>OY728121.1:1053112197-1058112197 GCA_963277665.1 Viscum album | reverse complement strand
CCTGAAATCATAAAAAACCTAAAACCCCTAAAAACCCCTAAAAACCATAAAAACCGCTAAAAACAATAAAAACCCACTAAAAACACTAAAATCACTTAAACCCCTAAAATGTTAAAAAACTCTAAAAACCATTAAAATCGAAGAAACCTTAAAACCCTTAAAACCCTAAATAACCCTAAAAACACATAAAACCCTAAAAATCCGTAAAAACCCAAAAAACACTAAAAATCATAAAATCCTTAAAATTCCCTATAAATCATTAAAAACATTAAAAATCCTAAGAACCCCTAGAAAACCATAAAACACCTAAAACCCACTAAAAACTCTAAAAACCCTTAAAACCCCTAAAAATTTTAAAACTGTAAAAAATCGTAGAAACAATAAAAAACTAAAAAAACCCCTAAAAACCCAAAAAATCCATAAAAATCCAAAAAACCATGATAAACACTAAAAACCCTAAAAATATCTAAAAACCCCTAAAAAATAAAAAAAATAAAAATCCCTAAAAATCCTTAAAAGCGAAAAAAACCTAAAAACCCTAGAGTAAAACCCCTAAAAACATTAAAACCCCTAAAACCCCATAAAAACTCTAAAACCACTAAAAATCTAAAACCACTAAAAAATATAAAACCCATTTGACCCTTAAAAACATTGAAAACTCCGTAAAAACCCAAAGAAACTAAAAAACCCTAAAACTCCAATAAAAACCATAAAACCCTCAAAATCCCTAAAAACCCCAAAAACTAAAAAAATCCTAAAAAACCATAAAAATACCTGAAAATTTAAAAAACCCTAAAACCCTAAGAAACCCCCTGAAAACCATAAAAATTCCTAAAAACCTTAAAAACTCTAAAACCCGTAAAAACTACTAAAAACTATAAAAACAATTAAAACCTCTAAAAATGTTAAAAAACTCTAAAAAACATAAAACATTAAAAAACATAAAAAACCCAAAAACACAAAAAAAACCATAAAAATCATAAAAACCCTAAAAATACTGAAAAACCTGAAAACCGTTAATATTCATTAAAACCATAGAAAACCTTAAAACCCATAAAAATCCTAAAAATCCCTAAATATCACTAAAAATGTAAAAAAAAACCCCTTGAAAACCATAAAACCCCTAGAAACCTTAAAACCCTAAAACCCCATAAAACCCCTAAAACTGCTAAAAACTATAAAACCCTTTAAACCTTAAAAGCATTAAAAAAATCTAAAAACATTAAAACCCCTAAAAACTCAGAAAAAAAACCCCCAAAACCCCAAAAACCCCATTAGACCCTTAAAAATATTGAAAAAATCTAAAAACCCAAAAAAACTCATAGAGATAATATTTTAATCGTTTTTTATATGATTTTAAATGATTTAATCTCATACACTTTGTCAATTTGAGCTGATTTTCTTGATTTTAATATTTCTGGTGTGTGTTGGGCTAAAAATGGAATATTGATTAAATCTGGATTTTTTACAGATTTTCACATCAAGGGTACTTTGGTCATTTAATTAAAAATATAATTCAAAATTGAATGATTCATTTTTTTAGAATCCTTGATTTATTTCCTTCATCTTTCTATTCTGAACTAGGGGCTGATTCAAGCATCTATAGGCCTTAAAAAATAAATTAATTTGAAGACTGTTCTGAGCGGACAACGTTGACCTCACCAAAGTAACGAAATAACATCTCAGTCTACACAACTAAAATTGAGTTTATTCCACCTAGATATAAAATAGGACTCATTGTCACGTTCAAACATTAACTTCCATGAAGTTTTTTATCCATTAAGGTGGATTTTGAACAAACTAAATTGAAGGAATCTTCCTATAAATTTCATCCATAAAAAGAAACCGCCAATAAAAAATTCATAACTCGTACATGAGGTAAAAAATTACACTGAAATTTGGATGGTGTCCACAAAAGACAATGATAAACAACTTTCATGAAGAATAAAATGCGTAAAGAGACCGTTTTCATGGTCATTAATTCATGCTATGTGAAATGTGGAGAGTCTTCCTAGAAAGAATAAATTCTTTGAGTAAAAAGGCCATAACTCACTCACCAAGAATCCAAATACTCTAAAATTTTTAGGGTGGACGACCACAGAAATTTTGAAGAACTTTTATGAAGGAATCAACACGTTATTTGATCATTAATTGGGGATGCAGCACACAAACTTGTGGAGGAAAAATTCTACCTATAAAAGGTGAGGAACTCCAACCTCTCAAGTCATTCCATTCCATCCACAAACCCTCCAATCGACCTGTAAGGGAATCATTAGATGAAGACCTTATTTAGAATTTTTTATTTTTTTATTTTTTATTGTAATTTATCCCTTATCCCGCATCATATCAACTTCCCCATCTATGGAGGGGTAGTTTAATTGAGTGATTGGGAAAGGGGGAGGCTATACCTATGTGCTTTTCTTGAGTTCTTGTGTTTCAATCTAATAAGATCCCTTATTTCTTCTAAATATGGTTTTAATTAATAATTCAATTTTAAATTCTGGATGTGTTTACATTAGGTTTTAATTATGTTATTTTTATTTCTTTGGTCAAAAATCTTTATCTCCTTCCACCCAATTCTCTTTTGTATATGGTGGAATAGATTAGGATTGGGTGGTGAGTGTTTGACGATCATTACACACATGGGAAGGAGAATACACCTACTTGAGGTTTCAAATAGGAATATTATTATCATAATTATTTGGTCAAGGGAGAGATAGGACTTGGTAGACTAATCTATCTCTAACTAGACAAAGGAAAAAGGAGTAAAACTTGGAAACCATGATAGCACAACACTGGGTCTAGCCAAACCCATTAGATCCCCATCTTTCTTAGTTGTTTTAAACCAATCAAATCAAACTACTTCTTTTTTTCATTTTTTTCAAAATTAATTAAAACCAATTTTTTTTATAAAACCAATAAAAATTAACAACCTCATTTTGTGTGCACTCTTCTTTAGGAGACTTACTTGAGTTAACTACTATACTATACATAAGAAATTTAAATACTGTTTTTTCATACCCCACGATAGGTGTGAATCAAATTTAAAGTGTTTCACATTTATTCTTCCATATTTCTTTGTCATTAAACTCTAATTAACTTTCTCTCTCTTCCCTCTTTCCATCTTGATCTCTTCTCACTTTGCATTGGAAAGTGACTTACTCAAGTCTTGGACCTTGGGGAGGTTTCACAGTGTTCTTTATTATTTCCCTTTAATTCAAAATGTTTTAAATCTATTTATTATTGTGGAGGGAATATTGCACAAGTGTGGTGGTCATACACCAAGAAACTATTTCCAAATTGATTTTTTCCTTTATTCATCATTTTCCATCCCTTCGCTTAGGAAAACCCTTCATATAGTGGAGTTGGGGTTTCCATAAGGGATGTAACGACATGTGGTGGAGCCAAGTCTTTTATGAAAAGAATTCTCAGTCGAGGTGCTCTCTTATTTGACTATTGGAGGAGGTGTGGTTTGGTGTACCAGAGGCATGATAAAATCACACACTCAATAAATAAAAGAAAATTAATTTATTAATGAGGATTCACTAAATGAATTATCAAATCAAATTTAAACAACAAATAAAATAATGAATGATCCCGTGATATCCAACCCCAGGACAAAGACCTTTCTTCCATAATTTCATTCTATCTGTATCTACATATACATTTTTATTTAATGTTTTCATTACATTATTTTAGTTGCAAGTTTTTTTAAAAAAAAACCATTATTTTCAAAAAAATAATAAAAAAACCAAGAAGAGTTAGATTATGATATCTAGATTTAGTTATTAAATCAACTGTGACGCTCCTCAAGTGAGATGACCCTAGTCAGACACTGTGCAGTATTATGAAAATAAATTACGTTTTCCACACCCTATTAAATACATTCATCAAAATCCCTAAAACCCTAAAAACCATAACAGTCATAAAATGAAAAAATATTTTTTTGAATGACTCGTAGTTTGAATAAAAATTTAATTGAATTTGATCTAGAAATTGAGCAAACAATAACCCAATTGAGAAAGAAAAATTTTCAAACATAGTTTTGAAGAAATTAACCTAACAAGTTCAAGTGACACATTTAGTGATCACTCTAAACCTTCAATGGATAGTAATCCCAACCAAACTTTGTGTGATATTTGCGCACCACAATTTTCTAACCAACAAAATCAACTAGCTATCCCTGCCTTTGAAAATGTTTTTGAATTTCATATTAACATGATTAAAATTCTTCCTAAATTCCATGGTCTTGTAGGTAAAGATCCCAACAGACATATCTAGGAATTAACAAATGTATGCTCTAGCTGTAGACCCCGAGGTGTTGCAGAAGAACAGGTAAAGTGGAGGGCATTCCCCTTCTCACTCAACGGAGAAGCAAATGAATGGTTGTACAGTCTTAAACCAGTAGAAGTCCAAGACTGGGATGATATTTAAAGATATTTCATGAAAAGGTTTTTTATGTATCTAGGAGCATATCTATCTGAAAATAGAGCTATGCCATTCATCAATCGACCAGTGAAACACTTTATGAGTCCTAGGAGTGATTCAAAAATCTCTGAGCCAGTTGTCCACATTTGACCGTGGAACAACACCATTTCATTATTTTCTTCCATCAAGGACTGCTCGACAATGATCAAAACTTTATAAACACATAATATGAAGGAGCCTTGATTGACAAGTCACCAGTGGATACCGGAGGACTGATTGAAAAGATTTCACAAAACTCACAACAGTTTGGAACCATAGGTACAAGTACCTGAGGAATCCATGAGGTAAATACTTCAGATTCTCCCTCACCCTTACTTGACGAAACACATAAGGAAATGACTAGTGTTATGAGACAAATTACTATGAACAATGTGAAGGAACAATAAGGCTAAATTCATGTATGTGGTTTACACTCCTCTACTTATCATTACACTAATCAATGTCTAGAAGTGTAGGAGACAGAATATTATTCTATAGCCTATCAGCAAAGGAAATTCCAACCTCAGACCCAACTAGGGTATGGATTTCAATAGAATCAAGATAGTCCACCTTTTCGGTAGCAATATAAAAACTCGACACCATTCCAAAAACCTTACAAGTAGTTCTATCAGCAACAACAAACATTCGAACCGCCAACTTTATAACGAAAGAATTATGAGAAACCATCTACAAGCGCACCTAAAAATGAAGATAAAAAAATTAAGATGAAAGTTTTAGGAAGGGAAGATAAAAATTGACAAGCTAACTAATTAATTTTCAAGCCTAATAGACGTTCTAACTAGGAATAAAGGTAAAATCCCAGCACAGACAATTCCAAATTCAAAGGAGAATGTCAATGAAATCACAACCTGAAGTGGAAAGGAGCTCACACCCCCTGAAAAATGTGAGGATGATGATTCCAAGAAACCTACTAAATATCAAACCATCCATCCAAAAGAAAGAAACCATAACAACAAGGTATAAAAAATAAGTTTTAGGAAGGAAACACCAGAAACACCTTTGAAAAAAAAACAAAGGGAGAAAAAGGATATCCCAGTACCATTTCTATCTACATAATTGGATTTGAAGAAGGGTTAAGAAAAAAAATAAATAGGAAATAAAAGAAAATTCTAGAAAGTGGATATTAACATCCCACTACTTGAGGATATATGATAAATCCCTCAGTATGAATTTTTTTTGAAGAATCTATGAAATAAAAGAATGAGGATTGATGGGAATGAAAGGATCAACTTTGGAAGAAGTGTTTCAGTCCTGATCACACCACCAATACCACAAAAATGTCAAGAACTTGGGAAATTCTCTATTCCCTTCACTATTGGTTGTTTAAATGTTTCTGATGCATTATGTGATCTAAGATCTTCAATAAATGTTATGCCTCACTCTGTATTTATATCTTTGAAGATTAGAAAACTGAAGCCTACTAGAGTGGTGGTCCAGATTGCAAACAGATCCACAGTTTTACCAACATGTGTTCTAGAAGATGTTCTTGTAAAGGTCAAATATTTATAGTTCCCGTCTGACTTTTATGGGATGACAATGGAAGAAGATAGTAGTTCATCACACTCACCCATCATCTTGGGGAGACCATTCATAAATACTACAAAGACCATAATCAATGTGCACGAGGGAACACTCTAAATGAAGCTCGGAGATAGTCGAGTGCATTTCAGTATACGTGAATCTTTGAAGAATATATCAGACGTTCATTCACTAAATGAAATCTACCACAAAGAAGGAAAATAACCAACTAAAAATTTAGAAAATACAACCTCAGAATTCATGGATAGTTTTTTAGAAGAGGATGGAGAATCAAAATCATGAGAATATTTTGATATCAAGAAGTATAAACTCAAGGAGTCTGAACATGAAAAGATTATCACAGATATCTGAAAGGAATTTATTGCAAAGGAAGAAGAAATAGCTGAGAAGCATTTCATATGCATTACTATGGAACATGAGATGAAAAATGTTAGGGAAAACCCCATTAACACTGAAGAGGTATGTAAATGATATTCTCAAACGAATGGGAAGAGTGGATCACAAGAAAATGGTAAATTTGTACTCAATTAATTTCAAAATAGACCTTAAAATGTGTAGAGGAAAAAACTAAAACCATGTTCGTGCGGGTAATGAAAATTGAGGTTCAATCTCCTACATCAAGAGAAGAGATGAATTTTCAAAGGAATCCAAAACCCCTTAAAAAGAGTGAGGTTTATATTACAATAAGAAAGTAACAAATATCAGGAAAGATTGAAAACCATCCTAAAAGAAAAAAAATTGAAGGGTTTTTATGGTGTTATGGTATACATGGACACAAATAATACTATTTTTGTTACAAAATTTCTTTACCAGGAAATAGGAAAGAGCTGGTGTAAAAGATCAGACTCCTCCAACCTGTTTATCAATAAAATCTATCAGGTCGTACCTCTCCTTTAAATTTGATTAATTGATATGATTCATTTTCAAATATTCTTACATGTTAAATCAATTTAAATGTGTTGAGGACACTACATCAACTAAGTGTGGGGGAGGGGATCTTTTAGTCTAGGATTTCTAAAGATTTTAAAAAAAATCAATTTTTGAGTCGAGCTAACGACATTAAACAAAATCACTTCCAAGAGGCAACCCGTGTTTTTTTTCTTAGTCCACTCTTTCCCTAGATCATATTCTAGAACGATTGAACATGACTACATTATAGTTTTTTTCATTCTTATATTTCAGGTCCATGATGAAAGGCTGAAAAATGGAGATACTTAACAGAACACACATTGTGCAGGTGCTTCAAAACATAACTGAAGGAACATGACAAGCACTAACTGACTGAAGCACTATTGATAAAGGGATTTTTTTACATTCAATATCATTTTAATTCACTATATTTTTTCCCTTTAATCATGATTTGTGAATTAAACTAAAATTTCATTCCCACACTTGAATTCATATTTTACTCAACTTATCTAGGAGACATGTGTTTCTTAGAAATACAGTGATGCTATGTTTTATAATTCAATGTTAATGAAATTGAATGAGTAAAATGGATAATTGGATGATTAAAATGAATCATGGATATTGAAATAAAGACTAATGATTTGAAGGAATTAATTGCTTCATGTAAATGAAATTTCCCTACTATCTTTCATGCTTTGAATTTCTAAAATTCATTTGAATTGATTTGTTATTTTTAATCATTACATGAGTGATTGTCCCAAATAATAATTCTCATTCCTGAGAGTATTTCTAGACCAAATATTTCCTATTTTATCTTGATAATATTTCTTGAGTGATCTTGGGACAAGTCACCTACCAGAACTTGTATTGAAACATTTCAAAGCTACGGTGATGTAAAAATGCATTTAAAATGATTGAGGAACTACTTTGGATAGCCAAATATTTTACTAATACCTAAAGTTACATTTATCCTTTGTTATCCCATAGAATCCATGAATTTTATTATAGGTTTAAGCCACATTACAAGCCTATTTTTCCTTACCTACCCACACTTTTAGTATTTTTACATTGATATTTTAAGTTTGAGTGTGGGGGAAGGGACTTTCATGTGCGTTCATTGGGATGTGTATCATTTATGGGTGGTGTGATGTGTGTGTCAATATTTTGGGTAGTTTATAATAAGATAATTAGGCATGTGTCATCATTTCATTATGCTTTATTTGTTTCATCCATTTATCCTTAAAAAAATGAAGAAAAATGGAGACGAGCTTGAATTCCTCATTATAAGTTCTCTGATGACTCATGTCCCTCTCAAAAATTAAGGGCTTGAATTTTCATTCATTCATTGTATTCAATTTTCATCTCATCCTCCATGAAAAAAATGAAAAAAATGAAAATAAAGTTGTGTATTTATGGATATTTGTAAAAAAAGGGGATAACATGGATGAAATAATTCATTGTAATCATTATTTGGCTCATGTACCATGTCATAAAAGGGAGTGGTGTTGTTTTTCACATTTTCATGGTGGATTGAGAGAGGAATTTCTTGTTTTTTACTTGAATTAATCTTGCATTTTACTTAAGATTCCAACCTCCTCTTCCTATCCTGAAACATTTTTAATCATTTTCCCACCAACCCTAAGACATATAGTCATTTTAACCTTTATTAAAACTCCTCATGATTTTATGTAATTTTTTTCTTTACCAAGTGGAGAAATTAGTTCATTTACAAGCCTATGGATAAGGATCATGTTCTCATGATATGAGAGTAAATCCACTTGAATTGTATCATGGGAGATGAGAGAAAAGATTCACGTGAGGTAAATCATGATATGGAATGTTTAATAATAATAAATTGAGGAGAATTAATGAATGAAAGACAAAGTTCTATCATTTTTCAAAGGGGAAAAGTAAAATTCATGAGTTGATTGTTTATTTGAAAATTGGGAAATTAAATTTATATTTTATATGGAATTTGAAATTTTGATTTGGCATTGAAAATTATTTGATTTTATTACTTTGGAATTTAAATATTGGTAACATTGGTACCCTTGAATTTTCAATGTTGAGATTTCATGCCTGAGTACAATCATGGTTTAAGTGTGGGAGAATTGATAGAGATAATATTTTCATCATTTCTTATATGATTTTCAATGATTTAATCTCATACAATTTTTCAATTTTAGCTGATTTTCATGATTTTAATATTTTTGGTGCGTGTTGGGATAAAAATGGAATGTTACTTAAATCTGGATTTTTGACAGATTTTTACATCAAGGGTATTTTGGTCATTTCATTAAAAATATAATTCCAAATTAAATTAATTTTTTTAGAATACTTGATTTATTTCCTTCATATTTATCTTCTGGACTAGGGGGTGATTTGAGCATCTAGAGGCTTTAAAAATCAATGAAGTTGAAGACTTTTCTGAATGGACAACATGGACCCCACCATAGTAATGGAAGCACATCTTGGCCTACACACCTCCAATTGAAGTTATTACACATAGATATGAAACATGACTCAATGGAACGTTCAAAAATTATCTTCCATGAAGTTTAGAAGCCATTAAGGTGGATTTTGAATGAACTAAATTGAAGTAAGCTTCCTGAAAATTTCATCCATAAAAAGAAACTGTCAATAAAAAATTCATAACTCGTACATGAGGTGGAAAATTACACTAAAATTTGGAGGGTGTCTATGTAAGACAATGATAAAAAAACTTTAATGAAGGAGTATGTTCATTAATGCATGCTATGTGAAATTTGGAGAGTCTTACTAGACAGAATAAATGCTTGGAGTAAAAAGGACATAACTTTCTCACTAAACATCCAAATACTCTAAAACTTTGAGGGTAGAAAAAAAGAAATTTTAAAGAACTTTCATGAAGGGATATATGAGTTATTCGATTATTAATTGGGGATGAAATGCACCAACTTGTGGAGGAAAAATTATGCCTGTAAAAAGAGAGTAGCTCCCACCTCTCAAGCCATTCCATTCCATCCACACACCATCCAATCGACCAGCGAGGGAAGCATTGGATTACAACCTTATTTAGAATTATTTGTTTTCATTATTTTTCTATTATTGTAACGTCTCCCCTATCCCGTATCATCTCAAATTCCCCATCCATGGAGGGGTAGTTTCATTGAGTGATCGGAAAAGGGGGAGGCTATACCTATGTGCTTTGCTTGAGTTCTTGTGTTTCAATCTAATAAGACCCCTTCTTCTTTCTTAATTTGGTTTCAATTCATAATTAAGTTTTAAATTATGAATGTGGTTGCATTAGGTTTTAATTATTTTATTTTAATTGATTTGGTCAATAATATTTATCTCCCTCCACCCAATTCTCTTCTGTATATGGTGGAATAGATTAGGATTAGGTGGTGAGTGTTTGAAGGTTTTTACACACACGGGAAGAAGAATATACCTACTTGAGGTTTCAAATAGGAATATTCTTATCATAATTATTTGGCCAAGGGAGAGAGAGGACTAGGTAGACGAATCTCTCTCTAACTAGACAAAGGAAAAAGGGAGGGATTGGAAACTATGATAGCACAACAATGGTTCTAGCCAAACCCACTCTGATCACCATCTTTCTCAGTTGTTTCAAATCAATCAAATCAAACTACTTATTTATCTCACTTTGTTCAAAATTAATTAAAACCAATTGCTTTCATAAAACCAATAAAAAGTGACAACCTCATTTTTTGTGCATTCCTCTTTAGGAGACTTCCTTGAGTTAACTACTATATTATACATAGGAAATTTAAATATTGTTTTGCCATGCCCCATGACAGGCGTGCGTCAAAACCCTATGAAACTAAAAAACCCTAAAACCCCAAAAATACTATAAAAAACCCTCAAAATCCCTAAAAACCTAAAAAACAGAAAAATCCTACAAAACCCTAAAAATCCATGAAAATGTAAAAAATCCTAAAACCCTCAAAAACCACTGAAAACCATAAAAATTCCTAAAAACCTTAAAAACCTTAAAACCCCTAAAAACTTCTAAAAACTGTAAAAACCCTTAAAACCTCTAAAAAAGGAAAAAACTATAAAAAACCTTAAAACATTAAAAAACTCAAAAAACCCTTAAAAAATATGAAAAACCCGAAAAACCTTCAATACCCCTTGAAACCATAAAAAACCTTAAAACCCATAAAAATCCTAAAAAATACATAAAAATCACTAAAAATGTAAAAAACAATAAAACACCTACACCCCCTGAAAACCATAAAAACCCCTAGAAACCATAAAAACCCAAAAACCCCATAAAACCCTAAAAACTGCTAAAAACTCTAAAAACCCTTTAAACCCCTAAAAATGTTAAAAAACTACAAAAAAACCTTTAAACCCCTAAAAACTCAGAAAAACCCAAAAAAAATCCAAATAAAACCGTAAACTCCCTAGTAACCCTAAAAATTATAAAAAAATCCTGAAAAACCCTTAAAATCCTCAAATTCCCTAAAAACCCTAAAAAACCCTAAAAAAAACATAAAACCATAAATACCCTAAAACCACTAAAAAACCCTAAAAACCCTCAAAATCCCAAAAATCCCTAAAAACCCCCTAAAAACCAAAAATCCATAAAAAATTCATAACACTCACTGAAAGTATAATAAAACCTAAAACCCTGAAAAACCCATGAAAATAATAAAAACCCCTGAAAACCTCAAAACCCCTAAAAAACCATAAAAACTCTAAAACCCCAATAAAGACTCTAAAAACCCATAAAAATCCTAAAAATGTTAAAAACCTTAAAAATCAAAAAAGCCCATGAACCCTCAAAATCCCTAAAACCCCTAAAAAACCCCTAAAAACCATAAAATCCTAAAAAATCCATAAAAATCCCTGAAAACTTAAAAAACCCTAAAACCCTAAAAAACACGTGAAATACATAAAAACCCCTAAAAGCATTAAAACCTTAAAAACTCATAAAACCCCTAAAACCCACTAAAAACTCTAAAAACACTTAAAACCCCTAAAAACATTAAAGAACTATAAAAATCATTAAAAATCCTAAAAAACTCAAAAAAGACTAAAAATCCAAAAAAACGCATAAAAACCCTCAAAAATATAAAAACCATAAAACCCTAAAATTCCCTAAAAACATAAAAACCCCTAAAAACCATGAAAAATCACTAAAAACCATAAAACCCTAAAAACCAATAAATTTTTTTGAAACCCTTAAAACCCCTAAAAACTTTTAAAAACTATAAAAACATTTATAAGCCCTCAATAACTCAAGAAACCCTAAATCCCCCAAAAAACTATAAAATCCTAAAACCATGAAAACTCTAAGAAACCCTGAAAACCCAAAAAAATCCTCAAAATCCAAAAAAATACTAAAACAACCCCAAAAAATAGAAACCTTAAAAATCCCTAAAGACTTAAAAACCCAAAAACCATTGAAAAAACATTGAAAACCATAAAACCCCTAAAAACCATTAAATACCCTAAAAAATCTAAAAACTCAGAAAACCCTTAAAACCTTAAAAATATTTTAAAACCATACAAGCCCTAATTTTTTTTAAAAAACCCGTAAACCCAATGAAAGCATAAAAACCTAAATACCCTAAAGACACTAAAAAACCCTAAAACCCCTAAAAACCGTAAAAACTCTAAAAAATGAGAAGAACCATTAAAACCCTTAAAAACCCTAAAATTCCTTGAAAACAAGAAAAAGATTAAAAACCATGAAAAACCCCTGAAAACTGTAAAATCCCGTAAAAACCTTAAAACCCCTTAAAAAACATAAAAAGCCTAAAAATCATTAAAACTCTAAAAACCCTTGAAACCCCAAAAAATGTTTAAAAAACCCCTTAAAGATGTCGCCGCTCTCTCCTGGGTTCTCCCTCCTGACGTTGCGATCTCCAAGGCTTCCTCTTGAAACCCCCCTCGACAGCTTTATGGATTTCTTCCAGTTTGAGATTTGTGATGCGGATTGGGTCTTTCTCGTGTGGTACTCCCCCTGGTGTCGATCTTATAGGCGAAAAGGGAGATGCTTGGTTGTGAAGGGATCCAACAGCTCTGTTTGGGAAAGGGTGGTGGTGGTTTGGCATGGATCTCGCAGCGGTTTGGCTCTTTCTCGGAAGATTTGGATACTGATCTTTGTTTTGAATCGCGCAGCAGATATAGGTACATATGGTTTTGTCTTTGCTTCTTGCTGTTGATGATGGATTTGGTTGGAATTCTCAACATCTTAAGATCTTCTGTTTATTGGTCATGGCACTGGTCATGAGCCATTGTGGGTTCTGGTTCTTGGATTTTCTGAGAAATTTTAGGCATGTTATGGTGATGCTGTGCAAGCTTGCTGGGGTGGTTTTCTCGAGCTAGGTTCTATCCAAGGGGTGCTGGCTGCTGTGGTTTGGTCCTGGGTATGGGTTCTGGTGGTGCGTTGCTGGCTCTATTGTGGGGTGTGGAATACCGATAGCTGTTCGGTCTAGAGGGATTGGGTGCTGTAGGTCGGCATGCCAACTCTTTGGAACAGACGGTGCTGGATGGAATCTATGCTGTAAAAAGATGGGAGATGGTTGGCTAGGAGGTGGTGAAAGCTGGAATATGAGTTTTTTGGTCTAGATGGTTTGTGTGTTACTGCTGAGCTGCTGGTTAATGGATGCCGCATTCCTTGAGGACTGGAAGTGGTGGGTGCTGGAAGATTGTTTTGGCTGTGATGATTGGAATTGATGTTGCGTGGTAATTTGTTGCAGGTTCTAGATCTATATGAGTGGTCCTATGGAGGTTGGTGGTCTGATGTTGCTGGTTGCGCTGCTGGATGTTATGTGATGGGCGTTGTTTGGTAAGGAAGTGCTACTTATTGTCTGACTGGTTGGATGTGTGCTGGCCTTTGGAAGTTGAGATGTTGGATGACTGATTGGTGGTTATGGTGCTGCTGGATGCTGGATGCTGATTGGTTGGGAAGTGATGATGGGGACAGTTCTGTTTTGCTGCTTTGTTTGTCTTTTCCTGTTTGGTCTTTTGTGTCTTTTTCTTTCTTTTTTTTCCTTTTGGGGATTGTTTTTTGGGTATGGGTTGATTGACCCTGCTCCTCCCCGATATGTAGTGTCCTCTTTTTCTTAATAAATTTTTTTTTGGGGGGGGGGGGACAGGAATAGCCTAGTTCCCGCATATGCCTTTCCCAAGAAATGTTAAAAAAACTCTAAAAAATATTAATACCCTAAAAAACTGAAAAAACCCTAAAAACCAAAAAACCCTAAAAAACTTTAAAAACATTGAAAACCCCTAAAACCCCTCAAAATCCCTAAAACCCTAAAAATATATAAAATCCATAAAAATTATAAAACGTCTCTCAAATCCCTAAAAACATAAAAAACCTAAAAAACCCTTAAAACCCCCTAAAAACCATAAAAAAACCTTAATAACCCATAAAACCCTTAAAAAACCTCTAAAAACTCTAAAAAAACTCAAAACCCCTAAAAATGTAAAAAATATCTAAAAAATATAAAAAACTCTAAAAAAGCCCTAAAATGAAAAAACCATAAAACCAAGAAAAAACCCAAAAAACCCCTAAAACCCATGAGAATCCCTAAAAACCCTAAAAACCCTAAAAAGCATAAAAATCCAAAAAATCACTATAAACCCTTGAAAACATAAGAAACCCTGAAATCCATAAAACCAATAAAAACCTTAAAACCCTCAAAACCCATAAAAACACACTAAAAAATCTAAAAACCTTTAATCCCCTAAAAATGTTAAAAAGATAAAAAAACCTTAAAAACCATAAAAACCATAAAAAACTCAAAAAAAATTCCCTAAAAATAAAAAACCATAAAACCCTAAAAATCATAAAACCCCTAAAACCCCAAAAATTCCCTAAAATACCTAAAACCCATAAAAATCCTAAAAAGGCCTAAAAATACCTGAAAACGTAAATGACCCTAAAAACATTGGAAAATCCCTAAAAACCATAAAAACCCTTTAAACATTAAAAAAACCAAAAAACCCTATACCCCACTAAAAACTCTAAAAACTCTTAAACCCCCTAAAAATGTTAAAAACTATAAAAACCCTAAAATCTAAAAAAAGTCTAATAAAACCCCTAAAAACCCAAAAAAACACTAAAAACCATAAAAATCCTAAAAAATCCCTAAAAATACCTAAAAACATTAAAAACTACAAAAAATCCATAAAACCCCTAAAAAATAAAACTATAAAAATCATTTAAACATCTAAAAATGTTAAAAAACTCTAACTACCTTAAAAACCCCAAAAAACTAAAAAACTCATAAAACCCCAAAAAATCATAAAAACACTAAAAACCCTAAAACCCTAAAACCTTAAAAGACCTTGAAAACCCTAAAACCTTCAAAATCCCTAAAACCCTAAAAAACTCTAAAAACCCTAAAAAAACTAAAAATATCTGAAGATCTCTAAAAATGTAAGATTCCCTAAAAATCCTGAAAACCCCCTGAAAACCATAAAAATCCCGAAAAGCATTAAAAAACCTAAAACCCATTAAAACCCTAAAAAATAAATAAAAAATAAAAAAACATTTAAAACCCCTAAAAACTTTAAGAACACTAAGAACCCCAAAAATCATCAAAGCTCAAGAAAAACCCTAAAACTCAAAAAAACCATAATGCCCCCAAAAACCCTAAAAAACCAAAAATACCATAAAAATACAAAAAAATACCTAAAACCCTGAAAACATAAAAAAACTTGAAGACCCCCTGAAACCATAAAAAACCCTAAACCCATAAAAACTATAAAACACATAAAAAACCCAAAACCACAAAATGTAATAAAAACTCTTAAAACGCCTAAAAATGTTAAAACTCTAAAAAACCATAAAAACCTAAAAAACTCAAACAAACCCCTAAAATCCCAAAAAACCATAAAAATCCCTAAAACCAATAAAAATCCTACAAAATCCCTAAATATACCTCAAAACGTAAAAAACCCTAAAACCCATGAAAACTATAAAAACCCTAAAAACCTTAAAAACACCTAAACCCACATAAAACCCCTAAATACCACTAAATACCCTAAAATCATTTAAAACCCTAAAAACATTAAAAAACTCTAAAAACCCTTAAAAGAAAAAAACTCAAAAAAACCCTAAAACCCCACAAAAACATAAAAACCCAAAAGCCCGAAAAAACCCTAAAAAACAGTGAAAACCCCTAACAACCCTCAAAATACATGAAAACCCAAAAAATCCCTAAAAACCATAAAAATTTAAAAAAAACACTAAAATTCCTAGAAAACATAAAAAAAACCTGAAAAACCTGAAAACCCCCTTAAAACCCCTAAAAACCTAAAAACCCTAAAACCCACTAAACGTCTAAAAACCATTAAACCCCTAAAAACATTCAAAAAATATAAAAAAACTTTTAAACCCTAAAAAATCAAAAAAAAAAACTCAAAAAACCCAAAAAAACCATTAAAACCTTAAAACCCCTAAAAATCACTAAACATCCTAAAAAATCAATAAAAATCCCCAAAAGTCCATGAAAATCTAAAAAACCCAAAAAAACCCAAAACCCCCCCTAAAAACCATAAAAACCCTAAAAACCTTAAAAACCCTTAAAACCAATAAAAACCCGTCAAACCCACTAAAAAATCTAAAATCCCTAAAATTTTAAAAACTCCAAAAAACCTTAAACCCCTAAAAAATTCATAAAACACCCTAAAAATACAAAAAACCAAAAAAACCACTAAAAACACTAAAATACCCTAAAACCCCTCAAAATCTCTAAAAACCCTAAAAAATCATAAAACCCATAAAAATTTAAAAAATCCCTGAAAACGCAAAAACACCTAGAAACCCTAAAAAACCACGGAAAACAATAAAAACCCTAAAACCTTAAAAACTCGGAAACCCCATAACAACCCTAAAAACTTTAAAAAATATAAAAAACCTTAAAACCATAATAAACTCAAAAAAAACACTAAGCACCCAAAAAACCATAAAAACCATAAAACCTTGAAAAGACCTTAAAACCCCCAATAAAACCTCAAAATCCCTAAATACCTAAAAACCCAAAACCCCATAAAAACCCTAAAAAAGCCATAAAAATCCCTGAATACATTAAAAGCCCTAAAAATATTGAAACCCCCTAAAACACATACAAACCACTGATAACCATAAAAAACTAAAAACCCAAAAAAAACCCAAGAAACTGCTAAAAACTCTAAAATCCCTTAAAACCTTTAAAAACATTTAAAAAACATAAAATCCTAAAAACAAAAAACCCAAAAAACTATAAAAACCCAAAAAACTATAAAAACCCTAAAAATACTAAAAACCCTAAAAAACCCTGAAAAACACTAAACCCCCACCCCAATCCCTAAAACCCATAAAAACCCCTATAAATCATAAAAGCCCAAAAAATCACTAAAAATGTAAAAACCCCTGAAACCCAAAAAAACAGGTGAAAACCAAAAAACCCCTAAAAACTTAAAAAACCAAAGACCCACAAAAAACCTAAAAACCACTAAAAACCCTAAAAACCCTTTAAACCCCTAAATTTTTAAAAAACTCTAAAACATTTAAAAACCCTAAAAAACTCAAAAAACCCCAAAACCCCCAAAAAAATCTAAAAAACCTAAAAGCCCTTAAAACCCTAAAAAAATCTAATAACACCCAAATTCTCAACCCCCCCAAACCCTAGAAAGCATAAAAACCCAAAAAAATCCCTAAAAATCCCTAAAAATCCCTCAAAGCTTAGAAACCATAAAAATCCTAACCCCCCTTTAAACCATAAATATCCCTAAAAACCGTAAAAACCCATAAATAACCCTAAAAACAACTAAAAACTATAAAAAACCTTAGAACCCCTAAAAACGATAAAAAACACTAAAAAACCTTGAACCCCCTAAAAACTAAAAATTCCCCAAAAAATAAAAAAACCATAAAACCCTAAAAACCATAAAAAACCAAAAAATAATTGAAAAACCCTCAAATTCCCTAAAACCTCTAAAAAACCCAAACACCCATAAAAATCCTAAAAATACATAAAAATAACAGAAAACCTAAAAACCCTAAAAACCCTAACCCCCCCCCCTAAAACTCATAAAAACCCATAAAAACCATAAAACCCCCTAAAAACCATAAAACCCTAAAACCACTAAAAACTCTAAAAACCCATAAAACCCCTAAAAACCATAAAAACATAAAATAAGCCTAAAAAAATAAAAACTCAAAAAAGATCCTAAAACCACAAAAAACCATAAAAACCAGAAAATCCCTAAAATCCCATATAAACCCTAAAGCCCAAATAAACCCTAAAAATCCTAAAAAACCCTAAAAACCCAAAAAAAACATAAAAACCATAAGAATCCTAAAAAACCCTAAAAAATACCTAAAAAATTAAAAATCCTATAAAACCCCCTAAAAACCCTAAAAACCACAGAAAAAAAACCATAAAATACCTAACAAACATAGACAAACCCTAAAAACACTCAAAATCCTTCAAAACCCTAAAAACCATAAAGATCCTAAGAAAGCTGTAAAAATCCCAGAAAATGTAAAAACCCCTAAAAACCCTAAAAATAACCTATAAACCATAAAAACCCTAAAAATAACCTAAAAACCATAAAAACCCTAAAACCCACCAAAACACTAAAAACCCATTAAAACTCTAAAAACCATTAAAACCCCTAAAATCATTAAAAAACTCTAAAAAACTCAAAAAAACCTAAAAACCCCAAAAAACAAAAAAAAATCATAAAAACCCTAAAAATCCCTAAAAACCATAAAAAACACTAAAGCCCCTCAAAAACTCTAAAAACCCTAAAAATCATGAAATATAAAAAATCCATGAAAAGTTAAAAAACCATAAAACCCCCAAAAACCATAAAAACACTAAAATCCATAAAAACACTAAAAACCTATAAAAACATAAAAACCACTAAAACTCAAAAAAACCCAAAAAACCACTAAAAATGTTAGAAAACTCTATAAAACCTTTAATGCCCCCAAAACCTCAAAAAACCTTTAAAAACCTAAAAAAACCAAAAATCCCTAAAAATCCCTAAAACACCTAAAAAACCCTAAAAACCGAAAAAATCATAAAAATACTAAAAAAATCATAAAATCCCTGAAAACATAAAAAACCCTAAAAAACCTAAAAATCCATAGAAACCATAAAAACCTCTAAAGCCATTAAAAACCCTAAAACCCATAAAAACCCACTAAAAACTCTATAAACCCTTAAACCCCTAAAAATGTTAGAAAACTCTAAAAAACATTAAAACCCTAAAAATATCAAAAAACCCCTAAATACCCAAAAAATCCATAAAAACCTAAAAACCCAAAAAACCTTGAAAACCCTGAAAACCCATCAAAATCCCTAAAAATTCTAAAAACCATAAAAATCCTAAAAATTCCCCATAAATACCTAAAATCCTGGAAACCCTAAAACCCTGAAAACCCCCCTAAAAACCACAAAAACTCATAATAACCTTTAAAAACCCATAAAACCCTAAAACCCCACTAAAAACTCTAAAAACCCTTAAAATATGTAAAATATTATAAAACTCTAAAAAAAATAAAAATACCATAAAAAATAAATAAAAACCCTAAAACCGAAAAAAAACTATAAAAACCCTAAGTCGTCTAAAAATCCCTAAAAAATAAAAAACCATAAAAAACATAAAAATTACAAAGAATCCTTGAAAACATAAAAAAACCTAAAACCCTTGAAAAAATCCTGAAAACTATAAAAACCCCTAAAATCCTTAAAAACCCTAACACCCCATAAAAACCCAGAAAAAACTCTAAAAACCCTTAAAACCCCTAAAACATTAAAAACTCAAAAAAAACTCAAAAATCCTAAAAAATCCTACAAACCCAAAAAACCATAAATACCTTGAAAACCCCTAAAAACCCTGAAAACCTCTAACCATCAAAATCCTTAAAATCCCAAAAATAATGAAAATCCTAAAAACTCCCTGAAAATCCTTGAAAATGTAAAAAAAACCAAAAACCCCTAAAAACCAATGAAACCATAAAACCCCTAATACCTTAAAAACCCCATAAAAACCCTAAAACCCATTTAAATCTATAAAAACACATAAAACCCCTTAAAAACTTTACAAAACACTAAAAAACCTTAAAAACCCTAAAATACTCAAATAAACCCTAAAAACTTAAAAACCCCAAACAAACCCTAACAACCCTAAAAACCCATGAAAACCTGAAAAACCCTAAAAATCCCTAAAAACCCTAAAAATCATAAAAAACCCTAAAAACAATGAAAACATAAAAACCCTAAAATCCTAAAAAACCCTAAAAACCACAAAACCCCCTAAATACCATTAGAGATAAACCCGAGATGATTGCTCCACTCTCCTACAATGGAGATTCTGCCTCCCCACTGACGGCTTGAAGACCTTGACGATTTCTACACCTCGGCCTTCCCCCTCCATAGGGGAGAGACCTTCGCTGGTCTTTGATGAAGATAGAACCTTTATCCCATTCTCGGATCCTGATTCGCTTCCAACTTTTCCACAGATTGAGTTTTTCCCTAAGGTTCCAGTCTTACACAAAGGTCATCCACAACTTCAACTATCAATTTTGGAGTTTATCAAGGCTTCTGCTCTGCATAGGCTGGCCCTAGTTGCTTGATTTTTGAATTGGCGCCCTCCGTTTAATGTTTTTGATAGGTTCATATTTGAACACTAGGATCTTCAGGGTCGTGCTACTGTGGGCCTTATCGATTCCTACTACATTCTGATTTCGTTGTCATCGGAGGAGGATCTCATTAAGGCCTGGTCTATGCCTCATTGGAGATGTGACGGTGCTCACTTCTCTCTCTTCTAGTGGAGCTTTTATTTCCATTTTCATTGTGACTCCCCGATGGTGGCAACTTGGGTGAGTTTTACAGAACTCCTCCTCCCCTTTAAAAACCTTTCTATTCTTTAAATTTTGGGAAATATGATTGGAAGGTTCTTGTGTGTGGATAGTATAACTTGGGCTCTCTTTCACCTGGTTTCCCTGAGGTTCTGTGTTGAAGTTGATGTTTTGAAAGATCTGGTTGACTTTTTTTGGATTGATATTGGTGAGGAGATATGATGGAAGCAACCAGTGGTGTTTGAATCATGGGTGAGCTACTTTGACTCATGATTGACACTTGGCCATGTGAAAAGTGATTGCAGGTGTAGGGGTTGTGAGCGTCTTGTGGCAGGGATTGAACGGAGAGCTAACTATCCAAGTTTGGGGTTGGAAAATGATATTGAGGCAAGGCCGAAAATTCTAAGGGATTCCCTTTTGGGTGAAAGGAGGGATACTCGGGTGGAAGAAGGGGGACCTTCCTCAAGGATGGATGTTGCGAGGCACCAATCAGAGGCTAAGGTAAAGGAAATATTCAAGCGTTTGAAGGGTGACTTGGGACTTGAAGGTGACATCCCTTCCTCCAGTAGGGTGGGGGTGAGGCTCCTGATGAGGGTGGGGATGTGGCCATTAACCGACCTAACAAGGGCCGAAAGTTGTTCCAAATCCCACTTTTGGGGGGCTGGGACCTGTGTAGATTATGGAGGATGGGAGGATGAGGTGGAATATGAATGTATAGGGAGAGGTGAAGGTTGAAACTTTTGGGGATGACAACGAGCAGACTATGGAACTCTAGGAGGAGGTACCTAGCCTCATTGGTGAAGGGATGGAGGGTAGGTGTTGTTGCGAAATCCATCAGTTGTTGTTGTGCAAGGGTAGACATTGAGAAAGGAGTTGGTCTCAACTTCCAATCATTTAGTAGGGATGGAACCTATGGAGACCGTGGACAAGGAGGGGGTGAGACTTGAGAGGCAGGAATAGGGAGAGATGCAAGATGAAGTGGTAAGGGATGAAACCAGACGCCATGTGGAACCTTAGGAGGAGGTTCCACTTATCTTATGTAAAGGGATGGGGTGAGAGGAGGTGGAGAAAAGTCCTTTACTGGATGAGAAAGTTACGGAGCAGGGAGAGGTGCCAGATGATGCTGTTGGGATTGGGGATGGATCTCTTGATGGCCTTCAGTCTGAGCTGCATGAGGATAAGGAAGAACTATCTGCATTTAGGATGTCTGTTGAGCAACAGGATTCGAGCCTTGCTCTAGTTGTGTTTGAGACCTTACCCCCATGTGTTGAGCTATCTGAAAAGATAATGCTTGACTGTACATACATCACTTTTGAGCAGCATAAAAAATGCATCCTATAGAATCTAGACCTGAAGCAGGATGTGATTTTAGTTTGGGATGATGATGATGAAGCTTCAAGGTTAGGGGACATCTTTAAGGATCGTGATGCCATCATTATGCTAATATGGCTCGGATAAGGAGGGAGAAGGATTTGATGGGTGAATCTGGTTCTAATGGCACTGATTCATGCCCCCGGAAGAGGAAGTCGCGGTCTGACAATGAACTCACTCAGGGACCTGGAATTCAGAGAGGTGGGATTAAGCTTGCTTCTATTGAACATAAGAAGGATGGGAGTCCCAAGGCTTGGGTGGTAAGTGCTAATGGCGTGCTGAAAGGAAAGAAGGTAGAGCGTGGAGCTCTTCCCTTGAAGAGAAGGTCAAGGAGGGATTAATCTACTCTTCCCAGGCCAATTGCTATAAGAGCCTCCTTTAAGGCCTCTTTCAAAGCTAAGGAAGAGCCTTTGGTAGGGATGGCCGGTCTGCCAAGGTGCAGCTAAATGTGGAGAAACAAAAAATCAGAGAGTATTATGCTGCCTTCCTCAAGCAATATGAATCATCTAAATGAGATTCGGTGGATTCAGATTATTACTATGGTTATGGTGCTGATGGGGAGCCATATGGGGATGGAGACGTTGATTTGTAGTTCCTCTTTCTTTTTCTTCTAATTTTCAGGTCTTTTGGGTTTTTTGGTGTCTTGGGGGTGTCCAGGGTATTTTGGTGCGGGTCGTTTGACCCTGCCCCGCCCTTGTCTGCTTTTCTTTTCCTTTAATAAACATTGGGGGGGGGGGTAGGAATAGCTTTTCCCTACGCCTTCCTTTCCCTAATTACCATTAAACCCATAAAAACCATAAAACCCACTAAAAACTCTAAAAACACTTAAAACCACTAAAAATTATTAAAAACTCTAAAAAACCATAAAAACCCTAAAACACCCTAAAAATAATTAAAAACCCAAAAATTTATAAAAAAACTAAAAACTCTAAAACCCCTAAAAACCCTAACCCCCCCCCCCCCCCCCAAAAAAACCCTCAAAATCCCTAAAAACCCTAAAAAACACTAAAAACCAAAAAAATCCAAAAAAATCCCTATAAATCCCAAAAAAAATAAAAAACCCATAAAAATCCCTAGAAACCCCTAAGAACAAAAAAAACAATAAAAATATTTAAAACCCCTAAACACCCATAAAACACAAAAACCCACTAAAAACTCTAAAACCCCAAAAAACCCAAAAAACGTTAAAAACTCTAAAAACCTTAAAACCCATAAAAACTCAAAAAAACCCTAAAACCCCAAAAAACCATAAAATACGTAAAAACCCAAACAACCTTGAAAACCCCAAAAAACCATTAAAATCCCTAAAAACCCTAAAAACAATAAAAATCCAAAAAACCCATAAAAATCCCAGAAAATGAAAAAAAAACCATAAAACCCATGAAAACCCTTGAAAAGCCATATAACCCCCTAAAAACCTTCAAACCTCTAATAACCCATAAAAAATCTAAAAACCACTAAAAACTCTAAAAACCCATAAAACCCATAAAAAATGAAAAAAACTCTAAAAAAAATAAAAACAATTTTTTTTTTTAAAAAAAAAGAAACTCTAAAAACCGAAAAAACTAATAAAATACACGAAATACCCTAAAAACCCTAAACCCTTGAAAATCCATTAAAATCCTAAAAATCCCTAAAACCCTAAAAAACATAAAAAACATAAAAATACAAAAGGCCCTAGAATCCCTGAAAATGTAAAAACACTAAAACCTCTAAAACCCCCAGAAATCCATAAAACCCCTAAAAACCATAAATAAACATAAAAACTCATAAAAACCCTAAAAACCATAAAACACATAAATATCCTAAAAACCCCTAAAAATCCCTGAAAACATAAAAAACCTTAAAAACCTAGAAAACCCCCAAAAACTATAAAACCCTTAAAACCCTTAAAAACCCTAAAAACCCATAAAAACTCTAAAACCCACCAAAAACTCTAAAAACACTAAAACCCCAAAAAACCATAAAAATCTTGAAAAACATAAAACCCTAAAACCCTCAAAATTCCTAAAAACCCTAAAGAAAATCCCCAAAAACCATAAAAACCCATAAAACATTAAAAAACATAAAAAACCCATAAAAACCTTAAAGCCACTAAAAACTCTAAAAACCCTTGAAACCACAAAAATGTTAAAAAACATTAGAAACCAAAAAAATAAATAAAAAATAAACCCTAAAACCCCCCAAAAAAACATAAAACCCTAAGAACCCTAAGAAAACATGAAAATCATAAAACCCATAAAAATCCCTAAAACCCTAAAAATCCAAAAAAAAAACATTAAAAACCCAAGAAACCCTTAAAAACACTAAAATCCATAAAACCCTAAAAAACCCCTAAAAATTCCTAAAAGTGTAAAAAATTTTAAAAACACTAAAAAACACCTGAAAACGAAATAAAACCCCTAAACCTTAAAAAACTGTAAAAAACCTTCAAAACCTAAAAACCCACTAAAAATTATAAAAATGCTTAAAACCTCTAAAAATGTTAAAAATCTCTAAAAACCTCAAAACCCTAAAAAACTCAAAAAAAACCCTAAAACCCCCAAAAAACCATAAATACCCTAAAAAACCCTAAAACCCCTAAAAACATAAAATACCCTAAAAACCCTTAAAAAATAAAAATATCTAAAAAACCTAAAAACCATAAAATTCCGAAAATGCCATAAAAATCCCTAAAAACGTAGAAGACCCTAAAACACTAAAAAACCCTGAAAATCATAAAAAACCCTAAAAAAATTAGAAACCCTAAAGACCCATAAAAAACCTAACCCCCCTAGAAACACTAAATACCCTTAAAATCCCTAAAACATTAAAAAAATATAAAAAACCTTAAAACCCCTAAAATTAAAAAAAACCCTAAAAACCAAAAATCCCTAAAAAACCCAGAAAACTATAAAAAAATTAAAATCCCTAAAAATACCTAAAAACATAAAAATTCCTATAAACCTTGAAATTAATTTGAAACCATAAAAACCCCTAAAACCTTTAAAACCCCTAAACACCCATATAAACCCGAAAACCTACTAAAAATATCAAAACCCTCAAACACCCTAAAAACGTTAAAAAACTCCAAAAAACCATAAAACCCGACCAAACTCAATAAAAACACCAAAAACCCAAAAAACCATAAAAATCATAAAGACCCTGAAAAATCATAAAACCCATCAAAATCCCTAAAAACCTTAAAAACACTAAAAACTATGAAAACCTTAAAACCCATTAAAAATCCCCAAAAACTTAAAAAAATGATGAAAACCATAAACCCCCTAAAAACCTTAAAAACCCCCAGAACTGTAAAACAACTAAAAACTCTAGAGACCCTAAAACCCCTAAAAAGGTTAAAAAACTCTAAAAAACCATAAAACCCTAAAAAACTTAAAAAAACCTAAAAACCCAACAAAACCAGAAAAACCAGAAAAACCCTAAAAACCTTAAAAAACCTTTAAGACCCATAAACATTTTCAAAATCCCTAAAACACCTTAAAACCCTAAAACCATTAAAAATATAATAAATCCCTAAAAATCCATGAAAACATAAAACCCCTATCACCCCAAAAAACCATAAAAAACCTAAAACTATGTAAAACCCTAAAAACCCATAAAACCCTAAATAGCCACTAAAAACTATAAAAACCATTTAAACCCCTAAATCATTAAAAACAATAAAAAACTAAAAACCCTAAAAAACTCAAAAAATACCCTAAAACCCCAAGAAAAACCAAAAAACTCAAAAAACATAAAAAACACTAAAACTCCTAAAAACCATCAAAATCCCTAAAAACCCTTAAAACCACTAAAAACCATAAAAATATATTAAAACATAAAAAACCCTAAAATCCCTAAAACCCCAAAAAACCCCTGAAAACCATGAAAACCCCTAAAAACATTAAAAAATCTAAAAACTCATAAAACCCTAAAACTAATAAAACAATAAAACCCCTTTAAACCCCTAAAATGTTAAAAAACTCTAAGAAACCTTAAAACCATAGAAAACTCAAAAAATCCCTAAAAACCCCAAAAGACACTAAAAACCCTAGAAACCCAAAAAACCATTAAAACCCAAAGACACATTCAAAATCCCTAAAAACCCTAAAACTCATAAGAATTCTAAGAAATCCCCAAAAATCCCTAAAAATGTAAAAAAACACTAAAAACCATAAAAACCCTGAAAACCATAAAACCTCTAAAAACCAAAAAAAAACCCTAAAACCCCACTAAAAATCTAAAAACCCTTAAACCCCCTAAAAAGCTAAAAAAACTCTAAAAACCTGAAAAACCCTAAAAACTCAAAAAAAAAACCCAAAGAAGCCAAAGTAACCATAAAAACTAGGAAAAACCTGAAAAAACATAGAAATCATAAAAATCCCTAAAAGCCCTCAAAATCTCTAAAAACCCTAAAAACCATAAAACCCCAAAAAAATCCAAAAAAATCCCAGAAAACAAAAAAATACTAAAAACCCTGGAAAACTCCTAAAAACCATTAAAACCACTAAAACCATAAAAATCAAAAAACCTAAAAAGATAATAAAAACTCTAAAGACCCTTAAAACCCCTGTAAACGTTAAAAAAACTCCAAAAGTCTTAAAAACCCTAAAAACTCAAAAAAAAAACCAAAACCCCCAAAAAATCATTAAAACCCTGAACGACCTAAAAATCCTAAAAAATTATAAAAACCCCTAAAAACATTCAAAATCCCTAAAAACCATAAAAACTATAAATATTCTAAAAATCCATAAAATCCCTGAAAATGTAAAAAGCTCTAAAAACCCTGAAAAACCCTAAAAACAATAAAACACCTAAATTCCTTAAACACCCTAAAAATCCATAAAAACCCTAAAAACCAATAAAAATTATAAAACTCTATGAGCCCATAAAACCTCTAAAAATGTTAAAAAAATAAAAATGCCTTTAAACCCCTAGAAACTCAAAAAACCCCTAAAAACCGAAAAAACCATATAATCTGTAAAACCATAAAAATCCTAAAAAATCCCTAAAATCCCTAAAAATGCAATAAACCCTAAAAACCCTAAAAACACCCCTAAAAACCTTTAAAACACCTAAAAACACATGAAAATGCTAAAAACCATTAAAAACTACAAAACCCCTTAAAACCCCTAAAATTTGTTAAAAACTCAAAAAAACCTTAGAAACCCTAAAAACTGAAATAACCTAACAACTCACAAAAATTATAAAAACCCTAAAAACCCTGAAAACCCCAAAAATATTAAAAACCACTAAAACACAAAAAACCTTAAAACCCATAAAAATCCAAAAAATTCCCTAAAATCCATGAAAACATAAAAAACCTTAAAAATCTTGAAAACCCTTAGAAAACCATTAAACCCCTAAAAACCTTAAAAGACAATAAAATCCCATAAAAACCCTTAAAATACACTAAAAATTCTAAAAATTCTTAAAAACTATAAAAAAATCAAAAAACCGTTAAACACCAAAAAACTATAAAAATCCAAAAAACCATAAAAACCATGAAAAACCCTGAAATCACTAAAAATCCCTAAAAACCTTAAAAACCCCAAAAACCATAAAATCATAAAAAATCCCTAAAAATCCCTGAAAATGTAAAAGCCCTGAAAACTCTAAAGCCCCTAAAAACCTTAAAAACCATAAAACCCACAAAAACCCTAAAAACCACTAAAAACTATAAAAACCCTTAAAAACCCTAAAAACATAAAAACATTTAAAAATAAAAAAACTCAAAAAACCCACAAAAAAATGAAAACCCTAAAATCCTAAAAACCCTAAAAAATCTTGAAAACCCCTAAACCCCCTCAGAATCCCTAAAAACCTTAAAAAACCCAAAAAACCATAAAATCCCTAAAAGGACCTAAAAATCCCTATAAATGTAAAAAACCCTAAAACCCTAAGAACCCCATGAAAACCATAAAAATCCCTAAAAACCTTAAAAACCCTAAAAACCCATAAAACCTTAAAACCCCATGAAAACCATAAAAACCCTTAAAAACATTAAAAACCCTAAAACCCATAAAACCCCTAAAACACTAAAAAACTCCAGAAACACTTTGAACCCCTAAAAATGTTTAAAAAAACTCTAAAAAACCTTAAAAAACCTAAAAAAATAATAAACTTTTAAAAACAAAAAAAAAACTAAAAAACCATGAAAACCCTAAAATGCCCGAAAAACCCTAAAAACCCTTAGAATCCCTAAAACCACAAAAAACTCTAAAACCCATAAAAATCCAAAAAAAATCCCTTAAAACAACAAAAAACCTAAAAACCCTAAAAACCCCCTAAAAACTATAAAAACCTTAAAAACATTAAAATAAACTAAAACACATGAAACGCCTAAAAACCACTAAAAAATCTAAAAAACCTTAAAACCCCTAAAATGATAAAGAACTATAAAAAACATTAAAAACCCTAAAAACTAAAAAAACCCTAAAATCCAAAAAAAGCACAAAAGCCCTAAAACCCCTAGAAAAACCCTCAAAATCCATAAAAACCTTGAAAATCCCTTAAAACCATAAAACCCCTAAAAACCATAAAAAACCCGTAAAAACCTAAAAACTGCTAAAAACTCTAAAAACTCTTAAAACCCCTAAAAATGTTAAAAAACATAAATAACCATAAAAACCCGAAAAACTCAAAAAAACCCTAAAACCCCAAAAAACATAAAAAATCCTAAAAGCACTAAAAAATCATGAAAATCCCGAAAAACCCTAAAAGTCCCTAAATTCCATAAAACCACCAAAAAATAATAAAAAAACAGAAATCATAAAAAAAACCCTAACATGAAAAGGCCTTGAAAACCATAAAACCCATAAAAACCTTAAAAACCCTCAAACCCCCATAAAAACATGAAAACCACTAAAAACTCTAAAAACCCTTAAACCCCATAAAAAGGGTAAAAACTCTAAAAAACCTTAAACTCCCTAAAAACTCAAAAAAGCCCTAGAAACCCAAAAAACCATAAAAACACTAAAATAATTGAAAACCCTGAAAACCCTCTAAATCCCTAAAACCCCTAAAAACTCTAAAATCTATAAAAATCCAAAAAATACTTAAAAAATCTCTAAAACCATAAAAAACCCTAAAACCATAAAAACCATAAAACCCCCTAAAACTTTAAAAACCCATAAAACCCCTAAAAACCACTAAAAACTAAAAAATCCCAAAAAATCCCTAAAAATGTTAAAAAAACTCTAAAAACCTTAAAACCCCTAAAACTTCTAAAAGCCATAAAACCCCTAAAAACTCAAAAAAAATCCATAAAACCCCTAAAACTCAAAAAAAATCCATAAAACCCATAAAAATCTAAAAACCCATAAAACCCTAAAAACTATAAAAATCCTAAAGCTCTAAAAATTCATAAAATCCTATCATCTTCTACTTATCCCCAAAACGTATCTGCTATCCACTGACCTATACTGTGAAGATTGGTCCACACTAAGCATCTTGCATCAGTTGGTATTAGAGCTTCGATTGACACAGTATGCATCTATCAACTTTCACTACTAGAAAATTACCCTATACCCACGGTTTGAAACCGTGGGTATAGCCCATGAAACCATGTGTATAGCCTATACCCACTATTTCATGAATAGTGGGCTCCCGAGGTGTCAGGATTACCCTATACCCACGGTTTTGTTGAAACCATGGGTATAGCCCAATGAAATTTCATATTACCCACGGTTCTGGTAAACAGTGGGTATACATTTTTACATCACAAATTATATACCCACAGTTAAGTAAACTGTGAGTATAAATAGTTTTCTTCACAGCACACATACCCATGGTTTAACGAACTGTGTGTATAGATAGTTTCGCAACAACATATATACCCATGGTTTAAAGAACCATGGGTATAGATGGTTTTCCCAGAAACAGTAGCTTCCCACCTTGGTTTCACCTTACTCCTGCAAACCACTATGAAACAATGGAAAATTTCTTATCATAAACAATGGAACCACTATGAAACCACACACCCTACCCCCTTTCACACCCCACTCTCCCCCTGGATAGAACCCCCTTGCACCCCCTGGACACCAATCCCCCTAGACACCCCAGCTGGACCCCCCTGGGCACCCCCCCCCCCCGCTGGACACCCCCCACTAGACACCCCCCACTCTCCCTGCATCCCCTCCCTTCCCCCTAGACAGACCCCCCTAGCACACCCCCTCCCCCTTACACATCCCCACTCTCCCCTAGAAAGAACCCTCTTGCAACCCCCCCCCCCCCCCAAACACCCCCTCCCCACAAGACACCCCCCTGGACCCCCTGGACACCCCCCAGACACCCCCTGGACACCCCCCAAACACCCCCTGGACACACCCCCTTGTACACCTCCCTAGACACCCCCTCGGGACCCCCCCCCCCCACCCCCACCCAATCGACCCCCCCTGGACCCCCCTCAACACCCCACTAGACACCCCCTTCCCCCTAGACACCCCTCCCCCCCTTGGACACCCCTCTGGACCCCCCCCCAGACAACCCCCTAGACACCCCCTGGACATCCCCCTAGACACCCCCACTGGACCCACCTAGACACCCCCTGGACCCCCTGGACACCCCCCTTGGACACCCCCGCAACCCCCTGGACCCCCTCTTGGACACCCCCCCCCCCCCTCAACACCTCCTGAACCCCCCCCCCCCCCACACCCCCATACCCCCTGCACCCTACCCCCTTCACCCCAACTGCCCCAAACCTTCACCCCCCCCCCCCACTGCCCCCCACCCACTTGCACCCCCACTACCCACACCACCTGCACCCCCACACCCCCAGCCCCCCCCCCCCTTCACTCCCACTACCCCCTGCACACTACCCCCCAACCTTCACACCCCCACACTCCCCCCCACCTACACCCCCACTACCCCCCCCCCCCCCCCCCGCACCCCCAAACCCCATGCACACCACCCCAGCCCCTTCACCCCTAGACACCCCCTCTCCCTCATGGACACCCCCCTCTTGGACACCCCTCCCCCCTGGACACCCCCTCCTCCTGGACACCCCCTTCCCTCCTGGACACCCCCCCTCCTGCACCCCCACACCCCTACCCCCTTCACCCCCACTACCCATACCCCCTTCACCCCCACTAGCTGAAAATGAGGTATCTAGAGCTGGTAGATCCTCATGTATTTTGGTTTTAAAACAAGTGGTGTTTGTTTTGAAATTAGTTTTGGATACATTTTAAAATAACCATGTCATGTAAGGGCCTAAGGTTTGAATTGTGAAATTATTTCCATTTGGTTTTGGATGAAAAAAGGCTCAATTTTAATGGTTCCTTAGTTTTCAAAATGTGTATTTTATAAAACCTTGATTTTCTTAGTAAAGAATGTGTTTTTTCCCTTGTGAAGGGACAAAATGGTGGGATTTTATGGACATGACCACATAATGTTCTATGTATCATGTTGTTTGATGTGATCCCCTCCCTCAAAAAGATCTAGTGTAAAAGAAAATTGTTCTTAATTGGGTTTTTTTCGAGGTATTGTTTATTTTTATCCCCTACCTATGAATTTGGTTGATAGTTTGATCATTCAGGGTCAATTTTCTTTTGGAATCTCTCATGAGCTCCAGTTTGGGAATCACCACTTAGGAATTATTTCTCCAACAAATAATTAATTAAAACAAGGTTGCTACAGTAATCCCAAATTTTTTATAGGGGCCTATGGCCCTTGGACCCCCGAAGCAGGGGCATGTTTCCCCCTGAAACCCCCAACAAGCTCACCACGGAGCTCGACCCATGAAATTTGTGGTCTGGTTCGCAGTACAGAAACAGTGTGCCTTCAGGAATGAGACCATCGTTTCAACCCGTTTGAGGTTAAGAATTCAAAGGCATAGGTTTGGGTTTAAATGTTTAGGCTTAATTGGATTTTATGGAGCCATAAAATTTTTCATAACATTACTTCAACCTTGATTGTTCCCATAAAAATGGATCAAACCACTAAGAAAGTTAAGTCTAGATTCTTTGCTCAAGTCTTGATTGAAGTGGATCTAAGATCCACTTTGATGTATGGATAGAGTTTTTTTAACTACCCTAGATGATGAATTCTCCTTAAGAATAGTATATGAGAAGGTTCTAATCTTCTTCTCTGGTTTCCAGTCTATTGATCACATAAAATACCATTGCTAAAGAGATCTATCATGCTCTTTCTACTCAAAGAAAGGTCATGTTTTTTCTCATTGACTTAAGAGAAAAAAAAGTTGTACCACTACAATCTGTTGAGGATATCATAAATATTGCTATTAAAGGTAATAATGGATATGACCAAGAGCTTCATACTAAAATGAGTGAGAAATCCAACACAGTGGAAGCTTCTCAGCTAATAGGTAATGATGATGGTTCAAAGGAACTAATGTCGGCTCATTATAGTCAAAATCTGGATAAGGATTCTGGAAATAATGGTAGTTTCACTAAGTGGACTGGACCTTCAATGCAAGAAGAGAGAATCGGAAATAGAAATATTCTTGAGGTTGGTAGTAAGGCGCATCCAATTGGTGTGAACTCTACTAAAATAATGAAATACTATCAAAACTTGGGCTCAAGTGGTGGATTCTGAAGTAGTAATGGAAACTATGGAGGAGTCAGCAACACAGGAATTACACCCATGTTGGATACAACTTTCATTTTAAGGATTGACACCTATTGCATCTAAATATCCTTAATGTGAGTGGAGAGAGTAGTTATCATTTTTTCTTGGTGAGAGTTGGTAGTTACCATATCTCAGACTGGTCTTCTGGCTTGTGAGGTGTAGTGATCATAGTCCCAATGATGGAATTCACGTTGTTCAAATGGGTTAAGTTGGTCAAATCTTGGTTTCTTGCTATTAACCACTAGCCTCTCACTGAATAAGATTCACATTACCACCTATCTCAACCCTAGGTTCCTATATAAGGACTATATTTATATCTAGAGGAGGGATAGGGTCCCCTCTAAAATTGTCTCACTCTGCGCACTACTCAACAAGGATCTTAGTAGCGAGTATATTAGGAACAATTTCTCCCACAAAAAATTAATTAAAACCATTGAAAATTTAAAAAAAATTGGCATGACCCATCCATATGTCGGATGTCTGTGCCGAAGTAAAATAAAATAACCATAAGAAACACAGTAAAAATAGACAAAAATAAAACACACTGTTAATCCCTCAACTACCCCAATCTCCCTCCCCTACAAGGAAAACCCCATAGCCGCCTCTAGTGCTCTTCTGGCCCCCTTCATAGAATATAAGTACCCTCTATCTGTAGAAAGTGATAAAAGGCCTAAGTGTCCAATGAGATAAAGAAAATAAAATAAAAACTAAACTATAACATACCTGTCTCCTGTGATTAAACAAGTCACCGCCCAACATATAAGAACCACAACGCCCCATTGGTTCATGTTCCTGCAAGCAAGGGGGAATAAAAATATTTTTAGAATGGTTTCACCTAATTATATTAATAAAATAAATAATATAAATATGATGAGAAATGGAAAACAAGATCAATTAAATAGAAGTTTAAGAGTGTCAAATTCTAAAAATGGAGTCTCTATAATTGATAATTCTAATGGAAATGAAACCCGAAGATACTAAAGATTTTTCTTAGATATTTGAATATAATGATTCTATTTATAGTCATGATTCAAGATTAAGTTTTAAGAAGATCAAATATGTGAGAATCTTTATAATGAAAAATAAACTTGATTAGTTTTCAGGAATAATGAAAGTGAAAGAATATTGATGCTCAAGTAAATCTTCATTGATCAAAATATTACAAAACACATTCTTATTGATTTATGGGAATAATATGGGGGTAGTGGGATGCTTTATAAAAATTAAAGACTCAATTTGAGTCTGTATAGAATTCATGGGAATACCAAAATGATCTTAATAAAATACCAAAATGTTCTAAGACATATCCATGCTTCTTCACACAAGTTAAATCTCTTCAGTAGTTTCTCACACAAGACTTTGTATAAGGTAAGCACATATCCAAACCTCCACCCTAATAGTGGGGTTTGAAATAGAGGGTGATACAATGCTATAAACAAGGAAATATGAATCATTTTAGGGTAACTAAAGATATATGAAATCTCTATTAAAGGAAAATGGTCCTCCCACGAACTACCAAAGTTCATAACATGAACTCTAAGAACCTCCTCCCAGATTTGTGATCAATAAAATTTTCCCTTGAAAATAAGAAGGTATACTGAACTCAAGGTTAAGATGGTTCCCAATAATTAATGAAATGACCACCCAACCCCGTGACAAAATTAGGGCTTGTGTTAGAGACTATGGTAATCAGTTCACCATACAAGCTCAAGAATTCATAGTTATACCCCCTGATAGATCTTTATAGACTTCATCACCTAAATTGGAATGAAATGCACCAACTCGGTGAATCCATTAACCAATAACCTAGCAACATCATGATTCTAAACCTTCTCAGGCAATCCAATATCAAATCCTAGCGAAACTCCCTCTCATTTCACTAAATGGAGGGGTAATAGTCGCAACATGATCATTGGTCATTGGTATTCGATCTTCATTACATATATACCTTCTCAAAGTCTACGTGGATAGTTCAATAGAGTATAGGTTCAAATAAACTTTCCTGGAAAAAGAAGAAACCATATTTGGATCTTGAAATTAAAGAGAGAATTCTCATTCCCTAACCACCCATTGATGGATCCTCACAATTAAGGTTTAACCTAATGGTAGGGCTATTATAATTTGACTATTAAACATTCTGTAACTTAGTCATCAGAGATAATAATGAGATCTAACCAATAGAAAACCAAAAATCTATCCCAGTATGTACAAACTAAGTGAATACCAATAATTTAAAGACTTTATGTTTGGGGAATGAGATTAGATTTTGGATATAGATAAATTCTTGGGAAAATTTGATGATCCACTTCAAGGAGGAGGATGTTCCAAGGAAATGGGATAATGGGATTTTTACAATCACTACTAACAAATACAAAACTAGGATTAAAAAAACACTTTTCTCCTTTTTGCAATCTCAAAAAGAGGTCATAGAAAAAAATGAAGGAAAGATGAAACTAACTATTCAATTCCTTCCTCCACTACTCTCATGCTATAATTTACAAAAAATTACCATGGAACCCTTTCATGATATGTATAAGAACTATAAAAACATTTACAATTGGATATCTATTTTGTTTACAAACATTATCTTGGTGATGTTGTGAATCTTGGTTCAGTGAAATCATTGATAGTGTCTTCAATCTCCCCATTTTCCAACTTCTCCATCTATTTTTGAAAATAAAGATAACACATTCATCATAATCATCTAATTGGTACATCAAAAAACAAAAAATTTGATGAATCTAATTAATTACATCATCCATATGTTGGACATTTCTGAAAACTGTAAATAAGACTTACACAATGAATACACAAAATTGTATGATGGAAGTACTTGGTATATCATTATAAAATGATTTATATATGAATGTAATAAGAAAAAAAAATACACCATAGACATATATATAACCAACCAAATACATAAATAGAAACAACTTATTCCACAAATTTAAATTGACTCTGTCTTATGCCAAAAAAATAAACCTATGAAATAAGGCATCCCATCTGCTGGAACCTTGTGGAGAATGAACCCATTAAATCATCATCTAGAGCTAGTTATCTAAAATGGCACCAAAAAACTACTTGTATACAATGATTTAATCTTTATTTCCAATTAATTTAACATGTATGGTTTAAGTACAATGACACAATGTGTACCATTGATGATATATATATATATATATAAAAAGGTCCTATAGGAGGTATATGTGAGGTAGAGGTTGGAATTGATGATGTGGAAGTAATTGAATATGAGGTTGAGGCTAGGGAATGAGTGGTAGAGATGTGGGGTAAAGGAAGAGAAAGTGGTTTTAAAATAAGGACATTAGCAACATACATAAAAGGATCTAGGATTATTGTGATATTATCCACATCCCTAGTCCCATGTTCCATAAATTGATTAAACTCATCATTGACTAACTTGAATTGATTGAGAAGAGAAATCATTACCAATAACTTATCTAACATACAAAAAAATGTTGTTTTTTTGGGGGTGACATCTTAAAATATCTGTCCAATGATATGAACTAATTATTGAGATATTATTTAGTGTAAAACCATTTCAGATAATAAATAATTGCACCCTTGAATAAAAAAAATTCTTTGGTAGTCTTAATGGATTCATATTTAATTAAATCATATTTATTTTATATTTGAGAAGAAGTGTCCATTTGAACTTTATTTCTAATATCCTTCACATTGTCCAAAATAATTTGAATTTCATCATGTATCAACATTAAAATAAAATCCTCATCAATAGATAATGAAGGAGTAGAATAAGGTGTTGATGCGTTTCTTGAAGATCTAGTTGGAGTGGTTATCACTTTGAGATATCTTATATCCATGATATCTAGCATATCTATGATTCAACTTATAGGGATCTAATGTGGATTCTAAAACATCAAATTTATCTTTTGAAATATTGAATCACTTCAGTTATATTATCAATTTTTATGAACAATCTTGTCTAGATTTGTGGAGAAACAAATTTAATAGTGTATGAAATATATTCCTCTTTGTCATGAGTATTGTCCCAACTAACAGAAAAAAGAACTCATTTCAAAACATCCAAATGGTAAATCTTGATATAAATGAAATATGTAGAAGTTATTATAGGAGGTTTATTAGAAGAGGGTTCATCTTGTTGAGATGGACCAGCATGCACTTGAGTATGAGAACCATCATAAGAGGAATCATCATCCACATCAGAATGGTGAGAACATAACTCATGAGTCTTTCTCCATGATCCCACATTAAGAGGTAAATGATAAGTATGTTGATAAATATCTCTAATGGAGGTCACATATTCTTCTTCTGAGTCCTCTATTACACAAATATTTTTTGAGAAGATTCATAGATATTCTATTCTTGAGAGTGATTTATAGGAATATCTCTAGGAGAAGGTGAATTGGACAAAATCATTAATATATCTTCATAAGATACAAGTCAAACCAGTGTTTCTAAAAATGAGTATTAAGGAAACTTTGGACTAACATATTCATTATTCCTTTCAATAATAACAAGAATTGTTTTTCTATATTTAGAGGATTTTCATCGTCATCATCATTTATTTTATCATCACTTTCCTTATCATGCTTATCAACCTTTTATCCTCTCTATAATCCAATTTATCATTTTTTAATCATCCTTATCTCCCTAAAAATCAACAGGAGAAGATACAAACATATCATATAAAAAATAATCTAGAGTGGATTCTTCACTAAATGGATAGGAATAAAAATTCATATCTCCCCCTATCTCAAAGATTGGTGGACTCTCTAAAACAACTAGATCTATATCCTCATCAAATTTTAAATTTTTAAGATTTGTTCCAAATATCCTGGATTTGTGAACTCTATCCCCGCCTTAGGAGGTCCATATTCTCATACTAATTAAAAAACTAATGGTAATTTAGGTTCCCAGGTAGCTTGAACTGGAATTTTAGAAGACCGTGCAACCACATGAGTATGAGACACCTCTTCCCTCACAATTTATCCTTCATTTAGAAGATCCTAATTCTTCATAATATGGTATGATAGGGTTTCAGGATAATACCTTACAAAAACCCTTATCTTTATAAATAGATCTAATGAGGTGGAGGCGGAGGCAGATGCAGAGGCGGTCATGGCTGGGAGGAGGCAGAGGCGGAGGCTACCGCGGAGGAGGAGGTGACTGCCGAGAAGTGTAGGCAGAGGCAACTGCAACTAGGAGGAGGTAGAGGAGGTCACGAAGGTGGAGAGGGAGGCGAGGGCCGGGATGCAGAGGCAGCGGTGGGGGCTGGGAGGCAGAGTCGAGGGATGGGAGGCAGAGGCGGGGACTGGTAGGTGGAGCTAGATGTGGTCGTGGAGGTAAGAAAGTAGAGGGAGGGAGGCAGGGGTAGGAAGGAAAATGCGAGGGTGGGAGATCAAGGTCAGGGAGGGAAGGAGAGGTCGGGGAGGCTAGGGCATGGGGAGATGCGGGGTAAGGAAATGAAAAATTGGGCAGTGGTGCCCGATAAAAGTCTCAAATCAGTTTTAGTATACCCACAGTTCAAAAAAAACTGTGGGAATAGGTCAAAAAATGATATCTATACCCACGATTTAAAAAACATGGGTATATATGTGTGGGGAAAACCCTATTTTCCAGTAGTGTTTTCTCCTTTCCATTTATCCATTACCCTTCCTATATTTCCTAATAACCCATTCAAAAAAACCCATTTTTCATTGAAAACCTCCAAAATTGGACTATGTTGTGCAAGATTGAAATATTTTACATTGATTCAATTACTCATCCATATTATTTTTGTATTTAATTCTCTATATGTGATTTGTATCAAAAAATTATCTCAACTCATAATTTTTTGTTTTTCTAAACTAAGAACGTCATTTCTTTTAGAGATTTAAAAAAACACCTTACTCTCCATTAATAATCTTGTTTTTTAAAACACTAAACACAAATCTTTTGGGGATATTTGAAAAAAATGGATACAATTAATTCTTTATGCTTTTCATTATTAGCACTTTCCCTTTCCATACATCACTTTCTCTATCATTTTACTTTATCTCCCTATAATTTTGGCTAATATTGTTAATAATTTTTATTATATTTCACAATTGGTAAAACCCCCTTTTATTACACCCATCCACCATTTTCCACTATTTACCCATATTTTCTACCATCTTTTTCACCCTCTATCATTTGGTAATCCCTTTACCACTCAAATGGGATGTGTTAAACCATCCCCTAACATGATATTGATTTGGGAAGGATTTGTGACATGTGATATCCCCAAAAAAGGTATTAGATTTCATAAAAGATTGGGACTTGAATTGAGAATTGAGAGTGGAGAGAAATAAGAAAAAAACTATGAGTGTGTATATTTGTGTTCGTGAGTGTGTATATCTTTCGTGTGTGATTGTGTATCCCTATGTGCATGAGTGTGTATATCTTGTGTGGGTTAGAGTGTATCCTTGTGTGTGTGAGTGTGTATATCTTGCCTGCGTGAGTGTGTATCCTTTTGTGCATGAGTGTGGATATATTGCATGTGTGAGTATGTATCATTGTGCGCGTGAGTGTGCATATCTTGCATGAGTGAGTGTGTATCCTTGTGTTCCTGAGTGTGTATATCTTTCATGTGTGAGTGTGTATACTTGTGTACGTGTGTGTGTACATCTTGTGTGTATGAGTGTGTACATCTTTTGCATGTGTATCTTCGTGTGTGTGATTGTGTGTGTATCATTATGTGTGTTCTCTCTCTATGTGTTTGTGTTTGTGTTACATATCATGGAAGAAGAACATGGGAAGAGAATGGATCATGCTAGTTCTAAAGGAATTTGAAGTATATCTCTCACACCATAAGCTACACAACTCCAAATCTAATCTTTGGGGATTCATTTTGAGAATCTTATTGATAGGAATTTGAAGGTGCTACATAAGAGGATTTACAACCTAGATAATTAACCAAACCCAAGGATGGTCCATGATAACCGACGACGACATCTGACACCACATCGACCCCACATCATGGAGGAGATAGATAACTTTGATGTTGATTTTGAGGATTTTCCCCAAAGGATGAGGAGGTTCCAACAACCTAGATGAGTCTAAATGAGACCAAGTTATGATGAAATATTTTGAGTTATTAAGTTGAAGGTCCCTTCATTTCAAGGTAAAAGTGATCTGGAAGCATATTTGGAATGGGATAATTGGATCAAGAAAGTCTTCTATTTTCATACCTATTCTGAGGAGAAAAAGTTAAAACTTTCTACCGTTGAATTCATTGATTATGCATTAATATGGTTGGATCAAGTTAAAAAGGAGAGAGACTGATATAGAGTACATCATATCAATACTTGGGAGGACATGAAGTTTTCCATTAAGAAGTGGTTTATTCCCACCCATTACCATAGAGATCTCCACCACAAGATTCAACACCTCACATAAGGGATTAAGAGTGTTGAATATTACTACAAGGAGATAAAATTTTCCGTGATTTGAGTAAAAATTGAGTGGTATTCAGAGTAAACCATGGCGTGGGCTTTACATGGGATCAATCGGGAGATTTAAGATCAAGTAGACATGTACCATAATGTGGGGATACAAGATATGATCCACTAAGACACCAATATTTAACAAAAAATCAAAAAGGAGAAACATGAGGAAACCCACTATAACTTTTACTCCATGGATAAATTCAAGGAAGTAGATCAGGGAACCATCAATGACAAAAAGAGGTGATTGATCACAAAATTGAAAATAAAATTCTTCCACCTAGGAAACCTACTATTGAGACTAACCGAAAACGGAATTGGGATATTCTATGTTTCGAATTTTAAGGAATGGGTCATATCACTAGTGAATTCACAAACTAGAACACCATGAACATCAATAATTATGGATAATGGGAGACCGATGGAGAGAGATGAGAGGAGTAATCCCCTGAAATGGATAATTGAGAATTTGCAGAAGATGGTGAGATTATTTTCACTAGGAGAGTTCTAAGTGCACAAATGACCATTGAAGAGAAGGAGTAGTGGGATAAAATTTTCTATACATGATTTAGGATCCATGGGAAGGTATGTAGTTCAATTATTAATGGATTAATCTATAGCAATGTAGATATCACTGATTTGGGGGTGAAGTTGGGACTTCCAACTTTGAAGCTTCAACATTCATATCGACTTCAGTGATTGAATGATTGTGGAGAGATGAAGGTTACCAAATAGTTGAAGGTATTGTTCTATATCAGTAAATAAAAGGATAATTCATAATGAGATTTTGTTCCTATGATTGTGTTCCATTTCCTGTTGGGCTAACTGTGGCAATACGATCGACGTGTTACTCATGATGGGTTCTTGAACCATCAATATTTTGTACTCTGAGGGGAACCTATAACCCTGAACCCCATATCCCCCAATAAATTTTGGAATATCAAATTTTTAGAGAAAATATAAGAAAATGAGTGATGAGGAAAAAAAGAGATAAAACGAAAAAGGTTATAATTAGGGAAAAAGAGAAAATGAGAGAAGGAAAGAAATTGAGAGAAAAGAAAAATCAAGAGGGAAAAATATTTGAGAGGATAGAAAAGTGTGATGTTAGAAAAAAAATAGTGAGGTTAAAGAATATTTGATTTCTTAGTAAAACCTTTTAGTACTTATGTACAAAGAGGTGATGTTGAACAATAACGAATTAACATATCCTTTTCTACAAACTATTGAGTCTTTATTGCATGAATTTGATGATGTGTTTCCCGAAGAGGTTCCACCCAATTTTCCACCCATTAGAGGTATTGATCATCAAATTGACCTTATACCTGGAGCATCACTACCGAACCTCCCAACATATCACACCAACCCATAGGAGACAAAATAAATTCAAAGTAAAGTTAAGTATTTATTAGATATGGGCTATATCAAAGAGATCCTTAGTCTGTATGTTGTACCAGCGCTTCTAGTTCCTAAGAATGACAAAACATGGAGAATGTGCATTGAATGAAGAGCCATTAATAACATCATGGTCAGGTATCAACATCATATCCCTAGGTTATATGATATTCTAGATGAGTTAAACACCACATCTATTTTCTCAAAAATTGATCTAAGAAGTGGCTACTATCAGATTAGAATGAAATAAGGATATGAGTGGAAAAATTCATTTAAGACAAAACATGGACTTTATGAACGGTTAGTCATGCCCTTTTATCATTACAATGTTACTAACACATTTATGAGGTCAATGAATCATGTCTTACACACATATATTGGAAAATTTTTGGTATTTTACATTGATGATATTTTGGTGTATAATAGGAATTTATAAGAACATGTATATCACATAAGAAAGGTGATGGAGGTGTTAAGAAAATAAAATTTGTTTAGAAATATTAAAAAGTGTGAATTTTACCTTGATAAAATTATTTTCCTTGTATTTTTGGTAAGTGGTGATAGAGTTTAGGTAGATATTAATAAGATCAAGGGCATTCAGGATTGGTTGAATCCCACCTCTGTTAGATAGGTAAGATGTTTCCATGGGATTTCTAGTCTCTATAGGTGATTTGTAAAGGAATTAAACACACTAGAAACTTCATTTAATGAATTTACAAATAAGAACATTCCTTTAATGTGGGGGAAAACTAAAGAGAATTATTTACATGCTCTTAAGGAGAAACTCACCCACACCCCTCTACTTTCAATCCTAGACATTAGTAAGACATTTTAAATTGAATGTGATGAAAGTAGAATTGGTATTAGAGGAGTAATCATGTAGGAAGGTATGAACATTTCTTATTTTAGTGAGAATTTAAATGTCCCAACGCTAAACTATATTTAATATGATAAATAGTTTTATTCATTGTTTAGAGTACTAGAAACATTTTAATGTTATCTTTGACCAAAAGAATTTGTGATCCATTATGATCAGAAGACTATTAAATGCCTTCTGAGCTAACAAAAACTAAATAAGAGACATGCTAGATGGATGGAATTCATTAAATCATTTACATATGTCATCAAGAATAATAATGGTAAAGAAAATACCATTTCTGATGAACTCTCTCATGTAGATATTCACTATTATCCTTACTAGATTCTAAACTCCTTGGTTTTGAATACATTAAGGATTTATATGCCACTAATAACAATTTTAGTGAACCATATGGTCATTTTAAACCTATTGTTAGTTTAGAAAAGTTATATTTACATGATGGATTCTTATTCCAGATTGATAAGATTTGTATTTACAATTTCTCTATTCATTTACTTTTACTAATGGAGTCACATTCTAGTGGGATAATGGGACATTTTGGTGTCACAAAAACTTTATGTTTTCTTAGTGATCATTTTTATTGGATTTGTATGTCTAGAGATATTGTTTTTTTGGGAAATTGAATTGTCTACCATAAATCCAAATAAAAAATGAACCTACATAGATTATATCTTCCTATCCTAATCCCCAATACCCCTTGGGAGGACATATCAATGGACTTTATTTTGGCGTTACCAAGGAACAATAGGGGGAGATATTTCATTTTTGTTATTGTGGATCAGTTTTCTAAAATGGAACATTTTATTTTATGTCACAAAACAAATGATGCCACTAAAATTGAAATTATTTTCTTTTAGGAAGTAGTAAAACTCCATAGAATTCCTATTATGATTATTTTAGACAGAGACACAAAATTACTCAGTTACTTTTGGAAGTCCTTATGGAGACAATTGGGTACAAAGTTACTATTCTCTACTACTTTTCATATGCAAGCCAATGGGAAAATAAAGGTGGTGAATCATAAATTGTCATCCTATTTTATGAAAATACTTAAAAAGAATCTCAAGAATTTGGAGGAGTTTTTTCCACATGTGTAATTCACATATAACAGGGCCAAGCATTTCACTATTCAATATTCTCCATTTGAAATTATTTATTGCTTTAACCCCCTTTCCCCTATTGTTCTAGTACCTTTTCCTATATAGGAATCAAATAATATGGATGCGAAAGGGTGTGCATAAGTTATCATGAAACTCCATGAAAAGGCAAGGAAAAATATCAAGTAAATAGCACATAAATATGTTGATCATGAAAAAAGGGTCACAAGAAGGTGTTGTTTGGGCTCGATGACATAGTCTGGATTCATATGTGAAAGTAGAGATTTATTGACAAGAAGAAATAAAACCTCATGTCATGAGGAGATAAACCTTTCTGAGTGCTCAAGAAGATTAACAACAATGCTTACAAGATATATTTTTCAAGTCAGTATGATGTAAGTGTCACTTTTAATGTTTCTGATCTTTCCCATTTTTTGGGTGTAGAGGATAAAGAGTCGAGGATGACTCATTTTCAAGATGGTAGGATGATGATAAAAATGTTCAAGACACTAATTATATTTCTTTGGAGGAGGATTTGGATTTTCAAGGCCTGATGATGTGAGGGAGATTAAAGAGGTTAAATTCTATAATGGGCACCCATATTGCTTCATTAAAGGACCATTGGATCTCACCTTTCATGGATGGAGAAAATGGGCCTATTATCTCACTTATTCAAGACCAAACATGATTTTTTAATCTTGAACCACATGGTTGCATGAATTTTGGAAGCCTTTCTCACATGGAGATTTTAGAATGGAATATTTTAACACCAAAGTCAAATCTGATGGGCTAGGTACTCAAAGTAAAACTTGGTGGGATATGGGTGGAAAGACATGTGCTAATTTTACAAAAAAAATTAGACTTTAACATTCTTACTTTAAGGGGAAAAGGTAGGAATAGACTTTATGAATTTAGGGTATTAGACCCTTTGGCTTTTTTGTAATGCCTTGGCTATAAATACCACCCCATGGAATTGTATTCTCATGGAAGTTTGCATTAGTGAAACTCTGTGATTTTATTCTATCTATTGAAAGGATCATTACTTTCTTCCCATACACTTATGTATTCTTAGCTTATAGATTGGTTATCTAATATCACAAATTCCCCAATTCCATGCCTCAACCCAAGTGCATTGTTGTATGGATTGGCCATCACATCCCTCCCTTGAGTGTGATATATAAGTAGTAGGTCATGCTCCATATAATGTTGGTTGGGTACTTGATTCCATTATCCAAACCCATCAATCACTTCTTAGCCCCAAACCATATCCTCCATACGCTGCCCTATGTGGTGAGTATCAAGCCACCCCAAGCATCTCGCATCAAAACCACTAAAAAATATAAAAACCCTTAAAACACCTAAAACGTTAAAAAACTCTAAAATCTTAAAAACCCTAAAAATCTCAAGACTGGATCCCTTTCTTGAAAAATATTTTGACCAGATCCCTTGTGAGATTTTGGATAAGGTTGTTAATCCAGAAGATATCCATTGGGTGATGCTCTCTATTCACCCTAACAAACTCTTGTGAGATTATGGATAAGGCTGTTAATCCAAAATATATCCACCAGGTAATTATCTCCATTCACCCTAACAAATCTCCAGGGTCATATGGTTTCAATGGATTTTTCTTTCATAAATTTTGGTCAGTGGTTAGCTCTGATGTTATGGAAGCAGTGCTTTATTTTTTCCAGAACAGTAAACTATTGTTGGAAGCCAATGGTTTGATAATTTCCTTGATTCCTAAGGTTCATAATTCATGATATATTTTATATTTTATATCCATTTCTTATTGTAACACAATTTATAAGTGCATTTTTAAGATTTTTGTGGCCAAGTTGATATTTATTCTTCCTAGGTGTGTTAAAAAGGCCCAATCAGCTTTTATTCAAGGGATTCGAATCTATGATAATATTCTGATTACTTAGGAGTTAATTCAAGGGTATCACCTGGATTCTAGAGTCCCACATTGTACTTTTAAAATTGATTTATTTAATACCTTTTACTTGGTGAGAAGGGAATTTCTATGGGACTCTTTGTACCTCCTTGGCTTCCCTATCAGATACTCTACTTTGATCAAAAGGTGTGTTTCCTCTTAAATATTTTATGTAAATATTTATATTTGTTTTCAAGGTTACTTTTCTAGGAAGAAGAGGATGAGGTAAGGGGAACCTATTTCAACTTTCCTCTTTTTGATATATGTGGTGGTTTTTTGTCACATTAGGAATTTTCTCATATCAAAATTGAGTTCCTTTAAATTCCATTGGAGATGTGGTAAGACTTCCATTTCACATCTTTATTTTGTGTTTGACCTTTTATTAGTTTCCTATAGGAACTTATAATCTATTATGGTTTTGAAACAAGCCTTGGATCTTTTCTCCTCCTTTTCCTGGATGGGACAACTATGGGTATTAGGGGTATCTCCTTACTTTTTTTATATCTTGGGGTTCCTCTCATTACTAAAAAATTAAGTGCTATTCTATTTTGGAGGAAAATATTTTTAAATGAATTAAAGTGTGTAAAAATAACATTCTCTCCTTTTTTGGGTGCTTATAGCTGGTCCAATCTATTTTATTTATCATGAAACCCTATTGTTCTATCATTTTATCTTTCCAAAAAAAATTTGAATTCTATTAAAGATAAGATTTAGTGTTTTATTTGGAAAGGTCCCTCTCTGTAGAAGTTGGGGGATAAGGTGTCTTGGGATTTTGTGGATAGACCTAAGGATGAGAGATGCTTAGGTATCAAATATGTTGGGGTTGGAATAAGGTTTTCATTATGAGACATGTATAGAGTCTTTTTGACCCTTCCTCTTCTTCTGTTTGGGTGGACTAGGCTTGTGTTTTTCTTCTTGGTCACTCTCAGTTCTGGGTTGCCAAGGTTACATAGAATTTCTCTTGGACTTGGAGGAAATTTCTGGAGATTCATGATTTCCTATGGGACCACCTTTCTTTTTTGGTTGGGAATGGTTCTTGAATTTAATTATGGTTTGATATATGGATTTCTAGGGGTCCTATTTTTTCCTCAGTTGATGATAGGATAATTTATGATTTGGGCTTGGCCAAGTTTTCTTCAGTTGCTAAAATTATATCCCATGGCACTTGGAATCCTTTTTTTTATTTCAGCTGATCTATGGGACATTAGACTGGATATTCTCTCTTTACCTATTCCTATAGAAGATACATATTGTATTATTTGGAATGGATAGGTTGGTTTATCCATTTGTAGGGTTTGGGATGATCTTAGGGAGAAATTTTCCACTATCTCTTTACGCTCCTTGGTTTGGAATCATTTTTCCTTGATGATGTATTCTTTCATTCTATGGATTGGCATTTTGAACTGCATACCTACTCAAGATAGGATACATAGAAAGGGTTTGAATTTTCCTAATATATGTTTTCTATATGAAATTAATTATAAGAATTTGGATCAATGTTTCCTCAAATGTGAACTATCTTAGAGGATTTGGTTTCCTTTTTAAGCCTTGTTAATGTTTATTGCTATGCTTCTCTCTTTTCTAACGTTACTGTTTGGTTCTCTAGTCTATTTACTAATGACTCCTTAAGGAGTGTTTTGGGAAGTCTTGGGATGGACACTTTGTTGTACTTTATTTTTAAGGAGAGGAATTATCGGTTGCATGGTTATCCCTCTCATAGTGATAGTTATATTTGGTTAAAATATGAGTTGACTATTTATTACAGGCTTTCCGCTTGTAGTTCATTTCCTAATACCAATGTTAATCATGATCTGGTTTGTAGTCGGAACCTCCCAGGTTCCCTTCTTAGGGTGGTTTTTGATCCCTATGTGGTAGGGCATGGCTGGTTTTGGTAGGATTATGCTTATTGGTTCTAGGCTGGTTTTTTATTTCTTGGTAATGTTTGGCTTACTTGGGATGATGCTGGGTGAGGCTCATCGTGGGATAGGCTGCTGCTGGTGTCTAGGATGCTACAGTCTATTGGGGACCATGCTTGGTGTTTTTGTGGTGTGCTCATGGAGTGGTGGGCTGCTAGGGATGGCGTACTAGGTTCAGTGAGCAGGGGATCAGGTTTCATGGGTTTTTATGTGTATTTGTGGTACTTTTTTAGGATGATATATGGTCCCCTTGGAACGATACTTCGTGGAATTTGGTGCTCTCTTGGAGTTGCACTGATTTTTGTGTGGGCTTCAGGATGTTAGAATCTTGGTTGGGATTCTTTTTCGATGGAAGGGGTTGGTTATACTTGAGGTTTTCATCATGATGGTGATGTTTCTAGGGATGTTTGGTTTCATTATAGTGGCATGGGGAAGTTTGGTGGTGTTTGGAGGGTGATGTGGGTGGGTTATGTTTCAGCAATGCAGTTGGATGATGTTTAGGGATTTTGTGCATGCGACTAGGTCGTGTTGGGGCTTGGCGGTCTACTTCAGGTTGTAGTTTCTATTTGGAGGCGGCTTGGGGATTGTTTTTTAGGGTGCTGGTGTGGTTCCATGCATGGAAAGGTCTTAGATAGGGTGATGGGTATATGGGGCATTGGTTGTCTTGCTTAGATTTATTCTCCTTCACGGTGTGTTGGTTATGGTTGGGGTTTCTTTGTGTTTTGTCACCTTGGAATGCTTGACATTTTTTTGTCTGTTCTCACTGTCTCCACTTAGAGTGATGCTTATTGGTGCTCCATGGTTGGGGGTTGCTTATTGTTGATTTTTTCCTCGGTTCTTCAGTACTTTAATTATTCTTGGAACTAGCATGCTTGCTGGAAGAGTGGTTCTCAGTGTTAGTCCGGTCCTTACAAGATAATTAAGTTAGGGAAGTATCTTCATGTTACCTCCCATCTTCTTTATACAGATGAAATACTTTTGTTCAGGAATCCAACAAGTGAAACTTATCTTCAATCAAAATGATATTCTGTCATTATGAAAGTCTGGTTGGGAAATCCATTAGCTGGAAAAAATATTCTTTTGTCTTTGGAAAAGGGGTTCCAACCTCTAGGAAACTCTATATTTCTAGTTCCCTTGGTGTGAAGTAGGGATCACTACCCTTTATGTATCTGGGTGTCCATCTTTTTTGGGGAAAGGCCAAAAGCTATCACCTTGAGAGCATATCAACTAAAATCACTCAACAACTATCCAAATGGAAATGGAAATTCTTATCTCAGGCAGGCAGGGTTTTCCTGATCAATTTTTTTATCACCTCCATATTTTTTCATGCATTCTACATCAATAAATGGCCAGTAATACTTGTCAAAAGCATACAAGATAATATTAGGAACTTTTCTTGGATGGGTTGCATTAGGGAAAGAAATATGGTTTCTGTTTATTTTAAATAATGAACTAAGCTTGTTGATCTAGGTGGGATGGGAATTAAGAATATCAAGAGATTTAATGAATCCCTTCTTGGAAAGTTCACTTGGAATTTGTTCAACCCAAATGATGATGACCTAGATTTTCTTTGGGATATGTTCACACAGAAACTCTGTGATTGTTTCACAGGTTACATACGTTCCTCTATGTGGATGGTAATCATATCCTTATATAAGGACATTACATCTCACTAAAAATGGGTCATGTCATAACAATTGAACCTAAACTTTTGGATCACTACCTAGCTTGATAGGCCCCTTTCTGAAATTGTGATGCATCCTCATAATTTACAGCACATGTACATTACTGACCTCAACCAAAGAATTGGAGAGTTTGAGGAGACCCTTACATCTCATATCATTCTCTAGATTCAAAGGTACATTGTTATTTACACTGGAATCCTCATCTAAAAAACGAACCTTATTGGGTAATTCAATATAAGGGAGTTCTACCAGCCTAAATGTCCACATGGCATTGATCCTCCTACTTGGCTCTCAAAATTCAAGAGAGCATTCATTCCACCAGGAAACCACCTACTGCTATGGAAAATATGGAGGAATAGGTTTCCAATTTAAAATTAGTTGAAGAAGGATGGGAGGAATATGGACTCGGTTTTCTACATCTACCTTCGGGCTAAGGAGAGTATCCAACACACATTCCTTCAATGAAAGTTTGCTGTCGAGTTGTGGGTATATCTGCAGAACCTGTTTGGGTTTGACATCAGCATGCACAACCCATTTATTGACCTGATTGGTAGCCTTGCATAGATGAACTTCAATGAATAGGTTCATAATCTTTTGCTTATAGGTGTTGTCACAACTATTTCATACATCTGGGATGCTTGACATGTGGTGACCTTTAACTGTAAACCTTGCTCCTTCCATGGTGGAGTCCTAACAATCCAAAATGCAGTACATGGGGTGTTTTTCATACAAACAGGTTTGATGGCTAATGATATCACCAATATCATTATCTTTCACATGATTGGATTTTATGGCAGGAGAAAAAAGCCACTGGTTTTAAATATTATCCAATGGATTCACCCGATTACATCATGGATCAAATTCAATGTGGACGGCACAACATTGGGATCACCCATCCCCTCAGGATGTGGTGGGGTCTTTCGTACACACATAGGTTATGTGAAAGGATTCTTCTACCACTTTATTGGATATGGATGTTCTTACGAAGCTGAGCTTTGGGAAATGATGAAGGCCATCAAGTTTGCGGATCAATTCGAGTGGAAGTTACTTTGTCTTGAATCTGAATCGATGCTTATGGTGGATTCCCTCAAGAACAAATCCAGAAAAGTTACTTGAAGACTCCTCCCACAATGGATTGAATATCTCAACCTCTCCCAGACTCTCACTCTCAATGTCGCCATGCCTAAAGGGAGGCGAACGTGGCGGGAGATGCACTGTCAAAAAAGGCAATAGTGTAAAGGAGCTCAATATAAATTTCCTTAAATGGGTAAATCAATAATTTGTCCTTGTGGATCTAACATTAATCCTCTCATACCCACTAATTGGTGTATATGAGATGCATTTCCTCTAGCTCCTGAAAAAGACATTATATGGATGAGATTAAAAGGATTAGTCATCCTAAAACTAGGATTCCTTTTTTATAACAAAAATTCCCTAAAACCCCAAAAATACCATAAAAATCCCTAAATACCCTCAAAAACCTTGAAAAACCCTAAAAACCCTAAAAAATCCCTAAAAATAATAAAAACCATTAAACCCTTAAAAACTCTAAAAACCCATAAAAACCCAAAAAAACCCACTTAAACCCTTTAAACCCCTAAAAACATTAAAAAACTAAAAAATCTTTGAAACCCTAAAACACTCAAAAAAACACTCTTAAAACCTAAAAAGACCCTAAAAACCCTAAAAAACCTAAAAACCCTAAAAAACCCTGAAAACCCAAAAAAAACCATCAAAATCACTAAAAACCATAAAAATCCCTCAAAACCAGAAAATCTTTAAATTCCCTAAAAATCCCTGATTGATAGAAGGTGATGATGATGCTTGCTGATGAATTTTGTGATGGTGCTTGGTGTTGGGGCTACTGGAGGTTGGTTTTTGTGGCTTCATGGTGTTGAAGTTGGTTCTGCATTTGATTTTTCTAGGTTTTTTCTTTCTTTGTTTTCTTTTTTTGGGATTGTCTTTGGGTATGGGTCATTTGACTCTACCTCTCCCTTGTTTGTTGCGCCTCTTTTTATAATAAATTTTGCAGGGGGGGTCGGGAATAACCTAGCCCTAAACCTTCCTTTCACTAAAAACATTAAAAATCTGTAAAAATCCTTAAAACCCTTAAAAACTCAAAAAAACCATAGAAATCCACAAAAGACCCTAAAAACACTGAAAACCCCTCAAAATCCCTAAAACCCTAAAAATACCTAAAAATCATAAAAATTATTAAAAATACCTGAAAACATAAAAAAACCCCAAAAACCATGAACACCACTAAAAACAAAAAAAACCCTAAAAACCAAAAAAAAACCCCTAAAACCCATAAAAACCCTAAAACCCAATAAAAACTCTAAAACCCCCTTAAACCACTAAAATCCTTAAAAAACTATAAAAAATCTAAAAACCCCTAAAAAGTAAAAAAACCCCTAAACCCCCAAAAAAACCCCTAAACCCACCAAAAAACCATAAAAACTCTGAAACCCTAAAACCCCTAAACCAGCGTAGGTGTTGTTTGGATCTGAATTTCTTAAGGAGGTTTGGGTGCCGCGAATTGGTTCTAGGTGTGGGTGTTGGTGGTCCAACACTGCTTTTGAATGTGATATGCTTGATGATGGAAGGTTATAAGGTCTTGGTTGCTAGAAATCAAAGAGATGGATGCCCTTTATTACTTTGATGAGGATTGTTGGTCACTGCTTGCGTGTGATGTTTTTTGTTCCATCCTTCTTGGGTTGGTGCTATTGGAAGACAACTTTTTATGGTAGTGCTGATGCGTGGTGTTTGGATGATCTGCTCGGTGACTATTGGAATTGGATACTGGGGTGTGGCTACTCACTGTTGTCATTCCCCTTGACTCATGCACCCACCTCTACTCTTGCTGCCCTTCCCATCACACTGGACTCCATCTTGGTCTGGTATGATGATGTTTGTGGCGGTGTTAGGATGGTGTTGGTGGTTCAGCTCGGTGTCAAGTGTGCGTCTCGGTGGGGCAATATTGTTATGTGGTGTAGGTTTGATAATCTTAGATTGGAGTATAGGATGATGGTTGTCGCTCTCGGTACGGTGCTGAAATAAGGTGTTGCTGAGGCAGGGTTTTACTGCGGTGCTTCTGATATCGTGCAGATGAATGTTGATGAAGTTGCTAGTTATGGTTATGGTGCTGATGAAAGCTGGATGATGATTGGCTGGGAGGTGCTGATAGGGACAATTCTAAATTTATGCTCTATTTGGTTTTTGTGTGCTTTTTGGTTTTTTGGGTTTTTTGGGTTGGTATTAAGGGTTTTTGGGTGTGGGTCATTTGACCCCTCCCGTCCCTTTTCTACTACGTATTTTTTCTAATAAATTTGGGGGGGGGGGTCGAAAATAGCCTGACCCTACACATTCCTTTCCCTAAAAACCCTCAAAATCCTTAAAGCCCCAAGAAAACCCTAATAAACATAAAAATCCTAAAAAATTCCAAAAAATCCATGAAAATGTAAAAAACCCTAAAAACCCTAAAGAACACTTGGAAACGATAAAAACCCCTAAAAAACTTAAAAACCCTCAAAAACCCATAAGACGCTAAGAAAACACGAAAAACTATAAAAACCCTTAAAACCCCAAAAGACGTTAAAAAACTCTAAAAAACATTGAAACCCTAAAAAACTAAAAAAAACCCTAAAACCTCAAAAAAGTCCTAAAAACCCTAAAAAATCCTAAAACCTTTAAAAAACCTAAAAACTTTTAAAAATCATCAAAATCCCTAAAAACACTAAAAATCATAAAAATATTAAAAAATAACTATAAATCCCTAAAAACAAAAAAAACCCTCAAAACCCTGAAAAAACCATGAAAACCATAAAAAACTCTAAAAACCGTAAAAACCCTAAAACCCCATAAAAATCCTAAAAACCCACTAAAAACTCTAAAAACCCTTAAAACAACTAAAAACATAAAAAATTTCTAAAAAAACTTAAAAACCCTAAAAAATAAAAACCCCCTAAAACCCCAAATGAACCTAAAAATCTTTAAAATCCTAAAAACCCATGAAAACCCTAAATCCCTAAAAACTATAAAACCATATATTTTTAAAAAAATCCATAAAAATCCCAAAAATGTCATAACCCTTAAAAACACCAAAACCCCCACTAAAAACCATGAATAAACCACAAAAATCCATAAAACCCCTAAATCCCTTAAAAACCCTAAAACCCCATAAAAACCCTAAAAACCTAATAAAACCCTAAAAACCCCTAATCATGTAAAAAAACTATAAAAACCTTAAAAACCATAAAAAACATAAAAAACTAAAAAACCCCTAAAACCCAAAAGACCCTAAAAACCTTGAAAACAGTAAAAAGGGTGAAAACCCCTAAAGGCCATAAAAAATCGTAAAAAATCCCAAAAATTCCCTAAAAATGTAAAAAACCCTAAAACCCTGAAAAACCATTTAAAACCATAAAACCCATAAAAGCATTAAAATCCAAAAAAACCAAAAAACCCTAAAAATCACAAAAAATTCTAAAAACCATAAAGACCCTAAAAAACATTATAATACACTAAAAACCATTAAAATCCCAAAAAACTCAAAAAAAACCCTAAATCCCAAAAGGACATTTAAAAAACTGAAAACCCCTAAAATCACTAAAAAACCATGAAAACTCCTAAAAACTCTCAAAATACCTAATAACCCTAAAAAAACTAAAAACCATAAAAATTCTAAAAAACCCCTTAAAATCCTTAAAAATGTAAAAAACTAAAAACCCTAAAAACCAAAATAACCCATAAAAACCATAAAAACCCATAAAAACCCTAAAAACCAATAAAAACTCTAAAAACCCTTAAAACCCCAAAATATGTTAAAATACTCTAAAAAACATTAAAACCCTAAAAAACTCAAAAATAAAACCTAAAAAACACTAAAAGACCCTAAACCCCCCAAAATCCCTAAAATGCCACCAAAACCATAAAAATGAAAATAAATCCCTCAAAAACCATGAAAACGTAAAAAACCTCAAAAACCCTGAAAACACCCAAAAAACCATAAAAACCCTAAAAACCCTAAAAACCTTAAAATCCCTAAAAACCCACTAAAACTCCAAAAACCATTTAAACCCATAAAACGATAAAAACTCTAAAATCCCTTTAAAACCCTAAAACACTCAAAAAATCCTAAAAACCCCAAAACACCCTAAAAACCCTAAAAACCCAAAAAAGACCCTAAAACCCCTAAAACCCCTAAAAATCCCTAAAACCCTAAAAATCATAAAAACCATAAAAATACTAAAAAATCCTAGAAAACGTAAAAAACCCTAAAAACCTTGAAAAACCCATGAAAACCATAAAAAACCAATAAAATAATAAAAAACCCTAAAAACTGATAAACACCCTAAACCACAAAAAACCATAGAAACCCTTAAAACCCCTAAAAAAGTTAAAAAAACTCTTAAAAACCCAAAAAGACCCTAAAAACCCTAAAAACGATAGAAAACTGAACAAGCCCTGAAAAAAATACTAAAATGCTAAATACCATAAAATCATAAAATTATACCAAAAAATCCCTCAAAACGTAAAAACCCCATAATAACCTTAATAAAATGCTTGAAAACCATAAAAACTAATAAAACCCCATAAAACCCATAAAAAGTCTAAAACCCAAATAAAAACTCTAAAATCCCACAAAACAACTAAAAACAACTAAAAACAGTAAAAACCTTAAAAACTCTAAAAACTCAAAAAAAAAATCAGAGAACACTAAAAGACCATAAAAACCATGAAAACCCTAAAAACCATAACAACCCCTAAAAACCCAAAAAATCCATAAAAACTCTAAAACCCCCTAAAAATCATAAAAATATAAAAGAAACCCTAAAATCCCTAAAAATGTAAAAAACCCTAAAAACCCTAAAAACAATTGAAAACCATAAAACCCTTAAGAACCATAAACAACTACAAAACCCCTAGATACCCGAAAAACCACTAAATCTCCTAAAACCATTTAAACCCCTAAAAACTCAAGAAAACCCATAAAAATACAAAAAGGCCCTGAAAACCCCTAAAACCCTAAACCCCCCCCAGAAAACCCCTAAAAACCTCAAAATCCCTAAAACCTATAAAAACTATAAAAATCCTAAAAATCCCTAAAAATCCCTAAAAAGGTAGAAAACCCTAAAAACCCTGAAAACCCCTTGAAAACCATAAAAACCATTGAAAACACTAAAACCCCCCAAAAAACACTAAAACCCATTAAAAACTCTAAAAACCCTATGATTCCCTAAAAACATTAAAAAAATCTAAAAACCTTAAAACCCCTAAAAAGTCCAAAAAAAACTCTAAAACCCCCAAAAAATAATAATAACCCTAAGAACCCCAAAAAACCCATAAAAACCCTAAAAACCCTCAAAATCCCTAAAAACCCTAAAACCATAAGAATCATAAAAAAACCATAAAATCCCTATAAACCTAAAAAAACGTGAATACCCTAAAAAACCCCTGAAAACCAAAACTCTTAAAAACCATTAAAAATCCTAAAACCCCCCAAAAAACTCTAAAAACCCTTAATACCGCTAAAACATTAAAAAAATCTAAAAACAATAAAAACAATAAAAAAATCAAAAGAATTTAAAAAACCAAAATGAACCAAAAACCCCTAAAAATCCCTAAAAACCCAAAAAAACTTAAAAACCATAAAAACACTAAAATCCCAAAAAATCCCTGAAAATATAAAAAACCCTAAAAACCCTGAAAAACACCGAAAACCATAAAACCCCTAAAATCCTTAAAACCCTAAAAACCATAAAAATCCTAAAACCCTTAAAAATTCTAAAACCCCTTAAAAACTGTAAAAATGTTCAAAAACACTAAAAATCATTAAAATCTTAAAAACTTAAAAAAACTCTAAAAACATTAAAAGATCCTAAAAACCCTGAAAACCCCTAAAAACCCTAAAAATAACTAAAAACCCGAAAAAAGTCTAAAAGCCCTAAAAACCAAAAAAATCCTAAATAATCAATAAAATCCCTGAAAAAGTAAAAGCCCCTAAAAACCTTGAAAACCCTCTAAAAACCATAAAACCCCTAATAAATTAAAAACCCTAAGAACGAATAAAAACTATTAAAACCACTAAAAACTCTAAAAACCCTTAAAACATCTAAAATGTTAAAAAACTCTAAAATTCCTTAAAATGCCTAAAAACTCAAAAAATCCTAAAACACAAAAAAACCCATTAAAACAGTAAAAACCCTAACTATCCTAAAAACCCTAAAACCCCCTAAAACCCCTCAAAATCCCTAAAAACCCAAAAAAAACCCTTAAAACCATAAAAATCATAAAAATCCTTGAAAATGTAAAAAACCCTAAAACCCCTAAAACCCCACAAAAACCCTAAAAATCCCTCAAAACCTTAAAACCCCCCAAAAATCCATAAAACCCCTAAAAGACTAAAAACTCTAAAACCTCTTAAAATCAATAGAAACTATAAAAAAACTCTAAAAACCATAAAATCTTTAAAAACTCAAAAAAGAATAAAAACCTAAATAAACATTAAACCCCCAAAGAACCCTCAAAACCACTAAAAGCTATCAAAACCCTACAAACCCTAAGAAACCCTAAAAACTATAAAAATTATAAAAACCCCCTAAAAAACTTGAAAAACTTCTAAAAACAATAAAAACCCCTACAAACCTTAAAAAACTAAAAACTAGTAAAAACCCTAAAACCATTAAAATCTAAAAAAAAACCCTCCTAAAATCCACTAAAAAAATTAAAAACTCTAAAAACCATAAATACCCTAAAAAAAGTCAAAAAAACCCAAAAAGAAACTAAAAACCCTGAAAATCCATAAAACCCTAGAAACCCTAAAAAAATCAAAAAATTCTCAAAATCCATAAATAACCTAAAAACCCTAAAAATCCTAAAAATCCCAAAAAATTCCTGAAAAGGAAAAAAATCTTAAAAACCCTAAAAACCCTTCAAAACCATAAAAAAACTAAAAATATTTAAAAAATCCTAAAACTCAATAGAAACCCTAAAAACTCTATAAACATTTAAAACACCTAAATCATTGAAAAACTCTAAAAACCCTAAAAACTAAAAAAACCATAAGACCACTAAAATACCCCAAAACCCCTAAAAACCCCTAAAACCTTGATAACTCTAAAAATGCTCAAAATCCCTAAAATCCCTAAATACCAAAAAATCAATACAAATCCTAAAAAATCCCTAAAAATACATGAAAATATAAAAAACCCTACAAGCCTTGAAAAAATCCTTGATAACCATAAAATCCCCAAAAAACAATAAAAACCCTTATACACCAATAAATACCCTAAAACCACTAAAACTCTGAAATCCCTTTAAACACCTAAAACGTTAAAAACCCTAAAAAACATTAAAACCCCTAAAAAACAAAAAAGCCCAAAAAATAATAAAAGACTCTAAAAACCCTAACTCCCCCCCCCCCAAAAAAAGCCTAAAAATCCATGAAAACCCATAAAACCCTACAAATCCTTAAAATCCATATAAATGATAAAAAACCTAAAAAATCCCCAAAAATCCCTGAAAATATAAAAAACCTTAAAACCCGAAAAAGCATAAATACCCCTAAGAACCTTAAAAACTCTAAAACCCATAAAAACCCTAAAAACCCACTAAAAGCTAAAAAAAACCATTAAAACTCGTAAAACATTAAAAACACTAAAAACTCTTAAAACCCTAAAAACTAAAAAAACCCTAAAACCCAAAAAATCCTAAAAACCCCGAAAACCCCGAAAACCCCTCAAAATCCCTAAAAACTGTAAGAAATATTGAAAACCAAAATATCCAAAAAATATCCCTTAAAATCCCTAAAAACATAAAAAACCCTAAAAACCCCTAAAAACCTTAAAAAAACCCTAAACCCCATAAAACCCCTAAAACCCACTAAAAACTCTAAAAATCCCTAAAAACCAAAAAAATCCTAAAAATCCCTAAAAATCCATGAAAATGTAAAGAACCCAAAAAACCCTGAAAAACCTCAGAAAACCATAAAACCCCTAAAATTCTTTAAAAACCCTAAAAACACATAAAAACCCAAAAAACCATAAAAACCCAAAAAACCCCACTAAAAACTCAAAATACCCTTAAAACAACTAATTTTTTTTTAAAAGAACTCTAAAAACCTTTAAACCCTAAAAAACTCAAAAACCCCCTAAAAACCCAAAATACCATAAAACGATAAAAACAGTATTAACCTTAAAAAACCCTAAAAACCCATTAAAATCCTCAGAATCCTTTAAAACCCTAAAAGTCCCTAAAAACCATCAAAATGCTAAAAAAACCCCTAAAAACCCCTAAAAACATCAAAAATCATAAAAACCCTAAAAACCATAAAGCCATAAAAATCATAAAAGCCTTAAAACCAAAAACACCTTAAAAACACTAAAAACTATAAAACCCTTTAAAACTCTTAAAACCCCTAAAACATTAAGGAATTATAAAAAGGGTTTAAACCCCTAAAAACACAAAAGAACACTAAAAATAAAAAAAGTCCCTAAAACCCCTGAAAACCCCAAAAAACCAAAAATGACCGGAAAATCCCTAAACCCCTCAAAATACCTAAAACCCTAAGGACCATAAAAATCCTAAAAAATCCCAAAAAATCCCTAAAAATCCCTGAAAATGTAAAAAACCTAAAAACCCTGAAAAAAAACCATAAAAACCATAAAAACCACTAAAACCCTTAAAAACCCTAAAAACCCATAAAAACCCTAAAAACCACTAAAAACTCTAAAAACCTAAAAACCCCTAAAAATTTAAAAACACTAAAAAACCTTAAAACCCAAAAAAATACAAAAAAACCCAAAAAAATACTAAAAGAACCTAAAAACCCTAAAAACCCTCAAAATCCCTAAAAATCCTAAGAAACCCTAAAAACCATAAATATCCTCAAAAATCCCTAAAAATACCTGAAAATATAAAAACCCTGAAAACCCTAAAAACCCTGAAAAACTCCTAAAAACATAAAAATTCTAAAAACCCATAAAACCCCTGGAAACCACTAAAAAATCAAAAAACCCTTAAAACCCCTAAAAACATTAAAAAACTCCAAAAAACCTTTAAGTAGAAAAAAACTCAAAAAAACACCAAAAATATTAAAAGACCCAAAAAACCCAAAAAACTCTAAAAACCCTAAAAAATCCAAAAAATCCTCAAAATCGACAAAACCCTAAAAAACCTAAAAACCCAAAAAAAATCCCTAAAAATCCCTGGAAGCATAAACCCCCCCCCCCCCCCGAAAACCATAAAAATCCTTAAAAACCATAAAAACCCTAAAAACCCATAAAAACCTAAAAACCCACTAAAAACATTAAAAACCCTTAAAACCCCAAAAAATTTAAAAAGTCTAAAAATACTTTAAAAACCCTAAAAATCCAAAAGACCATAAAATCTATGAAAAACTCTACGAACACAAAAAAATCCATATAAAATCCTCAAAAACCCACAAAATTCATAAAAACACTAAAAAACTCAAAACCCATAAATTCCTAAGAAATCCATAAAGAAACCTGAAAATGTAAAAAACCTAAAAATACCTGAAAATGCCCTAAAAACCATAAGAACCCCTAAAAACCTTAGAAACCCTAAAAATCTATAAATAATTGAAAAACCCACCAAAAGCTCCAAAAACCTTTAAACCCCTAAAAATGTTAAAAACTATGAAAAAACAAAAAAACACTAAAAAAATCAGAAAAACCCTAGAACCAAAAAAACCAAAAAACCCCTAAAACCCCTCAAAATCCCTAAAATCCATAAAACCCCATAAAAACATAAAAATCCAAAAAAATCCAAAAAAATCCAAAAAAAATCTATAAAAAACCCTAAAAATGTAAAAAAACCTAAGATTCCTGAATAACCTTGGAAAACCATAAAACCACTTAAACCCTTAAAACCACAAAAACCCCATAAATACACTAAAACCAACTAAAAACTCTAAAAACCTCAAAACCCCGAAAAACATTAAAAACTCTAAAAAACCTTTAAACCATAAAAACTCAAAAAATCCCTAAAAACCCAAAAAGTACCTAAAACACTGATAAATCCTAAAGACCCTAAAAAATCCTGAAAAACACTAAAAACACTCCAAACCCCTAAAATTCATAAAAACCCATAAAACCCATAAAAATCCAAAAAAAACATAAAAACCCATAAAACCCTTTAAAACACCTAATAAAAATAAATTCCTAAAAAATCCTAATACCCCCACAAAACTCCTAAAAACCACTCAAACTCTAAAAACATTTAAACCCATAAAAATGTTAAAAAACTCTAAAAAACCTTAAAAACCCAAAAAAAAATCAAAAAAACTATAAAAAACATAAAAACCCAAAAAACCCATAAAAACCCTAAACACCCTACAAACCTTAAAAAATACTTTAAACCCCAGGAACCCCTCAAAATCCCTAAAAAACCTTTAAAACCATAGAAACTATAAAAATGCTAAAAAATCCCTAAAAATCTTTAAAAACATTAAAAACCCTGAATAACACCTAAACAACCCCTAAAAACCATAAAAACCACTAAAACCTTAAAACCCATAAAACCCATATATACTCTAAAAACCGTTAAAACCCAAACATACATTAAAAAACTCTAAAAACCCATAAAAAACCTAAAAACTCAAAAAAAATCCTAAAACTGAAAAGACCCTAAAACACTAGAAAATCCATATAACCCCCAAAAAACCCAAAAATCGCTAAAAACCCTAAAAAAATAAAAAACATAAAAATCCTAAAAATTCCCTACAATCTTTAAAAACCCAAAAAACCCAAAAAACCATAAAAACCCCTAAAAACTGTAAAAACCCTTAAAAACCAATAAAAACACTAAAACGACTAAAAAATATAAAAGAATTTAAAACAAATAAAAGGTTAAAAACTATAAAAACCTTTAAAACCCAAAAACTCACAAAACCCAAAAACACCAAAAAAAACCATAAGACCCTAAAAACCATAAAAATCTTAAAAAATCCCTAAATATCCCTGAAAATGTAAAAAACCCTAAAACCACCTGAAATCTAAAGAAACCACCAAAAACCTTAAAACCCCTAAAAATCCATAAAAACCCTAAAACCACTATAAACTCTAAAAATATTAAAACCCAAAAAAATAGTGAAAAACACTAAAAAACATTAAAAACCTAAAAAACTAAAAAAACCCTAAAAACCCAAAAAAACCCTGAAACCCCAAAAAACCCTAAGGACATTATAGGCCCTAAAAAAACCCAGGAACCCCCTAGGAATCCTGAAAATCCCTAAAACCTAAAAACCCTAAAAACAATAATAATACTAAAAAACCCTAATAATGTAAAAAACCCTAAAACCCAGAAAACCTCCTTAAAACCAGAAAAACCCCAAAAACCTTAAAAACACATAAAAACCCATGAAAACCCAAAAAACCACTAAAAATTCTAAATAACCTTAAATCCCCCAAAAATGCTAAAAAATATAAATCCCTTAAAACCTCTAAAAATAAAAATACCCTAAAAACCCCAAAAGACCCTAAAAACACTTTAAAACACTAAAAATCCCTAAAATCCATAAAAATCCTTAAAAACTCTAAAAACCTAAATACCATAAGAATCCTAAAAAATTCCTAAAAATCCATAAAATTTTAAAAAAACCTAAAAACCCTGAAAACCCCTGTAAACCAAAAAAACCCTAAAACCCTTAAAAACCCTAAAACCCATAAAACCCTAGAAACCCACTAAAAACTCTAAGAACCCTTAAAACCCCTAAAAAAATTAAATAACTCAAAAAAACCTTTTAAACCCTAAAAAATACAAAAAAAACCCAAAAAACACTAAACTACCCTAAAAACCCTAAAAAACCATAAAAACCCTAAAATCCACAAAATCCCTAAAAAACCTAAAAACCATAAAAATCCTAAAAAATCCCATAAAATCCCTGAAAACATAAAAAACGTAGAAAACCTAGAAAAGCCCTAGAAAACCACAAAACCCATAAAAATCGTAAAAATCCTAAAACCCATAGAAACATAAAAACCCATTAAAAATCTTTAAAACCCAAAAAAATGTTAAAAAACTCTAAAAAACCTTAAAACCCCTAAAAACTCAAAAAATCCCTAAAACTCAAAAAACCCCCAAAAAACTCAAAAAATGCTCTAAAAGCCCTAAAAACTCCTAAAAACCCTAAAAATCCTAAAAATCCTAAAAAAATCCCTAAAAAACCCTGAAAATGTAAAAAACCCTAAACCCCCTTAAAATCATAAAAACCACTTAAAACCGTAAAAATCCCTAAAACTCATAAAAACCCTAAAATCACTAATAACTCTAAAAACCCTTAAACCCCTAAAAACACTGAAAACTTTAAAAACCCTTAAAACCCCAAAAAACTCAAAAAACCCCTAGAAACTCAGAAAAAGGTCCTAAAAGCCCTAAAAACCCCTAAAAACCCTAAAAATCATAAAAATCCTAAAAAATCTCTAAAAACCCTGAAAATGTAAAAAACCCTAAACCCCCTTAAAATCATAAAAACCACTTAAAACCGTAAAAATCCCTAAAATTCATAAAAACCCTAAAATCACTAAAAACTCTAAAAACCCTTAAACCCCTAAAAACACTGAAAACTCTAAAAACCCTAAAAAACATAAAAATCCATAAAAATCCTTGAAAACATAAAAAAATTAAAAACCAGAAATAACCCCTGAACAACCCCTAAAAACCATAAAACGACTAAAACCTAAAAAAACCTAAAACCCATAAAACCAATATTAACTCAAAAAATCCCTAAACCCCTAAAAACATTAAAAAACTATAAAACCCATAAAAACCCTAAAAAATTTAAAAAAAATCCCTAAAACTCCAAAAGATCCTAAAACAGTAAAAGATCCCTATAACCCCCAAAACACAAAATTCCCTAAAAACCTTTAAAAAGTCTAAAAAACATAAAAATAAAAAAAAATCCCTAAAAATTCCTTAAAACCCCTAAAAACCCAATCCCCCCTTTAAAAACCATAAAACCCCCTAAAAATTGTAAAAACCCTTAAAACCAATAAAAACACTAAAACCACTAAAAACTCTAAAAATCCTTAAAACCCGTAAAAAGGTCAAAAAAAATCTCTGAAAACCTTTAAAACCCTAAAACTCACAAAAACCCTAAAACACAAAAACAACCATAAAACCATAAAACCCATAAAATTCCTAAAAAATCCCTAAAAATGTAAAAATCCCTAAAAACCCTAAACCCCCCTAAAAACCATAGGAACCACAAAAAACCTTAAAACCACTAAAAGTCTATAAATATCCTAAAACCAACAAAAACTCTAAAAACCATAAAACCCATAAAAATGTTGAAAAATTATAAAAAAAATTAAAAACCTAAAAAACTAAAAAAACCTAAAAACCCAAAACCACAAAAAACCCTAAGGACATTAAAATCCAAAAAAACCCCAGGAAATCCCTAAGAATCCTCAAAATACCTAAAAGCCTAAAAACCCAAAAAACAACAAAAATACTAAAAAATACTGAAAACATAAAAAACCTTAAAACCCAGAAAACCACCGTAAAACCATAACCCCCCCCCCCCCCCCCCGCAAAAAAAAACCTTAAAAAAACCTAAAAACCCATGAAAACCCAAAAACCCACTAAAAACACTAAAAACCATTTAAACTCCAAAAACATTAAAAAACTCTAAAAACCTTAAAACCTCTAAAAATAAAAATAAAAACCCAAAATACCCTAAAACACCATAAAAACTATAAAAACCCCTAAAATACCTAAAAATTCCTAAAAACCCTAAAATCTTAAACATCATAAGAATCCTAAAAAATCCCTAAAGATCTATAAAAATGTAAAAAATCCTAAAAACCCTGAAAACCCCCTATAATCCATAAAAGACCCTAAAACTCTTAAAAACCTTAAAACCCATAAAAACCCTAGAAACCCACTAAAACTCTAAGAACCCTTAAATCCCCTCAAAACATTAAATCACTAAAAAAACCATTTTAAACCCTAAAAAATACAAAAAAAAACCCAAAAAAACACTAAACAACCCAAAAAACCCAAAAAACCATAAAAACCCTAAACCCCCTGAAATAACCTAAAAACCCACAAAATCCCTAAAAAACCAAAAAACCATAAAAATCCTAAAAAATCAAAAAAAATACCTGAAAACATAAAAAACCTAGAAAACCCATAAAACCCCTAAAAACCTTAAAAATCCTTAAAAGCACAAAAAATGTTAAAAAATTCTTAAAAACCAGAAAACCCCTAAAAACTCAATAAACCCCAAAAAACTCAAAAAATAAATTAAATTCCCTAAAAACTCCTAAAAACCCAAAAAATCATAAAAATCCTAAAAAATCCCTAAAAATCTCTAAAAATGTAAAAAACCATGAACCCCCTAAAAATCATAAAAACCACTTAAAACTTAAAAAACCCTAAAAACTCATAAAAACCCTAAAATCACTAAAAACTCTAAAATCCGTTAAACTCCTAAAAACACTAAAAACTCTAAAAACCCTTAAAACCCCTAAAAACTCAAAAATTCCCCTAAAACCCCCAAAAGACCCTGAAAATTTGTTAAAATATCAAAATCCCAAAAAACCTAAAAACCATAAAAATCCTTAAAAATACCTAAAAATCCTTGAAAAACATAAAAAGTTTAAAAAACCTGAATAACCCCTAAAAACCCTGAAACCCATAAAAACCACTGAAAACTTAAAAACCCTAAATCCCATAAAACCCATATAAACTACAAAAACCCTCAAAACCCCTAAAACATTAAAAAACTCTAAAAAACCAAAACCCCCCTAAAAACTAAAAAATCCCTAAACCCAAAAGACCCTAAAAAACAAAAAAAAATCCCTATAACCCCCCAAAAAAACCCCACAAATCCCAAAAACCCCTAAAAATCTACAAAACATAAAAATCCTAAAAATTCCCTAAAAATTTCCTAAAAAACCCTAAAAACCCAACCCCCCTAAAAACTGTAAAAACCCTTAAAAACTAATAAAAACCCTAAAACCACTAAAAACTCTAAAAACCATTAAAACCTGTAAAAAGGTCAAAAAACTCAAAAAACATTTAAAACCCAGAAACACAGAAAAACCCTAAAATAACAAAAAACCATAAAACCCTAAAAACCATAAAATTCCTAAAAAATCCATAAAAATCCCTAAAAATGTAAAAAACCCTAAAAACCGTACAAAAACCCTAAAAACCATTAAAACCACCAAAACCTTAAAACCCTTAAAAATCCATAAAAATCCTAAAACCACTAAAAACTTTAAAAACCTTAAAACCTGTTAAAATATTGAAAAAATCTAAAAAACATTAAAACCCTAAAAAACTAAAAAACCCTAATGAAATTAAAATCCCCAAAAAACCCAGGAAACCCCTAAGAATCCCCAAAATCACTAAAATCCTAAAAAGCTAAAAAATAATAAAAATACTAAAAACCCTAAAACCCAGAAAACCCCCTTAAAACCATAAAAACTCCAAAACCTTAAAAAAACCTAAAAACCCATGAAAACCCAAGAACCCACTAAAAACTATAAGAACTCTTAAAACCCCAAAAACGTTAAAAAACTCTAAAAACCTTAAAACCCCTAAAAATAAGAAACCCTAAAATACCCGAAAAACCTTTAAAACCATAAAAACCTCTGAAATCCTTAAAAATCCCTAAAAATCCTAAAATCCTAAATACTATAAAAATCCTAAAAAATCCCTAAAAATACCTAGAAATTTATAAAAACTTAAAAACCCTGAAAAATCCTCGTAAACCATAAAAGACCCCAAAACCCTTAAAAATCCTAAAACCCATAAAAACCCTAGAAACCCACTAAAAACTATAAGAACCCTTAAAACCCCTAAAAACATTAAATAACTCAAAAAACTCCTTTTAAACTCTAAAAAATACAAAAAAAACCAAAAACACTAAACGACCCTAAAAACCCATAAAAACCCTAACCCCCTGAAATAACCTAAAAACCCACAAAATCCCTCAAAAAACCTAAAAACCCACAAAATCCCACAAAAAACCTAAAAACCATAAAAATCCAAAAAATCCCTAAAAATTCCAGAAAACATAAAAAACCAAGAAAACCCAGAAAAAACCCTAGAAAACCATAAAACCCTTAAAAACCTTAAAAATAATAAAACCCATAGAAACCAAAAAACCCATTAAAAATCCTTAAAATCCCAAAAAATGTTAAAAAACTCTAAAAAACCTTAAAACCCCTGAAAACTCAATAAACCCTTAAAAACTCAAAAAAGACACTGAAAACCCCAATAAACTCCTAAAAACCCTAAAAATCATAAAATACTAAAAAATCCTGAAAAATGTAAAATACTCTAAACACCCTAAAAATCATAAAAACCACTTAAAACATTAAAGACACTAAAAACTCATAAAAACCCTAAAATCACTAAAATCTATAAAAACCCTTAATCCCCTTAAAACACTAAAAAATCTAAAAAACCATTAAAACCCTAAAAAACTCAAAAAGACCACTAAAACTGCAAAAGACCCTGAAAACTCATAAAAACATTAAAATCCCTAAAAACCCTAAAAAATCTAAAAACCATAAAAATCCTTAAAAATCCCTAAAAATCCATGAAAACATAAAAATATTAAAAACCCCTAAAAAACCATGAAACCCCTAAAAACTATAAAAACTCTAAAATCCCTAAAATCCCTCAAAAGCACTAAAAACTCAAAACACCCTTAAAACCCATAAAAACATTATAAAACTCTAAAGATCCCTAAATCCTGAATAACTTTAAAAAAAACCCAAAACACTAAAATAACCTAAAAAACATTAAAAACCCTAAAACTGTAAAAAAAATTGAAAACCCCGAAAACCCCTCAAAATCTATAAAAACCCTAAAAAACCAAAATACCATAAAAATCCAAAAAAATACTAAAATCAATGAAAATGTAAAAACCCTGAAAACCCTTAAAAATAATAAAAACCCAATAAAACCCCCAAATCCACTAAAAATACTAAAAACCCTTAAACCCCCTAAATCATTAAAAATTTATAAAAAACCTTATAACCCCTAAAAACTCAAAAAACCCCTAAAAGACCAAAAGACCCAAAAAACCATGGAAACCTCTAAAAATAATAAAAACCCATAATAAACCTGAAACCATCAAAATTCTTTAAACCCATAAAAACAATAAAAACCCTAAAAACCATAAAAACCTAAAAAATCCCTAAAAATCCAGGAAAATGTAAAAAAACCCAGAAAAGATGAAAAACCCCTAAAAATCTTAAAAACACCTAAAAACCTTAAAAAATCCTAAAAACCCATAAAAAACTAAAACCCCACTAAAAACTATAAACCCCTCAAACCCCTAAAAACATTAAAAACTATAAAAGACCATAAAACCTTAAAAATCTCAACAAAACCATAAAACCCAAAAGAACTATAAAAACCGTAAACCCCTAATAATCCAAAAAACCCATAAAAATACCTGAAATTGTTAAAAAACCTTAAAACCCTGAAAACCCCCTAAAATCCATAAAAACCCCTAAAAACCTTTAAAACGCAAAAAACACAAAAAAAACTTAAAAACCACAAAAACTCTAAAATCCCTCAAAATGTTAAAAACTCTAAAAAACCATAAAACACTAAAAAACTGAAAAAAACCCCTAATAATCGAAGAAGACCCTAAAACCCCTAAAAATCCTAAAAACCCGAAAACCCCTGAAAAACCCTCAATATCCTAAAAACCCATAAAACCATAAAAACCATAAAAATGCTTAAACATTAATAAAAATCCATGAAAAAGTAAAAAAAAACCCTAAAAAACATAAAAGCCTAAAAACATAAAAACCCTAAAACCCATAAAAATGCTAAAACCCACTAAAAACTCTAAAAACCCTAAATAACTCAAAAAACCCAAAAAACACTAAAAGACCCTAAAAACCCTAAAACCCCCCAAAGACACAAAAAACCCCCTCAAAATCTCTAAAATTGTTGAAAATTTAAAAATCCCTAAAAACCCTAAAACACAGTGAAAACCACAAAACACCTAAAAACCTTAAAAAACCCAAAAAACATATAAAAATCCTAAAAACCCACTAAAAAAAATAAAACCCTAAAACCCTTACAAACATTAAAAAACTCTAAAAACCATAAATCTCTAAAAAATAAAAAATACATAAAAACACTAAAAGACAATAAAATCCCTAGAAAATCCTAAAAATCCCAAAAAACCCTGAAAACCCCTCAAAATCCCTAAAAACCTTAGAAAATCTAAAAAACACCAAATCCTAAAAAGACATAAAAATACCTAGAAACATAGAAAACCTTAAAACCCTAAAACCCCAATGAAAACCATAAAAACCACTAAAAACCTAAAAAACACTAAAACCCCATAAAAACCCTAAGAAACCACTAAAAACTCTAAAACCCCTTAAAACCCCCAAAAACATTAAAAAATATAAAGAAACAATAAAACCCTAAAAAACTCAAGAAAACCCTAAAAATACAAAAAGTTCTTAAAACCCTCAAAATCCCTAAACAACCTAAATGCCCTAAAAAATATAAAAAAACTAAAATATCCCTAAAATCCATAAAAATCTAAAAAATCCTAAAAAAATGAAAGCTCCCTTAAAAGCATAAAAACCCTTAGAAACCTTGAAAACCCCCTAAAAACCCATATAAACCTTAAAACCAGTAAAAACTCTAAAAACCCTTAAAACTCCTGAAAACGTTAAAAACTCTAAAAAACCTTAAAACCCTAAAAATCTCAAAACAAATAGCCTAAAAACCCAAAAGACCCTAAAACCCCTAAAAACCCTAAAAACCCTAAAACCCATAGAAATCCCAAAAAAAAATCCATAAAAATACCTACAAACTTTAAAAACACTAAATACTATAAAAAACCCTGGAAAACCATAAAACCCCCTAAACCATTAAAACCCCTAAAAACCCATAAACACCCACAAAAACTCTAAAACCCCTTAAAAATAATAAAAATGTTAAAAACTATGAAAACCCATTAATACCCTTAAAACATGAAAAAACCCACAAAACACTAAAAGACCCTAAAAACCATGAAAAATCCTAAAAACCATAAAATCCCTAAAAACCCCTAAAAAACCTAAATATCCATAAATACCCTAAGAACCTTAAAACCAATAAAAATCTTTAAAATCCCTCAAAATCCATGTAAACATAAAAACCCTGAAAACCCACTAGAAAATAGAAAACCCCTAAAAACCTTAAAAACCCAAAAACCCATTAAAACCCTAAAAACACCTAAAAAAACTAAAAACCCTTAAAACCCCTGAAAATGTTAAAAAACTCTAAAAAAACCTTAAAACCCCAAAAACCCCCAAAAAACCCAAAAAGACCCAAAAACCCCTAAAATACCATGAAGAACCCTAAAAGCATCAAAAATCCATAAAAACGCTAAATACCCCTAAAAACCATAAAAATCATAAAAAGGGCGTAAAACTCATTGAAGACATAAAAAAACCTAAAATCCCAGAAAAACCACTGGAAACCATAAAAACACCTAAATTTTTTAAAAAACCCTAAAAACCCAAAAAAACCCTAAAACCCACTAAAAAATATTAAAACCTTTAAAACAACTAAAAATGTTAAAAAAAACTCCAAAAACCCTTAAAACCCATAAAAAATATAAAAAACCCCTAACCCCCCCCCCCCCCCCCGTAAAAAAACCATAAAAAAACTAAAACCCTAAGAAACACTCAAAATCCCAAAAAACCATAATAACTAAAAAATCCTAAAAAGCACAAAAAATCCCTAAAAACTTAAAAAACACTAAAAACCATGAAAAACCCCTGAAAACCAAAAAAACACTAAAAATATTAAAAACCTCAAAAAACCCAATAAAACCCTAAAGGCCACTAAAATTTTAAAAACCCATAAAAACCCCAAAAAAGTTAAAAAATTATAAAAAACCATAAAACCCCTAAAAACTGAAAAAATCCCACAAAACACAAAAAGTCCCTAAAAACCCTGAAAGACCCTAAAAACCCTAAAAATTATGAAAACCCCTCAAAATCCCTAAAAACCATAAAAAAAATAAAAACTATAAAACTCCAAAAAAAATCCCTAAAAATCACTAAAAATGAAAAACCCTAAAAACCAGTGAAAATAAAACCTCTAAAACTCACGAAAAAATTAAAAAACCATTAGAACCCATAAAAATGTAAAAAAAACTATAAAAAACCTTAAATCCCTTAAAAATTGAAAAAATATCCAAAAACAAAAAAAACTCCTAAATCCCTAAAACCCCTCAAAATCCCAAATAACCCTAGAAAACCATAAAACCAAAAAAATCCTAAAAATTTCTTAAAAATACCTAAAAACATAAAAATCCCTAAACCGTGAAAAACCATGAAAACCATTAAATCCCCTAAAATCCTTTAAATCCCTAAAACCCCATAAAAACCCACAAAAAACTCTAAATTCCCTTTAAACCCCTAAAAATGTTAAAAAACACTACAACACCATTAAAAACCTAAAAAAATCAAAAAAAAAACCCTAAAACCTCAAAACACCCTAAAAAACCAAAAAAAAATCCAAAAAACCCTAAAAGACCTGAGAATCCCTAAAACCCCTCAAAATCCCTAAAAACCTAAAGAAATCCCTAGAACCATAAAAGTCCTAAAAAAGCCCTAAAAACCACTGAAAGAGTAAAAAAATCCTAAAAACACTAAAAAAAACCCTCAGAAAACCATACAAACACTTAAAAACATTAAAAACCCTAAACAAAAATAAAAACTCTAAAACCACTAAAACTCTAAAAACCCTTAAAACCCATAAAAACATTAAAAAACCTAAAAAACCTTTAAAACCCTAAAATACTCAAAAAACCCTAATAACACAAAAAGACCCTAAAATCCATAAAAAAACCCTAAAACACCCTAAAACCCTCAAAATCCCTAAAAACCATAAAATTCTTAAAAAAGCCCTAAAAATATCTGAAAATGTAAAAAAGACTAAAAACCCTGAAAAACCCCTTGAAAACCATTAAAAACCCATAAAAACCATTAAAAACTCTAAAAACCCATAAAAACCATAAAACCACTAAAATCTAAAAAAACCTTTAAAACCCCTAAAAACGTAAAAACGCACTAAAACCTATAAAATCCTAAGAAACTCAAAAAACCTAGAAAAACTATAAATGACCCTAAAAACCCTAAAAAACCATAAAAACATAAAAATGATCAAAATCCCTAAAAATCCATGAAAATGAAAAAAATGATAAAAAACCTGTAAAACCCCTAAAAACCCTGAAAACCCCTAAAAACTATAAAAACCCTAAAACCCCATTAAAACCCTAAAACCACTAAAAACTCTGAACAACCCCATAAAATCATACAAACCCCTAAAAATATTAAAAACCAAAAAAACACATAAAAACTCTAAAATTACTAAAACTCTAAAAACCCTTAAAACCCATAAAAACATTAAAAATTCTAAAAAACCTTTTAAACCCTAAAAAATTCAAAAAAAACCCCTAATAACCCAAAAAGACCCTAAACCCCTAAAAAAACCCAAAAAACCCTAAAATCCTCAAAATCCTTAAACACCTAAAAACCTTAAAAACCATAAAAATCTTTAAAAAGCCCTAAAAAGTCTGAAAATGTAGAAAATCGTAAAACCCCTGAAAACCCTTGAAAACCTTAAAACCCCATAAAACCTTTAAAAACCCATAAAATCCCTAAAATCACTAAAATTTCCAAAAACCATTAAAACCCCTAAAAATGTAAAAACACTCTAAAACCTATAAAACCCTAAAAACTAAAAAAAAGTCAAAAAACTCTAAAAGACCTTAAAAACCTTGAAAACCCCTAAAACCCCTAAAACCCCTAAAAACCCCTAAAACCCCTCAAAATACCTAAAAACCTTAAAACCCCATAAAAACATAAAAATTCTCAAAATCCCTAAAAATCCCTGAAAATGTGAAAACTGCTAAAAAACCTGTAAAACCCCTAAAACCCATAAAAACCCTAAAACCCCATTAAAACCCTAAAACCACTAAAAAATCTAAAACCCTTAAAACCCATAAAACGTTATAAACACTAAAAAACCTTAAAACCCCTAAAGAATTCAAAAAAAATTAAAACAGAAAAAGATCCTAAAAACCCTGAAAACCCTAAAAACCATGAAAAATGATAAAAACCCTAAAAATCCCGAAAAATCCTAAAAACAATAAAAATCCTAAAAAATCCTAAAAAATCTCTGACAATGTAAAAAACCCTAAAAACACTGAAAGACCCCTTAAAATAATAAAACACCCAAAAACCTTTAAAAACCCTAAAACCCATAAAATCCCTAGAAACCAAAAAAAACTCTAAAAACCCTTTAAACCACTAAAAACATTAATAACTCTAAAAAACAATAAAACCCTAAAAAACTAAAAAAAACTAAAAACACTAAAAGTCCCAGAAAATCCCTAGAAACACTTAAAATCCCTGAAAATTTCTAAAACCCCAGAAAATCCCTAAAAACCCTAAAAAACCATAAAAACCATAAAAATAATAAAATAGACCTAAAAATCCCAAAAAAAGTAAAAAATCCTAAAAACCCCCTAAAAACCATAAAAACCACTAAAAACCTTTAAAAACCCTAAAACCCTTGAAACCCCCCCTGAAAACAAAAATACCCATAAAACCTTAAAAACCCCAAAAACCCTATAAAAACAATAAAAACCACTAAAAACTCTAAAAAACCTTAAAACCCCTAAAAACCATTAAAATATCTAAAAATCCTTAAAACCCTAAAAAGGTCAACAAAAAACCCTAAAACCCAAAAATACCATAAAAACCAAAAAACCCTTGAAAAAAAATAAAACCCCTCAAAATTCCTAAAAACTCTAAAAACCATAAACACCTTAAAATCCTAAAGAAGCCATAAAAATCCTTAAAAATGTAAAAAACACTAATAACCCTAAAAAACCTTTGGAAACCATTAAAACCCCTAAAAACCTTTAAAAAACCTAAAAAATCATAAAACCCCTAAAAACTCATAAAACCCCTAAAACCACTAAAATCTCTAAAACCATTAAAATACCTAAAAACCTTAAAAAACTCTAAAAACCTTAAAACACTAAAAAATGAAAACTAAACCCTAAAAACCTGAAAAGACCCTAAAAACCCAAAGAAAAACTCCTTAAGACCATAAAAAACCCCAAAACCCCTCAAAATCCCTAAATACCCTAAAAGGCATAAAAATCCTAAAAAATCCCTAAATTCCCTAAAATGTAAAAAAAACCAAAAAAACCAAAAAAACCCATAAAACCCTAAAAAATATTAAAAAACTTAACAACCCTAAACCCCATAAAAACCTAAAAAACCACTAAAAACTCTAAAACCCTTTAAACCCCGAAAAATGTTAAAAAACTCTAAAAAAATTAAAAACCCTAAAAAACTAAAAACACCCCAAAAAACACGAAAAGACCATAAAAACTATGAAATCCCATAAAAACCTGAAAACCCCTAAAACCCCTCAAATTCCCTAAAACCCATAAAAAACATAAAAATCCTAAAAAATCCCTCAAAATCTCTGAAAATGTAAAAATCCCTAAAAATAATAAAAAGCCCCTGAAAAAAATAAAAAACCCCAAATTCTTAAAAAACCATAAAACCCTAAAAACCACTGAAAAGTCTCAAAATCCTTATAACCCCTAAAAATACCTAAAATGTTAAAAAACTCTAAAAACCTAAAACCCCTAAAAAAACCCAAAAAAACACTAAAAATCCAAAATACCCTTAAAACCCCTAAAACCCCTAAAACACCTCAAAATCCCTAAAAATCCAAAATATGATAAAATAACAAAAAAATCCATCAAAATCCCAAAAAATCCATAAAAAAATAAAAACCGTTAAACCCTTGAAAACCACTGAAAACCATAAATAAGCAAAAAAGCTTAAAAACCCATAAAAACCGTAAAAACCACTAAAAACTCAAAAAACCCTTTAAACCATTGAAAACGATAAAAAATCTAAAAACCTAAAATCCACTAAAAAACACAAAAAAACCCTAAAATCCCTAAAACCATAAAAATTCTAAAAAATCCACGAATATCCCTGAAATCATCAAAAACACAAAAAACCCTAAAAAATCCCAGAAAACCATAAAAACCCCTAAAAACAATAAAAACCCATAAAACCCATAAAACCACTAAAAACCCAAAAACCATTAAACCCCCTAAAAACATTAAAAAACTCAAAAAACATGAAAAACCCTAAAAAACCCAAAAAAACCATAAAAACCCAAAAGCACAATAAAAAACTGAAAACCCCTAAAAAACCCTGAAAACTGTTAAACCCATTAAGATACCCAAACCCTAAAAACAATCAAAATCCACCATAATTCCTGAATACGTAAAAACCCCTAAAACCCCTAAAAATCCCTAAAAACATCAGAAACCCCTAAAAATCCATAAAAACCCTTAAACCCCATTTAAAAATCTAAAAACCCTTAGAACCCCTAAAAATGTTAAAAACTCTAAGAATACTTTAAAACCCAAAAAACTCAAAAAACCCTAAAAATCCAAAACCATCCTAACAACCCAAAAAACATCTAAAAACTCTAAAAAACTCATGAAATGCTAAAACACTAAAAAACCCTAAAATCCTTAAAAAACCTAAAAACCATAAAAATTGTAAAAAATACATGATAATGTAAAAAAACCCAAAAATCCCTAAAAAACCCTGAAACCATAAAACCCCTAAAACCCTTAATAAGCCTAAAAACATTAAAAAACTTTTAAAACCAAAAAAACTCAAAAAAAACCCTCAAAAGCTAAAAACCCAAAAGACCCTGAAAACCATGAAAACCCCTAAAAACCCCCAAATCCCTAAAACCTTAGAAAAACATAAAAATCACAAAATCCTAAAAATCCCTAAAAATCCCTAAAAATCACTAAAAACCATAAAATACCCTAAAACCCCATAAAAACCCTAAAAACCCACTAAAAACTCTAAAACCCTTAAAACACCTAAAAATATTTAGAACCCCCTAAAAACCCTAAAAACCCTTAAAAAACCCCTAAAGACCCTAAAAACACTAAAAAATCCCAAAATCCCTAAAAACATAGAAACCCCTAAAACCCTTAAAAACACCTGAAATTTATAAAAACCCGGAAAACCTTAAAAACCTATAAAAATCCTAGAAAACCACTAAAAACCTAAAAACACTTAAAATCCCTAAAAACTTTAAAAATATCTAAAAACATTAAAAATCCTAAAAGACTCAAAAAAATCCCTAAAACACCCCAAAAAACATAAAAACATTGAAAACCACTAAAAATCCTATAAAACTGTAAACACCCATAAAAACCCTAAAAACCCCAAAAAACCCCAAAAAACCCTAAAACCATAAAAATCCTAAAAAATCCCTCAAAATCCTCAAAAATGTAAAAATACTAAAAACCCTAAAAACCCCTAAAAACCATAAAAACCATAAAAACTATACAAAACCCATAAAACCACTAAAACATTGAAAACCCTTTAAACCCATAAAATGTTTAAAAACTCTAAAAACCTTAAAACCCTTAAAACTCCTAAAAATATTAAAAAACTCTAAAAACCCTTAAAACCCTTAAAACTCCTAAAAAAATCAAAAAAACACTATAAAACTAAAAGACCCAAAAAAACCCGGGAAAAAACCCTAAAACCATAAAAAATACCCTAAATCCCCTAAAAATAACTAAAAACCATAAAAATCCCTAAAACCATAAAATTCTTAAAAATACCTAAAAATATCTAAAAACATAAAAACCCATAAAAATCCTGAAAAATCCTTGAAAACCATAAAAACCACAAAAAAACCTTAAAAACCCTCTAAACCCATAAAATCCCTAAAAATCACTAAAAACTCTAAATACCCTTAAAACACCTAAAGCTTTAAAAACACTAAAACCCTTTAAAACTCTAAAAAACTCAAAAACCCCCAAAACTCTAAAATATCCTTAAAACCCTGGAAAACCCTAAAAACCCTAAAAATCCCAGAAACCCCCTAAAACCCTAAAAAACCTAAAAATCCTAAAACCCCCCAAAACCATAAAAATCCTAAAAATTCCCTAAAAATCACTAAAAAGATAAAAAACCGTAAAACCCCTGAAAACAATAAAAACCTTAACAACCAAAATACACATAAAAACCCTAAAAACCCACTAGAAACTTTAAAAACACATAAAACCCCTAAAAACGTTAAAAAAACTAAAAAACCTTAAAAACCCTAAAAAACTAAAAAAAGACCCAAAAAATCTAAAAAGCCCTAAAAACCCTGAAAACCTTTAAAAACCATTAAAATCATAAAAATTCTATAAAAATCCTAGAAAACGTAAAGACCCTTAAAACCCTTGAAAAACCCACAAAAATACCTAAAAACCTTTCAAAACCCTAAATATAGATAAAAATACTAAAAACCACTAAAAACTTGTAAAACCCTTTAAACCCCTAAAAACATTAAAAATTATAAATACTTTAAAAACCTAAAAAACTCAAAAAAACCCTAAAAACCTAAAAAGAATCCCAAACCTAAAAAACCCTGAAAAACCCTAAAACCCTCAAATTCCATAAAAACCATAAAAACACTAAAAACTATAAAAATCCTAAAAAATCCCTAAAACTCCCTAGAAGGTAAAAAACCCTAAAACCCTAAAAAACCTCTGAAAAACATAAAAAACTATAAAAAGCTTAAAAACCCATAAAACCCCTAAAACCCCTAAAAACACTAGAAACTCTAAAAACCCTTCAAACCCCTAAAATATTTAAAAAACTATAAAATCTTAAAAACCCTAAAAAACTCAAAAAACGCTAAAAACCCAAAAGACCCTAAACCCCCCCCCCCCCCCCCAGAAACCCTTAAAAGCACAAAAAAAACCCTTAAAACCCCTCAAAATCACTATAATCCCTAAAACCCATAAAAAACATCAAAAAGTACTAAAAGTCCCTAAAAACATTAAAACCATAAAAACCTTGAAAACACTCTAAAAAACATAAAACTCCTAAAAACCTTTAAAATCCATAAAAATCCTAAAAACCACTAAAAACTCCAAAACCCCATAAAAAGTTAAAAAAAACTCTAAAAACCCATAAAAACACTAAAAACTAAAAAATAACCTTAAAACCCCCACAAAACCCAAAAAACCTCAAAAAAACCTAAAAACCCTAAAACACCTCAAAATCCCTAAGACCCATAAAACCCTAAAACCCATAAGAATCCTAAAAAATCTCTAAAAATCCCTAAAAATATAAAAAACCCTAAAGACGCCAAACACTATAGGAAAAACTGATTTTTGTGATGGGTTATTTGCGACAGGAAAATCAACCCGTCGCAAATAACTAATTATTTGTGACGGGACTAGGCGCCCCGTCGTAAATACTAGGAGGCGGTAAACACTAGTTGTGACGGGGGATCCCCTGTTGCAACTAGTTCGTCCCTCAGAGGGTATTTGCGACGAGTCCCATCGCAAATACCCAGCGGCGGTAAAAACCTATTTACGACAAGATGTTGTCCCGTCGCAAATAGTTTGTCGACAGGTTACTTTTTGCGACGGGACCCATCACAAATAACCTTTTAACCGCCGATAGTAATTAATGTGGCCGAAGGTATTTGCGACGGGTCCCGTCGCAAAAAATACTATTGGCGACGAGAATCTCATCGCAACTAATTTAACCTATATATACCCCCATCCATTTTTTCTTTCCTCCTCCTCAATTCCTACTTTCTCTCATTTTCTAAACTCTAATTTTAGAGTGAAAATTTTTCAGAGTTGGTTTTTTTACGAAGTTGTGAAGATATCCACAATTATAAGAGATCAAGTTTAAAAGTATTTATCTTTTATTTAATTTAGTATTTATTTCATTTCTTTAGATTAATTTTAATTATTGTTTACTAGTTGTAATTAAGTTAGATTTAAATTGTTTTGTCATCAATATTTATCTGTAATAATAAAATGAAATTATTAGTACTAATTCTTAGTAATAAGTAATAATTAATCATTATTAACGATAATTAGTAATGTATATAAATAATTAACGGTAATTAGTAATTAGTAGTTGCATTTTGCAGTAATTAATAATAATTAACGCTAATTAGTAATAATTAAAAAAATAGTAATAATTAGGAAAAAATAATAATAAATATTTACAATTAGTAATAAATACTAATAATTAGTAATAAATACTAATAATTATTAATAAACACTAATAATTATTAATAAATACTAATAATTAGTAATAAATAATAATAATTAGTAATAGTTAGTAATAATTAGTAATAAATAGTAATAAATAGTAATAATTAGTATTAAAAACTAATAAATAGTAATAAATACTAATAAATAGTAATAAATAATAATAAATAGTAATAAATAGTAACAAATATTAATAATTAGTAATAATTAGTAATTATGAATAATAAATAGTAATAATTAGAAATAAATAGTAATAATTACTAATAATTACTAATAATTATTAATAAATAATAATAATTAGTAAAAATAGTAATAATTAGTAACAATTAAAAATAAATAGTAATAAATATTAATAATTAGTAATAATTAGTCATAATTATAAATAAATAGTAATAATTAGTAATAAATACTAATAAATACTAATAAATACTAATAAATAGTAATAAATAGTAATAATTATTAATAAATACTAATAATTAGTAATAAATAATAATAATTAGTAGTAATTAGTAATAAATACTAATAGTTATTAATAAATACTAATAATTAGTAATAAATAATAATAATTAGTAATAATTAGTAATAAATAGTAATAAATAGTAATAATTAGTAATAATTAGTAATAAATACTAATAAATACTAATAAATAGTAATAAATAATAATAAATAGTAATAATTAACAATAATTAACAATAATTAGTAACAAATAGTAATAATTAGTAATAATTAGTAATGAATACTAATGATTAGTAAAAAATACTAATAATTAGTAATAAATACAAATAATTATTAATAAATACCAATAAATGCTAATAATTAGTAATAAATACTAATAATTAGTAATAAATACTAATAATTAGTTATAAATAGTAATAATTAGTAATAGATAGTAATAAATAGTAATAAATAGTAATAATTAGTAATAATTAGTAATAATTAGTAATAATTAGTAATAATTAGTAATAATTAGTAATAATTAGTAATAATTAGAAATAATTGGTAATAAATAGTAATAATTAGTAATAATTAGTAATAAATAGTAATAATTAGTAATAATTAGTAATAATTAGTAATAATTAGTAATAATTAGCAATAATTAGAAATAATTAGCAATAATTAGTAATAATTAGAAATAATTAGCAATAATTAACAATAATTAGAAATAATTAGCAATAATTAGGAATAATTAGGAATAATTAGGAATAATTATGATTAATTAGAAATAATTAGGATTAATTAGGTTTAATGAGGATTAATTAGGAATAATTGGGATTAATTAGGATTAATTAGGATTAATTAGGATTAATTAGGATTAATTAGGATTAATTAGTAATAATTAGGAATAATTAGGAATAATTAGGAATAAAATCAATTGTAATAAATTGTAATAACTTGGCACAATTTCCTGTGGATTGGCGACACTCCTTTTGCTCGATGAATCTTCTAGTTTCAACTCTCACCAACTCAAAACATTATGAAAAGTATGCTTCTACATATGCATATCCAATCTTGTATGCACAAGTTTGAATATGCATTCATAGGACCACATTTTCCATAATGTTTTCCGGATGTGAAAATTGCAAGAAGATAATTCATCGATAAAAAGGGGGCGCTTTTTTCTGACAGCACATTTACTTGCATCCTTCTCACACAGAAATCAAAATGAAGAATATGCTCGGAGGTACGCTTATACATTCTCGTATGCACGATAATGGATATGCATACCTCTGAGAAGATTCTTCATTGTGATTTCAGTGTGACAAAGTTGCAAGTAAATGATCCATCAGAAAAAAGAGTAGCCATCAATCCACTGGAAATGGTGTCACCCATAATTAATGGTAATTATTAAGAAGTAGTTGTAATTATTTATCTTCTTTTTTTGGATAGTATTTTTCTAATTTCAAATTATTCAAAAACAGTAATTATTTTACATTTTGTAGAAAAATATGGAACAAAGAGGTCGAAAACAATCATTATTAGATGATCGCACTTGGATAAATCAGAATAGAAATCCAAACGGTTCTGGTTTAAATCCTGTATATATTGAGGGTGTTGAAGCTTTCTTATCATTTTCCTCATCAAAATCAGAATTTGTTTCAGAAGGTACAATTAAGTTTCCTTGTAAAAAATGTGCTTTGAGAACATTTGACACATTTGACAAGGTTGGGGGACATCTCTTGCGGTTTGGTTTTCAAACAGATTATGTTTTTGGGTATCAACACGGTGAACACAGTTCCAGAGAAAATACTAAGAACTTGATTCTGGATCCATCACGATTTCAAAATTTAGTACATTATGTTGCAGGTCCATCTGTTCAACAAACTGAAACTTAGGATGATGTTGATTTAACTCCTACGTTGGCACCATCCAAATTTTATGAGTTGTTGAGGTCTGATGAGGATACATTAAATACTGGTTGCAAGATAAGAAAATTAGAAGTGGTTGAAAATTTTTTGGCTATTAAATCAGATAATGAAATGTCAAACAAATATTTTGATCAGATATTTTCTTTGGTTAAAACATTGTTACCTGAAGGAAATGTGTTGCCTACAAATTACTATGAGAGAAATTGGTTGATTCCTAATATGTGCCTTAGTTATCAGAATATTCATGCATGTGAAAATGATTGAATCTTATATTCTAGTGAAAATGATTCATTGGATACTTTTCCCACATGTGGAAAATCGAGGTATAAAGAATCTCAACTGAGGAAGTTTGGATCGATTCCTGTAAAACGGTTGAGATATTTTCCCCTTACACCTAGGTTACAGTATTTATTTATATCTCAGAACACAACGTCAATGATGTCATGGCACAAAATCAAGATTTCAACCGGTAAAAGCTTGAATCATCTATCTGATGGTGATTAATGGAAACATTTTGACCGAATGCATCCATATTTTGATTTAGAAGCCCGGAACATACGATTGGGTATTTTTACTGATAGTTTCTGTCCATTAGGTTCTTATGGTAGTCAGTATTCATGTTGGTTTGTCTTTATAACTCCGTACAATTTACCTCCCTGGATGTTGATAAAGGTTCCCTATATCTTTTTGACCTTATTAATCCCAGGACATCCCAGAAAGAATATTGATGTTTATTTGAAACCATTGATTGATGAGTTAAATTCATTTTGGATTAATGGTATTAGTATATATGATGTTGATGTGAAACAGAATTTCATATTTAAAGTTGCATTGATGTGGAGGATTAGTGACTTCCCGGCATATGGCATGTTATCTGGCTGGAGTACACATGGTCTGAAATCATGTCCTCACTATATGAAAGACAACAAAGACTTTATGCTCATCAATGGAAAAAAACCTTTCTATTTTTAATGTCATCGCAGATTTTTCCAACTGATCGTCCTTTTCGGAGGAACAAATCTCATTTCAGAAAAGGCACAATTGAAATGGATGAACCTCCAAAAATGATCTCAGGTACAGAGTTAAAATCCATTGTATTTTCATTACCTCCCATCACATTTGGGTCAATAGTAAACCAATAGAAAATTCATGGCTTTAGGAAAGAACATAATTGGATAAAATGGAGCAATTTTTTGGATCTTCCATATTGGTCTGATTTGGTTGTCTGCCACATGTTGGATGTCATGTATATTGAGAAGAACTATTTTGATAATTTATTTCATATAGTTTTGGATACACCAAGTAAGACAAAAGATAATGTAAAGGAATGATTATATTTTTCCCAAATTTACAGATGATCGGAACTTGAAATGTTTCAAAATGTTAGATCATAGAGGTTAATGAAGCTAAAAGTAGCTTATACATTCTCCAAAGAGAGTCACTTTTTATTTTGTCAGTGGATTGAAGATTTGAGACTTCTAGATGGATATGGTTCCAATTTGGGTAGATGTATTAAGAATGGTGATATTAGCGGATTAAAAATTCATGATTGTCATGTTATAATGGAAAGACTTATGCCAATTGGATTCATAGGTTTGAGAAATCCATGTAGAAATTAAAAAAAGTACATAACAAAGCATTAGTTTAAGGCTCAATTGCTGAAGCTTATTTACAAGAGGAAATTTCTTTTTTCTACTCTCATTATTTTGAATCTGAATATCCCTCAAAACACAACTTCATGGGATGAAAAGAGGGTAATGTTGATGATGAGATGGACAATAAATCATCAGTTTTTAATCAGCCAGAGCTTGGCTTTAGTGGAGTTCATGAACGATGGATTTCAGATGATGAACATCACAGAATCATATATATGTTCTTCTAAACTATGAAGAAACGAAATAATTTATAATGTGAGTGATTCTATCACTTATTCTATAATTTATGTTACAGTAAGTAAACTTATTTTATTTGTAGGTTATATGATATTCATATCAAGAAACAACTTCTACAAATTAAAACAGCTACTCTTGTAGAACGCCGACAAAAAAAATCTCAATGGTTTCAAAACCTAGTAACATAAATTATTGATGGTTTAACATATAAATTTAGTTTATTATTTATTATATTGATAATTGTTTTACAAATTTTCATATGTCTCAACATGATGATAAAATTGATAAGTGACTATGTATATTAAGTAACCCACCATCCAAAATGGTTAAATCTTATAATTTATATTTTGTGAATGGTTTTCGATTTTATACACGTACATACGGGGAATAAAAAAAATGAATAGTGGAGTTTTCTTGAGAGGATCGCATCATAGAGAAACTGAAGTTGACTTTTACGACATGCTGGATGAAATTATTGATCTATGTTATCTAGGGAAAAATTACATAACAATGTTTAAATGTCGGTGGTTGGATACTGAGAGAGGCTTGCATGTTCATCCGATTCATGGAATCGTCGATATTAAATATAAAAGTCTTCTTTTAGTAAATGAACCATTTTTACTAGCTCAACAGGCACATAAAATATATTATGAAATGTACTGTGCTACTTCAGGAGACTTGAGTGATTGGTGGAACATAATAAAAATGAATTCTTTGGAAAATCAGTTTAATCAAACTGAATGTGGTTCCGATGGAGTACAAGGAATTGAAAATTTTCAAGAGACTACTCAAAATCCATATTTTTCACAAAGAGACATGAATATTAATGATGACACCCCACAATTAAGGGTCGATGGCAATGATGATGTTAATGATTTTACAAATGAATTTGAAATGGAAAGAGATGATAAAACTGAAACTCATATGGATATTGATGATGCTGATGATGAATATGAAGACATTGACATCGTCAGATATGAAGATGATGACGAAGGTGAACATTAACACAGTTAAATGCTGGTTATAATCATAACTAATATATATTTATATGTAATAGTTATTTTCAACTATCTGGTAACAACAATCATTTTGTGTTTCAGATGGACCCTGATATATTTCATGAGTTAGAGGAGGTTGAGCTACCTTTGGATGAGGAGGATTTGGGATCATCTAACCCTCAGCCTACTGGTGGTTTAGGGGGTACGCGGAGGGGGTGTGGTCTTGCACGACTGATGATTCTTGATCCTATTCCCAAGTGACGTCCACATCTTGGCTTCGATTCACACACGCAGAGGTATGGTAACCTGTGTATTTTAGTTAGCTTTCATTAATTTATTTATATACTAATTGCTTGATTATTTATTCTTTTTTCATAGTTTTGCGCATGTAGCTGTTGGACAGGGGAGCGCTATTTTGCAAAATTATTTTTCACAGCCATGTATTAAATGGGAACAAATTTCCATTAATGTGAAGCTTGGAATGTTTAATCATTGGATGGTATGTAAATAAATAATATTTATTTTGAAATTTATTTGATTAATAACTTGATATTATAAATTATTTGTAGTTTTTATGGTATCCCATCGATGATAGCATGCGTGACTCTATCCATAAGGCATGGGTGGTGTCTATACGTGAGCATTTCCGTCAGTTTTTTCACAATTTGAGAAGGACAACCATTAAGAAAGAAGAAGTGATAGTATTTTATGAGTCATATAGAGATCACCGACCAGAGTACATTTCATCTCATGTTTGGGATGGATTATGTTCACAATGGTTGAGTGGTGGATTTCAGAGGATATCTTCATTGGGCCGGCAGAACCGGGGGAGACAGGAGGTGACACATCGAGCTGGTAGTCGTACATTCAGTACGCATAGAGAGCATCTGGTAAGTATCTTTTTTAAATATTTTATATAACATTAAATATAAACAGTTTATTTTATATTCATATAGGCATTCGAGCATCCCGATATTATAGAGTATGACATTTATCGAAGGATGTATAGTGATCCAACCACTGGAGATATTAGAGGTGATCGCCAACATCAAATTATGGTCAGTATTATTTCTTTTTTCTGTTTGAAAATTGACTGCATATAATATTTTTCACTATTTTAATTTCAAAATGGAACTAAAGGAGTCATATGAGGCCATGACCTCTCATAAACGGGCTGAGAGTCAGGCCGAGATGGCTGATCAGACTAGTGCCCACCATTTCGATGAGGCTGCATGGATGCGGGCAACCCAGTATGCCTTCGAGATGGACCAAGTAGTTGGTATCGACTCGCATTTGACTCATGGGACTTATTATGGTATTGCTGCGATGTCGGCATCCATCTCGAGAGAAGCTCATGGAGAGGCATAATCTTCTGGCTCACAGTATCAGGAGTAGTTGCGAGATCAGACTGACCTTATAGAGAGTTTGTAGAAGTAGCAGGAAGAGATGCATTAGTAGCAGTAGTATATGGAGGAAGAGATGCGTCAGTAGTAGCAGAATTAACAAAAAAAGTATGAGGAGAATATGCGTTGATGACAGCAGCAGCAACAACAGCACGAGGAGGAGATACGTCGATGGCAGCAGTAGCAGCACGAGAAGATGAAGTACATGCGTCGTCTGACTCGTAGTTTAGGGATGGAATTTCCTCCACCATCTCCTCCAGCTCCTCCATCTCCTCCAGAAGACTATCCCCCTAGTGATTTTTTTGTTATGTTAAAAACATTTGAATTCAATATTTATTGTAATATGAACTATTTATAGTTTTTGTCTTTTATATTGGTGAAAATATTATATAATTTATTTTTTTATTATTTTTAATATTTTATTATTTTATTATTTATTATTAGTATTATATTTTTTAATGATTTTTTATTTTACTAATAATAATAATAATATTTTTTGAATTTTTTATATTTTTTGTGAGTATTGAGAATTTTAATTTTTTTATTTTTTTTATTATTTTAATAATATTAATATTATTTTTTCATCAATCATAATTTTATTAAATATATTTTTTATTTTATTAGGTATTTATGATGGGACCCCATTGAAAATAGATTATATATATATTTTTTTAACTTATTTGTGATAGGTTCTTTTACCTTCGCAAATAAGTTTTTGCGACATGACCATCACAAAAGGTTTAAGTATATATAACATATATAAAGGGAGAACTATTTGCGATGGGACGACGGGACCGTCACAACTACTTTTTGTGACGGGCCTATCGCAATAGGTTCTTGTATATATAATGTATTTAATCGGAGATATATTTGCGATGGGATGGCTTCCAATCGCAAATAGTATTTTTCTACGATAGGCCCATCACAAAAAATACTAGTTGCAACGCCATTTTCTACAATGAGCTATTTGCGACGGGACCCCATCACAAAAGAGTTTTTGTGATGGCATCCCATCGCAAATATCCTGTTGCAAATAGCCAAAATTCCAAAAGTGAAAAGACCTTAAAACCCCTACAAACCTTGAAAATCCCTAAAAACACTAAAAAACAAAAAAAAAACATAAAAATCCTAAAAAATACCTGAAAACATAAAAAACCCTACAACCCTTAAAAACCCAAAAAACTATAAAAAATCCAGAAAATCATTAAAAACCCATAAAAACCCTAAAACCACTAAAAACTCTATAAACTCTGAAAACCCCTAAAAGTGGTAGAAAACTCTAAATAACCTTTAAAACCCTAAAAACTCAAAGAAAACCCATCAAACACCCAAAAATCCTTAAAAACCCAAAAAACTATAAAAACACTAACCCCAAAAAATCCTTAACCCCCCCCCCCCCAAAACCCCTCAAAATCTATATAAACACTAAAAAACCATAAAAATTATAAAAATCCTAAAAAATCCCTAAAAATCCATGATAACTTAAAAAACCCTGAAAACCCTGAAAACCCCCTAAAAACCATAAAAACACTTAAAGACCTTAAAGCCCCATAAAAAACCCTAAAACCACTACAAACTCTAAAAACCTTCAAAACCCCTAAAAACGTAAAAAAATCTCAAAAACATTAAAACCCCAAAAAACTCAAAAAAACCCCTAAATAACAAAAAAAATAAAAAACCTTGAAAACCCCTAAAAACACTAAAACCCCTAAAAATCTTCAAAATGAAACCTAAAAAACCCCAAAAAACTAAAAATCCCTAAAAATCCCAAAAAATGTAAAAACCGATAAAAACACTAAAAAACCCTCAAAAACCTATAAAACCCCTAAAAATGTTAAAACCCTCAAAACCCATAAAACCCTAAAACCACTAAAAATTCTAAAAACCCTAAAAAAACCCTAAAAACCCTGATGTGAGTTGCTTGGGGTGGCCCGATCTTCACAATGTAGGGCGGCAGATGAAGGATGCGGTTCAGGGCTATGTGGAGGATGATGGGTATGGATAGTGGATTCAGGTAGTCAATCAATTCTATAAGGATCACTACCTACTACTTAGACAACACACTCAAGGGAGGGATGTGATAACCAATACATAAATCAACACACTTGGGTTGAGGCACGAAATTGGGGGCTCTGTGATCTTTGATCACCAATCTAACTTGTAGATTGACAAGGAAAGAATGCACAAGAGAAAGGGAAAAAATCAGTACAATCCTCACACAATGGAGAGAAACAAATCATAAGCTCTCAAATAAATCTTGAATACCATACAAGTTCCATGGTAGTGGCTATTTATAGCCAAGGGGGGTGGTACAATAGGCAAGGGTCTAATACCCTAAAGTCACAAAGTCTAAACTAATTTGTTCCCTTAAATTAAAAGAGATAAATTCTACCAAAGACTTTTGGAAAAGTATCAAACAACTTTCCAACTATAGCCCATCAGATTTGAGTTTAAGTGCACAGCCCACCGGATTTGACTTTTGTGTGAAAATATGTCATTTCTAAAATCCTCCATGTGGGATAGGCTTCCAAATTCATGCAACCATGTAGGAAAAGATTTAAAAATTATGTTTAGGATTGAATAAGTGATATTATAGGCCCATTTTCTTCATTCATGCAAGTAAAGATCCATTGGGCATTTAATGAATCAAGATGGGTGCCCATTGTTGCATTAAGCCTCTTTAATGTCCCTCGCGTCATTGGGCCTTGAAAATCCAACTCCTCCTCCCGTGCAATCGAATCAGTGCCTTTAACATGGTTCTCATCATCCACCCCCTCCTGAAAATGATTCATCCTCAAATCTTCCTCATCTTCACCCAAAAAATGAGAAAGATCATAAACATTTAAAGTGACACTTACCCCATACTCACTTGGAAGAGCTATCTTGTAAGTATTGTTGTTAATCTTCTCTAGTACTCTGAAAGGTCCATCTCCTCGAGGCATGAATTTTTATTTCCTCTTGTCTGGAAATATTTCCTTCCACATATGAACCCATACTAAGTCATCGGGCTCAAACAACACTTGTTTTCGACCCTTGTTTGCATGATCAACCAATTTCTAGGTCATCCACTTGATATTTTTCCATGTCTTTTCATGGAGTTGTTTGATAAATTTTAAGCGCCCATTCACATCCATATTAGTTGCTTCCTACAAAAGAAAAGGAACTAGATCAATAGGGGAAAGAGGGTTTAAATCATAAATAATTTCAACTGGAGAATATTGATTAGTGGAGTGCTTGGCCCTGTTATATGTGAATTCTACATGTGGTAGACACTCCTCCCAATTCTTGATATTCTTCTTAAAAATTGTTCGCAAAAGGGATGATAGTGTCTAATTCACCACCTCTGTTTTCCCATCTGGTTGTAGATGAGAAGTAGTGGAAAATAGTAACTTTGTACCCATTTTTCTCCACAAGGTATTCCAAAAGTAACTAAGGAATTTTGTGTCTCGATCCTACACAATCGTCCTTGGAATTCCATGGAGTTTGACTACTTCCTAAAAGAAAAGTGTTGTAATGTTAGTGGCATCATCTGTTTTGTGACAAGGAATAAAATGTTGCATTTATAAAAACTTACCCACCACAACAAAAATGGAATCTCCCCCCCTCTTGTTCCATGGTAACCCCACAATAAATTCCATTGATATGTCCTCCCAAGGGGTGTTGGGGATTGGGAGAGGAAGATATAGTCCATGTGGATTCAGTTTTGATTTGGATTTATAGTAGAAAATGCAATTTCCTACAAATTTCTCAACATATCTAGATATCCTAGGCCAATAAAAATGCTCACTAAGAACACTTAGAGTTTTTGAAACACCAAAATTCCCCATTAACCCTGAATGTGACTCCTTTAGTAAAAGTAAATAGATATAGCAATTGGGAATGAAAAGCTTATCAATCTGGAATAAGAATCCATCATGTAAATAGAACTTTTCCCAACTAACTCCAAGTTTACAACGTTCATAAGGTTCTCTAAAATCACTATCAGTGGAATATAAATCCTTAATACATTCAAACCCAAGGAGTTTTGAATCCAATAAATATAAAAGAGAATATCTACATGAAAGCACATCAGCCATAGTATTTTATTTTCCCTTTTTTTGATTGATGATATATGGAAATAACTCAATGAATTCCATCCATCTAGCGTGTCTTCTATTTAGTTTATTTCGGATCCTAAGATATTTAAGGTCCTCATGATCAGAATGGATCACAAATTCTTTAGTACAAAGATAATGTTTCCATGTTTCTAGAACTCTAAACAATGCATACAACTCTTTATCATATGTCTCATAGTTTAGGGTTGGTCCATTTAACTTCTCACTAAAGAAAGAAATAGGAATACCTTCTTGCATGAGTACTCCTCCTATGATAATTTCTATTGCATCACATTCAATTTCAAAGGTATTACCAAAGTCTGGAAGTGCAAGTACAGGGGCGTGGGTGAGTCTCTCCTTAAGTTTATAGAAGGCCTTCTCTTGAGTTCTCCCCCATTTGAAAGGACCATTATTTTTTTCAACTCATTCAACGATGCTACTAATGTGATGAAGTCCTTCACAAATCTCATGTAAAAACTACCTAGCCCATGAAAACTTCTTACCTGTCCAATGGAGGTTGGAGTTGGACATTCTTGTATTGATTTGATCCTCTCAGTGTTGACTTTAAATCCATTACTACTCACAACGAATCCAAGGAAAACAATGTTATCAAGACAAAATTCACATTTATTTATGTTTCCAAATATGTTTTCCTTCCTTAACACCTTTAGGAGTTTTATTAAGTGATCTACATGTTCAACCAAGGTCCTAATATAAACCAAAATTTCATCAAAGTAAACCACCACAAATTTTCCAATATATACGTGTAATACATGATTCATTAACCTCATAAATGTACTAGGTGCATTGGTGATACCAAAGTGAATGACTAAACATTCATAAAGTCCATGTTTTTTCTTAAATGCAGTTTTAAAATCATCTCCTTCTTTAATCCTAATTTGTTGGTAGCCACTTCTTAAAACAATTTTTGAGAAAATAGTTGAACCATTTAGTTCATCTAGCATATCATCTAACCTATGGATAGGATTATTATACCTGACTGTGATGTTATTTATTTCACTATAGTCAATGCACATTCTCTATGTTACATCCTTCTTTAGTACTAGAAGCACTGGTACGCCACAAGGACAAAAGATATCTCTGACATATCCCATATCCAACAGCTCGTGAACTTGCCTTTGAATTTATTTTGTCTCTTTCAGGTTGGTGTGATATGAAGGGTGGTTCAGTAGTGATGCTCTAGGTATGAGGTTAATTTGATGCCTCAAATGTTCGGAGTCCCAACTTCTCCCCCAACTCGGTGCTCACTACATTTATACAACTTCCCCCATCAATAATAATGCTATATACCTTTCCATTTACCTTGCATCATGTATGGAAAAGGTTATCTCGCTACTCTTTTTCTCTAATAATCATTTGTGAACTTAAAAATCTCCTAGTGACAAGAATCTCAACGTCTTCTGAAAATTATCCATTATCAATTTCTGTAGATTCTTCCTCCTCTTTTGAGCTCTCTCCATCATTCTCCTGTTCCCTATACTTTTTTATGGTCATGGTGTGCCGATTTGGGCACTCACTAGAAATGTGACCCTTTCCTTGACTTTTTTAACAATGAATATCCTGATTCCTGGTTTGGTTAGCCTCAAAAGTAGGTTTCTTAGGTGGAAGAATTACCATGTCACTTTTGCGATCAACCACCTCTTTTTCCTTTGATGGTTCTCTAATATCCTTCCTCAGATTTCTCCATGGCATGAAAGGGGTTGTGGGTTTCCTCACATTTCTCCTCCTTTTGATTTTTTGCTTGATCTTGGTGTATTTATGGATCACATCTTGTATTTCCACATGGGGGTACATCTCCACTTGATCGAAAATCTCCCGATTGATCACATATAAAAACCGTTCCATGGTTGACTCTAGATCTTCCTCAATATTTGCCCGAATCATGGAAATTTCTATCTCCTTATAGTAATCTTCTATGCTCTTACTCCCTTGGGTGATGCGTTGAATCTTGTTGTAGAGATATCTATGGTATTGTGAGGGAAAAACCACTTCATCATGGAAAACTTCATGTCTTCCAAAGTTTGGATATGACGTCCTCCATATCGGGCTCTCTCCTTTTGAACTTGATCCCACCATATTAATGAATAATCAATGAATTCAAGGACTGTAACTTTTAACTTTTTCTCCTCAGAATAGGTATGACACGAAAACACCTTCTTGATCCACATCTCCCACTCCAAGTATGCTTCTGGATCGCTTTTCCCCTGAAAAGAAGGGACCTTCACCTTGATTCCAAAAAGTAGGCCATCATCATGTGGTCTCCTTTGGCCTCCTCTAGGTTGTTGGTACAACCTCCTCCTTTGTGGGAAATCCTCAAAATCACCATCAAGGTTTTCCATCTCCTCCTCCATGATGTGGGGGTGACAGGGTTCCGGATCTCACCGCAAGTTATCATGGATCATCCTTGAGCATGGTTGATTCTCCAGGTTATCAATCCTCTCATGTAGCACCTCCAAATTCAGATCAAGAAGCCTCTAAAAATGGATCACAAAATCTTTCATTTGGAGTAGTGTAGCTTCGGGTGCGGGGGATCTACTTTGGCTTCCTCCATCTCTAGCATGAGCGATTCTCTTTCCACGATATTTTTTCATGATAATTAACATGAACACAAACACACATGAAGACACACAAACATGCGTAGGGATACACACTCACACACACAATATGTACACACACACACACAAGATACACACACTCACACATACAAGGATACCCACTCACACACATGAGATGTACTCTCATGCACACAAAAGGATACACCATCAAGAATGTTTGTTTTATTATTTCTATCCACTCTCAAAACTCAATTTAAATCCAAAGATCTTATGAAATATAATACCTTGTTTAGGGTGATCACTTTCCACCAATCCTTCCCCAATAAATATTGTGTTGGGGTCTAGTTTAATACAACCTTCTTGAGTGGTAAAGGGTAAAGGGTGAAAAGAGGGTAGAAAATGGATAAAGGGTGGGTGGAAAAGGGGGTAGAAAGTTGTTATTTGGGTTTTTCCTGATTGTGCAAGATAAGAAAAATTATGTACAATATGAGCCAAATATAATATGGGTATGAAGTAAAATGATGGAGAAAGTGATATATAGAAATGGAAAGTTCTAATAATGTAAATCACAAAGAAGTAATTGTATCCATTTTTTTCTTTTTTGGTCAAATCTCACCAAAAGTGTTGTGCTTTGATTTTTAAAGAACAAGATCATTGAACAGAGAGTAAGAAAAGGGAAGATGAATGAAAATTTGTCTAAATTTACAATAATCCAAGCTTCAAAAACTAGGCCAATTTGGGAGGCTTTCAAGAAAAGGGACTTTTTTTTTAAAGTGTGAATAATATGGAAGGATAAGGAGGTAAGGGATACACTACTATAAATTCGCCTTTTATCAGCGCTAAAAAGGCCTTTAACAGCACTAGAAAAGCGCTATTAAAGCCGGCGAAGATAATGGGGGGGGGGTCCCCTTTATCAGCGCTCCAAAAAGTGCTGATAAATACCCCTTTTATCAGTGCTAAAAAAAGCGCTGATAAAAGTGGTATTTTATCAGCGCTAAACAAAAGCGCTGATAAAAGTTAAAGAATTTAAAAAAATAAAAAAAATTAAAAAAATTAAAAAAATTAAAAAAAAAATTAAAAATAATCTGTAAATCGGAGGGGGATTTTAATAGTGCTTGCCCCCCCATTTATCAGCACCCCCACAAGCCCAATCCATGATGACCCACCATTTATAGTGCTTTGTAGACCCTTTAACAGTGCTAGATCCCCCCCCCAAATTCACCTAGCGCGCGCCCAGGCCTGCCTCCACCAGGTTTCGAACTCAAGACCTCCCCCCATGTGCGCTAAGCCTTTACCACTCCTCTAATTTGATTTGTTCTCCAACTAGTGATATATCTATATATATATATATTTAGTTATATTTATTCATGTATTAATATAAATTTATATAGTTGTATTAATATATATATATATATATACATATATAGTTATATTTATATATTTATATATTTATTTGCATATTAATATATATATATATATTGTTAGTAATATTTATATATGTATATATTTTTATATTTATTCGTATATTAATATTAAGTTATATCTATTTATTTATATATATTTAGTTATATTTTTTTATCCATATATTTATTCGTATATTAATATATATTTATAAGATTAGTTTTCAATACAATTATAAAATATGTTTTGTTTTTTGTGTGTGTAAATAAATATATATATACAACACACACACACAGATATATATATATATCTATGTGTGTGTGTTTCTATAAGTATAATTATACATATTTATATATATATATATATATAAATATATATGCATATACATATGTTAGAATATATATATATATATATATATATATAATATCAGTTTGTTAATATATAGACACACACAAATAGACACACACACATTATATAGGTACATATATAGTCAGATTAATATATAGGTTTATAAATATTCATATATTTGTATTTTAAATAAAATGGATATTAGTTATTATTTAGATAAAGCTAATATATTTTATATGTAAATATATTTTATTATTTATATTTATAATTAAATTTTTATGTGTGAATATATAAAAAATATGTATATATTGTTATATATTTGATTATAAATAGCAGTTCATTATAAAAAACGATAAATTTTCAAAGAAATAATATCAATATGAATGTAATACCTTGGAATAAATTCATTCCCCACCAAAAAAAGCCAATAATACCCCCTTAAATGAGGCTGAAAATCCACAAAATGTTAAAAAATCGGGGTACCCTGACTAAAAAATCAGTTTTGGAGGCCTTTTGAACCTTTTTGGCCTCGAAAATTTTGATAGAGGCTTTTCCTCAGTCACTAGTGCGTAGAGCTCGTTGCAAGCTTCAATTTGATATGCTGTAGAGCTCAAACAGACACCCGGATCAAAAGTTATGGTCGTTTGAAGTTTGAGTTACATTTTCAATTTATTTTAGATATTTTATTAATTGTTTTAATTTTTTTGTCTTCAAATTGTTATTAAATGATTTTAATCAATAATAATTAGCAAATTATTAATTAAAAATATTTTTTTAATTTTTTTATATGTCATTTTCACTAAATATCTCATATATTAAGTATATTAAGTGTTAATGTATATTTATACTTATCTAAAATATATTTAAAAATTATATATTATATTTATATAAATATAAATATATATTTATATTTATATATTAATATATTATTTTTAATTAATTATTTTTGAAGTTGACCCTTTATCAGCGCTTTTTTGAGAGCTGATAAAGGTACCCCCCTTTATCAGCACTTTTTTGTTAGCGCTGATAAAGGTTGGCGTCGGGAAAACTGTTTTTGTGGTAGTGGTAAAAGTAATGTAAATAAAGGGATAGATGCCCACTGTGTCAACCAGATCTCTGATACCAACTGATGTGAGATGCACGGGGTGGCCCGATCTTCATGGAGTAGGGTAGGGGATGAAGCATGCGGTTCGAGGCTAAGTGGAAGATGATGGGTATGGATAGTGGATGCATGTATTTAATCAACTCTATAAGGAGCGTGACCTACTACTTAGACAACACACTCAAGGGAGGGATGTGATACCCAATCCACACATCAACGCACTTGGGTTGAGGCACGAAATTGGGGTCTTTGTGATCTTAGATCACCAATCTAACTTGAAGATTGACAAGGCAAGAATGTACAATAAAAAGGGGAAAGACTAGGAAAATCCTCACACAATGGAGAGAAAAAAAATCTCTCAAAAAAATCTTGAATTCCATAAAAGTTCCATGGGGGTGGCTATTTATAGCCAAGGGGGTGGTACAATAGTCAAGGGTCTAATAACCTAAAGTCATAAAGTCTAAACTACTTTGTTCTCTTAAATTCAAAAAGATAAAGTCTACTAAATACTTTTGGAAAAGTAGCACACAACTTTCAAACTATAGCTCACCAGATTTGACTTTGAGTGCATAGACCACAAGATTTGACTTTGGTGTCCCAAGATGCCATTTCTAGAATCCTCCAGGTGGGCAAGGCTTCCAAATTCATGCAACCATGTGGGTCAAGATTTAAACATTAAGTTTGGTCTTGAATAAGTGATATTATAGGCCCATTTTATCCATTCATGCAAGTTAAGATCCATTGGGCCTTTAATGAAGCAAGATGGGCACCCATTGTTGCATTGAGCCTCTTTAATCTCCCTAGTATCATTGGGCCTTACAAATAAAACTCCTACTCCTGTAAAATTGACTCAGTAACTTTAACATGGTTATCGTCATCCTTCCCCTCTTGAAAAGGAGTCATCCTCGACTCTTCAGCCTCTGCACCCAAAAATAGAGAGTGATCAGAAACATTGAAAGTGGTACTAACACCATACTCACCTAGCAGAGCTATCTTGTAAGCATTGTTGTTAATCTTCTCGAGTACTCTAAAAGGTCCATCTCCTTAAGGAACGATTTTTGATTTCCTCTTGTTGGGAAATCTTTCCTTCCACATATAAACCTAGACTAAGTCACAAGGCTTGAACAACACTTGTTTGTGACCCTTGTTTTCACAATAAACATATTTCTGAGTCATCCACTCGATATTTTACCTTTTCTTTTCATAGATTTGTTTGATGAATTCTATACGCCCTTTAGCATCCATATTAGTTTCTTCCAGAAAAGGCAAAGGAACTAGATCAATAGGGGCAAGAGTGGTTAAACTGTAAAACATTTTGAATGGAGAATATTGAGTAGTGGAGTGCTTGGACCTATTATATACAAATTCTATATGTGGTAGGAACTCCTTATTCTTGATATTCTTATTGACAATTGTTTGCAGAAGGAATGATAGTGTATGATTCACCACCTCTGTTTTCCCATTAGTTTTCGAATTATAAGTAGTGGAAAATAGTAAATTTGTACCCAATTTTATCCACAAGGCTTTCCAAAAGTAACTAAGGAATTTTTTGTCTCGATCCAACACAATCTTCCTTGGAATTCCATGGAGTTTGACTACTTCTTGAAATAAAAGTGTTGCAATGTTAGTGGCATCATCCATTTTGTGAAAAGGAATAAAATGTTCCATTTTTGAAAACTAATCCACTATAAAAAAATGGAATCTCTCCCCCTCTTTTTCTGTGGTAACCCCACAATAAAGTCCATTGATATGTCCTCCCAAGGGGTGTTTGGGATTGGGAGAGGAAGATATAGTCCATGTAGATTCAGTTCCGATTTGGATATATGGTAGAAAATGAACTTTCCTACAAATTTCTCAACATATCTAGATATCCTAGGCTAATAAAAATGCTCACTAATAATACTTATAGTTTTTACAACACCAAAATGCCCCATTACCCCACCCAGATGTGACTCCTTCAGTAAAATTAAATGGATAGAGCACTTGGGAATGAAAATCTTGTCAATATGGAATAAGAATTCATCATGTAAATAGAACCTTTCCCAACTAACTCCAGGTTTATAATGTTCATAAGGTTCTATAAAATAACTATCAATGGCATATAAATCCTTAATGTATTCAAAACCAAGGAGTTTTGAATCCAAGAAGGATAAAAGAGAATATATATGTGAAAGTGCATTGTCCATAGTAATTTATTTACCCTTTTTATGCTTGATGACATATGGAAATGACTTAATGAATTCAAACCATCTATCATGCCTTCTATTTAGTTTATGTTGGCTCCTAAGGTATTTAAGGTCCTCATGATTAGTATGGATCACAAATTCTTTAGTCCAAAGATAATGTTTCCATGTTTATAGAACTCTAAACAATGCATACAACTCTTTATCATATGTAGAAAATTTTAAGGTTGGGACATTTAACTTCTCAGTAAATAAAGCAATAGGCTTACCTTCTTTCATGAGTACTCCTCCTATTCCAATTATGCTTGCATCACATTCAATTTCAGAGGTCTTACTGAAGTCCGTAAGTGAAAGTAGAGGGGTGTGGGTGAGACTCTCCTTAAGTTCATAGAATTCCTTCTCTTGAGTTATCCCCGATTTGAATGGAACATTATTTTTTTCAACTCATTCAACAGTTCTACTAATGTGCTGAATTCCTTCACAAATCACTTGTAAAAACCAGAAATCCCATGAAAACTTCTTACCTATCCAACAAAGGTTGGAGTGGGCCATTTTTGTATTGCATTTATCTTCTCAGTGTCGACTTCAACTCAATTACTAATCACAAGTAATCTAAGGAAAACAATCTTATCAAGACAAAATTCAAACTTATTTATGTTTCCAAACATGTTTTCCTTCCTTAACACCTCTAGGACTTTTCTTTAGTGATCTACATGTTCAAGAAAGGTCCTACTATAAACCAAAATTTCATCAAAGTAAACTACCACAAATTTTCCAATATATGAACGTAATACATGATTAATTAACCTCATAAATGTGCTAGGTGAAGTTGTGAGACCAAATGGCATGACTAACCATTTATAAATTCCATGTTTTGTATTAAATGCAGTTTTCCACTCATCTCCTTATTTCATTCTAATTTGATGGTAGCCACTTCTTAAATCAATTTTTGAGAAAATAGTTGAACCATTTAATTCATCTAGCATATCATCTAACCTAAGGATATGATGAAGATACCTGAATGTGATGTTATTGATGGATTTGTAGTCAATTCACATTCTCCATGTTCCATCCTTATTTGATATTATAAGCACCAGTATGACATCAGGACTAAGGCTCTCTCTGACATATCCCACATTCAACAGCTCTTGAACTTGCCTTTGAATTTCTTTTACCTCTTCCAGGTTGGTGTGATATGCAGGGCGGTTAGGTAGTGATGCTTCAGGTATGTGGTCAATTTGATGCTCAATACCTCTAGTGGGTGGAAAACTGGGTGGCACCTCTTCCGAAAACACATCTTCAAATTCCTGCAACAAAGACTCAAAAACATATGGAAAAGGATATGTTAAGTTGTTAGTGTTCAACATCACCTCTTTGTACATAAGTACTAAAAGGTTTTGTCGAGAAATAAAAGAATCCTTAACTTCACTCATTTTTTCCAAAATCACATTTTTTCTCCTCTCAAATATTTTTCTCCTCTTGATTTTTCTTTGCTCTCCATTTCTTTTCTTCACTAATTTTCCATTTCCCCTCATTCTCTCCTTTTTCATTTTCTATTTTTTTTCCTCATCACAATTTTTTTCCTTTTCTCTCAAAATGTTATCTTCCATAATTTTCTTGGGGGGAATGGGGTTGAGGGTTATAATTCCCCCTCATAGTACAAAAGAGTGATGATTCAAGAAACTGTCATGAGTAATGCACTGATCGTACTACCACGGTCGTCCAAAAAACAAATGGCATGCCTTCAAAGGAACAACATCGCACAAAACCTCATATTCTTACTTAACGATGGTGAACAATACCTTAACTTTATTGGTTACTTTATTATCACTATAATCATTCAACCATTGAAGTTAGTACGGATTTTGATGCCTCGAATTTGGGAGTCCCAACTTCTCCACCAACTCGGTTCTCGCCACATTGCTACAACTTCCCCCATAAATAATAACACCGCATACCTTCCCATTGATCTTGCATCATGTATGGAAAAGGTTATCTCACTACCCCTTTTCTCCAATAGTCATTTGTGCATTTAAAACTCTCCTAGTGACAAGAATCTCACTGTCTTCTGCAAATTCTCCATTATCAGTTTTTGGAGATTCTTTCTCCTCTTCCGAGATCTCTCCATCGGTCTCCCATTCTCCATACTTATTGATGGTCATGGTGCACTAGTTTGGGAACTCACAAGAAATGTGACCCCTTCCTTGACATTGTTAACAATCAATATCCCGATTTCTGGTTTGGTTAGCCTGAAAAGTAGGTTTCTTAGGTGGAAGAATTACCTTGTCACTTTTGCGATCAACCACCTCTTTTTTCCTTTGATGGTTCTCCAATATCCTTCCTCATATTTCTCCATGGAGTGAAAGGGGTAGTGGTTTTACTCATGTTTCTCCTCCTTTTGATTTGTTGCTCGATCTTGGTGGCTTGATGGATCATATCTTGTATTTCCACATGGTGGTACATCTCCACTTGATCGGAAATCTCCCAATTGAGAACATATAAAAACTGTTCCATGGTTGCCTCTAGATCTTCCTCAATGTTTTCCTGAATCATGTAAATTTGCATCTTCTTTTAGTAATATTATACACTCTTACTCCCTTGGGTGAGGTTTTGAAGCTTGTTGTGGAGATCTCTATGGTAGTGTGAGGGAACAAACCGCTTCTGCATGGAAAACTTCATATCTTCCCAAGTTTGGATAGGACGTCCTCTATATCAGGATCTCTCCTTTTGAACTTGATCCCAATATATTAATAAATAATCAATGAATTAAATGGATGAATGTTTTACCTTTTTCTCCTTGGAATAGTTATGACATGAAAACACCTTCTCGATCTGCATCTCCCACTCCAAGTATGCTTCCAGATCACTTTTCCCTTGAAAAGAATGGACCTTCACCTTGATGCCACCAAGTAGGTCATAATCATGTGGTCTCCTTTTGCCTCCTCTAGGTTGTCGATACAACCTCATACTTTGTGGGACATCCTCAAAATCATCATAAAGGTTTTCCATATCCTCCTCCATGATGTGGGGGTGACGGGGTGACAGAGATCACTGTGGGTTATCATGGATCATCCTTGGGCTTGGTTAATTCTCCAGGTTATCAATCCTCTCATGCAGCACCTCCAACTTCCAATCATGAAGCCTCTAAAAATGGCTCACTAAAGCTTTCATTTGGAGTGGTGTAGCTTTGGGTGTGGGGATCTACTTTGGATTCCTTCATCGCTAGCATGAGTGATTCTCTTTCCATGATCTTCTTCCATGACAATTAACATGAACACAAACACACAAGAAGACACACATGTGCACGCAGGGATACAAACTCACATACACGAGATGCACACACACACACAAAAGATATACACACTCACACACACAAGGATACACACTCACACGTACAAGATGTACTCTCTCACACAAAAAGGATACACACTCAAAAAAAATTTCTCCTTATTTCTCTCTACTCTTAAAACTCAATTTAAATCCCAAATACTTATGAAATATAATAATTTGCATAGGGTGATCATTTTCCACCAATCCTTCCCCAATCAAGATTATGTCGGGGTCTGGTTTAACACTACCCGCTTGAGTTGAAAAGGTTATAGGGTGAAAAGAGGGTAGAAAAATGGATAAAGGGTGGGTGGAAAGGGGGGAAGAAAGGTGGTATTTGGGTTTTCCCAATTCTGCAAGATAAGAAAAATTAATTACAATATGAGCCAAGTATAATATGGGGATGAAGTAAAATTATGGAGAAAGTGATGTATGATAATGGAAAGTGCTAATAATGTAAAGCAAAAAGAAGTAATTATATCTTCTTCTTTTTTTCTTTTTTTGGTCAAATCTCCCCAAAAAGTGTTGTTCTTGGAGTTTTAAAGCACAAGATGATTGAACAGAGAGTAATACAGTTTTTTTAAATATCTCTAATAAAGGATGTGCTTAATTTTGAAAAGAACAAAATGGTAAATTAAGAGAATTTGTTTTTTTTATTTTTTTACCAGATACAAATCAAAAATAGTGAATCAAGTTCACAAAGAAGATGAATGAAAATTTGTCTCAATTTATAATAATCCAATCTTGAAAAAACTAGGCCAATCAGGAAGGCTTTCAAAAAAAGGGATTTTTTTGTTGAAAGTGTGAATAATATTGAAGGATAAGGAGGGTAAGGGGTAAAAGTAATGTAAATGAAGGGATAGATGCTTACCATGTAAACCAGAGATCTGATACCAATTGATGTGAGATGCACGGGGTGGCCCGATCTTCACAGCGTAGGGTAGAGGATGAAGGTTGCGGTTTAGGGCTAAGTGGAAGATGATGGGTATGGATAGTGGATGCAAGTAGTAAATCAACGCTATAAGGAGCGTGACCTACTACTTAGACAACACACTCAAGGGAGGGATGTGATAGACAATAGACACATCAATGCACTTGGGTTGAGGTAAGGAATTGGGGGATTTTTGATCTTGGATCACCAATCTAACTTGTAGATTGACAAGGCAAGAATGCACAAGAGCAAGGGGAAAACTGGGACAATCCTCACACAATGGAGAGAGAAAAATCATAAGCTCTCAAATAAATCTTGAATTCCATACAATTACCATGGGGCTATTTATAGCAAAGGGGGTGGTACAATAGTCAAGGTTATAATACCCTAAAGTCATAAAGTCTAAAATATTTTTCCCTTAAATTCAAAAATATAAAGTCAACAAAAGACTTTTGGAAAAGTAGCATACAACTTTCCATAAATAGCCCACCAAATTTGACTTTGAGTGCATAGCCCACTGGATTTGACTTTGGTGTCCAAAGATTCCATTTCTAGAATCCTCCATGTGGGAAAGGCTTCTAAATTCGTGCAACCATGTGGGACAAGCTTTAAACATTAAGTTTGGGCTTGAATAAGTTATATTATAGGCCTATTTTCTACATTCATGCAATTCAAGATCCATTGGGCCTTTAATGAAGCAAGATTGACACCCATTGTTGCATTGAGCCTCTTTAATCTCCCTCATGTCATTTGGCATTTCAAATCCAACTCCTCCTCCCGCACAATAGACTTGGTTCCTTTAACATGGTTCTCATCAAACCCCCAAAACACTAAAAGACCCTAAAAACCCTGAAAACTGCTAAAAACCCTAAAAACCCCTGAAAAAACCTAAAAACCCTAAAAACCCATAAAAAACCTAATCATTCCTAATAACCATAAAAATCATAAAATAACCCTAAAAATCCCAAAAAACATAAAAATACTCAAAAACCCCCTGAAAACCATAAACCCCTAAAAACCATAAAACCCTCAAAACCCCTAAAAACCACTAAAAACTTTAAAACCCCTTTAAACCCCTAAAACGCTAAAAACTATAAAAACCAAAAAGACCCTAAAAACTCAAAAAAAAAACACCTAAAACAAAAAAGACCCTAAAAACCCAAAACCCCCCTAAAAACACTGAAAACACCTAAAAACGCTAAAAATCTTCAAAATCCATACAACCCTAAAAACCCTAAAAGACATAAAAAACTAGAAAATTCCTAAACATGTCTAAAAACCTAAGAAACCCTAAAACCCTAAAAACCCCTGAAAACCATAAAATCCTTATTAATATTAAAACCTCTAAAACCCATAAAACCCACTAAAAACTCTGAAAACCGTTAAAACCCCTCAAAAAATTAAAAACTCTAAAAACCTTGAAAACCCTAAAAAACTCAAAAAACCCAAAAAATACTAAAAGCCCCTAAAAACCCTAAAAATTCATAAAAATACTCGAAAACCCAAAAAACCCTTAAACCCATCAAAATCCCTAAAATCCCTAAAATTCCTTAAATAACACAAAACTATTAAAAAATCCCTAAAAACCCTAAAAGCATAAAAAACCCTTGAAAACCCCCTAAAAACCATAAATACCCCTAAAAAACTTAAAAATACTTAAAACCCATAAAAAATAAAACCCACTAAAAACTCTAAAAACCCTTTAAACCCCAAAAAACCTTTAAAAACTCTAAAAAACCATAAAACCATAAAAAGGTCAAAAAAACCCTAAAACCTGAAAAACCCCTTAAAAATAATAAAAACCCTCAAAATACCTAAAAATGTTAAAAACCCAAAAAAATCATAAATCCTAAAGAAGCCATAAAAATCCCAAAAAATATAAAAAACACTAATGACCCTGAAAACCCTCAAAAATAATTAAAACCTTTAAAATCATTTAAAACAATAGAAACAAATAAAAACCTAAAAACCACTAAAAACTTTAAAAACTCTTAAAACACCTAAAAATGTTAAAAAAAATTAAAAACATGAAACCCTAAAAAACTCAAAAACAACCCTAAAACCCTAAAAAAGACCCTAAAAACCCTGAAAAACTCTAAAAACCATGAAAATCCATAAAATCCCTCAAAAACCCAAAAAACCCAAAAAAAACAGAAAACCCTAAAAAATATTAAAAACCTTAACAACCCTAAACCTCATAAAAAACTAAAAAAACTAAAAAAAACTCTACAAATTCTTTAAACCCCTAAAAATGTTAAAAAACTCTAAAAAAATTTAAAACCCTAAAAAACTAAAAAAAAACCCAAAAAAGACTAAAAGACCCTAAAAACTATTAAAACCCCTAAAACCCTGAAACCCTGAAAACCCCTAAATTCCCTCAAAATCCATAACCCCCCGAAAAACTATAAAAATCATTAAAAAGCCTTAAAATCCATGCAAACATAAAGAACCCTAAAAACCCTAAAAAACCCTTGAAATCCATAAAAACCCAAAAAACCTTTAAAAACCTAAAAACCCTAAATGATACTAAAAACTCTAAAAACACTTCTAACCCCTAAAAACACCTAAAATGTTGAAAAACTCTAAAAAATTAAACCCCTAAAAAACACAAAAAAAACACTAAAAACCCAAAAAGACCCTAAAAACCTTGAAAACTCGTAAAGACACTAAAATCCCCTGAAAAACCCCCAAACTTTTCAAAATCCCTAAAAATCCTAAAAATCCTAAAAACCATAAAAATCCATAAAAATCCCTAAAAATCTTTGAAAATGAAAAAACCCTAAAAACCTTGAAACCCCTAAAATACATAAAAACCATAAAAACCCTAAAAACCCATAAAAGTCCTAAAAACCTCTAAACTATAAAAACCCTTAAAACCACTAAAAATGGTAAAAAAACTCTAAAAAATCTTAAAAACCCTGAAAAACCCTTAAAACCCCTAAAACCCTAAAAACCATAAAAATCCCTCAAAACATAAAAAACCCTAAAATCTTTGAAAACCCATAGAAAACCATAAAAACCCTAAAAATAATAAAAACCCTTAAAATTATAAATAACACTAAAAACTCTAAACACTATTAAAATCACTTAAAATGTTAGAAACTCGAAAAAAGCACAAAACCCCTAAAAACTCAGAAAACCCCATAAAAACACTAAATCACCATAAACAACCTAAAACCCTAAAAGCCCCTAAAACACTCTAAAAACCTTAAAATTCCTAAAAATCCAAAAAACCCAAAATCCCATTGAAAACTCTAAAACCCCTTAACACCCCTTAAAATGTTAAAATCTCTAAGAAAGCTTTAAAACCCTAAAAAACTAAAAAAAATCCAAAAATCCAAAAAGATCATAAAAACCCTAAAACCCCTAAAAACAATAAACCCCCCTTAAAATTCTAAAAACACTCAAAATCCCTAAAATCCCTAAAAAACCTAAATACCATAAAATCCTAAAAAATCCCTGAAAATCCCTAATAACATAAAAAACACTGGAAACCATAAAAACCACTAAAAACCACTAAAAACCATTAAATCCCTAAAAACCTATAAAAACATAAAACCCACTAAAAATAAAAAAACCCTTAAAATACCTAAAAATATTAAAAGACTCAAAATAAACTTAAAACCCAAAAAAAACTCAAAAAAACCAAAAGTCACTAAAAACCCTAAAAAATCCATAAGACACTAAAAATCCTAAAAAAACCTAAAAAACCTAAAAATCCCCCAAAAACCCCTAAAAACTAAAAACCATATGAATCCTAAAAAATAACTAAAAATGTTAAAAATCATTAAAACCCTGAAAACCCATTGAAAACCAAAAAAAACCAAAAAACCCTTAAAAACCATAAACACCCATAAAAACCTGAAAACCCCACTAAAAATTCTAAAAGCCCTTAAACACCCAAAAAATGTTAAAAACTCTAAAAACCCCTAAAACCCCTAAAATATCAAAAAAAACCTAAAATCCAAAACACCAGAAAAACCCTAAGCACCCTAAAACCCCTCAAAATCCATAAAAACCCAAGAAAACCCAAAAAACCCTAAAACCCTAAAAATCACTAAAAGTCATTAAAAATGTAAAAACACCTAAAACCCTAAAAAATACATGAAATCCATAAAAAACCTAAAAACCTATAAAAATACTTAAATATTATAAAAAACCACTAAAAAATCAAAAAACCCTTAAAACCCAAAAAGCGTTAAAAACCCTAAAAACCTTAAAAATCCCAAAACTAACTAAAAAACCAAAAAATTCCTTGAAAATCACTAAAAACCCTAAATAACCTTGAAAATACTAAATACTCTATCAATCCTTAAAAACCCTAAAAACACTAAAACCCCCAAAACCATAAAAATCCTAAAAAGCCCTAAAAATCCTTGGAAACGTAAAAAACCCTAAAACCCATGAAACCCCCACCCCTAAAACCATAAAACCCTAAAAATTGTAAAAAACCCTAAAAACCCATAAAACGCCTAAAAACCACTAAAACTCTAAAAACCCATTAAACCCATAAAACATTAAAAACTCTAAAAACCGTAAAACCCTTGAAACCCCTAAAAACATTATAAAGAACTAAAACACCTTAAAACCCCTAAAAAATTCAAAAATTCCCAAAAACACTAAAAGACCCCAAAAAAACCTGAAAACCCTAAAAAACCTCAAATTCCCTAAAACCCCTAAAAATCCCTAAAACCATAAAAATCCTAAAAGGCCCTAAAAATCCCTGAAAATGTAAAAACCACTAAAAATCCTGAAAACCCCCTAAAAACCTTCAAAAACCCCTAAAACCCTTAAAAACCCATAAAATACCAAAAAAAACTAAAAACCCTAAATACCCTTAAAACCCTTAAAGCGTTAAAAACACTGAAAATCCTTTAAAACCCAACAAAACTAAAAAAACCCCAAAAAACACTAAAATACGCTAAAAATAATGAAAAACCATACCCCCCCCCCAAAGCATGAAAACTCCTAAATCCCGTCAAAATCCTTAATAACCTTAAAAGACCCCAAAAACTATAAAATTACTAAAAATTCCCTAAAAATACTGAAAACATAAAAAACACTAAAACCCCTAAAAACCCCTAAAACCATAAAAACCCCTAAAGACCTTAAAACCCCAAAAAAACACATAAAAACCAAAAAACCCACTAAAAAACTAAAAAACCTTAAACCCCCTAAAAACGTTAAAAACACTAAAAAACCCTAAAAAACTCAAAGATGACCCAAAAATTAAAAGACCCAAAAAAACCAAAAACACCTCAAAATCCCTGAAAACAAACTTTAACAACCATGAAAATCATAAAAACTACCTAAATATCCCTAAAAACATTAAAAACCATAAATACCCATAAAAAACTTAAAAATCACTAAAAATTTAAAAACCCTTTAAACCCCTAAAAACATTGAAAAACTATAAATACTTTAAAAACCAAAAAACTCAAAAAAACCCTAAAAATCCAAAATTCCCTAAATCCTTCAAAAACCCCAAAACACTAAAAACCCCCAAAACCCCTAAAATTCCCGAAAACCATAAAACATCCTAAAACCATAAAAATCCTAAAAATCCCTAAAAATATCTATAAAATTAAAAGACCATAAAAACCCTAAAAACCTTTAAAAACCTTAAAAAACCATCAAGACCTATAAAAACCCTAAAAAACACTAAAAACTCTAAAAACACTAAAACCCAAAAAAAACAAAAAAAACCCAAAACACAAAAAGATTGTAGAAACATTGAAAACCCCTAAAAAATAAAAAAACCCTAAAACCCATCAAAATACATAAAAACCCTAAACACCCTAATACACATAAAATTCCTATTAAATCCCTAAAAATCCCTAAAAATGTAAAAACCATAAAATCCCTAACCCCCCCCCCTAAAAACCAAAAAAACCCTAAAACCATTAAAATAATTGAAAACCCTAAAAAAGTTTAAAAAAACTCTAAAAAATAAAAAAATAACCCTAACCCCCCAACCCATGAAAATCCCTAAAACCCCTTAAAACCCATCAAATTCCTTAAAAATCCTAAAAACCATAAAACCCATAAAAATCCTAAAAAATCCCCAAAAATGTAAAAAACACCCAAACCCCTGAAAACCATAAAAACACCTAAAACCCATAAAACACCTAAAATTCATAGAAACTTTAAAAACCACTAAATACTCTAAAAACCATAAAAACCCCTAAAAATGTTAAAAACTCTAAAAACCTTAAATCCCCTAAAAAACTCAAAAAAACCCACTAAAGACCCAAAAGACCCTAAAAACCCTAAAAACCCATAAAAGCCATGAAAAACCCTTAAAATCCTCAAAATTACTAAAAACCCTAAAAGGAATTAAAAACCTAAAAATATTGAAAAATACCAAAAAATACCTGAAATTGTAAAAAACCCTACAACCCTAAAAAATCCATGAAAACTATAAAACCCCAAAAATTCATAAAAAAACCTAAAAACCTTAAAATACACTAAAAACAATAAAAAACCATTTAAACCACTAAAATTAGTTTAAAACTGGTGAGGATCACGGCACGAATGAGCATTGAGGGGTTGAAGGTGGACTTGACACGAGGGCGGAAGGCGCACGATTGTACAAGACCCGTTATGAGGAATTAGTGGCCCAATGTCAAGGGAGCGGACCAAGAGAATAAATGAGGCCTTAAATGGGTTAATCATGGAATTATAAGAGGATTCCCAACACCCTTTATTGGGGGAAGCATCCAAGACTATATTTACATTAATTAAGGCCTAAACATGCTTTTAAAGTCCAAACCCAAGTTGTGCTATGAATTTAAAGCCCACCCCCCATGGAATCTTCAAAGTTAAAGGTGGTGGGATGGTTGTATTTACTTTCCAAAAGAGGTATTATACTTGTCTCTTAAAGTCATGGGCATGTGCCAAAATTTTCAAAATCATCATTTAGGCTTTTTGACTTTTGGAAAATAGGTGTTGGAATTTTTTATCACTCTTTGGATATAAATAGCCACCCCTTTGTAATATTTGGACATAAAATGTTATTATGGTGAGTTTTTCTTTCAAACTTCGTGTTCTTGCTTAATTATTGACATATCAAAGCATTTTTTATCCTTTGTGGCATCTTGTGGTTAGAGTTATTAGATAAAAGTTCTCTTTGGATTCTGCCTTGACCATTTCCCTCCATCCTTATCATTTTCACTATCCACACACCATATTCACTAGTTTTCTTGCAGTGATTCGGTTTCTCAAAATGTGAACTTTGACTAAGGTTACTAGGACACTTCCTAGCATGTATTTTATCGTGTATAATTTGTTATTAGATCCCAATTTCAAGAAATCATGTTCTTTCTTTCTTATCCTTTCTCCCATCTTCATTTCTCTTCGAATCGGGCCAACATCAATTCTGGTCCATTTTATTCTTCACCTAAGGATTTCATTTATTATTCATTTAGGATGTAAAATATATCATTATTGTGGTTTATAATCTCATATTCCTTATCCATTTGGAATCATCAAAATCAAAACTATAATTCGTGAGATACAGCGGGTTCAAATTTTGTAATGAATTCCAAAAATTTAAAACCACAAAAATCTCACTTTGATTCCATTTTTGTTCAAATGATTGCTTTTCATACATTCAAATATTGAAAATTCATATTGTTTATACTGCATTTATTCAAAAAAAGATCCCAAAAATCAAAAAAATAAAGGTTAAAAAGTGAAACATTTTGAATTCTACATCTCATTATCATTTTTATTCATCCATTATCTTCCTCGTGCAACATTTTTCATCTTGAATCCATTTTGAATTTTATCTTTGAATTCTAGTTTAGGATTACCACATTTCAATGATTCTTTAGATTCATTGAAATTAGGTCAGAATGCTATAGAAAGCAAGTTGATTGGTAAAAGGAAAGAGTGTTACATTTTGGTAGAAAAACCAATTTGAGTGAAACTTGATTAAACATATTATTTTTGAGTGTAAACACATGATGAAGTGTGGGAGGTCCATTTTACTTTATCTTAAATTTTTCTCACAAGATTCCTAAATTGTGGAGTCAAGTAACACCAATGAAGAGGACATTAAGTTGTTCATGAGGGCTGTACAATAAAAATTCCAAAGGTTGAACGCGTGGGTGGATTAATTTAAATCCCCTTCCAATTCTAGATAACCACCAAGAAGGCATGTCATTGAAGAAGAGGTGGATTTTTTCGATTTTCATAATTCACCAATTCAGAGAAATAAACCACCATGGAGGCAAGCCAATGATCTTGGAGGAGTAAAGTTGAGGATCTCTTAATTTCAAGGTAAGAGTGATCATGGAACATACTTGGAATTGGAATGAAAGGTCGAACATGTTTTTGGTTGTCACAACTATTCAGAGCAAAACAAGGTGAAGTTGGTGGTCATGGAATTCACCGACTATGCTAGTTTTTGGTGGGACCAACTACAAATGAGTCGACGAAGAAGTGGAGAAAGACCCATCCACATTTGGGAGGAGATGAAATTGGTAATGCGTAAGAGGTTCATTTCTATCCACTGTTATCATGATTTGTTCCTCAAGTTGCAGGGTTTGAAACAAGAAACTATGAGTGTTGATGAGTATTAAAAAGAGATGGAGATCATTATGATTCAGGAAAATATTGATGAGGAGAGAGAGGCCACCATGGAAAGGTTTGTGAACAACCTCAACCATGAAATTTGAGACATAGTAGACATACACTACTACTTGGACATGGAGGATCTACTTCACATGGCTAATAATCGGAGAGGCAAGTAAAAGAAAGAATAATGATCCCTACATATTATGGTAAGTATTCTAAATCATATTTAAAGTTCAAGGATTCCAAACCATGAGAGTATATAATGGAACAAAAAAATGGATTCAAATGAGGTGAACAAACCAAAAACATTATTTTTGGAATCTAAAGGTAAAATAGAGGGTAATATTTTTTCTAAATCATGTGATATCAAATGTTTTAAATGTCAAGGATTTAGACATTTTTCCTCAAAATTTCCAAAAAAGAGGACCATGATTATTTTTTACAATGGAGATGTTCTTAGCGCCATCTCATGAGAAGATGAAATGCCACCACTTGAGGAGTCTTAGGATGTAGAAGTAGAGAACCCCATAAATAGAGAAATTATTTTGGTAAGGTATTATTTGAGTGCTCAACCTAAAGGAGAACATAATCAAGAGAAAAGGGAGAAATTTTTTTATACTATATGAATCTTCAAATATAAGGTTTGTAGTTTTATTATTGATAGGGGTTGTTGTACAAACATAGCAAGTGATTTGATGGTTGATAAATTGGGATTATCTATGACTATAAATCCCATACCTTATATATTGAAATGGTTAAATAATAGTGGGGATTTCAAAGTGACTAAGCAAGAACAAGTTCCATTTTTCTATTGGGAAGTATAAAGACAAGGTGATATAAGATGTTATTCCAATGCATGCTAGTCATATCTTTTTGGGAAGACTATGGCAGTTTGATAGGAGGGACACACATGATAGATAAACCAACTGTTATTCTTTTAAGTACAGTGGGAGGATGGTTATTCTTACACCATTGAGGAATTTGCAAGATTATGAAGACTAAGTGAGTATTGAGAGAGATTTTGAAAATAGAGAAAAATAAAAGAGAGAAAAAATAGATAAAAGGAAAAGTGTGAAAAAATGAAGAGTGAAAAAGGAGTGATGAGTGACATCAAAATAAATGATGGAAAGAAAAGAGTTGAAAACAAGAGTGAAAATAAATGTGAAAACAAGAGTGTTGAGGGAAAAGTGATTTTATTTTCTGAAAAAAACAATGATAGAGAGAGATTTATAGGTGGAGGAAACTCTCATGATTCTATGAAAGGGAGAATGTTTTACCACTAACTATATTAACCCATTAATGCCTTCTAGTGTTGTGTCTCTTTTTCAAGAATTTAGTGACATGTTTCTAGATGAAATTATCAATGGCTTAACTCCCTTGCGGGGTATCAAGCACCACATCGACTTCCTCCCAGGAGTAGCACTTCCCAATCGATTGACTTATTGGGCTAACATAGAGGAGACTTGAGAAATCCAACAATAAGTTGAATAATTTCTAAGGAAGGCATTTTTTTGAGAGAGCTTGAGTCTTTGGGTAGTGCCAGTAATTCTTTTCCCAAAAAAGATGGTAAGTGTATAATGTGTGATGATTGTCAAGATATCAATAAAATCATGGTAAAGTATCTCTATCCCATACTTCATTTGGATGTTATTCTTAATGAACTCTATGGTGCATGTTTATTTACTAAAATTGACCTAAGGAGTGGATACAATAAAGTAAGAATGAATGAGGGTGATTAATGTAAAATTGTATTTAAAACTATGTTTGGGTTATATGAATGGATAGTTATGCCTTTTGGACTAAATAATTCCCCAAGTACAATCATGAACTTAATGAATCGTGTTTTCCATCCATTTATTGTGAAATTTTTGGTTGTTTATTTTGATTATATCCTTGTTTATTCTAAGGGCCTTAATGAACATCATGAACATTTGAAACATGCTTTTGAGACTCTTAGGAAAAATAGGTTGTTTGAAAACTTAGAAAATTTACATTTTGTTAAAATTTGGTTGTTTTAATTGGTTTTGTGGTAAGAGGTAATTGAATGAGTGTTTATGAAGAGATGGTGAAGGTGATTCGGGACTAGACAACACTAAAGAATGTCAATGTGGTGAGGAGATTCCATGGAATTTCAAGTTTTTACTGAAGGTTCATGAGGGAATTTTGGACCATTACGACACCATTGAATGAGTTGGTCAAGAAAGGAGTGATATTCAAGTGTGAAAAAACTCAATAAGATACCTTCTCCATACTCAAAGGTAAGTTGACCAATTCACCTCTCTTAATTCTTCCAGACTTTTATAAAGTATTTGAGGTGGAGTGTGATGCCTCTAGAATAGGAATTGGGGCTATTTTAATTCAAGACTCTAAGCCTATCGTTTACTTTATTGAGAATCTTAATGGGGCTTCATTGAACTACTATACCTATGACAGGGAATTGTATGACCTCAAAAGAACTTAAAAAAATTGGAAACATTACTTTTGGCCAATGGAATTTGTGATTCATTTGTATCATGAAAGTCTAAAATTTCTTAAGTCATAAGGAAAGTTGAATAGGCAGCATGCAAGATGTGATGAATTCATTAAAGAATTTTCTTATGTTATTAAGCATAAAAAAGGAAAAGAAAATATTGTCACTGATGATTTATCTAGGAGGTAATTCTTATAACTTCTATACATGATAAAATACCTGGTTTTGAAATGTTGAAAAGCATGTATAAGAATGATGCTGATTTTTCTGAACTTTGGATGTTATGTGAAAAATGGGAAAAATGTTTTTTACAAACATTTTGGGGTAGAGAGAACTTTGGCCTTATTGAGTGACCATTTTTATTAGCCTCATATGTGTTGGGATTTGGTTAGTGTTTTTTGAAATTGTAATGTGTCTAAACAAGAAAAATGAAAAGTGATTCCACATGGATTATGCACCCCTTTTACCATTTCTTCTCATCTATGGGTTGACATTTCAATGGATTTTTTTCTTGGATTTACACGATCATAATCAGGGAAGGATATCATCTTTATGGTTGTGGAAATTTTTAGTAAAATGGCTTATTTTATTACTTGTTCTAAAACCAATTCTAAAACTCATATAACTGATTTTTTCTTCATGGAGATTTTTAGGTTGTATGGATTACCCAAGAGAATTATGATAGATATAGATTCCAAATTCATTAGTCACTTTTGGAGGATATTGTGGAAAAAACTTGGAACAAAAATTTTATTCTCCACCACTGCACACCCACAAACAGATGGTCAAATTGAGGTGGTCAATAGAACACTTTCCAAATTTTTGTGTGCCATACTTATAAAAAATTTGAAACATTGGGAAATATGTTTTCCTCACATTGAATTTTCTTATAATCAAGCGGTTCACTCCACAACTAATGCTTCACCGTTTGAAGTTGTGTATGGTTTTAAACCATTGAATCCACTTGATATTCTACCTTTGACTACTAATAAATTTTCTAATAATGAAGGTGAAAAAAGGAAAAGTTTTTTCAGGAATTTAATGCAAAGGTAAAGGCCAACATTGAGCATAAGAACGAACAAGTGGTGAAACATTCTAACAAAGGTCGGTGGAAAATGGTGTTTCAACCTGGAGATTGGGGGTGGGTACACTTGAGGAAGGAGAGGACCTCAGAACAAGGAAAATAAAAACTTCATCCAAGAGGATATGGTCCTTTCCAAGTCATAGATAAGATCAATGATAATGACTACAATATTGAGTTACCCAACAGGTATGGAAATGTTAGTGCCAACTTTAATTTTGTTGATCTTTCTCCCATTGAATTTAAGATTTGAGGATGAATCCTTTTGAGGAAGGCATGGATGATGAGGATCATAGATTAAATGGGAATCGAGGGGTTGAAGGCACATGATTTCACAAGACCCATGGGAGGAATTGGTGTCCCAATGACAAGGGAGCATACCAAGACAATGAAGGGGGCCTTAAATGGGTTAATCATGGAAATCCAAGAGGAGGCCCAACACTCCTTCTTGGGGGAAGCATCTGAGGCTATATATATATTAATTAAGTCCCAAAAATTCTTTTAAAGACCCAACTCAAGGTGTGCTACGAATTTTAAGCCCACCCCACCATGGAATCTTCAAAGTCAAAAGCGGTGGACTAGTTGTCTTTACTTTACAAAAGGCATGTGATGTGTGTCTCTTAAAGTCATGGGCATGTGGCAAAATTGTCAAATGTATAATTTTGTCTTTTTGACTTGTAGAAACTTGGTATTGGAATTTTTTATCACTCTTTGGATATAATTATCCACCCCCTTTTACTCTTTGGAAATCATGAATTAAGGTAATGTAATTATAGTGAGTTTTTCTTGAAACCTTTGTGGTCTTGCTTAATTTTTGACTTATCAAAGGATTGGTCATCCTTTGTGGTGCCTTTTGGCTAGAGTTCTTAGAGATAAGTTCTATCTGGGTTCTACCATGACCATTTCACTCCATCCTTCCCATTTTCACTACTCACACACCACATTCACTTGTTTTCTTGCAGTGATCCGGGTGATTAACACATGGACATTGAAGAAGGTTCCTAGGACACTTCCTAGAGGGTCTTGAATCACATATCAAAAAATCTAAAAAAACCTTTAAAACCCTAAAAACTCAAAAACCCCTTAAAACCCCAAAAAATAAAAAAACCCAAAACCCTAAAAAAATCATGAAAACCCCCTAAAACCCCCAAAATCTCTATAGACCCTAAAAACCCTAAAAATCATAAAAATCAAAATCCCTAAATCCCCAAAAAAAGTAAAAAACCCTAAAAACCATGAAAACCACCTCAAAATCATAAAACACCAAAAAAACATAAAACCCAAAACCCCATAAAACTCTTAAACCCACTAAAAACTTTAAAAACCCTTAAAACCCCAAAAAACTCTAAAAAACATTATAACCCCAAAAAACTAAAAAAACCCTAAAACACAAAAATACATTAAATCTCCTAAAAACCCATAAAACCTCCTAAATACCCTCAAAATCTCATAAATACCTAAAAACCCTAAAAACCAAAAAAAGACTAAAAAATTCAAAAAAATAACTGCAAACGTAAAAAACTATAAAAACACTGTAAAACCTTAAAACCCATAAAACCCCTAATAACCATTAAAAACCCTAAAAACCCATAAAACCCATAAAACCCTAAAACCACTAAAAAATATAAAAAACCCTTTAAAACCTAAACAATATTAAAAACTATAAAAAACATGAAAACCCTACAAAACTAAAAAGATCTTAAAAACACAGAAAACCCCTAAAAAAACTAAAAACCCATGAAAAACCCTAAAACCCCTCAAAATCCTTCAAAATCCCTCAAAAACCTTAAATACCAAAAAATCCAAAAAATCCTTGAAAACATAAAAAACCATAAAAACCCTAAAAAAACTCAGTGGGGGGTTTCGGGAATAGCCTGGACCCGTGCCTTCTGTGCCTAAAAAAACTCAGAAAACTATAAAAACCCCTGAAAACCATAAAACCCCTAAAAACCCATAAAACACCTAAACCCCCCCTAAAAAACCCTTAAACCCCTAAAAACATTAAAAAAATCCAAAAACCCTAGAAACCCTAAAAACTAAAAAATAACCCTAAAACCCAAAAAAGATACTAAAAACCCTAAAAATCATGAAAACCGTAAATAAACCCCCAAAACCCCCAAAACCTGGAAATCCCTAAAAACCCAAAAATCCCTAAAAACCATAAAAATCCTATAAAATCCCTCAAAATCCTAGAAAATGTAAAAAACCCTAAAAATCAAAAAAACCCCTAAAAACCTTAAAAACCCCTAAAACTCATAAAAACCTTAAAATCCACTAAAAACTCTAAAAAACCTTAAAACCACTAAGAATATTAAAAAACTCCAAAAAACCTTAAAAACCCTAAAAATCCTAAAAAACCCTAAAACCCCCAAAAGACCCTAAAAATCTTAAAAAACCCTGAAAACCCTAAAAACCATGAAAATCCCAAAATCTCTCAAAATCCCAAAAAACTCTAAAAAACCATAAAAACCATAAAAATCCTTAAAAATCCATGAAAATGTTAAAAACTCTAAAAACCTCAAAAAACCCTTGAAAACAAAAAACCCCAATAAAAACCTAATAAAAAACTAAAATCTATAAAAACAAAAAAAAAACTCTAAAACACTCATAAACCAATAAAAACTATAAAAAAAATCTAAAAACATAAAAAACACTAAAAAACTTGAAAAATCATAAAAACTGAAAAACCAAAATAAAACCCTAAAACCCTAAATACCCTAAATACCCTAAATACCCCTAAACCCCCTCAAAATCCCTAAAAACCTAAAAACCCTAAAAACCATAAAAATCCAAAAATAACCCCAAAATTCCCTGAAAATGTAAAAAACCCTGAAAATGTTGAAAAACCCCTGAAAACTATAAAATCCCTAAAAAGCATAAAAACCCCTAAAAACCCACTAAAAAAACCTAAAAACACATAAACCCCCTAAAAACGATAAAAATTTATAAAAACCATAAAAACTTAAAAAACACTAAAACCCCAAAAAATCCATAAAAACCCGAAAACCCCCTAAAAACCCTAAAACCCTTGAAAACCCTGAAAAACCCACAATATCTCTAAAAACCCTAAAAACCCAAAAACCCATAAAAATCCTAAAAAATCAATAAAATACCTAAAAACGTAAAACGCACTGAAGACCTTGAAAACAACTAGAAAACCATAAAAACCCTTAAACACTTAAAGATCCCTAAAAACCCACTAAAAACTCTAAAATACTTTAAACCCATAAAAATGCTTAAAAAACTCTAAATAACCTTAAAAACCCTAAAGAACTAAAAAAATAAAAACACAAACTAAACCACAAAAACCCTAAAACGACCTAAAATACCCAAAAACCTAAAAACCCATATAACCCTAAAAACCCCTAAACCCCCCCAAAATCCCTAAAAACCATAAAATCCAAAAAAATCCTAAAAATAGATAAAATTCCAAGAAAACATAAAAACCCATAAAACCATAAAATCCATTGAAGTCTATAAAATCCCCAAAAAAACATTTAAATAAACTAAAAACCCATAAAATATCTAGAAAACTAGTAAAAAGTCTAAGAAACCTTGAAACCACTAAAAAGATTTAGAGTCTAAAAAACATTTAAAACCATAGAAAGCTAAAGAAACCATAAAACCGAAAAGACCCTAAAAACCCTAAAACCCCATAAAAACCTTAAAACCACGAAAACCCATAAAACCCATCAAAATCCCTAGAAACCCAAAAAATCCATAAAAACATAAAAATCCTAAAAATCCCTGAAAACCTAAAAAAACCTAAAAACCCTAAAACCCCATAAAAACATTAAAAAACCACTGAAAACTCTAAAAATCGTAAAACCCCTAAAAACGCCCAAAAAACCTTAAAACCCCGAAAACCCCAAATACCAAAAAACCCCAAAAAAACATTAAAAAAACCCTGAAAAACCCTAAAATCCATCAAAATCCCAAAAAACCCTAAAAACCCTAAAAACCCTAAAAACCCTAAAAACACTAAAAACCATAAAAATCCTAAAAAATCTATAAAAATACCTAAAAACGTAAAAACAATTATATCCCTGAAAAACCCCTTGAAACCACCAAAACACCTAAAAACCCTAAAAATAAATAAAAACCCTACAAAACAAATAAAAACTCTAAAAACCCTTAAAACCCCTTAAAATGTTAAAAAACTCTAAAAAACATAAAAAATCAAACAAACCCCCAAAAAATTAAAAGACCCTAAAACCCAAAAAACCCAAAAAAACCCTAAAAACCCAAAAAAACCCTGAAAACCATTAAAATCACCAAAAACCCTAAAACCTATAAACTTCTTATAAAATACCTAAAAAACCCTGAAAATGTCAAAAACATTAAAACCCTGAAAAACTCTTTAAAACCATAAATACCCATAAAACGTTAAAGACACCTAAAACCCATAAAGACCCTAAAAACCTAATAAAACTCTAAAAACGCTTAAACCCCCTAAAAACTTTAAAAAATCTAAAAAACCTTAAAACCCATAAAAACTCAAAAATCCCTAAAACCCCCAAAAAAACCTAAAAACCCTCAAAATCCCTAAAAACCATAAAAACACTAAAATCCATAAAAATCCTAAAAAATCCCTAATATCTATGAAAATGTAAAAAACCTGAAAACCCCCTGAAAATATTAAAAATACCTAAAAACCTTTAAAACCCCCAAAAAATGAAAACTCTAAAACCACTAAAAACTAAAGGGCCGAAAAATCCCTAAAAACATAAAAAACCCCAAAACCCTGAAAACCCCGTGAATACCAAAAAACCCCCTAAAACCCTTAGAAAACCCTAAAACCTAATAAAAAACCAGAAACCACTAAAGGTTCTAAAAACCCTTTAAACCTCTAAAAACATTAAAAACACCTAAAAACATTAAATCCCTAAAAAACTCCAATAAAACCCTAAAAACCCAAAATACCCTAAAACACTAAAAACACCAAACAAAACCCTAAAAACCCATGAAAACCCCCAAAAAAGAATCAAAATCCCTAAAAAATCCTAAAAACCAAAAAAAAATCCTAAAAAATCCCAAAAAATGCATGAAAATGTAAAAAACCCTAAAAATCCCCTAAAAACCATAAACCCCCCAAATATCCTTAAAAGGCCCTAAAACCCCATAAAACGCCAAGAAAAACACTAAAAACTCTAAAAACACTTAAAACACCCTAAAACATTAAAAAACTCTAAAAACCATCTAAAACCCTAAAAAAATCAAAGAAACCCTAAAAAACCAAATTACCCATAAAAACTATAAAACCCTAAAAATCCTAAAAACCCTTGAAAACCCTATAAACACCTCAAAATCCCTCATAAAAACCCTAAAACACTAAAAATCCAAAAAGACACCTAAAAATTTCTAGAAACATAAAAAACCCTAAAAACATAAAAAACCCCTCAAAACCATAATAACTCCTAAAAACCTTAAAACCCCTAAAAACCTAGAAAAACCCTAAAACCATTAAAACTATAAAAATCCTTAAAACCCCTAAAAATGTTAATGAACTCTAAAAAACCTTAAAACCCCTAAAAACTCAAAAAAAATCTAAAACTTTAAAAAACCCAAAAAACCGTAAAAAACCCTAAAAACCTTGAGAACCCCTAAAAACCCACAAAATCCTTGAAAACCCTAAAAACCCTAAAAACCATAAAAATCCGAAATAATCCCTAAAAATCCCTGAAAACATAAAAAACATGAAAACCACTGAAAAACCCATGAAAACTATAAAAACCTCTAGAAACCTTAAAAAACCATAAATCCCCATAAAAATCTAAAATCACTAATAATATAACAGACCTTAAAACACCTAAAAATATTAAAAAACTCTAAAAAACCTTAAAAAACTAAAAAAATAGTAAAAACCCAAAATATCCATAAAAACCCTAAAACCCCTCAAAAACCCTAAAAATCGTCAAATTCCCTAAAACCCTTGAAAAACCATAAAAATCCTAAAAATCCCAAAAAATCCTTGAAAACGTAAAAAACCGAAAAGCCCTAAAAACGCTTGAAAACCATAAAACCCCTAAAAACCTTAACAACCCCTAAAATCCCATAAAAACCCTTAAAACCCATAAAAACTCTAAAAACCCTTACAACCCCAACAAACATTATTTTTTTAAAACCTTAAAACCCTTAACAAACTCAAAAAAATTCTAAAACCCAAAAGATCTTAAAAACCATGAAAACCACTAAAACCCCTAAAACCCTAAAAAACCATGAATAATCTTAAAACCCCTAAAAATCCATAAAAACCCTAAAACCCTAAAAACCATAAAAATCCAAAAAAATCCCTATAAATTAAAAAAAATGAAAAAAACCATAAAACCCTGAAAACCCCTTGAAAACCACTAAACTCCTAAAAGCCTTAAAAACCCATAAAAACCCTAAAAACCACTAAGAACTATAAAACCCATTAAAGCCCCTAAAAAAATTAAAAAACCTTAAAATCCCTAAAAAACTCAAAAAAACCCTAGAAACCCAAGAGAATCCCAAAAACCATGAATACCCCTACAAACACTCAAAATCCATAAAACCCTAAAAAACCTTAAAATTCCTAAAAATCCTCAAAAACCCCTAAAAGTCCCTGAAAACAAAAAAATCCTTAAAATCTTAAAAAACCCCTAAGACCCATAAAAACCCTAAAAAAGTTTTAAAACCCTAAAACACATAAAATCTTTAAAATCACTAAAAACTCTAAAAACTCTAAAGACATTAAATATCCTAAAAATTAAAAAACCCTATAAAAAACCAAAAAGACCACAGAAACCCTGAAAAACATAAAAAACTATAAAAAACCCCTGAAAACACTCAAAATCCATAAAAACCATACAAAACTAAAACCCATTAAAATCCTAAAAAAATCCAAAAAAACCCTAGCGTAAAAAACACTTAAAACCCTAAAACCTCATTAAAAACATTAAAACCCCTAAAACCCCAAAAAACCCACAATACCTAATAAAACACAAAAAACCCTAAAAACCCTTTAAAACGTTAAAAATCCAAAAACCCATAAACCCCCAAAAAAACTAAAAAACCCTAAAACCCCCAGAAAAACAAAAAAAAACCCAAAAAACCCAAAAAACAACTGAAAATGCCTAAAAATTATAAAAACCAAAACACTAGAAAAGCCTAAAAAAATAAAATTCCTAAAAAATACCATAAAATCCCTAAAATGTAAAAAACCCTAAAAACCCTGAAAATCCCCTGAACACCTCGAAAACCCCCTAAAAACCACAGAATCCCCAAAAAAACATAAAAAACCTAAAACCCATAAAACCCTAAAACCCACTTAAAACTCTAAAAACCCATAAAACCCCTAAAAACATTAAAAACACTAAAACCCCTTAAGACCCCAAAAAACTAAAAAATCCCTAAAAACCCAAATGACACTAAAAACCCTGAAAACCCATAATCCCTAAAAACCTTTAAAAACCCTAAAAACCATAAAAATCATAAAGAATACCTAAGAAACCCATAAAATGTAAAAAATACTAAAAACCCCTATAATGGATCTCTGTATGATAATCCCCTAAAAACCCCAGAAAATGTAAAAAATACTGAAAACCCTAAAAAACCCATGAAAACCATAAAATTCCCTAAAAACCATAAAAAACCCTAAATACCTCTAAAACCCCTAAAAACCACTAAACACTCTAAAAACCGAAAACTCCCAAAAACAACCTAAAACGTTAAAAATTCTAAAAAACCTTAAAATCCCTAAAAAAATAAAAAAAATCCCAAAACCACTAAAAGATCATAAAAAATTTAAAAACCACTAAAAACTGTAAAAAACACTGAAAAACCATGAAAACACCCAAAATCCTTAAAATCCCTAAAAACCATAAAAATCCTTAAAAAATCACTAAAACCCCCTGAAAATGAAAAAAACCATAAAACCCTGAAAACCCCTAGAGAACCATAAAAATCCCTAAAAACCCTAAAAATCACTAAAAATTCTAAAAACCATTAAAACCCATAAAAATGTTAATAACACTAAAACCCCTTAAAACCCTAAAAAACTAAAAAAACTCTAAAATCCCAAAAATACCCTAAACCCCCTAAAAACCCTAAAAAACCTATGGAATCATAAAAAAAAAATCCATAAAATTTTAAAAAACACTAAAAAACATAAAAAATCCTAAAAAATCCCTAAAAGTACCTAAAAACATAAAAAACCCCTAAAAACCCTGGAAAAACCCTTGAAAACCATAAAAACCATTAAGACCTTTAAACCCCTAAAAACCCACTAAAAAAATCTAAAAACCATTAAAACATCTAAAAATGTTAAAAAAACTCCAGAAAACCTTAAAAACCCAAAAAACTAAAAAAAACCCCTAAAAACCAAAATAACCCTTGAAACCCTGAAAACCCCTAAAAACCCTAAAAAACTGTGAAAACACCTAAAAACCCCTAAAACCCAAAAAAAATCATAAAAATACCCTCTAAATCCCTGAAAACGCAAAACACCCTAAAAACCTTAAAAACCCCCTAAAACCCATAAAACCCCTAAAACCCTTAAAAACCATAAAACCCATAAAAACCATAAAAACCACTAAAAACTCTAAAACCCTTTAAACCCCTAAAAACTTTTAAAAACTATAGAAAACCTTAAACCGTTATAAAACTAAAAAAACACTAAAAAAGTCCCAAAACCCTTAAAAATACTAAAATCCCTGAAAAACACAAAAAGACCCTAAAAATTGTAAAAACCTCTAGAAACCCTCAATATCCCTAAGAACCCAAAAACCCTAAAAGCCAAAAAACTCATAAAAGAAAAGTAAAAAACCCTAAAAATGTAAAAAAACCCTTAATACCCCTTAAAACCATAAAACCCTTAAAAACATTAGAAACCACTAAAAACCAATAAAAACCCTAAATAGATAAATACTCTAAAAACCCTTAAAACCCATCAAAACTTTAATAACTCTAAAATCTTTAAAACCCTAAAAAACTCAAAAAATCAAAAAATCCCTAAATGACTCTAAAAACCCTGAAAAAACCTAAATACCCTAAAAACCCCTAAAAACCATAAAACCATAAAAATTTATAAAACCCCTAAAAACCCTAAAAACTATAAAAATCATAAAAAATCCCTAAAAATCTCTGAAAATGTAAAAAACCCTAAAACCCTTGAAAACCATAAAACCCCTAAAACCATAAAAAATCCTAAAATCCCATAAAAACCCTAAAAACCACTAAAAACTCTTAAAACCCTAAAAGCCATAAAAATGTTAAAAAAGTATAAAAAATCTTAAAAACCCAAAAAGGCAAAAAAAAACCTAAAAACCCAAAAAAAACCATAAAACTCTAAAAACTCTAAGAAACCCAAAAAACCCTAAAACCCTAAAAATAACCTAAAAAATACTAAAAAATATGTAAAATTATTGAGAATGTAAAAACCCTAATAACCATGAAAACCCCATGAAAACCATAGAAACCCCATTTTTTTTTTAAAATTCTAAAAACCCATAAACATCCAAAAACCCCACTAAAAACTCTAAAATATTAAAACACATAAATTTTTTTAAAAACTACAAAAAACCTTAAAATACATAAAAACTCAAAAATCATTTAAAACCCAAAAAAATAAAACCCCTAAATACCCTAAAAACCATAAAAACCTAAAAGGCCCTAAAAATCCCAGAAAATGTTAAAAACCCTAAAAACCCTGAAAACCCTTGAAAGCCATAAAACCACCTAAAAACCCTTAAAACCCATAAAAACCCTAAAAAACTACTAAAAACAATAAAACCTTTAAAACCCCAAAAAACATTAAAAATATCTAAAAACCTTTAAGACCCTAAAAAACTCAAAAAAAAGAAAAAAATTACTAAGATACCCTAAAAACCCTGAAAACCCCTAAACCCCCTAAAATTTCCTAAGAAAACCATAAACCCCCCTAAAATCCCTAAAAACCATAAAAGTCTAAAATATCCCTGAAAAAAATAAAAACCCTAAAAACACTGAAAAACCCATGAAAAACATAAAAAACCCTAAAATCTTAAAACCCCTAAAACCCATAAAAACCCTAAAAACAAATAAAGACTCTAAAAACCATTAAAACCCCAAAAAATGATAAAAAAACTCTATAAAACCTTTAAAACCCAAAAAAATCAAAAAAACTAAAACCCCAAAAAGACACTAAAAACCTTGAAATCCCTAAAGACCCTAAAAACCCAAAAAACCCCTAAAAACTATCAAAATCCATAAAATCCCTAAAAAACCCTAAAAACCATAAAAACCCTAAAACATCCCTAAAAATAACTAAAAATGTAAAAACCTAAAAAACCATGAAAAACCCCTGAATACAATAAAATTCCATAAAATACATTCAAAAAAACTAAACCCCATAAAAACACTAAAAACCTAGTAAAAACTCTAAAACCCCTTTAAACCCCTAAAAGATTAAAAAACTCTAAAAACTTAAAACCTTAAAAACTCAAAATCTCCCTAATACCGAAAAAAGACCCTAAAACCCTGAAATTCCCAAAAAACCATAAAAACCCATAAAACCCTCAATATCTCAAAAAACCTAAGAAACCCTAAAACCCATAAAAATCCCTAAAAATAAAAAAAAACCCCTAAAAACTATGAAAACCATAAAAACTTCTAAAAATCTTTTAAACCCCATAAACTAAAAAATCTAAGAACCCTTAGAACTTAAAAAGACCCTAAACCCCCAAAAACCCCCCAAAAACCTTGAAAACCCCTAAAAACAATAAAAATATGAAAAAACCAAAAAAACCAAAAAAACAATAAAAATCCTAAAAAAAGACCTAAAAATACCTCAAAACATAAAAAACCATAAAAACCTAGGAAAAACCATAAAAAACCCATAAAAACCCTAAAACCACTAAAAATATAAAAACCCATAAACCCCTAAAAATGTTAAAAAACTCAAAAAACCATAAATAATCTTAAAAAACTAAAAAAACACCTAAAACCCCAAAAAGAACTTAAAAACCAAAAAACCCTAAAAACCAATATAACCCCTCAAAAATACCTAAAAACCCTAAAAACTATAAAAATCCTAAAAAGCTCTAAAAATCCCTAAAAACTTAAAAAATGATAAAAACCTAGAAAGAAACCTGAAAACCATTAACAAAACAATAAAACCCCTAAAAACCCATAAAACCCATAAAACCCCTAAAAACCACAAAAAATAAAAAACATTTAAAATCCTTAAAACCGCTAAAAACATTAAAAACTCTAAAAACCTTTAAAAAAAAATCACAAAATCCAAAAATACACAAAAAACCTCGAAAATCCCAAAAACCCCAAAACCAATGAAAAACCCTTAAACCCCTCCAAATCCCTAAAAACCCTAAAAACCATAAAAACCATAAAAATCCTAAAAAATCCCTAAAAATCCCTAAAAATGAAAAAAACCTAAAAACCCTAACAACCCCATGAAAACCATAAAAACCATTAAACCCTTAAAAAAAATTAAAATCCATAAAAACCCTAAAAACCATTAAAATTTTTAAAAACCCTTAAACAACCTAAAAATGTTTTAAAAAATCTGAAAAACCTTAAAAACCTAAAAACTCAAAAAAAAACCCTGAAAACCCCTAAAACCCCACAAAATCCCTAAAAACCCAAAAAACTATAAAATTACTAAAAAATCCCTAAAAATATTTAAAAACATAAAAAACCCTAAAACCCCTAAAGAAACTTTGAAAAAAATAAAAAACCATAAAAACCTTGAAAACCCAAAAAAACATATAAACAACCAAAAAAACCTAAAATGTAAACTACTCTAAAAAATCTTAAAACCCTAAAAAACACAAAAAAAACCAAAAACCAATAAAAGACCTTCAGAACCCTAAAACCCCTAAAAACCCTGAAAAACTCTAAAAATACCTAAAAACCCAAAAAACCCCTAAACACCATAAATATCCTAAAAAGGACCTAAAATCCCTAAAAAAAATAAAAAACCCTAAAAACAACATGAAAACCATAAAACCCCTATAAACGTTTAAAATACTAAAACCCCATAAAAACCTTAAAAATCACTAAAAACTCTAAAACCCTTAAAATCCCTAAAAGCGTTAAAAAAATATAAAAAACCTTAAAGAATTGAAAAACTGAAAAAACCCTGAAACCCTTTAAAAACCCTGAAAACCCCTAAAAACCCTAAAAACCTGAAAACCCCCTAAAACCAAAAAAACCCTAAATTCCATAAAAACTCTAAAAACTATAGAAATCCTAAAATTCCCTCAAAATCCCTAAAAAGCGTAAAAAACCCATAAGAAACCTGAAAACCCCTTGAAAACCATAAAACCCATTAAAACCTTAAAAAACCTTAAAAAATCATAAAAAATCTAAAAACCACTAAAAAATATGAAAACCCTTTAAACCCTTAAAAATGCTAAAAATCTAAAAAACCTTAAAAACCATAAAAAAACTCAAAAAACCCTAAACACCCAAAAAACAAAAAAAACCCTAAAAAACCTAAACACCTAAAAAAACCATAAAACCCTAAAAACCATATAAAACCTTGAAAATACTTTAAAACCCTAAAAATCCCTAAAAACCCTAAAAACCCTATAAACCATAGAAATGATAAAAAGGCCTTAAAAATACCTGAAAATGTAAAAAACCCTAAAAACCATAATAACCTCCAAAAACCTTAAAACCCCTAAAATGAATATAACCCCTAACAAACCACTAAAAACTCTAGAAACCCATAAAAAACATAAAAACCCTTAAAGCCCTAAAAACTTCAAAAAACCCCTAAAAACTCAAAACATCAGAAAAACCATAAAAACCCCGAAAAACCCTCAATATACATAAAAACCATAAAACCCCATTAAACCATAAAAATCATATAAAAGCTCTAAAAATCCTGGAAAATGTAAAAAACCATTAAAAATCCTTAAAACCCATAAAACACTAAAACAATAAAAACCCTTAAAACCCCTAAAAATATTAAAAAATTCTAAAAAATCAGAAAACCCCTAAAAACTTTTAAAAAAACCCCTAAAACCCCAAAAGACCATAAAAATCCCTAATACCATAATAACCCTAAAAAATCTTGAAAACCCCAAAAAACGCTCAAAATCCCTAAAAATAATAAAAACACTAAAAACCAAAAAAATATTTTTTTTAAAAAAAGCGGTGACATGATTTGGTCAACCAATTCATGCCCCTAGAAACTTTATTAAAAGAAAAAGTAGTAATACAAGCACGAGGTGTAAAGGACTTAGACTAACAGGGATTGAGGGAAATACAAGCTGATATTTACAGAAGAAAATAAGCAAAAAATCCAGCAATAATAATGATCTAGCTGTCCTGACTTCAACCTGTCCATGATCTACAAAAGTGTAGTTACATGGTAAGTGTTCCCCTCATATCCAATGAATTTGGAGTCATTGGGATACATCAAGTAGTTTAAGAGAGCATAGATATATTTCAGTCCTAATAATTGTTCAGATGGACTGACTCTACAAACCGTTGGGTGACACAAACAACCCAAAGGAAAATACATGCCCTACAAGTCTGACTATGTCTGCATATTTTTGAAATGTGGGGTGAGGTGGCGCTGATAATATATTCAAAAGTGAATCATTTCACCCACAAAATAGCTTGAAGGGTTCTATGGGAGCACTTCCAAGGTAGTCCAACAGGCCTCTAAGATCTGTTCGGGAACAAAACAATTCCAAAGGTCATGAAAAAAGAGCAGCAGTAAGAAGCAGAAGTAAGCACAAAAAAACGCTAGCAAAAAAAACTTTAAGACGGTATGGATAATTCCCAAGGTATGTATCTGAAAAAATATTAGGGTTCTTCTTGTATTCATCAACCATCTGGATGAACATGTGCTTCTTAATTTGAAGATACATCTCAGCTAAAATGTCACCATTTTTGTATTTATGGAATGTGATTTCATCCCGTTCATCCATCCAAGCATCAACAACATCACTCACATCATCTATAATCCTATAGGAATCCCTGTACATAGGATCATTATTTGGATCATATTCCTCTTCTTTTAAATAAGGGGTTGCAACAGGTTCAACAACTATCAGTTCTCTTGGAGGCTCAATGATTGCCTTCCTAGATACATCGAGTGATTTGTAACTATTTTTCTCCCAAGATTAGAGTAGTCCCTACATTTCCTAGTTTTTTTGGGATTTAGGGTGATGTAACCATTAGAATACACCATTGGTTTTTTTCCTTTCCTATCGCTCGATTTGAGATTTTCTTCCTCAATTTGGTTAGATTGATCTTCATCCTCCTTTAAAGAATAACTAGAATCAGAGAAGATACCTTGCCCTTTGTCTAATTTATCATGTGATTTAGATTGTTTCTCCTACTCCTCCAACAGAGAACCAGAATGTAGGATATCAACAAGGTCTGACAATCCTTTACCTCCATAAGGCTATTCAGGAATACTCAAAATCTCCTTGTTCACATTAGTAATTTTCCCTTCATTAGGAATCCCACGGGGAGAAAAATTAACCTTGACATTATCCCCATCAATTCCACTCTTTTTTCTTGATTTTTTCAACCAATGTAGCTTTTGTGGACTTAGTACATTTATTCTTATCACCACAGTCTTTCATAGATGTCCAAGCTTGAGACAAGAAAGACAGTAATCTGAGAACCTTTCATAAACAACCTCTTGAAAGAATCCAACATCGCCATTATAGATCCAAATATGAGAGGGGACATCCTAAGAGAAATAAATTTCTACACATATTCTAGAAACAAATGGTCTTGAAAGAATCCTGGTTTTCGAGTCCATATTCAAAGGATTACCAATGAGCAAGGAGATCGGAAACAGAGCAGATTGTTTAAACAAATGTAGTGGAAGCCCAAGGAAACCAATCCAAATGGGAACAATGGGAGAATCAGAGTAGGGATTGAAATTAGGGGTCCATTTAATAACTTTCATGGAACAACCCACAAAAACCATGATCGATTCACCCAAAGGTGGTAATAATCATCCTCAGACGAGAGGCGAAAAATAACTTTGGAGGAATTCAGTATGCTGATATGGAAACCCGAGAATACGATGGTTTCAAGAGAGGTTCTTAGGAATTTCAATGATAGTTGTCAATTAAGAAACTTCCCAACAAGAACAAAATGTAGATCCAATGCAAGAAGCGTTACCTCAATCGTTGAGAACAAAATCACCGGTTTTCCACAGTGATGAAAATGCTTTGTATTGATGCTCAAATCAGGAGTTGCGACATCGTTTGAGTAAGGCCCAAAGTTCTCAGTCGATCTGCTGGCGACCACTTCCATGAAGGATCTCGGATATGAGATAGGGTTTCACTCTCCAGTACTCAGGTTTCTCTCTTCTCTCCATGTCAGCCCCTCCATCACCGAAAAAAATCCTTAAAAATCCCTAAAAATCCCTTAAAATGTAAAAAACCCTAAAAATATGAAAACCCAAAAAACCATAAAAACTCCTAAAAACACATAAAAACCCTAACCCCACTAAAAAAATCTAAAAGCCTTTAAACCCCTAAAAGAATTAAAAAAATATATAAAACCCTAAAATAACTAAAAACCCCTAAAACCTTCAAAATCCATAAAAACCTCCAACACCCCTAAAAATAGTAAAGAAACCTAAAAAATCCTGGAAAACATAAAAAAACCTAAAAAACTTGAAAACCCCTAAAAACCATAAAACCCCTAAAAACCTTAAAAACCCTAAAATCCATAAAAACCCTAAAAACATTGAAAAATCTAAAACCCTTAAAACTCCAAACAAATGTTAAAAAACTATAAAAACCCTTAAAACCCCTACAAAAATGCCAAAAAATATAAAACTGAAAAAATACCCTAAAACCCCTAAAAAACCCTAAAAACCATGAAACCCCCAAACCCCACAAAATCCATAAAACCCCCAAAAACCCCAAATACCAAAAAAAATCATAAAAAATCCCTAAAAATACATGAAAACGTAAAAAAACCTAAAAACCTTGAAAAATCCCTGAAAACCCAAAAACCCTGAAATCCTTAAACCATAAACCCACGAAAAAGACACAAAAAAATCCTTTAAACCCCTAAAAATGTTTAAAAAGTCCAAAAAAACATTAAAAACCCTAAAAAACTCAAAAAAAATACCATAAAACCCTAAAAACCACTAAAAAAATCCAAAAACCCTTAAACCCCCTACAATGTTAAAAAACTATAAAAAACCTTAAAAACCCTAAAAAAATCAAAAAACCCTAAGACCCAAAAAACCCTAAAAACTCTAAAACACTGAAAACCCCTAAAACCACGCAAAATACCTAAAAACCCTAAAACAATAAAATTACTAAAAAGTCCCTAGAAATCCCTAAAAATATAAAAATCCATAAAAACATTGAAAACCCCCTAAAAACCAACAAAACACCTAAAAACTTTAAAAAAAACACATACAAACCCTACAAACCCGCTAAAGACTTTAGAAACCCTTAAAACCCACCAAAAATGTTAAATAACTCTAAAAAACCTTAAAAACCCTAAAAAGTCATAAAAAATCAAAAAAGACTAGAAGACCCTAAAACCCTAAAAAATCCTAAAACCCTAAAAAACCCAAAAAAACCAAAAAACCCTCAAAATCCCTAAAACCCTAAAAAAACATAAAAACTATATAAATCCTAAAAAAGACCTAAAAATACCTAAATACATAAAAAAACCCTAAAACCTTGAAAACCCCTAAAACCCATAAAAACGCTTAAAAATCTTAAAAAACCTAAAAATCATAAAACCCACTAAAACACTAAAATCCATTTAAACCCCTAAAACATTAAAAAATTCTAAAAACCCATAAGACGCTAAAAACTCAAACCCCCCCCCCCCAAATAGACCCTAAAACCCCTAAAAAACCCTAAAACCCAGAAGAAACCTTTAAACCCCTCAAAACCCCTAAAAAACCTAAAAACCCTAAAAACCAAAAAAATACTAAAAAAGGACTAAAAATTCTTGAAAACCATAAAAACCCATAAAAACCTTAAAAAACCCTAAAATCGATAAAAACCCAAAAAGCCCACTAAAACTCTAAAAACCCTAAAAACATTAAAAAAATCTAAAAAACCATAAAAACCCTAAAAAATAAAAAAAAACATAAAAACCAAAAAATACCCTACAATCCCTTAAAACCACTAAAAACCCTGAAAATCCCTAAAACCCTCTAAATCCTAAAAAATCCAAATAACCTTAAAATCCTAAAAAATCCATAAAAATATCTAAAAAGGTAAAAAACCAAAAGAACCTTTAAAAACCATTGAAAATCCTAAAAATCCCTAAAAACCATAAAATCCCCTAAAACCCATAAACCCCTTAAACCACTCAAAAACAATAAAAACCCTTAAAACCCCTAAAAATATTAAAAAACTCTAAAATTCCTTTAAAACCATAAAAACAAAAGCCCAAAAAAACCCCAAAACCCCCAAAACCCCCAAACCCCTCAAAATCCTAAAAACCACTAAAACAACTGAAAATCATAAAAATCCTATAAAATCCCTAAAAATCACTGAAAAATGACTGATTGAAAATTATATTTTTATTATAAAAGAATTTTTGTGGAAAAAGTGGGAAACCTCATGAGTTCCAACAAGAGAAACATTAAATAGAATAAGATATTACAAAAGTATTCAAAGAGAACCTAAACCTATTTGAAGTAATCTCCCTATATAATTTCTAGAAGAGATCAGTTACCTTTTCTCTGGTTTATCTTTGATAATATCTTCAAATATATAATCCATCTTATCCCAAGCTTGGATAAATTCATCCATGGTTGTCTTCTTTTAAATGAAGACTCTTGTCAAAATTAGATATTTCTTGTTTATCCAATCGCTCTTCTCCTTATTTGTGTCCAATTTAATTTTTCTCCCTCACATTTGGTCTGTATCCTCATCAGAATCATGAATAATCAACGCCTTTTCCAATATTTCTTCCTCTGAGTGTTGGAGAAGTTCCCAATACTTTCCCCTACCTCCTCACCTATTGCCCATTGTGTGCCATCCATAACTCCATTGGTGCATCAAAATTTATAGCCTCTTTGATTAACATACCTAAGGATCCATTAAAGAATAATAAATTATCAAACTGTATCCTCTAGACCAAATATCCATCATGACACCCATCTTCCCAGAAGCTTGTTCTTTAGAACCACCACCTTGGTCCATTGCATTACCACCCAACAAGTTCAAGAAACTCTCCTTCACCTGATCTTTATCAGAAGGATCACATTCCATCTCCTTGGAGCCAACTTTAATGTTCTACCTAGTCTCTATTGATTTTGGTAGGTATGGATAATCTTTAGGGCCCTTGGACCTCTTACTCTTACTCACAATGCAACTCCTCAGATCCATGTTTCCTCACTTCCCCTTCTTCCTCCTTGGGTTATGAAGGCCTCTATCGTTCCCTTCATTTGTACTATCATGAAATACTTGACCATAACTTTCCCCCATGACTCTTCCCTTTATAATTTGGAGCTCTCTTCTCATACTTCTACTGCTAATCCATCAAATCTATTCCTTCGGTTTAAACAACACATGGTCCTTCTTGGGTTGGACCCCTTCTTAGCATCCACCCACCACTCAGTACCTTGTAGTGTTTTCTCATGGGTATGACAACCCCTAGATCATCCCTCTCTTATCAATTACAGCCCCACTTTAGGGGTAAGACCACTATAATGTATCACAACCCTGTCATAGGATCCTGGAGATGAATTGCAGCAAAAAGAAACCAATACACCAGCATCACTCACCTCCCCAATACGCACTTCACCCAAAGGAACCTGCAAAACTGAATTGGGATCATCCAAACCATTCCTCAAGCATTTAAAAATTTCTTCCACCTTCTGGTCTCCCTCATGTGATTCACTATGAACAAAATTTACCTTACTTCGATCCATAGGAACACCCAAAATATTTTTCCTCAAACCTTCATCAGAACTATACACCAAGACTTTAACACTGCTTCCTGAATCTATGACCATCTATTGTTGTATGTTATTCTTCCCATACCTAAGAACTACCATTGAGTGACCTAATTTCTTACAAGACGAGCAAAAATAAATCCATGACTCAAAAACCACAAGTTTTTTGCAGCATAACTCTTCCCCAACTATAATCCAAACATATTCGGTTGGACTTATTGAAATATCAACTTCCACACAGATTTAGGGAAGGATAGGGTGAAAAACCGATTTAGTCCTACTTTCAAAAAACAGATATCTACCCACAAGATTCCCTAGCATACACAAAATTGAAGGATTTTGAAATGGTAAAGGGAGTTAAGGGAAATTAACCCAGATCACCATGGTTGGGGTATTACGCTTCATATGAAAGTCATAAGTCAACTTAAATAAGTAGAACCATAAGCCATTGTAGTTGTAGGGGATAACTGGACCAGGACCCAACCAATTCACTCTCTGATGTGAACAAAACCATGATATAGCTGTTATAAAGAAGACTTGTTGTTTCTTGATCTTGTAAACCCCAGAATCTGAAGATATGTTTGTCAAAAGAATCCATCGAAGGTTGGTGCTGTTTGAACCTAGAATTCAATGTCATATTCAAAATATTCTAGGCCTCAATGAACTCTGAAGATGAAACTGAAAGATGAGGGCATCCATCGAATAGATCTTTAACTTTAGGGAAAAGCAATATAGGAGGGAAGGGGGGAAGGAAGTTAGAGTTGGAAAAGGGGGAGAAGGAAATAGATGGAGCTCCCTCATAGGATGGTGAGGGTCCCTCCCCCATGGTGGGGGGAGGGGCCGACCCGACAACCATTTCTCTCAGGACGGAAGGGGAAGCCCATTGCAGGTGAGCTCTCACCCCAAATTAATTTTCTATACACCTAAAAAATGTAAAAATTTCAAAAACCTTTGAAAACCCCTCAAAACCATAAAAACCTTAAAAATGTAAAAAACCGTAAAAACCCATAAAACACCAAAAAACCACTAAAAACTCTAAAAATCCTTAAAATGTTAAAAAACACTAAAACCCTTAAAAAACAAAAAAACTCAAAAAATCCCTAAAACCCCAATAACAACATAAAAACCCTTAAAGCCCCTAAAAACCATAAAAACCCTAAATCCCCCAAAATCCCTAAAAACCCTAAAAAAACCCTAACAATGATAAAAATCCTAAAAAACTACTAAAAATCCCTGAAAACATAAAAAACCCTAAAAACCCTGGAAACCCCTGAAAACCATAAAAACATTAAAACCCCATAAAAACCCAAAACCCAATAACAACTCTAAAAACCCATAAAATCCATAAAAACATTAAAAAACTCTAAACAACCTTAAAACACTAAAAAACTAAAAAACCCCTAAAACCACAAAATACCCTAAAAACCCTGAAAAACTATAAAAACCCTGAAAACATTAAAAACACTTAAAAACCCAAAAATTCCTGAAAAACACTATAAACCATCAAATCCCTAAAACCATAAAAAACTATAAAAACCATAAAAATTATAAAAAGAACTGAAAACATAAAAAACCCTAAAAAATGAAAACCTTAAAACCCCGAAAACTTTAAAAAACCCCATAAAAACCCTAAAACCAATATAAACTCTAAAACCCTTTAAACCCCTAAAAATGTTAAAAACACTAAAAAACCATAAAACCCCTAAAAACTCCAAAAAACCCCTAAAAAACCAAAATACCTTAAAACCCCTAAAAACCTTGAAAACCCCTAAAAGCCCTGAAATCCCTAAAACACCTAAAACTCCTAAAAACCACACAAATCCTAAAAAAACCCTAAAAATCTCTGAAAATGTAGAAAACCATAAAAACCCTAAAACCCCTAAAAACCATAAACCCCCTAAAAACCTTTAAAACCACATAAAAATACAAAAAATACAAAAAAAAAACAAAAAAAAATCTAACAACCCTTAAAACCCCCTAAAATATTAAAAACCATAAAAACACTAAAAAACCCTAAAAAACTCAAAAAAACCAAAAATTCCAAAAAACCATAAAAACCCTAAAAACTCTAAAAACCCTAAAAAACATTGAAAGACCCCAAAACCCTAAAAACCATAAAAATTCTAAAAAATCCCTAAAATTCTATGAAAAACTAAAAACCCAAAAAACATGAAATACCCCTAAAATCCATAAAACCGCATTTTATTTTAAAAAACCCATAAAACCCTAAAACCACTAGAAACACTAAAAACCCTTAAAAGCCCAAAAAATGTTAAAGAACTCTAAAAAGCCTTTAAACCCAAAAGACTAAAAAACCCCAAAACCCATAAATACCCTAAAACCCCTAAAAACCCAGAAAACCCTAAAAACCCATGAAAACCCTTGAAAAATCGTCATAATCCCTAAAAACCTTAAAAACCCTAAAAATAATAAAAAACCTAAAAAATCCCTAAAAATATGTGAAAAGGTAAAAACCCTAAAAGCCCTGAAAGCCCCATAAAAACCATAAAAACCCCTAAAAACATTAAAAACACCAAAACCCAAAAAACCCTAATAAATGTTAAAATCTATAAAAAACCATAAAACCCCTAAAAACGTTAAAAAACTCTAAAAATATTAAAAACTCTAAAAAACTCAAAAAAAACCCGAAGCACTAAAAACACCCTAAAAACCTTTAACAAACCCAAAAAACCGTAAAATCCATTAAAACCCATAAACCCCCTAAAAATCCTTAAAAACCCTAGAGAATCCAAAAAACCAAAAAAATCCTTAAAACCCCTAAAAATCTAAAAAACCCTAAAACCCTGAAAACCCCTAGAAGACAATAAAAATCCCTAAAAACCATAAAAACCCCCAAAAGACCATACAAACCATAAAACATAATTAAAAATACTTAAAACCCTTAAAACACCTAAAAACATTAAAAAACGTTAAAAAACATTAAAAACCCTAAGAAACTCAAAAAAACCCTAAAAACCCAAAAAGTCCCAAAAAACATGAAAGACCTAAAAACCCTTGAAAACCCTGCAAACCCTTAAAATCCCTAAAACTACTAAAAACCCCTAAAACCCATAAAAATCCCTAAAAATGTAAAAAACCATGAAACCTATAGACCTCAAAAACCACTAAAGACCTTAAAAACCTTAAAAACCCATAAATCCCCTAAAACCCACTAAAACCCCATGAAATCCCCAAGAATGTAAAAAAAAACTACCTTTCAAAACCATAAAAACTCAACAAAACCCTAAAAACTTTAAAAACCCCTAAAAACCCTCAAAATCCCTAAAAACCCTAAGAAACCCTGAAAACAATAAAATTCTTCAAAAATATCTAAAAATCCCTGAAAATGTAAAAATACCTAAATACCCTAAAAAACCCCAAAAAACCGCTAAAAACCCACTAAAAACTCTAAAAACCCTTAAAACCCCTTAAAAAGTTAAAAATCTCTAAAAAAACTTTAAACCCCTAGAAACCAAAAAAAGCCCTATAAACCCAAAAGACCCTAAAAACCCTAAAACCCCCTAAAAACCTTAAAAACATGAAAACCCCCCAAACCCCTCAAAATCCCTAAAAAATGTAAAAACCCTAAAAGCCATAAAATTCCTAAAAAATTCCTAAAAATCCTAGAAAAATGAAAAAAACACTAAAAACCCCGAAACCCCTGAAAACCATAAAAGCCCCTAAAAATGATAAATAACTCAAAAAAACCATAAAACTGATAAGAAACTAAAAAATCCCTAAAACCCAAAAAAACCCTAAAGACCCTAAAAACACTAAAACCCCTAAAAACAATGAAAAAACCTAAAAACCATTAAAATTCCAAAAAAAACCCTAATAATCCATTAAAACATAAAATCCTAAAACCCCTAAAAATTCCTAAAAATGAAAAAAAATCCTAAAAACCCTAAAAACCTTAGAAAATCATAAAAACCCCTAAAACCTTAAAAACCGTAAAAACTCAAAAAAACCACTAAAAACTCTAAAAACATTTAAACCCCCTAAACACGTTAAAAAATCTAAAAAACCACAAAAACCCTAAAAACTCAAAAAAAAACCCTAAAACCCATAAAATACCCTAAATACCTTGAAAACCCCTAAAAATCCTAAAAACATTGAAAAACCCTAAAAACCCTCAAAATCCATAAAAACTGTAAAAAACTATAAAAACCATAGAAAATCCTAAAAAATCATAAAAAATCCCTAAAAATCCCCGAAAACAAAAAAAACCCATAAAAACCTTGAAAACCCCCTAAAAACTTTAAAAATCCCTAAAACCTTAAAAACCCTTAAAATCCATTAAAAATCTAAAAACCACTTAAAACTCAAAAAATCCATAAAACCTCTAAAAACGTTAAAAACTCTAAAAAATATTAAAACACCTAAAAAACTCAAAAAAACCCCTAAAACCACCAAACTAACCTAAAAAAATTTAAAACCCCTAAAAACATAAAACCCCCTAATAATCCTTACAATCCAAAAAAACCCTAAAACCCATAAAAATCCTAAAAAATCACAAAAAAACCCCAGAAAACCTAAAAAACCATAAAAACACTAAAAACCACAAAACCATTAAAAACCATAAAAAACCCTAAAACCCATAAAAACACTAAAAAATACTAAAAAATCTAAAACCCCTTTAAAACACTAAAAACATTAAAAAACCCACAAAAACCTCAAAAGCCAAAAAATACTCAAAAACCCCTAAACCCACAAAATGCCCTAAAAACCATAAAAAGCCCCGAAAACCGGAAAAAAACCTTGAAAACCCCCCAAACCCCTCAATATCTCTAAAACCCCTAAACCTCTAAAAATCATAAAAATCCTAAAGATCCCTAAAAACGTAAAAAACCCTAAAACCCTGAAAAACCCTAAAAACCATAAAACCCCTAAAAATCATAAAAGCCCTGAGAACCACACAAAAACCCTAAAAACCTAGTAAACTCTACAATCCCTTTAAAATATTAAAAAGTTTAAAAACTCAAAAATACATTAAAAACACTAAAAATCTCATAAAATCCCCTAAAAACCAAAAAAGACCTTAAAAATATTGAAAAACCCTAAAACCCTAAAAACCCTTAAAAACCCACAAACCCTCAAAAACCCTAAAAACCCTAAAAATAATAAAAAAATCCTGAAAAATCCCTAAAATATCCCTAATAACCCTGAAAAATCCTTTAAAACTATAAAGCACCTTAAAACCCCATAAAACCACATAAAACCCCATAAAACCCCTAAAATCCCCTAGAAACTCAAAAAACACCAAAAAACCAAAAAATAGACTAAAACATTAAAAACCACTAAAAACCTAAAAAACCCATGACAAGCCATAAAAATATTAAAATCCCTAAAATCCCTAAAAAACCCTAAAAACTATAGAAATCCAAAAAAATCCCTAAACATTATTTAAAAGGTAAAACCCCTAGAACCCCTGAAAACCCCTTAAAACCACAAAACCCCCTAAAAACCTTAAAAAACCTTAAAACACATAAAACCCTAAAAACAACTAAAAACTCTAAAAACCCTTAAAAATTGCTTAAAACGTAAAAAAACCCTAAAAACCCTAAAAACCCCAGAAAACCATAAAAATCCATAAAAACTTTAAAAAACCCTAAAATACCATAAAAACCCTAAAACCCAATTAAAAAACTGAAAACCCTTAAAACCCAAAGAATCATTAAGAAACACTAAAAATAGTAGAAACCCTAAAAACTCAATAAAACCTAAAAATCCCAAAAAGTCCCTAAAAACCATAAAAACCTTGAAAACCCTAAAAACCCCTGAAAACCCCTAAAACCCCTCAAAATACCTAAAATCCATGAAAAACCCTAAAACAAATAAAAATCCAAAAAAAAGAATAAAAATCCTTGAAAACATAAAAACCCTAAAAACCCCTGTTAACCATAAAAACCCTAAAAACCGATAAAACCACTAAAAACCCATAAAACCCACTAAAAACTCTAAAAACCCATAAAACCCCAAAAAATGTTAAAAAAACGTTAAGAACCCTTCAAAACCATTAAACTCAATAAAACCCTAAAAACCCACAAATTCCCAAAAAACCCTAAAAACAATAAAAATCATAAAAAATCCCTAAAAATCCATTAAGACGTAAAAATCCTAAATTCCCTGAAAACCCCATGAAAACAAAAAAAACCCTAAAACCTTAAAGAAAGTAAAAACCATAAAACCCTTAAAACAATAAAAACTATAAAAACTCCAAAAACCCCTTAAAATGTTAAAAATCTCTAAAAATGATAAAAAAACATATAAACTAAAAAAAAACCCTATAAACCCAAAATACCCTAAAATCCCAGAAAACCCCTAAAAACCCTAAAAACTGAATAACCCATAAAACCCCTCAAAATCCCTAAAAACTATAATAAACCTAAAAGCCATAAAAATCCTAAAAATCTATAAAATCCCGGAAAATTGAAAAAACCCTAATGACCCTGAAAACCCCTAAAAATCATAAAACCCCTAAAAACATTAAAACCCCTAAAAACTAAAAAAACCATAAAAAAACAAAAAACCCCTAAAGACCCTAAAAACCCCTAAAAACACTAAAATCCATGAAAAAACCAAAAAAACATCAAAATTTAAAAAACCCCTAATAAACCATAAAAATCCTAAAAACCCATAAAAATTCCTAAAAATGTAAAAAACCCTAACAACCAAGAAAAACCCCAAAAAACCATAAAACCCCATAAAGACCTTAAAAACATAAAAACAAAAAAAACCCACTAAAAACCTTTAAAAATATGATTGAAAATTGGTTGGATGTAGTTCAATTCATAGTTCAATTCCCAATAAAATAACATCTTAATTAGCTATAAGGATTTGTCTCAATATAGTTCACTCACAATATAACATTAAACTATAAGATACCCCGCTTATAATATTTTATAAGTAAAGGAATAAACTATAGTTAAATAACTCTATTTCCTACTGAGATATTAAAGATAAAACCAAGAGTAACTATACTCACACTCTCAACTAAGCAAATAAAATTTAAATATAAAATCAAGGTTGATTTAACAATCAAAGAATCATACTAAATAAAGAACACACAATCAACAGTTTAGGGTATTTCATCACATATGATTTAACTAGTTAACAAAGGAAGGTAAAATCAATATTAGTATTGTTAAATTGATTATTATTTTATAAAAAAACAATATTCATTTTTTTACCTGGATTTAAAAAGGAAGATGTATCATTTAACATTTCCACAGTGGGAAGAATATCATTAGATCTAGGCCATCCCTCAGTAGCTTCAATGATGGTCATTTCATTATCATTGTTGAGAATGTTAAAATAAATCTAATTAATATGAACCACCAATGAATATTATGAGTTTAAAACATCAAATTAATTACTATCACTACTAGAAAAATACCCTATACCAACGGTTTGAAACCATTGGTATAGGCCTCCAAACTTTTGGAATATCCTATACCAACAGTTTGGAGAACCATTGGCTAGTAAGCCATGGGGATAGGTCTATACAAACGGTTTTTTCAAAACCGTTGTTATAAGTAATATGAAAAATCTATACCAACGGTTCCATAAAACCGTTGGTATATGTATTTCAAAAAAGAAGCATTTTTTGGTTTTGATCCCAGTACCTCCAGTTTATGATTGAACGACCTAACCACTAACCTAACCTGACTTTTATGAACATAATTTCATAAATATATATGTATATATATTATCATAAATATTTTAAATTTTGATTTATTTAATGTTCTCTGTAAGTAGATTCCATAAAAAATACATGTAACTATACCAACGGTTCTAAAAAACCGTTGGAATAGATTCTTTGATTTTGAGAACTATACCAACGGTTTTGGACAAACCATTGGTATAGAGGAGACCTATACCAATGGTTTTCCCAAAACTGTTGGTATAGATCTTATTTCCAGTAGTGAGAAATATCCCCAGAGTCCATGATCTCACCTTTATCTTAGGGATGATTTTGGAGCATCTATATTTTTTCATATAACACCAACATATGATAATTATACATATGGGTCTTGTTTTCTCATATATGAAGCTAAGAGAAATTAAAACTGTATTTACATATAAAATTAAACATTATATTAACATATAATTTTTATGAACATATATACAATATTAAAATATGATCTTATAAGCATATAAACTATATTAACATATAAATATATATATAAACCATTTATAAATCGTAAATTATTTATGTTAATATAAACAATATCTAAAATGTGCACAATCATTAATTACATTTCTAGAAAACATCCAGTAGACATTTGAAGTGGATAATGAACTTCAACTTGGGTTCTATCTTGATAAGATTAGGACTCACTGTCATATTTCATTATTCCATAAGATCAGCAAACTTATTTGTAGCATTACTTTGTGGTTTCATTGTGATTATGCATCTACTGGAGAGGACCTGATGGGTGAATGATTTTTTAACTACCTTAATTATTATGAGTAATTAGTTAAAAAAATCAATGCCAAATATGATTATAAACCTTATTTTGAATTGGTTTTTTGTCTGGAGATCAAAGGATAATTTTTGGATCTTTGGGAATAACATGGTATGTACACTGGAGTTGTTATTCTTTTGATTACCAGAGGAAAAATATCATGCATTCTGGAATTCATTGAAGGAATTTTCTTCATTTATATTCTTCCTATCATTATTTTAAATGCTAGGTAGATGGATCATGTTTATTTTGAACTCCTTTTTGGTCAGTTGAAACTTATCATTTGAAAATTCATATTGTGACTTCTTGTTGCTATATTGGTCAGATACCATGACTGGCAGGTTTTATCATCTAGCTTGATGTTTTTTGTGACTAGTATAGTCATCCATAATCTAATCATAACCTTTAAAGTATGTAGTTCAGATACAACCTTAATGTTGTTCCTGATCCTAGCTAGTTTAATATTCAAATCGGTCATTTTTTATGATGCATGAAGTGGACCCATTTTGGTATTCTTTATCAAATTCATCATGTATATTGTACATGTGAAGGAAATATTTTTAATAATTAATACTTCAAATCAAATCACAAATGAAATATTAAAATACTCACATGAAATTGGACGTTGAGTCAATCCAAAGCTAAGCTCTTATCAAATCATGTGTTCAGTAACTTTAATTAAAAAAATATTAGGTATGACTTTCATCAAAAAAATAGTCGTTTATTGCTCTAAATTTCTCTTAAATTTTATCTAGATTATAGGTAAAAAAGAAGAAAATTTTCCAGAATTTTATGACTACCATGTTATTCAGTGCTGTTGGCATGATGATATCTTTCATCATCAATTAATTAGGTACATTTGTTAAAACTATTCTTTGAACTTTATCGGAAAAAAAATACCTGGCTCAATTGCTAATTTTAGAGAATGTGTTATCTACTATTTTGTGACATGTATTTAATATGTGAAATATTATATAAATTTATTTTTAGTTAATTTTTTATCCATAATGATCCAATATCTAGGATGTTCTATAGATGAAGTGCATTAAGATTCACCCACTCACAAGATAAACTATTAACATAGTTTCTCAACGACTTTTTATCAGTATCTAGTTTTTTTTCCATAAACAATGGAAAATATTTATAAAACTATCCAATTTATTTCCCCTATTTCATCAATTGATTATTTGTAATTTCTTCATGATACGTATTTATTTATTGAGTTATCTCACCTAATCCCATATTGATTCATCATAATTATCACTTTCCTCGTCTAAAATAATTTATATGTTTTTATTTATTTTTTGTGAGCTCTTTGTTTCCTTTATCACACATGCATACATTTGTATGTCCATCACTATGGATCGAACCGTATCTCAACTATATTAGTTTTTTTGAAAAATATAAATAATTAATATATTGGTTATTAGATACATGATCAGTCTAATTTTTGTGCCATTTTTTGGAGGAAAGAATATATGACCAAGAGGCATTAATAAATTCTCAAGATAAATAATATAGCAGTGATCAAATCTATTCTCAAAGGGAATCAAAAATATCAATTTAATAAATATACTATTTGAAGGAAAAATTTGTTAAAACAGAAATATTAGAGCCTATTAATCCTGAAATTCATAGACATCTAAGTTTCATAAAATATAATATGAGAAAAATGGATTATAATTGGGAGAATCTGAATAATAATAAAATTATAATTAGTAATCTACCTTAACCTAGGAATGAGTTAGTGGAATAACTATTAAATATTTTCATGTGATATAGTTTATAACAATCCATCTTGTATTATGAAATCCCCTAGGTCTAGAAATTATAAGGTCAACCAATCCAATTTTTCTATAATTCCATAATACAATGTATTACCTCTCTTGAATAAATTAGTTAATTATATAGTGTAGTGCATAAAAAAACAACATAGGGGGTTTAGCGAATTTGAAATGAAACTGATTGTTTTACCAATTTTCATTAATGGAAATTCTAGAATTTGGTTCCATCAAATTGATGAAGTTCTTTTTTTAAAGATGGTAACAAATGTTCAAAGATTTTGTGAAAAAAAATTATCCAATGGGAATGTCTACTAAGATAAGATGTAAAAATAAATATGTTTATTCTAGATGAGGGAAAACTATTCTATGAGGCCTCAGAATGATTTAATGTTTTAATTAGGTTGTGTAAGAACCATCAATGTTCTAAATAATTTCTCATAGACACATTTTATAAACATGTCACCCCATAACATCAAACTATAATAGATTAGTGTTTTGGTATATATTTAAATGATAAGACTATTGAGGAACTAAAAACAAATATATATTACTCTGGGAAAATTCTTAGCATACCAACATAAGAAGAAGAACCATCATTTGAAATGAAACCAATTATTCAAAACAAGATGAATTTTAAGGACACCATAATGCCACGAGTTATAAAAAAACCTAAAACCAACTAAAAAATCTAAAAACCCAAAAGACCCTAAAAACCATTAAAAACCCTAGGAACCCTAAAAAACTTGAAAACCCCTCAAAATCCCTAAAAACCATTAAAACATATAAAAATCCTAAAAAATCCCTAAAAATACCAGAAAATGTAAAGCATCTTGGAAACCCTGAAAACCCCATGAAAACCATAAAAACTCCTAAAAACACATAAAAACCCAAAAAACCCATAAAAACCCTAAAAACCATTAAAATCTATAAAAATATTTAAAACCGCTAAAACTATTAAAAACTCTAAAAATCCATAAAAACTCTAAAAAATTCAAAAAACTCTAAAACCCCAAAAAGACCCTAAAACCATGAAAACCCCTAAAAACTCTAAAAACATTGAAAAAAACTAAACCCCTCAAAATCCCTAAAAACCTTAAAAATCATATAAATCCTAAAAAATCCCTAAAAATCCCTAAAAACTAAAAAACCCTAAGAACACTCAAATACCCTTGAAACCCATTAAAAACCGTAAAAACATTAAAAACCCCTTAAAACCCATAAAAAACCCTAAAAACCCACTAAAAACACTAAAAACCCTCAAACCTCTAAAAAAATTAAAAAATTATAAAAAACCTTAAAACCCTAAAACCCCAAAAAACCATAAAACCCCTAAAAACCCTTGAAAACCCAGAAAACCCTTTGAAATCCAAAAAAATCCTAAAAAACTCAAAAACCCAATAAAATACTAAAAAAGCAATAAAATCCTAAAAAAGAAATAAAATCCTTAAAAACATAAAACCCAAAAAAAAACTTTGAAAACCCCCTAAAAACCATAAAAACCCTAAAAAACATAAAAATCCCTAAAAACCCATAAAAACCCAAAAACCGATAAAAACACTGAAACCCATTAATTCCCCAAAATATTTAAAAAACACAAAATAAACAAAAAACCCATAAAACCCTAAAAACCCACAAAACACCTCAAAATCCCTAAAAATCCATAAAAACCCCTAAACACCCTGAAACCCCCCTAAAAACCATAAAACCCCTAAAACGCCACAAAAACCCTAAAAAACCTCTAAAATCACTAAAAACACTTTAAATCCCTAAAAACCCTGCAAAACCCTAAAAACCCAAAAAATCCCTAAAGCCCCTAATAAAATCATAAAAATTCCCCAAAAATCACTAAAAAAGTAAAAATCCCTCAAAAATATTGAAAACCATAAAACCCCTTAGAACATTAAAAAACCCTAAAACCTGTAAAAACCTAATAACCACTAAAAACTCTAAAAAAAATTAAACCCCTAAAAACGTTAAAAAACCATAAAAACCTTTAAAACCCTATACAACTAGAAAATCCCAAAAAAACATAAAAACCATAAAATCCTTAAAAACCCTTAAAAACCTAGAAACCCCCTAAAAACCCTAAAAACCAAAAAAATCATAAAAAGCCCAAAATATTCCAAAAAACGTAAAAAATCCTAAAAACCCTAAAACCCCCCTGAAAACTATAAAACCCCCTAAAAACCTTAAAACCCCAAAAAACCATGAAAACCATAAAAACCACAAAAACTCTAAAAACTATAAAAACTCTTAAAAATCATTAAAAAAATCTAAAAACCTTAAAACCCCTAAAAATAAAAAAACCCCAAAAGACCATAAAAACCATAAAACACCTAAAACCCCTAAAACCCCTAAAACCCCTGACGATCTCTAAAACTCCTCAAAATCCCTAAAAACCCAAAAACCCTAAAAAACCGTAAAAATCCAAGAATTCCCTAAAAATTCCAGAAAACATTAAAAACCATAAAAACCTTAAAACCCCCTTGAAAACCATAAAATCCCCTAAAAACCTCAAAACCCCTAAAAATACATACCCCCCCCAACCCACTAAAAACTCTAAAAACCCTTTAAACCCCAAAAATTGTTAAAAACCTCTAAAAATCCTTAAAACCACAAAAAAAATCAAAAAAACCCCTAAAAATCCAAAAAGTCTCTAAAACCTATAAAACCCCTAAAACCCTAAAAACCCTCAAAATTCCCTAAAACCATAAAAAACCCTAAACACCATAAAAATTCTAAAAATTCCCTAAAAATCCCTAAAAACGTAAAAAACCCCAAAATCCTTGAAAAACCCATGAAAATCATAAAACCCCTAAAAACCATAAAAACCCATAAAAACCATAAAATCCACTAACAACTATAGAAACCCTTAAAACCCATAAAATGTTAAAAAACTCTAAAAAACCATAAAAAACCTAAAAACTCAAAAAGAAACCCCTAAAAAACCCAAAAGACCATAAAAACCATAAAACCCCTAAAAATCCTGAAAACCCCTAAAAACCCCTAAAAACCCTAAAAACAAACAAAATCCCTAAAAACCCTAAAAACCGTTAAGAACCATAAAAATCCAAAAATCCCTAAAAATCCCTAAAAATGTAAAAACGCCAAAAATCCCTAAAAACCCCTAAAAATAAAAAAAACACTAAAAAACATTAAAAACCATAAAACCCCAAAAAACCCAAAAAACCACTAAAAACTCTAAAAACCTTTAAAATACCTAAAAATGTTAAATACTCTGAAAACCCTAAAACCTAAAAAAACTAAAATAAAACCCCTAAATACAAAAAAAAACATAAAATCCCAAAAAACACTAAAAAAACAAAAAACCCTAAAACCCCTCAAAATCCCTGGAAACCCTAAAAAACCTATATCCATGAAAATCCTAAAAACCCATAAAATCCTAAAAAACGTAAAAAACCCTCAAAACGTTGAAAACTCCAAGAAAACTATAAGACCCCTAAAACCTTTTTTCAACCCTAAAACACATAAAACCCTTTAAACCTACTAAAAAATCTAAAAACAATTAAAAACCCTAAAAACATTAAAAACACTAAAAACCTTTAAAACCCTAAAAACTCAAAAAACCCTAGAAAATCGAAAAAAGAACCTAAAATCGTTGAAAAAAACCTAAAACCCGTAAAAATCCCAAAAAATCTCTAAATAAGTACCTAAAAACTTTAAAAACCCCTAAAAACCATAAAAATCATTAATAATCGATAAAAACCCAAAAAACATAAAAACCCCTAAAGTACCTAAAATACCATCAGAAAACAATAAAAACCCCTAAAACCCCTAAAAACCATAAAACCCCTAAAATACCACTAAAAAAATCTAAAACCCCTAAAAATGTTAAAAACTCTAAATAACATTAAAATCCCTAAAAACAAAAAAAACCCTAAACCCCTAAAAAGACTGTAAAAACCATAAAAGACCCTAAAAAACCCTAAAACCCTCAAAATACATAAAACCCTAAACAACCATAAAAATATCTGAAAACATAAAAAATCATAAATTCCATGAAAATTCCATGAACACCGTAAAATCCCTTGAAAACCTAAAAAACCCTAATAACCAAATAAAAACAAATAAAAACACCAAAAACCCATTGAACCCCCTAAAAACATTAAAAAAACTCTAAAAACCTTTTGAACCCAAAAGAACTCAAAAAAAATGACAAAACACCAAAAGTCCCATAAAAACCCTAAAAACCCTAAAAACCTTGAAAAAACCCTAAAACCCCTCAAAATTCTTAAAAAGATTGAAAACCATAAAATCCTAAAAGATTCCTAAAAATTCCAGAAAATTTAATAAACCCTAAAATCCCTGAACACCACCTAAAAACCATAAAACCCCTAAAAACTTTAAAACCCCCAAAAAACCATAAAAACCATAAAACCACCAAAAAATTTAAAACCCCTTAAGCCCCCTAAAAATGTTTAAAAAATATAAAAACCCTTTAAAACCCTAAAAACTCAAAAAGACCCCTAGAAACCCCGAAAGACCCTAAAACCCCAAAACTCCTACGAATGCTAAAAACCCCTAAAACCCTTCAAAATCCCTAAAAAACCTAAAAACCCTTAAAACTAAAAAAATTCTCAAAATCCCTAAAAATCCCTAAAAACTTACAAAACCCTAAAAACCCTGAAAAACCATGAAAACCATAAAACCCTTAAAACCATAAAACTCCCCAAAACCCATAAATACCCTAAAAAGCCACTAAAAACTCTAAAAACTAATAAAAATCTATAAAAACTTTAAAAACACTAACAAACCTAAAAACCTTAAAAAACTAAAAAAATCCCTAAAAACCCAAAAAAATAATAAAAACCCTAAAAATCCTAATATACCAAAGATCTGAAAAACTCTTAAAGTCAATAAAAACCCTAAAAACCCTAAATACCATAAAAATCCTAAAAAATCCAGGAAAAACCCTGAAAACATAAATACCCTAAAAACGCTGAAAAATGCCTAAAAACCATAAAACCCCCAAGAAACCTTCAAAACCCTAAAATCCAATAAAACTCCTACAAACCCACTAAAAACTATAGAAAACCTTAAAAATACAAAAAAATATAAAAAACTCTAAAAAACATTAAAACCCATAAAAAACTTTAAAAATCCCAGAAAACCACAAAAGACCCCAAAAACCCTGAAAACCCCAAAAACCCTAAAAAATCCAAAAAACCCAAAAAAATCAAAATCTCGAAAAACCCTAAAAACGCTAAAAACCATAAAAATCCTAAAAAATCACTAAAAATCCCTAAAAATGTAAAGAATCCTAGAAAATATGAAAACCCCTAGAAAACCATGAAACCCCTAAATCCTTAAAAAACCCAAAAAACCCATAAAAACCCTAAACCACTAAAAAATCTAAAAACACTTAAAACCCCTAAAAAACTAAAAAACTCTAAATAACATTTAAAACGCTAAAAAAGTCAAACCAAACCTAAAAACCTAAAAAACCAAAAAAAACCCTAAACTCCTAAAATCCCTAAAAATACCCTGAAAACCCCTAACACCCCTCAAAATCTCTAAAAACCCTAAAAACCCTAAAAACCATTAAAACATAAAAAAATCCCTAAAAATCCTTGAAAACGTAAAAGCTCTGAAAAACCCTAAAAACCCCCTGAAAACCATACGAACCACTAAAACCCAAAAAACCCAAAAAAAACCCATAAAAACCCACAAAAACGTTAAAAAACCTCTAAAAACTCTAAAACCATTTAAACCCCTTAAAACATTTAAAAACTTTAAAAAACCTTAAAAACCCTAAAAACTCAAAAAAACCCAAAAAACTCAAATAGAACCTAAAAACCCCTAAACACCCTAAAAACCCTGAAAAAACCCTAAAAACCCTCAATATCCCTAGAAAAACTATACAACCTTAAAACCTATAAAAATCTTAAAAAAGCAAAAAAAATCCCTGAAAATGTAAAAAATCCCAAAAACCCTGAAAATCCCCTTAAAACCATAAAGCCCCTAAAATCCTTAAATATCCACAAAAAATAAAAACCAACTAAAAACATTAAACCCCTCAAAACCCCTAAGAACATTAAGATCAATGAAAAAAATTAGTATCCCTAAAAACTCTAGAAAACCCTAAAACCCCTAAAAGACCATAAAAACCCTAGAACCGCTAAATCCCTTAAAAACATTAAAAACCTTGAAAAAAACCCTAAAACCCCTCGAAATCCTTAAAAACACTAAAAAACTCTAAAAAACATAAAAATTCTAAAAATCCCTAAAAATCCCTAAAAACATAAAAAACCTTAAAAACCCTAGAAACCCCCGGAAAAGCATAAAACCCCCTAAAAATCTTCAAAACCGTAAAACCCAGATAAACCCTAAAACCCATTAAAAACTTTAAAATCCATTAAAATGCCTAAAAATGTTAATAAACTCAAAAAACCATAAAAACCCTAAAAACCACAAAAAACCCATAAAACCCATAAAACCCATAAAACCCAAAAAAACCCTAAAATCCATAAGAAACCCCGAAAAATCCTAAAAACCCTCAAAATACACAAAACCCTAAAAATAATAAAAATTATATAAAATCCCTAAAACTCCCAGAAAATATAAAAACCAAAAAAACCATGAAAAACCATGGAAACCATAAAAAACCCTAAAAACTTAAAAACCTAAAAACCCATTAAAACCCTAAAAACCACTAAAAACAATAAAAAACCAATAAAAATGGTAAAAAACTATAACAAACCTTAAAACCACTAAAAAATCAATAGAAACCCTAAAACCTAGAAAAACCATAGAACCCATAAAACCCTAAAAACCCTGAAAACCCTAAAAACCGTCAAAATCCCTAAAAACCCTCAAAAACCCTAAAAACCATAAAACCCTAAAATGGCCCAAAAAATTCCAAAATATGTAAAAAACCCTAAAACCCTGAAAACCCTAGAAAACTATAAAAACCCCTAAAACCTTAAAAATCTTACACCACTATAAGAACCTAAAAAATCTCTAAAAAACCCTTTTAAAACCCTAAAAATGTTAAAAAACTCTAAAAACCTCAAAATACTAAAAAAATAAAAAAACCCTAAAAAATTTTAGAGCCCTAAAAAAACCCTGAAAATCCTTAAATCCCATAAAATATCGAAAAAACCTACAAAACCATAAAAATCATAAAAATCCTAAAAATCCTAAAAAATCCCTAAAAATGTCTAATAACATAGAAAACCCTAAAAACCTTGAAAATCCCTAAAACCCCATTAAAACCATAAAAAACCATAAAAAATCTAAAAAGCCTTAAAACCCCTAAATTTTTTTAAAAAGTCTAAAAAACTTTGTAAACCCTAGAAACTCAAAAAGATCTCTAAAAACAAAAAAACCATAAAAATGTTAAAAACTCTAAAAAACATTAAAACACCTAAAAAACTCAAAACCCCCTAAAACCACAAGACAAACCTAAAAACATTGAAAACCCCTAAAAACATAAAAAACCCTTAAATATCCTCACAATCCCAAAAAACCCAAAAAAACCATAAAAATACAAAAAATCTCAAAAAACCCCAAAAAACATAAAAAACCATAAAAACCCTAAAAACACTAAAAGCCCCTAAAAACCATAAAAAACCCTAAAACCCATAAAAACACTAAAAACAATAAAAACTATAAAACCCTTTAAACCACTAAAAACATTAAAAAAACACAAAAAACTTAAAGGAAAAAAATAATCAAAAACCCATAAACCCCCCCTAAAAGACCCTAAAATAGAAGATAAGAAAAATGGATTATAATTGGGAGAATCTGAATAATAACAAACTTATAATCAGTAATCTACCTTAACCTAGGAATGAGTTAGTGGAATAAGAATTAAATATTTTCATCTGATATATTTTACATAAATCCATCATGTATTATGAAATCCCCTAGGTCTATAAGTTATAAGTTCAAACAATCCTATTTTTCTATAATTCCATCATACAATGAATTACCTAATGAACACTCTCTTGAATAAGTTAGTTAATTATATAGTGCAGTGCATCAAAAAAACATAGGGGTTTTAGAGAATTTGAAATGAAACATAGTGTTTTAACAATTTTCATTAATGGATATTCTAGTATTTGGTTCCATCAAATGGATGAAGTTCTTTTTGAAAGATGGTAACAATTGTTCAATGATTTTGTGAAAAAATTATATCCAATGGGAATGTCTAAGATAAGATATAAAAATAACTATGCTTATTCTAGATGAGGGGAAACTATTCTATGAGGCCTAGGAATGACTTAATGTTATAATTAGGTAGTGTAAGAACCATCAATGTTCTGAATAATTTCTCATAGACACATTTTATAAACATGTCACCCCATAACATCAAACCATAATAGATTAGTGTTTTGGTATATATTTAAATGATAAAATTATTGAGGAATTAAAAACAAATATATAATACTCTGGGTAAATTTACAGCATACCTACAAAATAAGAAGAACCATCATTTGAAATGAAACCAATTATTCAAAACAAGATGAATTTTAAGGACACCATAATTCCGGGATTTATAAAAAACCATAAAAACCAACTAAAAAATCTAAAAACCTTTTAAACCCCTAAAAACATTAAAAAACTCTAAAAAACCTTTAAACCCCTAAAAACTCAAAAAACCCTAAAAGACCCTAAAAACCATTAAAAACCCTAAAGACCATAAAAAAACATGAAATCCCCTCAAAATCCCTAAAAACCACTGAAACATATAAAAATCCTAAAAAAGCCCAAAAAATCCCAGAAAAATGTAAAACATCATAAAAACCCTGAAAACCCCATGAAAACCATAAAAACTCCTAAAAACATATAAAACCCATAAAAACCCTAAAACCCATTAAAATCTATAAGAATATTCAAAACCACTAAAACTGTTAAAAACTCTAAAAAACCTTAAAAACTCTAAAAAACACAAAAACACTCTAAAACCCCAAAAGACCCTAAAACCATGAAAACCCCTAAAAACTCTAAAAACATTGAAAAACCCTAAACCCCTAAAAAACCCTAAAAACCATATAAATCCTAAAAAATCTTCTAAAATCCCTGAAAACTAAAAAACCCTAAGAACACTTAAATACCCTTGAAACCCATTAAAACCCGTAAAAACCATAAAAACCCTTAAAACCCATAAAAACCCAAAAAATACACTAAAAACACTAAAAACCCTCAAACCCCAAAAAACGATATAAATTCTAAAAAAACCTTAAAACCCTAAAAAATCAAGAAAAAAATCTAACACCCCAAAAAACCATACAAACCCTTAAAACCCTAAAACCCTTGAAAACCCATAAAACCCTCCAAAATCACTAAAAATACTAAAAAAAATCAAAAACCATTAAAATCCTAAAAAAATCAATAAAATCCCTAAAAACATAAAACCCCAAAAAAACCTTGAAAACCCCCTGAAAACCATAAAACCCTAAAAAACATAAAAGACCTAAAAACCCATAAAAACCCAAAAACTCATAAAAACACTAAAAACCATTAATTCTCCAAAATCTTTAAAAAAACTAAAAAAAAACCAAATAACCCAAAAAAACAATAAAAAACCCTGAAACCCCCTAAAAACCTTTCAATATCCCTAAAATTCCATAAAACCCCTAAAAACCCTAAAAACCTCTAAAACCACTAAAAAGACTTTAAACCCCTAAAAACGTTAAAAACTCTAAAATAACTTTAAAACCCTAAAAACCCTACAAAACCCTAAAAACCCAAAAAATCCCTAAAGCCCCTAAAAACAAAAACAAAATCATAAAAATTCCCTAAAAATCACTAAATATGTAAAAATACCTCAAACCCCCGGAACACCATAAAACACCTAAGAACCTTAAAACCCCTAAAAACCTATAAAAAACCTAAAAACCCATAAAAACTATAAAAAAATTAAACTCTTAAAAACGTTAAAAAACCATAAAAACCTTTAAAACCCTATAAAACTAGAAAATCCAAAAAATAACATAAAAACCATAAAATCCTTAAAAACCCCTAAAAACCCTGAAAATCCCTAAAAACCCTAAAAACCCTAAAAAACAAAAAAATCATAAAAATTCGAAAAATCCATAAAAACGTAAAAAATCCTAAAAACCCTAAAACCCCCTAAAAACTATAAAACCCCCTAAAACCTTAAAAAACCAAAAAACCCATGAAAACCATAAAAAACCACAAAATTACTCTAAAAACCTTAAACACTCCTAAAAACCATTAAAAAAATCAAAAAACCTTAAATCCCATAAAAAAAATAAAAAAAACCCAAAAAACCCAAAAGACCATAAAAACCGTAAAAACATAGAACCCCTGAAAATCTCTAAAAACCCTAAAAATCCCAAAAAACCCAAAAAACCCAAAAAACTGTAAAAATCCAAGAATGCCCTAAAAATACGAGAAAACGTAAAAAACCATAAAAACCTTAAAAACCCCCAGAAAACCATAAAATCCCCTAAAAACCTAAAAACCCTTAAAAATACATACCCCCCAACCCACTAAAAACTATAAAAACTCTTTAAACCCCTAAAAATGTTAAAAACCTCTAAAATTCCTTAAAACCACCAAAAAATTAAAAAACCCCTAAAAACCCAAAAAGACTTTAAAACCTATAAAAACCCTAAAAACCTTAAAAACCCTCAAAATTCATTAAAACCCTAAAAACCCTAAACACCATAAAAATCCTAAAAATTCCCTAAAAATCCCTAAAAATGTAAAAAACACAAAAATCCTTGAAAAACCCATGAAAACCATAAAACCCCTAAAAACCTCAAAAATCCCTAAAAACCCATAAAAACCATAAAATCCACTAAAAACTATAAAAACCCTCAAAACCCATAAAAATGTTAAAAAACTCTAAAAAACCAAAAAAATCAAAAAAAAAACCCTAAAAAAACCCAAAAGACCCTTAAAACCTTGAAAACCCCTAAAACCCCTAAAAACAAACAAAATCCCTAAAACCCCAAAACAAACCTTAAGAACCATAAAAATTCTAAAAAACCCTAAAAATGTAAAAAAACCTAAAATCCCTAAAAACCCCAAAAAATAAAAAAAAATAAAAGCTTTAAAAACCATAAACCCCATAAAACCCTAAAATCCACTAAAAACTCTAAAAACCCTTAAAATCCCTAAAAACCCTTAAAATCCCTAAAAACGTGAAATAATCTTAAAACCCTAAAACACTAAAAAAACTAAAATAAAAACCCTCGAAACACAAAAAAAACATAAAAGCCCCAAAAAACCCTAAAAAACACAGAAAACCCTAAAAACCCACAAAATCCCTAAAAACCCTAAAAAAACCTAATCCATGAAAATCCTAAAAAACCCTAAAATCCTGAAAAACGTAAAAAATACAAAAAACCTTGAATACTCCCAGAAAACAATAAGACTCCTAAAACCTTTTTTTCAACCCTAAAATGCATAAAAACGTTAAAACCTACTAAAACCTCTAAAAATAATTAAAACCCCTAAAAACATTAAAAACACTAAAAACCATTAAAACCCTAAAAAACTCAAAAAAAACCCCTAGAAAACCGAAAAAGAACCTAAAATCCCTGAAAAAACCTAAAACCCCTAAAAATCCCAGAAAATCTCAAAAATCCCTGAAAGTCTCTAAAAACTTTAAAAAAAACCCTAAAACCCATAAAAATCTGAAAAAATCCAAAAAAATTCCAAAAAACACAAAAATCCCTAACATACCTGAAATACCCCCAAAAACCATAAAAACCCCTAAAACCCTAAAAACCCTAAAATACCACTAAAAACTCTAAAACCACTAAAAATGTTAAAAACACTAAATAACATTAAAATCCCTAAAACAAAAAAAACCCTAAAACCCGTAAAAAGATTGTAAAATCCATAAAATACCCTGAAAAACCCTGAAACCCTCAAAATCCCAAAAAACTCTAAACAACTATAAAATTCTCTAAAGACATAAAAAACCCTAAATTCCCTAAAAAAACCCTAAAAACAATAAAATACCTTGAAAACCTAAAAAACCCTAAAAACCCAGAAAAACACATAAAAACACCAAAAACCCCTTGAACCCCCTAAAAACATTAAAAAACTCTAAAAACTTTTAAAACCCAAAATAACTCAAAAAATGGCAAAACACCAAAAAGACCATAAAAACCCTAAAACCCATAAAAACTAGAAAAACCTAGAAAAACCCAGAACCCCTCAAAATTCTTAAAAAGCTTGAAAACCTTAAAAATCCTAAAAGATCCCTAAAAATCCCAGAAAATGTAATAAACTCTAAAATCACTGAAAACCACTTAAAACCCATAAATCCATAAAAACCCTAAAAACTCTAAAAACCCATAAAAACCATAAAACCACAAAAAACTCTAAAAACCCTTGAGCCCCCAAAAAATGTTTAAAAAATCTAAAAACCCATTAAAACCCTAAAAACTCAAAATGACCCCTTAAAAAAAGACCCTAAAACCCAAAAACAAAATCCTAAAAATGCTAAAAAAACTATGAAGACCCATAAAACCCTTCAAAATCCCTAAAAAACCTAAAAACCCTTAAAACTAAAAAAATTCTCAAAATATCGAAAAATACCAAAAAACTTACAAAACCCTAAAAAACCTTAAAAAAACCATTAAACCCTTAACACCATAAAAAACCCCCCCGAAACCCATAAATACTCTAAAAATCCACTAAAAACTCTAAAAACTATTAAAAATCTGAAAAAAAAACTTTAAAATCACTAACAAACCTAAAAACCTAAAAACTCAAAAAATCCCTAAAACCCTAAAAAAATAATAAAAACCCTAAAAAACCTAATAACCCAAAAAACCCAAAAACCCTTAAAGTCCCTAAAAACCCTGAATACCATAAAAATCCTATAAATTCCCTGAAAAAACCTAAAAAAATAAATACTGTAAAAACACTGAAAAACCCTTAAAAACCATAAAAACTCCTAGAAAACTTAAAAACCCTAAAATCCCATAAAACACCTAAAATCCCACTAAAAACTATAGAAACCCTTAAAAACACTAAAAAATATAAAAAACTCTAAAAATCCTTAAAACCCCCAAAAAATAAAAATCTATAAAAAACCTAAAAACGCTAAAAACCATAAAAATCCTAAAAAATGTAAAAAATACTAGAAAACATGAAAACCCCCGAAAAACCATAAAACCCCTAAATCCTTAAAAAACCCAAAAAACCCATAAAAACCCCAAACCACTAAAAACTCTAAAACCCTTAAAACCCCTAAAAACGTTAAAAAACTCTAAATAACATTTAAAACCCTAAAATAGTAAAAAAACCAAAAAACCTAAAAAACCAAAAAACCAAAAAACCCTAAAATCCCTAAAAAACCATGAAAACCCCTAAAACCCCTCAAAATCTCTAAAAACCCTAAAAACCCAAAAAACCATCAAAAACATAAAAACACCCTAAAAATCCTTGAAAACGTAAAATCCCCAAAAAACTCTGAAAACCATAAAAACCACTAAAACCAATAAAACACCAAAAACCCCTAAAAACCCACAAAAACGTTAAAAAATCTCTAAAAACTATAAAACCATTTAAACCCCTTAAAACATTTAAAAACATTAAAAAACCTTAAAAACCCTAAAAACTCAAATAAACCCAAAAAACTCAAATAGAACCTAAAAAACCCCTAAATTCCATAAAAACCATGAAAAAACCTTAAAACCCTAAAAATCCCTAGAAAACCTAAACAACATTAAAAACCATAAAATCCTAAAAAATCCTTAAACATCCATGAAAACATAAAAAATCCAAAAAACCCTGAAAATCCCCTTAAAACTATTAAACCCCTAAAATCTTTAAAATTCCTAAAAATAAATAAAAACCAACTAAAAATTCTAAAACCCCTCAAAACCCCTAAAAACTATAAAAACACTGAAAAAAAAATTAATATACCTAAAAACTCTAAAAAATCCTAAAACCCCTAAAAAAAATAAAAACTCAAAAAACTATAAAACCCTTAAAACCCTTGAAAAACCCTAAAACCCCTCAAAATCCTTAAAAACACTAAACAAACCCTAAAACCATAAAAATACTAAAAGTTCCTAAAAATCCAGAAAAACATAAACAACCCTAAAAACCCTGAAAACCCCTAGAAAATCCTAAAAACCCCTAAAAATCTTAAAGATCATAAAACCCATATAAACCCTAAAACCCACTAAAAACTCTAAAATCCATTAAAATGCAAAAAAATGTTAATAAACTTGAAAAAACATAAAAAACCATGAAAACCACAAAAAACCCCTAAAGCCCTAAAAACCCAATAAACCTTAAAAACCCAATAAACCCTAAAACCCATAAGAAACCCCGAAAAATCCTAAAAACCCTCAAAATCCATAAAACCCTAAAAACTATAAAAGTCCTATAAAATCCCTAAAACTCCATGAAAATATAAAAACCCCAAAAAACCCTAAAAACCCACCGAAACCATAAAAATCCCTAAAAACCTTAAAAACCTAAAAATGCATTAAAACCTTAAAACCACTAAAAACTATAAAAACCCTTAAAAACCATAAAAATGTTAAAATATTATAACAACCCCTAAAACCCCTAAAATCTCAACAAAAACCCTAAAACCCCAGAAAACCATAAAACTCCTAAAAACCCTAAAAACCCTAAAATCCATCAAAATCCCTAAAATCCCTCAAAAACACAAAAAACCAAAAAACCCTAAAATGGACCAAAAAATTCCTAAATATGTAAAAAACCCTAAAACCCTGAAAACCCTAGAAAACTATAAAAACCCCTAAAAACCTTTAAAACCCTAAACCACTATAAGACACTAAAAAATATCTAAAAAACCCTTTTAAACCCCTAATTTTTTAAAAAAACTCTAAAAACCTCCAAACACTAAAAAATAAAATAACCCTAAAACCCCAAAAAAACCAAAAAACCACTAAAAACATTAAGAGCCCTAAAATAACCTTGAAAATCATTAAAACCCACAAAATATCAAAAAACCCTACAAAATCATAAAAACTATAAGAATCCTAAAAAATCCATAAAAATGTCTAATAACATAGAAAATCCTAAAAAACATTGAAACCCCCTAAAAACCACAAATACCCCTATAAACCTTAAAACCCTTAGAACCCATTAAGACCCTAAAAAACCATAAAAAAATCTAAAAACCCTTAAAACCCCTAAAATGTTAAAAATCTCTAAAAAAATTATAAAACCCCTTAAAAATCTATAAAAAATTTATAAACCCCAGAAACTCAAAAAAAAATCCATAAAAACTAAAAAACCCATAAAAACGTTAAAAATTCTAAAAAACATTAAAACACCTAAAAAACTCAAAAAACCCCTAAAACGGCAAAATGAACCTAAAAGCATTAAAAAAACCTAAAAAATAAAAAAACCCTAAAAATCCATACAATCCCAAAAAACCCTAAAACCAATAAAAATCCTACAAAATCCCAAAAAACCCCAGAAAACATAAAAAACCATAAAACCCTAAAACCCACAAAACCCCTAAAAAGCATAAAAACCCTAAAATGCATACAAACACTAAAAACTACTAAAAAAACTAAATCCCCTTTAAACTACTAAAAACATTAAAAACCCACAAAACCTTAAAGGCCAAAAAATACTAAAAACTCCTAACCCCCCCCCCCCCCCAAAGACCCTAAAATAGAAGATAAGAAAAATTGATTATAATTGGGAGAATCTGGATAATAATAAAATTATAATCAGTAGTCTACCTTAACCTAGGAATGAGTTAGTGGAATAGGTATTAAAGATTTTCGCGTGATATAGTTTATAGCAATCCATCATGTATTATGAAATCCCCTAGGTCTAGAAATTATAAGTTCAAACAATCCTATTTTTCTATAATTCCATCATATAATGTATTACCTACTAAACACTCTCTTGAATAAATTAGTTGATTATACAGTGAAGTTCATCAAAAACAACATAGGGGGTTTAGCGAATTTGAAATGAAACTGAGTGTTTTACCAATTTTCATTAATGGAAATTATAGTATTTGGTTCCATCAAATGGATGAAGTTCTTTTTGAAATATGGTCACAATTGTTTAATGATTTTGTGAAAAAATTATTTTCAATGGGAATGTCTACTAAGATAAGATTTAAAAATAACTATGTTTATTCTAGATAAAGGGAAACTATTCTATGAGGCCTGGGAATGATTTAAAGTTTTAATTAGGTAGAGTAAGAACCATAAATGTTCTGAATAATTTCCCGTAGATACATTTTATAAACATGTCACCCCATAACATCAAACCATAATAGATTAGTGTTTTGGTATATATTTAAATGATAAAACTATTGATGAATTAAAAACAAATATATAATACTCTGGGAAAATTCTCAGCATACCTACATAAGAAGAAGAACCATCATTTGAAATGAAACCAATTATTCAAAACAAGATGAATATTAAGGACACCATAATTCCAGGAGTTATAAAAAACCCTAAAAACAACTACAAAATCTAAAAACCTTCAAAACCCCTAAAAACTTTAAAAAATTATAAAAAACCTTAAAACCCCTAAAAACTCAAAAAACCCAAAAGACCCTAAAACCCTAAAAAAACTTGAAAACCCCTCAAAATCCCTAAAAACCATTAAAACATATAAAAATCCTAAAAAGCCCTAAAAATCCCAGAAAATGTAAAACATCCTAAAAACCCTAAAAACCCCATGAAAACCATAAAACTCCTAAAAACACATAAAAACCCTTAAAACCCATAAAAGCCCTAAAAACCATTAAAATCTATAAGAATATTTAAAACCATTGAAACTATTAAAAAACTCTAAAAATCCTTAAAAACTCAAAAAAACTCTAAATCCCCCAAAAGACCCTAAAACCATGAAAAACTCTAAAAACTCTAAAAACTTTTAAAAAACCTAAACCCCTCAAAATCCCTAAAAACCCTAAAAACCAAAAAAACCATATAAATCCTAAAAATCCCTAAAAATCCCTGAAAAATAAAAAACCCTAAGAACACTCAAATACCTTTGAAACCCATTAAAACCTGTAAAAACCATAAAAAACCCTTAAAACCCATAAAACCCTAAAACCAACTAAAAACACTAAAAACCCTCAAAACCCTAAAAACGTTAAAAAATTATAAAAAACCATAAAACCCTAAAAAATACAGAAAAAATCCTAAAACCCCAAAAGCCCCTAAAAACCCTAAAAACCCTTGAAAACCCATAAAACCATTAGAAATCCCTAAAAATCCTAAAAAACACAAAAAAACCATTAAAATCCTAAATAATCAATAAAATCCATAAAAACATAAAACCCCCCAAAAAAATTGAAAACCCCCTGAAAACCCTAAAAACCCGAAAAAACATTAAAAACCCTAAAAACCCATAAAAACCAAAACCCCCCAAAAAAAACATAAAAACCCTAAAAACCCTTAAAACACCTCAAAATCCCTAAAAATCCATAAAACCCCCTAAAAACCCTGAAACCCCCCTAAAAACCATAAAACCACCAAAACCCCATAAAAACCCTTGAAAACCTCTAAAACTACTAAAAACACTTTAAACCCCTAAAAACGTTAAAAACTCTAAAAGACCTTTAAAACCCTAAAAACTTATAAAAACCCCTAAAAACCCTAGAAAACCCAAAAAACCCAAAAAAATCCCTAAATCTTGTAAAAACAAAAAAAAATCATAAAAATTCCTTAAAAATCACTAAAAATGAAAAAATACCTCAAAACCCCGGAAAACCATAAAACCCCTAAGAACCTTAAAAAACCCTAAAAACCTATAAAAACCTAAAAACCACTAGAAACTATAAAAAAATTAAACCCCCAAATGCATTATAAAAACCATAAAAACCTTTAAAACCCTATAAAACTAGAAAATCCCAAAAATAACCAAAAAAACCATAAAAGCCATAAAAGCCTTAAAATTCCCTAAAAACCCTGAAAATCCCAAAAAACCCTAAAATCCCTAAAAACCAAAAAAAATCATAAAAATCATAAAAATCCCTAAAAAAGTGAAAAACCCTAACCCCCCCCCCCCATGAAAACTATAAAACCCCCTAAAAACCATAAAAAACCAAAACCCATGAAAACCAAAAGAACCAAAAAGAAACTCTAAAAACCTTAAAAACTCCTAAAAAACATTAAAAAAATCTAAAACCCTTAAAACTACTAAAAAAATAAAAAAAAACCCAAAAACCCTAAAAGACCATAAAAACCAAAAAACACCTAAAACCCCTAAAACCCCTGAAAATCTCTAAAACTCCTCAAAATCCCTAAAAACCTAAAAAAGCCAAAAATCGTAAAAATCCAAGAATGCCCTAAAAGTCCCAGAAAACGTAAAAAACCCTAAAACCTTAAAAACCCCCTGAAAACCATAAAATCCCCTAAAAACCTTAAAAACCCTAAAAATGCATATGCCCCAACCTAATAAAAACTCTATAAACCCTTTAAACCCCTAAAAATGATAAAAACCTCTAAAAATCCTTAAAACCCCAAAAAATCAAAAAAAACCCTAAAAATTAAAAAAGACTCTAAAACCTATAAAACCCCTAAAAACCTTTAAAACCCTAAAAATTCCCTAAAACCCTAAAAAACCCTAAACATAATAAAAAACATAAAAATTCCCTAAAAATCACTAAAAATGTAAAAAACCCTAAAATCCATGAAAAACCCATGAAAACCATAAAACCCCTAAAAACCTTAAAATCCCTAAAACCCCATAAAAACCATAAAATCCACTAAAAAATATAAGAAACCTTAAAACCCATAAAAATGTTAAAAAACTCGAACAAACCTTTAGAAACCTAAAATCTCAAGAAAACCCTAAAAACCCCAAAAGACCCTTAAAACCTTGAAAACCCCTAAAACCCAAAACAAAAAATCCCTAAAACCCAAACAAACCTTAAGACCCATAAAAATACTAAAAATCCCAAAAAATCCCTAAAAACATAAAAACACCTAAAAACCCTAAAAACCACTAAAAATAAAAAAACACTGAAAAACTTTAAAAACCATAAAACCCTATAAGACTCTAAAAACCACGAAAAACTCTAAAAACCCTTAAAATCCCTAAAACGTTAAATAATATTAAAACCCTAAACCCGAAAGAAACTAAAATAAAAACCCTAAAAACACAAAAAAAACCATAAAAGCCCAAAAAACCCTAAAAACACAGAAAACCCTAAAATCCCTAGAAACCCTAAAAAAACCCAAATCCATGAAAATACTAAAGAACCCTAAAATCCTGAAAAACGTAAAAAACCCTAAAAACCATGAAAACTCCTAGAAAACAAATAGACCCCTAAAATCATTTTTGCAATCCTAAAACGCATAAAACCCTTTAAACCTACTAAAAACTCTAAAAACCATTAAAACCCATAAAAACATTAAAAACACTAAAAACCTTTAAAACCCTAAAAAACTCAAAAAACCCTAGAAAATCGAAAAAGAACCTAAAATCCCTAAAAAACCTGAAACCCCTAAAAATCCCAAAAAAATCTCTAAAATCCCTCAAAGTCCTTAAAAACTTTAAAAAACCCTAAAAACCATAAGTAACCTAAAAATTCAATAAAAATCCCAAAAAACGTACAAAATTCCTAAAATACCTGAAATATCCCCAGAAAACCATAAAAACACCTAAAAACCCTAAAACCCTTAAAACCCTAAAATACCACTAAAAACTCTAAAACACCTAAAAATGTTAATGAAAGGAGAGATGGAGGCGCTCTCTCCTGGGTTCTCTCTCCCGACGCCGTGGTCATTCCCTCGTGGATTTCCCCATGGAGACCTCTTCTTCGGGCCTGATTGTTCTTTGGATGGGAAGCAGTCTTCTTCATCGGTGTTGTGCTTGAGGATTGGCGGTGATGGGAGTCTCTGTTCGAGCATGGGCAGAGCCGTCTTTCCCTGGAAATAGTTTGTCCCAGCTTTGTCATAACTTATGTGAGAGTCGGGCAAGGGCATAGTCGGCTTGGACTAGTGGCATTTTGGTCTGACTTTAACAGATCTGGAATCCAACCTTCTGCGTGAGTCGAGCAAGGGGTGTGTCGGCTTGTACTGGCGGCATTTTGGCTCAGCCTCGGCATATCTGGAATTCGTTCTTGATGTCAAGGTGAGATCTGGTTTTATGGAGATGTCGTTGCTTCTTTTGTTTCTTAGATGTAGGCGGCTTATGCGAATTCAAGGTGAGGAAAGGTCTTGCGGCAGTGACCTGGGGATGGCTATCTCTTGGTGGATTTTCTGGCTATGAAGTGGTTTTTGGAATTTGATGCTTGATGCTATGATGGGGGATTTCAGATCTTCTCAAAGGTTGTAGGAGGTGTGGATGATACCAACTTGGCATCAGCTTGTGCAGAAGTTGAAGGTTCGTATTTCTGATCCCGTGGATCTATTTCATGTTGCTGATGAAGCTCTTGTTAAGGTTTGATGTGGCATGGCTGCCATTAGGTTTGTATCCTCCTATGTGGTAGTTGGTTTGAATTTGCTTAGTCAAGGGTGATGGATATTTTTTCTGCTTTAGTTTCTGACTATGATGGTTCTAGGCTTTTCGAATCTGCTGCTTCAACTTTTTATGTGTGCTGATGAGAGAGATAGGTCGTTTGTTGCTGCCTGTTTGTATGGAGAGAAAGGAGATGATGGCCGCCAGAGACATTGGTGCTGGATGATGTTTGTGGATGGACTGGGGTTTAGTGTTGTTGGTTTCTTTGCTGGCGTTGGATCATACTAGGGAGGAGGTAATGGAAGCTAGAATTGGAGTGACTGGATGCTGGTTTGCCTGGCTGCATCTGAATGGGAGCTGTTGGGTGTGAGTTTCTGGTGTTTGGTGATGGTTGATGATGCTGGTTGGTTTTGATTTGCTGAGTTTTGAGTGCTAATGATTGGCTTGATGGTAAGAAGATGCTGCTGCTTGATGGCTAATGTTGTGGTGCAGATGTTGGGTTGATGGAATTGCTAAAGATGGTTTTGGTGCTGCTGGATGATAGTTGCTGATTGGTGGTTATGGTGCAGATGGATGCTTGTTGTTGATCGGCTGGGAGGTGATGTTTGGGAAAATTCTGTTTTTCTGCTTTGTTTGGCTTTGTGTGTTTTTTGTCTTTCTTTTTGGGGTTTTTTGGGTTTGGGGTTGTAAAGGGTTTTTCGGTGTGGGTCTTTTGACCCCTCCCCCCCTTATATGTTGTGTCTTTTTTCTAATAAATTTTGGGGGGCCAGGAATAGCCTGTTCTCACACCTCTTCTGCCCTAAAAATGATAAAAACTCTAAACAACATTAAAATTCCAAAAAACACAAAAAAAAACACTAAAACCCATAAAAGGATTATAAAAACCATAAAGACCCTGAAAATCCCTATAACCCTGAAAATCCCTAAAAACACTAAAAAACATAAAAATCTCTGAAAACATAAAAAAACCCTAAATTCCATGAAAAACCCCTGAAAACCATAAAATACCTTGAAAACCTAAAAAACCCTAAAAACCCAAAAAACACATAAAAATTCCAAAAACCCCTTAACCCCTAAAAATATTAAAAAAATCTAAAAACCCATAAAACCCTAAAAACATAGAAAAACCCAGAACCCCTCAAAATTCTTAAAAAGCTTGAAAACCATAAAAATCCTAAAAGATCCCTAAAAATCCCAGAAAATGTAACAAACTCTAAAAAACCTGAAAACCACCTAAAAACAATAAAAACCCTAAAAACCTTAAAAACCCTAAAAACCCATAAAAACCATAAAACCACCAAAAACTCTAAAAACCCTTAAGCCCCCTATTTTTTTTAAAAAATCTAAAAACCCATTAAAACCCTAAAAACTCAAAAGGACCCCTTGAAACCCCAAAAGACCCTAAAACCCCAAAAAAATCCTACAAATGCTAAAAAAACCCTGAAAACCCTGAAAACCCTTAAAAATACCTAAAAACCTAAAAAACCTTAAAACTAAAAAAATATCAAAATCCCTAAAAATTCCGAAAAACATACCAAACCCTAAAAACCCTAAAAAACCATGAAAAAAAATAAACCCTTAAAACCATAACCCCCCCCCCCCCCCAAAAAAACCCATAAATACCCTAAAAATCCACTAAAAACTCTAAAACCCATTAAAAATATGAAAAAACTTTAAAAACACTAACAAACCTAAAAATCATAAAAACTCAAAAAAATCACTAAAAACCCAAAAAAATAATAAAAACCCTAAAAAACTAATAACCCAAAAAACCAAAAAACTCTTAAAGTCCCTAAAAAAACTAAAAAATCCTAGATATCATAAAAATCCTAAAAACTCCCAGAAAAAACCTAAAAACATAAATACCCTAGAAACGCTGAAAACCCCATAAAAACCATAAAAACCCCTAAAAACCTCTAAAACTCTAAAATCCCATAAAACTCCTAAAACTCCACCAAAAACTATAAAAACCCTTAAAAACACTAAAAAATATAAAAAAAAATATAAAAAGCCGTAAAACCCCTAAAAAATCCAAAAAACCCCAGAAAACCACAAAAGACCCTGAAAACCCTGAAAACCCCTAAAAGCCTAAAAAATTCTAAGAACACCAAAAAAATAAAAATCTCTAAAAACCCTAAAAATTCAAAAACCCATAAAAATCCTAAAAAATCACTACAATTCCCTAAACATGTCAAAAATCCTAGATAACATGAAAAACCCTTGAAAACCATAAAACCCCTAAATCCTTAAAAAACCCAAAAAACCCATAAAAACCCTAAACCACTAAAAACTCTAAAAACCCTTTAAAACCCTAAAGACATTAAAAAACTCTAAATAACATTCAAAACCCTAAAAAAGTCAAAAAAAAAACTAAAAACCTAAAAAACCAAAAAACCTAAACATTTAAAATCCCTAAAAACCCTAAAAACCCCTAAACCCCCCCTCAAAATCTCTAAAAACCATAAAAACCCAAAAAACCATCAAAAACATAAAAAAATCCCTAAAAATACTTGAAAATGTAAAAGCTCCTAAAAACCCTAAAAAACCCCTTATAACCATACAAACCACTAAAACCCATAAAACCCCTAAAACCCCACAAAAATGTAAAAACCTCTAAAACCTCTAAAACCATTTAAACCCCTTAAAACGTTTAAAAATTTTTAAAAACCTTAAAAACTCAACCCCCCCCCCCAAAAAAACTCAAATAGACCCTAAAAACCGCTAAACTCCCTAAAAACCCTGAAAAACCACTAAAAACCCTTCAAAATCCATAGAAAACCTAAACAACCTTAAAAACCATAAAAATCCTAAAAAAGCCATAAAAATACCTGAAAACGTAAAAAATCCAAAAAAACCCTGAAAATCCTTTTAAAACCATAAAACCCCTAAAACCCTTAAAAATCCAAAAAACAAATAAAAACCAACTAAAAACTCTAAAACCCCTCAAAACCCCTAAAAACATTAAAAACACTGAAAAAAATTAATATCCCTAAAAATTCTAAAAAACCCTAAAACCCCTAAAAACAATAAAAACCCTAAAACCCCTAAAACCCTTAAAAACCTTGAAAAACCCTAAAACCCCTCAAAATAATAAAAAAACACTAAAATTCCCTAAAAAACATAAAAATCCTAAAAGTCCCTAAAAATCCCTGAAAACATAAAACCCCCTAAAAACCCTTAAAAGCCCCAAAAAGCATAAAAACACATAAAAATATTAAAACCCATAAAACCCAAATAAACCCTAAAATCCCCTAAAAACTCTAAAATCCATTAAAATGCCTAAAGATGTTACTAAACTCAAAAAACCATAAAACCCCTAAAAAAGAAAAAAACCCCTAAAACCCAAAAAACCCAAAAACCCTAAGAAACCCGAAAAAATCCTAAAAACCCTCAAAATCTATAAAACCCTAAAAACTATAAAAATAATATTAAATCCCTAAAACTTCTTGAAAATATAAAGACCCAAAAAACCATGAAAACCCATGGAATCCATAAAAACCCTTAAAAACCTTAAAAACCTAAAAACCTATTAAAACCCCAAACCACTAAAAACTATAAAAAACCCTTAAAACCCATAAAAATGGTAAAATACTATATAAAACCTTTAAACCCCTAAAAACTCAACAGAAACCCTAAAACCCAGAAAAACCATAAAACCCCTAAAAAACCCAAAAAACCCAAAAAACACTGAAAACCCTAAAACCCCTCAAAATCCCTAAAAACCCTCAGAAACCCTAAAAACCATAAAACCCTAAAATGGCCCAAAAAATTCCTAAATATGTAAAAAACCCTAGAACTCTGAAAACCTTAGAAAACTATAAAACCCCCTAAAAACCGTAAAAACCCTAAACCACCATAAGACCCTAAAAAATCTCTAAAAACCCTTTTAAACCCCTAAAAATGTTAAAAAAACTCTAAAAACCTCAAAACACTAAAAAATAAAAAACCCTAAAACCCCAAAAAAACCCGAAAAACTTTAAGAGCCCTAAAAAAACCCTAAAAATCCTTAAAACCCATAAAATATCAAAAAATCCTAAAAAACCATAAAAACCATAAAAATCCTAAAAAATCCCAAAAAAATTATGATAACATAGAAAATCCTAAAAACCACAAATACCCCTATAAACATTAAAACCCTAAAAACCCATTAAAATCATAAAAAACTAGAAAAAAATCTAAAAACCCTTAAAAACCCTAAAAATGATAAAAATCTCTAAAAAACATTATAAAACCTAGAAATTCAAAAAAAATCCCTAAAAACCAAAAAACCCCTAAAAACCCTAAAAACCATCAAAACCCAAAAAAACCCTAAAAAGAATCCAAATCCCTAACAACCTAAAAGACCTATAAAAATCCAAAAAAATGCCTAAAATTACATGAGAAGGTAAAAACCATAAAAGCCTTGTAAAACCCCTGAAAATCCTAAAAACCCCTAAAACCCATAAAAAACCAAAAAACCGATAAAAACACTAAAAACAACAAAAAACACTGAAGACCCTTAAAATCCATAAAAAGTGAAAAAAATTATAAAAAACATTTAAAAACCCAAAAATCTCAAAAAACCAAAAAAACCCAAAAAAACAATAAAAATCCAAAAAACCAAAAAAAACCCCTAAAAATCCTTGAAAGCCCTAAAAATCCCTAAAAACCCAAAAAACATAAATGATAAATAATCCCTAAAAATCCCTGAAAACGTAAAAATATCTAAAAACCCCTGAAAACCATAAAAACCACTAAAAACCTTAAAAACCCAAAAAACCCTAAAAAGCAATAAAAACTCTAAAAACCCTTAAACCCTCGAATTTTTTTTAAAAACCTTTAAACCCCTTAGACACAAAAAACCCATAAAAACCTAAAACACCCTAAAAACCCCTAAAACCCATAAAACCACTGAAAAACCCTAAAAATCACTAAAAATCCAAAAAAACCATAAAAATCCTAAAAAAATCCTAAAAAACCCAGAAAACTTAAAAAACTCTAAAAGCCTAGAAAAACTCCTGAAAACCATAAAAACTACTAAAAACATTAAAACCCCCCCCAAAACCCATAAAACCCTTAAAAAGAAAAAAAATATAAAAACCCATAAAACCCTAAAAGACTTTAAAAAAATCTAGAAACCATAAAAACTCAAAAAAAACCCTAAATACCCTAAAAACCATAAAATCCCTAAAATCCCTAAAACCGATAAAAAAAATTAAAACCCATAAATACCTCAAAATCCCAAATAACCCTTGAAAACCCTAACACCCTAAAAATTCTAAAAGGCCCTAAAATCCCTAAAATGGTAAAAAATAATAAAAACCCTAAAACCCCTATAAACCAAAAAAACCTTAAAAACACTAAAACCCCATAAAACCCCTAAAAACACCCCAAAATATCTTAAAACCCTTAAACCCCCCAAAAAACACACAAAATCTATAAAAAACATAAATCCCCTAAAAACTAAAAAAACAAAAAACCCCAAAAAAACATAAAACCCCAAAAACCCCTAAAACCATTAAAAACCCTGAAAAAACCCTAAACCCCTCAAAATCCCAAAAAATCCCAAAAAACCATAAAAACCATAAAATTCCTAAGAAATCCCTAAAACCCTGAAAATATAAAAAACCCTAAAAACTGTGAAAAACTTCTGGAAAGCATAGAAAACCCTAAAAACCATAAAAGTCATAAAAACCTTAAAAACCACTAAAAACTCTAAAACCCCTAAAAACATTAAAAAACTCTAAAAAACCATAAAACACTAAAAAACTAAAAAAAACCCTAAAAACCAAAACATACCCTTAAAACCCTGAAAACCCCTAAAAACCCTAAAAACCCTTAAAAACCATAAAACCCCTCAAAATCCCTAAAAACCCTAAAAAACATAAAAATCCAAAAAAAAATCCTTACAATCCCTGAAAGCATAAAAACCCACTAAAAACCTTAAAAAACAATTGAAATCCTTCAAACCTTAAAAAACTTAAAAATCTCTAAGAACCAAGAAAAAACCCATAAGAACCCTAAAAACCCTAAAAACCTAAAAAAACCAAAAAATATCAAAATCCATAAAAACCTTAAAAACCTTAATAACCATAAAAGTACTAAAAAATCCCAATATCGTAAATTCCCTAAGAACCATGAAAACCCCTAAAACCATAAAACCACTAAAACCATAAAAATCCTAAAAATCCTTAAGACCCCTAAAAACATTAAAAAACTATAAAAACCCTTTAAACCCCTAAAAAACTCAAAAAACCCTAGAAAACCAAAAAAAACCCTAAAAACCTTAAAACCCCCTAAAAACCAAAAAAAACCCTGAAAACCCCGAAAACCCCTCACGAAATCCCAAAAAACCCTAAAAAACCATAAAATAAATATAAATAATAAAAAATCCCTAAAAATCCCTAAAAATGTAAAAAACCCTAAAAACCATGAAAACTCCCTGAAAACCATATAACCCATAAAAACCGTAAAACCGTAAAACCATAAAAATCCACTAAAAAATCTAAAACACCTTAAGACCCCCAAAAACGTTAAAATATTCTAAAAAACCTTAAAACCCTAAAAAACTAAAAAATACCAAAAAACTCAAAAAACTAAAAAACCCCCCAAAACCCTAAAATACCCTGAAAACCAAAAACCCCCCCAAATCCCTAAAAACCTTAATAACTATAAAAATCCTAAAAGATGCCTAAAAATCATTGAAAACATAAAAACCCCTAAAACTCTGAAAACCCATAGAACCAATAAAAAATGTTTAAAAACTCTAAAAAAACCTTAAAACCCTATGAAACTCAAAAACACGAAAAAACCCAAAATACCAAAAAGAACCCCCCCCCCCCCCCAAACCCTTTAAATCCCTAAAAACCCTAAAAAAATCCCTAAAAACATTAAATACCCTAAAACCCATAAAAACCAACTAAAAACTCTAAAACCCATAAAAACTCTAAAAACATTCAAAACCCTAAAAAACCCATGAAAACCATAAAAACCAATAGAAACCTTAAGAACCCATAAAAACCCATAAAAATCCTAAAAACCACTAAAAACTCAAAAACCACTAAAAAAGTTAAAAACTCAAAAAAACCCATTAGAACCCATAAAATACTCAAAAACCCCAAAAAACCCTAAAACCTCTAAGAAACCTCAAGAAATCCTCAAAATCCCCAATACCCCTAAAAACCCTAAAAACCATAAAAATTCTAAAAACCCTAAAAATCCTTGAAAACATAAAAAAACCTAAAAGCCCTGAAAATCCACTAAAAACGAGAAAAACACTTAAAAATATTAAAAACCCTAAAACCAACAAAAAACCAAAAAACCCCTAAAACTATTAAAAACATTAAAAAATATCTAAAAAATATTAAAACAACTAAAAAACTCAAAAAAATGCTAAAAACCCAAAGAAACCATAAACCCTTAAAAACCCTTAAAACCACTAAAACCCCTCAAAGTCCATAAAAATCCTAAAAAATACCTAAAACTAGAAAACCCCCTAAAAGTCCCTAAAAATTCCTAAAAAAATAAAAAACCCTAAAACCCCTAAAAAACCCCTAAAAACCATGAAAACCATTGAAAACCTTAAAAACCCCTAAAAACCCATAAAAACCCTAAAACCCACTAAAAACTCAATAAACCATTAAAGCCACTAAAAACATTAAAAAAGTCTAAAAAAACTTAAAATCCTTAAATAAAATAAAAAACACCTAAAAACCCTAACCGACCAAAAAAACACCAAAACCCCTAAAAACCTAAAAAACACTAAAACCCCTAAAAACTCCCAAAAACCCTAAAAACCATAAAAATCCTAAAAAATCCATAAAAATCTCTGAAAGCACAAAGAACACTAAAAAGTCTAAAAGCCCCTAAAAACCATAAAACCCCAAAAACCTTAAAAAACCCATAAAAACTATAAAACAACTAAAAACCATAAAAATCCTTAGAACCCTTAAAAAATATAAATACCTTAAAATCCCTAAAACACTAAAAAAACCCTGAAAACCCAAAAAAACCATAAAATTCCTAGAAACCCTAATAACCCTAAAAATCCTAAAAAACCTTGAATCCCATAAAAACCCTCAAATTCCCTAAAATCCCTAAAACCCCTAAAACCCATAAAAACCCTAAAAGACCTAAAAATCCCTGAAAATAGAAAAAATGATAAAAACCCTAAAAAACCCTGAAAACATAAAAACCCCTAAAAACCCATCATAACCCAAAAGACCACTAAAAACTATACAAACTTGTTAAACCCCTAAAAATGTTTAAAAACTCTAAAAACTAGAAAAATCATAAAAAAATCCCTAAAACCCAAAATGAACACTAAAATCCCTAAAAACCCAAAAACCCCTAAAATCCATGAAAAAACCTTTAAAACCCTCAAAAAATTTTAAATCCCTAAAAACCCTTAGAACCATAAAAATCTAAAAAACCTAAAAATCACTAAAAACATAAAAAAACCCCTAAAAACCATGAAAAAACATCTGAAAACCATAAACACCCCTAAAAACCTTAAAACCCCTAAAAAACCATAAAAACACTAAAAACACTAAAAACCTTTAAAACCCCTAAAAAGGTTAAAAACTCTAAAAACATTTAAACCCCTAAAAAACACAAAAAAACCCTAACAACCCAAAAGACCCTAAAACACTAAAAACCATAAAAATCATAAAAAATCCTTATAAATCACTAAAAACGTAAAAATCCTAAAAACCCTAAAACCCCCCTGAAAAACATAAAAACATTTAAAACCATTAAAAATCATGAAAACCTATAAAAACCCTAAATAACCAATAAAAACTATAAGACCCCTTAAACCCCCTAAAAAACTCTAAAAACCATAAAACTCTAAAAAATAAAAAAAAAAACCCATAAAAACCCAAAAAACCATAAAACACTAAAAACCTAGAAACCCAAAAAACCCTAAAACCCCCTAAAACCCTCAAAATACCTAAAAACCCTAAAAACCATGAAACCCATAAAAATCATAAAAAAGAATTAAAAATCCTGGAAAACATAAAAAACCCTAAAAACCCTTGAAAACCATAAAACCCCCTAAAACCGTTAAAACCCCATAAAACCTCATGAAAACCCCCTAAAACCTCATAAAAACCAACACTAAAAATCATTAAAACACCTAAAAACTCAAAAAACCCTAAAACCACAAAAAATACATAAAACCATAAAACCCCTAAATACTCTTAAAACCCCAAAAACCACACCAAATGCCTAAAACCCAAAAAAACCTAATACCCATAAAAATTCTATAAAGTCATAAAAAACCCTGAAAACATAAAAAACTCTAAAAACATTGAAAACCCCTTGAAAACCATAAAATCCCATAAAACTCTAAAAACTAACTAAAAACTCAAAAAACCCTTAAAACCGATAAAAAAATTTAAAAACTCTAAACACCTTGAAAACCCTACAAAACTGGAAAAAACCCCTAAAAGCCCAAAAGACCCTAAAAACCCTTAAAGCCCAGCCCCTAAAACTCTAAAAACCACTAAAAATCCTAAAAACACATAAAAATCATACAAAATTCCAAAAATCCCTAAAAATTTTAAAAAATCTAATAGTACTAAAAAACCACAAAAAACCATAAAACTTGTAAAAATCATAAAAACCATAAAAACCCAATAAAAACTCTAAAAATATCGAAACCCTAAAAAATTAAAAATACCTAAAAAACCTTAAAACATTAAAAACTAAAAAGAACTGTAAAACCCTAAAAACCCTGAAAATCCCACCCAAAACCCTAAAGAACCCTGAAATTCCCTAAAAACCCACAAAATACCAAAACCAAAAAACCCTAAAAACCATAAAAAACCAAAAAAATCACTAAAAATACATGAATATGAGAAAAACCCTAAGAACCCTAATAAACCCCTAAAACCATAAAAACCCTAAAAACCATAGAAACCCTAAAAATCAAAAAACTATAAAAACCCTTTAAACCCCTAAAAATATTAAAAATGTCTAAAAACATCAAAAAATATAAAAAAATCAGAAAACCCCTAAAACCACCAAAATACCCTAAAACCCCTAAGAAACCCGAAAAACATTAAAAACCTTGAAAACCCTAAAAACCATAAAAATCCCTAAAAATCCTTAAAAATCCCTGAAAACAAAAAATCCCTAAAACCTTGAAAAATCCCAGAAATCCTTAAAAACCCATAAAACCATAAAAACCCTAAAACCCCATAAAAACTCTCAGAACCACTAAAAACTCAAAAAACCCGTAAAACCCCTAAAACGATAAAAAAACTCTAGAAAACATTAAAAACCCCATCAAACTCAAAAAAACCCTAAAAACCCCAGAAAACCATAAAAACCCTAAAAACCCTAAAATTCCCTAAAACATTTAAAGAACTCTAAAACCCATATAAATCCCAATAAATCCCTAAAAATCCACGAGAACATAAAAAACCCTAAAAACTCTAAAAACCCCTTGAAAACAATAAAACCCCATAAAACCCTAAAAACCCATAAAAACTCTAAAAGACCATGAAAAACTCTAAAAATCCTTAAAACTGCTAAAAAAATTAAAAACTAAAGAAAACCTTTGTTTCCCTCGGAACGTGTGTTCTGGTTAGAAGTCACTATTTCCAAATAGTTTCCAATGGATTTGTTTATGGAACCAAAAACACACAATGGTTATATATCCAAAAGGACATACATTACAAAGGCATACATTCATTAGGTTTAATGGCCTATGATACCTAAGAACTCGCATTGGTCGAGGGGATGGGAGGTTGGGCTCATCACCCCCTTTTGGGGGGAATTATTACCTACACCAAGAATCTCTTTAAGATTTTAGATTTGTTCATGAATTCTGAATTAATTTCACAATTATGATGTGAGTTATCCTAATATTAGCAATAAATTATTATCATGTGTGGAATTCAAAATCATCTGTATGTATTTTAGGTTCTTCATCAATGGAGATATCTGTGTGTATCTGGGGTTCTACATTGATGGTATCATCTTATATTATACTTAGAGATTCTTCGGTCGTTATCATGATTATGCTAGATTTTAAGCCACTTTGTGGGGCACTTTGTAATTTTATGGTCATCTAGGTAGGCGAATGTCAATCTAAAATTTATCATCATCCAAGGAGATAGAATTTTACTCTGGATTTTATTGTCATCCAGGTAGATAGAGTTTAATCTCGAGTTTATCATCATCTAGGGAGATAGAAGTTGTTTTGATGTTGGGATAGAACCCATTGTTGGGATTCCTACATATCCTTGTGAAAGGAATTAGAACCCACATAGTTTGGTGCCGCTTAATGGGACACATCATACCTTTTAATGTCATGTGATAAGGACCCAACAGTATAGTTTAATGTCATGTGGTAAGGACATCTAGGTGGAAGGTGCCTATTCAAATCTTGGTGTGGGACTTATGCCTAAGAATCCCAAGGAACTTGGAAGGAATATGAACTCCCAAGTTGAATTAGACCTTGTTGGGGATATGACCCAAAGAGAACAGGGTTGATTTAGAATGTTGGGTTTGAACCTCAGGGAGGCTTCCTACATATCTCGTTTGGATGGGAATCAATGCCCATGTAGTTCGATAAGTCTCACAGGGGAGCATGACCCTTTTAGAGACATATTTTTGGGCTGACTTCTAAATATGATTCCCTTATAATAGGCTTTATGAGATATGTATTAACTCATGGAGGTATAGGGGGCTTAATTCAGGGCTTACTCCTAAGGAGGATTCCTAGAATATGGGAATTATGATTGGGGCTTACTCTTGGGTAGGATTCCGTAAAAAGGGGCTATGATTTCTCATTTCATGGATGAGATTATATGGAGCTCGGGCCTTAGGATGGATTCCTACATATCCTATTTATGGTGGGAATCAAAGTTCTCATAGTTAATACATCAGGTGGATTGTATGGGTGTTTTCATCATCAAAAATCTCTAATACCATGTGATTCATGCTCGGTGTGAGAATCAAGAGGATGTGAAAGATTTAAAAAACCACACACAATTTTACTCCTTCACTGGTGGAAGAGGTTGGGGCTATGACGAAGGAGGCCATGGTTATGGTGGAAGAGGTCGCAGCTACGATGTTTCACTCTATTCAATTTACATTGAACATGGGTCCAATGTAAGGAACAAGTGAAGGTAAAGGATGTAGAGAGGAGCAATATTGAAACCTCCTACATGAAAGGCTCAGGGCTTACACCAAGATGGGTTCCCTTTGATTGGCCTAGGAGAGGAGGGATACTTTTCCTTTGTCAAAAGAAAAAAGAAAGTGTGATCTTTATCCTCCCTACCAAGAACCGGAGGCTTCAGGTCAGAGAGATGTCAAGGGGAGGACAAAGGGAGACTTTTCCTTTTCCAAAGGAAAAGTAGAAAGTTTCATCATTATCCTCCCTACCAGGAACTGGAGGATCTAGGTGAGAGAGATGATAAGGGGAGGATATAGTCCTATCCCCAGAATCCAAGACCGGGAACTCCTCAAAACTGTCCTTAGGGTAACAGTCCATGTGACTGTATATATAAAATTCTAAAGATACCCCAAGGATCTTGACCCTTTGGTAGGAAAAGTGTGGGAAACCTCTAACCATAGAAATACAAATCCAAATGGGAGACACGCTGATGTGCCTTTCCCTAAGGTTTTGTAAATCAGGATGTCTTGGTGCAGGTTTCAACATGGTCTCTTTTAGGCAAGAGATCCAGTGAAGGATAATACTTTCCATGAGTGGATTTAAAAGAGGATTCATGAAAGGCTCATGTAGGCTAAAGGGATGAGGTAAACCAAGGAGGGCCGCACAAGGGGTGCACTGTGCAAGGGGTCTCCGTGCAAGTTGGCTTGGCCGAATTGGTTTCACCTTAGTTGACGAACAACCTGGATGAATACACTTGGGAAAATCCTTGTTCAATCCTTTAAGGGTCTCTATAGGGATTCCCAAAATTAAGTCATGCATGTTCTTGTTTGAGGAAGGGTGGTCATGCTAGTCTTCTTGAATCAGGGGGTTGAGCGAACTCGTTGCGCAAGTGTTGTTTATTTTAAACACTGATTGGACATAAGTCTCACTATCCCCCTTTAATTCCATCTCTTTAGGTGTTATTAAACCACCTTGGAGGTTTCAAAGGACTTGGTAGAAGCACTAGGGTGATCAGAGCAGCAATTTGCCTTTGGAAAAATTCATCCATCCAAATGAAGAACCAAAGGGTTCTTTATAGAAAAATATGAGACCTTGGGTGAAGGATACTGGTCGTGCAGGGGAGTGGTGAACAGGTGGGTGGTGTGTAGGTGGGTAGCGTGCAGGTGGGTGGCATGCAGGTACTTGCGCACCGACGGTGCTTTGGGGGACTTAGGTGAAAAAGTTGTTCTATACTGTGGGGTTGTGCCCCCACACCCCTACACGGGATAGGTACCGGGATTTGGTCCCATCCCTTCGGGCCGGTGCCTTCGCTACCATCATTGACCCCCATGAAAAATGTAGAGTCACACAACGAACTTTTCGAGCTCAGTTGATGATGTTTTCTATCATGCCGTATGGGAATCCAATCTGCTCCTTCCAGCATAAAGACATATTTATACTTAAACACTGCATTTTGTGTCTAAGTGATGTTCATATCTTCAATTTTGCAGAGAAGTTCATGGAACACATTTCATGGTGTCAACAACATTAAAAGTCCAAAATACACAAAAAGTCCCTAAAACCCTAAAAACCCTAAAAATCCAAAAAACTCCTAAAATCCATAAAAATTCTAAAAATCCCTAAATATGTAAAAAAACCTAAAAACCCCTTAAAACCATAAACCCATAAAAACCTTAAAAACACCTAAAAACCTATACAAACCCAAGAACCCCACTAAAACTCTAAAAACCCTCTAAACCCCTAAAAACGTTAAAAAATCCAAAAAAAATTAAAACCCTAAAAAACTAAAAAGAAACCCACAAAACCAAAAAGACCCTAAAAACCCTAAAAACCCTATAAAACCCCACAAAATCCCTAAAAACCCCAAAAAACCTATAATCCATAAAAATCCTATAAAATCCATAAAAAAACCCTAAAAAGGTAAAAAACACTAAAAACCTTAAAAACACTTGAAAACCATAAATACTCCTAAAAACATTAACACCCCTAAAAACTCATAAAACCCATAAAGTCCACTAAAAACACTACAAAACCTTAAAACCCTAAAAATGTTAAAAAAATCTAAAAAAACCTTAAAAACCCAAAAAAACTAAAAAACCCTAAAACCCTCAAAATCCCTAAAAAACTCTAAAAAATCCTTATACCCATAAAAATCATTAAAAAGACAAAAAAATTCCAAAAAACATAAAAAACCAAAAAACCAAAAAAACCCTTGAAAACCATAAAACCCCTAAAACCCTTAAGAACCCCAAAAAAACCCTAAAACCATGAAAAACTATAAAAACCCTCAAAACCCCTAAAAACTAAAAAAAATATTAACACCCATAAAAACCTAAACACTCAAAAAAAACAATAAAAACCCAAAAAGATGATAAAAACCAATAAAAACCATAAAATCCCAATAAACTAGAAACCCCATCAAAATCCCAAAAACCAATAAAAACCCTAAAAACCATAAAAATCATAAAAAATCCCTAAAATTCTCTGAAAACAAAAAAAACCCAAAAACCCTGAAAATCCCCTAAAAACCTTAAAAACTCAAAAAACCCATAAAAGCCTAAAAAGCCGCTAAAAACTCTAAAAACCCTTAAAACTGCTGAAAATGTTAAAAAACTCAAAAAATATTTAAAACCCATAAAAAACAAAAAAACCCTAAAATCAAAAAAAAACAAAAAAAACCACTAGAACTCCTAAAATCCTAAAAAAATACTAAAAATCCCTAAGACCCTAAAAATCCCTAAAAACGCTAAAAACTTCTAAATTCTTGAAAAAAACCCAAAAGACCCGACAAATGAAAAACCCTAAAAACCCTGAAAAACACCTGAAAACCCCCTTAAACCCTCGAAAAATACTTAAAACCCTAAAAATCCATAAAAACCCATAAAACCCAGTAAAAACTCTTAAAACCCTTTAAACCCCTAAAAATATTAATAAACCTTAAAAAACCTTAAAATCCCAAAAAAATAAAAAAAACCCTAAAAACAAAAAGGACCATAAAAACCCTGAAAAACCCCAAAAACCCTAAAAAACCAAAAAACTACTAAAATCCTCAAAATCCCTAAAATCCCTAAAAACCCTAAAAACCATAAAAATCCTAAAAAACCCTACAAATACCTAAAAACTTAAAAATCCTGAAAACCCCTAAAAACCATAAAACCACTAAAAACCTTAAAAACCCCAAAAAACCAAAAAAACCCTAAAACCTGCTAAAAACTAAAATAACCCATTAAAACACATAAAATGTTAGAAACCTCTATAACATCTTAAAAACCCTAATAAGTAAAAAAACGCCTAAAAACCCAAAAAGACTATAAAAACATTGAAAACCCTAAAAACCCCAAAAAATCTTGAAAACCCATGAAAATCCCTCAAAATACCTAAAAAAACTAAAAAACCATTGAGATCGTAAAAGGTCTTAAAATTTCCTAAAAATATAAAAAACCCTAAAAACCCTAAAAACCTTGAAAACCCCCTAAAACCCATAAAACCTCTAAAACCTTACAAAAATAAAAATTCACAAAAACCCTAAAAACCACACAAAAATCTAAAAACCCTTAAACCCCTAAAATATTTAAAAAACTCTAAAAACCCATAAAAACCCTACAAAAATCAAAAAACCTAAAACCCCAAAAGACTATAAAACCCCTGAAAACTCATAAAACCCTAAAAAACCCTGAAAACCCTTGAAAAACTCTAAAACTGTCAAAATCCCTAGAAACCATAAAAAATGCGAAAGAAAGCCCAAAATTCCCTAAAAATTTAAAAAACCCTGAAGATCCCCTGAAATCCATAAAACCCCTAAAACCATAAAAAAACCCTAAAAACCCATAAAAACCGTAAAAACCAAAAAAACTATAAAAACCATAAAAGCCTCTAAAACTATACAAAACTCTTAAAATCCATAAAAACACTAAAAATTTCAAAAAATAATAAAAAACGAAAAAAAACCCTTAAAACCCCAATAATCCCTAAAAACCCTAAAACCCCAAAAAACCTAAAAACCCTCAAAATCCCTAAAAACATGAAAAATATATAAAAACCATAAAAAATCCTAAAAATCCCTAAAAATCCCTAAAAACATAAAAAACCCTAAAACATTGAAAAGTCCTAGAAAAAAAATAAAAACCCCTAAAACATTGAAAAATACTAAAAACACATAAAAATGATAAAAACTGACTAAAAACTCTAAAATCCTGTTAAAACCCTAAAAATGTTTAAACACTAAAAAACATTAAAAACCCCAATAAAAACATAAAAACCCAAAAGACCCTAAAACCCCTAAAACCTCTAAAAACCCTCAAAATCCCTACAAAACCTAAAAACCCCAAATTTCCTAAAAAATTTGTAAAAATCCCTAAAAACATAAAATCCTGTAAAAACCATGAAAAACCCATGAAAACCATAAAAACCACTAAAAACTTAAAAAATCATAAAATACATATAAACTCCAAAAACCCACTAAAAGCCCCTAAAAATGTTAAAAATATCTAAAAAAACTTATCCTTGCAATTAAAAACTCTAAAAAACATTAAAACCCCTAAAAACTAAAAAAACCAAAAACCACATAAAACACTAAAAAACCTAAAAACCTGGAAAAAACCCTCATAACCATCAAAATCCCAAAAAAAACCTAAAATATAAAAAAACTCTAAAAATCCTAAAAAATCACTTCAAATCCCTGAATATGTAAAAAAACCTGAAAACCCTGAAAGACCCCAAAAACCACTAAAGACCTTTAAAACCCTAGAAACTACTAAAAACCCTAAAAACCCACTAAAAACTCTAAAAAACCTCAAAACCCCTAAAAACATTAAAAACTAATAAATACCTTAATAACCCAAAAAACTCAAAAATGACCTAAAACCCCCAAAAGACACAAAAAACATTGAAAACCAAAAAAACCAAAAAAAACCCCAAATCCCTAAAAAACCTACAAACCCTAAATGTCCTAAAAAAGTCTTAAAAATCCATGATAATGTAAAAACCCTAAAAACCCTTGAAAACCTTAAAACCCCTAAATACCAAAAAAAACCTGTAAAAAACATAAAACCACTAAAAACTCAATTAACCCCTTAAAATCCCTATTTTTTTAAAAAAACTCTAAAAACCATTAAAACCTAAAAAAACTCAAAAAACCCCTAAAATCTCAAAACGAACTTAAAACCCCAGAAAAACCAAAAAAACCCTGAAAACCGCTAAAAACTATAAAAATCCCTAAAAACCCAAAAAGCTATAAAACTTCTAAAAAATCTTATAAAATCCCTAAAAATATAAAAAACCTAAAAACCCTGAAAAAACCTGAAAACCATAAAAACCCCTAAAAAAATTAAAATACCCTAAAAACACATCAAAACCATAAAAACCAAAAAAAATATAAAAACCCTTAACACCCCTAAAAACATTAAAAACTATAAAAAACCTTAAATCCCTTGGAACTCAAAAGAACCCAGAAAACCTAAAAAACCTAAAACCATAGAAAAACACTAAAAACCCTAAAAACCTTGAAAGTACCTAACAACACTCAAAGCCCCTAAAAACCATAAAAAACATTAAAACCCATAAAAACATGAAAAAACCACTAAAAATCAAAAACCCATTAAAACCCCTATAAACATTAAAAAACAACAAAAAACCTTAAAACCCCTAAAAATTCAAAAAAACCCCTAAAAACACAATAGATCCTTAAACCCCCTAAAAACCTAAAACCCTAAAAAAACATGAAAACCCCTAAAAACTCTAAATATTCCTAAAAACCCTAAAAAACACTAAAACCATAAAAATATTTAAAAATCCCTAAAAATCCTTGAAAACCTAAAAACCCTAAAAATATTGAAAAAACCCATGAAAACCATAATACACCCAAAACCCTTAAAAACAAATTAAACCCTCAAACCCACTAAGAACTATAAAACTCTTAAAAAATCTACAATATTAAAAAACTCTAAAAATCCTTAAAACCCTACAAAAAATAAAAAACCCCAAAAGACCGTAAAAATCCCCGAAATACCCAAAAACCCTAAAAAATCATAAAAACCATCAAAATCCCCAAAAAAACCCAAAACTATAAAAACCATAAAAATACTAAAAAATCCCTAAATATACATGAAAATTTATAAAAAAACTATAAACCCTGAAAGCCATAAAATCCCCTAATAACCTTAAAAATCCTAAAAAACCATAAAAACATGAAAAAAATCAATAAATAATCTAAAAAACCCAGAAAAATAAAAAAAACAAACTGAAAAAATTCCCTAAAAATCCTCAAGATCCAAAAATATTCTTAAAAACCCTAAAAACCATGAAAATCCAAAAAAATCCCTAAAAATATCTGAAAACAGAAATAACCACTAAAAACCATGGAAACCATTAAAGCCCATGAAACCCTTAAAAATCCCTTAATTCCCAAAAAACCCATAAAAACCTCTAAAAACTCTAAAACCCTTAAAACCCTAAAATCATTAATTACCCTAAAACCATAAAAACACAAAAAAAATAAAAAATAACCCCAAAAAGCCTCAAGATCCCAAAAAACGATAAAACCCCCTAAAATCATAAAAATTCAAAAAATCTATAAAAATCCCTAAAAACATAAAAAACCCAGAAAAACCCCTGAAAACCATAAAACCCCATTAAAGCCTTAAAAACCTTAAAAACCATAAAAATCTAAAAAACCACTAAAAACTCTAAAAACCCTTTAAAACCCTAAAAACCTTAAAAAAATCTAAAAATCCATAAAAACACAAAAAAACATAAAACCCCAAAACAAACCTAAAAACCCTAAAAATCCTTTAACACCCTAAAAAACATTGAAAACCCCTAAAAGCCTCAAAATTTCTAAAGACCCTAAAAAACATAAAACCTTTAAAATCATAAAAAAGATCTAAAATTCCTAAAAACATAAAAAACACTAAAAATCATTAAAACCCCCTGAAAACCATAAAAACCCATAAACCCCAAAAAATCCAAACAACCCCATTAAAACCCTAAACCACTAAAAACTCTTAAAACCCTTAAAACCCCTAAAAGCGTTAAAAAACACTACAAAATCTTAAAACCCCTAAAAACTCAATAAATACCCTAAAACCAAAAAAAGGAACCTAAAAATCCTAAAAACCCCTAAAAACACTAAAAAATTTTGATGAGCCCTAAAAACCCTCAAAATCACTAAAAACCCAAAAAACCATAAAATCATAAAAATCATAAAAAGACCTAGAAATCCCTAAAAATGTAATAAACCATAAAAACCCTAACCCCCCTGAAAACCATAAAAACCCCTAAAAACCTTAAAAACACTAAAAAACACCCAAAAAACCACTAAAAACTTTAAAAACCATTAAAACCTCTAAAAACATTAAAAACTCTAAAAACCCGTTAAAACCCTAAAAAACTCAAAAAACCATTGAAAACCCACAAACACACTAAAAACCATGAAAAACCCTAATAACCTAAAAAAAATGATAACCCCTAAGAACACTCAAAATCCCTAAAACCCTAAAACCCCAAAAAAATCCTAAACAAATCCTAAAAAATCCATAAAAATCCCTAAAATTGGAAAAAAAACTAAAAACACTAAAAAACCCTTGAAAACCATAAACACACTTAGAAAACTTAAAAACAAAAAAACCCATAAAACCTTAAGGACCAATAAAAATCTAAAACCACTTTAAACCCCCCAAAAACATTAAAAACTCTAGAAAACCATAAAACCTCTAAAAATGTAAAAAAACTCTAAAAACCCAAAAAGTCCCTAAAACCGTGAAAAATCCTAAGAACCCTTAAAACACTAAAACCCTACAAAAACCTAAGAACCTTAAAACACCCAAAAAATAAAAATAATAAAAAATCCGAAAAATCCTTGAAAAAGTAAAAAAAACTCTAAAAACCATGAAAACCCCTTGAAAACCATAAAATCCCCTAAAAATCGTAAAAAAAACCTAAAAACACCAAGATCCATCAAAATACCTAATAATATTAGAAGACCCTAAAATTCATGAAAAACATAAAAAGCATTAAAATTACCTAAAAATATAAAAAACCCTAAGAACCCTGAAAATCCCCTAAAAACCATAAACCCCTAAAAATTTCTAAAAAACGTAAAAACGCATAAAAAATCTAAAATCCAACTAATTACTTTGAAAACCCTTATAAACATTAAAAATTAATAAAAAACCTTAAGAACACTAAAAACTCAGCAAAACCCTAAAAACCCAAAAAAACCATACAAACCGAAAAACACCCTGAAAAAACCTAAACCCCTAAAAATCCCTAAAACTCTAAAAAATCCTAAAAACCATAAAAATATTAAAAATGCCCTAAAAATGCCTAAAAACCCTTAAATACCCCTAAAAACCATAAAACCCCTAAAAACCACTATAAAATCTAAAATCCATTTAAACCCCTAAAAACATTAAAAACACTAAAAACTTTAAAACCCTAAAAACTCCAAAAAAAATTCCTAAAACCCCCAAAAAACCATAAAACCTCAAAAACCCAAAAATCCAAAAAAAATCTGAAAAAATCCCTAAAAACATAAAAAACCCTAAACCCTAAGAAACACTAAAAACTCAACAAACCCTTTAAACCCCAAAAGATGTTAAAAAACTCGAAAAACCAAAAAAACCCTAAAAACACAAAAATCCTATAAAACCACAAATAACCATAAAAACCTTAAATCCCCTAAAAATCCAGAAAAACATTATAATCATTAAAAACCCTAAACACCACTTAAAACCATAAAAACCCTAAAAGGCCCTAAATATCCAAGAAAACTTAAAAAACCCTAAAAACCTTAAAAAAACATGAAAACAATAAAACCCCCTAAAAACCTTAAAAATCCCTCAAAATCCATAAAACCCCTAAAAAAACTAAAAACACTAAAACACTTAAAACTCCTAAAAATGTTTAAAAACTCTAAAAACCTTAAAAACACTGAAAAAATAAGAAAACCCCTAAAAGTCCCTTAAAACCCTCAAAATCCCTAAAAACCCTAAAAAGCCCTAAACAGATAAAAACCCTAAAATGCCCTAAAAATCATTGAAAACATAAAAAACCCTAAAAACCTCATGCAAAAACCCCTAAAAAAACACATAAAACCCTTAAAAACCTTAAAACCTATAAAAATCCTAAAACTGATAAAAAATATAAAAACCCTTAAATCCCCAAAAATCTGATAAATTCCCTAAAAACCTTAAAACAACTAAAAAACAAAAAAAAAACAAAAAAAACCCAAAAAGGACCCTTAAAACCCGGAAAATCCCAAAAACCGTAAAAAACCCCCTAAAACCCCTAAAACTCTAAAAAAACCTAAAAATCCATAAAAAACCTAAACACCATAAAAATCCTAAAAAGACCTAAAAATCCCAAAGAATACAAAAAACCCTAAAAACCCTAAAAAACCCTTGAAAACCAAAATACCACAAAAAAAAACTTAAAAATCCCTACAAATACATAAAAATAATAAAACCACTAAAAACTCTAAATCCATTTAAACCATTAAAAATGTAAAAAAACTCTAAAAAAACTTAAAAACAAAAAAAACTAATACCCCTAAAATCCCATTCAAACCCACCCAAAAATATCTAAAAACCCTAAAAAACATAAAAATCCTAAAAAATCCACAAGAATCCCTAAAATGTAAAAAATTCTAAAAACCATAGAAAACCTCTGAAAACCATTGGGCCTTTGTGGATATAGATCGGTCCGATATGGATTGCGGTGAAGCAGATGACTCCTTGGCGGTCAAAAATATTTCTGGAATTCAGCCACGGTTCGGGTTTGACTTTTCAGATTTGGGGTTTCCTCGGGCAGATCAGCAGAGTCGAGGGCCTCAACAACGAAGTAGGTTGCTCCAGCATCACAGGTTCTAGTCTCATCGATGGGTGATCTTCTTTCCTAGTTTTCTACTGCTGTCCTTTCCGACATCTCGGGTTATTCTCCTTCTCTATCGGTTTCTTTCTGCAAGGAACTGTGTAAGGGCTTCCTCCTGACGGATTGGTTGCTGCGGTGATAGGTTTCGGCAGAGGTGTGGCACGATGTTTTGGCTCTCTCGGATGTTGGTGCTTCGACCATCTCTTCTGTCAGATTTTAATTCTGGTGGGCTTTGCTTGTTCTCCAGGCTTCGCGATGGAATATGGCAGTTTCAGAGGGCTTTGTGCAGTTTTTCTATTGGCGTGCATGATCTTGTGCTGCTCGAATTCCAGTGGCTTGTGTGAAGTCATGGTGAGGCGAGGATATGCGGCAAAGATCTGGGAATGGGTGATTCTATGTGGCTTCTCCAATTTTGCGACAGATCTTAGGGATTGGTGATTGTTGCTGTGTTGTGGGCTTTTGGTTCTGCTCAGAGGCTGCTTGAGACACTGTAGAAGTCACAGAATGCTACTTTGTAGTGGTGGATGGCTCGGTTGTAAGTTGATGCTGGTGTTGTTTGCTGGTTTTGTTCTGAAGTGTTGTGTTCTCGATGTGCTTTGTGGTTTATGGGCTACTAGAAGGAGTGTCTGCGCTGCATATTTTTTCTTGTCTCAGATGCTGGAGATTCTACGCCCCTCGTTGTGCTGCTGGGCGCGTGCTGCTAGTATATTGGTTGCTTCTTGGCTGCGATGTGATGAAGATGTTGTTTCTATTTCTGGTGATGGTGTCTCTGTACTGCTGGGGATGGACCTGCCTAGTATGGTGGCACTGAATGATGTGGAGGCTGGGGATTCTGGTGCTGATGGTTTGATGTTGCTGGTGTGCTAGGTGATGGATGATGCTTGGATGGGATTTGATGAATGGTGTTGGGGTTTGGTGATGGTTTCCGCTTTACTGAGCGGTAGCAATGGTGAGACTTATGACTATAAAGTTGGTGGTTCTGTGATGCTGGTGGTGGATATCCTTGGCAAGGAGGCGTTAGTTGATGAAAATTGAACTGAGAGATGCTGGTTTCTATTTGGCTAGGAGATGCTGTTGGAGATGCTTCTGTTTTTCCGTTTCCTCTGTTTTGTGTGTCTTTTGAGTATTTTGGAGTCTTTTGGGTTTTGTGGGAGTGTCCAGGATTTTTGGGTGTGGGTGGATTGACCCCACCCCTCCCTTGTCTGCAGTGTCTTTTTTTTCTAATAAATTTTGGGGGGCCAGGAACAGCCTGACCTCGCACCTCTTCTGCCCTGAAAAACATACAATCCCCTAAAAACCATAAAAAACCTTAATACCCATAAAACCACTAAAAACACTAAAAACCCTTAAAACCCCTAAAAAGTCACAAAACTCTAAAAAACCTTAAAGCCTCTAAAATCCTCAAAACACCGTAAAAATAAAAAAAATCCTAAAAGCATTGTAAACCCCTAAAAACCATAAAAACTAGAAAAACCCTTAAAACCATCAAAATCCCTAAACTCCCTATGACCCCCTAAAACCCATAAAAATTCTAAAATATCCCTAAAAACCCCTAAAAACATAAAAACCCCTTAGAACCCACGAAAATCCCATGAAAACATTAAAAAAACTGAAAAAAAAACACTAAAACTCTAAAAACCTTTTAAACCCCTTAAAAATTAAGAAACTCTAAAAAACCTTAAAACCCTAAAAACACAAAAACCCTAAAAACCAAAAAATAACCCTAAAACCCTTCAAACCCCTAAAACCCCATAAAACCCTAAAACCCCAAAAAAATCCCCAAAAAATCTCAAAATCCATCAAAACCCTAATAACCGTAATGCCATAAACATCCTAAAAATATAAAAAATTCAATAAAAACAAAAAACCCCAAAAAACCCCCAAAAAACCATAAAACCCCTAAAAGAATTAAAAATAAAGAAAACCCCATAAAAACACTAAAAATCCACTAAAAACCTTTAAAACCCCTAAAAACATTAAAAACCTCTAAAAACACTAAAAATTCGAAAAACCCCCCAAAACTAAAAAACCCATAAAACACTTAAAACCCTAAAAACCTTGAAAAACCTTGAAAACCACTGAAAGTCCCTAAAACCCCTAAAAACTTTAAAAACCATAAAAATACTAAAAAAGACATAAAAATCATTGAAAACATAAAAAACCTAAAAACCCAAGAAAACCCTGAAAACCATAAAACCCCTAAAAAGATTAAAAAACACTAAAACCCATGAATCCTTTAAAAACTCCGCTAAAGCCATAAAATCACTAAAAACTCTCAAAACCATTAAACCCCTAAATTTTTTAAAAAAATCTAAAAACCTATAAAAGCCTAAAATACTCAACAAAACCCTAAAAAACCATAAAAACCATCAAAATCCAATAAAAACCCTAAAAGCCCTCAAAATCCCTAAATACCCTAAAAACCATAAAAATCCTTAAAAAGGCCTAAAAATACTAAAAAACATAAAAAAATCCTAAAAACCCTAAAATCCCCGAAAACCCATAAAACACCTGAAGACATTAAAAACCCCTAAAAAACAATAAAAACCTAAAAAACTAAGAAATATGAAATTACATAAAACCCCTAAAAATATTAAAAAACACTAAAAAACCTTTAAAAACCTAACAACTAAAAAACTATCAATCCCCAAAAAACCATAAAAAAACCTTAAGACACTAAAACCCTAAAACCCTAATAAAACCCTGAAAACCCCAAAAAACCCTAAAAATCCCTAATACACTAAAAATACTAAAAACCATAAAAATACTAAGAAATCCCTAAAAATACTTTAAATGTAAAAAACCCTAAAACCTTGAAAATCACCTTAAAACCATAAAAAACCAAAAAACTATAAAAATCCAAAAACCCAAAAAACCGAAAAAAACAAACTAAAAACTCTAAAAACCATTAAAACCCTTAAAAACATTAAAAACTTTAAAAAACTTAAATAACCAAAAAACTCAAAAAAAAAACCTAAAAACCCAAAAAACCATAAAACTTAAAAACCCTAAAACAACCAAAAATCATCAAAATCACTAAAAACCCCAAAAAACATAAAACCATAAAAACCCTAAAAAATCCCTAAAAATCCCTATAAATGTAAAACCCCCTAAAAACCTTGAAAACAAACTAAAACCCATAAAACCCCTAATACTTTTAAAACCCCTAAAATTGTATAAAAACCCTAAAAATCCACTAAAACTGTAAAAACCCTTAAAACCCATAAAAACATTAAAAATCTCTAAAAAACTTTAAAACCCCTAAAAAACTCAAAAAAACCCTAAAACCACAAAAAACCAAAAAAACCATAAAAAACCCTACAAATTACAAAACCCCTTAAAAATACATAAAACCCTAAAAAATCCTAAAAATATAAAACTCTTTCAAAAATACCTAAAAATCCCAAAAAATAGTAAAAAAACCTCAAAAACCTAAAACCCCTACAATCCATAAAACCCCCCCAAAACCTTTAAAAACCCTACAACAACACAAAAACACTAAAAACCGCTAAAAAATATAAAAACCCATAAAACCAAAAAATGTTAAGAAGCTCTAAAAACCATAAAGAGCTCAAAACACTCAAAAAAATCCTAAAAATCCAAAAAAATCCATAAAAACCCTAAAACCCCCCTAAAAATCCACGAAAATGTAAAACCCCAAAAACACCCTTGAAAATCATAATAACCCCAAAAACCATTTAAACCCCTAAAAACCCTTAAGTACCCTAAAAATTACTAATAACTCGAAAACCCTTAAAAACGTTTAAAAAACTCTAAAAACCTGAAACCCTAAAAAACTCAAAAAAAAACCCCCAAAAAACCAAAAAAAATCCTAAAATAGCTAGAAACCCTCAAAATACATAAAAACCTTAAAAGTCCCTAAAAACCCGAAAAATGTAAAAAACCCTAAAAACCCTGAAAAAACCTTAAAAACCATAAAATCCATGAAAACCTTTAAAAACCCTAAAAACCCACAAAAAACTCTTAAAACATTCAAAACCCCTAAAAACATTAAAAAACTCTAGAAAACTTAAAAACCCTATAAAAAACCAAAAAAAAAAACAAAAAACCAAACAAACAATAAAAGCCATAAAAATAATAAAAACCCTAAAAATTCAAAAAACCCTAAACACCCTAAAACCCCTAAAAAACAAAAAAAAACACAACAAAACCCCTAAAAATCCCTAAAAAATTAAAAACCATAAAAACCCTTAAATCCCAATGAAAACCATAAAAACCATAAATAAATTAAAAACTCCTAAAAACCTACAGAACCCAAAAAACCCAAAAAACCCCAAAATCCATCAAAATCCTTAAACACCCTAAAACCCATAAAAATATTAAAAAATCCCTAAAAATCACTAAAAACATAAAAAACCCTAAAAACCCTAAAAACCCATTGAAAACCATAAAAACCCATAAAACCATAAAAACCCATAAAAACCACTAAAAACTCTAAAACCATTAAAACCCTAAAAAAGTTATAAAACTCTAAAAAACCTCAAAATCCCTAAAAACTCAAAAAAACCCAAACCCCCCAAAAAATACATAAAAATCCTCAAAACCCTAAAATCACAAAAAAATGTAAAACCCCTCAAAATCCCAAAAACCCATAAAAACCTAAAAAACCATTAAAATCCTAAAAATCCCTAAAAATACCTGAAAGCGTAAAAAAACTAAAAACCCCTGAAAATTCGCTAAATCCATAAAAACTACTAAAATCCTTAAAAAACCCAAAAACTGAAAAAAGCACTAAAAACACTAAAAACCCTTAAAACCCCAAAAACGATGAAAAAATATAAAATCCTTAAAGTACCTAAAAACTCAAAAAAACCCTAAAAACCAAAAAAAACCAAAAAAACCTTAAAAACCCTAAAAATACCTAAAAACTTAAAATCCCTCAGAACCCCTAAAAACCCTAAAAACCTGTAAAACCAATAAAAATCCTAAAAAAACCCTAAAAAGTCATAAGAAACCATAAAAATCCTAAAAAATCCATAAAACCCCGAAAAACGTTAAAAAATCCTAAAATCCATAAAAACCCAAAACCCACTAAAAACTCTAAAACCCCTAAAAACGTTAAAAAAATATAAAAAAACTTAAAAACCCAAAAAATAAAAAAAAATCATCCAAAAAAAACCCTAAAAGCATAAAAAACCCCTGAAAAAACCAAAAAAACCCATCAAAATACCTAAAAACCCTACCCCCCCCCCAAAAAAAAAACCAAAAAAAAAATCCTAAAAAATCTATAAAAATCCCTAAAGACATAAAAAAACTCTAAGAACCTTGAAAAACCCCCTAAAAACTATAAAACACCTAAAAACTATAAAAATCATAAAAACTATAAAAATCATAAAAACCCATAAAAACCCACTAAAGAATTTAAAAAACATTAAAAACCCTAAAAATGTAAAAAACTCTAAAAAAACATAAAAACCCAAAAAAATAAAAAAAACACCAAAAACCCAAAAAACAAAAACCCCCAAAAATCCTAAAAAACCCTAAAAATCCTAAATTCCATCAAAATCTCTAAAAACCCAAAAACCATAAAAATCCATAAAAATCTATAAAATCAGAAAAAACCCTAAAACTACAAACAACCAATGAAAACCATAAAACCCACTAAAAACCTTAAAACCCTCTGAAAACCTATAAAAACCCTAAAACACTAAAAACTCTAAAAACCCTTGAAACCCATAAAAATGTTAAAAACCCAAAAAAACCATAAAACACTGAAAACCCTAAAAAAATCCAAAAAACCCCTAAAAGTCCCTAAAAACCCTAAAAAAATCATAAAAAACATAAAACCCTAAAAATTCCATAAAACTTGCTTAAAACATAAAACCCCCAAAAAACCCATGAAAAACATAAAAACCTTAAAAAACAATGAAAACCCATATAAACCCTAAAAACCACTAAAAACTTTAAAAACCCTTAAACCCCTAAAACAGTAAAAATATTTAGAAACCCTAAAAAACTCAAAAAAACCCTAAAACCCAAAAACCCATAAAAAGCATGAAAACCCTAAAAACCGTAAAAACCTACATAACCCCAAAAAACCCACAATATCCCCAAAGTCCTTAAAAACCATAACAATATAAAAAATTCTTAAAAATCAATGAGAATGTAATAACCCCTAAAAACCATGAAAACCCACTGAAAACCACAGACCCCCAACAAATAGTAAAACCCCTAAAACCCCATAAAACCCCTAAAACCACTAAAAACTCTAAAACCCTTCTAAAACCCTAAAATAATTAAAAACTCTAAAAAACATTTGTAAACCTAAAAAACCCAAAAAACCCAAAAGAAACCATAAAAACCATAAAAACACTGAAAACCCCTGAAAACCCACAAAATCCTTAAAAACCCTCAAAAACCCAAAAAACATAAAAATCATAAAAAAATCCTAAAAATTTCTAAAAATGTTGAAAACCATAAAAACCCTAGAAAATAATAAAAAACCCTAAAAACATTAAAACCCTAAAACCATAAAAACTATAAAAACCCAGTAAAAACTCTAAAAACCCTTAAAACCCCTAAAACGTTAAAAACTCTAAAAACCTTAAAAACATCCAAAACTCAAAAGAACCCCTAAAAACCCAAAAACCCAAAAAAACATAAAAACCCTAAGGAAGTTTGAGAACCCCTAAAACCCCTCAAAAAACCATAAAAGCCATAAAAACCATAAAACCCATAAAAAATCCCTAAAAATCATAAAAAACGTAAAAAACCCCTAAAAACCCTGAAATACCCTAGAAAACCCTAGAAACCATAAAAACCTAAAAAACCATAAATACCCAAAAAAACTCAAAACTATAAAAATCCTTAAAACCAAAAAAAATGTTAAAGAACTGTGGAAAACCTTAAACCCTAAAAAACTCAACAAAAACCCTAAACCCAAAAAAATTATAAAAACCCTAAAACCCCTAAAAAACACTAAAAACCCAAAAAAGATGAAAAACTATAAAAACCATAAAACGTGTAAAAACTCTAAAAAACCCTAAACCATAAAGACCCTAAAATCCACTAAAAACTCTAAAAACCCTTAAAAAGGTTTAAAAAACTCTGAAAACCATTAAAACCCTAAAAAAACAAAAAAAAACACTAAAAACACCAAAAAACCAAGAAAAATATAAAACCCTTGAAATCCCTAAAAACCCTGAAAACATAAAAATGATAAAAAAATACATAAAAATCTTTGAAAACTTAAAAAACACTAAATATCCCTGAAAACCTTAAAACCCCTAAAACCTTAAAAAATACTAAAACCCAAAAAAACCACTAAAAACTCTATAAAACCATAAGGCCCCCTTTTTTTAAAAAAACTCTAAAAAACCTTTAAAACCCTAAAAACCTAAAAAACCCATAAAACACTGAAAGAACCATAAAACCCCTAAAACACTAAAAACCCTAAAAATACAAAAAAACCCTAAAACCCCCCAAAATCTCGGAAAACCCTAAAAATATTCTAAAAACCATAAAACCCCTAAAAACCTGAAAAAACACTAAAAAACCATAAAAACCCTAAAAATCACTATAAAATATAAAATCATATAAAACCCCTAAAAATGTTAAAAACTCAAAAAAACCATAAAACCCTCAAAAAATCAAAAAAAATCCTAAATCTCAAAAAAACCATAAAACCCAAAAAAACCTAAAACCCCTCAAATTTCCTAAAAACCATGCAAAATTCCTAAAATCCCTAAAAACAATAAAAATCCTAAAAAGGCCCAAAAAATCCCTAAAAACATAACAAACACTAAAAACCTTGAAAAATCCCTAAAAATCATAAAAACCCTAAAAATCATTAGAAAACCTTAAACACCCATAAAAACCCTAAAACCACTAAAACTCCAAAACCCTTAAAAGCCATAAAAGTGTTCAAAAACATTAAAAAAACTTAAAATCCATAAAAACTAAAAAAACCCCTAAAACCCAAATAACCATAAAACCCCTAAAAACCCTAAAAAACCTAAAAACCCTAAAAATCCATAAAGAACCTAAAAAACTAAAAACCATAAAAACTTAAAAAACCCAAAAAAATCCTTGAAAATGTAAAAAACCCTAAAAACCCTAAACCCCCTAAAAACATGATATCCCCAAAAAACCTTAAAATACCCTAAAAACCCACTAAAAACCCTTAAAAACCTAGAAAAACTTTTAAAAACTCTAAAATCCATTTTTAACCCAAAAAACTCAAAAAACCCTAAAAACACCAAAAACCATAAAACCATAAAACCCTAAAAGCCTTATAAAACCCTGAAAACTATAAGACCCCTCAAAATCCCTAAAAACCCTAAAAACCATAAAAACTATAAAAATACAAAAAAAACATTTAAACCAAAAAAATGTACAAACCCCTAAAAACCCTAAAAACCCCTAAAAACCATAAAACCCAAAAGACTTTAAAAAACCTTAAAATCCCCTAAAAACTCTAAAAAGCCTTAAAACCCATAACAATGTAAAAAACTCAAAAAAAAACCATCCAAACACAAAAACTGAAAAAAGAACAAAAAACCCCAAAAAACCATAAAATTTTGAAAAACCCTAAAACCCTAAAAACCCTCAAAATCCCTAAAACCCTAAAAAATCTAAAAAACATAAATTTTTTAAAATATCCCAAAAAATCAAGGAAAATGTAAACAATAAAAATAACCCTAAAAACCCCAAAAACAATAAAACCCCAAAAACCCTTAAAAATCATAAAAGCCCATAAAAACCCATAAAAACCCAAAAACCCACTAAAAACTATAAAAACCATTAAAACTACTAAAAATATAAAAAACTCTAAAAAACATAAACCCTAAAAAACCCAAAAAATCCCTAAAATCCCTAAAACTCGTCAAAATTCCTAAAACCCCTAAAAACCCTAAAAACCATAAAAACCTAAAAAGCCTTAAAAAGACCTCAAAACATAAAAAAACCCTAAAAGACCCCTAAAAACATAAAACCCCTAAAAACAATAAAAACCCCTAAAAATCCATAAAACCTAAAAACCCACTAAAAGCTCTAAAAACTCTTAAAACCTCTAAAAATGTTAAAAAACTCTAAAAGACATTAAAACTCAAAACAACCCTAAAAACCATAAAAATACTAAAAACCCCTAAAATCCCACCGAAACACCCGAAACCCCCCTAAAAACTCTCAAAATCTCTAAACCCCATAAAATCCATAAAACCAATAAAAATCCATGAAATTGTAAAAAACCCTAAAACCCTGAAAAAAAACCCCAAAAACCATAAAACCCCTAAAAACATAAGAACCATAAAAACCGATAAAAACACTAAAAATAACAAAAAACTCTAAATACCCATAAAACTATTAAAATAATTAAAATCTCTAAAAAACCTTAAAATCCCTAAAAATTCAAAAAGTCCCTAAATCCCAAAAAACTAAAAAACCATAAAAAACCTAAAAACCCTAAAAACCCTAAAACCCCTCAAAATCCATAGAAACCCTAAAAAACCATAAAATCCATAACTATCCTAAAATATACATAAAAATCCCTAAAATTTTAAAAAACCCTAAAAACCCATAAAAACCAATAAAAATCATAAAAACCAAAAAAACCTATAAAAACCATAAAATCCAATAAAAGCTCTAAAAACCTTAAAAACCTCTAAAAATGTTAACAAACTCTAAAAAAAATTAAAACCCCTAAAACTCAGAAAAACCCTAAAACCCCAAAAAACCCTAAAAACCATGAAATCCCATAAAACCCTTAAAATCACTAAAACCCTACAAACCATAAAAATCCTAAAAAAAAATCCAAAAATATTCCTTGAAAACCTAAAAAACCTAAAAACCCCAAAAACCCTAGGAAGACCATAAAAATCCCTAAAAAACTCAAAAAGAAACTTGAAAAATCAGAAAACCCAGAATACCCCTAAAAACCTAAAAACCCCTTAAAACCAACAAAGTCCCTAAAAACTCTCAAAAACACTAAAAACCATAAAACCCCTAAGAGAGTCCTAAAAGTCCAAGGAAACATAAAAAACACTAAAAACCATGAAAACCCCCCTAAAAACCATAAAACACCCTATAACCATAAAACCCCTAAAAACCACTAAAAACCCTAAAAACCAATAAAACCTCTAATATCCCTTAAAACCCTAAAAATGTTAAAAAATATATAAAAACATTAAAAATCCCCTAAAAACATAAAAAACATAAAATCCCTAAAAATCCATAAAACTATGAAAACCCCTAAAAACCCTAAACCCCCCCCCCCCCCCCTCGAAGACCCCTAAAACCCCTCAAAATCCCAAAAACACTAAAAACAAATAAAAATACTAAAAAACCCTTAAAATTCCTAAAAACATAAAAAATCCGAAAAACCCTGAAAACCCTAGAAAACCATAAAAGACCCCTAAAAACCTTAATAACACTAAAAACCCATAGAAACCCTAAAACCATTAAAACCACTAAAAGTGATAAAAAAATTTAAAAAACCTTTAAAGCCCTAAAAAAACTCAAAAAAGAATCCTAAAACCCCAAAAGACCCTAAAAACCCTAAAAACCCAAAAAAAACCATGAAAACCCCTCAAAATCCCTAAAACCCCTAAGAAACACAAAAAAAATTATAAAAACACAAAAAATCCCAAAAAATCACTAAAAATATAAAAAACCCTAAAAACCCTGAATAAGTGCGAAAAACCATAAAAACCTCAAAAACCGTAAAAAACCCTAAAACCTAATAAAAACCCTAAAAAAATAAAAAACTCTAAAAATCTATAAAACCCTTGAAACGTTAAAAAACTCTAAAAACCTTAAAAAACTTAAAAACTCAAAAGAAACCCAAAAACCTAAAAAAAACTATAAAACCTCCTAAAAACGCTGAAAAAACCCTAAAATCCATAAAAAACCCTAAAACCCACAAAAATCCTAAAAACCCAAGAAATCCCTGAAAACGTAAGAAAACCTAAAAACCATAAAAACCCTAAAACCCCCTGAAAACCATAAAATCCCCTAAAATCCTTAAAAAACACTAAAACCCCATAAAAACCTCAAAAACACTAAAAATAATAAAAACCATTAAAACACCTAAAATGTTAAAAAACTCTAAAAATATTTAAATACCTTAAAAACTAAAGAATCCCCTAAAATCCAAAAAAACCAAAAAAACCCCCTCAAAATCCTTAAAACCCCTCAAAATACCTAAAACACCTAAAACCCCTACAAACTATAAAAATACTAAAAAACTCTAAACATCCCTAAAAAAATAAGAACCCAACAAACCCTGAAAGCCGCCTGAAAATCTTAAAAATCCTAAAAACCCAAAAAATTCTTAAAAACAACTAAAAACTCTAAAAACCCTTAAAACCACAAAAAACGATAGAAAACTCTAAAAAACATGAAACCCCCTAAAATTAAAAAAACCCTAAAAACCCCAAAAAACCATCAAACCCTAAAAACCCCTAAAACCCCTCAAAATCCCTAAATGTCGTAAAGAACCCTAAAACCACAAAAATTCTAAAATTTCTAAAAATCCAAGAAAACATAAAAACCCATAAAAACACTAAAAAACACTAAAAACAATAAAACACCTAAAAACATTAAAAAACCCTAAAACCCATAAAAACCCTAAAAACACACTAAAAACTCTAAAAACCCTTAAAACCACTAAAAATGTTTAAAAACTCTAAAAAATATTAAAACCCATCAAAAACTAAAAAAACCTTAAAAACAAAAAAAATCCATAAAAACCATAAAAACCCTAAAAACCCTAAAACCATAAGAAAGTCCCTAAAAATCACTAAAAAGGTACAAACCCCTAAAATCCCTGAAAAACCATAAAAACCCTAAAGACTGCAAAAACTTAAAAAAAACTCTAAAAACCCATAAAACCTCTAAAAACCCTCAGAAACACTAAAAACATTAAAAACTATAAAAACCCTCAAATACCCACCCCCAAAAAAAACATAAAAAAAAAATAAAAACATAAAAACCCTAAAATTCGAAAACCCCTAAAAACCCTGAAAAACTTTTAAACCCCTCAAAATCCATAAAACCCTAAAAACCCCTAAAACCACTAGAAACCCCAAAAAGACATAAAAACTCCTTAAAATATAAAAAACCCTAAACACCACCAAAAATCATAAAACCCCTAGAAGCCTTAAAAACCCTAAAACTTATAAAACCCCTAAAACCACTAAAAATTCTAAAAACCCTTAAAAATCTTAAATATGTAAAAAAATCTAAAAACCATAAAAACACTAAAAAACTAAAAAAAAACTAAAAACCTAAAAAACCATAAAACCCCTAAAAACCCTAAAACCCCTCAAAATCCTTAAAAACTCCAAAAAACCATAAAAACCCAAAAAATCATATAATGGGTTTCTAGATTTTTTTAGACGGTTTTTATTGGTTTTTGGGATTTTTAAGTTTTTTTGGTGTTTTATGGTTTTCATCAGGTTTTTAAGGTTTTTAAAATTTTAGTGTTTTTAAGGATTTTTATGGTTTTTAGGGTTTTTAGGGTTTATGGGTTTTGAGGGGTTTTATGGTTTTCAAGATATTTTAGGGTTTTAGGGTTTTTATGGTTATTTGTGTTTTTAGGGTGTTTTTTATGGGTCTTAAGGTTTTTAGAGTTTTTTACCATTGTTAGGGATTTTTAGGGGGTTTAGTGTTTTTAGTGCGTTTTTTGGGTTTTACGAGTTTTTAGGGTTTTTATGGTTTTTAGGGGTTTTAGGGATTTTAGGTTTTCAAGGATTTTTTTTGGATTTTTTAGGATTTTTATGGTTTTAGGGTTTTGAGGGAATTTGGGATTTTAAGGGGTTTTTTTAGGGTTTTTAGGGTTTTATGGTCTTTTGGGGTTTTAGAGTTTTTTAATGCTCTTAGGGGTTTAAAGGGTTTTTAGAGGGTTTATTATGTTTTTAGGGTTTTTATTAGTTTTTTGGGTTTTAAGGTTTTTAGGGATTTTATGGTTAGGGGATTTCTAGGGTTTTTACATTTTTAAGGATTTCAGGTATTTTTTTAGGATATTCATGGTTTTTATAGTTTAAGGGTTTTTAGGGAGTTTGAGGTTTTTTAGAGTTATTAAGGTTTTTATGGTGTTTTTGGGGGTTTTTTTGATTTTTTTAGGGTTTTATGGTTTTTTGAGTTTTTTTTACATTTTTGGGGGTTTTAAGAGTTTTCAGAGTTTTTAGTGGGGTTGTAGGGTTTTTTTTGGGTATTTTAGTTTTATTTTATGTTTTTAGGAGCTTTTATGGTTTTTAGGGGGGGGGGATTTATTGTTTTTCTGGTTTTTTACTTTTTTAAGAATTTTTAGGGCTTTTTGGATTTTTATGGTTTTTATGGTTTTTTAGTGTTATTAGAGATTTTTGGAGTTTTTAGGTTTTTTTAGGGTTTCTAGAGTTTTTCAAGGATATTAGGGTCTTTTGGGGTTTTATGGGTTTTTTGTGTTTTTTTAGGGTTTTTAAGGTCTTTAAGGTTTTTAGAGTTTTTAAACATTTTTAGGGGTTTTAAGGATTTTTTGAGTTTTTAGTGGTTTTTATGGTTTTAGGGTAATTTAAGGTTTTTATGGGTTTTTATCCTTTTTAGGGGGTTTTAGGGTTTTTAGGGTTTCTTATGTTTTTAGGGATTTTTAGAATTTTTATTGGTTTTACTGTTTTTAGTGTTTTTAGGGATTTAAAGAGATGTTAGTGGTTGTAGTATTTTTTAGGGTTTTTGGTTTTTTCTGGATTTCTTGGGATTTTTTGTGTTTTTAGTTTTTTCTGAGTTTTTTAGGGGCTTAAAGGTTTTTTAGAGTTTTTTAACATGTAGGGGTTTTAAGGGATTTTAGATTTTTAGTGGTTTTTAGGGATTTCATGGGTTTTTAGGATTTTTAAGGTTTTTTGGGTTTTTTGGTTTTTTTACATTTTCATGGATTTTTTGGGACTTTTTAGGATTTTTATGGTTTTTAGTTTTTTTAGGGATTTTGAGAGTTTTAGGGGTTTTAGGTTCTTAGGGTTTTATTGAGTTTTTTCGGTGGTTTAAGTTTTTTTTTAGTTTTTTAACATTTTTAGGGGGTTTAAGGGTATTTAGAGTTTTTAGTAGTGTTTTAGGGTTTATGGGTTTTTAGGGGTTTTTAGGGGTTTTTAGGGTTTTTAGGGTTTTCATTGTTTTCATGATTTTTTTAGGGTTTTTAGGGAATTTTAAATATTCTTTGATTTTAGGGCTCTTTTATTATTTTTATGGTTATTAGGGTTGTTTAGGGTTTTTATGAATTTTGAGGGTTTTAATAATTTTGAGGGTTTTTTGGTTTTTAGGGTTTTAGTTTTTTGGGTTTTTTGGTTTTTTTTAGTTTTTAAGTTCTTTCAAGGTTTTATTGATTTTTTAATGTTATTAGGGGTTTTAAAGGTTTTTGGTGTTTTTAGTGGGTTTTGGAGTTTTTAGGGTTTTTAGGTTTTTTAAGGTTTTTTGGAGTTTTTATGGATTTTCGGCATTTTTCAGGGTTTTTAGGGTTTTTCACATTTTTAGGGTTTTTATAGATTTTTTTGGATTTTAATGGTTTTTAGGGGGTTTTATGGACTTTTGGGTCTTTTAGGGTTTTAAGTTTTTTTTGTTTTTTTTGGGGGGGGGGGTAGGGTTTTCATAGTTTTAAGGGTTTTAAGGGTTTTTTGAGTTTTTAGCGGTTTTAATATTTTCTAGAGTTTTTTAATGTTTTTGGGGGGTTTTAATGGGTTTTAGAGTTTTTATTGAATTTTTAGGATTTTTATTGGTTATTTGGGTATTTGAGGTTTTTAAGGGTTTTTAAGGATTTCAGGGGGTTTTAGGGTTTTAATGGTTTTTTATGTTTTCAAGGATTTTTAGAGATTTTTAATTATTTTTATGGTTTTTAGGGTTTGTTATGGGTTTTATATATTTTGAGGTTTTATTGGGTTTTTAGGGGTTTTATGGGTTTTAAGATTTTTTGTATTTTTAGGGTTCTTTTGAGTTTTTAAGTGGTTTTAAGTTTTTTTTTGATTTTTTTAATGTTTTTTTTATTTGAAGTGTTTTTAGAGTTTTTAGTGGGGTTTTAGGGTTTTATAGGGTTTTAAGGTTTTTATTGGGTTTTATTGGGTTCATGGGGTTTTCAGGTCTTTTAGGGATTTTTTTCATTTTCAGGGATATTTATGGATTTTTAAGATTTTAATTTTTTTTATGGGTTTTTAGGTTTTTTATTCATTTTAAGGGTTTTTCTGTGTTTTTAGGGTTTTAGGTTTTTAGGAGGTTTTTGGATTTTTAGGGTTTTTCTAGTTTTTTTTAGGTTTTAGGGGTTTTAGAGTTTTTAACATTTTTTGTGGTTTTAAGTTTTTTTTTGAGTTTTTAGTGGCTTTTAGGGGTTTTAGGAATTTTTAAGGTTTTAGTGGTTTTTGTGGTTTTCATGGGTTGTTCAGGGTATTAGTGTTTTTTTATGTTTTCAATGATTTTTAAGGATTTTTTTTTACATTTTTAAGGGTTTTTAGGTTTTATGGGGATTTAGGGTTTTTAGGGGTTTTTAGGGGTTTTTAGGGGTTTTGTGGTGTTTTATGGTGTTTTTGGGCTTTTAGGTTTTTTTTATATTTTTTAAGGTTCTTAGATTTTTTTAATATTTTAGGGGGTTTAAGGGTTTTTGGAGTTATTTAAATTTTTTAGGGGGTTTAAGGGGTTTTAGAGTTTTTAGTGGTTTTAGTGTTTTTATGTGGTTTTAGGTTTTTTAAGGTTTTTAGTGATTTTATGGTTTTTATAGGTTTTTCATAGGTTTTATAGATTTTCATGTTTTTAGGGTTTTTAGGGTTTTTAGGGATTTTGATGGTTTTTAGGCGTTTTAGGGTTTTTTGGGTTTTTTGGTTTTTTGGTTTTTTACGATTTTTTTTGAGTTTTTAGCAGTTTTAAGGGGTTTAAATTTTTTTATAGGTTTAAATGGTTTTTAGAGTTTTTCGTGGGTTTTTATGGTTTCTTTGGGCTTTTAATGGTTTTTAAGGTTTTTATGTGGTTTTATGGTTTTTAGGGGGTTTAGGGTTTTTAACATTTTCATGGATTTTTAGGCATTTTTTAGGATTTTTATTATTGTTTGGGTTTTCTAGTTTTTTTATGGATTTCGTGGGTTTTTTGGGGTTTTCAAGGTATATTAGTGTTTTTATGGTTTTTAGGGTTTTAAGGTTTTTTATTTTTTTTTATCATTTTTAGGGGTTTTAAGGGTTTTTAGTGTTTTCAGATTTTTATAGGTATTTATAGTTTTTTTTACAGTTTTTAGGGGTTTTGATGTTGTTCAGGGGTTTTCAAGGTTTTTGGAGTCTTTCACATTTTTAGATATTTTCGGGCTTTATTATGATTTTTAAGGTTTTTAGGGTTTCAGGGATTTTGATGGTTTCAGGGTTTTTACGATTTTTAGTGTTTTTTATGGTTTTGTGCTTTTTTTAGAGTATTTTTTAGGATTTTTAAAGTATTTTTAGATTTTTTAATGTTTTTATGTGTTTTAAGGGTTTTAGAGTTTTTAGTGGTTTTAGAGTTTTATGGGTTTTTAGGTTTTTAGTGCTTTTTAAAGTTTTAGGGGTTTTATGGTTTTTAGGTGTTTTTTAGGGTTTTTAGGGTTCTCTATGCTTTCTAGGATTTTTAGGGATTTTTAGTATTTTTATGGTTTAAAGATTTTTTAGGGATTTTAGGGATTTTCGGGGGGTTTTAGGGTTTTATGGGTCTTTTGGTTTTTTTGGTTTTTTTAGTTTTTTTGGTTTTAGGGGTTTTTTGAGTTTTTTTTTGGTTTTTTAATGTTTTTAGAGATTTTTAATGTATTTAGGGGTTTAAAGGGTTTTTAGAGTTTTTAGTACCTTTTTAGGGTTCTTATCTGTTTTTTGAGTTTTTATGTTTTTCAGGGGTTTTTATTGTTTTTATGGGTTTTTTCTGGGTTTTTAGGTTTTTTTCAAGGATTTTTATGGATTTTTTTTTGTTTTTTATGATTTTTAGGGGTTTTTTTGTTGGTTTAGGTTTTTAGTTTTTTTTAGATTTTACGGTTTTTACAGCTTTTAAGAGTTGTTTAACAATTTTGGGGGTTTAAAGTATTTTTAGAGTTTCTAGTGGGGTTTTAGGGGTTTTATGGGTTTTTATGGGTTTTTAGGGTTGTTTAAGGTTTTTAGGTGTTTTTATGGTTTTCAAGGTTTTTTACGTTTTCAACAATTTTAAGGATTTTTTTGGATTTTTATGGGTTTTTGGGTTTTAGTGATTTTGAGGGGTTTTAGGGTTTTTTAGGGTTTTTAGGGTTTTATGGTTTTTTAGGATATTAGGGTTTTTTGAGTTTTTTGGGTTTTTAAGGTTTTTTAGAGTTTTTTAATGTTTTTAGAGGTTTTAAGTCTTTTTAGAGTTTTTATTGGGTTTTTAGGGTTTTTTTATTTTTTAAGGTTTATAGGGGTTTTATGGTTTTTAGGGGTTTTTTTTGGGTTTTTAGGTTTTTTTCTGTTTTCATTGATTTTGAGGGATTTTTTAGGATTTTTATGGTTTTAATGTTTTCAGGGGTTTTTTGGAATTTGAGGGTTTTTATGGTTTTTAGGGATTTATAAATTTCTGGGTTTTTAAGAACATTTGGGGTTTTAGAGGGTTTTTTTTTTGTTTTTTAGTGTTTTTTAAGGGTTTTTAGAGTTTTTAATGTTTTTAAGGGTTTTAAGGGTTTTTATAGTTTTTAGTAGGTTTTAGGGTTTTTTGGGGAACTTTTTTAGTGTTTTTCGGTATTTTATGGTTTCCAAGGGGTTTTCAAGGTTCTTATTGTTTTTTATGTTTTCTACGGTTTTTAGGGATTTTAAGGATTTTTATGGGTTTTTAGGTATTTTAGTGATTTTGAGGGGTTTTAGGGTTTTTCTGGGGTTTTAGTGTCATTTTAGTTTTCTAGGGTTTTTTCGAGATTTTGAGGGGTTTTAAGGTTTTTATAGTTCTTATCATTTTTATGGGTTTTAAGAGGATTTTGAGTTTTTATTTGATTTTAGGGTTTTTTGGTTTTTTAAGGTTTTAGGGGTTTTATAGTTCATAGGGGATTTTAAGGGTTTTTAAAGTTTTTTATGTATTTCAGGATTTTTAGGACTTTTGGATTTGTTTGGTTTTAAGTATTTTTAGTATTTTTAGGTAATTAAAGAGTTTTTTTTGGGTTTTTAGGGTTTTATTTATTTATTTAGGATTTTTAAGGTTTTTAGATTTTTTTAACATTTTTAGGGGGTTTTAGAGTTTTTTGTGGATTTTAGGATTTATATGGGTTTTTAAGGTTTTTAGGTGCTTTTATGGTTTTCAAGGTGGTTTTTGGGTTTTTTTTATGGTTTTTTACATTTTTAGGGATTTTTGGATATTTTTTGGATTTTTATGGTTTTTCGAGTTTTTTTGGGTTTTTAGGTAGTTTTAGGGTTTTAAAGATTTTAGTGTTTTTTAATGTTTTTAAGGGTCTTTTCAGGTTTTAGGTATTTTTTTTTGTTTTTTAGGGTTTTATGGGTTTTTAGAGTTTTTAAGGGTCTTTAAGGTTTTTAGTGGTTTTAATCTTTTAATGGGGTTTATGGGTTTTTATCGTTTCAGGGTTTTTAGGTTTTTATGGTTTTTTTGGTTGTTTATTATTATTTTTGGGTTTTATGGTATTTTATTGTTTTTAAACATTTTAAGGGTTTTAAGGGGTTTTAGATTTTTTAGTAGTTTTTAGGGGTTTTTTGGGTTTTTAGGTTTTTAGGGGTTTTTATGGTTTTCAATGGGGTTTTCAGTATTTTTAGGGGTTTTTATGTGTTTATGGTTAACTAGGGGTTTTTATGAATTTTAAGATTTTTAAACACTAAAAATCACTAGAAACTCTAAAAACCCTTAAAATCCTAAAAATCATTAAAAACGTTAAAAACTCTAAAAAACCTGCAAACCCATAAACATTTAAAAAACCCCTAAAATCCAAAAAGAACCTAAAAACCCTAAAAATCCCTAAAACCCTTAAAAACCCTGAAAACACCTTAAAACACTAAAAACCATAAAAATCGTAAAAATGTCCTAAAAATCCCTGAAAATGTAAAAATCCTAAAAACCTTGAAAACCCCTGAAAACCATAAAAATCATTAAAAACATTTAAAAAACATAAAAACCCATAAAAACCCTAAAACCCACTAGAAACTCTAAAATCCCTTAAAAACCCTAAAAATGTTTAAAATGTTAAAAAAATCTAAAAAATCTTAAAAACCCTAAAAACTCAAATAAACCCTAAAAACCCAAAAGACCCAGAACCCTAAAAACCCCTAAAAACCCTAAAAATCCAGAAAACCCCAAAAATCCCTCAAAATCCATAAAAACCCTAAAACCCCTAGAAACCATAAAAATCCTAAAAAATCCCTATAAATCCCTGAAAACATAAAAAACCTCAAAATTCTTAAAAAACCCCTGAAAACCATAAAACCCCTAAAATCTTTAAAAACCCTAATAAGCACTAAAAACTTTAAAAACACATAAAACCCCTAGAAATGTTTAAAAAGTTAAAAAATCTAAAAACTCTTAAATCCCCTAAAAACTTTAAAAAACAATATAAACCATAAAAACTCCAAAATACATAAAAACATGAAAAACGAATAAAATCCTTAAAACCCCTAAAAACCCTCAAAATTTCTAAAAAACCAAAATACAATAAAAATCCTAAAAACCCATAAAAACCCTAAAAATGTAAAACCCCCTAAAAACCATGAAAACCCCTTGAAAACCATAAAACCCCATAAAAACTTAAAAACCCATAAAACAATAAAACCACTAAAACTCTAAAGCCCTCAAACATTAAAAAATATTAAAAACTCTAAAAACCTTAATAACCCTAAGAAACTCAAAAATACCCTAAAAAGTCAAAAAAAAACCCTAAAAAATGAAAACACTAAAAACCCTGAAAAACCTTAAAAACTATAAAAACCCTCAAAATCCCTAAAAACCCTAAAATCTATAAAAATCATAAAAAACTCTAAGATACCTTAATAACCAAAAAAACTCCAAAAAACCCTAAAACCAAAAAAGATCCTAAAAACCCATGAAAACCCTAAAACCCCTTGAAAATCACTAAAACACTCACAAACCATAAAACCTCTAAAAACCTTAAAAATCCAAAAAAATCCTAAAAAACCCATGAAAACGTAAAATACCCTAAAAACCTTCAAAAACCACTGAAAACCATAAAACCCTGAAAACCCTTAAAAACCCCTAAAACACCATAAAGCCCTAAAAACCACTAAATTATTTAAAAACCAATAAAACTTTGAAAATGCTAAAAAAAACTCCATAAAACCATAAAAATCCTAAAAAACTTAAAAATCCAAAAAAAATCCAAAAAAGACCCTAAAACCCCCAAAAATCCTGAAATCCATAAACACCCTAATATCCCTAAAAACCCTCAAAATCCCTAAAAACCCTAAATACAATCAAAAACCTTAAAAACCAATAAAAACTGATTAAACCCCTAATAAGCTACTAAAAACTCTAAAAACCGTTACAACCCCCAAAAACGTTAAAAAACATTAAAAACTCTAAAAAACATTTAAGACCTTAAAAACTCAAAAAAACTCTAAAACCCCCCAAAAGAATTTAAAAACCCTAAAAAAACGTAAAAACTTTAAAAACCCTTGAAACCCCCTAAAAAAAATAGAATCCCTAAAAACTCTAAAAACCCATAAAAACAAAAAATTCCAAAAAAAAGATCCTAAAATCCCTGAAAATGAAGAAAACTCTCAAAATCCTAGTGAACTCATGAAAACCATAAAACCCCTAAAAACCTTAAAAACCCTAAAATCCCATAAAAACCCTAAAAAACCTAAAAAAAGCTCTAAAACTCAATAAAACCTTTAAACCACTAAAATTGTTAAAAATGTTAAAAAATTCTCAAAAACCTTAATAACCCTAAAAATTAAAAATCAACTAAAAACCCAAAAAGACCATAAAATCACTGAAAACTATGAAAACCCCAAAAACTCATAAAGGCCCCTAAAAATCCTAAAAATCCCCAAATACCCTAAAAACCCAAAAAAAATCTTAAAAAACCCTAAAAATCCCTGAAAAAATAAAAAATCATAAAAACCCTGAAAAACCCATGAAGACCATAACAACCACTAAAAACATTTTAAAACCCTAAATTCCATATAACCCCTAAAAACCCACTAAAAAATCTAAAAACCATTTAAACCCCTAAAAACATTAAAAACTATTTAAAATTCTAAAAACCATAAAATCACTAAAAACCAAAAAAAACACTATACAATAAAACTCTAAAAACCATAAAAACCCCAAAAAACCCATTAAAATCATTAAAATCCCTAAAACTCCTGAAAACCCCTAGAAAACCATAAAACCCCTAAAAACCTTAAAAACCCATAAAACCCCTAAAAAATCCACTAAAAACTTTAAAAATCCTTTAAAACCCTAAAACTTTAAAAAACTCTAATAAACCTTAATACCCCTAAAAAATAAAAAACACTAAAACCCCCAAAACACCATAAAACCCCTAAAAACCCTAAAAACCCTAAAAACCATTAAAATTCTGAAAACACTCGAAATCCCTAAAAACCTAAATAACCCTAAAAATACTAAAAAACCTTGAAAATGTAGAAAAACCTAAAGCCCTGAAAACCCCCTGAAAACCATAAAAACTCCTTAGAATCCTAAAAAACCCTAAAACCACTAAAAACTATAAAAACCATTTAAATGCCTAAAAATGATAAAAATGTTAAAAAACTCTAAAAAACATTCAAACCCTAAAAAACTCAAAAAAAAAACCCAAAAAACCCAAAGAGACCCTAAAAACATAAATTCCCATAAAACCCATAAAAACCCTCAAAATCCCTAAAAAACTAAAATAACCCAAAAATCATAAAAAATCCTTAAAAATGAAAAAACCCCTAAAAAACTTGAAAACCCAATGAAAACCATAAAAAACCAAAAAACCCCTAAAACCCCATAAAAACCCTAAAAACCACTAAAAATCTAAAAACCTATAAAACCCCTAAAAACGTTAAGAATCTCTAAAAACCCTAAAACCCAAAAAAACTCAAAAAACCCTAAAATCACAAAAATACCTTAAAATCCCTCAAAACCCATAAAAATACAAAAAAACCCTAAACGCCCCTAAAAACAATCAAAATCCCAAAATCCCTCAAAACCCTAAAAACCATAAAAAACCTAAAAATTCCCTAAAAATCCCTGAAAACGTAAATCACCCTAAAAGCCTAAAAACCCTAGATAATTATAAAAACCTGTGAAAAAAATTAAAAACCCCTAAAAATAATAAAAACCCCAAAAACCTATAAAAACACTAAAAACCCTTTAAACCCCCTAAAAACAATAAAAACATTAAAATATCTAAAACACCTTAAAACCCAAAAAGAACTCAAAAAAGCCTAAAATCCAAAAAGGCCCTAAAACCCTAAAAATCCTTAAAAACTGTAGAAAACACTAAAAACCATAAAAACCCCTAAAACCCCTAAAAACCCATAGATAGATAGGCCTCAGAGTGGCGATTCTTCTCCTCTCCTCACATCACTAGGGTTCCCCATCAGATCCTCCTCTTTCCCCCTCTAGCGTGGTCCGGCCTTGGTGACGGTGGCTTCGCCTTGGATTGTTGTTGATAGAGGTAGTTCACAAGTCCCTTGGCTTCATTTTTGATCTGGTAGTGGTTTTTTCATGCCTTGCAGCTTCGAGATTGGCTTCGGCTTCGGATCGCTAGTTGCTGGCTTCGATTGGCACAATAGTGACTATGAAAATGCTAAAAAAAACTCTAGAAAACCATAAAAATCCTAAAAAACTCAAAAATCCAAAAAAAATCCAAAAAAGACCCTAAAACCCCCAAAAATCCTAAAATCCATAAACACCCTAAAACCCCTAAAACCCCTCAAAATCCCTAAAAACCCTTAAGACAAAAAAACTAAAAAAACCCTAAAAATATCTGAAAACATAAAAAGACCCTAAAACCCAACCCCCCCCCCAAAAAAAACCATAAATACAATCAAAAAACTTAAAAACCAATAAAAACCCATTAAAACCCTAATAACCTACTAAAAACTCTAAAAACCCTTAAAACCCCCAAAAACGTTAAAAAACATTAAAAACTCTAAAAAAAATTTAAGACCTTAAAAACTCAAAAAAACTCTAAAACCCCCCAAAAGAATTTAAAAACCCTAAAAAAACGTAAAAACTTTAAAACCCCTTGACACCCCCTAAAAAACATAGAATCCCTAAAAACCCTAAAAACCCATAAAAACAAAAAATTCCAAAAAAAAGATCCTAAAATCCCTGAAAATGTAGAAAACTCTCAAAATCCTAGTGAACTCATGAAAACCATAAAACCCCTAAAAACCTTAAAAACCCTAAAATCCCATAAAAACCCTAAAAAAACCTAAAAAAACCTAAAAAAAACCTCTAAAACTCAATAAACCCTTTAAACCACTAAAATTGTTAAAAATGTTAAAAAATTCTCAAAAACCTTAATAACCCTAAAAATTAAAAACCAACTAAAAACCCAAAAAGACCATAAAATCACTAAAAACTATGAAAACCCCTAAAACTCATAAAGACCCCTAAAAATCCTAAAAATCCCCAAATACCCTAAAAACCAAAAAAATCTTAAAAAACCCTAAAAATCCCTGAAAAAATAAAAAATCATAAAAACCCTGAAAAACCCATGAAGACCATAACAACCACTAAAAACATTTTAAAACCCTAAATCCCATATAACCACTAAAAACCCACTAAAAACTCTAAAAACCATTTAAACCCCTAAAAACATTAAAAACTATTTAAAATTCTAAAAACCATAAAATCACTAAAAACCTACAAAAACACTATACAAAAAAATCTAAAAACCATAAAAACCCCAAAAAAACCCATTAAAATCATTAAAATCCCTAAAACTCCTGAAAACCCCTAGAAAACCATAAAACCCCTAAAAAATACACTAAAAACTTTAAAAACCCTTTAAACCCCTAAAACTTTAAAAAAACTCTAAGAAACCTTAATACCCCTAAAAAATAAAAAACACTAAAACCCCCAAAACACCATAAAACCCCTAAAAACCCTAAAACCCCTAAAAACCATTAAAATTCTGAAAACACTCGAAATCCCTAAAAACCTAAATAACCCTAAAAATACTAAAAAACCTTGAAAATGTAGAAAAACCTAAAGCCCTGAAAACCCCCTGAAAACCATAAAAACTCCTTAGAATCCTAAAAAACCCTAAAACCACTAAAAACTATAAAAACCATTTAAATGCCTAAAAATGATAAAAATGTTAAAAAACTCTAAAAAACATTCAAACCCTAAAAAACTCAAAAAAAACCCAAAAAACCCAAAGAGACCCTAAAAACATAAATTCCCATAAAACCCATAAAAACCCTCAAAATCCATAAAAAACTAAAATAACCCAAAAATCATAAAAAATCCTTAAAAATGAAAAAAACCCTAAAAACCATGAAAACCCAATGAAAACCATAAAAAACCTAAAAACCTAAAACCCCTAAAACCCCATAAAAACCCTAAAAACCACTAAAACTCTAAAAACCTATAAAACCCCTAAAAATGTTTAAAAACTCTAAAAACCCTAAAACCCAAAAAAACTCAAAAACCCCTAAAATCACAAAAATACATTAAAATCCCTCAAACCCCTAAAAATACAAAATAAACCCCAAACGCCCCTAAAAAAATCAAAATCCCAAAATCCCTCAAAACCCTAAAAACCATAAAAAACCTAAAAATTCCCTAAAAAATCCCTGAAAACGCAAATAACCCTAAAAGCCTAAAAACCCTAGAAAATTATTAAAACCTGTGAAAAAAATTAAAAACCCCTAAAAATAATAAAAACCCCAAAAACCTATAAAAACACTAAAAACCCTTTAAAAACCTAAAAACAATAAAAATATTAAAATATCTAAAACACCTTAAAACCCCAAAAAAACTCAAAAAAAAGCCTAAAATCCAAAAAGTCCCTAAAACCCTAAAAATCCTTAAAAACTGTAGAAAACACTAAAAACCATAAAAACCCCTAAAACCCCTAAAAACCCATAGATAGATAGGCCTCAGAGCGGCGATTCTTCTCCTCTCCTCGCATCACTAGGGTTCCCCATCAGATCCTCCTCCTTCCACCTCCAGCGTGGTCCGACCTTGGTGACCGTGGCTTCGCCTTGGATTGTTGTTGATAGAGGTAGTTCACATGTCCCTTGGCTTCATTTTTGATCTGGTAGTGGCTTTTTCATGCCTTGCGGCTTCGAGATTTGGCTTCGGCTTCGGATCGCTAGTTGCTGGCTTTGATTGGCACAACAGTGACTTTGAATCTTCTGGATTCGGGATCCCTGTCTGGTTTCAGCTTGCTTTGGTTCTGTGTGGTCCGGATATGGGTTTCCAGATGAATGTCATCCTTTCCAGATCTGGTATTTTTTTTGTGGCAGTGAGAGTTTGGTGTTGTGCTTGGTGTTCTTTGTGTCTGATTTGGCGTTCCCCTACCATCGGGTTCTTGTTGCGGCCTCCACGCGTTCGCTACTACCTTCGGGTTGGGTTGCAAGATGTGGCGGGCTAATTCTAGATTTTAGGATTTGGTCTCAGCTATGGGTTCTTGGTGTCGGACCTGGCGCTTCTGGCCATGAAACCCCAGCCCAGCTTCTTCCCGGCCTGACGATGATCCTGGTGTGCTTTGGTCTACTTGGGATTGGCTCCAGTGGCTTGGAGGGGAGAGGAACTGCTCTCTGTATTTTCTGGTTTCTTACGATTTTGATCAAATGTTATTGGTATTTTGTTGTGGTGGGTGTTTGTTGTGGTTTCTGATGTTGGTTACTGGTCGCTGATTTCTGGAAGATGATGTTTCTTGGGGCTGCGGAAGATTGGTGGTTGTGTCTTTGTGGTGCTGAAGGTGGGTTGATGAAGTTGCTGCATATGGTTTGGTTCTACTGGCTGCTGGTTGCTGATGCGCTGGGAGGTGATGTTGGGGACTTTTCTATTTTTCTACTTTGTGTGTTTTTTTTTCTGTTTTGGATTTTTTGGGGGGTTTTTTGGGGTTGGGGTTGTAAAGGTTTTTTTTGGGTGTGGTTCATTTGACCCCTCACCACCCTTGTCTGTTGTATCTTTCATTCTAATAAATTGGGGGGGGGGGGTTGGGAATAGCCTGACCCTCGCATCTTCCTTGCCCTAAAAACTCATAAAAACCCTAATAAACCACTAAAACTCTAAAAACCCATTAAAACACTTCAAACATTAAAAACATTAAAAAACTCTAAAAAACCTTAACCCCCCCCCCCAAACTCCAAAAACCGTAAAAGTAAAAAAGACCCTAAAAACCCTAAAAAACCTTTAAAACCCTGAAGACCCTGAAAACCCTCAAAATCCCTAAAAATCCTAAAACCCTTAAAAACCATAAAAATCCTAAAGAAGCCGTTAAAATCCATGAAAATATAAAAACCCTAAAAAACCCCTCAAAACCATAAAAAACCCATAAAAACCTTAAAACCCCTAAAAACATATAAAATTTTTAAAAACAACTAAAAACTCTAAAAACTTATAAAACCCAAAAATACATTAAAAAATATTAAAAACTCTAAAAAACATTAAAAATCCAAAAACCCTAAAAACCTAAAAAGACCATAAAAAGCCTGAAAAAACCTGAAAAATACTAAAAACCCTGAAACTCCTAAAAACCCTCAAATCCCTAAAAAATGTTAAAAACCCCTACAAATTGTAAAAATCCTAAAAAATTCCTAAAAATCCCTAAAAACATAAAAACCCTAAAAACAATAAAATTCTCCAAAAACATTAAAAACACTAAAACCCATAAAAACCCTTAAAACCCACTAAAAACTCTAAAAACCTTTAAAACACCAAAAAACATTAAAAGTGTTAGAAAACTCTAAAACCCTTAAAGCCCCTACAAACACAAAAAACCCCCCAAAACCAAAAAAGTCCTAAAAACCCTAAAAAACATAAAAATACTAAAACATCCCAAAAAATACCTAAAAACATAAAAGAACCTATAAACCTTAAAAACCATCAAAACCTCTAAAAACCTTAAAAGGCTTAATGACCTATAAAAACCCTAAAAACCACTAAAACTCTAAAAACCCATTTAAGCCCCTTAAAATGTTAAAAAATGCAAAAAACTCTAAAAACCCAAAAAAATCCCCTTGTCTGCAGTGTCTTCATGTCTTTTTTCTAATAAATTTTGGGGGGAGTCAGGAATAGCCTGGCCCAGAGCCTTCCTTGCCTAAAACCCCCTAAAAACCCCTAAAACCTACAAAATCTCTAAAAACCCTAAAAACACTAAAAACCATAAAATCCTAAAAATCCATAAAATCACTAAAAGCATAAAGAACCGTAAAAACCAAGAAAAACACCTGAAACTATACAAACCCAAAAAACCCATAAAAACCATAAAACCACTAAAAAATCTAAAAATATTAAAATTCCAAAAAAACACAAAAACCCTAAAAACTCATAAAGACCCTAAAACCCCTAAAAAACCTAAAACCCCATGAAAGAAACTAAAAACCCTAAAAAACCATCAAAACCATAAAGATTCTAAAAAATCCCTAAAAATCCATGAACACTAAAAAACCCTAAAAACCCTAAGAACCATAAAAATCCCTAAAAACCTTAAAAAACCCCAAAACTTCATAAAAACCATAAAAACCACTAAAAGATCAAAAAAAACTTCAAATCCCCTTAAAATGTTAAAAATATTTAAAAACTCTAAAAAACCTTATAACCCTAAAAAACTAAAAAAACCCCTAAATCCCAAAAAGACCTAAAAATCCCAAAAAACCAAAAAAAACCCCTAAAACCCCTAAATACTCTCAAAATCCATAAAAACCCTAAAAATCATAAAAACCTATAAAATCCCTAAAAACCCTGAAAATATAAAAACCCTAAAAACATTGAAAAACAGCTGAAAACCATAAAAACCATTAGAAACCTTAATAACCCTAAAATTTAAAAAAATCCTAATAAATCGGAAAAAAAAACTATAAAAATCATTGAAACCCCTAATAATGTTTAAAACATTAAAAACTCTAAAAAACCATAAAACCCATAAAAAGAACACAAAAAATACCCTGAAAACCCCAAAAAGAATCTAAAAACCCTAGAAAACCCTAAAAACCTAAAAACCCCAAAAAGCCTAAAAACCCAAAAGACCCTGAAAATCCCCAAAAACCCTAGAACCCTAAAAACTATTAAAATAAAAAAATCCCAAAAAATACCAAAAATGTAAATCCTTGTTCATTATCCTCATTCTTCCTCTTATTATAGGGCTACCAATCCTAGGCAATGGGTCTTCTGCATTTATGCTCCTTCCACCATCCATGCCATGGTCTCTCTTGATTTCTTGATGCATATGTGCACCTAAATTCCCATTAAAAACCATGAATAACCCAAAACCCCAAAAATCTCTAAAAACGCTTAAAACCATAAAAATCCCAAAAAATTCCTAAAAACCCTGAAAATGCCTGAAAACCTTAAAAACCCATAAAAACAAAAAAAATCAATAAACCCCATTAAAACCACTAAAAACTATAAAACCCCTTAAAAACCGTAAAAACATTAAAAAATTTAAAAAAAATAAAAAAATCTTAAAACCCTTAAAAAACTAAAAAAACACTAAAAACCCAAAAAGACCCTAAAACCCTTGAAAAATCCTAAAAACCCTAAAATAACTTGAATACCCCTAAAAACCCTAAAAATTCCTAAAAACCCTAAAATCCATAAAAATACTAAAATCCCTTAAAATCCCTAAAAACAAAAATAACCCTAAGGACCTTGAAAACCCTTTGAAAACCATAAAAAGCCTCAAAACTATTAAAAACTCTAAAAACTCTAAAAACCCTAAAATCCACTAAAAACCCTTAAAAAATGTTAAAAACCTAAAAACACAAAAAACCCCCAAAAACGAAAAAGATCCAAATATTTCTAAAAACCCTTAAAACCCTAAAAAAACCATGAAAATCCCAAAAATACCAAAAATTACTAAAAATCCCTAATAACCATAAAAATACCAGAAGCCCAAAAAATAGTTGAAAATGTAAAAAACCCTAAAAACCCTGAAAAATACCTAAAAAAATAAAAAAACTAAAAACCCTAAAAACCACTAAAACCAAAGAACCCCTAATGACCAACTAAAAACTCTAAAAACCCTTAAAACTCCTAAAAACAATAAAAATGTTAAAAAACTATAAAAAACATTTAATCCCCAAAAAAATCAAAAAAACCCTAAAAACCCAAGAGGTCCTAGAAACCTAGAAAACCATTAAAATCCAAAAAAAACCAAAAAAATCCTAAAAAAATAAAAATCTTAAAAAATCCCTAAAAATTTTAAAAACCCATAAAACCCCTAAAAAGCATAAAAACTCCTAAAAACAATAAGAAACGCTAAAAAACATAAATCCATAAACACCCACTAAAAACTCAAAAAACCCATAAAACATCTAAAAATTTCAAAAAACTCTAAAAAACATTAAGACCCCTAAAAAACACAAAAAAAAAACCCTAATAAAACCAAAAGGATCCTAAAACCCCTAAAACCCCATAAAACCCTAAAAAAACTGAAACCCCTAAAATCTATAAAAATCCCTAAAGACCCTAAAAACACTAAAAACTAAAAAATCCCTAAAAATCCCTAAAATCATAAAAAACCCTAAAAACCCTGAAAAAACCCTTAAAACCATAAAAACCCTAAACACCTCAAAACACTTAAAAAACTCAAAAAACATTAAAAATGTTAAAAACCATAAAAACTATAAAAAACTCAGAAGACCATAATACCCAAAAACACACACTAAAAATCCAGAAAACCCATAAAACCCCCAAAAAACTAAAAAACCACAAAACCCACAAAATCTATAAAAACCAAAAAAACCATAAAAATAAAAAAAAATCCCTAAAAATCCCTAAAAATGTAAAAGTCCCTAAAAACCCTGAAAACCCCCTAAAAACTATAAAACCCCCTAAAAACCCTTAGAACCCTATATACGTTAAAAAATAATAAAAAACTTTAAAAACCTTAAAATCCAAAAAAATCAAAAAACCCTAAAATCCTGAAAAGGCCCTAATCCCTAAAAACCCCTAAAACCCTAAAAAGCCTTGAAAAACTCTAAAACCCCTCAAAATCCATAAAAAACTAAAAACCATAAAAACCAAAAAAAAATCCTAAAAAAGCCCAAAAAATATATAAAGACCTAAAAACCAAAAAAACCCTTAAAAACCATAAAAAATCCTAAAAATTTAAAAACCCTAAAAACCCATGAAAACACTAAAAACCAATAAAAACTCTAAAAATCCTTAAAACCCAAAAAGCGTTACAAATGTTACAAAACTCTAAAAAACCTTTAAACCCCAAAAGACCCTAAACCCCTAAAAACCCTAAAAACCCTAAACATATGTAAAAAACCCCCCAAAATCCCTAAAACCCCTAAAAAACCTAAAAACCATAAAAATATTAAAAAATACCTAAAAATTATTGAAAATGTAAAAACCCTAAAAACCATGAAAAAACACTAAATACCATAAAAGCCCCTAAAAACCTTAAAAACCTCTAAAAACCCATAAAAACACAAAAAACCTACTAAAAATCTAAAAACCCTTAAACCCCTAAAAACATTAAAAAAGTTAAAAAACTATAAAAAATCTTAAAACTCCAACAAAACTAAAAAAACCCTAAAAACCCCAAAAAGACTCGAAAAACATTGAAAACCCCTAAAAATACTAAAAAACCCTCAAAATCCCTAAAAACCCCTAAAAACCATAAAAATCCCTAAAACCCCTAAAAACCCTAAAAACCAAAAAAATCATAAAAAATCCCTAAAAATCCTTGAAAACGTAAAAAACCTAAAAAACATGAAAAACCCCTAAAATACTCAAAAACTATAAAAACTGTTAAAAACAAAAAAACCACTAAAAGCTCTAAAAACCCTTAAAGCCCTTAAAACATTAATCAGATGCACTCTCCAAGCAGTCGATTGAGGAGAGGATCTTGATATGGTCGTATGTTGCCACGTTGGCTTACAGTTAGTGGAGTCTAATATGAAGGGTGAGGTCTACACCCGGGTTTTCAATCCCCCCTTGTAATGATTTCTGGGCTGCTTTCTTTTCTTTATAAATTTTGGGGGACCAGGTTCACCTAGTCTCGAGCCTTCTTTTCCCTAAAATGTTAAAAAAACTATAAAAAACCTTAAAAACCCAAAAAACTCAAAATACCCCTAAAACCCCCAAAGACACTAAAAACCATGAAAAATACGAAAACCCTAAAAATCCCCTAAAAACCTTCAAAATCTATAAAACCACAAAAATCCAAAAAAATCCCTAAAATTACCTAAAAACATAAAAAATCCAAAAACCCTGAAAAACAAAAAAAAAACTCTAAAAACCTTAAAAACCCTAAAAACCAATAAAAACCTAAAAACCCACTAAAAACTATAAAAACCCATAAAACTCTTAAAAATGTTAATAATATTAAAAAAATCTAAAATATCTTTAAAACCCTAAAAAAAACAATAACATAAAACCCCAAAAGACCTTAAAAGCACTGAAAAATCCTGAAAACCTAAAAAACCCTGAAAATCCCCAAAGTCCCTCAAAAATCCCATAAAACCCTAAAAACCCTAAAAACCATAAAAATCATAAAAATTTCATAAAAACCCCTAAAATCATAAAAAAACCCTAAGATCTCAATAAAATCCCTAAAAACCATAAATACCCAAAAAAATATAAAAAACATTGAAAAAAATAAGAACCCTAAAAAACACTAAAATTTTTAAAACCCTTAAACCCCAAAAAATGTTAAAAAATGTTATAAAAATTTAATAAAACTTAAAACCCCTAAAAACTCAAAAAAAAATCTCTAAAACCCCCAAAAGACCCTAAAACCCATAAATACCCTAAAAAACCCTAAAACCCAAAAAATCCCTAAAATCCCTAAAAAACCTAAAAACCATAAAACCATAAAAATCCTAAAAATTCCCTAAAAATCCTTGAAAACCTAAAAAAACCTAAAATCTTGGGAAACCCCCTAAAAACAAAAAAAACCCTAAAAACTTAAAAAATATAAACAGCCATGAAAAACAAAAAAAAACAACCAAAAACTCTAATTACCCAAAAAACCCCTAAAAACCTTAAAAATATAAAAAACTCCAAAAAACCTTAAAAACCCTAAAAAATTAAAAAAAACCTAAAACCTAAAAGACCATAAAAGCCTTGAAAACCCCTATAAACCGTAAAAACCCTGAAAAACTCTAAGAACACTCAAAATCCCTAAATTCCCTAAAATACCTAAAAACCATAAAAATCCTAAAAAATCCCTAAAAACATAAAAAATCCTAAAAACCCAGAAAAAAACCAAAATTCCTAAAACCCCGAAAACCCTTAAAAACCCTAAAAACATTAAATTTTTAGAAACCACTAAAAATATAAAAAACCTTAAAACCCCTAAAAACGTTAGAAAAGGTTAAAAACTATAAAAACCCTTAAAAATCTTAAAATACTAAAGAAACCCCTAAAAACCCAAAAAGAACCTAAAAACACTGAAAACCCATAAAACCCATAAAACCCCTAAAGCCATAAAAATCCTAAAAAATAATTGAAAATCCCTAAACACATAAAACCCAGTAAAAACCCTTAAAACCTCATGAAAACTATAAAAATACCTAAACGCTTAAAACCCATAAAAACACATAATACCCTAAAAAACCCATTAAAATGGTATAAACCCTTAAAACTTCTATAACATTTAAAAACATTAAAAAAATATAAAAACACTTAAAACCCTAAAAACTCGCAAAAGACCCTCATTAAAACCCTAAAAAGTCCTAAAAACTTAAAAAAGTCATAAAAACCCTAAAATCCACAAAAACCAACCCTGAAAACCCCTAAAACCCCTTAAAATCCCTAAAATTTAAAAAAATCCCAAAATAGCCCTAAAATTCACTAAAAACTTAAATAACCCTAAAAACCATGAAAACTATAAAAACTGCACAAAAATTAAAAAATCAAAAAACCCTATAAAACCAATAAAATCACTAAAAACTATAAAAATCCTCAAAACCCATTAAGATGCTAAAAACTCCAACAACACATAAAAAACCTAAAAACTCAAAAAAAAACCCAAAACACTAAAAGACCGCAAAACCGTGAAAACCCCTAAAACCCCTAAAAACCCTAAAAAACATAAAAACCCTCAAAATACCTAAAAACCCTAAAAAACCCATAAAAATCCTAAAAATACCTAAAAATACTAGAAGACGTAAAAACCCCAAAAAACTCTCGAAAAACCATAAAACACCTAAAAATATTAAAAATCCTAAATATCCATACAAACCATTAAAACCCACTAAAAACTATAAAAACTATAAAAACCCCAAAAAATGTTAAAGAACTCTAAAAACATTAAAACCCCTAAGAACTCAAAAAAAACCAAACAACACTAAACAACCCTAAAAACCATAAAAACTCATAAAAAACATTAAAAGCACTAAACACCCCAAAAACCATTTAATATTCATAAAACCCCTAAAACCATAAAAATCCTAAAATTCCCTAAAAATACTAAAAATGTAAAAAACCATTACAAATAAAAAACCCTTGAAAACCATAAAACCCCTAAAAACTATAAAAACACCTAAAACCACCTAAAAACAAAATAAATCCCACTAAAAAATCTTAAAAACATAAAACCCTAAAACCTTAAAAAACCCTAAAAACCCTCAAATTCCCCAAACACTAAAACAAAAAAAATCCTAAAAATGTCCTAAAAATATCTGATATCTTAAAAAAGCCTAAAAACCCTGAAAACCCCTAAAAACCACAAAACCCATAAAAACATAAAAAAACCCTAAAACCCATAAAAACCTTAAAAACATAAAAAACCATTAACACCCCTTAAAACCCCTAAAAATGTTAAAAAACTCTAAAAACCCATAAAACACCAAAAAATATAAAAAATAACCATAAAAATCGAAAAAGTCCCAAAAGCACTGGGAACCCCTAAAAACACTAAAAAACTCTGAAGACCCCAAAAAAAAACTTTGAAAACCCCTAAAAACCCTGAAAATCCTAAAAACCATGAAAATCCAAAATATACCTGAAACCTCTAAAAACCATAAAAATCCTAAAATAACCCTAAAAATCCTTCAAAACATAAAAATCCCTAATACCCTGAAAACCCCTGGAAAACCATAAAACCCCGAAAAACCTAAAAAAAACCTAAAAACCCATAAAACCCCTAAAAACCCACTAAAAACTCTAAAAACCATTTAAACCCCTAAAAACATTAAGAGACTTTAAAAATTCATTAAAATCCTAAAAAATAAAAAAATCTCCCCAAACCCAAGAAGACCCTAAAAACCATGAAAACCCCTAAAAACAATAAAAACCCTAAAACCCTTAAAACCATAAAAATCAAAAAACCATAAAAGTAAAAAAACCCCTAAAATCTCTCAAAACCTAAAAACCCCTAAAAATCCTAAAGAACTCATGAAAACCATAAAACCCCTAAAAACTTTAAAAACACCTAAAAACACATAAAACACTAAAAACCCATTGAAAACTCTAAAAACCCCCCCAAAACCCCTAATAACGTTAAAAACTCTAAAATGCCCTAAAAACCCTAAAAACCTCAATAAACTCCAAAATACCCTAAAACCCCCTAAAATCTATAAAAAACTGAAAACCCTTAAAACCCCTTAAAATCCCAAAAAACCCTAATAACCCCTACAAACCATAAAAATCCATAAAAATCCCTAATAATCCATGAAAACGTAAAAAACCATAAAAATCTTGAAAACCCCCCAAAACCATAAAAACCCTAAAAATAATGAAAAACCCTAAACCCCCATGAAAGCTCTAAAAAATAATAAAAACTCTGAAAACCCTTATAACCCCTAAAAATGTTATAAAGTATAAAAACCTTAAAATCCATAAAAAATCAAAAAAGCACTAGAAACCCAAAAAAACCATAAAACCATAAAAAACCCTGATGACCCCTTAAATTACTCAAAATACCTAAAAACATTAGAAAACCATAAAAACAATAAAAATCCTAAAAAACCATTAAAATGTAAAACCCCCTAAAAAGCTGGAAAATCCCCCTGAAAACCTTAAAACCCTTAAACCCTTAAAAAATCCTAAAAACCAAATAAAACTATAAAAACCCTTAACATCCCTAATAACATTAAAAAAACTCTAAAAACCCTAAAAAACCTAAAAACACAAAAAAAACCCCGAAAAACCCAAGAAACCCAAGAAACCCTTAAAACCCTTAAAATCCCTAAAATCCCTGAAAACCCCTAAAAATCCTAAAAATCCCTAAAACACTAAAAACCCTATAAACCATAAAAATGCTAAAAAAATACCTAAAAACCATAAAAATCCCTAAAAACCCCTAAAATCCATAAAAACCCTAAAACCCCACTAAAATATATAAAACCTCTAAAAACGTTAAAAAACTCAAAAAACCTTAAAAACCCTAAAAACTCAAAAACCTCAATAAACACTAAAAGACCCTAAAATCTCGAAAAACAATAAAACCCCTAAAACCCGGAAAAAACCTAAAAACACTCAAAATCCATAAAAGCCCTAAAACCCCTAAAAACCATAAAAATCCTAAAAATCCCTAAAAATCCATGAAAATGAAAAAAATCCTACAAACTCTGATAAACCCCTAAAAACCATAAAAACCCCTAAAAACCATAAATCCCCTAAAATCCCATAAAAACACTAAAAGGCCACTAAAAACTCAAAAAAACCTTACACCCCAAAAATATTAAAAACTCTAAAAAACCCTGAAAGACCCTAAAAAATCCTAAAAACCCTAAAATCCCTAAAATCCTTAAAACCCCCTAAAAGACCCTAAAAACCCACAAAATCATTAAAAACCCTAAAAACCACAAAATTCCTAAAAATCCCTAAAAATCATTGAAAATATAGAAACCCTTAATAACCCTGAAAACCTCCCTGAATACCATAAAAAACCATAAAACTCTTTTAAAACCCTAAAACGCCAGAAAGAAACCTAAAATCCAAATTAAAACTCTAAAAATCCTTAAACCCCCTAAAAACCTTTATAAATATAAAAAACCTTAAAAACCTTAAAAAAAATAAAAATAAAATAATAAAAACACAAAAAGTCCCTCCAACCCCTGAAAAACACTAAAAACCCTTAAAATCCCAAAAAACCCTAAATCCACAAGAATCCTAAAAACCCCTAAAAAACTTTGAAAATATAAAATACCCTAAAACCCTAAAAACACATAAAAACCATAACACCCCTTAAATCCTTAAAAAACCCAGAATATCTATAAAAACGCTAAAAACTCTAAAAACCCTTTAAAACCCTAAAAATGTTAAAAACTATAAAAAACCATAAAAGCCCAAAAAACTAAAAAATAACCCTGATACCCTAAAAGACCCTAAAAACCATGAAAAACCCTAGAACCCATAAAAACCCTAAACCCACCTCCCAACCCTCAAAATCCCTAAAAACACTAAAAACTATAAAAATCCTAAAAAAATCCTAACAATCCAAGAAAATGTAAAAAACCCTAAAAACCCTAAAAATCCCCTGAGAACCAAAAAACCATTAAAACCATAAAAAACCTAAAACCCATAAAATCCTAAAAGGAACTAAAAATATAAAAACACTAAAAATACTTAAAATGATAAAAAACTATAAAAATCCTTGAAAACACTAAAAAACTCAAAAATAAACCCTAAAACCCCAAAAAAGACCATAAAAAACTCAAAAACAATAAAAACCATAAAACCCCTTGAAAACCCATAAAACCCTAAAAATCCCTAAAAACCCTAAAATATAAAAAACCATAAAATTCCTAAAAAAATCCCTAAAAATCAATGAAAATGTAAAAAACTTAAAAACATTGAAAAACCCCTGAAAACCATAAAAACCCTAAAAACCCTAAACAACAATACAAAACTTAAAAAACCACTAAAAACTCTAAAAATTGTTAAAACCCCTAAAAATTTTATAAAACACTAAAAACCCAAAAAACCCAAAAAACAAAAAATCACCAGAAAACCCTTAAAACCCAAAAACCTAAAAACCGTCAAAAGACCTAAAGACCCTAAAATGTCCTAAAAACCATAAAAATCCAAAAAAAATACATAAAACCCACAGAAAACATAAGAAACCCTAAAAAAACCCTAAAAACCCCCTCAAAACCCAAAAGAACAATAAAAATCTTCAGAAGCTCTAAAAAACCCTAAAACCCACTAAAAACTCTAAAACCCCTAAAAATCCCTAACATTGTTAAAAACTCCAAAAAACCAAAACCCCCGAAAAAAATTTAAAAAAAAACCAAAAATCCCAAATAACCATAAAACCCAAAAAACTCCTAAAAACCCAAAAAACCCATGAAAACCCTAAAACACCTAAAAAACCATAGAAACCTAAAAATCGAAAAAACCATAAAATCCAAAAAAATGTCCTAAAATTCCCTAAAAACGTAAAACACCCTAAAAACATAGAAACCCATTGAAGACCCACTGAAAACCGTAAAACCCCTAAAACCAATAAAAACTCTAAAACCGCTAAAAACATTAAAAAATATAAAATCCTCAGAAACCCTAAAAATCTCAAAAACCCCTAAAAACGTAAAAAAACTGTAAAAATCGTAAAATCATTAAAAACCCTAAAACCCATAAAAACCCTCAAATCCTCTAAAAACCTTAATAATATAAAACCATAAAAATACAGAAAACACACAAAAAATTCCTAAAAACATAAAAAACTCTAAAAACCCTGAAAACAATAAAGAATCCTAAAAACCATAAAAGCCCATAAAAACCCTAAAACCACTAAAAACTCTAAAAAACCTTAAAACCTCTAAAAATGTAAAAAATTATAAAAAATCATAAAAACCCTAAAAAATAAAAAATACCCTAAAACCCAAAAGACTCTAAAAACCTGGAAAAACCATAAAACCCTAAAAACCCTAAAACCAATCGAAATCCATATAAACCCTAAAAACCATAAAAATCCAAAAAGGCCCTAACATCCCTCAAAACCTAAAAAAACACGAAAACCCTAAAAACCCTCTATAAACCATAAAAACCCCCAAAACCATTAAAAACCCTAAAAGTCCACAAAAACTCTAAAAATACCTAAAATACCTAAAAACATTAAAAACTCTAAACAAACCTTAAAACCCTAAAAAAACTTTAAAGTAAACATAAAACCCCAAAAGTACCTAAAAAAACTGAAAAACCCTAAAACCCTAAAAATCCTGAAGAACAGTAAAAACCGTCAAAATCCCAAAAAACCTAAAAAACACTAAAAACCATAAAAATCCAAAAACCTCCTAAAAATCCTTGAAAACATAAAAACCCAGAAACCACGAAAACCCCCTAAAACCATAAAAACCCCTAAAAATCATAAAAGACCCTTAAACCCCTGAAAACCATAAAACTACTAAAAATCTAAAAACCATTAAAACCCCTAAAAATGTTAAAAAAAATAAAAAACCTTAAAAACCTTAAATTGCTAAAAAATCCTAAAAACCCTCAAATTCCCTAAAAACCCTAAAGACCATAAAAACCATAAAAATCCTAAAAAAACCCAAAAATCCCCGAAAATTCCCTTAAAACCCCTTAAAACATTAAAAACCCATAAACCCCTAATAACCTTTAAAAACCCATAAAACCCTAAAAAACACTAAAAACACTAAGAAACATAAAACCCCATAAAACATTAAAAAATTCTAAAAAACCTTAAAAACCCTAAAAAAAATCAAACAACCCAAAAAACACGAAAGGACCCTAAAATCCCTAAAAAATCTAAAAATAATAAAAAAACCCTAAACAACAATAAAACCCCACAAAATCCATAAAAATACCAAAAGAACCTTTCTCAAGAACTATGTACGGATTTATTCTCATTCCAATGAGATACATAGTGACTTCTGGATCCAACATCTTGGTATAGATTCCATAATATAAAATACCCCCACTCTCCTATGTGCGATCTAGATCTTCATATGAGAGTCTAGTATGGGTTCCCATCCCACTAGTGAGCCCATATTCAAAAACATCCTCTTCCTCACACAAGAATTCAATTAGTGTGGGGAGTTTATATTCTAGAACTACATGTGGTTTGATTCTATATTTTAATAGATACATAATGATGCCCATATCCTATATCCTGGTCTAGCCAATACCTAATCCAAATGCCTATTTCCTTTCCTCTGATCACTTCTATGTGTTAAAAGAGACCCTTTTCCACTTCTTGTTTCTCACATTGAGCATAAATCATGTGTGATTAGGAGTTTTACTAAAAGCTTCCCCACACGATCAAGGCATATCAGTTCATGATATGGTTAATGTGGTCCTGTGTGAAAGACCCCAAACGGAACACCAAAACATCCTTACCGAATGATGTAAAACTACATGGTTTATGTTCTTATTGTATGGAATAAAACTACATAACATTTTGATACGTACTTGAGCGGGTCATTATTCTTGGTGTTGGTCTCCTACCACACCTCCACTTCAGAACTATGTGTGGATTGATTATCATCTTAGTGGGATATGTAGATGCTTCCTTTATGCTTAGACACATTCCTTCCACACATCATACTCCTAGTCCATAGAAATTTCAGATCTACACAAACTTTCTCTGGACATCTATAGTAGAATTTTTGATACCTGAAGACACATCAGTTTTGACTATGCTGTAACATGACCAAGTTGGATTTTTATAATTCATCCACTAAATGGGTCTTTCAGTCATATGATACCATTTTTTGAAAATTATATAACAAAGCCTAGTTGTCTTTTCATAAATTCCCCCACAAAATAGGCATGTTAACTAGTGGTGCATTCATCGTCAGGAGAAACCACTTCTATCTATGAAATCCTTAATGATGTTTTCATCCCATATCACATCTCTTGACACAAGAACCCCCACAATCTTGGTTTACCTTTTCCTTCCCCCATGTGTGAAGTATACCAGAACATCCTTGTCCTGCTTGGACTCATACTAATCGCTTCCATAAAACCATGGTCCTAGTGGTATGACCCAAAACTACAAGAAACCATATCATCCTTGTCACATGATTTTAAAGTGCATGATTTTCCTTTAATGCATGATGTTAAACTACATGGTTAACATCCCTCTTGATCGATGTTAAAATGAACCCTCATCTTGATTGAATGAATTTAAATTGCACAAATAATTCCCAACAACGAGTCTTTAAATTGTGCAACACCCATGGTACTAGTCGTGTGAACTAAATCTATAAGAATCAAGATCATCCTTATCTTTTGACATTAAACTTTATGGTTTCCTAAGAACTACATATGACTTGATTCTCATCCATACAAGATATATAGTGATGCCTGAATCCTACATCTTGGGTCCAAATGAAATAAAAATCTCCCTTACCTATGTATAGGTTAGACCTGTGTAGGGAAATAATTATCTCCATTCTTAGGTGATTTTGGTATTAAATTCTCTTTCCATAACTCAGTCACTTTCTTTACACAAACCAAACCCTGTGTCCTGGGAAATTTGAATCTCTATAAAATTTCTTCATCCATTGATAATGAAAAATCTGATACCTAAGGACACCATTGTTTTGAATATGTTGTAACATGCCCCAGTTAGTTATGCATAAATTCACCCACAAAAAGGACTTATCAACCAGAGGATGTCATTGTTTGACTATGCTGTAATAGGCCCCAGTTGGCTATGAATAAATTCACCCACAAAAGGGTTGGTCAACTAGATACACATTTTTCTTCAGTAGAAACCTCTTATATCTCTATAAGACCCAAATACATGGTTATTTCTTACTTAATTGTCCCATATCACTTCTCATATTTGGAATCCCCTAGATTATAGGTTAAAACTCCCCCCCCCCCCCACTTAATTATTGAAGATGGTGGACCATTCTCATTCAAATCACCATTGAATTTCCAGATACCAATCTCTTGGTCAATGCTAAATGAACTTAAATTATATCCCCCAATTTCCTTTCTATAAGATGTTAAACTGAATGGTCAATGTCCTAGTTTCATGAAATTAATCTGCACAATGTTTCAACACTCTTTAGAAAAGGAGTCTTTCCTCCGGATGTGGGCCATATACTGCATCACCCTGTACACATACTAAATCTGTGTGGGAGTGGCTTCCCCACCCATGGCTAGTGCCAACACAAATTCCCCCTTTATTCTTAGACATAATCCCTTCACAAACCACCATTTATGGTCATAAGAAGTTTAGATCTCCATAAACTCCTGGTCATTGGTAATAGAATGTTTGATACCCAAGGACACCTTTGTCTTGACTATATCATAACATTTACCAGTTGGATTTGTACAATTCACCCACTAAATAGGCCTATCCGTCATAGGATATCATTGTTTGACTATGTTGTAACACGCCCCAATTGGATTTGCATAAGTCACCCACCAAATGGGTCTTTAAACCAATGACACATTCATCTTTAGGATAATACTCTTCTATATCCATATAGAAAACATAGAACCATGACTCAAATTTCCCCTTTGTGTACCTAAAGAATGTTGGAACATTCTTGGCTAGCAATCATTGCTTAGGTCATCATACATAACTCATGGTCAAAGTTGTTCGACCTAAAACATCATTCAAATTAGTCCAGTTTGCAAGACTCTAAACTACCCATGAAAAGAGAAACATTACTCTCCAGGCTTAAAAACTATAAATGGTATCTTAGATAAAATTTGAGTCTCAACTTGCTAGACCTTCATTCCACATGGTTTAATAAAAATCAAGAAAGGAAAAGAAAAAGTTACAAAAAATATTAGGCTGAAAACCCATAAAGGGTGGTCTAATAAAAAGACAAATCTTACCCGCTAAGTTATCTTACTTTTGACTGAGGAAAAAATTAGGGAAAAGACACAAAAGACAAAAATTTCATAGGGTTGTCCATATTACCCTAGAAATAGTCAAACTACACTCTCTAGGTCTAAGGACTTGGGTAAAATTCAGAGCACTCTTAGTCTTATCATTATAATTATAACACATTGACATAGTGGAATTAGATTGAATAAGTCATTTTCAAAATTGTATTATGATTATGATAAAGACAGTAATGTAGGAATAGATGATTGGATACAAAATAATTTTTCATTAATATTCTTAAAAGGTAAGGAACATATACATGCTAGGGCCTTTTCACTAAGTTTTACAACTTATCCTCAACATAGGCATTGAGTTATTGGACTACAGCCCGAGCATTGTATGTAGTTTTCCAAAACTCAGCCGATTGTGTAGTAGTATCCTCCTCAACATTATGAATATTATCCTAATCCATAGTAATATAATCTATTATTTGTGCTAAGTCCCCAGTCAAGGATCAATGGAGTTGGAATATCTCTTCCTACACGATGTTTAATTATTCTTGAAGGCACACTATTTGTAATGTTTTCTCGAAAAAGCAATTTTGACACTCATCCTTTTCCTTGGAATTATTGATCTCATATTGGGATACAACAGCTCTGAGATATTAAAACTGGCCTAATAACTATGCCTCAGATTGTTGTGATCTTTTCTCATTCTCCGGATACTGAATGATTAACTTCATCGCATGATGGAATGTACAGTAATAAAATCTTATATATCCCAACATTCCAAACATGAGTGGAAGTTCATGAATTTTTTAAGGTAAAACTTCAAGAGGTGTCCCAGAGACTATCTTCTGGATGTCCCACCAGAAAAATATGACATATGGTGCGAAGGGCGTTCTGTGTATCCAAGTGTGAATCAGAGCCACTTTTATAAGGAGAGATGTATTCTGGGATTAGTGCACTCAGTGATTCACCATATTCCTATCCCTCTATAATAGTATTAGTTCTTTCCACCAATATTGGAAAAATTGGAATGGAATCCCCCCTATCAGGGTTGGTCACTGAAGTTGATCACACTGGACAACCAATAACACTCTTCATTAATACCGGGAGGTAAACAAATAACAAATACGGTGAAACAACCAGATCAGTTAACAACATTCACCTATTTATAGATCGACGGTTGGAATCAGTGCCTCCCTGGAATCATTGATCATAGTTCTTTGAGTAATAACCTCTTGAGAATGAAATCCCCCCTGAGACTATTCAAAAATTGGGATAGAAGGCCCTCAGTGATCGCCCACTTCGAGGCCCTCAGTTGTTGATCCCTTAGTAACGGGAGTAGGATGAACTTTAATGCCTTGGTCATGAATTTCCTTAGTGATATTTTCTATATACAAATCTATAAAATTCAATCTATGATGTAAGAAATCAAATGTTAGGATATTGAATACCTTTGAAAACACAAGAAATAGAAAACTCCCATCCATCCAATATCCTACTAAACTCCTGAAACTCCTCTAGAGAGGCGGGAACATTAATATTTTTTAAATTCTTCTCTAGATCAGTTATTAAATCCATTATTTAATTATATAATCCCTCACATTTTACAAGATCCTCACCAATAGGGGTACTCGATTTGGGTTGTTTAGGACCTGATTGGATTCTTCATCGATTATCTCTATCAACTTATCAGCAGGCACAACATCTTCAAACCCCATAGGTTCAGGATCAACACCGACACCTTCATTAGACCATCTGGGATCACTCTTGATCCCTTATGAAGTGGAGAAGGGTCAGTGGTGGTTTCCATAGGATCCTCTAGTGTATGTGGAGGATCTGAGATATCATGAGGAAGAAATTAAGAAATCGATGCATGACACTTTATGATGTGCATCTGGAATTACCAGGACCCTCCTTCTTATCTACAGTAATGAGATTAGGCACATTTTCATTTTTGTAACTCCATCCACCAAAGGAATGGATTCATTAATATGAGTCTATGACTTCCTTGGGATGTTCCCCATGATCCTTGAAGGATCTACGCTGGAACCCTTGAGGGAGGAAAGTGAAGTAGATCCTATAGAAGGTAAGCATGGTCATACAAGTACGTCAGTTTAATTGTAAAATTGAAGTGATAATAAAAGGAATTACTTCAGTAAATACATCAGGCTAACTTCTCTGCCCTCTTTCATTTATTTTATCATGATGGAGAGGGTCCCATATCAGTCCTCTTAGTTAGAGATATAAGTGGTGACAGTTGAGGAGATCCTCCCACCATCTCTTTTATCGCCATCCTTTTCCCTAAGGATAGTTTTGGGGATCTAGGAGACTCATCCACTACTCCAATGGGGGTACCTATAGGCCTTTATTTTAGGAATTCAAGTGTTCTACCGTGTTCTTCTTATTATCCTTCTTCAAACTGTGAGATAGATCCCCTAAAAAATTAATAATGGTGGATGAAGGTGCAAAAGGGAGAAGAGAGGGATACATCACTAGGATTAAAAACCCCTTAGGTAGATCTCCAAAACCTGAGAGAAGAGAGAACTAAGAGGTATTATAGGATTAAGGTTCCATCAGGGTATGAAACACAAGACATGTTCATGAGAACCCCTTTTCCCCCTAGTTTCCAACCACTAGCACAAAGGTCCCTTCCCAAACCCGAGACCTATGTGAGACCCTTCTAGGGACACTTGAGGAAACCCCTAGTGCCAAGAGCAAGGCCTGTCCCAAATGTTGTTTCCCATGTTTCCCATTGCCTAAGGCATATCTAGCTTACATAGGCCTACCCCTGCGTGAATCACTTCCAGTTCATCCCAGTTATTCCCCTGCACGAAGCATGTTAAGCTCACCCAAGGCCCCTGCATGAAGTACCTTATGTCCACATAGGCCTTACCCTGCGTGAGACACCTTATATTCTCTCTTTAAATCCACAAATAGTAGGGATCCTTTCCCTTTGGATCCCTCATCTAAGGGGGACCAACCAAAGCCTTCAGACTTTCAAAACTACAGTGAGAGATAAACAAATGTGTCTTCCATTCAATTATGTATTCCTTAGATCAGAAGTGTCTCGCAATTTTCCTACTATAGGGATAGGTTCCTCAGGATACATGCAGTTATGTATCCCCTTGGTCATGAGGATATCGACCCTGGTGGCGATTTCAAGGACCAAAAGGTCTTGAAAATGAGGGATGGGTTCATGTTCTCCCCTTATCATCTCTAACATCAGGGACCTCCCATTGTTTATGGTGAGGATGGGAATCACACTCTCTTTTCTCTTTGAGAAGCAGTGACTGATCCTCTTCTCTTCTTCTAGAATTGGGAGTATGGAATCAATCATAGAGTAATCCATTAGCCTTTGTTGTGGGAAGTTTCACTATTACCCCTCTTCACTTCTTGGGATGTATCTATGGATAGATGTGATTATCATGGATATGAATATTATAGAGGGTATGGGAATCGAAGTCCTTTCACTCTCTCTCATCCACAATCACCCCAGCCTCATCCACCAGTGGACGAAGGAGATTGTTTGTTTTGAGGGATCTTCTAATTCCTATTATTTCTCACATTCAAGCATGAATCACATGATCTTATAGGTTTGTGATGATCGCAACATCCACATGATCAGATGCATGTCTAAGTAGAGAGTCCCTTTTTTGGGTCTTCCCGTCACCTTTTTCAAGGGCCTCCATAGGCGTGGGTCCTCAAATCCATGTGTCAATTTTGAACAAAGGGCCTCCTATTCGGAATAAGCCTCAAACATAACCATATGAACTACGAGAACTCTAATTCCTATCCATAAAGGATACGTAGGATTCCTTCCTAAGGCCTGAGCTTCAATAGGAATCCCCCTTGGTGTAAGTCCATTCATATCTCAAATATCCCTGACTTATGTGACTAAATTCTCCCATGAGTCTATCATTCCTCCTCATCCACCAACGTATTGAGAAGGAAACCAAACTATGTGGGATTTGATTCCCGTCCAAATGGGATACATAGAAAGCCTCTCCAAGGTCCAAAACCAAAACCCCAAATCAACCCTAATATTCTCTGGGCCTCATTCCTAGTAGGGTCTCATTCAACACAGGATGTGACACTCCTTCCGAGTTCCTTGGGCCGCTTCGGCATAAGTCCCATGCCAACAATTAACCAGACACCTTTCACCTATTTGTCCCTACCTCATGATGTTAAACTGCAAGATTTGGTCCTTGTCACATGGCCTTAAAAGGTGTGATGTGTCCCATTAAGAGGCATCGAACTACATGGGTTCTAATTACTTTTGTAAGGATACTTAAGAAGCCCATCTTATGGGCCCGATCCTGACATCAAAACAACTCTCATCTACCTGGATGATGATTAACTCCAGAGTTCCCTACTGTGTGGCTAAAAACTAGAATTGTAATAATAAATGACCAAATAATATATAATTAAAACATACCAAAAGAGTACCATTGATGGAGAACCACCGATACATATAGATGTCTCCATCAATGAAGAACCTCAAATTCATGCATATTCTAGAGTCCATGCATGCTAATAATTGATTTTTAATTCAAGGTTAACTTATGTCATAATTGGGATTCAATAAAGGATTCATGAACATATGTTAAATGTATAAGAGAGTCTCAGAGTAGGCAATAATTCCCCCCCAAAAGGGTGTGATGATCCTGACCTCCCATCCTCTCGACCAATACAAAATCTCTAAGTGTTGTTGGAACATTTCCCAATAATCGCCTACCTTTTGAAAGTAGGTTCAGGAAACATCTCTAACAAGGGAATTGTTGGGTGTTTTTGATTCCATAAACAAAATCTATTGGAAACCACCTGTAGATAGTGAACCTGATGTGAATGATTGTACAAAATTCAAACCCCCCAAATCCATCACACCAAAGGTTCATGAAAACCTGATTTCTCTTCGGGGGTGGAAACACCTTCAAAAATCCTAAAACCCATAAAAACTCTAAAACCACTAAAAACTATAAAAACCCTTTAAACCACTAAAAATGTTAAAAAACTATAAAAAAACAAAAAAACCTTAAAAAACACAAAATGTCCTTAAAAATCAAAAAGTCCCTAAAAATCGAAAAAGAACCAAAAAACCCTGAAAACCCCTAAAACCCTAAAAACCATAAAATCCCTAAAAAACCTTAAAAACCCTAAAACCCATAAAAATCCTAAAAAATCCCTAAAACGTAAAAAAACCTAAAAAACCTTAAAAAGCATTTAAAACCATAAAAACCCCTAAAAACATCAATAACCCAAAAAACCCAAAAAATCCCAAAAAACCACTAAAAACATTAAAGAACCTTTAAAAACCTAAAAATGTTAAAAATATCTAAAAAACCATAAATCCCCTTAAAACCCCCTGAAAACCATAAAAACACTAAAGATGGAGGTGCACTCTCCTGGTGTTCTCTCCCTCCCGTTGCGGGTTCTAGGGTTTCCTCCAAATTCCTCCGGTGGATGCGATGGTCGTTATTCACCCCTACCCTCTTGTGCTCATGGTGTGCAGTCCAGGAAGCGGTGGGATGTTGCAGATTTCTTCGATGCAGAATATGTTCTTCTGCGGCTTTGCGATTTCCAAGCAGCGGCATTAATTGGGATTTCAGCACCTGACCTCTTTGCAGATCTGCCCACTCACGGTGGTGGGGAGAATTCTTGGTGAAGGTGGACATCAGCAACATTCTCTGGATCAAAGGCGGAAGGTTCTTCAGCGGCTTCCTGTTTTCCAAGCGGCGGCGTTGCTCGGGGTTCCACCCTTTGCGGCTATGTTTTTGTGGTAGAGATGCTTGTCTTCGGCGACTCTGGAAGCTGTGTGGAAAGTTGTAGCTTTGGTTCATCTTTGGTTGTCGGGCTATGGTCATTGGTTCAGATCTCAGACTCCCGGTTTCACAAAGTTGACGACGGTTTGTATTGTGCTCTGGTTCGGTTTTGTCTCCGTTTCACGAAGATGCTGCAAGTACGTGCCCGACCTGATCCCTCGGCTATGTCCTCGATTCACACTATTGATGCTGGTTTTGGTTGGAATCGTTGACATTTTTTGATCTTATGTTTAATGGTTACGGCTGTGGATGTGAGTCACTACGAGTTTTGGTTATTGGTTTGGCTAAGAGGTGTTAGGCACTGTCTGGTGTTGCTATGCAAGTTTGTCGGGGGACCTGCCTGGAGCTGGGTTCTGTCCAAGGGGTGCTGGGTGCTGTGGCTTAGTACTGGGTTTGGATGCTAGTGCTCTGTGGATAGCTATGTTGCGAGGCATGGAATGCTGGATGATGTTTGGTCAGAATGCTTTGGTTGCTACATGCAAATCTGTGACCTCTTAGGAGATGATGGGTTAGGAGGTGCTCGTGGCTGGAACATGCCCCTTCCTGTTTTTATGAGGATTGTTGGTTGCTTCTTGCATGTGATGTCTTTGGTTCGGTTCTGCCTAGGTTTCTGCTGCTTGAAGAGAGCTTTTGGTGGTAGTGCTAATGCGCGGTGTCTAGATGATCTGTCGGGTGACTGTTGGAATTGGATTCTGGGGTGCGACTGCTCACCATTGTCACTCCCCTTGACTCGTGCACCCACCTCTGCTCTTGCTTCCCTTCTCATCACACTGGACTCCATTTTGTTCTGGTATGATGGTGCATGTGGTGGTGTTGGGATGGTGTTGGTGGTTCAGCTCTGCATCAAGGGTGAGTCTCAGCGGGGCGACACTGTTATGTGGTTTAGGTTTGATAAGATATGATTGGAGCATAGGCTGATGGTTGCTGAACTTGGTACGGTGCTGAAAGATAGTGTTGGTGAGGAAGGTTTTACTGTGGTGCTACTGATATCGTGCTAACGATTGCTGATGAAATTGGTGATGGTGGTTATGGTGCTGCTGGATGCTGGTTGCTATTTGGACGGGGGTGATGATGGGAACTATTCTGATTTTCTGATTTGTTTGTCTTTTGTGTGTTTTTTGTTTTTTGGGGTTGTTAAGGGTTTTTTGGGTGTGGGTCGTTTGACCCCACCCCTCACTTGTATGAAATGTCTTTTTTTTAATAAATTTTGGGGGACAGGAATAGTCTGGTCCTGCACCTCTTCTTCCCTTAAAAACCCCTCAAAACACTAAAAGACCCTAAACACCCTAAAACCCCATAAAAACACTAAAAAAGATGAAAAACCGTAAAAACTATCAAAATCCCTAAAAACCCTAAAAAACCTAAAATCCATAAAAAACCTAAAAGCCTTAAAATCCCAAAAAATGTAAGAAACCCTAAAAACCTAGAAAAAATATAAAACCCCTAAAAACCCACAAAACCCTAAAAAGAAATAAACACTCGAAAACCCTTTAAAACCATAAAATTTTTAAAAACTTTAAAAAACCATAAAAACCCAAAAAAACTCAAAATACCCCCAAAAATCCAAAAAGACCCTAAAAACCTTAAAAACCCCTAAAAACCCTTGAAAATACCTTAAAACTCTCAAAACCCCTAAAACCCTAAAAAACCTATGAGAACCATAAAACCCCCTAAAAACAATAAAAACACTAAAAACCAATAAGAAACCCCTAAAAATCCATGAAAAACTCTAAAAACGTTAAAACCCCTAAAAAAGTTAAATGGAACTCTAAAAAACTATCAAACCCCTAAAAAACTCAAAAAACACTAAAAAATAATATAAAAACTCAAAAACCAATAAAACCATGAAAAACACTAAAAAACCTAAAAACTGAAAAAACCATAAAAATCCTAAAGAATCCCTAAAAAACCCTAAAAATGCTGTGAAGGGTTTTTGGGTGTGGGTCGTTTGACCCCTCCCCTCCCTTGTCTGCAGGTCTTTGTGTATTTTCTTTTAATAAATTTTGGGGGGTGCCAGGAATAGCATGGACCCGAGCCTTCCTTTGCCTAAAAAACCCTAAAAAATTAAAATACCTTAAAACCCCTAAACCCCCTAAAACCCGTAAAACCCCTAAAAACATTAAAAACATAAAACTCCTAAAAACCCCAAAACCCAATTAAAACTCAAAAAAACCCTTAAAACTGCTAAAAACGTAAAAAAACTCTAAAAACCTTTAAAACATAACAATACACAAAAAAACCCTAAAAATCCAAAAGACCCTAAAAACCATGAAAACCCTTAAAAATCCCTAAAAACCCTAAATACCCTCAAAATACCTAAAATCCTTAAAAACCAAAAAATTTGAAAAAAGTCCAAAAAATATCTGAAAACATAAAAAACCCAAAAAACCCCGAAAACCCCTTAGAAACCATAAAAACTCCTAAAAACCTTAAAAACCCATAAAACCCCTAAAACCGCTAAATCTCTATAAACCATAAAAACCCCTAAAATGTTGAAAAAATCTAAAAACCCTTAAAACCCTACAAAAATAAAAAAACCCCTAAAAATCCAAAAAAAAAAGATAAAAACCCTAGAAACCCAAAAAAACCTTGAAAACCCCTAAAAACCCTCAAAATCCCTAAAATCCCTAAAAAATCTAAAAACCATAAAAAATCTAAAAATCCATAAAATCCCTGAAAATGTAAAAAACCCTAAAAACCCTGAGAACCACTAACAACCCTCAAAATCCCTAAAACTCATAAAACCCCTAAAACCCCTAAAAACCCTAAAAACCATAAAAATCCTAAAAAACCACATAAAATCCCTAAAATGTAAAATTCCTAAAAACACTAAACAACCCCTGAAAACCATAAAAACCCCTAAAAACCAAAAAACCAAAAAACACAAAAAAACCTCTAAAAACCCACTGAAAACTCTAAAAACCCTTTAAACCCCTAAAATGTTAAAAATAATAAAATCCTTAAAACCCTAAAACTCAAAAAAACCCTAAAAACACTAAAAGTCCCTAAAAGTCCCTAAAACCCCTAAAAGACCCTAAAAACCCTAAAAACACTTGGAAATAAAAAAACCCCTAAAAAACTTTACAAAACATAAAAACCCATAAAACCACTAAAAACTCTAAAAAACCTTAAAACCCCAAAAATGCTAAAAAACTCTAAAACCCTTAAAAATTATAAAAAACTCAAAAAAAAACCCTAAAAACCCAAAAGGACTCTAAAAACCCTAAAAACCCCAGACAAGCCCTAAAACCCCTCAAAATATTTTAAAACCCTAAAAACCAAAAAAATCTTAAAAAATCCATAAAATCCCTAAAATCCCTGAAAACCATAAATACCTTAAAAACACTAAAAACCCATAAAAACCGTTTAAACCACTAAAACTCTAAAACCCCTTAAAACCCGTAAAAACTTTAAAAAACTATAAAATACCTTACAACTCTAAATACCCCCAAAACAATATAAGACCCTAAAACCCCTCAAAATCCCTAAAAACCCTAAAAATCCTAAAAAAGCCATAAAATCCCTGAAAACATAAAAAACACTAAAAACCATGAAGAACACCTAGAAGCCATAAAAATCCCTAAAAACCTTAAAAAAACATAAAACACAAACAACCCTAATAAACCACTAAAAACTCTAAAAACCCATAAAATCCCAAAAAATGTTTAAAAAGTCTAAAAACCTTAAAAACACTAAAAAACTAAAATACCTCTAAAAACCCAAAAAACACCATAAAAACCCCAAAAAACCCTTAAAAACCCAAAAAAACCCTAAAACCCTTCAAAATCCCTAAAAACCCTAAAAATCCTAAAAACCCTAAACCCCATAAAAATCCTAAAAAGCCCCAAAAATCCATGAAAACATAAAAAACCCTAAAAACCTCTAAAAAACATAAAAACCCCTAAATCCTTAAAAAACCCCCAAACCCCATAAAATCCCTAAAAACTCTAAAGACCCTTAAAGTATATAAAATGTTAAAAAACTCTAAAAATCCTTAAACCCAAAAAAAATTAAAAAACCCCTAAAACCCCAAAAAATCCAAAAAACTCTAAAACCCATCAAAAACATTAAAAACACAAAAAAAAACTATGAAAACCATAAAAATCCTAAAAATCCCTAAAAATCCATGAAAAGATAAAAACCCCTAAAACCCCTCAAAACCCTTGAAAACCATAAAATCCCCCAAAACCATAATAACCCATAAAAACCCAAAAAAAGCTAAAAACTCTAAAAACCCTTTAAACCCCTAAAAATGTTAAAAATCTCTAAAAACCTTAAAAACCCTAAAAAACTCCAAAAAAACTCTAAAAACAATAAAAATCATAAAAACCAAAATTACCATAAAACCTTGAATACCCCAAAACACATTAAAAACCCCTTAAAACCCCTCAAAATCTCCCCAAACAATAAAAAACATAAAAACCCATAAAATCCTACAAAGCCCTAAAAAACCCTAAAACTGTAAAAAACCCTAAAAACCGTAAAAAACATCTAATACCTTAAAAACCATAAAAACCTTAAAAACCTTAAAACCACAAACCCCCCCCCCCCCAAAACACTGAAAACTCTAAAAAAACGTAAAACCCCTTAAAACATTAAAAACTCTAAAAAAGATTAAAAACCTTAAAAACTCAAAAAAAAACCAAAAACACTAAAAGACCCTAAAAACCATGAAAACCGCCAAAACCCCTAAAAATCTAAAAACACTAAAAACTCTCAAAATCCATAAAAAACTCTAAAATATCTTAAAAAACCACTAAAAATCATAAAAATCCTAAAAAAGCCCTAAAATTCCCTAAAAACATAAAAGACCCTAAAAACCCTAAACCCCCCTAAAAACCACAAAACTCCTTAAAACCTTAAAAAACCATAAAAATCCATAAAACCCCTAAAACCAACTGAAAAAATATAAAAACCCTTTAAACCCCTAAAAATGTTAAAAAAACTTAAAAACCCAAAAAACTCATAATAGCCCTGAAACTAAAAAAACACCATAAAAATCCTAAAAACCCTAAAACCCTAAAAAACCCAGAAAACCCTAAAAACCCTAAAAACCCAAAAAATCCTTAAAAATTGAAAAAACCATAAAAACTATTAAATTCCTAAAAAATTCCAAAAAATCCCTAAAAACGTAAAAACCCAAAAAAAACATGAAACCCTAAAAACCCCTAAAAACCTTAAAAACCCCTAAAACCGCATAAAAACACTAAAACCCCTTAAACCCCCTAAAAATGATAAAAAACTCTAAAAAAACTTAAAACCCCTTAAAAACTCAAAAAACACTAGAAACCCAAAAGACCCTAAAAACCCTGAAAAACCCAAAAAAAACCTGAAACCCCATAAAACCCTCAAAATCCCTAAAAACCCTAAAAACCCTAAAAACCATAAAAATCCTAAAAAAATACCTAAAAAATCTCTGAAATCATAAAAAACCCTAAAAACCCTGAAAAACCCCTAAAAACCATAAATAACCCTAAAAACCTTAAAACCCCTTTAAAATAATAAAAGAACAATAAAAACTCTAAAACACCTTTAAACCCCTAAAAATGTTAAAAAACAATATAAACTGTTAAAACCCTAAAAAACTCAACGAAAACCTAAAAAACCAAAAGACCCAAAAAAAACCCTGAAAACCGCTAAAAACCCTTGAACTCCCTAAAACCCTAAAATCCCTAAAACCATAAAAATCCTAACAACCCCAAAAATTAGTGAAAACATAAAAAATCCCAAAAACCTAGAGAAATACGAGAAAATCATAAAACACCTAAAAATCTTTGAAAACCCAAAAAACTCATAAAAACCCTAAAAACCCACTAAAAAATCTAAAAACCGTTAAAACCCCTAAAAACGTTAAAAAACACTAAAAACCCATAAAAACCCTAAAAACTAAAACAAAACCCTTAAAACCCCAAAACACCATAAAAACTCAGAAAATCCTAAAACCCATAAAAAACTTGAAAACCCCTAAAATCCCTTAAAATCCCTAATAACCCTAAAAACCCATAAAAACCATAACAATTTTAAAAACGTATTAAAAATACCAGAAAACATAAAAAACCCTAAAACCCCTGAAACCCACAAAGGAAAAAAAGCTTTAAACCCCTAAAACCCCTAAAAACCATAAAAACCAACTAAAACTCTAAAAACCCTTAAAACCCCTAAAAATAAAAAACACCATAAAACCCAAAAAAACATTAAAAACCCTGAAAAACCCTAAAAATCATTAATATCCCTAAAATCCCTAAAATCCCCAAAAATTCATAAAAATTCTAAAAAAGCCCTAAAATCCCTAAAAACCCTAAAAAACCCTAAAAACCCTAAAAAACCTAAAAAACCTAAAACCCCTCAAAACATTAAAAACCCTAAAAACCAATAAAAACTATAAAATAACTAAAAAATATAAAAATGCCGAAAATCCATAAAACCATTAAAAACACTAAAAACCCTTTAAACCCCTAAGAAACTCAAAAAAAACCCAAAACCCCAAAATATACTAAAAACTAAAATCCCTAAAAACCCTCAAAATCCCCCAAACCCAAAAAACCCCTAAAAACCATAAAATCCTAAAAAATCCCTAAAAACACTACAAATGTAAAAAACACTAAAAACCCAAAAAAACCCTTGAGAAGCATAAAACCCCGTCAAAACCCTAAAAACCCTAAAAACCCATAAAAACCCTAAATAACCACTAAAAACTTTAAAAATATTTAAACCCCCTAAAAATGTTAAAAACTCTAAAAAACCTTAAAACCACTAAAAATTCAAAAAAAACACAAAAAACAATAGAAAACCCTAAAAACCCAGAAAAATCATAAAACCCTAAAAAATCTAGAAAACCCCTAAAAACCATCAAAATCCCTAAAACCCCAAAAAAATCCAAAAATCCATAAAAATCCAAAAAAATCCAAATAAATGCAAAAAATCCTAAAAACCCTAAAAACATTAAAACCCATAAATACCCCTAAACCCTTTAAAAATCCAAAAAACCCATAAAAGACCTAAAACCCAATAAGAAATCTAAAACCCTTAAAACTCCTAAAAAGGATAAAAAAACTAAAAAACCTTTAAAACCTAAAAAAATAAAAAAAGCCCCCTAAAAACCCAAAAACAACAAAAAAACCCAAAGAACCCTAAAAATTCCTGAAAATCCTTGAAAATCCCTAAAAACCATCAAAATCTCTAAAACCCCTATAAATCCCCAAAACCATAAAAATTCTAAAAAAGAAATAAAAATCCCTAAAACATGAAAACCCATAAAAACTATGAAAATCCCTGAGAACCATAAACCTTTAAAAACCTTAAAAACCCTTAAAGACCCATAAAACACAAAAAATCCCTAAAAACTCTAAAGACCCTAAAAATTACCCAGCAACTTGCGAACTGGATAGGAAAATGCTTATCTCAGGCAGGCAGAATTTGCCTGATCAACTCTGTCATTACATCCATGTTTGTGCATGCGTTCTCCATTTACAGATGGCCGGCAAATCTCATCAAGAGCCTACAGGCAAAAATCAGAAACTTTGCATGGACAGGATGCATAACCAAGAAGAAGCATGTTTCTGTGGCATGGAAAGAATGCACAAAGCCCATCGAGATGGGTGGGCTGGGCATCAAGGACCTCAGGAAATTCAACGATGCCTTAATTGGAAAATTCACATGGAATCTTTTCAACCCGACTGACATGAGTCCTGACTTCTTGAGGGAAAGATTCAACTCTAAGCTATGTGAGGACTTCCTGGGATTCATCCCCTCATCGGTTTGGACCACAATCAGGTCCTCATATAGGCGCATTATCTCTAATTCGAAATGGGTGGTCTTAAGGCACTCGACCTTGAATTATTGGAAGACCACCTGGCTGGATAGGCCCATCAGTGAATCTGTCCAGCCACCTCAGGTTTTCAAGCACTGGTCCATTGCTGATCTCAAGGGCAATATGAACGAGATTGAAGGTATCCTGCCGCAGAATATTATCACACAAATACAAAACTACAGTTTTATGGTCATGGATTGCCTCATTTGGAAGCCAAATATGGTTGGGATGTTGAGTGTGAAGGAGTTTTACCGGTTTGAATGTGAGCAGGGAATTCAACCCCCTGCTTGGCTCTCTAAATTTCAGAGGCCCTTCATTCCCCCCTCTAGCCAACTGTTGCTGTGGAAAATTTGGAGAAATAGATTGCCAGTTCAAGAGCAATTGAAAAGAGCTGGGTGGTGTTTGGCCTCTGCTTGTCCGATCTGTCTTCAGGATGAGGAAAATCTGCAGCACATTTTTCTTAAGTGCAGGTTGGCTGCAGGTCTTTGGGATCATTTGCAGGGCATGTTCCAGCTGAAAATCTGCACGAACAGCACGATGTCTGCTATTTTCAGCAGTGTCGTTGGCGTGCAATGTAGTCAAAAAATTGCCAACCTGCTTCTTGCTGCCACTGCGGCTCATTCTGCTTTTGAGTGGGCAACTCAGAACAAAGTGGTTTTTGATAATGACACATGCTGCCTCCGAAATGGTGTGGTGGAAATTCATCAAGCAGTCCATGCGGCAGCTCATATCCAGGATGGTACGATGGCTAATGATATTAAGGACCTTATTGTGTTGAGAACTCTCGGTATTTCTAGAAGATGCAGGAAACCGAAGGACTTTAAATTCATTCGGTGGATTCCACCAATCCCAGAATGGATAAAAGTTAATGTGGATGGTGCAGCCCTAGGCGCGCCTGGTCTCTCCGGGTGTGGTGGTGTTTTTCGGACGTATAGAGGTTTTGTTAAAGGATTCTTTTATCATTACATTGGGAATGGATGTGCTTATGAAGCGGAGTTATGGGCCATGATTAAGGTTGTACAGTTTGCGGTCCACTTCAGGTGGAAGCAGCTTTGGATTGAATCTGACTCGATGTTGGCGGTGGAAGCCCTCAAAAGCAAAACAAGGACAATCCCATGGAGGCTCCTCCCACAATGGGTTAACTGTCTGGGAATCTCTCAGGGTATGAACATTATGGTCACACATATATACAGGGAAGCGAACAAGGTGGCAGACATACTCTCCAAGAAAGCAATTGAGGATGGATGTTCCATGTGGTCATTTATTGCACCAGATTTCTGCACTCCTCTTGTGGACTCAGACATAAAGGGTGAATTGCACACTCGGCTGTGCAAACCCTCCTTGTAATGCCTTGTACCTTTATTTTATGTTATTGAATATTGTGGGGCTGGGATCCGCCTGGCCCCAAACCTGTTTTGCCTAAAACCCAAAAAAAAACATAAAAACCCGAAAACCCCAAAAGACATTAAAAAACTCTAAAAACCTTAAAAACCCTAGAAAACTAAAATAATCACTTAAAAACCCCAAAAGACCCTACCAACCATGAAAAGAAATAAAAACACAAAAACCCCATAAAACCCATAAACACCCTAAAAATTCCTAAAACCCCTAAAAATCCTAAAAACTATAAAAATCTTAAAAAATCCCTAAAAATAACTAAAAACGTAAAAAACCCTACAACCCTATAAAACCCATAAACCCCCCTAAAAACATAAAAACACAAAACCCCCCCAAAACCCCCAAAAAACCCCAAACCACTAAAATCTATAAAAACCCTTTAAATAGCTAAAAACGTTAAAAAAACTCTAAAAAACATAAAAAAACCTAAAAAACTCAAAAAACCTGAAAACACTAAAAGACCCTCAAAACCCTAAACCCCCCTAAAAACCCTGAAAACCCCCAAAACCATCGAAATCCCTAAAAAACCCTAAAACCCTAAAAAACCCTAAAACCTCAAAATCACTAAAAAACATAAAAACCATAAAAATCATTAAAATCCTTAAAAATCCCTAAAATGTAAAAAACCCAAAAACCTATAAAACCCACATGAAATCCATAAAACCCCTAAAAACCTCACAAACACGAAAAACTCATAAAAACCCTAAAAACCCACAAAACTCTAAAAACCTTTAAACCCCCTAAAACGTTAAAAACACTAAAAACCTTAAAACCCCAAAAAACTCAAAAAACCCCTAAAACCCCAAAAAGACCATAAAAAATATTGAAACCCCCGAAAATCCTTGAGAAACCCTAAAACCCCTCAAAATCCCTAAAACCCTAAAACCCCAAAAAGACCATAAAAAATATTGAAACCCCCAAAAATCCTTGAAAAACCCTAAAACCCCTCAAAATCCCTAAAACCCCTAAAAAACCCTAAAAACCATCAAAATTCTAAAAAATCCATAAAAAACCCTAAAAATGTAAGAAGCTCTAAAATCTCCCTAAAAAACCCTAGAAAACCATAAAACCCCTAAAAACCTTAAAAATACCCTAAAACACCATAAAAACCTAAAAACCACTAAAAACTCTAAAATACCTTTAAACCCCAAAAAACTTTAAGAAAATATAAAATCCCTTAAAAAATATAAAAAAAATCAAAAACCTAAAAAAATAGTAAAGGACCCAAAAAACCCAAAAAACCATGAAAACCCTAAAACTCCTCAAAATTTCCAAAACCCTAACAATTCTAAATCCATAAAAATCCTAAAAATCACTAAAAAACCCTAAAAATGTAAACCCCCTAAAAACCCTTAAACCCCCTGAAAACCCTAAAAACCACTAAAAACATTAAAAACCCAAAAAAATCATAAGAACCCTAAAAACCACTAAAAACTATAAAAACTCTAAAAACCCTTAAAATGTTAAAAAAAATATCAAAACCCTTCAAAACCCTAAAAATCTCAAAAAACCCCTAAAAAAGACCATAAAACCATTTAAACCCCTACAAAACCCTAAAAATCCCTAAAAACTGTCAGAATCCCTAACAACCCTAATAACCATAAAAATCCTAAAAAATATCTTAAAATCCATAAAAATGTAAAAAACCCAAAAAAACCTAAAAAACCTTAAAAACCATAAAACCCCGAAAAACCATTAAAAACCCTAAAACACATAAAACACCTAAAAAACTTTAAAAAAATAAAAAAACCCCTTTAAACCCCTAAAAATGTTAAAAAAATCTATAAAACCTTAAAAACACTAAAAAACTCAAAAAAATCCCAAAATAACACTAAAAGACCCCCAAAACCCTAAAAACCCCTACAAAGAATAAAAATCCAAAAAAAACTAAAAAAATATTAAAACATAAAAAACCCCAAAACACACGAAAACCATAAAAACCCCAAAAAACCTTAAAAACCTAATAACACATAAAAATCCTAAGAATCCACTAAAAACTCTTAAAACCCCTAAAAATGTTTAAAAACTCTAAAAACCCTAAAAAACCCTAAAATCCCTAAAACCCCTCAATAACCATGAAAACCCATAAAATCCCTCAAAATCCCTAAAAACCCTAAAAACCAAAAAAAATCCTAAAAACCCTCAAAATCCCTGAAAATGTAAAAAACATAAAAACCCTGAAAACCCCATGAAAGCCTTAAAAACCCCTAAAAACTAAAAAAACATAAAACCCATAAAACCCTAACCAACCACTAAAAAATCTAGAAACCCTTAAAACTCCTAAAAATGTTAAAAACTCTAAAAAACCTGAAAAACACTAAAAGACCCTAAAAACCTTGAAAACCCCAAAAAAACCTAAAAAACCCTTAAAACCTCTAAAACCCATAAAAATCCATAAAACCCCTAAAAAATCCCATAAACCATAAAAATCGTAAAAAGTCCCTAAAAATCCATGAAAACATAAAAAAACCCTTTAAACCTTGGAAAACCCCAGAAAACTAAAAATCCCATAAAAACCCAAAAAACCCACTAAAAACTCTAAAAATCCTTACAGCCCCTAAAAACATCAAAAACACTAAAAAATCATAAAACCCCAAAAAACATAAAAAACACCACAAAACCAAAAACATCATAACAACCCTAAAAACCCATAAAAATCCCAAAAAACCCAAAAAACACTAAAAAACATAAAAATCCTAAAAAAGACCTAAAATTCCATGAAAATGTAAAAAACCCTAAATACCTTGAAAAAGCCCAGAAAACCATAAAAACCCTAAAAACCTTTAAAACCATTAAAACCCATAAAAACCCTAAAAACCAACTAAAAACTCTTAAAAACCCTTTAAACCCCCAAAAGCGTTAAAAAACTCTAAAAACCCTTAAAAACCATAAAAAACCTAAAACCCCTAAAAACCCAAAAACACAATAAAACCCCTAAAAACCCAAAAAAATCTAAAAAACCTTAAACCCCTCAAAAATAACTAGAAGCCCTAAAAAACTAAAAACCATAATAATTAAAAAAACAATAAAAATCCTTAAAAATGTAAAAAACCCTAATACCCCTAAAATCATAAAACCCTAAAAACCCACTAAAAACTCAAAAAACCCATAAAACTCATAAAAACGTTAAAAACACTAAAAAATATTAAAAAAACTCATAAAAAACCTAAAAATAAAGAAAACACCATAAAACCTTAAAAACCCTGAAAAACATAAAGACCCCTCAAAATCCCTCAAAATCTTAAAATACACTAAAAACAAAAAATCCTAAAAAAGCACTAAAAATCCTTGAAAACCATAAAACCCCTAAAAATTTAAAAAATCCTAAAAACCCATAAACCCCTACAAACCAATAAAAAATCTAAAAAACCTTAAAACCCCTTAAAATGTTAAAAACTCTAAAAACCATTAAAACCCCAAAAAAACTCAAAAAAACTTAAAAACCCAAAAAAACCCTAAAAACCCGTAAAAATAATAAAAACACTTAAAACCAATAAACACATTCAAAGTCTTTACAAACCCTAAAAACCCAAAAAAAATAATAAAATCCTAAAAAACCCTAAGAGTCCTTGAAAACATAAAAAACCCTAAAAACCATGGAAACCCATAAAACCATAAAAAACCATAAATCCCCCTAAAAACCTAAAAACTCTAAAAACCCTTAAAAATTTAAACAACTATTACAAACTCTAAAAATAATTAGAACCCCTAAAGACCTTAAAAATATACACCTGGGTATGAAATCCCCCCTTGTAACACTTTCTTGGTTTCTTTCTTTTCTTTATAAATTTTGGGGGACCAGGTTCACCTGGTCTTGAGCCTTCTTTTCCCTAAAGACCTTAAAAAACTCCAAAAAACCTTAAAACCCCCAAAACTAGAAAACAATAAGACCTTAAAAACTCCAAAACACTCTAAAAACCTAAAAAAACCTAAAAACCCTATAAATTCCTAAAAATCTTAAAAACCCTAAAAATCCTAAAAAAGACTTAAAAATACATGAAATCATAAAAAACCCTAAAAAGCCCATGAAAACCTTAAATACCCATAAAAACATTAAAATACCCTAAAAACCCATAAAAACCCTCAAAATACACTAAAAACTCTAAAAAACCTTTAAAACCATAAAAATCTTAAAAATAATAAAAATCATAAAAAGCCCTAAAAATCCCTAAAAACGAAAAAAACCCTAAAACCCTGAAAAGCCACCAAAAACCATAAAAACCCATAAAAATATTTTAAATCCCCTAAAAAAACTTAAAAAACCAAATTCTCAATAAAATCTCTAAAACCTATTCCAACCCCTAAAAACGTTAAAAACCTATAGAAGCCTTAAAACCCTCAAAAACTCTAAAAAACCCTAAAAACCCAAAAACACCATAAAAACCCTAAAAACCATAAAAACCATAAAAAACCATGAAAACCCCTAAAACTCCTCAAAATACCAAAAAAATCTAAACATCTAAAAACCCTGAAAAACCCCTGAAATCCAAAAAAAAACCCTAAAACCCATAAAAAACCTAAAAACCCATAAAAAACCTAAAACTACACTAAAAACTATAAAACCCCTTAAAACCTCTAAAAACATTAAAAAACTAAAAAAAACTCAAAAAACCCTAAAACCCCAAAAGACCATAAAACCCCTTAAAAAACCAAAAGACCCTAAAAGCCCCGAAAACCCCTAAAACCCCTCAAAATCCATAAAAACCCTAAAAAACCTAAAAAACCTAAAATCATTAAAAATCCAAAAAAATCCCTAAAAATCACTAAAAATGTAAAAAAAACCTAAAAGCCCGGAAACCCCTGAATTCTATAAAACCCGAAACCTTAAAAACTCTAAAAAATCATAAAAACTCTAAACAACCACTAAAAAACTCTAAAAACCCCTCAAACCCCTAAAAACATTAAAAAACATTAAAAAAAACTTGAAATCCCTAAAAAATAAAAAAAAAATCCCTGAAAACACTAAAAGACCCTAAAACCCCTAAAAATCCTTATGAACCCTAAAAGCCAAAAAAATCCTAAAAATTCCTTCAAAATCCTTGAAAAAGTAAAAAACACCAAAAACCCTAAGAAACCCCTAAAAACCTTAAAAACCAAGGAAAATTTTAAAATCCCTTAAATCCCTTAAAAAAATTTAAAAACTATAAAAAACATTAAAAACCCTAAAAATCTCAAAAACCCTAAAACCCAAAAAGACCCTAAAAACCTTGGAAACCCCTAAAATCCTAGAAAAAACCTATAAACCCAAAAAATCCCTAAAACCCCAAAAAACCTATAACCCAAAAAATCCCTAAAATCCCAAAAAACCATAAAAATCTTTAAAAATCCTAAAAACCTTGAAAAATCTTTGAAAACCATAAAAACCCATAAAAACATTCAAATCCCAAAAAACCCATAAAAAAATCTAAAAACCACTAAAAACTCTAAAAACCCTTAAACATCATAAAAAACTAGAAAAAACCAAAAAATACTAAAATACCCTAAAACCCCTTAAAACACATAAAAACCCTAAAAAACCATAAAAACCCTAAAAATCCAAAAAACCCCCAAACCCCTCTAAATCCTTAAAAACTCTAGAAAACCCTAAAAATAATAAAAATCCTTAAAATCCCAAAAACTCCCTGAAAATGCTAAAACCTAAAAAACCCGGAAAACCCTCTAAAAACCCTAAAACCCCAAAAAACATCTTAAAACCATTAAAACCCCTAAAACCCATTAAAACCTCTAAAAACGCATAAAACCCCTAAAACCCCTAAAACCCACTAAAACTATAAAAACCCATAAAACCCCTAAAAATGTTAAAAACTCTAAAAACCCTTTAAAACCTCAAAAAAGTCAAAAAAACCTAGAATATACTAAAAGACCCCAAACACCTTTTAAAACCCAAAAAAACCCTAAAAACCCAAAAAATCTTTCAAATCCATTAAAATCCCTAAAACCCCTAAAATTCCTAAAAACTATAAAAATCCTAAAAAGCCCTAAAAACCCCTAAAAATGTAAAACCCAAAAAAACCCCTTAAAAACACCAGAAAACCATAATTCCCCTAAAAATATTAGAAACCCCTAAAATCCCATAAAACCCACTAAATACCCTAAAAACCTTCAAACCCCTAAAAACATTAAAAAACTCATAAAAACCTTAAAACTCAAAAAAATCAAAAAAAACCCCTAAAAACCCAGATGACCCTAAAACCCCCTAAAAACCCTGAAAACCCCTGAAAACCCCTTAAAAACCCAGAAAAATTCTACTAACCCTCAAAATTTCTAAAAACCCAAAAAACCATAAAAATACTAAATAATCCCTAAAAATCCCTGAAAATGTAAAAAACACTAAAAATCCTAAAAACCACATTAAAACCATAAAACCCCTAAAAGCCTTAAAAACCTCAAAACACATAAAACCCTAAACAATCACTAAAAAATCTAAAAACCCTTTAAACAACTAAAAACGTAAAAAAATTCAAAAAAATAAAAACAATAAAGAACTCAAAAAATCCTGAAGAAAACTTAAACTCCCTAAAACTCCCTAAAAACAATAAAAAGACTAAAAAACCCTAAAAACCCTAAAAAACCCTAAAAATCCCTGAAAAGGTAAAAACCCCTAAAAACCTTGAAAACCACTTGAAAACCATAATAACCCATAAAAACCATAAAAATAAAATAAAAACTACAAAACCCATTTAAACCACTCAATTTTTTTTAAAACACTCTAAAAAAACTTTACAACCCTAAAAAATTACAAAAACCCCTAAAACCCTAAAAACACCATAAAACACCAAAAAACCATAAAAACCCTAAAACGTTGAAAAACCCTAAAACCCATCAAAATCATTAAAAACCCTAAAAATCATAACAATCCTAAAAATCTATAAAAATCAGTAAAAACATATAAAACCCTAAATGCCATGAAAAAACCTTGAAAACCATAAAACCCCTAAAACAATTGAAAACCCTAAAACCCAATAAAAACCCTTAAAACCCCTAAAATCATTAATGACTCTAAAAAACATAAAACCCTAAAAAACTCAAAAAATCATAAAATCCCAAGAACACCATAAAAAACCAAAAAACCCTAAAAAACACTGAAAACCCTAAAAATACTCAAAATCGATAAAACCCATAAAAACCCCAAAAAATCCTTGAAAAAGAAAAAGAACCTTAAGAACCTAAAAAATCACTAAAAATAATAAAACCCCTACAAACAACTAAAATCTCTAAAAACACTTAAAACCCCTAAAAATGTAAAAAAACCCTAAAACCCCTAACAAACTCAGAAAAAACCCTAAAACCCCCCAAAATACCCTAAAATACGTGAAAAACTCTAAAAACCCTGAAAATATGAAAAACCAAAAAACCCTTAAAATCCATAAAAACCATAAAACCCATGTAAAAAAAATCCTAAAAGCCCTAAAAATTTCAGAAAATTTAAAAAAAACACCAAAACCCTAAAAAAACTCCAAAAATAATAAAAACACCTAAAATACTTAAAAACCCATAAAGCCCTAAATAACAATCAAAAACTATAAAAATAATTTAAACCCCTAAAAACATTAAAAATCACTAAAAACAAAAACCATAAAAAAAACTCAAAAAACTAGAAAAACCCTCAAAATCCTTAAAAATGATAAAAAAACCCAAAAAACCATAGAATCCAAAAAAACCCTAAAAATATCTAAAAACATAAAAAACCCTTAAAAACCTAAAAACCCCTAAAAACTATAAACCCCCTAAAAACCCATAAAAACCCTAAAAAACTGCAAAAAAACTCTAAAAACCCTTAAAACCCCCAAAAGACCCTAAAAAATATGAAAAACCCTAAAAACCATAAAAAACCCTAAAAACACTCAAAAATCCCTCAAAACCTATAAAAAATATAAAAACCATAGAAATCCTAAAAAATCCCTAAAAACCCTAAAAATGTAAAAAACCGTAAAACCCCTAAAAAACCCTTAAAAACCATAAACCCCCCTAAAAACCTTAAAACCCCATAAAGCTACAAAAAACTCTAAAAATCCTTAAAACCCCTAAAAATGTTAAAAAAATCTAAAAACCCATTAAAAACATAAAAAATTCATAAAACCCAAAAAACAATAAAATCCCCTAAAAAACTAAAAACCCCCTAAAAACCCTAAAAAACTCTGAAAGTCCCTAAAAACCCTAAGAAACCCATTAAATATCTAAAAACCCCTAAAAACATTAAAAAACCCACAAAACCCATAAAAACAATGAAAAAAAACCCAAAACTCTAAAACCCCTTAAAAGCCAAAAAAAATGCTAAAAAACTCAAAAAAAACGTCAAAACCCTAAAAACTCAAAAAAACCTTAAAAACTGAAAAGGACCCTAAAGACCCTAAAAAACCATGAAAATCCATAAACCCCCTCAAAATCCATAAAAAACCTAAAAAACACAAAATATCATAGAAATCATAAAAAAATCCCAAAAAATCCTTAAAAACGTAAGAACCCTAAAACCCTGAAAACCCCCCAGAAACCATAAACCCCTAAAAACCTATAAAAACGTGAAAACCCATAAAACTGCTAAAAACACACTGAAAACTCTAAAACCCTTAAAACCCCTAAAAATGTTATAAAAATATAAAAAACTTTAAGAACTCTAAAAAATAAAATAAAAAACCAAAAAAACACCAGAAGACCCTAACAACCCTAAAAACCTAAAAAAACCTAAAAACTCTGAAAAACCCTAAAAACCCTAAAAATCCCAAAAAACTCTAAAAGCCATAAAAATCTTAAAAATCCTAAAAATCACTAAAAATGTAAAAAAAACCCTAAAACCCCTGAAAACCCCTATAAACCATAAAAAAACCCATAAAAACCTTTAAAAACCCTAAAACCCATAAACAATTTAAACCACTAAAAACTCTAAAAACCCTTAAAACCCCTAAAAATGGTTTAAAACTCTAAAATCCCTTAAAACCCCTAAAAAACTCAAAAATCCCCTAAAAATAAAAAACACCATAACAACCCTAAACCTGCTAAAACCCCTCAAAACCCTAAAAAACAAAAAAAAAACACTCAAAATCCATAGAAACCTAAAAAACTGAAAAACCATAAAAGCCTAAAAAATCCCTAAAAATCCCTGAATATGTAAAAAACCCAAAAACCCCTGAAAAACACCTAAAACCCACCCCCCCTAAAAACCATAAAAACCCACAAAACTCTATAAACACCCTAAAACCCCCACTAAAACTCTAAAAAACCCTAAAAACAAAAAAGACAGCAAAACCCTAAAAAATCTAAAACCCCCAAGAAACCATGAAAACACAAAAAAACACCAAAACATCTCTAAAAACCCCAAAACCATAAAAATCCTAAAAACCCTAAAAATATTAAAACCCTAAAAACCATGAAAAAACCCTAAAAACCATAACCCCCCCCCCAAAAAAACCTTAAAAACCCAAAAACCCCATAAAAACCCAAAAAACCACTAAAAACACTATAAACCCTTAAACACCAAAAATCATTAAAAAACTCTAAAAACCTTAAAACATTAAAAAAATCAAAATAAAAAAAACACTAAAGGGCCCTAATAACCATGAATAACCCTGAAAAACCCTGAAAACCCCCTGAAAACCCTAAAAACCCCAAAACCGTAAAAATCCATAAAATCCCTAAAAACCCTAAAAAACCTAAAAATCTATAAAAATCCTAAAAAAGTGCTAAAAATCTTTCAAAACATAAAAAACCATAAAAACTCTGAAAAACCACAGAAAAACAACAAAACCCAAAAAACCTTAAAAACCCATAAAACCTCTATAAACCACTATAAAATCTAAAAACCCTTAAAACCCCATAAAAGTTAAAAAACTCTAAAAAATATTAAAAACACTCAAAATCTCAAAAATACCCTAAAAACCCCAAAAGACCCAAAAAAACCTTGAAAATCGAAAAAAAACCCAAAACCCCTAAAAATCCCTAAAAACCCTAAAAAACCCTAAAATCCATAAAAATCCTAAAAAGCCCTAAAAATCCCCAAAATCATAAAAAACCCTTAAACACTGAAAAACACCTAAAAACCATAAAACACATAAAATCCATAAAATCCCTAAAAATAAAGAAAACCCTAAAGACCCACTAAAAACTCTAAAAACACTTAAAACCCATAAAAACATTAAAAAACTCTAAAAACCCTTAAAAACATTAGAATAAGTCAAAATTCCAAAAACCCAAAATGACCCTAAAAACCCTGAAAATCCCTAAAAACCCTAAAAACCCTAAAAACCCAAAAACCCAAAAAAATTCCTAAAACCCCTAAAACCCTGAAACCATAAAAATCCTAAAAAATCTCTTAAAATCCCTAAAATTTTAAAAAACCTAAAAACTATAAAAACCCCCAAAAAACAAAATAACCCTAAAACCCCATAAAATCCTAAAAAACACTAAAACTCTAAAAACCCTTAAAACACCTAAGCCATTAAAATCTCTAAAAACCATAAAACCCTAACAAAAACCAAAAAATCATAAAAACCCAAAGATCCTAAAAACCATGAAGAACCATAAAAACCATAAAAAACATTGAAAAAAAATATAAAAACCATCAAAATCCCTAAAAACCATTAAAATCCTTAAAAATTCTAAAAATTATAAAAGCCTAAAAATCCCTAAAAATCCTTGAAAACATAAAAATCCATAAAAACCCTAAAATCAATAAAAATCATAAAAATCCGTAAAAATCTCTAAAACCATACAAAAATCCTAAAAACCCTAAAAAACCTCTCCAAAACATAAAACCCCCTAAAAACCTAAAACCCCCTATGAAACTAAAAACACTTAAAACCCCTAAAACATTAAAAAACTCTAAAAAATATTAAAATTCTAAAACACTCAAAAATCCCTTAAAAACACTAAAACACTCAAAAAACCATGAAAAACCTGAAAACCCTAAAAAAACCCTAAAAACCCTCAAAATATATAAAAACCCTAAAAACCCTAAAAAAGTTGTAAAATTCTATAAAAACATAAAAAATCCTAAAAACCCCCTGAAAACTATAAAAACCCCAAAAACCTTTAAAAACCCTAAAACCCCATAAAAACCAAAAAAACCACAAAAACTCTAAGAACCCTTAAAACCTCTAAAAATGTTAAAATAATCTAAAAAACCTTAAAATCGCTTAAAACTCAAGAAAGATATTAAAACCCAAAAGACCCTAAAAACCCAGAAAAAAATTGCAAACCCTTAAAAACCTGAAAAAACCATTAAAACCCACAAAGTACCAAAAAACCCTAAAAAATATATAAAATCCTAAAAATACCTAAAAATCCCTGAAAAAGTAAAAAACCCTAAATTATCAAAAACCCTTGAAAACCATAAAAACCCATAAAAACCCATAAAAGCCCATAAAAACCTTTAAAACCCCTAAAATCCAATAAAAACTTTAAAACCAATAAAAACTCTAAATACCCATAAAACCCTAAAAATGTTAAAAAACTACAAAAAATACTAAAAACCCAAAAAACACAAAAAAAAAACCAAAAAACACTAAAAGAACCTAAAAACCCTAAAAACCTTACAACCCTACAAAATTCTAAACCCTTCAAAATCCCTAAAAACCCTAAAAAATCCTAAAACCATAAAAATCCTTAAAAATAACTAAAAACACCTAAAAACATAAAAAACCCCTAAAAACCCTAAAATCCACTGAAATCCATAAAACCCCTAAAAACCTTAAAAACCCTAAAAACCCATAAAACCCTAAAAACCACTAAAAACTATAAAAACACTAAAAACCACTAAAAATGTTAAAAAACATTAAAAACTATAAAAGACAACAAAACCCCTAAAAAACTCAAAAAACCCCTAAAAACCCTAGAACCCACTAAAAACCCTAAAAATCCAAGAAAAACCTAAAAACCAAAAAATCCTAAAAAGTACCTAAAAATCCCTGAAAACATAAAAAACCCTAAAAGCCTGAAAAACCTAAAAAACCTTAAAAACCCATAAAATTCCTAAAAACCCACTAAAAACTCTAAAAATCTTTCAACCCCTAAAAACATTAAAAAACTATTAAAAACCTTAAGAACCATAAAAAACTCAAAAAACCCCTAAAAATGAAAAAGACCATAAAACCCCCAAAAACCCCAAAAACCCCAAAACCCCCAAAACCCTCAAAATCCATAAAAACCCTAAAAACCCTATAAAACCCATAAAAATCCTAGAAACCATTAAAACCCCTAAAAACCAATAAAACTCTAAAAACCCTTAAAACCCCTCAGAAGGCCTTTACCAAGAGACCCCCCCCCCCCACTCGGCCCCAAATAAATACCCGAACACCTTACAAGAAACAACCCTCCACCCACCCACAAATTGCAGCAGGAACCACCAAAAACCGAGGGCACCACCTGCAGCATCCAAGGACCTAACCAACAACCCCCTATACAACCTAAGCCTACCCCCAACCTGTATACACCTAGCGAAAAACCACCGAGCATCCCACATCCCAGCCATCCCACAATGCAGAACATCATCAAGCACCACACAACCCATCCTATCTGAGCCAAACCGAACCAATCCAATAATCCATCCACAGTCCTCTAGAAAAAATAGAAGCACAACACCCCTCAAGAACCATAAGCACCCCAACAACATGCCTCCCTTTCAGCAACCGCAACACCGACACACCCAACAAAAAACACCAGAACAACCAGAAACCCACCACGACACTAAAAACCAATAAATAATTGAAATACAAATCCCTCCCAAACAAACCCAATGCAACACCATGCCCCAACATCTCACCACCCCAAGAACCACCCCCATCCACAAAGCCTCCAACCCCACCCCAACAAATAGAACCCAACCAAGTAGTGAGAATCCCCATCACAGAGTCCTAGAATCATAAAAACCAAGAAACCAAGGACTAAGGGTCCTAAGAACAATCATCCCACCATACAGCAATAGGCCCTGATTCAATGACCACTAAAGAAACACAAAAGAACACTATAAGTAGTGAAAGAACATCCAAAAAAATTTCAGAACATCATACAAAACCCCTAAACATCTAGAACAACAAAGCTAGCAACCCATCCTAAGAAAGGAGCCTTAGAGTTTACCTCTTCGAACAAAAATTTGATTAACCTTGATATTTAGAAATGGATTGAAAGAGGAAATTCTAAGATGAGTAATGAGATAAATTTCTACTAGATACATCTAAAATAATTTGGGGAAGAATCATTCATTCTAGATTTCCTCTCCTTCCAAACAACATACACTAGAGTGTTAAACCATATCACCCCCAGAACACTCCTCAAGGAGTCCTCAAAAGAAAAAAAAAATAAACCAACCAATATTTCTGGAAAAATAATTATCAGGGAAATCAGCATATAAGAGGTTCATAAAAGAAGAAAAAATCTTCTTGGAAAACTCACAGTTTAAAAACAAGTGATCCATATCCTCAGTATCCATCTCACAAAGAAAAAATATATTGGGAAATGATAAAACCATATGTTGTAATTTCTTTTGATTAGGAATCCTATTAAGGAACCCTAACTAAAGAATAAAGGAGTACTTGGTCACACATGAGTCTCAGCCTGGTTGGTGAAGAATCATCAAGTGCATCCAAGAGACCCGAGATCAAATCTAGGTGGGGAAATATTTTTGAGTTACTATAACAGTGTTATAGAAATGCTGTAAAAGGAATTGTTCTGTACTGTAGCAGCCAGAACTATTCATCCATATGGGCCTTTGGGACACTAGTCTGGTCCTCAGGTCCTGTAATGATTTAAAGCCACCCAAACCTTCGGTCCAGTTGTGTCTTAAGAACTTCGGACCACCTCAATGAATTTGGGCCACCCTATGACCTTCGGTCCACATGAATATACAGATATACCAATCAAAGTATAAGGGAAAAGTCTCTAGATGAGGATTCAGAGTAGGTGCATTCACCAGAGCAGAGCTAACTGGATATGGAATAATGAGAGGGTATGACATTTTTATCGGTACCGAGCCTTTTCATCTATGTATAAGAAAACTAGTCGACCAGCCTTGCAAAGGTGGAGTGCTGATATCATGACATGTTCTAAGGAAGAGTAGTTTCAAGTTGTTTATGTGGGTGATTTTCTCTAAGACCTACGGGTCATGTAATTGTCTCTAAGCCTTCATTAATTGTAAGGGTTCCACCTCTCCCCTTGAATGGTGGATTATCAAAAATAATAAAAAATAAATGCCTTTGTTCTATTTAGTCAAGAAGTACCTGGTCGGGGTAAAGCGATTCTATGCTAGAGAAATCCAAGGCTTTGTGGCATACTTCACCCTAAAATCATCCCAAGCACGACCAATGGAGAACTCCAACTGGAAATTCCAAATAATTATCTCCAAATCCCAGTCAGGTTCCACCAAGGTGAGAATCTCCTTCCTAATATCCAAAAGGGTAGTAGAAACAACATGTGGAGGATCCTATGAACCATTATAAATGATATTAGTAACTAAATAAAACATGTCTAACCATGAGTCATGAATGATAAGATCATTGATATAAAGGAAAGTAAGGACTCTAGGAAGCCAAGAATCAAACCAAAGGGACATGCTCAAACCAGACCCAACAAAAAAACAAATATGATTCCTAAAAAGGTCCCTAAGACCCAACAATTTCATCCAAGTCCATGAGCAGTTCCATGGGAATTTGTTCACCCAAAACTAAGATTGACCAAGAAGGTAGATGCGATCCCTTTCCACCAAAATATAAGATAAGGATGGGGTATAAAGATCTCAATGATGTTTAACCATGGCAGCCTTGTTACAATCCTCTACATGCTTAATTTCTAAGCCACCCTCCTCTTTAGATCTAGCCACCAGCGCCCAAACCACTTTAGTTCCTGAGGAAATAAGAGAAGGGACTTTCCAAATAAAATTCCTTAATTTAGCCTCAATGGACCACACTACTTTATTAGTCAAAACAAAGTTGTATAACCCAAAAAAATCATACTAAATAGGATATATTTTACAATCTATAAAAGAAACTCAAAAGAGAAGAAATTATTTGTAGAAACCTTGATTCATCTAATAGTTTTATCATCCAAGAAAGCACAATCCACATATCTTAATCTTGTAGTGATAAGAGGCTCACCAGGATAAAATAGGGTAAGTAACCCGCAATTAATCCCCAAAACAGATTCAATGTTATTCTGAACTTCAACTAAAACTTCATCCGAGAACATAAAATATTTCAAAAAATTAATAGACAATATTGACAAAGAAGTAAATATATCCAATGCATTCTTTAGAATAGATACAAAATATAAATTTCCAAACAAAAAGAATAGCAGGTCATATGTGAAGTAGTGTATATAGATAGTAGTCTTACCATAGTGCCAATTTAAATTAAAATAATTAGAGTTTGAAATTAGAGATTAAAAAATGTGTGAAAAGACCTCTATGAAAATCATGGAAAGAAAGGGGGACTGGATCCCCTTGCCATAAATCCCTCTTCCCAGGAAATTACCCCTATAAACATCCATTAATATTCATATAAAACATATGGATAAAAACACAACTTCTAATCCAATAGGAAAAACGTGTGGGGAAACCAAGGAGATCCAGAGCATCGTAGATGAACTTCCATCTAACAGAATCAAAAGCCATAAATAAATCAATTTTAATGGCACAATAAGGAACCATATAATTTAGAGAATTTTAGTAAATTTTAAGGATTTTTATGGGTTTTATGGGGTTTTAGGGTTTTAAAGGATTTTGAGGGGTTTTAGGGCTTGTTAGGGTTTTTAGGGGTTTTCAAGGTTTGGTGGGTATTTTGGGTTTTTATGGGTTTTTTTTGAGTTTTTAGGGCCATTTTTTGAGTTTTTAGGTTTTTTAATATTTTTAAAGTTTCTCAACATTTTGTAACATTTTTAAGGGATTTAAGGGGTTTTTGATTTTTTAGTGGTTTTTAGGGTTTTTATTGGTTTTTAGCATTTTTAAGGTTTTTAGGGATTTTTATAGTTTTTAGGTAATTTTTAGAGTTTTTAGGGTTTTTTACATTTTAATGGAATTTTAGGGGTTTTTAGGACATTTATGGTTTTTAGGGTTTTTATAGGTTTTATGGATTTTGAGGTTTTTTCAGGGTTTTTTAGGGTTTTTTTTCATATTTTTATTTTTTAAGGGGGTTTTTGAGTTTTTTATGGTTTTATGGTTTTTTATAGTTTTTAACGCTTTTGGTAATTTTAAGGGATTTTAGAGTTTTAATGGATATTTAGGGTTTTTTGGGTTTTTGGGTTTTTTTTAAAAAAATAGGGGTTTTTATGGATTTCAGGGGATTTCATTATTTTTAGGTTTTTTTACCTTTTTAGATACTTTTTGTGGGATTTTTTAGGATTTGATGGTTTTTAGGGTTTTAGGGTTTTAGGTATTTTGAGGGGTTTTAGGATTTTTATGGTTTTTATAGTTTTTATGCTTTTTACTGATTTTTTTGGTTTTTAGGGGGTTTCCAGGATTTTTAGAGTTTTTAGGGTTTTTAGGGTTACTGTGGTTTTTTGGGGGTTTTGAGTTTTTAGGGGTTTTAAGTTTTTTATAGTTTTTTAATGTTTTTATGGGTTTTAAGTGTTTTTATAATTTTTAGTGGTTTTACGGTTTTTATGGGTTTAAGGGGTTTTATGGTTTTTGGTTGTTTTTCAGGGTTTTTATGGTTTTTTTCGTTTTCAAGAATTTTAAGGATTTTTTGGATTTTTATGATTTTTAGGGGTTTTTAGGGTTTTTAGGGGGTTTTAGTGTTTTTCAGGGTTTTTTAGGATTTTTAGGGTTTTCAGGGTTTTTAGGGGTTTTAGGGTTTCATGGTGCTTTGGGTTTTTAGGGCTTTTTAAAGGTTTTTTGAGTTTTCAAGGCCTTCATTTTTAATGTTTTAGGGTTTGAAGGGTTTTTAGACTTTTTTGGTGTTTTTTTAGGGTTTTAGTGGGGTTTTAAGTTTTTTATTGGTTTTATGGTTTTTAGGGGTTTTTTAGGGTTTTTAGGGGTTTTACTTTTTCAAGGACATTTCGGTATTTTTTAATATTTTTATGGGTTTGGGGTTTTTAGGATTTTTTGTGTTTTTAGGGTTTTTAAGGCTTTTGGGGGGTTTTGAATTTTTTAGTTCGTTAGTGTTTTTAAGGTTTTTTTTCATTTTTTAATGTTTTTAGGGGTTTAAAGTGTTTTTAGAGATTTTAGTGGGTTTTAAGGTTTTTTATGGCTTTTAAGGGTTTTAATGTTTTCATTGATTTTTAGGGATTTTTTAGGATTTTTATGGTTTTTAGAGTTTTGGGGGATTTTGAGGGTTCTTAGGATTTTTCAGGTTTTATTAGGGGTTTTTAGGGTCTTTTTTGGTTTTGGGGAGTTTTTTTTGAGTTTTTAGTGGTTTTAAGGTTTTTTATATTTTTAAAACATTTTTAAGGGGTTTAAGGGTTTTTAGAGTATTTTATGGGGTTTTAAGGTTTTTATGGGGTTTTTTTTGGGTTTTTAGGGGTTTTTATAGTTTTCAGGGGGTTTTAGGGTTTTTTACTTTTTCAGGGATTTTTAGGGGTTCTTTTAGGTTTTTTATAGACTTTAGGGTTTTATTGGGGTTTTAGGGATTTTGAGGGTTTTCATGGTTTCTAGGGTTTTAAGTTTTTTTAGATTTTTCTAAGGTTTTTAAGAGTTTAAAGGGGTTTTTGGGTTTTTAGTGGGTTTTTAGGGATTTTTTGGGTTTTGGGGGGTTTTATGGTTTTTAGAGGTTTTTATTGTTTTTAGGTGGTTTTCAAGGTTTTTAAGGTCTTTTACATTTTTAGTGATTTTTTTTGAGATTTTTTAGGATTTTTAGAGTATTTAGGGTTCTTATGGTTTTTAGGTATTTTAAGGGGTTTAGGTGTTTTTTAGGGTTTTTATATTTTTAGGGTATATTAGTGTTTTTTTGGGTTTTTTTGAGTTTTTTAGGATTTTAAAGGTTTTTTAATTTTTTAGGGGTTTTAAGTGTGTTTAGAGTTTTCTGTGGGGTTTTAGAGTTTTAATGGTTTTTCGGGGTTTTAGGATTTTTTCAGGGTTTTTAGGGGCTTTTTTGTGTTTTCAAGTATTTTTAGGCCTTTTTACAATTTGTATGTTTTTAGGGGTATTCAGAGTTTTTAAAGGTATTTAAGAGTTTTCAGGGTTTTTATTTTTTTTATGTTTATAGTAGTTTTTTGAATTTTTTTAGGTTTTTATGGTATTTATATTCTTTTTCCATTTTTAGGGGTTTAAGGGTTTTTAGAGTTTTAGTGGTTTTAGGGTTTTAATAGTTTTTTAGGTTTTCAAAGGGTTTTTATGAATTTTTTATGGTTTTTAGGGGGTTTATAGGGTTTTAGGGGTTTTTTACATTTTTAGGGATTTTTGGGGATTTTTATAGTTTTATGGTTTTGGGGGGGTTTAGGGTTTTTAGGGATTTTGAGGGGTTTGCATGGTTTTTAGGGTTTTGGGGTTTTTAGGGGTCTTATGGTCTTTTTCATTTTTAGGGGTTTTTTGTGTTATTTAGGGTTCTGAAGGTTTTTTATAGTTTTTTAATGTTTTTAGGCGTTGAGAGGTGTTTTAGGGTTTTTAGTGGTTATTTAGGGGTTTATGGGTTTTTAGGGTTTTTATGGTTTTCAAGGTTTTTAGGGATTTTAAGCATTTTTACGTTTTCAGGGACTTTTAGGGACTTTTTAGGATTTTTATGGTTTTTAGGGTTTTAAGGGATTTTGAGGTCTTTTAGGGGTTTCAGGGTTTCTTAGGGTTTTTAGTGGTTTTTAGGGTTTCTAGGGTCTTTTGGGGGTTTAGGGGTTTTATTATCTTTAGAGTTTTTTTAATATTTTTTAACATTTTTAGCGATTTTAAGTTTTTTTATAATTTTTAGTAGTTTTTACGGTTTTATGGGTTTTAAGGGTTTTTTAAGGTTTTTAGTGGTTTTTATGGTTTTCAAGGGTTTTTAGAGTTTTTATGGGTTTTTATGTTTTCAAGGATTTTTAGGAAATTTTATGTATTTTTATTGTTTTGGGGTTTTTCAGGGTTTTTAGGGATTTTGACGGGTTTTAGGGTTTTGTAGGGTTTATAGGATTTTTTGGGGTTTTATGGTCTTTTAGTGTTTTTTGGTATCTTTTTTGAGTTTTTAGGGTTTTTAGTATTTTTTATTGTTTTTTAACATCTTTAGGGGTTATGGGTATTTAGAGTTTTTAGTGGTGTTAGGGTTTTTATGGGTATTTAGGGTTTTCAAGGTTTTTAGGAGTTTTTATGGGTTTTAAGGGTTTTTTAGGGTTTAGGGTGTTTTACATTTTGGGAGATTCTTAGGTCTTTTTTATGATTTTTTTCATATTTTTTATGGTTTTAGTGTTTTTTTGGGACTTTGAGTGGTTAAAAGGTTTTTTTTCAGTTTTTTAAGGTTTTTATGGGTTTTTAAGTTATTTTGGAATTTTAGTGTTTTCTTGAGTTTTAATGTATTTTAAGGTTTTTAGAGTTTTTAAACCTTTTTAAAGGTTTTAAGGGTTTTTAGTGTTTTTTTGGTTTTTAAGGGGTTTTAGGGTTTCTTAAGGTTTTTTGGATTTTTATGGTTTTCCATGGTTTTTATGGTTTTTAATGTTTTTGGGGAATTTTATGACTTTTTTAAGTTTTTAGGGCTTTATGGTTTTTAAGGTTTTTTAGGGTTTTAGGGTTTTAATGGTTTTTAGGGTGTTTTAGTGTTTTTAGGGGTTTTTTTGAGTTTTTTAGGGTTTTAAGATTTTTAGTGTTTTTTAACGTTTTGGGGTTTTAGGGTTTTTAGTGTTTTTAGTGGGTTTTTAGGTTTTTATGGGTTTTGTGGTTTTTTAATGTTTTTAGGGGCTTTTATGTTTTTCAGAGGTTTTTTAGGATTTTTAGGGGTTTTCACAGTCAAGGATTTTTAGGGATTTTTTAGGATTTTTATGGTTTTTAGGGTTTTTAGGGGTTTTTAGGTTTTCAGAGATTTTTAAGGATTTTTAGGATTTTTATGATTTTTATGATTTTTAATGATTTTTATGGATTTTGATGGTTTTTATTAATTTTCATGGTTTTTTACGGTTTTTATGGTTCTTCACAGTTTTTATGTTCTTTGGGTTTTTATGTTTTTTTGGGGTTTTTTTGGGTTTTATGGTTTTTAGAGTTTTTTTTGTGTTTTATGGTTTTTAGAGTTTTTGAACGTTTTAGGTGTCTTAAGGGTTTTTAGAGTTTTAGTGATTTTAGGGTTTTAAGGGATTTTAGGGGGTTTTTAGGTTTTTGGGGGTTTTTATAATTTTTAGTTTCATTTCTGGGTTTTTAGGGTTTTTTACATTTTTTACAAATTTTTAGGATTTTTATAGTTTTAGGCTTTTTGGGTTTTAGGGACTTTTTTGGGTTTTAGGGTTTTCATGGTTTTAAGGGGTGTTTAGGGTTTTTAGGGTTTTTAGGGTCTTTTGGGTTTTTAGGATTTTTTGAGTTTTTCTAGTGTTTTTAGAGTTTTTTAACGTTTCTATGGGTTTTAAGTATTTTTAGAGTTTTTAGTGGGGTTTTAGGGTTTTTCTTGGATTTTAGGGATTTTATGGTTTTTAGGGGTTTTTATGATTTTTAGGTGTTTTTCAGGGTTTAAGGGTTTTTTTACATTTTTAGGGATTTTTAGGGATTTTTTAGGATTATTATGGATTTTAGGGTTTTTAGGGGTTTTAGGGATATTTAGGGGTTTTTTGGTTTTTTGTGGTTTTCAGGGTTTTTCTGGCCCTTTTTGGTTTTTAGTGGTATTTTTGAGATTTTTTGGGTTTGTAATATTTTTTAGAGTTTTTTAACTTTTGAGGGGTTTAAAGGGATTTTAGATTTTTTAGTGGTTTATAGTGGTTTTATGGGTTTTTATGGTATTTTTGGATTTTGTTGGTTTTTAGTGGGGTTTTGCGGTTTTTTTATGTTTTCAAGGATTTTTAGCACTTTTTTAGCATTTTTATGGATTTTAGGGTTTTAGGTATTTTTAGGGTTTTCAGGGTTTTCAGGGTTTTTTCAGTGTTTTTCAAGGTTATTAGGGTCTTTAGTGTTTTTTGTTTTATTTTTATTTTTTAGGGTTTTTACGGTTTTATAGAGTTTTTAGTGGTTTTAGGGTTTTTATGGGTTTTTCGGGTTTTTAAGATTTTAGAGGTTTTTTATTGTTTTCAGGGGTTTTTAGGGTTTTAACGTTTTCAAGGGTTTTTAGGATTTTTATGGTTTTTAGTGTTTTAGAGATTTTTTGGCATTTTTTTGTGTTTTCAACGTTTTTTGGGGGGGTTTAGGGTTTTTGAGAGTTTTAGTGTCTTTTTTGTTTTTAGGTTTTTTAGTGTTCTTAGTGGGTTTTTAGGGTGTTTATGTGGTTTTACAATTTTTTATGGGTTTTAGGGTTTTTTGTGTGTTTTAGTTCTTCTCGGGGTTTTTATGGATTTTTACATTTTTTGAGATTTTTTAGGATTTTTATGGTTTTTAGGGGTTTCGGGGTGTTAGGGATTTTGAGTGTTTTTTTCGTTTTTAGGGGTTTTAGGGGTTTTTTGGTGTTTTTAAGGTTTTTTTGAGTATTTTAGGGTTTTTAAGTTTTTTTAGAGTTTTTAAACATTTCTAGGGGTTTAAAGGGTTTTTAGAGTCTTAAAGGTTTATAGGGGTTTTTATTTATTGGGGGGGTTTTCGTGGTTTTTAATGATTTTTACATTTTTAGTGATTTTTATGGATTTTTAATATTTTTATGGTTTTTAGTGTTTTTTGGGATTTTGAGGGATTTATGGTTTTTCAAAGTGTATTAGGATTTTTAGGTTTTTGGGGTTTTTGGGTCTTGTGTTTTTTTGGGGTTTTATTTTATTTTTAGGGTTTTAATGTTTATTCTATTTTTATAACATTTTTAGGGGTTTCAAAGGTTTTACAGTTCTTAGTGTGTTTTTAGCGGTTTTATGGGTTGTTAGGGTTTTTATGGGCTTTTAGGGGTTTATGGTTTTCAGGGGGTTTCAAGGTTTTTAGGGTTTTTTATGTTTTTAAGGATTTTTTACATTTTCAAGGATTTGTAGGGATTTTTTTGGATTTCTATGGTTTTTAGTGTTTTTTATGGTTTTATGGATTTTAAGGAATTTTAGGGGTTTTCATGGTTTTTAGGGGTTTTTAGTGTTTTTAGGGTCTTTTTCAGTTTTTATAGGTTTTTCAGTTTTTTGGGATTTAAAGGTTTTTTAGTGTTTTTTAACATTTTTAGGGTTTTAAGGGGTTTTATATTTTTTATTTTTTTAGGGTTTTTATGTGTTTTTTAATGCTTTTAGGGGTTTTTAGGTATTTAAAGGGTTTTTAGGGGTTTTAGGTATTGTGTGGGTTTTTAGGGACTTTTAGGGGTTTTAGGGGTTTTTAGGGTCTTTTATTGTTTTTTGGTTTTTTTTTGAGTTTTTAGGATTTTAATGGGTTTTTAGAGTTTTTTAATTTTTTTGGGGGTTTTAAGGGTTTTTAGAGTGTTTTTTATGGATTTTTATGGGATTTTATGGTTTTATGGGGTTTATGGTTTTTAAGGTGTTTTCAGGGCTTTTAAGGTTTTTTACGTTTTAGGGATTTTAATTGATTTAATAGGAATTCAGTGGTTTTTATGTTTTTTTTAGGTTTTTATAGATTTTGAGGGTTGTTAGGGGTTTTAAGGTTTTTCATATTTTTAGGGTCTTTTGGGGTTTTAGGTTTTTTGGGGTTTTAAGGGATTTTAGAGTTTTTAAGGTTTTTAGGGGTTTTAAGGGTTTTTAGAGTTTTTTATGGATTTTAGGGTTTTATGGGTTTTAGGGTTTTTATGGTCCCTAGGGGCTTTATGATTTTCAAGGTTTTTCATGATTTTTTTCTTTTTTTACGTTTTTAAGGATTTTAGGGATTTTTAGGATTTTGGTGGTTTTTATGTATTTTTAGGGATTTTAGGGATTTTGAGGGTTTTGGGGGGTTTTCATGGTTTTTTGGGGATTTTAGGGCTTATAATGGTGTTTAGGGTCTTTTAAGGTTTTTCTGGTTTTTTTTTTGAGTTTTTTATGGTATTGGTTTTTAGTTATTTTTAATGTTTTTAGGGGCTTTAAGGGTTTTTATAGTTTTTAGTGGTTATTTAGGGCTTTTGTGGTTTTTAGTGTTTTTAAGGTTTTTAGAGTTTTTAATGATTTTTAGGGGTTTTTGGGGTTTGGGGGTTTTCTTACATTTTTAGGGTTTTTTAGGGATTTTAGGATTTTTTTGTAGGGGTATTATGGCTTTTAGGGATTTTGATGGTTTTTGCAGTTTTTCATGGTTTTTAGGGATTTTAGATTTTTTTAGGTATTTTCGGGTGTTTTGGGGATTTTAGGGTTTTTTTGAATTTTTTAGGGTTTAAGGGTTTTTTACATTTTTAGTTTTTTTAAGTGTTTTTAGAGTTTTCATTTTTTTAAGCGTTTTTGGTTTTCATATGTTTTTCATGGTTTTTAGGTTCTTTTATGAATTTATGGATTTTTAGGAAATTTTTAGGATTGTTTTGTTTTTATGGTTTTTAGGGATTTTGAGCATTTTTAGGGCCTTTTAATTTTTTTACGGTTTTTTGGTTTTTATGGTGTTCTTGGGATTTTATGGTTTTTTGAATTTTTTTTGGGTTTTAAGGTTTTTTAGAGGTTTCAATGAATTTATGGGTTTTAAGGGTTTTTAGAGGTTTTAGTGGGTTTTTAGGGTTTTATTGGGTTTTAGGGGTTTTAAGGGTTTTAGGGGTTTTTATGGATTTCAAGTTTTTTTCATGGTATTTAGGGTTTTATATGTTTTTAGGGATTTTTAGGGGTTTTCAATAATTTTAGGACTTTTAGGGTTTTTTAGGGTTTTTAAGGATTTTGATGGGTTTTAGGGTTTTTATAGTTTTTCGGGGTTTTATGGTGTTTTTAAGGTTTTAGGGGTTTTGTAGTTTTTTAGGGTTGTAAAGGTTTTTTGGACTTTTTAAATGTTTTAGGGGTTTAAAGGGGTTTTTAGAGTTTTTATTTGGTTTTAGGGTGTTATGGGGTTTTAGGGTTTTTTAACGTTTTTAGGGGCTTTATGGTTTTCAAGGGATTTTCAAGGTTTTTAGGGTTTTTACCTTTTCAAGGATTTTTAGGGATTTTTATGGGTTTTAGGGTTTTTTGGAATTTTTAGGGTTTTTAGGGGTTTTTGTTGGTTTTAGGGGTTTTCAGGGTTTTTAGGGTGTTTTAGTTTTTTCATGATTTTTTTAGTTCTTTATTGTTTTTATTTTTTTTATAGTTTTTAACATTTTGAGGGGTTTAATGGGTTTTTAGAGTTTTAAGTTATTGTTTAGGGTTTTTATGGGTTTTGAGATTTTAAAGTCATTTAGGGTTTTATGGTTTTAAGGGTCTTTTTTGGGGTTTTAGTGGGTTTTACGTTTTCAGGGGTTTTTAGGGATTATTTAGTATTTTTAAGGTTTCTAGGAATTTTGAGGGTTAGTAGGGGTTTTCAGGGTTTTCAGGGGTTTTAGGGGTTTTATGGGATTTTAAGGTCTTTTGGGGTTTTTAGGGTTTTTTGAGTTTTTTGGGGTTTAATGTTTTTAGAGTTTTTTAAATTCTTTTGGGTTTGAAGGTATTTTTAGTGTATTTAGTGGGTTTTAGGGTTTTTTAAGGTTTTTAGGGGTTTTATGGTTTTCCGAGGGGTTTTTTTTGGGTTTTTTGGGTTTTATATGTTTTTAGGGATTTTTAGCGCTTTTTAGGATTTTTATAGTTTTTAGGATTTTTATGGGTTTTAGGGTTTTTAGGGGTTTTAGGTTTTTTAATGGGTTTAAGAATTTTTTTTGAATTTTTAGGGTTTTAGGGGTTTTGAAAGTTTTTAGGGTCTTTTAGTGTTTTCTAGGCTTTTTTAGTTTTTTTATGGTTTTAAAGGTTTTTAGAGTTTTTTTAATGTTTTTACGAGCTTTAAGGGTCTTTATAGTTTTAGTGGGTTTTTATAGTTTTAGTGGGTTTTAGGGGTTTTATGCATTTTTAAAAATTTTAATTGGTTTTAGGGGTTTTAATTGTTTTAAGAGGTTTTTTAGGGTTTTTGGGATTTTTTTATTTTTTTAGTTTTTAGGGTTTTCTAGGGTTCTAGGGATTTTGAGAGATTTTGAGGGTTTAAATTCCTTTTTAGGATTTTTTTAAGGTTTTTAGGGTCTTTTGGGGTTTTAGGTTTTTTATATTTTTTAATATTTTTATAGATTTTAAGGGTTTTAAAAGTTTTTAGAGTTTTTTAGTGTTTTAATGAGTTTTTAGGGTTTTTTAAAGTTTTTCTGGGTTTTTAGAGTTTTCATGGGTTTTTAGGGATTTAAGGTTTTAACGTTTTAGGGAATTTTTGGGCTTTTTAGGATTTTTATTGTTTTTAGGGTTTTTTAGGGTTTTTAGGGATTTTTATGGGTTTTAGGGTTTTTAGGTTTTTTCATGGGTTTTTAGGGTTTTTAGGTGTATTAAGGGGTTTTAGGGCCTTTTAATTTTTTTGGGTTTTTTTTGAGTTTTTAGGGTGTTTAATGGTTTTTAGAGTGTTTAGCAATGTTTAGATTTTTAGGGGTTTTTTGGAATTTTAAGGTTTTTTCGGGGTTTTATGGTTTTCTAAGATTTTTCAATGATTTCATGGTTTTTTACTTTTTTAGAAATTTTTAGGGATTTTTAGGGATTTTTTAGGATTTTTATGGTTTTTAGGGTATTTTAGGGGTTTTAGGGATTTTGGGTGTTTATAGGTTTTTTCTAGGATTTTAGGGGTATTCGAGGTTTTTAGGGTCTTTTTTGGGTTTTAGGGTTTTTTTTTGAGTTTTTTAGGGGGTTTTAATTTTTTTATAGTTTTAAACTACTTTTAAGGGTCTTAAGGGTTTTTAGAGTTTTTTTTGGGTTTTTAGGGTTTTAGTGTTTTTTAAGGTTTTTAGGGGTTTTTAGGGGTTTTATGGTATTTTACATTTTAAGGGATTTTGAAGGATTTTTTAGGATTTTTATGGCTTTTAGGGTTTTTAAGGATTTTGAGGGTTTTTAGGTGTTTTTAGGGTGTTTGGGTTTTTTAGTGTTTTCTGGGGTTTTTTGATTTTTTATAGATTTTATTTTTTTAACGTTTTTAATGTTTTTAACAGTTTAAAGGGCTTCTAGAGTTTTTATTGGTTGTTTATAGTTTTTATGGGTTTTTAGAGTTTTTAAGGTTTATGGTTGTTTATGGTTTTCTGGGGTTTTTCTGTGTTTTTAGGGGTTTTACATATTTTTGTGATTTTTATGGATTTTTTTTGGATTTTTATAGTTTTTTGGGTTTTTAGGGTTTTTAGGGGTTTTGAGGGGTTTCATGGGTTTTTAGGGATTTTAGGGACTTTTGGGTTTTTCGTGGGTTTCAAGGTCTTTTTGAGTTTTTAGGTTTTTTTTTAGTTTTTTAGGGTTTTAAGGTTTTTTTGAGTTTTTTAAAGTTTTAAGGGTTTTAAGGGTTTTTAGAGTTTTTAGAGTTTTTAGTGTTTTTATGGGGTTTTTGGTTTTTTAAAGTTTTTAGGGGTTTTTATGGTTTTTAGGGTGTTTTCAGTGTTTTTAGGGTTTTTAGTTTTCAGGGATTTTTAGTTCTTTAATGGTTTTTATGGTTTTTAGGGGTTTTTATGGTTTTTAGGGGGTTTCATGGTTTTTAGGGTTTTTTGTTTTCAGGGATTTTTAGGGCTTTTATGGTTTTTAGTGTTTTTAGGGATTTTGAGGATTTTTAGTGTTTTTCATGTTTTTTAGGTTTTTAGGGTTTCTAGGATTTTTATGGAGGGGTTTTAGAGTTTTTAGTGGGTTTTTGGTTTTTTAAGTGTTTTTAGGGTTTTTTATGGTTTTTAGTGGCTTTTCGGATTTTTTAGGTTTTTTTTACGGTTTTAGGGATTTTTATGGCTTTTTTATGATTTTTATTATTTTTAGGGTTTTCAGGGATTTTAACGGTTTAAGGATTTTTCAACGTTTTTAGGGTTTTTATGGGTTTTTTTGGTTTCTTGGGTTTTTTTGATTTTTTTTAGTTTTTAATATTTTTGGGAGTTTTGGGGGTTTTTTGAGTATTTAGTGTGTTTTTAGGATTTTTATGGGTTTTTAGGGTATTTTAATGTTTTTAGGGGTATTTAAGGTTTTCTGGGTCTTTTTAGGGTTTTTTTATATTTTCAAGGATTTTTAAGGCTGTTTTAGGGTTTTTAGATTTTTTATTAATTTTTTGGGTTTTTAGGGTTTTCCAGGGTTTTCTAGGTTTTTATAGTGTTTTTGGGTTTTTAGGGTCTTTTAGTGTTTTTTGAGGGTTTTAAGGGTTTTTAGAGTTTTTTAAGGTCTTTAGGGGTTCTAATTGTTTTAGAGTTTGTAGTGGTTGTTTAGGGTTTTTATGGGTTTTTAGAGTTTTTAATGTTTTAGGGGTGATTTGTGGTTTTTATGGTTTTTAGGGTTTTCTAGGATTTTTAGGGTTTTTTATGTTTTCAAGAATTTTTTGGGTTTTTAAGGATTTTCATGGTTTTAGGGTTTTTTTAGGGTTTGTAAAGACTTTGAGGGGTTTAAGATTTTTAGGGGTTTTTATGGTTTTTTTAGATTTTTAGGGTTTTTTGAGTTTTTTTGGGTTTTAAGGTTTTTTAGAGTTTTTTAACGTTTTTAAGGGTTTTAAGGGTTTTTAGAGTTTTTAGCGATTTTTAGGGTTTTTATGGATTTTTTTTAAAAAATAGGGGTTTTATGGTTTTTAAGGGGGTTTAGGGTTTTTTACATTTTCAGGAAATTTTTGTGATTTTTTAGGATTTTAGGTTATTAAGGTTTTTAGGGGTTTTATGGATTTTGAGAGTTTTATGTATTTTCAATGTTTTTAGTTTTTTATGGTGTTTTTTGTGTTTTTATTGTTTTTGAGTTTTTTGGGGGTTTTAAGATTTTTTTTATCATTTTTAACATTTTTCTGAGTTTTATGGGTTTTTAGAGTTTTTAGTGGGTTTTTAGGGTTTTTAGGGTTTTTAGGGGTTTTTCAGGGTTATTAGGGTTTTTTACATTTTTAAGGATTTTTATTGTTTTTTTTAAATTATTTAAGGTTTTTAGGGTTTTAGGGTTTCTAGTTATTTTAAGGGTTTTAAGGTTTTTCAGAGGTTTTTAGGTTATAGGGTTTTATGGTGTTTTTGGGTTTTTAGGGGTTTGAGGGGGTTTTATGGGTTTTAAGGGTTTTTAGAGTTTTTTAAGGTTTGTAGGGATTTTAGGGATTTTTATTAGTTTTTAGTTGGTTTTTAAGGTTTTTATGAGTTTTTAAGGTTTTGAGGTTTTTATGGGTTTTGGGGGGTTTTAAGGTTTTTCTGAATTTTTATGGGTTTTCAGGGTTTATTTAGTATTTTTAGGGTTGTTATGGTATTTTTGAGTTTTAGTGTTTTTTTTTGAGTTTTTAGGGCTTTAAAGGTTTTTTAGAGTATTTAATGTTTATATGGGTTTTAAGGATTTTTAGAGTTTTTAGTGGGTTTTTAGGGTTTGTATGCATTTTTTAGTTTTCTAGGGGTTTTCAAGGTTTATAGGGTTTTTTTTGATAAAAGTGATGACATGAACTGGTTTCCCAGTTCATGTCATCAAGGGAAATCATGATTTATAGGGTTTTTTTATGATTTCATGGATTTTTAGGGACTTTTTAGGATTTTTATGGTTTTCGGATTTTTTAGGGGTTTTATGGGTTTTTATGGATTTTTGAGGTTTTAAGGGTTTCTAGGGTTTTTTGGGTTTTTCAGGGTTTTTTTGGGTCTTTTAGTGTTTTCAGGTTTTTTGGAGTTTTTAATGGTTTTAAGGTTTTTTATAGTTTTTTACTTTATTAGGGGTTTTAAGGGTTTCTGTAGTTTTTAGTGGTTTGTTAGGGTTTTATGGGTATTAGGTTTTATTTTATTTTTTAGGTATTTTTATTGTTTTCATTGGGTTTTCAAAGTTTTTAAGTTTTTCTTTGTTTTTAGGGATTTTGGGGGGATTTTTTTGGAATTTTTTGGTTTTTAGGGTTTTTAGGGATTTTGAGGGGTTTTGTGGGTTTTCATGGTTTTTAGGGGTTTTAGGTTTTTCAAGGTTTTTAGGATTTTTTTTGGGTTTTTAGGGGTTTTAAGGTTTTTTAGAGTTTTTAACGTTTTTAGGGGTTTTAATAGTTTTTATTGAATTTTTAGGGTTTTTAGGTGTTATTAGGTTTTATAAGCTTTTTGGGGGGTTTTATGGTCTTCAGGGGTTTTCAGAGTTTTCGGGTTTTTTAAGTTTTTAGATATTTTTAGGGTTTTTTTGGATTTTTATGGTTTATAGGGGTTTTAGGGATTTTGAGTAATTTTATGGTTTTTCAAGGTTTTTAGTGTTTTTATGGGGTTTCAGGGGTTTTGGGGTGTTTTAGTGTTATTTTGGTGTTTTCTTGAGTTTTTTAGTGTTTTTTAGATTTTTTTAAACATTTTAAGGGGTTTTAAGGGGTTTTTTTGAGTTTTTAGGGGTTTTTAGGGTTTTTAGGTGTTGGGTGGGATTGGAAGCTCTGTGGATGGGGGTGGTTATTGGGGTGGTGTGATGTTGGGGCGTGTTTCTACATTGGGTTTGTCTTGGAGGGCTTGGTGGTTAAATTCCTAATGGGTTCTTGTTGTTGTGGTGGGTTTCTGGTTTTTTCCGTTGGGTGTGTGACTTCTGAGGCTGGTGTAGGGGGAGGTGTGTTGCTGGGGTGATTATGGTTCTTGAGGGGGTTGTGCTGCTATTCTGGTTAGAGGATTGTGGCTGTATCAAGGGATTGGTTTGGTTTGGTTCGGTTTGGCTCAGCTCGGCTAGGTTGTGGGGCGCTTGCTGATATTCTGCGTTGTGGGATTGCTGGGATGTGGGTTTCTAGGTGGGTTTCCACTGGGTTGATGCAGGTTGGGGGAAGGATTGGGGTGTGGAGGGGGCTGGTTAGGTCCTTGGATGGTGCAGGTGGTTCCCTCAGTTTTTGGTGGTTCCTACTGCAAGTTGTAGGTGGGTGGAGGGCTATTGATTTTAGCCTATTTGGGTGGTTGTGGGTTGGGGGTAGTGGCTCAGCTTGGGTGGCTGGAGGTTCATGCTCCTGGTGTTCTGGCTATTGCAGAAAATTGGTTGGGTGGTGTTTGGAGGTGTTGTTGGGGGTATTCAGCTAGTTGTTTGGGGTTGGGTGGGTCTCTTGGTGGCAGGATTTCCGAGGGGGTGGGGTGCTTATCTAGCATACGTGTGTGCGTGAGTGTATATGTGCGTGTGTGAGGGGGGGTGTGATTGTATGAACGAGTTCATGCAAGGTGGAGTGTGTTGCATGTATGTTTCTTGTTTCTGGTGTTGAGGTTTCCTCAGAGGTTCTTGCTTCTTAGTGCACCTGTTGGATGGGGGCATGTTATCACTCCCACTACTGGTTCTATGGGAGCGTGCATGTTGGTCCTTGCTGCTATTGAGTTTTCTTGATTCTGTGTTGTGGTTTGATTACTTTTCGGCCCCATGTTGCTACTGTAGGCTTGGGTGCTCTTAGTAGTGGATTGGGTTCCTATTTCTTGAATCTTGTGCTCATGCTCTTTTTTGGTCTAGTGCTGCTACTACTGGCTTGTGCTATTAGTTTTAGTTCCTTTTCTTCTTATGGTGTTGACTTCTCATATCTTGGGTTGTTGTCTTGTGTGGCTATTAGGCTTGTATTCTATGTCCTTTTTCTTTCTTGTTTGTCTATTCCTCCCTTAAATATCCTTAGGGATTCTCCTTGCTTTGGATGCCTGCCTGGTCGCGACCCTTGTGTTTTGGGCCAGCTTGTTTCACCCTTGGGTGTTTTTTCATAATTCACCCTTCATCTTAATATATTTACTATTTACCTTGAAAAACCCTAAAAAACCATTAAACCCCTCAAAATCCCTAAAAACCCCTTAAAACAAAAAAAACTCTAAAAACCATTAAAAACTCTAAAAAGCCTCTAAACCCATAAAAATGTTAAAAACTCTAAAAAACCTTAAAACCCTAAAAAACTAAAAAAACCCCAAAAGGACCATGAAAACCCTTATAAACCCTAAAAACCCTAAGCACCCTAAAAACCCTAAAAATCCCTAACAACCCTAAAATTTTCTGAAAATCAAAAAAATACTAAGAAATACCGAAATATCCCTGAATACATAAAAACCCCTAAAAAACATAAAAATATTTAAACCCCCAAAACCCTAAAAAACCACTAAAAACTCTAAAAACCCTTTAAACCCTTAAAACATTAAAAAGCTCTAAAATCCCTAAAAACCCTTAAAAACTCAAAAACCCTAATAACCCAAAAAGTGATAAAAAAGAAATGAAAACAAAAATACCCTAAAAAACAATAAAATCCCTAAAAATGCTAAAAACCCTAAAAATAATAAAACCCCTAAAAACGCCCAAAAAATCTTAGAAAACATGAAAAACCCTAAAAACATTGAAAACCCCCTAAAAGATAAAAAACCTCAAAAAACCATAAAATAACTAAAACCCATAAAAATCCTAAAAACCTACTAAGAACTCTAAAACCCCTTAAAACCCCTCAAAACCTTTAAAAACTCTAAAAAACTCAAAAACCCTAAAAAACTCAAAAAAAACACAAAAAACCCAAAAAACCCAAAATAACAAAAAAAAACAAAAAAAACCCTGACAACCCCTAAAGACCCTAAAAATCTTAAAAACCCAAAAAAACCCTCAAAATCCCCAAAAACCCTAAAAACCCTAAAAAACACTAAAAACTGAAAAAGTCCTAACAAAGCCCAAAAAATCCTTGAAAACGTAAAAACCCACAAAAACCCTCAAAACCAAAAAATCCAAAAAATCCTTAAAAACCCTAAAAACTCCAAAAAACCCTAAAACCCCTAACAAAATCTAAAATTCCTTAATCACCCTTAAAACATTAAAAACCTAAAAAAAACATTTAAAACCCCAAAAAAGTCAAAAAAACCCATAAAAAGCCAAAAAAGCCAAAAAAGACAAAAAAAACCCATGAAAAACCCTAAGACCACTCAAAATCCCTAAAACACCCAAAAACCTAAAAACAATAAAAATCCTAAAAATCCCCTAAAAATCCCTAAAAATGTAAATACCTCTAAAAACCCTAAACCCTTGAAAACCATAAAAACTCCTAAAAACCTTAAAAAACCTAAATACTCATAAAAACCCAAAAAGCCTGCTAAAAACTCTAAAAACCCTTTAAAACCTTAAAAATGTTAACAAACTCTAAGAAACCTTAAAACCCCAAAAAACTCAATAAAACCCTTAAAAACACAAAAAGACCCTAAAAACCCACAAAATCCCCAAAAACCTAAAAAAACCTAAAAACCATAAAAATTCTAAACAATACCTAAAAAACCTAGAAAACATAAAACACCTTAAAACCAATGGAAAACCCCTATAAACTATAAAACCCCGAAAAAAATAAAACCCTAAAAACCATAAAACCCTAAATACCCTCAAAATCCATAAAAACCCTAAAAAAATCCTAAAAACCATAAAAATAAAAAAGCCTTAAAAATCCCTGAAAATGAAAAAAATACCTAAAACCCTAAGAAACCCCAAAAAACCATGAAAACACCTAAAATACTTAAAAACCATAAAACCCAATAAAGACCCTAAAAACCCATTAAAAACTCTAAAAACCCTTTAAACCCCTAAAACCGTTAAAAAGGGTCATCACTGGTGACTTCAATGTTGTTTTGAGTCCTGATGAAAAAACTGGCTTCTATTTTCTCCGCTCTGCTGCTCAAGATTTTCATTACTGTGTGGATCAATGTAATCTCATTGAAGTTCCTATGGCATGCTCCAAATTTACCTGGGGAAGGTTCACTGTAAATGGGAGGCAAGCCAGCAAAATTGATAGGTGCTTCATTCACGTCAATGATGCTGCTTCTCCATTGGACATCTCAGGGTTTACTCTCCCTAAATTTAACTATGATCATAATCCCATTGTTGTCTCCATTCGGGAGGATATTTGGAGACTTTATCTCTTACCCTTCAAATTCAATAATGCCTGGATCTCAATCCCAGGATGTAGGGAATTTGTTCTTGATGGATGGAACTCCACTTTCCATGGCTCTCCTTACTTTGTGGTTGCCTCTAAGCTTAGGAGAATCAAAGGCCTTATTAAAGCTTGGAGTAAGCTCTCTTTCTCCAGAATTGATGAGGAGATCAAGGATGCACAATCTCAGCTGGAGTTTTTCCAAGAAAACAATCAGCAGGGGGCTGTTCCTACTCACGAGGAACTTTCGTTTCACAAAAAGCTTGATGATCTTCTTGCTCTCAAAGAGAATCTGGCAAAGCACCAATTCAGTGCTCGATGGCTCAAGGATGGTGACAGAAACTCAAAGTTCTTTCATCACTTACAACGGGAGAAAAGGGTCTATAAAGGACCTAATCGTATTGGAATCAATGGGGCAACCTTGGTTGAGGAGAAAGAGCTCTCTGATGCTATTGTTGATCATTTTAAAGCTCTTTATAATGATGATGGTACCCCTCCCTCAGCCTTGGTTGCCGACTGTATTGAGCAGTGTGTGAATGACTCATAGAACAATGATATGACCTCTCCTCCTCTTAAAGATGAAAAATTACCAATGCTGTCAGGGAGTTCTTCATCTCAGGATCATTGCCATTTGGAGCCAACTCCAACTTCATTGCTCTGCTTCCCAAAAAAGAAGCTTCTATTGACATCGGTGACTTTCGTCCCATTGCCATTGGAAACACCATTTCAAAGATTATTAGCAAAATCATCATCACCAGGCTGGGGAAGTTTGTTGGTTCCATTATCACTCCTAATCAATTTGGCTTTGTTCCTGGGCGAAACATTCAAAGATGTTTATATATGGCCTCTGAAGGAGTGAATATCATGAGAAAGAAAGTCAAATATGGGACCTTTGCTCTTAAACTGGATATATCCAAAGCTTTTGATACCATTAAGTGGCATTTTCTGTTCAGGGTGTTGGGTATGTATGGTTTCTCATCCAAATTTATCAGCATGATCTCTTCTATTTTGGAGAGTTCTAGAATTTCTGTTCTGATTAATGGGGTGCCAAAAGGTTTTTTCAGTGTTCATGAGGGGTCAGACAGGGAGACCCTCTCTCTAGAATTCTATTTGCACTTGCAGAAGATTACCTAAGTCATATTGTTACACATGAAATGATGGATGGATTATATTTCCCTTTCAAAGCCAACAAGGACTCCTATGTACCCTCACACCTTTTTTATGCTGACGATATCCTTCTATTTGGGCAGGCTAATATGCGAACTATCTCATCTATCCGGAAAATCTTTAATCACTATGAAGATGTTGTCGAGCAGGCAATCAGTTGGTGTAAATCTTCTATTGTTTTTGGGAAAGGGTTCTCCTCAGTGAGGTAAAACAGAATCATTAGATGTCTTGGTGTTAAAAAAGGATCTCTGCCTTTTAATTACCTTGGGGTTCCCCTCTTTTGGGGGAGGGAAAAGCACTACCACTTGGAAAGCATTTCTGTTGATATCACCCAACAGCTAGCTAAATGGAAGGGAAAGTCTTTGTCTCAAGCAGGCAGAGTTTTCCTTATCAATTCCGTTATCACATCAAAGTTTGTTCATGCCTTCTCTTTATATAGATGGCCCGTAAGTCTGATCAAATCCCTTCAAGCCAAGATTCGAAAATTTGCATGGACAGGATGCATTAGTGAAAAGAAATTGGTAACTGTTGCATGGAAAGACTGCATTAAACCCATTAGCATGGGTGGTCATGGAATTAATGATATCAGGGATTTCAATGAGGCCTTGTTGGATAAATTCACCTGGAATCTCTTCGTGCACAAGGAAGGTGAGCTGGATTTTCTTAAAGAATGATTCACTGCCCACTTGTGTAATGGCTACACTGGGTATATGCTCTCCTTGGTATGGACCACAATTAAATCCTCATTTCAGAATATTATCTCTCAATCTATCTGGACTGTTTCAAGACAATCCAATCTGAACTGCTGGCTCACCCCTTGGCTTGATTGTCCTCTGCATGAACTTATGCAAGTTCCACAAGGTCTGCAACACATGACTATCAGTGAGCTCAAAGCCAGGCTGATGAAGCTGGATGGAATTATGCCATCACACATCATCTCCTAGATTCGCTGTTACAACTACGTTGATTTGGACACTCTCATATGGAAGCCGGATCTGATTGGCTAGCTCACTGCAAGAGGTTTCTACGAGCAAGAATGCCGGCAAGGTTCTGACCCCCCTCATGGCTTCTGAAATATAAGTGTCATTTCATTCCCCCTAGACACTTTCTTCTTCTTTGGAAAATTTGGAGGCGTAGGTTGCCTATTCATGGTCAGCTTCAAAAAACTGGGTTGCAGATTGCCTCGGTCTGCAGCATCTGTTTGCGAGGTGCTGAAAGCATACAACACCTCTTTATTGATTGCAATCCTGCACACAGATTATGGAGCTACATGCAGGATGTTTTTAGATGGATTCCACCAATCCCGTCATGGATCAAAGTTAATGTTGATGGTGCGAAGGCAGGCTCACCAGGCCCTTCAGGTTGTGGTGGGGTCTTCCGTACTTGTCGAGGATTTGTCAAGGGTATTTTATATCACGACATTAGGGTTTTTTATGGTTTTTAGGGGTTTTTAAGGGTTTTTAGGGTTTTCTACATTTTCCAGATTTTTTTGGGATTTTTTTGGATTTTTATAGCTTTTAGGGTTTTTACGGGTTTAGGGATTTTGTGGGTTTTTAGGAGTTTTCAGGGTTTTTTAGGATTTTTAGGGATATTGTGGGTTTTTAGGGTATTTTGGGTATTTAGGGTTTTTTTGTGTTTTTTTGGGTTTCAAAGATTTTTTAGAGTTTTTTTATGTTTTGGACATTTTTATGGGTTTTTAAATTTTTTAGTGGTTTTTGGTTTTTAATAGGTTTTTAGGGTTTTTATGGTTTTCAGGGTGTTTTCAGAAATTTTTGGGTTTTAATGTTTTTATGGATTTTTAGGGCATTTTTAGGATTTAGGGTTTTATGGTTCTTTATGGTTTTTTAGGGATTATGATGGTTTTTATTGTTTTACAATGTTTTTTAAAGTTTTTAGGGGTTTTCATGTTTTTCAAGGTCTTTTTTGGTTTTTAGGGGATTTTTGAGTTTTTTTTGCGTTTTTAAGGTTTTTTAGAGTTTTTAACGGTTTTAGGGCAAAGAAGGTGCGTGCCAAGAAGAAAGCTTGGCGCCTCAATTAATAAAAAGAAAAGGTACAAAACATTACAGGGGGGACTTGTACATTCGTGTGCGGGTATCACCCATCATGTCAGCGACTACATGAGACGTGCAAAAGGAAGGAGCAATGAATGACCACCGTGAGCAGCATTCTTCAATAGCCATCTTGGAGAGAGCATCAGCCACCATATTGACTTCCCTGTATGCATGAGAAATCCTGAGAGTCAGGTTCTTGGATAGGCTAAGGCATTCAATCCACTGAGGAAGAAGCCGCCATGGAACCTTCCTTGAGTTTTGGTGAAGCGCCTCCACTGCAAGCATTGAGTCTGATTCGATCCATAGATGCAACCACCCAAATTGAATTGCAAAATGAACAGCCTTGATAATAGCCCAAATCTCTGCCTCATAAGCACATCCATTCCCAATGTAGTGATATAAAATACCCTTGACAAATCCTCGACAAGTACGGAAGACCCCACCACAACCTGAAGGGCCTGGTGAGCCTGCCGCCGCACCATCAACATTAACTTTGATCCATGACGGGATTGGTGGAATCCATCTAATGTACTTCATCAACATTGGTTTTTTGCACCTGCCAGGGACACCAAGGGTGCTACCCGCACACGAATGTACAAGTCCCCCTGTAATGTTTTTTACCTTTTCTTTTTATTAATTGAGGCGCCAAGCTTTCTGCTTGGCACGCGCCTTCTTTGCCCTAAAACCATTAAAAACTCTAAAAAACCTTAAAAACGCAAAAAAACTCAAAAATCCCCTAAAAACCAAAAAAGACCTTGAAAAACATGAAAACCCCTAAAAACTTTAAAAAACATTGTAAAACACTAAAAACCATCATAATCCCTAAAAAACCATAAAGAACCATAAAACCCTAAATCCTAAAAATGCCCTAAAAATCCATAAAAACATTAAAACCCAAAAATTTCTGAAAACACCCCGAAAACCATAAAAACCCTAAAAACCTATTAAAAACCAAAAACCACTAAAAAATTTAAAAACCCATAAAAATGTCCAAAACATAAAAAAACTCTAAAAAATCTTGGAAACCCAAAAAAACACAAAAAAACCCTAAAAACCCAAAATACCCTAAAAACCCACAATATCCCTAAAAATCCTAAAAAACCCGGAAAACTCCTAAAAACCCACAAAATCCCTAAACCCCTAAAAACCCTAAAAGCTATAAAAATCCAAAAAAATCCCAAAAAAATCTGGAAAATGTAGAAAACCCTAAAAACCCTTAAAAACCCCTAAAAACCACTAAAAATTGTAAAAACCCTTAATACCCCTAAAAACGTTAAAAAAACCCTAGAAAACCTTAAAAATTCTAAAAAATTCAAAAAACCCAAAAAACCCAAAAAGACTCTAAAAACCCTAAAAACCCTAAAAACCATAAAAAACATTATAAACCCCTAAAAACACAAAAAACCCTTAAAACCCTAAAAAGCCCTAAAAATCCCTAAAAATGTAAAAACACCTAAAAATGCTAAAAAACCCCTGAAAATAAGAAAATTCCCTAAAAAACCCAAAAAACCCTTTAAAATCGATAAAAACCCTAAAAACTAGTAAAAACTTTTAAAACCTTTAAGTCCCCTCAAAATTTTAAAAAATTATAAAAAACCTTAAATACCATAAAAAAACTCAAAAAACATTAAAACCCCCAAAATGGCCCTAAAAACCATGAAAAACTCTAAAAACCATAAAAACCCTGAAAACCACTAAAAACCCACAAAGTCCCCAAAATCCCTAAAATCCCTAAAAACTATAAAAATCCAAAAAAAATACCTAAAAATCTCTAGAAATGTAAAAAACCTTACAAACCTTGAAAACCATAAAAATCCTGAAATTTCATTAAAACCCCTAAATCCCTAAAAACACTAAAAACTCTAAAAACCCTTAAAACCCATAAAAATGTTAAAATATATATTAAAAACTGTAAAAAACCTAAAAACTAAAAAAACTGACAACCCCCCCCCCTAAATACCCAAAATCCCTAAAAACACTAAAAACCCAAAAAACCCTGAAGACCATAAAACCCCTCAAAATCCTTAAAAACCCAAAAAAATGGTACAAACCATAAAAATCCTTAAAAACACAAAAAAAAAATCCCTCAAAAAACATAAAAATCAATAAAAAACCATAAAAACCACTGAAAACCATAAAAAATCTAAAAACCATAAAAAAAATTAAAACGCCATAAAACCCTAAAAACAATAAAAACTCTAAAAACCCTTAAAACCCCTAAAACAATAAAAAACAATAAAAACCCTTAAAAAGCATAAAAAATAAAAAAACACTAAAAAACCAAAGGGACCCAAAAAACCTTGAAATACCCTAAAGACCCTAAAACTCCCAAAACCATAAAAACTCATGAAAGAACCCTAACCCCCCCCCCCCCACAAAATCCCTAAAACCCGAAAAAACACTAAAAACCATAAAAATCGTTAAAAATCGCTAAAAATCCATGAAAACATAAAAAAACCATAAAACCCTAAAAAAACCCCTAAAATTTATAAAAACCCATAAAAACCTTAAAAGGTCTAAAAACCCAAAAAACCCAAAAAAACAACTGAAAACTCAAAAATCTTTTAAACACCTAAAAAAATTAAAAAACTCTAAAAAACCTTTAAACCCTTAAAAAATATAAAAATCTCAAAGGCACCCTAAAACCCTAAAAACTCCTAAAAACCCTAAAAACCTTGAAAACCCAAAAAACCCCTCAAAATCCCTACAAACACTAAAAAAACCTAAAAACCATAAAAGTCATAAAAAATCCCTAAAAATGCAAAAAACCCAAAAAACACTAAAAACCACCAGAAAGCCATAAAATCCCCTAAAAATATTAAAAAACCTAAAACCCCAAAAAACCACTAAAAACTCAAAAAACCCTTTAAACCCGTAAAAATATTTTAAAAACTCTAAAAAACCATAAAAACCCTAAAAACAAAAAAAATCAAGAAAACCCCTAAAAATCTTGAAGACCTTAAAAACACAAAAATACCCTAAAATCAATCATCATTAAAACCCCTAAAACCCATAAAATTCCTAAATAAGTACTAAAAATCCATGAAAATGTAAAAAACCCTAAAACCCCTAAAAACCTCAAAAAACCCTAAAAACCTCAAAAAAACCATAAAAACACAAAAAACCCAAAAACCTATAAAAACTCTAAAAACTCTAAAAACCCATAAAATCCCTACAACATTAAAAAAAAATAAAAAACATTAAAACCCCTATAAAACTCAAAAAAACCCCCTAAAACCCAAAAATACCCTAAAACCCCTTAAAACCCATAAAACACTAAAAAACACTAAAAACTACTAAAACCCTAAAACTCCATGAAAATGTAAAAAACCCAAAAACCATAAATACCCCTAAGAATCATAAACCCCCAAAAAACCTCAAAAAAACCTAAAACCCCATAGAAACCCCGAAGCCCCACTAAAAACTGTAAAACCCCTTAAAACCCATTAAAACGTAAAAAAACTCAAGAAAACCATAAACCTTAAAAACTAAAAAAACCCTAAGACCCTAAAAAACCGAATACCCCAAAAAACCCAAAAAACCCCAAAAAACCCTAAAACCCCTCAAAATCACTAAAAACCCTAAAAACCGCCAAAACCATTAAAATCGCAAAAAAGACCTAAAAATCCATAAAAATGTAAAAAAACCCTAAAAACCCTAAAAACCTTGAAAACAATAAAAGCCCCTAAAAATGTTAAAAACCCTATAAACCAATAAAAACCATAAAAAATCACTAAAAACTCTAAAAACCATTAAAAACCCTAAAACATTAAAAAACCCTAAAGAGCATTTAAAATCCTAAAAAGCTAAAAAAACACTAAAAACTAAAAAGTCACTAAAAACATTGAAAACACAGAAAAAACCTAAAACCCTATAAAATCCTTGAAAACACCTAAAAACACTCCAAATCCCTAAAAACCCTAAAAACCATAAAAATCCTAAAAAATCCCTAAAATTCCATGAAAACTTAAAAATCCATGAAAACCCTGAAAGCCCCTTGAAAACCATAAAAATCGCTAAAAACCTTAAAAAATCCTAAAAACCCATAAAACACTAAAACCCACTAGAAACTCTAAAAACCCTTAAAACCCCTAGAAATGTTAAAACTCTCAAAACCTGTAAAAACCCTAAAAATAAAAAAACCCAAAAACCCAAAAAATCCTAGGAAATGCTAAAAACCCAAAAAATCCTAGGAAATGCTAAAAACCCTAAAAAACCCTAAAAACCTTGTAGATCCCTAGAAACACTAAAATTCCTAAAAACCATAAAAATCTAAAAAAAAACTCAAAAATGCCAGAAAATGTAAGAAACCCTAAAAACCTAGAAAAACCCATGAATACCATAAAAACGTGTAAAAACTGAAAATACCCCAAAAACCCAAAAAACCCCTAAAAAACTAAAAACTCTAAAAACAATTTAAACCCATAAAAAATTAAAAAACTCTAAAAACCGTAAAAACCATAGAAACTCAAAAAACCCTAAACCCCCCAAAAAATATAAAAACCTGAAAAATCCCTAAAAACACTAAAAACCTCAAAATCCCTAAAAACTAAAAAAATCCTTAAGAAGCCCTAAAAATCCCAGAAAATGTAAAAAACACTAAAAACTCTGAATACCCCTTCAAAATAATAAAAGTCTCAAAAACCATAAAAAACCCTAAAAATCCATAAAAACCCACCAAAGTCACTAAAAACCCTTTAAAACCCCAAAAATGTTAAAAACACTAAAAAATATTAAAACCATAAAAACTAAAAAAGCCAAAAAAAACCCAAAAAAACATAAAAATCCTAAAAAACCGTGAAAACCATGAAAACCCTAAAAAACCCTTAAACCCATTAAAATCCTAAAAATGCCTAAAAATCCCTTAAAACGTTAAAAACCCTAAAACCACTGAAAAACCTCTAAAAACCATAAAACCTCTAAAAACTATAAAAAACCCAAAAACACACAAAAACCCTAAAAAAGGTTAAAATCTCTAAAAACCTTTAAAACCCCACAAAACTCAGAAAACCTTAGAAACCCAAAAAGACCATAAAAACCTTGAAAAACCCTAAAAACCCTAAAAATCCTAAAAAACCCTGAATACCCTAAAACCCTAAAAACCCAAAAAATTCCTAAAAATGATAAAAATTATAAAATTCAAAAATTCCCTAAAATCTCAAAAAACGTAAAAAATTTAAAACCCTAAAAACACTTGAAAACCATAAAAAACCTGAAAATCATAAAAAACCCTTAAAAACCAATAAAATCCCTAAAAACCACTAAAAACCCTTAAAATGTAAAAAAACGCTAAAAACTCTAAAAAACCCTAAAAACTCAAAAAAATCCTAAAAATCCAAAAAGAACCTAAAAACCATGAAAAACACTAAAAATCGTAAAAAACTCTGAAAAACCTAAAACCCTCAAATTTACTAAAAACCCTGAAAACACTAAAAACCATATAAATCCTAAAAACCCTAAACCCCCTGAAAATGTAAAAAATCCTAAAATCCATTGAAAACTCAAAAAACCCTTAAAACCCCTAAAAATGCAAAAAACTCTAAAAACCCTTGAAAAGCTCAAAAAACTCAAAAAAACCCTATAACCCCCAAAAGACCCTAGAAATCTAGAAAACCCCTAAAAACCTAAAAAACCTTAGAAATCCTAAAAACCCTCAAAATACCTAAAACCCTCAAAATACCTAAAACCCTAAAAACCCTAAAAACCATAAATATCCTAAAAATCCATAAATAACCTTGAAAACATAAAAAACCCTAAAACCCTGGAAAACCCATAAAAACCTTAAAACCCCACTAAAAACTCTAAAACCCCTTAAAACCCCTAAAAAGGTTAAAAAAATCAATAAAACTTGAAAAATGCAAAAAAACACAAAAAAACCTTAAAACCCTAAAAATTCTAAAAACCCTAAAAACCCTAAAAGCCCTAAAACCCTAAACACCCTAAGATTCATCAAAATCGCTAAAACCCAAGAAACCCTAAAAACCATAAAAATCCTAAAAATCCCTAAAAATCTTTGAAAGCGTAAAAACCCCTAAAAACCTTGAAAACCCCCTAAAAACCATAAAACCCCTAAAAACCTTAAAAACATGAAAAATTCATAAGACCCCTAAAAACACTAAAACTATAATAACCCTTTAAACTCCTAAAAATATTAAAAAACTCTAAAAAACCTTAAAATTCCTAAAAAACTAAAAAGCCCCTAAAAATCCAAAAAGACCATAAAAACCTAAAAATCCCTAAAACCCTAAAAACACATAAAATCCCTAAAAACCCTCAAAAATATAAAATCCTTAAAATTCCCTAAAAATCACTGAAAACGTAAAAAACCCTACAAACTTTGAAAACACCCTCGAAAAACATAAAACCCCTAAATACCTTAAAGCCCCATAAAAAACCAAAAAACACGATCAAAACTATAAGAAACCCTTAAAACCCATAAAAACATTTAAAAACATTAAAAAACATTAAAAACATTATAAGCCTAAAATACACAAAAAAACCTCAAACCCCAAAAGACCCTTAAAACTCAAAAATCTCCAAAACCCAAAAAATACCTTGAAAATCCCTAAAAACCCCAAAATCAAAAAAAATCATAAAACCAAAAAAAACCATAAAAATCCTAAAAAATCCCTAAAATTCTCAAAAAAGGTAAAAAATCATAAAACCATAAAAATCATAAAACCCATAAAAACTTTTAAAAACCCTAAAAAACCCACTAAAAACACTAAAAACCATTTAAACCCCTAAAAATATTAAAAAACTCTAAAACCCCTAAAAACTCAAAAAAATCACAAAAACCCAAAAAGACCCTAAAAACCCCGAAAAACACTAAAAACCCCCTAAAACCCAAAAAACCATTAAAACCTATAATAACCCTATAAACCATAAAAATCCTAAAAATCCCTAAAAATCACTAAAAATCCCTAAAAACATAGAAAATCCTAAAAACCCTAAAAAATCCTAAAAAAAACCTCTACAGACCATAAATACTCCAAAACCCCATAAAAACCCATAAAAACGCAAAAAAACCCTAAAAACAAAAAATTCCCCTACAAACCATAAAAACCCTAAAACACCATAAAAAACCATAAAAACCCATAAAAACCCTAAAAACCAACTAAAAACTCTAAAAACACTTAGAACCCCTAAAATTGTTAAAAAACATTAAAAACCATAAAACTCAAAAAAACCATAAAAACCTAAAAGACCCTAAAAACCTTGAATAACTCTGATAAACCCTTAAAACCCTCAAAATTCCTACAAATCCTAAAAACCCCTAAAAATCTTACAAAATCCCTAAAAATCCCAGAAAACATAAAAAACCCTTAAAACCTTGAAAACCTCCTAAAATCCATAAAAACCCCTACAAAAATTTAAAAACCTTGAAAAACATAAAAAAAAAACCCTAAAAACCAAATTAAAACACCAAGAACCCTTTAAACCCCTAAAAATGTTAAAAAACTATAAAAAACCTCAAAACCCTAAAAAATTCAAAAAAGCCAAAAAAAAAACCCAAAACCCCCAAAAAACCTAAAAACACAAACAACCCTAGAACCCCTCAAAATCCCTAAAAACCCAAAAAACCCTAAAAAACATTGAAAACATAAAAAACAATAAAAAACCTGAAAAACCCTAAAAACCCTAAAAACCCCTAAAAACCTTAAAAAACCCTAAAAACTCAAAAAAAAACTCTAAAAACCATTAAAACCCCTAAAAATGATAAAAAAAACTCTAAAAAAACTTAAAACCCTAAAAAACTCAATCTGTTGCTATGGTTCGCTTCGCTGGTGGATTGGTTCATTGGTTGGTGCTGGTTATGGTTCTGAATGAGATGCTGGCTGGGATGGTTTCATTTTTTATGTTTTTGATGCTGCTATGGGGTTCGGAGTGGGCTGATGCCGTTAGTGATTTCTGGAGTTGGAGTTGTTGGATGCTTGATGTGTCCTGGATGAAAGTGGTATGGTTGGGAGTTTTTTATTTCAGTAACGAAAATGCTGGTAGCTGGCTTGGATGTGATGCTAGATGTGGCTGGATATTTGGCTGTGAGTTGCTAACAGGGATGGATTGCTGCGGAGGGTTTGGCAGTGGGAATCCGCTTGAGCTGGCTGTTGGTAGGGAAGAAGAGTTGCTGGGGTCTGGAAGCTGGTCGGTGTTATGGGATGCTTGTTCTGTTTGGCTGGGTGATGCGGTTGGAGATGCTGCTAAGCGATGTTGTGGTTGTGACGACAGGATTATGCTGGATGCTAGACATGGTGAGATTGGAGGTTGTTCATTGCTTGGTTGTGATCTGCTGGATGCTGGTTGATGATGGTGATGAAGAGGGTTGCTTCTTGTTGTTGTGTGTTTTTCTGCTTGGGTTTATTTTTCTTATTTTCTTTTTGATTTTTCTGTTTTTTTGGCGTGGGTTGTAAGGGGTTTTGGGTGTGGGTTGATTGACCCCTCCCCTCCCCTGTCTGCTGAGTCTCTTTTTTCTTTCTAATAAATTTGGGGGGGCCGGGAATAGCCCGACCCTCGCATCTTCCTTGCCCTAAAAACCCTCAAAATCCCTAAAAATAATAAAAAACATAAAAAACCTAAAAAATATCTAAAAATCTCTAAAAACATAGAGAGCCCTAAAAATCTTGAAAAACCCTTGAAACCCATAAAACTTCTAAAAACCTTAATAAACCCCAAAACCCATTGAACCACTAAAAACTCTAAAAACCATTTAAAGCCCCTAAAAATGTTTAGAAAAGTTGAAAAACCCTAAAAACCTAAAAAACCCCCGAAAAACCATAAAACCCTCAATATCCCTAAAAACCCAAAAAACTCTAAAACCCTAAAAACCATAAAAATCATAAAAAAGCTCAAAAAAATACTAAACACATAAAAACCCCTATAAACCATGAAAAACATCTAATAAGCATAAAAACAATAAATACTCATAAATACCCATCAATACCCTAAAAACCTACTTAAAACTATAAAAACACTTAATACCCCTAAAAGTGTTAAAAAAATCTAAAAACGTTAAAACCCTAAAAAAACTCAAAAACCCATAAAAACCCAAAAGAACCTAAAACCCCTAAAAACCCTACAACCCCCCAAAACCCTGAAAAACCCTCAAAATACCAAAAAACCCCAAAACCCCTAAAATCCATAAAAATAAAAAAGGCCCTAAAAGTACCTAAAAACATAAAAAACCCTAAAGACCCTGAAAAACCCTAAAAATCATAAAGCCCCTTAAAACCTTAAAAATACTTAAAACCCTATAAAAGCCCTAAAAACCACTAAAAACTAAAAAAACCTTAGGACCCGTAAAAACATTACAAACTCTTAAAAAACGTAAAAACCCTAAAAAATCTTTAAAAAACCCCAAAAAACCGAAAAAGACCTTAAAACCATGAAAACCACTAAAACCCCAAAAAAACATAAAAAACCCTCAAACCCCTAAAAATCCCTAAAAACTATAAAAACCATAAAAAATCATAAAAATCCAAAAAAACCAAAAAATCCTTGAAAAAAATTAGAACCCTAAAAACACTAGAAAACCCTAAAAACCATAATAACCACTAAATACCTTAAAATACCCAAAAATCCTATAACAATGCTAAAACCACTAAAAACTCTAGAAACCCTTTAAACCCCTAGAAGCATTAAAAACTATAAAAAAACATTTAAAACCAAGAACAACTCAAAAAAAACCAAAAGTCCCAAAAATCCTTGGAAAACCCAAAAAAATATGAAAACCCTAAAACCCATCAAAATCCCTAAAACCCCAAAAACCATAAAAACCATAAAATTACTAAAAAAACATTAAAAATCATTGATAACGTAAAAAATCCTAAAAACCCTAAAAACTCTAAAAATTCTAATGTCCCTAAAATAACTAAAAAATTTAAACATGCTAAAAAAAATTAAAATCATAAAAAAAATTCAAAAAATCCTAGAAAAACCAAAAGAACCTAAAAACCCTAAAAATCCTGGAAAAATCTAAAAACACTCAAAATCCCAAAAACCCCAAAAATACATAAAAATAAAAAAATTTCTAAAAAATCCCTAAAAATTGCTAAAAACACAAAAACCCAAGAAACCTTATAAAAACACAAGAAAACCATAAAAACACTTAAACCACATAAAACCAACTAAAATTTCTAAAAACCCCATAAAATCCCTAAAAATACTAAAAAAACTTAAAACTCCAAAAAACTCTAAAAAGCCTAAAACCCAAAAAGACCATAAAACATTGAAAAACCCTAAAACCCCTAAAAACCCTAAAAATGACTAAAACCCCTAAAATTCCCTAAAAACAAAAAAAACCTAAGAAGCATAAAAATCCAAAAAAATCTCATAAAATCCCAAAAAACATAAAGACCCTAAAAACCTGAAAAACCCCTGAAAACCATAAATCCCCCTAAAAACCTTTAAAACCCTAAAAACCCATAAAAACTGTACAAGACCATTAAAATGTCTAAAAACCCTTAAAATGAATAAAAAAGTTAAAAATTCTAAGAAAACCTTAAAACCATAATAGCTCCAAAATCCTTAAAAACCCACAAAATCCTTAAAAACCCTTAAAATCCATAAAACCCATAAAAACCCTAAAAAAGCCCAAAAAATCTCAAAAAATGTAAAAACCCCAAAAAACCTTAAAAAACCTAAAAACCCATAAAAACAATAAAAACACTAAATACTCTAAAAAACTTTAAAACCCCTAAAAACATGAAAAACTTTAAAAAACATTAAAAATCCAAAAAACCAAAAAAACCCAAAAGACCCTAAAACACAGAAGAACCCTAACAACCCTAAAAAACCCAAAAACTCTAAAAACCCTCAAAATGCCTAAAACCCCTAAAAACCATAAAAACCATAAAAAACCTAAAAAACCCAGAAACCCTAAAACACCCAGAAACCCTAAAACACTCTAAAAACCCTTAGAAACACTAAAACACTCAAAAAACCCTAAAACCCCAAAAGACCCTAAAAACTTTGAAATCCCTAAAAACACTAAAAACCCTAGAAATCCTTAAAAAACCCCAAAAATCCTGGAATACGTAAAAAAACCCTAAAAACCATGAAAGTCCTTGAAAACCATATAAATCCCTAAAATCCCTAAAAACCCTAAAAACCCATAAAACACTAAAAAACCACTAAAAATTATAACAACCCTTTAAACCCATAAAAATGCTAAAAACTCTAAAAACATTAAAAACACTAAAAAAATCAGAAAAAACCCTAAAAACCCAAAATGACCCTAAAAACCTTGAAAAATCCTAAAACCCCCTAAAAACCCTAAAAATCCTAAAATATCCTTGAAAATGTAAAAAAACCTTAAAACCCCCTGAAAACCAAAAAACCCCCTAAAATCCTTAAAAACCCAAAAAACCCCTAAAAAACCTAAAAACCCACTAAAAACTCTAAAACCCATTTAAACCCCTGAAAATGGTAAAAAAACTCTAAAAACCTTTAATACCCTAAAAAGCTCAAAAAACCCCTAAAAAGAACCTAAAAACACTAAAAAAATCCTAAAACCCAAATATCCCAAAAACCCAAAAAAACCCCTCAAAATCCTTGAAAACCATAAAAATCCTAAAAAACCCCTCTAAATACCCCTTAAAACATAAAAAACCCTTAAAACCATGAAAACACAGGAACACCATAAAAACCACTAAAATACATAAAACTCCTAAAAACCATAAAAACCATAAAACCCCACTAAAACTCTAAAAATGATTAAAACCCCTCAAAACATTAAAAACTCAAAAAAACCTTAAATTCCTAAAAAACTAAAAAAAACCTAAAAAACCAAAAGACCCTAAAAACCCATAAGAAAACCATAAAACCCCTAAAATCCCTGAAAACCCCTAAAAACCCCTCAGAACCCTCAAAATCCATAAAAACCCTAAAACCATCAAAATCCTAGAAAACATAAAAAACCCTAAGAACCCCTAAAAAGAATAAGAATCCCAAAAACCTTAAAAAACTCTAAATACCCAAACAAACCCAAAAAACCCACTAAAAACTCTAAAAACCCATAAAACACTAAACAACTCAAAAAACCCATAAAAACATTAAAAGATCCTAAAAACCCTGAAAACCCCCAAAACCTTAAGAACCATGAAATCCCCTAAAACCCCTCAAAAACCCTAAAAACCATAAAAACCATAAATATCCTAAAATCCTTAAAAACCCCTAAAAACCTAAAAACCATAAAAACTAAGAAAAACTAATTAAAACAATAAAAACCACTAAAAAGCTTAAAACCCCATAAAACCCCAAAAAACTAAAAAATCTAAAACCCTTTAAACTACTAACAATGTTAAAAAAACTCTAAAAACCTTAAAATCCCTAATAACTCAATAGAACTCTAAATACCCAAAAAGACACTAAAAACCCTGAAACCCCTAAAAAACCCAAAGAACCATGAAAATATTTAAAAATACCTAAATCCCTCAAAACATAAAAAACCCCAAAAACCATGAAAAACCCTTTAAAATCCTAAAAACCTAAAAAATATTAAAAATACATGAAACCCCTAAAAACCACCAAAAAATCTAAAAACCCTTAACACCCCTAAAAAGTTAAAAACTCCAAAGAACCTTAAAACCCGTAAAAAATCAAAAAAACCCTAAAAACCCAAAAAGACCATAAAAACCCAAAAACCCAAAACCCCCTACAAATCCCTAAAAACAAAAAAACCCCTAAAACGCATAAAAATCCTAAAAAAATCCCTAAAAATCCATGAAAACATAAAAATCTTGAAAAAACCCCAAAACCCCTAAAAACCATAAAAACTCCTAAAAACCATAAAACACTAAAACCCATAAAAACCCAAAAAAACCACTAAAAACCCTAAAAGGCCTTAAAATTTTAAAATCTATAAACTCATTTAAAACCCTAAAAAACTCAAAAAAACACTAAAACCACAAAAACATCGTAAAAACCCCTAAAACACCTCAAAATCCTTAAAAACCCTAAAAACCCTAAAAACCATTAAAACCCTAAAAACCTCAAAAACCCCCAAAACCCCATAAAAGCCCTAAAAACCCACCAAAAACTATAAAAACCATTAAAATCCATAATAATGTTAAAATATCTAAAAAACCTAGAACCCCCCCCCCCTAAAAACTCCAAAAACCTAAAAAGCATAAAAAGGCCATAAAAACCCTGAAAAACAAAAAAACCATAAAAACCCTTAAAAATCCTAAGACCCTCACAATCCCTAAGAACCCAAAATACCCAAAAAACTATAAAAATCCTAAAAAGCATAAAAATACCTGAAAACGTAAAAAAACATAATACCCTAAAAACCCCTAAAAAGCATAAAAACCCAAAAAAAACCATAAAAATCCTAAAACCCATAAGAACCCTAAAAACCACTTAAAACTCTAAAACACCTTAAAACCTCTAAAAATGTTAAAAAACCCTAAAAAATTTTAAAAAACCCTAAAAAAACAAAGAACACAAAAAGACCCTAAAACCCCTTAAAACCCCTAAAAACCCAAAAAACAATGAAAATCCTAAAAACCCAAAACAAACATCAAAATACCTAAAAAATATAAAAACCATAAAACCCATAAAAAACCTAAAAACACCTAAAAATACCTGAAAATGTAGAAAACCTAGAAATACCCTTGAAAACCATAATAACCCCTAAAAATTATAAAAACCTAAAACCCAATAAAAATCCTAAAAACCCACTAAGAACACTAAAAACCCTTTAAACCCCTAAAAAATTAAAAACACTAAAATACTTTAAAACCCAATAAAAACTCAGAAAAACCTAGAAAACCCTAAAAGACCCTAAAACCACTAAACCCCCTAAAAACCCTGAAAACCCTGAAAATCCTTAAAACCACCAAAAAACCTAAAATCCATAAAAATCCTAAAAATCTCTAAAAATCATTAAAAAAATGAAAAACCATGAAAATCCTTAAAAACCATAAAACCCCTAAAAACTTTAAAAATGAAAAAAACCCCAAAAAAGCATAAAAAACTACTAAAAACTCTAAAAATGATTAAAACCCCTAAAAATGTTAAAAAATCTCTAAAACCCCTTAAAAGCCCTAAAAACATAAAAAACACTAGAAACCCAAAAAAGACCCTAAAAACCCTAAAAACTCCTAAAAACCATAAAAATCCTAATAAATCCCAAAAGGCCTTTGAAAATTTAAAAAACCTTAAAAACTATGAAAAACATTAGAAAACCATAAAACCCCAAAAAAACCTTAAAAACCCTAAAAACACGAAAAACCACAACAAATCACTAAAAAATCACTAAAAAATAAAAAAACCCTTAAACCACTAAAAATGAAAAACCTCTATAATACCTTAAAAACACTAAAATCTCAAAAATAAGACCTTAAAACCCAAAAAAAAAAAAACAAAAAACCCTCTAAAAACTGAAAACCCCAGAAAACCCCTAATCCCTCAAAATCCCAATAAACTATAAAACCCAAAAAATAATAAAAATCCTAGAAAAGGCTTAAAAATCCCTGAATACGTAAAAACCCCTAAAAACCTTGAAAACCTCAGAAAACCATAAAAACTCCTAAAAACCTTAAAAACCAATAAAAACCCTAAAATCCACTAAAAAAAATATAAAACCCCTTAAAACCCTACAAATGCTAAAAAAACTCTAAAATAACTTAAAATCCCAAAAACACTCAAAAATTCACTAAAACCCAAAAAAGACCCTCAAACCCCTAAAAGGCCCTAAAAACCCAGAAAAACCCTAAACCCCTCAAATTCTCTAAAATCCCTAAAAACCCATAAAACCATAAAAATCCTAAAAACACCCTAAAATCCTTGAAAACCTAAAAAACCATAAAAACGTGAAAAACCCCGGAAAACCATAAACACCCCTAAAAAACTTGAGAACCGCTAAAAATCCAAAAAAACCCAAAAAACCACTAAAAACTCTAAAAACCCTTAAACCACTAAAAACATTAAAAAAATTTAAAACCTTAAACACTAAATAAACAAAAAAACCTTAAAAAGAAAAAATTCCCTAAAAACCCTTAAAATTCCAAAACCTTAAAAAACATAAAAATCATAAAAAAATCTCTAAAATTACCTGAAAACATAAATAACCATAAAAATGATAAAAAACTGAAAACAATAAAACCCCCTAAAACCTTAAAAAAGAAAAACACATAAAAAAACAATAAAAACTCTAAAAATCCTCAAAAACCCTAAGACATAAAAAACTCTAAAAAACCTTTAAAACCCTAAAAAACTCAAAAAAACCCTAAAACCCCAAAAGACCCTAAAAACCTTGAAAACCCTAAAGACCCCAAAAAACCCTCAAAACCCTAAAAGACCTCAAAATACATAAAAACAAAAAAATAAATCTCTAAAAATATAAAAATCCCTATAAAACCCCCTAAAAACCTAAAATAACTCTAAAACCCCATAAAAATCCTAAAAACAACTAAAAACACTAAAATCTATTTAAACCCCTAAAAATGTTAAAAACTATAAAAAACCCTAAAAACCCTAAAAAAACTAAAAAAAAACCCTATAACCCCAAAAAAACCTAAGAACCCTGAAAAAACCTTTAAACCCTAAAAATTCTAAAAAACACTAAAAACCCTCAAAATCCCTAAAAACCTAAAAAAACATTAAAAACCATAAAAATCTTCAAGAAGATCTAAAATTCCCTGAAAACCTAAAAATCCCTAAAAACCTTGAAAACCCACTCATAGACATAAAACCCCTAAAAAATATTAAAAACCCTAAAAAAAATAAAAAACCAAAAACGCACTAAAAATTATAAAACCCCTTAAAACCCCTAAAAAGATTAAAAACACTAAAAAAAATTTAAATCCATAAAAAACTCAAAAAAACCCTAGAAACCCCAAAAACCCAAAAACCCTAAAAACAATAAAAAAACCAAAATACCCCAAACAACCTCAAAATACCTAAAAACCCTCAAACCAATAAAAATTCTAAATATCCATAAAATACCTTGAAAACATAAAAATCCCTAAAACCCATGAAAACCATAAAAACCATAAAACCATAAAAAACCTTAAAACCCCATAAAAACACAAAAAAAAACTAAAAACTATAAAAACCCTTTAAACCTGTAAAATGTTAAAATATCTAATTAACCTTTAAAACCCAAAGTACCCTAAAAACCAGAAAAAACCCATAAAACCAAAAAACCCAAAAAAACTATGAAACCCCCCCCCCAAATACTCAAAATCCTTAAAACCCTAAAAAGTCCTAAAAACCATAGAAATATTAAAATCCCTAAAAATCCCTGAAAAGGTAAAAAAACCCTAAAAACCCTAAAAAATCCCCTGAAAACCATAAAATCCCAAAAATCCCAAAAAACTCTAAAAACCAATTAAACCCCTAAAAATGTTAAAAAACTCAAAAAAACCATAAAACCCTAAAAAAACATAAAAACCCTTGAAACCCCAAAAATCCCCTTAAAACCCGGAAAACCCATAAAAAATCTCAAAATACCTATTACCCCTAAAACCCCCAAAACCCATAAAAATCCATAAAAATCCCTAAAAATCCCCAAAAAGGTAAAAAACATGAAAACCCCATGAAAACCATAAAACCCCCAAAAACCGTAACTTTTTTAAAAAAATGCATAAACCCCCTAAAAACACCTAAAAACTCTTAAAATACTTTAAACCCCAAAACTATTAAAAACTCTAAAAAAATAAAAAAACCCTAAAAACCCAACATGACCATAAAAACCCAAAAATCCCACAAAAACCATGAAAACCCTAAAAACCCTTAAATTCCAAATAAATACAAAAAACCATTAAAATCCTAAAAAACCCAAAAAATTCCTGAAAATGTAAAAAACCCAAAAAACATTGAAATACCCCAAAAACCATAAAAACTCCTAAAACCTTAAAAACCCCATAAAAACCCTAAAAATCAACTAAAAACTCTGAAAACCCTAATACCCCCTAAAATATTAAAAAACTCAAAAAACCCTTAAAAACCATAAAACACTCAAAAACCCCCAAAACCCTAAAAGACTCTAAAACCCTTTAAAACCCATAAAACCCATAAAACCCTCAAAATCCCTAGAATCCCTAAGAAACCCTAAAAATCCTAAAAATCCTAAAAAATCCAGGAAGATCCCTAAAAAACAGAAAAAACCATTAAAATCCTAAAAACCACTTAAGAACCATAAAACCCCTAAAATCGATAAAAAACCTTAAAAACCCATAAAATGCTAAAACCCCACTAAAAATATAAAAATTATTTAAAACCATAAAATTTTAAAAAATCTAAAAACCATAAAGCACTAAATAACTGAGAAAAACCCTAAAAATCCAAAAAGACCCCCAAAACCCGAAAAACACTAAAACACCTAAAAAATCCCTGAAAACCCTTAAACCCCATTGATGGCTACCTGGGTAAGGTTCCCTGAGCTCCCCATCCCCTTTCAGAATCTGTCTATACTTTCTATATTGGGAAATATGGTCGGAAGGTTTTTGTGTATTGATAGCTGAACCGGGGCTCTATGGCATCCGGTTGCTCTGAGGGTATACATTGAAATTGATGTCTCGAAGGAACCAGCTGATTTTGTTTGGATTGAAATAGGGGAGGAAATCAGATGGAAATAGCTGGTGGTCTTTGAATCATGGGCAAGATACTGTGACTCTTGCTTCATGCTTGGTCATGGGAGAAGGGACTGCAGAAGGAGAGGTAGTGATCGCCTAAGGGATGGGGGGAAGGCAATCTCTCAGCAGTTGTGCTTGAATTTAGAGCTTGAAGCAAGGAGGGAACCTCTGTGTGGGGAATCCAGGATGGAAGAAGGGGGTCCCTCCTCTTGGAAGAGTGATGAAGGGAATGTTGAGGTTAAGGGTGTTTTCAGGAGACTAAATGAGGATCTGTGCATGGTGGTTGATGACCCTGTACAGGTGGGGGATGGTTCTCCGGAAGATGGGGATGTTGTTTTAAATGTGAAAGATGATTCTATTCAGAAAGGTATCCCAACTCCCTCTGGTGAGAAGTGGGGAGGGGGCCTATGCCATCTCCTCCAGTAAGCATTGTGCATGAGCAGGCTCAGGGGCAGGAGATGAGTCGGCCTGTGTGCCTGGACCTTATGGAACACACTGACAGTGAGGAAGGGAATACTGAGGCTACGAGAGTCTCTAAGGGACTGAATGGGGATTTCTGCATGGTGGTCGATATCCCCTCACAGGTGGGAGATGTTTCTCCTGAAGGTGGGGTTGCTGTCTTAAATGTGCAGATGGATCCTGTTAGGGGGAATAACACAAATCTCCCTGGTGAGAAAATGGGGGGCGAGTCTCTGTCAGCCCCCCAGCAAGTGTTGTGCAGGAGCAATCTCAGAGGCACGAGATGGAGGAACACACCGGAAGTGTAGAGGGGGGTCTTGTGAGTCTGGGCCAGAAGTCTGGGATGGCGAACCCTGATGCTCCTCTTATTGAACAGTCTTCTAAGAAAGTGTTGGCCACCGCAGCATTGCTTGGGGATGGTCTGGCTGCTGATCCCTCTGAACAGCGACTTGATTCTCCTACTAATTGGTTTTTGGAACTAGATCTGAGCTCTTCTACAGTCAGGTTTGAGACCATCAGTCCATGTGTTGAGTTCTCTGAAGTAATAATGTTGGATTGCTCCAAGATTTCCTTTGAGCAACACCAAAGGGAGATCCTGCAGAAGCCAGACATCCAGCCGGTGTTTTTCCCTGATAATGAGAATGAGGAGGAAGTTGATGTTCAGATTAGGTTGGAGGAGATGTTTGGGGACCATGATGACCTTATGAATGCTAAGCTGGCCAGAATCAGGAGGGAGCTGGGTCCACCCCCAGCTTGGCTCTGGTTTTGAGGAAAGTGCAGCTCCCTCTTGGAAATGGCAGTGTGGCTGGTCCTGCTAGAAAGGAGGCCGTTCCCCCTGTCAAGAGGAGATCTAGGAGGGATTTCTCCTTGCTTCCTAAGTCACCTGTGACAAGAGCTAGCTCCAAGAGAGGAGAGGCTCAAAGTAAGGAAGGTTATAACCAGGAGGGAGGGCTGGGGGGAAGACTGCTAAAGTTGTGTGTGAGTCACAGGGTGACATGGACAAGTCCATAGAGGAAAGGGGAATTCTTATGGATGATGCTCCCCCCGGGGCAGAGGCCAGCCATGGCAGGAACGCGGCCAGTGATAGAGTTCTGCATGAGGTAGAAACTTTCATGGATGGATCCACATCTGTCCCCCCAAGAAGGAGGTAGCGGAAGGCTTTTTCCAATCTGGCACAACCCATGATGACCCGTGCCTCCTCCAAGGCACTTACCCTGAAACTTAGAGTTAAGAAGAAGGAGCGATCGTACTCCACTGAACAGAAGCTGGCTCGAGAGAAATTTCTGTCTATGCTCAAAATGCAGGAGGACCTTGAGTCGGGATGGGACTCCACGGATGATGGAGCTGCCTCTAACTTCTCTTTTGCTGACATGGACACTGGCACTAGTGTTGGCTTTGATCCTCTAGGTGTGACTTTGGATGACTTTGGTGGTGAAATAGACTGATCGACCCTTTTTGGTTTTGTATGTTTGGGTTTTTTTTCTTTTTAGGACCTTGGGTTGTGGTGTTGGGACTTTGGGGGTGGGTCGTTTGACCCCTCCCCTCCCGTGCCTTTTGGGTTGTGTGGGGTGTCCAGGGTTTTTGGGTGTGGGTTGCTTGACCCCGCCCCTCCCTTGTCTGCTGTGTCTTGTCTATTGCGTCTTTTTTTCTAATAAATTTGGGGGGGTCGGGAATAGGCCAACCTCCGCATCTTCCTTGCCAAAAGACCCTAAGAACCTGAAAACCCTAAAACCCCTCAAAATCCCTAAAAACCCTAAAAAACTAAAAACCGTAAAAATCCTAAAGAAGCTCTAAAAATCCCTGAAAACCTAAAAACAACTAAAAATCTTGAAAACCCCTTGAAAATCATAAAAAATAATAAAAACCTTAAAAAATACACAAAACCCATAAAAACCCTAAAACCCACTAAAAACACTAAAAACCCCTTAAAACCCCTAAAAAGGTTAAAAAACACTAAAAAACATTGAAACACCTAAAAAACTCAAAAAATACTAAAGAAAAAAAATACCCTAAAAACCTAAAAACTCTAAATAACCCAAAAAACCATAAAAGACACTGAAAACCCTCAAAATCCATAAAAACTCTAAAACCCATAAAAATCCTAAAAAATCCCTAAAAATCCCTAAAAACGTAAAAACCACTAAAAACCCAGGAAATCCCTAAAAAACATAAAACCCCCTAAAAACTATAGAAACACTAAAAACCCACTAAAAACTCTAAAAACCTTTAAACCCCTAAAATGTTAAAAAAACATTAAAAAACCTTAAGACCCTAGAAAACTCAAAAAAACCATAAAAACCCAAAAAAACCCAAAAAACCATAAAAACCCTAAAAAATCTCAAAACCCACCAAAACCCTCAAAATCCAAAAAACCCTAAAAACCATTAAAATCCTAAAATCCCTAAAGATCACTGAGAATGTAAAAAACCATAGAAACCTTGAAAAACCCCTAAAAACTATAAAATCTCCAAAAAACCATAAAAACCCAAAAAAACCACTAAAAACGTTAAAAATCTCTAAAAACATTAAAAACCCATAAAAACATAAAAAACCCTAGAAAATCGAAAAATAACCTTAAGACCCTGAAAACCGAAAAAAAAACTATGAAAATCCCTAATACCTTTAAAAATGCTAAAAAACATAAAAATCATAAAAAATCACTAAAATTCCCAAAAAACAGAAAAAACCCTAAAACCCTAAAAAACCTAAAAACCATAAAAATACATAAAACCCCTAATAACTCTAAAACTTTAAAAACACTTTAAACCGAAAAATAGTAAAAAAAACTCTTAAAACCATAAAAACTCAAAAAAAAACCTAAAAAAGAAAAAAGACAGTAAAAACCCTGAAAACCGATAAAAACTATAAAAAACCTTGAAAACCCTAAAATTCATTTAAATCCCTAAAAACGATAAAAACCCTAGAAACCATAAAAATCCAAAAAAAACCCCCAAAGTCCTTGAAAATGTAAAAATACCCTAAAACCCTAAAAATCTATGGAAACCATAAAAACCCCTTAAAACCTTAAAAAAACCTAAAAGCCCATAAATACCCTAAAACCCCACTAAAAACACAAAAATCCCTTAAACTCCCTTAAAATGTTATAAAACACCGAAAAATCATTAAACACTAAAAAACACAAAAAAATACCCTTAGAAAAACTAGAAACAACCTAAAAACCCTTCAAAAACCCTAAGAAACATGAAAATTCCAAAAAAATCCTTAAAAAATTAAAAAACCTTAAAAACCTATAAAAACCTTAAAAACCACTAAAAATATAAAACCATTTAAATCCTTAAAAATGTTAAAAAACTCTAAAAACATTAAAAACCCTAAAACCCTAAAAACCCAAAAAACCCCTTAAAACCATAAAAAAAATAAAAATCCTAAGAAATCCCTAAAAATCCTTGCAAATGTAAAACACCGCAAAACACCCTGAGAACCATAAAAGCTCCTAAAAACCTTAAAAACCCTAAAAATCCATAAAACCCTAAAAACTAACTAAAAACTCCAAAAACCCTTCAAACCCCTAAAAATGTTAAAAAACTATGAAAAATATTATAACCCCTAAAAACTCAAAAAAAATCCTTAAAACCCCAAAAATACCAAAAAACATTGAAAACCCCTTAAAATGACAAAATCCAAAAAAAACCCCTAAAAATCCCTGAAAATGTAAAAAAACCCTAAAACCTCTGAAAACCACCTAAATACCATAAAAACCTAAAAACTATAAAAATCCAAATCCCCTAAAACCCTAAAAAACCATAAAAAAATAAAAACCCTTAAAGCCCTAAAAGATGTTAAAAACTATAAAAATCCTCTAAACCCTAAAAAACTCAAAAACACAGTAGAACCCAAAAGACCCTAAAAACCATAAAAACCCATGAAAACACTAAAAACCATAAAAAATCCCTAATGACCAAATAAACCCCAAAAACCCATAAAAATCCTAAAAATCCTTAAAAATCTCAGAAAATGTAAAAACCCCTAAAACCCCAAAAAATCCCTAGAAAACAATAAAAATGCCTAAAAAACTTAAAAACCATAAGAATTTATCAAAACCCTCAAAAGCCACAAAAAACTCTAAAACCCCTTTAAACCCCTAAAAATGTTAAAAATTATAAAAAACCTTAAAACCCCTAAAAATTTCAAATAACCCTAATGACCTAAAAAACCCTAAATACCCCAAAAATCCTAAAAATCCTCGAAACACCTAAAAACCACAAAATCCCTAAAAAACCTTAAAAACCATTAAAACCATAAAATCCATAAAAATCCTAAAAACCCTAAACTCCATTAAAACACAAAAAACCCTAAAACCCTAAAAAACCCTAAAAACCATAAAAACATTAAAAATGCTAAAACACATAAGAACCCTAAAACCACTAAAAACATCAAAAACACTTAAAACCCTTAAAAGCGTTAAAAACTTTAAAAAAACTGACAACCCCTAAGAATCCTCAATATCCCTAAAACCCTAAACACCCCTAACAACCATAAAAATCCTAAAAAACCCTAAAAATACGTGAAAATGTAAAAAAACCCTAAAACCCTAAAAAACCCCTAAATACCATAAAACCCCTAAAACCATAAAAACCCTAAGAACCCATAAAAACCCTAAAAACCCACTAAAACTGTAAAAACCTAAAAATGTTTAAGAACACTAAAAAACTGTAAAAAACCTAAAAACTCAAAAAAACCCAAAAGACCCAAAAAAACCCTAAAACCCCACAAAACCCTGGAAACCCCTAAAACCCTCAAAATCCATTAAAACCGAAAAAACATAAAAATAATAAAAAATCCCAAAAAATCCCTGAAAATGTAAAAAACCCTAAAAACACTGGAAACCATAAAACCCCTAAAAACCCCTAACAACCTTAAAACCCTTATAAAACCACTAAAAACTCTAAAAAACCTTAAATTCCCTAAACACATTAAAAAACTCTAAAAACCTTAAAAACACTAAAAAACATAAAAAACCTATAAAACCAAAAGAGACCCTACAACCTTGAAAACCCCAAAAAAAATTACTTGAAAATGTAAAAAACCCTAAATACCATGAAAAACCCTAAAAACCACTAAAAACAGTAAAAACCCTACAGTCCCTAAAAATGTTAAAAACTCTAAAAAATATTAAAACCCCTAAAAAACAAAAAACCCTAAAAACCCAAAGACCCTAAAAACCCTAAAAACCATAAAAACCATAAAAACCCTAAAAAATCCTGAAAATTCCAAAAACCACAAAAAACCATAAAAATACTGAAAAAACCCTCAAAACCATAAAAACCCTAAAAACAATAAAAACCGTAAAAACCAATAAAAACCCTAAAACTACTAAAAACTCAAAAACCCTTTAACCCCCTATTTTTTTTTAAAAAACTCTAAAAAAACATAAAAACTAAAAAGACACTAAATAAAAAAACATCCTAAGAACCCTGAAAAATGATAAAAACCCCAAATACCCCCCCAAATCCCTAAAAATCCCTAAAAACCAAAAAAACCATAAAAAACAAAAAAATCCTAAAAAAACCCTAAAAATCCCTGAAAACATAGAAACCCCTAAAAACACTAAAAACCCCTTGAAAAACATAAAAAATCCAACAACCTCAAAACCCCCTAAAACCCCACTAAAACCACATAAAAACTCAATAAAACCCTAAAAATCACTAAAAAATCTTAAATCCCTTAAAATCCATAAAAATGTTAAAGAACTCTAAAAAACCTTAACCCAAAAAAAATTCAAAAAAATCCTAAATACCCTAAATGATCCTAAAAACCTTGAAAAACCTTAAAAACTCTAAAAACCCTAAAAACTCCTAAAAACACTAAAAATCCATAAAATCCCTAAAAATCCTAAAAACATAAAAAAGCCTAAAAAGGCCTTAGAAATCACTGAAAACATAAAAACCCAAAAACCCATGAAAACCCCCAGAAAAACATATAAACCTTTAAAAACCTTAAAACCCCTAAAAACCCATAAAAACTCAAAAAAAACAACTAAAACTCTAAAAACACTTTAAATACCTAAAAACATTTAGGCCTACTGTCTGCAAGGGCCGATATGTGACTTTCTGCATGGGATTGTTGATCTGAACCGGAGCGACCAAGTCTAGAACCTGCTGTTGGTCGGGGCGGCTGCTATCGTTCATTACATTTGGGCTGCCCGAAATGCAGCTGCATTTAATCAGCAACCTCTCTCATTGCAAGGGAGAGTGGTGTCGATCCACATGGCTATTCACAGCGCCTCAGGGATACAAACAGGTTCGATGTTTAATGATGTTGAGGATCTGACTATTCTGCGTGCTCTTGGTGTGGCTGGCAGGAGCCAAAAACCTCTGGTCTTGAAGTATATTTGATGGATTCCGCCACTCCCATCATGGATAAAGGTTAGCGTTGATGGTGCAGCACTTAGAGCTCCAGGGCCATCGGGGTGTGGGGGTATATTTCGCACCCCACAGGGCTTCTTGAAGGGCTGCTTCTTTCAGTTCCTTGGGGATGGCTGTGCCTATGAAGTGGAGCTGTGGGCGATCATAAAGGTCGTGAAGTTTTCATGCCAGTTCACTTGGTCACAACTTTGGATTGAGTGAGACTCGATGCTTGCGGTTGCTGCATTAAAGGGATGCTCCAGGGATGTTCCTTGGAGACTACTGCCACATTGGATCGAGTGCCTTGACCTATCTAAAAACCTGAATCTCAATGTCTCACATGTTTACAGGGAAGCTGACTCGGTTTCTGACGCCCTCTCCAAACAGGAAATCGTGGAGAGGGCCTCAATGTGGTCCTTTATCGCCCCACCTTATTGTATTCCATTCTTGGACTCGGATCGGAAGGGCGAAATTCATACCTGCCCTTTTAGGCCCATCTTGTAGCTGACTTTTCCTTTTGAATTAAGTTTGGGGGGTTAGGCTCTCCTAGCCCCGCACCTCTTCTGCCCTAAAAACGTTTAAAACACTAAAAATATTAAAAGCCCAAAAACACAAAAAACCCTAAAACCCGAAAAAGACCATAAAAACCTTGAAAACCCCTAAAAATCCTAAAAAACCCTAAAATCCCTAAAATCCCTAAAAATACACAAACCATAAAAACCCTAAAACCATATATATCCTAAAAGAGCCCAAAAAACCAAGAAAACATAAAAACCCTTAGAAAACCTGAAAACACCATGACAACCATAAAACACCCCAAAATCCATAATATGCCCTAAAAACCCATAAAACCCCTAAAAATGACTAAAAACTCTAAAAACCCATAGATACCCTAAAAATGTTTAAAAACTCTAAAAACCCTTAAAACCTCTAAAAAACTCAAAAAAATCCTAGAAAACCCAAAAAGATCGTAAAAACCTTAAAACCCCTAAAAACACATAAAACCCTAAAAATCCCTAAAAACATCAAAATACCTAAAAACCCTAAAAACACTAAAAATTCTAAAAACCCTAAAAAATCCCAAAATCTCCCTAAAAACGTAAAAATCCCAAAAAATCACAAAAAACCCTAGAAAACCATAAAAGGCAAAAAAAAACATAAAACCCATAAAAACCCTAAAAACCCCTAAAACTCTAAAAACCACTAAAAAATATAAAAATCCTTAAAGACCATAAAAACTAAAAAAACCTAAAACCCAAAAAGAACCTAAAAACCCAAAAAAAACCATAAAACCCTAAAAACCCTTAAAATCCCTAAAACCCCAGAAAATCCCTAAAAACCCTAAAAAACCCTAAAAACCCTAAACCCTAAAAACCCCTAAAATCCATAAAAACATGAAAAAACCTAAAAACCCTGAAAACCACATGAAAACCATAAAAAACCCCTAAAAACATTAAAAATACTAAAAACCCATAAACCCCTAAAAAATCCACTAAAAACGAAAAAAACCCTTTAAACCCCTAAAAACGTTAAAAAAACTCTAAAAAACCTTAAAACCCTAAAAAATTCAAAAAACCCTAATAACCCAAAGAAACCATAAATTCCTTTAAAACCATAAAAACACTAAAAACCCCTAAAAGCCCTCAAAATCCCTAAAAACCCTAAAATACCCTAAAAACCATAAAAATCCAAAAAAATCCCAAAAAATACCTGAAAAACGTAAAAAACCTTAAAAACCCTTAAAACACACTAAAATCTATAAAACCCCTAAAAACCATTAAAAACCTTAAAACTCATAGAAACCACTAAAACCCCTAAAACCCCTAAAATGTTAAAAAACTCTAAAAAACCTTAAAAACCCTAAAAAACCCAAAAACTCCTAAATTCCACAAAAAAACCCAAAAAACCTAAAAATCCCTAAAACCTCTAAAATACACTAAAAACCCATAAAAACTTTCAAAATCCCTAAAAACCTAAAAAACCCTAAAAAACATAAATATCCTAAAAAATACCTAAAAGTACCTTAAAATTTAAAAGACCCTGAAAACCTTGAAAATCCCCTCAAAACCATAAAAACACCTAAAAACCTTTAACAAAATAAAAATCCTAAAAACTGCTAAAATCTCTAAAACCCTTAAAATCCCTAAAATATTAAAAAACTCTAAAAACCCTTTAAAACCCAAAAAAAAACTCAAAACCCCACAAAAGACCCTAAAAACCCTGAAAAATCCTAAACAACAATAGAAAACCCTGAAAACCCTAAAAATCTATAAAAACACTAAAAACCTAAAAACCATAAAAATATTAAAAAATCCATAAAAATCACTAAAAACGTAAAAACCCCTAAAACCATAATCGCGCACTTCGGTCTCAAGAAGACGACGACATTCGGTCTTCAGCTACTTCGTCCTCTCCACTTCTTGCTCTGGATCTCAGCTTTGGATGGACTTCTCTGCTGGCGCGCCTGGGTTTCGTCAAATTTGAAGGTTGCGTGGGATGATGTGGTTTCAGATCGGTCTAATCTGGCTTGCGGCGAAGCAAGCGTCTCTTTGGTGCTCAGATACCTTGCTGGAAATCTGCGGCGATTCAGGGTTGACTTTGCAGATCTTGGCCCTCGAGAGGATCAGCGAAGTCTGGGACCTCTTCGATGTTGCATGTATTGGAGTCACGGTTTCTGTCTTTGACGGGTGATTCATGGAGTCCCGGTTTTTGTGAGAAGTCATGGAAAGGAGGCGCAGATGTTCTCGACTTGACAACGGATTGTGCAGAAGATGCAAACCTGTTTGAAGATCCATAGGGTTTGGCATTGATCTGCTGATGGTGTGCTTGGTCCAATGGCTTGCGCTTTCATATCTCCTCATCAATGACTCGCGCATAGGGTTCAGGTTTGGTTTTCTGGTTCCTTGGATTCGCCTACTTTTCTTGTTGTTGTTGTGAGGTGGCTTAAGCGGGGGTACTAAAATGGCTTCTTTGGTCCCCGGTTTTCTGCTGAAATTCTTGGCTGGAGCCTACTTTTTGCTGGAAGGGCTATTTGGGCTGCGGAGATGGCGATTCTACACCCCTGGTTGTGCTTTTGGGTGTATTATGCTGGAATGGTGTGTGTTACTTGGCTGAGATATGTTGAGAATGATGTCTTTGTGTTTGGTGCTGGTGATTCTATATTGTCAGGAACTGTGTATGGAGTTTCTGTTTGTGGTTTGCTGGGAGGTGATGATGGCCGCGTTTGGTTGTGGTGCTCGTGTTCTGGTTTCATGCTGGTGGTTGTGATTAGTTGCGATGTCGGTTTTGGTGCTGTTGGTTGCGGGGGATGGTTGGTTTGGACATGTTGCTGCTGCTGTGTTGCTGTGATGATTGGATGTGGTGCTACTGGATGCTGGAATGCGCTGGATGATGGAAATTGTGATGCTGGATGCCGGTTGCTGCTGAGCTGGGAGTTCCTGAAGTTGTGGTTTATGATTGTGTTGCTGCTGGATGTTGATTGCTGTTTGAGTTTGAATGCTGGTCGTTGGTTAGTTGTGAGATGTTGGATGATGGTTGATGCTCGATGATGGTGGTGGTTTCTTGGCTTTGTGTGTTTTTTCTTTTTTAGCTTTTGATTTTTCTTTTTTTGGGTCTTTTGCGTCTTGGGTTGTAAGGGGTTTTTGGGTGTGGGTCATTTGACCCCTCCCCTCCCTTGTCTGTTGTGTCTCTTTTTTTCTTTCTAATAAATTGGGGGGGGGGGGGGGGGAATAGCCTAACCCTCGCATCTTCCTTTCCCCAAAAAACATTTAAAAATCCTAAAAACTCCAAAAAACCATTGAAAACTCTAAAAACGTTAAAAAAATCTAAAACACCTTAAAACCCAAAAAAACTCAAAAAACCAATGAAAATATAAAATACATTAAAAACCCAAAAAAAACCTTGAAAACCCCTAAAATCCCTCAAAATCCCTAAAAACCCTAAAATTCCATAAAAACCATAAAAATCCTAAAAAATCCCAAAAAATACCTGAAAACTTAAAAAACCCTAAAAACCCTAGAAACCCACTAAAATCTATAAAATCCCTAAAAACCTTTAAAAACCTTAAAACTCATAAAAAACCATTAAAACCCTTAAAACCCCTAAAAATGTTAAAAAACTCTAAAACCCTTATAAATCCTAAAAAAACACAAAAAACTCCTAAAACCCAAAAAAACTCTAAAAACCCTAAAATCCCTAAAACCTCTAAAATACACAAAAAACCATAAAAACCCTCAAAATCCCTAAAAACCGAAAAAAACCCTAAAAACCATAAATATCTTAAAAAATACCTAAAAGTCCCTTAAAATGTAAAAGACCCTGAAAACCCTAAAAACCCCCTCAAAACCATAAAAACACCTAAAAACCATTAAAAACAAAGAAACCTAAAAAATCCTAAAAACTGCTAAAATCTCTAAAACTCTTAAAACCCCAAAACATTAAAAAACTCTAAAAACCCTTCAAAACCCAAAAAAATCTCAAAAAACCCAAAATGACCCTAAAAACCCTAAAAACCCCTAAACACCATAGAAAACCCTTAAAACCCTAAAAATCTTCAAAATCTATAAAAAACCAAAAAACCAAAAAAACCATAAAAATCCCTAAAATCCATAAAAATCACTGAAAACGTAAAAACTCCTAAAACCATAAAAAACCCCTGAAAAGCATAAAACAACCAAAAACATTTAAAAACCCTAAAAACCCATAAAACCCCAAAAAACCATTGAAAACTCTAAAAACCTTTAAAACCACTAAAAACGTTAAAATACTCTGAAACACCTTAAAACCCTAAAAAACTCAAAAAAAACCATGAAAATCCAAAATACCTTAAAAACCCTAAAAAACCTGAAAACCCTTAAAAAACCATGAAAACCCCTAAGACCCCACAAAATCCCTAAAACCCTAAAAATATCTAAAAACCATAAAAATCCTAAAAATCTCCAAAAATCAATGAAAACATAAAAACACTAAAAACCCTAAAAACCCCCTTAAAACCATAAAACCCCATAAAAACCATAAAACCATGAAAAATTATAAAAACCATTAAAACCCCTAAAATGTAAAAAAAAACTCTAAAAACCTTAAAAACTCTAAAAAACTCAAAAAAATCATAAAAACCCAAAAGGCCTTAAAACCCCTCAAAAACCCTAAAAACCCAAAAAACCCCCAAAAACCCTAAAACCTTAAAAACCCTAAAAATCACCAAAAACCCTAAAAACCCCAGCAAACCATAAAAATCTTGAAAAATCCCTGAAAACATAAAAAACCCTAAAAACCTTGAAAATCCCTAGAAAACCATAAAACCCTAAAATCATTAAAACCCCATCAAAACCCATAAAACCCCTAGAAACTACTAAAAACTATAAAAATCCTTAAAACCCTTAAAATCATACACACTAAAAGCATTAAAACCCCCAAAAATATGAAACCCCCCCTAAAACCCCAAAAACCCAAAAACCCTGAAAACCCCTAAAAACCCTCAATATACCCAAAACCCCTAAAAAATCCTAAAAACCATAAAAATCCTAAAAAAGACATAAAAAACCCTGAAAACGTAAAAAACCCTAAAAGCCAAGAAAACCCCATGAAGATCATAAAACCCCAAAAAACATTAAAACCCCTAAAAACCCATAAAACCCAAAAGACCACTAAAAACAATAAAAACCCTTAAAACCCCTAAAAACATTGAAAAAATATAAAAAACCGTCAAATCCTAAAAAAACCAAAACCCCCCCAAACACCCAAAAAACCCTAAAACCATAAAAACCCTAAAAATACCTTAAAACCCTAAAAGCCCTAAAATCCATAAAAATCATAAAAAAGCCATAATTTTTTTTAAAAATGTAAAAAACCCTAAAAACCTAAAACCCCCTGAAAACTATACAAACCATATAGAACTTTAAAACCCCATAAAAACCCCAAACCCACTAAAAACTCTTAACCCCCTAAGACCATTAAAAATTCTAAAAAAACTCTACAAAACCTTAAAAACACTAAAAAACTCAAAAAAACCCTAAAACCCAAAAAAGGACCTAAAAACTCAGAAAAACCCAAAAAATCCTAACAAAATTTGAAAAATCGTAAAAACCCTCAAAATCCCTCAAAACCCAAAAAAACTCGAAAACTACAAAAATCCTAAAAAATCTCTAAAAATCCTTGAAAACATAAAAACCCCAAAAAATCTTGAAAAACCCCTAAAAATCATAAAACCCCCTAAAAACTATAAAACCCCTAAAACCCCATAAAAACCCTAAAACCCCACTAAAAACTCTGAAACCCTTCAAACCCAAAAAATTGATAAAAACTCTAAGAAACCATAAAAACCTAAAAACTAAGAAAACACCCTAAAAACCAAGAAAACCCCTAAACACCCTGAAAATCCCTAAAAACCCTATAAAACCCTAAAAATCAAATAAAATACATAAAAATCCTTAAATATCCCTAAAAATGTAAAAAACCCTAAAAATACTTTAAACCCCCTTGAAAACCCCTAAAAATTTAAAAACCCTAAGAACCACTAAAAACCCTTAAAACCACTAAAAACATTAAAAAAAACTCTAAAAACCCTTAAACCCCTAAAAACTCAAAAATAACTCATAAAAATCCAAAAGACACTAAAAACCCTAAAAACCCTTTAAATTCTAAAAACCCATGAAAACCCTAAAACCCCTCAAAAATAACTAAAAACCCTAAAAAATAGAACAAAATACTAAAAATCCCTAAAAATCCCTAAAAATGAAAAAACCATAAAAACCATGAAAAATATATTAGAACTATAAAACCCCCACAAATCTTTAAAAAAACTAAAAGCCCATAAAAACCCTAAAAACCCTAAAAAACACTAAAAACTCTAAAAACACTTTAAACCCATAAAAACGTTAAAAACACCAAAACAAACTTAAAACCCCTAAACATTTTAAAAGAAAACAAAAAACCACAAAGAGATGCTAAAAAACCTAAAAACCCTAAAAAAACTGAAAAACCATCAAAATCCCTAAAATCCATAAAAACAATAAAAAACCTAAAAAACCCTTAAAAATCCTTGAAAATGTAAAATACCATGAAAATCTCTTTAAAAAATATAAAAACCTTAAAAAACCTAAAACCACTAAAACTCTAAAAACCCTTAAAACCCCTAAAAACATTAAAAACTCTAAAATCCATTAAAACAACTAAAAACCTTAAAAACCATAAAACCACTAAAACTATAAAAACCCTTAAAACCCCTACAAAAATTAAAAAATCTAAAATCCATTAAAACAACTAATAAATAAATAAATAACCCAAAATACCCAAAATGACCGTAAAAACCTTAAAAACCCTAAAACCACTAAAACTCTAAAAACCCTAAAAACCCCTAAAAACATTAAAAACTCTAAAATACATTAAAACAACTAATAAATCAAAAAAATCCCAAAAAACCAAAAATGACCGCAAAAACCATAAAAACCCTAAAAATTCCTAAAACCCCTAAAAACCAAATAAAAACCAAAAATCCCTAAAATTATCTAAAAACATAAAAACCATAAAAACCCTGAAAATCCTATGAAAAAACATAAGGACTCCCAAAAATCTTAAAAAACCTAAAACCCATAAAAACCCTAGAACCCACTAAAAACTCTAAAAACCTTTTAAACCCCTAAAAATGATAAAACACTCTAAAAAACATTAAAACCCCTAAAAAACTAAAAAAAATTAAAAAACCCAGAAAGCCCGTAAAAACCCCAAAACCCATAAAACTCTAAAAAACACTGAAAACCCCTAAAAATCCCTAAAATACCTAAAATACCCTAAAACACATAAAAATCCTAAAAAATCCCTTAAAATCCCAGAAAACGTAAAAAACTTTAAAAACCATAAAACCCCCTAAAAAACTTTAAAACCCCTAAAAATGTTAAACAACTCTAAAAGGCATAAAAACTATAAAAAATTCAAAAAAACTTGAAAACCCAAAAATACCCAAAAAAAACTGAAAACACATAAAAATCCTAAAAATATCTAAAACCTCAAAAACCCATAAACCCTAAAAGACCATAAATACCATAAAAATCCATAAAATGCTATAAAAATATATGAAAACATAAAAAACCCTAAAAAACCTGAAACCACCTAAAAACGATAACACCCCTAAAAACATTAAAAGATATTTAACGCCCATAAAAACCCTAAAAACCACTGAAAACATTAAAAACCATTAAAACCATTAAAAACTATAAAAAACTCAAAAAACCTTAAAAACCCTAAAAACCACTAAAAACACTAGAAAACCCAAAAAACTATAAAATTCTAAAAAATCCCTAAAAATATATCGAAAGGTAAAAAACCCAAAAAACCCTGAAAACCCCCAAAAAACCACAAAAACCCATAAAAACTTTAAACACCCCAAAAACACATAGAAACCCTAAAAACAACTAAACTCTAAAAACCCATAAAACCCTTAAAAATGTTAGAAATTTATAAAAAACCTTTAAAACACTAGGAAACTCAGAAAAAACTATAAAACCAAAAGACCCTAAAAACTTGAAAAACCCAAAAACCTAAAAAAAACCTAAAACCTACTAAAACACTCAAAATTCCGAAAAACCCTAAAACTAGAAAAATCCAAAAAACTGTAAAAATCCCTAAAAATGTAGACTACCCTAAAAACCCTGAAAAATACCCTAAAAACAACCTGAAAACCATAAAATCCCCTAAAACGTTGAAAGAAACTAAAAACCCTAAAAACCCCTAAAAACCCACTAAAAACTCTATAAACCCTTAAGACCCCTAAAAATGTTAAAAACTCTAAAATCCTTAAAAACTCTAAAAACTCAAAAATAACCCTAAAAACTGAAAAGACACAAAAAACACTAGAAAAAGCCTAAAAACCTTAAAAAATTTAAAAACACTAAAAACCCTCAAAATCCGTAAAATCTGTAAAAACACTAAAAACCATAATAATTCTAAAAAATCGTTAAACATCCTTGAGAACATAAAAACCCTAAAAATCCTGAAAACCCCTAAAAACCATAAAAACCCCTAAAAATCTAAAAAAACCTAAAAAACTATTAAAACCCTAAAATTAATAAAAAATATAAAACCCTTAAAATCCTTAAACCACCCAAAAAACCCTGAAAATCCTTAAAATACAAAAAACCCTTAGAAAACTCGAAAAACACTCAAAATCCTAAAAAACACTAAAAACCTTAAAAACCATAAAAATCCAAAAAACCCAAAAAATCCATGATAACTTACAAAATCCAAAAAAAAACCTTTAAAGCTCCTGAAAACCATAAAAACCTTTAGAAACCCTAAAAACCCATAAAAACCCTAGAAATGAAAAAAGAATGTAAAAAAACTCTAAAAAACCTTAGGAACAATAAAAACTAAAAAAACAAAAAAAAACAAAAAAACCCTTAGAATCCCTAAAAACCCTCAAAATACCAAAAACCCTAAAATGCTATAAAAACTATAAAAATCCTAAATAAGAAATAAAAACCTTTGAAATGTAAAAATCCCTAAAATCCCTGAAAAACTGCTAAAAACCATAAAACCCCCAAAAAACATAAAAAACCCATTAAATACCTAAAAACCCACTAAAAACTCAAAAAACCATTAAAATCCTTAAAAACATTAAAAGTCTCTAAAAACCCTTTAAAACCTTAAAAAACTAAAAAAACCCTAAACACCAAAAAGACCCTAAAAACCATAAAACCCTAAAATCCTGTAAAAACTATCAAAATCATTAAAAACTATAAAAAACCCTAAAAACCTTTAAAACCCTAAAAATTCAAAAAACCCTAACATTTCAAAGGACCCTAAAAACCTAGAAAACCCCAAAAATCCCTGAAAAACTCAGAAAACCAAAAAAATCCTCAAAATCGCAAAAAACCCTAAAAACCCAAAAAATCTATAAAAATCCTTAGAAATCCCTAAAAATCCCTCAAAAAAATAAAAAACCCTAAAACCCCGAAAAAAACTGTAAAAAAACACCTAAAAACCTTAAAAACCCATAAAAACTCTAAAATTGACGAAAAATTCTAAAAACCCTTAAACCCCCTAAAAAGTTAAAAACTCTAAAAAACCATTAAACCCCTAAAAACATAAAAAAACCCCTAAAAACCTAAAAATATCAAAAACCCTGAAAATACCTAAAAAACTTGAAAACCCCTAAAACCCCTTCAAAATCCCTAAAAAGCCTATAGAACCCTAAAACATAAAAATATTTAAAAAGCCCTAAAAATCCCATAAAACATAAAAAACTCCGAAAATCATGATTACCCATAAAAACCATAAAACCCCTAAAAAATTAAGAAACACTAAAAACCCATAAAATCTCTAAAACCACTAAAAGGTCTAAAAATCCTTAAAAACCCCAAAAAAAGTCCCAAATAGTCCCAAAAAGACCCAAAAAGTCCCAAAAAAGCCCCTAAAAAACCTGTAAACCCCTCAAAACCATTTAAACCCCTAAAAACCATTTAAACCCCTAAAAATGATTAAAATCCTAAAAAATAACTAAAAAAATATTAAAATATAAAGAACCCTAAAAACCCCTGAAAACCATAAAACCCCCTAAAACATTAAAAAACAAGGAAGGGCTACTCTACTTTGCCAAAGACCGTGTCCACAAGAGCCTCCTGAAAAGCTAAGGAAAATGCCTCTTCTAGGTCTGTCAAGGCGCAGTGGAATGTGGATTAGCAACATCTCAGGGAATATTACACTACCTTCCTCAAGAAATAGGAATCATCTGAATGGGAGTCGGTGGATTCAGATGCTTCCTCTGGGTATGGTGCTGATGGGGATCCATATAGAGATGACACAGCTTCTGGATATGGTGAAGAGGGTGAACCTTATGGCGCAACTTTTGTTTATGACTTTTGTGGGGACATTGACTAACTTGTTTTTCTTTTGTGTGCTTTTTGGTTTTTTGGGGTTTTTTGGGTTTGGGGTTGTTAAGGGTATTTGGGTGTGGGTCGTTTTACCCCTCCTCTCCCTTCTTTGTTGCATTTTTTTCTAATAAATTTGGGGGAGGGGTCGGGATTACCCTGACCCTGCACCTTCCTTCCCCTAAAAGACATAAAAACCCTAAAAACCACTACAAACTCTAAAAACCCTTTAAACCCCTAAAAATGTCAAAAAATACTAAAAAATCAAAAAAACCTTAAGAACCCCAAAAGACCCGAAAACCTTAAAAACATAAAATCCCTAAAAACAATGAAAACCCCTCATAATCCCTAAAAACTCTAAAATCCCTAAAGTCCATAAAAATCCTAAAAAACCCTAAAAATCCCTAAATACGTAAAAAATTCAAAAAGCCCTAAAACCCCCTAAAACCCATAAAACACCTAAAAACACAAAACCCCCCTAAAAAGTCTAAAACCCCCTAAAAACCCTAAAACCACTTAAAACTCCTAAAAACATTAAAAACACTAAAAAACTCAAAAAACTCAAAAAACTCTAAGAACCCAAAAGACCCTAAAAACCTTGAAAACCCCTAAAAACCCTAGAAAACCATAAAATACCCTAAAAGCCCTCAGATTCCTAAAACCCATAAAAATTAAAAAAACATAAAATTCATAAATAAAATACCTAAAATTACATAGAAATGTAAAAAGCCTTTAAAACACACTGAAAACCATAAAAACCCCCAAATACTTAAAAACCATAAACCCATAAAAACTCTAAAAACACTAAAATAATAAAAACCCTTAAATCCCCTAAAATCATTAAAACCCTCTAAAAACCATAAAGCCCAAAAAATCTCAAAAAAGCCCCTAAACACTAGAAGATCCTAAAACCCTGAAAACCCCTAAAAATCCTAAAAACCCTAAAAATCCCAAAAGACCCAAAAAATGATAAAAAATCTAAAAAATCCCTAAAAATCCCAAAAAACGTAAAAACCCCTAAAAATAATGAAAAACCCATGACGACCATAAAGCCCCTAAAAATCATAAAAAACCTTAAAACCCCATAAAACCATAAAACCCGCTAAAAACTCTAAAAACCCTTGAAACCCCAAAAATCGATAAAAAACTCTAAAACCCCTTAAAACCCCTAAAAACCTCAAAAAACCAAAAAAACTCAAAAGGCCCTAAAAACCGAAAAATATCCTAAAACCCCTAAAAAACCCTGAAAACCCTGAAACCCCTCAAAATCCCAAAAAACCCTAAAAATAATAAAAATCCTAAAAAAGGCCTAAAATCCATGAAAACATAAAAACCCCTAGAAACCCTGAAAAACCCCAAAAAACCAAAAAACCACTAAAAAACTTAAAAACCATAATAACCCATAAAACCCTAAGAAACAACTGAAACTCTAAAAACTCTTAAAACCCGAAAAATTTAAAAAGAGTAAAAAAAACCTAAAAACCCAAAAAAACTCAAGAAAAGCCCAAAAACCCAAAAATACCCTAAAACAATTAAAAAACCATTAAAATCCTGAAAACCCTAAAAATCCATAAAAAGCTTAAAAACCCTAAAAATCCATAAAAAGCTTAAAAACCATAAAAATCCTAAAAAATCGCTAACAATACCTAAAACTGCAAAAAATCCTAAAAACATTTAAAAACCTTTGAAACCCAAAAAACCCCTAAAATAATATAAAAATCCTAAAAACCCACTAAAAACTCTAAAAAACCTAAAACCCCCTAAAATGTTAAAAAACGTTAAAAACCCCAAAACCCCCCAAAAAATTCAAAAAAACCCTAAACACCCAAGAATACCCAAAAAACCCTCAAAATCCCTAAAAACCCCATAAACGATAAAATCCTAAAAACTCCCTAAAAATCCCTAAAAACGCAAAGTACCCTAAAACCCCCTTAAAAACCATAAAAGCAACTAAAAATCAAAAACACACATAAAAACACTAAAATAAAATTAAAAACTCTAAATACACCTAAAAATGTTAAAAAATCTAAAAACCCATAAAACCCTAAAAAACTCAAAAAAAAATCCTAAAACCCCTTTAGGCCCTAAAAACCCTGTAACCCCCTAAGAACCCTAAAAACATGAAAAACACTAAAACCAATCAAAATCCGTAAAACCCTAAAAAACCCTAAAAATATCAAAATATATAAAATCCTAAAAAACCAAAAAAACCATAAAAAATAGAAAAGACCCAAAAAATCCCTCAAAATGAAAAAAAATCTAAAACCCGAAAACCCCCTTAAGATAATACAAACCACTAAAAACATTTAAAACCCATAAAATCTCATAAAAACCCGAAAAACACTAAAACCCGAAAAAGACCCAAAAAATCTTGAAAAACCCGAAAAGACCTTGAAAAACCCTAAAACCCCAGAAAATCTCAAAAAACCCAAAAAACCATCAAAATCCTAAAATCCCTAAAAATCTTGAATAGGGAAAAAACTATAAAACCTTGAAAACCCCCTAAAAACCATAAAAACCCCTAAAAACCATAAAAACATAAAAAATCATATAAACCCAAAACCACTAAAGGCTCTAAAAAACCCTTAAAACCCCAAAAAATATTTAAAAAGTCTAAAAACCCTTAAAACCCCTAAAGAACTCAAGGAGATGGCGGCGTACTCTCCTGGAATTCTCTCTCGCTCAACGATTCTTCCAGGCTTTCCCCTGGATCTAGATCGAAGCTTCATCAGTGGATCCTTGCTCCTTCATTCTCAGAGATGGTATGACCTGGATGTGATCTTCGGCCTCAAGATAGTGGTGGATTCTGCACTTCGACAACATCGTCTTCCCCGAGTGCGCTGGACTTCGGACTTCGCCACGGCCTTGTTCTGTTTCTGGCACGTCTGGCTTCCGTCTGTTATGGTGGTCGTGATGCCTTCAAATGTTCTTGCTTGGGTCGACATCCTCCAGCAGCCGCAGATTGGGGTTTCTTTTTCAGATCTAGGGTTTCGGCTGGCGGGTCAACGCAGTCAAAGGGCGCAATGGAAAAGCTGGTTGCTTTGGCGTTCTGGTTCTTTTCAGAAGGTGCTTCGTTTAGGCGGATGGTGCGACGATCTGGTCTGGCGACGCTGGTCGGGGTCTTCTCGATCTTACATTGCAGAAGCTCGTTTCTTCTGTCGGTTCGCGAAGTAGCTGCAGCGGTGGAGGGAGTTTCATCGGCGGTGTGGACTCTGGCCTCTTCGACGATTCGTGGAGGCGTGGACTGGCTATGGCTCATCCTTGGCGCAGCGTTGCAGGACTATGGTGGACCCGTTCAGATCTGGTATTTCCACCATGCGGCGCTTCGTTTCCATGGAGTGGGATCTGCGATGTTCTGGAAATGGCATGTCCGCTTCCATACTTGGGTCTGGTTTTCCAGATCTGAGTCTGGGAGGTTTTCACTGGATCTCTTGGCATTTTGACGGTTTCTGGGGGCTACGAAAAGTGAACGTGCAGGTTTGTGCTTCTGTTTCCTTAGTTTCGCCTTTGATTTATGCTGCTGATGAGTTTTTGGACAAGCTGAGTTGCGTCCTGGCTGCTATGGTGGAATGTGGTCTTTTGAGATACTGCTGGTTTGGTTGTGAGTTATTGCTGAAGTTGTATTTGAGGTAAGTTGAGATGGAGGTTGGTGGCTGTGGTGTTGGTTTGGTGTTGAATAGCTATGGGTGCGGGATTTTTGTTCTGGTGAGTGTGCTGGATGCTGTTTGGTGTGCTGCTGGTTGCTGTTTTTCAGGAGGATTTGGTGCTGTTGGTTGCTGGGGCTGGTTGGTTTGGATGTGGTGCTGCTGTGTTGCTATGACGAATGGATGTGGTGCTGCTGATGGTTGCTGGGGCTGGTTGGTTTTGATGTGTTGTGGCTGCTGTATTGCTGTGATGATTGGATGTGGTGCTGTTGGATGCTAGAATGCACTGGATGATGGATGTTGTGATGCTGGATGTGTGGACGCTGCTTGGTTGTGCTGTTTGGTATTGGTGCTGGATGCTGGTGTTGGCTGGACAAGATTTGTGGACTCTGCTGTTGTGTTTTGTTTTGTGTCTGTTCCTCTATTTTGTTTTCTTTTTTGATTTTCCTTTTTTTGGATCTTTTGCTGTGAAGGGTTTTTGGGTGTGGGTCGTTTGACCCCTCCCCTCCCTTGTCTGCAGGTCTTTGTGTCTTTTCTTTTAATAAATTTTGGGGGGTGCCAGGAATAGCCTGGACCCGAGCCTTCCTTTGCCCTAAAGAACTCAAAAAACCCCTAAAACCCCAAAAGACCGTAAAAACCCTGAAAAACCCAAAAACCCCTAAAAAACATTGAAAAACCCTTAAAACTCTCAAATTACCTCAAAAACAAAAAAACCCTAAAAACCATAAAAATCCTATAAAATCCCTAAAAATTCATGAAAATGTAAAAAACCTAAAAACCCTGAAAACCATAAAACCTCAAAACACGAAAAATCATAAAAAACCCTAAAAAACAATAAAAACTCTAAACACCATTAAAACCAATAAAATGTTAAAAACTCTAAAAACCTTTAAAACCCTAAAAACTCACAAAAAACCTAAACAAAAAGACCCTAAAAACCATAAAAAACCCTCAAAACCCTAAAAACCCAAAATAAAAACCTAAAATGCCCTAAAAATCCCTAAAAACGAAAATAAAGCCAAAAAACAAAGAAAAACTCAAGAACACCATAAAAATCCATAAATACCTTAAAATCCCTAAAACCCAAAAAAATAATACAAACCAACTAAAAACTCTAAAAACCCTTCAATCCCCTAAAAATGTTAAAAACTCTAAAAAACCTTTTAAAACCTAAAATACTCAAAAAACCCTAAAACCCCAAAAGACCCTAAAAACCCTAAAAACACCTAAATACTATAAAATCCCTTGAAAACCCCTAAAACCCCTCAACTTCAATAAAAACCTTAAATACCATAAAAATCCTAAAAAATACTTAAGAATCTCTGAAGACATAAAAAACCTATAAACCATGGAAAACGCCTAAAAACAATAAGAAACCCTAAAACCCATAAAAACCCTAAAATCCATTAAAAACTCTAAAAACCCTTAAAACCCCTAAAAATGTTAAAAATTTTAAAAAACCTTTAAAACCCTAAAAACTCAAAAAAACCTAAAAACCCAAGAAGAACCTAAAAACCATAAAAAATCCTAAAAACCCTCAAAATCCCTAAAAACTCAAAAAACCCTAAAAACCATAAGAATATTAAAATTGGCTAAAAATCCATGAAAACGTAAGAAAACCCTAAAACCCACTAAAAACCATAAAAACCAATAAAAACCTTAAACAACCCTAAAAACAAAAAAAACCCTTAAAACCCCTAAAAATTATAAAATACTCTAAAAACCCTTAAAAACTATGAAAAACTAAAAAAAACCTAGAAACCCAAAATACACTGAAACACCCTAAAAACCCCGAAAACCCAAAAAATCCCTAAAATCCCTAAAAACATATAAAAATCCTAAAAATCCTTAAAAATCGCCAAAAACCCCTCAAAACCATTAAGACCCCTAAAAACCATAAAAAACCCTAAAACCCATAAAACACCTAAAAACCACTAAAACACTAAAAACCCTTAAAACCTCTAAAAACGTTATAAAACTCTAAAAAACATTAAAACCCTAAAAAACTCAAAAAACCCATAAAACCCCAAAATACCCCAAACATTAAAAAACCCTAAAAACACTAAAAACCCTGAAAATCCTTGAAAACCTCAAATACCGAAAAACCCTAAAAACAACAAATCCAAATAAAGCGCTAAAAATCGCAAAAAACATAAAAAACCCTAAAAAAAGACCCACCCCCCTAAAAACAATAAAATACCCTAAAAATCATAAAATAACTTAAAACTCATAAAACCCCTAAAACAACTAAAAACTCATAAAACCATTTAAACCCCTAAAAACATTAAAAAAAATTAAAAAACCATAAAAACCCTAAAAACTAAAAAAACCTCTAAAAGCCTAAGAAGACCCAAAAACCTTGAAAACCCATAAAACTGTAAAACCCCCCGAAAAATCCTAAAAACTCCCAAAATCTCTAAAAACCATAAAAACTCTAAAAACCATAAAAATCCCTAAAAATCCCTAAAAACGTAAAACCCCCCAAAACTCCAAAAAACCCATAAAAAATCACAAAACCCCTAGAAACCATAAAAAACCCTAAAAACCCATAAACCCTTAAAAACCACTAAAAACACTAAAAACCCTCAAAATACCCTTAAAACATAAAAAACCTTAAAAACCTTGAAAACCCCTTGAAAACCTAAATACCTCTAAAAACCATAAAAAACTCTAAAAACCCATAAAAACCCTAAAAACTTCTAAAAACTCAAAATACCCTTAAAATTCCTAAAAATGATTAAAATATCTAAAAACCTTATAAACCGTAAAAAACCAAAAAATACCCTAAAAACATAAAAAGACCCTAAAATCCTTGAAAAGACCATAGAACACCTAAAAACCATGAAAAACACATAAAACCCTCAAAATCGCTAAAGTCCAAAAAACCATAAAAAATATAAAAATCCTAAAAATGTCAAAATTTACTGAAAAAGTACAAAACCCTAAAAACTCTAAAAAACACCTGAAACACACAAAACCCCTAAAAACCTTAAAAAACTTACAAACCCATAAAAATCAAAAAAACTATAAAAAAAACTCTAAAATCCCTTAAAACCCCAAAAAACATTAAAAAACTCTAAAAACCTTAAAAACCCAAAAACTCAAAAAGACCCCTAAAACCACAAAAGGACCCCAAAACCCTGGAAAATACTAAATGACCATAACAAAGTTGAAAACCTTAAACCCTAAAAATACCTAAAAACCCTAAAAACCAGATAAATAAATAAAAACTCCAAAAATCCCTGCAAACATAAAAAACCCAAAAAAACCTCTGAAAACCATAAAAACCCCTAGTAACCTTAAAAACCTCAAAAACTAATAAAAAACCTAAAAATTACTAAAAACTCTAAAAATCCATAAAACCGTAAAAATATTATCAAACTCTAAAAAACATTAAAAACACTAAAAGATCAAAAAAACCCTAAAAACCCAAAAAGAACCTAAAAACCCTGAAGACCTAAAAAACGAAAAATGAAAAAAACCCTCAAAATACCTAAAACTCAGAAAAACCCTAAAACCATAAAAATCCTGAAAAATCCCTAAAAATCCCTAAAAATCCCTAAAAATGTAAAAAACCCTAAAAACCTTTTAAAACAAAAAAAACCCTAAAACCCCATAAAAACCGTAAAAATCACTAAAAACTTTAAAACCACATGAAAACCCTAAATACCCAAAAAAATCATAAAAATGCCAAAAAATCCCTAAAAATTCTGGAAAATCTAAAAAACCCAAAAATACATGAAAACCCTCATAAAATCATAAAACCCCTAAAAACCCTAAAAACCTCTAAAAACCCTAAAACAAAAAAAAACTCTAAAACCCCTTAAAACCCCCAAAACATTAAAAATCTCTAAAAAACCTTAAAAACTCTAAAAAACTCAAAAACACCCTAAAATAACTTTGAAACCATAAGAAACAAAAAAAAATGAAAACAAAAAAAGACCCTAACAACACTGAAAAACCCTATGAACATTAAAAACTCATGAAAACCCAAAAAAACCCCACTCAAAATTCCTAAAAACCCAAAAAACCAAAAAAATCTTAAAAATCCCTAAAAATCCCTAAAATCAAAAAAAATCCTAAAATCCCAAAAAAACCCTAAAGAACACTAAAATCTCTAAAAACCCTGAAAACCCCAAAAAATGTTAAAAAACTCTATAAAACCTCAAAACCCCTAAAAAACTCAAAAAAAACCCTGAAAAACCCGCTAAAAACCCCTAAACCCTCAAAATCCCTAAAATCCCAAAAAATCCTAAAAACCATAAAAATCATTAAAAAGACCCAGAATCCCTTAAAACATAAAAACCCTAAAAATCATGAAAACCCATTAAAAACTATAGAAATCCCATAACCCTTAAAAACACTAAAAAATCATAAAAACCTGAAAACCCACTAATTTTTTTAAAAAACACTTTAAACCCCTAAAAAAATTAAAAAAACTCTAAAAACCCTTAAAAACCCAAAAAAACTCAAAAAAACCCCTAAAACCCCTAAAGGACTATAAAAACCATAAAAAATCCTAAAAACCCTACAAGTTTTAAAAAACCTCGAAAAAACCGAATAACCCTAAAAATCCCTAAAAACCCTAAAAACATAAAAAACATAAAAATCATAAAAAATCCCTAAAAATCCCTAAAAATGTAAAAAAACCCTGATTTGGGGAAACTTGGAGTGTCAAACTTGGTGTACCTCATTTGGAAGGAGCGTAATTCATGGCTAAATGGATATCCCTTTTATAGAGGTCTACCTTTGATTTAGGTTTGAGCTTGTCATCCGTTCTAGGATTTATTCTTTGAAGAATTTTCCTAATAGTATGGATAATAAGAACCAGATTAGTGATTGGAACTTTCTTGTTTCCTTTATTCATACTGGTTAGTTTCCTTGCTTTATGGTGATTTGCTATTGTGTGTTGGATGTATGGTCAGTTGAAGGATACTGAGTTCAGGATGATGGGGTTTCTTAGTGCTTAGGCTCGGACTGGTTGGTTGATTGCAGGGGCTTGGTTGGATGGGATGGGTTGTACTGTGGTGTTGCGGTTGATTGGATTCTTTTGGTGTGTCTACTTGATTTTGGGATGGATGTGGTGTGAGGGACTTCTATAATGGATGGGCTAGTGGGTTAGGCTGGGGCATGGTGCTTCACTACTCCTTAGCTCGGGCTGGATGGCTTGGCTTTTTTAGGATTCTTGGTGGATAGCTTGGGAGCTGTGTTCGTGGGATATTCTTTGGGTCGTGGTCCTCTCAAGTGCTGCTGAAGGTTTCTTTGGCTTCAGTTATTATTGCATGGTGCTTTGACTGGGGGGCGGTGTTGGTTGATGGTTGTCTTTCTGAGCTATTGGTTGGGTTCTTTGTAGTGGGATGCCTCTCCAGATGGGTGCAGGTCAGTTGGGCGGGGGTTTTCTAGTTTCTGGATGGTCACTGCTTTGCTGGTTCTTGGTGGCAGTGGTGTTGGTTGTTGTTGCCTTGATTCTGGATGGAGGGGTGTGAGTATGGTACTGGGGGATGCAGGATGCAGGTTGGATGGTTTTTGGATTCATATGGGGCTTGTTCAAGGTGTTAATATGGGCCTTGGATGGTGGATAAGTGGGTTGAAGGGGGCCTTGGTTCTTCTTTGCTGGTTATGGGTGGTTTTTTTATTTTTTTTATCTTCTTGGCTATTTCTAGAGGGATAGAGGTTGGGGGCTCAGTTCTAGCTGTTGTAGGGAGTTTGGGCAGCGTTGTTGGTGTGGTGGGGGTATTTCAGCTGCAAGATGATATGGGCTGATGGGTGGAGCCTGCGGGGCTACCGTGTGAGTTGTTGGTAGTGTGATGGGCTGTTTCTTATGGTCAAATGGTTGTTTGTTGGGGCCTGGTAGGGGCTAGAATTTGTGATGGTTTCTGGTTTTGGTGGGGTGGTGTGGTGTTGTGTGTGTGTGTGTGTGTGTTCGGGTGATGGTGTGTGAGTGTGTGTGAGTGTGTGTGTGTGTGTGCATGTGGTGTGTGAGTGCATGTGTGGATGGTGTTTCATGAGTGCGTGAGTGTGTGCATGCAGGATTGCCTATGTTGTTTTTGGTGGAATTATTCTCGTCAGGGTTTCCTGCGGGCTCGTGATTTATGGGGAAATGTTTGTTTCTGCTGGTTTAGTAGGGGTGCATGTGTTGGGCTACTACACCATATTTTGATAGCTGCTGAGCTCATATGTTATGTTCGGCAGTGAATATACTGTCAAATGTATTCTATTTGGCAGATATGGTGTCGGGTGCCCTTCTGGATGCTAACTAGAGGGGCTTATCATGTTTATTTGCTTGTCTCAGTGGCTGGTTCGCTGGGTTGTTGGTGCTTGTGGTTGCTAAGCTTGACGTTGTTAGGCTTATGTTTCTCTTCCTTGGTGGCTGTGTTTTTGCAATGATGTTGTTCTGGTTGGTGGTGTTGGTTTCCATCTCTTGGAATTTTCTCCAGCACTTTCTCTCGCATCTTTGTGCTTATGATTCTGTCTGTTCGGCTGCTCATTTCCTAGTGATCTATGGGTATTCCATGGCGTTTCTTCGGAATTTGTTTTCTTCTTGTTTCTTTCCTTGCCTGGACTTTTTTGTTTGGGTTGTCTTGGCTCACCCCTTGGGTGATGGTTTTGATTGTAATTCGTCTTCATCTATATATCCTTTCTATTTTCGTTGAAAAAAAAAACATTAAAAAACTCTAAAAAACCTTAAAAACCCTAAAAAAGTTTAAAAAAACACTGAAAAACCAAAAAAACCCAAAAAACCCCAAAAAACCACTAAAAACCCAAAAAACCCTACAAAACACATGAAAACCCCTAAAATCCCTCAAAATCCCAAAAATCCATAAAAAAATCTAAAAACCATAAAAATACGCAAAATCCCCAAAAAACCCAAAAAACATAAAAAGCCCTAAAAACCCAGAAAATCCCCAGAAAACCATAAAACCCCTAAAATCGTAAAAATCCCTAAAAACCCATAAAACCCCTAAAACCACTAAAAACTCTAAAAACCCTTTAAAATCCTAAAATGTTAAAAAATTCTTAAAAACCTTAAAAACCCTAAACAACTCAAAAAAAACCCTTAAAACCCAAATGACCCTAAATACCATGAAAACCTCTTAGAACCCTGAAAACCACTAAAACCCCTCAGAATCCCTGAAACCCATAAAAATCCCTAAAAACCATAAAAATGGTGAAAAAATCCTTGAAAACATAAAAAATCGTAAAAATCGTAAACACCCTGAAAAACCCTTGAAAACCATAAAAAGCATAAAAAACCTAAAAACCCATAAAAACAAAAAAAAACAACAAAAAACTCTAAAAATGCTAAAAACCCCTAAATTTTTTAAAAAACTCTAGAAAAACTTAAAACCCTTAAAAGACTAAAAAAACCCAAAAAAAAACCATAAACCCCTAAAAACCATAAATCCTTTTGAAACCCTAAAAAACCACTAAAAACTATAAAATCTCTTAAAACCCATAAAAATGTTAAAAACTCTGAAAAACCGTAAACCCCTAAAAACTGAAAAAAATTAAAAAATCCCAAAAATACCCAAAAACCCCTAAAAATCCTAGAAAACCCGCTAAAACCCTTAAAAACCCTAAAAATGTTAAAAAAACTTAAAACACCTAAAAACTGAAAAAAAGCAATCATAAAAACACAAAAAAACCAAGAAAACCCGGAAAACCCCTCAAAATCTCTAAAATCCATATAAACCTTAAAAACATTAAAAAACATAAAAACCCATAAAAACCCTTAAAACCCACTAAAAACATTAAAAATCCTAGAAACCCCTAAAAATGTTAAAAAACTCAAAAAACCCCAAAAAAACCCAAATAGAACCCAAAACCCAGAAAAACTCTAAAAACCCTCCAAATTTATAAAAACCATAAAAATCCTAAAAAATACTTTAAAATCCCTAAAAAGGTAGAAAACCCAAAAAACCTTCAAAACCCCCTAAAAGCCATAAAACCCCTAAAAACCATAAAAACCTTAAAACCCATAAAAACCCTAAAACCCACTAAAACTATAAAAACCCTTAAACCCCTAAAAATGTTAAAAACTCTAAAAAACCTTTAAAACCCTAAAAAACCAAAAAACCCTAAAATCCATGAAACACCCTAAAAAACCATGAAAACCCCAAAAAACCCTCAAAATCTCTAAAACCCTTAAAAAACCCTAAAATCCATAAAAAACCTAAAATTCCCTAAAATTCCCTGAAAATGTAAAAAAAAACCCTAAAAACACTTAAAAACCCCTCAAAACCATAAAAATCCCTCAAAACCTTATAAAACCCTAAAAACCCATAAAAACAAAAAAAACCCACTAAAATCACTAAAAACCATTAAGACCACTAAAAATGTTATAGAACTCTAAAAACCACAAAAACCCTAAAAAACTCAAAAAAAATCCAAAAAATTCAAAATGACCATGAAAGCCCTAAAAACCCTAAAAATCCAAAAAATCATGAAAATTTTAAAAACCCTCAAATTCTTAAATACCTTGAAAATACAAAAAACCATAAAAATCCAAAAAACCATAAAAATCCTAGAAAATTCCCTAAAAATATTTGAAAATGTAAAAAACCCTAAAACCCCTAAAAACCTTTGAAAACCATAAAAACTCTAAAACCCTTAAAAATCCTAAAATCCATAAAAACCCAAAGTAACCACTAAAAAATCAAAAAACCATTAAAATCCCTAAAAATGTTAAAAAACTTTAAAAATATTAAAAATTCTAAAAACTCCAAAAAACTCTTAAAACCCAAATGACCCTAAAACCCCTAAAACCCCCTAAAAACCCTAAAAACCTTGAAAACACATAAAACCCCTCAATATAGATAAAAATACTAAAAAACATTATAAACCAAAAATCCCTAAAAATCCATGGAAACATAAAAACCCAAAAACCCAGAAAAACCCATGAAAACCATAAAAACCCCAAAAAGCTTACAAAACGATAAAAACCCTTAAACCCTCTAAAAACATCAAAAAACACTTAAAATCCCAAAAAATGTTAAAAAATCTAAAAAACCTTAAAAACGCTAAAAAAACTAAAAAACCCTAAAAACCAAAAGAAACCCTAAAAACCCTGAAAGCCATAAAAAATGTTAAAAAGTCCCTAAAAAAACTGAAAACAAAAAAAATCCTAAAAAGATTAAAAATAATAAAAACCAAGAAAAACCATAAAAATCACTAAAAATCAAAAAATCTTTAAAACCCCTAAGAACATTAAAAAACTCTAAAAACCTAAAAACCCTAAAAAAACTCAAAAGACACTGAAAATACACAAAACAAAAAAAAACATTAAAAACTCTAAAAAATTGTGAAAACCCTTAAACCCCTAAAAATCCATCAAAACCCTAAAAACCCTAAAATCCATAAAATCCTAAAAAATCCCTAAAAATGTAAAAATCCATAAAAACCCAGGAAAACCCCTCACAACCCTAAAACCCCATATAAACCTTAAAACCCATAAAACACTAAAAACCCACTTAAAAACTCTAAAAACCCTTTAAACCTTGAAAAACATAAAAGACACTAAAAAACATTAAAAACCCTAAAAAACTAAAAAACACCTTTAAAACCAAAAGACCCTAAAACCCCTTAAAACCCCTAAAAATCCTATAAACCATTAAAATCCTAAAAAATTCCTAAAAATCACAGAAAACGTAAAAACACTAAAAAATATGAAATCCCCTAAAAACCATAAAACCCCTAAAATCCATAAAAACCCCAAAACCCATAAAAACCCAAAAAACCCACTGAAAAATATAAAAAAGATAAAATTCTTAAAAATGTTAAAAAACCCTAAAAGACCTTAAAACCCCTAAAAGCTCAAAAAAACCCATAAAACCCCAAAATGACCTTAAACCCCATGAAAACCCCTTAAAACCTTAAAAAACACTAAAACCCCTGAAAACCCCCCAAATCACAAAAAACCATAAAACCATTCAAATCCTAAAAAAGCGCTAAATATTCCTGAAGACGTAAAAAACCATAAAAACCCAGAAAAACCCTTGAAAACCATAAAAACCCATAAAATACCCTAAAACACAATAAAAACATTAAAACCCACTAACAACTCTAAAAACCCTTAAAACCCATAAGAACATTAAAAAACTATAAAAAATGTTAAAACCCAAAAACCCAAAAAGATCCTAAAAACCCTAAAAACATTGAAAAACCCTACAACCCTCAAAATCCCTAAAACCCATAAAAAACCCTAAAAATATAAAAAAACCTAAAAAATCCGTAAACATACTTGAAAAATTAAAAAACTCTAAAAACATTGAAAAGATCTCTGAAAACCATAAAACACCCAAAAAACCTTAAGACCCCTAAAAACCAATAAAAACCCAAAAATGACAAAAAAAACATTAAAAACCCTTAAAACCTCTAATTTTTTTTTAAAAAAACTCTAAAAAACTTAAAGCCCCTAAAAACCATAAAAAAACCTAAAAAAGCCCTAAAAACCCCAAAAAACATAAAAAATCCTAAAACCCCTGAAAACTCCATAAAACCCATAAAGCCCGTAAAAACCTTAAAAACCCATAAAAACCCTAAAACCACTAAAAACTCTAAAAACCCTTAACACCCCTAAAAATTTCAAAATCTCTAAAAACCTTAAAACCCCAAAAAAACTCAAACAAACACCTAAAAACCCAAAACACCCTAAAACCCTGAAAAATCCTAAAAACTATAAAAATCCTAAAAAATCCCAAAAATTCATTGAAAATGTAAATAATGCTAAAAACTTCAAAAACCCTACAAACCTTAAAAAATCCTAAAACCCAAAATACCCCTAAAAAACCATTAATACTCTAAAAACCCTTAAAACCCCTAAAGACATTAAAAAGCTTGAAAAAACATTATATACAAAGAAAATAAAATAAAATCAAAACGAAAACAGTAAAACCATGAAAACCCCTAAAAACCCTAAAACCCTAAAAACCCCTAAAACCCCTCAAAATACCTAAAAATCCTAAAACAACCATAAAAATCCTAATAAATCCCTTAAAATACCTAAAAATAGAAAAATCCCTAAAAACTAAAAAATTACTGAAAACCGTACAAACCTTAAAAAACCTAAAACCCATAAAAACTCTAAAAACCCACTAAAAACTCTAAAGCCCTTAAAAACCCTAAAAACGTTAAAAAACTATAAAAAACCTTTAAACCCCTAAAAACATAAAAAATCCCCTAGAAACCTAAGAAAACCAAAAAAACCCCTAAAAACCAAAAAAACCTGAAAACCCATAAAAGCCCACCAAATCCCAAAAAACTATAAAAAACACTAAAATCCATAAAATCCTAAAGATTCCATAAAAATTATTGAAAATGTAAAAAAGACAAAAAAATATGACCCCCCCCCAAAAAAAACCATAAAAACCCTTAAAAACCTCATAAAACCCTAAAAACCATAAATTCCCTAAAACTACTAAAAACTATAAAAACCCTTAAAACCTCTAAAAACATTAAAAACCTCTAAAAAACTTTTAAACCCGAAAAAAATCAATAAAACCAAAAAATTATAAAAGACCTTGAAAACCATAAAAACCCCTGAAACCGTTAAAAATCCTGATAGCCCTGAAAAAACCCTCAAAAACCCTCAAAACCCAAAAAAAACCCTAAAACCAATAAAACTCCTAAAAAAGCCCTAAAAATTGAAAACGTAAAAAATCCTAAAAACCATGAAAAACCAATGAAAACCATAAACTCCCTAAAAACCTTAAAAACCCCAAAAATCCTAAAAAAACCTAAAAACCAAAAACACCTTAAAAATACCTAAATACCCTTAAAAACACTATAAACCACAAAAAAAATCTAAAAAACCTTCAAACCCCCAAAAAACGTTAAAAACTATAAAAAAACCTCTAAATCCTAAAAAACTAAAAAAAACCCTAAAACCAAAAAGACCCTAAAAACCCAAAAAAACCCTAAAAACAAGAATAACCCCCCAAACCCACAAAATATATAAATACCAAAAAAACCTGAAAAAAATACTAAAAAATCACTTAAAATCTCTGAAAATGTAAAAAACACTAAAAACCCTAAAAACCCTAAAAACCCTTGAAAACCCTAAAAACCCTAAAAATTATTAAAAACTGTAAAAACCCTTTAAGCATCTTAAAACAATAAAAAAAACTCTAAAAACCTTTAAACCCCTAAAAAACTAACAAAAACACCCAAAACCCTAAAAAACTCAGAAAAACCCTAAAAACCCTTTAAACCCATAAAAATGATAAAAACTCTAAAAAATCTTAAATTCCCTAAAAACTCAAAAACGCCTAAAAACCCAAAAAGGCACTAAAACCTCTAAAACCCTAAAAGTCCTAAAAACCCAAAAAACACCAAAAAACCTAAAACACTCAAAAAATCTTTAAAACCCCTAAAATCCATAAAAAGACTTGAAAATGTTAAAAACACTGAAAACCCTAAAAAACCTGAAAACAATAAAAACCCCAAAAAGCTTTTAAAACCCCTAAAAACCCATAAAAACCCTAAAAACCCACTAAAACCATTAAAACCCCTAAAAATATTTAAAAACTCTAAAACTCTTTAAAAACCCTAAAATCTCAAAGATACCCTAAAAACCCCAAAAGACCCTAAAAACTCTAAAAACCCTGAAAAATCCTATACCCCTCAAAATCCCTAAAACCCCCTAAAAACCAATAAAATCCTAAAAAATACCTAAAAAAACTGGAAGAGTAAAAACCCTAAAAACATTGAAAACCCCATGAAAACCATAAAAGTCCATAAAACCATAACCCCCCCCCCAAAAAAAAACCAATAAAAGCCTAAAAAACCATTAAAAACTCTAAAAACCTTTAAACCCCAAAAAATGTAAAAAACTCAAAAAACCCTTAAAAACCCAAAAAAATCAAAAAAAAAACTAAAATCCCAAAAGACCCTAAAAACCTGAAATACCCTAAAAACCCCAAAATACCACAAAAATCCTAAAAATCCCTAAAATCCCTAAAAATCCAAATAAAAAATAAAATTCCTAAAAAATCCCTGAAAATGTAAAAAACATTAAAAACAAAAAAAAACACATGAAAAGCATTAAAACCTTAAAAAAACGTCAAACCCCATAAAAAACCAAAAACTATAAAAACATTTAAAACCCCAAAAACGTTAAAAATCACTAAAAACTATAAACCCCAAAAACTCACAAAAAACCCTAAAACCCAGAAAAAAACCAAAAAAACCAAAAAAACCCTAAAAATATGAATACCCATAAAACCCCTCAAAATCCATAAAAACCCAAAAAACCCCTAAACACCATAACAATCCTAAAATATAACTAAAAATACCTAAAAACATAAAAATCCCTAAAAACCATGAAAAATCCCTATAAACCATAAAACCCCCTAAAAACCATAAAAACCCTAACAACCCATAAAATCGAATAAAAACTATAAAACCCTTAAAAACCATGAAAATTTTAAAAAAAATCTAAAAAACCTTACAGACCTTAAAAACTCAAAAAACCCCTAAAACCCAAAAAGACCCTAAAAACCCTAAAACCCCAAGAAACCTAAAAATCCCAAAAAAACCCTAAAGACCAAAAACCCCTCAAAATCACAAAAAATACTAAAAAACCTAAAAACCTTAAAAATCCATAAAATCCCTTAAAATCCCTAAAAACATAAAAAACTATAAAAACCCTAAAAAGCTCCTAAAAACCATAAAACTCAAAAAACCATTAAAAAAACAAAAATCCCCATAAAACCCCAAAAAAATCCAATAAAAACTCTAAAAACCATTTTAACCCGTTAAAATGTTAAAAACTCTAAAAAATATAAAAACCCAAAAACTCAAAAAACTCCTAAAAACCGAAAATAACCTAAAACCCCTGAAAACCCATAAAAAACTAAGAACCTCTAAAAACCCTAAAATCCATCAAAATACATACAAAAATAAAATCTATAAAAAAACTCAAAATCCATAAAAATCCATGAAAACGTAAAAAACCTTAAAAACTATGAAAAACCCCTAAAACCCATAAAAAACCCAAAAATCCGTAAAAAACCATAAACCCCAAAAAAACCCTAAAACCATTAAAAACCCTAAATACCCTAGAAATGCCTACAATGTTAAAAAACTCTAAAAAACCTTTAAAAAACCAAAAAACTCAAAAAAAAACCCTAAAAACCCATAAAAACACTTAAAATTGTAAAAAACCCCAGAAAATCCATAAAACCCTCAAAATCCCTAAAAACACTAAAAACCCCAAAAACCATAAAAATAATAAAAATCCCTAAAAATAGCCAAAAACATAAAAACCCCTAAAAATATTAAAAAACCCATAAAAACCACTAAAAACTCTAAAACCCCTAAATACCCTAAAAACATTAAAATACTCTAAAAAACCTTAAATCACTAAAAACTCAAAAAAACCCTAAAACCCCTTAAAGACTATTGAAACCCTAAAAACACTTAAAACCCTAGAAAGCACTAAAATCCCTAAAACCCTCAAAATCCCTAAAAACTATAAAAATCCAAAAGTCCATAAAAATCCTAAAAAATACCTAAAATCCATCAATACATAAAAATACCTAAAAACCTTAAAAACCCCTAGAAAAAACATAAAACCCCAAAAAACCCATAAAAACCATAAAACCTCAAAAAAACTACAAAAAAACCATTAAAACTATTTGTGTTAAGGGCATGGATTGACTCACCCCATCGGAGCCCAATGCTGGCTCTACTTATGTGGAGGATCTGGCTAGGATCCCCCCACCGGAGCCCAAAACTGATGTAGGTGGATTGGCCTCGAACATGAAGAAGGCCATGGTTGTTTATGGTGTTTCATCTGTTGAAGACCACTGTGTGCTTCTACAAGACATGATGCTGGTTGAATGGAAAAGGTTTCCCCTTGAGGGTGAGGCTAAAATACTTGGGGAGAGGTTTGCTAAGGATGACCGTAAGATAAATGCCGTTATAGCCAGGTCCAAGGAAGAAAGGAAAAACGCTTCAAAAAATGGGTGGTGCATCTCCTGGGGAAGGAAACAAGGATGGTACCAAAAGGTTCTCAAGTGCGGCCAATGATGGAGTTCGACATGAGAAGGTGGTTCATGAGGATGGTTTCATCTCTGCCCCCCAAGAAGGAGGCAGCGGGAGGATTACTCTGCCCTTCCAAGACCTATGGAGACCCATACCATCTCTAATGTGGTCAAGCTAGATCTTAAAGTTAACAAGCGGGAGCGGCCTTCGTGAAATGTAGAGCAGGTGAGGGCCAGAGAGAAATTCTTGGCAATGATCAGAATGAATGAGGATTATGAGTCGGGTTGGGACTCTATGGACATAGGAGTTGAATTAGACTTTTGCTTTACTGACTTGGATGCTAGTCTTTGTGGAATCTTTGGAACTCTTGTTGCAGAACTGGATGACTTTGGCGGCGAAATTGACCAACTTGTTCTATTTTGTGTTTTTAGTCTTTTTGGGGTGTGGGTTTTGGACTGTGTTGGGGTTTCGGGTGTGGGCTGTTTGGCCTCGCCCCTCCTTTTGTTCTATGGCCTCTGTTTTTTCTTTATATATTTTGGGGGGACCAGGAATAGCCTAGCCCCACATCTTCCTTGTCCTAAAATGTTTAAAAACTCTAAAAATCTTAAAAACCCTAAAACCATAATAAGACACTAAAAACCTAGAAAACCCTTAAAAACTTGAAAAAACCTGAAAACCCCTAAAACCCTCAAAAACCAAAAAAACTATAACAAAACCCTAAAAAACATAAGAATCCTAATTAAGCCCTAAAAATCCTTGAAAATGTCAAAAAAACCTAAAAACCTAAAAACACCCTTGAAAACCATAAAACCCCTTAAAACCCTTAAAAAACCCTAAGCACCACTAAAACTCTAAAATCCATTTAAACCCCTAAAAATGTTAATAAACTATAAAAAACCATAAAAAACCCTAAAAATATAAAAAATCATAAAAATCCAAAAATACCCAAAAATCCCTAAAAACCTCAAAATCCCTAAACCCCTAAAAACACTAAAAACCATAAGAATCCTAAAAAACAATAAAAATCCCAAAAAATTTAAAAAATAGAAAAACCTTGAAAATCCATGAAAACCATAAAACCCCTAAAACCTTAAAAATCGTGAAAACCCATAAAGACCCTAAATACCCTCTAAAAACTCTAAAAACCCTAAAAACGTAAAAAAATTGTAGAAAATCATAAAAACCCTGAAAAACTCAAAAAATAACAAAACCCCCAAAAGACCATAAAAACCCTGAAAACCCCGAAAAACACTCAAAATCCCTAAAACCCCCAAAAAAACTAAAGACCATAAATGCTAAAAAACCCCTAAAAATCCCTGAAAACATAAAACCCCCTAAAAACTCAATAAATACCCCTAAAAATAATAAAAACCACTAAAAATATTTAAAATCCCCTAAAACCTCTAAAAACCACAAAAAACACTAAAACCTTTTTAAACCCCTAAAAATGTTAAAACAATCTAAAAACTTTAATTACCCTAAAAACTCAAAAAACCATAAAAACCCAAAAAGACCCTAAAAACCTAAAAAACACCTAAAACCCCTAAAAACCCCTAAAAACCCTAAAACCCCTAAAAAACTAAAATTTATAAAACCCTAAAAATCGCTAAAATTGTAAAATCCCCAAAAATCCTAAAAAATAATAAAATTCCTAAAAAATCTCTAAAAATCCCTGAAATCATTAAAACCCTAAAAACGTAAAAAAATCCAAAAAACTATAAAAACCCTAAAAATCACTAAAAACTATAACATCCCTTTAAACCCCTAAAAGCGTTAAAAAACTCTAAAAAATCTTAAATCCCCTAAAAACCCCTAAAAACCTAAAAATCCCTAAAAAACCAAAAAACCCTCAAAATTCCTAAAAACCCTAAAACCATATAAATCATAGAAAGTCCATAAAAATCCTTGAAAACGTTAAAAACCCATAAAATTGTGAAAAACTTCTAAAAACCAACCCCCCCCCCCCCTAAAACCATAAAAAATAAAAAACACCCATAAAACCCCTAATAACCCAAAAAAATCAAAAAACCCTAAAACTCTACAAACCAAAAAACACCAAAAAAACACTGAAAACCCTTAAAAAACCCTCAAAGTCACTAAAACCCCTAAAAACCATAAAAACCATAAAAATCCTAAAAAATCCATACAAATCTCTGAAAACATTAAAAACCCTTAAAAACCCCAAAGAACCCCTAAAAACAATAAAAACCTCAAAAAACCTTAAAAAACCCTAAAACCCATAAAATCCCTAAATACCCACTAAAAACTCTAAAACCATTTTAACTCCTAAAAATGTTAAAAAACACTAAAAAACATTAAAAACACTAAAAGATAAAAAAAATCAAAACCTAAGAAGACACTAAAAACCATAAAAACACTAAAAATCCCTAAAAAATCTAAAAAACCCATAAAACCCTAAAAACCCTAAAGTCCCTAAAAATCCCAAAAAATGTAAAAAAACCCTAAACACCCCCTAAAACCATAAAATCCCAGAGAAAAACGTAAAAACCCCAAAACCCATAAAACCCCACTAAAAACTCTAAAAACTCTCACAACCACTAAAAATTTCAAAAACTCTAAAAAAACTTAAAACCATAAATAACTAGAAAACCACCTAAAAATCCAAAAGACCCAAAAAAACCTGAAAACCCCTAAAATCCCCAAAATCCCTAAAAACCCTAAACAACCCTAAAAACCATAAAAATCCAAAAAAGCCCCTAAAAATCTCTAAAAATGTAAAAACCGTTGAAAACCCATTGAAAACCTTAAAACCCCCTAAAAACATAAAAACCCTAAAACCCCTAAACACACAAAAAACACTATATGCCCTCAAAACCCCTAAAAACATTAAAAGAACTTAAAACCCTAAAAAACCCCCCAAAAACCAAAAAATAAAAAAAATCCTAGAAAAGACTAAAACCCTCAAAATCCCTAAAAACCCTAAAAAACATAAATATCCTAAAAAATCTCTAAAAATCACTAAAAACATAAAAAATCCTTAAAACCCAAAAAAAAAACCAAGAAATGAAAAAACCCATAAAAACAATAAATTACCCAAAAACCCCCACCAAAAACTCTAAAAACCCTTTAAACCCCTAAAAACGTTAAGAATCTCTAAAAAACCTTTTAAACCCCAAAAAACTCAAAAAAAAATTAATAACACAAAAGGCCATAAAAACTGTAAAAACCCTTACAACACAAAAGAACCCTAAAAGTCCTCAAAACCCCTAAAAATCCCTAAAAACCCATAAAACCCTATAACCATAAAAATCATAAAAGACCTAAAAATCCCTGAAAAGGTAAAAAAACCTTAAAAACCAAAAAAACCTTAAAAATCAAAAAACCCTCTAAAAACATAAAAAATACTAAAAATCCATAAAACCAATAAAAACCACTAAAAATCAAAAAACTATTGAAACCCATTAAAACATTAAAAAAATATAAAAAACTTTAAAAACCCAAAAAACTCCAAAAAAACCCCCCTTAAAACCCAAAAGTCCCTAAAACCCTGAGAACCCCTAAAACCCTAAAAACCCTAAAATCCCTAAAAATCTTGAAAACCCCTCAAAATATCTAAACCAATAAAACCATAAAAATAGTAAAAAAGCCTTAAAATCCCTAAAACATAAAAAAACCTAAAAACCCTAAAAACACATAAAAACATTATAAAACTTTGAAAACCCAAAAAGATTCTAAAAACCAACAAAAAAACTCTAAAAAAACATTAAACCCCTAAAAAAGTTAAAAAACTCTAAAAAATAAGAAACCCCTAAAACCGAAAAAAGACTATAAAATACCTAGAATACCCTAAAAACCCTCAAAATCATTAACAACCCTAAAAACCTAAAACCCATTAAAATCTTAAAAAATCCCTAAAAATCCCAAAAAACATAAAAAAACCTAAAAAACCCTGAAAATCATAAAAACATCTAAAAACATTAAAAACCCCTAAAGACTCATAGGGGGAGGGGTCGACGACCCCCCCCCCCCCCAGGCATGGGTCTTGTCCTGCGTGCCAAGAGCCACCGAATGACATGCCCTGTGACATGGAAAAATTGCATCTAGACAACTCCATGAATTCTTGATGATTCGTTTGGTGCTTGGGGCTTGTCTAGTCCAAGGTAGTGTGGCAGAAAAGCGATGAAAATGAGCTGGGGTTTGTCGCATGTGAGGTCATGCATACTGAAAATCGCGTACAAACAATGCCATTTGAGTGAAAGGGGACCCAAGGCTTGTCTTAGTGGATGCGGTGTGCCTTGAAAGGAAAGACTTTGAGCTGGGGTTTGTCATATGCTATTGGGTTGGTGATTTATTGTGGTTTGTGATTTTGGTGTTTGGCCCTGCTGGTTGCCGGTTGCTGATTGCTGGAAGGTGATGATGTTTCTTGATGGTGAATGCATGATGGTGTTTGGATTGGGGTTGCTGGTGGTTGGTGTTTGTGGCTTTGTGGTGCTGAATATGGGTTGATGAAGTTGCTTCTTTTGGTTTGGTGCTACTGGATGCTAGTTGCTGATTGGCTGGGAGGTGATGATGGGTACATTTCTGAATTTCTTCTTTGTTTGGATTTGGTGTACTTTTTGTTTTTTTTTTGTTTTTTGGGTTTGGGGTTGTTAAGGGTTTTGGGTGTGGGTCATTTGACCCCTCCCATCCCTTGTCTATTGCGTCTTTTTTCTAATAAATTTGGGAGGGTCGGGAATAGCCCAACATGTCACCTTCCTTGCCCCTAAAGACCCATAAAAACCACTAAAAACTTTAAAAACTCTTTAAACCCCAAAAAAATGTTAAAAAAACTTTAAAACCATAAAAAACTCAAAAAACCCCTAAAACCACAAAAAGACCATAAAACCTTGAAAACCCTAAAAAACTAAAAAAACCTAAAAAACCTTAAAACCCACAAAATTCCTAAAAACCCTAAAAACCATAAAATTCAAAGAAAATCCCTAAAAATCACTTAAAATGAAAAAAACCCAAAAAACCTTGAAAACCCCCTTAAAACCATAAAAACCCCTAAAAACATTTAAAAACCCAAAAAACCAATAAAAACTAAAAAAACCACTGAAAACTCTAAAAACCTTTTAAACCCCTAAAATGATAAAAAAACTCTAAAAGACCATAAAAACCCTAAAAAATAAAAAACCACATAATCCCAAAAGATACTAAAAACCTTAAAAACCCCAAAAACCCTAAAAACCATAAAAATCCTAAAAACCTTCAAAATCGCAAAAAATAGTAAAACCCTAAAAACCCTAAAAACCATAAAAATTCTAAAAAAATCCTCAAAATCTTGAAAACATAAAAAACCCTAAAACCCTAAAAAACCATAAAACCCCAAAAAAACCATAAAACCCTAACCCCCCCCCCCCCAAAAAAAACTCTAGAAACCCTTAAAAACCTTCAAAATGCTAAAAAAACTCTAAAAAACCGTAAAACCCCTAAAAACTCAAAAAAACCCTAAAAACCCAAAAGACCCTAAAACCCTTGAAAACCCTTGAAAACCCCTAAAACCCCTCAAATCCCAAAAAATCCAAAAAACCCTAAATACCATAAACATCATAAAAACCCCTAAAAATCTATGAAAACGTAAATACCCTAAAAACCAAAAAAACCCTTCAAAACCATAAAAACACCTAAAACCTTAAAATCACTAAAAACTTATAAAAATAATAAAACCACAAAAAACTCTAAAAACCCTTACAACCACTAAAAATGATAGAAAAGTTCTAAAAGGCTTTTAAAACCCTAAAAATATGAAAAAATATATAAAAACCCAAAATGACCAAAAGAACACTGAAAACCCCTAAAATCGATAAAAACATGAATAACCCAAAAAACCCTCAAAATTATTAAAAGCCGTGAAAAACCCTAAACCCTTAAAAATCCTAAAAAAGCTGTAAAAATCCCTGAAAATGTAAAAATACCAAAAAACCCTAAAAACCAAAAAACCCCTAAAAACCTTAAAAATCCTAAAATTCCATAAAAACCATAAAAACCAACTGAAAGATCTTCAAAACCATTAAAATAACTAAAAAATTAGATAACTCAAAAAAATGGTGAAAACCCTAAAAAGTCATAAAAACCCAAAAAACATGAAAAGACCTAAAACCCCTAAAAACCCTAAAAATTGAAAAACCCAAAACCCCTCAAAATCCTAATAAAACCTAAAAACCATAAAAATCCTAAAAAATTCCTAAAAATCCAAGAAAACTTTAAAAACCCCAAAAACCCTGAAAACCCTTGAAACCCATAAAAACCCCTAAAAACCTTAAAAAACTGGAAAATATATAAAAACCCTAAAACCCCACTAAAAACCACTAAAACGCCTAAAAATGTTAAAAAACATAAAAAACCCTTTAAAAACTAGAAACATTAAAAATCCCCTAAAACACCAAAAGACCCATAAAACCCTAAAAACCCCTAAAAACCAAGAAAATCCCTAAACGCCCTAAAAATCCCAAAAAACCATAAACCCCTAAAAATCATAAAAATCCAAAAAAAAATCTAATTATCCCTAAAAACCTAAAAAACCCTAAAAACCAAGAGAACCCCTTGAAAACCATAAAATCTCCGAACGGTGGCCTGGCCTTTTTGGATCCATGATGCTGAACGGTGGGTGCAGTGGGATCTACGATGTTCTGGAAATGGCATGTCCGCTTCCATACTTGGGTCTAGTTTTCCAGATCTGAGTCTGGGAGGGTTTTGCTGGATCTCTTGGCATTTTGATGGTTTCTGGGGGCTACGGAAAGTGAACGTGCAGGTTCGTGCTTCTGTTTCCTTAGTTTCGCCTTTGATTTATGCTGCTGATGAGTTTCTAGACAAGCTGAATTGCGTCCTGGCTGCTATGGTGGAATGTGGTCTTTTGAGCTATTGCTGGTTTGGTTATGAGTTGTTGCTGAAGTTGAATTTGAGGCAAGTTGAGATGGAGGTTGATGGCTGTGGTGTTGGTTTGGTTTTGAATAGCTATGGGTGCAGGATTTTTGTTCTGGTGAGTGTGCTGGATGTTGTTTGGTGTGCTGCTGGTTGCTGTTCTTCAGGAGGATTTGGTGCTGTTGGTTGCTGGGGCTGGTTGGTTTGGATGTGGTACTGCTGTGTTGCTATGACGAATGGACGTGATGCTGCTGATGGTTGCTGGGGCTGGTTGGTTTTGATGTGTTGTGGCTGCTGTATTGTTGTGATGATTGGATGTGGTGCTGTTGGATGCTGGAATGTGTTGCATGATGGATGTTGTGATGCTGGATGTGTGGACGCTGCTTGGCTGTTCTGTTTGGTGTTGGTGCTGGATGCTGGTGTTGGATGGACAAGATTTGTGGACTCTGCTTTGTGTTTTGTTTTGTGTCTGTTTCTCTATTTTGTTTTCTTTTTTGATTTTCCTTTTGTTGGGTCTTTTGTTGTGAAGGGTTTTTGGGTGTGGGTCGTTTGACCCCTCCCCTCCCTTGTCTGCAGGTCTTTGTGTCTTTTCTTTTAATAATTTTTTGGGGTGCCAAGAATAGCCTGGATCCGAGCCTTCCTTTGCCTAAAAACCCCTAAAATCCAAAAAAATACGAACAACCATGAAAAACCACTGAAAACCATAAAAACCCTAAAAACCTTAAAAACCTTAAAAACCCAAAATAACTCATTAAAAACCTAAAAAACACTAAAAACTCTAAAAATCATTATAATCCCTAAAAACATTAAAAAACTCTAAAAACCTTAAAACCCAAAAAACTCAAAAAATCCAAAAAACCCAAAAGGACCCTAAAAACCCTAAAAACCCATAAACCCCCCAAAACCCTGAAAACCACTAAAAACATAAAAAACCCAAAAACCATAAAAACCTAAAAAAGCACTAAAAATCCCTGAAAATGTAAATAAATCTTAAAAACCTAAAAAACCCCTAAAAACCATAAAAACCTTAAAAAACCCCGAAAACACAATAAAATCCCAAAAACACTAAAAACTATAAAACCCATTAAAACTTTGAAAAACTCTTAAAACCCTTAAAAACCTAAAAAAATCAAAAAAAATCCAAAACACCAAAAAACCATAAAAACCTTAAAAACCCTACAAAGCTATGAAAAACCCTACAAAGCTATGAAAAAACCCTAAAAACCCTTAAAATCCCTAAAACCCTAAAAACCTAAATCCATAAAAACCTAAGAAATCCCTATAAATCCCTAAAAATGTAAAAAACCCTAAAAACCCTGAAAAACCTTGAAAATCCATAAAAACCATAAAAAACCTTAAAACCCATAAAAACCCTAAAACCATAAAAAACTCTAAAAACCCTTGGAAACCCAAAAAACGTTAAAAACTATGAAAATCATTAAAAAATGAAAAAAACCTAAAAAGCCAAAAAGACCCTAAGAACCCTAAAAAACCTAAAAACACTCAAAATACCTAAAATCCATGAAAAACCCAAAAAACCCATAAAAATCCTAAAAAATCCCTAAAAATCCTGGAAAATGTAAAAACCCTAAAAACTATGAAAACCCCTAGAAAACCATAAAAACCACTATAACCCTTAAAAAACTCTAAAACCCCATAAACCCCCGAAAAGGCACTAAAAGCTCTAAAATCCATTAAAACCATTAAAAATGTTAAAAATCTAAAAAACATTAAAACCCTTAAAATAATTAAAAAACCCCCTAAAACCCGAAGATCCCTAAAAACCATCAAAATCCCTAAAAACCCCTATAAACCTATAAAAACAATAAAAATCCTAAAATAGCTCTTAAAATCCCTGAAAATGTAAAAAACCCTAACACCCTTAAAAACTATAAAAACATAAAAACCCTAAAAACCCATAAAAACCATAAAACCCCAATAAAATCTCTTAAACCCCTTAAACACCTAAACACATTAAACTCTAAAAAGCCTTAAAAACCTTAAAAACTAAAAAAAATGCTAAAACCCAAAAAACCCTAAAAAACATAAAAAACCCTAAGACAAATAAAAATCCTAAAAAAGTTAAAATTTTTCTAATAATGTAACAAAACCTAAAAACCCTAAAAACTCTAAAAACCTTAAAAATCCCCAAAACCCTTAAAACCCTAAAACCCAAAAACAGTAAAAACGCTCTAATAACTATAAAACCCTTAAAACCGTGAAAATGTCAAAAAACTCTAAAAAACCTAGAAAACCCTAAAAAACTAAAAAACCCTAAAAACCGAAAAGAGCCTAAAAACCCAGAAACCCCTAAAAACCCTAAAAAGCCCGAAAAAACCATAAACCCCTAAAATCACTAAAAAACCAAAAAATCCTAATAAATCCCTAAAAATCCATGAAAACGTAAAAAACCATAAAACCCTAAAAAACCCTTGAAAATCATAAAAAACCCTAAAAACCTTTACAAACCCTAAAAGAAAATAAAAACCATAAAAATCCATTAAAAACTCTAAAAACCATTAAAACCACAAAAAATGTTAAAAAATTATAAAAACCCATAAAAACCCTAAAAAAGTCAAATACCCATAAAAATCCAAAGCACCTTGAAAACCCCTAAAACCCTAAAAACCTTGAAAAAACGCCTTTAAACACTCAAAATACCTAAAAACCCTAAAAAACCCATAAACCCATAAAAATAAAAAAAATCCCTAAAAACATAAAAAACCCTAAAAACCCATAAAAACCCATAAAAACAATAAAACCACTAAAAAACTTAAAAACCCCTAAAACCCCATAAAAACCGTAAAAACCAATAAAACCACTAAAAATGTGTAAAAACCCTAAAAAACCTTAAAACCCCTAAAAATTCAAAAAAACACTAAAAACCCAAAATGCCCATAAAAACCCTAAAAAACCCTACAAACTCATAAAAACCCTTAAATTCCTAAAATCTGTAAAAAACTGTAGAAAAAATAATAATCGTGAAAAGTCCTTAAAAATCCCTAAATATGCAAAAAACCCTTAAAATAATGAAAAACCCTAAAACCCTAAAACCCATAAAAACGTTAAAAACCCTAAAACCCATAAAATCCATAAAACCACTAAAAACTATAAAAAACCTTAAAACCCCTAAAAACCATAAAAAATGTGAAAAACCATAAAAACCATAAAAAACTAAAAAAACCCATAAAACCCCAAAATACCCTAAAAACATAGAAAAACCCTAAAACCCCATAAAACCATATAAATCATAAAAATCCTTAAAAATCCTTGAAAATGTAAAAACCCTAAAAACCATGAACACTCCTAGAAAACCATAAAAACTCTAAAAACCTCAAAAACCCCAAGAACCTATAAAAACTCTAAAACCCCAAAAAAACTCTAAAAACCCTTTAAACACCTGAAAATGTTAAAAAACCCTAAAATTACATAAATTCCCTAAAAAGTAAAAAAAAACATGAACACCAAAAAATACCCTAAAAACGCTAAAAAACGTTAAAACCCTAGAAACCCCTAAACAAGACTAAAAACACTCAAAATCCATAAATACCCTAAAAATCCTAAACACCATAAAAATCCTAAAAATCTCTAAAAATCCCTAAAAATGTGAAAAACCTTAAAAATCATGAAAACCGAATGGATAAAACACCTAAAACTAACTAAAAACTCTAAAAACTCTAAAAACCCTTAAAACCCCTAAATATGTTAAAAATCTCTAAAGAACATATAAAACCTAAAAACTCAAAAAGAACATAAAAACCCATAAGGACCCTAAAACCCTAAAAATCCCTAAAAATCATAAAAATAAGGAAAAAACCTAAACCCCACCTCCCAAATCCCTAAAAATTATTAAAACCCTTAAAAACAATAAAAAACCTGAAGAATCCCAAAAAATCCATGAAAGTGTAAAAAACCCTAAAATCTATGCAAACCATAAACCCCCTAAAAACCTTCAAAAACCATCAAAACCCCATAAAACCACTATAAACTACTAAAAACACTAAAACTCTAAAAAACCATAAAAATTCAAAAAATCTTAAAAAAATCCAAAAACCCAAAAAGACCCTAAAAACCCTAAAAAACCCTCAAAACCATAAAAATCCCAAAAGAACCCTAAAAACCTTCTAAATCACTAAAACCCCTAAAAACCCATAAACCATAAAAATCCAAAAATATCCCTCAAAACAAAAAAACCATAAAACCCCTTAAAACCACAAAACCCCCTAAAACGTTAAAAAACACTAAAAGCGTATAAAACCCTAAATCCCACTAAAAACTATAAAACCACTCAAAACCTATAAAAACATTAAAAACTCTAAAAACCATAAAAATCTGAAAAAATAAAAAAAACCCCTAAAACCCCGGAAGAAATCTAAAACCCCTCAAAATCCTTAAAAACCTAAAAAAACCATAAAAACCATACAAATCCTAAAAAAAACCTAAAAGTGTAATAAAAATCCTAAAAACACTGAAAACCATCTGAAAACCATAAAAATCTTTAAAATCCCAAAAATTCATAAAAACCCAAATACCCACTAATAACTCCAAATCCTTAAAACCAATAAAAATGTTAAAAAATTTAAAAAACCTTAAAATTACAAAAAAAAACTAAAAAAACCCTAAAAACCCAAAAACAACAAAACCTTAAAAACCCTAAAACACTAAAAAAACCCTGAAAAACATTAAAACCATCAAAATCTCTAACAACCCCACAAAATCCTAAAACTATAAAACTAACTGAAACGTAAAAAACCCAAAAAACCTAGAAAAGTCCTCGAAAACTATAAAAATCCACAAAAACCTCAAAAGCCCTAAAAACACAAAAAAACTCGAAAACCACTGAAAACTCTAAAAACCCTTTAAACCCTTAAAACGTTAAAAAAATCTAAAAAACCATCAAACCCCAAAACACACAAAAGATCCTAAAAACCCTAAAAAATACTAAAAACCCACTAAAACCCATAAAAACCCCAAAAACCCATAAAAAACCAATAAACCCATAAAAACCCTAAAAAAATCAGTAAAACTTTTAAAACCCTTTAAACCCCAAAAAATGTTATAAAACCCTGAAAACCCTTAAAAACTAAAAAACTCATAAAAACCCTAAAAACAAAAAAGACCCTAAAATCACTGAAAACCCCCGAAAACCCAAAAAAAACACTGGAAAACCCTAAAATCCCTCAAAATTCCTAAAAACCCAAAAAATGCTAAAAAACATAAAAATACTAGAAAGATATAAAAATTTCCTAAAATGTAACAAATCCTAAAAACCTTGAAAAACCCTTGAAAAATCCTTGAAAACCAAAAAAACCATAAAAACACTAAAACCCATAAAAACCCTAAAAACAACTAAAAAATCTAAAAACACTTTAAACCCCTAAAAACATTAAAAACTGTGAAAATTTTTAAAACCCCAAAAACCCAGAAAAACTCAAAATCCCTCAAAATAACTAAAAACCATTAAAAACCCTAAAAACCATAAAAATATTAAAAATCCCAAAAATCACTAAAAACATAAAGAACCCTAAACACACTTAAAACCCCATGAAAACCATAAAAACCTCTAAAAACCTTAAAAATCCTAAAAAGACATAAAAAATATAAAAATCCACTAAACTCTAAAAACCCTTTAAACCTCAAAAATGTTAAAAAACACTAAAAACCTAAAAAAACCCTAAAACTCAAAAAAACCCTAAAAACCTAGAAAACCTCTAAAATCGTAAAAACCCATAAAAAACAAAAAACCCTCAAAATCCCTAAACCCCTAAAAACTATCAAAATCCAAAAAAATCGCTAAAAATCCCTGAAAACGTGAAAAACCCTAAAAACCCTGAAAACCCCAGAAATCCATAAAACCTCAAAAAATATTAAAAACCCATAAAACCCCAAAAAACAACTAAAATCTCTAAAAACCCTTTAAACCCCTAAAACATTAAAAAACTCTAAAAACCTTCAAATTCAAAAAACTCAAAAAAACCCTAAAACCAATAAAAACCCTAAAAACCTTTAAAAACCCCAAAGTCCTAAAAACCCTCAGAATCCATAAAATCCCTAAAAACCGTAAAAAACATAAAAACATTAAAGGAATTCTAAAAATCATTGAAAAATGTAAAAACCCCTAAAAACCATGAAAACCCCCTAAAAACCATAAAAACCCGTAAAAAACATAAAAACCCTAAAAACAATAAAAACCCATAAAAACCCAAAAAACCACTAAAACTCTAAAAACCATAGACCCCCTAAAAACTCAAAGAAACCCTAAAAACCCAAAAGACCTTAATAATCCTGAAAAACCATGAAAAGCCCTAAAAATCCTCAAAATCCCTGAAAACCCAAAAAACCATAAAAATCCTAAAAATCCCTAAAAATCATTGAAAACATAAAAAACACTAAAAACACTAAAAATACCCCTAAAAACCATAAAACCCCTAAAAACCTTAAGAAATCCTAAAACCCCATAAAAACCCAAAAACCCCACTAAACACTCTAAAAATTCTTAAAACCCTTAAAAATATTAAAAACTCCAAAAAACCCTAATGAGATAAAAAAACGAAAAAACACAAAAGACCCTAAAAACACTAAAAACCCCAAAAAACCCAAAAAATCCCTAAAAACCCCATAAAACCATCAAAATCACTAAAAAATAACAAACCCTAAAAGCATAAAAATCATAAAAAATTCAGAAAAATCAAAAAAAAGTAAAAAACTCTAAAAAACCCCTGAAAACCATTAAAACCCCTAAAAACTCAAAAAACTATAAAACCCCATAAAACCCCTAAAAAACACTAAAAAATTTTAAAACCATTAAAACTCCAAAAAATGTTTAAAAACTCTAAAAACCTTAAAACCCTAAAAAAACATAAAAAGTCCCTAAAACCCAGAAAATCATTGAAAAGCCTGAAAAACCCTGAAAACCTCTAAATACCCTTTAAACCCTTAAAACCCATCAAAATCTATAAAAAAAATCCTAAAATACCATAAAACCAATAAAAATCCTAAAAATTCCCTAAAAATTCCTAAAAACATAAAATACCCTTAAAACCCAAAAAACCCTTGAAAAATATAAAAACAAAAAAAACCCATAAAAACCCTAAAAACCACTAAAAGATCTAAAAATCTTTAAAACCCTCAAAAATGTTAAAAAAATAAAAAATCCTAAAAAAATAAAAAAACCCCTAAAAAACCAAAAAACCCCTAAAACCCTAAAATACCCAAAAATACCAAAAACATCCTCAAATACCGAAAAACACTAAATTCCCCAAAAAACCATAGAAATCCTAAAAAAGACATAAAATTCCCTAAAAACATAAAAACCCTAGAAACCCTAAAAAACACCTAAAAACCAGAAAACCCCCTAAAAACCTAAAAACCATAAAACCTTAAAAACCCTAAAAACCATTGAAAACTCTAAAAACCTTTCAAACCCCTAAAAATGTTAAAAAACGCTAAAAAACCTTTAAGCCCTAAAAAACTCAAAAAAACCCGTGAAAATCCAAAAATCCCCTAATAACCCTGAAATTCCCTAAAAAATCATAAAAACACCTAAAAACCTCTAAAACCTTCAAAATCCATAAAAACTCAAAAAAACCCTAAAACCATAATAATCTTAAAAAGCACTAAAAATCCTTGAAAACACAAAAACCTCTAAAAACCCCTAAAAACGATAAAAATAATAAAAAAACTAAAAAATCATAAAAACATGAAAACCCACTAAAATATCTAAAAACTACTAAAAACCCTAAAAACATTAAAAAAACTCTAAAAACTTAAAAACACTAAAAAAATAAACACCCCTTAAAAAAATAAAATACCCTAAAAACCCTGAAACCCTAAAAATCCTAAAAACCCTAAAACCCCTAAAAAGCCTCAAAATCCTTAAAAACACTAAAAATAGTAAAAAAATTAAAAAACCGTAGAAATACCTCAAATTGAAGAAAACCCTAAAAACCTAAAAAACCTAAAAATAGTAAAAATCTTAAAAATCCCTGAAAATCCCCCAAATCATAAAAAACCCTAAAAACCCCCAAAACCCCCTAAAAACCGTAAAAACCCCTAAAAATCTTAAAAACTCAAAAAATCTAATACCCACTAAAAACTCTTAAATCCTTAACCCCCCTAAAAATGTTAAAAAACTCTACAAACCATAAGAACCTCCAAAATTCAAAAAAAAAACCCTAAAAACCCAAAGGACCATAAAAACTCTAAAAAACCCTAAAAACTGTCAAAATCCCTAAAAAATATAAAAACCACAAAAATATTAAAATATCCATAAAAATCCCTGAAAATGTAAAATCCCAAAAACCCCTGAAAAATAAAAAACCCATAAAAACCATAAAAACCCTAAAAACCAATAAAAATCTTAAAAACAACTAAAAAAATCTAAAACCCCTTAAACCTTAAAAACATTAAAAAAACTCTAAAAACCTTAAAAACCCAAAAAAAATTCAATAAAACTCCAAAAAATCCTAAAAACTATAAAGACCTAAAATACATAGAAACCCATAAAAAACCCTCAAAATCCATAAAAACCTTAAAATCATTAAAATCATAAAAATCCTAAAAAACCTTTAAAATACATGAAAACGTGAAAAAACTTAAAAACACTAAAAAACCCCTAAAAACCAAAAAACCCCAAAAAACCTTAAAACTCCCCAAAAAACCCAAAAAACCCTGAAAAACACAAAATCCCCTAAAACTATCTAAGACCCCTATAATCCATAAAAATACTAAAAAATACTAAAAAATATCTGAAAACAGAAAAACCCCTAAAAACCCTAAAAATCCCTTGAGCACCATAAAACCCCCTAAAAACCGTAAAAATCCTGAAATCCATAAAAAAAATCCACTAAAAACTATAAATACCCTTTAAACCCATAAATACCTTAAAAAACTCTAAAAACCATAAAAACCTAAATAAACTTAGAAGAAAACCTAAAACAGAAAAAGACTCTAAAACCCCTAAAAATCCCTAAAAAACCAGACTTGTAGCCTTTGGATTTGGGTTGTTTTGGCCCGGTCTCTCTTTTTGGGTGTGGGTTGTTTGACCCCACACCTATTTTGTTTTTTGTGCTTTTTTCTATTAAATTTTGGGGGGCCAGGAATAGCTTGGTCCTGCGCCTACTTTTCTCTAAAAACCCTAAAACACCTAAAACCCTCAAAAATCCAAAAAACCACTAAATACTATAAAAATCTTAGAAAATAGTTAAAAATCTCTGAAAAAATAAAAACAAACAAAACCCTTGAAAACCACAAAACCCCTAAAAACCTTTAAAAACCATAAAACCCATAAAAACTCTAAGAACCACTAAAAACTCTAAAATCCATTAAAACCCCTAAAAATGTTTAAAAAATCTAAAAAAAATCTAAACCCCTAAAAATATCAAAAAAAACCTAAAACCAAAAAAGAACCAAAAGACACTGAAAACCCCTAAAACCCATAAAAACATTAAAAACCATCAAAATCCATAAAACCGCTAAAATAATCTAATAACCAAATAATTCCTAAAAAATCCCTAAAAATACCTGAAAGTGTAAAAACCCTAAAAACCTTGAAAACCATAAATACACCTAAAAACATAAAAAACCCTAAAACCCTATAAGAACCCTAAAAACACTAAAAACTATATAACCCCTTAAAACCCTTAAAATTATTAAAATACTATGAAAAAATCAAGAAAACTCTAAAAACCCAAAACACCCTCCAAACCCTAGAAAACTTAAAAACCCTCAAAATCCCTAAAAACCATAAAAATTAAAAAACCATAAAAACCCTAAAAACCATAAAATCCACTAAAAACCTTTAAAAATATGAAAACCCCATAAAAACTATAAAAACCATAAAAAAATATAAAAACCCTTAAAACCTGTAAAAATGATTAAAAGCTCTGAAAACCTTAAAACCCCTAAAAAACTCAAAAAAAACTAAAAACCCAAACGACCCTAAAAACCCTGAAAACCACTAAAAACCCTAAAATACACTTAAAAATAATAAAATTGTAAATAAACTAAAATCCCTAAAAACCAAAAAATCCTAAAAAACCCCTAATCATCCCTGAAAACCCCTAGATATAGCTGCTCCGCTCTCCTGTGATGGTGATTCTACCTCTCCACTACAGGTTTGAAGACGTTGACGATGTTTGCACCTCAGACTCCCCCCTCCGTGGGGGAGGGGCCTCCACTGATTCTTGAGGAAGATAAAACCTTTATCCCTTTCTCGGATCCTGGCTCACTTCCATATTTTCATAGATTAAGCTTTTCCCTAAGGTTTAGGGCTTGCACAAAGGTCTTCCGAAGATTCCACTGTTGATTTCCATCTGCATCGTGTTTCCCCATTGATGGAAATTTGGGTGAGTTTTCCTAAGCTCCCCATCCCATTTCAAAAACTTTCTACTATTTCAATGTTGGGAAATTTGGTTGGAAGGTTTTTGTGTGTGGACAACAGTACTAGGGACCTCTACCACCCAGTTTCACTGAGGGTCTATGTTGAAATCGATGTTTCAAAAGAGCTGGTTGAATTTTTATGGATTTAAATTGGTGAGGTGATTTGGTGGAAGCAACCAGTGGTGTTTGAATCATCGGTGAGCTACTGTGAATCTTTCTTTACACTTGGACATGTGAAAAGGGTTTGCAGACGTAGGGGTAGTGAGCATCTTGTGGCTAGGATTGAACACTGAGTCATATCTCTGAGGTTGGGGTTGACATCTAAGATTGAGGGAAGGAAGGGAACTCTATGGGATACCCTACTGGATGTAGGTAGGGATGCTATAGTGGAAGAAGAGGGACCCTTCTCTTGGCAGGGTGCTGAGGGTCATCAATCTGAAGCTTTGGTAAAGGATATCTTCAAGAGATTGAAGGGTGACCTGGGACTTCTGGGTGATGCCCCTTCCTCTAGTGAGGTGGGGGTGGGTGAGGCTCCTGATGAAGATGGGGTTGTGGACTTTTTTCAAATGTTCCAGTTAGGGATGAAATTGAGCATCTGAGCCTCATTGGTGAAGAGATGGAGAGGGAGTCACTGCCAAATCCTCCAGCTATTGTTGTGCAAGGACAGATCCTGGGACAAGAGTTGGTCTTAACCTCTAATCGGTTTACAGCCTTGGATCCTATGGAATTTTTGGGCAATGAAGAGAGGAGTCTTGTGAACTAGGATCTACAGGTCATGGTGGCAATCGATGATCCTGAACTCCCTGTTGACCTACAATAGATGCCTCTGCTACCCTTTTGTGAAGAGATGAGGCAAGTGGGAGTGGAGCATAATCCCTTACCAACTGAGAAAGTGTCACAGTAGGCACTGGCTGATGCTGCTAAAATTGGGGATGGTTTGATTGATGCCCCTCTACCTGGGCTGTAGTCTGATAACCTTTCTGCAATTAGGAGGATTATTGAGAAACCTGATCCGAGCTCTGCCCTTGTTGTGTTTGAGACTCTACCTCCTTGTGTTGAGTTGTCTGAACAGATAATCCTAGGTGGTTCGGAAATCCCCTTTGAGCAGCATCAAAAAGAGATCATGCAGAAGAAAGGCCTGCAATAGAATGTGATATTTATGGGGGATAATAATGATGAACATATAAGGTTGGGGGAACTCTTTGGGGATTGTGATGACATCATGTATGCTAATTTGGACAGGTTAAAGAGGGAGAATTCTTTGATGGGTCCCCCTGGTTCTTCTGGCTTGGTCCCATGCCCCCCCCGTAAGAGGAAGCCGCAGTCTGTCAAGGACCTCTCTCATGGACCTGGTAGTTAGGGAGTTGAGGTTGTGTCTACCATTGTTGATCACCGGAAGGATGAGAATCTCAAGCCCATGGCATCGATTGTTGAGGATGTGCTTCAAAGAAAGAAGGTAGGGCTTTGATTTTCCCTAAAGTGGAGAATAAGGAGGGATTATTCTTCCCTTCCCAGGCCAATTGCTACTAGAGCCTCCTCCAAAGCCTGAAAAGTTAAGGGAGATTCCCATGGAAGGGAAGGTCAGTCTGTCAAGACACAACCAATTGTGGAGCAACAATATCTTAGGAAGTATTACACAACCTTCCTCAAGCAATATGAATCTTCTAAATGGGAGTCGGATGGGTCAGATGCTTCCTCTGGTTATGGTGTTGATGGAGATCCTTATGGGGCTAGAGAAGTTGGTTTGTAACTCCTGTTTCTTTCTTTTTTTTCTTTTGGATCTTTTGGACTTTGGTGTCTGGGGGTTCAAGGCTTTTTGGTGGGGGTCGTTTGACCTCACCCGCCCATGTCTGCTCTGCTTTTCTTTGATAAAGTTTGAGGAACCAGGAATAGCCTGGCCTCACACCTTCCTTGATCTAAACATCCATGAAAATGTGAAAAATCTAAAAACCTTGAAAACCCCTGAAAACCATAAATAACAATAACAGCCATAATAAACCCAAAAAACCCATAAAAACCCAAAAATCCACTAAAACCTATAAAAAACCTTAAGACCCCTAAAACGTTAAAAACTCTAAAAACCATAAAAACCTGAAAAACCCTAAAACCCAAAAAGACACTAAGAAACCTAAAAACCCTAAAACCCTAAAAAATATAAAAACACATAAAAACCCTCAAAGTCCCAAAAAACCCAAAAAACCATAAAAAAACAAAAAAAACCCCTAAAATTCCCTAAAAATGTAAAAAACACTAAAACTATTGAAAACCCTTGAAAACCATAAAATCCTTCAAAAACACAAAACCCCGTAAGACCATAAAAGAACTAAAAATTCTAAAACACTTTTAAAACCCCTAAAAACTCAAAAAAAACCTAAAACACCCACAACAACCCTTGAAACCCCCAAAACCCCAAATAAATATTGAAAAAACCAAAAAAACACTAAAATCCTTAAAAACCACTGAAAACCCATAGAAATCCTAAAAGCCACTAAAAACCGTCAAAACCCCTAAAAACGTTAAAAACTATAAAAATAATAAAATCCCTAAAAAATCAAAAATCCCTAAAAACCATAAAAAATCATAAAAACCCTAAAAACACTAAAAACCCTTGGAAACCCTCCAAATCCCAAAAAACCCAAAAAACCTTAAAAACAATACAAATCATAAAAAATACCAAAAAACCCTAAAAACATAAAAACCCTAAAAACCCCTAAAGACTATAAAAACCCTTAAATACTTAAAAACCCTAAAACCCCATAAAACCAACTAAAAAGACTAAAACCCTTAAAACACCTAAAAACATTAACAACTTTAAAAAAATTTAAAACCCTAAAAAATAAAAAAAAAACCCTAAAGCCCCAAAAATACTTTAAAAACACTAAAACTTCCCAAAACACCCTGAAAACGAATAAAAACGCTCAAAATCCCAAAGAAACTTAAAAAACCTAAAAACCAAAAAATACTAAAAAGTCCCCCAAAACATAAAAAACCCCTAAAACCATGAAAACCCCCTAAAAACCATTTAGACTCCGACAAACCATTAAAAACCCTAAAACCCATAAAAACCCAAAAAAACAACTAAAAACTCTAAAAACCATTAAAACCACCAAAAAAGTTAAAAAAAATAAAAACCCTAAAACCATAAAGAAACCCAAGAAAAACCTAAAATCCCAAAAGACCTTAGAAACCCTGGAAACCCCTAAAAACCCTAAAATACCCTGAAAACCCCAAAAAATCCTTAAAAACCTAAAAACCCTAAAAAACATAAAACTCATAAAAATTCATGAAAATCCATGAAAATGTAAAAACCCTAAAACCTCTTAAAACCATAAAAACCACAAAAAACCCAAAAAATCCTTAAAAATCCATAAAAACCCTAAAAACCTACTAAAAACTATAAAAACCCTTAAAATCCCAAAAAACATTTAAAAACTCTCAAAACAAATAAAAACCTAGAAAAACTCAACAAAACCCCTTAAAACCCAAGAAGACCCTAAAAACGCTTAAAATTCATAAAACCCCATAAAACCCTCAAAATCCCTAAAAACCCTAAAAAACCCTAAAAACCCTATAAAAAAAATAAAAAAGCCCAAAAAATCCCTGAAAATGAAAAATACCCTAGAAATATTGAAAACTATAAAAACCATAAAAATGCTAAAATCCTAAAAACCAACCAAAAACTCTAAAAACCCTTAAAACCCTTAAAAACATCATAAAACTCCAAAAATTTTTTAAATAATTAAAAAATCAAAAAACAACCTAAACCCCCAAAAAAACATAAGAACCCTAAAACACATAAATACCCTAAAAACCCTAAAAATCCACAAAACCACTCCAAATCCCTAAAAAACCTAAAAACCATAAAAATAAAAAAAACCCTAAAAGTACCTCAAATTGAAAAAATCATTAAAACCCTAAAACACCCCTAAAAACCAAAAAAACCCTCTAAAAACAATTAAAAAACCCTAAAACCCTAAAACCCCAAAAATCCCACTAAAAACTCTAAAAATCATTTAAACCCCTAAAAATGTTAAACACTCTAAAAAACCTTTAGACCACTAAAAAACTCAAAATAACCTAAAACCCAAAAAAACTCTAAAAACTATGAAAATCCCTAAAAACTCTAAAAAGACCTCCCAAACCCCTATAATCCCTTAAAATCCCTAATAACCCTAAAAATAATAAAAACCATAAAAATAATATAAAACTAAAAAACATAAAAACATAAAAAACCTGAAAAACCCTAAAAACAACTTAAATCCCTAAAACCCCCTGAAAACCTTTAAAAACCCTAAAAACCTATAAAAACAGTAAATAAACACAAAAAATTCTTGACACCCATGAAAACATTAAAAATTTCTAAAAACCATTTAAAACCCTAAAAAACCCTGAAAACCCAAAGAGACCTAAAAAGACCCAAAAACCTAGAAAACCCCTCAAAACCCTAAAAACCCAGAAAAGAGCTAAAAATCCTGAAAATCCCAAAACCCTAAAAAACATAAAAACCTAATAAGTCTTAAAAAATACTTGAAAACGTTAAAAATCACTAAAAATAGTGAAAAAACAACTGAAAACCATAAAACCCTGTAAAAACATTAAAAACCCAAAAAACCCATAAAAACCCTAAAACCTCTAAAATCCTTTTAAATCCCGAAAAAAGTTAAAAAAATCTAAAAGCCTTAAAACCCATAAAAGATAAAAAAACATGAAAATAAAAAAGATCCTAAAAACCATAAAAACCCTAAAAACCCTAAAAAACCCTAAAACCCTCAAAATCCTTGAAAACTTTAAAAATCTTAAAAACAAAAAAAATCCTAAAAATCCTTAAAAACCCTTAAAAATCCCGAAAGATGTAAAAAACCCTAAAAACGGTGAAACCTCATTAAAACCATGAAAATCATAAAAAAACTCGAAAAACCATAACAAACTTAAAAAACCACTAAAAACACTGAAAACCATAAACCCCTAAAATGTTAAAAATTCTAAAAAACCATAAAAAACCTAAAAACTCAAAAAACCCTAAAAACCCAAAAAATTATAAAACCCAAAATACCTACCCAAAAAAATGAAAAGCCCTTAAAACCCTCAAAATCCCGAAAATAGCTAAAAATCCTAAAAATCCTAAAAATCATGAAGAGAACTAAAAACCCCTAAAAACATTAAAAACCCTAAAACCCTGAAACCCAAAAAAACATGAAAATACTAAAAATCTATGAAAACATAAGGGAAACCTTAAAACCCCTGAAGACCCCCTGAAATCTAAAAAAACACTACAAACCTTCAAAAATACAAAAACCCATAAAACCCATAAAACCCATAAAACCACTAAAAATCTAAAACCCCTTTAAACCCCTAAACAAATTAAAATGCTAAAAACCGTAAAAATTCAAAAAAAACTCAAAAAACCCTAAAAACCCTAAAATACCCTAAAAACCCTAAGAACCCTAAAATACCCTAAAAACCCTAAGAACCCTCAAAATCCCTAGAACAATAAAAACCATAAAAATAAAAAAAATCATTAAAAACCCAGAAAACATAAAAAACCCTTTAACCTTGAAAAAATTCTGAAATTAATAAAAACTTTATAAAAACCTAAAAAACCATAAAAACCGTAAAAACATCTAAAATGGTAAAAAACTCTAAAAATCCTAAAAAACCATAAAAACCCTAAAAACTCTGAAAAACCCTAAAACCCTCAAAATCCCAAAAAACACAAAAAAAACCCCTAAAAACCATAAAAATCCAAAAAACCCTAAAACCCCCCAAAAAATGTTAAAACCCTAAAAACAAATAAAAACCCTAAAAACCACTAAACACTCCAAAAACACTTAAAACCCCTAAAAATTTTAAAAACTCTATAAAACTTAAAAACTCAAAAAAAACCTAAAAACACAAAAAAGTATAAAACCCCAAAAAATGCTAAGAAACCCTAAAACCCCTAAGAAACCTAAAACCCCCTAAAAATTATAAAATCCCCTAAAAAGATTTAAAAACCCTAAACCCCCATAAAACCTTAAAAACCAATAAATACCCTAAAACACTTTAAACCCCTAAAAACATTAAAAAACTCTAAAAAAATCTCAAAAACCCAAAAGACATAACCCCCCTTAAAACCCCGAAAAACCCCTAAAACCCCTAAACACAGTAAACCCACAAAAAATCCCTAAAACCCCTAAAAAACCAAGAAACCCTAAAAATACTAAAATATCCCTAAAGTTCCCTAAAAACGTAAAAACACTAGAAACTCTGAAAAACACCTAAAAACCATAAACAATTAATAACCCTAATACCCATAAAAACCCTAAAACCCACTAAAAACTCTAAAACCCCATGAAATACCTAATACCCATTTAAAACTCTAAAACCTCTTAAAACCCCTAAAAACGTTAAAAAACTCTAAAACCCTAAAAAACTCTATAAAAAAACCCTAAAAACTCAAAATACCCTAATAACCATGAAAACGCTAAAACCCTGAAAAACCCTAAAAAACCGTTAAAACCCTCAAAATCCTTAAAAAACCTAAAAAACCTAATACCCATTAAAATCATAAAAATCCCTGAAAACATAAAAAACCATAAAAACCCTGAAAATCCCTTAAAACCACAAACCCCCAAAAAACCTTAAAATCCCTAAAAAACCATAAAAACCCTAAACCCCACTAAAAACTCTAAAATCCCTTAAAACCGCTAAAAAAGTTAAAAAATACTAAAAAACCTTAAAACACCTAAAAACTAAAAAAAAACCACTAAAAAACCAAAAGACCCTAAAAACCCTGAAAAATCCTAAAACCTCTCAAAATCCCTAAAAACTCAAAAAATACCCTAAAAACCATAAAAATCCTAAAAATACCAAAAAATACATGAAAACGTAAAAATCCCATAAACCCTGAAAAACCTCAAAAACCATAAAAACCCCTAATTTTGTTTAAAAACCCATAAACCCCATGAAACCCCTAAAACCACTAAAAACTCTAAATACCCTTAAAACCACTAAAAATATTAAAAAAATATAAGAAACTTTAAAAACACTAACAAACTCAAAAATCCCAAAAAACCCAAAAAGACCCTAAAACCCCTGAAAAACACAAAAAACCCTAAAACCCCTAAAACCCCTAGAAACCCCTAAAAAACCTCAAAATCTCTAAAACCACTAAAAAACCCTAAAAACCATATAAATCCTAAAAATCCCTAAAAATCCCTAAAAACATAAAAAAAACCCTAAAACCCCTAAGAACCCCTGAAAATCATAAAATCCTCTAAAAACCTTAAAAACCCATAAAACCCTAAATACCCACTAAAAACTCTAAAAGCACTAAAACCTTTAAAAACTCAAAAAAAACCCTAAAACCCAAAAAATACCTAAAAACCCTGATACAACTTAAAAACCCAATAAATCCTAAAAGAACCCTAAAAACTCTCAAAATCTCTAAAAACCATAAAAAACACTAAAAACCAAAAATTCCTGAAAAGGCCCTAAAAATCCCTCAAAACATAAAAAACCCTAAAACCCCTAAAAACACTAAAAACCACAAAAGATCTGAAACTCATAAACCCCTAAAAATTTTAAAAACTCATAAACCATGTAAAAACACTAAATAACTAAAAAAACTCAAAACCCCAAAAATACCTTAAACCCATGAGAAATCCTAAAAAGCCTAGAAACCCCTAGAAACCCTACAAATCCTTGAAAACCCTAAACAAACCTAAAACCCATATAAATCATAAAAATCCCTAAAAATATATGAAAACGTAAAAACCCCTAAAAACCCTACAAAACCCTTGAAATCCATAAAACCCCTAAAAACTTTTTAAAATCCTAATAACCAATCAAACCATAAAACCCACTAAAAATATAAAAACCCCTAATCTCCTAAAAAGCTTAGGAAAGAAAAAAATACATTAAACCCCCTAAAAACTCAAAAAAATCCTAAAAACCCTAAAAATGCTCAAAATCCCTATAAACCCTAAAAACCCTAAAAACATAAAAAACATAAAAAATCCCTAAAAATCCCTAAAAATCCCTAAAAAAATAAAAAACACTAAAATCCTAGAAAAACCAATGAAAACTACAAAACCCCTAAAAATCCATAAAAAGTTAAAAATAACTAAAAACACTTTAAACCCTTAAAACCCAAAAAATATTAAAAAATAAAAATTAATAGAAACCCTAAAAAACAAAAAAAACATAAAACCCCAAAAAAGACCCTCAAAACCCCGAAAAACCCTAAAAACCATAAAAATCCAAAAAAAGCCCCTAGAAATCCCAGAAAATGTAAAAATACCTAAAGACCCTAAAAAACTCCTGAAGACCATAAAAACCCCTAAAAACCTTAAAACCCCAAAAAGCACATAAAAACCCAAAACAACTAAAAACACCAAAAACACTTTAACCCCTAAAAATGTTAAAAAACCTTAAAACCCTTAAAAACTCAAAAAACCCCTAAAACCCCAAAAAGATCCTAAAAACCCTAAAACCCCTAAAACCCTAAAAAACAAAGAAAAACCATAAATACCCTTAAAATCCAAACAACCCAAAAAACCCCCTAAAAACCATAAAAATCCAAAAAATGCCCTAAAAATCACAAGAAATGTAAAAAACCATAAAAACCCTAGAAAACCACTGAAAACCATAAAACCTCCTAAAAACCATAAAACCTCCTAAAAACCATAAAAACCCTAAAAACCCATAAAAACCCATAAAATCCCTAAATTGTTAAAAAAAACTCGAGAAAACCTTCAAATCACTAAAAATATAAAAATAACCCATAAAACAAAAAAAGACCCTAAAAACTCGGAAAAACACTAAAAACCCCTAAAAACAATATAAACCCCTAAAAAAATCCTAAAACCCTCAAAATCCCTGAAAGCTATAAATAAAACTAACACCCTAAAAATCTAAGAAAACCGTAAAAATCCATGAAAATGTAAAAAATCCTAAAAACCTTAAAAACTCCTAAAAACTATAAAAACCCCTAAAAACCTTAAAAAATCCTAAAAATCCATAAAACCCCTAAAACCCACTAAAAACACTAAAACTCCTTAAAAACACTAAAAATGTTAAAAAATCTATGAACCTTTAAAAAACCTAAAAAACTCTAAAAACCCTAAAAACCCCGGAAGACCCTAAAACCCTAAAACATCCAAAAAACCAAGGAAACCCCTAGAAACCCTCAAATCCCAAAAGCCCCAAAAACCATAGAAACCATAAATATCCTTAAAAACTCTAAAAAATACTGAAAACTTTAAAAATTATAAAAACCCCATGAAAACCATAAAACCCCCTCAAACCATAAAAATAATAAAAATCCATAAAAACACTAAAACTCCTAAAAACTATAAAAATCTATAAAACCACTAAAAACATTAAAAAACTCTAAAATTCATAAAAACCATAAAAACTAAAAAAACCCTAAAAACGCAAAAAAGATTAAAAAAACTCTGAAAATCCCTAAAAACCCCAAAAACTGTAAAAATCCATAAAACCTTGAAAATCCTAAAAACCATAAAAATACTTAAAACCCCCTAAAAATAAATTAAAATGTATAAAATCATAAAAACACCTAAAAACCACAAGACCCCTAAAAACCTTAAAACCCCACAAAAACCCTAAAATAAATAAAACCACTAAAACCACTAAAATCCCCTAAAACCCTTAAGAACATTAAAAACTCGAAAAACCTTAAAAGCCCAAAGACCCTAAAAACCCTAAAACCCCTAAAAACCCTAAAACCCCCAAAAAATCCCTAAAAATCATAAAAATACCTAAAAACATTGAAAACGTCCAGAACCCTAAAAACCCTGAGAACCCCCTAAAAACCATAAAACCAATAAAAACCATAGAAAATAATAAAAACCACTAAAAACTCTAAAAATCCTTAGAACCCATAAAAACAATAAAAAACCCCTAAAAAACCTTTAAACCCCTAAAAACTCAAAAAATCCTAAATCCCTAAAAGACCCTAAAAACCCTAAAAACCCCTAAAAACTCTAAAAACCCTAAAAATCCATAAAACCCCTAAATACCATAAAAATCATAAAAAGGCCCAAAAAATACCAGAAATCGTAAAAATCCAAAAAATCCTGAAAAACCCCTAAAAATCATAAAAACACTAAAAACCCATAAAACCCTAAAACAAGTGAAAACTCTAAAACCCCTTTAAACCACTAAAAATGTTTAAAAACTCTAAAAAACCTTAAAACCCTAAAAAACTCAAAAAACCCTTAAAAGTCCAAAAGACCCTAAAAATCCTAAAAATCCATAAAAACCCTAAAAAACATCAATAAATCCCAAAACACCCTTTAAAACCCATAAAAATCCTAAAAAGGCACTAAAAATATCAGAAAATGTAAAAAACTAAAAACCCCTTGAAAAACATAAAAACACATAAAACCCTTAAAAACCCTAAAAACTCATAAAAAACCTAAAAACCACTAAAAAATCTAAAAACCCTTAAAACCCCTAAAAATGTTAAAATTCAATAAAAACCTTAAAACCCCTAAAATACTCAATAAAACCCATAAAAACTCAAAAGGACTCTAAAACCCCTTAAAAATAAAAAAACCTTAAAATCCTAAAAACCCCTAAAACCCCTCAAAATCCCTACAGACACTAAAAACCCGAAAAACCACAAAAATCCTAAAATATAATTAAAAATCCTTAAAAACATAAAACACCTTAACAACCCACAAAATACCCTAAAGACCATATAATCCTTTAAAATCATAAAACCCATAAAACTCGAAAAAACTCTAAAAACCCTTTAAACTCCTAAAAACATTAAAAAACTCTAAAAACCTTTAAAACCCTAAAAAATCAAAAAAAACCTAAAACCCCCCAAAAAAACTATAAAAACCCTAAAAACCCTAAAAAACACAGAAAACACCTAAAACCCTCAAAATCGCTAAAAACCTAAAAAACCCTAAAACCCTTGAATATTTTGAAATATCCCTGAAAATCATTGAAAACATAAGAAACCCAAAAAACCCAGAAAAATATCTAAAACCATAAAACCCGTAAAACTATAAAAAACACTAAAAATCCATAAAACCCTAAAAGCAATAAAAATTCTAAAAACCCTTAAAACCCCTAAAAATGATAATATTTTTAAAAAACCCTAAAACTAAAAAAATTAAAAACCCAAATAGACCATATAAACACAGAAATACCTTGAAAAACCCTAAAAACCCATGAAAACCCCTAAAACCATAAAAATATATGAAATCCATAAAAACCCCTAAAACCATAAAAATCCTAAAAATCCCTGAACACATAAAAACCCTAAAAAACCCCTGAAAACCAAAAAACCCCAAAAAAAACTTAAAAACCCAAAAAAACACTAAAACCCCTAAAAACTCATCAAAACCCTATAATCCCTGAAAAACTCTAAAAACCCTCAAAATCCCAAAAAACCTTAAAAACCCCAAAAAACCACAAAAATCCAAAAAATCCCTAAAAATGTAAAAAACCCTAAAAACCCTTAAAAACCCATGAAAACCATAAAACCCCAAAAAACTGTAAAACCCCATAAAACCCATAAAAACCCTAAAAACACTAAAAACTCTAAAAAACACTTAAATCATCATAAAACATTAAAAACTCTAAAAAATGTAAATCCCCTAAAAAACTCAAAAAACCCTAAGAACCCAAAAGACACTAAAAACCTTGAATGCCCCTAAAAACCCCTAAAAACCTTCAAAATCCCTAAAAACCCTAAAAAACAAAAAATCATAAAAAAAGCCTAAAAAACCCCTAAAAATTCCTAAAAATATAAAAAACCTAAAATCCCTAAAACCCCTAAAAGTCATAAAAACCGATAAAAATAATAAAAACACTAAAAACCCATAAAAACATCAAAAAACACTAAAAACTATAAAACCCTTAAAACCCCTAAAAACCCTAAAAATCCATAAACAACCTAAAAACCCAAAAAAACCCTAAAACCCATAAAAATCCTAAAAAAGACCTAAAAATCCATAAAAATGTAAAAACCCTAAAAATCCCTTAATACCATAAGAAACTTAAAAAACCAAAAAAACCCAATGAACCCTATAAAACCACTCAAAGCTCTAAAAACTCTTAAAATAGCTAAAAACATTAAAAAAACTCTAAAAAACCTCTAAACCCAAAAAATTAAAAAAAAATCCTAAAACCCCCCAAAAAACTATAAATCCTAAAGAATAGTATAGATCCCTATAAAAATCAAATCGCTAAAAACCATAAAAATCCTAAAAGAAACTAAAAAATCCCTAAAAATGTAAAAAACCCTAAAAACGCATAAAATCCTGAAGACCCCTAAAACCAATTAAAATCCCTAAAAACACAAAAAAACCATAAATATTCTAATAAATCCCGAAAAATCCTTGATAACATAAAAAAACTAAAAACCTAGAAAACCCCATGAAAACCACAAAACCCCTAAAAATGATAAAAACTCATAAAACCACTAAAAACTCTAAAAACATTTTAAACCCTAAAACATTAAAAAAATCTAAGAAACTTTTAAAACCCTAAAAAATAAAAACACCCTAAAAAAATAAAAAACCCTAAAACCTGTAAAAATACACAAAATCCATAAAAACTATAAAACCCCCCTAAAAACCATAAAAATCCTAAAAAAGCCCTTAAAATCTATGGAAAGCAAAAAAACTCTAAAAATCATGGAAACCCTCTAGAAAGAGTAAAAACATCTAAAAACCTTTAAAAAATCTAAAAACCTTTAAAACCCCAAAAAACCACTGAAAACTCTAAAAACCCTCAAAACCCTAAAAATGTTAAAAAAAACTCAAAAAAACCTAAAAATCCCTAATAATCCAAAAAAACCCAAAAGACCCTAAAACCCTAAAAACCCTAAAAACCCTAAAAACTCTAAAAACCCATAAAATACCATAAAACCCATAAAAATTATAAAACAGCCCTAAAAATTCCAAAAAACATAAAACACCCTAAATACCTTGAAAACCCCCTAAAAACAATAAAACTCCTAAAAACCATAAAACCACTAAAACTCTAACCCTCAGAACCCCCCTAAAAACCTTAAAAACAGTAAAAAACCTTAAAAATCCTAAAAAATTCAAAAAAACCTTAAAAACCCAAAAAGACCCTAAAAACCTTGAAATGCCCTAAAAACCCTAAAATACCTTTAAACCCCTAAAAACCCACAAAATCCCTAAAACCCCTAAAAACACTAGAACAATAAAAGATCCTAAAAATCACGAAATATCCTTAAGATCATAAAAGACTCTAAAAACACTAAAACCCCCTAAAACCCATAAAAACCTTAAAAAATCGAAAAAATCCATAAAACCAAAAAAACCACTAAAAAATCTAAAAAACCTTTAAACCCCTAAAAATGTTAAAAACTCTAAAAACCCTTCAAAACCCTAAGAAACTCAACAAAATCCATAAACCCCAAAAGAACCTAAAAACCCCTAAAAACCAAAAAGAAACCATAAAACACCTCAAAATCCCTAAAAATCATAAAAACACTAAAACCCCTTAAAATCCTAAAAATTCCATAATAATCTCAGAAAATGTAGAATACCCTTAAAACGTTGAAAACCCCTGAAACCATAAAAACCTTAAAAACCCATAAAAAACCTAGAAACCCACAAAAAACTCAAAAAACACTTAAAAAGCATAAAACTATTAAAAACGCTAAAAAAATAAAAACCATTAAAAATCCAAAAAAACCATAAAAATTGAAAAAAATACATAAAACCCCTAAAAACCTAAAAAAACCATGAAAAACCCAAAAAACCTCAAAATCATAAAAAAACCTAAAAACCATAAAATCCTTCAAAGTACCTAAAAATCCCTAAAAACATAAAAATGCTAAAAGCCTTGAAAACCCACTGAAAACCATAAAAACCCCTATACACATTAAAAAACCCTAAAACCTATAAAACCCTAAAAATCACTAAAAACTCTAAAACCCCTTAAAACCCCTAAAAACCATAAAAAACTCTAAAAAACTTAAAATCGTAAAGAAATCAAAAAAAACATAAAAACCCAATGATCCTAAAACCATGAAAAAACCTTAAAACCCTAAAAAACCCAGAAAACCCCTAAAAGCCCTGAAAATCCCTAAAAATCCTAAAAACCATAAAAACAATAAAAACCATAAAAATTTTAAAAAATCCTAAAAAATCCATGAAAGCGTAAAAACCCTAAAAACCCTAGACATAAAAACCCCAAAGAACCTTAAAAACCCCTAAAAACCCAAAAAAAATCTAAAACTCTAAAAACCCTTCAAACCCTTAAAAACTTTAAAAATTATTTAAAACCTTAAAAACCCTAAAAACACAAATAACCTCCTAAAGGACCCTAAAAACCGTGAAAACCGCTAAAACCCTTGAAAAACCCTAAAAAAATACTAAAACCCCTAAAAAACCTCAAACCATAAAAATCTTAAAAATGCCTTAAAAATAACTTAAAATGTACAAAACCCAGAAAAAACCTCGAAAACGATAAAAACCCCTAAAATACATAAAAACCCTAAAACCCCATAAAAATCCTAAAACCCCAATAAAAACTCAAAAAATCATTTAAACCCATAAAAAAGTTAAAAACTCTAAAAAAACATAAACCGCCTAAAAAATAAAAAAAAAAGACTAAAAACCCAAAAGACCCTAAAATCCATCAAAAAACCTAAAAACCCATAAAAATCCAGAGAAACTCTCAAAATCCCAAAAAACCCAAAAAAATATAAAAAACATAAAAATGCTAAAAAATAAATAAAAATCCATGAAAACGTAAAAACCCCTTAAAACCATGGACACTATAAAAACCCTTAAAATCCTTAAAAACCCGTAAAACCATAAAAATACAAAAAAATATAAAAACCCCTAAAAACCTAAAAAAAATTAAAAAAAACCCCTAAAAAATCTCTAACAATCCCTGAAACTGTGAAAAAACCTAAAAACCCTGAAAACCCCAAGAAAACTATAAAAACCCCTTAAAACCATAAAATTCCATAAAAACCTAAAAACCACTAAAAACGTTAACAAATTTAAATACCTTAAAACCCCTAAAAACTCAAAAAAAACCCTAAGAACTCAAAAACACCCTAAAACCATTAAAACCCCTAAAAAACTGAAATACCTTAAAAACCCTCAAAATTTCTAAAAATCCTAAAAACTCTAAAAAAAATAAAATTCAATAAAATCAATAAAATCCCAAAAAACGTAAAAAAACCCTAAATCCTTGAAAAACCCATGAACACCATAAACCCCTAAAAACCTTTAAACCCCCTAAAAACCCATAAAACCCTAAAACCACTAAGAACTCTAAAAAGATTTTATACCCTTAAAACGTTAAAAAACACTAAAAAATTAAAAAAATAATAAAAACTCATCCCCCCCCCCAAAAAAAAATTCCAAAGGACCATAAAAGCCCTGAAAACCCCTAAATGCCCCAAAAAGAATTGAAGAACCCTAAAACCCCTCAAAATCAAAAAAAATCCTAAAAAACCTGAAAACCCTTAAAATTTCTAAAGATCCCTAAAAGTATTTGAAATCATAAAAAACATTTAAAACCCTGAAAACCATAAAAACCCCTACAAACCATTAAAAACCATAAAAATGCATAAAAACCCTAAAACCAGTAAAAATAAAAAAACCCTTTAAACACATAAAACATTAAAAAAAATATAAAAAAACCTTAAAACCCCTAAAATCTCAACAAAACTCTAACCTCCCAAAAAGACCCTAAAATTCCTTAAAACCCCTTCTACCAATAAAACCCTGAAAAAACCCGAAAACCCCTCAAAATCTCGAAAAACCCTAAAAATACCAAAAACTGATAAAAATAAAAAAACCCCTAAAAACCTTAAAAACCCTCAAACCCCATAAAAATCACTAAAAACTTTGAAAACCCTTAAAACTCCTAAAAACATTAAAAACTTTAAAAAACCTTTAAAACCCTAAGAACTAAAAAAACCTTAAAACACAAAAAGACCCAAAAGATACTGAAAAACCCTAAAAAACTATAAAACCCAAAAAAAACACTAAAACCCTCAAAATCCCAAAAAACCCTAAAACCTATAAAAATACTAAAGAATACCTAAAAATATATGAAAATGTAAAAACAACTAAAATCCATAAAAACCATAAAACCCCTAAAAATGTTAGACTATAAAACCTTAATAACCACTAAAACCCCTTAAAACCTCTAAAAACGTTAAAAACTCTAAAAAACCATAAGACCCTATAAAACCCTAAAAACACCCTAAAAACCAAAAAGACCCTTAAACCCTGGAAAGACCCTAAAAACCCCTAAAAAAGCCAAAACCCTCAAAATATATAAAATCACTGGAACCCTAAAAACCATAAAAATCCTAAAAAATCCATAAAAATCCCTGAAATGTAAAAGAACCTAATACTTTGAAAACCATAAAAATCGTAAAAACCATAAAAACCTTAAAAACCCCATAAAACCCCATAAAACCCACTAAAAACTCTAAAATACCATAAAAACCCATAATGCCCCAATAAATGCTAAAAGCACAAAATAAATTTAAAAAAGAAAAAAAAACTAAAAACCCAAAAAGAAACTAAAAATCCTAAACCCCTAAAAACCTTGGAAACACAAAAACCCCTCTAAATCCCTAAAAACCCTAAAAACAATAAATAATACTAAAAAACCTTAAAAATCCCTAAAAACCAATAAAACCTTAAAAACCCAAAAAGGAACCTGAAAATAAAAAAACCCCTAAAAACCATAAAAACCCAAAAACCCAAAAACCGATAAAAACCACTAAATACACTAAACCCCCTTCAAACCCCTTCAAACCCCTAAAAATGCTAAAAACTCTAAAAAACATTAAAACCCCTAAAAAACTCAAAAATACCCTAAAACCTAAAAGACTCAAAAACCCAGAAAAATCCTAAAAACCTTAAAAACCCATGAAAGACCCAACCCCCCCTCAAAATCCCTAAAAATCCTAAAAACCCTAAAAACCATAATAATCCTAAAAAATCCCTAAGAATCCTTGAAAATGTAAAAAAACCCTAAAAACCCTTAAAAACCATAAAAATCATCAAAAACCCTAAAAAATCACAAAAACCCAAAAAAACCGACTAAAAAAAATCTAAAAACCCTTAAAACACCGAAAAACATTAAAAACTCTAAAAAACATTAAAACCCCTAAAAACTCAAAAAAAACCTTAAATACCAAAAAATGATATAAACCCTAAAAACATACTAAAAACCCTTTAAAATCCAAAAAACCTTCAAAAACTATAAAACCACATAAAAACCCTAAAAAATGAAAAAAACCCTAAAACTCCCAAATGAGATTAGCAACCCAAAAACCCCTAAAAACCATGAAAAACCAAAAATCCTCAAAATCCCTTAAAACCCTAAAAACCCTGAAAACCATAAAAATCCAAAACAATCCCTATAAATCCATGAAAATGTAAAAACCCATAAAAGTCTTGAAAAAAAACTAAAAACCATAAAACCCCCAAAAACCATAAAAAACATGAAAAATCCATAAAACCCTAAAACCCACTAAAAATTCTAAAAACCATTAAAACCCCTAAAACATTAAAAAACACCAAAAACCTTAAAAACATAAAAACTCAAGAAAACCCTAAAACCCCAAAAGACCGTAAAAACACTAAAAACACCTAAAACCCCTTAAAACCCATAAAACCCACAAAATCACTAAAAACCCTAAAAAACCTAAAAATGATAAAAATCCTAAAAAGCCCTAAAAATACATGAAAATCAAAAACACCAAAAAACCCTGAAAAACTCTTGAAAACCATGAAAACTATAAAAACCATAAAAACCATAAAAACCATAAAAACACAATAAAACTCCAAAACCCTTAAAACCCTAAAAACCTAGAAAACCCTAAAACCCATAAAATTCCCTAAAAACCCAAAAAAGGATAAAAATCCAAAAAAAACACTAAAAATGGATGAAAACATAAAAAACTCTGAAACACCCCTAAAAACCATAAAAACCCTAAAAACCCTAAAAACCCCAAAAAAACCAAAAAAACCCACTAAAACATTAAAAACTCCAAGAAAACCCTAAAAACCAAATAAACTTAAAAACCTGTAAAACTCAAAAAGATCCCAAAACCCTTGAAACCCCCTACAAACTCTAAGAACCCTGAAAATCCCTAAAAACCCTAAAAAACAAAAAATAAACTAAAAATTACTACCAATCCCTTAAAACATAAAAAACCATAAAAATCATAAAACCCTAAAAACCGTTAAAACCCACAAAAACCCTAAAACCCCTTTAAACCCCTAAAAACATTAAAAAACTAAAAAACCCTAAAAACTAAAAATTAACCCTAAAACCCAAAAAGACCCTAAAAACCCAAAAAAAAACCCTAAAACCCTAAAAAACACAGAAAACCCGTAGAAACCCTCAAAATCCCTAAAACCCTAAAAAACCTAAAAACCTTAAAAATCCATAAAAGCCATAAAAGTCCCTAAAAACATAAAACAACCCTAAAACCCTGAAAAACCCATAAATACCAAAAAAACTCCATAAAACCTTTAAAACCCCTAAAACCCCATAAAACACCCAAAACCCCACTAAAATCTCTAAAACACTTAAAATCGCTAAAACTGTTAAAAAACTATAAAAGTCTTAAAAACCCAAAAAACATAAAAAATCCTAAAAACCCAAAAGAGCCTAAAAACCCAAAAAATACCAAAAAACCTTGAAAAAACCCTAAAAACCATCAAAACCCTAAAAACCCAAAAAAACCATAAAATTCAAAAAAACCTTACAAATCCAAAATAACATAAAAACCCTAAAAACCATGAAAACCCCTGAAAACTTCAAAAAAATTTAAAAAAACCTTAAAAACCATAATAACCCTAAAAACCACTAAAAACGTAAAAAACCCTTAAACCCCTAAAAAAATTAAAAAACTCTTAAAAATAAAAAAAATGTAAAAGCCTCAGAAAAACCATAAAATTCCAAAAAAAATATAAAAACCCAAAAAAACCTAAAAACCCCGAAAAAACCCAAAAACCCACAAAATCATTAAAACACTTAAAAACCCTAAAAACCATAAAAATCAAAATGAGATATAAAATCCCTAAAAACATAGAAAACTCAAAAAACCTATGAAACCCATGAAACCCCAAAAATGCTCAAAAACCCAAAAACCCCATAAAACCCCTAAAAAGCCACTAAAAACTCTAAAATCCCATTAAACCCAAAAAAAATATTTAAAAAATCTAAAATCCCTTAAAACCAAAAAAATCAAAAAAACCCTATAACCCAAAAAACCTTGAAACCCCCTAAAAACCCAAAAAACCCAAAAAAACACCTAAAACCCTAAAAATCCCTCAAAACCCAAAAAAACATAAAAATACTAAATATCCTTAAAAACATAAAAAAGCCCTAAAACCCTTGAAAACCCATGAAAACCATAGAAATCCCTTTAAACCTTAGAAAACCCTAAAACCCATAAAACCTCTAAAAACCACTGAAAACTCTAAAAACCCTTAAAACCCATAAAAACATTAAAAAGCTCCAAAACACTTAAAAATGCTAAAAAATCAAAAAAAACCTAGAAACCTAGAAAGACCCTAAAACCCTAAAAACCCTAGAGAATCCTGAAAACCCTAAAACCCTCAAAATCCTTAAAACCCTAAAACCATACAAATCCTAAAATATCCCAAAAAATCAATGAAAACATAAAAATCCCAAAAAACCTTGAAAAAACCCTGAAAACCATAAAAACATTAAAAACCCAAAAAACCAATAAATCCATAAAATCCCACTAAAAACTCTAAAAACCATTAAAATCGATAAAAATGTTAGAAAACTCTAAAAATCCTTAAAATCCCTAAAAAACACAAAAAATCCTATAAACCTCAATAAACATAAAAAACTCTAGAAACACTAAAAACACTAAAAACCCACTAAAACCCCCCAAAATCACTAAAAATCACAAAAAACCTACAAAACCATTAAAATCCAAAAAATCCCTATAAATACTTTAAAATGTAAAAAACCCTAAAACCCCATAAAAACCTAAAAACCCACTAAAAATTCTAAAAACCCTTTAAACATTAAAAAAACTATAAAGACCTTTAAAACCCCCAAAAAACTCTAAAAAACATTAAAAACCCTAAAAAATCAAGAAAAACCCTAAAACCCCAAAAAACCCTAAAAACTATAAAAACCCTAAAAACACTAAAAACCCTAGGTTAACCCTAAAACCATAAAAACCCTTAAAAACCCTAAAAAATCCTAAAAACCATAAAAATCTGAAAAAATCCCTAAATATCACTAGAAACCTAAAAAACTATAAAAGCCCTAAAAACCCACAAAAAATTACAACAACCCCTAAAACATTAAAAAACACTAAAAACCCATAAAACCCTAGAAATCACTTAGAACTCTAAAAACCCTTGAAACCGCTAAAAACATAAGAAAAGTCTAAAAAATCATAAAAACACAAAAAACTCAAAAAAACCCCTAAAATCCCAAAAAGACCTAAAAACCCCCCAAAACCCCTAAAATATCTAAAAAATATGAAAACCCCTAAAAACCCCCAAATATGTAAAACCCTAAAAAACCCCAAAAACCATAAAAATCCAAAAACCACCCAAACAATCCATGAAAATGTAAGAAGCCCAAAAAACCCTAAAAAACCCAGAAAAACCTTAAAAACCTTAAAACCCCTAAAAACCCATAAAAACCCTAAAAACCACTAAAAACTCTAAAAAACCATAAAACCCCTAATGACCTTAAAACTCTAAAAATATTAAAATCCCTAAAAAACATAAAAACCCCTAAAACCCCCCCAAAAAACCAAAAAAACCCTAAAAACCCTCAAAATCCCTACAAAACCTAAAAACCCTAAAATTCTTAAAAATCCTAAAAAATACTTAAAAATCGCAGTAAACATAAAAAACCCTAAACACCTTGAAAACCCCTGAAAACCGTAAAACCCCTAAAAACCATAAATACCCATAAAAACCCTAAGACCCCATTTAGGGCTCTAAACCCCCATAAACCCCCTAAAAATATTAAATACATATATATAACCTTAAAACCCATAAAAAATAAAAAATTCCTAAAAACCTAAAAAAGCCATGAAAACCCTAAAAACTCAGAAAAACCCTAAAACCCCTCAAAATCCCTAGAAATCCTAAAAATCTAATGCCCATAAAATCCTAAAATATCACTAAAAACGTAAAAAAACATAAAACCCTAAAAACCTCTTGAAATCCATAAAACCCATAAAACCCATAAAACCCCTAAAAATCCATAAAATACTAAAAAACTGACAAAAAACTTTAAAAACCCTTAAAACCCCTAAAAATGTTAAAAACTTGAAAAACCCTTAAAACCCAAAAAGACTCAAAAAATCCATAAAATCCCCAAAAAGACCCTAAAAACCCGGACAACCCTAAAAACACTAAAACCCCCCAAAACCCCTAAAAATCCCTGAAACCTAAAAACCCCTAAAAACCATAAAAATCATAGAAAGACTTAAAAATAATTTAAAACATAAAAACCTAAAACCCCTAAAAATATAAAAAACCATAAAAAATTCAAAAAAAACTATATCCCCATAAAAACCCTAAAAACCCACTAAGGACTCTAAAAATCTTTTTTCACACACATGAGATATGGGTTAGTCACCCAGAATATACCACCCAAAATTTATTAAATAAAAGAAGACATACGGTTTACATACGAGGTGTAATGAGATCACGCCACCAGAAAATGAAAGAAAGAACACACATTCATTCCAATATGCATTATAAAATAAAAAGTGCACACAAAAATCTTAAGCTTAGTCTTCATTCCATCCTATATGTTCAGAACTAATTCTTCAATTTATATTCAAGAAAGAAAATCTTCATTATTAATCAAATGAACAACCATCTAGGAATCAGCCTCAAGATCTGCTGAAAACTTTCACAAACAAAAACAGGTAGCTAAAAACAGTGAAAGTTACTAAAAAGAAAGCAGTTGGGGATTGTCATAATCAAATGGAATATTTTCATTTTGATCGGTGTTGTGAACCCCCATCCAGCAGAAATATATCAATGAGAATCAAAACAATAATTAAATCATAAAATTCTCCCATATGACCAGGGAATCTCTATAAAAAAAATCTCCACTAAGAAATAAAGTTTAAACATCGCTGTTGAGTAGAAAATTCATCCTCAAATCCTATTTTTAGTAATTTCATATTCTGTACAACTCCATGTTGATCTTTTCAAGAACCACACAAAGTTCCCCTAAACCATGCATTCTAAAAGAGTCCATCCTTTATCCCTTTAGGATCAATGTGACCTCAATAGTTCTAGGACTCAGTAGTCCAAAAGAGATTGACCTATCAAAAGACGATTCACTCATAAACTTTGATAAAAAAAGGAGATAAAATTATTGAAGTAATCCCTTCTAATAAAAAAATAGTCCCGCAAAAAATTACCACCTGATTGAGATGGTCATCCTCTAGAAAATAAAACTTTTGAAATACTTAAGTCCCACATAAAGAGTATGATTATTTTGTTCCTAGTTCCAAAAAAATCCTACAAAAAACAAGGAGGGACAAGAAATATGAGTGTATTTTCTCATAACAAATTCAAAAAATCTTAGATTCTACCAAAACCAATCTGCTCTAGTCTATAGAAAATTAAATTGAAAACCAAAAAACAACATGTCAAACATCCATAAAGGAATTAGAAAAAATTATTCAAGATTAACTATCATACAATGAGGGAGAAAACCAACAGTGAAAACTAGGCAAGATTATTTTAAGAAAAAAAGGAGAAATTCAAAGAATTAGTCATTTCCATGGAATGCCTCTGAAGTTAAAATCATGATTTCGATCAAATTATTCCTCCAACTTAATAAATATTCTCTTTTTGATTTCAAGGTAAGTGTCCATAGAAACTTCACAATCCTTTTATTTATGGAATACAATTTCATATTTCTCATCCCTCTAATATTCTAGATCTTCTCCCAAACTCATATTAAGATGAAAAACATCCCTCACTGTAGGGTCCTCATCATCAAAATTATGTTCATTATTCGAAACATCTTCGACCAAGGATGTAACTTCCAAATCCACAGGTTATGGGGGAATGACTAATTTTTCCTTCATAGAGGCCTCTAGGGATCTAGTGATAATTGTTCTCTCAAGGTTGGAGTAATATCTAATTTTTTTTTTCTTCCTGGTACTCCGAGTAATAAAACCATCTGAGTCAACCATTTTTCTTTTTACCTTTCCTATAACTTGATTTTAATAAGTCCTCGTCAATTTAGAAAGGTCTGTCATCACTATCATGAGAGGAATCACAAAAATTAGAGTGTAAATCTTGCTCTTCCTCTTCTGGTGATTGAGAATCTCCCAAAATCATAGGATTAGATGACTCGATCTTCTAAATATTCTCTTTATCTTCATTAATAGGTTCAAAATTATGAATCACATCTACAAAGTCATAAAAATAAGTAGGAGGGAGATGAGAAACAAAAGTCCCCACCATAATCTGCTCAGTTTCCTTAATAATCATATAATTTTCAAAGGAATCGATAACCTTGCCATTATTCTCACCTTTTTCGATCGAAAATGAAATTTTACATTGGGGGGTAGTATAAGGTCTGAATCAACAATCCTTTGCAAAGTGTCCAATTTTAAGAAATTTACTGTAGTAGGATGGAATATTTTCAAAGAAAAACTCCTATAAGAATCCAACATCACCATTTTGAATCCAAGTTTGTGGTAGTAGAAATTGAGATATGTCAACTTCTTCACAAACTCTAGATAAAAAAGGCCAAGATAAATTCTTAGTAGACACATCATGTTTTAATGGTTGTCTAATTAAGATAGAAATCGAAAATAGGGCATCCTGCTTGAATAAATGTAACAAAATACCCAGTAACCCTAACCATATAGGGGTGATGGGAGGATCATGGTTAGTGAAAAAATTCAGGTACCACTTTAAAACTTTCACGGAGAACCCACTGAAGGACCAAAAGCCTCTCATAAAAATATGATAGTCATTTTCAGATTCAAATTGGAAAAACACACATGAAGAGTTTAAAAGTCCAACATGAAAGCAAGTAAATCCAATGGATTATAAAGTATTTATAAGGAAAATGAGTGAGGTTTTGTGATTGATAAACTTTCTAACAAGTAAAAAATGAAAGTTAGAAGAAATAAGTTGTACCTCTTCATTCGAGAAGGAGATTTCTGAGATCCCTCTATGTCATAGTCTTTTCGGATCGATTCACCCCGTAGTCTTTGAATCATTGTGAAGATGAAATAGTTGACTATGCCTAACAATGAAATCTACGAAGGATCGAGAGCCTGTATAAGGGTTTCTTGGTTCTTCTTTCAAGGGTGTGCTCTCCAGCGAGTTCAGGTTTTTCTCAATCGATGACTACTCTAAAAACCCTCAAAACCACTAAAAATTCCAAAAAACTCTATGAAACCATAAAACCCTTAAAAAACTCAAAAAATCCATAAAACCCAAAAATACCATAAAAACCCCTAAAAACCATAAAAATACTAAAACCCTAAAAATCCATAAAACACTTAAAACCCTAAAAACCATAAAAATCCTAAAAAACCCTAAAAATCCATAAAAAAGTAAAAAACCCTAAAAAACATGAAAAACCACTGAAAACCATGAAGTCCCCTAAAATAATAAAAAACCACTTAAAAACCCATAAAAACCTAAAAACCCGCTAAAAACTCTAAAAACCCATAAAACTCTAAAAACTCAAAAAAAACCTAAAACCCAAAAGAGACCATAAAAACTTGAAAACCCCTAAAAACCCTAAAAATACCTAAAAACAATAAAAACTCTCAAAATCCTTAAAACCCTAAAAAACCTAAAAAACATATAAATCCTTAAAAATCCCTAAAAATGCCAAAAAAAACGCAAAAACCCTTAAAACCCTATGAAAACCATAAAACCCCTAAAAACCTTAAAAAACCAAAGAAGTATAAAATCATAGAAATCCACTAAAAAATCTAAAAACCCTCAAACCCCTAAGAACGTTGAACTACTGTAAATTTAGGCTATAGCCACAGTTTAAAACCGTGGCTATAGGCCCAAAAACCATGGCTATAGGTTATATCCATGATTCAATGGACTGTGGCTAGTATTGGAATGGCTATAGGGCAAGACCTATAGCCACAGTTTCAAACCATGGTAGAACATTGAGCCACACAGGGACAATAGACATGGTTCAAAACCATGGCTATAGGGATTTAGAAATGGTTTAAAACTATGGAAAAACCCTTTCCCATTTCATAAAAAACACCCCCACACCCCCCCCCCCCCCCCACAGTAGCCCCCACCACTCCTACAGCCCATCTCTTCCCCTGCAAAGCCCCCTCTCCACTCCCCCCCTAGACAGAGCCCCCCAGCACACCCCCTCCACCCTAGAAAGACCCCCCTACTGACCCACCTTGAACCCCCTGGACAACCCCCTTGATGACCCACCTTACACCCACCTAGATAGCCCCCCTACTCACCCACCTTGCACCCCCCCTAGACAGCCCCCCTTACTGACCCACCTTACACCCCCCTGGACACCCCCCCCCCTTGTTGACCCACCTTGTACCCCCCTAGACAACCCCCCATATTGACCGACCTTCACCCCCTAGACAGACCCCCCTACTAACCCACCTTGCACCCCCTGGACAACCCCCCCTCCTTGTCTTTCACCCCTGCTGATCCACCTTGTACCCCCTTGGACAGCCCCCCTGCCAACCCACCTTCCACCCCCTGGACAACCCCATTGCTGACCCACCTTGCACCCCCCCTGGACACACCCCTCCCTGGATAGACCCCCTTTCCTTGCACCCCTAGACAAACCCCTCCCGGGACAGACACCCCTTGCCTTGCACCCCCTGGACAACCCCCTGTCGACCCACCTTAAACCCCCAATGGACAGCCCCCTACCTTGCACCTACCTTGGACATCCCCCCTACTGACCCACCTTATACCCCTTGGACAGCCCCCCCTGCTGACCCACCTTGCACCCCCCCTGGATAGCCCCCTTGCCGACCCACCTTGCACCCCCTGGACAACCCCCCTGTTGACCCACCTTGCACCCCTTGGATAGCCCCCCTCCTTGCCTTGCACCCCCTAGATAGCCCCCCTGCAGACCCACCTTGCACCCCCTGGACAGCACCCCCTACTGACCCACCTTGTACCCCCCCCCCCTCAACAACCCCCCTTGCAGACCCACCTTGCACCCCCTGGACACCCCCTGCCTTACACCCCCACCCTGGATAGCCCCACCCCCTATTGAATCACCTTTCACCCCCTTGTACAGCCCCCCTACTGACTCAACTTGAACACCCCCTAGACAACCCCCCTTATTGCCTTGCACCCCCTACTAACCCACCTTGGAGCCACCCCCTGGACAACCCCCTCCTTGCCTTGCACCCCTAGGTATCCCCCCCTTTAGCCCACCTTGCACCCCCCTGAACATCCCCCCTCCTTTCCTTGCACCCCTGGATAGCCCCCCTCCTGCCTTTCACCCCATGGACACCCCCATATTGACCCACCTTGCACCCCCTGGACAGCCCCCCTACTGACCCACCTTGCACCCCCTAGATAAGAGTAGAAAACTAGAACATCTTATAGAAGAAAAATCAAACCAAAAAATTCCCCATAATATGCCTCAACTATATAAAATCCCGAAAAAAATAGAACATGTGCAGTTAGAGGGGATCCATTTGTGCCTTATACACGTTTTTAAACATTTTTCATAGACTTTAATTATTATGTGTGACATATGGATGTAAAAAAGATTGAATATCAAACTAAAAACACTTCAACAAAATACATCTCTTACTTTACCTGGAATTTTATTTGTGAATAATAGGTAATAATCTAGGAGTTCACCACTTACAAAATTAGCCAACATGTATATATGCAGATACAATAATGTTTAAAATTAACAATATATACTAATAAATAATGAAATATCTGAATTGAAAATTCAAATGAAAGAAACGTGATAAGAATAAATATGAATGTATGTATGTTATGTATTGAAGGAATGTTTTGTGTTGTGCCTTCTCATTTCCTATTATCTTATATAATCAATACTATCATTGAGGTTAGGCTACAAACTGTGGTCATCGAGTCATTGTTTTTCTAAGTTTTATGGAGCATCAATGATCTAATTACATTCCCTTATCTAGGTTACATCCCAAATAATTATCAAAATAGATACCTTCCCACTTCACACACCTGTACAACCCCTGCACACCCCAGCACAACCCATCCACCCCCTCCACTGCACACTTCCTGCCCCCTACACACTCCCTCCACCCCTGCCCCTAGGCCCCTGCACACCCCCTGCAACCCCTGCCTCTTACACCCTACACACCCCCGACATCCACCCCTGCACACCCACTACAACCCCCCTATCACTGTACCCTACACACCCCCTCCTAGACTGGACACCCCCCTCCTGGACACCTCCCACCTGGACAACCCCCCTCCTGGACAACTCCCCCTTCCTGGACACCCCCCTCCTGGAACAACCCACCCCCCACCCTCCACTACACACACCCATCACCATGCACACCCCCACTGCCCCCTCCCCACTACACACCCCCTCCCCCCTCACCCTACACACCCCTCCCCTACACACCCCCTGCCCTCTTCCCCAGCACCAACCCCTTGCCTCCTTCCCCTCACACACCCCCTACAACCCCCTGCCTCCTGCACCCTGCCCACCCCTGCATCCACCCCCATGCACACCCACTTCAACCCCCCCGGCCCATATACCCTTCACACCCCCTCCTGAACTGGACACCCCCCTCCTGGACACCCCTCCCTTCTGGACACCCCATCCCTCCTGTACAACCCCCCCTCCTGGAACCCCCCCTCCCCACTGCACACACACCTCACCCTGCTCACCCCTCCCCTGAATACTTGTAAAAACACCCCCTCACCCTACACACCCCCACTTCCCCCTCCCCACTGCACACCCCCTCCCCCTCACCCTGCACACCCCCACCTCATGGACACCCCCTCCCTCCTGGAATACCCCCCTCCTAGAACAACCCCCCTCCCCACTACACACACCCCTTACCCTGCACACCCATCACTGCCCCCTCCCCACTGCACACCCCCTCACCCTCACCCTGCACACCCCCTCCCCTACACACCCCCTGCCCTCTTCCCTAGCTCTAGACACTTTCCCCATGCAACCCCCTGCCTCCTACACCCAACACACCCCCACACACCCACTCCAACCCCCCAACCCCTATACCCTACACACCCCTCTTGGACTAGACACCCCCACCTCCTAGAAACCCCCCTCCTCGAACAACCCCCCTCCTGGACTAGACACCCTCACCTCCGGGAAACCCCCCTCCTCGAACAACCCCCCCCCCCCCACTGCACACACCCCTCACCCTGCACACCCCCGCTACCCCTCCCCACTACACACCCCCTCCCCGCTCACCCTGCACACCCCCTCCCCTGCACACCCCCTTCCCTCTTCCCCATCACCAACCCCCTACAACCCCTATCTCCTACACCCTGCACACACCCTTCACACCCACTGCAACCCACCCCCCTCCCCTGTACCCTTCACACCCCCTCTGGGACTAGACAACCCCCACCTCCTGGGCCCCCCCTCCTAGAACCCCCCCCCCCTTCTAGGATTTTTTGGATTTTTAGGGGTTTTGGGGGTTTTTTAGGGTTCTAAGGGATTATAATATTTTTAGAGGTTTTCAGGGTAATTAGTGTTTTTTTATATTTTTAGGTTTTTTAGTGCTTTTTTTGTTTTTAGGGGGTTTTAGGGGTTTTTGTGGGTTTTCATAGTTTTTTTCATTTTTAGGGATTTTCAGGGGTTTTTTAGGATTTTTATGGTTTTTAGGTTTGTTTAGGGTTTTTAGGGATTTTGGGGACTTTTAGGGGTTTCAGGGTGTTTTTTGGGTCTTTTGGGTTTTTAGGTGGTTTTCAAGTTATTTATGGTTTTATGGTTTTTTTGAGTTTTTGAAATTTTTAGGGGTTTCTAGAGTTTTTAGAGTTTTTAGTGGGTTTTTATGGGTTTTTAGGGTTTTTAAGGTTTTTGGGGGATTTTATGGTTTTTAGGGGGTTTTCAGGGTTTTTAGGGTTTTTTACATTTTTTGGGATTTTTAGGGCCTTTATGGTTTAGTTAAATAAGGGTTTTTTAGATTTTTTAGGGATTTTGAGGGCTTTTAGGGTTTCTAGGATCTTCTTAGGTTTTGAAGCTTTTTTGAGTTTTTAGGGGTTTGAATGTTTTTAGGAGTTAAAAGGGTTTTAGAGTTTTTAGTTGGTGTTTAGGGATTTTATGGGTTTTAGGGTTTTGTAAGGTTCTTAGAGGTTTTTATTATTTTTAGGGGTTTTTCTGGTTTTTTAGGAGTTTTTAATGTTTTCAGATATTTGTAGGGATTTTTAAGGGTTTTTATGGTTTTTATGTTTTTAGGAGTTCTAGTGATTTTGAGGGTTTTCATGGGTTTTCAAGGGTTTTTAGGGTTTTTTTAGTTTGAAGGTTTTTTAGGGTTTTTTGGGTTTTTAGGGGTTTTTAGGGGTTTAAAGGGTTTTTATAGTTTTTAAATTTTTTTAGTGTTTTTAAGTGTCTTTAGAGTTTTTATGGGTTATTAGGGGTTTTATGGGTGTTTATCATTTTTATGGTTTTAGGGGGGGGGGGGTTAGGAGTTTTTCATGTTTTATGAGTTTTTAATGTTTTCTGGGATTTTTACGGCATTTTTATGATTTTTATGGTTTCTAGGAATTTTGAGGGTTTTTAGGTTTTTTTGAGATTTTCAGGTTTTTTGGGGTTTTAAGGGTTTTTATGGTATTTTTAGGTTTTTAGGGTTTTTTGAGTTTTTAGGAATTTTAAGGTTTTTTAGTGTTTTTTAATGCTTTTTGGGGTTTAAAGGGTTGTTAGAGTTTTTAGAGTTTATTTAGTTTTTATAGTTTTTTGGATTTTTTAGGTTTTTAGGGTTTTTAATGATTTCAGGGATTTTTAGGGATTTTTTAGGAATTTTATTATTTTTAGGATTTTTAGGGATTTTGAGGTTTTTAGGGGTTTTCATGGTTTTTGTGGTCTTTTGGGTTTTTTGTTTTTGTTTTTTGTTTTTTTAGGGTTTTAAGGTTTTTTAGAGTTTTTATCATTTTTAGGGGTTTAAAAGTTTTTTTAAGTTATTGGTGGGTTTTTAGGGTTTTTTGTTTGGTTTTATGGTTTTTAAGGTTTTTAGGGGGGTTTTAAGGGTTTTTCGGGTTTTTAAGGGGGTTTTAGGGGTTTTTATGTTTTCTTTTTGAGTTTTTAGAGCTATTAAATTTTTTAGAGTGTTTTAACATTTTTAGGGGTTTAAAAAGGTTTTAGTGTTTTTAGGGGTTTTAGGGGTTTTATGAGTTTTAATGGGTTTCAAATATTTTTAGGGGTTTTTATTATTTTTAGGGGTTTTTATTATGTTTTTAGGGGGTTTTATGTTTTTAGATATTTTTAGGGGGTGTTTAGGATTTTATGGTCTTGGTTTTTTTTGGTTTTTAGGGATTTTAATTTTTTTAGGGGTTTTCATGGTTTTAATGGTTTTTGGGGGTTTTAGTTTTTTTTTAGTTTTTTAGGGTTTTTATGGTTTTCAACAATTTTTTAATGTTTTTAGGTGTTTAGGGGTTTTTAGAGTTTTTAGTGGGTATTTAGGGTCTTTATGTGTTTTCAGGTTTTTTAAGATTTTACGGGTTTATGGATTTCAGGAATTTCCAAGGTTTTTATGTTTTTTACATTTTCAGGGATTTTGATTGATTTTTTGGATTTTTATGGTTTTTAGTGTTTTTAGGGGTTTTAGGGATTTTGAGGGTTTTTAGGGATTTTAGGCTCTTTTTGGAATTTTAGGATTTTTTTTATATTTTTAGGGTTTTATGGTTTTTTTATAGTTTTTTAACATTTTTAGGTGTTTAAAGGGCTTTTGGAGTTTTAGTGGTGTTTAGGGTATTTTATGGTTTTTAGGGGGTTTTATAGTTTTCAGGGGTGTTTTAGGGTTTTTTGGTTTTTTTACATTTTTAGGGATTTTTAGGGCTTATTTAGGATTCTTATGGTTTTTAGGGTTTTGTAAGGTTTTTTTTGGGGTTTTGAGGGTTTTTGGGGTTTTTAGGGGTTTAAAGGTTTTTTCATGTTTTTTGGGTCTTATTGGGATTTTAGGGGTTTTTTGAGTTTTTAGGGTTTTTAAGATTTTTATAGTTTTTAAACGTTTTAGGGGTTTTAAGGGTTTTTAGAGAATTTAGTAGCTTTATAAGGTTTTATGTTTTTTATGGGTTTTTAGGGTTTTTATGTTTTTTCGGGGGGGGGGGGGTTCATGGTTTTTAGGGATTTTTACGTATTGATGGATTTTAGGGATTTTTTAGTATTTTTATGGCCTTTAGGGTTTTTATAGTTTTTAGGATTTTTGAGGGGTTTTAGGGGTTTTAAGTGTTTTTTAGGGTTTTAAGGGTTTTTCGGGTTTCTTTAGTCTTTAAGGGGTTTTAGGGGTGTTTTTATTGAGTTTTTAGGGTTTTCAGGGTTTTTAGAGTTTTTTTTAATGTTTTTAGGGTTTTTTGAGTTTTTAGTGGTTTTATGGGTTTTTTAATGTTTTAGGGGGTTTTATGGTTTTCAGGGGGTTTTTAGGGTTTTTAATGTTTTTATGTTTTTGGCTATTTTTAGGGATTTTTATGGTTTTTAGGTTTTTTAGGGCTTTTAGTGTTTTTAGGGATTTTGAAGGTTTTATGGAATTTTTTTATAGTTTTAAGGGTTTTTCATGGGTTTTGGGCCTTTTGGGTTTTTAGGTTTTTTCGAGTTTTTTGGGGTTTTAAAGGTTTTTTTAGAGTTTTTTAACATTTTAGGCATTTCTAGGGTATTTAGGGTTTTTAATGCTTTTAGGTTTTTTATGTGGTTTTGGTTTTTTACAGACTTTTGGGGGTTTCATGGGTTTCAAGGGTGTTTTACGGTTTTTATGGATTTTTACATTTTCATGGATTTTTAGGGCCTTTACGGTTTTTTATAGTTTTTATTTTTTTAGGAATTTTGTGGGATTTTAGGGGTTTTAGTGATTCTTTGGGGTTTTAAGGGTTTTTAGGGGTTTTGGGATCTTTTGGGTTTTTAGGAGTTTTTTTTTATTTTTTGGGTTTCTATATTTTTTTGAGTTTTTAACATTTTAAGCGTTTTAAATGGTTTTTAGAGTTTTTTTTTGGATTTTTTAGGTTTTTATGGGGTTTTATCTTTTTAAAGGTTTTTAGGGGTTTTATGGGTTTTTAGGTTTTTAGGTTTCTTTAGTGATTTTAGGGATTTTGAGGGGTTTAAGGGTTTTTTAGGGGTTTCTTGGGATTTCTAGGTTTCTTGGGGTTTTTAGGGTTTTTAAGGTGTTTTTGGGTTTTAGGGGTTTTTTGAGTTTTTAAGGTCCATAATGTTTTTTAGAGTTTTTTAACATTTTCATGGGTTTTAAGGGTTTTATAGTTTTTAGTGGGTTTTATGGGTTGTTAGGATTTTTAAGGTTTTTAGGGGGTTTTATGTTTTACAGGGTTTTTTCATCGTTTTTAGGGTTTTTTACATTTTTAGGTATTTTTAGGGATTTTTTCGGATTGTTATGGTGTTTATGGTTTTTTGGGTTTTTATGGATTTTGAGGGGTTTTATGGGTTTTCATGTTTTTAGGGGATTTTTGGTTTTTTTTGGTTTTTTTTTGGTTTTTTTGGGTTTTAGGGTTTTTGTGAGTTTTTTAGGGGTTTATAGTTTTTTAGTGTTTTTTAACATTTTTGGGATTTTAAGGGTTTTTAGAGTTTTTAGAGTTTTTTATGTTTTTTATGGGGTTTGATGGTTTTTTAAGGTTTTAATGGTTTTCAGGGTTTTTTCTGGTTGTTAAAGTTTTTTACATTTTCAGGGATTTTTTAAGAATTTCATAGTTTTTTGGGTTTTTAGGGTTTTTAGGGATTTTGAGGGGTTTTGTGGTATTTTAGGGGTTTTTAGGGTATTTTAAGTTTTTAGGTCTTTTGGGATTTTAGGTTTTTATTTTATTTTTTTTGGTTTTTAAACGGTTTTTCGAGTTTTTAACATTTTTTGGGGTTTAAAGGTTTTTAGAGTTTTTTATTGGTTTTTAGGGTTTTTATGGGTTTGGGGGTTAGGGACTTTTATGGCTTTCATGGGGTTTTCAATGTTTTTAGGGTTTTTTACATTTCCAATGATTTTTAGGTATTTTTTAGGATTTTATTGGTTTTTAGGGTTTTTAGGGGTTTTTAAGGATTTTGAGGGGGTTAGGGTTTTTTTTAGGTTTTTTAGAGTTTTTAGGGTCTTTTGGGATTTTTAGGGTATCTTTGAGTTTTTTAGGGTTTTTAAGGAGTTTTAGAGTTTTTAAATATTTTTAGGGGTTTCAAGGGGTTTAGTGGGTTTTTAGGGTTTTTATGGGTTTTTAGGGGTTTTAAAAGTTTTTTGGGGTTTTAAAAGTTTTTTGGCGTTTTTATTGTTTTCAGGGTTTTTATTGTTTTTCACATTTTCAAGGATTTTTATGGATTTTATTGTTTGTAATGATTTTTATAGTTTTTTAGGTTTTTTTTTGTTTTTAGGTTTTTTAGGACTTTTAGGGTTTTATAGGTTTTAGGCCTTTTGGGTTTTTAGGGGTTATGAGTTTTTAGGGTATTTAAGATTTTTTACCGTTTTTAACGTTTTTATGGGTTTAAAGGGTCTTAGAGTTTTCAGGGATTTTGATGATTTTTAGGGTTTTTCTGAGTTCTTTAGGGTTTTGGGCGGTATTGAGGTTTTTTTTTGGGTTTTGGGGTTCTTGTTAGTTTTTAGGGGTTTAAAGGTTTTTAGAGTTTTTTATTTTTTTAGATGCCTAAAGGGTTTTTATAGTTTTTAGTGGTATTTAGGGTTTTTATGGTTTTCAAGGGTTTTTAAGGTTTTTAGTGTTTTTTACATTTTCAGGGATTTTAAGAGATTTTTTAGGATTTTTATATTTTTTTTTTGTTTTTTTGGTATTTAGATATTTTTAGGGTTTTGTGTTATTTTGTTTTTCAGGGTTTTTTTGGTTTTTAGGGTCTTTTGGGTTTTAGGGTTTTTTGAGTTTTTTAGGGTTTAAAAGGATTTTTTACAGTTTTTAACATTGAGGGGGGGGGGGTATAAAGGGTTTTTAGAGTTTTTTGTGGTTTATAGGGTTTTAAAGGATTTTTATGGTGTTTGTGGTTTTTAAGGTTTTTTTATGGTTTTTATGGTTTTTTATGTTTTCATGGATTTTTAGAAATTTTTTAGGATTTTTATGGTTTTTAAGATTTCTTTTGAGTTTTTAGGGGGTTTTAGAGGTTTAAGGGTTTTTAGCAATTCAGGGGTTTTTTAAAGTTTTTTTGTTGTTTTTGGGTTTTTAGGGTTTTGTTGAGTTTTGTACGGTTTTGTGGTTTTTTATATTTTTTTACTTTTTTAGGGGTTTTAAGGGTTTTTAGTGTTTTTAGTGGGTTTTATGTTTTTTAGGGATTTTGGGTTTTTTATGATTTTTAGGGAGTTTATGGTTTTCATGGGTTTTTCAGGGTTTTTAGGATTGTTTACATTTTAAAGAATTTTTAGGGCAATTTTTGGATTTTTGTTGGTTTTAGGGGTTTTTTGGTTTTTGAAGGATTTTGAGGGGTTTTGGGTTTATCAGGGTTTTTAGGGTTTTTAGGGGTTTTCGGGTTTTTCAGGGTATTATAGCATTTTTTGGTTTTTTTGAGTTTTTTTGGGTTTTAAAGTTTTTTAGAGGTTTTTAACAATTTTAGGGGTTTTAAATATTTTTATAGTTTTTAGTAATTTTAGTGAATTTATGGGTTTTTACGATTTTTTGAGGTTTTTAAGGTTTTTATGGTTTTTTTTGGGGGGGGGTGGGTCATATTTTTTAGGGTTTTTACATTTTCAGAAATTTTTATGGTCTATTTAGGATTTTATGGATTTTAGGGTTTTTTATAGTTTTTTGGGATTTAGAGGGATTTTCATGGTTTTTTTGGTTTTTTAGGGGTTTTTTTCTCTTGGGTTTCTAGGGGATTTTTAATGTTTTTTAGGGGTTTCAAGGTTTTTTAGAGTTTTTTAATGTCTTTAGGGGTTTAAATGGTTTCAGGGTTTTTAGTGGGTTTTTAGAGTTTTTAGTGGGTTTTTAGAGTTTTTATGGGTTTTAGGTTTTTTATGGTTTGTACGGTTTTCATTAGTTTTTTAGTTTTTTAGGGATTTTTCTATTTTTAGGTATTTTTAGGGATTTATTATTATTTTTATAGTTTTTAGGGTTTTAGGGTTTTTAGGGTATCTTGAGAGGTTTTAGGGGGTTTTAGGTTTTCAGGGTTTTTTTTGTTTGTTTTTATTTTTTTATTTTTTCGGTATTTAATGTTTTTTCATGCTTTTTAATGTCTTTAGGGGTTTTAAGGGGTTTTAGAGTATTAGTGGGTTTCTAGGTATTATATGGGTTTTAGGATTTTTTTTAAAGGTTTTTATGTTTTTTGATGATTTTAGCGTTATTTACATTTTTAGTGAATTTTTGGGTTTTTCAGGTTTTTATAGTTTTTAGGGATTTTTAGGGTTTTTAGGGTGATTTGGGTTATTAGGTGTTTGTTTGATTTTTTTGGGGTTTTAATGTTTTTAGATAATTTGACATTTTTTGGGGTTTTAAGGGTTTTTAGAGTTTTTAGTGGTTTTAGTGTTTTTATGGGGTTTTTAGGTTTTTAGGTGTTTTATGGTTTTCAATGGGTTTTTAGGGTTTTTAGTAATTTTTATGTTTTTTGGGGTATTTAGGGATTTTTTAGGATTTTTATGGTTTTTAGGATTTTAGGGGCTTTCAATTTTTTTATGGTCTTTTTGACTTTTTTGGGAGGTTTTAGGGGTTTTTAGGTTTTTAGGATATTTTATGGTTTTCAGGGGTCTTTTCAAGGTTTTTAGGGTTTTTTACATTTTCAAGTATTTTTAGGGATTTTTTTTGGATTTTTATATTTTTATGGATTTTTAGGGATTTTAGGGATTTTGAGGGTTTTAGGGTTTTTCAATGTTTTTAGGGTTTTTAGGATCTTTTTGAGTTTTGGGTTTTTAAATCTTTTAGGGTTTTAACATTTTTTAGAGTTGTTTAAAAATTTTATGGGTTTTAAGGGTTTTTAGATTTTTTAGTGGGTTTCAAGGTTTTTATTGAGTTTGAGGGTATTTTATGGTTTTATGGGATTTTATAGTTTTCAAGGGTTTTTCTGGGTTTCAGGGTTTTTTATGTCTTCAGGAATATTTAGCACTTTTTTAAGATTTTTATGGTTTTATGGCTTTTTTTTTGTGATTTTGGGTATTTTCAAGGGTTTTCAATGTTTTTAGGGTTTTAAGGGGTTTTAGGGGTTTTAGAGTCATTTTGGGGTTTTATGGGTTTTTGTGAGCATTTAGGGGTTTTAAGGTCTTTCAGATATTTTTAACATTTTTAAGCATTTTAAAGGTTTTTTTATATTTTTCAGTGGTTTTTTAGGTTTTATGGGTTTTTGGGGGTTTTTATGGATTTTAGGGGGTTTTATGGTTTTTAGGGGGTTTTATATTTTTTACATTTTTTACGTTTTCTGGGATTTTTAGTGATTTTTTTGGATTTTTATTGTTTTTATGATTTTTGGGGGTTTTAGGGTTTTTAAGGGTTTTTAGGGTCTTTTGGGGTTTAAGGTATTTTTTAGTTTTTTAGGGTTTTATGGTTTTTTAGAGTTTTTAATGTTTTTTGGGGTTTAAAGGGTTTTTAGAGTTTTTAAGTTGGTTTTTAGTGTTTTTTGGGTTTTAAGGTTTATATGGGGTTTTAGGGTCGTGAGGTGTTTTTCTAGGGTTTTTATGGGTTTTTACATTTTTAAGGATTTTTTAGGATTTGTATGGATTTTAGGGTTTTTAGGGGTTTTATGGATTTTGAAGGGTTTTAGGGGTTTTCAAAAAAATTTACTGTTTTAATTTTTTTCTGGTTTTTTTATTTTTAGTGTTTTTTGATTTTTTCTAGGTTTTTTAGGTTCTTTAGAGTTTTTTAATGTTCTTCAGGTTTTAAAGGAATTTTTGAGTTTTTAGTGATTTTTAGGGGTTTTCTTGGTTTGTATTATTTTTATGGTTTTTAGGTATTTTTGTTTTGAGGGTTTTTAGGGATTTTTTAGCATTTTTATGGATTTTAGGGTTTTTAGGTATTTGAGGGGTTTTAGTGTTTATCATCAGTTTTAGGGTTTTTAGGGGGTTTTAGGGTTTCTTTTAGTTTTTAGGGGGTCTTTTTAGTTTTTCTAGAGTTTTTACAGTTTTTTGAGTTTTTTAACATTATTAAGGATTTTAAGTGTTTTTTGGAGTTTTTAGAGGGTTTAAGTGTTTTTATGGTTTCGTAAGGTTTTTTGGGGGTTTTATGACTTTCATGGGTTTTTCAGGGTTTTAGGGTTTTTATGTTTCCATGGATTTTTAGGGATTTTTTTATAATTTTTTTAGTATTTTTAGCGATATTGTGGGGTTTTAGGTGTTTTCAAGGTTTTTAGGGTTTTTAGGGGGGTTTGGGGTTTTTAGGGTTTTTTTTGGGATTTAAGAGTTTTTTGGAGTTTTTTAGGATTTTTAAGGTCTTTAAAGTATTTTAACATTTTTAGGAGTTTTAATGGGTTTTAGAGTTTTTTTGTTACTTTGGGTTTTTATGGGTTTCAAAGGTTTTAGGGGTTTTTATGGTTTTCAATGTTTTTAGGGGTTTTTACGTTTTAAATGATTTTTAAGAAATTTTTAGAATTTTCATGATTTTTTTTTGGATTTTTAGGTTTTTTTTAATTTTTTAGGGTTTTTAATGTATATATAGTTTTATATCATTTTTAGTTGTCTTAATGGTTTTTAGTGATTTTAGTGGGTTTGTCTAGAATTTATGGGTTTTTAGGGCTTTCTATGGTTTTGAGTTTTTTTATGGGTTTTAGTGGTTTTTCATGGTTTTTAGTGTTTTTTACGTTTTCTGGGATTTTTAGGGATTTTTTTGGGTTTTAGGGGTTTTATGGTTTTTAGAGATTTTGAGTGTTTTTAGGGGTTTTCATGGTTTTTAGGGTTTTTATGGTTTTTCATGGATTTTAGGGTTTTTCGGTTTTTTAGGGTTTTAAAGGTTTTTTAGAGTTTTTAAAAATTTTAGGGGTTTTAAGGGTTTTTATAGTTTTAGTGGGTTTTTAAGGTTTTTATGGGTTTTAGGGTTTTTAAGGTTTTTAGGGTTTTTATTGTTTTTAGGGGTTTTTTAGGGTTTTTAAGGTTTTTAGGGTTTTTATTGTTTTTAGGGGTTTTTTAGGGTTTTTAGGGGTTTCTACCTCTTCAGGGATTTTTAAGCCCTTTTTAGTATTTTTATGGTTTATATGCTTTTATGGTTTTTATAGATTTGGAGGGTTTTAAGGGTTTTTCTGGGTTTTTGGGTCTATTTGGGTTTTTTTGGGTTTTTTGTGTTTTTAGGGGTTTTAAGATTTTTTAGAGTTTTTAGTGGATTTTAAGGGTTTTTAGGGATTTTAGAGATTTTGAGGGGTTTTAGGGTTTTCAGGATTTTTTAGGGTTTTTAGGGTTTTATGGTTATTTTGGTTATTTTGAGTTTTTTTAGGTGTTTTATGTTTTTTTACATTTTTAGGGGTTTGGGTTTTTAAGTTTTTTAGTGTTTTTTCAAGGTTTTCTAGGATTTTTATGGGTTTTCGGGGTTTTAGGGTCTTTTTGGGATTTTTTGGTTCTTTTGAGTTTTTAGGGGTTTATGGTTTTTCAGAGTTTTAAACATTTTTATGGGTTTTAAGGGATTTTATAGTTTTTAGTGGGTTTTTAGGGTTTTTATGGGATTTATGGTTTTTTGGGGGGTTTCAGGGATATTTGGGTTTTTATGTTTTAAGGTATTTTTAGGGCTTTTTAGGATTTTTATGGTTTTTATGGGGTTTTAGGGTTTTCAAGGGGTTTTAGGGGTTTTATGGTATATTTTTTGTTTTTAAGGTTTTGTTTTAGTTTTTTAGGGGTTTTATGTTTTTCTAGAGTTTTTGACATTTTTAGGGGTTTTAGAGTTTTTTGTGGTTTTTTTTGTTTTTATGGGGTTTTAGGTTTTTATGGTTTTTATGGTTTTTAGGGGACTTTCATGGTTTTTATGGTTTTTTATGTTTTCAAGGATTTTTTTACAATTTTTATAGTTTTTAGGGTTTTTTTGGGATTTTAGGGATTTTGAGGGGTTTTAGTGATTTTCATGGTTTTAAAGGGTTTTCATGGTTTTTAGGGTCATTTGGGTTTTTAAGGGATGTTTTTGAGTTTTTTAGGGTTCTTAAGGTTTTGAAGAGTTTTTTAAAGTTTTTAGGAGTTTTAAGGTTTTTTAGAGTTTTTAGTGATTTTTAGGGTTTTTATGGGTTTTAGGGCTTTTTAATGTTTTAGGGGTTTTCTGGTTTTCTGGGGTTTTCAGGGTTTTTTAGGGATTTTGAGTATTTTATGGTTTTTAAAGTTTTTATGGATTTTAGGGATTTTGACGGATTTTTGGGGTTTTCTGGTGTTTTTAGGGTTTTTTGGGTTTTTAGTGGTTATATGTTTTTTTTTGTTTTTAGTGTTTTTTCAGTTTTTTAAGGTTTTTTAGAGTTTTTAATGTTTTTTTTCAAGAAAAATAGAAATCATATATAGATGAAGATGAATTACAATCAAACCAATCACCCAAGGGGTGAGCCTTGTTAACCCAAACACAAAGTCTAGGCTTGGAAAGCAACAAGAATATAACAAAATCCAAAGAAAACCCATGGAATACCCATTGATCACTAGGAAATGAGTTGCCGAACAGATAGAAACATAAGCCCAAAGACACAAGAGAAAGTGCTAGAGAAAAGTCCAAGAGATGGAAACTGACACCACCAACCAGCACAATAGTAGTGCAGAAACACACCCACCAAGGCAGAGCAACATGAGCCCAGTAGCATCAAGCTCTGCAGCCACAAGTACCAAGCACCCAATGAACCAGTCACTAAGAAAACCGAAAAAACATGATAAACCCCTCTAGTTAGAATCCAAAAGAGCACCCAGCACCACATCTACCAAGTAGCATTCATCTGGATGTATTGTCACTACCGAACACAACATATGAGATTAGCAACTATCAAAAGATGGAGCAAGAGACTTACACATGCACCCCCGCTAAACTAGCAGAAACAAACACTACCCCACAAATCACAAGCCAGCAGGAAACCCTGACAAGAATAATCCCACCGAAAACAACATAGGCAAGCCTACATGCACACACTCATGCACTCATGAAACACCATACATGCATGAACTCACACACCACATGCACACACACACTCACGCACCATCACCTGAACACACACACACACACAACACCACACTGCCCCACCAAACCTAGAAACCAGCACAAATGTCAGCCCCTCCCAGCCACCACCCAATAGCCATCTGACCACAAGAAGTAGCCCAACACATTACCATCAACCCACCCGGTAGCCCCGCAACCTCTACCCATCAGCCCATATCATCTTGCATCTGAAATACCACCACCACACCAACAACGCCGCCCAAACTCCCTATAATAGCTAGAACCGAGCCCCCAACCTCTATCCCTCTAGAAAGAACAAAGAAGATAAAAAAATAAAAAATCACCCATAACCAGAAAAGAAGAACTAAGGGCCCCCTAAACCCACTTCTCCACCATCCAAGGCCCATCATACCACTTTGCACAAGCACCACACGAATCCAAAAACCATTCAACCTACATCGTATATCCCCCAGCACCATACTCACACCCCTGTATCCAGAATTGAGGCAACAATAACCAACACCACCACCACCAAGCACCATAAAAGTAGTGACAAACTAGAAACTAGAAAACCCACGCCCAACTGACCAGAACCCATCTAGAGAGGTGTCCCACTACTAATCACCCAACCAATAAATCAGAAGAACAAACATCACCCAACGCCTCCCCCAGTCCAAGCACCATGCAACAAAAACTAAATCCAAAGAAACCTTCAGCAGCACCTGAGAGCACTGCCGCCCAAATAACAGCCCACACACACAACTCCTAATCCGACCACCAAGAATCCAACAAAATCCAAGCCATATAACCCAAACTAAGGAGTGAGGAGCACTATGACCTAGCCAAACCCAGCAGCCCATCCATTATTGAAGTCCCATGCACCATATCCCTCCTGAAATCAAGCAAACACACTAAGAGAATCCAATAAACCGCAACACCACCGTAAAACCCATACCATACAACCAAGCCCCTACAATCAACCAAGAAGGTCGAGCCCAATAATAAAAATAACCCCAGCATCCTGAACTCAGCATCCTGCAACTGACCATACATCAACCACACAACAAAAAATCACTACAAAGCAACGAAACTAACCAACACGAAGAAAGGAAAAAAGAAAGTTTCAAATAATAATCATGTTCTTATTAGACATACTATAAGGAAAATGCTTAAAAGAATAAATCCTATAATGAAGGAAAAGATCAAACCTGAATCAAAGGTAACTACCACTGTAAAAGGGAGATCTAATCAACCGTGAATTATATTCCTTCCAAATGAGGTGTACCAAGTTTGACACTCCATGTTTCCCCAAATCAGGGTTTTATTGTTTTTTTACATTTTCAGGTATTTTTAGTGATTTTTTAGGATTTTTATGTTTTTTAGGGGTTTTTAGGGATATTAGGTTTTTTCGGGGTTTTTTAGGACTTTTAGGGTTTTTAGGGTTTTTCATGGTTTTTATAGTCCTTTTTGGTTTTTAGGATTTTCTTGAGTTTTTTGGGGTTTTAAGGGTTTTTAGAGTTTTTTAATGTTTTTAGGGGTTTAAAGGGATTTTTAAAAAAATAGTGGGTTTTTTGGGTTTTTGTGGGTTTTTAGTGTTTTTAGTAGTTATGGGGTTTTATGGTATTTTGGGGTTTTTCATGATTTTTAAGGTTTTTTAAGTTTTTTGGGATTTTAGGTCTTTTTAAGGATTTTTATGGTTTTTAGGGTTTTTTAGGGATTTTAGGGATTTTGAGGGGTTTTCAGGGTTTTCATCGGTTTTTAGGGTTTTTTTGTTTTTCAGGGTTTTAGGTTTTTTTATGCTTTTTGGGATTTTTAGGGATTTTGATGATTTTTTTGGTTTTTAGGGTTTTTAGGAATTTTGAGGGGGTTTTTTTGGTTTTTAGGTTTTTTTTGGTTTTATGGATTTTAGGGGTTTTATGGTTTTTAGGAGTTTTTCTAGATTTTTAGGGTTTTTACCTTTTTAGGGATTCTTAATTTTTTTAGGATTTTCATAGTTTTTTTTAAGGTTTTTTGGAAATTTGGGTGGGTTTAGGGTTTTTCATGGTTTTAGGGTTTTTTAGGAGTTTTACGGTCTTTTTGGGGTGTCAGGGTGTTTTTGAGTTTTTTAGAGTTTTGAAGGTTTTTGATATTGTTTTAATGTTTTGGGGGTTTAAAGGAGTTTTAGAGTTATTTTTTGTTTTATGATTTTTAGGGGTTTTTAGGGGTTTTAGGGGTTTTATGATTTTATGAGGGTTTTCAGGGATTTTTGGGTTTTTTACATTTTCAAGGATTTTTAGGGATTTTTTTTGCATTTTTATGGTTTTTAGGGTTTTTATGGGTTTCATGTATTTTGAGGCTTTTTAATGTTTTTCATGGTCTTTTGGGTTTTTAGTGGGTTTTTGAGTTTTTTATAGGGTTTATGTATTCTTAGAGTTCCTAACGTATTTAGATGTTTTGAAGGTTTTTAATGTTTTTAGTGGTTTTTACAATTTTTATGGGGTTTTAGGGGTTTTATGGTTTTCAATGTTTTTTAGGGTTTTTAGGGTTTTTTACATTTTAAGATATTTTTAGAGATTTCTAAGGATTTTTATGGTTTTAGGGTTTTTCTGAGTTTTAGGTATTTTTTTGTTTTTTAGCATTTTTAGTGTTTTTTAGGTTTTCAGGTTTTTTTTTGTTTTTTTTTGGGTTTTTAGGGGTTATTTTTTGAGTTTTTAGGGTTTTTAAGGTTTTCTAGAGTTTTTTAACATTTTTAAGGTTTTTTTTTGAGTTTTTTAGGGTTTTTAAGGTTTGTTAGAGTTTGTTAACATTTTTAGGGTTTTATGGTTTTTTGGAGTTTTTAGTAATTTTTAGGGTTTTTATTAGTTTTTGAGTTTTTTAAGGTTTCTAGGGGGTTTTATGGTTTTTAGAGGTTTTTTAGGGTTTTTTTTGTTTTTAGGTATTTTTAGATATTTTTTTGGATTTATCTAGTTTTTAGGGTTTTTAGGGTTTTCAGGTATTTTGAGGAGTTAGGGTTTTTAGGTTTGTTAGGGTTATTTAGAATTTTTCACAGTTTTAGGGTCCTTTTGGGGTTTTAGGGGTCTTTTTTGAGTTTTTAGGGTTTTTAAGGTTTTTAGAGTTTTTAAATGTTTTTTTGGGTTTTAAGGGATTTTATAGTTTTTTTATAGTTTTTAGGGTTTTTATGGGTTTTAGGGTTTTTTAAGGTTTTTAGGGGTTTTGTGTTTTTCAGGGGTTTTTCATATATTTTAGGGTTTTTTACTTTTTCAATGATTTTTTGGACTTTTTAGGATTTTTATATTTTTTATAGTTTTTAGGGCTTTGGGGATTTTGGGGTGGTTTTTTTTTGTGTTTTTCATAGGTTTTAGGTGTTCTAGGGTCTTTTCAAGGATTTTAGGATCTTTTTCTATTTTTAGGGTATTTTTATATTTTTTACGGTTTATATGGTTTTTAGAGCTTTTAAATATTTTCAGGAATTTTAAGGGTTTTTAGTGTTTTTAGGGTTTTTATGGGTTTTAAGAGTTTCTTAAGGGTTTTTAGAGTTATTTAGGTATTTAGGGGGTTTTTAGGGTTTTTAGAGTTTTTTATGTTTTCAGGGATTTTTAGGGGTTTTGGGTTTTAAGGTTCTTTTTGTGTTTTTAGGGGTTTTTTCTATTTTTTAAGGTTTTTAAGGTTTCTAAAAGTTTTTAAACGTTTTTATTGGTTTTAAGGTTTTTTATAATTTTCTGTTGTTTTTTGGGTTTTATAGTTTTTTTTATTTTTTTGGGTTTTTTAGGTTTTTTATGTTTTTTGGGGGTTTTATGGTATTAAGGATTTTTTCAGGGTTTTTAGGGGTTTTTATGGTTTTAGGGATTTTTTGGGATTTTTTAGAATATTTATGGTCTTTAGGCTTTTTAGGGGTTTTAGGGATTGTATGGTTTTTTAGGGTTTTTTAGTTATTTAAGGTTTTTGAGGGTTTTTATTGTTTTTAGTGGGTTTTAGGGGTTTTATGGGTCTTTAGGGGTTTTTTTAAGGTTTCTAGGGGTTTTTATGGTTTTCATTGATTTTTCAATGTTTTTAAGGGTTTTAAGTTTTTAGGGATATTTTAGGATTTTTTATGGTTTTTGGAGTTTTTAAGGTTTTTAGAGATTTTGAGAGTTTTTAGGATTTTTCAAGGGTTTTAACAGTTTTTATTAGTTTTCAAGGTTTTAGGGTTTTCTTGGGGTTTTTGGGGTTTTTTTGAGTTTTTTTGGTTTTTATTGTGTTTTAGATTTTTTTAACGTTTTTAGGGGTTTAGAGGGTTTTATGAGTTTTAAGGGTTTTTTTATTTATAGGGTATTTTATTATTTTTAGGGGGGTGGGTATGTTTTTTTTGGGTTTTTTATGTTTTTAGGGATTTTAGGGCTTTATTAGGATTTTTTTGTTATTAGGTTTTTTTAGATATTTGAGGTTTCTAAGGATTCTCATGGTTTTAGGGTTTTTAGGGTTTTTTAGAATTTTGGGGTCCTTTGGGGTTTTAGGGGTTTTTTGAGCTTTTTAGGGTTTTAAAGTTTTTTTGAGTTTTTTAACGTTTTTAGGGGGTTTTATAGTTTTTTGTGGTTTTTAGCGTTTTAGGGTTTTTATGGTTTTTTATGGTTTTTATGGTTTTTAGGTGTCTTAATGGTTTTGAGGGGGTTTTCAGGGATTTTAGGGGTTTTTACTATTTTCATGGATTTTTAAGGAATTTTTAGGATTTTTATATGTTTTTAGGGATTTTAGGGTTTTTTAGGGTTTTAGGGCTTTTCAGGGTGTTTCAGTGTATTTTGGGTTTCTAGGTATTTTTTGAGTTTTTCATAGTTTTTAAGGGTTTTTATATTATTTTAATATTTTTAGGGGTTTTGAGGGTTTTTAGAGTTTTTAGTAGTTTTTAGGTTTTTTGGGTTTTTAGGTTTTTTTAAGGTTTTTATGGTTTTTAGGGGTTTTTAGGGTTTTTTTATGTTTTCACGGATTTTTAGTTCTTTTAAATATTTTTATGGTTTTTAGAGTTTTTTGAGTTTTTAGGGATTATGAGGGTTTTAGGATCTTTCAGGGTTTTTAAGGGTTTTTTTATGGTTTTTTGGTCTTTTTGGGCTTTTAGGGGTTTTTTTTGAGTTTTTAGGGTTCTTAAGGTTTTTAACGTTTTTAACATTTTTATGGATTTTAAGGGTTTTTAGAGTTTTTAATGGATTTTAGGGTTTTTATGGGCTTTCAGGGTTTTTTATTATTTTTATGGGTCTTCCATGGTTTATAGGTTTTTTTATGTTTTAAGGGATTCTTAGGGATTTTTTAGTATTTTTATGGTATTTAGGGTTTTTATTGATTTTGAGGGGTTTTAGGGGATTTCAAGGGTTTTATGGTATTTAGTTGTTTTTAGGGTTTTTAGGGTCTTTTGGGGTTTTGGGTTTTTTTAGTATTTTAGGGTTTAAAAGGTTTTTTTGAGTTTTTAACATTTTTAGGGAATTGAAGGGTTTTTAGAGATTTTAGTGGGTAAATATTATTTTTTGGGGGTTTTAGGGATTTTTATGGTGTTTTAGAGTTTTTCATTGTTTTTTGGGTTTTTTTTACTTTTTTAGGGATTTTTTGGGATATTTTTTTTGGTTTTTAGGGGTTTTAGGGTTTTTAGGGTTTTGAGGGACTTTGAGGGGTTTAGGGGTTTTTTGGGTGATTTATGGTTTTTAGAGTTTTTTATGGTTTTTAGGGTCTTTGTGTCTTTAGGTTTTTTGTGAGTTTTTTTGGCTTTTAAGGTTTTTAGAGTTTTTATCGTTTTAATGGGTTTTAATGGCATTTAGAGTTTTTATTGTTTTGTAGGGTTTTTATGGATTTTAGTGTTTTTTAGAATTTTATGGTTTTCAGGTTTTTTAGGTATTTTAACATTTTCCTGAATTTTTAGGGATTTTTTAGGATTTTTATGGTTTTTAGGGTTTTAAATGTTTTTCAAAATTTTTAGGGGTTTTGGGGGTTTTTAGGGTTTTTAGGGTCTTTTGGGGTTTTAGGTTTTTTTGTGTTTTTTAGGGGTTTTAAGGTTTTTAGATTTTTTAACATTTTTAGGGGTTTTAATGGTTTTTAGAGTTTTTAGTGGTTTAGTGTTTTTATGAGTTTTTAGTTTTTTTATGGTTTTTAGGGATTTTGATGGCTTTTATGGGGTTTTCAAGGTTTTGTGGTTCTTTCCCTATTCAATGACTTTTAGGCCTTTTAGAATGTTGATGGTTTTTTGGGTTTTTTGGGGTTTTGAGGGGTTTTAGGGTTTTTCATAGTTTTTTCAGGTTTTTCAAGAATTTTATGGTCTTTTGGGGTTTTTAGTATTTTTAGGATTTTTATGATATTTTAGGGTTTTTTAACGTTTTTAGTGGTTTTATTATTTTCAGGGGGTTTTGAGTTTTTGGGTTTTTTTTTCGTTTTGAGGGATTTTTTTGGATCTTTTAGGATTTTTATGGTTTTTTGGGGTTTTTAGGGTTTTATAAATTTTGAGAGGTTTTAGGGTTTTTACTATTTTTGAGAGGTTTTAGGGTTTTTTATAAGTTTTTTAGGATTTTAGGTTTTTTCATTTTTTTAACGTTTTTAGGGGTTTAATGCGTTGTAAAGTTATTAGTGGTTTTTAGGGGTTTTATTGTTTTTTTGGGTTTTTTATGGTTTTAGGAGTTTTTATGGCTTTCAAGATGTTTTTAGAGTTTTTTATGTTTTCAGAGATTTTTAGGGATTTTTTAGGATTTTTTTTGGTTTTTAGGGTTTTTTAGGGTTTTAGAGATTTTTATTGGTTTTAGTATTTTTCATGTTTTTATGTTTTTAGGGGTTTTTAGGGTTTTTAGGGCCTTTTGGGGGTTTAGGATTTTTTTTTGAGTTTTTTAGGGTTTTATGGGTTTTTAGAGCTTTTTAACATTTTTAGGTGTATTTTGAGTTTTTATTGGTTTTTAGTGTTTTTTGTGTTTTTTTTATTTTTAGTTGATTTTATGGTTTTTTATGGTTTTTAGGGTTTTTAGGGTACTTTTTGTTTTCTGGGATTTTCAGGGATTTTTAGGATTTTTATATTTTATGTGTTTTTTATGGATTTTGAGGGTTTTTCAGGGGTTTTAGTGATTTAGAGTTTTTCAGGGTTTTTTGGGTCTTTTGGGGTTTTAGGGTTTTTTTGTGGGGTTTAGGGGTTTTTAGAGTTTTTTTTAACATTTTAGGGGGTTTTAGGTTTTTTAGAGTTTTTAGTGGGTTTTTAGAGTTTTATATTGTTTTAGGGGTTTTATTGGTTTCAAAGGTTTTTCAATGTTTTTAGGATTTTTTGCAGTTTTAGGTATTTTTTGGGATTTTTTAGGATTTTTATGGTTTTTAGGGTTTTTAGGATTTTTAGGGTTTTTAGGGTTTTTAGGGTTTTAAGGGGTTTTTCATGATTTTAGGGTCTTTTGGGTTTTCGGAATGTTCTTGATTTTTTGGGGGGTTTTAGGTATTTTTTGAATTTTTTAACATATTTAGGGTTTAAGAGTTTTTAGAGTTTTAGTTGTTTCTTACGGTTTTATGGGTTATTATGGTTTTTTAAGGATTTTAGTGGTTTTATGGTTTTTTTGTGGTTTTTCAGGGTTTCTAGGGGTTTTTATGTTTTTAGGGATTTTTTAGGAATTTAATTGTTTTTTGGGTTTTTTACGATTTTTTGGGATTTTGAGGGGTTTCAGGGTTTTCAGGGATTTCAGCGTTTTCAGGGTTTTTTAGGGTTTTTACAATTTTTCTTGGTTTTTTGTATTTTTTGGGTTTTTTGGTTTTTTTTGAGTTTTTTAGGTATTTTACAGGTTTTTAGAGTTTTTTTAATGATTTTTGGGGTTTCAAGGGTTTTTTGAGTTTTTAGTGGGTTTTATGGTTTTATTGATTTTTAGGGTTTTTTAAGGTTTTTAGGGGGTTTATGGTTGTTAGGGGGTTTTCAGGGTTTTTAGGGGTTTTTACGTTTTCTGGGATTTTTAGGGCTTATTTATTTATTTATTTTTGTTTTTTGGGTCTTTTGGAATTTTTAGGGATTTTAGGGTTTTAGGGGTTTTCAGGGTTTTTATGGTCTTTTGGGGTTTTAGGGTTTTTTTGAGCTTTTTTGGGTTTTATGGTTTTTAGAGGGTTTTAATGGTTTTAGGGGATTTAAGGGTTTTTATAGTTTTCAGTGGTTTTAGAGTTTTTATAGGTTTAGGGTTTTAAGGATTTAGGGGTGTTTTATGGTTTTAAGTGTGTTTTCAAGGATTTTTACATTTTCATGTAATTTAAGGATTTTTTATGATTTTTATGGTTTTTGTAATTTTTAGGGGTTTTAGGGATTTTAGGTATTTTAGGGTATTTTATGGTTTTCTAGGGTTTTTAGGGGTTTTAGGTTCTTTTGTGTTCTTAGGGGTTTTTGAATTTTTTTTATGATTTTTTAGTGTTTTTTAATTTTTTGGAGTTTTAAGTGGTTTTAGGGTTTTTAGGGGTTTTTAGGGTTTTTCAGGGTTTTAGGGGTTTTAGGGGGATTTTAGGGCTTTTTAAATTCTTTACGTATTCAGGGATTTTTAAGGATTTTTAGGATTTTTATGGATTTTAGTGTTTTTATAGTTTTTAGGGATTATGAGGGGTTTTCATTGTTTTTAGGGATTTTATGGTGTTTTTAAGGTTTTCAGGTCTTTTGGGGTTCTCAAGGTTTTTTTTTGAGTTTTTATGGTTTTTAATTTTTTTTAGTGTTTTTTGACATTTTTAGGGGTTTAAAGGGTTTTTAGAGTTTTTAGTGGTTTTAGGGTTTTTATGACTTTTAGGGTTTTTAATTTTTTAGGGGGTTTTATGGGTTTTAGGGGGTTTTCATGGTTTTTATGGTTCTTTACATTTTCCTAGTTTTTAGGGATTTTTAGGATTTTAATCATTTTTAGGGGTTTAAAGGTTTTTAGTGATTTTAGGGGCTTTCAGGGACTTTTTGGGACGTTTTTGGGTTTTAGGGTATTTTGAGTTTTTTAAGATTTTTAAGGTTTTTTAGATTTTTTTAACGTTTTTGGGGTTTTTAAGGATTTTTAGACCTTTTAGTAGTTTTATAGTTTTTATGGGTATTTAGTGTTTTTTAAGTATTTAGGGGTTTTATTGTTTTCTTGGGTTATCATGATTTTTGAGGTTTTTTACATTTTATGGGATTTTTAGGGATTTATTTAATATTTTTATGTTTTCTAGGGTTTTATAGGATTTTTAGTGATTTTAAAGGGGATTTTGAGGTTTTCATGGTTTTTAGGGATTTTCATGATTTTAAATAATTTTAGGTTTTTAGGGCCTTTTTTTAGTTTTTAGGGTTTTTAAGGTTTTTTAGAGTTTTTTAAATTTTTAGGGGGTTTAAGGGTTTTTAGAATTTTTAGTCGGTTTATAGTTTTATGGGTTTTTAATGTTTTTAGGGATTTTTTTTTGTTTTCTCGTGTTTTTCATGCTTTTAGGGTTTTTTATGTTTTGAGGGATATTTAGGGATTTCTTAGGATTTTTATAGATTTTTTAGGGTTTTTTGGGATTTTGAGGGTTTTGATGGTTTTAAGAGTTTTTTAAGGATTTTAGGGGTTTTCTAGTATTTTATGGTCTTTTGAAATTTTAGGGTATTTTGAGTTTTTAGGGTTTTTAATGTTTTTAGGGTTTTTTACATTTTCAGGGATTTTTAGGGAATTTTTATGATTTTTATGGTTTTTAAGGTTTTTTAGAGTGTTTAATGATTTTGATTGTTTTGACAAGATTTTAGGGTTTTTATTGTTTTTAGGGTTTTTAGGGTCTTTTTGGTGTTTTAGGGTTTTTTTAGTTTTTAAGGTTTTAAAGGGTTTTTAGAGATTTTTAACATTTTTATTGGTTTTAATGGTTTTAATGGTTTTTTGAGTTTTTAGTGGGTTTTTAGGATTTTAATGGGTTTTTTATGTTTTTTGGGGGTTTTGTGGTTTTTAGCAGTTTTTCAGGGTTTTTAGGGATTTTTAAATTTACAAGGTTTTTATTTATTTTATAGGATTTTTATAGTTTTTATAGTTTTTTTTGGGTTTTTAGGTATTTTGAGGGTTTTTAGGGTTTTTGAGGGTTTTTTGGTTTTTTTTGTTTTTTTAGTTTTTATGCTTCTTAAGGTTTTTTAGAGGTTTTCTTAATTTTTAAGTTTTTTATGGGTTTTTAGGGTTTTTGAAGGTTTTTATGGTTTTTAGGGGCTTTAAAGGGTTTTTTGTGTTTTGTAAGTTATCATGGATTTTTTGGGTTTTTTGGATTTTTATGGTTTTTAAGTTTTTAGTGTTTTGGGGGATTTTTAGTGTTTTTTGGGTTTTCTAAGTTTTTTTAGTATTTTAATGATTTTCATGGTTTTTAAGGTATTTTAGGGTTTTTAAGGTTTTTTGAGTTTTTTATAGTTTTTAGTTGTTTTAATGGGTTTTAATGTTTTCAGTGGTTTTTAGGGTTTTTATGGGTGTTAATGATTTTTTATTGTTTTTAGGGGTGTTATGGTTTATAGGGGGTTTTCAGGGGTTTTAGGGTTTTTTATGATTTCAAATATTTTTATGGCGGTTTAAGGATTTTTATGGTCTTTAGGGTCTTTTAGGGTTTTAAGGGTTTATGAGGTTTTAGATATTTTCTGGTTTTTTAGGGGTTTTCAGTGTTTTTAGGGTATTTTGGTGTTTTCATGTTTTTTTTGAAGTTTTTTAGGGCTTTTATGCTTTTTAGAGTTGTTTAAAAATTTTAGGGGTTTAAAAGATTTGTAATGTTTTGATGATTTTTAGGGATTTTTATTGGGTTTTAGTGGTTTTAAATATTTTAAGGGGTTTATGGTTTTTAGATAATTTTACATTTTCAGGGATTTTAAGGGATTTTTAATATTTTTAAGGGTTTTAGGGTATTTTAGGTATTTTAGGGATTTTTAGTGTTTTCAGTTTTTTAGAGTTTTAAGGGGTTTTTGGGTTTTTAGGGTCTTTTTGTGTTTTTTTGAGTTTTTTAGGGGTTTAAAGGTTTTTTAGAGTTTTTTTATCGTTTTAGCGGTTTAAAGGGTTTTTAGAGTTTTTAGTGGTTTTAGGGTTTTTATCAGTTTTGAGGGTTTCTAAGAATTTTGGGGGTCCTTACGTTTTTCATAGGGTTTTCGAGGTTTTTATGGATTTTTACATTTTTAGGGAATTTTAGGGTTTTTAGATTTTTTTTGGTTTTTCGGGGTTTTAGGGGTTTTAGGGATTTTTAGGGTTTTTAGTGTTTTCAGGGTTTTATGGTTTTTAGGATTTTTTAGGGCCGTTTTAGGATTTTTGGGTTTTTTTAATTTTTAGGGCTTTTCATGGATTTTAGAGTTTTTAATGTTTTTATGGATTTTAAGGATTTTTAGAGTTTTGTGGTTTTAGGTTTTTTAAAGGTTTTTAGGTGTCTTTATGTTTTTCAGAGTGATATTCATGGTCTTTTACATTATCAAGGATTTTTAAGGGTTTTTTAGGATTTTATTGTTTTTAGGGTTTTTAGGGATTTTAGAGATTTTGATGGGTTTTCAATTTTTTAGGGGTTTTTAGAGTTTTTATCATCTTTTTGGGTTTGTTTTCTTTTCAATTTTTTAGGGGTTTTAAGGTTTTTTGGTGTTTTTTAACGTTTTCATGGGTTTAAAATGTTTTTAGAGTTTTTAGTGTTTTTTAGGCTTTTTATCCTTTTTAAAGATTTGTGGGCGTTTTATGGTTTTCATATATTTTTCATCGTTTTTATGGTTTTTTCATTTTTAGGGATTTTTAGGGCTTTTTAGGATTTTTTTTATATTTTAGGGTTTTTAGTTATTTTGAGGGGTTTTAGGGCTTTCGGGGTTTTTTAGGTTTTTAAGGGTTTTTTGGGGTTTTAGGGTTTTTTGGGGTTTTTTGAGTTTTTTGAGTTTTTAGGGGTTTTAAGGTTTTTTAGAGTTTTTAGTGGTTCTTAGAATTTTTACAGTTTTTAGGGGTTTCCAAGGGGATTTTCTGTGCTTTTAGGGTTATTTACGTTTTTATGGATTTTTAAGGATTTTTGTGTATTTTTTGGATTTTTAGGGTTTTATAGGGGTTTTAGGGACTTTTAGGGTGTTTAGGGGTTTTCTTGGTTTTTAGGGGTTTTCATGGTTTTTAAGATCTATTGGGTTTTAGGTTGTTTTTTTAATTTTTAGTGTTTTATGGTTTTTTAGAGTTTTTAACATTTTTTGGGGTTTAAGGGTTTCATAGTTTTTAGTGGGTTTTTAAAGTTTTATGGGGTTTTAGGTTTTTTACATTTTTTAGGATTGGGAATACATTTGGAGTTACCTCCCACTATGAAAATAAATAGATAATATTTACCTCTAGTTTATCACACATTAAGAAAGAGTGAGAAGTTGAATTATTTTCAAATGATTTTCAGGGGTTTTTCAAGATTTTTTGGGTTTTTTATGTTTTCAAGGATTTTTAGAGCTTTTTAGGATTTTTTTGGTTTTTTTGGTTTTGGTGTTTTTAGATATTTTGAGGGTTTTTAGGGTTTTTCAAATTTTATTAGGGTTTTCTGGGTTTTTCTGAGTTTTTAGGTCCTTTTTTGGGTTTTTTGGTTTTTTTTGAGTTTTTAGTGTTTTTAAGGTTTTGTAGAGTTTTCTCAACATTTTAAGAGTTTTTAGTGGGTTTTGGGGGTTTATGGTGTTTTAAAGTTCTTTAAGGTTTTTATAGTTTTAAGGGGTTTTTTAGGTTTTTCAGGGTTTTTTACATTTTTTAGGATTTTTATTGATTTTTATAGATTTTAGGGGTTTTAGGGTTTTAAGGTATTTTTAAGGTTTTTATGGTTTTAGGGTATTTTGTGTGATAAGGGGTTTTTGTGTTTTTTTAGGGTTTGAAGGTTTTTTATATTTTTTCAATGTTTTTAGGGATTTTTAAGGTTTTTATAGTTGTAGTGGTTTTTTGGGTTTTATGGGTTTTTATGGGTTTTAAGGTTTTTTGGGGTTTTTATGATCTTCATGGGGTTTTCCAGGAATTTAGGGTTTTTTACCTTTTCAAGTATTTTTATGTATTTTTTAGGATTTTTATTATTTTTAGAATTTTTTAGGGGTTTTGGGTATATTGAGGGTTTTTAATGTTTTCAGGGTCTTTTGGGTCTTTTGGGTTTTTAGGGTTTTTTTTAGATTTAGGGGGTTTTAGTGTTTTAGTGTGTTTTAATGATATAGGGGTTTTAAGGGTTTTTAGAGATTTTAGTAGTTTATAGGTGTTTTATGGGTTTTGATGGGTTTTTAATGTTTTTAGGGTTTTATGGTTTTCTTGGGGTTTTTAGGGGTTTTAGGGTTTTTTTATGTTTTTAGGGATTTTAAGGGATTTTTCAGGATTTTTATGGTTTGTTTGGGTTTTTATGGATTTTGGAGATTTTGAGGGTTTTTAAGGTTTTAGGGTTTTTATGGGATGTTTGGGTTTTTAGGGTTTTTTAGGGAGTTTAAGGTCTTTTGCGTTTTTAGGATTTTTTTGAGTTTTTTAGAGTTTTTAAGGTTTTTAGAGTTTTTTACATTTTTAGGGGTTTCAAGGTTTTTTAAAAAAATCATGGTTTTTAGGGTTTTTAAGAATTTTAGGGGTTTTATGGTTTTCAGGGTTTTTGTAGGGGTTTTATGGTTTTTTGAGATTTTTAGGGTTTTAGGGATTTTGTGGGGTCTTAGGGGTTTTCAGGGTTTTTTAGGGGTTTTCAGGTTTTTCAAGGTTTTAAGTTATTTTGGATTTTCATGGTTTTTTTTTGAGTTTTTTAGGTTTTTAAGGTGTTTTAGAGTTTTTTAACGTTTTTAGTGGTTTTAAAGGTTTTTAGAATTTTCAATGGTTTTTTTGGGGTTTTATGGGTTTTTAGGGTTTTTTAATGTTTTTAGGGGTTTTACGGTTTTTAGGGGTTTTTATGGTTTTAGGAGTTTTTACGATTTTAGTGATTTTTATGGATTTCCTAAGATTTTTATGGTTCTTAGGTTTTTTATGGATTTTGAGGGTTTTAGGGTTTTCAGTGTTTTTTATGGTGTTTTGTGTTTTTCAGGGGTTTAAGGGTCTTTTGGGGTTTTTGAGTTTTTTTGGGTTTTAAAGGGGGTTTTAGAGTTTTTTAATGTTTTAATAATTTTAAGGGTTTTAGAGATTTTAAAATTTTTAAGGGTTTTTAGGGTTTTTCTTATTTTTAAAGGTTTTTAGGCCTTTTATGGTTTTGAGGGGTTTTTCAGAGTTTTCAGGGTCTTTTACATTTTCAAGGAATTTAGGTATTTTTTAGGATATTTATGTGTTGTAGGGTTTTTTAGGTTTTTAGGGATTTTGAGGGTTTTTATGGGTTTTTAGTGTATTTTATCGGTTTTAGAGATTTTAGGGTTTTATGGTTTTTTCTGGGTTTTAGGAGTTTTTTGTGTTTTTAGGGTTTTTAAGGTTTTTTAGTGTTTTTTTACATTTTTAGGGGTACTAAGGGTTTTTGTTTTTTTATGAGTTTTGGGGGTTTTAAAGGATTTTTGGGGTTTTATAGATTTTTGTGGGTTTTTAGGGTTTTTAGAGTTTTTTACATATTCAGGTATTTTTTGGGATTTTTTAGGATTTTTATGGTTTTTAGGGTATTTGAGGGTTTTTCGGGATTTTGAGGGCTTTTAGGGATTTTTAGTGTTTTTATGGTCTTTAGGGTATCTATGGTTTCTTTGGGTTAATAGGGTTTTTTGAGTTTTTAGTGTTTTAAGGTTTCTTAGAGCCTTTTAACGTTTTTAGGGGTTTAAAGGGTTTTTTGAGTTTTTAGTGGATTTTTTAGGGGTTTTATGGGTTTTTAGTGTTTTTAATGTTTTTAGGGGTTTTATGGTTTTCATGTGGTTTTAAGGTTTTTAGGTTTTTCATGTTTTTATGGATTTTTGGGATTTTTTGGGGTTTTATGGTTTTTAGGGATTTTTGGGGTTTTTAGGGATTTTTTGGGGTTTTAAGGATTTTCAGGGTTTTTTAGGGTTTTAAGGTTTTTTAGTATTTTTAGTTTCTTTTGGGTTTTAGGGTTTTTTAGTTTTTTATGGTCTAAGGATTTTTATATTTTTTAATCCTTTTTAAGGGTTTAAGGTTTTTTAGATTTTTTAATTGTTTTTAGGGTTTTTATGGGTTTTAGGGTTTTTTTGGCCATTTATGGTTTTCAGGGGGTTTTCATGTTTTTTAGGGATTTTTACGTTTTTAGGTAGATGTTGGGATATTTTATGGTTTTTATTATTTTTAGTGCTTTTAGGGTTTTTAGGTATTTTGAGCGTTTTTAGGGATTTTCATGTTTTTAGGGTTTTTAGGGGGGCTTAAGGTTTTTAAGATCTTTTTGGGATTTCTAGGATTTTTTTTAGTTTTTTAGAGGTTTTAAGGGTTTTTAGAGTTTTTAAAAAAATTAGGGTATCTATGGGTTTTTAGAGTTTTTAGTGGTTTAGGGGGTTTATGGGGTTTTAGGGTCTGTTATGGATTTTAGGGGTTTTTATAGTTATCATGGGGTTTCAGATTTTTTAAGGTTTTTTACATTTTCATGGATTTTTTGGGATTTTTTAGGATATATATGGTTTTAGGGTTTTTTGGTTTTTTATGGTTTTTATGGTTTTTATGGATTTTTAGGGTTTTTTGGGATTATAGGGTTTTTAGGGGTTTTCACGGTTTTTATTGCCTTTTTCGGGTTTTTGGGTTTTTTTTGAGTTTTTAGGCTTTTAATTTTTTTTAGTGTTTTAAACCTTTTTATGGATTTTAAGTGTTTTTACTGTTTTAGTTGTTTTTTTCGAGTATTTATGGGTTTTTAGGGTTTTTAGGTTTTTAAAGGTTTATATATTTTTCAGGGGTTTTTGATGGGTTTTTGGGTTTTTTATGTTTTCCGTGATTTCTAAGGATTTTTTAGGATTTTTATTCTTTTAGGATTTTTTCGGGATTTTAGGGATTTTTAGTGGTTTTAGGGTTTTTAGGGTTTTTAGAGTTTTTTGGGTTTTTCAAAGTTTTTAGGGTCATTTGGGTTTTTCGGATTATTTTGAATTTTTTTTGGGTTAAGGTTTTTCAGAGTTCTTTAACATTTTTATGGGTTTAAAGGGATTTAGGATTTTTTTAGTGGTTTTTTGGGGTTTAGTGGGTTTTTAGGGGGTTTTAGTGGGGTTTTAGGGGGTTTAAAGGTTGTTAGGGTTTTATGGTTTTCAAGGGGTTTTTAGGGTTTTTAGGGGTTTTTATATTTTCAGGGATATTTAGGGATTTTTAGGAATTTTTGGTTTTTTTGGTTTTTATGGATTTTATGGATTTTGAGGGATTTTATGGGGTTTTAGCATTTTTTAGGGTTCTCAGGGACTTTTTGGGTATTTAGTGTCTTTTGAGATTTTAGAGTTTTTATGGTTTTTTGGAGTTTTTAAAAAAATTAGGGGTTTAAAGGGATTTTATAGTTTTAGTGGTGTTAGGGTTTTTTTTTGTTTTTACGGTTTTTATTGTTTTTAGGGTTTTGAGGCATTTTTCAAGTTTTTTATGGTTTTTTGCATTTTTGGGATATTCATGCTTTTTTAGGTTTTTGATGGTTTTTAGGGTTTTTAGGGTTTTTAGGGTCTTAGGGATTTTTTTTAGTTTTTAGGGGTTTTAATATTTTTTATAGTTTTTAAACATTTTTAGAGGCTTTAGGGTTTTTAGTGGTTTTTATGTGTTTTTAGGGTTTTTATGGTTTTTAGGGGGTTTTCATGTTTTTTATGGTTTTTTACGTTTTTAGGGATTTTTATGGATTTTTTAGGATTTTATGGTTTTTAGGATTTTTTAGGGTTTTTATGGATTTTGATGTTTTAGGGTTTTTCAGGGGGGGTGGGGTTTTCAAGGTTTTGAGGGTCTCTTTTGGTTTTCTAGTTTTTTTATGTTTTTTAGCGTTTTTAAGGTTTTTAGAGTTTTTAACGTGTTTAGGGAATTTAATGGTTTTTAGAGTTTTTAGTGTTTTATAAGGGTTTAAGGTTTTTAGGGTTTTTTATGGTTTTTAGGGTTTTTAGGGTATTTTATGTTTTCAGAGATTTTTAGAGATTTTTTATTATTTTTATTATTTTTGGGTTTTTAGGAGTTTTTAGGGTTTTTAGGGGTTTTCAGGGTATTGTGGGTTTTTAGGGGGTTTGGGGTTTTTTGATTTTTTAGAGTTTTTATAGTTTTGTAGTGTTTTTTAACTTTTTTTAGGGTTTTATAGTTTTAGTGGGTTTTTAGGGTTTTTATGGTTTTAGGGGGTTTTATGGTATTCAGAGATTTTTTAGGGTTTTAGGGTTTTTTACATTTTCAGGTATTTTTAGGGTTTTTTTGATTTTTATGGTTGTTAGGGGTTTTTAGGGTTTTAGAGACATTGAGGATTCTTAGGGGTTGTCAGTTTTTTAAACTTTTTAACATTTTTATGGGTTTTAATTGTTTTTATATTTTTAGTGGTTTTTAGGGGTTTTAATGTTTTTAGGGTTTTTATGGTTTTCAGGGTTTTTTAGGGTTTTAGGGTTTTTTGTGTTTTAAGGGATGTTTAGGGTTTTTGGGATTTTTATGGATTTTATGGTTTTTATGGTTTTTAAGGATTTTTATTGATTTTGAGGTGTTTAGGTGGTTCAGGGATTTTTTGGATTTTTGGGGTATTTATGGTTTTTTAGGTCATTAAGGTTTTTTGAAATTTTTAGGTATTTCAAGGTTTTTTTAATGTTTTAACGTTTTTAGGGGTTTTAAGGGTTTTAGAGATTTTAGTGGGTTTTGAGGGTTTTGATAAATTCTTATGGGTTTTTAAGGTTTATAGGTATTTTTATGGTTTTCTAGCGGTTTTTTGGGGTTTTTGGGGTTTTTACATTTTTAGGTATTTTTAAGGATTTTTATGGTGTTATGGGTTTTTTGGGGGTTTTTTGGATTTTTATTGTTTTAATAGTTTTTATGGATTTTTACGGTTTTTTGGGTCTTTTCGGTTCTAGGGTGTTTTTGAATTTTTTTTGTGTTTAGTGGATTTTTAAAGTTTTTAATGTTTTTTGGGGTTTTAAGGGTTTTTATATTTTTTATGATTTTTTTGTGGTTTTTATGGGTTTTCAAAATTTTAAGGGTTTTAGGGATTTTATGGTATTTAGGGGTTTTTTTATAGTTTTTAGGGGAGTTTTACATTTTTAGGGATTTTTATGGATTTTTTAGGATTTTGTCATTTTTAAGGGGTTTTCAATGTTTTTAGGGATTTTTGGGTGTAAGGGCTTTTTTAGTTTTTAGGGGTTATAAGGTTTTTCATATTTTTTTAACATTTTTAGTGGTTTCGGATTTTTTAGTGAGTTTTTAGGGTTTTATGGGTTTTTAGGGGTTTTAAGTGTTTTTTGAGATTTTGTGGTTCTCAGGGGTATTTGGGATTTTTTACGTTTGTAAGGATTTGTAGGGATTTTTTAGGATTTTTATATTTTTATGGTTTTTATGGGGTTTTAGGGGTTTTAGGGTTTTTAGAGTTTTTTAACATTTTATGGGTTTAAATGGTTTACAGTTTTAGTGGTATTTAAGGTTTTTAAGTTTTTTGGGATTTTATGGGATTTTTATATTTCTCACGGTTTTTAAGGGTTTTTAGGGTTTTTAGGGTGTTTTTGGTTTTTTTATTGGTATTTTTTGATTTTTTGTGTTTAATGGTTTTTTGGTGTTTTATAACGTTTTTAGGGATTTTTAGGGGTTTGGGTGTTTTTAGTGGGGTTTTAGGGTATTTATGGGTTTTTAGGTTTTTTTAAGGTTTTAAGGGTTTTTATGGTTTCCGTAGATTTTTTAGGGTTTTTAGGGTATTTTTACATTTTCAAGGACTTTTGGGGATTTTTTAGGATTTCTGTAGTTTCTAGGGTTTTTAGCGTTTTTAGGGATTTAAAGGGATTTTTGGGTTTTCAAGGTTTTTATAGTTTTATGGGTTTTTAGGGTTTTTACTGTCTGTTTTGGTTTTTTATGTTTTTATAGTTTTTTTGGGTTTTTATGGTTTTTTTAGTTTTTTAACTGTTTAGGGGTTTAAAGTGTTTTTAAAGTTTTAGAGTTATTAGGGGTTTTATGTGTTTTTATGGTTTTTATTGTTTTGGGGGGTTTTATGGTTTTCAGGTTATTTTTATGGTTTTTACGGTTTTTTTGTTTTCAGGGAATTTTAGTGATTTTTAATGATTTTTAGCGTTTTTAGGGGTATTATGGATTTTGAGAGTTTTTTAGGGTATTTAGGGTTTTAAGGGGATTTTTGGGTTTTCTGGGGGTTTTTGAGTTTTTACGGTTTTTTAATGTTTTAGGAGTTTTTTAATGTTTTTAGGGGTTTTTAGAGTTTTTAGTGGCTTTTAGGGTTTTTATGGTTTTTGGGGATTTTATAGTTTTTATGGGTTTTTCAGGGTTTTTATGTCTTTTTACATTTTTAGTGATCTTTATGGATTTAAGGATTTTTATGGTTTTTTTGGTTTTTTGGTTTTTTTGGGGGGTTCTATGGTTTTTTAGTTTTCTAGGGTTTTAAGGTTTTTTACTATTTTTAAAATTTTAGGGGTTTAGAGTGGTTTTAGAGTTTTTAGTGGGTTTTTAGTGTTTTTATTAGTTTTTTATTATTTTTAGGGGGTTTTATATTTTTTGGGGGTTTCTTTATTTTTTAGTGGTTTTTACGTTTTTAGGGTTTTTTAGGGATTTTTTAGAATTTTGAGGGTTTTCATGGTTTTTATGGTTTTTTCGGTTTTTTTGGGTTTTTTAGGTTTTTAGGGTATTTTTGGTTCTTTAGTATTTTTTTAGTTTTTATGGGGTTTGGGTGTTTTTTAATTTTTTTAGTGTTTTTTATGATTTTCAAAGGGTTTTTAAGATTTTTAGTGGTTTTCCGTTTTCAAGGATTTTTAGAGCTTCTTTAGGATTTTTACAGTTTTTTGTTTTTTAGGGTTTTCAGGTTTTTAGGGTCTTTTGGGGTTTTTGTGTTTTATAGGTTTATTTGAGTTTTTAATGTTTTTAGGGGTTTTCAGAGTTTTTAGAGTTTTTAGTTGTTTTTCAGGGTTTTTTGGGATTTTAAGGTTTTTAGGGTATTTTATGGTTTCCACGGTTTTTTAGGGTTATTAGTGTTTTTTATGTTTTCAGAGATTTTTTGGGATTTTTAGGGGTTTTTAGGTTTTTAGGGTTTTCTAGGTTTTTATGGGATTTTGATGTGTTTTATGGTTTTTTGGGTTTTTTTGGGTTTTTGGGTTATCATGGTTTTTAGGTTATTTTAGGGTTTTATGGTTTTTTTTTGAGTTTTTTAGGTTTTTAAAGGTTTTTATAGTTCTTAACATTTTACGGGTTTTAAGGGATTTTAGAGTTTTTATTGGTTTTAGGGTTTTTATGGGTTTTTGGGATTTTTAAGGTTTTTAGGGGTTCTATGGATTTCAGGAGTTTTTTAGGTTTTTTATGTTTTTAGAGAATTTTAGATATTTTTTAGTATTTCGTAGTTTTTAGGGATTTTAGGGATTTTGAGGGGTTTTAGGGTTTCTTAGGTTTTTTAGTGTTTTCGGAGTTTTTGGGGGCGTTATGGATTTCTAGGGGTTTTCTCAGTTATTTAGTGTTTTAAGGTTTTTAGAGTTTTTAACATTTTTAGGGGTTTAAAGACTTTTTAGATTTTTTAGTGGGTTTTTAGCGTTTCTATCGGTTTTTAGGTTTTTTTATGGATTTTAGGTTTTATGGTTTTTAGGGGGTTTTAGGAGTTTATTGGGTTTTTCTATTTTTAGGGATCTTGAGGGATTTTTAGGATTTTTAGAGTTTTTAGTTGTATTTTAGGGTTTTTATGTGGTTCTTTTTGTTTTAGAAGTTTTTATGGTTTTTCAGGGTATTTCAATGTTTTTTGGGTTTTTTACATTTTCAATAACTTTTAGGATTTTATAGGATTTTAATGGTTTTTTGGATTTTTTAATAATTTAAGGGTTTTTAGGTTTTTCATGGTTTTTATGGTTTTTATGGGTTTTTTGGGTTTTTACAGTCTTGTTGGGTTTGAGTGTTTTTATTTTTTTAGGGTTTTTAAATTTTTTTAGAATTTTTAATGGTTTAGGGGTTTAAAGTGTTTTAAGAGTTTTTAGTTGTTTTTATGGGGTTTATGTGTTTTTAAAGTTTTTTATGGTTTTGGGGGGTTTTATGGTTTTCAGGGGTTTTTCCTGATTTTTTATTTTTTTAGCGATTTTTAGGGATTTTTTAGGATTTTTATGGGTTCTGGGGTTTTAGGGGTAATAGGTATTTTGAGATTTTTTAGGGTTTTTAGGGTTTTAAGGGAATTTTTGGGTTTTCTGGGGTTTTTAAGGGTTTTTAGGGTTTTAAGGTTTTTTTGATTTTTTTAACATATATAGGGGTTTAATGGGTTTTTAGAGTTTTTTTGGGATTTTATGGTTTTTAGGGGCTTTTTTAGGTTTTTTAGGGATTTTAATATTTTTATGGTTTTTAGATATTTTTAGGGTTTTAAGGATTTTGAGGATTTGGGGGGGTTGGAATTTTTTAGGGTTTTTTGGTTTTTTAGGTTTTTAGGGAACTTCGAGTTTTTAAGGTTTTTTTGGTTTTTTTATGTTTTTTTAAGGTTTATTAGATATTTTTAACACTTTAGGTGTTTAAAGGGGTTTTATAGTTTTTAGTGTTTGTTTAGTGTTTTTATGGGTTTTTAGGGGTTTTATGGTTTTTAGGGGTTTTACGATTTTTAGGGGGTTTAGGGATTTTTATGTTTTTAGGGTTTTCTATGGATTTAAGTATTTTTATTGGTTTGAGGGTTATTAGGTATTTTTTTTATGTTTTTTGGGGTTTTCTAAGTTTTTTATGGTTTTGAGGATTTTAGGGTATTTTTTGGTTTTTAGGGGTTTTTTTTGAGTTTTTATGGTTTTTAGGGTTTTTAGTGTTTTTAACCTTTTTATGGGTTTTAAGGCGTTTTAGAGTTTTTAGTGCATTTTTTGTTTTTTATTTGTTTTCGGATTTTTATGATTTTTTGGGGTTTTATGTTTATCAGTGGGTTTTCAGGGTTTTTAGGTATTTTTAGGTCTTTAAGGAATTTTAGAGCTTCTTGATTATTTTTATGGTTTTTAATGTTTTTTCAGGTTTTTATGGATTTTGAGGGGTTTTAGTGTTTTTCATAGTTTTAGGGTTTAAATGGGTTTTCAGGGTTTTTAGGTTCTTTGGGGTTATAGTGTTTTTTTTTGAGTTTTTAGGGTTTTATGTTTTTTTTATAGTTTTTAACATTTTTTGGGGTTTTAAGAGTTTTTAGTGTTTTTAGTTGTTTTTAGGGGTTTTATGGGTTTTAGATTTATTTTAGGTTTTTAGGGGGTTTTATAGGGTTTTTATGTTTTTAGAGATTCTTATGTTTTTAGGGTTTTTAGGGATTTTGAGGCCTTTTAGAGTTTTGAGGGTTTTTTGGGTCTTTAGGTTTTTCAAGATTTTTTGGGTCTTTTCGGTTTTGAAGGGTTTTTTTATTTTTTTGGGTTTTAAAGGTATTTTAGAGTTTTTAACGTTTTTAGTGGTTTTAAGGGTTTTTATATTTTTTAGTGGTTTTTAGTGTTTTTTATGAGGTTTTTTTATTTTTTTAGGTTTTTAGGGTTTTTTATTATTTTAAGAGTTTTTTTTTGCATTTTTAGGGTTATTTATGTTTTCAAGGAATTTTATGGAGTTTTTAGGATTTTTATGTTTTTTAGGGTTTTTGGGATTTTTAGGGGTTTTAGGGTTGTTCGAGGTTTTTTAGGGTTTTATGGTTTTTTCGGGTTTTTAGGGAATTTTTTCTTTTAAGGGTTATTTTGTTTATTTGGGGTTTTAAGGTTTTTAATTTTTTTTAATATTTTTATGGTTTTTAAGGGTTTTTAGAGTTTTTAGTGGTTTTAGGGTTTTTATGGATTTTTAGGGGGTTTTAAGGTTTTTAGGGGTGTTTATGGTTTTCTGGGGTTTTTCAGGATTTTTATGGATTTTTATGTTTTCCGGGATTTTTAGGGTTTTTTTAGGATTTTTATGGTTTTATGGTTTTTTAGGGATTTTAGGTATTTTGATGGGTTTTTTGGGTTTTTTGGGTCTTTTAGGGGTTTGTGGGTCTTTTGGGTTTTAGGGATTTTTTGAGTGTTTTTGGGTTTTTATGATTTTTAAGAGTTTTTTAGCATTTTTAGGGTTTTAAGGGGTTTTAGAGTTTTTAGTGGGTTTTAGGGTTTTTATAAGTTTTTAAGTTTTTTAGGAGTTTTTATGGTTTTCCATGGTTTCCAAGGTTTTTAGGGTTTTTTCGGTATTCAGGGATTTCTAGGCCTTTTCTAGGGTTTTTTATTGTTTTTAGGGTTTTAGATTTTATAGGGATTTTGAGTGGTTTTAGTGGTTTTTCGGGTTTTTTAGGGTTTTTAGGGGGGTTTTGGTTTTTTGGGTTTTTAGGGACTTATTTTTGAGCTATTCGTGTTTTAAGGTATTTTAGAGTTTTTACATTTTTAGTGGTTTTAAGGGTTTTTTGATTTTTTAGTGATTTTAAGGGGGGGGGGTTCGGTTTTTAGGTTTTTTTAAGGTTTTTGGGGTTTTATGGTTTTCTGATGTTTTTTAATGTTTTTAGGATTTTTTATGTTTTCAAAGGATTTAAGGGATTTATTAGGAATTTTAGAGTTTTATGGGTTTTTAGGGTTTTTAGGGTCTTTTGGGGGTTTTCTAGGGTATTTTGAGTTTTTTAGGGCTTTTAAGGGTTTTTAGAGTTTTTTAAACATTTTTAGGGGTTTAAAGAATTTAAAGAGTTTTTAGTTGTTTTTTAAGGTTTTTTTTGGGTTTTTAAAGTTTTTAGGGGTTTTATGGTTTTTAAGGGTTTTTGTTGTTTTTTGGGTTTTTTATGTTTTTAATTATTTTTGGTCCTTCCAGAAACTCTAAGAATCCGTAAGAGAATAAGATCATTAACATCATTTTCCATTGGACCTGTCTGAATGTAAGATTCCACATGAATTTCTATTTTAAGTATCATGACAGCACCCTGGAAGGAGAGTAACTTTTTGTTGAAAGAAATCGCATTACGGGTATCCCAGATATAAGAAGTGATTGAAGCAACGACAATGAGAAAAAGTTTAGACACCTGCTTGCTGTAAGGAAAATTAACCAGGCTATCCAGTAGCTCAAAAAATAGCCTATTAAAATAGGAAGGGAACCCAAAAAACTTATGCAAGTAGTCCCAAAATGTAGTTGTAAAACTGAATTGAAGAAAGGTATACTGGATGGATTCCTTGGCACAAAGACAGAGAAAACAGACTGAGGCCAGGCTGTGTCCGGCCTGTTGTAGTTGACCTTGAAGCGGCAACCAATTTTATCAGAGTTTCCAGAGCAGCAGATGGTTAGCCGGATGGATAAAGGGTCTCTTAAAGCTTGAAAGCCAGGCTAGAGGAGCTGAAACCTGTTCACATTAAAATTGATAAAATTCCTTCACATTGAGTTTTCCAACAATTTTAGGTTTCAAGATTAAGGCATCCTTTTCAAAAAAGATGTATTCTTGAATCTGCAAGAAAGTGTCAGCTGGGAGGAGAACTTCAAACTCTCATAGTCGATGAATGAAGCCAACAATCGGCATGTTTCTTGAATCAGCAGGAGGCTCCACACTATCCAACAGTGGACTATCGAGCCAAGTGGTGGACCAAACATTCAAATCTAAATTCTTTGAAATGATCCATTTCGAGTGATCCATAATTCCCTTGTATGACCCTCAGATTGCTGGCCAAATCGAGGATGGGAAGTAACCAGTAAACACATCAAAAAGTTCCAGTGTAAACCTCTCCTGGAAGAATCCCAGGATATCATCATTAAGTTCGAACAAGCCTGAGGTGAACTTGGAAAGGATGGCATCATTAAATCTCCTGAGGTCTTTAATTCCAAGCCCTCCTAACTCAATTGGATTTGTGCAATCCTTCCAAGCCACAAAAACCATTTTTCTTTCACTGATGCAACCCGTACAAGAAATGTTTCTAATATTCACCTACAGGTCTTTAATGAGGTTAACTGGCCATCTATAAATGGAGATGGCATGGGTGAACATAGAGGTAATAACTGAATTGATAAGAAAAACTCTCTAGGCTTGCGATAAACACTTCCCTTTCCATTTAGCAATTTGTTGGACGATTCTTTTCGCCATGCTCTCAAAATAACTGCTCTTAACCCTCCCTTAGAAAATAGGGACACACATATAGACAATGGGTAGTGATCCCCTCTTAACCCCAAGGGAATGGGAAATGCGTAACTATTGAGAGGGGGAAATCCCCTCCCCGAAGATGATAGAAGATTTATTCCAACTAATGGATTGCCCGCCACACATTCATAGTGACAGAAGATCATTCGAATTGAGGAAAAGTTCGTCTTGTCATCCTGTCTAAAGAGGAGGATATCGTCATCATAAAAAAGATGGGATGGTACCTGAAGATCTCTCCCTACCTTAATTGGTTGGAAAAGACCAGCTTGCATGAGGTCAATGAGGAATCTACTCAAATAGTCTTCAAAAATCTCTAAGAGAATACCATAGATTAGATCTCCCTACCTGACTCCATAGGAGTATGGAAAGAACCCCTTAGGGGAGCTATTAATAAGCACTGAAAATCTAGCACTATTCAATATGGATGCCACCATCTTGATGAATCTGTTCAAGAAACCATATTTTGAGATCACTTGGAAGATGAAGCTCCACTTAATGGTGTCAAAGTCCTTAGAGATATCCATCTTTAAATAAAAATTTCCATCCTTCGAGCATTTCCTCGTAATATTGATACACTCCGAGGCTGTAAATAAGTAGTTATATATGTTCCTCCCTGGAACAAAACCAAATTGATTTGGGGTAACAAGCTCCCCCATAAAACTCCTCATCCTTTTGACCATAATTTTGATGATAATTTTGGGGATGTTATTCCCAATAAAAACCGGCTGAAAGTCTCCAATTCCAAGAGCATTTTCCTTCTTTTGAATCAGAGAAATGAAATTAGAATTAGTGTCATGTGGGAAAGAGCTGGAGCAAAAAAATTCCCTGACAACATTAGTAACTTCCACATGCATTAAATCCTATTAGAACATGAATAACTTGTTTCTAAAACCATCTGGGCCCGCTACACTTTCCATGTTAAGAGAAAACAAAGCAGATCATACTTCCTCCTCTAAAGGAATATTCATTAAGTATTTATTATGTTGGTCATCAACACAAGGAAAAATGGAATCCATCAAAGGGAGGGAGTACTCCACAACATTATCAATGTACAACCCCTAAAAATAACCCACCACAGCAACAGAGATATCATCCTCAGAGGTGAAGGTAGACTCATGAATGAGGATAGCATTCAAGCACTTCTTGGCATTGTTTTCCCTATGTAGATGGTGAAAAAACATGGAATTTCGTTCCCCATCCTTGACCCACCTGATGTTGAACTACTTATTTTCCAACTTCTCCTTAAGAGCTAGAAGATCATCCAGTTTTGCATGATCATGCAGCTCCTCCCGAGAGGGCATGGGAAAATGCTTATTGGAATATTAGAGGGAGGCGAGTCGAAGTTCAGCATCCTTAATATCCTCATCCGTCCTAGAAAACAACGTCCTGCTCCACTCCTTAAGAAGAGTTTTAATTTTCTTCAGTTTGGAGACCAGAATAAAATACTGGCTTCCATAAAATGGTCCATTCCACCCATTAGTAACAATTTATCTCCAACCCAAAATCATGAGACATGAATTGTTGAATTTAAATAGAAAAGGTGATAACCTTGGAGAGCACCCCGAGAAATCAACAATAAGGGGATTGTGGTCTGAGTTGAACTTGGGGAGGTTAAACCCAGAGATATCAAAGAGAAAAATTCTATCACTAATATGGTAGAAGAACCTATCCAGCTTTCTAGCCTATCGTCCATTAATTGTAAATATTCCCCATGTGAAGGAGGCTCCAGCAATGGGAACTTCAGTGAGGTCACAAAAATCAAGGCAGTGATAGAATTCCTCAGCAGCCGAGCAGGATAAGTGGAACCAATATTCTCATATGGCCTCAAGATGGTGTTAAATTCACCAATAACAATCTAGTTGCAATCCATGGACTCATACAGCTGTGAAATATTCCTATACAGGACCCTTCTCCTAGTGTGTGAGTAAGAAGTATACACAAAGGACAGAGAGAGGGAGCATTATTAAGGATGATTGCCAGGGTAATGACTTGAGGACTCTCTTCAAATGATATCACTTGTACATCATCATGTTTTAAGACTCATAATGTATTCAGGACACTCTCATTACAATATTTAATAAAAAATTAGTAACCAAGGTTTCCCCAATTGAAGCACTTCCAATTATCAATCGAAATCATACGTTCAACAATTCCTATAATCATAGGCCTTTGGGAAATGATAAAATTCCAAAGGGATGAAGAATTGGGAGGATTAGCAAGCCCTTGACAATTCCATAACATGATCCTCATTGGTTAAGGGAGGCATTTCACCTCTCGGGAGGCAGGTTCTTGGAGCCAGAGACAGAGTGTGGAGCATTAGCTTTACCTTTTTTCCCTTTCTTCTTGGGCCTACCAATAAGATTATTCTTAGTAGAAGATTCAACAGCTTCCGAAATCCGGTACTTCAAAGCAAAGTCATCCACCAGGTGAGTACCAGCCACCGGGGGATGAGCATCATCAAGCGTGGATGCTCCCATCTGAATGCCAACCTCGTCAGGCTGATCCTCAAACTCATCAGACTAGAAGATCCCGTTGAGAGGGGTGAACCTATTTAGGGGACAAAGTTGTTCAGTAACGACCCTTGATGGGGTCCTCCTCACATCCTTACCTGAAGACACAACCATAAAGGAGTCATCACTTGCAGACAAATTTTCCCTGGGCGTGAGCTCCTTCATAAGATGGCTTGATTCCACTCCAAGGACAGGAGATTCCAACAGCACCTCCACGGTAAGAGCTAGCTGCGAAAGGGTGGAGCTCACCACAGCAAATCCCAGAGGAGAATCAAGTGCAACATCATTGACCGAAACAACCAGCAGCCCAACAGAGTTGGAAATAGTAATCCCAACTAGGGAAGGCTGGGGGGACTCTACAACTTGGGGGTCACTCATAGCCACAGGCCCAATAGTGTCCACATCTGGGATGAGCCGATGGGAGACTTCAGGGGAAGAAATGACTCCTTGTAGTTGAGTAGGCGTCTCCTGACAGCAGGTAGCTTCTACCGCCACCACCTCAGAAGAAGAGGGGGAATGTGTCAAGGGCGCCGCAACAGTAGGGTCTAGATTGAGAGGCTCCTCAGGAGACACCTTCAAATTATTAGAGGGCTGGCCAGGCACAGAAAAAGTGGGGGCATGGGGTGTAGTGGATTTATCAGGAAGACGTTGACCCTTCCCAGTTCCAGAACCATGATTACTCTTGCAGGAATCTACATCAGGCCCCTTCAAATTACAGAAAGAGCGCACCTTCATCCTTCGACAATCATAAATAAGATGGCCAAGAATATTGAAATGAGAGCAGAGTTTAGGCCTCCTTTCATATTGAATTTCTAGTGTGAATCTATCCTCCATTGTGTAGAGAACCACCTCCACAACCAATGTGGATTCCAAATCAACTTCAATAAGGAAACACGCATAGTAACTATACCTTAGATTATCCGTCTCCTTGTCAATACGAATGGGGAAGCCCAAAGAGGATTCAATGTCCCAAAGAATCTGAGTTTTGAGGGTTTTTATGGTTTTTCAAGGTTTTTATGGTTTTTTTCTGGGTTTTTAGGATTTTTTTAGTTTTTTTGAGTTTTTAATGTTTTTAGGGGTTTTAATCATTTTTATAGTTTTAGTGGGTTTTTATTGTTTTTATGGCTTTTTGGGCGTCGTAAGGATTTTAGTGGTTTTTATGGTGTTCAAGAATTTTCATGGTTTTTAGGGTTTTTTACGGTTTTAGGGGGTTTTTATGATTTTTATTGGTTTTAAGGATTTTGAGGGTTTGTTGGGGTTTTTGGGTTTTTGGGTTTTAGGATTTTTAGTGTTTTTAGGTTCGTTTTTAGGGTTTTTGAGCCTTTTAGGGTTTTAAAGGTTTTTAGAGTTTTTTACCTTTTTAGCTGTTTAAAAAGTTTTTAGTGTGTCTTAGGGTTTTTATGGGATTTTAGGGTTTTTAAGGATTTTAGGGGGTTTTATGGTTTTCAGGGGGTTTTCATGGTTTTTAGGTTTTTTTACATTTTCAGGGATATTTTATGATTTTTAGGGTTTTTATGATTTTTCAAGGTTTTTAGGGTCATTTTGGGTTTTTAGGGTTATTTATGAGTTTTTTAGTGTTTTTTATGTTTTTATGGGTATTTAGCAATTTTAGGGGTTTAAAGGGTTTTTATAGTTTTTAGTGATTTTTAGGGTTTTTAGGGTTTTTTATGGTTTTTAGGGATTTACATGGTTTCAAAGGGCTTTTGTGGTTTTTAGGTTTTTTTACCTATTCAAGGATTTTTTTGGGGGGTTTTAGGATTTTTATGGTTTTTAGTGTTTTTAGGTATTTCAAGGGTTTTAGGGGTTTTAGGTTTTTTTGAGCGTTTTAGGATTTCTAAGGTTTTTAGAGTTTCTTAACGTTTTAGGGGTATTGAGGGGTTTTATTTTTTTAGTGATTTTTTGGGTTTTATAGGATTTTAGGGTTTTTAGGGGTATTCTGGTTTTCAGATTTTTTTTTCAAGGTTTATAGGGTTTTTTACATTTTTAGGGATTATTTGAGATTTTTTAGGATTTCTATGGTTTTTATGGTTTTTAGGGTTTTTAGGCATTTTGAGGGTTTCTAGAGTTTTCAGGGTTTTTTAGGGTTGTTAGGGTTCTTCTGTGTTTTAGGGAGTTTCCTATTTTTAGGGTTTTTAGGGTTTTTTGAGTTTTTTGGCTTTTTAATATTTTTTAAAGTTTTTAATTTTTTTAGGGGTTTTAAAGGTTTTTAGAGTATTTAGTGTTTTTTAGGGTTTTTAGGGGTTTTTAGGTTTCTAAGGTTTTTAGGGGTTTTACATTTTTTGAGATTTTTAGTGATTTTTAGGGTTTTTATGGTTTTTATGGATTTTAAGGTTTTTAGGGATTTTGTGGGTTTTTATGGTTTTTGGAGTTTTTTCTGGTTCTAAGGATTTCTTAAAGTCTTTAACTTTTTTATTGATTTTAAGTGTATTTATAATTTTTAGTGGTCTTGTACAGTTTCTTTTGGTTTTTAGTGTTTTTAAAGGTTTTAGGGGGTTCTATGGTTTTTAGGGGGTTTTCAGGGTTTTTAGGTTTTTATGTTTTTTTTGGGATTTTATGAGATTTTTTAGGATTTTTATGGTTCTTAGGGTTTTGTTTTTTTTAAGTATTTTAGGGGTTTTAGGCATTTTCAGGGTTTTTTTGGGGTTTCAGGGGTTTTCAGTGTTTTAGGGATTTTTTGGGATTTTTAGAAATTTTATTATTTTTAGGGTTTTTTTAGGGTTTTTAGGGAGTTTGAGGGTTTTTAGGTTTCAGGTTCTTCCAGGGTTTTTATGGTCTTTTGGTTTTTCTAGGGTTTTTTTTTGATTTTAAGTTTTTTAGCCATTTTTAACATTTTTGGGTTTTTAATGGACTTTAGATTTTTAGAGGTTTTTTGGGGTTTTTAGAATTTTTTATGTTTTCAATGATTTTTAAGGATTTTTTTTTGTAATTTTATTGTTTTTAGGGTTTTTAGGGTTTTTAGTTTTTTTAGTGTTTTTAGGGGTTTTAGGGATTTTGATGGGTTTTAGGGTTTTCAGATTTATTTTGGGTTTTCCATGGTTTTTAGTGCCTTTTTGGGTTTTTTGAGTTGTTTAGGGTTTTAAATGTTTTTATAGTTTTTAATGTTTATTGGTGTTTAAGGGTTTCTCAAGTTTTTAGTGGTCTTTAGGGTTCTTATAGGATTTTATCATATTTTATGGTATTTATGGGTTATTATGGTTTTTAGGGTTTTTAGGGCTTTTAGGGTTTTTAGGGTTCTTAATGTCTTCAAGGTTTTTATGAATTTTATGGACTTTTATGATTTTTTATGGTTTTAGGGTTTTTATATATTTTGAGGGGTTTGGGGGTTTTTAGGTTTTTTTGGGTTTTTAGTGGTTTTCAGGGTTTTAGGTTCTTTTTCTGTTTTTGGGTTTTTTTGAGTTTTTTAGAGTTTTTAAGTTTTTTTAGAGTTTGTAATGTTTTTAGGGGTCCTGAGTTTTTTTAGTTTTTAGTGGTTTTTAGGGTTTTATGGGGTTTAAAGGCTTTTTAAGGTTTTAAGGGGCTTTATGATTTTTAGGGTTTTTCAGTGTCTTTAGTATTTTTTACGTTTTCAGGTACTTTTAGGTCATTTTTTAGGATTTTTATGGTTTTTAGGGTCCTTAGGGATTTTAGGTATTTTGATGGTTTTTCAGGGTTTTTAGGGGTTTTAGGGTTTTTAGGGGTTTTATATTCTTTTGGGATTTTATGGTTTTTTTATTTTTTTTTTATTTTTGAGGTTTCTAGAGTTTTTTAACACTTTTAGGGGTATTAAGTGTTTTTAGAGTTTTAAGTAGGTTTTTAGGGTATTTATGGGTTTTTAGGGATTTTTATTGTTTCTAAGATTCTTAGATGTTTTTCAAGCTTTTTAGGGGTTTTTACATATTTTGGTTTTTTTTTTGGATTTTTTATGATTTTATGGTTTTTAGGGTTATAGAGTTTTTTGGGTTTTTAGGGATATTGATGGTTTTATGATTTTTCCTATGTTTTTACCATTTTTATGGTTTTTCATGGTTTCTAAACGTTTTTAGGGGTTTTTTTGGGTTTTAGAGTTTTTAGTGGTTTTATGGGTTTTTGGGGGTTTTCAAGGTTTTTAGAGGTTTTATGGTTTTCAAGGGTTTTTTAGGGTTTTAAGGGGTCTTTATGTTCTCGGGTATTTTTAGAGATTTTTTAGGATTTTTATGGTTTTTAGTATTTTTAGTGTTTTTAGGGATTTTGAGGATTTTTAGGGGGTTTTAGGGTTTTTTATGAATTTTAGGGGTTTTCAAGGGTTTTAGGGACTTTTGGTTTTTTAGGATTTTTTTGAGTTTTTTTGGGATTTTAAGTTTTTCTAGAGTTTTTTATAATTTTTAGGGGTTTAAATGGTTTTTAGAGTTTTTTGTGGGTTTTAAGGTTTTTAAGGTTTTTAGGGTTTTTTTGGTTTTTAGGGTTTTTTAGTGTTTTTTATTTTTTCAAGGATTTTTAGAGATTTTTTCAGACCCTAAAAACCCATTTAAACCCTCAAAACATCTCAAAATCCCTAAAACCCTAGAAAAGCCTAAAACTAAAAAAATCCAAAAAAACAAAAAATCCAAAAAACTCTAAAACCCTGAAAAAACTCTTAAAACCATTAAAACCCATAAAACCCATTAAAACCAATAAAAAACATAAACCCCATAAAAACCCACAAAAACTATAAACCCCTTAAAACCCCTAAAAACATTAAAAAACTCTAAAAACCTTTAAAAACCTAAAAAAATCAAAAAAACCTAAAAACAGTTAAAATAACCTAAAAACCTTTCAAACCCTTGAAAACATAAAAAAACCGTCAAAAACATTAAAATTCCTAGAACCCCCAAAAATCCTAAAAACTATAAAAATCATAAAAAAAAATCCTAAAATCCCTAAAAACGTAAAAAACCCAAAAAAACCCTAAAAAACACAGAAAAAACATAAAGCCCCTAAAATCATTAAAAAACCCTAAAATCCCATAAAACCCTAAAACCCACTAAATACCGTAAAAACCCCTTCAAACCCCTAAAACATTAAAACAATTCTACAAAAACATTAAATCCCAAAAAACACAAAAAACTCCATAAAACTCCAAAAAGGCCTTAAGATCCCTAAAAACCCTGAAAATCCCTACTAACCCTCAGAATTCCTAAAAGCCCTAGAAACCATAAAAAGCTTAAATAATCCCTAAAAATCCTTGAAAACGTAAAAAACACTAAAAACCCTGAAAACCCCCTTAAAACCATAAAACCCATAAAAGCCTTAAAAACCCTCAAAACCTATAAAAACCCAAAACAATCACTAAAAACCCTTTAAACCCCTAACAAAATTTAAAAAAAATAAAAATAATAAAGAACTAAAAAAATCCCGAAAAAAACAAAAACACCTTAAAAACCCTGAAAACCCCTAAAAATAATAAAAAACCCTAAAAATCCATAAAAATGATAAATATTACTACAAATCCTAAAACCCTAAAATCCTAAAAACCATAAACCCTTAAAAAATCCCTAAAAATCCATGAAAAGGTAAAAACCCCTAAAAGCCTTGAAAACCCCCTGAAAACCATAAAAACCCTTAAAAATGTTAAAAAACCCTAAAAACCAATAAGAACCCTAAAAACTAAATAAAAAATATAAAAACACTTTAAACCCCTAAAAAAAATTTAAAAATCTAAAAAACCTTTAAAACACTAAAAAACTCAAAAAACCCCAAAAACCCTAAAAACACCATCAAACCGCAAAAACCATAAAAAACCCTAAAACCCTAAAAACCCAAAAGAACTTGAAACCCATAAAACCTCCAAAAGACCCTAAATGACTTAAAATGCCCACAACCCCTAAAAATCCATAAAAACCATAAAAAATATAAAAACATAAAAATCCAAAAAAAATATCTAAAAATCACTAAAAATTTAAAAAACCCTAAAAACCCTGAAAACCCCCTGAAAACCATAAAAAAAACCCTAAAACCTTAAGTTGATTTGGTATCTAGTTTGGTATCTGATTTCAGTGATTTTCTATTCTGTTGTAGTGTTGGTTGTCAGCATGGACAGTGATATCAAAGGTGAATGGATGGTGGTGTGGATGTTGGGTACGAAGCCATGGTGTGATGTTGTTCTTTTGAGGTTTCCTGTGATGGTATTGCCGGTGTTGTCTTTCCTCAGCGATGATGGTTACAAGGTTCTTTCTATTGTTTCCTGCAAAACCATGCTCTTGTCTCTGCTTTGGATCTAGATTCCACCATTCTCTCTAAGGTGGAGATGCATGATGGTCTGCAAGGGTCTTTGGGATGTAATTCTGAATGGGTGGTGTAGGGAGGTAAACAGTGATGACGATTCAACCATCGACGATGTGGCTGTGTTCGGATCCGGTGAGATGATGGTGGTGGTTGGGGAGGATGATTGATGCCAGAGATGTGATGATGGCAGCGAGGAGATCGAGGGTTGGTCTCTTGGGCGGCATAGTAGCACGTGGTCTGTAATCCGTTTGATGGTTTTTTTGTATTTGAATTTTTAAAGTCTTGCATACGTTGTTTTTAAATTTTGATGTGGGAATTGTGGTTTTACTTTCATGATGGGTTGAATATAGTGGGATTTTGTGAGGTTTCACACTTTCCCCTTAAAATTTTCATCAGAAAATAAAACAATATATGGATTGTGGACAACCACTAAAAACTCTAAAAACACTTTAAACCCTTAAAAACAATAAAAAACATTAAAAACCCTTTAGATCCCTAAAAACTCAAAAAATCCCAAAAAACACTAAAAGGCCGAAAAAACTCGAAAACCCCTTAAAACCCTCAGAATCCTTAAAAACCTTAAAACCCAAAAAAATCCTAAAATATCCTTCAAAATCTCTAAAAGTGTAAAAAACCTTAAAAACCATAAGAAACCCCTAAAAATTTTAAAAACCCTAAAACCCATAAAAACACTAAAAACCCATAAAAAACTCTAAAAACCCTTAAAACCCTTAAAAAAGTTAAAAACTATAAAAAAAATTAAAAACTCTAAAAAACTAAAAAAAACCCCTAAAACCAAAAAGAGACCCTAAAAACCTTGAAAACCCCTAAAATCCGAGATAAAGCTTATAAACACACAAAATCCCCAAAAACCCTAAAAACCCTAAAAACCATAAAAATCCCTAAAAATCTCTAACAAAGTAAAAAACCATAAAAACCTTGAAAAATCTTAGAAAACCATAAAAACCCCTAAACACCTTAAAATCCAAAAAACCCCACAAAAACTCTAAAAACCATGAAAAAAATATAAACACCCATAAACACCCTAAAAACTCAATAAAAACCTCAAAAAAACTAAATGTCCCTGAAACCCCTTAGTACACCTAAAAACCCTAAAAACCCTAATAAAGACTAAAACCCCTAAAACCCCTCAAAATCCTAAAAAACCCAAAAAAAACCCCTATAAAAATGAAAATCCTAAAAAAGAACAAAAAATCCCTAAAAACATTAAAACCCCATGAAAACCCTAAAAACCCATAAAAACATTAAAAACCCTAAAACCCCATAAAACCGCTAAAAACCTCTAAAAACTCTAAAAACCCTTAAAATCCCTAAAAATGCTAAAAAACTCTAAAAAACATAAAAACCCTAACAACTCCAGAAAAAACATAAAAGCCCAAAAAGACCCTAAAAACCCATTTAAACCCTCAAAACATCTCAAAATAGCTAAAACCCTAGAAAAGCCTAAAACTAAAAAAATCCAAAAAAACAAAAAATCCAAAAAACTCTAAAACCCTGAAAAACCTCTTAAAACCATTAAAACCCATAAAACCCATTAAAACCAATAAAAAACATAAACCCCATAAAAACCCACAAAAACTATAAACCCCTTAAAACCCCTAAAAACATTAAAAAACTCTAAAAACCTTTAAAAACCTAAAAAACTCAAAAAAACCTAGAAACCGTTAAAATAACCTAAAAACCTTTCAAACCCCTGAAAACATAAAAAAACCGTCAAAAACATTAAAATTCCAAAAACCCCTAAAAATCCTAAAAACTATAAAAATCATAAAAAAATCCTAAAATCCCTAAAAACGTAAAAAACCCCAAAAAACCCTAAAAAACACCGAAAAAACATAAAGCGCCTAAAATCATTAAAAAACCCTAAAATCCCATAAAACCCTAAAACCCACTAAATACCGTAAAAACCCCTTCAAACCCCTAAAACATTAAAAAAATTCTACAAAAACATCAAATCCCAAAAAACTCAAAAAACTCCATAAAACTCCAAAAAGGCCTTAAGATCCCTAAAAACCCTGAAAATCCCTACTAACCCTCAGAATTCCTAAAAGCCCTAAAAACCATAAAAAGCTTAAATAATCCCTAAAAATCCTTGAAAACGTAAAAAACACTAAAAACCCTGAAAACCCCCTTAAAACCATAAAACCCATAAAATCCTTAAAACCCCTCAAAACCTATAAAAACCCAAAACAATCACTAAAAACCCTTTAAACCCCTAAAAAAATTAAAAAAAATAAAAATAATAAAGAACTAAAAAAATCCCGAAAAAAACAAAAACACCTTATAAACCCTGAAAACCCCTAAAAATAATAAAAAACCCTAAAAACCCATAAAAATGATAAATATTACTACAAATCCTAAAACCCTAAAACCCTAAAAACCATATACCCTTAAAAAATCCCTAAAAATCCATGAAAAGGTAAAAACCCCTAAAAGCCTTGAAAACCCCCTGAAAACCATAAAAACCCTTAAAAATGTTAAAAAACCCTAAAAACTAATAAGAACCCTAAAAACTAAATAAAAAATCTAAAAACACTTTAAACCCCTAAAAAAATTTATAAAATCTAAAAAACCTTTAAAACCCTAAAAAACTCAAAAAACCCCAAAAACCCTAAAAACACCATCAAACCGCAAAAACCATAAAAACCCTAAAACCCTAAAAACCCAAAAGACCTTGAAACCCATAAAACCCCCAAAAGACCCTAAATGACTTAAAAGCCCCAAAACCCCTCAAAATCCATAAAAACCATAAAAAATATAAAAACATAAAAATCCAAAAAAAATATCTAAAAATCACTAAAAATTTAAAAAACCCTAAAAACCCTGAAAACCCCCTGAAAACCATAAAAACCCTAAAAACTTAAGTTGATTTGGTATCTATTTTGGTATCTGATTTCAGTGATTTTCTATTCTGTTGCAGTGTTGGTTGTCAGCGTGGACAATGATATCAAAGGTGAATGGATGGTGGTGTGAATGTTGGGTACGAAGCCATGGTGTGATGTTGTTCTTTTGAGGTTTCCTGTGTTGGTATTGCCGGTGTTGGCTTTCCTCAGCGATGATGGTTACAAGGTTCTTTCTATTGTTTCCTACAAAACCAAGCTCTTGTCTCTGCTTTGGATCCAGATTCCACTATTCTCTCTGAGGTGGAGTTGCATGATGGTCTGCAAGGGTCTTTGGGATGTAATTCTGAATGGGTGGTGTAGGGAGGTAAACAGTGATGACGATTCAACCGTCGACGATGTGGTTGTGTTCGGATCCGGCGAGATGGTGGTGGTGGTTGGGGAGGATGATTGATGCCAGAGATGTGATGATGGCAGCGAGGAGATCGAGGGTTGGTCTCTTGGGCAACACAGTAGCACGTGGTCTGTAATCCGTTTGATGGTTTTTTTTGTATTTGAATTTTGAAAGTCTTGCATACGTTGTTTTTAAATTTTGATGTGGGAATTGTGGTTTTACTTTCATGATGGGTTGAATATAGTGGGATTTTGTGAGGTTTCATACTTTCCCCTTAAAATTTTCATCAGAAAATAAAACAATATATGGATTGTGGACAACCACTAAAAACTCTAAAAACACTTTAAACCCTTAAAAACAATAAAAAACATTAAAAACCCTTTAGATCCCTAAAAACTCAAAAAATCCCAAAAAACACTAAAAGGCCGAAAAAACTCGAAAACCCCTTAAACCCCATAAAAATCCTAAAATATCCTTCAAAATCACTAAAAGTGTAAAAACCCCTAAAAACCATAAGAAACCCCTAAAAATTTTAAAAACCCTAAAACCCATAAAAACACTAAAAACCCATAAAAAACTCTAAAAACCCTTACAACCCTTAAAAAAGTTAAAAACTATAAAAAAATTAAAAACTCTAAAAAACTAAAAAAACCCCCTAAAACCAAAAAGAGACCCTAAAAACCTTGAAAACCCCTAAAATCCTAGATAAAGCTTATAAACACACAAAATCCACAAAAACCCTAAAAACCCTAAAAACCCTAAAAACCATAAAAATCCCTAAAAATCTCTAACAAAGTAAAAAACCATAAAAACCTTGAAAAATCTTAGAAAACCATAAAAACCCCTAAACACCTTAAAATCCAAAAAACCCCACAAAAACTCTAAAAACCATGAAAAAAATATAAACACCCATAAACACCCTAAAAACTCAATAAAAACCTCAAAAAAACTAAAAGTCCCTGAAACCCCTTAGTACACCTAAAAACCCTAAAAACTCTAAAAAAGACTAAAACCCCTAAAACCCCTCAAAATCCTAAAAAACCCAAAAAAACCCCTATAAAAATGAAAATCCTAAAAAAGCACAAAAAATCCCTAAAAACATTAAAACCCCATGAAAACCCTAAAAACCCATAAAAACATTAAAAACCCTAAAACCCCATAAAACCGCTAAAAACCTCTAAAAACTCTAAAAACCCTTAAAATCCCTAAAAATGTTAAAAAACTCTAAAAACATAAAAACCCTAAAAACTCCAAAAAAAACATAAAAGCCCAAAAAGACTCTAAAAACCCATTTAAACCCTCAAAACATCTCAAAATCCCTAAAACCCTAGAAAAGCCTAAAACTAAAAAAATCCAAAAAAACAAAAAATCTAAAAAACTCTAAAACCCTGAAAAACCTCTTAAAACCATTAAAACCCATAAAACCCATTAAAACCAATAAAAAACATAAACCCCATAAAAACCCACAAAAACTATAAACCCCTTAAAACCCCTAAAAACATTAAAAAACTCTAAAAACCTTTAAAAACCTAAAAAACTCAAAAAAACCTAGAAACTGTTAAAATAACCTAAAAACCTTTCAAACCCCTGAAAACATAAAAAAACCGTCAAAAACATTAAAATTCCTAAAACCCCTAAAAATCCTAAAAACTATAAAAATCATAAAAAAAATCCTAAAATCCCTAAAAACGTAAAAAACCCCAAAAAACCCTAAAAAACACCGAAAAAACATAAAGCCCCTAAAATCATTAAAAAACCCTAAAATCCCATAAAACCCTAAAACCCACTAAATACCGTAAAAACCCCTTCAAACCCCTAAAACATTAAAAAAATTCTACAAAAACATTAAATCCCAAAAAACTCAAAAAACTCCATAAAACTCCAAAAAGGCCTTAAGATCCCTAAAAAACCTGAAAATCCCTACTAACCCTCAGAATTCCTAAAAGACCTAAAAACCATAAAAAGATTAAATAATCCCTAAAAATCCTTGAAAACGTAAAAAACACTAAAAACCCTGAAAACCCCCTTAAAACCATAAAAGCCATAAAAGCCTTAAAAACCCTCAAAACCTATAAAAACCCAAAACAATCACTAAAAACCCTTTAAACCCCTAACAAAATTAAAAAAAATAAAAATAATAAAGAACTAAAAAAATCCCGAAAAAAACAAAAACACCTTAAAAACCCTGAAAACCCCTAAAAATAATAAAAAACCCTAAAAACCCATAAAAATGATAAATATTACTACAAATCCTAAAACCCTAAAACCCTAAAAACCATAAACCCTTAAAAAATCCCTAAAAATCCATGAAAAGGTAAAAACCCCTAAAAGCCTTGAAAACCCCCTGAAAACCATAAAAACCCTTAAAAATGTTAAAAAACCCTAAAAACCAATAAGAACCCTAAAAACTAAATAAAAAATCTAAAAACACTTTAAACCCCTAAAAAAATTTAAAAAATCTAAAAAACCTTTAAAACCCTAAAAACTCAAAAAACCCCCAAAACCCTAAAAACACCATCAAACCGCAAAAACCATAAAAACCCTAAAACCCTAAAAACCCCAAACCCCTAAAAATCCTAAAACCCATCAAAATCCTTAAAAACGCTAAAAATCCCTAAAAATCATAAAAATATTGAAAACCCTTAAAATCCCTAAAAACATATAAAACCTTAAAAACCTTGAAAAAACCTTAAAAACCATAAAACCCCTAAAACCCTTAAAACCCCTAAAAACAATAAAAACCCTAAAACCCCTCTAAAATCTCAAAAACCCTTAAACCCCCTAAAATCATTAAAAACTCTAAAAAACCTTAAAACCCTAAAAAAATAAAAAAATAAACATAAAATCCCAAGAACACCTTAAAAAAACCTAAAAACCCTAAAAAATACTAAAAACCCTAAAAATGCTCAAAATCCCTAAAAACCATAACAATCCTAAAAAATATCTAAAAATCCCTGAAAATGTAAAAGAACCTAAAAACTCTGAAAAACCTCTAAAAACCATAAAACCCCATACAAACAACTGAAAAAAACTCTGAAGATGGGGCTTCCTCCGCTCTCTCGCGATGGAGGTCTTCTTCGGCACCCTTGAAGACGACGACAGACTTCATGCACCGCCCTCCCCCCGCCGTAGGGGAGGGGCCTCTCGCGGATGATCGTCCTTTTGTTCCGTTCACTGCCCCATATTTACTGCCTCCTTTTCCATGGATTAAGATATTTCCCAAGGTTCCTGACCTACGTGATGGGCGTCCGCAGCTTCATCTTTCGATCTCGGAGTTTAATGAATCCTATTATTTTCAATGTGTCCAGTGACAGTGTTGAGCATTCTGGACTTGCAGTGGCAGAAGGAGAGGTTGCAGCAAGGGGGGCGGTTGGGGAGGGGGCAACTTCTCAAGAGGGCGCACCTGAAGCAGGGTTGGGGTGTGGGCAGGGGAAGGGACTTGGGACGGGGGATGCCCCTGATCACAGGGGTACTGCTATGCAGGAGGCGGTTCCAAGGGAGGAGAGGATTTTGTAGCTGGCTGGCAAGCCTGAATTCTTGGCCAGGCATGAAGATGAGGGGATGATCATGCCTGGGGAGGATGGGCGAAGGCCTCTGGTTGCTGTCGATGGGAGTGCAAAAATACCTGCCTTAGTGGCTCTAATCTTTCCTCAGGATGAAGTTTTTGTTGAGTGCCCCCTTAATCAGGAGGCCTCCTCTATCCCGGATCAAGTGCATGGAATGGAAGCGGAGGAGTGCTCTTTTGAGATCGAGAAGGTGAGCGGGATGGATGATTGTCCCACCTAGATCTCCTAAAAGAGGAGGCGGAAGCGGGATTACTCCACTCTCCCCAGACCCATGGTTACTCGGGCTTCTTCAAAGGCGGTTAAGCTGAAAGTCAAGGTTAATAATCGGGAGCAGCTGCACTCCCTGGAACAAAAGAAACGCAGGGAGAAGTTTCTGACACTCCTCAAGCTCAATGAGGATTATGAGTCAGGATGGGATGACTCTGACTCCTGCTTTGATGATGCGGCTTTTGGATATGGTGCGACTGGAGACCCTTATGGTGTGGCTTTTGTTTTGGATTTTGGTGGTGACGTTGACTGATCTTCTTTCCTTTCCTTCTTTGTTTTCCCTTTTTTTCTTTTTTGGTCTTTGGGTTGGGGTTGTAAAGGGTTTTTGGGTGTGGTTCTTTTGACCCCTCCCCTCCCTTGTCTGTTGTGCCTTTTCTTTATAAATTTGGCAGGGCCGGGAACAGACTGACCCTCGAATCTTCCTTTCCCTACAAACAACTGAAAACTCTAAAAACACTTAAAACACCTAAAAATTTAAAAAATCATTAAAAACCCTAAAAAACTCTGAACAAACCCTAAAACTCCAAAACCCAGTAAAATACCTTAAAAACAATAAAAACACTAAAAATTTATAAAAACCCTAAAACCCTAAAACCCTAAAAACCATAAAACCCCTACAAATCCCTAAAAATCCATGAAAAGGTAAAACCACATAAAATATTGAAAACCCCCTGAAAACCATAAAAACCCCTAAAACATTAAAAAAACCTAAAAACCCATAAAAACCCTAAAAACCAAATAAAAACTCTAAAAACACTTTAAACCCCTAATTTTTTTAAAAACTCTTAAAAACTCTAAAAAAACTTTATAATCCTAAAAACTCCAAAAGCTCCAAAAACCCTAAAAACACCATAAAACCGCAAAAAACCATAAAAATCATAAAACCCTGAAAAACCATAAAACCCATCAAAATCCTTTAAAACCCTAAAAATCCCTAAAAATAATAAAAATCCTGAAAACACTAAAAATCCCTAGAAACATATAAACCCTAAAAACCTTGAAAAAAGCTTAAAAACCATAAAACCCCTAAAACCCAATAAAATCCCTAAAACCCCACTAAAAGCTCTAAAACCCCTAAAACCCCCTAAAAATGTTAAAAAATATAAAAAACCATAAAACCCTACAAAATTCAAAAAAACCATAAAATCCCAAAAAACCATAACAATCCTAAAAAAATATCTAAAAATCCCTAAAAATGTAAAAGAACATAAAAACCCTGAAATACCTCTAAAAACCATAAAACCCCTAAAAACAACTGAAAACTCTAAAAACACTTAAAACACCTAAAAATGTAAAAAAAACATTAAAACCCCTAAAAAACTCTGAAAAAACCCTAAAACCCCAAAACACTTTAAAATACCAGAAAAACTCTAAAACCCCTAAAAACCATAAAAATCACAAAAACCCTCAAAATCCCTAAAACCCACAAAAACCCTATAAAAAATCCAAAAATCCCTAAAACCCCTAAAAATGTAAAAAACCCCAAAACCCTGAAAAACCATTAAACCCCCTAAAAACATTAAAAATCACTAAATACCAAAACTAGAAAAGAAAACCAAAAAACCTTAAAAGACACTAAAACCCCTTATAAATCCTAAAATCCCCAAAAAATCAGGAAAACCCCACAAAACCCTAAAAATCACAAAAATTCCTTAAAACCCCTAAAAACCCTAAAAATCATAAAAATCCCAAAAATCCCTAAAAACATTAAAAAATCTAAAAACCCATAAAACCCCAAAAAACCATAAAAAACTCTAAAAACCCTTAAAACCCCTAAAACATTTAAAAAATCTAAAAACCCTTAAAAACCCAAAAAATCCCTAAACCCCCAAAAAGTCCCTAAATATATGAAAACCCCTAAAATCCTCGAAAACCCCTAAAACCCCTCAAAATCCATAAAAACATAAAAAATCGTAAAAGCCATAGAAATCCTAAAAAATCCCTAAAAATCCATAAAAATGTAAAAAAACCTTAAAAACCTTGAAAACCCCTTGAAAACCATAAACCCCATAAAAACCTTAAAACCCCATAAAAACCCATAAAAATCACAGAAAACTCTAAAACCCTTAAAACCCCAAAATACGTTAAAAAATTCTAAAACCCATTAAAAACCTAAACACTCAAAAAAAAAACACAAAAACAATAAAAGACCCTAAAAACCTTAAAAAACCCCTAAAACCACTAAAAACCCTTAAAGTCCCTAAAAATCCACAAAATCCCAAAAATCCCTAAAACCCCCTCAAATCCCTAAAAACCTCTAAAAGTATTAAAAACCATAAAAACCCATAAAACATTGAAAAACCTAAAAACTCTAAAACCCATTAAAACACTAAAAATGTTAAAAAACTCTAAAAAACCCTTAAACCCCTTAAAATTAAAAAACCTTAAAAATTGAAAAAGACCCTAAAACCCCTTAAATACCCTAAAAACCATGAAAACCCCTAAAACCACTCAAAATCCATAAAAACCCTAACAAATACTAAAAACCCTAGAAATCCTAAAAAATCCTTAAAAATCCTTGAAAACATTAAAAACCATAAAAACCCTGAAAACCCCTTGAAAAGCACAAATCCCTAAAAACCTATAAAACTCTAAAAACCCATAAAACCACTAAAAACAAACTAAAAAATCTAGAACCCTCAAAACCCCTAAAAATGCTATAAAAATCTAAAAAAATTTAAAAAACCCAAAAAAAATACTGAAAAAACACAAGAAGACCCTAAAACCCAAAAAATCTAAAAAGTCTGAAAAACCCTAAAAACCCTCAAAATCCCAAAAAACACTAAAAACCATAAAAATCTTAAAAATCCTAAAAATCCCTAAAAATCACTAAAAATGTAAAAATCCCTAAAAATCCTGAAAACCCCCTAAAAATCATAAAAACCCCTAAACCCTTAAAAAACCCAAAAACCCATAAAAAACATTTAAACCACTAAAAACTCTAAAACCCTTAAAACCTCTAAAAATGTTTAGAAACTCTAAAAAACCTTTAAGTCCCTAAAAAACTCAAAAAACCCCAAATAACTAAAAAATACCATAAAACCCCTAAAAACCTGAAAAACCATAAAAATCCTAAAAATCCCTAAAAATCCCTAAAAATGTAAAAAAACCCTAAAAACCCCGAAAAACACCTAAAACCCAAAAAAAACCCTAAAAACCTAAAAAACCATAAAACCCCATAAACGCCCTAAAAACCCAATAAATATTCTAAAAAAACCTAAAAAAGACACCAAAACCCTGAAAAATCATAAAACCCCCAAAAAACCTTGAAAACACAAAAAAAAAACACCAAAAAATCTCTAAAACCCTAAAAATCATAAAAATCCTAAAAACCCTAAAAAACCCTAAAAACCCTGTGAAAACCATAAAAACCCCTAAAAACCTTAATAACCCACAAAAACCCTAAAACACACTAAAAATTATATAAACTCTTAAACCCTTAAAAACTTTAAATAGCTTTTAAAACATTAAAAACCCTAAAAAACTCAAAAGAAAAAAAACACTAGAAGACCCTAATAACCCTGAAAAACACTAAAAACCCTAAAAACACTGAAAAACCCTAAAAACCCTAAAACCCTAAAAATATCTAAAAACCCTAAAAATCCTAAAATCCATAAAAATCCTAAAAACGTGTTACAAATCCCTGAAAACGTAAAAAACCTTAACCACCCAAAAAATCCACTGAAAACTAACAAAACAAAAAAAAACCATAAAAAACCCAAAAAACCTCTATACACAACTCAATAATCTATAATCCCCTTAAACCCCTCAAAAGTTAAAAAACTCTAAAAAATATTAAAAATCTAAAAAATCTCAAAAATGCCCATAAAAACCCAAAAAGACCCGAAAAAACCCTGAAAACTAGAAAAAAAACCCAAAAAACCGTAAAAATACTTAAAAAAAATAAAAATCCTAAAATCCATAAAAATCCTAAAAATCCCTAAAAAACTCTGAAAACATAAAAAAGCCTTAAACCCTAAAAAACACCTAAAACCCATAAAACCCCTAAAAACCTTAAAATCCCAAAAAACCAAGAAATCCCCTAAAAACTCACTTAAAACTCTAAAACCATTTAAAACCATACAAATGTTAAAAAACTCTAAAGACCCTTAAAACACTAGAAAACTCAAAAAATCCAAAAAACCCAAAAGACCCTAAAAGCCCGGAAAACCCCTAATACCACTAAAAACCCTAAAAACCCTGAAAACCCTAAAACATAAAATAATCCCTAAAAACCTAAAATAATAAAAATCCTAAAAAATACTTGAAAATGTAAAAAACCTTAAAAACCCAGAAAAACACTAAAAACTATAAAACCCCAAGAAACCTAAAAAAACACTAAAATCCCATAAAACCCTAAAAATCACTAAAACTCTAAAAACCCTTAAAACACCTAAAACGTTAAAGAACTCTAAAAACCATAAAACCCTAAAAAACCCAAAAAAAACCATAAAACCCCAAAGACCCTAAAAACCATGAAGAATCATAAAAACCGTAAAAAACCATAAAAACAATAAAACCCATAAAAATCCCTAAAAACCCATAAAAATCCTAAAAAACTTAAAAATCCTAAAAAATCCTAAAAAATCCGTGAAAACGTAAAAATCCCTAACAACCCTAAAAACCATAAATATCCAAAAAAAATCCATAAAAAACCCTGAAACCATGAAAACCCCTAAAAACCCTGAAAAAACTTTGAAAACATAAAAACCCCTAAAAACATTAAAAAACCCAGAAACCCCAAAAAACCCAGAAACCCCATAAAAACCTAAAAACCTACTGAAAACGGTAAAATCCCTTAAAACCCCCAAAAAATTAAAAAACTCTTAAGAACATCTTAAAACACTAAAAAACTCAAAAACAAACTCTAAAAACACAAAAACACCATAAAAACCATGAAAAACCCTAAAACCCTAAAACCCTAAAAACCTTAAAAACCCTAAAAACCCTCAAAATCCTTAAAAACCCTAAAAACCTAAAAAATCTGTAAAATTCCTTAAAAACATTTAAAAACCCTAAAAACCCATAAAAACCACAAAACACTAAAAACCCTTAAAACCTCTAAAAATGTTAAAAAAACTCTAAAAACCCATAAAATCCCTTAAAACTCAAGAAAACCCAAAAAGACCCTAAAAACCAAGAAAACCCTTACAATGCCTTAAAAACCTAAAAAAACCTCAAATCTCCTCAAAGTCCCAAAAAAATAAAAAACCCTAAAAATTATAAAAAATTATAAAAAGACCTAAAAACCCATGAAAACGCAAAACCCCAAAACCCTCAAAAACCCTTAAAACCATAAAACCCATAAAAACCTTAAAAATCCCTAAAAACCCATAAAAACCCTAAAACCACTAAAAACTCTAAATACCCATAAACCCCTAAAAATGTTAAAAACTATAATAAATACCAAAAAAAACTGGAAACTAAAAAAAATACCAAAAAAAAACTAAAAGGACATAAAAATCCTAAAACCCTAAAAACCCTACAAAACCCTAAAACCCCTAAAAATCCCTAAAAACCATAAAAAAACCCTAAAACCATTAAAATCCTTAAAAATACCTAAAAATCCCTGAAAACATAAAAACCCCCAAAAACCCAAAAAAACCCCTTGAAAACCATAAAACCACCTAAAAACCTTAAAAACCATAAAAACCCATAAAACCCAAAAAACCCAAAAACCCCTAAAAACTACTAAAAACTCTGAAAACAGTAAAACCCCTAAAAAACTCAAAAAACATAAAAACCGAAAAAGACCCTAAAAAACATGAAAGCCGATAAAAAACCTAAAAAACCCTAAAACCCCCTAAAAATCCTCAAAATCCCTAAAAACCATAGAAACCCCTAAAAACCGTATAAATAATAAAAGTCCCTAAAAATCGCTGAAAACGTAAAAATACCTAAAAATCTTGAAAACCTTAAAAACCTCAAAAACCGTAAAAACCCCTAAAAACCCATAAAGACACTAAAAAAACTCTAAAAACCATTTCAGCCCCTAAAAGCATTAAAAAACTATAAAAAACCTTAAGAACCCAAAAAAACTAAAAAAATCCTAAAAATGAAAAAGACCATAAAACCCCTAAAAACCCCAAAAACCCAAAAAACCATGAAAACCCCTCAAAATCCTTAAAAACCCTAAAAAACCCCCAAAACCATAAAAATATAAAAATCCCTAAAAATACCTAGAAAAGTAAAAAACACCCTAAAACCCTATAAAACCCCCAAACCCATAAAAAACCTAAAAACCTTTAAAAACCCCTAAAAACTATTAAAACCCTAAATCCACTCAAAGTCTTAAAACTATTAAAATTCCTAAAAATGGTAAAAAACTATAAATACCATAAAAGCTTAAAAACACAAAAAAACCCTAAAAACACAAACAGAAAATAAAAACCTTAAAAACTCCTAAAATCCTTAAAAATCCTTGAAAACCCCTAAAACATAAAAATCATAAAAGGAATTAAAATCCTTGAAAACAAAAAAAACCCTAAAAACCCTAAAAAACTCCTAAAAACCATAAAGACTCCTAAAAACCTTAAAAACCCCTAAAACCCATTAAAACCCTAAAAACCCACTAAAAAATCTAAAAACAATTAAAACCCCTAAAACATTAAAAACATTAAAATTCCCTAAAAACTCAAAAACCCCGCTCCCAAAAAAACTCTAAAAGACCCTAAAATATAAAAACCCTTAACACCCCTAAAACCCCTCAAAATACCTAAAAACCATAAAACCCCTAAAAACCATAAAAATCCTAAATAATCCCAAAAAATTACTAAAAATGTAAAAAATCTTAAAAACCCTCAAAACCACCTAAAAACAATAAAAACCTCTAAAACCTTAACCCCCCCCCCCCCAACCCAAAAAAATCCTTAAAAATCCACTAAAAACACTATAAACACTTTAAACTCTTAAAAACCTTTAAAAAAATCTTACAAAACATAAAAACCCTAAAAAACTCAAAAAAACCCAAAAGACCCTAAAAACCCTAAAAACCCTAAAACCCCTGAAAACCCCTAAAACCCCTCAAAATCCTTAAAACCCCAATAAAACCCTAATATCCATAAAAATCCTCAAAAATCCATAAAATCCCTGAAAAAGTAAAAAACTTTAAAACACCTAAAAACTATAAAAACCCCTAAAAACCTTTAAAAACCCAAAAAACCCATAAAAAACTTAAAAACCCATTAAATACTTGAAAACCCTTAAACACCTAAAAATGTTAAAGAAATCTATAAAAACCCTTTAAGCCCCTAAAAACTCAAAAAAAACTCCCCAAAAACAAAAAATACCCTAAAAACCCTGAAAACCCCTAATAAACCCTGAAAAATCCAAAAAACACTCAAAATCCCCAAAAACTCTAAAAACCATAAAATTCCCTAAAAATCACAAAAAATACATGAAAACTTAAAAAACCCTAAAAACATAGAAAACCACTAAAAACCATAAAACATTTAAAAACATTAAAATCCCTACAAACCCATTAAAACCCTAAAAACCCTTTAAAAACCTAAAAATGTTAAAAAATGCTAAAAACCTTAAAAACCCTAACCAACTAAAAAAATCAAAAAAAAAAACAAAAATCTGTAAAAACCCCAAAACCCCTAAAAACCCTAAAAACCCTAAAAACCCCAAAACCCATAAAAATATTAAAAAATCCCTAAAAATACTTGAAAAAGTAAAAAACCCTAAAAACCCTGAAAACATTAAAAAACACTAAATGACCTTAAAACCCCAAAGAAAATTTTAAAAAACCCTAAAAACCCAAATCACAATGAAACCCTAAAACCCCTAAAAACCCTAAAAAACCTTGAAAAACCCTAAAAACACATTAAAACCTAAAAACCCTAAAAATAATAAAAATCCAAAAAGTACTTAAAATCCCTGAAAACGAAAAAACCATAAAACCCTGAAAACATCAAAAAACCATAAAACCCCTAAAAACCATAAAAACCCATAAACCCCCTGAAACCAATAAAACTATAAAAACACTTAAACCACATAAAAACAAAAACATTAAAAAATATAAAAAACTTCAAATCCCTAAATACTCAAAAAAAATCCAAAACCCCCAAAAAACCACAGTAACCCTAAAAACTCTAAAAAACCAAGAAAAACCCTAAAAACATAAAAAATAAGTAAAAACCATAAAAAATATAAAAAAAATAAAAATCCCTAAAAATCCCTAAAAATCCTAAAAAATGTAAAAAACCCTAAACACCCCTGAAAACCAAAAAACCCAAAAAACTTAAAAACCCCTAAAAACCCATAAAAAATCTAAAACCCCACAAAAAACTCTAAAAACATTTTAAACCCCTCAAAACTTTAAAAGAATCTATAAAAAATTGAAACCCATAAAAACTAAAAAAACCCTAAAAACATAAAATTACTAAAAACCCTAAAAAACCATGAAAAACCCTAAAAAACCATGAAAAACCCTAAAAACCCTCAAAATACCTAAATCCCTAAAAACCCTAAAAACTATAAACCCTGATAAAATCCCAAAAAATACATGAAAATGTAAAAAACATAAAAATAATGAAATCTCCTGAAATCCATAAAACCCCTAAAAACTTTTTAAAAACCCTAAAAACCCATAAAGCCCTAAATAACCATTAAAACTCTAAAATCCATTAAAATTCCTAAAAACATTAAAAACTATAAAAAACCTTAAAACCATAAAAACTCAAAAAAAACCCTTAAAAACCAAAAAATATGAAAAAAAACCCTGAAAACCATCAAAATCCCTAAAACCTATAAAATCCCTAAAAACCATAAAAGTCTTAAAAAATCCCTAAAATTTTCTAAAAACATAAAAAACCTTAAAAAACCAAAAAAATCCATAAAAACTATAAAACCCTTAAAAAATTTAAAACCCTAGAAACCCATAAAACCCTTAAAAATCACTAAAAACTCTAAAAACACTTAAATCCCCTAAAAATGTTAAAAGATGTTGAGAAAATTTAGAAATATTAAAAATCCTAAAAAACTCAAAAAAAAAACCCCTAGAAACTAAAAAAAAAACCTTAAAATCTTAAGAGACCCTCAAAACCTTTAAAACCCCTAAAACACCTCAAAATCATTTAAAACCCTAAAAAACCATAAAAACCATAAAAATATTTAAAAATTACTAAAAACTCGGAATTCCAAGGTTCCTAATTGTGCCTTTAAAATTGATTTATTTAGGGATTTTGATTAAATTAGATGGGAGTTCATCTGGAATTCTCTGGATCTCCTTAACCCACTCTTTTTTCCTCTTGGGTTAGAAGGTGTGTTTTTATCCCTATGTTTTCTATGAATATTAATGGATGTTTGTAGGGATAATTTCTTAAGAAGATAGATTTACGGCAAGGGGATCCACTCTCCCCCTTTCTCTCTATGATTTTCATAGAGGTCTTTCCACACATTTTGGAATCTCTAATTTCAGAATCTGATTATTTTAAATTCCATTGGTGTTGTGGAAATACTACTATATCTCTACTCTTCTTCACGTATGACCTGCTATTGTTTTTTTTGGAAATTTGGATTTTGTATATATTCTAATTAATGAATTGGATATCATTAATTCTTTTTCTAGATTTTATATTAATTTTATTAAATATCTTATGTTCTTGGATGAAGTTTCAGTTAATGTTTGGAATAACATTGTATCTGTTATGGGGATTAATGGTGGGTCCCTTCCCCTATTCTTTCCTGGAGTTCCTCTTATCAATTCCAGATTAAGATATCTAGATTGTGATTTCTAGGAGGAGAAAATTTTTAGATGAATCAGGGTTTATAAAAATAATTTTCTCTCTTTTGAGGGTCTTTTATAGCTTGTTCAATCTATCATGTTTATTATGCAATTTTTTGGTGGAACCACTTTGTTTTGACTAGGAAATCAGTGTGGTCTATTGAGGCTAAATTAAGGATTTTTCTTTGGAAAGTCCCTTCCCTTGTTTCGTCAGGAACTAAAGTGTCTTGGGTGTTGGTGGCTAGATCTAAAGCGGAGGGTGGATTAGGGATTAAGAATGTAGAGGATTGGAACAAGTCTTCCATGTTTAAACATGTTTGGGAACTTTTTACTCCATCCTTTTATTCTATTTGGGTAGAAAGGGATCGCATCTAACTTCTTGGTCATTCTTAGTTTTGGGTGACTAAATTTCCATGGAACTGCTAGTAGACTTAAAGGAAATATTTGGGTCTTCAGGACCTTTTTAGGATTCATATTTATCTTTTTGTTGGGTCTGGTTCGAGCATGTCCCTTTGGTTTGATTCTTGGCTTCCTAGGGTCCTTATTTTCATTTCTAATCATGATCGTATAATTCATGACTTAGGGTTAGACAAGTTTTATTTAGTTAATAATATCATTTATAATGGTACATGGGATCCTCCACTTACTATTTATGCTACCCTTTTGGATATTAGGAAGGATATTCTCACTTTTCTAGAACCTGATGGGGATTTGGATAGAATTATTTGGAATGGACAGTCTGAGTTCTTCATTGGTCGTGTCTGGGATGATTTGAGGGTGAAGTATACCACAGTGCCGTCTGGGATGATTTGAGGGTGAAGTATACCACGATGCCTTAGCTTTCTTTGGTTTGGAATCACTTTACCCCAGCTAGTTACTCCTTCATTCTATGGTTAGGGGTCCTTGATCGGCTGCCTAATCAAGACAGAATACAATAGAGGGGTTTATACTTTCCCAATAGATGTTTTCTTTGTGAGATGGATACTGAGGATATGGATCAATTGTTTTTAAAATGTGAGTTTTTAGGAATATTTTTTCTTCTTTTATGAACCTCTTATATGGTGATTTCTCTATTAATTATTTTTCCAACATGATTGGTTGGTTTTTTTCCTTTTGATGACTCCTTGAGGAGTATTCTGGGGATGATAGGGTTAACTACTCTAGTATATGTTGTTTGGAAGGAGAGGAACTCTAGGATGAATGGTTCTTCCCCTAATTATTTTAGATGTATCTAGTACAAAATTGATCTGGTTATTCATCCTAAAATTTACTCTTGAAATATGTTTCTAAATATCGATGTTAATCATATTTTGGTTCGAAGAGGTAACCTCCTAGGCTCCTTTCTTATGCTGGGTTGATATCTTTGTTGTTCTGGATGTTTAGGGGTGTTTTTTGCTGTGCTGGGATTTTGTGGATGTTCTTGCACTGCTACTTGTGTTCTATTGTGTTTCCCAGGTGGTCATTGAAGCATGTCATATTTCTAGAAGGTGGGATGTCTATTCTTAGTCCCCTTGTTCCTTGTTTTCTTGATTTTTATGGTGCTAGGACTCTGTGATAGGGCTTCTCACTACTTGGTTGGGTTCTAGTTGTTGGGGTGGGGTTGGAGACTTTGTGGATGGGGGTGGTTCTTGGTTTGGTGTGCTTCTGAGGCGTGGTGATGCATTGGGTTTGGCTGAGAGGGCTTGGTGGTACAATTCTTGATGGGTTTTTAGTTTTGTGGTGGGTTGTTGGTGGTTCTGGTGTTTTCTATTGGGTGTGCGGGTGTTGTGGCTGTTGTAGGGGGAGGTATATTGTTGGGGTAATTATGGTTCTTGAGGGGGTTGTGCTAAAATTCTAGATAAAGGATTGTGGATGGATCCGGGTATTGGTTCAGTTCAGTTTTGTTTGGCTCATCTTGGATGGGTTATGGGGCGCTTGTTGATGTTATGCGTTGTGGGCTGGTAGGGATGTGGGCTGCTTGGTAGTTTTTTACCAGGTAGATGCAGGTTGGGGGTAGGCTTTTGGTGTAGAGTGGGCTTTTGGTTAGGTCCTTTGTTGGTGTTGGTGGTGCCCTCAGTTTTTGGTGGTTCCTACTACAAGTTGTTTGTGGGTGGATGATTATTTCTTGTAGGGAGTTAAGGTGGTTGTGGGCTGGGGGCAGTGGCTCGGTTTGGGTGGCTGGAGGATCATGCTATTGATGTTCTGGTTGGTTGCAGACAACTGGTTGGGTGCTGTTTGGAGGTGTTGTTGGGGATTCGGTTAGTTGTTTGGGGCTGGGTGGGGGGGGTCTCTTGGTGGCGGTCTTTCCGAGGGGTTTTAAGGATTTTTAAAGTTTTATTTGTTTTAGGTTTTTAATAGGTTTTTCAGGGTTCTAAAAGTTTTTTAGGATTTTTTATGGTTTTTGGGGGGTTTTAAATGGGTTTTAGGGGTTTTTTACATTTTTAGGTATTTTTTATATTTTTATGGTTTTGGGGGTTTTTAAGGGGTTTTAAGGGTTTTTAGGGATTTTGAGGATTTTTCATGGTTTTTAGGGTTTTGGGGTTTTTAGGGGTTTTTTGGTCTATTCATTTTTAGGGGTTTTTTTAGTTTTTTAGGTTTCTTAAGGGTTTTAATAGTTATTTAATGTTTTTAGGGGTTGAAAGGGTTTTTAGATTTTTTAGTGGGTTTTTAGGATTTTTATGGGTTTTTGGGGTTTTTTAAGGTTTTCGAGGTTTTTAATGTTTTTAGGGCTTTTATGGATTTTTATGTTTTCAAGTATTTTTAGGAACATTTTAGGATTTTATGGTTTTTAGAATTTTCTAGGTTTTTTAAGGATTTTGAGGGTTTTTAGGGTTTTTTTTTGGGTTTTTTAGGGTTTTTAGTAGTTTGTAGGGTTTTTAAGGTCTTCTGGATTTTATGGTTTTTTTGAGTTTTTTGGGGGTTTTATTATCTTTTATATTTTTAAAATATTTTTTAACAATTTTAGTGGTTTTAAGGGTTTTTATAATTTTTTGTAATTTTTAGGGTTTTGTGGGGTTTTATGGGGTTTTAGGGTTTTAAAGGTTTTTAGAGTTTTTATTTATTTCAAGGGTTTTTATGGGTTTTAGGGGTTTTTAAGTTTTCAAGGATTTTTAGGTATTTTTAAGGATTTTTATGGTTTTAGGGTGTTTGGGGGTTTTTAAGGATTTTGAGTTGTTTTAGGGTTTTTTAGACTTTTTAGGGTTTTTAGGGGTTTTAGAGTCTTTTAGTGTTTTTTGGTATTTTTTGAGTTTTTAGGGTTTTTACTATTTTTTATTGTTTTAAAACAATTTTATGGGTTTATTGTTATTTATAGTTTTTAGTGGTTTTAGGGTTTTTATGGGTTTTTAGGGGTTTTATGGTTTTTGTAGATTTCAAGGGTTTTTTAGATTTTAGGATTTCTTTAATTTTTCAGGGATTTTTATTTCTTTTTTAGGATTTTTTATATTTTTTAGGATTTTTTAGGGTTTTTGGGACTTTGAGAGTTTTTAAGGTTTTTAAGGTTTTTAAGTGTTTGTAATTTTTTTCTGGATTTTAGGTTATTTTTGGGTTTTTAGGGTTTTCTTGAGTTTTATGTGATTTTAAGGTTTTTTGGAGTATTTTAACATTTTTAGAGGTTTTAAGGGTTTTTAGTGTTTTTAGAGTTTTTTGGTTTTTATAGTGTTTTAGGATTTTTTTTAATGTTTTTTGGGTTTTTTATGGCTTTCAAGGGTTTTTACAGTTTTTTATGTTTTCAAGGAATTTTACAGATTTTTTTTGTTCTTTATGGTTTTTATGGTTTTCTAGGGTTTTTATAGATTTTGAGGGTTCTTAGGGGGTTTTTAGGGTTTTTTTAGGTTTTGGGGGTTTTCCAAGGTTTTTAGGGTTTTAATATTTTTTAGAGTTTTTTAAGGTTTTAGGGGTTTAAGGGTTTTTAGTGTTTTTAGTGGGTTTTTAGGTTTTTATGTTTTTTTGGGGGTTTTAATGTTTTTAGGGGGTTTATGTTTTTTAGTGGGTTTTAAGGGTTTTAGGGTTTTTTACGGTTTCAGTGATTTTTAGGGCGTTTATGTTTTTTTATGGTTTTTAGGGTTTTTTGGGATTTTTATGTTTTCAGGGATTTTTTAGGATTTTTACGTTTTTTAGGAATTTTAAGGATTTTAAGGGTTTTTAGGGATTTTGATGGTTTTTATTATTTTCAGAAATTTTTATGGTTTTTATAGTTTTCATGGTTTTTTAGGTCATAGGGTTTTTATGATTTTTGTTTGCGTTTTTAGGGTTTTATGGTTTTTGGAGTGTTTTAACGGTTTTTATTTTTTTTAGTGATTTTTAGGTTTTTATGGGATTTAAAGGTTTTTTTTGGTTTTTAGGGGTTTTATAGTTTTTAGTATTTTTTCTAGGTTTTTAGGTTTTTTACTTTTTTAGTGATTTTAAGGGATTTTTTAAGATTTTGATGGTTTTAGGGTTTTTAGGGATTTTTTTGGGTTTTAGGGTTTCAGGGTTGTTTAAGTTTTTCATGGATTTTAGGGTCTTTTGGGTTTTTATGAAATTTTTATTTTTTCTAGTGTTTTAAGGTTTTCAGAGTTTTTTAATGTTTGTATAGTTTTTAAGTGTCTTTAGTGTTTTTAGTGGTTTTTTAGGGTTTTCTTGGTTTTTAGGGATTTTAAGGTTTTATGGTTTTTATGGTTTTTAGGTGTTTTTCAAGGTTTAAGGGTTTTTTATGTTTTTAAGGATTTTTAGAGATTTTTTAGGATTTTAGGGATTTTAGTGTTTTTAGGGATTTTTAAGGTTTTCGGATCTTTTTGGTTTTTAGGGGTATTTTTGAGATTTTTATGGTTTTAAATATTTTTTAGAGTTTTTAAATTTTGAGGGGTTTTAAGGGTTTTTATATTTTTTTGTGGTTTATATTGGTTTTATGGGTTTTTTTTTGGTTTTCAGGGGTTTTTAGGGTTTTTTATGTTTTTGGGGATTTTTAGCACTTTTTTAGGTTTTTTATAGATTTTAGGGTTTTTAGGGTTTTAGAATTTTTATGGATTTTCAGGATTTTCAGGGGTTTCAGGGTTTTTTAGGGGTTTCAAGGAATTTCATGGTTATTATGGTCTTTTAGTGATTTTTGTTTTATTTTGAGTTTTTAAAGGTTTTTTAGAGCTTTTTAAATATTTTAAGGGTTTAAGGGTTTATAGTGTTTGTATTTTTTTAGGGTTTTTATGGGTTTTATGGTTTTTAGGGGTTTTTATGGTTTTTAGGGGTTTTTTAGTGTTTTTAGGGTTTTAACATTTTTAGGTTTTTTTATGGTTTTTAGGATTTTTATAGTTTTTAGGGATTTTAGAGATTTGTTTTGTGTTTTTTTTGTGTTTTCAAGGTTTTTTCGGGTTTTTAGGTTTTTTAGGGTTTTTGTGTCTTTTTTTAGGGTTTTTAAAGTTTTTAGTGGATTTTTAGGATATTTATGGGGTTTTATGTTTTTTATGGTTTTAGGGGGTTTGGGTTTTAGGTGTTTTTTAGGGTTTTTGGGATTTTTTACATTTTTATGGATTTTTAGGGATTTTTAGGGATTTTTTAGGATTTTTAGGGTTTTTAGTGTTTTTAGGGATTTTGAATTTTTTTTTTGGGTTTTTCAAGGTTTTTTAGCGGTTTTAGGGGGTTTAGGGTTTTTATGGTGTTTTTCAGTTTTTAGGGGTTTTTTGAGCTTTTAGGGTTTTTAAGGGTTTCTAGAGTTTTTAAACATTTTTAGGGGTTTTGAGGGTTTTTAGATTTTTTAGTGGTTTATCGGTTTTTATGGGTTTTAGGGTTTTTAAAGAATTTTTGGGGTTTTTACAGTTTTTAGGGATTTTTCAGGTTTTTAGGGTTTTTTACATTTTTAGTGATTTTTAGGGATTTTTGGGATTTTTAATATTTTTATGGTTTTTAGAGTTTTTTGGGATTTTGAGAGATTTTAGGGGGTTTTAGAGTTTTTTAGGTTTTTTAGGTTTTTAGGGTCTTCTTGTGTTTTTTTTGGTTTTTGGTTTTATTTTTATAGGGTTTTAAAAGTTTTTTATATTTTTATAATTTTTTTTAGGTTTGAAGGGTTTTAGAGTTTTTAGTGTGTTTTTAGCAGTTTTATGGATTTTAGGATTTTTATAGGTTTTGAGGGGTTTATGGTTTTTAGGGTTTTAGGGTTTTTTAAATTTTAAAGGATTTTTAGGGATTTTTAGGATTTCTGTGGTTTTTAGTTTTTTTTGGGTTTTTTGGATTTTGAGGGGTTTTAGGGGTTTTCATGCTTTTTAGGGTTTTTAGGGTCTTTTTCGGTTTTATGGTTTTTTTTGATTTTTTTAGGGTTTTAATGGTTTTTTTAGATTTTTTAAACATTTTTAGGGGTTTTAAGGGGTTTTAGAGTTTTTAGTGGTTTTCAATATTTTTATGGGTTTTTAATGCCTTTTAGGTTTTTAGAGATTTAAGGGGGTTTTAGGGTTTTTAGGGATTTGTGGTATTTTAGGGACGTTCAGGGGTTTTTAGGGTTTCTAGGGGGGTTAGGTTTTTAGGGTATTTTATTGTTTTTTGGGTTTTTTTGAGTTTTTATGGTTTTAATGGGATTTTAGAGTTTTTTAGTATTTTTAGGGGCAAGGAAGGTGCAAGGCCAGGCTATTCCTAGCCTCTGAAAATTTATTAAAGGAAAAGAAAAGCAGACAGGGCGGGGTGGGGCCAAATAGCCCACACCCAAAAGACCCTGGACCCCCCATGACACCAAAACCCCAAAAGACCCAAAGCATATATTTAGCATTTTTAGGGGTTTAAAGGGTTTTAGAGTTTTTTTGTGGTTTTTATGGGGTTTTAAGGATTTTAGGGGGGTTTATGGTTTTCAAGTGGTTTTCAAGGGTTTTAAGGCTTTTTACATTTTTAGGGATTTTTAGGGATTTTTTAGGATTTTTATATTTTTACAATTTTCTTAGGTTTTTAGGGATTTTGAGGGGTTTTAGGGTCTTTCAGGGTTTTTAGGATTTTTGATATTTTTTAAGGTCTTTTTGGGGTTTTAGGGTTTCTTGTGTTTTTAAGGGTTTTTAGAGTTTTTAACATTTTTAGGGGCTTTAAGGGTTCTTAGAATTTTTTGTGGGTTTTTAGGGGTTTTATGGGTTTTTAGGGGGTTTTATGGTTTTCAAGGGTTTTCAAGGTTATTAGGGTTTTTTACGTTTTAGTAATTTTTAATAATTTTTAATCTTTTTATGGTTTTTAGGGTTTTTTATAATTTTTAGGGATTTTGTTGGTTCTAGGGGGTTTTGAGGGGTTTTTGGGGATTTTAGGGTTTATAGGGGTTTTTAGGGTCTTTTAGGGGTTTTCTAGTTTTTTTTTATTTTTTATGGTTTTGGTTTTTAGTGTTTTTTAATGTTATTAGTGGTTATTTAGTGCTTTTATGGGTTTTTAGGGTTTTTAAGGTTTTCTGGGGTTTTATGGTTTTTAGGGTTTTTTTAGGGTTTGGGGTTTTTTTTACATTTTTAGGTATTTTTAGGGCTTTGGGGATTTTTGTAGGGGTTTTATGGTTTTTAGGAATTTTGAGGGTTTTTGCTATTTTTCATGGTTTTAGGGTTTTTTGAGTTTTCAGGTATTTTAAGGTGTTTTGGAGATTTTAGGGTTTTTTCTGAGTTTTTTAGGGTTTTTAAGGTTTTTTTACATTTTTAAGGGATTTAAGTGTTTTTAGAGTTTTCTGTTATTTGTAGGGGTTTTATGGTTTTCAGAGGTTTTTAAGGGGTTTTATGTTATTTTTCATTTTTAGGGATTTTTTAGGATTTTTATGGTTTTTATGGGTTTTAGGGATTTTGAGCATTTTTAGGGTTTTTCAGTGTTTTTTGGGTTTTTTGGTTTTTTATGTTGTTCTTGGGATTTATGGTTTTTTTGATTTTTTTAGGGTTTTATGGTTTTTTAGAGTTTTTAACGGTTTTAGGGGTTTAATGGGTTTTAGATCATTTAGTGGGTTTTTATTGGGGTTTAGGGTTTAAAGGGTTTTAGGGGTTTTGTGGTTTTCATGGTTTTTTCAAGGTATTTAGGGTTTTATATGTTTTAGGGATTTTAGGGTTTTTAAGGTTTTTAAGGATTTTGATGGGTTTTAGGGTTTTTCAGGGTTTTAGGTTTTTTATGGTTTTGGGGGGTTTTATGGTGTTTTTAGGGTTTTAAGGGTTTTCAGTGTTTTTTAGGGTTATAAATGTTTTTTAAGGTTTTTAAAAAAATTTAGGGATTTAAAATGGTTTTAGATTTTTTATTTGGGTTTTAGGGTTTTTATGGGTTTTAGGGTTTTTAACGTTTTTTTGGGTTTTTTATGGTTTTCAGGGAGTTTTCAAGGTTTTTAGGGGATTTTACCTTTTTAGGTAATTTTTAGTGTTTTTAGGGGTTTTCAGTGTTTTTTAGTGTTTTTAGGGTTTTTCAAGGTTTTTAGGGTGTTTTAGTTTTCTTCATGATTTTTTGAGTTCTTTATTATTTATATTTTTTTAACGTTTTTAACGTTTTAAGGGTTTAAATGGTTTTTATATTGTTTAGTGATTTTTTATGGTTTTTTATGGGTTTGTGGTTTTTTAAGGATTTTAGGGGTTTTATGGATTTAAGGGGGTTTTTTAGGGTTTTTTGAGTTTTTTACATTTTTAGGGGTTTTAAGGGATTATTTAGGATTTTATGGGTTTTAGGGTTTTTATGGTTTTTAGGAATTTTGGGGGTTAGTAAGGGTTTTTAGGGGTTTTCAGGGTTTTTAGGGTCTTTTAGGGTCTTTTGGGGGTTTTAGGGTTTTTTTGGAGTTTTTTTGGGGTTTTAAGGTTTTTTAGAGTTTTTTATTTTTTGTAACGTTTTGAAGGGGTTTTTTTGGGTATTTAGTGATTTTTTGGATTTTTATGGGATTTTAGGGTTTTTTAAGGTTTTATGGGGCTTTATGGTTTTCTTGGGTTTTTCTGGGTTCTTCTGGGTTTTTTTTATGTTCTTTATAGTTTATAGGATTTTTAAAGGTTTTAGGGATTTTAATGGTTTTGAGATATTTTTTGGGTTTTTAGGGTTTTTAGGGGTTTTAGGGGTTTAAAAGGTGTTTATGTTCTTTAATTGTTTTCTAGGTTTTTTTTCACTTTTTTAAGATTTTAAAGGTTTTTTAGAGTTTTTAACATTTTTAGGGGTTTTATGGGGTTTTATAGTTTTAGTGGGTTTTTATGAGTTTTATGAATTTTTAGGGTTTTTAATGGGTTTTAGTGGTTTCAATCTTTTTAAGAGGGTTTTTGGGGTTTTAGGGATTTTTTGGGATTTTTTGGATTTCTTTAGTTTTTCGGGTTTTCTACGGTTTTAGGGATTTTGAGATCTTTTGAGGGTTTAAATGGGGTTTTAGGATTTTTAAGGGTTTTAGGGTCTTTTTAGGTTTTTAGGTTTTTTTGGAATTTTTAGGGTTTTTAAGTTTTTTAGAGTTTTTTAACATATTTAGGGATTTTAATGATTTTTATAGTTCTTATAGGTTTTTTAGGGGTTTTAGGGTTTCTTAAGTTTTTATGGGTTTTTAGGGTTTTTTGGGGTTTTTTGGGTTTTTAAGGGTTTAATGTTTTTAGGGATTTTTTGGGATTTTGACGGGTTTTGGGGTTTTTAGGCTTTTCAGGGTTGTTTAGGGGTTTTAGGTGTTTTGAGGGGTTTTAGGGTCTTTTAGTATTTTTTGGGTTTTTCTTTTGAGTTTTTTAGGGTGTTTAAGGATTTTTAGAGTTTTTAGTGGTTTTTAGAGATTTTATGGGTTTTTTTGGGATTTTAAGGTTTTTTGGGGTTTTTATGGTTTTCTAATATTTTTCAAGGTTTTTAGGGTTTTTTACTTAGGTATTTTTAGTGATTTTTTAGAATTTTTATGGTTTTAAGGGTTTTTTAGGGTTTTTGGGATTTTGTGGGTTTATAGGGTTTTTTAGAGTTTTTAGGGTTTTTTAGGGTTTTTAGGGTTTTTTAGGGTTTTCAGGCCTCCTTTTCCTTTATGTTAGGGAAATTATTTCCCCCCTTATACTTTTGTATTACCTTTCTATTCATTGATGTAATTTCTATATGAATTTTCTTATAATGATTACTATATAGAGGGGGTGCAGGTGGGGGGGGTGCAGGTTGGGGTACAAGTGGGGGGGGGGGGGAAGGGGGGTGAAGGGGGCGGGGGGGGGTGCAGTGTGCAAGGGGTAATGAGGGTGAAGGGGCAGAGTTGGGGTGAAGGGGGCAGGGGAAATGTGCAGGGGGTAGTGGGGGTGAAGGGGGAAGGGGGGAAGTGTGCAGGGGGTAGGGGTGTCCAGGAGGGGGGGAGGTCCAAGGGGAGGGGGTGTCTAGGGGAGGGGGTGTCTAGGGGGGAGGGATGTCCAGGGGGGTAGTGTGCAGGGGAAGGGAGGTGGGGGGGGGGGTAGTGGGGGTGCATGTGTGTGTGTGGGGGTGGGTAGTGGGGGTGCAGGTGGGGGTGAAGGTTGGGGTGAAGTTGGGGTGAAGAGGGTAGGGGTAGTGGGGGGGTGAAGGGTGCATGGAGGGAAGTGTGCAGGGGGTAGGGAGGGGGCAGGGGGAGGGGTGTCCAGGAGGGAGCTTGGGGGTCCAAGGGGAGGGGGTGTCCAGGGGGGAGGGGTGTCCGGGAGGGGGGTAGGGAGGTAGTGTAGTTTGATTATTGTAATATTGAATTGTATTGTGGTTTTTCTATATATTTCTACATATATTGAATTATTGTATTATGATGTATGTTTTTTTATATAGTAGTTAAGTTTTATTATTATTATATTGAATTGTATCCTCCTCCGACATGACCATCGTACCTCCTCACCAACACAGCTCCGAGGTGGACCCTCTATCTCCTCTAGTGCACCTTCGACGGTATGTAGTTCAATTTTCCATTTTTTTCTGATTCTTTTTTCTTTCTACTATTAGTTTCTCCCCCTCATTTTTCTATCTTTTAAATTTATTCTATAGGAAGAACCCATTCCATCACACCTCTGACGGTATGATTTTTTATAGCATGAAACATCGGTGTCATAGACTTATTTTCAAATATATAATCTTCCATAAATTAGTTTAATTGATAATTTGTAACTAAATTTTTTTCTATGCTAATATGCTCTTTTTTGTTCAAGATTATTATAATTGGGCTATAGAAATATCCAAATGATTAAAAATGTGTGGACTTACTAAAGAGGTTGAAGATTTGTGGAAACATGCTGGATGTTTTATGCATTATGTGCTTTGGATTCAATTCACATAAATGTTATATAATCAATATTCATTTCTATAATAACACAATCAGGCCTCGTTTCCAAATTGTTTTTTTCTGAAATTTATTTTTTGTGTACTGGGGGTTGGGTACAAGCACATCCAAGGAAGGAAAATAATACTTCAGTGAGCTCCAAAAGAACAAGAAGGAATTTCTATGTGTCGAGGATGAATACGGAAATGAAATTGAGCTTGCATTCAGTAAGAAAAGGATAAAAACTACAAAGAATTGGATTCTGCAGTTTGAGGTTCGGAATCGACTTTGACAGTTGATTTCTAGGGTTAAATATAATGATATTTTTTTCCAGATTAAACTTTCATTTTTGATCCTTGATGAAGTCAGCTGCGGAGTCCTAAGGTATCACAGCAGTTGAGTGACATTCTTGGAATTCCATCCCACAAATAACACCATTCTGTTGTCTAGGGATAAGGTTGTTTCTTCAATTTTCCTTTTGATGTATATATTCTGAGAAGTATGTATTTTATGTTGTTCATTTATATATTCTTTGTTTCCTTGGTTCCTTTGGAAATAAAGGACCACTTGGTTTTTGGGATTATAATAAGGTTTATCAAAAGATGGTGCACAGAAACATACGCAGATGCATACTCAACAATATGAGGTGATTTATATGTTTTTTGGGATATAGGGTCCACCTATATTTTTTTGTATAAGATGCACATTTAATTTTCTGCCTAGGAAGAATCATGCGTGTGCTCACACACCCACATTAACACCACTGTCCATATAGGAAAACAAACACCACTATTTTTTTCAGACTGTATCAAAATTGATCATTGATAAGTTCTATAATCAGTTCCGTCTAACATAGCCTTAATGATATTCCCCCACCTCAGCTGTGTATGTTCTGCTTAAAAACTGGTTTCACAATTTTTGATAGGTTTAATTGAAAAAATGATGGATCAATATATAGCACATCCTCAAATGGAACTATTTGTTGCACTAACATGGAAACTGGAATGGCAACATCTTTCAGGGACCTTAACCCCAATGGATGACAGGTAGTGTTTTCCAATAGGTCACAAATTCTATTCCAGTGTATGACTTATTAGAAACTTCCAATTCATTATATGGTTTGGGACAACCTCTTAACTGACCATCAGGAGTTATGGTCATATAAATTTTCAATTGTGACTTATAGATGCCTTTTTGTAGGTCCCAAGCAATTGGAAGATGCTATATGGTTTCGATATTAACTTGGATAAAGTTCTTGTCCTTGTTGTAGATAATTTTGGGTTTCTTTACATGTAAGTATTCTGATTAGGAACATTTTAGTTTTACAGTTGGTGCGTTTTTAAAAAAACTTTACAATGTACTTGAGATGGTATTTTAATTATGTAATTAGAATGCCTGAAATACATCCTTACAAGAATGTATAAGTTATTGATTTTATTGATTGGATTCCAAAAACTTGGGCTCATTTAAAGTATATTGAATAAGGCTGATGTTTTTCCACGACTTTCATCTTTTTAAAGCTCTGTTTGGAACATGTCTGCTTAGTTTTATTACTCATTCAATGTTAGTTGTTGATATATGATTCAAATTATCCACCTCAAGGCTGTTGCAAACATGTGCTAGGTTTTATTACTCATTCAATGTTATTTGTTGGTATATCATTCAAATCAGCTACCTTAAGTTTAGAATTATAATTGAAATGATTCACTGATATAGACAACTAGATTTTTTTGCAGAGAGAGGGGTTATTGAAGGTTAGTTTTCATTATAATTGAAATGATTTACTGATATAGACAACTAGAATGAACTATGAAGAGAGAGGGGTTGTCTAGGGGGGCAGGGGGCTAGTGTTGAGCAGGGGGTGTGGGGGGGGGGGGGGGGGGCTGGTGCTAGGGAAGATGGCAGGGGTGGGTGCAGAGGGGGGGGGGGGTGTTGGGGAAGAGGCCAGGGGTGTGTGCAGGGGGGTGTGTAGGGTGAGGGGGAGGGGGTGTGCAGTGTGAAGGGGGCAGTGGGGGGTGTGCAGGGTGAGGGGTGTTTTTACTAGTATTCAGGGGAGGGGGTGTTGGTTCTGGTGCTGGGGAAGAGGGAAGGGGTGTGTGGAGGGGGTGCTTGTGGTGGGGAAGAGGGTAGGGGTGTGTGCAGAGGGGATGGTGCTGGAGAAGAGGGAAATGGTGTGTGCAGGGGAGGGGGTGTGCAAGGTGAGGGGGTGTGCAGTGGGATAGGGGCAGTGGGTGTGTGCAAGGTGAGGGGCTGTTTTTACTAGTATTCAGGGGAGTAGGGGGCTAATGCGGGGGAAGAGGGTAGGGGTGTGCAGGGGAGGGGGTGGGGGTGTGCAGTGGGGGGTGTGCAGTGGGGGGGGGGTGTTCGGGGGTATGTCCATGTGGGGGCTGTCCAGGGGGTGGGGCAGTGCGGGGTGGGTTTTCTTGGGTATTATAATGGTTATCAACTTGTTTAGGGAAAAGGAAAACTAGGAAACATGGGAATTTTTGTTCCAGGTTTTTTTTGTTATATTCAATATTGTGGATAAGATCAGAATCATGACTTACAGGTTACCTCCTCATCTATAACATTAGGTGATGAAAATTGTATTTAATGTATCATAGCTCTTGAAGTATGATCTGGATCATCCATATGTGGTTGAAAATGATGATAGTGAGATGAAGGTGGACATTTCATTTGAGTAATGTGTAGTTTATTTCATGGATTGGAGTAGGAAGGTGCTATGAGGGAAGATGGTACCTCTTGTTCTGGTGTTGTGGAATCATTGGAATATCAAGGTGAAGAACTGGGAATATGGGTTAGATATATGAGATCAGTAGCTGAATTTGTTCATATAGGAGCTCTAGATACACTTATCTAGGATGATAATCCATTAAGGGGAGTGTGCAGGGTGAGGGGGGAGGGGTGTGTGCAGGGTGAGGGGAGAGGGGGTGGGCAGTGGGGAGGGGGCAGTGGGGCAATGGGGGGTGTGCAGGGTGAGGGGGGTGCTGGGGAAGAGGGTATGAGGGTGTGTAGGGGAGGGGGTGTGTGTAGGGTGAGGGGGGTGTAGGGTGAGGGGTGTGTGCAGTGGGGAGGGGAGGGGTGGTTGTTCCAGGAGGGGGTGTCTAGGAGGGGTTTTCCAGGAGGGAGGGGGTGTCCAAGAGGGGGGGTGTCTAGTCCAGGAGGGGGTGTGCAGGGTATAGGGGCAGGGGGGTTGCAGTGGGTGTGTAAGGGGTGAATGCAGGGGTGTGCAGGGTGCAGGAGGAAGGGGGTTGCAGGGGGTGTGCAGGGGGAAGGGGGTGTGTAGGGGGTGGTTGTAGGGTGCAGGAGGCAGGGGGTTGTGGGGGTGTGCAGGGGGTAGGGGGTTGAGTGGGTGTGTAGGGGTGGATGCAGGGGGTGTGCAGGGTGTAGGAGGCAGGGGGTTGCAGGGGGTGTGCAGGGGGAAGAGGACAGGGGCAGGGGGCAGGGGGTGGAGGGAGTGTGTAGGGGGCAGTAAGTGTGCAGTGGAGGGGGTGGATGGGTTGTGTTGGGGTGTGCAGGGGTTGTGTAGTGTGTGTAGGGGGAAGGGATCTACTGGGATAATTATTAGAGATATAACCTAGATAAGGGAAGAAAATTAGATCATTGATGCTCCATAAAACTTATAAAAACAATGACTTGATAACCACAGTTTGTAGCTTAACCTCAATAACAGTATTGATTATATAATATGAGAGGAAACAGAAAGGTACAACACAAAACATTCATTCAGTACATAAAATACATACATTCATATTTATTCTTATCACTTTTCTATCATTTGAACTTTCAATTCAGATATTTCACTATTTATTAGTATGTATTGTTAATTTTAAACATTATTGTATCTGAAGATATACATGTTGGCTAATTTTGTAGGCAGAAAACTCCTGGATTATTACCTATTATTAACAAACAAAATTCCAGGTAAAGTAAGAGCTGTATTTTATTGAACTTTTTTTAGTTTGGTATTCAAGTTTTTTACATCCATATGTCACACATAATTATTAATGTCTACACAGAGTGTGTAAAAACACGTATAAGGCAAAAATGGACTCTTTCTGACTACACATGTTATACTTTTTTCATTTTTTAGGGATTTTATAGAGCTAAGGCAGATTATGGGGAATTTTTTTGTTTTCTTTTGCTTCTATAAGATGTTTCGGTTTTCTGCTCTTATCTAGGGGGGTGAAAGGTGGGTAAGCAGTGGAGGGTTGTCCGGGGGGGGTGCAGGTAAGGGGGGTCAGCGGGGGGGGGGGGGATTTCCAGGGGGTGCAAGGCAAGGAGGGGGGGGGGTGTCCTGGGGGGTGCAAGGTGGGTCAACAGGTGGGTGTTGTCCACGAGGGTGCAAGGCAAGGAGGGGGGGTGTCCATGTGGTGCAATGTGGGTCATCAGGGGGTGTCCAGGGGGTGAAAGGCAGGGGGGGCTATCCAGGGGGTGCAAGGTGGGTAAGCAGGGGGGGCTGTCTGGGGGCGGTGAAAGGTGGGTCATCAGGGGGGCTATCCAGGGGGTGCAAGGCAAGGAGGGGGGACTGTCTAGGGGTGTTCAAGGTGGGTCAGCAAGGGGGGCTGCCTAGGGGGTGCAAGGCAGGGGGGGCTATCCAGGGGGCAAGGTGGGTCAGTAGGGGGGTGTCAAGGGGGTGTATGGTGGGTTAGAAGGGGGATATCCAGGGGGTGCAAGGTAAGGAGGGGGGGGGGGTTGTCCAGGGGGTGCAAGGCAAGGAGGGGGATGTCCAACGGGATGAAAGGGGGTGCAAGTCCAGGAGGGTGGGGGATGTCTAGGGGGTGCAAGGTGGGTCAGCAGGGGGGGTGTCCAGGGGGTTCGAGGAAAGGAGGGGGGTTGTCCAAGAGGGTGCAATGTGGGTTAGAAGGGGGTGTCCTGGGGGTGTGCAAGGCAATGAGGGGGTTGTCCAGGGGGGGGGGGTGAAAGGTGGGTTAGTGGGGGGTGTCCAGGGGGTGCAAGGCAAGGAGGGGAGTGTCCAGGGGGGTGCAAGGTGGGTCAGCTAGGAGGGGGGGCTATCCAGGGGGTTCAAGGTGGGTTAACAGGGGGTGTCCAGGGGGTGAAAGGCAAGGAGGGGGGTGGATGTCCAGGGGGTGCAAGGTGGGTTAGTAGGGGGCTGTCCATGGGGGGTTCAAGGTGGGTCAGTGCGGGGGGGGGGGGGTGTCTAGGGGGTGTAAGGCAAGGGGGGGGGGGGCTGTCCAGTTGTGATATGAGACGCACAGGGTGACCCGATCATCACGGAATAGGGAGGCGGATATAGTATGAGGTTTGGGGATAAGTGACAGATGATGGGTATGGATAGCATATGCAAGTAGTCAATCAATGTTATAAGGAGCATGACCTACTACTTAGACAACACACTCAAGGGAGGGATGTGATAGTCAATCCACACAACAACACACTTGGGTTGAGGCAAGGAATTGGGGGATTTGTGATCTTGGATCACCAATATAACTTGTATATTGACAAGGAAAGAATGCACAAGTGCAAGGGGAAAACTGGGATAATCCTCACGCAATGGAGAGAAACAAATCATAATCTCTCAATTAAATATTTAATTCCATAAAAGTTCCATGGGGGTGGCTATTTATAGCCAAGGGGGTGGTACAAAAGTCAAGGGTCTAATACCCTAAAGTCATAAAGGATAAAATACTTTGTTCCCTTAAATTCAAAAAGATAAAATCTACCAAAGACTTTTGGAAAAGTGGCACAAAACTTTCCAACTATATCCCACCATATTTTACATTGAGTGCATAGCCCACCGGATTTGACTTTGGTGTTAAAAGATGCCATTTCTATAATTCTCTATGTGCAAAAGGCTTCCAAATTCATGAAACAATGTGGGCCAAGCTTTAAACATCATTTTTGGGCTTGAATAAGTGAGATAATAGGACCATTTTCTCCATACATGCAAGGAAAGATCCATTGGGCCTTTAATGAATTGATATGGGCACCCATTGTTTCATTCAACCTCTTTAATATCCCACATGTCATCTGGCCTTGCAAATCCAACTCCTCCTCTTGCACAATTGACTTTTTGCCTTTGACATGATTCTCATCATCCTCCCCCTCTTGAAAATGATTCATCCTCAAATCTTCATTCTCTACACCCAAAAAAGGAGAAAGATTAGAAACATTGAAAGTGTCACTTACACCATACTCACCTGGAAAATCTATCTTGTAAGCATTGTTGTTAATCTTGTTGAGCACTCGGAAAGGTCCGTCTCCTTGTGGAATGAGTTTTTATTTTTGCTTGTCGGGAAATCTCACCTTTCTCATATGAATCTAGACCAAGTCCTCTGGCTCGAACAACACTTGTTTACAACCCTTGTTTTCATGATCAACATATTTCTGGGTCATCCAATCGATATTTTTACTTGCCTTTTCATGGAGTTGTTTGATGAATTCAGCACACCTTTTGCATCCATATTAGTTGCTTCCTACAAAGGCAAAGGAACTATATCAATAGGGGCAAGAGGGTTAAAACCTTAAACAATTTTGAAAGGAGAATATTGAGTGGTGGAGTGCTTGGCCCTGTTATATGCGAATTCTACATGTGGAAGACACTCCTCCCAATTCTTGATATTCTTCTTGAAAATTGTTCATAAAAGGGATGACAATGTCTGATTCACCACCTCCACTTTCCCATCACTTTGCGGATGAAAAGTAGTAGAAAATAGTAACTTTTTACCCAGTTTTCTCCACAAGGTCTTCCAAAAGTAACTAAGAAATTTTGTGTCTCGATCCGAAACAATTGTCCTTGTCATTCCATGGAGTTTGACTACTTTCTGAAAGAATATTGTTGCAATGTTAGTGGCATCATCAGTTTTGTGACAAGGAATAAAATGTGTCATTTTTTAAAACTAATCCACCACAACAAAAATGGAATCTCTCGCCCTCTTGGTCCGTGGTAACCCCATAATAAAGTCCATCGATATGTCCACCCAAGGGGTGTTGGTGATTGGGAGAGGAAGATATAGTCCAGGTGGGTTCAGTTTCGATTTGGCTTTATGGCAGACAATACACTTTCCCACAAATTTCTCAACATCTCTAGATATCCTAGAACAATAAAAACGCTCACCAAAAACACTTAAAGTTTTTGAAACACCAAAATTTCCCCATTAACCCACCCTAACGTGACTCATTCATTAAAAGTAAATGGATAGAGAAATTGGGAATGCAAATCTTATCAATCCGAAATAAGAATCCATCATGTAAATAGAACTTTTCCCAACTAACTCTAGGTTTACAAAGTTCATAAGGTTCACTAAAATCACTACCAGTGGCATATAAATCCTTAATGCATTCAAAAACTAGGAGTTTTGAATCCAACAAGGATAAAAGAGAATATCTACGTGAAAGTTCATCGGCCATAATATTTTCTTTACCATTTTTATTCTTGATGACATATGGAAATGATTCAATGAATTCCATCCATATAGAGTGTCTCCTATTTAGTTTATGTTGGCTCCTAAGGTATTTAAGATCCTTGTGATCAGAATGGATCACAAATTCTTTAGGCCAAAGATAGTGTTACCATGTCGCTATTACTCTAAACAATGCATACAATTCTTTATCATATGTAGCATAGTTTATAGTTGGGCCATTTAACTTCTCACTAAAATAAGCAATAGGCTTACCTTCCTGCATGAGTACTCCACCAATACCAATTCCACTTGCATCGCATGAAATCTCAAAGGTATTAACAAAGTATGGGAGTGAAATTAGAGGGGTATGGATGAGTTTATCCTTGAGAGCAAGGAAAGCCTTCTCTTGAGTTGTCCCCCATTTTAAAGGAACATTATTCTTTGTAAATTCATAAAACGGTGCTGCTAGTGTGATGAAGTCCTTAAAAAATCTTAAGTAAAAACTAGAAAGTCCATGAAAACTTATTAACTTCCCAACAGAGGTCGGAGTTGTCCATTCTTGTATTGCTTTCATCTTCTCGGTGTCCACTTCAACTCCATTCCCACTCACAAAAAATACAAGGAAAATAATATTATTGAGGAAAAATTCACATTTATTAATGTTTATAAACAAGTTTTCCTTACTTAACACCTCTAGGAATTTTCTTAAGTGATCTACATGTTCATGAAAAGTCCTACTATACATCATAATATCATCAAAGTAAACTACCACAAATTTTCCAATATATTCACGTAATACATGATTCATCAACCTCATAAATGTGCTAGGTGAATTGGTTAGACCAAAGGGAATGTCCAACCCTTCATAAAGTCCATGTTTTTCATTGAATGTAGTTTTCCACTCATCTCCTTATTTCATTCTAATTTTATGGTAGCCAATTCTTAAATCTATTTTTGAAAAAATAATAGAGCCATTTAACTCATCTAGCATGTCATATAACCTAGGGATAGGATGATGATACCAGACCGTAATGTTATTGATGGATCTATAGTCAGTACACATTATCCATGTTTCATCCTTCTTTGGTACTAGAAGCACCGGTATGGCACAAGGACTAAGTATCTCTCTGACATATCCCACATCTAGAAGCTCTTTAACTTTCCTTTGAATTTCTTTTGTCTATTCTGAGTTGGTGAGATATGCTGGACGGTTCAGTAGTGGCACTCTAGGTATGAGGTCAATTTGATGCTCAATACCTCTAATGGGTGGAAAACTAGGTGGAACCTCTTTGGGAAACACATATTCAAATTCCTACAACAAAGACTAAACAACATGTGGAAAAGGAGATGTTAAGTCATTAGTGTTCAACATCACCTATTTGTACATAAGTACTAAGAGATTTTTCTAAGAAATAAAAGCTTCCTTAACCTCACTTTTTTTTTCCAACATCACACTTTTATCTCCTCTCAAATATTTTTTCCCTCTTGATTTTTCTTTTCTCTCCATTTCCTTTCTTCTCTCATCATCTATTTTTCCCTCATTCTATCCTTTTTCATTTTCTCTCTTTTTTTCCTCATCACTTTTTTCTCTTTTCTCTAAAAATGTGATCTTCCAAAATTTTCTTGGGGGACATGGGGTTGAGGGTTATAGGTTCCCCTCGTAGTACAAAAGAGTGACGATTCAAGAAACCATCATGAGTAACATGCCGATCGTACTGCCATGGTCAACCCAACAAAAAGTGGAACGCCTTCATAGGAACAATGTCGTGCTATACCTCATCCTTGTATTTACCAATGGAGAAAAATACCTTCACCTATTTGGTAACCTTCATCTCTCCACAATCATTCAACCATTGAAGTCGATATGGATGTTGATGCTTCAAAGTAGGAAGTCCCAACTTATCTACTAACTTGGTGCTCGCAACATTACTACAGCTTCCTCCATCAATAATAAAACTACATACCTTCCCATGGATCTTGCACTGTGTATAGAAAAGGTTCTCCCATTTCCCCTTCTCTCCCACAGTCATTTGTGTGCTTAGAATTCTCCTAGTGACAAGAATCTTACCGTCTTCCACAAATTATCCATTATCAATTTCTAGAGATTCTTCCTTCTCTTCCAATCTCTCTCCATCAATATCCCATTCTCCATACTTGTTTATGGTCATGGTGTGCTGATTTGGGAATTCACTAGTGACATGACCTCTTCCTTGACATTTGAAACACCGAATATCCCGATTCCTTGTTTGGTTTGTTTCAAAAGTAGGTTTCTTAGGTGGGATAATTACCTTGTCACTTTTGCAATCAACCACCTCTTTTGGCTTTGATGATTCTCTAATATCCTTCCTCATATTTCTCCATGGCGTGAAAGGGGTAGTGGGTTTCCTCATGTGGCTCCTCCTTTTGATTTTTTGCTCGATCTTGGTGGCTTGATGGATCATATCTTTTATTTCCACATGGTGGTACATCTCCACTTGATCGGAAATCTCCAGATTGAGCCCATGTAAAAACCGTGCCATGGTTGCCTCCAGATCCTCCTCAATGTTTTCCCGAATCATGGTAATTTTCATCTCCTTGTTTTAGTCTTCTACACTCTAACTCCCTTGGGTGAGGTATTGAATCTTGTTGTGGAGATCTCTATGGTAGTGTGAGGGAACAAACTACTTCTGCATGGAAAACTTCATGTCTTCCCAAGTGTTGATGGGATGTCCACCATATATATCCTTCTCCTTTTTAACTTGATCCCACCATATTAATTCATAATCAATGAATTCAAGGGCTTAAAGTTTTACCTTTTCTCCTCAGAATAGGTATGACATGAAAATACTTTCTCATTCCGCATCTCACACTCCAAGTATGCTTCTGGGCCGATTTTTCCTTGAAAAGAGGGGACCTTCACCTTGATCCCACCAAGTAGTTCATCATCATGTTGTCTCCTTTTTCCTCCTCTAGGTTGTTGGTACAACCTCATCCTTTGTGGGATATCATCAAGATCATCATCAAAGTTCACCATCTCCTCCTCCATGATGTGGGGACGACGTGGTGCCGGAGCACATTGTGGGTTATCATGGAACATCCTTGGGATTGGTTTATTATCCAATTCATCAATCCTCTCATGTAGAACTTCCAACTTCCTATCAAGAATATTCTTGAGGTGGCTCACCAAAGCTTTCATTTGGAGTTGTGTAGCTTCGGGTACATGATATCTACTTCGACATCCTTCATTGACAACATGATCAATTTTCTTCCCACGATCTTCTTCCATGATAAGTTACGAAAACACAAACAAACACCGGGGGGGACACACATAATGATACACACTCACTCACACACGCGAGATGTACACACACGCGCACAAGATATACACACTCACACACACAAGGATAAACACTCACGCATGCAAGATACACACACTCACACACAAGATGTACACACTCACTCACACACACAAGATAATTGTTTTTCTTATTTCTCTCCACTCTCAACACTCAATTCAAATTCCAAGATTTTATGAAATATAATACCTTTTTTTAGGTGATCACTTGCCACCAATCCTTCCTTAATCAAGATTGTGTCTAGGGCTGGTTTAACACAACCCACTTGAGTGGTAAAGGGTAAAGGGTGAAAAGAGGGTACAAAATGGATAAAGGGTGGGTTGAAAAGTGGGTAGAAAGGTGGTATTTGGGTTTTTCCCGATTGTGTAAGACAAGAAAAATTAATTACAATATGACCCAAATATAATATGGCGATGAAATAAAATGATGGATAAAGTGATGCACGGAAATGGAAAGTGCTAACAAAGTAAAGCACAAAGAAGTAATTATATCAACTTTTTCTTTCTTTTTTTGCTTCAAATCTACCCAAAAAGTGTTGTGATTGACGTTTTAAAGTAGAAAATGATTGAAGGGAGAGTAAGATAATTTTGAAATCTCTCGAATAAAGGATGTGCTTAATTTTGAAAAGAACAAAATGATGAGTTGAGATAATTTGATTTTTCTTCCCACGATCTTCTTCCAATTCGGGAGGCTTTCAAGAAAAGGGATTTTTTTTGTTGAAAGGGTGAATAATATGGAAGGATAAAAAGGGTAAGGGGTAAAAGTAATATAAATGAAGGGATAGATTCCTACCTTGTCAACCGGAGCTCTGATACCAACTGATGCGAGACGCACGGGGTGGCCCGAACTTCACGGCGTAGGGCGGCGGATGTAGGATGTGGTTTGGGGATAAGTGGAAGATGATGGGTATGGATAGCGGATTCAAGTAGTCAATCAACGCTATAAGGAGAAAGACCTACTACTTAGACAACACACTCAAGGGAGGGATGTGATAGCCAATCCACACAACAACACACTTGGTTTGAGGCACAGAATTGGGGGCTTTGTGATCTTAGATCACCAATCTATCTTTTAGATTGACAAGGAAAGAATGCACAAAATAAAGGGGGAAAACTGGGATAATCCTCACACAATGCCATACAAGTGCCATGGGGGTGGTACAAAAGTCAAGGTTCTAATACCCTAAAGTCATAAAGGCTAAACTACATTGTTCCATTAAATTCAAAAAGATAAATTCTACCAAAGACTTTTGGAAAAGTGGCACACAACTTTCCAACTATAGCCCACCAGATTTGACTTTGAGTGCATAGCCCACCGGATTTGACTTTGGTGTCCAATGATGCCATTCCTAGAATTCTCCATGTGGGCAAGGCTTCCAAATTCGTGCGACCATGTGGGTAAAGCTTTAAAAATCATTTTTAGGCTTGAATAAGTGAGATAATAGGCCCATTTTCTCCATCCATGAAAGGTAAGATCCATTGGGCCTTTAATGAAGCAAGATGGGTTCCCATTGTTGCATTAAACCTCTTTAATCTCCTACATGTCATCATGCATTGCAAATCCAACTCCTTATACCTTGCAATCGACTTGGTGCCTTTGACATGATTCTCATAAAGTGGGGTGCAAGGCAAGGAGGAGGATGTCTAGGTGGTTGCAAGGTGGGTCAGTAGGGGGTGCAAGGCAAGGAGGGGGTCTATCTAGGGGGTACTAGGTGGGTCAGCAAGTGGGGGGGGGGGTTGTCCAGGGGGTGTAAGGTGGATCATCAGGGGGGATGTCCAGGGGGTGCAAGGTGGGTCAACAGGGGGGCTATCCAGGTGGGGTGAAAGGTGATTCAGGAGGGGGGAATGTCCAGGGGTGCATGGTGGTTCAGTAGGGGGGGCTGTCCAGGGGGGTGCAAGGCAAGGAGGGGGGGGGGGATGTCCAGGGGTGCAAGTTAAGGAGGGGGGATATCCAGGGGGTGCAAGGTGGGTCAGTAGGGGGTGTCTAGGGGGGTGCAAGGAAGGTGGGGTGTCCAGGGGTGCAAGGTGGGTCAGTAGGGGGGGTTATCTAGGGGGTTCAAGGCAAGGAATGGGGGGTGTCCAGGGGGGTACAAGGCAAGGAGGGGGGCTGTCGAGGGGGGGGGGTGCAAGGTGGGTTAATAGGGGGTGTTCAGGGGGATGCAATGTGGGTCAGTAGGGGGCTGTCCTGGGGGTGAGAGGGAAGGGGGGTGTGTCCAGGGAGGTGAAAGGTGGGTTAGTAGGGGGTCTGTCCAGGGAGGGTGTAAGGGGGAGGGGGTGTGATGGGGGGCTCTGTCCAGGGGGGGAGTGGATGGGGGCTACTGCTGGGGGGGATGTGGTTTTTTTTATGAAATGGGAAAGTATATAGCAATGGTTTTAAACCGTGGCTAAAGGCATATAGCGACAGTTTTAAACCGTGGATAAAAGCATTGTGTGGATTAATATCCTACCATAGTTTGGAATCGTGGCTATAGGGATTTAGCCACAGTTTAAAACTATGGATATAGGGATTTATCCGTGGTTTAAACCATGGATATAGTGCTATAGACACATTTTCAAACTGTGACTATAGGTATTGCCCTATAGCCATGCCAATACCAACCACGGTCTATTGAACCATGGCTATAACCTATAACCACGGTTTCAAACCGTGGCTATAGCCTAAATTTCAAGTAGTGTTATGGGTTTAAAGGTATTTTAAATATTTTAGTGGGTTTTTAGGGTTTTATGGGTTTTTTTGGTTTTAGGTGTTTTTATGGTTTCCATGGGTTTGGGTTTTTTTTAAGTTTATAGGGATTATTAAGGATATTTTATGATTTTTAAGTTTTTTATTGTTTTTAGGGTTTTTAGGTATTTTGAGGTTTTTTATGTTTTTTAGGGTTTCTTAGTGTTTTTAGGGGCTTTCAGGGTTTTTAGTGTCTTTTTGTAGGGTTTTTTGAGTTTTGTAGGGTTTTAAAGCTTTTTAGATACTTTTAACATTTTTTGGGTTTTTGGAGTTTTTAGTGGTCTTTTAGGGTTTTTTGGGTTTTTTTTGGAATTTTTAAGGTTTTAACGATTTTTATTGTTTTCAAGGGTTTTTAGAGTTTTTTATGTTTTCAGTAATTTTTAGGGATTTTTTAGGATTTTTATATTTTTAACGTGTTTTTTGGGGTTTTAGGAAATTTGAGAGTTTTTAGGGTTTTATAGGGTTTTTAGGGGTTTTTAGAGTTTTTAGGTTCATTTTTGGTTTTTACGGGTTTTTGAAGTTTTTAAGGTTTTTTAGAGTTTGTTAATGTTGTAAGGGTTTAAAGGCTTTTTAGAGTTTTTGGTGGTTTTTATGGATTTTTAGAGTTTTTAAGTTTTTTAGGTGTTTTTATGGTTTCTAAGGTATTTTCAGGGTTTTTTTATGTTTTCAGGGATTTTTTGGACTTTTTAAGGATTTTATTTTATTTTTAGGGTTTTTAGTGTTTCTAGGGATTTTGAGTGTTTTCTAGGTTTATAGGATTTTTAGTGTTTTTAGGGATTTTATGGTTATTATTATTATTATTGGGTTTTTAGTGGTTTTTTTTGAGTTTTTTAGGGTTTTAAGGTTTTTTATAATTTTTTAACTATTTTAGGGGTTTTAAGAGTTTTTAGTGGGTTTTTAGGGTATTTATGGGGTTTTAAGGTTTTTTGGGGGGGTTTCTGGTTTTAGGTTTTTTTACGTTTTCAGGAATGTTTTATGATTTTAATGGTTTTTAGGGTATTTTGGACATTTGAGGGTTTTAGGGGTATTCATGGGTTTTTAGGTTTAAGGTTTTTAGGGTCTTTTTCTATTTTTATTGGGTTTTTGGATTTTTAGGATTTTTATGGTTTTAAAAGTTTTTAACGTTATTTTTATAATTTCTAGTAGTTTGTAGAGGTTTATGGTTTTTAGTGTTTTTTAAGGTTTTTATGGTTTTCAGGGGTTTTTAGGGGTTTTTACGTTTTCTTGGATTTTTAGGTCTTTTTTAGGATTTTTACATTTTTTATAGTGTTTTTGGGTTTTTATGGATTTTTAGGGTTTCTGGGGGTTTTCAGGGTTTTAGGGGTCTTAGGGGTTTTTAGGGGGATTTTTATGAGTGTTAGGGATTTTTTAGTTTATTAGGGGTTTAATGGTTTTTAGAGTTTTTTTACATTTTTAGGGCTTTTAAGGGTTTTTTTGAGTTTTTAGTGGGATTTTTGTATTTTTATGGGATTTTATTATTTTTATGTGGTTTTATGGTTTTCAAAAGGTTTTTAGGGTTTTTACGTTTTTAGGGATTTCTTGGGTTTTTTAGGATTTTTATGGTTTTTAGGCTTTTTAGGGGTTTTAGGGGTTTTAGGTTTTTTTGTAGTTTTTAGGCTTTTTAGATCTGTTATAGTGTTTTTGGGTTTTTAGAGTTTTTTTAGTATTTTAGAGTTTTAAAGGTTGTTGTAGTTTTTAAAGTTTTTAGGGATTTAAAGGGTTTTAAGAGTTTTTAGTGGTTTTTAGGGTTTTTATTGGTTTTTAGGGATTTTATGGTTTTCAGGATTTTTCAAGTTTTTTAGGGTTTTTTATGTTTTCAGTGATTTTTATGGATTTTTTACGAATTTTATGGTTTTTAGATTTTTTAAGGATTTTGAGGGTTTTTCAGGGTTTTTTAGGGTTTTTTCAGGGTTTTTACGGACTTTTGTGGTTTTAGGTTTTTTTTGTGTTTTTAGGATTTTTCAGAGTTTTTTAACATTTTTAAGGTTTTAAGGGATTTTATAGTTTTTAGTTTATTTTTAGAGTTTTATTAGCTTTTAGGGTTTTTAGGGTTTCTAATGGTTTTATGGTTTTGAGGGATTTTTAGTTCTTTTTTAGGATTTTTATAGTTTTTAGGGTTTTGAGGGATTTTGAGGGTTTTCAGGGGGTTTTCAGGGGATTTTTTTGGGTTTTTTTTTGGATTTTTTGGGGTTTTTTGTTTTTTTGGGTTTTAGGATTTTTTTGAATTTTTTAGGTTTTTTAAGGTTTTTTATAGTTTTTAACTTTACTAGGGTTTTTACGGGGCATTAGAGTTCTTTTTTGATTTTTAGGGTTTTTATGGGTTTAGGGTTTTTATGGCTTTTAGAGGGTTTTATGTTTCTCAAGAGTTTTTCAAGGTTTTATGGGTTTTTTACCTTTTTAGGGATTTTAGGGATTTTTTATGATTTTTATGTGTTTTAGGGTATTTAGGGTTTTTAGGGATTTTGAGTGGTTTTATGTTTTTTCTGGATTTTCTAGGGTTTTTAGGGGATTTCAGGGTTTGTAGGGTGTTTTAGTGTTTTTTTGTTTTTTAGGGTTTTTAAGGTTTTTAGAGTTTTATAACGTTTTAGGGGTTTTAAGGGTTCTTAGAGTTTTTAGTAGTTTTTATGGTTTTATGGCTTTTTTAGGGTTTTTTAAGGTTTTTAGGGGTTTTTGTGGGTTTTAGGGGTTTTTAAATATTTTGATGTTTTCAGGGTTTTTTGGAGAATTTTTAGGATTTTTATGGTTTTTAGGGTTTTTGGGATTTTTATGGGTTTTTATCCATTCTAGGGGCTTTTCAGGGTTTTAGGGTCTTTTGGGTTTTTAGTGTATTTTTTTGAGTTTTTAGGGGTTTTAAGGGTTTTTAGAGATTTAATGTTTTAGGGGGTTTAAGAGGATTTAGAATTTTTAGTGGGTTTTTAGGGTTTTTATGGGGTTTTAGGGGTTTTTATGGTTTTTATGGGTTTTTATGGTTTTTAAGTATTTTTCAGGATTTTTACGACTTTTTAGGTTTTTAGTGATTTTTAGGGATTTTTTTGGATTTTTATGGCTTTTAGGGTTTTTAGCATTTTTAGGGGTGTTTAGGGTTTTTAGGGGTTTTTAGGGTTTTTAAAGGTTTTTATGGGTTAAGGGTTTTATGGTTTGGGGGGTTATGTTTTTTTGCGAGTTTTTTACTGTTTTAAAGTTTTGAAATCTTTTTAATGTTTTTATGGGTTTTAATTGTTTTTAGACTTTTTAGTGGTTTAGGGTTTTTGTGGGGGTTTTTTCAAGATTTTTGAGGGTTTTTATGGTTTTATGCGGTTTTTAGGGTTTTTAGGGTTTTTTACTTTTTCACAGATTTTTAGGGGTTTTTTTGGATTCTTATGGTTTTTATGGTCTATTTTGGGGTTTTAGTGACTATGAGGGGTTTTAAGGGTTTTCATGGGTTTTTAGGGTTTTATGGACATTTGGGGGTTTTAGGGTTTTTTTGAGTTTTTTAGGTTCTTAAAGGTTTTATAGAGAATTTTAATGTTTTAGGGGTTTAAGGGGTTTTATAGCTTTTAGTAGTTTTTAGTTTTTTTTATGGGTTTTAGGTTTTTAACATTTTTAGGGGTTTTTATTTGTTTTAGGGGTTTTTATCTGTTTTAGGGGTTTTTAGGGTTTTTAGGGGGGTTTACGTTTTTTGGGATTTTGATGGATTTTTTAGGATTTTTATGGGTTTTTATCCATTCTAGGGGCTTTTCAGGGTTTTTAGGGGGTTTTACGTTTTTAGGGATTTTAATGATTTTTTAGGACTTTTATGGGTTTTAGGGTTTTTTTTACAGTTTTTAGGGGTTTGTATGGTTGTTTAGACTATTTGGGGTTTTTCGGGGTTTTGGGGAACTTTGTGGGATTTAGGGTTTTTAATGTTTTTTTAGGTTTTTAATATTTTTAGGGTTTTTAACCTTTCTTGTGTTTTAAGGTTTTTTAGAGTTTTTAGTGGGTTTTATGGTTTTTATGGTTTTATAAGGTTTTTTAGGGGGTTTTATGGTTTTCAGTGGTTTTAGGGGTTTTTAGGTTTTCCATGATCTTTGGGGATTTTTTTTTGTATTTTATAGTTTTTAGGGTATTTTGGTTTTTTTTTGTGATTTTGAGGGTTTTTCTGGGGTTTTTAGAGGTTTTCAGGGGGTTTTAGGGTCTTTTTGTGGTTTTTATGTTTTTTTTGAGTTTTTAGGGGTTCTATTGTTTTTTAGAGATTTTAAGGTTGTTTATAGTTTTTAAAGAGTTTTTTCAGTTTTTTATGGATTTTAGGGATTTTTGAGGTTTTATGGGTTTTATGGTTTCAGGGGTTTTGCAGGGTTTTTTGGGTAATTTACATTTTTCAGGATTTTTAGGGATTTTTTTAAGAATTTTATGGGTTTTATGGTTTTTAGTGATTTTGAGTGTCTTCAAGGGTTTTCATGGTTTTTTATATTTTTTTAACATTTTCAATGGTTTTCAAGGTTTTTAGAGTTTTTAGTGGTTTTTATGGGTTTTTAGGGTTTTAGGGTTTTTGTGGGTTTTCGGGTATTTATGGGTTTTTAGTTGTTTTTAGGGGTTTAGGGTTTCAGTTTTAAAGGGGTTTTAATGGATTTAAAGGATTTTTAATGGGTTTTAAGGCTTAAGGAACAGTTAGGGTTTAGGTTTTAAGATTTAGGGTTTAGGATTTTGAAATAAGGTTATAGGAAATATGTTTTTGGGTTTAGGGTTCAGCTTTTAGGTTTTAGAGTTTAGGGATCAAGGTTTCAGATATCGGGATTTTGGGATAGGTTTTAGGATTTTTTTTGTTTAGGATTTATGGGTAGGGTTTATGTTTTAAGGTTTAGGGTAGGGGTTTTAAAGTTTTTAGACTTGTTAATGTTTTTAGGGGTATAAGGGGTTTTTAGAGTTTTCATTTTTTTTAGGGTTTTATACGTTTTAGGGTTTTTAATGTTTTTTGGGGTCTATGGGTTTTATGTGGTTTTCAAGGTTTTAAGGTTTTTTATGTTTTAGGGATTTTTAGGGTTTTTAATGTTTTTATGTTTTTTATGGTTTTTAGTGGTTTTGAGGATGTTTAGGGGTTTTTAGGGTTTTTAGGGTTTTCAAGGTTTTCAAGGTCTTTTGGGGTTTTTAGGGTTTTTTTGAGTTTTGTGGGGATTTATGGTTTTTGAGTTTTTAACATTTTTAGGGATTTTATGGTGCTTTAAAGTTTTTAGTGGGTTTTATGGTTTTTTGGGGTTTAGGGTTTAATAAGTATTTTTGGGTTTTTTATTGTTTTTAGAGGGTTTTTAGGGTTTCTAGTGTTTTTTACATTTTCCAGGATTTTTAGGGATTTTTTAGTATTTTTATGGTTTTAGGGTTTTGTCAGGTTTTTAGGGATTTTGAGGGTTTTTTTGGCTTTTTTTTGGTTTTTTGGGGCTTTAAGGGTTTTCAATGTCTTTTGGGGTTTTTTTGTGTTTATAGGGGTTTTAAGGTTTTTTATAGTTTTTAAAATTTTTATGGGTTTTAAGGGTGTTTAGAGTTTTTAGTGCTTGTTATGGATTTTATGGTTTTTTAAAAAAATTAGGGGTTTTTATGGTATTCAGGGGTGTTTCAAGTTTTTTTGGGTATTTTTACGTTTTTAGGGAATTTTTGGGCTTTTTTAAGATTTTTATCATTTTTTAGATTTTTTAGAGTTTTTTCGGATTTTGAGGGTCTTTAGGGGTTTTTAGGGTATTTAAGGTGTTTTGGGTTTTTAGGGTCTCTTTGGGGTTTTAGGGTTTTTTTAGTTTTTAGGGGTTTTAATTTTTTTAGAGTTTTTTTAACTTGTTTAAAGGTTTTAAGGGTTTTTTGAGTTTTTAGTGGTTTTTAGGTTTTTATGGGTTTTTAAGGGTTTTAGGGGTTTTGTGGTTTTTAGTACATTTTTAGGGTATTTTGGATTTTTTACATTTTTAGTGATTTTAAAGGATTTTTTAGGATTTTTTAGGATTTTTATGGTTTTTAGGGTTTTTATGGATTTTAAGGGTTTTATGGATATTTCTAGGTTTTTAGGGCATTAGGGTTTTTTGTGTTTTTAGGATCTTTTGGGGTTTTTAGCGTTTCTTTAGTTTTTATGGTTTTTTAATTTTTTAGGGCTTTTCAGGGTTTCTAGAGTTTTTAATGGGTTTTTAGGTTTTTTATTGTTTTTAGGGGTTCTAAGGTTTTTGGGGTTTTTATGGTTTTTAGGGGGGTTTTCAGGGTTTTGATGGATTTTGACATTTTTAGTGATTTTTAGTGCTTTTTTAGGATTTTTATGGTTTTTAGGGGTTTTAGGGATCTTAGGGATTTTAGGGATATGAAGGGGTTTTAGATTTTTTAATGGATTTTAGGTTATTTAGGGGTTTTCAAAGTTTTTAGGGTCATTTGGGGGTTTTAGAGTTTTTTTATGTTTTTTATGGTTTTAAGTGTTTTTAGAGATTTTTAATCATTTTTAGGGATTTTTAGGGACTTTAGAGTTTTTAGTGGTTTTTAGGATTTTTATGCATTTTTAGGGTTTTTAGGGTTTGGGGGGGTTTATGGTTTTTAAGGTTTTTTCAGGGGTTTTAGGCTTTTTTATGTTTTTGGATTTTTATGGATTTTTAAGGTTTTTTTATGTTTTTTATGGGTTTTTTTGGATTATTAGGGGTTTTAAGGGGTTTTTTCTGGGTTTTCAGGTGTTTTTAGGGGATTTTTTTAAGTGTTTTTATGGTCTTTTGGGGTTTTGGGGGTTTTTTCGAGTTTTTATGGTATTAAGGTTTTTAGATTTTTTTAATGTCTTTAGGGGTTTAAGGGGTTTAAGTTGTTTTTAGGTGTTTTGGGGTTTTTTTAATGTTTTAGGGGTTTTTATGGTTTTTAGTGGGTTTTCAGGGTTTTTAGGGTTTTTTACATTTTTAGGGATTTTAAGGGATTTGTTAGGATTTTAATGGTTTTTAGGGTTTTTAGGGTTTTTAGGGATTTTAAGGGGTTTTAGTGTTTTTCCAGGTTTTTTGGGTTATTTGGGTTTTTATGGATTTTAGGGTCTTTTGGGTATTTGGGGTTTTTTTATTTTGTTAGGGTTTTATGGTTTTTATATTTTTCAATGTTTTTAGTGGGTTTAATGAGTTTTAGAGTTTTTAATGGGTTTTAGGGGTTTTATGGGTTTTTAAGGTTTTAGGGGCGAAGGCAGATGCAAGGACCAGGCTATTCCTGGCCCCCTCAAATTTATTAAATAAAAGGAAGCAAGTCCAAAAGGAGTAAAAAAAGAGAAGAACACAAGGAAAGAAAGACACAAAAGAAAGAAACAACAAAAAAGTCAAGCCATAAAGTCATCATACTCATGCACAGCTCCAAAGGGGTCTCCATCTGCACCGCAGCCATCAGCAGCATCAGGATCTACCGAGTCCCACTCAGAAGATTCATACAATGTCGTATCATAATACTCCCTTTGCCTCTCCTTCTCACTGCACGAGGCCCTGGTTTAAACAGTCCTGGGCAGCGTAGAATAATCCTTCTTTGCCCTTCTTTTCCGAGTCCCAGACGAGCTATGTGTCCCCAGAGAAGGTATTTCCATGTCCTCCTGGTCCTGCTCCTGTATAGGAATCTCCATGACCTCTTGGTTCATGGCACAAATAGAAATTTCATGCCTCATACTTTTGAACTGGGGAATATTGGCACTGTCTTCCAGATTGAGAGAGCAAACAGTAAAGGCTGGCTCTGCAAAATCCCTCTCCCTGGGCAAGCCACCTGCATAGTTCTTTTTCCCAAAAGGTTCATCAAGTAGGGCCCTTTCTTTCAAAATATGATCCATATTTGATGTCATCCTGAATCTATCATTCGAGTCATCCTCCCATAACAAATGATCATGGGAATTCAATTCCTCCTGCAAAAAAAGCATCCTGCACTGGTGCCTGCATCACATTGGGGTCCTCCAAAACCCTGTCTTTCAGAACCAGGTATATTGACTTCCCTTTGTCTTCATCTCCCATCTGCCCAGACTCATTTATCTTACCATCAGGTTCCCTTTCAGGAGCGCATGCGTCTGACACGTCAATCACAATTGGGACCAGAGACCCCATTTCATGATAACAATCATCATGTGAAACAGGGCTGGCCACCACTGCCAGTGCATCACCCTCCTTCCAATCCACCCGAGCAATGTGACCTTGCTCAGCAGATCGAGTCACCATAACCCCAGAAAGCCCCTACCCAGAGCCCAATTCCTCAGCCAACCTATCAAAATGGTTGTTCACAGGAACATCCATGCCCTGCCCACCTGCACATTTTCCCAAAACCCCATCCCTCTCCTGTGTCGCTTGCATAGTCACGTCCATGTCATCTCGAGAGTCCCGAACAGTTTCAAGACTGCTACTTCCAACTTCGGTAGTGTTCACTCCTTTTCGAACACTATTCCTAGATCATTATTCAGCCTATCAAACACTTCACTAACCTTAGGCTCAGGCGGTTGATGCGGAACACTCTTCAGCGAAGTGTCCCCAAACCCCGCACAAACTATCTCCTCCTCTCGAGGCATCGCCCCCTGCCTAGCTACCACTTCCTGACCCGGACCAGATGTCGGGGAGGTGGCCTTCTCAATAAGAGGCTCCATGGATGAAGCTCACACCTCCTGTGTAGAGACCTGAAGCTTGACGTACATTGACATTATATTACTTTTGCAGAATACTTAGTACATAACAAAAACACACACACAAGGACCGTAATAGTTTAGTGTCTTTGGAAACTCGGAATATAATCTTCTAAACGTGGTGAAAGATCTTCAACATCTCCCATAAAGATCTTCCCTTTTTTTATACCTAAAACCTTTCTTTATATCCTGGGGAAAAGAAAACATAAAAGGGTGAGCTCAAATGCTCAGTAAGGGTAAACAAAAGGAATATCAATCACATCATATTCATAAGAACATAACATTTTGGAAATCTTAACCTGCAAAAGAGAGCATAATTTCATAACATGGTATAAATCATAGTAGTGAAATGTAATCCCAATAATCATAACTTAAAACATGAAACTTTGTGGCATACACACATAATCCTAGAGAATCATATCTTATTAGTCAATACTCATTGCCAAGACTATCTTAGTGGACAAAGTCCCTTTCTGAACTGAGTCACCCTCGTTTCAGTCCGGTTTCACTGAACCGGTATAACCTACCATTCCAGCCATGTCTATCTCATGAGATATAAAATCTTTACCCAATGCATTGGAGGGAGATATAGGTCCCACCCATCTCATAATGATACCATTCTTATGTGTGCCACAAAATCATAAACCATACATCATAGCATAACCCATGTAATAAAATGGTAATCTTAAACATCATGACAACATAAAACAATTCATATATGATAAAGGAATTCATAAATAATTCCATCACAACATAATCAAATCAATGTAATAATAGGGATAAAAATATAACCCTTTATTATCTTAGATGTAAAATAATTTTGATAAAACACTTGAACTTCATTCTTGAGGAAAATATCCTTTCTTCTTCAAAAACATTTTTCCTTTTTTTAACATGTCATACAACTTTAAACTAAAAGAAGTTTGATTAAAAATAAACATGAAAACTTGTAATGTATTCTTCTTGGAAATAATGTTTTAAAAATCCATTCATGTCGTATAAGTTAAAAAAAACATTCTTCGTACTTTTGTCAGAAAAGTCAAAAAGTACCTCGTACGAAAAACGACAAAAGATTCCTTTCATATCTTTTACTAAAAACTCACCAAAGGGTAAAATTGGATTTAAACAATTGTACGTGGATGGAAATAATATTACATATTGAGGAAACATGGATGTGGATGATAAAATACACCCCAGTAAATACCAAAGTATAAACAATCTCGGATAAAAATGAGATTGTGATATTTCCCTTACCTTAGGTCTGATTTGCTTCGTAAGTGTCCGAACCTCATGTATAATGATTTAAATAATGTCATTGACTTATTATAGAATCATATTCATTGTTATTATATCATATATGGTTCACTTATGACTTTATATTACCCGTTCTTTTGTAAATTCATGTTAAAGTAGCGTTTTGGGTAAAATCATCTTATTTGTCGTTCGTGTTTTAACTTGTAATTATTCATATGATTACTTAGATAATGATTACTTAATTCTAGAATATAAAACATGATTTATATATAATATACATTCATAATATATATATATATATATATAATATATCAGTAAATGGAAAGAAATACACCGTTCATGGAGACGGTAGACCGTTCATACGCATGAACGCTGTTTTCATTTTCTTATTGAGTTGAATGGAATTAAGTAGATGACATACATTTATATACACATAAATCCAGTAGCTTTATAATGTCATATATTTCATTATTATTGCTTATATATACATTATAATCATTCTTAAATGGTTAACATGGAGAATGAATCTCATCACGTCGTGGAGACGGTAGTCCGTACGTATGCACGAGCGATGATATCATTTCCATAATTATTGAATTGAATTGGAGTGGATGATACAATATATCAGAATCATTATTATGTTATAATAACTTTGTATAGTTATTTTTTTTACATCATAATACCCATCCATGTAAGGTGTTGGTGGAAAAGCAGATTACACCACGGCGTGGAGATGGTATTCCGTACGTACGCACGCGCGGTGATTTTGTTTTCCGTAGGATGGATAGAAGTTGAAATGGGGTTGTTTCATATTTATAATAAAAAATCAGTATATTAGTGATACTGATGTTATTACTTTATAATGAAACAACTAAAGAAGAATAAGTTGAAGAAGAAAGAAGCTTGAAAGAATCGGGAGAAGAAATTACCTCTTCTTTGATACACCTCTTTGAAACCTCCTCTTAGGGCACTAAGATTGGTCTTTAAAGAAGACCAGAACCTCTAGGATATTTCTAGGGAAGTGGAGAAGATACGTTGGCAGGGGTTGGCGGAGCTTGAAGGCTCAAATTGGTGTGAGGAGGAGAGGGAGGAGGTGCCCTTTTATAAGGGAGGAGAGGAGCACCTTTGGAATTCTTAAAAATATTAATTTATAATAAATCTAACCCCACTTAAAAACCTCCAAAAATGACTCATATTCGAAGGTTAGATGAGATAGGGTTTTAATCTCATCAACCAATCAAATTTATACATGTTTGGATCTTATCATTTTGATTTATCCTTATTTAATCTATTAAGTTTATTTGTGGTAATAAAATTCTAAATTTTAAATTATAACAAATAATTATTTATTTGTTGTGAATTTTCCATAATTGTTTACTTTATTACATTATAGACCATATAAATTTAAATTTATAATTTTTAAATATTTTTGTGATTTTTAAACAATTTTATAATATGTTATTTTTATAAAATAACAATAGTGTCAATTTTGACACTATTCATTTATTTGAATTTAAATAAAATATATACAGATGATATGTTCGAACTAAAAGCTTTAATATATTAATAAAAGGTCATATGTATCTATAAAATTAGTGGATCTCATTAAATAGTTCATATAATATTTATTTTATTATTTTTAAAACCATTTATTTGGTTTATCTCTTAATAAAATGATTACTACATCATTTTTGTATAATTATTTAATATACCTATTTGTTGCATAAAAATTTAAAATAAAATCCTATGATGAAGATAAATATATTACCTTTCACAATAATACTTTTCCTAGAATGTATCATCTTAAAATAACAATATTTAAATTGTTATATTTATTAAATTATGAAGGTGACAACTTTGGCATCATTTAAAATAAAATAATATAAGTGTCATAATTGCTTGTATAAGACTCCAAATGGTCAAATATTAGACAATTGGATGAATATAGTTTAAATTTACATGACCAATAAGTTTTGGTCAGGGTTTTGTGCCTTTTATGGTCATTATTAGTTTAATAAAAACTATATTCTTGATTTTTCACTAGATAAATAATTTCTCCATCACTATTGTGTCACAATTAATGATAATTATTTAATCCAAAAAAATTATAAATAAATTCTCATGATGTAGATAATTTTGTTAGATTTCTGGAGATTATTCATGTTCGAAGTTTTATGATGTTTATCACTAAGTTAAAATTATTATACTTATAAGATTTAAGAGAGTGACATGTTGTCACTTTCTTTGGTTTTAATAATAATTAAATTATTTTCATGGTCAAAAGTCCATAAAATGAATCTAATCCGACCCTTAGTTGATATGGGCTTACTTTTAGCCATTAAATAGAATTTTGACATGTGTTAGGGTAATTTTATAATATTATATTTACCCTTAATTACCCGATTTATCTTTAACTATGGTAAATAAAATTTACCGTAGTTACTATTCATAATTCCCAAAAATAAAAAGTAGCCTATTAACATAATTTGGAACCACTGATTCAAAATATGGAATCCATTTTTTAAAATTCAATACAAAGAAGTTGCAGAAATTGAATTAAAATTAATCTCGTTGTCGAATAAAAACGGGCTTTTGTTTAAAACATTGCAAAAGATTGAATTGATTTAACCTACGAATTCAAGGTGAAATCAATGCAAATGACATAAATTATATTAAATGGTAAAAATATATTCTATTTAAACTTTAAAACCATTCAATATTATAATTTAACCACATAAGATATTATGATGAACAATGTTGTTTTTAATTAAAATATAGCGTGTTTTTACTATTCATTAAAATATGAAAGTTGTCGGAAAAATATCAAAACTTTATCTAATGTAAATTTTTATATCCTGATTCAAAAGAAGAATTTTATTTTGTCAAATTGAACATATAAACATGTCAAAAACTAGATTTAAATTGGGTGCGCCATCAAAAGGCGGCAAAACTACATTTTTTGAAAAATACTTATTTTACCCGAAAAATTTATTTTGTTCTTATACCATTTTCTAGAAAATGTGTAAGATGAATAATAATGTTATAAAATTCAAAATTTAGTTAATACTATTCATAACGGCTAGTCCATGACAATATTATAATAATATATCATTGTTTATTAAAACCTGGTATTGCGTACAACACACGCTATCGAGGAAGGTCGCGATTGCGTGTAATGCAAGCCAAGTCAGGGTTGCGTGTTGTGAAAGAATCCTTCATTGTTTCGTATAACAGAATCAAACCATATTTCATTTATACATTGAATATATATATATATACACTCAATGTTGCGTAGAATAACTATTATCAAAATTGTGTGTAACACGGTCCAAGAATAGTGTTGCGTATACTGCAAGCTAATACGGTGTTGCGTATAGCGCAAGGTAATCTTGGTGTAGAATACACACAAGACATTAATGAAATTAAAATAATATTTTTCATAAATTCTCGGGGTGCTACATTCTACCCCCCTTAAAATGAATTTCGCCCTCGAAATTCGTCGGGGTTATAAATGGTTTACTACTCGAAAGTTTGTTTAATAGAAGCCCACATCGTAAAAAGGAATACCAAAACCAATTTTTAAAAACAAAAGTATGAAACATAACGGTTACCTAAATAAACTAATCACTGGGTTTCCACATAGGTGAAAATATGGATATGGAAGAAAAATCTAACCATCATGTTCTGATGGGGAGTGGTAGAGAACATGGCTATGGAAAAGCCAACAATCACAAATCCATAAATTTGTGACGATCTAAGGTACCATCTGATTAATCAGATATAAGAGCACTAGGACAACATTTTTGGTTTTCAAGACTGTTTCCCTAAAGTTGAATAATTTGAATTAGAATAAATACTTACTTTATTTTGTTACAATCTCACTGTTGTTCGTGCCTTGAACAATTTCTACTTCATCTCTTAAATAAATGAAGTTGAATTTGTTATTCGTGAAGTGTTAGCAGATCATGTGATAGAATGACGGGTCATTCCATCTGTCTCAAACAAAAGGTTAGCAAAAGTTATTAAATATTCATAAGTCATTCTAGAGTGAGATTAATCATATATGGTTCCTAAAATGGACTTATACTTCATATATCATACTTCTTAATATAATAAAACTAGTTTCTACTAAACAGGGACTTCCTGTAGGCCAGTGGTGGGCGATAAAGGTCAGTCGCACTTCAGTTGTGGGTTCGATTCCCACAGCCTTGTCCGACGCGATGGGCTGTCGCCCGTCCTGCAGGTTGTCCTTTTTCTAAAGCTATATTACTATAACATCCCATCAATAATATCGAAAAATGTTTTATCCAAACTTATGTCCAACATAATCCATTCTAATATTTAGGCTTATCTAAAATACTTCGGTCCAAGCTCATAGTATAAAGAAAATGATTACTTGAAATGTCACAGAACAAATACGTGAATGCCATCATTTATCCCCCATATATCATAAGATATATCTTGTTGGTCAAATTACAAACATGTGAATACTTTAATCATGTATTCTCTTGAAGAATGAATACCCATTGAACCTTAGTGAAAACATAAATGCTGTCAGAAGTTAACTCTTTTAACATACCAAAATCCAAAAATTATATATACTCAATCCATTACATAACCTTCTCCTTATATCAGTCATGAGCTCATGAATACTATAAAACATTTAATTTTCTCATTATCCCTTCATTATGCGCATATCATCTACATTCCAAAAATATCTGAATAACCTTTCATGGATACTGGTAACATTAATCATACACTTTCAAAACTCAAGGAAAGATAATAGTGTAACAATCCTTAGATGTCTCTTTATTCCATAGTACCATAAGATTACTTATACAACATTACACATGATAAACATGTAATCATTCTACTACATTCTTAAACCATTGACCGAGCTTCAACAATTCTTTCATCTCACATATCATTTGTAGTCTCTTCATCATAATCCACATAAATACTACCCATACGACCATACTTATTCTCTTCATGAGACTTTCCCTTAGGGCATTGGTTTGCATAATGCCCGTACATTCCACATTTAAAACATTTAACCATTGTTGATGTCGTAGCAATACCATTTTCCTCATCCCTGGTGTTAACTGAACCTTTTCCTTTGCACTTACTAGCTTTGTGTCCTTCTTTTCCACACCCAAATCATCTTCCAGTTCCTTTGAAACATTCTCCTTGATTCCTCTTCCCACATGATTTACATAGGGGAAATTGAACTTTCTTTCCTCTATGATCATCATGAAACTCCATCTTTCTCTTATTAGCCGAGTCAGGAAACTTACCAAATTTTACTTTATTGATCATATTATGAGATTGCTGATTCGGCATAATAATGATGTTTGGACTTCCAAATCCCATTTCATTTGATTGCTCATGAAGAATATCATTCCATTGTCCATCATATCCTCCATTATCGTGAATCATCTTGTTTCCATCCATTTTCTAAAACCCAAAAAGAATAGTGTGAGAGGCAAAAATCATAATCAAGGGGGAGTAACTTCAATATCTAACATATTTGGTTTAATATAATATAGTTACCATAGTTCTAGGACTATATCCTATACGTATACTTATCCTTAGGGACATCCCTAGACATACCTTAGAAATGTCTCTAGGGATCTCACTAACGTTTTCGCATCCTAGTTTCCAAAGGTTGACTAAACCTTTCCTCTGATACCAACTGTAGAGACCTGAAGCTTGACGTACATTGACATTACATTACTTTTGCGGAATACTTAGTACATAAAAAAAACACACACACAAGGACCTTAATAGTTTAGTGTCTTTGGAAACTCGGAATATAATCTTCTAAACGTGGTGAAAGATCTTCAACATCTCCCATAAAGATCTTCCCTTTTTTTTACCTAAAACCTTTCTTTATATCCTGGGGAAAAGAAAACATAAAAGGGTGAGCTCAAATGCTCATTAAGGGTAAACAAAAGGAATATCAATCACATCATATTCATAAGAACATAACATTTTGGAAATCTTAACCTGCAAAAGAGAGCATAATTTCATAACATGGTATAAATCATAGTAGTGAAATGTAATCCCAATAATCATAACTTAAAACATGAAACTTTGTGGCATACACACATAATCATAGAGAATCATATCTTATTAGTCAATACTCATTGCCAAGACTATCTTAGTGGACAAAGTACCTTTCTGAACTGAGTCACCCTCGTTTCAGTCCTGTTTCACTGAACCGGTATAACCTACCATTCCAGCCATGCCTATCTCATGAGATATAAAATCTTTACCCAATGCATTGGATGGAGATATAGGTCCCACCCATCTTATAATGATACCATTCTTATATTTTCCACAAAATCATAAACCATACATCATAGCATAACCCATGTAATAAAAATGAGAATCTTAAACATCATGACAACATAAAACAATTCATATACGATAAAGGAATTCATAAATAATTCCATCACAACATAATCAAATCAATGTAATAATAGGGATAAAAACAGAACCCTTTATTATCTTAGATGTAAAATAATTTTGTTAAAACACTTGAACTCCATTCTTGAGGAAAATATCCTTTCTTCTTCAAAAACATTTTTCCTTTCTTAACATGTCATACAACTTTAAACTAAAAGAAGTTTGATTAAAAATAAACATGAAAACTTGTAATGTATTCTTCTTGGAAATAATGTTTTAAAAATCCATTCATGTCGTATAAGTTAAAAAAACATTCTTCGTACTTTTGTCGGAAAAGTCAAAAAGTACCTCGTACGAAAAACGACAAAAGATTCCTTTCATATCTTTTACTAAAAACTCACCGAAGGGTAAAATTGGATTTAAACAATTGTACGTGGATGGAAATAATATTAAATATTGAGGAAATATGGATGTGGATGATAAAATACACCCCAGTAAATACCAAAGTATAAACAATCTCGGATAAAAATGAGATTGTGATATTTCCCTTACCTTAGGACCGATTTGCTTCGTAAGTGTCCGAACCTCCTGTATAATGATTTAAATAATGTCATTGACTTATTACAGAATCATATTCATTGTTATTATATCATATATGGTTCACTTATGACTTTATATTACTCGTTCTTTTGTAAATTCATGTTAAAGTAGCGTTTTGGGTAAAATCATCTTATTTGTCGTTCGTGTTTTAACTTGTAATTATTAATATGATTACTTAGATAATGATTACTTAATTCCAGAATATAAAACATGATTTATATATAATATACATTCAGAATATATATATATATAATAGATCAGTAAATGGAAAGAAATACACCGTTCATGGAGACGGTAGACCGTTCGTACGCATGAACGCTGTTTTCATTTTCTTATTGAGTTGAATGGAATTAAGTAGATGACATACATATATATACACATAAATCCAATAGCTTTATAATGTCATATATTTCATTATTATTGCTTATATATACATTATAATCATTCTTAAATGGTTAACATGGAGAATGAATCTCATCGCGTCGTGGAGACGGTAGTCCGTACGTACGCACGAGCGATGATATCATTTCCATAATTATTGAATTGAATTGGAGTGGATGATACAATATATCAAAATCATTATTATTTTATAATAACTCTGTATAGTTATTTTTTTTACACCATAATACCCATCCATGTAAGGTGTTGGTGAAAAAGCAGATTACACCATGGCGTGGAGACGGTATTCCGTACGTATGCACGCGCGGTGATTTTGTTTTCCGTAGGATGGATAGAAGGTGAAATGGGGTTGTTTCATATTTATAATAACAAATCAATATATTAGTGATACTGATGTTATTACTTTATAATGAAAAAACTAAAGAAGAATAAGTTGAAGAAGAAAGAAGCTTGAAAGAATCGGGAGAAGAAATTACCTCTTCTTTGATACACCTCTTTGAAACCTCCTCTTAGGGCACTAAGATTGGTATTTAAAGAAGAAAAGAACCTCTAGGATGTTTCTAGGGAAGTGGAGAAGATACTTTGGCAGGGGTTGTCCGAGCTTGAAGGCTCAAATTGGTGTGAGGAGGAGAGGGAGGAGGTGCCCTTTTATAAGGGAGGAGAGGGGAACCTTTGGAATTCTTAAAAATATTAAATTATAATAAATCTAACCCCACTTAAAAACCTCCAAAAATGACTCATATTCGAAGGTTAGATGAGATAGGGTTGTAATCTCATCAACCAATCAAATTTAGACATGTTTGGATCTTATCATTTTGATTTATCCTTATTTAATCTATTAAGTTTATTTGTGGTAATAAAATTCTAAATTTTAAATTATAACAAATAATTACTTATTTGTTGTGAATTTTCCATAATTGTTTACTTTATAACATTATAGACCATATAAATTTAAATTTATAATTTTTAAATATTTTTGTAATTTTTAAACAATTTTATAATATGTTATTTTTATAAAATAACAATAGTGTCAATTTTGACACTATTCATTTATTTGAATTTAAATAAAATATATACAGATGATATGTTCGAAATAAAAGATTTAATATATTAATAAAAGGTCATATGTATCTATAAAATTAGTGGATCGCATTAAATAGTTCATATAATATTTATTTTATTATTTTTAAAACCATTTATTTGGTTTATCTCTTAATAAAATAATTACTACATCATTTTTGTATAATTATTTAATATACATATGTGTTGCATAAAAATTTAAAATAAAATCCTATGATGAAGATAAATATATTACCTTTCACAATAATACTTTTACTCTAATTTATCATCTTAAAATCACAATATTTAAATTGTTATATTTATTAAATTATGAAGGTGACAACTTTGGCATCATTTAAAATAAAATAATATAAGTGTCATAATTTCTTGTATAAGACTCCAAATGGTCAAATATTAGACCATTGGATGAATATAGTTTACATTTACATGACCAATAAGTTTTGGTCAGGGTTTTGTGCCTTTATGGTCATTATTAGTTTAATAAAAACTATATTCTTGATTTTTCACTAGATAAATAATTTCTCCATCACTATTGTGTCACAATTAATGATAATTATTTAATCCCAAAAAATTATAAATAAATTCTCATGATGTATATAATTTTTTTATCTTTCTGTAGATTATTCATGTTCGAAGTTTTATGATGTTTATCACTAAGTTAAAATTATTATACTTATAAGATTTAAGAGAGTGACATGTTGTCACTTTCTTTGGTTTTAATAATAATTAAATTATTTTCATGGTCAAAAGTCCATAAAATGAATCTAATCCGACCCTTAGTTGATATGGGCTTACTTTTAGCCATTAAATAGAATTTTGGCATGTGTTAGGGTAATTTTATAATATTATATTTACCCTTAATTACCCGATTTATCTTTAATTATGGTAAATAAAATTTACCGTAGTTACTATTCATAATTCCCAAAAATAAAAAGTAGCCTACTAACATAATTTGGACCCACTGATTCCAAATATGGAATCCATTTTTTAAAGTTCAATACACAGAAGTTGCAGAAATTAAATTAAAATTAATCCCGTTGTCAAATAAAAACGGGTTTTTGTTTAAAACATTGCAAAAGATTGAATTGATTTAACCTACGAATTCAAGGTAAAATCAATGCTAATGACATACATTATATTAAATGGTAAAAATATATTATATTTATACTTTTAAACCATTAAATATTATAATTTAACCACATAAGATATTATGATGAACAAAGTTGTTTTTAATTAAAATATAGCGTGTTTTTACTATTCATTAAAATATGAATGTTATCGGAAAAATATCAAAACTTTATCTAATGTAAATTTTTATATCCTGATTCAAAAGAAGAATTTTATTTTGTCAAATTTAACATATAAACATTTCAAAAACTATATTTAAATTGGGTGTTCCATCAAAAGGCGGCAAAACTGCATTTTTTGAAAAATACTTATTTTACCCGAAAAAGTTATTTTGTTCTGATACCATTTTCTAGAAAATATGTAAGATGAATAATAATGTTATAAAATTCAAATTTTAGTTAATACTATTCATAACGGCTAGTTCATGACAATATTATAATAATATATCATTGTTTATTAAAACCTGGTATTGCGTACAACACACGCTATCGAGGAAGGTCGTGATTGCGTGTAATGCAAGCCAAGTCAGGGTTGCGTGTTGTGAAAGAATACTTCGTTGTTTCGTATAACAGAATCCAACCACATTTCATTTATACTTTTAATATATATATATATATATATACTCAATGTTGCGTAGAATAACTATTATCAAAATTGTGTGTAACACGGTCCAAGAATAGTGTTGCGTATACTGCAAGCTAATACGGTGTTGCATATAGCGCAAGGTAATCTTTGTGTAGAATACACACAAGACATTAATGAAATTAAAATAATATTTTTCATAAAATCTCGGTGTGTTACATCCTGAGTGGCCACCAATTTACCATCACCACCAGAAGTAGCATGGCTCCTGGGGTAGCCATCTACACTAGTATTTGGAGTCGACCCTCCCATATAGTGCAGAGGTGGTTCCCCAAACACAATCTTAGCAAACGTTGAAGTATCTGCAGCAAACGGCCCAGACACAGAAGAGGAGGAGCCGCTTCCACGCCGGCACACAGATGCAGTGTGGCCTAGCCTGCAGCAATTCGAGCAGAAGAAGACCCAGGATTCAAAGCAGACCAGCTGTTGCCACCGATGTTCACCTTCAATCTCGACACAAACCAAATTGACCAGGGGCTTGGACACGTCCACCTCTATGAAAATATGTGGTGCAAAGGGGTGACATGAAATGCTCATCCGTGCATCCATACAAAGAAATAGCCCAATGAGATTACCAATGACGTGAAGGATGGACGAATTCTGGAAGGGGAGCGCAAGTCCAGGAAGAGTTACCCACAACTCCGTGCTTAGAGGGTCATGATTCAAGTGGAAATCAAAACTCCACCAGAACATGTAGAACTGAAAACTAATGACAATCCATGGAGCCACATCCCAGGCCGAGATCAAATCATCCTCGTTCCCAAATCGAACAAAAAAATGACGGGCATCAAGTAACCCTACAACATCCCTTTCACAAAGATTCCAAGAAGAGGCAGCAAACCTGTCAAATACAATGATAGAGGGCTGGTTCCTCCCAAACCGAACCACCAGTGTCAGATCCAAAAGAGCAGAGGCCAAAGAAAACTCTAGAGAAGAAATCAGGACTGAGGGCACACTATTCTGGTAATGAGGGACTTTCGGGAAAATCGCAATCTCTGGAAATGGGGGGGGGGGGAAGCTCCTTCTCAACGAGTTTCGGGGGAACCCCATCCGCTGCCTCTCCAATCCCAGGGAGGGGCGGCACTGCCACGACCATCAAATACGGCGATGTCATCTTCAAGGGAGCCGAGAATCGCCATCGTGATAGAGAGAGAAGGAGTAACACCATCCTCTATGGATTTTTTCTTTTTTTCTTCATTTAATGTTTTAGGGGATTTTATGGTTTTCAGGGTTTTTTTGGGTTTTTTTTATTTTTTAGGAATTTTTAGGATTTTTATGGTTTTTAGGGTTGTGTAGGGTCTTTAGGGAATTTGGGTTTTTTTGGGGTTTTCAGGGGTTTTTGGGGTTTTTTGGGGTTTTTTGGGGTTTTTTGGGTTTCTTTGGGGTTATGATGGTTTTTAGAGTTTTTAGTGGTTTTTTGGGTTTTTTGGGTTTTATGGTTTTTTAAAAATTTTATGGTTTTCATGGATTTCTTAAGGTTTTTGTTGTTTTTTACATTTTTAGGGATTAAAGTTTTTTTTATTTTTATGGGTTTTTAGGGTTTTTATGGATTTTAATGGTCTTTCAAGACTTTTTAGGGTTCTGGGGGTTTTATTGTGTTTTTAGGGTTTATTTTGAGTTTTTTTAGGGTTTTGAGGTTTTTATAGCTTTTAATCGTTTTTAGGGGTTTTAAGGGTTTTTAGAGTTTTTAGTGGGTTTTAGGATTTTTATGTGATTTAGGGTTTTTTATAGTTTTTTTGGGTTTTTATGGTTTTCATGAGTATTTTAGAGTTTTTAGGTTTTTTATGTTTTCAGGGATTTTTAGGGATTTTTTAGTATTTTTAAGGTTTTTAGGGTTTCCAAGATTTTTTTGGTTTTTAGGGGTTTTCAGGTTTTTAATGATCATTTTTCAGTTTTTGGGGTATTTTTTGAGTTTTTAGGGGTTTTAAGGTTCTTTAGAGTTTTTTTATCATTTTTAGGGGTTTAATGTGTTTTAGAGTTTTTAGTGGGTTTTTATTGTTTTATGTTTTTTAGGGTTTTTAAAGGTTTTTAGGGGTTTTAGGGGTTTTTATGTTTTCAGTTATTTTTTGTGATTTTTTAGGATTTTTATGGTTTTTAGGGTTTTTAAGGATTTTTATGGATTTTGAGGGTTTTAGGGCTTTTAAGGGTTTTTTAGGATTTTTTGGGCTTTTATAGTTTTTTTGTGGGGTTTTTGGGTTTTTAGGGTTTTTAGTTTTTTTAGGGGTTTTTATGGTTGTTAGGGGTTTGTTAGGGGGTTTTCAAGGGTTTTTGAGTTTTTTATGTTTTCAATGATTTTTAGGGATGTTTTAGGATTTTTATGGTTTTTATAGTTTTAGAGTTTTTAGGGATTTTGAGGGGTTTTAGGGTTTTCAGGGTTTTCTAGGGTCTGACGGTCTTTTGGGTTTTTAGGGGTTTTTTGAGTTTTTTTGGGTGTTTAATCTTTTCTAGAGTTTTTTTAACATTTTTAGGGGTTTTATAAGTTTTTAGAGTTTTTAGGTATTTTTAGAGTTTTTAGGGTATTTTTGGGTTTTTAGGGGTTTTTATGGTTTTCAGTGGTTTTTCAAGGTTTTTAGAGTTTTTATGTTTTTGGAGATTTTTAAGGCCTTTTTAGGCTTTTTATGGTTTTTAGGTTTTTTTTGGATTTTTTAGGTTTTTGAGGTTTTTTAGGATTTTTCAAGGGTTTTAGGGGTTTTCAAGGTTTTTAGTGTCTTTTGGGTTTTTAGGGATTTTTTTAGTTTTTTAGGATTTTTATGATTTTTAGTGTTTTTAATGTTTTTTTTGGGGTTTAAGGATTTTTCATGTTTTTAGTGGTTTAGGGTTTTATGGGGTTTGTAGGGGTTTTTAAGTTTTTCAGGGGTTTTTAAGGGTTTTTATGTTTTCAGGGAGCTAAGGTACTTTTTAGGAATTTTATAGTTTTTTTGGGTTTTTAGGGATGTTGAGACGTTTTCAGGGCTTTTTAGGGGTATTTAGGCTTCTAGGGTTTTAGGGTCTTTTTGGTTTTTAGAGTTTTTTTGAGTTTTATAGGATTTTTAAGGGTTTTAAAGTTTTTTAACATTTTTAGGGGTTCTATTGGTTTAAGGGGTTTTAGATTTTCTAGTGGGTTTTAGATTATTAATGGGGTTTTAGGGGTTTTTAATGTTTTTGGGGGGTTTTATGGTTTTCAACTATTTTTAGGGTTTTTTGGGGTTTTTTTCGTTTTCATGGATTTTACGGATTTTTTAGGATTTTTATGGTTTTTTAGGGATTAAGGGATTTCGATGTTTTTTTACTATTTTTTAGTATTTTTAGGGTTTTTAAGAGTTTTTAGGGGTTTTTAGGTCTTTTTAGGTTTTAAGGGGTTTTCTGAGTTTTAGGGTTTTTATGGTTTTTAGGGGTTTTTTAAGTTTTTAGTTTTTTAAAGGGTTTTTATATTTTTTAGTGGTTTTTAGGTTTTTATGGGTTTTTATAGGTTTTTAGGTTTTTAGGCATTTTTATGGTTTTTAGAGGTTTTTAGGGTTTTTATGGTTTTTAGGATTTTTACGATTTTTATGGATTTTGAATATTTTTAAGGATTTTCAAGGTTTTTAGGGTTTTTATGTTGTTTAGGGATTTTAGAGGTTTTTTGGGGATTTAGGGTTTTTTGATTTTTTAAGGGTTTTAAGGTTTTTTGAGTTTTTTTTTATTTTTAGTTATTTTAAGGGGGTTTATAGTTTTAGTGATTTTTATGGGTTTTATGGGTTTTTAGGGGTTTTAAGGATTTATATGATTTTTTGGGTTTCTTTGGTTTTCAGGGATTTTGATAATTTTTCGGGTTTTCAGGGTTTTCAGGTTTTTTATTTTTGTTAGGGGGTTTATGTTTTTTTTGGGGTTTGTAGTTATTTTTAGTTATTTTTTGTTTTTTAAGGATTTTAGCATTTTTTTAACATTTTTAGGGGTTTTAAGGGTTTATAGATTTTTTAATAGTTATTAAAGTTTTTATGGGTTTTAGGTTTTTAAGGTTTTTGTGGTCTTTTTGGTTTTGAGTCGTTCTTTAGGATTTTTATATTTTTTTTATGTTTTTAGTGATTTTTAAGGGTTTTTAGGATTTTTATGTTTTTAGGGGTTTTAGGTATTTTGACTATTTTAGAGGTTTTTAGTGTTTTTATGGGCATTAAAAGTTTTAAGGGTTTTAGGGTCCTTTTATTTTTTAGGGTTTTTTTTTAAAAACATTAGGGGTTTTAATGTTTTTATAGGTTTTTAGAGTTTTTAATGGGTTCTAAGGTTTTATGGGTATTTAGAGTTTTTAAGGTTTTGGGGGGTTTTATGGTTTTCATGGTTTTTTAAAGGTTTTTAGGTTTTTTATATTTTCAGGAATTTTAGGGATTTTTTACGGTTTTTATGGTTTTTTGGGTTTTCTAGGGTTTTAAGTGATTTTGAGGGGTTTTAGGGTTTTCAAGGTTTTTTTGGGTTTTTATGTGTTTTCAGGGTTTTAAGGGTCTTTAGTGTTTTAGGGTTTTTTTATTTTTTGGGGTTTAAAGTTTTTTATATTTTTTTTACCATTTTTAGGGTTTTGAAGCGGTTTTAGAGTTTTTATTAGTTTTTAGGGTTTTTACTAGTTTTAGTATTTTTAAGGTTTTTTTGATTTTTTATAGTTTTCAGGTATTTTTCAAGGTTTTTTAGGTTTTTTTCTTTTTTAGGGATTTTTAGGGATATTTAGGATTTTGACGATTCTTAGGGGTTTTTAGGGTTTTTTAGGGGTTTTAGGTTTTTTAGTGTTTTAGGGTCTTTTGGGGGTTTTTTGTTTTTTTTGAGTTTTTAGAATTTTTAGAATTTTTATTCTTTTCTAGAGTTTTTAACATTTTTAGGGGTTGAAATGGTTTTTAGAGTTTCTAGTGTTTACGGTTTTTTGGGTTTTTATGTTTTTAGGGATTTTTATGGGTTTTTAGGAATTTTATGGTTTTTTGGAATTTTGATGGGTTTTAGGGTTTTTCTAGGTTTTTAGGGGTTTTGGCATCTTTTTGTGTTTTTAGGATTATTTTTGGGTTTTTTAAGCATTTCAATTTTTTAGTTTTTTTAATGTTTTTTTGAGTTTAAAGGGTTTTTAGCGTTTTAGTGGGTTTTTTGGGGTTTTTATGGTTTTTAGGGGTTTTTCATGGTTTTTACATTTTGGTATTTTTAAGAATTTTTGTGGTTTTTGTGGTTTTTAGGTTTTTTAGGGATTTTGAGGGTTTTTTGGTGATATATGGGTTTTTTGGGTTTTTAGGGATATTTTTAGTTTTTTTAGATTTTTAAGGTTTTTTAGAGTTTTTAACGTTTTATGGGTTTTTAGGGTTTTTAGATCTTTTAGTGGTTTTAGGGGTTTTATGGGTTTTTAAGGTTTTTTTTGTTTTATGGGGTTTTTCAAAGTTTTTAGGGTTTTTTATGTTTTTAGTGATATTTTGGGCTTTTTTAGGATTTTTTTTATTGGTAGGGTTTTTTAAGGTTTTTTGAGATTTGGAGGGTTTTAGGGTTTTTCTGGTTTTTTAGGGTTTTTAGGGATTTTAGGGATTTTAGGGTCTATTGGGTTTTTCAGGGTTTTTTTTGAATTTTTAGGGTTTCTAAGTTTTTTAGATATTTTTAATATTTTTAGGGTTTTTAGAGTTTTTAGTGGTATTTAGGATTTTTAGGGTTTTTAAGGGTTTTAGTTGTTTTTATGGTTTTTAGGGGATTTTTAGGTTTTTAGGGGTCTTACATTTTGAATGATTGTTAGGGATTTTTTAGGATTTTTTAGGATTTTTATGGGTTTTTAGGGTTTTTAGATTTTTTAGAGATTTTTAAAGGTTTTACGGTTTTCAGGGTTTTTTAGGGATTTTAGGGTTTTGCAGGGATTTTAGGTTTTTTTGGATTTTATGGTTTTTTTTATTTTTTTATGGTTTTAAGGTTTTTTAGAGTTTTTAATGTTTTTAGGGTTTTAAAGGGTTTTTAGTGTTTTTATTGGTTTTATGGGGTTTTAGGGTTTTTAATGGTTTTTACGGTTTTTATGGTTTTTAGGTTTTTATGGTATTTTATTTTTTCATGAATTTTTAAGGATTTTTTTAGGATTTTTATGGATTTTAGGGTTTTTAGGGTTTTTAGTGATTATGATGGGTTTTAGGTTTTTTCAAGGTTTTTTAGTGGTGTTAGGGGTTTTCATAGTTTTTAGGGTCTTTTGGGTTTTTAGAGGTTTTTTTATGTTTTTAGGTTTTTTGAGTTTATTAATATTTTTATGTGTTTTATGGGTTTTGGGGGGTTTTAGTGGGTTTTAGGTTTTTATAGGGTTTTAGGGTTTTTATGTTTTTAGGGGGTTTTATGGTTTTCAGGGTATTTTAAGGGTTTTTAGTGGTTTTTATGTTTTCAGGGATTTTTAAGGATTTTTAAGGTTTTTTGGGTTTTTAGGGTTTCTAAGGAATTTGAGGGGTTTTAGGGATTTTCCACCTTTTTCAAGTTTTTAAGTTCTTTTTGGGTTTTTAGGGTTTTTAGTTTTTTTAGTGTTTTTTGACTTTTTAGGGATTTTAAGTTTTGTAAGGTTTTTAATGGTTTTTATGGGTTCATTGGATTTTTATGGTTTTTTGGGGTTTTTATGGGTTTTAGGTGTTTTTTAGTGTTTTTAGGGTTTTTTATTTTTTTAGGTATTTTTAGGGATTTTTTAGGATTTTTATGGGTTTTAAGGTTTGTTGGGGTTTGTGGGATTTTAAGGGTTTTTTTGGTTTTCAAGGTTTTTGGGGTTCTTAGGGTTTAATTTTTAGTTTTTAGGGGTTTTAAGGTGTTTTAGAGTTTTTTAAATTTTTGGTCGTTTTAAGGTTTATTAGAGTTTTTAACGGTTTTTAGGGCAAGGAAGGCTCGGGTCCAGGCTATTCCTGGGACCCCCCAAATTTTATTAAAAGAAAAGACCCAGACACTGCAGACAAGGGAGGGGAGGGGTTTTCAATGGTTAATAGGGATTTTAGGGGTTTTCATGGTTTTAGGGTCTTTTTTGGGTTTTTAGGATTCTCTTTTGAGTTTTTAAGGGTTTTTAGAGGTTTATAAAGTTTTTAGGGGTTTAAGGGTTTTTAGGGGTTTAAGGGGTTTTAGGGTCTTTAGTGGTATTTATAATTTTTATGGGGTTTAATGTCTTTTATGGTTTTAGGGGGTTTTATGGTTTTCATGGGTTTTCATGTTTTTTATGGTTTTTTATGTTTTTAGGTATTTTTAGTGATTTTTTGAATTTTTATGGTTTTAGGGTTTTTAGGGATTTTGAGGGTTTTTATGGTTTTAGAAGTTTTTAGGTATTTTAAGGATTTTAGATTTTTTATGTTTTAGGGGGTTTAAGGGTTTTAGTGTTTTTAGGGGTTTAGGTTTTTTAATGAATTTCCTGATTTTTTAAGGTTTTTAGGTGTTCTGTGGTTTTCAATGGTTTTTCAGTGTTATTAGGTTTTTTTATATTTTTAGGGATTTTTATGGGGTTTTTATGTTTTTTATAGTTTTTATGTTTTATTATGGTTTTTAGTTATTTTTAGAGTTTTTAGGGGGGTTCATGGTTTTTTCGGATTTTTCGGGGTTTTTAGGTTTTTTTGGTTTTAGGGTTTTTTGAGTTTTTCTAGGGGTTTAAAGGTTTTTAGAGCTTTTTAAAACATTTTTTGGGGTTTTAAGGGTGTTTATCATTTTTAATGGGTTCTGGGGTTTTTATTTTTTTAAGGTTTTTAGGGGTTTTATGGGTTTCTTGGGGTTTTTAGGGTTTTTAGTGTTTTTTATGTTTTCAAGGATTTTTAGGACATTTTTAGGATTTTATGCTTTTAGGATTTTTCGGGATTTTGAGGGGTTTTAGCGTTTTTTGGGTTTTTTGGGTTTTTAGGGTCTTTTGGGGTTTTAGGGGTTTTTTAGTTTTTGAGGGTTTTTAATGTTTTTTAGAGTTTTTAACATTTTATGGTTTTAAAGGGTTTTTATAATTTTTAGTGGTTTTTAGGGTTTTTACGTGTTTTTATGTTTTTAGGGGTTTTATGAATTTGATGGGTTTTTTCATGATATTTAGGGATTTTTAAGTTTTCATGTATTTTTATGGATTTTTTATATTTTTATGGTTTTTTATGTATTTTTAGGGGTTTTAGGGATTTTTAGGGTTTTATGATTTTTTACGGGTTTTAGTGTGTTTAGGGGTTTTAGGGTCTTTTTGGGTTTTTTATTTTTTTATTTTTTTATGGTTTTTAGGGTGTTTTAGGGTTCTAGGGTATTTTTGTGTTTTTTGGGTTTTTAAGGATTTTTAGAGTTTGTTAATGTTTTTTGGGTTTTGAAGGTTTTTTAGATTTTTTAATAGTTTTTTGGGTTTTTATGAGATTTTAGGGTTTTTAAGGTTTTTATGGTTTTCATGGTTATTAGGGTTTTTTATGTTTTTAGAAATTTTTAGGTATTTTTTAGAATTTTTATAGTTTTGGGGTTTTAACGGTTTTTAGGGATTTTGAGGGTTTTTAGGATTTTTAAGGTTTTTATGGGATTTTAGGTTTTTATGTTTTTTTTTGAGTTTTTTAGGTTTTTAAGTTCTTTTAGAGTTTAGTTAACTTTTTAGGGGTTTTATGTTTTTTTGTTGGTTTTAGTGGTTATTTAGTTTTTATGGGTTTTTAGAGTTTTTAAGGTTGTTATGGTTTTTAGGGGTTTAGGGTTTTTATAATTTTTTGGGATTTTTTGGGATTTTTAAGGATTTTTAGGATTTTATGGCGTTTTTGGTTTTTTTGGGTTTTTAGGGGTTTTTTGAGTTTTTAGGGTTTTAAAGGATTCTTAGAGTTTTTAATGTTTTTATTGGTTTTAAGGTTTTGCAGAGCGTTAAGTGGTTCTTTAGGGTTTTATGGGGTTTTTATGGTTTTTAGGGGTTTTTATGGTTTTCATGGGTCTTAAGGTTTTCAGATATTTTTAGGGATTTTTCAGATTTTTATGGGTTTTAGGGTTATTTAGGGGTTTTGGGGATTTTGAGGGTCTTTAGGATTTTTAGAGTTTTTAGGGGTTTTAGGGTCTTTTTGGATTTTTAGGGTATTTTGAGTTTTTAGGGGTTTTAAGGTTTTTAGAGTTTTTTAATGTTTTAAGATTTTTAAAGGGTTTTCTTATTTTTACTAGTTTTTATGGGTTTTTAAGGTTTTTTGGGGTTTTTTATGGTTTTCTAAGGTTTTTCTTGTTTTTAGTGTTTTTTACATTTTCAAATATTTTCAGGGTTTTTTTAGGTTTTTTAGGGTTTTAGGGTGTTTAAGAATTTTGAGGGTTTTTACGATTTTTACGGTTTTAGTGTTTTCAAGGTTTTTAGGGTCTTTTTTGGTTTTTAGGTTTTTTTGAGTTTTTTAGGGGTTTTAGAGTTTTTAAAATTTTTGGGGGTTTAAGGGGTTTTAGAGTTTTTAGTGGATTTTTAGGGTTTTAATGGGGTTTTAGTGTTTTTATGGTTTTTAGAGTTTTTTATGGTTTTCAGGGGTTTTCAAGGATTTTTAGGGTTTTTTACTCTTTCAGGGATTTTTAAGGGTTTTTTATTACGTTTAGTGTTTTTAGGGGTTTTAATGATTTTGATGGGTTTTAGGGTTTTTAGGGTTTTCAGGGTTTTTAGAGACTTTTTGGGTTTTTAGGGGATTTTTTGAGTTTTTAGTGTTTTTAATGTTTTTTAATGTTTTTATAGGTTTTTTAGAATTTTTAATGGTTTTATGGTTTTATGGTTTTATGGTTTTATGGTTTTTAGGATTTTTAAGGTTTTTAGGTGTTTTTATGGTTTTCATCGGGTTTTTCATGGTTTTTAGCATTTTTTCAGAACTTTTTAGGGCATTTTTAGGGATTTTATGGTTTTAGTGATTTTTAGGGTTTTAGGGATTTTATGGATTTTTTTTGGGGTTTTTAGGGTTTTTAGTGGTTTTAAGGGTTTAAGGGTTTTTTGGGGTTTGTTTTGAGTTTTTAGGGTTTTACGGTTTTTAGAGTGTTTTAACATTTTTAGGGGCTTTAATGGTTTTTAGATTTTTTAGTGGTTTTTATGGTTTTTATAGGTTTTTAGGTGTTTTAAATTTTGTAGGGGTTTTATGGTTTTTATGGTTTTTTTGGATTTTATGTTTATAGGGATTTTTAGGTATTTTTTAGGATTTTTATGGGTTTTAAAGTTTTTCCAGGATTTTAGGGATTTTGAGGGGTTTTAGGGGTGTTTATCCTTTTTAGGGATTTTAGTTTTTTTTTTATTTTTAGGGTTTTAAGGTTTTTTAGAGTTTTTAATGTTTTTCGGTGGTTTAAGGGTTTTCAGAGTTTTTAGTTGTTTGGGGGTTTTTATTTCTTTTTGGGGTTTTAGGTTTTTAGGGGTTTATGGTTTCTAGCGATTTTTCAATGCTTTAAGGTTTTTTTACGTTTTAGTGAATTTTAGGCTATTTAATGAATTTTATGGTTTCTATAGTTTTTTTTGGTTTTAGGAGTTTTAAGAAAATTTAGGGGTTTTCTAGGTTTCTTAGGGGTTTTAGGGTCTTTTTTGGTTTTTAGGGTTTTGTTTTGTTTTTAGGGGATTTAAGTGTTTTAGAGTTTTTTAACATTTTAATGATTTAAGGGCTTTTAGAGTTTTTAGTGGTTTTGCGTGTTTTATGGATTTTTAAGGGTTTTTATTGTTTTTTTGTTTTTTTATAGTTTTTAGGGTTTTTAGTGTTTCTAGGGTTTTCTAAATTTTTAGGGATTTTTTTTGGATTTTTAAATTTTTTAGGGTTTTTATGGTTTTTAGGGATTTAGAGGGGTTTTTGGGGTTTCAAGGTTTTTTTTAGGGTTTTTAGGGGTTTTAGTGTTTTTTTCTCTCTTTTGGTTTTTAGGTTTTTTTGAGTTTTTAGGTTTTTTAAGGTTTTTTTGGAGTTTATAATGTTTTTAGGGATTTTAATGGTTTTTAGATTTTTTTAGTGGTTTTTAGGGATTTTTTGATTTTTATGGTTTTTTAGGTTTTTAGGGGTTTTCCTGGTTTTCATGGGGTTTTCAGTGTTTTTTGGGTTTTTTATGTTTTCATGGATTTTTGGGCTTTTTAGGATTTTTATGGTTGTTAGGGTTGTTAGGGTGTTTGATGATTTTGATGGTTTTGAGGGTTTTTGGGGATTTTGATGGTTTTGAGGATTTTTTGGGGTTTTTCAAAGTTTTTAAGGGGTGTTAGGGTTTTAAATGTTTTTAGGGTCTTTTGGGTTATTAGGGGACTTTTATTTTTTTCAGTGTTTTTAATTTTTTTAGTTTTTTATCGTTTTCTAGGGTTTCATGGGTTTTTAGAGTTTTTAGTGGGTTTTCATTGACAACATCATACAAAATTAAATCAAAACACAGAAATCCACTGTCACAACCCTTCACAGCCCTAATGTCATTCATTCAAAAAATCCACAAATTCAATATTCAAACTTTCAAAACATCATCATCCATCCTAAAACCGCCGTAGCCATTAAGAAACCAGACCTCCCTACATCAAGTCTCGCCAACAAACAACACTGACGACCGCCGTCGCCGTCAAAAAACTTCATCAACAACCAATATTCACCACTGGCCGCACTGGCATCCTTCTCAACTGGTTCAATCTCCCGAACCTTCTTGGAAAACCCTGCTTCTTGCACAAACAAAACCCAAAAGCTCTGTTGATACCAACATGCCCAACTGACCTGGAAGGGGAGTGGATCTGAAATCCAGAGCCAAGTGGGAACGACAGAACCTCCAAAGCCAAAAACTAGAAGAAACTAGCGAGGATAGAACCCAGAACAAATCACAAAAACAAAAATAAAATCCATCACCACCAATATAGATCCATTCCGGAAGAAGACCACCGTAAAAGAACCGAACCGCAGCCCGTCACCACCATTGCTCGAGGAGCCCGCAGATCCACCCAAGCACACAGATGAGACACGGTTGTAACCTCAAACTGTAGAAAACCGACTCTCGACCACGGACTACACCACGCCACCAAGGAATCCAAACCCACAGAAGATCATGAGTCTTCGAACCCTCGAAACCAAAGAGACTGAGCCTACAGTGATGCTGAAATCTGCAATCGAGCCCCGTCGTCGCCATAGCAGGAGACGCACGCCAAGAACTTGCCGCGAACTGAGAAGCGAATCTGTGGCCAACCAAGAACGGAACGGAGGTGATGAGGAAACCCTAGCGCCGCGGTGGATCCCCTTACAGGCGCATCCTTTCTTTCTTCTTAGGGGTTTTTATGGTTTTAGGTATTTTTATGGATTTTAGTATTTTAATGGTTTCTAGGGTTTTTATGGATTTGGAGTGGGTTTAGGGGTTTTCATGTTTTTTATGGGTTTTAGTGTTTTTAGGGGTTATTTGAGTTTTTTAGTGTTTTTAAGGTTTTTTATAGTGTTTTAATTTTTCTAGGGGTTTGAAGGGGTTTTAAAGTTTTTTTTGGTTTTAGGGTTTTTATGGGTTTTTTGGGTTTTTAAGGTTTTTAGGGGTTTTATGGTTTTTAGTGGTTTTTTGGGGTTTTTTGGGTTTTTTATGTTTTCTGGGAATTTTAAATCTTTTTTAGGATTTTTATGGTTTCTAGGGTTTTTAGGGATTTTGATGGGTTTTGGGGGTTTTCAGTATTTTTAAGGGATTTTAGGGTTTCTAAAGGTATTTTTGGGTTTTTTTTTGAGTTTTAGGGGTTTAAATGGTTTTTAGAGTTTTTTAATGTTTTTAAGGGTTTTTAAGGGTTTTCATGTTCTTTAGTGGGTATTTGGGTTTTTAGGTTTATTTAGATTTTTACGGGTTTTAAGGTTTTTAAGAGTTTTTTAAAGTTTTTTGGGATTTTAAGGGTTTTCAGAGTTTTTAATGGTTTTAGGGTTTTATGGGTTTTTATGTATTTTCAAGGTTTTTAGGGGTTTTATGGTTTTCAGGGGGTTTTCAGTGTTTTAAGGGTTTTTATGTATTTTAGGGATTTTGAGGGTTTTTAGTGTTTTTTGGGTTTTTAGGGTTTTTGGGGGGTTTCAAGGTTTTTAGGGTCTTTAAGTGGTTTTAAAGTTTTATTGAGTTTTTTAGGGTTTTTAAGGGTTTTTAGAGTTTTTTAAAGTCTTTATTTGTTTAAAGGGTTTTAGGAGTTTTTAGTGCTTTTTTAGGTTTTTAGGATTTTTAGGGTTTTTAGGGCTTTTAGGGTTTTTAGAGTTTTTTTATGTTATTTGGAGTTTCAATGGGTTTTAGAGTTTTTAGTGTGTTTTATTGGGTTTTATGGGATTTTCATGTTTTTTTAATGTTTTTAGGTGTTTTATGGGTTTTAGGGGGTTTTCAGATGTTTTAGGTTTTTTATGTTTTCAAGGATTTTAGGTCTATTTTTGGATTTTTAGGGTTTTTACGGTTTTTATGGTTTTTATGGTTTGTAGGGATTTTTAGAGGGTTTATGGATTTTTCAAGGTTTTAGTATTTTTCAGGTTTTAGGGTTTTTATGGTCTTTTGGGGTTTTTAGAGGATTTTTTGAGTTTTTAGGGGTTTTAAGTTTTTTCAGAGTTTTTTAACATTTTTAGGGGTTTAAAGGGTTTTTATAATTTTTAGTGGGTTTTTAGGGTTTTTATTGGCTTTTAGTATTTTTTATGGTTTTAGGGGTTTTTGTGGGTTTGATGAGTTTTTCCTAGTTTTTAGGGGTATTTACATTTTTAGGTATTTCTAGGGATTTTTTACGATTTTTAGGGGTTTTATGGGTTTCTATGGTTTTTATGGATTTTGGTGGGTTTTGGGGGTTTTCAATGTTTTTTTAATGTTTTTAGGGTTTTTTAGGGTTTTAGTGTTTTTTTGGTTTTTATAGTTTTTTTGAGTTATTTAGGGTTTTAAATATTTTTAGAGTTTTTAACGTATTTAGGGGTTTTAATGGTTTTTAGAGTTTTTAGTGGGTTTTTAGAGTTTTTATTGGTTTTAGGGTTTTTAAGGTTTTTAGGGTTTTCTTAGTTTTTAGAGGTTTTCCTGGGTTTTAGGGTTTTTACGATTTCAAGGGTTTTTAGGGTTTTTTAGCATTTTTATGTTTTTAGGGATTTTTAGGGTCTTTTGGGATTTTGATGGTTTTTAGGGTTTTGTAGGGATTTTAGGGTCTTTTTTGGGTTTTAGGGATTTTTTTGAGTTTTTTAGTGTTTTTAAGGTTTTTTAGAGTTCTTTAATGTTTTTAGGGTTTTTAAGGGTTTTTAGTGTTTTTAGAGGTTTTTAGGCTTTTAATGGGTTATTATATTTTTTAAAGGTTTTCAAGGGTTTTTTATGATTGTCATGGGGTTTTTAGTATTTTTTACATTTTCAAGGATTTTTATGGATTTTTTAGGATTTTTATGGGTTTAGGGTTTTTTAGGGTTTTAGGAATTTTGATACTGGTTAGGGTTTGTCAGGTTTTTTTTTGGGTTTTTTGTTTTTTTAGGTTTTTATGGTTTTCTGGTTATTTTTTATTTTTTGGGGGTTTTAAGGATTTTTAAAATATTTAGTGGGGTTTAAATTTATTTATGGGTTTTTAGCTAAAAGTAGGTGAAAGACCAGGTTATTCCTGGCCCCAGCAAAATTTATTAGAAAAAAAGACAAAGCAAACAAGGGAGGGGTGGGGTCAATCAACCCACACCCAAAAATCCCTGGACACCCCCAAGAAACCCGAAAACCCCCCAAGAAATCCAAAAGGCATACAAAAGCTAGACAAGGAAGAAAATAAAAAACATCTCCATCAGCACCTCACAACCAATCAGTAACCAGCAGCCTGCAGCATAGTTTCCATCATCCATCGCCTCCTTTCCAAGTAGATCTATCACTAGTAACATAGAACTCCCAGCATCAAATTCATAAACATCACCTTCATCACATCCCATCCAAGCAGCAACCATCACCCATGAGCTTAGATTCCAACAACCATCACCTCCTAACCAATCAGCTTCTAACATTTCACAGCTAGAAGTATAGCCAGAAACATAGGACCACCAACACCCATGCCTAGAACCAATCTGCAGCAGCCATAACTCCTTGTTCACACCCAAAACTAGAAAGCCACTATAGTGGCCCAATAATCTCACCTCATAGCTAGACAACGCCCAATGCCACTCAACAGAACCAAAATCTAGCACGAGAAACAAATCACACCCAAACCAACTACAACTTAGGAATCCATAGTCCAATATAGCAAACAGAACATAGAATAACTTAACTAGCCCTTCATCAACAGCTTAAAACAAGTACAAAGACAAGGAACTAGAAACACGAACCTGCATATTCTGCGCAAACCAATGACAAGATTATTTGAAATCCCACACGAGAGAATCGAGCACGCCACAACCAATCTGACGTAACACCCTCTACATCCACGATATCCCGTCTTGAAGCTAGAAGATCTAGAAAACCCCTCCCAGACTCAAATATGGAGGCATATGTGAGGACAAACACCGAAAGCCGAGACATCACGCCGCACCTCCGCTGAAGCCAGTCATGCCCGCCACCAAGACATCCGATCTTCCAGAAGGAAAACCTACAGCCAGTCCATGGAGTCTGACAAAAACACCACATCATGAAGGACCGAGAAATCCAGACCATCGCGCCGCACTCCCACCAAAACCAGTCACACCTGCCACCAAAACAGCTGATCTGCTAGAAGGAAACCTTAATGCAAGCCCTTTCACAAGGAATCCAATGAAGCAAGGCATACCACACAAAGCCCGAGCCCTCACCACTGCAACCGATGACCACCAACCTAACTAAACTACGACACCCACTCCAAGAAATAGAGGAGGCTAAAAATGGAAGGAAGAAGCAGTAGATCAGTGAAGTAAAGCCTCCATATCTAAGAGAAATCTCCAGAGAGCACAGTACCGAGAGAGAGACCCCCATAAAGAGCAGCGATATGATCTTCTACTATGGTTTTTAGGGGTTTTTAAGGTTTTTATGGTGTTTAGGGGTCTTTTAGGGTTTTAGGGATTTTGACGGTTTTCCAGGATTTTCAAGGATTTTAGGGTTTTTCTAAATTTTTAGGGTCCTTTAGGTTTTAGGATATTTTTATTTTTTAGGGTTTTTAAGGTTTTTAGTGTTTTTAACATTTTTTGGGGTTTTAAGGTTTTTAGGGTTTTTAGTGGCATTTTGGGTTTTATGGGTTTTTGTGGTTTATAATGGTTTTAGGCGTTTTTATTGTTTTTAGAGGTTTTTTTATGGTTTTTACGGTTTTTTATATTTTCAAGGATTTTTTAGGATATTTATGTTTTTTAGGGTTTTTATGGATTTTGAGGGTTTTAGGTTTTTTAGGGATTTTGAGGGTTTTTAGGGTTTTAAGGGTCTTTAGGTTTGTTTTGGGTTTTGAGTTTTTTTGAGTTTTTTAGGGCTTTTAATGTTTTTTAGTTTTTTCTAAGATTTTTAGGGGTATTGAAGATTTTTAGTGTTTTTAGTGGTTTTTAGTGGTTTTACGGGGTTTTATGATTTTTTAAGGTTTTTAGGGGTTTTATGGATTTCAAGGTTTTATGGTTTTTTACGTTTTTAGGGGTTTTTAGAGATTTTTAGGATTTATATAGTTTTTAGGGTTTTTAGGGATTTTGAGGGATTTGGGGTTTTATAGTCCTTTTTAGGGTTTTTAGGGTCTTTCAGGGTTTTTAGGTTTTTTTGTGGTTTTCTTGGGGTTTTTAGGGTTTTTATGGTTTTTTATGTTTTCTGGGATTTTTTAGGATTTTTATGGTTTTTATGGTTTTTTATGGTTTTAGGGATTTTGAGCGTTTTTTGGGGTTTTCATGGATTTAAGGGTTTTTATTATTTTTCAGACTTTTTAGGGGATTTTGGGTTTTTAGTGTTTTTTTTGAGTTTTTTATGGTTTTTAAGGTTTTTTAGTGTTTTTAATATATTTTTGGCATGGATTAGTTTTTCAATGTTTTAAGGGTTTTTAAGGGTTTTTAAGGGTTTTGGAGTTTTTAGTATTTTTAGTGCTTTTATGGTTTTTAAGGTTTTTTGGGGTTTTATGGTTTTTTTGGGGGGGTCAGGTTGTTAGGGTTTTTTATTTTTTTTTCATGGATTTTTATGGATTTTTTAGGATTTTTATGGATTTTAGGGTTTTCTTTAGATTTTTTGGGATTTTGAGGGTTTTTAGGTTTTTTATGGTTTTGTTGGTTTTTTTATTGATTTTTAGGGTTTTGGGGTAATTTTTGGGGTTTTAGGGGTTTTTTTAGTTTTTTTTGGGTTTTTAATGTTTTTTAGAGTTTTTTAACATATTAAGGGGTTTTATGTGTTTTTTGAGTTTTTAGTGGTTTTTAGGGTTTTATGGGTTTTTAATGTTTTTAGGGGGTTTATGGTTTTTCGGGGTTTTTCAGGGTTTTTAATGTTTTTATTTGTTCATGGATTCTTAGGAATTTTTCACGATTTTTTGTATTTTAGGGTTTTTAGTGTTTCTAGAGAATTTGAGGGCTTTTAGGGTTCATTTAGGATTTTTAGGGTCATTTTGGTATTTTAATGGTTTTTTGTGTTTTCTTGGATTTTAATTTTTTTAGAGTTTTTTAATGTTTTAGGGGGTTTTATATTTTTAGTGTGTTTTTTGGATTTTTAAAGGTTTTTAGGGGTTTTTAATGTTTTTAGGGTTTTTAGGGGGTTTTATATTTTTAGGGATTTTTAGGGATTTTTAGGATTTTTAGATTTTTTTTGGTTTTTAGGATTCTATGGGTTTTATGGGTTTTTAGGGGTTTTAGGGTATTTTTGGGCTTTTTAAGTTTTTTGGGGGTGTAATATTTTTTTTATATTTTATATTTTTTTTGTAGTTTTATGTTTTTTTAGAGTTTTATTGGTTTTGGGGGTTTTATGATTTTTTAAGGTTTTTATGGTTTTTATGGGTTTTTTAGGGTTTTTAGGGGGTTTTACATTTTCAAGGATTTTTATGGCATTTTTTGGATTTTTAATATTTTTATGGTTTTAGGGTTTTTTGTGATCTTGAGGGTTTTTAGTGTTTTTTAGAGTTTTTTAGGATTTTTAGGATTTTTACGGTTTTTAAGGTTTTTAGGCTCTTTTTGGGTATTAGTATTTTTTGTGATTTTTTGGGGTTTTTAAGGTTTTTAGAGTTTTTTAACATTTTGGGGGTTTGAATGGGTTTTAGGGGTTTTTAGGGTATTAGGGTTTTTATGTTTTTTAGGGGCTTTCAGGGTTTTTAAGGTTTTTTACGTTTTCTAGGATTTTAGGGATTTATTGGAATTTTATTGTTTTTAGGATTGTTAAGGAATTGGAGTGTTTTTAGGGTTTTTCATTTTAGGGTTTTTAGGGGTTTTAATGGTTTTTAGATCCATTTTGGTTTTTAGGGTTTTTTTTGAGTTTCTTAGGGGTTTTAAGGTTTTTTAGAGTTTTTTAACATTTTTAGAGTATTTAAGGTTTTTTATAATTTTTAGGGGATTTTAGGGTTTTTATGGGTTTTTAGGGTTTTTATGGGTTCTGGGGTTTTTATGGTTTTCAGGGGCTTTTCTAGGTTTTTAGGTATTTTTTCATTTTTCAGGATTTTAGGGAATTTTTAGGATTTTTTTGATTTTTAGCGATTTTTAGGGATTTTTAGGGTTTTTGGGGTTTTTATGGGTTTTTAGGGTGTTTTAAAATTTTTTAAGGTTTTTAGATTTTTTAACGTTTTTAGCGGTTTTAAGGGTTTTTAGAGTTTTAGTGGTTTTAGGGTTTTTAGTGTTTTTTAAATGTTTTTAGGTTTTTTATGGGTTTTAGGGATTTTTTTGGGTTTTTAGGATTTCTACGTTTTCATTGATTTTTAGGTCATTTTTTTATTTTTATGGTTTTAAGGGTTTTTAGTGATTTTGAGGGTTTTTGGAATTTTTAGGGGTTTTAGGCTCTTTTTGGGTTTATAGGTTTTTTTTTATTTTTTCAAGATTTTTAAGGTTTTTAGTGTTTTTTAAAAAAATTAGGGGTTTTAAGGGTGTTTAGAGTTTTTAATGGGTTTTTTTGATTTTTATGGATTTTCACGATCTTTAAGGTATTTAGGGGTTTTTATGGTTTTAGGGGTTTTAGTGTTTTCTTGTTTTTAGGGATTTTTTGTGATTTTTACGAGATTTCAGGATTTTTGAGGGGTTTTAGGGGTTTTAGGGGTTTTAGGGTCATTTTGGGGTTTTTGGTTTTTTTTTTGTGTTTTTTAGGGTTTTTAAGGTTTTTGGAAATTTTTAATGTTTTTAGGTGTTTTAAATGTTTTTAGAGTTTTTAGGGGCTTTTAGGGTTTTTATGGTGTTTTAGGGGTTTTTTAAGGTTTATAGGGGTTTTTATGTTTTTCTGGGGTTTTAGGGTTTTCAGGGTTTTTTATGTTTTTTGGAATTTGTAGGGAATTGTTTTGGATTTTTAAGGTTTTTAGGGTTTTAGGGTTTTTATGGATTTTGAAGGTTTTTAGGGTTTTATGGTTTTTATGATTTTTTTTGGGTTTTAGAATTTTTCGAGTGTTGAAGTGTTTTTAATGGTTTTATAGTTTTTTAACATTTTTGGGGGTTTAAAGGGTTTTTTAGTTTTTTTAGTGGTTTTAGGGCTATTATGTTTTTTAAGATTTTTATGGGTTTCATGGGTTTTTCAGGGTTTTTTACATTTTTTGGGATTTTTAGGGATTTTTTAGGATTTTATGGTTTTATGGTTTTTAGGGTTTCTAGGGATTTTCAGGGTTGTAGGGATTTTCAGGGTTTTCAGGGTTTTATGGTCCTTTTAGGGATTTAGAGATTTTAAGGGTTTTTAATGGTTTAGGATTTTTATGGGTTTTTAGGGTTTTATATATTTTGAGGGTTTTTAGTGGTTTTTAGGGGTTTAGGGGTTTTAAGGGATTTTTGGTTCTTCTGTGTTTTTAGGGTTTTTATGTTTTTTTGAGTTTTTTAAGGTTTTTAAGGGTTTTAAGGGATTTTAGAGTTTTTAGTGGTTTTTTTATTTTTTAGTTAATTTTTTTGGGTTTTAGTTTTTTTTGGGATTTTGAGGTTTTTAGGGATTTTTATTTGTTTCAGGGGGTTTTTTGGGTTTTTTGGATGTTTTACATTTTCAACTATTTTTTTGGATTTTATGGGTTTTAGGGTTTTTATGGTTTTTAGGGTTTTTAGGGGTTTTAGGGGTTTTGGGGATTTTCAGTTTTTCTAGAATTTTTTAGGGTTTTTAAGGTTTTTTTGGGTTTTCATGGTTTTTAGGGTCTTTTGGGTTTTTAGGGTTTTTTTAGTTTTGAGGGTTTTACGTTTTCTTAGAGTTTTTTAATTTTTTTTTGCGGTTTTAGGGGTATTTTGAGTTTTTAGTGGGTTTTTTTGTGTTTATGGGTTTTTAGGGTTTTTAAGGTTTAGTGGGGTTTTTATGGGTTTCATGGGTCTTTAAAGATTTTTAGGGTTTTTATGTTTTTATGGATTTTAGAGATTTTAGGGATTTTTTAGGGTTTATAAGGTTTTTAGGGTTTTTATGGATTTTGAGGGTTTTTATGAATTTTCAAAGGTTTTTTATGGTTTTAAGGGTTTTTATGTTTTCAGTGTTTTTAGGGATTTTTTAGGTTTTTAATATTTTTTACGATTTTTATGGTATTTAGGGATTTTGAAGGTTTTAGGGTTTTTAGGGTTTTTAGGGTTTTTAGAGTTTTTAGGGGTTTTCATGGGTTTTAGGGGTTTTTTGGGGATTATGTAATGTCTCTAAATTTCTGTGTATTTTTTTTTAAATTATATGGAATTATTTTGAGACTACACGCTCTGACAGCACTTGATTCTGAGGCCCAGTGAGACCGGAGTGGAATTTTGATCTTTTTTAAGGTATGTTCAGTAAACGTGCGATCTGGTTTTTCTAACTTTGTAACTGGTCCTCAGATCAAAAATACAAGGGCACCATTAAAATTAGAACGCCGAGATTTTCCTAAAAGGGACTTAACTTCGACCGATAAGGGCTGAATGGAAAAGTTAATTTTCGGAGCTTTTGGAAAAAAATAAAATAACATTAAAAAATATTTTATTTATTTTCCTCAACAGACAAGCAGTAACACGAAGACGCTGCAATGAAATGATGAGGCTTCGACAATGTGCATTATTAGAACTCATTAATGGCTCATAATCCCACAACTTAATGACACATTAAATGATGCATAACAGCAATGTTGTTTCATAAATGAAACAGCGTAACGACGCAGTGTTGCAACACAACTAAAACGCTACAACATGTTTTCTTTTTATTTGTTTGACATTTTAGAGAGACGGAAATTAATCGGCGGATGATTCTCTGATGAACCACTTATGGATTTCCTCTGAAATTAAGAACAAAGAACACCATTGAAGAATGACGAAGAACACCATCGACGAACGAAGACGAATACTAACAGATCGAGGATCGACAATGGTTCGGAGCTTCGCCCCTCGTTAGTGACAGATCCCCAATCTAGGTAGGGGTTGTATTTAAGTTTTCTTTTCCCCATTCCTAAATTCAACGATGAACATGGATCAACCCACAAAAAAGTTGATTCGTGAATCGTGCGTTCTTATGGGAGGGTGGATTTTTGGGATTTCTTTATTCGGGTTCAAACTATCACTTGTTTGATTGAACTGAAATCCCCGGACCTTCCCCTGCTTTAAACCTCTAAAGTGGAGGGTGCAGTCCAACATGAATATGGCCCAAGAACCTCCACCATATGCGTTCTTTGTGGTCGTATCCTCAAATCAATGGAAAGATGAATCTAGGGCCAAGGCAGGGATGGCGGCGACCCGAGAGCCTCGAAGGTGCAGACGGATCAGAGATCGAACCACCGGAGCCGACCCGGTGGCCCGCAGAAGGTGTCGCCAGCATGGTACCACCGGTGCGGCGGACGACCCTCGCCGTTCACATGGAGGAGGTGGCACCACCCTGAGCATTGCATGCTGGACGAGGCAGCTGGCCCTCACAAGCCGCGCTGGAGGAGGCGGCACGCCCATGTGCGCCACGGCCGGGGAGGCCACATCCTATCAGCCGCGGTAGAGGCGGCGCCTTTCTGGAACCACGTGGAGTCATCATTCCACGTCTATGCCACCCTGGTGAGCCGTTGTCGCTCGACCGCGGAAGACAGAGGCCCTGCGGACGAACCGCAAGGCAGGGAGGGGACACGGCGGTGGCTGTCGCGTCTCGGTCGTACACCACTGGTCCACCCTTGGCAAACTGGGCCTCAGCTGGTGGGACATTCCCCAAGCCAACGGGATAGCCTAGACCCATGGCCCAGTGGGCCAAGCCGGACCTACGGCCTAGTGCATCGGGCCGGATGAGACCGAGTCTCCGGGCGACCCGGTAGGCTGGACCCTCGGCCAAACTGGGTGCACGATGTTTCCCACATGTCGCAGCTGAGGATATACATGCATGATCGATCACATGTCATCGACTGGGGCGAGCTGGACATTGAAAATGGGGCAACATTTGCGGAATTCTCAGTGGAGATAGAGGATCGATAGGATATGGTCCTACATGGGCAGTTGATTCCCCTGGTGCGCGTTCGTTGGTAGCACGAGAATCTCTAGGAGAGCACATGGGAGCGGGAGGCTCATATTCATGCTTAGTACCCCCATTTGTTTGATTATCCCTTGTTTCAGCTTTGGAGATGTAAATCCCTATGGTGGGGAGAATGTAATGTCTTTTAATTTCCGTGTAATTTTTTTTAAATTATATGGAATTATTTTGAGACTATATGCTCTGACGACATGTGATTTCGAGGCCTAGTGAGTTCGGAATGGAATTTTGAACTTTTTTTAAGGTACATTCAGTAAACGTGAGAGAAGGGTTTTTCTGTCTTTTGAACCGGTGCTCGGATCGAAAATCCAAGGGCACTGTTGAACTCAAAATGCCAGGATTCACTTAAAAAGGACTTAACTTTAGCTAGCAAGGGCCAAATGAAAAAATTAATTTTCGAACCTTTTAGAAAAAAATAAAATTACTTTATAAAGATATTTTATTTCTTTTCCTCAACTGAAAAATAGTGACACGGTGACGATGCGATGTGGAAAATAGGAAATGAAAAGGATCATTAATAGAACTCATTAATGGCTCATAAACATGCAGTGTAACGACTTCTTAATAACACGTAATAGCTATGCTATTTCATAAATGAAACAATGTAATAATGTAGCGTCATAGTGTAACTAAAATAGTGCGACATGTTTTCTTTTTTATTTGTTCGACGCGTGGGAGAGATGACAATTAATCGGCGGATGATTCTTTGACAAACCACTAGAGGATTTCCACTCCAACGAATAATGATGAACTCCATCGATGAATGGTGATGAATTACACTGATGAACGGGGAAGAACACTAATAGATTGAGGATCAATGACGACTCAGAGATTCTCCCCTCGTTAGTGAAATATACTCAATCTAGGTAGGGTTTGTGTTCAAGTTTTTTTCCCTCATTCTTAAATTCAACGATGAACACAGATCAACCCACAAATAGGTTAATCCGTAGATCGTGTGTTCTTTTGGGAGGGTGGATTTTTGGAATTTCTTTATCCGGGTTTAAACTATCACTTGTTTGATTGAACTGAAATTCCCAGACCTTCCCCTACTTTAATCCTCTAACGCGGAGTGTGCGAGCCGACACAAAAAAGGCCCGAGCACATCCTCCTTGTTTGTTCTTTGTGTCTGAATCCTCAAATTAGTGGAAAGATGAATCTGGGGACAAGGAAGAGATAGAGGTGACCTGAGAGGCTTGAATGCATAGATGGATTAGAGATCGGACCCCCGGAGTAGACCCAGTGGCCCGCGGAAGGTGTCGTTGGCGCATCGGCACTGGTGGCGGCGGTACCGCCCCAACTACCACATGCTGAATGAGGTGGCCATCCCTCATTGGACGTCCTGGAGGAGGCGGCACACCCGTGTGTGCCACGGTGGAGGAGGTCACGGCTCTTCAGCTGCGGTAGAGGCGATGCCAGCCTGGCGTTGCGTGGAGGCGGCGATTCACGTTTGGGGTGCCCTGGCGAGTCGCGGTCTCTTGATCGCGATAGAGAGAGTCCCCGCGAACAAATTGCAGGGCTGGGTGGGGACGCAGCGGCGGCTGCCTCGTCCCGATCGCACACCACCAGTCTGCCCAAGGAAGATCGGGCCTCAGCTGGCAAGCCGTGCCCCCAGTCAGTGGGCTGAAACCGTGCCCAGTGGGCCAAACCTACACCAGTAGGCTGGACCCGCTCCCTTCAGGCTGGGTCGGGCGAGACCGGGTCGTCGGGCGACCTGGTGGGCTAGACCCTTAGCCAAACTGGGTCGGGTCCAGCGAGTCCCATTGGGATTGACCCACTAGCCAGGCTAGACTGAAATGACACAGACCTGAACTGAGTCAGGTTGGGATAGTCAAATCAAACCGGGCTGTGTGGGACCCCTGGTCCGGGTTGGTCAGGTCGGTCCAACCAGGTCGAATCGGGCCCGGATGCAACTGACCCCTATTTACTAAAATGCTAATATATTGAAAACTAGGCATCTAATTAATGATATTTTTATGGAGTTAGGACTCTCTCGACGAGACAGATCTTTTGGTATGCCTTGAGGAGGCTTTCATGGAATTTGAGATGATACGAATGGCTTGACGAGCAGCTCTCCCAAGCGCGCTACGTACAGAACCTTGCGGTTGGCTAAGACCTGAAGGCTGCTGACAAGTGACTCTGTGTGGCTTGACTATGGCCCAGTGAGAAGAACCTATGTGTGACTTTGTAGGCCCATGGTGGGAGAGAGACTGTGTTACTCAGAAGACCCACGATATGTGATGGGGACGAGTACCTCAGTTGGCCAAGGTGGGATGCACCTCTATGTGACTTTACCGTCCCATAGCGGGAGCGAGACTGTGTGACTCGACATACCCATGGTACTCGTCAGGGATAAGTACCAAAACAGTCTAAGGTTAGTGGGAAGAGACTTCTATGTGACCCGAAAGGCCCATTTTACTCATAGCAGAGGAGTTCTCTAGCAGCCGAGGTGTTCGATGATGTGACTGATGATTCTTTTATCACTCTCCTAGAATATACATAGAGTGAGCTGTCTTGTGCTTCATGCTTGTGTATCATTCTTATGCATCATGCTTGTGCTTCGTGCTTGTGCTTCGTGCTTGTGCTTCATGCTCTTGGTTCGTTCTTATGCTTCGTTATTTGCTTTGAGGATTGATTTTTGGTCTTTCCTTTGTGTTTCAAGGTCCCCTACTGAGTATTTTGTTACGCACCCCTTCATGGGATTTGGCCGCACGTGTTGTGTCTAGTGCAGACGATTGGTGCTTCGAAGAAGGACTTGGTGGAATAGGAAAAAGCAGGGCCCATTATGTTCATACGGACAGGACTTACTACTTTGCCTTCCAGTAGCTATGCTACTCTTCCATCAGGTGGGGTTTTCAGTGGATGGCTACCCGAGCCCCTATTTACTTTTCTATTTTTAGTTCTTTTTGTTGGGTTTTTATTCTATCCCACTTGTTTCTAGTTGTACTTATACTCAACACTTGTTTCAGTATACTTGGTTTCCCCTTTCAGTTTGTGCAATGTGGTTGGGCATGTGTGTGCGTACATGTACTTAGAAAAATGCTTCTCACTTACAGGTTGATGCCTTTGGCGCTAGTCACCAGCCCCTGGCCTTCGGGAGGCAGGCTTGGGGTAGTCACGACATGGGTCCCGGGGGATGGGTTATGACTGTTTAAATATTTCTTAAGGTTTTTATGGATTTTAGAGGTTTTTTGGGTTTTTTATGCTTTTAAGGATTTTGAGGGCCTTTTTCAGGATTTTTATTGATTTTAGGTGTTTTTAGTGTTTTTTATTAATTTTGAGGGTTTTAAGGGGTTTTCATGGTATTTAGGGTATTTTTTGTGTTTTTTTGGTTTTTTTGAATTTTTAGGGTTTTTAAGGTCTTTTAGAGTTTTTTAATTTTTTTAGTGGCTTAAAGGGTTTTTATATTTTTTAGTGCTTTTATGGGTTTTTAGGGTTTTTTAATGTTTTTCAAGAATTTTTATGGTTTTTAGGGGGGGTTAGGGTTTTTAAGTTTTTTTATATTTTTAGGGATTTTTAGTGATTTTTAGGATATTTATGGTTTTTGGGGTTTCATAGTTTTTAGGGTTTTTCTAGGTTTTTAGGGCCTTTTGGGTTTTAAGGGATTTTTTGTGTTGTTTTAGGGCTTCTAAGGTTTTTATAGTTTTTAATGTTTTTAAGGGTTTGAAGGTGTTTTAAAATTTTTAGTGGTTTTTAGGGTTTTATGTGTTTTAGGATTTTAAGACTTTATGCGTTTTTTTGGTTTTCAGAAATTTTTCATGGTTTTTAGGATTTTTTACATTTTTAGGGATTTTTGAGGTTTTTTTTTTGGTTTTTTACAATTTTTATGGTTTTAATGGTTTTTAGGGATTTTTAGGGTCTTTAGAGGTTTTGGTGTTTTTATGGGTTTTTTTTAGGTTTTTAGTTTTTTTGTATTTTTTGGGATTTTAGTTATTTTAGTGTTTTTAGGGGTTTTAAGGGTTTTTAGAGTTTTATTGGGTTATAAAGTTTTTAAGGGTTTAGGGTTTTTATGGTTTTCTTGGGTTTTTAAGGTTTTTAGGTTTTTCATATTTTTAGGGATTTATAGGGATTTATAGGATTTTTATGGTTTTTAGGTTTTTAAGGTTATTATAGATTTTTAGGGGATTTTTTGGTTTTTCTAAGTTTTTAGGGATTTTAGGGGTTTTTAGGGTTTTATGGTCATTTTGGGGTTTTACGATTTTTTTTAGTTTTTGAGGATTTTTAATTTCTTTTAGAGTTTTTTAATATTTTTCAGGGTTTAAAAGGTTTTTGGAGTTTTTAATGGTTATTAGGGTTATATAGGGTTTTAGTTTTTTTTAAGGTTTTTAGGGGTTTTTATACTTTTCATTGGTTTTTTAGGGATTTTCAGGTTTTTTATGTTTTCTGGAATTTTTAGTTCTTTTTTAGGATTTTTATGGTTTTTAGTGTTTTTAGGGATTTTGAGGGTTTTATGGGTTTTCAAGTTTTTTAGGGTTTTTAGAGGTTTTATGGTTTTTTAGATTTTTTAATGTTTTTAGTTTCTTTAAAGGGTTTCAAGGGTTTTAATAGTTTTTTGTAGTTGTTAGGGGTTTTAAGGGTTTCTAGGGTTTCTAGGGGTTTTTTGAGTTTTTTTAGGGTTTTAAGGTTTTTATATCCTTTTAACATTTTTATGGGTTGTAATGTTTTTATAGTTTTTTTTGGTTTTTAGGGTTTTTAGGGGTTTTAATGTTTTTAGGGGTTTTATTGTTTTAAGTGGTTTTCTGGTTTTTTGGGTTTTTTACGTTTTTATGGATTTTTAGGGTTTTTTAGTATTTTTTGGTTTTTAGGGTTTCTAGAGATTTTTTGGGGTTTAGGGTTTTTAGGTTTTTTAAGGTTTTTTTTTGTTTTTGGGTTTTTACGGTTTTTTTGTGTTTTTTAGGGTTTAAAGATTTTTTGGTGTTTTTAATGTTTTAAGGGTTTTTAACTGGTTTTATAGGTTTTAGTTTTTTTAGGATTTTTATGCAGTTTTAGGGTTTTAATGGTTTTTACGGGTTTCAAGTGGTTTTCATGGATTTTAGCGTTTTTTACATTTTTAGGGACTCTTAGGGATTTTTTTGGATTTTTATGGTTTTTAGAATTTTAATGATTTTGAGTGGTTTCAGGAGTTTTCATGGGGTATTTGGGGTTTTCAGGGTATTTTTAGGTTTTTAGGGTTTTTTGAAGTTTTTTATGGTTTTTAATATTTTTAGAGTTTTTTATCATTTTTAGGGGTTTTAAGGTTTTTTAGAATTCTTAGTTGTTTTAGGGTTTTTATTGAATATTTTGGGGTTTCCAAAGTTTTTATGGATTTTCATGGTTTTTAGGGATTTTTTGGGTATTATGGTTTTTATGTTTTCAAGTTCTATTTTCAATTTTTTATGGTTTTAGGGATTTTAGGATTTCTTGGGATTTTAGGGGCATTTAGGGGTTTTTAGGAATTTTTTGGGTTTTTTGGGTTTTCATGATTTTTAGGGTCTTGTTTTTTAGGTTTAATTGAGTTTTTAGGGGATATAAGGTTTTTTTTGAGTTTTTTAACAGTTTTGGGGTTTTTGGGGTTTTTAATAGTTATTTAGTGTTTTATGGGTTTTTAGGTTTTTAAGGTTTTTAGGGGGTTTTATGGGTTTCATGGGGTTTTAGGGTTTTTTACATTTTCAGGGATTTTAGGGATTTTTAAGGATATTTATATGTTTTAAGGTTTTTTAGTGTTTTAGGTATTTTTATGTTTTTTTGGTTTCTTAGGGTTTTTAAAGGTTTTTAGGGTTTTATAGGGATTTTAGGGTCTTTTGGGTTTTTAGTGATTTTTTTGAGTTTTTAGGGTTTAAGGTTTTTTAGAGTTTTCTAACGTATTGAGGCTTAAATGGGTTTTAGAGTTTTTAGTAGGTTTTTATTGTTTTATGGGTGTTTATGGTTTTTAAGGGTTTTAAGAGTTTTTTGGTTTTCATGGGGTTTTTCGAATTTTTAATGTTTTTTATGTTTTCAGTGATTTTTAGGGATTTTTAGGTTTTTTTTTTGTTTTTATGGGTTTTTGTGATTTTAGGATTTTTTTGAATTTTTTGGTTATTTTTCAGTTTTTAGGGTTGTTTGGTTTTTAGAGTTTTTTACTGGTTTTAGGGGTTTTAAGGATTTTTAGATATTTTAGTGGTTTTTGGGTTTTTATGGGGGTTTAGGGTTTTTTTGGGTTTTAAGGGTTTTTATGGTTTTAGGGATTTTTATAGTTTTTAGGGTCTTTTTTCAATTTCATAGATTTTTAGGGCCTTTTAATATTTTTATGGTTTTTAGGGGTTTTTAGGCTTTTTATAGATTTTGGGGGTTTTAGGGTTCTTATTGGGTTTTAGAGTATTTATGGGTCTTCATGATATTTTGGGTCTTTCTGTAATTTTAGGGATTCTTTTGAGTTTTTTAGAGTTTTTTAACGTTATAGGGGTTTAAAGGGTTTTTAGAGTTTTTGTGGTTTTTAGGGTTTTTAGGGTTTTTATAGGTTTTATTAGGGGTTTTAAAGTCTTTTGGGGGTTTTATGGTTTTTAGGGGGTTTTTGGGGTTTTTTATGTTTTCATGGATTTTTAGTGCTTTTTTGGATATTTTTAGTATTTAGGTTTTTAGGGTTTTAAGGTATTTTAGTATATAGTGGTTTTTAGGGTTTTTATGGTCTTTTTGGGTTTTTAGGGTGTTTTTATGAGTTTTTAAGTGTTTTATGGTTTCTTAGTTTTTTTAAGGTTTTTAGGGGTTTAATGGTTTTTAGAGTTTTTAGCGGTTTTTTTCGGTTTTATGGGGTTTTAGGGATTTTTAAAGTTTATAGGGGTTTTTATGGTTTTCAAGGGTTTTTATAGTTTTTTAAAATTTCAAGGATTTTAAGATATTTTTTAGGTTTTTTACATTTTTTACGGTTTTTTAGGGTTTGTAGGGATTTTGAGGGGTTTTTTGGGTTTTCAAGGGTTTTAATTTTTTGAGCTTTTGTACAGTTTTAAAGGTTTTTTTGAGTTTTTTATATCTTTTAAGGGGTTTTAAGGGTTTTTATATCTTTTAGTGGTTTTAGGGTTTTTATGGGTTTTTAGGGTTTTTAAGGATTTTAGAGGTTTTTATGGGTTTAGGGGTTTTATGGTTTTTACATTTTCAGGGATTTTTAGGGTTTTTTTAGTATTTTTATGGTTTTTAGGTTTGTCTGAATTTTTGAGTGTTTTTCATGTTTTCAGGGTTCTTAGGTGTTTTTAGGGTATTTAGGTTCCTTTTGGGGTTTTAGGATTTTTTTAGTTTTTCAGGGTTTTTAGGTTTTTTTAGATATTTTTATGTTTTTAGTGTTTTTAAGGGTTTTAAGGGTTTTTGGAGCTTTTAGTGTTAATAGAGTTTTTATCTATTTTTAGGGTTTTTATTAATTTTTACAGTTTCCATGGGGTTTTCTGTGTTTTTAGGGGTGTTTATGTTTTTAGGGATTTTTAGGGAATTATTAGTATTTTTATGGTATTTAGTGTTATTTTAGGGATTTTGAGGGGTTTTAGGTGGTTTTAGGGGTTGTTAGGGGTTTTAGGTTCTTTTAGGGTTTTTTTTGTTTATAAGGGTTTTTAATGTTTTCGGAGTTTTTAACTTTTTCAGGGGTTTTATGGGTTTTTAGAGTTTTTAGTAGGTTTTAGGGTTTTCCAGGGTTTTAAATATTTTTGGGGGGTTTTTATGTTTTATAGGGGGGTTTCAGGGTTTTCCAGGTTTTTAAAATTTTTAGGGCAAGGAAGGTGCGAGGCCAGGCTATTCCTGGCCCCCCAAAATTTATTAAAAGAAAAGAAAAGTAGACAAGGGTGGGGTGGGGCCAAACAGCCCACACCGAAAACCATGGACCCCCCAAGACACCAAAACCCCAAAAGACCCGAAGAGAAGAAGAGAAAGATGAATGAACTGAAAATCAACGACTCCATCCAAAAATGGGTCCCCATCAGCACCATAAACAGAGAATAATCTGACTCCACTGACTCCCATTCAGATGATTCATATTGCTTTAGGAAGGTAGTGTAGTGCTCTCTGAGACGTTGCTGCTCCACATTGAGCTGCACTTTGATAGAACGACCTCACCTTCCAGAGACAACTTCCTTAGCTTTTCAAGAGGCCCTCGTGGACATTGTCTTTGGCGGCATAGAGTAGTCCTTCCTCGGCTTTCTCTTTCGGGGATCTAAAAAGACCCCTGCAGATTTGTTTTCCTTCCCATATGGAATGGTCACCTCAAGAAAGGCCCTCTCCTCATTGATCATAGCCATATTATAATTCATCCTACGATCATCCTCTTAGAAAAAAACTTGACCAGGGATGAAGGAGTCTTCCTAATTTAGGGAGAAGTCGGCAAGAACCCCACACTGTGGTGCGCTAGGAGACACTACACTAGCCAAGGCCAGCTGCAATCGCCCCACCTCCCTAGGAAGCTTGCAGACCTCCACAACCGGCTCCATCACCTCCCTAAGTTCAGCAGCCTCCCCCTAGTCATGAGAAAATTGAGCCAGAACCCCCTACAAAGACTCACAAGAAGAATCACCAGAAGAAACCCCCTCATGCACCATCAAAGCCAAAGGCCCCTGCCCATGTCGCGGGGAACCCTCCATCACAACAGAACACTGCTCCGCCAACTCCCCTTTCCCAGGCACCTCCCCTACATAGCCTCCTCCCTCAGCACCTGACTGGAGTGGGCCACATCTCTATGTTCAGCTCCCTCCCCCCTGCTCATTCACCTTACCTTCCATAATACCTCCCCCCTACTTAGCCACCAACTCATTCTTATCCATTTCCCCTGCTCATCCACCCTCCCCTGCCTAACTGCACAACAATATTCACCATCAGCAGATCCATCAAGAGCCCCCCCAGGAGTTTGCATAGTGAGTCCAGAAGACCTACATCCAGCCACACCCTCAACACCAACCTCCCCAGCCTCCACATTGCTCTCTGCTGACAGAACCTTCACCTCATCTTCATCATTGTCACCACATCTCAAGTCCCACACAACAGTTTCAACCCCATTCTGCTCAAGGCCAAAACGGATCCCATCCCCCTTCCTGGCCACATCCCCCATTTATTCTATCATCCCTTGATCTTCCACATCCCCCTATGTCGTTGTCTCACCCTATGGATCAATAGACACAAGGCACTCAAATCTATTATGCAAGTCAGTATCACCCTGATCATGCACCTCCCTTTTTCCAGCCTGTTCACCGTTAAAAATATCAGCAAAATGCATGACTACTGCATTACCCTCCTCATTCTTGCTACTATTATTTGGATTCTCCAACCCCAAGTCTCAAGGGTCTACCCTTTCCTCCACTTTATCACCACCACAATTAAGATCAGCTCTCAGGGGTTTTTAGGATTTTCAGGGATTTTAGGCTCTTTTTGGTTTTTAGAGTTTATTTTTGAGTTTTTTAGGGTTTTAATGGTTTTTAGATATTTTTAACATTTTTAGGGGTTTTAAGGGTTTTTAAATTTTTAGAGGTTTTTAGGATTTTATGTGCTTTTAGGGTTTTTAAGGTTTTTATGGGTTTTTATGGTTTTCAAGGGTTTAGGTTTTTTTATGTTTTTAGAAATTTATAAGTATTTTTTTTATATTTTTATGGTTTTTAGTGGTTTTAGGGTTTTATGAATTTTGATTGTTTTTAGGATTTTTAGGGGTTTTTAGGGTTTTCATGCGTTTTCAAGTTTTTTAGTTTATTTTTCGGGTTTTAGAGTTTTTTAGCATCTTAGGTTTTTTAAAGTTTTTATATTTTTTAACATTTTTAGTGGTTTTAACAGTTTTTAGAATTTTTAGTGCCTTTTAGGATTTTTACAAGTTTTTAGTGTTTTTAAGGTATATAGGGTTTTTTATGGTTTTCAGAGGGATTTCAAGGCTTTTTAGGGGTTTTTATGTTTTGAGGGGTTGTTAAGGATTTTTAAGTAATTTTATGATTTTAGGGGTTTTATGGGTTTTAAGGGATTTTAAGGGGTTTTAGGGGTTTTTTGGACTTTATTTTAGGTTTTTTGGGTTTTATTTTTTTTCTAGGTTTTGAAGGTTTTTTATAGTACTTTTACATTTTTAGGGGTTTTAGAGTTTTTAGTGGGTTTTGGGGTTTTTTAAAGGTTTTTATGGATTTCAGCGGGTTTTAGGGTATTAAGGATTTCTTATGATTTTCGAGATTTTAGGGTGTTTTTAGGATTTTTATGGTTTTTAGGGGTTTTAGGGTTTTTTATGGTTTTTAGCGATTTTTATGGTTTTTAGGGTTTTTATGTGGTTTTTATGGGTTTTCAAGTTTTTTTGGGTTTTTTTGGGTTTTTAGGGATATTCTGAGTTTTTTAGCATTTTGAAGGTTTTCTAGAGTTTTTAACATTTTTAGGGGTTTAAAGGGTTTTTAGAGTTTTCAGTCGTTTTTTGGGTTTTATGAGTTTTTAGGATTTTTAAAGTTTTTCTGGGTTTTATGGTTTTCAAGTTTTTTTACATTTTTAGGGATTTTTTGGGATTTTTTAGGATTTTTATGGTTTTTAGCATTTTTTGGGTTTTTTGGGATTTTGTGGGTTTTTAGGGTTTTTCAAGGTTTTTAGGGTTTTTAGGGAATCTAAGGGTTTTCAGGGTCTTTTTGGGTTTTTAAAGTTTTTTTGAGTTTTTAGGGGTCTTAATCTTTTTTAGAGTTATTAATGTTTTTAGGGGTTTTAAGGGTTTTGGAGTTTTTAGTTGTTTTTATGGATTTTATGGGGTTTTAAGGTTTTTAGGGGGTTTTATCTTTTTCAAGGTTTTTCAGGTTTTTAGGGGTTTTTACCTGTTCAGGGAATTTTAGGGATTTTATAGTATTTTTATGGTTTTAATGGGTTTTTAGGGATTTTTTGGGTTTTTAGAGTTTTCATAGTTTTAAGGGGTTTTCAGGGTTTTTAGGGTCTTTTGGGTTTTTAGGGGTTTTTTAGAGATTTTTTGGGGTTTTAAGGTTTTTTAGAGTTTTTTTAACATTTTTAGGGGTTTGGAAGGTTATTAGAGTTTTATTGGTTTTTAGGGTTTTTATGGGTTTTTAGAGTTGTTTAATTTTTTTATAGTTTTTTATGGATTTCAATGGTTTCGGGGATTTTAAGTTTTTTTTTATTTTTTTAGATATTTTTAAGTCATTTTTAGGATTTTTATGGTTTTAGGGTTTTTTTTGGTGTTTAGGGGTTTTTAGGGTTTTTAGGGTTTTTCATGTTTTTAGGGTTTTTAGGGTCTCTTTGGGTATTTTTTGGTTTTAGGGGATTTTTTTTATTTTTTAGGGTTTTTATGGTTTTATAGAGTTTTTATCATTTTTAAGAGTTTTAAGGTTTTTTAGAGTTTTTAGTGCTTTTTAAAGATTTTTATGGGTTTTAGAGTTTTTAATATTTTTAGTAGTTTTTATGGTTTTTATGGGTCTTTCATGGTTTTTATGGGTTTTTATGTTTTAAGGGGTTTTTAATGGTTTTTAGGATTTCTTTGGTGTTTAGGGGTTTTAGGGATTTTGATGGGTTTTTAGGATTTATTTAGTGTTTTTTATGTTTTCAAGGATTTTTGTGGATTTTTTAGGATTTTTATGGTTTTTATGTTTTCTAGGAATTTGGTGGGGGGGGGGGGGTTAGGGTTTTTTCAGGGTCTTTAAGGGTTTTTAGGGTTTTTAAGGTTTTTATAGTCTTTTTGGGTTTTTAGGGTTTTTTGAGTTTTTTAGGGTTTAAAAGGTTTTTCATAGTTTTTAAAAATTTTAAGGGTTTTATGGGTTTCTGAAGTTTCATTCGTTTTTAGGGGTTTTATGTGTTTTTAGGGTTTTTTATGCTTTTTAGGAGTTTTATGGTTTTCAGTGGTTTTCCAGGGTTTTATGGTTTTTTACATTTTCAAGGATTTTTAGTAATTTTATAGGACTTTTATGGTTTTCTGGGATTTTTAGGGTTTTTAGGGTATTCAAGTTTTTTTAGGGTTTGTTGGGATTTCATGGTTTTTAGGGTTTTTAAAGGTTTTTAAGGGTTTTATGGGTTTTTATAGTTTTTAGTTGTTTTTTAGGGTTTTTTGGGTTTTTATGATTTTTAAGGTTTTTACTGGTTTTATGGTTTTCAAGGGGTTTTTTGGGTTTTGTATGTTTTCAGGGATTTTTAGGGGGTTTTATGATTTTTATGGGTTTTAAGTGTTTTTAGGTATTTTGAGGGTTTTTAAGGGTTTTCTAGGTTTTTAGGGTCTTTTGGGTTTTTAGGGGTTTTTTGAGTTTTTAGTGGTTTAAAGGGTTTTATGGGGGTTTTTAAGGATTTTAGGGGTTTTATGGTTTTTAGGGGGTTTAGGGTTTTTAGGGATTTTTTTACGTTTTTAGGGATTTTTAGGGCTTTTTTCGTTTTTTATCTTTTTATGGTTTTTAGTGTTTTCAGGGATTTTAGGGTTTTTAGTGGTTTTAGGGATTTTAGGGGGGTTTAGGGTTTTTAATATCTTTTTGGGGTTTTGAGGTTTTTTTTTGAGTTTTTTAGAGTTTTTAACATTTTTTGGGGATTATTGGTTTTTTAGAGTTTTTAATGATTTGAGGGGTTTTATTGGGTTTTATGGTTTTTGGGAGGTTTATGGTTATCCGTGGGGGCTGTTTTTAAGTGTTTTTTATGTTCTCTGTTATTTTAGGGGTTTTTTTTGGTTTTTTTAATTTTTAGGGATTTTATGGTTTTAGGGATTTTGTGGGGTTTAAAGGGTTTTCTGGTTTTCTTAGGGTTTTTAAGGTTTTCAGGGGTTTAGGGTCTTTTGGTTTTATAGGGATTTTTTTGAGTTTTTTAGGGTTTTAATGTTTTTTAGAGTTTTTAAGATTTTTAGGGGTTTTAAGGGTTTGTAGATTTTTTAGTGGTTTTTAAGGTTTTTGGGGGATTTTTAGCTTTTTATGGATTTTTATGTTTTCATGGATATTTTGGGATTTTTAAGATTTTTATGATTTTTAGTGTTTTTTAGTGTTTTAGGGTTTTTATGTGCCTTTTGGGTTTTTAGGTTTCTTCAGTGTTTTTGTGTTTTTTTGTGTTTTTAGTGGATATATGTTTTTCAGGGTTTTTAGGGTTTTTATGTTTTAATGGATTTTTAATGATTTTTTTGGATTTTTATGGTATTTTGGGTTTTTAGGGTTTTATTGATTTTGAGGGGTTTTAGGGGTTTTCAGGGGTTTTTAGGGGTGTTCAAGGTTTTTAGGGTCTTTTTTGTTTTTACTCTTTTTTTAGTTTTTAGTGTTTTAAGGTTTTTTATAATTTTTATCATTTTTAGGGGTTAAAAGCATTTTTAGAATTTTTAGTGGTTTTTAGGGTTTTTATGATTTTCAAGGGATTTTTTTGGGTTTTTAGGGGTTTTACATTTTGAGGGATTTTATGGAATTTTTAGTATTTTTATGGGTTTTATGGGTGTTTAGGGTTTTTAGGGGTTTTCATGGTTTTTTCGGTTTTTTAGGGTTTTTATTTTTTTCAATTTTTAGGGTTTTTAAGGTTTTTAGGGGTTTTATGGTTTTCTGAGGGTTTTCAGTGTTTTAGGGGTTTTTTTTACATTTTTACAGATTTATTAGGATTTTTATATCCTTTAGGGTTTTTAGGGATTTTGTGTGTTTTTAGGGCTTTCTACATTTTAAGGGATTGTTTAGGATTTTTTAAGATTTTAATGGTTTTTAGGGTATTTAGGGAACTTGAGGGTTTTTAGGATTTTTTAGGTTTTTAGGGACTTTTTGGGTTTTGGTGGTATTTTTGAGTTTTTTAGGGTTTTAAAGTTTTTTAGAATTTTTTTAACATTTTAGGGGTTTTTAGGGTTTTTAGACTTTTTAGTTGTTTTAGGGTATTTATGGGTTTTATGGTTTTTTATGATTTTAGGGGTTTTATGGTTTTCAAAGGTTTTTAAGGTTTTATGGTTTTCTTTGTTTTTGTGTATTTTTAGGGATTTTTATGAATTTTTATGGTTTAAAGTGTTTTTAGGGTTTTAGGGATATTGAGGGTTTTATTATTTTTCATGGTTTTTAGGGTTTTTAGGGTTTTTAGGGGTTTTCATGGTTTTTATTGTTTTTTGGGGTTTTATGGGGTTTTGTGTTTTTTATGGGTTTTATGTTTTTAGATTTTTTTTAATATTTTTAGGGGTTTAAAGGGTTTTAGTGGTTTTTATGGGATTCTAAGTTTCTAAGTTTTTCTAGGGTTTTAATGTTTTTAAGGGTTTTTAAGGGTTTATATGTTTTTTATGGTTTTAAGGATTTTTAGGTCCTTTTTTGGATTTTTATTGTTTTTATGGGTTTTTGGGGGTTTTAGGGATTTTTTTTTTGGGGGGGGGGTTAGGGGTTTTCTGGGCTTTACGGGTTTTAAGGGGTTTTAAGGTGTTTTAAGGTTTTTAGTGTCTTTTGGGTTTTAGGGGTTTTTGTGTTTTTTTGGGTTTTATGGTTTTTAGAGTTTTTAACATTTTTATTGGTTTTAAGGGTTCTTAAAGTTTTTAGTGATTTTCAAGGGTTTTTATGGGTTTTCAGGTTTTTATGGTTTTTAGGGTTTTTATAGTTTTTAGTGGATTTTTAGTGTTTTGAGGGTATTTTTAGGTTTTTAGGTATTTTTTGTGTTTTCTTCTAATTTTTATGGTTTTTTTTTGGTTTTAAGGGTTTTAGTGATTTTGAGGGGTTTTAGGATTTTTCTTAGTTTGTAAGGGTTTTTAATATTTTAGGGTTTTTAGGGTCTTTTAACTTTTTTAGAGGTTTTAATGGTTTTTAGAGTTTTTATTTGTTTTTAGAAATTTATGGGGTTTTAGGGGTTTTTATGTTTTCAGGGGTTTTTATGGGTTTTCCGGGTTTTTAAGGATTTTTACATTTTCAGGGATTTTTAGTTTTCTCTATGATATTTATTCTTTTTAGGGCTTTTTATTTTTTAGAGAGTTTAGGGGTTTTTATGGGGTTTTATGGTTTTTTGAGTTTTTATGGTTTTTCAGAGTTTCTTAGTGTTTATAGGGGTTTAAAGGGTTTTTAAAAATTTTAGCAGTTTTTAGGGTATTTATGGGTTGTTTAAGGTTTTTATGTTTTTTACGTGTTTTTTAGTGTTTTCAGGGGTTTTTATATTTTCTAGGATATTTTGTGATTTTCTTAGGATTTTTATGGGTTTTAGGGTTTTTAGGGACATTAAGTATTTCTACTGTTTTCCAATGTCTTTTAGGGTTTTTGGGGTTTTTAGGGTATTTTTTTGGTTTTTAGGGTTTTCTTTGAGTTTTTAGGGGTTTGAAGGTTTTGTATAGTTTTTAAAATTTTAGGGGTTTTAAGGAATTTTAGAGTTTTTAGTTTTTTTAGTGTTTATATGGGTTTTTATGATTTTTAGGGGTTTTTATGGTTTTTATCAGTTTTTAGGGTTTTTAGGATTTTTTACATTTTTTGGGATTTTTAGGGATTTTTTAGGATTTTTATTGTTTTTTGGGTTTTAGCAATTTTGAGGGGTTTTTTGGGTTTTTTGGGTCATTCGGGGATTTTAGGGTCTTTTGGGTTTTTAGGGGGGTTTTTGAGTTTTTTAGGGGTTTTAAGGTTTTTAGAGTTTTTAAACATTTTTAGGGGTTTAAATGTTTTTCATAATATTTAGTGTTTTTTATAATTTTTATGGGTTTTTAGGTTTTTTTATGGTTTTTATTGGTTTTTATTTTTTTCAGGGGTTTTTTAGGTTTTTTAGGGTTTTTAAGTTTTTATTGATTTTAGGTAATTTTTAGTATTTTTATGTTTTTTAAGTTTTTTTTGGGTTTTAGGGATTTGAGGGGTTTTAGGGCAAGGAAGATGTGAGGATCATGCTATTCCCGACCCCCCCCCCAACACGAGGGGTTTTAGGGGTTTTCATGTTTTGTTTGGGGTTTTAGGGTTTTGCGGCATTAAATGGTCTTTTTTGGGTTATTTTGGCTTTTTTTTAGTTTTTAAGGGTTTTTAGAATTTTTTTTTTATTTATAGGAATTTAAAGGGTTTTTAGAGTTTTTAGTGGTTTTAGGGTTATATGGGGTTTAAGGGTTTTTATGGTTTTTAGGGGTTTTTATGGTTATCAGTGTTTTTTTAGTTTTTTTTAGTTTTTTATGTTTTCAGGAATTTTTATGGTATTTAGAGTTTTTTGGGTTTTTAGGGATTCTGAGGGTTTTGGGGGGTTTTTAGGTTTTTTAGAGTTTTAGGGTTTTTATGGTCATTTGGTGTTTTAGGGTTTTCAAAGATTTTTATGGTTCTTTTGGGTTTTTAATGTTTTTAACGTTTTTAGGGGGTTTTAGGGGTTTTAAGGGTTTTTATATTTTTAGTTATTTTTTAGTTATTTTTTTTGTTTTTATGGGTTTTTAGGGTTTTTATAGTTTTCAAGGGGTTTTTAGGGTTTGTAGGATTTTTTACGTTTTTAGAGATTTTATGATTGTTTAGTATTTTTAATGGTTTTAAGGGTTTTTAGGGATTTTGAGGGGTTTTAGGATTCTTCATAGTTTTTTAGGAATTTTAGGGTTTTCTAGTGTTTTTAGGTTCTTTTGGGGTTTTTTTAGGGTATTTTTTGAATTTCTTAGGGGTTTTTAGGTTTTTAGTGTTTTTTTTTACATTTTTTAGGGTTTTAAGGGTTTTGAGATTTTTTAAAAAATTTTGTGGGTTTTTAGGTTTTTTATGGGGTTTTTAAGGTTTTATGGGTTTTAGGTGTTTTTAGGGTTTTTACATTTTTAGTTATTTTTAGGGGTTTTTTAGGATTATTATAGTTTTTTAGGGTTTTAAGGGTTTTTTGGATTTTGATATTTTTAGGGGTTTTCAGGTTTTTTATGGTGTATAGGGGTTTTCAAGGTTCTTAGGGTATTTTTGGGGTTTTATGTTGTTTTTAGAGTTTTTTAGGGTTTTAAAGGTTTTTAGAGTCTTTTAAAAAATTTAGAGGTTTTAAAGGTTTTTCGAGTTTTTATTGGGCTTTTATGTTTTTTATGGGTTTTTAGTTTTTTTAAGATTTTAGGGTTTTTATGGTTTTTTGGGTTTTTTTAGGATTTCTTAGGGATTTTGATAGTTTTTAGGGGTTTTCAGAGTTTTTTAGGCCTTTTGGGTTTTTAGGGGTTTTTTGATTTGTTGGGTTTCTAGGGGTTCTTTTGATTTTTTAAGGGTTTATAGGTTTTTTAGAGTTTTTTATATTTTTAGGAGTTTTGAGACTTTTTAATGTTTTTAGTGGTTTTTAGGGGTTTAATGGGATTTTAGGTTCTTAAAGGGTTTTAAGGGTTTTTTAGGTTTTTTAGGGCTTTTTACTTTTTGGGTCTTTTAAGGGATTTTTAGGATTTTTATGGTTTTAGGGGTATTTATAGTTTTTATGGATTTTGAGTGTTTTTAGGATTTTTAGGGTTTTTTAGGTTTTTAGGGTTTTTAGGGTCTTTTTGGGTTTTTAGGGTTATTTTGGAGTTTTTAGGGTTTTATGGTTTTAGAGTTTTTTAACGATTTTAGGAGTTTTTAGGGTTTTTAGAGTTTTTATGGGTTTTCTAGGTTTTTTATAGTTTTTAGGGGTTTTATGGTTTTTAGTGGTTTTCTAGGTTTTTAGTGTCTTTTTTATTTTCAGGGATATGTAGTGACTTTTTGTATTTTTATGGTTTTAGGTTTTTAGGGATTTTGAAGGATTTAACGGTTTTTAGCATTTTTTTAGAGTTTTTAGTGGTTTTCAGGATTTTTATGGTCTTTTGGGGGTTTTAGGGTTATTTTGGAGTTTTCAGGGTTTTATGGTTTTAGATTTTTTTAACGTTTTTAGGAGTTTTTAGGGTTTTTAGAGTTTTTATGGGTTTTCTAGGTTTTTATAGTTTTTAGGGGTTTTATGGTTTTTAGTGGTTTTCTAGGTTTTTAGTGTCTTTTTTATTTTCAGGGATATGTAGTGAATTTTTGTATTTTTATGGTTTTCGGTTTTTAGGTATTTTGAAGGATTTAAAGGTTTTTAGCATTTTTTTAGAGTTTTTAGTGGTTTTCAGGATTTTTATGGTCTTTTTGGGTTTTACAGGTTTTTGAGTTTTCTATGGTTTTTAAGGTTTTTTAGATTTTTTAACATTTTTAAGGATTTTAAGCATTTTTAGAGTTTTTAGTGATTATTTTGGGATTTTATCAGTTTTTAGGGTTTTTTATGTTTTTTAGTTTTTTAAGGCTTTCAAGTGTTTTTCATAGTTTTTAGGGTCTTTTATGTATTCAGAGATTTTTAGAGGTTTTTTTTTCTGAATTTCATGTTTTTTATTGTTTTTAGTGATTTTGAGGGTTTTTAGGGTATTTCAAGGTTTTTAGGGCTTTTACGTTTTTTGGGGTTTTAACATAATTTTGGGGTTTTAGGGTTTTTTTTGAGTTTTTTTGGGTTTTAATGTTTTTTTAGTGTTTTTTAACAGTTTTAGTTTTTAAGGGTTTTTCGAGTTCTTTGGGTTTTTTGGGTATTTTGGGCTTTTAGTGTTTTTTAAGGTTTTTAGGGGTTTTAGGATTTTCATAATTTTTCAAGGTTTTATGGTTTTTTACATTTTTAGGGATTTTTAGGGCCTTTTTGTATTTTTATGTTTTTTGGGTTTTTTAGGGTTTTTAGGGTTTTTAGTGTTTTTATGATCTTTTTGTGTTTTTAGGGTTTTTTTCATTTTTATGGTTTTTTGAGTTTTTTAACTTTTTAGGGGTTTTAATGATTTCATAGTTTTTAGTGGATTTAGGGTTTTTATGTGGTTTTAGGGTTTTTAAGGTTTTTAGTGGTTTTTATGGTTTTTAAGTTTTTTAGGGTTTTTACATTTTCAGGAGTTTTTAGGGTTTTTTAGAATTTTATGGTAATTAATCTATTTAGGGATCTTATGGATTTTGAGGGGTTTTATGGGTTTTTTGTGTTTTTAGGGATTTTCAATTCTTTTAGGGTCTTTAAAGTTTTTTTAGGGTTTTTAAGGGTTTCTAGATTTTTTTAATGTTTTAGGGGTTTTTAGAGTTTTAGTGGGTTTTAGGGGCTTGTTGGGTTTTTTTGGGTTTTTAAGGTTTTTAGAGGGTTTTTTGGTTTTTAGGGGTTTTTTATGTTTTAATAATTTTTCAGGCTTTGTTAGGATTTTTAGGAGTTTTTGGGTATTTTTAGGGTTTTATGGATTTTGAGGGGTTTTAGGGGTTTTTTAAAGTTTTTATGGGTTTTAATATTTTTTAGATTTTTTTAAATGTTTTTAGGGGTTTTGTGGGTATTAGAGTTTTTAGGGTTTTTTTTGTTTTTATTAGTTTTTATGGTTTTTATGGTTTGTATTGTTTTCAGGGGTTTTTTCAGGGTTTTTAGAGTATTTTATGTTTTCAAGCATTTTTATAGAATTTTAATTATTTTTAGGGTTTTTAGGGTCTTTTAGGGGTTTTAGGGGTTTTCAATGTTTTTAGGTTCTTTTTGTATTTTTAGGGGGTTTTCAGTTTTTAGGTGTTTTAAGGTTTCTGAGAGTCTTTTAACATTTTTCAAGAATTTTTAGAGTTTTTAGTGGGTTTTGGGGTTTTTATTAGTTTTTAGGGTTTTTAAGGTTTTTAGGGGGTTTTTTGGTTTTTAGGGGGTTTTAGCATTTTTTACATTTTAAGGGATTATTAGGGTTTTTTTGGATTTTTAAGGATTTTAGGGTTTTTAGGATTTTTAGGGAATTTGAGGGTTTTTAGAGTTTTTCAGGGTTTTATTGGTTTTTAGGGGTTTTAGGGTCTTTTATGGTTTTAGGGTTTTTTTTAGTTTTTAGGTGTTTTAATGTTTTTATAGTTTTTTAAAGTTTTTAGGGTTTTAAGGGTATTTAAAAAATTTAACATATTTTAGTATTTTTATGGGGTTTTAGGGGTTTTAGGGTTTTTTACATTTTCAGGGATTTATAGGGATTTTTTAAAATTTTGTAATTTTTAGGGATTTTGGGGATTTTGAGAGTTTTTAGGGGGTTTCAAGGTTTTTTAGGGTTTTTGGGTTTTTAGAGTTTATTTAGTTTTTAATATTTTTTAGAGTTTTTTTTAACTTTTTAGGGGTTGTAAGGATTTTAGAGTTTTTATTAGTTTAGGGCTTTTATGGATTTTTATGTTTTTTAAAGGGGTTTATGGTTTTCATGTGTTTTTCCGGATTTTTAGAGTTTTTTATGTTTTCAAGGATTTTTAGGTCTTTTTTAAGATTTTTATGTTTTTTTGGGTTTTTAGGGTTTTTAGGGATTTTGAGGGGGTTTTTGGGTTTTTTGGGTCATAAGGTTTTTAGGGTCTTTTTTGGTTTTTAGGGTTTTTTGATATTTTAGGGGTTTTATGGTTTTTTATAAGGTTTTAAGGTTTTTTTATAGATTTTTAACGTTTTTAGGGGTTTAAGAGTTTTTAGAGTTTTAAGGGTTTTAGGGGTTTTTTTGGGTTTTAGGGTTTTTATGGTTTTTAGGGGTTTTTATGGAATTATGGGGGTTTTCAGGGTTTTTAGGGTTTTTTACGTTGTTAGGGATTTTTAATGATTTTTTAGTCGTTTTATGGTTTTTAGTGATTTTGAAGGATTTTAGGGTTTTTCCAGGTTTCTAGAGCTTTAAGTGTTTTAAGAAATTTTATGATCATTTTTATTTTTTTTAGTTTTTCGGTTTTCTAAGTTTTTTTAGAGTTTTTTAACGTTTTTAGGGGTCGTAAGGGGTTTAAGAGTTTTTAGTGGCATTTCAGGGGTTTTATGGGGGTTTAAAGGTTTTTATAATTTTTAGGGTTTTTAGGGTTTGTTACATTTTCAGGGCTTTCTTAAGATTTTTTTAATATTTTTATGGTTTTATTGTTTTTAGTATTTTTAGGGATTTTGAGGGGTTTTAGGAGTTTTTTGTGTTTTTAGGGTTTTTTGAGTTTTTAGGTGTTTTAAGGTTTTTTTAGAGTTTTTTAACATTTTAAGGGGTTTCAAGATTTTTTTAGAGTTTTTAGTGGTTTTAGTGTTTTCATGGTTTTTTAGGGATTTTAAAGGGTTTTAGGGGTTTTTATACTTTTCGGGGGGGTTCAGGGTTTTCAGGGGTTTTTATGTTGTCAGGGATTTTTAGGTCTTTTTTAGGATTTTTATTATTTTTTGGGTTTTAGGGTTTTTATGGATTTTGAGGTTTTTTATGGTTTTTAGTGTTTTTCATAGATTTAGGGTCTTTTTAGATTTTTCAGGGGTTTTTTTGTGTTTTTTTGGATTATAACTTTTTTAGAGTTCTTAACATTTTTTTTGGTTTTAAATATTTTTAGAGTTTTTAGTTGATTTTTCGGGGTTTTGGGGGGTTTTGGGGGGTTTTAAAGGTCTTTAGGGGTTTTGTGGTTTTGGGGGGTTTTGGGGGGTTTTAGGGTTTTTTACGTCTTCTCAGATTTTTATTGGTTTTTAGGATATTTATGGTTTTTATGATTTTTTTGGAATTTAGGGTTTCTTGAGTTTTTTAGGGTTTAAATGTTTTTAGACTTTTTTTAACGTTTGTAGGGGTTTAAGGGTTTTTAGAGTATTTAGTGGCTTTTAGGGTTTTATGGGGTTTCAAGTTTTTTTAAGGGTTTTGGGGTTTTATGACTTATTAGGGTTTTTAGGGCCTTTTTAGGGTTTTTTGGGTTTTAAGGGTTTTTAGGTTTTTTGGGGATTTTGAGGGTTTTTTTGTTTTTAGGGTTTTTAGAGTTTATCAAGGGTTTTGTGGTGTTTTTGGGGTTTTAGGTTTTTTTTTCAGTTTTTAGAATTTTAGGGTTTTTTAGATTTTTAAACATATTTAGGGGTTTTAAGGGGTTTTAGAGATTTTAGTGGTTTTTAGGATTTTTATTGTTTTTAGGAATTTTTATGGTTTTTTGGAGTTTTTATGGCTCTGAGGGTTTTTAGGGTTTTTTTTGTTTTCAAGATTTTTTTGGGATTTTTTAGGATTCGTAGGTTTTTTGGGTTTTTAGGGATTTTATTGATTTCGAAGGTTTTTATGATTTTTTAGTGTTTTTAGGTTCTTTTTGTTTTTTAGGGTTTTTTGAGTTTTTATGGTTTTTAAGATTGTTTAGGGTTTTTAACATTTTTGTGGGTTTTAAGGTTTTTTAGAGTTTTATTGGGTTTTTAGGGTTTTTAGGGTTTTTAGGGGTTTAAAAGGATTTTAGGGGTTTTATGGGTTTTATGTGGTTTTTTGTTTTTATGGTTATTTATGTTTTCATGGATTTTTAGGGAATTTATAGGATTTTTATGATTTTTATGGATTTTATGGATATTTGTGGGTCTTTTGTGATTTTCAGAGTATTTAGGGTATTTTGGGGGGGGTTTAGAATTTTTTTCCAGTTTTTTAGGGTTCTAATAGTTTTTAGAGTTTTTTTTAGCATTTTTAGGGGTTTAGGTTTTGGATTTTTTAGTGTTTTGTCGTGTTTTGGGGTTTTTGGGTTTTTATGGTTTTTAGAGGTTTGTGGTTTTCAAGGATTTTTCAAGGTTTTTAGGTTTTTTTACATTTTTAGGGATTTTTAGGGCCATTTTAGGATTTTCATGGTTTTTATGTTTTTAGGGTTTTTAGGGATTTTGAGGGTTTTTAGTGTTTTTATGGTTTTCTGGGTTTTTCTAGGTTTTAAGAATCTTTTTGGGTTTTTCTGGGTTTTTTTGAGTTTTCAGGGTTTTAATGTTTTTCTAAAGTTTTTAACGTTTTTAGGGGTTTTAAGGGTTTATAGAGTTTTTATTGGTTTTTTGGGTTTTTATGCATTTTTATATTTTTTAAGGATTTTAGGGGTTTTTATGGTTTTCAGGGGTTTTTAGGGTTGTTTACATTTTTACGGATTTTTATGTCCTTTTTATGGTTTTTATGGTTTTTTGGGTTTTTTGGGATTTTGAGTGTTTTTATGGGTTTTCAGGGATTTTTAGGCTTTTTAGGGTTTTCATGGTTTTTATGGTTTTGGGGTGATTCTTTTGAGTTTTTAGGATTTTTATGGTTTTTAGAGATTTTTAAAGTTTTTAGGGGTTTTAAGGGTTTTAGAATTTTTAGCGGTTTAGGGTTTTTATGGGTTTTTAGTTTTTTAAGGTTTTTATGGTTTTCAAGGGGCTTTCAGGTTTTTAGGGGTTTTTTTGTTTATAGGGATTTTTAAGACTTTTTTAGGTTTTTATGGTTTTTAGGTTTGTTAGGGGTTTTAGGGATTTTGAGGGTTTTATGGGTTTTCAAGGTTTTTTAGGGTTTTAGGATTTTTAGGGATTTTAAGGTATTTTGGGTATTTAGGGATTTTTGAGTTTTTAAGGGTTTATGAGTTTTTCGAGTTTTTAACATTTTTATGTGTGTTTAGGGTTTTTAGTGGTTTTTAGGGTATTTATGGGGTTTTATGGGTCTTTATGTTTGGGGGGGGGGGGGGTTTATGGTTTTCAATGGGTTTTCAGGGTTTTTTAAGTTTTCACGGATTTTTTGGGCTTTTTAGGATTTTATGTTTTTTTGGGTTTTCAGGGGTTTAGGGGTTTTAGGAATTTTGAGGGTTTTAGGGTTTTTTCATGGTTTTTTAGGGTTTTTTAGGGTTTTAGGGACTCTTTGGGTTTTTTAAATTTTTTTAGTTTTTAGGGGTTTTAAGTTTTTAGAGTTTTTTAAAGTTTTTAGGGTTTTAAATGATTTATAGTATTTTTAGTGGTTTTTGGGGGGTTTTATGGGTTTATTGGTGTTTTATGGGTTTTAGAGATTTTATGTTTTTCAAGGGTTTTTCAGGGTTTTTAGGGTTTTTACGTTTGAAGGGATTTTTATGGATTTTTATGGATTTTTATGTTTTTTATGGTTTTTAGGGTTTTTAGGATTTTTAGGTTTTTATGGTTTTTTAGAATTTTTTAAAGATTTAGGGTTTTATAGGTTTTTATTATTTTTAGTGGTTTTTTATTATTTTTATGGGGTTTTAGGGTCTTTTAAGGGTTTATGGTTTTCAGGGGATTCTCATGGTTTTTAGGGTATTTACGTTTTTAGGGATTTTTAGGGACTTTTGAGGATTTTTTTGGGTTTTTGGGGTTTTTTGAGTTTTTAGGGGTTTTAAGGGCCTTTATAGTTTTTGAACATTTTTAGGAGTTTTAAGGGTTTTCATAGTTTAAGTGGGTTTTTTTAGGGCTTTATGTGTTTATTGGATTTTTATTGATTTTTAGGGTTTTTCCGAGCTTTTAAGGTTTCTACATTGTTTTTTGGGATTTTTAGGGATTTTTTATGTTTTTTGTGGGTTTTAGGGGTTTTTAGGGTTTTTATGGATTTTTAGTGGTTTTAGGGTATTCATTTTTTTTATGGTTTTTCGGGTTTTCCTAGGTTTTGAGGTTCTTTTTGTATTTTTAGTTTTTTTTTAGTTTTTAGGGTTTTTAGGTTTTTAGGGTTTTTAATTTTTTTATGGGTTTTAAGGTTTTAGAGAGTTTTAAGTTGTTTTTTGGGGTTTTTATGGAATTTTAGATTTTTTAAGGATTTTTAGGGGTTTTGTGGTTTTCAGTGTTTTTAGGGGTTTTTACATTTTTAGGGATTTTTAATATTTTTATGGTTTTTAGGGGTTATTAGGGTTTCTTAAGGGATTTGAGTGTTTTTATGCATTTTTAGGTTTTTTTAAGGTTTTTAGGGTTTTCCAGGTTTTTAGGGGTTTTGGGAGTTTTTTGAGTTTTTTTGGGTTTTAATGTTTTTTTGAGTTTTTTTAACGATTTTAGCAGTTTTAACGGTTTTAGAGTTTTGATTGGTTTTAGTGTTTTTATAGGGATTTAGTGTTTTTTAAGGTTTTTTGGTTTTTAAGGGTTTTTTAGTTTTTTTAGTGTTTTTTACATTTGTAGGGATTTTTAGGGCCTTTTTAGGTTTTTATGGTTTTTAGGGGTTTTAGGGATTTTGAGGGTTTTATGGTCTTTCAAGGTTTTTTAGAGTTTTTGAATTTCTCAGGGGTTTAGGGTATTTTGGGTTTTTAGGGGTTTTATGGTTTTTATAGTTTTTAACATTTGTAAGGGATTTAAGGGTTTTCTGAGTTTTTTTAGTTTTTAGTGTTTTTATAGGGTTTTAGGGGTCTTTAATTTTTTAGGGGTTTTATGGTTTTCAATGGGTTTTCAAGGTTTTATGGTTTTTTATATTTGCAATTATTTTTTGGGCTTTTTAGGATTTTTATTGGTTTTGGAAGTTTTAAGTGGTTTAAGGGATTTGACGGTTTTTAGGGGTTTTCAGGGTTTTAAGGTCTTTTGGGGTTTTATGGGTTTTTAGTTTTTAGAATTTTTAATGTTGTATAATTTTTTAGAGTTTTTATGGTTTAAAAGGGTTTTTAGTGTTTTTAGTGGTTATTTTGGGATTTTATGGGTTTTTAGGTTTTTTATGGTTTTTAGGGGTTTTTGTGGTTTTTAGGGGTTTTTCAGGGTTTTAGGGTATTTCGTTTTAAGGTTTTTTTATGGATTTTTTAGGATTTTTATGGTTTTAGGGTTTTTTTAACATTTCGGGGTTTTAATGGTATTTATTATTTTTCTTGGGTTATTATTTTTTAATTGGTTTTTGGGACTTTTAAAGTTTTTATGATTTTAGGGGATTTTCAAGGTTTTTAGGGTTTTTACATTTTTAGGGATTTTTTTGGGATTTTTTAATATTTTATGGGTTTTCAGGGGGTTTTATGGTATTTACGGACTTTGATTTTTTTTTGGATTTTTCAGGTTTTTTATGTTCTTTTGGGGTTTTAGGGTTTTTTTTAGTATTTAGGGGTTTTAAGGGTCCTTATAGTTTTTGAATATTTTTAGGATTTTTGAGTGTTTTTAGCGTTTTAGTGGGGTTTTAGGATTTTAATGATTTTTAGGGGGTTTATTTTTTAGGGGTCTTTTAGAGATTTTAATGTTTTTATGTTTTTCGGTATTTTCAGGTATTTTAAAGGTTTTTATGGTTTTACGGTTTTTTAGGGTTTTTAGGGACTTTGAGGGTTTTTAGGGTTTTTGAAGTTTTTTAGATTTTGTAAACATTTTTAGGGGGTTTTCAGGGTTTTAGTGGTTTTTAGGGTTTTTGTGGGGTTTTAAATGTTTTTATGGCTTTATGAGGTTTTTCTAGGTTTTTAGGGGTTTTCGCATTTTCAGAGATTTTTAGGGATTTTTAAATGTTTTTAGGGTTTTTTGGGTTTTTATGGTTTTTAGTGATTTTGAGGGGTTTGGGGGTTTTTAGGGTTTCTATAGGATTTCTAGGTTTTGGGTCTTTTTTGGGTTTTTAGGGTTTCTTTTTGTTTTTAGGGATTTTATGGTATTTTAGATTTTTTACATTTTTAAGGGTTTATGGTTTTTAATGTTTTTAGGGGTTTTTTGGTTTTTTGGGGGTTTTATGGTTTATAGTGGTTTTTCAGGGTTTTTTTATTATTATTTTATGTTTTTAGATATTTTTAGTGAGTTTTTATAATTTTTATGGTTTTTATGGTTTTTTACATTTCCATGGATTTTTATGGTTTTTAGGCTTTTTCGGGGTTTTATGGCTTATGAGGGTTTTTTACAATTTTTAAGGTTTTTTAGGGTTTTAGTGGTTTTTAGGGTATTTTTAGGTTTTTAGTGTTTTTTTTGAGTTTTTTAGGGTTATTAAGGTTTTTTAGAGTATTTAACGTTTTTAGGGGTTTAAAGGGTTTTAGAGTTTTTAGTGGGTTTTAGATTTCTAGGGTTTTTAAGGTTTTTGGTGGTTTTATGGTTTTCAGGGGGTTTTTTAGGGTTTTTTATGTTTTTTCAGATTTTTAGGGATTTTAAATGATTTTGTAGTTCTTAAGGGATTTTTTTGGGTTTTTGGGGTTTTCAGGGCTTTTTAGGAGTTTTAGGGTTTTTTCTAGGTTTTAGGATCTTTTTTTGTTTTTAGGTTTTTTTAGTTTTTTAGGTTTTTTAAGGTTTTCAAGAGTTTTTTAACATTTTTTAGTGGTTTAAATGGTTTTTTGAGTTTTTATTGGTTTTTAGGGGTTTTTATGGTTTTTAGGTGTTTTAAGGTTTTTAACTTTTTTAGGTATTTTTATGGATTTTATGGTTTTTATGATTTTTAGGATTTTTTAGGGTTTTTGGGGTTTTTACTTTAATAGAGATTTTAGGTGTTTTTATTGTTTTTTGGGATTTAGGGTTTTTATGGTCATTTGGGTTTTTAAGGTTTTTTGAGTTTTTAGAGTTGTTAAGGTGTTTTAGAGTTTTTAACATTTTTATTGGTTTTGATGGTTTTAGAGTTTGTAGTGAGGTTTTAGGGATTTCAGGGGGTTTTAGGGTTTTTTATGGGTTTTAGAGGTTTTTATGGTTTTCAGGGGGTTTGGGGTTTTTAGGGATTCTTACAGTTTTTAGGTTTTTTAGGGTTTTTTAGTTTTTTATGAATTTTAAGTGTTATCACTGTTTTAACATATTAAGGGGTTTTAAGAGTTTAAGAGTTTTTATAGATTTTAATGGTTTTTAGAGTTTTTATGGATTTTTTGAGTTTTACTATATTTTCAGGGATTTTATGGTTTTCAGATGTTTTTCAGGGTTTTTAGGGTTTTTTATGATTCCATGGATTTTTGGGGTTTTTTAAGATATTTATTATTTTTATGGGTTTTGAGGGCTTTTAGAGATTTTTAGGTTTTTTAGGGTTTTTAAGGATTTTCAGTATGTTTAGGGGTTTTATGGTTTTTTTTGGTTTTTAGGGTTTTTTGAGTTTTTTGGGTTTAATGATTTTTGGTGTTTTTAATGTTTGTAGGGGTTTAAAGGGTTTTATGAGTTTTTAGTGGTTTTTAGGGTTTTATGAGTGTTGAGGGTTTTTCAGGTTTCTAGGGTTTTTAGGTCTTTAGGGTTTTTTGGTATTTTTAGTATTTTTATGGTTTTTAGGTATTTTTATGGATTTAAGGGGTTTTTTGGGTTTTGGGGGTTTTTAGGGTCTTTTAGGTTTTTAGGTTTTTTTTAGTTTTTAGAGTTTTATGGTTTTTAGAGTTTTTAATATTTTTAGGAGTTTTAACGGTTTTTAGAGTTTATGGTGTTTTTTAGGTTTTTATGGATTTTTATATTTTTAGTGGTTTTATGGTTTTCAGGGGGTTTTCTGGGTTTTTAGGAATTTTTACATTTTAGGGGTTTTTAGGGATTTATACGATATTTTTAGGTTTAATGGGGTTTCTAGTCTTTTTAGGGATTTGTGGGGGTTTTCAGGGTTTTAGGGCCTTTTTGTGTTTTTAGGGTTTTTTAGTGTTTAAAGGTTGTTTAAATTTTTTTATCATTTTTAGTGGTTTTAAGGGTTTAATGAGTTTTTAGTGTTTTTAGTGGTTTTATGGGTTTTTATAATTTTTAAAGTTTTCTGGGGTTTTACGGTTTTTTATGTGTTCAAATATTTTTATCGGTTTTTAGGATTTTTATGGTTTTCAGGGGTTTTAGGATTTTAAGGGAATTTGAGGGGTTTTAGGGGCTTTCATGGGTTTTTAGTGTTTTTAGGTTTTCTCATCGTATTTTGTGTCTCTTTGGTTTTTAGTGTTTTTTGAGTTTTTAGGGTTCTTTATGTTTTATAGAGTTTTTTAAATCTTTTAGGGGTTTTAAGGGTTTTTAGATTTTTTAGTGGGTCTTTAGGGTTCCTATGGTTTTTAGGGTTTCTAATGGTTTTTTTGGTTTTCAAGTGCTTTTCAGAGTTTTTGGGTTTTTTAAGTTTTTAAGTATTTATAGGGATTTTTAAATATTTTTCGTTGTTAGTGTTTTTTAGTTTTCAAGGGATTTTGAGGGTTTTTAGGTTTTTTTATTTTTTCTAGGGGTTTTATGGTTTTTTAGGGGTTTTAGGATATTTTTTTAGTTTTTTAGGGTTTTTATGGTTTTTAGAGTTTTTAACATTTTTAGGGTTTAAATGGTTTTCAGAGTTTTTAGTGGGTTTTTCGGGTTTTTATAGGTTTTTAGGGTTTTTAAATTTTTTTATAATTTTCAGGGGCTTTTTAGGGTTTTTAGGGTTTTTAATAGTTTCAGGTATTTTTAGGGATTTTTTTAGGGTTTTATAGTTTTTAGGATTTTTAGGGTTTTTAGGGATTTTGAGGGTTTTTAGGGACTTTTTGGGTTTTAAGGGTTTTTAAAGTTTTTAATGTTCTGAGGGGTATAAATTGTGTTTAGAGGTTTTAGTAGGTTTTGGGGGGGTTTTTGGAGTTTCAGGGTTTTTATGGTTTTAGGGGTTTTTATGGTTTTAAGTGTTTTCTGGGTTTTTAGGGTTTTTTTAAATTTTTAGGGATTTTTAGGACTTTTATGGTTCTTAGGGATTTATAGGGTTTTTGGGGATTTTGAGGGGTTTAAGGGACTTTTAGGGTGATTTGGTTTTTAGAGGTTTTTAGGGTCTTTTTGTTTTTAGGGGTTTTTTTTAAAAAAAAATAGGGTTTTTAAGGTTTTTAGAGTTGTTCAATGCTTTTAGGGTGTTTAAGGGTTTTTAGAGTTTTTGTGGGATTTTAGCAGTTAATGGGGTTTTAGGGGTCTTAAGTTTATTATAGGATTTTTTTGGTTTTTAGGGGGGGTTTAGGGATTTTTAGGTCATTGTTAGGAGTTTTATTGTTTTTGGGGATTTTTAGGGTTTTTATGGATTTTGAGGTCTTTAGGGGTTTTTTGGGTTTTTTGGGTTTTTTGGTTTTTTGAGATTTTTGGTTTTTTGGGGTTTTAGGGGATTTTTGAATTTTAAGGTTTAATTTTATATATATTTTTTAATGTTTTAAGGGTTATAAGGGTTTTTAATGTTTTTAGTGGTTTTATAGGGCTTTTATGAGTTTTTAAGATTTTCTGGTTTTCAAGGGATTTTATGGGTTTTAGGGTTTTTTACATTATCAGGGATTTTTAGGGATTGTTAGGATTTTTATGTTTTTTAGAGTTTTTTTGTGTTACTAGGGATTTTGGGATTTTTAGGGGTTTTCAAGGTTTTTATGGGTTTTAGGGCTCTTTCGTGTTTTTAAATGTTTTTTGGGATTTAAAAGGGTTTTATAGTTTTTTGTGGTTTTTATGATTTTTATGGTTTTTTAGGGTTTTTAAGGTTTTTAGGAGTTTTTATGGGTTTCAAGGTTTTTTCAGGGTTTTTTAGGTTTTTTTATGATTTCAGCGATTTGAGGGTGTTTTTAGGATTTTTATGGTTTTTAGGGTTCTTAGGGTTTTTCAGGGTTTTTAGTCTCTTTTGTGTTTTTAGGGTTTTTAAGGTCTTAGGGTTTTTTAATGTTTTAGGGGTTTTAAGAGTTATTATAGTTTTTAGTGTTTTTAAGGTTGTTATGGGTTTTTAGTGGTTTAATGTTTTTAAGGGGGTTTTATGGTTTTCATGAGTTTTTTAGGGTTTTAGGGTCTGTTGCGTTTTTAGGGATTTTTTGGGCTTTTTTAGGATTTTTATGGTATTTAGGGATTTTTAGGGATTTTGAGGGGTTTATGGGTTTTTGTGTTTTTTAGGGGTTTTAATGGTTTTCAGGGGTTTTTAGGGTATTTTGGGGTCTTTAGGTTTTTTTAGTGGTTTTAAGGGTTTTTATATTTTTTAACGTTTTTATGGGTTTTAAGGTTTTTTATATTTTTTAGTGGGTTTTAGAGTTTTTTGGGTTTTTATGGTCTTTAGGGGTTTTTATGGTTTTTAAGGGTTTTTAAGCTATTTTATGTTTTAGGGATTTTTAGGGATTTTTTAGGATTTTTATGGCTTTTAGGGGGTTTTAGGGCTTTTAGGGATTTTTAGGGAGTTTAGGGATTTTCAGAGTTTTTAGGGGTTTTTAGGGTCTTTTGGGTTTTTAGTTTTTGTTTATTTTTTTAAGGTTTTTTATGTTTCTTAGAATTTTCTTAACATTTTTATAGGTTTTAAGAGTTTTAGAGTAATGATTTTTTATAGTTCAATGGGGTTTTAGGGGTTTTTAAGGGTTTAAAGTGTTTTTTATGGTTTTCAGGGGTTTTAGGGTTTTTATGTTTTTAGGGATTTTTAGGGATTTTTAGTATTTTTATGGGTTTTAGGGGATTTATGGGATTTAGGGATTCTGATGGTTTTTAGTTCTTTTCTAGGTTTTTAGGGGTTTTGGGTTTTTTATGGTTTTTTGGGGTTTTAGGATTTTTTGATTTTTTAAGGGTTTTATGTTTTTTAGAGTTTTTAAATGTTTTTAGGGGTTTAGAATTTTAGTGGTTTTTAGGGTTTTATGGGTTTTAGTGATTTTTAAGGTTTATATGGTTTTTAAGGGTTTTTAAGGGTTTTTGGGTTTTTGATGTTTTTAGGGATTTTTAGGGATTTTTAGGATTTTGGTGGTTTTTAGTGGTTTTGGGTGGTTTAGGGTTTTTTCATTATTTTCAGTTTTTAGGGATTTTATTGAGGTTTTAGGGGTTTAAAGGTTTTTTATATTTTTTAACGTTTTTTGTGTTCAAAGGGTTTTAAGAGTTTTTAGTGGTTTTTAGGATTTTATGGATTTTCAGTGTTTTTACGGTTTTTAGGGTTTTAATGGTTTTTAAGGGGTAATTAGTTTTTTTAGGGTTTGCTACATTTTCTGGGATTTTATTTCCTTTTTTTTATTTTTATGGTTTTTATGGATTTTTAGGGGTTTTTAGTGTTTTAGGGATTTTTATGGTTTTTAGGGGTTTTAAGGATTTTTAGGGGTTTTCCGGGTTTTTAGGGTCCTTTTTTATTTTTAGGGGTTTTGGGGATTTTGGGGGTTTGGGGGGGGTTTTATGGTTTTCTGGGGTTTTTTTGGATTTTTAGGGTTTTTTACATTTTCGTGGAATTTTTGGGATTTTTTTTATTTTTATGGTTTTTAGTAGTTTTAATGTTTTTATGGGTTTTTAGGATTCTTAGGGTTTTCAGGGTTTTATGGTTTTTAGGGTCTTTTTGGGTATTAGGTTTTTTTGAGTTTTTAATCATTTTTATAGGTTTTAAGGGTTTTTAGAGTTTTTAGTGGTTTTTAGGGTTTGATGGTTTTTTAAGGTTTTTATTATTTTTTATGGTTTTCATGGGTTTTTATTAGTTTTTATGGTTTTCAATGTCTTTTCAGGGTTTTTAGGGTTTTTCACATTTTTAGTTATTTTTTGGGTGTTTTATTTTTGTTATGGTTAGGATTTTTTTGGTTTTTTGGGATTTTGAGGGTTTTTTTGCGATTTTCAGGGTTTTATTGTTTTTTAGGGTTTTTTGGGGTATTTGAGGATTTTAGGGTTTTTTTTAGTTTTTAGGGTTTTTATGGTTTTTAGAGTTTTTTCACATTCTTAGGGGTTTTCAGGTTTTTAGGGGTTTTGTTTGGTTTTTATTATTTTATGGGTTTTTTTGGGTTTCTAAGGGTTTTTAGAAGTTTTTATGGTTTTAAGGGATTTTTAGGGATTTTTTAGGATTTTTTTTAGTTTTTAGGGGTTTTTAGGTTTTTAGGGATTATGGGGGTGTTTCAGGGATTTTAAGGGATTTTTAGGATTTTTTGGGGTTTTCAGGGTTTTTAGGATCTTTTTGTGTTTTGGGGTTTACTTTCAGTTTTTTAGGTGTTTTAAGGTTTCTCTTGGATTTTTTTAAAGTTTTTAGGTGTTTTAATGGTTTTTAGAGTTTTTAGTGATTTTAGGGGTTTTATGGGTTTTATGTTTTTCTGGGGGTTTTCAGGGTTTTTAGGGATTTTTATGTACTCATGGATTTTTAGGGCTTTTAAGGATTTCATTATTTTTATGGTTTTTAGTGTTTTTAGGGATTTTAAGGGTTTCTTGGGGGTTTCAGTATTTTTTTGCGTGTTTCAGGATTTTTAGGGTCTTTTGGGGATTTTATGGGGTTTGTTTGGAGTTTTTTTGGCTTTTAAAGGTTTTTTAGAGTTATTAACGTTTTATGCATTTTAATGGTTTTTACATTTTAGCGGGTTTTTTGGGATTTTATGGGGTTATAGGAATTTTTTGGTTTTTAGGTGTTTTTATGGTTTTTCGAGGTTTTCAGGTTTTTTAGGGGTTTTATGTTTTAATGTATTTTTATGGATTTTTAGGTTTTTTAGGCTTTAGAGTTTTTTAGGGTTTTCTATGATTTTGAAGGTTTTTAGGGTTTTAAAAGGTATTTAGGGTATTTAAGGGTTTCATGGGTTTTTAGGGGTTTTCAATGTTCATAGGGTCTTTTGGGGTTTTTTGGCTTTTTAGTAGTTTTATGGTTTTTAGTGTTTTTTAACAATTTATGGGTTTAAAGGGATTTCATAGGGTTTTTGGGTTTTTAAAGTTTTAGGAGGTTTTATGGTTTTAAGGGGTTTTGAGGGTTTTTATGGTTTTTTACATCTTCTGGGACTTTTAGGGCATTTTTAGTATTTTTATAGATTTTAGGGGTTTTAGGGATCTTATGGATTTTGATGGGTTTTAGTGTTTTCTGAGTTTGTTAGGGTTTTTATGTTTTTAGGGATTTTTAGGGATTTTTAGGATTTTTATTTTTTTAGGGTTTTTTAGGGGTTTTGGGTTTTTAGGGGTTTTTGGACTTTTTCACAGTTTTTAGGGTTTTTAGGGGTTTTTTGAATTTTTAGGGTCTTTTTTGGTTTTTTGGTTTTTTATGAGTTTTTTTGGGTTTTTATTGTATTTTAGATTTTTTAACATTTTTAGGGGTTTTAAAGTGTTTAGTAGTTTTAGGGTTTTTATGGTTTTTAGGGTTTTTTAAATGTTTTTTGGGGTTTTATAGTTTTTAGGGCTTTAAAGGATTTTTAGGGCTTTTATGATTTTTTTGGTTTTATGTTCTTTAGGGATTTTTAGGGTTTTTTGGTTATTTAGTGTTCTTAGGGTTTTTAGGTTTTTTAGGATCATTTTGGGGTTTTAAGGTTTTTTTTTATTTTTCAGGGGTATTAAGGTTTTTCTAAGTTTTTTTAACATTTTTAGGTGTTTAATGGGGTTTTAGTGTTTTTAGTGGGGTTTTAGGGTTTTTATTGGTTTTTTGGGTTCTTTAAGGTTTTTTGGGATTTCATTGTTTTTAGGGGTTTTTAGGGGTTTGTACGTTTTTGGGGATTTTTAGGGATTTTAGGAATTTTATGGTTTTTAGGGTTTTTAGAGATTTATGGATTTTGAGGGTTTTTAGGGGTTTTCAAGATTTTTAGGGGTTTTAGGGGTTTTCATGGGTTTAGGGTCTTTTTTGTATTGTTTGGGTTTTTTTATATTTTTAATGATTTTAATGTGTTTTTGAGTTTTTCAACATTCCTAGGGGTTTAAGGGTTTTTAGAGTTTTTAGTTGGTTTTTATGATTTTATGTGCCTTTAGGTTTTTAAAAATTTTAAGTGGTTTTTTTGCTTTTCAGATTTTTTTTAGGTTTTTTACATTTATTTTGGATTTTTAGGCATATTTATGGATATATATGGTTTTTAGGTTTTTTAGGGGTTTTATGGATTTTGAGAGTTTTTTGGGTTTTCAGGGATTTTTAGGGATTTTCAGTTTTTTTAGGGTCTTTTTTGGGTTTTAGTTTTTTTTAGTTTTTAGGATTTTCTGGGTTTTTATAATTTTTAGTGGGTTTTTCAGTTTTTTATGGGTTTTTAGGGTTTTTTAAGGTTTTTAGTAGACTTTATAGTTTTCAGTGGATTTTCATGGTTTTTAGGGTTTTTTACCTTTCAGGGATTTTTAGGGTTTTTTAGGATTTTTAGGGTTTTTAGTGTTTTTTAGTGTTTTATGGATTTTGATTGGTTTTAGGATTTTTAAATTTTTAGGGGTTTTTAGGGTATTTTTGTGTTTTTAGGGGTTTTTTGAGTTTTAAGGGTTTTTATAGTTTCATGGTGTTTTTAGCATTTTTAGTGGTTTTAAGGGTTTTTAGAGTAGTTTTTGGTAGATAAAAACATGAACTTGTTGGAGAACATTTTCTTGGGTTAAGAACCAAGAAACCTTTACATAGGCTCTCAATCATTCATAGATGTCAGTGTTTGGCATAGTCAACCATTTCATCTTAATAATGATTCAAAAATTGCGGCATGAATCGATCCAAAAAGACTATGACATAGAGGTTTCTCAACAATCTCCTTCTCAAATGAAGTGGTACAACTTCTTTCTTCCAACCTGCATTTTTTATTTGTTGGAAATTTCATCAAGCACATACCCTCACTCCTTTTCCTTATAATGACTTTAGAAGACATTGGGTTTACTTACTTTCATGTTGGACTTTTAAACTCTTCATGTGTGGTTTTTCGATTCGAATATGAAAATGATTACTATCAGCTTTGGATGAGAGGATTGTGGTCCTTTATTGGGTTCTCCATGAAAGTTTTAAAGTGGTCCCTAAAATTTTTCACTGACCTTGAGCCTCCCATCACCCCTATATGGTTAGGGTTCCAGGGTATATCGTTAAATTTATTCAAAAAGGAAGCCATCTTTTCAATTGCAAGCTTAATTAGACAACCCTTGATGCTTAAAGTGGCTAATATGAATTTATCTTGGCCTTCTGTATCTATAGTTTGTATAGAAGTTGACATATCTCAATTGCTACCACCACAAATTTGGATTCAAAATGGTGAAGTTGGATTCTTACAGGAGTTTGTCTTTGAAAATATTCCATCCTACTACAATAAATGTCTTAAAATTGGACACTCCATAAAGGATTTTTTATTCAAACCTTATACTACACCCCCCATCAAATGTAAAATTTCAGTTTCGGTTGAAAAAGGTGATCATAAAGGGAATGTTGTCAATTCCTTTGAACATTCTAGGGTTATTAAAGAAACTGAGCAGATTATGGTTGGGCCTTTGGTTTCTCAGCTTCCTTCTACTGATTTTCTGAATTTTTGGATGTAATTCATAATGTTGAACTATTAATGAAGATAAAGAGAATATTCACAAGACCGATTCATCTAATCCTATGATTCTCGGAGATGTTCAATCACCACAAGAGGAGGAGCTATATTTCTACAATAATTTTTTTTATTCCTCTCATGATGGTGATGACAGACCTTTCTAAATCGAGGAGGACTTCTTAAAATCAAGTTCTTGGAAAGGTAAAAAGAAAATGGTTGACTTAGATGGTTTTATTACTCTGATTACCAGGAAGACTAAAAAATGTAGAGATTACTCAAACCTTGAGAGAAAAATTGTCACCAGATCCCTAAAGAACTCTATGAAGGAAAAATTAGCCATTCCCCCACAACTCATGGATGTTGAAGTTATATCCTCGGTCGAATATGTTTTGAATTATGACCATAATTTTGATGAGGAGGACCCTATAGTGAGGATTCCATTCATCTTAAGAAGAGTTTGGGAGAAGATCTTGAGTCTTGGATGGATGAGCAAGATGAAATTGTATTCCATAAATAAAAGGATTGTGAAGTTTCTATGGACACTTAACTTGAAATAAAAAAGAGAATGTTAATTAAGTTGGAGGAATAATTTGATTGAAATTCTGATTTTAACTTCAGAGTTATTCCATGGAAATTATTCCTTCTTTGATTTTATTCTTTTTTTTCTTAAAGGCATCTTTCCTGGTTTTCACTGTTGGTTTTCTCCCTCATTATCTTACAGTTTTAATCTTGAGTATTCTTTCATGATTCCTTTATGTCTATTTGGAATGTTTTTATTTTTTTTGTTTTCAATTTAATTTTATATGGATGGTAGAATCTTGGTTTTGGAATAACATGAGATTGTCTGAAGTTGGTATGAGAAAATCCACTCCTCTTGCTTGGCCAGCCTTGTTTCGTGTAAGATTTTTTGGAACTAGGAAATAAATAATCATACTATTTATATGGGCTCTAAGGAATTTATAAGTTTTCTTTTATATAGGATAATCATCTTATTCAGTTGGGACTTTTTTGTGGGACTATTTTTTATTTGAAGGGATTACTTAAATACTTTTATCACATCCTTTTTTATCAAAGTTTATGACTGAAGTTTATTTTGATGGGTCAATCTCTTTTGGATTGCTGAGTCCTATAATTGTTATAGTTACATTGATCTTAAAGGGAGAAAGGATGGACTCTTTCAGAATGCATGGTTCAGGGGAAATTTGTGTGGTGCTTGAAAATAACAGCATGGAGTTGTGCATAATACGCTATTACTAAAAATGGTATTTAAGGCTGAATTTTCTACTCGACAGTGATGTTTCATCTCTATTTCTCAATGAAGATTATGTTTATAGATGTTCCTTGGTAATATGTGAGAAGTTTATGACTTAATTATTATTGTGATTCTCATTGATCTATTTCTTTGGGATGGGGGTTCACAACACCGCTCAAAATGAAAATCTTCCATTTGAGGATGACACTCCCCAACTGCTTTCTTGTCAGTCGCTTTCTCTATTTTTGGATACTTGGTTTTCTTTGTGATATTTTTCATCAGATCTTGAGGATGATTTCTAGATGGTTTCTCATTTGATTAATAATGAAGATTTTTCTTTCTTAAAGATAAATTGAAGAATTAGTGTTGAACACACAGGATGGAATGAAGATTGAGCTTAAGATTTTCGTGTGCACTTTTTATTTTATACTACATATTGGAATGAATGTGTGTTCTTTATTTAATTTTTTTATGGGTATGGTTTGGGTGACTATCCCATATCTCATCTGTGTGAAAAAGGGATTTTAGAGTTTTTAATGGTTTTTAGGGGTTTTACAGGGTTTTAGGATTTTTTGAATTTTTTATGGATTTTTATATTTTTTAGGGGTTTTAGGGTTTTTATGTTTTTAAGGATTTTTATGTCTTTTTTATTATTTTTATGGTTTTTAGGGTGTTTTAGGGATTTTGGGGGTTTTAGTGGGGGTTTTAGAGTTTTCACAGTTGTCTGAGTTTTTAGGGTCTTTTTTCGGGTTTTAGGGAATTTTTTGAGTTTTTTTTTGTTTTAAGGGGTTTACATGTTTTTAAAATTTTTAGGGGTTTTAACTTTTTTAGAGTTATTTATGAGTTTTTTGGGTTTTTATGTGTTTTTAGGGGTTTTAGGGGTTTTAGGGGTTTATGGTTTTTAAGGTTTTTTTAGGGTTTTATGTTTTTTTACGTTTTTAGGGATATTTTAGGATTTTATGGGCTTTAGGGTTTTTTTAGTGTTTTTAGGAATTTTGAGGGGTTTTAGGGTTTTTCTAGGTTTTTAGGTTTTTTAGGGTTTTAGGGCATTTTTAGTTTTTTAGGGTTTTTATTGATTTTTTATGGGATTTAAGGTTTTATATATATTTTTAAAGTTTTTGGGGTTTTAAGTGGGTTTAGATTCTTAAATGGGTTTTTAGTGGGTTTTGCGGGTTTTTATGGGTTTTATGGTTTTTAGTGGTTTTTAAGGTTTTTAAGGGTTTTCAAGGTGTTTAGGGTTTTTTAGGTTTTGAGTGATTTTTAGGGATTTTTGAGGATTTTTATGTCTTTTATGGTTTTAGGGGTTTTATGGATTTTGAGGTATTTTAGGGGGTTTTAGGGTTTTTAGGGTTTTTTTGGTTTTTCAGGGGTTTTAGGGTTTTTATGTTATTTAGTGTTTGCAATGTTTTTAGAGTTTTTAAGGTCATTAGGGGTTTAAAATCTTTTTATAGTTTTTAGTGGTTTTTAGGTTTTTTTATGGTTTTTATGCTTTTTATGGTTTTCAAGGGTTTTTGGGGATTTTTGTGGTTTTTACATTTTCAGGGATTTTTTGGGATTTTTTAGGATTTTTATGGTTTTTGGGGTTTTTTAGGGATTTTATAGATTTGGGGGGTTTTAGAGTTTTTTATAGTTTTTAGAGATTTTAGGGGGGTTTTCGGGTTTTTAGGTTTTTTGGAGATTTTAGGGTTCTTTTTTTGAGTTTTTAGGGTTTTTAGGATTTTTAGACTTTTTTATGTTTTTAGCGGTTTCAAGGGTTTTTAGAGTTTTTAGTGGTTCTTAGGGTTTTATGGGTTTTTAGGGTTTTTAGGGGTTTTAAAAGTTATTAGGGGTTATAATTTTTAGTGGATTTTTAGGGGTTTTTTTAGTTTTTTAGGTTTTCATGGATTTTTAGAGATTTTTTAGGATTTTTATGGTTTTTAGAATTTTTTAGGGTTTTTAATGATTTTTTGGGTGTTAGGGTTTTCCATTGGTTTTTAGTGTTTTTAAGGTTTTCATGGTTTTTAGGTGTTTTTAGGGGTTTTAGGGTTTTTTGAGTTTTTTTAGGGGTTTTAATGTTTTTTAGAGTTTTTGGGTGTTTTAAAGGTCTTTGGAGTTTTTTAATGTTTTAAGGGTTTTAATGGATTTTAGATTTTTTAGTGATTGTTTAGGTTTTTATGGGTTTTTAGGGTTTTTTACATTTTAAAGGATTTTTAGGGCTTTTTGGATTTTAATGGATTTTTGGGTTTTTTGGGATTTTTAGTGATTTTGGGGGGCTTTAGTTGTTTTTAGGGTTTTTATGGTTTCTAGAGTTTTTAATTGTTTTTTGGGTTTATAGGGTTTTTCTGTGTTTTTAGGGATTTTAAGCACTTTTAAGGTTTTTAATGTTTTTAGGGGTTTTATGGTTTTATTGGTTTTTAGGAGTTTTTAATGTTTTTATGGTTTTCAGGCGGTTTTTAAGGTTTTTTTTGAGATTTTTATGTTTTCATTGATTTTTGGTGTTTTTTTAGGATTTTTATGGTTTTTATGGTTTTAATGATTTTGAGGGTTTTTAGGATTTTCATGATTTTCCAGGGTTTTTAGTGATTTAGGGTCTTTTGGGTTTCTAGGGTTTTTTTTTTATTTTTTTAGCATTTTTAAGTGTTTTTGAGCTGTTTAATGTTTTTATGGATTTTGATGGTTTTTAGAGTTTTTAGTGCTTTTTTGGGGTTTTTAGGGTTTTTAGGGTTTTTAAGGTTTTTAGGGATTTATATGGTTTTCATCGGTTTTTAGTGGTTTTTTGGGATTTTTTACGTTTTCAAGGTTTTTTAGTATTTTATGTTTTTTAGGGTTTTGAGGGATTTTTACGGGTTTTAGGAGTTTTTAGGGTATTTTTGGGTTTTAGGGGGTTTCAGGGTTTTATGGGTTGACGGATGCCTGTCATAGGGTGTGGAAAAATCAATTTTATTCTGCTAATGTAGCACAGAGGCTGACCAGGGTCGTCTCACTTGAGGAGCTTTCTCGGTTGTTCACTTACTTAATCTATATCACCTAAAATAATTCTTTTTTTACTATTTTTAATTAATATAAGAGTGCAATGAAATTTAAAATTCAAATTAAATGTTAATATTTATACTAACATGCAATTACATAATGAAATTATTGAAGAAAGAACTTGGTCCTAGGGTTGGATAACACAGGTTCATTCATTATTTATTTATTGTTTAAATTCAATTTGATAATTCATTTATTGAAACCTCATTAATGAATTACTTTCCCATTATTTATTTATTGTGTGGTTTTAGTATGCGTCTGGAACACCAAACCACACCTCCTACAATTGTCAAATAGGATAACACCTCAACTGAGAATGCTATCCCAAAAGACCCGGCTCCACCGTATGTCGTTTCATCCCTTATGGCAACCTCAACTCAACCGCATGAAAGGTTTTCCTAATATAAGGGAGGGAAAATGAATTAATCAAGTAAAATAAATGGATTTGGAAATAGTGTCGTGGTGGACGACCATCGCGCCCGTGCAATATTCCCGGCTCCACCACAAATAGATTTAAACATTTTGAATTTTAAGTGAAATAATGAAGAACACCATGAAACCTACCCTAAGGCCAATCCTTGGGTTAGTCACTTTCCATTGAAAAGTGATTATAGATCACGATGGATAGAGGGAGAAGAAAATAGAAGAATTATATTAGGGTTGGAGGAGAAAGAGAGATGGAAGAAGATGGAAACACTTGAATTAAAAATATGCATATGCATTACATGGGAAAAGAAAATTAAAATTAAAAGAAAAGAAAAAAACCCTAAGTTAGCAGCACGTACCTAGGAAGCCTCTCCAATTTCGGTGTCAAACTCCCCTTTCAGCATGGGTGAACTCCTATTTATATAGTCCAAGGGATGCCATCCTTGGGTCTTCAAATTTCAAATCTTCAAAATCTCGGTTTAAGATTTCCTGTAGATTCTATCCACCGAAAGTTTGATCATGGTATGCCAATTTAATGGCCAAATGTTGGCATGGTGTCTTCATTAAAGATGTTCCAAAATATCGTTTAATCCTATCCACAAAATTTCAGCCTTATACTCTTCGTGTAGTATGAGATATGTCCAATTAAGTCTGAGATTTTATTTTGGATTAATGTTTCCTTTTTTTCTACCCCAAACTTTGAGCATTCATGGGCCACCTTATTGATGGAAAATCATCAAGATATTTAACATCTGAACTCCCTATTTAATATTATTTCATATATAATTGGAATCACCCCAATTTGAGGTGTTTAGACCAGGTTATGATTTATTTAGTGAGGTGGGGTCCATGTAGTTTCCCAGAATAATTTTTTAAATTGATTGAATTTTACGAACCACTGGATGGAAGAATTAAATATTGGTACAAAAACAAAATATTTCGAATATATATATATAAATCCAATAAAAAAATAATCAAATAAATTGGATTTATATTTTAAAAGATATGCATGAATTACCGAAGTGATTAAAATCTGTCAATATTTCCAAATTAAGCAGTTTTCACATTTAAGTTCAAAACACCCTATAAATCCAAAATTGATGAAAATAACTCAAATTTTTCAATTTTTAGTGATTAAATAATTTAATTGAATATAAAAAATGACGAAAATATTGTCTCTATCAGGGATTTTTGGAGTAATATTTGGTTTTAAAGGTTTTTCGTGTTTTTAAATGTTTTTTGGGATTTAATGGTTTTTAGAGTTTTTAGTGGCTTTTTAGGGTTTCATGGGGTTTTAGGGGTTTTTTGGTTTTTAGGGGTTTTATGGTTTTCATAGGTTTTTTAGGGGTTTTCGGGTATTTTATTTTTTTAGGGATTTTTAGGTCTTTTTAGGAATTTTTTGTTTTTAGGGTTTTTAAGTGTTTTAAGGATACTGTGGGGTTTTTGGATTTTTTTTTTGGATTTTTTTGGGTTTTTTTGGGTTTTTTGGGTTTTTTGGGTTTTTTGGATTTTTAGAATTTTTTTTGGAGTTTCAGGATTTTTTTGAGGTTTTTTGGGGTTTTTAGATATTTTAACATTTTTAGGGGTTTAAGGGGTTTTAAAGTTTTTAGTGGGTTTTTATGGTTGTTATGGTTTTTTAATTTTTTTATATTTTTAGGGGGTTTTCAAAAAATTTATGGGTTTTTTTAAGTTTTTAGGTATTTTTAGGGATTTTTAGGATTTTATGGTTTTTTGGGTTTTTATGGTTTTAGATTTTTTGACTATTTTTAGGTTTTTTCTAGGTTTTTATGGGTTTTTAGGGTTTTTAGGGCTTTTAGGATCTTTTTGGGTTTTTAAGATTTTTTGAGTTTTTAAGTCTTTTAGAGTTTTTTAACGTTTTTAGAAATTTTAAGGGTTTTTAGATATTTTAATGTGTTTTTATGGATTTTATGGGGTTTTAGGGTTTTAAAGGTTTTTATGTGTTTTTATGGTTCTTATGGGTTTTCGGGATTTTAGGCCTGTTTTACATTTTTATGTATTTTTACTACTTTTTTGGGTTTTTAAGGTTTTTTGGACCTTTTAGGGTTTTATGGATTTTTGGATTTCTGCGGGTTTTCTGTGTTTTTTAGGGTTTTTAGGGCTTTTCTGGGTTTTTAGGGTCTTTGGGTTTTAGGGTGCTTTTTAGGGTTTTTTGAGTTTTTTATTTTTTTTTTGGTGTTTTAAGGGTTTTTTGAGTTTTTAGTGCGTTTTTAGGGTTTTTATGGGTTTTATAGTTTTTTAGGGTTTTATCATTTTCAGGTGGGTTTTTAGGATTTTTAGGGTTTTTTACATTTTAAGGTATATGTAGTGATTATTTGGATTTTTATGGTTTTTAGGGTATTTTGTGATTTTGAGGGTTTTTATGGTTTTTTAGGGTTCTTAGAGTTTTTAGGGGTTTCCAGGGTTTTGGGGTCTTTTGAGTTTTCATGATTTTTTAAGTTTTTAGGGTTTTTAGGGGTTTTAGAGCATTTAATTTTCTTAGGGGTTTAAATAGTTTATATAGTTTTTAATTGGGTTTTTTGGTTTTTTGGTTTTTTAAAGGTTTTTATGGGTGTTTATTGTTTTCATTGGTGTTTCAGGGTTTTTAGGTTTTTTTATTTTTTTCATTTATTTTTAGGGTTTTTTATGATTTTTATGGTTTTTAGGGGTTTTAAGGGATTTTGATGGGTTTTCGGGTTTTCTGGGTTTTTAGGGGTTTTAGGGGTATTTATGGTTTTTTTGGGTTTTTAGGTTATTTATGGGTTTTTAGGAGTTTTAAGGTTTTTGGGAGCTTTTAAACCTTTTTACGGGTTTTAAGGGTTTTAGAGTTTTAGTGGGTTTTATGGTTTTTGGGTTTTTTTATTATTTTCATTGGTTTGAGGAGTTTTCTAGGGTTTTTAGGGTGTTTTTAATTTTCAAGTATTTTTAGGGCTTTTTAGGATTTTTATCATTTTTAGGTATTTTTAGGATTTTTTGGGATCTTGTGGGTTTTATGGGCTTTAAGGGTTTTAGGTGTTTTCAGTGTTTTTAGGGTCTTTTGGGGTTTTTAGGGGTTTTTTTTGTGTTTTTTACATTTTTTAAGGTTTTTTAGAGTTTTTCACGGTTTTAGGTGTTTTAAAGGTTTTTTTAATTTTTAGTGGGTTTTTAGGGTTTTATGGGTTTTTCAAGTTTTTTAAGGTTTTGGGGGGGTTTTATAGTTTGCGGGTTTTTTAGGCCTTTTATGGTTTTTTACATTTTCATGGATTTTTTTAGATTTTTTTGGGATTTTTATGGTTTTCAGGGTTTTTAGGGTTTTTAAGGATTTTGAGGATTTTTTGGTTTTTCATGGTTTTTCAGGGGGTTTTGGGTTTTTCAGGGTTCCTAATGTCTTTTTTCGGTTTTAGGATTTTTTTTAGTTTTTTAGTTTTTTATGGTTTTTAGAGTTTTTGAAGGTTTTTAGGGTTTTAAAGGGTTTTTATTTGGTTTTTAGGGTTTATATGGGTTTTTTGGGATTTATGTTTTTTTTGTATTTTTTAGGGGTTTAATTTTTTTAGGGGTTTTAATGTTTTTTGAGTTTTTATCATTTTTAGGGGTTTAAAGGGTTTTAGAGTATTTAATAGTTTTTAGGGGTTTATGGGTTATTTAGGTTTTTAAGGTTTTTAGGAGTTTTTATTATTTTCATGTTCTTTTATGGGTTTTTATGGATTTTTAGGGCTTTTCTAGGATTATTTATTATTTTTATAGATTTTAGGGATTTAGAGGGGTTTTCAGGTTTTCATGGTTTTTTAGGTATTTTAGAGTTTTTAGTGGGTTTTTAGGGTTTTATAGGGTTTTATGATTTTAAAGGTTTTTATGATTTTTATGTTTTTCAGGTTATTAGGTATTTTTATGTTTCAAGTATTTTTATGGATCTTTTAGGATTTTTATGTTTTTTAGGGTTTTTAGGGATTTTATAGATTTTGTGGGTTTTGGGTTTTTAGGGTTTTTTAGGGTTTTAGGGTCTTTACATCATTTAAGGGTCTTTTTGGATTTTTAGGGTGTTTTTGAGGTTTATAGGGTTTTATGGGACTTTAGAGTTTTTAACATTTTTAGGGGTTTGGGGGTGTTTTAGGGGGTTTTAGGGGTTTTTAGGGTTTCATGGTTTTTAGGGTTTTTAGGGGTTTTATGGTTTTTAGGATTTTTAGGGGTTTTATGGTTTTTAAGGATTTTAGCTATTTTTACATTTTCAAATATTTTTAGGTATTTTTTAGTATTTTTATAGGTTTTTGGGTTTTTGGAGATTTTGATAGTTTTGATGTTTTTCTGGGTTTTAAGGTTTTTTAGGGGTTTTCATTATTTTTTGGGTCTTTTGGGGTTTTAGGTTTTTTTTGAGTTCTTTGGGGTTTTAAGTTTTTTTAGAGTTTTTTAACGTTTGAGGGGTTTTAAGGGTTTTTGGAATTTTGAGTGGTGTTTATGGGGTTTTAGGGTTTTCAAGGTTTTTAGGGGTTTTATGGGTTTCAAGGGGTTTTCAGGTCTTTTAGGGTTTTTACTTTTTCATTGATTTGTAGGGGGTTTTTTTATGATTTTTATGGTTTTAGGTGTTTTTTGGGTTTTTATGGATTTTGAGGGGTTTTAGGGTTTTTCAGGGTTTTTATGGTATTTAGGGGTTTTAAGGATTTTTGGGTCTTTTTGGGTGGTTAGGTTTTTTTTGAGTTTATAGGGCTTTTTTGGTTTTCTTGAGATTTTTAATGTTTTAGGGGTTTAAAGGGTTTTTAATTTTTTAGTGGTTTATGGTTTGTATGGGGATTTATGGGTTTTTAAGGTTTTTTGGGGTTTTATGGTTTTCAAGGTTTTTTAGGGTTTTTAAGGTTTTTTATGATTTAAGAGACTTTTAGGGATCTTTAGGATTTTTAAGGTTTTTCTGGATTTTTAGGATTTTTATGGATCTTTAGGTTTTCCAGGGTTCTTTAGTTCTTTTAAGGGGATTCACGGGTTTTCAGGGTTTTTAGGGTCCTTTGGAATTTTAGGGGGCTTTTTTAGTTTTTATTATTTTTTAATGTTTTTTAGTGTTTTTAACATTTTAGGGGTTTAAAGGGTTTTTAGAGTTTTTAGTGGTTTTAGGGTTTTTATGGGTTTTTAGGGGTTTTAAGTTTTTTAGGGGTTTATGGTATTCAGGGGTTTTTCAAGGTTTTTGGGTTTTTTTACTTTTTTAGGGATTTTTAGTGATCTTTTAGATTTTTATAGTTTTTAAAGTATTTAGGGTTTTTAGGGATTTTGAGGTTTTTAAGGTATTTCAATTTTTTTAGGGGATTTCATGGTTTTTAGGGTCTTTTTGAGTATTTCGGGATTTTTTTTGAGTTTTTAGGGGTTTTAATATTTTTTTATTTTTTAAGGTTTTTAGGGGTTTTAAGGGGTTTTAGGGGGTTTAGAGTTTTGGTAGGTTTTGGGGTTTTTAAGGTTTTTAGGGATTTTTAAGGTTTTTAGGGTTTTTTATTTTTTTCATGTGTTGTTCAGGGTTTAGGTTTTTTCACATTTTCAGGGATTTTTAGAGCTTTTTTATGAATTTTATGGTTTTTATTGTTTTTAGGGGTTTTATGAATTTTGTGGGTTTTTAGGGGTTTTTAGGGTTTTTCAGAGTTTTTAGCGTTTTTTGGGGTTTTTAGAGTTTTTTAGTTTTTTTACAGTTTTTATGGTTTTTTTAAAGTTTTTAGGGGTTTTAAGGTTTTTAAGGGTTTTTAGAGTTTTTAGTGTTTTTAGGGTTTTTATGGGTTTTTAGGGTTTTTAAGGATTTTAATGGTTTTTATAGTGTCCACAGTTTTTAGGTTTTCTTTACATTTTCATGAATTTTTAGTGTTTTTTTAGGATTTTTATGGTTTTTAGATTTTTTAGGGTTCTTTGGGATCTTGAGAGTTTTTCAGGTTTTTTAGGGGTTTTAGGGATTTTAGGGTCTTTTGAGTTTTTAGGGTTTTTTTGATATTTTAGGGGTTTTTTAGATTTTTTTAATTTTTTTTTGGGGTTTTAAGTTTTTTAGAGTTTTTATTGGGGTTTTATGGTTTTATGGGTTTTTAGGGTTTTTTTGGATTTTTGGGGTTTTATGGTTTTCAGTGTTTTTTCTGGGTTTTTTACATTTTCAGCGAGTCTTAGGGCATTTTTAAGATTTTTATGGTTTTAGGGTTTTTAGGGGTTTTAGGTATTTTGATGTTTTTAGGGGTTTTCAATGGTTTTTAAGGGTTTTCATGGTTTTTACGGTCCTTTAAGGGGTTTTTTGTGTTTTAGGGTTTTAAGGTTTTAAAGATTTTTAACGTATTTTTGGGGTTTTCGAGGTTTTTTTGGGGGTTTTAGGGGTTTTATGGATTTTCCCCAATTTTTTGGGTTTTTTTTGTATTTTTAATGGTTTTTAAGTTGTTTAGTGTTTTTTAAATATTTTAGGCTTTTTATGGGTTTTTAGAGTTTTTTGTGGGTTTTTGGGTTTTTATGGGTTTTTAAAGTTTTTATGGTTTTATGGGTTTTTAGGGTTTTATGGGTATTTTAAATTTTTCGAGATTATTAGGGATTTTTTATTGTTTTTATTGTTTTTATTGTTTTTAGGATTTTAGTGATTTTTTAGGGGTTTTAGGGTTTCTCCTTGGGGTTTTGGTATTTTTATATTTTTTAGGTTCTTTTTGGGTTTTAGGGGATTTTTTTAGTTTTTTGGAATTTGAAGGGTTTTTAGTGTTTTTAACATTTTTAGGGGTTTAATGGTTTTTTATTGTTTTTAGAGGTTTTTATGATTTTTTTCGGTTTTTTTTGTTTTTAAAGGTTTTTATGGTTTTCAGGGGGTTTAGGGGTTTTTATGTTCTTAGGGATTTTTAGGGTTTTTTTAGGATTTTTATGGTTTTAATGTTTTTAGGGGTTTTAAGGTATTTTAGGGTTTTTAGGGAATTTCAGGGTTTTTAGGGTTTAGGTTTTTACTATTTTTTGAGTTTTATAGGTTTTTTATGATTTTTTAGAGTTTTAAATGTTTTTAGTGGTTTTGAGGGTTATTAGAGTTTTTAGTGGTTTTTAGGGAGGTTTTTTGGGTTTTTTATGTTTTTAGAATTTTGAGAGTTTTTAGAGTTTTTAGGGTTTTTGGGGGTTTTTTGGGTTTTTAGGGTCTTTTTGGTTTTTAGGGGTTTTTTTGGTTTTTAGGGGTTTTAGGGTTTTTTATAGTTTTTTAACATTTTTAGGGTTTTCAGGGTTTTTTAGAGTTTTTAGTGGTTTTTTGGGTTTTTAAAGGTTTTTAGAGTTTTTAAGGTTTTTATATGTTTTTATAGTTTTTTGGAGATTTTTTGGGTTTTTAGGTTTTTTTATTTGTCCATCTATTTTTAGGTCCTTTTTAGGATTTTTATGGTTTTTAGGGGGTTTTATGTTTTTTAGAGATTTTGTGTATTTTTACAGGTTTTTTTTATTATTTTTAGGGTTCTTTGGGTCTTTTGGCGTTTTTGGTGTTTTTTTATTTTTTAGGGTTTTAAATGTTTCTTAGAGTTTTTTAACATTTTTAAGGTTTAAAGGGATTTTAGAGTTTTTAGTGGTTTATGGGTTTTTATTATTTTTAGGGGTTTTATGGTTTTCTGGGGGTCTTGTTGGGTTTTTAAGGGTTTTTATGTTTTTAGGGATTTTTAGGGCTTTATTATGATATTTTTGTTTTCTAGGGTTTTTAGGGATTTTGGGGGTCTTAGGGGTTTTCAGGATTTTCAGGGTTCTTACGGTTTTTTACATTTTCAAGGATTTTTTAGGGCCTTTTAGGTTTTTATAGTTATTTGGTTTTTTTGGGTTTTTTGCGATTTTGATTGTTTTAGGGGTTTTTATTTTTTAGGGTTTTATAGGTTTTTGGGGTTTTAGGTTTTTTTTGAATTTTTTAGGTTTAAAGGTTTTTTAGAGTTTTTAAATTTTTTTAGTGATTTTAAGAGTTTTTAGATATTTAAGTGGTTTTATATGGTTCTATGGATTTTTAGGTTTTTAATGGTTTTTATGGTTGTTCTGGTTTTTCAGGGTTTTTAGTTTATTTTTGTTTTTAGAGATTTTTAGGCCTCTTTTAGGATTTCTATGGGTTTTAGGGTTTTTACTATTTTTTAGGGTTTTATGGATTTTGAAGGGTTTTATGTGTTTTCAAGGTTTTTTAGGGTTTATAGGGAATTTAGGGGTTTTTGGTTTTTGGGGTTTTTTGAGTTTTTTGGGTTTTTATGGTTTTTGGACTTTTTTTGAGTTTTTTTGTGGTTTTTAGTGTTTTTAATGTTTTTAGGAGTTTTTTGGGGTTTTTAGTTTTTTTATTATCTTTAAGGGTTTTTATGGATTTTAGGGGTTTTAGGGATTCTAGGGTTTTTTATGATTATAGGAATATTTAGGGGTTTTTAGAATTTATTTATGTTTTTTAGGTTTTTTGGGGGTTTTAGGGATTTTGAAGGTTTTTTGGGGTTTTCAGGGGTTTTAGGGATTTTCAAAGTTTTTAGTGCCTTTTTGGGTTTTTAGGGGGTTTTTTTGAGTTTTTTAGGGTTTTATGGTTTTTATAATTTTTAATGTACTATGATGATTTAAGGTTTTTTAGAGTTTTTAGTGTTTTTTATGGTTTTTAGGGGTTTTATAGTTTTAGGGTTTTTTTGGTTTTCATGGGTTTTTATGGGTTTTTAGGGTTTTTTATGTTTTTAGGGATTTTTTTGGATTTTTTTAATGTTTTTATGGTTTTTTGGGGTTTTTATGGATTTTGAGGGGTTTTAGAGTTTTTCAGGGTTTATAGGCAAAACAGGTTTGGGGCCAGGCGGATCCCAGCCCCACAATATTCAATAACATAAAATAAAGGTACAAGGCATTACAAGGAGGGTTTGCATAGCCGAGTGTGCAATTCACCCTTCATGTCTGAGTCCACAAGAGGAGTGCAGAAATCTGGTGCAATAAATGACCACATGGAACATCCATCCTCAATTGCTTTCTTGGAGAGTATGTCTGCCACCTTGTTCGCTTCCCTGTATATATGTGTGACCATAATTTTCATACCCTGAGATATTCTCAGACAGTTAACCCATTGTGGGAGGAGCCTCCATGGGATTTTCAGTGGTTTTTTTGGTTTTCAGTGGTTTTTAGGGTTTTTTACTTTTTCAGGGATTTTTTGGGATTTTTTGGATTTTTTATGGTTTTTATGGGGTTTCAGGGATTTTATAGATTTTTATGGTCTTAGGGGTTTTCATTATTTTTATGAGTTTTCAGGGTTTTTCAGTGTTTTTATGGTCTATTTGGGTTTTTAGTTTTTTTAGTTTTTTAGGGTTTTTAAAAAAAATATCATTTTTTGGGGTTTTAAGTGTTTTTAGAATTTTTATTGTTTTTCAGGGTTTTCAGGATTTTTATGGATTTTTATTGTTTTATGGTTTTTATGGTTTGATGGTTTTTTCAGGGGTTTTTCAAGGTTGTTAGGGTTTTTATATTTTTAAGGATTTTCACGGATTTTTAGGATATTTATTTGTTTTAGGGGTTTTTATGTTTTTAGCGATTTTGAGGGTTTTAGGGGTTTTCTGTGTTTTTTAGGGTTTTATAGTTTTTTGGGGGTTTTCTTATTCTTTAGGGTTTTAAGGTTTTTTAGATTTATTTAATGTTTTTTGGAGTTTAAAGGGTTTTTAGGGGTTTTAAGGTTTATATGGTTTTTAGTGGATTTTGTGGGTTTTTAAGGTGTTTTAAATTTTGAAGTATTTTTTAGGATTTTTATGGATTTTAGGGTTTTTAGGGTCTGTAGGGATTTTGAGGGGTTTTAGGGGTTTTCAGATTTTTAAGATTTTTAGGGGTTTTTAGGGGTTTTAGGGTCTTTTGGGGTTCTGGGGGTTTTATTGAGTGTTTTAGAGTTTTTAAGGTTTTAATTAATTTTTATCATTTTTAGGGGTTTTAAGGGTTTTTATAGTTTTTAGTGGTTTTTAGGCTTTTTATGGGGTTTTAGGGATTTTTAAGGCTTTTATGTGTTTTTATGTTTTTCAAAGGGTTTTTTAAGTTTTTACAATTTTTTAGATTTGTTGTGCCTTTTTAGGATTTTTATGGTTTTTTGGATTTTAAAGTGTGTTTTAGGTTTTTTGAGGTTTTTAGGTGGTTTTCAGGGATTTTATTGGTTTTCAAGATTTTTAGGATCTTTTGGATTTTTAAGGGTTTTTTGAGTTTTTTAGGGTTTTAAGGTTTTTTAGAGTTTTTAAACATTTTTAACGGTTTTAAGTGATTTTAGAGTTTTTAGTTGTTTTAGGGTTTTTATGAGGTTTTATTTTTTTTATGGGTTTTAGGGGGTTTTCAATTTTTTTATATTTTTATGATTTGAGGGATTTTTTGGGCATTTTTAGGATTTTTATGGTATTTAGGGTTTTATGGATTTTAAGGATTTTTAGAGTTTTTTGGGGGGTTTTGGGTTTTTTGGGGTCTTTTGGGATTTAGGGTTATTTTAGTTTTTAGGTCAAGGAAGGTGCAGGGCCAGGCTATTCCTAACCCCCCCCCCCCCCAAAAAAAAAAATTATTAGAAAAAGGACACAAAAGACAAGGGAGGGGCAGAGTCGATCGACCCACACCCAAAACCCCTGAGAAAAAAAGATAGACGCAAACAAGAAAGGGTTGGGTCAAACAAACCACACCCAAAACGAGTTACATGTCATAGGGATCGACCTATCCACCATAATCAAAAGGATCACCATCAACACCATATCCATAAGCTGAATCATCATCAGCCATTTCCCATTCAGATTCATGCTTCTTAAAAAGCGCCAAATATGTGTCTCTGAGTCTTTGTTGCTCCATAGACTGATAGCCTTGCTTCATATCATCAACGGACTTTTTGGAGGCCTTATAGGAGGATTTGGTCACCATGGGCTTAGGAATACCAGAGTAGTCCCTCCTGGACCTCCTCTTCGAGGGAGCAGTGTAGCCCTCAGGCCCATTTTCCTTCCCATACAAGAATCCACCACTGGCCACGCTTCTGCCACCATCCTTGTTGTCATCTCCAGCAATGATCATCCATCTTTGTGGGTACACATTTCCATTTTCTAGTTCCATATCCCCCAGAACATGATATTAGGGGTTTTCCAACGAAGCTCCTTCCGGAACTCCTTCATGCTCTGATCTCCTCTGATCAATTAGGCTACCCCCATACCTTGAATTAACATCATGCCCATCAGAAGCTCCATCTTGTCCAGCATAGGAAATCATTTTCAAGGCCTACACCTCCCTCACCACATGTACCTCATACAGATCATTCTCACCCCCACCATACAAATGAAAAACTTTCACTTCATTCTTCTCCTGCTCAGCAGGAACATCCTGCACTAGCCCAATCTCAGAATAAGTCATCTGAGCCACATGTTCCGTAGAACCATCTTGGAAAGATAGAAGTATATCCTGCACTACATTATCACTTATCACTACCCTCACATTACCATTAGAAACATCACTCAACATAAAGGGAACCGAACCGCACACAAGCATATAATTATTCAACGTTAGCTTAACCTCAGAAGTCATAGCAATACCAACGTCAGATTTAAGTCTCCTAAGGACATTAGAGACCAGTGGATTAAGTGATGTAACCTGTATGGGATTCTTAAATTTATTACCAACTGCTACCTCCATCCCCTCACCCATGCCAACAACCAAATTGGGTATCTCGCTCAAAGATCTAGTAGACAGCTACATCGCACTGCCAATGTGCCCAGAATTAGCCTGCCCATCCTCACTGCCCACCTGCGCCTGATCCACCAGCATGAGGCTGCCTAGCTTAAAAGATCACATCCTTCCATACTACTGTGATTCAATTACTTGAGGAAGCCAAAAAGAGACACCATCACCATCCTGCACTACCCCTACACCGGCCATAATCTTGCTAGGGGTTGCACATACCTCCCTCAACTTCAATCAAACCCTTATCATGATATTCCATCATCATAGAAGGATCACTCCCTGTCACAGCGGTGCCCCGATCATCCACCAAAGGTATAGGAGACTGTTTAAACTGCTTGATAGCAGCCCCAGATACTTTGTGTGCCAATACTGCATCCCTCGCACCTCTTCCCCCATGCCAGCAAGGTTAGGGAATGGCATAGCTTCTTACAAGAAGAATAGAACTCAACAGACGATTCAAAAACTGTCAATTGTTTATACCAGAATTCCTTGACAACAGTAATCCATACAAACTTAATCAGCGGATTCGAGACATCAACTTCTACGCAGATCCTTGGAGCCACCAAATGACAAACCACATGAGTCCGGCTATTCGAACACAAATACTAACCCATAAGGTTCCTGAACATACAGATGATAGATGGATTTTGAAAAGGAAGAGTTTGAATTTTTTAGTGGTTTTAAGGTTTTTTAGAGTTTTTTTATATTTTTTGGGTTCTAAGGGTTTTTATAGTTTTTAGTTGTTTTTTAGGGTTTTACGGGTTTTAAGGTTTTTATTGATTCTGTGGTTTTCAGGGGGGTTTTAGTGTTTTTAGGGTTCTTTAAGCTTTCAAGGATTTTTAGGGATTTTTATGTTTTTCTTATTTTGAGGGTTTTTATGGTTTTGGGGGATTTTGAGGGATTTTAGGGCTTTTGTGGGTATTTTTTGGGTTTTTTGGGTTTTTCAAGGTTTTTTGGGTTTTTAGGGTTTTTTTTGAGTTTTTAGGTGTTTGAAGGTTTTTCAAGTTTTTAATGTTATTAGGGGTTTTTAGTGATTTTAGGGGTTTTATTTTTTAGAGTTTTTATGGGTTTTTATTGGGTTTTTAAGGTTTTTGGGGGTTTTGTGGTTTTTAGGGGTTTTGATGGTTTTTTAATTTTAATGGATTTTTATGGTTTTAGGGATTTTTAGGGTTTTGGGGTTTTTCAGGGTTTTTAGGGTTTTTATGGATTTTCATGGTTTTTTGAATCTTTTTGGGTTTTTGGGTATTTTTAGTTTTTTATGGTTTTTATGGGTTTTAGAGTTTTTTAATGTTTTTAGTGGTTTTAGTGGTTTTTATAGTTTTTATGGGGACTTAGCATTTTTAAGGTTTGAGTGGGTTTTATGGTTTTCATGGGGTTTTCATGGTTTTTAGAGTTTTTTAAGGCTTTAGGGATTTTTAGGGTTTTTAAGAATTTTTATGGTTTTTTGTGTTTCTAGGGGTTTCCATGGTTTTTTGGATGTCTCAGAATTTTAAGGGTGTATGGGGGGGGGGGGTTTAGGGTTTTTTGAGTTTTTTGGGTATTTAAGGGTTCTTATAGTTTTTAACTTTTTTAGTAGTTTTAAGGGTTTTTAGAGTTTTTAGTGGGATTTTATGGTTTTTATGGGTTTTTAGGATTTTTAAATGTCTTTAGGGGTTTTTATAGTTTTTTGGGATTTTTAGAGGTTTTTAGGATTTTTTCATTTTCATGGATTTTTAGGGAATTTTTGGATTTTTAGTGTGTTAGTTTTTTTAGCGATTTTACGGATTTTGAGGGTTTTTAGGTTTTTTCAGGGTTTTTTGGGTTTTAATGGTTTTCAAGGGTTTTCAACATTTTTAAATGTTTTTAGGGTATTTTTTGGTGTTTTGGTTTTTTTTTGATTTTTTAGTGATTTTAAGGGGTTTTAGAGTTTTTTAATGATTTAGGGGTTTCAATGGTTTTTAGGAGGTTTTATGGTTTTCAGTGGTTTTTTGGGTTTTATGGTATTTTATATTTTCTGGGATTCTTAGGAAATTTTTTGGATTTTTATGGTTTTTAGGGGGTTTTTTGGGTTTTTTGGAATTCGAGGGTATTTACTGGTTTTCAGGATTTTTTAGGGATTTTTAGGATCTTTTGGGGATTATAGAAATTTTTTGAGTTTTTTATGGGTTGTAAGGTTTTTTAACATTTTTAGGGGTTTAAAGTGTTTTTTGAGTTTTTAGTTTTTTTAGGGGTTTTATGCGTTTTTAGGGGCTTTAAGGGTTTTAAGGGTTTTTACAATTTCTGGGATTTTTAGGTGTTTTTTAGTATTTTTATGGTTTTTAGGGTTTTTTTGGTTTTTTTTTGGTTTTTTAGGGTTTTTAAGTATTTTCCAAGTCTTTTTTGGGTTTTTGGGCTTTTTTGACTTTGTGAGGGTTTTTATTATTTTTTATTTTTTAATATTTTTTTGGGTATTAAGGGGTTTTAGAGTTTTTAGTGGTTTTTAAGTTTTTATGGGGGTTTTAGGGGTTTTGTGGTTTTCATGGGGTTTTTTTTGGGTTTTTAGGGTTTTTTATGTTTTTAGGGATTTTCATGGAATATTTATGATTTTTTTTTTTCTTTTTAGGGATTTTTAGGGTTTTTAGGGATTTTTAGTGTTTTAGGGGGGGGGGTTTGAGTTTTTAGGGGGTTTAAGGTATTTTCTTGTTTCTTAACCTTTTTAGGAGTTTAAGGTGTTTTACAGTTTTTAGTGGGTTTTATGGTTGTCAAGGGGTTGTTAGGATTTTTTGTGGTATTTAGGGGTTTTTATTTTTTCAGATATTTTTTGGGCTTTTTAGGATTTATATGTGTTTTAGGATTGTTTACGGTTTTTTTGGATTTTTAGGGTTTTTAGGGGTTTCTAGGAGTTTTAGGGTTTCTCAGGTGGTTAAGTTATTTTTGGGTTTTTTGGGGTTCTTTAGTATTTTAGTGTTTTAAGAGGTTTTTAGTTTTTTAACGTTTTTAGGGGTTTAGGGGTTTTAGAGTTTTTTGGGTTTTTAGGGTTTTAAGGGTTTAGGGGTTTTTATTGTTTTCAGGGGTTTTTAAGGGTTTTTAGGGTTTTTATGTTTTGAGGTATTTTTATTAATTTTTATGGATTTTTATGGATTTTTTGGTTTTTAGTGTTTTTTACTTTATTTAGGGATTTTGAGAGTTTTTAGGGATTTTTAGGTTTTTAGGGTTTTAAGGTATTTTAGGGTTTTTAGGGTCTTTTGGGGTTTTAGGGGTTTTAAGGGTTTTTTTGAGGTTTTTAGGGTTTTAAGGGGTTTTAGTGGGTATTTATGGTTTTTATGGCTTTTATGGGTTTTAAGGTTTTTAGGGGTCTTTCTGGGTTTTTAGGGTTTTTTACGTTTTCAGAGATTTTTAGGGATTTTTAGGATTTATATGGTTTTTAGGTTTTTTTTATTCCTTTTAGTGGTTTTGAGGTTTTTATGGGCTTTTAGGGTTTTAGGGCTTTTAGGGTTTTTAGTGTTTTTCAGGGTTTCTAGGTTCTTTTGGGTTTTTTGCAGTTTTTTGAGTTTTTTAGGTTTTTTAAGGTTTCCTAGAGTTTTTTAATGTTTTTAGTGGTTTTAAGGGTATTTATAGTTTTTAGTGGTTTCGGGATTTTTATGGGGTTTTAGGGTATTTTAAAAAATTTAGAGGGTTTTGTGGTTTTTTGGGGGTTTTCAGGGTTTAAGGTTTTTTTACGTTTTTAGGGATTTTTTGGGCTTTTTAGGTTTTTATGGTTTTTATGTTATTTTTAGTTTTTAGGGATTTTGAGATCATTTAGGTGTTTTTAAGGTTTTTAAAGTTTTTAGGATTTTCAGGGTTTTTAGGGCCTTTTGGGTTTTAGCATTTTTTTTATTTTTTTAGGTGTTTTAAGGGTTTTTAGAGTTTTCCACCTTTTTAGGGGTTTTAGAGTTTTTCGTGGGGTTTTAGGTTTTTATGGGTTTTTAGGGATTTTAAGGTTTTTGGGGGTTAATGGTTTTTAGGGATTTTTCAGGGTTTTTAATGTTTTTTATGTTTTCAGGGATTTTTAGGGACTTTTAAGGTTTTTATGGGTATTATGGTTTTTTAGGGTTTTTATGGATTTTTAGCGTTTTTACAGTTTTTCATGGGTTTTCAGGGTTTTAACGATTGTTTTTAGATTTTTAGGGGTTTTTTGAGTTTTTTAGGGTTTTTAAGGTTTTTAGAGTTTTTTAACATTTTTTGGGGTTTTAAGGGGTTTTAGAGTTTTAAATATTTTTTAGGTATTTTATGGGTATTTTGGGTTTTTTATGGTTTTTAGGGGTTTTTACATTTTCATGGATTTTTAGCGATTTTTTAGGATTTTTATGGGTTTTAGTGTTTTTAGTTATTTTGTGTCATTTAGAGGGGTTTTTAGGGTTTTAAGGGTTTTTAGGGTATTTAGGGTTTTGTGGGGCTTTAGGGGTTTTAGTTTTTTTTTTGCGTTTTTTAGGGATTTTAATTTTTTTAGAGTATTTTAATGTCATTAGGGGTTTTAAGGGTTTTTAGAGTTTTTAGTGGGTTTTAGGGTTTTTCTTTATTTTAGGGTTTATTAAGGTTTTTATGGTTTTTACGGGTTTTTTAGTGTTTTTAGTGTTTTGACGTTTTCAGGGATTTTTAGGGATTTTTTAGGATTTTTAGCATTTTTTTTGTTTTTTAGGGTTTTTAGGGATTTTGGGGGGTTTAGGGTTTTTAGGGGTTTTCAGGGTTTGGGGGGTTAAGCTTTTTAAGGTTTTTTATATTTTTTGTATTTTTTTAATGTTTTTAGGGATTTAAAGTGTTTTTAGAGTATTTATTGGTTTTTAGGGTTTTTATGGGGTTTTAGGGTTTTTAAGGGTTTTTAGGGGTTTTATAATTTTTAGGGGGTTTTAGGATTCTTAGGGTTTTTTACGTTTTCAAGGATTTTTAGGGATTTTTTAGGATTTTAGGGATTTTAGGGTTTTTATGGATTTTGAGGGGTTTAAGGGTTTTTAGGGGTTCTTAGTACTTTTATGGGTTTTAAAGGTTTTTATAGTGTTTAGTGGTTTTTAATTTTTTGATGGGTTTTAGGTTTTTTTTACATTTTTAGGGGTTTTAGGGGTTTTTTGGGATTTTTATGGTTTTTTGGGGTTTTTCGGGACTTTGAGGGTTTTAGGGTTTTTCAGGGTTTTCTAGGGTTTTAGGGTTTTGAAGGATTTTTAGAGTTTTTTACCGTTTTAGGGGGTTTAGTGTTTTTAGTGTGTTTTTAGGGGTTTTATGGTTTTTTAGGAATTTATAATTTTTTTTATTAATTTTAATGGGTTTTCAGGGTTTTTATGGTTTCTTTTGTTTTCTAGGATTTCTAGTGATTTTTTGGATTTTTTTTTGATTTTTAGGGTTTTAGATATTTTTAGGGCTCTTTGGGTTTTTAGGGAATTTTATGGTTTTTAGGGTCTTTTGGGTTTTCTGAGTTTTTAGGATTTTTACAGTTTTTAGTGTTTTTAAAATTTTTTAAGGGTTTAAAGGGTATTTAGAGTTTTTAGTGATTTTTAGGGGTTTTTGGGTTTTCGTATTTTTTAAACATTGTAGGGGTTTATTGATTCCAGGGGGTTTTTATGGTTTTTAATGTTTTCTTTATGTTTTCATAGATTTTTAGTGTTTTTATGTTTTTTAGGGTTTTAGGTATTTTGAGGATTTTTAGGGATTTCAGGGCTTTTTTTGGTTATGTGATTTTCAAGGTTTTAGGGTTTTTAATGTTTTCAGGGTTTCTTAGTTTTTTTCATGATTTTTAGGGTTTTTAAGGGTTTTTACGGGTTTTTAGGATTTTGTGGGTTTTAAGGGATATTCAGTTTTAGGGGAGGTATTTTCGGTTTTATGATTTTTTGGGTTTTTAGGGTTATTTGAGTTTTTTAGGGGTTTTATGGTTTTTTAGAGTTTTTAACATTTTAGGGGTTTAAGGGTTTTAGTGTTTTTAGTGGGTTTTTTTGGGTTGTCATGGTTTTTTTGAGTTTTTTATGAATTTTATGGTTTTCATGGGGTTTTCCCAGTTTTTAGGGTTTTTTTACATCTTCATGGTTTTTTAAGGTTTTTTAGGTTTTTTGGGTTTTTATGGTTTTCGGGGATTTTTAAGGTTTTAGGGTTTTTAGGGTATTTCTGGCTTTTAGGATCATTTTTTTTATTTTCAGGTTTTTTTTAGATTTTAGGTTTTTTAAGGCTTTTAGATTTTTTTAATGTTTTTCGGGGTTTAAAAGGATTTTAGAGTTTTTAGTGGTTTTAGGGTTTTTTGCGTTTTTTTGTGTTTTTAATGTTTTTACATGCTTTTATGATTTTCTATTGTTTTTCAGGGTTTTTCGTGTTTTTTAAATTTTTAGGGATTTTTTAAGACTTATTAGGCTTTTAGGTTTTTAAGGTTTTTGGATTTTTAGGATTTTTAGGTGTTTTCTTTGTTTCATGGGTTTTTCTATGTTTTTTTGGGTCTTTTTGGGTTTTTAGGGTTTTTTAGGGTTTTTAGAAATTTTTAATGTTTTTGTGGGTTTTAAGAGTTTTTAGTGTTTTTTTACTTTTTTTGGGTTTTTTGGTTTTTTAAAGGTTTTCAGTGGTTTTTAGGGATTTCAGGGGGCTTTCAGGATTTTTAGGGGGTTTTAGGTTATTAATATTTATTAGTGTTTTTAGTATTTTTATGGTATTTAGGGTTTTTAGGGTTTTTAGGGTTTTTAGGGATTTTAAGTGTTTTTAGGGATTTTAAGTGTTTTTAGAGTTTTTAGGGGTTTTCATAGTTTTTAGGGTATTTTTTGGGTTTTAGGGTTATTTTGAGTTTTTAGGGGTTTAAAGGTTTTTTATAGTTTGTAACATTTTTAGGGGTTTAAAGGGTTTTTAGACTTTTTAGTGGGATTTTAGGTTTTTATTGGTTTTAGGGTTTTTTAATGTTTTAAGAGTTTTTTTTTTGTTTTTAGGGGTGTTTCAGGGTTTTAATGATTTTTTCAATTTGAGGTATTTTTAGGGTTTTTTTGGATTTTTATGGTTTTTAGGTTTTTAGGGATTTGGAGGGGTTTTGGGGATTTTTAGGGTTTTTAGGGCAAGGAAGTCTGCTAGGCTATTCCTGACCACCCCCAAAATTTATTTAAAAAAGACACGAAGACACTGCAGACAAGGGAGGGGTGGGGTCAATCAACCCACACCCAAAAACCCTTAACAAACACACACACAAACCCAAAAAAAGAAAAGCAAAGAAAGAAAAGACACGAAAACCAGACACAACAACCGCATCATCACGTCACATCCAGCCAGTACCAGCATTCAGCAGCACCACGTCTAAGCAAAAACCAATATCCAGCAACATCCTTCAGCAGCATCTCCAAAACATCTCCCAACCAAATAGAACCAGCATCCCATATCACCAACCAGCCCTCAGCCACTAGAAACTCATCTTCCATACCAACAGCAAGCACCAGTAGAAGTCCACTACCAAACCAGCCGCAACAAGCCATCCCTAATAGAAACTTACATCCAAACATCCATCCACATCCAGCATCATAGCCAATCAAGAGTCAATACCCGTAGTATCTCACAAGAAGACCAGTCGCAACCAATAAACACCATCGGTTTACAACTACAACAACACCTCCAGAACCTCCTCTATAAGCGGAAAACAACAATGAGCATCCTATTATCCAGCATCCATCATCCTCATACCAGAAAAAACCAAACATCCAGCAAAACGCATCCAACTTCTCCCATCCAACAACATAGAAAAACATAGCAGTGCACCTCCCGCTTCCGCCAAAATCAAGAATCGGCTTCAAAATTCCGAGAGAAAAATCCACCACAGTTGAATCACTCCAGAACCGAGTCATACCATAAGATCGGAACCAGCAAATGTACCTCATGGCACATCTCGGGAGCAGCATCCCACCTGGGACATCCACCATAAAACAAGGTATGAAACTGCAGGAACGTACCATCTGAGAAGAAAGCCCTGGGTAGGCCTGTAGACCAAGCTGCTATTGCACCTTTCCAAGCCAATGAAGCCCTCGACCTTGTTGACCCGTCTGCAGATGCTTCAGATCTGAAAAATTGACCTCAATCTGCAGTTGCATCTCTCCATCGCAAAGCCAGGAAATTTGTCGTCGCGCCTGCCTAAAGTCGTCGCAAAGCCAAGGAAACCACCACATATTCCGATCTGGAGTCGGGGTTGACTTCACCGTCGACTTAGAAACCTGTCATTCTTTCACACCGCAGCACCAGCGGGAGTCTCCATGACCATCACCAAGCTCGTCGAGCCTCCGAGACCGCAACTAGGCCACCAAGAAGCCATGGATGTCGTCGCCAAAGAGCATTGAAGATCCATCGGAAGGCAACAACACTGAGGATCGCGAGAGAGCACCTGGAGACTCGACCTCCATCTTCCTTAGGGTTTTTAGGGATTTAGGGTTTTTAGGGTTTTTTATGGTTTATAGGGGTTTTATGGTTTTTGTGTGTTTTTTGGGTTATAGGGTTTTTTTGAGTTTTTTAAGGTTTTAAAGGTTTTTTGGAGTTTTTTTACATTTTTAGGGGTTTTCAGGGTTTTTAGAGTTTTTAGTGGGTTTTTAGGTTTTTTGCATTTTTTATGGTTTTTATCGTTTTCAAGGTTTCTAGGATATTTTTCATTTTTAGAGATTTTTTGGGCTTATTTTAGAACGTTTATTGTTTGTAGGGTATTTTAGGGTTTTTTGGGATTTTGAGGGTTTCAGGGTTTTAAGGGGTTTTTAGGGGTATTGTTGAGTTTTTTTGAGTTTTTAATTTTTTTTAGAGTTTTTAAATTTTTATTAGTTTTAAGGGTTGTATAGTTTTTAGTGGGTTTTTTTGAATTTTTAATGTTTTAGTAGTTTTTATGGTGTTCAGGGATTTTAGGGTTTTTTACCTTTTCATGGATTTTTAAGGCTTTTTATGATTTTTATAGTTTTTAGGGTTTTATGGATTTTTTTGGGGTTTTCAGTGTTTTTAATGTTTTTAGGGGGTTTCTCAGTTTTTAGGGTTTCTATGGTCTTTTGGGTTTTTAGTTTTTTCTTGATTTTTTTAGGTTATATGGTTTTTAGAGTTATTTAACATTTTTTGGGGGTTTTAAGAGTTTTTAGATTTTTTAGTTGTTTTTAGTATTTTTTATGGGTTCTCATGGTTTTAAGGGGCTTTTTATGTATTTGGGAATTTTTTAGTATTTATTTGGTTCTTAGGGTTTTTTAGGGTGCTTTGGGATTCTGAGTGTTTTTATTCGTTTTCAGGGTTTTTTTTGTATTTTTATAGTTTTTGTAGGTTTTATGGGGTTTTATGGTTTTTTGAAGTATTTAAGGGTTTTTATAGTTTTTAGGGGTTTTTTAGGGTTTTTAGGATTTTTAGGGTTTTTTATGTTTTTAGGGTTTTTTGTGATTTTGTGGGTTTTTAGGTGTTTTTATTGTTTTTATGGTTTTTATAAATATTTATGGTTTTTAGTGTTTTTTTTTGTGTTTTTAGGGTTTTTATTATTTTTAGAGTTTTTAACGTTTTAGGGTTTTTGAGGGTTTTTAGTGTGTTTTAGGCCTTTTATGGGTTTTCTGGGTTTTTTAGGATTTTATTATTTTTATGGTTTTTTGGGGGGTTTTAGGGTTTTTACTTATTAGGTGAATTTTAGGGCTATTTTAATATTATTTTGGATTTTAGGGTTTTTCGGGTTTTTTGGGTGTTTAAGGGTTTTTTTTGAGTTTTTAGGGGTTTTAAAAGGGTTTTTAGAATTTTTAGTTGTTTTTAGGACTTTTATGGGGTTTTGGGTTTTTGATGGTTTTTATGGACTTTAGGTTTTCTAGGGTTTCTAGGGACTTTGAGGATTTTTATAGATTTTTTTAAGGTTTTAGGGTTTTTAGTGTCTTTTTGGGTTTTAGGGTTTTTCATGTTTTTATGGTTTTTAGAGTTTTATACATTTTAGGGGTGTTTTGGGTTTTAGGGTTTTAAGTTTTTGAAGGTTTTTTTAAGGTTTTAGGAGTTTTTAGGGTTTATTACAGTATTTAAGGGTTTTTATGGTTTTTAGGGTTTTTAGGGTTTTTAGATTTTTTCACACATTTAGGGATTTTTAGGGGGTTTTTAGGATTTGTTTGGTTTTTAGGGATTTTAGTTTTCTTAGGGGTTTATTATTTTTAAGGGTATTTTAGGGTTTTTAGTGGTTTTCAAGGTTTTTAGGGTATTTTTGGGTTTTTAGGTTTTTTTTGAGTTTTTAGGGGTTTTAAGGTTTTTTGAACATTTTAGGAGTTTTAAGGGGTTTTAGACTTTTTTTATTGTTTTTACAGTTTTTATGCGGTTTTCAGATTTTTAATGGTTTTTAGTGGATTTTATGGTTTTTAGGGTTTATAGTGTTTTTTAGTTATTTTTAGGGGTTTTATGGTTTTTTAGGGTTTTTAGGGATTTTGAGGGATTTTAGGGTTTTAGATGTTTTTAGGGTTTGAGGGTCTTTTGGGGTTTCCAGAGTTTTTATTTTATTTTTTCATAGTATTTTGAGAATTTTAAGGGTTTTCAGGGTTTTAGAGTTTTTAATGGTTTTTTAGGTTTCTTAAGGGTTTTTATGATTTTTAGGAGTTTTTACCCTATCAAGCGTTTTTAGGGGTTTTTAGGAGTTATTTGGTTATTAGGGTATTTTAGGGTTTTTATGGATTCTGAGGGTTTTTAATGTTTTTAGGGATTCTTAGGGTTTTTTAGTGTCTTTTGGGTCTTTTGGTTTTATGGTTTTTTTGAGATTTTTAGGGGTTTAAATATTTTTTAGATTTTTTAAACATTTTAGGGGTTTAAGGGATTTTAGAGATTTTAGTGTTTTTAGGGTTTTTATGGGTTTTATGGTTTTTTAAGGTTTTAAGGGGTTTTATGGTTTTCAAGGAGTTTTCATGGTTTTTAGTGTGTTTATTTTTTAGGGATTTTTAAGGCTTGTCTTGGATTTTTATGTTTTAGTGGTTTTTAGGTCTTTTGAGGGTTTTAGGGGACTTCGGGATTTTTAGGGGTTTTTATGGTTTTTAGAGTCTTTTTTGTGTTTTTTGGTTTATTCCTCATTTTTTAGGTTTTTTATGGTTTTTAGAGTTTTTTAATGTTTTAAGGGGTTTAAAGGGTTTTTAGAGTTTTTAGTGGGTTTATGGGTTATAATATTTTTTTAAAGGTTTTTAGGGGGTTTTATGGTGTTCAAGGGTTTTTTGGGTTTTTAGGGGATTTTATATTTTTAGATATTTTAAGGGATTTTTTATGATTTTTATGGTTTTTAGGGTTTTTAGATATTTTGAAGGAGTTTAGGGTTTTTAGGGGTTTTAGGGTTTTCTTGGGGGTTTTATGTTTTTTTGGGTTTTTTTGGATTTTTGGCCTTTTTATGTTTTTAGGTATTTTTAATGTTTTTTTAGGATTTTTATGGTTTTAGGGTTTTTAAGCTTTTTATGGATTTTGAGTGTTTTTTGGGTTTTTTGGAGTTTTATTGAGTTTTTTACGGTTTTTAAGGTTTTTAGAGTTTTTAATGTTTTTAGGGGGTTAATGGTTTTTACATTTTTTTAGTGTTTTTTAGGATTTTTATTGGTTTTTAGGGTTTTTTTGTTTTTCAGGGGTTTTTTAGGGTTTTAGGGTTTTTAAATTTTCAGATATTTTTATGGATTTTTTAAGATTTTTAAGGTTTTTTTGGATTTTTATGTTTTTTAGGGATTTTGGGGGGTTTTGGTGTTTTTTAGAGTTTTCAGGGACTCTTTGGGTTTTTAGGGTATTTTTGAGTTTTTAGGGTTTTTAAGATTTATAGAGTTTTTTTAACATTTTTAGGGGGTTTAAGGATTTAAGAGTTTTTAGTGGGTATTAGGGTATTTTGGGTTTTTGTGGGTTTTAAGGTTTTTAGGGGTTCTTATGGTTTTCAAGGGTTTTTGGGGGTTTTAGGGATTTCTACGATATGAGGTATTTTTAGGGATTTTAATATTTATACTATTTTTATCATTTTTAAGCTTTTTAGGGATTTTGAGGGTTTGTAGGGGTTTTAGGGTTTTTTAGGTATTTTAGGGTTTTTAGTTTTTTTGTATGTTTTAGCGGTTTTTAGGTTTTTCTTGGTTTTTAAGTTTTTTAGAGTTTTTTAAGGTTTTTATGGGTTTTAATAGTTTTTAATGTTTTTAGTGGGTTTTTCGAGATTTTATGGTTTTTAGTATTTTTTATTGTTTTTATAGTTTTTAGGGGTTTTTAAGGGTTTTAGGGTTTTTTTTCAAGGTTTTTTAGTGATTTTTAGGATTGTTATGGTTTTTAAGGTTTTTAGGGTTTTAAGGATTTTTCATAGTTTTTATGGGTTTTTTGGATTTTTAGGGTTTTTATTGAGTTTTTTTGGGGATTAAAGATTTTTTAGAGTTTTGTTTTACCATTTTAGGGGTTTGAAGGGTTTCTTTAGTTTTTAACGGGTTTTAGGGTTTTCAATGTTTTATGGTTCTTTAAGGTTTTTAGAGGTTTTTATGTTTTAGGGGTTTTTTAGGGTGTCCATGGTTTTTTAAGTTTTTAAGGTTTTTTTGGTATTTTTTATTATTTCTATGGTTTTTACGGGTATTTAGGGTTTTTAGGTATTTGACAGTTTTTTGCGTTTTCTGGGTTTTTTATGGTTTTAATTGGATTTTTAGGGGTTTTTGTGAATTTTTTAGGGTTTTATAGGTTTTTTTTATTTTTCTAACATTTTAATGTGTTTTAAAAGTTTTTAGAGTTGTTAGTGGTTTTTAGGGTTTTTAGGGGTTTTTAGGGGTTTTTTTGGTTTTTATGTTTTTCAAGGGCTTTCTAGGTTTCAAGGGTTTTTATTTTTTAGGGATATTTAGGGATTTTTTTTTGATTTTTTTGGGTTTTATGGTATTTTAGGTTTTTAGAGATTTTGAGGGTTTTTAAGGGGTTTTAGGGGTTTTTAGGGGTTTTCAAGGATTTCAAGAACTTTTTGGGTTTTCGGGTATTTTGGAGTTTTTTTTTGTTTTTAAAGGTTTTTTTAGAGTTTTTTAACATTTTTAGGGGTTTTAAGGGGTTTTAAAGTTTTTAGTGGGTTTTAGGGGTTTTATGGGGTTTAGGGTTTTTTATGGTGTTTAGGGGTTTTAATGGGTTTCAGGGGGTTTATGGGTTTTTAAATTTTTTGGGGATTTTTTGGTATTTTTTATGTTTTTTATGCTTTTAGGGGTTTTAGGGTTTTTAGGGATTTTGATGGTTTTATGGGGTTTTTAGGGTTTTTTAGGGTTTTTATGCTCCTTTTGGGTTTTTGGGTATTTTTATCTCATTAGGGTTTTTTAGAGTTTTTAACATTTTTAAGGGTTTTAAGAGTTTTTAGAGTTTTTAGTGGGTTTTGGGGGTTTTATGTGGTTTTGAGATATTTTTATGGTTTTAGGGGGTTTTTTCAGCGCTTTTAGTGTTTTTTACATTTTGAGTGATTTTTTGGGATTTTTTAGGATTTTTATGGTTTTTTGGGTTTTTTGGGTTTTTAGGGATTTTTAGGGGTTTTGGGGGTTTTTAGGGTTTTTAGGGGTTTTAAGGTTCTTTTAGGTTTTGGGGGTTTTTGTGAGTTTTTTAGGGGTTTTATGGTTTTTATAGTTTTTTTATCGGTTTTATGTGCTTAAAGGGTTTTTATAGTTTTTAGTGATTTTTAGGGTTTTTATGGGATTTTAAGGTTTTTACGGTTTTTAGGGGTTTTTACGGTTTTTTACATTTTCAAGGATTTTAATGGTTTTTTAGGATTTTGAAGTTTTTTCAGGTTTTTTTGGTATTTAGATATTTTGAGGGTTTTTTGGGTTATTCTGGTTTTCAGGGTTTTTTAGGTTTTTAAGATCTTTTGGGATTTTGGGTTTTTTTGAGTTTTTTAGGATTTAAAAGGTTTTTTATAGTTTTTAACGTTTTTTGGGGGTTTAAAGGGTTTTTAGAGTTTTTTTGTGGTTTATAGGGGTTTTAAGGGTTTTAGTGATTTTTAAGGTGTTTATAGTTTTTAGGGACAAGGAAGGTACGGGGCCAGGCTAATCCTAACCCATTTTTCGGGGGGTTTTCAAGGCTTTTATGGTTTTTTACATTTTCATGGATTTATAGGAATTTTTTAGGATTTTTTTGGTTTTTATGTTTTCTTTTGGGTTTTTTGGGATTTTGAGAGTTTTAAGGGTTTTCAGGGGTTTTTAGCATTTTGAGGGTTTTTTAGGGTTTTTAGGGTGTTTTGGGGTTTTTAGGGTTTTGTTGAGTTTTTTACGGTTTTATGATTTTTTCAGATTTTTTAAAGTTTTTAGGGGGTTTAAGGGTTTTAAGGGGTTTTAGCGTTTTTAGTGGGTTTTAGGGTTTTTTTAGGGTTTTTGGGTTTTTTAGTGTTTTTAGGGAATTTAGGGTTTTCATTGGTTTTTCAGGGTTGTTAGGATTTTTTACATTTTCAAGAATTTTTAGGGAATTTTTAGGATTTTTATGGTTTTTAGGGTTATTTTAGTATTTGAGGGATTTTGAGGGTTTTTTGGGGTTTTTTGGGGTTTTTTGGCGTTTTATGGTTTTTAGTGGGTTTCGGGTTTTTGAGGGTCTTTTAGCATTTTTTTGTTTTTTTAAGTTTTTTGGGGTTTAAAAGTTTTTTTAAGGTTTTTAATGTTTTTAGGGGTTTAGGGGTTTTTATAGTTTTTAGTAGTTTTAGGAAATTTATGGGTTTTTAGGGTTTTTTGAGGTTTTAAGGGTTTTTATGGTTTTCAGGGGGTTCATATTTTATAGGGTTTTTTACATTTTGGGTTTTTTTATGGACTGTTTAGGATTTTATGGCTTTCAGGGTTTTTTTTATAGTTTTAGGGATTTTTAGGACTTTTAGGGGTTTTCAGGATTTTTTTGGTTTTTTAGGGATTTTAGAGTTTTTTTGTTTTTTTTTGGGTTTATAGGGGATTTTTTTTATTTTATAGGTTTCAAGGTTTTTTAGAGTTTTAAATCTCTTTAGGGGTTTTAATGGTTTTAGAGTTTTTGTGGGTTTTTATAGTTTTTATGGGTTTTTAGGTTTTTTAATGTTTGTATGGTTTTTAGTGGTTTTTCAGGTTTTTTAGGGATATTTCTGTATTCAGAAATTTTTAGGGATTTATTAGGATTTTTATGGTTTTGAGGGTTTTTTAGGGTTTTTAAGGATTTTGAGGGGTTTTAGGTTTTTTCAGGTATTTAGGGTTTTTTTTGGTTTTTTGGGTCTTTTTGTTTTTTTTGGATTTTTTTGGGTATCTAATGTTTTTTTTCGAGTTTTTTAACTTCTTTAGGGGTTTTAAGGGTTTTTAGAGTATTAGTGATTTTTTAGGTTTTATGTGGGTTTTATGATTTTTTTAAAGGTTTTTAGGGATTTTATGGTTTTTAGGGTTTTTAATGTTTTCAGTGAACTTTAGGGTTTTTTTAGGATTTTTATGGGTTTTTTTGTTTCTTCAAGGTTTTTAGGGTCTTTTGGGTTTTTAGGTGTTTGTTTGAATTTTTTTGGGTTTTTAAGGTCCTTCAAATATTTTGACATTTTTAGGGGTTTTAAGGGTTTTTGGAGTTTTTAGTGGTTTTTGGGTTTTTATAGGTTTTATAAGGTTTTTAGGGGTTTTATGGTTTTTTATTGGTTTTTAGGGTTTTTAGGAATTTTACACTTTTTGTGATTTTTAGGGCTTTTTTTGAATTTTTATGGTTTTTAGGGTTTTTAGGATTTTAGGGGATTTCAAGGTTTTTATGGTCTTTTTGACATTTTTGGGGGGTTTTGAGTTTTTAGTGGTTTTATGGTTTTTTATAGTTTTTTTAAAAAAAATTATGGCAAGGAAGGTGCAGGTCCAGGCTATCCCTGTCCCACCCAATGTATAAAAAGAAAACAATCCACACAAAGGGAGGGGCAGGATCAAACAATCCACACCCAAAAGCCCCAAAACACCCCCTACAAACCAAAACCCCACAAGAGCCCAAAAATAGAGAAGAGAACAAGTCAGTTAATGTTACCACAAAATTCATAAACCAGGCCTGCACTGTAAGGGTTATCATTCGCACCATATCCAGCAGCCACATCAGCAAAGCGCAAGTCCGAGTCAACCCATGTGTCCATAGATTCCTATCCCAAATTAAAGTCCCCCTGTAGTCTGAAAAGTTCCAGGTACTTCTCCTTGAGCCACATCACCATGGGCCGAGGGAGAGAAGAATGATCCTTCCTCTGCCTCCTTTGGGGGGAGAAGAGGTGAAACCATCCGCATGAGCTGGCTTCTTATATAGGATGTTTTTGCTGGCCACACTTGAGGCCCCTTTGTCACCATCCCTGTTCACCTGCCCAGACGACACTCCATCCCCCTTTTAAGAGGCATCCCCTTGCTTAGCTCTTTCCCTCATGAACTGGGCCATATTGGCATTTATCCTACGGTCATCCTCAGCAAAAATGTCCCCCAATATTTTAGCCTCATACTCGAGGGAGACCCTTGGTCATTCCACCACCACCATGTCATGCAGGACCACATAGTGGTCTTCAGCGGATGAGGATCCATGAACCTCCACGGTCATCTGCAAATATGGGGCCATACCTCCTTCACCCTTTTTCCCATCAATCTCTAGCAGTGAAATTCCATCCCTGTTCTCCGCGCGATTAGCACCGACCTCTTCACAATGAAATGATGGAAAAACCCCCAATCCAGCCCTCCCAAATTCACCACACCCAAGGGGTAGAACCAAGGGGTCATCTATTCTCCGACCAGGGGGTCGTCATCAAATTAAATGGTATGCTTCCCAACCATGATCAGCTCTTTCCCAACCATAATCATCTCCTTCCCATTTCCATCCATATCCTCCTGTTCAGCCACCTCCCCCTGCTCGGACACCCCCCTTCACAACATCACCACCTGCTGACTCATCTGAATCCAACTCCTCAAACCTATTACTCATAGCAACAGCATCCCTAGACAACAACTTGTTGTTGTCCTGCCACTTCTATTTCTCCAAGCCATGACAACACAGCCGGGGGCTGCATCAGGGGGATTTATTTGTACCCAGGCCCATCCATGTCCCCCTGCTCAGCCATATTCCCCTACTCCATTCCTCCCCCTTTCAACTCACTACTTCTTGCTTGCTTGCTGCTGCCGCTCAGAGCCACACCTTCATCAGTGTGAATCACCTCTACACTGGCCCTTCCCATTCTGCTACTATTCCTAGTCAATTCCAGACTCATGCCACCTGAAGTCACCACTACTACCTCCATTTCACGCGCAACATTCAAATACGTTTTTAGTTGCTCAAAAACTACTGCAATCATTGGCTGGTTTGGTAGTAGCTTAGGCATTCTCGTGACTTCCTGCACCTCAACCATGTTCTGGCCACCCTCACCAGAACCTACCTAAGATAGATTCATGCCACTCCTATCATTGGCACCATAGATGCAAGACTGATCACTATTCCCAAATTTCTACCAAGAAGAATAGAAGTCAACTCATGATTCAAAAATCATCGGTTTCTTCCAGCGGAGATCCTCACCCACAATAATCCACAAAAAATCCTCTGTATCCTTAGAAGCATCAACTTCGACAAAAGCCATCGAAGAAACATGGTGACATAGGGCCTGAGTCTAGCTATCCACACATAAAACCCTTCCCACCAGATTCTCAAACATTGATATAATAGAAATATTTTTAAAGGGGAGGGCAAGTTAGGTAAATCTAACCCAAGTCGCAAACATGGGGGAGTCACGTTTCAGATGAAGGTCAAAATTCCACTGGAAGAGGGAGAAGCAAACACCATTGCAGCTTCGGGGTGTCGCGGACCAAGAAAGAATAAGATCCTCCTTAGATACAAAGCGAAACATAATAGGATCACTACCAACGAGACCCACTGTTTCACGGTCCTGGAGATCCCAATGCTCTAAAACAAACCTTTCAAAAATGTTCGTTGGGGGGTGGCACTTAATAAATCTTGCAACCAAAGTCAGAAGATGAAACATAGAGGCTTCAATGAACTCATCGATTGAAATTGGGAGCTGAATGTGACCTTCAAAAAGTTCCATCACCTTCGAAAAAATATTAGTCCATGGAAAAGGAGGTAGCAAGCTGGGAGACGAGAACAAGATGAAAGTGCAGTCCTCATTGAGAACCAGCAGAGGCCCCTCCTCCATAGGGGGGAGACGTCGAGGTCATCGTCATCTACAACCTGGAAGGGTAAGGGAGAAGCCATCATGTGGGATTGGAGCGGTGATCTTCTTCTTCCTTATGGTTTTTAAGGATTTTTAATGTTTTTAGTGGTTTTTTGGGTTTTTATGGGTTTTTGGGATTTTAATGTTTTTTGGGTTTTTTGGGTTTTAGGGATATATTAAGGGGTTTTAGGTATTTTTACATTTTCAAGTATTTTTAGGGATCTTTTAGGTTATTTATTTTTTTAGGGGATTTTAGGTTTTTTAAGGATTTTTAGGGTTTTAGGGTTTTTCAATGTTTTTAGGGTTTTTAGGATCTTTTTGGGGTTTTGGGGTTTTTAATGTTTTTCAGGGTTTTAAATATTTTTTAGAGTTTTTTAAAGTTTTAATGGGTTTAAAGGGTTTTTAGAGTTTTTAGTGGTTTTTATTGAGTTTTATGGTATTTTATGGGTTTTACAGGTTTTTATAGTTTTCAAGGTTTTTTTTGGTTTTTAGGGTTTTTTACTTCTTCAGGAATATTTAGGACTTTTTTAGGGTCTTTTGGTTTTTTTGGTTTTTTTTTGGATTTTGGGGTTTTTCAGGGGTTTTCAGGGTTTTTTAGGGTTTTTAGATGTTTTCAAGGGTTTTAGGGTCATTTTGGGTTTTTAGGGTTTTTTTAGCTTTTAGGGCAACGAAGGCTCGTGTCCAGGCTATTCCTGGGACCCCCCAAATTTTATTAAAAGAAAAGACACAGACGCTGCAGACAAGGGAGGGGAGGGATCCTCCGATCCACACCCAAAATCCCTTACGACCTCAGCCTAAAGGCCACAGAAAGAGGAAGAAAAGCAAAAGCAAAAACAAACAAGTCAAAAGGTTCAATTGGAAAAGCACACAAGGGGAGGATCAGTCAACATCGCCACCAAAATCCTCCAGCTCTGCACCTCAAAACCCCATGACCACACCAAAGCCGTCACCCACATCAGCAAAACTGAAATCTGACTCAGTACCCATGTCTGTTGAGTCCCATCCAGAATCAAAATCCTCTTGCATGCCAATCCTGGATAGCAGCTTCATCCTAGCCTTCTCTTGCTCTGCAGAAATTGAAAGCCGCTCTTTCTTATTCACCTTTAGATTAATTCTTACAGCTCGTGAAGAGGCCCTAGTTTCCATGGGACGTGAGAGTGTAGAGTAATCTTTCCTCTGTCTTCGTCTCGGAGGGGCAGAAGTGGATCCAGCTGCAACACCTGCCTTCGCACAAGCGACACCATCACTGACAGTAGGTGTTGCCATCCCTTTCTTACAGTCTTCCCCAGGAGTTTCAACACCTCTTTTCTCCTTTGGCCTGGCTATAGCAGCATTTATCCGGCGATCAGCCTCAGAAAACCTCTCCCCGAGCCTCTCAGCTTCATCCTCAAGTGGGAACCTTTCCCATTCAACCCACACCATCTCATGCAGCTGCACACAAAAAGCTTCAGTAGAGGGGACACCATGAAGGACCATAGCCCTCTGCAGGTCCATGGACGGACCACCAGCATCACCAGCATTTCCCGACATAGGGCTAAGCTGACCACTGGGAGGATCCTCAGCACCGCTTATGCTGTCAGAGGGAGGATATAACCTAGGCCCCATGTCAGGTCCCCCCATACCTGGACATCCTGACAGAATCATAGGGGCATCACGCCAGTTCATGTGTGGCCCCATGGGGATCCAGGTCTCCTCATCCACCATAGGCCTTTCCTCAGCTGAAGACAAGCTCCACTCATCTCCAGTCCTCGGGCCCTGAGCAACCACTACCTCCTTCATGACATCTGCCACCCGCACATCCTCCCTGGCAGGATCAGCCAAGACTGCAACCTTCAATCCAACTATATCATCTCGTTCCAGATCCAGAGAACAGGCCTCCTCCACATTTTCTTCCCCGATGCCCATCACCGCAGCCTTCCTTAAATCTGTCTGCCTCCTAGGGGAGTCACCATACCCATGGACACCTTTAGCAGAAGCCCGGTTATCCCTCTCAGCCAGCATCACTTCCTCCTCATCAGCATTCCCCGAAACACCAGCACCTCCAGTCATACTCACAACAAAACCACCCTAATCCATCAGGGCCACCTCTAAGTCACATCCAGCCAGCAAAGCAGACGAGCAGGGAAAATCAGCATTCATAGGTTGGGAGGAATCCACCCCCTTTGTCCCCTTCACCTCCACCATAGGGAGGGTAATCTCACCAGAAGACATGCGAGCCAGAGAACCACCACCCCTGACAGTGCCAGAGCAGCCTCCAGAGTGATCACTGTGCCCAAAACTCCAACAAGATGAGCAGAAAACCGGCCATTTCTCAAATATGGCAGGCTATCTCCACCTAAGTTCTTCCCCCACTACAATCCAGACAGCATCCACAGGAGACTTCAAAGAATCGATTTCAACAAAATCCCTTGGTGCAACCGGATGAAAAAGGGCCCTAGTCCTACTATCCACACATAGGAACCTCCCCACCAAATTCCCAAGCATCGAAATAATAGAGATGTTTTGAAATGGAAGGGGAAGCTCAGAAAATCTCACCCAGGTAGCAGCAATCGCGGAACTACGCTTCAGATGAAAATCAAAGCTCCACCGAAAGAGGGAGAAACGAGCGCCATTGCATGACCGAGGAGCTGTTGACCAGGCTAAGACTAGGTCTTCCTCCGTGGAAAAGCGAATCATGATGTGGGATCTATCGATCAAGACCACAGTCACCCGAGCCCTAAGATTCCAAAAAGCAGAAATGAACCTGTCGAAAGTGGCAACCGGGGGTCACCGCATCGGGAAGCTTGCAAGCAGAGTCAAGCGGTGCAGGTCCGAAGCTTCAGTAAACTCCTAAAGCGAGAGTGGAAGCTACGGACAACCTTCGAAAAACTCCTGAACCTTAGGGGTTTTATGGTTTTCAGGGGGTTTCATATTTTTTAGGGTTTTTATGTTTTCTGGGATTTTTTGGAATTTTTTATCTTTTTTATGCTTTTTATGATTTTTAGGGGTTTTAGGGATTTTGAGGGATTTTAGGGATATTTAGGTTTTGGGGGGGGGGTGTTCTATTTTTCATGGGTTTTTAGGGTCTTTTGGGTTTTAAGGTGTTTTTTAGTTTTTTTGGGTTTTTATGGTTTTTTAGAGTTTTTTAATATTTTTTGTGTTTAAAGGGTTTTAGATTTTTTAATTGGGTTTTTAGTTTTTATGGGGTTTTAAAGGTTTATATGAGCTTTTAGGGTTGTCATGCGTTTTTAGGGTTTTTATGAATTTTTATATTTTTAGGGATTTTTTAGGATTTGTATGGATTTTAGGGTTTTTATGAATTTTGAGGGGTTTTAGGTGTTTTCACAAATTTTTAGAGTTTTTTATGTTTTTATGGTTTTTTGTATTTTTAGTGTTTTTTGAGTTTTTTATGGTTTTTAGGTTTTTTAGAGTTTTTTGACGATCTTCGGGTTTTTAAGGAATTCTAGATTTTTAGTGGTTTTTAGGGTTTTCTTGGATTTTATTATTTTTAAGGTTTTATGGATTTCAGGTGTTTTTAAGGGTTTTAGGGTTTTTATGATTTTTTATTTTTTAGGGATTTTTAGCATTTTTATGGCATTCAGGGTTTTTAGGGTTTTTAGGGGTTTTTAGGGTTTTTAGGGTTTCTTTTGGTTTTTAGGGGTTTTTTGAGTTTTTGAGAGTTTTCAAATTTTTTTAGATTTTTTAAACATTTTTATGGATTTTAAGTATTTTTTGGAGTTTTTAGAGTGTTTAAGGGTTTTGTGGTTTTGTATGGTTTTTATGGGTTTTTATTGTTTTCATGGGTTTTTCAGGGTTTTAGGGTTTTTATGTTTTCTGGGGTTTTTAGGGATTTTTGGTTCATAAGGTTTTTTAGGGTATTTAGGGATATTAAGGATTTTTGGGTATTTTTAGAGTTTTTTAGGGTTTTTAGGTGTTTCTAGGGTTTTTAGGGTCTTTTGGGTTTTTTGGGGTTTTAGGTGTTTTTTAGGATTTTTAAGGTTTTTTATGTTTTTTAACATTTTTAGGGGGTTTTGGATTTTTTAGAGTTTTTAGTGGTTACTTAGGGTTTTTATGGTTTTTAAGGTTTTTAGGGGATTTTTTGGTTTTCAAATATTTTTTCATGGTTTTTAGGGTTTTTTACGTTTTCAAAGATTTTTAGGGAATTCTTAGAATTTTTATGATGTTTTGGGTTTTAAGGGTTTTTAAGAATTTTTAGGATTTTTAGGATTTTCAGAATTTTTTTGGAGTTTTAGGATTCTTTAGGGCTTTTAGGTTCTTTTGGATTTTTAGGTTTTTTTGAATTTTTAGGGGTTTTAAGGTTTTTAGAGTTTTATAATGTTTTTAGTGGTCTTAATGGTTTTTAGTGATTTTAGTGGGGTTGTCAGGTTTTTATGGGTTTTTAGGGTTTTCTAAGGTTTTGAAGGATTTTTATGGTTTTGGGGGGTTTTTCAAGGTTTTTAGGGTTTTATATGTTTTCAGGGATTTATAGGGTTTTTAGGATTTTTATGGATTTTAGGGTTTTTTACGATTTTAGCAATTTTGAAGGTTTTCAGGGGTTTTCAAGGTTTTTTAGGGTTTTTAGGTTTTTTCATGGATTTTAGGGTTATTTGGTTTTTTAGGGTTTTTAAGGTTTTTTAGAGTTTTTAACATTTTTGGGGGTTAAAGGGTTTTATAGTTTTATTGGGGTTTAGGTTTTTTATGGGTTTTAGGGTTTTTATGGTTTTTAGGGGTTTTATGGTTTTTAGCGGGTTTTCATGGTTTTTAGGGTTTTCTAACTTTTCATGGATTTTTAAGTATTTTTTAGGATTTTTATGGTTTTTAGGGTTTTATGGTTTTTATAGATTTTGAGGGTTTTGAGGGTTTTTTGAGTTTTAGGGTCTATTTGGGGTTTTTAGGTTTTTTTAAGTTTTTAGGGTTTTTAATGTTTTTTAGAGTTTTTAAACATTTTTACGGGCTTCTAGGGTTTTTAGAGTTTTTAGTGGGTTTTAAGGGTTTTTATGGATTTTTTTGGTTTTTTCATGTTTTTATGGATTTTTATGGATTTTAGAGATTTTGAGAGGTTTTTTGGTTTTTTGGGTTTTTAGGGTTTTTATGGTTTTTAGGGTTTTTCTGGTTGTTTTGTTTTTTTTTTTGAGTTTTTTAGGTGTTTTAAGGGTTTTAACATTTTTAAGGGTTTAAAGGGTTTTAGTAGTTTTTCAAGGTTTTCTTGGATATTTAGGGGTTTTCAGGGTTATAGGGTCTTTTGGGGATTTTTGGGTTTTTTTTGAGTTTTTAGGGGTTTTATGTTTTTTCAGAGTTTTAAACATTTTTATGGGTTTTAAGGGATTGTATAGTTTTTATTGGGTTTTGGGGTTTTTACGAGTTTTATGATTTTTGGGGGGTTTTCAAGGATATTAGAGTTTTTATGTTTTAAGGGATTTTTATGGATTTTTATGGTTTTATGGGTTTTTATGGATTTTTAGGGTTTTTAGGTTTTTTTAGGGTTTTTAGGGGTTTTACGGTATTTTTTTTGTTTTTATGGTTTTTTTTGAGTTTTTTTGGGGTTTTAATTTTTTCTAGAGTTTTTAACATTTTTAGGGGTTTTTAGGGTTTTTAGAGTTTTTTGTGTTTTTTTAGTTTTTATGGGTTTTTAGGTTTTTTATGGTTTTCAGAGGGTTTTTTTGGTTTTTACGATTTTTTATGTTTTCAGGGTTTTTTAGGTATTTTTTATAATTTTTATAGTTTTAGGGTTTTTAGGGGTTTTAGGGAATTTAGTGGTTTCAAGGGTTTTTAGAGTTTTTAGGGTTTAAAGGGTTTTTAGGTTCTTTTGGGATTTTAAGGGGGGTTTTTTGAGTTTTTTTAGAGTTTTATAGTTTTTTAGAGTTTTTTAACATTTTTAGGAGTTTATGGGGATTTTAGAGTTTTTAGTGGTTTTTAGGGTCTTTATGGGTTTTTAGGGATTTTTAAGGTTTTAGGGGTTTTTTGGTTTTCAGGGGTTTTTCATGGTTTTTAGGGTTTTTTATGTTTTCAAGGATTTTTGGGGATTTTGAGTGTTTTTATGGTTTTTAGAGTTTTTAGGGATTTTTGGGATTTTAAGGGATTTTAAGGAATTTTAAGGGTTTTCAGGTGTTTTTTTTTTGTTTTTTTGGGTCATTAGTTGTTTTTTGGTTTTTTGGGTTTTTAGTGTTTTTATGTTTTTTTAGTTTTTAGGGGTTTTTAGAGTTTTTTAACATTTTTTTGCAAGGAAAATAGAAGGCATATATTGATGAAGATGAATTACAATCAAACCAATCACCCAAGGGGTGATCCAAGCTAACCCAAAAACAAAGTCCAAGCTTGGAAAGAAACTATAAGAAAAAAAAGCCAAAGAAAACCCATGGAATACCCATGGATCACCAGGAAACGAGCAACCGAATAGACAGAAACACAAGCCCAAAGACGCAAGAGCAAGTGCTGGAGAAAAGTCCAAGAGATGGAAACCGACACCACCAAACATTAAAACAACAGTGTAGAAACACACCCACCAAGGCAAAGCAATATGATCCTAGCAGTCTAAAGCTCAGTAGCGACAATCACTAAGCACCCAACAAACCAGCCACTGAGACAACCCTGTAAACACGATAAGCCCCTCTAGTCAGCAACCAAAAGGGCACCCAACACCACATTTTCCAAGTAGCAGGCATCTAGAAGTATAGTCACTTGAGACCCCAACATATGAGCTCAGTAGTAGTCAAAAGATGGTGTAGGAGCCCATCACATGCACCCCTGCCAAACCAGCATAAACAACCACTACACCACAAATCACAAGCCAGCAGGCAACCTTGATGAGAATAATCCCACCCAAAAAAAATAGGCAAGCCCGCATGCACACACTCACACACTCATGCAACACCATACACACATGTACTCACACACCACATGTACACACACACACACTCACGCACCATCACCCACGCACACGCACACACACAACAGAAAACCAACCCACCAAACCCAAGAACCAGCATAAATTCTAGCCCCTCCTAGCCACTAATCAATAGCCATCCAACCATAAGAACCATCCCAACACACCACCAGAAACCCACCCAGTAGCCCCGCAGCCTCCACCCTCAGCCCATGTCATCTTGCAGCTGAAATACCACTGTCATGCCAACAGCACTGCCCAAACTCCCTACAACATCTAGAACCAATCCCCTAACCTCCATCCCTCCAGAAAGATCCAAGAAGATCAAAAAAATAAAAAACCACCCAGAACCAGCAAAGAAGCATGAAGCCCCCACCCCCACCTAAAACCCACTTCTCCACCATCCAAGGCCCCTCATACCACCTTACAAAAGCACCAGATGAATCCACAAACCATCCATCCTGCATCCTGCATCCCCCAACACCATACTCGTACCCCTGCATCTAGACTTGAGGCAACAACAACCAACACCACTTCCAACAAGAACCAGCAAAGCAACAACCATCTAGAAACCAACAACCCCACACCCAGCTGACCAGCACCCATCTGGAGAGACATCCCATTTCCAAGCACACAACCAGTAACTCTGAAAGACAACCAACACCCAATGCCCCCTGTCCAAGAACCATACAGTAACAACTGAAGCCAAATAAAATTTAAAGAGCACCTGAGAGGACCACCGCCCAAAGAATATCCCACGAACACATCTCCCAAGTCGGCCACCAAGAATCCTACAAAATCCAATCCATCCATCCTGATCCAAGGAGCAAGGAGCACCATGCCCCAGCTGATCCCACCAACCCACCCATTATAGAAGTCTCCCACAACACATCCATCTCGCAAGCAGACACACCAAGAGAATCCAATCAACTGCAAAACCACCATACAACCCATCCTATCTAACCAAGCCCCTAAAATCAACCAACCAGGCTGATCCCAAGCACCAAAACAACACCAGCATCCTGAACCCAACATCCAAAAATTGACCATACATCCACCACACAGTAGCAGATCACCATAATGCAAGGAAACTGACCAAAATGAAGAAAGTATACAAGAAAGTGCCAATTACTAATCAGGTTCTTATTGGCCGTACTGTTAGGAAAATTCTTATAAGAAGAAATCCTAGAGCGAATGACAAGCCCAAACTTGAATCAAAGGTAACTACCACTATTAAAGTTAGAGCAATGCAGACATGAATTAAATTCATTCAAAATGAGGTACACCAAGGATAAAACTCCATGTTTCTGCAAATCAAGGTTTTAGGGGTTTTTTACATTTTAAGGGATTTTTTTAGAAATTTTGTGTTTTTAGGGTTTTTATGGATTTTGAGGGTTTTTAGATTTTTTCAGGGTTTTTTGGGTTTTTGGGGGGTTTAAGGGTTTTAATATTTTTTAAAGTTTTTAGGGGTTTTAAGTATTTTAAAGAAAATTAGTGGGTTTTTCAAGTTTTTATGGGTTTTTAGTGTTTTTAAGGGTTTTGGGGTTTCTATGGTTTTTAGGGGGTTTTCATGGTTTTTAGGGTTTTTAATGTTTTTAGGGAATTTTGGGATTTTTTTGTATTTTTATGGTTTTAGGGTTTTTAGGGATTTTAGGTATTTAAAGGGGTTTTAGGGTTTATCAGCGGTTTTTAGGGGTTTTAGTGTTTTTCATGGTTTTAGGGTTTTTTAGGGTTCTTGAGGGTTTTATTGTTTTTTAAAAAATTTATGTATTTAAAGGTTTTTTATAGATTTTATTGTTTTTATGGTTTTTATGGGATTTTAGAGTTTTTAGGGTTTTTAGTTCTTTTTTATGATTTTTTTTGTTTTTAGGGGTTTTAGTAATTTTGAGTGTTTTTTTGGGTTTTTAGGGTTTTTTAATGTTTATAGGGGTTTTTAGGGTTTTTTAATGTTTATAGGGGTTTTTAGTGTTATTAGGGTCTTTTTTGGGTTTTCATATTTTTTTTAATGTTTTTTATGGTTTCCAAGGTTTTTTGGATGTTTTTTAATGTTTTTAAGGGTTTTAAGAGATTTTATATTTTTTAGTGGTTTTTTAGTGTTTTTATGTGTTTTTAGGGTTTTATGGTTTTTATGGGGTTTTATGGTTTTCAAGAGTTTTTTAAGGTTTTTAGGGCATTTTTCTTTTTTAGGGATTCTTAGGTTTTTCTTGGATTTCCATAGTTTTATCTATTTTTGAGTGTTTTTAAGGTGTTAGGGTCTTTTGGGGTGTTAGGGCCTTTTTGAGTTTTTTAGAATTTTTAAGGTTTTTTAGAGTTTTTTAATGTTTTAGGGGTTTTATATCTTTTTTTTTGTTTTATGGTTTTTAGGGGTTTTATGAATTTATGATGGTTTTTAGGGATTTTTGGGTTTTTTACATTTTTAAGGATTTTTAGGGATTTTTTGTCATTTTTATGGTTTTTAGGGGTTTTACGGTTTTCATGTATTTTGAGGATTTTTAAGGTATTTCATGGTTTTTAGGGGTTTTAGGGGTTTTAGGGTCTTTTGGGTTTTTAGGGGTTTTTTGAGTTTTTTTATATTTTTATGTTTTCTTAGAGTTTTAAATGTTTTTAGGTGTTTTAAGGGTTTTTAAAATTTTTAGCGGTTTTATGGTTTTTATGGGGTTTTTTGGGTTTTTATGGTTTTGAAAGTTTTTCAGGGATTTTAGGTTATTTTTGGGTTTTTATGGTTTTTTGTTTTTTAATTTTTAGGATTTTTAAGGTTTTTTAGAGTTTGTTATAAAATTTAGGGTTTTAAGGGTTTATAGAGTTTTTAGTGGTTTTTAGGGGTTTTATTTGTTTTTGAGGTTTTTAAGGCATGTAGGGGTTTTTATGGTTATCAGGGGTTTTTATTTTTTCAATGATTTTTAGAAATTTTTTAGGATTTATATGTTTTTAGGGTTTTCAGGTATATTGAGGGTTTTAGGTTTTTTAGGGTTATTTAGGGTTTTTTAAGGTTTTAGGGTCCTTTTCTTGTTTTAGGTGTATTTTTTGAGTTTTCTAGGGGTTTTAAGGTTTTTAGAGTTTTTTAAAGTTTTTTGGGGTTTTAAGGGTTTTAAGAGTTTTTTGTAGTTTTTAGGGGTTTATGGGTTTGTTGGGTTTTTAATGTTTTTAGGTGTTTTTAGGTGTTTTTTATTTTTAGGGGTTTTTCATAGTTTTTATGGTTTTGTACCTTTTTAGTGATTTTTGGTCTTTTTTAGTATTTTTATATTTTTAGGATTTTTTAGGGCTTTAGGGATTTTGAGGGTTTTTTGGGGTTTTCAGGGTTTTTAGGTGTTCTAGAATCTTTTCAAGGATTTTTGGGTCTTTTTTTGGTTTTTAGGGTATTTTTATGTTTTTTACGGTTTATAAGGTTTTTAGAGCTTTTAAACATTTTCTGGGGTTTTAAGGGTTTTTGAGTTTTAGTGGTTTTTATGGATTATAGAGTTTTTTTTGGGTGTTTAGGGGTATTTATGTTTTCAGAGTTTTTAGATTTTTTATGTTTTTAGGGATTTTTTGTGATTTTTAGTATTTTTATGGTATTAGGGTTTTTTAGTGATTTTGGGGATTTTGGGTTTTTTTTGGATTTTCAGAGTTTTTTACGATTTTTAAGTCTTTTGGGGTTCTAAGGTTCTTTTGGTTTTTTAGGGTTTTTAAGGTTTCTTAAATTTTTTAAACCTTTTTAGGGGGTTTAAGTTTTTTAAGAGTTTTTAGTGGTTTTTAGGTTTTTTATGGTTTTTTAGGTTTTTTTAATGTTTTTTTTGTTTTTATTGTATGAAGGATTTTTTAGGGTTTCTAGGGTTTTATTTTTTTTGGGATTTTGAGGGAATTTTTAGAGTTTTATGGTTTTTAGGGATTTTTAGAGTTTTATGAATTTCAAGGTTTTTAGGTTTTTTTAGTTTTTTATGGTTTTTGAGGGTTTTAGAGTTTTAGTGGTTTTTAGGGTTTTTATGGTTTTTAGGGGTTTTTCTAAGTTTTTAGGGGGTTTACGTTTTCAGGAATTTTTAGGGATTTTTAGGATTTTTAAGGTTTTTTAGAGTTTTTATGGTTTTTCAAGGTCTTAGGGTCTTGTGTTTTATGGGATTTTTTTTGAGTTTTTAGGGTTTTATTGTTTTTTATATTTTTATAAATTTTTTAGGGGTTTAAAGGGTTTTCTGAGTTTTTAGAGGTTTTTAGGGTTTTTATGAGTTTTAATGGTTTTTATAGTTTTTAGGGTATTTTATGGTTTTTAGGGGGGGTTCTGGGTTTTTAGGGTTTTTTATGTTTTCAGGGATTTTTAGGGCTTTATTATGAATTTTTTGGTTTTTAGGGTTCTTAGGGTTTTTAGGTATTTGAGGTTTTTAAGGATTTTTAGGGTTTTAGGGTTTTTAGGGTTTTTCAGAGTTTTGGGGCCTTTTTGGGGTTTTAGGGGTTTTTTGAGTTTTTATGGTTTTAAAGGTTTTTTTATAGTTTTATAACATTTTTTGGGGTTTTAAGGGTTTTTATAGTTTTTAGTGGTTTTTAGGGGTTTTATGGGTTTTTGGTTTTTTAAGGTTTTTATTGGTTTTTATGGTATGAGGGGTTTTTCAGGGTATTTGGGTTTTTTTACTATTTTCAGTGATTTTCAGGATTTTTGAGGGTTTTTATATGTTTTTAGGGATTTTAGGGATTTTTAGGGTTGTAGTGTTTTTTAGGGTGTTTTAGTGTATTTTGGGTTTTTAGGGGTTTTTTTAAGTTTTTCATAGTTTTTAAAGTTTTTTAGAGTATTTTAGTATTTTTAGGCACTTTAAGGGTTTTTTTTAATTTATAGTAGTTTTTTAGGTTTTTGGGGTTTTTAGGGTGGTTTAAGGTTTTGGGGGGTTTTGATGGTTTTCAGGGGTTTTTAGGGTTATTTTAAATTTTCATGAATTTTTAGGTCTTTTTAATATTTTTATGGGTTTTAGTTTTTTTAGAGTTTTTAGGGATTTTGAGGGTTTTAGGGTCTTTTAGGGTTTTGAGGGGGTTTTTATGGTTTTTAGGGTCTTCTTGGGTTTTTAGAGTTTTTTTAGTTTTTAGGGTTTTATGGTTTTTTAAATTTTTTTAACATTTTTAGGGGGTTTAAGGGTTTTTAGAGTTTTTAGTGGTTTTAGGGTTTTTGTGGGTTTTTATGTTTTGAGGGGGGTTTTTTAGGGATTTTCCATGGTTTATAGGGTTTTTTTAGATTTTCAAGGATTCTTAGGGTTTTTTAGGATTTTTATGGGTTTTAGGGGTTTTAGGGTTTTTATTGATTTTGAGGGGTTTAGGGTTTTTAGGGTTTTTTATGGTATTTTTGTGTTTTTATGGTTTTTTGGGACTTTCGGGCTTTTAATGTTTTTTTGAGTATTTTAGGGTTTAAAAGGTTTTTTAGAGTTTTTAACATTTTTAGGGTATTGTAGTGTTTTTAGAGTTTTTAGTGGGTTTTTATTTTTTTTGCGGTTGTAGGGATTTTTAAGGTATTTAGGGATTTTTATGGTTTTCTTGAGTTTTTCATGGTTTTTTGGGGTTTTTTACATTTTTAGGGATTTCTAAGGATTTTGAGGATTTTTTCGGGTTTTTTTGGGTTTTTAGGGTTTTAAGGACTTTGAGGGTTTTAGGGTTTTTCATCGTTATTTATGGTTTTTAGGGTTTTTAGGGTCATTAAGGTCTTTGTGTGTTTAGGTTTTTTTGTGAGTTTTTTTGGGTTTTTAAGGTTTTTAGAGATTTTAACGTTTTTATGGGTTTTAATGGTTTTTAGAGTTTTTACTATTTTGCAGGGTGTTTATGGTCTTTAGTGTTTTTAAGGTTTTTATGGATTTCCGGGTTTTTAGGTTTTTTTACGTTTTCATTAATTATTAGGGGTTTTTTAGTATTTTTATGGTTTTTATGGATTTTTAGTGTTTTAAGGAGGTTTGAAAGTTTTTTTGGGGGTTTCAGGGTTTTTAGGGTCTTTTCGATTTTAGGGTTTTTTGTGTTTTTTAGGGTTTTTAAGGTTTTTTAGACTTTTTTTAAAAACAAAATTAGGGGTTTTAAGGGTTTTTAGAGTTTTTAGTGGTTTAGGGTTTTTATGAGTTTTTAGGTTTTTTAAGTTTTTAGGGGTGTTTAGGGTTTTTAGGTTTTTTTCAAGGTTTGTGTGTTTTTTTCCTTATTCAAGGATTTTAGGGCTTTTAGGATTTTTATGGTTTTTTGGGACTTTGAGGGTTTTTTGGGGTTTTCATGGTTTTTAGGGTTTTTTAGGATTTTAAGTTCTTTTTGGGTTTTGTGTGTTTTTAGGTTTTTTATGGGATTTTAGGGTTTTATAAAGTTTTTAGTGGTTTGTATTTTTTTCAGGGGGTTTTCAAGGTTTTAAGGGTTTTTTGTTTTGAGGGATTTTTATGGTCTTTTAGGATTTTTATGGTTTTTTGGGTTTTTTAGTGTCACGACCCGTCCTCTAGGGCCCGTGTCGTAACTACCCCAAGCCCGCCTTCTATAGGCCAGGGGATGGTGACTAGCACCAAAGGAATAAATCCCTAAAACTGGGAAGGCAGTGCCTTTATAACTGTAAAAAAACACAACCAAAGTACAAGCGGAAGCAAACACTAAGTAAAAACTGAATACAAAAGAAGTGATGGAAAGTACAAGGGGCCAGAAATACAAGCCCAACAAGAAAGTGCAACTGAAAAGAAATTACAATAGAAGAAGGGAAAAACAGTTGAAATGTAGAAGCAGTTCCAGGATCGTCGTTCGGGGTTTCCTACCTGAAGGGTAGGTAGAGATGTCCTCCTCAGTAGTCCACGTCTATCGGCCTGTTCCGTGTACCGTCAAGCCGAGTGGTCCACCTCCGGGTATCTTCCAGTCCTGGCTCGCTCTCAGCCTCCGTCAGTTCTGTCCGTCGTCTGCATCTAACACAATGAGGTGTGGGAAAAGCCCCTACAGGGGTGAGTATATGAATACTCAGTAGAGGACCCCGAGACCCCCGAAGGTCTCCTAGAATCCACTAAGGATAAACTAAATAAGAAAGATACAATCATGAAGTATCAACCAACCCTACTTAGGCATATGCTTATACATATACCTAAGTTACCAATCATAGTCTGACTCCAACTCTCGAGCCCAATCACAACTCAGTCCACAAAGAAAGTAAAGTCGATCACATCGATAATAATGATTGAAAGACAAGACTCAACTCATAGAGGTATACAACACAAGAAGTGGGGTAGAGATGATTAGATATAGCCTTTGAATGATCTCCTCTGTCGAACCCATGTAGGATCCTGGAACAATATCAGCGCTATCGAACCCATGTAGGATCTTGGTACAGAAGTAATCACTGTCGGAACCATGTAGGATCCCACTACAGAAGTCACCGCCATCGAACCCATGGAGGATCCCGGTAGAAAAGTCATCGATGTCGAACCCATGGAGGATCCTAGTACAGTATCGTCGTTGTCGAACCCACGGAGGATCCTGTCATCTCAGTCGCAGCCATCCCTAGGGTTTCCACACACAGCATGCTCGATTCCAGGAGGGTCCTCTCCTCAAGCCAAGTGTCGATACATAAACTATCAAGAATTCTTGAGTTAATGTATCCTGTAGTTCTGTCTCATCATAAGGAACCCAACACGATAGACGGCGCGTCAATCGGACGCCCGGTCTGAGAGTTATTGGCATTTCTGTTTAAGGGGCCCGGTTGGTTTTTAGACTCAAACCAATCCTGTCATACCCCAACTGCATCCAAATCTCAAGTAGAGTATTCCAAAAGTACCATTCTCCTCTAAGCCTTCCGTCACCGCAGACGGTTCATTGTTCAGACACCTGTAGCCTAAGATACGAACTAAAAGGTGTATATGGCCATAGCGGGTTGGGTCCGGTCTGACCCAGTGGGACCAACCCGGTACGTGGTTCCGACTCGGTCCGAGGAAACGGCCTGAGCTGAGGGGACGGCCCGGCCCGAGGGTGGCCCGACCAAAGGCATCCCGACCTAGGGCGGCCCGGCCGGTGGCGGCCCGGCCGGTGGCGGCCCGGCTGGCCACGCATGGGAGGGGAGTGTCATGCCCCCTGTTCTGCTCCGAAGAAACCGGTGCTAGGCGCCGGTTTTGTTGACCCGCGGGACCCGAAGGTCCCTCCTTCTTGTCCGGCTCCACGGCGGTCGGCCGTCTCTGCCCCTCCACCGCAGCGCGACGGCGTCGCGGTTGGGCTGCCCTCCGCGTGGCGCCACAGGGCCGCGCCATCACCACTGCAGCCCGACCTGGCCGCGGCCTTCGGCTCCACCGCGCGGCGCCATAGAGCCGCGCTACTCCATCCGCTGCAGCCCTCCCGGTCGCAGTTCCTCTCCAGTGTGGCGCGACGGCGCCGCACCCCTTTGCCGTGTCCTGCCCTAGCCGCTGTTCTGCACCTCTGGCGCAGCACGGCACGAAGGCGGCGCGCCTCTTTCATCCACCACAGTTCTTCTCCGGCGCGGTGTGATGGCAATGTGCCCTTCCAGTTCAACCTCCGACGTCAACCAAACAAGAATCAACAAAGGGACGTCAGGCCGTATTTTTTCGGCTCACGCCCTCCACTTTAGGTGATAACAATTGGCCACCGTCGAACCAAAAATAAACGTCGAAGAACGAGGGTATAATTCATACATTAAAATAATCAAATCCCCCTACCTTGTAATCGTTGTTCATTCGGCAGAGTCTCGGGAAGGCAGCATCGTTTCGATGACGTCGAGAGGAGATTATGTCGTCATTGGCGACATTCTTTGTGGGTGGTGTCTTCCCTTTCTTTCCACGGGTGAAGAAGAACAAAATTGATGCTCAATGTTCTTTGGAGATGAGAGGCGTTCTTTGTTGGAATACGTCATTCTCCAAGAACTCCAAAGCTCCACCCAAGAGATTCACCAAGCAACATAAAATAATAGCTTCTCTATTATTTTATTGTTTCCATGCATTCTAAAAAGAATTCAAAAAGTTTTTCAAATTAAATTAAGCCCCCTCACTTCATTAATGGATGAAGTTGTCTTAATTAATTTGGGGGAGGAAGGTGAAGAATTCAATTAATCCATTAAGCGAATAGGCACATTAATAAGGGGAAGGTGGAGGGTTCATCCTCCTTAATTGGGGGTTCAAGGGGAATTAGAGAGGTCCGGTGTCCCCCACCTAATAATCCTCCAAGGGAGGTTATGTGGGGGTGGGACCCACCACCATAACCTCTCATGAGGGATTATGGTGTGGTGGCCCCCACCTCCAACCACCACTTGGTGGTTTTAACCACCACTAATAAAATAAACTGAATACTTTATTTTATTCAATTTAATTAAAATCCTCCAAAAATTTATCTTCCACTCACAATAAAACACAACTACGGTGAAGGTATCACTAAGAGAATACCAGCGCTATGAGTTCAACGTTGTCCTCAGATTTAAATTCCAAGCACCGGTTCTAAAGTTATAAAATCATGCTCGCACGTTTATTGAACGTACCCTATCTAAACTTTGGAAATTGATTCCGGGCACACCGGACCTCAAAATCAAGCGCCGTCAGTTTCACAGACTCGTAAAATTCCCATGTATTTAAGAAAAAAATTTCCACAGAAATTATGGATATTTACATTCTCCTCACCTCAGGGATTTACGCCCCCATAAGATACAACTCACACTAATGAAATAGATGGGGGTACTGAGCACACATCTGAGCCTCCCGCTCCCATGTGATCCTTTGGAGGTTCTCGTGCTGCCAGCGAACGTGCACCAGAGGTATCTACCATCCACGAAGGACCCGTTCTTGTCGATCCTCAATCTCTATTAGAACATCCGTGAAATTCACCCTGTCATCGATGTCCAACTTTCTGTGGTCGATGATGTGGGACGGGTCGTGCACGTATCTCCTCAGCTGAGATATGTGGAAGAGGTCGTACACCCGGTGCAACTAAGGTGGAAGATCCAAGCGGTAATCCACCTCGCCTACCCTGCTGAGGACCTAGAAAGGTCCAATGAATCGTGGATATAACTTACCGCCTTGGACAAATCTCCATAGACCTCATTGAGGTGAGACCTGTAGAAAGATGTGGTCACCATCCTCGAACTCCAGTGGTCTCCATCTCCTATCAGTATAGGAATTCTACCTGCTTTGTGCATTCTTCATCCGCTCCTGGATGATCTGAACCTTCTCCGTCGTAGCCTGCACCATCTCTGGTCCTACAAGTACTAACTCCCATAGGTCAGTCTAGTACAGAGGCGATCTGCAATGTTGTCCATAAAGTGCCTCATAAGGTGCCATCCCGATGGTGGAGTGGTAGTTGTTGTTATACGCAAACTCTACCTAGGGTAAATGATCCTCCCAACTACGACCAAAGTTGACGACACATGCATGGATCATGTCCTCAAGAGTTTGAATGGTCCTCTCAGTCTGACCATCCATCTAAATATGGAAGGTGGTGCTCAAGTGAAGCTGCGTCTCGAAATCCTCCTGCAACCCTCCTCCTGCAACCCCTTCCATAGCCGGGAAGTGAGACGACCATCTCGATCGGAGACAATCGTCAATGGCACACTATGAAGCAGTATGATCTCCTGTATGTAGAGGCATCCCAATCTCTCTACTGAACCCTTCTCTCTAATCAGTAGGAAGTGGGCTGACTTGGTGAGTCAGTCGAAAATCACCCAGACAGAGTTGTGTCCTCTAGATGTATGTTGAAGCCCCATCACGAAATCCATGGATATTCCATCCCACTGCCACTCTGGGAACTCTAAGGGATGAACTAAGCCTACGGGTACCTGGTGCTCTACCTTCACTTGCTAACAAGTGAGCCATCGTGAGACAACCTCCGCTACTTCCTTTTTCATACCTGACCACTAGTGCTGTCGTCGAAGGTCCTAGTACATCTTTGCCACTCCTGGATGTACCGCTAGAGGGGAAGTTTGAAACTCCTTCAACACTTCCTACTGAAGTGCAACTGGTACCATAGTACGTCCTCTGAAGAGGATGACATGCTCCTCACCTTCATAAAATCCATCAGGTACCTGCCCTGTGGATATCTGAGCACGTCGCGTATCACAGTCAACATCCCCATGCTGAGCCTTCCTAACTCGCTGAAGAAGTGTAGGAGTGACTATGAAAGATTGCAGAAAGGATGCCCCATCTCTATCCACAAATGATATCTACAATACGGCCAGCTTCTCTTTCGCCTCTACTAGCAGCTGAAAGCCTGATCTTCTACTGAGAGCATCTTCTACAACATTCTCCTTCCCAGGAGTATAGACTATCTCGAAGTCATAGTCCGGGAGGAACTCAAGACATCGCCGCTGTCTCAGGTTCAGGTCCTTCTGAGAGAAGATATATCTGAGACTCTGGTGGTCAGAGTAGACTATAAAGTGTTCACCCATAAGATAGTGCCGCCACATCTTCAAGGCGAAGACTACTGCTTCTAACTCCAGGTCATGGGTAGCATAGTTTTGCTCATTTTGTCTCAACTTCTGAGAACCATACGTGATCACTGCTCACTCCTGCATCAGGACACACCCGAGTCTGGTCCCTGATGCATCGTAGTAAACTACGTACCCAGCGCCTTCTTCAGGTAGCCTCAAGATGGGTGCACTAGTCAACCTATGTCTCAGATCCTAAAAGCTCTACTGGAATCTCTTAGACCACATGAAGGGTTTCCCCTTCTTCGTCCATGTTTTGCAAAAGCTGCAAAGATTTCTCCTTTGCTGAAAAGAGAAATCTGGTCTCATCCCCTGGATGAACCACGTTCCTTGTCTAATATAGTCAATCCTGACATGAACAGTTCTAATTCATGCCATGGATGACGTCATAAGGCCTTGACACTACTACCAAGTGATCCAACCATTACTCTCGCCTCCATGGTTTGAGTCACATTGTCCGCATCAGTGTGTGGTCACTGGGTCTCCTCCAGTAGGAATATTGAATGTTAGGGTCAAGTCAAAGGTTTTAACCAGAACCTCTTAGTATTAACCACACAAAAGGTAGGAAAGGAAACGTCACAAGGAAAGTGTCTTTTATTACTGCAGCTCAAGTACATGGATACAAATCAACCACAAACAACGACATCAACGAAGCTAGGAGCATCATAAACAAAGGCCTTTATTCCTGGAGCTAGTCCCGCTCTTGTCCACCTGCTCCTGGAGCTTGGGGTGAACCTCCTGGTGGTGGTGGTGGTAGGGCCTCAAATCGTTGTACACCACCCGCTGCTCGACCAGCTCCTCTGCCAAGTTTGCCTGCTCCCGGTGGACCACCATGATCAAACCTCTTCCTCTGCCTGAGTGGTCCATCTACTGTCTGCTTCTCATCTGAAAGGCAGGTTGGGTAGTCACGAGCCATGTGACCCTGGCCGCGTGCATGCATAGCACTGCCTGCTCCTTGTATGGCTGGCTCTATCTCGTGTGCCCCACATAACCGAACCTGAATCCTGGGGTCGCCCACCTAATGGACTGGTCCGCTTGGACATCTGCGACATATGTCTACTACCAGGTGCAGAAGACTCTTCCATGTGTCACCCTGTTGTGTGTCTCGCTGCTGGTGTCTGCTCAACAAGAAAACTCTCCATAAGAAGGGCTCTCTCTAGCACCCCCGCCTGCGTCGGGATGCTGAGGGATATCATCGAAGCCCTGATCTCATGCTTGAGTCCTTGCTCGAAGGTCCGAGCCCTAAAGAATGGGTCCCGTACCATATCGGTGGAATACCACGAGAGGTTAGTAAACCTCACTGAGTACTGAGCTAATATTATGCTTCCCTACCGCAGATGAAGTAACTCCTAAATCCGCACCACACGAAGGGTGGTTGGAAGAAACTCTGACCGAAAGAGACTCTCGAAGTCTTCCCAGAGTAAAGATGCATCATCATGCACCTAGAGCATCAAGCTCCACCATCTGAATGTTTCTGTATGCAGGAGATTCGCGGAAAGGATCACCATGAGATCAGCTGGTGTCCCTACCAATCTGAAAACTCTCACAACAGCCTCCATCCAATCCTCAGCTGCCTGTGGGTCTATCTCTCCCCGGAACCTGGGCAGCCTCTGGCACTGGAACTTGTGGAACAAACTCAGACGGCGTGCACTATCTACTGCTAGTGCTGGTGGTATTGGTGGCCCAGCGGGTAGTAGTACCGCTGGTGCCTCCGCTGTGATGGGGCCCTGCACCGAGGCCTCATATCTCGGTGGGCTACCATCTCGTACGAAACTCTGAACCCTAGTTGGCTGCCTTCGTGGGGCCATCCTGAAGGGAAACAGGTGCTCCATGATCAAAACAGTATACCTGGTGAGCTGACACAAAGTAATCACGAAGAAAACTTTTCAAAGGAAACACACACACAATCAGTGTTTTCGTGCACTGAGTTGGAAATAAATAGTCAGAGTCCTAGTGTATAGATACGTCGTCTGCCGCACCAACATCGGTTTCCCTAAACTGATGACCACACCCAAAACACTTAACACTTTTGCTGTTAAAAGAATCAGAGTCCAAGTTCTGTGGTAGAACCAACTCCTCTGATACCAATTTGTCACGACCCGTCCTCTTGGGCCCATGTTGTAACTACCCCAAGCCCTCCTTCCATAGGTCAGGGGCTGGTGACTAGAACCAAAGGTGTAAATCCCTAAAACTGGGAAGGAATTGTCTTTATAACTATAAAAAATCACAACCAAAGTACAATAGGAAGAAAACACTAAGTAAAAACTGAATACCAAAGAAGTCCTGGAAAGTACAAGGGGCCAGAAATATAAGCCCAACAGGAAATTACAACTGAAAAGCAAGTACAACAGAAGAAGGAAAAAACAACTGAAAGGTAGAAGAAGCTCCAGGATCATCGTCCGGGGTTTCCTACCAGAAGGGTAGGTACATATGTCCTCCTCATCACTCCACGTCTATCGGCCCGTTCCGTGTACCATCATGCCGAGTGGTCCACCTCTGGGTACTGTCCAGTCCGAGCTCACTCTCGGCCTCCGTCAGTGATGTCTGACATCTGCATCCAACAGAACGAGGTGCGAGCAAAGCCCATGCAGGGGTGAGTATAACAATACTCCGTAGGGGACCCCGAGACCCCTGAAGGTCTCCTAGAATCCACTAATAATAAACTAAAGAATAAAGGTACAATCACGAAGTATCAACCAAACCTACTTAGGTATATTCCCATACATATACCTAAGTTACCAGTCACAGTCCGGCTCCAACTCTCGAGCTGAAGCACAACTTAGTCCACAAAAGAAGTAAAGTCGCTCACATCAATGATAATGATTGAAAGACAAGATTCAGATCACACATGTATACAACACAAGAAGAGGGGTAGAGATTATTAGATGTAGCCTATGAATAATCTCCTTTGTCGAACCTACGTAGGATCCTGAACAGTATTAGCGATGTCGAACCCACGTAGGATCCTAGTACAGAAGTCACCACTGTCGAACCCACATAGGATACTGGTACAAAAGTCACCACTATCGAACCCACAGAGGATCCTGGTATAGAAGTCATCACTATCAAACCCATGGAGGATCCTGGTACAGTATCGTCATTGTCGAACCCACAGAGGATCCTGTCATCTCAGTCGCAGCCAGCCCTAGGGTTTCCACACACAACACACTCGATTCTGGGAGGGTCCTCTTCTCAAGCCAAGTGTCGAAACATCAAATATCATGAAGTCTCGAGTTGATGTATCCCATAGTTCCGTCTCATCAAAAGGAACCCAACACGATAGAGCTTCAATCAGACGCTCGGTCTGAGAGTTATTAGCATTTTCCGTTCGAGGGGCCTGATTGGTTTTTTGGTTCAAACCAACCTTGTTGTACCCCAAATGCATCCAAATATCAATTTGAGTATGCCAAAAGTACCGTTATGCTCTAAGAATTCCGTCTCCGAAGACGGTTCGTTGTTCGGACACCCGTAGCCCAAGATACGGACTAAAATGAGTATATGGCCATAGCAGGTCTGGGTCCGGTCCGACCTAGTCGGACCGATCCGGCCCAACCCGGTCTGTGGTTCCGACTCAGTTCGAGGAAACAGCCTGATCCGAGGGGACGACCAGACCCGAAGAGGCGGCCCGACCCGACGGGCGGCCTGGCCCGAGGGCGGTCCGGCCCGAGGCGGCCCGGCCAAGGGCGGCCCGGACGAGGGCAGCATGATAGAGGGCGGCCCGGCCTGTGGCAGCCTGGTCGGCCACGCGTGGGAGGGGAGTGCCTCCCCCCTGTTCTGCTCTGAAAAAACCGGCACTAGGTGCCGGTTTTGTTGACCCACGGGACTCGACGGGTCCCTCCTGCTTGTTCGGCTCCATGGCGGCTAGCCTGGCTAGCTGCCTCGCACCGCGGTCCTGCTGCCCTCCGTGCGACCCGCTGGTGCCGCACCATCACAGCTGTGGCCCGACCTGGCCGCAGCCTTCAGCTCTACCACGCGGCGTGACGGTGCCGCACTACTCCATCTGCCACAGCCCTCCCGACCGCGATTCCTCTCCGGTGCGGCACGACGGCACTGCACCCCTTTGTCGCGGCCCGCCCTAGCCACGGTTCCGCACCTCCGGCACGGTGTGATGGCACCGCGCCCTTCCAGTTTCGCCTCCAACATCAACCAAACAAGAATCAACAGAGGGACGTTGAGCTGTGTTTGTTCGGCCCGCGCCCTCCGCATTAGGTGATAACAATTGGCCACCATCGAACAAAAAATAAACATCGAAAAACGAGGGTATAATTCATACATTAAAATAATAAAATCCCCTACCTTTTAATCGGTGTTTGCTCAGCAGAGTCACGGGAAGGAGTCGTCGTTCCGATGACGTCGGGAGGAGATGACGTCATCGTTGGTGACATTCTTTGCGGGCAGCGTCTTCCCTTTCTTGCCCCGGGTGAAGAAGAACGAACTTGATGCTCGATATTCTTTGAAGATGAGAGGCGTTCTTCGTTGGAATACCTCATTCTCCAAGAACTCCAAAGCTCCACCCAAGATAATCACCAACCAACATAAAATAATAGCTTCTCTATGATTTTATTATTTCCATGCATTCAAGAAAGAATTCAAAATGTTTTTCAAATTAAATTAAGCCACCTCACTTCATTAATGGATGAAGTTTTCTTAATTAATTTGGGGGAGGAAGGTGAAGAATTCAATTAATCCATTAAGTGAATAGGCACATTAATCAGGGGAAGGTGGAGGGTTCATCCTCCTTAATTGGGGGTTCAAGGGGAGTTAGAGAGGTCCGGTGGGCCCTAACTAATAATCCTCCATCGGATGTTATGTGGGGGTGGGACCCACCACCATAACCTCTCTTGGGAGGTTATGGTGTGGTGGCACCCACCTCCAACCACCACTTGGTGGTTTTAACCACCACTAATAAAATAAAGTTAATACTTTATTTTATTCAATTTAATTAAAATCCTCCAAAAATTTATCTTCCACTCACGATAAAACGCAACTGTGGTGAAGGTCTCACTAAGCGAATATCGGCGTTATGAGTTCACTGGTGTCCTCAGATTTCATCTCCGGGAACCAGTTATAAAGTTATAAAACCCGCTCGCACGTTTACTGAACGTACCCGAGCAAAATTTAGAAATTGATTCCGGGCACACCAGGCCTCGGAATCAAGCGTCGTTAGATTTCACAGACTCGTAAAATTCCCATGTATTGAAGAAAATTTTTTCCAAGGAAATTACAGGTCTTTAAATTTATGTTTTTAGATATTTTGAGGGTTTTAAGGGTTTTTACAAGTTTTCTTGGTTTTTAGTGTCTTTTGGGGGGTTTGGGGGTTTTTTATAATTCTTTTAATATTTTAGGTTTTTGGAGTTTTTTAAGTTTTTTAGGGGTTTAAAGAGGTCTTGAAAATTTTAGTGGTTTTTAGGTTTTTTATGGTGTTTAGGAGTTTTTATGGATTTTAGGGGGTTTTCAGGTTTTTTATGGTTTTTTACGTTTTCAGGGATTTTTAGGGATTTTTTAGGATTTTAATGGTTTTTAGTGTTTTTAGGGTCTTACGTATTTTTGATAGGTTTTATTGTTTTCATTGTTTTTAGGGTTTTAAGGGGTTTTTATAGTATTTAGGGCCTTTTGGGGTTTTAGGAATTTTTTTGAGTTTTGTAGGGTTTATGGGATTTTAGAGCTCTTTAACGTATTTAGGTGTATTTAGAGTTTTTTTTGGGGTTTTAGTATTTTTATGGGTTTTTATGATTTTTAGTTACTTTTATGGTTTTTAATTCTTTTTCATAGTTTTTTGGGTACTTTGAGTTTTCAGGTATTTTCAGGGATTTTTTAGTATTTTTATAGTCTTATGGTTTTTAGGGATTTTGAGGGTTTTTTGGGGTTTTATGGTTTTTAGAGTTTCTCAGGGTTTTTTTGGGTCTTTTGGGGTTTTTAGGGTTTTTTTTCAATTTTTTAGGTTTTTAGGGGGTTTTAGAGTTTGTTAACATTTTTAGGGGGTTTCAGGATTTTTTGAGTTTTTAGTGGATTTTAGGAGTTTTAGATTGTTTTAGGGGTTTTTATGTTTTTAAAGGGTTTTTCAATTTTTTTAGGTTTTTTTTAAGTTTTAGGTATTATTAGGGATTTTTAGAGATTTTTATGGTTTTTAGGGTTTGTAAGGTCTGTAAGGATTTTGAGGGGTTTTTAGAGTTTTAAGGGATTTTCATGGGTTTTAGGGTCTTTTTGGGTTTTTTCGGTTTTCTTGTGTTTTTTATGGTTTTTAGGGTATTTTAACATTTTCAGCAGTTTTAGGGTTTTAAGAGTTATTATACTTTTAGTTGTGTCTTAGGGTTTTATTAGTTTTTAGGGTTTTAAAGATTTTTAGTGGTTTTATGGTTTTTTAGGGTTTTTTATGTGTTTAGGGATTTTGGGGATTTTTTAGGTTTTTTTTTATTTTTTTAGGATATTTTAGGGTTTTTAGGAATTTTGAGGGTTTTTAGGGTTTTTGGGGTTTTTAGGATTTTTCTGGGTTTTTAAGGTCTTTTGGGGTTTTTTGAGTTTTTAGTGGTTTTAAGGGTTTTTAGAGATTTTTAACGATTTTGGGGTTTTAAGGGTTTTTAGAGTTTTTAGTGGGTTTTATGATTTTATGGGTTTTTTATGGTTTTTACGGTTTTTTTGGTTTTTAGGGGGTTTTTACATTTTCTTGTATTTTTAATGATTTTTTAGATTTTTTATTGTTTTTTGGGTCTTTAGGGATTTTTGGGATTTTTAGGGTCTTTTGGGGTTTATGGGTTTTTTGAGATTTTTTGGGTTTTATGGATTTTAGAGGGTTTTAATGGTTTTATGGGCTTTAAAGGTTTTTAGTGGTTTTAGAGTTTTTATGGGTTTAGGGTTTTTAAGGATTTAGGGGTTTTATGGTTTTCAGGGCGTTTTTATGGCTTTTTACATTTTATTATTATTTTAGGGATTTTTTTTGATTTTTATGGTTTTTATAAATTTTAGGGGTTTTACGGATTTTGAGGGCTTTTAGGGAATTTTAAGGTTTTCTAGGGTTTTTAGGGGTTTTCAGGGTTGTTAGGGTCTTTTGGGTTCTTAGAGTATTTTTAGTTTTTTATGGTTTCTATGGTTTTTTAGAGTTTTTTAATATTTTTAGGAGTTTTAATTATTTTTAGAGTTTTCAGTGGTTTTAGGGTTTTTAGGGTTTTTTAGAATTTTTAGGGGTTTTATCGGTTTAGGGGTTTTTTGTTTTTTTTTACGTATTTACGGATTTTTTAGGTGTTTTTAGGATTTGTATGGTTTTATGAGTTTTTTTATAGTTTTTAGGGATTATGTGGGGTTTTAGGGGTCTTCATTATTTTTTATGGATGTTATGGTTTTTAAGGTTTTTGAGTCTTTTAGGGTTCTCAAGGTTTTTTGAGTATTTTTTGGTTTTTAATGTTTTTTAGAGTTTTTTGACATTTTTAGGGGTTTAAAGGGTATTTAGAGTCTGCAGTAGTTTTTATGGTTATTATGGATTTTAGGGTTTTTAATGTTTTAGGGGTTTTATGGTTTTCAGGGGGGTTTTAGGGATTTTATGGTTATTTACATTTTCATAGATTTTTAAGGATTTTTTAGGATTTTAATTATTTTTTGGGGTTTAAAGGATTTTGAGGGGTTTTAAGTTTTAAAGGGGTTTTAAGGTTTTTTTAAGGTTTTTGGGTATTTTTAGGGTTTTCAAGGATATTTTGGGGTTTTAAGGGTTTTTTATTTTTTTTATGATTTTTAAGGTTTTTTAGATTTTTTTTAACATTTTTGGGGGTTTGAAGGATTTTTAGACCTTTTGGTGGGTTTGGGGGTTTTATGGGTTTTTAGTGTTTTTAAGTTTTTTTTGGGGGGGGTGTTTATGGTTTTTAAGGGTTTTCATGATTTTTGGGGTTTTTTACATTTTATGTGATTTTTATGGATTTTTTAGGCTTTTTATGCTTTTTAGGGTTTTATAGGCTTTTAGGGATTTTGAAGGGGTTTTGGGGTTTTTCAAGCTTTTTTGGGATTTTCAGGGTTTTTTGGGATTTTCAGGGTTTTTGATATTTTTAGGTTTTTAGGGGTTTTTTTGAGTTTTTAGGGGTTTTAAGGTTTTTTATAGTATTTTAACTTTTTAGGGGGTTTAAGGGTTTTTAGAATTTTTAGTGGGTTTTAGGGTTTTTATGGGGTTTTAAGGTAATTATTTGTTATTTTTAGGGGTTTTTCAAGGTTTTAGGGTTTTTTTACATTTTGATAGATTTTAGGGATTTCTAAGGATTTTTATAGAATTTTTGGTTTTGTACGGTTTTTTTTTGGATTTTGTGGGTTTTGATGGGTTTTAGAGTTTTTAGGGCTTTTAGGGGTTTTCTGGGTTTTTTAATGGTTTTAGGGGTAGTTTTTAGGGTTTTTTTACATTTTTAGGGATTTTTAGGGATTTTTTTATGATTTTTATGGTTTTTAGAGTGTAATGATTTTGATAGTTTTTAGGGTTTTCAGGGTTTTTATGGTTTTTAAGGTTTTTAGGGTATTTTTGGTGTTTTAGGGTTTTTTTAGTTTTTTAGGGTTTGAAAGTTTTTTTAGAGTTTTTAACATTTTTCAGGGTTTTAATTTTTTTTTGAGTTTTTAGTGTGATTTTAAGGTTTTAATGGGTTTGTTGGGTTTTTATGTTTTTTTTGGGTTTTAAGGTTTTTAGCAGTTTTTAGGGTTTTAGGGTTTTTTACGTTTCCAATGGTTATTAGTGCTTTTTTGTGATTTTTATAGTTTTTATAGTGTGTTAGGGTTTTAGGAATTTCACCGGTTTTCAGGGTTTCTCAGGGTTTTTAGGGTATTTTTGGTATTTTTGGTATTTTTGGTATTTTTGGTTTTTATGGTTTTTAAGGTTTTTTAGAGTTTTTTAACATTTTTAAGGCTTTTAAGGTTTTTTTTGAGTTTTTTGTTATTTTTAGGGTTTTTCTGGGTTTGGGGGGGTTTTAGTAGGTTTTATGGTTTTCAAGGAATTTTAAGGGTTTTTTTGGGTTTTTTGGATTTTTATGGTTTTTAATGTTTTTAGTGTTTTTTCGGATTTCAAGCATTTTTAGGGTTTTCTATGTTTTTTAGTATTTTAATGATTTTCAGGGTATTTTAGTGGTTTTAAGGGTTTTAGTGTGTTTAGTGGTTTTTAGGGTTTTAATAGTTTTTTAGGTTTTTATGGGTTTTTATGGTTTTTAGGGGTTTTCAGGGTTTTTAGGGTTTTTATGTTCTTATGGATTTGTATGGATTTTTATGATTTTAGGGTTTTTAGTATTTTTTTTGGATTTTAGGGATTTTGAGGGGTTTTAGAGTTTTTCATGTTGTTTTGGTTTTTTAGGGTTTTTCTGTGTTTTTACTGTCTTTTCGGGTTTTAGTGTTATTTTTGAATTTTTAGGGTTTTTAAGGTTTTTGAGTTTTTAATATTTTTAGGGGTTTTATAGGTTTATAGATTTCTTAGTGGGGTGTTAGGGTATTTATGGGTTTTTAGGGTCTTTTAAGGTTTTAGGGGATTTTATGGTTTTTAGGGGGTTTTCAAGGTTTTTAAGGTTGTTTAAATTTTCAGGGATTTTTACAGTTTTTTAGGATTTTTCTTGTTTTGGGGATTTTGGTGATTTTGATGGTTTTTAGTGGGTTCTAGGGTTTTTTTGGGGGTTTTAGGGTATTTTAGGGGGTTTTAGGGTATTTTAGGATTTTTAGGGTCTTTTATTTTCATAGATTTTTTTGACTTTTCTTATGTTTTAAAGGTTCTTAGAATTTTTTAACATTTTTAGGGGTTTTAAGGGTATTTAGAGTTTTTAGTTGTTTCTAGGGTTTTTATTTGTTTTTAGTGTGTTTAAGGTTTTTATGGGTTTTTATGGTTTCCATGGGGTTTTCAAGGTTTTTAGGGTTTTTTACCTTTCATATATTTTTAGGTATTTTTTATTATTTTTATAGTTTTTTTGGGGTTTTAGTGTCTTTAGAGGTTTTAGGGTTTTTAGGTTTTTTCAGAGATTTTCAGGGTTTTTATGGTTTTATGGTCATTTCGGGTTTTAGGGTTTTTAAGGTTTTTAGATTTTTTTTATAGTTTTTAGTGATTTTAATGGTTTTTAAAGTTTTTTAGTGGTTTTTAGGGTTTTTATGGGTGTTAAGGGTTTTTTAATGTTTTTAGGGGTGTTATGGTTTTTAGGGTTTTTCAAGGGTTTTAGGGTTTTTTATGTTTTTTGGTATTTTTATGTAATTATAATGATTTTTATGGTCTTTAGGGTCTTTTAGGGTTTTAAGTGTTTGTGTTGTTTTTTAGACATTTTCTGGTTTTTTAGGGTTTTTCAGTGTTTTTAGGGTCTTTTGGGGGTGTTCAAGGTTTTTTGAAGTTTTTTAGGGTTTTTATGCTTTTTAGAGTTGTTTAACACTTTTTGGGGTTTAATAGATTTCTAGAGTTTTGATTATTTTTAGGGGTTTTTATTGGGTTTTAGGGATTTTTAAGGTTTTTAGGAGTTTTATGGTTTAAAGGCTTTTTCAGGGTTTTTAGGGTTTTTTTACGTTTTTAGGGATTTTAAGGGCTTTTTTGGATTTTTATGGGTTTTTTAGGGATTTTAGGGATTTTTAGGGTGTTTTAGTGTTTTTTTTTGAGTTTTTAGGGTTTTAGGGTTTCAGGGTCTTTGAGTGTTTTTTTTATTTTTTTCGGGTTTTTATGAATTTTTAAAGTTTTTTTTATCAATTTTAAGGGATTAAAGGGTTTTTAGAGTTTTTATTGGGTTTTTAGTGTTTTTATGAGTTTCAGGTTTTTAAATATTTTTTGGGGTCCTTATGTTTTTCATTGGGGTTTCAGTGTTTTTATGGTTTTTTACGTTTTCAGGTTTTTTTAGGGCTTTTTAGTTTTTTTGGTTTTTAGGGTTTTTAGGATTTTTAGGGGTTTTATGGTTTTTAGATTTTTTATGGTTGTTATGGTCATTTTGGGTTTTTAGGGTTTTTTTTCTTATTTAGTGTTTTAATGGATTTTGTAGTTTTTAATGTTTTTAGGGGTTTAAAGGATTTTTAGAGTTTTAGTGGTTTTATGGGTTTTAAGCTTTTAAGTGTTTTTATGGTTTTCATAGTGATTTTCATGATTTTTTTCATTTTCAGGGATTTTTAAGGGTTTTTAGGATTTTTATTGTTTTTAGGGGATTTAAGAGATTTTAGGGATTTTGATGGTGTTTAGGGTTTTTTAGTTTTTTTTGGGGTTTTCTAGGTTTTTAGCATCTTTTTGGTTTTTTATTTTTCTTTTCAATTTTTTGGGGTTTTAAGGTTTTTTGGAGTTTTTTAATGTTTTTAGGGGTTTAAAATGTTTTTAGAGTTTTTAGTGTTTTTATGGGTTTTTATCTTTTTTAAGAATTTGTGGGGGTTTATGGTTTTCATATGTTTTTGATGGTTTTTATGGTTTTTTCATTTTTAGGGTTTTTTGGGCTTTTTAGGATTTTTTTTAGTTTTTAGGGTTTTTAGGAATTTTGAGGGGTTTTAGGATTTTCATGGATTTTTAGGGTTTTAAGGGTTTTTAGTGTTTTTAGGGTCTTTTGGGTTTTTTGAGTTTTTTTATTATTTAGGGGTTTTAAGGGTTTTTAGAGTTTTTTAATGTTTTTAGGGGTATAAAGGGTTTTTAGAGTTTTAAGTGGTTTTTAGGGTTTTAGTGGTTTTTGGGGGATTTTCTCTGTTTTTAGGGTTTTTATGTTTTTAGGGATTTTTAGGGATTTTTAGGTATTTTTTTGTTTTTTAGGATTTTCATGGTGTTTAGGGGTTTTTAGGGTTTTTAGGGTTTACATGGATTTTAGGGTCTATTGGGTTTTAGGGTGTTTTCTTTGAGTTTTTAGGGTTTTTATGGTTTTTTAGAGTTTTTATCATTTTTTGGGGTTTAAATGGGTTTTAGAGTTTTTTGTGGGTTCTAGGGTTTTTATGGGGTTTTAGGGTTTTTTATGGTTTTAGGGATTTTTATGATTTTCAGGGTTTTTCCAGGATTTTTAGGGGTTTTTATGTTTTCACGGATTTTTAGAGCTTTTTAAGATTTTTTGGCTTTTGGGTTTTTTGGGTTTTTAGGGATTTTATGGTATTTTAGGGTTTGTCAAAGTTTATTTGGGTTTTTTGGGGTTTTTTTTATTTTAAGTCCTTTTTTGTGTTTTAGGGGTTTTTTTGAGTTTTTTAGTTTTTTAAGGTTTTGTAAAGTTTTTTAGCATTTTTACGGGGTCTTAAGGGGTTTAAGAGTTTTTAGTGGGTTTTGGGGGTTTTATGGGTTTTTAAATTTCTTAAAGGTTTTTATAGTTTTCAGGGGGGTTTTAGGGTATATTATATTTTTGGGGATTTTATGGATTTTTTAGGATTTTTATGGATTTTAGGGGTTTTAAGGTATTTTTATGGTTTTTATGGGGTTTTATGGTTTTTATGGGTTTTAAGGTCTTTTGGGTGTTTAGGGTTTTTTTAGGGTTTGAAGGTTTTTTATATTTTTTAATGTTTTTAGTGGTTTTTAGGGTTTTATATTTTTTTAGTGTTTTTTGGGTTTTATGGGTTTTTGGGGGTTTTAAGGTTTTTGGGGTTTTTATGATTTTCATGGGTTTTTTTATCTTTTAGGATTTTTTATGTTTTCAGGGATTTTTACATCTTTTTTAGGATTTTTATGGTCTTTAGGATTTTTAGGGTTTTGGGGTATATTGAAGGTTTTTATGGGTTTTTAAGGTATTTTTGGTCTTTTGGGGTTGTAGGGTTTTTTCAGATTTTGGGGTGTTTTAATGTTTTTTAATTATTTTAGGGGTTTTAAGGGTTTTTAGAGTTTTTATTGGTTTCCAGGGTTTTATTGGGTTTGATGGTTTTTAAAGGTTTTTAGGGTTTTTAGGGTTTTCAGGGTGTTTTTAGAGTTTTTAGTGTTATTTTACGTTTTCAATGATTTTTAAGGGCCTTTTTAGGATTTTTAAGGTTTGTTGGGGTTTTTAGAGTTTTTGGAGATTTTGAGGGTTTTAAAGGTTTTAGAGTTTTTATGGGTTTTTTGGGTTTTTAGAGGTTTTCAGGGTTTTTATGGTCTTCTTGGTTTTTAGGTTTTTTTGAGTTTTTTAGTATTTTAAAGGTTTTTAGAGTTTTTTAACATTTTTAGGGGTTTTAAGGGGGTTTATATTTTTTCGTGGTTTTAAGGGTTTTTATGGGGTTTTAGGGTTTTTAAGGATTTTATAGGCTTTATTATTTTAAGTGGTTTTGCATGGTTTTTAGAGTTTTTAGGTTTTCATGGATTTTTAGGTATTTTTTAGGATTTTTATTTTTTTAGGGATTTTTAGGGTTTTGGGGATTTTGAGGGGTCTTAAGGGTTTTCAGGGTTTTTAGGGTTTTTTTGGGTTTTTTAGGGTTTTTAAGGTATTTTTAATTTTCATGGTTTTTTTGAGTATTTTTTGTTTTTAAGGTGTTTTTAAGGTGTTTTAAGGTTTTTAAGATTTTAGATATTTTAAAGGTTTTTAGAGTTTTTAGTGATTTTTGGGGGTTTTATGAGTTTTTAGGGTTTTTTAATGTTTTAGGGGTTTTATGGTTTTCAGGGGTTTTGTGGTTTTTTAGAGTTTTTACATTTTCAGTGATTTTTATGGATTTTTTATGATTTTTATGGTTTTTATGGTTTTTTGAAGTAAAGAAGATGCGAGGGTCGGGCTATTCCCGACCCCCCCCCCCAATTTATTATAAGGAAAAAAGAGACTCAGCAGACAAGGGAGGGGAGGGGTCAATCGACCCGAACCCAAAATCCCTTAACGACCAAAGACAAAAGACCCAAAAAAAGAAAAGTGAAGAACGAATTATGGTTTTTTGGGTTTTTATGGATTTTTAGGGCTTTTAGGGTTTTCAGAATTTTCGTTGGTGTTTAGGGTTTTTCATGATTTTAAAGATCTTTTTGGGTTTTTTGGGTTTTTTTTGAGTTTTTTAGGGTTTTAAAGGGTTTTCAGTGTTTTTTAATATTTTAGGGATTTTAAGGGTTTTATATTTTTTAAGATTTTTTTAGGGTTTTTAGGGTTTTTATTGTTTTTAAAGGTTTTTAGGTGTTTTTATGGTTTTGAGGGTTTTTAGGGTTTTTAGGGTCCTTTACATTTTTAGGGACTTTTCGGTATTTTTTATGATTTTTTTGCTTTCTAGGGGTTTTTAGGTTTTTAGGGATTTTGAGGGTTTTTATTATTCTCAAGGTATTTTAGAGGTTTTAGGTTTTTAGGGTTTTTTGTGTATTTTTGGAGTTTTTTGAGTTTTTTATGGTTTTTAAGGTTTTTTAGAGTTTTTAAAATTTTCAGGGGTTTTGAGGGGTTTTAATGTTTTAGTGGTTTTTATGAGTTTTAGGGTTTTTAAATACTTTTAGGGGTTTTATAGTTTTTGATGTGTTTTCAGGGTTTTAGGGTTTTTTACATCTTCATGTATTTTTTGGGATTTTTAGGATTTTAATGGTTTTTAAGGTATTTTAGGGTTTTTAGAGATTTTGAGGGTTTTTAGGGGGTTTTAGTGTTTTTATGGGTTTTAGGGTATTTATGGTTTCTTTGTATTTTTTGAGTTTTTTGAGTTTTAGTGGAGTTTTAGGGTTTTTATGGTTTTTATGTGGGTTTTAGGGATTTAGTTTTTTTATGTTTTTATGGATTTTAGGGTTTTTTAGGGTTTTATGGTTTTTAGGGCTTTTAGGTATTTTGATGGTTTTTATGTATTTTATGTGTTTTTTAGGGTTTTATGGGTTTTCAGGGTTTTTAGGTTCTTTTGGGGTTTTAGGTTTTTTTAGTTTTTTATGGTCTTTAAGGATTTTTATATTTTTTTTATCATTTTTAAGGGTTTTAAGGTTTTTTAGATTTTTTTCCTAGTGTTGAGGGTTTTTTGGGTTTTTATGGTTTTTTTTCCTTTTATGGTTTTTAGGGTTTTTAGGGATTTTTACGTTTTCAGGGAGATTTTGGGATTTTTTAGGGTTTTTATTATTTTTAGTGTTTTAGGGTTTTTTGGTATTTTGAGGATTTTTAGGGATTTTCATGGTTTTTTTAGGGTTTTTAGGGTTTTTCATGGTTTTTACAGTCTTTTTGGGTTTCCTAAGTTTTTTGGAGTTTTATAGAGGTTTTAAGGGTTTTTAAAGTTTTTTAACATTTTTAGGGATTCAATGGATTTTTAGAGTTTTTAGTGGTTTTAGGGTTTTTATTGGTTTTAAGGGCATGTTATGGATTTTAGGGGTTTTTATGGTTTCCATGGGGGGGTCATTTTTTTAGGGTTTTTTACATTTTCATGGATTTTTTTGGTCTTTTTTTAGGATATATGTGGTTTTAAGGTTTTTATGGCTTTTAGGGAATTTTAGGGATTTTAGGGATTTTAGGTTTTTTAGGGATTTTAGTGGTTTTCACGATTTTTAGGGGTTTTTAGTTTTTAGGGTTTTAATGTATTTTAGTATTTTTAACTTTTTAAGGGATTTTAAGTGTTTTTAGAGTTTTATTTGTTGTTTTTCAGTTTTTTATGGGTTTTTTGGTTTTTAAGGTTTTAAGAGGTTTATATGTTTTTCAGGGGGTTTTCATGGGTTTTAGGGTTTTTTATGGTTTCCGTAATTTTTAAGGGTTTTTTAGGTTTTTTATGTTTTTAGGGTTTTTTAAGGGTTTTAGGGATTTTTAGTGTTTTTTGGGTTCTTAGGGTTTTTAGGGGTTTTCAAGGTTTTTAGGGTCATTTAGGGTTTTTAGGATTTTTTGAGTTTTATTTGGGTTTTAACGGTTTTTAGAGTTCTTTAATAGTTTTAGGGGTTTTAATAGATTTAAGATATTTTAGTGGTTTTTGGGTTTTTAGTGGATTTTTAGGGGGATTTTACGGTTTTCAGGGTTTTTTTTGGTTTTTAAGGGGTTTTTATGGTTTTTTGGGGGTTTTATGTTATCAGGTATTTTTTAGGAATTTTTTGGTTTTTACAATTTTTATGGTATTTACAAATTTTGATGGTTTTAGGGGTTTTTGGGTTTTTTGGGGTCTTTTGGTTATTTAGGGTCTTTTGAGTTTTTAGAGTATTTATGGTTTTTTTGGAGTTTTTTAAAAAATTAGGGGTTTAAGGAATTTTTTTAATTTTTAGTGGTTTTAGGTTTTTTATTGATATTTATGGTTTATAATGTTTTTTGGGTTTTTTGGTTTTCAAGGGGTTTTTAGGATTTTTATGGTTTTTATGTTTTTTGGGATTTTTAGGCTTTTTAGATTTTTTTTATGGTTTATAGGATTTTAATGGTTTTTAGGGTCTTTTTGGGTTTTTAGGGGTATTTTTGGGTTTTTTAGGAGTTTATAATATTTTTTTTAGTTTTTTAACATTTTTAGGGTATTTAGGGTTTTCAGTGTTTTTAGTAGTTTTTATGGTTTGTAGGGCTTTTATGGCTTTAATTTGTTTTTCAAGGTTTTTGGGTTTTTTATGTTTTCAGGTAATTTTAAGGATTTTTTAGGGTTTTTATGTATTTTTAGGGGTTTTAGGGCTTTTTTGGGGCATAGGGGTTTTCATGGTTTTTAGGGTCTCTTGTGGTTTTCTAGGTTTTTTGAGTTTTTTAGTGTTTTTAAGGGTTTTTAGATATTTTTTAACATGTTTATGGAATTTACGGGGTTTTAGAGTTTTTATTTTTATAGTGTTTTTAAGGTTTTTAAGGTTTTTAGGGGTTTTCATGGTTTTCATGGCTTTTCAGGTTTTTAGGGTTTTTTATGTTTTTAGGGATTTTTAATTATTCTTTATTATTTTTATGGTTTTTTCTGTTTTTAGGGATTTTGATGGTTTTTTTTGGGGTTTTTAGGGTTTTTTTGGTGTTCCTTAATTTTTAGGGTTTTTACAGTTTTGTACATTTCTTTAATTTTTTTAGGGGTTTTAAGGGTTTTACAGTTTTAGTGAGATTTTAGGGTTTTATGGGTTTTTATGTATTTTTATCGTGTTAGGGGTTTTTATGTATTTTTATGGTTTTAGGGGTTTTTATGGTTTTCATAGTTTTTTTAGGGTTTTAGTGTTTTTTACATTTTCAGGTATTTTTATGGTTTTTTTTATTTTTATGGTTGTTAGGGTTTTTTGGGTTTTTAGGATATTGAGGGTTCTTAGGGGTTATCAGGTTTTTAATTTTTTTTACATTTTTAGGGGTTTTAAGTGTTTTAGAGTTCTTATTGGGTTTTAGGGGTTTTATGTGTTTTTAGGGTTTTTAATGTTTTTAGGCAAAGGAAGGCTCGGGTCCAGGCTATTCCTGGCACCCCCCAAAATTTATTAAAAGAAAAGACACAAAGACCTGCAGACAAGGGAGGGGAGGGGTCAAACGACCCACACCCAAAAACCCTTCACAGCAAAAGACCCAAAAAAAGGAAAATCAAAAAAGAAAACAAAATAGAGGAATAGACACAAAACAAAACACAACAGGAGAGTCCACAAAATTGGGGATATTTATGGTTTTTTAGGTCATTAGGGTTTTTTGAAATTTTTAGGGGTTATAATATTTTTTAGAGTTTTTAACATTTTTAGGGGTTTTAGGGGGTTTTAGAGTTTATAGTGGGTTTTGAGGGTTTTGATAAATTCTTATGGTTTTTACGGTTTCTAGGCATTTTTATGTTTTTCAGGGAATTTTTTGGGTTTTTAGGGGTTTTTACATTTTCAGGAGATTTTAAAGATTTTTTAGAAGTTTTATAGTTTTGGGGGTTTTATTGGGTTTTTAGGATCTTGATGTGTTTTAGAGTTTTCATGTTTTTTTAGGGTTTTGGGGTTCTAGGGTTATTTTTGAATTTTTACAGGTTTAGAGGGTTTTTATTATTTTAATGTTTTTTTGGGTTTTAAGGGTATTTATAGTTTTTTGGGTTTTTCAATGTTTTTAGGGGGTTTTAGGCATTTAAGGTTTTTATGGGTTTTATGGTATTTAGGGGGTTTTTAGAGGTTTTAGGGTTTTTTTACATCTTTAGGGATTTTTAAGGCTTTTTTAGGATTTTGTGATTTTTAGAGTTTGGTCAATGTTTTTAGGGATTTTTTGGGTTTTAAGGTTTTTTTTTGAGTTTTTAGGGGTTGTAAGCTTTTCAGGGTTTTTAACATTTTTAAGGGTTTTAATGGATTTTGGAGTTTTTTGTGAGTTTTTAGGGTTTTATGGGTATTTAAGGTTTTTAGGAGCTTTTATGGTTTTTAGTGGTTTTTACATTTGCATGGTTTTTTAGGGTTTTTTAGGATTTTTTTTGTTTTTAGGGTTTTTAGGGGTTTTATGGGTTTTTAGAGTTTTTATGGTTTTTAGAGTTTTTAAACATTTTTAGGGGTTTTAATGGTTTTAGAGTTTTAGTGGGTTTTAATGTTTTTATGAGTTTTTAGGATATTTTTTCTTTTTTAGGGGTTCTTAGGGATTTGTTTTTTGTTTTTTTTGTTTTTCAGGGTATTTCAGTGGTTTTAAAGTTTTTAGTGTCTTTCTGGTTTTTCTAGGGGGGGGGGGTTTGGAGTTTTTTAGGGTTTAATGGTTTTTGGTGTTTTATGACATTTTAGGGATTTTAAGGGCTTCTAGAGTTTTAAGTGGGGTTTTATGGTATTTATGGGGTTTTAGGTTTTTTTAAGGTTTTAAGGGGTTTATATGGTTTCCAATGATTTTTCAGGGTTTTAGGGTTTTTTACATATTTAGGGAATTTTTGGGCTTTTTATGCTTTTTATGGTTTCTAGGTTTTTTAGTGTTTTTAGCGATTTAAATGGATTTTAGGGTTTCTAGGTTTTTTATAGGTTTTATGGGTTTTCAGGTTTTTTACTTTCTTTTTGGGTTTTTAGGTTTTTTTTGAGTTTTTAGGGTTTTTATGGTATTTATAGTTTTTTAACTGTTTAGGGGTTTAAAATGTTTTTAGAGTTTTAGAGTTTTTAGTGGTTTTTAGGGTATTTAGTGTTTTTATGGTTTTTTATGTTTTCATGGATATTTATGGAATTTAGGATTTTTATGGTTTTATGGTGTTTTGGATTTTGAGGGTTTTGGGGTTTTTGAGATATTTAGGGGTTTTGGGATTTTTTAATGTTTTTATGGTTTTTTGAGTTTTTTAGGGTTTTAAGGGTTTTTAGTTTTCTTTTAACATTTTAGGCGTTTAAAAAGATTTAAGAGTTTTTAGTTTGTTTTTAGTGTTTTACGGGTTTTATAGTTTTTAGGGGGTTTTATGTTTTTCAAGGGTTTCCTGGGTTTTTAATGGTTTTTATGTTTTTAGGGATTTTTATGAATTTTTAGGATTTTTATGGGTTTTAGGGTTTTTAGGGATTTTGAGGGGTTTTCAGGGTTTTTTATGGTTTTTTAGGTTTTTAGGGTATTTTTTTTTCTTTAGTATATTTTTTTGAATCTTTAGGGGTTTCAAGGTTTTTTTACTGTTTTTTACCCTTTTTTGGGGTCTTAAGGGTTGTTTAGAGTTTTTAGTGGGTTTTAGGGTTTTAAGGGTTTTTGGGGGTTTTTTATGGTTTTTAGTGTTTTTTTATGAATTTCAGGGGGTTTCAGGCTTTTTAGTGGTTTTTAGGTTTTCATTGATTTTTAGAGCTTCATTGGGATTTTGATGTTTTTTAGTTTTTTTAGGGTTTTTAGGGATTTTGAGGGATTTGAGTGTTTTTAGGGTTTTTCAGGTTTTTCGGGTCTTTTGGGGTTTTATGGTTTATTTGAGTTTTTAATGCTTTTAGGGATTTTGAGATTTTTTAGTTGTTTTTTTTGGGTATTTTATGGTTTTTAGGATATTTTATGGTTCCCATGGTTTTTAGGGTTTTAGGGTTTTGTATGTTTTCAGAGATTTTTTGGGATTGTTTATGGTTTTTAGGATTTTTAGGTTTTTCGATGGTTTTATGGGATTTTCAGGTGTTTTAAGGTTTTAGGGTTTTTTAGGGTTTTTAGGATTTTCACGATTTTTAGGGTATTTTAGGGTTATATGGTTTTTTTGAGTTTTTTAAATTTTTTAAGGTTTTTAGAGTTCTTAACTTTTTAGGGGTTTTAAGGAATTTTAGATTTTTTATGGGTTTTTAGGGTTTCTATGGGTTTTTGAGAATTTTTAAGGTTTTCAAGGTTTTTTAGGGTTTTTAGGGGTTTTGACATTTTTAGGTAATTTTAGGGATTTTTAGGATTTCATGGTTTTTAGGGTTTTTAGGGTTTCTGAGGGTTTTTAGGGTTTTTCAGGGTTTTTTAGGTTTTTTAGTTTTTTCTATGGTCTTAGTGTTTTTTGGATTTTTTTGGTTTTTCTGGGTTATTTACTGTTTTACGGTTTTTAGTGTTTTTAAACTTTTTATGGGTTTAAAGTCTTTTTATAGTTTTTAGTGGTTTTTAGGGTTTCTATGGGTTTTTAGGGTTTTTATGGTTTTTAGGGGGTTTTAAAGATTTTAATGGGTTTTTCTATTTTCAGGTATCTTTATGATTTTTTAATATTTTAATGGATTTTAGGGTTTCTTAGGGATTCTGGGGATTTTTAGGGGTTTTAGAGGTTTTTTAGGGTTTTTATGGGTTTTCAAGGGTTTTTGGGTCTTTAGGGTTGTAGGGTTTTTTAGAGTGTTTTAGGGTTTTAAGGGTTTTTAATGTTTTTTAATGTTTTTAGGGGTTTCAGGGTTTTTAGAGTTTTTAGTGGGTTTTTAGGGTTTTTATCGGGTTTTTAAGGTTTTAGGAGTTTTTATGGTGTTTTGGGGGTTTTCAATGTTTTTAGAGTTTTTTACATTTTCATGAATTTTTAGGGTTTTTGTGAATTTTATGGTTTTTTTGGATTTTAAGGGTTTTTAGCGTTTTCAATTTTTTTATGGTTTTTATGGGTTTTTTGGTGTTTCATGGTCTTGTTGGGTTTTTAAGGTATTAATAGTTTTTTAGGGTTTTTAAATTTTTTTAGAGTTTTTAACGGTTTAGGGGTTTAATTTTTTTTAAGATTTTCTAGGGGTTTTAGGGGTTTTATGCATTTTTAATATTTTTAAGGTTTTTGGGGGTTTTATGGTTTTCAGGGGTTTTTCATGGTTTTTTGAGTTTTTTACTTTTTTCGGGATTTTTATCGCTTTTTTAGGATTTTTATGGGTTTTGGGTTTTTTAGGGGTATTAGGGATTTTGAGAGTTTTTAGGGATTTTCAGGGTTTTAAGGGGACTTTGGGGTTTTCTAGGGTTTTTTTATGTTTTTTAGGTTTTTGAGTTTTGTTAGAGTTTTTAACATTTTTAGGGGTTTAATGGGTTTTTAGAGTGTTTTACTGTTTTTTGGGATTTTATGGTTTTCAGGGGGTTTTTTAGGATTTTTAGGGGTTTTTTTTACATTTTTAGGGATTTTAATATTTTTATGGTTTTTAGGTATTTTCAGGGTTTAAGGATTTTGAGGATTTGGGGGGTTTTTAGAGATTTTTAGGGTTTTATGGCTTTTCGGTTTTTATGGTACTTTGGGTTTTTACGGTTTTTTTTTTGAGTTTTTTAGGGTTTTATGTTTTTTTATAGATTTTTAACATTTTATGGGTTTAATGGTTTTTATGTGTTTTTAGGTTTTTTATGGTTTTTAGGGGTTTTTTGGTTTTCAAGGGTTTTAGTAATTTTTATGTTTTTAGGGATTTTTATGGAGTTTTAGTATTTTTATTGGTTTGAGGGTTTTGAGGTATTTTGAGGGTGCTTTGGGGTTTTTTGGGTTTTTTATTATTTTTAGGGTTTTTAGTGTATCTTTGGGTTTTTAGGGTTTTTTTAGTATTTAGGTATTTTAAGTTTTTTTAGTGCTTTTAACCTTTTTTGGGGTTTTAAGGGGTTTTAGAGTTTTTAGTGGGTTTAGGGGTTTTTTTATTGGTTTGAGGGTTTTTAAGGTTTTTAGGGATTTTATGTTTATCAGTGGTTTTTCAAGGTTTTTAGGGATTTTTAGGTTTTTAGGGAATTTTAGAGCTTCTTGAGAATTTTAATTATTTTTAATGTTTTTTGGGGTTTTTTAGGAATTTGAGGGTTTTTTGTGTTTTTGAGAGTTTTTAGGGTTTTAAGGGTTTTCTAGGTCTTAAGGTTATTTTGGGGTAATAGGGTTTTTTTGAGTTTTTTTAAGATTTTTTATAATTTTTAATGTTTTTAGGGGTTTTAAGTGTTTTTAGTGTTTCAGTTGTTTTTAGGTTTTTATAGATTTTTAGAGTTTTTTTTTGGTTTTTTGGGTGTTTTATCGGGTTTTTTTATGTTTTTAGGGATTTTTATGTTTTTAGGGTTTTTAGGGATTCTGAGGTTTTTTAGGGTCTTTGAAGGTTTTTTGGGTCTTTAGGGTTTTCAAGGTTTTTAGGGTGTTTTGGGTTTTTAGGTTTTTATTTTTATTTTTTAAGGTTTTAATGGTTTTTTAGACTTTTTAATGTTTTTAGGGGGTTTAAGGGTTTTTAGAGTTTTTAGTGGTTTTATGGGGTTTTTTCTTTTTTTAGGTTTTTAGAGATTTTTTATTTTTTTCAGAGTTTTTTTTTTGCATTTTTAGGGCTAATTATGTTTTCAGGTAAACTTAGGGATTTTTTTTTAAATTTTATGAATTTTAGGGTTTTTAGGGATTTTAGGGATTTTGAGGGTTTTCAGGGTTTTTTATGTTTTTAGGGAATTTTTGGAATTTTTGGGTTATTTAGGGTTTTTAAGGATTTTAAATTTTTGATCATTTTTAGGGGTTTTAAGGGATTTTCATGTTTTTTGTGGTTTTTTAGGATTTTTCAGGGTTTTCAAGGTTTTTGGGGTGTTTATGGTTTTCATGTGATTTTTAGTATTTTTATGGTTTTTTATGTTTTTAGGGATTTTTAGGGTTTGTTTAGGATTTTTATGGTTTTATTGGGTTTTAGGGATTTTAGGGATTTTGAGTGGTTTTAGAGTTTTTTGGGGTTTTAGGGTTTTTTAGGGGTTTTAGGGTCTTTTGGGGTTTAAGGAATTTTTGAGTGTTTTTTGGTTTTTAAAAATTTTTAGAGTTTTTTATCATTTTTAGGGTTTTAAGGGGTTTTAGAGTTTTTAGTCGGTTTTAGGGTTTTTATGGGTTTTTAAGGTTTTTAAGTGTTTTTATGGTTTTTTGAGTTTTTCAAGGTTTTTATGGTTTTTTACGTATTCATGGATTTTTAGGACTTTTCTACATTTTTTATTATTTTTAGGGTCTTTAGAATTTTTAGGGATTTTGAAGATTTTTATGGGTTTTCAAGGGTTTTTTAGGGTTTTTAGGGGCTATTTTGGTTGTTTGGGTTTTTAGGTGTTTTTTTGAGTTTTTAGTGGTTTTAAGGTATTTTAGAGTTTTTAAAATTTTAGTGGTTTAAAGTAATTTTTTTAGGGTTTTATGGGTTTCTAGAGTTTTTTAAGGTTTTAGGGGGTTTTACGGTTTTCTTCTTTTTTTTCAAGGTTTTTTTTGGTTTTTTATGGGTTTCTAGAGTTTTTTAAGGTTTTTAGGGGGTTTTATGGTTTTCTGATATTTTTCAAGGTTTTTAGGGTTTTTATGTTTTCAAAGGCTTTTAGGGCTTTATTAGATTTTTTATGATTTTTAGGGGTTTGGGTTTTAGGAATTCTAAGGGTTTTTCAAGTATTTTTAGGGATTTTAAGGGGTTTTAGGGTCTTTTGGGGGTTTCTGGGTTTTTTTTGAGTTTTTTTAGGGGTTTTTATAGTTTTTAGAGTTTTTAAACATTTTTAGGGATTTTAAGCATTTTTAGAGTTTTTTAGTAGTTTTTTGGGTATTTTGGGTATCTTGGGTTTTTAAAAGTTTTAGGGGTTTTATTATTTTTAGGGGTTTTCATGGTTTTTAGTGTTTTTTATGTTTTCAATGATTTCATGGATTTTTAGGATTTTTATGGATTTTAGGTTTTTTGTGTGGTTTTAAGGATTTTTAGGGGTTTTCAGGGTTTTTTTGGGTTTTTTGGGGTTTTAGGGTTTTTAGGGTCTTTTAGGGTTTTCTAGGTTTTTGAGTTCTTAGTGGGTTTTAGGATTTTAATTGGGTTTAGGTTTTTCTATATATTTAGTGGTTATTATGGTTTTCAAGGTTGTTTCAGGGTTTTCTACATTTTTTAGGGATTTTTAGGGGGTTTTAGGGTTCTTTATAGGATTTTTATGGTTTTTGGGGTATTTTGGGTTCTTAGGGATTGTAAGGGTTTTAATATTTCTAAGGTTTTTTAGTTTTTTAGTGTTTTTCATGGTTTTTTTCTGGCCTTTTTAAAAAAAATTAGGTTTTTTGAGTTTTTAGGGCTTTTAGATATATTAACATTTTTATGAGTTTTAATGGTTTTATAGTTTTTGGTGGGTATTTAGGGGTTTTATGGGTTTTTAGGGTTTTAATAGTTTTTAGGGGTTTTTCAGGGTTTTTAGGATTCTTTACGTTTTCTAGTATTTTTAGCGCTTTTTTCATATTTTTATGGTTTTTATGGTTTTTATGGTTTTTATGGTTTTTAGGGTTTTTATGGTTTTTATGGATTTTGAGGCGTTTTAGGGGTTTTAATTCTATTTTGGGGGTTTTAGGGTTTTTTTTAATTTTTTTAGTGTTTTAAAGGATTTTGTAGTTTCTTTAACATTTTTAGACGTTTTACAGTTTTTACTGGTTTTTTGGGTTTTTATGGGTTTTAGGGTTTTTAAGGTTTTTAGGGGGTTTTATGATTATTAGTGGTTTTTTATATTTCTCTATATTTTTATGTTTTCATGTATTTTTAGGGATTTTTTAAGGATTTATGGGTTTAGGGGTTTTTTCTTTTTTTAAGGATTCTTATGGTGTTTAGGGGTTTTCAGGGTTTTTTAGGGTTTTTAGGGTTTTTAGGGTTTTTATGGTCTTTTGGGTTTTTAGGGTTTTTTTATTTTATAAGGGTTTTAAGGTTTTTTTGAGTTTTTAACTTTTTTGAGGTATTAATGGTTTTTAGAGTTTTTTTTGGTTTAGGGGTTTCATGGATTTTTAGGATTCTTAGGTTTTTAGGGTTTTCATTGTTTTTGGGGTTTTTTTCATTTTGAGGGATTTTAGGGCTTTTTAAGGATTTGTATGGTATTTAGGTTTTTTAGGGCTTTTAGGGATTTTGTGGTTTTTAGGGTTTTTCGGGGTTTTTTATGGTTTTAGGGTTTTTCAATGTTTTTAGGGTCTTTTGGGTATTTAGAGTTCTATTCAGTTTTTTGGGATTTTAAGGTTTTTGAGAGTTTTTTTAACATTTTTAATTGTTTAAAGGGTTTTTATAGTTTTTTAGTTTTTTTATGTATTTATGGGTTTTAAGGTTTTTAGTGGGTTTTATGGTTTTAAGTAGTTTTGCATAGTTTTTGTTGTTTGTAGGTTTTCGGGGATTTTTAGGGCTTTTTTAGGATTTTTATGGTTTTTAGGGTTTTCAGGGATTTTTAGAGGTTTTAGGGGATTTCATGATTTTTTATAGTTTTTGGGGTTTTTCGGGTTTTTAGGGACTTTTTGGGTTTTTATGGATTTTTTTTGGGTTTTTATGGTTTTTTAGAGTTTTTAACAATTTTAGGTATTTAAATAGTTTATATAGTTTTTCGTAGGTTTTTAGGGTTTGTATGGGTTTTAGAGTTTTTTATGGTTTTTAGGATTCTTATCATTTTTAAGGGTATTTTGGGTATTTTGGATTTTTTATGTTTTCTAGGATTTTTATGGTTTTAGGTTTCTTAGGTATTTTGAGGGTTTTTAGGGGTGTTCAGGGTTTTTTGGGTTTTTAGGATATTTTTGGGTTTTTAGGTTTTTTAGTTTTTTAGGGTTTTAAGGTTTTTTAGAATTTTTTATATTTTGAGGGGTTTTAAGCGTTTGTAAATTTTTAGTGTGTTTTTATGCTTTTTATGGTTTTGGGGTTTTTAAGGATTTTAGTGGTTTTTATGGTGTTGGGGTGTTTTCAGGGTATTTAGGGTTTTTTACATTTTTTGGGGTTTTTAGGGGGTTTTAGGATTTTTATGGTTTTTAGGGATTTTGTGGGATTTTTGGGATTTTTGGGTATTTGGGTTTTTTATGGTTTTAGGGTTTTTAGTGTTTTTAGGGTCTTTTTTAGTTTTTAGGGGTTTTTTGAGTTTTTAAGGGTTTTAATGGGTTTTTAGAGTTTTTTTTACCGTTTTAGGGGTTTAAATGTTTTTTAGAGTTTTAGTGGGTTTTTGGGGATTTTATTAGTTTTTAGGGTTTTCTAATGATTTTAGGTGGCTTTATGGGTTTTAGGGGTTTTTCAGGGTTTTTAGGTTTTTTTACATTTTCAGGGATTTTTTAGGATTTTTAGGGTCTGCAGGGTTTTTATGGATTTTGAGGGTATTAGGGTTTTCTGGGTTTTTTGGGTTTTTAGGATTTTCAAGGTTTTAGTTTCATTTTGGGTTTTTATGGCTTTTTTTTGAGTTTTTTTATTGTTTTTAATGTTTTTAGAGTTTTTCTAGCATTTCAAGGGGTTTAAAGGGTTTTTATAGTTTTTAGTGGTTTTTAGGGTTTTATGGGTTTTTAGGGTTTTTTGTGGTTTTTAGGGATTTATATGGTTTTCAAGGGATTTCATGGTTTTTAGTGTTTTTTACCTATTCAGGGATTTTTGGGGTTTTTTAGATTTTTGTTGTTTTTAGGGTTTTTAGGGATTTCAAGGGTTTTTAGGGTCTTTGTGATTTTTGGGTTTTTTGAGTGTTTTAGGGTATCTATGGTTTTTTAGATTTTCTTAACATTTTTAGGGGTATTGAGGGTTTTTAGATGTTTTTTAAAGTTTTTAGGGGTATTATGGTTTTTAGAGTTTTTTTCAGGGTTTTTAAGGTTTTTTATATTTTTAGGGATTATTTGGGATTTTTTAGGATTTTGATGGTTTTTAGGGTTTTAGGCATTTTGATGGTTTTTAGAGTTTTCTAGGTTTTTTTGGGTTATTAGGGTTCTTTTGGGTTTTTGGGTCTTTTTGGGTTTTCAGGGTTTTTTTGAGTTTTTTTTCTTTTTAATGTTTTTCAAAGTTTTTATTGTTTTTAGGGGTTTTAACGGTTTTTAGAGTATTTAGTGTTTTTAGGGGTTTTATGGTTTTTTAGGTTTTTAAAGGTTTTTGGGGGTTTTTACATTTTTTGATATTTTTAGGGCATTTTTAGGATTTTTATGGTTTTTATGGATTTTAAGGGTTTTTAGGGAATTTGAGGGTTTTTAGGGTTTTTGAGTTTTTTATGGTATTAAAAAATTTTATAGTTTTTAAATTTTTTATTTATTTTAAGGGGTTGTAGACTTTTTCGTGGTCTTGTATGGTTTTTATGGGTATTTTAAGGTTTTTTGGGGGTTTAATGGGTTTCAGGGGTTTTTTAGGTTTTTTAGGGTTTTTATATTTTTTGGGATTTTGAGGGATTTTTTAGGATTTTTATGGTTCTTAGAGTTTTGTAGTTTTTAGGGATTTTTAGGGGTTTTAGGAATTTTATGGTTTTTTTGGGTTTTTAGTGTTTTTCAGTATTTTTATGGTCTTTTGGGTTTTAGGGTTTTTGAGTTTTTTAGAGTTTTAAGGTTTTTTAGTATTTTTAGGGGATTTATGGGTTTTTAGAGATTTTAGCAGGTTTTATGGATTTTTAGTGTCTTTATGGTTTTCTTGGGGTTTGGTAGGGTTTTTAGGGTTTTTACGTTTTTACGAATTTTTAGGGATTTTTTAGAAATTTTATTATTTTTTGCGTTTCTAGTGTTTTTAGGGTTTTTAGGGGTTTTAGGGTCTTTTTGGGTTTTCTAGGGTTTTTTTGAGTTTTTTTAGGATTTTATGTTTTTTTAGTGTTTTTAATATTTTTAGGCTTTTTAAGGGACTTTATATTTTTTATAGATTTTTAGGGTTTCCCATGGTTTTTAGGGTCTTTTGGGGTTTTTTGTGTTTTTTTAGAGTTTTAAATGTTTTTTAGAGTTTTTTATGTTTCCAGAGGTTTTAATGGTTTCTAGATAATTTAGTGGGTTTTAGGGTTTTATGGGGTTTTAGGATATTTTAACGTATTTATGCGTTATTATGGTTTTTATTGGTTTTGAGGGTTTTTCGGGTTCTTAATGTTTTCAGAGATTTTAGGAATTTTTAAGAATTTTAAGATTTCTTAAGGTTTTTAGGGATTTTTAGGGGTTTGGGGATCTTTAGGTTTTTTTGGGTTTTTAGGGATTTTCATGGTTTTTAGGGTCTTTTCGGTTTTTTGGGGATTTTTTTAGGGTTTTTATATTTTTTTAGAGTTTGTAATTTTTTTAGGGGTCCTAAGGGTTTTTTAGTTTTTAGTGGTTTTTAGCATTTTTATGGGGCTTTAAGGCTTTTTAAGGTTTTAAGGGGATTTATGATTTTTAGGGGTTTTTTTGGGTCTTTAGGTTTTTTTACGTTTTTAGGTACTTTTAGGGTCTTTTTAGGATTTTTATGGTTTTTAGGGTTTTTAGGGGTTTTAGGGTCTTTTGTGTTTTTATGGTTTTTTTATTTTTTTTGAGTTTTTAATGTTTTTAGAGTTTTTTAACATTTTTAGGGGTTTTCAGTGTTTTTAGAGTTTTAAGTGTGTTTTAGGGTATTTGTGGGTTTTTAGGGATTTTCCTGGTTTTTATGCTTCTTAGAGGTTTTTCAGAGGTTTTAGGGATTTTTACATTTTTAGGAATTTTTTGGGATTTTTTATGATTTTTAGGTTTTTTATGGTTTTAGATATTTTGGGTATTTTAAGGATATTGAGTGTTTTACAGTTTTTCATGGTTTTTTAGGATTTTAGTGTATTTTAGGGTTTCTAAATTTTTTATGGGGTCTTAGTTTTTTTAGAGTTTTTAGTGGTTTTATGGGTTTTTAGGGTTTTTAGAGGTTTGTGGTTTTCAAGGGTTTTTAGTTTTTTTTACATTTTTTGGGATTTTTGTAGATTTTTTTAGGATTTTTATGGTTTTTATGATTTTTAGGGTTTTTAGGGATTTTGAGAATTTTTAGGGATTTTTATGGTTTTTAGGGGTTTCCAAGGGTTTTAGGGTGTTTTGGGTTTTTAGGATTTTTTTGAGTTTTTTGGGTTTTTAAGTTTTTTTATATTTTTTTATCATTTTTAGGGGTTTTAATGTTTTTAGAGTTTTTAGTGGATTTTTAGGCTTTTTAAGGATTCAAGGGTTTTTATGGTTTTTAGGGTTTCTTAGGTTTTTTAGTGTTTTTTATGTTTTCAGGGTTTTTTAGGGATTTTTAGAATTTTTATGGGTTTTTGGGTTTTTAGGGATTTTTAGGGGTTTTAGGGTTTTTAGGGTTTCGGGGTTTTTCATGGTTTTTTGGGACTTTAGGGTTTTTATGGTTTTTTTATTTTTTTGGGTTTTTAAGGTTTTTTATAGTTTTTTAACATTTTTAGGGTTTTAAAGGGTTTTTTGTGTTTTTATTTGGTTTTTTGGGTTTTTTGGGTTTTCATGTTTTTTTAATGTTTATAGGGGTTTTTATGGATTTCAGGGGTTTTTCAAGGTTTTAAGGGTTTTTAATGTTTTCAGGGATTGTTAGGGATTTTTTAGGATTTTTAGGGGTGTTTAGGATTTTTAGGTATTTTGAGGGTTAAAAGGGTTTATCAAGGTTATTCGGGGTTTTTAGGGTCTTTTGGGTTTTTAGGGTTTTTTTGATTTTTTTAGGGGTTTTAATGTTTTTAGTGGTTATTTAGGGTTTTTATGGGTTCTTAAGGGGTTTTAGAGTTTTTATGTTTTGTAGGGGTTTTTTATGTTTTTTAGAATTTTTTATATTTTTAGGGATTTTTATGGATTTTTAGTATTTTTATGGTTTATTGGGGTTTTTGATTTTTTGGGGGTTTTAAGGGTTTTTTTATGTTTTTTAGGTGTTTTTAGGCGTTTTAGGGTCTTTTTTGGTTTTTGTGGTTTTTTTGAGTTGTTAGGGGTTTTAGCGTTTTTTAATATTTTTAGGGGTTTAAATGGTTTTTAGAGTTTTTAGTGGTATTTTTTAGTTTTTTTGGGTTTTTAGGGGTTTTAAAAGTTTTTAAGGGTTATATGGTTTTCATGGTTTCAGGTTTTTTTTTGGGTTTAGGGATTTTTAGGTTTTTTATAGTTTTTTTATTTTAATGGTTTTTTATTGATTTTGGGGTTTTTCAGGATTTTCAGGGTTTTTTATGGTTTTGGGGTTTTTTTTTGAGTTTTAAGGGTCTTTTGGGGTTTGAGGGGTTTTTTTGAGTATTTTAGGTTTATAATGTTTTTAATGTTTTAGGGGTTTTAATATTTTCTTATAGTTTTTATCAGGTTTTTAGGTTTTTTATGGGGTTGTAAGGTATGTGGGGGTTTTTATGGTTTTCTGGGGGGGGGGTTCAAGGTTTTTAGAGTTTTTTACATTTTTAGTGATTCTTAGGGCATTTTTATGATTTTATAGTTTTTTAGGGTTTTTAAGGTTTTTGAAGGTTTTTAGGGGATTTCATGGTTTTTAAGGTTTTTGGGATTTTCAAGATTTTTATGGTCTTTTTGGATTTTTAGGGGTTTTTTAGTTTTCTAGGATTTTTAAGGATTTTTAGAGTTTTTTAATACTTTTAGGGGTTTAAAGTGGTTTTATAGTTTTAGTGGTTTTTATGGGGTTTATGGGTTTCTCAGGTTTTTTTAAGGTTTTTAGGGATTTTTATTATTTTTAGGGGTTTTCAAGGTTTTTAGGGATTTTTAGGATTTTTTTTGTTTATTAGGTTTTTGGGGGTTTTAGGGATTTTAATGATTGTTAGGGTGTTTAGGGTTTTGGGGGTTTTTAGGATTTTAATGGTTTTTAATGGTTTTTATGGTTTTTTGTGTTTTTTTTTGCATTTTTTAGGTTTTGTAGATTTTTTTAACGTTTCTAGGGGTTTAAAGGGTATTTAGAGTTTTTATTTAGTTTTTAAGGTTTTAAGGGGTTTTATGGTTTTCAAGGGCTTTTCAGGGTTTTAGGGTTTTTATGTTTTCAAGGATTTTTAGGGTTTTTTAGGTTTTTTATGGTATTCAGGGTTTTAGGGGTTTAGAGGTTTTTTGGATTTTTGGGTCTTTTTGGTGGTTGATGGGTTTTTTTTAGTTTTTTCATCTTCTCAATGTTTTTTAGAGTTTTTAACATTTTTAGGGGTTTTAAGGGTTTTTGAGTTTTCAGTGGGTTTTAGGGTTTTAATGGGTTTTTGGGGTTTTTATGTTTTCAGGGGGTTTTATGGTTTTTTGGATTTATATGGTTTTTAGTGTTTTATGGTTTTTAGTGAATTTGACGTTTTTTAGGGTTTTATGGTTTTTTAGAGTTTTTAGTGTTTTTGTGTGTTTTAAGGGTTTTTAGATTTTTTAGTGGTTTTTAGGCTTTTTATGGGTTTTTAAAGATTTTCATGTTTTTTTATGGTTTTCAGGGGTTTTACGGTTATTAGGTTTTTTTACATTTCTCGGGATTTTTAGGGATTTTTTAGGTTTTTTATTGTTTTTTGTCCTTTTTAGGGATTTTGAGGGTTTTTATGGTTTTACGTTATTCAGGTTTTTTTAGGGTTTTTACGGTTTTTCATGGTTTTTGGGTTCTTTTTGGGTTTCTAGGTTTTTTTGAGTTTTTTGGGGTTTTAACGGTTTTTAGAGTTTTTAACCTTTTTTAGGGATTTTATGGGTTTTAGGGTTTTTATAGTTTTTAGAGGTTTTATTGTTTTCAGAGGTTTTTCAAGGGTTTTAGGGTTTTTAACATTTTTAGGGATTTTTAGGGATTTTTAGGATTTTAGTGGGTTTAAGGGGTTTTTTAGGGTTTTCACGTTTTTTTAGGATTTTTAGGTTTTTTATGGTTTTTTTGGTTTTTTTTGAGTTTTTAGGGTTTAAGTTTTTTTAGAGTTTCTTAACATTTTTAGGGCTTTAAAGGGGTTTTAATGTATTTATTGGCTTTTTATGGATTTTTAGAATTTTTTATGGTTTTTAGGGATTTTTATTATTTTGAGGGGTTTTCATGGTTTTTAGGGTTTTTTACATTTTTAGGGATTTTTAGGGCATTTTTAGGATTTTTTTAGTTTTTAGTTTTTTTAGGGTTTTTAGGGATTTGGAGGGTTTTAGTGGTTTTCATGGTTTTTTAGGGTTTTTATGGGTTTTTTGGGGGTTTAGGGGTTTTTTGAGTTTCTTTGGATTTAAGAATTTTAGAGTTTTTAACATTTTTAGGGGTTTAAAGGGTTTTAGTGTATTTAGTTTTTTTTAGGGTTTTTTTGGTTTTAATGGGTATTTTCAGGTTTTTTGGGTTTTTTGGTTTTCAAGGGGTTTTTAGGATTTTTATGGTTTCTTACATTATCAAGGATTTTTATAAAAAAATAGGATTTTTAAGGTTTCTAGAACATTTAGTTTTTTTATGGGTTTTCAAGGTTTTTAGGGTTTTTCAAGGTTTTTAACATTTCTCATGGATTTATGTTTTTTGGGTTTTCTATGTTTTTTTGTTTTTTATGGTTTTTACATGTTTTTAGATTTTTTCATATTTATAGGGGTTTTAAGGCTTTTTATAGTTTTAATGGGTTTTTAGGGTTTTATGGGCTATATGGTTTTTTAGGGTTTTTTTAGTTTTTAGTGATTTTTATGGTTTTCAAGGGGTTTTCAGGGTTTTTATGGTTTTTTAAGTTTTCAGGGATTTTTAGGGATTTTTTTGTATTTTTATGGCTTTTTGGGTTTGTAGGGATTTTGAGAGTTTTTAGGGGTTTTGTAGGGTTTTATAGGGGGCTTAGTGTTTTTATGGGTTTTCATGGTTTTTAGGGACTTTTAGTATTTTTAGTGTTTTTTTAGTTTTTTAGGGTTTTAAATGTTTTTAGGGTTTTTTAATCTTTTAGGTGTTTTAATTGTTTTTAGAGTTTTTAGTGATTTTTTAGGGTTTTTATGTGTTTGTAGGTTTTTTAACGATTTTTGGAGTTTATATTGTTTTTAGGGATTTTTAGGGCTTTTAGGGATTTTTAAATTTTCAGTGATTTTTAGGTCTTTTTAGGATTTTAATTTTTTAGGCGGTTTTAGGGTTTTTAGGGATTTTGAGGGTTTTTCAGGGTTTTTGGGTAATTTGGGTTTTTCAAAATTTTAGGGTCTTTTTGGGTTTCTAGGGTTTTTTTTAGTTTTTAGGGTTTAGGCACTTCCTTAGTTTCTTAATGTTTTAATGGGTTTTAAGGGGTTTTGGAGTTTTAGGTGGGGTTTTAAGGTTTTTATGGGTTTTTAGTTTTTTTTAGGTTTTTAGGTGTTTTTATGATTTTCAGGGGTTTTAGGGTTTTTTACATTTTCATGGATTTTTAGGGTTTTAGGTGTTTTTAGTTTTTTTTAGTTTTTTTAGAAAGATAGTGGCTGAGCCTATTTTATTAAAATAAAGCAAAATATTTGAAATGAGAAGAGTATGGGAATACAAGGAAAAACCCATAGCAAAAACTATTTATTAATCTTTTTCAGCAGTCATGCAGTGAGGCTCCTTTCTTATTCTTGGATGGCATTCTAACCGGCCCTTCCAAAACCGTGCCCCAGACCTCTCGATCTCCCCCTACTTGGTGGAAGAGATTGAAGTCTCTCATAAATCGTCTCAACATCAGTGCTTTCAGAATCAAAGATACCCTCTTGCCTTTCCTTATGTTTTCCAGGAGAGTCGTCTCTTGTCATTGGCGTCATCATCCACTCAATATTCTGATTAGAGTGAGAAGCAGTGTCACCTGTAGTCAATTGCTCAACCACCATTATAGAAACCACTAGAGACTCTGTCTTCTTGTTGGAGACAAGTTGAAATGCCTCCTTTCTCGTGAGAGTTGATTTTCCACCTTGAGTTGGATTTCCTCTTCAAACACTTGATCAACTATTGAGTCATTATCTTTAGGAGTCGAACAAGATTGAGTTTGTTGTGATACAACCGAATTGCCTTTGTTGTTTTCAGCATTGTGAACATTCGCCTCTTCTAAAAATATTTCAGCCCAAGACTTCATCATTTTCACAAGGGTGGAAGCATGGACATTAGGTGAATCACTTGGGTGGCCACCCTTACATCAACTATTGGGTCGGATGCCTCCCCAAAAGTAGCACCCTACACCTCCTTCTTCTGCTCAACGTTTTTTGAAGCAATTCCCAGATCAGCTTCACTCTTACAAACGTCTTTTCCATCCTCATTCTGCAACAACTAGGGAGAAAAATCAGTTTTTCAAGCAGATGCACTTTTTCCTTTCTTGAGGCAATTGTTCACATCATAACCATGTAGAGCACAAAAGCTACAAACTATGGAGATCTAGAAAATAAATGATTCGTGACCAATAACATTGTATTCCTTGCATAATTTAGGAATTTTTTCATAAACAATCTTCAGCTCAATTATATCATCATCAGTTTCAAGCATTACCTTGTCAACAAGAGTCGATCCGAGTTCAACCTCAACTAAGAACTTGGAAAAGTGACCAAATCGAGCCACTTTCATTTCCTTGTCAATTTTAATCAAGATGTCGATGGATAGAGCAATATCATACAATATTTTGGTTTGTCATAGTATCCAGTTTAACCTATGCACCCTTACCCAAATTTGAGTAGTGACATTGCCAACCTCAAAGGGATTGAATTTTTTTATCACATTCTCACAAGTGAATAATTCCAGGTTTGAGTGCAATTGAAAAAAATCCCCAGGATCGGACTCTCAATTCATCCTTGGGAAAAAAGAATGTGGAAGTATCCTCGACCAAGAGAGACACACTTCCATGTAGAGAGACCCCAAATCAACAAAATTCGCTCTTTGAGTTCATCAATTTTCAGAGGCTGAGAGCCTTTAGGAAGAAATAAGTGAGAAATAATTGAGAACTCACCCATTTTCATCCACTTTGAGACCGCGATAGGGTCAGTTTTGATGTGATCTATATTCAATTTTCTTTGAATGGAAGAATCAAGATCTCCTTTGAAACTATAAAAAGAGCTCTTAGTAGTTGTTCCCTCATCTGGAGCACCATGGCTTGTCTGGTGCATCTTTGTGGCAGCTTCAGAAGTGCCTCCCATTGCTACCCCCAAAACTGTCAGGGTTACAATCACCTCCTCAGAAAAATGAGATTCAAAAAGAACATGTCCCATAACAATCTTATCGCCCAACACTTCATCAATTTGAAGAAACCCATCATGGGTTCTCTAAGATGCATATCTCTCAAACGATGCAAGCATAGAGGGAGCAGCCGCTACATTCGCTGAGACCATCGAGGCATACGGCTCAGACAGATCAGACGCCGCCACAGTCAACCGAACCTGGGAATGTTGTGGCTCATGCCATTCAGACATGGTAACTCTGAATGGGACCACCACGATAGACGCCAAGAGTTTTTTGGCTCACTGTGAAGCAATCTTGGACGGATCCCGCAATAGATCTGGTGCACCCGCCATTGCCCAATCCCCATTTGAAGAAAATGATACCAATTTTTGGTCGAAGAAGTGTAGGACCATTGTGGATCTTGGCTCAAAACCAAAATTTTTTACATCTCCATCAAAGGAGACAACCCGTACCTTCATCATGTCCTCCCCCTTTAAGTGTTTTTAGTGTTTTAGATTTTTTTAGGGTTTTAGGGTATTTTTGGGTTTTAGGGGGTTTTTTAGTTTTATAAGGGTTTAAAGTTTTTTAATTTTTTTAATTTTTTTAGGGATTTAATGGGTTTTAGAGCTTTTATTGGTTTTTAGGGGTTTTTTGGGTTTTTAGGATTTTTACATTTTTGTAGATTTTTAATACTTATTTAGGATTTTTATGGTTTTTAGGGGTTTTAATTATTTTGATTAATTTTAGTGTATTTTAGTGTTTTTTAGGGTCTTCAAGGTTTTCAAGGTTTTTACTGATTTTTGGGTTTTTATGTTTTTTTTTTGAATTTTTAGAGTTTTTTTTATTTTTGAGATTTTTTAAATATTTTTAGTGGGTTTAAGGGTTTTTTGAGTTTTTAGTGGTTTTTTGGGGTTTTAGGGTTTTTATAGTTTTTAGGGGATTTTATGGTTTTCTGGGGTTTTTTAGTGTTTTAGGGTTTTTTGCGTTTTTAGGGATTTTTAGGGATTTTTTATGACATTTATGGTTTTTAGGGTTTTTAGGGATTTTAGGGATTTTGAGGGGTTTGGGGGGGTTTTCAAGGTTTTTTAGGGTTTTTAGGATTTTTATGGTTTTTGGGTGATCTAGAGGTTTTTTTATTTTTTTAAGGTTTTAATGGTTTTTTAGAGTTTTTTAATTTTTTTAGGTGTTTAAAATAATTTTAGAGTTTTTAGTGGTTTTTTGGGTTTTTAGAAATTTTAAGGTTTTTAGGGGTTTTTATACTTTTTAGGGGGTTTTCAGGGTTTTAAGGTTTTTTATGTTTTCAAGGATGTTTAGGGAATTTTAAATATTATTATGGTTTTTAGTGTTTTTAGGGTTTATAGGGATTTTGAGGGGGTTTATGGTTTTTAAGGTGTTTTATAGTTTTTAAGTTTTAAGGATTTTTAAGGATTTTCATGGTTTTTAGGGCCCTTTGGGTTTTTAGTTTTTTTGGGTTTTTAAGGTTTTTAAGGTTTTTTAATGTTTTAGGTTTGTAAATGATTTTTAGAGTTTTTAGTTGTTTTTTAGGGTTTTATGTTTAAAGGTTTTTTTATAGTTTTTTAATGTTTTTATGGGTTTAAATGGTTTTTAGAGTTTTTAGTTGTTTTTAGGGTTTTATGGTTTTCAGTTCTTTTTAAGTTTTTTTAGTGACTTTTATGTTTTTAAGGGATTTTTTTGTTGTTTTTAAGGGTTTTGATGGTTTTATGATTTTTAGGGTTTTTAGGAATTTTGAGGGTTTTATGGTCTTCAGGTTTTTTAAGGTTTTTAGTATTTTTAAGGTCTTTTGGGTTTTAGGGGGGTTCTAATTTTTTAAGGGGTTTTACGGATTTTTAGAGTTTTTTTTTCATTTTTAGGGGTTTAAAGGGTTTTTAGAGTTTTTAGTGTTTTTAGGGTTTTAGGGGTTTTAAATATTTTTTGGAATTTTTATGGTTTTTAGGGGTTTTTCAATGTTTTTAAGGTTTTTCACATTTTTATATATTTTTATGGATTTTTTAGGATTTTTATGGTTTTTAGGGTTTTTAGGGATTTTAGGGACTTTGAGGGTTTTTTTGGGGTCTTCAGGGTCTTTATGGTTTTTATAGTTTTTCAGTGTTTTTAGGGTCATTTTGGGATTTTTAGTGTTTTTTGAGTTTTTTGAGTTTTTTATGGTTTTTAAGGTTTTTTAGAATTTTTTAAGGATTTTAGGGGATTTAACGGTTTTTAGAGTTTTTAGTGGGTTTGGGGGTTTTATCAGTTTTAAGGGGTTTTTTGAGTTTTTAGGGGTTTTTCTTAATCTCATGGGGTTTTTAGTTTTTTTAGGTGTTTTTATATTTTCAGGGATTTTTTGGGGTTTTTACGTTTTCAGGGAATTTTAGGGTTTTAGGATTTTTTTTGGTTTTTAGGGGTTTTTAGGGGTTTTAGGGTTTTTAGGGTTTTTTTTTGTGTTTTTAGGGGTTTATAAGGTTTTTTAGAGATTTTAGGGGTTTTCAAGGTTTTTTGATTCTTTTTGGGTTTTTTGGGGTTTTTTGAATTTTTTAGGATTTTTAAGGTTTTATAGAGTTTTTTAACATTTTTAGGGGTATTATGGGTTTTTACAGTTTTTTGTGTTTTTAGGTTTTTTTGTGTTTTCGGGTTTTTTATGGTTTTTAGTATTTTTATGGTTTTCAGGGTTTTTAGGGTTTTCTAAATTTTCATGAATTTTTAGGGCTTTTTTAGGATTTTTATTGTTTTTTGGGTTTTTTGGGGTTTTAGGAATTTTGTGGGTTTTTTGGGGTTGTTAGGGTTTTTTATGATTTTTAGGGGTTATCAAGGTTTTTAGGGTCTCTAAAGTTTTTATGTTTTTTTGAGTTTTTTTGGTTTTAAAGGATTTTTAGAGTTTTTTTTATGTTTTGGACATTTTTTTGGGTTTTATGGGTTTTTTGAGTTTTTAGTGGTTTTAGGATTTTAATAGGTTTCTATGGTTTTTATGGGTTTTAGGGGTTTTAATGATTTTCAGGGGTTTTCAGGATTTTTAGGGTTTAAGTTTTTATGGATTTTTAGGGCATTTTTTGGATTTAGGGTTTTATAGTTCTCTAGGGTTTTTAGGGATTATGACGGTTTTTTGGGGTTTTCAATGTTTTTTAATTTTTTTGGGTTTTTCATGTTTTCCAAGGTATTTTTGGGTTTTTAGGGGTTTTTTGAGTTTTTTAGGGTTTTTAAGGTTTTATAGAGTTTTTAACATTTTTAGGGGTTTAAAGGGTTTTTAGAGTTTTTAATGGTTTTTAGGGTATTTATTGGGGTTTATGGTTTTTAAGGAATATTGATGTTTTAATGGCATTTTGGGGTTTTTTAGGGGTTTTAGGTATTTTTATGTTTTTTGGGATTTTAAGGGTTTTTCATTTTTATCATTTTTAGGGTTTTTTAGGGTTTTAAGGTTTTCTAGAATTTTTTAGGGTTTTTATGGTTTTTCAGGGTTTTTAGACTCTTTGGATTTTTAGGGGTTTTAAGGCTTTTAATTTTTTTCTTTAGTTTTTTAACTTTGTGGGGTTCAAACAGTTTTTAGAGTTTTTAGTGGGTTTTTATGGTTTTTATGGGTTTTATGGTTTTTTAATTTTGTAGGGTTTTTATATTTTCTGGGGGTTTTCATGGTTTTTAAGGTGTTTTACGTTTCTAGGTTTTTTAGGTATTTGTTATAATTTTTATGGTCTTTAGGGGTTTTAGGTTTTTTAGAGATTTTGTGGGTTTCTAGGGTCTTTTTTGTGTTTCCAGGTGTTTTATTGAGTTTTTTGGTGTTTTTAAGGTTTTTTTACAGTTTTTAACATTTTTAAGGGTTTAAAGGATTTTTAGAGTTTTAGCGGGGTTTTAGGGATTTTAAGGTTTTTATGAGTTTTTATAGTTTTCAGGGGTTTTAGGGTTCTTAGGGTTTTTTACATTTTCAGGGATTTGTAGTGTTTTTCTAGGATTTTTATGGTTTTTAGGTTTTTATGTGTTTTAGGGATTTTGAGTGGTTTTAAGGGGTTTTAAGGGGTTTTGAGGGTTTTATGGTATTTTTTGATTTTTAGGGTATTTTTGACTTTTTTTGGGTTTTTAATGTTTTTATAGGTTTTTAATGTTTTTAGGCGTTTTAACGGTTTTTAGATTTTTTTAGTGGTTTTTAGGGGGGGTTTGGGTTTTTAGGGTTTTTAAGGTTTTTATGGGTTTTTTGGTTTTCAGGGTTTTTTTCGGTTTTTACGTTTTCATGGATTATTAGGGATTTTTTAGATTTTTTTTGGGTTTTTAGTTTTTTTAGGATTTTTTGGGATTTTGAGGGGTTTTAGGATTTTTTTTTAAGGTCTTTAGGGGTTGTCAGGGTTTTTTTGGGACTTTTTTGGGTTTTTAGGGGTTTTTTGAGTTTTTTAGGGTTTAAAGGTTTTTAGAGTTTTTAATGGTTTTTAGTGGTTTTTAGGGTTTTTAGAGTTCTTATTAGGTTTATATGATTTTTAGGGGTTTTAGGAATTTTATAGTTTTTAGGGGTTTTTCAGGGTTTTTTATGGGTTTTTTATGTTTTCCTGGATTTTTTGGGTTTTTTTAGGATTTTTATAGTTTTTAGGGTTTCTAGAGTGTTTAAGGATTTTGAGGGGTTTTAGGGGATTTCAGGGTTTTATGTTTTCATTTTTTTTATCTCTTTTTGGGTTATTAGGGGATTTTTTTAGTTTTTAAGGGTTTTTATGGCTTTTAGATATTTTTAACATTTTTAGGTTTTAAAGGGTTTTTAAAGTTTTTAGTGGGTTTTTAGGTATTTTGGGGTTTTAATGTTTTTATGTTTTTTAGGGGTTTTTATTTTTTCAGGGATATTTAGGGATTTATTAGGATTTTTATGGTTTTCAGAAATTTTTAGGGTTTTTAGGGATTTTGAGGGTTTTTAGGGTGTTTGGGGTTTTAAGGGTTTATAAGGGTTTTCAGGGTCCTTTTGGGTTTTTAGTTTTTTTTTGGTTTTTTTAGTGTTTTATGGTTTTTTAGAGTTTTCATGGTCCTTTTGGGTTTTTAGAGTTTTTTACATTTTTACAGGTTTAAAGGGTTTTTAGAGTTTTTAATGGTTTTTAGTGGGGGTTTGTTTTCAGTGGGTTTCCTGGGTTTCTTTGGGTTTTTATGTTTTTAGGGTTTTTTTGGGATTTTTAGGATTTCATGGTTTGTAGGGTTTGTTAGGGCTTTTAGGGGTTTTAGGGTTTTTATGGTTTTTAGGGTTTAAGGGTTTTTAGGGATTTAGGAATTTTTAGGGGTTTTAGGGACTTTTTGTGTTTTAGGGTATTTTTTGAGTTTTAGTGTTTTTAAGGTTTTTTAGAGTATTTTAACATTTTTTTGGGTTTTTAAGGGTTTTTATATTTTTAGTGGTTTGTTAGGGATTTTGTGGGTTTAAAGTGTTTTGATGTTTTTAGGGTATTTTTGGGTTTTTAGGGTATTTTTGGGTTTTTAAGGCTTTTTTTGGGGTTTTTTATGGTTTTTAGGAATTTTTAGGGTTGTTTAGGATTTTTAAAGTTTTTAGGGTTTTTTAGGGTTTTTTAGGGTTTTTATGGTTTTTAGGGGTTTTAGGGATTTTTTGTGTTTTAGCATATTTTTGTGTTTTTTGATGTTTTTAGATATTTTTAACATTTTTAAGGGTTTTAAGGGTTTTTAGATTTTTTAGTGGTTTTGGGGTTTTTATGGTTTTTTATAATTTTTTAACATTTTTAGGGGTTTTTTAGTTTTTTAGGTGTTTTCAAGGTTTTTAGACTTTTTACATTTTCAGGGATTTTTAGGGAATTTTTAGGAAATTTATGTTTTTTGGATTTTTGGGGGTTTTAGGAAATTTGAGGGTTTCAAGGGGTTTTTAGTGTTTGTTAATGTTTTAGGATTTTTATAGTTTTCATGAGGTTTTAGGGGGGTTGAGATTTTTAGGGGTTTTATTGGTCTTTAGAGTTTTAACGTTTTTAGGGGTTTAAAGGGTTTCTAGAGTTTTTATAAATTTTTAGGGTTTTTATGTGTTTTCATAGTTTTTAAGATTTTTAGGGGTTTTTATGTCGCTCCAGTGGTTTTCATGGTTTTCAATATTTTATATGTTTTTAGGGACTTTTAGGGATTTTTTATGAATTTTATAGTTTTTATGGTTTTTGTGGGTTTTTTATGGATTTTGAGGGTTTTTATGGATTTTGAGGGTTTTCAAGGTTTTTCAAGGTTTTTATGGTTTTTTAGGGTTTTTATGGGTTTTTGGGGTTTTAGGGTCTTTTTGAGTTTTTTAGGGTTTTATGAATTTTTAGAGTTTTTAATGTTTTTTGGGGTTTTAAGGGTTTTTACAGTTTTAATGGTTTTTTAGGGTTTTATGGGGTTTTAGGTGTTTTAAGATTTTTTTTGGGTTTTAATGATTTTCAAAGGTTTTACGTTTTCAGGGATTTTTTAGGATTTTTATGTTTTTTAGGTTTTTTATCATTTTTAGGGATTTTAGGGGTTTTCAAGGTTACTAGGGGTTTTAGTGGTTTTCAGGGTTTTTAGGGTTTGTTTGGGTTTTTAGGGTCTTTTGATCTTTTTTAGGATTTTTAAGGTTTCTTAGAGATTTTTAACATTTTTAGGAAAAAAATGTCTAGGGCTAAGTAGCCCCCAAAACCTTTAAAAAAACAAAAATAAATGGTTACAATGAGGGTTTACAAGTACGGGATTTTATCTCGACCTTCATATTAGAGTCCACATAAGGAATACAAAAATTTGGGGCAATGGAGGACCACATTTTCAACATTTTTAGGAGTTTAAAGGGTTTGTTGAGTTTTTCGGGTTTTTAGTGTTTTTATGGGTTTTTAGGGATTTTTACGTTTTCATAGATTTTTATGGCTCTTTTAGGATAATTATTCTTTTTACAGTTTTTAGGGAATTTGAGTTTTTTAGGGGTTTTCATGGGGTTTTAGTGTTTTATGATTTTTTAGGATTTTTAGTGTCTTTTTCTAATTTATGGGTTTTTAGTTCTTTAGGGTTTAAAAGGTTTTTAGAGTTTTTAACGTTTTTAGGTGTTTTAGGGTTTTTTAGAGATTTTAGTTGGTTTTTAGGGTTTTTATGGGTCTTTAGGGTTTTAGGTTTTTTTAGGGTTTTAAAGGTTTTTAGGGGTTTTATGGGGTTTTTATGGTCTTAAGGGTGTTTTGGGGGTTTTAGGTGGTTTTTTTTAGTTTTTATGGTTTTAAGGTTTTGTAGATTTTTTTATCCTTTTTATGGGTTTTAAGGGTTTAGAGTGTTTTTAGTGCTTTTTTAGGGGATTTATGGGGTTTTTATGGCCTTTAGGGTTTTTTAGATTTTTATGGTTTTTTACGTTTTCATGGATTTTTAGGGATTTTATAGGATTTTAATGGTTTTTACGATTTTTTGGGGTTTAAGGTATCTTGTGTCTTTTTATGGGTTTTCAGGGTTTTTTCAGGTTTTTAGGTATTTTTAGTGTTTTTAGGATCTTTCTGTATTTTTAGGGGTTTTTTGAGTTCTTTAGGGTTTTAAGTGTTTTCAGAGTTTTTTAGCATTTTAAACATTTTTAGGGGTTTAAAGGGGTTTTTAGAGTTTGTAGTGATTTTTATGGGTTTTATGAATTTTTATGGTTTATTAAGGGTTTTAGGGGTTTTATGTTTTTCAAGGGTATTTAAGGATTTTAAGGGTTTTATGTTTTCAGGAATTTTTAGGGATTTTTATGGGTTTTTAGGTTTTTAGGTTTTTTTTTGAGTTTTTAGTGATTTTGAGGATTATTATGTTTTTTCAATGTTTTTGAGGGTTTTTTATGTGTTTCAAGGTAATTTTGTGGTTTTATGGGGTTTTTAGGGGTTTCAAGTTCATTTACGGGTTTTCAGGGTTTTTAGGGTTTTTAGGGTCTTTTGGGTTTTTATGATTTTGTTTTGTTTTTAAGGGTTTTAATGTTTTTAGAGTTTTTAATACTTTTAGGGGTTTAAAGTGTTTTTAGTGTTTTTAATATTTTTTAGGGTATTAAGGGTTCTCTGGGATTTTTACGGTTTTTAGCGGTTTTTATGGTTTTCAGGGGTTTTAGGGTTTTTTATGTTTTCAGGGATTTTAACGGTTTTTTAGTATTTTTATGGTTTTTAGGATTTTTTAGGGTTTTTATGGATTTTGTGGGTTTTGTGGGTTTTGGGGATTTTAGGGGTTTTAAGGTTTTAGGATCTTTTTGGGTTTTAGGGTATTTTTTTAGTTTTTTGGGGTTTTATGTTTTTAGAGTTTTTTAATGTTCTAGGGTTTTTAAGGGGTGTTGGTGTTTGTAGTGGTTATTAGGGTTTTTATGGATTTTTAGGGTCTTTTAAGCTTTTTAGGTGTTTTTATGTTTTTCAGGGGTTTTCAAGTTTCTTAGGGTTCTTTACATTTTCATGTTTTTAGGGTTTCTTTAGGATTTTTATGGTTTTTAGGGTTTTTTTGGATTTTGAGGGGTTTTAGGGGTTTTAATGGTTTTCTAGGGTTTTCATGGTTTTTCAGAGTTTTCAGTGTCTTTTGGGTTTTTAGGGTTTTTTGTGTTTTTAGTTTATTTTAGGATTTTATAGATTTGTTAACATTTCCAGGGGTTTAAAGGGTTTTTTGAGTTTTTAATGAGTAATCAAAGGTTTTATGGGTTCTCTAGGTTTTTAAGGTTTTAGAGGGTTTTATGGTTTTTAGGCAAAGAAGGCACGGGTCCAGGCTATTCCCGGAACCCCCCAAAATTTATAAACAAAGGATACAGACACTGCAGACAAGGGAGGGGAGGGATCAATCAATCCACACCCAAAACCCCTTACGACCTCAGCCCGAGGGCTACAAAAGGAAAGAAAAAAAAAATAAACAAAGCGCAAGACCAAAAAAGACACAGTGTCCAAAAGAAAATCACACACAGGGTGGGCCAGTCAACATCGCCGCCAAAATCCTCCAGCTCCGCATCACGAAACCCCATGCCAACACCAAAACCGCCGCCATCGTCAGCAAAGCTAAAATCTGATTCATCACCCTAGTCCATTGAGTCCCATCCAGGGTCAAAATCTTCTTGCATGCCAAGTCTGGACCGAAACTTCTCCATAGCTTTTACCTGCTCAGCAGAAAAATAAGGCTTCTCTCGCTCATTCACCTTTAGATTCAGTTTGACAGCTCGTGAGGAGGCCCTAGTTGCCATTGGGCGTGGGAGGGCAGAGTAATCCCTCCTCCTTCTTCGTCTTGGTGGGGCAGAGGAGGGTCCCGCAGCAGACATCTTTGTTCCATTTCCACCATCACTAGCGGCTAGTGGTGCCTTGCCTTTCTTGCTTTCTGCCTCAAGAGTTTCAGCACCTTCGCTGATTTGTTTCTCCCTTGATGTGACCATAGCAGCATTTATCCATTGATCAGCCTCAGAAAACCTCTCCCCAAGAGGAAACCTTTCCCTTTCAACCCATACCATCTCATGGAGCTGCACACAAAAGTCTTCAGCAGATGGAACACCATGAAGGATCACCCCCCTCTGCAGGTCCATGGAAGGACCACTAGCATCACCAGCATATCGGAGCTGGTCACTAGGCAGGTCCTCAGCACTGCCGTCAGAGGTGCATGATAACCCAGGCCCCTTGCCAAGTCCCCCCACGCCAGGATACCCATGCAGGACCAGCGGGGCATCACGCCAGTCTATATCCCCATACAGTATGGGCTTTTCCTCAACTGAGCATGAACTCCAGTCATCTCCAGACCTGGTTTTCTGAGAAACAACATCCTCCTTTGCATCATCTTCCACCCACACCCCAACCATGGCAGGCTCAGCCGAACCTGCAGCCTGAGAAACATTCACAGGAGCCTCATCCGTTAGAGCAGATCCACCAGCATTCTCATCAACCTTTAAGCCAGTTGTGTCATCCCATCCCAGATCCTTGCAGGAATTTTCCACATTTCCTGGCCGGACATCCATCGCAATTGTCCTATCTATCTCAGTTTGCTTCCTAATATCTTCACCAGACCCGTGAACACCTTCAGCAGAGCCATGAATTCCTCCCTCAGCGAGCATGACTTCATCCTCAACAGCATTCCCTGAGACACCGACGCTTGCTTCCAGACTCACCAAGAAGCCACCCGAATCCATCAGAGATATTTCTAACCCATTACCAGCCAACATAGAAGACGATCAGGGCACATCGGTAGCCACATAGTGGGAAACCTCCCCAATCGTCCCCTTCACCTCCACCCGAGGGAGGCCGCTCCCACCAGCAGACAGAGATTCACCACCCCTAGAAGCGCCAGAGCAAATTCTAGAACAGTCACTGTGCCCGAAGCTCCAGCACAAAGAGCAGAAGACTGGCCATTGCTCGAAGACAACAGATTGTCTCCATCTGAGCTCCTCTCCCACAGCAATCCAGACAGAGTCCACAGGGGGTTTCGACGCATCAATTTCAAAAAAAGCCCTTGGAGCAACCGGATGACAGAGGGCCCTCGTCCTACTATCCACACAGAGGAATCGCCCCACCAGGTTTCCAAGCATCAAAATAATTGAGAAATTCTGAAAGGGGAGTGGCAGTTCCGGAAAACGCACCCAGGTAGCAGCAATCAGGGAGCTTCTCTTCATATGAAAATCAAAGCTCCATCGAAAGAGGGAGAATCGAGCGCCATTGCATGACCGAGGAGCCTCTGACCATGCAAGGATGAGATCATCCTCCGCTGACCATGCAAGGATTAGACCACAATGTGGTATCCTATAATATCAGATTTCTTCACCCTACCATATTATTTATCTCTATTATGTGTTTCCAAATTGAATAATTGTGTGGATTTGAAAGTGTTTTTTCTTATGAAAATGTTGGTTTCCTTGTATTCTTCTGGATGTAGGATGTATGTGCATGTGAAATTGGCATGTTTTTTTTCCAGGGCACTGGTACTGGGGCTACAGAATCAGCTCATTTTTTTACAAGTCTACCTTTAGCAGCGGTTTAAACTACCGCTAAGTAAATTGATGATTTTCAATGGTGGTTTTAACCTCCACTATAATTTGGTATCTTACTACTGGTGGCAGTTAAAACCGCCTCTACATACAATAATTTAGCGGCAATTAAAACTTCCCCAAGATAGTTTTCATTTTCCGTTACCATTTCGCGGCAGTTGGGTGTGGCTTTAGCAGCTGTTTTTCTGGACAAAAGGTTTTTTTGCGGAACCCACACCCAACCGCCGCAAAATGCGATCTCTACGATGGTTACTAGAAACCGCCGCTAAATTGAAGAAATTTCCACATATTGTATGCCGACAAACAATTTAGTAGTGGTTTTTGGAAACTGCCGCAGAAGCATATGGTGGCAGTTTAAACCACCGTTATGAGGTGATTTTCCTATAGTGGGTAGATAATGTATTCCCTTACCTTTACCCTTTTCTTTGGATGACATCCACTGATGTGGAGGAAATAGAGGATTAGAAGGATTTCCCAAATTCATAGCAAGTCTCTGGTTCTTGGCACACACACCACCTTCAATAATTTCAGTTTGAACTGTATTATGAATAGAAACTTCCTCTCCCTCCTCCTATATATTGGCCTCATGTTCTGTAGGGTATTTTGGGGTAGTGTTAATAATATTCACTGATGTGTAATGCATTGTAGGAATTTCATCAGTCCCTTTATGAGAATACCTTTGTTTGTTCCCTCCACGAAGCCTTATCCTCTCCCCCTTCAGTTCCCTTTGAGTTTTTTAGAAGATGGTATTATGAAGGGAATCTCTAGACAATTACACAATGCATGTTCTCAATGAGGATATCTAATCACAGGATGGGGAGAACTGGGAAGATTCATTCTACGTTGTTCCCCCTAATTAGGAGAAGACCGACTTCCACTGAAGGGGAGGTTATTAAGTAAAAAATCCCCTATCCCTATGGGATGGAGCTACTCCTAGTTCATTTTCACAACTTTATGACCCTGATTTGTTAACCTTGAGGGTTGTGTTAAAAAATGCTCATGGACTATTGTAACTGCTACTACCGTAACTGCTTTCCTGATTTTATAGAGCATTGTTCGGACATGGGTTGAGTGAATCATTGGGTTTGCACGTGAAACACCTTCTTCTGAATACATTTGGTCCATTTGTGACATTTTTTCTATCTGAAGATTGGATTCCCTTAATATGGAGGCTTTCTCGATATTTTCATATGCCTGATGCAAAAGTATTTTGATGGCTTGCTCTCTTTTGGACCGATAATGATGAGAGTTGGTTAGGGAATGTTTTTGTTGAGCATGTTATCTATTGTGAAAAAAGTTTATTTTATTGAAGTTATCCTAAAGCTATGACATTCCATGATTTCACCTTTGGAGAATATTCCTTATTGGGGAGTGAAGTGAAGTACAACACACTGTGCTTGCCCCATCCTCTAACGTGACCACCATATGGAGTATTTACGATCAGGTAACACAATTATTTTAACACATTAAGATTTTCGTATTGAAGAGATCCTTTCTATTTTCCCAATTTCGTTTTTTTAGCTTGGAGGGCCACTAATTCGATTCAACGGTGCATCTCCTCTATTACCTTAATGTGTCTCTGATACTCTTCATAAGGAAATACCTTTTCTTTTAAGTGATGAAGAGTGTTCCATGTATTGAGACAGATTTTGTGCAAAAAATATTTATAAAACTCCTTTGGAATGTTGTATTAAGGAGTGGATAAAGGCCAGAACATGAATGGTATGTTTTATTTAGCCAATTGTTTCCTCATGTTAAACATGTCTTCTTCATCTTCCACCAAAGGCTCCTCAACCTAGTCTGACCAAAGTGGACACTTACCTGCTACTTTATTGTAAACAATGAGGCTAGTAGGGGATTCCTCTATCATTTTGGAAGGTAGGTGATCCAAGGGTGGTTCAGAGAATGACATTCACATTGGGTTGTCTTTAGGATAATAAATTATTCCACTTTTCAATGATGAGTCATTAGACATGATTGACATCATTTTTCAATTTCATTGTGGTAGGAGGGAATTCTCATCATTAAATCAGCAAGGGGAGGACCTTCTTGTCAAAGTAAAACACTACTATGGTGAGAACATTTGAAACCATTATGGGTAGTAATACCATTATGATTTAATGTCTGGTTGTGAAGAAAATTCATGTAGAATATACCCTAGGGAGAACCTTCAAGGTGGATGATAATAAGGGGAGTAAATCCTTTCTATTTTATCTTCTGACTATGCAGAGGGCTACCGTGATACTCATCGGGAGATGGGATCTCGAGATTGATTAGACAATGAATCAAGCCTTCATGGGTAGATGTATGAGGAGGACCTTCAGAATTGATGCTACCATTTCCATAATTTGGTAACAAAAGATTAGGATCATGAGCTACCAGAGATAAATGTATGATGGCTTCAAGCACTCCATCATTAATAAAGTGGGATCATAGACCGACTCTTTATTTTCTAGATAATTTTGAAGAGGATTATTTTTGGATTCCTTATTGCGGGTAGGTGGGGCTGATGGCTCGGGAAAGCGGTCTTCTATAATTTTAGTAGGTGTATGTGCCTACCCTGGAGTTTCCAATGAAGTTGGCTGATGAGCTCCAGTTGGAACAAGAGTGTGGTCCTAATATGATTGTCCATATATCATGGGGAATTTGGCCCACAAACCTCCTAGACTAGAGCAGATGTGTGTGTTTACTCTAAGGTGACACATCGATGAGTCGCCTCAATTGTGGGGAAAAAGTTATGTATCCATACCTAGGCCGATTCCACTATTGTTATAATGTACTGGAAATCTTGTAGGATGTGGGAATGAATTTTATTTTACCCTTTCACCATTATCAGGATGTGGTTGGTAACTTCAGCAGCTAGAATGATGATATAAATCCATTCTATGGCTGGAGAAAGGGTATTTTTATTCTCCTATCCTCAATTTTCCTACTAATATATACAAACAATACTCAAGTTTAGGGGTAGAGATTTTATTCTACCCCCTGTTTATTGTTGGAACTTTCTGGATACTTTCTCCAGGTGCTTCGAGATGAGGCTGCTGGTAGGCTTGATGGATGCGGGAAAGTGTGTAACCTACTTGACGTTTTCCACCAAATTTGACCAGCGGGATCCTTTGGGTACTTCAAAACGAGTCTTCTAGCAGGCTGGGTACGTGCAGGTAGGTGTGTGTGCCTGTTCACTGCTTACCGATGAATTTTTTTGGTGGGATTCTCTAAGCACTACCAAATGAGTCTACTGATAGGCTTGCTTAGTGTGAGAATGTTTGTGTGTCTGTTCATTTTTTTTCCACCAAATTATGTTGGTGGGATTCTTTGGAAGGGATAAAGGTGTGTCCTTGTTCCCTATTACCCATTTGTTTACCTCATTAGGTTGTCTTTCATGTTCAGGTCTAAGTGACCTGAGTAAGGCTCCTGGGGATTTAACCCTCATCATGTTGAGGGCTCACTACCGTACGATATCGGTGGCAAGGATTACTGACATGAGCCTTTAGATGGACCCATGTGTATTTTGGATGAGGCCTTTTTTGGCCTCTTGATATGCCTCCCTAAGTTAAGGGAATAACATATTACTATGTTTTGGGGATAGGATCCTGAAACAATTGGATATGGAAATCGTTTCCACCTTCTTCTTGGACACCTTTTGGTGTTGAGGGGTAAAATTGGGGGTTTCATGAGAAGTGGGTAACAACATCATCTTGTTTAAGGATTCATGTTGGGTTATCCATTTTTGTTTCCACCCCTGAAGAGAAATTGTGTTTTCACATACCTTTGGTGTGATTGATTGTGGGGGTTATAATTTTTTATAAGAATTCAAATTATGTTCACTATCTCTGGGAGGTTTTTGATGGGGTTTGTTCATGGAACCAGAAACACCTAATGGTTCCATTATTTGATATGTTTCAAAAACCTAATTTCCAAAGGTAGTCGGTTATTGGGAAATGTTCCAACAACATTTAGATACTCGCATTGGTTGAGAGGATGGGAGTTCAAGCTCATCACACCCTTTTGGGGGGAATTATTTCCTACTCTGGGACTCTCTTATAGATTTTAGATATTTTCATGAATCCTTTATTTAATCCTAAGAATGACATAAGTTTCCCTTGAATTAACAAGCAATTATTAACATGTATTTACTCTAGAACCATCTGCATGCATCTGAGGTTATTAATCAATGGATACATCTATATGTATTTGTGGTTCTCCATAAATGGTATCATTTTGGTATATTCATATTAGAGATTATTTGGTCATTTATTATTAGGATGTTTTTTTTCTAGCCACACAGTAGGGTGCTCTGGAGTCTATCATCATCCTGGGATACAAGAGTTGTTTTGATGTCGAGATCAGGCCCATAAGATAGGATTCTTATGTATCCTTATGAAAGGAATCATAAACCATATAGTTCTATGCCACTTAATGGGAAACATCATACCTTTTAAGGTCATGTGACAAGGACCATATCTTCCAGTTTAACGTCATGCAACGAGGACAAACAAGAAAAAGGTTCCTAGTTAAAGGTTAGTGTGGGACTAATACCGATGTATCCCAAGGAACTCGAAAGGAGTGTAGCCTCCTAGGTTCATTGAGAACCTACTGGGAATGTGGCCCAGATAAAATTAGGCTTGATTTGGGGTTTGGGGTTTAGAACTCATAGAGGCTTCCTATGTATCCCATTTGTATGGGAATCAAATCCCTCATAGTTTTCTTTCCTTCTCAATCCATTGGTGTGTGAGGAAGAATGATTGAATCATGGGAGAATTTAGTCCCATAAGTCAGGGATATTTGGGATATTAAGGGACTTACACCATGGATTTATATTGGATCTTGGGCCTTTTGAAGGCATCCTATGTATCCTTTTTGGATAGGAATCAGAGTTATCATAGTTCATATGGTTATGGTGGGGCTTATATGGAACATGAGGACCATCATTATCATTTGGTGGGATAGTGCCTATGAAAATTTAGGATCAGGCCCATGAAATGGGATTCCTACATGTCCTTATGAAAGGAATCAAAACCCACATAGTTCAAAATTGAAACATGGATTTGAGGACCCATGCCTATGGAGGCCCTCAAAGAAGGTGAGAGGAAGATCCAAAAGAGGGAATCTCTACTAAGACATGCATCTGATCACATGGATGTTGCAATATTTGCTAACCTATAAGCTTATGTGATTCTTAGTTGGATGTGAGAAACATGATGAAGCATAAGATCCCACAAAGCACTCAATCTCCTTCATCTTCTAGTGGACGAGGTTAGGGAAATGGTGGGTGAGAGAGAGAAAGGGCTCAGCTGCCCATCCCCTCTCCAATCTTCATATCCAAGATAGTCACATCTATCCATGGATACATCCCAGGAGGTGAATAGGATAAAGAGTGAAATGTATCATAAGAAAGGATGAGGGATTATTCCAAGAGGGATACCTTACTCCCAATTTCAAAATAAGAGAGAAAGATCAATCGCTAATCCTAAAAGGGAAAAGTGAGCGTGATTCCTCTCCCCACTGTTGGAAATGGGAGGTCTTTGATCTTAGAGATAATAAGGGGAGAACATGACTCCATACCTCATGTCTAAGACCAGGAGATCCCTATCACTACCCTCAGGGTAGGGGTCCTCATGAACGAGGGGATACATAACTACATGTACCCCGGGGACCCTACCTGTTGAGTAGGACAAGTGCGATACACCTCTGGATAAAGGAATAAATAACCGAATGGGAGACATTCTGGTGTGTCTTTAGCTAAGTTTGTTCATGTACTAAGGCTTTGGTAGAGGGATAAATTTGGCCCCATCAGATGAGGTATCCAAAGGGAAAGGATCCCTACCATTGGTGGCTTGAAAGAGGGCTCATAATGTATTTGGTATACGGTAAGGCCTACACGAACATAAGGTACTTCATGCAGGGGCCCTGGGCGAGCTTGAGGTGCTTCAAGCTGGAGATACCTTAGGCGATGGGAAACCTGGACAACCAAAATTGGGAGAGGCCTTACTCTTGGAACCAAGGGTTTCCTCAGGTTCCCTTGTAATGGTCTCACACAAGTCCCAAGTTTGGTAAGGGACCTTCGTGCTAGTGGTTTTCAACTAGGGGGAAAGGGGTTATCATACAGTTGTCTTGTGTTTCAGACCCTGGAGTAACCTTAATCCTATTACCCCCCTTAATTCCCTATTCTCTTGAGTTTTTGAGAGCTAATTGAGGTAGTTTTAAGGACCTAGGTGATGGGGCTGCATTACTAGAGTTTGAGTACTTTTTCCCGATTACCAATTCTTCATATGAGGAGCCCCAAGGTCATATTTATAGGAAAAAATGGTACCCTGGTTAAAGGAGCTACCCCACACAGGTACCTAGCATAGGTAACCGACATAGGTACTCTGCATAGGGGTGCCCAGTCTTTCAGTTCTGCATAGGGGGCTGTGTGAGCCTTCTGGCGCATAGGGGTGGTGCACGTAGGCCAATCTAGGAAAGTTCTTTTGACTCTTCCTAGGGATATACAACTCTATAACATACTTGAGGTTCTCTCCATAATATTTTCATCCTATGAGATAAAATATAGTGTAAATATACAATTTTTAAGGGTTTTTATGGATTTTAGGGTTTTTAAGGTTTTTTATTGTTTTCAAGGATTTTAGGGTCTTTTTTAATATTTTTATGGTTTTTAGGGTTTTTTAGGGTTTTTAGAAATTTTGAGGGTTTTAGGAGTTTTAAGTCTTTTAGGGTTTTTATGTTTTTTTGGGGGTTTTAGGGTTTTTTTAGTTTTTAGGGGTTTTATGGTTTTTTATGGTTTTTTAACATTTTTAGGGTTTTTAAGGGTTTTTAGAGTTTTTAGTGGGTTATGGAGGTTTTATGGGTTTTTAATGTTTTTAGGGGTTTTATGTTTTTCAAGGGGTATTTATGGTATTTATGGTTTTTATGTTTTCAAGGATTTTTATCATTTTTAGAATTTTTTATTTTTTATGGGTTATTAGGGTTTTTGATTATTTTTAGGGGTTATCATGGTTTTTTGGGGTTCTCTTATTTTTTAGGGTCTTTTTGGGTTTTAGGTTATTTTTTGAGTTTTTAGGGTTTTAATGGTTTTTAGAATTTTTTTATCAATTTTATGGGTTTTAAGGGGTTTTAGAGTTTTACTAGTTTTTTAGGGTTTTATGGGTTTTTAGGGTTTTTAAGGTTTTTATGGGTTTTATGGTTTTTAGGGGGTTTTCAAGGTTTTTAGATTTTTGTACATTTTCAAGGATTTTTAGGGGTTTTTTAGTATTTTTATGGTATTTAAATTTTTTTATGTTTTTTAGGGATTTTGAGATTTTTTAGGAATTTTCTGGGATTTTAGGGTTTTTAGGGGTTTTTGGGTCTTTTTGGGTTTTTATGGTTTTTGAGATTTTAGGGTTTTAAGATTTTTAGTGTTTTTAACAGTTTTATGGGTTTTAAAGGGTTTTTAGATATTTTATTGGTTTTTATGGTTTTATGGAGTTTTAGGGTTGTTTATTGTTTTTAGGGGTTTTTATAGTTTTCAGTTGATTTTCAGGGTTTTTATAGTTTTTTATGTTTTCAGGGATATTTAGTGATTTTAATGTTTTTTATGGTTTTATGTGTTTTTAGGGTTTTGGGGGATTTTGAAGACTTTTAGGGTTTTTTAGGGTTTTTATGGGTTTTCAGGGTTTTAGGGTCTTTTCTTGTTTTTTGGGTTTTTTGAGTTTTTAGGGTTTTTAATGTTTATATAGTTTTTAAACATTTTTAGGGGTTTTAAGTGTTTTTAGAATATTTAGTTTTTTAGGGTTGTATGGGATTTTACAGCTTTTAAGGATTTTAGGGGGATTTATGGATTTTAGGGGTTTTTAGGGTTTTTTACATTTTCGGGGATTTTAGGGATTGTTTCAGATTTTTATGGTTTTTAGGGTTTTTAGGTATTTTGAGGGGTTTTAGGGATTTTTATGGTTTTTAGGATTTTTAGGGGGTTAAAATTTTTAGGGCCTTTAAGTGTTTTTTGCGTTTCTAAGAATTTTTATTTTTTTAGAGTATATTAATGTTTTTAGGGGTTTTAAGTATTTTTTATGTTTTTCGTGATATTTAAGGTTTTTATGGTTTTTTGGGATTTTTAAGGTTTTTAGGGGTTTTATGCTTTATCGGGGTTTTCCAGGGCATTTAGGGTTTTTTAAAATTTCAAGGATTTTTAGGGATCTTTTAGGATTTTTATGGTTTTAAGGTTTTTAGGGATTTTGTGGGTTTTTTGGGATTTTCAGGGTTTTTAAGGTTTTTAGGGGTTTTTAGGGACTTTTTGGGTTTTTTGGGATTTTTTTAGTTTTTTAGGGTTTTTAACATTGTTAGGAGTTCAATTTTTTTAGTGTTTTTAGTGGTTTTTTAGGGATTTCATATATTTTTTGAGTTTTTTAAGTTTTTATGGGTTTTTATGATTTTTAGGGGGGGGGGGTTAGGGTTTTTCCTTTTTTTTAGATTTTTAGGGATTTTAGGGATATTTTAGGATTTTTTAGGATTTTTAGGTTTTTAGGGATTTTGTTGGTTTTTAGGGTTTTTAGAGTTTTTATGTTTTTATTTTATTTTTATGGTTTTTTGGGTTTTTAAGGTTTTTTAGATTTTTTAATGTTTTTATGTGTTTTGAAGGTTTTAAGAGTTTTTAGTGGTCTTTACGGTTTTTTAGGTTTAAGGGTTTTTTAAAGTTTTTAGGGTTTTATGATTTTTAGGGGTTTTTAAGGTTTTTAGGGTTTTTAACATTTTTAGGGATTTTAGGGCGATTATGATTTTTAGGTTTTTAATGTTTTTTAGTGATTTTGAGAGTTTTTAGGGGGTTTTCAGGATTTTTAAGGTTTTTCATGGTTTTTAGGGTCTTTTGGGTTTTATGTTTTTTTTTAGTTTTTTAGGGTTTTAAGGGTTTTTAGAGTTTTTAAACATTTTTATGGGTTTCAAGGGGTTTTAAAGTTTTTAGGGTTTTTATGGGTTTTTAGGGTTTTTAATTTTTTTAGTAGTTTTTATGGTTTCCAGGGGTATTTCAGGGTTTTTAAGGTTTTTTTTGTTTCCTAGGATTTTAGAGATTTTTTAGGATTGTTATGGTTTTTAGGGGTTTATTGGGATTTTAGGGGTTTTGAGGGGTTTTAGGGATTTTTATAGTTTTTAGGTTTTTTCAGGGTTTTAGGGTATTTTAGTGTTTATTGTGGGATTTTTTGTGATTTTTAGGGTAATAATGTTTTTAGAGGTTTTTAACGTTTTTAGGGGTTTTAAAAGTTTTTTGATTTTTAGTGTGTTTTTAGGGGTTTTATGGGGTTTTGCGGTTGTGTAAGGTTTTTAGGGTTTTTTACCCTCAGGGATTTTCATGGATTTTTTAGGATATTTATTATTTTTAGTTATTTTTTGGTTTTTAGATATTTTAATGATTTTTAGGGATTTTTAGGAGTTTTTAGGGTTTTTAATGGGTTTCATGTTTTGTAGGGTCTTTTTAGATTTTTAGGGTTTTGAAGGTTTTTTTGAGATTTTTAACATTTTTGGGGTTTTAAGGTTTTTTGTGTGTTTTTAGTAGTTTCTAGGGTTTGTACTGTTTTTAGTGTTTTTAATATTTTAGGAATTTTTATGGTTTTTTGCGGTATTTTATGGTTTTTAGGGTTTTTTACGTTTTTATAGATTTTTAGGGATTTTTAGGATTTTTAGGGTTTTTATGGTTTTTAGGGTTTTTTTGGTTTTCAGGGATTTTGAGGGGTTTTGGTGTTTTTAGGGGTTTTAGGGTTTTAGGGGGTTTTAGGGGTTTTAGGGCCTTTTAGTGTTTTTAATATTTTTAGTGTTTTTAATGTTTTTAGGAGTTTTAAGGGTTTTTATAGTTTTTAGTGGGTTTTATGGTTTTTATAGATTTTTAGGAGTTTTATGGTTTTTATGGGTTTTCGGGGTTTCTTACATTTTTAGGGATTATAAGGGATTTTTTAGGATTTTTATGGATTTTAATATTATTAGGATTTTTGATGGGTTTGAGTGGTTTTTTGGGATTTTTAGGGTTTTTTCTGGGTTTTTAGGGTCTTTTAGTGTTTTTGGGGGTTTTTTGAGTTTTTTAGGGTTTTAAAGGTTTTTTAGAGTTTTTTATGTTTTTAGGGTTTTAAGGGTTTTTATATTTTGAGTGGGTTTTAGGGTTTTTTTGGGGGTTTTAGGATATTTTAAGGATTTTTGGTATTTTTTTGGTTTTCAAGGTTTTTAAGGTTTTTTATGTTTTTATGGATTTTAAGAGCATTTTTAAGAATTTTAATTTTTTTACCTTTTTTATTGGTTTTAGGGATTTTGTGGGTTTTTAGGGTTTTTAAGGGGTTTTAGGGAATTTTAGGGTTTTTAGAGTCTTTTGGGTATATAGGGGTTATTTTTGAGATTTTTCGTGTTTTAAATGTTTTTTGAGTTTTTTTAACATTTTTATGGGATTTAAGGGTTTTTAGTGGGTTTTAGGGTTTTTATGGGGTTTTTAGGGTTTTTAGGGGTTTTTTTTGTTTTTTTGGGGGGTTCGGGTTTCCTCTATTTTTAGGGATTTTGTAGGATTTTGAGGGTATTTAGGGTTTTTGGGTGTTTTTTAGGGGTTTTAGGGTTTTCATGGATTTTTTGGGTTTTTAGGGGTTTTTTTGAGTTTTTTAGCGGTTAAAGATTTTTTGAGTTTTTTAACATTTTAGGGATTTTATGTGGTTTTACAATTTTAGTGGTTTTTAGGGTTTTTATTGGTTTTAGTGGGTTTTTAGGTTTTTAGGGGTTTTTTGGTTTTTAATGGGTTTTCAGGGATTTTAGGGCATTTTATGTTTTCAGGGAATTTTTTTGTCTTTTTTAGGAATTTTATGATTTTTAGGGTATTTAAAAACTTTAAGGGTTTTGGGGGGGTTTTAGGGCTTTTAGTATTTTTTAGGGTTTTTAGGGTCTTTTGGGGTTTTAGGGTCTTTTGGGGTTTTAGGGTTTTCTTGAGTTATTAATGGATTTTAGATTTTTTAACATTTTTTGGGGTTTTATGGGTTTTTATAGTTTTTAGTGGGTGTTTATGGTTTTGTGGGTTTTGAATGTTTTAAGGGTTTTTATAGTTTTTAGGAGCTTTTCAGTGTTTTAGGGTTTTTTACATATTCAATTATTTTGAGGGCCTTTTTATGATTTTTATTGGATTTAGGGTTTTTTAATGTTTTTAGGGATTTTGAGGGGTTTTAGGTGTTTTGAGGGTTTTTTTAGGGTTTTTATGGTTTTTTGGGGGTTTTGTGTTTTTCCTTGAGTTTTTTTGGGTTTTAAAGGTTTTTTAGTGTTTTTAATGATTTTAGGGGTTTTAAGAGTTTTTTAAAGGTTTTCAGGGTTTTATGGGGTTTTCCATGATTTTTATGGGTTTTTACGTTTCCAGAGTTTTTTAGGGATTTTTATGGGATTTAGGGTTTTAATGGTTTTTAGAGATTTTGAGAGGTTTTAGGAGTTTTCATTGTTTTTTAGGGTTTTATGGTATTTCAAGGGTTTTAGGATCTTTTAATATTTTTAGGGTTTTTTGTGTTTTTTAGGGTTTTTATGGTTTTTAGAGTTTTTAAATGTTTTTAGGGGTTTTAACGGGTTTTAGAGTTTTTAGTGGGTTTTTAGGGTTTTTATGGATTTTTAGGGTTTTAGATATTTTTATGGTTTTCAGTGGGTTTTCACGATTTTTATGGTTTTCACATTTTTAGGGATTTTTAGGGCTTTGTTAGGATTTTTATGGTTTTTATCATTTTTAGGGATTTTTAGGGTTTTATGGATTTTAGGGATTTTTATGGTTTTTAGGGCGTTTTTGGGTTTTAGGGGTTTTTTTGAGTTTTTTGTGGTTTTAATATTTTTTAGAATTTTTAACATTTCTGGGGGTTTTAAGGGTTTTTAGAGTTTTTAGTGTATTTTTAGGGTTTTTTTAGGGTTTTTTATGAGGCAAATAGAACGAATATATAAAAGAGAAAGGAATTGAAGTATAATGTAATAACCCGAGGGTGCACCCCATGGCCAGAAGGCCCAAACAAACCAAACCTTGGAAAAATAGGCTCCAGAACCTCACGAAGCCCATCCAAACCATAGACTATAAAAATGGACCTGAGAAACCACATGATGCCCAAACAAAACAAATCAATGAAAGTGGCCCAAGAACACTCGTAAAGCCCTTCCAAATCAAAGCTTAGAACCTAGGAAAGACAAACCCGAGAAACCTCACAATGCCCAACGAACCCAAAAACTAGCAAAACCAACACCCAAAAATGGTGCAAGCACCAAAAATCCCTACCAAGCTTTTAACACCCAATACCCAAGGCTAGCCTTGGTAACAAATCCCATCTCCCTATGAAACCTCCAAACATCCAAACCAGCTCCCACTCCAACACCCAACACCCTGACACATCTCCAAGCATCACCCTAACACCCCACAATATCTCCCAGCAGCTCCTAACTCCCCACAACCTCTCCCAGCAGCACCAGTAGCCCGCAACATCTCCCAGAATCACTCAACACCCAACACCTAGCATCGTCACCTGACATCCAAACTAGTACCCACACCAACCCCCACCAGCACCTAGCAGCTCACAAAATCTATCATCATCCCACAACATCTCCCAACAACAACCAATAACACCCAACACTCCACAAGATCTCTTGGTTTTTAGGGTTTTTAAGGGTTTTAGGTGATTTTATGGTTTGCATAGGGTTTTAAGGTTTTTTATGTTTTCAAGGAATTTTTTGTTATTTTTAAGGATTTTAGTGTTTTTAGGGCTTTTTAGGTTGTTTGGGATTTTGAGGGATTTTAGGGGTTTTCAGGGTTTTTTAGAGTTTTTATGTTTTTCTGGTTTTTTTGAGTTTTTAGGGTTTTTTGTGTTTTTATTGGTTTTTAGAGTTTTTAAAGGTTTTTAGATTTTTTAACATTTTTAGGGGTTTTAAAGGTTTTAAAGGTTTTTAGAGTTTTTAATTTTTTTAGGAGTTTTAGGTTTTTTTAAGGATTTTAAGGGGTTTTATGGTATTCAGTGGCTCTTTAAAGTTTTAGTGTTTTTTACATTTTTAGGGATTTTAGGGTTTTTTATCATTTTTATGGTTTTTAGCGGTTTTAGAGATTTTGAGGGTTTTGGGAGGGTTTTTAAGGTCTTCTTGGTCTTCTTGGTTTTTTGGGGGTTTTTTAGTTTTTAGATTTTTTATGGTTTTTAGAGTTTTTTAAAGTTTTTAGCGATTATAAGGGTTTTTAGAGTTTTCAGTTGTTTTTAGGGTTTTTATGGGTTTTTAAATATTTTTAGGATTTTTATGGTTTTTTGGGGTTTTTCAAGGTTTTTAGGGTTTTATACATTTTCAAGGATTTTTAAGGTTTTTTAGAATTTTTATGGTTTTAAGGGTTTCTAGGATATTTAGAGATTTTGGGGGGTTTTTATGGGTTTTCAGTATTTTTAGGTTTTATCATTTTTCAGGGGTTTTAGGGCCTTTTAGTGTTTTTAGGGTATTTTTTTGAGTTTTTAGGGTTTTTAATCTTTTTAAGAGTTTTTTTAACGTTTTAGGGGTTTAAAGTGTTTTTAGAATTTTCGGTTGTTTTTTGGGTTTTTATGGGGTTTTAAGGCCTTTTAAGGTATTTAGGGGTTTTTATGGTTTTCAGTGGGATTTTAAAGTTTTTAAAAAATTTCAGGGATTTTTAGGGATTTTTTAGGAATTTTATGGTTTTTTGGGTTTTTATATATTTTGATGGTTTTAGTTTTTTTAGGGTTTTAATGGGTTTTAGGGTTTTTATGGTCTTTTTGGGTTTTTGGGATTTTTGAGTTTTTTAATGTTTTTTAGCTTATAGTGTTTTTTAAATTTTAATGGATTTTAAGGGGTTTTAAGGGTTTTTAGAGTTTTTAGTGTTTTTAGGGTTTTTATGGGTTTTAGGGTTTTTTGTGTTTTTTAGGGGATTTTATGGTTTTTAGGAGTTTTTCAAGGTTTTTAGGGTTTTTTACATTTCCAGGGATTTTTAGGGTTTTTAAGGGTTTTAGGGATTTTGAGGGGTTTTATGGGTTTTCAGGGTTTTTAGTGTTTTTATGGTGTTTGGGTTTTTAGGGTTTTTTTAGTTTTTTAGGGTTTTATGGATTTTTGGTGTTTTTATCGTTTTTCTTGGTTTTATGGGTTTTTAGATTTTTTAGTGTTTTTCATGGTTTTTAGGGTTTTATTACATTTTCGGGGATTTTTAGGGTTTTTTAGTATTTTTGTGGTTTTCAGGGGTTTTTTGGTTTTGCAGGGATTTTGAGAGTTTTTAGATATTTTCAGGGTTTTTTTGTGTTTTTCAGGATTTTTTGGGTCTTTTGTGTTTTTAATGGGTTTTTTTAATTTTTAGGGGTTTTAAGGGTTTTAGAGTTTTTAATGTGTTTAAGGGGTTTAATGGTTTTTTGAGTATTTAGTGTTTTTATGGTTTTTATGGTTTTTTAGGGTTTTTAAGTCTTTAGGGGTTTTTATGTTTTTAGGGGTTTTTCATTGGTTTTAGGGTTTTTTATTTTCTTATATTTTTAAAGATTTTTAGTATTTTATGGTTTTAAGGGGTTTTAGGGTTTTTAGGGTTTTTTAAAATTTTTATTCTTTTAGGATTTTTTAGTTTTTAGAGTTTTTATTGTTCATTAGAGTTTTTAATGTTTTAAGGGGTTTTAAGGGTGTTAGGGTTTTAATTGCTTTTTGGGGTTTTATGGGGTTTTAGGGTTTTTATGGATGTGGGGCGTTTTTCAGGGTTTTTAGGTATTTTTATGTTTCCAGATATTTTTAGGGTTTTTTAGTGTTTTTAAGGATTTTGAGGGGTTTTAGGGATTTTTATGGTTTTTAGGTTTTTTTAGTGTTTTAGGGTCTTTTAGTGTTTTTTGTGTTTATTTTTGAGTTTTTTATCGATTATAAGTTTTTTAGATTTTTTAAAAGTTTTTAGGGGTTTTAAGGATTTTTAGAGTTTTTAGTGGGTTTTAGGGTTTTTATGGGTCATTAGGATTTTCATGGTTTTAGGGGTTTTTATAGTTTTCTAGGGGGTTTCAGGGTTTTTTTAATGCTTTTAGGGGTTTTAAGGGTTTTTTGATTTTTTAGTGGGTTTTAGGGCTTTATGGGTTTTAGGGTTTTTACTTTTTTTCAAGTTTTTTAGGTTTTTTAGGATTTTTATGGTATTTTGGGGTTTTTAGGTATTTTCAGGGCTTTAGGATTTTTCATAGTTTTTAGGATCTTTTGGTTTGTTAGGATTTTTTTGAGTTTTTAGGGCGTTTTATATTTTTTTAACGTTTTTAGGGGTTTTAAGGGTTTTTAGATTTTTTAGTGGTTTTTAGGGGTTTTAGGGTTTTTATGGGTTTTTAGGGTCTTTAAGGTTTTTATGGGTATTTATGGTTTTCAAGGGGTTTTCAGGGTTTTCAGGGTTTTTTATGTTTTTAGGGATTTTTCATATTTTTGTGGGTTTTGGGGTTTTTCAGGGTTTTTAGGGTTTCTAGAGTTTTTAGTGGGTTTTAGGGTTTTATGGGATTTTAGATTATTTAAATTTTTTATTGTTTTTATGGTTTTTAGGGGGGTTTTAGTGTTTTGGGTTGTTTATGCTTTCAAGGGTTTTTTATGGCTTTTTACAAGTTTTAATGTTTTAGGGTTTTTTATGGTTTTTAGGAATTTTGAGGTGTTTTAGGGATTTTTAATGTTTTAGGGATTTTAATGGTTTTTGTGGTCTTTTGGGGTTTTAGAGGTTTTTGTTTTTTTTTTTAGGGTTTTTAGGTTTTTAGTGTTTTTTAACAGTTTTAGGGGGTTTAAGGGGTTTTAGAGTTTTCAGTGGGTTTTAGGGTTTTTAATGGTTTTAGGGTTTTTATGTTTTTATCGGTTTTCAGGGGTTTTAGGGTTTTTTATATTTTCATGGATTTTTAGGGATTTTTTAGGATATTTTTGGTTTTTAGGGATTTTAGGGATTTTGAGGGTTTTAAGGGGTTTTAGGGTTTTTCAGGGTTTTAAGAGTCTTATAGTGGTTTTTTTATTTTTTTGAGTTTTTATGGGATTTATGGGGTCTTAGAGTTTCTTAAAATTTTAGGGGTTTTAAGGATTTTTAGATTTTTTTGTGTTTCTTAGGGTTTTTTATAGTTTTTTATGATTTTTTAAGGTTTTTAAGGGTTTTTATTATTTTCATGGGTTTTTCAGGGTTTTTAGTGTTTTTTACTTTTTCAGGGATTTTTTTGGGATTTTTTACCATTTTTTTGGTTTTTATGGTTTTTTAGGGTCATTAGGAATTTTTTAGGGTTTTTAGGGGTTTTCAAGGTTATTTAGGGTTTTTAGTAGGTTTCATGGTTTTTAGTGTCTTTTTGGGTTGTTAGATTTTTTTTAGTTGTTTAGGTTTTTTAAGGATTTTTAGAGTTTTAATGTTCTTAGGGATTTTAATGTTTTTTAGAGTTTTTAGTGGGTTTTTAGAATTTTTATGGGTTTTGGTGGTTTTTGTGGTTTTCAGGGGGATTTCAGTGTTTTTAGGGTTTTTTTTACCTTGTCATGTATTTCTAGGGATTTTTAAGGATATTTGTGGCTTTTATGATTTTAGGGTTTTTAGGGATTTTGAGGGTTTTAGGGTTTTCATGGTTTTTAGCGTTTTTAGAGGTTTTCAAGGTTTTTAGGGTCTTTTAGGGTTTTAGGGTTTTTTTAGTTATTTAGGGTTTTTAAACTTTTTTATATTTTTTAATGTTTTTAGGGTTTTAAGGGGTTTTTAGAGTTTATTGTAGTTTTTTGGGTATTATCTGTTTTTAGGGGTTTAAATGTTTTTATGGGGTTTTATGGTTTTCAAGGGGTTTAATTCTTTTTAGGATTTCTTACATTTTTAGGGGTTTTAAGTGTATTTTAGGGTATTTTTAGGATTTTATGGTTTTTATGGTTTCTAGGGTTTTTAGTGATTTTGAGGGTTTTTAGGGTTTTTCAGGGTTTTTATTGGTTTTCAGGGTTTTTTGGGTTTTAGGGTTTTTTTGAGTGTTCATAGAAAAGTAGGTGTAGGTCCATGCTATTCTGGACCCCCCCCCCAAATTTATTAGAAAAAAAAATCCATCCAACAAGGAAGGGTAGGAGTCAAACTACCCACACCTAAAACCCTTAACATCCCCAAACCCAAAACAAAGAAGAAGAAACCCAAAACCCCAGAGCACAAAGAAAGGGTAGTGTCAAGAAACACATACCCAAAAGAAACTACATATCAAACGGGTCGACCTCCCCACCATCCCCATAGGGGTCTCCATCTGTGCGATATCCCGAAGATGCATATGACTCTGCTGTCTCCCACTCCGATGTAGCCTTCATAGCACTTTCCATGTCAAAAGCAAGATTGGTATACATGTCCCTAAGCCTCTGCTGCTCCGCAGACTTGGATGCCTTGGAGGAGGCTCTGGTAGTAATTGGGCTTGGAAGAGTAGAGTAGTCCCTCCTTGGCCTCCTCTTCCGGGGGCATGAATCCAGGCCAGCAGTACCAAGGTCACCCATCAAATCCTTCTCCCTCCTTATCAGAGCCATATGCGTTAATCATGTCATCGCATGCCGTAAAGATTTCCCCTAGCCATGCAGCTAGTTCATCATCATCCCAGAGAAAATGCACATCCTACTTTAGATATGGATTCTACAGGATTTCCTTTTGATGCTGCTCAAATGTGATTTCCATACAATCCAGCATTATCTTTTCAGACAGCTCAACACACGAAGGTAAGGTATCATACACACCAGAGTAAGGCCAGAGTCATGTTGCTCTTCAGTCTTCCTGCTCAGTATTGAATTTGAGGACGGGCCCCCTTGGTCTTCCTACAGCTCAAATGAACTAGATTGAAAGCCTTCAACTAGACTATCCCCATTCCCAACAGCATTAAACTGCACCTCTCCCTGCTCTTGCAATTTCTGAACAACAATTAAAGGATTTTTCTCCACCTCCTCTCTCCCCATCCCTTCACAAATGGGGAGTGGAACCTCCTCCTGAGGTTCCACAGGATATCTGATTTCATCCCTAACTGCTTCAAACTACACCTCTCTGTGTTCCTACATCTCATGCCTCACCCCATCATTTTCCAAAAACTCCACGGTTCCCAACTGTGAAAAACTGTTGGAAGTTTCAACAACCTCCTGCCCCTGCTTCTGCACTTGCTCAACAACAATTACAGGATTTTGCACCACCCCATCCCTTCATGAGTTGGGCCTCAAACCTCCACCTGAATATCCACATACTTCCCATTGTCATCCCTAATAGCTTCAACATGAACCTCTCCCTATACATGTGTTTCCCACCTCACCCTCCATTCATCCACAATCTCTATAGGTCCCAGCCCCCCAAAGTAGATGGAAGTTGAAACAACTTCTTGTCCCTGCTACAAGAGTGACAGGTCATTAACCACAGGCCCACCCTCTTTAGGAACCTCACCCCCCTTCCCGATGGACGAAGAAACATCACCTTCAAGTCCCAAGTCACCCCTCAATCATTTAAAAATTCCAATCACCTTAGCCACTAATTGACACTACACTGCAGGCTGCCTTGAGAAAGAGACACCTTCTTCCACCCTAGCCTCCCTTTGTGCACTAAAAAGATCACCCCTCAGAGTTCCCAGTCTTGCATCAATAACAGGTTCCAATCCCAACCTTGGAGAGGAAACTCTCGGGTCAATCCCGACCACAACACACTTATTGCCCCTATGCCTGCAATCACTCTTCACATGACCAAGTATCAATAATGAATCACAATTTTATAGTTTTTAGATGTTTTTTTGGGGATTTTTTTATATTTTTTAGGGTTTTAAGGTTATTATGGGGTTTTTATGGTTTCTAGGGGGTTTTTAGGGTTATTAGGATTTTTTTACATTTCCAGGGATTTCTAGAGATTTTTAAGGATTTTTATGGTTTTTAGGTTTTTATGGATTTTCAGGGTTTTTAGGGATTTTCAACACATTTTAGGGTATTTAGGGGTTTTTAGGGTTTTATGATCTCTTTGGGTTTTAGGGTTTTTTTAGTTTTTTTTGGTGTTAAGGTTTTTTATAGTTTTTAAGGGTTTACATATTTTTTAGTGGGTTTTAGGGATTTTTATGGTTTTTAAGGGGTATTCAGGGTTTTTAGGGTCTTTTACTTTTTAGGGATTTTTACAGTTTTATGTTTTTTTATGGTTTTAAGGTTTTTTAGTGTTTTTAGGAATTTAGAGGGGTTTTAGGGCTTGTATAGTTTTTTAGGGTTTTTAGTGTCTTTTTGGGTTTTTAGGATTTTTTTTTATTTTTTAGGGTTTTAACGAATTTTACTGTTTTATTAACATTTTTAACATTTTTAGGGGCTTTAAGGGTTTTTAGAGTTTTTAGTGGTCTTTTGGGTTTTTAGGGTTTTTTAAGGTTTTTAAGGGTTTTATGGTTTTTTTTGGGGGGGGGGGGGGTTTAAGGATTTTAGGGGTTTTTACCATTTCAGGGGTTTTTAGGCCCTTTTTAGGATTTTTATTTTTTTTGTGATTTTTATGGTTTTTAGGGATTTTGAGAGATTTTAGCGGTTTTCAGGGATTTTTAGGGTTTTTAGGATTTTTCATAGTTTTAAGGGTGTTTTGGGTTTTTAGGGTTTTAAGGGGTTTTTAGTGTTTTATAACATTTTTAGGAATTTTGAGGGTTTTTAGGTTTTTTTAGTGGGATTTAACGTTTTTAAGGGTTTTAGGGTTTTTTATGGTTTTTAGGAGTTTTTATTGTTTTCATTGGTTTTAAGGAATTTTAGGGTTTTTATGTTTTCAAGGATTTTTGGACTTTTACGGTTTGTATTCTTTTTATGTTTTTTAGGGATTTTGAGGGTTTTTAGGGTTTTTGAGGGATTTTATGGTTTTTAGGGGTTTCTAGGGTCCTTTTGGGTTTTAAGGGATTTTTTTGAGTTTTTATGGTTTTTATTGTTTTTTGTAGTTTTTTTAACATTTTTAGTATTTTTAAGGATTTTTATAGTTTTTAGTGGTTTTCTCAGGTTATTATGGGGTTTTAGGGTTTTTTTATGGTTTTAGGGGTTTTTATGGTTTTTAGGGGTTTTCATGGTTTTTATGGTTTCTTATGTTTTCATGGATTTTTAGGTCCATTTTAGGATTTTTGTGGTTTTTTTGGATTTATAGGGATTTTGATGGGTTTTGGGGTTTTTTGGGTTTTTTTAAGGATTTAGTTGTTTTTCTGGGGTTTGAGGTTTTTTTGAGTTTTTAGGGTTTTTAAGCTTTTTTAGAGTTTTTTAACATTTTTTAACCTTTTTATGGGTTTTAAGGTTTCTAGAGTTTTAGTGGGTTTTTATGGTTTTTCTAGGTTTTTAAGGTTATTAGGGTTTTATATTGTTTTCACATGATTTTTAGAGTTTTAGGATTTTTTATGTATTTAGGGATTTTTTGGAATTTTTTAGGAATTTAATGGATTTTATGGTTTTTTAGGATTTCTTGAGATTTTGAGGGATTTTAGGGTTTTTCTAGGTTTTTAGGGTTTTTAATGTTTTTTATAAATTTTTAAACTTTTAAAAAAAATTCGGGGGTTTGAGAATTTTTAGTGTTTTAAGTGGGTTTTTAGGGGTTTTATGGTTTTTTAGTGGTTTTTATGGTTTTATGGGTTTTATGGTTTCCGGGGGGTTTTAGGTTTTTATGGTTTTTTTATGTTTTCAGTGATTTTATAGATTTTTAGTATTTTTATGGATTTTAGGGCCTTTTAGGATTTTCAGGGATTTTGATGGTTTTTAGGGCTTCTCAGGGTTTTTAGGGGTTTTCAGGGTTTTGAGGTTTTTTTTGATTATTTAGAGTTTTTTAACGTTTTTAACATTTTGGGGGTTTTAAGTATTTGAAGAGTTTTTAGTGGTTTGTTAGGATTTTTATGGGTTTTTAGGTTTTTTTAACATTTTAGGGGTTTTATAGTTTTCAATGGTTTGTATAGTATTTAGGGTTTTTTACATTTTAGGGATTTTTGGGATTTTTTTGATTTTTATGGTTTTAAGGGTTTTTTTAGGGTTTTTTCGGGATTTTTAGGGGTTTTCAGGGTTTTCAGGGTTTTAATGGTTTTAGTGTTTTTTTGGGTTTTTGGTTTTTTTAGTTTTTTTGGGTTTTAAGGGTTTTAGAGTTTTTTAACGTTTTTAATGTTTTTAGAGGTTTTGAGGGTTTTTTGAGTTTTTAGTAGTTTTTTAAGGTTTTTATGGGTTTTTAGGGTTTTAAGGTTTTTAATAGTGTTAATGCTTTTTAGGGGTTTTTCAGGGTTTTTAGGGATTTTTACATTTTTAGGGATTTTTAGTGCTATTTTAGGATTTATATGGTTTTTAGGGTTTTATAGGCGTTTTAGGATTTTTTGGGGTTTTGGGGTTTTTTCTGTATTTTTTTACATGGCGGGATTTTTTTGTTTTGTTTAGGTTTTTAGGGTCTTTTTGGGTTTTTGGGGGTTTTTTTTAGTTTTTCAGAGGTTTTAAGGTTTTTTAGAGTTTTTAATGTTTTTATCATTTTTAGGGGTTTAAGGGTTTTTAGACTTTTTAGTGGGTTTTTAGGGTTTTTATGGGGTTTTGGAGGTTTTAATGTTTTTAGGGGTGTTTATGGTTTTCAGGGTTTTTAGGGGTTTTTAAGTTTTTAGGGATTTTTAGGGATTTTTGAGTATTTTTTTGGTTTTTATGGTTTTTTAGGGTTTTGGGGGTTTTGTGGGGTTTTAATGGATTTATATGGGTTTTCAAGGTTTTTAGGGCCTTTTGGGTTTTTAGGGGTTTTTTTTGAGTTATTAGGGTTTTTCTAGTTTTTAACTTTTTTAGGGTTTTTAAGGGTTTTTAGAGTTTTTAGTGGGTTTTAGGATTTTTATGGGTTTTAGGGTTTTTAAGGTTTTTATGGGTTTTATGTTTTTTAGGGTCCTTTCTAGGTTTTTTGAGTTTTCAAGGTTTTTAGGGCCTTTTTGGATTTTTTGGGTGGGTTTTTGAGTTTTTAGTGTTTTAAGGGTTTTTATAGTTTTCTAACATTTTTAATGTTTTTAGGGGTTTTAAGTGTTTTAGAGTTCTTAGTGGGATTTAGTGTTTTTTTGGGTCTATAGGGTTTTTATGGTATTTAGGGGTTTTTTATATTTCAGGGTTTTTTGGATTTTTTACGTTTTTTGGGATTCTTAGGGCTTTTTAGGATTTTTATGGTTTTTTATGTTTTTAGGGTTTTTTGGGATTTTGAGTAGTTTTAGGGATTTTCATGTTTTTAGGGGGTTTAGGGTCTTTTAGGTTTTTTAGGTTCGTTTTGGGTTTTTTGGTTTTTTGGGTCTTTAGGTTTTTAAATATTTTTTAAAGTTTTTCAACATTTTTAATGTTTTTAGGGGTTTATTGGGGTTTAGAGTTTAATGGCTTTTATCGGTTTTTTAGGTTTTTTAAGGTTTTTATGGTTTTCAGAGGTTTTTAAGGGGGTTTTACATTTTTAGGGATTTTTATGTTTTTAGGGTTTTTAGTATTTTTATGGATTTTGAGGGGTTTTCATGGTTTTTAAGGGTTTTGGGGTTTTTCAGTATTTTGGGGACTTTTGGGGGTCTTTTAGGGTTTTTAAATTATTTTAGAGTTTTTTAAAGTTTTTTAAAAAAATTGAGGTTTTAGGCATTTTTAGAGTTTTTAGTGGGTTTTAGGGTTTTCATGGGTTTTCTGGGTTTTTAAGGTTTTTAGGGGGTTTTATGGTTTTCAGGGGTTTTTCAGGGGTTTTTCAGGGTTTTTAGGGTTTTTTCATTCACAGTGAGTTTAAGAGAATTTTTAGGATTTTATGGTTTTAGGGTTTTTAGTGTTTTTATAGATTTTGAGTGTTTTTAGGGTTTTTTAGGGTTTTGGCATTTCTCGGGGTTTTTGGGTCTTTTGGGTCTCTAGGGGTTTTTTGGAGTTTTTTAGGATTTTTATGATTTTTAGAGTTTTTTAACATTTTTTAAAATTTGTAGGGTGCTTAAGGGTTTTTAAAGTTTTTAGTGGTTTTGAGGGGTTTTATGGGTTTTTAGGGATTCTTAAGGTTTTTAGGGGATTTTATTGTATTTAGGGGGTTTTAATAAATTTAGCATTTTTTTACATTTTCAGGGAATTTTAGGGATTTTTTAGGTTTTTAATGGTTTTAGATGTTTATTGGTGATTTTTAGAGTTTTAGGGGTTTCAGGGGTTTTAGTGTATTTTAGGGTTTTAGTTGTTTTTTTTTTGAGTTTTACAGGGTTTTAAATGTTTTTTAATGTTTTTTTTGACTTTTGTAGGGTTTTAAATGTTTTTTAATGTTTTTAGGAGTTTTAAGGGGTTTTAGAGTTTTTAGTGAGTTTTTTGGGGTTTTAGGGTTTTTATGGTTTTAGTGGTTTTATATTTTTAAGGGGGTTTCCAGTGTTTTTAGGATTTTTTCATTTACAGGGATGTTTAGGGGTTTTTTTGGATTTTTTTAGTTTTTAGGGGTTTTAGGGATTTTAGGGATTTTGAGGGGGTTTAGGGTTTTTAGGGGTTTGCAGGGTTCCTAGCGTCTTTTTTGGTTTTTAAGGGTTTTTTGAGGTTTTTAGGGTTTTGTGATTTTTAGAGTTTTTTAACATTTTTTAACATTTTTATGGTTTTAATAGTTGTTAGTGTTTTTAGTGGTTTTTAGGGGTTTTGTTTTTTTTAGGGGTTTTAAGGTTTTTAGGGGTTTTAGGGTTTTAAGGTTTTTTTAGAGTTTCTTACATTTTTAGGGATGTTTAGGGATTTTTTAGGATTTTTATAGTTTTTATTTTTTTAGGGGTTTTAGGGATTTTGTGGGTTTTTAGTTTTTTAGGGATTTTCAGTGTTTTTAAGTTCTTTTTGGGTTTTTTTGTTTTTTTTTTGTTTTTAGGGAAAATTAGGCACAACACGAGGTTATTCCTGCCCCCCCCCCAAATTTATTTGAAAAAAGACAAAGCAAAGGAGGGAGGGGAAGGTTCAATCAACCCACACCCAAAAAACCTTGGACACCCCCATGAAACCCAAAAAACACAAAAAAAAAACCAAAAATAGAAGAAATTCAAATCATCTCCATAGAACCTCCCATCCAATCAGCAACCAACATCCTGCAGCACAATTCCCATCATCCATCGCCTCCTTGCCATGCAGATCCACCACCAGCATCAAAATCATAAACATCACCTTCATCACATCCCATCAAAGCAGCAACCATCACCCAGGAACTTATATTCTAGAAATCATCACCTCATAACCATCCAGCTCCCAGCATTTCACACCTAGTAGCACAGCCAGAAACACAGGACCACTAACACCCACGCCTAGAACCAATCTACAGCACCCATAACTCCTTGTTCAAACCCAGTGCCAGACAGTCCCTCCAACGACCCAATACTCGCACATCACGGTTAGAAAATTCCCAACACCTCACAAAAAAACCAATATCCATCACCAGAAATGACTCATGAACAATCCATCCACAACTCTTGAATCCACATTCCAACATAGCAACCAGAATGCAGCACAACTTAACCAGACCTTCATCAACAACGTAAAACAAAGACGAAGCAAAGGAACCAGAAGCACAAACCAACATCTTCTGCACAAACCAATGAAAAACATATTTGAATTCCCACACAAGAGAATAGAACATGCCACCACTAAGAAACATAGAACCAATAAGAACAATCTCAACAAGAAACTCAATCAGAATACCCCTGACCAGATGTAAATCCCATCCAACAAACCAATCATGGTTTTTATGGTTTTCAAGGGTTTTAAAGGATTTTAAGGGTTTTTTACATTTTTCATGTATTTTTAGGGCTTTTGTAATATTTTTATGGTTTTTAGTGTTTTTCAAGGTTTTTAGGGGTTTTATGGATTTTTTGGGGTTTTAGGGCCTTTTTGGGGGGGTTTTGGGTTTTTTGAATTTTTTTAGGGTTTTTAATGTTTTAGAGCTTTTTTTACCATTTTTAATGTTTTTAGGTGTTTATAGGGTTTTAGGGTTTTTAGTAGGTTTTTGGGTTTTTTGGGTTTTTATGGTTTTTTAAGGTTTTTAGTGGTTTTTATGGTTTTCGGAGGTTTTATGGATTTTTACGTTTTCAGGGATTTTTATAGATTTTTTAGGATTTTTATGTTTTTAGGGTTTTTAGTATTTTTAGGTTTTTTCAGGGTTTTTAGGGGTTTTCACGGTTTTTAGGGTCTTTTGGGTTTTTAGGGTTTTTAGATTTTTTTCAAAAATTTAACATTTTTAGGGGTTTTAGAGGTTTTAAGAGTTTTTAGTGGATTTTTAGGGTTTATGGGTTTTTAAGGTTTTTAGGGGGTTTTCTAGTTTTTAGGGCATTTTCAGGGTTCTTAGGGTTTTTTATGTTTTCACGGATTTTTAGGGCCTTTTATAATTTTTTTGGTTTTTAGGGTTTTTAGGTTTTTTAGGGATTTTAAGGGTTTTTAGGCCTTTTAGGGTATTAGGGGTTTTCAAGGTTTTTAGGGTCTTTATGGGTTTTTAGGGGTTTTTTGAGTTTTTTATTTTTATAAGTTTTTCTAGAGTTTTTTAACATTTTTAATATCTTTAGGGGTTTAAAGGGTTTTTAGAGTTTTTATTCAATTTTAGTGTTTTGATGTTTTTTAGGGTTTTTTATGGTTTTTATGTTTTTTATAGTTTTCAGGGATTTTTTAGGGTTTTTGGGTTTTTTAGGTTTTCTGATATTTTTAGGGATTTTTAGGATTTTTATGTTTTTAGGTATTTTTATGTTTTTTAGGGATTTTGAGGGTTTTAGGGGTTTTAAAGGATTTTAGGATTTTTCTGGGGTTTTAAATTCTTTTTGGTTTTCTAGGGTCTTTTTATTTAGTTTTTGGGTTATTATGGTTTTTTAGTGTTTTAACATTTTGAATGTTTTAGGGGTTTAAAGGGTTTTTAAAGTATGAGTGATTTTAAGGGTTTTATGGGTTTTTAACATTTTAGGGGTTTTTATGGTTTTAGGGGGTTCTTCAGGTTTTTTAGGGTTTTTTATATTTTCTGGAATTTTTATGTTTTTTTTAGGGTTTTTATGGTTTTAGGGGTTTCAGTGTTTTTAATGATTTTGTTGGTATTTGTGGGTTTCTAGGGTTTTTTGGTGGTTTTAGGGGTTTTAGGGGTTTTAGGGTCTTTTTGGGTTTTTTGGGATTTTTTTGAGTTTTTTAGGGTTTTAAATGTTTTTAGAGTTTTTCATGTTTTTTAAAGATTTTAGGGGTTTACATGATTTTTAGAGTTTTTAGTGGGTTTTTAGGGTTTTTAGAGTTTTTTAAGTTTTTTATGGTTTTTAGGGGTTTTTATGGAACTTTCAATATTTTTAGTGTTTTTTAAATTTCCAATGATTTTGAGGGATTTTTTAGGATTTTTATGGTTTTTAGGGTTTTTAGGAATTATGATGGTTTTTAGGGTTTTTTAGGGTTTTTAGGGTTTTTTAGGGTTTTTTAGGGTTTTTAGGGTTTTCTAGGGTTTTAGGATCTTTTTAGGGTTTTAGGGTTTTTTTGAGTTTTTTAGGGTTTTATGTTTTTTAGAGTATTTTAACATTTTAGGGGTTTTATTTTAGTGTTTTTTTGGGTTGTTAAGGGTTTTTAGAGTTATTGGTGGGTTTTTAGGGTTTTTATGGGTTTTAGTGTTTTTAGGGTTTATTATGTTTTCAGTGATTATTAGGGATTGCTTTTAAAATTTTATGGTTTTTAGTCTTCTGGGGGATTTTGAGTGTTTTTAGGGGTTCTCAGGGGTTTCTAGGGATTTCTCAACTTTTTGGGGTTTTAGGGACTTTTTTGGGTTTTAACGCTTTTTTTGAGTTTTTTAGGGTTTTAAAGTTTTTTTAAAAGTTTTTAACATTTTTAGGGTTTTAAAGGGGTTTTATAGTTTTTATTGGTTTTAGGGGTTTTTTGGGTTTTTTATAGATTTTTGTGGTTTTTAAAGGATTTTATGGTTTTATAGGGTTTTTTAGGGGTTTTAGGCTTTTTACGTTTTCAGGGATTTCTAAGGATTTTTTTGGATTTTTATGGTTTGTAAGGTTTTTATAGTTTTTATAGATTTTGAGGGGTTTTATTGGTTTTCATGGTTTTTAGGGTTTTTATGGGTTTTTTTGGTCGTTTTGGGTTTTAGGGTTTTTATTTAGATTTTTTTAGGGTTTTTAAGGTTTTTATAGTTTTTAACATTTTTAAGGGTTTTTAAGGGTTTCAGAGTTTTTAGTTGGTCTTTTGGGTTTTATGGGTTTTTCAGGGTTTTAAGGTTTTTAGGGGTTTTTATTATTTCTAGGGGTTTTCAGGCTTTTTAGGGTTTTTTTACATTTTTCGGGATTTTTTGGTCTTTTTTAGGATTCTAATTATTTTTACGGTTTTGGGGGGTTTAGGGATTTGAGGATTTTTATGGATTTCAAGGTTTTAGGGTCTTTTTTAGGTTATATGGGTATTTTTTAGTTTTTTGGGGTCTTAATGTTTTTTAGTGTTTTTTAATGTTTTGACGGGTTTAAAAGGTTTTTAGAGTTATTATTGGTTTTTAGGGTTTTTGTGGGTTTATAGCATTTTTAATGTTTTTAGGGGTTTTATGGTTTTGAGGTGGCTTTCAGGGTTTTTGGGTTTTTAACGTTTTCAATGATGTTAAGTGATGTTTTAATATTTTTATGGTTTTAAGGGTTTTTTAGGGTTTTTAGGGATTTTGAGGGGTTTTGGGTTTTTCATGCTTTTTAGGGTCTTTTTTGGGATTTTAGGCTTTTTTTGAGTTTTTTAGGGTTTTAAGGACTTTTAGAGTTTCTTAACATTTTGACATTTGTAGGGAATTTAAGGGGTTTTATGGTTTTTGTTGGGTTTTTAGGATATTTATGGTTTTGGGGTTTTTATGGTTTTTTGGAGTTTTTATGGTTTTCAGGGGGGTTTAGGGTTTTAGGTGTTTTTACGCTTCCATTTATTTTTATGGTTTTTTTGGATTTTTATGGTGTTAGGGTTTTTATTATTTTTAGGGATTATGAGGGTTTTTATGATCTTTTAGGGTTTTTATGATTTTTTGGGATTTTATGGTCTTTTGGATTTTAAGGGATTTTATGAGTTTTTTTATGGTTTTCAAGGATTTTTAGAGTTTTAAACATTTTTTAACATTTTTAGGGGTTTTAAGGGTTTTTAATGTTTTTAGTAGTTTTTAGGGTTTTATGGGAATTTAGGGTTTTTAATTTTTTAGGGGGTTTTATGATTTTAGGGGTTTTTTTGGGGTTTTTAAGTTTTCAAGGATTTTTAGGGCCTTTTTATAATTTTTATTGTTTTTTGGGTTTTTAGGGATTTTGAGGGTTATTATATTTTTAGGGGTTTTCAGGGTTTTAGGGTTGGTTTTAGGTTTTTAATTGTTTTTTTTTTTGAGTTTTTAGGGTTTTTTTAGGTTTTAGAGTTTTTAAATTTTCATGGTTTTAAGGATTTTTAGTGTTTTTATTGGGTTTTATGGGTTTTATGGGTTTTTAAGATTTCAAGGGTTTTTTTGGGTTTTCTGGGTTTTTAGGGTTTGTTACTTTTTTCAGGAATTTTAAGGTATTTTTAGACACTTTATGGTTTTTATAGTTTTCTAGGGTTTTTAGGTATTTTGAGGTTTTTTAGGTGTTTCATGGTTTTTGGGTTTTTATGGTCTTTTGGGGGTTTTTTGGGTTTTTATGGTCTTTTTGGGGATTTACAGGTTTTTTTATTTTTTGGGGGTCTTAAAGGTTTTTAGTGTTTTTAACATTTTTAGAGGTTTTACTATTTTTATAGTTTTTTGTGAGTTTTAGCGTTTTTATGGGTTTTTAGGTTTTTTTGTTTTTACGGATTTTTCAGTGTTTTTAGGGGTTTTTACGATTTCAAGTATTTTTGGGTTTTTTTAATGATTTTTATGGTCTTTAGGGTTTTTAGGGATTTTAGGTATTTTTGGGGCTTCTCAGGTTTTTAGGGTTTTTAGGGTTTTCATGATTTTTAGGGTACTTTTTGGTTCTTGGATATTTTTTGAGTTGTTTAGGAGTTTTAATAGTTTTAGAGTTTTTTTAATATTTTTAACGTATTTAGGGGTTTTGAGGGGTTTAAGAGTTTTTAGTGGGTTTTGGGTTTTTATGGGTATTTAGGATTTTTAATGTTTTTTGCGGTTTTTATGATTTTTGGGGTTTTTTAGGGTTTTTATTGATTTTTAAGTTTTTTTGGGATTTGTAGTGGGTTTTTAAGATTTTTATGGGGTTTGGGGTTTTTAGGGTTTTTAGAGTTTTTAGGGCAAAGAAGGATCGAGACCACATGAACCTGGTCCCCAAAAATTTATTAAAATAGAAGGAACTAACAAGACGTTGCAAGGGGGGATTACAAACTTGGGTGTGAAACTCACCCTTCATATCAGACTCCACAAATCGTAGGCAGTAAAATGGGCATCAAAAAATACCACATTGAACCTCTTTCCACAATTGCCTGCTTGGAAAGTGAATCCTTTACCGAGTTCGCCTCTCGATAGGCATGTGTGACATGAAGATTGAGCCTTTGAAAAATATTTAGGCACTCTATCCATTGGGGCAGAATCCTCCAAGGGAATCTCCCGGATTTGGTTTTAAGGACTTCTACGGAAAGCATTGATTTTGATTCAAGCTATAGGGAATCCATCCAAATTGAATAGCAAACTCAATCACCTTCATCATGGCCCAAAATTCAACTTCAAGGGAAATTAGGTTTTTTGGGGATTTTAAGGGGTTTTAGTGGTTTTTCTTGATTTTTTGGTTTTTTTAGTTTTTTAGGGTTTTGAGGTTTTTTAGAGTTTTTTAACAATTTTAAACATTTTTAGGATTTTGAGGTTTAGAGTTTTAATTAGTTTTTACGGTTTTTATGGTGTTTTAGGAAATTTTGAGGTCTTTTGTTGTTTTTATTATTTATAGGGGTTTTTCAAGGTTTTTAGGGTTTCTTACATTTTTTGGGATTTTAGGGCTTTTTTATGATTTTTATGGTTTTAGGGTTTTTAGGATTTTTAGGGGTTTTAGGGATTTTGAGGAGTTTTAGGGGTTTTAAGGGTTTTAGTTTTTTTAGGGATTTTAGGGTCTTTTCAGTTTTTCTATATTTTTTTTAGTTTTTTACGATTTTGATTTCTTTTAGAGTTTTTTTAACATTTTTAACATTTTTAGGGGTTGTAAGGGTTTTTTGTGGTGTTTAGGGTTTTATGGTATTTTAATGTTTATATGGTTTTTATGGTTTCCAGGGGGTTTTTAGGGTTTTTTTTATTTTTTAGGTCTTTTACTTTTTCACAGATTTTCATGGATTTTTAGGGATTTGAGTGTTTTTAGGGGTCTTCAGGGTTTTTAGGGATTTTAGGTTTTTTAGGATTTTTTAGGGTTTTCAGGGTCTTTTTTGTTTTCAAGGGTCTTTTTTAGTTTTTTAGGTTTTTCATGTATTTTTTCAGTTTTTTAATGTTTTAATGTTTTTATGGGTCTTAAAGGTTTTTAGAGTTTTTAGTGGGGTTTTAGGGTTTTTTTTGGGTTTTTAGGTTTTTTAAGTTTTTAGGGGTTTTATGGTTTTCAAGGTGCTTTCATAGTTTTTCACGTTTTTAGGGATTTTTAGGGTTTTCTTAGGATTTTTTAGGTGTTTTAGGGTTTTTAGGGTTTTGAGGTATTTTTAGGGTTTTTAGGGGTTTTTAGGGTTTTTAGGGGTTTGCAAGTTTTTTCGGGTCTTTTTTGGTTTTTAGGGTTTTTTTCAATTTTTTGTGTTTAATGGTTTTTTAGAGTTTTTTGTGGATTTTTGGATTGTTAGGGGTTTTAGTGTTTTTAAGGGTTTTAGGGTCTTTTTAGGTTTTCGTGGGTCTTGTAACTCTTTTGGTGTTTTAAGGTTTTTTAGAGTTTTTTTAAAAAAAATAAAAATTTATGGGTTTATGTTTTTTTTTTTTTGTATGTTTTTTGTGGGTTTTTTGAGGTTTTAAGTGGTTTTTAATGTTTTTAGGGTTTTTTAGGTTTTTTAGGGTTTTTTAGGTTTTCAGGGATTTTTAGGGTTTTTTAGTGTTTTTATGGATTTTGAGGGTTTTAGGGTTTTTCATGTTTCTTAGGGGTTTTCAAGGTTTGTAGGGTCTTTTTGGGTTTTTAGGGGTTTTTATGAGTTTTTTAAGGTTTTTAAGTTTTTTTATATTTTTAATGGTTTTCAACATTTTTTTTAGTTTTAAGGGTTTTAGTGTGTCGAGTGTGTTTTTATTTGTTTTTAGGGTTTCTTAAGGTTTTTAGGGTTTTTTTTGTTTTCATTGGTTTTCAAGGTTTTTAGGGTTTTTTACATTTGCATGGATTTTGAGGGATTTTTTAGGATTTTTATGGGTTTTAGGGTTTTTTTGGATTTTGAGGGATTTTGGGATTTTTTAGGATTTTCTAGATTTTTTTGGGTCTTTGGGTCTTTTGGGTCTTTTGGGTTTTTAGGGTTTTTTTAGTTTTTAGGGTTTTACGGTTTCTTAGAGTTTTTAAATATTTTTAACATTTTTAGGGGTTTTAGGGTTTTTATGGTTTTTATAGGTTTTAGGGTTTTTATGTGTTTTTAGGAGTTTTTAATATTTTTAAGGGTTTTATGGTTTTCATTTTTTTTTCAAGGTTTTTAGGGATTTTTACTTTTTAAGGGATTTTAGGGGTTTTAGGTTTTTATGGTTTTTTGATATTTTTAGGAATTTTAGGGATTTTGAAGGTTTTTAGGATTTTTTAGTTTTTTTATTTTTAGGGGTTTTCAAGGTTTTCATGATCTTTTTGGATTTTTTGTGTTTTTTGGGTTTTAATGTTTTTACAGTTTTTTAACGTTTTTTATGTTTTTAGAAGTTTTAAATGTTTTTATAGTTTTAGTAGGGCTTTTGGGGTTTTATGGGGTTTTAGGGTTTTTTAAACATTTTTAGGGGTTTAGGGTTTTTAGGGTTTCTATGGTTTTTTAGTGTTTTTATGAATTTTCAGGGTTTTTAGGGTCTTTTTGGGTTTTTAATGTTGTCTTGAGTTTTTTAGGGTTTTAAATATTTTTTAGTGTTTTTATCATTTTTAGGGGTTTTATGAGTTTTTAGAGATTTTTGTGGGTTTTAAGGGTTTTTGTGGGTTCTTTTTGTTTTTTTATCATTTTAGGGGATTTTATGGTTTTTAGGGGTTTTTCAAGGTTTTATAGTTTTTTATGTTTTCATGGACTTTTTACGATTTTTTTATGATTTTTATTTCTTTTAGGATTTTTAGGGGTTTTTTGGATTTTGAGGTGTTTTAGGGTGTTTCTTGTTTTCTAGAGGTTTTAGAGTTTTTCAAGGGTTTGAGGGTCTTTTGAGGTTTTTAGGGTTTCTTAGGTTTCTTAGGGGTTTTAAGGTTTTTTAGAATTTTTAGATTTTTTAGGGGATTTATTGTTTTTATGGGTTTTTAAGGTTTTTAAGGTTTTTAGGGGGTTTTATGGATTTTAGAGGTTTTCAGGATTTTTAGGGATTTTTACATTTTTCTGGACTTTCTAGCTATTTTTAGGATTTTTATGGGTTTTATGATTTTTTGGGTTGTTTTTAGATTTTGGGAGTTTTTAACATTTTTCATGGTTTTTAGGATATTTTTGGGTTTTTATGGTTTTGTTTTGAGTTTTCTATGGTTTTTATGGTTTTCTAGAGTTTTTAATGTTTTTTATACTTTTAAAGTTTTAAGGGGTTTTTAGAGTTTTAGTGGGTTTTAGGGTTTTTATGGGGTTCTAGGTTTTTTATGGTTTTTAGGTGTTTTATGGTTTTAAGAGGTCTTTCAGGGTTTTTAGGGGTTTTTATATTTTCAAGGATTTTTAGTATTTTTTAGGATTTTTATTATTTTTCAGGTTTTTAGTGCTTTTATAGATTTTGAGTGTTTTTTTGAGGTTTTTATGGTTTTTATGGTGTTTAAGGTTTTTTCTGGGGTTTTAGGTTATTTTTGGTGTTTTAGGGGTTTTTTGAGTTTTTTAGGGGTTTAAAGTTTATTTAAAGTTTTTAACGTTTTTAATGTTTTTAGGGGTTTTAAGGGCTTTTAGAGTTTTTATTGGTTTTAGGGATTTTAGGGGTTTTTATGGTTTTTTATTGTTTTTATGGTTTCTTTGGTTTTCAGGGTTTTAGGGTTATTTATGTTTTAATGATTTTTTGGACCTTTTAGGATTTTATGGTTTTTATGGGGCTTAGGGGTTTTTAGTGTTTTCTTGGGTTTTTTGAGATTTTCCGGGTTTTATGGTAGTTTTGGATTTTTAGTGTCTCTTTTTAGTTTTTTAGGGTTTTATTGTTTTGTAGAGTTTTTTTAACATTTTAATGTTTTTATGGGGTTTAAGGGGTTTTAGAGTTTTTAGTGATTTTTATGGTTTTTTGGGGTTTTTCAAGGTTTTTGGGGTTTTTATGTTTTCAGTGATTTTTAGGGATTTTTAGGATTTTATGGTTTTAGAGGTTTTTAGGGTTTTTAGGATTTTGAGGGGCTTTATGGTTTTAAGGTTTTAAGTGGTTTTAATGGCTTTTAGGGTCTTTTGGGTCTTTTGGGGTTTTAGGGTTTTTTTATTTTTTATAGGGTTTTTAATGTTTTTTAGAGTTTTTTAATGTTTTTAGGGGTTTTAGTGGTTTTTAGAGTTTTTTGTGGGGTTTTATGGGTTCTTTGGGTTTTTTAAGGTTTTTTGGGGTTTTATGGTTTTTTGGGGGTTTTCAGGCATTTTAGGGTTTTTTATGTTTTCAGGGATTTTTAGGGTTTTTTCAGAATTTGATAGATTTTTGGATTTATTAGGTTATTTAGGGATATTGATGGGTTTTTGAGTGTTTTAAGGATATTTTTGGGTTTTTAGGGTTTTCAGGAGTTTTAGGGTCTTTTGGCTATTTAGGGTTTTTGCGTTTTTTATGTTTTTAAAGATTTTTTAGATTTTTTTAACATTTTTTTACATTTTTATGGATTTTTAGATTTTTTTATAGTTTTAGATGTTGTTTAGGGGTTTTATGTATTTTTATAGTTTTAAAGGAATTTTAGAGTTTTTTGGGATTTTTACTTTTTAAGGGATTTTTAGTGATTTTTTTTATTTTTTATGGTTTTAGGGATTTTTAGGTTTTTTAGGGATTTTGAGAGTTTTAGGGGTTTTCATGGTTTTTAGGGTCTTTTAGGGTTTTTAGGGGTTTTTTAGTTTTTTACGGTTTTTATTGGTTTTTAGAGTTTTTAACGTATTTATGGGTTTTTAGAGATTTGTAGTTTTAGTTGGTTTTAAGGTTTTTATGGTTTTCTAGGGGTATTTTTGGTTTTTAGGGCCTTTTGTGGTTTTTATAGGTTTTTTGGGTTTTTGGGTTTTTTACTTTTTCATGGATTTTTAGGTATATTTTAGGATTTTTACGGTTTTTCAGGTTATTTTTGATTTTTATGGATTTTGAGTGTTTTGGGGGGGTTTATGGTTTTTAGGGTATTTCATGGTTTTTAGGGTCTTTTGGGAGTTTTTGTGTTTCTTCTGAGTGTTTTAGGGGTTTAAAGGTTTTTTAGAGTTTTCAATTTTTTTAACGTTTTTATGGGATTTAAGGGTTTTTAGAGTATTTAGTGGTTTTTATGTTTTATGTGCTACTCGATATTTTTAAGGTTTCTAGGGATTTACGGTTTTAGGGGTTTTCAGGGTTTTTAGTGTTTTTTACAATTTTATGGGTTTTTTGGGCTTTTTAAATATTTATTTGGTTTTTAGGGTTTTTAGATTTTTTAGTGTTTTTGTAGGATTTTAGGATTTTTCAGGGTTTTTAGGGTCTTTTGGGTTTTTATTATTATTTTTCTTTATTTAGGGTTTTAAGATTATTTAGAGTTTTTTAACATTTTTAATGTTTTTATGGGTTTTAAGGGTTTTTATAGTTTTTTATAAGGAAAGAGTTTTTAGATTTTTTAGTGGGGTTTTAGGGTTTTTAGGGTTTTAGGGTTTTTAAGGTTTTTAGGGGGTTTTGTGGCTTTCAGTGGTTTTCAGGGTTTTTAGGGTTGTTTACATTTTTAGTCATTTTTAGAGATTTTTTAGGATTTTTAGGATTTTTAGGGTTTTTAAGAATTTTGAGGCATTTAAGGGGTATTCATGGTTTTTTAGGTTTTTAGGGGTTTTCATGGTTTTTAAGGTCTTTTGGGTTTAAATGTTTTTTTTGAGTTTCTAGGGTTTTTAATGTTTTTAATGTTTTGTAACATTTTTTTACATTTTTAAGGGGTTTTTTAGTTTTTAAGGGGATAAGTGTCACGACCCAAACCTACCCGGGCTCGAGCCGCAACTACCCCAAGCCCGCCTCTATAGGCCAGGGGCTGGCGACCAGTGCCGAAGGCACAACAACTCGGGGAGGCCTTTGCCTAAGTACCTGTACACACACACGCAGCACACTCAATGCAAAAGTGCAGAGTAAAAGAACAACTGCTTTATATACCACAAATGTGCATCGACCTCTAAACAGTACAAAGTACAAACTGAAAAGAAAATGGTCCAAACACGCACCCAACCAAAAAATTGCCACAACCCGGCAACAGGTAAACGAAAGAAACAGCTGACGGGTCTCCCACCTGGAACCCGGCCACGACCGCCGCACGCGGTCCAAGCTCCCAAGCTCCTACGCTCCACTGAATTCATGCTCCACCTGTCCGTCGTCTGCAAGGGCACACCAAGTGCGGGCAAAGCCCAAGCAGGGGTGAGTACAAAAATACTCAGTAGGATACCCCGAAGGCTCAAGGGAGCGACAAAGTAGGTACCGAAGGGTGACCAGTAGAGCGAACATGAGAAAGAAAAGGGGGTACAACAGAGAGTCCAGCTCAACCCAACAAGAGAAAGATAGAAGACTCGTCCTAACACAAGGAGCAAGGAATGGTGAGAAGATGAACTTCTCGTCGAGCTTTCGCTGCCTATAGCAGGAGAGTAGACTCATCCAACCACGAGAAGCTAGATGCGGAAAGCACGTGGCATACCCCGCGCGTCTTCACCTCTCCTAGAAGGAGAGCAACCAAACCCAAGAAGTGGGTACCAGAACATGGTATATACAAATCCATATGCTCTGTCGAGAAGCCCGAACAATGTTGTAAGGGGATCTCCGTTCCGTAGCTCAGCCCAAGAAAAAAACAATGAGTCGCCAACAGTCCTAGAAGAAAACTCCATCGATGCCCAGCATCCCGCACGTCTACCCTGAACCGCAAGCCAAGGGGCTCAATCACCGCACCTTGACACTATCCACTTTGGGCGGCACTAACTCGGCCGCACGGTTTTAGATCGCGTCACAAGAACGTGTCTCGGTGCGGAATGTGCCCCTCGTACTTGAGAGTTCTAGGGAAAGTCAAACCACACCTCGTCACTGCCCTGCAGTCGAGAGGTCTCCTCAAAGTCAAGCTGTCACAACACTGACCCGTATAACCAAGGGTCCCGCTCCGGTAATCACGAAGGAAAGCCACAGGCTAGCCTAGTAGAAAATAATGAGCCTAGAATGCCAACAGGTGTCCCACTGCCCAGCCCTGCTGGAGGGTAATTCATAACCAGATATCGGGTGACCCACTGCCCAGCCCTGCTGGAGGGTAAACCCTAATACATCGTCAGGCGACCCACTGCCCAGCCCCGCTGGAGGGTAAACCATAATAAGATATTGGGTGACCCACTGCCCAGCCCTGATGGAGGGAAAACCATAACACATCATCCAACGACCCACTGCCCAGCCCTGCTAGAGGGTAGACCTTAATACATCATCAGGCGACCCACTGCCCAGTCGTGCTGGAGGGTAGACCTGGAACTAGACGATGGATGACCCACTGCCTAGCCCTGCTGGAGGGTAGACCCTAAGAGGTCGTCGGGTGACCCACTGCCCAGTCTCTGCTGGAGGGTAGACCCTTAGTGCGTTGGGTGACCCACTGCCCAGTCTCTGCTGGAGGGTAGACCCTAAGTGCGTCGAGTGACCCACTGCCCAGTCTCTACTGGAGGGTAGACCCTAAGAAGCCGATGAGTAACCCACTGCCCAGCCCCGCTGGAGGGTAAAACTTAGAACTGCTCTGGCCATATCCACTGGAGGGTACAACACTGGCTAACCAAACTCGAAGTGGGTATCGCGCAACCACCCAACTCTAGAACAACTCACCCAAAATAAGTTCAGCGCCTGCTCCATCACTGGGTGTCACTAGCACCGCTACCGGCCAAACCATCGAGAACAAAACCAGGGGGAGACCACTCAACCCTGCTGGTTAACAAACGAGCACCGATCTAGGGGAAAAGCTCCACCCTGATGGTCAAACAAACACACAGAGGGACCCTCTATGTCACGAGAGGTCAAAGTACGCAAAGTAGAACACGACACACACATGGGGCCCACACGACGTGTGGCCCCAATTCAACCCCAACCAAGCACACAAACATCTCAGGTACAAACCACACGTACCTCTAAGCGATCCTGTATACTCCCAGAGTATACCTCGTTCCAGCCCATAGGCTATCGTGCACACGGCACCCAACGTCAACGCGAAGGCGTGACGTAACAACTCTAACCTGCCACCTCATCGGATGAGGCACAACCAACCACATCTCATGAACCATTTATATCACTCTCCCAAGAGTGCACGATCACACGCCAAGGGTCCGCTACAAACAAGGTAGGGCGAACCACCACTGGAGCACCTTCCATGCTTCCACATTTAACAAGATCGCGCAAGAGGCTCTGCACAGCCAAACGGATCACGCCGTTGTATCCTCGCGGAAAAACACGCGAGATCGACTACTTACTCGCCTCCAACGGATATCTGATGGAAAAGTCACCATCACTGCCTCACGCCCGAACGGCGTCCCGTGATCCCGAGCCCTGACATAGAAAACAGTCGGGCGCATTGCACCATTTCGATCCCCTCGGGAAAATACATCAAAAGCACTACTCACTTAAGTGCAACGGATATCCAGAGAAAAAGATGCATTCCGGCACACCGCACACGAGCGGTGCCACGTGGGACCTACATCCCGGTCCCTAAACACCACAAACGGATTGCACTGTTTCGATCCTCTCGAAAAAGCACACAAGATGGACTATTCACTTGTCCAAAATGGTCGCCCGGTGATAAAGATGGAAAATCACCGTCGACGCCCAAACGACCCTCACGGGCCCCACACCATTGTGCGGAATTACAGTGGGCAGACTGCGCCAATGCGACGCCCTCAGAAAAACACCCAACATCGACTGCTCGCACACCCCGAATAGACGTCCGATGCAAAATCCGCTAAACGTTGCTCGCAGCTCAAAACACGGCCCGTGGGACCCGCGCCACAACTTCGATCTCAACGCCCGTAACCACCCTGGAAACCTTTGCCTCAGTCCGCAACGCCACTGATGGCGCTCAAAACGGACGTCAGACGCGTCCCTGCCGTCCCAAAACAAGAATTCTCGGAATGACGTCAATCCCCTCGACGTACGTGTCGCGCCGCCGAGGCCCCTCGTTTCGGGAATTAAAAATTCCCGAAACCATTTCAAAGAGTCCGCCTCGACATCAGGTCCGCGTCGCAGTAGACGGTGCTCAAGACGGACGCCCGTAGCCCGAAATAGGGGCGTCCGAACATTTTTTTTAAAGGGGGGACCCCCCTTGGGCCGGACCAGCCTGGTTCGGCCGGTCCACCCCGCTCGGGCTGGCCCGCTCCGGCCGGCCCGCTGGGACCGTGGGCCACCGCCCCGTGCGAGCCCCCTCGCCCACGCGCCGCGCGGGCGCTTGCTCCACTGACCGGCCGTCAAGGCCAGTCTTTCTTTTCTTTTTTTTTCTTTTTTTTTGTCACGCAGAGACCCGCCTGTGGCGGGTCTCGGTCTGCCGCCGGGGTCGCACACCACGACCCCTCCTCGCCCGCACCGGCGAGGCACCGCCCGGCCAGCCGGATGGCCGGCCTACTCCACTGTCGCGCCTGAAGCACGTGACCGACACCGGCTCGCGATCCGCCGGCCTCCGCTCGGCCTCCGCCGTCTGCCTGAAACCCACGCCCGCGCCAGCTCCTGCCGGTACCCCCAAAAATCAACTGGAAACCTCAAAAAAACGCTGAAAAACAGCCTTAAACCCGCAATATTCGGCGGATGTTTGCGGGGTCCCCGGAACTCGGATTTGCAAACCAAAATAGGTGACAGATAGAGAATAAAATCTACTACAAGATTAGGGGCTTTGATTCGACGATCAAACAACAATCGACCCATATAATTGAGGTTGAAATAGGGTTCGGAAATTAAAACGCAACCAAAATCCTCCTACCTCTTGGGCGATGCCCGGAGCTTCACGGGGAGTCCGCCGCCACGCCGCGCCTTGCCGAAGCTGCTTTGCCGGAGCTGGAGGAGGAGAGGGAGGAGCTCCTCCTTGATGCAATCCAGGTGAGGGAGAGGAAGAGGGTGGGGGTGCCTTAAGCGTTTAAATAGAAACGCTTAACTACCCGCCCGTCGGCCCGAACCCGAACCCTCAGCAGGGTCGAGGTTAAGCCCCCCCTGAGGTAAACACCACCTCCCAAGCACAACGGAGGTCTCGGAATTTTAATCCAAGACCCCATTCAAAAGTTATAAAATTTAACGTCCGAAGCCGCTAAATTACGAAAATGCCCCTAGATCCATTTTTCACAAACGGCCCGCGCCCGTGAAACTTATACCCCTCCTAGGGTAAACGACACCCTAAGAACTCAACGGTGCCCTCGTTTTTCCAATCTGATCCACTGTTTAGAATATACTAGAGTTTCGCCATTAAACAATACAATAATTTATTAATTTATCCGTTTAACCTTCCGAAAGCGAGCGAGGGGTCCAAACATCCCGCGCCGACATGTTTTATGTCATTTCTAGGGTAAACACCCCATTCTGGACCCATCCGTACACTCGGATCTCTGATCCGGAACTCTGTTTAGGAGTTATCCAATTTATTTGGTGTTTCAAGTGTGAACGCACTGAAAATTTAATTCCGGCCACTCCGGGGCTTGAAATCGCACGCCATCTGAAGGCGCTGCTCTGGAATATCATCAAGAATATTCCAAAGTCTTTCATAAAAAAACCGGGTTCTTACATCATTCCCTCATTCAAGCTTTTTGTCCCCAAAAAGCAAAACTAGGGAGCAACACAGGGTACTAAGCCCACACCTGGCTTTCCTATACCCAGAAGAACCCACGCACAGCTCTGTGCCACCACACACAGACCAAAGGATTGATCTGTTCATGAGAGGTCAGTCCTTGCTGATGTCGTTCACCCACTCCAGACTTTGGGGTTAAGGTAAGGCGGTAGGGAACCTCGACATCCCTTTGCATGGTCTCAAACGGCCCGAAGTCTCTCGGGGGTAGCTCACCTCCCCAACTGAACCCTTACGTCGCACGCCGCGACTGGAATCACCGCCCGCACCTGGAACAAGGCCCAGTGATTCCCTCCTTCAGAATATCCATATGGTGAAACACCCAAGGATATCTGATAACACAAGATTTCACAGTCGATGTCTCTCAACCAAAACTCTCTTACACACTCGGAAGCGAAGGAGTCACACCATCGACTAAAGGAAAAGGTCTCACACCTTTTTCCTTACCAACACAGGGTTACATCCGACGCCCTGCGTCACCCTAGTAACACCTCAAAAAAGGAGCAGGGAGAAAAGCCTTTCACACACAGAGCCTAAAAATTCTACTACAAGAAGTAGAAGAGTCGCAAGGGTACCTCTCACCGTCCCATGCTCTGCAGGATCGTAGACATCCAAAGCTCGCGGCTACCCGCGGTCCCAACCATCAACTCCTGGAGCCTGACGTGGACCGCCTAGTGGTGATGGGGAGATCTCGTAACATCAGCCCCCACCTCCAGCTCCTCCCGCTCCTCTGCTAGCACCACCTCTCTGGCCACTACTCCAATCATGGTGCTGCCTCTGCCGTGGTGGTGCGCCTGCTGCCTGGCCGAAGCTCTCAAAAAACTCAGGTCGGGCAGGCTCGTGCCAAGTGATCTCACCCGTCACAAGCATAGCACCGACGCTCTCTGGGCTGCCCTGGTGCCCTCCGGCGCCATTGTGGTGTATGACCACGGCCCGAGATCCACTCACGGAAGCGCATCCTAGGCTGAGGCCCTGCACCTTTTCGCCACAGTGGTATACGACCACGTCTCCAAAACCAGCAGTGGGAAGGCCACCTGCATCGATGTCCTGTCCTCCGGCGCCTGCTATCTACGGCAGACATCCTGGCTCCATCGCGCCCACTGCCACTACCAACCGAAAAATGTGACAAGAATCCCTCTGTCACCAGCGCCTGCTCTAGCACCCCGACATATGTGGAAATGCCCAAGGGTACTATGACAACACGAATCTCTCGGCGGAGACCCTGCTCAAACTTCCATGCTCGGATGTCGTCGTCACGGACCAAGTCCGGGTAAAAGTGTGCACAGTCTGCAAAACTAGCCGCGTACTCGGCCACCCTCATCCCTCCCTGCTGAAACTGCAAGAGCTCCTAAATCCGAACGGAGCGCAAGCAGGAGGGGAAAAACTCCTCACGAAACAAAAACTGGAAGTCGTCCCACAAAAGCGACGACTCCTCAAGAAGCTGAGTCACCAGACTCCACCAACGCCAAGCTGATCCACAGAAAAGGCTGGCTACCAAAGCCACTCTGATCTATCGGCATCTGCACAATCCTGAAAAGGAAAACCACTGCCTCGAGCCAAACCTCCGCTGCCTGGGGGTCTGGCTCACCACTGAACCTAAGCGGTCTCTATCGCTGGAACTCACGGAGCGCGCTCTACCTACGCTCAAGCCCCGTCTGCTCTACTGAAGCTGTATGCTACTCAATAGGTGGGGGTGCTGCTACCGGCCCACCCAGAGAAAGGGGCTCGCATGATGGGTCCTGGACTGTGGCCTTGTAGCTCACAGGGTCGTTGTCACGCACCCAAAGCTGGTATCCTAGCTGGTTGTCTTCGCGGAGACATCCTGAATATTATCAAGGAGTGTCACAGTCAGATGAGAATATATGTATATACCAACAACAACAACGATGGGGAGCTGACTCAAGAAGGATAGTCAAGACTCAATACTATGTGATGCAAAAACAATTTTTCCCTACCACAAGTGTCTCAACATGCCGAGTCGACAAGCGGGTTATCAAGGTCCTGGTGAATGGATACGTCGGCTGCCGCACCATCACTGGACTCCCTGGACTGAGAGCCGCTCTCGAGACACGTTGACATTGTTGCCCTAAATCCCAACTAATTCCTCTTTTAGGGACATCCGCACAATGTCCCAAGGAACGAACCACCTCTGATACCACTTTGTCCTGACCCGACCCTACCCGGGCTCGATCCGCAACTACCCCAAGCCCACCTCCATAGGCCAGGGGCTGGGGACCAGCACCGAAGGCACAACAACTTGGGGAGGCCTTTGCCTATGTACCTTTACACACACATGCAGCACACTCAATGCAAAAGTGCAGAGTAAAAGAACAACTGCTATATATACCAAAAATGTGCATCGACCTCTAAAAAGTACAAAGTACAAACTGAAAAGAAAATGGGCAAAACACGTGCCCAACCAAAAAGTGCCACAACCCGGCAACAGGTAAACAAAAGAAACAGCTGACGGGTCTCCCACCTAGAACCCGGCCACGACCGCCGCACGCAGTCCAAGCTCCCAAACTCCTACGCTCCACTGAAGTCACGCTCCACCTATCTGTCGTCTGCAAGGGCACACCAAGTGCGGGCAAATCCCAAGCAGGGGTGAGTACAAAAATACTCAGCAGGATACCCCGAAGGCTCGAGGGAGCAAAAAAGGAGGTACCGAAGGGTGAGCAGTAGAGCGAACAGGAGAAAGAAAAGGGGTACAATAGAGAGTCCAGATCAACCCAACAAGAGAAAGATAGAAGACTCGTCCTTACACAAGGAGCTATGAATGGTGAGAATATGCACTTCTCGTCGAGATTTCGCTGCTTATAGCAGGAGAGTAGACTCATCCAACTACGAGAATCTAGACGCGGAAAGCACGTGGCATACCACACGCGTCTTCGCCTCTCCTGGAAGGAGAGAAACCAAACCCAAGAAGTGGGTACCGAAACATGGTATATACAAATCCATATGCTCTGTCGAGAATCCCGAACAACATCGTAAGGGGATATCCATCCCGTAGCTCAGCCCAAGAAAAAAAAATGAGTCGCCAACAGCCCCAGAAGAAAACTCCATCGATGCCCAGCATCCTGCACGTCTTCCCTGAACTGCAAGCCAAGGGGCTCAATCACCGCACCTTGACACTATCTACTTTGGGCGGCACTGACTCGCCCGCACGGTTTTAGATCGCGTCACAAGAACGCGTCTCGGTGGGGAAAGTTCCTTTCGTACTTGAGATTTCTAGGGAAAGTCAAACCACACCTCGTCACTGCCCTACAGTCGAGAGGTCTCCTCAAAGTCAAGTCGTCACAACACTGACCCGTATAACCAAGGGTCCCACTCCGGTAATCATGGAGGAAAGCCACAAGCTAGCCTAGTAGAAAAGACTGAGCCTGGAATGCCAACAGGTGTCCCACTACCCAGCCCTGCTGGAGGGTAATTCATAACCAGATATCGGGTGACCCACTGCCCAGCCCTGCTGGAGGGTAAACCCTAATACATCGTCAGGAGACCCACTGCCCAGCCCCGTGGAGGGTAAACCATAATAAGATATTGGGTGACCCACTGCCCATCCCTGCTGGAGGGTAAACCATAACACATCATCCAGCGACCCACTGCCCAGCCCTGCTGGAGGGTAGACCTTAATACATCATCAGGCGACCCACTGCCCAGCCCCGCTGGAGGGTAGACCTGGAATAAGTCGACAGGCGACCCACTGCCCAGTCGTGCTGGAGGGTAGACCTAGAACTAGACGACGGGCGACCCACTGCCCAGCCCTGCTGGAGGGTAGACCCTAAGAGGTCATCGGGTGACCCACTACCCAGTCTCTGCTGGAGGGTAGACCCTAAGTGCGTCGGGTGACCCACTGCCCAGTCTCTGCTGGAGGGTAAACCCTAAGAAGCCGATGAGTAACCCACTGCCCAGCCCCGCTGGAGGGTAAAACTCAGAACTGCTCTGGCCATATCCACTGGAGGGTACAACTCTGGCCAACCAAACTCGGAGTGGGTATCACGCAACCACCCAACTCCAGAACAACTCACCCAAAATAAGTTCAGTGCCTGCTCCATCACTGGGTGTCACTAGCACCGCTACCGGCCAAACCATCGAGAACAAAACCAGGGGAGACCACTCAACCCTGCTGGTTAACAAACAAGCACCGAGCCAGTGGGAAAAATCCACCCCGCTGGTCAAACAAACACACAGAGGGACCCTCTACGTCGCGAGAGGTCAAAGTACGCAAAGCAGAACACGTCACGCACATGGGGCCCAGACGACGTGTGGCCCCAAGTCAACCACAACCAAGTGCACAAACATCTCAGGTACAAACCACACGTACCTCCAAGCGCTCCCGTATACTCCTAGAGTATACCTCGTTCCAGCCCATAGGCTATCGTGCACACGGCACCCAACGTCAACGCGAAGGCGTGACGTAACAACTCCAACCTTCCACCTCATCAGCTGAGGCACAACCAACCACATCTCATGAACCATTTATATCACTCTCCCAAGAGTGCACGATCACATGCCAAGGGTCCGCTACAAACAAGGTAGGGAAAACCACCACTAGAGCACCTTCCATGCTTCCACATTTAACAAGATCGTGCAAGAGGCTCCACATAGCAAAACATATCACACTGTTGTAATCCTCGCGGAAAAACACGCGAGATCGACTACTTACTCACCTCCAACGGATATCCGACAGAAAAGTCACCAACACTGCCTCACGCCCGAACGGCGTCCCGTGATCCCGAGCCCCGGCCCCGAAAACAGTCGGGCGCATCGCACCATTTTGATCCCCTTGGGAAAACACATCAAAAGCACTACTCACTTGAGTGCAATGGATATCCGGAGAAAAATATGCATTCCGGCGCACCGCACACGAGCGGTGCCACGTGGGACCAGCATCCCAGTCCTGAAACTCAAGGAACGGATCGCACCGTTGCGGTCCTCTCGAAAAGCACACAAGATGGACTATTCACTTGTCCAAAATGGTCGCCTGGTGATAAAGATGGAAAATCACCGTCGACGCCCAAACATGCCTCATGGGCCCCGCACCATTGTGCGGAATTACAGCAGGCAGACTACGCCAATGTGACGCCCTTGGAAAAACACCCAACATCGACTGCTCGCACACCCCGAACGGACGTCCAATGCAAAATCCGCTAAACGTTGCTCGCAGCTCAAAAGACAGCCTGTGGGGCCTGCGCCACAACTTCGGCCTCAACGCCCGTAACCACCTTGGAAACCTCCGCCTCAGTTCCAAAGTCGCAACGCCACTGACGGTGCTCAAAACGGACGTCAGACGCGTCCGCGCCGTCCCAAAACAAGATTTCCCGGGATGACGTCAATCCCCTCGACGTACGTGTCGTGTCGCCGAGGCCCCTCATTTCGGAAATTAAAACTTCCCGAAACCATTTCAAAGAGTCCGCCTCGACGTCAGGTCCATGTCACCGCAGACGGCGCTCAAGACGGACGCCCGTAGCCCGAAATACGGGCGTCCGAACCTTTTTTTTTGAAGGGGGGGGGGACCCCCCTTGGGCCGGACCAGCCCGGTCCGGCCGGCCCGCCCCGCTCCGGCCGGCCCGCTCTGGCCAGCCCGCTCCGGCCGGCCCGCTAGGACCGCGGGCCACCGCCCCGTGCGAGCCCCCTCGCCCACGCGCCGCGCGGGCACTTGCTCCACCGACCGGCCGTCAAGGCCGGTCTTTCTTTCTTTCTTTTTTTCTTTTTTTTTTGTCACGCGGAGACCCGCCTGTGGCGGGTCTCGGTCTGCCGCCGGGGTCGCACACCGCGACCCCTCCTCGCCCGCATCGGCGAGGCACTGCCCGGCCGTCCGGATGGCCGGCCTACTCCGCCTCCGCGCCTGAAGCCCGCGGCCGACACCGGCTTGCGATCCACCGACCTCCGCTCGGCCTCCGCCGTCCGCCTGAAACCCACGCCTGCGCCGGCTCCTACCGGTACCCCCAAAAACCAACCGGAAACCTCAAAAAAACGCCGGAAAACAGCCTTAAACCTGCAATCTTCGGCGGATGTTTGCGGGGTCCCCGGAACTCGAATTTGCAAACCGAAATAGGCGACGGATAGAGAATAAAATCTAATACAATATTAGGGGATTTGATTCGACGATCAAACAACAATCGACCCATATAATGGAGGTTGAAATAGGGTTCGGAAATTAAAACGCAACCAAAATCCTCCTACCTCTTGGGCGATGCCCGGAGCTTCACGGGGGAGTTCGCCACCGTGCCGCGCCTTGCCGGAGCTGCTTTGCCGGAGCTGGAGGAGGAGAGGGAGGAGCTCCTCCTTGCTGTTGTCCAGGTGAGGGAGAGGAAGAGGGTGGGGGTGACTTAAGCGTTTAAATAGAAACGCTTAACCACCCGCCCGTCGGCCCGAACCCGAACCCTCAGCAGGGTCGAGGTTAAGCCTCCCTTGGGGTAAACACCACCTCCCAAGCACAACGATGGTCTCAGAATTTTAATCCAAGACCCCGTTCAAAAGTTATAAAATTTAACGTCCGAAGCTGCTAAATTACGAAAACGCCCCTAGAGCCATTTTTCACAAACGGCCCGCGCCGGTGAAACTTATACCCCTCCTAGGGTAAACGACACGGTCCGAACTCAACGGTGCCCTTGGTTTTCCAATCCGAGCCACCGTTTAGAATATACTATAGTTTCTCCATTAAACGAATAAATTAATTTATTAATTTATCCGTTTAACATTCCGAAAGCGAGCGAGGGGTCCAAACATCCCGCACCGACATGTTTTATGTCATTCCTAGAGTAAACACCCCATTCTGGACCCATCAGTACACTCGGATCTCTGATCCGGAACTCAGTTTAGGAGTTATCCAATTTATTTGGTGTTTCCAGTGTGAACGCACTAAAAATTTAATTCCAGCCACTCCGGGGCTCGGAATCGCACGCCCTCTGAAGGCGCTGCTCTGGAATATGATAAAGAATATTCCAAAGTCTTTCACATCAAAAAAGAGGTTCTTAAAATAAGTATTTTTCTATTTTTTAGGTTTTTTAAGGTTTATAAGCATTTTTATAGTTTTTAGGGGTTTTTTAGGGTTTTAAGTTTTTTTACATTTTCAAGGATTTTGTAGGATTTTGTAATATTTCTATGGTTTTTAGGGTTTTAGGGATATTTTTGGTTTTAGGGGTACTTAGGTTATTTCTTGGGTTCTTAGGGTTCTTCAAGGTATTTAGGCACTTTTTGGGTTTTTTGGGTTTTTTGGAGTTTTTTAGGGTTTTCAACGTTTTTAGAGTATTTTAATGTTTTTTATGTTTTATGGGTTTTAAGGGTTTTTTGAGTTTTTATGTTTTTATGGGTTTTTAGGTTTTTTTACAGTTTTTAGGGGGTTTTATTGTTTTTTAAAGAAAATTAGGTTTTTTAGGCTTTTTTACGTTTTCTGGGATTTTTAGGGAATTTTTGGATTTTTATTGATTTAGGGTTTTTATGGGTTTTAGGAATTTTGAGGTTTTTAGGGTCTTTAGAGTTTTAGGGGGTTTTCAAGGGTTTTAAGGTTTTTAGGGTCATTTTGGGTTTTTAGGGTATTTTTTTAGTTTTTAGGGTTTTAGAGTTTTTTAATTTTTTTTAATGTTTTAGGGGCTTTGACGGTTTTTATAGTTTTTAGTGGCTTATAGGGTTTTTATGGGGTTTTCGGGGTTTTTATGGTTTTGATGGGTTTTCAGGGTTTTAGGGTTTTTTATGTTTTTGGGGATTTGTAGGGATTTTTTAGGGTTTTTCGGGGTTTTCAGGGTTTTTGGTTTTTTTTGGGTTTTTACGGTTTCTTTGGAGTTTTTAAGGGATTCAAGGTTTTTTAGAGTTTTTAACATTTTTAACAATTTTAGGGGTTTAAGGGGTTTTTAGAGTTTTTATTATTTTTAGAGGTTTTATGGGTTTTTAGGTTTTTTATGGTATTTAGGGTTTTTTAGGGTTTTCAGGGGTATTCCAGGTTTGGGGGATTTTTTTGTTTTTTTAACATTATTATGGTTTTTAGAGTTTTTTAGTGTTTTCGGGATTTTGAGGGGTTTTAGGTTTTTTCTTGGTTTTTTCTAGGGATTTTAGGGTCTTTCAACATCTTTAGGGTCTTTTGGGGTTTTTAGGGGTTTTTAGGGGTTTTAAGGTTTTTTATATTTTTAATTTTGTTTACGTTATTAGGGGTTTTAGAGTTTTTAGTGGGGTTTTAAGGTCTTTAAGGGTTTTATGGGTTCTTAGGGGTTTTAAGGTGTTTATAGGTTTTTAGTGTTTTTTACTTTTTAAGTGATTTTTATGTATTCTGTAGGAATTTTATGGGGTTTTAGGGTTTTCGAGATTTTTGAGGGTGTTTAGGTTTTTTCAGCCGTTGTTAGGGTTTTTAGTTTTTTTTTGAGTTTTTTCAGTTTTTTTAGATTTTTTAGAGTTTTTTAACATTTTTAACGTTTTCTAATGGTTTTAAGGGGTTTTTTGGTTTTGAGGGGTTTTTAGGATTTTTAGGTTTTTTTATATTTTTAGGGATTTTTCAGTATTTTTAAGGATTTCTATGGTTTTTAGGGTTTTTTAGTGTTTTTAGGGATTTTTAGGGTTTTCAGGGTTTTTAGGGTCTGTTGGGGTTTTAGGTTTTTTTTTAGTTTTGTAAGGTTTTGAAGATTTTTTAGATTTTTTTTACATTTTTAATGTTTTTAGGGGTTTCTCGGGTTTTTACAGTTTTTAGATTTTTTATTTGGGTTTTAGGGTTTTTATGGGGTTTTAGGGTCTTTTAATATTTTTAGGGTTATTTACATTTTTAGAGATTTTTTAGAATGTTTTGATTTTTTTTGGTTTTTAGGGATTTTGAGGGTATTTATGAGTTTTCATTATTTTTAGGGTTTTAGGGGTTTAAAGGGATTTTAGTTTCGTTTTAGCTTTTAGGTTTTTTTTAGTTTTTTAGTGTTTGTAATATTTTTTATATTTTTTAGTGTTTTTAGGGGTTTTAAGTGTTTTTAGAGTTTTTAGTGGTTTTTCATGGTTTTATGGGTATTTAGTGTTTTTAAGGTTTGACGGGTTTTATGGTTTTTAGGATTTTTAGTTTTCTTAAGGTTTTTCAGGGTTTTGGGTATTTTTGGGTTTTTATGGTTTTTTTGAGTTCTTTAGGGGATTTAATGTTTTTACAGTTTTTTAATGTTTCTAGCCTTTTTAGTGGTTTTAAGGGTTTTTAGAGTTTTTAGTTGGGTTTTTGAGTTTTTGGGTTTTTATGTTTTTTTAGGGTTCTTAAGGTTTTCGAGGTTTATGGTTTTCCTGGGTTTTTTGATGGTTTTAGGGTTTTTTATATTTTTAGGGAATTTTAGGGATATTTTAGGTTTTTTGTGTTTTAGAGGTTTTTAGGATTTTTAGGTATTTTGGGTTCTTTTGAGGTTTTAGGTTTTTTTTGAGTTTTTCAATTTCTTTAAGGTTTTTTAGATTTTTTAATGTTTTTAACATTTTTAGGGTTTTAAAGGGTTTTTTAGAGTTTTGGTTGTTTTTTAGGGTTTTTATGTGTTTTAGAGTTTTTTAAGGTTTTTAGGGGGTTTTATTGTTTTAAGGGGGAGGGGTTTCACAGTTTTTTTAGGGGTTTTCAAGTTTTTAGGTTCCATTTGGGTTTTAGGGGCTTTTTAGTGTTTTTAGGGTTTTTTAGAGTTTTTTACCATTTTTATATTTTTTAGGGATGTCAAGGGTTTTTAGAGTTTTTAGTTGTTTTTTAGGTTTCTTATGGGTTTTTAGGGATTTGAAGGTTTTTAGGGAGTTTTATGGTTTTCAAGGGGTGTTTAGAAGATTTTCAGGAGTTTTAGGGTTTCATACGTTTTCATAGACTTTTAGATATTTTTTTTTGGATTTTTATGGTTTTTATGATTTTTATGGTTTTTAGGGTTTTAGGTATTTTGAAGGTTTTTAGGGTTTTTAGGGGTTTTAGGGATATCAGGGTTTTATAGGTCTTCTGAGTTTTTATGGTTTCTTTTTTTGAGTTTTTTATGGTTTTATGGTTTTTTAGAGTTTTTTAACATTTTTAATGCTTTTAGAGATTTTAATGGTTTTTAGAGTTTTTAGTGGGTTTTATGGGTTTTTAGGGGTTTTTATGGTTTTCATAGGGTTTTTTATATCTTTAGGGAATTTTAGGGGTTTTTTAGGATTTTTATGGGTTTTAGGGTTTTTAGGGATTTGAGGGTTTTTAGGGGTTTTGGGGTTTTGGGATCTTTTTTAATTTTTAGGGTTCTTTTGAGTTTTTTAGGGTTTTTATTTTTTTAAGATTTTTTTAATGTTTTTAGGGGTTTTAAGGCTTTTTGAAATTTTAGTGGGTTTTAGGGTTTTTATGGGGTTTTAGGGATTTTAAGGTTTTTAAGGGTTTTTAGGGTTTTTAGGGATTTTGAGGGTTTTTAGTGTTTTTCAGGATTTTAGGGGTTTTCTAGATTTTTAGGGTCTTTTGGGTTTTAATGGGTTTTTTAGAATTTTGTAGGGTTTTTAAGGATTTTAGAGTTTTTAACATTTTTAGCATTTTTAGGGGTCTTAAATGTTTATATAATTTTTATTGGATTTTTAGGATTTTTATGGGTTTTTAGGCAAAGAAGGTCTGGGAACAAGCATGATTGTTCCCCCGAATTTATTAACAAAAAATTAAATACGAAGCGTTAGAAGGAAGGGTTACAAATATGGGTGTGAGGATCACCCTTCATATCTGAGTCCACAAAGGATGCACAAAAATGTTGGATGACAAAGGACCACATTGGGCACCTTTCCTCAACTGTTTTCTTGGAGAGCACATCTTCCACCATATCCGCCATATTCACATCTGTGACATTGAGAGTAAGGTCTTAGGAACCAGTGAGACATTCAATTCATTGTAGAAGAAGTCTCTAAGGTACACTTCTTGATTTGGTTTTTAGGTCCTCCACTGCCAACATTGAGTTAGATTCAATCGAAAGGTTCTTCCACCCAAATTGAATTTCAAATTTGATCGCCTTAGTCATTACTCAGAGATCTGCCTCATAATCACTTCCACTCCCAATAAAGTAGTTGAATCATCATTTAATGAAGCCTCTATATGAACAGAAAACAGCACCACATCCCAAAGGACAGGGTGCACCTGAAGCCTTTCCATCCATGTTGAATTTGATCCATTATGGAAGTGGGGGAATCCACTGGATGAACTTTAGAGTCAATGTCTTTTTTCACCTTCCAAAAACACCAAGTGTGTGCAAAATGATAAGATCATTAATATCATTATCTATTGACCCAGTTTGTATGCTATACACCGCATGAATTTCTTTGTGGATGATCACTAATCCTTCATAAAAGGATATCCTTTTATTGGAAAATGTTGTTGCATTTCAGGCAGCCCACGTATGTGCAATCATAGTGGCTGAAGCTGTGAGAAGCAGATTGTGCAACAGCTCACTGAGGCTGATAGATGCAATGTAATGTAGCAGTTTAGCCATATGATTCTGAAAATTTCCCAAATTTATGGATTTTAGGGTTTTTACGGATTTTGAATGTTTTTAGGGGTTTTAGGTGGTTTTAAGTAATTTAGGGGTTTTCTATGTTTTTAGGGTCTTTTGGGGTTTTTAGGTTTTTTTGAGTTTTTTACAGTTTTATGGTTTTTTTAGAGTTTTTTAAAAATTTTGAGGGGTTTTAACTGTTTTAGGGTTTTTAGTGGGGTTTTAGGGGTTTTATGGCGTTTTATGGTCTTTTAAGGGTTAATGGGTTTTTAGGTTTTTATGGGTTTTTTTCTGATTTTTTAGTGTTTTTTACGTTTTATGTGATTTTTAGGAATTTTATAGGATATTTATGGATTTTATGGTTTTTAGGGATTTTGGGGGTTTTTAGGGTGTTTAGGTTTTTTAGGGTTTTCATGGATTTTAGGGTCTTTTGGGTTTTTAGTGTTTTTTTGAGTTTTTAGGGGTTTTAATATTTTTAGAGTATTTTAAACATTTTTTGGGGTTTTTAGAGTTTTAAGTGGGTTTTTAGGTTTTTATGAGTTTTTAGGGTTTGTTAAGGTTTTAGGGGTTTTATGGTTTTAAGGGGATTTTAAAGGTTTTCGGGGTTTTTACATTTGTGGGGATTTTAGGGGGTTTTAGGATTTCTATGTTTTTAGGGTTTTAATGGATTTTGAGGGTTTTTAGGGGTTTTCAGGGTTTTTAGGGGTTTAAGGGGCTTTACTATTTTTAAACTTTTTAACATTTTTAGGGGTTTAAATAGTTTCTCAAGTTTTTTATTTTTTTGGGGGGTTTTATAGGTTTTAGGGGTTTTTAAAGTTTCTTAGGGGGTTTTAGGTTTTTAGGGTTTTTTACGTTTTCATGGATTTTTAGGGATTTTTATATTTTTATGTATTTTTAGGATTTTGAGGGATTTTGATGGTTTTTAGGGGTTTTTAGGGTTTTTAAGGGTTTAAGGGTTTTTATGGTCTTTTAGGGTTTTTAGGGTCTTTTTGGGTTTTTATGGATTTTTAGAGTTTTTAGGGTTTTTATGGTTTTTAGAGTTTTTTAACATTTTTAAAATTTTTAGTTGTTTTAAGGGATTTAGAGTTTTTAGTGGTGTTTAGGGTTTTTATGGGTTTTTAGGATTTTTTGCATTTTTAGAAATTTTTATGGCTTTTTGAAGATTTTTATGGTTTTTATGGTTTTTTGGGGTTTTAGGTATTTTGAGGGTTTTAGGATTTTTTTCCTTTGTTTTTAGGGTTTTTTAGGGTTGTTAGGGTTTTTTGAGGTTTTTAGGGTTTTTAAGTTTTTTAGATTTTTTAATGTTTTTACCGTTTATATGTGTTTTAATGGTATTAACATTTTTTAGTGAGTTTTAGGGGTTTTATTATTTTTTAGGGGTTTTAAGTGTTTTAGGAGTTTTTATAGTTTTTATAGGGTTTTTAGATTTTATAGGGTTTTTTATATTTTCAGGGATTTTTAGGGATTTTTTATTATTTTATTGTTTTTAGGGTTTTTAGATATTTTGAGGGGTTTTAGTGGTTTTTAGTGTTTTAGGGGTTTTTATGGTTTTTAGGGTTTTTAGGGTCTTTTATGTTTTTAGGGGTTTAAAAGGTTTCTAGAGCTTTTAGTGGTTTGAGGGTTTTTATGGGTTTTAAGGGTTTTAAGGTTTTTAGGGGGTTTTATGGTTATCGGGGTGGTTTTAGGGTGTTTAGTGTCTACTTTTTAGGGGTTTTTTAGGTTTTTTATGGGTTTTTTGTGTTTTTTAGGTTTTTAGGGATATTGAGGGTTTTAAATGTTTTTAGGGTTTTTAGGGGTTTTCAAGGTTTTTAGGGTCTTTTGGGGTTTTTGGGTTTATTTGGATTTTTTATGGTTTTTAAGACTTTTTAGAGTTTTTTTTAACTTTTTTAATGTTTTTTGGGTTTTACTGGTTTTTAGAGTTTTTAGTGGGTTTTAAGGGGTTTTTTGGTTTTTTAGGATTTTTTAATATTTATAGTGGGTTTTATGGTTTTCAGGGGTTTTTTAGTGTTTTTAGGGGTTTTTACGATATTTATGGTTTTTAGGTTTTTTAGGGTTTTATAGATTTTAAGAGTTTTTAGGGTTTTTTAAGGTTCTATAGGGGTTTTATGGTTTTCATGGTTTCTAGGAAAATTTTGGGTTGTTAGGATATTTTTTTGATTTTTTAGGGTTTTAAAGGTTTTTTGAGTTTTTTAACGATTTTTTAGTTTTAAGGGTTTTTAGAGTTTTTAGTGGTTTTAGGGTTTTATGGGTTTTTTAATTTTTTTTGGTATTTTTATGGGTTTTAGGAGTTTTTTAGGGTTTTTAGGGTTTTTTATGTTTTCGAGGAATTTTTGGTCTTTTTTTAGCATTTTTCTTGATTTTGGGTTTTTTGGGGAATTTGATGGGTTTTAGGGGTTTTCAATGGGTTTTTGGGTTTTTTGGGGTTTTCATGGTTTTTAGGGTCTTTTAATGATTTTACATTTTTTTTAGTTTTTTAGGGTTTTAAGGTCTTTTAGAGTTTTTTAATTTTTTTAGGGGTTTAAGGGCTATTAAAGTTTTTAGAGGGATTTGGGATTTTAATTGGTTTTTATGTTTTTTATGATTTTAATAGTTTTTTATGGTTTTATGGCCTTTTATGTTTTCTGAGATTTTTATGGTTTTTTAGGTTTTTTATGGTTATAGGGGGTTTTTGGTTTTTTAGGGATTTTGAGTGTTTTTAGGGGTTTTCAGTTTTTGATTGGGCTTTGAGGGGTTTTCTGGGTTTCTAGTGTCTTTTTTTACTTTTAGTTTATTTATTTATTTAGGGTTTTAAGGTTTTTTATAGTTTTAAACCTTTTAAACATTTTTAGGCGTTTTAAGGCCATTTAGAGTTTTTAATGGGTTTTCGGGTTTTTTTTTAGGTTTTAAGGTTTTATAAAGTTTTGTTGGGGTTTTTATGGTTCTCAGGGGGTTTTATTGGTTTTTAGGGTTTTTTAGTTTTGAGGGAATTTTTGGGATTTTAAGATTTTTGTGGTTTTTATTTTTTTAGGGTTTTTAAGGATTTTTAGGATTTTTAGGGGTTTTTCTGGGGTTTTTAGGGTTTGAAGTATTTTTAGGGTATTATAGGGTCTTTTGGGTTTTAGGATTTTTTAAATTTTTTTAGGGTTTTTAAGGTTTTTAGGGGTTTAATGGTTTTTAGAGGTTTTGGTGGGTTTTTAATGTTTTTACGGGTTTTAGTATTTTTTAAGGTTTTTATGGGTTTTTACGGTTTTTAATTTTTTTTCAGGGTTTTAGGGTTTTTTTACATTTTTAGGGATATTTAGGAATTTTTTAGGATTTTTATGGTTTTTAGTGGTTTTTGGTTTTTTAGGGTTTTTAGGTTTTTAGGGTTCTTAGGGTCTTTGGGGTTCTTACGATTTTTTTGGCGGTTTTATGTTTTTTAAGAGTTTTTAAAATCTTATTTAATGTTTTTAGGGATGTTTGGGGTCTTCAGTGTTTTAGTTGGTTTTAAGGGGTTTTAGATTTTTTAGGGTTTTTAAGGTTTTTATGGGGTTTTATGGTTTTTAGGGGTTTCTCAGGGTTTTTACATTTTCATGGATTCTTTAGAATTTTTTCATAATTTTATGTTTTTAGGGTTTTTAGGGGTTTGAGGATTTTGTGTCTTTTAGGGGGTTTCTAGGATTTTTTGAGTTTTTAGTGGTCTTTTGGGGTTTTAGGGTCTTTTGGGGTTTTTTGGGTTTTTTTTTGGGTTTTAAATGTTTTTTTAATTATTAAACATTTATAACATTTTAGGGGTTTAAGGGTTTTTAGAGTTTTAGTGGGTTTTTTGGATTTTTATGTGGTTTAGAGGTTTTTAATGTTTTTAGGGGTTTTTATAGTTTTCATGGGGGTTTTCAGGGTTTTTATGGGTTTTTACATTTTTATATATTTTTTGGGTTTTTATGGTTTTTAGGGTTTTTAGGGGTTTTAGGTATTTTGAGAGGTTTTAGAGTTTTTTTATAGTTTTTAGGGGTTTAGGGTTTGTCGGGTCTTATTGGGTTTTGGTATTTTTTAAGTTATTAATGTTTTAAAGGGTTTTTAGAGTTTTTTTAATGTATTTAATGTTTTTAGGGGTTTTAAGGGTTTTTTGAGTTTTAGTGGGTTTTTATTGGTTTTTAGGTTTTTTAATGTTTTTAGGGGTTTTTAGGTTTTTAGGTGTTTTTTGGGTTTTTTGTGTTTTTTATGTTTCTAGGGATTTTATGGTTTTTTTGTATTTTTATGGTTTCTAGGGTGTTTAGGGTTTTAAAGGATTTTGAGGGTTTTTATGGTTTTTTATGGTTTTTTGCATTTTTCTGAATTTTTAGAGTATTTTTGGGTTTTTTGGGTTTTTTTTAGTTATTTTGGGGTTTTAAAGGTTTTTAGTTTTTTTTAATCTTTTTAGGGGTTTTAAGGGTTTTTCAAGTTTTTAGTTGGTTTTGGGGTTTTTATGGGTTTTTAGGATTTTTTATGGTTATATGGGTTTTTATAGTTTTGAAGGTTTTTTGGGTTTTTTACCTTTTTAGGGATTTTTAATGCTTTTTTAGGATTTTAATGGGTTTTTGAGTTTTTATGGTTTTTATGGATTTTGAGGATTTTGAGGGTTATTCATGGTTTTTAGGGCTTTTGGGGTTTTCAATGTTTTTTGGGTATTATTGTCTTTTAGGGTTTTTTTTAGTTTTGTAGGTTTTTTTGGGTTTTTAGAGTTTTTACCAATTTTAATGTTTTCAGGGGTTTAAAGTGGTTTTAGAGTTTTTAGTGGGTTTTTAGGGAAAGGAAGGTACGAGGCCAGGCTAATCCTGGCCCCCCAAAATTTATTAAAAGAAAAGCAAGGCAGACAAGGGCGGGGTGGGGCCAAACAGATCACACCGAAAACCCTAGACCCCCAAGACACAAAAACCCAAAAAGACCTGAAGAGCATAAGAGAAAAAAGTAGGAACTACAAATCAACTTCTCCATCCCTATAAGGGTCCCCATCAGCACCATAACCAGAGGAGGCATCTGACTCCACCGACTCCCATTCAGATGATTCGTATTGCTTTAGGAAGGAAGTGTAATAATCTCTGAGACGTTGCAACTCCACATTAAGTTGTTCCTTGACCGACCAACCTCTGCTACCAGAGGAAACTTCCTTTTCTTTGAAAGAGGCTCTCGTGGACACTATCTTTGGCAAAGTGGAATAGTCCATTCTCTGCTTTCTCTTTCGGGGATCTAAAGAGACCCCTGCAGAGTTGTTTTCCTTCCCAAATGGAATGGTCACCTCTAACAAGGCCCTCTCCTTACTGATCATATTCATATTATAATTCATCCATCGAGCATCCTCCTGGAAAAAAAAACTTGATCAGGGATGAAGGAGGCTTCCTAATTTAGGGAGCAGTCTGCAAGATCCGCACGCGGCATGCTAGGAGACACCACACTAGCCAGGGCTAGCTGCAAACGCCCCTCCTCCCTAGTCAACTTGCAGACCTCCACAACCGGCTCCATCACCTCTCTAAGTTCAGCAGCATCCCCCTGCTCATGAGAAAACCAAGCCAAAGCCCCCTGCAAATATTCACTAGTGGAAACCCCTTCATGAACCACCAAAGACAAAGACCCCTGCCCATGCCGTGGGGAACCCTCCATCACCACAGAACACTACTCCGCCAACTCCCCTTGCCCATGCACATCCCCCTACTTAGACTCCTCCCCAACACTTGACTGAAGTGGGACACATCTCTCTAATTAGCTCCCTCCCTCTGCTCATACACCTTCCCTTCCACAAGCGCACACCCATTAGTGCCAACCTACCCAGCCGCAAGCCCGTGGTCCGCCAAACCGCCCTTTGCGTCTTCCTGCCCAATGCTACTAGATGCTACCGCAGTAGCCCCCTCATCAAATGACGAAAACCCCATCCCAGAACTAGAGTAGCACAAATCATGGAAGGGGTCCTCTAGTGGACTTCGGGTCCCTCCATCCAGATTGGCCGCTTCCCCTTGTTCCTCCACCATCCCCTACTTGCCCACAACCTCCATTACCGTAGCCACACCCTCAGATAAAACCTCGAGACTCGAAAACCAATTACACAAGGGGGCACAAGCCAAAGATTTCACCACCCTTCTGCCATCCTGACCACTCACAGGACTCTTCTCTTGCATCTCATCCACCCCTCCCACATTCCTAGTAAGAGGCACTCCTGGATGTCTAGAAGACACTGAGGCATCCAATTCCTCTGCCCCAGCCCGCTCCGCGGTTAGATTATCCTACAATCCCTTTGATTCCCCCTCACAAGCATCACCAGCGGGAGCCTGGATCCCAGATTTTCCATCAATTACATCACGCGCAACAGAACTCCAGTCACCATCCACCACCATCCCATTATCAACCAAAGTGGGATGCATGCTCCCTGCAAAACAAGATCACTGCCCCCTTCCAAAGAGTTCATCGTCACCTTGTCACCCATGAATCCAAGGTCCCGCTTCAGCCTGTAAAAAACAACTAAGACCCTCGGTGTAGGCATCGAAGCCAACTTCAGGGGGACCTCTTCAGAAGTAACAACCACTTGATCCCATGAAATCACATCAATCCGCACTAGCAAACCCGAATCAAGAACTCCGTGATTCAGCACCACAACCTCTCTACTTCTTCTACCACACCTACAGTCAGCACTGAAATGGCCCATCTTCTTGCAAGAAGATAAAAATACCATCGTTGATTCAAAGATAACAGGTTTCTTGTACCACAATTCCTTACCAACAGAAATCCAAACAAATTCAACAAGCGGTTTGGAAGCATCCACCGCCACGCAAGCTCGTGGAGCAACTGGATGGCAAACAGCCTGAGTTCTTTTGGGTTTTTAATGTTTTTTTATTTTTAGGGTTCTTAATTATTTTTAGAGTTTTTTATCGTTTTCAATGTTTTTAGGGTTCTGTAGTGTTTTTAGAGTTTTTATTTGTTTATTAGGGTTTTTATGGTTTTTAAGTATTTTAGGGTTTTTAGCGGTTTTATGGTTATCAGGGGGTTTTCAGGGTTTTTAGGGGTTTTTATGCTTTCAGGGGTTTTAGGGTTTTTTTGTGATTTTTATGATTTTTAACATTTTTAGTATTTTTAAGGATTTTTTGGGTTTTATGAGTTTTCAAGGTTTCTTATGGTTTTTACGGGTTTTTAGGGTTTTAGGGTCTGATTAAGTTTTTAGGGATTTTTTTTAGTTTTTAGGGTTAAAATGTATTTTTAGTTTTTTAAGGTTGTTAACGTTTTAAGGGTTTTAAGTGTTTTTAATGTTTTTAGTGGTTTTTAGGGGTTTTATGGGTTTTTAGGTCTTTTTACATTTTTAGTGATTTTGAGGTTTTTAGATTATTTCAAGGATTTTAGGGTTTTTATGAATTTTCAGGGGGTTTAGGGTCTTCTGGGGTTTTGAGGTTTTTTTGATTTTTTAGGGTTTTAAATATTTTTTTATAGTTTTATTATTTTTACCATTTTAAGGGTTTAAAGGGGTTTTAGTGGGTTTTAGGATTTTATGGGTTTTTAGGGTTTTTTAGGGTTTTAGGGGTTTTATGTTTTTAGGGGTTTTTAGGGTTTTTTAAATTTTTAGGGATTTTTAGGACTTTTTTAGGATTTTTATGGTTTTGGTGAATTTTAGGGTTTTTTGGTATTTTGAGGGGTTTTAGGGGTTTTCAGGGTTTTTGGAATCTTTTGGTTTTTTAGGGGTTTTTTGGAGTTTTTTTTGGGGGGGGGGGGGTTGGAGTTTTTAGGGTTTTATATGTACTTGAGTTTTTTAACATTTTAATTGGTTTTAAAGTTTATTAGCGTTTTAGTGGGTTTTTAGGGTTTTTATGGGTTTTTAGGGGTGTTATGGTTTTTAGTGATTTTTATGTTTTTATTATTTCTAGGGTTTTTAGGGGTTTTTATGTTTTCATATATTTTTATGGATTTTTAAGGATTTTTATTTTTTTTTACAGTTTTTAGGGTTTTTACGGATTCTGAGGGTTTTTTGGAGTTTTCAGGGTTTTTAGGGTTTTCAAGGGATTTCAGGGTTTTTGGGGTCATTTGGATTTTTAGGTTTTTTTTTGAGTTTTGAGGTTTTTTAATGGTTTTTTGAGTTTTTTAAAGTTTTTAACATTTTTACAGGTTTTATGGTTTTTAGTGTTTTAGTGGGTTTTTAGGATTTTTATGGGGTTTTATGTTTTTAAGGTTTTTGTGGTTTTTATGGGTTTCTGGGTTTTTTCAAGGTTTTTTCATTTTTCGGGATGTTTAGGGATTTTTTAAGATTTTTAAGATTTTTAGGGTTTTTTTAGGGTTTTTAAGGATTTTGTGAGTTCTTAGGGGTTTTTAGGGTTTTTAGGGTTTTTCATGTTTTTTTGGATATTTTTGGGTTTTTAGGGTTTTTGTGAGTTTTTTAGGGTTTTTAAGGTTTTTAGAGTTTGTAATACTTTTTAATTTTTTAGGGGTTTTAAGGGCCATTAAATGTTTAGTGGTTTTTTTTGGGTTTTTAGTATTTTTATGTTCTTTAGGGTTTTTTGGGAATTTGTGGGTTTCAGGGCTTTTTAGGGTTTTTAGGGTTTTCCCAGGATTTTCTAGCATTTGGGTTTTTAGGGGTTTTAAGGTTTTTTAGAGTTTTTTAACGTTTTTAGGGGTTTAAAGTGTTTTTAGAGTTTTTAGTGTTCTTTTAGGGTTTGATGGGTTTTTAAGGTTTTTTTAATGTTTTATGGGTTTTACGGTTTTCAGGGGTTTTTCCGGGTTTTTAGTGTTTTTACATTTTCAAGGATTTTTTGGGATTTTCTTAGGATTTTCATGGTTTTTAGAGATTTTTTAGGGATTTATAGGGTTTTTGGGTTTTCAAGGTTTTCTAGAGTTTTTTGGATTTTTCGGGGTCTTTAGGGTCTTTTGGGTTTTTTTTGGTTTTTTGAGTATTTTAGGGGTTTTAAGGTTCCTTAGAGTTTTTTATCATTTTTAGAGGTTTTTAGGGTTTTTAGACTTTTTACTGTGTTTTTTGGGTTTTTATTAGTGTTTATGGTTTTTAATTTATTTAGGGGTTTTTATGGATTTCATGGGTTTTTTATGTTTTCATGGATTTTTAATTCTTTTTTAGGATTTTTGATTTTTGGGGATTTTAGGGTTTTTAGGGATTTTTAGGGGTTTATGGTTTTCAGGGTATTTTAGGGTTTTAGGGGGTTTTAGTGTTTTTAGGGGATTTGGGGGTTTTTAGGGGGGGGGGGGTTGGGTCTTTTAGGGGTTTTAAGGGTTTTTATAGTTTTATAACGTTTTTAACATTTTTAGGGGTTTTAAGGGTTTTTAGAGTTTTCAGAGGGTTTTAGGTTTTTTAAGGTTTTTTGTGATTTTATTGTTTTTAGGGTTTTCAGGGTTTCTAGGTTTTTTTACAATTTTAGGGATTTTAGGGTTTTTTATGATTTTTAGGTTTTTTATTGTTTTTAGGAATTTTTAAGGGTTTTTATGGATTTTGAGGGTTTTTAGGGGCATTCATTATTTTTTGAGGATTTTTAGGGGTTTTCATGGTTTTTAGGGTCTTTTTGGATTTTTTAGAGTTTTTTTTTGACTTTTTTATGAATTTTAAGGCTTTTAGAGTTTTTTAACATTTTTAACATTTTAAGAGGTTTTATGGTTTTTTAGATTTTTTATTGGGTTTTTAGGGTTTTTATGGGTTCTTATGGATTTTTAACATTTCTAAGGGTTTTATGGTTTTCCATGGGTTTTCATGGTTGTTAGGATTTTCTACATTTTCAGGGATTTTTAGGGGTTTTTTAGGATCTTTAGGGGTTTTCAATGTTTTAGGGTTTTTAGGGATTTTCAGGCTTTTTAGTGTCTTTTGGGTTTTTTGGAGTTTTTCAATTTTAAGGTTTTATGGATTTTTAGAGTTTTTTTAAATTAATAACATTTTTAGGGGTTTTAATTTTTTTATAGTTTGTAGTGGGATTTATGTTTTTTATGGGTTTTTAGGGTTTTTTAATGATTTGGGGTGTTTTTTGGTTTTTAGGGTATTTTCATGTTTTTAGGACTTTTTACGTTTTCAGGGATTTATGATTTTTATGGATTTTTAGAGAGTTTAGATATTTTGAGGATTTTTAGGGGGTTTTAGGTTTTTTCAGGGTATTAAGGGGTTTTCAGGGTTTTTAGGTTCCTTTCAGGTTTTAGGGTTTTTTGTGTTTTTTAGGGGTTTTAAGGTTTTTTGAGTTTTTTAAGTTTTTTAATTTTTTTAGGGGTTTAAGAGTTTTTTTATTTTTAGTGTGTTTTTTGTGTTTTATGTGTTTTTAAGGTTTTTAGGGGTCTTAGGGGTTTTATGGTTTTCAAGGGGTTTTCATGACTTTTAGGATTTTTCACATTTTCATGGATTTTATGTATTTTTTAGTATTTTTATGGGTTTTAGGATTTTGGGGATATTTAGTCTTTTTAGGATATTCCATGGGTTTTGAGGTTTTTTAGGGTTCTTAAGGTCTATTGGGTTTTCAGGATTTTTTTGAGTTTTTAAGGTTTTTTTGAGTTTTTTAACATTTTTAGGGATCTTAACGGTTTTAGAGTTTTTAGTGGTTTTAGGGATTTTATGGGTTTTTCATGTTTTTTAGGTTTTTAGGGGGGTTTTGGTTTTTTGGGGGGTTTTAGGGTTTTTAGGGCTTTTATGTTTTCAGGAATTTTTATGGATTTTTTAGGGTTTTTTAGGGTTTTTTAGGGTTTTTAGGGGTTTATGGAATTTGAGTGTTTTTATAGGATTTTAGGATTTTTTAGGTTTTATAGGTTTTTTAGGGTTTTTGAGGTTTTAGGGTCTTTTGGGGTTTTAGGGGTTTTAGGGGTTTTTTGTGTTTTTAGGGTTTTAAATGTTTTTAGAGTTTTTTTTGACTTTTTTAACATTTTTAGGTGTTTAAAGGGTTTTTATAGTTTTGTGGGTTTGTAGGGATTTATGGGTTTTTAAGGTTTTAGGGGTTTTTATATTTATTAGGGGCCCTTCAAGTTTTTAAAGGGTTTTTACATTTTTTGGATTTTTAGGGGTTTTTAGGAATTTTATGGTTTTTAGGGTTTTTAGGGATTTTTGGGATTTTGAGGGTTTTGGGATTTTTTAGGATCCTTTTGGGGTTTTAGGGGTTTTTTGAATGTTTATGGTTTTAATATTTTTTTTGTGGTTTTTAACATTTTTATTGTTTTTATGTTTTTATGATTTTTTAGTGGGGTTTTATAGTTTTTTGGGTATTTAGGATTTTTTAAGGTTTTTATGGGATTTTATGGTTTTTTTTGGGGGGGGGGGGTTTCCAGGATTTTAGGGATTTTAGGTATTTTGAGGGTATTTATAGGTTTTAAGGGTATTTTTGGTGTTTTTATTTTTTAGGGTTTTAGGGCCTTTTTGGGTTTTATGGGTTTTTTTAGTTTTTACGGGTTTAAAAGTTTTTTAGTTTTTTTAAGTTTTTTTTAAAATTTTAGGTGTTTTAAGGGTTTTACGTTTTTTAGTGATTTTTAGGGTTTTTATGGGTTTTTAGGATTTTTATGGTTTTAGGGGTTTTTATGGTTTTCATGTGTTTTTTTGGGTTTCTAGGGATTTTTACATTTCAGGAATATTTAGGGTTTTTAAAGGATTTTTTATTGTTTTTAGGGATTTTAGGGATTTTGAGGATTTTTCGGGGTTCTGAGGGTTTTTAACGGTTTGTTGGGTTTTTTTTGGTTTTTAGGGTCTTTTGGGGGTTTTATGGTTTTTTTGAGTTTTTTAGGGTTTTTAATATTTTTTAGAGTTTTTTAACATTTTTAGGTGTTTTAAGGTATTTAGAGTTTTTAGTGGTTTTTATGGGTTTTTATGGGTTATTAGGTGTTTTTAATGTTTTTAGGGGTTTTGTGGTTTTCAATGGTTTTTAGAGGTTTTAGGGATTTTTAGGGATTTTTTACGATTTTTATGGTTTTTTGGGTTGTTTGGGGTTATTAGGTATTTTGTTTGGGGTTATTAGGTATTTTGAGAGTTTTTAGGGGGGGGTTTAGGGTTTTTTAGGGGTTTTAGGGTTTTTATGGTTTTTTAGGGGTTTTAGGGTTTTTATGGTTTTTTAGGGTTTTTAGTGTCTTTTTGGTTTTTTATTTTTTTTTGTTTTTTATGATTTTAAGGGTTTTTAGAGTTTTATAACTTTTATAATGTTTTTCGGGGTTTTAAGCATTTTTAAAAGTTTTAGTGGGTGTTATGGTTTTTAGGTTTTTTTAGGTTTTTAGGTGTTTTTATAGTTTTCATGTGGTTTTCAGGATTTTTAGGGGTTTTTTTCATTTTTATGGATTTTTTGGGATTTTTTATGTTTTTATGGTTTTTAGGGTTTTTAGGGGTTTTTAGGGGTTTTAGGGCAAGGAAGATGCACAGATCAGGCTAGTCCCGAACCCTCCAAATTTATTAGAAAAAAAGACGCAACAGATAAGGGAGGGGAGGGGTCAAACGACCCACACCCAAAAACCCTTAACAAACCCAAACCCAAAAAACCAAAAAAAACCAAAAAGCACACAAAACCAAGCAAAGAATAAAACTAGAAAATATCCCATCAGCATCTCCCAGCCAAAAAAATCTCAACATCCAGCAGCAGCATGACCTTAATCCGCAACTTCAGCACCTCCCAACTAAGAAACAACCAGCATCCAGCGCCTTCTGTCTAAGAAAGTTCACCACCAGCAACACAGAACCACCAGCACCAGAGGCATAAGCATCTGCTTTATCACATCTTGGCCGAGCAGCAGCCTGTATCTAGCTCATCAGTTTTCGACAGCCAACAACTCTTTCAGCGGTTCCCAATGAAGCAGTAATCGGTGCCCAAAATCTCCAAATCCAGCGACCAACACCTCCTATCCGTTCAGTGTGCAACATTCCACACCCAGCAGCACATAAAACAACATAGGACCACCAGTACCAAAGCCTTGCACCAATCCGCAGCACCCCAACCACCTTGATCAGACCCAGATCCAGACCACACCTCCATCGACCCAGAAATCGCACAGCATGACCAAATATTACCCAACGTCTCACTTCAAAACCATCATCCAGCACCAACATAGAGTCCCAACCAAGCCATCCACCACCAGTGAGGCATCCAAAATGCAACCACAGAGTAGCCAGACATCGTGAACAACAAATCCTCCAACCATAGAGCTTGATTCAGAATCTCAGGAACCCCCAAACCAGCATCAAAACCATATCACAACACAACATAAAACAACCTGCAATAACAGCGTGAAACAAGGTCGAAGCCAAAGATCCAGAACCACGAATCTGTAGCTCCTATGCAAACCAACAGCAAGCAGATCTTAAATCCCACACACCAGGACCAAGGACGCCACCAACAAGCCAAAAAATCGCCCTCTGCCTCCATCTTTCTCCGTCATGAAGCCAAGAAAGCCACCAAAACCGGACCTAGAAGGTACCTCATCACTGATGGCCGAGAGGGCCAGTCCATCACACCACCGAGTCATCGGGGCACCCGACGCACCTTCCTGAAACCATCGCGAATCTAAGGAAGCCTCAAAAAACTCATATTTGGATCCAGCATTGACTTCACCATCGACCTAGAAAACCACCATGCCCTCACATCGCACCACTGATGAGAGTTTCTATGATCGTCACCAAGCCAATCGAACCTCTGAGACTGCGCCTAGACCACCAGGAAGCCATCGACGACGCAACCAAGAATCATCAAAGATCCATCGTGATGAGGGAACCGCAGTGCTGGGGATTGTGAAGAGATATCACCTGGAGTCTCGGCTGCCATCTTCAGGGGTTTTAGGGGTTTTTAGGTTCTTTTAGGGTTTTTATGTGTTTCTTTTGTTTTTAGGGGTTTTAAGTGTTTTTATATTTTTAGTAGGGTTTTTAGGTTTTATGGGGTCTTATGGTTTTTAAGGGTTTTTTTGGGTTTTTCTGGTTTTCATGGGTTTGGTAGGGCTTTTAGGGTTTTTTACATTTTTCAAGGATTTTTTGGTATTTTTTAGGTTTTTTATGGTTTTTAGGGGTTTTTAGGGATTTTTATGATTTTGAGGGGTTTTAGGGATTTTAATGGTTTTTTAGTGTTTTTAGTGGGTTTTTGGGTTTTTGGGGTTTTATGGTTTATATTTTGAGTATTTTAGGGTTTTTAAGATTTTTTAGAGTTTTTTAGTATTTTTAGGGGTTTAAAGGGTTTTAGAGTTTTTCGTTATTTTTAGGGGTTTTATGGGATTTTAGGGTTTTCTAGGGTTTTAGTTGTTTTTATAGATTTCAGGTGTTTTTTAGGTTTTTGAGGGTTTTTTTACGTTTTCAGGGATTTTTAGGTTTTTTTTCATTTTTTATGGTTTTTTTCATATTGTTTTTGTTATTTTGGGGTTTTTAGGGTTTTTAGGGATTTTGGGGGTTTAGTGTTTTTAGGGGTTTTCAGGGTTTTTTAGGTTTTTTAGTGTTTTAGGGATTTTTTGGGTTTTTAGGGTTTTTTTTATGTTTTTAGGGTTTTTAATTTTTTTAGAGTTTTTATAGGTTTTTTTGAGGTTTTATGGGGTTTTATCATTTTTAAGGTTTTTAGGGGCCTGTGATTTTTACTAGGTTTTTAGGGTTTTTTGGATTTTTTACGTTTTTAAGGAATTTTAAGGTTTTTTAGGATTTTATAGTTATTAGGGTTTTTAGAGATTTTGAGGGTTTTTAGAGGTTTTTAGGAGATTTGGGGTTTTTAGGTTTTTAGGGACTTTAGGGTTTTTTGGGTTTTTTGGCCTTCTTATGTATTTTAGTGTTTTTTAGAGTTTTTTAATGTTTTAAAAGGTTTTAAGGGTTCTTTTTAGTTTTTAGTGGGTTTTAGGGTTTTTGTTAGTTTTTAGGGTTTTTATCAGTTTTTAGGGTTTTTAAGGCTTTGAGGTGGTTTTATGTTTTTCAGGGTTTTTAGGGTTTTTTGTTTTCAAGGATTTTTAGGTATTTTTTAAGATTTTTATAGTTTTTAGTGTTTTTAGGGTTTTTAGGTATTTTGATGTTTTTTAGGGTTATTCGGGGTTTTTAGGTTTTTAGGGGTTTTTAGGGTTTTTTCATTTTGGGTTTTTAGGGTTTTTTGTGTTTTTAGGGGTTTTAAGGTTTTATGAAGTTTTTTAACATTTTTTAACGTTTAAGGGGTTTTTAGAGTTTTAATTGGTTTTTATGGGTTTTATCGGTTTTATGGTTTTCAAAGGTTTTTAGGTGGGTTTTATGGTTTTCAGGGGGTTTTATGGTTTTTTAGGGTTTTTTATGTTTTTAGGGATCTATGGGTATTTTTAGTATTTTTATGGTTTTTAGGGGTTTTTAGGGTGTTTAGGGATTTTGGGAGTTTTTAGGGATTTTCTGGGGTTTTAGGTTTTTCCGGGTTTTTAGTGAAATTTTCAGTTTTTAGGTTATTTTAGAGTTTTTAGGGGTTTTAAATTTTTTGTAACAATTTTAACATTTTTAGGGTTTTAAAGATTTTTTGAGTTTTAATGGGGTTTTAGGGTTTTTATGTGTTTTTAGGGGTTTTTAAGGTAATGAGGGGTTTATGGTTTTCGATGTTTTTCAGGGTTTTTAGGGTTTTTTATGTTTTCAGGGATTTTTAAGAATTTTATAGGTTTTTATGGTTTTGAGGGTTATTTAGTGTTTTTTATGGATTTTGAGGGGTTTAAGGGTTTTCATGTTTTTGTTTTTTTATGGTTTTTATGGTTTTTAGTGTCTTTTTGGGTTTTTAGGGCTTTTTTTGGGTTTTTAGGGTTTTAAGTTATTTTAGAGAATTTTAACTTTTTTTAACTTTTTTATAGTTTTAAGGGTTTTTATAGTTTTTATTAGTTTTTAGTTTTTATTGTTTTTTTAAAGTTTTTAGGGGTTATTAGGGTTTTCCGGGGTTTTGAAGGTTTTTAGGGTTTTTTATATTTCCAGGTATTTTTAGGCCTTTTTTAGGATTTTGTGGTTTTTAGGATTTTTATTAATTCTGAGGGGTTTTAGGGGTTTTCAAGGGTTTTTAGAGTTTTTGGGGGTTTTCTATGTTCTTAGGGTCTTTTGGGGGTTCAGGGTTTTTTCAAGTTTTTTAGGGTTTTAAGCTTTTTAGTGTATTTTTTGGTTTTTAGGTTTTTTGTGGGTTTTTAGGGTTTTTTAAGGTTTTAGGGGTTTGTTTGGTTTTCTATGGTTTTTCAAGGTTTTTAGGGGGTTTTACATCTTCAGGGATTTATAAGGTTTTTAGGGATTTTTATGGGTTTCAAGGCATTCCAGTGTTTTTATGGTTTTGGGGATTTTTCAGGGTTTCTTGGGTCTTTTTGGGTTTTGGGGTTTTTTTGAGTTTTTTAGGGGTTTTAATTTGTTTAGAGGTTTTTAAAAAAATGCTGTTTTTAGGGTTTTAATGGTTTTTAGAGTTTTTAATAGTTTTTTTAGATTTTAATGGGTTTTTTTCAAGGAAATTTTTATGGGTTTTTATAGATTTTAGGGGTTTGTGGGGTTTAAGGGATTTTTAGGGGGGTTTTACGTATTTACGGATGTTTAGGGATTTTTTTACCATTTTTATGGTTTTTAGGGTTTATTATGGTTTTTAGTGATTTTGAGGGTCTTTAGAGTTTTAGGGTTTTAAGAGTTTTTAAGGGTTTTGGGGTTTTGGGGCTTTTATGTTTTTTTGAGTTTCTTAGGGTTTAAATGTTTTTTATATTTTTTTATCATTTTAGGGGTTTTAGGGTCTTTTGAGTTTTTAGTTGTTTTTAGGGATTTTATGGGTTTTTAGAGTTTTTTAAGGTTTTAGGGGATTTTATGGTTTTCAGGGGTTTTCTGGGTTAATAAGGTTTTTATGTTTTTCTGGATTTTTTTGAATTTTTATGGTTTTAACATTTTTATGGTATTTATGGATTTAGAGGGGTTTTCGGGGTTTTTCAGGGTTTTATGGTATTTTTGGGTTTTAGGGTTTTTTTTTTGAGTTTTTAAGGTTTTTAATATTTTTTTGAGTTTTTAGGATTTTTAACATTTTTTGGTTTTTAAGGGTTTATTGAGTTTTTAGTGGATTTTTTAGGCTTTTAGGGGTTTTATGGTTTTTAGGGGGTTTTTAGGGTTTTTAGTGTTTTTTCTGTTTCATGGATTTTTAGGATTTTTATTGTTTTGAGGGCATTTAGGGTTTTTATGGATTTTGGGTTTTTTTAGGGGATTTAGGGTTTTTAGGGTTTTTCATGGTTTTTAGGGTCCTTCTGTGTTTTTAGAGTTTTTTTGGGTTTTTAGAGTTGTTAAGGTGTTTAAATTTTTTTAATGTTTTTAAATTTTTTTGGGATTTTTAGGGTTTTTAGAGTTTTAAGGTTTTTTTATGGTTTTTAGGGGTTTATGGTTTTCTTGTGTTTTTCATGGTTTTTAGGGTTTTTTACATTTTTAAGGATTTCTGGAGCTTTTTATGATTTTTACTGTTTTTAATTTTTTTAGGGTTTTTAGGGATTTTGATGGGTTTAGGATTTTTCAGGTTTTTTAGGGGTTTAGGGGTTTTCTAGGTTTTTAGGGTCTTTTGTGTTTTTAGGGCTTTCTTGAGTTTTCTAGTAATTTTAAGGTTTTTTAAATTTTTTAACCATTTTTTAAAGTTTTCCGGGGTTTTAAGGATTTTTAGAGTTTTTAGTGGTTTTATGGGGTTTTATAGGTTTTTACGTTTTATTATGGTTTTAATGGGATTTTATGGTTTTCTAGGGGTTTTCAGGGTTTTTAGGGTATTTTAAGTTTTTATATTTTTTTAGGGATTTTTAGGATTTTTATGGTTCTTAGGATTTCTTCAGGTTTTTAGGATTTCTTCAGGTTTTTGGGATTTTTATGATTTTTAGGGTTTTTAGGGTTTTTTAGGGGTTTTTGAGGTTTTCAGGGTCTTATTGGGTTTTAAGGGTTTTTTAAATTTATAGGGGTTTTATTTTTTTTAGATTTTTATCCTTTTTAAGTGCTTTCAGGGGGTTTAAGGGGTTTTAGAGTTTTTAATGGCATTTTAGGGTTTTTATGGGTTGTTAGGTTTTTTTATGTTTTAGTGGTTTTTAAGGTTTTCAGGGGTTTTCCAGGTTTTTTAGGGGTTTTTACATTTGTAGGGATTTTTAGGGATTTTTTAGGATTTTTATCATTTTTAGTGGTTTTGGGATTTTTGAGGGTTTTGGGGGTTTTTAGAGTTTTGTAGGGTTTTTAGGGTTTTCAGGGTTTTTAATGGCTTTTTTGGTTTTTTGGGTTTTATTTTGTGTTTTTATGGATTTAATATTTTTAGAAATTATTAACAGGTTTTCATAGTTTTTAGTAGTTTTTTAGGGGTTTTATGGTTTTTTCGGTTTTTTAAGGTTTTAAGGGTTTTTATGGGTTTTAAGGGTTTCTCAAGGTTTTTAGGGTTTTTTATGTTTTCATGGATTTTTAGGACTTTTAGGTATTTTATGATTTTTAGGGTTTTTAGGGATTTTTATGGTTTTTAGTTTTTTTCTGAGATTTTTAGTGTTTCTTTGGTTTTTAGGGTCTTTTGGGGTTTTAGGGTTTTTTGAGTTTTTTAGGGCTTTTCATGTTTTTTAGAGTTTTTAAAATCTTTTAATGTTTTTAGAGGTTTTAAGAGTTTTTATAGTTTTTAGTGGGGTTTTTTGGGTTTTATGGGTTTTTATGGGTTTTAAGGTTCTTTGGGGTTTTATGGTTTTCAAAGGTTTTTCTGGGTTTTTAGGGTTTTCATATTTTCAGGGATTTCTATGGATGTTTTAGGATTTTTAGGGTTTTTAGGGTCTTTTAGGGTTTTTAATATTTTTAGGGTTTTTAGATAGTTTCATGTTTTTTGGGTTTTTAGGGGTTTTTAGGGTCATTTTGCGTTTTTAGGGTTTCTTTAGATTTTTTCTACATTTTGAGTGGTTTTGAGGGTTTATAGAGTTTTAGTGCTTTTAATGCTTTTTATGGGTTTTTATTGTTTTTATGATTTTTAGGTGTTTCTATAGTTTTTAGGGGTTTTTTAGAATTTTTCATGGTTTTTATTGTTTTTTACGTTTTCAAGGATTTTTAGGGATTTATTAGTATATTTATGATTTTTATGGGTTTTTAGGGTTTTAGGGATTTTCAGGGTTTTTGGGGTTTTTGAGGGGTTTCTTAAGATTATTAGGGTTTTTAGACTCTTTTGGGGGTTTAGGTTTTTTTTTTAATTTTTAGGGGTTTTAATGTTTTTAATAGTTTTTAACGTTTTTAACATTTTTTAGGGTTTTAAGGGTTTTTATATTTTTCAGTGGGTATTTACATTTTTCATAGTTTGTACTGTTTTTATGGTTTTTAAGGGTTTTATGGTTTTTCGGGGTTTTCCAGGTTTTTAGGGTTTTTTTATATTTTCAAGTATTTTTTGGGCTACTTTAGGGTTTTTTATGGTTTATAGGGTATTTAAGGGTTTTCAGGGTTTTTAGGGTTTTTAGGGGTTTTTTGGGTTTTTTGGGTCTTTAGGGACTTTTGGGTTTTTAGGGTTTTTTTGAGTTTTTTTGAGTTTTTAAGGTTTTTAGATTTTTTTAACATTTTTTATGTTTTTAGGGGTTTTAAGGGTTTTTAGTATTTTTAGTGGTTTTAGGATCTTATGTGTTTTAGGATTTTTTAATGTTTTAATGGGTTTTTAGGGTTTTTAAGTGTCTTTTAGGTTTTTTAGGGTTTTTAGCATTTTTACGTTTTCAGGGAAAATTATGGATTTTTTAGGATTTTTAAGGTTTTTATGGGTTTTTAGGGTTTTTAGGGATTTTTGAAAGCTTTTAGGGTTTGTTTGGGTTTTTATAATTTTTAGGGGTTTTCTGGGTTCTTATGGTCTTTTTGGGTTTTAGAGTGTTTTTTTGAGTTTTTAGTGTTATTTAGGTTTTAAGAGTTTTTTAACGTTTTTAACATTTTTAGGATTTTCAAGTGTTTTTAGAGTTTTGAGTAGGGTTTTTTGGATTTTATGGGGTTTTAGGGTTTTTAGCGATTTTTTGGGGTTTTTGGGGGGTTTTAGGATTTTTTTATGTTTTCAGGTATTTTTAGGGATTTTTTCAATATTTTTATGGGTTTTAGGGTTTTTTAGGGTTTTAGGGATTTTGAGGGTTTTAGGAGTTTTCAAGATTTTTCAGGGTTTTTAGGGCCTTTCATGGTTTTTAGGGACTTCTTAGGTTTTTAGGGTCTTTTTGAGTTTTTAGGGGTTTAAGAGTTTTAGTGTTGTTTAATGTTTTTAACATTATTCAGGGGGTTTAAGGGTTTTTAGAGTTTTTATTGTGTTATAAGGGTTTTTATGGGTTTTTAGAGTTTTTATGTTTTTAGGGGTTTTTATAGTTTTCAGGAGTTTTTCAGGGTTCTTAGGGAATTTTTCTAATTTTTATGGTTTTTAGGGTTTTTAGGGAATTTGAGGTGTTTTAGGGTTTTTAGGGTTTTTAGGGGTTTTTTGGGTTTTTAGGGCTTTTGAGTTTTTTGAGGTTTATAAGGTATTTTAGAGTTTTTTAACATATTTTAAAAATAATAGGGGTTTTAAGGTTTTCAGAGTTTTAGTGAGTTTTTGGGTTTTTATGGGTTTATAGGGTTTTTATTGTTTTTAGGGGTTTTATGGGTTTTAGGGGTTTTTAGGGTTTTTAGGGGTTTGGGGTTTTTACATATTCAGTGATATTTATGGATTTCTAAGGATTCTTATGGTTTTCAGGGGTTTTTTAGGGTTTTATGGATTTTCAGGGTTTTAGGGTTTTTAGTGTCTTTAGTGTTTTTAGGGTTTTATGGTATTTTTTGGTTATTAGTTTTTTTTTTAAGAGTTTTAAATGTTTTTAGAGTTTTTAATGTTTTTTGATGTTTTTAAAGGTTTTTAGAGTTTTTAGTTGGGTTTTAAGGGTTTCAGGCGTTTTATGGTTTTTAGGGGTTTTTATGGTGTTTAGGTGTTTTTCATATTTTTTAGGGTTTTTTACATTTTTATGTATTTTGGGGGCAATTTTTAGGATTTCTATGGTTTTTAGAGTTTTAGGGTTTTTCAGACTTTTTAGGTTCTTTTGGGTTTAAGTTGTTTTTTTATTTTTTTAAGGTTTTTTAGATTTTTTGATGGTTTTTATCTGTTTTATGGGTTTTAAGGGTTTTTATAGTTTTTAGTGTGTTTTATGGTTTTATAGGTTTTGGGGGGTTTTAAAGTTTTTAGGGGTTTTATGGTTTTAGGGAGGTTTAGTGATTTTAGGGGTTTATGTTTTCAGAGGTTTTAGGTCTTTTTTGGAGTTTTATAGTTTTTAGGGATTTTTTTGGGGTTCTTAGAGATTTTAAGGGGTTTTAGGGTTTTTAGAGTTTTTATGGTCTTTTAGGGTTTTTTTGAGTTTTTTCGGGGTTTTAATTTTTTTATACTTGTTAACATTTTTTATATTTTTAGGGGGTTTTAGGGTTTTAGTGGGTTTTTAGGGTTTTATGAGGTTTTAAGGGGTTTTTAGGGTTTTTAGTGGTTTTTATGGTTTTCAAGGTTTTTTCTAAGTTTCAGGGTTTTTTACGTTCTCAATGATTTTTAGGAATTTTTTAGGATTTTTATGGTTTTTGGGGGGGTTTTTAGGGGTTTTTGGGGTTTTTGGTGGATTTTAGGGTTTTAGGGTCTTTTTGGGTCTTTTGGGTTTTTTTTTGGAGTTTTTTAGGATTTTTATGTTTTTTAGAGTTTTTTAAAAAATTTAGTCTTTTTAGGGATTTTAAGGGTTTTTCGAGCATTTAGTGGTTTTTAGGGTTTTTAGGGGTTTTAGGAGTTTTAACGTTTTTATGGGTTTTTTAGGGTTTTCAGGGTTTTTATACTTTTTTACATTTTTTGAGATTTTTAGTGCATTTTTTGGAATTTTCGGGTTTTTATTGTTTAACGGTTTTTCTGGTTTTTCAGGGTTTTTTGGGGTCTTTTGGGTTTTTATGGTTTTTTATTTTTTTTATTGTTTTCAAAGTTATTTATAGTTTTTAAACATTTTTATGGGGTTTATTTAATTTTAGAGTTTTTAGTGGGTTTTAGGGGTTTTAGGGTTTTTTAAGGTTTTAGGGATTTTTATGATTTTCAGGGGTATTTTAGTGTTTTTAGGGTTTTTTATATTTTTAGGGATTTTTTAGGATTTTTCTATTTTTCTGTGATTTTGAGGGTTCATAGGATTTTTCAAGGATTTTAGGGTTCATAGAATTTTTCAGGGATTTTAGGGTCTTTTTTTGGGTTTTTTAGTTATTTAGGGTTTTTAAATTTTTTTGTTCTGATTTTTTAACATTTTATCAATTTTAGGGGGTTTTAGGGGTTTTAGAGTTTTAGTGGGTTTTTTAGAGTTTTTAACTTTTTTAATGTTCTTAGGGGTTTTAATGGTGTTTAGATATTTTAGTGTGTTTTCAGGGTATTTATGGTTTTTCAAATTCTTTTATGGTCTTTAGGGTTTTTATGGTTTTCAAAGGTTTTTCAGGGTTTTTTTGGGTTTTTATGTTTTTAGGGATTTTTATATATTTTTATAGCTTATAGGGGATTAGGGTTTTATGGATTTTGAGGGTTTTTAAGGTTTTTCTTGTATTTTTTTGTGTTTTAGGGGTTTTTAGGGTTTTGGGGTCCTTTTGGTGTTTTAGGAATTTTTTTAATCTTTTAGAATTTTAAGGTTTTTTAGAGTTTTTAATGTTTTACAAACTTTTTAGTGGTTTTAAGGGTTTTAGAGTTTTTAGTGTAATTTTTGGTTTTTTATTGGGTTTTTAGGTCTTTTAAGGTTTTTATGGTTTTCATGGTTTTTTCATAATTTTCCGTGTTTTTTACATTTTCAGGGATTTTTAGGGGTTTTTTAGGGTTTTTATTTTTTTAGGGTTTTTAGGAATTTTGAAGGGTTTTTTTGGTTATTTTGGGGTTTTTAGGGGTTTTAGGGGTTTTCAAGGTTTTTAGGATGTTTTGGATTTTTAGTGTTTTCTTTGAGTTTTTTAGGGGTTTTAAGGTTTTTTGTGTTTTTTTACATTTTTAACATTTTTAGGGGTTTATAGGGTTTTATATTTTTTAATGGTTTTTAGGAGTTTTATGGTTTTCAGGGGTTATTCATGGTTTTTAGGGTTTTTTACATTTTCATGGATTTTTATGGTTTTTATGGATTTTTATTATTTTTTGGGTTTTTTGGGGTTTTAGGGTTTTTAGGGGTTTTCTATGTTTTTTAGGGTTTTTAGGGTTTTCAAGGTTTTTCAGGACTTTTAGTGTTTTTTAGGTTTTTCTGAGCTTTTTAACATTTCTAGGGGTTTTAATGGTTTTTAGAATTTTTAGTGGTGTCAAGGGTTTTATGGATTTTAATTTTTTTAGGGGTTTTAGGGTTTTTAGAGGTTTTTCAGGGGTTTTAGGGGTTTTTTACATTTTTTGGGATTTTAGGGTTTTTAGGATTTTTATTTTTTTGTGGTTTTTAGGGTTTTTAGGGATTTTGAGGGGTTTGGGGTTTTTTAGGGGTTTTGGGGGTTTTGGGGGTTTTAGGGTCTTTTGGGTTTTTAGGGTTTTTTTGATTTTTTAGGGTTTTTAATGTTTTTTTAGAGTTTTTAATGTTTTAGGGATATTAAGGTTTTTTAGAGTTTTTTGTGGTTTTAGGGGTTTTTTGGGTTTTTAGGTTTTTTTTATGGTTTTTAGGGGTTTTTAGGGTTTTTTGAGATTTTGAGGGTTTTTAGGTGTTTTTAAGGTTTTTAGGGGTTTTCAGGGTCTTTAGGGGGTTTTAGGGTTTTTTATAGATTTTTAGGTGTTTAAAGGTTTTATGATTTTTTAACATTTTTAGGGGTTTTGAGGGTTTTTAGAGTTTTTTGTGGTGTTTATGGGTTTTTAGGGTTTTTACTGTTTTTTGGGGTTTTTGTGGTTTTGAAGGGGTTTTTGGGTTTTTACGGTTTTAAAAGTTTTCTAGGATTTTTAGGGCCTTCTAAGGATTTTTATGGTATTTAGGGTTTTTATGTTTTTTAGGGATTTTTTGGTTTTTGGGGGTTTTCATGTGTTTTTATGGTTGTTAAGGTTTTTAGAGTTTTTAAACCTTTTTAGGGGTTCAAAGGGTTTTTTATATTTTTTTTGGTTTTTAATTTTTTTTATGGTCATTTAGGGTTTTTAAGGTTTTAGGGGTTTTTTGGGTTTTTTACACTTTTAGGTCTTTGTAGGGATTTTTTAGGATTTTTATAGTTTCAGGGCAAGGAAGATGCGAGGATCAATATATTCCCGACCCCCCCCCCATAATTTATTAGAAAAGAAGACGCAATAGACAAATAACACAACCATTCCTTCACATCAAGTCACACCCACATTACAAAATTCAAAAATCAAAATAGTAAAACAGAACCAAGTCACCGTGTTTTTACAGTTTTTGGGTTTTTAGGGGTTTTAGGGATTTTGACGGTTTTTAGGGGTTTTCAAGGTTTTTTAGGGTTTTAGCATTTTCAATGTTTTTAGGGTCTTTTTGTGTTTTAGGAGTTTTTTTAGTTTTTAAATTTTTTAAGGATTTTTAGATTATTTTAACGTTTTAGGGGTTTAAAGTTTTTTTTTGTGTTTTTTGTGTTTTTAGTTGTTTTTAGGGGTTCTTTGGGTTTTAAGGTTTTTTATGGGTTTTTTATGTTTTTATGGTTTTTAGTGGTTTGTTAGGTTCTTCCAGTTTTTTAGGTTTTTAAAGTCTTCATGGATTTTAGGTAATTTTTAGGATTTTTATGGTTTTAAAGGTTTTAGGGTTTTTAGGGAATTTGAGGGTTTTTAAGGTTTTTCAAGGTTTTAAAGGTTTTTAGGGGTTTTCAAGGTTTTTATGGTCTTTTTGGGTTTTTCTTATTTGTTTAGGTTTTTAAAAGTTTTTTTAGAGTTTTTTATCGTTTTATGGGGTTTTAAGGATTTTAAGAGTTTTTAGTGGTCTTTAGGTTTTTTTAATATTTTCTCTGTTTTTAGTGATTTTTATAGTTTTTTGGATTTTTAAGGATTTTGAGGGTTTTAGGAGTTTTCATGGATTTTAAGGCTTTTACGGGGTTTTAGGGTTTTAGGGTCTTTTATTATTTTTTGGGTCTTTTAGAGATTTTTAGGGCCTTATGGGGTTTTAGGTATTTTAAGGTATTTGGGGTTTTTATGGTTTTTAGAGGCTTTTTAGGCTTTCTACATTTTCAGGGTTTTTTAGGTATTTTTATGATATTTATGGTTTTTAGAGTTGTTTAGGGTTTTAGGGATTTTGATGGGTTTTAGGGGTTTTTTTTGATGTTTTTAGGTTTTTTAAGGTTTTTATATTTATTAACATTTTAAGAGGTTTTGAGGGTTTTTTGAGTTTTTAGTGGATTTTTAGGGTTTTTATTTGTTTTTAGGCTTTTTTAAGGTTTTAGGGGTTTTATGGTTTTTAGGGTTTTCAAGGTTTTTTATGATTTGAGGGATTTTTAGGGATTTTTTATGATTTTTATGGTTTTTAGTGTTTTTAGGGTTTTTGTGCGGTTTCAGTTTTTTTTCTAGATTTTGAGGGTTTTTATTGTTTTTATTTTTTATGGGGTTTAATGGGGTTTTTTAGTAAACCAAGAATGAAAAACCTCTAGGGTGTTCAAGAGTACGACAATTCAAACTGGATTGGTTAGGGGTTTTGGGGTCTTTTTGGATTGGTTTGTTTTTTTAGTTTATTAGGGTTTTTGAGGGTTTCTAATGTTTTTTAACATTTTTAGGCATTTAAAGGGTTTTTATTTTTATTTTATTTTTTTTGGTTTTAATAGTTTTTAGGGGTTTTTGAGGTTTTTAGGGGTTTTTATGGGTTTTAGTCTCTTTTTGGATTTTTTAAGGTTTTGAGGATTTTTATGTTTTTTAGAGTATTTTGATGTTTTCAGGGTTTTTTAGGTTTTCTAGGTCTTTCAAGGTTTTTAGGGTTTTTTACGTTTTCAGGGATTTTTAGGGATTTTTTAGGATTTTTATGGTTTTTGGGTTTTTCAGTTTTTGGGTTTTTCTGTATTTTTTAGGGTTTTTAGGGGTTTTTCTGTGGATTTGGGGATCTTTTTGCATTTTGGGGGGTTTTTTGAATTTTTTAGGGGTTTTAAGGTTTTAGAGTTTTTTATTGTTTTTACGAGTTTAAAGCGGTTTTAGAGTTTTTAGTAAGTTTTACAGTTTTATGGGGTTTTATGAGTTTTATAGTGTTTATGGGTTTTCTATGGTTTTGGGGGTTTTTAACATTTTCAGGTATTTTTTTGAGTTTTTGTGATTTTGAGGGTTTTTAGGGTTTTTCAGGGTTTTTCAGGGTTTTTTAGGATTTTCCGGGATTTCAGGGTCCTTTTGGGGTTTTATGGGTTTTTTTTTGAGTTTATAGGGTTTTTAGGGTTTTTAGAGTGTTTTGTAGGTTTTAGGGTTTTTATCGGGTTTTTTTGTTTCTAGGGTTATTAGAGGGGTTTTATGTCTTTTGGGGGTTTATTAGGGATGTTAGAGCTTTTTTATATTTTTAGTGATTTTTAGGGCTCTTTAGGGTTTTTATGGTTTTTAGGGGTTTTTGGGATTTTGAGGGTTTTTAAGGGTTTTTAGAGTTTTTTGGGGTTTTATGGTTTTTTTTAGGTTTTTAGGTTTTTTTTGTGATTTTTAGTGTGTTTATGGGTTTTTAGTGTTTTTTTAACATTTTTATGGGTTTTGATGGTTTTTAGATTTTTTAGTGCTTTTTAGGGTTTTATTGGTTCATAATGGGTTTTAGGGGTTTTTATGGTTTTTTGGGGTCTTTTAGGGTTTTTTAGGGTTTTTATAGTTTTTTACGCTTTCAGCGATTTTTTTGGGAATTTTTAGGATTTTTATGGATTTTTGGGTTTTGGGGGTTTGTAAGGATTTTGAGGGTATTTAGGGATTTTTAAGTTTTTTTATAGTTTTTATGGTTTTTTATGGTTTTTAGGGTCATTTAGCGTTTTTTGTTATTTTTTTGAATTTTTTAGGGTTTTTAATGTTTTTTAGAGTTTTTAAACATTTTTAGGGGGTTTAATGGTTTTTCTATTTTTATTGGTTTTTTGGGATTTTATGGTTTTTTACGATTTTTAGGGTTTTTATTGCTTTTAGGGGGTTTTATTGTTTTTAGGGGTTTTTCGGGTTTTTTAGGGTTTTTTACGTCTTCCAATATTTTTAGGGCTTTTTAGGATTTTTATGTTTTTTAGAGATTTTTTTGGGGTTTTACGGTTTTTAGGGAATTCACGGTTTTTAAGGTTTTTTAGGGTTTTTAGGGCCTTTTTAGGTTTTGAGTTTCTTTAATGTTTTTTAGGGTTTTTAGGTTTTTAGAGTTTTTTAATGTTTTTAGGGGTTTTGAGGGTTTTTAGAGTTTTTAGTGGTTTTTAGGGTTTTCATGATTTTTAAGGTTTTTAGGGTTTTTTTTGTTTTTAGAGTTATTTACTTTTTTTGGGATTTTAGGGATATTTTAGGGTTTTATGGTTTTTATGGTTTTTATGGTTTTCTATGGTATTTAGGGATTTTGTGGGGTTTTAGGATTTTTCAGCGGATTTTAGGTTTTTTGGGGGTTTAACGATTTTATGGTCTTTTTGGGGTTTTTTGTGTTTTTTAGGGTCTCTAAAGTTTTTTAGATTTTTTAACGTTTTTTAGGGATTAAAGGGTTTTTAGAGTTTTTAGTGGTTTTTAGGTTTTATGTGTTTTTTGGGTTTTTTGGGTTTTTTTAATGTTTTTAGGGGTTTTTATTGTTTTCAAGGTTTTTCTCGGGTTTTCGGGGGTTTTATGTTTTTAGGGATTGTTAGGGAATTTTTGGATTTTTATGGGTTTTAGGGTTTTTAGGGATTTTGAGGGTTTTTAGAGTTTTTTGGGGTGTTAGGGTTTTTAGGGGTTTTAATGTTTTTTTGAGTTTTTTTTTACATTTTTAGGTGTTTAAAGGTTTTTAGAGTTTTTAGTTGGGTTTTAGGGTTTTTATGGGTTTTTAGGATTTTTAAGGTTTTTATGGTTTTTAGGGGTTTTCATGTTTTTTTTGCGTTTTTAGGGATTTTCAGGGGTTTTTTAGAAATTTTATGGGTTTTAGGGATTTTGAGGGTTTTTAAGTTTTTCTAGGGTTTCTTAGGGTTTCAAGATTTTTAGCGTTTTATGGTTTTTAAAGTTTTTATTCTTTTTAAGGGTTTTTATGGTTTTTATATTTTCTAGTGGTTTTTAGGGTTTCATGGGTTTTTGAAGGTTTTTATGATTTTTAGGGGTTTTTATGTTTCCAGAGATTTAAGGATTTTTTTGGAGTCTTATTTTTTTAGGATTTTTAGTGATTTTGGGGGGTTTTAAGGGGTTTTTTATAGTTTTTAGGGTCTTTTTAGGTTTTTCCGGGTTTTTTGAGTTTTGTGGGTTTTTTTTTGAGTTTTTAGGGTTTTTGATGTTTTTTAAGGGTTTTAACATTTTTAGGGGTTTAAAGGGTTTTTAGAGTTTTTAGTGTTCTTTGGGGATTTTATGGGGTTTTAGGGTTTTGAAGGTTTTAGGGGGTTTTATGTTTTTAGGGGGTTTTCAAAGTTTTTAGGGGTATTTATGTTTTCGTGAATTTTATGGATTTGATGGATTTTAATGGTATTTTGTTTTTTTAGGTTTTTTAGGGATTTTGAGGGTTTTTATTAGTTTTTTGGGGTTTTAGAGTTTTTTGGGTTTTTAGGGGGTTTTAGGGTTTTAGGGTCTTTTTTGGTTTTTAGGGTTTTTTTAGAGTTTTAAGGGGGTTTAGAGTTTTTTAACATTTTTAGAGGTTTAAGGGTTTTTAGATTTTTTAGTGTTTTTAGATTTTCAAGGGTTATTAGGTTTTTTATGGGTTTTATGGATTTTTATGATTTTTAGGGGTTTTAAGGGTTTTTCACATTTTCAAGGATTTGTAGGGATTTTTTTTCAGATTTTTTTTATGGCTTTTAGGGTTTTTTGGGTTTTTTGGATGTTGAGGATTTTAGGAGGTTTTCAGGGTTTTCAGGGTTTTTGGGGTTTTTTTTTGCCTTTTCGAGTTTTAGGGTTTTTTGACTTTATTAGGACCTTCAGGTTTTTATATTTTTTTACATTTTTAAGGGTTTTACGGATTTTTAGAGTTTTTAGTTGGATTTTGGGTTTCTTTAGGGTTTTTGGGTTTTTAAAGGTTTTTAGGGGTTTTATGGTTTTCAGGTGGTTTTAGGGGTTTTTACATTTTTAAGGGTATTTTTGGGATTTTTATGTTTTTATGATTTCTAGGGTTTTTTGTGGGTTTTCAGGGGTTTTCAGGATTTTAAGGATTTTTGGTTGTTTTTGGGTTTTAGGAGTTTTTAAGGTTTATAGAGTTTTTTAAGGTTTTTAGGGGTTTAAAGGGTTTTAGAGTTTTTAGTGGTTTTTAGCGTTTTAGGGTTTTTTAAGTATTTTTTGGGGTTTATGGTTTTCAGGGGGTTTTAATGTTTTTTTTGGATTTTTTACGTTTTTATGGAATTTTAGGATTTTTATGGTTTTTAGGGGTTTTATGGATTTTGAGGGGTTTTAAGTTTTTTTAGGTTTTTAAGGTTTTTAGGGTTTTAGGTTTTGTATGTTTTTCTTGATATTTAGGGTTTTTCTGAGTTTTTTTGGATTTTTAAGGTTTTTAGAGTTTTTTAACGATTTTAGGGGTTTTAAGGGTTTTTAGAGTTTTTAGTGATTTTTTAGAGTTTTATGGGTTTTTATGGTTACTATGATTTTTAGGGGTTTTATGGTTTCTAGGGGGTTTTCAGGGATTTTATGGCTTTTTAAATTTTTAGGGATTTTTAAGGATTTTTTAGGTTTTTTATGGTTTTTAAGGGTTTTTAGGGTTTTTTAGGATTTTTAGGGTTTTTTAGGGCTTCCAAGGGTTTTTTGGGTTTTTTGGGCCTCTTTGTGTTTTAGGTTTTTTGAGTTTTTAAAGTTTTTTAACATTTTTATGGGTTTTAATGGTTTTAGAGTTTTTAGTGGTTTTATGGTTTTTTAGGTTTTTTAAGGTTTTAGGGGTTTTTGTTGTTTTAAAGGGTTTTTAGGGGGTTTAGGGTTCTTTACATTTTCATGGATTTTTAGGGATTTTTCTGGATTTTTACGGATTTCGGGGGTTTTACGGTTTTTTGGGATTTTGAGGGGTTTTCAGGTTTTTGGGGTCTTTTAGGGGTTTTAGGGGGTTTCAAGGTTTTTTTGGGTCTTTTGGGGTTTTTGTGTTTTTTTGAGTTTTTTAGGGTTTTAATGTTTTTTTTTGTGTTGTTTAAAAAAATTAGGGGTTTAAATGTTTTTTACAGTTTTTAGTGGTTATTCATGGTTTTTATGGGTTTTAGGGTTTTTTTAAGGATTTTAGGTTTTTTATGGTTTTCATGGCTTTTTTGACGGTTTTTAGGGTATTTAAAAATTTTGGGATTTTTATGCCTTTTTTGGTTTTTATGGTTTTTAGGGGTTTTAGGGTTGTTAGGACTTTTGAGGGTTTTTAGGGGTTTTTAGTCAGGGTTTTTAGGGTTTTTATATTTTTTGGGGAGTTTTAGGGTTCTTTTTTGAGTTTTTAGGATTTTAAAGGTTTTTTATAGTATTTTGACATTTGTAGGGATTTTAATAGGCTTTAGAGGCTTTATATGATTTTAGTTTTTTATGGGTTTTTAGGTTTTTGTAAGGTTTTTATGTTTTCAGGGTTTTTCTAGGGATTTTTATGTTTTTACATTTTTAGGGATTTTTAGGGATTTTAAGGATTTTTATGGGTTTTTGAGGTTTTTTATGGTTTTCAGAGGTTTTTAGGGTTTTACGGTTTTTAAGGGTTTTAGGGGTTTTCAGAGGTTTTTAGGGTTTTACGGTTTTTAAGGGTTTTAGGGGTTTTCAGGTTTTTTAGGGTCATTTAGGTTTTGGTTTTTTTTGAGTTTATTATGGTTTTAATATTTTTTATAGTATTCTAACTCTTTTAGGGGTTTTAAGGGTTTTCAAATTTTAGGTTGTTTTTAGGGGTTTTATGGGTTTTTAAGATTTTTAGGGGTTTTTTATGGTTTTTAGTGAATTTTCTAGTTTTTTAGGGTTTTTTATGTTTTTGGGGATTTGTATGGATTTTTTTGGTTTTTTATGGTTTTAGGGGTTTTTTAGGTTTTTAGGGATTTTGAGGGGTTTTAGGATCTTTTAGGGGTTTTAAGGATTTCTAGGGGTTTTCAGTGTTTTTAGGGTCTTTTGGATTTTTAGAGTTTTTAGTGGTTTTAGGGTTTTTATTTATTTTTAGGGGTTTTAAGGGTTTAGGGGTTTTAATGGTTTCTTGGGGTTTTTAGTGATTTTAGGGTTTTTTACGTTTTTAGGGATTTTTTAGAATTTTTATGGTTTTTAGGGATTTTTAGGATTTTTAGGGATTTTGAGGGTTTTTAGAGTTTTTTAGGGATTTTAGGTATTTTTTGGGTTTTGGGACTTTTGTGTTTTCTAGGGGGTTTTTGTGTTTTTTAGGGTTTTAAGGTTTTTTATATTTTTTTAATTTTTTTATGGGTTTTAAGGGTTTTTAGGGTTTTTAAGGTTTTTATTAGGTTTTTATGGATTTCGTGGCTTTTTTAGGGTTTTTAGGATTTTTACGTTTTAAGAGATTTTTTTGGATTTTTTTGAATTTTTTGGGTTTTTAGTATTTTTTAGAATTTTAGGTATTTTGGTGGGTTTTAGGGTTTTTTTGGGTATTTTAGAGTTTTATGTTTTTTTTTGGATTTTAGGGGTTTTTTGAGTTTTTTTGGGGGTTTTAATATTTTTAGAGTTTTTAATGTTTTAAGAGGTTTTAAGGTTTTTTAGAGTTCTTAGCGGTTTTAGGGGTTTTATGGGTTTTTAGGGGTTTTCTGTTTTTTATGGGTTTTATGGTTTTCTTGGTTTTTCTAGGGTTTTTTACAATTTTAGGGATTTTTATGGATTTTTATGGTTTTTTTAGGATTTCTATGGATTTTTTGGTTTTTAGGGATTTTGAGGGGTTTTAGGGATTTTCAGGGTTTTTAGGGTATTCTTGGGTTTTTAGGGTGTTTTTACATTTTTAGAGTTTTAATGTTTTTTTAGAGTTTTTAACATTTTTAGGGGTTTTCATGGTTTTTAGAGTTTTTAGTGTGTTTTAGGGTTTTTATTTGGTTTTAGGGTTTTTATGGTTTTCATTGGGGTTTTAGGGGTTTTTTACATTTTCAGGGATTTTATGGATTTATTATGATTTTTATGGTTTTTAGGGTTTTTAGGGTTTTTAGGGGTTTTGAGGGGTTTTAGAGTTTCTTCGGGGTTTTTAGGGTCTTTTGGGGTTTTTAGGTTTTTAGTGAATTTTTGGGTTTTCTAGGTTTTTTTTGAGTTTTTTAGGATTTTTGGGGATTTTTAGAGATTTTAACATTTTTAGGGGTTTTAATGGTTTTTAGATTTTTTAGTGTTTTTTTTGTTTTTATTGGTTTTTATGGTTTTGGGGGTCTTTATGGTTTTCATGGGGTCTTCTGGGTTTTTAGGGTTTTTGTGTTTTCAAGTATTTTTAGGTATTTTTTAGTATTTTTATGGTTTTGGGTGTTTTTATACTTTTTTAGGATTTTGAGGGTTTTTGGGTTTTTAGGGGTTTTCATTTTTTTAGGGTTTTTATGGTTTTTTTTATTTTTTTATTGTTTTTATAATTTTAAGAGTTTTTTAACATTTTTAGGGGTTTTATGTGTTTTTAGAGTTTTTAGTGGGTTTTTTTGGGTTTTTTAGGGTTTTTAGGGTTTCTTATGGTTTTTAAGGGTTTTTTGGCTTTCAGGGGGTTTTCATAGTTTTTTGGGTTTTTTGGGTTTTTTACCTTTTTAGGGATTTTTAGGGAATTTTTAGGATTTTTATGGGTTTTATGTTCGTAGGCATTTTGAGGGGTTTTATACTTTTTTCAGGTTTTTAGAGTGTTTAGGGTTTTTTTGGGTTTTTTGGGTCTTTAGGGGTTTTTAGGTTTTTTTTGAGTTTTTTAGGGTTTTAAAGGTTTTTTAGTGTTTTTTAACATTTTTAGGGGTTTTAATGGTTTCTAGAGTTTTCATAATTTTTTTGGGTTTTAGGGATTTTATTGATTTCGAGATTTTTTAAGAGATTTCAGGGTTTTTAGGGTTTTTAGGGTTTTTAGGGATTTTAGGGTCTTTTTGGGTTTTAGGGGATTTTTATCTTTTTGAAGGTTTTAAGGTTTTTTAGAGTTTTTTAACATTCTTAGGGGTTTTAAGGGTGTTTAGAGTTTTTATGGGTTTTAATAAATTTTAAGTGTTTTTAGGGTTTTTAAGGTTTTTAGGGGTTTAAAGGGTTTTTAGTGTTTTTAGGGTTTTTACGGTTTTTAGAAGTTTTTATGGTTATCAAGGGTTTTTCAGTGTTTTAGGATTTTTTACGTTTTTTGGGGATTTTTAGGCCTTTTTAGGATTTTTATGTTTTTAGGGGTGTTAGGGGTTTTATTAATTTTATTGGTTTTTAGGGGTATTCATTCTTTTTTAGGGTTTTTATGTGTAATGTCTTGGAATTTCCGTGTAATTCTTTTTATTAATATGGAATTATTTCGAGACCGCAAAATTTGACGACACGTGATTCTGAGGTCCGGAGAGCCCTAAACCAAATTTTGAACATTTTTAAGGTACATTCAGTAAACGTGTGAGCGGGATTTTATATCTTTTGAACTGGTGCTCAGATCAAAAATATGAGGGTGCCGTTGAATTCAGAATGCTGGGATTCGCATAGAAATGACTTAACTTCGGCCGGCAAGGGCTGAGAGGAAAAGTTATTTTTTGGACATTTCAAGAAAAATAATAAAATAATTTAAAAGAGTTATTTTCTTTTCTTTCTCATAGTTTTGTTGTGGATGGCGACGCTGTGGGGTAGAGACGATCCACATTAATGAGGCCCATTAATGGATCGTTAACTCGCAACATAACACGTTTTAATGACGCGTAACAATGACATTGTTTCTTAAATAAAACAGCGTAACAATGTGACGTTGCATTATAATGATAACGCGTGACGTGATCCTATTTGTAGTTCGATGCATTGAGGAAATAAGGATTAAAAATTTAGAGGATTCTTTAGAGAACCTCTGATAGAATTCCACCCTGGCGAAGAACGACGAATGCTGGAGGAACTTCATCATCTTCGACGCCTTTCAAAGATTGGGTCCAGGAAGAAACGTCGACGTCTTAATCCCTCGAGGACAAATGCCACGACATTATATGTCGTAAGAGGCAGGGGTTTTGTTTTGATGTTCTTCCCTGTCCTTTTTAAAAATGACGAACGTTGATTAACCCACGAACAGGTTAATCTGTTGACCGTGCATTCTTGCGGGAGGGTGACTTCTTTGGGGTTTCTTTATCTGGGATTGAGTTATCGTTATTTTTCAAATTAAAATCTCTTAACCTCCCTTGTTTGTAAAATTATAACGCGGAAGGCATAGACTGACATGAACAAGACCCAAGACCCTCCGCTGTGGGAGTTATTCGTGGCCAAACTCTCGAATCAATGGCAATACTGATTTGAGACCTTCTTGGTGGTGAGAATGTTCCCCTTAAAACCTATAAAAATGTTAAAAAACCCTAAAACCAATAACAAACTCTAAAAACCCTTAAAACATGTGAATATGTTAAAAAACTCTAAAAAACCATTAAAATTATAACAAACTCAAAAAAGACCCTTAAAATACAAATAGACGCTAAAACCCTCAAAATCCCTAAAACCCTAAAATACCCTATAAACCATAAAAATACTAAAAAAGCCCTAAAAATCCTTAAAAACGTAAAAAACCCTAAAAACCTATGAAAAGAATAAAAACCTCTAAAAACCAAAAAACCAAAAAAACCAAAAAAAACCCATTAAAACCATAAAAACCACTAAAAAAATATAAAAACTCTTAAAACCCCTAAAACTTTAAAAAAATTATAAATCCTTAAAAAACCTAAAAAAATAAAAAAAAACCCTAAAAAGATAAAAAGACCCTAAAAACTAAAAAAACTAAAAACTCTAAAAAACCACCAACCAACACCTACAGCACCTACATGTACCTAGTATCCGTTAACCTCATCCAAGTTCCACCAACACTTCAGAACCGAAGGAAAACCCATGCCCAGGTCCCTACCCTAACCACAACCGTAAAACCCTACAAACAACAACCTGCAACCAACTGCACCACCGACCAAGGCCCCAAGAAAACAAGCAGCTAAAAAACACATGAACCCAACCACCAACCTCATCCACCAGTAGCCTGTAACCCACCTGAAGCAATCGAGCAAGCCACCACACCCCACACCAGAAGCAAGATTGCAACATGCCACCAACAACATCATCCCAATCCAGCACCAAGACAATGCCAACCAAACAACCACATACAACACAAAAATCCAACCACATGCAACTCAATATCTAAGATCCAAACACCTGCTACAAGCCACCTGACCAGAAGAGAAAGTACATGTCCAAACATCATCTCGCAACAACCACCAACTGAGTAGCCACCAACCTAAAACCTCTAACCCAAGACTTAGGGGAATAAAATCCAAGCGATCAACAAATTGGAAAGACCACCTACAGAAGACAATACATAAAAAAACTCTACCAAACCACCATAACCCTTCAAAACCACAACCACAACACCCCGACATGAAAAAAAAACCCACAGAAGCACCCAGCTCACCACTACAACTAGGCATCACCCAACACTGCACAACCCCCCACTCCACCAGAAAGAGGCCCCCAAACAGTCCACTAGCCACTAAAACCAGGATTACAGAAGAAGAAGCCATCATAAGAAGAGGACAAAAAACCAACACTCAGTAGTCACCCCTCACGTAGTAATGAACTTAGAAAATTATATCTTCAGACCAGCTCAAGATTGACCTTATTATTAGGAAATTTATTACAGGAGGGAAGTCTCAAATGAATAGTTAAATCAAATTTTATCTAGTGAATGCTGCCACTATAAGGAATGGAACCATGTAGACGAGTGTTCCTCTCCTTCTAAATTAGATACACTAGGGAATCCAAACCAATTCTACACAAAATAAAAGTCAATGAATCCCCAGAGAAATTTCAAGAACACCAATCAATAAAAAAATGGATCCAGCAGTGCCTTCATAATTTAAAAATAAAATAAAGGATGACCAAATATTTTGATAGAAAACACAATTAAAGAAAACATGATCAATATTCTTGGAATTCATCTCATAAAGATAACATCGATTAGGGAAAACCAATCATGTTCATTGTAATCTATCCTGGGTCGGCAGACGATTGAGAATCCCTAACCACAACATAAAGGAGTGTGTAGTTGAGGAGAACCTATTCCAGACGAGGTAAAACCAAGGAACAAAACTATATTTCAACCTAAAATCCTCCCAAAACAAATAGATGTAGAAGGCAGCTTAACCGTTCTATAAAATTATATCCCTACCTCCACTAGGACTTGGAAGTGAAAGAATATCCTACTGAAGATCCCAAATTCATAAGAATTAGTAAAAGGTGGGTTCCAATATTCTTATAAAATAAGTGCATACACTTTAGTAGTATGAGTAATCCTCGATTCATAAATGATACGACCATCAATAGAAGAAAAAACAGGTCTAATAAGAATCCAAGAGACAAGCCACAAGGAAATGCTCAACTCATTCCCAACTGTAAAGGATAAATGATCCCTTATAAAATCCTTAAGGCCCAAAAGTTTCCTTCAAGTCTACGAGATATTCCATGGGACTTTATCCACCCAAAACTGAGCCTAACCAAGCATAACTAAATGAACCCACTCTACCCAGAGTGAAGAGTATGATGGGTCACATTGATTCCAAACATGCTTGGTCATATAAGCCTTATTCCAAACCTCAATATTCATAATCCCTAATCCTCCCTCCTCTTTATGTATGGCCACTAAATCCCAAGAAACCCTATCCCTTTTGTTCCCAAGAGTGGGACCTTTCCAAAAAAAATACCTATTCTTGGGTTTTATGGACTTCAAAACTTTCTTAGGAAAGATTAAATGATAAAACCAAAAGGATTGCATGCTAAATGAAACAGATTGGACCAGATGTAAGTGCCTTGTAAAGGAGAGAAATTTACTTTTCCACACCTTAATTCTCCTAAAAGTTTTCTCCTAAAAAAATAAAATCCACAACTCTTAACCTCATAGTAATGAGAGGCACCCCAAGGTATAAAAGAGGTAAGAAGCCTCCCCTAATACCCCTAACATCTCCAATACTATCCCAAACAGTGTTAGAGATTCCAGCTGAAAACATCAAAGATTTCAAAAAATTAATAGTCGTCCTAGACAAGGAGGAGAAAATATCCAAATCATTCCTAAAAACTAAAAGAGAATCCAAATTCCAATAAGAAAATAAAATAAGGTCATACAAAAAATAAAAATGGGAAATGAAAGTCTTACCACATCTAAAATTAAATCTAAAAGTATAAGAAGCAGATATGTGTGAGTCCAGGATGTGAGAGAATACTTTCACGAAAATCACAAAGAGGATGGGATATAGGGGATCTCCTTGCCTTAGGCCCTTCTTTCTAAAAAAATAACCTTGAAAACATCCATTAATATTAATAGTAAACACTGTCGAGGAAACAAAACTTTTAACCCAAGAAGAGAACTTGGATGGGAACCCCAGGAGATCAAGGGAATCCCAATGAAATTCCCATCTCACTAAATCAAAATCCTTGAATAAATAAATTTTAAAAGAATAAAGAGGAACTCTAGAATCCAAGTGATACCCACACATAACCTCCTGGGAAATCGTAATATTATTATAAATCTTCCTCAATTGGATAAAAGCTAATTGAGACTTATTAACACACCCAGGATGAACCAATATCAATCTGGCCACCAAAATATTAGAGGTGCACTTCTATATGGTATTGCAGCATAAAATTAGACTAAAATTAAAGAGAGAGCACATGTTCAACACCTTGGGGATCAAGGATATAATAGATCTGTTTTCTTCCCACAATAGTTTCCCTATCATGAAAAAATCAAGCACTACTTCCATGTCATTGGAACCGACAATAGGCCAAGCCTTGTGAAAGAAAATCTCATTAAAACCATCAGGCCCACGGACCTTGTTAGGATGAATTGAAAGCAATGCCCTATGGAATTATTCGGAATTAACCATGTTATCCAAATTTACACAAGAGATTTAGTCAATGGAATGAGATAGAAAATGTTCCAGCCTAGCTCTACCAAGGTAAACCATAACAAACAGTGACCCAATCAAAGTCTGAAAGAACTCAACCGCCTCCCGAATTATGGGACTGGGATCCATGGTGACCAACCTAAAAACCTTATGAAGAATAAATAATTTCAAAGAGTTAAATATATCCTTAACCGAATTGAAGAATAAAATAAGATTTAAGATCTTCCTCCTTAATCCATTATATTCTACTATTCTTTCTGGATAAGAGGGAATACTTGAGAGATAAGGATTTAAGTATCTCCTTATAACTAGTTTCAGTAATACAAAGTTCTTATAAAGGTCCATGCATCACCAAGGAGGACTAAACCTCTGATAGATCTATTCTAATCTAAGATATCTCTAAATTGTGTTGGGTGGAAACATGATCATGAAAATCATGAAGAGATAATTTTATCTTCTTGAGCTTTTGATAATCCTAGAACATTTTAAAACTAAGGAGCCTCACATTCCAAATAGAGAAGACCAAAGAAATAAACCCATAGTAATCATCCCAATGATTAAAAAATTAAAAGGGAAGCTTCCGAAAATAGATGCCTTATCCCATTCAGATAACAATGGGAGTGTGATTCGATAGCCCAAATGGAAGTAAATCAGCAACTGATGAGGGAAACCTTGATAACTAAGAGGAGTTAACCAATGCTCTATCCAATTTTCATAACACACCTGAGTTTCCCTTCCTATAGGAGAATCTCATTCCAGGGTAGCATAAATCCTCCACATTATAATCAATAATACCAGTGTTACACTCTTCCATAGATGCAGAGCAATCCAAACAACTGCATAATCTATCCTCTGGAAATCTAATTGTGTTAAAATATTCAAGAAAGATTTTGGGGACCCCCGAACTCAAAGAATCCAGGTTGGCCAAATCATTCGAAAGAAGTCTATGATCCAAAATAAGATTAGAACCATAAACCAAATATATCAGATAAGAGACATCCACCTTAACATCCCAATCATGCATTATACTGACTGAGTGGATTGAAATAGTGTCTTGACAACTATAAAGTGAGGATTCCATAACACCAAAATATGACTAGCTAGAGAATAATAAATATTTGAAGAGTAGCTCAATACTAGAGAAATATTATTCATAATGGCTATTGGGTTATCTATTTTAACTATGGTTTCCACTATCCCCAAGATAGCAAACTTGTTAGAAAAGATAAAATCCAAAACCTACCTCTTCTTGACCGGGGTGTTAGGACCCCTAATATTACAAACACTAAAATTAACCATTGGAAACAGATATGGAATCAAAAAAATATTCTTGGGGTGAGTTTTTACTAGAAGCCTCCTCAAATCACATTCATCAAACTTCATAAGTTTATCTCTAAGGTGATTACCACATAACATAGAAGAGTAAGGGCTAACCTGATCAAGAGAGTATGAGATTAGATAAGAGGAATTGTCCCCCTTGGCAACTGGTGATGCAAGATGCATGGGTGGCTCAATCTTCATGGTGTCTGGTGGTAGATTAAAGATGCGATTCAAGTATAAGTGGTGGATGATGGGTAGGGATAGTGGATGAAAGTATTCAATAAATGCTATAAGAATCATGACCTACTACTTAGACAACACACTCAAGGGAGGGATGTAATAGCCAATCCACACAACAACACACTTGGGTTGAGGCACGAAATTGGGGGCTTTGTGATCTCGGATCACCAATCTAACTTGTAGATTGACAAGTTAAGAAGGCACAAGAGAAATGGGGAAAAATCAGAACAATACTCACACAATGGAGATAAATAAATAATAAGCTCTCTATATCAATCTTGAATGCCATAAAAGTCCCATGGGGTGGCTATTTATAGCCAAGGGGTTATACAATAGTCAAGGGTCAAATACCTTAAATTCATAAAGTCTAAACCTACTTTCTTCACTTAAATTCAAAAAGATAAAGTCTACCAAATACTTTTTGGAAAATTAGCACACAAATTTACAACTATATCCCACCATATTTGACTTTGAGAGCCTAGCCCACTGGATTTGACTTTGGTGTCCAAAGATTCCATTCTTGAATCCTCCATGTGGGAAAGGATTCCAAAATTTGTGCAACCATGTGGGCCAATATTTAAACATCGTGTTTGGGCTTGAATAATTGAAATTATAGGCCCATTTTCTCTATACATGTAAGGAAAGATCCATTGAGCCTTTAATGATGCGAGATGAGAATCCATTGTAGCATTCAATCTCTTTAATCTCCCCCGTGTCATCACGCCTTGAAAATCTAACTCCTCCACTGGGGAAATTGAATCAGTTCCTTCAACATGGTTCTCATCATCCTCCCACTCTTGAAAAGGAGTCAACCTTGACTCTTCATCCTCTACACTCAATAAATGAGAAAATAAAAAACATTGAAAGTGGAACTTACACTATACCCACCTAGGGGATATATCTTGTAATAATTGGTGTTAATCTTCTAGATCACTAGGAAAGGTCCATCTTCTCGTGGCATGAGTTTTGATTTCTGTTTGTCGGGAAATATTTCTTTCCTCGTATGAATCCATATTAAGTCACTCGGCTCGAACAACACTTACTTGCGACCCTTGTTTTTACAATCAACATATTTTTGGGTCATCCACTTGATATTTTTCCTTAACTTTTGATGGCGTTTCTTGATGAATTCTACACACCTTTTCACATCCATATTAGTTTCTTCCTACAAAGGCAAATGAACTAGATCAATAGGGGAAAGGGGGTTAAAGTCGTAAACAATTTTAAATGGAGAATAATGAGTAGTGGAATTATTGGCCATGTTATATGCGAATTCCACATAGGGAAGTCACTCCTCTCAATTCTTAAGATTCTTCTTGATAATTTTTCACATAAGGGATGGTAATGTATAATTCAACTCCATCATTTTCCCATCAGTTTTCAGATGAAAGAAGAGGAAAATAGTAACTTCATACCCAGTTTTCTCCAAAAGTTCTTCCAAAAGTAACTGAGGAATTTTGTGTCTTGATCCAACATAGTCATCCTTTTAATTCCATGGAGTTTTACTACTTCTTTAAATAAAAGTGTTTCAGTATTAGTGGAATCATCTATTTTTTGACAAGGAATAAAATGTGTCATTTTTAAAAACCGATCTACCATAAAAAAAATGGAATCTATCCCCCTCTTGGTCCTTGGTAACCCCATAATAAAGTCCATTGATATTTCCTCCCAAGGGGTGTTGGGGATTGGGAGAGAAAGATATAATCCATGCGGGTTCAGTTTAGATTTATATTTGTTGTAGAAAATTCACTTTTCAATAATTTTTTCAACATATCTAGACATTCTAGGACAATAAAAATGCTCACTTAAAATTATTAAAGTTTTTTCATCACCAAAATCTCACATTAACCCACCAAAATGTGACTGCTTTAGTAAAAGTAAACTGATAGATTAATTAGGAATATAAATCTTATCAATCTGGAATAAGATTCCATCCTATAAATAAAACTTTTCCCAATTGACTCCAGGTCTATAATAACCATAAACTTCTCCAAAATATGTATCAGTGGAATATAAATCCTTAATGTATTCAAAACCAAGGAGTTTAGGATTCTACCTATACTGGTTAAAATTATGTCCAAAAATCTTATAGTGGATACATGTCTTGGGGACCCAATTATATTCCACTCAGATACAGGTGGAGGAACTAGAAACGAAATCTACAATGATCTCATTTAGAAGGTTCTGCTCAGTTGATATTTCAATTTATATGTGCACAAAATTGATCCGACTAATATCGACGATGGATTTATCAGTGAAGATAGGTTTCCCCACCACACTCGCAATGTATCTCATTCACTCTGTTGTCTGTGCTTCCAAAGGGGCATTCTGAAAATTCAACCAAATAGGAAAGACCGAGAAGGACCCCTTTTTAAGAGAAATACTTGATTTCTATGACCCAAGGATGATGGATATACCTATAAAGAACCAAGGTTTGTACAAAATCAGTTCAACAAGATCTCAAGAAGGAAGAAACCAAAATAAGTAGAACCCATCATCATTACACAGATTCTCAATAAGGTCCTCCCCCCACAGTTTTGAAGTAATTATTAATACCAAAGAAAACAATAGCTTCTTATCTAGAAAATAGACCACCAATGTGTTACTCAACCTAGACACTCCCTTCTGAAGGACCGAGGGAGGAAGATTAACTTTAAAATTTTTACCATGGTCCATAGGAGGATGTAAGATCAAATCCATATAATTTATTTTCAGAATCAAGCCTATGACATCCGCTATAATATCATAAGTCATAGAAACACCTTCTAAAGAGTCCCAGCAGCACCTCCATCCATAGAAACCCCAATCAAAGTGAGATTTGGGGAATTACCAACATGAATTGAGGCTGAGGAAACCTCATAAGGAACATTATAATAAATATTAACCTTAGAAGAAGCCTCAAAAGATGAAAGATCCTAATAAAATTCCTTCACCACCTCAATCGGGTGAAGTAGAACTCCGATTTCCTCAATCACAATTAGAGAAAAAGCTCTAAAAACTACCACCGTCGAATAATTGGAAAACCTAGAGCATCGTTCGAGGTATAGACTAATCCCAACGGTTCCATCACATTTGTCACTTGAACTCCATCCACCAAAAAATTAGGGCACGAACAAGTTCTGTCTGACATATGAAAACCCTTCACGACTCTAGATAAGGGATCCCTGATATTCATGCATTCCAAACCTCCAAAGACTAACAAAATCCACAATCGTGGCTTCCTATGAATGAGGAAAATCCTTATTCATAGCCTCATCTTCATTTTCCCAAGAAATACATCGACACACTTTCACCTTTGTATCTAGAGAACCCTTAAATGATCAAAACTGCACCTCATTGGAAGCCAACCTCTCCATAGAAGAAGAGAGCGCTAAGTAGGCCTGCAGGATGTTCACCACCTCCATGATTGATCAGCCAATGTAAAACCATTGATAGAAGCATAATATATCTCAAGAGTGAGATACATAGACTTTTTAGTGGTTTTTAGTGGTTTTAGGGTTTTAAATGTTTTAGGGGGTTTATGGTTTTCAAGGGTTTTTCAGGGTTTTTAGGGTTTTTTATGTTTTCATGGATTTTTTAGGATTTTTATAGTTTTTAGGGGTTTTATGGGTTTTATGTATTTTAAGGGTTTATAGGGGTTTTTAGGGATTTAATGATTTTTATGGGTTTTTAGGTTTTTTTGGGTCTTTTTGGGTTTTAGGGGTTTTTCCAGTTTTTTACAGTTTTTAAGGTTTTTTAGAGTTTTTAAACATTTTTTAACATTTTTAGGGGTTTAAAGGGCTTTTAGAGTTTTTAGTGATTTTTAAGGTTTTTATGGGCTTTTAGTGTTTTTTAATATTTTTAGGGGTTTTTATTTTTTTCAGGGGTTTTTTTGAGTTTTTAAAATTTTCAGATATTTTTAGGATTTTTAGGGTGTTTAGTGGTTTTTTATGGTTTTTAGGGATATTGATAATTTTTAGGGTTTTCTAGGTTTTTATGGATTTTAGGGTCTTTTGGGGTTTTGGGGTTTTTTTTTGAGTTTGTTAGGATTTTTAAGGTTTTTATAGTTTTTTAACGTTTTTAACATGTTTAGGGGTTTATGGGTTTTTAATGTTTTTAGTGTTTTTTAGGGTTATATGGGGATTTAGGTTTTTTTTTTGGGTTTTAGGGGTTTTTATGGTTTTTAGGGGTTTTAGGGTTTTTTACGTTTTAATGGGATTTTAGGGATTTTTTAGGATTTTTATGGTTTTTAGGGATTTTAGGGTTTTTATAGATTTTGAGGGTTTTCTTGGGTTTTTAGGGGTTTTAGGGATTTTGTAGGGTTTTAGGATCTTTTTTTTTGTTTTTAGGGTTTTTTTAGTTTATAGGGTTTTTAATGTTTTTAGGGTTTCAATGGGTTTTTAGAGTTTTTAGTGGTCTTTAGGGTTTTTATATATTTTTACAGTTTTTAGGGGATTTTATGGTTTTTAGGGGGTTTTCATGGTTTTGGGTTTTTTAGGTTTTTAGGGATTTTAGGGCTTTTTCAGGATTTTTATGGTTTTTATGGGTTTTAGGGTTTGTATGGATTTTGAGGGTTTTGGGGGATTTTAGGGTTTTTAGGGTCATTTTGATTTTTTTTCCAGTTTTTTGACTTTTTAAATGTCTTTTAGAGTTTTTAATGTTTTTAACGTTTTAAGGGTTTTTAGAGTTTTTAGTGGGTTTTAGGGTTTTATGGGTTTATAGTGGTTTTATGGGGTTTTAGGATTTCAATGGGGTTTTAGTGTTTTTTAAGGTTTCTAGGGGTTTTTCAAGGTTTTTATTTTTTACATTTTCAGATATTTTTAGAGTTTTTTAGGATTTTTATGGTTTTTATGGATTTTGAGGGTTTTTAGGTTTTATCAATGTTATTTGGGATTTTATAGGTTTTGGGGGTTTTTTAGGGTTTTTTGAGTTATTTAAGGTTTTTAGAGTTTTTTAACATTTTTACGGGTTTTAAGGGTTTTTAGATTTTTTAGTGATTTTTTTTTGTTTTTATAAGGTTTTGGGTTTTTATGGTTTTTAGGGTTTTTAAAGGTTTTCAGGGTTTTGTGAGTGTTTTTTTATTTTTAGTGATTTGTAAGGCTTTTTTGTATTTTATAGTTTTTAAGGTTTTTAGAGATTTTGAGTGGTTTTAGGGATTTTAGGGATTTTTAGGGTTTAGAGCGGTTTATAGGGTCTTTTTTGGTTTTTAGTGTTTTTTTAGTTTTTAGTGTTTTAAAGGTTTTTATATTTTTTTAATGTTTTAAAGGGTTTTTGGGGTTTTAAGGGTTTTTATAGATTTTAGTGGTTTTTAGGGTATTTATGGGATTTTATATTTTTAGGGGTTTTATGGCTTTCAGGGGTTTTAAGGTTTTTAGGGTTTTTTACGTTTTTTGGGATTTTTAGGGATTTTTATGGATTTTAGGTTTTTTAGGGTTATTAAGGTTTTGATGATTTTTAGGGGTTTCAGCATTTTTAGGGGTTTTAGGGGTTTTCAAGGTTTTAGGGTCTTTTGGGGTTTTAGGTTTTTTAGATTCTTCTGGTTTTTAAGGTTTTTTGAGGTTTTTAATGTTATTTATCGTTTTTAGAGTTTTTAAGGGTTTTTATAGTTTTTAGTGGTTTTAGGGTTTTATGGGTGTTTAGGTTTTCTAATGATTTTAGGGTTTTTTATGGTTTTCAAGGATTTTTTAGGGTTTTTAGGTTCTTTTACATTTTTAGGGATTTGTAGGGTTTTTTGGATTTTTACGGTTTTTAGGATTTTTTATGGTTTGAATGTATTTTGAGGGGTTTTAGTGCTTTTTTATAGTTTTAGGGGTTTTTTGGGTTTTTAGGGTCTTTTTGGGTGTTTAGGGTTTTCTTAGTTTTTCGAGTTTTAAGGGTTTTTAGAGTTTTTTAACGTTTTTATGGGTTTTAAGTGGTTTTAGCGTTCTTACTGGGGTTTTAGGGGTTTTATGCTTTTTGAATGTTTTTAGGGGTTTTATGTTTTTAGGGGGTTTAGGGTTATTATGGGTTTTTACATTTTCAGGGATTTTTTTGTATTTTTTTATGATTTTTATAGTTTTTAGGATTTTTAGAGTTCTTAAGAATTTTGAGGTTATTTAGGGTTTCAGGGTTTTATAGGGTTTTTAGAGTTTTATGGTCTTTTGGGGTTTTAGGGCTATTTTTAGTTTTTTAGGGTTTCAAATGTTTTTTAGAGTTTTTTTAAATTTTATATGGTTTTAAGTGTTTTTAGAGTTTTTCGGGGGGGGGGGGTTGATGTGTTTTATGGGGTTTTGGGGGTTTTAAGCGTTTTAGGGATTTTTATGATATTCAGGGGGTTTCAATGTTTTTATGTTTTCAAGTATTTTTAGGTATTTTTTTTGGATTTTATGGATTTTATGGTTTTTTATAGTTTTTAGGGAATTTGAGCGTTTTAAGGGGTTTTAGTGTTTTTTGTGCGTTTAGGGTTTTCAGGGTTTTATGATCTTTTGGGATTTTAGGGTTTTTTTGGGATTTTATGGTTTTTTATATTTTTAGGGTTTTTCAGGATATTTAGGGTCTTTTGAATTTTTAGGGTTTTTTTTAGTTTTTTAGGGTTTTAATGCTTTTTAGAGTTTTTTAATGATTTTGAACTTTTTTAGGGGTTTAAAGGTTTTTTAGAGTTTTTAGTTCTTTTTAGGGTTTTAATGTGTTTCTGTGGGTTTTTTTGGTTTTTAGGGGGTTTATGGTTTTCAAGATTTTTAAGGCTTTTTTCTTTATTAGGGATTTTAGGGATTTTTTAGTTTTTTTTATGGTTTTTAGAAATTTTTTGTGTTTCTAGGGATTTTGAGTGTATTTCAGGTTTTTAGGATTTTTAGGATTTTAAAGGTTTTTTTGGGGTTTTAGGGTCTTTTTTGGGTTTTTAAGTTTTTTTAGTTTTTTAAGGGTTTATGGTTTTTATATTTTTTTAACATTTTTAATATTTTTAGGGGTTTAAAGGGTTTTCAGAGTTTTTAGTGGTTTTTATGGGTTTTTATGGTTTTTAGGGGTTTTATGGTTTTCAAGTATTTTAGGGTTTTTTATGTTTTCTGGGATTCTTAGGGATGTTTTAGGATTTTTAGGGTTTTTAGGGTTTTTCAGGTTTTTTAGGATTTTTAGGGATTTTGATGGTTTTTATGGTTTTTGAGGGTTTTTTGGATTTTTTGGGTTTTTTGGATTTTTAGGGCCATTTTGGGTTTTTTTTTAGTTTGTAAGGTTTTTAATGTTTTTTTGAGTTTTTAAAAAAAATTTAACATTTTTAGGGGTTTAAAGGGTTTTTTGAGTTTTTAGCGGTTTTATGGGTTTTTATGGGGTTTTATGGTTTTTATGGGTGTTTTATGGTTTTTAGGGGTTTTGGGGGGTTTTTGGGGTTTTTTACATTTTTAGGGATTTTTAGGGATTTTGATGGTTTTAGGGTTTTTTAGGGTTTTTTGGGTTTTTTGAGATTTTGAGGGTTTTTTAAAAAATTTAGTGTTTTTAGGGTCTTTTGGGTTTTTTAAGTTTTTAGGGGTTTAAATGTTTTTTGAGTTTTGTAACGTTTTAATGTTTTTAGGGTTTTTAGGGTTTTTAGAGTATTTAGTGGTTTTTTGGGTTTTTATGGGTTTTGGGGTTTTTTTATGTTTTCAAGGACTTTTAGGGATTTTTAGGATTTTTATGGTTTTTTTGTTTTAGGAGTTTTAGGGATTATGAGTGTTTTTAGGGGTTTAGGGTTTTTACGGGTTTTAGGGGTTTTAGGGTCTTTTTTCGTTTTTAAGGGTTCTTTTGATTTTTAGTCTCTTCAATGTTTTTAGAGTTTTTTAAAAATTTTAACATGTTTTAACATTTTTAAGAGTTTTTAGTGTATTTAGAGTTTTTAGTATTTTTAGGTGTTTATGGGGTTTTAGGGTTTTTTATGGTTTGAAGGGTTTTTTTTGGATTTCTGGAGTTTTGGGGTTTTTAGGGTTTTTTAGGTTTTCAAGGATTTTTAGGGATTTTTTAGGATTTTAATTATTTTTAGGTTTTTTGGTTTCTAGAAATTTATAGGTTTTTTAGGGTTTTTTAGGTTTTTTAGGGTTTTAGGGTTTTCAGGATTTTTAGGGTATTTGTAGGGGTTTTGGGGTTTTTTTTTGTTTTTTAATGTTTTTAGGGGTTTTAAATGTTTTAAAGTTTTTAGTGGTTTTTATTATTTTTGTGGGGTTTTAGGGTTTTTTAAAGTTTGTAGGGTTTTTTAATTTTTGTAGGGTTTTTTATGGTTTTCAGGGTTTTTTCAAGGTTTTTAGGGTTTTTTACATTTTTAGGGATTTTTAGAGAGTTTTTAGGATTTCTTGGTTGTTATGGTTTTTAGTGTTTTTAGGGATTTTGATAGTTTTTAACATTTTTAATGAATTTTTGGGTTTTTATGGTCTTATTGGGTATTTAGGGTATTTTGGAGTTTTTTAAGGTTTTTGGAGTTTTTTAACATTTTTAATGGTACTAAAAGTTTTTAGAGGTTTTAATGGTTTTTTGGGTTTTTATGGGGTTTTAGTGTATTTTAAGGTTTTTAGGGGTTTTTATGTTTTCAGGGGGTTATATGGGTGTTTAGGGGTTTTTACATTTTCAAGGATTTTAATTAGTTTTTAGGACTTTTATAGTTTTTAGGGTTTTTAGGTATTTTGAGAATTTTTACTGTTTTTACTGTTGTTTTTTATTTTAGGGTTTTTCAGAGTTTTTAGGGTTTTTTAGTTTTGAGGCTTTTTAACATTTTTAGAGTTTTTAATGTTTTCAGGGGTTTTATGGGTTTTTAGAGTTTTTAGTGGTTTTTAGGGGTTTAATGGTTTTTATGTTTTTTTATGTTTCTTAATGTTTTTATGGTTTTTAGTGCTTTTTCAGGGTTTTTTTTACTTTATCAAGGATTTTTATAGATTTTTTTAGTATTTTTTTTGTTTTTAGGGTTTTTAGGGATTTTGAGTTTTTTTAGAGGTTTTCCAGGGTTTTAGGGTTTTAGGGTCTTTTTGGGTTTTTAAAATTTTTGAGCTTTTGAGGGTTTTAATGTTTTTTAGAGTTTTTAAAAGTTTTTTAATGTTTTTAGGGGTGTTTTGAGTTTTTAGTGGTTTTTGAGATTTTTTATGAGTTTTAGGTGTTTTTAGGAGTTTTAGGGGTTTTATTGTTTTTAGGGGTTTTTTAGGGTTTTATGGTTTTTTACATTTTCATAACTCCTTTTCAAGATGGGGAGGATGATGTGATCCATGTTTAAGGCACCGAGTAAGTTTCCCAGGTTGAGGAGTTGGATTTACAAGGCCCAGTGACGTGAGGGAGATTAAAGAGGTTGAATTCTATAATGGGCGCCCATATCACTTCATTAAAAGACCAATGGATATCTCCTTGATTGTATGGAGAAAATGGGCCTATTTTCTTACTTATTTAAGCCCAAACATGATATTTAAAGCCTATCCCACATGGTTATATTAATTTTGGAAGCCTTTTCCACATGTAGAATTCTAGAATGGAATCCTTGGACACCAAATTCAAATCCGGTGGGATAGGTACTCAAGTAAAAATCAATGGGATATTGGTGGAAATTCATGTGATAATATTCCAAAAATTCATTATTAGACATTAAATTTTTGACTTTAAGGGGACAAGGTAGGGATAGGATTTATGACTTTAGGGTATTAGGCCTTTGACCTTTTATGTCACCCCTTTGACTATAAATATCCACACCATGGCATTGTTTTCTCATTCAAGTTTTCATTAGTGAAACCCTATGAGTTTATTATCTCTATTATGAGGCTCGTTAATTTCTTCCCTTGCCCTTGTGCATTCTTTACTTTTCAATCTACAAGTTAGATTGGTGATCCAAGATAAAAAATCCCCCAATTCCATGCCTCAACCCAAGTGCTTTTTTGTGTGGATTATCCATCACACCCCTTCCTTTAGTGTGTTGTCTAAGTAGTATGGAGTTCTCCTTATAACATTGATTGACTAATTTTATCAACTATCCATACCCATCATCTTCCACTTAGCTCAGAACTGCAACCTTCATCTACCTCCCAATGCCGTGAAGATAGGGCCACCCCGTGCATCTCTTATCATTATGTTTTCAGTGATTTTTTTAGTATTTTTATGGTTTTTAGGTTTTATTATGTTTTTAGGTATTTTGAGGGGATTTTAGTGGTTTTTATGGGTTTTAGGGGACTTCAAGTTTTTTAGGGAATTTTGGGTTTTTAGGGTTTTTTTTGAGTTTTCAATGGTTTTAAGGTTTTTTGAGGTTTTTAATGATTTTAGGGGTTTAAATTGATTTTATAATTTTTATTAGTTTTTAGGATATTTAGTATTTTAAAGTTTTTTAGGGGGTTTTATGGTTTTTAAGGGTTTTTTCAGGTTTGTTGGGTTTTTTAGTTTTGAGATATTTTTAAGGAATCATTAGGATTTTTATGGTTTTTTTGTGTTTTTTATTGTTTTAGGTATTTAATGGTTTTTATAGTTTTTTATGGGTTTGAGGTTTTTTTTGGAGTTTTTTAACATTTTTATGGGTTTTAAGGGTTTTTATATTTTTTAGTGGGGTTTTAGGGGTTTTAAAGGTTTTAGTGGTTCTATGGGGTTTTGAGGGGTTTTTTTATGGTTTTTATGGTTTTTATGTTTTCAAAAATTTTTGGTGATTTTTAAGGATTTTTTTCATTTTTAGATGTTTTTAGGGTTTTTAGGGATTTTTAGGGGTTTTTAGGGTTTTTTATGGTTTTTATGGTTTTTTATGTTTTTAGGTAATTTTTGAGTTTTTATGGGTTTTTTGAGTTTATTAAAAAATTTAGGGGTTTTTAGGGGTTTGGGAGTTTTTAATGGATTTTAGGGTTTTTATGTGTTTTTAGGGTTTTTTATGATTTTTAGAGGGTTTTCTAGTTTTCAGGGAGTTTTTTGTGTTTTTAGGGGTTTTTTTGAGTTTTTTACGATTTTTACGGGTTTTTTAGTTTTTTAATATTTTTAGTGGTTTTAAGGGTTTTTAGAGTTTTTTTGGTGTTTTTAAGGGTTTTATGTGTTTTTGGGTTTTAAGGTTTTTATGTGTTTTTATGGTTTTCTTGGGGTTTTTAGGTTTTTTTTGGTTTTTTGAGTTTTTTATGGGTTTTACGGTTTTTAGAGTTTTTTAATGTTTTTAGGGGGATTAATGGTTTTTAGAATTTTTAGTGTATTTTTTAAGTTTTTTAGTGTTTTATTGGGTTTTTAGGGTTTTTATGTGTTTTAAGGGTTTTTTTAATGTTTTTAGGGGTTTTTAGGGTTTTTAGAATTTTTAGTGGTTTTTAGAGTTTTTATAGTTTTTAGGGTTTTTATGGATTTTAGGGTTTTATGTTTTACATGGGTTTTCCTGGTTTTTTGGCTTTTCAATGTTATCATTTATTTTTATGGCTTTTTTAGGATTTTATGGTTTTAGGGTTTGCTAGGATTTTAGGGATTTTGAGGGTTTTGGGTTTTATAGGGTTTTATAGGGGTTTTAGGGTTTTTAGGGTTTTATGGATTTTTTGGTTTTTAGGAATTTTTTGGGTTTCAGGGTTTTTTAGAGTTTTTTAAGGGTTTTAAGTTTGTTTAGAGTATTTAACATTTTTAAGAGTTTTAATTGTTTTTAGAGTTTTTAGTGGGTTTTTAGGGTTTTAGTGGTTTTTGAGGTTTTTAAGGGTTTAAAAGGTTTTTATGGATTTAAGGGGGTTTTCAGTGTTTTTAGGGATTTTTAGGTTTTTAGGGATTTTTTAGGATTCTTATGGGTTTTAGGGTTTTTTATGGATTTTTGGGATTTCAAGGGGTTTTTGAGTTTTTAATATTTTTCTTCGTTTTAGGGTATTTAGGGTATTTGGGTTTAATAGGGTTTTTAGGGTTTTTAGAGTTTTTAGTGGTTATTGGGTTTTTATAGGTTTTTAGGGTTTTTTAGTTTTTTAAGGGTATCTATGATTTTAGGGGTTTTCAGGGTTTTCCAGGTTTTTTACATTTTCAGGGATTTTTAGGGCTCTTTTAGGATTTTTATGCCTTTTAGGGTTTTTAGGTATTTTGAGGGGTTTTAGTGCTTTCAAAGTTTTTCAATTGGTTTAGGGTTTTTTCGGGTTTTAGGGGTTTTTCTTGTTTTTAGGGTTTTTTAGTTTTTTAGTGTTTTTTTAATGTTTGTAGGAGTTTTACGGTTTTTTAGATTTTTAGTGGTTTTTAGTGTTTTGGGGGGTTATTAGGGGTTTTAATGGTTTTTTGGGGTTTCACGGTTTTCTGGGTTTTAATTTTTTATATTTTTTAACCTTTGGGGGTGTTAAGGGTTTTAAGATTCTTTAGTGGTTTTTAGGGTTGTTATGTGATTTAGGGTTTTTAAGGGTTTTATGGTTTTCAAGGAATTTTTAGTGTTTTTAGGGTTTCTTGCATTGTCATGGATATTTAGGGATTTCTTAGTATTTTTATGGTTTTAGGGGTGTTTAGGGTTTTTTAGGGTTTTTAGGGATTTTGAGAGGTTTTAGGGTTTTCAGGGTTTTTTTATGGTTTTTTGAGTTTTTATGGTTTTCTTCAGTTTTTTAGGGTTGTAAGTGTTTTTATAGTTTTTTTAACATTCTTTGGGGTTTTAAGGGTTTTTAGTGTTTTTGTGTTTTTTAGTGTTTTTATGGGTTTTTAGGGTTTTGTTAGTTTTTAGGGGTTTTATGGTTTTTATGGTTTTTAGGGTTTTTTAGGTTTTTGGGAATTTTTAGTATAATTTTTAGATTTTTATGTTTTTATGTGTTTTAGGGACTTTGAGGGTTTTTAGGGTTCTTCAAGGTTTTTTGGTTTTTTTGGGTTTTTATGGTTTTTTGGGTTTTTAGGGTTTTTTGGAGTTTTTTGAGGGTTTTAAGGTTTTTTAGAGTTTGTTTAACATTTTTTGGGGGTTTAAGGGATTTTAGAGTTTTTAGTGGTTTTTAGGGTTTTGAGGGATTTTAGGGTTTTATAAGGTTTTTAGGGTTTTTTATGATTTTTAGGGTTTTTTCATGGTTTTTTAGGTTTTTAGGTTTTCAGGTATTTTTATGGATTTTTTATAATTTTTATGGTTTTTATTTGGGGGGGGGGGGGGTTGGGAATTTTGAGGGTTTTTTGGGATTTTTAGGGTTTTTAGGGGTTTTAGTGTTTTCACAGTTTTAGGGTCTTTGGGGGTTTTAGGGTTTTTTTACAGTTTTAAGGTTTTTTAGTGTTTTGAAATGTTTTAAGGGTTTTTAGAGTTTTTAGTGGTTTTAGAATTTTTATGAGTTTTTTAATGTTTAAGATGTTTTGTGGTTTTTAAGGGTTTTCATGGTTTTTATAATTTTTTAAGTTTTCAGGGATTTTTTGGGCTTTATTTAGGATTTTATGTTTTTAGGGTTTTTAGGGTTTTCAGGGTTTTAAGTGGTTTTAGGGTTTTTTAAGGTTTTTAGTTTTTTTAGGGTTTTTCTGGGTTATTAGGGTCTTATTGGGTTTTCTGTGGGTTTTTTTAATCTTTTTAGGGGTTTTAAGGTTTTTATAGTTTTTAAATGTTTTAGGGGTTTTAAGGGGTTTTAGAGTTTTTAGTGGGTTTTTTTGGGGTTTTTTGGGTTTTTGTGTTTTTATGGGTGTTGTGGTTTTTAGAGTATTTTAACGTTTTTTGTGGTTTTAATGGGTTTTAGAGTTTTCAGTGGGGTTTTTAGGGTTTTTATGTATTTATAGGGGTTTTATGGTTCTTAGGAGTTTTTAAGGGGTTTTAGGGTTTTTTACATTTTCAGGGTTTTTTTGGGCTTTGTAGAAGTTTTATGGCTTTTAGGGGTTTTTAGGGTTTTTAGGTATTTTAGAGTTCTAATGGGTTTTCAGTGTCCTTTTGGATGTTTTTGGTATTTTTGATGTTTTTAGTAATTTTGAGGTTTTTTAGTGTTTTTAATGTTTTTTGGTGTTTAAAGGGTTTTTTGAGTTTTTAGTTGTTTTTTGTATTTTTATGGGTTTTAGGGGTTTTTAAGATTTTTAGTGGTTTTTATGGTTTTTAGGGGTTTTATGGTTTTCTAGGGTTTTTAGAGGTTTTTTGGTGTTTTACATTTTCAGGGATTTTTTGGGTTTTTTTTAGGATTTTTATGGGTTTTAGGGTTTTTTAGGGTATTTAGGGATTTTGTGGGGTTTGTGGGTTTTTTGGGTTTTTTGGGGGTTTTATGGTTTTTTGGGGTTTTTGGGTTTTTCTAAGGTTTTAGGGTCTTTTTGGGTTTTTAGGGGTTTTTTTTGAGTTTTTAGGGGTTTTAAGGTTTTTAGAGTTTTTTTCCATTTATAGGGGTTTTCTAGTTTTTAGTGTTTTTTGTTGGTTTTAGTGTTTTTATGGGTTTTTATGATTTTTAAGGTTTTTAGAGGCTTTTACTGTTTTTAGGGGTTTTTCAGGGTTTAGGTTTTTTCATGTTTTTAGGGATATTTATATTTTTTATGGTTTTTAGGGCCTTTTATGGTTTTTAGGGTTTTTATGGTTTTTTAATGTTTTTTATGTTTTTTATGATTTTTGAGAGTTTTTAACGTTTTTAGGGGTTTAAAGGGTTTTTAGAGTTTTTAGTGGTTCTTAGGGTTTTTATGGGTTTCTAGGGTTTTTATGGTTTTTATGGTTTTAAAGTGTTTTTCTTGGTTTTTAGGTTTTTTACATTTTTAGTGATTTTCAAGGCCTTGTAATATTTTTATGGTTTATAGGGTTTTTAGGGATTTTGAGGGTTTTGAGGAGTTTTCAAGGTTTTTAGGAGTTTTCATGATTTTAGGGACTTTTGGGATTTTAGAGTTTTTTCTTATTTTTTATATTTTTAATGGTTTTTTAGTGTTTTTAACATTTTTAGAGGTTTTAAGGGTTTTTTGTGTTTTTAATTTTTGTAGGTTTTTTATGGGATTTTGGGTCTTTTATGGTTTTTAGTTGTTTTAAAGGTTTTCAAGGTTTTTTTAGTGTTTTATGGTTTTTTATATTTTCAGGAATTTTTATGATTTTTATGGTTTTCAGGACCTTTAGGGATTTTTAGGATTTTTAGGGGTTTTTTAGGGTTTTATAAGATTTTTAGGATTTTTTTGTTTTTTTTTTTGCATTTTATGGTTTTTTTTATTTTTTTATGGTTTTAAAGGTTTTTTAGAGTTTTTAAATATTTTTATTGGTTTTAAGGGTTTTAGAGTTTTAAGTGGCTTTTGTGGATTTTTTGGTTTTTATAGTATTTTCAGCGGTTTTGTGGTTTTCTGGGGTTATTCAGGTTTTTAAGGGTTTTTTATTTTTTCAGGGATTTTTTTGGATTTTTATTTTTTTTAGGGTTTTCTTGGAGTTTTAGGGGTTTTTTTTGAGTTTTTAGTGTTTTTATAGTTTTTTAGAGTTTTTTAACTTGATTAGGTGTTTAAATAGTATTTAGATTTTTTTTTGGTTTTTTATGGTTTTTTGGGATTTTAGATTTTTTCATGTTTTAGGGGTTTTTATGGTTTCCTGGTGTTTTTAGGGTTTTCAGGATTTTTTTTCGTCTTCAATGATTTTTATTGATTTTTATGGATTTTTTTGGATTTTTATGGTTTTAGTGTTTTTTATGGTTTTTATGTTTTTTATAGTTTTAATTTATTTTGAGTGTTTTTAGGGGTTTCCATGGTTTTTTATGGTTTTTATAGTTTTTGGGGTGTTAAGGGTTTTGGAGTTTTTAGGGTTTTTAATGTTTTTTTGGGTTTTTTTACATTTTTGGGGTTTCAATGGATTTTAGAGTTTTTAGTTTTTTAGGGTTATTAGAGTTTTATAAGGATTTTCGGGGTTATTATAAGTTTCATGATTTTCTATGGTTTTTTGGTTTCTTTATGTTTTCATGGATTTTTAGGTAATTTTTGGATTTTTATGGTTTTTAGGGATTTGTTTTTGGATTTTTAGGGATTATGAGGGGTTTTATGGGGGTTTATGGATTTTTGGGGATTTAGGGGGGTTTTTTTGATTTTTTTTGGTTTTAACAATTTTTTAAAGTTTTTAGAAGTTTTTAGGGGTTTAAAGGGGTTTTAGAGTTTTTAGTAGTTTTTAGGGGTTTTATTGGTTTTTAGGGCTTTTATTTTTTTAAGTGGGTTTTCAGGGTTTTTTTGGGGGTTTTACTTTTTTTATAGATTTTATGGATTTTTAGGATTTTTATGGGTTTTATAGGTTTTTTTGGCATTTTGAGGGGTTTTAGGGGTTTTAAGGTATTTTACAGTTTTTGGGGGTTTTAGAGTTTTTATGGTTTTTTGTGGTTTTATGGTTTTTTTGAGTTTTTCAAGGTTTTTGTGATTTTTTAAAGTTTTTTAGTGTTTTTAGGGGTTTTAATGGTTTTTAGAGTTTTTAGAGTTCTTATGGGGTTTTAGGGTTTTTTAAATTTTGGGGGTTTTATGGTTTTCACGGGTTTTTCAGGGTTTTAAGGGTTTTCTTTGTTTTGTGATTTTTTTGGATTTTTTAGATTTTTATGGATTTTCGGAGTTTTAGGGTTTTTAATGATTTTGAGGGGTTTTATGAGTGTTTAGGGTTTTTATGGTTTCATTGTGTTTTTTTGGTTTTTTTGTGTTTCTTAAGGTTTTTAATGTTTTTTAGAGTTTTATAACATTTTAGGGGTTTTTAGGGTTTTTAGCGGTTTTTAGGGTTTTTATGGTTTGTTGGATTTTTATGGGTTTAGGGGGTTTTTCGGGTTTTTTACATTTTTAGGGATTTTTATATATTTTTTAGGATTTTTATGTTTTTAGGGTTTTTAGGTATTTTGAGGGGTTTTAGGGCTTTTTAGGGTTTTTTGAGTTTTTGGGGATTTTAATTTTTTTAGTGTTTTTTAATGTTTTTATAGGTTTTAAGGGGTTTTAGAGTTTTTAGTAGTTTTTAGGGATTTTTTTTGGGTTTTTATTGTTATTTAGGGTTTTTAGGGATTTTTATCATTTTCATTGGTTTTTTAGGGTTTTTAAGGGGTTTTTTTTGTTTTGAGGGATTTTTATGGGTTTTTAAGGATTTTTTCATTCTTTTGCATTTTTAAGGATTTTTATGGATTTTGAGAGTTTTTCATGGTTTTTAGGGTTTTTCAGGTTTTTATGGACTTTTTGGGTTTTAGGGATTTTTATTTTTTAGGGTTTTAAGGTTTTTATAATTTTTTAAAATTTTTAGGGGTTTAAAGGGTTTTTAAAATTTTTTGGTTTTTATGATTTTTAAGGGTTTTAGGGTTTTAAGATTTTTAGTGGTTTTTATTATTTTTAGGGGTTTTCTAGAGGTTTTTAGGGTTTTTTACTTTTTCAGAGATTTCTGGGGATTTTTAGGATTTTGATGGTTTAATGGTTTAAATTTTTTTCAGGGTTTTTAGTTTTTTTTGAGTTTTTAAAATTTTTAGGGTTTAAAGGGTTTTTAGAGTTTTTAGTTTGGTTTTAGAGTTTTTATGGGTTTTAGGGTTTTTAAGGTTTTTAGGGGGTTTTATGGTTTTCAGGGGGTTTTCAGTGTTTTTAGGTTTTTTATGATTTTAGGGATATTTATTGTTTTTTTATGTTTTTTTTTGTGTTTAGGGTTTTTAGGGTTTTTAAGGATTTTGAGAGTTTTTAGGGTTTATAAAGGATTTTCATGGTTTTTTGGGTTTTTTTTGAGTTTTTTTGTGTTTTTATGGTTTAATAGAGTTTTTTAACTTGTTTAACACTTTTAATGGTTTTAGATTTTTTAGGTATTTTTTATTATTTTTATGGGATTTTAGGGAATTTAAAGGGTTTGGGAGTATTTATGACTTCCAGTGGTCTTTCATGGTTTTTTCTCATTTTGAGAAAATTTTAGGGCATGTTTAGGGTTTTATGGGTTTTAGGATTTTTTAGGGTTTTTAGGGATTTTGATGGGTTTTAGGGCTTTCATGTTTTTATGGTTTTTCAGGTTTTTTAGGGTCATTTTTGGTTTTAGGATTTTTTTTGAGCTTATTAGAGGTTTTAAGGCACTTTAGGGTTTTTAACGTTTTTAGGGGTTTAATGGGTTTTTAGAGTTTTTAGTCAATTTTTTGGGTTTTTATGAATTTTTTGTGTTTTTCAAGGTTCTTTAGGGTTTTTGGGTTTTCATGGTTTTTAAGGTTTTTAGGGTTTTTAAGGTTTTGATGGGTTTTTATGGTTTTTAGGGGTTTTATTGATTTTTAGGGATTTTTTAGGATTTTTATGGGTTTTAGGGGTGTTTAGGGTTTTTAGGGATTTTGAGGCTTTATAGGGTTATTCAAAATTTTTATGGTTTTTTGGGTTTTTGTGGTTTTTTGGTGTTTTTTGGTGTTTTAAGGTGTTTAAGGGTTTTTATATATTTTTTACGTGTTATGGGTTTTAAGGATTTTTTAGATTTTTAGTGGTTTTAAATTTTTCATGGGTTTTTAATATTTTTAAGGGTTTCATTGGATTTTATTATTTTCAGGTGTTTTTAGGGTTTTTACGGTTTTTTACATTTTCAGGTATTTTTCAAGACTTTTTAGTATTTCTATGGTTTTTTAGGGTTTTATGATTTTTTAAGTTTTTTATTGTTTTTATGGTTTTTTATATTTTTTTTAACGTTTTAGGGATTTTGATGGTTTTTAGAGTATTTAGTTGTTTTTAGGGGTTTTATGAAGTTTTAGTGTTTTTAGGGTTTTGGGGGGTTTTATGGTTTTATATGGGTTTTCATGGTTTTTAGAGTTTTTTAAGTTTTCATGAATGTTTATAGCTTTTTATAATTTTTATGGTTTTTGGGTTTTTTATTTTTTTAGGTATTTTGAGGGTTTTTGGGTTTTTAAGGTTTTTAGGTTTTTTAGGGTTTTGAAGATTTTTATGGGACTTTTGGGGTTTTAGTGTTTTTTCTGTTTTTATGTTTTTAATGTTATTTTAAGCTTTTCAACGTTTTTAGGGGTTTTATGGTTTCCATAGAGTTTTTAGGGGGTTTTTAGGGTTTTTAGGGGGTTTAGAGCTTTTTAAGTTTTCAGGGATTTGTAGGGATTTTTAGGATTTTTATGGTTTTAAGGGTCTTTAAGGTTTTTAGGGATCTTGAAGGTTTTATGTTTTTTAAGGGTTTTTACTTTATTAGGATTTTTTGGGGTTCTTTACGGTTTTTATGGTTTTTTGGGTTTTTAGGGTTTTTTGAGTTTTTTGGGGGTTTTAATGTTTTTAGAGTTTTTAAAATTTTTAGGGGTTTTAAGGGTTTTTATGGGATTTTAGAGTTTTTGGTGGGTTTCTAGGGTTTTTATGGGTTTTTAGGGTTTTTAGGGTTTTTAGGGTTTTTAGGGATTTAAAGGATTTTGAGGGGGTTTAGGGGTTTTCTATGTTCTTAGGGTTTTTTATGGTTTCAAATTTTTTTAGAGTTTTTTATTATTTTTAGGGGCTTTAAGTGTTTTTAGAGTATTTGGTGTTTTTAGGGGTTTTATGGGGGTTTAAGGTTTTTATGGTTTTTGGTAGTTTTAATGGTTTTAAGGGATTTCAAGGATTTTAAGATTTCTTACAATTTTAGTGATTTTTATGGATTTTTTAGGATTTTTTGTGTTTTCAAGTTTTTTTAGGGTTTTTTGGTTTTTTGGGGTTTTGTTGATTTTAACAGGGTTTAAATGTTTTTTAGAGTTTTTTAACATTTTTAATTGTTTTAAGGGTTTTTAGATTTTTTAGGGATTTTATGGGTTTTAGGGTTTTTATTATTTTTAGGGGTTTTATGGTTTTTAGAGGTTTTAGGGTTTTTTTGGTTTTATCGATTTTTACTAATTTTTTAATATTTTATGGTTTTTAGGTATTTTTAGTGTTTTTAGGGATTTTGAGGTTTTTAGGGGTTGTCATAATTTTTTGTGGGTTTTTGGCTCTTTTTTTATTTTTAGTGTCTTTTTGGGTTTTTATGGTTTTCTTTTGAGTTTTTAGGGGTTTTAAGGGTTTTTTTAGTTTTTTAACATTTTTAGGTGTTTTAAGGGGTTTTAATGTATTTAGTTCTTTTTTGGGTTTTTGGGGGGTTTTAGGAATTTTAATGGGTTTTTAGGGTTTTTATGGGGTTTCAGGGGTTTTTATGGTTTTTAATGGTTTTTATGGGTTTTCAAGGGTTTTTAGATTACTTATTAGTTTTTTAGGGTTCTAATGGGGTTTTAATGTTTTTTTAGTTTTTTTGGGTTTTTATTGGTTTTCAGTGGTTTTACATAATTTTTTAGTTTTTTTATATTTTTATTGATTTTTTGGGATTTTTATGGTTTTTTGGGTTTTTAGGGGTATTAGGGATTTTTTTCGGTTTTTAGGGGTTTTTAGTGTTCTTAGGGTTGTAAGGTATTTTTGGATTATTAGGGGGGTTTGAGTTTTTTAGGGTTTTAAAGGGTTTTTATAGTTTTTAATGTTTTTAGGGGTATCAAGGGTTTTAAAAGTTTTTATTGGTTTTCAAGTTTTTGTAGGTTTTTAGATTTTTTAAGGTTTTTTGGATCTTTTATGGTTTTTTGGAGTTTTCTAGTGTTTTTAGGGTTTTTTACATTTTCAGGGTTTTTTAGGGATTTTTTAGGATTTTTATGTTTTTTATATTTTCTAGGGCTTTTAGGAATTTTTAGAGTTTTTAGGATTTTTTAGGGATTTTATGGTTTTCCATTCTTTTTATGTTCTTTTTGGGGTTTGAGGTTTTTTTCGAGCTTTTTAGTGTTTTTAAATTTTTTTAGTGTTTTTAAAGTTTTTTTAATGTTTTTTTGAGTTTTTAGGTTTTTAGGGGATGTAGGGTTTTATGGTTTTTAGGGTTTTTTATGGTTTTAAGTGTTTTTAGGGTTTTTAGGGTTTTTTACATTTTTAGGGATTTTGAGGGAGTTTTTAAGATTTTTATGGTTTTTTCGGGTTCTATGGTTTTTTGAGATTTTATAGTTTTTTTGGGATTTTAGGGGGTTTTGAGTTTTTTATGAGTTTTAAGGATTTTTAGAGTTTTTTAACATTTTTTGGGGGTTTAAGGGGTTTTTAGAGTTTTAGTGGTTTTTTGGGTGTTTAGGGTTTTTTGAGGTTTTTAGTGGCTTTTATGGTTTTCAAGGGGTTTTCTTGGTTTTTAGACTTTTTATATTTTTAGGGATTCTTAGGGATTTAAATGTTTTGAAATATTTTTAGGGGATTTAGGGTTTTTATGGATTTTTTGGGTTTTTAGGGTTTTAGGGGTTTTCATATTTTTTAGTGTATTTTTTGGTTTTAAGGGTTTTTTATTATTATAGGTTTTTAAAGGTTTTTAGAGTTTTTTAATGTTTTTAGGAGTATTTATCTTTTTTAGAGCTTTTAGCAGGAATTTAGGGTTTTGATAGGTTTTTAGGGTTTTTTATGGTTTTTAGGGGTTTATGGTTTTTTATGTTTTTAGGGATTTCTGGGGCTTTTTATGATTTTGATGGTTTTTAAAAAATTTATCATTTTTAGGGATTTGAGGGTTTTTAGGGGAGGGGGTTTAATGTTTTTTAGGGTCTTTATGGTCTTTTTGGATTTTTAGGGTTTTTTTAGTTTTTATGGTTTTTTTAGATTTTTTAACATTTTTAGTGTTTTATGGGATTTCAGAGTTTCTAGTAGGGTTTTAGGGTTTTTATAGTTTTTAAGGTTTTTAGGGATTTTTATGGGTTTAAGGGGTTTTTTAGGGTTTTTAGGATTTTTTATATTTTGAAGGATTTTTAGGGCTATTTTAGGATTTTTATGGTTTTTAGGGAGTATAGGGGTTTTGGGTGGTTTTCACAATATTTAGGGTTCTTAAGGTTTTTTTGGGTTTTATGGTTTTTTTTGAGATTTTAGGGTTTTTTTTAGTTTCTTAGGGTTTTTAAGGATTTTTAAAGTTTTTAAAGTTTTTTGGGGGTTTATGGGTTTTTAGAGTTTTTATTGGGGTTTTAGGGTCTTTATGGGTTTTTGAGATTTTTTGAGGGTTTTATGGTTTTCAGGGGTCTTTGAGGGTTTTTAGATATTTTTTTTTGTTTTTAGGGATTTTTAGGTATTTTTTAGGATTTTTATGTTTTTAGGGCTTTTAGGCTTTGTAAGGATTTTGAGGGTGTTTAGGGCTTTTAAGGTTTTTATGGTTTTTCAATGTTTTTAGGGTTTTTTGGTTTTTTGGTTTTTTTTTTGAGTTCTTATGGTATTTTAGGTTCTTTAGACTTTTTTAACAATTTTAGGTTTATTAAGTGTTTTTAGAGTTTTTAGTGAATTTTTAGGGTTTTTTATGGATTTCATGGGTCTATAAAGGGTTTTAGAGTCTTTTACATTTTTAGGGAATTTTTAGGATTTTTATGGATTTTAAGGTTTTAGGGATTTTTAACGTGTTTACGGTTTTTTGGGTTTTTTGGGTATTTTAGAGTTTTTAGGGGGTTTTTTTGAATTTTTAGGGTCTTTTGGGTTTTTATAATTTTTTAACATTTTTAGGCTTTTTAGATTTTTAGTGATTTTTTGGGTTTTTAACATTTTTAGATTTTTTATGGTTTTCTGGGGGTTATTAGGGTTTTTTGGGGGTTTTACATTTTTAAGGATTTTTAGGGTTTTTAGGATTTCTATTGTTTTTAGGGTTTTTTAGGATTTTTAGCGATTTTGAGGATTTTATGGTTTTCCAAATTCTTTTAGGGTTTTTAGGACTTTTCAGGGTTTTTGGCTCTTTTTGGTTTTTAGGGTTTTTTTGAGTTTTTAGGGATTTTAAGAGTTTAGATTATTTTAACGTTTTAAGGTTTTTTGAGGGTTTTTAGATTTTTAGTGGTTTTTAAGGTTTTAAGGGTTTTTAGAGTTTTTTAGGGGTTTTTTGGTTTTCAGGGGTTTTTTAGCTTTTTAGGATTTTTTAGGTTTTCTGGGATTTTTAGAGCTTTCTTCCATTTTTTGTGGGTTTTGGTGGTTTTAGGATTTTTAGGGATTTTGAGGGTTTTTTACGTTTTTTTGGGGGGGGGGGGGTTAGGTTTATTAGGGTTGTTTTTGTTTTTTTGGGTTTTTAGCTATTTTTTGAGTTTTTAGGGTTTTAAATGTTTTTAGAGTTTTTAATGTTTTTAGTGCCACTACTAAAAAACAGAGCATTAGCGACCGCCATTGGCGGTCGCTATAGGTGGCCAAAATGTCGGCCATAAGCGACCGCCTAGCGGTCGCTATAGGGTGCTGGGCGGGGACCATTAGCGACCGCTTTTAGGGGTCGCTACTACTGCCCGTCAGCCAGTCTATAGCGACCGCCTTTGGCGGACGCTTAACTGGGGAAATTTTTTTAAAAAAAAAAATCATACCGAAATAAATATATATAAATATATATATATTTGTTAAATAAAATATATATATATATTTATATTAATGAAAATATTTATATATATAATATTAAATAAAATATTTTTCATTTTTTTAATGAAATGGACGAATTGTGTTTTTTTTCTTCACGGTGCAAAATCAGAGATATAACAAGGTAACAGTCATAACAAATGGAAAACAATTTCAAATAGCATAAACATCAAAAATCATCATAAACGATAAACGTGCTTCAACGATCCGAGCAGGTCCATCTATTTCAAACTTCTGCTTCAAAACCTACAATAAGGCAAAAAAACAAAACAAACGTAAATTGAACATAATTATTCAGTTATTATATACATATAATAAAATTAAATCTGACATCAAATCATGGTGCTATAATAATTTAAAACCCCCAATTTATGAAATGCTATCATTTCAGGTCATTCGGAGCACGTTTGCTCCGAATTCGACCGTCTCACGCCGTTTTTTGGTGTTTTATGACACCAGAAACGCATTTCCGGTCACCACGGTCAAACGACACCTCCGATTGATGTTCCTTCTGCCCAATTATTTCACAAATCACACAACGACTGTTGTCGTACGGTTTCATGGCATTCCGAGTTCGTTCAGGTGGTTTTGACCCCCCCACGCGCCGTTTTAGCGCGCGCGGAGCTGCTGAAAACGATGCACTCGGCCGTACCGCGTGCACCGCACGTCCGATGGGCACGTTGTCTCCTCCTACATGTCACCAATAATATTCCTACTTTTTTCGTGTGGTTTCAGGTCATTCGGAGCACGTTTGCTCCGAATTCGACCGTCTCACGTCGTTTGTGGTGTTTTATGACATCGGAAACACGTTTCCGGTCACCGTGGTCAAACGACACCTCCGATTGACGTGCCGTCTACCCGACCATTTCAAAAATCACACAACGTCTGTTTTCGTACGGTTTCATGGCATTCCGAGGTCGTTCGGGTGGTTTTGACCCCCCCACGCGCTGTTTTAGAGCGCGCGGAGCTGCTGAAAAAGACGCAGTCGGCCGTACCGCGCGCACTGCACATCCGATGGGTAGGCCGTCTCCTCCTACACATCACGAATAATATTCCTAATGTTTTCGTGTGGTTTCAGGTCATTCGGAGCACATTTACTCCGAATTCGACCGTCTCACGCCGTGTTTGGTGTTTTATGACACCGGAAACGCGTTTCCGGTCACCGCGGTCAAAAGACACATCCGATTGACGTACCGTCTACCCGACCATTTCACAAATCACACAAAGGCTGTTGTCGTACGGTTTCATGGCATTCTGAGGTCGTTCGGGTGGTTTTGACCCCCCCACGCGCCGTTTTAGCGCGCGCGGAGCTGCTGAAAACGTCGCACTCGGCCGTACCGCGTGCACCGCACATTCGATGGGCGCGCCGTCTCCTCCTACACGTCACCAATAATATTCCTAATGTTTTCGTGTGGTTTCAGGTCATTCGGATCACGTTTTCTCCGAATTCGACCATCTCACGCCGTTTTTGGTGTTTTATGACACCGGAAACGCGTTTCCGGTCACCGCAGTCAAACAACACCTCTGATTGACGTGCCGTATGCCCGACCATTTCAAAAATCACACAACGTTTGTTGTCGTACGGTTTCATGGCATTCTGAGGTCGTTCGGGTGGTTTTGACCCCCCCACGCGCCGTTTTAGCGCGCGCGGAGCTGCTGAAAATATCGCACTCGGCCGTACTGCGCATACTGCACGTCCGATGGGCACGCCGTCTCCTCCTACACGTGACCAATAATATTACTAATGTTTTCGTGTGGTTTCAGGTCATTCGGAGCACGTTTGCTCCGAATTCGACCGTCTCACGCCGTTTTTGGTGTTTTATGACACCAGAAATGCGTTTCTGATCACCGCGGTCAAACTACACCTCCGATTGACGTTCCGTATGCCCGACCATTTCACAAATCCGACAACGGCTGTTGTCGTACGGTTTCATGGCATTCCGAGTTCGTTCGGGTGGTTTTGACCCCCCCACGCGCCGTTTTAGCGCGCGCGGAGCTGCTGAAAACGACGCACTCGGTCGTACCGTGTGCACCGCACGTCCGATAGGTGCTCCGTCTCCTCCTACATGTCACGAATAATATTCCTAATGTTTTCGTGTGGTTTCAGGTCATTCGGAGCACGTTTGCTCCGAATTCGACCGTCTCACGCCGTTTTTGGTGTTTTATGACACCGGAAACGCGTTTCCGGTCACCGCGGTCAAAAGAAACCTTTGATTGACGTGCCGTCTACCCGAACATTTCAAAAATCACACATCGGCTGTTGGCGCACGGTTTCATGGCATTCCGAGGTCGTTCGGGTGGTTTTGACCCCCCCACGCGTCGTTTTAGCGCGCGCGGAGCTGCTGAAAACGACGCACTCGGACGTACCGCGCGCACCGCATGTCTTATGGGCGCGCCGTCTCCTCCTACATATCACAAATAATATTCCTAATGTTTTTGTGTGGTTTCAGGTCATTCGGAGCACGTCTCCTTTGAATTCGACCGTCTCACGCCGTTTTTGGTGTTTTAAGACACCAGAAACGCGTTTTCGGTCACTGTGGTCAAACGACACCTCCGATTGACGTGCCTTCTACCCAACCATTTCACAAATCACACAACGGCTTTTTTCGTACGATTTCATGGCATTCCGAGGTCGTTCGGGTGGTTTTAACCCCCCCCCCCCCCCCCCCCCCCACGCGCCGTTTTAGCCCGCGCGGAGCTGCTGAAAACGACGCACTCAGCTGTACCGCACGAACCGCACGTCCGATGGGCGCGCCGTATCCTCCTACATGTCACCAATAATATTCCTAATGTTTTCGTGTGGTTTCAGGTCATTTGGAGCACGTTTGCTCCGAATTCGACCGTCTCACGCCGTTTTTGGTGTTTTTTTAACACCAGAAACGTGTTTCCGGTCACCGCAGTCAAACGACACCTCCGATTGATGTGTCGTCTGCCCAACCATTTCACAAATCACACAACGGCTGTTTTCGTACGGTTTCATGGAAGTCCGAGGTCGTTCGGGTGGTTTTGACCCCCCCACGCGTCGTTTTAGCGCGCGCTGAGCTGCTGAAAACGACGCCCTCGGCCGTACCGCACGCACCGCACGTCTGATGGGTGCGTCGTCTCCTCCTACACGTCACGAATAATATTCCTAATGTTTTCGTGTGGTTTCAGGTCATTCGGAGCACGTTTTCTCCGAATTCGACCGTCTCACGCCGTTTTTGGTGTTTTATGACACCGGAAACGCGTTTCCGGTCACCACGGTCAAACGAAACCTCCGATTGATGTGCCTTCTACCCGACCATTTAACAAATCACACAACGGCTGTTTTCGTATGGTTTCATGGCATTACGAGGTCGTTCGGGTGGTTTTGACCCCCCGACGCGCCGTTTTAGCGCGCGCGGAGCTGCTGAAAACGACGCACTCGGCCATACCGTGTGAACCGCATGTCCGATGGGCGCGTCGTCTCCTCCTACACATCACGAATAATATTCCTAATGTTTTCGTGTGGTTTCAGGTCATTCGGAGCATGTTTTCTCCGAATTCGACCGTCTCACGCCGTTTTTGGTGTTTTATGACACCGGAAATGCGTTTCTGGTCACCGCGGTCAAACGAAACCTCCGATTGACGTGTCGTCTACCCGACCATTTCACAAATCACACAACAGCTGTTTTCGTACGGTTTCATGGCATTCCGAGGTCGTTCGGGTGGTTTTGACCCCCCCACGCGCCGCTTTAGCGCGCGCGGAGCTGCTGAAAACGACGCACTCAGTCGTACCGCGTGCACCGCACGTCCGATAGGCACGCCGTCTCCTTCTACACATCACCAATAATATTCCTAATGTTTTCGTGTGGTTTCAGGTCATTCGGAGCATGTTTTCTCCAAATTTGACCGTCTCACGCCGTTTTTTGTGTTTTATGACACCGGAAACGCGTTTCCGGTCACCGCGGTCAAACGACACCTCCGATTGACATGCCGTCTACCCGACCATTTCAAAAATCACACAACGGCTGTTTTCGTACGGTTTCATGGCATTCCGAGTTCATTCGGGTGGTTTAGACCCCCCCCCCCCCACGGGCCGTTTTAGCGCGCGCGGAGCTGCTGAAAACGACGCACTCGGCCGTACCGCATGCACCGCATGTCCGAGGGGCGCACCGTCTCCTCCTACATGTCAAGAATAATTTTCTTAATGTTTTCGTGTGGTTTCAGGTCATTCGGAGCACGTTCTCTCCGAATTCGACCGTCTCACGCTGTTTTTGGTGTTTTATGACACCGGAAACGTATTTGCAGTCACCGCTGTCAAACGACACCTTCGATTGACATGTCGTATGCCCGACCATTTCAAAAATCACACCACGGCTGTTGTCGTACGGTTTCATGGCATTCTGAGGTCGTTCGGGTGGTTTTGACCCCCCCACGCGCCGTTTTAGCGCGCGCGGAGCTGCTGAAAACGACGCACTCAGCCGTACCACGTGCACCGCACGTCCGATGGGCGCGTTGTCTCCTCCTACACGTCCAGAATAATATTTCTAATGTTTTCGTGTGGTTTCAGGTCATTCGGAGCATGTTTGCTCCGAATTCGACCGTCTCACGCCGTTTTTGGTGTTTTATGACACCGGAAACGCGTTTCCGGTCACCGCGGTCAAACAACACCTCCGATTGACGTGCCATCTGCCCGAACATTTCAAAAATCACACAATGGCTATTTTCGTATGGTTTCATGGCATTCCGAGGTCGTTCGGGTGGTTTTGACCCCCCCACGCGTCGTTTTAGCGCGCGCGGAGCTGCTGAAAACGACGCACTCAGCCGTACCGCGCGCACCGCACGTCCGATGGGCGCACCATCTCCTCCTAAACGTCACCAATAATATTACTAATGTTTTTGTGTGGTTTCAGGTCATTTGGAGCACGTTTTCTCCGAATTCGACCGTCTCACGCCGTTTTTTGTGTTTTATGACACCAAAAATGCGTTTCCGGTCACCGCGGTCAAACGACACCTCCGATTGACGTGCTGTCTGCCCAAAAATTTTAAAAATCACAAAACGGCTGTTGTCGTACGGTTTGATGGCATTCCGAGGTCGTTCGGGTGGTTTTGACCCCCCCACACGCCGTTTTAGCGCGCGCGGAGCTACTGAAAACGACGCACTCGGCCGTATCGCGCACACCGCATGTCCGATGGGCGCGCCGTCTCCTCCTACACTTCACCAATAATATTCCTAATGTTTTCATGTGGTTTCAGGTCATTTGGAGCATGTTTTCTCCGAATTTGACCGTCTCACGCCGTTTTTGGTGTTTTATGACACCAGAAACGCATTTCCGGTCACCGCGGTCAAACGACACCTCCGATTGATGTGTCGTCTGCCCAAAAATTTCACAAATTGCACAACGGCTGTTTTCATATGGTTTCATGGCATTACGAGGTCGTTCGGGTGGTTTTGACCCCCCCCCCCCCCCCCACGCGCCGTTTTAGCGCTTGCGGAGCTGCTGAAAACGACGCACTCAGTCGTACTGCGCGCACCGCACGTCTGATGGGAGCTTCGTCTCATCCTACACGTCACCAATAATATTCCTAATTTTTTCGTGTGGTTTCAGGTCATTTGGAGCACGTTTGCTCCGAATTCGACCATCTCACACCGTTTTTGGTGTTTTATGACACCGGAAACGCGTTTCCGGTCACCGCAGTCAAACGACACCTCAGATTGACATGTCGTCTACCTGACCATTTCAAAAATCACACAACAGCTATTGTCGTACGGTTTCATGGAATTCCGAGTTCGTTCGGGTGGTTTTGACCCCCCCACGCGCCGTTTTAGCGCGTGCAGAGCTGCTGAAAACGACGCACTCGGCCGTACCGCGCGCACCGCACGTCTGATAGGCATGCCGTCTCCTCCTACACGTCACGAATAATATTCCAGTGTGCGGGGAGGGCTGTCTGGAGTGAGGGGAAGGCTGTCCGGGGTGCGGGAGGGCTGTCCGGAGTGCGGGAGGGTTGTCCGGGGTGTGGGAGGGCTGTCCGGGGTGCGGGTAGGGCTGTCCGGAGTGCGGGGACGGCTGTCCGGGGTGTGGGAGGGATGTCCGGTGTGCGGGGAGGGCTGTCCGGAGTGTGGGGAGGGCTGTCTGGGGTGCGGGAGGGCTGTCCGGTGTGCGGGGAGGGCTTTCCGGAGTGCGGGGAAGGCTGTCCGGGGTGCGGGAGGGATGTCCGGCGTGCGGGGAGGGCTGTCCGGAGTGCGGGGAAGGCTGTCCGGGGTGTGGGAGGGCTGTCCGGCGTGCGGGGAGGGATGTCCGGAGTGCGGGGAAGGCTGTCCGGGGTGCGGGAGGGCTGTCCGGGGTGCGGGAGGGCTGTCCGGAGTGCAGGAGGGTTGTCCGGGGTGTGGGGGGGGGGGGCTATCTGGGGTGCGGGAAGGACTGTACGGAGTGCGGGGGGCTGTCAATATTCTCCCTTGATTTCAACTTACTAGATAAAAATATTTCAGTCACTATAAATGGTCTAGTAAACCTGGACTTATTCTTACTAGACATTAGCTTCCATATTGAAGAATGAAACAACACTTTGTCTCCTACTTGAATTTATCCCTCTTATTACAGTCTATTATGGATAGAGTTAGCATTCTCCTTACATTTTTGGGTTTCTTATTGGGTTTTGGTCTTAGTTTATAAAACTTTATCATCTCTGGCTTCATTTTTTTCAGTTTTCCCTAACTCTAGGTCAATGTTTTTGGAATACTAGATAGATTTATGATATAGCTCAAACCCAACATAAATATCAATAACAACCCTACCATTAAAAGCAGAAACACACCTCGTAAATATGATGCGTCATGCGTGTTCATCACTGATCTCCATCCGGTGGGCCAGGGGCCTACAACAAATAAATATTATGAATATTTTTATAGCAAAAATAATTTAAATTAAATAAATAAATATAGTATAAACCTGCGTCGTGTGATCCCCTACACCATCACCTGAACGCACATATTACCACAGTGCTCTAACCTCAGCAGCCAATTGCGCATTTGCCTCCTCGGAAGCCCGCAACTGTGCCTCGAAATCTGACAGCTGTTGTCTCATCTGAGCAATAGCAGGACCGACAACCACAGCGCGTGACACTACAGAACGAGGAATCCCTGTTCAATAGTTCAAACTATATCCATGTCCGTCCCGACCAATGATGTGATGAAAGATCTCATCCCTTCGCATGGGAAGCTGTCGCTGGTCCTCTGGCAGATGTTCTAATTCAACTTCAAATTGAGCCTGTGAAATATTTAAATATATAAACATATATTAATATAAATATTTTATGTAGGTATTGGTAATGAGTACAAGCACTTACTATCAATGCTGCAGCCTCTGGATCATTGCGATCACGAGTCCTCATCCACACCGACATTTTATCAGTTGGTGCACCTTGCTCCCGCAACTATATATGAATAGAATATAAGAACAAAACCATATTAATTAAAAAAAATTAAAAATGAATAATAAATACTTCATGTCGGATCTGAGACACGTGACGAGTCCCAAGCCTGTGAGGTGGTCCCTGCAATGCTCGATTCTTAGAATGGCGTGTAGACACCTCCTACATTCAATTCATTCAAATATCAAACAAATCACACATTCTTGAAAATATATATACCAAAATAAATATACAAACCACAACACCCTCAGTAGACTAATATGCAACTAAATCACGCCACTGAGCTGGGAGGACACCTCTCGGGACTTTTTCTAGAATGTCTGGGGCACCCACATTTGGTACCTAGTGGTCCCTCTTGACTTTGCCTTTATAGTATTTCCACATCTTATGGCATTTGCTCATACACACTGGTCGAAAATCATCGGAACATACTTTCAAATTTTGCTATTAAAGAAAAAAAATCACATATGTTATTGCTGATTATACATAGGGAATAAATTAAAATGGTCTTCTTACCTGAACCTCCCTCCAAAGACGATCTAATGTGTCCTGAGGGATAGAAGCCCAGTCACGCGTGGTCAATGGAAATCGATTTGGATCACATATGATATGACCCAACTGACGAATAAATGCAGGGGAATTCCATCCCACAGGATGAAATACCTCATCAAATGAAACATCAAAAGTCGTGTTGGAATTCCATGCTAATATGCCTCGACCAGGGCCTCTCCTGCGAGAGGAAGAAGCAGTCGGGTCTAATCCTATTGAAAATAATTTTATATACAAATTGACAAATGTTATAAATATATATATATCTGTTTATTAATTACATAAAAAATAGAGACAATGACATTCCAACATACCTCGACCCTGAGACGTAGATGCCTCAGATGGATGATGTGGATCTTCTGCCTCTTCCCCTGACATGCCTGCAGTCATGGAAAACATTAGTAAGGGGACTATCCAAAGTGTCCAAATGATAAATTGGACTGTTTTAAAAAAAATAAAACTTGTACAGTTGTTAATCAAACAAAAAGGTATTGAATAATTAGTTGGGAATGAATTTTAAAAAATCAGAAAATTCACAAAACAGATATACAAATTATGTACAAAACCAATCAATGCATAGCCAAATTTCAAATTGAATTAATAAAAATTCAAGCATCACATGAACCAAATGAAGAATACCTCAATGGAAAGATACACCAATAATTACATCAATATAACATGAGTTAAATAACCCTAAATATTTATAACTGAATAAACTTCAAAAAGTGAGGATTAAACTTACAAGGATTTATAAAATGTTTACATAATTTATGATATGTTAGGCTGAAAAGTGGGAAAACAATTATACCTTTCATTAAGCATGAGAATCGACCGTTTCTCCTTCAACATCTGCTCTGACCCAATAAATATCTTCTTCACGTTGAACTACGGTATGTTGATCAAGTTGTTGGGAAGCAAAAGGAACAGTCTCGGGTTCATCTTGTTCAAATACAAACACTCCTCGCTGAGACATTTTGACAACAACTTGCCAACTTGGATTCGAAGGCAAAGTAACGAAGAATACTTGTTCCGCTTGTGATGTCAAAATGAAAGGTTCATTATCAACTCGTTCATTTCTGTATAACATATAGTTAAAATTCACCAATGAAAACTGATATTGATCGACTTTACATCCATGCACTGGATCAACCCAATTACACTTTAACAATATGTACTTCAACCCGTGTGTGTAAACAACTTCAATGATGTCTATCAATTGACCATAGTAATAACCCGAATCAACAAATGGACAACTGATGCCACTGTTTTGTGTTGCTCGTTTGTCGTCAACATCTTTAATGCGAAATCGAAAACCATTAGCATCTATAGATTTATAATGACGGGCCGTTATAGATCCTCAGCCAGTTGGATAAATTCTTCAGTTAGCATGGGGTCCCCTAACTCCCTTAGCTTATGAACCTACATAATTCATAGAATTAAATAATGATATATGAATAAAGAAATTAGTATAATACTTCACTCATAATGAAAATCAATTTATACGTACATAATCCTTGAACCAATCATGAAATGACGCATAATGAGACTGTTGAATTTGCAACTCAGTCGCACGATACAACTCTTCTTTTATCTCATTAATGTGTTTTCTGCAAATGATAACGCAATGCTTAAATGATCAACTTATGCAAACAAAACATGTAAAAGTTAAACAATAAAAGTGATAAGATACTTACTGCATTAATGGTGCAACTGATGGAGTATTGAACAAGATATATCGATGCGCTTGTATCCACTCGATGTTGTCCATATCATATGTGGTTCCTTCTCCAACTGGACCATCCTGAATCCGAGATGACTTATTTAATTTTGTTTCAACATCCGTAAGATATTCTGCACAAAAAGTAGTACACTCATCCATCAAATAACCATTGGCTATTGATGCCTCCGGACGAGCTCTGTTGCGTACAAATCGTTTCAATGTACTCAAATACCGCTCAATAGGATACATCCACCTGAATTGCACTAGACTAACAGCCATTACTTCTTCAGTTAGGTGCACTGTCAAGTGGACCATAACATCGAAAAATGAGGGGGGAAATAGTTTCTCAAAGTGACAAAGCGTAAGTACAATTTGGTCCTGTAAACTTTTTAAATCACTCATTCGTTGATTTCTTAAACAAAGCTGTCTAAAAAAATTACTCATCTCAATCAACGGCTGAACAACATTAGGGGATAAACAATCAAAAATGGCTATTGGAATCAACTGCTGAAGTAGTATGTGATTTTCATGACTTTTCAACCCTTGCAATGTCTTGCTCATCAGATTCACACACTTTGAAATATTAGAAGAGTAACCATCAGGCACCTTGAGCATCTTCAAAATGGATAGAAATGTCTCTTTCTCCTTTTTAGTCATCGTATACTGTGCAGCAGGAATATATTCCTTGTTTCCCTTAGCTAACTATAAATGGAACTGTTTCCTTAAACCCATTTCTTCCAAATCACGGCGGGCATTAACATGGTCCTTTGATTTCCCACTGACACCTAAAATGGTCCACAATATGTTATCACAAACATTTTTTTCAATGTGCATGACATCCAAATTATGCCTCATCATGTTAGTTTTCCAATACAGAAGACTATAAAAAATACTTTTCTTTTTCCAATTGTGACTGCACTGCCTACCCGTAGCTCGAATATTACGTACCGGAGGAGCCACCAAATCCTGAATTTTATATACCGTGCGGATGTTTTCTTCCTCAATCTGAGATAACATTTCGACTCCTGTCATGATCTTTGGTGCTGGGCTGAACTCTCTAGAACCATCAAATGCCACTCTGTCCTTTCTGAACCTATGCTGAGGGGGGAGAAAATGTCTGTGACCCATGTATGCCCATTTTTTGGAATGCTTAAGCCATACAGATTTTTTACTTTTGCTGCAACAAGGGCAAGCAAATTCCCCTTTCGTACTCCAGCCTGATAAATTTTCATAAGCTGGGAAGTCATTGATTGTCCACAATAAAGCAGCCTGCAGTTTGAACATTTCATTTGTTTCACAGTCATAAGTCATCACACCATCGCCCCAAAATTCATTCAACTCATCAATCAATGGCTGAAGGTAAACATCAATCTTATCCCCTGGACTTTTAGGTCCATCAATAAGAGTGGAAAGTAATATAAATTGTTGCTTCATACAAAGCCATGAAGGAAGATTATACGGAACCAACACCACGGGCCATGTGCTATGAGTTGCACCAACCATAGTCTTGAATGGATTGAAACCATCTATTGCCAATCCCAATCGGACATTACGAACATCTTTGGAAAAGTCAGGATGTATCTTATCAAAACCCTTCCATGCATGAGAGTCTTCCGGGTGGGTTAACATATCACTTTCATGAACTCTTTCTGCATGCCATCTCATTAAATTAGAAACTTTAGATGACATAAAAAATCTTTTCAACCTTGGTTTAAGGGGAAAGTAACGCATTTGCTTTACGGCAATCGGTTTCCCCTGTATCACAATCTGACCTTGATGAGTCTGATTTCCCCTGTTCTATTTCCACCTGGAAGCACCACAAACCATACAAATATCCAAATGGGAAGTTTCCTTTCTAAACAACATACAGTTGTTTGCACATGCATCTATGGTCTCATATGTAAAACCTAAGTTCTCTGTCAGCTTACGAGCATGGTAATACGACTCGGGAATCTTAGCATCGATAGGAAGAACCTTTTTCAACAACACCGACAACATGTCGAATGATGTGTCTGACCAATGATTCAAAGTCTTTAAATCCAACAACTCCATGATACACGACAATTTATTGAAAGAAGTACATCCAGGATATAATTCTGCTTTTGCATCATAAATTGCTTCATAAAACCTCCTCGAATCACGATCTGCCCCAGAGCGAAGATTTATCTCACCGGTCTCAAGATTCTGGATGTCAATGGCTTCAGGATCCAACCCACGTACCATTTCAGTAAGCATTTCATGCATTGGATTATTCATCCTTGCATCAACATCCATCTAAACTGTATCCGTATTTTCACAACGAACATATTCTTCTCCATGACGAGTCCAACTCTTATAATTTCTCAGAAATCCATTAAAGAATAGGTGCTCTCTCACAGTATCTCATGTGAATTGATATCTGTTAGCACATTTTCTACATGGACAACTAATATAGTCACTTTCAAATCCTCTAGTGAAGTCAATAAACTGCATAATGCCATTGAAATACTCTCTAGACGTTCTATTTGGAAGATCAATCCAACTCTTATCCATAATAAGATCCCTATAACAAACATTTACACAAAACTTATTACATTTTCATTTTTCATATCAAATATATTTAAAATAAATACTAATTAATTGTTTGTGAACCATTTATAAAATAATAATGTAAGTGAAAGCCCATGTCATACCTGATTGAGCTAAAAACCTGTAAGGGAGGGGAGCCGAAGGCGGTGCTGCGAGGGAGAGGAGAGGCAGTGGTGGGGAGCCGGAGCCGGAGCTGGTGTGGCGAGGGAGGGGACGGTGAAGGAGGGGATGGGTGGCGGTAGTGCGGCGAGGGAGGGGACGAAGACGAAGGGGATGGGGGTTAGCGGGGTGCGGGGGGGGGGGGGTGTTTGGGGTGCTGGGGGGGAGGGATGAGGGGGCGGAGGGCCGAGGGCGGAGGTTGGAGGCCGGAGGGGCTGGGGTCCGAAGGCCAGAGGGCGGCCGGAGGGCTGCCGGAGGCGGGTGGCGGGAGGCCCGAGGGCAGAGGGAGGCCGCAGGGCGACCGTAAGGCGGAGGGCGGCCGGAGCCGGAGGGCAGAGGGCGGCCGGAGGAGGGTGGGGCCGGCGGAGGGCGGCCAGAGGGCGGAGTGCGGCCGAAGGGCTGCCGGAGGGCGGCCGGGGCGGCTGGAGGGCCGCCGGAGGGCGGCCGGGCTGCCGGAGGCGGGTGGCGGGAGGCCCGAGGGTAGAGAGATGCCACAGGGCGGCCGCAAGGTGGAGGGCGGCTGGAGCCGGAGGGTGGAGGGAGGCCGGAGGAGGGCGGGGCCGGCAGAGGGTGGCCGAAGGGCAGCCAGAGGGTGGCCGGAGGGCAGCCAGAGGGCAGCCAGAGGGCGTTCGCTACCATTCCCTAAAAAGGGAGGGCGCGACGACGGGGAGGGTGTGGCGACGGGGAGGGCGCGACGACAGGGAGGGTGCGACGACGGGGAGGGCGCGACGATGGGGAGGGGGGAAGGGCGGGGGGCGAATTCATGAGGAGGGAGGGGGGAAGGGGCGCTAAATCCCCCCTTTTTTTAGGGAATGGTAGTGACCTCCATTGGCGGTCGCTATAGGTTAAGGGGCTCAAAAGCCCATTTTTCCAGTAGTGGGGTTTAAAAGGTTTTTAGACTTTTTTTTGGGTTTTAGGGTTTTATGGGTTTTTAGGGTTGTTAATGTTTTTATGTTTTCATTGGTTTTTTAGGTTTTTAGGGTTTTTTACATTTTTAGGGTTTTTTCAAGAATTTTTTGGTTTTTTATGGTTTTAATTGGTTTTAAGGGTTTTACGGATCTTAATGGTTTTTAGGGATTTTAATTTTTTTTAGTTTTTTATTGGTTTTATGGTTTTTATGGGTTTTTAAGGGTTTTAAGTGTTTTTATGGGTTTTGGGGATTTTTCAGGGTTTTTAGGGATTTTTACATTTTCAGGGATTTTTAGGTCTTTTTTAGGATTTTCATTATTTTTACAATTTTTAGGGTTTTTAGAGATTTTGAGGGGTTCTAGGGTTTTCTAGGAATTGTTAGGGGTTTTAGGGGTTTTAGGTTCTTTTTTTGGGTTGTAGTGTTTTTTTGAGTTTTTTAGGGTTTATAAAGTTTTTTAGAATTTTTTAACATTTTTAGGTGTTTTAAGGGTTTTTATAGTTTTTAGAGGGGTTTTAAGGTTTTTTTGGGGATTTTGGGGTTTAATGATTTTATGGATTTTAGGGTTTTTCCATATTTTTTTGATTTTCTATGTTTTCAAGGATTTTTTTTTTCGCTTTTTTTTCAGATTTTAATGGTTTTTAGGGGGTTTTCAAGTTTTTATGGATTTTGATGGTTTTTAGGTTTTATCAGTGTGTGTAAGGTATTTATAATTTTTAGGTTTTTTAATTTTTTTTAGGGTTTTTAAGGTTGATTATAGTTTTTAATATTTTTGGGGGTTTTTACGGTTTTTAGTTTTTTTTATGGTTTTTAGGGGTTTTCTGGGTTTTTAGATTTTTTAAAGGTTTTTGTGGTTTTCAAGGTTTTTTAGGGTTTTTAGGGTTTTTTATATTTTTAGAGAATTTTAGGGATTCTTTAGGTTTTTATGGTTTTTAGGGATCTTTAGTGTTTTTAATGATTTCGAGGGGGGTTAGGGTTTTTAAAAAAAAGGGTTTTAGGGGTTTTCAGGGTTTTTAGGGTCTTTTGGGTATTTAGGGTTTTCAGAGTTTTTTCGGGGTTTTAAGGTTTTTTAAAGTTTTTTTAACATTTTTAGGGGTTTGAAGGGTTTTTAATGTTTTTAGTGGTTTTTAGGGTTTCTATGGGTTTATAGGGTTTTTAAGGTTTTTAGGGATTTTTATGGTTTTCTGGGGTGTTTTAGTGTTTTTAGTGTTTTTTAACGTTTTAACGAATTTTAAGGCTTTTTGGTATTTTTATGGTTTTTAGGATTTTAAGGGTTTTTAGGGATTTTGATGGTATTTTGGGTTTTTCATGGTTTTTGAGGATTTTTTTGGTTTTTTGGGTTTTATATTTTTTTGGGGTTTTGAGGGTATTTTTTGAGTTGTCAAGGGTTTTTAAGGTTTTTAGAGTTTTTAACATTTTAGGAGTTTTAGGGGTTTTAAGGGTTTTTAGTGTTTTAGTGATTTTTTGGGATTTTATGGATCTTTAGAGGATTTTAAGGTTTTTATGGTTATTAGGGGGTTTTCAGGGTTTTTAGGGTTTTTAAAATTTTTAGGTCTTTTAGGGTTTTTAAGGTTATTGTTGAGTTGTTTTAGGGTTTTTAAGCTTTTTAGAGTTTTTAATGTTTTTAGAGGTTTTAAGGGGTTATTGGGTTTTTATTGTCTTTTAGAGTTTTTATGGGGGGTTTAAAAGGTTTTTATGGTTTTGAAGAGTTTTTAGGGTTTCTAGGGTTTTTTATGTTTTTAGGTATTTTTAGGATTTTTTATGTTTTTTAGGTTTTTAGGGATTTTGAGTGTTTTGATATTTTTTCATGGTTTTTTTTTGTTTTTCGTGTTTTTGGGGTTTTATGTTTTTTTTTTAATTTTTCGGGTTTTTTGAGTTTTTTTGGGGTTTTAAGGTTTTTTAGTGTTTTTGATGTTTTTTATTTATTAAGGCATTTTAGAGTTTTTGGTGGGGTTTTAGAATTATTTTGTGTTTTAGGGGGTTTTTAAGGTTTTTAGGTTTTTTAGGTATTTTTTAGGGTTTCTAAGATTTTCTGAGATTTTTTAGGTATTTTTTAAGATTTTTATTGTTTTTAGTGTTTTTAAGGTTTTTAGTGATTTTGAGAGTTTTTTGGGTTTTTTTAGTTTTTTGGGATTTACTTTTTTTAGATTTTCTTAAAAAATTTAGGGGTTCTAAGGGTTTTTATAGTATTTATGGTTTTTTTAGTTTTATGGGTTTTTTAACATTTTGAGGAGTTTTTATGGTTTTTAGGGATTTTTTAGAGTTTTTAAGGTTTTCAGGGATTTTTTGGGGTTTTTATGTTTTTATGGTTTTTAGGGTTTTTAGGGTTTTTAGGGATTTTGAGGGGTTTTTTGGTTTTTTGGGGGTTTTAATGTTTTTCATGGTTTTATGTTTTTTTTGGGTTTTTAGTGTTTTTTTAGTTCATTAGGGTTTTAAGGTTTTTGGGTTTTTTAACCTTTTTAGGTGTTTTATGGTTTTTTAGATTTTTTAATGGTTTTTAGGTTTTTTGGGGTTTTAGGGACTTTAAGGTTTTTATTGGTTTTTGGTTTTCAAGGGCTTTTCAGGGTTTTTAGGGTTTTTTTATATTTTCAAGGATTTAGGGATTTTTTATTATTTTATTGTTTTAGGGTTTTTTAGGGGTGTTAAGGATTTTGAGGGACAGTAGGGTTTTTCGGGGTTTTAGGATTTTTATGGGTTTTCTAGGATTTTAGGGTCTTTTTGGTTTTTATGTTTTTTTGAGTTTTTATGGTTCTTTAGAGTTGTTTAATGTTTTAATGGGTTTAAAGGGTTTTTAGAGTTTTTAGTGTGTTTTGGGGGTTTTTAGGGTTTTAAGTGTCTTTATGTTTTAGGGGTTTATGGTTTTTTGGGATATTTTGGGTTTTTTTACGTTTTTAGGGATTTTTAGGGTTTCTATGGTTTTTTGGGTTTAAAGGGATTTTTTTTTGTTTTAGCGGTTTTAAGGGTTTTAGGGTTTTTAGGGGTTTTGAGGGTCGTTTTGGCTTTTTAAGGTTTTTTGAGTTTTTTAAGTGTTTTATGGATTTTTATAGTTTTTCAACATTTTTATAGGTTTAAAAGGTTTTTAGAGTTTTTAGTGTTTTTAGGGTTTTTATCTATTTTTAGGGTTTTTAAGGGGTTTAGGGTTTTTAGGGATTTTTTAGGATTTTTTATAGCATTTAGGATTTTTATATGTTTTTATGGATTTTGAGAGTTTTTAAGGAATTTTAGGGTTTTTTAATGGTTTTCAGGGTTTTTATTGTTCTTTTGGGTTTTAGGTGTTTTTTTATTTTTTAGTGTTTTTAAGGTTATTTAGATTTTTTAAAAGAATTTAGGGGTTTAAACTGTTTTTAGAGTTTTTTTTGGGTTTTTGTTGTTTTATGGGGTTTTCACGGGTTTTAGGATTTTTTACATTTTCAAGGATTTTTAGGGGGTTGGATTTTTATGGTTAGGTGTTTTAGGGATTTTGAGGGTTTTTATCGTTTTTCATGTTTTTTGGAGTTTTTAGGGGGCTCCCGAGTTTTTATGGTCCTTTTTCAGTTTTTTGGGTTTTTTAGGTTTTTTAGTGTTTTTAAGTTTTTTGAAAAAAATAATGTTTTAAGGGGTTTTAATAGTTTTTAAATATTTTAGTGGTGTTTTAGGGATTCTATGTGTTTTATGGTTTTTAAGGTTTTTAGGGTTTTTTATGGTTTTTGGGATTTTTAGGATTTTTTACATTTTAAGTGATTTTTATGGAATTTTAGGACTCTTATGGATTTTAGGGTTTTTTATGGGTGTTATGGATTTTATGGCTTTAGGGTTTTTAGAATTTTTCAGGGTTTCATACTGGTTTTTAGGTTCTTTTTGGGTTTTTAGGGGGTTTTTTGAGTTTTTTAGGGTTTTAAGGTTTTTAGAGTTTTTAATGTTTCAGGGGTTTTAAGGGTTTTTAGAGTTTTTAGTGGGTTTTTTGGGGTTTTTTGGTTTTTTTGGTTTTTTTGGTTTCCTAAGGGTTTAAGGATTTTTATGGTTTTCATGGATTTTTCTGGTTTTTAGGGGTTTTTATATTTTCAGGGATATTTAGGTACTTTTTGGATTTTTATGTTTTTAGGGTTTTTTAGGGTATTTTGGGATTTTGAGGGGGGGGGGGGGTTTAGGGTTTTTTGTGGTTTTTAGGATTTTTTAAGGTTTTAGGTTTTTTTTGGGGGTTTTGGATTTTATTTTTGAGTTTTTTAGGATTTTTAAAGTTTCTTAGATTTTTTTAACATTATTAGGGGTTTAAAGTGTTTTCTGAGTTTTTAGTGGTTTAGGGGTTCTTAGGGTATTTTAAGTTTTTGGGGTTTTTTGTTTTTAATGGTTTTTCATGGTTTTAATTATTTTTTACATTTTTTAGGGATTATTAGGTTTTTTTGGATTTTTATGGTTTATAGGGATTTTAGGGATCTTTAGGGTTTTTAGGGTTTTTAGGGGTTTTATGATTTTTTTTTGGTTTTTAGGGTTTTTTTAGTTGTTTAGGGTTTTATGGTTTTTATTGTTTTTAACGTTTTTACGGTTTTTAAGGGTTTTTAGAGTTTTTGGTGGGTTTTTTATGGTTTTTATGGGTTTTAGGGGCTTTTAAAATTTTTTAGGGATTTTGTGGTTTTTAGGGGGTTTTCAGGGTTTTTTTTTACGTTTTTAGGGATATTTATGGTTTTGTAATATTTTTATTGTTTTTAGGGTTTTTTTATAGTTTTAAAATATTTGAGTGTTTTTAGGGGTTTTTAGGGTTTTTTAGGGGGTTTTAGGGTTTTAATGGGATTTTTGGATTTTTATGGTTTTTTTAGTTTTTTGGGGTTTTAAGGTTTTTAGATTTTTTAACATGTTTAGGGGTTTAAAGGGATTTTATATTTTTTTTGTATTTTTTCAGTTTTTATGGGTTTTTTAGGGTTTTCACGTTTTCAGTGATTTTTAGGGATTTTTAGGATTTTTATGGGTTTTAGAGGTTTTAGGATTTTTTAGGGTTTTTAGGGGTTTTCAGGATTTTAAGGGTTTTTAAAAATTTTCTTGGTTATTAGGGTCTTTGGGTTTTTACAGTTTTTTTGATTTTTAGGGCTTTTAAATTATTTTTGTGGTTTTTAGGGTTCTTAGGGATTTTGGGGGGTTTTTTGGGGGTTTCAGGGTGTTTAGGGTTTTAGGGTTTTAGGATTTTTATGGTTTCTTTGGGTTTTTAGGGTTTTTTTTGAGTTTTTAGGGTTTTAAAGGTTTTTTTATAGTTTTTAACGTTTTAGTGGTTTTAAGGATTTTTAGAAATTTTTAGTGGTTTTAGGGGTTTTAAGGGTTTTTATGGTTTTTAGGAGTTTTTCATGATTTTTAGGGTTTTTTACATTTTCAGATATTTTTATGACTTTTTTAGGATTTTTATGGTATTTTTGGTTTTTAGGGATTTTTTGGATTTTTAGGGTTTCTCTTCTCTCTTTTAGGGGTTTTAGGGTATTTAGGGTTTTTACAGTTTTTTGGGGTTTTTTGAGTTTTATTGGGTTTTAAAGGGAAATTAGATTTTTTAACGTTTTTAGGGGTTTTTGGGGGTTTTAGGGTTTTTAAGGTTTTAGGGGTTTTACGGTTTTTCAGGTTTTTTAAGGATTTTTAGAGTTTTTTCAAGGTTTTTAGGGTTTTTAGGGTTTTTTTATGGTTTTTATTTTCATTAGGGTCTTTTGGGGGGGGTTTTAATAGTTTTTTAGGGATTTTATGGTTTTTTTTGAGTTTTTTAATGTTTTTAGGGGTTTTTAGTGTTTATAGAGTTTTAGTGGGTTTTATAGCTTTAAGGTTTTTATGGGTTTTTTATGGTTTTCAAGGTGTTTTAGGGTTTTTAGGTTTGATTACATTTTCAGGGATTTTCAGGGATTTTTTAGGATTTTTTATGAATATTATTGGTTTTTTAGGGTTTTTAGGGATTTTGAGAGGTTTTAGGGTTTTTAGGGTTTTGAGGGGTTTTAGGGGTTTTCAGGGTGTTAGGGTCTTTTAGGTTTTTAGGGTTGTTTTGATATTTTTAGGGGTTTAATGGTTTTTTCATGTTTTTTTAGTTTTTTTTACATTTTTAGGAGTTTTATGGGGTTTTGAGTTTTTAGTGGTTTTTTGGGGTTTTATGGGTTTTAAGGATTTTTATTGGTTTTAGGTGGTTTATGGTTTTCCGGGGGTTTTCAAGGTTTTTTGGGGGTTTTTATGGTTTTTAGGGGTTTTTTAGGATTTTTCTTGTTTTTAGGATTTTTATGGGTTTTAGGGATTTTGAGGGGTTTTAGGGGTTTTCAAAGTTTTTTAGGGTTTTTAGGATTTTTTAGTTTTTATTTTTATTTTGGGTTTTTAGGACTTTTTTGTGTTTTTAGGGGTTTTGAGTTTTTTTGAGTTTTTAAATTTTTTTTGGGGTCTAAGGGTTTTTAATGAGTTTTAGGTTTTTTTATGATTTTTTTTGGTTTTTATGGGTTTTGGGGTTTTTTAGGGTTTTAGGTGTTTTTTAGGGTTTTTAGGGTTTTTAGGGTTTTTATGTTTTTTAATCTTTTTAAGGATTTTTTAGGATTTTTATGGTTTTTAGGAATTTTAGGGATTTTCAGGGTTTTTACAGTTTTCTAGTTTTTTGGGGTTTTTAGTTTTTTTAGGGGTTTTTATTTTTTCATTTTTTTTTGGTTTTTTGAGTTTTTATTGATTTTAAGGTTTTTTATAGTTTTTAAAGTTTTTAGGGGTTTAAAGGTGTTTTAGAGTTTTTAGTTCATTTTTAGGGGTTTTATGAGTCTTTAGTGGTTTCTAGTGGTTTTTATGGTTTTAGGGGTTGTTTATGGTTTTCAGTGGTTTTAGGGTTTTTTACATTTTTAGGGATTTTTAGGTTTTTAAGGTTTTTTGGGGTTTGTAGTTTTAAGGTATTTTTCCTAGTTTTTAGGGTTTTTTACTTTTTCAGAGATTTTAAGGATTTTTAGGATTCGTATGGTTTTTATGGATTATTAGGATTTCAATGGATTTTGAAGGTTTTTAAAAGTATTCAGTGTTTTTTATGATTTTTAGGGGTTTTAAGGTTTTTCTAGAGTTTTTAACATTTTTAGGGGGTTTAAGGTTTTTAAAGTTTTCAATGGATTTTTAGGGTTTTAAAGGTTTTTAGGGGTTTGATGGTTTTTAGGGGTTTTTTGGATTTTTAGTTGTTTTTAAAATTGCAAGTATTTTTAGGGATTTTTTCTGATTTTTATTGTTTTCAGGAATTTTAGGTATTTGGGGGGTTTTCGGGTTTTAAGGGTTTTCTTGGGTTTTTAGTTTTTTATTGTTTTTTTGGGTTTTTAGGGGTTTTTTTTGAGTTTTTTATGTTTTTAAGGCTTTTTATAGTTTTTTTATATTTTTAGCGGTTTTAAGGGTTAGAGGGGTTTTTTGAGTTTGTAGTGGGGTTTTAGGGTTTTTATGGGATTTTGGGATTTTAAAGGTTTGGGGGGGGGGGGGTTATAGTGTTCAGGGGTTTTAGGGTTTTTTATGTTTTCAAGAATTTTTACGGCTTTTTTTTTAATTTTTATACTCTTTAGGTTTTTAGGGTTTCTAGGTATTTTGAGGCTTTTTTGGGATTCTTAGGGGGTTTTAGGGTATTTGGGATTTTTTGTTTTTTATGTTTTTTCTGCTTTTTAGGGTTTTTTTAGTTTTTAGGGGTTTTAAGGTTTTTAGAGTAGTTTAACATTTTGGGGGAATTTAGTTATTTTTAGATCTTTTATAATTTTTTAGGGTTTTGATGGGTTGTTAGGGGGTTTTAAGGTATTTAGGGGTTTATGGTTTTTAGGGGGTTTTGGGGGGTTTTAGGGTTTTTTTACATTTTCAGGGATTTTTAGGGCCTTTTAGTATTTTTATGGTACTTAGGTTTTTTAGGGTTTTTATTGATTTTGAGAGTTCTTAGGATTTTTCAGGGTTTTAGGTTTTTTTCATGGTTTTTTTGTTTTTTTTGGGGTTTTAGTGTTTTTTTGAGTTTTTAGGGGGATTTAGGGTTTCTAGAGTTTTTTATCATTTTTAGTGGTTTTAAGGGTTTTTAGAGTTTTTAATGGTTTTAGGGTTTTAATGTGTTTTTAGTTTTTTTTACATTTTCAAGGATTTTTATTGACTTTTTTGGATTTTCATTTTTTTAGGGGTTTTAGGGATTTTGAGGATTTTTTGTGTTTCTCTGGGTTTTTAGGGTTTTAAGGGGTGGGGTTTTCAAGGTTTTTAGGGTCTTTTGGGTTTTTTCAGTTTTTTTAATTTGTAAGGATCTTTAAATTTTTTTAACATTTTTAGGGGTGTTAAGGGTTTTTTGAGTTTTTAGTTGGTCTTAGAGTTTTTATGGGTTATTAAAGTTTATTATGGTTTGGGGGGGGGGGGGGGGGTAGGGTTTTCAGGGTTTTATGGTTTTTTATGTTTTTAGGGATTTTTTTGGATTTTTTAGAATTTTTATGATTTTTAGTGGTTTTTTGGGTTTTTGGGGTTTTTAGGTATTTTCATGGGTTTTTAGGGTTTTTATGTGTTTTAGGATTTTTAGGATTTTTTGGGATTTTAGGGGTTTTTTGAGATTTTTTTGTTATTTAGGTTCTTTAGATTTTTTTAATGTTTATAGGGGTTTAAAGGGTTTTTATAGTTTTTAGTGGTTTAGGGTTTTTAAGGTTTTTATGGTTTCTTATGGTTTTCAGAAATTTTTCAGGGTTTTTATGTTTTTAGGGATTTTTTTGGTCTTTTTTAGGATTTTTTTTTTGAATTTTAAGGTTTTTAGGGATTTTTAGGGGTTTTATGGGTTTTTAGGGTTTTTATGGTTTTTTGGGATTTAAGGGGGTTTTAAGGGTTTTTTGAGTTTATGAACGTTTTTAGGGGTCTAACAGGTTTTTATGAGTTTTAGTATTTTTATGGTTTTTAGAGGTATTTATGGTTTTAAGGGGTTTTTCTAGATTTTTTGGGTTTCTTACGTTTTTAGGGATTTTTAGGACTTTTTAGGGTTTTTATGTTTTTTGTGGTTTTTATGGTTTTTTATGGTTTTTAGTGATTTTGAGGGGCTTTTAGGTTTTTAGGGTTTTTTAGGTTTTTTAGGGTTTTTTAGGTTTTTTGGGTTTTTTGGGTTTTAAGTTTTTTTATAGTTTTATAACATTTTTAGGGGTTTAAAGAGTTTTTTACAATTTTTAGTGGGTTTTTAGATTTTTATTGGATTTTAATTTTTTAAGGTTTTTAGGGGTTTATATTATTTTAGGGGGTTATCTAGGTTTTTATTATTTTTTACGTTTTCAGGTATTTTTAGGGATTTTTAGGATTTTTATAGTTTTATGGTTTTTAGGGATTTTCAGGGTTTTTTTGGGTTTTATGGTTTTTTTTGAGTTTGTTAGTGTTTTATGGTTCTTTAGAGCTTTTTAAAAAATCAGGGTTTTTAAGGGTTTTTAGAGTTTTTAGTTGTATTTTATGTTTTGTTAGGCTTTTAAATGTTTTTAGGGGATTTTTGGTTTTCTGGGGTTTTATAGGGTTTTTAGGATTTTTTACACTTTCAGGGATTTTTAGGGATTTTTTTTGGATTTTTGTGGTTTTTAGGGTTTTCTATAGTTTTTTGGGATTTTGAGGGTTTTAGGGATTTTAGGATTTGTAGGTTTTTTTGGGTTTTTATGGTTTTTTAATGTTTTTAAGGTTTTTTAGAGTTTTTTAACGTTATTAGGGGTTTTAGAGTTCTTAGTGGTTTTACATTTTTTATGGGTGTTTATCATTTTTAAAGTTATTTAGGGGTTGTTTTAGTTTTTAGGGGGTTTTATGGGTTTTTTTACATTTCTCAGGGTTTTTAGGGATTTTTTAGGATTTTATAGTTTTGGGGGTTTTTAAGTATTTTAGGGATTTTGAGTGGTTTTGGGGGTTTTTTATATTTTTTCAGGGTTTAAAGTGGTTTTAGAGTTTATTAACATTTTTATGAGTTTTAAGTGTTTTTATAGTTTTTAGTGATTTTTTAATGTTTTTTGGGTTTTTATGTTTTTTAAGGTTTTTGATGTATTTATGGTTTAGAATTTTTAGGGTTTTTTACATTTTAAATTATTTTTAGTAATAATATAGGATTTTTATTGTTTTTAGGGTTTTTGGGGATTTGGATGTGTTTTGGGGCTTTTAGGGTTTTTTAGGGTTTTTCTGGTCGTTTTGGGGTTTTTGTGATTTTTTTAGTTTTTAGGGTTTTAAAGGTTTTTTAGAGTTTTTTTTATCTTTTTTAGGGATTTTTATGGTTTTTATAATTTTAGTGGTTTTTAGGGTTTTTAGGTTTTTTTTGGGGGTTTTCAGGGTTTTTTGGGTTATTAACATTTCATGGATTTTCAAGTATTTTCAGGATTTTTTTTAAGTTTTAGGGTTTATAGTTTTTAGTGATATTGATGGTTTTAAGGGGTTTTCAACTTTTTTAGTGGTTTTCAGGGTGTTTAGGACTTTTGTGGTTTTATGGGTTTTTTGAGTTTTTTAGGGTTTTAAGGTTTTTAGTGGTTTTTAACATTTTTATGGGTTTTAAGGGTTTTTAGAGTTTTTATTTGGGTTTTGGGTTTTTAGGGATTTTATGGTTTTAGAGGTTTTATTGTTTTCAGGGGTTTTCTTTGTTTTTATGGTTTTTCATTTTTAGGTATTTTTAGGGAATTTAGAGTTTATATGATTTTTATGATTTTTAGTGTTTTTAATGATTTTGAGGGTTTTAATGTGTTTTTTAGGGTTTTTGGGTTTTTTGGGTTGTTTATGTTTTTTTTCTGTTTTTTGGGAGTTTTAGTGTTTTTTGGAGTTTTTTTAAAAAAGTTAAGGTTTTTTAGGGTTTTTAAAATTTTTAGGGGTTTTAAGGATTTTTAGAGTTTATAGTGGTTTTTGGGGTTTTTTTAAAAAATTTAAGGTTTTTTAGGGTTTTTTAAAAATTTTAGAGATTTTAAGGATGTTTTAAGTTTATTGCGGTTTTAGGGTTTTTAGGGTTTTTAGGGTTTTTAGGTTTTCAAGGATTTTTATGGATTTTTTAGATTTTTGTTTTTTTTTTGTTTTTTTCTGATTTTGAGAGGTTTTTTTGCGGTTTTTTTGGTTTTTTGGATTTATGGTTTTTTGGGGATTTGTTTTTTTCTTAATTTTTTTTATAATTTATAATGTTTTTTAGATTTTTTTTATTGTTTTTAGGGGTATTGAGGGTTTTTAGTGTTTTTAGTGGTTTTTTGGTTTTTCTGGGTTTTTCTGGTTTTAAGGCATTTTTCAGGGTTTTTAGTGTTTTTATGAATTCATGTATTTTTTAGTTATTTTTTGGATTTTTATGTTTTTTTTTGGGGGGGGGGGGTTAGAGTTTTATGGATTTCTAGGTTTTTTAGGGTAGTTCAGGGTTTTTTGGGTTTTTGGTTTTTTTGTTTTTGTTTTTTTTGGTTTTTTGAGTATTTTAGTGTTTTTAATTTTTTCTTGTTTTTCAATGTTTTTAGGGGTTTTAAGGGTCTTTAGATTTTTTAGTTTATTTTTTGGGTTTTTATGGGTTTTAGGGTCTTTTATTAGTTTTAGGGTTTTTTCGCATTTAAGAGGGGTTTTTGAGATTTTTATATTTTTAGTGATTTTTTGGGATTTTTTAGTATTTTTATTGTTTTTATGGTATTTTAGGGTTTTTTGGGGATTTTGAGGGTTTTAGGGTTGTTCATGGTAATTAGGTGTTTTATGGTTTTTTTGGGATTTTAAGGTTTTTTTTGTGTTTTTTACGGTTTTAATGTTTTTAGAGTTTTTTTTAACATTTTAGGGGTTTAAAGGGTTTTTATTGTTTTTAGTGTTTTTTAGGGTTTTATGGGGTTTTAAGGTTTTTTAAGGATTTTAGGGGTTGTTATGGTTTTTCGGGTTTTTTCTTGGTTTTTATGGTTTTTTACATTTTCAGTGATTTTTAATGCTTTTTATGATTTTTTTTTGGTTTTTAGGGTTTTTAGGGTTTTTAGGGGTTTTAGGGATTTTCAGGGGTTTTAGGGTGTTTCATGGTTTTAGGGTATTTTTGGGTTTTTTTTAGAGTTTTTTAGTTTTAAATATTTTTTAGAGTTTTTAAACATTTTTAGGGGTTTTAATGGTTTTTAGAGTTTTTAGTGGGTTTTTAGGGTTTTTATGTGTTTTAAGGAGTTTTTATGTTTTTTAGGGGTTTTTATAGTTTTCATGGGTTTTCAAGGTTTTTAGTGTTTTTTAGATTTTTTGGGATTTTTAAGGATTTTTAGGGTTTTTGGAAGGATTTTGGCCTTTTTATGTTTTTTATGATTTTTATGGTTTTGGGGATTTTGAGGGTTTTTTGGGTTTCTTAGGGGTTTTAGGGTTTTCTAAGGTTTTAAAGTCTTTTGGGTTTTATATTTTTTTGAGTTTTTAGGGTTTTAAAGGCTATTTAGAGTTTTATGGGTTTTTTTAGATTTTTTAAGGTTTTTTAGGTTTTTTAGGGTTTTATGGTTTTCAGGGGTTTTTCAAGGTTTTCAGGGTTTTCAGGGATTTTTAAGTCTTTTTTAGTCTTTTTATGGTTCTTATGGTTTTTAGTGTTTTAGAGATTTTGAGATTTTTAAAAAAATTTAGAGGTTATTAAGTTTTTAGGGGTTTTCATCATTTTTTAGGTCTTTTGTGTTATTTGGGTTTTTGAGTTTTATAGAGTTTTTAATTTTTTTTAAAGTTTTTTAATGTTTTAGGTGTTTTTATAGTTTTTAAAGGTTTAAGTTCGTTTTTAAGATTTAATGTGTTTTGGGGGTTTTTAATGGTTTTTTTTGTTTTTATGGTCTTAACAGGTGCTTCGGGGTTTTTAGCGTTTTTTACGTTTTCATGTATTATTTGGAATTTTTTAAGATTTTTATGGGTTTTAGAATTTTTTAGGGTTTTTAGGGATTTTGAGGGTTTAAATATTTTCAGGGTTTTTTAAGGTTTTAGGGTTTTTCAGGGTTTTTAGGGTCTTGTGGGTCTTTAGGGGTTTTTTTTGTGTTTTTGGGATTTTTATTGTTTTAGAGTTACGTAACATTTTTTGGGTTTTAAGTGTTTTTAGAGTTTTTAGTGGTTTTTTTTGGTTTTTATGAGTTTTTAGTTCTTTTTAAGTTTTTGGGGGGGTTTATGGTTTTTATGGTTTTATCTGAGTTTTTACGGTTTTTTATGTTTTTAGAGATTTTTTGGGATTTTTTTGGATTTTATGGTTTTTTGGGTTTTTAGGGGTTTTAGGGATTTGGGGGGTTTTAGGGGATTTTAGAGCTTTTTATGGTTTTACGGATTTTAAGGGTTTTAGGGTCATTTTGGTTTTTAGGGTTTTTTCAGTTTTTAGGGTTTAATGTGTTTTAGAGTTTTTTAATGTTTTAGTGGCATTGAGGGTTTTTATAGTTTTTAGTGATTTTTAGTGTTTTTATGAGGTTTAGGGTTTTTCAATATTTTTTGCGTTTTAACGGGATTTTAGGGATTCTAGGGTTTTTTATATTTTCAAGGATTTTTACTACCTTTTAGGATTTTTATGGATTTTAGGGTTTTTGTAGGGTTTTTAGGGATTTGATAGTTTTTAGGGGTTTTAAGGTTTTTAGGGTTTTTAGGGTTTTCAATGCTTTTAGGGTCATTTTGGGTTCTATGGTTTCATTTATATTTTTTAGGATTTTTAATGTTTTTTAGATTTTTTTTATCGTTTTTAGGGTTTTAAAGGTTTTTTAGAGTTTTTAGTTGTTTTGAGTATTAATGTGTTTTGGGATTTTTTTATGGTTTTTATGGTTTTAGGGATTATTCTGGGTTTTTAGGGTTTTTTACATTTTTAGGGATTTCAGGTTTTTTTGGTTTTTTGTGTTTTTAGGTGTTTTGAGGGATTTTAGGGGCTTTTGGGTTTTTTTATGGTTTTAGGGGTTTTCCAAGTTTTTATGGTCTTTCTGGGGTTTTAGGACTTTTTTTGAGTTTTTTAGGAGTTTTTAATTTTTTTAGAGTTTTAATGATTTAGGCGTTTTAAGGGTATTTAGAGTTTTTAGTGGTTTTTAGGGTTTTATGGGTTTTAGGGTTTTTTATGGTCTTTAGGGGTTTTTTACATTTTTAGATATTTTTAGGGATTTTATAGGATTTTTATGGTTTTGAGGGTTTTTTTGGGTTTTTAGGGATTTTGAAAGATTTTAGGGTTTTTAGGGGTTTTTTGGGTTTTTAGGGTTTTTCCTGGTTTTTACTGTTTTTTTGGGTTTTTAGGTTTTTTGAGTTTTTTAGGGTTTTATGGTTTTTTAGATTTTTTTAACGTTTCTAGGGGTTTTAAGGGGTTTTACTAGTTTTTAGGGTTTTTTATTGTTTTTAGGGATTTTAGGGATTTTTATGTTTTTAGGGATTTTTAAGGCTTGTTTTCAATTTTTATGGTTTTTAGGGGTTTTCTGAATTTTTATAGATTTTGAGGGTTTTGGGGTGTTTAGTGTTTTCATGGTTTTGTGGTTTTTTTTGATTTTTTTAGGTTATTAGGGTGGTTTTTTCTAGTTTTTCTGGGTTTTATGGTCTTTTAGATTTTTTAACTTTTTTAGGGTTTTAAAGAGTTTTTAGAGTTCATAGTGGTTTTAGGGTATTTATGGGTTTTAGGGATTTTTAATGTTTTTAGGGATTTTACGGATTTCAGGGGTTTTTTTAGGGTTTCTTACAATTTCATATATTTTTAGTGACTTTTTAGGATTTTTATGGTTTTTAGGGCATTTAGAGATTTTGAGGGGTTTTAAGGGTTTTTATGGGGTTTTAGGGTTTTTAGGTTTTTTAGTTGTTTTATTCTTTTTTGGAGGGTTTTATGGTTTATTTGAGTTTTTAGGGTTTTAAGGTTTTTTAGAGTTTCAATGTTTTTAGGGTTTTAAAGGGTTTTTATAGTTCTTAGTATGTTTTATAGTTTTTAAGGAATTTTGGGGTTTTATGGTTTCTAGGGTCTTTTCAGGGTTTTTAGGAATTTTTAGGGATTTTTATGAATTTTATGGTTTTTAGGGTTTTAGGGATTTTGAGGGTTTTAGGCATTTTTAGGATTTTTTTTGGGTTTTTAGGGTTTTTATTGTTTTTTTTATTTTTTTAGGTTTTTTGAGTTTTTTAGATGTTTTAATGTTTGTTAGAGTTTTTAACATTTTTTGGGGTTTAAATGGTTTTTAGAGTTTTTAGTTGTTTTTAGTGTATTTATGGGTTTTTAGAGATTTTTAAGGTTTTTAGGGGTTTTTTCTCAGGGCTTTTAGGGTATTTTTTTGAGTTTTTTTAGGGTTTTTAATTTTCTTAGTGGTTTTAGAAGTTTTCAGAGGTTTCAAGGGTTTTTATATTTTTAGCGGGTTTTATTGTTTTTCAGGGTTTTTTAATGTTTTTAGGGGTTTTTAGGGATTTCAAGGATTTTTTAGGGTTTTTAGTGCTTTTATGTTTTCTGATATTTTTTAAATATCTTTTATGTTTTTTATCTTTTTATGGGGTTTTAGGCTATTTAGGTATTTTTAGAGTTTTAGGGGTTTTAAGGGTGGGGGGTTGTGGTTTTTAGGGGTTTTAGGGGTGTTTTATTTTTTCTCAGGTTTTTATGATTTTTTATAGTTTTTAACATTTTTAGGGGCTTTAAGGGATTTAAGAGTTTTTGGTGGATTTTTAGTGTTTTATATGGTTTTTAGGGGTTTTACTATATTTAGGGCTTTTAGGGTTTTTAGGGGGGTTTTCAGGGATTTTGAGGGAACTTTTAAATTTTTTATGACTTTTAGAGTTTTTAAGGGTTTTTAGGCATTTTCTAGGTTTTAAGGGGTTTTAGGGTTTTTTAAGGTTTTTAGAGAGTTTAGGGGTTTCTATAGTTTTTATTGTTTTTTTAGTTTTTTATGTTTTTAAGGATTTTTAGAGTTTTTTAACATTTTAGGGGATTTAAGGTTTTTTCGAGTGTTTAGTGGTTTTGGGGTTTTATGGATTCTTAGGGTTTTTAAGGTTTTATGGGTTTCATGGTTTTTTCATGGTTTTATGGTTTTTTATGTTTTCAATAATTTTTAGGGATTTTTTAGGGTTTTTATGGTTTTTAGGGTTTTTAGGGGTTTTAAGGATTTTGTGGGTTTTTTGGGTTTTTTTGGGTTTTTTGGGTTTTTTTTTGGGTTTTTTATTTTTATTTTTTTTTTGAATTTTTAGGGGTTTTAAGGTCTTTTAGTGTTTGTTAACATTTTTAGGAGTTTTGAGGGTTATTTCTAGTAATTAGTGAATTTAGGGGTTTAAAGTGTTTTTAGGATTTTCATGGTTTTTAGGGGATTTTATGGTTTTGAGGGGTTTTTTTGGGTTTTTAGGATATTTTTACATTTTCAGAGATTTTTTGGGATATTTTTTGTATTTTTATGATTTTGAGGTATTTTTTAGGTTTTTAGGGATTTTGAGGGGTTTTAGGCATTTTTAGGCTTATAAGGGTTTTTATGTTTTTTGGGGGTTTTACGGATTTTTTTTTTGATTTTTTAGGTTTTTTAAGGGTTTTAAAAGTGTTTTAATGTTTTTAGGGGTTTTAAGGGAATTTAGAGTCTTTATTAGTGTTTTAGGGTTTTTATGGGTTTTTGGGTTTTTTAAAGGTTTTTAGGGGTCTTCTGCTTTTCTGGATTTTTTCAGGGTTTTTATTTTTTTTACGTTTTTTGGGATTCTTAGGGATTTTTTTATAAATTTTATGGCTTTTATTTATTTTTAGGGTTTATAGAAATTATGAGGTTTTTTTTTTCAAGGTTTTAGGATTTTTTATTTTTTTTATGGTTTTTATGTTTTTTTATAGTTTTTAACTTTTTGATGGGTTTTATGGGGTTTTATAAGTTTTTTGTGGTATTTAGGTTTTTTTGGATTTTAGGGGTTTTAAGGTTTTTAGGGGTTTTTTCAGGGTTTTTTATGTTTTTAGGGGTTTTTAGGGATTTTTTAGGATTTTTATGGTTTTCAAGGTTTTTTATAGTTTTTAGAGATTTTGAGGGTTTTTAGGGGGTTTCAAGGTTTTTTAGGGTTTTTGGGGTTTTTTGGTCTTTATGGGTTTTTAGGGTTTTTTTTCAATTTTTTAGAGTTTTTAAGGTTTTTTAGAGTTGTTTAACAATTTTAAGGCAAGGAATATGTGAGGGTTGGTCTATTCTCCCCCCCCCCCCAAGTTTATTAGAAAGAAAAAAGGAGACACAGTATACAAGGGAGGGGAGGGGTCAAACGACCCACACCCAAAAACCCCTTACAACCCACGCCAAAAAAGAAAAACAAAGAAAGAAAAATACTCAAAAACAAACACAACAACAGAATCATCTTGTCACATCCAGCCTGTACCAGCATCCAGCAGCACCATATCCAAACATCATAGTAACACAGCAGCAACAACACATCCAAACCAACCATCCCCAGCAACCAACAACACCAAATCCGACATCACAACCAATCACAACCAGCATCATCAAACCACAGCACAAGAACTGCAACCAAACACAGCCATCATCACCTCCCAACAAACAACAACCAGCATCATGCATCACAATAGAAAACCCATCCGCAGTAGCAGCAAATAACCAATCACACATCATCCACTTCTCACCAAGAAGGTCCATCTCCAGCAACATAGAACCATCAACATCAACAGAACAAAATCCAGCATTACCCAACAGAACCGATAGCCAGCAACCACATCGAAAACCACCATCTCTCTAGGGTAGAAAGACTCTTGAACATCAAACTATCCACATCACAAAGCCTGAAGAGGGAGAGATCAACGAAACCGCTGAATTGGATTCCAAGATGGAACCCTAGAGATCACCGCGTCGGGAGAAGCCTAGGAGAGATCGGCGCCATCTTCCTTCGCCTTCCTTAACATTTTTAGGGGGTTTCAAGGTTCTTAGAGTTTTTAGTGGGTTTTAGGGGTTTTGTGGGTTTTTATGATTTTTTAATGTTTTTAGGGATTTTTATAGTTTTCGGGTATTTTTTATGGTTTTTAGGGTTTTTAACATTTTTAGGGATTTTAGGGATTTTAGGGACTTCTTACGATCTTTATGGTTTTTAGGTTATTAGGGTTTTTGAGGGTTTTAAGGGGTTTTTAGGTTTTTTTTTGGTTTTATTTGTTTATATGGGTTTTTTGAGATTTTAGGGGTTTAAAGGGTTTTGGAGTTTTCTTAAGGCTTTAAGGATTTTTAAGGGTTTTTTGAGTGTTTAGTGGTTTAGGGTTATTATTGGGTTTTAGTGTTTTTATGTATTTAAGGGTTTTTTATGGTTTTCTGGGGTTTTTTAGAGTTTTTATGGATTTTTAGATTTTCATGTTTTTTAGGAATTTTTTTGTATTTGTATGGTTTTTAGGGATTTTTAGGGTTTTTAGGGATTTTGAGGGGTTTTAGGGTTTTTAGTATTTTTTAGGGGTTTTAATGTTTGTTTTGTGTTTTTACGGTTTTTAAGGTTTTTTATAGTTTTTTAATGTTTTTAATGGTTTTAAGTGTTTTTAGAGTTATTACTAGGTTTTTAAGGTTTTGTGGGGGTTTTAAGGTTTTTATTAGTATTTATGGTTTCCAGTGGTCTTTCAGTAATTAGGATATTTTACATTTTTTGGGAATTTTAGTGGTTTTTATGATTTTTATGGTGTTTTGGGGTTTTCTTAGGTATTTAGGGACTTTAAGGGTTTGAGGGTTTTTAGGGTTTTTAGGGTTTTTATGGGTTTTTTGGGAGTTTTGGGTTTTTTTTGAGTTTTTTAGGGTTTTTATGTTTTTAGTGTTTTTTAATGTTTTATGGGTTTTGATGGTTTTTATAATTTTTAGTGTTTTTAGTGGTTTTTAGGATATTTGTCGGTTTTTAGGGTTTTTAGATGTTTTTTTGATTTTCAAGGGTTTTTTTATGGTTTTTAGGGTTTTTTATGTTTTTAGAGTTTTTTAGGGATTTTTTCAGTTTTTTTATGGTTTTTATGGGTTTTTAGGGGGTTTAGGTATTTTCATGGTTTTTAGGGGTTTAATGGTTTTTAAGGTTTTTTTCATTTTTTTGGGTTTTTTTGGGTTTTTAGTTTTTTTTTGAGTTCTTTTGGATTTTTAATGTTTTTTGGAGTTTTTAAATTTTTTAGGGATTTTAAGGGATTTTATAGTTTTTATTGGCCTTTTTGGGTTTTAATGGGTTTTTAGTATTTTTAAGGATTTTAAGGGTTTCATGGGTTTAGGGGGTTTTCAGGGTTTTAGGCTTATGTTTTTATGGATTTTTAAGATTTTTAGGTTTTTTCAAGGTTTTTATTGTTTTTTTGGGTTTTTAGGGGATTTTAGAGTTTTAACGTTTTTAGGGGTTTTAAGGGTTTTTAGAGTTTTTAGTGGATTCTAGGGTTTTTATGGTATTTTAGTGTTTTTATGGATTTTAGGGGTTTTTATGGTTTTTAGGGGTTTTTAGGTGTTTTTTCGTTTTCAGGGATTTTTCTGTATTTTTATGGGTTTTACGGATTTTTAGGTATTTTAGGGATTTTGAGGGTTTTTAGGGGTTTTCAGGGCTTTAGGGTTTTCAAGGTTTTTATGGTTTTTTGAATTTTTGGTGTTTTTTTTGTTTTTTAGGAGTTTTACAGTTTTTAGAGTTTTTAACGTTTCTAGTGGTTTTGCAGATTTTTAGATTTTTTATTGGGGTTTTAGGGGTTTTTAGGGTTTTTAATGTTTTTAGGGGTTTTTTACATTTTTAGGGATATTTTGGCCTTTTGAGGATTTCCATGGTTTTTAGGGGTTTTACAGTTTTTAGGGATTTTTAGGGTTTTTGGGGTTTTGGGGGTTTTTCATTTTTTAGGCTTTTAAGGATTTTTAGTGTTTTTTAACTTTTTAGGGGTTTTAATGGTTTTTAAAGTTTTCAGTGGTTTTTTGGGGTTTTAATGGTTTTTAAGGTTTTTGAGGGTTTTATTATTCTCAAGGGGTTTCATGGTTTTTTATGTTTTTAGAGATTTTTGGGGATTTTTTAGGATTTTTATAGTTTTTAGGGTTTTTAGGGACTTTGGGGGGTTTTAGATTTTTTATGGTTTTTAGAGTTTTTAGGGGTTTTCAGGGTTTTTATAATCTTTTGGTTATTTTTGTGTTTTTTTGAGTTCTTTAGGGGTTTTACGGTTTTAGGGGTTTTTAACATTTTTAGAGGGTTTAATGGTTTTTAGAGTTTTTAGTGGTTTTTAGGAATTTTTTAGGTTTTTAGGGGTTTTTTGGATTTCAATGGGGTTTTAGGGATTTTAGGGTTTTTACGTTTTTAGGGATTTTCAAGGATTTTTAAGTTCTTATGGTTTTTATGGATTTTATGGTTTTTATGGATTTTGAGGGTGTTAGGGTTTTTTTAGGGTTTTTAGGGTTTTTCAGGGTTTTGGGGTCTTTTGGGTTTTTAGTGTTTTTTTGAGTTTTTTAGATTTTTTTAAAGTTTTTAGGGATTTTAATGGTTTTTAGAGTTTTTAGTGGTTTTTAGGGTTCTTATGTGTTTTTAGGGTCTTTATGGGATTAAGGGGTTTTCATGGTTTTCAAAGGTTTTAAGTGTTTTTTACATTTTTAGGTATTTTTTAGGATTTTCATGGTTTTTAGAGTTTTTATGGATTTTTAAGGTTTTAGGGTTTTAAGGTCTTTTAAGGTTTTATGATTTTTTGAAATTTTTAAGGTTTTAAAGGTTTTTATTGTTTTTAACATTTATTGGGGTTTTAAGGGTTTTTAGAGTTTTTAGTTATTTCTAGGGTTTTATGGGGTTTTAGGGTTTTTTTACGGTTTGTAGGGGTTTTTATTATTTTCATGGGGTTTTCAAGGGTTTTAGGGTTTTTTAGGTTTTCAGGGATTTTTAGGGATTTTTATGGTTTTTAAGGCTTTTTTGAGTTTTTATAGATTTTGAGGGGTTTTAGGGGTTTTTTGGAGGTTTAGGGATTTTTCTTGAATTTTTAGGGGTTTTATGATTTTTTAGAGTTTTTAACATTTTTAGGGGGATTAAAGGTTTTTAGAGTTTTTGGTGTTTTTTTGTTTTTATGGGTTTTTAGTGTTTTTAAGGTTTTAGGGGCTTTTATGGTTTTTAGGGTTTTTTACGACTTTTAGGTTTTTTTATATTTTTAGGGATTTTCAAGGTTGTTTTACGATTTTTATGGTTTTTAGGGATTCTGTGAATTCTTAGGGGTTTTTAAGGTTTATGTTGGATTTTGGGGGTTTATTGTTTTTTTATGATTTTAGGGGTTTTAAGGGTTTTTTGAGTTTTTAACATTTTTAGGGGTTTTAAGGGTTTTTTGGGTTTTTAGTGGATTTTAGGGATTTTTTGGGTATTTCAGGGTTTTTTGAAAGGAAAAATATTATATATATAAATATATATGTGATGAATTACAAACAAGATCACCCAAAGGTGAAATGATGGTATGCCTAAGAAACCATAGGCCTAGGGCAACCAAAACAAGGCATGATCTCCAAGAAAAAGATCGCATGAAACACAAAGTAACCAAGAAAACATGTAAGGACCAACCAAACCCTATCCAAATAGAGATTATCACCTATAAGCCTACACAACACCGAGGAGAATCTACAAGCAACAACAACCCAACAACAAAAAAACTCTAACAACTGAGAAGGAGGCTGCAAAAAAGCAACAAGCACAACAACAACAATAGAGGAGGAGTAAACAGTCACGAGAAACAACAAGACCATCCATGTTACAAGAAAGGCATCTAACAAAACTAGAAGAACCACGGTCGATAGGAGACGAGTATGCACATTGCCCCCAAATCCATAGAAAGCAGCCGCTGTATCACCCAGACCCAGTAAGAAATCCCTCTATGAGCAGCGAAAACAACCCAAGAGGAGCAACCCAACCACGACATCACTACCCGAGAAATACAGCCATGAGAAACCATCCACCTAGAACCACTGTAGGGAAAATAAAGTCACCAATAGAACCAGGCTCTACCCACAGTCCAACCACAGCAGCCCCAGCAAAATGAAGCTACAAAAACAGCAAAAAGAACCCCCCCCCCCCCACACGCACTCACCACCAACCTCACACACGCACACACGCATGCCACCACCACCAAAACACACGCATGAACACACACACCCCACCCACACAAACACACACACACACATGCAACACCACCCACATGAATGAACCCTCACAAATAAATTGTCAACCATACCTATAACCAGCCAAAGAACCACCACCCACAGACATAAGACTCATTTGAAGCTCAACAACAACATGCCCCAACTACCCCGAAACAAGTCCAATAACATCTGCAGCCGCAAAAAGAGATCCACAATGAGAAAATCTACATCAAGCAATCCTAGATATACACCACCAACACCAATACTCCATACCCCCAACAACCGAAAACCACACAGCTACAACAACAACACCGTATATCCAAGGAACCAACCACAACAACAAGCAAGCTCAGCTTCCCACTAGACCAACCCAACCCCAACCCATCATCATTCCCAACATCATCTGAGCCCTCCTCCACAAATACAGCCACAACCAACACCATAAAAGCAGCCAAAACCAAGAAAATAATGGCCATAAGAGCTAGTAAGAAGAATAATAGGATGCAATCAACCATAATCAACCCATGCCAAATCAACATAACACCCCTCCACTACTCAACCCACTCCAAGCAGCACCAGATGAATCTTTCTTCGCACTAGAGGCTAGCCACTCCAAGATCCAAAAAACTCTAGACACTCCCATCACTTCCCAAAAAACCCAGCAAACTCCACACCTAGTATGTTCCATTCTCCGATCAGAACCTGCTCCTTGCATCAAACACAACACCAGACTCTACCAACCATCAACTCCAACACTTCTAATAAACATGGACACCTACAACCAACTGAAGAGCCAAGAAACAATCAATAAAATAGCCCCAAAACCCTATCATGAATAGCCACCGACACCAAGCACCAAGCAACCCCCCCCCCCCAAAAAAAACAAGAAGAAGGTTTCTCCAACCATCGACACCCAAATACCTCCAATAGCCACAACCCCTCCACCAACCACAGCCCAACTATTTCACAAGAAATACACCACCAACATAACCCTTCCACCCAGAAAAGGTCCATATCCAATAGCGCCAGCACATTAGACCAAAAGAAACAACTGAAAATACCATCAACAACATGATAGAGCCACAACATAAGGAATAGTCCATAGTAGAAAAACAACCCAATGTGCAAAAACTAGCAATCAACCATCCCTCAGTCTTTACCTTGTTATATGAAAATTGTTTACAATACGATAATTTGGAACAAATGACCAAGTTAATTTTGAGCCAAATATAGCTACCACTATGAGAGGTATATCCATAAAATCAATAATTCCACTCCTTCCAAATTAAATACACCAAAGAATCCAACCCGATTCTTCCCAAAACACAAGTTAGATAATCTATATTGAATTTTATAGTAAACCATAAAATAACATCTGAAAGGGAACAACTTGGGCAGTCATCTTTTATGAGACTCAAAAGGGAGGACCAAAGTTATCAAGACCAACCATAGTGGAAAAAAAGGTTATCAATACTCTATAGAATTCGATTTACAATGGAACTAATCATGAGGGATTTTTAGGGATTTTTTAGGATTTTAATGGTTTTAGGGTTTTTAGATTTTTTTCAGGGTTTTTTAGGGTCTTTAAGGCTTTAATGATTTTCTGGGATTTAGGGGTTTTTTTTGAGTTCTTAGTGTTTTTAATGTTTCTAGTATTTTTAACATTTTTAGGGGTTTAAAAGGTTTTTAGAGTTTTTAGTTGGTTTTTTAGGGTTTTCATGGGATTTTAAGGTTTTTAGAGGGTTTTATGTTTTTCATGGGGGTTTTCAAGGTTTTTTTTTATGTTTTTAGGTATTTTTAGGTATTTTTATGGTTTTTAGTGTTTTTAGGGATTTTGGGAGATTTTAAAGGTTTAGGGTTTTATGGTTTATGGTGGTTTAGGGTTTTTTTAGTTTTTAGGGGTTTTAATGTTTTTTAGATTTTTTTAATATTTTTAGGGGTTTAAATGGAATTTAGTGTTTTTAGTGGAATTTAGGGGTTTTATGGGTTTTTAGGGTTTTTATAGTTTTTTGGGGTTTTAGAGGTTTTTATGCTTTTCAGGGGGGTTTTAAGGGTTTTCATGGGTTTTTAAAATTTTCAGGATTTTTAGGGCATTTTTAGGTTTTTTAGGGTTTTAGCGATTTTAGGGGTTTCTAGGGTTTTTAGCCATTTTGAGGGTTTTTAGGATTTTTTTGGGATTTAAGGTATTTCAGGGTTTTTAGGGTCTTTTGGGTCTTGGGTGTTTTTATTTTTTATGTATTTTAAGCCTTTTTATAGTTTTTAACATCTTTATGGGTTTATAGGTTTTTAGATTTTTTTAGTGGTTTTGGGGGTTTTTTATGTTTTTTATATTTTTTACAGTTTTTGAGATTTTTAGGGGATTTGTTGGTTTTCAGGGGGTTTTCATAGTTTTAGTGTATTTTAGGTTTTTATGGATTTTTTTGGTTTTTTTTTGGATTTTCATGGTTTTTAGGCATTTTGATGGTTTTTAGGGTTTTCAGGGTATTTTAGGGGTTTTATGTTTTTTAGTGTTTTTATGGTTTTTTTGGTCTTTCGGGGTTTTTCTTTTGAGTTTTTTTGGTTTTTAAGGTTTTTTATAGTTTTTAAACTTTTTAAGAGTTTTTAGAGTTTTTAGTGGTTTTTATAGTTTTCAAGTGTTTTTTAGGTTTTTCAAGATTTTTTACATTTTTAGGGATTTATATGGATTTCTTATGATTTTTGCGGTTTTTAGGGTTTTTTAGGGTTTTTTGTGATTTTGGGGGGTTTTAGGGTATGAGTTTTTTTTTTGGGGGGGGGGGTTGGGTTTTTTGGGTTTTGGGGTTTTTTTAGTTTTTAGGGGTCTTAAAGTTTTTAGAGTTTTTAACATTTTTAGGGGTTTTAAGGGTTTTGGAGTTTTTAGTAGATTTTTAGGGGTTTTAGGGGTTTTTTAGGGTTTTAGGGGATTTAAGGTTTTCAAGGGTTTTAAGGGTTTTTTAAAGTTTTAGGGATTTTTAGGGAATTTTATAGATTTTTATAGTTTTTCAATTTTAGGGTTTTTAGGGATTTTTAGGTGTTTCTTGGGTTTTTAGGTTTTTCTTTGGGGATTCTGGGGTTTTAAGGGTTTTTATGGTTTTTCAGGGTTTTTAGGAAATCTGGGGGGTTTTAGGGTTTTTATTGTTTTTAAGGGTTTAAAGAGTTTTTAGATCTTTTTACCATTTTTAGGTGTTTTAACAGTTTTAGAGTTTTTAGAAGTCTTTTAGGGGTTTATGTGTTTTTAAGGTCTTTATGGGTTTTATGGTTTTCAAGGGTCTTTCAGTGATGTTCCATTTTCAGTTATTTTTAGGGATTTTTAATGATTTTTATGGTTTTTAGGGGTTTTAGGTATTTCCCTGGTTTTGGGGTGTTTTTTGGGTTTTTTGAGTTTTCTACGGTTTTTAAGGTTTTTAGGGATTTTATGGTTTTTTGGGTTTTTAGGGATTTCTTGATTTTTAAGGGTTTTAAGGTATTTTAGATTTATTTGACATTTTAGTGGTTTTAATGGTTTTTAGGGGTTTTATGGTATTTATGGGGTTTTTTGTTTTTACGGTTTTTAGTGGTTTTCTATTTTTCAGGGGGTTTTTAGGGTTTTTTACGTTTTTAGGGGTTTTTAGGGTTTTTATGTTTTTTATGGTTTTCAGGGGTTTTGGGGGTTTTTAGGAATTTTGGGGGTTTTCAGGGGTTTTCAGGGTTTTTTCGTGTTTTTAGGGTTTTCTGGTTTTTTGGGGTTTTATGGGGTTTTTTTAGTTTTTTAGGGTTCAAAATGATTTTTGAGGTTATTAACATTTTTAAGGGGCTTAAGGGGTTTTATTGATTTTAGTGGGGTTTTAGGGTTTCCGTGGCTTTTATGGTTTTTAGGGGTTTTGTGGTTTTTTAGGATTTTATAGGGTTTTGGGATTTTTTATGTTTTCAGGGTTTTTAAGGTTTTTAGGGGTTTTAGGGATATTGATGGTTTTTATGGGTTTTCATGGTTTTTTAGGTTTTTTAGGGTTTTTATGTTTTTTTTTGGGTTTTGGGGGTTTTTTGAGTTTTTAGGGGTTTTATGGTTTCTAAAGTTTTTTAACATTTTTAGGTGTTTAAAGGTTAATAAAGATTTTAGTGGGGTTTTAGGGTTTTTATGGGGTTTTAGGGTTTTTTAATGTTTATGAAGTTTTTTATAGTTTTTAGGGGTTTTGAGGTTTTTTAAGGTTTTTTGGGATTTTGATGGTTTTGGGGCTTTTAGTGTTTTTAGAGTTTTTATGGGTTTTAGGGTTTTTTTTGGTTTTAGGGTTATTTTGAGTTTTTTACTATTTTTAAGGTTTTAGTGTTTTTAACATTTTTAGAGGTTTAAATGATTATTAGGAGTTTAAATTATTATTAGATTTTTTATTGGGTTTTATGGATTTTTTGGGGTTTTAGGGTTTTTAAGGTTTTTAGGGTTTTTTTATGTTTTTCATAGGATTTTCAAGATATTTAGGGGTTTTTTTATGTTTTCATGGATTTTTAGTGTTTTTTTAGGTTTTTAGGTTTTTAGGTTTTTAGGTTTTTTAGGGTTTTTTAGGGTTTTCTAGGGGTTTTATGGTCCTTTTCGTTTTTAGGTTTTTTTTGAGTTTTTAGGGTTTTGAATATTTTTTGAGTTTTTTAACGTTTTAAGGGGTTTAATGGGTTTTTAAAGTTTTTAGTGGTTTTTATGGTTTTTATGGGATTTTAGGGCTTCTTAAAGTTTTATGGTTTTTTATGGATTTCAGGGGTTTTTAAGGATTTTTTTACTTTTTTGGGGGTTTTTTGGGCGTTTTTAGGATTTTTTAGGTTTTAGGGTTTTTAGGGTTTTTATGGATCTTGATGGTTTTTAAGATTTTTCAAGGTTTTAGGTTTTTACGGTTTTTTGGGGGTTTAAGGATTTTTTAGTTTCTAGGGTTTTCATAGTTTTTTTGAGTTTTTAACATTTTTAGGGGTTTAATTTTTTTTATAGTTTTTAGTAGTTTTTATGGGGTTTTAGGGTTTTTAAGATTTTTAGGGGTTTTTATGGTTTTCAGGGTTTTTTGGTTTTCATGGATTTTTAAGGATTTTTTGGATTTTTATGGTTTGTAAGGTTTTTAGGGGTATTAGATATTTTGAGGGGTTTTATGGTATTTTAATATTTTTTATGGTTTTATTGTTTTTTAGGGTTTTTTTTGGATTTTGAGGGTTTGTAAGGTGTTTTAGGGTTGTTTTGGGTTTTTAGGATTTTTATGATTTTTAGGGGTTTTATGTGTTTTTTACGTATTAGTTTTTTTTTGGGTTTTTAGGGTTTTAAGGGTTTTAAAATGTTTTCAAGGGTTCTAAGGGGTTTTAGAGATTTTAGTGGGGTTTTAATGGTTTTATGGATTTTTTGGTTTATTTGCGGGTTTTAGGGGTTTTTTATGGTTTTCAAGGTGTTTTCAATGTTTTTAGGTTTTTTTCATTTTCAGATATTTTTAGGGATTTTTTGGATTTTATTGTTTTTAGTCTTTTTAGGGATTTTGTGGGTTTTCTGGGTTTTTAGGGGTTTTAGAGTATTTCTGGTTTTTTATGTTCTTTTTGGGTTTTAGGTTTTTTTATGTTTTTTAGGTTTTTTATGTTTTTAGAGTTTTTTAACGTTTTTAGGGGTTTTCAAGGTTTTTAGTGTTTTTAGTGTTTTTAGTGTTTTTATGGGTTATTTGGATTTTTTTAAGGGTTTCAGAGGTTTTTATGGGTTTTAGGGGTTTTTATGGGTTTTAGGGCTTTTCACATTTTCAGGGATTTTTTTTGGATTTTTTATGATTTTTATGGTTTTCAGGGTTTTTGAGGCTATTTAGTAAATTTTTTGGGGTTTTTTGGGTTTTTAGGGTTTTTAGGGTTCTTTATAATTTTTTGACGTTTTTATGGTTTTTAACAGTTTTTAGAGGTTTTAGTGGGTTTTTAGGGTTTTACGGTTTTTATGGTTTTTACGGTTAGTTATGGATTTCAGGGTTTTTAGGGTTTTTTATTTTTTAGGTATTTTTATGGATTTTTTATTATTTTAATGGTTTTTTTGTGTTTTTTAGGGTTTTTAGGGATTTTGAGGGGTTTAATGGCTCTTCTGGGTTTTTAAGGGTTTTAGGGTTTTTATGGGTTTTTTTGATTTTTTTTGGTTTTTTGGGTTTTTAGGGGTTTTATGGTTTTATTATTTTTTTGGGTTTAAAGGGTTTAATGTGTTTTTAGAATTTTTAGTGGGTTTTAGGGGTTTTATGGGTTTTTAATGGGTTTTATGGGTTTTATGGTTTTTAGGGGTTTTTAGTGTTTTTAGGGTTTATTTAGGATTTCAGAGATATTTAGTGTATTTTTATGTATTTTATGTTTTTTAGAGTTTTTTAGGGTTTTATAGTTTTAATGGTTTTTAGGGGTTTTTGGTGTTTTTAGGGTTTTGCTGGGTTTTTATGGTCTTTTTGGGTTTTTAGTGTTTTTTCAGTTTTTTAGGTTTTTAAGGTTTTATAGTGTTTTTTATAGTTTTTAGGGGTTTTATGGGTTTTAGTAAGTTTTTTTTACCTTTTATGGGTTTTGGGTGTTTTTAATGTTTTTAAGGATTTTTATAGTCTTTAAGAGTTTTAAGGGTTTTTGGGGTTTTTACGTTTTTTAGGATTTTTCAGACTTCTTTATGATTTTTATGGTTTTTAGGGATTTTTTGGTTTTTTAACGATATTCAGGGTTTTTAGGAGGTTTAGTGTTTTTAGGGTATTTTGGGGGTTTTAGGGTTTTTTTTGATTTTTTAGGGGTTTTAAGGTTTTTTTGAGTTTTTTTTAACATTTTTAGGGGTTTTATAGGGTTTTGTTGTTTTTAGTTTTTTTGAGGTTTTTATGGGTTTTAGGGTTTTAAAGGTTTTTAGGGGTCTTATGATTTTTAGGGGTGGTTTAGGGTTTTTAGAGTTTTTATATTTTATAAGATTTTTTGGGATTTTAAGGATTTTTATTGGTTTTATGGATTTTTAGGGTTTTTAGGGATTTTGAGGGGGTGTATGGGGTTTCATGGCTTTCTAGGGATTTTAGGGATTTTCAGGAGTTTTAGAGTTTTTTTTGGGGGGGTTTAGGGGTATTTTTTGAGTTTTTTATTGTTTTTATGTTTTTTATAATTTTTTAATGTTTTAGGGGGTTTAAGGATTGTTAGTGGTTTTTAGGATTTTTATGGGTTTTTATGGATTTTTAATTTTTGTTGGGGTTTTCTAGTTTTCAAGAGTTTTCTAGGGTTATTTACAATTTTTAGGGATTTTTAGCGTTTTTAGGGTTTTAGGGGTTTTCATGGTTTTTTAATGTTTTTAGTGTTTTTATGGGTTTTTGGGGTTTTGGGGCTTTTCTAAGTTTTTTAGTGTTTTTAAGGTTTTTAGGGGTTTTCATGGTTTTCAGTGGTTTTTCATTGCTTTAGGGATTTTTACATTTTCAAGGATTTTAAAGACTTTTTTATGATTTTTATGGTTTTTTAGAGTTTTTAGGGATTTGGGGGTTTTTAGCGTTTTCAAGGTTTTTAGGGTTTTTATGGTTTTTGTAACACCCCGAGATTTTATGAAAAATATTCTTTTTAATTTCATTAATGTCTTACGCTACACAAAAAGGAGCTTGCACAACACGCATCCTTGACTTGCCTTGCATTACACGCAATCACGACCTTCCTTGATAGCGTGTGTAGTACGCAATACCGAGTTTCATTAAACAACGATATGCTATTAAAATATTATTAAAACTAGCCGTTATGAATAGTAATAACCACCTTTTAAAATTTTAGAAATTTTATCTCTCAAAATGGACTTCATTTTTGGATTCAGAGTATCTAATTTAGCCTAAGGTGAAATTTTGGTACTTTTCGGATAACTTTCATATTCTGATGAATAGTGAAAATTACTAAATTTTAATTAAAAACAACTTTTATAATCAAAATAATTAATAGTGATAAATTATTAATTTGAGTGGTTTTAAAGTATATTTAGAATATATTTTTACAATTTAGTACAATGTTTGTCATTGGATGTAATTTCACATTTAAACCAGACATAAACAAGTGTCAATCTTTTGATAGTTATTATCTCTTAAAAACATGCTATTTGTTTTGACGACGAGAATTAATTTTTAAATTAATTAATGTAACTGATATGTTTTGAATTTGGTAAAATAGAAATCATTTTTGAATTCATAATCTCAAATATATCTTAGGCCTAATTTTTTGTATTTTTCTGGAAACTTTCATTTTTTGATGAATAGTGAAACCACTAAGTGGTAGTTAAAAAAACTAAATTTTTCATAAAACTTAATTTTACCGCTTCTGTGAGTGGAATTTCGAAAATCCGAGAGACACGGTTAATATCAAGGACTAAAATGTGGTTCAATGAGATGAAAATAATATTTGGTGAATAGTAACTTTTGACTTTTTTTTACCACGGTTAAAAGTAAATAGGGTAATTAAGGGTAAAAATGATATTATTATTACCTTAACACATGTACTAATTCTATTGGATAAGTGTAATTCGACCAAAAACAACCTTAGGAATAAAATATGACCATTTTAGCCCACTTGGATTAGATTAGGAAATTTATTTTTAATTTATTTAAAGAAGGGTTAAAATAGTTAAAATCAAAGTTTAATAAGTAAATCATTTTTAATATAGGGTTATACATAAGATAAATTTGACTATAAATATTAATTAGAAATATAAAAATATTTCCTACATAATTATATTTTATTTGTAATTTTTAGACATTAAATAATTTAATTTATTTGTGACACAACGATGATGCAGTAATTATCTTATTAATGAAATATTGACATAATTGATGTTATAAATACCCAAATAAATGTAATTTTAGACTTTTTATGAATTCCACTAATTTTATAGGTTAATATTACATGTTAGTATTGATTTTATTGACTTTTTTTGAACTATTCATTCTGTTATGAGTTTTAAAAAAATCAATTACCAAATAGTGTCAAAATTGACATAAAATAGTTTTTAAAACAAATATTATATTATTAATTGTTATTTTATTCCTAAAAATATAAGTTTCGGCCAAATGACTTAGATAAGGTTATATATATTAATAATAAACAACTTGGGGTTCGTTTGGCTTGTTATAGTAAGTTTATTAACCTTATAGTGTAATAACACAAGAAGACATGGTAAAAGTAAAATTATTTAACTTAATGTTAAATCTAAATGATAAGGTTAAAATAGGAACCTAAACTTGTCTAAATTCTATTGGATGAGAGGATTTCAACCCATCTCCACCTTAGCTTCGAAATAAATCATTTTGGAGCTATTTAAAACCGAATATGACTATATAATAAAATAATAGTTTTAGTTTTCCAAAGGAGCGCCTCTCCTCCCTTATAAAAGGGAACCTCCTCCCTCTCTTCCTCACACCACTTTGAGCCTTCAAGCTCGGCCAAAACCTGACAATTTATTTTTTCCACTTCCCTAGAGACATCCTAGAGGTCCTGGTCTTCTTCAAAGTCCAATTTTAGTGCCCTAAAAGGAGGTCTCAAAGAAGCGCTTCAAAGAAGAGGTAATGCCCATTACTGATTCTTTCATCTTTATTTCTTCTTCCACTTCTTCTTCTTTAGTTGTTTCATCATGAATTAATAACATCAGTATCACTCATATACTGATATGTTATTATAAATATGAAACAACCCTATTTCACCATCTATCCATCCTATGGAAAATGAATTCACCGCGCGTGCGTACGTACGGAATACCGTCTCCACGCCGTGGTGTAATCTATTTTCCACCACCACCTTACTTGGATGGGTATAATGGTGTAAATAATAACTATATATGATTATTTTAAAGTGATATTTATTCTGAGATAGTATACATACACTCCAATACAGTCCCACGATCATGAGAACGATATCATCGCTCGTGCGTACGTACGGACTACCGTCTCCACGACGCGATGAGATTCATTCTCCACGTTAACCATTCATGAATGATTATAAAGTATATACAATAAGTAATCATGAAATATATGACATAATAATGATACTTGATTTATATTTATATATATGTATGTCATCTACTTAATTCCATTCAACTCAATAAGGAAACGAAAACAGCGTTCATGCGTACATACGGCCTACCGTCTCCATGAATGGTGTATTTCTTTCCATTTACTGATTTAGTATATATATGTATATTCTGAATATATATTATATATAAATCATTTTTTATATTCTGGATTTAAGTAATCATGATCTAAGTAATCATATGAATAATTACAAGTCAAAACACGGACGACAAATGAAACAATTTTACCCAAAATGCTCTTTAACATGGAATTTACAAAAGAACGGGTAATATAAAGTCATAAGTGAACCATATATGATATCATAACAATGAGTATGATTCTGTAATAAGTCAATGACATTATTAAATCATTATACAGGAGGTTCGGACACTTACGAAGCAAATCGGACCTAAGGTAAGGGAAAATATCACAATCTCATTTTTATCCGAGATTTTTATACTTTGGTATTTACTGGGGTGTATTTTATCATCCACATCCATGTTTCCTCAATATGTAATATTTACATCATTCTACAATATTTTATATCCAATTTTACCCTTTGGTGAGTTTTTAGTAAAAGATATGAAAGGAATCTTTTGTTGTTTTTCGTACGAGGTACTTTTTGACTTTTCCGAAAAAAAGTACGAGAAGAATGTTTTTTTTAAATTATACGGCATGAATGTATTTTTAAAACATTATTTCCAAGAAGCTTCATTTAAAATTTATCAAGTTTATTTTTAATCAACTTCTTTTAGTTTATAATTGTATGACATGTTAAGAAAGGAAAAGTGTTTTTGAAGTAGAAAGGATATTTTCCTCAAGAATGGAGTTCAAGTGTTTTATCAAAATTATTTTCCATCTAAGATAACAAAGGGTTCTGTTTTCATCCCTATTATTTCATTTATTTTATTATGTTGTGATGGAATTATTTTTATGAATTCCTTTATCTTATATGAATTGTTTTATGATGTCATGATGTTTAAGATTTCCATTTTTATTACATGGGTTATGCAATGATGTATGATTTACGATTTTGTGGCACACATAATAATGGTTTCATTATGAGATGGGTGGGACCTATATCTCCCTCCAATGCATTGGGTAAAGATTTTATATCTCATGAGATAGACATGGCTGGAATGGTAGGTTATACCGGTTCAGTGAAACAGGACTGAAACGAGGAGTGAACTCGGTTCAGAAAGGGACTTTGTCCACTAAGATAGTCTTGGCAATGAGTCTTGACTAATAAGAAATGATTCTCTATGATTATGTGTGTATGACACAAAGTTTCATGTTTTAAGTTATGATTATTGGGATTACATTTCACTACTATGATTTATTCCATGTTATGAAATTATGATCTCTTTTGCAGGTTAAGATTTCCAAAAGATATGTTCTTATGAATATGATGTGATTGATATTTCTTTTGTTTACCCTTACTGAGCATTTGAGCTCACCCTTTTATGTTTTCTTTTCCCCAGGATATAAAGAAAGGATTTAGGTTTAAAAAAAAGAAGATCTTTATGGGAGATGCTGAACATCTTTCACCACGATTAGAAGATTATATTCTGAGTTTCCAAAGACACTAAACTATTATGGTCCTTGTGTGTGTGTTTTTGTTATGTACTAAGTATTCCACAAAAGTAATGTAATTTCCATGTACGTCAAGCTTCGGGTCTCTACAGTTTTCATGTTTTTTTTGGGTTTTTTTGAGCTTTTTTGGTTTTTAAGGTTTTTTACAGTTTTTAACTTTTAAGGGGTTTTAAGTTTATTTAGAGTTTCCAGTGGGTTTTTAGGGTTCTATGGGTTTTTAGTATTTTTAAAAAATTTATGGGTTTTATGGTTTTCAGGGTTTTTTAGGGTTTCTAGGGTTTTTTACATTTTCAGGGATTTTAAGAGATTTTCTATGGTTTTTAGGGTTTTTAGGGTTTTTAGGGTTTTTAGGGATTTTGAGGGGTTTTTTGGGTTTTTTGGGTTTTTTAGGGTTTTTAAGGTTGTTAGGTGTTTTCAAGGTTTTTAGGGTCTTTTGAGTTTTAGGGGTTTTTTTAGTTTTTTTGGGTTTTTAAGGTTGTTTTGATTTTTTAAACATTTTTTGTCATTTTAAGGGTTTTAAAAGTGTTTAGTGTTTTTTGTGTTTTTAATGTTTTTATTGGTTTTTATGGTTTTCATGGGTATTTTAGGGTTTTAAGAGGTTTTTTATGTTTTAAGGGATTTTTATAGAATTTTTAGGATTTTTAATTTTTTAGGGTTTTTAGAGATTTTATGGGTTTTTAACCTTTCTCAAGGATTTTTAGGTGTTTTCAAGCTTTTATATTTTTTATGGTTTTATGGGGTTTTAGGGTTCTTTTGAGTTCTTTTATAGTTTTTAAGGTTTTTTCAAGTATTTTAACTTTTTTTGGGGTTTAAAGGGTTTTTATAGTTTTTACTGGTTTTTAGGGTATTTATTGGTTTTTAGGTTTTCTAAGGTTTTATGGGTTTTTATGTTTTTTAGGGTGTTTTTTGGTTTTTAGGGTTTTTACATTTTCATGGATTTCTTTGTATTTTTTAGGGTTTTTAATGTTTTTAGGATTTGTATGGATTTTGAGGGTATTTATGGTATTTAGGGTTTTTAGGGTCTTGTTGGGGTTTTATGGGGTTTTTTGAGTTTTTTAGTGTCTTTAAGGTTTTTTAGAATTTTTTAACCTTTTAAGGGGTTTTAAGAGTGATTTTTAGTGGTTTTTAGGGTTTTTAAGGGATCTTATGGTTTTCAAGGGTTTTTTAGGGATTTTAATTGTTTATACATTTTCATGAATTTTTAGGGATTTTTAGGGTTTTATGGTATTTATAATTTTTTAGGGTTTAGGGATTTTAAGGGATTTTTGAGCTTTTTAGGGTTTTTTGGTGTTTTTAGGGTTTTAGGGGTTTTTTTGAGTTTTTAGGATTTGTAATGGTTTTTAGAGTTTTTTAATATTTTGGGTGTTTTAAGGATTTTTAGAGTTTTTATTAGTTTTAAGGTTTTTATGGGTTTTAGTGTTTTTAGTTTTTTGGGGTTTTTATGGTTTTTAGTGGTTTTTCAATGTTTATAGGGTTTTCATGTTTCCAACCTTTTTAGTATTTTTATAGTTTTAGGGGTTTTTTGGATTTTTAGGGGATTTTGAAGGTTTTTCAGTTTTTTAGGGCTTTTAGGTTTTTTTGGTTTTTTGGGGGTTTTAGGATTTTTTTAGTTTGTTAGGGTTTTAAAGGTTTTTAGATTTTTTTAACGCCTTTAGGGGTTTAAAGTGTTTTTTTGAGTTTTTAGTAGTTTTAGTGGTTTTATGGATTTTAAGGGGGTTTTAAGGTTTTTTGGGGTTTTTTGGTTTAAAGGGTTTTCAGGGTTTTTAAGATGCTTACGTTTTCTAGGAATTTTAAGGGGGTTTTTAGGATTTTTGTGATTTTTGTGGGTTTTTAGGGTTTTTTAGGGTTTTTAGGGATTTTGAGGGTTTTTAGGGGTTTTCAATGTTTTTAGGGTCTTTTGGGTATTTAGGATTTTATTTTTTATTTTTTAGGGTTTCTAAGGTTTTTAGAGTTTTTATCATTTTTAGTTGTTTTTAGGGTTTTTAGTGTTTTTAGTGGGGTTTTAGTATTTTTATGGATTTTTATGATTTTTTAAAGTCTAGAGGGTTTTTATGTTTTTAGAGGTTTTAGGGTTTTTTATGTTTTCAGAGATTTTTCAGGATTTTCGAGGATTTTTATCGTTTTTAGGGTTTTTTAGTTTTTCAGGGATTTTGTGGGGTTTTTGGGTTTTAAAGGTTTTATAGTTTTTTTAATGTTTTCAGGGTTTTTAGGGATTTTGGGGTTTTAGTGTTTTTTGAGTTTTCTAGGGTTTTTAAGTGTTTTTAGATTTTTTTAACATTTTAGTGGTTTTAAGTGTTTTTAGTGTTTTTAATGGGTTTTTAGGGTTTTTAGGTATTTTGAGGGTTTTTAGGGGTTTTCAGGGTTTTTAGTGTTTTTAGGGTTTTATGGTCTTTTGAGGGTTTTAGGGTTTTTTTGAGTTTTCATGGTTTTAAAGGGTTTTTAGAGTTTTTTAGCTTTTTGCGATTTTATGGGTTTTTTAATGTTTTAGGGGTTTTATGGTTTTTAGGGGGGTTTTACGGTTTTTAGGGGTTTTATATTTTCAGATTTTATAGGGATATTTTATGATTTTTATGGTTTTTAGAGTTTGCAGGGTATTTAGGGACTTTTTGATTTTTAGAGTTTTTTGATTTTTTGAGAGTTTTTAAGGGGTTTTGAGTTTTTTAACGTTTTTAGGGGTTTTAAGTGTTTTTAGAGTTTTTATTGGTTTTTTGGGGTTTTATGGGTTTTTATGTTTTTAGTGTTTTTTATGGTTTTCCAGGGTTTTAAGAGTTTTTTATTTTTTTAGGGATTTTTAGGGATTTTTAGGATTTTTATGGTTTTTAGGGGATTTTAGGGATTTATGGGATTTGGAGGGGGTTTTTTTTAGGTTTTTAGGGTTTTTAAGGTTTTTTTGTGTCATTGGGTTTTTAGGGTTTTTTGAGTTTTTTTAGGGTTTTATGTTTTTTTAGAGTTTTTTAAACATTTTTAGGGTTTTAAAGGGTTTTTAAAGTCTTTAGTGGGTTTTCGGGATTTTATGGGGTTTTTGGGTTTTTAAGGTTTTTAGTGGTTTTATCGTTTTTAGGGGTTCTTCAGGGCAAATTATTCGTAGGACCAGGATCTTCCTGGCCCCCCAAAATTTATTAGGGGTTTTTTACATTTTCATGGATTTTTTTGGATTTTTTAGGATTTTTATGGTTTTGAGGGGTTTTAGAGATTTTGAGGGTTTTTTGAGGTTTTTTGGGTTTTTAGGGGTTTCAGGGTTTTTAGGGACTTTTGGGTTGTTAGAGGGGGTTTTTTGGTTTTTAGGTATTTTAATTATTTTATTGTTTTTTTTAATTTTTAAGGGTTTTAGTATTTTTAGTGGTTTTAGGGTTTTTATGTTTTTTATGTTTTTTATGTTTTTCTTGTGTTTTCATGGTTTTTAGGGTTTTCTAAGCTTTCAGATATTTTTAGCGATTTTTTGGATTTTTATTGTTTTCAGCTGTTTTTATGTTTTTAGGGATTTTGAGGGGTTTTAGAGTTTTTGAATGTTTTTAGTGTTTTAGGGTTTTTTGGCCATTTGGATTTTTTGGGTTTTTGGAGTTTTTTAGTGTTTTTAAGTTTTTTAATGTTTTTAGGGGTTTAAAGGGTTTTTAGAGTTTTTATTTTATTGTTCGGTTTTTAGGGGTTTTTTATGGTTTTTAGGGGGGTTTCAGGGTCTTTAGGGTCTTTTATGTTTTCACAAAATTTTAGGGATTTTTTAGGATTTTTATGGTTTTTACTGTTTTTAGGGGTTTTAGGGATTTTGAGTGTTTTTAGGGTTTTTAGGGGTTTTTAGGATTTTTATTTTCTTTTTAGGTTTTTAACCGTTTTTTGGGTTTTTTAGGGTTTTAAATGCTTTTTAGAGTTTTTTAACATTTTTAGGGGTTTTAAGGGTTTTAGAGTTTTTAGTGGGTTTTTAAGGTTCTTATGGATTTTTATATTTTTTAAGGTTGTTAGGGTTTTGGGTTTTTAAGGGTTATTTCATGGTTTTTTGGGGTTTTATGTTTTCAGGGATTTTTATGGATTTTATAGGATTTTTATGGTTTTTAGGGATTTTAGGGATTTTAAGGATTTTGAGGGTTTTTAGGGGTTTTCAAGGGTTTTTAGATTTTTTAGTGATTTCAAGGTTTTTTGGGGTTTTAGGGTTTTTTGGGGGTTTTAATGGTTTTTAGAGGTTTTTAACATTTTGAGGGGTTTAAAGGGTTTTTAGAGTTTTAGTAGGATATTAGTGTTTTTTATGGGTTTTTAGGGTTTTTAAAGTTTTTTTTAGAGTTTTTTATGTTGTAAGAGGTTTAAGGGGTTTTTAGATTTTTAATGGTTTTTTGGGTGTTAATGGGTTTTTGGGGTTTTTAAGGTTCTTTTGGGTTTTATAGTTTTCAGATGTTTCGAAGGTTTGTTAGGAGTTTTTACGTTTTTAGGTAATTTTAGATCTCTTTTAGGATTTTTAGGGTTTTTAGGGTTTTAGGTATTTTGAGGGGTCTTGGGTTTTAAGGGTTTCTTAAGTTTTTTAGTGTTTTTAATGTTTTTAGGGCTATTTGTGTTTTTAGAGGTTTTTTTTTGATTTTTTAGGGTTTTTAGGGGTTTTTAGAGTTTTTTCACATTTTTAGGGGTTTTTAGGGTTTTATGGTTTTTATGGTTTTCTGGTTTTTTTAAGGTTTTTAGGGAGTTTTAATTTTTAGGTATTTTTAAGGGTTTTTAGGATTTCTATGATTTTTAGGGTTTTTAGGGTTTTTCAAGGGTTTTAGGGTCTTTTGTGTTTTTTAGGGTTTTTTTGTTTTTTTGTTTTAAATGATTTTTAGAGTTTTTAACGTTTTTAGGGGTTTGAGGCTTTTGATGGGTTTTTATGTTGTTTATGGGTTTTTATTGTTTTTAGAGATTTTTTAGGGTTTTTATTATTTTTTATGTTTTTAGATATTTTTAAAGATTTTTTAGTATTTCTATGGTTTTTAGCATTTTAGGGATTATGAGGGTTTTCAGGGGTTTTCAGGGTTTTTTATGGTTTTTATATTTTTAAGGGTTTTTTGGATCTTTTTGGGTTTTAAGGTTTTTTTTGAGTTTTTAGGGGTTTAAAAGTTTTTAGAGTTTTTTGAATCTTTTATGGGTTTTAAGGGTTTTTAGAGTTTTTAGTGGGTTTTATGATTTTTATAAGGTTTTAGTGTTTTTAAGGTTTAAAAGGGTTTTTATGGTTTTTAGGGTTTTTTTTTGGGTTTTTAAGGTTTTTTACATTTGTAGGGATTTTTATTGGTTTAAGAGTTTTCAGGGTTTTGGGGGGGGTTTGGGGTGGTTTTAGGGTTTTTAGGGTCTTTTGGGGTTTTTGATTTTTCTATGCTTTTTTGGGTTTTAAAGCCTACACAACATCGAGGAGAAGCTACAAGTAACAACAACCCAACAACAGAAAAAAAAACTCTAACAACCGAACAAGAAGGCTGCAAAAAAAACACAATCACATCAACAAAAAAAGAGGAGGAGTAAATAGTAACGAGTAACAACAAGCCCATCCATACTCCAAGAAAGGCAGGCAATGAAACTAGCAGAACCACTTTCAATAGGAGATGGGTATGCACACTGCCCCCAAATCTGCAGAAAACAACTACAACAAAACTCAAACTCGCCAAGAAAGCCCACTAGGAGCAGCAAAGACGGCCCAAGAGGAGTAACCCAACCATGACATCACCACATGAGAAATACAGCCATGAAAAACCATACACGAAGAACCGCTGTAGGAAAAATACAATCACCAATAGAACCAAGACCCACCCGGAGTCCAACCACAACAGCCCCATCATGGAGAAGCTACAAAGACAGCAACAAGAACCCACACAACACACACTCAACACCAACTGTACACATGCACACACGCTCACTACCACCACCTGCACACACGCATGTACACACACACCCCACCCGCATACGCGCACACGTATGCATGCAAAACCACCCACATGAACGCACCCACCCAAAACAATTTTCCAACCACACTTGTAACCAGACAAAGCACCACCACCTGCAGACGTAAGACCCATGTGAATCCCAACAATAGCACACCCGAAATGCCCTGAAACCCATCCATTTTCATCTGCAACCACAAATAGAGCTCCACTATGAGAAATCCTACATCAAGAAATCCTTGACCCACACGACCAACACCACAGATCCCTACCTTTAGCAACCAAAATCCACACATCCACAACCGTAACACCATACATCCAAACAACCAACCACAGTAGTAAGCAACCTTAGCTTCCCACTAGACCAACCCAGCCCCAACCCAGTATAATCCAAGCCCTCCTCCACAGATACAACCACAACCAACAACATCAAAGAAGCCAACACCAAAAAACGAATATCCATAAGATCTAGTAATAAGAATAAGAGGAAGCAAGAAACCATAATCAACCCACACCAAACCAACATAACACCGCTCCACTACTCAACCCACTCCTAGCAGCACTAGATCTAGATTTCTCCACACTAGAGACTAGCCACTCCAACATCCAGCAAACTCCAGCAACTCCCATTACTTTCCCAAAAACCCCAGAAAAGTCCACACCCAGCCTGCTCCATGCTCCGTTCAAAACCTCCTCCTTACATCAAGCACAACACTAGACTCTACCAGCCATCAACTCGAACACCACCAATAAACAAGGCCACTGCAACCAGCTAAAGACCCAAGCAACACTCAATCAAATTGCACCAAAACCCTACTGTGAATAGCCACCAACACCAAGCACCAATCAACTTGCCTGTAAACAAGAATAATCCTCCTCCAACCATCAACACCCAAACACCTCCAGTGACCACAACCCCTCAACCAGAAACAACCCAGCGATTGCACCAGAAATGAACCATCAACCTAAACCTTACACCTAGAAAAAGGCCCATAGACAGTAACACCATCACCTCAAACGAGAAGCAACAGCCAAAAAGACCATGAGTAATCCGATAGAGCCACAACAGAAGGAACATACCAGATTAGAAAACCCACCAAATGTGCAAAAACCAGCAATCAATCATCCCTCAGAATAAGGGTTAGGAAATTCCATCCCCTAACCAATTCCATATTCACCTTATTATTGGGAAATTGTTTACAAGAGGAGATTTTGGAACAAATGACCAAGTAAAATTTGAGCCAAATGTAGCTTCCACTATGAGAGGCATATCCATGCAACTAAGAATTCCACTCCTTCAAAATGAAATACACCAAAGTATCTAGTATGAGTCTTCCCAAAACACAAGTCAGATAATATCTATTGAATTTTCTAGTACCCATAAAATAACATCTGAAAGGGAACTAGTTGGGAAGTCAATATTTATGAGACTCAAAAGGGAGGACCAAATTTATCGAGACCAACCATTGAGAAAAAAAGGCGATCAATACTCTTTAGAATTTTATTCAAAATGGAAGAAATGGTGAAGGATTTTTAGGTGTTTTTTTAGGATTTTAATGGTTTTTATTTTTTTGGATTTTCTATGGATTTTGAGGATTTTTAGATTTTTTTTACAATTTTTTAGGGTTTTTATGGATTTAATGGTTTTTTGGGATTTAGGGTTTTTTTTTGAGTTCTTAGGGTTTTTAATGTTTTTTATAGTTTTTTAAAAAAATAATGTTTTAAAGGGTTTTTAGAGTTTTATTTGGTTTTTTGGGTTTTTATGGGTTTTAATCTTTTAAGGGGTTTTTCAAGATTTTTTATGTTTTTATGGATTTTTAGGGATTTTTTTCTGATTATTAAGGTTTTTAGGATTTTTTTAGGGTTTTTAGGGTTTTTAGGGATTTGGGGGTTTATATTTTTTATGTTTTTTAGGGGTTTTAGGTTTTTTTTTTGAGTTTTTAGGGGTTTTAAGTTTTTTTAGAGTTTTAAAACATTTTTTGGAGTTTTAAGGGTTTTTAGAGTTTTTAGTGGTGTTTAGGGTTTTTAGGGTTTTTAGGGTTTTTAGGGGATTTTATGGTTTTCACTGGGGTTTTAAGGGGGGGTTTACATTTTTATGGATTTTTTGGGATTTTTTAATATTTTAATGGTTTTTAGGGGTTTTTATGGTTTTTTGGGATCTTGGGGGGGGGGGGGGTTTAGGGTCTTTTGTGATTTAGGGGCGTTGGTGGAAATCCCACGGATACCAACACATCTTTCCCAATGGTTTGAAAAAATCGTTGGGATAAGGAACCTATAACAATGGTTATGTGAAACCGTTGGTATAGAATAATATAAGTTGGGTTTTCCCAATAGTTTTAATTAACCGTTGAAAAAACCTGTCTCAATACCAACGATTCATAAGAACCATTGGGATAGACCTACCTAAAAAGCCTTCGCTTGCCATCATGATCCTTCTCCCATCCTGACTTCCCCTCGCAAACCACTTCTCCATCCCTATAACACCACTCCACTCCTCCCCTCCTCACCACCTCTCCCATCCCGACTCCCCCTCACCGCCGCTCTCATCACCCTCATACTCCCCTCCTCCCATTCCAACTCCCCCTCACCGCTCTCTGCTTATCCCTCACTGCTCATTGCTTACCGCTCGCCGCTCCCTGCTCGCCACTCCCCACTTGTCATTGCTCGCCTCGCCTCTCCTCCCATCTCGATCCCTAGCAGCCATCGATCACCCCTCCCCCGCAAACTCTTCACTCCACATGTCATCTTCTAGATATGCACAAAGGTATTCCACCTCCATCCTACATTGTTTCCCTTATGAAATTTCGGATTTCAGAAGTGTTTGTTTTAGGGTTATTCATCGATTTCATAGAAGTATGGTGTAATCAATCATTTATGATAGATATTTTTCTATAATTAGGAATAAGGGAACCCAAGATCATGACTTCTTATTTTTTCACATCCATCCATTGAGGTATTCAATGTTTCATATTCTTCCAAGGGTTTTTTTCCCAAAATCAATTTTATTAGTTATTGAATAGGAATTTTCAATTGGGGCTTTGTGCAGCCAGGATTCATGTATTCATTGGGAGTGACATAGTACAATAACAACACTATATGAAGGATTCATTTTGAAAAATTATTTTCCTTTACAAAAAAATATATATGTGAAGTTTTTGTTATGTGACATTTCCATTCAAGTATTTTTTATATCAACAAGTATGGTATTAAGGTGGGTTTGTCAACTTCTAAGTTATAACACAGACTGAGTATTTTTTCTCAACACTGGAGCACTTTTTTTGTAGCTCAAAAGTGTTTTATTTTCTTTGCACTTTCTTATTTCTCACATTCTAAACATATTTTAATTATGTAGACGTGGTTTTATCTTCTTTAAAATGTTTATTATTGTTTGAAAATTTCATATTCACTTGATCAATTAGAGAACTCTCAATATTTTTCATCTTTTTAGTTTATACATTTATAACTCATCAGACCATATTATCAAACATTATTTCTTATCATGTTAAACCATCTTTATAAGTGTGGATCCATCTGAGAAACTGATTTAGAACTTGATAACATTGTATCTTTTCCATTGCCACTAATCAAATTCTTTTTGACTAGGAATTAAAGTCATACATATGATGGCTCTATAACCAATATAATTACACCTTAAAAACCCTCTTCAACTACTATTAATTTTCCTTAGAAAATCACTTATGATCTTTTTTAGAAATTTCAACTACTAATCCAATTATACTACCTATTTATTTAATGGTTTCCATTTTCAGTTAAAAATTTCTATCATAAAATTTGTAGATATTTATGTCTATTTTTAAATATTTTACCCACAATACATTTTTTATTTTCTTGAAAATCCACTTTAAGGTTAAGTCGGAACCAACAGAAACATCCTTCAGCATCAAGTCACACCTTCAAAAATTTTTAAATAGTCTATAATGCAGCCTTTCCTACCATAATAGAAGCATATTCTCCATACTAAAACCCCATGATGATCATATCTCTTCAATGAACACCTGGGAGTGTCTTCTTCTTTTTTCTTCAGTTTACACCTCAAAGTAGACTTTTTTTCCTCTTTTCCCTACTTATTCAATCATAGACTCCCCTTTTCATTAACATATTCCTAATTTTGAGTTTCTAAATACCAAAATTCATCATAACAGTGACCATATACATTTCAATATTCACAAAAATTATCAAGACTTTAAAATATTTTTCTAATAGATAAAATTCTCTTTATATGTGACAACTAATTTTTCACAATAGTTTTTTTCTTAGTTTTAAATATTCTCTTATTTTATTATTATATTATACCACTTGTATGAGTATATATATTATACCAACAATCACTTTCCATGTGCCCAAACTTTCAGCAACACCAATATTTTACAAAAAATATTGTTTCTTTCTCCTTTGAGGTAGTTTCTCTATATTTATTTCATTGATGTATTTAGATAGATTCACAATAATTTTTGGATTAGTTTGGGGAACTACTCTTCATACATATTCTCACATCCAACCTTAATGTATTGGTTAGTTTTATTATATTTTATATCACCGGGTTTTTCATAGACATTGATCTTTGTACAACACTTACAAATAAAAACGACTTAGCAATTATAAATTTATTAGGGTAGTGGGATACATTCTTCCATGAGGATGAAGTGGAGGACTCTACAAATGTTATAAAGATTTATTTTTTACTAGTATGAATCTATTTTTAGTATAAAATATTCAATGTGTTTTGAGTGGTAACACATTTCTTCTCAGTTCTTTGGGGAGGTTCATCTTGGTTTGATTCTAGATTCTTTGAGTTTTGGTCCAAGATCTAAGCACTTCATAATGTAGAAATATTTTTCAACCTCAAATAATTTTAATCTCTCTTCATATTATTATGTTATTCTTTATGCATATTATTAATCTTTTATAGTAAACTATAATGATATTTCACCCTTTTAGTTTTCACATGTAGTAAAAAATCCTTGATATTCACAGTAACTTTATACTACTCTTCTAATGCAAGAAATCTTCTATAATTTCCACTTATCTAATCTAGTGATATTTTATAGATACCGAGCTGTAAAAAAATTATCTCTTGTTAGGAATCATCAATAGATGAGCACATGCTACTCAGTTCATCTTGGACTATAAAAAAGTATAATATTCTCTATTATAGAGAAGATTGTATGGATTAACCGATTGGGATTATATTATAGAATCTATTATCGGCACATCTTACCAATAATAGTAAGGAGTTTGGTATTTTTGAGACTATAGCATGTAATAATATCGTGTCACTATTCATGGTTAGAGTTTAGTAGATGGATTTTGATGCTTATAAATAAATTATATTTTCTAATTGTATGAGTTACTATATATGGACACTTCATAACAAGACACATGGTTCACATCTTAGTTATGGATGTGATTGTATGAGGAATTAATGACCCAATAATGGATCACTAAAAAACAACTCCATTAGATTAACAACTATGAAAATTAATACTTTTATGTTTTAGAGGATATAAAAAAGGGATTGTATGTTAGATTCTATCTAGATATGGGATGATAACATTATCATGTTATAGTTTAACTAAAATTACACATAACACTCTATCATAAACATTGAACCTTCCTTGGCCCATTATTTTTTACCTTTTTAATCATCCCTTTATAGGAAAGAGGTAATAATTTTATCTCTGATACTGAAAGGGTTGAAATTGGTGATAAAAATCATGTCACTTGCAATAAAAATATGAATTAGATTTAACTATTAAGTTTTTTTTGTTCTAATAGTTTTATTTTTTATATTACACATCCCTTTTTTAATTTTTTATGCTATGATATATTCTATTTGATTAGAAATTGTGTCCTCTAATAAAAGTTTCTTATCAGGTGGGATAAAAATTGAGTTTTATTTCATCTTCAATACACTCCCTCTTTATTTTGTTGTTTGGTTAATTGAGAAAGATGACATTCTTGACACAATTTATAATCATTTTTTATTTTTCGAAAATAATTAATTGAGAAAGATGATATTTACATAATGAGGTTCTGATTGATGATAAAAACATAATTAAAAGAAACAAACAAATATAGCCTCAAGTAAAGCTATCCATTTAATTTTTAAATATGATTTCCTAATCTTATACTTTTGAATCTAGTGCTACAAATAGATATTGTTCATCGCTTATAGCATATATTATTTCTCTTATTTTTTTATAGGTATTCTAGAATAACAACAGTACTTTCCTTAAGGTTATACATAAATTTCCTCCACTTCAACCCACATCATTCTTGCAATACTATATTTTAATTCCTTTCAGTTCCATTACTGTATATCTTTGAAAGCACAAGGGTTTGATCTTGAGAAATCAAAAGGGAAGAGTGTGGTGAATTCTCGTTTTTTGGTTTTATGCCACATTATATGTTAGTTATAGTTTATATTTTACATATTATTTCAAATCACCCTATTGTATTCTGTTTAGGGTTTCAAGCGCTTTAGAAAGTCTGCATGGGAACTCATTTTGCGGCTATAAAATATTTATGGAGACAACTATCCTGAGGTATATTGGTGAGTATGTACAAAGTTACTGGAGTCCGTGAAGATTTATATTTAACAATAATGAGTAGTTAAAAATTAGAACCGTAAAAATCTGAATAGAATTAAAATGTCCTAAATGAAATTATGAGAAATTAATTCAAACAAAACACAAACAATAAAAAATAATCTATCATAAAATTGACTATACATTTCTAAAAATAGTAAAACAGAATTAACCACATCTATAAAATATCACCATGAAGTAGAAAAAATAAAACTCACCCAACTAGTCCTAGTATTCATTAAAGTAATATAAATTTGAAATAATAAATGGATTGTAACTAAAGAAAATTTTATGTATTGTGAAAAAATTAATAGTAAATTAAAATAATGCACAGTAACCATATTATGATTCACAAAATTAAAAATAACAAAGAACTAAACAAATATGAATTGATCAAAGTGAATTTAATATATAGTTTATTTCCATTATATTTTTTTTAGAAATTAAACACTGATATGATATATAAGTTTTGAGCCAAAAGTATTATATACCATTAATAGGAAGAGTAATTGTTAATTAATTGGAATGTACTATTTGATAGTATCATTTTGAAACATGGATCTATTTACCCTTGATTTTAGAAACTTGATTTGAACCATGGGACATTATGGTTCTTATATGTTGGGTGGTGACATGTATAGTCACAGGAGACAGGTATGTTATAGTTTAATTTTTATTTTATTTTTTTCATCGCATCGGCCACTTAGGAATTTTGCCACTTTCTACAGATGGAGGGTAGTTATATTCTATGAAGGGGTTCAGAAGGGCACTAGAGGTGGCTACATGGTTTTCTTTGTAGGAGAGGTAAATCGGGGTAGTGGAGAGATTGATTACTGTGTTTCATTTGTCTGCCTTTATATCAGAATCCCCCCCTTTTATATGAATCGCTCATTTATCTAAGACATAACTGATAATACTGGTTCATGAATCTAGATGTCACTACATATGTACATTTCACTTGGAAACCACTTTTCTTATACTACCAAAAATAATCTATCATCAGCATGCTCCATTCACTGAATACACCAAGATTTTGACCGCCAATGCATAGAGAATATTTTTCATGTGTTGTATCGAATTTTATATTTGGTGCCTTCTCCTTGATCAATTTGAAATGTATATTTAGGGGTTATAAAGCACTCCACTACAATCAAAATGTAATCCAACCGAGTCTGGTACAAATTATTTTAACTTAAGCCTCTCACTACCTGCATCCCAAAGTCCCATTTAGTTGGGCCAAGATCCTTCATCTCAAATATTTTATACATTTCAATATTCATATCATAAACCCTTTTCTTCACCAAATCAAAAATAATCATATCATCATTATAGAGAGAAAATATGTTGAAACTCCCATCACCAAACACCTTTTGGTAATATAAATGGTCAACATTACTCCAGATGAAACAAACTAAATTCTCCATGTAAATTACCTCAGCTAAGTCCCTATAAAGCTATTTTATCTTCATATTCAACTATTCCAGATGAAATCCCTCAATGAAAAACATAATCAATATCATTCGAATAGTCATATATTTAACTACCAATGAAAAAATCTAATAGAAAAACACATATTTTATTTATTATCACCTCTTTATGACTATATATTCCTTATACCTTTGTTTACCATACACTCCCTATTTCAACTAATTCACCCATTTATTATAAAGAATTTTATTCCTAGTTGACTTTTTTATCAGCTCCAATGTTCCATATACATGGAGGAATAATTATCATCTCTCATGGATAACTCCCATTAATTTGATTCTTTCGTATTTCTAGCCTCTTTTAGGATCTCTAGAAACCCATCTTCAATGAGTGACTGATAATAAAGATAACTCCCATATCTTTTCATTTTGTTCCTTACTTTAGTAGACCACCACAACTCCCTCAGTGGATCATCTTCTTATGATATTTTAACTTATGGAGGTTTATATTCCATAGCTCTTTCTTTCAGAAGTTGACCCCAATATTTTATAGGCCTAGGGATTTATGATACTTCTTGTTTTGGAAACACCATTGTAACTTGAATATCATCCATTGAAACTTCTAGATGTTCTGGTGTTTTTGGTACCATTTTCATTCTTGAATTTTTTTAGAACATGCATAGCTTATAGATTCCCATTCAGTTGAACATTAGCCTCTGAAGATACTTTTCTCTCATTAACATTCTCAGTTAAGTTTTGATCCTTCCACATAATCTATTCATTGAAGGAAAAAATTCTACTTATGAAAATCCTATAAGAATTGTTATCCAAGATTTTAAAAAATAAAAATCTTCATTTTAATATCCTATAAAATAACATGCTCAATACTTAGCTTCAATATTACCCCTTTCCTTGGAAGCAACATGGATATAAGTGGGTGACTCGAAGACTTTGAGATGAGTGAAGTCAAACTTTCTTCAAAACCAAAAAACCTTTTGTATTTAGTGACCTAATGGAGAAAAGTAAGTTCTCTTGATCAATTATATCACACAATTCACTACCTTTACCCAAAAAACCTTGGAAAATCCTATGTGAATTCTTATAATCTTCTCATTTTTAACCAATTTCTGATTCATATTCTCTATGAATCTATTATGTTCTAGAGTACATGGTATGGTTTTCTTAAACCATATGCCCTTCCACTAGTAGAACCTTTGAAACTCTCTACTTTTATATTCCCCACCATTATGAGACTATAAGAGCTTAACCCTAAAACTAATATCCTTTTTCACTAGGTCTCTCCACCAAACAAAGGTTCCAAACACCTCAGACATTTTCTAGAGTAAGAAAACCGACACGTTATGTGTCTCATTATTGATGAATGTTATATAGAACAATGATCCTATGTTATAATTAACTAGAGTTATCCCCCATACATCTGTATAAACCAACTCTATCTTCTGGCACTTCAATATCAGACCTTCATTTTGGAAGGAAACCTTAAATGATTTCTAAATACGATACCTTCACACTTCCCATACTCCATAATTCTAATTTTTAACATACCTTTAATAGTGATGATCTTTATCCTCTTCTCACTCAAGTGACCCAGATGGTTATGCCCTAACACTGAAAAATTAACTTATCTAGCATGAATTGAAACTTTCTATACGCTAATGAGGTACAACTTCCCATCCTTAAATTTTTTAGCCATAACCATGGAACGGTGTAAAATTTTCCCTACACCATCTATGAATGCTGTATAAAAACATACATTATATATCCAATAAAAATTAAGTCTTCTTTAATCCTAGTATGTACTACACACCCCTTAACTCAAACATACTTTTATTTCCCATTTTCAAGGATATGTCACCTTTTAATATAATTTTTAGAACAATAAACCTTTTAATATCTTTTGGAAGTATAGTTCTTTAGACTTCCCCTACTAGATGTTAAGTGAAATGAAGCTCAAGAGTCTATAGCTAAAACTTAATAGAATTAGATATACTCAACAATATACCAACCTTATCTTATAATATAAGATTATGAAATACACATTAGAAAGTGTATATTCCATAATTCAATCTCCACTCATTGAAATACTTATCCAAGTGTCCTTTCTTCCCATAATTCCAACACATGTGACCATCTTCCTCTGAGATACTCCCACTCCAACATGTTCTGATTTCCCTTTTCTCTAACATTTCTGTGTTGTGGAACTCTCCCCTTCCATACTATATGCATTTACTTAATATGCCTCCTTTAGATGAAGTTCTTCATTCTATATCAGGTCTTTAATGTTTGAAAAGACCTGTTCATTTTTTCTTATGCACCACTTGATGTAGATATCCCTGCATGAACACACTAGATAAACCAGTCTACTCATTAAAATAATCTTCAAGATCATTAGTAGCTGATATGAATGATTAGATCTACTCGTCTCAAATACTCACATCATATCTTCAACTATCTGGGTCTCTAAACCCCTTTAACACTCATGAAAAGAGATATCATATTTCTTTAATGAATCTTGACTTTAATCTCTTCTTTCATTATTGTGAATTTTTGTGGGCTTTGGAATTTTTCATTTTGTTTTTGATTTTGAGTTATTTCTATTTTTTTATGGTTTGGTTATGATGCATCATGGTATACTGTGTGTTTTTATTGTCTAGGGTTAATTTGAAATGGAAATTTTTAAATGGTAAAGTTTAAAAATACATTGATTCTTATAGAAAACTTGGGAATACTTTTATAGTGATATTTTTATTTGGAAAATTGTATAAAATGTTTTGGATTTAAAATGATAACCAATTTTTGGAAATTTTGTTGATTCTGTTAGAAAAGGGATAGTGTTAATTATTTTCAAGGTTTTAAAGTGATATTAATAAAGCATAATTAGAATCATTTAAAGGATTTAAGCCAAATTTACTTTTAAAATAGATTCTTTTGAACTATTTGAATGTTAGAAATGTTTTACCAAAATATATAATTGTGTTTAAATGGTTTCATAAACAATTAATGTTTCTCTTTATTAGATGAGTTTTTCAAAACCTCATGGGTAAAAATGATGCTTTAATGAATGAAAGTTCTTTTTGAAATAATTTTTGATAAAACAATGTTGGGTTAAATATGTGAATTTGGATCACTTATTCAATGAATTTAAATTCCATATTATTGGTTTTTTATGAATTTATAAATTATTGGATTTTAGTTTTATTTAAATGATGTATTGAGATTACTTATTGATCTATTTTATGTCTCATGGGGTTGGAGTTTTGAAGTCCATTTTGATGGTGTTTGTGTTTCTTGTTTTAGAGTATATCCCTATTTGGATTTAATGGATTCTTTGGTTGATCAAGATCTTCTTGTGATGGTTGTTTTGTTTTCTTCAGTCTTAGAGATTGTTGTTCTTTCTCTCTTTTCATAATGTGAGAATTATTTATGAGAGTTCTAAAACTTGAACCCTCCTCATTTCTCTATGTATCAAGATTATTAGGAGGAATTGGTTTTGGTACTAAACGTTGAGGATATTTTTATCCATCTTTAGATTTATGAGTCTCTTAAGGTTATGTTTGTAACCATACTACTAGAGGGTCCAAGTTATGAGTGGTGGAAGTCTATTATTCAGACTAATCCAGATAAGGACTATTCTTAAAAAAGTTTCAAGGCATGGTTTATTTATAATTCTTTCATAATTAATTGAAGGTATTGATGGCTATAGAATTTTCTAGCCTCTAATAAAGAGATGAAATAGTGTTTGAGTACACAAATGATTTTATCCAGTTGGTTCCATACATTCCTAATCTAGATTTGGATGATTCCTTATTGGATTGGTGGTTTGAGTAAAGTCTTTGATCAGACTTGTCACTAGCTATTTCTTCCTTTGTAATCCACTTCTATAGAGTGTTTGTGAGATAAGCTATCAATGTTGACACAAGATTAGTAGGATCACCAGAGGTGTTTCATGATTCTTCTATTCCTAGGTGTTGTGGAGGAGTCTCCAATAAAGGAAAAAGGAAGTGAGCTATGTTGGACCTTATAAGTTGTGGTTCAAAAATTATATATATTTTTTCTCACTGGTTTCTTCTAGGATAAAATACTTAGTTTTATATCAGTTCCAAAAAGTGGGACATAATAAACTTTATTGTTATGAATCTAAGAAATCTTTCATACATGTGGTCATTTGGTCCATTTGTAAAGATTCTATAAAGGGATTTCTTATAATAAATGTAGAGATAAATGTATCACTTCTGAAGAACCATTGAAAAAACCTGTTAAACTTGATAAATATGTAACGATTTTCTGAGTTTTCTTCTGATACAATATGTTTCTTCTAGTTAACCTTTCATTTTTGGAGGTTTTGTTTTGGTTTATTTATGAGTTTTAGTGATAACGTTTTTAAATTGGTCAGTGTAGATCATGGATTCTATCTTTGTGAAATAAAGATCTAGTTTATATGGATTCACAGACAATATATTCTCATGTTTAGTATTTCTAGACTTTATTGAAATGAGTCTAAACAATGTGAATATATTGGGTTACATTAATCAATTTATACTACAAGATGGATTCTTTGGGATATTGAATCCATTGAAATGATTCATATTTGTTTTTCTATATTGGTTAATATCTTAACTATCTAGAATGAGATATTGACTGTACTGGTATGACTTTTACCTTTGTAATCGATTTTGATTCTCTTCATTTGGCATGATTATAACTTTCTTTCCACTGTACTGGTAAGGATCTTTTACCTTCGTACTGATAAGTATCATCTATAAAGATGTATACATAATGCTTTTCCTTCCAATATTGATATTTTGATCTTAAACACATGTTCTGATGAAGTTCCAAAATCATCCACAAATGTATTATTTTTTTGACACTTTTCTTTTAGATTCCATTCTTCTAGATATTTTATAGCTCTTTAAAATATTTTAAATTTTTAGATTAGGATCCTTGAATTCTCTACTTATTGTGGATTCCATATAGAGAATTTTCACTTTTTCATTTATCTTTGATAGATAGAAATTTATATTAAGCTCCATAAACTTTTGATCATTCTCTTTTAGAGGAGTTTCTATCTACTTCAATTTGGTTCAAACTTCATTTCTAGTAATATTCTCTATTGTATCTCAATTTTGAGAGAGAAAATAATTTTCATCAATTCTTTCTCTATGACTATCTATTTTATGACTTGGTGGGTACTTTCTTGAAGTATGTAACTTTTTTATTTCATCATGGTACCCATCTTCTATATTTCTTCATTTAAGTCGACAAGACTATTCATCTTATTTTTCCATTTGAATAGATCTTATATTGTGATTCTCTTCATTTTGTTATACTGGTAAGTTGTTTTTCTTTCATATCCTTCCCTGTGAGCTGCCTACTACTGGATGGTGAGTGAGCTACTAGCTACTGGTTGGAAGGAAGGCTACTGGAAGCCTGTTATGTGTGTATACCAATGGTTCAACTATACAGTTGGTATTAAGCATGTAATCTTGTGTATACCAATGGTTAAACTGAAGAGTTGGTATTAAGTATGTAAGCCTATGTATACCAACGGTTCAACTAAACTGTTGGTATTAAGTATGTAAGCATGCATTTTTTTCCAATGGTTGAAGTTAAACCATTGAAATTGTTCCATGTAATGGTTCAAAACCGTTGGGATAAAGGTATACCAACGCTTTAATACCATTGGTATAAATTTATCCCAATGGTTTCCAACCATTGGGATAGGGATTAACCAACGATTCAACTTGAACCGTTGGGATATATCAATTTCAGGATCACTATACCCACGATTCAACATAAACCATTGGTATAGGGCTATCGCAACACCCAACACCCAAACAATTTTACAAACCATTGGGATAGGTTATCCCAATGATTTTGGGGCCTATCCCAATAGTTTCCAACTGTTGGTATAATATAGTTTTATAGTAGTGGGGATTTCATGGTTTTTTGGATTTTTTTGGTTTTAGTTTTTTTTATTTTTTAGAGATTTTAAGGCTTTTTAGGGTTTTTTAAAGTTTTTAGGGGTTTTAAGGGTTTTATAGTTTTTAGTGGTTTTAGAGGTTTTTATGGGTTTTAAGGTTTTTAGGGAGTTTTATGGTTTTCAGGGGTTTTTCAAGGTTTTAGTGTTTTTAGGTTTTTAGGTATTTGTAGGGATTTTTTTTCATGGCTTTTAGGGTAGTTAGGGATTTTTATGGGTTTTAGGGTTTTTAGGGGGGTTTAGGGGTTTTAGGGTTTTTAGGGTTTTTACAAGTTTTTAGGTCTTTTGGGATTTTTTGAGTTTTTTAGGGTTTTTAAGGTTTTTTATAGTTTTTAAAATCGCTTAGGGTTTTTAGAGTTTTTAGTGGTTTTCGAGTTTTTATGGGTTTTTAGGGATTTTTTAAGGTTTTTTGGGGTTTTATAATTTTTAGGGGTTTTTAGGGTTTTCAAGGTTTTTTATATTTTCAGGGTTTGTTGTGGATTTATTAATATTTTTATGGTTTTTAGTGTGTTTTTAGGATTTTTTTGGGATTTTTTGGGGTTTTAGGGTATTTTGGGTTTTTTAATGTTTTTTTGGTTTTTGGGGTTTTTTATGTTTTTTCTAGGTTTCATTGATTTTTAGAGTTTTAAACATATTTAGGGGTTTTAAGGGTTTTAGATATTTTAGTATATTTTTTGGTTTTTATGGGTTTTTTGGTTTTCAAGGGGTTTTCAGCGTTTTTAGGGTTTTTACATTTTTTATATATATTTAGGGCATTTTAGGATTTTTATGGTTTTTCGTTTTTAGGGATTTTGAGGGTTTTTTGGGTTTATAGGTTTTTTTTGTGTTTTTTGAGGGTTTTAGGGTTTTTATGGGTTTTTAGGGTCTTTTGGGGTCTTTTGGGGGTTTTAGAATTTCTATAGTTTTTAGGGGCTTAAAGGGGTTTTAGAGTTTTTTAACATTTATAGGTGGTTTTAGGGATTTGACAGTTTTTAGCAGTCTTTTAGAGGTTTTATGTGTTTTTAAGGTTTTATGGGTTTTATGGTTTTCATGGGTCTTTTACGTTTTTCCCATTTTCAAGGTTTTTTAGGGATTTTTAGGGATTTTTAGGGTTTGGGGGGGGGGTTGTGGGTTTTTTAAGGTTTTTAGGTTTTTTTGTGTTTTTTCTGAGATTTTAGAGGTTTTAAGGTATTTTAGAGTTATATAACATTTTTAGGGGTTTTAATGATTCTTAGTGGTTATGGTTTTTTATGGGTTTTTTCTGTATTTTATAGTTTTTAGGGTTTTTTCTATTTTTAGAGGGTTTTCAGGGTTTTAGGGTTTTTTACATTTTTAGGGATTTTATGATTTCTATGGTTTTTAGGTTTTTGGGGTTTTTAGTAATTTTGAGGGTTTTTTGTGGTTTTTCAGTTTTTTAGTGTTTTGTGGGTTTTTCTGGGGTTTTAGGGTGTTTTTTTAGTTTTTTATGTTTTTCAAAGTTGTTAGAGGTTTTTAATGCTTTTAGGGTTTAAAGGGTTTTAGGGCTTTTAGTAGGTTTTTAGGGTTTTCATGGTTTTTAAAGTTTTTAGGGGCTTTGTGGTTTTTATGGGTTTTTTAGGGTTTTATGGGTTTTTATGTTTTGAGGGATTTTTAGGGATTTTTTTTTTGATTTTTATGATTTATAGGGTTTTTAGGGGTTTTTTGGATTTTGAGAGGTATTTTGGGTTTTTAGGGTTTTTAGAATTTATATGGTTTTTTTGGGGTTTAGGGTTTTTTTTAAGTTTTTAGGGGTTTTAAGGTTTCTAGAGTTTTTAACATTTTTAGGGGTTTAAAGGTTTTTTGTGTTTTTATTTGGGTTTTAGGATTTTTATGGGGTTTAGGGTTTTTTAATGTTTTTTGGGGTTTTTATGGTTTCTGGGGGATTTTTAGGGGTTTTAGGGTTTTTATGAGTTTTAGGGTTTTTAGAGTTTTTTTAGGTTTTAGGGTTTTTTTGAGCTTTTTATGTTTTAAGGGTTTTGGTGTTTTTAACATTTTTAAGAATTTAAATAATTATTAGAGTTTTTAGTGGTTTTTTATGGGTTTTGGGGGTTTTTATGTTTTTTATGGTTTTAGGGGGTTTTATGATTTTTAGGGGGTTTTCAAGGTATTTAGGGGGGTTTTACGCTTTTAGGGATTTTAGTCCTTTTTTATGTTTTGGGGTTTTTAGAGTTTTTTTGGTTTTGTTGGTATTTTGATGGTTTTTAGGGGTTTCAGGGGTTTTAGGATTTTCTAGGGTTTTAGGTTCATTTTGTATTTTTATGTTTTTTTTTGAGTTTTTAGGGTTTTTAATATTTTTTGTGTTTTTTAACGTTTTAAAGGGGTTTAAAGGGTTTTTAGAGTTCGTAGTGGTTTGTATGGGTTTTAGGGAAAGGATGGTGCAGAGCCATGCTATTCTTGACCCCCCCCCCCACAATTTAGTGGTTTGTATGGGTTTTAGGGATTTTAATGGTTTTTATGGGTTTTTTGGTTTTCAGGGGTTTTTCATCGTTTTTTATGTTTTTAGGAATTTTTATGGATTTTCTATAAATTTTAAGGGTTTTAGGGTTTTTTAGGGTTTTTCTAGGTGTTTATGGATCTTGAGGGTTTTTTGTGATTTTTCAAGGTTTTTAGGGTTTTAGCTTTTTATGGTATTTTTGGGGTTTTAGGGTTTTCTTAGTTTCTAGGGTTTTTATGGTTTTTTAGAGTTTTTAACGTTTTTAGTGGTTTAAAAGTTTTTTATAGTTTTAATTGATTTTATGGTTTTTTGGGTTTTTAGGGTTTTTAGGGGTTTTATGGTTTTCAGGGTTTTTGGGGTTTTTAGGGGTTTTTTAGGTTTTCAGTGATCCTTAGGGATTTTTTAGGATTTTTATTGTTTTTAGGGTTTTTAAGGGCATTATGGATTTTGAGGGTATTTAGGGGGTTTTTAGGTTTTTTAGGGTTTTATTTTTTTTTTTGGTTTTTTGGGGTTTTTGTGAGTTTTTAGGGGTTTTAAGGGTTGTTAGTGGGTGTTTATGGTATTTATCTGTTTTTAGGGTTTTTAAGGTTTTTAGGGGGTTTTTTAGTTTTCTGGGGTTTTCAGGGTTTTTAACATTTTCAAGTTTTTTAGGCCCTTTAAGGATTTTTATGGGTTTTCTTGTTTTTTAGGGTTTTAGGGATTTTGAGGGTTTGTGAGGTTTTTCAAGGTTCTTTTGATTTTTTAGGTTTTTTATATTTTTAGGGGTTTTATGGTTTTTTTGTGTTTTAGTGTTTTTTGAGTTTTTATGGTTTTAAGGGTATTTAGAGTTTTTTAACTTTTTCAAGGGTTCTCAGGGTTTTTAGATTTTTTAGAGGGGTTTTAATAGTTTTTTTGGGGTTTTTGGTTTATTTACGATTTCAGGCATTTTATGGTTTTCAAAGTGTTTTCATGTTTTTTAGGTTTTTTTTCACTTTTAGATATTTTTAGGGCATTTTTGGATATTTATGGTTTTTAGTATATTTAGGGATTTTGAGGGGTTTTCATGGGTTTTTGGGGTTTTAGATTATTCGTGGGTTTTTAAGTTCTTTTAGGGTTTTAGGATTTTTTTTGTGTTTTTTAGGTTTTTTATGTTTTTTAGAGTTTTTTAATATTTTTAGGGTTTTTAGGGTTTTTAGTATTTTTAGTGATTTTTATGGGTTTTTAGGATTTTTAACGGTTTTTTGGATTTTTAATGGTTTTTGTGGTTTTTGTGGATTTCAGGTGTTTTTCAAGGTTTTAGGGTTTTTTTACGTTTTCACTAATTTTTTGGGATTTTTTAGGATTTTATGGTTTTTAGGGATTTGATGCTTTTTAGGGTTTTTGAGGGTTTTGGGGGTTATAGGCTTTTCTTGGGTTTTTATTTAGGGGGGAGGGTTATGTATTTTTGGAGTTTTTAGGTTTTTTTAGAATTTTTTAAATTTTTTAGGGGTTTTTAGAGTTTTCAGAGTTTTTAGTGGGCTTTCTGGGTTTTTACAGTTTTTATGGTCTTTTGGGTTATTTATGCCTTTCAGGGTTTCTAGGGGTTTTTTAGTTTTTTGGTATTTTTATTGATTTTTTAGGATTTTTGTGGGTTTTTAGGGTTTTTAGGGATTTTGAGGGGTTTAAGGGCTCTTTAGGGTTTTTTGGCGGTTTTGGGTTTTTATGTGGTATTTGGATTTTTTTAAGTTATTAGGGGTTTTTTGGTTTTTAACATTTTTTGGGATTTAATGGTTTTTTAGAGTTTTTAGTGGGTTTTAGGGGTCTTATGGGGTTTCAGGGGTTTTAATGGGTTTTAGGGGGTTTTATGGTTTTCAAGGGTTTTCATAGTTTTTAGTTTTTTTAGGTTTTCAGAGATTTTTAGAGCATTTTTAAGTATTTTATGATTTTTACGGTTTTAGGGGTTTTAAAGTTTTTAAGTGTTTTTAGGGGGTTTGGGTGTTTTTAAGGTTTTTTGGGTTTTTATGTTCTTTTTTGGTTTTTAGTGTTTTTTTAGTTTTTTAGGATTTTATGGTTTTTAGAGTTTTTTAATATTTTTAGGAGTTTTATGGGTTTTAGTAGGTTTTTACGGTTTTTATGAGATTTTATGGGTTTTTTATTTTTAGTGGTTTTTATGGTTTGTAGTGGCTATCAAGGATTTTTAGGACATTTTTAGGATTTTTATGGTTTTTAGGGTTTTTTGGGTTTCTGTAGTTTTTATCAAATTTTAAGGTTTTTAGGGAGTGTTTTTAGGGTATTTTGGGGGTTTAGGTTATTTTTGATTTTTTAGGTTTTTTAAGGTTTTTTAGAGTTTTTTTATCATTTTTAGGGGTTTTATAGGGTTTTAAATTTTTTAGTTTTTAAGTTTTTTATGGTTTTATGGATTTTTGGGATTTTTAAGGTGTTTAGGGGTTTTTATGGTTTCTAGGGGGTTTAGGGTTTTTAGGGTTTTTTAAATTTTCAAGGATATTTAGTGATTTTTAAGGATTTTTATGGGTTATAGGGTTTTTTTGGGGTTTTAAGGATTTTGAGGGGTTTTAGGGGTTTTAGGGATTTCTTGGGTTTTTAGGGATTTTCAGGGTTTTTAGAGTTTTTTGGGTTTTTTAGGGTTTTTTTTGACTCTTTTAGTGTTTTTTAGTCTTTTTAGAGTTTTTAATTTTTTTAGGGGTTTTAAGGGTTTTTAGAGATTTTAGTGGTTTTTAAGATTTTTATGGGTTTTTAATGTTTTTTTTTGTTTTTTCTCGTTTTCAAGGGTTTTTTAGGGTTTTTTACCTTTTCAGGGATTTTTAGGGCTTTTTATGTTTTTTATATTTTTAGTGTTTTTAGGGGTTTTAGGGGTTTCTATGCATTTTTAGGGTTTTTATATTTTTTGGGGTTTTGGTGGTTTTCTAAGTATTTTATGGTTTTTAAGGATTTTTAGAGTTTTTTAACATTTTTAGGGATTTTGTGGGTTTTTAGTAGTTTTAGGATTTTTATGGGTTTTATGGTTTTTAAGGTTTTTCATGGTTTTCAGTGGTTTTTCATTGTTTTAGGGTTTTTAAAATTTTCCCAGATTTTTAGGACTTTTTTAGGATTTTATGGTTTCTAGGGTTTTTTAAAGTTTTTAGGGATTTGAGGGTTTTTAGTATTTTCAAGGTTTTTTGGGTTTTAGGGTTTTTATGGTTTTTATGTTTTTTTGAGTTTTTGGGAATTTTTTGAGTTTTTAGGGTTTTTAAGGGGTTTTATAGTTTTTTAAAAAATTTGGGGGTTTTATGTGTTTTTAAAGTTTCTAGTGGTTTTTTGGGTTTTTAGTGTTTTTAAATTTTTATGGGTTTAATGGTTTTTGGAGGATTTTTAGGGTTTCTTGGGGTTTTACATTTTTATGGATTTTTAGATCTTTTTTTATGATATTTATGGTTTTTAGTATTTTTACATCTTTTAGGGATTTTGAGAGTTTTTAGTGTTTTTAGGGGGTCTAGGGGTTTTCAGTGTTTTTAGGGTCTTTTGGGTTTTATGGTTTTTTGAGTTTTTTATGGTTTTTAAGTTTTTTTAGAGTTTTTTTAACATATTTAGTGGTTTTAAGGGTTTTTAGAGTTATTAGTGTTTTTAGGGTTTTTATGGGTTTTTAGGTTTTTTAAGGGTTTTAGTGGTTTTTATGGTTTTCATAGGTTTTTTAGGGTTTTAAGGGTTTTTTATGTTTTCATGTACTTTTATGGCATTTTTGGTATTTTTATGTTTTTAGGGTTTTTAGAGATTTTATGGGTTTTTAGACTTTTTAGGGATTTTTAGGGTTTTTGGGTTTTTAGATATTTTATGGTTTTTTGGATTTTTTCAGTTATTTTGAGCTCCTTTAGAGTTTTTAAGGTTTTTAGAGTTTTTTAACATTTTGGGGGGGGGGTTTAAAGGGGTTTTTTTGAGTTTTTACTAGTTTTTAGGAAATTTATAGGTTTTTCGGGTTTTTAAGGTTTTATGGGTTTCTATGTTTTTAGGGGGTTTTAGAATTTTTTGGGGTTTTTATGTTTTTAGAGATTTTTTATGGATTTTTTAGGGTTTTTAGGGTTTTTAGTATTTTTAGGGATTTTGAGGGTGTTTAGGGTTTTTAAGTGTTTTGAGGGGTTTTCTGGGTTTTTAAGGTCTTGTTGTGTTTGTAGGGATTTTTTTGAGTTTTTTAGTGTCTTTAAGGGTGTTTAGAGTTTTTAGTGGTTTTTAGGGTTTGTATGGATTTTTAGTGCTTTTAAGTTTTTTAAGGGTTTTTATGGTTTTTAAGGGTTTTATACGGTTTTTAGTGGTTTAAAGGTTTTCATAGATTTTCATGGATTTTGAGGGTTTTATGGTTTTTATAATTTTTTAGGTTTTTAGGGATTTTAAGGGATTTTCGGGGGTTTTTGGGTTTTTTGGTGTTTTTGGTGTTTTAGGGTTTTTTTTAGTATTTAGGATTTGTTAGGTTTTTTAGAGTTTTTTTTACACTTTAGGTGTTTTAAGGGTTTTTAGAGTCTTTATCGGTTTTAGGGTTTTATGGGTTTTTAGTTTTTTTAAAGTTTTTTGGTGTTTTAATGGGTTTTAGTGGTTTTTCAATGTTTATAGGGTTTTTGTGTTTCCAACGTCTTTAGGATTTTTATGGTTTTAGGGGTTTTTAGGATTTTTGGGGATTTTTAGGGGTTTTCAGTGTTTTTTAGGGTCTTGGGGGGGGGGTTAGTCTTTTTTTTGGGTTTTTTGGGGGTTTTAGGAATTTCTTAGTTATTAAGGGTTTTAAAGGTTTTTAGAGTTTTTTTACATTTTTAGCAATTTAAAGGGTTTTTAGAGTTTTTAGTGGTTTTATTTTTTAGGGTTTTTAAGGTTTTAGGGGTTTTATGGTTTTCAAGGGTTTTTCAGAGTTTTAAGGTGTTTATATTTTCTAGGATTTTTAGGGTTTTTTAGGATTTTTGTGTTTTATGAGTTTTTAGGGTTTTTAGGAATTTTGAGGGGTTTTATGGGTTTTCAGGGTTTTTAGGGGTTTTCAATGTTTTTAGGGTTTTTTGGGTATTTAGGGGTTTTTGATTTTTCTAGGGTTTCAAAAAAAATTAGGGTTTTTAAAAAAAAAATTTAGGGGTTTTAGTGTTTTTAGTGGGGTTTTAATATTTTTATGGATTTTTTAAGGTTTAGAGGTGTTTTATGGTTTTCATGGTTTTTAGGGTTTTTTAAGTTTTTAGATAGTTTTGGGGATTTTCTAGGATTTTTTTTTTGTTTTTAGTGATTTTGATGGGTTTTAAGGTTTTAAAGGGTTTTTAGTGTTTTTAGTGTTTTAGGATTTTTAGGTATTTTTGGGTTTTTTAGGGTTTTTTTTATTTTTCTAGGGTTTTTAAGTTTTTTTTTTTTACCATTTTAGGGGTTTTAAGGGTTTTTAATGTTTTTAGTGATTTTTTGGATTTTTTTGGGTGTAGACACCATGAAATGTGTTCCATGCACTTCTCCATAATTGAAGATGTGTTTCCATGTGTCGTGACTCAAAATGGCCTCAATTGGGATCGATAAGTTCGCGGTCCGACTTTTCATTTTTCATGGGGGTCAGTGAAGGTAGTGAAGTTACTTGCGCGCCACCATTCTGGCAGGCAAGCCACTTGTGCACCCAAATATCTTTCACCCAGGGTCCTGTTTTTGCCTATAAATAGACCCTTGGGGCCTTCATTTGTATAAACGAATTTCTCTGAAGCCTAATTGCTACTCTTGTCGATCTAGTGCTTTTCCCAAGTCTTCTGAAACCTTCAAGGTAGTTCTTTAACACCTAGAGTGGAGGAATTGAAGGAGGATCATAGGAATTAAGTCTCTTTATTGTTTGAAATCCATAACACTTGTCTCCCTAAATTTTAGACACTTGTGTTCCACCTATTCCTCTCAAAGGAACTTGAGCACCCCGCTTCTAGGAATACCTATGAATACTCTTTAAGGATTGAGTCAAGTATCGCCCATGTATTAACATCCTGGTTGTTTGTCACTTAAGTGAACATCATGTCGCCCCAAGCCTACTTGTGTGCCCATAACTGCACGCTAGATACTTACATGGGCACCCTTATTTGATTCACCTTATCCCTTCAGTCAATACAACCCTTTCATCAAGACTTCTTCAAATCCATCCATGTTAAGTCTTCTTCTTCATTGGCTCCCTTGTCTAAAAGGGATTATGTTGAAACCTCCACCAAAACCTCTTGAATTATCAAACCTTTGGGAAGGTAACACCAGCATGTCTCTTATTTGGGTTTGTATATCTGCAGTAAGAGGTTTCCCACATTTTTTTCAACGGGTTTATGATTCAAGGAGTGTTTTTGGGTTTGTATATCTGCAATCACATGGAACTTTCTCCTAGGAATAGTGTTGGGGAGATCCTGGTCTGGAGGATTAGGGTTTGGGTTATATCCTCCCATTTTCGTATCTAAGATTCGGATCCTCCAAATCCCAATAAGGAGAGTGTGGGTCACACTTTCTTTTCCATTCAAGCAAAGGATAATCCTCCATCCTCTCTTGGGATCCATCAGGGAACTCCCACTGAGGTAAGTCCCTAATCTTCTGAGAGTCGGGCCGCATGACCTCCAATGTCATCCCACATTGAAGGGTTCATTGCTCTGCTCCCTCTTCCATGGTCACCTTGTCCTCTTCCACCCTCACCACCATAGGCCCGTCCTCTTCCACCAGTGGAGGAGAAAAAGTGTGGGTGACTTTGTTGAATCTTTGAAATCCTCTTATTTCTCACACCGATCATGACTCACATGGGCTTAGAGATTTTTCATGATCGCGACATTTTCACAATCACCTCAACTCTTGAACTACAAGAACCCTGATTCCCACCATAGATGGGATATGTAGGAAGCCTTCCTAAGGCCCGAGATCCATGTCATTTTATCCATAAAAGGCATCCTTTTCAGGAAGTAATCCCAAAATCATTTCTCTTGAAGGACTATAATCTCCTATGAGACTCATCGAACTACATGGGATTTGATTCCCATCCAAATGGGAAACATAGGAAGTCTCTCTGAGGTTCAAACCCAACACTTCAAATCAACCCTATTCTTCCAAGGCCATATTCCCAACATGGTCTAATCCAACTTGAAAACCCATATTCTTTCCAAGTACCTTGGTTTGCTTATGAATAACTCCTACAACAAACCTTGACTAAGAACCTTTCGCTTAGATGTCCTTACCACATGACATTAAACTGTATAGCTAGGTCCTTATCACACGAACTTAAATGGTATGATGTGTCCCATTAAGAGGCACCAAAATATGAGGGTTCTGATTCCTTTCACAATGATACATAGGTATCCCATTTATGGGTATGATCCCAACATCAAAACAGACCTTCATCTCCCTGGATGACAATAAATTCCAGAGTTCCCCACTGAGTGGCTTAAAAACTAGTATTATCATAACGATGGTTAAAATAATCTCTAAATAGTATATGAGAGGATATCATTGATGTAGAAACTCAAATACATACGGATTTATCCATTAATGAAGACCCTCGAATACATACTGATGATTCTAAATTTCACACATGCTAATAATTGATTGCAAATTCCAAGGGAAACCTATGTTATAATTGGTGAATTAATAAGGATTCCTGAAAATATCTCAAATCTATAAGAGAGACCCAGAGTAGGCAATGATTCCCCCCAAAAGGGTATGATGAGTCCAACATCCCATCCTCTCGACCAATGCACGTTCTTAAGTATCATAACTTAAAACTTAACAAATTCCTAACTTTGTAAAGTAGGTCCTTTTGGATAAAGAATCATTGGATGATTCTGGTTCCATAAATAAATCCAATGGAAACTGCCCAAAATTAGTGATTCCTAACCAAAACACACATTTTGAGGAAAACAAAACAAAAATGGTGAACCCGACATGAATCCTTAACCAAGTTGATAGTGTGTACCCATCTGTCAGGCCCCTATAAATTAATAAATAAAGGCCAAAAAAAGGAATCAATCATGCATGTATCCATCTAAAAGATGTTGATTTAATTTAGTTCATTGTTTTTCTCTTGTTTTCTCAGAACTCCTTCACTCCAAATGTCTTCCTTCAAGTTTTCACCCATGAATGCCTCGATTGACTTTAACCATTTCAGGTCCTTATCCCTAGAACGCAAAAAATAGTCCCTCCCATACTATAGGGAGGTGGATCGAGAGGTCACTCATGGCCTCAAATCAAAGATTTAGGGGTCCTACCCAAGGGCTCCCACCAACAATCTTCGTCAGCAGAATCGTGCGGCAGTGAACCCCAAACAAGATGGGTTGTTGCCTTCAGTTGTTTGGCCTAGGTCCCTTAGACCTGGGCATGCAATATGAACCGCCAAGGACAATATCCAGCCAATAGGGAGAAGTTTATTACTTTTTCCCCCTCCAGAGAAGTCCATCAACCTAACTTAGTGGCAAACAATGAATGGACACATACACATGTCTGTCCCAATTCTGCTGCCCAATAGACTCATCTGGAAGTGACCCACCAATCCCTCCAGTTAAATCTAAAGGAGTACCATGAATAGGCATATAAACCTATTTTAAAACTAGCATCTAGTCAGAAGTCTCATCTGACAGCATTCAAGGAAGTCCGCTAATCAAATATGGTGGCAACTGGTAAGCAGGAACATACACCTTCTTACACTCACCAATTCTGTCAGCAGTCTCGTCTGTCATAATTGAAAGAAGTTCATCAACCATGCTTGGTGGAAAACAACTAGTAGGCACATAAACCTGCCAAAATTCTTCGATCCTGCCAAAAGTCTCATTTGGCAGCACCCAGAGAAGTCATTCGAAAAGCTCCAATGACAAACCAGGGGCAGACTCAACTCTCTGCCCCCATACATGAGTACTGTTGGTATCCACTAATAAGAAAAGGAGAATAGGAATAGGCACATACACCTACTCCAAATATAGAATGGATGTATATTCCCGTTCTGGCTATTAAAGTCACCAAACATATTTTAGAAATTGTGAAAGGGCAGACACAAATTCCTGCCCATATTTTGGAAGCCTTCTCGAATATCATAACAACAACTTCAACAGTACCAGGGGAATAGACACATAATTTTGTCCCCACACCAGGTATGACTCATTGACATGCCATCCCGGAGTAGATACACACCTCTGTTCCAATCCATGAGGCTTATAGGGCATAATCCCCCATATTATATGGACCACTATATCGGTAACATACACCCTTTCCAATTGGAGATAATTGGCCCAGTCTGATGATCACTATAAGGCATACACATACACCTTCCCATGATAACCACTTCTCCCAGCAAGTGGCCCCATATATGTGTAAAATAGAATCTAAGAAGAAGTCTCGCTCAACACAGTTGGAAAATCAAAATCTAATCTACGATATGGATCCTCTTAATGTTGGAGTTCTTGAAGCCCTCAGAAATTTATCTGTTGCAAATCAAGATCCTACTCTCCCATTACCAAATTATTGGAGTAGTAGTAGTAATTATGAAGTTCTCCATTGGATGCTTCATCATGAAGGATTGTTCCATAAAAATCCAGTCAATCTAGAGAGCCTATCTCCAGATGAGATCCAAGATAACCCTCTGTGTTTCCAGAAGACCAAGGAGAAAGATGATTTATCCCTTACTATAATCCACCATGGTGGTCCTCCCCATGATGGAATTCACTGAAAAAGTTATCTCCGTAGTAGTGTTTCATATTTTCAAGATAATTCTCTAATTGAGAATGCAGTAATGAGAAAGTCCTCTTATCTCGAGGTACTTGTGAACATAATTCCAGTCATGTCTGATGCCTTGTTACTAACAGGTGAAATACTTTCTCAACCAAAATACATCCTAAGAGTATAGTCATTCTCCGAACCTCCCCTGGGTCATTTATCTTCTAATACAGCAGAGGAAAAAAGCAACTGATTCCATTGTTTGTAATACAACAATCGAGAAGCATCCACTCTAGTCAGACCAAGTTGAGAAACCTCTAGAAAAGAGATTATAAAGATATGTTGAATATGTAAAAACAATTGGCTAATGGTGAAATACTAGTCATGTTCTGGAATTTGGCAAACTCTCAATACAACATTCCAGAATTCATGGAAGAAGATTGCATTCATGATATCCGCCTCAACTTATGGAAGAATCTTAGTCATTTGAAAGCCAAAGTATTACCATATAATAAATATAGAATTCATCTAAAGGTAATAGAAGGGTTTCAATGCCAAATCGACTTGTAATCTCTCTCATATTCCCAACATCCAAAGGTTGAAAAGCAGTAGAGAACCCTTCAGCGTGCATGTCTCGATGCACTAAAGAGGCTACAGTAGTTAATTACTGATACCCCATTTTGCGTTCGTATCAGAGGATGGGGTGCACAAATAGCATTTCATTTCACTGCACTCCAAAATTAGAAAATCCCTCAAAAGTGGTCTCAAGTAATGTTATTGCCCATGGATGACTACAATCAATAGATTTTGTGTGTAATAAAAGCTACACTCAAGAACATGCCTCGACTAGCTCTCATCAGAGTGAGACCCAAAGAGAGAAAGCTTTTGAGATACTTTTGCATAAAGCATCTAAAAACATTAAGCAGGCCTCCCTCTTAGAGGATTTCAGCCATTAGATGGTGAAAATTTCTGAAATAGCACCATGGTCTTCTGAAACAGGTTATTTAAGTGGTTTTCAGATAACGTACCTGGCCAATGTTCTGACCAAAATTCGCAAAATCAAAAGAGCAGCTATGAAAATATCAACCATAGCAGTTCAAGAGCCACCTTAGTCTATAGGGATAGAGGCTTGTTTAATTCAACCATTGAATTCAATAAACAAAGTTCGAAGGTTTGAAGAAGAATAACAAGAATAGACCCATCCTGTAGGGCTGGTGGATTTTTCACATCTACAATCCCCTCCTCAACAGAATTCAGTTTTCTCCTGATTAGGGAAGAATCCACCAATTGAATGCACAAATGAACTATCCAAGGATTCCCTTAAAATTATTGTTTGTTAAATAGTTCCCTAGAATTAAGAATATAGGATAATAGAGTCTCATGGAAGATATAGAAGGAGAAGATATTACAAAGATACTAACATAATTCCATCAATACATTATGCGTCAGTGAATGTCATTAATACCATTACAGAAAATCCTCCAGAGAATGAGTCTAGTTCAGGAGAGTTGGAAGATGAAGTTCCTATCCATAATATGGTACATGATGAATCAAATTAAGGAGGTGTGCATACCCAAAAATTAGAGGCTTACCCATAATCTAGGTATTCCCTCAAGTAACTAACTCCCACCCCTTCGAAATACATTTAACAAGGGGAGAGATAAAGGTCAAATCACATATCACTTTTTCACTGGTGAATGTCAATCTCTTTCACTTGAAGAAAGATTTTCCCAGGAAGAAGAGGAGATGAAGGAGTTAAAAAGACTAAAATCCAGAGTTACTTCGAATCAGCATTTCTACTAGACATGCTCCCTAAGAAGATCATCAACTTTCACATCATGTAGGAACTCCTCAGCAAAGAGGATTTGTTGCAACTACAGATGCAGATAATGAATTCCCTCAATTGGGTACACCACTAGGTCAGGATCAAACACGTCCTTAAAGGCCTGTCCCCATGGGTTATCCTAGACAAATACCAGCACCACCACCACCAATAGTTTTTCCAGTCATTGCGCCAATTTAAACTCCAGTTGTTGTACTTGTACAAGTCCTAGCTCATCCAGATATTCCCCCAATGATTATGAACATAATAGAGGCATTAACAACTCAATTGGAAGCTATGGAAGAACAATGTGAACCATTAAAAACAAAAAATCAATCTTACCCTGAATGGGTAGATACGATCCCTCCCCCACCAAACATTATGAATACCACATTCCAAATATTTAATAGATTGGGAGATTTGGAGCAGCACTTAATGCATTTTGTTTCTCATTGTGATCCCATGATCAGGACCCCTCAACAACAAGAATTAGTAAAGTTCAGATACTTTTTGAAATCATTATAGGGCCAAACTTTTTTCTAGTATACAAGTTTTCAGTTGCGATCAATTACTGGATGGGAATACCTCCATCAGAAATTACTTCTCCAATTAAGCTCAACGGTGTCAAAGAAAACACTTTTTTATTTTAAAAATTGAAAACAAATAAATAATGAAAGAGTTTCAGATTTCATTACTCCATTGAAAGAATTAACATATTCCTTAAATATAGCACTCCCTCAAGAAGAGTTGCTTCCAATTTGTGTGTAAAATCTGCGTGACGAGTTACGCACACCACTATGAAATATGTAGGAGAGTTTCGAGACCTTGCTTCAATCACCCAACAAGTGGAGGATTCCATTGTGGAAACTAAAGCTAAATCTCGTGTAAAATCATCACCTCTGGGAAAGAGAATATGGAAAGCATAGACTACTACAGTCACACTCAAACCAGCACCTATACCTACTTCTACTCCAAAGCCTTCATCATACCGAAGGGCTCCACCTCCTGAGCACCAGCAACAATGACCGACTTGTTAAGATGATCAAAAAAATAATAGGCAGAGAAAATTTAAGGAGTTAAAGAACAAATTTTATTCTTTTCAAAATGAAAAAATTCATGGTTACTTCATTTCATCTTTGGAAAACAATTTGGTTCGGTTTCCAAGGCTGAAGAAACCAAAAAAATAAGGATATGAAGATCTTCAAAATTATTATCCCTTTCATAAAATATTGGGTAATCCCATTTAGGAGTATTTTATTTTCAAAGACCTCCTGCAAAAAATGGTCGACTTGGTCAAGTGAAACTAAAAAGTTTATTAGCCCAAGTAGCATGTGTTACTGCCACTGCTCTAGAGAAAGAAGACGAATGGAAGGAAGTAAAAAAGAAAAAATGTGCAAAATTATGATGATTGGATGATCAGGAAAACGATCAATTGAACTCATTCCATTCTACAAACATAGTTGAAACAACTGATTGTGTCTTCTTCCACTTCCACCATAGAAAATCCATATTCATTAAATGATTAGTCCTCTAAAGGTCAATCCTCAAATAAGTGAGGTGATCATAAAGGTAAAGAGCAGTCAGAAGAGGATGAGATCGTGTTAAGGCAAAAGTTGTCTTTGATTTTGGAAGATTTCATGACATCTATTTCAAAAGAACAAGCACCGCCCCACCAAATGGCACAACCAGAACTGACTTGTCAAGTAGAAACTTTATCAGATGAAGAATTGATCTTTGGTTCCATTAATGTTATCAACTTAACGGATCCCTATGTAAATGATGATTCTAGTTATGATGATCCTAAATTCCCTGTACCTGACTAGGGAACTAGAGGAAGAAGCCAAAGCTGAGGATATAGGAGAAGACGTGGATATGCTACAAACCACTATTTTAAATCTACCCCTTCTCGAACCATATATGAGGAGGAAACTCATGGTAGAGCCCTTCAGCAAGCTAAAAAAGAACAAGGAAATTATTCCTCACATGACAGGATCGGTCCTAACATGATTATCTTGGAGGACCGATTAGAGGTTACACCATCATTCTATTAGTAAGTAGATAGACCTAGTCAGTCTAATCTACCAAAAGTAGAAGTATTTCTATCTTCTTCCTTAACACAGGGTACATCTACATTAGGAGAATCAACTTCCAAGGCACCTGTAAAACTGTATCTCAGCGCTAGAAAACGCAGACCTCTGGATCAAAATTATGATATTTAAAACAACTAGATCAAGTACCAACCAAGTTTTCAATCTTATATGCCTTGAATCTATCAAAAGATCTTCAAGAAGCACTTATTGAGGCTTTTTCAAGTCCTCAAGAGTTTGAAACCGAGGTTTCTACTGCTGAGGTTTACCATATAGAGAATGATCCTACAAAATTTCATGTAGTCATATCTTTTATAGATGAAGATGAGGATGGTGTTGTACATGGAAACATCAGGCCCTTGTATCTATCTATATGGGTTAATGATACAGGAATTCAATGAGCCTTCATTGATAATGGCTCAGAATTCAACCTCATTCCTATTCGTACACTTCATCGATTGGGCCTCACTAAATTTGAATTGTATCCTTCCACTTTGATGTTGAAAGGTTATGAAAAAAATGAACAAGAACCTCTAGGAAAGATTATACTCAGAACTCCGTTTAGAGATCTTATATCTAATTTAGATTTTATGGTTTTCCGTCAGGACACTGCCTCTGCTTGGAAGGCCTTGGCTACATCAACATGTGGTCATTCGTTCGTTATATCACCAATGTCTCAAGTATTGATTCAATGGTCAAATTGGGAAATTTTATGGTGACAAGGATCCATTCAAAACATGTGAATCTCAGTATATTGAAGCATAATTCTATCACACAAAGGGAATGAGATCCATGGAAGAAGATGTAACAAGAATAAATGTTGGGAATGGCCTGGAAAATACACCTGCTAACCTATTCAAACATTTGAGTATAGATTACATGTTTCCTATCAATAAAAGTGAAAGGATAGAACCAGATCTAAGAACTTTTACAGTGACTTCCATAATGTTAATTATGGAAATTGATCTTGACAACATGGGAGAAATTATTGATTGACTAAGTGGTGGTGAAATCTTAAATGGAGATATTTTCATTTCATCTACCAAACTTCAGAAATTCTTTATTTCACCAATCAATCTAGAAGAAGTTGTCACAATACTAGAGGAATACAAGGATATTGATTCCCAACCCATCATCTTCTTTTCAATGCTCCAGGAAGACCCTTCATCATCAGTAGGGTCAGAAATGGGTGCCTCTTCTTCAGGATGTTCAAATAATGACTCCTCCCCTAGCTCTGAAAGTCTTTATTCATCACCTACTATGAAATCATAAATATAAGAAGTGAAACATAAGGAAGAATAAAAAGAATATCTCAAGGACCCTCCTCTGGCATTTGATTAAGGCATCTCAGCCACTGTGGATGAGCTCAGAGAAATAAATCTGGGTACAAAAGAAGATCCATGCCCCACTCTAATTAGTGTGTCCATGACTTCTGAAGAGAAAGAGATGTATACTTAATTTCTAAAGAAACATCAAGATGTGTTTTCTTGGAACTATACAGAAATGACAGGCCTTAATCCTGATATAGCCACTCATCATTTGGGCTTGCTAGAAGAGCATCGAGGATTCAAGCAGGTAGCAAGAAGAACACAACAAACTCATGCCTCTAAAATTGAAGCTGAAGTAAACAATATTTTCAAGGATAAATTTGTTAGGGACATGAAATATCCCAAATGGATGGCCAAAATTGTCCCAGTGAAAAATAAGAATGATAAAATCAGAGTGTGCTTTGATTTTAGAGATCTTAACCGGCATTGTCTCAAAGATGAATTTCTAGTTCTGATCACAGAACTTTTAATTGATGAAACAGCTGGCTATGAGGAACTCTCCTTCATGTATGGCTACTCTGGGTATAATTAAATCCAAATGGCCCCATATGATGAGGAGTCTATAGCCTTAATATCTCCCCAAGGTGTTTTTTTATATCAGATAATGACCTTTGTCTTAAAGAATGTAGGTGAAACATATCAATGTGCCATGCACCATATCTTCAAACCATTCTTAGGTAAAATTTTTGAATGTTATGTGGATGATCTAGTAGTTAAATCCAGACAACGTTTGGATCACTTGACTAATTTGAAGATCATATTTAGTAAACTTAGACAACATAATTTGAAGATGAATCCCTTGAAATGTGATTTCGGGGTAACCTTTGGAAAATTCCTTGGCTTCATTGTATACCATCGTGGCATCGAAGTTGATCCTGAGAAGAAAGAAACAATCCTTAGCATGTTACCACCTCTAAATTTGAATGAATTAAGAGGACTTCAAGGATACTTGACCTATATTCGGTACTTTATCACCAATTTGATAGGCAAGTATTTACCCTTCACCAGATTAATGAAGAAGGGAGTCACCTATAAGTGCATCGAAGACTGCCAAAATGCATTTGATGCCCTCAAGAAATATATCTTGAGTCCAACAGTATTAATGTCACATGTTAAAGGAAAACCACTTATTCTCAATGTGAAAACTTTAGAGCGATCACTGGGTGCCTTCCTTACCCAAAATAACTATTTTGGGAATGAAAATAGACTTTACAATCTCAGTTGAACTATGCTTGACATAGAGACTCGATATTCAAGTATCAAGAAGTGCTACCTGAAATTAATCTTTGCAGTTCAAAAATTGAGGCACTACCTGCAACATCACAAGGTCTACTTGGTATCTCACAATAACCCAATAAAATTTATCCTTAGTCGTCCTATTCTTATAAGACATTTGGCATGGTGGGCAGTAATTTTTCAATAGTTTGATATCCATTGTTTTCCTCAGAAATCAATAAAAGGACAAGCCTTGGAATAATTTCTTACTAAAAATCCATTTTAAGAAGATACATAATTGAATACTAAAATTCCCGATGAAGTTATCTTCTCTATTCAAGATAATTCCCAAACATGGGAAATGTACTTTGATGTTGCTTCCAAAAGTCCAATAGGAAAGAGAATGGAAACCCCCAAATTCAACAAATTTGGGTTAGGAATTGTATTTATCTCCCCAAAAAAGGTAGTATTTCCATATTCCTTTCTATTATCAGAAGGAAATACCAAAAATGAGGCATAATATCAAGATCTCATCGTAGGCCTAGAATTAGTGTTCTAGGTACAAGTGAACCACCTAAAAGTCAAAGGTGATTCTGAGTTGGTAATCAAATAGATCAATGGGGATTATGATATCAAAAAAGAAGATTTAATCCTTTTGTGAGATTATGTAAGAGGGTTAATGGCTGAATTTCCCTCATAGCCAACAATGTCTTATGTCCTGCGATCACAAAATGTCCAAGATGGTGCGCTGGCTAATGCAGCCATAGCCCTAGTGGATCCAAATCAGGATGAGACAATCATTAGTATTTCCCATCATCGTGTGGTATCACCTTTTGTTCAAGCTAGAATGGAAGAAATTAATGAGATTAGCCCTATTTCCGAGACGCATGGTCATACTACGGTATGGATGACACCCATCATGGAATACCTTCAAAATGGAGTACTTCTATCAAATATAGTTGAAAAGGAATAGATCCGATGACGAGTGGCCAATTTCACTCTTTATGATAGTCCAGGTCACTAGAAGATCCTCTATAAACGAGGCTTTGATGGAATCCTATTTAGGTGTATTGAGAGAGAATAAATTGCAGTTGTCATGAAAGAAGTAAATGCATGATCTTGTGGTTCTCATCTATCTAGGAATAGGCTTTCTGATAAAATCCGAAGGCTTGGATACTTCTAGCCTTCAATGACTTAGGATTTCACAGATTTCACCAAGAAGTGTCATCCCTACCACGTTCATTCCAACTTCATTCATCAACCCCCAGAGTTTCTACAAACAACTAAATACTCCTGGCCATTTTCTACATGGATAATAGATGTAGTTGGACCATATCCTCTAGCTATGGCTAAGAAGTTCAAGTATATTCTTACTGTTAATGATTTCTTCTCCAAATAGGCTGAGGCAATACTTCAGAAAAAAGATAGAGCCAAAATGATTGTTAGCTTTTAAAAGGCTAATATCATCACCAGATTTGGTGTCCCTCATACTATATTGACATACAAAGGCACCAATTTCTATTCAATTGAGGTAAAGAAGTTATATTAGGAGCACAATATCAAATCCAACCATTCATCTCGCTATCTTACAGTAGCCAATGGACAGACAAAGTATTTCAACAAAACTCTATCAAATATACTCCAGAAGATGGTGGATAAAGATAATAAATCTTATCCAAATAAACTTTTTCATGCTTTATGGGATTACCAGACTACTACCCGTACTGCCACTCAAGAAAATCCATATTCATTGGTTTACGGAACAGAAGTAGTTTTTACAATTGAAATTCAATTTCATTCACTCAATGTTGCAATATGTGATCAGTTATCTATAGATGAAATGTTTTAGAAGTGATTTGATGAGATGGAGTGATTAGATGAAAATAGATTTCATACTTTGCATCATTTAGAAGTATATCAGAATAGAATATCATGAGATTTTAACAAGAAAGTTTTTTGTCGTTCATTTCTTCAAGGAGAATTGGTATTGGTCCTTAGGACTCCAATGATACCAGGAAAGAAGCCTCCAAAACTTGAGCCAAAGTCAGAAGTAACTTACTCTATACATAAGTTTTACTCTAATGGATCTTATTCCCTAATCTCAATGGATGGAGAACTTATTACAACTCCAATCTATGAAAGATTCTTAAATAAGTACTTTATGTAATTAAACATCATCATTTGTCCTTGTTGCATGAATCTAAACTGCACAACACAAAGTCCTAATTGCAAGATATTAAACTACATAACAACCGTAAGCGTCCATGCTTCAAAATGATAAAATGTGTAGCATCTTTTTCCTTGTCGCATGACGTTAAACTACATGAAATCATTTGTCCTTGTTACACGACATTAAACTGTACAGTTAACGTCTTATTTATTTTAAATAAAGAGCTTCCATGTGCAAGCATCACTTACACCATTGCTACTCATTAGTGGCACATGAGTTTCATTTCTCCCTATGTTTGAATCAGATCTTCATAGAGACCTTATTTCAAGAACTACGTACATCTTGTTTCTAATTTTCAATAGGATACATAGAGATGCCTAGATCTCAAATCTTGGGCCCAGGCGCAATCATAAATAAATTTATTTCCCTTTTCTCCTCCTGTATATGAACCAGATCTATACAGAGTACTCTTTCAAGATATATGGTTTGATCTTTATTCCATTTTGTGTCTTAAGTTTAACCATTCTTATGGAATGTGTTAAAATATGCCATCTCTCGCATCAAATTCAATTGGTGTGGGAAATGATTATTTCAAGAACTTTATTTGGCTTGATTCACATTTTCAATGGGATAGGTAGAGATGCCTAGATTTCCAATATTGGGCCCAACCACCACCACAAAAAACCCCCTTTATTCTCTATGTATGAATCAAACCTATATAGGAATTGTTCAAAGAACTACGTATGTCTTTATTCTCATCCATATGAGATACGTAGTGACACCTAGGTTTAATTCCCTAGTCTAGCCACAATATTCCTTTTTCACATTGGAATCACTTCATGTCCCCACTGCATGACTCTAAACTACACAACATAATGTCCTTGCAACATGACATTAAAATTCAAAGCACCTAAAGAACTATGTATAGCTTGATTCTCATACCATTGAGATATGTAGTGAAAACTAGGCCTTAGAACCTGGTCCCAAACATGAGATAATTTTTTTTATCTCTCTTCCACATATAATTAATAATCTATGTGGGAGTCTTCATTTTGGGTTCTCTCCTTAGAGAGCCCACCAAGGAAACAAGAAATGTCCCAATTTTACATATGATTCATATCTATGTAAGGGAATCCAAACTCATGGCCAATATTGATTCAGATATTTCTCTTATTCATTGAGCATTACCCCCTTTCATATTTCACATTATTAATCTTAAATATTTTCATATCTTCATAATATTTCTTACAGTTTTTGGTGGCAGAGTTTCTGATACCTAATAATTCTTTTGCCTGACTATGCAGTACGTGTCCCTAGGTGGACTTGCATAAGTTTCCTACATAATGGGATTGTTAGTCAAAAGATACCACTATTTTTCCATGCAGCATATGACCTAGTTGGACCTACATAATATAGCCCCCATAACGGGTTTTTCAAATAATGGTAACTTCATTATTGGTTAAAGTGTCTTATGTCCCCTTCAAACTTTGATGAAAATATACAATAATCTATATCTTAAAGCAGTCATCCATGTATATTTATCCCATTAACTTTCTATCGATCTAAAAGTCTTCAATACCATGGTTTACATATTTACCTATCTATGTGTTCAAAGCAATATAAAATAACCTTTGATCATCTGACCAAATATCATATACTGTTTCCATTTTGGTCCTAGTCATATGACCTAAAACTGCAGACACCATACCTCCTCCTACATTTGGGTCAGACCTACGTAGAAATCCTATTCCTCCAATTTTTTGGAAATCATGATTGGAAATACTCTTTTCGTATTCAGGTACCTTTCTCCATAAATCGAACTATGTGTTGTGGAAAATTTGAATCTCCATAAACTTTCTTTGGCTTTTAGCAATAGAATGTCAAAAAATTTAGATCTCTTTTTCCTGACTATGCAGTACGTTCCCCTAGTTGGGTTTACATAAATTTTCCTACATAACAGGCCTGGAAGTCAAAAGATGCCACTATTTGGCTATGCATCATATGCCCTAGTTGGCCCTGCATAATACAAACCACACAATGGGTTTGTAAAATAATGGTAACTTCGTTCTTAGGAAAGACTTCCTCTAATTCCTTTATCCATATTCCCATATCATTATTTGGATCCAAAAATCCCCAAATCATAGTTTACAATTTCCTTTCCATACAAGAACATGGTAGTATGTTTCCAAAAAAATTATCAATAAATTGGAGAGTTTTAAACCTTTGGTAAAAGCTAAAGACCTTAAATTAAAGACACCCAATGTCCTCACTATATGACATAAAACTGCATAGTATAATTCCCTTTGGTGACGATGATGGCCTCCACGCCGGCTCCTCCCCCCTTGGTGGGGGAGGGGGAATCGTTGTTGCATGAGAGAGAAAGGTTCTTCCGGCCTTTATCCAACCCAGATTTTCTTCCTCCCTTTCCGAAAGCTGTGTTAAACCCTAAGGTTTCTGATTTAGTTGACGGGGTGCCAAATATTCATCTTTCCCCTTCTGAATTTTTTGAAGCTTCGGGATTGTTTAATCTTACCCTAGTGGCCCGATTCAAACAAAAGAGCCCTTCAGTTGATTCCTTCGACCGTTTTGTCTTCGGGTCTTGGGATTTGTAGGAACAAGCGGTGGTTGGATTGCTCAAAAGCAAACAAATCATGATTCGGTTTGAGGCAGAGGCAGATCTTATTCAAGCGTGGTTGAGGGCTCCGCACGTCTTCAATGGATCTCACTTTCTGCTTCTTTGGTGGTTATTTGACCTCCATATGAATCGCGACTCACCTTCCATGGAGGTTTGGGTAAGTTTTCCTAAGCTTCCGTTGTCGTTTCAAAATCCTTCGATTATCCGCGTGTTGGGGAATCTGGTGGGTCGATTTCATTGTTCTAATAGCCGCACTGAGGCAGTTTGCCATCCATTGAATTCTCGGGTATGTTTTTAAGTTGATGAGTCTCGCATTCCATTTTATTTCGTTTGGGTCACGATTGGAGAAGAATACCGTTGTAAGCATGGGGTTATCTATGAGAATTGGACCGAGTTTTGTGGCTCTTGCAAGAGACTAGGCCACTCGGTTGAGGTATGCCGAAGTGGACATCCAGCACGGTTGAGGGAGGATTGCAGTAAGGGTCAAGGTGTTCCTGTGATCACTGGTGATGATGATATAAGCAAAGCCTTGGGGGATGTCATAGAGATGGGAAGGGACTCGAATTTGGCAGGACCCGTTGACAGAGGGAGGGTCTTCTGTGTGTTTGGTTTGGTTATGGAGAGTAAAACAACATGGTTTAGTAATGATTCTTTGAAAGAAGTTGGAAAATATTTTAGTTTAATGGTTGGTATGAGTTCAGAACAAGCAGGGATCGAAAGGGTTTCGAACATAGAAGAGGTGGTTGTCAATACTGGAGATAGGAATTCTATAGGTCTGGATCTGTTGGTTGTACCTTTTATTTATTTGAGTAACAGGTTTAACGGACTGTCTGAGGACATGTTGGCTAAAGAAATGGAGGTGGAGGATATTTCAAGGAGGGGGTGAGGTGGTGGTCCTGGAAAATCAGCAGGCTGAAGACTTGGGGATTGAACAGTCTAGGAATGGAAGAGAGATTGTGGAGGTTTAACCTATTGAAGGCATGGGGCAGGATCCAGTTGTCCTGAGTATAGAAGGCAACCCCAATATAGTCAGGAGCTACTCTTTGGTGGAAGGTACGGATCAAAGGCCAGGAGATTTACAGGGTGGAGTTTTAGGGATGGAGGCACATACCACGGTTGTGGAGAATATTTCTATGGAGGATGAGTGTCTTCCTTTGAGGGAGAATAACACGCCAAATCAAAGGTGGGGAAGCAATGTTGAACAGCCCCAGGGAGGGAAAGGAGAACTCTAAGGGAGGAAAGGAGATCTTGCGTACCCCGGTTGGCCGTTCTTTCAGTGATATTGTTCAAAATGGGAATTAGAAAGAGGCTACATGTGAAGGACCTTTGGCTAAAACTTCAACAAGGAGACCAAGGAAGGACTATTCATATCTCCCGCGACCAATGCGGACCAGGTCCGCTTCAAAAAGGAATAACTAGGTGGTTCTTGCAGTCAAGAAGGGCAGTGGGATTAAGAATACATCACCAGATATGGCTGCTCTGGACCATCTTAGGAATCGCGTTCAAAGTGTGGGTTTTTGGAGAAACCCGGAGTGGGAATCGACTACTGGAGAAGAGGAATCCAATTTGGGGTGTGGTGATGACTACAATTATTATGATGTATATCTCCGTGTTGATCGGTGTTCCTTCTTATTTTGATTTTCTTTGGCGTTGTATGTTGGGAACCAGACACCCCTAAGCCAGCTATTATAAAATGAAAAAAAATGATTTGCAGGATAACCATTCATCACACACCAAATTTGCGTAGAAGTATTTTTCCCATTCATGACATATATCAGCATAGATAACCCTTTATTATTAAAATCCATTTCCTTGGAAAAACCACCCACTGTGGTCTTGAGTCACCCAAAACTTATTTTCCCTTGTATATCAACAATAAAATGTTAAATTCCAGAGAGCTCTTTTGCTTGACTATGCAGTACATGCCCCAAGGTAGCCTTGTATAAATTTCCCTACATAACAGGCCTGTCAATCAAAAGATGCCATGTTTTGTCTATGCAGCATATGCCCTAGTCAGCCCTGAATAATAAAAATACCCTAACGGGTTCATCAAATAATGGTAACCTCATTCTTGGTGGTAACCTCATTCTTGGAAAAGACCTCCTTTATGTTTATACAAGTTTTAGATTTGGTGACCATAAAAATCATGACTCAAGATTCCCCTTGGAAGTATCTAAAGAATATTGGAGCAATTCCAATCCACTAAACCTTTTTTGGGACATAATTTCAAAATTTATGGTCAAAGATATTTGACCTTAAACGTTATCCTTTTTAGTCCGACATGCATTACTTTAAACTACCAAAAACAAGAGACATAGTAAACTCCAGATTGAAAACCCGCAAAGGGAATTCTGGACAAAAGTCAAAGTCTCAGCTTGCTAGACCTACATTTTGTATGGTTTAGGAAATATTGAGAAATAAAAATCCAAAAGATACAATGTTTTTTGGGTTGTCTATATAACCCTAGTAAAAATTAAACTATGCTCGCTTGGCCCCATGGCTTAGGAAAAAATTAGAGAATCCTTCCAAACTTGACGTAGCTCCAAATCCAACCAAATGATGTTGGAATGCATCAAAGTGCCCTACCTTTACCTTAGAACAAGATTATTTTCATTATGAATGAATCAAATTATAAGGGGAGATTTTTTAGACACCATGAAATGTGTTCCACACACTTATCCACAAATTGAAGATGTATTTCCATGTGCCGCGACTCAAAATGGACTCAACCAGGCTCGAAAAATTTGTAGTGCAACTTTACATTTTTCAAAGGGGTTAATGACGGTAGAAAAGGCACTGAATCGAAGGGCCAGGACCATAGATAGACATTGATCCCAGGCAGGGGTGTGGGGGCGCATCCCCCGCGGTATGGAGAAATAAATTTGGCTAAGTCCCCAAAGCGGCGCCCAAGGTACCTGCACACAAACACTTATGTGCCACCATGTTGGAGCTGAATGAAGTAATTATTTTGGATAAGTCCTCAAAATGGTGCCCTAGTTTAGCCAAATACCATTGGCGCACATGCCACTTGTGTGCCCAAACATCTTTCACCCATGGTCCTATTTTTGCCTATAAATAAACCCTCGAGGCCTTCATTTGTACGAACAAATTTCCCTGAATCCTAATTGTTTCTCTAGTCACCCTAGTGCTTCGCCCAAGTCTTCTAAAACCATCAAGTTAGTTAATTAACACCTAGAGCAGAGGAATTGAAGGAGGATCATAGGACTTAAGTCCCTTTAGTGTTTTAAATCCATAACACTTGTTCACCTAAAGCGCCCAACCTCCCTAAATTAGAAACACTTTTTCAACACCTATTCCTCTCAAAGGAACTTAAGAGCCCAACTTCTAGTAATACCTATGAATACTCTTGAAGGTTTGATTCAAGTCTCACCCAAGTATTAACATCTAAGTTGTTCGTCACTTAAGTGAACATCAGGTCACCCAAGCCTACTTGCGCACCCATACCTGTGCGCCAGATACTTACTTGGGTTCCCTTATTTGATTCACCTTATCCCTTCAGTCAATAAAAGCCTTTCATCAAGACTTATTTAATTCCATTCATGTCAAGGATTCTTATTCATTGGATCCCTTGTTTGAAAGGGATTATGTTGAAACCCCACCAAAACCTCCCAACTTATCAAAACTTTGGGAAGGGTACACCAGTGTGTCTCCTATTTGGGTTTGTATATCTACAGTCATAGGTTTCCTAAAATTGTTTTGCAATGGGGTTATAATTCATGGATTGTCTATGGGTTTGTATATCCACAGTCACATGGACCTTTCCCCCAGGAAAAGTGTTGTGGAGATCCTGGTATGGAGGATTAGGGTTTGGGTTATATCCTCCCCTTTTCATCTCTAAGACCCAGATCCCAATAAGGAGAGTGGGGGTCACACTTGATTTTACATTAAAGAAAAGGATAAGTCTCCCTCCTCTCCTGTGATCCATTAGGGAACTCCCACTAAGGAAAGTCCCTAATCTTCTCAAATCCGGGACGCATGACCTCCAATGTCATCCCACATTGAAGCGTTCATTTCTCTGTGCCCTCTTCCACAGTCTCCTCGGCCTCGTCCACCCTCGTCGTCATAGGCCCATCCTCTTCCACTAGAAGAGGAGGAAAAGTGTGGGTTCCTTTATTGAATATTTTAAATCCTCTTGTTTCTCACACCGATCATGACTCACGTGGGCATAGAGATTTTTCATGACCACAACATTTTCAAAAACACCTCAAATCTTGAACTAAGATAAATCTGATTCCCACCATAAATGGGATACATAGGAAGCCTTCCTAAGGCCCGAGATCCATCTCATTTCATGCACAAAAGGCATCATTTTCAGAAAATAAGCACAAAATCATTTCTCTCAAAGGACTATACTCTCCTATGAGAGTCATCAAACTATGTGGGATTCGATTCCCATCCAAATGGGATATGTAGGAAACCTCTCTGAGGTTCAAAGACAACACTTCAAATCAACCATGTTCTTCCTTGTCCATATTCCCAACAGGTTCTAATCTAACGTGAAAACCCATATTCTTTCCAAGTTCATTGGGCTGCTTAGGCATAAGTCCCACACCAAACCTTGACTAAGCACCTTTCACTTAGATGTCCTTACCACATGACATTAAACTGTACGTCTAGGTCCTTATCACACGACCTTAAATGGTATGATGTGTCCCATTAAGCAGAACCAAACTATGAGGTTTCTGATTCCTTTCACAAGGATATATAGGTATCCCATTTATGGGTATGATCCCAACATAAAAACAATCTTTCATCTCCCTAGACAATAATAAATTATAGAGTTCCCCACTAAGTGGATTAAAACCCAATATTATCATAATGATGGTTAAAATAATCTCTAAATAGTATATTATAGGATACCATTGATGGAGAACCTCGAATACATATGGATTCCTCCATTAATGAAGAACCTCAAATACATACTAATGATTCTAAATTACACACATGCAAATAATTGATTGAAAATTCCAAGGGAAACCTACATTATAATTGGTGAATTAATAAGGATTCATGAAAATACCTCAAATATATAAGAGTGGCCCATAGTAGGAAATAATTTCCCCAAAAGGGTGTGATGAGTCCGACCTCCTATCCTCTCAACCAATGCATTTTCTTAGGTATCGTAAGTTCAAACATAACAAACTCCTGCCTTTGGAAAGCAAGTCCTTTTGGATAATGAACTGTTGGATGTTTTTGGTTCCATAAATAAATCCAATGGAAACCACCCGAAAGTACTGATTCCTAACCAGAACACACGTTCTGAGGGAAACGAAATAATGGGTTTTTAGGTTTTTTTATGTTTTAGGGATTTTTTGGTATTTTTTAGTATTTTTATGGTTTTTAGGATTTTTTGGGGATTTTGAGGGTTTTTATGGGTTTTTAGGGTTTTTGAGTTTTTTAGGGTTTTTAGGGGCTTTTGGGGCTTTTAGGGTTTTTTTGAGTTTTCAAGGTTTTAAAGGGTTTTTGGAGTTTTTTAAAATTTTAGTGGTTTTTAGGGGTTTTATGGGGTTTCTTAAAGTTTTAGGGTTTTTTTGGGATTTTAGGGGGTTTTCAGGGTTTTTAGTGGGTTTTATGTTTTCAGGTTTTTAGGGATTTTTTATGTTTTTTATTTCCTAAGAGTTTTTAGGGTTTTTAAGGGTTTTTCATGTTTTTCGGGGTTTTCAGTGTTTTTAATGTTTTTTGTGTTTTGTAGGGTATTTAGGGGCTTTTTGGTTTTTAGGATTTTTTAGTTTTCTAGAGTTTTTAAGGATTTTTAGATTTTTTTAACATTTTTAGGGTTTTAAGTGTTTTTATAGTTCTTAGTGGGTTTTAGGGTTTTTATGAGTTTTTAGGTTTTTTATGGTTTTTAGTGTTTTTTATGGATTTCAAGGGTTTTTAGAGTTTTTTATGCTTTCAACAATTTTTAGGGTTTTTAGGATTTTTATAGTTTTTAGAGAATTTTATGTTTTTAATTGATTTTGAGGGTTTTTTGGGTTTTTTGGTTTGTAGGGGATTTTTGGTTTTTAGGGGTTTTTTGAGTTTTTTTAATGTTTTTAATATTTTTTGGAGTTTCTTAACATTTTAGGGTTTAAATGTGTTTTTAAAGTTTTTAGTGGGTTTTTAGGGGTTTAATGGGGTTTTAGGGTTTTTATGGTTTTAGGGTTTTTATGGTTTTTGGGTTTTTTATGGTTTTTAGGGGTTTAGGGTTTTTTAACGTTTTCAGGGATTTTATGGGATTTTTTAGGATTTTAATCATTTTTAGGGGTTTTATATATTTTCAAAGTTTTTAGGGGTTTTCAGGGTTTTTAGGGGTTTTAGGGTTTTTAGGGTATTTTGGGTTGTTAGAGGTTTTTTTTTGAGTTTTTTAGGGTTTTTATAGTTTCTTAACATTTTTAGGTGTTTTTAGGGTTTTTAGTTTTTTGTGGTTTTAGGTTTTTTAAAGTTTTTAGGGTTTTTTTGCTTTTTAGTTATTTTTCATGCTTTTTAGGGGTTTTTTACGTTTTCAAATATTTTTAGGCATTTTTTAATATTTTTATGGTTTTTGGCGGTTTTTATGTTTTTTAGGGATTTTGAGGGGTTTTAGAGTTTTTTAGGGGTTTTAATGTTTCTGGGTTTTTATTCCTTTCGGATTTTAGGATTTTTTGATTTTTTTAGGGTTTTTATGTTTTTATAATATTTTAATGTTTTTAGGGGTTTTAAGGGCTTTTAGATTTTTTATTGTGTTTTAGGGGTTTTGTGGGTTTTTGGATTTTTTTAATGGGTTTTAGGGGTTTTTATGGTTTTTAGGGGGGGTTTTGGGTTTTTTGGGATTTTTATGTTTTTTTGGGATTTTTAGGGTTTTTTAGGATTTTTATTGTTTTTACTGTTTTTAGGGGTTTTAGGGATTTTGAAAGTTTTCATGGTTTTTATTATATTTTTAGGTTTGCAGGTGTTTTTTGAGTTTTTAATGGTTTTAATGGATTTTTATAGTTTTTTAATTTTTTTTATGGGTTTAAAGGGTTTTAGAGTTTCTAGTTGGTTTTTAGAGTTTTTATGGATTTTTAGGTTTTTTAAGGTTATTAGGGGTTTTATGGTTTAAAGGTCTATTTGAGGGTTTTTTGGGTTTTTTATGTTTTCATGGATTCTTATAGATTTTTTATAATTTTTATGGATTTTAGTGTTTTTAGGGATTTTGAGGGGTTTTAGTGGGTTTCAAAGTTTTTTTGGGGTTTTTTGAGTTTTTTAGGGTTTTAAATCTTTTTTAGAGTTTTTTAACATTTTTAGGCGTTTCAAGGGTTTTTAGAGTTTTAAGTGGGATTTTAGGGTTTTTTGGTTTTTAGGTTTTTTGGAGTTTTTAGGGTTTTTAATGTTTTTTAGAGTTTTTTATGTTGTAAGAGGTTTAAAGGGGTTTTAGTGTTTTTAGTGGGTTTTTAAGGTTTTTATGGGTTTTTAGGGTTTTGAAGGTTTTTAGGGGGTACAGTTTTAGGGGTTTTGATGGTTTTTAGGGGTTTTTACATTTTTAGGGAATTTTAGATATTTTTAGGATTTTTATGATTTTTTGGGTTTTTAGGTATTTTGAGGGGTTTCGGGTTTTTAGGGGGGGTCAGGTTTTTAGTGTTTTCAAGGCTTTTAGGCCTTTTTTTGTTTTAGGGTTTTTTTTTGATTTTTAGGGTTTTATGGATTTTTAGAGTTTTTTTAAAGTTTTAGGGGTTTTAGGGTTCTTAATGGGGTTTTATGGGGTTTTTATGGTTTTTAGGGGTTTTTATGGTTTTTAGTGGTTTTTCAGGGTTGTTTACTTTTCAGGTATTTTTATGGATTTTTATGAATTCTATGGTTTTTAGGGATTTTAGGGTTTTTAATATTTTTAGGGATGTTGGGGGGTTTTTAGGGGTTTTAGGGGTTTTAAGGGTTTTTCAAGGTCCTTGGGGCTTTTTCAAGGGTTTTAGCGACTTTTGGGTTTTTAAGATCTTTTGAGTTTTTTATGGTTTTAAATGTTTTTAGAGTTTTTAACTCTTTTATGGGTTTAAAGGTTTTTTAGATTTTTTAGTGGTTTTTTCAAGTTTTGATGGGTTTTTATGGTTTTTAAGTTGTTCAGGGGTTTTTATTGTTTTTAAAGGTTTTTATTGTTTTTAGTGGTTTTTAGGTTTTTTTACACTTTTAGATATTTTTAGGGATTTTTTAGCATTTCTATGGTTTTTAGGGTTTTTAGGGATTCTAAGGGTTTATAGGGGTTTTCAGGGGTTTTTAAGGTTTTTAGGTTCTTTTTGGTTTCTAAGGTTATTTTTGATTTTTTTAGGGTTTTAAGGTTTTTAAAGTATTTTGATGGCTTTAGGGGTTTAAAGGGTTTTTAGTATTTTTAGTGGGTTTTTAGGATTTTTATGAGGTTTTAGGGTTTTTGAGGTATTGGGGTTTTTATGATTTGCTGGGTTTTTTTTTGGGTTTTTAATATTTTTTTATGTTTTTTTGGGATTTTGAGGGATTTTAGGGTTTTTAAGGGTTTTAGGGATTTTTAGGGTCTTTGGGGTTTTTAATTTATTGAGTTTTTTATAGTTTTAAAGCCTTTTTATATTTTTTTACTTTTTAGGGTTTTTAATGGTTTTTAGATTTTTTTGTGGGTTTTTAGGGTTTTATGAGCTTTATGGATTTTTAAGGTTTTTAGGAGTTTTATTGTTTTAAGGGGGATTTTAATGATTTTTTATGTTTTCTGGTATTTTTTTTGGATTTTTTTGGATTTTTATGGTTGTTAGGTTTTCTATAGTTTTTCATCATTTTAAGGTCTTTTGGGGTTTTTATGGTTTTTAGGGGTTTTTCTGGGTTTTTAAGGTATTTTTTTGTTTTTTGGGATTTTGAGGGGTTTAAGGGTTTTCAGGGCTTTTGAGGGTTTGGGGGGTTTTTAGGATTTTTAGGGTCTTTTGGGGTTTTAATTTTTTTTTTAGTTTTTTAGGGTTTTAATGCCTTTTATATTTTTTAAATTTTTAGGGATTTTAAGTGTTTTTAGAATTTTTTGTGGGTCTTTAGAGTTTTACGGGCTTTATAGATTTTTATGGTTTTTAGGAGTTTTATTATTTTAAGGGAACTTTCAAGGTTTTTTATATTTTCAGGTATTTTTATTGATTTTTTAGGATTTTTATGGTTGTTTGGGTTTTTAGGGTTGGTATACTTTTTCACCAATTTAAGGTGTTTTTTGGTTTTTAGGGTTTTTTGAGTTTTTTTGGGATCTTAAGGTTTGTTGGAGTTTTTAAACATTTTTAGGGGTTTTAAGGTTTTATAGAGTGATTAGTTTTCTTGTGGGTTTTTTGGGTTTTTATGGGTTTTTACAATTTTTAAAGGTTTTTATGGGTATTTATGGTGTTTAGGGTATTTTCTAGGTTTTTAGGGTTTTTTACGTTTTTAGGGACTTTTATGGTTTTTTTTATTTTTAGGTTTTCTTGGGCTTATATAGATTTTGAGGGGTTTTAGGGTTTTTCATGTTTTTTAAGGTTTTAGGGGTTTTCACGGTTTTGAGAGTCTTTTGGTGTTTTTACTTTTTTTTGAGTTTTTTAGGGTTTTTAAGGTTTTTTAGATTTCTTTTAATATTTTTAGGTGTTTAAAGGGGTTTTCAAGTTTTTAGTGGTTTTTTATAGTTTTTATGGGTTTTTAGGGGTTTTAAGGTTTTTAGGGATTTTTATGGTGTTCAGGGGTTTTTCAGGGTTTTATGGTTTTTTACATTGTCAGCGATTTTTTAGGCCTTTTAGGATTTTTATGGTTTTTTGGGATTTTGATTGTTTTTAGGGATTTTGAGTGGTTTTTTTGGGTTTTTTGATTTTTAGGTTCTTGTTTTATTTTTTGAGTATTTTAAGTTTTTTAGGGTTTTTTATGGTTTTTTGGAGTTTTTTAACATTTTTTGGGTTTTTATGGGTTTTTAGAGTTTTTAGTGGTTTTAGTGTTTTTATGAGTTATTAGGGATTTTTAAGGTTTTTAGGAGTTTTCATGGGTTTCAGGGGGTTTTAAGGGTTTTTAGGGAGTTTTAAGGATTTTTTAATATTTTTATGGTTTTTATGGTTTTTAGGGATTTTGAGGGGTTTTAGGGTTGTTGGAGTTTTTCAGGGTTTTTTGGGTCTTTTGGGTTTTTTTTAAAAAATTTATATATTTAAAAAAAATTAAAGTTTTTAGGAAAAACAGGTTTGGGGCCAGGCGGATCCCAGCCCCACAATATTCAATAACATAAAATAAAGGTACAAGGCATTACAAGGAGGGTTTGCACAGCCGAGTGTGCAATTCACCCTTCATGTCTGAGTCCACAAGAGGAGTGCAGAAATCTGGTGTAATAAATGACCACATGGAACATCCATCCTCAATTTCTTTCTTGGAGAGTATGTCTGACACCTTGTTCGCTTCCCTGTATATATGTGTGACCATAATGTTCATACCCTGAGAGATTCTCAGACAGTTAACCCATTGTGGGAGGAGCCTCCATGGGATTGTCCTTGTTTTGCTTTTGAGGGCTTCCACCGCCAACATCGAGTCAGATTCAATCCAAAGATGCTTCCACCTGAAGTGGACCGCAAAATGTACAGCCTTAATCATGGCCCATAACTCCGCTTCATAAGCACATCCATTCCTAATGTAATGAAAAAAGCATCCTTTAACAAAACCTCTATACGTCCGGAAAACACCACCACACCTGGAGAGACCAGGCGCGCCTAGGGCTGCACCATCCACATTAACTTTTATCCATTCTGGGATTGGTGGAATCCACCGAATGAATTTAAAGTCCTTCGGTTTCCTGCATCTTCCAGAAATACCGAGAGTTCTCAACAAAATAAGGTCCTTAATATCATTAGCCATCGTACCATCCTGGATATGAGCCGCCGCGTGGACTGCTTGATGAATTGCCACCACACCATTTCGGAGGCAGCATGCGTCATTATCAAAAACCACTTTGTTCCGAGCTGCCCACACAAAAGCAGTAAGAGCCGCAGCGGCAGCAAGAAGCAGATTGGCAATTTGTTGACTGCATTGCATGCCAACGACACTGCTGAAAATAGCAGACAGCGTGCTGTCCGTGCAGATTTTCAGCTGGAACATGCCCTGTAAATGATCCCAAAGACCTGCAGCCAACCTGCACTTAAGAAAAATGTGCTGCAGATTTTCCTCATCCTGAAGACAGATCGGACAAGCAGAGGCCAAACACCACCCAACTCTTTTAAATTGCTCTTGAACTGGCAATCTATTTCTCCAAATTTTCCACAGCAGTAGTTGGCTAGAGGGGGGAATGAAGGGCCTCTGAAATTTAGAGAGCCAAGCAGGGGGTTGAATTCCCTGATCACATTCAAACCGGTAAAACTCCTTCACACTCAACATCCCAACCGTATTTGGCTTCCAAATGAGGCAATCCATGTCCATAAAACTGTAGTTTTGTATTTGTGTGATAATATTCTGCGGCAGGATACCTTCAATCTCATTCATATTGCCCTTGAGATCAGCAATGGACCAGTGCTTGAAAACCTGAGGTGGCTGGACAGATTCACTGATGGGCCTATCCAGCCAGGTGGTCTTCCAACAATTCAAGGTTGAGTGCCTTGAGACCACCCATTTCGAATTGGAGATAATGTTCCTATTAATGTTTTTAGGGTTTTAAAGGTTTTTAGAGTTTTAAGTAGTTTTTAGAGGTTTTATGGTTTTTTAAGGTTTTAGGGGTTTTAAATTTTTTTCAGGGGTTTTTCAGGGTTTTTATGTGTTTTTACGTTTTCATATATTTTTAGGTATTTTTAAATATATTTATGGTTTTTAGGTTTTTTAGTGTTTTTAGGGATTTTGAGGGGTTTTAGGATTTTTTGATGGTTTTTAGGGTCTTTAAGTTTTTAGTGTTTTTTTTTAGTTTTTTGGAACTTTAGAGATTTTTAACATTTTATGGGAGTTTTAAGTGTTTTTAGTGTTTTTAGTGGGTTTTATATTTTTTATGTGTTTTAGAGTTTTAAAGGTTTTTAGGGGGGTTTTGGTTTTCATTGGTTTTAAAGGTTTTTTGTATTTTTTATGTTTTTAGGGATTCTTAGGGTTTTAAAGTATTTTTATGGTTTTTAGGGTTTTTTGGGGGTTGTTAGGGATTTTGAGGGTTTTAGGGTTTTTAGGTTTTTTAGGGTTTTTATGGTTTTTAAGGCTTTTAAAGTTTTTTAGATTTTTTTAATGTTTTAGTGGTTTAGAGTAATTTGAGTGTTATTAGTGGTTTTTAGGTTTTTATGGGTTTTTAATGCTTTTTTAAGGTTTTCAGTGGTTTTTATGGTTTTTAAGAGTTTTTTGGGTTTTTAGTTTTTGTTTATGTTTTTAAGGAATTTTAGGATTTTTTTTTTGTATTTTTATGGGTTTTAGGGTTTTTGAGGTTTTTTAGGGATTTGGAGGGGTTTTAGGGTTTTTTCAATATTTTTTATGGTTTTTAGGGTTTTAAGCTGTTTTAGGGTGTTTTGGGGTTTTAGGGTTTTTTCATCATTTTTTAGGATTTTTAAAGTTTTTAGAGTTTTATTGGTTTTTACGGTTTTTATGGGTTTATATGGTTTTTAAGGTTTTTTTGGGGTTTTTATTGTTGTCACGGGTTTTTTAGGGTTTTTAGGTTTTTTTTACCTTTTTAGTAATTTTTAGAGCTTTTTAGTATTTTTATGGTAATTAGGGGTTTTTAGAGTTTTTATGGATTTTGAGGGTTTTAGGGGATTTGGGGGGGGGGGTTAGGGTTTTTCAAGTTATTAGGGTCTATTTGGGGTTTTAGGGTTTTTTTGGCGTTTTAGATTTTTTTAACGTTTTTAGTGGTTTAAGGGTTTTTTCGAGTTTTTAGTGGTTTATAGTTTTTTTGGATTTTTAGGGTTTTAAAGGTTTTCGGTGTTTTTATAGTTTGCAGGTTTTTGGGTTTTTTTGGTTTTAATGGATTTTTTGGGGTTTTTAGGAATTTTATGCTTTTTAGGCTTTTTAGGGATTTTGAGGGATTTTAGGGTTTTTCATGGTTTTAGGGGTTGTCAGAATTTTTAGGGTCTTTTGGGTTTTTAGGGGTTTTTATATTTTTCTAGGGTGTTAAGGGTTTTTGAGTGATTTATTATTTTTATTTTTTTTAGGTGTTTTTAGAGTTTTTAGTGGGTTTTTAAGGTTTTTAGGGGTTTTACAGGGTTTTATGAGTTTTTTACATTTTAAGGGATTTTATGGATTTTTAGGATTTTTATTGTTTTTATGGGTTTTTAGGGATTTTGGGGATTTTGAGGGTATTTCAGGGGTTTCTGGTTGTTTAGGGGTTTTAGGGTTTTTAGGGTTTTTTTGGGGTTTTAGGTTTTTTTTAGTTTTTTATTGTTTTAAGGGTTTCTAGTGTTTTTAACGTTTTAGGGGTTTTAAGGTGTTTAGGGGTTTTTATGGATTTAACGGGGTTTTAAGTTTTTTTAGGGTTTTTTACATTTTTATGGATTTTTAGGCCTTTTTATGATTTTTATGCTTTTAAGGTTTTTTTGGGTTTTTTTGGGATTTTGAGGGTTTTAGGGGTTTTCAAGGTGTTTTAGGTTTTATGGGCTTTTTAGAGTTTTTAGGGCCTTTTGGATTTTTAGGTTTTTGTTCATTTTTATGGGTTTTAAGGTTTTTTAGAGTTTTCTAATATTTTTATGGGTTTTAAGGGTCTTTGAAATTATTAGCTGGTTTTAGGGGTTTTATGGGGTTTTAGAGTTTTTTAACATTTTTAGGGGTTTTATGGTTTTCGGAGGTTTTTTATTGTTTTCAGGGTTTTTTATGTTTTTAGTTATTTTGAGTGGTTTTAGGGGTTTTTAGGGTTTTTAGGGTTTTTAGGGTTTTTAGGTTCTTTCCAGGTTAATATGGTCATTTCGGGGTTTTAGGATTTTTTTGAGTTTTTTACGGTTTTAAATGTTTTTAGAGTTTTTAAATATTTTTAGTAGTTTTAATTGTTTTTAGAGTTTTTATTGGGTTTTTAGGGTTTTTATAGGATTTTAGGGTTTTTAAGGTCTTTAGGGGTTTTATGGTTTTCATGGGTTTTTCAGGTTTTTTAGGGTTTTTCACGTTTTCAGGTATTTTTAGTCATTTTTTAGGTTTTTTTATTGTTTTTAGGAGTTTTTAGGGGTTTTAATGATTTTGAGGGGTTTTTTGGGGATTTCAGGGTTTTTTAGGGTATTTAGGGTTTTTCATAGTTCGATGATATTTTTCAGTTTTAGAATCTTTTATCAGTTTTGTAATGTTTTTAGGGGTTTTAAGGGTTTATAGAGTTTTTAGTGAGTTTTTATTCTTTTATGGGTTTTAGGGTTTTTATGGTCTTATGGTTTTTTTGTGGTTTTCAAGGGTTTTTAGGGTTTTTAACATTTTCAGGGATTTGTAGAGCATTTATAGATATTTATGGTTTTAATGGTTTTTTGGTTTTTAGAGATTTTGAGAGATTTTAGTGTTTCTCGTGGTTTTTAGAGTTTTTAGGCGTTTTACGGTTATTTGGGGTTTTAGGGGTTTTTAGATTTTAGGGTTTTTTTAGGTTTTTAGATCTTTTTAACGTTTTTGGGGTTTGAAGTGTTTTTAGAGTTTTAGTGTGTTTTAGTTTTTTTATAGGTTTTAGGATTTTTAAGGTTTTTAGGGGGTTTATGGTTTTTATGGGTTATTCAGGGTTTTTAGGGTTTTTTATGTTTTCAGTGATTTTAGAGATATTTTAGGATTTTTATTGTTTTAAATATTTTTTTATAGTTTTTAGGGTTTTTAGGGTCTTTTGGGGTTTAGGGGTTTTTTTAGGGTTTTGAAGGTTTTTAGTGCTTTTTATCATTTTTAGGGTTATAAGGTTTTTTATTGTTTTTAGTGGTTTTTAGGGGTTTTATGGGTTTTTATGGTTTTTAGGGAAAGGAAGATGTGAGGGTCGGGCTATTCCCGGCCCCCCCCCAAATTTATTAAAAGAAAAAAGAGACACAACAAACAAGGGAGGGGAGGGGTCAATCGACCCACACCCAAAAACCCTTAATGAAACAAGACAAAAGACCCAAAAAAGGAAAAAACAAGAACGAAAAAAGAAAACACACAAAACAAAGCAGCCACCACCATCATCCCGCATTAACCAGCATCCAGTAGCTCATAGCTATCCAACAACCAGCATCCAAACTCAAATAGCAATCCACATCCAGCAGCAGCACAACCATAGACCACAGCTTCAGCACCTCCCATCCAAGCAGCAACCAGCATCCAGAATCGCGAGCATCCAACATCACAGAACCACCAGCATCCAACATCACATAACCACCAGCGTCCAGTCTCACATGATCCAGCATCCAACACCTCCTCACCAAGGAGATCCACTATACAAATCACCATCATCCAGCATTCACCAGGGATTTTTAGGTCTTTAAAGATTTTTATGGTTTTTAGGGTTTTTATGGTCTTTAGGGATTTTGAGGGTTTTTAGGGTTTTTATGGTATTTTAGGATTTGTTTTGAGTTTTTTAGGGTTTTTAAGGTTTTAAAAGTTTTTAACGTCTTTAGAGGGTTTAAGGGTTTTTAGAGATTTAGTGGTTTTAGGGTTTTATGGGTTTTTAGGGATTTAAGGTTTTTAGGGGTTTTTATGGTTTTTAAGTGTTTATCAGGGTTTATAGGGGTTTTTATGTTTGTTGGGATTTCTCAAGGTTATAAGGTTTTTATGGGTTTTAATATTTTTTAGGATTTTTAGGGATTTTGAGTGGTTTTAGGAATTTTTAGGAATTTTAGGAGTTTTAAGGGGTTTTTTGAGTTTTTTATGGTTTTCAAGTTTTTTTAGATTTTTTTATCATTTTTAGGGGTTTAAAGGGTTTTTTGAGTTTTCAATGGGTTTTTATGATTTTTATGGGTTTTTAGGATTTTTTATGTTTTTTGGTGTTTTTGTGGTTTTTAGGGAGTTTTCATGGTTTTTAGTGTTTTTATGTTTTCCTGAATTTGTAGGGATTTTTAATGATTTTAAGGATTTTTGGGGTTTTTATGGTTTTTATGGATTTTCAATGTTTTTAGGTTTTTTCAGGTTTTTTGGGTTTTTTAGGGTTTTTAGGGCATGTTTGGGTTTTTAGGGTTTTGTTTGAGTTTTTTAGGGTTTTTATCGTTTTTTGATTTTTAGCATTTTTGAGGTGTTTATGGTTTTTAGTGGTTTTTTTACGGTTTTTTTGGTTTTCAATGTTTTTTTTTTGTTTTTAGGGTTTTTTTCTGGGTTTTTAGGGTTTTTTACATTTTTAGTTATTTTTAGGGATATTTAGGATTTTGAGTGGGTTTAGGGTTTGTAGGGGGGTTTAGGGTTTTAGGTCTTTTGGGGGTTTTAGGGTTTTTTTTTATTTTTTTAGGGTTTTTATATTTTCTAGAGTTTTTTAACAATTTTAGGCGTTTTAAGAGTTTTTTTGAGTTTTTAGAGGTTTTTAGGGTTTTTTTTGGGTTTTTAGTGTTTTTATGCTTTTTATGAATTTTTACAACTTTCTGGGGGTTTTCGTGGTTTTGGGGGGTTTTATGTTTTTAGTGGTTTTAGGTCCTTTGTATGATTTTTATGGTTTTTTGGGTTTTCAGGTTTTTTTAAGGTTTTAGGGTCTTTTTGGTTGTTTGTGTTTTTTAGAGTTTTTAGGGTTATTAATGTTTTTTTATATTTTTCAACTATTCTAGGGGTTTTAGGGGTTTTTAGAGTTTTTAGTGGGTTATTTTATATTTTATGGGTGTTTAGGTTTTTTAAAGGTTTTTAGGGTTTTTATAGTTTTCAAGGGGTTTTCAGGGTTTTGATGATTTTTTACGTTTTCAGAGATTTTTAGGGAATTTTTTGGATTTTTATGGGTTTTTAGTATTTTTTTGGATTTTTATGGTTTTTAGGGATTTTAAGGTTTTCTAGGATCTTTTAGGGTTGTTAGGGTTTTTAGTTTCTTAGGGTTTTTTGGGTTTTTAGGGGTTTTTTGAGTTTTTTAGTGCTTTAAAGTTTTTTAGAGTTTTTAAATGTTTTTAGTGGTTTTAAGGTTTTTTATAGTTTTTACTAGGGTTTTTATGGGTTTTTAGGGGGTTTTAATGTTTTTAGGGTTTTTTATGGTTTCTAGGGTTTTTTGGGTTTTTTTACGTTTTTAGGTATTTTTAGGGTTTTTTAGGAATGTTTTTTGTTTTTAGGGGTTTTAGGGGTTTTTCTGGGAATTTGAGGGTTTTTCGGGTTTTTAGGATCTTTTGGATTTTTAGGGGTTTTTTTAGGGTTTTAAGTGTTTTAGAGTTTTCGTCATTTTTAGGTGTTTTAAGTGTTTTTGAGTTTTTAGTGGGTTTTTAGGGTTTTTATGTGTTTTTAGGGTTTTAGGGTTTCTTTAGGGTTTTTAGGATTTCTTTTTATGTTTTCAGGGATTTATAGGGTTTTTTTACAAATTTTAGGGTTGGAGGGTTTTTAGGGGTTTTAAGAAATTTGAGGGTTTTATCTCTTTTTAGGGTTTTTAGTGCTTTTAGGGTTTTTAGAGGTTTTTTTGAGATTTTTACAATTTTTAAGGATTTTAGTGTTTTTAATACTTTTAGGTGTTTTAATAGTTTATAGTGTTTTTGTGGTTTTTCGGGGTTTTATAGATTTTCAGGGTTTTAAAGGTTTTTATAGTTTTTAGGGGGTTTTCATCTTTTTTTCTGTATTTTACATTTTTAGTGATTTTCAAGGCTTTTTTAGAATTTTTATTTTTTTAGGGGTTTCTAGGGATTTTGAGGGTTTAGAGGGGGGGGGGGGGGGTTGGGGTTTTAAGGGTTTTATATTTTTTAGGTTTTTTAGGGTCTTTTGAGTTTTTAGGGTTTTTTTTTGTTTTTTAAGGTTTTTATGGATTTTTAGAGATTTTAAACGTCTTAGGGGTTTTTAGGATTTTTACATTTTGTAATGGTCTTTTAGGGTTTTATGGTTTTTAGGGTTTTATGGTTTTTTAGGGTTTTCTAAGGTTTCTAGGGGTTTTATAGTTTTTGGGTGTTTTTTTAGAGTTTTTAGGGTTTTTATGTTTTCAGGGATTTTTATGGTTTTTTATGTTTATAGGGATTTTGAGGGTTTTTATGGAGTTTCAGGGTATTTTTTTGTTTTTTGGGATTTAGGGGTTTTTCTATGTTTTTCAGATTTTTGAGGGTTTTTAGAGTTTTTTAATGTTTTAAGTGGTTTTAAGGGTTTTCAGAGTTTTTATTGGTATTTAGGGTTTTTATGGGTATTTAGGGTTTTTATGGGTATTTAGGGTTTTTAATGTTTTTTTGGTTTTCATGGGTTTTTTCTTGATTTTCATGGTTTTTTATGTTTTCAGGAATTTTTAATGATTTTTTTGGTTTTTAGGGTTTTAGTATTTTTAGTCATTTTGATGGTTTTTATGCATCTTTAGTGTTTTTTAGGGGTTTAAAAGGTTTTAAGAGTTTTTAGTGGGTTTTAGGGTTTTTATGGGGTTTGGGGGTTTTTAAGGATTTATGGGTTTTTATGCTTTTCAAGGTGTATAAGAGTTTTTGAGTTATTTATGTTTTCAGGGATTTTTAGGATTTTAATGGTTTTTAGGGGTTTTTTGGATTTTATGGATTTTTAGGGTTTTATGGTTTTTTCAGGGGTTTTCGAGGTTTTAGGTTTTTCCTAGTTTTTCGCATTTTTACGGTTTTTTATTTTTTTGGGTTTTAAGGTTTTTAGAGTTTTTTAATGTTTTTAGTGGTTTTAAAGGGTTTTAAAAAAATTTATGGTTTTAGGGTGTTTATGGGTTTTTATAGATTTTTAAGGTTTTTAGGGATTTGATGGTTTTCATGGGGGTTTCAAGGTTTTTAGGGTTTTTTACATTTTCAGGGATTTTTAAGTATTTTTAAGGATTTTTATGTTTTTAGGGGGTTTTAGTGGTTTTAGGTATTTTTAGGGTTTTTAGGGGTTTTCATGGTTTTTAGTGTCGTTTTCGTTTTTTAGGGTTTTCCTGAGATTTTTATGGTTTTAAGATTTTTTAGTGTTTTTTAACATTTTTAGGGGATTAAGGGGTTTAGAGTTTTAAGTGGATGGTTAGGGTTTTTATGGGGTTTTTTGGTTTTAAGTGTTTTTTCATGATTTTTATAGTTTTAGGGTTTTTTCAGGGTTTTTGGGTTCTTTTCAAATTTTAAGGGTATTTTTTACTTTTTTAGGGTTTTTAGAGTTTTTAAATATTTTTCGGAATTTTAATGGTTTTATTGTTTTTATGGGTTTGAGGGGTTTTATGGGGCTTAAGGGTTTTAAGGGTTTTATGATTTCAAAATTTTTTATGGTTTTTCAGGTTATTTATGTTTCTAGGGATTTTAAGGGATGTTTATGATTTTTTGGTTTTTAGGGGTTTTGAGGGTTTTATGGGTTTTTAACATTTTTAGTAGTTTTTCGGGCTTTCAAAATTTTTAGGGTCTTTTGGGGTTTTAGGGTATTTTTTTTATTTTTTTAAGGGTTTAAGGTTTTGAAGAGTTTTTTTAATGTTTTAAGATATTTTAAGGGTTTTTTAGTTTTAGTGTTTTTTAGGGTTTTAGGATTATTAAGGTTTTTAGGGGTTCTTAAGTTTTTTTGGGGGGTTTTCATGGTTTTTAGGGTTTTTTAAAATTTTCAGATAATTTTAGGGATTTTTATGGTTTTTTTGGGGTTTAAGTTCTTTTTAGGTATTTAGGGTTTTTTTGAAATTTTTTGGGGTTTTAAGGCTTTTATCATTTTTTCATGTTTTTAGGGTTTTTTAGAATTTTTAGAGTTTTAGTGGTTGTTAGGGTCATTATAGTTTTAGTGGTTTTTGGGTGGGTTTTAGGGGTTTAGGGTGTTTTCAAGTTTTTTAGAGTTTTTTACGTTTTCATAGATTTTTAGGGCTTTTTAAAGATTTTTATAGTTTTTAGGGTTTTTTGGGGTTTTCGGGATTTTGAGGCTATTTAAGGTTTTTCAATGTTTTCTATGGTTTTATGGGTTTTTTATATTTTTAGGGTTGTTTTTAGTTTTCTAGGGATTTTATTGTTTTTTATATTTTTTAATGTTTTATGGGTTTTTAGAGTTTTTAGTGGTTTTTAGGATTTTCATGGGTTTTAAGGGTTTTGTAAGATTTTTATGGATATTATGATTTTTAGAGGGTTTTTAAGGTTTTTAGGGTTTTTTACATTTCCGACGATTTTTATGGATTTTTAGGATTTCTCTTTTTGGGGGTTTTGGGATTTTAAGTGCATTTTAGGGTTTTTAGGGTTTTTATGGCTTTTTAAAGTATTTTGGGTCTTTTGGGGTTGTAGGGTTTTTTGAGTTTTTAGGGTTTTTAAGGGGTTTTAAATGTTTTTAGTGGCCTTTAGGGTTTTTCTGGGGTGTTAGGGTTTTCATGGGTTATTATGGTTTTAGGGATTTTTCAGGGTTTTAGGGCCTTATTAAGATTTTAATGGTTTTTAGGGTTTTATGGATTTTAGGGATTTTGAGGGTTTTTAGGGGTTTTTAGGGTCTTTTGGATTTTAAGTGTTTTTTGAGTTTTTAGGGGTTTTATGGTTTTTAGAGTTTTTTAAAGTTTTTGTGTTTTAAGGATAATAGAATTTTTAGTGGGTTTTTATTGGTATTTAGAATTTTTATGGTTTTTAGGGTATTTATGGTTTTCAGGGGTTTTTAGGGTTTTGAGGGTTTTTTTTTACATTTTCAGGGATTTTTAAGGCTTTTTAGGATTTTTATGGTTTTTAGTTTTTTAGGGTTTTTAGGGATTTGGAAGGTTTTTTGGGTTTGTAATTTTTTTTTGGTTTTTATGATTTTTTTTTGTTTTTTACGGTTTTAAATGTTTTTTTAGTTTTTTAACATTTTTAGGGGTTTTAAGGGGTTTTAGAGTTTTTAGTGGGTTTTCAGGGGTTCTCAATGTCTTTAGGGTTTTTAACATTTTCTGTGATTTTTAGGGATTTTTAGCATTTTTATGGTTATTAGGGACTTTTAGAGTTTTTAAGGATTTTGAGGGATTTAGGGATTTTGATGGTATTCTGGGTTTTTAGGGGTTTTAGATTTTCTCAGGGGTTTTATGGTTACTTTGGATATTTTGTTTTTTTTGAGTTTTTAGGGGTTTCTGGAGTTTTTTAATGTTTTTAGGAGTTTAAAGGTTTTTAGACTTTTTAGTGGTTTTATGGTTCTTATAGGTTTTAAAGGTTTTTAGAGGCTTTTATTATTTTTAGGGGGCTTTTGGGTTTTATTATTTTTTATGTTTTCATGGATTTTTATGGATTTTATGGGTTTTAGTATTTTTTGGGATTTTTAGGGTTTGAAATATTTTTAGGGGTTTTTAGTGTTTTTAGGGATTTTCGGTTTTTTGGGTTTTTAGTGTCTTTTTATGTTTTAAGGGGTTTTTCTTAGTTCTTTAGTATTTTTAATTTTTAATTTTTTTTAATGTTTTCAGGGATTTTAAGGGATATTGATAGTTTTTTGTGTTTTAGGGGGTTTTAGGGTTTTTAGGGGTTTTAGATATTTTTAGGGGTTTTAGGGTTTTTAGAGATTTTGAAGGTTTTTTGTGGCTTTTTGGGGGGTTTTAGGTATGGTTTTTTAGGGTGTTTTGGGGTTTTTAGGGTTTTTTGAGTTTTTTAGGGTTTTTAATATTTTTTATATATTTTTAACGTTTTTAGGGTTTTTAAGGGTTTTTGGATTTTTTAGTGGTTTTTTAGAGTTTTATGAGTTTTCAGGGTTTTTTATGGTTTTTATGGGTTTTAATAGTTTTTAGGGGGGTTTCAGGGTTTTTAGAGTTTTTTGGATTTTAGATATATTTAGGGATTTTAGGATTTTTATGGTTTCTATTGTTTTTAGGGTTTTTGGGTATTTTTTAGTTTTTTGTGTTTTTCAAGGGTTTTTAGGGTTTTTAGGGTATTTAGGGTCTTGTGGGGTTTTTGGGACATTTTTAGTTATTTGGGGTTTTATGGTTTTTAGAGTTTTTAAATTTTTTTATAGGTTTTTGTGGTTTTTGGAGTTTTTACTGGTTTTGATGGGTTTTATGGGCTTTTGGGTTTTTATGTTTTAGGGGGTTTTACAGTTTTCATAGGGTTTTCATGGTTTTTAGGGTTATTTTTATATTTTTAGGGATTTTTAGGGCTTATTAGGATTTTTATGGTTTTTAGGTATTTCTTGTGTTTTTAGGGTTTTTAGGGTTTTTATGGGTTTTTAGTGTTTTATGGTCTTTTTGGGTTTTTTGGGTTTTTTTTGACTTTTTAGTGTTGTTAGGGGTTTTCAGAGTTTTTTAACATTTTTAGGGGTTTTAAGGTTTTTATAGTTTTTAATGGTTTTAAGGGTTTTTAGGTTTTATAGGGTTTTAAAGGTTTTTTGTGGTTTTTATGGTATTTAGTCTTTTTTATTGTTTTTTGGGGGTTTTACGGATTTTGAGGGTTTTTATAGTTTTTAGGGTATTTTAGGGGTTTAGGGGTTTTTAGGGTCTTTTGAGTTTTTAGGGGTTTTCTATTTTTTTGGGTTTTATGGTTTTTTAGAGTTTTTTAACATTATAGGGGGTTTAAAGGGTTTTAGCGTTTTTGGGGTATTTTTTATTATTTTTAGTGTTTTTCTGATTTTTAGTGGTTTTATGGGTTTTAGAGGTTTTTCTTGGTTTTAGGGGGTTTAGGTTTTCTAGGATTTTTAGGGCTTTTATAATTTTTATGGTTTTTAGGGTTTTTAGGGATTTTGAGGGATTTTAGGGGTTTTCATGGTTTTAAGGTTTTTCATGGTTTTATGGTTTTTAGGGATTTCCAGGGTTTTTAGGGTCTTTTTGGGGTTTTATTGTTTTTTAGTTTTTTTAGGGTTTTAAGGTTTTTAGAGTTTTTTAATATTTTTAGGAATTTTAATGATTTTTAGAGTTTTTAGTGTATTTTTTGGTTTTTATGGGTTTTTTTTGTTATTAAGGTTTTAGGCGGTGTTATGGTTTTAATGGGTTTTTCTGGGTTTTTATAGTTTTTTACATTTTTAGGGATTTTTAGGGTTTCTTTAGAAATTTTATGATTTTTAGGGGGTTTTAGCAATTTTTAGGGTTTTAGGGTTTTTTAGGTTTTTAAAGGGTTTTTAGAGTATTTAACATTTTTAGGTGTTTTAAGGGTTTTTAGAGTTTTTAGAGTTTTAGTGGTTTTAGGGTTTTTAAGGGGTTTTAGGCTTATTTATCATTTTTATGGTTTTTATGGTTTTCATGGGTTTTCATGGTTTTTTAGGATTTCTACGGTTTTTTGGGATTTTTGTGTCTTTTGGGTTTTTGTGGTTCTTTTGAGTTTTTAAGGGTTTTTAGAGTTTTAAACATTTTTAGTAGTTTTAAGGGTTTATAGATTTTTAGTGGTCTTTTATGGGTTTTTAGGGTTTTTTAGGGGTTTAGGGGTTTTTATTGTTTTAAGGGGGGTTTTAGGGTTTTAAGGGGTTTTTACATTTTTTTGGATTTGAGGGGTTTTAAGGTTTTTAAAGGTTCTTTATGGCTTTTAGGGGTTTTTAGGGTTTTTAGGGTCTCTGTGGTGTTCGGTTTTTTTTGAATTTTTTTGGTTTTTTAAAGTTGTTTTAGATTCTTTTAATGTTTTTAGGGTGTTATGGATTTTAGTGATTTTTTTGGAGTTTTATGGTTTTTAATTGGTTTGGGTGGTTTTACAGGTTTCATGGGGTTTTCAGGGGTTTTAGGCTTTTTTTTCATCTTCATGGATTTTTAGGGATTTTATGATTTTTATGGTTTCTAGGGTTTTTAGGGATTTTAAGGATTTTGATTGGTTTTAGGGATTTTAAGGGTGTTTATGGTTTTTGGGTTTTTAAGGTTTTTTTTTAATTTTTTAGGGGTTATAAGTTTTTTTAGTTTTTTACTTTTTTAGGGGTTTTAAGGGTTTTGGAGTTTTTTGTGGTTCTGGGATTTAAATGGGTTTTTAGGGTTTTTTAAGGTTTCTAATGGATTTTATGGTTTTCAAGGGTTTTTAGGGTATTTTTATTTTTTTAGGAATTTTTTTTGATTTTTTAGTTTTTTACAGTTTTTAGGGTTTTTGGGATTTTGAGGGGTTTAGGAGTTTTACGGTGTTTATGGATATTTAAGGGTCTTCAGGGACTTTTGGGGTTTTTAATATTTTTTTGATTTTTTAGGGTTTTTGTGGCATTTATAGTTTTTAATGTTTTTAGGGATTTTATGCGTTTTTAGTGTTTTAGTTATTTTTAGGGGTTTCATGTGTTTTTATGGTTTTTCGGGGTTTTTATTATTTTTAGGGGTTTTCTTATTTTTATGGTTTTTTACATTTTCTTGCATATTTAAGTATTTTTGGGATTTTTATGGTTTTTATTGGTTTTTAGGGTTTTTAGGGATTTTGAGTGTTGATTTTGAGTGTTTTTAGGGTTTTTTAGGGTTTTTAGAGTTATTAGGTTTTTCAGATTATTTAGGTTCTTTTTTAGCTTCTAGGTATTTTTAGTTTTTCAGGGTTTTACAGCTTTTTAGAGAATTTTAACATATTTGGGTTTTTAAGAGTTTTTATTTGTTTTTAGGGTTTATTTAAGTTATAGGGTTTTTATGGTTTTTATGGTTTTTATGCTTTTCAGGGGTTTTTCAGGGTTTTTTATGTTTTCTGGGATTTTTCGGGCATTTTTAGAATTTTTATGGTTTTTTTTGGTTTTTAGAGATTTTGAAGGTTTTTAAGGGGGTTTAAGGAATTTTTAGTATTTTTTTGGGGTTTTAGGGTTTTAGGGTCTTTTGGGCGTTTTAGGGTATTTTTGAGTTTTTTTGGGTTTTATGTTTTTTTAGATTTTTTAAATTTTTTAGTGGTTTTAGGGTTTTTATTGGTTTTTAGTTATTTTAAAGGTTTTTAGGTGTTTTTTTGGTTTTTAGTGGTTTTTCGGTGTTTTAGCGGTTTTTATGTTTTTATGGATTTTAAGGGCTTTTTTAGGATTTTTATGTTTCTTAGGGTTTTGATGTTTTTTGAGGGATTTTGAGAGTTTTTAGGGTTTTTTATGGTTTTTAGGCTTTTGGGGGATATTTGGGTTTTGGGGGTCTTTTGGTTTTTTAGGGATTTTTTTGAGTTTTTTAGGGTTTTAAATGTTTTTAAGAGTTTTTTAATGTTTTTAGGGGGTTTAAGGGTTGTTATTTATTTTAGTGGTTTTTAGGGGTTTTATGATTTTTAGGGGTTTTTTTAGGGATTTTACATATTTTTGGATTTTAGGGATTTTCTAAAATTTTATGGTTTTAAGTGTTTTTTAATTTTTTAGGGATTTTGAGGGTTTTTTGGGGTTTTTGGGGTTTCAGGGATTTCATGGTTTTGGGGGTATTTTTTTTGACTTTATGGTTTTTTGAGTTTCTTAAGGTTTTTACAGGGTTTTGGAGTTTTTTAATGTTTTTAGGGGTTTTAGGGGTTTTTAGAGTTTTATTGGTTTTTAGGGTTTTTATAGGGTTATAGGGTTTTTAAGTTTTTTATGGTTTTTATGGTTTTTAGGGTTTTTAGGGTTTTTTTGTTCTTTTACATTTTCAAATATTTTTAGTTATTTTTAGGGTATTTATGGTTTTTATGGTTTTTTTAGGGTTTTTATGGATTTTGATCATTTTAGGGTCATTTTGGTTTTTATTGTTTTTTGATTCTTTAGGTTTTTAGGGTTTTTATAGTTTTAATGTTTTTTGGGGTTTTAAGTTTTTTTAGAGTTTCTAGTGGTTTTTTTGGTTTTCATGGGTTTTAAGGGTTTTAGAGATATTTATGTTTTTATGTTTTTTGAGGGGTTTTAGGGTTTTTTATGTTTTCATGGACTTTTAGTGTTTTTTTATTAATTTTATTGTTTTTAGGGATTTTGAGGGTTTTTTGGGGTTTTAGGTTTGTTATTATTTTTTGGGGGATTTAGTGTTTTCTGTGTGTTTTAGGGTTTTTATGATTTTTTAGAGTTTTTTAACTTTTTAAAGGGTTTTAAGGGTTTTTTTTTTGAGTTTTTAGGGGTTTTATGGTTTTTAGAGATTTTAAAAAAATTTATGGGTTAAAGGGGCTTTTAGTGTTTTTAATGTAATTTTACAATTTCTATGGGGTTTTAGGGATTTTAAATATTTTTAGGGGTTTTTTATGGTTTTCTGGGTTTTTAGGGATTTTAGTGTTTTTTATGTTTTCAGGGATTGGGGGGGGGGGTTGGGATTTTTATGGGTTCTAGGGTTTTTATTTTTTTTATGGTTTTTAGGGGTTTTAGGGATTTTAGGGTTTTTTTGGTTGTTTTGTTTTTTGGGTTTTAGGTGGTTTTTATGAGTTTTTATGGGTTTCAAGGGTTTTTGAGTTTTTAGTGGTGTTTCAGGGTTTTTATTGGTTTTTAGGGTTTTTTAAGGTTTTTTGGAGTTTTCATGGTTTTTAGGAGTTTTTCAGGGTTTTTAGGGGTTTTTATGTTTTTAGGGTTTTAGGGATTTCTTTATATTTTTATATTTTTTAAAGTTTTTATGGTTTTTAGGGATTTTGAGGGTTTTAGTGTTTTTCAAGGTTCTTAGGGTTTTTAGGGTTTTTTAGGGTTTTTAGGGTCTTTTAGGGTTTTAGGGATTTTTTAGTTTTTTGGGGGTTTTAAGGGTTTTTTGAGTTTTTAGGGGTTTTAAGGGTTTTTAGAGTCTTTTAACGTTTTTAGGGGTTTTATGGATTTTTATTGGTTTTTTACGATTTTTATGGGTTTTTAGGTTTTTTATGATTTTTAGGGTTTTTATGGTTTTCAGGGTTTTTTCAAGGATTTTAGGGATTTTACATTTTAGGGGGGTTAGTGATTTTTGTAGGATTTGTATGTGTTTTAGTCTTTTTAGGATTTTTAGAGATTTTGAGGGGTGTAGGTGTTTTCAGGGGGTTTAGGGTTTTTCATGGTTTTTAGGGTCTTTTGGGTTTTTTGAGTTTTTAGGGTTTTAAAGGTTTTTTAGAGTTTTTATCATTTTTTGGGGTTTAAATGGATTTTATAGTTTTTAGTGGTTTATTGGAATTTTATGAGGTCTTAGGGGTTTTATGGTTTTTAGGGGATTTTATGGTTTTCATGGTTTTTTAGGGTTTTTAGTGTTTTTTATGTTTTCAAGGATTTTTAGGACCTTTTAAGGATTTTTATAGTTTTTAGTTTTTTTAGGGTTTTTAGTGATTTTGAGGGTTTTTAGGGGTTTTCAGGGTTTTTAAGGGTTTTAGGGTTTCTTGGGGTTTTAGGTTCCTTTGGGTTATTAGGGTTTTTTTTTATTATTTTTTGGTTTCTAAGGGTTTTTAGAGTATTTTAATGTTTTTAGGTTTCTTAATGGTTTTGGTAGTTTTTAGTGGTTTTAGGGTTTTTTTATTTTTTATGTTTTTAGGTCTTTATGGTTTTCATGGGTTTTTCAGGGTTTTATGTTTTTTTATGTTTTTATGGATTTTAGGTTTTTTTAGGTTTTTACAGGTTTCAGGGTTTTTTAGGGATTTTAGAGATTTTGACAGCAATTATGGTTCTTCCAAATTTTTAGGGTTTTAAAGGTATTTACGGTCTTTTGGTTTTTTTGGTTTTTTTAGAGTTTTTAAGGTTTTTAAGGATTTTTAGAGTTTTTAACATTTTTTTTGTTTTAAGGTTTTTTAGATTTCTTTGTGGTTTTTAGGGTTTTTGTGGATTTTTATTGTTTTTTAAGGTTTTTTGGGGTTTTTATGGGTTTTAAGGGGTTTTTAGGGTTTTTAGATGTTTTTACATTTTAAGGGGTTTTAGAGTTTTTAGTGGTTTTTTATGGTTTTTATGGGTTTTTAGGGGTTTTAAGGTTTTTAGGGGTTTTATGGTTTTCAAGGTAATTTTAAGGTTTTTTGGGTTTTTGACATATTAGGAATTTTTAGGGCCTTTTAGATTTTTATGGTTTTTAGTGTTTTTAGGGATTTGGGGGGTTTGGGGGTTTTCCTATGTTTTTAGGGTTTTTAAAGGTTTAAAGGGATTTTTGGTCTTTTGGATTTTTAGGGTTTTTTATGTTTCATAGGGATTTTATGTTTTTTTAGATTTTTTATCATTTTTATGGGTTTTAAGGGATTTTAGAGTATTTGGTGGTTTTTAAGGTTTTTAAGTTTTTTTAAGGTTTTGGGGTGTTTTAATGCTTTTCTGGGGATTTCAAGTTTTTTAAGTTTTTTTACGCTTTAGGGATTTTTATGGGTTTTTTTGGATTTTTATGGGTTTTTGGGTTTTTTTGGGTTTTTTGGGATTTTGAGGGATTTTAGGGATTTTTAGGGTTTTTATGGGTTTTAGGGTTTTTAGTTTCTTTTTGGTTTTCTAGGGTTTTTTTTGAGTTTTTAGGGTTTTCAAGGTTTTTATGAGTTTTTTAACTTTTTAGGGGTTTAAAGGGTTTTTAGACATTTCAGTGCGATTTTAGGGTTTTTATTGGTTTTTAAGGTATTTAAGGTTTTTTTGGGTTCATGGTTTTTAGGGGATTTTCAAGGGTTTTAGGGTTTTTTACGTTTTCAAAGGTTTCTCAGGATTTTTTACGATTTTAATGGTTTTAGGGTTTCTAGGGATTTGAGTTTTTTAGGTTTTTTCAGGATTTTTGGGGGTTTTTAGGGTTTTATGGGTTTTTGGAGTTTTAGGGTTTTTTTGAGTTTTTAGTGTTTTTAAGGGTTTTTATAGTTTTTTAACATTTTCAGTGGTTTTAAGGGTCTTTTGATTTTTTAGTGGTTTTTAGGGTTTTTATGGATATTTTTTGGGTTTTTGAAGTTTTCATGGATTTTTAGGGCTTTTTTAGGATTTTATTATTTTTATGGGTTTTTAGGTTTTTATGGATTTTGAGGGATTTTAGGGTTTTTCATGGTTTTTTGGGTTTTTATGGTATTTATTGTTTTTTTGGTTGTTTTGGGATTTTTGAGTTTTTTTGGGTTTATAAGGTTTTTATAGAGTTTTTAACATTTTTAGGGGTTTTAAGGGGTTTTATAGTTTTTGATGGTTTTAATGGTTTTTAGGATTTTAATTTTTTTAGAGGTTTTATGGTTTTCAGGGTCTTTTTAGGGTTTTTAGGGGTTTTTATGTTTCAAGGTATTTTTAGGATTTTTTAGGTTTATTATAGTTCTTAGGCTGTTTTAAGGTTTTTTTTGGATTTTGAGGGGTTTTCGGTTTTTTAATGGGTTTTTTTGGGGTTTTCGTGTTTTTTTTTTGTTTTGGGGGTTTTTATGTTTTTTATAGGTTTTAAGTTTTTTTAAGTTTTTTTATCATTTTTAGGTGTTTTAAGGGTTTTTAGAGTTTTTAGTGGTTTAAAGGGTTTTATATATTTTTAGGGTATTTTTAGATTTTTAGGGGTTTTATGGTTTTTAACGGTTTTTTGGGTTTTTTACTTTTTATGGGATTTTTATGGATTTTTAGGACTTAATGGTTTTAGGGGGTTTTAGGGACTTTATGGATTTTCAGGGGTTTTGTGGTTTTTCATGGTTTTTAGGGTTTTTAGGGTTTTTATGGGTTTTTTCGGTCTTTTGGGTTGTAAGGGTTTTAAAGTCATTTTATAGTTTTTTAAAATTTTAGGATTTTTTAGGGTTTTTAGAGTTTTTAGTGGGTTTTTATGGGGTTTTATGGGTTTTTATGGTTTTTAAGGTTTTTAGGGGTTTTTATTGTTTTCATGCGGTTCTCAAGGTTTTTAGGGTTTTTATGTTTTCGAGTATTTTTAGGGTTATTTAGGATTTTTTTTGGTTTTTAGGCTTTTTAGAGATTTTGAGAATTTCTAGGGGTTTTTTATATTTTTAGGGGTTTTGGGGGATTTCAAGGTTTTTAGGGGTTTTGGGGGATTTCAAGGTTTTTAGGTTTTTTTGGGTTTTATGGTTTTTTATAGTTTTTTTAACATTTTATGGGTTTTAAGGGTTTTTTATAGTTTTTAGTGGTTTTAGTATTTTAAGGGGGGTTATGGTTTTCAAGGGCTTTTCAGGGTTTTTAGAGTTTTTTATGTTTTCTGGGGTTTTAGGGGTTTTTTTGGATTTTTTTGGTTTTTTGGGTTTTTAAGGTTTTTTGAAGTTTTGATGGGTTTTTAGGATATTTCATGGTTTTATTTGGTTTTTAGGGTTTTCAGGGTTTTTAGGGGTTTTAAGGTTTTTTATAGTTTTTTGGGGTTTGAACGGGTTTTTTAGAGTGTTTTTGGGATTTTAGGGGTTTTAGGGATTTTATGGTTTTTATGGGATTTTATGGTTTTTAGGAGGTTTTTGGTTTTTAGGGATTTTTAAGGTTTTTTTTTACCTTTTTAGGGATTTTTAGATATTTTTTAATGATTTTTATGGTTTTAGGGGTTTTAGGATTTTTAGGGATTTTTAGGGGAATTTTGCGTTTTTCATGTCTTTTAGGGGTTTTGGGGATTTATCAGGGTTTCTAGGGTCTTTTGGGTTTTTACGGTTTTTAGGTTTTTTATATTTTTTAAACCTTTTTATTGGTTTTAAGTGGATTTCGAGTTTTTAGTGGGTTTTAGGGTTTTTGGGGTTTTTGGGTTTTTTAAGGTTTTAGGGGGTTTTATTATTTTCAGGGGTTTTTAGTGTTTTTTATATTTTCCGGGATTTTTATGGATTTTGGAGTTTTTTAGGGTTTTTAGTGATTTTGGGGGGTTTTATGGGTTCTCAAGTTTTTTAGGGTTTGGGGGGGGGGGGTTTAGGGTTTATGGCATTTTGAGTTTTTTAGTTTTTTTAATGTTTTTAGGGGTTTTTAACATTTTTATGGGTTTAAAGGGTTTTAGAGTTCTTAGTGATTTTTAGGGGGTTTATGGGGTTTTAGGGTTTTTTAAATCTTTTAGGGCTATTTATGGTTTTAGGGGTTTTTTAGGGTTTTATAGTTTTTTACGTTTTAAGGGATTTTTATACCCTTTTTATGATTTTTATAGTTTTAGGGTTTTTAGGGATTTTGAGGGGTTTTCAGGGGTTTTAGGGTTTTTAAGGTTTATATGGTTTTTTGGATTTTTTGGGTTTCTTTGCATTTTTTAGGGATTTAAAGGTTTTTAAGAGTTTTTAACATTTTTAAGGGTTTTAAGTGTTTTTAGAGTTTTATGGGGTTTTAGGGTTTTCATTGGGTGTTAAGGTTTTAGTGGTTTTTATGGGTTTTAGGGGGTTTTAAATGGATTTTTACATTTCCAGGGTTTTTTTGGAATTTTTTAGAATTTTTATGGATTTTAGGTTTTGTTTTAGGGTTTTTAGGGATTTTGAGGGGTTTTGGGGGTTTTAGGTGTTTTTAGAGTTTTTTTTTTGGGTTTTAGGTTTTTTTTTATTTTTTTTGTTTTTTTAGAGTTCTCTAACGTTGTAATGGGTTTCAAGTGTTTCTAGAGTTTTTGGTGGTTTTAGGGGTTTTATGGGTTTTTCATGTTTTTAAGGTTTTTGGGGTTTTATGGTTTTCAGGGGTTTTGAGGATACTTATGGTTTTTTAGGATTTTTATGGTTTTTATGGATTTTGAGGGGTTTTAGGGGTTTTCAAGGTTTTTTAGGATTTTTAGGGGTTTTTAGGGGTTTTAGTGTCTTTTAGGATTTTAGGGGGGGTTGAGTTTTTAGGGTTCTATGGCTTCTAGATTTTTTAAAACTTTTAAGGGTTTTAAGGGTTTTGAGGGTTTTAAGGGTTTTAAGAGTTTTTAGTTTTTTAGGCTTTTTATGGGGTTTTTAGCTTTTTTAATCTTTTTAGGGGTCTTTATGGTTTTTAGGGTTTTTTCTGGGTTTTATGGTTTTTTATATTTTTATGTATTTTTAGTGATTTTCTAGTATTTTTATGGTATTTTTGTTTTTTAGGGGTTTTTGGTGTTTTTGGGTAAGGAAGATGCGAGGTTCAGGCTATTCCCGACCCCTCAAAATTTATTAGAGAGAAATAAAGACGCATAAGATAAGGGAGGGGCGGGGTCAAACGACCCGCACCCAAAAACCCTTTATAAACACACACCAAAGAACCACAAAAAAGAAAAACCAAAAGCACACAAAACCAAAAAAATAAAAAAAATGAAATGTCCCCAACATCATCACCAAGCCAATCAGCAACCAGCATCCATCAACATCAAAACCATCAACAACAAATTCAACAACCCATCTTCATAGAACTTTTCCACCTCACAGCAAAACACCAACCATCACCAAGCACCAACAAATTTTAGAGTTTTTTAACATTTTTAGTGGTTTTAAGGGTTTTTAGAGTGTTTACTGGTTTTTAGGGTTTTTATGGGTTTTAGAGGGTTTTCAGGGGTTTTAATGTTTTTTAGATTTTCAGGGATTTTTTGGGCTTTTTTGGATTTTTAGGGTTTTTAGTTTTTTTTGGGATTTTGAGGTATTTTAGGGATTTACTGGGTTTTTAAGGTTTTTAGGGTCTTTTAGGATTTTTAAGGTTTTTCAGTTTTTTAATGTTTTTAATAGTTTTTTACTGTTTTTATGGGTTTAAGGGTTTTTAGAGTTTTTAGTGGTTTTAGGGAATTTATGGGGTTTTTTGGTATTCATGGGTTTTCAGGGTTTTTATGATTCCAGCGATTTTTAATGATTTTTCATGATTTGTATGATTTTTAAAGTTTTTAGGGATTTTTTAGGGTTTCAGTTTTTAGTGTTTTTAGGGTTTTAAGGTTTTTAGAGTATTTTAACATTTTTTGGGGTTTGGGGTTTTTTTTTGTTTTTAGTGGTATATTAGGGTAAGGAAGATGTGAGGTTCGGGCTATTCTCGACCCCCCCAAATTTATTAGAAAAGATATTTAGTGGTTTATTTGGGTTTTTATGGGTTTTTATGGTTTTGAAGGTTTTAAAAAGTTTTTACGGTTTTTGGGTTTTTTACGTTTTCAGGGATTTCTAGCCATTTTTTTGGATTTTTAGGATTTTTAGGATTTTTAGGGTTTTTTTAAGGTTTTTAGGGATTTTCATGGTTTTTAGCTTCTTTCAAGGGTTTTAGGGTTTTAAATGGGTTTTGTGGTATTTTTGGTTATTTAGGGTTTTTTTGAGTTTTTTAGGGGTTTTAATTTTTTTAAAAGTTTTTAAACATTTTTAGGGGTTTTGATGGTTTTTAGAGTTTTTAGTGGGTTTTTAGGATTTTATGGGTTTTTTGGGGGGTTTTAAGGTTTCTGGGGGGTTTTATGGTTTTTAGGGATTTTATGGTTTTTTACGATTTTTTTTCGTTTTCAATTTTTTTTAGGGAATTTTGAGGATTTGTATTGTTTTGGTGGTTTTTAAAGATTCTTAGGGATTTTGATGGTTTTTAGGGTTTTCAAGTTTTTTAGGATGTTTAGGGGTTTTCAGAGTTTTTAGGGTCTTTTTGAATTTTTAGGGTTTTTTTTCAAGGTAAATAGAATGTAGTATATATCGAAAGGGAAAGGAATTGAAGTACAACATAATCACCCAAGGGTGAACCAATGGCCTGAAGGCCGATAAGAATAGAAGTGTGAAAACGAACCAAAGCCAAAGCAACCTTAGACAACAACCAGAAGGAAGGACCGGGAAACCTCATGAGGCCTAACCAATCAATGCCTAAAATAAGGACCAAGAACCCACACGAATCCAATCCAAACCATAGCCTAGAAAAATCTCAAGAAACCTCATGAAGCCCATACAAAACATTGTCTGGAAAATGGCCCTAAAATCCTCACGAAGCCCATTGAAAAAATGCCTAGAAAATGGTCTCGAGCACCCTCACAATGTCCATCCAAACTATAGCCTGGAAAACGACCCAAGAACTTCCTAAATCCCAACCTAGAAAATGGATTGAGAACCCCATGAATCCCAAAACCCAACACCCACATCACCATCACCAAGTAGCAAAAACAATGTGGCACCATCTCCCAGTACCCAACTCCATCTCCTAGCACGCAACACCCATCTCCATCTGCAACTCCTTGCATCTCCTAGCACCCAGCTTCAATAACAGCTCTAACAAAAAAACCCACATCTCCATCTCTCAAAATCAACTCCCAACACTCTACATAAACTCTAGAAACCAACACCAACATCAACCCACTCCACTCCAGTAGGACTCCCCACCAAGAAATAACCTGCTCCATACCAATAGAAAATGCACAAGCAAGCATCCCATATAGCAACCAACACTTCATCTGAACACACTCAACATCAAGATCTCTAGAACCTCCTATCCAAGGGTTTTTTATATTTTTTTACATTTTTATGGGTTTAATGGTTTTTAGAGTTTTAGTGTGTTTTAAGGGTTTTATGGGTTTTTAGGGGTTTTAAAGGTTTTTGTGGGTTCTTATGTTTTTCAAGGTTTTTTCAGGGTTTTAAGGGGTTTTTAAATTTTCAGGGATTCTTAAGGTTTTTTAAAGAATTTTATTATTTTTAGGGTTTTTAGCGGTTTTAGCGATTTTAAAAGGTTTTAGAGTACTTTGGATTGTTAGTTTTTTTAGTTTTTAGGAATTTTAATGATTTTTATAGTTTTTTAAAAAATTTAGGGGTTTTAAGGGTTTTATAGTTTTTAGTGGTTTTTTAGGGTTTTTAGGGTTTTTAATGATTTTTGGGTTTTATGGTTTGGAGGGGTTTTTCATGGTTTTTATGGTGTTTTACGTTTTCAGGGATTTTTTGGGAATTTGATGGATTTTTATTATTTTTAAGGTTTTATGATTTTTAGAGATTTAGAGGGGGTTTAGGGTTTTTCAAGGGTATTTAGTGATTTTAGGGTTTCTTAGGGTTTTTAGGGTCTTTTTGGTTTTTAGGGTTTTTTAGAGTTTTTAAGGGGTGTGGGAATTTTTTTATTGTTTTTAGGGGTTTATGGGTTTTTATAGTTTTTAGTGTTTTTAGGGTTTTAGTGGGTTTTTAGGTTATTTTAAGGTTTTTGTGGTTTTTATGGTTTCTCGTGGTTTTTAGGCTGTTTAGAGTTTTTCATGTTTTCAAGTATTTTTTAGGATTTTTTAGGATTTTATGCATTTTTTGGGTTTTTATATTTTTTTGGTATTTTTAGGGGTTTTAGGATTTTTAGGGGGTTTTAGGGTTTTAAAGTATTTTTGGGTTTTAGAATGTTTTTTAGTTTTTAGGTTTTTTAGGTTTTTTTAGAGTATTTTAACTTTTTTAATGTTTTAAAGGGTTTTAAGGCTTTCTAGAAATTTTAGTGGTTTTAGGTTTTTTTAAGGTTTTAGAGGTTTTTATGGTTTTCAGGGGTTTTAGGGTTTTTTACACTGTTAGGTATTTTTAGGTATTTTTTAGGATTTTTATGGTTTTTATGGGTTTTTAGTGTTTTTAGGGATTCTGTGGGTTTTTAGCGTTTTTAGGATCTATTTGGGTTTTAGGGTTATTTTGAGTTTTTTATGGATTTCAAGGTTTTTATAGTTTTTAACCTTTTATGGGTTTTAAAGGGTTTTAGATATTTTTGTGGGTTTTAAGGGTTATTATAGGTTTTTAGTGTTTTTAAGGTTTTTAGGAGTTTCATGGGATTTTCATAGTTTTTTAGGTTTTTTATGTTTTAAGTGATTTTTAGGTATTTTTTAGGTTTTTATGGTTTTTAGGGTTTTTTAGGTTTTTTAGCGATTTGGAGGGCTTTTAGAGTTTTTCTGGAATTTTAAGTTTTTTAGGGTCTTTTGGGATTTTAGGATTGTCTGATTTTTTAGGCGTTCTAAGTTTATTTAGATTTTTTTAATATTTTTAGGGGTTTTAAGGGGTTTTAGAGTTTTAGTGGGTTTTTAGGGTTTTTATGGGGTTTTAGGGATTTTAATGTCTTTAGGGGTTTAATGGTTTTTTGGGGGTTTTATGGTTTTTTATATTTTAAAAGATTTTTATGGATTTTTTAGGATATTTATGGTTTTTAGGGTTTTTAGGGTTTTAGGAATTTTGAGAGTTTTTAGGGGTTTTCAGGGTTTTTTTTTTGTTTTTTGTGTTTTTTCGGTTCTTTTTTTGTTTTTTGTGTATTTAAGGTTTTTAGAGTTTTTTTAAAAAAAATTAACATTTTTAAGGGTTTTTTTAGTTTTTAGTAGTTTTAGGTTTTTTTATGGGTTTTTAGGGATTTTTATGGTTTTAGGTTTTTTTTTCTGGTTTTCATGGGGTTTTTAGGGTTGTTAGGGTTTTCTATGTTTTTTGGGATTTTTAGGTATTTTTTGGGTTTTTTGGGTTTTTTGGGTTTTTTGGGTTTTTTGGGTTTTTTGGGTTTTTTCGGATTTTGAGGGGTTTCTGGGGTTTTCATTATTTTTTAGTATTTTTAAGTCTTTTCTATGTTTTTATAATTTTTATGGTTTTTTTTGGGTATTTAGGGTTTTTTGAGTTTTACGGTGTTAAGGGTTTTAGATTTTTTAATGTTTTTAGGGTTTTAAAGGGTTTTTAAAGTTTTTAGTGATTTATTAGGGGTTTTATGGTTTATTTTGGGTTTTTTATGGTTTTCAAGGGTTTTTAGGGTTTTAAGTGTTTTTTACGGTTTTAGGGATTTTTAGGGATTTTTAGATTTTTTTTTTGGGTTTTTAAGGATTTTTAGGGTTTTTAGGTTTTTTTCTATTTTTTTAGGGCTTTTAGGGGTTTTCAGAGTTTTAGGGTCTTTTGGGTTTTTAGGGATTTTAAAATTTTTAGGGTTTTTTATGCCTTTTAGATTTTTTTAACATTTTTAGGGGTTTTAAGGGGTTTTTTTTTGAGTTTTTAGCGGTTTTTAGGTTTTATGGGTTTTGTAAGGTTTTAGTGGTCTTTATGTTTTTATGGGATTTTTAGAGATTTTTACATCTCCAGGATTTTTTGGGAATTTTTTATATTTTTATGGATTTTAAGGTTTTTAGGGTTTTAAAGATTTTTAGGTATTTTAAGGGTTTATAGGGATTTTAAGGGATTCTTGGAATTTTCAAGGTTTTTAGGATATTTAGGTTGTTCAGGGTTTATAGGGTCTTTTTAGTTAATTAGGGTTTTATTGAGTTTTTAGGGTTTTTATGGTCTTTTTGAGTTTTATAACGTTTTAGGGTTTTAAGATTTTTTTGTCGTTTTTTTGGGTTTTAGTGGTTTTATCATTTTGTGGGGGGTTTTAGGGTTTTTTAGGGTTTTAGGGTTTTTTATGTTTTTAGGGATTTTTAGGGATTTTTTTGTATTTCTATGTTTTTGGGGTTTTTAAGGGTTTTTTATGAATTTGAGGTTTTTTAGAATTTTTAGGGTTTTTATTGTTTTTTGGGCCTGTTAGGGATTTTATGTTTTTTTGGGTTTTTTTGGTATTTTTTAGTTTTTTTTTCAGGTTTTAAGGTTTTATTAGAGTTTTTAACGTTTTTTAATGTTTTAGGGGTTTAAATAGTTTTTATAGATTTTAGTGGTTTTTTGGGGTTTTATGGTTTTCCAGGGTTTTTTTTCACATTTTTAGGGTTTTTTATGCTTTTAGGGATTTTTTATGATTTTTATGGTTTTTAGTTTTTTTTGGGTTTTTAGAGATTTTGAGGGGTTTTACGGGTTTTACGGGATTTCATGGTTTTAGGTTCGTTTTTGAATTTTTGGGATTTTTTTAGTTTTTAGTGTTTTTAAGGTTTTAAGAGTTTTTAATGTTTTTAGGGGTTTAAATAATTTTTAGAGTTTTTAGTGTGTTTTAGAGTTTTTAGGTTTTTTATGTTTTTTTGGGGTTTTTTTGGTTTTCAGGGGTTTTTTAGGGTTTTTAGTGTTTTTTACTTTTTTAGGGATTTTTTAGGGTTTTTATGGTTTTTAGGCTTCTTAGGGTTTTTGGGATTTTGATGGTTTTTAGGGATTTTCAGGGTTTTTAGGGGTTTTAATGTCTTTTTGGGTTTATAGGGGTTTTTTTTAGTGGATTTTTAGGGGTTTATGTTTTTTCATATTTTTTAACATTTTAGGGTTTTAAATGGGTTTTAGAGTTTTTAGTGGGGTTTTTGGTTTTTATTTGTTTTCAGGGATTTTTTTTAAATTTTTATGGGTGTTTTGGTTTTAATGTAGTTTTATGGCTTCTTATGATATTAGGGTTTTTAGGGATTTTTAGGATTTTTTTGGTTTTTTGGGGATTTTCAGGGTTTTTAGGGTTTTTTTGGGTTTTTGGGTTTTTGGTTCTTTTGGGTTTTTAGCACTTTTAAGGTTTTTACGGTTTTAAAGGGTTTTTTTAGTTTTTAGTATTTATTTAGGTTTTTAAGGTTTTTAGGGTTTTTATTATCTTTAGTGGGTTTTTAAGCTTGTTAGGGTTTTTTTATATTTTTAGGGATTTTTACAGATTTTTATGGATTTTAGGGTTTTTTAGAGTTTTTATGGATTTTGAGGGGTTTAAAGGGTTTTTAGGGTTTTTAGTGTTTTTATTGTGTTTTTTGGGTTTTTAAGGGTTTGTAGACTTTTAACATTTTTTTGGGGTTTTATGATTTTTAGGGGGTTTTATGGTTTTCTGCGGGTTTTGAGGGTATCAGGTATTTTTTATGTTTTTAGGGATTTTTGGGGATTTTTTACGTTTTTTTATGTTTTTTTAGGATTTTTAGGCGTTTTTTAATTTTTTGGGGTTTTAATGTTTTTAGAGTTTTATAACTTTTTTTGGGGTTTTAAGGGTTTTTAGAGTTTTTCGTGGGTTTTAGGTTTTTTATGAGTTTTCTGGATTTTTAAGGTTTTTGGGGGTTTTATGGTTTTTAGGGGTTTTTTTAGGGTTTTTAGTGTTTTTAAAGTTTTCAAATATTTTTAAGGATTTATTAGGATTTTTATGGTTTTTCAGTATTTTTAGGGTTTTTAGGGATTTTGAGTGTTTTTAGGGGATTTCAGGGTTTTTCTGGGGGTTTTCAAGGTTTTTAGTATCTTTTGGGGTTTAATGATTTTTTGAGTTGTTTATGGGTTTTAAATTTTTTCATAGTTTTTAATGTTTTTAGGGGTTTTAAGGGTTTTTATAGTTTTAGTGGGTTTTAGGGTGTTTATGGGTTTTTATGGTTTTTATTGTGTTTCGGGGATTTTATGGTTTTAATGGGGTTTTCAGGGTTTTAGGGTTTTGCAGGGTTTTAGGTTCTCTTTGTGTTTTTAGTGTTTTTTTGAGTTTTTAGGGGTTTTAAGGGTTTTTATAGTTTTCAATGTTTTTAGGGGTTTTAAGGGTTTTTATAGTTTTTAGTGGTTCTTTTGAGTTTTTATGGGTTTTAGGGATTTTAAGGTTTTTAGGGGTTTTACGTTTTTAGGGGGTTTCTAAGATTTATGAGTATTTTTCGTTTCATGCATTTTTAGGGATTTTTTAGAATTTTTATGGTTTTTAGGGTTTTATGGGTTTTTAGGGATTTTTAAGGTTTTTAGGGGTTTTAGTGTTTTTAGGGGTTTAAGGGTTTTTATGGATTTTTGGGCTTTTAGAGTTTTTTGGGTTTTTAATATTTTTTAGAGTTTTTAACATTTTAAGAAGTTTAAAGGATTTTTATAGTTTTTCATCAGTTTTTAGGGGTTTTGTTGGGGTTTTAAGGTTTTAGGGTTTTTTGTGATTTTCGTGGGTTATCAAGGTATATACATTTTTTTTGTTTTTAAGGATTTTTTGTGCTTTTTCTGGATTTTTATGGTTTTTAGGGTATTTAGGGTTTAGGGAATTGAGGGTTTTTAGGGTTTTTTAGAATTTTTAGGGTTTTAGGGTTTTTAGGGTTTTTTGGTGTTTTTTGGTTTTGAGAGTTTTTTTTTGAGTTTTTTGGAGTTTTTAATGTTTTTTAGAGTTTATTAAAATATTTAGGGGTTTAGAGGGTTTTTATAGTTTTTAGTGGGTTTTTAGTGTTTTTATGGGTTTATAGGGGTTTTATGGTTTTTAGGGGTTTTATGGTTTTTGAGTGGTTTTCAGGGTTTTTAGGATTTTTTAGGTTTTCAATATTTTTTAGGGATTTTTAGGATTTATAAGGTTTTTAGGTTTTTTTAGGTATTTGGGATTTTGAGGGATTTTAGGGATTTCGAGGATTTTTAGGGTTTTTTTTGATATTTTTAGGGTTTTAAGGGTTGTTAGAATTATTTAAGGTTTTTAGGGTTTTTAGAGTTTTTTAACTTTTTTAGGGGTCTTATGGATTTTTATAGTTTTTAGTTGGTTTTAGGGGTTTTATGGGTTTTTATGTTTTTTAAGGTTTTTAGGGGATTTTATGGTTTTCATGGGAGTTTCTCTCTGTTTTTATAGTTTTTTACGTTTTCTGGGGTTTTTAGGGATTTTTTGGATTTTATGGTTTTAATGATTTTTGGGGATTTTTAGGGTTTTTGTGGTTTTTCAGATTTTTTAGGATTTTTCACGAATTTTAGGGTCTTTTGGGGTTCTTAGGGTTTTTTGAGTTTTTAGGGGTTTAAAGGTTTTTTAGGGGTTTTTTAGGTTTTTAGGAGTTTAAAACGTTTTTAGAGTTTTTAGGGTTTTTAATGGTTTTAGTGTTTCTTAAGGTTTTTAAGGTTTTTTTTGCTTCTTCAGGGGTTTTTAGGGTTTTTAGGGTTTTGAGAGATTTTTAGGGTTTTTAGGGTTTTTCAGATTTTTAGGTTTTTTCATGGTTTTTAAGGTCTTTTAGTGTTTTTTGAGTTTTTTGGGTTTTTAGGGGTTTTAAGGGATTTTAGAGCTTTTACCGTTTTTAAGGGTTTAAAGGTTTTTTAGCGTGTTTTTAGATTTTTTATGGGGTTTTAGGGGTTTTAATGTTTTTAGGGGATTTTATTGTTTTTAAGGGTTTTTCATGTTTTTTAGGATTTTTTATGTTTTTAGGGTTTTTTATGTATTTTTAGTTATTTTATTGGTTTTAGGGTTTTTAGGGTTTTTAGGGTTTTTAGGGTTTTTAGGGTTTACGGGTTTTAGGGGTTTTATGGTCATTTTGGCTTTTTAGGGTTTTTTTGAGCGATTTATCATTTTTAGGGTTTCTTAAAGTTTCTAACATTTTTATGGGTTTAAAGGGTTTTTCGATTTTTTATTTGTTTTTAGGGGTTTTACGAGTTTTTAGGGATTTTTAAGGTTTTAGGGGTTTTATGGTTTCTGTTGAGATTTTAGCGTTTTTAGGGTTTTTTTGTTTCAGTATTTTTTAGGTTTTTAATGATTTTATGGTTTTTTTTGTTTTTTATGAATTTAGGGATTTTTGAGCGTTTCTATAGTATTTAGGGCTTTTATGGTTCTTAGGTTTTTAGGGTTCTTATGGTTTTTCTGGGGTTGTAGGGTTTTTTTAGATTTTTAGGGTTGTTATGGTTTAACAGTTTTAAATGTGTGTAGAAGTGTCAAGGGTTTTTAAAAAAATTACTGGGTTTTTTGGTTTTTTTGGGTTTTAGGGTTTTTAAGATTCTTAGGGGTTTTTATTGTTTTAGGGATTTTTAGGGATTTTTAAGATTTTTATGGTTTATAGGGTTTTTTAGTTTTTAGGGATCTTGAGTGGTTTTAGGTATTTAAGTGTTTTTTAGGATTTTTAAGAGTTTTCGATGTTTTTAGGGTTTTTAGGGGTTTTCAGGTTTTTTAGGTTCTTTTTGGGTTTTAATAGGGTTTTTTTGTGTTTTTTAATGTTTTTATGGTTTTTTTGAATTTTTTAACGTTTTTTTGGGTTTTGAGGGTTTTTATAGTTTTTAGTGGTCTTTTAGAGTTTTTATGGGTTTTAGGATTTTTAGGAATTTTGAGGGGTTTTAGTGTTTTTCCGGGTTTCTTAGGGTTATTAGGATTTTCAGGTTTTTTCTAAGTTTTTAGGGTCTTTTAGTGTTTTTTGGGGGTTTTTGAGTTTTTTAGGGTTTTTATGGTTTTTTGAGTTTTTTAATGTTTTTAGGTGTTTAAAGGGATTTTAGAATTTTTAGTGGTTTTTAGGGGCTTTATGGGGTTTGGGGTTTTTTATTGTTTTCAAGGGTTTTTAGGGTTTTTATGTTTTTAGGTATTTTTAGGTCTTTTTAGTAATTTTATGGTTTTTATGGTTTTTAGGGTTTTTAGGGATTTTGAGGGGGTTTTCATGTTTTTTAGGGGTTTATATGGATTTTATGGATTTTATATTTTTAGGTTTTTGTTGAATTTTTTGGGGTTTCAAGGTTTTCTAGTGCTTTTTAACGTTTATAGAATTTTAGTGATTTTAATGGGTTTTATGCATTTTTTAATATTTTTAGGGGATTTTATGGATTTTAATTTTTTAGGGATTTTGGGAGTTCTTGGGTTTTTTCCTGGAATTTTAGGGTTTTAGTATTTTTATGGTCCTTTCAGGTTTATATGGTTTTTTTGAGTGTTTTATGATTTTTAAAGTTTTTTTGGTGTTTTTAACATTTTAAAGAATTTAAGGGTTTTAAGAGTTTTTAGTGGATTTTAGTGTTTTTATGGGTTTTAGTGGTTTTTTTCGGGGTTTTTAGGGTTTTTAGTGTTTTTTACGTTTTCAATGTTTTTAGGGATTTTTTGGATTTTTATGATTTTTAAGGTTTTTATGGTTTTTGAGGATTTTTACGGGTTTTTCAGTGTTTTTTTGGGTTTTAGAGTTTTTTTATTTTTTATAGTGCTTTTATGTTTTTAGGGGTTTTATGATTTTTTAGGGATTTTAAGGTTTTTTGGAGTTTTTTAATGTTTTTAGGAGTTTAAAGGATTTTTTTTGAGTTTTTAGTGTGTTTTAGGTGTTTTATGGGTTTTAAGGTTTTATGGGGTTTTTCAGGTTTTTTAGGGTTTTTTAAATTTTCCGAGATTTTGTAGGATGTTGTAGGATTTTTACAGTTTTTAAAGTTTTTCATGGTTTTTAGGGTTTTAGGATTTTTCTGGGGTTTTAGGGTCATTTTTTGTTTTTAGGTTTTTTTGAGTTTTTAGGGTTTTAAGGATTTTTAGTGTTTTTAACGTTTTTGGGGGTTTAAAGGGGTTTTATATTTTTTTAAAGGGTTTTATGGTTATTTCATGTTTTTAGGGGATTTTATGGTTTTCAGGTGTTTTTTTTGAGTTTTTATGGGTTTTTATGTTTTCATGGATTTTTAGGGATTTTTTAGGATTTTTATGGTTTTTAGATGTTTTTAAGGTTCTATGGATTTTGAGGGGGTATAGAGTTTTTAAGGGGGTTTTATGTTTTTTATGGTTTTTAGGGACTTTTAGTGTTTTTTGGGTTTTTTTGAGTGTTTTAGAGTTTTTATGGTTTTTAAAGTTTTTTAATGTTTTTAGGGGCAAGGTAGGTGTAGGGCCAGGCAATTCCCGACCCTCCCAAAATTTATTAGAAAAATGATGCAGCAGACAAGGGAGGGGAGGAGTCAACCAACCCACACCCAAAAACCTTTAACATGCCCAAACCCATAAAAACCCAAAACCCAAAAAGTACACAAAAAGACAGACATAGTAGAAATTCAGAATCATCTCTATTAGCACCTCCCAACCAACCAGCAACCAGCATCCCACGACATAGATTCCATCATCCATCGCCTCCTTACCAAGCAGATCCACCACCACCAACACAGAACCACCATCATCAAAATCATGAACATCACCTTCATCGCATTCCAACCAAGCAGCATCCATCACCTCCTAACCATTCGGTTTCCAGCACTTCACACCTATTAGCACAGTTAGAAACCCAGGACCACCAGCACCCACTCCTAGAACCATTCCACATCACCCATAACTCATTGTTCAATTAATTTTTTTAGGGGTTTTAATAGTTTTTAGAGTTTTTAGTGGGCTTTAGGGGTTTATGTGTTTTTTAATATTTGATGGGTTTTTTTATGTTTTTCAGGGGGTTTCTAGGGTTTTTTGTCTTGTTTATGTTTTTGGGGTTTTTTCAACTTTTTATATATTTTTATGGGTTTCAAGGTTTTTTAGGGTTTTTATGATTTTGGGGGGTTTTAGGGTCCTTTTTCAGTTTTTTAGTTTTTAATGGTTTAAAGGTTTTATTGAGTTTTTTAACATCTTTAGGGGTTTAAAGGGGTTTTAGAGTTTTTGTTGGGATTTTGGGTTTATATGGTTTTTTAGGGTTTAAAAGGTTTTTATGGGGTTTTATGGTTTTCTGGGGGTTTTCAGGGTTTTTAGGGCATTTTACGATTTTATGGATTTTTAGGGATATTTTTAGGATTTTTATGGTTTTAGGGTTTTGGGTATTTTGTGGGTTTTTTGGGGTTTTAAATTTTTTTATGGTTTTTGGTGTTTTTATGGGTTTTTTGTATTTTTAGGGTTTTTTTGAGTTTTTTAGCACTTTTAATTTTTTTTAGAGTTATTTAAGATTTTTAAAGGTTTTAACATTTTTAAAGTTTTTATTGGGTTTTAAGGTTTTTCTAGGCTTTCTAGGTTTTTTAAGGTTTTGATGGGTTTTAATTATTTTTAGGGATTTTTAAGGTTTTTTTGGGGTTTTATGTTTTTAGGGATTTTTAGGGATTTCTAGGATTTTTATGGTTTTTAGGAGTTTTAGACTTTTTAGTGATTTTGGGGGGTTTTGGGTTTTTTAGGGTTTTTGGGGTTTTTAGGGTCTATTTAGGTTTTTAGGTTTTTTTTTAGATTTTAGGATATTTAATGGTTTTATGGGGTTTTATGGTTTTCAAGGATTTTTGTGGGTTTTTAAGGGTTTTTTACAATTTCAAGGATTTTTGTGGGTTTTTAGGGTTTTTAGGGATTTTTAGGGTTTTTAGGGTTTTTAAGGGTTTTTGAGTTTTTAAGGGTTTTTGAGTTTTTTAATGTTTTTAGGTATTTTAATGGTTTTTATAGATTTTAATGATTTTTTAGGGTTTTATGGATTTTGAGGTTTTAAAGGTCTTTAAGAGTTTTTATGGTTTTCAGAGGTTTTCAAGGTTTTTTGGGTTTTTTATGTTTCCAGGAATTTTTAGGTATTTTTTAGTATTTTTATTTTTTGGGGGGTTTTATGGTTATTATGGATTTTGAGGGGTTATTAGGGGTTTTAGGGGGTTTTTTTTGGTTTTATGGTTTTTCTTGAGTTTTTAGGGTTTAAAAGGTTTTTATAGTTTTTATCGTCTTTAAGGGTTTAAAGGGTTTTTTTAGTTTTTATCAATTTTTTGGGTTTCTATGGATTTTTAGGGTTTTTAGGTTTTTAGGGGTTTTTACAGGGTTTTAGGGTTTTTTTACGTTTTCTGGGATTACTATAGATTTTTTTGGTTTTAGGATTTTTTAGATATTTTAGTGATTTTGGGGGGTTTTAAAGGTTTTTAGGGTTTTAGGGTTTTTACACTCTTTTTGTGTTTTAGGGTTTTTTTGATTTTTTTTTTTAATGTTTTTGAGTTTTTTTAAAAATTTTAGGAGTTTTAATGGTTTTTAGAATTTTTAACAGTTTTTATGGGTTTTTAGGCTTTTTAAAGTTTTAGGCCTTTTAATAGTCTTCAGGGATTTTTTTAGGGCTTTTAGGATTTTTATAGTTGTAGGGGTTTTTAGGGTTTTTAGGGATTTTGAATGTTTTAGGGGTTTTCAAGGTTTCTCAGGGTTTTTAGGGTTTTCTTGGATTTTAGGGTCTTTTAGTTTTTTTTGGATTTTTTTTTATGTTTTGTATTATTTTTATGGTTTTTAAGAGTTTTTTTAACTTTTTAGGGGTGTTAAGGGTTTATAGATTTTTTTTGGGTTGTTTTGTTTTTTTTTTCATTTTTTTCATTTTATAATGTTTTAATGGGTTTTTATGGTTTTTAGGGGTTTTCAAGTTTTTTGGGGATTTTTTTGTTTTCCGGTATTTTTATGGATATTTAGGATTTTTATAGTTTTTAGGGGTTTTATGGGTTTTAGGGATTTTTAATGTTTTTCAAGGTTTTTTAGAGTTTTTATGGTTTTATGGTTTTATGGGTTTCTGGTGGTTTTTTGAGTTTTTAGGGTTTTTAAGTTTTGTGCTGTTTTTAACATTTTTAGGGATTTTAAGGGCTATTAGATTTTTGGTGGTTTAAGTTTTTTTTTTTGAATTTTGAGTGTTTTAAGGGTTTTTAGAGTTTTTTAAAGTTTTTTGGGGTTTCAAGGATTTTCAATGTTTTTAGTGGGTTTTTATATTTTTTATGGATGTTTTAGTGGTTTTTAAATTTTTAGGGGTTTTTATGGTTTTCATGGGGTTTTAGGAATTTTTAGGGATTTTTTAGGATTTTTATGGCTTTTAGGGTTTTTAGGATTTTTATGGATTTGGGAGGTTTTAGGGGTTTTCAGGTTTTTTAGGGATTTCAGAGGTTTTTAGGGATTTGGGAGGTTTTTGGGGTTTTTAGGGTTTTTAGGGGTTTTGGGGGGGGGGGTTAATGTCTTTTTGTCTTTTTTTGGGAATTTTTTAGTTTTTAAGGTTTTTAAGGTTTTTTAGAGCATTCCAATATTTTTAGGGGTTTTAAGGGTTTTTAATGTTTTGGTAGTTTTTACAATTTTTTTAAGTTTTAAAGGTTTTAGGAGTTTTTATTATTTTTAGGGGTTCTTTAGGGTTTTCACGGCTTTTTATGTTTTTAGGGACTTTTAGGGATTTTTAGGATTTTTAGGATTTTTATGGTTTTTAGGGTTTTTATGGATTTTGAGGGTTTTTATGGTTTTTAGGGTTTTATGGTATTTCATGGTTTTTAGGGTCTTTTGGGTTTTAGGTTTTATTTATAGTTTTTTATAGTTTTTAAGATTTTTTAGAGTTTTTTATCGTTTTTAGGGGTTTAAGTGCTTTAAGAGTTTGTTGTTGGTTTATGGGTTTTTATGGGTTTTTAAAGGTTTTTTGGGGGTTTTATGATTATTTTGAGTTTTTAGGGTTTTTAATGTTTTTTAGAGTTTTTAACATTTTTAGGGGTTTAAAGGGTTTTTAGAGTTTTTAGTAGTTTTTAGGAGTGTTATGGGTTTTTATGGTTTTGTAGGGTTTTAGGGTTTTTAGAGGTTTTTAGGAGTTTTTATGGTTTTCAGTTAGTTTTCAGGGCTTTTATGATTTTTTATGTTTTAAAGGAATTTTAGGGCTTTTGCAAATTTTTATGTTTTTTAGGGTTTTTATGTGTTTTAGGGGTTTTCACGATTTTTAGGGTTTTAGGGTTTTAAGGGTTTTTAGTATCTGTTAGTGTTTTTGTGTTTTTTGAGTTTTTTAGGGTTCTAATTATTTTTAGAGTTTTTAAACGTTTTTTAGGGATTTTAATGGTTTTTAGAGTTTTTAGTTGTTTTAGGGTTTTATGGGTTTTAGAGTTTTTTAATGTTTTTAGGGACTTTTATGGTTTTTAGGCGATTTTCTAGATTTTTAGGGTTTTTTACTTTTTCAGGGATTTCTAGGGCGTTTTTATGATTTTTATGAGTTTTAGGGGTTTTAAGGGTTTTAGGGATTTTGAGGGGGTTTAGGGGTTTTAGTGTTTTTAGGGTTTTAGGGGGTTTTAGGGTTTTTATGATCTTTTGTTGTTTTAGGGTTTTTTTGAGTTTTTAGGGTTTTTAAGGGTTTAAGAGTTTTTAAACATTTTTAGGTGTTTTATGGTTTTTTAGAGTTTTTAGTGTTTTTAGTGATTTTATGGTGTTTTAGAGTTTTTAAGGGTATTAGGGTTTTTTAATGGTTTTTTGGTGTGTTATGTATTTTGAGGATTTTTAAGGGTTCTGAGTATCTTTAGGGGTTTAAGATTTTTAGTGTATTTATTTTTTTCTTTGGTTATTTAGGGGTTTTTATGGTTTTAATGGTTTTTTAGAGTTTTGTTACGTTTTTAGGGGTTTTAAGGAGTTTTTTTAGTTTTTAGTGGGTTTAGGGTTTTTATGGGGTTTTAGGGATTTTTAAGGTTTTTTGGGGTTTTTATGTTTTTCAGGGGTTTTTCATGGTGTTTAGGGTTTTTACATTTTTAGTGATATTTTAGGATTTTTTATGGTTTTTAGGGTTTTCAGAGTTTTAGGGATTTTGAGGGGTTTTATGGTTTTTTCTGGGTTTTTGGGGTTTTAGGGTATTTCAGGATTTTTTATGGTATTTAATTTTTTTAGGGTTTCTTTTGAGTTATTTACGGTTTTATAGTTTTTTAGAGTTTTTAACATTTTTAGGGGTTTAAAGGATTTTTAGAGTTTTTTTGGTTTTAGGGTTTTATGGGGGGGGTTATGGGTTTTTAAGGCTTTTAGGGGGTTTTCAGTTTTTAGGCTTTTCTAGGTTTGCAGGAATTTTTAGGCATTATTTAGGATTTTTATAGTTTTTAGGGTATTTTTAAGATTTTGTGGATTTTAGGGTTTTTAGGGGGTTTTATTGTTTTTAGGGTTTTTAAGGTTTTTAGGGTCTCTTTGGGTTTTTAGAGATTTTTTGAGTTTTTAGGATTTTTAATGTTTTTAGGGGTTTTAAGGGTTTTTAGTTTTTTTGGTTTTAGGGTTTTATGGGGAGTTTTATGGGTTTTTATGGTTTTACGGATTTTAGGGCTTTTAAGGATTTTTATTATTTTTAGGGATTTTTAGGGTTTTCAGGTATTTTTAGGGTTTTAATAATTTTCATATTTTTAGGGTTTTTAGGGTTTTTAAGGATTTTTGGGGGTTTTAGGGTCTTTTTTGAGTTATTTAGGGATTTTTAGGTTTTAGAGTTTTTTAAGTTTTTAGGGGTTTTAAGGGTTTTAGTGTTTTTAGTATATTTTTGGGTTTTTATGGTTTCTTAGGGGTTTTAATGTTTTGATGGGTTTTTATGGTTTTAGGGGTTTTTCAGGGTTTTTAGGGTTTTTTATATTTTTAGGAATTTTTAGGGATTTTTTAGAATTTTTATGGTTTTAGTGGTTTTTACTGTTTTTAGGGATTTTGAGTGTTTTTAGGGTTTTAGGGGTTTTCAAGGTTTTTAAAAAAAATTAGGTTTTTAGGAATTTTGTTGATTTTTTATGGCTTTTAAGGGTGTAGGGTCTTGAAAATTTATCCAAGGGAAGAAAATACTCCCACAATCACTTTGCTGAAGGAAGAAAGTATTTCTACAAGTCTAACAAGATGAATGGACTCAAATTGAGTTACAAATTTCATAAGAAACTTAAAGGAATTCAAGTTTTCAAAAGATTTTAAGTGGCCTGCATACCATCACCTGGAAGGGTTCGTGGACTCCGTGAACTGCGAACCACTGGTACGTGGAACATCCACTAGGCCCTGGCCCGCAGAGCGATGGCCAACGAACCTAGTGAACCGCGAACCACGTTGCTGAAGGAATAATTCATGTGAAGGTCATCCGCATACTCTCTCACGAACTCAGCAGTTCACGGACGAAGAAAACCGATAGGGTTCCATGAACCATGATCGAGAACCGTAGCCTCCACAAACACTAGTTGATCGAGTCTTCTGTGGGTCAGGATATCTCTTTATGGGCCTCTGTAAATGGTGATGCATGCCCATAGATACGATTTCCCCCAATTCTCTATAAAAGGAGAACAGAAGGAATTGAAAGGGGGTGGATGAAAAAATCTCAAAGGGGACCCTATAGGTTGGAAGAAAGAACTCGGGGAAGATTCTGGCTTCATTCTTGAATCATCGACGAAGTTCGAATTGTGGATCATGCTCTCCGCAGGTACAGCTAGTCGCGAACCACAAAACTTGGGAACTTAATAATAATAATAATAGAACCGTGAACCTGATTGGTGAAACTGCAAACCACATATTCCTCACGAATGAACTCCCCTGTGAACGATAATCCCCCAAACCCTCCTTCAATATGGTGTTCCGCGTAGTGTATCACTATACAGATTTAACTCAGCGTCGCGTACTGCATCAATATGTGGGTGGAACCCAAAGCGGTGTGACAGACCACATCTAGGACTGGGTACCACTATAGTGCATGGTGGTCTATATCCATGCCCACGTACCGCTTTGGTACGCGGACAAATCCTCTGCCCACATACCACTATAGTATGCGGAGCTTCCCCCATCCATCACAGGAAGTCAGTACATGGAATTGGTTGTTTTCGAGTATTCTTTCCTCCGGTGCCAATCTTGCCCCTCTGTTACTGTCCATTCCTCTATAATCCCTCTATGAACCAGTCCCCCAACATCATACCAAAGCCTCCTCCAAAGCCACCAGACCCATATGATCAGACCATTGGGTACATCAGCACGCCCCTTTGAGTCTACATACCCATGGTAAGAAGAGTCATGAAGACTCTCCCCACAACGATTTGGGTTTCGGGGATGTCTTCGGGTCTACATTCCCATGGTAACCCGGAGTCCATCCTTGGGATGCTAACGCGAACTTCCATGTTCTAGGGATTAAGGGTGGTCACTTGCTTTTCCATTCAATGAGGAATGGTGATTAGTCAAAAGGGTTATATTCGCTTCCCATTTTGATGAGGATGACACTCCTCCCCTTCCCAGAATGCATTCCAAGGCACTCCCACTGAGGTAAGTCTCCAATATTCCAAGGCTGAGCCTCACGACCTTTAATGTCATTTCACATTGAAATGTTCATCGCTCTGCGCCCTCACCCACCGTCACCCCAGCCTCTTCTGTCGTAGGCTCGCCCTCTCCCACCAGTAGGAGAGGAAGCATGTGGTTGGTTGGATCTCTCACATCCTCTTGTTTCTCACACTGATCATGACTCACAAGGGCTTAGAGACTTCTGACGATTACAAAATCCACACAATTATGAACTATGATAACTTTGATTCCTGATCAAACCGGAATACGTAGGATGCCTACTTGAAGTTCTAAGCTCAAAAGGGTTCCCTTCCAAAAGGGAACACCCAATCATGTTACCCTAAATGGGAAGATTCTATGCGTAAGCCCCAGCAATTCCAAACTACGTGGGTTCTGATTCCTCTTCTAAGGATACATTAGAAACCCATCTTATGGGTCCTATCCCAATATCAAGTCACCATATGTCCCCCCTGGATGATGATAAACTCCAGAGCGCCTTATTGTATGGCTCAAGTCAAAATTACCTCTGTATCATTGAATCCATGTATGCCTATGACGATTCTGAAAACTAGGGGTGGCCCATGGACACACTCTTTAAGAATGAACCTGGGATTCATGAACATATGAACATGACTTAAATCTATAAGAGAGTCCTGGAATAGGCAATAATCACCCTCCAAAAGGGGTTCAGTGAGCCTGACTTCCTATCATCTCAACCAATGGAGTCCTTAAGTGTCATTGGCCAAATAATTGTCCAACGAGCGCCTGTCTTTGGAAAGCAGGTCCATGAATCATGGATACCAGGGTTATTGGGTGTTTCTGGATCCACGAATAAACCCGTTGGAGACTATATGAGGAAGTTATATCCTAGGAGGACTGATTGCATAAGTACTTGACCCCATGAAATTTCCTTCTAGGAACATCTTACTATGGCATCTCCTTTACAATATATAAGGGGTAAATTACCCAGTCCCCGCGGGGTTGATCCAACCCTCCTTTAAAGGATTATGACACAGAATGGGTCGAAACAAAAGAAATGGTGAATTTGATGAGAACCTGTCTCTACAAAAAAATATGGGTGATGATTCTCATTGGACCATTTCACCATCACCTCGGAAAGCACCAATTATGGAAGAAACAAAGGGTTTTTAGGGTTTTTAAGTTTTTTAGTGCTTTTATGGTTTTCAAGGTTTTTAGGGTTTTTTAGGTGTTTTCATTTTTTCAGATATTTTTTTTTGGATTTTTTAGAATTTTTATGGTTTTAAGGGGTTTTAGGGATTCATGGATTTTTGAGGATTTTTAGGGTTTTGTAGGTTTTGTAAGATTTTTATGGTTTTTCAGGGTATTTATGTTCTTTTTTTAGTTTTTTTATTTTTTAGGGTTTTTTATAGTTTTTTAACATTTTAGGGTTTTTAAGGTCTTTTAGAGTTTTTAGTGGGTTTTGGGTTTTTTTGCAAGGAAAATAGAGTGGGTGGGTTTTGGGTTTTTATTGGTTTTTATGGTTTTTAAGGGTTTTATGGGTTTTATGGTTTTCTGTGATTTTTTAGGGTTTTTAAAAATTTTAGGGATTCTAGTGCTTTGTGGGGTTTTTATGGTTTTTAGAATTTTTTATGGTTTTAGGGATTTTGAGGGGGTTTATGCGTTTTCAAGGTTTTTTAAGGTTTTAGTTTTTTTCAGGGTTTTTATTGCGTATTTGGATTTTTAGGTTTTTTTATTCTTTTACGGTTTTAAATTTTTTTAGAGTTTTTTAACATTTATAGGGGTTTTGTGGGTTTTAGATTTTTTATGGTTTTTAGTGTTTTTATTCATTTTTAAGGTTTTCAGGGGATTTATGGTTTTTAAGTGTTTTTTCAGGGTTTTAAGGGTTTTTTACTTTTTTAGGGATTTTAAGGGATCTTTTAGGATATTTATGGTTTTTAAGGGTTTTCATGGATTTTAGGGATTTTGAGGGTTTTGGTGGTTTTCAATGTTTTTTAGAGTTTTTAGGGGTTTTAGGGGTTTTTTTATTTTTTGTTTTTAGTGGTTTTTTTATTTTTTTAGGATTTTTAATGTTTTTGAGAGTTTTTAACATTTTTAGGGGTTTAAAAGGTTTTGAAGTTTTTAATTTTTTAGGTTTTTATGGGGTTTTAGGGTTTTTAAAGGTTTTTAGGGCTTTTATGGTTTTCGGGGGGGTTCGGGTTTTATGGATTTTTTATGTTTTCAGTGATTTTTAGTGCTTTTTAGGATTTTTTATAGTTTTAAGTGTTTTTATGGTTTTTACGGATTTTGATAGGTTTTAGGAGTTCTCAAGGTTTTTTAAGGAGGTAAGGGTATTTTAGTTTTTTAGGGTCTTTTGGGTTTTTTTGGTTTTTTTAGGTTTTAAGGTTTTGTAGTGTTTTTAGAGTTTTTTAACATTTTAGGGGTTTTAAGGGTTTTATAGTTTTTAGTGTTTTTTTGGGTTTTTATGATTTTTACAGTTTTTAGAGGTTTTTATGGTTTTCAGTGGTTTTTCTGAATTTTAATTATTTTTTATGTTTTCAAGGAATTTTAGATAATTTTTAATATTTTTATTGGTTTCAGGCGTTTTTAGTGTTTTTAAGGATTTTGAGGGTGTTTAGGGGTTTTCATGGGTTTTTAGGGTTTTGTGGGTCTTTTAGTGTTTTTTGGGTTTTTTGAGTTTTTAATGGGTTTTAAAGGTTTTTAGAGTTTTTAACTATTTTCGTAGTTTTAAGGGTTTTTAGAGTTTTTTGTGAGTTTTAGGTTTTTTTATGGTTTTTATGGTTTTTAGGGTTGTTTAGGTTTTCAGAGCTTTTTAGGGATTCTTAGAATTTTTAAGGTTTTTAGGGATTTTGAGGGGTTTTATTGTTTTTTATGTTTTTTATGTTTTTAGGGTTTTTAGGGTCTTTTTGGGTTTTTAGGTTTTTGTTGAGTTGTTTTTTGGTTTTTAAGGTTTTTAGTGTTTTTTCACATTTTAAGGGGTTTTAAAGGTTGTTGGAGTTTTTAGTGGTATTATGAATTTTATGGGTTTTAGGGTTTTTGAAGGTTTTTATAGGTTTTATGATTTTCAGGTCATTTTTAGGGTTTTTAGGGACTTTTTAGGGCCTTTAAGGATTTTTTTTGGGTTTTAGGTCTTTTAGTGTTTCTAGGGATTTTGAGGGGTTTTTGGGGGTATTCAAAGTTTTTAGGGTTCTTATGGGTTTTTAGGTTTATTAGGGTCTTTTTGGGTTTTTGGGTTTTTTTGATTTTTTAGTGTTTTAAGGTGTTTTAGACTTTTTTAACGTTTTTAGATTTTTAGTGGATTTTTAAGGCTTTTATGAGTTATTATAGGTTTTTATGATTTTCCAGGGTTTTAAGTTTTTTACGTTTTTTGGGATTTTTATGGATTTTTGTGGTTTTTTTATGTTTTTTAGATATTTTGAGGATTTTAGGGGTTTTTAGGTTTTTTAGGATCTTTTATTGTTTTTTGGGTTTTCTTTTAGTTTTTAGGGTTTTTATGGTTTTTTATTGTTTTTTTTAACAATTTATGTATTTTAAGGGGTTTTAGAGTTTATAGTGGTTTTATGGGATTTAGTTTTTTCATTGTTTTTAGGTGTTTTTATGGGTTTTAGGGGTTTTTAGGGTCTTTTAGATTTTAATGGATTTATAGGGATTTTTTAGGATATTTATAATTTTTAGGGGTTTTTAGGGTTTTTAGGGATTTTGAGGGTTTTGGGGCTTTTCAGGGTTTATTAGGGGTTTTCAAGATTTTATGGTCTTTTGGGTTTTTAAGGGTTTTTTGAGATTTTTTGGATTTTTAAGGTTGTATAGAGTCTCTAGTGGTTTTAGGGTTTTTATGGGTTTTTAGGGGTTTTAAGGTTTTCTCTGGTATTTTTGGGTTTTAAGGTTTTTTTCTAGGTTTTTAGAGTTTTTAATTTTTTTAGGGTTTTTTAGGGATTTTAGGATTTTTAAGGTTTTATGGGGTTTTATGCATTTCTAGGGTTTTTGGGGTTTTTATTGATTTCTACGTTTTTATAGTTTTTCAGGCTTTTTTGGTTTTTTATGGTTTTAGGGTTTTGTAGGGTTTTTATGGATTTTGAGGGTTTTTATGGTTTTTCAAGGTTTTAGTGTTTTTTAGGGTATTTTGGGGTTTTAGTTTTTTTTTCGTTTTTTAGGTTTTTAAGGTTTTTATTGTTTTTTAACATTTTTAGGTGTTTTAAATGTTTTTAGAGTTATTAGTGGTTTTTAGCGTTTTTATGGGGTTTTTTGAGTTTTTAAGGTTTTTAGGGGGTTTTATGGTTTTTAGGGGTTTTCAGAGTTTTTAGGTTTTTAGTGATTTTTAGGTCTTTTAGGATTTTTATGGGTATTAGGATTTTTAGGGTTTTTAGTGATTTTGAGGGTTTTTAGGGTTTTTATTAGTTTTGAGTTATTTTTGGATTTTTTTAAGGTTTTATAGAGTTTTTAATGATTTTTGGGGTTTTAAGGGGTTCTATAGTTTTTTTGTGGTTTTTAGGGGTTTTATGGGGTTTTAGGGTTTTTATGGGTTTTAGTGGTTTTTATAGTTTTCAGCGAATTTTCTGGGAGTTTAGGGTTTTTTACATTTTTAGGGATTTTTAGGGGTTTTAAATATTTTTATGGTTTTTAGGGGATTTTAGGTATTTAAAGGGTTTTAAGGTTTTTCAGTGTTTTAGGGTTTTTTAGGGGTTTTGGGTTTTTAAGTATTTTTTATGGTTTTTATGTTTTTTTAGTGTTTTTAACATTTTAAGGGGTTTTAGATTTTTTAGTGGGTTTTAGGCTTTTTATAGGGTTTTAGGGGTTTTAAGCTGTTTAGGGGTTTTTAGGGTTTTTGGGGATTTTTCAAGCTTTTTAGTTTTTTTTTACTTTTCCAGGGATTTTTTTGGGAATTTTCGAATCTTTTTGGTTTTTAGGGATTTTGAGGGGTTTTAGGGTTTTAAAGGATTTTTAGGGATTTTAGTGTTTTAGGGTTTTTTTTGGGCGGGGGGGTTAGGGTTTTTTGTGTTTTTAAGGTTTTTAAGGGTTTTTAGCGTTTTTAAACCTTTTTAGGGGTTTTAGTGTTTTTAATGATTTTTAGGGTTTTTATGGGTTTTTAAGGTTTTTAGGGGTTTTATGGTTTTCAGGGTTTTTTTAGGATTTTAGGGTTTTTTATGTTTTCATAGATTTTTGAGGGATTTTTTAGGAATTTTACAGATTTAAGGTTATTAGGGATTTGAGGGTATTTAGGGGGTTTCGAGGGTTTTTTTAGGGTTTTTATGGTCTTTTGGGTTTTTAGGGGTTTTTTTGAGTTTTTTCTGGGTTTATGGTATTTATATTTTTTTAACTTTTTTAGGAGTTTAAAGGCTTTTTATAGTTCTTAGTGGGTTTTTTCGGGTTTTTTGGGTTTTTTTGGGTTTTTAAGATTTTTATGGTTTTCTAGTTTTCTGGGTTTTTTAGGTTTTTTGGGTTTTTTACATTTTTAGTGATTTTTAGGTATTTTTTAGGATTTTTATGGTTTCTACAGTTTTTAGGGTTTTTTTGGATTTTAAGGGTTTTTAGAATATTTTAGGGTTTTTTAGGGGTTTTAAGCGTTTTTAGGTTTTTAATGTTTTTTTTGGGTTTTGGGGTTTTTTTGAGTTTTTTAGGGGTTTAAATGTTTTTAGATTTTTTAGTATTTTTTAGAGTTTTTAAAGTTTTTTAAGGGTTTTAGGTTTTTATGGTTTTAGGGATTTTTCCGGGTTTTTATGGTGTTTTTCATTTCCAGGTATTTTTAGGGTTTTTTATTATTCTTATGGTTTTTATGGTCTTTAGGGATTTTATATATTTTTTGGGTTTTTATGTGTTTTAGGGTTTTTAGGGTTTTAGGGTTTTTTTAGTTTTTTAGGGTTATAAGGTTTTTTTGAGTTTTTAACGTTTTAGGGGTTTTAAGGGATTTTAGAGTTTTTAGTGGATTTTAGGGTTTTAAGGGATTTTTATGGTTTTTAGGGATTTTTCTGGATTTATAGGGTATTTAAATTTTTAGGTAATTTTAGGGATTTTTTAGGATTTTCATGGTAATTAGGGTTTTGAAGTATTTTGAGGGTTTTTTGAGGTTTTTGGTTTTTAGGGGTTATCAGGGTTTTTTGGGTTTTTGGGTTTTTTTTGAGTTTTTAAGTGGTTTTAATGTTTTTTTGAATTTTTTAATGTTTTAATGGGTTTTAGAGTTTTTAGTGGGTTTTAGGGTTTTTATAGATTTTTAGGGGGTTAAGGGTTTTTGGGGTGTTTATGGTTTTTGGGGTTTTTAGGGTTTTTAGGGTTTTATACATTTTCAAGGAATTTAAGTATTTTTTGGGATTTTTATGATTTTTAAGGTTTTCTAGGGTTTTTAAGGATTTTGAGGGTTTCTAGTGTTTTTCATGTGTTTTTTTGTATTTTGACGGGTTTTTGGGTTATTTTGGGTTTTTGGGTCATTTTAGGTTTTTGGGGGTTCTTTTTGAGTTTTTAGGGTTTTAAAGGGTTTTTAGAATTTTTTAATATTTTTTGGGGTATTGAGGGTTTTTAGGTGTCTTAGTGGGTTTGGGGGGATTTTATGGGTTTTTAGAGTTTTTTATTTTGAGGGGTTTTTATGGTTTGTGGGGTTTTATGTTTTTAGGGTTTTTTAAATTTTTAGGGATTTTTAGGGCCTTTTAAGATTTTTATTATTTTTTGGGGTTTTTAGATTTTTTAGGTATTTTTTGAATTTTTAGGGTTTAAAAGGTTTTTTTAATGTTTTAGGGTTTTAAAGTTTTTTTCTTAATGTTTTTAAGGTTTTTAATGGGTTTTTCTGGTTTTCAAGCGTTTTTCTATATTTTTTAAGTTTTTTATATTTTCAGGGATTTTTATGGATTTTTTAGTATTTGTTATTGTTTTTAGGGATTTTAGGGGATTTTAAGGTTTTTAGGGGTTCCAAGGGGTTTTTAGTGGTTTTTAGGGTTTTTAGAGTCGTTTGGGTTTTTAGTGTTTTTTTGCATTTTTTTTGGGTTTTTTAAGGTTTTGAGAATTTTTAATGTTTTTAGGGGTTTAAGTGTTTTTAGAGTTTTTAGTGGGTTTTATGGGTTTTTAGGGTCATTTTAGGTTGTTAGTGGTTTTATGGTTTTCATGGGGTTTTTAGGGGTTTTGGGGTTTTTTATATTTTCATAGATTTTAGGTCATTTTTAAGATTTTATGGTTTTTATGGTTTTTAGAGATTTTGTACGGTTTTAGGGTTTTTCATGGTTATCTTATGGGGTTTAAGAGATTTCAGTGGTTTTATGGTGTTTGGGGAGTTAAGGTTCTCTTTATTTTTTAGGGTTTTTCAAGGTTTTATAGAGTTATTTAACATTTATATGGGTTTTAAGGGTTTTTAGAGTTTGTAGTGGGTTTTAGGTTTTTTATTGGTTTTAAAGGGTTTTTAACATTTTTAGGGGGTTTTATGGTTTTTAGGGATTCTTTAGGGTTTTTAGGGTTTTTTTACATTTTTAAGTATTTTTAGGGATTTTTTAGAAGCTTTATGGTTTTTACGATTTTTAGGGATTTTAGGGATTTTGAGGGTTTTTAGGGTTTTCTAGGGGTTTTGGGGTTTTTTGGGTTTTTTGTGTTTTTAGGTTGTTTTGGGTTTTAAGGGGATTTTTTTTAGTTTTTAGGGTTTTATGATTTTTTAATGTTTTAGGGGTTTTGATGGATTTTTTAGTTTTTAGTGTGGTTTTATGGGATTTTATGGGATTTTAGGGGTTTTAAGGTTTTTAGGGGTCTTGTAGTTTTTTATCGGTTTTTAGGGTTTTTTACATTTCTAATGTTTTTTATTTTTTGGATTCTTATGGTTTTTTGGGGTTTTTTGGTTTTTTGGGATTTTGAGGTGTTTTCAAGGTTTTTAGGGGTTTCCAAGGTTTTTAGGTCTTTTGATGTTTTTAGGGTTTTTTTGTGTTTTTTGGGGTTTTAAGGTTTTTTAGAGTTTTTAACATTTATGGGGGGTTTTAGGGTTCTTAGAGTTTTTAGTGATTTTTTATAGTTTTTATGGTTTTTTAGGGTTTTTTGCATTTTCAGGGATTTTTTAGGATTTTTATGGTTTTTATTATTTTTAGTATTTTTAATGATTTTGAGGGCTTTTATGTTTTTTCAGTGGGTTTTAGGTTTTTTAGGGATTTTTAGGGTTTTTCGGGAATTTGGAGTAAGGAATGTGCAAGACCAAGCTATTCATGACCCCCCCCCCCCAAAAAAAAATTATTATAAAAAAGGAATTTTGAGTATTTTGGGGTCTTTAAGGTTTTTTTTTGAATTTTTTAGGGTTTATAAGGGTTTTATGAGTTTTTTAATGTTTTTTGGGGTTTTAAGGGTTTTTAGAATTTTTAGTGGTTTTTAGGGTTTTTATGGGGTTTGGGGGTTTTTAATGTTTTTAGGAGTTTTTATGGTTTTTAGGGGTTTTAGGATTTTTTACTTTTTCTTAGATTGTTTTGTGTCTTTTAGGGTTTTTATGGTTTTTATGGTTTTTAGGGTTTTAGGGTTTTTAGGGTTTTAGGGTTTTTAGGGATTTTGAGGGTTTTTATGGGGTTTGAGGGGTTTTTTATGGTTTTAAGGGTTTTTATGTTTTTTCTCTGTTTTTAGGGTTTTTAATCTTTTTAAGAGTTTTTTTTTGACATTTTTAGGGTTTTAAGTATTTTTAGGGTTTTTAGTGATTGTTATTGTTTATGGGGTTTATGGGTTTTTATGTGTTTTAGGGGTTTTAATAGTTTTAAGGGTTTTTAAGGGGTTTAGGGTTTTTTATGTTTTTAGGGATTTTTATGGCTTTTTTAGGATTTTTATGGGTTTTAGGGGTTTTTAGGGTTTTTAGGGATATTGAAGATTTTTACGGTTTTAAGTGTTTTTAGTGTTTTAGGGATTTTTAGGGTATTTTTTGATTTTTAGGGTTTTCTTTTGAGTTTTTATGGTTTTTAAATTTTTATAGATTTTTTAACACTTTTAGGAGTTTTAAGGTTTGTATATTTTTCAGTGGATTTAGGGTTTTTAATGTTTTTAGGGGTTTCTCTGGTTTTCAATAGTTTTTCATGATTTTAGGGTTTTTACATTTTTAGTGTTTTTAGGGCTTTTTTAGGTTAATTTGGTTTTTAGGGTTTCTAGGGGTTTTAGGTTGTTTGAGGGTTTTAGGGGTTTTTAGTGTTTTTACGGGTTTTTAGGGTTTTTAGGGTTTTTTTTGTGTTTTTAGGGGTTTTATGGTTTTTCAGAGGGTTTTCAGGGTATTTAGGAGGTTTTAATTTTTTGTTGATTTAAAGATAATTTTTAGGATTTTTATGGTTTTTATGATTTTTAGGGTTTTTTGGATTTTGATGAGTTTTCAATGCTTTTTAGGGTTTTAGGGATTTTATGGTGTTTTGTGTTTTTAGTGTTTTTGTTGAGTTTTTTATGGTTTTAAATATTGTTAGATTTTTTTCACGTTTTTAGAGGTTCGAAGGGTTTTTATTGCTTTTAGTGGGTTTTAGGGTTTTTATTGGGTTTTAGGGATTTTAGGGATTTTATGGTTTTCAATGGGTTTTCAGGGATTTTAGGGTTTTTTACATTTTCAGGGATTTTTAGGGTTTTTTTGGATTTTTAATGTTTTAAAGGTTTTTTAGGATTTTATGGATTTTGAGGGTTTTAGGGGTTTTCAGGGTTTTTAGGGTTTTTAGGTTTTTAAGGGTTTTTTGGGTCGTTTAGTTTTATTTGGGTTTTTTTAGAGGTTTTTTGGTTTTTAATGTTTTAAGAGGTTTTTAATATTTTTGGGGTTTAAACGGATTTTAGAGTTTTATTGGTTTTTATATTTTTATGTGTTTTTAGTGTTTTTATGGTTTTTAGGATTTTTTTTGGTTTTTTTTCGGTTTTTATGGGTTTTAGGGGTTTTAGGGTATTTATGGATCTTGATGGAGTTTATGGAATTTTAGTGTTTTTAGGGATTTTCAAGGTTTTTAGGGTCTTTTGGGTTTTTAGGGGTTTTATGAGTTTTTTTTAGCATTTTTAATTTTTTTAGAGTTTTTGACATTTTTAGGGTTTCTAGTGTTTTTATTGATTTCTAGGGTTTTATGGGTTTTTATGGTTATTTAAGGTTTTTTGGGGTTTTTATGGTTTTCGGGAGGTTTTCAGGGTTTTTAGGTTTTTTTACATTTTTATGGATTTTTAGGGCTTTTTTAGGTTTTTTATTGTTTTAAGGGTTTTTTCAGTGTTTTAGGGGTTTTTAGCTGTTTTTAGGTCTTTTTGGTTTTAAGGTTTTTTTTAGTTTTTAGGGTTTTCCTGGTTTTTAATAGTTTTTAATGTTTTGGGGGTTTTAAGGGTTTTTAGAGTTTTGAGTTGGTTTTTAGGGTTTTTATGGATTTTTAGGGTTTTTATGTTTTTAAAGGGTTTTTATGGTTTTCTAAGTTTTTTCATCGTTTTTAGAATTTTTTTTTGTTATCAAGTATTTTTAGGTATTTTTTAGTATTTTTTTATGGTTTTTAGGGGGTTTAGGGACTTTGAGAGTTATTAGAGTTTTTTGGATTTTTTCGGTTTTTATGGGTTTTTTGGATTTGTAAGGTTTTTAAAGTTTTTTTGGGTTGTTAGATTTTTTAGTTGTTTTTAGGGTTTTTAGTATTTTTATGGGTTTTAGTGGTTTTTATGGTGTTCATGGGATTTTTTAGGATTTTAGGTCTTTTTTACATTCTCAGGTATTTTTAGGGATTTTTCATGGTTTTTAAAGTTTTTATGGTTTTTTGGGTTTTTATAGAATTGGAGGGTTTTAAGGGGTTTTAGGGTTTTTAGGCTCTTTTTGGGTGTTTAGGTTTTTTTTGAGTTTTTTTAAGTTTTTAAGGGGTTTTAGAGTTTTAAACTTTTTTAGGTGTTTTAATTGATTTTATCATTTTTTAAGGATGTATATGAGTTTTAGGGTTTTAAGATTTTTAGGGTTTTTATGGTTTTCAAGGGGTTTTTCAAATTTTTTAGGGTTTTTTATGTTTTTTGGTATTTTTAGGGATTTTTTAGTATTTTATGGTTTTTAGTATTTTTAGGGATTTTTTTGGAGGTTTTAAGGTTTTTTAGGGTTTTTAGGATTTTCATAATTTAAGGATATTTTATTATTTTTAGGGTTTTTTTTTATTTTTTAGGGGTTTCAGGGTTTTTATGGGTTTTTATGATTTTTAGGGGTTGTTATGGTTTTTAGGGTTTTTCGTATTTTTTATGTTTTCTGGGATTTTTAGAGATTTTTTTGTGATTTTTATGGTTTTTGGGTTTTTAAGGATTTTGAGGGGTTTTAAGGGTTTTAGGGGTTTTTTAGGCTTTTAGCGTTTTCAGTGTTTTTATAATTTTTTTGGGTTTTAGGGGTTTTTTGAGTTTTTTGGGGATTTTAAGGATTTCAAGTGTTTTTTAATGTATTTATGGGTTTATAGGTTTTTTAGAGTTTTTCGGGTTTTATGTGTTTTTATGGTTTTTAGGATTTTTTTAGGGTTTTTACGGTTTCTTACATTTTCAGTGATTTTAGGGCTTCTTTTAGGATTTTTATGGGTTTTAGGACTTTTAGGGTTCTTAGTAATTTTGAGGGTTTTTAGAGTTTTTCTGGGTTTTTAAGGATTTTTAGTGGGTTTTAGGGTTTTTAAGGTCTTTTTTGGTTTTTATTGTTTTTCTGAGTTTTTTTTTCTGTTTTTAATGTTTTTGGAATTTTTTAACATTTAAGAGGTGTTAAGGGATTTTAGAGGTTTTAGTATGTTTTTTGGGTTTTTATGGGGTTTTGGGGTTTTAAGGGATTTAGAGGTTTTTATGGTTTTCAGGGGGTTTTCAGGGTTTTTAGGGTTTTTATGTTTTCATAGATTTTTAGGTCTTTTTTACGATATTTATTTTTTAGGGATTTTAGGAGTTTTAGGGATTTTGAGGGGTTTTGGGTTTTTAGGGTTTTTAGGGTCATTTTGCGTTTTAGGGTTTTTTGTTTTGTTTTTTAGGTTTTTTAATGTTTTTTTTGTTTTTTATTTTTTTAGGGATTTAAGGGTTTTTCAAGTTTTTAGTGGTTTTTAGAGTTTTAATGGGTTTTTAGGGTTTTTATGGTTTTTGGGGGTTATTATGCTTTCTAGGGGGTTTTCAGGGTTTTTAGGTGTTTTTATGTTTTCTTGTATTTTGAGGGTTTTTAGGTTTTTCGGGTTTTTATGGTGTTTTATGTTTTTAGGGTTTTTTTATTTTTTAGGGGTTTGATGAGTTTTTTGATTTTTTTAACATTTTTAGGTGTTTAAAGGGTTTTTTAGAGATTTTAGTGGTTTTTAAAATTTTTATGGGTTTCTAATGTTTTTAGTGGTTTTATGGTTTTAAGGGGGTTTTCATGGTTTTTATGGTTTTTTATGTTTTCTAGAATTTTAAGGGATTGTTTAGGATTTTTATGGTTTTTTGCATTTTTTGGGATTCTAGGGATTTTGAGGGGTTTTAGGTTTTTTATGGTTTTTAGTGTTTTTCTGGGGTTTTTTTGGGACTTTTTGTGTTTTTTGGGGTTTTATGGGTTTTTAGAGTTTTTAGTGGTTTTGGGGTTTTTATTTGTTTTTATGTTTTTTAAAGGTTTTGGGGTTTTTATGGGTTTTTAGGGTTTTTTAAATTTTCAAGTATTTATAGGGATTTTTTAGGATTTTTATGATTTTTTGGGTTTTTAGGGTTTTTAGGGATTTTAAGGGTTTTTGGGGGGATTTAATGTTTTTAGGGGTTTTAGGGGTTTTCAGGGCTTTTAAGTTCTTTTGGGATTTAAAGTAATTTTTTAATTTTTATGGTTTTAAGGGTTCTTTAGAGTTTTTTAATGTTTTTATGGGTTTAAAGTGTCTTTAGAGTTTTTAGTGGGTTTTTTGGGTTTTTATGGGTTTTGGGGTTTTTAGAGTTTCTAGTGGGTTTTGGGGTTTTATGAGTTTTTAGGGGGTTTTATAGTTCTTAGGTGCTTTATTGTTTTTAGAGGCTTTTCAGGGTTTTTATGGTGTTTTACATTTCCATTATTTTTAGGTCTATTTTAGTATTTTTATGGTTTTTAGGGAACTTGAGGGGTTTTAGGGGTTTTCAGGGTTTTAGGTTTTTAGAGGTTTTCAGAGTTTTTAAGGTCCTTTGGTGTTTTAGGTGTTTTTTTTGAGTTTTTTAGTGGTTTTAAGTTTTTTTCTATTTTTTTAATTTTAGGGGTATTAATTATTTGTTTTAATTGTTTTTTATATTTTTATTGGTATTTAGGGTTTTTATGGGTTTTATTAGTTTAAAGGGTTTTATGGTTTTCAAGGTTTTATTAGGGTTATAAGTATTTTTTATGTTTTCAGGGATTTTTTGGGATTTTTAGTTTTTTATGGATTTTATGGTTTTTAGGGAATTTTTTGGGTTTTTAGGGTTTTCAATGTTTTTTAAGGTTTTTAGGGTTTTCAATGTTTTTTAAGGTTTTTAGGGTTTTTATGTTCTGTTTTGGTTTTTTTGAGTTTTTAGGGTTTTCTTAGGTTTTTTAGAGTTTTTTAACATTTTAGGGGTTTAAAGGGGTTTTTTTGTTTTTACTAGGTTTTTACGATTTAATGGGTTGTAGGGTTTTTTATGGTTTTTAGGGGATTATAAGGTTTTCAGGTGTTATTTAGGGTTTTTTGGGTTTTTTACATCTTTAGGGATTTTTAGGGATTTTTAGGATTTTTATGGTTTTTCGGGATTTAGAGGGGTTTTAGGGTGCTTTAGGGTTTTTAGGGGTTTTATGGTTTTTTTTGTGTTTTTAGGATTTTTTTGAGTTTTTTAGACCTATATGGTTTTTTAGAGTTTGTGAACGTTTTTAAGGGGTTTAAGGGTTTTTAGAGTTTTTAGTGGTTTTATGGGTTTTATGGGCTTTTAGTGTTTTTATGGTTTTAGGGGTTTTTATGATTTTTAGGGGTTTTTCATTATTTTTATGGTTTATTACTTTTTAGGTATTTTAGGTTTTTTTTACCTTTTTAGGTTTTGAGAGATTTTTAGTGTTTTTTAGGGGTTTTAGTGATTTTGAGTGGTTATAGGGGTTTTCCAGGATTTTTAATGTTTTCTTTCGATTTTTCAGGTTTTTAGGGTATTTTAGTTTTTTTTGTTTTTAGTGGTTTTAAGTTTTTTTGATTTTTTTATCGTTTTTAGGGGTTTTGTGGGTTTTTTAGAGTTTTATGTGTTTTTTAGGATTTTTATGGGTTTTAGTATTTTTTATAGTTTTTACTATTTTTATGGTTTTCAGGGGTTTTTCAAGGTTTTTAGGGTTTATTGCGTTTTAAGTGATTGTTAAATCTTTTTTAGGATTATTATGGTTTCTAGGGTTATTTTTGGTTTTTAGGTATTTTGAGGGATTTTAGGGTTTTTTTAGGTTTTTTTAGGGTGTTTAGGGTCATTTTGGGCTTTTAGGGTTTTTTTTTTAGTTTTTTAGCCTTTTAAGGTTTTTAGAGGTTTTTAATGTTGTGGGGGTTTTCAGAGTTTTTGTGGTTTTTTGGGTTTTTTTAGATTTTATTCTTTTTAGGGTTTTAGGGGTTTTAGGGGGTTTTATGGTTTTCAGGGGATATTTAGGGTTTTTAGGGTTTTTTATGTTTTCAGGGATTTTTAGTGATTTTTTAGGATTTTTATGGTTTTAGGGTTTTTTGGGTTTTTAGGAATTTTGAGGGTTTTCAGGTTTTTAAGTTTTTTAAGTGTTTTTTGGGTTTTCTGGGTATTTAGGGTCTTTTAGTATTTTTGGAGTTTTTTTTGAAATTTTTCGTGTTTTTATGTTTTTTAGAGTTTTTTAAAGTTGTTAGGGAAAAGAAGGCTTGGGACCAAGCATGCCTGGTCCCCCAAAATTTATTGAAAAAGAAAAATCAAAGCGTTACAAGGAGGGTTTACAAATATCAGTGTTTAATTCACCCCTCATATCTGAGTCCATAAAGGGTGGAAAAAAGGTGGAATGTCAAAGGACCACATCGAGCTCCTTTCCAATATTTTCTACTTGGATAAAGCATCTACCACCAAGTTCACCTCCCTATAGGCATGTGTGACATTGATAGTGAGAGTTTGGAAAAGGCTGAGACTCTCAATCCGTTGTGGGAGAAGTCTCCATGGAACTCTCTTGGACATGTTCTTTAGGACATCCACCGCAAGCATCAAGTCAGATTCAAGCCAAAGTAACTTCCACCTAAATTGAACTACAAATTTGATCACCTTAATCATTTACCAAATATTAACTTTGTATGCACATAAATTTCCAATAAAAATATAGAAGAAACCTTTCAAAAATACTCTGTGCGTATGAAATACGCCGCCACGCCCCGAGGGGCCAGGTGCCCCCAAGGTCGCTCCATCAACATTTAATTTGATCCATGATGTAATCGGGATCCAACGAATGAACTTGAGAACCTATTTTTTTGGTCCTGCCAGAAACACAATGTTTTTTTAAAATAATGATATCATTGACATCATTATCCATCGAACCAATTTAAATCTGAGATGTTGCATGGACTACATTACGAATAGAAACAACTCCACTATGAAAGGAGAGTTGTTTCTTATTGAAAGTGATCACATTTCTAGCAGCCCAAATATACGAGACAACAACAACCGAAGTTGTGAGTAGAAAATTATGAACCTTATCACTACAATTCACCTCTTCAATGCTACTAAGAGGGTCAAAAAACTGGGTGTTCCTATTAAAATGGAACCCAAACAAGTGTTGTAGGTAAGCCCAAAGCACTGCTGCAAACCTGCACTAAACAAATGTGTGTTGGATGGTGTCATCAACCCGAAGGTAGAAAAAATAGGCTGAAGACATATAGTAACCAGCCTTCTTCATATATTCTTGGATGGGAATATGGTTCTTCCAAAGCTTCCACAGTAGCAACTGGTTTATATGTGGGATGAAAGGTCTTTTGAAATTAGATAACCATGTTTGAGGATTAATTCCCTGTACACATTTACAACGATAGAAATTCCTTGTGTTAAACTACACAACAAGGTTGGGTTTTTAGATGAGGATGTCACTATCAACAAACATGTACCTATGAACCTGTATAATGATATTATCTGGAATAATCTCATCAAATTCCCAAAGTCTTTGGTTGATAGAAGTAACAAATAGATTCTATAAAGTAGAGGGAGGTGTCACAGATTCTAGTATGGAACTTTTATGCCAGGTGGTGGTCCAACAATTCAGATTCGATTACTTTGACACAAACCATTTTGAATGAGCTATAATGTCCTTGTATGAGGATCTAATTGCTGACAAAATAGAGGAAGGGATATAACCTGTAAATCTATCACAAAGTTTCTGCATGAACCACTCCCGAATAAACTCTAAGAAATCCTCATGATAATTGAACAAACTCCAAGTAAACTTAGAAATAAGTGTAACATTAAACCTCCTAATATCTTTAATGTCCAACCCTCTAAGATCAATAGGGTTAGTGAAGTCTTTCCAAGCCATAGGAACCAAATTTCTTTCAATTATGTAACCCATCTAAGAAAAATTCCAAATCTTATCTTGTAAACTTTTGACAGGATTAATCGTCCATCAATACATGGATAAACACTACTGGAAAATAGGTCTATACCCACGGTTTTTCAAAAAACCGTGGGTATAGGGATAGTATGTGAACCTATACCCACGGTTTTCCAAAACCGTGGGTATAGGACACCTATACCCACGGTTGTCCCAAAAATCATGGGTATAGTTTTGTTTTAAGACCTATACCCACGATTTTGGAGAAAACCGTGGGTATAGCATATTTTCCGAAGACCTATACCGACGGTTCTTGAAAACCGTAGGTATTGCATTTTTTTTTGAAGACCTATGCCCATGGTTCTCTAGAACCATGGGTATAGCTTTCCCGCATTATGGCGGGGGAATAAAATTAGGTGGGGCGTGAAAAAATTTTGGCAGGAAGACATTTATTTAACGTTTAGATTAATATATTTACGTAAATGTAAAAAATTAACTTCAAAAACCCCGTACCTCAGTTGGTGTCGCGTGAGTACAATGTTATGCATGAAGTGCGAGTTCGAATCCCGCGGTTCCCCTTTTGTTGAATTTCAATACAGTATATTAATATATATAGAATAATATATGAATTTATTGCAAATTAAAGTCATGGCTTGGTTGGTCTGTCGGTGGGGCGCGGCCGTGATGCCTACCCCGAGACGTGGGTTCGAATCCAGCGTTTGGTTTTTTAAGAATTTAAATACATAATATTAATATAAAACTATAGATATATGTATATATAGCAAATAAAAATTACAGCTTGGTTTGTGTGACGCTGGGGAGCGGCCGCGATTAACAGCCCGAGGTGCCGGGTTCGAAACTCCCCAAGTCAGGTTTTTTGAAAAAAATAAAAACCCCACGGTTTTCAAACCGTGGGGGGGTGTTGCGTGCCACGCTGTTGCAGCGTGTAGCACATTTGACCCTCCTATACCCACGGTTTACAGCAAACCATGGGTATAGGTTGAGACCCCTATACCGACGCCATTCCATCCCACGGTTCCCAAAACCGTGGGTATAGGTTGTTTTTTCAGTAGTGAAAACATGAACAAATGTCGAGGTGATAACAGAATTTATTAAACAAATATTTCCTGCCTGAGATAGACTCTTCCCTTTCCATTTGGCAAGTTGCTGGGTGATTCTAGATGATATTCTCTCAAGATGGAAGCTCTTAACCCTCCCCTAAAAAAGAGGGAAACCCATATAAAAAATGGGAGTGAACCCCTCTTCACACCAAGGGACCTGGAAATGTGTATTTTTCTAGAGAGAGAAACAACATTACCAAAGATAATAGAGGATTTTCTCTAGCTAATGGATTGCCCATCCACACTTTCATAATACCGGAAGATCATTCTGATTGAAGAAAAGGTTCTCTTGTAGGAATGCATGAACAAGAGTATATCATCAGCATAGAGAAGATGGGAGGGAACATAAAGGTCCATCCCTACCTTTATTTGTTTATAGAGGCCAACATGTAGGAGATCAATGATGCACTAGCTCAAATAATCTTTAGAAATCGCAAAAGGAAGACCTGAGAGTGGATCCCCCTACCTGACTCCAGAGAGCATTAAAATAACCCTTTTGGGGAACTGTTGACAAGGATGAACACCCTTATACTAGTCAATATAGTGGTAACCATTTTGATGAAATTACTAGAAAATCATACTTTCTCAGAACCTGAAAATTAAATCTCCACTTGATTGTGTCAATGGCCTTAAAAATATCCAGCTTCATGGAAAACCTCCTATGATTTTTATGCTTCCTCAAGATTTTGATACCATTCGAGTATGTAAATATGTAGTTTTGAATACTCATCCCCAAAACAATAGAGTCAAACAGAGGAATAGAATAGTCCTCACCATCATCATTATATAATGTATTAAAATAATCCACTATAGCATTAGAAAAATCATCCTCAGATGTGAAGGTGGAATCATCTATATGAATGAAATTCATGGTTTTTTTGTATTTATTCTCCTTGTTTAGACGGTGGAAGAATATGGAATTCCTATCCCCATCATTTATCCACTTAACATTGAACTGGTTCTTGGATAGCCTCTCCTTAAGATCCATAAGGTCATACAACTTGAAATGAAGCTTCAAATCCTCTCGAGAAGGTATGTACAACTACTAGTTGGTAATTTGGCAGGAGGCAAGCTGGGATTCAGTGGCCTTAATATCCTCATCTAACCTAGAAATAGAGTTCATGCTCCACTCTTTCAGAAGGCATTTGATTTTCTTGAGTTTTAATGCCACAATGTAGTGAGGAATTCTCTTAAAGATGTTATTCCATCCATTTATAACCACTCCCCTACAACTAGGAATCATGAACCATGCATTGTTGAATTTAAGGGTTTTTACAGTTTTTAGTGGGTTTTAAGTTTTTAATGGGGTATTAGGTTTTTTAGGGTTTCTAGGTGTTTTTATAGTTTTCATGTGATTTTTAGGGATTTTTTGCGTTTTTTATGTTTTCATTGATTTTAATGGCTTTTTTAGGATTTTTATGGTTTTATGGTTTTTTCAGATTTTTAGGGATTTTGAAGGTTTTTAGGTGTGTTCAGGATTTTTAGGGACATTTTGGGTTTTTAGGGTTTTCTTTATTTTTAGGGGTTTTAATGTTTTTTAGATTTTTTTAGCATTTTTATGTTTTTAAGGGTTTCTAGAGTTTTAGTGGGTTTTTTTGGTTTTTTTTGTATTTTTAGTATTTTTTATGTTTTTTAGGTGTTTTTATGGTTTTAAGGGGATTTTTAGGGTCTTTTGGGTTTTTTTACCTTTTCAGGGATTTTTAGGGTATTTTAGGATTTTTTTGTTTTTAGTGATTTTTAGGGATTTTAGGGATTTTCAGGGGTTTTAGGGGTTTTCAGACCTTTTATTATCTTTAGGGTTTTTATGGTTTTTATTTATTTTTTTGGGTTTTTAGAGTTTTTTAACGTTTTAGGGTTTTCAATGGTTTTTAGAGAATTTAATGGTTTAATTGGTTATTAGGTTTTTTATGGTTTTAATGGGTTTTTGTGGGTTTGTAGAGTTTTTAACATTTTTAGGGTTTTGTGTTTTTCAATGTTTTTAGGGTTTTTTTGTTTTCAGGCATTTTTATGGATTTTTAGGATTTTTAAGGTTTTTAGGGATTTTGTGTCTTTTATGGGGTTTTTTCGGGTTTTTATTTTCTTTATGGCCTTTTTGGGTTTTTGGGTTTTTTGAGTTTTTATGGGTTTTAAGGGGTTTTAGATTATTTAGACGTTTTTAGTGGTTTTAAGGGTTTTGTAGTTTTTATTATGTGTTTAGGGTTTTTATGGGTTTTAGGGTTTTTTAATCTTTTTATGGGTTTTATGGTTTTCACGGGTTTTTCAGGGTTCTTAGGGTTTTTTACATCTTTAGGTATTTTTAGGGGTTTTTAGGATTTTTAGGGGTTTTAGTTATTTTAGGGATTTTTAGGGTTTTTAGGGTTCTAATGGTTTTTATGGGTTTTAGCATTTTTTGAGTTCTTTAGGGGGTTTAGGGGGTTTTAGAGTTTTTTTTAGCATTTTTAGGTGTTTGAAGGGTTTTTAGAGTTCTTAGTGGGGTTTATAGTTTTTAGGGGGTTTTAGGGCTTTAAATGTCTTTTTGGGTTTTATGGTTTTCATTGGATTTTTTGGGTTTTCATGGGTTTTTACATTTTCAGGAATGTTTTGGTATTTTTTAGGTTTTTTATGGTTTTTAGTGTTTTTATGGATTTTGAGGGTTTCAAGGGGCTTTTAGGGTTTTTATGGTTTTTTGGGTTATTTTTGGGTTTTTATGGTTTTTATGGTTTTTATGGTTTTTAGAGTTTATTAATGTTTTTAGTGTTTTCAATGGTTTTCATGAAATTTTAGGATTTTTAAGGTTTTTATTGGTTTTATGGTTTATAGGGATTTTTCATGATTTTTAGGGTTTTTTTATTTTTAGTGATTTTTAGGGAGTTTTTAGGATTTTTATGGTTTTTAGGGGTTTAGGGTTTTTATGGATTTTGAGGGTTTTCAGGGGTATTTTGGGTTTTAAGGTTTTTTTAGATTTTTTTGGGGGGTTTTTTGGGTTTTGGGGTTTTTTTTGAGTGTTTTAGGGCTTTAATGTTTTTTATATTTTTTAACATTTTTAGAGGGTTTAATTTTTTTAGAGTTTTTAGTGGTTTTTAGTGGTTTTTAGAGATTTTATAGGGTTTAAGGGGTTTAAAATGTTTTTAGGGTTTGTAGGGATTCTTTAATATTTTTATGGATTTTAGGGTTTTAGGGTTTTTAGGTATATTGAGGGTTTAAGGGTTTGTTTTTGGTTTTTTAAGGTTTTAGGGTCTTTTGAGTTTTAAGTGTTTTCGGAGTTTTTTAATGTTTTTCGGGGTTTAAAGAGTTTTTACAGTTTTTAGTGGTTTATGGTTTTTTATTGGTTGTTATAGTTTTTTAAGTTTTTATGTGTTTTATGGGTTTTAGGGGGGTTTGGGGTTTTTAGGGATTCTTTATGTTTTCAGGGATTTTTAGGGATTTTTTATAATTTTTATGGTTTTTATGGTTTTTTAGGGTTTTTTGGGTTTTTAGGTATTTTGATTATTTTTGGGGGGGGTTTTGGGTTTTCAGGATCTTTTTTTGTTTTTTTAGTTTTTAGGTTCTTTAAGGTTTTTTAGATTTTACTAACGTTTTAGGGGTTTTAAGGGTTTTTATATTTTTTTATTAGGTTTTCTATTTTTTAAGGTTTTTAGTGGTTTTATGGGTTTTAAGGGGTTTTAAGGGTTTTTAGAGTTCTTTACATTTTCAAGAAATTTTATGGATTTTTTCGGATTTTTATGGGTTTTATGGTTTTTAGAGTTTTTCTAGGTTTTTAGGGTTTTTCAGGGGTTTTAGGGAATTTTTGGTTTTAGGGTGTTTTTTGAGTTTTTTATGGTTTTAAAGCTTTTTATAGTTTTTATGGTTTTTAGGGTTTTTATGGGTTTTCAATATTTTTAGGGGTTTTGTAGTTTTCAGGGGTTTTTCTAGGGTTTTTGGGTTATTTTTTTCTTTTTAGGTATTTTTGGTTTCCTTTTAGGATTTTCATGTTTTTGGGGGTTTTATGGATTTTGAGGTTTTCTCAGGTTTACAAGGTTTTTAGGGGATTTATGGTTTATTTAGGGTTTTTAGGGTCTTTTGGGCTTTTGGTTATATTTTGAGTTTTTTAGGGTTTTTAAGTTTTTTTATAATTTTTTAACGTTTTAGTGGTTTTAAAGGATTTTAGAGTTTTTAGTGGTTTTTAGGGTTTTTATGATTTTTTAGGGTTTTCTAAGGTTTTAGGTTTTTTCTAGTTTTTATGGTTTTTCAAGTTTTTTGTGGGTTTTACGTTTTAAAGGATTTTTTTCGGATTTTTATGGTTATTAGGTTTTTTTTCAAATTTTATGGATTTTGAGGGGTTTTAGGGTTTTTCAATTCTTTTGAGGGTTTTTAGGGTCACTACAAGAAAACCGCCGCTAAACGGCAAAAAAAAATTTATTTATTTTTAATATTTTTTTTAATTTTATTGGAGGATTAGCGGCGGTTTTTTAAAAAACGGCCGTGAAATAGCAGCGGTTTCGGTAAAACCGACGCGAAATGAAATGAAAAAAATAAAAAAACACGAGAAACCCCGAAATCACTAAAACGACCATAACTTTTGATCCGGGCGTCCGTTGAAAAACCACGATCAGTCAAATCGAAGCTGATGAAGAGATCTAGAGGCACATATAATCAAAACTGTGAGAAAGTCTAAGGTGTGGAAGATATTAGAGTTATAAGAAAGTTGAAAAAAGTTCTCCAACTTCAAACGACCATAACTTTCGCTCTGGGTGTCCGTTTGGGCTCTACCACATATCAAATCAAAGCCAGTGAAGAGAGCTATGCACTAAATCAACAAAAGCATGCTTATGTCGTGTTTTTTGACCCCAAAAACCCCTCCTAAGGCCTGTAAAACCTTGTTTCCGTCACCGGTGTCCCATCGAACTTGTCTTCAAACAGACCTAACTTTCGATCCGCGTGTCAGTTCGGCCTCCTCCACCTGCCAGATCATAGATCGTCCCATGAGCTTCAGTTTGACTAGTCGCAGCGCCCACATGCACTCATAGATCATATGTTATGTCCTTTTTAGCGGGTATCGGGTTTGTTATGTTTTTCGATGCCTCGTTTCTAGCACCCGTTCCCCGTCAGCTTTTTTTTAAATGGTCATAACTTCCGATCCGCCTGTCCATTCGGACTCTTTCACCTTTTAGGTCGAATATCGTTTCAAGATCTTTGATTTGACAGGTCGCGGATCTAAAACGGACTCTCGGATCATAAGTTATCTCCATTAATGTGAGTCCAATGTTTTTGTCTCTTTATGACTGTTTTGACGGGTTTTAAAGGTAGCTCCATTTATTACTGTTTATTTGGGTTTCCATTACTTCTTATCTTTATCAATGGTTTTTTATGGCTTATTATGATGATTATTTTGAATTATTAAGGAGTTTTCCAGAGTTGTCACGAGTTTTCATGCGTTCTCATTCTTTCTAATGCCTCATTCTTCATATGCTTCTGCATCCTTTTTCATGCGTTTTCATGATTTTTCATCCCTTATCACGTCTTTTCATACTTTTTCATGTGTTTCCTTTATTATTTATTATTTATTATTTATTATTTATAATATACTTTAATTTATTTATTAGTTATTATTTATTATTTATTATTTATTATTTATTATTTATATTTATTTATTATTTATATTTATTTATTATTTATATTTATTTATTATTTATTATTTATTATTTATTATTTATTATTTATATTTATTTATTAGTTATTATTTATTAGTTATTATTTATTATTTATTAGTTATTATTTATTATTTATTATTTATTATTTATATTTATTTATTAGTTATTATTTATATTTATTTATTATTTATTATTTATATTTATTTATTATTTATTATTTATTATTTATTTTTTATTTTTTATTATTTATATTTATTTATTAGTTATTATTTATTATTTATTATTTATTATTTATTTTTTATATTTATTTTTTAGTTTTTAGTTTTTATTTTTTATTTTTTATTTTTTATTTTTTATTTTTCATTTATTATGTATTATTTATATTTATTTATTATTTATATTTATTTATTTATATTTATTTTTTATTTTTTATTTTTTATTTTTTATTTTTTATTTATATTTATTTATTTAATATTTAATATTTATTATTTATTATTTATTATTTATTATTCATTATTCATTATTCATTATTCATTATTCATTATTTATTATTTATTATTTATTATTTATATCTATTATGTATTTATTATTTATTATTTATTATTTATTATTTATTATTTATTATTTATTATTTATTATTTATTATTTATTATTTATATTTATTATTTATATTTATTTATTATTTATATTTATTTATTATTTATATTTATTATTTATTATTTATATTTATATTTATTTATTTATTATTTATATTTATTTATTTATTATTTATATTTATTTATTATTTATTATTTATATTATTTATATTTATTTATTATTTATATTTATTTATTATTTATTATTTATATTTATTTATTATTTATTATTTATTATTTATTATTTATTATTTATTATTTATATTTATTAGTTATATTTATTTATTATTTATATTTACTTATTATTTATTATTTATTATTTATATTTACATTTTCAGAGTTTTTTACAGATTTATTAGTGTTTTTTATGATTTTTTGGGTTTTTTTACAGTTTTTAGGAATTTTGAGGGGCTTTTAGGGTTTTTAGGGTTTTTGAGTGTTTTAGGGTTTTTAAGGGATTTCAGTGTATTTGATGTTTTTACAGTTTAAGCTTTTTTATAGTTTTTATTGGTTTTTTAGGTTTTTGGGTTTTTATAGTTTTTAGGGTTTTTTAGGGTTTTTTATGTTTTTAGAGATGTTTAGTTCTTTTTAGGATTTTTATTCTGTTTTTGGGTTTTTAGGGATTTTGAGGGTTTTTAGAGTTTTCTTAGGGTTTTAGGGGTTTTGGTGTCTTTTTCATGTTTTTAGGGTTTTTTTAGTTTTTTAGAGATTTTAAGGTCTTCTATAGTTTTTTAACGTTTTTAGGGGTTTTCAGGGTTTTTAGAGTTATTAGTGGTTTATAGGGTTTTTATAGGGTTTTAGGGGTTTTTAGGTTTTTTGGGGTTTTTACGTTTTTAGGGTTTTTAGAGTATTTTATGTTTTAGGGGGTTTTAATGGATTATTTGGGATTATTTGGGGATTTTAGGGTTTTTAGTAGGGGTTTTATGGTGTTTTTGGGGTTTTAAAGTTTTTTTGAGTTATTTTTTGTGTTTCTAAGGTTTTTAGAGTTTTTTAACATTTTTAGGGGTTTTAAGGGTTAATGGATTATTGGTGTTTTTAATGGTTTTAGGGTTTTTTGGTTTTTAGTGGTTTTCGAGGGTTTTAGGATTTTTAACATTTTTATGGATTTTTAGGGCCTTTTTAGCATTATTATGGTTTTTAGGGGTTTTAAGTTTTTTTGGGATTTTGACTTTTTTAGGGGGTTGTCAAGGTTTTTAGGGGTTTTTAGGGGTTTAAAGGTCTTTTGGGTTTCTAGGGGTTTTCTTGAGTTTTTATGGGTTTAAAGGTTTTTTAGAGTTTTTAAATGTTTTTTTGGTTTCAGTTGTTTTTCAGGGTTTCTTACATTTTCAGGTATTTTTATGGGTTCTTAATATTTTTATGGGTTTGGGGATTTTTTATATATTTTTTTATTTTGATGGGGTTTAGGGGTTTTAAGATTTTAAAGGGTTTTTAGGTCTTTTAGTTTTCTTTGAGTTTTTTTATATTTTTTTAGGGATTTAAAGTTTTTATAGTTTTTAAAAAATTTATATGTTTTAAGGTTCTTTAGTGTTTTTAGTGGTTTTAGGTTTTTTATTAGTTTTTAGGGTTTTAAAGGTTTTTAGGGGTTTTTATGTTTTTTAGGGATTTTCCATGGTTTTAGGGGCTTTTAAATTTTCAGGGATTTGAAGGGCTTTTTTAGGATTTTTATGGGTTTTAGAGTTTTTAGGGTTTTTAGGGACTTTGTGGGTTTTTAAAGGATTTCAGGGTTTTTTGGGATTTTTTGGGTTTTAGGGTTTCTTTTAGTATTTTAGGGTTTTTAATGTTTTTTAGATTTTTTAAAAAAAATTAGGGGTTTAAATATTATTAATCTTTTAGTGGGTTTTCATGTTTTTATGGGTTTTAAATGTTTTTTAATGTTTTTAGGTGTTTTCATGGTTTTTAGGGGGTCTTTATGGTTTTTGGGTTTTTCTTATGTTTTTAGGTATTTTTTAGGATTTTTATGGATTTTAGGGTTTTTAGGGTTCTTAAGGATTTTGAGGGGTTTAGGGGTTTTTTTGAGTTTTTAGGGGTTTAAAGCTTTTGTAGAGTTTTTTAATGTTTTAAGGGTTTTTAGAGTTTTTTAGGTTTTTATGGGTATTTTGGGAATTTTATGTTTTTAGGGGTTTTTAAGGGTTTCTAGTAGTTTTCAGGGTGTTTATGGTTTTTTACATTTTAATGGATTTTTAGGCATTTTTCCAAAATTTAATTTTTTAGGGTTTTTAGCATTTTAGGGATTTGGGGTGTTTAGAGTTTTTCAGGGTTTTTAGGATGTTTTGGGGTTTTGGGGTTTTTTAGGTTTTTTTAGGGTTTTAAGGTTTTTAGAGTTTTTTTAACATTTTAGGGGTTTTAAGGGTTTTTTAATTTTTAATATGTTTTTGTGTTTTTATGGTCTTTTAGAATTTTTTAGGTATTTTGGGTTTATTTTGGTTTTTAGGTGTTTTTCAGGGTTTTTATGATTTTTACGTTTTTTTGGGATTTTAGGGTTGTTAAATATTTTTATGGTTTTTAAGGTTTGGTAGAGTTTTTAGTGTTTTGAGAGTTGTTAGTGTTTTTAGGGATTTTCAGGATTTTCAGGGATTTTTTGTTCTTTGGGGGGTTTGCTAGGGTTTTTTATGTTTTTTGGGATTTTAAGGTTTTGTAGAATTCTTTAACGTTTTAGGGGTTTTAGGGTTTTTAGAGTTTTTAGTGGGTTTTAGGGTTTTTATGGGTTTTTATGGTGTTTTGAGGGATTATGGGTTATTATAGTTTTCAAGTGTTTTAGGGTTTTCTACATTTTCAGGGATTTTTAGAGATTTTTTAGGATTTTTATGGTTTTTAGGGTTTTTAAGGTTTTTGAGGGGTTTTTGGGATTTTTTGTGTTTTTTTTGGATTTTTATGATTTTTTGTGGTGTTAGGGTTTTTTTGAGTTTTTAGATGCTTTAAGGTTTTTTATAGTTTTTAACATTTTTAGGCGTTTTAAGGGTTGTTAGAGTTTTTATGTTTTTTTAGGTTTTTAACATTTTTAGGGGATTGGTGCATGTCCATGGTTTTTTCAGGTTTTCAGGGTTTTTACAATTTTTTATATTTTATGGGATTTTTATGGTTTTTAGGGTTTTAATGTATTTCGAGGGGTTTTAGTGTTTTTAGGGTTTTTCAAGGGTTTTAGGGTCTTTTGGGTTTTCTAGGGTTTTTTATATTTTCTAGGGATTTTTAGGTTTTTTAGAGTTTTTTAACATTTTTAGGGGGTATAAGCGTATTTATAGTATTTAGTGGGGTTTTAGGATTTCTATGGGTTTATAGGAGTTTTTAAGGGTTTTGGGGTTTTTAAAGTTTTTAGGGGTTTTTAGGTTTTTAGAGTTTTTTATGTTTTCAGGGATTTTTCAGGATTTTTTGGGTTTTTTATGGTTTTTTGAGTTTTTATTAATTTTTAGAGTTCTTAACATTTTTAGAGGTTTATGGGTTTTAAAGTTTTTACTGGGTTTTATGGGTTTTTAGGGGATTTCAAGGTTTTAGGGGTTTTTATGGATTTATGAGTTTTCAGGGTTTTTAGTTTTTTTACATTTTAAGGGATTTTAAAGGAATTTTTAAGATTTATATGTTTTTAGGGGTTTTAGGGATTTTAGGGATTTTGAGGGATTTTAAGGATTTTTTGGGTTTTTAGGGTTTTTTGGTTCTCATAATTTTTTGGATTGTTTTGGATTTCTATGGTTTTGGGGTTTAGGGGTTTTTTATGGTTTTTAGGGGGTTTGAGGGGTTTTATGGGTTTTCATGGTTTTTTAGGATTTTTAGGGTTTTATGGTTTTTTCCGGTTCTTAGCATTTTTTGAGTTCTTTATGTTTTTATTGTTTTTAGAATATTTTAACGTTTTAGGGTTTTAAAGTTTTTTCGAGTTTTTAGTAGTTTTATAGGTTTTTATGGGTTTTTACATTATTTTGAGGTTTTTATGAGTTTTTACAGTTTTAGGGGTGGGGAGGTTAGGTTTTATGGATTTTTATGTTTTGAAGGATTTTTAGGGTTTTGTGGTTTTTAGGGTTTTAGGGATTTTTATGGTATTTAAGGATTTTCATGGGTTTTTAGGGTTTTCTCGTTTTTAGGTTTTTTTTTGGTTTTTTGGGGTTTTTGGGGTTTTTTGATTTTTTAGAGTTTTTATCATTTTTAGGGTATTTACGGGTTTTTTTTAGAGTTTACATTTTTATTTAGGGTTTTATTGGATTTTAGGGTTTTTGAGGTATTCACGGGTATTTATGGTTTTCAGGGGTCTTTTAGGGTCTTTATGGGTTTTTATGTTTTCAAGTATTTTTTGCGTTTTTTAGGTTTTTTATGGTTTTTAGGGTTTTTATGGGTTTTAGGGATTTTGTGGGGGGGTTTTTGTTTTTAGGGGGTTTTATATTTATTTTTTGGATTTTTTTTCGTTTTTTTTTTTGTTTTTAAGGGGTTTTTAAGTTTTTTTAGGGATTTTAAGGTTTTTTAGAATTTTTCACATTTTAGGGGTTCTATGGGTTTTTAGAGTTTTTAGTGGTTTTTAGTATTTTTATGGGTTTTTATGGTTTTTTATGGTTTTTTATGGTTTTTAGGGGTTTTATGGTTTTCAGGGATTTTTCTGGGTTTTTTGGGTTCTTTAGATTTTCAATGATTTTTAGGGATTTTATGGTTTTTAGGGTTCTAAGGTTTTTATGTTTTTAGGGGTTTTATGGGTTTTTAGGGGGTTTTAGGGGTTTTCGGGGTTTTCGGGGTTATTTTTGGTTTTAGAGGGTCTTTTGAGTTTTTAACGATTTTTAAGTTTTTTAAAGTTTTTTAACGTTTTTTGGAGTTTTCTGAGTTTTTAGAGTTTTTAGTGGGTTTTATAGTTTTTAGGGTTTCTTAAGTTTTTTGGGGGTTTTTATGATTTTAAATAGGTTTTCAAGGTTTTTAGGGTTCTTTACATGTTTAAGGATTTTTAGGGTTTGGTGTTTTTTATTATTTTTAGGTTTTGTAGGGTTTTAAGTTATTTTTCGGGGTCTTAGGGTTTTTTCTGGGATTTTTGTGTCTTTTGGGGTTTTCTAGGGTTTTCTTATTTTTTAGGGGTTTTAAGATTTTTAGAATTTTTATTGTTTGTTGGGATTTAAAGGGTTTTTATAAATTTTAGAGGGTTTTTATAATTTTTATGTGGTTTTAGGGTTTTGATGGTTTTCAGGGGGTTTCAGGGTTTATAGGGTTTTTACATTTTCATGGATTTTTGGGTATTTTTTTTAAACATTTTTGGTTTTTATGCGGTTTTAGGGTTTTGATGGATTTTGGGGGTTTTTGGATTTTTTAGTGTTTTTTAGGTTTTTTGGTTTTTATGTTTTTTTGGGGGGTTTAATGGTTTTTAGCTTTTTAGGGTTTTAAAGGTTTTTTTAGAGTTTTTTATGTTTTTAGGGGTTTTAAGGGTTTTTAGATTTTTTAGTAGTTTTAGCGTTTTTATGGGGTTTTAGGGTTTTTAAGGTTTTTTGGTGTTGTTATGGGGTTTTTAGGGTTTTTTTATGATTTAAATTATTTTTATGGATTTTCTTGGATTTTTATAGTTTTTAGGGATTTTGAGGGGGTTTAGGGGTTATCATGATTTTTAAGGGTTTTATGGTTTTTTATGCTTTTAGGGTCAGGGGTTTTCTTATATTTTTTTAGGGTTTTTAAGATTTTTTCGATTTTTTTAACATTTTAGGGGTTTTAAGTGTTTTTAAAGTTTTTATTTGTTTTGGGGGTTTCTATGGGTTTTTAGGGTTTTCTAACATTTTTAAGGGTTTTTATGGTTTTTAATGGGTTTTAAGGGTTTTAGGTCTTTTTACATTTTCAGGGTTATTTTGGGATTTTTAGAAATTTTATGTTTTTCATGGTTTTTAGGGGTTTTAAGTGTTTTTTTGTTTTTAGGGGTTTTTTGGATTTTTAAGGTCCTTTTTGGGGTTTTTGGTTTTGTTTGCGTTTTTAGGGATTTAATTTTTTTTAAAGTTTTTAACATTTTTAGGGGTTTTAAGGGTTTTTAGAGTTTTTGGTATTTTTTAGAGTTTTTATGGGTTTTTGTTATTTTTAGGGTTTTTATGGTTTTTTAGGGTTTTAAGGTTTTTTAGAGTTTTTATTTGTTTTATGGTTTTTATGGGTTTTTACTTTATGGTTTTTAGGTATTTTTTTGTTTTTTGGGGTTTTTTCGGGTTTTGAGTGTTTTTTATGTTTTTAGGGATTTTTAGGGATTTTTTATGATTTTTTGGTGTTTAGGGATTTTGAGGGGTTTTAGGGTTTTTTAGAGTTTTTAGGATCTTTTTTGGGTTTCTAGTGGTTTTGTTGAGTTTTATAGGGTTTAAAAGGGTTTAAAGGGTTTTTAGAGTTTTTAACATTTTTAGGGGTTTTAAGGATTTTTAGAGATTTTAGTGGTTTTTAATGATTTTATGGGTTCTTAGGTTTTTTATGGATTTCATGGTTTTTTAGTCTTTTTTAGGGTTTTTTATGTTTTCTTGGATTTTTAGGGATCTTTTAGGATTTTTATGGATTTTAAGGATTTTTAATGATTTTGAGGGGTTTTAGGAGTTTTCTTGGTTTTTTAGGGTTTTTAGGGGTTTTAGTGTCTTTTGGGTTTTTAGGGTTATTTTTTATATTTTTAGGGTTTTAATGTTTTTTAGAGTTTTTTAAACATTTTTAGGGGTTTAAAGGGTTTTTAGAGTTTTTAGTGGGTTTTTTGTTTTTTATGGGATTTTATGGGTTTTTATGGGTTTTAGGGGGTTTTGGTTTTTAGGAGGTTTTTCATGGATTTTGGTATTTTTGTTTTATGGGATTTTTTGGGTATTTTTTAGGATTTTTAGGGTTTTTAGGGTTTTTATTGTTTTTAAGGATTTTAAGGGTTTTTAAGTTTTTTATGGTTTTTAGGGGGTTTCAAAGTATTAGGGTCTTTTTGGGTTTCTAGGGTATTTTTTGAGTTTTAATGGGTTTTTAGGTTTTTTAGATTTTTTTAAAAAAAATTAGGGGGTGAAAGAGTTTTTACAGTTTTTAGTGGTTTTAGGGTTTTTATAGAATTTGTGGGTATTTTAAGGTTTTAGGGGTTTCTATGGTTTTTATGGATTTTTAGAAATTTTTAAATTTTAAAGGATTTTTATGGATTTTTATAATTATTATTGGTTTTAGGTTTTTTGTAGTTTATTTGGGTTTCTAAAGATTTTGAGGGGCTTAGGGGTTTTCGGGGTTTTATGGGTTTTAGGGTTTTTCAAGCTTTTTATGGATTTTTGGATTTTCAGTGTTTTTTTTTGAGTTTTTTTTTCTTTATATTTTTTTTCAATTTTAACATTTTTTAACATTTTTAGGGGTTTAAATGGTTTTTAGAGTTTTTGGATAGTTTTTAGGGTTTTTATGGGGTTTTAGGGTTTTTATGGTTTTTAGGGGTTTTATTGTTTTAAGTGGGTTTTTAGGGTTTTTTATGGTTTTTTTACATTTCATAGATTTTTAGTATTTTTTAGTATTTTTGTGGGTTTTGGGGTTTTTAGGGTTTTTTAGGGATTTTGATATTTTTAGGTGTTTTTATTGTTATTTAGGGTTTTTAGGGTTTTTCGGGTGTTTTGGGTTTTAGGGTTATTTTTTGAGTTTTTATGGGTTTTAAGGATTTCTAGAGTTTTTAATGTTTTTAATGTTTTTAGTGGTTTTTTGGTTTTTATGGGTCTTTATGGTTTTTATGGTTTTAAGGGGTTTTTATGGTTTTCAGGTGTTTTTTAGGATTTATTGGGGTTTTTATGTTTTCAGGGATTTTTAGGGATTTTTAAAGATTTTTATGGTTTTAGGGTCTTTTAGTCTATTTATAATTTTGAGGGTTTTTAGGGGTTTAAGGGTCTTTTTGGTTTTTAGGGTTTTTATGAGTTTTTTGGGGGGTTTTAAGGTTTTTTAAATTCTTAACGTTTTAAGGGTTTTTAGATTTTGTAGAGTTTTTTTGTTTTTATGGGTTTTCATGTTTTTTTAGGGGTTTTTATGTTTTTGGGATCTTTTCAATGTTTTTAGGTTTTTATGTATTTAGGGATTATTAGGTATTTTTTGTTTTCTTTTTGTTTTTTTAGGGTTTAGGGTTTTTAGGTTTTTTAGGGGTTTAAGGGTCTTTTTGGTTATTAGGGTTTTTAGGAGTTTTTTTGGGGGTTTTAAGGTTTTCTAAATTTTTTAACATTTTATGGGTTTTAAGGGTTTTTAGAGTTTTTATATTTTTTTTGTTTTTATGGTTTTTCATGTTTTTTAGGGGTTTTTATGTTTTTAGGATATTTTCAAGGTTTTTAGGGTTTTATGTCTTCAGGGATTTTTATGTCTTTTTATGTTTTTTTTTGTTTTTAGGGTATTTTACATTTTTAGGTATTTTGTGGGTTTTTAAGGATTTTCAAGTGGTTTAGGGTTTTTAGGGGTTTTAGTGTCTTCTTAGGTCTTTATGGGTTTTTTGAGTTTTTAGGGTTTTTTAGATTTTTTTTAAACATTTTTAGCAGTTTTAAGGGTTTTAAGGGTTTTTTGAGTTTTTTGTGTTTTATGGTTTTTATAGGTTTTAAGGGTTTTTTAATGTTTTAGGGGTTTTATGGTATTCTATGTATTTTAAGGGTTTTAGAGTTTTTTACATTTTGAGGGATTTTTAGGGCATTTTGAGGATTTTTATTGTTTTTAGCATTTTAGGGATTTTTTGGGATTTTAGAGTTTTTCAAGGTTTTTAGGATTTTTCAATGTTTTTAGGGTCTTTTTGGGGTTTTAAGGTTTTTTTTATTTTTTTAGGTTTTTAAGGGGTTTTAGAATTTTTTAATGTTTTTAACTTTTTTAGGGGTTTAAAGGGTTTTTAGAGTTATTTGTGGGTTTTAGGGTTTTTATGGGGTTTTTATGGGGTTTTTATGGGGTTTTATGATTTTTTAAGGTTTTTAGGGGTTTCTTTGTTTTTAGGGGGTTTTCTGGGTTTTAGGTGTTTTTACATTTTCATGGATTTTTAGGGATTTTTTAGATTTTTATGGTTTTTTGGGGTCTTAGGGATTTTGGGGGTTTTAGGGTTTTTAGGGGATTTTAGGGTTTTTAGGATTTCTTTTGGGTTTTTAAGGCTTTTAGGGACTTTTTGGATTTTTAGGGTTTTTTGAGTTTTTTTTATTTTTTTAGGATTTTTATGTTGTTTTATAGTTTTTAACGTTTTAGGGGTTTTATGTGATTTTAGAGTTTTTAGTGGTTTTTAGTGTTTTATGGGTTTTAGTGTTTTTAAAGGTTTTTAGTAGTTTTTATGTTCTTATAGGGTTTTTAGGGTTTTTTATGTTTTCATGTATTTTTTAGGATTTTTATAATTTTTAGGGTTTTAGGGTTTTTAGAGTTTTTAGAGAATTTGAGGGTTTTGGGGATTCTCAGGTTTTTTATGGCTTTTATGGTTTTTTAGATTTGTTAACATTTTTTTGGGGTTTTAAGGGTTTTTTATAGTTTTTAGAAGTTTTTAGTGTTTTATGGATTTCTAGTGTTTTTAAGTTTTTAGGGTTTTTTTTGTTTTTAGGGGGTTTTTATTATTTTTGGGGGGTTTTACATATTCAGGTATTTTTACGGATTTTTTAGGGTTTTTATGGATTTTAGGGCATTTAGGGTTTTTAGGGATTTTGAGGGGTTTTTTGGGTTTTTTGGGTTTTAGGGTCATTTTACGTTTTTAGGGGTTTTATAGTATTTTTGAGTTTCTTAATGTTTTTAGGGTTTTAATAGTTTTAAGAGTTATTTGGGTTTTTACAATTTTTATGGATTTTTAGGGTTTTTGTGGTTTTAGGGGTTTTATGGTTTTTAATATTTTTTACAATTTCGGGGATTTTTATGGACTTTTTACGATTATTATGGTTTTTAGGTATTTTGAGGGTTTTTCTGTTTTTCTAGGTTTTTTTGGGTTTTTAGGGTTTTGTGTTTTTTTTATTTTTTAGTGGTTTTAATGATTTAGAGTGTTTTAATGTTTTAGGGGTTTTTTGAGTTCTTAGTGTGTTTTTAGGGTTTCCATGGGGTTTTAGTGTTTTTATGGTTTTTAGGGTTTTTTATTGTTTTCCAAGTTTTCTTGGGTTTAGGTTTTTTTATTTTTTTCGGGATTTTTAGCGATTTTTTAAGATTTTTATGGTTTTTTGGTTCCTTATGGTTTTGGGGAATTTTGATAGTTTTTAGGGGTTTTAAGGGTGATTTAGGTTTTTAGGTTTTTTTTGAGTTTTTTGTGTTTTTGGTAATTAGTAGTTTTTTGAGTTTTTTTAGGTTTTTAATGTTTTTAAAGTTTTTTAAAGTTTTTAGCATTTTTAAGGGTTTTATGTTTTTTTGGATATTTTAGGGTGTTTAAAGTTTCTTAATGTTAGAGGGTTTTAAAGGTTCTTTAGAGTTTTTAGTTGTTTTATAGGGTTTCATGGGATTTTAAGGTATTTAATGGTTTTTAGGGGTTTATGGTTTTAGGGAGTTTTTTTGGGGGTTTTATGGTTTTTTATGTTCTCATGGAATTTTAGGAATTTTTTAGGATTTTTGTGGGTTTTATAAATTTTTAGAGTTTTTTGGGTTTTTATGGATTTTTAGGGGTTTTATGGTTTTTCAAGTTTTTTATAGTTTTTATGGGTTCTAGGGTTTTTATTGTTTTCTTAGGTTTGTAGGGTTTCTTTATTTTATTTAGGGTTTTTAGTGTTTTTTAATGTTTTTTTGTTTTAATTTTTCTTAAGGGTTTTTAGATATTTTTAGTGGTTTTTAGGAGTTTTAGAGTTTTTTAAGGTTTTTAGGGGTTTTTATAGTTTTTAGGGTTATTTCAGGGTTTTTAGGGTTTTTTATGTTTTCAAGTATTTTTAGAAATTTTTAGGATTTTTATGGTTTTTAGGGTATTCTAGGGTTTTTAGGTATTATGACAGATTTTTTGGTTTTGGGGACCTTTTTAGTGTTTTTTGGGTTTTTAATGTTTTTTGGGTATTTACGGTTTTTTGTGTTTTTTAGGGTTTTTTGGTTTGTTAGAGTTTTTTAATGTTTTTTGGGATTTTAAGGGTTTTCAGAATTGTAGTGGATTTTATGGTTTTTATGGGGTTTTGGGGTTTTTTAAGGTTTTTTGTGGTTTTATGGTTTTCAAGGGTTTTTCAGGGTTTTAGGGTTTTTTATGTTTTCAGGGTTTTTTAGGGATTTTAGGGATTTTTAGGAATTTTTGGTGTTTCAAGGATTTTTAGTGTTTTTAAGGTCATTTTGGGGTTCTATAGGGTTTTTTTGAATTTTTTTAGAGTTTTTAAGGTTTTTAGAGTTTCTTTAACGTTTTTAGGGGTTTTTTGGGGTTTTAGAGTTTTTGATGTGTTTTCAAGGTTTATGGGTTTTTAGGGTTTCAAAATGTTTTTAGAGGTTTTTATACTTTTTAGGGGGTTTTCTGGGTTCTTTATGTTTTTAGAGATTTTTAGGGCTAATTTAGGATTTTTAGGATTTTTAGGTTTTTTAAGGTTTTTATGGATGTTGAGGGTTTTTAGAGTTTTCAATGTTATTTATGGTTGTTAGGGTTTTCTAGGGATTTTAGTTTTTTTGGGTTTTCTAGTTCTTTTTAGTTTTTAGGGGTTTTATGGTTGTTTAGAGTTTTTATTGATTTTAGGGGTTTAAAGGCTTTTTATATTTTTAGTTGGTTTTTTAGGCTTTATAGAGTTTTTACATTTTATTTAGTATTTTTAGGGTTTTTTAGCATTTTTATGGTTTTTAGGGGTTTTTAGGGCAAGGAAGATGTGGGGGCCAGGCTATTCCGGACCCCCCCCCCCCCCCCCCCCCCGCCCAAATTTTATTAAAAAATAAGAACAAGCATACAAGGGAGGGGAGGGGTCAAACAACCTGCACCCAAAAGCCCTTCACAACCTCAAGCCCAAAAGACCCCAAAAAAGAGACCCCATAAGCACAAAAAAAGAGAGGTAACTACAGACCAAAATCACCATCCTCATAAGGGTCTCCCTCGGCACCATAGCCTACAGAAGCATCTGATTCCATCAACTCCCATTTAGAGGATTCATATTGCTTGAGGAAGACTGCACAATGCTGCCTGAGATCCAAATTCGGCTTCACTTCGGCAGCCCGATCTTCCATACCATGGATAGCTCCTTCACCCTTTCTAGCCTTGGACCTAGTAACCATTGGTCTAGGAAGGGAGGAGTAGTCCTTCCTTGCCCTCCGATTCACAGGAGGATCACTCATCACCTTCGCCTTCCTGTGAGCTGAACCAGCAGGCATACCTGTGTCACCCATCTTGCCAAATTCAGGAATAGACCGCGACTTTCTCTTCTAAATGAAGCCAGAGGAACCAGGACAGCCCAGCAACTCCTGTTCCCCCCTGATCCTCTCCAAGATAGCATACATAAGGTCATCGAGATCCCCAAAAAGATCTGATAGCCTTATGTATTCATCATTATCATCCCTAAGAAAGACCACCAGTTTCAAAGCTGGATTTTGGAATATGTCTTTTATATGCTGCTCAAGTGGGATTTTCGGACAGTCCAACATAATCGGATCAGAAAGCTCAACACAGGGAGGAAACATCTCAAACAGAACAAGATCAGAGCTCGGATCAGCCTACTTCGAGCACTTCATATCAGCATGAAAGCTATCAAGTTTCTGCTCAGACTCAGTGATATCAGACAGACCCAACCTAGGCACAACAACATCAATCATCACTTGTTTCGTTGACTGTACTGTGGGCAGAGGGTTATCCACGCCCAAGACCATCGAATGCTGCTCAGGCTAAGTGGTATCAGACAGACAAATCCCAGGCACAGTAGCATCAAACGACACTTGTTCCATCAACCGAACAGTGGGAAGAGGGTTGTTTGTGCCCAAGATCTTCAATCCATCATGATATGAGGGCAACTCTGCAACTTGGGTGCCATTAAAATGAGCCTCTACCTCCTGCAGGTCCCGTTCCACTAGACCCCCTTCCTCACTACCCACCGAGGCCAAATGTTCCAGACCTGTAAACCGATTCAAGGTTGATACATGTTTATGATAGGTCGATCTTAACTTCATACTTGTATCCCTGACAGGGTCAGCCTGTAGGACCACGGTCCTAACTTCATTAGGCATGCCCTTCCCCATTTATGGAGGGACATGACCCCCATTCCCAAATCACCCTCCAGTCGCTTGAATATGTCCTTGACCAAGGTTTGTCCTTCAGAACCCTGTCGGGGTGATGAGGCCCCTTCCTCCACCCTGTCATCCCTCCCAACATGCAGTGGAGAGACCTGAGTGTCATCCTTCCTCACCTCCGGCTCCCCTATTGAACTCAACTTTGGGGAAATGACCCCATTACCACACCCAGCCACCAGAACATCACTACGTCTGCAGGTCCTTTTCATATGACCAAGAGTGAAGAAATAAACACAATAATCCTCCCATGATTCAAACACCAATGGTTGCTTCCAATGAATATCATCACCAATTTCAATCCAGAAAAAGTCTATTGGCTCTTTCGAGACATCAATCTCAACACAAACCCTCAGGGAAACTAGATGGTGGAGGGCCCTGGTTCTACTATCCACACACAGAAACCTTCCGACTAGATTCCCTAGCATGGTGATAATGGACAAATTTTGAAAGGGAAGAGGGAGCTCAAGAAACCTTACCCAGATTTCCATCATTGGGGAGTCACGATTCAGATGAAAATGAAAATTCCACCAGAAGAGGGAAAAACGAGCGCCATCACATTGGAGAGGAGTTGTTGACCAGGCCCAAATAAGATCTTCCTTCAACGAGAACCGGATCAAAATGTGACTGGAATCGACCAGGACAACAGTGGTGCGGTCCCTGAGGTCCCAATGCTCGAACAAAAATCTGTTAAAAACATCAACCGGGGGACGCCGGTTCAAAAACCTGGCTACCAGGGTCAGATTATGGATGGAAAAGGCCTTGTTGAACTCCAAAATCGATAGAGGAAGCTTTAGAAGTCCTTCATGTAAACCCGTCACCTTAGGGAAAAGTTCAATCTGCAGGAAAGATGGAAGTATGTCAAGATCCAAGAAAGGGAAGAACCTGTCTCTAACAGAGGGCAGAGACGAACCCTCCCTCGTGGAGGGGGGAGGCCAGGGCATAGCCCTTAGTGTCGTCTTCAAGCCAGAAGCAGAGCGTAAGGAACTCCATCGGAGGATTGGAGCGGAGAATCCATCTTCTTGAGTGATTTTCTTTTAGGGTTTTTAGGGATTTTGATGGGTTTTATGGTTTCTTTGTGGTTTTAGGGTTTTTTATGATTTTTTTGGCTTTTTAGAGCTTTTGAGGTTTTTAAGGTTTTTTATAGTTTTTTATTTTTTAGGGGTTTAAAGTGTTTTTAGAGTTTTTAGTGGTTTTTTGGATTTTTTCTGGGTTTTTAGGGATTTTTAGATTTTTAGGTGTTTTTATTATTTTCAGGGGTTTTCATTATTTTTAGGGGGTTTTATGTTTTAAAAGAATTTTATGGTTTTTATAGTGTTTAGGGATTCTGAGGGTTTTACGGTTTTTTGGATTTTTTAGGGTTTAGGGTTTTAAGGTTTTTATGGTCTTTTTGTGTTTTCTAGGGTTTTTTTGAGTTTTCAGGGGTTTTAAGGTTTTTTAGAGTTTTTAACATTTTTAGGGTTTTAAAGGGTTTTTGTGCGTTTTTAGGTTTTTATGGGTTTTTAGGGGTTTTTTATATTTTTAAAGGTTTTTATGGTTTTAATGGGTTTTTTCATTGTTTTAGGGCTTTTTATGTTTTCATGTATTTTTACTGATTTTTATGTAAGCTTTTCAGGGGTTCCTAGTGTTTTTAGGGTTTTTTTGGATTTTTTAGGGTTTTTAGGGTCTTTTGGGTTTTTTTTTGAGTTTTTAAGGGTTTTGATGTTTTTTAGAGTTTTTTGACATTTTTAGGGGTTGTTAGTGTTTTTAGAGTTTTTAAGGATTTTTTTTTTATTTTTAGGGTTTTTTACTTTTTTAGGGATTTTTATGGGTTTTTATGATTTTGATGTTATTTAGTATTTTTTAGGGTTTTTTGGGCTTTTGAGGATTTTTAGGGTTTTCATGGTTTTAGGGTTTTAGGTTCTTTTGAGTTTTAAGGGGTTTCTTGAGTTTTTTAGGGTTTTATGTTTTTTAGAGTTTTTTAACATTTTTAAGTGTTTTAAGGGCTTTTATAGATTTTAGTGGCTTTTAGGGTTTTTATTGGGTTTTAGAGTTTTAAGGTTTTTTTCTATTTTATGGTTTTCAGGGTTTTTTAGGGTTCTTTATGATTTTATGGGTTTCAGGGTTTTTTAGGGTTTTTAGGATCTTTTTGGGATTTTTAGGGTTTTTTTTGAGTTTTTAGGGGTTTTTAGGTTTTTAGATTTTTTTAACATTTTTAGGTTTTAAATTATTTTTAGAGTATTTAGTGGTTTTTATGGATTTTATAGATTTTCAGGATTTTTTAAGGTTTTGGTGGGGTTTTATGGGTTTCATGGATTTTTTCGGTTTTTCAGATCTTTTTATGTATTCATGGATTTTTAGGTATTTTTTAGGTATTTTTATTTTTAGGGATTTTGAAATTTTTTAAGGATTTTAGGGGTTTTGGATGTTTTTAGGGGGTTTTAGGATTTTTAGGGGGTTTTATGGTTTTTAAGGTTTTTTTGAGTTTTTTAACGTTTTTAGAGGTTTTAAGAATTTTAGAGTTTTAGTGGTTTCCTAGGGTTTTTAGGGGGTTTTAGGTTTTTTATGGTTTGTAATGGTTTTTATGGTTTTAAGGGGTTTTTTATGGGATTTCTAGTATTTTAGTTTTTAGGTATTTTTAGTATTTTAATGGTTTTATGGGTTTTTAGTGTTTTTAGGGATTTTTAGGGTTTTTAGGGTCTTTGAGGGTTTTTAGGGTTTTTCATGGTATTTAGGTTCTTTTGGGTCTTTAGGGATTTGTTAGTTTTTTCGGGGCTTTAATGTTTTTTAGAGTTTTTAAAATTTTTATAGTTTTAAAGGGTTTTTAGAGTTTTGAGGGGGTTTATGGTTTTAAGGTGTTTTCTGGATTTTTAGGGCTTTTTACATTTTCATGGATTTTTATGGATTTTTTAGAATTTTTATGGTTATTAGGTTTTTTAGGGGGTTTAGGGATTATGAGAGGTTTTAGGGGTTTCTAGGTTTTAGGGTTTATAAGGATTTCTAGGGTTTTTAGGATCATTAGAGTCTTTAGGTGTTTTATAGTTTTTTATGTTTTTAAGATTTTTTGAGTTTTTAATGATTTTTAAAGTTATTAGGGGTTTAAAGGATTTTTAGATTTTTTAGTGGGTTTTATGGTTTTTTGTGGTTTTGTGTTTTTTAATTGTTTTAAGTGTTTTTATGAATTTCAAGGTGTTTTTAGGGTTTTTAGGGTTTTTTAAATTTTCAAGTTTTTTAAGCTTTTTAAAGCTTTTTTAGGGTTTTTATGGGCTTTAGGGTTTTTTTAGGGTTTTTAGGGATTCTGAGGGGTTTTTATAGTTTTTTTAGGTTTTTTGTGTTTTTTGTGTTTTTAGGGGTTTTTTTGAGTTTTAGGGTTTTAAAGGTTTTTTAGAGTTTTTTAACTTTTTAGTGGTTTTAAGGTTGTTTCAGGTTTTTAGTGGGTTTTAGGGGTTTTAAGGGTTTTATAGTTTTTTGGTTTTCTGGGGGCTTTTTAGGGCTTTTAGGGTTTTTTATGTGTTCAAGGATTTTTATGGCTTATTTTGGATTTTTATGGGTTTTAAGGTATTTTATGGTTTTTAGGGATTTTAGGGTTTTATAGTTTTTTTTGGATTTTATGTGATTTCAAGGTTTTTTTGGTCTTTTGGGTTTTTATGGGGTTTTTTTAGTTTTATGGTTTTTGTGATTTTTTATAGTTTTTATCATTTATAGGGGTTTAAGGGGTTTTAGAGTTTTCAGGGGGTTTTCATTTTTTTTAGGGTTATTATGTTTTCATGTATTTTTAGGGATTTTTAGAATTTTTATGGATTTTAGGGGTTTTAAGGGTTTTAGGTATTTTGAGGTTTTTGTGGGTTTTAGTGGTTTTCAAGTATTTTTGGGTCTTTTTGGGTTTTTAGGGGTTTTTTAGTTTTTAGGGGTTTTAAGGTTTTTTAGATTAATTTAACATTTTTAGGGGTTTAAAAAATTAGATTTTTAGTGGTTTTTAGGGTTTTTATGGGTTTTTAGGGGTTTTTAGGGTTTTAAGGGTTTTGTGGTTTTTAGCGTCTTTTATGTTTTTAGGTATTTTTATGGATTTTTTACTATTTTTATGGTTTTAGGGATTTTTAGGATTTTAGGGTTTTTCATGGATTTTTAGTTTTTTAGGGTTTTTAGGGTAGTTTTAGGGGTTTAGGTGTTTTTTGAGTTTTTAGGGTTTTTAATGTTTTTATGTGTTTAAAGGTTTTTTAGAGTTTATAGTGGATTTTTTGGTTTTTATAGGTATTTAGGGTTTTTATGGTTTTTATGGGTTTTTATGGTTTCCATGTGTTTTTTAGGGTTTTTAGGTTTTTAGGTTTTCATTAATTTTTAGAGTTTTTTTGAATTTTTATTGTTTTTAGGGTTTTTTGGATTTTTAGGGAATTTGAGTGTTTTTAGGGGGTTTTCAAGGTGTTTAGTGTTTTTAAGGTTTTATGGTCTTTTTTGAGTTTTTGGTATTTTTTGATTTTTTTTGGTTTTTTAAGTTTTTTTAATATTTTTTGGGGTTTAAAGGGTTTTTAGATATTTTATTTGGTTTTTATGGTTTTTATGGGGTTTTAGGGTTTTTTAAAAATTTTAGGGGTTTCTTGGTTTTTTGAGGGTTTTCGTGGGTTTTATTGTTTTTTACATTTTAATGGATTTTTAGGGGTTTAAGGGTTTTTAGGGATTTTGAGGGTTTTTAGGTTTTTTCAATGTTTTTATAGTTTTTAGGGGTTTTCAGGGTATTTGGGTTTTTAGGGGTTTTAGGAGTTTTAGAAGTTTTTTTGTGTTTTTTATGGCTTTTAAGGGTTTTATAGTTTTTTTAACATTTTAAACATTTTTAGGGGATTTAAGAGTTTTTGGAGTTTTCAGTGGGGTTTTAGGGTTTTTGGGGGGTTTAAAGGTTTTTAGGTGTTTTTATGGATTTTAGGGGATTTTAGGGTTCTTATGATTTTTTATGTTTTGAAAAAATTTAGGTCTTTTTTAGGATTTTTATGGTTGTAAGGATTTTTATAGTTTTTTGAGATTTTGAGGGGTTTTAGGCGTTTTTATGGGTTTTAAGGGTTTTAGGGTTTTTTGCAGTTTTTTGGGTCTTTTGGGGCTTTAGGGTATTTTTTGAGTTTTTAGGGTTTTTATGGTTTTTAAATTTTTTTAATATTTTTAGGGGTTTTAAGGGTTTTTAGATTTTTAGTGCTTTTGAAGGGTTTTGTGTGTTTTTAGGATTTTTAAGGGGTTTTATTGGGTTTTGGTGGTTTATGGTTTTTTTTAGTTTTTAGCGTTTTTTTTTGAGTTTTTAGGGTTTTTAAGGTATTTTATATATTTTTAATTTTTTAGGGGTTTTAAGGATTTTTAGAGTTTTTAGTAGGTTTTTATGGGGTTTTGGGGTTTTTAAGGTTTTAGGGGGTTTTATGTCTTCAATGTATTTTTTCGGGTTTTTAGGGTTTTTTATGTTTTAAGGGCCTTTTAGGGCTTTTTTAGGATTTTTATAGGTTTTAGGGTTTTTAGGGATACTGAGGATTTTTAGGGTTTTTTTGGGTTTTAGGTATTAGGGTTTTAGGGTTTTTAGCTTTTATTTGGGTTTATTTGGGTTTTTTTAGTTTTTAGGGGTTTTGTTGATTTTTTAGGGTTTTTTTACTATTTTTAGTTGTTTTTAGGGTTTTTGGAGTTTTTAATAGTTTTTTTTGGTTTTTATGGGTTTTTAGGGTTTATTAAGGTTTTTAGGGGTTTTTATGGTGTTCAAGGATTTTTAAGGGTTTTAGGGTTTTTTACGTTTTTAACAATTGTTTGGTATTTTTTAGGATTTTTATTGTTTTTAGGGTTTTTAAGGTTTTTAGGGATTTTGAGAAATTTTAGGGGTTTTCATGGTTTTTTAGGATTTCTTGGGCTTTTAAGGATTTTTTGGGTCTCTTGGGAATTTAGGTTTTTTTTATTTTAGGGTTGTTAAGATATTTTTGAGTTTTTAAGGTTTATTAATGTTTTTTGGGGTTTTAAGGGTTTTTAGAGTTTTTAGTTTTTTTTGTGTATTTATGGGTTTAAGAGTTTTTAAGGTTTTTAGGTGTTTTTATGGTTTTCAGGTGTTTTTAAAGTTTTTATGGATTTTTAGGGATTTTTTAGGAATTTTTTCGTTTTTAAGGTTTTTAAGGTTTTTAGGGATTTCGAGGGTTTTTAGGGGTCTTCAAGGTTTTTACTGGGTTTCAGGTTTTTTTTTGTGTTTTAGGTTCTTTTTAGAGTTTTTTTTAGTGTTTTTAATGTTTTTTAGAGTTTTTTAACATTTTTAGGGGTTTTATGGGTTTTTAGTTTTTAGTGGGTTTTTAGGATTTTATGATTTTTTCGGTGTTTTTTTTATGTTTTTATGGTTTTTAGGACTTTTTCTAGGTTTTTAGGGTTTTTTATGTTTTTATAAATTTTTAGGGTTTTTAGGGATTTTAAGGGTTTTAGGGTTTTTAATGTTTTTTAGGGTTTTTAGGGTTTTTGTGTATTTTTAGAGTTTTAGGTGTTTTTTTTTTGAGTTTTTTAGAGTTTTTAGGGGCTTTAAAGTTTTTTTTACGTTTTTAGGGTTTAAAGGGTTTTTAGGATTTTTTTTAGTGGGATTTTAGGGTTTTAATGGGTTTTTAGGGAATTCAAGGTTTTAGGAATTTTTATGGTTTTCTGGGGTTTTTAATGGGTTTTAGGGTTTTTTACCTTTTCAGACATTTTTGTTGGAATTTTTAGGATTTATATGGTTTGTTTTGTGTTTTTTGGGATTTTGATGGTTTTTACGTGGTTTTAGGGATTTTAGTGTTTTTAGGGTTTTTCATGGTTTTTAGAGTCTTTTTTGGGTTTTAGTGGTTTTTTTGATTTTTTAGGGGTTTTTATGTTTTTTAGTGTTTAGCATTTTTAGGGGTTTTATGAGATTTTAGAGTTTTAGTGGTTCTTATTGTTTTCATGGGTTTTTAGGGTTTTTATAGTTTTATGGGGTTTTATGGGTTTCAGGGGGTTTCAAGGTTTTTTTATCTTTTAGAGATTTTTAGGGATTTTTTAGGATTTTTTTTATTTTTAGGGTTTTTTGGGTTTTTGAGGGTTTTCAGGGGTTTTCAGGTTTTTTTGGTTTTTTTGGGGTTTTCAAGGTTATAGGGTCTTTTGGTTTTTAGGGGTATTTTTAGTTTTTTAGGGTTTTTATGGGATTTACAGTTTTTTACGGTTTGTTAACATTTTTAGGGGTTCTAAGGGTTTTTATTGTTTTTAGTAGTTTTGGGTTTTTTATGGGTTTTTATGGATTTTTATGGTTTTTAGGGGTTTTATAGTTTTCATGGTTTTTTAGGGTTTATTAAATTTTCATTTATTTCTAGGGATTTATTATGATTTTTATGATTTTTATGCATTTTTAGGGATTTTAGGGATTTTGAGGGTTTTTTTTGGGGGGGGGGGTTTAAACGTTATTCAGGTTTTTAGGGGTTTTTAGAGTTTTTAGGGTTTTTAGGGTCTTTTAGGTTTTTGGGTTTTTTATGGTTTTAATATTTTTTTAGAGTTTTTTATTGTTTTAGGGGTTTAAAGTGTTTTTATAATTTTTATTGGGGTTTTAGAGTTTTTATGAGTTTTTAGGGTTTTTAATATTTTTAGGGGGTTTATGGTTTAGAGGTGGTTTTTTGGGTTTTTAGATGTTTTATGTTTTCTGGCATTTTTAGGGATGTTTAAGGATTTTTATGATTTTTCAGCTTTTTAGGGTTTTTTATGTTTTTAAGGTTTTTATGGTTTTTATGGATTTTTAGAGTTTTTAACGTTTTTTGGGGTTTTGAGGGTTTTTAGAGTTTTTAGTGGTTTTATGTTTATTTTTTGCTTTTTTAGGGTTTTTTAAGGTTTAGGTGTTTTTACGGTTTTTAGGTGGTTTTCATCGTTTTTTGGGTTTTTTACATTTTCACGGATTTTTATGGATTTTTTAGGATTTTTATGATTTTAGTGTGTTTGAGGGATTTTAGGGTTTTTAGGGGTTTGAGGGTTAGTGGGGTTTTCATGGATATTAGCGACTTCTTGGGTTCTAGGGTTTTTTTGAGTTTTTATGGTTTTAAAGTTTTTTATATTTTTTTAACATTTAAATATTTTTATGGGTTTTAAGGGTTTTTAGAGTTTTCTGTGCTTTTAGGATTTTAATGGGTTTATGTTTTTTTAACATTTTTAGGGGTTTTTATGTTTTTAGTGATTTTAGGACTTTATTAGGATTGTTATGGATTTTAGAGTTTTTAGGGGTTTTAGGGATTTGAGGGTTTTTAGGATTTTTCAGGGGATTTAGGATTTTTAAGGGGTTTTAGGGACTTTTGGTATTTTAGAGTTTTTTAAGTTTTTTAGGGTTTTTAAGAATTTTTTAACTTTTTAGGGGTTTAAAGGGGTTTTAGAGTTTTTAGTGTGTTTTTAGGTTTTTTATGGGTTTTAGGTGCCTTTAAGGTCTTTAGGGGTTTTTATGGTTTTCAGGTGTCTTTAGGGTTTTTTACATTTTCTTGGACTTTTAGGGAATTTTTTATTTTTATGGTTTTAGGGGTTTTTATTTTTATTTTTAGGGATTTCGAGGGGTTTTATGCCTTGTAAGGGTTTTTAGAGTTTTTAGGGGTTTTCAAGGTTTTTAGGGTCTTTTGGGGATTTTAGGGGGGTTTGAGTTTTTTTATGGGTTTTATGCTTTTTTAAAGTTTTTAACGTTTTTTAACATTTGAAACATTTTTAAGGGTTTTTAGAGTTTTTGTTGTTTTTTAGGGTTTTTATGGGTTTTTAGGATTTTATAAGGTTTTTAGGATGTTTTTTGATTTTTAGGTGTTTTATGATTTCAGGGATATTCAAGGATTTTTAGGATTTTTATTGTTTTTAGGGGTTTTATGATTTTTTTTGGATTTTGATGGGTTTTAGGGATTTTTATGGTTTTTGGGATTTTTGCGAGTTTTCATGTTTTTTAGGGACTTTTGGTGTTTTAAGGATTTTTTTGAGTTTTTAGGGGTTTAAGGTATTTAGAGTTTTTTAACGTTTCTAAGGGTTTTTAGGGTTTTTAGAGTTTTTAGTGGTTTTTAGGGGATTTTATGGTTTTCAAGGGTTTTTTTTGAGTTTTAGGGTTTTTTACGTATTTAGGGATTATTAGGTAATTTTTAAGATATTTATGGGTTTTAGGAGTTTTTAGGATTTTAATGGATTTTGAGGGGTTTTAGGATTTTTCAGGGTTTTTACGGGTTTTAGAGGTTTTTAGGGATTTTAGGGTCTTTTGGGTTTTTAGTGTTTTTTATTTTTTAGGGGTTTTAAGGTTTTTTAGAGTTTTTTAATGTTTTTAATGTTCATAGAGGTTTTAAAGTTTTTTAGAGTTTTTTGTGCGTTTTTAGGGTTGTTTTAGTTTCCAGGTTTTTTTCTAGGTCTTTAGGATTTTTTACGTTTTCAGGTATTTTAGGGATTTATTATGATTTTATGGGTTTTATGGTTTTTAGATTTTTTGTACATTTTGAGGGATTTCAAGGGATTTTAGGCATTTTTAGGGCTTTTAGGGTTTTTCAGGGGTTTTAGGTTCTTTTGGGTTTTCAAGGTTTTTTTTTAGTTTTTAGGGTTTTTGAGTTTTTTAATGATTTAAATGGTTTGAAGGATTTTTAGATTTTTAGTGGTTTCTTTGGGTTTTTATGTGGTTTAGGGTTTTTTATGGATTTCAGGAGTTTTAGGGTTTTTAGGGGGTTTTAGGGGGTTTTACATATTCTGGGATTTTTGGGGTGTTTTAGGATTTTTATCAATTTAATATTTTTTACGGTTTTTAGGGATTTTGATGGGTTTTGGGGTGTTTCAGGGGTTTTTAGGGTTTTTATGGGTTTTCAAGGGGTTTTATATCTTTTTAGGTTTTTAGGGGTTTTTTTTTAATTTTTAGGATTTTTAAGTTATTTTAGAATTTTTGCACATTTTTAGGAGTTTTAACATTTTTAGTAGTTTTAGTGGTTTTTAGGGGTTTTATGAGTTTTTAGTGTTTTTAAAGGTTTTTAGGGGTTTTATGGTTTTTAGGGTTTTGTAGGGTTTTTTACGTTTGTAGGGATTTTTATTACTTTATTTTTATTTTTATGGTTTTTATGAATTTTAAGGGTTTTAGGTATTTTGATGGTTTTTATGGGTTTTCATGGATTTCATGGGGATTTCAAGGATTTAAGGTGTTTTTTGTTTTCAGTTTTGTTTATTTTTTTGGGTTTTTTAGTTTTTTAGTGTTTTAACCTTTTTTAATGCTTTTAGGTTTTTAAGGGTTTGTAGAGTTTTTACTGGTTTTTAGGGGTTTTATGGATTTTTATGGGTTTCAAGGTTTTTAGGGGATTTTATGGTTTTTTGGGGTTCTTAGGGTTTTTAGGGTTTTTTACGTTTTAAATGATTTTTAAGGATTTTTTATGATTTTTATGGTTTTTAGGTGTTTTTATTATTTTTAGGGATTTTGAATGCCTTTAGGGGTTTTCATGGTTTTCATGGTTTTTAGGGTTTTCAGGGTTTTTATGGTTTTTTTTGTATTTTAGGGTTTTTTATTCTTTTATGGTTTTAAGCGTTTTTAGAGTTTTTAACATTTTTAGGGATTTTAAGGGTTTTTCTAGTTTTTGTTGGTTTTAGGGTTTTTGTGGAGTTTTAGGATTTTAATTTTTTAAGGGGATTTTATGATTTTTAGGGGTTTTTCAGGGTTTTATGTTTTCTAAGATTTTTATGGATTTTTAGGTTTTTTATTATTTTTGGGGTTTTTGGGGTTTTTTGGGATTTGAATGGTTTTAATGGTTTTTCAGGGTTTTTTAGGTTTTTTAGGGGTTTTCATGGATTTTATGGTCTTCTTAGGTTTCTAGGGTTTTTTTGGATATTTAGGGCTTTTAAGGGTTTTAGAGGTTCCTAACATTTTTAACGTTTTTATGGGTTTTAAGGTTTTTTAGAGTTTTTAGTGGTTTTTATGGTTTTCAGGGCTTTGAAGGGTTTTTAGGTTTTTTTCGTTTTCTATGATTTTTCAAAAAAAAATTGGATTTTTATGGTTTTTATGGTTTTATGGGATTTTGAGGGGTTTTAGGTTTTTTCGATGGTTTTTTGATTTTTCTGGGTTTTTAGGGTCTTTTGGGGTTTTTAGTGTTGTTTTTAGTTTTTTTTGGATTTTAATGTTTTTTAGAGTATTTAACATTTTTATGGGCTTTAAGGGTTTTTAGAGTTTTTAGTGGTTTTAGGGATTTTATGGGATTTTAGGGGTTTTCAGGGGTTTTGGTGGTATTAAAGGTATTTAGGGGTTTTTCTAGGTTTTTAGGGGTTTTTTACGTTTTGATGGATTTTTAGGGATTTTTTAGAAATTTTATGGTCTTTACGTTTTTTTTGGTTTTTTAGGGATTTTCATGGATTTAGGGGTTTTCATGGTTTTTTTGGCGTTTTAATGGTTTCTAGAGTTTTTTTACTTTTTTAGGGATTTTAAGGGTTTTTATAGTTTCAAGTGGTTATTTAGTGTTTTTATGTTTTTTAAGAGTTTAAAGGTTTTTAGGGGATTTTCAGGGGTTTTTACATTTTCATGGATTTTTAAGGATTTTTATGTTTTTGGGTTTTTTTGGGGTTTTTTATGGATTTTTAAGGGTTTTATAATTTTTAGGGTTTTTTAGGGTTTTAGGGGTTTTAGGGTTTTAGGGTCTTTTTTGGTTTTTAGGGTTTTTTTTAGTTTTTTTAGGGTTTAAAAGGTTTTTTTTAGAGTTTTTAAACATTTTTTGTAGTTTTAAGGGTTTTTAGAGTTTTTAGTGTTTTGTGGTTTTTAATGTTTTAGGGGGGTTTATGGTTTCCGGGGGAATTTCAAGGTTTTAAATGTTTTTTTCATTTTTAGGGATTTTTGGGGATTTTTTAGGATTTTATGGTTCTTAGGGTTTTTAGGGTTTTTAGGGATTTTGGGGGTTTTCAGGGTTTTTAGGGGTTTTAATGGATTTCAGGGTTTTTGGGTCTTTTTGGGTTTTGAAGGTTTATTTTAGTTTTTTAGGGTTTTAAAGGTTTTTTGAATATTTTAACGTTTTTAGGGGTTTATGGGGTTTTTAGGGTTTTTTCTGGTTTTTATGGGTTTTCAAGGTTCTTAAGGTTTTTAGGGGTTTATGGTTCTAAAGGGTTTTTCTGGGGTTTTGGGGTTTTTTAAATTTTTAGGGATTATTAAGGCTTTTTTAGGATTTTATGGTTTTTTGGTTTTTTAGGGTTTTAGGGATTTTGTGGCGTTTTAGGATTTTTCTAGCTATTTAGTGTTTTTCAGGGTTTTTTGGGTGTGTTTGGTTTTTTAGGATTTTTTTGGAGTATTTAAGTTTTTAATGGCCTTTATTGTCTTTTACTTTTTTTGGAGTTTTAAGGGTTTTTAGAGTATTTTGGGTTTTTAGAGGTTTTATGGATTTTTATGATTTTTATGGTTTTTGGGGCTTTTAGGGTTTCAAGGGTTTTACATGTTTTTATGTTTTTTTACTTTTTAGGGATTTTTTTTGGGATTTTTTAGGATTTTTATGATTTTAGGTTTTTTTGGGTTTTTTGGGTTATTTTGGGTTTTTTGAGTTTCTTAGTGTTTTTAAGATTTTTTAGTGTTTTTAAAAGTTTTAGTGGGTGTTTCGAATTTTTATGGGGTTTAGGATTTTTTAAGGATATTTGAGGTTTATGGGTTTTAGGTGGTTATTGGGGTTTTTAGGGGTTTTATGTTTTTAGGGATTTTTAGGGATTTTTTATGATTTTTATGGTTATTATGGTATTTAAGGTTTTTAGGTATTTTGATGGTTTGTAGGGCTTTCCAGGGTTTTTATCATTTTAGGTTTTTTTTCATAGTTTTTAGGGTCCTTTTGTGTTTTTAGTGTTTTTTTAGTGTTTTAGGGTTTCTTAGTTTTTTAGAGTTTTTTAACATTTTTAGAGATGTTAAGGGTTTTTAGAGTTTTTTGTGGTTTTAGGGTTTTTATGGGTTTTTAGTTTTTTTAAGGTTTTAGGGGTTTTATGGATTTCAAGGGTTTTTAGGGCTTTTAGTGTTTTTTTTACCTTTTCAGGGATTTTGAGGGATATTTTTGGACTTTTATGGTTTTTATGGGTTTTTAGGGTTTTTAGAGATTTTTAGGGGTTTGAGGGTTTTTAGGGTTTTTTCGGTTTTTAGGGGCTTTAGGGTCATTTTTGGGTTTTTAGTTTTTTTTGATTTTTTTCATTTTTTTACGTTTTTATAGGGTTTAACGGTTTTTAGAGTTTTTGGTGGGTTTTAGAGTTTTTTTGGGTTTTTAGGATTTTTTAAGGTTTTTTTAGTATTTATGGTTTTTATGGGGTTTTCATGATTTTTGGGGGTTTTTACGTTTTCATGGGTTTTTAGAGAATTTTTAGGATTATTATGGTGTTTCGGGGTTTTTTGTGATTTTAAGGGGTTTTGGGGTTTTTCTATGGTTTTTAGGGTTTAAGGGTTTTTAGGATTTTTAGGGACTTTTTGGGGTTTTAGTTTTTTTAGTTTTATTTGGGTATTTATGTTTTTTAGAATTTTTTAACGTTTTATGGGTTTAAATGGTTTTTAGAGTATTTAGTGGGTTTTAGGGATTTTATGGGGTTTTAAAGGTTTTTAGGGGTCTTTATGGTTTTCAAGGGGTTTTTAGAGCATTCAGGTTTTTTTATGTTTTCAGGGTTTTTTTGTGATTTTTAGGATTTTTATGGGTTTTAGGGGTTTTTAGGGTTTGTAGGGATTTTGAGGGGGTTTTGGGGATTTATTTATTTTTTATGGTCTTTTGGGGGGTTTTGGGTTTTTTTTAGTTTTTAGGCAAAGAAGGCACGGGTCCAGCCTATTCCCGGAACCCCCCAAAATTTATAAACAAAGGATACAGACACTGCAGACAAGGGAGGGGAGGGATCAATCAATCCACACCCAAAACCCCTTATGACCTCAGCCCGAGGGCCACAAAAGGAAAAAAAAGAAAAAAAAAAGAAACAAAGCGCAAGACCAAAAAGGACACAGTGACCAAAAGAAAATCACACACAGAGAAGGTCAATCAACATCGCCGCCAAAATCCTCCAGCTCCGCATCACGAAACCCCATGCCAACACCAAAGCCGCCGCCATCATCAGCAACGATAAAATCTGATTCATCACCCTGGTCCATTGAGTCCCATCCAGAGTCAAAATCTTCTTGCATTCCAAGTCTGGACCGCAGCTTCGCCATAGCTTTTACCTGCTCAGCAGAAAAATAAGGCCTCTCTTGCTTATTCAACTTTAGATTTAGTTTGACAGCTCGTGAGGAGGCCCTAGTTGCCATTGGGCATGGGAGGGCAGAGTAATCCCTCCTCCTTCTTCGTCTTAGTGGGGCAGAGGAGGTTCCCGCAGCAGACATCTTTGTTCCATTGCCACCATAACTAGCGGCTAATGGTGCCTTGCCCTTCTTGCTTTCTGCCTCAAGAGTTTCAGCACCTCCGCTGATTTTTTTCTCCCTTGATGTGACCATAGCAACATTTATCCGTCGATCAGCCTCAGCAAGCCTCTCCCCAAGCCTCCTTGCCTCACCTTCAAGAGGGAACCTTTCCCTTTCAACCCATACCATCTCATGGAGCTGCACACAAAAGTCTTCAGCAGAGGGAACATCATGAAGGATCATCGCCCTCTGCAGGTCCATGGAAGGACCACCAGCATCACCAGCATATCGGAGCTGGTCACTAGGAAGGTCCTCAGCACTACCGTCAGAGGGGGATGATAACCCAGGCCCCATTCCAGGTCCCCCCACGCCAGGATACCCATGCAGGACTAGCGGGGCATCACGCCAGTCTATATCCCCATCTGGTATGGGCTTTTCCTCAGCTGAGCATGAAATCCAGTCATCTCCAGACCTGGTTTCCTGAGCAACAACATCCTCCTTTGCAGCATCTTCCACCCGTACCCCACCCATAGCAGGCTCAGCCGAACCTGCAGCCTTAGAAACATTCACAGGAGCCTCATCCATTAGAGCAGATCCACCAGCATTCTCATCAACCTTTAAGCCAGTTGTGTCATCCCATCCCTGATCCTTGCAGGAATTTTTCACATTTCCTGGCCAGACATCCATCACAATTGTCCTATCTATCTCAGTTTGCTTCCTAATATCTTCACCAGACCCGTGAACACCTTCAGCAGAGCCATGAATTCCTCCCTCAGCGAGCATGACTTCATCCTCAACAGCATTCCCTGAGACACCGGCGCTTGCTTCCAGACTCACCAAGAAGCCACCCGAATCCATCAGAGAGATTTCTAACCCATTACCAGCCAACAGAGGAGACGAGCAGGGCACATCGGCAGCCACAGAGTGGGAAACCTCCCCAATCTTCCCCTTCACCTCCACCCGAGGGAGGCTGCTCCCACCAGCAGACAGAGATTCACCACCCCTAGAAGAGCCAGAACAAATTCCAGAACGGTCACTACGCCCAAAGCTCCAGCACGAAGAGCAGAAGACTGGCCATTGCTCGAAGACAACAGATTGTCTCCATCTGAGCTCCTCTCCCACAGCAATCCAGAAAGAGTCCACAGGGGGTTTCGACGCATCAATTTCGACAAAATCCCTTGGAGAAACCGGATGATAGAGGGCCCTCGTCCTACTATCCACACAGAGGAATCGCCCCACCAGGTTTCTAAGCATCGAAATAATTGAGAAATTCTGAAAGGGGAGTGGCAATTTAATAAAACGCACCTAGGTAGCAGCAATCGGGGAGCTTCGCTTCATATGAAAATCAAAGCTCCATAGAAATAGGGAGAATCGAGCGCCATTGCATGACCGAGGAGCCGTTGACCAGGCAAGGATGAGATCATCCTCTGTTACAAACCGAACCATGATATGAGAGCTGTCGAGCAGGCCCACAGTCGCGCGAGCCCTAAGATTCCAGGAAGCCATAACGAACCTGTCGAAGGTGACCACTAGGGGTCGCTGCCTCGGAAAGCTTGCAACGAGAGTCAATCGGTGGAGATCCGCTGCCTCAGTGAACTCCCGAATTGAGAGAGGAAGCTGAGGGGTTTAAGGATTTTTTTGAGTTTTTTAACATCTTAGGGGTTTGAGGGTTTTTAGAGTTTTTAGTGATTTTTTTGGGGTTTTATGGGTTTTAGGGTTTGTTAAGGTTTTTAGGGGTTTATGGTTTTAAGTGGGTTTCAACGTTTTTAGGGTTTTTTTACATTTTCTAGGATATTTAGGGATTTTTTAGGTTTTTTATTATTTTGTTGGTTTTTTAGGGATTTTAAGGTTTTTAGGGTTTTAGGGTTGGGGCCTTTTGGGTTTTTAGGGTTTTTTATTCTTTTGGGGTTTAAGGTTTTTAAATTTTTTTAACTTTTTTACAGGGTTTAAGGGTTTTTATAATTTTTAGTGGTTTCTTATGTTTTTATAGGTCTTTAGGGTTTTATGTTTTTTAAGGAGTTTTCATGGTTTTTAGGAGTTTTTTTACCTTTTTCAGAGATTTTTAGTTATTTTTTATGATATTTAGTATTTTTAGGATTTATAGATATTTTGAGGGTTTTTCATGGCTTTTTAGGGTTTTTAGGGGTTTTAAGAGTTTTTAGGGTCTTTTTTGGCTTTTTAGGGATTTATGGAGTTTTTAGCGGTTTTATTGGTTTTTAGAGATTTGTAATGTTTTAAGGGGTTTTAGGGTTTTTTGAGTTTTTAATTATTTTTTAGGGTTTTTATCAGTTTTTATATTTTTTAAGGTTTTAGGGGGTTTTATAACATTAGGGGTTTTTTAGTGTTTTTAAGGTTTTTTAAGTTTTTAGGGATTTTTAGAGCTTTTATTAGGATTTTTATTGTTTTTAGGGTTTTTAGGGTTTTTCAAGGTTTTTAGGTCTTTTTGTATTTTTAGGGGTTTTTTTAGTTTTTTTGGGTTTTAAGGTTCTTAGAGTTTTTAACATTTTTAGAGGATGTATGAGTTTCTAGAGTCTTTAGTGGTTTTAGGTTTTTTATGGATTTATGGTTTTTAAGGTTTTTAGGGTTTTTTATGGTTTTCAGGGGTTTTTTGGTGTTTCTAGGGTTTTTTATATTTTCTGGGATTTTTGTGGATTTTTATGTTTTTTAGGGTTTTTTGGGTGTTTAGAGATTTTGAAGCTTTTTATGGTTCTTTAGGGTTTTAATATTTTTTGGGGGTTTTCAAAAATTTTACGGTCTTTTGGAATTTTAGGGTTTTTTTTGAGATTTTAGGGTTTTAATGGTTTTTTGGAGTTTTTTAACATTTTAGTGGATTTAAGAATTTTGGTGTTTTTAGTTTTTTTTACACAAAATGAAGCGTGATATGTAAACTCATCCGACACTTCTTAAGAATTTATTTAAACAAAAAAGAAGTGCAATGTTTACACGAGCTTCAATGAGCTTGCACTAGAAGAAAATTAACTGAAAGTGATATAAAATTATAATAACAGACCCGACAAAAAGTTATCATGATGCAATAGCGAAGCTTCTTCAAAACAAGAAATTCCTTCACCTTCGGACACCTTGGAGGAGTAAAATCAAAGTTTTCACTAGCAATTCCCATGCTTGGGGATGGTTTGTTTCCAACAAAACTGTAGGTTCCTTCACCAATTTTTTCCAGAAGACTACAAATTAATCTCTCCACGCCATGGCATCAGACTCAACAAGTGTTATGTCACTCCCCCCATTTGAATTATTTATAGAAAAATCAGTTATGATTTACATTGGCATTTTCAGCACAAACAAGATCCCTATAAGATTCCTTCACATGCTAGTGTGGGTTCCACAAAACAAGAACTAACTAATTTGAATTCCTGAGAAAGATTGTTTCTCCTAATCCATTATTAAGTTGTAGCTTCACATGGGCATTGAGGTAGACACAATCAAACAACATGATAGCAATCAAACAGTATGATAGTAATTATCTAAGAAAAATAGAGGGAGGCCTTTATCTAGGTTGAATGCCAAGTATGAAATCTTTAAAAAGATAAAAATAAAAGAAATCATTTCCATGGAATTTATTAAAAATTAAATTCAAGATTTTTCTTAAATTCCTCAACCAACTTGATGAACATTCACTTTCTAATTTGGAGGTAACGGTCTATGTTGATTTCCCCTTTTTTGTATATTTGGAAAACAAAATCATCTTTATCATCCATCCAAGATTCTAATTCTTCTGAAACCTCCTCCCCAAACTAATATGTATCCCTCACAGCTACATTGGAGTCTTTACTAGATTCATTGTAACTCAAACTATTTTCCTCAGATGATGTGGAAGGAATTTCAAAAACCTCAGGTTGAGGGTTGATATTTGTGTTTACCATCACAAAGGCCTTAAGAGATTTAGTAATGATTGTTCTTTCAGGATTAAAGTAATCTCTATGTCTTTGACTATTCTTAGGGATCAAAGAGTTTTTATGGGTTTTTAGGGATTTTTATGGTTTTGTTGTTCTTTTTTGGGGTTTTAAGGTATTTTTTGAGTTTTGGGATTTTTTAAATTTTCTAATGTTTTTAACGGTTTTAGTGGTTTTAAGGGTTTTTAGAGTATTTAGTGATTTTTTAGAATTTTATGGTTTTTTAAGGTTTTTAAGGTTTTTAGGGTTTTTTGGTATTTTTTAGGTATTTTTTTAGTTTTTTGGGTTTTAGATATTTTGAGGTTTTTTGGGTTTTATGAGGGGTTGTTTAGGTTTTTTAGTGTTTTACTAGGGTTTTATTGTCTTTTTAGGGTTTTAAGGTTTTTTTGAGTTTATTAGGGTTTATAAGAATTTTTAGAGTTATTTAAAGTTTTAGTAGTTTAAAGGGTTTTTTGAGTTTTTAGTGGTTTATAGGGTTTTTATTTATTTTTTGGATTTTTTAGGTTTTTTAGGGTTTTATGGTTTTTTTTGTTTTAAAGGTTTTTAGGGGTTTTTTTATGTTTTTAGGGAATTTTAGGGTCTTTTTTGGATTTTTTTGTTTTTTTATTGACTTGGGGGTTTTTAGGGATTTTGATTCTTTTTAGGGTTTTTAGGATTTTTAGTTTTTTTAGGTTTCCATGGTCTTTTTGGTTTTTTAGTGTTTTTTTAGGAATTTTTAGTTTTTAGAGTATTTTTACATTTTAGGGGTTTTAGAATTTTTAGTGTTTTTTAATTGGTTTTTTGATGTTTTTAAAGTTTTTTGGGGGGTTTTATGGTTTTTAGGAGTTTTTTGGTGTTTTTTGTGTTTTTAAAATTTTCAAGTATTTTTAGGGGTTTTTTAGTATTTTTATGGTTTTAGGGGTTTTAGAAAAATTGAGGGTTTCTAAGGGATTTCAGGGTTTTTAGGGGTTTTAAGGTTTTCCTAGGTTTTTAGGGTATTTTGGGGTTTTAGGGTTTTTTTGAGTTTTTAGGGTTTTTAAGTTTTATGGAGTTTTTAACGTTTTTTGGGGTTTTAAGGGGTTTTAGAGTTTTTAGTCGTCTTATGGTTTTATGGGGTTATAGTATTTTTATGGATTTTAGGGGTTTGTATTGTTTTCAAAGGTTTTTTAGTTTTTTATGTTTTTAGGGATTTTTAAACCTTTTTTAGGCTTTTATGGTTTTTATGGATTTTTATGGTTTTTAGAGATTTTGAGGGTATTTTGGGTATTTTGGGTATTTTGGGTTTTATGATTTTTTTTTGAGTTTTTAAGAGTTTAAAGGTTTTAGGGTTTTTTACATTTTTATGGGTTTTAATGGTTGTTATATTTTTAATGGTTTTTTAGGGGTTTAATAGTTTTTTATGGTTTTTAGGGGTTTTATGGTTTTCAGGGGGTTTTTAGGGTTTTTATATTTTCAGGGATTTTTTGGGTTTCTTAAGGTTTTTATGAGTTTTAGGGTTTTATGGATTTTAACAGATTTTCATTATTTTATAGATTTTTTAGGGTTTTTCCGGGTTTTTATGGTCTTTTTGGGTTTTAGGGTTTTTTTTGAGTTTTTTAGAGTTTTAAGCTTTTATAGAGTTTTTAATCATTTTTAGGGGTTTAAATGTTTTTTAGATTTTTTAGTGGTGTTTATGGGTTTTAGGGTTTTTTAAGGTTTTTAGAGGTTTTTATGGGTTTTAAGGTTTTTTGAGTTTTTTATGTTTTTAGGGATTTTAGGTATTTTTTAGAATTTTTGTGGCTTTTAGGGGTTTTTAGTGTTTTTAGGGATGTTGAGGTATTTTAGGGTTTTTGAAGGTTTTAGGGTTTTCATGTGTTTTAGGGTTTTTATGGTTCTTTGGGTTTTTAGGTTTTTTTTTTGAGTTTTTAGTGGTTTTAAGGATTTTTAGATTTTGTTAAAAATTTTAGGGGTTTTATAGTGTTTTTATAGTTTTTAGTTGTTTTTTTGGGTTTTATGGTATTTAAAGGTTTTTAGGTGTTTTTATGGTTTCAAGGTGTTTTTAGGGTTTTCAGGGTTTACAATGTTTCTAGGAATTTTTAGGGATTTTTTAGGATTTTTATGGTTTTTAAGGGTTTTAGGTTTTTGAGGGTTCATTAGGGTTTTCAAGGTTTTTTATGGGTTTGTTGGGTTTTCGAGGTTTTTTTGAGTTTTTATGGTTTTTAACGTTTTTTAGGGGTTTTAAAGTTTTTAGGGGTTTTAAGGGGTTTTATAGTTTTTAGTGGGTTTTTAGGGTTTTTTGTGTTTAGGGGGGGTTAAGGTTTTTAGTTGTTTTTATGGTTTTCTATATTTTTAGTGTTTTTTACATTTACTGGGATTTTAAGGATTTTTTTATGGTGTTTAGGGTATTTAGAGATTTTGATGATTTTGAGGGGTTTTAGGGATTTTGAGGGGTTTTAGGCAAGGAATATGCGAGGGTCAGGCTATTCCCGATACCCCCCCCCCCCAATTTATTAAAGAAAAGACGCAGCAGACAAGGGAGGGGAGGGGTCAAACAACTCACACCCAAAAACCCTTAACAACCGCAAACCCAAAGAAAACCCAATAAGGAAAACCAAAAAGCACACAAAAAAACAAAGAAGGAAAATAGAAATGTCCCCAACATCACCTCCTAGCCAAATAGAAACCAGCATCCAGCATCACCAAAACCGCCAATCAGCGACTATCATCCAACATCACCAAAACCATCATCAAGAAATAGAATATTCCAGCAATCAGCAACCATTATCTCACAACACATAATCCATCATCCATGACCTTCAACATCAGTATCTCCTTCAACACTTTCCAGCCAAGGTATTCCTCCCAGCCAAGAACAAAAATCATCCAGCAACACCAGTTCCATCATCTAGTACCACACTAGCAACTCCAGTCACAACAAATAAATAGGACCGCCATCGATTCACAACCAATCCATCCACACCCCCAATCATCACTCGAGAAAAGTAGAAACACCTTTTTCACTGACTCTATAAGCATCAAATGACAACTAGTAGCCCATTATCCAGCATTCATCTCCTTCAATCCAATCAAGACCCAACATCCAACAAATTACATCCAGCATCTCCCAACCAATAGCATATAAAAACACAACAACCAACATTTTATAGCAGCTCCCCCTTCTGCTAATCTCGAGATCCATATTAAACATTATGAGAACAAGAGCCACAAAAATTGATTAACTCCAGCACCAAATTATTCCATAAGGGGTTTTATGGGTTTTTAGAGTTTTTCTTAAAGGTTGGGTCTGAAGCCTCATTTATTATTTAAAGGAAATCAAAGACCTATTTTAACTGGGTAGAGGAAGACCCATTACATAGCCTGAAGGCCCAGTGGGCATTTATCCCATTACATGGCCCGTAGGCCCAAATTTTTAGCCCAATGCCCATTATGTGAATAGTACTGCTATAGTACTCTGCCTGCTACAGTACTACATAGTCCTGCCGCTATAGTGACCTGTCGTCGCTACTACAGTCCGCTACAATCTGTTACAGTACCTACGCCCAATGGGTTTTGAACCCCCATTTTTCATGTAGGAATAAGGGGTTATTACCACTAAGCCAAACCCCAACTATAATGTGGGTTTTTAGAGTTTTTAGTGTGTTTATAAAGGATTTATGGGTTTTTAAGATTTTTATGGTTATTAGGGGTTTTTATAGTTCTTAAGGGTTTTTAAGTGTTTTTAGAGTTTTTTTAACTTTTCGTAGATTTTTAGGGCTTTTTAGGATTTTTATGATTTTAAGGGTTGTTTAGGGTTTTGGGATTTTGAGGGATTTTAGGTTTTTTAGGGTTTCTTTTTTGTTTTTAGGGTTTTTAGGGTCTTTTTAGGTTTTGGGGTTTTTTATAATTTTTAGGGGTTTAATGTTTTTTTAGAGTTCTTTAGGGGTTTTAAGGTTTTTTTGTGTTTTTAGTGGGTTTTTATGTGTTTTTATCATTTTTAATATGTTTAGGGATTTTTATGGTTTTTAGGGGGATTTCAGGGTTTTTAGAGGCTTTTACCTTTTCAATTATTTTTTAGTATTTGTTAGGATTTTTATGGTTTTTATGGTTTTTTAAAGTTTTAGTTATTTTTAGGGTTTCTAATGTTTTAAGGGTTTTTAGGTTTTTTTCATAGATTTTAGGGTCTTTTGAGGTTTTAGGGTTTTTTTGAAGTTTTAGGCTTTTTAATGTGTTTTTGAGTTGTTAACATTTTTTATGATTTAGGGGTTTTAATGGGTTTTAGAGGTTTTAGTGGTTTTTAGCGTTTTTTTAGTTTTTTGGGTTTTTATGGATTTTAGGGGTTTTATTGTTTTCAGTAGTTTTACAGTTTTCTACGTTTTCATGGATTTTTAGGGTTTTTTTGGATTCTTATGTTTTTAGGGTTTTATAGGATTTTTAGGGATTTTGAGTGTTTTTAGGTTTTTAGGGTTTTTTATTGTTTTTAGATTTTTTTGGGTCTTTTGGGTTTTTAGGTTTTTTTTTGAGTTTTTAGGATTTTTATAGTTTTTTATATTTTTTAACATTTTTAGGGGTTTTAAGGGTTTTTATAGTTTTTTTGGTTTTTAGGGTTTTTATATTTTTAAGTATTTTTGGGGGTTTTGGGGTTTTTATAATTTTTAGGAGTTTTTCATGGTTTTAGGGATTTTATGTTTTAAGGGGTTTTAGGGATTTTTTAGTATTTCTGTGGTTTTAGGTTTTTTAGGGTTTTTGTGATTTTGACGGTTTTTATGGATTTTTGGAGTTTCTAAAGGTTTTTAGGGTGCCTTAGGATTTTATGGTATTTTTATTTTTTTAGGATTTTTAAGTTTTTGTAGAGTTTTTTAAGCATTTTTAGAGGTTTTAATGGTTTTTAAAGTTTTTAGTGGTTATTTAGGGATTTTAGGGGTTTTAGGGGTTTTATGGATTTTAGGAGTTTTTATGGATTTCATGCGTCTTTCAAGGTTTTAGTATTTTTTACATTTTTAGGGTTTCTTAGAGATTTTTTAGGAATTTTGTGGTTTTAGGGTTTTTTGGATTTTTAGGGATTTTGAGGGGTTTTCAGGGTTTTTTATTTTTTTTAGGGTTTTTAGGGTTTTCAGGGTCTTTTGGGTTTTTAGGTTTTTGAGTTTTTAATGTTTTTTTTTTATTTTTTAACATTTTTATGAGTTTTAAGGGGTTTTAGAGTTTTTAGTGGATTTTTAAGGGTTTTAAGGATTTTTGGGGGGTTTTAAGGTTGTTCGGGGTTTTATGGTTTTCAGGGTTTTTATGGTTTCTTATGTGTTTAGGGAGTTTTTGTAATTTTTTGGATTTTTATGGTTTTCATGTATTTTGAGGATTTTGAGGGTTTTTTATGGGTTTATGGGTTTTAGGGATTTTTTGTCTTTTTTAGGGGTTTTATGTTTTTTTAGAGTTTTTAATGTTTTAGGGGCTTTGAGGGTTTTTAGAGTTTTAGTGGTTTTGTTTGGGTTTTTATGGGTTTTTTGGGTTTTAAGGTTTTTAGGGGTTTTTGTGTTTTTCATGAGTTTTTCAGGGTATTTTACATTTTTAAGGATTTTTAGGGATTTTTAGGTTTTTAGGGTTTTTAGGGTTTTTTGAGATTTTGAGGGTTTTTTGATTTTAGGGGTTTTAGCGTTTTTTAGCGTTTTTAGGATTTTTCAGAAGTTTTAGAAGTTTTTTATTTTTTTAGTTTTTTTGGGTTTTTTGAGTTTTTAGAGTTTTTAAGGTTTTTATAGTATTTAACGTTTTTAGGGGTTTCTAGGGTGTTTATATTTTTTAGTCGTTTATGGTTTTTATGTGGTTTTAAGTGTTTTTATGGTTTTTAGTTGTTTTATGGTTTTCAGGGTTTCTAGTGTTTTTTAAATTTTTAGGGATTTTTAGTTCTCTTTTAGGATTTTTATGGGTTTTAGGGTTTTTAGGGATTTTGAGGGTTTTAGGGGTTTTAGGGTTTTTAGGGTTTTTTTTAAGTTTTTAGGGTTTTTAATGTTTTTTATATATTTTTTCATTTTAGGGGTTTTAAAAGATTTTAAAGTTTTTAGTAGGTTTTTTGGGTTTTTTGGGTTTTTAAGGTTTTTAGGGGTTTTATGGTTATCAGGGGGTTTTCAGGGGTTTTAGAGTTTTTATATCTTCAGGGATTTTTAGGGACTTTTATTATTTTATGGGTTTTAGGGTTTTTTAAGGTTTTTAGGCATTTTGAGGGTTTTTAGGGGTTTTCTGGTTTTTTAAGGTTTTTTGGTTTTGTATGGTTTTTTTGGTTTTTTGGGTTATTATGGTTTTTTTGAGTGTTTTAGGGTTTTTAAGGTTCGTAAGAATTTTTCAAAATTTTATGGGTTTTATGATTTTTTTTAGAGTTTTTAGTGGGGTTTTAGGGGTTTTAAGGATTTTTAATTTTTTTGGGATTTTTATGGTTTTCAGGGGTTGTTTAGGGATTTTAGGGGGTTTTATGTTTTAGGGTTTTTTAGGGTGTTTTAGGATTTTTATGGTTTTTAAGAATTTTATGATTTTGAGTACTTTTAGGTTTCTTTAGGTTTCCTAGGGTATCTAAGGTATTTCTAGGTTTTTATGGACTTTTGTGTTTTTAGAGTTTTTTTGAGTTTTTTAAGGTTTTTAATGTTTTTAGAGATTTTTAAAAAAACTAGTTGTTTTTAGGGGTTTTAGAATTTTTAGTGGGTTTCTAGGGTTTCCATTGGATTTTTTGTTTTTTAAGGTTTTTAGTATTTTTTATGGTTTTCAGGGTTTTTCAAGGTTTTTATGGTTTTTTACATTCTCAAGGACTTTAAAGGATTTTTTAGATTTTATGGTGTTTAGAGTTTTTGGGGATTTTAATGGATTTTTGGGTTTTTCAGAGGTTTTTAGGTCTATTTTTATTTTTAGGGTCTTTTGGGGGTTTTTTAGTTTTCTACGGGTTTATAGGTTTTATAGGTTTTAGTGGGTATGTAGGGTTTTATTGAGTTTTAGGGTTTTTAAGGGATTTTATGGTTTTCAGAGGTTTTTCAGGTTTTTAGGGCTTTTATGTTTTTAGGTATTTTTTGGTCTTTTTTAGGATTTTTTTGGTTTATAGGGGTTTTTAGGATTTTTACAGATTTTGAGGGTTTTTAGGGGTTTTCATGGTTTTTTAGGATTTTTAGGGCTTTTACGGTATTTTGGGTTTTTAAGAGTTTTTTTTTTATTTTTTTGGATTTTAAACATTTTTATGGGTTTTAAGGGTTTTTAAATATTTTAATGGGTTTTATGGTTTTTATGGGGTTTTAGGGGTTTTCAATGTTTTTATGGGTTTTATGGTTTTAAGGTTTTTTTAGGGTTTTATGGTTTTTTTAAGGTTTTTTAGGGATTTTTAGCATTTTTATGGTTTGTAGGATTTTTCAGGGTTTTTTGGGGTTTTAGGGTTTTCCTAGGTTTTTTAGTATTTTTATGGTTTTTTTGAGTGTTTAGTGGTTTTAAGGTTTTTAGAGTTTTTTAACATTCTTATTGGTTTTATGTGTTTTTAGAGTTTTTTGTGGTTTTTATGGGTATTTAGAGTTTTTAAGAGTTTTAGGGGGTTTTATGGTTTTCAAGGGTTTTCTAGGGTTTTTTTCATTTTCATGGATTTTTTTTTTGATTTTTATGGTTTTTAGGGTTTTTCATTGGTTTTCAGGGGTTTTTTCTTGTTTTGGTTTTAGGTTTTTTTTAGTTTATTATTATTTTTTAATATTTTCAAGGGTTTAAAGGGTTTTTAGAGTTTTTATGGTTTTTGGGATTTTTATGGTTTTTGTGGTTTTTGTGCTTTTTTATGGGTTTTTGTGGTTTTTACAGGTTTTTAGGGTTTTCTAGGTATTTTCTGGGTTTTTAGGGTTCATTATGTTTGTAGGGTTTTTTAGGGATTTTTTATGATTTTTATGATTTTTAGGGTTTTAGTGTTTTTAGAGATTTTTGTGGGTTTAAAATGTTTTTTGGGGGTTTTAGAGTTTTTAAGGGTTTTCAAAAAATTTAATGTCTTTTTTGGGTTTTTTTTATGTTTTTTAGGGTTTTTAGGTTTTCTAGATTTTTTTAACGTTTTTAGGGGTTTTAATGGGGTTTGGGGTTTTTGTTGGTTTTTTGGGTTTTTGTAGGGTTTTAGGGTTCTTAAAGGTTTTTAGTGGTTTTTATGGTTTCCAAGGGTTTTTCAGGGTTTTAGGGTATTTTATTTTTTCAGGGATTTTTTGGGATTTTATTTGTATTTTTTATGGTTTTGAGGTTTTTTTAGTGTTTTTAGGGATTGTGAGGGATTTTAGGGTCTTTCAATGTTTTTTTGGGTTTTTACGGTATTTATAGTTTTGTTGGGTTAGGGTTTTTTTTTATTTTTTTAGGGTTTTTATGTTTTTAGAGTTGTTTAACATTTTTAGGGGTTTTAAGTGTTTTTACATTTCTTAGTACTTTTTTGGGTTTTTATGGTTTTTTAGGGTTTTTTATGTTTTTTGGGGGTTTTATATTTTATAGGGGTTTTTCAGGGTTTTTAGGGTTTTTTTATATTTTTAGGGATTTTGAAGTATTTTTAAGGATTTCTATGGTTTTATGTTTTTAGGGTTTGTAGGGATTTTGAGGGGTTTTGGGGGTTTTTATGGGTTTTAGGGTTTTTATGGTTTGCTTTGGTTTTTTGGGGTTTTTTTAGTTTTTTAGGGTTTTTAATATTTTTTGAGTTGTTTAATGTTTTATGGGTTTTAAGGGTTTTAGAGTCTTTAGTGTTTTATTGTTTTTATTTTTTTAAGGTTTTTAGGGGTTTTATGGTTTTCAGAGGTTTTTCAAGGGTTTTAGGGTTTTTTCATTTCCATAGATTTTAAGGGATTTTTTTGAATTTTTTTGGTTTTTAGGTTTTTTATGGATTTTGAGGTGTTTTAGGGGTTTTCATTGGTTTTTAGGGGTTTTAGGGGTTTTCTAACATTTTAATGTCTTTTTGTGTGTTTAAGGTTTTTTGATTTTTTAGGGTTTTTAGGGTTTTTAGGGTTTTTAGGGTTTTTTAGATTTTCCTAATGTTTTTAGTGGTTTTGAGGGTTGTAAAAGTTTTTTTGTGGTTTTTAGGGTTTTAAGGGCTTTTTAGGTTTCTAGGGGTTTTATGTTTTTTCAGGGTTTTCAGGGTTTTTTACGCTTTTAGTGAGTTTTAGGTCTTTTTTTAGGATTTTTATGGTTTTTTGGATTTTAGGGATTTTATAGGGGTTTAGGGTTTTTAGGGTTTTTCAGGGTTTTATGGGTTTTCAATGTTTTAGGGTCATTTTGGGTTATTAAGGTTTAATTTTATTTTTTTATGGTTTTTATGGGTTTTTAGTGTTTTCACCATTTTTAGGGGTTTTTCAGGGTTTTTAGAGTTTTCAACATTTTTAGGGGTTTTACGGGTTTTTATAGTTTTAGTTGTTTTTAGGTTGTTTATGGTTTTTAGGGTTTTTAATGTTTTTAGGGTTTTTATCTGTTTTATGGGTTTTTAGGGTTTTTAAAAATTTTGGGGATTTTTAGGGTTTTTTTAGGATTTTTATGGTTTTAAGGGGTTTTAAGGGTTTTTGGGATTTTGTGTGGTTTTAGGGGTTTTGAGCAGTTTTTAAGGTTTTCAAGGGTTTTATGGTATTTTTGGGTTTTTAGGGTCTATTTTGAGTTTTTTATGGTTTTAAAGGTTTTTTAGTGTTTATTAACATTTCTACGTGTTTTAAGGGTTTTCATAGGTTTTAGTGGTTTTAGGGTTATTATGAGTTTTTAAGATTTGTTAAGGTTTTTAGAGGTTTTAATGGTTTTTAGGGTTTTTTATGTTTAATGGGATTTTTAGGGTATTTTTAGGTTTTTTATTATTTTTAGGGTTTTTAGGGTCTTTATTTATTTGGAGGGGTTTACTTGGGTTTTTAGTGTTTTTAGGGGTATTTAGGGTTTTTAGTGTCTTTTGGGTTTTTATTGTTTTTTGAGTTTTTTGAGCTTTTATCGGTTTTTATAGTTTTTTAACAATTTTAGGGGTTTCATAGTTGTTAGTGGTTTTAGGTTTTTATGGGTTTTTTGTGTGTTTAATGTTTGGGGGCAGTTAAGGTTTTCAGGTTTTTTTAGGGTTTTCTATGTTTTCAGGGTTTTTTAGGACTTTTTAAGGATTTTTATGGTTTTAAGGGTTTTAGGGTTTTTAGGAAGTTTGAGGTGTTTTATGGTTTTCCATGGGTTTTTAGGGGTTTTGGTGGTTTTCAAGGGTTTTATGGTCTTTTTTATGTTGTTAGTGTTTTTTTGATTTTGTTAGGTTTTTATGTTTTTTAGAGTTTTTTAACGTTTTTGGGGTTTAAAGCGATTTAGTGTTTTTAGTTTTTTTTATGGGTTTTTAGTATTTTTTGAGGTTTTATAAGTTTTCATGGCTTTTAGGTGTTCTTCACAGTTTTTTGTGGTTTTTATGCTTTCAAGGAGTTTTATGTATTTTTTAGGATTTTTATGGTTTTTAGGTTTTTTAGAAAATTTCAAGGGATTTTAGGTTTTTTCAGTGTTTTTAGGGATTTTAGGGATTTCAGGATGTTTAGGGTCTTTTTGGGTTTTTATGGTTTTTTGAGTTTTTAGGGGTTTAAAGTTTTTATAGTGATTTGCAATATATTTAGGGCAAAGAAGGCTCGGGGCCAAGCAGAAGGCTTGGTCCCTCAAGTGTATAAATGAAAAATAAAGTGCAAGGCACAAGGGGGACTTATGCAATCGGGTACGGGTAGCACCCTTCATGTCTGAATCCACAATTGACGCACAAAAAGAGGGAGCGACAAAAGACCACCATGAGGAGCGTTCTTCAATAGCCTTCTTGGAAAGCACATCAGCTACCATATTAACTTCCCTGTATGCATGGGTGATCTTAAGAACCAGATTTTTGGATAAAATAATGCAATCAATCCATTGGGGTAGAAGCCGCCAGGGAACCTTCCTTGAATTTTGACAAAAGGACTCAACCGCAAGCATGGAGTCAGACTCAATCCAGAGTTGCTTCCAACCAAACTGGTTTGCAAACTGCACCGCCTTGATGATAGCCCAAAGCTCTACTTCATAAGCACATCCAATTCCGATGAAGTGGTAAAAAGTGCCCTTGACAAAACCTCTATAAGTACGGAAGACGCCACCACAGCCCGAAGGCCCTGGAGAGCCTATTGTCGCACCATCAACATTGACTTTGATCCAAGACGGGATAGGTGGAATCCATCGGATTGACTTCACCACCAAAGGTTTTTTTCACCTACCAGAGACACCAAGAATGCGGAGAGTGATAAGGTTAGTAAAACAATTGTTCATCGCACCTGTTTGAATGCCCCCGGCCATCTGAACAACAGAATGTATGGCAAGAATACCCTCATGAAGGGAGCTTGACTTATTCCGGAACATAGCAGAGTTTCTGGCAGCCCATAGAAAAGCCACAATGGCTGCCGAAGCAGCAAGGAGAAGATTGTAGATTTGCTCACTGTACCTCGATTCCGTGATGAGAGACATCATCTGAGAAAAGGTTCTATCCCGGGGAAATTGAAGACCAAATACATCCTGCAGATACTTCCACAGACCATAAGCAAGCTTGCATTCAACAAAAAGATGCTGCACATTTTCAGCATCCTGCATGCATATACAGCAGGCCGAAGAAAGATGCAAACCAACTTTTTGAAGTTGGCCATGCATGGGAAGCCGATTCCTACAGATCCTCCAGAAGAGAAGAAAATGTCTAGGAGGAATAAAATGGCATTTGTATCTCATGAGCCATGAGGGGGATCTATCCCTTGCCGGAATTTGTGATTGTAAAAGTCCTTTGCAGTAAGCAGTCCAATAAAGTTCGGTTTCCAGATAATTGTATCATAATCCATGTAACTGTAGAGTTGAATCTCAGAAATGATATGGGCCGGTAAGATCCCAGCCAGCTCTGGCAATCTGGTGTTGAGTTCATTAATGTACATGTGTTGCAAGCCATGCGGAACCTGCATAGATTCATGCAGCAGACTCTTGAGCCAAGGGGTGAACCAAAAATTCAAGTTGGATTGCCTCGAGACAGCCCAAGTAGATTGAGATATGATGTCTTTATAAGAGTATTTAACCGTTGTCCAGACAGAGGAGAGCATGTACCCAGTATAACCATTGCACATTTTCCCAGTAAATCATTCTTTGAGAAAGTCCAAATCACCCTCTTTGTGTGTGAAAATATTCGAAGTGAATTTGGCCAACAAGGCATCATTGAAGATCCTGAGATCCTTAATGCCTAACCCACCCATTTCAAGTGGTTTGATGCACTCCTTCCAGGAAACAGTGATCAATTTCCTTTCATTAATACAGCATGTCCATGCAAAGTTCCAGATCTTGGCTTGAAGGGATTTAATTAGGCTAACTGGGCACTTATAGATGGAGAAGGTATGAGAAAACATTGAGGTGACAACAGAATTGATAAGATATATCATGCCTGCTTGTGAGAGGGTCTTGCCCTTCCATTTGGAAAGCTGGTGAGGGATGTTAACATAGATTCTTTCAAGATGACAACGTTTAACCTTCCCCCAAAATAAGGGAACACCAAGATAGTTGAAAGGCAAGGATCCTTTTTTGACACAAAGGCATCTGACAATCTTGTTATGTCTCGTAGTAGAGCTCCCTTTCCCAAACACAATAGATGATTTACTCCAGCTAATGGCCTATCCAGCAACAGCCTCATAATGAGCGAAGATTTTCTGGATAGAAGATATGGTCCGCATATTAGCCTGCCCAAAGAGGAGGATATCATCAGCATAAAGTAGATGTGAAGGCACAAATAAATCTCTCCCGTCTTTAATAAGGTTTTAGTAGCCAGCCAACATAGCATTAGTAACAAGGTGGCTTAGATAGTCCTCAACAAGTGCAAAGAGAATTCCGGAAAGAGTATCACCCTCAATATATTTAGGGGTTTTAAGGGTTTTAAGGGTATTTAGACTTTTTAGGGTTTCTATGGGTTTTTAGTTATTTAAGGTTTTTAGGGGTTTTCAGGGTTTTAAACATTTTTAAAGTTTTTAGGGATTTTTTGGATTTTTATGGTTTTAGGGATTTTTTAGGGTTTTTATGATTTTGGGTGTTTTTAGGGGTTTTCATCTTTTTAGGGTCTTTTGTGTTTTTAGGGTTTTTTGAGATTTTTAAGGGTTTTAAGGTTTTTTAGAGTTTTTTATCTTTTTAGGGGTTATATTGGTTTTTATAGTAATTAGTGGTTTTTAGGATTTTTATAGTTTTTTATGGGTTTTGATGGTTTTTCATGGGTTTTATGTTTTTCAGGGGTTTTAATGTTTTAATGTTTTCTGGGATTTTTAGGGATTTTTAGGATTTTTATGGTTTTTATGGGTTTTTAGGGTTTTATGGATATCAAGGATTTTAGGTATTTTCATTTTTTTAGGCGTTTTAGGGGTTTTCATGGTTTTGATGGTCTTTTGGTTTTTTGGGTTTTTTGGGTTTTTTGGGTTTTTAGTGTTTTTACCTTTGTTAGGGTTTTTAATGGTTTTTAGATTTTTTAGTGGTTTTAGGGTCTTTATGGGTTTTTTATGGTTTTCAATGTTTTTGTGGCTTTTATGGTTTTCTGGTGGTTTTCAGGGTTTTTATTGTTTTTTACATTTTTAGGGCTTTTAGTGATTTTTTTGGATTTTTATTATTTTACAATTTTTTAGGGTTTGGGGGGATTTTGGGAGTTTTTAGGGGTTTTTAGGGCTCTTAAGTTTTTTAGGGGTTTTTAGTGTTCTTAGGGTCTTTTGGGTTTTTAGGTGATTAATTGAGTTTTTTAGGTTCTTTAAGGTTTTTTATTGTTTTTTATGTTTTTAGGTGTTTTAAGGGTTTTTAGAGATTTTAGTGATTTTTAGGATTTTTATTCATTTTCTGGGTTTTTTAAGGTTCTTAGGAGTTTAATGGTTTTTATGGGGTTTTCATTATTTTTAGTGTTTTTTACATTTTCAAGGATTTTTAGGGATTTTTTAGGATTTAATGGTTTTGGGGGGTTTTATGGTTTTTGAGGGGTTTTTAAGGATTTTAAGGGATTTTAGGGGATTTGGGGTTCTTTAGGAGTTTTATGGGTTTTCAGGGTTTTTAGAGTTTTTAACTTTTTTAGGGGTTTAAAGGTTTTTTATATTTTTTAGAGGTTTTTAGGGTTTTATGGGTCTTTAGTTTTTTAAGGTTTTTAGGGGTTTTATGGGTTTTAGGGGTTTTTAAGGCTTTATGGTTTTTCAGGGTTTTTGGGATCTTTTTTGGTTTTTAGCATTTTTTTAGTACTTTTGGGTTTTAATGTTTTTTGGATTTTTTTAACATTTCATTTGGGGTTTAAGGGTTTTTTGAATTTTTAGTGGTTTTTAGTGAATTTTTGGGTTTTTAAGGTTTTTTGCGGTTTTTATGGTTTTCTTCGGTTTTTAGGGTTTTTTACATTTTCAGGGATTTTTAGGGCCTTTTAGGGTTTTTTTATTGTTAGTGTTTTATAGTTTTCAGTGATTTTGAGGGGTTTTTATGGTTTTCAGGGTCTTTTGGGATTCTTGAGTTTTTTAGGGAAAAGTAGGTGTAGGGCCGACTATTCCTGGCCCCCCCCCCAAATTTATTAGAAAAAAAGACCCAGCAGACAAGGGGAGGAGTCAAATGACCCACACCCAAAACCCTTAACATCCCCAAACCCAAAAAAAAAGAAGAAGAAACCCAAAACCCAAAAGCACACAAGAAAGGGTAGAGTCAAGCAACCCATTCCCAACAAAAATTACATGTCATACGGATCAACATCTCCAAAGGGATCACCATAGGTGTCTCCATCTGCACCATATCCTGATGACACATCTGAATCCACCATCTCCCACTCAGCAGCATCCATCCTGGCATTGTCCATATCCATGGAAACAGTCGAATAAACATTCCTTAGCCTTTTTTTCTCCTCAAATGACTTCCCCATGGGGATCTCAGGCCTCCCATACTTCCCAGAAGCATTCTGCTTGGTTCCCTTTGAGGAGGCTTTGGTAGACACGAATCTTTGCAGCATTGAGTAGTCCTTCCTCAGCTTCTGCTTTTGAGGATCTAAAATTTCCACAACAGAGCCTCAACCCCAATCATGAACCTCTCCCTCATGATCTGAGTCATGTTGGAGTTGATTCGTCTATCATCCTCGACATACAACATGTCCAACCACCTAGCCTCATCCACATCCTGGGGACTTCCCTTCTAGGAGCCACCTAAGCGTTCCTCCATCTCCATGTCATGAAAAACCATACATCCAATCCTATCAGCCAAGTCCCCTTCATGAACACGAATGACCAGCTCCATCACCTCCCCCTGCCCAGCAACCTCCCCCTGATCATGACCAAACCGAGCCAATACCCCCTATAGAGACTCACAACTAGACTCACCAGCTGAAGCCCCCTCATGCACCATCAAAGCGATCTGCCCCTGGCCAGGCAGCATGGATCCCTCCATAACCATAGCACATGCTTCATCACACTTCTCAGCCATCTCCCCTTGCTCAGACACCCCTCTGCTCAGTCGCCTCCCCCATCTCTTGACCGGATTGAACCACATCTCTCTGCTTAGATCACCCTACTCATTCACCTTCCCTTTCAGAGACTCCCCCCTACTAAGCCACCTCCTCCTTCTTATTCGTTGCCCCATACTCATCCACCTTCCCCTGCTCGGCCACACAACAAGGTTCACCAGTAACAGCTCCATCAAGCACCGCCCATGGCATTTACACATTGAGGCTAGAAAGCCTACATCTAGCCACACCCTCGACACCATCCTCTCCAGCCTCTACATTTCTCTCCACTAGAAGAACCTTACAAACCATCATCCCCATTGTCACCACAGCCCGATTCCTGCACAACAACTTCAGCCACACTACAATCATGGAGCCCATTCCTGTCATGGTTAACATGGATCCCCTCCCCCTACCCATCCACCTCTCTTTGTTCTTCCATCATCCCTTGATCCTCTACCTCCCCACGTGCCGCAACTTCACCCTCTAGCTCAACAGACATAAGACACTCGAACCTATTATACAAAGATGTATCACTCTGAACATGCACCTCCCTCTTGTTAGCCTGCTCACTGTGAATGATATCAGCAAAATTCACAACCACTACATTACCACCTTCATCTACACTACTATTCTTTAGATTCTCAAACCCCAAGGTGCCTTCCATTGCCTCCTCTTTAACACCACATCATTTTAAATCATCTCTTAAACATGAAAAAATGTCCCTAACCTTTGGCTGGGAGGAAAGTACTAAATAGCCTTGACAGACACCTCCTGCCCACACCAAATTTTGACTTCCTTCGCCATGCCCCCCTGAGCCATATTCAAAACACCAGATCCACTTAAGCCTCTCTTGTAGACTTGGTCTTCATGAACAATATTCGAGTAAGATTAATAGAAATCAACCCATGTCTTAAAGATCACTGGTTGCCTCCATCGGAGCTCCTCGCCAACAGCAATCCACACAAAGTCCAGCGACTCCTTGGATGCATCCACCTCAATAAAATCCCTCAGAGAAACCGAATGGAATAGAGCCTAATTCCTTCTTTCCACACAAAGTAACCTTCCCACTGGGTTCCCCAACATCTAAATAATAGAGAAATTTTGTAAGGGAGTGGAAGTTTTGGAAATACCACCCAGGTTTCCACCATTGGCGAATCACAGTGAAAGTTAATATAAAAAATCCATCAAAATAGTGAGAACTGGCACCATCGCATTTCTGAGAATCTGTGGACTGTGCATGGATAAGATCTTCCTCAAACGAAAATTGAATCAAAATATGGTAGTTATCGAAAAGACCCACTGTAGAATGATCCTACAGATCCCAACTTTCAAAGACGAATCTGTCAAAAACATCCACCGGAGGGTTCCAGTTCAGGAATCGAACAAACAAAGTAAACTTATGCAGAGCAGAGGCTTCATTAATCTTTGCAATCAAGAGATGGAGCTGGAAACGTCCTTCATGAAGGTCAGGTACCTTAGGTAAAAGCTCGATCCACGGAAATGGGGACAACATATCTAGAACCATGAATGGGCCAAAAGATCAATCTTCCTCAAGAATCAGCGGAGGCCCCTCCACCGCGGTGGAGGGAGGGAGAGGTGCGATGTTCATCTTCGTCTTCAAGGTTGCCGAAGGGAGGGAGAATCGCCATTTCTAGAGAGGGGAGGAGGTTCCATCTTCATTTCTTCTGAGTTTTTTAGGAGTTTTAAGGGTTTATATAGTTTTTTACCATTTTTATAAGTTTTAAGGGTTTTTATAGTTTTTAGTCATTTTTTGGGTTTTTTGTGTTTCCTTAGGTTTTTGTTAAAAAAATAGGGGTTTTTATGGGTTTCAATGTGTTTTCATGGATTTTAGGGTTTTTTACTTTTGCTGGGATTTTTAGGGATTTTTAGGCTTTTATGGTTTTTAGGGTTTTAGGGGTTTTATGGATTCTTAAGAAAGAAAGGTGTAGGGTTAGGCAAATCCTAACCGCCCCCCAATTTATTAGAAAAAAGACGCAGCAGATAAGGTATGGGAGGTGTCAAACAACCGACACCAAAAATTTCTTAACAACTCCAAACCCATAAAAACCCAAAACCAAAAAAACACACAAAAGAAAAACAAATATACATTCACAATCCTTTAGCAACAGCATCTCCTTCAACACTTTCCAGGTCCAGGGTATTCCTCCTAGCCAAGCGGCAACAAGCATCCAGTAGCTCAAAGTCCAACTCCCAGAACAACCTAAAAAGACATCTCCTAGCATACCAGATCTCAAATTCCAGCAACTAGAATCTCCTAACTAGCATCCAATAGCATGATTCCTAGTATCCAACTTCTCCTCACCAAGAAGATCCACCACCATCCACACAGAACCATCAGCACCAAGAATATCCCCATTAGCCTCATCACATCCCATCCAGGCAATAATCTGTATCTAATACCTCAGTTCCCAACAACCATCGTCTCCCTCAGGTTTTATGGATTCTTAGGGTTTTATTGGTTTTCAGGGCTTTTTTTATATTTTTAGGGTTTTCAGGGTTTTATGGTCATTTGGTGTCTTTTTGGTACTTTTGGAGGGGTTTTATGGTTTTTATAGTTCTTAATGTTTTTAGGGGTTTATAGGGGTTTTTTAGATTTGAGTTGGTTTTTAGGGTTTTTATGGGTTTTAGGGTTTTTAAGGTTTTAGGGGTTTTATGGTTTTTAGGGGTTTTTTAGGGTTTTTAGGGTTTTTTTCATTTTCACATATTTTTAGGGATTTATTAGGATTTTTTATGGATTTTAGGGTTTTTTAGTGTGTTTAGCGATTTTGAGGGTTTTTAGGGGTTTTTAGGTATTTTAAAGGGTTTTAGGGTTTTTCTGGGGTGTTAGGGTCTTTTGGGGTTTAAAGGTTTTTTTGAGTTTTTTAGGGTTTTAATGAGTTTTTAGATTTTTTAACGTTTTTACGGTTTTAAGGGGTTTTAGAGTATTTTTTATTTTAGTGTTTTTTGGGGGTTTTAGGATTTTTAATTTTTTTAGGGGTTTTTACGGTTTTTTGGGGGTTTTCAGGGTTTTCATGGTTTTTAGGGTATATTACATTTTCAGGGATTTTTAGGGTTTTTTAGAATTTTTATGGTTTTAAGGGTTTTTAAAATTTTTATTGATTTTGAGGGTTTTTATGGTTTTCAAGGTATTTTAGGGTTTTTAGGGTTTTTCATGGTTTTCAAAGCCATTTGGGTTTTTAGGGTTTTTTGACTTTTTAGGGGATTTAAGGTTTTTAGAAATTTTTTAACGTTTTTAGGGGTTTGAAGGGTTTTTAGAGTTTTTAGTGGTTTTAGGGTTTTTATGGGGTTTTAAGGATTTTAATGTTTTATGGTTTTTATGGTTTTTAGGGGTTTTTTAGATTTTTTAGGATTTATGGTTTTTTATGTTTTTAGGGATTTTTAGGGATTCTTATGGGTTTTAGGGGTTTTTAATATTTTAGGGATTTTGAGGGGTTTTAGTGTTTTTCAAGGTTTCTTATAGTTTTTAGGGGTTTTCAGGGGTTTTAGGTTCTTTTAGGTATTTAGTGGTTTTCAATTGATATTTTTATGGTTTTAAGGTTTTTGAGAGTTTTCAATGTTATTAGGGGTTTTAAGGGTTTGTATAATTTTTAGTAGTTTTTAGGTTTTTTATGGGTTTTTAAGGTTTTTAAGGGTTTTTATGGTTTTCATGGGTTTATCGATGTTTTTTGGGTTTTTAACGTTTTTGGGGATTTTTAGGGATTTTTAACAATTTTAATGGGATTTAGTGTTTTGAGAGTTCTTAGGTATTTTGAGGGTTTCTAGGGTTTTTAAGGTTTTTAGGGGGTTTCAAAGTTTTTACCATCTTTTTTGGTTTTTTGTTTTTTTCTTGAGTTTTTAAGGTTTTTATTATTTTTTTTGTTTTTAACATTTTTAGGGGTTTTAAGGGTTCTATGGATTTTAGGGGTTTTTACAGATTTTAGGGGTGGTTTTATGAGGTTTTTTAGGCTTTTTTGGTTTTTTTACATTTTCTGATATTTTTAGTGTTTTTTTAGGATTTTTATGGGTTTTAAGGTTTTTAGGGATTTTGAGGGGTTTTTAGGGATTTTCCAGGATTTTAGAGTCTTTTTGGTTTTTAGGGTTTTTTTAGTTTTGTAGTTTTTAACATTTTTAGGGGTTTTAAGGGTGTTTAGAATTTTTAGTTGTTTTTATGGTTTTCGGTGTTTTTATGGATTTTTGGGGATTTTCAATGTTTTTAGGGGTTTTTACATTTTTAGGTATTTTTAGGGATTTTTTAGGTTTTTTATAGTTTTTAGTGTTTTTTGGGTTTTTTGGGATTTTGAGGGTTTTTAGGGGTTTTCATGGTTTTTTAGGGTTTTAGGGTTCTTTAGATTTTTTTGGGGTTTTAGGGTTTTTTTTATTTTTTCAGGTTCTTTCTGTTTTTTTATAATTTTTAACGTTTTTAGGGGTTTTAAGGTTTTTTAGTGTTTTAGGTTTTTAGGGTTTTACGGGTTTTTATGGGGTTTTAAGGTTTCCAAGGTTTTCTAGGTTTTTAGTGTTTTTACATTTTTAGGGATTTTTTCTGATTTTTAAGGATTTTATGGTTTTTATGGTTTTTATGGTTTTTATGGTTTTTAGGGATTTTGAGGGGTTTTAGGGTTTTTAGGGGTTTTTATAGTTTTTATATTTTTTTGGGTTTTTAGGGGTATTCTTTGAGTTTTTTATGGTTTTTAAGTCTCATATAGTTTTTTACATTTTTATGGGTTTTAATGTTTTTTATAGTTTTTAGTTGGTGTTTAGGGGATTTTAGTGTTTATTTTTGGGTTTTTATGGTTATTTAAGTTTTTTAGAGGTTTTCATAGTTTTATGGGTTTCTAGGCTTGTTTATATTTTTATGGATTTTTAGGGATTTTTTCCAATTTTTACGATTTCATGGGTTTTTTACGTTTTTTGGTGATTTTGGGGGATTTTAGGGTTTTTAGTATATTTTAGGGTTTTTATGGTATTTTTTTGTTTTTAGGATTTTTTGAGTTTTTAGGGTTTTATTTGTTTTAATGTTTTTTAACATTTTTAGGGGATTTAAGGGTTTTTAGATTTTTTATTGGTTTTTATGTGTTTTTAGGGTTTTTTAGGGTTTTAGGGGATTTCTTGTTTTCAATGTTTTTAGGATTTTTTATGTTTTCAGGGATATTTTAGGATTGTTATGGTTTTTAGGGTTTTGAGGTATTTTGAGGGTTTTAAGGGGTTTTAAAGTTTTTTTAGGGTTTTTAGAATTTTTTAGGGTTTTTTTGTTTTTTTGTGTTTTTTAATGTATTTTTTTTAGTTTTTAGGGTTTTTAATGTTTTTAGAGTTTTTAATTTTTTTAGGGGTTAAAAGGGTTTCAAGTGTTTTTTGGGTTTTTAGGTGTTTATGGGTTTTAAGGTTTTAGGGGTTTTATGGTTTTTAGGATTTTTTTAGGGTTTTTTTGGTTTTTTATGTTTTCAAGGATTTTTAAGGGTTTTTTTGGGATTTTTATGGTTTTTAGGGTTTTAGGGATTTTGTGGGTTTTTAGGTTTTTTCAATGTATTTATGGTTTTTAGGGGATGTCTGGGTTTTTTACTGTCTTTAGGAGTTTCTATGGCTTTCAGTGGGTTTTCTGGGTTTTTAGGGTTTTTAGTGGTTTTAGGGGTGTTTTAGGTTTTTAGGTTTTTTAATGTTTTTTGATGTTTCTATGGTTTTCAGTGGGTTTTATAGGTTTTTAGGGTTCTTTTATGTTTTTAGGGATATTAAGGGATTTTTTAAGATTTTTATGGTTTTAGGGATATTTATGGTTTTTTGGGATTTTTATGGTTTTAAGGCTTTTTACTATTTTAGAGATATTGAGTTCTTTTAGGGTTTGAATTTTTTTAGGGTTTTTAAGGTTTTTCAGGAGTTTTGGGGCCTTTTGTGTTTTTAGTGGTTTTTTGAGTTCTTTAAGGGTTTTAATTATTTTTTAGAGTTTTTAACGTTTTTAGGGTTTTTAAGGGTTTTTAGTGGTTTTTAGGGTTTTGTGTGTTTTTTAGGCTTTTTAAGGTTTTTGGGGTTTTTTATGGTTTTGAGGGGGTTTTCATGGTATTTGAGTTTTTTATATTTTCATGGATTTTCAGTGGGTTTCCTAGATTTTTTGGGGGGTTTTACGTTTTTAGGGAATTTTAGGTCTTTTTTAAGAATTTTATGATTTTTAAGGTTTTAGGTATTTTTATGGTTTTTAGGGGTTCTTGGTGTTTTTTGGGTTTTTAGGGTATTTTAGGATTTTTAGGGTCTTTTGGGGGTTTTAGGGTATTTTTAGTTATTAGGGGTTTTAAGTATTTTTAAAGAATTTAGGGGCTTAAAGGGATTTTAGAGTTTTTAGTGGGTTTTTATAATTTTTATGGGTTTTTAGGGTTTTTAAAGGTTTTTATGGGTTTTATTGGTTTTAGGGGGTTTTAGAGTTTTTTACGTCTTTAGGGTTTTTTAAGGATTTTTAGGATTTTTATAGTTTTTGTGTTTTTAGGGTTTTTAGGAAGTTTGAGGGTTTTAGTGTTTTTTAGGGTTTTATGGTTTTTTTTTTGCATTTTAGGTTTTATTTGAGTTTTTTGGGGTTTTTTAATTTTTTTAGAGATTTTTAACATTTTGAGGGGTTTTATGGTTTTGAGAGTTTTTAGTTGGTTTTTATCGGGTTTTAGGGTTTTTATGGGTTTTATCATTTTTAGAGGGTTTAAAGGATTTTACATCTTTTTACATTTTCAGGGGTTTTAAGGTTTTTTAGAGTTTTTAGTGGTTTTAAGGGGTTTTAAGGGGATTTATGGTTTTGTAAGTTTTTAGTGGTTTTTATGGTTTTCATGGGTTTCTCTGGGTTTTGAGGTTTTTTTATGTTTTTAGGGATTTTGTGGGTTTTTAGGGGTCTTTAGGGTTTTTAGGGTGTTGTAGGTTTTTAGATTTTTTTTGAGTTTTTTGGGTTTTAAGATTTTTTAGAGTTTTTAAGGCTTTTAGATGTTTTAAGGATTTTTAGAGTTTTTATGGTTTTCTACGGGTTTTATGGGTTTTAGGGTTTTATGGTTTTTAGGGGTTTTATGGTTTTCGATGGGTTTTCAAGGTTTTTTACATTTTATGAGTTTTTAGGGGTTTTTTTAGGATTTTTATTACATTTATGGGTTTTTAGGGTTCTTCTAAATTTTTATGGGTTTTATGGGTTTTTAGTGTATCCAGGGGTTTTTCGGGTTTTTATGGTTTTTTGGGGTTTTAGGGGTTTTTTGTGTTTTTCGGGGTTTTTTGTGTTTTTGAGGTTTTTAGAGTTTTTTTTAACATTTTTAGGGGTTTAAAGGGTATTTAGAGTTTGAAGTGGTTTTTATGGTTTTATGGGATGTTTTAAGGTTTTATGGGTTTCTATAGATTTCAAGGGATTTTCAGGGTTTTTAGGGCTTTTTATGTTTTCAGGTATTTTATGGAATTTTATGTAATTTTGATGGTTTTTAGTGTTTTTAAGGTTTTTATGTATTTTGGGGGTTTTAGCGGTTTTAGGGTTTCTAAGGTTTTTAGGGGTTTATGGTCATTTGGGGTTTTAGGGTTTTTTGTGTTTTTTTGGATTTTTTAGTTTTTTAGTGTTTTTAATTTTTTGGGGGATTTTAAGGGTACTATGAGTTTTTAGTGGGTTTTATGAATTGTTTATGTTTTTTAGGGTTTTTAACTTTTTAAGGGTTTTTAGCAGTTTTAGTGATTTTTAGGGCTTTTTGGGTTTCTTATGGTTTTTATAGGTTTTAATGGGTATTGGTCTTTAGGGGGTTTTCAAGGTTTTTAGGGTTTTTTTAGGATTTTTATGGATTTTTGGGTTTTTTGGGGTTTTTGGGTTTTTTGAGTTATTTCAGGGGTTTTAAGGGGTTTTAGGGGTTTTTTTGGGTTTTTTGGGTCTTTTGGGGTTTTAGGGTTTCTTGAGTTTCTTAGGGATTTTTGGTTTATATATTTTTTTGACATGCTTAGAGGTTTTAAGGGTTTCTAGAATTTTATTATGGATTTTAAGGGTTTTATGGGTTTTTAGGTTTTTTAAGGTTTTTAGGGGTTCTTATGGTTTTTAGAGTTTTTGGGGTTTTTTACATTTTTAGGGATGTTGAGGATTTTTTAGGTTTTTTATTTTTTTAGGGTTTCTAGGGTTTTTTTGAATTTTTTGGGTTTTAGTATTTTCCATGGTTTTTTTAGGATTTTAGGGATTTTAGGGTTTTTATGGACTTTTTTGAGTTTTTAGGGTTTTTTTTGAGTTTTTAGGGTTTTAATTTTTTTTTTATAATTTTATAAAGTTTTTAGGGATTTAAAGGGTTTTAGAGTTTTTAGTGGTTTTTAGGGTTATTTAGGTTTTTAGCGGTTTATAGGTTTTTATGGGTTTTCAAGGGTTTTTCAAGGTTTTTTACGTTTTTAGGGATTTTTAGGTCTTATTTAGGATATTTTTGGTTTTTAGGTCTTTTTGGTATTTTGAGGGGTTTTTGGGATTTTTAGGGGTATTAAATGTTTTTAGGGTTTTTAGTGTTTTTATGGGTTTTAGTGTTTTTTAATTTTTTAGGGGTTTTATGGGTTTTGGAGGGTTTTCAGGGTTTTTAGGGTATTTAATGTTTTTGGGATTTTTAGGGTATTTTTTGGATTTTATGGCCTTGAGGTTTTTTAGGGTTGTAAGATATTTTGATGGGTTTTCAGAGTTCTTAGGGTTTTTCCAAAGTTTTAGGGTATTTTTGGGTTTTTAGGGTTTTTTGAGATTTGAATGGTTTTTAGAGTTTTTTAATGTTTTCATGTGTTTTAAGGGTTTTTTGTAATTTTAGTGGATTTTAGGGTTTTTAGGGTTTTTTAGGGTTTCTAAGGTCTTTAGGGGTTTATACGGTTTTCATGGGTTTTCAGGATTTTTATGTTTTTTTATGTTTTTAGGGTTTTTAGGGCCTTTTTTGGATTTTTATGATTGTTAGGGTTTTTATGCTTTTTAGGGATTGGGGGGGGGGGGGTTATGTTTGTTTAGGGGTTTTTAGGGTCTTTTGGGCCTTTTTGGTTTTTAGGGTTTTTTTTAGTTTTTTTAGGTTTTTTTTGTTTTAGAGTTTTTCAACATTTTTAGTGGTTTAAAAGGGTTTTAGAGTTTTTAGTGGTTTTTAGGGTTTTATAGGTTTCTAGGTGTTTTTAGGGTTTTCTGGAATTTTTTAGGTTTTTTAGGTTTTTTTTATGTTTTCAGTGTTTTTAGGGATTTTTTAGGATTTTTTTTGGTTTTTAGGGGTTTTATGGATTTTGAGGGGGGGGGGTAGGGGTTTTATGGTATTAAGGGGGTTTTTAGGGTATTTTATTTTTTCAGGGTTTTTAGAGATTTTTTAGGATTTTTATAGTTTTAGGGTTTTTTGGGTATTAGGGATTTTGAGGGGGTTTTAGGGTTTTAGGGTTTTAGGGCTTTCCATGGTTTCTAGGGTCTTTTTAGGTTTTAAGTTTTTTTTAGTTTTTTAGTGTTTTTAAGGTTTTTATAGTTTTAATATTTTTAGGTGTTTTAGGTTTTTTAGAGTTTTTAGTGGTGTTTAGGGTTTTTATGGGTTTTTAGGATTTTTAAGGTTTTTATGGGTTTTATGGTTTTTTGTGGTTTTGATGGTCTTAAGATTTTTTACATTTTTAGGGATTTTTAGGGGTTTTATAGAATTTTTATGGTTTCTAGGGTTTTCGGGGTTTTTAGGGAATTTGAGGGTTTTAGGGATTTTTTGATGTTTTTATGGTTTATAATGTTTTTTAGAGTTTTTTTTACATTTGTTGGGTTTTGAGGTATTTTAGAGTTTTTTTGGTTTTTAGGATTTCTATGGGTTTTTACATTTTTTAAGATTTTTATTGGTTTTTATGGTTTTAGTGGGTTTTCAGAGTTTTTAGAGTTTTTATATAGTCAAGTCTTTTTAGGGATTTTTTTAATTTTTCTAGATTTTAGGGTTTTTAGGGATTTTGAATCTTTTTAGGGTTTTTAGGGTTTTTTTATGTCTTTTAGGGGTTTTTTTATGTCTTTTAGGTGTTTTCATGAATTTTAGGCTCCTTTTGGGTTTTTAAAGATTTTTTAGGGATTATGGTTTTTTAGAGTTTTCTAACATTTTTAGGGATTTTAAGAGTTTTTATAGTATTAGTGGTAATTTATGGTTTTTAAAGGTTTTTTAAGGTTTTTATGGGTTTTATGGTTTTCAGTTTTTTTTCAGGGTTTCTCGGGGGTTTTATGTTTTTTGGGATTTTTAAGTTTTTTTTGTATTTTTATATTTGTTAGGTTTTTTAGGGTTTTTAGGGATTTTGAGGTGTTTTAAGGATTTTAAGTGTTTTTTAGGGTTTGTTTAGGGATTTTAGGGAGTTTTGGGGTTTTTGGGATTTTTTACTTTTTCATGATTTTAATGGTTTGTAAAGTTTTTTTTAACAATTTTAGGGGTTGAAGGGTATTTATAGTTTTATTGGATTTTTATGGTTTTATGGGTTTATAGGGTATTTTTTAGTTTTCTATGGGGTTTTGTGGTTTTAAGATGGTTTCTAGGGTTTTTAGGGATTTTTACATTTTTAGGGATTTTTTGGGATTTTTTACTATTTTATGGGTTTTAGAGTTTCTTAGGGATTTTGAGGGTTTTTTTGGTTTTTTAAGAGTTTTGGGTTTTTTGGTTTATTATGGATTTTTTTTGGGTTTTTTGGGGTTTTTTTAGTTTTTAGGGTTTTTTTTTTTGTTTTAGAGTTTTTAATGTTTTTTGGGGTTTTAAGGGTTTTTAGAGTTTATAGGGTTTTTATGGGTTTTTAGGGGTTTTATGGTTTTCTAGGGTTTTTTATGTTTTTAGAAATTTTTATAGGATTTTTTTGGTATTTTTACGATTTTTAGGGGGATTTTAGTGTTTTTAACGATTTTGAAGGATTTTAGGGTTCTTTAGGGTTTTTAGGGTGTTTAGGGTTTTAGGGTCTTTTGGGTTTTTAGAGTTTTTTTGATTTTTTTAGGGTTTTAAAGGGTTTTTAGAGTTTTTAATATTTTTTGGGGTTTTAAGGGTTTTTAGTGTTTTTAGTGGGCTTTTAGAGTTTTTAGGGATTTTTAAGGTTTTTTGGGGGGTTTTAGGGTTTTTAGGTTTTTTAGGGATTTTGTGGGTTTTAGATCTTTTCATGGTTTTTAGGGTTTTTGATAGTTTTTAGGTTCTTTTGGGGGTTTTATGGATTTTTTTAGTTTTTTAGGGGTTTTATGGTTTTTTAGAGTTTTCTATTGTTTTGAGGAATTTTAAGGGGTTTTAGAGTTTTTAGTGGATTTTTAGGGTTTTTATTGTTTTTAGGGTCTTTTATGGTTTTAAATGTTTTTTATGATTTTTAGTGTTTTTTCATGTTTTTTAGGTTTTCTTATGTTTTCAAGGTTTTTTAGAGATTTTTAAATATTTTAAGGTTTTTAGGGTTTCTTTATGGTTATTGGGGATTTTGAGGGGGCTTAGGGTTTTTCAAGATTTTTTAGGGTTATTAAGTGTTTTTAGGGTTTCTTAGGTCTTTTTAGGGCTTCAGGATTTTTTTGTGTTTTTTATGGTTTTTAAGGGGTTTCAAAGTTTTTTAAAGTTTTTAAGAGATTTAAGGGGTTTTTAAAGTTTTTAGTGGTTTTTAGGATTTTTAAAGGTTTTTATGGGGTTTATTGTTTTTAGAGGTTTTTCAGGGTTTTTAGGGTTTTTACATTTTTAGGTATTTTTAGGGGGGTTTTAGGATTTTTATGATTTTAGAGGTTTTAGGGTTTTTAGGATTTTTAGGGATTTTTACAATTTTTAGAGTTTTTCAGGGTTTTTTGGGGGTTTTAGGGGTTTTAGGGTTACTAGGATCTTTTTGAGTTTTTAGGGGGGGGGGGTTTATTTTTTTGGGGGTTTTAAGATTTTTTAGATTGTTTTCACATTTTAGGGTTTTTAATATTTTTAGATTTATTAGCGGTTTTTAGGGATTTTATGGGTTTATAGGGTTTTTTATGGTTTTTAACGGTTTTATGGTTTTCAAAAGGAGTTTTCAGGGTTTTAGGGTTTTTTACGTTTTTAGGAATTTTTAGGGCTTTTTTAGGATTTTTATGGTTTTTAGGGTTTCTTAGGTTTTTTTGGTATTTGAGGGGGTTTTTTAGTTTTTTTATGGTTTTTAAGGTTTTTTAGAGTTTTTAACATTTTTAGGAGTTTTAAGGGCTTTTAGAGTTTTTAGTTGGTTTTTAGGGTTTTTAGCAGGTTTATAGGGTATTTAAGGTTTTTGGGGGTTTTATGGTTTTCAAATATTTTTCAGTTTTTTTTGGATCTTTACCTTTTTAGTGATTTTTATGGTTTTTTGGACTTTTTAGTGTTTTTAGGTATTTTGAGTGTTTTTGAGGGGTTTCATGGTATTTTAGGGGTTTTCAGGGTCTTCTTAAATTTTTTCTATTTTTTTAAGTTTTCATGGGTTTTAAGGTTTTTTAGAGTTTCTAACATTTTTAGGGTTTTAATGGTTTTTAGAGTTTTCAGTGGGTTTTAGGGTTATTATGGGTTTTTTTAGTTTTTTATTTTGTTTAGGGTTTATTTATGGATTTCAACGGTTTTTAGGGGTTTTTACATTTTCAGGGATTTTTAGGGCTTTTTTAGGATTGTAAAGGTATTTAGGTTTTTTATGGTTTTTAAGAATTTTGAGGGTTTTTAGGGGTTCTTAGGGTTTTATGGGTATTTAGGGGTTTTAGGTTCTTTTGGGTTTTTAGGAGTTTTTTTGAGTTTTTAGGGTTTTTATGTTTTTTTAGGGATTTTTTTTCATTTTTATGGGTTTAAAGGGTTTTTAGATTTTTCTATGGGTTTTAGGGTTTTAAGGATTTTAAGGATTTCTATGGGTTTTAGGGGTTTTTTAGGGTTTTTTAGGGTTTTTAGTATTTTTTACATTTTTAGGGATTTTTGAGGTTTTTAAGGTTTTTTATGGGTTTTAGGGTTTTTTGGGTTTTTTGGGAATTTGATGATTTTTAGGGGTTTTCTAGGTTTTTAGTGGTTTTCAGGGTTTTACAGTCTTTTTGGATATTTAGGGGGGTTTTAGTTTTATATGTATTTATTCTAGTTTAGAGTTTTTTTATCGTTTTTAGTGGCTCTGTGGGTTTTTAGATTTTTTAGTGGGTGTTGGGGGTTTTGTGGGTTTAAAGGGATTTTTATGGTTTTTAGAGGTTTTTATGGTTTTCAGGGGTTTTCAGAGTTCTTTGGGTTTTTTATGTTTTCAGGTTTATTAGGGAGTTTTTAGGATTTCTATGGTTTTAGGATTTTAGGTAATTTGAGAGTTTTTAGTGTGTTTTAGGGTTTTTAGGGTATTTAGGGTTTTTATGATCTTTTGGGTTTTACAGTCTTTTTAGTTTTTTGGGATTTTAAGTTCTTTTTGAGTTTTTTAACTTTTTAAGAAGTTTTAAGTGTTGTTAGAGTTTTAATTAGGTTTTTAGTATTTTTATGGGGTATTTGGGTTTTAATGGGTTTTTAAGGTTTTTATGGTTTTTAGGGTTTTTAGGGTTTTTTACGTTTTAAGTTATTTTTTGGGTTTTTTTAGGATTTTTTGGTTTTTTGTGTTTTTTAGTAGTTTTAAGGGTTTTCTCTATTTTTTAGGCCTTTTGGGGTTTTATTGGGTTTTTTGGGTTTTAGGGTTTTTTGAGTTTCTTAGTGTCTTTATGTTTTTTAGAGTTTTTAATGTTTTTAGGGTTTTTATGGGTTTTTTGGGTTTTTTGTAGTTTTTTTGGGTTTTAATGGGGTTTTAGGGGTTTTTAAAGTATTATGGGTTTTAGGGTTTTCATGGTTTTTAGGGTTTTTTGGGTCTTTACCTTTTCATGGATTTTTAGGGATTTTTTTAGGATTTTTATGGTTTTTAGGTTTTTAGGTTTTTTACGGATTTCGAGGGTTTTTAGACTTTTTATGGCGTTTCAGTGTTTTATGGTTTTTTTGTACTTGTAATTTTTTTTAGTTTTTGAGGATTTTTAAGGGTTTTAATATTTTTTTACTATTTTAGGGGTTTAAAGGGTTTTTAGAGTTTTTAGGGTGTTTTAGGGTTTTTAGGGGATTTTATGGTTTTCTAAGGCTTTTCAGTGGTTTTAGGTTTTTTTATATTTTAAGGGTTTTTTGGGATTCTTTTAAGAATTTTTATGGTTTTTAGGGATTTTTAAGGATGTTAGGGATTTTAGGGATTTTAGGGGTTTTAGGGGTTTTAAATATTTTCTATGGTTTTTAGGGTTTTTTGAGTTTTTTATGGTTTTTGAGGATTACTAGAATTCTTTAACGTTTTTTGCAGTTTTAAGGGTTTTTAGAGTTTTTATTGGTTTTTAGGGTTTTTAAAAGTTTTTTATGGGTTTTATTGGTTTCATGGTTTTTCATGGTTTTTAGTATTTTTTTGGTTTTCAGGGATTTTTAGTTTTTAGGGGTTTTTAGGGTTTTTATGGATTTTGAGGGTTTGGGGGGCTTCAAGAGTTTTTAGGGTTTCTAGGGATTTTCAGGGTTTTTATGAACTTTTGGGGTTTTTTATGTTTTTTTGAGTATTTAGGGAGTTTTTTGCAAGGAAAATAGAAATAAATATATAAAAAGTAAGATGAATTATAGATAAAAAATCACCCAATGGATGAAACCAAGAAGATCCAAAACACAAGGTTAGGGATAGATAGCAATAGATATAGGTAAAATCAAGAACTCTAAGAAATTAAGGAGCACCAATAAAACAAGCAAGCACATTAGATGAAGAAATTCCTAGACCACACGAAGCCAGCTTCCCAAGATGGAAAGTCGACACCACCAAGATCACATGGACCAGCAAGAGCACATAAAACAATAGGAACCCTAGGCCCAGTAAGTAGCACATGAACCAAGAAGATGGGAGGATGACATCATCACCGAAGGAAAATGACGGAGAAACAGCAACATGATCCCAGCGAGCAATCGAACCAAGGAATTCATCCTTCAATAAATGCCTCCAATCACCACCAAGTTCACAAAAACAAGAGCATGAACAACACCCAGTATCTAACAACACATGATCCAAGAAAACAAGGCCTCAAGACCAAGAAGTCCCAAAGCAGGCATGCAAGAAGCGGCACCACCAAGGTCTCAAGATGGTCCAAAGAACAACAACCACAATGCACATATTTTTAGGATCTTTTTAAATTTTTTTGGTTTTTTACGGGTTTCAATGTTTTTAAGGGTTTTGGGTGGTTTTCAAGGGTTTTAGGGGTTTTCGGGTTTTTCAAGGGGGTTTAAGGTCTTTTTGGGTCTTTAGGTTTTTTTAGGGTTTTTAAGGTTTTTAGAATTTTTTTAAAACTTTTAGGGGGTTTATGGGATTTTAGAGTTTTTGAGGGTTTGGGGTTCTTAAGGGTTTTTATGGTTTTTAAAAATTTTAGTGGTTTTAAGGCCTTTTTTGTTTTTAGGGATATTTGTTTGAGTTTTTAGGGTTTTTAAGGTTTTTTAGAGTTCTTTAGTGTTTTTAGGGGTTTAAAGGGTTTTAGAGTTTTTGGTGGGTTTTAGGGTTTTTATGGGGTTTTGAAGGGTTTTAGGAGTTTTTATGGGTTTTAGGGGGTTTTCAAGGTTTTTTAAGTTTTCAAGGAATTTTATGCCTTTTTTTAGGATTTTTATGGTTTTTAGGATTTTTATGGTTTTTAGGGTTTATAGGGATTTTGAGGGTTTTAGAGTTTTTTTAGTTTTTTATAAGATTTAATGTTTTATAGAGTTTTTTAACATTTTTAGGGGTTTAAAGGGTGTTTATAGTTTTTATTGGGTTCTTATGGGTTTATGGGTTTTAGGGGTTTTATGGTTTTTATAGGTTTTTGTGGTTTTTGGGGGTTTTTCATGGTTTTTAGGGTTTCTTACGTTTTTAGAGATTTTAGGGATTTCTTTATATTTTTTTAGTTTTTAGGTTTTTTTATACTTTTATGGATTTTGAGGGGATTTATGGCTTTTCAGGCTTTTAGGGTTTTATGATTTTATGGCTTTTTTGGGTTTTAGGGATTTTTGAGTTTTAGGGGTTTTATTATTTTTGGTGTTTTTAAACGTTTTAAGGATTTTTAGGGTTATTAGGCTTTTTAGTGGTTTTTAGGGTTTGTATGGGTTTTAGTGTTTTTTATGTTTCTTAGGGGGTTCTATGGTTTTCTTGGTTTTTAGGGTTTTTTAGGATTTTTAAGGTTTTTAGAGTTTTAAGTTTTTTAGGGATTTTGAGGGTTTTTTGAGGGTTTTTAGGGGTTTTATGGTTTTTTTTGGGTTTTTAGGGTTTTTAGGGGTTTTCATGTTTTTTTGTTTTTTCTGGGGTTTTAGGTTTTTTTGAGTTCTTAGGCTTTTTAAGGGTTTTTAGAGTTTTTCAATGTCTTCGATTTTTTAGGGATTTAGAGTTTTTAGTGTGTTTTTTGTGTTTTATGGCCTTTGGGGGTTTTTTGGGGTTTTATGGGTTTTGTGGGGGGGGGGGTTAGGGTTTTTAGGGTTTTTTATTTTTTCAGGGATTTTTAGGACTTTCTTAGGATTTTTACGATTTTTTGGGTTTTACAGGGTTTTATAGAGTTTTTAGGGTTTTTTGGTCTTCTTTGGGATTTTAGGGTTTTTTTAGTTTTTTAGGGTTTTTAAGGTTTTCTAGAGTTTTTAATGGTTTTATGGGTTTTAAGGGTTTTTAGACTTTTTAGTGTTTTTTGGAGTTGTAGGGTTGTAAGAGTTTTTAGGGTTTTATGGTTTTTAGGGGGGGTTGTTATTGATTTTAGGGATTTTTAGGGCCTTTATAAGATTTTTATGGATTTTAGGGTTTTATAGGGTTTTTAAGGATTTTTAGGGTTTTTAGGGGATTTTGGGGTTTTTGAGGTTTTTAGGGTGTTTTGGGATTTTTGGGATTTTTTTTGTGTTTTTAGGGGTTTTAAGGTTTTTTATAGTTTCTTAACATTTTTATGGATTTTGAGGGGTTTAATATTTTTTAATAGTTTTAGGGGTTTTATGGGTTTTTAAGGGTTTTAAGGTTTATAGAGGTTTTTATGGATTTTAGAGGTTTTTCAGGGTTCTTAGGGTTTTTTACGTTTTCTGAGATTTTTAGGGATTTTTAGGGTTTTTATTGATTTTTAGGGGTTTAAGGGTTTTTTTTGGTTTTTAGGTTTTTTAAGTTTTTTACAATTTTTAGGGTCTTTTTGGGTTTTAGGGTTTTTTATGTTTTTAGGGGTTTTACGATTTTTTAGTGTTTTTTAACGTTTTTAAAGTTTTGGGGGGTTTAATGGGGTTAAATTGTTTTTAGTGATTTTTTAGGGTTTTTATGGGTTATGCCATGACCCGTCCCACGGGGCCCTTTTTGTGACTACCCCAAGCCTACCTCTAATATGCTAGGGGATGACGATTATCCCTGAGGAGGCATATCCCACAAATGGGAGGCATTTTCCTAAGCACCTGTACACATGCATACATCTCCAAGAAAAAGTTCTGAATAGAAAACACTAAGTAAAAAATAATTCATACCACTAAGATACCAACCACAGAGTAAAAATACAAAATTGGAAAGTAAACGAGGCCATAATATAAGCCCAACCAAAAAGGAAAAGTACAAGCTCATGAAATTCATTCGTAGAAAACCATACCTAAGGGTAGGTACAGAAACAGTTGTCTTAATTACCTGAAGCACACCTAATCTGTTGGGCCTATCTCTAAGCACCACCTGTCCTTGGTCCGCCAAAGACTCCGTTAAAGCATTGATCATATCCAGAAGACACAACATGTGCGGGCATAGCCCATGGAGGGGTGAGTAAGACAATACTCAGTAGGGACCCCAAAACCATAAAGGAAAATACCACTAAGAAATACATGATGTATGACACAAATAAAACACCTGAAGTACACCACAAAGGAAACACATGAAGTACAATCAATATAGTCATCTCACATAGGTATAAGTCTAAATCACAAAGAGAAGGATTTCCAGTTTTAGTCCACATATCTCTTGGTCTTTATGACACTAGAAGTGTCGGTGGCGCATAGAGCGTTGATGGCACAAGGTGCGTCGATGGCGCACAGAGCGTCGATGGTGCACAGAGAGTCGATGGTGCACTGAGCGTCGATGGCACATAGAGCATCGATAGCACATGAAGTTTTGATGAGTCATGAAACCCCCAAGTCACATAGTCACCAAGATCACAGAGTCACAGCCAGCCGTAGGATTCCACTCATAGTGCGCTTATTTCGGGAGAACCTACTCCTCAAGCCATTAGGTCATAAACCAAATTCCACAAAAACTCACTTAGATTATCTCAAAATTATCCTCTCATATAAAGGGTTCCAACACTGCAAACAAATTGTCAAACAGACACACAGTTCGAAAGATATGGCCAATTTAATAAAAAGGGTCAGGTCCGGTCTGGGTCCGACCAGACCCGGTTTGATGGGACTGGCCCTTTGTGCCACAAGGATGAACAATCCAGCCCTTTGGGATACTGAAGCAGCCAAATTCTCAAGCCCAAACCATGGCATGTGGTCCCTTGTCACCCGACCGCGTGGCCAGCCGGCTCCTTGGGTCAATGCGGTCGGCCACCGCCGCGGTCCCGCCTGGACTGTGGATCCGGTCCCTGTCTGCGGCCTCTGCCACCACAGGACCCTTTCTTCAACATGATCCCACCTGTACCGCATTCCTTCCCCACTGTCGGCCTCCCTGTCGGTGGTCATCCTTCCATGCTCCACCTAGACTAGCCTCCTTTTCCAAGCCGATGCTGCCTCTGCCGCTGGTCGCCCCACCACGCTCCACCTAGAATGGCTAGAGTTTCCGCCTCTGGCTACCGCATTGCACTAATACCATCTTGAATTAATGCGGTTTCAGATCCCCAACCTGGATCATTACACCACAGATCGAAGGTTCAACGATCCTATAATCATAAATCATGAGGAATGAGGAACATTGGAGGAAAGAGATAAGCACATGAACAACCAATGGACTGATCTTGTCCTTGTTCATGTTGGCCTTGATCTATTCATTTTAGAAGGTTTTTAACAAAGAATAATAAACCAATATTCACCAATATCTAACATCCCTTTAATCCCCGAAACAAAATCCATCGTGCAAGAACGATTGAACCACAGATTAACCTGTTCGTGGGTTGGTCCACATTTAGAGTTTAAATCTAAGAGGGGAAAGGAAATCACAAAGATATCAACACCCTACTTCAAGGTTGGATTAGTTTTTGACAAAGAGAGAAAGTCTGTGTTGTCGTCGATCCTTGATCCACTGGCGTTTGTCGATCCTTCGTGCTCCGATCATATTTTTTATTTTGGTTCGCCAAATTGTTGGGAGAGATTTCTTCTCTCTACCTTAGGGAAACTCCAGGGTTATGGTGATAACCCTAGATTTCTAAAAAACACTTTAATTAAAAGTAACCAATTCTGCATCAAATAAAATATTTTTATCAAAAATATTTTAATGATGGTTATGTCTAATTTATAACTTTCACAGCCGACCTATGCGGGTCAATGTTAGGACTCAGATAATGAAAACACCCACTTACAAACTCAAAGGTGGTCTCGTATTTCCAATCTAAGTTATCATTTATGAGTTATTAACATTTTAAAAATAAAACAATTTTATTTAATTATTTTATTTACTATTACGCCCCTTTTGGGGTTTTCCACTAAATACCCGCACTGACTAAAGTTAATTCATACCTAGGGTAAAGCCACTACTCTGAGCTCAACAGTGCCCTTAGATTAATAATTCGGGCACCCGTTAAAAATTTATTCCCATTTTAAATAAAAACCGACCACGCACTTTATTAAAAACATTACATTTTTCATCGTATCATTACAGGAACACCAAGCCTTAAAATCTCATGTGTTCTCAATTCCTGGTCTTGTAATTTTTCCAAATAATTTCTAAAAATAAATTTGGGAAAATCTGAGTCATTACATTCTCCCCCACTTTAGGGCTTTACGTCCCCAAAATCCAGAATAAGGGATACTCAATAAAAGATGAGGATACTGAGCACGAATCTGAGCCTACCATTCCCAAGTGTTCTCCTAGAGATTCTTTTGATTCCACCAAACATGCACCAGAGGAATCGACCACCCATGAAGGATCTTCTCTTGTCGATCCTCTATCTCAATCGAGTACTCCACAAAAGTCACTCCATCATTAATGTCCAACTCTCCCCAGTTGATGATGTATGATGAATCATGTACGTACCTCCTCAGCTACTACACGTGGAAGAAATAATGCACACAGTGTAATTGCGGGGGTAGTTCTAGGTGGTACGCCACCTCGCTAATTGTACTTAGAATATAGAAAAGGCCAAGGTATCTCAGAGATAATTTGTTGCCCCGGGAAAATCTTTGCAATCCCCATCGAGGTGAGACCCAAAGGAACACATGGTCTCCCTCCTCGAACTCCAAAGGACTCCACCGCCTATCATCATACAACTTATACTGTCTTTGTGCTATCCTCATCTACTCATGGATGATCTACACATTCTCAGTGGTAGCTCATCCAACTATGGACCCATGAGTGCTGACTATCCTAGTTCTATCTAGCATAGTGGTGACCTGCATGGTTTCCCGTACAAGGCCTCGAATGGTATCATACCAATGGTAGAGTGGTAGTTGTTTTTATATTCAAACTCCACCAAAGTTTGGTGGTCCTCCCAACTACAGTCAATATCTAGGATGCAAGCACGTAGCATCTCCTCAAGAACCTAGATGGTCCTCCCTGTCTGGCCATCTGTCTAGGGATGAAATGTCGTGCTAAAGAAAAATTGAGTCCCAAATGCCTCCTACAATCCCCTCCACAATCGAGATGTTAAATGAGTATCACGATATAATACAATCATTGATGGTACTCTGTGAAGTTTAACTGTCTCCTACATGTAGAGGCGTCCCAATCTCTCTACTAAAGTATGCTCACAAATTGGTAGGAATTGGGCCAACTTGGCGAGTTAGTCAATAATCACCAATATGGTATCGTGTCCCCTGGACATGCATGGTAAACCTATCATGAAGTCCATTGATATCCCATCCCATTTCCACTCTGGAACCTTAAGTGGTTGGGTCAAGCCCATTGGAACCTGGTGCTATACCTTCACTTGCTAACTAGTGAGGCATCTCAAAATGAACTCTGCCACTGCCTTCTTCATACCTGGACACCATAACTGATGTTGAAGCTTTTGATACATCTTTTCCACTTTTGGATTTACTGCCAAAGGGGAAGTGTGAAAATCCCCCATAACCTCCTCCTGCAACGTCACTGGTACTACGATGCATCCTATAAGAATAACGACGTGCTCCCCACCTTTCGAATATCCATCAGGGGCATGCCCCATAGACATCTGAACACATGTATTCTCATAGTCAGTATCTACGAGTTGTGCCTCCCTGACTCACTGTAAGATTAGAGGGGTGAAAACCATAAATTGGAGGTAAGATACTCTATCTACATCCACAAAGTATATCTGTAACACATCCAACTGCTTTGATTCCTCACTTAGAAAATGTAAGATGGATCTTTTACTGAGAGCGTCTTCCACTACGTTCTCCATCTTAGGAGTATAGACAATCTCAAAGTCATGGTCCTGGAGAAACTCTAGCCATCATCTATGTCTCAAGTTCATATCCTTCTAAGAAAATATTTACTTGAGACTCTTGTGTTCAAAGTAGACGGAAAATGGATCACCCATCAGGTAGTGTCACCATATATTCAATGCGAACACTACCACAACTAGCTCAAGATCATGGGTCACATAATTTTTCCCATGCTGCCTCAACTGGAATGAACCATAGGAAATCACCATTTTACCCTACATCAAGACATAACCAACCCGGTCCTTGACACATCAAAGAACACTACGTACCTAACACCCTCCTATAGTAATCTCAAGATAGGGGTGCTCATTAATCTCTGCCTCAGCTCCTGAAAGAACTGTTGGCACTTCTATGTACACATAAAAGGATGCCCCTTTCATGTCAAGGACATTAAGGGTGATTCTAATATGGAAAAGTTGAGTACAAACCTCTAATAGTACCCAGCCAAACCTAGGAAACTCCGCACCTCGGTAACACTCCTGGGTGCCTTCCAAGAAAGAAACGCTTCAATATTTTTCAGATCTTCTGTAACTCCAGCCTCTGAAATGAAGTTTCCTAGAAAGTTGACCTCCTGAATCCATAAATGACACTTTGAGAGATTCCCATAAATTTGGTGCTATCAGAGTGTGTTCAGGACCATCCTCAAGTGTATCGCATGCTCCTCCTCAGACGCCGAGTACACCAAGATTTCATCAAAGAAGACAATAAAGAACTGGTCTAAGTAAGGATGTAAGATATTGTTAATGAGTCCCATGAATACTATTTGGGTGTTAGTCATTCCAAATGGCATCACTAAGTACTCTTAGTGGCTGTACAGACATTTGAAGGCTATTTTTAGTATATCCTCATCACGTACACAAAGCTGATGATAGCCAGATCTGAGGTCTATCTTTGAGAACCACCTCACTCCCTTCAGCTGATTGAAGAGGTTTTCAGTACTCGGTAGTGGATACTTGTTAATCAAGGTCACCTGGTTCAGGAATTATAAGTCCACACATAATCTCAAGCTCCCGTCTATCTTCTTGGAAAACAAAACTGGGATCGCCCAGGGTGAAACACAAGGTCTAACAAATCCCTTCCTCTTCAAGTCTTCCAACTATACCCTTAACTCACGAAGGTCTGTGAGAGCTATCCAATATGAAGGTGTAGATATCGATGTTGTATCAGGGTACAGATCAATGTAGAATTCTACCTCCCTACAAGGAGGTAATCCTGGAACATCTTCTGAAAATATTTCCTCGTACTCATCCACCAATGAAGGAAACTGAGGACTCGTCTCATCCACTGCACTGAGGGTCTTGCTAGAAAATTTGCATGTGATCGGATGCACCCTCCTACATGTTATTCCATCCTGCACTAGTTGGGTTTCCTTTTCACCAAAAAAGGAAAAGCTAGTCCCATCTCCATAGACACACCACACTCTATGCCTAAAACAGTCAATATGGGGGTGGAATATGGATAACCAGTCCATACCAAGGATGAAATCGTAAGGCCTCAACACTACCAACAAGTGATCCCAACCAAAACTCTAACCCCAAGAGTAAGGTAAAACTAGTGACACCATTTTTTGATCATCGAGTCTCCTCCTGTAGGAGTCTCTAAGAATAGGGATCGAGTCAACAGTTCCACTAGAATCTCTATGTCTCGAACAAGGGTCATGGTGAGAAAATATTGACTAGAACCTGTGTCTATCAAAACTGTAGATAGAGTGAAAAGACATAGATCATACCTCTAATCATCTCTAGAGAACCGGGTTTGTAATCCTCTATCACTTGAAACTAGCCTCATCCTTTTCCACCATCTCCTTGAGCCTGTGGTGGACCACCTGGGAGTGGTGGTGGTAGTACCTCAAACCTCCACCCACCTCTTGATGCCCGTCCAGCTCCTCTTCTATGTCCACCTCCTAGAAGACTACCCTGTTCCTACCTTTGCCACTACCTCAGTGGTCCCTCAATTGTATCCTGACCGGTCATATAATGGGTCAAAAAATCTCTAGCCAGATGTCCCTGACTGCCACATGAGTAACACATCATGTTTTTCGAGTGACTCACTCTGCCCTGAGAGCCTTGCACTGCTAATCCTATGTCATGGGATCATCCCCTAAACTGTCTGATCCACTTGGATCCCTACGTCAGTTTTTAGCTACTTGCTGCCAAAGATTCAGCTACCTAATGCTTGATGGTAGCTCCTACTACCAGTGTATGCTCTTCTAGAAATATCTATACTAGCATAGCTCGCTCCAGAAGCCCAACATGTGTCGGAATGCTAAGGGATATCATGGATTCCCTGATCTCTCTATGTATCCCCTTATCAAAGTTTTAGGCCCTGAAGAATGGGTCCTTCACCATATCCTAGGAATAGCTAGAAAGATCCATAAATCTCACCGAGTACTCCGCTACTGTCTGACTTCCCTACTATAGATGTAGTAGCTCCTGTATACACATGGAGTGTAACATCATTGGGAAGAACTCCTCCCGGAAGAGATGCTCAAAGTATTCCCAAGAAAGAGCCATCTCATCATGTGTTTGGGTCACTAAGCTCCATCATCTCCCCACTGAACTCTGTAGAAGACTCACGGATAGGACTTCCATCTGGTCAAGAGGCGTCCTCACCATGAGGAAGACATGCATAATCGCCTCTAGCCAATCCTCAGCTGCCTGGGGCTTTGGTTCACCCTTGAACCTTTTAGTTCACTACCTCTAGAACTCATGCAACGCACTCAACCTCTGTTCACGCTATATCGGTAATACTGATAGTAATTGCTGCTCTTCGGGTGGTGGTATCACTGGTACACCACCCGGGGGTACTATCTCTGGTACTGATCCCTATACCGATGTCTCATCACTAAGAAGATCATCTTCGTGACCACACATAGGAATCCTAGATGGATGTCTGTGTGGAGGCATCCTGAAATAGATCAAGATGTACCACAGTTAATAGAGTATACTTAGTGATCTAACACTAACTCAAGAAGGACATGAGAACACACTCAATCCTATATAATGAATGTACTGTTATTTTCCCTACAACCAGTGTTTTCAGATACCGACTCAGAAAGAAGAATTCAGAGTCCTGGTGTATGGATACATCGGTCACCACACTAACACTAGATTCTCTAGCTTGAAAGTCAAACTCGAAACACTCAACACTATTTCCCCAAACCAGCATCACAGACTCTTGGTTGGTTAGGTAGAACTGACCTCCTTTTGATACCACTCTGTCAAGACTTGTCCCCCGGGGCCCAGGTCATGACTACCCCAAGACCACCTCCAATAGGTCAGGGGATGATGATTATCACCGAGTAGGCATATCCCAAAAATGGGAGGTATTTTCCTAAGCACCTGTACACACGCACACATCTCAAAGAAAAAGTGTTGAACTAAAAACACAAATTAAATATGCATGCATACCACTAAGATACGAACCATAGAGTAAGAGTAAAAAATTGGAAAGTAAATGGGGCCAGAATACGAGCCCAGAAAAAAAGGGAAAGTACAAGCTCCTAAAATTTGTCAGCAGAAAACCCTACCTAAAGGGTAAGTAAAGAAATATTTTTATAATGTTGTTGAAGCACACCTCTTTTTTGGGGCCTCTCTCTAAGAACCACTTGGCCTTGGTCCACTAAGGACTCTATCAAAGCCTCGATCATCTGCACAAGACACAACACTTGTGGGCATATCCCGTGTGAAGGTGAGTAAAACAATACTAAGTAGGGAACCCAAAACTACAAAGGAAAATACCACTATGAAATACATGAAGTATACCACAAAGTAAACACACAAAGTACACCACAGAGGAAACACACAAAGTACAATCAATACAGTTAGCTCACATAGGTATAATTCCAAAGAACAAAGAGAAGGATTTCCAATTATAGTCCACAGATCTCTCAGTCTCTATGATATTAGAAGTGTCGGCGGTGCACAGAGCATCAATGGTGCACAAAGTGTCGATGGAACATGGAGCATCAATGGCGCACGGATAGTCGATAGAACATGAGGCATTGATAGTGCCCGAGACGTCCATAGCGCCCGAAGAATCGATGGTGCATAGAGTGTCGATGGCGCATGGAGCGTCGATGGTGCATGAATTGTCAATGGTGCACGGAGCATCGATTTCACATGGAGCGTTTATGGTTCATGCATCCCCCAAGTCACATAGTCACCAAGATCAAAGAGTCACATCCATCCATAAGATTTCACTCATAGTGTGCTTGTTCTGGGAGAACCTACTCCTCAAGCTATTAGGTCATAAACCAAATTCCACAAAAACTCACTTAGAGTATCTCAAAAGGACTGTCTCATATCAAGAATCCCAACGCTGCAAATGGATCGTAAAACAAACACATTGTTTGAAAGATATGGACAATTTAGTATAAAAGGGTTTGGTTTAGTCTAGGTATGACTCAACCCGACCCGACCCGATTCGATGGGCCTGACCCATTGGGCTGTTGGACAGTAGCCTGTTGGGTCGTGTGATCTAGCCCGTTGGGCCACCGAAGTAGCCTGATTCTCCAGACTGGCCCACATCGTGCAGGCCTGCCTTGCTCCACCGGACACAACTCACTGTGGCCATGTCCCCCTGGTCCACACAGTCACCTGACCATGTGGCCAATCGGCTCCCACAATCAACACGGTCTGCCATCGCGTTCAACGGAGTCAACCATCATGGTGGGTTCCTCCACAGTGCTGCTTGTACCATGGCCTCAATCATCGCATATGGCTTATGCCGCCACGAGCCCACTTATCTAATGTGGTCCTTCCTGGATCGTGTTCCATCGCCAACATCGATCACCCTGTCAGTGGTCGTTCTGCTGCACTCTGCCTAGCCTGGCTTCCTTTGTCGGTCCATGTTGCCTCTGCTACCATCTTCCCCACTAGTGGCCTCGTCCCATAGTGCTCCACCTAGAACGGCCGGAGCCACCGCTTCCATCCCCCTCCCTGTGCTGCCTCTATCTTATGCCACCATGGTTTCAGATCCTCCTCCTGGATCGTTATGCCACAGATCAAAGGCATAACGATCCTTTGATCGTAAATCGCGAGGAATGAGGAATTTTGGGGGGAAGATACAAGAACATGAACACCCAAATGGATGGATCTTGGCCTTGTTTGTGTCAGCCATGATCCATTAATTTTGGAAGGTTTTTAGTGAAGAAAAATAAACTAATATTCACCAAGATCTAACATCCCTTTAATCCCTACAACAAAATCCATCCCGCAAGAACAATTGAATCATGGATCAACCAGTTCGTGGGTTGGTCCGCGTTCATCATTTGAATATAAGGGGGGAAGGGAAATCACAAAGTGATCGACGCCCTAACTCAAGGTTGGATCATTCTTATACAAAGAGTGGAAGTCTATGTCATCGTCTATCCTTGATTCGCCGATGTTCATTGATCTGTCATGCTATGATCAGATTTCTGATCTTGGTTCGCCAAATTGCGGGGAGAGCCTTCTCTCTGCCTTAGGGAAACTCCAGGGTTATGGAAATAAACCTAGATTTTTGAAAAAGGCTTTAATTAAAAGAAACCAATGCAGCGTCAAATAAAATATTTTTATCAGAAATATTTAATGATGGTTACGTCCAATTTCTAACATTCACAGTTGACCCATGCTGGTTGATGTTAGTCCTCAATTAAGGAAGAAAATCCTTATAAATTAAATGGTGGTCTCATATTTCCAATATGAGTTACCATTTATGAGTTATTAGGATTTTAAAAATAGAATAATTTTATTTAATTAGTTTATTTATGGTTATGCCCTTTTGGGTTTTTCCACTGAATACCCACACTAACTAAAGTTAAGTTGTACATAGGGTAAAGCCATTACTCTAAGACCAACAGTGCCATCAAATTTATGATCTGGGAACCTATTCAAAAGTTATTCACGTTTTAAAGAAAAATCACCTACATACTTTATTAAAAACTTAACATTTTTCACCGTATAATTTCGGGCACATTGGGCCTCGGAATCTCACTCCATCTTAGTGTCCGGTCTTAAGATTTTCCCAAATATTTTCTAAAAATAAATTCAAAAAATACGATTCATAACAGGTTTTTAGGGTTTTTAAGGTTTTTAGGGGTTTTTATTATTTTTAGCGGTTTCTTCAGGGTTTTAGGGTTTTCTACATTTTTAGGAATTTTTAGTGCTTTTTTAGGATCTTTTTTGGGTTTTAAGGTGTTTTAGGGATTTTAGGGATTTTGAGGGTTTTTAGGGGGCTTAGGGTTTTAAAGAGTTTTTAGGGGATTTCAATGGTTTTAGGGTCTTTTTGGGTTTCTTTTTTTGGGTTTTAGGAGTTTAAAGGGTTTTTAGTGATTTTAACATTTTTAGAGTTTATTGGGTTTTTTGGGTTTTTATGGGTTTTTAGGATTTTTATGGTTCTAGGAATTTTTAGGGGTTTTTCAGAGTTTTTTTTACGATTTTAGGGATTTTTATTGCTTTTTTAGTGCTTTATATTGTTGATTTTTTAGAGTTTTTATAGATTTTTAGGGTTTTAGGGTTTTTCTTAGGTTTTAAGGGCTTTTAGGGTGTTTTTGAATTTTTAGGGGGGGGGGTTGACTTTTTTTGGGTTTTAAATGTTTTTAAATGTTTATACAGGTTTTAAGGGATTTTATAGTTTTTAGTGGGTTTAGGGTTTTTAAAAATTTTAAGCGTTTTTATGGTTTTTAGGGGATTTTGAAGGTTTTTAGGGTTTTTTATGTTTTAAGGGTTTTTAGGGATTTTGAGGGATTTTAGGGTTTATCGTGGATTTTAGATTTTTTAGGATTTTTTAGGTTTTATGGTTTTTTTATATTTTTTGGGTTTTTTTTAGTTTGTTAGGGTTTTATGGATTTTCTGAGTTTTTTAAAGTTTTTATGTGTTTTAAGGGATTTTAGAGTTTTTATTGGTATTTAGTGTTTTTATGGGGTTTTAAGGTTTTTAGGGGTTTTTATGGGTTTTAGGGGTTTTTTAGGGTTTTTAGGGAATTTTAACTTTTCGAAGATTTTTAGGGTTTTTTAGTTTTATTATGGGTTTTAGGGTTTTTAGTATTTTTAGGGATTTTGAGGGTTTTAGAGGTTTTTAGGGTATTTAGGGGGTTTTGGGGTTTCTAGGGTTTTAAAGATTTTTAGGGGGTTTATGGTTTTTAGGGGGGGTTTAGGGTTTTAGGGTTTTTTGTGTTTTTAGGAATGTTTAGGTATTTTAAGGATTTTTATGGTTTTTAAGGTGTGTTAGGGTTTTTAGGGATTTTGAGGGTGTTTAGGGGGCTTATGGTTTTTAATAATTTTTTGGGGCTTCCAATGGGTTTGGGGTATTTTTGGGTTTCTTTTCTTTTTTTGGGTTTTAGGGGGTTTATGATTTTTGAGTGCTTTAAACGTTTTTAGAGATTTATTTGGTTTTTTGTGTTTGTATGGGTTTTTAGGTTTTTTTAAGGTTTTAGGGTTTTTTATGGTTTTCAGGGGGTTTTATGGTTTTTAGTGGGTTTTGTATGATTTTAGGGATTTCTAGTTCTTTTTTAGTGCTTTATATTTTTTTTGGTTTTTTATAGTTTTTATAGAATTTGAGGGTTTTAGGGGTTTTCCTGGGTTTTGAGGGATTTTAGGGTCTTTTTGAATTTTTAGGGGATTTTTTACTTTTTTAGGGTTTTAAGGGTTTTAAAAGTTTTTAACATTTACGGAGATTTTATGGGGTTTTATAGTTTTTAGTGGGTTTTTAGGGTTTTTAAGTTCTTAAGGGTTTTTATGGTTTTCAAGCGTTTTTGAAGTTTTGAGGGTTTTTATGTTTTAAGGGGTTTTATGGAATTTTTATGATTTTTATGTTAATTTGGATTTTTAGGGTTTTTTGGGATTTTGAGGGATTTTTGAGTTTATTAGGGCTTTTAGGGTTTTTAGTATTTTTTAGGTTTTTATGGTTTTTTTATGTTTTTTGGGTTTTTTTTGTGTTTGTTAGGGTTTTTAATTTTTTTTTGTTTGTTAATGTTTTTAGGTGTTTTAAGGGGTTCTAGAGTTTTTAGTGGTATTTAGGGGTTTATGGATTTTTAGGGTTTTTAAGGATTTTAGGGGTTTTATGGGTTTCGAGGGTTTTTAAGTGTTTTTAGGGAATTTTACTTTTTTCAGGTATTTTTAGGATTTTTATGGGTTTAGGGTTTTTATTATTTTAAGGTATTTTAAGGGTTTGGGGGGGGGGTTTAGGGTTTTTAGGGGTTTTAGGGGGGGGTTTTGGGTTTTTTTGGGTTTTTGGATTCTTTTCAGGTTTTTAGGGTTTTTAAGGATTTTAGAGTTTTTTAACCTTTTTAGGGGTTTTTAAGGTTTTTAGAGTTTTTAGTGGTTTTTAGGGTGTTTATGGGTTTTTAGGGTTTTTAAGGTTTTTAGGGGGTTTTATTGCATTCAGAGGTTTTTTTTAGATTTTTAGGGTATTTTATGTTTTTAGGGATTTTTAAGAATTTTATGGAATTTAGGATTTTTTAGGGTTTTTTTGGATTTTGAGGGTGCTCAGGTTTTTTTTTCTAGGGTTTTTGAAGTTTTTCTGGATTTTAATGATTTTAGTGTCTTTTGGGGTTTTAGGTTTTTTTTTATTATTATAGTTTTTATGGGGTTTTAGAGTTTTTTTTAACATTTTAAGGGATTTTTAGGGTTTTTAAATTTTTTAGAGGTTTTAGGGTTTTTATGGGTTTTTAAGGGTTGTAAGGTTTTCAGGGGGTTTTAGGGTTTTTAGGGTTTTTTGTTTTTTCAAGGATTTTTAGGGTTTTTTAAGATTTTTATGGTTTTTAGGGTTTTTCAGGATTAGTGGGTTTTTAGAAGTTTTTAGGGTTTTAGCGTTTTTAGGGGTTTTAAGGGGTTTAAGGGTCTTTTGGGTTTTTTGGTGTTTTTTGAGTTTTAAAGGGGTTTTAAGTTTTTTTAGAGTTTTGTTACTTTTTTAGGGGTTTAAATGGTTTTAGATTTTTTGTGGTTTTTAGGGGGTTTGGGGGGGGGGGGGGTTGGGGTTTTAAGGTTCTTATGGTTTTTAGGGTTTTTAGGGGCGTTTTAAGGTTTTAAGGGATTTTACATTTTTAGATATTTTTAGGTATATTTATAGGATTTTTATGGGTTTTGGGGTTTTTTAGGTATTTTAGGGATTTTGAGGGGTTTTAGGGTTTTCAGGATTTTTAAGGGTTTTTAGGGGTTTTATATTTTTTGGTTTTTAGGGTTTTTTTTTATTTTTTCAGGGGTTTTATGGTTTTCAAGGGGTTTTTAACGTTTTCAGGGGTTTAGAGGGTTTTTAGATTTTTAGTGGTTTTTAAGAAGATTTACAGGTTTTTAATATTTTTAGTGGTTTTTATGGTTTTTAGGGGTTTCTCCAGGTTTTTAGGGTTATTTAAGTTTTTAGGGAATTTTGTGGCTTTTTAGGGGTTTTCACGGTTTTTAAGGTGTTTTGGGTTTCTTGGTATTTTTTAGTTTTTGGGGTTTTAAGGTTTTTAGAGTTTTTAACGCTTTTCGTGGTTTTAAGGGTTTTTAGAGGTTTTGTGGTTTTTTATGGTTTTTATGGATTTTTAGGGTTTTATGGTTTTCAGGGGTCTATGGTTTTCAATGGATTTTCAGGGTATTTTTGTATTTCTTACATTTTCAAAGTTTTTTTAAGCTTTTTAAAGATTTTTAAGATTTTAATGATTTTTTATGGTTCTTTAGGGTTTTAAGGGGTTTTAGGGGGTTTTATGTCTTTAGGTATTTTAGGGGTTTTTAGGGTTTTTAGGGTTTTTAGGGTATTTTGGGTTTTTAGGGTTTTTTTGGGGTTTTGAGGGTTTTTATATTTTTTAGCTTTTTTAGGGATTTTAAGGGTTTTTAGAGTTTTTAGTGGTTTTTATCGTTTTATGGGGTTTTAAGATTTTCAGGGGTTTTTCTGGGTTTTTAGGGATTTTTATGTTTTCAAGTATTTTTTTGGATCTTATTGGATTTTTATGGTTTTTAGTGTTTTAAATTTTTTATGGATTTTGGGGGGTTTATGGTTTTTAAGGTTTTTATGGGTTTAATTTCATTTTGGGGTTTTAGGGTTTTTTTGATTTTTTTTAAGGTTTCTGAGTTTTTTTAGATTTTTTAACATTTTTTAGGATTTTAATGGTTTTTATAGTTTTTAGTGGGATTTATGTATGTTCTAAGTTTTTTGGGTTTTTTATGGTTTTTAGGGTTTTTTTATGGTTTTTAGGGTTTTTTTGTTTTCATGGGGTTTTCAGTGTTTTTAGGGCCTTTTCATTTTTAGGGATTTTTATGGATTTTTTAGGATTTGTATGTTTTTAAGGGTTTTTAGGGTTTGAGGGACTTTGAGGGTCTTTAGAGGTTTTTTGGGGTTTTAAAGGTTTTTTGGGACTTTCTTGGTTTTTAGGGTTTTTTGAGTTTTTTTAGTGGTTTTAAGATTTTTTAGAGTTTTAAAACATTTTTAGGCATTTTAAGCATTTAGTGTTTTTTGTGGTATTTGGGAGTTTTAAAAGTTTTAGTGGTTTTAATTTTTTAGGGGTTTTTATAGTTCTCAGGGGTTTTTAAGGGGTTTTTTGGATTTTAGGGATGTTGTGGGTTTTTAGGGGTTTTCAGGGTTTTAGGGTATTTATGGTTTTTATGGGTTTTTTGGGATTTTTTGAGTTTTTTTTGGTTTTTAAGGTTTCTTTGATATTTTTACTATTTTTAGGGGTTTAAAGGGTTTTATATTTTTTGTGTTTTTTGGGTTTTTACCATTTTATGGGTTTTTATGGTTTCTTGTGGTTTTCATGGTTTTACGTGTTTTTTACATTTTCAGGTATTTTTAGGGATTTTTTAGGATTTTTATGGGTTTTAGGGTTTTTAGGTATTTTATGTATTTTGAGGGGTTTTAGGGTTTTCAGGGTTTTTTATAGTTTTTAAGGGTTTTCAATGTTTTTATGGATTTTTTGGTTTTTTGGAATTTTTTGATTTTTTAGGGTTTTTATGTTTTTTAGAGATTTTAACATTTTTAGGGGTTTGAAGGGTTTTTAAAGTTTTTATTGGTTTTTAGGGGTTTTATGGATTTTTTGGGGGTTTTAATGTTTTTAGAGGTTTTTATTATTTTGAGGGGGTTTTCAAGGATTTTCGGGGTTTTTTTTGTTTTCAGGTCTTATTAGGGATTTTAAAGAATTTTTATGTTTTTAGGGTTTTTAGGGATTTGGGGGGGGTTATTATTTTCAGGATTTTTTCATTTTTTAGGATTTTTCATGGTTTTAGGGTCTTTTTGGGTTTTAGGGGTTTTTTTTTATTTTTTAGGGGTTTTATGGGTTTTTTAGAACTTTTAACATTTTAGGGGTTTTTAGGGTTTTTAGAGTTTTTGTGGATTTTTAGGATTTTTTTGGGGTTTTAAGGTTTTTTGGGGGTTTTATTATTTTTTGGAAGTTTTAGGTTTTTAGGGGATTTTACATTTTTTGGGATTTTTAAGCCTTTTTAGTATTTTTATCAGTTTTAAGGGTTTTTAGGGATTTTGGGGGTTTTTAGGGACTTTTTAGTTTTTAGGGTCTTTTTGAGTTTTGTAGGGTTTTTATAGTTTTTAGATTTTTTTACATTTTTTGGGGTTTAAGTTTTTTAGGGGTTTTAGTGGGTCTTTATTGTTTTTTTGGGTTTTTTTGGGTTTTAAGGGTTTTAGGGATTTCCAAGGTTTTTAGGGTTTTTTATGTTTTCATGGATTTTTAGCGATGTTTTAGGATTTTATTGGTTTTTAGGTTTTTTATGGATTTTGAGATTTTTTAGGGGTTTTAGGGTTTTTAGGGGTTTAGGGCCTTTTATGAGAGACACATGGGGTGTCCTGATCTTCATAGCATAGGGTGGAAGATGAAGGATGTGTTTCAGGGCTAAGTGGAAGATAATGGGTATGGATAGTGGATGCAAGTAGTCAATCAATGCTATTAGGAGCGTGACCTACTACTTAGACAACACACTCAAGGGAGGGATGTGATAGACAATCCACACAACAATGCACTTGTATTGAGGTATGGAATTAGGGGATTTGTGATCTTGGATCACCAATCTAACATGTGGATTGACAAGGCAATAATGCACAAGAGCATGGGGGAAAACAAGAACAATCCTCACACAACAGAGAGTAACAAAGAATAAGATCTTTATTACAATCTTGAATGTCATAAAAGTGCCATGGGGTGGCTATTTATATCCAAGGAGTGATACAATAGTCAAGGGTCTAATAATTTAAATTTACAAAGGCTAAACCAACTTTGTTCCCTTAAATTCAAAAAGATAAATTCTACCAAATACTTTTGGAAAAGTAGCACACAAATTTCCAACTATAGACCACAAAATTTAACTTTGAGTGCATAGCCCACCGGATTTCACTTTGGTATCCAAATATGCCATTCTATAATCCTCCATGTAGGAAAGGCTTCCAAAATTCATGTAACCATGTAAACCAGGCTTTAAACATCATGTTTGGGCTTCAATAAGTGAGTTTATAGGCCCATTTTCTCCATCTATGAAAGGAAAGATCCATTGGTCCTTTATTGAATCCAGATGGGTGCCCATTGTATCATTCAACCTCTTTAATCTCCCTCACATCATTGGGCCTTGAAAATCCAACTCCTCTACCCAGGAAACTGACTCAGTGCCTTCAACATGGTTCTCACCATCCTCCCCCTCTTGAAAATGAGTCATCCTCAACTCTCCATCCTCTACAAGAAAAAAAGGATAAAAATTAGAAACATTGAAAGTTTAACTTACACCATAATCACCTAGGAAAGATATATTGTAAGCATTGTGGTTAATCTTCTCAAGCACTCAGAAAGGTCAGTCTCCCCATGGCATGAGTTTTGGTTTCCATTTTTTGAGAAATATTTCCTTCTACATGTGAACCCAGACTAATTGACCAGGTTCAAACAACACTTTCTTGTGACCCTTATTTTCACAATCAACATGTTTCTAGGTCATCCACTTGATATTTTTACTTGCCTTTTTATGGAGTTTATTGATGAATTCTACACACCCTTTCGCATCTATATTTGTTTCTTCCTGCAAAGTCAAAGGAACTAGATCAATAGGGTCGAGGAGGTTAAATCCGTAAACAATTTCAAATGGAGAATAATGAGTAGTGGAATGCTTGGAACTGTTATATGTGAATTCCACATGTGGTAGACACTCCTCATAACTCTTGAGACTCTTCTTGAAAATTTTTCGTAGAAGGGATGATAGTTTCTGATTCACCACCTCCATTTTCCCATCAGTTTGTGGATGAAAAGTAGTGGAAAATAGTAACTTTGTACCCAGTTTTCTTCACAAGGCCTTCCAAAAGTAACTAAGTAATTTTGTGTCTCGATCCGACACAATCATCCTTGGAATTCCATGGAGTTTTACTACTTCCTGAAATAAAATTTTTGCAATGTTAGTGGCATCATGTGTTTTGTGACAAGGAACAAAAAGATACATTTTAGAAAACTGATCCACCACAAAAAAAATGGAATCTCTCCCCATTTTGGTCCTTGGTAACCCCACAATAAAGTCCATTTATATGTCCTCTTAAGGGTTTTGGGGGATTGAAAGAGGAAGATATAATCCATGTGGGTTCAGTTTTGATTTGTCTTTATGGAAAACAATGCACTTTCCCACATAATTTTCAACATCTCTAGATATACTAGGCTAATAAAAATTCTCACTAAGAACACTTAATTTTTTTGCAACACCAAAATATGTCTCCTTTAGTAAAAGTAAACGAATAGATAAATTGGGAATGCAAAGATTATTGATCTGGAATAAGAATCCATCATGTAAATATAACTTTTCTCAACTAACTCTAGGATTACAATGACCATAAGGTTCACTAAAATCTCTATCAATGGCACATAAATCCTTAATGTATGCAAAAATATGGAGTTTAGAATCTAGAAAGGATAATAGAGAATATCTATGTGAAAGTTCATCTGCCACAATATTTTCTTTACCCTTTTTATTCTTGATGATATATGGAAATGATTCAATGAATCCTAGCCATATATCATGTATCCTATTTAGTTTATGTTGGATCCTAAGGTACTTAATATCCTCATGATCAGAATGGATCACAAATTATTTATTCCAAAGATAATACTTCCATGTTTCAAGTACTCTAAACAATCCATACAACTCTTTATCATATGTATCATATTTTAGAGTTGGTCAATTTAACTTATCACTAAAATAATAAATAGGCTTACCTTTCTGTATGTGTACTCCACTAAAACCAATTCTACTTGAATATTACTCAATTTCAAAGGTCTTACCAAAGTTTGGGAGTGCAAGTAGAGGGGTGTGGGTGAGTCTCTCCTTGAGAGCATGTAAATCATTCTATTGAGTTATCCACCATTTGAAAGGAATGTTATTCTTTATCAACTCATTCAATAGTGCTTCTAGTGTGTTTAATTCCTTCACTAATCTCCTATAAAAACTAGAAATCCCATGGAAACTTCTTATCTGTCTAATGGAGATTGGAGTTGGCCATCCTTGTATTGATTTGATCTTCTTGGTGTAAACTTCAACCCCATTGTTGTTCACAACAAATCCAAGTAAAACAATCTTATCAAGGAAAAAATTACAATTAATGATGTTTCCAAACAAGTTTTATTTCCTTAAAACCTCTATGAATTTTATAAATTGATCTACATGCTCATGAAAATTCCTAATATACACCAAAATATAATCAAAGTAAACTACCACAAATTTTCCAATATATGCACGTAATACAAGATTCATTAACCTCATAAATGTGCTAGGTTAATTGGTGAGACTAATGGTCATAAATAAATATTCATAAAGTCCATGTTTTGTCTTAAATGATGTTTTGCACTCATCTCCTTCTTTCAGCCTAATTTGATGGTAGCCACTTCTTAAATCATTTTTTTAGAAAATAGTAGAACCATTTAATTCATCTAGCATATCATCTAACCTAGGGATAGGATGATGATACCTAGACATGATGTTATTTATGGCTCTATATTCATTATACATTCTCCATGTTCTATCCTTATTTGGTACTAGAATCACCAATATGGAACAAGGACTAAGGCTCTCTCTAACATATCCCACATCCAATAGCTCTTGAACTTGAATTTTAATTTCTTTTTTCTCCTCTAGGTTGGTGAGATATCACTACTGTAAATTAAGCTTATACCAACGGTTTCAAACCATTGGTAAAAGCCCTAAAATTGTTGGGAATTTATTTCCCAACGGTTCACTAAACCATTGGAATGGGAGGTGTGGGCATAGCAATATCCCAAGGGTTCAAGCTGAACCATTGGGATAGGTCGTTTGGATTTTCAAAATACCAATGGTTTAGTATTAACCGTTGGTAAATTTCTATCCCAATGGTTGATAATCATGGGTTTATACAACTACACCAATTACAACAGTTCAAAGTGAACCGTTGCCATAATCTGGGTTGTATGGATATGTATACCAACAGTTCTATGAACCGTTGGTATTTAGTCATCTCTAAAAAAACCGTGGGCACCTCTTCCTACCAGCCCCTCTTCCATCCAGCTAGAACCAGCATACAACGACCTCCCCTCTTATGCAATTCCAGCGGCCTCTCCTCTAAAATTCCAATACTGTAATTCCAACAAGCAGCAAGTAGCTGGGTCCCCTTTGGAATTACAGTACAAACCTATATAATAATTATGAATACAAAAAAAACTCATGCAGACAATATACAATGATGAATACAACACTTGAAAATAAAGAATTTTAAAAAACACTCATGCAGAAAATACAATGTCCAAAATTCAAAAAAAAACACCCCCACTACCCCCCCCCCCCCTATGAACACCCCCCCTACACCACCATGCCCCCTTGGACAACCCTCTTACACCCCCTGCACCCCCATGCCCCCCTGGACAGCCCCCTTTCACCCCCCCTGGACAGCCCCCTTTTACCCCCACTGGACACTCCCTCCCTCCCTAGACACCCCCTGGACACCCCCTTGGACACCCCTCCCCCTTGACATCCCCCCAAGACACCCCTCCTAGACACCCCCCCTTCACCCCCATGCCCCCCCTGGACAGCCCCCTTGCACCCCCCTTGAACACCCACATACACCCTGGACAACCCCCTTTCACCCCCACTGGACACCCCCTCCCCCTAGACACCCCTCCTGGACAGCCCCCCTAGACCCCCCTGGACACCCCCCTTGACAGACCCTGGACACCCCCTCCTAGACACCCCACCTGCACCCTCCCCCCTGCCCTGCCGACCCCCCATACAGCCCTTGGACACCCCCATGGACAACCCCTCCTAGACACCCCACCTGCACCCTGCCCTGCAAACCCCCCCGGACAGCCCTTGGACACCCCCGAATAGCCCCTCCTAGACACCCCACCTGCACCCTCCCCCCTACCCTACAGGCCCCCTGACACCCCCCTGGACAGGCCTTGGACACCCCCTGGACAACCCCTCCTAGACACCCCACATGCACCCTCCCCCTACCCTGCAAACCCCCCAACACCCCCCCCCCCCGGATAGCCCTTGGACACCCCCTGGATAGCCCCTTATAGACACCCCACCTGCCCCTTCCCCCTACCCTGCAGACCCCCCCCCCCCCCCAGACAGTCCCTCCTAGACACCCCCTACCTTACAGACCCCCCTGCACCCCCAAGCTTCCAGCCACTACACAACAGCCTTCCTATTTTCCCAGTACTGCCAAAATTTCATTCTGGATAGCTAAGATATTAAATAATATAACAAAAAAATATTAATCACCTTAATGGATTCAGTATCCCAAAGTCTCCATCTGGTAGTCTAAACTGATTCATGTAACCCAATATATTCACATTGTTTAGACTTCATCTGGTAATCTAACAAAAAATACATCTGATGATCCTAAAAACAAAGTTTCTTATGTCCCACTTTTTGGCACTGATATAAAACCATGTATTTTATCCTAGAAGAAAAGGGTGAGAAAAAAAATATAGTTTTTAAACCACCACTTATAGGGTCTGACATAGCAGTTCCTTTTTCCCTTATTGAATATTCCTCCACCACACCAAGGAATAGAAGAAACAGGAATAAAAGAAACATGAAATACCTATTGCAGAATCATCAAGAGTTGCAATGACAGAAAGGAAAGAAATCACATAGAACACACAAATTTACGTGGTTCAGGAATAATCCCTACATCCATGGAGAGGCATAATTCTAACTAAAAATCGGGAGCACAAATTATAGAGTTTTTCCGGTTAGAAACCTTAGCCCAAAAATGGGATACATATGGAGAAGATGATCCACTGTTCCGAACAGGAAGTCCACGTCGCTACAGTGAACAGTGGCCACCTTTGTCAAAAGTGCTACATTGGTTGTCGGCTGGAAGTCAAAAGTGAAACAGTATAGTTGACCCTACTAATCTTGCATCAACATTGATAGCTTATCTCACAATCACTCTATAGAAGTGGAGTCCAAAGGAAGAAACATCTAGTGACAAGTCATCAAAGACTTTACTCAAACCACCAAGCCATTAAGGAATAGTCCAAGTCTAGATTAGGAATGTATGGAACCAATTGGATAAAATGATTTCTGTACTCGAACACTATTTCATGACTTTACTGGATCCTAGAAAATTCTATAGCCGTCATTACCTTCACTTCATTATGAAAGAATGCTAAATGAACCATGCCTTGAAACTTTTCCAAGAATAGTCTTTGTCTGGATTAGTCTGAATAATAGACTTCCACCACTTATAACTCGGACCCTCTAGTAGGATGTTTATAAAAATAACCTTAAGAGACTCATAAATCTAAACCTGGATAAAAATATCCTCAACCTTTAGTACCAAAACCAATTCATCCTAAGAATCTTGTTACCCGTGAATTATTGTGGGGCTACCATCTTGATTATGGGGTTCCTAGGTGTGCCTTCAAGATCGATTTATTCAAGTATTTTTATTCGGTCATGTGGGACTTCTTATGGGATGATTTCAATATGCTCGTCTTTCCAGCTAGGTTGTCGTCTTGGGTTAAAATATGCATCTCTACCCCAATGTTCTCAGTGAACATTAATGTCAATTTACAAGGCTACTTTTCGGGGAAAAGAGGGCTCAGGCAAGGGGATCTGCTTTCACCTTTCCTTTTTGTGATTTGCATGGAGTTTTTCTCGCACATCCTGGACTCCCTTACTTCATCTTTAGATTCTTACAAGTTTCATTAACAATGTGGTAAAACCTTTATTTCTCCCCTTTGTTTTTCAAATGACCTTATATTCTTTTCTTATGGTGATTTGGATTCAGTTTTAGTCTTGAAGCATGCTTTGGATCTTTTTTATTCCCTGTCTGGATTAAATGTTAATCTTTTGAAGTCCCTAATGTTTGCGGCTGGTATATCTTCTGATGTTTGTGATTCTATTGAGTATGTTATTGGGTTTAGGAAGAGGTCTCTTCTTCTTTTTTATCTTGGAGTTCCCCTCATAACTTCCAAGCTTAAAGCTTCTGATTGTGTGGTCTTGGAAGAGAAAATTGTTTGAAGAGTTAAAGTTTGGACTAATAAACCTCTCTCCTATGTTCGGCGGTAACAACTTATTCAATCAGTTATTTTTAGTATGAAATCTTATTAGTGTTATCACTTCATTTTACCCAAGTGAGTGGTGAAATCCATTGAATACACCCTTAGGAATTTTCTTTGGAAAGGTTCTTCGCTGGCTTCCTCTGGGGGTGGCCTACTGTTTTTTCTGTACTTGAGGTGTGGTTTGGATTGGGGCTGGAGTACTAGTTTTTCAGGTTGGTTTTTTTGGCTATATATAGTGGAGATGGGTGTGGGCTGGTGGTGTGTAGGGTCTGGGGTTTTTGGCTATTGTGGTTGGTGTCTGTGGCTGATTTGGGATGGAGTGGCTGGTGCAGGTTGGAATGCAGGTGGCAGGGGGATGGCAGGGGGATAGTGCGGGTTGGAACAGGTGGTATGGGGTTGTTTTGTAGGTGGAATGGGGTTAGTACGGGCTGTAATGCAGGAGGCTGGGGGATGGTGTGGTGGCTGGTGCGGGCTGGAGTGGCTGGTGCGGGCGGGAAGGAAGGCGGTAGGGGGATGGTACGGGCTGGTGTAGGCTGGAATAGGTGGCAGGGGGATGGTGTGGGCTAGATTGCAGGTGGATGGGGGCTATTGGGCATGTGGAAGGGGCTAGTGTAGGCTGAGATGTAGGAGGTCGGGGCTGGTGAGGGATGGAACTGGTGGCTAGGGCTGTTTTACAGGTGGTAGAGGGCTGGCATGAGTGTTTTGCAGGAGGCTGGGGGTGGAGGCTGGTGTGGTGGGTGGTGTGGTGGTTGGTGCAGGCTGTATTGCAGGTGTTCTAGGGCTGGTGCAGGCTCGAATGCAGGTGGAAGGGGGCTAGAATGTTGGTGTAAGGGGCTGGTTGTAGGTGGTGGGGGGATGGTGCGGGCTAATTCGAAGGTGGCAGGGGGGGATGCTGCGGGCTGGAATGCTGGTGGAAGCAGGCTAAAATGAAGGTGGAAGGGGGATGGTGTGGGCTAGATGTGGTTGGTACATGCTGTATTGTGGTGGTTGTGGTGGCTGATGGTTCGTAGGTGGACTGTGGCGACCTCCTTGTGTTGGTGGTTGGGAGCGTGCGTTAGTGTGGTTGGGTGCGTGTGTGTGTTTTCGAGTGTGGGAGTGTGTGCTCTCCATGGGGTGGGTGTGTGGGTTCATGTGGGTGGGTGCGTCCTTTTTCTTCTTGGTTGTCGCTTGCGTCAAGTAGAACTTGGTTCTTTCATGATGGCGGGGCAGTTTCATGTGATTCTTGGGTCTCCAATTGGATGTTCGTTTGATGTTCGCCTATTTCTTTTGCGTCTCTTCACGTGGAGGTTGCTTCTTTGCTGCTGGTGGCGGGATGATGGTGGTTGTTGCGGTCTCTTCCTTTGGGAGCTGCTTACTGTGCTCAGGATTCTTGTTGGTCACATGCTCTTGACGGTGCTTGCTTCCTCTCAATGGGTTACGGACTCCATGTGGCTTGGAATTTTGGGTGGTTGGCTTGCTTCTTCAGCCTTGGTTCTCCATAGGGGCTGGTTCTTTTCTTGGCTTCTTGGCCTTGTTCCTGGTGCTTGGTCACCTTGTTCCACCCATTGGTTGAGTAGTTTGTTATTCATTTTAATTCATCTTACACCTTTTATATATGTTCTATTTTCCTTGAATATATATATATATATATAATCTAAAACAATAAACACAAACACCATCAAAATGGACATCAAAACTCCATCCCTATGAGACATAAAATTGATCAATAAGTAATCTCAAGACATCATTTAAATAAAACTAAAATCCAATAATTTATAAATTCATAAAAATCCAACAATATGGACTTTTACTTCATTGAATAAGTAATCCAAATTTTCCTATTTAACCCAACATGGTTTTATCAAAACTTATTTCAAAAAGAACTTTCATTCATTAAAATGTCATTTTTACCCATGAGGTTTTTGAAAAACTCATCTAATAAAGAGAAACATTTAGTGTTTATGAAACCATTTAAACGCAATTTTAGATTTTGGTAAAATAGTTCTAACATTCAAATAGTTCAAAAGAATCTACTTTAAAAGTACATTCAGCTTCAATCCTTTAAAAGATTCTAATTATACTTTATTAATATCACTTTAAAACCTTGAAAATAATTAACACTTTCCCTTTTTCTAACGGAATTGAAATTTTTTCCAAAAATAGGTTATCATTTGAAAAAAAAATATTTTAGAAACTTTTCCAAATACAAATATCATTATAAAAGTATTCTCAAGTCTTATTATATTCCAACATTTACTATGATGTCCCTCGAGCACTTAGATGGTCCTTGTAGAATACAAGTAGCAAGCTTCACCCTCATTTCCAATGTTGTCTACAGGTGACTAAATATTTTTATGAGAGACTCAATTCAGATATTTTCTACATGAGGGTCTCCCTCCCCATTAACTATGGGTGGGTAATGTATCTAAAACTCTATCTAGGTATCATACATCGAATTCTGACAGGACTGCGAACCGCCGTAGGGTGTCGTCCTGGAGCAGGGCCAAATCATGGCATTACCATGGCGTGATCATAGCGTGGCCGCGACTTGACTGTGGATTGACCGTGGCGTGACCGCGGCGCGACCGCGACATGACCACGGTGTGTTGGCCCAGTCCAGTAACATCCTCAGGGTAGCATCTTCCGGTCAGGAATGAAGGGAGCGGGAGGAGGCGGGGCAACATTCCGGTCATCACCCCGCTAGCAGAAATTGTGATTAGTCAGTATCAACATTGACCACAAGAATCATGTAATACTATCAAAAAGATGATCAAAAGCATCTATTTTAAAATTAAATTTGGCTTCAATCCTTTAAAAAATTCTAATTATGCTTTATTAATATCACTTTAAAACCTTGAAAATAATTAACACTATCCCTTTTTCTAATGGAATTGAAAATTTTTCCAAAAATAGGTTATCGTTTAAAAAAAACATTTTATACACTTTTCCAAATACAAATATCATTATAAAAGTATTCTCAAGTCTTCTTATTGTCCAACATTTACTATGATGTCCCTCAAGCACTTATATGGTCCTTGTAGAATACAATTAGCAAGCTTCACCCTCATCTCCAATGTTGTGTACAGGTGACTAAATATTTTAATGAGAGACTCAATCCATAGATTTTCTACCTGAGGTCCTCCCTCTCCATTAACTATGGGTGGTTATGTATCTAAAACTCTATCTAGGTATCATACATCGAATTCTGACAGGACTGCGAACCGCCGCGGAGTGTCGTCCTGGAGCAGGGCCAAATCATGGCATTACCGTGGCGTGACTGTGGCTTGACTGCGGCATGACCGCGACTTGACCATGACGTGACTGCGGTGTGACCGCGGCATAACCACAACGTGACTGTGGCCTGATCGCGGCATGACTTCAGCGTGACCGCGGTGTGTTGGCCTGGTCCAACGACATCCGCAGGGTAGCATTTCTTGGAACTCTAATAAAATATTACCTCATATCTAAACATGATACAAATAACCATCACTACACTTTGGTTTAGAATAAAGCACGCCTCATTTGGAGGGGTTTTATTATAAAATTATGGAATGGATTTATCACGCAATTCATTTAATTATATTTAACATTTATTCTAAAACTCATTCAGCACAAATCAAATGCAATAACTTAAGCTACTAGATCAACATAACTATCACTGTGAGTTTTTGCGGACATCGCACCTCCATTGGAGGGGTTTTATTATAAAAACATGAATTTATTTATCAAATGAAACAATTATATTAAAGAACAATTATTCAAGATATGAAATTCAATTTAAAGCATTCTTGAATTAAAGAGGCTAGGAGAGGGACCCTACCTCAAGGTGGAACTAAGTCGTCCACTTCGGATCTTGGAGCTTTCTAACTAAAAGCTGCTACTACCCCATTGGGTATACACACCTTCACACACATGCAAGGACACCTAGCCCCTATGAACACACCCGCATAGCCATGAGCATGTGCAAGGGGATCCTTTCACATATTCTTATATGCATATACCAATCTCCACTCACCTGCGTATGCATTTATATATATATATAAATGGGCACACCTATCCCCATACGTGCATAATCACTTCCATGGATGACTATACACATAACAGGGGAACCCACATACATATACTTACTTACCTATGCACACGCAGGCAGCTCTCCCTTGACTTGGTGACTTGAAACCAATGAGAAGGGATCAATGCACTACAGAAAGGATATTAGGAATCTTTAAACACATAAAGGATGCTAAATAACCAGTGAGAAACCAACCAACGACATTAAAGCCTTAGCTCGATTGGAAGAAGAGAACCAAATCCACCCAAACCAACACGAAACAATCCAACACCCTACTGAAACCATAATATGGAGTCAAAAATACCAAAATCCCCAAATACATGAGGTGCGAGACAAGTAGTAACCATAAAATCTTACCTCAGATCAAAGCTAGTGGACTGAATCAATATGAACCCCTTTGCAGAATATAACTACCCTCTATCCATAGAAAGTAGTAAAAGACCTAAGTGGCCAATGTGATAAAGAAAATAAAATAAAAACTAAACTAAAACATACCTATCTCCTGTGACTATACACGTCACTGCCCAACATATGAGAACCACAATGCCCCATGGGTCAAATCACGTTCCTGCAAGCAAAGGGGAAATAGATCCATGTTTAAAAATGATACTATCAAATGGTACATTCCTATTAATTAACAATTACTCTTCCTATTAATGGTATATAATCAGTTTGGATTGAGTTTGATCTTAGTTTAGTATTGTTCGATACAAGTTTTTTTGGGAAATTTCTATTAGATTTAGTTTTCCTTGTTTTTGGTTTATATTATTCAATCCATATTAACAATTATATCCATTAGTTCCATATCTGGAGTAAAAAATACATAGAAATGAATGATATCATATAAGAAAAATCATAAGAGGGGAAAGATGTAAAGTAGTCTTATCCATGCAATTCATACCTAATATAGATTTTTCATGGACACATAAATCACCAAAATCCTCATATTAAATTGGGCCAAACAAAGAGGGAAGAATAAACCAACCTCAAATGGTGGTAGATAAACCAAGATGATCCAAACTACTTTACCTTCGGCAACGGATGCCAAATCACATCTGAGGTGGACCCGAAAGAACCATGATACGCCCTAGAAACAAGGATCAAAGTTAGATAAGGGGAAATTATACAAATAAAGATCTAAAATGTTTATGATAGAAAATTTTAACTGAAAATGGAAACCATACAAGAAATAGATAGTATAATTTAATTAGTTGTTGACATTTCTAAAGAAGATCCTAAGAGATTTCATAAGAAAAATCAAAAGTAGTTGAATATATTTTTTGAAGGTATAATTATGTTGGTCATGGAGCTATCATATGTATGACTTTGATTCTAGTGTCAAAAGAATTTGATTAGTGGTAAGGGAAAAGAGCCAATGTTATCATGTTCTAAACTAGTTGCTACAAATGGATCCACACCTATGAAGAAGGTTGAACATGATAAGAAAGAATGTTTGATCATATGGTCTGATGAGTTATAAAAGTATAAACTAAAAAATGAAAAACATTGAGAGTTCTATAATTTTTCAAGTGAATATGCAATTTTCAAACAATAATAAACATGTGAAAGAAGAGAAAACCATGTTTCCTCAACAAAAACATGTTTAGAATGTGAGAAGTAAGAAAGTGAAAAGAAAATAAAACACTTTTGAGATACAAAAAAAGTGCTCCAGTGTTGAGAAAAAGGCCTCAATCAATGTTATAACTTAGAAGTTGATAAAACCACCTTATTACCATACTTGTTGATATAAAAAACAATCGAATTGAAATGTCACATAACACGCACTTCACATATATATATTTTTTGTAAATGAAAATAATTTTGAAAAATGAATCCTTTATATAGTGTTTTTGTTCTTCTATGTCACTCTCAATGCATCCATGAATCTCGGCTGCACAAAGCCCCAATTGAAAATGCCTATTCAATAACTAATAAAATTGATTTTGGGAAAAACCCCTTGGAAGAATATGAAAAAGTGAATAACTTAATGGATCGATGTGCAAGGGGATCCTTGCACATATGCTTATATGCATATACCAGTCTCCACTCACCTACGTATGAATATATATATATATATACATGGGCACACCTAGCCCTATACATGCATAATCACTACCATGGGTGACTATACACAAACGGGGGAACCCACATACATATACTTACTTACCTATGCACATGCAGGCAAGTCACCCTTGACTTGGCGACTCCAAAACAATGTGCAGAGATTAACACACTACAAAAAAGATATTAGGAAACTTAAAACACATAAAGGATGCTACATAACCAGTGAGAAACAAACCAATGACATTAAATCCTTACCTAGATTAGCAGCGGAGAACTAAATCCACTTGAACCAACACTAAACGATCCAAAGTCCTACCAAAAACATAATATGGAGTCAAAAACACTGAAAGCCCCAAATATATGAGGTGAGAGATAAGTGGTAACCATAAAATCTTACCTCAGATCAAAGTCGGCAGACTGAATCAATCCGAACCCCTTCTGGCCCCTTCGTAGAATATAACTACTCTTTGTCCAAAGAAAGCAGTAAAAGACCTAAGTGTCCAATGCGATAAAGAAAATAAAATAAAAACTAAACTAAAACATACCTGTCTCCTGTGACTATACACGTCACCGCCCAACATATAATAACCAAAACACCCCATGGTTCAAATCATGTTCCTGCAAGAAAGGGGGAAACATATCCATGTTTCAAAATAATAATATCAAATAGTACATTCCTATTAATTAACAATTACTCTTCCTATTAATGGTATATAATCAGCTTGGCTCAAGTTTCAACATAGTTTGATTTTTTTCGATACAGGTTTGTTTGGGACATTTCCACTAGATTTAGTTTGTCTTTTTTTTTGTTTATATTATCCTGGACAATTTCATTCATTTGGGTTCTATTCGATCATGAAATTAGTCTTATTCATGCAATTCATACCTGAAATAGATTTTTCATGGGAACATAAATCACCAAAAGCCCCAAATTAAATTGGGCCAAACAAAGAGGGAAAAATAAACCAACCTCAAATCCCATTGGACACCCCACCCCACCCCTATACAGCCCCAATCCCCTAGACAGCCCCACCACCCCACCACCTGGACACCCCCCACCACCCTAGACACCCCACCCCCCTAAACATCCCCACACCCACATGGACACCCCCACCCACCTGGACACCCCCAACCCCCTTGGACAGCCCCCAACCCCATGGACAACCCCCACCATATGAACACCCCCCTGGACACCCCCACCCCCACAGAACCCCCCCCCCCACCCCCTGAACACCCCGACCCCCTGGACACCCCCACCCCCATGGATAGCCCCCTGGATAGCCCCCCACCCCAACCCCCTTAGACAGCCCCCAACCCCCTAGACACCCCCTAGACACCCCCCCCCCCACATGGACACCCCCACCCACCTGGACACCCACCCACCACCCACCTGGACCCCCCCCCCCCCCCACCTAGACACCCCCAACCCCCTTGTATAGCCCCAACCCCCTAGACAACCCCCCACCCCCTGGACACCACCCCACCCCTGGACAGCCCCCCCACTGGACATCCCCTACCCCCTTGGACAGCCCCGCAACCCCCTGGAAAACCCCCATCCCCTGAACAGCTCCCACCCCCCTCAACATAAACATGTTTAGAATGTGAGAAATAAGAAAGCACAAAGAAAATAAAACAATTCTGAGCTACAAAAAAAATTCTGCAGTAGAAAAAATCCTCAATCAATGTTATAACTTAGAAGTTGATAAACCCACCTTATTACCATACTTGTTGATATAAAAAAACATTCGAATGGAAATGTCAGATAACATGCACTTCACACACGTATATTTTTTTCAAGGAAAATAATTTTTCAAAATGAATCCTTTATATAGTGTTGTTATTCCATTGAAAAAATCATCATGGAGAAAATATGAAAATACATTCTTGTTAATCACATCTCTAAAAAAGTTTCAACAAATTTCCCCTGAGTTAATGCCATATTTATAGGGAACTTTGCATCCAGATAAAACTTTATAATTTAATAAAATATGGTTACTCATTCAACTGTATGTGAATCCAAAAAGAACAACACATTTATCCACAAACCAATTTCCCTTCACATGAATCATATACATATTAAAACAGTATGCATTAGATAACATTTTCATTTGCAAATTATAACACCCCATTCACATGACAACTACATGGACAAAGCATCAGTGGTATGAATAATTATACACATAAAATATTCTTAACATTTTTATGAGATACAAATGTTTTCACATAGAATATGATATTCTTTATGAAACTAGAAACACATCATAACCTAAATCGCAAAGAAATAATGTTCTCATAGTATCTTCTATGTGAACTTCCAATTATTTATATCTATAAAAACTACAATGATAAATATTTTTATGTTTTGAGAAAACCAAAATCAATCATATATCACAGATGAATGAAACAATAAGAAAAGATACAAATTGAATAAAAAAAACTCAAACAAAAAAATGAATCAATTAATCATACCAGAAGAAGATTTGGGACTTACTGCCAAATAATACTGGAAACGTAGAAGGGGATGCTCGAACAGAGGGGATCCATGACCTAGGCGGGATGCCCGACCACCAGAGGGTATGCTCGACCTTCTCGACCTAAGGGGGATTCACGTCGGGTGAGGGAAATCTTTTCCTAGGGGGATTAGCATTGGGTGAGGGAAATCTTAACCTAGGGGGGGATGTGAGACCTCGGAGGGGATGCTCTACTAGAGGAGGATGAGGAGGGGGATTCTTGAGCAATGGCGAGTAGCGAGCGGCGAGCGGTGAGATGTGAGGGGGAGTTCAAATGGGAGGAGGGGAGCGTGCAATGAGCTGCGAGCTACAATAAGGGGGAGTCGGGATGGGAGCAACGGTGAGGGGGATTCGAGATGGGAGTAGCGGTGAGGGGGAGTCGGGATGGAGAGGATCATTTCATGATGGAGAAGCGGGGGTGCGGCGTGATGGGAAGTTGGGATGGGAGGAGGGTCGCATTTTAGGTAGGTTTATCCCAACAGTTTATAAGAACTGTTGGCTATTGAGCTAGTTTTTTCCAACGGTTCACTAAAACCATTGATAAAACCAACTTATATTAATGTATACCAATGATTTCACAGAACCATTGGTATAGCCTCTTTATTCCAACGGTTTTTGAAAACTATTGGGAAATAACTGTTGGTATAAGTGGGATTTCCACCAGTGTATATAGAGTAGTTTAGTAGTTATGCTCTGAGTATGATTTTAATTTGATGATCAATACCTATAATGGTTGGAAAACCCGGTGGCACCTCTTCTAGAAAGTCATCATTTTACTCCTATAGAAAAGACTCAACAAATTTTGGAAAATGGGGAAATTCATCAGTATTTAGCAACACCACTTTGTACATGAGTACTAAGAGGGTTGTTGTGAAAAAAAATCTTCCTTAACCTCACTCTTTTTTTCCAACACCACACTTTTCTCTTCTCTCAAATTATTTTTTCTTCTTGATTTTTCTTTTCTCTCAATTTCTTTTCTTCCATCATTTTCTCTCCTTCCCTCATTTCTCCTTTTTCATTTTCACTATTTTTTTCTTCATCACTCATTTTTTATTCTCTCTCAAAATATGATATTTAAAATTTTTTTCGGGGGACATGGGGTTGAGGGTTATAGGTTCCCATCATAGTAAAAAATAGTGAAGATTTAAGAAACCATCATGAGTAACATGTCGATCGTACTACTGCAGTCATCCCAACCAAAATGGAAGGACTTTGTAGGAACAACAATGAAAAAAACCTCATTTTTTACTTACCAATGGTGAACAAAAACTTCAATTTCTTGGTGACCTTCAACTCCCCACAATCATTAAACCATTGAATATGTACGGATGTTGGTTCCTCAATGTCGGGAGTCCCAAATTATCCACCAAATCAGTGTTTTCCACATTTCTAAAACTTCCCCCATCAATCATAACACTACATACCTTCCCATTGATATTGCATCGTGTATAAAAAAGGTTCTCTCACTGCTCCTTCTCTACAATGGTCATTTATGCACTTAAAACTCTCATAGTGATAAAAATCTCACCATCTTCTACAAATTCTACATTATTAATTTAAGGGGATTCCTCTTCTTCCTACTCCAAGCTCTCTCCATTAGTCTCCCATTATCCATACTTGTTGATGGTTAGGTTTTGCTGGTTTGGGAATTCACTAGTGATGTGACCCCTTCCTAAACATTAGAAACACCTAATATCTTGATTCCTGGTTTGGTTAGCCTAAAAAGTAGGTTTCTTAGGTGGAAGAATTATCTTGTCACTTTTGCGATCAAACACCTCTTTTGGATTTGATGATTCTCCAATCTCCTTCCTTGAATTTCTCCATGGAGAGAAAGGGGTAGTGGGTTTCTTCATATTTATCCTCCTTTTAATTTGTTTCTAGACCTTGGTGGATCATATCTTGTATCTCCACATGGTGGTACATCTCCACTTGATTGGAAATCTCTCGATTGAGCCCATGTAAAAAACTATGCCATGGTTTTCTCTGGATCCTCCTCAATGTTTGATCAAATCATGGAAATTTTCATCACTTTGTAGTAATCTTCTATACTCTTACTCCATTGGATGAGATGTTGAAGTATGTTGTGGAGATCTCTATAGTAGCGTGAGGGAAAAAACTGCTTCTACATGGAAAAATTCAAGTCATCCCAAGTGTTGATGGGATATCTACCATATCTAGCCCTATCCTTTTTCATTTTATACCACAAAATTAAATCATAATTAGAAAATTCAAGGGAAGAAAGTTTGAACTTTTTGTCCTTTGAGTATTCTTTTCATGAAAACACCTACTTGATCCACATCTCCCACTCCATGTATGCTTCCAGATCAATTTTCCCTTGAAAAGAAGGGACCTTCACCTTGATCCGACCAATTAGTTCATTATCATGTGATATCCTTTGGACTCCTCTAGTTTGTTGGTACAACCTCCTCCTTTTTGGGACATCCTTGAAATCACCATCAATTTTTTCTATCTCATCCTCCATGTAGTGGGGGCGATGTGGTTCTGAAGCATGTCATGGATTATTATAAATCATCCTTGGGATTGATTGATTCTCCAGGTTGTCAATCCTCTCATGTAGAACCTACAAATTCATATAAAGAAGCTTCCAGAAATGGCTCACCAAATCTTTCATTTGGAGTGGTGTGGCTTCTAGTGTGGGAGATCTACTTTGACTTCCTTCATCACTAGCATGCACATTTTTATTCCCAATATCTTTTTCCATGATATGTAACACTAACACAAACACACATGGGGAGAAACACACACAATGGTACACACTCTCAAATGCAAGATGTACACACACACACACAATATATACACACTCATGCACACAAGAATACATACTCACATGCTCAAGATATAAACACTCACACAAACAAGTATGCACACTCACACACTCAAGACACACACACACACACACAATATATATATATATATATATATATTATTTTTTAAATATTGCTCCACTATGAACACTCAATTAAAATCCCAATCTCTTACAAAATCTAATACCATGTTTAGGGTGATCACATTCAACCAATCCTTACCCAATCGATATTGTGTCGAGGTATGGTTTAACACAACCCATTTGAGTGGAAAAGGGTTCAAAAAATGGTAAAGGGTGGAAAATGTGGTAGAAAATATGGGTAAAAGGTCAGAAAAGGGGTGGAAAGGTGTAGTATGTGGGTTTTGTCTATTTGTGCAGGATAAGAAAAATTAATAATAATATGAGCCAAAAATTTTATGGTGATGAAGTAAAATGATGTAGAAAGTGATGTACGGAAATAAAAAGTGCTAATAATGTAAATCACAAAGAAGATGTAATTATATCATTTTCTCTTCTTCTTTTTGTCAAATATACACAAAAAGAGTCGTTCTTAGAGTTTTAAAGTAAAATATGATGAAAATAGAGTAAGAAATTATATTTAAAATATCTCCAAGAAAGGACGTGCTTAATTTTAAAAAGAACAGAATGATGAGTTGAGAGAATTTTATTTTATTTTTTATTCTTTTTTTCAGTTAAAAATCAAATATAGGGAATAAAATTCAAAAAGAAGATGGATGAATGATTTTATTAATGTAAAAATATTTCAATATTTCACAACAAAGGCCAATTCTAGAGGTATTGAAGAAAAAGTTTTTTTTTATTTTTTTTTTGTTTTGAATGGATGGATAATAAGGAAAGATGAGAAGGGTAATGGATATATGGGATAGAAAAGGGTGATATATTCCTACCATGTCAATTAGATCTCTAATACCAACTGATGTGAGATGCATGGGGTGGCTCAATCTTCATAGTGTATGGTGGAGGATAAAGGATGCAGTTTGGGGAAAATTAGCAGATACTGGGTATGGATAGGGGATGCATGTAGTCAATAAACACTATAAGGAGTGCAAACTACTACTTATATAACACACTCAAGGGAGGGATGAGATAGTCAATACATACAAAAATGCACTTGAGTTGACGCACATAATTGGGGGATTTGTGATCTTGGATCACCAATATAACATGTATATTGACAAGGAAAGAATGCACAATAGAAAGTGGGAAAACCATAAAAATCACCAAACAAGATAGAGAAACAAAGAATAATCTCTCAATTAAAATATTTAATGTCATACAAGTTCCAGCATGTGGCTATTTATATCCAAGGGGTGATACAATAGTAAAGAGTTTAATACCCTAAAGTCATAAAGGATAAACCTAATTTGTTCCACTAAATTCAAAAATATAAAGTCTATAAAATACTTTTGGAAAATTAGCACACAAATTTCCAATAATAGCCCACTAGATTTGACTTTGAGTTCATAGCCCACTAGATTTGAATTTGGCATCCAAATATGACATTATAGAATCATATATGTGAGATAAGCAACCAAAATTCATGAAATCATGTGGGCCAAGCTTTAAACATCATTTTTGGGCTTCAATAAGTGAGTTTATAGGCCCATTTGCACTATCCATGTAAGGTAAGATCCATTAGGCCTTTAATGAAGTGAGATGGGTGCCCATTATAGAATTCAACCCTTTTAATCTCCCTCAAATAATCAAGACTTGAAAATATAACTTCTCAACCCAATAAATCGACTCAGTTCCTTCAACATGGTTCTCATAAGTCTTTTTGTGTTTTTTTGGTTTTTTGGTTTTTTATAATTTTTAATTATTTTGAGAGTTTTTTTAATTTTTTTAATGTTTTTAGGGGTTTAAATGGTTTTTAATTTATTTTTAATTTTCAGGGTTTTAATGGGGTTTTAGGACTTTTAAGGTTTTAGGAGTTTTTATGGTTTTCCATGAATTTTCAGAGTTTTATGGTTTTTTATGTTTTTAGGGATTTTAAAGATTTTTAGGATTTTTATGGGTTTTAGGGTTTTTTTGGTGTTTAGGGTTTCTCATGGGTTTTTAGAGTTTTTTGGGCTTTTAGGGTTTTTCGTGTCTTTTTGGGTTTTTTAGGTTTTTTAGTTTTTTACTATTTTTAAGGTTTTTTAGATTTTTTTAATGTTTTTAGGGGTTTTTAGGGGTTTTAAGGGTTTTTAGAAATTTTAGTTATTTTTTAGAGTTTATGGGTTTTTAAATATTTTTAGGGGGTTTTATAGTTGTCATGGGGTATTTCATGGTTTTTATAGTTTTTTATGTTTCCAAGGATTTTTCATAATTTGTTAGGATATTTATGGTTTTTAGGGTTCTTAAGGATTTTGATGGTTTTTAGGGTTTTTATTTTTTTTTATGGTTTTTATCATTTTTCAGGGTTTTTAAGTTTTTTTTAGTTTTAATGTTTTTTTGAGTTTTATAGGGTTTTTATGGTTTTTAGAGTTTTTTAACATTTTTAGTGGTTTTAAGGGTTTTTAATGTTTTTAGTGTTTTTATGGTGTTTATGGGGTATTAGGGGTTTTACAATTTTAGGGGTTATTTATAGTTTTTAGGGGATTTTAGGGTTTTTTATTTTTTCAGGGATTTCAAGGTATGTTTTAGTATTTTTATGGGTTTTAGGGGTTTTTAGTGTTTTTGGGAATTTTGAGGGTTTTATGGGTTTAAAGGGTTTTTAGAATATTTAGGGGGTTTAGGTATTTTTAGTATTTTAGGGTCCTTTTGAGTTTTTTATGGTTTTTTAGGTTTTTTATAGTTTTTAAAAGTTTTTAGTAGTTTTATGGGTTTTAAGTAGTTTTTTGGGTTTTTTGGGTTTTTATGGATTTTAGGTTTTTAGGTGTTTTTATGGTTTTTAGGGGCTTTTTAGGGTTTTTGGGTTTTTTATATTTACTGAGATTTTGAGGGATTTTTTAGAAAGTCTATTATTTTTAGAAATTTGAGGCTTTTTAGGTTTTTTAGAGTTTTTAGGGTTTTTAGGGTTTTTTGAGTTTTTAATGTTTTAAGGTTTTTTAGATTTTTAAAACATTTTAAAGGGTTTTAAGGGTTTCTAGAATTTTCAGTGGTTTTTAGGGTTTTTATGGTTTTTAGTGTTTTTAATGTTTTTAGGGGTTTTTATGGTTTTCAGGTGTTTTTCAGTGTTTTTAGGGTTTTTTAAGTTTTCAGAGATTTTTTTTTGGGTTTTTTAGGTTTTATGGTTTTCGGATTTTTTAGGATTTTTTATGGATTTTTAGAATTTAAGGGGTTTTTCATGGGTTTTATGGTTTTTCAGGGTTTTTATGGGTTTTTTTTGGATTTTTAGAGGTTTTTTGTGTTTTTTAGGGTATTTAAGGTTTTTATAGTTTTTTAATGTTTTTAGGGGTTTTATGGGTTTTATTGTTTTTAGTAAATTTTTAGTGTTTTTTAGTTTTTTATGGGTTTTTATATTTTTCTGGAGTTTTTTAGGGATTTTAGGGGTTTTAATGTTTTTCTAGATTGTTTGGGGTTGTTAAATATTTTTTATGGATTTTACAGTTTTTTGGGTTTTAGAGATTTTTAGGGTTTTTAGATTTTTGAGGGTTTTTAGGTTTTTTGGGGTTTCTAGGGTGTTTTGGGGTTTTGGGTTTTTTGTGTTTTTTAGGGGTTTAAGGTTTTTAAAGTTTTTCAATATTTTAGGTGTATTAAGGGGTTTTAAGGTTTTTAGTTATTTTTAGGGTTTTTAAGTTTTTAGGGTTTTTTATGATTTTCGGGGTTTTTTCAAGGTTTTAAGGATTTTTTACATTTTCAGGGATTTAAGGCTTTTTTTGGATTTTTATGGTTTTTAGGGTTTTTAGGGATTTTAGTGATTTTGAGAGGTTTAAGATTTTTTAGGGTCTTCTAGAGGTTTTAGGGGCTTTCAAGGGTTTTAGGGTCTTTTTTTGTTTTTAGGGAGTTTTGAGATTTTTAGGTTTTTTAATGTTTTTAGATTTTTTTAATGTTTTTAGGGGTTTAAAGGATTTTTAGAGGTTTTAGTGGTTTTTAGGGTTTTTATGTGGTTTTAGGGGTTTTCATGCTTTTTAGTTTTTTTATGGTTTTTATAGTTTTTGAACATTTTTAGGGGTTTAAGGGTTTTTAGTGTTTTTTTGTCATTTTAGTGTTTTTATGAGTTTTTAGGTGTTTTATGGTTTTTAGGGGTTTTTATAGTTTTCATAGGGGGTTTAGGCTTTGAAGGTTTTTTAATGTTTTTTACATTTTTAAGGGGTTTAAGGGTTTTTAGAGTTTTTAGTGGTTCTTTTGGATTTTTTGGGGGTTTTAGGGTTTTTAGGGATTTTTATGATTTTAAGTATTTTTAATGGGATTTTAGGATTTTAGGGTTTTTAGGGTTTTTAGGGGTTTTTAGGGTTTTGGGGTTTTCAAGGGGTTTTAGGGGTTTTTAGGGTTTTTAGGGTCTTTTGGGGGGTTTTTTCAGTTTTTTAGGGGTTGTAAGGTTTTTATAGTTTTTAAACATTTATAGGGGTTTTATATTTTTTTAGTGGGGTTTTAGGGTTTGTATCGGTTGTTATGGTTTTCAAGGTTTTTAGGGGTTTATTGTTTCTAGGGTTTTTATGGTTTTTTACATTTTTTAGGATTTTAGGGATTTTTAGGATTTTTAGGGTTTTAGGGTTATTTTAGTTTTTAGGGATATTGATGGTTTTTAGGGGTTTTCAGGATTTTTTTGGAATTTAGGGGTTTTAAGGGTTTTGAGGGACTTTTTTGGGTGCTTAGGGTTTTTTTTGAGTTTTTAGAATTTTTTAGGATTTTTAGAGTTTTTAACCTTTTTAAACCTTTTTATGGGTTTTAAGGATTCTTGGAGTTTTTAGTAGATTTTTAGGGTATTTTATGGTTTTTAGGGGAATTTATGGTTTTTTGGGGTTTTTAGGGTTTTGGGGTTTTTTATGTTTTCACGGATTTTTAGGGTTTTTTTGGATTTTTATGGTTATTAGGGTTTTTAGGGTTTTTAGGGATTTTAAGGGGTTTTAGGGGTTTTCGAGGTTTTTTAGGGTATAAGGTTTTTCAGGGTTTTTAGGGTTAATTTGGGTTTTTAGGGGGTTTTGAGTTTTTATGGTTTTTAAGGTTTTTTAGAGTTTTTAAGGGTTTTAGTGGTTATAATATTTTTTATAGTTTTTAGTGGGTTTTAGGGTTTTTATGGGTTTTAATGTTTTACGGTTTTAAGGGGTTTTTATAGTTTTAGGTGTTTTGAGGTATTTTTTACGATATTTCTAATTTTTAGGGTTTTTTAAAATTTTGATGGTTTTTAGGAATTTTAGGATTTTTTAGGGATTTTAGGGATTTTTGTTATTTTTGGGTTTTTATGGTTCTTTTTTGAGTTTTTAGGGTTTTTATGGTTTTTTTATAGTTTTGAATTTTTTTAGGGGTTTTAAGGGTTTTTAGAGTTTTTAGCGGTTTTTTGGGTTATATGTGTTTTAGGGTTTTTACGGTTTATAGGGGTTTTTTATGGTTTTCATGTGTTTTTTAGGGTTTTTCAGGTTTTTACATTTTTAGGGAATTTTAGGTAATTTTTGGATTATTATGATTTTTAGGTTTTTAATGGATTTTGAGGGGTTTTAAGGTTTTAAGGGGTTTTAGGTTTTTTATGGGTTTTTTTGGGTTTTTTTAGTTTTTTAGGGCTTTAAGGGTTTTTAGAGGTTTTTAACATTTTTAGGTGATTTAAGGGTTTTTAGAGTTTTAGTGGTTTTTTAGTTTTTTATGGTTTTTTTATTATTTTTAGTGGTTTTTATAGTTTTTGAGGGGTTTTAAGGGTTTTAGGGTTTTTTTATGTTTTTTACGATTTTTCTATATTTTTTAGGATTTTTATTATTTTTAGGGTTTTTAGGTATTTTGGAGGTTTTTAGTGTGTTTGAGGGTTTTTTAGGATTTTTAGTATTTTTAGAGTTTTTTAAGGTTTTATGGTTTTTTTTTCAATTTTAGGGTTTTTTTATTTTTAGGGGTTTTAAGGTATTTAACGTTTTCAGAGTTTTTTAACGTTTTAAGGGGTTTAAAATATTTTTAGAGTTTTTAGTTTGTTTTTAGGGGTTTTATGGTTTTTAACGTTTTTAGGGGGTTTTATGGTTTTGTGTGGTTTTTCATGGTTTTTATGGTTTTTTATATTTTCCGGGATTTTTATGGATTTTTCAAAATTTTAATGGTTTTTATGGGTTTTTAGGGATTTGGGGGTTTATTTGGGTTTTAAAGGTTTTTATAGTTTTTTGGTGTTTTAGGGTTTTTTGAGTTTTTTTGGGTTTTAAGGTTTTTAGTGTTTTTTTATCATTTTTAGGTGTTTTAAGGGTTGTTGGAGTTTCTAGTGGGGTTTTAGGGTTTTTATTCGTTTTTAGTGTTTTTATGGTTTTAGGGGTTTTTATGGTTTTGTGGGGTTTTAGGGTTTTTTAGGTTTTTTTATGTTTTAAGGAATTTTTAGGGATTTCTTAGGATTTTTATGGGTTTTAGGGTTTTTAGGGTTTTTAGGGATTTTGAGGGGTTTTCAGGGTTTTTTGGGGTTTCCAAGGGGTTTCAGGGTTTTTAGGGACTTTTGGGGGGTTTAGGGTCTTTTTTGGGTTTTAGGAGTTTTTATTTGAGTTTTTTAGATTTTTCCTTATTTTTAAGGTTTTTTGGGTATTTAAGGTTTTTAAGGGATTTTATGGTTTTAGGGGGGTTTTAGGATTTTAGGGTTTTTAATGTTTTCAGGGATTTTTAGGGGATTTTTAGGATTTTTATGTTTTTATGGTTTTTTAGTTTTTTATTGATTTTGAGGGTTTTAGGGGTTTTTAGGGTTTTTAGGGGTTTTTAGGGTTTTTAAGGTATTTTTGGGTTTTTAGTGTCTTTTTTAGTTTTTTAGGGTTTTAATATTTTTTGGAGTTTTTTAACATTTTTAGGGGTTTATAGTTTTTAGTGGGTTTTAGGGTTTTTTGGGTTTTGGGGTCTTTTAAGGTTTTATGGGTTTTATGGCTTTCAGTGGTTTTTCAGGGTTCTTATGTTTTTTACGTTTCTATGGTTTTTTATAGATTTGATTGTATTTTTATGTTTTTAGGGTTTTTTAGGGATTTTATAGATTTTGTGTGCTTTTAGGGTTTTTCAGGGTTTTTAGGGGTTTCAAGGTTTTTAGAGTTTTTTAACATTTTTAGGGTTTTATGTGTTTTTAGAGTTTCAAGGGTTTTTTTAGTTTTAGTGGTTTAAATGGTTTTTATAGTGTTTTAGGGTTTATTGAGGTTTTTAGGGGTTTTTTATAGTGTTTAAGGGTTTTCAGATTTTGAGGATTTTTTCGCTTTCGGGGATTTTTTAGGATTTTTATGGTTTTTTGGGGTTTTTGGGTTTTTATGGATTTTGAGGGGGTTTAGGGTTTTTCAAGGGGTGTTAGGGTTTTTATGATTTTTTGTTTTTTGGGTTTTTAGGATTTTTCTATTTTTTAGTGTTTTTTAGGTTTTTGGTGTTTTTAAACATTTTTAGGGGTTTTAAGGGTTTTAGAGTTTTTAGCGGTTTTTATAAGTTTTTAGGGTTTTTTATGTTTTCAGGTATTTTTAGGGTTTTTTATAATTTTTATGGTTTTTTAGGATTTTTTGGGTTTTTAGAGGTTTTCATGGATTTTATGGTTTTTATGGGTTTTTTGAGTTTTTTAGGTCCTTTAAGGTTTTTAGAGTTTTTTAACTTTTTTATGGATTTTAAGGGTTTTTAGAGTTTTTAGTGGTTTTAGGGTTTTTATGGGTTTTAGTGTTTTAATCTTTTAATGGGTTTTTATGATTTTCAGGGGGTTGTTCAGGGTTTTGGGGGTTTTTTTGTTTTGGTGTTTTTTAGGGATTCTTTAGGGTTTTATGGGTTTTAGGGTTTTTTTGTTGTTTTAGGGATTTTAGTGTATTAAGAGGTTTTTCAGGTTTTTAGGGGGGTTTTAGGTCTTTTTGGGTTTTTAGGGTTTTTTGAGTTTTTAGGGGATTGCGGTTTTTAGAGTTTTTTAATGTTTTTAGGGGTTTTACATGTTTTTGGAGTTTTTAGTGGTTTTAGTGTTTTTATGGCTTTTAGGGTTTTTTAAGTTATTTAGGGGTTTTATGGTTTTCAGGGGGTTTTTATGGTTTTAAGGGTTCTATACGTTTTCAGGGATTTTCAGGGATTTTTTTAAATTTTAATGGTTTTTAGGGTTTTTAGTGCTTTTATAAAGTTTGAGAGTTTTTAGGGGTTTTTAGTGTTTTTATGGTTTTTTAGGGTTTTTAGGATATTTTTGGGTTTTTAGGGATTTTTTTGTTTTTACAGTATTTATGGTTTTTAGAGTTTTTAAAATTTTTAGGGGTTTTATGGATTTTTAGAGCTTTTAGTGGGTTTTAGGGTTTTTATGGGTTTTTAGGATTTTTGTAGGTTTTTTTGGGTTTTTATTATTTTCAGGGGGGTTTTAGGGTTTTTAGGGTTTTTTACATTGTCATGGACTTTCAGGGTTTTCAGGGTTTTTAGAGTTTTTTTAGTTTTTTAAGATTTTAATGGTTTTTAAGAGTTTTTTTAATATTTAAGGTGTTTAGGGTTTTTAGAGTTTTTAGTGGGTTTTTAGGATTTTTATGGGGTTTTGAGGTTTTTTATGGTTTTTTGGGGTTTTATTGTTTTCTCGGGGTTTTCAGGGTTTTTAGCGATTTTGTGATTTTAGGTAATTTGAGGGATAATTTTGGATTTTTAGGGGGGTTTTGATTTTGATGGTTTTAGGGGTTTTAGGGTTTTTAGGTGTTTTCAAGGTTTTTATGGGTTTTTGGATTTTTTTTGGAGTTTTTTAGGGTTTTTTAGGTTTTTAGAGTTTTATTAACATTTTATGGGTTTAAAGGGTTTTTAGTGTTTTTAGTGGGCTTTTAGGGTTTTTATGGGCCTTGAGGGTTTTTTAAAATTTGGGGGTTTTTATGGTTTTAAGGGGGTTTTGAGGGTGTTTTACATTTTCTGGGATTTTTAGGGATTTTTAGGTTTTTTTAGTTTTTAGGGGTTTTTTGGTTTTTAGGGATTTTGTGGGGTTTTCTAGAATTTTTTTGGGTTTTCAAGGTTTTTATAGATTTTTTGTGTTTTAGGGTTTCTTCATGAGTTTTTAGGGTTTTTAAGGGTTTTAGATTTTTTTTAACATTTTTAGGGGTTATAGGTTTTTTAGAATTTTTAGTGAGTTTTAGGGTTTTTATGGGTTTTTGGGTTTTTTAGGTTCTTAGGGGAAAGGAAGATGCATGGCCAGACTATTCCTGGTCCCCCCAAAATGTATAAAGAAAAAGCAGACGCCACAGAACAAAAGAAGGGGTGGGGCCAAACATCCCACACCCTAAACCCCAACACAGTTCAGAACCCACACCCCAAAAAGACTAAAAACACAAAAGAGAACAAGTTAGTCGATTTCACCGCCAAAGTCATTTGTTCCGCACTGAGAGATCCAAAGCTTGCACCAAGACCAGCATCCAAGTCAGTAAATCAAAAGTCTGAGTCAGCTCCTGTGTCCATAGAGTCCCAGCCCGACTCATAATCCTCCTTCATTCTGAGCATGGCCAAGAGTTTCTCTCTAACCCTCACCTGCTCTTCATTTCGTGAAGGCCGCTCCCGCTTGTTAACTTTAAGATGCGGCTTGACCGCCTTGGAGGTGGCACGGGTCGCCATAGTTCTTGGAAGGGCAGAGTAATCCTTCTGCTGCTTCCTTTGGGGGGGGGGAGCAGAGATGAACCCATCCTCATGAACTACCTTCTCATGTAAAACTCCATCACTGGCCGCACTTGACACCCTTTTGATACCATCCTTGTTTCCTATCCCAAGATATGCGCCACCCATTTTTTGAAGCTTTTTTCCTTACTTCCTTGGACCTGTCCATAACAACATTTATCTCGGGGTCATCCTCATCAAACCTCTCCCAAAGTCTTTTAGACTCAATCTCAAGTGGAAACCTTTTCTATTTAACCAACATCATCTCATGGAGAAGCACATAGTAGTCTTCAGAATATGGAACACCATAAACAACCATGGCCTTCTGCAAGTTCGGGGCCAACCCACCTTCATCAGTTTTGGGCTCCGGTATGGGGATCCCAGCCAGATCCTCCACATAAGTAGAGCCAGAATTGGGCTCTGATGGGTGGAGTCCAGCTAATCCCTTCAAACTAATAGGTAGTTTCCGGGTTTTAGGGTTTTTTGGAGTTTTTTTGGGAGTTTTAAGGATTCTTAGAGATTTTTAAAATTTTTAGGGGTTTAAAGGGGTTTTTAGAGTTTTTAGTGGTTTTTAGGGGTTTCATGGTTTTTACGATATTTAAGGTTTTTATGGTTTTTAGTGAGTTTTCAGGGTTTTTAGGGTTATTTACATTTATTGGTATTTTTATGGATTTTTATGATTTTTATGGATTTTGAGGGGTTTTAGTGGGTTTTAGGGTCTTTAGGGTTTTTAGGGGTTTTTTGGGTTTTTTGGGTATTTTGTTTTTTTTTTTTGAGTTTTTTAGGGTTTTTTTAGGTTTTAGAGTTTTTTAACTTTTTAGATATATTGAATATTTTTAGGGTTTTTAGTTTTTTTAGGGTTTTTATGGGTTTTTAGTGTTTTTAATGTTTTAGGGGTTTTTAGGGGTTTTAGGGGGTTTTCAGGGTTTTTTGATTTTTAATGTTTTTTGGAATTTGCAGTGCCTTTGATGGATTCTATGGTCTTTAGGGTTTTTCATGGTTTTTAGATATTTTGAGGGTTTTTAGGGGGTTTTAGGGTTTTTTAGTTTTTATTCGGTTATAGGGATTTTATGGGTTTTTAGGGTTTCTAAGGTCTTTAGGGGTTTTTATAGTTTTCAGGGGGTTTTTGAGGTTTTTATGGGTTTTTATGCTTTTGGGGATTTTTAAGGAATTTTTTAGGATTTTTATGGTTTTTATAGTTTTTAGGGTTTTTAGGGATTTTGGGGGTTTTTATTGTTTTTCAGGGGTTTTTAGGCTTTCTTTAGATTTTTTTGGGTTTTTTGGGGGTTTTCATTTTTTTAGAATTTTTAGCGGTTCAAATTTATATTAGAGTTTTTAGTGTTTTAGGGTTTTTATGGGTTTTTAGGGTATTTTAAGGGTTTTTTGGTGTTTTTAGGGTTTCAGGCGGTTTTTTGGTTTTTTAGGGTTTTTTATGTTTTCAGTGTTTTTTGGGATTTTTTAGGATTTTTATGGTTTTTAGGGGTTTTAGGGATTTTGAATGGTTTTAGGGTTTTCAATGTATTTTAGGGTTTTTAGGGTCTTTTTGGGATTTTAGGATTTTTTGGAGTTTTTTAGGGTTTAAATGTTTTTTAGTGTTTTTTGTGGGCTTTTAGGGTTATTGTGGGGTTTTAGGTATTTAAGGAGATTTAATGGTTTTTAGGGTTTTTAGGGTTTTTTACGTTTTTAGGGATTTAGGGTTTTTATTATTTATAGGGGTTTTTATGGTTTTTAGGGATTTGGGGGGGTTTTTTGGGGGGGTGGGGGTTAAGTTTTTTTAGAGATTTTAAGGGTTTTCATGGTTTCTTAAGTCTTTTGGGGGTTTTAGGGTTTTTTTTAGTTTTTTAGGGTTTTTAAGGTTTTTTAATGTTTTTAACATCTTTAGGGGTTTTGGGGGTTTTTAGTGTTTTTGTGGGTTTTTAGGGTTTTTAGGTGTTTTAAGGTTTTAAGGGATTTTTATGGTTTTTTTGGGTTTTTTAGGGTCTTTAGGGTCTTTTCTATTTTTAGTAATTTTTAGGGTTTTGTTAGGATTTTTAATGTTTTTGGGGTTTTTATGATTTTTAGGGACTTCGACAGTTTTTAGGGGTTATCAAGGTTTTTAGGGTGCTTTCAAATTTTCAAGGTTTTTAATGTCTTTTTGGGTTTTTTAGGTTTTCTGTGTTTTTTGGGATTTTCTGGTTTTTAGTGTTTTTTAACGTTTTAGGGGCTTAAAAAGTTTTTATATTTTTTATTAGGGATTAGGGTTTTTATTGGTTTTCAGGTTTTTTTACGGTTTTTAGTGGTTTTTTTCTTTTTAGGGGGTTTTCAGGGTTTTTAGGGTTTTTTTACATTTTCAGGGATTTAAGGATTTTTTAGGACGTTTATGCTTTTTTTTCATTTTAGGGATTTTAAGGGTTTTGTAGGGATTTTAGGGGGATTTATGGTTTTTAGTGTTTTTAGGGGTTTTTTGGTTTTTTAGCGTATCTTTAGTTTTTTAGGTTTTTTTAAGTTTTTTATGGAATTTAATTTTTTTAGAGATTTATAACCTTTTTGGGGTTTTTAGGTTTTTTAGAGTTTTTAGTGGTTTTTTAGGGTTTTTATGGGGTTTTATGGTTTTTAAGGTTTTTAGGGGTTTTTATGGCTTTCATGGTGTAATGACCCGAATCCAGAGCCCCTCCACTGGTGCCCCGTACCCGGTTCATCATATGACCTCAAGCGCATTTCCCCAAATGCCAGAGGCTACCGACTAGCTGCGAGGGCCTTGGTAAGTTATTGGGGAAACTAAGACCCCATTTGGTAAGGTATACAAGGTAAGGAAACAACAATAAATAGCGGAAGCAGTAAAAACATGCATAACAACTTAAACCAAACAGCGGAAGCAATGAATATATATAGTAATGATGATAATGATGCAGCAAGTATAAGTATCTAAGGAAAGCATAAAACACAACAACGTGCTGGAATACAACTGAACACAAGTACTAAAGCAACAGCAAAAGAAAAACAGGTGAGAAACTCCTCAGCATCGCAAGCCCCGGCTCGGTCCCATGCTCTCCAGCTCCATTGCAATCAAGAACCTGAAGTAGTAGGGTGCTTGCCCTTATCTATACCTGCAGCAACATAGTCTACTTGGGCCCAAAAACATGGCCCAAATAGGGTGTGAGATACAATCTCAGTAGGCAATCACCCAAAGATTTGTGCCTAATAGTCAATGAATACAAGGAAAGTAAAAGTGCAGGAAGCAGTAAACAAAAAATCACCCAACAGCTACAATCCACAATTCTAACATATAAAGTACACAAGTAAACATCCAAGAACAAGAAGAAAATAGGTAACCCTCTGGGTAGCTCTCACAACCTAACCCCTATGGTTCAACCTATAAGTACTCGCAACCCTCTAGGAGGCACACACAGTCTCACCCCTCTGGTTCAGCTAAGAAAAGACTTTCTGAGGAAGCACTCACTGTCAATTCCCACTATAGTCTCATATCGTACTAAAGGCTCTCTGCGAAAGCACTCAACATCTCATTCCCCCTGTGGCCCGCGTCGAGGAACTATAGACTCTCTGAGGAAGCACTCATCGTCAATTCCCCCTATGGTCTCACATCGTATTAAAAAGACACTCTAGAAAAGCCCTTACGTCCATTATCCCTATGGTCTACTACACTAGGTTCTCACAGTCATGTATGGAAATAAAACATGCTCAGTGCACGTGTATCATCCAAGTAAACCTCAAGAACTAATTGGATATCAATATAAGGCTCAACAACATAACAAATCAATAGTTCCACTATCCTACAACTAGGCATGGAAACTGGAAAAGCACCAAAAAGGCAGAACAAGCATAGAAAACATCCATAGTACAGTAAAAACTACCATAATCACAGGCAAAACATCTACTCTAGCAATCAAGAAAAGCAGGCAATATAAAAAAGGCAAAACAAGAACACGCAATACCCCGTTCAAGGGTATTGGTGGAATTTGCACAAAATACTCATTGAAATTCTACAGAAAGGCACAAACCACCTACCTTGATCCTAGGAGATCGATATACGTGAACCACGATGACAGATTAGTCTTAGAACGACATAGATCTAAGAAAATGCACAAAACGTTCAACCTTAGATAACTTGAGAAGGAGGAAGAATTGTAAAACAAGGCTCAAGAAGAAGGAAGAACTCACCGCTGCACTTCCAACACAATCGACAGTGCTCAAATCCGAGAACGGACGGAGAGGTGGGGGCTCATCGAAGATTTGTGAATCATCGGTGCTCTCAGACGAACGGAACCTAGAAGAAGATGTTTCTGTGCGTCAGACGCGACCCCGGTCCGTTTAATGAAAAAAATGTACACGGTGTGTACTTTTAGAGTACACGGTGTGTACTGGGTCTTTTCCGTACTCCACCAAAATCAGCCTCCACATCACCCCTACACACCGTGTGTGTGGCCTGGACACGACCAGCACACGGCTTCGAGCGGGAAAAGATTACATGGCATGTACTCAGAAAGTACACGGCATGTACTTCAAAAATTTCCAGAAACTTTATTTTTCTCAAAAACATCAGAAAAAGGAAAGGTGTACCTGAAAGAAGATCCAGGTTCTTACAAACTTCCCCCCTTAAAGAAATTCATCCCCAAATTTCCATAACGAGGTGGAGAAGGAGAAACCCCGAACATCTCTGGCCACTACGATCGTACATCAGCCTCCCTCTCATAGGTCTCGTCCTATACTCACCCGTGCTTCCATGGCACCCGTACCAGAGGAACATACCCACCATGGAGACCCTTCATACTATGATCGAAAATCCGGATAGGATGCTCCTAAAATGATGCATCTTCTTCGAGCTCAACCTCCTCGGGCTGGAAGACATGAGATGGGTCTGAAAAGTAATGTTGGAGCTGAGAGAAGTGGAAGACGTCATGCATGGCCCGGTACCTCTGAGGTAACTGCAACCGATAAGCTACCGTCCCACTCTCCCCAACACCACAAATGGCCCGACGTACCGTGGTGAAATCTTTCCCTGTCTCTGAATCCTCTTGTGTCCCAACCTCGGTGCGACATGCAGGAAAACCTGATCTCCGACCTCGAATTCCAGGGGTTGTCTCTGCTGATCATCATAAGACTTCTGTCGAGACTGTGCTGTATCCATCCTCTTCTGAATCAACTCTATCTGCTCTGAAGATTCCTGAACAAGACGAGGTCCCAGCAAAGCTGCCTCTCCTGCCTCCAGCCAGCATAAGGGTGATCGAAATGGCCTACCGTACAAAGCCTCGTATGGTGCCATCTGAATGGTCTACTAGAAACTATTGTTGTAGGTGAACTACACCAGAGGAATATGCTTCTCCCAAGAACCACCAAATTCCAGGATGCAATCCCGGAACATATCCTCAAGCACCTGGATCGTACGCTCGGACTGGCCATCAGTCTGGGGATGGTATGCCGTACTCAGAAGTACCTGTGTACCCAAAGCCTTCTAAAGTCCCTGCCAAAACCGAGAGGTAAAGCGCGCATCCCTGTCTGAAACAATGGAGTGTGGAACTCCATGTAGATGTACAATCTTCCGGATGTAAAGTCATCCCATATCATCAACACTGAAGTTCTCCTTGACCGGTAAGAAGTGAGCAACCTTTGTGAGCCTGTCGACGACAACCCAAATAGCACCGTTCCCCCGAGGTGACCTTGGAAACATGGTCACGAAGTCCATTGCAACATCATTCCACTTCCACTCTGGAATGGGTAACGGCTATAAAAGTCATGTTGTTTGTTGATGCTCCACCTTCACCTGCTGACAAGTAGAGCATCTCATGAAAAAGCCAGCAACATCTTTCTTCATACCTGGCCACCAGTACTGGCGATGAAGATCTCGATACATCTTGGTGATGCCAGGATGAACTGCCCAAACTGAGGAATGTAAATCCCACATCAACTCCTCGCGTATGTCTGCTGGCACCCATATGCGTCCTAGGAAGAGGGTCCTCTCCAGACACACTCTCCCGTAGGACCAAGCCTTATGAGTCTGATAGTTGCCTCATCCCTACCCGATCAAGTAGTGTAGAGGTAACAGCTATAGAATATAGGAAAGTCTGTCCTTGTCTGTCATGCACCTCTAGATGCATCTCATAGAATAGATCCATAAGCTACCACTCACTGTTGGCCTCATGAACCGCCTGAATCTGAGTTCTCCTGCTCAACGCATCTGCCACTGCGTTGCCCTTTCCCGGCGTATAGGCAAGATCGAAAACAAAGACTGAAGATAATCGACCCACCTATGCTGCCTTAGATTCAGATTACGCTGAGTGAAGATATACTTGAGACTCTTGTGGTCAGTGAAGACCACAAAGTGCTCTCCCAGATGATAGTGTCTCCAACAGCGTAAGGCATAAACAACATCTGCTAACTCCAGATTGTGTGTCGGGTAGTTCCTCCCATGTGGCCTCAACTAACACGACCCATATGCAACGACTCCATCTCCCTGCATAAGCACAGCTCCCAGCCCGATACCTGAAGCATCATAGTAAATAGTGTAGCTCTTGCCTAGCTCTGGCAAGACTAGTATTGGTGCTAATGTCAACCTCCCTTTCAGCTCCTAAAAGGCTAACTCACAAGAATCTGACCATAAGAACTTCTCCCCCTTCCTGGTCAGACCTGTCAAAGGTGCTGCTAGACGAGAAAAGTCCTGAATGAAGCGTTTGTAGTATCCAACCAGCCCTAGAAAACTTCGTACCTCAAAAACATTCTTCGGATGCTCCCAGGAGACTACATCTCTCACTTTATCTGGGTCCACAGATACTCCTACCTCTGGGATGATGTGACCCAAGAAGTGAATCTTTTCCATCCAAAAGTGGCACTTTGAAAGTTTAGCATAAAGTTGATGCTCTCTCAGTGTACTCAGAACGATCTCAATATGGGTAGCATGGTCGTGCCGAGTGTGAGAGTACACCAAGATATCGTCCACGAAGACCACGATGAAGGAGTCCAAGTAAGGATGGAACACTCGGTTCATCAGTTCCATGAAAACTGCAGGTGCGTTCGTGAGACCGAACGGCATGACTGTATACTCATATAGACCATACCTGCTCCTAAAGGCTGTCAGAGGTATATATAATGGTCTAATGCGCAACTGATGATAACCGGACCTCAAGTCAATATTCGAGAACACCTGGGATCCTCGAAGGTGATCAAAGAGATCATCGATCCTCAGAAAGGGATATCGGTTCTTGACCGTCAACTGGTTCAGCTTCCGATAATCCACACAAAGCCGAAGGGTACCACCTGCCTTCTTCAAAAACAGGATAGGCGAACCCCAAGGAGAAGTACTGGGTTGGATGAAACCCTTTTCCTGCAACTCCTCCAACTTCTTCTTGAGCTCCTGCAACTCAGGTGTATCCATCCTATAAGGAGGAATGGACACCGGGGCTGCTCCTGAAACGAGATCAATAGAAAATTCTACCTCACGCTCTGGAGGCAAACCCGAAAATTCCTCTGGAAAGACATCCCTGAAATGATCCACCAATGGTGGAAAGTCCAACTATGAAGTCCCCTGATCATCCAGATAAAGACTAGCAATCTAGGTTTTCACCCTTCCTAGCCCATTATGCTTGAGTCCTGCTCGACTCGCCTCAACATCCCACTCACCTCTATGAAGAAAAGACTCGCCCTATGGTGAAACAAAACTCACTCTGCAGAGATAACAGTCGACGACTGCCTAGAAGAGAACAAACCAGTCCATCCTGAGGATGACATCATAGCCTGTCATCTCTAGGACATAGAGATCTCATAAGAAATGATACCCTGCAACCTCGAGAGGGCACTCTCTACACTGGCGTACACTATATGTCCTCATCCCCAAAGGTGTGTCTAGTGTCAACGAGTCGGAAGAAGAAAAGATGCAGAGCCCAAGGCTCCCCACAACAGCAACATAGATAAAGATATTCATAACACCAGTATCGAAAAGGGATGAAGATAAAACTGAGGCTACTAAAATCGTACCTCGAACTGTAGAAGGGTCGGGATCCTTCTCCTGATAGGTCTGATCCACGGTGAAAGACTGGCTTGCACCGCGGCCTTGCGCCCCTGGCTGACCACTCTGATCAGAACCTCCCTATTGGTGCTGATGGACTGGTGGCTGACCACCACGGCCTCGACCTCAACCTCGGCCTGAACGGCCGGAATAACTCCATTTCCCCGACTGGTGATAAACTGGTGGTGCTGCTCCTGAATGAGGAGTCATGGAAGAACCTTAGTCACCAGCTTCTGATGAGAAAACCTAGCAAAAATGCTGAAGGTGACCCATCTTTCCCCAAGATTGTCACCCCACGGGGTCTCTCTGGCACTGCGACCTCGTGTGCCCTGACCGGACACACTGGTAGCATATCACCTGGCTGCCTAAAGATTCATCTCTCTTCCTCGGATCATCGCGCGTAGACTCTCTATGGAACTTCTTGTTGTCATCAGGAGGAAAACTAGATCTGGAAGCAGAACTGCCCTATCTCGCAGCTCCAGAGTCTCTCAGATTGCGCTCCGCAATCAGTGCCTGGTTGACGATGGAAGTGGTGGAAGTCAACTGGAAGAGATTCACCTGTGAGCGGATCTCCCGCCTGAGACTATCCTCAAACTTCCTTTCTAAGAATGCCCCACCCCCATCCCGGAGGGGTGTGAAATGCTGCAGCTCGGTGAAACGAGAGGAATACTCCATGACAGAAAGAGTACCCTGCTCTAAGCTCATGAACTCCCGGGCTTGATCATCCCTCAGGGTATCTGGGTAGAAGTAGTCATAAAACATGTGTTAGAACTCCTCCCAAGCCATAACCTGCTGATGACCCGCCTGTGAGATCACGTCCCACCACCTCTTGGAAGAGTCTCGGAGCATGTAGGTAGAGAGCTTGACCCGCCTCTCTGGAGGCGTCTCTAGATACTCGAAGATAGTCAGCATGGCTTCCAGCCATGACTCTGCAGCCTGAGGTCCCCCTTCCCCTGAGAACGTGGGAGGATGCTGCTATTGAAAAACCCATGTCAAGTCTACCATAGTCGAGGCAGGAGGCAGTGCTCCCTGAAAGGTCTGCATCATCCTCATAAAACCTCCCCTGAACTGCCCATCAGCGCCTGTAACTGGTATGATAGTCGGTGCCAAGGCTGGCCCGACTGGGGGATCGGCAGGAAGTCCCTGATCATCCATATCTGGCATCTGATCACTGCCTGACGACATACGTACAACCGGAGGACGTCTCATAGGCATAGCTCTGAAAGATCAAAAGTACACCATAGATCAGAAAAACAAGGACAGAGAACACAAGAGTACAAAATGGGAATAGGGAAAGAAAAACACACAAGTTTACAAAACATGACTACACAGCGTGTATAGAAACTACACGGCATGTATTCTTAAGACACTGACATGGGCATGTACTCCTGCCCCACAAGTCATGTAAAACCCCAGACTACACGGCGTGTACTCGAAAACTATTCCCCCACCCGAGTCTCTTTACACAGCTAACCCACACGGTCCGACTTAACCCAAGACTACACAGCATGTTCTAAACAAACACGACGTGTAATAGACAAGGCTTCAGTAGCCTGTGTTGTTAAACCCATGGCCGTCTACACAGCTGAACTTTACACGGCGTGTTCCGAACAAACACGGCGTGTATAGGTGAAGGTGACACCGTCCCGTGTTGTTCGTGACATGGCCGGGTACCTGAACAATACTACACGATGTGTTTCGAAAACAACACGGTGTGTAGAAGAGAAGGTAATGTCGACCTGTGTTGTTCGTGACACGGTCGGGTACCTGGAAAGGACTACACGACGTGTTACTTTACAACACGGCGTGTTCTACCCGAGATTCCCCAACTCATGTTGTTAGTGACACGGTCAGGTACACGGCTCCGAACCACACGGCGTGTACCTACCGTACATGGCGTATTCCTGAAGTTATTTTCATGACACCGTGTTTCAGATCACACGGTCAGTGAAACGGATTGAAAACTACACGACATGTATCCAAAAAGTACACACTGTGTATTCTGGTTTTTTCTGGGCAGTAGCTTAGAAACTGCACAGAATCCCAGAAACACTGAAAACAAGGCAAAGAGGTGCCAAATTCCGATCTATGAGGGATCATACTCCCCGTGAATCAAAGCTTGGCATCTCTTACATTCATAGACAAGAGAAAACAGGATCATGATCCACCAATTTCCAATTTGAGAGGGCCCATAACACCTCAATAATCAAAATTCGGCATTCATTTAAGAAAAGTAGGAAATAAAAAATCCTCTAACAAGGCAGCAGAGATTCTATCAAACCTCTATCACAACAGCATGAATAATATACACAAAGTATATCACAACAACATGAAATTGCTAATGCACCCTAGATGGCATGGCAAGAATGCATGTCATGTGATTTCTATAAGTGCCTATATGATGCATGAGATGTCATACCTTCATCTCATTGGGTTGCGACAGAAATAGAACTGCAATCATCAATAAAATAACAACATAAGGCATGTGAATCACTCTAGGTGAAATCATATCAACCGTAAAATATCAAAACCAGCAAACTACAATTAACTAGGCAGTATGGATTTTCCCAGTACACGGGTTAGCTACTCCCGAGCACAGCTTAATACCAAGAACCGAATCCATCCTATCCCTGGCTAAAATCTCCAAACAGTAAGGCAAGAGAAAAGAACTCATTTGATACCACTTTGTAAAGACCCAAATCCGGAGTCCCTCCACTGGTGCCCCGTACCCAGTTCGCCACATGACCTCAAGCGCATTTCCCTAAATGCCAGAGGCTACCGACTAGCAGCAAGGGCCTTGGTAAGTTATTGGGGAAACTATGCCCTCATTTGGTAAGGTATAAAAGGTAAGGAAACAACAATCAATAGCTGAAGCAGTAACAACATTCATAACAATTGAAACCAAACAGCGAAAGCAATGAATATATATAGTAATGTTGATAATGATGCAGAAGGTATAAGTATCTAAGGAAAGAAGCAAACACAACAATGTTCTGGAATACAACTGAACACAAGTACTAAAGCAACAGTAAAAGAAAAATAGGTGAGCAACTCCTCAGCATCGCAAGCCTCGGCTCGGTAACATGCTCTCCAGATCCAGTGCAATCAAGAACCTGAAGTAGAAGGGCACTTGCCCTTATCTATACATGAAACAACATAGTCTTCTTGGGCCCAAAAGCATGGCCCAAATAGGGTGTGAGATACAATCCCAGTAGGCAATCACCCAAAGATTTGTGCCTAACATTCAATGAATACAAGGAAAGTAAAAGTGCAGGAAGTAGTAAACAGAAAAGCACCCAACAGCTACAATCCACAATTCTAACATATAAAGTACACAAGTAAACAACAAGCAACAAGAAGAAAACAGGTAACCCTCTGGGTAGCTCTTATAGCCTAACCCCTATGGTTCAACCTACAAGTACTAGCAACCCTCTATGAGGTACACATAGTCTCACCCCTCTGGTTCAGCTAAGAAAAGACTTTTTGAGGAAGCACTAACCATCAATTCCCACTATAGTCTCGTATCGTACTAAAGGCTCTCTAGGGAAGCACTCAACGTCTCATTCCCCCTGTGGCCTGCGTCGAGGAACTACAAAATCTCTGAGGAATCACTCATCGCCAATTCCCCCTGTGGTCTTGCATCGTATTAAAAAGACACTCTAGAGAAGCCCTTACGTCCATTCTCCCTATGGTCTACTACACTAGGTTCTCACAGTCCTGTGCAGAAATAAAACATGATCAGCGTGCATGTATCATCCAAGTAAACCTCAAGAACTACTTGGGTATCAATCTAAGGCTCAACAGCATAATAAAGAAACAGTTCCACTATCCTACAACTAGGCATGGCAACTGGAAAAGTGCCAAACAGGAAGAACAAGCATTGCAAACATCCAGAGTACAGTAAAAACTACCATAACCATAGGCAAAACATCTACTCTAGCAATCAAGCAAAGAAGATAATACAACAAAGGCAAAGCAGGAACACACAATACCCCGTTCAAGGGTATTGGTGGAATTTGCACAAAATACTCATCGACTTTCTACAAAATGGCATAAACTACCTACCTCGATCCTAGGAGATCGATATATGTGAACCATAATGACAAATTCTCCTTATAACAATGTAGATCTGAGAAAATGCACACAAAAATCAACCTTAGATAACTTGAGAAGGAGGAATAGTTGGAAAACAAGGCTCAAGTAGAAGAAAGAACTCACCTCTGTGCTTCCAACGCAATCGACAGTGCTCGAATCGGAGAACGGACAGAGAGGTGGGGGCTCTTCGAAGATTTGTGGATCCTCGGTGCTCTCGGATGAATGGAACCTAGACGAAGACGTTTCTGTGCGTTAGACACAACCATGGTCCGTTTAATGAAAAAAAAAGAAAATTACATGGTGTTTACTTTTAGAGTACACGGTGTGTACTGGGTCTTTTCCGTACTCCACCACATCACCCCTACACACCGTGTGTGTGGCCCGGACATGGCCATCACACAGCTTGAGCGGGAAAAGAGTACATGGAGTGTACTCAAAAAGTACACGGCGTGTACTTCAAAAATTTCTAGAAACTTTATTTTTCTCAAAAACTCCAGAAAAAGGAAAGGCGTACCTGAAAGAAGATATGGGTTCTTACACATGGGTTTTCAGGGTTTTTAGGATTTTTTATGTTTTTATGGATTTTAGGGATTTTTAGGATTTTAATGGTGTGTGGTGGTTTTTAGCATTTTTGAGGGATTTTTAGGGTTTTTAGCATTTTTTATGGATTTTTAGGGGTTTTAGTGTCTTTTAGGTTTTAGGGTTTTTTTTTGAGATTTTAGGGTTTTAAAGGTTTTGATAGTTTTTAAAAGTTTTTGACATTTTTAGGTGTTTTAATGATTTTTTATAGTTTTTAGTGCTTTTAGGGCTGTTATGGGTTTTTAATGTTTTTAGTGGTTTTTATAGTTTTCAGGGGGTTTTCACGGCTTTCAGGTTTTTTATGTTTTCATGGATTTTTAGGGATTTTTTATCTTTTTTATTATTTTTAGGTTTTTTAGTGTCTTTATGGATTTTGAGGGGTTTTCATGTTTTTAGGGTTTTGGGAGGTTTTCATGATTTTTAGGGTCTTTTGGGGTTTTAGGGTTTTTTTGTTTTAAGGGTTTTTAAGAATTTTAAAGTTTTTTTAAGATTTTTTGGGTTTAAAGGGTTTTTAGTGTTTTTAGTAGTTCTGGATTTTAATGGTTTTTAGGGTTTCTATTGGTTTTTAGATTTTTTAAGGTTTTTAGGGGTTTTTATTATTTTTAGGGTTTTTAGGGGTTTTTACATTTTCATGGATTGTTATGGATTTTTTAGGATTTTTATGGTTTTTAGGGTTTTTAAGGGTTTTTAGGGATTTTGATGCTTTTTATGGGTTTTCAGGGTTTTCACGGTTTTTAGGGGTTTTAGGGGTTTTCTGGGTTTTTAAGGGTTTTCAGTGTTTTTATGGTATTTTTGGGTTTTTAGGGTTTTTGTTAGTTTTTTAGGGTTTTATGGTGTTTTATTGTTTTTTAAAGTTTTAGGGTTGTAAATGGTTGTTATAAATTTTTTTGGTTTTAGGGGTTTTTAGGGTTTTCAGGGTTTTTAAGGTTTTTAGGGGGTTTTATGGTTTTTAGGGGGTTTCAGGATTTTTAGGTATTTTTATGTTTTCTAGTATTTTTAAGGATTTTAAGGATTTTTATTGTTTTTTATGGTTGTTAGGGTTTCTAGGGATTTTTAGGGGTTTTCAATGTTTTTTAGGGATTTAGGGTTTTTAGGGTTTTTATGGCATGTTTGGGATTTTAGGGGGGGTTTTAGAGTTTTTTAGGATTTTAATGGTTTTTTAGAGTTTTTAGTGTTCTTAGGGTTTTAAAGGGTTTTTAGATTCTTTAGTGGTTTTTAAGGGTTTTATGGGGTTTGGTTTTTTTATGGTTTGTAAGGTTTTCATGGCTTTCAGGGGTTTTTATGGGGTTTTTATGATTTTCCAAGTATTTTATGTTTTTAGGGATTTTTAGGGCTCTTTTAGAATTTCTATTTTTTAGGGTTTTTAGGAATGTTGAGGGTTTTTATGGGTTTTCAGAGTTTTTCAGTGTTTTAGGGTCTTTTTAGGATTTTAGGGTTTTAAGAGTTTTTAGAGGATTTAGTAGGTTTCTTGGGATATTATGGGTTTTTAGGGTTTTTAAGGTTTTTAGGGGGGTTTTAGTTTTTTGGGTTTTTTTTAGGGTTTTAGGGGTTTTTACGTTTTTTAGGGATTTTAGGGCTTTTAGGGATTTTTATTATTTTTATGGTTTTTAGGGTTTTATGGATTTTTTGGGTTTTTAAGGGTTTTCAGAGTTTTTTGGGTTTTAGGTTTTTTCAGGGATTTTAGGGTCTTTTGGGGTTTTAGGGTTTTTTTTAGTTTTTTATGGTTTTTAAGGTTTTATATAGTTTTTAATGTATTAAATTTTGTAGGGGTTTTAAGGGTTTTTAATTTTTTTAGCGATTTTTTGGATTTTTTTAGGTTTTTAGGGCTTTTAATGTTTTTAGGGGATTTATGGTTTTCAGGGGGGTTCAGGTTTTTAGCGGTTTTTACGTTTTGGGGGATATTTAGGGATTTTTAGGATATTTGTGGTTTTTATATTTCTTTAGGGTTTTTAGGGATTCTGAGTGTTTTTATGGGTTTTCAGGATTTTTTAAGGGTTTTAGGGGTTTTATAGTTTTAAGTGGTTTTTAGGGTTTTTAATGTTTTTTATGGTTTTTATTGTTTTCAAGGGGTTATCAAGATTTTTTTTGAAATTTTATGGTCTTAAGGGGTTTTAAGGGTTCTTAGGGATTTCTAGGGTTTTAGGGGTTTTCAGGTTTTGCTGGGTTTTTTCAGGGATTTTAGCGTCTTTGTGGATTTTCAGATTTTTTTTGATTTTTAGGGATTTAAAGGTTTTTAGAGTTTTTTTAATTTTTTAACATTTTTTGGGGTTTAAAGGGTTTTAATAGTTTTTCATGGTTTTTAGGGGTTTTATAGGTTTTTTTTAGTTTTTTAATGTTTTGAGGGGGTTTTAGGATTTTTAGGGTTTTCTAAGTTTTCAAGGAATTTTATAGCTTTTAAGGATTTTTATGTTTTTCATGGTTTTTAAGGTTTTTAATAATTTAGAGGGTTTTTAGGGGTTCTATGGTTTTTTTGGGTTTTTTCGGTTTTTTGGGTTTTTCATGGATCTTAGGGTCTTTCTGTGTTTTTAGGGTTTTTTTGAGTTTTTATGGTTTTTATAGTTTTTAGAGTTTTTTAACGTTTTTAGGGTTTTATAGTTTTTAGTGGGTTTTTAGGGATTTTGTGGGGTTTTAGAATATTTTGGTTTTAGGAGTTTCTATAGTTTTTAGGGGGTTTTCAGGGTTTTTAATGTTTTTAGGGTTTTTTACTTTTTTGGGATTTTTAGGGCATTTTTATCTTTTGTGGGTTTTAATATTTTTAAGGTTTCTTAGGGATTTTGAGGGTTCTTTGGGGTTTTCAGTGTTTTCAGGCTTTTACAGTTGATTAGGGTTTGGGGTTTTCTGATATTTTTTCCAGGTTTTTAAGGTTTTTTATATTTTTTTATCATTGTTACGGGTTTTAGGGATTTTAAGAGTTTTTAGTGGGTTTATGGGTTTTTAGGGTTTTTAGGGTTTTTAAGGTTTTTGGGGGTTTTATAGTGTTTAGGGGTTTTATAATGTTTTAGGGGTTTTCGGGATTTTGAGGGTTTTATGGGGTTTCCGGGGTTTTTAAGGGTTTTTAGGGTTTTTTAGGGTTTTAGGGTCTTTTTGGTTTCTTAGGATTTTTTTTGATTTTTTGGCAATTTAAGGTTTTTAGTGTTTTATAACATTTAGGGGTTTAAATGGTTTTAAGAGTTTTTAGTTGTTTTATGGGTTTTTTGTTTTTTAGGATTTTTAGTGGTTTTTATGTTTTTATCGGCTTTTCGGGGTTTATTATGTTTTCAAGGAGTTTTAGGATTTTTATGATTTTTATGGTTTTTAGGGGTTTTTAAGGATTTCAGGGATTTTGAGGGTTTTCAAGGTTTTTTAGGGTTTTTAATATTTTTCATGGTTTTGGGGGTTTTAGGGCTTTTTTTGAGTTTTTTAGGGTTTTAAAGCTTTTTTTAGTTTCTTAATATTTTTAAGTGGGTTTTAGATTTTTTAGGGATTTTTATGATTTTTATGGGGGTTTTAAGGGTTTTTGGTGTTTTTATGGTTTTCATGGGCTTTCAGGGTTTTTAGTGTGCTTTTGGGTTTTTAGGGATTTTTTTAGTTTTTAAGGGGTTTATGGTTTTTTATGTTTTTGAAGGTTTTTTATAGGTTTTAAAGTTTTTAGGGATTTTAAGTATTTTTAGAGTTTTTAGTGGGTTTTTGGTTTTTTATTGGTTTTTAGGGTTTTTAAGGATTCTAGGGTTTTTATGAGGATTTGTGTATTTTTGGGTTTTAATTTTTTTTTTCAATATTTTAGTGGTTTTAATGGTTTTTAGAGTTTTTTTTAACAATTTTAGGGATTTTAAGTGATTTTAGAGTGTTTGGTGGTTTTAGGGTTTTTATGGGTTTTTATGGTTTCTTAAGGCTTTTATGTGTTTTTGTGGTTTTTAGGGTTTTTTTTAGGGTTTTTAGGGTTTTTTACGTTTTTAGGGATTTTTTATGATTTTTATGGTTTTTATGGTTTTTAGGGTTTTTATTGATTTTGAGGGGTTTTAGAGTTTTTCTATGTTTTGGGGGGTTTTAGGGGGTTTAATGGTCTTTTGGGGCTTTTAGGAGTTTTTTTGTGTTTTTTTTGTGTTTTTAGGGTTTTACGGGTTTTTAGAGTATTTTAATGTTTTATGGGATAAAAGGGTTTTTAGTGGTTTTTAGTGTTTTTATGGGTTTAGGGTTTTTAAAGTTTTTAGGTGAATTAATTGTTTTTCAAGGGTTTTTAGGGGATTGAGGGGGGTTTTTTACGTTTTCAGGGATTTTTATGTTTTTTAGTGGTTTTGAGGGGTTTTGGGATTTGAAGGGATTTAGGGTTTTTCATGGATTTTAGGGATATAGGGATCTTAGGGTTTTTTTGGAATGTTAAGGGGTTTTGTGGGATTATAGGGTTTTTAAGGGTTTTATAGTTTTAAATGGTTTTTAGGGTTTTTAATGTTTTTTGTGGTTTTTATGGTTTTCAAATGGTTTTCAGGCTTTTTTTGAAATTTTATGGTTTTAAGGGGTTTTAAGGGTTCTTAAGGATTTCAAGGGTTTTAGGGGGTTTTAGGTTTTTTGGGGTTTTTTCAGGGTTTTTAGGGTCTTTATGGATTTTTAGGGTGTTTTTGAGTTTTTAGGGATTTTAAGGTTTTATAGAGTTTTTTAATTTTTTTAACATTTTTAGGGGTTTAAAGGGTATTTTATAGTTTTTTCAAGGATTTTAGGGGGGTTTTAGGTTTTTTTAGTTTTTTAAAGCTTTTAGGGGGTTTTAGGATTTTTACAGTTTTCTATGTTTTCAAGGAATTTTAGTGATTTTTAAGGATTTTTAGGTTTTTCTTGGTTTTTAGGGTTTTTAATAATTTTGAGAGTTTCTAGGGGTTCTAATGTTTTTTTGGGTTTTTTGGGTTTTTCATCGATTTTAGGGTCTTTTTGTTTTTAGTTTTTTTTAGTTTTTATGGTTTTTATGGTTTTTTATAGTTTTTTAACATCTTTAGGATTTCGGAGTTTTTAGTGGGTTTTTAGGGTTTTTGTGGGGTTTTAGAATATTTTCTGGTTTTAGGAGTTTTATGGTTTTGAGGGGATTTCAGGGTTTTTAATGTTTTTAGGGTTTTTTACCTTTTTAGGGATTTTTAGGGAATTTTTATCTTTTTGTGGGTTTTAATATTTTTAAGGTTTATTAGGGATTTTGAGGGTTCTTTGGGGTTTTCAAGGTTTTTTAGGGATTTTTTGGTTTTTTACGGTTTGGGATTTTTTGGGGTATTTTGAGATTTTTTTCACGATTTTAAGGTTTTTTACAGTTTTTAACATTTTTATAGGTTTTAAGGATTTTATGAGTTTCTAGTGGGTTTTATGGGTTTTTAGGGTTTTTAAGGTTTTGGTGGTTTTATAGTGTTTAGGGGTTTTATAGGGTTTTTAGGGGTTTTAGGGATTTTTAGGATTTTAGGGGTTTTCAGGGTTTTTAATGATTTTTAGGGTTTTAGGGTCTTTTGGGTTTTTAGGATTTTTTTGATTTTTTAGGGGATTTGAGGTTTTTTAGTGTTTTTTGACACTTTCATGGTTTTAATGGTTTTAAGAGTTTTTAGTTGATTTTATGGGTTTTTTGTTTTTTTAAGATTTTTAGGGGTTTTTATGTTTTCAGAGAGTTTTTGGCATTTAGTATTTTTATGCTTTTGGGGGGTTTTAAGGATTTTAGGGATTTTGAGGGTTTTCATGGTTTTTTAGGGTTTTTATTATTTTTCATGGTTTTTGGGGTTTTAGGGATTTTTTTGAGTTTTTTAGGGTTTTAATGGTTTTTTTGAGTTTTTTAATCTTTTTAGGGGGTTTTATATTTTTTTTGGTTTTAGGGCTTTTATGGGGTTTTTAAGGGTTTGAGGTTTTTTTATGGTTTTGGGGGTTTTAGGGGTTTTAGGGTCCTTTTGGGTTTTTTAGGGATATTTTTTAGTTTTTAGGGGTTTTAAGGTTTTTAGGGTTTTTAAGTTTTTTTAGAGGTTTTAAAGTTTTTAGGGATTTTAAGGTTTTTAGAGTTTTTAGTGGGTTTTTAGGGTTTTTAGGGTTTTTATGGATTCTAGGGTTTTTATGGTTTTTAGGTGGTTTAAGGGTTTTTTTTATTATTTCCAGTATTTTTAGTGCCTTTTTTATATTTTTTATTGGTTTTTTGGGTTTTTTAGGGATTTTAGGGATTTTAGGGTTTTTAGGACTTTTTAGGGTTTTGGGGGGTTTGTGTGTTTTGGGGTTTTAAATTTTTTTTCAGTATTTCAGGGGTTTTAAGGGTTTTTAGAGATTTTTTAATGATTTTAGGTATTTAAAGCGATTTTAGAGTTTTTGGTGGTTTTTAGGGTTTTTATGAGTTTTTATGGTTTCTTAAGGATTTTAGGTGTTTTTGTTGTTTTTAGGGTTTTTTTAGGGTTTTTAGAGTTTTTTATGTTTTCAGGGATTTTTATGGATTTCTTTGGATTTTATGGTTTTTAGGGTTTTTTAGGGTTTTTATGGATTTTGAGGGTTTTTAGAGTTTTCAGGGTTTTCAGGGGTTTTAGGGGTTTTCATGGTCTTTTGGCGTTTTTAGGAGTTTTTTGTGTTTTTAGGGTTTTAGGTTTTTTAGAGTTTTTTAATGTTTTAGGGGTTTAAAGGGTTTTTATTATTTTAAAGGGTTTTTAGTGGTTTTTAAAGTTTTTAAGGGTTTTAGGTTCTTTTTAAGGGTTTTAGGGTATTTAATTGTTTTTCAAGGATTATTCAGGGGTTTAGGGGTTGTCGTGGTTTTTGGGGCAATAGGGTTCTTAGGGGTTTTAAGGTCATTTATTGTTTTTAGGGTTTTTTAAAAAAATTTAGTTTTTAAAAACTTTTTTATATTTTTTAACACTTTTAAGGGTTTTTAGAGTTTTTATTGGGTTTTTAGGGGTTTTCTAGGTTTTTGGGATTTTAAGGTTTTTAGGGGTTTTTAGGATTTTCTGGTATTTCCAGGGTTTTTAGTGTTTTTTAAATTTTCAGGGATTTTTTTGGCTTATTTGGAATTTTTATGGTTTTTAGGGTTTGTTAGAGTATTTTTGGATTTTTGAATTTTTTTTGGATTTTTAGGATTTTAGTTTTTCAGAGTTTTTAGGGTCTTTTAGGGGTTTTAAGGTTTTTTAGAGTTTTTAACTTTTTAATGATTTTAGTGGTTTTAATGGTTTTTAGAGTTTTTAGTTGTTTTTAGAGTTTTTGTGGATTTTTAAGAATTTTGAGGATTTTAGTGGTTTTTATGGTTTCCAGGGGTTTTCTTACTTTTTTTGGGTTTTTTACATTTTTAGGGATATTTAGGGATTTTAAAAGATTTTTATGGGTTTTAGGGGTTTTTAGGATTTTTAGGGATTGTGAGGGGTTTTAGGGGTTTTCATGGGTTTTATGGTTTTTAGGATTTTTAGGGACTTTTTGAGGTTCTGAGGTTTTTTTAGTTTTTTAGTGTTTTTAAGGTATTTTTAATTTTTAAGGGTTTTTATGGTTTTTAGGGTTTTTAGGGTTTTTAGGGTTTTTATTGGTGTCTAGGGTTATCTTGGATTTTTAGGGCTTTTTAATGTTTTTTTGGTTTTTATGGTTTTTAGGGGGTTTTTAGGTTTTTTCGGTTTTTTATGTTTTTAGGGATTTTTAGGGATTTTGAGGGGTTTTAGGGTTTTCATGGTTTTTAGGGGTTTTAGGGGAATTAATTGGTTTTAGGGTCATTAGTGGGATTTAGGGTTTTTAAGGTATTTTTTAATTTTTTTATCATTTTTAGGGGTTTTAAGGGTTTTTAGAAATTTTGGAGGTTTTTTAGTTTTTTATGGGTTTTGCAAATTTTTAAGGTTTTTAGGGGTTTTATGGCTTTCCGTGGGTTTTCAGGATTTTTAGGTCTTTTATTATTTTTATGGGTTTTAGGGTTTTTATTATTTTTATGGATTTTGAGAGTTTTTTTGGTTTTTAGGGTTTCTTAGGGGTTTTTGGGTTTTTAGGGTCTTTTTGGGGTTTTAGGGTTTTTTTGAGTTTTTGATTTTTTTAAGAATTTTTAACATTTTTAGTGGTTATAAGGGTTTAAGTGTTTTTAGAGTTTTTAGTGGATTTTTAGGGTTTTTAAGGTTTTTAGGGGTTTTATGGTTTTCAGGGGTTTTTCTGGATTTTTAGGGATTTTTATGTTTTTGGGGATTTTTAGGGATTTCTTTGTATTTTATGGTTTTGATGGTTTTGTAGGATTTTAGGGATCTATGGGGTTTTAGGGTATTTCATGTCTATTTTAGGGGTTTTATGTTTTTTAAGGGTTTTAGGGTCTATTAGGGTTTTAAGGTTTTTTGAGTTTTTTTATGGTTTTTAAGGTATTTTAGATTTTTTAAGGTTTTACAAGATTTTAAGGGTATTTAGAGATTATAGTGGTTTTCTAGGGTTTTTATTGTTTCTTATATTTTTTTAACGTTTTTAAAATTTTTAGGTGTTTTAAGGATTTTAAGGGTTTTTAGAGTTTTTTCTGATTTTACATTATTTATATGGGTTTTTTTATTTTTAATATTTTCAGGGGTTTAAATTGTTTTCAGGGTTTTTAGGATTTTTTACATTTTCACGGATTTTTAGGGATTTTTTAGGATTTATATGGTTTTTAGGGTTTTTAGGGTTTTTATAGATTTTGAGGCTTTTTAGGGGGTTTTAGGGATTTTAGTGGTTTTTAAGGGTTTTTAGGTTCTCTTTGAGTTTTTAGGAGTTTTAGGGTTTTTAGGTCCTTTTGGGTTTTTAGGGTTTATTTGAGTTTTAGTGGTTTTAAGGTTTTTACAAGTTTTAATGTTTTTAAATGTTTTTTGGGGTTTTAAGGGTTTTACAAGTTTTAATGTTTTTAAATGTTTTTTAGGGTTTTAATGGTTTTTAGAGTTTTTAATTTTTTTAGGGTTTTTATGGGTTTTTAGGTTTTTAAGGTTTTTAGGTGTTTTTATGGTTTTCATAGGTTTTCAGGGTTTTTTACATTTTCATTTATTTTTAGGGATTTTTTAGGATTTTTATGGACTTTAGGATTTTTATGGGTTTTAGGGATTTTGAGGGTTTTTTGGGTTTTTCATGGGTTTTTAGGGTTTTTAGGGTCTTTTGGGGTTTTTAGGGTTTCTTTAGTTTTTAAGGGGTTTTAAGGGTTATGATAGTTTTTAATATTTTTATGGGTTTTACGAGTTTTTAGATTTTTTAGTGTTTTTTGGGGTTTTATGGGTTTTAGGGTTTTTAAAGATTTTACGGGTTCTATGGTTTTGAGGGGATTTTCAGGTTTTTTAGGGTTTTTAACGTTTTGGGGGATTTCAAAGGATTTTTTAGGATTTTTATAGTATTTAGGGATTTTAGGGACTTTTAGGGTTTTTATGCTTTTCAGGGTTTTTAGGGTTTTTAGGGAATTTTTAGTGTTTCATGGCCTTTTTTGGATTTTAGGGGTCTTTTGAATTTTTATGTTTTTTAGTGTTTTTCAACGTTTTTATTGATTTTGGGGTCTTAAGGGGTTTTAGGGTTTTTAGTGGTTTTTAGGGTTTTTAGTGGTTTTTAGGGTTTTTTAATTTTTTTAGAGATTTTTATGGTTTTCAAGGGGTGTTCATGGTTTTATTGGTTTTTATTGTTTTTATTGTTTTTTTGGGGTTTTAGGATCTTTTGTGGTTTTAGGTATTTTTAGATTTTTAGGGTTTTTAAGGTTTTTAGAGTTTTTTTAATGCTTTTGCAGATTTTAAGGGTTTTGGGAGTTTTTAGTGGTTTAGGGTTTTTTATGGTTTTTAGGGTTTTTATGATTTTCAGGGGCTTTTCATGGGTTTTAGTGTTTTTTAGATTTTTTCTGGTTTTTTGGGGTTTTCAGGGTTTTAGGTGTTTTAGGTTTCTTTGGGTTCTTAGGGTCGTTTTACGTTTTTGGGGGTATTTAGATTTTTTTAAGGTTTTAAGGTTTTTAAGGGTTTTAAGGGTATATAGAGTTTTTAGTCATTTTAGGGTTTTTATAGGTTTTAGGGTTTTTTAAGGTTTTAGGTGTTTTTATGGTTTTCATGTGTTTTTTATGGTTTTTAGGGTTTTTTATGTTTTTAGGGAGTTTTAGGGTTTTTTAGGATTTTTAATGTTTTGGGGCTTTTAGATATCTTAGGAATTTTAAGGGTTTTTTGGTTTTTTATTTTTTTAGGGTTTTTAGTGTTTTCAGGGTTTTTAGGTATTTTTGGGTTTTTAGTTGTTTTTTTTGTGTTTTATGTTTTTAAGGTTTTTTCTAGTTTTTAAATATTTTATAGTTTTTAGTGGTTTTAATGATTTTTAGAGTATTTAGTGTTTTTTAGTGTTTTATTGTTTTTCATGTTTTTAAAGGATTTTTGGGGTTTTTTGGTTTTCCATGATTTTTAGGGTTTTTAGGGTTTTTTACATTTTTAGGGATTTTTGGGGCTTTTTAGGTTTTTTATGATATTTAGGTATTTTATGGGTTTTAGGGATTTTGATGTTTTTTGGTTATTTCAGGGTTTTTACAGTTTTTAGGGGTTTTCACTGTTTCTAGGGACTTTTGGGATTTTATGGATTTTAAGGTTTCGTATAGTTTTTTAACTTTTTTAGGGGTTTGAAGTGTTTTTAGAGTTTTTAGTGGTTTTTTGGGTTTTATGGGTTTTTAGGTTTTGTAAGGTTTTTAAGGGTTTTTAGTATTTTTTTCAGTTTTTTCATGGTTTTAGGGGTTTTTTACGTTTTTAGGGATTTTTAGATATTTTCTAGGATTTTTATGGTTTTTAGGGTTTTTAGGGATTTTTCTGGTTTTAGGGTTTTTCTTGGTTTTTATTATTTTTTGTGTTTTTCAAGGGCATAGGGTCTTTATGGGGTTTTAGGATTTTTTAGATTTTAAGGTTTTAATGTTTTTTGTAATTTTATTGCATTTTTTACCATTTACAAGAGTGTAGTGTTTTAAGAGTTTTTAGGGGTTTTATGGGATTTTAGTGATTTATAAGGGTTGTAGGGGTTATATGGTTTTCAGGGGTTTCTCATGGTTTTTAGGGTTTTTTACATTTTTAGGGATTTTTAAGGCTTTTTTAGGTTTTTGAGGTTTTCATGGTTTTTTAATATTTTTAGGGATTTTGAGAATTTTTTGGGTTTTTTATGTTTTTTAGATATTTTAGGGGTTTTCCGGGTTTTATGGTCTTTTAGGGTTTTTATGTTTTTTAAGGTTTTTTATATTTTTTTAACATATTTAGGGGTTTGAAGGGTTTTTATATTTTTAGTGGGTTTTTATGGTTTTTATGGGTTTTTAAAATTTTTAGGTGTTCTTATGGTTTTTAGGGGTTTTTCGAGGTTTTAAGGGTTTTAACGTTTTCAAGCATTTTTAGGGATTTTTTAGGATTTATGGTTTTTAGGGTTTTTTAGGGCTTTAGGGATTTTGAGCTTTTTAGGGTTTTAGGGGTGTATAGGGTTTTTAATGGTTTTAGGGTCTTTTAGGTTTTTATGGTTATTTTATATTTTTAGGGCTTTTAAGGGTTTTTAGATTTTTTTAACGTTTTTAGGGGTTTAAAGTGTTTTTTGAGTTTTTAGTGGTTTTTAGGGGTTTTTATGTTTTTAGGGGATTTTATGGTTTTCAGGGATTTTTCATGGTTTTAGGGTTTTTTACCTTTTTAGGGATTTCTAGTGATTTTTTAGTTTTTTATGGTATTTTGGGATTTTATGTGTTTTAAAGGTTTTGGGAATTTTTTAGGGGTTATTTGTGTTTTTTGGAGTTTTTGGGTCTTTATGGGATTTTAGGATTTTTTTTGAGTTTTTTAGGTGTTTATGGTTTTTAGAGGTTTTTAACATTTTTAGGAGTTTAAAGGGTTTTTAATGTTTTTATTTTTATTAGGGTTTTTAAGGTTCTTAGGAGTTTTTATGGTTTATAAGGGGTTTTTAGGGTTTTTACATTTTTAGGGTTTTTAGAGATTTTTTAGGGTTTTAGGGAATTTTTAGGATTTTTCTGGTTTTTATATCTTTTTAGGGGTTTTAGATATTTTTTGAATTTTGAGGGTTTTATGGGTTTTTTAGGATTTTAAGGGTTTTAGGTTCTTTTTGGGTTTTTTGAGTTTTTTGAGGTTTTTATGTTTTTTAGATTTTTTTAATGTTTTTAATGTTTTTAGGTGTTTTATGGGTATAATGGTTTTTAGAGTTTATATTGGTTTTTAGGGTTTTTATGGGTTTTATGGTTTTTAAGGTTTTTAGTGGTTTTGATTACTTTCAAAGGTTTTAAGGTTTTTTAAAGTATTTTTAGCGATTTTATAGGGTTTTTAAGGATTTTGAGGGTTTTAGTGTCTTTTAGAGTTTTTTGAGTTTTGTGAATTTTTTAGGGTTTTAAGGGTATTTATGGGTTTTTAGGGGGGGTTTAGTTTTTGTGGTTTTTAGGGGTTTTTAGGGTTTTTTAACGTTTTTAGGAGTTTTATGGGTTTTTAGAGTTTTTACTAGATTTTAGCGGTTTTATGGGTTTTTAGTGTTTTTATGGTTTTTATGGGGATTTATGGTTTTGTGGGGTTTTTTAGTGTGTTTAGGGTTTTTTACATTTTCTTGGATTTTTTATGGTTTTATTAGTATTTTTATGGTTTTAGCGTTTTTTAGATTTTTAGGGTTTTAAAGTTTTTAAGGGTTTTTTGGTGTTTTTCGGGTATTTAGGGTCTTTTAGGATTTTAAAGTTTTTTAGAGTTTGTAAATGCTTTTAGTGTTTTTAAGGGTTTTTAGAGTATTTTTTGGTTTTTTTTAATTTTTATGGGTTTTTGGGTTTTTAAGGTTTTTAGGGGACTTTATGGTTTTCTGGGGTTTTTAGGGTTTTTTATGTTTTCAGGGATTTTTTTGGATTTTTATGATTTTTTGGTTTTCTAGGGTTTTTAGGAATTTTGAGGGTTTATGGTATTTTAGGTTTTTTATGGTTTTTAGGTTTTTTATTATTGGTTTTGGTTTTTTGGGTTTTTTTAGTTTTTTATGGATTTTATTTTTTTTAGATTTTTTAACATTTTGGATTTTTAGGGTTTTTATGGTTTTTTAGAGTTTTTAAAGGTTTTTAGGAGTTTTTATGGTTTTTAGGGTTTTTAATGCTTTCTACGTTTTCAGTGATTTTTATTTAATTTTTAGGATTTTTATGGTTTTTAGTTTTTTAGGGTTTTAAGGGATTTTGAGGGTTTTTAGAGATTTTACTGATTTTTAGGGGTTTATGGTTTTTAGGGTTTTTAAGGGTATTATGGTTTTTAGGGGTTTTTCAGTGTTTTTAGGTTTTTATGTTTTTAGGTATTTTTAGGTTTTTTGTGGTTTTTAAGGATTTTTTGTTATTTTGAGGGGTTTTAGGGTTTTTCAAGGTTATTTACGGGTTTTAGGGTTTTTAGGGTCTTTTGGATTTTTAGGGTTATTTTTATTTTTTAGGGGTTTTTAGATTTATAGAGGTTTTTAACGTTTTAGGGTTTTAAAGGGTTTTAGAGGTTTTAGTGGCTTTTTAGGGTTTTATGGGTTTTTAGGGGTTTTAAGGTTTTTTTGGGGTTTTATACTTTTTAGGGATTTTTCAGTGTTTATAGGTTTTTATACATTTTTTAGGATTATTTGGGATTTTTTAGGATTTTTATGGTTTTTAGGGATACTGTTAGTTTTTAGGGGTTTTCTAGGTTTTCTATGGTTTTTAGGATTTTTAGGTTTTTTAGGGTTCTTATAGATTTTTTGGTTTTTTTGGTTTCGTTTTTAGTTTTTTAGAGTTTTTAACATTTTTAAGGTTGTTTTACATTTTCAAGGATATTTAGATCTTTTTTAGGATTTTTATGGGATTAAGGGTTTTTTAGAGTTTTTCAGGATTTTGAGGTGTTTTATGGGTTTTTAATGTTTTTAGGGTTTTTTTTGACTTTTTAGGGTTTTTATAGTTTTTAACATTTATAGGGGTTTTAAGGGATTTTAGACTCTTAGTGGGTTTTTATGGTTTTTATGGGTTTTTAGGGATTTTTAAAGTTATTAGGGGTTTTATGGATTTGAGGAGTTTTTTAGGGGGTTTATGGTTTTTTACGTTTTGCGGGGTTTTCAGGGTTTTATTATGTTTTTAGGGATTTTGATGGGTTTTAGGGGGTTTTATGGGTTTTTAGTGTTTTTTCATGGTTTTTAGGGTCTTTTGGGTTTTAGGGGTTTTTTAAGTTTTTTTGGGTTTTAAGGTTTTTTAGAGTTTTTTAACGCTTTTAGGGTTTTTAAGGGGTTTTAGAGTTTTTTTGCGGTTTTTAGGGTTTTATGGGTTTTTCATGTATTTTAAGATTTTTAAGGGTTTTATGGTTTTCATAGGTCTTTCAAGGTTTTTAGGGTGTTTATGTTTTTAGGGATTTTTAGGGCCTTTTTAGGATTTTTATGGTTTCTTGTGTTTTTTAGAGTTTTTACAGATTTTGACGGCTTTTAGGGGTTTTAATGTTTTTGTGGGGTTTTAGGGTTTTTTTTTAATTTTTTAGGTTATATAAGGTTTTTAGAGTTTTTAAAAATTTAGGGGTTTTTAGGGTTTTTAGGGTTTTTCATGGTTTTTAGGCTTGTTATTGGTTTTAGGGTTTTTAGGGTTTTTTATGTTTTCAGATATTCTTTGGTCTTTTTTAGGATTTTTATGGTTTTTAGGTGTTTTAGGGTTTTTAGGGATTTTGAGGTTTTTAAGGGTTTTGGGGGTTTTTAGAGTTTTAAGGGGTGTTAGACATAGTAAACAAGGGAGGGGAGGGGTCAATCAACCCACACCCAAAAACCCTAGACACCCCCCACAAAACCCAAAAGCTCCCAAGAAACCCAAAAGGCACACAAAACCAGATAGAGCAAAAATTAAAAATCATCTCCATTAGCATCTCCCAGCCAATCAGCAACCAGCATCCCGTAGCACAGTTTTCATCATCCATCACCTCCTTGCCAAGCATATCCACCGCTAGCAACATAGAACCACTAGTGTCAAAGTCATAAATATCACCTTCATCACATCGCAGCCAAGAAGCTACCATCACCTAACAATTCATATTCCAGCAACCATCGCCTCCTAACCAGTCATCTTCCAGCATTTCACACCTAGTAGCACAACCAAAAACACAAGACCACCAGCATCCACACCCATAACCATTCCACAGCATCCATAACTCCTTGTAAAAACCCAAAACCAAATACATCACCCAACACCTCACAACAAAACCAATATCCAGCACCAGCAATGACTCACAACCAAACCAACCACAACTCAGAAATCCACAATCCAACATAGAAAACAGAACGTAGCACAAATTGACCAAACCTTCATTAGTAGTGTAAACCAAAGACAAAGCTGAGGAACCAGAAACACAAACCATCATCTTCGCCCTCCGCATCCACCCTAACTGGTCATGAAGCCAGAAGAGCTGGAAAACCCCTCCCAGACATAGATTTGGAAGCACAGATTTGAGCACAGGATCGAGCATGCCACCGCCAAGACATCGTAAAGCCCGCCGATGACCGAGATGGTCCAATCCCAAGACGCCAAACCATCTTGTTGCACCTTCAATGAGAACTGTTGTGCTAAACACTAAGATAACAAAACTATCAAGACTGAACCCATATCTGACAAACAGATCTGAGTTCTGATCTATGCATGCCACCACCAAGTCGTCGGAACGCCCGTCGCACCCACCTTTCACCGTCGCAAAACCAGAAAAACCACTGAAAAATCAGATCTGGAGACAGCTTTAAGAGTCGCTTCACCATCGACCGAGAAGGGGCCATTCGAACCCACCAAACCTTCATGTCGCAACACCAACGAGAACTGCCACATCTATCCCCGAGCCAGTTGATCTGCCGACACCGCATCCAAACCACCGAGAGGCCATAGACAAAGCCTCCAAGGAGCCATATAGGTCCATCGGGGAGAGGGGATAGTAGTGCTTGAAATCATGAAGGAATTTAACAATTTTAGGAGTATTAATGGTTTTTAGAGTTTTTAGTCATTTTTAGGGTTTTATGGGGAATTGTGGTTTTTTAAAGTTTTCAAGGGTTTTTTAGGGTTTTTTAGGGTTTTTATGGTTTTTTACATTTTTAGATATATTTATGGATTTTTTAGACTTTTTATGGGTTTTATAGATTTTGTGGGGTTTTAGGGTTTTTAAAGTTTTTTGTGTTTTTAGAGTCTTTTGGGGTTTTTAAATATTTTTTTATGTTTTTAGTTTTTTTAAATTTTTTTTTATTTTTTTAGGGTTTTAAAGGGTTTTTAGAGTTTTTAGGGATTTTTAGTGTTTTTATGGGGTTTTGGGGTTTTTACGGTTTTTTGAGGTTTTTATGGTTTTCTAGGTTTTTTTTAGTTTTTTAGGGGTTTTCTGTTTTATAGAGTAATATAAAATTTTTAGGGGTTTTAAGGGTTTTTATAGTTTTATTTTTTTATGGTTTTTATTGGTTTTTAGTGATTTTTAGGTTTTTATGGTTTTTAGAGGTTTTTAAGGGTTTTTTGGGTTTTTTATGTTTTCATGGTTTTTTTCGGATTTTTATGGTATTATGTGTTGTTAGGTATTTTAGGTATTTTGTGGGGTTTTTCATGGGTTTTTAGGGTTTTTAGGCTTTTTAGGGGTTTTTTGGTTTTAAAGGATTTTTGGGTTTTTAAATTTTTTTTTATATTTTTTTAATATTTTTAGGTTTTTAAAGGGTTTTTATAATTTTTAGCAGTTTTTAGGATTTTATGTGTTTTTAAGGTTTTTATGGGTTTTAGGGGGTTTTCAAGGTTTTATGGGTTTTTATGTTTTCTAGGATTTCTTGGGTTTTTTATGATTTTTATGGTTTTTAGGGTTTTTATGGATTTTAAGGGGTTTTAGGATTTTTTTTTTGGGTTTTAATGTTTTTAGGGTTTTTAACGTTTTTTTTGGGTTTTGAGGTTTATTTCTAGTTTTTAGGGTTTTTGGGTTTTTTTAGATTTTTATACATTATTTGGGGTTTTAAAGGGTTTTAGAGTTTTTAGTGTTTTTAGGGTTTTTTAATGTTTTAAAGGTTTTTTATGGTTTTCGGGGTTTTTAGGGTTTTTTATGTTTTTAGGGGTTTTTCAGGGACTTTATGGTTTCTTTATGGTTTTAGGGATTTTGAGGGTTTTGGGGTTTTTTTGGGTTTCTCATGGGTTTTAGGGTCTTTTGGGGTTTTAGGGTTTCTTTTGAGTTGTTAGGGATTTAATGATTTTTTATAGTTTTTTAGAATTTTTAGGGGTTTTAAGGGTTTTTATATTTTTAGTGGGTATTTAGGGTTTTCTGGATTTTTAGAGTTTTTCAATTTTTTTAGGGGTTTTTATGGTTTTCAGGGGTATTTAATGGTTTTTAGGTTTTTTTACATTTTCAGAGACTTTTAGGAATTCTGTAGGATTTTTATAGTTTTTAGAGTTTTTAGGGTTTTTAGGGATTTTGATCTTTTTAGGGGTTTTCTAGGTTTTTTAGGGTCATTAAGGGATTTCAGGGTTTTTATGTTATTTTGGATTTTTAGGATTTTTTTTGAATTTTTAGGGTTTTAAGGGGTTTTAGATTTTTCTAACATTTTTAGGGGTTTCAAGGGTTTATAGAGTTTTCATGGGGTTTTAGGGTTTTTATGGGTCTGTGGTGTTTTTAATGTTTCTAGGGTTTTTAAGGTTTTCAAGGGGTTTTCAGTGTTTTTAGGGTTTTTAATGTTTTTAGGGATTTTTAGGGATTTTTTAGGATTTTTATGGTTTTTTGGGTTTTTGGGTTTTAAGGTATTTTGAGGGATTTTAGGGATTTTCAGTGTTTTTAGGGGTTTTGGGTTTTTTTGGATTTTTTGGGTTTTTTTGAGTTTTAAAGGTTTTTGGAGTTTTTAACATTTTAGAGGTCTAAAGGGTTTTTAGAGTTTTTGTTGGTATTAAGTGTTTTTATGGGTTTTTAGGATTTTTAGAGATTTTTTAGGGTTTTTAGGGTTTTTTACGTTTTCAGGTATTTTAGGGATGTTTTAGGATTTTAATGGTTTTTAAGGGTTTCTAGGGTTTTAAGGTATTTTGAATATTTTTAGGGGTTTTTAGGGTTGTTTACTATTTTTAGGGTTTTTAGTGTTTTTTAAGTGTTTAGGGTTTTTAAGGCTTTTTAGAGTTTTTAAACCATTAGGGGTTTTAAGGGTTTTTATAATTTTTAGTGGTTTTTATGGATTTTTATGCTTTTTTAAGGATTTAGGGGTTTATGGTTTTTATGGGTTTTTAGGGTTTTTAGGGGTTTTTATGGTTTTTAGAGATTTTGAAGGGTTTTAGCTGTTTTTAGGGTTTTTTGGGGGGTTTTAGTATTTTTTAGGGTTTTTATGGTTTTCAAGGCTTTTAGAGATTTTATTAATTTTTTGGGGGTTTTGGGGTTTTAATGGTTTTTCGAGTTTTTTAAGGTTCTTACGGGTTTTAATATTTTTTTCGAATTTTTAGTGGTTTTTAGGTGTTTTTAGTATTTTAAAATGTTTTTCGGGGTTGATATGGTTTAAGGGGGTTTTCAGGGTTTCTAGGTGTTTTTACATTTTCAGGTTTTTAGGGGGTTTTTTCGGATTTTTATGGTTTTTATTGTTTTACAGGATTTTGAGGGTTTTTATGTTTTTTCATGGTTTTTTATTTTTTTAGGGTTTTCATGGATTTTTAATAGTTTTAGGGTTTTTTTTGCGTTTTTAGAATTTTTAAGATTTTTAGAGTTGTTTAATATTTTTAGGGGTTTAAATGGTCTTTATAGTTTTTAGTGGGGTTTAGGGTTTTCATAGGTTTTTAGGGTATTTTATGTTTTTTAAGTGTTTTTATGGTTTTCAGGGGTTTCCCAGGGTTTTTGGGGCTTTCATGTTTTTAGGGTTTTTTAGTGATTTTATAGATTTTCATGGTTTTTAGGGAGTTTTAGGGGATTTCAATATTTTTAGGGTTTTTTGTATTTTTAGGTTTTTTTGAGTTTTTTAGGATTTTAAGGTTTTTAGAGTTTTTTAACATTTTTAGGGGTTTAATGTTTTTTTAAGGTTTTTAGGGGTTTTTAAAGTTTACGGCTGGTTTTCATGGTTTTTAGGGTTTTTTATGTCTTCATAGATTTTTACCATTTTTTTAGGTTTTTTATGGTTTCTAGGGTCTTTAAGGTTTGTGGGGATTTTGAGGGTTTTTAGTCTTTTTTGAGGTTTTTAGGGTTTTTAGGGTCTTTTTGGGTTTTTAGGGTTTTTTGAGTTTTTTAGGGTTTTATGATTTTTTAGATTTAATAATTTTTTTACATTTTAGGTTTTTAAAGACTTTTACATTTTTTGGTTTTTTAGGGTTTTTATAGGTTTTAGGGTTTTTTAAGGTCTTAGGGTTTTATGGTTTTTAGGGGTTTTAGGTTTTTTAGGGTTTTTTACGTTTTCCTGGATTTTTAGGGATTTCTTTAGGATTTGTTTTATGGTTTTTAGGTATTTTGATGGTTTTTAGGGGTTTTCAGGGTGTTTATGTTTTTTAGGGTTTTTAGGGTCTTTTTAGGTTTTTATGGTTTTTTTGACTTTTTAGGTGTTTTAATGGTTTTTAGAGTATTTAATGTTTTTAGGGGTTTTAAGGGTTTTTAGATTTGTTAGTGGTTTTTTGTCTTTTTATTGGTTTTCATGGTTTTTTATGTTTTTCGGGGAATTTAGGGTTTTCTAGGGTTTTCAGGGTTTTTAGGGATTTTTACATTTTCATGGATTTTTACATTTTTAAGTATTTTTAGGGTTTTTAGTATTTTTATGGTTTTTTGGGTTTTTTAGGGTTTTTAAGGATTTTGAGGGTTTTTAGGGTTTTAAGGGTTTGATGAATTTTCAGTTTTTTTAGTGTCTTTTGTTTTTTAGGTTTTTTTGGAGTTTTTTAGGGGTACTAATGTTTTTTATATTTTTTTAACACTTTTAATATTTTCAATGGTTTTAAGGGGTTTAGAGTTTTTAGTGCGTTTTTAGGTTTTTAGGGGGTTTTATGTCTTTTTAAGGTTTTTTGGGGTTTTATGGATTTTGGTGGGTTTTCAAGGCTTTTTACATTTTTAGAGGTTTTTTGGTATTTTTAAGGATTTTTATGGTTTTAGGGTTTTTTATAGTTTTTAGGGATTTTGAGGGTTATCATGGTTTTTTAGGGGTTTTATGTCTTTTAGTGTTTTTTTGAGTTTTTAGTGGTTTAAAGGGTTTTTAAAGTTTTTTATTGTGTTTAGGGTTTTTAAGATTTTTTAGAGTTTTTAGTGGGTTTTTTTTCATTAGTTTTTATGATTTTGTATGGTTTTTAGGGGTTTTATGGTTTTAGGGTGTTTTTAGGTCTTTTAGGGTTATTATGCTTTTAGGGATTTTTTAGAATTTTTATAGGTTTGATGGTTTTTTAGGGTTTTTATGTATTTTCATGGTTTTTAGGTTTTTTCATGGTTATTAAGGGTTTTTAGGTGTTTTCAAAAAATTTAGGGTCTTTTTGGGTTTTTAGGGTTTTTTTAGTTCTTCAGAGGTGTTAAGGTTTTTTTAGAGTTTCTTAATATTTTCAGGGATTTAAGGGTTTTAAAAAAAATAGTGTATTTTTAGGGTTTTTATGGGGTTTTAAGGTTTAATATGGTTTTAGGGTTTTTCAAATTTTCAGGGATCTTAATTGATGTTTTAGGACTTTTATAATTTTTAGGGTTTTTATGATTTGTAGGTATTTTAAGGGTTTTTAGGAGTTATCAGGGTGTTTATATTTTTTTGGGGGTTTTAGGGTCTTTTAGGTTTTTAGAAACAGTGGTTTAGGCTTTGAAGTCTTGGTGTCACTATCTTTTGGGTGAATATTTTAAGTTATTTTCCAATCAAAAGATCTTAAGGTACATATTTTCACAATGATATTTCAATGTTATGAAGTAGATATGGGTGGAATATATGAAGTATTTTTATTTTGATCTATCATATAAACCTGGGAAAGAAAATTGTGTGGCTAACACTTTAAGCAGGAAGAATCATAGTCAAATAGTTTAGGAGTCTAATTCTAGGTGGAAGATAATTAATTTATTGGATGATATGTATGTGGTGGTTTAGTAAATTCAGGAGAAGATGAATCTTCATTCAGTTGCAGTGGAGTCTCTGCTACTGATATGGATCCAAGAAAGACAGTATGAGGATCCAAAATTTTTATCTTTGAGGAAAACCCTTGAAGGTGGGGAGTCACCTTTAGATTGAATCATAAATGAAGATGATATCATCTATGTTTAGAATCAGGTTTTTGTGCCTACAAGAATACAAGAGGAGCTCATGTAGGAATTTCATGCCTCAAAGTGGGAAGTACATCTAGGTGTGGCCAAAATATACCATGATGTAAAAAGATATTTTGGTGTCTAGGAATGAAAAAGAAGATAGTATGGTTTGTAAAATGATATTACACATGTCAGTAGGTAAATTCATAGCATTAAAGACCTGTATGTTTTCTTCTGTCGCTATCCATTCTGGGGTGGAAGTGGGATGATGTAACAATGGATCTTATGGTGGGTCTTTATAAGACACCCAGGAATAATGAAACTAGATTTTTTATTGTGGATCGACTAAAAAAATCATCACATTTCTTACCCATAAAAGATGATTTCACTATAGAGAATCATGGAGTTTTGTATGTATGGGAAATAGTCTATTTGCATAGGGTACAACAAACTATAGTATCAGATCATGACTCAGGTTACACATCATTGTCATGGATGGTATTTCAGAAATAACATCATACACAGGTATTATTAAGAATTAATTTCCACCCACTAATAGATGGGCAGTCAATGTTTACAATATAGGTACCTGAGGATATGTTGTAACTGTGTTTTCTTGAGTTTGGATGATCTTGGGGGAAGCACTTGTCTTTGGTGGAGTTATCCTTTAAAAATTTTATCAGTAAATTTTACAGATGGAACCCTAAAAGTCTCTTTATGGTAGTAATGAAGATCACTACTATGCTATATTGATGTTGGAGAGTCATAGTTGCTGGGACGGAGTCTCATGTAGGAGACATCAGAGCAGGTTCAGCTAATTTGGAAATGAATGGCTACGGATCAGAGTAGGTAGAAGCAATATGCTAATAAATAGATACAACCCCTAGAGTTTATAGAGTGTGATCTTCTATTCCTTCAGGTGTCACTTAGGTTGGGTCATCATAAAAAATGGAAGTCGATCAAGTTGGCACCCAGTTTCGTTAGATTGTTTGAGGTAGTGGGGAGAATTGGTTCGGTGGAATACTGTTTGTCTCTTCCATAGAAATATAGGTCTATGCATGTTTTTTTTCATGTATCACAACTTCAGAAGTGTCATCCCAACCCTTCTCATGTGATCAAGTTAGAGGATGTTGATCTTGATATAGATGCAACCTTTTTGGATTATATGATGCATGTGTTAGATCAAAGTGAGAAATTTTTGTATGGAAGGACTATGCTGATAGTTCATGTATTTTGGAATCATGGACATGTGCAGGTGGAAATAGGGGAATGAGAAGTCTATATGTGGCCTAAGTGGCTGAAACTTTTTGACTCGGAATCCTATATATTCTGGGATGAGTGACTCAAGGAAGGGCTATTATAAGGTGGGGAGATTGTATGATCATGTCTTTTCAGGTACTTTTCACCTTATGTTTTTTTCATTCGAACCATAATGGAATAGCCTTGTTTATATTAAAAGATCATTTTGGGAGAAAATTACATAATTTTTAGGGATGTATTCTTGTTTTAATTAATTGGGTTCAAATATAAATGAGTTAAGTGTAAAAATGGGGTTTGGGTGAGTTGAGTGGATTTAAAGGGAAAATGGGATAAAACACAACTGTAGAATAATTACACATCATGTAAGGGTATTAAATGTCTTGTAATTATTCATGGGTTTTAAATAAATAAATCTGAGGTGTTGTATTTTTCGGTGGAAAATATTAAAAATAATTTCATGACGTGTAACTGGATTACACGCTGTGTAAATTTCGGACATGTAATATTAAACATTAATTACGGATAAATTATTGAATATTTTTAGATACATCCCTCCACTTTTGACCATAGAATCTTTTTTATTATTTTCGAGGCTCTCAGATAGAACCCAACATTTCCCAACCGCAGTTATTTGATAATAAAGAGGCATATTAAATATTTTTACCACTGAGTATTTTCTTTCTTCTCATTGAGATTTATATCTATCTTTAACTCCTATCTTAGGATAAAATGAGGATGATCAAAAATTTATTGGATCTATAACTAGATCTAATATTATTATACTTTGATTCATTTGATCTTAATGTTATTATTTGGATCAATATTTTGTCCTTCTTTGTGATCTTGACTGATCCATTTCAAATTGGGGATTCTTCTGTTGGTGGGCGTTGTCAACAAATTGAGGTAGGTGTCCTAATGTTCAAATCCCATAGTCATTATTTTGATTTATTACAAGAAAATTTTAGAATTTCTAGATTTTTTTAGCTCTCTAATTTCTTGAAAAAATTAATTAATTTGGTAAATTAATTAATTTTCAGATTGTGAAATTTTGGGATTTGGGGATAATCAACTATGGAAATAAATTTTTTGATATTGATGAGTGAATTGGGTTATTAATTGGGAATTAATTATGAGATTTCCAAAATTTTATTTTGATTAATTAATTGGATAATTAATTTATTGAATCTTAATGTTGTGAAAAGGGATTAATTAATTATTGAATTAATTAATGGATGGTTAAGAAATAGGTGTAATGTTGTATTATTATATATGGGTGAATTATTAATGCTAACATGTACATTCATTCATGTATTATGAATGGTAACATGATCATTCAATTATATATGTGTAAATGGTGAATGGTAACATGGAAGTTCGGCCAAGTATTTTGAATGATAACATTATCATTCAATTATATATGTGTAAATGGGTAATGGTAATATGGTAATTCATCCAAGGTTTATGAATGGTAACATTCTCATTCGATTATGTACTGTAAAATGGTGAATGGTAACATGGAAATTCCACCAAGGAATAAAGAATAGTGACATGGTCATTCTAATGTGTGAATTAATGAATGGTTATATAGTCATTCATTTATGAAATAGAGAATGGTAACACAGTCATTCCAATATTTTAATTAATGAATGGTGACATGGTCATTCATTGTGAAAATAAGAATGGTAACATGGACACTCAAACATGAGATATCCCTCATGGATAGTTCAGACTGTGGAATGGGGAAAGGAAGGTATTGAGATATGGGTGTATATGGGAACCTGAGGTTTATGTGGTTAAATAAAGATTAATTGATAATATGATAACTATTTAATTGTGAATTTTTATTATTTCTATATAGGACTCCATGTACTATTATCTGACTGGATTTTGTTCCAGACACCATTAGTGGTTCCCAATTGTGTTTAATTCACACCCTATTCGAGTCACCTGATCGGTACCTATATAGAATTTATTTTTTTAGGCCATGTTAAGAGAAAAGACCTTGTTTTGGATAGATAGATTGGGGTTGGATCTTGGATTAGGGAACAAGATGTGGTTTGGGACCCTCTTTGGATTTTTTGGTGTCTTTATTTTCTATATTCATTCTAAACACTCAACACACACTTTAGAATGGAATACTTCTATTTTTGTTGGATATTATATTTCCTATTTTTTTATAATGAGATCTAGGTATTTATTACTCATATATATTTCATCTACTGTTGTTTGTTACTTTCGCTGGTGTATTACTGTGATAAAATATGGTATAGTCTCCCAATGAATGAATTATCAGACCCTCACTACTAGTCGATATCCTCTAGCATATGTGGAGGTGCGTTTGAGGTCATGTGGTGTACCGGCTTAGGGTACCAACATGTGGTACCAAGGTTGGTACATTACAATATGTGACAAGATATTTATACTAATATTTACTCCTTTGAATATTCATGCAATATAAAGTATAAAATAGTCAGTTCCATGGAACCAACTCCAACAATAATCTTAAGAGTTTCATTATCTACAAGGTTATCCCTATTATATCTTTTTGAAACATAGTTTCTCATACTACCCCTCTTAGAAATATAGTGAAATGAATCCTTGCAATCAATTAACATTTAATCAAGAAGACTAGAAACACTAAAGACCAAACTAATCATTTATTTTGATATAGGATTTATTTACGAACTTCCTAAAGAATATATTCCATAAAAATCCTTTAGTAACAACACTATTTTTTTATATTCCCTTTATTACTAAAATTCCAAAATACGGATCAGGGATCGAAAAAATTACCTCAACCTTTCTCTAAATTCACTTACTCCTTATATTGAATATTCAATGAAATATAGTACCCCATACCCACTATACTACATGATTTTTTGATAGAATTTTGGGTCTCTATACCTCAAGAATTTCTTACTACAATAACCCTGATGTCCTATAAATTCATCAATAATGATAGAAGGATCAACTCCCGCACTAATCCAATATACATTACCCTCAATGGATTCAATATATATTTTAGTCACATTGAAATCATTTTCATGATCCACCATTAACTTCCTTCCAATATTCTCATGTTGAACAATCTCCATATTAGAAACACTTTTTTCATTTGGCCTCTAATACATGTTGGAAATTGGAATGATAAAAATAGAAGTAATATCCACCTATTAGAAATGTAAGTCCACATTATGATCCAACATAATAAAATCACTTCAATTTTTTCTGATCAACCATTCTCCACTCATATTTTGACATCAATTATGGTCTGACTCCATTTAGTAGAACCTCCAGATATATTTGGAACACAGAGTCTTCAATATATATCTTCTAGAATATAAAATATATCCTATAAAAATATAAATATAGAAATTACAAAAATCAAGAAATATACTTTATGAATAAATTAACTCTCTATAAATTCAAAAAATTTAAAGGGATCAGTAATTTTATAGTAGAATTATCCTAAAAGTCGAAGCATATAATGATGCCTGACACTGAGCTCTAAACTCCTTACTAGGGTATGATCACTAGAAACTATACAACTGGGACCTACCACAACTTATTATTCTTGAAACATATAATATTGATGTTATCCTCTAGAACCCTCAAATAAGGGACAATGATTCAGAACTTCCAATACAAGTGAAACTCAATGTTAAGGACCAATATCCTATACTAGGATCCATAATCTCCATACCATATTGCCTCAGAATCAAATAAGATCATGAGAAACAAAATGAATATAAAGAAAAAGTAAATAAATGGAACAAAAACACCTAGAATAACATGGTTCAATAATTACCCTACTCCATGGGGGGAATACTGTAACCTTTGGATTCTTAGAGGAAACAGTTGTGTTACAACACACCAACATACTAGAAATATACATAGAAGTATAAGATGTCTTATAAATTGTTTAAAAATTATACAAGTTACCCCACTTTCTATTTATAAAGGATCTCATCTGGTCACACCAATTGATACAATATTCAATCTTTTCAATCAACCATAAATCAATCAAGACAAGTGTCAACTTCTTACTGATTATACCAACTCAACTTGTAGTTTCTAATGTGTAATGTATGCTTTGGAACTCATCCCTCATCTTCTTCAAAACATCCAAAAATTTCCATTCATCATCACTATTTCATAATATAGGTTCCACTACCCCTACATCATAATGTTCTATAACTAGAGTTATAGAAACACTCCTTTTTTAATTCAATAACTTAGTAGTAAAATAGGAATCTATAGTCAAGTCATACAATACATTGTCGAATTGTGCACCAACAAACTAAATACCACATCTCCTCTAGATCAGATGTGAAAATATATATCATGGTGAGTCCCATCATTAGTTTTCTTTACTCTTTCAACCTAGTAATTCAGACAATGAAAAAATGTCTTTTAAACTAGGTTAATTATACGTAATTTCTACAGCCCCTTGAAGATGTAATTGATTCACTCCACAATATTTCTTTTCATTTTTCCATATCTTTACCCCAGATCAAAATCTAAATAACACTTAATCTTTTTGTATTCACGTCATACAGTTTAAAATATCTAAATTTACTATAAATATCACTTCTAATCACCCCTTAAACCTTCTCTGACCAGGATTATTTTCTACGACACAATGAACCAAATACATAAGGATTTTTGTAATGGTGGCCTTATCATAATAAATATGAACATTAAGATTACTTACTCACTATGTTGATGGTTTTCCTGACATTTCTAGTGATATGTGCAATATAGTAGATGTAGATGAACATTCTTATTTATTTGATATTATTACTTGTGTTAATAAAATGTTCATAGATAAGGAATTTTTAGTTGACCACTTTATCATTTTTATGTTATCTCTATATGTATGCATGATTCTAACGGTTTAAATTTTTAGCCTATAATTTCAACCAAATTAATATGGTGCAAGCATATTAATTTATAACTTATATAAAAAATCATGATTTAAATTACACACCAAAAATAAAAGATAGTAATATTCACAAATATCCAAATACATGTTATCCATTCGGTGCATAAAACCCTTTCATATAAAGGGTTAGAATCATATTAAACCAAAATCTATGAAAGATTAATTATTTTGTGATAGGTTTCCAAATAATCTTCTTTTTGAAGTAATCTAACACCCCATGTTAGTGTAGCCAAACCCAAAGTCCCACTACCCATAGATCAATACTCTAGAGTGATCTCAATTCCAATAAAATCCAAAAACCAAATTTTTATGAATCATAACCAATCATTAATTTTAAACATATAAATGGAAGAAAAAACATAGTCTGGATTGAAAGATTATAAATATTATGAAAGTACCTTGCATATAATTCTCAATATGTGAGGCATGATAATGATAAGAATCAATTTATAAACAATATAAATTAGTCACATTAAATGAAGAATTGAATTAGAAATCCGTACATATAATTGATTATTCTTTACATGATGTTAACGAATATTAATTCTTATTAATTACAATTTTTAATTATTATTAGCAAGTCATAATCACTCCTAATTAGTAATAACTGATTATTAATTATTTATAATAATTATTGAATAACTGTAACTAATCCTAACAATGATTAATTTATTGTTAATAATTACTAATTACTACTAGGTAGGATTATTAACTACTAGTTATGATCTTCTAATCATAAATAAACCTATTTATTACAAATCAATTATAAATTACCACTAATTATTGTTATATAAATATAATTAATCATGATAATGGTTAATTAATTTTAAATTTATTTTAATAACTATTAATTATTTATAATTATTGATAATTAATTTTAATTATAACTAATTAATATTATTTATATCTAATTAAACATTGCTCTTACTAATTAATTATTAATTACATTTAATTAATGATAATTAATTCTGATTACTCAAAATGATGATTAATTAATTATTAGTTTATTCAAATTATAATATATTATTTCTAACCACTATTAATTATCATTAATTATTTCTAATTATGATTAGTTATATCTAATTAAACATCAATATTAACAATAAATTATTAATTACCTCCAATTATTATCAATTAATTGTAATTACTCCTAATGTTGATTAACTAATTGTTAGTTTATACTAATTAATATTAATTATTGTTAATTTCTACTAATTATGGTTAATTATTACCGATTATAGTTATCTCTTTCTAATTGAATCTGAACCTATAACACTGAAGGTATTTTTAAATTTTTTATAAAAGATCTAATGATTGTTTGTTGTAAACACTAAAAGTGGTATTTATTTATATGACTAGAAATTAGAAAAAATTATCAATAAATTTTTTATTGTCTTCATTTGGTGATTGTTATATAGTTGTTAAAAAACATTTTTGAGAGTGTGTTTATACTCTCTTTTTTGTTATTGATCGATATTTTATTCAAGAAAGTAAATATTTTATTTAAAAATGCATATAAGTCTCTTTGAAAATATAAATAAATCATACAAATTTTTGTATGTTTGGATTTCTAATTAATTTTATTTATTGAATAACACACACTTATAATTACTTTAAATCATATATGAATTGCAAGAAAGTAATTGATATAATTATTTTAATAAAATAATACAGAACATTTAATCCATTATCATTCAGTCGGTTTTTTTGATCTTGTTCTTAATAAAAAAATATGTAGTTTTTAGTTAATAAATACATCCTCAAAATTAAGTAAATTTTTTGAAAAAATTGAATAAGCTTAGAAATGTAAGCTTCACAGAAAAAAAAATAATTATCCAAAATAGTGGGAAATATGAAAACAGATATAAACAATATTATGACTCAAATATGGTTATAGGGACCATTAATTAATGAAATTTCCAAAAATTATTTATCATTAATTCATAATCCTTTTCGGTAAACCAAACTCCTCATTGTTAGTTTTAATGTTTTTTTATCCATATTCCTTTAATTAATAGATCATTATTAAGAAGTTTTTCGAAATTTTCAAAACATATATTTTTTAATAAAAAAACAAGATTCTATTTTTATTGAAGTAAAAAATAGACATTATTCCATTCACTACACATAAAATATATTTTTGGATTATTTATTTATCACATTTTTTTAAAATATATCCCAATCATTTTTTTCATCACAACTCTTCTTAGATAAAATAAGAATTGACAAAAATTCCTGGTATCAATTTAGTATTTTTATTAATTTTATTATATATCCTTGAAAATATGAGCCAAAATTATCATAATATAACAATAAAACATATAAAAAATCCATATTTTCCCTTATATTTAATATTAGTTTTAAAATATGAGTTTAAAATTTGGACATTCTATTTCAAAAACAAAAATGGTCATAAGGAAAATTTTAATGATTTAGTTGATTTTTTAGATTTTAATCATTGTTAATTAGGAAATTTTTCTATCATCATTTGTTGGTTTTGTAATTTTAATAAAAAAAATTAAATTTTCAATGTTTTTATTCGCAATTTTTTAATCATAATGAATTTATGTCTTTTTTGTTCTTATTATTTATTATATTAATATGGTTTTTTTTGTTTTGAGCATTACTGTCTCTATTGTTTCACGTGATAGGGTAATAAATTTATGCATTGTCTTTTGTGATTTGGTGGACATGATGAGGTGTTGGTTGATTTGGTCCCCAAATCATTGAGGAATTTTTAATTCAAGGATATCTTCTTATTTCATTACAAAAACAATAATTGTTTCCATATTTATCAAAAGGATTTTTTTTGTTTAAAAAACTCAAAACATACATTATAAAAATTTCATACTTCCATTGGCTTTAGTAATTTGTCAGCATTTTTAATTTCTAAAAATAATCTAATGTCTTTTCATTCCACCATCCATGATACAAATATACATCACTATTATTATATAATCTAACAAAATTACCAGAATTTTCCTAGAGGTTTGTACTATTCATCAATGAAACACAACAAAAAAACCCTATGAATCAACAAAATAAATATCATCGATATCAATGTATATTACACAAAAATAATCAATCCTTTTAGGTGAAAAAAAATAAAGTATATCCATTTCTAGCTTTTTATTATATATTTCTGTTAGTATAAAAATTTAAAAGAAAAATATAAAAAGGCCACATAAAGGGAAAATAAATTTAAACTACCACATAAACAAATGAATTATATAAAATGAAACTTAATTTAAATAATAAAGAAATTTACTAAAAATTTTAAATTAGTTAATTTTTAATACCAAAAATTTATATTTAGAAGTGATTTTGAACATATTTTTTATTAAGAAATTTAAATTTATTATTATATAAAATCATAAATATATCATTAAAGTCATAATTAATTTAAAATTGACTATAAATTTTTTAAAATGTTTTCAAGTAACCATTAAATTATTTACAAAAATTTAATTAAAATTTTAAATAAAATTGTATTTATATGAAAAAAATTATTTTCATTTAGTTGATTAACAAGATTAATGATGTTATGTGACATTAACATCATAAATTGGTACTTAAAACAAATTAATTTCCACAATTTAAAAAAAGGTTCTTAAATGATATCATTTTTCAAATTTGGTGTCATTAACAATAATTAATGTTAAAATCAAACATTTTTCCATCATTTTTCAAATTGGAGTCCCCTGTGTAGTATTAGTTTTTTTGTATGGTCATTTTTTATCATTTTTTAATAATCAAAGACTTAAACTCGCATTCCCATGCGGATAAAACAATAATAAACTTTTCATATATTAAGTACCAACCCAAATACACATGTTCAAATAATAAGAATAAAAGGATATCATATTATCACAAAAATATGAAAATAAAATTATAAATGCAATTAAATCTATTTGTAAATTGATTTAAGGTAAAATTTAAAATGTGTTGAAAAATTTATAAATAAATTTATATATATATATATATCTAGTTTTCCAATGATTTATAAATTAAATTATATGTAGTATTTATTTTTATTTAGTGGTAGTTTTTGAATCCTTAAGTGAAATTAATTTAATGAGTTGTTCATTTAAAGAAATTTTCAAAAAAAATTCCTTGTTTTATTTAAAAACAGTGATCATTTTTTAAATAGAATTAATTTGGTTATTTGGATGTACACAAGAATGTTTGTTAGTAGACAAAATTCAAACACATGAGTTCTAAACAGTGAGGTTTAACATATATCTTGTTGTTGGACAGGAAATGCTTGGTTATTTGTAAATATGTTTCTAGGTAATTGTGCATATTCCAAGCATGTAAAAATAAGATGTGATTCTCATTTCAATTTATGTCCCTATTTTCATCCCAAGGATAAACATAGATTTTATTTCTTTCATCGAATCATCAGTTCCAACAATGTTGGAAAGACACTTAGGGTAATATAATAAATCATAAACTCATTCCACAGACATATCTCTTTATAGTTTTTTATGAAGAAAATCTTAAATCACTTGAGAATGGAGGTGATGTGAATTTTGTACAACTAAGTATTGTGCCGAATAAAGGATCTAGTCTACAATTGTTATGCCATCATCTAGTCATTGTTTCAAAAGATCTAGAGTGTGGAGATGGAGATCGCCAAAGCCTAGGCCATGCTGGCCATCCTATCGGTGGCACTCGAACTCCCTCATCCCTCTACCTCCTATCACTTCCACCACCCATTGGGATTTTGATCCATCATGGGACCAATACCGAACCCTGGTGTTGGCCAAGCACTGGAGGGCACACCATTGGTCTGGCCATCGGACTAGTCATCTTTCATTATGTGGTCTTGTAAATTCATTGGGTAAAACTATTTTATGACAATTCTCCCCATGTACAACTGAGAGATTTAAATTTCTCTAATTTTATTAGAAACCTCATGACCAACCACTGAGAATCGAACCCCTGACATCCTAGAATTCTGGGGAGCGACCTAATAATTATACCTTTACTAATAATTATATCTTATAAATAATAAATTTTTTTATATATAAATCAATTAATATTATATTTCTTGGAATATTAATATATATATATATATATGAATTTTTATTTTTAATGATTCTTTTAAATATGTATAATATTGATTTTCAATTATTATATTTAAATATTATATTCAAATAATATAGCATATATTATCTCAGAAACAATATTCATTTTTCATTTAATTTATGATATACGTGTTTGTATATAATGATTATTACTAATATGTTTTTTAAAAATAATTAACTAGAATAGTTTTATTTATCAATGCATCCAATAATATATTGTACATTTATTTAATTTTTAATTTACTATATATGTACATAATTAAATATATTATACTATACTTATTAATATTTTAAAATATAATTATATATTATTTTGTAAGAAACTATAGTTTCATAAATAAAAATATTAATATTTTATACATAATTACTCAAAATATTACTAATAGTGAATTTGGTTAAATTTAAATAACAAAATAAATCTACACTTAAATAAAAAACAAAATATTATAAACTTATGTTCTTTCAATATAATAAAATTATATAAGTATAAGTACATTTTTATAATTAATTAAATTTCTAAATTTTAAATAATTATATTATATAAATAATTACTCAAAATAAAAATTATTTATAATTAATATAATTTAAAAAATATTATTATCTGTAGATTTTTTTTGTTTCATTAAAAACTAATATTATTTACATCTATATATCAAATAATATATTTTATATTTAAATAAATTAAAATATGACATATAATATAAATATATATATTATTGTACTCAAACAAAATTTAATAATATTTTTTATAAATAATTACTAATGATAAAATTTTAATAAAATATTTAGCTAGATCAACTTTATTTATCTATATATAAAATATTATATTTTAAATTTATTTTAGTTTAAATATACGATATAATATAATATATACATATAAATATATTCGAATATATTTATTCATATTTTAAATTACAAATATATACCTTTTTCTAAATAATAATATTTCCCAACATATAAATTATATAACTTTATACATAAAACTTATATCATGAATAAGCCATATTTAAATATGATAAATCAATCAATATAAATTAAATCATACAAAGTAAAATAATTCACATATAAATTAAAGCATACAAAGAACATTCATTAATACATTTATAAAACAATACAATTTAAATAAATAAATCACACAAAAAAAATAAATAAAGAAACTCGATAAGTAAAATTTTAAATAGAAATTTTACCTTTTTGAAATACAAAAATTAATATTTTAATCTAATGATTAGTAAGAGATTCATTGTAAAATATCAAGTTCATATAAAAGAAATAGAGGGTGCGTGGAGGGGGTGGGAGGCCTCCATTTATAATTTTTTTGGTTGGGAGGCATAAACTTTGTTAATTCCTCTTGTATATTCATTACAAAGAAAGCGTGAATATGGTTTATGCTTCTTGTTGAATGAGGAAAGAATTAATAACATTAATGTGGCCATTATGCCCAACATTTATGAAAAGGTTCCTAGAAGTAGTCTCACATTCACTATTTAAAAGATATTATTTTATAAAATATTTATTAGTGTTTTCATAAGGGTAACATAAATTAAGTGTGTGTGTGTGTGTGTGTGTGTGTGTATATATATATATATGTGTGTGTGTGTGTGTGTGTGTGTATTTGAACAGAAACCCCAACCCCCTATTACAAGCCATGAACATCCCAGTTTGACCCTCCATCCACGGTTGCGAGTACCAGACCCTGGGTCTTTTTATGTATTCCTAGAGGTTCACTATGTAAAAATTATGTATGACCACACAACCTTACATAGATATAATATTTAAAATTTAGATAATATCATTACTAACCTCATGACTAACCAGTGATAATCGAACCCCTTTCATCTACGAAGCTAGGGAAGAGATCTACCATTATGGAACCCTGAAGGGAGATTTTCAAAAACATTATATAATTCTATATATAAAATTATTTATATAAAAATAAATTTGAATATACAAGTATATATATTTATGTATATTTATTTAAATATATTAGAATTATTGTGTATGGTAGAATGATAATAGATAGTTTTACCCCACTCTTTGTAAGATGCATTCAAGTCCCGAGGTTTGATACCCATTCTCTAGTTTGAGTCATAGTTAGAATATTACCTATCACACAACAGATTGGGCCATTCAGTGGAATTTTATTGGTGCGGGATGGAGAAGTTTCCTCTGAAGCTATTTGTGGATGTAGGAGGCAGTGATCAAGGTCTGGGAACTATTTCCAGTGAAGATCTAATGAATAAGTTGGATGCACCTATGAATCCAAACAAGGAGAAACATTCTCTTAGTATTTCTCAGGCTGGAAACACAATGGTGGAAGACATCTTCAAATGCTTATGGACATATTTGGATGACCCAAAACCTATTGTATAGGTTACTTCAGATCCATGGGTTTTGGGGAGTCTGCTTCCCCTGGTATCTTGATAACATCTATTGGAAATTCATCTAAGTAATTATATGCAGGGGTGGTGAAACATTGTACTGGTTCTACCATAGTTGAGATGGTTCAATTTCTAAATTAAGGAGGCCTTAGGTGCTACATAGGTGGGAGAAACATTTTAAAATTTCATAAGAGTGTGTGGATGTTAGAAAGGGATCCAATCTAAGGTGGACGTCATCCTGATTGAATATAAGAAACAACTTTCAAATTCTAGGAGAAGAAATTCAGGCAGAGAACTCCAATTCAAGGGCATAGTTGGGGGAGTGACAAAAATGTCCTGGATGACAGTTCTAATGAAGGGATCGGTAGAGGCCTACACATCCCAAGAAGGAAGAAGGGGTATATAGGACTCAGGGATACGGGGATCTGCATTGTAAGTAAGAGTAAGATATCCAAGGGGTGTAAAGATTATTCTTATACACCCAAACCAATGGAGACTATGTCAGCAAAGAAAAATGTGTCCAAGATGATTGAAAATGTTTATTATGATAAGGAGTATGTGAAGGAGAGAATCCAAAATCCATTCATTGCTAATTAAATGGACAAGGATGGTGGTTTTAAGGTCCATCCCATTGCACAGGGGATTCCTGGAAATATGGTGGTCAAAGATGATGAATCCTTGGAACATTCAACTTGATCACAGTGGAAAGAAGGCAAAGAGGAACTGGAAAAGTGGTAAATTGTCTTCATTTAGATGAAGAAATGTTAAAGGATGCATTGATTATTTGTGCCTCTGACAAGGATGAAATCGGTATGGGATATTGACCAATTCAGGTGAGTACAAATCAGGAGTAGATCAACTAGAAAGATAAGCAATATCTAATCTTGGTAAGAGGATTTAATGAAGAAAGTTATTGGTGGAGGAATTCTTACAATCACGGGACAAGTTAGATTACACCTTCGAGGTTATTATAAAAGATGAGACAGAATAAAAGGTAAATAATTTTTCTAAAAGCTCTATAGGGATTCTTCTGCTAATAGGTTCAAGATTTCTTTTAATATTTTTGTCATATTTTATCCCTCATGATGTTTTTTTGGGACGTACTTGTATAGTTTCTCGTGATTTCCCCCAAAAAAAGAAAAAAAAATTAATTTTTTGTTAGTATAGGGGGTTGATATTGATGTTGAAAAAATATATTTATATAAAAATATGAACACACATGTTCACATACACCTTCACACACACACACAGACACACACACACATATATATATATATATTTAAATTACAAAAACGTGATAATAAATCAAGATTAAGAGTACAAACAAATAGTTTCAATGCATCACTATAAGGAATTTGGGTGGAGTTCAAATCCAAACATGCTCATAGAAAAAAATCAGTCGTGTTGGTCGGGGCTAAGAGGGAACATTTTAGTTTTGGGAAAATTCCAAGGTAGGATATCAAGATGGTGGGTGCAGTCAATATATATGATTAATGTAATACCCACCTATGGCCACTTATCAATTCCTAGGAAATAGACATCATAGGAACTCATGTGTGCCTCCTTATACCCCAGAGGTTACTAACTAGTAATGTGACCCTAATCCATACAATGGGGAGACTATACCTTAAACATGGAGTAACACAATAGTGGAAAAAATAACTAGAACATCTAGAACATATAAACAAGGTACACAAAAATAGACAAAAAAATTTATACATAAAATTTCCAATGACTAATCATTCACGTTTACCTACACTTATCTCTTATTGGTAAAATATGAAATAAAAAATAAATCAAAACATAATGCATGAACTCTAAACCTATTTTTACCCCAGTCCCTCACACACCCTATCTCCTCATACAATTTGGATTTGAAAAATAAATTAATGGAATTTCCAATTCTCAACATAAAATCATACATTAAATTTCCATGTGAATTGGTGTTCCCTTATTATACACAATCTTGTAATTTTATGCATGAGGAGTAAAATAAATAGGACATCCAATCACCGTATACATTGTGTGATTACCATGCCACCATGACTCTCTAATCGCCAAGTAACTTTGTGCTAACCAATCCATTATGATACCCAATCATACAAAATCCAAAAACAATCCATAATCTACCTCATCATCTCATCATGCCACTTCAGTTTTTCTCAGCATATACCTGATGACTTGATGTAGGGTGGCACACAAAACCTCAACCCACTACCCACTAACACCAGGCATAATAACACATTTGTATCTTGACCCACTGCCTAATATCTCTTGGTAGTTTCAATAAATCTCATCATTTCACCCCACAACCCAACACCTAGGGAGACCCTCGATCCAATATATCACAAACTAACTCTGATTACCCAAACAATATGTAACCTAAAAGGGTCATGACATGGTCTGAAGGGCATTCCTGATCTCCATGGGGTGCCGAAAAGTTCCTGAGAATCAAGAACTACCATTGGAAATGATATATCCATAAAAACCATGAAGCATGTCGATGAATAATTGTAATATGTCAGTATTCAAAAAAATATGACAATAATATATATGTAAAATCATCAAGTAAAACAAGTTTCAATAAATTAAAAACAATCAATATACAAAAAAATTATAGAACCAAACTATGTGTGAAAATTTGTCACCTCCATACTCTCACACACTATAAATAAGAAAACCTACTACCTTACCATTACCTATATCTCATATAAAAAGATCTATATAGACCCAAAGGATTATGGCGGGTGTGATAAAAGAGACCATTTTTATCCCACTAAGCATTTCATAATAATAATTTATAAATTAAACCAATTGTACACAAATAAATAAAAAAGGGAATGTGATAAAATTTTACATAAATCATTAAATAAACACCTTTTTCACAAAATAATAAATCATGATATGAAATAGGTTTCCAAATAATTTTAGTACACAAACCAATAAAGGATTTCAATGATAACAAACTATGAAATCAATCCCATTTATAAAATTAATATCATGTCAATGAGGATCCTATTTACTTAATAGTATTAGTATCCCACCTAATGTGCACATTAACCAGGAAAAATAGGTCTTGGGGGAAATAATAAACTCCTGAGAGTGACTCCTTTTCACGGATTTTTCAAACTAATACACATATTTACCCTAACATAATATGTGTACGATGAAAGAGTTCAACTCTATAGATGGATCCCTACTTCATCGTTGATCAATTTCAATTCTATGACAAAAACTTAAATCAATGTAATTTCATATTTGAAACTGATTATATATTAATTTTCTCTACATCTTTAAAATATAGTGGTTAAATCTCTCTGTAATGGAAGGGAAGATAAAGTGTTTTGGACATAATATATCAGACACATCGTCATCGAGAGCGAAAGTTATTGGAAGGGTGGAAGTGTCAATTTTTTCAAAAAGGTAAAATTTTTATGATTGGAATATCCTTCTAAATTCATTGGATTTTATATTTTTTTCTTCCAAGTAGTTTTGAAATTTTTTTAATGTAAGGAAATTATATAGGATTTTATAAGATTTGTAAAGATTCTTATTTACGCTATAATTCTTGAGAAGAGTTAAGAAGATATTGATTGAAATTCAAATGAACATGAAATTTGGAGTTATTAAATTTGAGAGAGAGGGAAAAATAAATTGGTTTCCATCCCTTACCTTTATTAGAGAACCTATTAAAAGTGGTGCACAATACATTTGTACTTTTCACTATTCATAGAGATAAATGGATGAAATTATGAAAGGTTTTGTTTTAAAGGTGATTTATCCCAACTGATGTTACTTTCATGTTAAAGAAATTTTTTGGATATATATTTCTGATCATAAGATCAATCAGAGGTAAGTTCATACTACTAGACAGTGAGAATCGGACTTAGAATATTGATATAAATTTTTTCGTTAGAATTATGAGAAGAAAAATTTTGCTAAACGGGTATATAAGAATGTTTTGGGATAGGCATAGGTTGATCAAAGGTACACCAGACTAGGGATATCGTGCTGATTTCATAGGGAAGAGGTAATCTCATTCATGAACATCAGAAAAATATTCTAAACATAACTTTTTACATAATAAAGTTTCAAATATCTTTACTTTTTTGTCACTAAGATTTTTTAAGAAAAATTAGTAAACTTATGGTAGTAAGTATAATCATTATTATTGGGAGATATAAGGTGTATAATGTGATTTAACAAAAGTAGTACTTAACTCTTAATAATAGTGAATTTATATAGACCCATAAAAGTGGATATAACAAGGTTGTAGGATCTACCACTCATCCAAAACCATGTAAATCATGTCTACATTGTTTAATTTTCTATTTTTTCATGCATTTCAATTTACTAAAAGTTTATAATGAAAAAACTATAACATGTTTCGGTGATTAAGTTTAAGTTTAAATTTGTAAATATACAATCACTGATTCAACCCCCCCCCCCCCTGTGATTCAACAACCCATATGATATTAAAGTGGTTCCAGAGTGAGGATACATGATTGAATCCTTATCATGGATAATATTAATTCTATCAATAGTAGATGAATTCATACTTTTAATGAAAAAAATATTATTATGGGTGTAAAAATATAATAATTCCCTATCTTCTGTCACTTTCCATGGACGTTATTTATGCTTTCAAAATTGGGTTTCCACCCATTGATAAAGATGACCCAATGAATTTTGATGGCTTGAGAAACATTTAAGTTGATGTAAAAGATTGAAATTATTTTATTATCTCTCTATCAAAAAAATAATATAAATTTTATGGTTTTCAAAACATAAAATATTATGTGGGACAATCTTGAAATTATTTTTGAAGGAAATTATAAACTGAAGGAAGTGAAGACAAAAATATGGTGTATTATATTTTAAGACATAATAATGAGAGATGAAGAAACTATTGATTAGTACTTCACTAGATTAAATGAATTTTCTTCAATACCTATGTTTTTAGAGATATCTGGGAAGATTATAAAATTGTTAATAAAATCATGAAAAACTTTCTCGATATTTTTTATTCTAAAATATATTCTTAAATGATAAATAAGATTTATATATTGACTATTTTCATAATTTTATTATTTCCAATTACATAAAAAAGAATCCATCATTCAAAAATATTATTAAATATGAAATTCATTTTGATGATATGAGAAAGATAAAGGTTTAAGATGCTAAATATGATAATCCTTGTGATTCTAAAGATAACAAGGATGATGAGTTGAATGAAAAAATCATATCTCATATCACCAAGAAGAATAGAGTGTAAGGGGAAAGTATATAAGAAAAATTACTTTCAAATGTTTTGAGTGTGGTAGAATCAGTCATTTTTCAATGAATTGCCCCAAAATGATAATTGGTGATGTTGAAGATCATTCTGAAGAAAAACCTTGGTGTAAGAAGTCTTATATAACTTCCAATAAATAAAGTAAGAAAACTGGTGGAAAGAAGATGTTTTATATAAAGAGAAGAAGCATATTGAGTGTGAAATTCGAATATGACTTAGATGAGATTGATTCATCAGAAGATGAAAGTTTAGAAAGAATAATAAATTTCTTTGAATTTTTTTTTAAAAAAAGAAGATTTTTTAAATAGTGAAAAAGAATGAGGTGAAGAATCTTAGAGAGAGTATTAGGTTATATCAAAATTGATATCATTTCTTTATAAAAATATATCTCTTAGTAAAGAAATATGAATTATTATGAAATACTGTTTAAAAGTTATTTAAGGAGGAAAATATATTACTAATAAAGAAGAATAATACAACCCTGAGATCTTTGGCTAGAAACTAAGAACTATTGAACCTGGAAAGATGGTTCAAGACCTTAGTAAGAAGTTGAAAACTAAGTAATATGATGTTAATAAAACTTAATTAAAACCCTTTGAGGATGAAATTTCCCTAAGAAAGTTGAATGAAAATTTAAATAAGGATTCGAAAGTAAAATATAAATCATATAATGTCATATAAAAATTTCATTCCAAGAATTTGGTAAATACTACTCCTTCCAAAATTAATGTTTCATCTCATTTTTCTAATATTTGTATTTCCACCTTTTCTTCCACTTTTTTCATACCTTCTTATGATAAGTGAAAAATAATGACAAATATTTTAATCCATGTGTCCACAAACTCCAAAACACTAACAAAATCCCTAAAATCTTGGAATTATATGGATGGATGACCTTTTTATCTAATAATATTATATAGGTTCATAACATTTTTCAATATTAGCATCATCTAGGTGTGTGGAAACCCTATTATAAGGGTAATTTTTAACATTTGTTGATGTGACATATTTTTCACATCCCTTATCAATCCAATATTTCCCAAAACGTCTCTTAACACTTGAAAATTAACTTTATGAAAACATAGAATGTTGGAAAAGTTGAATCTCAAGATGTTTAAGAAATTTCAAAAGAAAACGTATTTGAACGTATGAAAGTAGTATATGGAATAAGTGACCAAGCTGACCACCATGAAAAACAATGTATAAAAACTCTTATAGGGAAAATTTATTATGCTATAAAAGAAAAGAAAAGTATAAATAAGAATGTTTAGTAAATATAATTTTCTTTTGAGAAAATTGAAAAGGAAACAAAAAAGGAACAAAACTCATGTTACTTAACTTCTAATGTTTAAACAAGTTGTGGAATCATAGACTTGGTAATCTTGATTATAAGAGTATGAACAAAAATTAAAATTTTTATTCTATTATAAACATTCCTACATTGAAAAGAAAGGAATATGATGTTTCTAAAACTTTCCATAAAGGAAATCTGTTTAGTAAAATAAATAAAAAAGTATAAATCTAGTCTACTCAACCACTTGAGATTATCCATTCTAATTAATGATGGATGATGAGACATAAATAAAAAATAGATTTTTAATTTATCACTAACTTCAATTATGTAACATATATTACCAAAATTATGTTTATGAATCATAATTATGTGGTAGTAGAAATGTTCAAATTTTTTATAAGGGAATCTGAGAGAGAAATGAGTGTTTATATAATGATGTTGGGAACTTATAATGGAAACCAATACACAATCAATGACTTAAAATAATATTTGAATATACATGGAATTAAACCCTTTTACACTGATCAATACACCCCTCAAAAATATAGAGTTACATAAAGGAAATACTGAAGTTTAGTGGAAATGGGAATAATAATTTTAGCAAAACATAAAATTTATTTTTTTAGGAGAGAAGTTGTTATCACTGTTAAACAAGTGAAAAATAGAATTTATTTAAGTCTGGAATCAAAATATACTCCTTATAAGATGTTTTATAACAAAAAAAATTATTGAAATATTTCAAGGTGTTTAGAAGTTCATGTTTACTAAATATCAAAAATCTAGATCTTGGGAAATTTGATGAAAATGTTTAGAACGAAGATTTTGTGGGATATTCACACAATTGAATAAGTTATAAATGTAGGAACAAACATTTACAAAAAAAAATTGGATTCCTATGATGACAAATTTATTGAAAGTCCAAATTCCCTGATAATAAATGTTGAAAATGTTGAATAATAAAAACTAAATATTACTAGTCAAAGAAAAAGTGAGACAAAATAGATATATCAAGACTAAAAATAATTGTGTCTTGATGAAATTAATGATAATTTTTTTTTTGAAATTTAAAACCTTATAGAAATAGGTGGAAAATTAACATATACTTAGAAATCAGAAACCAATGATTCAGGCAAGAATAAGGTTTAGATTAGAAAATAATACATTAATCATTTCACAAATGAAACCAAAATCCATTTTTGATGTTGTAAAATACAAATAATGGTTGAATAAAATGAATAATGAGTCAGATCATATTGAGAAAAATAACACCTGGTAACTTTTTCCATGACTAGTATATAAAGCTTTAATTGAAAAAATATGGGTTTATATAAAAAATTTGAATAAAAAAATCGAAGTTTCATGAAATAGAGAAATAATTGCTTTTAAAGGATATGCTAAGGTGGAAGGTGTGGATTTTGATGAAACATTTTCCCTAATTTCAAGATTAGAAACTATTAGAATGTTTCTAGTAGTGGTTTAACAACTAAGTTACAATGTTTACCAAATAGATGTACATTCATCATTCTTAAATGGTTATATTTAGGAAGAAGTGTACATTGGGTCACCATGTGGATTTCTACTTAATTAAAATGGAATCAAGGTTTGTATATTGAAGAAATCCTTTTATTGGTTGAAATAAGGCCAATGTTCTAGGTATTAAAAACTTGATAATTTTTTAATAATGTTAAATTTTTCTAAAGTAAAGGTTGGTAGAAACTTATATGTGAAAGAAGACAACTCCCACACCATGATTGTAATTCTGTATGTAGATGATATATTTTTTGTAGGAGATAAAAATGTTTTCAAACAATTTTCTATGGAAATGAATAATAATTTTGATATGTAAATATTAGGATAATGTTGTGAGATTTTTCATAGTATGAAACATAGTTCATTATCTTTTATAATAGCCAAATCAAAATATTTTGTAGCTACATGGGTTTTCAATAAAATTTTGTGGATGAAAGTTCAGTTGGATGATTTGAAAGTTGAAGTTTCTACCCCATTGAAGATACATTGAGATATTCACAATGGATTTGTTCTTTCTAAAAATATTATCCAACACTCATGATCAAATCATTTTGATATTATGTTTCACTTCATCAAATAAAAATTTGTTAATGGAGATGTTTTAATGGGATATATTTTATAAAAAATTCAAATTGTTGATGTTTTCACAAAATCTATGCTAATGGAGATATTTGAATAATTGAGGTTATAACTTCATGTTCATGATCCACCAAAGACTTACTAAAAAACTTGAGTAAATCTCCCACCATACTTTGGATCATGTTGAAAAATGTAGAGAACATATATAACATTATCCAATAATGGTTAATTTTCATACATAAATTAATTTGGAGTTGTGGTTATCCTAAAATGGTGGAGGTAAAGAAAAGTGAGAGAAAAATAAAATTGAGTGGGAGATAATATTAACATTGATGAATATTTTTTTATAACTAAGGGATTTAATTCATTCAAAAGCGATACATTATCTATTATTGTGGCATCAAGACACTCACTTTTGAGAAAGGATTGGTTTTGGTAAAAGTAAAAAATAAGATTTGTGGAAAAGTATGAGTGTTGAAAAATGAGGAGTTGAAAAAAAATATAATTGGGGTTGTCAACAAATCCAAATGTGGATATTTAATATCCTTTATGATAATTTTTATACAATTTTGTTTTTGAAAAAAAAAACTTTTTTTCAAGAATATTTTTGGAAAATAGGTGAATGTTCTTAAATGTGTTTGTTAAAAAGTTACTGGAGAAGTAAATTTGATAATGTTAGTAAGTTGGAAGGTTATAGGACTTTCCAAATCAATTTATATGATTCTTTTATGATCTTAATGTTATCAACATCATGAAAATATCATGATTAAATATTTTTATAAAATAAGGGAAGTTGAAGTGTTACAGATGCAGCATGTCGGACACAATGGTACTAGAGTGAAAAGTTGTATCAATTCTAAAAGTGTAAATTTTTTGGAGAATTTAAAATTATTCTAATCAGATTATCCATTAATGAAGCTTATGGTATAAATTCTAAGTATGTATAAGTCATGGTTTGAAAATAAATGAGATGAAATTTCCTTGACTCTATCCATCGGATGGATAGAAAGAGTGGAATCCGACACTGAATATTGTTCTTGCATACAGTATAGACTAAATAGGATTAGTGATTGTTACTATGTTTAGACAAAGAAAATTTTTGATCCAATGTTTCATATAAATATTACTTAATAAATAATTTGTTGAAAATATGGAATTGTTTTGGTTGCTGAGATCATTTGGTTTTTAAAAATATGAAATAATTGGAAGATTCATTAGATGAGTTGTTTATGTCGATTCATCATACCAGTTATTTATTCCAATTAATCATAAAAGTTTTTAATGTCAATCCACTAGATGATATTTTGAAACTGATTCATTGGACATAGAATGTTTAATAATATCTAAAGTAGTTGTTTCTGACTTTTTAATATTTTGAAAAATGTAAAAGAAATGCAGTGACTCATGAAATATGATCTAAATTCTTGAGTAAAGACAAAGGGGAGATCATGTTTTAAATTATATATATTTCTTAGGATAAATAATGTTTCCGATCTACTGAAGTTTCTACCACACTGGAATGGAGAAGGAAACTGAAGTCTTTATATGTTACAACAATGTAGTCAACCATTATCCTCTTCCTTGGAGTAATGGACTTTGAAATACTTTTATTGATTATTTTTAGGTAGTTATTTTATATTTAGTGGCTCAATATAATTTACCAGGGGAAGAATCATTTCTATGATGGGATGTTTTAAATATCGAGTTATATAATGTCTATCAGAAAAAAATTCAAATTTTCAGTTAAGAATAATGGATTTTTCATTGGAACCATATTTTTGTAGTTGAGTATGTTTAAAGGGGGTAATAGGACCAAACATATGATGAATTTTCTAGAAAATCATTTCAAGATAGAAGTATTTTAAGAAAAATTTTAAATTTCTAATTTCTGACAATGAAATGTTATGTTCTTTGAAGTGGTTTTGTATCTTGTTTAAACAATGTAAATTATATAAGAGTTTAGAAGATTAAATAAGATTGTAGCTTACCCTAAAATAATTTAGTAGATTTGATAAAAGTTAAAATAAATTCAATTAAACATGAAATTTATGGTTATGAAATTTTAGTGAGTGCTGAAAGGAAATTGGTTTCCTACCCCTACCTTTATTAGAGCACCTATAAATAGAGGTTCAAAGTAAATTTGTACATTCCTCTATTCATAGAAAAAAAATGAAACATTAAAAAAAATTATCAGAGGTGAGTTTTCCCAATTGATGTTATTTTTATGATAAAGAATTATTTTTTATAGTGGGTTTTGATTAGAATATCGGAATGAGGTAATTTCATATTACCATACATAGAACATTAGATAGAGCATATCAATTTGTGTTTATAGAAAAAATTTGAGAATCATTTTTGGTTAAACATGATGATCAGAAAGGATTGGAATAGGCACAGAATGAGAAAAGGTGCATCAAACTGGGGAAATCATACTGGGTTCATTAGATGGAGGCCATTAAATGTAGGAGAATCATACATAGTTTTCGAACATACCCCTATAGAGAAAAAAGATTCATTGTTTTTTAATTTTTAGTGGCTCAAATTTTTCTGAGGAAAATTTTCAAACTGACTAGAGTTTCTATAATATTTAATATCATGATATAGATTGTGTCCAATGTGAGTTTGTAAAAGTTATACACACTTATTAATTATAGTGAATTTCCATAGACCCACTGGAGTGGAAATGGAAACGATGTTGTTTCTCATGCTGAGGATAAACCTTTTAAATCGTGTGTAAATTTTTTATATTTCAATTTATATATGAATCTGAATTTATTAAAATATGATAAGGAATAAACTCAAACATTTTTTAGGGGTTTAGTTCTACAATTTGAAATTTTTAAAAATATAATCACTGATTCAACCCCCCTTCTCTAAAATTCAATGATCCTTATGAACTTTATAAATCACACAAAACATTCTTTAAAAAATATTCCATAAAAAACAACAAGGAGATATTCTATTTTAAAAACCATATTCACAACCACCATTTTCATTAAAAATAATTTTTATTCATTTTAGGAATATATCGGAATCAATTTATAAGGGAAAGAAATAACGATCCATGGGATAAAGCCAAGTTATGAAACCACTTAACTTGAAACACTTTGAATAACCATGCCCATGGGAAAAAGATTATGCTAGATGATCATATGGCCATAGGAATTGAGAACTTATCCTAAAACATGAACCCTCAATCATAAATCTCCAAATTTACCAGATCTAGAACAAATAAGGTCGAAGATAACTTACCATCAAAAATCTAGATCAAAACACCATGAGGATTCTAAATCCATACAACCTCACTAAATTCCACAACAAATAAAAAATGAATTAATATTGGGAACCCAGATCAAAAATCCCCGCTATGGAATAATCAAAACCATTGATAGAAACATGGGGAATTAGAAGAATAAGGAGATCGAAGACAAGAACAAAGATTAACTCACCAACAGTGGTACATGGTTTCTATAAATAATTCAACACACCAAGAGAATTGAGTTCATAGATAAAATAAAATACCAAGAGAGTATCCATGTTAAATGGGATGAATTAGGGTCAAATAGGATTAATTTATAATTAAAATAGGGGTCTCAGGTAGTGGAAATACATTATTCATACAAACTTCACTGGCCCAGAATGTCGCCACTGGTGAGCCGGTGGAGTCCATTAGTTGGATGGTGGATTATGCAGATCTGAAAAGACTATGGGATAAACGATGGTTTAGGTAGACTTACTACAACTCTAGAAACCCCATCTTCTAGTAAGTAGGTTTCTTTTTGGTAATTCCCTTTGGAAACTTACCATCAGTTGGTCTATGGACTTCCCCATCCATCTAATGGACTACATATAGACCTTCCAACTGCAGGTCCTCATCCACTCCTTTTCTATCCACCAGAGAATCACTTGAACACTTAAATAAGAAATAAAAAACCCTCCCCCTGAACCCAATTACCAACCAAAACAAACAATTTTTTTTGAAGAATCTAGATTGGAAAAGAAATGAATGAAAAATTAGATCATGAATAGTGTATTACCTAAAAACATCAGTGGGATTTTATAATTATCCCCATCATATTTATTTTTATTGTTAGAAAGATATTTTTAATAAAGTTTTCTTTTAAAGTGATGAGGCCATTGTACCCTCATCAAAGTCTCTCACTCCCTTATTTCATGGGAATCGGAACCATGATACCAAAAGACACAAACCATAGGTATAGAATACTCATGTATAATATTTATTTGAGAATCAATGATCTAAATCCATTACACTACCATAGAAAAATCAGGATCTAAATCAAGGTATTCCTAATTATTAACCTATGAAGGGTCTAATTGAAAATTTATGAGTTATGAAACATGGAAAACATGATGAATAAAAGACAATGTAGGTGGTAAGGAAATGTGTTAATCCACCTATCCAATCCATTCAATGTCCTTAAAATGTCCCACATACCTAAGAGCATGATTTATATGATTTGGATCCATCAGTGACTCAATAGGGGAGACACTTTTAAGAACACCCAATCACCAAATAAAAACTCCGAGAGGAAATGATATCGATCTTCATATGACTTTTATAACTCCAATACATTACAGAATACTGGTGAATACACTAGATCATCATTTTTTCCCCTTAACTAAACACTATCTAACCCAGGAAGATTCCCCAACCTCATACCAAAAAAGTGGAGAACTAAAAGGTTAGACATAAAAATACTTGAAAGAATCAATTTTGATGTATGAATAGTAACTGTTATTATAAGAAAATTTACCCAGCCTCATAAGTCTTTCTGAAACACCACTAATGTTCAAGACACAGGAATTGGACATATATTTTGAATTCTAATTTTCCCTTTATATCTGCATATTTTTGTGAGGATGATATGATGCACTCAATTTGACATTATTATTAATTTCCCTTTAGAGACCCTTCCAAAACTATGAGTTAAAACAAGGTTACCATTCTGAGAAAATAGAAATTGGAACTCCATGAATCCTTAAAATATTCTAGATGTACAAATTTACGATGTATTCAACTTTAGTGGTTTTATAGATCGACATGAAATGAAAATAATTATTCAACTGATCAATCACCACCAAGATGGAATTCTTACCTCTGGGATTTTGAGGTTACCCAACATGAAATCCACCAAAATTATATTCCTCTTCCAATTTGGAATGACTAGAGGTTTAATCATCCTAGAAGGCTTCTAATGCTTAGCCTTAATCTATTTAAAAGTATTATAATGAGATACAAAGTGAGATGTGTCTCATTTCATAATAGTCTACCAAAAATGATGTTTCATGTAATAGAATCTCTTTTTTTTCCAGGATAGATAGCCCACAAGAAAAATTGAAAATCTCCCAAAATGGCCTTCCTTGCATATAAAGGGATAACATACCGAATTATGAATACAATTATGACCTCTAAGGGAATATACCACTCGATAATGGTCTTACCAGCATTTAAAGAGTTCTTGATGCTCTAAAACTCATCATATTTTTGTTTCTCATGAAGAATGATATCAAGGAGAGAGAATGTCAGATAAACATTTTCTATAACATTATCCAATTCCTCTTACCTGAATCCGAAATCAATCTTAGAAAAAAAATACCATCAAGACCCACCCATTCTTTACTTCCTATAGATACTAATAATGAAACTTTATACTAAGAGAATCTACCACCTTGTTACCTTTCTTAGGTGTATAGTAATTGTTGAATTCGAATGACAATAGGTAATTGTCCTAATATCTATATCGGAGGATTAATCCTTTTTGAGAAAATATTTATCCCATACTTTTGCAGACATAATATAAGATAAAATTATCCCCAAAAGGAAATGATACCAATTTTTTAAGGAATACACCACTATATAATGATCCAAATCATGAGTGGGGTAATAATTCTTGTGACGATAAAGCTTATATGGGCCATAATACACTATGTGATATACCTACATAGGGACACATCCCAAACCAAAACCTAAAGAATCATAGTAAACAAGGTGGACTTATCCATCCTCTTGTAAAGTCAGAATCGATTTTGTGGTCAAATTTATCCTCTTATCTTCAATTGGTTCCTGACACTTAAAATTATATTAGAACATCACCCCCTTTTGGGTGAGAGTGGTCAAGGGAGATAAAAGCCTCAATAATTCATTAAAACCCACTGATAATATCCTTCCAATCCCAATAAGCTGCATATATCAAAGATATTCTCTAGTTCTTTACAAGACATTGAAAATGTCATATTTTTATGATCAAAGTAACTTCTGCATCTAGAGATTACATGACCCATGAATTTGACTTCATGGATATAGAATTATCACATTGATAATTTATCATAATGTTGTTGCTTCCTCAAAATTCCAAAACCATGTCTCAGATGACACACATGATCTTCTTTAGTCTAAGAATACACTAGGATTTAATCCATGAAAACTAACCCAAAATTTTAAAAATAATAATGGAAGATTCCGTTCGTCAACTCTATAAAGTTAACATGATAAATTTAAAATACAAAAGGTATGACAAGGAACTAAAAATAGAAATACCTTATTGTGAAGTCTATGCAAAGAATATTTGACTCTTTTATTCTTTGTTGATGGTAGATGAACTGAATATTTTTTTATAAAACCTAATTTCCATATTCAACTATTTTAATAAATCATTAATGTGTGAGAAGATATATTTTTTCTTGTTTGTTACTCAATTGAGATTCTAATAATTGGTGCATAGGTGAAGAGTCCCATCAAAAAAATTGTAAAAAAGAATAAAGGATACCCAAAGTGAAACTCTTGGGTGTAAAAATACATTGGACCTGAAATAATCCAACTTAATTTTCATATCCTTCAACTAAATTGGATCCATGATGTAATACAACATTGATATCTGTTTACTTTGGGGTACTAATTCAATTGAGAAATCAATCACCCCCTCTAGGGGGAAAATCAAGAAGTTATCTAGAAACACATATTGAAACTCATTGACTATTAGAGGAAGGAAACCATGACTATATTAATATTCCAATAGTAATATAGACAAAAAAAATTACTATGCACTAGAAAATACTTCCCCACCTAACTAGACCTTGGATCTCATTCTCAGTGAAACATGTGAGAGATCCCACTAGAAGTAGTGAATAAAAACCACTTATGATAACAATTAATCTGATTCTTTTGAGTGATTAATCAATAAATCCAGATAATAACATCTAAGAGTTCTACTTCAAGAACCCAAAAATCCCATACCATCTCAACATCATACATAAAGAAAGAGCATGAGGAAAAATGAAACCCTTGGTCCCTCTTCTTTCTTAGAGTCGTTGCCAATTTCATTAAAAATGGCATGAGTTCCCCTAGATATTTTAGAATATCATCCATGTGAGTTTAAAAAAAATGAATAAGATGAACCTATATCAATTAGAGAAATCTCTTAGGTTGAATAAATATAAATGGAACCTCTCATAGTTACAGGACCCGTATCAACATCTACTAGAAACTTTTCAATTGTGGTAAGTACATTATTCAGAGGCCTATGGTTGGAACACTATAGTATTTATTGCATCTGACTACACCATATATCCTCTAGTTATTGATGAGGCTATACTATATATATGAACATATAGAGATAAAAAATATTTTAATGTTTCCAAAACGCCCATATGAGTTGCAGACAGTTAGAGGCATGGGGAAAACCATTTCCTGTGTCCCTTTTAGTCGGTTTTTATTTTTTTATATGTTTTAAGGGTTTTTAAGGTTTTTAGGGGTTTTTATGATTTTATGATGTTTTTTTAGGTTTTTTAGAGTTTTTTACATTTTTAGGGATTTTTGGAGATTTTTTATGATTTTTATTTGTTTTAGGGGTTTTTAGGGTTGTTATGGATTTTGATGGTTTTTATGTCTTTAAGGGTTTTTAAAGGGTTTTTCAAGGGTTTTTTGTGGTTTTTTGTGGTTTTTAGGGTTTTAATAGTCTTTTTAAGTTTTTAGAGATTTTTGGGTTTTTAAAGGTTTTTAGAGTTTTTCAACAATTTTTTCATTTTTAGGGCTTTTTAGGTTTTTTTGAGTTTTTAGCAGGTTTTGGGGTTTTTTACAATTTTTAGGGGTTTTTATAGTTTTTTGGGATTTTTCAAGGATTTTAGGGTTTTTTATGTTTTCAGAGATTTTTAGGGCTTTTTTAGGATTTTTATGTCTTTTAGGTTTTTATGGATTTTGAGGGGTTTTAGGGGTTTTCAGACGTTTTTAGGATTTTTAGGGGTTTCCAAGGTTTTTATGGTCATTTTGGATTTTTAGGGTTTTTTTAGTTTTTAGGGTTTTAAAGTTTTTTTAGAGTTTTTAGTGTTTTAAGGGGTTTAAAGGGTTTTTAGAGTTTTTAGAGATTTTTAGGGTTTTTATGGGGTTTTATAGTTTTTAATTTTTTTTTGGGGGGGGGGGTTTATGGTTTTTGGGCATTTTTAGGGTTTTTAGGGTTTTTTACGTATTCATGGATTTATAGAGCCTTTTTTGGGTTTTTATGTGTTTTTTGGGTTTTTTGGGTTTTTTTGGTATTTTGATAGTTTTAGGGGTTTTCATGGTTTTTAGTGTTTTTAAGGTTTTTTAGGGGTTTTTGGGTTTTTGGGGGTTTTTTGGTTTTTTGGATTTTATGATTTATAAGGTTTTTTATAATTTTTTAACATTTTTTTCATGTTTTTTGGGGTTTTAATGGTTTTAGGGTTTTTATGGTTTTTTAACATTTTTTCATGTTTTTGGGGTTTTAAGGGTTTCAGGGTTTTTAATTTTTTTTCTAGGTTTTTTATGGGTTTTTGGGTTTTAAAAGATTCTTAGGGATTCTTAGGGTTTTCATAGGCTTATTCAAGGTTTTTCGAGGTTTTACATTTTCAAGGTTTCTTAGGGATTTTTTAGTATTTTTATGGGTTTTAGGGGTTTCTAGGGGTTTTAGAGATTTTTGAGTGGTTTTAGGGGTTTTCAAGGTATTTTAGGGTTTTTAGGGGTTTTCGGGGGGGGGGGTTGGTCTTTTTGGGTTTTTAGGTTTTTAGGTTTTTTTGAGTTTTTAGGGTTTTAAAGGTGTTTTATAGTTTTTTAACATCTTTAGGGGTTTAAATGGTTTTTAGATTTTTTTAGTGGGTTTTACGGTTTTTATGGGTTTTTAGGGTTTTTTTAAGGTTTCTAGAGGTTTTTATGGTTTTCAATGGTTTTTAAGTATTTTTAAGGGTTTTTATGTTTTTAGGGATTTTTAGGGATTTTTTAGGATTTTTAGGAATTTAGGGTTCTTTAGATTTTTTAGGGATTTTGATGGGTTTTAGGGTTTTTGAGGGGTTTTCAGGGTTTTTTGGGGTTTTTAGGGTCTTTTGGGGTTTTAGGGTTTTTTGAGTTTTTGGCTTTTAAAAGATTTTTTTAACAATTTTTAACACTTTTAGGGGTTCAAAGGTTTTTAGAGTTTTAGTGGTTTTTAGGTGTTTTATGGGTTTTTAGGGGTTTTTCTGATTTTTAGGGGTTTTTTAGGGGTTTTAGGGTTTTATTACATTTTTAGTGATTTTTAGGGGTTTTTGAGGATTTTAATAGTTTTTAGTGTTTTTTAAGGTTTTAGGGATTTTGAGGGTTTTTAGGGTCTTTTTGGGTTATTAGGGTCTTTTATGGGTTTTTAAGGTTTTTAAGATTTTCTAGAGTTTCTTAAAAAAAATTGGGGTTTTAAGGGATTTTAGAGATTTAATGGGTTTCGGGGTTTTTAAGGGTTTTTAGGGTTTTTTACGTTTTCAAAAATTTTAATCAATTTTTTGGATTTTTATGGTTTTTATGGTTTTTGGTTTGTTAGGATTTTTGAGGGTTTTTTTGGAGTTGAAGGGTTTTTACAGGGGTTTTATGATATTTTTGGGATTTTAGAGTTGTTTTTTGTTTTTAGGGTTCTTCAAGTTTTTTAGAGTTTTTTTAACTTTTTAGGGGTTTTACGGGTATTTAGTGTTTTAATTAGTTTTTTATGGTTTTTATGGGTTTTTAGGATTTTTTATGTTTTTTCAGGGTTTTTAGGTTGCTTAGGGGTTTTTTATGGTTTTTATGGATTTTTAGGGAATTTTAAGGATTTTTGTGGATTTTAGGGTTTTTAGGTCTTTGGATGGATTTTCGGGATTTTCATGATTTTTTGGGTTTTTATGGTTTTTTAGGTCCTTTTGGGTTTTAGGGATTTTTAAAGTTCTTTATGGTTTTTTAGGTTTTTAGAGTTTTTTAATATTTTTAGGGGTTTAAAGGTTTTTTATATTTTTAGTGGGTTTTTATGGTTTTTATGGTTTTTATGGGTTTTTAGGGTTTTTTAAAGTTGTAGGGGTTTTTATAGTTTTTATGGGGTTTCCAGGATTTTTAGTGTTTTTTTACATTTTTAGATATTTTTAGGGATTTTTTAGGATTTTTATTGTTTTTAAGAATTTTAGGGTTTTTTAGGATTTTGACGGTTTTAGGGGTTTTCTAGGTTTTTAGGGTTTTTAGGTTTTTACGGTTTTTCTGGGTTTTTTATGGATTTTATGGTTTTTAGGAGTTTTTGGGTCTTTTGGGGTTTTAGGGTTTTTTTAGTTTTTTAGGGTTCTTAAGGTTTATTAGAGTTTTTTAACATTTTAATGGGTTTAAAGGGTTTTTTATGTTTTTAGTTGGTTTTTAGGGTTTTTGAGGTTTTTAGGGGTTTTCATGGTTTTCAGGGGTTTTCAAGGTTTTTAAGGTTTTTACATTTTCAATGATTTTTAGGGTTTTTAGGATTTTTATGGGTTTTAGGGTTTTTTAAGATTTTTATGGATTTTTAGGGTTTTTAGGGTTTTTAGGGATTTTTATGGTTTTTAGGACTTTTTAGGGTTTTTCTGGGGTTTAGGGGTTTTAGGGTTTTTAGGGTCTTTTTTTGGTGTTTTTAGAGTTTTTTAATTTTTTTAAGGTTTTTAGGTTTTTAGAGTTTTTAACGTTTTTAATGTTTTTAAGGGTTTTAATTCTTTTTAGAGTTTTTAGTGGGTTTTTAGGTTTTTTAAAGGTTGTTGGGTTTTTTATGGTTTTCAGGGGGGTTAGTGTTTTTAGGGTTTTTTACATTTCCATGGATTTTTAGGGCTTTTAAGGATTTTATTGGTTTTAGGGTTTTTCAAGATTTTTAGTGGTTTTAGGGGTTTTCAGGGTTTGTTAGGGTTTTTAGGGGTTTTTAGGGTTTTTAGGGTCTTTCGGGGTTTAGGGTTTTTTTTGCATTTTTTAAGGTTTTAAATGTTTTTTGAGTTTTTAATGTTTTCAGGGCTTTAAGTGTTTTCAGAGTTTTTAGTGGTTTTTAGGGTTTTATGGATTTTAAATATTTTTAGGGGTTTTTTTATAGTTTTTAGGGGGGGTTGGGGGTTTGGGGGGGGGGGTTATGTTTTTTGGGTTTTTTAGGGATTTTTTAGGATTTTAGGGTTTTTAGGGTTTTTAGGGTTTTTAGGGTCTTTGGGGTTATTTTGGGATTTTTTGAATTTTTTAGGGATTTTAATGTTTTTTAGAGTTTCTTAATGTTTTTATTGGTTTTATGGTTTTTATGGATTTTATGGTTTTAATGGTTTTTAGGGGGTTTTATGGTTTTTAGGGTTTTTTACGTTTTTACAGATTTTTAGGGTTTTTTTGGATTTTTGAGGATTTTAGGGATTTATAGGGTTTTCAAAGATTTTTAGGGTTTTAGGGTTCCTCAGGGTTTTTATGGTTTTTAGGGTCTTTTTGGGTTTTTAGGGTTTTTTTGAATTTTTAGGGGTTTAAAGGTTTTTTAGAGTTGTTTAATGTTATTAGGGAGTTTTAGGGTTTTTAGAGTTTCAATGTATTTAGGATTATTATGGGGTTTTATGGTTTTTTAAGGTTTTTAGGAGTTTTATGGTTTTTAGGGGATTTAGGGTTTTTTACATTCTCTGGGTTTTTAGGGATTTTTTGTTGTTTTTATGGTTTTTAGGGGTTTTATGGTTTTAAGGGGTTTTTAGGGTTTTTAGGGTCTTTTTGGGTTTTAGGGTTTTTTTTTTGAGTTTTTCAAGTTTTTAGAGTTTTTTAACATTTTAGGAGTATTAAGGGTTTTTATATTTTTTAGTTGTTTTTAGGGTTTTTAGGGGTTTTCTAAGGTTTTTAGGGGTTTAGATGGTTTTGAGGGGTTTTTAAGTTTTTTTGTGTTTTTTTGGTTTTTAAGGATTTTTATTGATTTTTTGGATTTTTATGTTTTTTTAGGTTTTTTAGTTTTTTTAGGGGTTTTAGAACCTTTTTGGGGTTTTAGGGTTTTTTTGAGTATTTAGGGGTTTGTAAATTTTTTTAGAGTATTTTTAAGTTTTTTGTTGTTTTAAGGGTTTTTAGAGTTTTAATGGGTTTTTTGGGTTTTTAATAATTTTAGGGGTTTTTCAGGGTTTTTAGGGTTTTTTACATTTTTAGGGATTTTTTAGTATTTTTATCAATTGATGGTGTTTTTTTGGGGTTTTAGGGAATTTGAGAGGGTTTATGGTTTTTTAGTTTTTTTTTGGTTTTTAGGGTTTTTAGGGTTTTTAGGGTTTTTAGGGTCTTTTGGGTTTAGGGGTTTTTTGAGTTTTTTATGGTATTTACTTTTTTAGAGTTTTTTAACATTTTTAATGTTTTTAGGGGTTTTAGATTTTTTACTGGGTTTTTAGGGTTTTATGGGTTTTAGCAGTTTTTCATATTTTTAGGGGTTTTATGGTTTTTAGGGTTTTTAGTGTTTTTTACTTTTTCAAGGATTTTAGGTCCTTTTTAAGAATTTTATGTTTTTTTAGGGTTTTTATGGGTTTTCAAGGTTTTAGGGTCTTTTTTTCTTTTAGAGTTTTTTATTTTTTAGGTTTTTAAAGGTCTTTTAGAGTTTTTTAACATTTTTAGAGGTTTTAAGGGTTTTAAGGGTTTTATAGTTTTTAGTGGTTTTAAGGTTTTTGTGGGTTTTTAGGGTTTTTAGGGTTTTTAGGTCTTTTCTTGGGTTTTTAGGGTTTTTTACATTTTTAGTGATTTCTAGGGATTCTTTACATTTTTATGGTTTTTTTATGGTTTTATTGGTATTTAAGGTTTTTTAGGGTTTTTAGAAGCTTTCAAGGGTTTTTAGGGGTTTTAGGAGTTTTTAGGGGTTTTAGGGTCTTTTTTAGTTTTTAGGGTTTTTTTGAGTTTTTATGGGTTTTAAGTTTTTTTTCAGTTTTTTAACGTTTTTAACATTTTTTTGGGATTTAAATCATTTTTTACTTTTTAGTGGGTTTAGGGTTTTTATGTGTCTTTAGGGGTTTTAAAGGTTTTTAGGGTTTTTTATGTTTTCTGGGGGTTTTCAAGATTTTTAGGGTTTTTTACGCTTTCTGGGATTTTTGGGATTTTTTAAGTTTTTATGTTTTTAGGGTATTTTAGGGTTTTTATGGATTTTGGGGGTTTTAAGGGTTATCTGGGTTTTTTATGGTCTTTAGCGTTTTTTAGGGTTTTTAGCTCTTTTAGGTTTTTAGGATTTTTTTGAGTTTTTTAGCGTTTTTAAGGTTTTATAGTATTTTAACATTTTTATGGGTTTTTTGTGTTTTTAGAGTTTTTCGTGGATTTTAGGGTTTATATGTTAGGGTTTTTTAAATTATTTAGGGGATTTTATGGTTTTCAGGGTTTTTAAGGGTTTGGGGGTTTTTAGGTTATTAGGGATTTTTAGTGATTTTTTATGTTTTTATGGTTTTTATGGTTTTTTAGGGTTTTTGGGGATTTTGAAGATATTGAGGGTTTTTTGGGGTTTTTAGGGTTTTTAGAGTTTTTCAGGGTATTTAGTGTCTTTTTTGGTTTTAGGTATTTTTTTGTGTTTTTTTAAGGTTTTATGGTTTTTTAGAGTTTTTCACGTTTTTTTGGGGTTTTAAGGGTTTTAGATTTTTAGTGGTTTTTATGGATTTTAGAGTTTTTAGGGGTTTTATGGGTTTTAGGGGTTTATCAGGGTTTTTAGGGTTTTTATGTTTTTATGGATTTTTTGGTTTTTTGAGGATTTTTATGGTCTTTAGGGTTTTTAGGGTTTCTAGGGATTTTGATGGGTTTCTATGGCTTTTAGGGTTTTAGGGGTTTTTAGGGGTTTTGGAGATTTTTTTTGGATTTTTGGGTTCTTTTTGAGTTTTTTAGGGTTTTTAAAGTTTTTTTAGCGTTCTTTATGTTTTTAGGGGATTTAAGGGTTTTTAGAGGTTTAGTGGGTTTTATTATTTTTATGGGTTTTTAGGGTTTTCTTGGTTATTAAGGGTTTTGTGGTTTTCATGGGTTTTTCAATGTTTTTAGGGGTTTTATGTTTTCAGTGATTTTTAGGGTTTTTTTAGGATTTTTATGGGTTTTAGGGTTATTTAGGGTTTTTAGGTATTTTGAGGGTTTTGATAGGATTTGAAAGCTTTTTAGGGGTTTTAGGGGTTTTCAGGTTTTTTATGGTTTCTTGGGGTTTGTTTGAGTTTTTTGGTGTTTAAATGTTTTTTAGAGTTTTTAAACGTTTTTAAGGGTTTTAAACGTTTTTAGAGTTTCTAGTGGTTTTTTTGGTCTTTTAAGGTTTTTAGGGGTTTTTATGGTTTTCAAGGTTTTAGAATTTTTTATGTTTTCAGGGATTTTTAGGGCAGTGGATAAAGGATGTAGTTTGGGGAAAATTGTAAGATGATTGGTATGGATAGCAAATACAAGTAGTCAATCAACGTTATAAGGAGCGCAACCTACTACTTAGACAACACACTCAAGAGAGGGATGTGATTGCTAATCCACACAAAAATACACTTGGGTTGAGGCATGACATTGGGGGATTTATGATCTTGGATCACCAATCTAACTTGTAGATTGACAAGGCAAGAATGCATAAGAGAAAGGGGAAAAACTGGGACAATCCTCACACAATGGAGAGAAACAAAGCATAAGTTATCAATAAAATCTTGAATGAAAATACAATGCCATGGGGTGGCTATTTATAGCCATGGGGTGATACAATAATCAAGGGTCTAATACCCTAAAGTCATAAAGGCTAAATCTACCTTGTCCCCTTAAAGTAAAAAAAGATAATGTATAACAAATACTTTTGGGAAAAGTAGCACATGTATTTCCACCCATAGCCCACCAGAATTGACTTTGAGTACCTTACCCACTAGATTTGACTTTGGTGTCCAAAGATGCCATTCTAAAATTCTCCATGTGGGTAAGGCTTCTAAAATTCGTGCAACCATGTGGGACAAACTTATACATCATATCTAGGCTTGAATAAGTGATATAATAGGCCCATTTTCTCCATCCATGAAAGGTAAGATCCATTGGGCCTTTAGTGAAGTGAGATGAGTGCCCATTGTTTCATTCAACCTCTTTAATCTCCCACGCATCATCGAGCCTTGCAAATCCAACTCCTCCACCCGAGCAATTGACTTGGTTCGTTCGATATCGTTCTCATCATCATCCCCCTCTTGAAAAGGAGTCATCATCGACTCTTCATCCTCTGCACCCAAAAAAGGATAAAGATCAAAAACATTGAAAGTGGCACTTACACCATACTCACCTGGAAAATCTATCTTGTAAGCAATGTTGTTAATATTATCGAGCACTCATAAAGGTCTTTCTCCTCGTGGCATGAGTTTTGATTTTTGCTTGTCAGTAAATCTCTCCTCTCGCATTTGAATCCAAACCAACTCCTAGAAGTTCTTCCAAAAGTAACTAAGGAATTTTTTATCTCGATCCGACACAATTGTCTTTAGAATTCCATGGAGTTTGACTACTTCCTGAAAGAAAAGTGTTGCAATGTTAGTGGAATCATCTGTTTTGTGACAATTAATAAAATGTTCCATTTTAGAAAACCGATCCACCACAACAAAAATGGAATCTCTCCCCCTCTTGGTCCATGGTAACCCCATAATAAAGTCCATTGATATGTCCTCCCAGGGGTTTTTGGGGGATTGGGAGAGGAAGATATAATCCATGTGGGTTCAGTTTTGATTTGGATTTATGGAAAAAAATCACTTTCCCACAAAATTTTCAACATCTCTAGATATCCTAGTCCAATAAAAATGCTCACTAAGAACACTTAAAGTTTTTTCAACACTAAAATGTCCCATTAACCAACAAGAATTTGATTCCTTTAGTAAAAGTAAATGGATAGAGCAATTGGGAATACAAAGCTTATCAATCTGAAATAAGAATACATCATGTAAATAAAACTTTTCCCAACTAACTCTAGGTTTACAATGTCCATATGGTTCACTAAAATCACTATTTGTACCATATAAATCCTTAATGCATTCAAAATCAAGGAGTTTTGAATCCAACAAGGATAAAAGAGAATATCTATGTGAAAGTGCATCTGCCATAATATTTTATTTACCCTGTTTATGCTTGATGACATATGGAAATGATTCAATGAATTCAATCCATCTAGCATGTATCCTATTTAGTCTATTCTGTCTCCTAAGGTACTTAATAGGCTCATGATTATAATGAATCACAAATTCTTTAGGCGAAAGATAGGGATTCCATGTCTCTAGTACTCTAAACAATGCATACAAATCTTTATCATATGTATCACAATTTAGAGTTGGGCCATTTAACTTCTCACTAAAATAAGCGATAGGCTTACCTTTCTACATGAGTACTCCACCAATACCAATTCCACTTGCATCGCATTAAATCTCAAAGGTCTTACCAAAGTCGAGGAGTGCAAGAGAGGGGCTTGGGTGAGTCGATCCTTGAGAGCATGGAAAGCCTTCTCTTGAGTTATCCCCCATTTGAAAGAAACATTGTTATTTTTCAACTCGTTCAATGGTGCTGCTAATGTGCTGAAGTCCTTCATAAATCTCCTATAAAAACTAGAAAACCCATGAAAACTTATTACCTATCCAACGGAGGTTGTATTTGGCCATTCTTGTATTGCTTTTATCTTTTCAGTGTTGACTTCAAATCCATTACTAATCACAATGAATCCAAAGAAAACAATATTATCAAGACAAAATTCACACTTATTTATGTTTCCAAACACGTTTTCCTTCCTTAACACCTCTAGTACTTTTCTTAAGTTATCTACATGTTCCTGTAAGGTCCTACTGTAAACCAAAATGTCATCAAAGTTAACTACCACAAATTTTACAATATATGCACGTAAGACATGATTCATTAATCTCATAAATGTTATAGGTGCATTGGTGAGACCAAATGTCATGACTAACCATTCATAAAGTCCATTTTTTTCTTAAATTTAGTTTTCCACTCGTCTCCTTCTTTCATCCTAATTTGATGGTATCCACTTCTTAAGTCAATTTTTGAGAAAATAGTTGAACCATTTAATTCATCTAGAATATCATCTAACCTAGGGATATGATGATAATACCTAATTGTGATGTTATTGAAGGCTCTAAAGTCAATACACATTCCCCATGTTTTGTCCTTCTTTGGTACTAGAAGCACTGGTATGACACAAGGACTAAGGCTCTCTCTGACATATCCCACATCCAACAGCTCTTGAACTTGTCTTTGAATTTATTTTGTCTCTTTCAGGTTGGTGTGATATGTAGGGAGGTTCTGTAGTGACGCTCCAGGTATGAAGTCGATTTGATGCTCAATACCTCTAATGGATGACAAACCAGGTGGCACCTCTTCGGAAAACACATCTTCAAATCCCTATAACAAAGACTCAACAAAATGTGGCAAAGGTGATGTTAAGTTGTTAGTGTTTAACATCACCTATTTCTACATAAGTACTAAAAGGTTTTTCCGAGAAATCAAAGATTCCTTAACCTCACTGTTTTTTCCCAACATCACACTTTTCTCTACTCTCAAATATTTTTCCCCTTTTGATTTTTTTTTCTCTCCATTTCTTTTCTTCTATAATTTTCTATTTTTCTCTCATTCTCTCCTTTTTCATTTTCTCTCTTTATTTCCTCATCACTCATTTTTTTCTTTTCTCTCAAAATGTGATCTTATAGAATTTGTTTTTCAGTTATGGGGTTGACGGTTATAGGTTCCACTTATTGTACAAAAGAGTGATGGTTCAAGAAACCATCATGAGTAACTTGTCGATCGTACTGTCATGGTCGACCCAATAGCAAGTGGCACGCCTTCATAGGAACAATGTCCCACAATACCTCATACTTGTATTTACTAATGGAGAAAAATACCTTAACCTATTTGGTAACCTTCAGCTCTCCACAATCATTCAACCACCAAAGCTGATATGGATGTTGATGCCTCAAAGTTTTAAGTCCCTACTTCTCCACCAACTCGGTGCTCGCTACATTACTAAAACTTCCTCCATCAATAATAACACTACATACCTTCCTATGGATATTGAACCATGTATGGAAAAGGTTCTCCCACTGCTCCTTCTCTCTCATGGTCATTTGTGTGCTTAGAACTCTCCTAGTGATAAGAATCTTACCATCTTCCTCAAATTCTCCCTTATCAATTTTAGAGGATTCTTTATCTTCCACCTCCAATCTCTCTCCATTAGTCTCCCATTATCCATGCTTTTTGATGGTCATGGTTCATCGATTTGGGAATTCACTAGATATGTGACCCCTTCATTGACATTTAAAACACCGAATATCCTGATTCCTTGTTTGGTTAGTTTCAAAAGTTTGTTTCTTAGGCGAAAGAATTACCTTGTCACTTTTGTGTTCAATCACCTCTTTTTCCTTTGATGGTTCTCTAATCTCCTTCCTTGGATTTCTCCACAGTGTGAAAGGGGTAGTGGGTTTCCTCATGTTTCACCTCCTTTTGATTTTTTTCTTGATCTTGGTGACTTGATGGATCATATCTTGTATTTACACATGGTGGTACATCTCCACTTGATCAACAATCTACTGATTGCTCCCATGTAAAAATTGTTCCATGGTTTCCTCCGGATCATCCTAAACATTTTCCCAAATCACGGTAATTTACATATTCTTGTAGTAATCCTCAATTATCTAACTCCCTTGGGTGAGTCGCTGAAGTTTGTTGTGGATATCTCTATGGTAGTGTGAGGGAACAAACCACTTCTGCATGGAAAACTTCGTGTCTTCCCAAGTTTGGATAAGACATCCTTCATATCGGGCTCTCTTCTTTTAAACTTGATCCCACCATATTAATGCATGATAAATGTATTAAAGGATTGAATGTTTTACCTTTTTCTTTTTGTAATATGTATGACCTGAAAACACCTGATCGATCCGCATCTTACACTCCAAGTATGCTTCTGGATCACTTTTCCCTTGAAACTAAGGGACCTTCACCTTGATCCCACCAAGAAGGTCATCATCATGTGGTCTCCTTTGTCCTCCTCTAGGTTTTTGGTAAAACTTCCTCCTTTGTGGGAAATCCTCAAAACCAGCATCAAGGTTTTCCATCTGCAGCTTAGTGGTTGGCATCAAGTTCCATGGACTTGGTGTTAAAGGTGACTCAGGTTCAAAATCGGTTTTTCGCAACAACCTGCCATGTATATGGGGTTCCTGGGCCACGTGGACCAGTGGGTCCCAGTTACAGAGATGGGTTGGGGGATTACTGCTACATTGGGGTTGTGGGCCTAGTATTGGTAGGGTTTCTAGGCCAGGTTCCCTAGTGGGTCTGATCCTTTTGTTACCCCACATTTATTCTCATCCCCGATTTCACTCCTATGTAAATCCCTTTTGAACAAATCCAAACATGGGGATCCTCTCCCTACTTTGACTACCCCACACCAAGTGTGATGTACAATGAACATCATAGTTTCTATTGGTGGTATAATCAATAACCAAATCAACCATAATGTTTGAACTCATATTCTCCACAAACCATTCCAACATATAATGAGTTTCAATCCCCGCAAAGCCAATCTGAACATCCTCTTATGGAATTCCAACAACTTAATTATCCTCCTAGAATAGACCATCTATCTCAAACCCTTTCCCATTATGATACACAACCATTACTTGAGAAATTGTGTCAACAAATGGAGAGAATGACTTCCGAGGTTTCATCCTTGAGAGTAGAAATACAAAGCATTGAAACAATTTTGGAAACCATTCCCACTCAGGTTGTCCCTTCATCAACATTGAAAAAAGAATCTTGTTACACAAAAAAACCTCATGAAAATGATAAAGAAATTTCCTTTGAATCTAGGATACCTGAAGAACATTAAGTAATAGTTTATGGGTGTTTAAATCAAGAGAAAAATGATTTTTTGTATTCACAAGAGGGAAATTTGACATCTTGGATTGAGTGTCCTGAATATTGCTCCATTAATGATTTTTCAGTACCAAAAAATCCCGGAACCATTGAGAGAAATAAAAAACTTTGAGTCTATACCCATTACTGAAATTGGTATTTAAAATTTTGTGGTTGAATATTCTATTCAAAAGGAACCAATTCTGTTGAGAAATTTAGAAAATGAATCTAAGTTGAATTCAAAATCTTAACATGTGTCTAAATGTCCTATAGAACCAGACATCAAAATTTTTTCCCTTACTTGATCAAGTATCCCTTCATAGGGAATAACTATGACCTTTTAGTTGGAATTCATTCTTCTCTTGAAACCAAAAAAATTTGTAATGATCATTGATGTATTTGGAAAGACTACAGTGGAAACTAGATCAACCATTTCTGACATTCCTTGGATTTCCCACTCATTGTAGAATGTAGATTTGTACATAACCCAAATTATAAACAAATAATCAATCTAAATCTAGTAGAAGTGGATAAATATGGGTTTATTAAATTTTTTAAATTTGGAATTGGGTAGGTTAGTGGGGTTCATGTCAAGCTAACGACGTTAAACTAAAGCGCTGCACAGGAGGCAACTTGTGGTTTTCATGGTTCCAATCATTGTGAATCATCTTTATTTTTCAAATAGGATTAATAAATCAATTTTATATTTAAAAAAATTACTTAATCAATCAACTCGGAATTTGATAGTACCTTAGACTGTTTACATGTTCTTCTATTATGAGTATGGATGGGTTTGAAAGGGGAGTGTCGTATTCATCTGTGTCACTTGGTGTGATCCCTGAGTAATACCTTACCCATAAATTTAAAAAGAAGAAAATGTATCATCAGTTTATTTTATTTTATTTTATTTTTATATGTTTGTAGGTTAAAAGAAAAATTCAAAAAAATAATAATTAAAAAAAATTAAAAGGACACGTCGTAGGTTGTGGGGAAAACTCTGTCACAATCGGCGAAGCCATGGGGACTCGAACCTAAGACCTAAGGGAGACAGGGGCACAAGATTTCCTCTGACCTATGGCTTATAGTGCATCTTTATTATATAATTTTTGTATATATACTTATATTTTACTTTATATATATATATATTGTTTTGTTTTGTTTTGTTTTTTTCCCTTGTTCTACTATGGAACTCTTTGAGTGACATGGATATCGAAGGATTAAATTAGAGCAGCATGAACATCAACTTCAACCACCGGGTGCCTTTATTCCATGATTCTCATTTTTAATATCCTATTTGAACTCCTCTCATATACCCCCTTCTAAGTTTTATTTTCTTTAAACACTGAGGATAGTGTTATTCTAAGTTGGGGGTGAAAAGAAAAAAAATCATTTTGAAACAAAAAATGTGTGGAAGGAAAAATATCTTTAACCTTGAACATGATAATACACATTGTACACTTTGAAATTGAATATCAAATAATTTTGCATGCCCTAATTATGATTTTAATTCATTTATAATTTCATGAGAATAGATTTTGGAAAGTGTGGCTATCTAATGTGATATTTCATCGTTTATATTTTCTTCCAAATAAAAAAATTTCACAATGCACATCCTTTGGATAGTGGGGTATTAGTTTGAGTTCATGGGATCCCCCAAATAAATATCATAGGATTGGTGATCATTTTAGTTTTAATATGAGTATTAAATAATAAAAAAACAATAAATTTGTGCATAGGGCAATGAAATGACCTAATGTGTGGATTTCAGCACTTGGGGATCGTGACTCCATAGTTCTCTCGCTCAGAGTTAGTAATTTTATCTCTATTTTTGGTAATTTGACTTTGTTTTTTACTAAATTAACTCAAGATAATGTCTGAGTATGTGGGCTTCACTTGGTTCCCTAAGGTATTTGATCTTGGGAGTCATTAGCAAAGTCTCTCTACATGGGTTGAATCTATTGAGTTCAATTTCAATTACCATGGAAAAATTTCAAAAACAAAAAAAAACAAAAATAATATAAAATATTTTTTTTGAATACTCATATTAATATTGAAATGTGATTTCACCTATCACTTACATCATTTCCCCCTTGAATAAAGATGAACCCCCCGTGTCTATTGTGATGCCCAACACATCATCATGCTTAATTTATATTGGATGAAATATGGCAATGAATTTGAACAAAGGAATGGTCTTGGGATTGGGATATGATTATGAAACTATATTGTATTAAAATATTTTTGATATGTTTTATGATTGTTTTTATAAGGTTTTTTGGTGATCATTGTGTATTAAAATGTTTTGGAAAAGGGAATTCAAATTTCATATTCTAGAGATATATTTTGCTCAGGAATGACAAAACTCAAGTTGGGGGTGTGATTATCCACTAAATGAGGCTAATATTAATTTTTAATATATATAATATTCATTTGATTAATTATTCATAAACACCATTTTAGTTTATTTTTACACTTTGAACATCATTTCACATTATGATTGTAAGTCCTTAAAATGCACAATTACATGGTACATTTTTGAACGCCATATAAAATACCCAATGGTCTTGATTTTATTTTCATATTTAATTTTAAGGTTTCTCATTACATTATTAACAATTCATACTTTTGGGGAACTTTAATATTCACATTGGAAGACCACCAAAGTGGGCCTTGAACTAACAACATTCTGGGCAAAGTGAACTAGACAGCAACCCAATAAAAGTAATGTATCATCCAAGATTCAAGCCCAATGATTCTAAAAATTTAAATAAAGATAGATAAAATCATGGGTAACATTTAATAAAATAGTTACAAGAGATAATTAGAATTTTTTAATGGATTTTCACGAATCCCAAGTTGAAGATGAGATTCTAGGATAGATTCTGCAGCCCATAAAAACATCCCACCATTTCAAACATATCTCGCAAAAAAAATTAATTTGGGATTAAATTTTACATGATTTTATAATACATATTGGGATAAATTTTATTCTTCTATTTCCCACTAAAAGTTTTCCATATAGAAGGTCATTTTTTCACCTCTGTTCGGTGGATGCAAGCTGGCTACCACTTCGGGTCAATGGTGGAAAAGATCAAATTACACAAACTTTCCACCACCCTAATCCTACCATACTCAAGTGGGAAGACATGAAATATTATAGGATCCACAAAAGGCTTCCAAAATGAATATTTAACTCATTTTTGGTGGATTAATTGATGATATTTGGTGCTTTGTTTAATTATAATGTTATGCTGCGATTTTGTTGCCTTGAGTTTGTCTTTCTAATGTGAGTTGTTCAATTTACCTTAGTTTCTTAATAAAAGTTCTTCTTATCCTATTATTATGTTATTATTAATATCAATTTGATACCATTGGCACAATTTGTGAATTTATTCACACCAAACCTTGTGAAATTATCACACAAAGGTGGAGTGATCGTAATTTAATTGTCTTTTGTTTACTTCTTCAATTCCTCCCTCATGAGTCTACTTCCCGCTTCCGTTGAAACCATAGCATTAATGGAGGGATAAAACACTTATGGGTTGATCCATGGGAGTATAAAGGGACTTTATTGGATGTTATTTCTCACTCCATTAATGTCCAATAACTTCTTTTAATTGAGAATTTTGTTTGATGATCTTTAAACTCCTTTGTCCTTGTTGAATTTAAGGCCACACACTTCAAGTGATAATACGAACCTTTAACTTGGAGTTCTAAAAATTTTGATCCTTCAAGTGTATATTTTATTAGTATTAGGGTGTGTAGGAATTAAAATAGTATGTTATTATGTTGTTTGATCTTCTTAAATGAACCCATCTCAAATATAATAAATTGAAATAGTTGAAAAGGGAATGCATCCAATCCACCCCAAGTGATAACCTAGGATCAAATCATTCTTTTAAATTAATTTCTCTTAAGTATATTAGAGTTAACTTAAACCCATCTAAAATCAACCCAATTTGGTCACTTTATATCCAAAAACAATCCATAGAATGTACGTGTCTGTAGGTTACTTCTTAGGCCTATGAGGATTCGACAACCAAAGCTAAACTACAAGCGACCGCTTAACCCTAAAATCTTGGGTAAATTTGGGTGAGACCAAATTTTGGTGTCATTTCTAGGGAACCAATTAATTCATCTCAACAATGATTCTATTCTCCCACATTTCTCTTTTCTCACCCCAAATTCTCTTATATTTTCCCTTTCTCTTTTTTTTCTTTTGGTGCATGTCCACCTACACCCATGATAACTCAAACAGATTAGTTAGGGTGGAAAGTCCTGGGGTTGGGGAGTCAAGTACACCAAGGTAACTATTTAAATTAGATTATAATCTTCCTAATACTCCAGATTCAAAAATTTATCCCATTTAAATGGAAGGTCTTTAATGAAACCAACTCATAAACAAAGGTGGGAACCGAAATGGAAATCCAAATGAGGCAGCCCCAAACTTGGGAAATTCAGTCGATCAAACCATGAATGACTACCTCACACATGCTTAGACCAATGTACCCTATTTAATTAGGCATGATTACCTAGGATAATACCACTATTTCTTTAAACCTCATGTCCTAAACCACCTTCCAACCTTCCATGTTATGGACTCGAAAATGCCATACCTTCATGTCAAAGAGTTCAACAACATTGTTGAAACCATGTGACCACCACATCAACTTGAGTCTTCTAAGATGATTATCTTTCATTTATCACTTAAGGATTGAGAAAATAATTGGCTAAACAATCTGAGACCTACATAAATCCACTCTTGGGACCAATTTTAAATAGAATTATAAAAAAATATTTCCCCCATCACAAAACAATTTCACTTAAAAAGAGCATCCAATTTTTTTTTTGAAAAAGAGGGGGGTTAATTTTGTGAAACATGGGAGAGGTTAAAAGACACACTCAACATGGTACCTCACTATGTATTATCAATTACATAACAAGTTATAATCTTATATGAAGGTTTGGGTCCATGAAAAAAACAATTCATTAACATGATGTGTAATAGAACCTTCAAAAACAAAGCCCCAAATGATGCCTACGATTATCTAGAAGGACTGGACGAACAAAAAAACATGAGGAACATCACCTTACTATGAGAACCCACTCAAATATGGGGGAATTCACACACTTTGGGAGGAGGAAATCCTTAGGGAGAAACTTTTTTCACTCACTAGGAAGTTTGAGGAGATCGATCTTAGGAAGGTCTATGAAATTCAAACCGTTGAGCCTATTTGCACAATTTTTGAAAAACATGACCACAAGACTGACAACTTCCCAACCATACGTTCCATTAAGGATGTTATTTTATGAGGACCACCAGTGGAGGTCAATGCTCTGAAAATTCAAAAGCCACAGTACCAAAACACTTTTAATCCAAGGTACAATGACCATCCAGGATTCTGTTGGAAATATAACTAGAAACCCATCCAACAACCTAGTCATCCAAAAGGACCAAACCCATAACCCCAGCAAAATTTTCAACACCATAACTAGTTCCAACCACAACCAGTCCAATACCAACATCCTCCTATCCAATACCAACAACCCATCCAATAACCCATCCAGCAACCCATTCAACAACCAATCCAACAACCAAAGTATCTTCCTATAATAAACCAACCAGCACAAGCCCCTACCCGATCTGTCCCTTTAACAATCCTTGAATAGTTGTGTAAAAAAATAAAGAAAATGAACTCAGAAGTCTCATCTCTTAAACATGAATTTAAAACCATAAAAATCAGGAAGGCACACATGCCTACTTAGACGGCACCATCCTCAACTTTAAGGGGAGAACCCAGTTACACACAAACCTCTCATGAACAACTCAAAGCAGTGACTATTTTAAGAAGTGGTAAATCCATTGAGAAACCAGAACAAGCCATTCTAGGACCATTAAAAGCTTCCAAAATGCATGGAAATAATGAAGAACTACCCATATATTCTGAAAAATCCAATCAAAATGTGAAGGAACTACACCATGCCAAACAATCAAACAACCTACTCCCTTCCCTCAATGCATGAGAGGAAAATCTAAACCATAACTGAATGAGACTTTAAGGGAAATATTCTCTCAGGTTAAGTTGAACATCCCCCTTCTTGATGCAATCCAAACCATTCATGCCTACTCAAAGTACTTTAAGGACTTGTGAACTTTTAAAAGGAAATTTTCACATAAAAACCATGTACTTTTGGCTGCAAATGTGAGTACCACCATTCAAGGGACCATTCCTTTGAAGTTGAAAGATCCAGGATATCCATAAATCAATGTTGAGTTAGTAGAGAACAAAGTTTTCAAAGCCCATTGTGATATTAGAGCTAGTGTGAACCTCGTTCCTTATGCTATGTATTGTTAGTTAGGGATTGAAAAACTCCAACCCACATCTGTCACCCTTTAACTTGCTGATCATAGTGTTCGAGTTCCTAAGGGGATATTAAAGGATGTTTTGGTGAAAGTTGAAATTTTCATTTACCCAACTGGCTTCATTGTCCTTGAAAATAACCCAATATTAGTTCCTAGGGAGTAAACCCCCATCATCCTTGGTCATCCCTTCTTAGCAACAATTAACTCAATCATCTGAGTTATAAATGGGAACATGAAAATAACCTTTGGATACATGAGCCTTGATCTAAACATATATAATTAAAAATATCAAATTGGGGAAAATGAAGAGATCAATGAGGTTAATTGGATTGGTAGTGTTGATAGTGAACTTTAGGAACAACAAGGAGTTACAGAAGGATGTTTAAGTCAAGAAGAGATTGATTTTCTTTGTTCACGTGAGGGAAATTTGTCTCCTTGGCTTGAATCTCTTTCAGATAGCTCATTTGATGATTTTACTGAATCACTAGTGAATGATACCATTGGTCAAATCAATAACATTGAGTCCATACCCATCCATTAAAATAATCTAGCCAATTTAACAGATAAAAATTCTGTTCACAAGGAACCTATTTTTTCATGAAGTTTGGACAAAGAAATTGAGTTCAATACAATGTATCATCCTTCCTTGGCAAGTGATAACCAATCTGATCTTGAATTTAAGGTCCTACCTTAATCACTCAATTATACGTTCTTAGGGGACAATTGAGCCTTTCCTATTTTCATTTCTTCCTCTCTTGAAGCCAATCAATATATGATGATTCTGGATGTCCTAATAAAGCATAAGAAAGCAATTAGATGGACCCTTTTTTATATTCCTGGGATTATCCCACTCATTGGAACTCATAGGAGTGTTCTTGAATTTGAATCCAAACCATGTCATCAACATCAGCGGAGACTTAATCCAAATCTTATGGATGTGGTAAGGAAAGAACTTCTTAAGTTATTCAACGCGGGTATCATCTACCCCATTACTTAGAGTGAGTGGGTAAGCCCAATTCAAGTTGTTATAAAGAATAATGGAATCACTGTGATCACCAATGAGGATGGTGACCTTCTCCCCACAAGCATCAGTAGTGGATGGAGAGTCAGCATTGACTATAGGAAGCTCAACTCTTGTATCAAGAAATACTATTTTCCCTTACCCTTTATTGATCAATTCCTATAACGAGTGGCGGGTCATCAATTCTATTTCTTCCTAGATGGATTCTCAAGATATAATCAAATTGAGGTATGCTTAGAGGATCATGGAAAAACAACCTTCACTTGTCTATTCGGCACTTTTAGCTTCAAGCACATTCCCATTGGGTTATATAATTCCCCTGGTACCTTCCAGCGGTGCAAGATGGGAATATTCTCGGACATGGTGGGGGATTATTTATAGGTCTTCATGGATAAATTATCCATCTTTGGGGATACTTTTGAGGGATGACTTATAAATGTTGAAAGGGTTTTGTCAAGATGCGAGGATAATAATCTCATCCTAAATTGGAAAAAATTCCATTTCATGGTAAAGTAAGGACTTGTTCTAGGCTATCTGGTCTCTGGTAGAGGGATTGAAGTTGATAAAGCTAAGGTCGAGATCATTCATCACCTTCCCTCTCCTAAAACTATCAAGGAAGTGAGGTTATTCTTAGGACATGCTGGTTTCTATAGAAGGTTCATTAGTAATTTCAGCTCTATTTCTCAATCACTTTGTGCTCTATTGGTGAAAGATTATCCATTTTTATGGATATAAAGTTGTGAGGAATCATTATATACACTCAATTCAGCTATTATCTCTCCACATATCATTCAAACTCCAAATTGGAAACTTCCTTTTGAGCTCATGAGTGATGCGAGTGACTTCGCTATAGGAGCAGTCTTAGGAAAACGGTGTGAGAAAACTCTATGTGCCATTGATTATGAAAGAAAATATTTAAATGATGCAAAAATAAACTATAACACCACTGAGAAAGAGTGTCTTATTTTTGTCTTTTCCTTAGAGAAATTCAGGTCATATATTTTAGGATCACCCATCATTGTCTTCACTGACCATTCATCCCTGAAATACCTTTTCCAAAAACAAGATGTCAAGGCTAGATTGATTATGTGGGTACTTCTTCTCCAAGAGTTTGATTTAACCATTAAGGATAAAAAGGGTGTCGAAAATGTTGTAGTTGATCACCTCTCTAGGATGTAATTCAAAGATAACTCACATAAGCTTTTTGTGTCTAATTCATTTATCGATGAGCACATCTATTTTGTGAGTGATTTCCCATGGTATACTGACATATAAAACCATTTGGTGATAGGTGACATTCCAAAATTCCTAGGGATGCAAGCTAAGAGGAAATTCCTTTCTGAGGTCAAACACTATGTGTTTGATGATCCGTACCTCTTCAAGTTATGTCCTGATCAAATCATTAGGAGACGTGTTCCCGAGTCTGAGTAAGAGTCCATTCTAAAATTTTCTCATGGAGAGGCATGTGGAGGCCACTTTTCCACAAAGAAAACCACCGAAAAGTTCCTCCAAAGTAGTTTATACTATCCTAACCTCACTAATGATTCCTTCAAATTCTGTAAAAGTTGTTCTCAATGTCAACAATTAGGATCCATTACCAAAAAGAATCAAATTCCCCTAACTCCCATTCTGGTCATCAAAATATTTGATTGTTGGGGAATTGATTTCATGGGACCCTTCCTAAACTCTATCGGATACCTATAAATCTTATTATCTATTGATTATGTCAAGAAATGGGTTGATTCCATTCCCACCAAGTCCAATGACCATCATGTTGTGATCTGGTTTTTTAAAGAGTGTATATTTTTTCGATTTGGAATTCCTAGGGCTATAATTAGTGATCGAGGAACCCATTTCTGAAACCACCCATTCACTTCACTCATGTCTAAGTATGGTATTTCTTATAAAGTTTCCACTGTTTACTATCCTAAAACCAATGGTCAAGTTGAGTTAGTGAATATGGAGATTAAGCAAATTCTTGAAAAAACTGTCAATCCCTCTAGGTAAGATTGGTTTGAGAAACTCTTAGATACCCTTTGGGAATATAGTAAAGTATTAAAAAACATCCTAGGAATGTCACTATATAGGTTGGTTTATAGAAAAGCATGCCATTTACCTGTTGAAATTGAGCATAAACCCTTTTGGGCAATCAAGAAAATGAACTTTGACATTTCTTTGGCTGAAGCAAAGAGGAAATTAGATCTTAATGAACTTGAGGAATTTAGGATGGAGGATTATAAAAATTCAAGGAGAAATAAAGCTATATTTCAAGCCTACCAATCTAGAAATCTCAAATTCAAACACTTTGAATCAGGAAAATTCATGCTCTTGTATAGTTCAAAACTTCTTTTACACCCCGGAAAGTTGAGGTCCAGATGGTCAGGTCCATACATAGTTCATAAGGTGTACCCCTATGGGGCTTTAGAAATTCAAGATCTAACCAATGGTCAAAGCTTTAAAGTTAATGTTCATAGAGTCAAACCATTCATTGAACCATTCCAAAAACATGAACTTGATGAAGACTTGTGTGAATCAACCTTATATGAGGAAAATACTTAAATAATTAAGGTTCTAAGTTGAGCTAACGATGTTAAACAAAAGCACTGCATGGGAGGAAACCTGTGGTTTTCATGTTTCCAATCATTGTGAATCATATTTATTTTTCAAATAGGATTAATGAATCATTTTGATATTTAAAAAAATTACTTAATCAACCAAATTTGAATATGATAGTACCTTAGACTATTGACCTATTATTCTATTATGAGTATGGATGGGTATGAAGGGGGAGCGTTGTATTCATCTGTGTCACATGGTGTGATCCCTGAGTAATACCTTACCTAGAAATTTAAAAATAAGACAATGTTTCATCATTTTATTTAATTTTTATGTGTTTTTCAGTTAAAATAAAAATAAAAAAATATAATAATAATTAAAAAAATTAAAATGATGTGTCATAGGACATGGGGAAAACCCCATCACAGCCGGCGAAGTCGCGGGGACTCGAACCTGAGACTGAAGGGAGACAGGGGCACGTGATTTCCACTAACATATGGATTATAGTGCTTCCTTATTATATAATTTTTGTATATATACTTATATTTTACTTATATATATATATATATTGTTTTGTTTTTTTTCCCTTGTTCTACTATGGAACTCTACGAGTGACATGGATATCAAAGGATTAAATTGGAGTAGCATGAATGTAAACTTCAACCACCAGGTGACTTCGTTCCATGATTCTCATTTTCAATATCCTCTTTGAACTCCTCTCCTCTACCCCCTTCTAAGTTTTATTTTCTTTAAACACTGGGGATAGTGTTATTCTAAGTTGGGGGGGTGAAAAGAAAAAAAATCCTTATGAAATAAAAAATGTGTGTAAATGGAAGGAAAAATTCCTTTAACTTTGAACATGATAATAAACATTGAAAACTTTGAAACTAAATATAAAATAATTCATCATGCCTTGATTCTGATTTTAATCCATGTATAATTTTAGGAGCATAGATTTTGGAAAGTGTGGCTATCTAATGTGATATTTCATCGTTTATATTTTCATCCAAATAAAAAAATACCACAATGCACATCCTTTGGATAAATGGGGTATTAGTTTTAGTTCATGGGGTCCCAAAATTAAATATCATAGGTTTGGTGCTCATTTTAGTTTTAATGTGAGTATTCAAAAAAATCAAAATAAATAATAATAAATATGCACGCAGAGCAATGAAATGACCTAAAGCATGGATTTTGGCACTTGGGGATTATGAATCAATAGTTTTCTGGCCCGGAGTTAGTAATTTTATCTCTATTTGTGGTAATTTGACTTTTTTTTTTACTGATTTAACTCAAGATGATACCTGAGTATGTGGGATTCACTTGGTTCCCTAAGGTCTTTGAGCCTGGGAGTCATCGACAAAGTCTCGCTACATGGGTTGACTCTATTGAGTGCAATTTCAATTACCATGGAAAATTTGTAAAAAAACAAATATATATATATATATATAATTTAATACTCGTATTAATATTGAAATGTGATTCCACCTAGCACGTCCATCATTTCCCCCTTGAATAAATATAAACCCCCATGTCTATTGTGATAACAACACATCATCATTCTTAGTTGATATTGGATGAAATATGGCGATTAATTTAACAAAGGAATGTGATTGAGATTAGGACATGATTATGAACTATCTTGTATTAAAATATTTTGATGAGTTTTATGATTTTTTGGTATAAGGGTTTTTTGTGATCATTGTGTATTAAAATGTTTTTAGAAAAGGGAATTCGAATTTCATATATTTTTCTCGGGACTAGAAAAACTCAAGTTGGGGGGTGTGATTAGACACTGAATGAGTCTAATATTAATTTTTAATATATATAATATTCATTTTATTTATTATTAATAAACACCATTTTAGTGCATTTTACACTTTGAACATCATTTCACATTATGATTGTAAGTCCTTAAAATGCACTGTTACATGGTAAATTTTTGAACACCATATAAAATACCCAATGATATTAATTTTATTTTAATATTTAATTTTTAGGTTTATTATAACATTGAGAACAATTAATAATTTTTTAGTACTTGAAGATTCACATTGGAAGACCACCAAAGTGGTTCTTGAACTAACAACATTTTGGGCGAAGTGAACTAGACAACAACCAACTAAAACTACTGTAGAGGACAAGATCCAAAACCAATAATTCTGAAAATTTAACTGAAGATAGAGTAAATCAAGGGGAAAATTTCATCCTATATTGAAAAGATATAATTCGGATGTTTTAATGGAGTTCTAGGAGGACTAATTTTAAGAAAAAATTCCGACCCATATTCTAAGGCCCATAAAAACATCCCACCATTTCTAACATATCTCGAAAAAAAATTCTATTTGGGATAAAATTTTATAGGTTTTTAGGAGACATCTGGGGATTCATTTTATTCTTTTATTTTCCACTCAAATTCATCCATCTATAAGGTCATTTTGGAGCCTCTTTTCGGTGGATGCAAGCTTGATTCCACTTCGAGTCAAGGGTGGAAAATCTCAAATTCCACAAACTTTACACCACCCTAATCCTACCATAATCAAGTGGGATGACTTGAAATATTGTAGTATTGACTCAAGTATTCCTTAATTATTATTTAATTTAGTTTTTGTGTAGGATTTTATTATCTTTTGTGATTTTTTTAATTGTTATGTTATGATGTGATTTTGTTTCCTTGAGTTTTTCTGTCTCATGTAAGTTATTAAATTCACCTTAGTTTCTAAATAAAAGTTATTTTTATCCTCTTATTATGTTCTTCTTCATATCACTTTGATACCATTATATCAAGGTGTTAATTTATTCACACCAAACCTTGTGAAATTATCACACAATAGTGGAGTGATTGTTATTTCATTGTCTTTGTTTTTACTTCTTCAATTCATCCCTAATGAGTCTACTTCCCGCTTACAATGAAACCATAGCATAAATAGAGGGCTAACCCACTTATGGGTTGATCCAAGAGAGTATCAAGGGTATATATTGGATGTTATTTCTCACTCCATTAATTTCTAATTATTTCTTTTAATTGAAAATTTTTTCTGACGGTCTTTAAAATCTTTTGTCCTTGTTGAATTTAAGGCCACACACTTCAAGTGCTAATACAAACCTTTACCTAGGAGTGAACAAAACATTTATCCTTTAAGTGTATAGGTGATTAGTATTAGGGTGTGTAGGCATTAAACCAATAAGATAGGATGTTTTTTGTTCTTCTTAAATGAACCCATCTCAAATATAAGAAATTGAAATAGTTGAAAAAGGAATGCATCTAATCCACCCTAAGTGATAACCTACGATCAACTCATTATTTTAAATTTAATTCACTTAAGCCTCTTAGAATTCACATAAAACCATCTAAAATCAACCCAATTTGTCCAATTCATATCCAAAAGCAATCCATATAATGTATGTGTCTGTAGGTTACTTCTTAGGTCTCTAAAGATTCAACAGCCCAAGCTAAACTAAAAGAGACCGCTTAAACCTAAAATCTTGGGTAAATTTGGGTGAGACCAAATTTTTTTATGCTCTTAGTTTAGCTTGGGTTTTTGAATCCTCAAAGACTTAAGAAGTAGCCTACAAACATGTACATTTTATGGATTGTTTTTGTCTATGAAGTGGCCAACTTGGGTTGATTTTATATGGGTTTAAGTGAACTACAAGAGAATTAAGTGAATTCAATTTAAAATAATGAGTTGAGACTAGGTTATCACTTGGGGTGGATTGGATGCATTCCTTTTTCAATTATTTCAATTTCTTATATTTGAGATGGGTTCATTTAAGAAGATCAAAAAACATTATCACTTACTGGTTTAATACCTACACACCCTAATATTAATCACCTGTACACTTGAAGGATCAAAGTTTGAGCACTCCATGGTAAAGGTTCGTATTATCACTTGAAGTGTGTGGCCTTAAATTCAATAAGGACGAATGAGTTTAAAGATTTTCAGGAAAAATTATCAATTAAAAGAAGTGATTAGACATTAATTGAGTGAGAAATAACATCCAATCTAGCCCCTTTCTACTCCCTTGGATCAACCCATAAGTGGGTTAGACCTCCATTGATGTTATGGTTTCAATAGAAGTGGGAAGTAGACTCATGAGGGAGAAATTGAATAAGTAAAAAAATAATGAAATAAAGATCACTCCACCATTGTGTGATAATTTCACAAGGTTTGGTGTGAATAAATTCACACCTTGATCCAATGGTATCAACATGATATGAAAAATAATAGAATAAGAGGAGAAGAATAACTTTTATTAAGAAACTAAGGTGAATTGAACAACTTACATAAGAAAGACAAACTCAAGGCAACAAAATCACAACATAACATTAAAATTAAAAAAAGAAAAAAATATGATTAACTCCTCCACCCCCACTGCCTTAAATAGGAATTTAGGAAGCCTTGGGTCAATTCACCAATAGTACAAATAATCCCACTTGAGTATGGTAGGCCTAGGGTGGTGGAAATTACGGGAGAGTGGACTTCTTCACCCTTGACCCGAAGTGAAATACAACTTGCATCCACCGAACAAAGGTGTTGAAATGACCTTATAGATGCTAGAGTATGTGGGATTCCCTTAGTAACCTAAGGTATTTGAGCTTGGGAGTCATCGTCAAATTCTTGCTACATGGGTTAACCTTATAGATTAGCTTGGGTTGTTGAATCCTTAGAGACCTAAGAAGTAACCTATAGACACGTGCATTCTATGGATTGTTTTTTCTATGAAATGGAAAATTGGGTTAATTTTATATAGGTTTAATTGAATTATAAGATACTTAAGTGAATTCGATTTAAAATAATGAGTTTATCCTAGGTTATCACTTGGGGGGATTGGATGCATTCCTTTTTCAACTATTTCAATTTATTATATTTGAGATTGGTTCATTTAAGAAGATAAAACAACATCATCACTTACTGGTTTAATTCCTACACACACTAATAATAATCACCTATACAATTTAAGGATCAAATTTTTGAGCACTCCAAGGTAAAGGTTAGTATTAGCACTTGAAGTCTGTGGCCTTAAATTCAACAAGGATGGAGGAGTTTAAAGATCGTCAAACAAAATTCTCAATTAAAAGAAGTGATTAGACATTAATGTAGTGACAAATAACATCCAATACATCACATTTCTACTCCCTTGGATAAACCCATAATTGGGTTATCCCTCCACTGATTCTATGGCTTCATTTTAAGAGGGAAGTAGACTCATGAGGGAGGAATTGAAGAAGTAAAAAAAGACAATGAAATAACAATCACTCCACCGTTGTGTGAAAATTTCACAAGGTTTGGTGTGAATAAATTCACACATTGAGCCAAAAGTATCAACATGATATTAATAAGAACATAATAAGAGTATAAGAAGAACTTTTATTAATAACTAAGGTGAATTGAACAACTTACATGAGAAAGAAAAACTCAAGGCAACAAAATCGCGGCATAACATTACAATTAAACAAAGCCCCAAATATGATCAAATACTTCACCACCACTACCTTAAATTGGTATTTCAAGAGGCATGGGTCTAAATACCAATAGTAAAAATTATCCCACTTGAGTATTGCAGGCCTAGGGTGGTGGAAAGTAAGGGAGAGTGGACGTCTTCATCCTTGACCCGGAGTGGCATCCAGCTTAAATCCACTGAAAAGAGGCTCCAAAATGACCTTCTAGATGGAAAAATTTGAGTGGGACATAGAAAAATAAAATGGATACCCGGATGTCTCCTAACATCATGTAAAATTTCAGCCCGAATAGATTTTTTTTCAAGATATGATTTAAATGGTGGAATGTTTTTCTGGGCCATAGAATCTGGACCAGAATTTTATCTTCATCTTGGGCCACCTAGAAATCTATTAAAACATCCGAATTAGCTCTTTTAACTATTGGATTAAATGTTACCCTTGATTTCATTTATATTTAGTTCATTTTTTTTAATTATTGGGCTTTGATCTCGGCCGCTACAGTAGTTTTATTGGGATATTGTCTAGTTTACTTCGCCTAGAATGTTGTTAGTTCAAGGCCCACTTTGGTGGAATTCAAATGTGAATCTTCAAGTAATTTAAAAGTATGATTTTTTTCCAATGTAATGAGAAACATGAAAATTAAATATTAAAATAAAATCAATATCATTGGTATTTTATATGGTGTTAAAAAATGTACCATGTAATAGTTCATTTTAAGAAGGACTTACAATCATAATGTGAAATGATGTTCAGAGTGTAAAATGCACTAAAATGGTGTTTATGAATAATGAATCACATAAATATTATATATATTAACAATGAATATTAGACTCATTCAATGGATAATCACACCCCCAACTTAATTTTTACTAGTCCTGAGAAAAATATATCTCAAAAATATGAAATTCAAATTCCATTTTCCAAAAACATTTTAATACACAATGATCACCAAAAATCCTTATATTAAATAATAATTAAACCCATAAAAATATTTTAATACAAGATAGTTTCATAAGAATATCCCAATCCTATTCCTTTGTTCAAATTCATCACCATATTTCATCCAATATCGATTAAGCATGATGATTTGTTGTGCATCATAATAAACATGGGGGTTCATATTTATTTAAGGGGGAAATTATGGAAACACTAGGTGGAATAAAATTTCAATATTAATATGAGTATTAATTTTTTTTTTGTTTTTTTTTTCAATTTTACCATGGTAATTGAAATTTAACTCAGTAGAGTCAACCCATATAGCGAGACTTTGCTGATGACTCCCGGGCTCAATGACCTTAGGGAACCAAGTGAAGCCCACATACTCAGGCATCATCTTGAGTTAACTCAGTCAAAAAAATGTCAAATTACCAAAAATAGAGATAGAATTACTAAATCTGGTCCAGAAAACTATGGATTCATGATCCCCAAGTGCCGAAATCCACGTATTAGGCCATTTCATTGCTATACACGCAAATTTATTGCTTTCTTTTTTGATTTTTTTTTTGATTTTTTTGAATACTCATATTAAAACTATAATGATCACCAAACCTATGCTATTTATTTGGGGAACCCCATGAACTCCAACTAATAACCAACTATCCAAAGGCATTGAGATTTTTTTATTTAGATGAAAATATAAACCATGAAATATCACATTAGACAGCCACACTTTCCAAAATCTATTCTCATAAAATCATAAATGGATTACAATCAGAATTAGGGAATACTAAATTATTTTATATTCAATTTAAAAGTTTTCAATGTGTATTATCATGTTCAAATTTAAAGAAATTTTTCCTTCTATTTACACACATTTTTTATTTCACAAGGATTTTTTTTCTTTTCACCCTCCCCCAAAATTAGAATAACATTGTTCCTAGTGTTTATAGAAAATAAAATGTATAAGGGAGTAGAGGAGAGGAGTTTAAAGAGGATATTGAAAATTAGAATTATGGAATTAATTCACCTGGTGGTTGAAGTTGACATTCGTGCTTCTCCAATTTAATCCTTTGATATCCATGTTACTCGCAGAGTTCTACAGTGGAACAAGGAAAAAAACAATATATATATATATATTTATATAAAAAAGTAAAATATAAGTATATATACAAAAATTATAGAAGAAGGAAGTGTTATAAGCTATAGGTCAGTGGAAAGTTCATGCCCCTGTCTCCCTTCGGTCTCGGGTTCGAGTCCTCGTGGCTTCACCGGTTGTGACGAGGTTTTCCCAAGACCTACGACATGTCCTTTTAATTTTTTTTAAATTATTATTATATTATTATCTTTTTCTTTTAACATAAAAACACATAAAAATAAAATAAACTGATGATACATTGTCTTCTTTTTAAATTTATGGGTAAGGTATTACTCATGGATCACATCACATGACACTGATGAATATGGAACTCCTCTTTCATACCCATCCATACTCATAATAGAAGAATAGGTAAAAAAATATAAGGTACTATCATATTCAAAGTTTATTTATTAAGTAATTTTTTTAAATATAAAAATGATTCATTAATCCTATTTGAAAAATAAAGATGATTCATAATGATTGGAAACATGAAAATCACAGGTTGCCTCCCATGCAGTGCTTTTGTTTAACGTCGCTAGCTCGACTTAAACCCCCCAACTTACCAAATACCAACTTTAAACATTTTAAGGACCACATGGTTAAAAATTTCTATTATTTTGAGATTGATTCTATGTTTAGAATTTGTTTCATGCACAAACCTATGTTCTAAAATGAGTGGGTAAATCCAAGAATATCAAAAGTGGTGGATTCAGTTACTTATATAGTCTGGAATAAGACACCAATGATAATTCATCTTTTATTTGTATCCAGAGAAGAAACAATGAAAATATGAAGGTTTTGGATATTCCTAATGAATGAAAATTTGTGGGAGGATAGTAAGGACATATGTTTAAATTTAGTTAGGATAAAACATTAAAACATAGGTTTGAACTCAGTTTTATTTCCAAAATTTCTCAATATAATTGGTTCATTTTTAAATGAATATTCAACCAAAAAATTGGACATATCAATTTCAGGAATGGATATGGACTCAAATTTTTTTATTTCTCCCAATGGTTCGATGATTTTTTGTTCTGAAGAATTATCAATGGAGCAATATTCAGGACACTCAATCCATAATGTCAAATTTCCCTCTTATAAATACAAAAAATCAGATTCATCTTTATTTAAACACCCATCAAAAATTACTTGATCCTCTTCATCTACCCCAAATCCAAAGGTTATCTCTTCAGTAAATTCATGAGAGATTTTTGGGAAACTTCACATAAGTTTATGGAAGGGAAAGTTGGTGTAGGGTTGGGTTACTCAAAAGTTTTAAATCTTTGTAGTTATAATATAAATGATGAAACCTCAAAATTCATTCTATCCATTTTTTGACATAGTTTCTCAAGTAATGCTTTTGGATCAGACTAGACAAGGTGTTGAGATAGATGGTCTATTCCAGGAGGATAATTAAGTTGTAGGAATTATAGAGGGGGATGTTTAGATTGGCCTTATTGGGATTGTAATTAATTATAGGTTGGAATGTTTTATAGAGCATAGGATTTAAAATATTGTTTCTCAATAGGTGGTTGATTGTCCCGCCAATAGAAAATAGGATGGTCATTTTACATCATGCTTGGTGTGGGGTAGTCAAAGTAAGGAGAGGTTCCCCATGTTTGGATTTGTCAAAAAGATATTTCCATAGGAGTGAAATAGGGGATGATAATAGAGATGTGGGGTGATAAAAGGATGGTAGTGTATAAGATAACTTACATATGTCCCTAGAAACGGTGCCAAAATTTGGTATCACCCAAATTTACCCAAGGTTTTAGGGTTAAGCGGTCGCTTGTAGTTTAGCTTGGGTTGTCGAATCCTCAAAGATCTAAGAAGTAACCTATAGACATGTACATTCTATGGATTGTTTTTGGATATGAAGTGTCCAACATGGGTTGATTTTATATAAGTTTAATTTAATGCTAATATACTTAAGTGAATTCAATTTAAAATAATGATTTGATCCTAGGTTATCACTTGGGGTGGATTGGATGCATTCCTTTTTCAACTATTTCAATTTATTATATTTGAGATGAGTTCTTTTAAGAATATAAAAAAACATCATCACTTACTGGTTTAATTCATAGACACCCTAATACTAATCACCTATACACTTTAATGATCAAATTTCTGATCACTCCAATGTAAAGGTTCGTATTATCACTTGAAGTGTGTGACCTTAAATTCAACAAGGACGAAGGAGTTTAAAGATCATCAAAAAAAATTCTCAATTAAAATAAGTGATTAGACATTAATGGAGTGAGAAATAACATCCAATCCATCCCATTTATACTCCTTTATATCAACCCATAAGTGGGTTAGCCTTCCATTGATGTTATGGTTTCAATGGAAGTAGGAAGCAGACTCATGAGGGAGGAACTGAAGAAGTAAAAAAAAGACAATGAAATAGAGATCACTCCACCATTGTGTGATAATTTCACAAGGTTTGGTGTGAATAAATTCATAACTTCATCCAATGGTATCAACATGATATTAAGAATAATAGAATAAGAGTATAAGAAGAACATTTATTAAAAACTAAGGTTAATTGAACAACTTACATGTGAAAGACAAACTCAAGGAAACAAAATCACAACATAACATTACAATTAAACAAATCACCAAAGATGATAAAATACTTCACTAACACTACCTTAAATAAGAATTTCGAGAGGCATGGGTCGAACTCCCACCATTACAAAGTATCCCACTTGAGTATGGTAGGCCTAGGGTGGTGGAAAGTTAGGGAGAGTGGACTTCTTCTTCCTTGACCCAAAGTGGCAGCCAACTTGCATCCAACTAATAGAGGTGACGAAATGACCTTCTATATGGAAGAATTTTAGTGGAACATATAAGAATAAAATGGATCCCCTGATGTCTCCTAACATACTGTAAAATTTCATCCCAAATGGAATTTGTTTGGCGATATATGATTGAAATGGTGGAATGTTTTTCTGGGCCGCAGAATCTGGCCCAGAATTTTATCTTCTAATTGGGCCGCCTATAACTCCCTTAAAACATATGAATTATCTATTTTCACTGTTGTATTAAATATTACCCTTGATTTCCTCTATCTTCAGTTCAATTTTCATAATTATTGGGCTGGATCTTGACCACTAAAATAGTTTTATTGGGATGTTGTCCAGTTCACTTCTCCCAAAATGTTGTTAGTTCAAGGACCACTTTGGTGGTCTTTCAATGTGAATCTTCAAGTACTCAAAAATTATGAATTGTTCTCAATGTAATGAGAAAACCGAAAATTAAATATGAAAATAAAATGAAGAACATTTTTTTATATGGTGTTAAAAAATGTACCATGTAATAGTGCATTTTAAGAAGGACTTACAATCATAATGTGAAATGATGTTCAAAGTGTAAAATGAACTAAAATGGTGTTTATGAATAATGAAGCACATGAATATTATATATATTAAAAATTAATATTAGAATCATTTAGTGGCTAATCATACCCCCAACTTAAGTGTTTCTAGTCCCAAACAAAATATATCTCAAAAATATGAAATTTTAATTCCCTTTTCCAAAAAAATTTTAATACACAATGATCACCAAAAACTCTTATACCAAAAAATCATGAAACCCATCAAAATATTTTAATACGAGATATCTTCATAAGCATATCACAATCCCAAGCCCATTCCTTTGTTCAAATTCATCTCCATATTTCATCTAATATCAATCAATCATGATAATGTGTTGTGCATCACAATAGACATGGGGGTTCATCTTTATTCAAGGGGGAAATTATGGAAGTGCTAGGTGGAATAACATTTCAATATTAATATGAGTATTATATATTTTTTGTTTTTTTGTTTTTGTTTTGTTTTTGTTTTTTGATTTTTTTTTTCAATTTTTCCATGGTAATTGAAATTGTACTCAATAGAGTTAACCCATGTAGCGTGACTTTACCGATGACTCTCAAGCTCAAAGCCCTTAGGGCACCAATTGAAGCTCACATACTCGGGAATCAGTTCGAGTTAACTCAGTCAAAAACAAAGTCAAATTACCATAAATAGAGATAAAATTACTAACTTCGAGCCAGACAACTATGGATTCATGATCCCCAAGTGCAGAAAGCCACGCATTAGGTTATTTCATTTCTCTACGCACAAATTTATTGTTGATTTCTTGATTTTTTTAATTAATACTAATATTAAAACTAAAATTATCCCTAAACCTATGCTATTTATTTGGGGGACCCCCTGAACTCAAATTAATACTCCACTATCCAAAGGATGTGCATTGTGAATTTTTTTTATTTGGATGACAATATAAATGATGAAATATCACATTAGACTGCCACACTTTCCAAAATCTATGCTCGTGAAATTATACATGGATTAAAATCAGAATCAAGGCATGCTAAATTATTTAATATTCAAGGTCAATGTGCGAAATGTTTATTATCATGTTAAAGGTTAAAGAAATTTTTCCTTCCACACATTTTTTATACACACAAAAGTAATTTGTTTTTCTTTCTTTTCACCCCCCAATTTAGAATAACATTGTCCCCAGTGTTTAAAAAAAAGAAAACTTAGAAGGGGGTATAGGAGAGGAGTTCAAAGAGGACATTAAAAATGAAAATCATGGAATGAAGTCACATGGTGGTTGAAATTGATGTTCATGCTGCTCCAATTTAATCCTTTGATATCCATGTCACTCACAGATTTCCATAGTGGAACAAAGAAAAACAAACAAAAAAACAAAAAAAACAATATATATATATATAATAAAAACTAAAATATAAGTATATGTAAAAAAATTAGAGAATAAGGTGGCACTATAAGTCATAGGTCAGTGGAAGGCGTGTTCCCCTGTCTCTAGTCCCAAGTTTGAGTCCCTACGACTTTGCTGGTTGTGATGGGATTTTCCCCACGACCCATGACGTGTCCTTTTAATTTTTTTTAAAAAAATTTATTATTAATATTTTTTATTTTTATTTTAACCTACAAACACATAAAAATAAAATAAAATAAAATGATGATACATTGTCTTATTTTTAAATTTCTTGGTAAGGTATTACTTAGGGATCACACTATGTGAGACGGATGAATACGACACTCCACTTTCATACCCATCCATACTCATAATAGAATAATATGTCAGCATTCTAAGGTATTATAATATTTAGAGTTGACTGATTAAGTAATAATTTTTTTTAAATATCAAAATGATTCATTAACCCTATTTGAAAAATAAAGATGGTTCACAATGATTGGAAACATGAAAACCATGGGTTGCCTCCCATGCAACGCTTTTGTTTAACGTTGTTAGCTCAACATGAACCCCCTAACTTATCTGACACCAACTTTTAAAATATTAATGATTACATTTTTTACCACTTTAATTAGATTGTGATTTAGTCTCCAATGGGGTTTACAGGAAGGTTTTTAAATTAATTCAAGAAAAACTATATAGGTCCCAATGAATGGGCTCATCCCATGAATATTGATAAGGGTCCATCCAGTTGTATTCATAATCTTTCTTAAGACATCAAGTATTATTTTATCTTTATTAGCATAAAGAGAGGATGAAACTATGATACCATTTTTTTTGATTATCCTCTATAAATGAAGACTTGATATAGGATTTAAGGACTTTGAATTTGATCTCGGGTTCGCTAAAATGTTCATACATTGGTTGGGAATTTGAATCAAACTCAATTTCATTTTAAAAATTTGTCACCCAAATTGGTTCCTTTTAAACAGAATATTCAACCACCAAATTATACAAATCAGTGACAGGAATGGGTATGGACTCGAAGTTTGTGATTTCTCTCAATGTTTTAGTGATTTGTGTTTTTGAAAAATTATCAATGGATCTATAATAGGGACACTCAATCCACGATGTCAAATTTACCTCTTGTGAATACATGAAATCAAATTTCCTCCTAATTTAAAGACCCTTAAAAATTTATTGATTCACTTCCACAACCCCAAATCCAAAGGTTGGATATTAAATAAATTCATGAGAGGTTTGTGGGAAACTAGACACTCTACATAAGGTTATGGAAGGGACAATCAGTGTAGGGATGAGTTCCTCACAAGTATTAATGCATTGTAGTTCTAATCTCAAAGATGAAACCTCAGAATTCATTATCTCCATTTGATTACACAATTTTTCAATCAGTTTTTGAGTAATATAATTTTTATGAGGTTTAAAATCAGGGACTTCCCCAAGATTGATCTCTTCAACCATCCTTGAGAGGGATAGAAATTTATCCTTTAAACAGTCATCATTTAAATGATTGTGCATCTCACTGAGTGTGGGGTGATCATTCAAGTATTAATAAAAGAAATTTACTAAGTTAGGGGATTCCCAATTTGATTCCAACATGGGTTTATGATAGGTTAATGTTGAAGAGGCTCCATTGGAGTAGACTGAAATTTTGATTCTAGATTATCGGGACACACACAAACAGAAAGGGTGAAAGATAAGAGAAGTTGAGGTGAGAAAAGAGAAATGTTAGAGAATAGAATGAGTGTTGAGATGAATTACTTGGGTCCCCAACAATGGTTCTAAAATTTGGTCTCACCCAAATTTACCCAAGATTTTAGAGTTGATTGGTCACTTGTAGTTTAACTTGGGTTGTCGAATCCTCAGATACCTAAGAAGTAACATAAATACACTTACATTCTATGGATTGTTTTTGGCTATGAAGTGGCCAATTTGGGTTTATTTTATATAGGTTTAAGTGAATTCTAAGATACATAATTAAATTCAATTCAAAAGAATGATTTGATCCTAGGTTATCACTTGTGGTGGATTGGATGCATTCCTTTTTCAACTATTTCAATTTCTTATATTTGATATGGGTTCATTTAATAATATCAAACAACATCATCACTTACTAGTTTAATGCCTACACACCCTAATACTAATCACCTATACACTTGAAGGATCTAAGTTTTGATCACTCTAAGGTAAAGGTTTCTATTAGCACTTGAAGTTCGTAGCCTTAAATTCAATAAGGATTAAGGAGTTTAAAGATCATCAAACAAAATTCTCAATTAAAATAAGTGATTAGACATTTAGTGGAGTGAGAAATAACATCTAGTATATCCCCTTTCTACTCCCTTGGATCAACCCATAAGTGGGTTATCCCTTCATTGATGTTATGGTTTCAATGGAAGCGGGGAGTAGACTCATGAGTGAGGAATTGAAGAAGTAGACAATGAAAAAATGATCACTCCACCATTGTGTGATAATTTCACAAGGTTTGGTGTGAATAAATTCACACCTTGATCCAACGGTATCAATGTGATATGAAGAAGAACTGAATAAGAGGAGAAGAAGAATTTTTATTAAGAACTAAGGTGAATTGAACAATTTACATGAGAAAGAAAAACTCAAGGCAACAAAATCGTAGCATAAAATTAACTCCAGATAGTAAAAAGTATCCCACTTGAGTATGGTAGGCCTGGGGTGGTGTAAAGTAAGGGAGAGTGGACTTCTTCATCCTTGACCTGAATTGGAAGCCAACTTGCATCCACCAAACAGAGACACCTAAATAAACTTATAGATGGAAGAATTTTAGTGGGACATAGAAGAATAAAATGGATCCCCAGATGTCTTCTAAGGGTTTGTAAAATTTCAGCCCAAATGGAATTTTGGTTGGAGAGATATAATTGAAATGGTGGAATGTTTTTCTGGGCCACAGAATCTGGCCCAGAATTTTATCTTCAACTTGGGCCGCCTAGAAGTCCATTAAAACTTCCAAATTAGCACTTTTCACTATTGGATGAAATGTTCCCCTTGATATCCTCTATCTTAAATTAAATTTTTTCATAATTATTGGTCTTGGATATTGGCCTCTAAAGTAGTTTTATTGGGCTATTATCCAATTCACTTCACCAAGAATGTTGTTAGTTCAAGGCCCACTTTGGTGGTCTTCCAATGTGAATATTCAAGTCCCAATGACATGTGGAAGATTAAAGAGGTTGAATTCAATAATGTGAACTCATGTCGCTTCACTAAAGGCCCAATGGATCTTTCCTTTCATGGATGGAGCATATGGGCCTATTATCTCACTTATTCAATCCCAAATATGATGTTTAAAGTTTGGACCACATGGTTGCACGAATTTTAGAAGCCTTGCACACATAGATAATTCTAGAATATAATATTTGGACACCAAATTCAAATCCGGTGGAATAGGTACTCAAAGTCAAATCTGGTGGGCTATGGGTGGAAAGGCATGTGTTACTTTTACCAAAAGTCTTTGCTAGACTTTATCTTTTTTACTTTAAGGGGACAAGGTAGATTTAGCCTTTTTGACTTTAGGGTATTAGTCCATTGAATATTGTATCAACCCATGGATATAAATATCCACCCCATGGAATTGTATTTTCATTCAATATTTTATTGAGAGCTTATAATTTGTTTCTCTCCATTGTGTGAGGATTGTCCTGGTTTTTCCCCTTGATCTTGTGAATTCTTACCTTGTCAATCTACAAGTTAGATTGGTGATCCAAGATTACAAAGCCCCCAATTCTGTACCTCAACCCAAGTGCGTTGTTTTATGAATTGGTTATCACATCCCTATCTTGATTGTGTTTTCTATGTAGTAGGTCATGCTCTTTATAGCATTGATTGACTACTTGCATCTTCTATCCATACCCATCATCCGCCACTTTCCCCAAACCACATCCTTCATCTGTCACCCTATGCCATAAATATCAGGCCACCCCGTGCATCTCACATCAGTTGGTATCAGGGCTCCGATTGACACGGTAGAAATCTATCCCTTAATTTACTTTACTTTTTTCCATTACCCTTATCATATTTCCTTATTGTCCACCCATTCAAAAAACCCCTTTTTCTTTGAAAACCTTTAGAATTGGCCTTTTTTGGGCAAGATTGAAATATTTTTACATTGATTCAATTATTAATCCATCTTATTTTTGCCTTTAATTCTCTATATGTTATTTTTATCCAAGAAAACACACACAAAAAAATCTCTCAACTCATCATTTTGTGCTTTTTATAATTAAGCACATCCTTTCTTTGAGAGATTTCAAAAAAAATCTTCCTCTCCATTCATCATCTTGTTCTTTAAAACTCAAAGCACAATACTTTTTTGGGAGATTTAACGAAGAAAAAAAAGAGAAGAAAAAAAAGCAGATACAATTACTTCTTCCTCGTTCTTTACATCATTAGCACTTTCCTTTTCCATACATCACTTTTCCCATAATTTTTACTTCATCACCATATCCTATTTTGATCATATTGTTATAAAATTTTCTAATCTTTCACAATCAGGAAAAACCCACATACCACCCTTCTACCAATTTTGTCACCTTTTTACCCATATTTTCTACCCTCCTTTCACCCTTTACCATTTTTAAACCCTTTACCACTCAAGAAGGTTGTGTTAAACCATCCCACAACATAATATTAGTTGGGTAAAGATTGGTGGCTTGTGATCTCCCTAAAAAAGGTCTTATATTTCATAAGAGTTTGGGATTTATATTGAGTGTTGAGAGTGGAGATAAATAAGCAAAAAAAACATTTATGAGTGTGTATCCTTGTGTGTGTGTGTGATTGTGTATGTATTATGTGTGTGAGTGTGAGTGTGTATATCTTGTGTTTATGTGTGTGTGAATCTTGTGTGTGTGTGAGTGTGTATCCTTGCACGCATGTGTGTGTGTATCTTCATGTGTGTTTGTGTTCGTATCATGGCAGAAGAATGTGGAAATAGAATCACTCATGCTAGCGATGAAGGAAGCCGAAGTAGATCCCCTGCACCCGAAGCTACACCACGCCAAATGTAAGCTTTGGTGATCCATTTCGAGAGGGTTCTTGACTGGAAGATGGAGGTGCTACATGAGAGGATTAATAACCTGGAAAATCAACCAAGACTGAGGATGATCCATGATAACCCACAGCGAGCTCCAGCACCACATCGCCCCCATGTCATGGGGGAGGAGATGGAAAACCTTGATGATGATTTTGAGGATGTCCCATAAGGGAGGAGTTTGTACCAACAACCTAGAGGAGGCTAAAGGATACCACATGATGATGACCTTCTTGGCGGGATCAAGGTGAAGGTCCCTTTGCTTCAAGGGAAAAGTGATCTAGAAGCATACTTAGAGTGGGAGATGTGGATCTAGTAGGTGTTTTCATATCATACCTATTCCAAAGAGAAAAAGGTAAAACTTGAAACAATTGAATTCATTGATTGTTCATTAATATGGAGGTATCAAGTTCAAAAGGAGAGAGCCCCATATGGAGGACATCCTATCCAAACTTGGTAAGACATGAATCTTGCCATGCGGAAGCGGTTTGTTCCCTCACACTACCATAGAGATCTCCACAACAAACTTCAATGACTCACCCAAGGGAGTAAGACCGTTGAGGATTACTAAAAGGAGATGAAAATTTCCATGATTCGGGCAAATGTTGAGGAGGATCTTGAGGCAACCATGGCACAATTTTTACATGGGATCAATCGGGAGATTTCTGATCAAGTGGGGATGTACCACCATGTGTTAATAAAAGACATGATCCATCAAGCCACCAAGATCAAGCAAAAAATCAAAAAGGAGGAGAAACATGAGGAAACCCACTACCCCTTTCAAGACATGGAGAAATCTAAGGAAGGATATTAGAGAACCATCAAAGGCAAAAGAAGTGATTGATCGCAAAAGTGACAAGGTAATTATTTCACCTAAGAAACCTACTTTTGAAACTAACCAAACAAGGAATTGATTTATTTGGTGTTTCAAATGTCAAGGGGTTACATCGCTAGTGAATGCCCAAATCAGAGCACCATGACCATCAACAAGCATGGAGAATGGGAGAGTGATGTAGAGAGCTTGGAGGAGGAAGATGAAGAATCCCCTGAAATTGATAATGGAGAATTTGCGGAAGATGGTGAGATTCTTGTCACTAGGAGAGTTCTAAGCACACAAATGACCATGAGAGAGAAGGATCAGTGAGAGAACCTTTTTCATACATGGTCAAAGATCCATGGTAAGGTATGTAGTGTTATTATTGATAGAGGAAGTTGTAGTAATGTAGCCAGCACCGAGTTGGTGGAGAAGTTGGGACTTCCAACTTTGAGGCATCAACATCCATATCGACTTCAATGGTTGAATGATTGTGGAGAGATGAAGGTTACCAAATAGGTGAAGGTGTTGTTCTCCATTGGTAAATACAAGGATGAGTTATTGTGTGACGTTGTTCCTATGAAGGCGTTCCACTTACTGTTGGGTTGACCGTGCAAGTACGATCGACATGTTACTCATGATGGTTTCTTGAACCATCAATCTTTTGTACTACGAGGGGAACCTATAACCCTGAACCCCATGACCCCAAAACAAATTCTGGAAGATCATATTTTGAGAGAAAAGAAAAAAATGAGTTATGAGGAAATAAAGAGAGAAAATGAAAAAAGGAGAGAATAAGGGAAAAATAGAAAATGTGAGAAGAAAAGAAATGGAGAGCAAAGAAAAATCAATAGGGGAAAAAATTTTGAGAGGAGAGAAAAGTGTGATGTTAGAAAAAAAGAGTGAGGTTAAGGAAGATTTTATTTCTCGACAAAACCTTTTAGTACTTATGTACAAAGAGGTGATGTTGAACACTAACAACTTAACATCTCCTTTTCCACATGTTGTTGAGTCTTTGTCGCAGGAATTTGAAGATGTGTTTTCTGAAGAGGTGCCACCTGGTTTGCCGCCCATTAGAGGTATTGAGCATCAAATCAACCTCATACTTAGACCATCACTACCGAACCTCCCTACATATCGCACGACGAAAAAATGCGTATTTAGCGGCGGTTTTTTTCCATTTTGCGTCGGTTTAAACCGCCGCTAAATCGTGCGTCGGGAAACTATTAGCGGCGGTTTTCAAAATCGCAGTAGAACATTTATTTATTATTTATTTATTTCGTATTTATTTTATTTATTTCGTATTTATTTTATTTATTTCGTATTACTTTATTTACTTTATCCATGCCCATGCCCATGCCCATGCAATATAAAGAAATTCTGTGTTTGGTGAGATTTGAACCCCTAACCTCTTGCATATTTTCCAAAGACTTTACCACTCCAGTAAGCTCGTCATGTGGTTAACAAACCGAATTTAATATACTTATATATACTAATTGAAAAAACAAATAATACATAACTAATAGATATAAACTCAATAATAATTAAACAATAAGCAATAATCAATAATTAATAATCAACAATTAATAATTAATAATTATTTATTTATTAGTTATTTATTGAGTAATTTATTTATTTATTATTATTTATTGTTTATTATAATAAATAACAAATAAATTATAATAATAAATACATAAATTATAAAATTATGAAAATAAAAAAATAAAAAAATAAAATTACGAAATTAAAATAATAAAATAATAAAAGAATAATACAATAAATAAAAAACAACAAATAGTAAACAATAAAAAATAAATAATAAAAAAATAAAAAATAAACAATAAACAATAAACAATGAATAAAAAACAATAAATAACAAACAATAAACAATAAACAATGAATAATAAATAATAAATAATAAATAATAAATAATAATAAATAATAAATAATAATAATAAACAAATAATAAATAATAAATAATAAATAATAAATAATAAATAATAAATAATAAATAATAAATAACACATAATAAATAAATTATAATAAATTAATATAAATAATAAATAAAAAACAAAAAACATTAAATAATAAATAATAAATGATAAATAATAAATAACACTTAATAAATAATTATAAATAAATAAATAAATAATAATAAATAATAAACAACAATTAATAATAGATAATAATAAATATATAATAAATAATAAATAATATTAATAAATAATAATAATAATAAATAATAAATAATAAATAATAAATAATAAATAATAAATAATAAATAATAAACAATAAACAATAATAAATAAATAATAATAATAAATAATAAATAATAAATAATATATAATATATAATATATAATAAATAAAATATTATTATTAATAATAATAAATAATAAATAATAAATATTAAATATTAAATAATAAATAATAAATAATAAATAATAAATAAATATAAATATTAAATATTAAATATTAAATATTAAATATTAAATAATAAATAGTAAATAATAAATAATAAATAACCAGTAACAAATAATAGATAATAAATAAATTAAAGTATATTATAAATAATAAATAATAAATAATAAATGAAACACATGAAAAAGTATTAAAAGGCATGATAATGGATGAAAAATCATGAAAACGCATGAAAACGGATGGAGAAGCATGAAGAAGCAATAGAAAGCATGAGAAAGAATGAAAACTCATGAAAACTCTGTAAAACCCCTTAAGAATTCAACATAATCATCATAATAACCCCCCAAAAACCATTGATAAAGATAATAATTAATGGAAACCCAAATAAACAGTAATAAATAGAGCAACCATTATGAATAAATACATATATATGTGTATTTTAAAAGCCATAGAATGTTAAAACGACCACAACTTCTAATCTAGAAGCCTGTTTCAACTTCTCAACCAGTCAAATCGAATAAAGTGAAACAATCTTCGATATGATATGTGGTACAGGCCTAACAGACATCTGCTTCAGAAGTTATACATGTTTGAATGTTAACAAAGTGGGGTATCCCGACTAAAAACTCAGTTTAAGAGGCCTTCTGGGCCTTTTTTGGCCTCGAAAAATGTGATAGAAGCTTTACTTGGGTCACAAGCACATAGATCTCATCGCAGGCTCCAATTTGATATACTGTAGAACTCAAACGGACATCCAGATCAAAAGTTATGGTCGTTTTAAGTTTGAGTTACATTTTTAACTTATTTTGGATCTTTAATTAATTTTTTTGATTTTTTTGTGTCTTCAAATTGTTATTAAATGATTTTTAGTCAGTAATAATTATAAAATTATTAATTAATAATATTTTTAAAAATATTTTAAATCCATTTTCACTAAATTTATTATATATTAAATTTAGATCTAAAACATATTTAAAAAATATATATTATATTTATATCAATATAAATATATTTATATAACAATATATTATTTTTCATGATTTTTTATTTTTTTCCTTTCATTTCGTGGCGGTTTTACCCAAACTGCTGTAATTTTGTGGCGTTTTTTTTTAAAAACTGCCACTAATCCTCAAAAAAACTATTAAAATTAAAAAAAATTAACACATTTTGCGGCAGTTTTTAAACCTCCGTGAAAAAACCGCTGTGAAACGCCAGTTTTCCTGTAGTGTCACAACAACCTGGAAGAGAAAAAATAAATTCAAAGATAAGTTCAAGAGCTGTTGGATGTGGGATATGTCAAAGAGAGCCTTAGTCCTTGTACCGTATCAGTGCTTCTAGTACCAAAGAAGAACGGAACATAGAGAATGTGAATTGACTGTAGAGCCATCAATAACATCACAATCAGGTATCATCATCATGTCCCTAGGTTAGATGATATTATAGATGAATTAAATGGTTCAACTATTTTCTCAAAAATTGACTTAAGAAGTGGATACCATCAAATTAGGATGAAATAAGGAGATGAGTGGAAAACTGCATTTAAGACAAAACATGGACTTTATGAATGGTTAGTCATGACCTTTGGTCTCACCAATTTACCTGGCACATTTATGAGGTTAATGAATCATGTATTATGTGCATATATTGGAAAATTTGTGGTAGTTTACTTTGATGACATTTTGGTTTATAATAGGACCTTACAGGAACATGTAGATCACTTAAGAAAAGTCCTAGAGGTGTTAAGGAAGGAAAACCTATTTGAAAAAACATAAATAAGTGTGAATTTTGTCTCGATAAGATTGTTTTCCTTGGATTTGTTATGAGTAGTAATGGATTTGAAGTCGACACTGAGAAGAGCAAAGCAATATAAGAATGGCCAACTCCAACCTCTGTTGGATAGGTAAGAAGTTTTCATGGGCTTTCTAGTTTTTATAGGAGATTTGTGAAGGACTTCAGCATATTAGCAGCACCATTGAATGAGTCGACAAAGAATAATGTTCCTTTCAAATGGGGGAAAACTCAAGTTAAGGCTTTCCATGCTCTTAGGGATCGACTCACCCACACCCCTCTACTTTCACTCCCAGACTTTGGTAAGACCTTTGATATTGAATGTGATGCAAGTGGAATTGGTATTGGTGGAGTACTCATGTAGGAAGGTAAGCCTATTACTTATTTTAGTGAGAAGTTAAATGTCCCATCTCTAAACTATGATACATATGATAAAGAGTTGTATGCATTGTTTAGAGTACTAGAGACATATAAACACTATCTTTGGCCTAAATAATTTGTGATTCATTCTGATCATGATCCTATTAAGTACCTTAGGATCCAAAATAAACTAAATAGGAGACATTCTTGGTGGTTGGAATTCGTTGAATCATTACCATATGTCATCAAGCATAAAACGGGTAAAGAAAATACTATGGCATATGAACTTTCATGTAGATATTCTCTTTTATTCTTGTTGGATTCAAAACTCCTTGGTTTTGAATTCATTAAGGATTTATATAGTATAGATAGTGATTTTAGTGAACCATATAGAAATTTTAAACCTTGAGTAAGTTGGGAAAAGTTTTATTTACATGATGGATTCTTATTCCGGATTGATAAGATTTGTATTCACAATTTCTCTATCCTTTTACTTTTATTAAAGGAGTCATATTCTAGTGGGTTAATGGGACATTTTGGTGTTGAAAAAACTTTAAGTGTTCTTAGTGATAATTTTTATTGGCCTAGGATATCTAGATATGTTGGAAAATTTGTGGGAAATTGCATTTTTTTCCATAAAGCCAAATCGAAACTGAACCCACATGGATTATATCTTCCTCTACCAATCCACCAAAACCCTTGGAAGGACACATCAATAGGCTTTATTGTGGGGTTACCAAGGAATAAGAGGGGGAGAGATTCTATTTTTATTGTGGTGGATCGGTTTTCTAAAATGGAACATTTTATTCCTTGTTAAAAAACAAATGATGCCACTAATATTGCAACACTTTTCTTTCAGGAAGTAGTCAAACTCCATGGAATTCCAAGGATGGTTGTGTTGGATCGAGACACAAAATTACTTAGTTACTTTTGGAAGACCTTGTGGAGAAAACTGGGTACACAGTTACTATTTTACACTACTTTTCATCTGCAAACTGATGGGAAAATGGAGGTAGCGAACCAAACACTATCATCCCTTCTATGAACAATTGTAAAGAATAATCTCAAGAATTGGGAGGAGTGTCTTCCACATGTGGAATTCATATATAACAGGTCCAAGCACTCCACTACTCAATATTCTCCATTAGAAATTGTTTACAGTTTTAAACCTCTTAACACTATTGATATAGTGACCTTTCCTTTGCTGGAAGCAACTAATATGGATGCGAAAGGGTGAGAATAATTCATTAAACAACTCCCTAAAAAGGCAAGGAAAAATATCAAGCGGATGACCCAGAAATATGTTAATCATACAAACAAGCATTGCAAACAAGTGTTGTTTGAGCCTAGGGACTTGGTCTCGATTCATATGGGAAAGGAGAGATTTCCCAACAAGCATAAATCAAAACTCATGCCACGAGGAGAAAGGCATTTCCAAGTGATCAAGAAGATTAACAACAATGCTTACAAGATAGATTTTCTAGGTGAGTATGGTGTAAGTGCTACTTTCAATGTTTCTGATCTTTGTTATTTTTTGGGTGTAGAGGATGAATAGTCGAGAACAACTTCTTTTAAAGAGGGGGAGAATGATGAGAACCATATCGAAGGCACCAAGTCAATTTCCTAGGTGGAGGAGTTGGATTTTCAAGGCCTGATGACGTGTGGGAGATTAAATAGGTTGAATGCAACAATGAGTAATTATCTCACTTCATTAAAGGCCCAATGGATCTTTCCTTGAATGTATAGAGAAAATGGGCCTATTATCTCACTTATTCAAGCCCAAATTTGATGTTTAAAGTTTTTACCACATGGTTGCACAAATTTTAGAAGCCTTACCGACATGGAGAATTCTAGAATGGCATCTTTGGACACCAAAGTCAAATCTGGTGGGCTAGGTACTCAAAGTCAAATCTGGTGGGCTATGGGTGGAAAGGAATGTTCAACTTTTCCCAAAAGTATTTGTTAGAATTTATCTTTTTTAATTTAAAGAGACAAGGTAGATTTAGCCATTATGAATTTAGGGTATTATACCCTTGACTATTGTATCACCCCATTGCTATAAATATCCACCCCATGGCATTGTATTTTAATTCAAGATTTTATTGATAGCTTATGATTTTGTTATATCCATTATGTGAGGATTGTCCCGGTTTTTCCCCTTGCTCTTGTGCATTCTTGACTTGTCAATCTACAAGTTAGATTAGTGATACAAGATCACAAAGCCCCCAATTCCATGCCTTAACCCAAGTGTGTTGTTGTGTGGATTGGCTCCCTCTCTTGAGTGTATTTTCTAAGTATTAGGTCACGCTCCTTATAGAACTGATTGCCTACTTGCATCCGCTATCCATACCCATCATCCACCACTTTTCCCCAAACTACATCCTTCATTCGCCACCCTACGCCGTGAATATTGTGCCACCTCATGCGTCTCACATTAGTTAGTGGCATCATCTGTTTTGTAACAAGGAATAAAATTTTCCATTTTAGGGTATTTCCATTTCTCTCTTTTTTTTTCTTTTGGCGCATGTCTTCCTACACCCACGATAACTCAAATAGATTAGTTAGGGTGGAAAGTCCTGGGGTTGGGGAGTCATGTACACCAAGGGAACTCTTTACATTAGATCCTAATCTTCCTAATACTTCAGAGTAAAAAATTGATCCCATTTCAATGGAAGGTATTCAAAGAAACCAACTCATAAAATCAGGTGGGAACCAAAATGGAAATACAAATGAGGTAGCCCAAAACATGGGGAATACAATCAATCAAACCATGAATGACTACCTCACACCTTCCTGGACCAATGCACCCTCTTGCATTAGGAATTATACCCTAGGATAATCCCACTATGTCTTCAAACCTCATATACTAAACCACCTTCCAACCTTCCATGGGATGGAGTTGGAAATGTCATACCTTCATGTCAAAGAGTTCAACGACATTGTTGAAACCATGTGACCACCACATCAACTTGAGTTAGCTAAGATGAGGCTCTTTCCTTTCTCACTTAAGGATCAAGAAAAAAATTGGTTAAACAATCTGATACCTACATAAATACACTCATAGGACCAATTAAAAAGAGAATTATACAAAAAATACTTCCCCATCACAAAAAAATTGCACTTAAAAAGAGAATCCAAATTTTTTTTGAAAAAGAGGGGGAGTCAATTTATGAAACATGGGAAAGGTTTAAAGACACACTCACCATGGTACCTCACCATGGATTCTCAATTCTAGAACAAGTTTAATCTTCTATAAAGGATTGGGTCTTGGAAACAAACAATTCATTGACATGATGTGCAATGGAACCTTCAAAAACAAAGACCCAAATGATGCTTATGAGTATCTAGAAGGACTAGCCAAACAAAACCAAACATGGGGTACATTGCCTTACTATGAGAAGCCACCCAAATCTGGTGGAATTCATACAATTAGGGTGGAGGAAACCCTTAGGGTGAAACTTTCTGCACTCACTAGAAAGTTCATGGAGATAAATCTAAGGAAGGTCCATGAAATTCAAACTGTTGAACCTGTTTTCACAATTTGTGACAAACATGGCCACAAGACCGAAAACTACCCAACCATCCCTTACATTAAGGATGTTATTTTAGGAGAACCACTAATAGAGGTCAATGCTCTAACTTTTATAATACACAATACCAAAACACTTTCAATCCAAGGTATAATGACCATCCATGATTTCATTGGAAAGAAAACCAACAACCCATCCAACAACCTAGTCAGCCACAAGGATCAAACCCCTACCCTCCATAAAATTTTCAACACCATAACCAGTTCCAACCAAAACCAGTCCAATACCAACATCCTCTTGTACAATACCAAAAACTCATCCCAGAACCCATTCAACAACCAATCCAACAACCAAAGTATCCTCCTGGGATAAACCAACCTGCACAAGCCCCTACCCAATCTGTCCCTCTACCAATCCTTGAACAGTTGTGTAAACAAATGGAGAAAATGAGCTCAGAAGTCTCATCCCTTAAACATGAATAGAAAAATATAAAAACCAGGAAGGCACCCATACCTACTCAGGTGGTACCATCCTCAACTTTAAGAGCATAACCCAGTTACACACAAACCTCTCATGAACAAATAAAATAAGTGACTATTTTAAAAAGTGGTAAATCCATTGATAATCCTGAACAAGCCATTCTAGAACCATTAAAAGATTAAATAATGCATGAAAATGATGAAGAACCCCCCAAAAATTCTGAAAAACCCAATGACAATGTGAAGTAACTACAACCACACCAAACAATCAAACAACCTACTCCCTTCCCTCAATGCATGAGAGGAAAAACTAAACCAGAACTGAATGAGACTTTGAGGGAAATATTCTATAAGGTTAAGTTGAATATCCCCCTTATTGATGAAATCAAAACCATTCCTTTCTACTCAAAGTACCTTAAGGACTTGTGCACTGTTAAAAGGAAATTTTCACATAAAAACCAAGTAATTTTGGATTCTAATGTGAGAACCACCATTCAAGGGACCATTCCTCTAATGTTGAAAGATCCAGGATGTCCATACATCAATGTTGAGTTAGAAGAGAATAAATTTTTTAAATAAATTTTTGATCTGGGATCCAGTGTGAACCTCATTCCTTATTCTATGTATTGTCAGTTAGGGCTCGAACAACTCCAACCCACATCTTCCACTCTTCAACTTACTGATCGTAGTGTTCGAGTTCCTGAGGGGATCTTAAAGGATTTTTTGGTGAAATTTGAAAATTTCAATTACCTAGATGAATTCATTGTCCTTGACAATCACACAATATTAGATCCTAGGGAGAAAAACCCCATCATCCTTAGTCATCCCTTCTTATCAAAAATCAACTCAATCATATGAATTAGAAATGGTAACATGACAATAACCTTCAGAAACATGAGCCTTGATCTAAACATCTACAATTCAAAATCTCAAATTGGGGATTATAAAGAGATCTATAAGGTTAATTGGATTGGTAGTGTTTCTAGTGAACTCAAGGAACATCAGGGAATTACTGAAGGATGTTTAAGTAAAAAAGAGATTGATTTTTTTTTCACATGAGGGAAATTTGTCTCCTTGGCTTGAATCTCTTTCAGATAGCACATTTGATGATTTTACTGAATCACCAACCAATGATACCATTAGTGAAATAAATAAAATTTAATCCATACCCATTCATGAAACTAATATATCCAATTTAGTGGATGAAAATTATTTTCACAAGGAACCAATTCTGTCAAGAAATCTGGACAAAAAATAGAGTTCAATACAAAGTCCCATCCTTCCTTGGAAAGTGATAACCAATATGATCTCGAATTTAAGGTCCTACCTTTATCACTCAAGTGTTTATTCTTAGGGTACAATCAAGCCTTTCCTTTTGTCATTTATTCCTCTCTTGAATCCAATCAAGAGATTATGCTTCTAGATTTCATAAGAAAGCATAAGAAAGCAATTGGATATACCCTTTCTAATATTCCTAGGATTATCCCACTCATTGGAACTCATAGGATTATTCTTGAATCTGAATCCAAACCATGTTTTAAACCTCAGAGGATACTCAATTAAAATCTTATGGATTTGTTAAGGAAAGAACTTTTTATGTTGTTGAAAGCAGGTATCATCTACCCCATTGTTGAGAGAGATTGGGTAATCCCAATTCAAGTTGTTCCAAAGAAATCTAGAATCACTGTGATCACTAATGAGTATGGTTACCTTATCCCCACAAGGGTAGTAGTGGATGGAGAGTTTTCATTGACTATAGGAAGCTCAACTCTAGTACCAAGAAAGACCATTTCCCTTTTCCCTTTATTGATCAAGTCCTCGAGTGAGTGGCAGGTCATCAATTCTATTGCTTCCTAGATGGATTCTTAGGATATAATAAAATTGATGTCTCCTTAGAGGATTAAGGAAAAACAACTTTCACTTTCCCATTCAAAACTTTTTCCTTCAAGTGAATTCCCTTTGGGTTATGTAATTCCCCTAGTACCTTCCAACGGTGCATAATGGGAATCTTCTCAGACATGGTGGGGGATTGTTTAGAGGTCTTCATGGATGACTTCTCCATCTTTGGGGACACTTTTTACGGATGCCTTCTCAATGTTGAAAGGGTTTTTTCAAGATGTGAGGATAATAATCTCAACCTAAATTGGAAAAAATGCAATTTCATGGTAAAGGAGGGACTAGTTCTAGGCCATCTAGTCTCTAGTAGAGGGATTGAAGTTGATAAAGCTAAGGTCAAGATCATTCGTCACCTTACCTCTCCTAAAAATGTCATGGAAGTGAGGTCCTTATGAGAACATTCTGGTTTCTATAGAAGGTTCATTAGGAATTTCATATCTATTTATCTACCTCTTTTTGCTCTATTAGTGAAATATACTACATTTTTATGGACAGAAATCTGTGAGGAATAATTGTCTACACTCAAGTCATCTCTTATCTCTCCACCTATCATGCAATATCCAAATTGGAAACTTCCTTTTGAGATCATGAGTGATGTGAGTGACTTTGTTGTAGGAGTAGTCTTGGGAAAATGGTGTGAGAAAACTCCTTGTGTCATTTCTTATGCAAGAAAATCTTTAAATGATGCACAAATAAACTACACCACCATTGAGAAATAGTTTCTTGTAGTTGTCTCTACCTTATAGAAATTCAGGTTCTATCTCTTAGGATCACCCATCATTGTCTTCACTGACCATTCAGCCCTGAAATACCTTTTCCAAAAAAAAGATTCCATGGCTAGATTGATTAGGTGGGTCCTTCTTCTTCAAGAGTTTGATTTAATAATTAAGGATAAAAAGGGTGTTGAAAACGTTGTAGTTGATCACATCTCTGGTATGGAATTCAAAGACAACTCACATCACATTTCTGTGTATGATTCCTTTCCCAATGAGAACCTCTATTCCATGAGTGTTTTCCCATGGTATGCTGACATAACAAACCATTTGGTTATGGGTGAAATTAAAAAATTACTAAGGACCCTAACTAAGAAGAAATTAATTTATGATGCCAAACACTATGTGTTTGATGATCCTTACCTCTTCAAGTTCTATCATGATCAAATAATTAGGAGACGTGTTCTCGAGTCTGAGAAAGAGTCCATTCTCAAATTTTGTCATGGGGAGTCATGTGAAGGCCACTTCTACATCCTCTTAGCTATTTATTATGTCTCAAAATGTATTGAGGCCATTTCTACCAAGTCCGATGACCATCATGTGGCAATCCGATTTCTGAAAGAGCACATATTTTCTCAATTTGGAATTCCTAAGGATATAATCAGTGATTGAGGAACCAATTTATGAAACCAATCATTATCTTCACTCATTTCTAATTATGGGATTTCTCACAAAGTTTCAACTACGTACCATCCTCAAATTAATGGTCAAGCTGAGTTAGCGAATATGGAGATTAAGCAAATTTTTGAAAAAAATTACCAATCCCTCTCGGAAAGATTGGTTCAATAAAATCTTGGATGACCTTTGGGAATATAATAAAACATTAAAAAACATCCTAGTAATGTTACCATATAGGTTAGTTTATGAAAAACCATTCCATTTACCTGTTGAAATTGAGCATAAGGCCTTTTGGGCAATCAAAAAAATGAACTTTGACATTTCATTGGCTGAAGTAGAGGAAATTAGATCTTAATGAACTTGAGGAACTTAGGATGGAGGCTTATGAAAATTAAAGGATAAATAAAACTAGAGTTCAAGCCTACCAATCTATTAATCTCAAAGTCGAACGCTTTGAATCGGAAAAATTCGTGCTCTTGTATAGTTCAAAACTTCATTTACACCCCGGAAAGTTGAGGTCTATATGGTCAGGTCCATACATAGTGCACAAGGTGTACCCCCCATGGGGATTTAGAAATTCAAGATCCCCCCAATGGTCAAATATTTAATGTTAATGGTCATAGAGTTCAACCATTCATTGAACCATTCCAAAAACATGAAGTTAATAAATAATTGTGTGAACCAACCTTAGATGAGTAAAATAATTAAACAATTAAGGGTCTAAGTCGAGCAAGTGATGTTAAACAAAATCATTGAATGGGAGGCAACCTGTGGTTTTCATGTTTCCAATCATTATGAATCATACTTATTTTTCAAATAGGATTAATGAATCATTTTGATTTTTTTTAAAATTACTTAATCAATCAACTTTGAATATGATAGTACCTTATACTGTTGACCTATTCTGCTATTATGATTATGGATGGGTATGAAAGGGGAGTGTCGTATTCATTTGTGTCACGTGATGTGATCCCTAAGTAATAGCTTAACTAGAAATTTAAAAATAAGACAATGTATCATCAGTTTATTTTATTTTTATGTGTTTGTAGGTTAAAAGAAAAATAATAATAATAATAATTAAAAAAAATTAAAAGGGCATGTCGTAGGTTGTGGGTAAAACCCCGTCATGATTGGCGGAGCTACGGGGACTCAAACACGGGACCGAAGGGAGACAGGGGAACGCGCTTTCCACTGACCTATGGATTATACTTCTTTCTTATTCTATATTTTTTTTATATATACTTATATTTTAATTTATATATATATATATATTGTTTTGTTTGTTTGTTTGTTTGTTTTTCCTTGTTCTATTATAGAACTCTACGAGTGACACTGATATCGAAGGATTAAATTGGAGCAACACAAATGTCAACTTCAACCACCAAGTGACTACATTCCATGATTCTCATTTTCAATATCCTCTTTGAAATCCTCTCCTCTACCCCATTATATATTTTGTTTTATTTAAACACTGGGGATAATTTTATTCTAAGTTGGGGGGGTGAAAATAAAGAAAAAAAATCCTTGCGAAATAAAAAATGTGTGTAAATGGAAAGAAAAAATCCTTTAACTTTGAACATGAAAATACACATTGAAAACTTTGAAACTGAATATCAAATAATTTAGCATGCCCTGATTCTGATTTTAATCCATGTATAATTTCATGAGCATAGATTTTGGAAGGTGTGGCTGTATAATTTGATATTTCATCGTTTATATTTTCATCCAAATAAAAAAATCACAACACATGACCTTGGGATAGTGGGGTATTAGTTTGATTTCATGTGGTCCCCCAAATAAATATCATAGGTTTGGTGATCATTTTAGTTTTAATATGAGTATTCAAAAAAAAATCAAAAAAATCAAAAACGAAAATAATAAATTTGCGCGTAGAGTAATGAAATGACCTAATGCATGGATTTCGGCACTTGGGGATCATGAATCCATAGTTGTTTGGCCTAGAGTTAGTAATTTTATCTCTATTTGTGGTAATTTGACATTGTTTTTGATTGAGTTAACTCGAGATGATGCCCAAGTATGTGGGCTTCACTTGGTTCCCTAAGGCCTTTGAGCCTGGGAGTCATCGTCAAAGTCTCGCTACATGGGTTGACTCTATTGATTAAAATTTCAATTGCCATGGAAAAATTGCAAAAAAAAACAAATATATATATAATTGAATACTAATATTAATATTGAAATGTGATTCCACATAGCGCTTCCATCATTTCCCCCTTGAATAAAGATGAACCCCCATGTCTATTGTGATATACAACACATCATCATGCTTAATTGATATTGGATAAAATATGGTGATGAATTTGAACAAAGGAATGGTATTGGGATTGGGATATTTTTATGAAAATATTGTGTATTAAAATATTTTTATGGGGTTCATGATTGTTTGGAATAAGGGTTTTTTGGTGATCATTGTGTACTAAAATTTTTTTGGAAAAGGGAATTCGAATTTCATATTTTTGAGATATATTTTTCTCAGGACTAGCAAAACTTAAGTTGGGGGGTGTGATTAGCCACTAAATGAGTCTAATATTAATTTCTAATATATATAATATAGATGTTCTTCATTATTCATAAACACCATTTTAGTGCATTTTACACTTTGAACATCACATTATGATTGTAAGTCCTTCTTAAAATGCAATATTACATGGTACATTTTTCAACACCATAACCAGTTCCAACCACAACCAGTCCAATACCAACATCCTCCTATCCAATAACAACAACCCATCTAGCAACCAAAGTATCTCCTGGGATAAACCAACCAGCACAAGCCCCTACCCAATCTATCACTCTACCAATACTTGAGCAATTGTGTAAAAAAATAGAGAAAATGAACTCAGAAGTCTCATCCCTTAAACATGAACTGAAAACCATAAAAACCAAGAAGGCACCCATGCCTACTCAGGCGGTAACATCCTCAAATTTAAGGGGGGAATCCAGTTACACACAAACCTCTCATGAACAACTCAAATTAGTGACTATTTTAAGAAGTGGTAAATCTATTGAGAAACTTGAACAAGCTATTCCAAAACCATTAAAAGCTTCAAAAATGAATGAAAATAAGGAAGAACCACCCACAGAGTCTGAAAAACCCAATGAGAATGTGAAGGAACTACAACCACACCAAAAAATCAAACAACCATCTCCCTTCACTAAACGCATGAGAGGAAAAACTAAACCATAACTGAATGAGACTTTGAGGGAAATATTCTCTTAGGTTAAGTTGAGCATCCCCCTTCTTGATGAAATCTGAACCATTCCTGCCTACTAAAAGTACCTTAAGGACTTGTGCACTTTTAAAAAGAAATTTTCACATAAAAACCATGTCCTTTTGGCTGCTAATGTGAATACCACTATTCAAGGGACCATTCCTCCAAAGTTGAAAGATCCAGGATGTCTATACATCAATATTGAGTTAGGAGATAACAAAGTTGTCAAATACCTTTGTGATCTGGGAGCCTATGTAACTATAGAAAAATTAACAGTTTGCGGCGGTTATTTTTGGGTATGGCGGCAGTTTTAACTACAGCTATATTCTTCTGCATCGGTTTTCGAAAACCGCCACTAAATTGTGTGTCGGGGCACTATTTCCGGTGATTAAATCCATTTAGTGGTTGTTTATAGGAACTGTCATAGTTTGCGCAGTTCACGGTGGTTATGATGTTTCTTATCGGCGGTTTTCCCAGGACAGGGGCCCACTTTTTTTAATGGCGGTTAAAACCTCCGCTAAAAAAATCATAAAGGCCGCGAAATTCACGCGGAAGATGGGAATTTGTAGCTGCGGTTATAACCACCGCTAAATTTAATGTCGTAGCGGCAGTTATAACCACTACTAATCGAAAAATGATGACATTTAGCGGTGGTTAAAACCACCGCTAAGTATTCCAGTTACATTTAGCGGTGGTTAAAACCGTCAATAATAGAAAAATACCGACATTTAGTGGCAGTTTTAACTGCCTCAAATTATTCCTATTACGGTTAGCGGTGGTTAAAACCGCCCCTAAAAACAAATTTACAAACAAAACAGTAATTTCTACAGCTTCTGTACCAGTGCCCTGAAAAAAAACCATTCTAATAATACCAAAATACAAACAGAATACATACTACAAACAATATTAAAAGAGATTCTTGACTAAGCACAACTAATGGAATTTTGATTCATATTTAATAAAAACATGACAAGTGGTGTGAGCAATATATTTTTATAAAATTTCAAACTTCTTTTTATGGACTATGAATCTCTTCAACATTATCCACAAGATAAAAATTACCCCTATAATGAGTTTGATCATTTTTTCATATATGCATGTGCTTAAGTATTGGAGACACAATCTTTTGGAGATATTTTCATGATCGTTTTTTATCATAATAGTATGAGAAATATCTTTTCTTAGAAGTACATGAATCTCAGATAGAGGTGGTGGGTAGAGTACCTTCATACATTCAATTTTGAAATTTCTTACACCCTAGGGAAGATAGGATTTACACCACTAATGCACTTTTTAGTAATGTTCCACCACATGAAATTTTAGAATCCATGGAATAGTTGAACCTGATGGGACTATTCACTCAATTTCATCTGGATGCACAAGATGACGATTCTAGAGCATCTTTCTCCCACATGACTTCCCAGAGATAAAAAATTCATATAGTGAGGAGAATTGTAACATCCTTGTTACTATTTTTATATTTTTTTTAATGTCTGAGAGTTGTTACTTCAGTTTTATGGAAATTTTAAGGCAATCACTATGTTTTTCTAGGGATTGAACTGCAGAGGAGATCATTTTCACCATAAATAGTGCCACTAAGGTGTGGATAGGTTGGTTGTGGTGTGTGTGTGGGGGGGGGTGTGGAGATTATTTTGGCGATACATCCATTTTTTCATGGATACATTGTGGAGAAGGGTCACAACATGGACCTTGGAGTTCTATGGCGTGGATTGGTAGGCTACGACATTAGGGATCGTGGGAGAGTTTGGGTTCCATTTTGGTCTTGGATTAGGAATTGTCACCTTGGTTGTGTTATGGTGCCTGAGGGTGAAAAAATAGATTGGTTGGGGGTTTTATCAAATTTGGGGTAGTGGAATCATGGATTTGGATTGTGTCATAAGGCCCCCTTCCTAGTTGTGATCTCCGAAATACATCTCTAGAATATATCATGGCCCCTTCTATTATTTTATCAGATCTTCATTACAAATATAACTGCAATTCTCATAGGATTCGTTGACTAGCCTCATTATGGAAAGGTCCTTCCCATTATTCCATAGACCCCTCCCTTTTTAATAATTCTCTGTAATTGTGTATGGAGTTGCACCAAGGTCTTATGTTTTCTAAACCACCTATATATTCTAAAATACCCTTAATCCCCCACATTCATCCATCTTTTCTATTAGTTCTTAGATGACCCAAGTATATCCCTAAGAGGAATTCTGGACCCTTTTTATTAGATTTTAACCTTGATCTTGGGAGACCAACCCTTAATAGTTTTAGGTAACTTTCCCTCTTCCCATATCCTAATTTTTTCCCTATTCTTCTCTATGGTAATGTTGTTGGAAAGAGAATGGTTGGTTCTGTTAATTCTTTGGTAGGGGACTGATGTAGGTTGTGGTGTCCTAAATATGAAATGGGCTTCATGATTCCTTGCACAATCAATTCAACATCAATTTCCTTCATTGAGTATTCAGAGAGTTTTGTTATGGAAGGTTAGTTACAATTCCTCTCATTATATCTAAAAATTTTACTAATCTCCCTAGAATCTATGAAATTCCATTTATATATACACATTATAGGACCGACATCCCCATAACCAGTCTATAATGCTTTGAAGTGGGATGTTCACCCCGGGCCGACAAACATAATAAATTTAGGAAAAATGAATCATAAAAAATGAATCATCACAATAAAGAATCGACATATATGGTTCATACCACACTCAAGAAATCAAGACATAAAAGGAAGCATCAGAAATCAATAAAATACATAAAAGGAAATATGAAAAATCAAGAAAATGTTAGGTCATGAAAATGTTTGGTGGAAACTATGTGCCACACATGATACATATACAAACCGACGATGAACACATATCGTCACCCTCTCCACCTCCAACATATCAACAATACAACTAATCACTGTCTGATGATGAACACATATTGTCGCCCTCTCCACCTTCATCTCCAATTCCTTATACCACCTGTAATAACATTATATTGAAAATTAAATAGTGTTTCATATTTATATTTAAACACAAAACCAATAAAAGTTTTCATACTAAATGATTTTGAATTTTTGTGATTTACCTGCTCACCACCAGTCGATACAGTACCACTGGGGGAATATTTTCTCATCTGCTAATGTATATCAGTCAATGCTTTATGCAAAGTGGATATCTGATCCCCCTGCTCGTGAACTATGTTTTGTAGAGAAAAAATCTCTCTCTGAGCATCTCCAGGTATGGACTGACTACAACCAGGAGTATATGTAGCTGCAATCCCAGGTGGCCTGCCAAAAACCTTAGATGGTATGGGTCCCAAACGCATCCCGTTCACTCTACCAGGATGCTCATTCCCAAGGACTTTAGCAACCGGGTCATCCTGGGAGACTGAGTAGGACTTCCTAGAATTGGCATCCCATAGTTCTTTAATTTTTACCTATAAATAAAATATCAATATATATTAACATAGTAAAAACTGATAATAAGTTATTATAATGAAAAAAAGAGTTCATACCCCAACTTCTTTAGTGGGCTCATTAACAAAACTTCCATCAGATTTTTTGTGAACATCCAATTACACTTCAGTTCGAGATGCTTCATGCCCTAAACTCTGTAATGGCATTAAACAAATATAAATCAACAATTTTATATATTAAACAGATAATATTGTCTTATAAATATTTAAACTAATGAAAAGATTACCAGAGTGGATCAGCTTCTAGAAAATCTTTTTGATCCCGCAGTGTGAGGGATTACTTGCTTAGCCTGGCTTGATGCATTCTTTCTTGAGAGATCCAGAAATAAATAAAATGAAATTTAATAGTAATGTATTCAATGTCATCTCCTCTTCATATACATTTATAAATGTAAAATGAGGTTAACATAATAATATATATCTAAATACCATCTACTTCTCATCACGATGTCTGTCAACAAAAACTTTCCAATGTTCTTTGGGTACCCCATTGGGTAGCTTCTCATACATTTGTTGGACGATCAACGAAGTATCGTTGAAATCACCCCACAATCACCATTTGATGTCTTTCCATTTCTTACCAAGATTTTTCAACTTCCACTTTTGTGCTATCACATCAGTAATTGTAAAGTGGAAAAACATCTGTACACAGAAATTCATTTTGAACATATTAATAAAATGACATTAAATTACACCATAATCTATTAAAATTACCTTTATTTAGGAATCAAAAAATTCATTTTTCTAACTTGGAGGCATATGTCTCCAATCATCATAAGAAATAGGAAGCGAAATGGGCTCCGCTGCCAGCTGACCTAGAATTTGGCCAAGTAATCCCGCAACGTCATCCGTAGGGACCCCATATGAATCAAATGGGATAACTATCTTATCTCCATTCATATTACACACATCAGAACTTTTTATATTTTTCTCTACAATTGCATTTTTTCATCTTTAATGAACAAACAGTTAGTATAAAAAAAGTGCAATAAATTTATTTATATTAAAATTTGTACCTATAACAATGACCCTCCAGTATGTACGTGATGAACTAGAAGTGGCACGCCACCACCCAAATAATGAGGCTGATAAAGGGGGATTCGACAACTCAAATACTAAAGGGATGATTACAGAGGGTGTTAGAGATTGTGTAGGGGGAGATGGTGCAGGGGGCAGGCAGCTGGTGGCTCAGATGTTGTAGGGAGGGAGACAGATGGATCGTCATATGTCGCAGTAGTGGATTAAATAGTGTATTTCTTCTTCCTTGGAATTCTTGTTATTTAATCAAATAAAATTAAGTTCATAACATATATTTCAAAAACATTATTCAGAAAAAAAAAATTAAAAATGATAATAGATGCTCAGTACTAAAAAACAAAATATACATAACAATGATAATGAGTGACTGCACAAATGAAATAAGTGGTTGCTGAATGAATAAATAACTATACATACAATCATTTTCCTCTTCAATAATGTCTGTTTCCTACTCCATTACTTTATCCACTTAATTCATCCTTGCTAGACTAATATTTTCAATATCATGATGGACAAATAATTCTGCTTCTTGTTGTTGATGAGACTCAATTTCAGAGGTCAAATCTTCCACTTCATCACCCATATCATACAAATATCCTTGTATTACATGAGAAACTACACTCAACCCTTCATCCACAACATCATTTACATAATATACCATTTTTTCTTGCGATGATAAGATATATGGATCATGCAGTTCACGATCACCAACATCCATCAAGTGAGAGAAGTTCACAGAAGTAAATTGCAAGGAATCTATTTTAACAACTCTGATAATATCGACCCAATTACATTTGAATAGAACAACTAAAAAATGTCCATGGTAGTTCAATTAAATAATATCAGTCAACTTTCTATAGTATTCCACTTCAGCAAATGTAAATATACCACTATTCTGTGTTTTCAAACCCTCTTCTCGATCAATTTTACGAAATCTAAAGCCATTCACATTGTAAGTGTCGAACTTTCTAACTTGTTTTAGAGTACCTCAAGCAAGAAACTTAAAATATTCTGACACCTATGCTCGAGTATCAATATTCATGATCTAAAAAAGGAAATATACTTTATTATATTTAAAAAATATATGTGTCAAACTAATATTCATATTTATTGCAATATTTATGAACTTACACATCATGCAAACCATTCTGCAATCTCTTTATTAATATCTTTTGTTATATATTTCTCATTTCGTGTTCAACCTCTCATTCGTCTCTTTGTTTTTTATCCTCAACTCTTCAATAAAGGGATCTTCAATTTCACTATTCAGCAGCACATATCTATGTGCCTGTAATAATTCCAATTCTGTCAGTGTTACATTTGAGGTCTTCCCAACTGATCGGCCAATAGCAGGAAATATTTTTGATTTATGATGTATTTGATATTGATTCAATGTTTCGTCAACACATCCAACTAGATTAAATCTTATCTCAATATGATCTAAGTATCTAGAACAAAAGGTAAGACACTCCTCAGCCAAATAGCCTTCAGTAATAGAGCCTTCTGGTTGAGATTTATTTCTCATGTATGATTTCAAATTCCCAAGATATCTGTGAAATAAAATAAACATAATTATGCATTTAATTGAGTGAAAAAAATTGTTTAATTAACTGAAAAACATATAAATAAAGTACCTCTCAATTGGATACATCCATCGATAATGAATTGGGCCTCCTAATTTAGCATCCTAAACCAAATGCACAGTTAAATGCATCATTACAGTAAAAAACGATGGATGAAAGATCATATCCATTGCACAAAGGGTCAATAAAAACCTCTCCTGGAGGTTTTCAAGATGAAATGGATGTATAGATTTCTCACATAGTTGTCTAAAAAATGTGCAGAATTGGAGTACAACAACAGTAATTTTTTCAGGTAATAATGTACGCAATGCCAATGGTAGTAACTGTTTTAACAAAATATGTGAATCGTGACTTTTCAATCCATGTAACTTACGATTCTTCAAGTCAACACACCTCGAGATGTTACTTGAATACCCATCATATACCTTAAAATTCTTTAAAATTCGAAGGAATGTATCTTTATCCCTATTTTTCATTGCAAAAATTGTCGGAGGATACTTTTCATTCTCATCTGGCCAAAGATCACATTTTATGTTCATTACTTGTAAGTCTTTGCGAGCATTGAGATGATCCTTTGACTTTCCATGATCATTAAGCAATGTGAAAATCAAATTGTCACATATATTATTCTCAATATGCATCACATCAAGATTATTCCATAACAAATTAAATTCCCAATACGTAAGTTTGAAAAATATACTTTTTTTCTTCCATTGTTGCGTTCTGATTTCGCTTGACGTTGCACTTCAAACCCATTTCCCGCTATTATTCAAATGACGAACCTTACCAGATTCTATTTCAACATTTCCAAGTTATGTCAATATTTCATAACCATTTAACAACTTTGGAGGTGGTCTACGATCAATGAAACCATTAAATTTTGATCTGTTCAGTCGAAATCTATGAGATGCATCGAGAAATCTTCGATGGCACAAGAAGAACCATTTTATACTGTGAGGTAGCTGTTTGGGTTAAAAATCAAAGTTACAAACAGGATAAGCCAAACCCATCTAAGTGTTCCAAACAGATAAATTCCCAAGCCCAGGGAAGTCACTAATTGTCCACATTAAAGCATCATGCATTTTGAACATTGTCTTAGAAGAAGCATCAAATGTCTCAACACCGTTGCTCCACAACTCCTGTAATTATTCAATTAAAGGCTATAAGTATACATCAATATCATTTCCAAGCATTTTTTTACCAGGAATAATCATCTAAATGATAAAAGACGTTTGTTGTATACACATCCATGGAGGCAGATTGTAAGGGATCAAAACAACTGGCCAAATGCTATAACGGGTACTCAAAGTCCCAAATGGGTTGAATCCATTAGTATCCAATCCCAATAGAACATTCCTAGGATCAACTAATAAATATAGATCTAATGAATCAAATTTCTTCCACAATTGTGAATCTTGTGGATGTCTCATTAACCCATCATTGTTATTATCTATAGAATGCCACTTCATGTGTTCGGCAGTTTTCGATGACATGAATAATTTTTTCAATAGAGGCTTTAAAGGAAAGTAACTCAAAACCTTTTCAGGTGTGTTCCTTTTCTTCTTCTTCATGAAATTATATTGATTCAAACTTCCAAAATCACCCATTGACTACCATCTAGAATAAGAACATTTTTTACAATCCTGTCTACTTGAATCCTCTCGCCAATAAAGCATACAATAATTGGGACACACATGTATTTTTGTATAATTCAGACCAAGCCTGTTAACAATTTTTTTCATATCATAAAAATACTCAGGGATGTTTGCTTCAGGAAATGAATCATGCAACAATTCCAATATCATGGACATTGCCTTATTTGTAATTCCACATAGATATTTGATATGGTATAACTTCAGCATAAAATAAAGTTTTGAATATTTAAAACATCCACTATACAACTCTTGATTTCCATCGTCAACTAAATCATGAAATGTATTTTCCTCAGTGAAGTTTTCTCTTACATTATTCTCCACAGAATCAAGAGGATGATCCAATGATCTGTTACAATCTTGATATGGCTATCCTACAGTCTCAAAAACATCACTTGTCTTGTTTCTATTTGTAGCACCCTTATATGGTTTTTCTGATATGTTTTGATGTTGATGGTGGTGTCTTGCAGTGCCGAATGCATCATTTATAAGGTTTTTCATTTCATTTTCCATTGTTGAAGAAGTTGGGAGGTCATTCTATGGATTGACATCAGTGCTAAACCTTTCAGTAACGTTCGATTATCCATACCAAATCCAATGAAAATATTGACCAGGTAATTGATTCAATATTAAATGTTCATAAACTTCATCTCTCTTCAACCATCTTCTAAATTTACATTTAGGACATGGACATCTTATTCTCCCTTCAACGTATTGATTGGAAATTGAAAATTATAAAAACTCATTCAAACCCTTAATATACTGAGGTGTGTTCCTCAGTAATGTGATCTATCTTTTATCCATGTATATATCATAATGTGCCTACACAATATTAAAAAAAATAAAAACAAATAAGTATTACTAAATAGGGAAAGAGATTCATATATACTAGTTGAAAAAATATATAAATATGTTACGTAAGGTTTTCCTATATAAATACATATGGTAAATCACCCACTAGAAAACCAAAGTTCATATGTGCATGCATATGTATACTTATACACATATGATTACAAAATCACTTGAAGAAACAAGAATATAGTGATAATTTTCTTAGGCAATATACATTTTAACAAGGTTTTTTTCATGATCAGTGACGGTCCAACATATTGAATCTTATTTAATCAATACTTTAATTCGCATACACAATTTGGGTCTTGTTATTTTGAATCCCCATAATACATGATGTTAAATTGGGACCCCTATATTGAATATGTATGGCCTAAATTTTCATAACTCCTACACAAGAAATGTACCTCTGAGGGAATTTGGAAATAATTGATGGTTTCTATATATTGAAGATAGTCGAATGTAAATGAAAAATTTTCTCTCCCTATCATTGATGATGTAGTTAGAGGGACTTTGAGTACCATTTATAACATTGTAGTATGAATATTAATAAACAAGAAATGCAAATATGAATCTAAACCCTATGAAAAATAAAATTTAAACTAAAGGAGCATTAAATTTAGAGGATGAAGAAAATGGGGAAATCTATCTCACCTATGAAATGAAGAAGAATTAATTTATTGGATTCACCCTATATTGAAATGGAAAAAGTGTTCTTGATGGAATTTAAGGAAGGATTGTAATAAAAATGATTAAGTGGTCTCATTTACAAAACTAAAAATCATGAGAATAAGACTGGTGGAATTAGCCTTCAATAGAAAAATAAGCATAACAAAGAGTTCATGGATGGTACATAGTTCATAAACGGAGGAAATATAAAAAATTAGGATTACTCCCACAATTGGGTTGAAGCCCAATGACTAGGAAATAGAAGATTTTAAATTTAACATTGGTGAAGAAATTTTTACTAGTGGTGTCATCTAAAGTAGTACCACCACAAAGGATTAGAATTAAATTGGGATATTAGGGTGAGTGAACAATGTCCAACCACATTACTCAACTTAAGAAAGTTAGAGGTTCCCCTCTCCCATTAAATTAAATAATTCTAACCATTGTTTGAAGTGTCCCAATATTTAGGGGGAGATATGATCCATGGGGTGGATGTGCTAATAAAGTACATGTTATTCAGCTAAAGGAATATCTGATTAAATCCAAAAAATGCATGAAATAAGTGATGTAATAATTATTTCAAGTCTCATTTGATATAAAATATGATCAAAACATGTCATGGATGATCCTGACTCAGCAAGTGGTGTTAAGAAACCATTTTTTTTCTTCAAAAATTGATCTAGAAGTTTCATGCTGAAGTAAAGTCATTTTTTGAAACTAGAATTACATAAAAAAGGATTATTTTAGAATAAAAAAGTGGTTTCGAAGCCTTAACTAAGAGAATCAATGATGTAATATTGAATCTGGTTTATAACAAGGGATATCAAGCACTAAATTTAGTATAATTAGACCACTAATTAATAAGAATAAAAATTTAGAGGAGGAAGTAGTTACATAGATGAAATTTATATTTCTTTATTTATATGTAATAATAAGTGGTATTATCTTTTTATGTTTATAAGATACTAAAAATATATCAATAAGAAGGAATTACTATCAAATATTTATATCCCTGAAATAGATAACATTGAAAAAGAAGATTTAGAGTAAATTGGTGATTTCCATGAACTAACTCAAGTTGATCCAACCCACCACCCGACCAAGCTAACAACAAGGATTGAATGGAATTACTAATCCCCATAGGATTGAAACTTGTTATAGGGAATCAAAATGAAACTAATGGGAATGTTTTTTACATCAGAATATAAATAACCACATCACAAACTCCACCTAAAAATCTGGTATGACCGATCTGTATATCAGACATCCATGCACAAAAATAAACAGTTTTCTTAATAGTGAAATAACCAAGAAGAGTATAACACAATAAAATTAATAAAAAAACTCATAAACCAAACCATAACATAATCCAGACATAAAATGAAAAAAATATCCCATATACAAGATAAATCAAAATTAATATCCTGGATGAAAAGGATAATACACAAACATCCAAAGAATAAAAAAACATCAAAAACCATACCTACCACTATGAAAAACACTGGCATAAGGGTAGGGGAGCCGACCTAGGTTAGGAACTTGATGGGTTCGGGGGGAGAAGGCGGCATTGCGGGTGTCGGGGGGAGAAGGGGGGTCAGCGGTGACGGGCGGCGAGGTCACCGACGGTAAGGGAGGGGAGCAGACCTAGGGTTGGGGTTCAACAAGGTCGGGAGGAGAAGGTACATCGGGGGGGGGGAGAAGGGGGTCAGCTCGGGTGGGGGGGGGGGGAGTGTCGCGACTGTAAAAAAATAAATGGGTTTAGCGGCAGTTTTTAATAAACCACCGCGAAACCATTTTAAGAAAATGTTTCATGGTGGTTTTGTAAACCGCCACTAAAGGCAATTTATGTTGTAGTGTGTGAACCTCATTACTTATTCCATGTATTGTCAGCTAGGGCTCAAAGAACTCCAACCTACATCTATCACTCTTCAACTTGCTAATTGTAGTGTTCGAGTTCCTAAGGGGATCTTAAACAATGTTTTGGTGAAAGTTGAAAATTTCATTTACCCATCTGACTTCATTGTCCTTGAAAATCACCCAAGCTTAGGTCCTAGGGAGAAAATCCACATCATCCTTGGTCTTCCCATATTATCAACAATAAACTCAGTCATATGAGTTAGAAATGGGAACATGACAATAACCATCGGAAACATGATCCTTGATCTAAACATCTACAATGAAAACTATCAAATTGGGGATGATGAAGAGATCTATGAGGTTAATTGGATTAGTAGTGTTGATAGTGAACTCGGGGAACATCAAGAAATTACTGAAGGATGTTTAAGTCGAGAAGAGATTGATTTTCTTTTTTCACATGAGGTAAATTTGTCTCCATGGCTTGAATCTATTTTAGATAGCACTATTGATGATTTTCTCGAATCACCAATCATTCATACCATTGGTGAAATCAATAAAATTGATTCTATACCCATTCATGACACTGATCTGGCCAATTTAGTGGAGGAAAATTATTTTCACAAGGAACCAATTCTGTCAAGAAATATGAACAAAGAAACTGAGTTCAATACAAAGTCCCAACCTTTCTTGGAAAGAGATAACAAATATAATCTCTAATTTAATGTCCTATCTTCATCACTCAAGTGTGTGTTCTTAGGGGAAAATAGAGCCTTTCCTATTTTCATTTCTTCCTCTATTGAATCCAATCAAGATATGATGCTTTTGGATGTCCTAATAAATCATAAGAAAACAATTGGATGGACCCTTTCTGATATTCCTGGGATTATCCCACTCATTGTAACTCATAGGATTGTTCTTGAATCTGAATCCAAACCATGTCGTCAACCTCATCGGAGACTCAATCCAAATCTTATGGATGTGGTAAGGAAAGAACTTCTTAAGTTGTTGAAAGTGGGTATAATCTACCCCATTGCTGAGAGTGAGTGGGTAAGACCAATTCAAGTTGTCCCAACGAAAGATGGAATCACTGTGATCACTAATGAGAATGGTTAACTTCTCCCCACAAGGGTCAATAGTGGATGGATAGTCTACATTGACTATAGGAAGCTCAACTCTTGTACCAAGAAAGATCATTTCCCCTTTCCCTTTATTGATTAAGTCCTTGAACGAGTGGAAGGTCATCAATTCTACAACTTCCTAGATGGATTGTTAGGGTATAATCAAATCAAGGTCTCCGTAGAGGATCAAGGAAAAACAACCTTGACTTGTCCATTCGACACTTTTTTCTTCAAGCGCATGCCCTTTGGGTTATGTAATTCCCCTGGTACCTTCCAGCGGTGCATGATGGGAATATTCTTGGACATGGTGGGGGATTGTTTAGAGGTCTTCATGGATAACTTCTCCATCTATAGGGACACTTTTCAGGGATGCCTTCCCAATGTTGAAAGGGTTTTTTCAATATGTGAGGATAAGAATCTCATCCTAAATTGGGAAAAACATCATTTCATGGTAAAGGAGGGACTAGTTATAGGACATATGGTCTCTGGTAGAGGTATTGAAGTTGATAAATCTAAGTTCAAGATCATTCGTCACCTTCCCTCTCCTAAAACTATCAAGGAAGTGAGGTCCTTATTAGGACATGCTGGTTTCTAAAGAAGATTCATTAGGAATTTCAGCTCTATTTCTTGACCACTTTGTGCTCTATTGGTGAAAGATTATCCATTTTTATGTATAGAAAGGTGTGATGAATCATTCTATACACTCAATTCAGCTCTTATCTCTCCACCTATCATGAAATATCTAAATTTCAAACTTCCTTTTGAGCTCTTGTGTGATGCGAGTGACTTCACTGTAGGAGTAGTCTTAGGACAATGGTGTGAGAAAACTCCATATGTCATTTCTTATGAAAGAAAATATTTAAATGATTCAAAAATCAACTACACCACCACTAAGAAAGAGTTTATTTCCATTTTCTTTTCCTTATAGAAATTCAATTCCTATCTCTTAGGATCAACCATCATTGTATTCACCGACCAGTCAGCCCTGAAACACCTTTTCCAAAAACAATATTCCAAGGCTAGATTGATTAGGTGGGTCCTTCTTATTCAAGAGTTAAATTTAACCATTAAGGATAAAAAGGGTGTTGAAAATTTTGTAGATGATCACCTCTCTAGGATGGAATTCAAAGAAAATTCACATCACCTTTTTGTTTCTAATTCATTTCTCGATGAACACCTCTATTCTATGAGTGATGTCCCATGGTATGCTGACATAGAAAACCATTTGGTGAGGGTGAAATTACAAAATTCCTAGGGACCCAAGCTAAGATGAAATTCCTTTCTGATGTCAAACACTATGTGTTTGATGATTCTTACCTCTTCAAGTTCTGTCATGATCAAATCATTAAAAGATGTGTTCCTGAGTCTGATCAAGAGTCCATTCTAAAATTTTGTCATAGAGAGGCATGTGGAGGCCACTTTTCCACAAATAAAACCACTGAAAAGGTCCTCCAAAGTTGTTTCTAATGGACTAACCTCAATAAGGATTCCTTCCAATTCTGAAAAAGTTATCCTCAATGTCAACAATTAGGATCCATTACCAAAAGGAACCAAATGCCCCTCACTCCCATTCTGGTCATCAAAATCTTTGATTGTTGGGGAATTGATTTCATGAGACCCTTCCAAAGTTGTAGGGAATACCTCTACATACTCTTAGCTCTTGATTATGTCTCAAAATGGGTTGAGTCTATTCCCACCATGTCCAATTACCATCATGTTGTGATCTGATTTCTAAAAGAGCACATATTTTCTCTATTTGGAATTCCTAGGGCTATAATCAGTGATCAAGGAACCCATTTCTGCAACCTCCCCTTCTCCTCACTCATGTATAAGTATGGGATTTCTCATAAAGTTTCCACTATGTACCATCCTCAAACCAATGGTCAAGATGAGTTGGAAAATAGGGAGATAAAGAAATTTTTTGAAAAAACTGTCAATCCCTCTAAGAAAGATTGGTCTGAGAAACTCTTGGATTCCCTTTGGGAATATCGTAAAGAATTCAAAACCATCCTAGGAATGTCACCATATAGGTTGGTTTATGGAAAATCATTCCATTTACCTGTTGAAATTGAGAATAAGACCTTTTTGGCAATAAAAAAAATGAACTTTGACATTTCTATGGCCGAAGCAAAGAGTAAATTAGATCTTAATGAACTTGAGGAACTTAGGATGGAGGCTTGCGAAAATTCAAGGATAAATAATGCTAGAGTTCAAGCATACCAATCTAGGAATATCAAAGTTAAACACTTTGTACTAGTAAAATCCATGCTCTTGTATAGTTCAAAACTTCATTTACACCCGAGAAAGTGGAGGTCCATATGGTCAGGTCCATACATAGTGCATAAGGTGTACCCCTAGGGGGCTGTAGAAATTCAAGATCCCACCAATGGTCAAAACTTTAAACTTAATGGTCATAGAGTCAAACCATTTATTGAACCATTCCAAAAACACGAAGTTGATGAAGACTTGTGTGAACCAACCATAGATGATGAAAATACTTAAACAATTAAGGGTCTAAGTCGAGCTAGAAACGTTAAACAAAAGAAATTTATAGGAGGAAACCCATGGTTTTCATGGTTCCAATTATTATGAATCATATTTATTTTTCAAATATGATTAATAAATCAATTTTATATTTAAAAAAATTCTTAATCAATCAACTCTGAATTTGATATTACCTTAGACTGTTGATATATTCTTCTATTATGAGTATGGATGGGTATAATAAAAGGGGAGCTACGTATTCATCCGTGTCACATGGTGTGATTCCTAAGTAATACCTTACCCATGAATTTAAAAATAAGACAATGTATCATCAATTTATTTTATTTTTATGCGTTTTTAGGTTATAATAAAAATAGAAAAAAATATAATAATAATTAAAAAAAAATTAAGGACACATCGTTGGTCATAGGGAAAACCCCGTCACGACCGGAGAAGCCATGGGGACTCGAACTCAGGACCAAAGGGAGACAGGGGAACACGCTTTCCACTGACCTACAACTTATAGTTCTTCCTTATTATATAATTTTTGTATATATACTTATATTTTACTTTTTTTATATAAATAGAAATATATAAATATATTGTTTTGTTTTGTTTTTTTGTTTTTCCTTGTTCTACTATGGAACTCTACGAGTGACATGGATATTGAAGGATTAAATTGGACCAGCATGAACGTCAACTTCAACCACCAGGTGACTTCATTCCATGATTCCCATCTTCAATATCCTCTTTTAACTCCTCTCATCTCCCCCCTTCTATGTTTTATTTTCTATAAACACTGGGGACAATGTTATTCTAATTTGGGGGGGTGAAAAGAAAAAAAATCCTTGTGAAATAAAAAATGTGTGGAAAGAAAAATTTCGTTAACCTTGAACATGATAATAAACATTGTAAAATTTGAAATTGAATATCAAATAATTTAGCATGCCATGATTCTAATTTTAATCCATGTATAATTTCACGAGCATATATTTTGGAAATTGTGTCTATCTGATGTGATATTTCATCATTTATATTTTCATCCAAATAAAAAAATTCCAAAATGCAAACCCTTTGGATAGTGGGGTATTAGTTTGATTTCATGGGGTCCCCCAAATAAATAGCATAGTTTTGGTGATCATTTTAGTTTTAATATCAGTATTCAATAAAAAAACCAATAAAAAAACAAAAAAAAAGAATAAATTTGTGAATAGAGCAATGAAATGACAAAATGTGTGGCTTTCAGCACTTGGGGATCGTGACTCCATAGTTTTCTGGCTTGAAGTTCGTAATTTTATCTCTATTTGTGGTAATTTGACTTTGTTTTTTACTGAGTTAACTCGAGATAATGCCTGAGTATGTGGGATTTACTTGTTTCCCTAAGGTCTTTGAGCTTGGGAGTTATCGGCAAAGTCTCGCTACATGGATTTACTCTACTGGGTGAAATTTCAATTACCATAGTAAAATTGCAAAAAAAAACAAAAAATATTTTTTTTTGAATACTCATCTTAATATTGAAATTTTATTCCACTTATCACCTCCATTATTTCCCCCTTGAATAAAGATGAACCCCCATGTCTATTGTGATTCCCAACACATCATCATGCTTAATTGATATTGGATGAAATATGGGGATGAATTTGAACAAAGGAATGGGATTGGTATTGGGTTATTCTTATTAAACTATCTTGTATTAAAATATTTTTATAGGTTTTATGACTATTTGGTATAAGGGTTTTTGGTAATCATTGTGTATTAAAATGTTTTGGAAAAGGGAATTTGAATTTCATATTCTTGAGATTTATTTTGCTCGGGACTAGAAAAACTCAAGTTGGTGGGTGTGATTAGCCACTTAATTAGGATAATATTAATTTTTAATATATATAATATTCATGTGCTTCATTATTCCTAAACACCATTTTAGTGCATTTTACACTTTGAACATCATTTCACATTATGATTGTAAGTCCTTCTTAAAATGCACTATTACATGGTACATTTTTGAACACCATATAAAATACCCAATAGTATTGGTTTCATTTTCATATTTAATTTTAAGGTTTCTCATTACATTAGTAACAATTCATACTTTTTGAGTACTTGAAGATTCACATTGGAAGACTACCAAAGTGGGTCTTGAACTAACAACATTCTTGGTGAAGTAAACTGGACAATAACACAATAAAAGTACTGTATCAACCAAGATTCAAGACAAATGATTATAAAAATTTAACTAAATATAGAGGAAAGAATGGGGAACATTTCATCCAACAATGAAAATATCTAATTCAAATTTTTTAATGGATTTTCAGGCATCCCTAGTTGAAGATGAAATTATCGGCCAGATTCTGTGGCCCAAAAAAACATCCCACCATTTCGAATATATCTCACAAAAAAATAATTTGGGCTTAAATTTTATAGGATGTTAGGAGAAATATGGGGATCCATTTTATTATTCTATGTCCTACTCAAATTCTGCTATCTAGAAGGTCATTTTGGCACTTCTGTTCGGTGGATACAAGCTGGCTGCCACTTCAGGTCAAGGGTGGAAAAGATCAAATTCCACAAACTTTACACCACCCTAAGCCTACTATACTCAAGTGGGATGACTTGAAGTATTGGAGAATCTACCCAAGGATTCCAAAATTTCTATTTAAGGTAGTGGTGGTGGAGGATTTGATTATCTTTTGTACTTTGTTTAATTGTAGTGTTATGCTGAGATTTTATTGTCTTGAGTTTGTCTGTCTCATTTAAGTTGTTAAATTTACCTTAGTTTCTTAATAAAAGTTATTATTATCCTCTTATTCTATTCTTATTAATATCACATTGATACTGTTGGCTCAATTTGTGAATTTATTCACACAAAACCTTGTGAAATTTTCACACAACAGGGCAGTGATCGTTATTTAATTGTCTTTTTTTACTTCTTCAATTCCTCCCTCATGGGTCTACTTCCCACTTCCATTGAAACCATAGAATAAATGGAGTGCTAACACACTTATGGGTTTATCCAAGGGAGTAAAAAGGGGTTGTATTGGATGTTATTTCTCACTCCATTAATGTATAATCACTTCTTTGAATTGATAATTTTTTTGGTGATCTTTGAACTCCTTCGTTCTTATTGAATTTAAGGTCATACACTTCAAGTTCTAATTCGAACCTTTACCTTGGAGTGCTCAAAACTTTGATCCTTCTAGTGTATAGGTGTTTAGTATTAGGGTGTGTAGGGCACTTGGCCTAGGAACTCCACCGATACTGGGCCCACATCCACACTACAGTAGCAATCCCCCAACCTGTCTCCACAATTGGGACCCACCGGGACACGTGGCCCAAGAACCCCATATATACAAGGGGTTGTTGCAAAGATATAGTTTCGAACGTAGGTCACCTTTAACACCGACCCATGGAAATCAAAGCCAACCACTGAGATCCAGCTTAGTGGTTGGCATCGAGTTCCATGGGCTCGGTGTTAAAGGCGACCCAGGTCCAAAACTGGGTGTTCAGAACAACCCGCTGTATATATGGGGTTCCTGGGCAATGTGTCCCAGTTGTGAAGACGGGTTGGGGGATTGCTGCTACTAGGGGGCAGTATCGGTGGGGTTCCTAGGACAGGTGGCCTAGTGGGCCCCACTAGGTTCCATATCATAAAAGATATCTCTTTTATGACATGGGACCTCAGTGGGACCCACTAAGGAAGCTGGCCTAGGAACCCCACCGATACTAGGACCACATCCTCGCTACAACAGCAATCCCCCAACCAATCTCCACAACTGGGACCCACTAGGACACGTGGCCCAGGAACCCCATATATACGGCTGGTTGTTGCGAACAACCGGTTTCGAACCCGGGTCGCCTTTAACAAGGAGCCCATGGAACTCGATGCCAACCATTGAGTTGCAGATGAGTGGTTGAAATCGAGTTCCATGGGCTCGGTGTTAAAGGTGACCCAGGTTCGAAACCGGTTTTTCACAACAACCTGCCGTATGTATCGGGTTCGTGGGCCACGTGTCCCTTGGGTCCCAGTTGCAGAGAAGGGTTTGGATATTGCTGCTGCAGTGGGGCTGTGGGCCCATTATCAGTGGGGTTCCTAGTAGGTCCCACAAGGGTCCTACATTATAAAATAATGATGTGAGACCCATAGGGTGGCCTGATCTTCACAATGTATGGCGGCGGATGAAGGATGTGGTTTCATGAAAAGTGGTGGATGATGGGTATGGATAGCAGATGCAAGTATTCAATCAACACTATAAGGAGTGCAACCTACTACTTAGAAAACACAATCAAAAGAGGGATGTGATATCCACTCCACACAACAATGCACATGGGTTGAGGCACGGAATTGGGGGCTTTGTGATCTTGGATCACCAATCTTACTTGTATATTGATAAGGCAAGAATGCACAAGAGAAAGGGGAAAAACTGGGACAATCCTCAAACAATGGAGAGAAACAAATCACAAGCTCCCAATAAAATCTTGAATTAAAATACAATGCCATGGGGTGGCTATTTATAGCAATGGGGTGATACAATAGTCAAGGGTTTAATACCCTAAAGTCATAAAGGCTAAATCTACCTTGTCCCCTTAAAGTAAAAAAGATAAAGTCTAACAAATAATTTTGGGAAAAGTAGCACATGCCTTTCCACCCATATCCCACTGGATTTGACTTTGAGTATCTAGCCCACCATATTTGACTTTGGTGTCCAACGATGCCATTCTAGAATTCTCCATGTGGGTAAGGCTTCTAAAATTCATGCAACCATGTGGGCCAAACTTCAAACATCATATTTGGTCTTGAATAAGTGAGATAATAGGCCCATTTTCTCTATCCATGCAAGGAAAAATCCATTGGGCCTTTAATTAAGTGATATGAGTGCCCATTATTGCATTAAACCCCTTCAATCTCCCATGCGTCATCGGGCCTTGAAAATCCAACTCCTCCACCCGGGAAATTGACTTGGTGCCATCGATATGGTTCTCATCAATTTTTAGGATTTTTTTTGTGTTTTAGGGTTTTTAGGGATTATAAGGGTTTTTACGGGATTTCTCCATTTTTAGGGTATAGGGTGTTTTTATGGTTTTTTTGCGTTTTCAAATTTTTGGGGTTTTTTTTCCAATTTTTTAGGGTTTTAAAGGTTTTTAGAGTTTATAAAATTTTAAGTATTTTAAGGGGTTTTATTGGTTTTTACCATTTTTTAATGTTTTAATGGTTTTTATGGTTTTTAGGGGATTCTTTGAATTTTTATGGTTTTTTATGTTTTCAGGGATTTTTAAGGCTTTTTCGGCTTCTTATGGTTTTATGGTTTTTTATGTTTCTAAGGATTTGGAGGGTTTTTATTGTTTTTCAGTGTTTTAGTGTTTTTTGGGTTTTTAGGGTTTCTACAGTCTTTTGGGGTTTTTAGTGTGTTTTTTTATTTTTAGGGGTTTAAAGGGTTTTTAGATTTTTTTAACTTTTTTTTCTTTTAAGGGGTTTTATAGTTTTTAGTGGTTTTTAGGGTTTTTATGGGGTTTTAGTGTTTTTTATGGTTTTAGGTGTTTTATGGTTTTTAGGGGGTTTTTCAAATTTTTAGGGATTTTTTAGGGATTGTTTATGATTTTTATGGTTTTTGGGGGGGTTTTGGGTTTTTAGGGGTTTTCAGGGGTTTTCAGGGTTATTTAGGGTTTTAGTGTTTTTTAAGGTTTTTAGAATATTTTAGTTTTTTTGAGTTTTTTAGGGTTTTTAAGGTTTGTAAAAGTTTTTAACATTTTTAGGGGTTTTAATCGTATTTATAGTTTTTAGTGGTTTTTAGGGTTTTAGGGTTTTTAGGGGTTTTAAAGGGTTTTTAGGGGTTTTATGGTTTTCAGGGATTATTCTGGGTTTTTTTATGAATTTAGAGATTTTTAAGGCCTTTTTAGGATTTTTAGGGTTTTTAGGGTTTTTAGGGATTTTGAATGTTTTTAGGTTTTTTCATGGATGTTTGGGGTTTTAGGGGTTTTCATGGGTTTTAGGGTCTTCTTGGGTTTTTAGTGATTTTTTGATTTTTTAGGGTTTTAAGGGTTTTAGAGTTTTTTTATCATTTTTTGGGAAATAATGGTTAGTAGAGTTTTTAGTGAGATTTTAGGGTTCTATTGGGTTTTAGGTTTTTAACGGTTTTTAGGGGTTTTTATGGTTTTTTGGGGTTTTTATGGTTTTTAGGGGTTTTTTAGAGTTTTTATGGTTTTTTATGATTTCTTGGATTTTTTAGGATTCTTATGGTTTTTAGGGTTTTTAAAGTTTTTAGGTATTTTGAGGGTTTTCAGAGTTTTTTAGAGTTTTTTAGGGTTTTAGTTTTTTTTAGGGTTTTAAGGGCCTTTTTGTGTATTTTGGGTTTTTTATTTTTCTATGGTTTTTGCGGTTTTTAGAGTTTTTTAACAATTTTTGGGGTGAAAGGGTTTTTAGTTTTTTTGTGGGTTTTACGGGTTTTACGGGTTTTTAGAGTGTTTTAAGGTTTTTATAGATTTTATGGGTTTTAATAGAGTTTTTAGGGTTTTTAAGTTTTTTTATGTTTTTAGTGAATTTTAGGGACTTATTAGGATTCTTATAAGTTATGGTGATTTTTTGTTTTGTTAGAAATTTTAATGGTTATTATTTGTTTTTCAGGGTTTATTAGGGTTTTTAGGATCTTTTAGTGTTTTTTGGATTATATATTTTTAGGGATTTGAAGGTTTTTTGAGTTTTTTAATGTCTTTAGGGGGTTTAAGGGTTTTTATAGTTTTTAGAGGGTTTTAGGGTTTTATGGGTTTTTAGGGGTTTTTAAGGTTTTGAGTTTTTTATGATTTTCAAGTGTTTTCAGGGTTTTTAGGGTTTTTTATGTTTTGAGGGATTTTTATTTATTTTTCATAATTTTTTTATTTTTATGAATTTTTAGGTTTTTAGTGATTTTGAGGGTTTTTAGGGTGTTTAGGGTTTTTTTTGGGGTTTTATTTGGTTTTTAGTGTTTTTTTTTATTTTTTTAGGGGTTTAAAGGGTTTTTAGAGAATTTTAATGATTTTAGGGGTCTTTAGGGTCTTTAGAGTTTTTAGTGATTTTTATAGTTTTATGGGTTTTTAAATATTTTTATGGGTTTTTATGGTTTTCAGGGGGTTTTCATAGTTTTTAGGGTTTTTTATGTTTTCAAGTAATTTTAGGGAATTTTTTTGGTTTTATGGTATTTAGGTTTTTTAGGGATTTTGAGGGGTTTTATGGTTTTTAAGGTTTTTAGGGTTTTTAAGGGTTTTTTGAGTTTTTGGTGACGTTTTAGAGTTTTATGGAATTTTTAAGGTTTCTAGGGGTTTTTATGGTCTTCCTGGGGTTTTTAGGGGTTTTAGGGTTTTTTTACCTTTTTTGGGATTTTTTGGGTTTTTTTGGGATATTTATGTTTTTTATGGTTTTTAGGGTTTTTAGGGGGTTTAGTGATTTTGTAGGGTTTTTAGGTTTTTTGGGGGGTTTCAGGGTTTTAGGGGTTTTTTAGTGTTTTTTTGGGTTTTTTGTGTTTTTTAGGGTTTATAATTTTTTTTAGCGATTTTAACATTTTTTGGGATTTAAAGGGTTTTTAGAGTATTTAGTGGGATTTTAAGGATTTTTAGGGTTTTTAGGGTTTTTACGTTTTTAGGGGGGTTTATGGTATTTGAGGGTAATTCAGTGTTTTTTGGGTTTTTTACATTTTTGTTATTTTTAGATATTTTTAGGATTTTTATTGCATTTAGGGTTTTTAGGGGTTTTATAGTTTTTAAGGTTTTTAGGGTTTTTTATGTTTTCAGGGATTTTAGGGTTTCTTTAGGAATTTTCGGGTTTTTAGGGTTTTTTGGTATTTTTAGGGATTTTAGGGGTTTTCTTGGGTTTTTATAGGTTTTCATGGTTTTTAGGGTCTTTTGGGTTTTGGGGATTTTTTTTGAGTTTTTTAGGGTTTTAATTTTTTTTAGACTGTTTTAACGTTTTTAGGGGTTTAAAGGGTTTTTGGAGTTTTTAGTGGTTTTTTAGTTTTTATGGGTTTTATGGTTATTAAGGTTTCTAGGGGTTGTAGCTTTCAGGGGTTTTCAAAGCCTTTTAAGGTTTTTTACATTTAGGTATTTTTAGGGTTTTTTATGGTTTTCAAGGTTTTTGGGGATTTTGGAAGTTTTTCAGGGTTTTTAGGGTTTCTAGAGTTTTTAGGGTTTTTATGATTTTTTTTGGTTTTAGGGTTTTTTTTGAGTTTTTTAGGGTTTTAGAGTTTTTTACAGGTTTTAACATTTTTATAGGTTTTAAGGGTTTTTTTAGTGTTTTTAGTTGTTTTATGGGGTTTAGGGTTTTTAAAGTATTTAGGGGTTTTATGGTTTTCAGGGGTTTTTCATGGGTTTTAAGGTTTTTTATGTTTTCGAGGAATTTTTGGAAATTTTTTGGTTTTTTATCGTTTTTAGAGTTTTTTAAGGTTTTTAAGGATTTTTAGGATTTTTAGGGGTTTTCAGGTTATTAGTGGTTTTAGGGGGTTTAAGGTTTTTGAGTCCATTTATGGTTTTCGGGGGGGGGTGTTTATGATATTTTAGAGTTTTTAATGTTTTTAGGGGTTTAAAGGGTTTTTATAGTTTTTAGTGGGTTATTATGGATTTTTAGTGTTTTATGGTTTTTTATGTTTTCATGGATTTTTATTTTTTTTTAGGGTTTTTAGGTATTTTGAGGGTTTTAGGGGTTTTTAGGGTTTTTTAGGGTTTTGAGGGGTTTTCAGTGTTTTTACAGTCTTTTGGGTTTTGTTTTTTTTTGTTTTTAGGGTTTTTATGGATTTTTAGTGTTTTTAATGTTTTTAGGGGTTGTAAGGGGTTTTAATGTTTTTAGTGGGTTTTTTTGGTTTTTTGGGGTTTTAGGGTATTCAATGTTTTTAGGGCCTATTGTGATTTTTAGGGGGTTTTTTTGGGTTTTTGGGTTTTCTAATGTTCTCATTGGTTTTTAGGGATTTTTTAGGGTTTTAGTGATTTTGTGCATTGTTAGGGTTTTTAGTTTTTTGGCATTTTTTGGGTTTTTATGGTTTTTTAGGTTTTTAGGTTTTTTTTATGTTTTTAATTTTTTATGGTTTGTTAGATCTTTTTAGCATTTTTATGTTCTTTTTGAATTTTTAGGATTTTTTTTTTAGTTTTTTAGTTGTTTCATGGGTTTTTATATTTTTTTAATGTTTTTAGGGGTGTTCAGGGTTTTCAGGTTTTTTTTGGGATTTTTAGGTTTTTAGGGATTTTTAGGGATTTTTTTTGGATTTTTTATGGTTTTTAGGGTTTTTGTAATTTTGAGTATTTTTAGGGGTTTTAGGGGTTTTTAGGGTGTTTCATGATTTTTAGGTCCATTTTGGGTTTTCAAGGGTTTTTGTTTACCTTTTTAGGGGTTTAAAGGTTTTTAGAGTTTTTTTACGTTTTTAATGGTTTTAAGGATTTTTAGTGTTTTCAGTGGTTTTTTATAGTTTTTAGGGTTTTTTACGTTTTCAAGGATTTTTACGGGTTTTTGGGTTTTTATTGTTTTTTTGGGTTTTTAGGGTTTTTAGGGATTTTGAGGGTTTTTAGGATTTTTATGGGTTTTTATGTGTTTAGGGATTTTAGGGTTTTAATCAGGGTTTTGGGGTTTTTTGAGTGTTTGATGTGTTTTAAGGGTTTGGAGAGTTTTTTAATGTTTTTAGGGGTTTAAAGTGTTTTTAGAGTGCTTAGTGGGGTTTTAGGGTTTTATGGTTTTTTTTAGGGTTTTTATGGTTTTTATGTTTTCAGGGATTTTTAGGGAATTTTTAGGATTTTATCATTTTTAAAGCTTTTAGGGTTTTATGGATTTTGAGGGGTTTTAGGGGTTTCTTGTGTTTATAAGGTTTTTCTAGTTTTGTAAGGTTTTAATGTTTTTTAAGAATATTTTAAGGTTTTTAGCGGTTCTAAGGGTTTTTAGAGTTTTTAGTGGTTTTAGGGGTTTTTTGGGGTTTTAGGGTTTTTAAGGTTTTTAGGGGTTTTATGGTTTTGGGGAGTTCTTTAGGGTTTTAGGGGTGCTTAATTTTTTGGGATTTTTATGGATTTTTTAGGATTTTTATTAATTTTTGAGTTTTTTTGGGTTTCTAGGGGTTTTGATGGATTTAGGATTTTTATAGGATTTTTAGGGGTTTTAGGGTTTTTTGGGGTTTTATGGTCTCTTTGGGTTTTTTGGGTTTCTTTGAGTTTTTTAGGGATTTTCATGGTTTTTAGAGTTTTTAGGGTTTTTTAAGGATGTAGGGGTTTTATGGTTTTCAGGTGTTTTCAAGGTTTTTAGGGTTTTAGGGTTTTTATGATTTCAAGGATTTTTAAGGATATTTAGGATTTTCATGGTTTATAGTGTTTTTCAGGGTTTTAGGGATTTTAAGGGTTTTTAGGGGTTTTAAGGGAATTTTGGGTGTTTTTTGGGTTTTTGGGTCTTTTTTGTGTATTCTAGGGTTTTTTTTGAGTTTTTTAGGATTTTTAAGGATTTTTAGATTTTTTAACATTTTTATGGGTTTTATGGGTTTTTATAGTTTTTAGTTGATTTTAGGGTTTTATGGGGTTTTAGGGGTTTTTAAGGTTTTTAGGGGTGTTTAAGGTTTTCAAGGGTTTTAAGGGTTTTTATGGTTTTTTGCATTTTTAGGGTTTTTTAGGACTTTTTTATGTGTTTTAATTTTTTTGGGGTTTTTAGGATTTTTAGATATTTTGAGGGTTTTAGGGGTTTTAACTCTTTTTCAGGGGGTTTTTGGGTTTTTCATAGTTTTTAGGGATTTTGGGTTTGTAGGGGGTGGTTTAAGTTTTTAGGGATTCTGAGGTTTTCTAGAGTTTTTTTATGTTTTTTGGGGTTTAATGGGTTTTAGTGTTTTTAGTGGTTTTTAGGGTTTTTATGTGTTTTTAGGGTATTTTAAGGTTTAAGGGGTTTTATGGTTTACATGGGTTTTTTTTTGGTTTTTTAGGGGGTTTTACTTTTTGAAGGATTTTTTGGTATTTTTAAGATTTTTAATGTTTTTAGGGTTTTTTAGGATTTTTAGGGATTTTAAGGGGTTTTAGGGGTTTTAGGGGTTTTCATGGTTTTTTTGGGGTTTTAAGGTTTTTAGGGTCTTTTTTGGTTTTAGTGTTTTTTGAACTTTTTAGGGGTTTTAAAGGTTTTTTGGAGTTTTCTTATGTTTTAGGGGGGGTGTAGGGTTTTTAGAGTTTTTAGTGGTTTTAGGGTTTTATAGGTTTTTAGGGTTTTTATGGTTTTCAGGAATTTTTTGGGGTTTTAGGGTTTTTTACATTTTTGTTGTTTTTAGGCCTTTTTTTGGATTTTTATGGGTTTTCAGGTATTTTAGGGTTTTTTGAGTTTTGAGGTTTTTTATAGAATTTGAGTGTTTTATAGGGTTTTTAGAGAATTTCATGGGTTTTACGGTATTTTTGGGGTTTTAGCATCTTTTTTTGTTTTTTTGGGTTCTTAAGATTTTTTAGGGTGTTTATCATTTTTTAGGGTTTTTAGGAGTATTTATCGTTTTTAGTGGTTTTATGGATTTTATGGGTTTTTAGGGTTTTTAAGGTATTTAGGGGTTTTAAGGCATTTAGGGGTTTTATGGTATTAAGGGGGTTTTTAGGGTGTTTTACATTTTTATGGATTTTTAGGAATTCTTTAGGATTTGTATGTTCTAAGGTTTTTTAGCGTTTCTAGGGATTTTGAGGGTTTTTAGGGGTTTTCTGAGTTTTAAGGTTTTTTAGGGTCTCTTTGGGTTTTTAAGGGGTTTTTTTTTATTTTTTAGGGTTTTTACGTTTTTAAATTTTTTTTATGTTTGTAGGTGGTTTTAAGGGTTTTTAGAGTTTTTAGCGATTTTCGGGTTTTTATGGTGTTTAGGGGTTTTAATGTTTTTAGGGGTTTTAATGTTTTTAGGGGTTTTATGGTTTTTTAGGGGTTTTAGGGTTTTTTAGGTTTTTAGAGATTTTTAGGGATTTTTTATTATTTTTATGGTTTTTTAGGTTTTTAGGGGTTTTATGAATTTTTAGGGATTTTATGATTTGTCCGGGATTTTTAGGGGATTTAGGGTTTTTCTTTTCTTTTTGGGGTTTTAGGGTTTGTTTTTTAGTTTTTAGGGTTTTTAATTTTTTTTATAGTTTTTAACATATTTAGGAGTTTTTAGAGTTTTTAATGGGTTTTTAGCATTTTTATGGTTTTTTAGTGTTTTTAAGGTTTTTAGGCAAGGAAGATGCGAGGGTCGCGCTATTCCCGGCCCCCCCAAATTTATTAGAAAGAAAAAAGAGACACATCAGACAAGGGAGGGGAGGGGTCAAATGACCCACACCCAAAAAACCCCTTACAACCCAAGACACAAAAAGCCAAAAAAGTCAAAAGTGAAAAAAGAAAAAACACACAAAGCCAAGCAACCACCACCATCATCCAACATCATCCAGCATCCAGTAGCTCACAGCTAACCAATGACCAGTATTCAAACTCAACTAGCAATCAACATCCAGCAGCAGCACGATCATAAACCAAATCTTCAGCAACTCCCAGCTCAGCCGCAACCAGCATCTAGCATCACAATTTCCATCATCTAGCGCATTCCAGCATCCAGCAGCACCACATTCAATCAACACAGCAACACAGCAGCAGCAGCACGTCCAAACTAACTAGCCCCAGCAACCAACAACACCAAAACCGACATCGCAACCAATCACAACCAACAGCATGAAACCACAGCATGAGCACCACAACCAAACGCGGCCATCATCACCTCCCAACAAACAACGACCAGTAGCTCCATTCACACCATTTATAGTGACAAGAATGTCCTCCCCAAGAGGATCCACTGCCAGTAAAATAGGACCACCAACATCAAGAAACAAGCAGCAAATTCCAACGAGTGATAGCTCCAAAACCCCAACACCAGCAACAAAAGCATCACCGCCTCCATGCCGATCAGCTCCTATCAACTTGCAGCTCATAAAGCAACAACCAGCAAATCCTAACCCATCGCCAAAAAAGGAGTTGTAGCTCAAAAACCAGCAGTCATGGTCTTCGAACCAAACAACTTTCAGCATTCCACGTTTCGTAGCATAGCTAACCACATACCTCCATCAATTACACAAATATCACCAAATCCAACTCAGCAAACCCAGAAACCAGAACCCTTTAATAACCGAAATCACAACCAAGCAGTAGGAGAACATGAAATTCCAAAAGGTCCGACCGAATCTAGCATCAACAAACTGGAGCGAGGACGAAGCCAAGAGACTAGGATGAGCACGCACCTGCAGCTGCTTCATGAACCGACAAAAGGACCGAACTAGGGAAAAGAAAAAACCTCCTTCCACAACATGGAATCGAGAAGGGCCTGACCAGCACCGCCAGACCATATCGTTGTACCATCCGCAGAAACGAAGTGCCTTCCAAGAAGAACCTGGATGCCGAAGCAACCAAATCTGTCATTGATCCCCTTCACCACGTTGACCCACCTACAGAAACCCTAGATCTGAAAAAAGACCCTGATCCGCGGCTGCTGGAAGATGATGACCCATTCAAGATCAAGCCGATCTGAAGATATCGCAACCACCATAGCCGACAGAGGCCTGACTCGGCAGCAACGGAGCAACGCCGCGTCAAAGTATGAAACCCAGAGCAAAGAAACTCGGGGAAGTCGAAGCCATCGAAGCGTGAAAGCCACCACTGTCTTGAGGCTGAAGATCACATCCAGAGCATGCCATCGCCAAGAACTAGGAAGGAGAAAGGGTCCAACGTTGAAGCTCCGATCTGGATCCAGGGGAAAACCTGGAAGAAGCGTCGAGCGAGAGAGAATCCCAGGGGAGTGCACCGCCATCCCTTTCTTTAAGGTTTTTGGGTTTTTTATGGTTTTTTGGGGTTTTTCAGGGTTTTTTGGGTTTTTTATAATTCCAGGGATTTTTAGGGATTTTTTTAGGATTTTTACAGTTTTTAGGGTTTTTATCGATTTTGAGGGGTTTAGGGTTTTTTCAGTGTTTTTTAATTTTTTTAGGGGTTTTCATGGTTTTTAGGGTCTTTTGGGGTTTCTAGCGTTTTTTAAAAAAAATGGGTGTTTTAAGGCTTTTAAGAGTTTTCTAACATTTTATGGGTTTTAATGGTTTTTAGAGTTTTTAATGATTTTTAGGTTTTTTTTTGGGTTTTTAGGGTCTTTTAAGGTTTTTGGAGTTTTTATGGTTTTTTGGGGGTTTTCAGGGTATTTAGTATTTTTTAAGTTTTTAGGGTTTTTAGTGTTTTTTACGATTTTTATGGTGTTTAGGTTCTTTATTTTTTTAGGTATTTTGAGGGTTTTAATAGTTTTTAGGGTTTTTAGGGTTTTTATGAGTTTTAGATCCTTTTTTAGTTTTTAGGGGTTATATGTTTTTTATAGTTTTTAACGTTTTTAGGGGTTTTAAGGGGTTTATAGATTTTAGTGGGTTTTTAGGGTTTTTATGGGTTTTTAGGGTTTTTAATTTTTTAGGGAGTTTTATGGTTTCCAAGGTATTTTCTGGGTTTTTAGTTTTTTACATTTTCTGGGATTTTAAGGGATTTTTTAAAATTTTAATGGTTTTTATAATTTTTTAGTATTTTTAGGGATTTTTAGGTGTTTTAATGGTTTTTAGGGGTTTTTAGGGTTTTTTTAGGATTTTTCAGGGTTTTTAGGGTCTTTTGGGGGTTTTAGAGTTTTAATGGTTTTTAGGGGTTTTTAGAGTTTTTTTAAGTTTTATAGGGGTTTTAAGGTTCTTGGAGTTTTTTTAACATTTGTAGGGGTTTTAAGCGTTTGTAAAGTTTTTATTAATTTTAAGTGTTTTTATAGGTTTTTAGGGTTTTTAAGGTTTTTCGGGGTTTTATGGTTTTTAGGGTTTTTTCAGGTTCTTAGGGTTTTTTATGTTTTCAGGGGTTTTAGGGACTTTTAGGATTTTTATGGGTTTTATAGTTTTTAAAGATTTTGAGGGTTTTTTGTGTTTTCAGGGGTTTTTTAAGGTTTTTAGGGTTTCTTAGGTTTTTATGGTCTTTTGGATATTTAGGTTTTTTTGAGTTTTTAGGGTTTTTTGAGTTTTTAGGGTTTTATGGGTTTTTAGAGTATTTAAACATTTTTAGAAGTTTTAAGGGTTTTTAGAGTTTTAGTGGCTTTTTAGTCTTTTTATGGGTATTTAGGGGTTTTTAGGTTTTTAGGGTTTTTTATAGTTTTTAGGGGTTTTCAAGGCTTCTAGTGTATTTTACGTTTTCAGGGATTTTTAGGGTTTTTTTAGTATTTTTATGGTTTTTTGGGACTTTGAGGGGTTTTATGGGGTTTTATGGTTTTTATGGTTTTAGAGTTCTTAGGATCTTTTTTGGTTTTGGGTTTTTTTTTGAGTTTTTTGGGTTTTTATGGTTTTTTAGTATTTTTTATCATTTTAAGGGTTTTAAGTGTTTTTAGAGTTTTACTGGGTTTTTTAGGGGTTTTATGGGTTTTTAAGCTTTTTAAAGGTTTTTAGGGGTTATTATGGGTTTTTACGTTTTCAGGGATTTTAGATCTTTTTTATGATTTTTATGGGTTATAGGTTTTTAAGGATTTTGAGGGTTTTTATGGGTTTTGAGGGTTTTTAAGGTTTTTAGGGGTTTTTTTGAGTTTTTAGTGTTTTTAGTGTTTTTTGTGTTTTAATCAATTTTAGTGTTTTTATGGGGTTTTAGCGATTTTTAGGGGGTTTTTATGGTTTTCAGGGGGTTTTCAGGTTTTTTCAGGTTATTTACATTTTTAGGGATTTTAGGGATTTTTTAGGTTTTTTATGGGTTTTAATAGTTTTTTTGTTTTATTTTATTTTGAAGTTTTTTAGGATTTTTAGGGTTTTTAGGGTTTTTCAGGGTTTTAGGGTCTTTTAGGGGTTTTAGGGTTTTATATAATTTTAGGATTTTTAGGGTTTTCAGGTTTTTTTGTGTTTTTAGTGTTTTTTAGGGTTTTTAGGGTCTTTTGGGTTTTTATGGTTTTTTACCTTTTTAAGGTTTTTATGTTATTTAGAGTTTGTTAACGTTTTAGAGGTTTTATGTGTTTTTAGATTATTTAGTTGGTTTTCTTGGTTTTTTGGGGGTTTTATAGCTTTTAGGGATTTTATGGTTTTCAGGGTTTTTTGGGTTTTTCACAGTTTTTAAGGGTTTTTTTGTGTTTTTTATTTTTTTTTAGAGAATTTTATGGATTTTTTTGGTTATATATGGTTTTTGGTGTTTATGGTTTTTAGGGGTTTATGGTTTTTAGGGTTTTGAGGGGTTTTATGGTTTTTTTGGCGTTTTAGAGTTCTTTTGAGTTTTTTATGGTTTTTAAGGTTTTAGAGTTTTTTTCTTAATTAGGGGTTTTAAGTGTTTTTTTTGAGTTCTAATGGGTTTTTAGGGATTTTATGGGTTTTTAGGATTTTTAGGGTTTTTAGTATTTTTAGGGTTTCTTAGTCTTTTTTGGGTTTTTGGGGGTTTTATGGTTTTTTTAGTGTTTAGGGTTTTTTTATAGTTTTTAGGCTTACTATTTTTTTTAGAGCTTTTAACATTTCTAGGGGTTTTAATGGTTTTTAGAGTTTTTTGTGAGGTATGGTTTTTAGTTTTCTTTTAGGGTTTTTATGGGTTTTTAGGGTTTTTAAGGTTTTTAGGGGATTTATGGTTTTCAAGGGTTTTCAGGGTTTTCAGGGTTTTTAGGGATTTTTATGTTTTCAGGGATTTTAAGGGCTTTTTTAGGTTTTTATGTTTTTTAGGTTTTTCTTTGGTTTTTAGGGATTTAGAGTGATTTTAGGGAATTTTTTCATGATTTTTACTATTTTTAAGGGTTTTCAGAGCTTTTAGGACATTTTGGATTTTTAGGGTTTTTATATTTTTTTGTTGTTTTTAAGGTTTTTTAGAGTTTATTAACTTTTTTAGGGGTTTAATTGGTTTTTATAGATTTTTACGGTTTTTAAGGGTTTTAGGGATCTTTTGGTTTTCAGGTTTTTTAAGGTTTTTTTACGTTTTCATGGATTTTTAGGGTCTTTTTAGAATTTTTTTTTGTTTTTAGGGCTTTTGGGGTGTTTAGGGATTTTGAGGATTTTGAGGATTTTTTAGGGTTTTTAGGATTTTCGGGGGTTTTAAGGTCTGTTTTGGGTTTTATGGGTTTAAAGGTTTTTATAGAGTTTTTAATGTTTTTAGGGTTTTTTAGGATTTTTAGAGTTTTTATGGGTTTTAGGGTTTTATGGGTTTTTGCAGATTTTTATGGTTTTTAGGGGTTTTAATATATTTCAATATTTTTCTCAGTTTTTTGGGATTTTTACGTTTTTATAGATTTTAGGGATTTTTATGATTTATATTGTTTTTGGTATTTTGATGGGTTTTAGAGACTTTCAAAGTTTTTAGGGTTTTTCGGGTTTTTCGGGTCTTTTTGATTTTTTAGGGGTTTTAAGGTTTTTTAGAGTTTTTAATGTTTTTAGGGATTTTAAGGATTTTTAGATTTTTAGTGGTGTTTAGGGAATTTTTTGGATTTTTATTATTTTTAGGGTTTTTTGGGGATTTTACGGGTGTTTATCATTTTTTAATGTTTTTTAGGGTTTTTATTTTTTTAGGGTTTTTAGTTTTTTAGTGTTTTTAGATTTTTTAGTATATTTTTAGGGTTTATTATGGTTTTTAGGGGTTTTTTATGGGTTTTATGGTTTTTTATGGTTTTCTTGGGTTTTTACGGTTTTGGAAAATTTAAGGGATTTTTAAGGGTTTTTAGAATTTTTATGTGTTTTAGGGATATTTTGGTTTTTAGGGATTTTAGGGGTTTTAGGGTTTTTCAAGGTTTTTTACGGTTTTTAGTGTTTTTAGGGGTTTTCAATATTTTTAGGGTCTTTTGGGTTTTGGGGTTTTTTTTGAGTTTTTTAGGGTTTTTAATGTTTTTTAATGTTTTAGTGGTTTTAAGGGTATTAAGGATTTTTTGTGGGGTTTTAAGATATTTATTGGGTTTTAAGGCAAGGAAGATGTGAGGGTCATGCTATTCCTGACCCCCCCAAGTTTATTATTATGAAAAAAAGACACAGTAGACAAGGGGGGAGGGGTCAAACGACCCACACCCAAAAACCCTTACCAAACCCAAAACCAGAAAACCCAAAGGACCAAAAACCACACAAAAACAAGCAAATCATACAAACAGAAAAGAACCCAGCAGTAGTCCCAACCAAACAGTAATCAGCAACCAGCAGCAGCAAGACTATAAACCACAACTTCAACACCTCTCAGCTAAGCAGCAACCATCATCCATCATCACAATTTCTAGCATCCGGCATCACAAATTCCAGCATCCAGCACTTTCTCTCCAAGAAGGTTCACCACAAACAACACGGAATCACCATCACCGGAAGCATAAGTATCAGCATCACCACCATCATCCAACACCAACATAGAGTCCCAACCAAGCCATCCACCACCCTCTTCAACTGCATCAATCCAAGCAGCGTCCATCAACCAACAGCTCAGATTCCAGTATTCAAGGCCTCTTATCCTAACATCTTCTAGCATGCCACACCTAGGCGTACCATCAACAGCATAGGACCGCCATCACCCATGCTTAGAATCACCAGCTTAATCATAGTCTAGCTCACCCGCAAGAAAAAACCATCCCAAAAGTTGCTGAAGAACACTAGCTCCAATCACGCCTTGGAGAAAAGCAGCAACACACCACACATATCTCGCATCGGCACATGCCAAATGACGTAGTGGAAATAGAAAATTCAAACAAACCAGAGAACAGGGAAACCAACGCCCATGCCTAGAACCCATCTGCAACACCCAAAGGAAAGGCAACATCCAGCACCACTCAACATTTCCAAGATCTAGCACTCTCTACGATTCAAAACCAAACCAGCCACAACGCAGAAGTCCAAAGTCTAGAATAAAATCCATAACGCAACACAATAAAGTGGTCCCTTCATTAACAGCATGAAGCAGAACCAAAAGCCCAGAAATACGCACCTACAAAACCTATACAAATTGATGCCAAGAAGATCTCATCCGCGCCTCCTCCAAGCTCTGGGCAGAACCGGAAGCCCGCATAGTACTGACCAACACCAATCTCCTTTTACCGTCAGAAGAACAGAAAATCCACCAAGAAACACTTGGTACCAAATCACTGCGGAAAAAACTTGACTCGTCTTGACTCCACCAAAACCGCCACCCAGAGCGTTGACCATGGATGCCGCGATGAAGAGCAGAATCCAGATCTTCCAAGGCCAAGCCAAATCATCACAAGATCTAGTCCAAATCGATGCTATCCATGCCCAAATTAGACTGCCAGATCCTGACTCCATCAAGTCCCTACCTCATCTCCCACAAGATCAGCAGGGAAGGAGACCTCTCAAACAGAACTCCAACCGCATCATCAGACTGGAAGAGATCATTGGACCGAGACTGCCAACACTTTCATTGAATCCCTTGACCCCACTAACCCGTCTGTGGACACCCCAGATCTAAAAGCGTATCCCTGAAAGGATGAAATCCAGTAGGGATCATGGCTTCCAAGGAATCGATGGCTTCACCACAATCCAGATCGGAATGATCTGATGAATAGAATCTCCACACGACCCAGGCTAGGTTGTCGCTGCCTTTCCCTGAAAAGAAAATCCAGATTCTATCGCCAACCAGCATCTGCCTTGTCTCCCGCAAATGCACCAGGGAAGAAGGCCGCTCGAACAGAAAACCATTCGCAGCAACCAACCTGAGTAAATCGCTGAAGATGTCGAAAAGGATTCCATGAGGAAACCCTGGAGAGAGCAATGAAATTGTTCTTTCTTCTATTGGGTTTTACGGGTTTTTAAGGTTTTTTGGGGTTTTTATGGTTTTCTGGGTTTTTTTAGGCGTTTTCAGGTTTTTTACATTTTCAAGGATTTTTAGGGATTTTTAGGTTTTTTATTATTTTTAGTGATTTTACGGTTTTTAGTGATTTTAAGGGGTTTTATGGTTTTTTAGGGTCTATTGGGGTTTTAGTGGTTTTTTTTTTGTTTTTTATGGTTTTATAGGTTTTTAATTTTTTTAGGGGTTTTAAGGGGTTTTAGAGTTTTAGTTGTTTTTTAGTGTTTTTATGGGTTTTAGGATATTTTAATATTTTAGGATTTTTTTAAGGGTTGTTTCAGGGTTTTTAGGGTTTTTATGTTTTCAAGTATTTTTAGTGATTTTTATGGTTTTCTAGGGTTTTTGGGGTTTTCCAGGATTTTTATGATCTTTTTGGGTCTTTTGGTTTTTTGTGTTTTTTATAGTTTTAAGGGTTTTCATAGTTTTTTAATGTTTTAAGTGGTTTAAAGGGTTTTTATAGTTTTTAGTGGTTTTAGGTACTTTATGGATTTTTAGGGGTTTAGTGGTTTTATGGTTTTCAGGGCTTTTAGTATTTTTTATGTTTTTAGGGATTTTTTAGGATTTTTATAGATTTTAGGTTTTTTATGGTATTTAGGGATTTTGAGAGGTTTAAGGGTTTTCATGGTTTTTTATAGTTTTAGGGGTTTTCAAGGTTTTTAGTGTCTTTTGGGGTTTTTTGGATTTTTTTGAGTATTTTACTGTTTTTAAGTTTTTTAGAGTTTTTAACGTTTTATGAGGTTTTAATGGATTCTAGGTATTTTTGTGGGTTTTATTGGCTTTAAGGTTTTTTAAGGTTTTATGGGGTTTTATGGTTTTCTGGGGGTTTCATGGTTTTTAAGGTTTTTTAAATTTTCAAGGATTTTTAGAGAATTTTCAGGGTTTTTATGGTTTTTTGGGTTTTTAAGGTTTTCAGGGATTTTTAGGGTTTTATGGTTTTTAGGTGTAGTTATGGGTTTTATGGTTTTTTTGTGTTTTTTGGGTTTTTTAGCTTCTTATGGTTTTAAGGTTTCTTAGAGTTTTTAACAATTTTAGAGGTTTGAAGGGTTTTTAGAGTTTTTAGTGATTTTTAGGGTTTTTATGGGGTTTTAGAGTTTCTTATGGGTTTTAGGGATTTTTTTGGTTTTTATTGGGTTTTCATGGTTTTTTGGGTTTTTATGTTTTTAGGTATATTTTTTGAATTTATTTTATTTCTATGTTGTTTATGGGTTTTAAGGATTTTTAGTGTTTTTAGTTTTTTTTAGGGTTTTTTAGGATTTTTATGGGTTTTCAGGGTTTTTAGGGTCTTTTTTTTTGTTTTTAGAGATTTTTTAATTTTTAGGGATTTTAAGGTTTGTTAGATTTTTTAAACATTTTTAGGGGTTTAAAGGGATTTTAGAGTTTTTAGTGTTTTTATAGTTATTATGGGCTTTATGGGTTTTAAGTTTTTTCAGTGTTTTTATGGTTTTCAGGGGTTTTTTATTGTTTTTAGGGTATTTTAAATTTTCAGGGATTTTTAGGGATATTTTTGGATTTTTATAGTTTTAGGGTTTTTTTGGTTTTATGGATTTTCAGGGAATTTATGGGGTTTCAGGGTTTGAGGGTTTTTCATGGTTTCTAGGATCTTTTTATATTTGAATTGTTTTTTTTTGAGTTTTTAGTGTTTTAAAGGTTTTTAGGGGTTTTATGGTTTTCAGTGGTTTTTCAAGGTTTTTAATATTTTTTATGATTTCATTTATTTTTAGGGTTTTTATAGGATTTTTATGGTTTCTAGGGTTTTGGGTTTTTCGGTAATTTAAGGGGTTTATGGTTTTTTTTGACTTTTTTAGGGTTTATAAGGGTTTTTAGTGTTTTTTAACATTTTTAGGGTTTTAAGGGATTTTAGTGTTTTTAGTGGTTTTTAGGTTTTTTATGGGTTTTTATGTTTTTAGTGGTTTTTATGATTTTTAGTGGTTTTTCAGAGTTTTTAGGGTTTTTGAGGATATTTATTGTTTTTAGGATTTTGGGGGATTTTGAACGTTTTAGGGATTTTAAGGGTTTTTTAGGTGTTTTAGGGGTTTTTAAGGTTTTTAGGGTATTTTTTGGTTTTTAGGTTTTAAGAGTTTTTAGGGTTTATGATATTTTAGAGTTTTCTAACATTTTTGGGGTTTTAAGGGTTTTTATAGTTTTAGTGAGTTTTTAGGGTTTTTATAGGTTTTTAGGGTTTTTTATGTTTTTTAGAGGTTTTATAGTTTTTAGTTGTTTTTCAGGGTGTTTAGGGGTTTTTATGTTTTCAGGGATTTTTATTTTTTTAAGACTTTTGTCGTATTTGGGGGTTTTAGGGTTTTTTTTGGATTTTGATGGTTATTAAGGATTTTAAGTCTTTTATAGGGTTTTTTCAAGGCTTTTAGGGTCTTATTGGGTTTTTGGTGTTTTTTTACTTTTTCAAGGTTTTTAGGGTTTTTAAGGTTTTTAACGATTTTAGGAGGTTTAACGGTTTTTAGAGTTTTATTGGGGTTTTAGGGTTTTATGGTTTTCTAGGGTATTTTTATTTTTTAGGGGTTTCTATGGTTTTAAGGGGTTTTCCAGGGTTTTTAGGGTTTTTTACATTTTCAAGGATTTTTCAAGACTTTTCTGGATTTTATGGTTTTTTTTTAATTTTCATTATTTTTAGGGGTGTTTTGTGTTTTTAGGGATTTTGAGGGGTTAGGTTTATTTAGGGGGTTTTTGGGTTTCTAAGGTCTTTTTGGGTTTTAAGTGTTTTTTTTTTGAGTTTTTTAAGGTTTTTAGAGTTTTTAATGTTTTTTGGGGTTTTAAGTGTTTTTAGAGTTTTTATTGATTTTTAGGGGTTTTTATGGTTTTCATGGATTTTTCAAAGTTTTTTACATTTTCATGGATTTTTAGGGTTTTTTAGGATTCTTATGGGTTTTAGGGTTTTTAGGTATTTTGATGGTTTTAGGGCTTTTCATGTTTTTTAGGGTTTTTAGGGGCTTTGATAGTTTTTAGGGTCTTTTGTGGGGTTTTATGGATTTTTTATTGTTTTTTAGGGGTTTTAGGTTTTTTAGAGATTTCATTGTTTTTAGGTATTTTAAGGGTTTTTAGAGTTTTTAGTGGGTTTTAGGGTTTTTATCGTTTTTAGGGTGTTTTATGGTTTTTAGTGTTTTTTATGATTTTTAGGGTTTTTTCATGTTTTTATGTTTGTTTAAGTTTTCATGGTATTTTAGGGGTTTTAAATATTTTTATAGTTTTTAGGGTTTCTTTTGGGTTATTAGGGTTTTCAGGAGTTTTTTGGGTTTTTTATGGTTTTTAATGGGTTTTAGTGTTTTTAACATTTTTAATAGTTTTAAAGTTTTATAGTGTTTTTAGTTGGTTTTTAGGATTTTTAAAGGTTTTGAGGGGTTTTTATTATTTTAGATGTTTTTAGGGTTTTTAGGGTTTTTTACATTTGCAGGTCTTTTTAGGGATTTTTTAGTTTTTTCTGATTTTTAGGGGTTTTAAGGATTTTAGGGTTTTTAGGGATTTTGAGGGCTTTTAGAGTTTGTTAGGGTTTTTAGGGTTTCTAGGGTCTTTTTCAGTTTTTAGGGGTTTTTTTGATTTTTTTTGGGGGGGGGTTTAAGATTTTTTTAGTGTTTTTTTTGACATTTTAGGGGTTTAAATGTTTTTTATTGTTTTTAGTGGTTTTTAGGGATTTTATGGGTTTATAGTGTTTTTATGGTTTTTATGGGATTTATAGTTTTCTAGGGGTTTTCAAGTTTTTGGGGTTTTTTACGTTTTTAGGAATTGTTAGGGCCTTTTATGATTTTTAATATTTTTAGGGTTTCTTAGGGTTTTTAGGTATTTTGAGGGGTAAATAATGGAAAATGTTGGATGAGTGTAATAAAAGGGGTTTTTCCCAATTGGGAAAGATAAGAAAAATTAATAACAACATTATCCAAAATGATAGGGATATGAAGTAAAATGATGGAAAAAGTGATGTATAGAAATGAAAATTTCTAATAATGTAAAGAACAAATAATTAATTGTATCCATTTTTTTTAAATCTCCCCAAAATATTTGTGTTTAGTGTTTTAAATAACAAGATGATGAATGGAGAGTAAGCTGATTTTTTTTTTCAAAATCTCTCAAATAAAGGATGTTATTAGTTTTGAAAAACACAAAATGATGAGTTGAGAGAATTTTTTTTGATACAAATCACATATAGAAATTTAAATGAAAAAATAAGATGTATGAGTAATTTAATAAATGTAAAATATTTCAATCTTGAAAAACATAGGCCAATTTGGGAGGTTTTCAAATAAAAATGGGGTTTTAATGGGTAATAAGGAAATATAAGAAGGGTAATGGATAAATGGAATGGAAAAAAAGTTGATAGATGCCTACCGTGTCAATCAGAGCTCTAATACCAACTGATGTAAGATGCTCAGGGTGGACCAATCTTCATAGCATAGGTCAATGGATGGCAGATACGATTTGGGGATAAGTACGGATGATGGGATTTTATGACTTTTTAAGGCTTTATGAATTTTATGGTTTTTATGGTTTTTATGAGTTTTTAGGGTTTTTAGGGTTTTTAGGGATTTTAGAGTTTTTAGGAATTTTGTTGATTTTTTTAGTTTTTAGGGGTTTTATGGATTTGTTTTTTGAGTTCTTATGGGTTTTAAGGGTTTTTAGAGTTTTTTTAACATTTTTAGGGATTTTTGGGTTTTTAGTGGTTTTTAGGATTTTTATGGGTTTTAATGGTTTTTAAGGTTTTAGGGGTTTTATAGTTTTTAAGGTTTTTAGGACTTTTATGTTTTTAGGGATTTTTAAGTATTTTCTAGAATTTTATGGCTTTTAGTGTTTTTTAGGGGTTTTAGGGATTTTGAGGGTTTTCAAAAAATTTAGTGTTTTTATGTTTTTTAGGGTTTGTAGGGATTTTTTTTGAGTTTTTAGGGCTTTTAAGGGTTTGTAGAGTTTTTAACATTTTTAGGGGTTTTAAGGGTTTTTAGAGTTTTAGTGGTTTTAGGGTTTTTATGGGGGTTTTAAGTTTTTAGGGGTTTTATATGGGCTTTTTATTTTAGGGTTTTTTATGATTTCAGTGATTTTTAGAGGGTTTTAGGGGTTTTATGGTTTTTAGGGAATTTAGGATTTTTAGGGATTTTGAGGTTTAGATTTTTCATGGGTTTTTAGTGATTTTAGGTTTTTTAGTGTTTGTATGGTTTTTTGGGGTTTTAGGGGTTTCTTTTGAGTTTTTATAGTTTTTAAGGTTACTTAGTGCTTTTATGGTTTTTAGGGGTTTTAAGGGTTTTTATATTTTTAGTGGTTTTTATGGTTTTTATGGGTTTTTAGGATTTTAAAAGGTTTTTATGGATTTTTATGGTTTTCAGGGGTTTTTAGGGTTTTTAGGGATTTGGTGGGATTTTTAGGATTTTTAGGGATTTTATGGTTTTCTTGGGTTTTTTGAGTTTTTAGGGTTTTTAAAGTTTTTTATAGTTCCTTAAAATTTTAGGGGTGTCAAGGGTTTTTAAAAAATTTAGTGGTTTTTAGGGGTTTTATGGATTTTAGTTTTTTTAAGCATTTTAAAGGTTTATCATTTTCATTTTTTCAGGGTTTTTAGTGTTTTTGATTTTTTAAATGAATTTTTGGGATTTTTTTGGATTTTCATCGGTTTTAGGGTTTTTTAGGGTTTTAGGGATTCTAAGGGTTTTATGGTTTTTCAGGGTTTTTAGCATTTTTAGGGGTTTTTTTTGTTTTTTTTTGTTTTAAAAGTTTATTATTTTTTAGGTTTTTTAAGGTATTTTAGTGTTTTTAAAATTTTAGTGGTTTAAATGGTTTCTATAATTTTTGAGGGTTTTAGGGGTTTTATGGGTTTTAGGATTTTTTAAGGTTTTTAGGGGTTTTGAGGGGTTTACGGGTTTTGAATATTTTTTAGGGTTTTTAGGATTTTAGGGTTTTCAATTTTTTGGGATTTTTTGAGTTTTTTATTGTTTTTAGAGTTTTTTATGTTTTTAGGGTTTTTAAGTGTTTTTATTGTTTTTAGTGGTTTTAGGGTTTTTATGGGTTTTTAAGGTTTTTTAAGGTCATTAGGGGATTTATAGTTTTCATGAGTTTTTACATTTTGAGGGATTTTTAGGGCTTTTTTAGGGTTTTTTAAGAATTTTGAGTGATTTTAGGGCTTTTCACGGTTTTGGGTGTTTAGGGTATTTTTTAGTTTTGTATAGTTTTTAAGAAATTTAATAGTTTTTAGTGGTTTTAAAGGGTTTTATGGGCTTTAGGGTGTTTTAAGATTTTTAGGGGTTTTATGGTTTTCTAGGGGTTTTCAAGGTTTTTAAGGTTTTTTATGTTTTCAGGGATTTTTAGGTTTTTTTTGGATTTTTATTGTTTTTAGGGTTTTTAGGGTTTTAGGGGTTTTAGGATTTTTAGGGGTTTTCAGGGTTTTTACAGTTTTTAGGTTTTAAATAATTTTTGTGAGTTTTTTGTTTTTTTTCAGTTTTTAGGGTTTTTAATGTTTTTAGAGTTTTTTAACATTTTTAGGGGTTTAAAGGGGTTCTGTAGTTTTTAATCGTTTTTAGCGTTTTCATGGGTTTTTAGGTGTTTTTAAGGTTTTTAGGGGTTTTTAGGGTTTTTTAGGGTTTATTATGTTTTTAGGGATTTTTGGGATTTTTAGGGTTTTTATGGTTTTACAGGTTTTATTTTTTTTGGGTTTTTAGGATTTTTTATAGTTTTTAGGGGTTTTAAGATATTTGGAGTTTTTTAATGTTTCTAGGGGTTTTATGGATTTTTAGAGTTTTTAGAATTTTTATTGGTTGTTAGGGTTTTTATGGATTTTTAGGGGTTTTGAGGTATTTAGGTGTTTTTATGTTTTTCGGGGGTTTTCAGGGTTTTTAGGGATTTTTACTTTTTCAAGGATTTTTGTGGATTTTTCAGATTTTTATGGTTTTTAGGGGTTTTAGGGATTTTACATGTTTTTGGGGGTTTTCAAGGTTTTTTAGGATATTTAGGCTATTTAGAGTTTTATGAATTTTTTGGGGTTTTGGGTTTTTTATGAGTTTTTAGGGTTTTAAGGCTTCTGTAGTTTTTTAACATCTATAGGGGTTTTAAGGTTTTTTGGGTTTTTAGGGGTTTGTTTGAGTTTTTTAGGGTTTTAAGGTTTATTAGAGTTTTTAACATTTTTAGGTGTTTTAAGGGTTTTTATTATTTTTCGTGGTTTTAGAATTGTTATGAATTTTATGGTTTTTAAGGGTTTGGGGTTTTTTTATGGTTTCATGGTTTTTTCAGGGTTTTTATGTTTTCAGGTTTTTAGGTAGTTTTTAGTATTTTCATGGTTTTTTAGTTTTTTAGGGTTTTTAGGGGTTTTATGGTTTTTTTATTTTTATGGTTTTTCTTGAGCTTTGAGTAATTTTAGGGTTTTTAGGGGTTTTAATTTTTTTTGAGTATTTAGTTATTTTATTGGGTTTTCATGGGATTTAGGGTTTTTAATGTTTTTTGTGGTTTTTATGGTTTTCTGGGGTTTTTCATGATTTTTAGGGCATCTTACATTTTCAAATATCTTTTAATCTTTTTAGGATTTTTATGGCTTTTTGTGTTTTTAGGATTTTTTGGGATTTTGAAGGCTCTAGGGTTTTCAGGGTTTTTAGGGTTTTTAGTGTTTTTATATTTTTTGGGTTTTTATGGATTTCTAGAGTTTTTTAATGTTTTTAGGGGTTTTAAGGATATTTAGAGTTTTTAATTTTTAGGGGTTTTATGGATTTTTAGGGGTTTTTAATGTTTTTAGGGATTTTAAGTATTTTTATGGTTTTTAGTGTTATTTCGGGTTTTTAGGGTTTCTCAGAGGTTTTTAGGGGTTTTAGTGTATTTAGGGTTTTTCTGGTTTTTTGGGATTTTTAGGGAGTTTTTTAGATTTTTCTAATTTTTAGGGGTTTTATAGTTTTTTAAAATTTTATGGGGTTTAAGGGTTTTTAGAGTTTTTAGTGGGGTTTAGGGTTCTTTGGGATTTTTAAGGTTTAAAGGGTTTTGTTGTTTTTAGGAATTTTCCAAATTTTTATGGACTTTTACATTTTTAGGTATTTTTAGGTATTTTTAAGATTTTTTATGGTTTTACGGATTTTTGGGATTTTGTGGGGTTTTAGGGGTTTGGGGGTTTTTCGAGTTTTTTGTGTTTTTAGGGATTTTTTTTTGATTTTTTAAGTTTTTAAGGTTTTTTGTGCTTTTTATCATTTTTAGGGGTTTAAAGGTTTTTAGATTTTTGAGTGGGGTTTTTGGGGTTTTATGGTTTTAAAGGTTTTTATTGGTTTTATGGGTTTTTATGGTTTTTAGGTTTTTTTAGGTTTTCTAGGTTTCATAGGGATTTTTTGGATTTTTACAGTTTTTAGGTTTTATAGGGGTTTTTGGGATTCTCATGGGTTTTAGGGGTTTTCTGGAATTTTTTAGGTTTTTATGGTTTTTTCTTTTTTTAGGGGTTTTTTATAATTTTTAATATTTTTTAGATATTTTTCACATTTTTAGGTTTTTTGAGGTTTTTTAGAGTTTTAGTAGATTTTTAGGGTTTTTAGGGATTTTTAGGGGTTTTAGGGGTTTTTAATGATTTTGAAGTTTTTAGGGGTAGTTTTTTTCTTTATTAGGGTTTTTTCAATTTTTTAGGGTTTTAAGGTTTCTTAGAGGTTTTAAAAAAATTTATGGGTTTCAAGGGTTTTTATAGTTTTTAGTGGTTCTTAGGGTTTTTATGTGTTTTTAATGGTTTTTATGGTTTTTAGGGGGTTTTACGGTTTTTAGGCTTTTTTCATGGTTTTTAATCTTTTTTTTGTTTTTAAGGATTTTTATGGTTTTTTGGGTTTTAATGGTTCTTCTTGTTTTTAGGATTTTTAGGGTTTTTAGGGGTCTTCGAGATTTTTTCGGGTTTTTAGGATTTTTAGGGTTTTTATTCTTTCTTTGGGTTTTAGTGTTTTTTTAAAAAAAAAGTTATGGTTTTTATGGTTTTAAAATATTTTTAACGTTTTACGGATTTTCTGAGTTTTTAGTGGTTTTTAGGGTTTTAATGGTTTTTAGAGGTTTATGGTTTTAAAAGTTTTATCAGGGGTTTTTAGGCTTTTATGTTTTCAGGTATTTTTATGGATTTTAAGGGGTTTTGTTGTTTTTGGGGTTGTTTTAGGGTTTTTTGGGATTTTTAGGGTTTTTTGGGTTTTGGGGGTTTTTTAGAGTTTTCAGGGTTTTATAGTTTTTTGGGGGGTTTATAAAGGTTTTTAGAGTTTTTTAATTTTTTTATGGGTTTAAAGGGTTTCAAGAGTTTTTATTGGTTTTTAGGGTTTTTATGGGGTTTCTATGCTTTTTAGGGGTTTATGGTTTTTAAGGATTTTTCTAGGTTTTTAGGGTTTTTATGTTTTCTGTGATTTTTAGGGATTTTTTATGGTTTTATAGTTTTTAGGTTTTTTTAGGGTTTTTAGGGGTTTTGAGGATTTTTATGGGTTTTAGGGTTTTTAGGGTTTTTAGAGTTTTTAGGGTTTTTATGGGATTTTTTGGGTTTTTAGGGTTTTTTGAGTTTTTTAGGTTTTTAAAAAAATTAGAGTTCTTTAATGTTTTTAAGGGTTTTAAGCGTTTTTAGAGTTTTTAGTGGGTATTAGGGGTTTTATGAGTTTTAATGTTTTTAGGGGTTTTATGGATTTCAAGTGTTTTTTATTTTATTTTTATGTTTTCATGGATTTTTATGGATTTTTTTAGGATTTTTATTTCTTTTAGGGTTTTTTGGGTATTTTGGGATTTTAAGAGTTTTGGTGGTTTTATGGTTTCTTTGTTTTTAGGGTTTCTTTAGTTTTTCAGGGTTTTAAGGATTTTAACATTTTTAGGATTTTTATGGGTTTTTAGAGTTTTTATTGGGTTTTTAGATTATTAATGGGGTTTTAGGGGTGTTTAGGTTTTTAGGGGTTTTATTATTTTCATGGTTTTTTCAGTTTTATTATTTTTTTACATTTTAAGTGATTTTAAGGGTTTTTAGGGTTTTATTGTTTTTAGGGGGTTTAGGGAAAGGAAGATGCGAGGCCAGGCTATTTCTAGCCCCCCTAATATATTAAAAAGAAAAAGAGAAACAACAACAACCAAGGGAGGGGTGGGGTCAAAAGACCCACACCCTAAACCCCAAAAACCCCCACAAAAAAAGTCCAAAAATCCCAAGAAGAAAAGGGAGAGAAAACTATGGAATAAAATCAGCATCCCCAAAGGGGTCCCCATCTGCGACATAGCCCGAGGACGCATCCGAGTCCACCGAATCCCATTCAGAAGATTCATAATTCTTGAGAAAGGCTTCAAAATACTTCCTGAGTTTCACATCTGGCTTCACTTTGGTAGTCCGATCTTCCCTGCCTGGTGCGCCTCTGTTACCTTTGCTGGCCTTGGAGGAAGCCCGAGTGGCTATTGGCCTAGGCAGGGAGGATTAGTCCCTCTTAGCCCTCCATTTCACTGGAGGGTCACTCTTTATGTTGAACTTCCTATGAGCAGTGACAGCAGGCGAAACCATTCCACCTTTCTTACTACATTCAGGATCAGACCATGACCTTCTTTTCTGATTACCGCCAGAGGAGTCAGAGAGGCCCATTTTCTCTTGCGCCCTCTTGATCCTATTCAAGATTCCATACATAAGATCATCATGGTACCCCAGGATTTCTCCCAGCCGAATGTGCTCATCATTCTCATCCCCAAGAAAGATCACCAGCTGCAGATCCGGCTTAAGAAAGATGTCATTTATGTGCTGCTCAAGCGGGATTTCTGAACAATCCAACATAATCGGGTCGGACAATTCAACACAGGGAGGCAACTTCTCGAACAGAACAAGGGCCAAGTTCCTATCAGGCTGCTCGAGGCTCCTCTTACCAGCATGAGGATAGCCAAGTTGCATCATGGGCTGAGGGGCATCACTCGGGCCAAGTCCAGGCACAGTAGAGACCAGCAACGCTTTCTCCAAAGGGGGAACAGTGGGAAGGAGGGATTCCACACCCAAGGCCCAAACACCATCATCAGGGGAAGGCAGGTCTGCCACCTAGGGGATATCAACAATCATCACCTCTTGTAGTTCCCGACCTCCCTAACCCCCTTCCTCAAATCCCACAGATTCCAGGCCGTTGAACCGATTCGAAAACACAACTAGCTCAGCGCCACCTCTTACATTGACCAGAGGACTTGGCAAAAACATCCTATCTGTGCCATGAAAAGCGATCTTTAATGTCATGGTATTTCCCCTAGTAGGATCAGGATGAAACACCAGGCTCCAACTCTATTGGGAGTGACATCCCCCACTTTGGAATAGGTATCACCCCCCAGTCCCAGATCACCCTTCATACGTGTAAATAATTCCCTAATCAAAATTTGTTTTTCCATGCCCATCTAGTGGGATTAACCCCTTCATCCATCTTTCCACCCCTCCGATCGTCCAGCAGGTAATCTTTCAGGGCATCATTCTTCACCTCCACATCCCCTGATGAGCTTACCATCGAGGGGATGGCCTCCTTGCCAAACCTAGCCGCCACACCATCCATGTGTCTGGAAACCCTTTCCAAATGGCCAAGAGTAAATCACGAGGCGCAGTAATTCGTCCATGATTCGAAAACCATCGGATGCTTCCATCAAAGCTCTTTACCAATTTCAATCTAGACGAAGTCGACTGGTTCCTTCGAGACATCAATTTCAACAAAAAACCCTCAGGGAAAATAGATGACAAATGGCCCTGGTTCGGCTATCCACCCACAGAAACTGTCTGACCAAGTTCTCCAGCATAGTAATAATGGAAAAATTTTGGAAGGGAAGGGGGAGTTCCGGGAACCATACCAAGATAGCCATCAGCAGGGAGTCATGATTTAAATGGAATTCAAAGTTCCACCAGAACAGGGAAAATAGGGCGGCATCACATCTGCGAGGAGATGTTGACCAGTCCTGGATAAGGTCGTCCTCCGACAAGAACCGAAACAAAATGTTGCTAGATTCAACCAAACCAACAGTTTCGTGGTCCCTGAGATCCCAATGCTCGAACACAAACCTATCAAAAAAATAAACTGGGGGATGTCATCTCAAGAACTTGGCACCCAAAGTCAGGCTATGGAGGGAAGAGGCCCTATTGAACTCCGAAATTGACAGAGGGAGCTTCGGCAGCCCTTCGTGCAAACCCGGCACCTTAGGGAAGAGATCAATCCGCGGGAAGGTTGGAAGCAAATCAGGATCCGAGAAAGGGGGAACCTGTCTTTAACAAGGGGCAGCGGCGGCCCCTCCCCTACAGAGGGGGGAGGCCAGGGTGCGGTCATGTCGTCATCTTCAAGCCAATGATGAATTGGCAGGAGCGCCATCGTGGGACCGGACCGGAGTAGCCATCCTTGGGGGGTTTAGGGATTTAAGGGATTTTGAGGGTTTTTAGGGTATTTAGGGTTTTATGTTTTTTTCGGTTTTTAGGTTTTTTTCCAGTTTTTAGGGGTTTTTTGTTTTTTTGGGATTTTTTAGGATTTTAAAGGTTTTTAGGGTTTTAGTGTTTTTATAGTTTTTTTGGGTTCTAAGTGTTTTTTTTTGAGTTTTTACTGGTTTTATGTTTTTTATTGTTTTTAACGTTTTTAGGGGTTTTAATGGTTTTAGAGTATTTAGTCGTTTTTAGGGTTTTTATCAGTTTTTATGAGTTTTTATCAGTTTTTATGAGTTTTTGTGGTTTTTATAGTTTTTATGGTTTTTATCGGTTTTATGGTTTTCAGGGGTTCTTCTGGGTTTTAGTGTTTTTTACATTTTTAGGGATTTTTTGGGATTTTTAATGATTTTTATGGTTTTTAGGGTTTTTAAAAGTTTTAGGGATTTTGAGAGGATTAGGGGTTTTTTTAGAGCTTTTTAGGGGTTTTTAGGTTTTTATGATTTTTTTGAGTTTTATAGGGTTTTTATGGTTTTTTAGAGTTTTTTATATTTTTAACGGTTTAAAGGGATTTTATATTTTTCAGTGAGTTTTTAGGGTTTTTATGGGGTTTTATGATTTTTTATCTTTTAGGGGGTTTAGTGATTTTTTATGATTCTTATGGATTATAGTGTTTTTTAGGGTGTTTAGGGATTTTATGGTTTTATTTTTTTTTAGGGTTTTCTGAGTTTTTAGGGGTTTTAAGGTTTTTTAGATTTTTTTAACATTTTTAGGGGTTTAAATGGTTTTTAGAGTTTTTAACAGTTTTTAGGGTTTTTATGGGGTTTTATGGTTTTTAAGGTTTCTAGGGGTTTTATGGTTTTCTAGGGGTTTTTATGGGGTTTAGGGTTTTTTACATTTTCAGTAAGTTTTAGGGCTTTTTTAATGATTTTTATGGGTTTTAAGGTTTCTTACAGTTTTAAAGGATATTGATGGTTTCTTGGGTTTTTTAGTGTTTTTTAGGGTTTCTAGGATTTTTATAGGGTTTTTTGGTGTTTTAGGGGTTTTCTGAGCTTTTTAATGTTTAAGGTTTTTTAGAGTTTTTTAACATTTTTAGAGGTTTTAAGGGTTTTTACTATTTTTAGTGGTTTTAGGGGTTTTAGAGTTTTTTAAGGTTCTTAGGAATTTTTATGATTTTCAGGAGTTTTTTAGGGTTTTAGGGTTTTTAAAATTTTCATGGATTTTTAGGGATTTTTTGGATTTTTTGGTTTTTAGTGTTTTTAGGGATTTTGAGGGGGTTTAGGGTTTTTTTAGTTTCTTTGGGTTTTTACAGGTTTTAGAGTTTTTCAATGGTTTTAAGGATCTAATGGGTTTTATATTTTTTAGTTGTTTTTAGGGTTTTTGTGGGTTTTTAGGGTTTTTAGGGGTTTTATGGTTTTTGGGGGTTTTAAGGGTTTTTAGGTTTTTTCATGTTTTTATGGATTTCTAGGGATTTTTTAATATTTTTATGGTTTTTAGAGGGTTTTAGGGGTTATAGATATTTTTAGGGTTTTTTTAGGGTTTTAGGGGTTTATGGATTTTTTTGGGGTTTTAGGGTTTCTTTAGTTTTTTAGGGTTTCTAAGGTTTTTTATAGTTTTCTTAAGATTTTTAGGTGTTTTAAGGGGTTTTAGAGTTTCTAGTGGGTTTTAGGGTTTTTAAAGGTTTTAGGTGTTTTTATGGTTTTCTGGGGTTTAGGGTTTTTAATGTTTTTAAGTATTTTTGGGGAATTTTAAGTATTTTATTGTTTTTATTGTTTTTGAGAGTTTTTATGGATTTTGTGGGTTTTATGGGTTTTCAGGGTCTTTTAGGGTTTTATGGTTTTTAAGGGTTTTTCAGGGTTTTTAGGGTTTTTATGTTTTTCGGGATTTTTTAGGATTTTTTTGGTTTTTAGAGTTTTTTATGTTTTTAGAGATTTTTAGGGGTTTTAGGATTTTTATAGTTTTTAAGGTTTTTAGGGTTATTATGCATTTTTAGGGATTTTATGGTTTGTTAATGTTTTTCATTGATTTTAGTGTGTTTATATTTTTAGGTATTTTTTTTGTTTTTAATAGTTTTTATGGTTTTTAGGGATTTTGAGGGATTTTGGGTTTTTCAGAATTTTTTAGGGTTTTTTGGGTTTTTTGGTTTTTGTGGGTTTTAGGTGTTTTTTTAGGGTTTACAAGGTATTTTAGATTTTTTAACATTTTAGGGGTTTTAAGTGTTTAATTTTTAGGGGTTTTTAGGGTTTTTATGGGTTTTAGGGTTCTTTATGGTTTTCAAGGTTTTTTCATGGTTTTTAGGGATTTTTACAGTTTTGGGGATATTTAAGGATTTTTCACCATTTTTATAGTTTTTAGAGGTTTAAAGGATTTTGAGGGGTTTTAGGGTCTTTCAGGGTTTTTTCATGGTTTTTAGGGATTTTTACAGTTTTGGAGATATTTAAGGATTTTTCACCATTTTATAGTTTTTAGGGGTTTAAATGATTTTGAGGGGTTATAGGTTTTTTTTAGTTTTTTGGGGTTTTTAGGGTTTTTAGGGGTTTTCAAGGTTTTTTACATTTTAAGTGATTTAAGGGATTTTTTAGTATTTTTATTAATTTTAGGAGTTTTTAGGGTATTTATGGTTTTTGAGGGTTTTTAGTGGTTTTCACAGGTTTTTCGAGTTTTTAGGGCTTTTAGGGTCTTTATGGTTTCTTTGGGTTTTTAATTTTTTTTTTACAATTTTTTAATGTTTTTAGTTGTTTTAAGGGGTTTTAGAGTTTTTAGTTGGTTTTTAAGGTTTTTATGGGGTTTTAGGGTTTTTCGATGTTTTTAGGGGTTTTTATGGTTCTCAAGGGTATTTCATGTTTTTAGGGTTTTTTACGTTTTAATGAACTTTTAGGGATTTCTAGGATTTTTATGGGTTTTGGGGTTTTTAGGTATTTTGAGGGTTTTTTCAGGGGTTTTTAGGGTTTTTAGGGCTTCTATAGATTTTTAAGGTTTTTAGCATTTTAGGGTTTTCTATAAATTTTAGGGGGGTTTTACGGTTTTTATAGTTTTTTATGTTTTTGGGGATTTTTTGGAATTTATTAGGATTTTTATGTTTTTAGGGTTTTTTAGGGTTTTAAGAATTTTTTGGGATTTTAGGGCTTTTTGTGGTTTTCTGGGGGTTTTAGCGTTTTTTTATTTTTTCGGGATTTTTTGAGTTTTTAGAGTTTTTTCGAGTTTTTAACATTTTTAGGGGTTTAAAGGGTTTTTATATTTGTAGTGTTTTTTTAGGGTTTTTTGGGATTTTAGGGGAGTTTTATTATGTTTTAAGGGTTTTTATTGTTTTTAGGTGTTTTTAGGGTTTTTAGGGTTTGTTATGTTTTTATGTATTATTGGGTTTTTTTTTATTTTTCTGGTTTTAAGGGTCTTTTGGATTTGTAGTGATTTTAAGGGGTTTTAGGGTTTTTCAGGGTCTTTAGTTTTTTAGGGTTTTTATGATTTTTTTGTGTTTTAGGGGAATTATTGAGTTTTTTTTGTTTTTTAAGGTTTTTAGAGTTTTTTATCAATTTTAGGGGTTTAAAGGGGTTTTATAGTTTTTAGTAGTTTTTAGGTGTTTTTTATCGTTTTAGTGGGGTTTTTAGGTTTTTAGGGTTTTTATTGCTTTTAGGTTTTTCAAGGATTTTAGGGTTTTTTATTTTTTTTTGTGATTTTTATGGATTTTTTAAGGATTTTTATGGTTTTTAGGGTTTTTAATGTTTTTATGGATTTTGAGCGTTTTTAGGGGTTTTTAGTGTTTTTAGAGTTTTTTAGGGTTTTAAGGGTTTTTTTAGTTTTTTGTGTTTTATGGTTTTTTATAGTTTCTTAACGTTTTTAAGGGTTTTATGGGTTTTTTATAGTTTTAGTGGACTTTTATGGTTTTATGAGGTTTTAGGGGTTTTAAGGTTATTAGGGGTTTTTATGGGTTTTAGGGTTTTCACGGGTTTTTACATTTTCTGGGATTTTTAGTTATTTTTGAAGATTTTTATGGGTTTGCGGGTTTTAGGGATTTTGAGGGGTTTTCATGGTTTTTTTAGGGTTTTTAGGGTTTTTAGGTTTTTATGGTTTTCTGGGGTTTTTAGAGGTTTGTATGGTGTTTAGAGTTTTTTCAGTGTTTTTAGGGTTTTTTACATTTTCAGATATTTTTATGTGTTTTTTATGATTTTTATGGTTTTTAGGGTTTTTAGGTATTTATAAGGTTTTTTGGGTTTTTCTGGGGTTTTTTAGGGTTTTGGGGTTTTTAGGGTGTTTAGAGTTTTTTAGGGTTTTATGGGCCTTTAGAGTTTTTTCATGTTTTATTAGTTTTAAGGGTTTTTATAGTCTTTTGTGGTTTCCTATGGTTTTTATAGGTTTTTTAAGGATTTTAGGCATTTTTATGGGTTTCTGTGGATTTTTATAGTTTTTTGGGGTTTTTAGATTTTAAGGTATTTTTAGGGATTTTTAGGATTTTTATGGTTATTAGGATTTTTAGGGGTTTTATGGATTTTGATGTTTTTTAGGGTTTTTAGGTTTTTGGGGGGTTTACGGTTGTTGGTATTTTTAAGGGTTTTTTTTTGAGTTTTTAAGGTTTAAAGGTTTTTCAGAGTTTTTAAATGTTTCTAGTGGTTTTAAGGGTTTTTATAGTTTATTTTTTTTTAAGATTTTTATGGTTTTTAAGGTTTTTAGGAGTTTTTATGGTTGTCAGGGATTTTAAAGGGGTTTTTACATTTTCAGGTATTTTGAGGTCTTTTTTAGGATTTTAAGGGTTTTTATTGTTTTTAGGGGTTTTTGGGGTTTTGGGGGGTATTCAGGAGGTTTAGTGCTTTTACGGTTTTTAGGGTTTTTTGGAGGTTTTTTACTTTTTTAGAGTTTTTTTAGTTCTTTAGGGTTTTTAAGGTTTTTTAGAGTTTTTTAATGTTTTGAAGGGGTTTTAGAGTTTTTAGTGGTTTTAGGGTTTTTATGGGTTTTAAGGTTTTTAGGGGTTTTAATGTTCTTTTAGTGGTTTTTAGGGTTTTAGGATATTTTACATTTTTAGAGATTTTAGGGATTTTTTAGGATTTTTATGGTTTTTAGGATTTTTTAGGGTTTTTACAATTTTTTTGGGTTTTTGGGGGTTTTTACGGTTTTTATTGTTTTGTTGATTTTTTAGCGTTTTTTTATTGTTTAGGGTTTTAATGGTTTTTAGAGTTTTTAAACATTTTTTGGGGGTTTTAAGTGTTTTAAAAGTTTTTAGTGGGTTTTAGGTTTGTTATTGGTTTTTAGTGTTTTTATGGTTTTTAGGGGTTTTATGGTTCTAAGGGTGTTCTCAAAGTTTTGAGGGTTTTTTACATTTTCATGGATTTTTAGGGATTTTTAGGATTTTTTATGTTTTAGGGTTTTCAGGGATTTTATGGATTTTGAGGGTTTATAGAGGATTTTAGAAGTTTTTTAGAGTTTTTAAGCTTTTATTTTTTTAGGGTTTTATGGTTTTTTTTGGCGTTTATGGTTTTTTTAGTTTTTTTAGGGTTTTTAATATTTTTATAGTTTTTAAGGTTTTTAGGGGTTTAAGGGTTTTTAGAGTTTTTATTGGGTTTTTAGGGATTTTTATGGTTTTAAGGGGTTTTAGGGTTTTTCATGATTTTAGGGGTTTTTAGGGATTTTTTAGAATTTTATGGGTTTTAGGGTTTTTAGGGGTTTTAGGGATTTTGAGGGTTTTATGGGTTTTTAGGAATTTTATGGTTTCTATACTTTTTTGTGGTTCTAGAGTTTTTTTTGATATTTTTAGGGTTTTTGAGATTTATTAGAGTTTTTTAAGGTTTTTATTTGTTTTAAGGGTTTTTATATTTATTTAGTGGTTTTTATGGATTTTAGGGTTTTTATGGTTTTTGGGGGTTGTTATGGGATTCAGGGTTTTTTTTTTGTGTTTTTAGAGTTTTCATTCTTTTTAGATATTTTTAGGGATTATTTAGGATTTTTATGGTTTTCAGGGTTTTTAGGGGTTTTATGGTTTTTTTTTGTGTTTTGTGGGTTTTTTGATATTTTTTATAGTTTTAAAGGTTTTAGTGTTTTTTAATGTTTTTAGGTGTTTTATGGGTTTTTAGAGTTTTTAGTGGTTTTAGGGTTTTATGGGTTTTTAGTGTTTTTTAGGTTTTAGGGGTTTTATGGTTTTCAGTGGTTTTCAGGGTTTGTAGGTTTTTTTACATTATCAAGGATTTTTAGGATTTTTAAAATATTTTATGGTTTTTTGGTTTTTTACAGTTTTTGTTATTTTCAGGTGTTTTAGGGATATTTAGGGTTTTCCAGAGTTTTTAGTGTTTTTAGGGTTTTTTATTTTTTTTTTGGGTTTTTTGAGTTTTTTAGATTTTTTATTATTTTTTTGAGTTTTTAAACGTTTTAGGGGTTTAAAGTGTTTTTAGATGGGTTTTATGGGTTTTTAGGGGTTTTAGGTATTTTTATCGTTTTCAGGGGATTTTCATGTTTTTTGGGTTTTTTTCATTTTTAGGGACTTTTAGGGGTTTTTAGGATTTTTATGGGTTTTAGGGTTTTTTAGGGTTTTTAGGCTTTCTTGGTTTTTAGGGTCTTTTTGTACTTTTATTAGTTTTTTGAGTTTTTCAGGGGTTTTAAGGATTTTTAGAGTTTTTTAATCATTTTTAGGGGTTTTAAGGGTTTTTAGAGTTTTAGTGGTTTATGGGTTTTTATAGGTTTTATGGGTTTTTAGGTTTTTTCATGGTTTTTAGGGTTTTTATGGTTTTCAGTGGGTTTTCAAGGTTCTTAGGGTTTTTAAGTTTTCAGTGATTTTTTGGGATTTTTTAGGATTTTATGGGTTTTAGGATTTTTAGGGTTTTTAGAGATTTTTAGGGGTTTTAGGTTATTTAGAGTTTTTTAATGTTATTTTTTATATTTTCAAGATTTTTAGGTTCTTTTTGGGGTTTTAAAGGTTCTTTTTTGTTTTAGAGTATTTTAACATTTTAAGGGTTTTAAAGGGTTTTAGGTTTTTTAGTGTTTTTTAGGGTTTTTATAGGGTTTTTCTGATTTTTATGGTTTTTAGTGGTTTTTCATTTCTTTTAGGGTTTTTTACATTTTCAGGGATTTTTACGACGTTTTTAGGAATTTAATGGTTTTTATGGTTTTTTGGGATTTTGAGGTTTTTTAGGGTTTTTTAGGGATTTTAGGGGGGGGGGGTTCTTGATTTTTAGGGTCTTTTGGGTTTTGGGTTTATTTCATGTTCTTTAGGGTTTTAAAGGTTTTTCATAGTTTTTTAAGGTATTTAGGGGTTTTAAGGGCAAGGAAGATGTGAGGGTTGGGCTATTCCCGGCCCCCCAAATTTATTAGAAAGAAAAAAGAGACACAGCAGACAAGGTAGGGGAGGGGTCAATCAGCCCACACCCAAAAAACCCCTTACAACCCAAGACGCAAAAGACCCCAAAAAAGAAAAATCAAAAGAGAAAAAAGAAAAAACACACAAAGCCAAGCAACCGCCACCATCATCCAGCATCAACCATCATCCTCAGCTTCAGCAACTCCCAGCTCAGCAGCAACCAACATCCAGCATCATAATTTCCATCATCCAGCGCATTCCAGCATCCAGCAGCACCGCATCCAATCATCACAGCAATGCAGCAGCAGCATCACGTCCAAACCAACCATCCCCAGCAACCAACATCACCAAAACCGACATCGCAACCAATCACAACCAACAGCATGAAACCACAGCACGAGCACCACAACCAAACACGACCATCATCACCTCCCAGCAAACAATGACCAGCAACTATATACACACCATTTCCAACAACTAACATGTTAACAGGGACAGTAGCACTCGCTTCCATCATACCATAGCAGACAGATCCCGAACCAAACCACAGTATCCAGCGCCCCAACTTCTGGAACCAGCACCAGTAGCGGTTCTCATCCCATCCATCCACAGCCAAAAAGTAGAAAAACTTGTAGTGGAGAGGATTCAATCCAGAAAACCCAGCAAAGAAATAGTTGACAACCAGAAGGACCAGAACATAGCAAAACCAAATCAAAACCGCAGTAGTAGGAGGTGGCTGAAAATCCAAAGAACCAGCTCGAGCAAGAATCCATACCAGAGTGCATACCTGCATATTCTCTGAAATCCACAGATCGGCCCCAGTGCGTGATGGCCTGAGCAGAACTAAGTCAACAAATCTTAGCACAGAGTCCAGGAACGCCAAAACCGAGACATCCCACCATGAACCAGGCATCGTTGAAGGAACCTTGGAGTCCAAGAAACCAGAGGATGTCGCCGAGGTCCATCGAAGCCGAAGGGACTAGGATCTCTAACACAGCAACCCAAAGCACCCAGATCTGACACGCTTCTTCACGGACAGCCGCCTGATTCCAGATCTGGACATCTCTGCCAAGCCAAAGCAGGGCCACGCTAGGAAGGGACCAGAACCGGACCACTCCTCCAATAATTTGAAGCATCGCACATCAGGAGGACTAGATCTGACCCGGTCAACAACAACGTCCCTCAACTGAAGCCGACACCCGAGAAGCAGGCGTGACACCGATCTAGAAAAACCGCACTGCCAGGGGAAGCAACTACGCTGAGAGGGCCAAATCAGAGCCCAAAGCCGTGAGAAGGAAACTCCACGACGGAGGAAGCACACCGCGAAGAGAAACGCAGGGAAGTCCGAGCACGAGAGGGGTCGGGAGAGACAACCACCATCTTCTCTTCTTCCTCTAGGGGTTTTAAGGGTTTTTATAGTTTTTAGTGGTTTTTAAGGTTTTTATGTAATTTTATGTTTTTATGTTTTTTTAAGGGTTTTATGGTTTTTCGGTGTTTTTCTTGGTTTTTGGTTTTTTTATGTTTTCGGGGAGTTTTCGGGTTTTGTAGGATTTTTATGGGTTTTGGGGTCCTGTAGGGTTTTTTTTGGGTTTTAGCGTTTTTAGGATTTTTTTAGTTTTTTTGGGTTTTTTGGGTTTCTTCGAGTTTTATAAGGTTTTTTAGGTTTTTTAGGTTTTTAGAGTTTTTAACATTTTTAGGGGTTTAAAGGATTTTTTGATATTCTAGTGGGTTTTAGATTTGTTGGGGGGGTTTTAGGGTTTTATGGGGTTTTATGGTTTTTAGGGATTTTTAGGGTTTTAGGATTTCATACATTATAATGGATTTTGAGGGATTCTTTAGGAGTTTTATGTTTTTTATGATTCTTTAGGATTTTTAAAAACTTTGTGGGGTTTTAGGGGTTTTCATGGGTTTTAAGGTTTTTTGGTATTTTTGGTTTTTAGGTTTTTTAGTTTTTTAGGTTTTTAAGTGTTTTTAGAGTAATTAACATTTTTAGGGGTTTAAAGGGTTTTTAGAGTTTTTAGTGGTCTAGGTTTTTTAGTTAATAGTTTTTTTAATTATTTTATGGGTTTTTTTGGTTTTTATGGTTTTTAGGGTTTTTACGTTTTCAAATATTTTTAGGGATTTTTAAATATTTTTAATGTTTTTATGGTTTTTAGGGTTTTCAGTGATTTTGAGCATTTTTGGGAATTTTTAGTGTCTTTAGGGTTTTTATAGTTTTTTGGGGTTTTAGGGTTTTTTGTGTTTTTTATGGATTTAAGGTTTTTTATTCTTTTTTAACATTTTTAGAGGTTTTAAGGGTTTCTATAGTTTTTTATGATTTATTGGGGTTTTATGGTTTTTCATGGTTTTTATGGTTTTCCTTGATTTTTCTAGGTTTTTTAGTTTTTTATGTTTTGAAGTATTTGGAGGGTTTTTAGGTTTTTTATGGTTTTAGGGTTTTTTAAGTTTTTTAGAGACTTTGAGGGTTTTTAGGGGTTTTCTATATTTTTTAGTTGTTTTAGTGTTTTTCTAATTTTTTAGGGTTTTTAAGGATTTTTAGATTTTTTTTAACGTTTTTAGGGTGTTTAAGGTATTTTTGGAGTTTTTAGTGGTTTTTACGGTTTTTAGGGTTTTGGGGGTTTTTAATATATTTAGGGGTTTTATGGGTTTTATGAGTTTTATGGGTTTTAGGGGTTTTTAGGGTTTTTTATGTTTTCAGGTATTTTTAGACCTTTTTATTATTTTTATGGTTTTTATGGTTTTTTTAGTTTTAATGGATTTTGAGGGTTTTTTAGGTTTTGTTGGGGGTTTCAAGGTTACTTAGGTTTTTTAGAGTTTTTAGGGTTTTTTAGGTTTTTGTGTTGTTAGTTTTTTGAGATTTTTAGGATTTAAAGGGTTTTTATAATTTTCTAATGTTTTATTGGGTTTAAAGGGTTTTTTGAGTTTTTAGGGTTTTTTATGTTTTTATGGGTTTTTAGGGATTTTTAGGTTTTTTAGGTGTTTATGGTTTTTAAGGATTTTAAGGTATTTTATCTTTCTATGGATTTTTAGGGGTTTTTAGCATTTTTATGGTTTTTTGATTTTTTAGGATTTTTAGGGATTTTGAGCGTTTTTAAGTTTTTTCAGGGTTTTTAGGGTTTTTAAGGGTTTCAGGATATTTTTGGGGTTTTTTGGTTTTTTTGAGTTTTTAGGGCTTTTAAGGTTTTTTTGAGTTTTTTTAACTTTTTTAGGGGTTTAAAGGGTTTTTATATTTTTAGTGGCTTTTTAGGATTTTTATGGGTTTTTAGGGTTATTAAGGTTTTTGGTGTTTTTAGGGTTTTTTTAGTTTTTCGGGTTTTATGGTTTTTTAGAGTTTTTAAACATGTTTGGGATTTTAAGGGTTTTTAGAGTTTTGAGTTGTTTTCTAGGTTTTTGTGGGGTTTTAGCGGTTTTTAAGTTTGTATGGGTTTTTATGGTTTTTAGGGGTTTTAGGGCTATAAGGTTTTTTACATTTTCAGGGTTTTTTTTGCCTTTTTTAGAATTTTTATTATTTTTAGCGTTTATAGGGTTTTTAGGGTTTTTGGGGTCTTTGGGGGGTTTTAGGGTTTATTTTTGATTTTTTAGGGTTTTTAGGGTTTTAGAGTTTTTAAATATTTTTGGGGGTTTTAAGGGTTTTTAGTGTTTTTAGTGGTTTTTATGGTTTTTATGGGTTTTTAGGGTTTTTATGTTTTTAGTGGTTTTTGTGGTTTTCTTGGGTTTTTCCAGGTTTTTAAGGTTTTATACGTTTTTAGGGGTTTTTAGGGGTTTTTAGGGGTTTTTATGGTTTTAGGGTTTTTAGGGTTTTTATGGGGTTTTAGGGTTTTTTATAGTTTTTAAGGGTTTTATGGTTTTCAGATGTCTATCATTGTTTTAGGTTTTCTTAAGGTTTTAGGGATATTATAGGATTTTAATGGTTTTTTGGGGTTTCTAGGGTTTTTAGGGTTTGTTATTGTTTTTAGGGATTTTTAGGGGTTTTTAGAGTTTTTAGGTTCTTAAGGGGTTTTAGTGTCTTATTGGATTTTTAGGACTTTTTAATTTTTTTAGGGTTTTATGGTTTTAGAGATTTTACTAGTTTTTTGAATTTTACCGGTTTTTAGGGTTTTTTAAGGCTTTTATGGGGTTTTCCCTTTTTAGGGGGTTTTTAGGGTTTTTAGGATTTTTTTCATTTTTAGGTTTTTTAGTGTTTTTTAGGATATTTATGGTTTTTAGGCATTTTTAAGGGATTTAGAGTTTTCAGGATTTTTTAGGATTTTCAGGGTTTTTCAGGGTTTTATGTTTTTTTAGTTTTTTTGGGTTTTACGGTTTTTAGAGTTTTTAATGTTTATTGGGGTTTTAAGGGTTTTTAGAATTTTTAGTTGTTTTTTAGGGATTTATGGGTTTTTAGGGTTTTTTAAGGTTTTCAAGGGTTTTAGGTTTTTCAGGTGGTTTTTCTAGGTTTTTGGGTTTTTTACATTTTCATGAATTTTAGGGTCTTTTTAGGATTTTTAAGGTTTTTAGGGGTTTTTTGTGTTTTTATGGATTTTGATGATTTTAGGGTTTTTTAGGGTTTTTTAGGTTTTTTAGGGGTTTTAGGGTTTTTAGGGTTTTAATTTCTTTTTGGTTTTTGGGTTTTTTTTGAGTTTTTTAGGGTTTTGAAGTTTTTTATAGTTTTTTAACGTTTTTATTAGTTTAAGGGCTTTTATAGTGACAGTGGGTTTTATGGTTTTTGTTGGTTTAGGGTTTTTATGGTTTTTAGGGGTTTTATGGTTTTCAGAGGCTTTTTAGGGTTTTTAGGTTTTTTTATATTTTCCGGTATTTTTTGGAGCATTTTTAGGATTTTTATGGTTTTTAGGATTTTTAAGGATTTTGATAATTTTTAAGGGTTTCTAGGAATTTTTAGTGTTTTTAGAGTTTTTAGGGTTTTTTGGGTTTGAAGATTTTTTTTTGAGTTTTTAGGGTTTTTAATGTTTTTAGTGTATTTTACTGTTTTTGTGGTTTTTAAATTTTTTTAGAGTTTTTAGAGGCTTTTAAGGGTTTCTATAGGTTTTTAGGGGTTTTTAATGTTTTTAGGGGTTTTTTGGTTTTCAGGTATTTTTCAGGGTTTTTAGTGTTTTTAGAGTTTTTATAGGTCGTTAGTGGTTTTTATGGTTTTCAAGTATTTTTAGGGATTTTTGAGTTTTTTAGGGTTTATAAGATTTTTATAGTTTTGAAATGTTTTAGGTTTTTTATGGGTTTTAGAGTTTTTAGTGTTTTTTTGGGTTTTTAGGGGTTTATGAGTTTTTAAGGTTTTTAGGGTTTCTTATGGTTTTCTGGGTGTTTTCTGTGTTTTTTGGGTTTTTTTACATTTTTAGGGATTTTGTGGTATTTTTTTTAGGATTTATATGGATTTTAGGGTTTTGTAGGATTTTCAGGATTTTAAGGGGTTTTTTTTGGTTTTTTTGGGATTTTAGAGTTTTTTTTGAGTTTTTTAGGGTGTTTAAGGTTTTTTAGAGTTTGTAACATAATTAGGGTTTTTAAGGGGTTTTAGGGTTTTTAGTGGGTTTTTAGGGGTTTTTAGGAATTTTTTAATGTTTTTAAGGGTTTTTTAGGTTTTTAGGATTTTTAAGGTTTTTAAGGTTTTGGGTTTTTTTGGGGTTTTTAGGAGTTTTAAGGGATTTTTTTTAGTTTTTAACATTTTTATGGGTTTTAAGGGTTTTAGAGTTTTTAGTGTTTTTTTCAGGGTTTTTATGGGTTTTAGGAGCTTTTGTGATTTTTATAGGGTTTTCAGGGTTTTTAAGGTTTTTTACCTATTCGGGGTTTTTTAGTGATTTTTTGGATTTTTATGGGTTTTAGGGTTTTTATGGTTTTTAGGGGTTTTGAGGGTTTTAGGGATTTTCAGGGGTTTAGGGGTTTTAGGGTTAATTTTCAGGATTTTAGTTTCTTTTTGGGTTTTTAGGGGTTTTTTTGAGTTTTTAGGAGTTTAAAGGTATTTCAGAGTTTTTTAATGTTTTTAAGGGTTTAAAGGGGTTTTAGAGATTTAGGGTATTTTATGAGTTTTTAGGGATTTTATGGTTTTTTTGGGTTTTATGTTTTTTTATTTTTAGGGATTTTTACATTTTTTGGGATTTTTAGGACTTTTTATGAATTTTAGGGTTTTTTGGGATTTTGTTGGTTTTTAGGTGTTTTTAGGAATTTTTAGGGGTTTTAGGGTTTTTAGGGATTTATGGTTTTTTTGGTTTTTAGGGGTTTTTTTTTTGAGTTTTTGGTGTTTTAAGTTTTTCGTAGAATTTATTAATGTTTTTTGTTTTTTAAAGGTTTTTAGATTTTTAGTGGTTTTCAGGGTTTTTATGGGTTTTTAGAGTTTTTTAAGGTTTTTAGGGGTTTTTAGGGGGCTTTTAGGGGTTTTAAGGTTTTTATGTTTTAATGGATTTTTTTGGATTTTTATAGTTTTATGGAATTTGGAGTTTCTAGGGATTTTGAGGGGTTTTAGGGTTTTCAAGGATTTTTTGAAGAATTTTATTATTTTTATGGTTTTTTAGAGTTTTGTAATGTTTTTTTGGGGTTTTAAGAGTTTTTAAAGTTTTTAGTGTGTTTTTAGGGTTTTTATCGGTTTTAGGGGTTTAAAGGTTTTAAGGGGTTTTATAGTTTTAAGGGGGTTTTAGGGTTTTTAGGGTTTTTTACTTTTTTGAAATTTTAGGGATTTTTTTGGATTTTTATGGTTTTTATGGTCTTTTAGGTATTTTAAGGATTTGGAAGGTTTTTTGTGTTTTGAGGGTTTTTAGGGTTTTTAGGGTTTTTAGGGTTTTTATGGTTTTTTAGGGTTTTAGGGTTTTTTACTTTTTTAGGGTTTTAAATATTTTTTATATTTTTTTAAAGTTTTTCAGGGTTTTAAGGGTTTTTAGAGTTTTTAGGGTTTTTTAGTTTTTTTGGGTTTTTTGGGGTTTTTATGGTTTTAAGAGTTTTTAAGGTTTTTAGGGGATTTTCAAGGTTTTTAGCATTTTTTACATTTTCTGTGATTTTTAAGGATTATTAGGATTTTTATGGTTTTTAAGTTTTTTAGGGTTTTAGGGGTTTTGAGGGGTTTTCAAAGTGTTTAGGATTTTTATGGTTTTGTTTTTGGGTTTTTAGGATTTCTTTTTAGTTTTTAGGGTTTTAAAGGTTTTTAGAGCTTCTTTAACATTTATGGTGATTTCAACAGTTTTTATAGTTATTAGTGGTTTTTAGGGTTTTTAATGTTTTAGGGATTTTATGGCTTGTAGGTGTCTTTCAGGTATTTTAGGGTTTTTAATGTTTTCATAAATTTATAGAGATTTTAGGATTTTTGTGGTTATCTATAGTATTTATGGATTTTTTGGTTTATATGATCTTTCTGGGTTTTTTTTAGGGTTTTAGGATTTTTAAGGTTTTTATGGTTTTTAGGCTTTTATGGGATTTAGGTTTTTTTTAAGGTTATTAGAAGTTTTTTTTTTGTTTTTTGGAGTTTTTTAACATTTTTAGGTGTTTAAATGTTTTTTAGTGGGTTTTCAGGTTTTTATAGGTTTTTTGGGGTTTTAAGGCTTTAAGGGGGTTTTTGGTTTTCTGGTTTTTTTGGGGTTTTAGGTGTTTTTTATGTTTTTTGGGATTTTAGGTATTTTTTAAGATTATTTTGGGTTTTAAGGTTTTTAGGGGTTTGGGGGATTTTGAGCATTTTATAGGGTTTTAGGTTTTTTAGGATTTTTATTGTTTTTCAGGGTTTTTAGGTTCTTTTCGGGTTTTAGGTTTTTTTTTGAGTTTTTGTGGTTTGAAGGTTTTTTAGAGTTTTTTTAATGTTTTAAGCATTTAAAGGGTTTTTAGAGTTTTTAGTGGATTTTTTTGGTTTTAAGGGGTTGCTTATGTTTTTAGGTGATTTAATGTGTTTTAGAGTTTTTTCAGGGGCTTTAGGGTTTTTTATGTCTTTAGGTGATTTAATGTGTTTTAGAGGTTTTTATGGTCTTTAGGATTTTTTATGTTTTTAGGGATTTTTAGGGATTTTGGGATTTTTATTATTTTTTTGGGGTTTAGGGATTTTGTTGGGTTTTTGGGGTTTTTAGTGGTTTTAGGGTTTTTAGGGATTTTATGGTTTTTATTGGGTTTTTTGTTTTTTATTTATTTATTTATGGGATTTAAGGTTTTTTAGAGATTTTTAATGTTTTTAGTGGTTTTAGGGTTTTTATTAGTTTTTAGGATCTTGTGGTTTTTAGGGGTTTTAGGGGTTTATTTGGGTTTTCTAAATTTTCAAATATTTTTAGGGATTTTAGGGTTTTATGGTATTTAGTGATTTTTAGGATTTTTAGGTTTTTTAGGGACTTCATGGTTTTTAATTTTTTTTGGGTTTTTAGCTTTTTTTGATTTTTTCAAGGATTTTAAGGTGTTTAGAGTTTTTTTAACATTTTAAGGGTTTTTAGGGTTTTTAGTGTTTCTAGTGGGTTCTGAGGGATTTTCTAGTTTTTAGGGTTTTTTGAGGTTTTTTGGAGTTTTATGTTTTTTGGGGATTTTCATGGGTTTTAGGGGTTTTTTTGTTTCTGGGGATTTTTAGTTCCTTTTTAGGATTTTTATGGTTTTTTGGTTTTTTAGGGATTTTAAGGATTTTTTGGGCTTTTAGGGTTTTCTAGGGTTTTACGGGTTAGTGTTTTTATAGATTTTTTTGTTTTCCAGGGGTTTTTCTAAGTTTTAAGGCTTTGTGGTATTTTAGAGTTTTAAAATGTTTTTAGGGTGTTTAAGGGGTTTTAGAGTTTTTTCGGAAGGCATAAAAATGTGGTAAAGACCCTCCATTAACAAGGCGCTTTTCTATTTGTGCATGTAAATGGTGGGAGTAACTCTGACTCTCTTAAGGTTATTTTGAGTTTTTATTGGTTTTCAGGGTTTTTATTGGTTTTTAGGGTATTTTAAGGTTTTAGAACTTTTTATGGTTTTCAGGGTTTTTTGGTTTTTTTGTGTTTTCAGGAATTTTTATGGCTTTTTAATATTTTTATGGTTTTTAGGGGTTTTACAGTTTTTTGGGATTTTGAGGGTTTTATGGTTTTTTAGGGTTTTTAGTGTTTTAGGGTTTTTAGGGTTTCTATGGTTTTTTTTGTTTTTAGGGTTTTTTAGTATTTTAGTGTATTAAGGGTTTTTAGAGTTTCTTAACATATTTATGGGTTTAAAGGGGTTTTTAGATTTGTTTTAGTGGTTTTTTTGGTTTTTTGGGTTTTTTGGGTTTTTAAGGTTTTTATGGGTTTTAAGGGGTTTTCAGTGTTTTGGGGTTTTTTACGTTTTTAGGTATTTTTATGGATTTTTAGGATTTTTATGGTTTTAGGGTTTTTTAGGTTTTAGGGGTTTTGAGGGGTTTTAGGGTTTTTTTGTTTTTAGGGGTTTAATTATTTTTTTGAGGGGGGGGGGTTGAGTTCTTTAGGAATTTAAAGGTTTTTTTATATTTTTTAAAAAATTTAGGGGTCTAAAGGATTTTAGATTTTTTTGGTGGGTTTTTCAGTTTTTGGGTTTTTTTAGGTTTTTAAGGTTTTTGTGGGTTTTATGGTTTTAATGGGATTTACTTATTTTTTTAGGGATTTGAATGTATTTAGGGATTTTTTAGGATTTTTATGGTTTTTTGGGTTTTTAGTGCTTTTAGGGATTTGGGGGGGGGGGGTTAGGGGTTTTCAGGGTTTTTAGATTTTTTGGTTTCTGAGGTCTTTTTGGAATTTAAGGGGGTTTTTTGTGTTTTTTAGGGTTTTTACAATTTTTTAGATTTTTTTAAAGTTTTTTGTGGTTTTAGGGTTTTTAGAGTTTTTAGTGGGTTTTTAGGGTTTTTATGAGTTTTTAGTGTTTTAAAAAGGTTTTAGGGGTTTTATGGTTTTCTGTATTTTTAAGGGTTTTTTGGATATTTTATGTTTCCAAGTATTTTTAGGTCTTTTTTAGGATTTTTATGGTTTTTAGGGGTTTTATGGATTTTCAGGGTTTTAAAGGGTTTTCAGGATTTTTAGGATTTTCAGGGTTTTTAGGGGGGTTTCTGTTTTTTAGGATTTTTAACATTTTCAAGTATTTTTTGAATTTTTAGGGGTTTTTTGGGTTTTAGGATTTTTAAGGTTTTTTGTCTTTTTTTATGATTTTTATGGGTTTTTAGGGTTTTTTATTTATATGGTGTTTTTTAGGGTTTTTAGGGATTATTTAGGATTTTAAAGTTTTTTTGGGTATTTTGGTTTTTTGGGATTTTAGGGTTTTTAAGGTTTTTAGTGCTTTGGGGGATTTTTAAGATCTTTTGGGTTTTTGGGGTGTTTCTATGAGTTTTTAGGGTTTTTATGTTTTTTTAGAGTTTTGTAATATTTTTAGGGATTTTAAGGGTTTTATAGTTCGTAGTGGTTTTTTCAAGTTTTATGGGATTTTACTATTTTTTATGGTTTTTAGTGGTTTTATGGTTTCCCGGGGTTTTTCACCGCTTTTTGGGTCTTTTTTATTTTCCATGATTTTTAGATATTTTTTAGGATATTTTTTAGGTTTTTAGGGTTTTAAGGGATTTTGAGGGGTTTTAGGGGTTTTATGGTTTTTTTCAATGTTTTAGGGTCTTTTTTAGTTTTTAGTGATTTTCTTGAGTTTTTTAGGTTTTTTAGAGTTTTAAAAAAAATTATTGCTTTTAAGGAGTTTTTAGTGTTTTTAGTGGTTTTTAGGGTTTTTATGGGTTTTAGGGTTTTTAAAGTTTTTAGGGGTTTTAGGTTTTTTGAGGGTTTTTTCATGGTTTTTAGGGTTTTTTGAATTTTCAGGGGTTTTAAGGGATTTTTAATAATTTTTATGGTTTTTAGGGTTTTTAGGGATTTTATGGACTTTTGGGGTTTTAGGGGATTTTAGGTTTTTTTAGGGTTTTCAGGGTTTTTAGTGCCTTTTGGGTTTTTAGGATTTTTTGAGTTTTTCAGGGTTTGGGTTTTATTGATATTTTACTAATTTTAGGGTTTTAAAGGTTTTTAGAGTTTTAGTGGATTTTTATGGTTTTTATGGGATATTATGGTTTTTAGGGGGTTTTCAAGGATTTTAGGGTATTTTATATTTTCATGGCTTTTTTTGAATTTTTCTGTTTTTAGGGTTTTTTAGGGTTTTATTGATTTTGAGGGGTTTTAGGGGTTTTTCATGTTTTCGGGTTTTTAGGGTTATTAGGGTCTTTTGGGGGTTTAGGTTTTTTTTTAGATTCTTAGGGTTTTAGAGTTTTTTACTTTTTTTGGGGTATAATGGGTTTTTAGTGTATTTAGTTTTTGTTTATAATTTTTATGGGTTTTCAGCATTTTCCAAGGTTTTTAGTGGCATTATGGTTTTTGGGGGTTTTTTTATGTTTTTAGATATTTTCAGTTATTTTTAATGATTTATATGGTTTTTTGTGTTTTTTATGGATTTTAGAGATTTTTTGGGTTTTGAGGGGTTTTTTTTGGTTTTTTAGAGTTTTTTGGGTTTTTAGGTATTTTTGGGTATTTAGGGTATTTAGTTTTTAGGGTTTTTTAGGTTTTTTGAGTTTTTAAAGTTTTTTGGGGTTTTAATAGTTTTAAGAGTTTTTAGTGGTTTTTAGGATTTTTATGGGTTTTACTATTCTTAAGGTTATTGGGTTTTTTATGGTTTTAAATGGATTTTTATGGTTTTTTATATTTTCGCGCATTTTTAGGGATTTTTTAGAATTTTTATGGTTTTTCGGTTTTTTAGGGTTTTTATGGTTTTAAGGATTATATAGTTTTTAGGTATTTATGGGTCTTTTAAGGTGTTAGGGGTTTTTAGGGTTTTTGGTGTTCTTTAGAGTTTTAAGGTTTTTAGATATTTTTAATGTTTTAGGGATTTTATGGGTTTTTAGATTTTTTAGTGGTCTTTTAGGGTTTTATGGGTATTTATGGGTTTTTAAGGTTTTATTGGTTTTTAGGGTTTTTAGGGGTTTTTTATGGTTTTTTATTTTTTACATTTTCTGGGATTTTTAGGGTGTTTTTAGGTTTTTTATGGTTTATAGGGTTTTTAGGGTTTTTATGAATTTTTTTGTTTTAGGTTTTTTTGTTTTTTAGTGTTTCTAACATTTTTTAGAATTCTTTTTAAAAAAATTAGTGGTTTTAAAGGTTTTTAGAGTTTTAGTGATTTTTAGGGGTTTAGGGTTTTTAGGGTTTTTTTTGGGGTTTTAGGGTTTTTATGGATTTAAGGGATTTTTTTAGTTTTTTTAGTGTTTTTAAGGTTTTTGGTATTTTTTAATATTTTTAGGGGTTTTAGGGGTTTTTAGAGTTTTTAGTGGGTTTTTAGGGTTTTTATGGGTTTTATGGGTTTTTAAGGTCTTTTGGGGCCTTGTGTTTTTCATGTGTTTATTAGGGTTTTAGGTTTTTTTAATATTTTCTTGGATTTTTGGGGATTTTTTAAAAAATTATGGTTTTTAGGGTATTTTAGGATTTTTGGGATTTTGACAGTTTTAGGGGTTTCCTGATTTTTTAAAGGTTTTTTTGGATTTTCAAGGTATTTAGGTTCTTTTTTGGATTTTAGCTTTTTTTTTGAGTTTTTAGGGTTTTAATGTTTTTTTTAGTTTTTTACATTTTTTAGGGTTTATAGGGTTTTTAGAGTTTTTAGTGGTTTTATTAGTATTTAGGGTTTTTTACATTTTTAGGGATTTTTAGAGAAATTTTATGATTTTTATGGGTTTTACATTTTTTTCGGTCTTATATATTTTGCGGATTTTTAGGGATTCTTATCGGTTTTATGGTTTTTAATGATTTTATGGTTTTTTTTATTTTTAGTTTTTTTAGATTTTCTAGGTTTTTTTTATGTTTTTTTAGAATTTATTAAATTTTTATGGGTTTTAAGAGTATTTAGAGTTTTTAGTGGGGTTTTACGGTTTCCATGGGGTTTTGGAGTTTTTAATGGTTTTTAGGGGGGTTTAGGGTTTTTACATTTTTCGAGAGTTTTAGGGATTTTTTAGCATTTTTATGGTTTTGGGGGGTTTTAGTGTTTTTTGGGGGTTTTGAGGGCTTTTAAGTGTTTTTTTTGTTTTTCAGGGTTTTTAGTGTATTTAAGATATTTTTTAGTTTTTAAGGTTTTTTTAACCTTTTAGGGCTTTTAAGGTTTTTAAGAGTTTTTAGGGGTTTTAAGGGTTTTAGAGTTTTTAGTGATTTTTAGGGATTTTATCATTTTTAGGGTTTTTAAGGTTTTTATGGAATTTTTTGGTTTCAGGAAGTTTTTAGGGTTTTTTATGTTTTTAGGGACTTTAGGGATTTTTTAAGATTTTTATGGTTTTAGGGTTTTTTAATGTTTTTGGGGATTTTGAGGGTGTTTAGGTGTATTTTTGGGTTTTTAATGGTTTTTAATGTTTTTTAGGGTTTTTTAGGTTTTTTAGTTTTCTTTTTGGTTTTGAAGGGGTTTCTTAAGTTTTTTAGGGTATTTAAGGTTTTTTTTTACTTTTTAAAATTTTTAGGTGTTTTAAGAGGTTTTAGAGTTTTGAGTAGTTTTTAGGATTTTTGTACGTTTTAAGGGTTTTGAAGGTTTTTAGGTGTTATTATGGTTTTTAGGAGTTTTACAGGGTTTTTAGGGTTTTTAGGGTTTTTTAGGGTTTTTTAGGTTTTCTAGGATTTTTATTGTTTTTAGGGATTCTAGTGATTTTATGGATTTTGAGGGTTTTAGGGACTTTCGAGGGTTTTTAGGAGTTTTTGGGTTTTTTGGGATTTTAGGGTCTTCTTGGGTTTTTAGGGGTTTTTTAAAGTTTTTTAGGGTTTTAAGGTTTTTGGAATTCTTTACCGTTTTAGGGGGTTTAAGGGTATTTAGAATTTTTAATGGTTTTTAGGATTTTTTGGGGGGTTTTAGGTTTTAATGGGATTTTATGGGTTTTAGGGGGTTTTAAGGGTTTTTAAGTTTTTTTACGTTTTCATGGATTTTATGTATTTTTTTTATATTTTTATGGTTTTTAGGGTTTTTAGAGATTTTTAGGGTTTTTAGGGGGTCTTAAGGGTTTTTAAGTTTTTTTACGTTTTCATGGATTTTATGTATTTTTTTTATATTTTTATGGTTTTTAGGGTTTTTAGAGATTTTTAGGGTTTTTAGGGTTTTTCATGTTTTTAGGAATTTTCAGGGTTTTTAGGGTTTTTATGGTCTTCTAGAATTTTAGTTATTTTTTGAGTTTTTATGGTTTTTAAATTTTTTTAACATTTTTAAGGGTTTAAAGGTTTTTTATGTTTGTAGAGGGTTTTTATTTTATGGGTGTTTATGGTTTTTTAAGTTTTTATGGGTTTTTATGGGTTTTTATGGTTTTTAGGTGATTTTCAAGGTTTTTAGGGCTTTTTATGTTTTTGGTATTTTTAGGGATTTTTTAGGATTTCTATGTATTTTAGGGTTTTAGGGATTTTTATGGGGTTTAAGGTTTTTCAGGTTTTTCAGGGTTTTTAAGGTTTTTTTGGGTTTTACGGTTATTAGAGCTTTTAGGGTTTAAAAGGTTTTTTAGATTTTTTTAATGTTTTTAATGGTTTTAAGGGTTTTTAGAGTTTTTAGTGGTTTTAAGGGTTCTATGGGTTTTTAGGTTTTTTATGGTTTTTATGGGTTTTATTTTTTCAGTGAGTTTTCTGGTGTTTGAGGGTTTTTTACATTTTCATGGATTTTTTGGGCTTTTTTAGGATTTTCATAGTTTTTATGGTTTTTAAGTTTTTTAGGGATTTTGAGAGGTTTTAGGGTTTTTCAGGGTTTTTAGGGTTTTTTTGTGGTTTTAGGTCTTTTAGTGTTTTTATGATTTTTAGGGTTTTTAAATATTTTTAGGTGGTTTTATGGCCTTCAAGGGTTTTCAAGGGTTTTAGGGTCTTTTTGCGTTTTCATAGATTTTAGGTATTTTTCAGTGTTTTTGTTGTTTTTATGGATTTTTAGGGTTTTTGGGGATTTTGAGGGGTTTTTAATGTTTTTAATGGTTTTTTAGGGGTTTTAGGATATTTAGGTTGTTTTTTAGTTTTAGGGATTTTAAAAATGTTAGGGGTTTTATGGTTTTTTAGATTTTTTTTTCTGTTTTTAATTTTTTAAGGGTTTTTAGTTTTTTAGTGGTTTCTAGGGTTGTTATGGGGTTTTATTTTTTTTTATTTTTTGAGTGATTTTTATAGATTTCAGATGGTATTTTGGGTTTTTTATGCTTTAAGGGATTATTTGGGATTTTTTTAGGATTTTTATAATTTTTTGGGTTTTTTAAAGTTTTTATGGATTTTGAGGTTTTTAGGGTTTTTAGGGATTTTAGGGATTTTTTTTGTTTTTAGGGTTTATTTTGTGTTTTTTAGGGGTTTTAAGGTTTTTTTGTGTTTCTTAATGTTTTTACGAGTTTTAATGGTTTTTATAGTTTTTAGAGGGCTTTTAGATTTTTTATTGCTTTTTGGGGTTTTTAAGATTTTTTTAGTGATTTTAGGGTTTTTAAGTTTTCATGTACTTGTAGTCCTTTTGTTTTTTTATGGTTTTTGGGGTTTTAAGGATTTTGTGGGGTCTTAGGGTTTTTTAGGGGTTTTTAGGGTTTTTATGGTTTTTGGGGTTTTAGGGTTTTTTTTAGTGTTTTAGGGTTTTAAATGGTTTTTAGAGTTTTTTAATGTTTTTACTAGTTTTAAGGGGTTTATGGTTTTTGTGGGTTTTTAGGGGTTTTATGGGTTTTGGGGATTTTTAAGGTCTTTATGGTTTTCAATGGGTTTTAAGGGTTTTGGTTTTTTTTACATTTTCAGGGATTTTTATGGATTTTTTAGGAATTTAATGGTTTTTAGGGGTTTTTGGGATTTGAGGGTTTTTATTGTTTTTCAAGGATTCTTAGTGTTTTTATTGTTTTTAGGGTTTTTTGTTTTTTTTTGTTTTTAAGGTTTTTTAGAGTTTTTAGTGGTTTGAGGAGGATTTATGGGTTTTTAGGGTTTTTAAGGTTTCTAGCGGTTTTAATGGTTTTCCAGGGGTTTTCATTTTTTTAGATTATTTTACATTTTTATAGATTTTTTAGGATTTGTATAGTGTTTAGGCTTATTATGGTTTTTATAAATTTTAAGGGTTTTTAGGGGGTTTCTGGGTTTTTTATGGTTTTTAGGGTTTTTAGGGATTTTCTGGATTTTTTGGGTTTTATTGAGTTTATAGGGGTTTTATGGTTTTTTAGAGTTTTTTAGTTTTTCAGGGGCTTAAAGGGATTTTTAAAGTTCTTAGTGGGTTTTAGGGTTATTATGGGGTTTTAGGTTTTTTTATGGTTTTTATGGGTTTTTGTGGTTTTTAGGGGTTTTATGGTTTTTAGGGGTTTTTCCAGGTTTTTTTGGTTTTTTACGTTTTTAGGGATTCTTTAGGATTTTTATGGTTTTTAGGGTTTCTATGGATTTTGAGGGGTTTTATTGTTTTCAAGGTTTTTAGGTTTTTTAGGGCTTTTATGGTTTTTTTGTGGTTGTCGGGTGTTTTGACGTTTTTGGTTTTTAAATACTTTTTAGAGTTTTTAACATTTTTTGAGGTTTTTAGGGTTTTTAAGGGGTTTTATGGTGTTTGGGGGTTTTTAGGGATTTTTAGGTCTTTTTTAGGATTTTTATGGTTTTTGGTTTTTTTAGGTTTTTTGGGTTTTTTAGGTTTTTTAGGGGTTTTCAGAGTTTTTTAGGGTTTTTAGGGATTTTAAGGTAGGTTTTTTTAGAGTTTTAATTTCTTTAGGGGGTTTATTAGTTTTTACAGTTTTCTAAGGTTTCTAGGGGTTTTTATGGTTTTTAGGGGTTTTGATGGCTTTTAGGGATTTAGGGTTTTTTATGTTTTCATGGATTTTTAGAGATTTTTAGGTTTTTTATGGTTTTAGGGTTTTTAGTATTTTTAGGTATTTTGAGGGTTTTAGGTGATTTCAATGGTTTTAGTGTTTTTGGGTTTTTCTTCGTTTTTAAAGTTTTATTTAGTTTTTAGTGGTTTTAAGTATTTTTAGTGTATTTTAATGTTTTTAGGGATATTAAGGGTTTTTAGAGTTTTTGTTGTCTTTTAGGTTTTTATATGTTTTCATGGTTTTTAAGGGGTTTTATGGTTTTAATGGGGTTTTCATGGATTTTATGGTTTTTACATTTTAAGGGTTTTTTTGAGATTTTTTAGGATTTTTATAGTTTTAGGGGTTTTAGGTTTTTTTGGGTTTTTAGGTGTTTTTTTGGGTTTTTAGGGTTTTTAGGGTTTTTTGAGTTTTTGGGGGTTTTTGGGGGTTTTTGGGCCTTTTCGGGTTTTAGGGTTTTTTGAGTATTTATGGGTTTTGGGGGTTTTAATGTTTTTTATATTTTTAAAACATTTTTAGGGGGTTTAGGGGTTTTTTTAGAGTTTTTAGTGGTTTTAGGGTTTTGTTAAGTTTTTTAGGGGTGTTTATAGTTTTTAGGGGGTTTTCCAGGGTTTTTAGGGTTTTTTTACGTTTCCAAAGATTTTTGAGGGCTTTGTAGTATTTTTATTTTTTTAGGGTTTTTAGGGGTTTTTAGGGATTTTTAGGGATTTTACTTTTTTTTAGGGGTTTTAATAATTTTTAGGGGTTTTCATGGTATTTTGGGGTTTTTACATTTTTTTAGTTTTTTAGGGTTTTATGTTTTTTTAAATATTTTTAACGTTTAGAGGTTTAAAGGTTTTTTAGAGTTTTTGGTTGGTTTTTAGGGCTTTATGGGTTTCTAGGTATTTTAAAAAAGTTCAGGGGTCTTGATGGTTTTCAGGGGATTTCAGGGTTTTTAGGGTTTTTTAGGTTTTTGATGGTTTTTTGGGCATTTTAAGGATTTTTATGGGTTTTAGGGTTTTTAGGGATTTTATGGACTTTGAGAGGTTTTAGGGTTTTTATGGAATTTAGTGTTTTTCAGATTTTTTTTGGTTTTTTGGGGATTTGAGGTTTTTCTCAATTTTTATGGTTTTTATGGTGTTTTAGATTTTTTTATCTTTTTTAGTGGTTTTAGTGGATCTTACAGTTTTTAGTTTTTTTAGGGTTTTTGTGATTTCTTAGGTTTTTTAAAGTTTTTTATGGTTTTTGGGGGGTCATCTGGTTTTTTAGGGTTTTTTAGTTTTTCGGAGATTTTAAGGGATTTCTTCATATTTTTATGGTTTTTAGGGTTTTTAGGATTTTGAGGGTTTTAAGGGTCTTCAGGGTGTTTAGTGTTTAAAAGTTTTTAGGTTTTTTGGATACTTTTAACATTTTTAGCATGTTTAAGTGTTTTTAGAGTTTTTAGTGGTTTTTTGAGCTTTAGGGTATTTAAGGTTTTTTGGGGTTTTATGGTTTATAGGGGATTTTAAGGTTTTTTGTGGTTTTTACATTTTCAATGATTGTTAGGGGTTTTTTAGGAATTTTATGGTTTTTAGGTTTTTTAGATTTTTAGGGATTTTGAGGGGTTTTAGTGTGTTTTTTTCGGGTATTTAGGGGGTTTTAGGGGGTTTTTTTGGTTTTTTTTTTTGGTTTTTTCTATTTTTTGTGTTTTTTGGGTTTTTTGGGTTTTAAGGGGTTTTAGGGTTTTTATAATTTTTTAACATTTTTAGGGGTTCTAAGGGTTTTTAGAGTTTTTAGTTATTCTTTAGATTTTTTACATTTTTAGGATTTTTTATGGTTTTCAGTGGTTTTTATGGTTTTCAGGGGGGGGGGGTTTAGTGTTTTTAGGTTTTTTAAGTTATCATGGATTTTTAGTTTTTTTTATTTTATTTTTAGGTTTTTTATGGATTTTGAGGGTTTTAAGGGTTTTTTGGGTTTTCAGTTGTTTTTTGGGTTTTTAGTGTCTTTTTGGGTATTTAGGGTATTTTTTAAAAAAATTAGAGTTTTTAAGGTTTTTAGAGTTTTTAATGTTCATAGGGGTTTAAAGGGTTTTTATAGTTTTTATGCATTTAAGGTTTTATTTGGGGTTTTAGTGGTTTTTTTGACTAGTTAGGATTTAAAGGTTTTATAGAGTTTTTTAACATTATTAGGGGTTTGAGGGGTTTTTAGAGTTTTTAGTGGTTTTGGGGTTTTTTGGGTTTTATGGTTTTTAATGTTTTTAGTGGTTTTTATGGTTTTTTGTGGGATTTATGGGTGTTTAGGTTTTTTTATGTTTTCATGCCTTATTAAGGATTTTTTTGGATTTTATGGTTTTTAGTTTTTTTAGGGGTTTTAGGGATTTTGAGGGTTTGTAGGGGTTTTCAGACTTTTTTTGGTTTTTAGGGGTTTCAAGGATTTTATGTATTTTTGGGGGTTTTAATGGTTTTTTTTGGGTTTTTTAGAGTTATAATATTTTTTAGAGTTTTGTAACTTTTTATGGGTTTAAATGGTTTTCAGAGTTTTTAGTGGGTTTTAGGGTTTTTATGGGGTTTTAAGGTTTTTCAAGGGTTTAGGGGTTTTTGTGGTTGTCAGGGGGGGGGGTTAGGGTTTTTAGGGTTTTTTATGTTTTTAGGGATTTTTAGGGATTTTTTAGGATTTTTTGGATTTTAGGGTTTTTAAGAATTTTAAGGGGTTGTAGGGTTTTTTATGCTTTTGAGGGTTTTTTGGGGTTTTATGGTTTTGGGGGTTTTAGTGTTTTTTGAGTTTTTTAGGGTTTTTATGATTTTTTGGATTTTTCTAACATTTTTAAGGGATTAAGGGTTTTTAGATTTTTTTAGTTGGTTTTTAGGGTTTTTATCAGGTTTTAGAGTTTTTTAAGGGTTTTAGGGGTTTTATGGGTTTTTATGGGTTTTAGGGTTTTTTATGTTTTTAATGATTTTTAGGGCTATTTTAGAATTTTATGGTTTTTAGGTTTTTTAAGGATTTTGATAGTTTTAAGATTTTTCTATGTTATTATTGTTTATAGGGGTTTTGAGGTATTTTTTAATTTTTTATAGTTTTTATGGTTTTTAGAGTTTTTTAATGCTTTTTGGGGTTTTAAGGGTTTTTAGAGTTTTTAGTGATTTTTAGTTTTTTTTACGTCTACAGGGATTTTTGAGGTTTTTTGTGTTTTTATGGTTTTTATGGATTTTGAGAGATTTTACAGATTTTTAGGGTTTTTAGGGTGTTTAGGGTTTTTAGGGTGTTCAGGGTTTTTTAGGGTTTTTATGGTTTTTTTTTGGGTTTTTGGTTTTTTTGAGCTTTTTTTTGTGTTTTTTAGGTTTTTTAGATTCTTTTTAATGTTTTTAGGGGTTTTAAGGTTTTTTAGAATTTTAGTGGTTTTTTATTATTTTATGGGGTTTTTTTATTTTTAAGATTTTTTTTGGGTTTTTAGGGATTTTTAGGGGTTTTTATAGTTTTCAGAGGTGTTTAGAGGTTTTTCAAGGTTTTTAGGGTTCTTTACTTTTTTAGGGTATTTAGGGTATTTTTAGGTTTTTTATTATTTTTGGGCTTTTTGGAGTTTTTAGGGATTTTGGCGTTAGGGGTTTTCAGGATTTTTTAGGGTTTTTAGGGGTTCTGGGGTCTTTTGGAAGATTTTTTGTGTTTTTTAGGAGTTTTTAGGGTTTTTATAGTTTTTAATGTTTTAAAAGTTTGAAGGGGTTTTAGAGTTTTTAGTGGGTTTTTAGGGTTTTATTGGTTTTTAGTATTTTTATGGTTTTTAGGGGTTTTTATGGTTTTCAAGGGGTTTTCAGGGTTTTTAGTGTCGTTTACATATTCAGTGATTTTAAGGGCTTATTCAGGATTTTTATGGATTTTAGTGATTTTTTGTTTTTAATGATTTTGAGGGTTTTTAGGGGTTTGGGTGTTTTTAGTGTTTTAGGGGTTTTTAGGTTTTTAGGGTATTTTTTGGTGTTTAGGTTTTTTTTTTAAGTTTCTAGGGTTTTATGGGTTTTTAGATTTTTGAACATTTTTAGGGGTTTTATGGGGTTTTATAGTTTTTGAAGTTTTTAGGGTTTTTATGGGTTTTATGGTTTTTAAGTCTTTTCGGGTTTTTTTATGGTTTTTAGGGTTTTTTTCAATGTTTTTAGATTTTTTTATGTTTTTGGGGATTTTTGGGATTTTTGGGTTTTTTTTGGTTTTGACGGGTTTTTCTGAATTTTTGGATTTTTAGTGGTTTTCAGGGTTTTTATGGTTTTTTTGCATTTTAGGGTTTTTTTGAGTTTTTTAGGGTTTTAAGGTTTTTAGAGTTTTTTAACGTTTTTATGGGTTTTTAGGGTTTTTGAATTTTTTTGGGGGTTTTATGGTTTTTAGGGGGTTTTTTTGGGTTTTTTACATTTTTAGGGATTTTTAGGATTTTTCATGTTTTTTATGGTTTTTAGGGTTTTTTGGATTTTTTTTTGAATTTTGAGGGTTTTGGAGGTTAAAGAGATTTTGGAGGAGTCCTTCACGATTAATGTTCCAAAGGAGAATGCTCATAGAATTGTTGAGAGACCGCTGCATGTTGATCTGAAGGAAGAGCTGACTACTTAGATTGATAAACAGAATCAGATTTTGATATGTGGTGTCAACGAGGGGAAAGCAAGCTTGGAAGAACATGTAAAAACATGGGATAAGATATGATTACACTTCGAGGAGCTAGTCAAGTACAATCTATATTTGAAGGTTTCATCCTTCGAATGGTGACTATATTGGGTAAACCATTCCAACTCTTTTAATTTTTTCATGAACAATCTGGTTATTTTGTATGTGGTTTGATGTTTTTCAGTACACTGACGAATGTTGGTTTCCAACCATTCCCTAATGTACTTGTTGAAATAGAAATTTAAATTAGTAGTAGGAGGAGGTTTTTTAAGGGTTCTCATCACTTTTAGGGTTTTTAGGGTTTTTATGGTTTTATGAGTTTTTAGGGCTTTTTGAGTTTTTTAGGCTTTAAGGGTTTTTAGAATTTTTTAACGTTTTTAGGGTTTTGAAGTGTATTTATTGTTTTAGTGGTTTAGGGTTTTTATATATTTTCTGGGATTTTAAGGTAATTGGGAGTTTTATTGTTTTCAAGGGTTTTTCAAAGTTTTTAGGGGTTTTTTATGTTTTTAGGTTTTTAGGGATTTTTAAGTGTTTTTATGTTCTTAGGGATTTTGAGGGGTTTTTAAGGTTTTTAGGGTGTTTAGGTTTTTTATGGTTTTTATGATATTTTTAGATGTTTATGGTTTTTATAGCTTTTTATGTTATTAAAGGTTTAATGGGTTTTTAGTGTTTTTAAGGTTTTTAGGGTTTTTTTGGTTTTCAGGGGTTTTTTTAGGGTTGTTAGTGTTTTATAAATTTTTAGGGTTATAAATATTTTTTAGTATTTTTTTGGTTTTTAGGTTTTTTAGGATTTTTAGGTATTTTGAGTGTTTTTAGGGTTTTTTAGGTTTTTCCTGGTTTTTTGGGGGTTTTAGGTTTTTTTAGTTTTTAGGGTTTTTAAGATTTATAGAGTATTTTAAATGTTTTTATGGGTTTTAGAGTTTTTAGTTGTTTAAGAGTTTTATTGGTTTTTAGGGTTTTTCTGGTTTTTTATGTTTTTCAAGGGTTTTTACTGTTTTTATGTTTCTTTTTAATTGTTTTGGGTATTTTTATTGATTTTTTAGGATATTTATGGTTTTTAGGGTTTTTAGGGATTTTGAGGGGTTTTAGGGTTTTACTTTATTTTTTTAGGTTTTTAGGGTTTTAGGGGTTTTTTGGAGTTTTTTCGGGGTTTTATGGTATTTTAGTGTTTTTATCATTTTTAGGGGATTTTATATTTTGTGGTGTTTTTAAGGGTTTTAGGGTTTTTTAAGGTTTTAGGGATTTTATGGTTTTCATGGATTTTCATGGTTTTTTGGGTTTTTTTACATTTTAGGTAGTTTTAGTGTTTTCTTATTATTTTTATGGTTTTTAGGTTTTTAGGGGTTTTAGGGATTTTAAGAGGTTTTTGGGTTTTGTAGGGTTTTGTAGGGTTTTTAGGGTTTTCTTGGGTTTTTAGGTTTTTTTGTTATTTTTAGGGGATTTAAGGTTTTTTATAGTTTTTAAAAAAATTCAAGGTTTTTGAGGGTTTTAGAGTTTTTAGTGGATTAGGGTTTTTATGGGTTCGTTGGGGGTTTTAAAGTTTTTAGGAGCATTATGGGTTTTAGTGGGATTTCAGGGGTTTTTCAGGGTTTTTAGGGTTTTGTATTTTTTTTAATAATTTTTAGGGATTTCTAGGATTTTTATGGGTTTTAAGGGTTTTTATGCTTCTTAGGGATTTTTGAGGGTTTTTAGGGTTTTTAAGTGTTTTTATGGTTTTTAGGATTTTTATGCTTTTTATGGGGTTTTAGGGTTTTTTGAGTTTTTAGGATTTTTATGGTTTTTAGAGTTTCTTAATGTTTTTAAGGTTTTAAAGTGTTTTTAAGGTTTTTAGTTGATTTTTAGGGTTTTTATGGGTTTTTACATTTTTTATGGTTTTTAGGGGTTTTTTATGGTTTTTAGGGGGTTTTCAGGGTTTTTATGTTTCCAGGGATTTTTTAAGATTTTTATGGTTTTTATGGTTGTTATAGTTTTTAGGGATTTTGAGGGGTTTTAGGTGTTTTCAAGGATTTTGAGAATTTTTAGCGTTTTCAGGGTTTTTAGGGTGTTTTGGGGTTTTTTTTGAGTTTTTTTAGGGTTTTAAGGTTTTTTTGAGTTTTTAAAGTTTTTAGGGATTTAATGGGGTTTTAGATTTTTTTGATGTTTTTTATGGTTTTTAGATCTTTTTAATATTTTTAGAGATTTTATTGATTTTAGGGAGTTTTCAGGGTTTTTAGGGTTTTTTACATTTTCAGGGATTTTTATGGATTTTTTGGGAATTTTTTGGTTTTGGGTTTTTTTTGGGTTTTCCGGAGTTTTTAGAGTTTTTCATGGTTTTTAGGGACATTAGGATTTTTTGTAGTTTTTTGGGATTTACGGTTTTTTGATTTTTTTGGGTTTTGAAGGATTTTTAAAGTTTTTTAACTTTTTAGGGGTTTTTTGGGGATTCTAGATTTTTTTTGTGGTTTTAGGGTTTTTATCGGGTTTTCAGGTTTCTAAGGTTTTTAGGGGTTTTATAGTTTTCTGGGGTTTTTAGGGGTTTAAACATTTTTAAGAATTTTTAGGGATTTTTTAGTATTGTATGGTTTTTAGTTTTTTAGGGATTTAGGGATTTTGAGGGCTTTTAGGGATTTTTAGGGGTTTTGGGGTTTTTGGTATTTCAGGGGTTTTTTTGGGTTTTTATGGTTTTTTTTTGAGTTTTTAGGGATTTTTTGGGTTTTTAAATTTTTTTTAACGTTTTTAGGAGTTTTAAGGGGTTTGTAGGTTTTTAAGGTTTTAGGGGTTTTATGGTTTTTAAGGTTTTTTGTGTTTTTTACATTTTCAGTGATTTTTAGGGATTTTTTATTATTTTTATAGTTTTTTGGGTTTTTGGGGATTTTAGGGATTTTGAGTGTTTTTAGGGTTTATAGGGCTTTGAAGGGTTTTGGGGGGTTTTTCAGTTTTTTTTTCAGTTTTTTGGTTTTTTAGGGGTTTTATAGTTATTTATGGGTTTTATGATTTTTTAGAGTTTTTAAACATTTTCAGGGGTTTTTAGGGTTTTTAGAGGTTTTAGTGGTTTTTTGGGTTTTTTGGGTTTTTTGGGTATATAATGATTTTAGGGATTTTATGGTTTTCATCGGGTTTTCAAGGGTTTTTTGGGTTTTTTATGTTTTTAAGTATTTTTAGTTTTTTTATGATTTTTATGGTTTTGAGGCTTTTTTGGTTTTTTAGGTGTTTTAGGGATTTTAAGGGTTTTTAGGGGTTTTAGAGTTTATTAGGTTTTTCAGGGTTTTATGGTTTTTTGGGGCTTTAAGGGTCTTTTAAGCTTTTTATGGTTTTTAATATTTTTTTAGAGTTTTTTTTAAAATGGGTTTTAAGGGTTTTTATAGTTTTTAGTGGGTTTTTAGGGTTTTTATGGGTTTTTGGGGTTTTTAGGATTTTAGGGTTTTTATGGTTTTGAGGGGTTGTTTAGGATTTTAGGGTTTTTTTACATTTATTGGGATTTTGATGGATTTTTTAGGTTTTTTATGGTTTTTATAGGTTTTAAGTGTTTTAGGGATTTTGAGGGGTTTTATGGTTTTCAGGACTTTAATTTTTTTTGGGGTTTCAGATATTTTTTGAGTTTTTTAGGGTATTTAAGGTTTTTTAGAGTTTTAAACAATTTTAGGGGTTTAAAATTTGTTAGAGTTTTTAGAGGGTTTTTATGGTTTTTATTGGGTTTTAGGGGTTTTTAAGGTTTTAGGGTTTTTTTGGTTTTCATGGGTTTTTCAGGTTTTTTTAGGGGCTTTACATTTGAAGAAGTTTTTTGGGATTTTTTTTGGATTTTATGGGTTTTATGGTTTTATGGTTATGAGGGATTTTAAGGTTTTTATGGGTTTTTTAGGTTTTTAGTGTTTTTGTGGGTTTTTAATGTTTTTAGGGGGTTTAATGGTTTTAGAGTCTTTAGTGGTTTTTAGTGTTTTTACGGGTTTTAGGGTCATTATAGTTTTTATGGTTTTAAAAAAAATTAGGATTTTTTACGTTTTCAAGGATTTTCAGGTTTTTTGGATTTTTATGGTTTTTAGTGTTTTTATTATTTTTTAGAGTTTTTTAATGTCTTTAGGGGTTTGAGGGTTTTTATAATTTTTAGTGGTTTTTTGGGGTTTTATGGGTTTTTAGGGTTTTTAATGTTTTTAGAGAATTTTTATGGTTTTCAGGGGGTTTTAGGGTTTTTATGGTTTTTACTTTTTTATGAATTTTTGGGGGATTTTTAGGATTTTTATGGTTTTTAGGGGTTTAAATGGGTTTTTTTGATTTTTAGGGTTTGGGGGGGGGTTATGGTTTTTTTGGGATTTTAGGTTTTTTTTTGGGTTTTTAGTGTTTTTTGGAGTTTTTTAGCATTTTAAGGATTTTTAGAGTTTTTTAACATTTATGGGATTTAAGGGTTCTTTGAGTTTTTAGTGGTTTTTAGGTTTTTATGGGTTTTTGGGTTTTTAGGGATTTTGAGGGATTTTAGGGTTTTTTAGGTTCCTTTATGAGTTTTTGGGTTTTTTCATGGTTTTTATGGCTATTTTTTGGTTTTAGGGGTTTTTTGATTTATTTAGGGTTTTAAAGGATTTTTAGAGTTTTTTAACTTTTTAGGGGTTTTAATATTTTTTAGAGTCTGTAATGGTTTTATGGTTTTTATGGGTTTTTAGGGGATTTTAAGGATTTTAGGGGTTTTTTATGTTTTTCAAGGCTTTTCTAGGGTTTTTAGGGTTTTTTATGTCTTCAGGGATTCTTAGCGCTTTATTGGATTTTTTTGGTTTCTATAGTTTTTATGAATTTCGAGGGGTTTAGGGTTTCTCAGGGGGGGGGGTTAGGATTTTTAAGGTTTTCAAGGTTTTTTTATTTTTTAGGGTTTAAACGGTTTTTTTAGAGTTTTTTAGTGTTTTTATGTATTTTTAGAGTTTTTAGTTGGTTTTTTGGGTTTTTATGAGTTTTTAGGGGGTTTTACAGTTTTATGGGGTTCTTATGGTTTTCTAGGATTTATTAGGGTTTTTAGGACTTTTTACATTTTCAGGGACTTTAAGGGATTTTTAGGATTTTTATATTTTTTAGGGTTTTTAGAAGTTTTTTTTGGATTTTGAGGGTTTTTAGGTTTTTTCAAGGTCCTTTAGTTTTTTAGGGTTTTTATTGTTTTTATAATTTTTTATGAGCTTTTAGGTTTTTTTTAGTTTTTAGGGTCTTTATGGTTTTTTAGAGTTTTTAATGTTTTTAGGGGTTTAAAGGTTTTTTGATTTTTAGTGGGTTTTTAGGGGTTTTATGGGTTTTTAAGGTTTTAGGGTTTTTTATGGTTTGTAGGGGCTTTTTAGATTTTTGTTTGGGTTTTTATGTTTTTACGGACTTTTAGGGCCTTTTTAGGATTTTTATCATTTTAGTTTTTTTGGGGGTTTTAGTGATTTTGAGTTTTTTTAGGATTTTCTGTGGGTTTTTTGGGATTTTATGATTTTTATTGTTTTTCTGGGTTTTCAGGGATTTTTTTTTAATTTTCTAGGGCTTTTACGACTTTTAGATTTTTTAACATTTTTAATGGTTTTTTGGTTTTTAGGGTTTTTTATGGTTTTTAGAGGTTATTATGGTTTTCAAGGGGTTTTCATTGTTTTAATGGGTTTCAAGGGTTTTTCAATGTTTTTAGTGTTTTTTAATTTTTTAGGGATTTTTAGGGGTTTTTAATGATTTTTTTGGTTTTTAGGGTTTTTATGGTTTTAGGGTTTTTAGGGTTTTTAGGGTTTTTAGTATTTTTAGGGATTTTGAGGTTTTTCTTTGGTTTTTAAGGTTTTTAAGGGTTTCAGGGTTTTTATGGTCTTTTGGGGTTTTTTGGGTTTTTTGGGTTTTTTATATTTTGTGAATTTAAGGGTTTTTAGAGTTTTTTAACGGTTTTTTTTTGTTTTGAGGGTTTTTGAATTTTTAGTTGGTTTTTAGTGTTTTTATGGGTGTTTAGGTTTTTTAATGTTTTTAGGGGTTTTTATGGTTTTCATGAATTGTTTAAAAAATTTAGGTTATTTTACCTTTTAATGGATTTTTAGGTGTTTTTGTTGTATTTTTTCGGTTTTTTAGGGTTTTTAGGTATTTTGAGGGGTTTTCAGGGGCTTTCAGGGGTATTTAAGATTTTTAGGGTTTTTCGGTTTTCTGGGGTTTTTAGGGTCTTTTGGGTTTTTAGGGGTTTTTTATGTTTTTTAGGTGTTTTGAGATTTTTTAGAGTTTGAAAACATTTTATCAATTTTAAGGGTTTTAAGTGTTTTTAGTGGATTTTTAGTATTTTAATGGGTTTTTAGAGTTTTTAAGGTTTTTAGGGGGTTTTATGGTTTTCAAGGCTTTTTCAGTCCTTTTAAGGATTTTTATATTTTCATGGATTTTAAGGTTTTTTTTGAATTTTTATGGTTTTTAAGGTTTCTTAGAGGTTTTAGGGATTTTGAGGGGTTTTAGGGGTTTTCATGGGGTTTTTGGGTTTTTATGGTTTTAAGGTTTTTTATAGTTTTTTAACATTTTTAGGGTTTTAAGGGTTTTTGAGTTTTTAGTGTTTTTTGGGTTTTTATGGGATTTAGGATGTTTTTATGGTTTTAGGGAATTTATGGTTTTCTGGGATTTTTCAGGGTTTTTAGGGTTTTTATGTTTTCATAGATATCTAGGGGTTTTTTATTATTTTTTTAGTTTTTAGGGTTTTTAGCATTTTTAAGTATTTTGAGGGTTTTTAGGGTTTTTAAGGGTTTTCAGGGTTTTAGGTTCTTTTGCGGTTTTAGGGGGTTTTTGAGTTTTTTAGGGTTTTTAAGGATTTTTAGAGTTTTTAATGTTTTTAGTGGTTTAAAGTTTTTTAATAGTTTTTAGTGGGTTTTTAGGGGTTTTATGGGGTTTTAAGGTTTTTAGGGTTTTCTTTATAGTTTTCAAGGGTTTTTTTAGGGGTTTTAGGGGGGTTTACGTTTTAATGGATTTAAGAGGTTATTTAAGACTTTTTTTTTAGTTTTTAGGGTTTTTAGGGATTTTTAAGGATTTTATGTTTTTTCATGGGGTTTTAGGGGTTTTTAGGGGTTTTAGGGTCTTTTGGTTTTTAAGGGTTTTTTGAGTTTAAAATGTTTTTTAGAATTATATAACGTTTTTAGGGGGTTTATGGGTTTTTAAAGTTTTAGTGGTTTTTAGGAGGTTTTATGGTTTTCAAGGGATTTTTAGTGTTTTTAGGGCTTTTTACATTTTCACAAATTTTTCGGGTTTTTAGGGTTTTAATGGTTTTTAGGGTTTTTATGGATTTTAAGTGTTTTTTAAGTTTTTTAGGGTCTGTAGGTTAATTAGGTATTTTTGAGTTTTAAGGGGTTTTTTGGAGTTTTTAGTGTTTTTTAGGTTTCTAGAGTTTTTAAACATTTTTAGGTTTTTAAGGGTTTTTAAAGTATTTAGTTGTTTTTAGGATTTTATGGGTTTTGGGGTTTTAAAGGCTTTAAGGGTTTTTATTAGGGGTGTCCATGGGTTGGGTTGGGTCAGGTCAAGGATGTTTCGGGACCCGACCCGACCAAAAAAACTCGGGTTGGGTTGGTTTGGGTCATATGCTTCGTGAGTTGTTGACCTGACCCAACCCAACCTGTTGGGGTCGGGTTACCCGACGCATGGCTGAAGGACCCAACCCAACCCAACCAGCTATGGGTCCGGTCAGTTCGGGTCAGGTTCTTTGTGTAAACCCGAACCAACTCGACCCGACCCTAACCTTGACCCTGACCCAACCCGACCTAACCCGATGGACCTGGACCCAGCCCCCTAGACCCAGCCCCCCACCCACCGAGACCACCCCCACCCCCTGCACCAGCCCCTACCCCCTTGACTAGGCTACCCCCCCCCCCCCACCAACCCCCAACCCTCTGCACTAGCCCCCCCCCCCACCCACACTAGTCCCTCCCCCTCCCCTTTTCATACACCCCCACCATCCCCCTATCCCCCAACTGCACCAGCCCCTCCCCCACCACCCAGCCCTGCACAACCCCTCCCCCTCCTCCCTCCTGCACCAGCCCCTCCCCCAACCCCCTTCTGCACCAGTCCCCCTACCCTGCGCCAACCTCTCCCCCTCCCCCCTCTTGCACCAGCCCCTCCCCTTCCCCCCACCAGCCCCCACCCTGCTGCACCAACCCGTCCCCCTCCCCTTTCTCCACCACCCCCTCCCCCTCCCCCGGCCCTGAACCAGCCCATCCCCCTCCCCCACCAGCCCCTAACCCCCCTACTGCTACAGCCCCACCACCAGCCCCTATCCACCTGCTGCACTATCCCCCCCTCCCATGTTGCACCAACCCCTACCTATCCCCTGTACTGCACCGGCCCCTCTTCTACCCCTTGACTACACCAGCTAGCCCCTCCCCCTCCCCCCTTCCCTTTCACCGGACCCTCCCCCTCCCCCCTACGTTGCACCCCCACCAGCCCCCTACCCCCTACTGCCCCATCCCCAACACCAGCCCCTCCCCTTCCCACCTTCCCTACTACACCAGCCCTCCCCCTCCCCCCTGCCCTTGCACCACCCCCTCTCCACCCTGCACTTGCACCAGCCCCTCCCCCTACCCCTTCCCTGCACTAACCAACCCCTTCCCACCCCTACCCTTGCACCAGCCCCTCCCCCTCCACCCGCCCTTGCACCAGCCTCTCCCCCTACCCCCTACCCCGTACTGCACCAGCCCCTCCCCCTCCCCCCTGCTGCACCACCTGCACCACTGCACCAACCATCCCCCATTTATTACCCAACCTGACTTTCCTAGCCACTATCTACTACAGTTTTCTATAATAGACCAACTACAAAATTACAATACTTCCCCCTAATAGTAAATACCCCCTTACACAGCCCCAGCTAGCCCACATTCCTAACAATGTCCTTGGAAATGGTAGTAAATTTTATTGTGTAAACGTGTTGTAGTGAAAAAAACATTCCCCTACAAGTGGATAGAGTCACTAAAACAAATAATTTGGTGAGTAACCAGGTCAAACCACAGGTATAAGTTTGGATTACTAGTATTCTTGGTTGAATGTTTAAAAAAATCAGTATGTAGAAATGGATATGTAAAAATAGAAGATAGGTGGACAAGCATGAAGAAAAGAACATATCCTTCCTAGAGTTGATAACTAATAACTAGGAGGTTTACCTTAACTAGAGTTACAAATCACTTGTAGGGGAAATGTAAATCAAACAAAATCACCCAAGTATACTTACTGTTCATACAACTGAAATTAGAAACTTCCACTGCCTGCTTGAAATGTGCACACATGCACTCCAATCCAACTCACGTAGGTGCATAAAGAAATTACCTAAGGATGATAATTTGAAGAACATGATTAAAAAACCTACTTACCTTACCACCAGTGCCACCAGACAGAACGCACAATAGGCCAGGGAGGAGTGAGCCAGTAAGAGGGATTTCTCCCGATTGCTTGTGAGGGAATCTATCCATCCAAGGAGGAGGTGAGTGAGGAGAGGAGGAGGAAGGGAGTAGAGTAGGAGGAAGGAGGCCAGTCATTGGTGGCGATGGAAGGATGAAGGAAGGGGATTAGGGTTTACCCACGTGCAAGGGAAGGTTAGGGTCAAGGGGGAGAAAGAGGAGAGGAGGAGGAGAATCTATCCGGGGAGGGGAGGAGGCCAGCAAGGAGAGGATGAGGAGAAGGGAGGATAGACAGTCACATGCGAGGGAAGGTTGGGGAGGGAGAGGATGAGATGAGGGAGGGAGGGAATTAGGGTGGCCAGGCTGGGTCGCGATGTCAGGTAGTTTTTTTGCATACACCCTTGGGTCAACGGGTCGGGTTAGGTCGATATGTAGCCAACCCGAGACCCGATGTAACCCATCCATGGGTCAACCCAATACAAACTTGAACCGAACATTTTTTTCCACAACCCAAGCCTACCTGACCCCACCCAGTCTAGTTGGGTTGAACCCCTTGGGTTGGGTCAGGTTTGGACACCCCTAGTTTTTATGGCTTTGAGGAGTTTTTCAGGGTTTTTAGGGGTTTTTATTTTTTCAGGGATTTTTATGGATTTTTAAGGATCGTTATGGTTTTTACGGTTATTAAGGGTTATAGGGATTTTGAGGCTTTTAGGTTTTTTCAATGTTTTCACAGTTTTTTGGGTTTTTTGAGTTTTTTAGGGTTTTTATGGTTTTTTGTGGTTTTTAGTATTTTTTGTGTTTTTAGGGATTTTAAGGTTTTTTTGAGTTTTTAATGTATTTAAAGGCTTTAAGGGGTTTTAGTGTTTTTAGTGGGTTTTTAGTTTTTTATGGGGTTTTAGGATTCTTAAGGTTTTTAGAGGTTTTTATGGTTTTCAAGGGGTTTTCAAGGTTTTTAGGATTTTGAGGATTTTTTACATTTTTAGGGATTTTTTGGGATTTTTTAGGATTTTTGTGGTTTTTATCCATTTTTAGGGATGTTTAAGGTTTTTCATGGTTTCTATTGTTTTCAAGGGTTTTTTGGTTTTTTTACATTTTTAGGGATTTTTAGGGCTTTTTAAGGATTATTATAGTTATCAGGGTTTTGGGGATTTTGAGGGATTTTAGGGTTTTTTCTGTGTTTTTTGGGTTTTTATGGTTTTTTTAGTTTTTGGGTTTTAAAGTTTTTAGAGTTTTTTAATGTTTTTATAGTTTCTAATGGTTTTAGAGTTTTTAGTGCGTTTTTTAGGATTTTTATTGGTTTTTAAGGTTTATAAAGGTTTTTAGGGATTTTAAGTTTTTAAGGGGTTTTTTATGGTTTTGAGTAGTTTTCATATTTTCAAAGATTTTTAGGGATTTTTTTATTTTTATGATATTTTGTTATTTGGATGGTTTTTAGGGTTTTTATGGTTTTTTGGGGTCTTTAGGTTTTTTTATTTTTAGGTTTTTAAGGTTCTTTATAGTTTTTTAGTGTTTTTTGTGGTTTAAAGGTTTTTTAGAGTTTTTGGTGGGTTTTTAGGGTTTTTATTGGTTTTAGGATTTTTTTAGGTATTTATAGGTTTTATGGTTTTCAGTTATTTTTTATAGTCTTTAAGGGTTTTATGTTTTTAGGGATATTTATGGATTTTTTAGGATTTTCAAGGTTTGTAGGGTTTTTGGGATTTTTGGGGATTTTATGGTTTTTATGGGTTTTTAGGTTTTTTTAGTTTTTTGATTTTTAGGGTGTTTTCTGATTTTTTCAGGGTTATATGGTTTTTAGGGTTTTTTAACATTTTTAGGGGTTTTAAGGGTTTTAAGGGTTTTTAGAGTTTTTAATGGGTTTTAGGGTTTTTTGGGGGGCTTTGTGTTTTTTAAATTTTTTTAGGTGATTTTATGGTTTTCTGGGGTTTTCAAGGTTTTTTGGGTAATTTTAAGTTTTCATGGATTTTTAGGAGTTTTTAAGGATTTTAATTTTTTTGGGGGGGTTAGGATTTTTAGGGTATTTAGCATTTTTAGGGGATTTAGGGGTTTTATCAGTTTTTTTGAGTTTTTAGGAATATTATGTTTTTTAGCATTTTTTAATGTTTTTAGTGGTTTTAAGAGTTTTTAGAGTTTTTAGTGGTTTTAGGGATCTTTGGGTTTTTATGGTTTTTTAAGTTTTTTATGGGTTTTTTAGTTTTTAGGGGTCTTTCAGGGTGTTTAGTGTTTTTACATTTTCAGGTATTTTTAGATATTTTTTTGGATTTTTATGGTTTTTAGGGTTTTTAAGGTTTTTAGGGATTTTGAGGGTTTTTATGGGTTTTTAGGGTTTTTAGGGTTTTTATGGTCTTTATGGTCTTTATAGTTATTATTTTTTTTGGTTTTTAGGTTTTTTTTTTGAGTTTTTAGGGTTTTAATATGGTTTTAGATTTTTTTTAGTGTTTTTAGGGGTTTTAAGGGTGTTTAGATTTTTTTAGAAGTTTTTTTTGGATTTCTATGATGTTTTAGGGGTTGTAATGGTTTTAGGGGTTTTTAGGGTTTTTAGGGTTTTTTCTAGCATTTTTTTATGATTTACACATTTTCATAGATTTTTAAAGATTTTTTAGTTTATTTTGTTTTTAGGGTTTTTCACAATTTTGAGGGTTTCTCCAGTTTTTTGGGGTTTATTTGAGGTTTTAGGATTTATCAAGATTTTTAGGGTCTTTTTGGGTTTTAGGGTTTTCTTATTTTTTAGGGGTTTTAAGTTTTTTTGGAGTTTTTTAACATTTATGGGGGTCTTAAGGGTTTTTATAGTTTTTAGTGGGTTTGTGGGTTTTTCTGTTTTTTAGGGTTTTATGGTTTTAAGGTTTTCATAGGGGTTTTATGGTTATCAATGGGCTTTCAAGGTTTTTAGGTGTTTTTACATTTTTTGGGATTTTTTGGGATTTATTAGGATTTTTATGGATTTTTGGGTTTTTTATTATTTTTTAGTGATTTTGAGGGTTTTTGGGTTTTTTCAGGATTTTTTATGGTTTTTAGGGGTTTATGGTTTTTTTCGGGGTTTTTTGATTTTTAGGGGTTTTAATGTTTTTTAGAGTTTTTTAACATTTTTAGGTGTTTAATGGGTTTTTAGATTTTTCAGTGGTTTTTGAGGGTTTTTATTTGTTTTTAGGGGTTTTAAGGGTTTTAGGGGTTTTTTTGGTTTTCAGGGGATTTAAGGGTTTTAGGGTATTTTACATTTTTCATGATTTTAAGGCTTTTTAAGGATTTTTATTATTTTTAGTGTTTTTATGGATTTTGAGGGTTTTCCAGGATTTTTTTAGGTTTTTTGGGGTGCTTTTAGTTTTTAGGGTTTATATTTTTTTTAGAGTTTTAAACATTTCAAGGGGTTATAATGGTTTTTAGAGTTTTTAGCGGTTTTAGGGTTTTATGGGTTTTTAGGGTTTTAAAGGATTTTATGAGTTTTATGGTTTTTAGGAGTTTTTTAGGGTTTTTAGGATTTTTTACATTTTTAGGGATTTTTAGGGATCTTTTAGTATTTTAATGGTTTTTATGGATTTTTAGGATTTTTAGGAATTGCAGGGGTTTTAGGGATTTTCAAGGTTTCCCAGGGTTTTAGAGTTTCAGGTTTATTATTGTTTTTAGGGTTTCTTTGAGTTTTTTTGTGGTTTTTAAGGTTTTTAGAGTTTTTTAATGTTTTAAGGGGTTTAAGGGTTTTTATAGTTTTTATGGTTTATAAGGTTTTTAGGGGTTTTTATGTTTTCAAGGATTTTTTAGGATTTGTATGGTTTTAAGGGTTTTTTAGGATTTTTAGGAATTTTGAGGGGTCTAAAGGTTTTTCAGGGTTTTCAAGGCTCTTAGGGGTTTTGTGGTTTTTTTATTGGGTTTTTAGTGTTTTGTGGTTTTTTTGGGTTTTTACGGTTTTTTTAGTTTTTTAAGGTTTTAGTTTTTTATGGGTTTCAGAGTTTTTATGTTTTTTAAGGTTTTTTTTTGGTTTTTTGGGGTTATTAATAGTTTTTTGGGGGTTTTATGGTTTTTAGGGGGTTTTAGGTAGTTTTCAGGGTTTTTTGTGTTTCATACCTTTTCAGGGATTTTTAGGTATTTTTTAGTATTTTTAGGGTTTGTAGGGTTTTAAGAGTTTTTTTGGATTTTTGAGGGTTTTTAGGGTTTTTTATGGGTTTTTAGGGATTTTAGGATTTTTAGGTATTTTAATGTTTTTAATGGGTTTTTATGAGTTTTTAGAGTTTTATGGGTTTTAAGAGTTTTTTATCGTTTTAGGGATTTCAAGGGTTTTTAATGTTTTGGGTGGATTTTTATAAGTTTTTAGGGTTTTTGAAGTTTTTTTCGGGGTTTTATGGCATTTAGGGGTTTTTCAGGGGTTTTTTGATTTTTATCATTTTCAGGGTTTTTTTGGAATTTTTTATGATTTTTATGGTTTTTAAGGGTTTTTAAAGGTTTTGGGGATTTTTAAGGGTTTTGAGGTTTATAGGGTTTTTTAGGGTTTTTGGGTTTTTAGTGTTTTTTGGTTTTTTGGGCTTTTTAGGGTTTTTTAGAGTTTTTTATGGCTTTTTAGGTTTTTTAGAGTTTTTTAACATTCTTAAGGAGTTTATGTGTTTTAGAGTTTTTAAAGGGTTTAAGGGATTTTATGGGTATTTAGGGTATTTATTGTTTTTAGGTGTTTTTTTTACTTTTTAGGATTTTTAAAGTTTTTTATGTTTTTAGGGATTTTTAGGGGTTTTTTTTGATTTTCTGGTTTTTACCGCTTTTTAGGGTCTTTAGGGTTTTTTCGGGTTTTATATGGGTTTTTATGGTTTTTTGGTTTTTAGGGTTTTTTTTGATTTTTTTGGGGTTTTAAGGGTTTTTAGATTTTGTTATGTTTTAGGGGTTTATAGGGTTTTTAGAGTTTTTAGTGGTTTATTAGGGTTTTATGGGTTTTTAAGGGTTTTAATGTTTTATGGTGTTTTAATATTTTTAAGGGTTTTAGTGTTTTTAGGGGTTTTTTTATATTTTTAGGGTTTTTAAGACTTTTTTAGGTTTTTTATGGTTTTTAGGTTTTTTATTGGTTTTAGATATTTTGAGGGTTTTAGGGTTTTTCAAGGTTTTTTAGGGTTTGTTGGGGTTTTAGGGTTTTAACTATTTTTTTCATTTTTATGGTTTTTTTGAGTTTTCTATGGTTTTTAAGTTTTTTATAGTCTTTTATCATTTTTATGGGTTTTAAGGGGTTTTAGAGTTTTTAGTTGTTTTTTAAGGTTGTTGTGGGCGTTTAGGGTTTTTAAGGGTTTTAGGAGTTTTATGGTTCTCCGATGTTTTTAAGGGGGTTTTACATTTTTAGGGATATTTAGGGATTTTTAGGGTTTTTAGGGTTTTCAAGTTTTTTGGATTTTTTGGGATTTTGAGATTTTTTGTGGTTTTTAAGGGTTTTTATGGTATTCGGGGTATTAGGGTTTTTATGTTTTTTTTGGGTTTGGGGTTTATTTGAGTTTTTTTTAAGGATTTTAAGTGTTTTTATATTTTTAATTTTTTTAGGGGTTTCAATGTTTTTAGAGTTTTTAGTGGTTTTTTAGGGTTATTATGGGTTTTTGGGGGTTTTAATGGTTTTAGGGGTTTACTGGTTTTTAGGGGGCTTTCAGAATTTTTAGGTTTTTTTATCTTATCAGGGATTTTTAGCGTTTAATGGTTTTTTGTGATTTTGAGGAGTTTTAAGGTTTTTTGGGGTTTTTTAGGGTTTTCATGGTTTTTTATGGTTTTTAGGTTTTTTTGAGTTTTTTGGGTTTTTAGGGATTTTGTAGTTTTTTGGGTTTTTAGGGAATTTGAGGGTTTTAATTTTTTTCAAGATTTTTTAGGGTTTTTATGGTTTTTATTATCTTTATGGTTTTTTGGGTCTTTTAGGGTTAGGGTTTTAAGTTTTTTAGTGTTTTTTTAACGTTTTAGTGGTTTAACGGTTTTTAGAGTTTTTAGTGTGTTTTTAGGGTTTTTATTTGTTTTTAGTGTTTTTATGGTTTTTAGGGGTTTTTATGGTTTAAGGATTTTCTCAACATATTTAGGGTTTTTTTCATTTTCAAGGATTTTTAGGGGTTTTTTAGAGTTTTTATGGTTTTTATGGTTTTTTACAGTATTTAGTTATATTGAGGGGTTTTCATGGTTTTTAGGTTTTTTAGAGTTTTTAGGGTTTTATGGTTTTCTTTTGGGTTTTAGGGATTTTTTAAGTTTTTTAGGATTTTTAAGGTTTTTTGTATTTTTTAATGTTTTTAGGGGTTTTAAGGGTTTTTAGTGTTTTTAGTGGTTTTAGGGTTTTTATGGGTTTATAAGGTTTTTATGTTTTTTAAGGGGCTATATGGTTTTTAGGGATTTTCACTATTTTTAGGCATTTTTACATTTTTAGGGATTTGTAGGGATTTTTTCGCCTTTTAGGGTTTTTTTGGCATTTTTGGGATCTTGTGGGTTTTTAGGGTTTTCAATGTTTTTGATAGGTTTTAGGGGTTTTGAGGGTTTTATTGTTTTTTTAAGTTTTTAGGGTTTTTTGAGTTTTTAGGTGTTTTACCGTTTTTAGAGTTTTTTAAACATTTTTAGGGGTTTTAAGGGTTTTTCGAGTTTTTAGTGCTTTTTAGGGGTTTTATGGGTTTTTAGGGGTTTTAAGGTTTTTAGGGGTTCTTATGGTTTTTATGGGATTTTCAAGATTTTTAGGGTTTTTTCAAATTTCAAATATTTTTATTGAGTTTTTAGTATCTTTAGGGTTTTTAGGGATTTTATGGATTTTGTGGGATTTTAGGGGTTTAAAAGTTTTTTTGGGTTTGTAGGTTTTTTATGTTTTTTTATTTTTAGTCTTTTTTGAGTTTTTATTATTTTTAAGGTACTTTAGGTTTTTTTATGTTTTAGGGGTTTAAAGGGGTTTTAGAATTTTTTTTGTTTTAGGTTTTTTATAGGTTTTCTAAGGTTTTCAGGGATTTTTATGGTTTTTAGGTGTTTTTCAGGGTTTTTTAAGTTTTCTGGGATTTTTAAGGGTTTTTAGGTTTTATATTTTTAAGTGGGGTTTTAGGGTTTTTATGGGTTATAATGTTTTTATGGGTTTTTGAGGGTTTTATGGTTTTTGAGGGATTTTCATAGTGTTTAAAGTTTTTTAAATTTTTAGAGAATTTAATTAATATTTATGGATTTTTAGGTTTTTATGGTTTATAGGTGTTTTATGGATTTTGTGAGTTTTATAGTTTTCAGGGTTTTTAGGGGTTTTAGGGTGTTTAGGGTTTTTATTGTTTTTGGGTTTTTAGTGTGTTTTTTAGATTTTTAGGGATTTTAATGTTTTTAATAATTTTAAGACTTTTTTATCGTTTTTATGGGTATTAAGTGTTTTTAGAGTTTTTAGTAGTTTTTTGGGGTTTTATTGGTCTTTGGTAGTTTTTATGGGTTTTAGGTGTGTTGTGGTTTTTTAGGGGGTTTCCAGGGTTTTTACGGTTTTTTCATCTTAAGTGAATTTTAGGGATTTTTTAGGCTTTTTATGGTTTTTAGGGTTTTTAGGTATTTTTGGGTTTTTAGGGATTTTCAGCGTTTTAAGGGTTTTTTTGAGTTTTTTTGGGTTCTGAGGTTTTTTGAATTTTTTTAACAATCTTTGTGGTTTTAAGGGCTTTTTGAGTTTTTAGTGGTTTTTAGGGGTTTTATGGTATTTTAGTGTTTTTATTGTTTTCAATGATCTTTATGGTTTTCATGTGTTTTTTAGGTTTTTTAGGGTTTTTTATATTTTTAGGGATTTTTTGGTATTCTTAGGATTTTTATGGTTCTTATGGTTTTTAGGTATTTTTAGTGTTTTTAGGGTTTTCAGTGTTTTTTTGGGTTTTAATGGTTTTTTTGGGGTTTTAAGTTTTATTGATTTTTTTAGGGATTTTAAGATTTTTATTTTAGTTTTTTAATATTTTTAAGGGGTTTAAGTGTTTTTATATTTTTAGTGTTTTTATGGGTTTTTTGGGTTTTTAGCGGTTTTTAATATTTTTAGGGGTTTTTTGGTTTTCAGGATTTTTAGGGTTTTTTACATTTTTTGAGATTTTCAAGGAGTTTTTAGCATTTTTATTTTTTTTAGGGTTTGTTATGGTTTTTATCGATTTTGTGGGTATTTAGCTTTTTCATGGTTTTTTAGGATTTTCAGGGTTTTTATGGTTTTTTGGGGTTTTTATTTCCTTTTTAGTTTTTTAGGGTTTTAGGGTTTTTTATAGTTTTTATAATTTTAATCATTTTAATGGATTTTAGAGTTTTTAGTTGTTTTTACGGTTTTAAGTATTTTTAAAGTTCTTAGTGGTTTTTATGGTTTTTAGGGGTTTTTAGAGATTTTAGGGTTTTTTAAGTTTTTAGGGATTTTTAGGCATTTTTATGATTTTTATGGTTTTTATGTTGTTAGGAATTTTGAGGGGTTTTAAGTGTTTTTAGGGTATTTTGGGTTTCAAGGGTTTTTTGGTGTTTTTCAGTGTTTTTAAGGATTTTTATATATTTTTTACATTTTTAGGGGGTTTTAGGGTTTTTAGGGTTTTATGGGTTTTTAGGGTTTTTAAATGTTTTTAGGGTTTTTATGGTTTTTAGTGGGTTTTTAGGGTTTTTATAGTTTATTACATTTTGATGGATTTTTCAGAGTTTTAAGGGTTTTAGGGGTTTTAGGGATTTATAGGGTTTTTAGGGGGTTTGGGGTGTTTAGGGGTTTTAGGGTTTTTATGGTTTCATTGGGGTTTTAGGGTCTTTTTTGAGTTTTTAGGGTTTTAAGGTTTTTTTATTATTTTTTAAAGTTTTAAGTGTTTTTAGAGTTTTTAGTTGGTTTTTAGGGTTTTTGTGGGGTTTTAGGGTTTTTAAGGCTTTTAGGGGTTTTATGGTTTTTAAGGGGTTTTCATTGTTTTTATGGTTTTTTGTATTTTTAGTGATTTTTAAGGATTTTTATAATTTTTATAGTTTTTAGGATTTTTTAGGGTTTTGTGGATTTTGAGGGTTTTTAGGATTTTATATGGGTTTTATGGTTTTATGGGTGTTTTTTGGGGTTTTAGGGTTTTTGAAGGGTTTTATGTTTTTTTTGAGTTTTTTAACATTTTAGGGGTATAAAGTTTTCAGATTTTTTAGTGGGTTTTAGGGTTTTTATGGGGTTTTAGGGATTTTTAAAGTTTTTTGGGGTTTTATGGTTTTCAAGAGGTTTTCGGGGATTTTAGGGATTTTTACGGTTTTTAGGGTTTTTATGTGTTTTTTTGAGTTTTTAGGGTTGTTAGGGATTTTGAGGGGGGGTTTGGGGTTTCTAGTTTTTCAGGGTTTTTAGGGTTTTATGGGGTTTTGGGTTTTTGGGGGTTTTTTTTTTATTTTTTAGGGTTTTTGAGGTTTTTAGAATTTTTAATTTGGGGGGGGGGTTTAAGGTTTTTTAGGTGTTTATTATGTTTTTATGGGTTTTTTTTGGGTTTTTAAAGGTTTTTATGGTCTTTAGGGGGTTTTCCAGGTTTTTTGTATTTTTTGTTTTAAGGTATTTTTAGGGTTTCTGAGGGTTTTACGGTTTTTAGGGTTTTTTAGGGTTTTGAGGAATTTTCCTGGTTTTTAGGGTTTTTATGGTTTTTTGGGGGTTTTAGGGTTTTTTTCAGAGTTTTTAGGGGTTTTAAGGTTTTTAGAGTTTTTAACGTTTTTAGGGGTGTAAAGTGTTTTTAGAGTTCTTAGTGGTGTTTATGGTTTTTTAGGGTTTTAAAGGTTTTTGGGGTTTTTTGGTTTTTTGGGGGGATTTAGAGTTTTTAGGGGTTTTAATGTTTTTATGGTTTTTATGGGTTTTTAGGGTTGTTTGAGTTTTTAGGGGTTTTAAGGTTTTTTATAGTTTTTAACGTTTTAGGGGTTTTAAGGGTTTTTATATTTTTTAGTGGATTTTAGGTTTTTATGTTTTTAGGGGTTTATGGTTTTTAGGGGTTTTTAAGGGGTTTTGGGGTATTTTATGTTTTATGGATTTTTAGGGATTTTTTTGGGAATTTTATGGTCTTTAGAGTTTTTAGGGTTTTGAGGTATTTGGAGAGATTTTAGGGGTTTTCGGGGTTTTCGGTGTTTTCTTGTTTTTATGGTTTTTATGGTATCTTTTTAGGTTTTTAGGTTTCTTTTTGAGTTTTTTGGGTTTTTAGAGTTTTTTAACATTTTTAGGCGTTTAAAGGGTTTTTAGAGTTTTTAGTGGGTTTTTAGTGTTTTTATGGTTTTTAGGGGTTTTTATGGTTTTCATGGGTATTTCTGGGTTTTTAGGATTTTTTTATGTTTTTAGGGTTTTTTAGGGTTTCATTAGTATTTTATGGTTTTTAGGTTTTTTAGGGTTTCTCAGGATTATGAGGGTTTTGAGGGGTTTTAGGGGTTTTTAGCATTTTTATATTTTTTTGGGTATCTAGGGTTTTTTTGAGTTTCTTAGGGGTTGTAAGATTTTTTAGGATTTTTTAATGTTTTAGGGGCAAGGAAGGTGCTAGGCCAGGCTATACCTAGTCCCCCAAAAATGTATAAAAGGAAAAAAAGGTGACACAAACAAAGGGAGGGGTAGGGCCAAAGGGCCCACACCCAAAATCCCCAACACCCCCCCAAAAAACCAAAACCCAAAAAAACCAAAAACACAAATCAAAAGCAAGTCAGTCAATGTCACCACCAAAGTCATAAACTAGGCCCACTCTGTAAGGGTCACCATCTGCACCAAGTCCAGCAACCACATCAGCAAAGAAAAAGTCAAAGCCCTCCTGCAGTCTGAGCAGATCCAAGTACTTCTCCCTGAGCCTCTTCTTCTCGGCATTTTGCAGAGGCCACTCTCGCTTGTTAGATTTTAATTTTAGCTTAGCCTCCCTTGAGGTGGCCCGAGTCACCATGGGCCTAGGGAGAGAGGAATAATCCCTCCCCTGCCTCCTTTGGGGGGGGCAGAGGTGAAACCATCAGTATAAGATGCCTTCTCGTATAGGATTCCATCACTGGGCACACTTGAGTCCCCTTTGTCACCATCCCTACTCCCTTTTACCGAGGACGCTCCATCCACATTTTGAAGCTTATCTCTTTCCCTATTGAACTGGGCCATATTGGAATTTATCTTATGGTCATCCTTAGCAAAGATCTCCCCTAATATTTTCGCATCATCCTCAAGGGAGAACCTTGGCTATTCCACCACCACCATGTCATGGAGGACCACACAGTGGTCTTTAGCAGATGGGACTCCGTAAACCACCATGGCCATCTGCAAATATGGGACCAACCCTCCTTCACCAGTTCTATTCTCTGTATTTGGTAACGGAAGTCCAACCAAGTCCTCCCCACGATCAACACTAACCTCTTCACTATGGGACACTGGCACAACCCCCACTCCATCCCTACTCATTTCACCACTCCCAGTGTACAAAACCAAGGGGTTATCCATGCTCCAACCAAGGCGTCCCTCATCGAGATAGAGGGTCAGCTGCCCCACCAAAATCAGCTCATGCTCAACCAGAATAAACTTCAGCCCAGTCCCAGTTATCGCCTCCTACCCGACCACCTCCCCCTTCTCGGACATTCCCCCTACACAACATCATCACCAACTGGCCTAACTGAGACCAACTCCTTGAACCTATAGCCCATCTGGTACACACGGTTTGTGTAGGATCTGGCACAGTAGTGGTGGCCTCTCCTGCAAAGAACACCCTTCCATCTCCAACACTTTCAGCTAAGATATCATTATCATCACTTTTAATTTTTTAGGGGTTTTTATGGGTTTTTTGGATTTTTGTAGTTTTTATGGGGTTTTATGGTTTTCAGGAGTTTTTAGGGTTTTAGGGTTTTTTACATTTTAAGGTATTTTTAGGGATTTTTAGAATTTATATGGGTTTTAGGGTTTTTTAGGGTTTTTATTTATTTTGAGGGTTTTTAGGGAATTTTAGGTTTTTTTGACGGTTTTTAGGATTTTTATTGTTTTTTTATTTTTAGTGTTTCTTTTGAGTTTTTTTAGTGTTTAATGGTTTTTTAGAGTTTTTTAACATTTTTATATAAAGAAGGCTTGGGACCAAGCATGCCTTGTTCCACAAAGTTTTATTAAAAAAGTAGAGATAGAGCATTAAAAGGAGGGTTTACAAACAAGGGTGTGTAATTCAACCTTATATCAGAGTCCACTAAGGGCATATAAAAAAGTGGGGTGAAAAAATGACCACTTCGATCTCCTTTCCACTATTTCATTTTTGGGTAATGCATCGACCACTGTGTTCGTCTCCCTATAGGCATGTGTGACATTTATAGTGAGAGACTGGGAGAGGCTGAGAGATTCAATCCATTGTCGGAGAAGTCTCCATGGAACTTTCTTGGATTAGTTCTTGAGGGCATCCATCGCAAGCATGGAGTTTGATTCAAGCCAAAGTAACTTACACCATAAATGAACGCAAAATTAACATTTTAGGTGTTTAAAGGATTTTTAGAGTTTTTAGTGCATTTTTTGGGTTTTATGTATTTTTAGTATTTTATGGTTTTTTTGGTGTTTTTATGGTTTTTAGGGGTTTGTTAGGGATTTTAGGGTTTTTTATGTTTCAGGGATTTTTTAAGATTTTTATGGTTTTAGGATTTTTTAGGTGTTTTAGGAAATTTGAGGGGTTTTAGGGGTTTTTAGGGTTTTTAGGGGTTTTAGGGGTTTTAGGGTTTTTAGGGTTTTTATGGGTTTTATGATTTTGGGGGGTTTTAGGGTTGTTTTGAATTTTTAGGGTTTTTAAGATTTTTTGGAGTTTTTTAATGTTTTTAGGGGTTTTTAGGGGTTTTTAGGGTTTTAGATTTTTAGTGGTTTTTAGGTTTTTTAGAGGTTTTAAGGGGTTTTAAAGTTTTTAGGGGTTTTATGTATTTTAGGGATTTTTTACAGTTTTTAGTGTTTTTTACGGTTTTAGGGATTTGGAGGGTTTTGAGGGTTTTTTAGGGGTTTTTAGTTTTTTTAGCAGTTTTAGTGATTTTATGGTTTTTTGGGTTTTTTGGGCTTTTTTGAGTTTTGTTTTGGTTTTTCAAGCCTTTTATAGTTTTTTTTAACATTTTTAGGGTTTTGAAGGGTTTTTAGATTTTTTGTGGGTTTTTAGCGTTTTTATGGGTTTTTAGGTTTTTTTTAATTTTTATATGTGTTTTTATGGTTTTTAGGGGTTTTCAAGGTTTTTAGGACCCTATACGTTTTCAGGGATTTTTAGGGATTTTTAGGGTTTTTATGTTTTTAGGTGTTTTAGGGTTTTTAGTCATTTTGATGTCTTTTAGTGTTTTGATGGTTTTTAGGGGTTTTATGGTTTTTTTGAGTTTGTTAGGTTTTATGGGTTTTTAGGGGTTTTTAATGTTCTTAGGAATTTTAAGGGATTTTAGAGTTTTTAGGGGGGTTTTAGGGTTTTTATACCTTTTTGGTGTTTTTAAATGTTTTTAGGGGTTTTATGGTTTTCAATGGTTTTTAGGGTTTTTAAGAGGTTTGACCTTTTTAGGGATTTCTAGGGAATTTTATGGGTTTTAGTGTTTTTAGGGATTTTGAGGTGTTTTAGGGGTTTTAATGGTTTTTTTTGGTGTTTAGGGGTTTCTTTTGAGTTTTTTGGGTTTTTATGTATTTTTGAGTTTTTTAACGGTTTTAGGGGTTTTGGTGCTTTTTAGTGGTTTATGGGTTTTTAAGGTTTTTAAAGATTTTTAAGGGGTTTCATGGTTTTCTAGGGGCTTCAGGTTTTTTAGGGTTTTTAAATTTTCATATATTTTTTGATATTTTTAGTAATTTTATGATTTTTGGGGGTTTTAGGGATTTTGATGGGTTTTTAGGGGTTTTTAGGGTTTTTTCATGGTCTTTTAGGGTTTTTATGGTTTTTTGGATTTTAGGGATTTTTTTGAATTTTTTAGGGTTTTCAAGGTTTTTTAGAGTTTTTTAATGTTTTTAGGGGTTTAATGGTTTTTAGATTTTTGGTGGTTTTTTAGGGTTTTATGGGTTTTTAGGGGATTTTAATGTTTTTAGGGGTTTTTATGGTTTTTAGGGGGTTTTCATGATTTTTAGGGTTTTTTAAGCTTTCAAATATTTTTAGGGTTTTTAGGATTTTTAGGAATTTTTAGAGTTTTTGGGGTGTTCAGGGTTTTTAGGGTTTTTCAGGGTTTTTATACTATTTTTTGGTTTTTTGGGGTTTTTTTTTAGTTTTTTAGGGTTTTTAGGTTTGTAGAGTTTTTTAACGTTTTAGGGGTTTTAAGGGTTTTTTTATTTTTTTAGTTGTTTTGATGCGAGATGCTTGGGGTGGCCCGATATTCACCACATAGGGTTGTAGATGGTGGATATGGTTCGGCGCTAAGCATCAGATGATGGTTTTGGATAATGGAAGCTAGTAGCCAAGCAACGTTATATGAAGCGTGACCTACTACTTATACAACACACTCAAGGGAGGGATGTGTTGGCCAATACACCCAACAATTCACTTGGGTTGAGGCATGGAATTGGGGACTTTCTTATCTTGGATCACCAATCTAATTTGTAGATTGATAATCCAAGAATACATAAGTGTAAGGGAAGTAAGTAATGATCCTCGCAATAAATATAATAAACTCGCAGAGTTTCACTAATGAAAACATCCATGAGAATACAATTCCATGGGGTGGTATTTATAGCCATGGTGTGATACAAAATCTCAAGGGTCTAATACCCTAAATTCATAAAGCCTATTCCTACCTTGTCCCCATAAAGTAAAAAAGTTAAAGTCTAAAAATGAATTTTTGGAAAATAGCACATGTCTTTCCACCCATAGCCCACCAGATTTGACTTTGAGTACCTAGCCCATCAAATTTGACTTTGTTGTCAAAATATGCCATTCTAAAATCTCTATGTGGGAAAGGCTTCAAAAATTCATTAAATCATGTGGGTCAAGCTTAAGAAATCATGTTTGGTCTTGAATAAGTGAGATAGTAGTCCCAATTTCTCTATCTATGCAAGGTGAGATCCATTGGGCCTTTAATGAAGCGATATGGGTGCCCATTATATAATTTAACCTCTTTAATCTCCCTCACATCATCGGTCCTTGAAAATCCAACTCCTCTTCCTAGGAAATCGAATTAGTGTCTTGAACATTGTTCTCATCATCCTCCCCCTCTTGAAAATGAGTCATCATCGACTCTTTATCCTATACACCCAAAAAATGGGAAAGATCAGAAACATTAAAAGTGTCACTTACATCATACTCACCTGGAAAAACTATCTTGTAAGCATTTTTGTTAATCTTCTCGAGCACTTGAAAAGTTTCATCTCCTCATGAAATGAGGTTTTATTTCTTCTTGTCAATAAATCTCTCCTTTCCCATATGAATCTAGACTATTTCATTGGGACCAAACAACACCTTCTTGTGACCCTTGTTTATATGATCAAATTATTTATGGGCTATTCGCTTTATATTTTTCCTTTCCTTTTCATGGAGTTCCATGATAAATTATGTACACCCTTTCTCATCTATATTAGTTTATTCTTGCATAGGAAAAGGGACAAGAACAATAGGGGAAAGGGGGTTAAAGCCATAAATAATTTAAAATGGAGAATATTGAGTAGTGTAATTCTTGGCCCTGTTATATGTGAATTCCACATGTGGAAAACACTCTTCCCAATTCTTGAGATTATTCTTTAGTATTTACTAAAAATGGGATGATAATGTATGATTCACCACCTTGATTTTCCCATTGGTTTGCGAATGAAAACTAGTAGAGAATAGTAACTTGGTACCCAGTTTGTTCCATAAGGACTTCCTAAAAGAAAATAATTTCAATGTTAATGGCATCATATGTTTTGTGAAAAGGAATAAAATGTTACATTTTAGAAAACCAATCCACCATAACAAAAATGAAATATCTCCCCCTATTGGTCCTTGGTAAACCCATAATAAAGTCCATTGATATGTCCTCCCAAGGGGTGTTGGGGATTGGGAGAGGAAGATATAATCCATTTGGGTTCAGTTTAGATTTTTCTTTATGGTAGACAATTCATTTTCCCAAAAATAATTCAATATCTCTAGATATCCTAAGCCAATAATTAATTTAATTAATTGACAAAAATTACCTTGATGGAATTCTTTCGTTGTTGATGTTTTCGGTCACGATCTGATGTGATCCGTCGTTGCATCATAGAATCCAAGTGTAGGATTCCTCTAGTAGTGATCCACAGGTGCTCTACGTATCTATGGATGTTGCCGAATGGATCTCCAGGTGATATCATGGAAGAGCCTTCGCTTGTGATGTCCTCCTTCAATCGCCTTGATCCGGTGGAGGTGGATCTCTCTCTTGTAGCTTGAGAGCATTCTTGGTGGAAAAAAGAATTCTCTCTTGGCTTGAGAGATTTTCCAAATCTGTTTTGCACAACCCCAAAAAAATTTCTAGGCTAATGAGAAATATATAATTGGTATTTTTAATTACATAGAATAATAAAATGAATTAATTACCCGAAAGCATTTATTCATTTAATTTAATTTTTAGTAATACCCCATGTCAAATAATAACAGTTGACTATTAATATTACCTGACATGCGCCTAGAGAATTACACCAAATATTATTTAATTAAAAAAATAATATTATTTTTCTTAAATTACCAAAAAAATACACGACTTGTATATTTAATATGCACGGCGTGTACTTTTATTTTTCCATTTTTCTTTATTTCCTCCACCACATTTATTAGACCTTGAATAATGTCTATTTATTTCTAAAATAGATATCACTAAATTACTCGCTAATAAATATATTATTTCACCCACAATATATTCTCTCGAATAACTAGTTTTGAAATAAATGTGATTAGGCATCCTTAAATAATTATTAAACCACAATTGAGAATAATCTTTATTTAACTTGTTAAATTACATTTAACTGAGATACTTGGACACACTTAGTGTGTGACCCTCTAGGCCTCTTTCTCAGTTGCATTAGACAGTGCCTACCTAAAGTCCAAGGTTAGCATCTAGAAACACACCAAGGAACCTATAGAGAAATAATTTAATGCCGCAATGATGTGTCACCTCCTATGAACGCTTACCGTTTAATGTAATCCTTTTGTCTCGATATCTTGAATCAAGTGGGTTGCATGCTAGTGCCATCAACCCATGTGCTTGATTATTCTTTCTTTGACTTCCCGAAATTTAACTCACCCATTCCTTACCATGGAAATGGATTTATTTAGGCTATACCAATTTCATAAAAGGGTCTGAGATACCTACTTCTGTTATGGAATAGAAGGGACAAATCCTTTCTCGCATTATCTATTATTGCAGTATTACTCGTGACGCACTCAACATATCCTACCTCGCTGCGAACAGTGTGTCGTCACAGTTTTCGTCAATACATCTAAGTGCACGAGTTGTAATACCCATTAATAATAATCTTAAAGTCTAAGGACCAATACACACGTCCGCAGATAGGAACATCCAATGACACTATGAAATGTGGATTTCTACTGGCGGAGCTCATTCTCATAATATCCTCCTGGATAATACCAAGGGTGCACACCATGAGAAGGAGCGTCAAATTTTTATGAGTCCTTACCCCCAATGGCATATATTATTTGTGTCCCTCAAATAAAATCATCTGGCCATAGAACATATATTCAAGAATAGTGTTATGGAACTTACGGGTTCTCATCATAGCAGGGATCCACTATGACCCTTTAATGGAACAACTATCCTTAGGAAATTATCACATGCATTGTCACACAGAAGAATAATCAAGATGTGATAAGGTATTTATTGATGAATAAAGTACAAAGTATTTTTTTCTAGGCCACCAACTCCAACAGACTCCCACTTGGACTAGAGCTAAATGCTAACAACCTTTAACCCACTAGCTCTCACATGATACTCATGCTTCTACTGAGATAGGCCTTTATTCATGGGGTCTGCCATGTTCTCTTCCATGGACACTCTGCTCACTACAACTTCACCCCTTTGATAGAAATGCCTCAAGAGGTGATACTTTCGGATTATGTTCTTTGTATGTTGATGTGACCTTGGTTCTTTTGCAAGATCCACCGCTGTAGTATTATCACAATACAATGTGATAGGATCTTTACTAATAGGCACCACATAAAGCTCCTAGAAAAAGTTCTAAATCCATACAGCTTCCTTGGTGGCATCAGAAGACACTATATATTCAGACTCTAGTGTAGAATTGGTGACAAATGGTTGTTTTGAACTTTTCCAGCTCACAGCACCTCCATTGAGACAGAAAACATATCCAGATTGTGACTTCAGATCATTCAGATCTGTCTGAAAACCAGCATCAGCATACCCTCTGATGACAAGATCCTCGTCTCCTCCATACACCAGGAACATATCCTTAGTTCTTCTCAGATACTTAAGGATAGTGTTAATAACATTCTGATGCTGTTCTCCTAGATCTTCTTGATATCTACCTATCATGCTCAGTGCATAGGCAACATCAAGCCTGGTACATAACATGGAATACATGATGGATCCTATAGCCTAAGCGTATGGGATCTTACTCATTCTATCTTTCTCTTATTGTGTCTGGGGATACATTATCTTAGAAAGATGTAGTCCATGTGACACTTGAACCAATCCCCTCTTGGATTGTTCTATACTAAATCTCTTTAGTATCTGGTCAACGTATGTACCCTGACTTAGTCCAAGAAGCCTCTTGGATCTATCACGAATGATCTTGATCCCTAGAATGTAGGCTGCTTCACCCAAGTCCTTCCTGGAGAAACACTTGTTCAACCGGTCCTTAACTGACTGTAAGCCTCGTACATCGTTTCCAATAAGAAATATGTCATCAACATATACTACTACGATAACGATCACATTCCCATTAAACCACTTATAAACACATGGATCACATTCATTCTTAATGAAACAAAATTCCTTTATGGATTCATCAAATTGAATGTTCCACGACATGGATTCTTTCTTTAATCTATAAATAGATTTCTACAGCTTGCAAACCCGTTTGGCTTCACCTGGTGTCACAAACCCTTCTGGTTGTGTCATATAGACATCTTCCTAAAGGTTCCCGTTAAGGAATGTTGTTTTGACATCCATTTTCCAAATCTTGTAGTCATGGTAAGCTGTTATGGAAAGTGTGATTCTTATGGATTTAAACATGGAAACTGGTGATAAGATTTCATCATAGTCAATTCCTTGATGTTTTCTGAATACTTTATCCACTAGCCTTGGTTTATAGGTGCTAAATTGACCTTCCATGTCCAGTTTTCTCTTGAATACCCATTTGCATCCAACAGGATTTACATCAACTGGATCGTCGACCAGAACCCAGACTTGGTTCTGATACATGGAATCCATCTCAGAATTCATAGCTTCTAGAAATCTTATAGCTTCTGAGATTTCTAATGCTTCCTTGTAGGAGATAGGTTCATTATTGTCCAACAATAATTATTCACCATCCTCGGTGACTAGGAAACCAAATATCTCTAGTTTCCTTACCTCTCTTGAGCTCCTACGCAGTACTTGTGTTTATGGAACCTCTTCCATGGGGACCTATGGAACTTGTTCTTGTACCAACTATTATGTATCTTGAGCATCAAATTCATCCAAGTCAATCTTTCTCCCACATTCCTTTTTGAGGATGTACTCCCTCTCAAGAAAGACGGCTTGTCTGACGATAGTCACTTTCTTGTCTAAAGTCTTATATAGGTAATATCCTTTTGTTTCCTTAGTATATCCTATAAAGATACACCTTGTGCCTCGGGGTGATATTTTTTTTCCTGATAAGGCCTTAACAAATGCCTCACATACCCATACATGTGTGTGCGACAAAATGGGTTTCTTTCCATTCCATAACTCAGATGGAATTCCATTTTCCGCTTTAGTTGGTACTCGGTTTAATGTGTATGCTGCAGTTTGTAATGCATATCCCCAAAAGGATAATTGAAGATCTGCATGACTCATCATCGATCTCACCATGTACAATAAGGTTCAATTCCTCCTTTCACTAACACCATTCCACTTTGTTGTATAAGGAGGAGTGAGCTGAGATAGAATCCCAGACTCTCGTAGAAGATCGATGAACTCTTGGTTTAGATATTCTCCACCTCGATCCGATCGAAGTTTCTTTATCTTATTACCAAGCTGATTATCTACTTTATTCTTGAATTCCTTAAATTTCTCTAAGGACTATAACTTATAAATCATTAAGTAGAAATAGCCATATCTACTCAAATCACCAGTAAAAGTAATGAAGTAAGAATATCCACCTCTATATTCTACTGGAAATGGTCCACATACATCTGTGTGCACCAATCCTAGAAGCTTTCTGGCCCTTTCACCCTATTCACCGAAAGGCGGCTTGGTCATTTTACCTTGTAAACAAGTGTGACATCTATCAATTGGTTTTAGATCAGTAGAGTCTAAACAGCCATTTTGGTTGAGCTTTGTCAACCACTTCTCGTTTACATGACCGAGACAGTGATGCCACAATTGGGTGATATATGAGTCATGTGAGTTTGTTTCGTTATCGATTTCCAACACTTGGTTTTCGTAATTTAATACATACAACCCATTATTTAAATGTGCCATACCATAAAATATATTGTACTTGCAACTAAAAAAATGGGCAAGGGAAGAGCCACCTTTTATCAGCGCTAAGAAAAAAGAACTGATAAAAGAACCCCTTATCAGTGCGAAAATTTTAGCCCTGATAGAGGGCTTCTTTATCAGCACTTTTCTAGCACTGATAAAGAAGCCATTTATCAGTGCTAGAAAAATGATGATAAAGAAGCCCTCTATGAGTGCTAAAAAAGCGCTGATGAAGGATTACTTTATCAGCGCTAAAATTTTAGCGCTGATAAAGACTCCCTTTATCAGCGCTTTTTTAGCACTGATAAAACCGTAGTCCCATATTTTATAAAATCGGGTGCACAGTATCCTCTGTTTATCACTCCCTCAAGCTCTTGCGGTACTGTACCCCTGCGACAACTCCCCCCCGATCTTCTCTTTTCCAAACCTTCGTCGCTAGATCTACTCCTTATCCTCCCCCTAGAACCCCTTTCACGGATCCTCCTCCCCGCAAACCCTACTTCTCCTCCTCTCCGCTGGACCCTACTTCCCAGGAACCCTACTTCTCCATTTCTCAATGGTTGGCGGCTCTTCCCATGCACCTCCCCATCTGGCGGTCGTGCCTTCCCCTCCCGATGTAGCACAGATGGCTCCCTAACCACTCGACACTTCTTCTATCCCTCCATCGTGGGTGCGATATACTCTAGGTAAATCTCCCACTTCTCCTTTTAGGTTTATTTTTGGTGGATAGGTTTTGTGAGATTGGTTTTCATTAGGGTGATGTTTGGATTCTTCCCCATGATCACCACCTTTGGATTAGATGATAACTAACATGGAGTTCTAACAATCTATGTCACGAAATAACACACGTAGTGGATTCTTATACTTGGTTAGCAGATGATTTGAACTAAAGTATGACTTTTTTATGATTCCCCATGGGTTCTTATGATGTTTGGAACTAGAATTAATTTTTCACCAAGTGTCATATGTATGAGGGTTTGATATTCTCATGAAAACTCAAGCTAGACCTTGTTATACATGAATATTATATTAATATTGAATGTTTTTTCCTCATCCTTCTGGTGGAGTGGGTTTATGTATACTGGGGAAAGTGGTCTTTTTGTAAACCCATTCATGAAAAATAAGAGTTTTGATAGTACCCACCTCATTATTAATTGGTTACACTTTGTGGGTTCCATGATGTGCTGATGATTTTGTTTATGGGGAAGGTTCTATTTATGATAGTGATTAGGACCCCTCAAATATAGAATGTGTATCCAAAATTGTGGATGTTAAGTTATATTTCCCTTGGTTGGTGAGAATGGTTTTATGTGATGTGTGCAAGAAGAATAATTTTCTTCCCTATGAATGTTGAGGAATTATAGAATGATTCATAAGGGAGACTTATGGTTAAATCTTGGTAAGGATATGGTGTATGCATCAACCCATATACTAGATATGATGAGTGTCTTTGTGAAGTTATAGTGTTCTAAATTGAATATCTCCTTGAGACGGTTCATAGTGGAGCCTATAATCCATTTAGGTTCTTTTATTATTAAACCAAGATTCATGGAGTGGCCTCCAGTCTTCATGCACTAAGGCCACAGAAGATGATGAGATCAGAGTAGCGCATCCATGGAAAGGTGAATGGTATTATTTGGAAAAGGACTTTGGGTTTAAATAGTGGTATGAACATGTGAGAAATTGTATTTGGGTGGTTAATTATTTTTAGGACAGTGGCAAGTTTCTTGACTTCGATCAATAGTAAATTCCACCAGCCCCCTCCCCTTGCATTTCACCTCCACTAGCCCCTTATCCCCCCTACTACACTAGCCCATCCCCCCTCTGCACTGCACCCCCACCAGCCCCTCCCCCTACACCCCTACCCTGCTGCACCATCCCCCTCTGTCTGGAACAACCCCTCCCCCTCCCCCTTTCCCTTGCACCAGCCCCTCCCCCAACCCCCTACTGCACCAGACCCTCCCCCTACCCTGCACCAGCCCCTCCCCCTCCCCCTGTTGCACCATCCCCTCCCCTTCCCCCCCCCACCAGCCCCTACCCCCTACTGCACCAGCCCCACCACCAGCCCCTACCCACCTACTGCACCAGCCCCTCCCCCTCCCCCCCTTGCACTGCACCCCCACCACCCCCTACCCCCTACTGCCCAAGCCCCACCAGCACCACCATCCCATCCCCCTCCCACTTTCCATGCTGCACCAGCCCCTCCCCCTCCCCCATACCCATACACCATCCCCTCCCCCCCCCCTTCACTACACTAGCCCCTCCCCCTACCCCCTTCCCTACACCAACCAAACCCTCCCCCACTCCCTACCCTTTCACCAGCCCCTCCCCCCTGCTGCACCAGCCTGCACCACTGCACCAGCCTATTACCCTACCTGACTTGCCTAGCCACTATCAACTAAAACTGTCTAGAATAGACCAACTAAAGAATTATTATATTGCCCCTAACTGTAAATACCCCCTTACACAGCCCCATCTAGACCATATTCCTAACAATGTCCTTGGAAATGACACTAAATTTAATTGTGTAAACGTGTTGTAGTGAAAAAAACATTCCCCTATAAGTGGAAAGATTCACCACAACAAATAATTGGGTGAGTAACTAGGTCAAACCACAGGGAAGTTAGTGGTTAGAATCTCGGATAGTTGTAGTCACTAGAGTCTTTTTACTAGGAGGCTCCAGGAGTGTTTGGAGGTACGATCTATGTTCATTATACTTTTCTTGTAGTACTATTAGAAATAGGTACAAGAAACTATTTTTCCTAATTTTTTCAATTATTGTCTAGGTATATGGTAGGAGTTGGTAGAGCCCCATGTTAATGAAGGAGATTTATTTCATATTATTTAGATATTCATGATAGAATTAATGTTCACTAACCTTATTTTTCTATTTCTTATGTTAATTTCGGTAACAAAACCTATGATATTCCTTAGTAATTTTGGATAAACCTAGGTTATTTGTTTCCTCCGCGAACCCCTTTGTAAGGGGGTTGGAAAGTGTGTTGATTTTGATGGGGGGTCTATCCTGGTTCTATTGATTTCCAAATATTTATTGGTAATGGTTAGGCTATATTAATCTCTATTTTTATAAGGAAGTGGTTCTATTCAACTGTATTCAGAAGTCTTGTTTTTTGTATTTGAACCATAAATACTAATATTTGATATTCAAATAGGATGGAGATGAATAAAGATTGGATGGATGCTAATCGTTTGACAATAGAGTATGAGAACAGAGTGAAAGATTTCATCAAGTTTGAAAAGGATCACATAAAGGATCCTTCTAAAATCCTTTGTTCGTGTTTACGTTGTTGTTATTCTAGACTAATTACTCCAGAGGAGTTGGAAGAACATTTTATATGTCATGGAATAGATCGGAGTTATAAATGTTGGAATAAACATGGATAAAAAGAGAATGTAGCTACTAGCTGGGATAAAACTGCATTTTATGGATCATCAGATAAGAATACAAATATGGATAATGAAGAAGACTTTATGGAGGATGTGATTACAAATGTCAATTATAATGAAGATAGTATTGAGGAAATGACAAGGAAAATTGAATATGAATTCCGTGATTGCCCAAAATTGTTTGAGAAGTTAAAGAGTTGTGAAAAGACGCCATTGTATGCTGGTTTCACTAAATATACAGCATTTTCAGTTATACTGATGTTGTATAAATTGAAAGCAGGAAATGGATGGAGTGATGTCAGTTTTACGGAACTACTTTCTCTCTTGAATGACATGATCCCAAAAGATAATGAGCTCCCAAGATGGACATATGAAGCTAAACGAATGTTATGCTCGATGGGTATGATTTCTGAAAGAATACATGCCTGCCTGAAAGACTGTATATTGTTTCACAAGGAGAAAAAATCCCTTATAGAATGCCCAAAGTGTGGTGCTTCTCAATAAAAGAAAGATGAATCTAGTACTATGAAATTTGTATGATACTTTCCAATCATTCCAAGGTTTAGGTGTCTATATAAAAGTGGAGAAACTACAAGAAAATTTTCGTGGAATGCAAATAAAATAAATAAAGATGGGAAATTACATCATCCGGCTGACTCTCCTCAATTGAAGAGAATTGATCATGAGTATCCTGAATTTTAAAAAGAGATGAGAAGATGGAGTGAATCCTTTTGGTTTTCAAACCAGCACTCACAATACATGGCATGTTATGTTGGTAAATTATAACTTACCACCCTGGTTATGCATGAAGCGGAAATTAATCATGTTATCTATGCTTATATCAGGACCAAAACAACCAGGTAACGATATTGATGTTTATTTGGATCCTTTGATTGAGGATTTGAAGTTATTGTGGGATTCAAGTGTTATATTTTATGATGCTTATAAAAGTGAATACTTCACGTTGAGAGAAATGTTTTATGGGATGAAAAATGATTTCCCTCCTTATGGAAATTTTTCAGGCTATAGCATTAAAAGAACTCAAGGGTGTCCCGTGTGTGAAGAAGATACATAATCAATTAGGTTGAAACATTCATTGAAATCTGTGTGTCTAGGACATCTTATATTTCTACCTCGTCGGCATAAGTATTGATCTTGGACGACATCATTCAATGGAAGTTCAGAACAACGCACATCACCGTCTCCACGAACAGGTGATCAGCTTTTTGAGAAAGTAAAAGATGTGAACACAGTTTTGGGTAAACCATTTTCGAAAAAACTTACGAAAATCGGTTGGAAAAAGAGATCAGTTTTTTTGAATTACCATACTGGAATTGTTTGTACGTCATACATTTTCTTGATGTGCTGCATGTGGAAAAAAATGTATGTGACAATGTTATCATAATGTTTCTAAATGCCCCTGAAAAAACAAAGGATGGAATTAAGGAAAGTTTGGACATGGTTGACCTGGGAATATGAGAAGAGTTGGCTCCCGTGAAGGGTGAAAATCGAATGTTTCTTCCTCCAACTTATTACACTCTTTCTATAGAGGAGAGATATCAGTTTTGAAACTTGTTCAATGATGTAAAGGTTCCAGAGGGGTATTCATCAATTATCAAGAAAATTGTGTCAATGGATGATTTGAAGTTAAAAGGTTTGAAATCACATGACTGTCATGTTTTGATGCATGATTTAATTCCTATAGATTTAAGTTGTATTTTTCCCAAGAATTTTTTCATACATTAACCAAAATTTGTTTATTTTTCAAAGATATATGTAGCAAAGTTTTAGACCTGGCAAAATTTCCATCTATGGAAAGAGAAATTGTCATCATATTATGTGAATTAGAAATGTTCTTCCCACCAACATTCTTTGATATGATGGTTCATTTGATGATTCACTTGGTGAGAGAGATTCAACTTTGTGGTCCTGTGAACTATAGATAGATGTACCCCATTGAATGGTATATTAATATTTTGAAAGGGTATGTAAAAAATAAAAGTCAGCCAGAGGGTTGTATAGTAGAGTGATATATTGTTGAGCAAGCCATTGAATTCTGTACCAAATACCTATATGATGTGGAAAGAATTGGTCTCTAGAAATCTCGTCACACTGTATGCATTTATGGTGAGGGAATTTCTGGAAGAGATGTTGTGAAAATCAATATTACAGATCAGGAGCAATCCCACCTTTATGTTTTGCATAATAGTTGGGAGGTTGCTCCATATATTAAAACCCACAAAGAAATTCTTAGGTAGTTTAATCCATCAAGGACTAAAAAATGGATATCAAATACACATAATCACTAATTTATAGGATGGTTTCAGGATCATATTCTTAAGGAGTTAGATGAAAATCCGAATTTAATTTCAGAACGACTTCAATGGCTAGCCGTCGGACCAAGTGTGTATGTATTATCTTTCAATGGTTATGTAATTAATGGTTATACATTCTATACAAATGAACATGATAAAGATAGTACCATGAAAAATAGTGGATTTACACTTGTGGCTGAAGCGATGCATGTTTCTGGTAGTAAGGACATAAATCCAATTTATACAAATATGTCATACTTTGGAATTATCAAACAAATATGGGAGTTAGATTATATGACATTCCAATTACCTATTTTTCAATGAAAATGGGTTGATAACAAAAATGGTGTTAAAATAGATGAATTGGGATTTTTGAAAGTTGATTTTAGTAAAGAAGGGTACAAAGATGAACAGTTTATAATGGCATCACAAGCGGTACAAGTTTTTTATGTTCCAGATCCCACAAACTGAAAGTGGTCGATTGTTCTGTTATCATCCAAAACTACTGAAGGGTCCGATGAAAATTCAGTTGAGAAATATCCTTTTAGTGGTACGTCACAATCATTTCACAACGGTCCCAATGTAGATGATGTTTTTTTATATTATAGGATACCACAATGAAGAATTTGGATAATCGATCGAGGTGTCAAATCCCTTAAGACTTTGAAAAAAAGAAAGACAATTCAATAAACAGGTTATATTGTGTTTGTAATATAGATCTTGTTATCTCATGTTATTATCTTATCATTATTGAATTTATGTAATCTAAATTAACTGTTCAGCCACTTTTGTAGATAATAACTTTTTCATGTTCTAGTGCTCCTAACCTCGAGGCTGAACAAGTATCTCAAGCTGTTACTGCTACTGCGGCTGCTCACAGTGCAGAGAAACAACAAGTTTCTGAACCTGTTGTTTCTCCTAGAGTTGAGGTCCAATAATCATCAGCATGTGCCATTGCTACCATTTCATATGAACATATATATGATGTTGATATCGATGAAATGGTCGGGGATGAAGGACCAACGTCACAGAAAACACATGTGTGTCGTAGTTTGACGGTGTTAGCCAAAGTTCTTAAGGTGAAAAGCAAAGGCATCAAATTTGATGTCATATGGAATGCACGAGGACAACATATGAATCCCAACAAGGCTATGTTTAATATTTACATTGGAATTTTCACTCAGCAACGTGTGCTGATTGACATAGATTCATGACACCATGTTGTGTATGTGCTGAATACTGTGATCTAGGAAGAAATTACGTTAACATTATGAAACTATTTCTTTAATTTACTAGAAAATAAAATAATGAAACAATGTCTTACTATTCTCAATCTCTTATAGAGTACATTTATAGTAGATGATTCACACAAGAATTATGTACTAAGGCTTTCAAGAAGGATTCATCAAGGTTTTCGCACTATTTTACCAAAATGTCACATGAAAGATTCCAAAGGTAAAATAAACCTACACTCACCCCTTTTCTACGCTCACCTGATATCCCAAGAAGCATGGGATGCATTTATCGGTCACCGTGGGGATGAGAAGTTTCAGGTACATTGTGGGTGATAATACGTTGTTTGGGGGATACATGTATTCATCACATTGATTGTAATATTTCATTTATGAAACAACAACTCAGTACTGAAAATAAGGAATGTGCATCAAAACCAACATACCCCTATCATAAAGCAAGGATGGGGTACACTTCACTAGAAAATAAAATGGTACATATTTTAAATTTAAAATAATATTGTTAGGTTCCAAGAAACAACATCATAATTATCTTTCTATATTTATATGTATGTTGATGAGCCTAAACCCAAAGACACTTCTGTCCCACTTAATGTGCTATGGAAGGAGGCACATGTGAATAAGGAAGTAATCTAGTAGATGAAAACACACAAAAAGTGTGGGAAATATGTGTAAGTATGACACGATGATAAAAATATTTGTTTTAAATTGCTATTACATAAAAATAATTAGTTATTTTCCTATATCCGACAGTCACAGGAATCAACTACTCCTGTAGCGGATGCAGACCTATTATCGACGGCTTTGAAGCAGCCAGAACAATACTGTCATGTCAAAGGTGCGGGGTTTGGGGTGACACCCTGAGTATATTTTGAGAAAAAAAAGAAACGACTGATAGAGATGAAAAAAATGAAACAAATGAGCGAAAGACTAGAAACTCTTAAAGAATTATTTCAATGGCAGGGAGAGTTGCTAGCAACTTTTATGGGTGGGAAGAAAGGAGAAGACACAACTCAGGAATAACCAGTGTGTGAAGATCCCGCCCCACCCCCACAAGCTTTGAGGCGAGCCATTCCCCTCAAAGAGCTGTCTTAGTCATGGTAATAAATATTCTAATAATTGTTCCCATGAAATGTGAATCAGAAAAACAATGATAATTTTCCTGTACTGATCTTCTATAGGGTGATAATGGATGTGATTTATATCTTTCAACACCCACCTATCACATTGTAGCGAGGGATACAGTGTTCAACATCCGAGAGGAAAAGCTGCATAATAGACCACTTATGAAAGATCATTTGAAAGTGACGATTACTGTAGCTCATGAGCCAAATGTAGAGATACCTATTCCACTTGATGAAGATGATATTCATACAGTCTAAAAGGCTATTGGGACATTCATTGCATGGCCATCACAAATTGTAAGAGTACATGGGAACAAAGAGGTATTTATTTACTTTTTTTTCAAGATAAACCTTTAACAATTAATGAAAAAAGGGTCTGAACCAATGAATGTTATTATAGACAGAGAAAGGGAAGGTGGTGACAAGAAAAATCGGCTCAAAAGCATCTAAAGGATTGACCAACCGATCCTGAAGAGCTACTAAAAGCACAGTAACACTACCTGTTCTCTATCCACATTTACTAGCATTGATGACTCATGTGGATATGAAGCTAAGAGGTGGTATTATTCATATAGTGGTTTTCGAAAAGAATATATACGGATAGTAAAGTCAAGATTTCATTTCTACTGAAAATGTAAATGAGATCCTTGAAAACAGTTGGTTAGGCGTCATAGTTGTAAATTTATGTCGAGGTATGTTTTCATGAATTTATTTTCTAAAAGCTGACATAATGTGAAAATTATGACTAAATGCATTTTATATTATTGAAAGACGTATATATGAAAAACAGTTAAAGGAATTTTCTCATGATCTAAAATTCGGACTCGTTAGTCTTCATACCACATTAACACATCTAACGAAATTAGAGCCATAAAAAATGGATGAAATAGTGAACGGCTTGCTGAAAACATTTGGAAGTAAGATTACAGATGGCAGACTCTTCCTAATACCAACCATGCATGGGTAAAACTCTATGATAAAATAATATCAATTATATTTTCACTTCTTTTATTACTTATCCCTTTTTTTTGTTTTTAGGCAACATTGGATGATAATTGCAGTGAACTTGGATACTCTAAAGATTAATTTTCTGGATTCAATGCAAGGATATCCAACAAACCGACCACAAATAATGGAGTTTGTGAATTTGTAAGACACTAAATCCTACGTTTTAGGTCTAAAAATCAAGTAATATAATTTATATTATCTTTTAATAGGGATTCTGTTATGATAGGGTGGTTTATCATTATCATCTAAAAACGGAATGAGGACAGGGGCTAAGCATAAGGAGGTGAGAAAATACTACGTCTGGATAAATATCAAGGTATATATAATAAAATTTCACTATCCAAACACATATCAACACTAGTTACTTATTCTCCTAATGATCAATTTTTTTGCAATGTCCAAAACAAACAAACTATAATGATATATGGGTCAATTTTTTTGCAGTTTCCTAAAGAGGTATTTTCAAAAACTACTACTATTTCATTTAATTAATTTATTAATTAATTATTTATATATTTTTTATTACTACTCTGACTTTCAAAAATTCTCATACTCACAAGATGATATATATTTTTTCATAAAAGAGTGGGCCGCATACCTGATGTAAGATTGTACACAAATAGCATGAAGATCTGACTTGAGGACGTGTACAATTGGCGGTCATTTTTGAGAGGGGTTAAGGGGATCAAAAGATGAAACATTGTTGTATGTAAATGTTTGTAGGAAAATTTTAATTATTATTAAATAAAACATCCTTTCTCTAATGAGTCATTTTCCAATTTTAAAATATGAAATGCACCAGCAACAAGCAAGAATGATGAACCACTTTTCTTTGGGCTTTGGATAAGAAAAACTAGTAAAATGTCCAAAATAGCTTCATATCTAACCAAACGAATTCGGATTGTGTTGATACTTTTGGAGAAAGATCCATGGGTCATTTGTAACATGTACAAGTCAACCCCACCTCAATCCGAGGAATGGTGTAACTGGTATCACTCAAAGTGTATCTCTTTTGTATAAAATGGACAGAATATTAAGTGTAAACAACAACTAACATACGGAAATCTGACCAAACACATTAGGATTGTGTAGATCCTTTAGGATAATGATATATGGGTCATTTTTTACATGTATGAGTCAACCCGGCCTCAATCTGAGGCACGGTGTGGCCAGTATCACTCAAAGTGTCTCTCTTTTGTTTAAAATGGACAAAATTTTAAGTGAAAACAATAACTAACCTATAGAAATCTGACCAAACACATTCGGATTATGTTTAAACTTTAGGATAATTATCCATGGTTCATTTTTGATGTGTATGAGTCAACCCTGACTCAATCCAAGGCACGGTGTGGCCGGTATCACTCAAAGTGTCTCTCCTTTGTTTAAAATGGACAGAATTTTAAGTGTAAACAACAACTGACGTACGAAAATATGACAAAACACATTTTAATTGCATTGTTCCATTAGTATAACGGTCCATGGGTCATTTGTGACTTTTACGAGTCAACCCTGCCTCAATCTGAGGCTCGGTGTGGCCGGTATCACTCAAAGTGTCTCTCTTTTGTTTAAAATGGACAGAATTTTAAGTGAAAACAAAAACTGAACTATGGAAATCTGACCAAACACATTCTTATTGTGTTGATAATTTAGGAGAAAGATCCATGGGTCATTTTTGATGTGTAAGTGTCAACCTCTCCACAATATGAGGCACGGTGTGACCGGTATCACTCAAAGTGTCTCTCTTTTGTTTAAAATGGACATAATTTTAAGTGAAAACAACAACTGACCTACGGAAATCCAACCAAACAAATTAGTATTGTGTTTATCCTTTAGGATAACAATCCATGGGTCATTTTTGACGTGTAAGAGTCAATCTATCCTCAATATGAGTTACAGTGTGGCCGGTATCACTCAAAGTGTCTCTCTTTTGTTTAAAATGGACAAAATTTTAAGTTAAAACAACAACTGACCTATGGAAATCTGACCAAATGAATTATAATTGTGTAGATACTTTAGGAGAAAGATCCATGGGTCATTAGTGACGTTTAACAGTTAACCCCGCCTCGATATGAGGCACAGTGTGGCCGGTATCACTCAAAGTGTCTCTCTTTTGTTTAAAATGCACAGAATTTTAAGTGAAAACAACAACTGACCTATGGAAATCCGACTAAACGAATTCTGATTGTGTTGATTCTTTATGAGAACGATAAATTGGAAATTTTTGACGTCTATGAGTCAACCCTGCCTCAATCCAAGGCACGGTGTGGCCAGTATCACTCAAAGTGTCTCTCTTTTGTTTAAAATGGATAAAATTTTAAGTAAAAACAACAGCTGACCTACGGAAATCCGATCAAACATATTCGGATTGTGTTGATTATTTAGTAGAACAATTAATGGGTCATTTTTGATGTGTATGAGTCAACCTCGCCTCAATTCGAGGCACGGTGTGTCCAATATCACTCAAAGTGTCTCTCTTTTGTTTAAAATTGACAGAATTTTAAGTGTAAACAACAACTGACGTACAAAAATCCAACCAAATGCATTATTATTGTGTTTATCCTTTATTTTAACAATAAATTGGTCATTTTTGATGTGTAAAAGTCAACCCCACCTTAATAAGAGGCACAGTGTGTCCGGTATCACTCAAAGTGTCTCTCTTTTGTTTAAAATGGACAGAATTTTAAGTGAAAACAACAACTAACCTACAGAAATCCGACCAAACAAATTTCTATTGTTTTGATCCTTTAAGATAATGATCCATGGGTAATTTTTAACGTGTAAGATTCAACCCCGCCTCAATCATAGGCATGGTGTGGCCGATATCACTCAAAGTGTCTCTCTTTTGTTTAAAATGGACAGAATTTTAAGTGAAAACAACAACTGACCTACATAAATCCAACCAAATGAATTCATATTGTGTTGATACTTTATTAGAAAGATAAATGGGTAATTTTTGACTTTTAAGAGTCAACCTCGCCTCAATACGAGGCACGGTGTGGCCGGTATCACTCAAAGTGTCTCTCTTTTGTTTAAAATGGACACAATTTTAAGTGAAAACAACAACTGACCTACATAAATCTGACCAAATACATTTGTATTGTATTGATACTTTAGGAGAACAATACATGGATAATTTTTGATGATTATTAGTCAACCCCGCCTCAATCTAAGGCACGATGTGGCCGATATCACTCAAAGTTTCTCTCTTTTGTTTAAAATGGACAGAATTTAAAGGGAAAACAACAACTGACCTACCGAAATCCGACCAACGCATTAGGATTGTGTTTATACTTTATAATAACGATCCATGGGTCATTTATGTGTGTATGAGTCAACCCCACTTCAATCTGAGGCACGGTGTGGCTGATATCACTCAAAGTGTCTCTCTTTTGTTTAAAATGGACAGAATTTTAAGTGAAAACAAAAACTTACCTACGGAAATCCAACCAAACACATTCAGATTATATTGATCCTTTAGTATAATGATCCATGGATAATTTTTGACATGTATGAGCCAACCCTGACTCAATAAGAGGCATAGTATGGCCAGTATCACTCAAAGTGTCTCTCTTTTGTTTAAAATGGACATAATTTTAAGTGTAAACCACAAATGACATACGGAAATCTGACCAAATGCATTTGTATTGTGTTTATCCTTTTTAAAAATGATCCATGGGTCATTTTTGACATTTAATAGTCAACCACACCTCAATCCGAGGCACAGTGTGGCTGTTATCACTCAAAGTGTCTCTCTTTTGTTTAAAATGGACAAAATTTTAAGTGAAAACAACAACTGACCTACGTAAATCTGACCAAACGCATTCATATTGTGTTTATCCTTTAATATAATGATACATGGGTCATTTTTGATGTGTAAGAGTCAACCCCGCCTCAATCCGAGGCACGGTGTGACCAGTATCACTCGAAGTGTCTCTCTTTTTGTTTAAAATGGACAAAATTTTAAGTGAAAACAACAACTAACCTACGGAAATTTGACCAAACACATTCAGATTATTTTGATACTTTACTATAATGATCCATGGGTCATTTTCTAATTGTATGGGTCAACCTTGCCTCAATATGAGGCACAATATGGCCGGTATCACTCAAAGTGTCTATGTTTTGTTTAAAATGGACAAAATTTTAAGTGAAAACAACAACTGACCTTCTGAAATCCGACCAAACCATTCGGATTGTGTTTATCCTTTAGTATAATGATCCATGGGTCATTTTTGACATGTATGAGTTAACCCCGCCTCAATCCGAGGCATGGTGTGGCCGGTATCACTCAAAGTGTCCTTTTTTTAAATGGACAGAATTTTAAGTGAAAACAACAACTGACCAACAAAAATATGAACAAATGAATTCAGATTGTGTTTATCCTTTAGGATAAAGATTTATGGGTCATTTTTAATGTTTAATATTCAACCCTGCCTCAATATGAGGCACAATGTGGCTAGTATCACTCAAAGTGTCTCTCTTTTGTTTAAAATGGACAGAATTTTAAGTGAAAACAACAAATGACCAACATAAATCCAACAAAAAACATTCGGATTGGGTTGATTATTTATAAGAATTATCCATGGGTCATTTTTGATCTGAAACAGTCAACCCTACCTCAATATGAGGCACGGTGTGGCCGATATCACTCAAAGTGTCTCTCTTTTGTTTAAAATGGACAGAATTTTAAGTGTAAACAACAACTGACTTATGGAAATCTGACCAAACACATTTGTATTGTGTTGATCCTTTAGTATAACAATCTATGGGTCATTTTTTATGTTTAAGAGTCAACCCCGCATCAATACGAGGCACGATGTCACCGGTATCACTCAAAGTGTCTCTCTTTTGTTTAAAATGGACAAAATTTTAAGTGAAAACAACAACTGACCTATGGAAATCTGACCAAGCACATTTGGATTTTGTTGATACTTTTGGATAATGATCCATGGGTCATTTTTGATGTATACGAGTCAACCCCACCTCAATAAAAGGCATGGTGTGTCCAGTATCACTCAAAGTGTCTCTCTTTTGTTTAAAATGGACAGAATTTTAAGTGAAAACAACAACTGACCTACATAAATCCAACCAAACGCATTTGGATTGTGTTTGTCATTTATGAGAATGATCTATGGGTCATTTGTGACATTTAAAAGTCAACTCCTCCTTAATCTGAGGCACAATGTGGCCGTTATCACTCAAAGTGTCTTTTTTTTAATGGACAGAATTTTAAGTGAAAACAACAACTGACCTACAGAAATCTGACTAAACGCATTCCGATTTTGTTTATCCTTTAGTAGAATTATCCATGGGTCATTTTGGACTTGTACGAGTCAACCCTGCCTCAATATGAGGCACGGTATGGCCAGTATCACTCAAAGTGTATCTCTTTTTGTTTAAAATGGACAGAATTTTATGTGAAAACAACAACTGGCCTACAGAAATCCAACCAAACGCATTCGTGTTGTGCTGATACTTTATTAGAACTATCCATGGGTCATTTTTGACATGTAAGAGTCAACATCACCTCAATCCAAGGCATGGTGTGGCTGGTATCACTCAAAGTGTCTCTCTTTTGTTTAAATTGGACAAAATTTTAAGTGAAAACAACAACTGACCTACGAAAATCTGACAAAATGCATTCGGATTGTGTTTATACTTTAGGAGAATGATCCATGGGTCATTTGTGATGTGTAAAATTCAAACTTTCCTCAATTTAAGGCATGGTGTGGCTGATATCACTCAAAGTGTCTCTCTTTTGTTTAAAATGGACATAATTTTAAGTGAAAACAACAACTGACCTACAAAAATCGGACCAAACACATTCAGATTGTATTGATCCTTTAGGAGAACGATCCATGGGTCATTTTTGATGTGTAAGAGTCAACCTCCCCTAGACACAAGCCCACCCCCTGGACACCCCCACCCCCATGGACACCCACCAACCCCCTGGACGACACCCCCACCCCTCATAGACACCACCCCACCACTTGGACACCCCCCACCACCCTGGATAGCCCCCACCCCCCATGGGCACCCCCAACCCCCTAGACGGCCCCCCACCCCTGGACGCCCCCACCCCTTTTAGACACCACCCCAACACCTGGACACCTCCCCCACCCCCTGGACACCCCCACCACCTTGGACAGCCACCCCCACCCCCTATACACCACCCCACCCCTCTTGGACAGCCCCACCACCCCCCTGGACTGCCCCCACCCCTGGAAAGCCCCCCAACCCCCTGAACACCCCCCCGGACACCCCCATGGACAGCCCCCCCCCCCCACCCTGGACAGCCCCCACCCCCTAGACACCCACCAACCCCCTGGACGGCACCCCCACCCCTCCTAGAGACCACCCCACCACCTGGACACCCCCACACCCATGGACGACCACCCCCACCCCCCTTGGACAGATCCACCAACCCCCTAGACCACCCCACCTCCCTAGACACCACCCCACCCCCTGGACACCCCCACCCCTAGAAATCCCCCCCCCAACACCCTGGACACCAGCCCACCCCCCTGGACACCCCCATGGACAGCCCCCCTCCCCACCCTTGACATCCCCCCTGGACACCCCACCACCCCCTGGACGCCCCCACCACTCCTAGACACCCCCACCCCATGGAAAACCCCCACCACCCCCTTGGACACCACCCCACCCCCCTTGGAGAGCCCCCCAACCTCCTGGACCTCCCCCAGCCCCCTGGACAACCCTATCCCCTGGACAGCCCCATACCCCCGGACACCCCTACCCACCTTGGACAGCCACCCCAAACCCCTGAATTCTGAATTTAATTCTTTATGTATTTAATTAAGTTATGAATTATGTGTTAATGGTGTATGGGTATACTTTTTGTATGGGTATACTTTGTGTAATTGCCTTATTAATTATGTGTTAATTTTTTATGGGTATACTTGTTGAGATGCTCAATTTTTTACAGGTCTTGTTTGGGTGTGCTGCTGCAGAATTTTATGTTACAGCAGGCAGGGCATTTATCAGTGCTAAAAAAGCACTGATAAAAACCCCATTTATCAGTGCTTTTTGAGCGCTGATAAAGGATTCCTTTATCAGTGCCTTTTTAGCACTGATAAAGGCTCCCTTTATCAGCTCTTTTTAGAACTGATAAAGGGATCCTTTATCAGCGCTTATTGAGTGATGATACAGGGGACCCCCCTATCAGTGCTAAGCTTTTAAAGCCCATTTTGAGCGCTGATAAAGCCCATTTTTGTAGTAGTGTCTTATAAAAGAATCAACCCTTATTTCCAAACTTGAAAATAAATCCATCCATATCCAAAAAAAGATACAGAAATTATGTTCTTGGTAACACTAGGCACATAATAACAGTTATGTAAAACCAAAATCATCCCATTCGGCAATGAGAGGTGGTGATCGCCAATGGATAACGCAGAAAGCCTCACGCCATTGGCATCTCGAAGATCCACCTCTCCTCTAGAAATATTTCTAAATCTACTTGGTTCCTACATTTGAATACAGATGTGAGCCCCACAAGTTGTATCTAATACCCAATGTGTAAAAATGAAAAGATTACACTCGATAACGAATGCACCTTTAGTATCCACATGCTTCTGGCTTCAGTTCTTCTTCCAGTGGACTTTCTTGCCACATGAAAAACATACCGCCTCCCATTCCTTGCCCTTCCTTTGGATCTTCCCCTTCTTGGAGGGATGGCGCACAGGGGCTTCAGACCGTTTATATGTCTTTGGCCCCATTTCCTTGTCCTTCCTTTTCTTATTCACCGTAAGGACTGTGGATTTGTCACACCCCATGTCCTTATCTACCTGGTGAATTAAGGTCAGAAGTTCTAATAGACTCTTCTCATTGTTGCTCATGTTGTATTTGACAATAAATCTAGATAAGGTCTTGGAAAGTGATGATATCATGAAATCTATACACAACTCATCTGGGAATTTAATTCCTAATATGTCAAGGCGTTCAATGTAGCCAATAATATCGACTAGATGAGTCACAACTGGCATAGACTCTCCAAGATTAGTTGTAAACAAAGCATTGGAGATCTCATGTCTCTCTTGTCTCGCCTTCTCTTGGTAGAGATCCTTAAGGTGAGACATCATGTTATACACGTCCATTTTTTCATGTTGCTTTAAGAGCTCATTAGAAATAGCCAATATCATGAAACATTGGAAATTTATGGCATCATCAATATGTTTCGCATAGAGAGATAGTTCCTCATCACTGGCCTCTTTTCCAGGTGCAACTGGAACACGCTCTTCCAGCACATAAAATTTCCTCTCATGGCGAAGGATGACGTGTAAACGCCTCTGCCACTCTTGGAAATTGGTGCCGGTGAGAAGGTTATCCTTCTCGAGTATGGTTCGCAATGATATGTTAAAAGTCATTTTTCTTGTCATTTCTACAAATTAAGATGAGAAAAGGTTTGATACTTTATTATAAAACTGAGAAAAATAAATAAATTAATAGTTATTAGTTTCCCACTATTTTATCAAAATCAAATAGCCCTCACCATTGACTTCGGAATATTCTGATGCTTGAATATTCTAGTGGCAAGGATCCATATTGCCCTTCGCATTACCCCAACTAGAGTTGGTCAAGCAACTTGAAGGGTTTTAGGTAGGAATTCCAAATTCCAACTACATTAACTCAAAGCTCCTTGATCTGATGAGTGGACTCCCCAATCCTGAAATCCTTTTATATTAGATTTCCTCAACCTTTGCCTCTTGGTCACACTAAGTCCTGCTGTGGCAGTCAACCCTTGATGCAAACCAAGTAAATTCAACCCAAAACCTTGAATTATAATTCCTCGATAATTGAAAGAACCCCAACTAGGGTTGGTCAAGCACGTTGAACTATGGTTCGATTCTAACCAAGATTATGGAAGGCTATACTGACTTAATATTTCTTTGAGGGATTTTATCCTCATACATAAATTTCCATTTTATTATCTTTGATTACATGCTTATTAATTTTAATTGGGATATACTTAAGTGATTAACCATTTCTAAGATAATATTTACGCATAAGCCAGTCTTATTTTAGTTCTATATTGCATGCTTGTTTAATTCATTAATTGTGTGATTGTGACAACACAACCACAATAAATAAACCATGAAACTGACAGAAATAAAATAAATGGTATGATCATGAGCTTGTTCTATTAGTTATTTTATCTAGTGGTTGATAAACTAACCCAATACCAAGGGGATAAACACATTGAACCTTTCGGGTTCGTGTTTACAGCTTTCCACCTCTCCACCTTTGTGTCTCCTTGGATTGGTTTCACCTTGGATCTTGACTTGAGCCAACTCCACTAGCTTGGGAGCTCCATCCATTACATATGCATTTATCTCACACACAGGTGAAGGGTAAAAAGGGGTTTTTACATAAAAAACCTTGGGCACGCAGGCCCTACATGTTAATGAGGAGAAGGCTCATAGGCCAACAAATTTAATTTAAATAAATAAATTAAAATAACCCATTCACATACAAAGTTCTTGGTATATATCATGATCATCCATACATGCAACGATATTTACACATAAATAAAACTAGTATTTAATTCTTTAATCGTTCTTATTTAAGATAAATCACGCTCAAATCAATTAATTATCTTTAATTAATCAATATTTCTATCTTAAACCCTTTTATAAATTTCCTTGAGATTCTCATCCATCATAATTTTAAACAAATAAATTCATTTAAATTATCTTTGTACGTAACTTGTACCTTGGAGGCAACCCGGTGAATTCCCGTTCATAACTACCAAATGAGTAGAAATGAACATTATGCAGATTGTTAAATTAAACACATATATATAAAACACCTATAACGTGTTGTGCCTCAGCTTTACTCCTGCACTATGGTACACGTCTCAAGGGTTTGTATAATATAATAATAAATTTTAATAAATCCGCATAATTTGGATGAATATACAATTTGTAGTTCTGACTACATGGCATGTACTTTTGTTCATCGTCCATCTGAAGTACACGCCTAGGGATATGGTGTGTATATGTACTTTATAAATTTTCAGAGTACACGGAGTGTTCAGTGGGACACACGCCGTGTAGTATCCGCGTTACACAGTTTCCAGCCAGGCAAGCCGTGTATGGGGTACACGGTCCAACCCAGCCCGAAGGGACTACACGTCATGTTCATTGGACCACACGATGTGTAATCAGGAAACTGTGTGCCACCTGTTCCTGGTCAACACATGGTGTAATTTATGACTTAGGTAGGATCCATTTACACAACCCGATTTAGAGGACCAGTCTAATGCATTGAACCTAGACAACAGGGCGTTTACTTCTGAATACATGTTGTGTATTCTGGTGTTGTATGGTCAGGAACGTTTGGCACCTCTGAATGAGATCCTCTATTTTATTTTAATCAAAATTAAAATAAAAATTCATTTCTGTAAGGTGAATGAGAAATGAGAGAGGAGGAACATATCTCAAGATTCAGATTTGCAGAATGATTAATCTCGAATTGAAACAACTAAATTATAAAATGTGTAAATCATCAATAAGAAACTAAATAACTATAATCAACGATATAACCTCCCTTTTATACCACTTGTAGTTTCTGGGCATAGCGGAAGCATGTTGGTGGGTGTACCCAACTTTAATTTTAGTATTAACAATGATCAATCTGAGATCCTTCACGATAATAAAATGCCAGATCTTTAGAATAGAACAAAGAATGAAAAACAAAATAGGGGAGTCCTAGAACCATATATAAGATCATCATATGTTGGTTATAATTAAATTAATTAATTGACAAGAATTACCTTGATGTAATTCTTTCTTCGTTGATGTTTCCAGTCATGATCTGATGTGATTCGTCATTGCGTCATAGAATCTAAGTGTAGGATTCCTCTAGAGGTGATCCACACGTGCTCCACATATCTCTGGACATCACCGAAGGGATATCTGGGTGCTAGCGCAGAAGAGCCTTCGCTTGCAATGTCCGCCTTTGATCGCCTTGATCCGGTGGAGGTGGATCTCTCTCTCGTAGCTTGAGAGTGTTCTTGGTGGAAAAATAATTCTATCTTATCTTGAGAGATTTTCCAAATCCATTGTGCACAACCCCAAACAAATGGCTAGGCTAATGAGAAATATATAATTGGAATTTTTTATTACATAGAATAATAAAATGAATTAATTACCCAAAAGAATTTATTAATTTCATTTAATTCTTAGTAATACCCCATGTCTAATAATAACAGTTGACTATTATTATTACCTGACATGCACCTAACGAATTACAGCAAATATTATTTAATTAAAAAAATAATATTATTTCTCTTAAATTCCCAAAAAAAATACACAATGTGTATATTTAATATACACGGTGTGTACTTTTATTTTTCCATTTTTCTTTATTTCCTCCACCATATTTATTAGACCTTGAATAATGGCTATTTATTTCTAAAATAGATATCACTTCATTAATCACTAATAAATATATTATTTTTCCCACAATATATTCTCTCTAATAACTAATGTTGAAATAAATGTGATTAGGCATCCTTAAATAATTATTAAACCAAAATTAGGAATAATATTTATTTAACTTGTTAAATTAACATTTAACTGAGATACTTGGACACACTTAGTGTGTGACCCTCTAGGACTCTTTCTCAGTGGCATTAGACAGATCCTGCCTAAAGTCCAAAGTTAGCATCTAGCAACACGCCAAGGCACCCATAGAGAAAGAAGTTAACACCCCAATGATGTGTCACCTCCTACGAACGCTTACCGTGTAATGTAATCCCTTTGTCTTGATATCTCGAATCAAGTGGGTTGCATGCTAGTGCCATCAACCCATGTGCTCGATTATTCTTTCTTTGACTTCATAGAATTGAACTCGCCCATTCCTTATCATGGACATGGATTTATTTAGGCTATATCAATTCCATTAAAGGGCTTGAGATACCTACTTCTGTTATGGAATAGAATGGACAAATACTTTCTTGCATTATCTATTAATGCAGTATTACTCGTGACGCACCAAACATATCCTACCTCGCTACGAACAGTGTGTCGTCACAGTTTTCGTCACTACATCTAAGTGCGAGAGTTGTAATACACATTAATAATAATCCTAAATTTTAAGGACCAATACACACATCCGCAGATAGGAACATCCAATGGCACTATGAAATGTGGATTTCCTACTGGCAGGTCTCGTTCTCATAATATCCTCCTAGATATTACCAAGGGTGCACACCATGAGAAGGTGCCTCAAAGTTTTATGAGTCCTCACCCCTAATGGCCTATATTATTTGTGTCCCTCAAATAAAATCATCTGACCATAGAATATATATTCAAGAATAGTGTTATGGAACTTTTGGGTTCTCATCATAGCAGAGATCTACTATGACCCTTTAATGCAATGGCTATCCTTAGGACATTATCACATGCATTGTCACATAGAAGAACAATCAATATGTGATAAGCTATTTAATAATGAATAAAGTACAAAGTAGTTGGTTCTAGGCCACCAGCTCCAACATTACTTTCCTACAAGAGTACTCCTCTAATACCAATTCCTCTTTCATCACATTCAATTTAAAAGGTCTTACCAAATTCTACGAGTGAAAGTAGAGGGGCGTGGTGAGTTTCTCTTTGAGAGCATAGAAATAATTCTCTTGATTTTACCCCACATGAAATATATGTTCTTATTTTTCAATTCACTCAATGAAGCTGATAGTGTGTTGAATTCCTTCACAAATCACCTATAAAAACTAGAAAGTCCATGGAAACTCCTACCTGTCTGACGGAGGTGGGAGTCGGCCAATCCTAAATGGCCTTGATCTTATCAATATCTACCTGAACTCTATCATCACTTACAAAAAATCCAAGGAAAATAATTTTATCAAGGTAAAATTCACACTTTTTAATATTTCTAAACAAATTTTATTTTCTTAACACCTCCAGGACTTTTCTTAAGTGATCTACATGTTCTTATAAATTCCTACTATACACCAAAATATCATCAATGTAAAATACCAAAAAAATTCCAATATATGTGTGTAAGACACGATTCATTGACCACATAAATGTGTTAGGCACATTGGAAAGACAAAAGGGCATGACTAATCATTCATAAAGTACATGTTTTGTCTTAAATTTAGTTTTCCACTCATCTCATTATTTCATCCTAATCTGATAGTAGCCACTTCTTAGATCAATTTTTGAGAAAATAACAGTGTTGTTTAACTCATCTAGCATATCATATAACCTAGGTATATGATGATGATGCCTGAATTTGATGTTATTAATGGCTCTGCAATCAATGCACATTCTCCATGTTCCATCCTTCTTAGAAACCAGAAACAGTGGTACAACACAGGGACTAAGGATCTCTCAGATATAGCCCACATCCAATAAATACTGAACTTTCCTTTGAATTTCTTTTGTCTCCTCTGGATTGGTGTGATATGATGGGTGGTTCGGTAGTGATGATCCAGGTATAAGGTCAATTTGATGATCAATACCTCTAATGGGTGGAAAATTGAGTGGAACCTCTTTGGGAAACACGAAACCAAATTCAAGAAATAAAGTCTCAACAATGTGTGGAAAAGGATATGTTAAGTCGTTTGTGGTCAACATCACCTCTTAGTACATAAGTACTAAAAGGTTTTACTGAGAAATCAAAGATTATTTAACCTCACTATTTTTTTCTAACATCAAACTTTTCTATCCTCTCAAATCTTTTTCCCCTCTTGATTTTTCTTTTCTCTCCATTTCTTTTCTTCTCTCATTTTCTATTTTTCCAAAATTTTACCCTTTTTCATTTTATCTCTTTTTTTCCTCACCACCCATTTTTTTATTTTCTCTCAAAATGTGATATTCCAAATTTTGTTGGGGTATATGGGGTTCAGGTTTATAGGTTCCCCTCAGAGTAAAAAATATTGATGGTTCAGGAACCCATTATGAGTAACAGCCGATCGTACTTCCATAGTTGGTTGAACCCCTAAAAACCATCAAACCCCTAAAAACCCTAAATAACCTAAAAACCAATAAAAAAATATAAAAACCATTAAAATCCCTAAAAACGTTAAAAACTATAAAAACCCTTAAAATGCCTAAAAAATCCAACATCCCTAAAAACCCAAAAAACCCCTTGAAAACAATAAAACCACTAAAACCTTAAAAAACCCTAAAACCCCATAAAAACACATAAAAACCACAAAGAACTCTAAAAACACTTAAAACCCCTAAAAAATTTAAAAAACTCTAAAAACCTTAAAACCCTTAAAAAACTCAGAAGAAACCCTAAACCCCCAAAAAACCATAAAAACCCTAAAAACCCTAAAAAACACAAAAATTCCTCAAAACCCTAAGAACCTTAAAAACCATAAAACCCTAAAAAAACCCTAAAAATACCTTAAAACAAAAAAATACTAAAAACCTGGAAAACCCCCCAAAGACCATAAAAACCTTTAAAAACTCAAAAAACCCATAAAAACATAATAAACCCGTAAAAATCCTTAAAACCCCAAAACATTAAAAAGTCTAAAAACCTAAAAACCCATAAAAAACAAAAAAACCCTTAAAAACCCAAAACCCAATAAAACCCTAAAAACCCTAAAAATCCTAAAAAACTAAAAACCCTAAAAAACCTACAAAATCCCTAAAAACCCAAAAAAATCAAAAAATGCATAAAAACCCTTAAAATATGTAAAATCCTTAGAAATGTAAAAATCCCTAAAAACCCTGAAAACCCCCTCAAAACCATACAACCCCTAAAACATTAAAAACCCCTAAAAACCCATAAAACCCTAAAACCCACTAAAAACCCTTAAAAAACTTTAAACCCCTAAAAATGTTAAAAAACTCAAAGAACCTTAAAACCCTCAAAAAACCCTAAAACCCCCCAAAAACCATAAAACTCTAAAAACCATAAAAAATCCTAAGAACCCCTAAAAACCCTCAAAATCCATTAAACCCTAGAAAATCCTAAAAACCATAAAAATTATAACAAAACCTAAAAATATAAAAAACCCTAAAAATAATGAAAACCCCTTGAAAACCATAAACAACCCCTAAAAACCTAAAAACCCCCAAAACCCCACAAATACTCTAAAAAAACTGAAACTCTAAAACCCCTTACAACATTAAAAAATCAAAAAAACCTTAAAACCCTAAAAACTCAAAAAAGACCCTAAAACCCCAAAGAAACCATAAAACCCTAAAACCCCCAAAACCCACAAACCCCTGAAAAACCCTCAAAATCCCTAAAACCCCAAAAAACCCTAAAAAATATGAAAAATCCCTAAAAATCCCTCAAAATAAAATAAAACATAAAAACCCTAAAAACCTTTAAAAACCCTAAAACCCCTATAAATGTAAAAAAAATCTAAAAATCATTAAAAACTCTAAAAAACCAAAAAACCCTAAAAACCCTAATTACTCTAAAAACCCTAAAAACACTGAAAACCCCCCCAAAACCCCTCAAAATACCTAAAAACCCAAAACCCATAAAAATCCTAAAAATGTCCAAAAATCCCTAAAAACTTAAAAAACCCTAAGATCTCTGAAAACTCATAAAAACCATAAAACCCACTAAAAACATTAAAAAAAACTTAATACCCTAAAAACCACTAAAAACTCTAAAAACCAATAAAATGCCTAAAATTGTAAAAACTATAAAAAAAACCATAAAACCCTAAAAAAATAAAAAGGAAACACTAAAAACCCAAAAAACCCAAAAAACACCTAAAAACCTTAAAAACCCATGAAAACGCTAAAAACCCACAAAATCCCTAAAAACCATAACAAACCCTAAAAACCATAAAAATCCTAAAAAAATCACTAAAAATCCCTGAAAATGTAAAAAACCCTGAAAACCAGAAAAACACTAAAAATCTTAAAACCCCTAAAAACCCATAAAACTATAAAAAACACAAAAACTCTTGAAACACTTAAACCCCCCTCAAAACAATTAAAAACTCAAATAAAATCTTAAAAACCCTGAAAACTCAATAAAACTTAAAAACCCAAAAAAACCATTAACACCCTAAAAACCATACAACCCAAAAAAACACTAAAAACCCAAAAACACTAAAAATACCTAAAAACCTTAAAAAGAATAAGAATCGTAGAAATCCTAAGAATACCAAAAAATCCTTAAAAATATAAAAAACCCTAAAAACCCTGAAAAATACCTGAAAACCATAAAGATCATTGAAAATAATAAAAACACTAAAATACCATAAAAACCCTGGAAAACCACTAAAAACCCTAAAAACCCTTAAAACCCCAATGATTTTTAAAAAAATCTAAAAGACCTCAGAACCATAAAAAACTCAAAAAACCCCTAAAAACCCTGAAAATCCCTAAAAACCCAAAAATCCCTAAAAACCCTAAAAACTAAAAAACCATAAAAAACCTAAAAATACCTAAAAGTCACTAAAGACGAAAAACTGTAAAAACCCTATAAAACCCCTAAAAACCCTTAAACACCTAAAACCTATAAAAACCGCTAAAAACCTTTAAAACCCCAAAAAACTACTAAAAACTCTAAAAACACTTAATACCCCTATAAATGATAAAAATTCTTAAAATTACGAAAAACCTTAAAATCCTTAAAAACTTAAAAAAACACGTTGAAAACCAAAAAACCATAAAAACCCTAAAATTCCTAAAACCCCTAAAAACCTTAAAAAATATAAAACCCTCAAAATATATAAAACCCCTATAAAACATAAAAACTTAAAATCCATAAATATTAATAAAATTCTCTAAAAATGTAAAAAACTTTAAAAACTCAAAAAAACCCTCAAAAACCATAAAACCCCCAAAAACCCATAAAAAACAATACAACCCATAAAAACCCTAAATCCCCACTTAAAACTTTAAACATAAAAAATCCTAGAAAACTTAAAAAAAACCCTAAAACCTTGAAAAAACCTAAAAACCATTAAAATCCCAAAAACCCTTAGAAAACCCTTAAAAACCCGAAAAACACAAAAAAAATTAGAACCCCTTTAAACCCCTAAAACATTAAAAAACTCTAAAATACCTTAAGAACCATAAAAACTCAAAAAGTACTAGAAATAAAAAAAACCTAAAAAACTTTAAAACTCTAAAAACCCCCAAAAAATATTTAATACCCCTAAAATCCCTCAAAATCCATAAAAACCCTAAAAACCCTAAAACCATAAAAATACTAAAAAAATCAATAAAAATATTTGAAAATGTAAAAAACCCTAAAAATATTGAAAATCCCATAAAAACCCATAAAACCCCTAAAAAGCACTAAAAACTCTAAAAATCCCTACAACCCATAAAAATGTTAAAAAACTCTAAAAAATGGTAAAACCCCTAAAACTCAAAAAAAAACCCTAAAAACCTAAAAAACCAATAAAACCCTAAAAACGCCTAAAAACCATCAAAAACCTTAAAACCCCTAAAAACCCACAAGATCTAAAAAACGCCAAAAAACCCTAAAAATACAAAAAAATCCCTAAATATCCCTAAAAACATAAAAAAGTCTAAAAAACATGAAAAATACCAAAAAACCATAAAGCCCCATGAAAACAATAAAAACCCTATAGACCCATAAAACCCATAAAAACAACTAAAAACTCTAAAAACCCTTAAAATCCCTAAAAACGTTAAAAATTCTAAAAAACCTTAAAAATCCTTAAAAACTCAAAAAAAAAACCCCGAAAAACCCCTAAGAAAACCATAAAACCCTAAAAACTCTAAAAACCCTAAAAACTACGAAAACCCCTAAAAACCATAAAAAACAAAAAAAACTCTAAAAATTCCCTAAAAAACCTTTAAAATTGAAAAAACCCTAAATACTCTGAGCAAATAATTAAACCATAAAATACCCTAAAAACCTTAAAAACCCTAAAAACAAATAAAAACCCTAAAAACTCACTAAAAACTCTAAAAACCTTTAAACCCCTAAAACATCAAAAAACACTAAAAACCCTTAAAACCCTAAAAGAACCAAAAAACCATAAAGACCATAAAATGACTAAAAAATCTTGAAAAAAATAAAAACCCTGAAAATCCCTAAAAACCCTAAAAACCATAAAATCCCTAAAAATCCCTAAAAACATAAAAATGCTAAAAACCGTGAAAAAAATACTTGAAATGATAAAAACACCTAATATCATAAAAAACCCTAAAACCCCATAAAAACCAGAAAAAAAACTAAAAAATCTAAAAACCATTAAATCTCCTAAAAACATTAAAAAACTCTTATGTCATTAAAAATAAAAAAAAACTCAAAAAAAACCTAAAAATCACAAAAACCCTAAAAATCCTAAAAAATCCTAAAACACCTCAAAATCCCAAAAAACCCAAAAACCCTAAAAATCCCTGAAAAGATAAAAAAACCCTAAAAACCCTAAAACCCATAATAACCCTAAAACCCACTAAAAACTCTAAAAATCTTAAATCCCCTAAAAACATTAAAAAAATATAGAAACCCTTAAATCCCTAAAAACTCAAATAAACCCCCCAAACCTAAAAAACCATGAAAACCCTGAAACCCTGAATACCCTAAAAACCCATAAAAACCCTAAAAACTCTCAAAATCCCAAAAAATCCGAAAAACCTGAAAACCCTAAAAATCCTAAAAAACCCTAAATATCTTTGAAGATGTAAAAACCCCTTAAATACCCCTGAAAACCATAAAACTCCTAAAAACCTTAGAAACCCTTACCACCTATAACAACCTTAAAACCCACTAAAAACTCTAAAAACCCTTACAACCCCTAAAAATGTTAAAAGACTCTAAAAAACTTTAAAACCCAAGAAAACTCAAAAAAACTCTAAGACCCAAAAAACAGTTAAATCCCTAAAACCCCAACAAAACCTAACAAACCTTGAAAAACCCTAAAAACCCTCAGAATATCTCAAACCACTAAAAATCCAAAAAACCATAAAAATCCTAAAAATGTCTTAAAAATCCCTAAAAATATAAAAAACCCTAAAAACACTTAAAGCCCACTAAAAACCCTAAAACACCATAAAACATTAAAACCCATAAAACCCTAATAAACCATTAAAAACTCAAAAAACCCTTTAAACCCCTAAAATTTAAAAAAATCTAAAAACCCTTAAACCCCTAAAAAACTCAAAAAAACCCTAAATACCAAAAAAACCAAAAAAACCCTTAAAAATCTCTAAAAACCATAAAAAACCCTAAAGACCCTAAAAAGAGTTAAAAACCATAAAATAAAAAAACACCTAAAAATCCCTAAAAACATAAAAAACCCTAAAAATCTTGAAAAGTCCCAAAAATCCATCAAACCCCCTAAAAACAATAAATACTCTAAATACCCACAAAATCCCTTAAAACCACTAAAAAAATCTAAAAACACTTAAACACATTAAGAACGTAAAAAAACTCTAAAAACCTATAAAATCATAAAAAACTCAAAAAAACCCAAAAAAGCCCAAAAAACCAAAAAACTATAAAAACCCTAAAAAACCCTAGAAACTTTAAAAACCCTCAAAATCCCTAAAACCCCTAAAAACCTTAAAAAAAATAAAAATCCTAAAAAAGTCCAAAAAATCCCTAAAAATGATAAAAATCCAAAAAAAACCTTGAAAAACACCTAAATACCATAAAACCCCCCAAAAAACTTCAAAAACCCTAAAAACTAATAAAACACCACAAAAAACACTAAAAATCCTTGAAATACTTGAAATGACAAAAAACACTTAAAACCCATAAAACTCTAAAAAACTCATAAAAACCGTAAAAACCCATAAAACCTTAAAAACCCTAAATATCTAAAAATCCATAAAACCCCAAAAAAACCTTGAATAATCCAAAAAACTCTTAAAAACCTACAAAGCCTAAAAATCCCTATAAACACCTAAAGGTATAAAACCCTAAAAACCCTTAAAAAACCCCTAAACCCCCCTAAAAACCATTAAAAACCCCGAAACCCCATAAAAAACCCTAAAACCCATAAAAATTATGAAACCCTAAAAACCATAAAAAACTCAAAAAACCCTAAAAACCCAAAAAACCACAAAAACACTAAAAATCCAATAAAAACCCACAAAAACCCTAAAACCCTTACAAACCCTAAAAAACTTAAACCCCTCAAAATTCCTAAAAATCCTAAAAAACCCTAAAAACCATACAAATCCTAAAAAATCCCAAAAAATCCTTAAAAATGTAAAACCCTGTAAAACTCCTAAAAACCATAAAAACCCCTAAAAACCTTAAAAACCCTAAAAACTATAAAAACCCTTAAACCCCCTAAAACATTAGAAAACTCTAAAACCTTAAAAACCACAAAAAAACTCAAAGAAACCCTAAAAACAATAAAAACCCTGAAACCTTAAAACCCTAAGAAAAAGTTGAAAATCCCTAAACCCCTCCAAATCCTTAAAAATCCTATAAAACCATAGAAACCATAAAAATTGTAAAAGATCCCTAAAAATCACAATAAATGTAAAAAATCCAAAAAACACTAAAAAAACTCCTAAAAACCATAAAAACTCATAAAATCCTTAAAAACCCTAAATACCCATAAAACCCAAAACCACTAAAAAATCTAAAAACCCTTAAAACCCTTAAATTTTTTTAAATACGCTAAAAAAATTAAAAATCCTAAAAACTAAAAAACCCCCAAAAAACTAAAAAAACCCTGAAAACCCCAAAACCCCTCAAAATCCCAAAAAACACTAAAAATCATAAAAGGCCTTAAAAATCCCTAAAATCATGAAAAATGAAAAATACCCTAAAACCCTTAAAAACCCATGAAAACAAAAAAACCCTAAAACCATAAAAAACCCTAAAAACCAATAAAATCCCTTAAAAACCACAAAAAATCTAAAAACCCATTAAACACCTAAAAATGTTAAAAAAACTCTAAAAAACCTTAAAACCTCTAAAAACTCAAAAAAACCCCTAAAAACAAAAAAACCCAAAAAATCGTAAAAAATCCTGAAAAAATCCACAAACCCTCAAAATCCTTAAAAATAATAAAAACCCCTAAAATCCATAAAAATCTTAATAAATCCCAAAAAATCCCTGAAAACTCAAAAACCCATAAATACCTTGAAATCCCATTGATAACCTTAAAACCCCTAAACACCTTAAAAACCATAAAACCTTAAAAATCCAAAAAAAACAAAAAAACCTAATAAAAAATATAAAAGCCCTTAAGACACCCATAAATGTTAAAAAAACTAAAAACCTTAAAACCACTAAGAAACTCAAAAAACCCTAAAACTCAAAAGACCCTAAAAGCCTGATAAATCCTAAAACCCCTAAGAAACACCAAAAAACCTGAGAAACCCTTAAAATTCTTAAAAACTCTAAAAACAAAAAAACTAAAAAATCCCTAAAAATACCTAAAAATGTATAAATCATAAAAAATGCTAGAAAAAACCCGAAAACCTTTACTACCCCTAAAACATAATAGAAACCCAAAAAACTACTAAAAAAATCTAAACACCCTTAAAACCCCTAAGAATAATAAAAAAAATCTAAAAACACATTAAACCCTAAAAACTCAAAAAAAATCAAAAAACCCCACTAAAAACCAAAAAAAAACTCTAAAAACCATAAAAACCCTAAAAAACCTAAAAAATCCCTCAAAATCAATGAAAACGTAAAAACCCTAAAAACCCTTAAAACCCCTAAAAACATTGAAAAATGCTAAAAAACATAAAATGCCTAAAAAGTCAAAAAAACCGATAAAACACAAAAAAATCCCTAAAAATGCTAAATACCCTAAAAACCCTAAGAACCCCAAAAACCCATTAAAATCCTTTAAAACCCCTAAAAATCCATGAAAATGTAAAAAACCTAAAAACCTTTGAAAAAACCCAGAAAACCATAAAATCACCTAAAAATGTAAAAACAAAAAACCCCAAAAAAACTTTGAAAACCTCCAAAAATCCCTAAAAACCACTAAAAACTCTAAAAAACCTTAAAATCCTTAAAACCCCTAAAAATGTTAAAAAACTCTAAAAACCTTAAAACCCTAAAAAATCAGAAAACACCCTAAAAATCCAAAAACTAAAAAAAATAAAAAAATAAAAACCTAAAAAAACCCTAAAACCCTTATAATTCCCCAAAACCCTACAAACCATAAAAACCATAAAAGTCCAAAAAATGCAGTAAAAATCAATAAAAACATAAAAACCCTAAAGACTATAAAAACCCCCTAAAAACCATAAAACCCATAAAAATCTAAAAAAATCCTAAAACCAATAAATACCGTAAAAAACCACTAAAAACTCTAAAAACCCTTTAAATCACAAAAAATGCTAAAATACTATAAAGAACCTTAAAACCCTAAAAAAATTAAAAAACCCTAAAGACACAAAAAAACCATAAAAACTCTAAATCCTAAAAAAACCGTAAAACCCCCTAAAAATCCTAAAAGTCCCTAAAAACCTTCCAAATAACAAAAAATCATGAAAAACAAAAAAATCCCTAAAAATATATGAAAATATGAAAACTACTAAAACCCATAAAAACCCTAAAAACCACTAAAAACTCTAAAAACCCTCAAAACACCAAAAAACATTAAGAAACACTAAATCACTATAAAAACACTAAAAACCCTAAAATCATAAAAACCATTAAAACCCCTAAAAACCCTCAAAATCCCTAAAATCCATTAAACACCTAAAATCCCTAAAAATCATTGAAATCATAAAAAACCCTAAAATGAAAAGGCCCTGAAAACCATAAAACACTTAAAACCTTAAAACCCCCCAAATCCCCATAAAAACCTAAAAACCACTAAAAAATCTAAAAACCCTTAAAATCCATAAAAATGGTAAAAACTATAAAAAACCATAAAATCCCTAAAACTCAAAAAAAATCCCTAGAAACCCAAAAAACCATAAAAACAGTAAAATAATTTAAAACCTAAAAACCCTCAAAATCCCTAAAAACCCTAAAAAACTCTAAAATCCATAAAAATAAAAAAAATACTTAAAAATACCTGAAAACATAAAAAACCCTAAAAACCCTAAAAACCCCTAAATCCTTAAAAAACCATAAAAACGTATAAAATCCATAAAAACCATTAAAAACTAAAAAATCCATTAAAATATCTATGAATGTTAAAAAAAACTCTAAAAACCTTTAAACCCCTAAATAGTCAAAAAAATCCATAAAACCCCTAAAAACTCAAAAAAATACATAAAACCCCTAAAAACTCTAAAAACCCTAAAAACCCATAAAAACCCTAAAAACTATAAAAATCTGAAAGCTCTAAAACTTCATAAAATCCTACCATTCGCTACTTATCCGCAAATCATATCCGCCATCCACTGACCTACACTGTGAAGATTGGGCCACCCTAGCATCTTGCATCTATTGGTATTAGAGCTCTGATTAACATAGTTGGAATCTATCAACTTTTTTACATTGCATTTATCCATTACCCTTCTTTTTTCCTTATAACCCATTCAAAAAACCCCATTTTTCTTTGAAAACCTCCAAAATTGGCCTATTTTGTGAAAGATTAAAATATTTTACATTAAGTCAATTACTCATCCATCTTATTTTTGTATTTAATTCACTATATGTGATTTGTATCAAAAAAATTCTCTTAACTCATCATTTTGTGTTTTTCAAAACTAAGAATATCCTTTATTTTAGAGACTTAAAAACAATCACCTTACTCTCCATTCATCATCTTGTGCTTTAAAACACTAAACACAAATATTTTGGGGATATTTGAAAAAAAAACAGATACAATTAATTCTTTATGATTTACATTATTAGCACTTTCCCTTTCCTTACATCACTTTCTCCATCATTTTACTTTATCTTTCTATCATTTTGGAAAATATTGTTATTAATTTTTATTATGTTTCACAATTGGGAAACCCCTCTTTTATTATACCCATCCACTATTTCCGACTATTTACCCACATTTTCTACCATCTTTTCCACCCTCTATCATTTGGTAATCCCTTTACCACTCAAATGGGCTATGTTAAACCACCCCCTAACATGATCTTGATTTGGGAAGGATTTGTGACATGTGATCACCCCAAACAAGGTATTAGATTTCATAAGATCTCGGGACTTGAATTGAGTGCTGAGAGTGGAGAGAATTAAAAAAACTGTGAGTGTGTATATATTTCATGTGTGAGTGTGTATCCTTGTGTGCATGAGTGTGTATATCTTGCATGGGTTAGAGTGTATCCTTGTTTGTGTGACTGTGTATATATTGCATGCGTGAGTGTGTATCCAACCCCCCTAAAAATCCCTAAAAACATAAAAACCCTAAAAACCCCTTGAAAACCATAAAAACCAGTAAAACCTTAAAAACCATAAAACCATAAAACCCCTAAAAACAACTAAAAACTATAAAAACCCATAAAACCCTTAAAAACATTTAAAACCCCTAAAAACCTTAAAACCCTTATAAAAATAAAAAAACTATAAAAACCCAAAAGACCCTAAAAACCCTGAAAACCCTACAAACCCTAAAAAAATCCAGAAAAGACTAAAAACCCTAAAACTACCTAAAAACCTTAAAAACAATGAAAACCATAAAGTCCTAAAAAATCCCTAAAAATCTTTGAAAATGTAAAAAACTGCAAATCCTTGGAAAACCACTAAAAACCATAAAAACTCCTAAAAACTGTAAAAACCCTAAAAATCAATGAAACTCTAGAAACTCATAAAGCCCTTAAAAAAATTTAAAAAACTATGAAAAACCTTTTAAACCATACAAAACTCAAAAAACCCCTAAAAACCCAAAAAGACTATAAAAACCTTGAAAACCCTAAAACCCCCTAAAACCCCCGAAAATGCCTAAAAACCCTAAATATCAAAAAAATACTAAAAAAATTGGAAAAAATATTGAAAATGTAAAAAACCCTAAAACCCCTAAAAACAAAAAAAAAACCCTAAAAACCCAAAAACCCCAAAAAATCTTAAAAAACACTAAAAAGCCTAAACCACACAAAATCTCTAGAAACCCTAAAAAATAATAAATAATCCCTAAAACCCCCAAAAAACCTAAAAAAACCTAAAAACCCATAAAACCACTTAAAATCATAAAAACCTTAAAAATCCCTAAAAACCACAAAACCCCTAAAAACCCAAAAAAAAACTCTTAAAACCCTTATAACCCATAAAAATGTTAAAAGGCTATAAAAAAACCTTTAAAAGCCTAAAAAACTAAAAAAACCCTAAAAACCCAAAAAGTCCCTTAAAACCCTGAAAACCAATTATAACCCTAAAAACCCCTAAAAACCCCTAAAACCCCTCAAAATCAATAAAAACCTAAAAACCATAAAAACCATAAAAATCCTAAAAAATCCCTAAAAATCCCTGAATGTATAAAAACCCATAAAAAACTGAAAACCCTCTAAAACCATATAACCCCTAAAAACCATAAAAACCTAAAAACCCATAAAAACCCTAAAAACCAATAAAAAATCTAAAAACCCTTAAAACCTATAAAATCATTGAAAAACTATAAAAAACAAAAAATCCCTAAAACTCAAAAAAGACCCTAAACCCCATGAAAACCCCCAAAAATCCAAAAAACCCAAAAAACCCCCTAAAAACACTAAAAATTAGAAAAAACTCCCTAAAACTCCCTAGAAACATAAAAGACCCTAAAACCATGAAAATTCCTTGAAATCCACAAAAACCTTAAAAACCTTACAAACTGATAAAACCACAAAAAAACAATAAAAACTCTAAAACCCTTTAAACCACTAAAAACTTTAAAAACTCTAAGAAAACAAAAAAAACACGAAAAACGCAAAATAACCCTAAAAATAAAAAAAAGACCCCAAAAAAGATAAAAACTCTAAAATTACCTAAAAATCATTGAAAACTTAAAAACCCTCAGAACCCTGAAAACCAGAAAAATCATAAAAACCCTTAAATCCATTAAAAATATTAAAACTCTTGAAACCCTTTAAAAACATAAAAACATTAAAAACTCAAAAAAACCATAAAACCTCTAAAAACCCTAGAAATCCTTAAAAAGCCCTAAAAACCATAAAAATCCTAAAAACACCTAAAAATCCCTGAAAACATGAAAAACCTGAAAATCCCAAAAAATCCAATGAAAAAAAATAAAATCCCCTAAAAACCATAAAAAACCTAAAACCCTACAAAACCCAAAAAACCACTAAAAACTCAAAAAACCCTTTAAACCCCAAAAAAAATAAAAAACTCTAAAAGACATTAAAAACCCTCAAAAACTCAAAAATTTCCTAAAAACCCAAAAAGACCCTAAAACCCCTAAAAAGCCCTAAAATCCCTAAAAAACTAGAAAATCCTTAAAAACCCGCAAAATCCCTAATAACCATAAAAAACCCTAAAACCTTAAAAATCCTAAAAAACCCTAGAAATACCTAGAAACATAAAAACCCTAAAAACCCTAAAAACCCTAAAACACATAAAAACCTTAAAACCAACTAAAAATATAAAAACCCTTAAAATCCCTAAAAACTAATTAATACCTAAAAAACTTAAAAACCCAAAAAACACAAAAATAACTAAATACCCAAAAAACATAAAAACACTAAAAATTCTAAAAAACCTAAAAAACCCTAAAAACCCCTAAAATCCCTCAATATCCATAAAAACCATTAAAACCCTAAAAATCAAAAAAAAAATCCAAAAAATGCCTATAAAATCCCTGAAAATGTAAAAAATCCTAAAAACCCTAAAAACTCCCTGAAAACCGGAAAACACTAAAACCATAAAAACCCTAAAACCCATAAAAACCCTAAACCATTAAAAAATCTAAAAACCCTTTAAACCCCTAAAAATGTTAAAAACTATAAAAACCTTAAGAACTCTAAAAAGGGAAAAAAATCTAAAATCCCCAAAAACCCAAAAAAAACCCAGGAAAACCCTAAAAACATGAAAAAAATCCTAAAAACATAAAAATTCTAAAAATCCCTGAAAACAAAAAAACCTTAAAACACCCATAAAAACCATAAAAAACGCCTGAAAAACTTAAAAAAACCCTAAAAACCCATATAAATACTAAAAAACTCTAAAAAACTTTTAAACCTCTAAAAATGTTAAAAAAACTCTAAAAGACTTTAAAAATACTAAAAACTCAAAAAAAACACAAAAAATACCCTAAAAACCCTAAAACCCCATAAAATCCCTAGAAACTCTCAAAATCCGTAAAAACACAAAAAACCCCTAAAATCAATAAAAATCCTAAATTGGCCATCAAAATCCTTGAAAACATAAAACCCCTAAAAAACCTCTAAAAACCATAAAAACCTTAAGAAATAATACAACTCCAAAAAAACCATAAAACCAGTAAAAACCCTTAAAACCCCTAAAAATGTAAAAAACTATAAAAAATCTTCAAGACTCCAAAAAACTAAAAAACCCAAAAAACCCAAAAAAACCTAAAAAACCTAAAAAACCTAAAAATACTTGAAAACACATAAAACCCCTCAAAATCCCTAAAAACCCCTGAAAACCCTAAAAATTCAAAAAGACCCTAAAACCCTTGAAAACCCCCAAAACCCTCAAAATCCTTAAAAACCATAAAAACCCTAAAAACATTAAAAACCTAAAAAATCCCTAAAAATCCCTAAAAAACATAAAAAAACCCTTAAAACCCTTGAAAATTCTTAAAAACCCTCAAAATCCCTAAAAACCATAAAAACACTAAAAATCCCTAAAATCCCTGAAAACATAAAAACCCTAAAAATTCTTAAAGACCCTTGAAAACCATAAAAACCACGAAAAACCTTAAAAACCCTAAAAACCCACAAACTCCAAAAAAACCACTAAAAACTCTAAAAACTCCTAAAATCGCAAAAAACATTAAAAAACTTTAAGAAACCTTAAAACCCTAAAAACTCAAAATAAAAACCCATAAAAACCCTGAAAACCCCTAAAAACATTAAAAGCCCTAAAAATTTCTGAAAACACTAAAAATCCCCCAAACCCCTAAAAACCATAAAACCCCTAAAAACCATAAAATCCCAAAAAAATCCCAAAAAATATTTGAAAATGTAAAAAACCCAAAAAAACCCAAAAACCCTTGAAAACCATAAAAACCCTAAAACCTAAAAACCCCGAAAATAAATAAAAACCCAAAACACCACTAAAAACTATAAAAATCCCTTAAAACCCCTAAAACCCTTTAAAAACTTAAAACCCCAAAAAAATCAAAAAACCCAAAAAACCCAGAAGACCCTAAAACCTTGAAAACACCTAATCACCTAAAACCCCCTAAAAACCGTCAAAGTCCCTAAAAACCTTAAAAACCCATAGAACCCATAAAAATCCTAAACCCTTAAAAACTCTAAAACCCCTTAAACCTATTAAGAGGTTAAAAACACTAAAAATACATCAAAACCATAAAAAACAACAAAAAAAGACTAAATACATAAAAGGACCTTAAAGACCAAAAAACCCTGAAAACCCAGAAAAAACCTAAAACCCACAAAATCCCTAGAAATCCTTAGAAAACCATAAAAAACCTAAAAAATCCCTAAAAACTCAGAAAATATAAAAATATCTTAAAACCTAGAAAATCCTTTGAACCCCTAAAAATGTAAAAAAAACTATAAAAAACCTTAAAAACACTTAAACACTCAAAAAATTCTAAAACCCAAATAATATATAAAAACCATAAACCCCTTAAAAACTACAAAACCCTTCAATATCCCTAAAAACCCTAACTCGATAAAAATCATAAAAATACAAAAAAATCCCTAAAAACCCTAAAAACCCCGGAAAACCATAAAAACCCCTATCAACCTTAAAAAACCCTAAAACCCAATAAAAACCCTAAAAACCTCTAAAAACTCTAAAAACCTTTAAAACCCCTAAAAACATTAAAAAACTCCAAAAAACCTTAAAAACCCTAAAAAACTCAAAAAAGACCAAAGACCACAAAATGACCCTAAAACCCCTGAAAACCCTAAAAAACCCACAAAAACCTTGAAAACCCATAAAAATCACAAAAAAATCCCAAAAACATGAAGACCCCTAAAACCCCTAAAAACTATAAAAACCCCTAAAAACATTAAAGCCGTGAAAACCCAAAAAAATCATTAAAAACACTAAAAATTCTAAAAAACCTTAAAACTCCTAAAGAAGTTAAAAAAATCTAAAAACCATAAAAACCCAAAAAATATCAAGAAAAACTCTAAAAACATAAAAAGAGCCTAAAAACCCTAAAAATGCTAAAACCCCTTAAAATCCCTAAAAACCCTAAAAAATCATAAAAACCACAAAAACCCTAAAAAGACCTCAAAATCAATGAAGATGTAAAAATCCTAAAAACCTGAAAAAACCCCTGAAATCCAAAAAAATCTCAAAAACTTTAAAAACCCAAAAATCCACTAAAACTATAAAAACCCTTAAAACCCCTTTAAAATGTTAAAAAATATAAAAACCCTAAAAATCTCAAAACACCCAAAAACCCTAAAAGACCCTAAAAAACCTAAAAACACCTAAAAACCTAAAAACCCTAAAAACCCAAAAAAGAAACCTAAAACCCATCAAAATCCCTAAAAACCATAAAATCCTAAAAATTCCCTAAAATCCCGAAAAATGGAAAAAACCCTAAAAACCTAGAAAAACCCCTATAAACCATAAAAACCCCTAAAACCCATAAAAACCCCTAAAATCCACTAAAAATTCTAAAAACCCTTAAATACCCTAAAAATGTTAAAAAATCTCTAAAAACCTTTAAACCCCTAAGAAACTCAAAAAAACCCTAAAAACCCAAAACGACCCTAAAAACCATTAAAACCCCTAGAAAACTTAAAATGAAAAAACCCTAAAAACACTCAAAATCCCTAACAACCCTAAAAAACCTTAAAAAAATAGAATCCCTAAAAATCCCTAAAATCCATGAAAACATAAAAAACCTTAAAAACCCTTAAAAAACCCTAAAAACCATAAAACCACTAAAAATATTAAAACCCTAGAACCCCATAAAAACCATAAAAACCTCTAAAATGTTAAACATTTTAAAAACCTCAAAACCCCTAAAAACTCAAAAAAAAAACACTAAAACCCCAAAAGAGCCTAAATTTTTTGAAAACCCCTAAAAACCATAAAAAAACTCTAAAAAACACTAAAAACCCTCAAAATCACAAAAAAACCTAAAACCATAAAAATAATAAAAATCCTAAAAATACTTACAAATCCCTGAAAATGTGAAAACCCCTAAAAACCCTAAAAAAACCATGAAAACCATAAAAACTTATATAGGCCTTAAAAACTCATAAAACCCCAAAAAACCAATAAAACTATAAAAACCCTTAAAACGTCTAAAAAAATTAAAAAAAACATAAAAACCCTTATACCCCTAAAAACATTAAAAACCCTAAAAACCCAAAAAGAACCTAAAAACCTAGAGAAACCCTAAAACTCACAAAATCCCTATATATCCTGAAAACCATAAAATCCAAAAAATCCCTAAAAACATAAAACACCCCTAAAAACCCTGAAAACAATAAAAATCCCTAAAAACATAAAACACCCCTAAAAACCCTGAAAACAATAAAAATCCCTAAAAACCTTTAAAAACCCATTAAAACCCAAAAACCCACTAAAAAATCTAAAAACACTTAAAATCCCTAAAATGTTAAAAAACTCTAAAAACCATAAAAACTCAAAAAATCCCTAAAATTCCAAAACGACCCTAAAACCCCTAAAAACCCTAAAAACCCCAATGAACACAAAAACCCCTCAAATTCTCTAGAAACCCTAAAAACCCTAAAATCCATAAAATTAGAAAAAATCCGCAAGAATCCTTGAAAATATAAGAAACAGTAAAAACCATGAAAATCCCTTGAAAACCATAAAACCCCTAAAAATTTTAAAAATCCATAAAACCCGAAAAAACCCGCTAAAAACTCAAAAAACACTAAAAAGCCTTTAAAACTCTAAAAAAACACAAAAACCCCATAAAAACCCAAAGGACCCTAAAAACCCTGAAAAAATAAAAAACCACACAAAAATCTTAAAATACCATAAAGCCCCTCAAAATCCAAAAAAATATAAAAAACCCAAAAAACAAAAAAAAATTAAAAAACCATAAAAACCCGTGAAAAAATAAAAAACCCTAACAACCCGAAACCCATAAAAACCCTAAAAAATCACTAATATCTCTAAAACATTTAAAACCCCTTAAAACATTAAAAAAACACAGCACTTAATTTTTTTTTAAAAAACTCTTAAAACCCTTAGAAACACTAAAAAACTCAAAAAACACTAAAAACCTAAAAGACCCTAAAAACCCAAAAAATACAAAAATCCCTCAAAACCTTAAAAACCCTCAAAACTCCTAAAACATTAAAAACCCATAAAAATCCTAAAAAATCCCTAAAAAAATAAAAAACCAATAAAACCCTGAAAACCCCGAGAAAACCAAAAAAACCCTAAAACACCGAAAGACCCTAAAACCCTAAAAAACTGAAAAACCCTAAAAAATTCAAAATCTATAAAAACCTTAAAAACTATAAAAATCCTAAAAATCTCTGAAAATCCCTAAAAATGTAAAAAACCCTAAAAACCATGAAATCCATAAAACCCCTAAAAACCTTAAAAACCCATAAAAACCCATAAAACCCACTAAAAACACTAAAACCCCTCAAAACCCCTAAAAACATTAGAAAAAACTAAATAATGTTAAATAACCCTAAAAAACTCAAAAAAAAACCTAAAAACCCAAAACAAACCTAAACACCCTTAAAATCCTAAAAACCCCCCAAATCCCTAAAAACCCTAAAAACCATAAAAATCCAAAAAAATCTTTAAAAATTTAAAGAACATTAAAAACTAGAAAAAGCCTCTGAAAACCATAAAAATGCCTAAAAACATTATAAACAACAAAAACCCATAAAAACCCAAAATCCCCTAAAAACTCTAAAAACCCTTAAAACCCCAAAAAACGTTAAAAACTCTAAAAACCTTATAAACCCTAAAAACTAAAAATACCCTAAAAACTTAAAAGATCCTAAAAATTCAAAAAACCCTAAAAACCTTGAAAGCCCTTAAAACCCATCAAAATCCCTAAAAACCATGAAAAACCCCTAAACACCAAAAAAACCCTTCAAAAAACACAAAAAACAAATAAAAAATAAAAAATAACCAGAAAACCAGAAAACCCTAAAAAAGATAAAAACCCAATCAAACCCTAAAAAACCCTAAAAGCCTCAAAATTCCTAAAAACCTTAAAACCATAAAAGTCCTAAAAATTCCCACAAATTATTTGAAAACGTAAAAAACCCTAAAAACGCTAAAAACTCCATGAAAATCATAAAAACACCTAAAAACCTTTAAAAAACCTAATAACCCATAAAAACCTCTAAAAACACTAAAAATCCTTAAAACCCCTAAAAAATTAAAGAACTCTAAAAATCCTTTAAAACACTAAAAATCTCAAAAAACCCCACTAAAACCCAAAAACACCCTAAAAACCCTACAAACCCCTAAAACCCATAAAAATCCCTTAAGACACTAAAAATCCCTAAAAAACATAAATATGTTAAAAAATCCCTAAACAACCTTGAAATCATAAAAACCCCTAAAGCCCAGGAAAAAAACCTGAAAATAAACAAAACCCCTAAAAACCTTAAAAACCATAAAAACCCATAAAAAAACTAAAAACCCAATAAAAACTCAAAAAACCCTTAAAACCCATAAATACCTTAAAAACTCTAAAAAACATTTAAAACCCTAAAAAATTCAAAAAAAACTATACAAACCAAAAAAAACCCTAAAACCCTAAAAAACCTAAAAACATTAAAAAACCCTGAAAAACCCTAAACCCCCCCCCCAAATCTTAAAAAACCCTAAAACCCCCTAAAAATCCTAAAAATCCTAAAAAAGACGTAAAAGTCCCAAAAAACGTAAAACCCCCTTAAAACATTGAAAAACACCCGAAACCCCTATAAACCCCTAAAACCCTAAAAAAACCCCTAAAAACCCATAAAGCCCTAAAAATCCTAAAAACCCTAAAAACCATAATGATCTAAACAATACCTAAAAATCCCTACAAACAAAAAAACCCTAAAAACCCTAAAAACCAATAAAAATCATAAAAACCACTAATTGTTTTTTTTAAAAACCCTTATAAACCCATAATAATAATAAAAACCCACTAAAAACTCAAAAAACCTTAAATCCCCTAAAAAAATCTAAAAACAATAAAAACCTTAAAAAATATAAAAAACCTAAAAAATCGGAAAAAAAACACTAAAACCCAAAAAACCATAAAAAACCAAAAAAACCCTAAAAACCTAAAAAACCTCAAAATCCATAAAAACCATAAAAATCCTAAATAGCCCAAAAAATCCCTAAAAATGTAAAAACACTAAAAAAACCCCTAAAAACCCTGAAAACCCTAAAATCCTTAAAAACCTATAAAAATATAAAATCTAATAAAATCTATAAAAAACCTTAAAACCCCTAAAAATGTTAAAAACACTAAAAAACCTTAAAACCACTAAAAAATAAAAAAACCCCTCAAAACCCAAAAAGACCCTAAAACCTTAAACCCCTTAAAAATTCTAAAAAAAATCCTAAAAAAAATCCTAAAACCCCTCAAAATCCCTAAAACCCCAAAAACCATAAAAAAACCTTAAAAACCTTGAAAACGTAAATAACCCTAAAAATCCTTAAACAACCCTAAAAACCATAAAACCCCTAAAAACCATTAAAACCCTAAAGCCCCATAAAAACCCTAAAAACTCACTAAAAACTCTAAAAACCCTTAAAGTCACTAAAAATGTTAAAAAACACTGAAAAATCTTTAAAACCCCAAAACTCAAAAAAAACCCATAAAAACCAAAAAAACCCATAAAAACCCTGAAAACCCTAAAAACTACTAAAAACACTAAAAATCCATAAAAACCCTCAAAACTCTAATTACCATAAAAATCCTAAAAAATCCCTTAAAATCCATGAAAATATAAAAACCCAAAAAAACCCAGAAAAGCCACTAAAATCCATAAAACCCCTAAAAACCTTAAAAACACTAAAAACCATTGAAAATGATAAAAAAGCACTAAAAACTCTAAATCCACTGAAAACCCCTAACAGATTTTGCCCTCAGGTACAGGTAGTGTCTCCCTCAGGCACAAAGTCTATTTCCCACAGGCACGGAAGAAGTTTCCCTCAGGCTAAGATAACAATTGTCCTCGGGCTAAGCAAACAACGCCCACAAGCTAAGAAAAAAACTGCCCTCAGGTGAAAGTAACCGGGCCATGCCCAACATATAAACATGCAATTTACATACAATTCCTCTCAAGGCTAAAGTAATGCATAATTTAAACATGGCATACCCTCGGGTATCCTGGCCAAACGGCTAAACAGAGGAACGCACCCCCGGGGTGGTCCTGGATCCAAGCACTGATCCCAAACAACAATTTAAAATTTTATTTAATTACCTATATAGTTCTAGGTAGTTAAAATAGCCACGACCTCATCCATACGACACCCCAACATGGGTTCGTGGCACCAAAATACACAAAACACACAGTAGTTGGAAAATAAACACCAAGCCACCTACCTTAAACACCAACGAGCGGTATACACGCTCGTTGATCCCAGAAACGCCGAAAGACGACCTAGATATGGGTTAGAAGAAAACCCGTTCAAACATAAATAACTTTCCCTCGGGAAAGAATTGGTAAGAACGGCTTAAAGAGAAGGGAGGGCATACCTGCGTGGTTCCGATGAGATCGTCTGAGGCGGAAACGAATTCCAGACGTGTGCTCAGCGGATCTCCAAATCTCCGACCTTCCTCTCCCGAGCTCTCTTCCCATTCTAAGCCTTCCCTGTGAATAGGGGAGGCTACTGCCCATTTAAGCGAAAAAAACAAAGTACACGGAATGTACTTCCAAGTACATGGCATGTACTTCCCATTTTATTAACTGTTCCTCTGGCGGATTCCCGCCAGTGTGGCACTGTTCACCTGCCAACATGACTACACGACGTGTCTTCATGAGTACACGGCGTGTGCTGTCGTACAGGTGGCCACCACCTTACTATTCGCCTGCCAACTAACTACACGGTGTGTAAAGGACCACTACAGGGCGTGTAGTCGTTTTCTACACCCTTCATTGCCAACATGGACACACGCCCCGTGTACTCATCCCACATGGCCAAAAGTACACGGCGTGTGAAAAAAGTACACGGCGTGTAGTTCCAAAATTTTGGGATTTTCCCCCATTTTCTTTATTTTCTCAAAAATACTTAAGGAAAGGAGAAAAGAAGAAACTCATACCTCAAGAATAAGAACCGGGTTCTTACACTATAAAACCGCCAAAAGCCCTAAAAACCATTAACCCCCCTCAAAATTCCAAAAAACCCTAAAAAACATAAACCATAGAAATCCGAAAAAATCCCTAATAATCTCTGAAAAAATAAATAACTCTAAAAAACATGAAAAATCCCTGAAAAACATAAAATATTCTAAAAACCTTAAAAACCCTAAAACCCCATAAAATTCATAAAAACCACTAAAAACTCTAAAAACACTAAAAACCCCCTAATAAATTGGGGGGGGGTCAGGAATAGCCTGGACATACACCTACCTTGCACATACAAACCCTGAAAATACCCTAGAAAACCCAGAAAACCACTAAAACTATCAAAATCCCTAAAAACACTAAAAACCCTAAAAACCATAAGAATCCAAAAAATCCCTGAAAATCCTTGAAAATGTAAAAAGCCCTTAAAACCCTTTGAAAACCACAAAACCCCCTAAAAAACTTAAAAACCCCTAAAAATGCATAAAAACATTAAAACCCACTAAAAATCTAAAACTCCTTGAAACCCATAAAAATGTTAAAAAAATCTAAAAAACCTCAAAAACCCTAAAAGCTCAAAAAACCCCTAAAACCCCAAAAGACCCTAACAACCCTGAAAACTCATAAAAATCCTAAAACACCCTAAAAACATCAAAATCCCTAAGAACCCTGACAAACTCTACAAACCATAAAAATCCTAAAAAAGACCTAAAAACTCCTTAAAACGTAAAAACCTTAAAACCCCGTGAAAGCCATAAAACCCTAAAAAAATTTTAAAAACCCTAAAAATGTATAACACTCCAGAACACCCCTAAAATCTCTAAAAACCCTTAAAACCCCAAAAAAAATTAAAAGAACAAAAAACCCTTAAAAACCCTAGAAACCTAAAAAAATACCCTAAAAACCCAAAAGACCCTAAAACCCCTGTAAAATCCTAAAACCCCAAACATCCCACTTGAAAACCCATAAACCCCCTCAAAATACCTAAAAACACTACAAAAATATAAAAACAAAAAAAATACAAAAAAAATCCTTAAAAATTCTTGAACACATAAAAACCCTAAAAACCCTAAAAACCACCTAAAAACTATAGAAACCCTTAAAAACCCTAAAACCTAATTAAAACCCCATTAAAAACCTAAAAACCACTAAAAAATTTAAAACCCATTTAAATCCATAAAAACATAAAAAAACTCTAAATAAATTAAAAACCCTAAAAACACTAAAAATCCAAAAAGACCTTAAAAACCCTCAAGACCATAAAAATCCTAAAAAATCCATAAAAATCCTAGAAAATGTAAAAAACCATTAAAACCAAGAAAAGACCTTGAAAACCACAAAAAAACTAAAAACCTTAAAAATCATAAAAACCCATAAAACCCCCAAAAACTCTAAAAACCATTAAAACGCCTAAAAATGTTAAGGAACTCTATAAAAATAAAAAAATCATAAATCCCAAAATACCCTAAAATCCCTAAAAAACCTAAAACCTTAAAATCTCTTAAAAACACTAAAAAACCATGAAAACCCCCAGAAACCCTCAAAATCCCTAAAAATCCTAAAAGCCATAAAAATCCTAAAAGGCCCTAAAATCCCAGAAAAAGTAAAAACCCCCAAAACCCCTAAAAACACATAAAAGCATAAAAACCCCATAAAACCTTGAAATAATAAAAACCCAAAAAAACTATAAAATTTTTAAATCCCGTTAAACCCCTAAAAATGTTTAAAACCCCCAAAAAACCTAAAAAACTCAAAACAAATATATAACCCAAAAAGACCCTAAAGAGCCTAAAAAAACCCTAAAACCCCCTAAAAGCCCTCAAAATACCTAAAAACCCTAAAAACATAAAATCCATAAAAATCCAAAAAAAAACCAAGAAAACGTAAAAAACCCTAAAAACTATGAAACATCCCTAAAAACCATAAAAACCCCAAAAAACCATAAACCCCCTAAAACCCACAAATACACTAAATAATCACAAAAAAACTCTAAAACCACTTAAAACCCCTAAAAACTCAGAAAACCCCTAAAAACCCAAAAGACCCTAAAATCCCTAAAAACCCTAAAAATCTTTAAAAACCCTAAAAATTCCTAAAAACCCCTCAAAATCCATAAAAACCCTGAAAACCCATAAAAACCATAAAATTCCTAAAAATTCCCTAAAAATTCCTAAAAGTGTAAAAACCCTAAAAACCCTAAAAATGTTAAAAATCGTAAAAACTCATAAAACAACTAAAACCTATAAAAACCCTTTAAACCCCTAAAAACGTTAAAAACCCTCAAAACCCCAAAAAAACTAAAAAAAACCCTAAATACCCAAAAAGACCCTAAAAATATTGAAAACCCCTAAAACCCCTGAAAGCCCCAAAAACCCCTCATAATCCTTAAAACCCTAAAAACCATAAAAATCTTAACAAATACCTGAAAACATAAAAACCTCTAAAAACCCTGAAAACCATTGAAAAACATAAAAAACACTAAAAACCTTTTAAACCCCTAAAACCCCACTAAAAACTCTAAAAACCCATAAAACCCCTAAAAAGGTTAAAAACTTTAAAAACCTAGAAATACCCAAAACTCAAAAATAACCCTAAAACACAAAAAGAACTTAAAATCCTTGAACACACTTAAAACCAAAAAACCCTAAAAATCCTAAAAACCCATAAAATCCATAAAAACCCTAAAAACCCTAAAAATGATACAAATCCAAAAAAACCCCAAAATCTCTGAAAACATGAAAACCCAAAGACCCCTGAAAACCATAAAAACTCATAAAAACCTTAAACAACCATAAAACGCTATAAGAACCCTAAAAAATTTAAAAACCACTAAAAACCCATAAAACCTCAGAAAACTCAAAAAACCCTAAAATGAAAAAACCCCCTAAAAACCCTAAAAATCCATAAAACCTCTAAAAACCCTAAGACCCTAAAAATGATAAATATCCAAAACAATATCTACAATTCCCTGAAAAAATAAAATACCCTAAAAACCCTTAAAAACCAAAAAAAAACACTAAAACCTTTAAAAACCCTAAAAACCCATAAAAACCACTAAAAACTATAAAACCCCATTAAACCCCAAAAAATGTTTAAAAAATCTAAAAACCCTTAAAAACCCTACAAAACTAATAAAAACCCAAAGACCCAAAAAACCCGAGAAAACCCTAAAAATACCCAAAAAACCATCAAAGTCCCCAAAAACCCTAAAAATCATTAAAAATCCCTAAAAATCATTGAAAACATAAAAACCCTAAAGACCAGGAAAAACCCTAAAACCCAAAAAACCCCAAAAAACCTTTAAAACCCCATAAAAATAGTAAACAACCACCAGAAACTCTAAAAACCATTAAAACCTCTAAAATGTTAAAAAAATCTAAAAATATTAAAAACCCTAAAAAACTTAAAAAAAATATAAAACCCCAAAAAAACTCTAAAAACCTTAAAAAACTAAAAACTCTTGAAAACCCTCAAAATACATGAAAACCCTAAAAAAACCTAAAAAGTATAAAAATCCAAAAAATCCCTCAAAATCCTGGAAAACGTAAAAAACCATAAAACCCTAAAAAACCATCGAAAACCATAAAACCCTCTAAAACCATTAAAAACCCTAAAACCCATAAAAATCCTAAAAATTACTAAAACCCTTTAAACCCCTAAAAAAGTTAAAAAACTCTCAAAACATTGAAACACCTAAAAAACTCAAAAAATCCCCATAAACCCCCAAAGACCCCAAAGACCCTGAAAAACCCCAAAATCTTTCAAAATCCCTAAAAATAATAAAAATCCTAAAATATCAAAAAAAATACATAAAAACATAAAAAACCAAAAAACCATGAAAAAACCCTGAAAACCATAAAAACCCCTAAAAACCTTAAAAACCCCTAAAAACCCTAAATAACCACCAAAAACTCTAAAAAAAAATTTAATCACTAAAAACATTAAAACAACTATAAATCCTTAAAACCCTTAAAACACTTAAGAACTCAAAAAACCCTAAAAACCTAAAACCCATAAAACCCTGAAAACTCTAAAACCCCTAAACAATCCAGAAAAACACGAAAAATCCCTAAAACCCAAAAAAAACCATAAAACCCAAAAAAACAATAAAAATACAAAAATACCCTAAAAATATCAAAAAACGTAAAAAACCATAAAACCCCTAAAATCATAAAACCGATAAAACATTAAATACCCTAAAACCCATAAAACCCTAAAAAAGCTAAAACTCTTAAAACCCATAAAAATGTTAAAAAACTATAAAAACCATAATAACCTTAAAAAACTCAAAAAAAAAATCCTAAGACCCCAAAAAACCCTAAAACCTGCAAAATCCCTAAACAAATTTTACACCATAAAAAAATCTAAAAAACCCTAAAAATCCCTAAAAACTAAAAAATGCTAAAAACCTTGAAAACCCCCTAAAAACCATAAAAACCCCTAAAACCTTAAAAACCATAAAATCTATTAAAAATCATAAAACCCCACTAAAAACTCTAAAAACCCTTTAAACCCCTAATAACATTAAAATACTCTTAAAAACATAAAACCCTAAAAAATCAAAAAAATCCTTAAAACCCCGAAAGACCCTAAAAACCATAAAAACCCCTAAAAACCCTAAATCCCCTAAAAGCTCTGAAAACCACTAAAACCCTCAAAATCCCTAAAAACCCTAAAAACCCTAAAACCCATAAAATATTAAAAAAATCCCTAAAAATCCCTTAAAACGTAAAAAATCCTAAAAACCCCTGAAAACTATAAAACCCCTCAAAAACTTAAGAAACCCTAAAACCCAGAAAAAAACTACTAAAAACCCTTAAAACACTAAAAATGTTAACAAAATATAAAAACCTTAAAAAACATAAAAATTCAAAAAAAAAACACTAAAACACATTGAAAAACCTAAAACCCCACATAATCCCTAAAATCTATAAAAACCCTAAAAATAAAAAAATCCTAAAAAAGACCTAAAAATTCACTAAAATGTAAAAACCCCTAAAGACAATGAAAAATACCTAAAACCATAAAACACCTAAAAACCTTTAAAAATCCTAAAAACCCACAAAAAACTTAAAACCACTAAAAACGCTAAAAACATTAAAAACCTTAACCCCCATAAAAATTCAAAAAAACCCAAAAACCCAAAATAACCCAATAACCTTGAGAAGCACTAAAGTCCCTAAAAATATTGAAAACCCCTAAAACCCCTCAAAATCCTTAAAACCTTAAAAAACAATAAAAATAATAAAAATCCTACAAAAATACCTGAAATCCCTGAAAAAATAAAAAACCCTATAAACCCTAAAAAACCCATTAAAACCATAAAACCCCTGAAAACCTTTCAAAACCCTAAAATCCATAAAATTATAAAAACCACTAAAAACATTAAAAACCCTTTAAATCCCTAGAAGGTTAAAAAAATCTAAAAAACCTTTAAAATCCTATAAAATAAAAAAAAACTAAAACCCCAAAAGAACCCTTAAAACCATGATAAAAAGTAAAAACCCTAAAAACCATGGAAAACCTAAAAAACCCTCAAAATCCCTACAAACCCCAAAAACCCTAAAAACCATAAAAATCTAAAAAATACGTAAAAATCACAATTTTTTTAAAAAAAACTTAAAAATCCTAAAAAACCCCTAAAAACCTATAAAAACCCTATAAACTTTAAAAATCATAAAAACCCATAAAACCCTAAAAACCAATAAAAACTCTAAAAATTATTAATATCCCTAGAACCATTAAAAACTCTAAAAACCTTAAAACCCCCTAAAAAACGATAAAACCCCTAAATACCATAAAAAACTAAAAGAACCCTAAAAATACCTAAAAATGTCAATACACCCAAAAAAACTTGAAAAACCTATGAAAATCATAAATATAAATTAGAAACATGAAAACCCTAAACCCCATAAAAACCCTAAAAATCACTATAAACTCTAAAAACCCTTAAAACCGCTAAAAATGTTGAAAACTCTAAAAATCATAAAAAACATAAAAACTCTAAAAACCCCTAAAAACACAAAAATACCTTAAAATCCATGAAAAAACACTAAAAACTCTAAAAATATTGAAAAACACTAAAAACCCTAAAATTCCTTAAAAACCCTAAAAACGCAAAAAACATAAAAATCCAAAAAAGAACCAAAAATAAATGAAAATGTAAAAACATTGAAAAACCTGAAAATCCCCTAAAACCCTTAAAAACCCCTAAAACCCTTAAAACCCCCTAAAAACTTTATAAACTAGAAAAAACACATAAAACTATAACAACCCTTTAAACCACTAAAAATATTAAAAAAACTCAAAAAAACCTTAAAAATCGTAAAAACTAAAAAGAACACCTAAAAACTCAAAAGATCATAATAACCTTGAATTGCCCTAAAAATCCTAAAAACCCTTAAAATCCCTAAAATCCTCAAATTCCCAAAAAATAGTTATAAACTCTAAAAACCATGAAAACTCTAAAAACCCTGAAAAACTCTTGAAAACCATAAAAACCACTAAAAACACTTAAAACCATTAAACCCCTAAAAACATTAAAAAACTCTAAAAACACTTAAGAGCCTTGTGTTCATCAATGTCATCGGCCATGTCTCTATCGCTAAAGCCCAACAGGATCAACCGATCATTTTTCTTCCTTGTGTAGCGGACACCATAGTTGCATGTCCCGGAGATGTAGTGCAATAGGTGTTTGACTGTGGCTATGTGATCTTCATGTGGTTCTTCCATGAACCGGATTACGTAACCTACTGGATAGGCAATGTCTGGCCGGGTATGCACTAGGTACCCGAGGTTGTCGATGGTGCTCTGGTACTGAGTGGCATCAGCTAACGGGCCAGTGCTAGACTTGCTTAGCTTTAGGTGGGCCGCCATTAGCACTTGATAGGGGTTTCAATCTCCCATACCGCTCTTCTCCAACAATTTAGTCACATAGGCATATTTATGTAGGTAAATTCCATTGGGCCCTTGGTTCACTTCGATGCCAAGGTAGTAGTAGAGCGATCCCAAGTCACTCATTCGGAAGAGCTTCTTCATCTCCGCCTTGAACATGTTGATGTTGGTGACATTAGTTCCGGTGATGATCAAGTCATCTACATACACCCTGATGATCAGATGAGAAGTGTTATTTCCATGAGTATACACAGCATGCTCAGAGTCGCTCTTGTGAAACCCAAGCGTCAGAAGGCTAGCGTCAAGCTTGCCGTTCCACGCTCTTGGTGCTTGGTGGAGGCCATAGAGTGCTTTCTGGAGTCGGAGCACCTTGTGATCATGGTCTTTGATGATGAATCCAGGTGGTTGCTCGAGGTAAACCTCCTCTTGGAGGTATCAATTTAGGAATGCCAATTTGACATCCATGTGATAGACCTCCCACCCTTCTTGTGCACCACTTCGATGAGGAGCCACATTGATTCCATGTGTGCGACAAGGGAAAAGGCTTCCTCATAGTCGATCCCCTGCTGTTGGACGTATCCTTTTGAAACAAGCCTCGCCTTGTTCTTTGCTACCGCACCGCGCTCATCATGCTTCACCTTGAAGACCCACTTGAGCCCAATTGGACGATGGCCAATGGGGAGATCAGCGAGCTCCCATGTTTCATTGTCCTCGATCGACCTCATCTCTTCAAGCATCACCTTGCGCCATCATTGTTGTTGTTCTAATTTACCAAAAGAGATTGGATCATCAGCCGTAGTGAACTGTATCTCACCAGGGGTGAGCTCACGTAATGCAAACCCAGGTGGTGTTGTGGCCCCGATGATGTTGTCAATAGTGCGGAACTGAAGTGGGGCATCGTCATTCTCAACATCAAGTGCTTCCTCCATGTTGGATGGTGGTGAGACAAAATCCACTATGGCTGATGGCATGGGCATCACCTTGACCACGTCTGGTGTTGTAGCGTCTATAGAGTGTGCGCTAGTGGGTGTGAGTGACGATACCTATTCTTCAACAGTGTCTTTAGCCTCCGTCGTCCCCAGAATACATTCCATTGTGTGTTCGACGGTGAAGGGATCCTCCCTGGTCAACATACCTTGTTCATCATGAGCACTCCAATTCCATTGTTCTACCTTGTCGAAGATGACATCATGTGTTACATGCACGCGCTTGCTGATGGGGCCATACACGCGGTATGCATTGGACCCGAACTCATACCCGATGAAGATCATCAGAGTACTCCGGTCATCCAACTTCTTCAGGTGAGGTTTCACATTCTTGACATGTGAAATACAACCAAAAGTGAGGAAAAAATGCACCATCGGTCGTTTTCCATGCCAGGCCTTGTATGGTGTTAACCCGTCAAGGCTACGTGTTGGTGCCTAGTTGAGGATGAAGACAACAGTGGAGACAGCCTCACTCCAGAACATCCCAGGAAGGACTTTTATCTTCAATATACTTCGAGCCATGGAAACCACTGTCTGGTTGCATCGTTCAACAACCCCATTCAGTTGTGGTGAATATGGGGTCGTGATTTTCCAATGTATGCCATGTTTGGTACAGTATTCACTAAATTCCACTGAAGTGAACTCGCCACCATGGTCTGTTTGGAGAACCTTAAGCGTTCTTCCTGTCTCCACCTCCACTGTGGCTTGAAAGCATTTGATTGCTGTCAGAGTCTAGTCCTTGCTTCTGAGTAGATTGAGCCACATGTAGCAGCTCATGTCATCTATGATTACTAGAAAGTAACGGCTCCCGCTTGGCATCGTCGGTGTGATCGGACCGCAAAGGTCACCGTGGACAAGGTTGAGGGCTTGTTCCACATGATGCTTTGCTTGTTCAAGGAAAGATACTCGTCGTTGTTTCCCAATGAGGCAGCTGTCGTAGACTTGATCGACCTGATCAATTTGTGGGAGCCCTCGCACCATATCACATTGAGTGAGCTTATGCAGTGCCTAAAAATTCAGGTGGCCATACCTCGCATGCCAATGCCATGCCTTCTCAAATCCCCTTGAAGAAATGCATATTGGCTGTGCAATGTCGAGTTTGATCTTGTACATCCGTCCCGGGAAGCGCTTCACCTTGGCCAGCAGATGTCGCTGCTGGTCTCGGATCCTCAGGATGTCGTCTTCAATCAGTATCTCGCAACCGTTCTCATCAATTTGTCTGATGCTAATGATGTTTGTGGTGAGCCTCTGGATGAAGTACACCCCCGTGAGCATGTGGTGCTCACCGGTTTTGCAAGTGAGCAAGATGGTCTTGCACCCCTCGATGTTGATGATAAATTCATCTCTAAACATCATGGTGCCATGGATCCCAGAGTCAAACTCGGAGTAGATGGCACGGAACCCAGTCATGTGGTTTGTGTCACTGGTGTCGATGTACCAAAAGTTGTCATCACTCCTGGTCCAGTTGTGTGAAGATGTTCGTCTCGATCAGCCGTAGAGGGCTGCATTGTGGTTGTAAAGTATTGGTGGTGGTGGATTGCAGTGGTGGGGAATTAGGAACTATGGTGTAGGACCTTGCCATAAGGAGTGTAGGCTCATCGTCATCACCTTGGGTTAGAAGAGCCTCAGGGATTTTCGGCCTGCTGCGACAATATTTGGCCCAATGACCCATTTTGCTGTAATTGTGGCATTTGTCCCTTGATAATTCATGACCACCATCGTATCCTGAGCCATCCCTTCCATTTTCACTGTTACCACTGCCAGTATTTTTTTGTGGTACTTAGCGATGCCAGTTACCAAAATTGAAGTTGTTGAAAGATTCCTCCCTTGTCTGCCACTCCTTCATCTGTGCAACCCATTCCTCCTCGGTAAGGAGTAGATTCCCTCCAGTGTTTGTGATGGGTGCCGGCTCAAAACGGTCCTCCTCTGCTTTGAGTCTCCCTATTACCTCGATGAGGGCATGGAGTTTGGCATTGTGGATGAAGTCAAACTTGATCTGATACCAAATGTTGGAAATGCCTGACTATTCAACACGAAAAACACAAGCGAGAATGGAAAGAAGATTGAATGAAAAAACTTGAACAAAAATGATGTTTTTTACACCACCAAATGGGATGATTTTCTAGATAGGTTTTCATTTCTTTATATAGACAAAAAAACAAAGACGTATTTAAAATATAATTAAAACCACGTGGCAGCCTTAATGGGGACAAACCGCGTTGACCCGTCAATAAGGGGGAGAAAAAAAAACGATGAAATAAATTCCATAAAGAAATTAGTCAACAATTTGTATCAGAGGAGGCCTTTCCCTTGTCTCACACATGGAATCAGTGTGGCTCCTCATCACAGTGGAATCAAAAGAAGGGTGGGAGGTCCATCACATGGATGTCAAATCAACATTCCTAAATGGAGACCTCCAAGAGGAGGTTTACATAGAGCAACCACCTGGATTCATCATCAAATACCACGAGAACAAGGTGCTCAGACTCCAGAAAGCACTCTATGGCCTCTTCCAAGAACCAAGAGCGTGGAATGCCAAGCTTGACGCCAACCTTCTGACACTTGGGTTTCACAAGAGTGACTCTGAGCATGTTGTGTATACTCGTGGAAATAACACTTCTCATCTGATCATCGGGGTGTGCATAGATGACTTGATCATCAAGGAAACTGATGTCACCAACATCAACATGTTCAAGGCGGAGATGAAGAATCTCTTTCGAATGAGTGACTTGAGATTTCTCTCCTACTACCTTGGCATCGAAGTGAACCAAGGGACCAATGGAATTTCCCTACGTCAATATGCCTATGTGACTAAATTATTGGAGAAGAGCGGTATGGGAGATTGAAACACCTGTCAAGTGCTGATGGAGGCCTGCCTAAAGCTAACAAAGTCTAGCACTGGCCTGTTGGTTGATGTCACTCAGTACCGGAGCACCATCGGCAGCCTCAGGTACCTAGTGCATACCCGACCAGACATTGCCTATGCGGTAGGTTATGTAAGCCAGTTCATGGAAGAGCCACGTGAAGATCACATGGCCGCAGTCAAACACCTATCGCACTACATCGTCGGGACACACAACTACGGTGTCCGCTACACAAGAAAGGAAAATGATCGGTCGATCCTGTTGGTCTTTAGCGATAGCGACATGGCCAGCGACGTTGACGACCACAAGAGAACTACTGGGGTGTTCTTATCCCTTGGAGAAAATCCCATAACTTGGAAATCACAGAAGAAAATTTTGGTGGCGTTGTCTTCATGCGAAGCAGAGTACATTTCCACGACAACCGCAACGTGCTAGGGCATCTGGTTAGCTCGACTGTTAGGGTAATTTCTATACTCAGACCTCAGTGTGATGGTGCTCAAAGTGGACAACAAGTCCACCATTTTCTTAAGCAAGAACCCTATCTTCCATGACCAAAACAAGCACATTGACACCCGATTCCATTTCATTCAGGAGTGTGTTGATGGAGGAAAAATCATTCTCGAGCACACTCGCACCGAGGAGCAGCTTGCAGACATTCTCACAAAGTCACTTGGGTGTGTCAGGTTTCTGGAGCTGCGTGCGAAGATTGGCGTCATTGAGATCTAGTGAATGAGATAGAAATTAGGGGAGTGATTGATGACTAATTTCCTTATGGAATTTATTTCATCATTTTTTCCCTCCCTCTTATTGATGGGTCAATGCGGTTTGTCCCCATTAAGGCTGCCACATGGTTTTAATTACGTTGTAAATATGTATTTTCTTTTTTGTCTATATAAAGAAATGAAAACCTCTCGAGAAAAGCATCCCAACTGGTGGTGCACAAAACATCATTTGTGTTCAAGTTTTTTCTTTCAATCTTCTTTCCATTCTCGCTTGTGTTTTTGGGTTGTGTGGGGTGTCCAGGGTTTTTGGGTGTGGGTTGTTTGACCCCACCCCTCCTTTATCTGATGTGTCTTTTTTGTTGCGTCTTTTTTCTAATAAATTTGAGGGGGTTGGGAATAGCCCAACCTCCGCATATTCCTTGCCCTTAAAAACTTTAAAAAAAACTATAAAAACACTTAAGAACCTAATAAACTCAAAAAACCACCCTAGAAACAAAAAAGAACCTAAAACCCCATAAAACCCATCAAACTACCTAAAAATGCTAAAAACCATAAAAATACTTAATAGCCCTAAAAATTCTTGAAAATGTAAAAATCACTAAAAACCTAAAAAACCCCTAAAAACCCTAAAACCCCTAAAAACCATAAAAACCATAAATCCAATAAAAACCCTAAAAAAACCAACAAAAACCCTAAAAGCACAATAAAAACTCTAAAAAACCTTAAAACACCAAAAAACATTAAAAACTATAAAACCCTTAAAAACCCTAAAAAATCTAGAAAAAAACCTAAAAACCTAAAAAGACCCAAAAAACCCTGAAAATAATGAAAAAACTTAAATACCCCTAAACACCATAGAAACCCCTAAAAACCATAAAAATCCTAAAAAATCCCTTAAAATCGTCGAAAATGTAAAAAATTTTAAAACACTTAAAAACCCCTGAAAACTGTAAAACCCCTCACAACCTTGAAAAACTTAAAAACAATAAAAACTAAAAAAACCCTTAAAACATCTAAAAACGTTAGAAAACTCAAAATAACCTTAAAACCCCTAAAAACTCAAAAAAACCTAAAACCCAAAAAGACCCTGAAAATCTTGAAAATCTCTAAAAACCCTAAAAACCATCAAAGTCCCTAAAACACTAAAAAACCCTAAAAAACCTTAAAAACCATAAAAATCCTAAAAAGTGCTAAAAATCCATGAAAACTACAAAACCCAAAAAACCCTGAAAAACCACTAAAAACCATAAAACCCCTAAAAACCTTAAAAACACTAAAAACACATAAAACACTAAAAACACTAAAAACACATAAAACTCTAAAAACACTAAAAACACTAAAAACTCTTAAAACCCCTAGAAATGTTAAAAACTATAAAAAACCATAAAAATCTCAAAAAACCCCTTAAAACCCAAAAAAGTCACTAAAAACCCAAAAAATCCCAAAAACCCCAAAAACCCTCAAAATCATAAAAACCCTAACAACCCTTGAAAACCATAAAATCACTAAAACCTTAAAAAACCTAAATACCCATAAAAACCCTAAAAACCAACTAAAAACTCTAAAAACCCTTAAAATCCCTAAAAACGTTTAAAAACTGTAAAAAACATTAAAAACCCTAAAAAACTCAATTTTTTTTGTAAAAACACAAAAGACCCTAAAACCCCTAAAAACCCGGATAATCCGTAAAACCCTCAAAATCCCTAAAAAACCTAGAAAACCCTAAAAATAATAAAAATCCTAAAAAATCCCTCAAAAATACCTGAAATCTTAAAAAACCCTAAAAACCTTGAAAACCCCTAAAAACCATAACAACCCCAAAAAACCATTAAAACCCCTTAAAACCCCTTTAAACCCCTAAAAATATGAAAAAATCCAAAATATCAAAAAAGATCCTAAAACCCCTAAAAACCCTAAAAAACGTAAAAAAGATTGAAAACCCTTTAAACCCCTCAAAATCCCTAAAAACCTTTAAAGCCTTAACACCCATAAAAATCCTAAAAAGTCCTAAAAATCCATGAAAATGTAAAAACCCCTAATAACCCTAAAAACCCGCTAAAAACCATAAAAACCACTCAAAAACATAAAAACCCTTAACCACTAAAAACTCAAAACCCCTTAAAACCCCTAAAATATTAAAAAACTCTAAAAACCTTAAAACCCCTAAAAACTCACGAAAACCCTAAAAATCCAAAAAGACCCTAAAAACCTTGAAAATTTCAAAAAACCCTAAAAACCCCTAAAATCCTTCAAAATCCCTAAAAACCCTAAAAACCCTATAGACCATAAAAATCCTAAAAAATCCCTAGAAATCCCTAAAAAATTAAAAGATCCTTAAAGCCTTGAAAACCCCCTGAAAACCATAAAAACCACTAAAAACCTTAAAAAACCCCAAAACCCCATATAAATCGTAAAAACCCATTTAAAACTACAAAAACCATTAAACCCTAAAAAACTCAAAAATCCCTAAAAACTTTGAAAAACATTAAAACCCTAAAAAACCTGAAAACCCTTAAAATCGCTAAAAACCCTAAAAACCATAAAAATCCAAAAAATTCCCTAAAAATTCTTGAAAATGTAAAAAACACTAAAAAACTTAAAAATTAAAAAAAAACATAAAAACCATAAAACCCACTAAAAACTAAGAAATTCCTTAATGCCCCTATGAAGCTAAAAACTCTAAATAAACATGAAAACCCTAAAAAACTAAAAAACCCCTAAAACCCCCAAAAAATACCTAAAACCCATGAAAGCCCCTAAAACCCATAAAAATCCCTAAAAACCCCTCAAAATCTCTAAAAAACCAAAAAACCATAAAATCCTAAAAAAGACTTAAGAATCCAAGAAAACATAAAGAACCCAAAACCACATGAAAACACCCAAAAAGCTTAAAAACTATAAAAACCTTAAATACCCTAAAAATCCATAAAATCCCTAAAAAAACTAAAAACATTAAAACCCCTTAAAACCCCAAAAATGTTAAAAAACTCTAAAAAACCTTTAAAACCATAAAATTCTCAAAAAACCCTAAAAACCCTAAAAAAACTAAAAATCCTAAAAACACTAAGAGACCCTAAAAACCATCAAAATCTCTAAAAAACATAAAAAACACTAAAACCCACAAAATCTTAAAAAGCCGTAAAAATCCAAGTAAACGAAAGAAACCATTAAAACCCATAAACCCCTAAAAACATTAAAACCCCTAAAAACCTAGAAAACCCCTAAAAACCACTAAAAATCTAAAAAACCTTTAAAACCATAAAAATGTTTAAAACCCTAAAAACTAAAAAAAACTCAAAAAAACTCTAAAAACCATAAAAAACCAAAAAGACCCTAAAAACCATGAAAACCCCTCAAAATCCCTAATAACCCTAAAAAACATAAACACCATAAAAATCCTAAAAAATCATTGAAAATCCAGGAAAACATAAAAAACCCTAAAACCCTAAAACCCCCTGAAAACCATAAAAATCCTTAAAACATTAAAAAACTATAAATACCCATAAACCCCTAAGAACTCACTTAAAACTCTAAAAAACCTTACAAATCTTAAAAACTCAAAAAAAACCCCTAAAAACCCAAAAGACCCTAGAAACTCTAAAAAACTTGAAAAAACCCTAAAAATTGTCAAAATCCCTTGAAAACCCTAAAACCCCTAAAAATCATAAAAAACTTAAAAAATCCATAAAAACCCTAGAAAATGTAAAAACCCTAAAAACCCTGAAAACCCCACTAAAAACCGTAAAAACCCCTAAAATATTTTAAAAATGAAAAACCCATAAAACCCTAAAAACCACTAAAACTATAAAAACTCTTAAAACACCTAAAAATGTTAAAAAACCCTAAAAAACTTTAAAAACCCAAAAAAACTAAAAAAAACTAAAAATTAAAAAAGAACCTAAAATTATTGAAAATCACTAAAACCCTGAAATCCTTTAAACACCCTCAAAATACCTACATACCTTAAAAAACCTAAAAATCATAAAAATCCTTAAAATTCCATAAAAATCTGTAAAAATGCAGAAAACTCCAAAAACCTTAACCCCCCCCCCCTAAAAACTAGAAATAACCTTAAAAACCAAAAGAACCCCAAAATCCCATAAAAATAGAAAACCACTAAAAAATATAAAATCCCTTAAAACACCTAAAAATGTTAAAAAACTCTAAAAACCTTTAAACCCCTAAAAAACTCAAAAAAACCCTAAAACCCAAAAAGTACCAAGAAACCCTGAAAACCCCTAAAACCCTAAAAACCCAGAAAAACACTAATAACCCTCAAAACCTCAAAACCCCCCAAAACCCCTAAAAACATAAAAAACCTAAAAATCCATAAAAATATCAAAAAATGAAAAACCACTAAAAACCAAGAAAGACCCCTAAAAAAATAAACCCCTAAAAACCATAAAAAACCCAAAAAACCCATGAAAACCCTAAAAACCACTAAAAACTCTAAATACTCTTAAAGCCCTCAAAAAGTTAAAAATCTCTAAAAAAACTTAAAACACCTAAAAAACTCTAAAAAAATCCTAAAATCCCAAAAAGAAACTAAAAAATGAAAACCCCTAAAAACCCTAAAAACCACTAAAAAACCATATAAACCCTCAAAATGCAGTAACCCCTAAAAACCCCTAAAAACCATAAAATCCTAAAAAATAATTGGAAATACCTGAAAAAATGAAAAAAAACTAAAAACCCTGAAAACCCCCTCAAAACCATAAAACCCCTAAAAACCTTAAAACCCCTAAAAACACATAAAACCCTAAAATAAAAGAAAAAACTCTAAAACCCCTTAAAACCCTAAAAATGTGAAAACATCTCTAAAAAATTTATAAACCCCTAAAAAACTCAAAAAAACCCTAAGAACCCAAAAAGACCCTAAACCCTACAAACCCTAAAAACCATGAAAAACCATCAAAATCCCTAAAATTGTAAAAAATCCAAAAAACTCCAAAAATCCCCTTAAAACCATAAAACACCTTAAAACCTAAAACACCCCTTAAAACCCATAAAAACCATAAAACCAATTAAAACTCTAAAAACCTTTAAAACTCATAAAAATGTTAAATAACTCTAAAAACCCTTTAAACCCCTAAAAACTAAAAAAACCCTAAAACCACAAAAGGACCCTAAAACACCTAAAAACCCCTAAAACCCAAAAAAAACCCTGAAAAAAACACAATAAACCCCTCAAAATCCCTAAAAACTCTAAAAAACCATAAAACTATAAAAATTATAGAAAACCCTTAAAAATAACATAAAATATCAAAAACCCTAAAAACATTGAAAAGCCATTGAAAACCATAACAACCCCTAAAAACCTAAGAAAACCAAAAAACCTATAAAAACCCACTAAAAACTCTAAAAACTCTTAAAACCCCTAAAAATGTTAAAAAACTCTTTAAAACCTCAAATATCCTAAAATAATAAAAAAAACCCTAAAACCCAAAAAGACCCTAAAAACATAAAAAACCCTAAAAACCATGAAAATCCTAAAAACCCCCCAAATCCCTAAAAAACTGAAAATCCCTAAAAACCAAAAAACCCTAAAAACGATAAAAATAATTAAAAAACCCAAAAATCCTAGAAAATATAGAACCCTAAAAAATCACTTAAAACCATAAAACCTCTAAAAACATTAAAATCCCTAATTACCCTAAAACCCTAAAACCACTAAAAACTATAAAACCCCTTAAAACCCCTAAAAATGATAAAAAACTCTAAAAAACATTAAACACATAAAAAACTCAAAAAATCCTAGAAAACCTAAAAAGACCTTAAAAACCCGGAAAACCCCTAAAAACCTGAATACCCCTAAAAACCCTAAAAATACATAAAAACCATAAAAATCATAAAAAATCTAAAAAATCCCTATAAATCCCTGAAAACATAAAAAAAACTCAAAAAACCCTAAAAACACCCAAAAACCCATAAAACCCTTAAAAATATTTAAAACCCCTAAAAAACACTAAAAAATCTAAAAAACCATTAAACCTCTAAAGACATTAAAAGCTCTAAAACCCCATAAAACCCTAAAAAACTCAAAATAACCCTAAAAACATAAATCCATAAAAATCCTAAATTTTTTAGTAAAACATAAAAAACCCTAAAAGCTTTGAAACCCCCTTGAAAACCATAAAAACACTTAAATACCATAAAAAATCCATAAAAACCACTAAAAACACTAAAAACCCTCAATCCCCCTAAAAATGTTAAAAAATATAAAAACCCTAAAACCCCTAAAAACTCAAAAAACCCTAGAAAATCCAAAAAAGACCTAAAAACCCTAAAAACCCCTAAAAACTCAAAAAACTCTGAAAACCCCTAAAAACCCTCAAAATACCTAAAACCTTAAAAAATTTAAAACCCATAAAAATCCTATGAAAGCCCAAAAAATGTATGAAAATTTAAAAAACCTTTAAAATCCTGGAAAATCCCAAAAAAACATAAAAAACCCCCCTAAAACCTTAAAAGACCCTAAAAACCTTAAAAATCCATGAAAAACTCTAAAAACACTCAAAATGTTAAAAAACTCCATCAAACTTAAAACCCTAATAAGCACAAAAAACTATAAAAACCCAAAATACCATAAACCCCTAAAAAACCCTAAAACACCATGAAAAACCCTAAAACCCTCAAAGTCACTAAAAAACCTAAAAATACGATAAACCATAAAAATCCTAATAAATCCCTAAAAATCCTGGAAAAGGTAAAAAATCCCTAAACCCCTGAAAGCCCTTGAAAACCAGAAAAAACCTCTAAAAACCATAAAAACCCTAAAACCCCATAAAAACCTTAAAAATCCACTAAAAACTCTAAAAACCATGAAAACCCAAAAGAACGTTACAAACTCTGAAACCCAAAAAAATCCTAAAAACTAAAAAAAACCTCTAAAAACCCAAAAGACCCTAAAAGCTCTCAAAATCCCTAAAGACCCTAAAAACCCCTAAAAACCATAAAAATCCTAAAAAATCCCTAAAACTATAAAAACCCATAAAAACCTTAAAAACACTAAAACCCCACTAAAATCTCTAAAAACCCTTAAAACTAGTAAAAATGTTAGAAAATTTAAAATACCTTTAAAACCCTGAAAAAATAAAAAAATGCTAAAACCCCCAAATGACCCTAAAAACCCTAAAAACCATAAACACCTTGAAAACCTCTAAAAACCCTAAAAATCCATAAAATCACTAAAACCCCCTAAAATCCATAAAAATCCTAAAAAATCCCTAAAAATCCCCAAAAAAGTAAAAACCCCTAAAAACCCTCAAAAATGATAAAAACCCCTAAAAACCATAAAAACCCAAAAAACAAATAAAAACCCAAAAACCCCACTAAAATCTATAAAACAACTCAAACCCCCTAAAATGTTAAAAACTATAAAACCTTTTAAAAACCCTAAAAACTAAACAAAACACTAATCACCCAAAAAGACCCTAAAAACCCAGAAAACCTAAAAAACCCTAAAAATCCCTAAAAATCCTATAGAAACCTAAAAATCATAAAAATAATAAAAATCCATAAAAATCCCTAAAAACACTAAAAAACCTTGAAAACTATAAAAACCTCTAAAACCCTTAAAACCCCTAAAACCCATAAAACCCTAAAACCGCTAAAAACTCTTAAAACCCTAAAAAAACTTTAAAAAAATCTAAAAAACCTTTAAACCATTAAAAATTTAAAAAAACCCTGATAAACCAAAAGACCCTAAAAACCATGAAAAACACTAGAAAAACTCAAAATCCCTAAAAACCCTAAAAATAAAAAATCCCTAAAAAATCCCTAAAAATACTTGAAAATGTAATAGCCTTAAAATCCTAAAACCCCCTGAAAACCATAAAACCCACTAAAAACCTTAAAAACCCTAAAACCTTATAAAACCCTAAAAACAACTAATATCTATAAAAACACTTAAAACCCTAAAAATGTAAAAAACTCCATAAAACCTTAAATTCTAAAAACTCAAAGAAAACACTAGAAAACACTAGAAAACACAAAAGACCTTAAAACCCTTTAAAATCATAAAAACCATAAGAAAACATAAAAACCCCTAAAGCCCTTAAAATCCCTAAAAACCCTAAAAAACTAAAAACCCAAAAACCCAAAAATTCAAAAAAATCCCTAAAACTCCCTGAAAACGTAATCAAACATAAAAACCCTAAAACTCCCTGAAAACCCTAAAAAACATAAAACCCCCAAAACCATAACAAACCCTAAAAACACATAAATACCATAAAACCCACAAAAAACGATAAAAACCCATAAAAACCATTAAAACTCAAAAAAACATTAAAAAAATAAAAAACCCCAAAAACCCTGAAAAACATTTAAAATGTTGAAAATCCATAAAAACCTGTAAAATCCTAAAACCATAAAAATCCTAAAAAATCCCAAAAAATCCCTGAAAATATAAAAAACCCTGAAAACCCACTGAAAACCATAAAACCTTTAAAACCGTAAAAAAATCATAAAACCCCCATAAGAATTTAAAAAACGAATAAAAACTCAAAAAACTCAAAAAACCCCTAAACCCCCTAAAAATGTTAAAAAATCAAAAAAACAATAAAACTCTAAAAAAGGCAAAAAAATCTAAAAACCCTAAAAACCATAAACACCATAAAAAACCTAAAAACCCATGAAAAATCAGAAAACCCCTCAAGATCCCTAAAATCCCTAAAACTCAAAAAAAATCCTAAAAAACCCTAAAATCCCTGAAAACCGTTGAAAACCATAAAACCCTTCAAAACTATAAAACCCTATTTCCCATCAAAACAATAAAACCCAATATCCCATAAAAACACTTGAAAATCATAAAAACCACTAAAAACCATAAAACCCCTAAAATCTCATAAAAACCCAAAAAACCCACTTAAAACTTTAAAAACTCGTAAAACCATAAATATGTTAAAAAACACTAAAAACCTTGAAAACCCTAAAAAACTCAAAAACCCCCTGAAATCCAAAAAAAACCATAAAACCCTAAAATCCATGAAAACCCAAAAAACTCCTAAAACCCCTAAAACCCCTAGAAACCTAAGAACCATATAAATCCTAAAAAACCATAAAATCCTTGAAAACATAAAAAACCTTAAAAACTCTGAAAAACCCATGAAAACCGTAAAACCTCTAAAAACCATAAAAACCATAAAGCCCATAAAAATCCTAAAAACCATTAAAAACTTTAAAAACCATTAAATCCCCCAAAAACATTAAAAAACTCTAAAATACTGTAAAAAAACTTAGAAACTCCAAAAACCCTAGAAAACCCAAAAAGAAACTAAAAACCCCAAAAAACCCTAAGAAACCTTGAAAAAACCTAAAAACAACAAAGTCCCTAAATATCCAAAAAACCAGAAAAATCATTAAAAATCCCTAAAAATCCCAGAAAAATATTTGTGTCTTTTTATAATAAATTTTGGGGGGTGCCAAGAATAGCCTGGACCCGATCCTTCCTTTCCCTAAAAATCCCAGAAAACATAAAAAACCCTAAAAACCCTGAAATCCCATGAAAACCAAAAAAAACCCTAAGAACCAAAAAACCCTAAAATCCCAAAAAAACCTAAAACTACTAAAAACCATAAAAATCCTAGAAACCCCTAAAAACATTAAAAAATATAAAAACAATAAAAATCCTTAAAACTAAAAAAAACTTAAAAACCTCAAACAGACCCTAAAAACACAAAAAACACTAAAATCCCTAAAATCCCAAAAACCCAAAAACCACTCAAAATCCCAAAAAACCCTAAAACCCAAAAAATAAAAAAAAAATCAAAAATATCCCAAAATATCCCTAAGAATGTAAAAACACTAAAAACCCCGAAACCCCTGAAAAATATACAAACCCCTAAAAACCCTAAAAACCCCTAAAAACCTAAAAACCATAAAACCCACTAAAAATCCGAAAAATCCTTTAAACCCCTAAAAATGTTAAAAAACTATAAAAAACATTAAAAACACTAAAAAATCAGAAAAACCCTAAAAACCAAAAAAGACCCAAAAAACCCTTAAAGTCCAAAAAATCCTTAAAACCCTAAAACCCCTCAAAACCCCTAAACCTATCAAAACCCTAAAAACCATGAAATTCATAAAAACCCATAAAAATATCTGAAAAAATAAAAATCCATAAAAACCCTGAAAATCCATGAAAACTATAAAAACCCCAACAAACATTAAAAATACTAAAAACCCATAAAACCCTAAAAACCACTAAAAACTCTAAAAACCCTTAAAACCCTTATAAATGATAAAAATTATAAAAACAGTAAAACCCCTAAAACACAAAAAAACCCCTAGAAACCCAAAAACTCCGTAAAAACCATGAAAAATGCTAAAAAATCTATAACACTAAAAAACCCCAAAACCCAAAAAATCCCAGAAACCCAAAAAAACCATAAATCCCATGAAAATCCCTTAAAACATTAAAACCCCTGAAAACCTTGAAAAACCCCAAAAACCCTAAAACCCTAAAAAACTTAAATACCCTAAAAACTCATAAAAACCCTAAAACCCCACTAAAACTATAAAAACCCTAGAAACACCTACAAATGTTAAAACACTTTAAAAAGCATCAAAACCCATAAAAACATAAAAAAACCCTAAAAACCGCAAAGAAACCATAAAAACCCTGAAAACCCTAAAAACCATAAAAATCCCTAAAAACCAAAAAAACCTTAACAACCCGTAAAAATCCCTAAAAATCTCTGAAAACATAAAAAATCCTAAAAACCGTGAAAATTCCCTGAAAACCATAAAACCCCCTTAAAACCTAAGAAAATCCTAAAAATCCATAAAACCCCTAAAAACTCTAAAAACCCATAAACCCCTAATTTTTTAAGAAAAACTTTTAAAACCCTAATTGACCCTAACAAACGCAAAAAACACTAGAAAACCCAAAAAGGCACTAAAAACCCTGAAACCTTAAAAGACCATAAAAAACCCTAAAAACCACCAAAATCTCTAAAAACCCTTAAAACCATAAAAATTATAAAAATTCCCTAAAAATTCCAGAAAATATAAAATGCCTTAAAAACCCTGAAAAACCCCTAAAAACCATAAAAACCCATAAAAACCTTAAAAACCCTAAAAACCCAAGAAACCACTAAAAACTATAAAAACCTATAAAACCCCCAAAAACATTAAAAAACACTAAAAAACCATAAAATCCTAAAAACTCAAAGAAAACAAAAAAAATCCAAAAAGACCATAAAAACCCTGAAAACCCCCTAAAACACTTAAAAAATCCTTAAAAACCTAAAACCCCTCAAAATCCATAAAACATAAATAACCAGAAAAAACATAGATATCCTAAAAAATCCCTAAAAATACCTAAAATGCAAAAAACCCTAAAAACCTTGAAAACCCCCTAAAACTATAAAAACCTCTAAAATCTTTAAAAACCCAAAAAACCCATAAAAACCCTAAAAATCCGCTAAAAATCTAAAAATCCTTGGTTTCAGATGTGAGTTGCTGATGGTGTTGGATGCTGGTTTGGAGGTGAGGGGCTACTTGGTTTCGGGTCTGAACATGGTGGTTTGGGTGATGCGGTATGGTTTGAGGTATAGAAGCTGGTGGTCCTGTTTTTCTACTACTAGGTGCTGGTCAAGTGCTACTTGCTGTCTGACTGGTCGGATGTGTGTTGGCCTTTGGAATCTGAGATGATGGATGGCTGATTGGATGGATTGTGAGGATACTGATGTTTATTCTTGGTTATGTGATGTTGGTTGCTGGATTATGAGCTATGACGTGCTGCAAGATGTCTACTTTGGTATTACAGGACGTTTCTGGATGTCTACCTTGGTCAGCTTTTGTGTGTTTTTTGGTACTGGTGCTGGATGCTAGTGTTGGCTGGTCTGGTTGTGTGGAAGCTGCTGGATGCTTGTGTTGGCTGGTCTGGTTGTGTGGATGCTACTGTGATGTTTGGTATTGGTGCTGGATGTTGGTGTTGGCTGGACAAGATGTGTGGAAGTTGATGTTGTGTTTTATTTTGTGTCTTTTTCTCTGTCTTTGTTTTCTTTTTTGATTTTTCTTTTTTGGGTCTTTTACTGTGAAGAGTTTTTGGGTGTGGGTCGTTTGACCCCTCCCCTCCCTTGTCTGCTGTGTCTTTTTTCTTCTTAATAAATTTGGGGGGGGGGGGAAAGCCCAACCCTCGCATCTTCCTTGCCCTTAAAAATCCAAAAAAAATCAAGAAAACCCTAAAAACCCAAAAACAATAAAAACCATAAAAACTTTAAAAATCTGGAAAACCCCTAAAAATCCTCAAAATCACTAAAATCCCTAAAAACCCTAAAAACCCCACAAAAATCATAAAAACAACTAAAAACCCTAAAACCCACTAAAAACACTAAAAACCATTAAAACCTCGAAAAATGTTAAAAATTCCAAAAAACCAAAAAACCCCTAAAAACTCTTAAAACCCCAAACACCCCAAAATTCTAAAAAACCAAAAAAACACAAAAAAAACCCCTAAAAAACCAAAAAATCCCTAAATACCATAAAAATATATAAAAACCCTAAAAACTCAAAAATCCCTAAAAAACCCTGAAAATGTAAAAACCTCTAAATATCTTGAAAAATCCTTAAAAACCATAAAACCCCTAAAAACCATAAAAAACTAAAAATCCCTAAAAAACCTACAAATAAATAAAATTTCTAAAAACCCTTTTAACCCCTAAAAATGTTCAAAAAAACTAAAAAACCTTTAAAACCCTAAAAAACTCAAAAAACCCTAAAACTAAAAATGATCATAAAACCCCTAAAACCCATAAAAAAACATAAAAACACATAAAAACACATAAAAACACTAAAAACTCAAAATCCCTAAACCATTTAAAACCCCTAACTCCCATAAAAATCCTAAAAAAGTTCTAAAAATATCTAAAAACATAAAAAAACTCTAATAACACAGAAACCCCCCCAGAAAAACATTAAAAACCCTAAAATACACTAAAATCCTAAAAGACATGTAAATCTATAAAAATGTAAAAAACCCTAAAACCCTCTCGAAAACCAAAAAACCCCAAAAACCCATGAAAACCCAAAAACCACAAAAAAACCAAAAAAAAATCCACTGAAAACTCTAAAAACCCTTAAAACCCCTAAAAACATTTAAAAACCCTAAAACCCTTTTAAGACCCTAACAACTCCAAAGAACCATAAAAACCCAAAAGACCCTAAAAACCCTAAAACTCTTAAAACCCCTATAAAACATTGAAATCCCATAAAACTCTCAAAATCCCTTAAAAACCTAAAAAATCATTAAAATAATAAAAATCCCAATAATCCCTTAAAACATGAAAAGTCCTAAAACCCCTAAAAACCCATTAAAACTATAAAACCCCCAAAAACCTTAAAAACCTAAAAACCAATAAAACCCCTAAAAACCACTGAAAACTCTAAAAACCCTTAAAAATCCTAAAAACATTAAAAAACTCTAAAAACCCTTAGAAAACCTAAAAAAATAAATAAATAAATAACCTAAAACCCTAAAAACCCTAGAAATCCCTAAATCCCCTAAAAACCCTAAAAACCATAAAAACCAAAAAAAAATCCTTAAAAAGCCCTAAAAATCCCGAAAAATGTAAAAAACCATAAAAACCTTGAAAACCCTTGAAAACCATAAAATCCCCTGAAAACCTTAAAATTCTAAAAATCCATAGAACCCGAAAAAACGTACTGAAAACTCTAAAACCCCTTAATCCCTTGAAAATGTTGAAAACCTCTAAAAATCATTAATAACTCTAAAAACTAAAAAATAAAAACTCTAAGACACCAAAAAAACCACAAAACTCCTAAGAACCCTAAAAAACCTAAAAACAACTAAAATTCCCTAAAACCCTAAAAAATTAATAAAACCTTAATAAACCATAAAACACTTAAAAATCCTAACAATCCCTAAAAATACATAAAAAGGTAAAAAACCCTAAAAACCTAGAAAAATCCATGAAAACCATAAAAACCCCATAAAACATAAAAAACCATAAAATCCCATAAAAATACTAAAAAATAATTTTAAACACTAAAACCCCTTAAAACACCTAAAATGTTAAAAAACTCTAAAACCCCAAAAAACTCAAAAAAAACACAAAAAACCCAAAAAACCCATAAAAAACCAAAAAAAAACATTAAAACCCAAAAAATCGCTAAAGGAAATGAAAAACCTTAAAATCCCTCAATGTACCTAAAAATAATAAAACCCTAAAACAAAAAAATCCTAAAACATATTTAAAAACCCTAAAAACATAAAAAACCCTAAAAACCCTGAAGAACTGCTAAATCAAGAAAACCCCTAAAAACCTTAAAAACCTAAAAACCCAAAAAAACCCAAAAAAACACTAAAAACTCTAAAACCCTTTAAAACACATAACCTGTTAAAAAACTCTAAAAAACATAAAAAAAACTAAAAACAATCAATATCCCTAAAATATCCAAAGACAATTAAAATCCCTAAAAATACATGAAAATCTAAAAAACTCTAAATGCCAACTAAAAACTATATAAAACCCTAAAATCCAATTGAAAACCATAAAACTCCCAAAATCCCCTAAAACTTCTAAAAACCCAAAATTACCCTAAAAACCAACTAAAATCTATAAAAAACCTTAAAGACCCTAAAAACATTAAAATGCTCTAAAAAACATAAAACCATAAAAAACTCAAAATACCCATAAAAACCCAAAAAGACCCTAAAAACACTAAAAAATGTTAAAAATATTTAAAACCCTCAAAATCCAGAAAAACCATAAAACCCTAAAAACCATAAAAAGAAAAAAAGGCCTAAAAATCCCCTAAAATATAAAAAATCTATAAAAACCCTAAAACCCTTTGAAAACCATAAAAACCATTGAAAACCATAAAAAACCCTAAAACCCAAAAAACCCCAATAATGTAAAAAAAATATAAAAACATTAAAAAATCTAAAAACCCAAAAAACTCAAAAACCCAAAAAACCATAAAACCTTGAAAAACTCTAAAAACCCTAAAAACACCTAAAAACCCCAAAAAACCCCAAAAAACCCTCAAAATCCCTAAAAACCTAACAATCCTAAAAGGCGTAAAAATCTTGAAAAAGTCCTAAAAATCCCTAAAAACATAAAAAACCCCCAAAAAACTTGAAAAGCCCTGAAAACTATAAAAACCCCTAGAAACCTTAAAAAAACAAAAAACCACTAAAAATGCTAGAAACCCTTAAAACCCCTAAAAAGTTTAAAAACATTAAAAAACAATTAAAACCCTAAAAACCCTAAAACCCCATAAAAACCCAAAAAATTCCTAAAAACCCTAAAAACCATTAGAAAACTCTAAAACCCCTTAAAATCCCTAAAAACCCTAAAAAACATAAAACCATAAAAATCCAAAAAAATGCCTTAAAAATCCCTGAAAATTTATAAAACCCGAAAATCCCTGAAAAACCCTTGAAAACCATAATAACCACTAAAAACATTAAAATAACCTAAAAACTCATAAAAACCCTAAAACTCATAAAAAATTTAAATAACTCAAAAAAACCTTAAAAACACTAAAAATTCAAAAACCCAAAAAACCCAAAAAAACCAAAAAAAAACAATAAAAACCCTGAAAAAACTAAATATCCTAAAAATCCCTAAAACCCTCAAAATCCAAAAAAACACCTAAAACCATAAAAATCCAAAGAAATCCCTAAAATACCTGAAAACATAAAAAAACCTTAAAAACCCTAAAAACCCTAAAAACCATTTAACAACCCTAAACCCATAAAACCTCGAAAAACTAGTAAAAACTCAAAAACCCTTAAAACCCCCAAATCATTAAAAAAACACTGAAAACATTAAAACCCCCAAAAAAATCAAAAATCCCCTAGAAACCCAAAAAAACCATAAAACCCTAAAAACCCCTAAAAATCCCAAAAAACCAAAAAACCCCTAAAAACATAAAAATCCTAAAAACCACTAAAAATCCCTAAAGATATAAAAACCCCCAAAACCCTAAAAACCCTTAAAAAACCAAAAAACCCACCAAAAACCTTAAAACCCATAAAACCCTAAAAACCACATAAAACTCTAAAAATCCTGAAACCCCTAAAGAAGTTAAAAACTCTAAAAACATTAAAACCCCTAAAAAACTCTAAAATACTTAAAACAAAAAAAAACAAAATAAACCCTAAAACCCAAAAAAACCCCAAAACCCTAAAAACCCATAAACCCCTAAAAACCCTTAAAATCCCTCAAAATCCCTAAAAACCCTAAAAATCATTAAAAATTATAAAATACTAAAAAATCCCAAAAAAACATAAAAAACATAAAAAACCATAAATACCATAAATACCCATTAAAACCCCAAAAAACCACTAAAAACTCTAAATACCTTAAAACCCTAAAAAAATTAAAAAGAACAATAAAAGCCTAAAAAGGCCAAAACCCCTAAAAACCCTAAAAAATATCAAACCCCAAAAAAACCCTAAAAACCCTAAAGACCATAAAAGTCCTAAAAAATACATAAAATGTAAAAATATAGAAAAAACCCCAAAAAACCATAGAACACCAAGAATCCTTAAAAACCAATAAAACCCCATAAAACCGTAAAAACCACTAAAAACTATACGACCCCTTAAAACCCTTAAAACATTAAAAAACTCTAAAAAACTATAAAACCCCTAAAAAAATCAAAATAACCTAAAACCCTAAAAAACTCAAAAAAAACCCTAAAAACCCAAAAAACATAAAACCCTTTAAAACCATAAAAACTCTCAAAATCCCAAAAAACCCCTACCCCCCCCCCCCCCAAAAAAAGACCCTCAAAATCCCTAAAAACCTAAAAAAACCCTTAAAAATGTTAAAATCCTAAAAAACTCCCTAAAAATCCTTGAAAAAGTAAAAAACCCTAAAAACCTAGAAAAACCCCTAAATACCATAAAACCCTAACAAACCTTAAGACCCTAAAATCCACAAAACCCATAAAAACCCATTAAAAACTCAAGAAACTCTTAAAACCCCTACAAAAATTAAAAAAAAACTCTAAAAATCCTTAAAACCCTACAAAACTCAAAAAACCCCTAAACCCCCAAAAAACCCAAAAAAACCTTGAAAAACCCATAAAAATCCTAAAAAACCGGGAAAACCCCTAAAAACCCTATAAATCCCTACAAACTTAATAAAAGTCTAAAAACCATAAAAATGAAAAAGTAGTTCTAAAAACCCTAAAACCCACTGAAAACCATAAACCCATAAAAACCTTAAAAAATGCTAAAAACCCTAAAACTAGTAAAAACTCCAATACTCCTAAAAAAATTAAAAAACTCTAAAAACCATGAAAATCCTAAACACTCAAAAAAGGTCTTAAAACCCAAAAGCCCCTAAAACCCCTAAAAACAAATGAAAACCCCTAAGAATACTCAAAATAAATAAATCCCTAAAAACTCCAGTACCCGTAAAAATCCTAAAAATCCCTAAAAATCATGGAAAACATAAAAATTCCTAAAAACCATACAAACCATAAAAAAACCCTAAAAACATTGAAAAACCTAAAAACCCATAAAAACCACTAAAACTCAAAAAACCCTTAAAACCCCTAAAAATGTTAAAAAACACTAAAAACCTCAAAACCCTAAAAAACATAAGTCCTTAAAACCCCTAAAATACCTGAAAACCCTAAAAACCCTAAAAATACCTAAAACCCCTCAAAAACACTAAAACCCTAAAAATCATAAAGAATCCCTAAAAATCTATGAAGAAGTTAAAAACCCAAAAAACCCTGAAAAACTTCTTACAACCATATAAACCCCTAAAATTCATAAAAACCCTCAAAACCTATAAAACCCCTAAAAACTGTTAAAACTCTAAAATCCCTTCAAACCCTTAAAAACATTAAAAATTTCTAAAAACCCTTAAAACCCCTAAAAATTTAAAAAATACCCTAAAAAACTCTAAAACCCTCAAATTCACTAAAAATCCTAAAAAACCCTAAAAAATTAAAAATCTAAAAATCCCTAAAAACCCCTGAGAACTTAAAAACCCATAAAACCCCTAAAAACCTTAGAAAACCCAAAAAACTTTAAAAACCAAAAAGAACCCATAAAAACCCTAAAAATACTAAAAATCCTAAAAAGCCTAAAAATCCCTAAAAAGTTAAAAAACTATAAAAGGCCTTAAAAAACCTAAAAACTCAAAAAAACTCTAAACACCCAAAAAACCAAAAAACCCATAAAATCCCTATAAACCTTGAAAAACACTATCACCCCTAAAAATCCCTAAAAAACCTATAATCCATAAAAATCCTAAAAAACCCTAAAATCCTTGAAAACATAAAAACCGTAAAAACATCGAAAAATCCTCGAGAAACATAAAAACCAATAAAAAAATTAAAAGCTCTAAAAACCGTAAAAACCACTAAATACACTAAAAACACTTAAAACCCCAAAAAATGTTAAAAACTCCAAAAAACGTAAAAACTGTAAAAAAATCAAAAAACCCTAAAACCCTACATAACTCAAAAACCTCAAAAAACTATAAAACCCCTAGAACCCTAAAAACCGTAAAAAAACACTGAAATCCCTTAACCCCCCCCCCCCCCCCAAAACTTAAAAACCCTAAAAAACCTAAAAACCATAAAAGCCTAAAAAACCATAAAGATCCTTGAAAACAAAAAAAACTAAAAAACTCTGAAACCCCTAAAGACCACAAAACCCCCAAAAACCTTAAAAACACTAAAAACCGTAAAAATACAAAAAAAATAAAAACTCTAAAAACCCTTTAAACCCATAAAAATTCTAAAAAACTCTAAAAAACCTTAAAACCCCTGAAAACTCAAAAAACGCAAAAAACCATGAAAAACTTAAAAACCCTCAAAATCCAAAAAAAAACCCTAATAACCATAAAAATCCCAAAAAAACCCTAAAAATCCTTAAAAACGTAAAAATTCTAAAAATCCTGAAAAACCCCCAAATACCATAAAAATCCCTAAAAACCATAAAACCCTAAAAACCCAATAAAAACTCTAAAAACTCTTAAAACCCCTAAAAATATTAAAAACTCCAAAAAACCTTAAAAATCCTAAAAAACTGAAAAAACCCCATAAATCCCAAAAAATACCATAAAAACCTTGAAAAACCCTAGAACCCTAAAACCCTAAAAAACCATTAAAACCACTTAAAATTCCTAAAAAACCTAAATTTTTTAAAAACCATAAAAATCCTAAAAATCCCTAAAAATCACAAAAAAATTAAAAACCCCTAAAAACCTTGAAAAACCCTAAACCATAAAAACCATAAAACCCCATAAAACCCCTAAAAATCACTAGAAACTCAAATACCCATAAAAATGGTAAAAAATTCTAAAACACCTAAAAATGATATATAACTCAAAAAAATAAAAAATCCCACCAAAAAAACCATAAAAACACTAAAAAACTAAAAACCCTAAAAAACCTTGAAGAACCCAAAAAACCCTCAGAATCCCTAACAACCCTAGAAAACCCAAAAAACCATTAAAATCCTAAAAATTCTCAAATAAATACCTAAAATCTTAAAAAACCCTAAAAACAATAAAAATCCCTTAAAACCTTAAAACCCTTAAAAACCCATAAAAATCCCAAAAACCACTAAAAACTCCAAAAAACATTAAAAATTATAAAAAAGTTAAAAACTCCAAAAAACATTAAAACTTCGAAATACTCAAAAAAACCCCTAAAAATCCAAAACCCCTAAAAACCCTCAAAATCCCTAAAAACCCAAAATAACCCTAAAAAGTAAAAAAATCCTAAAAGGCCCTAAATATCCATAAAAAAATAAAAAACCCTAAAAACCCTGAAAAACCCCATTAAAATAATAAAAACCCCTGGAAACCTTAAAAACACTAAAAACACATAAAAACCTTAAAAACCACTATGCTCAACATCACACATGAATATAGAGAGGCAAATATGGTGGCAGACGTCCTCTCCAAGAAGTCCTTTGAGGAGAGGAGCTCATTATGGTCCTTTGTACCCCTAGCTTTTGTACATCCTTATTGGACTCAGACATGAATGGGGATTCCCATACTCAGTTTTGCAAACCTCCTCTGTAACGCCTTGTACTTTGTTTTTCTTAATAAATTTGGGGGGATATGCAATGCCTGCCCCGCACCCTCTTTTCCTTAAAAACCACTAAAATTTTTAAAAACCTTTTAAACCCCTAAAAATGTTTAAAACTCTAAAAAATATTTAAAAACCTAAAAACTCAAAAAAAACCCTGAAAAAACACATAAAACACTAAAACCCTAAAAAATATTAAAATCCCAAAAAATCCCGAAAAACCCTAAAACCCTTAAAACCTTAAAAATCCTAAAAGATCCCAAAAAAATCCCAAAAAGTGTAATAAAACCAAAAAACCTAAAAAACCCCAGAAAACCATAAAAACCCCTTAAAACCTTAAAAAAACCCTGAAACCCTATAAAACCCATAAAAACCACTAAAAACTATAAAAATCCCTAAAAACATTAAAAAGCACTAAAAAACATTAAAAAAATTAAAAAACTAAAAAAACCCTAAAAACCTAAAAGAACCCATAAAACTCTAAAAACCCCCCAAAACCTCAAAATCCCTAAAAACCCTAAAAAGTTTTAAAAACCATAACAATCCTAAATACCGTAAAAATCAATGAAAATGTTAAAAATACCCTAAAAACCATGAAACCCCCATAAAACCACAAAACCCCTACAAAAATTAAAAACCCTAAAACCCCCAAAAAAACATAAATACCATTAAAAACTCTAAAAACCGTGAAAACCCCAAAACACATTAAAAATATTTAAAAATTTAAAACCCTAAAAAACCTAAAAAAACCATAAAACCACCAAAAAACCATAAAACCACCAAAAAACCATAAAAACCCTAAAACCTCTAAAAAACCTAAAAAATCTATAGAAATCCCTAAAAAATTAAAAACCGTAAATACCCCCAAAAACCATAAAAACCCTTTAAAACCTTAAAAACCCAAAAAAACATTAAAAACTCTAAAATCCCATAAAACCCCTAAAAATCCAAAAATACCCTAAAACCCCCTACAAGCCCTAAAAACCCTGAAAAACCCTGAAATAATCAAAACCCATAAAACCCCTAAAAACCATAAAAATCCTAAAAAGACCCTAAAATCCCTGAAAATGTTAAAAACCATAAAACCCCATAAAAATGACAAAAACCTCTAAAAACATTAACAACCCTAAAACACCATAAAACCCCTAAAAACCCACTAAAATATTTAAACCCCCTTAAAACCCCTAAAAATGTTTAAAAAATATAAAAAAAATTAAATTCCCCATCAGGATCGAGGTTGTTCTGTGGGTGGAGGTTCGATCACTTTGTGTGCCTCGTCGTCGATGGTGTTTCATCGGTGTTTGAGTTACTGGATGATGGTCCATTAAAAGGAGGTTCTCATGGTTTTCATATGGTTCATCAGCCGATGGTGCTCCCAGTCAGCACTCCCATGTTTCATGGTCGGAGGTTTTCTATTTGGTGCTCATGGTTCATTAGATTTTTGCATGATGGTTCATTCACCATCTTCGCTGGCTAGTTTTTTATCATCAGATCTTGTGTGGTCCATCAACGATGGCACTAAGGGTTTTTGTTCCCAGTTTCATGGTAGTAAATTGGAGGTTATCTTTCACTCTTTTTTCCTTCTTCGACGTTGGATGCTTTGTCAATGCCTAGTTTCACTTGTTTGTGGGTTTCATTGGTTGGGGACGTGATATTTCATCGGTTGATGGCTTTTGGTTCTTCAACCACCGTCACTCTTCAAGGATGGTGGCTGCTTATGGATACTTGGTGGGTTCCATTAATTGATGTAAGGTTTGAATCATTGGACTCGCTAATCTTGTGGACTGTCGCTGGCCACATATGCTACTTCCACCTTGTTTGTGAGTTACTTGGGAGTGGCAGGATTGGGCAGTCTCAAGAGTCACAGGTCATTGTAGAGTTGAAATCAATTGGTGGTGTCTAGTGTTATTTGGTTGTAGTGATTGTTATCCTTTTTTTAGACGGAGTTTATATTGGTTTCTTCTTATTGGATGGATTTGGGGCGGGAGCTAGCTTATTGTGTGGTGGGGATACTCTTGCTCGGAGTAGCTTTGTGCTTGTCTAGGCTATGGTTTGGACGAGCTTTGTAAGGGTTCTCGGGTCCTTTTCCTGGAAATGTTTTGTTTGGTCCTTGTGAGGTTTCTCAGGCGCGTTTCTAGATAATGGTTTGGATGGGTTTTGTAAGGTTTCTTAAGCCTATTTTCTAGGGTTTGGTTGTTTGAGCTTCATGAGGGTTCTTGAGCCCTTTTTTCTTTTTGCTACTATTGGTGGCCTTCGGGTCATTTGGTCCAACCTTTGGGTGATTATGTTGTACTTGAATTCTTTATTTTTATATATTAGATTCTATATTCCTTTCTAAAAAATACCATTAAACACTCTAAACCCCATAAAACTAGTAAAAATTGTAAAAATCTAAAAAACCATAAAAAACATAAAAAACTCAAAAAAACATAAACCCCCCAAAAAACCAAAAAACCCTAAAAACTGTAGAAACCCTAAAAATTCCCTAAAATTCCCTTAAAATGTAAAAAACCCTAAAAAAACTGAAAACCCCCTAAAACCATTAAAATGCAAACCCATAAAACCCCTAAAAACCACCAAAAACTCTGAAAACCCCTAAACCCCCTAAAAACGTTAAAAGAATCTAAAAAACCATAAAAACCATAGAAACTTAAAAAAACACCTAAAACCCCAGAAAACCCAAAAAAACACTGAAAAACCCCTAAAAACCTCAAATCCCCCCAAACCATAAAAACCATAAAAATCCTAAAAAGCCCAAAAAATTACAGAAAATTAAAACCCCCTAAAAACCTAAAAACCCCAAAACCCTTAAAAACCGCTAAAAGCCTCAAAAAACCCAAAAACCCTAAAAAACACTTAAAACTCTAAAAACTCTTAAAACCCCTAAAAACATAAAAAATATCTAAAAACCTAAAATCTCAAAAAAAAAACAAGAAACCAAAAAAGTCCCTAAAACCCTGATAAAACTCTAAAAGCACCTAAAACCCCTAAAAACCGCTAAACACCCTCAAAATCCATAAACACCCTAAAAACCCTAAAAACCATAAAAATCCTAAAAATGCCCCAAAAATCCCTGAACAGGTAAAAAAACTCTCAAAACCTTGAAACCCATAAAACCCTAAAAACCCCTAAAAAGCACTTAAAACTATAAAAACACCTAAAACCCCTAAAAATGTTTAAAAACTTTGAAAACCCGTAAAAACACTAAAAAATACAAAAAAGACACAAAACCCCAAAATAACCATAAAACCTTGGAAACCCCTAAAACCCTCAAAATCATTAAAAACCCTCAAAATCCTTAAAAACCCCTAAAAACCCTAAAAACCATAAAATCCTAAAAAACCCTAAAATCCCTGAAAATGTAAAAAACCCTAATACCTTGAAAACCCCATGAAAACCATAAAAACGCAAAAACCCTAAAAATCCCCTAAAATTTTTAAAAACCCTTAAACCCCTAAATTTTTTAAGAAACTCTAAAAACCTTTAAAAACTCAAAAAACACCTAAAAAACCAAAAAGACCCTAAAAGCCGTGAAACCCCCTAAAAACCGTAAAAAATCCTAAAAACTCTGAAGACTCCTAAAAACCCTCAAAATCCCTAAAAATGTAAAAAAACCCTAAAAACCCTTGAAAACCATTAAAACCCATAAAAAACATAAAAACACTAAAAACCCATGAGAAAACCTAAAAAATCACTAAAAACTCTACAAACCCTTAAAACCCCTAAAAATGTTAAAATCTCCAAAAAACAATAAAAACCCAAAAAAACAAAAAAAGCCATAAAAATCCAAAAAGACCCTAAAAACCATGAAATCCCCTAAAAACGCTCAAAATCCCTAAAAACCTAAAAAACCATAAAATGCATAAAAATCATTAAAAATCCTTAAAAATATAAAGAACCCTAAAATCCATAAAAAACCCATGAAAACAAAAAACCCCCAAAAACCTTAAAAACCTAAAAACCCATAAAAACCCTAAAAACCACTAAAAATATAAAAACCCTTATAACCCCTAAAAACATTAAAAACTCAAAAAAACAATAACACCCTTAAAAACTCAAAAAAGCCTTAAAAACAAAAAAAATACCCTAAAAACCTTGATAACCCCAAAACACCTAAAACCCAAAAAAACCCAAAAAAACCCTCAAATTCCTAAAAATCTTGAAAACCATAAAATCCATAAAAATCATTAAAAAATACCAAAAAATCCCTGAAAATGTAAAAACTCTAAAACCCTTGAAAACCCCCCTGAAAACCATAAAACACCTAAAAACCTTAAAAACTCTAAAAACCCATAAAACCCCACTAAAAACTCTAAAATCCCTTAAAACCCATAAAATGATAAAAAAAAATACTAAAAACCCTTAAAACCACTAAAAATAAAAAAACCCCTAAAACTCCAAAAAACTATAAAAACTCTAAAAGCCCTAAAAATCCTAAAAACCCTGAATACCCCTAAAACACTCAGAATCTGTAAAAAACCCTAAAACCCATAAAAATCCTAAAAAATTAATAAAAATCCCTAAAACCCTAAAATCCCCCGAAAACCTAAAAATACCCCTAAAAACCATAAAAACCATAAAAAACCATATAAATACTAAAAAATAACTATTAACTTTAAAAACCATTAAACCCATAAAAACATTAAAAATAACTCTTAAAACCCTTAGAACCCTTAAAAACCAAAAAACCCTAAAAATTGAAAACCCCCTTAATAACCCTAAAAATCCTAAAAATAACCCCTAAAATTCCCTAAAAAACCATTAAAATACTAAAATATCTCTAAAAATCTCTAAAAAATATAAAAACTATAAAAAACTCTAGAAAATAATAAGACGCCCTAAAAACCTTAAAACCCCAAAAACCATAGACCCTAAATAACCAATAAAAAATATAAAAAACCTTAAACCACCAAAAACGTTAAAATCTAAAAACCCTCAAAAACCCTAAAAAACTAAAAAAACATAAAAAAAACCCAAAAAACCATAAAATACCTAAAAACCCTAAAACCCCAAAAAAACCCCTAAAAACCCTCAAAAACCCAAAAAATCCCAAAAAACTCTAAAAATCATCAAAATATTAAAAAATCCCTAAAAACCCATGAAAATTTAAATATTTCTAAAAACCCTGAAAACCCCATAAAAATCATAAAACCCCCTACAAACCTTAAAAACCCCTCAAACCCAAAAAAACCTTAAAAACCTCTAAAACACTAAAAAACCTTAAACCCTTAAAACGTTAAAAACTCTAAAATACCTTTAAAACCTAAAAAACTCCAAAAAAACCCTCAAAACCCAAAAAACTCGTAAAACCTTAAAACCCTAAAAAACCCTAATAACCCATAAAACCCCTAAAAATCCCTAAAAACCCTAAAAAAAATTAAATTCTTAAAAACTCTCTAAAAATAATTGAAAATGTAAAAAACACTAAAAACCTAAAAATACCCTTGAAGACCATAAAACCCCTAAAAACCTTAAAAACATAAAAACTATAAAAACCATTAAAACCCCTAAAAAATTTAAAAACTCTAAAAAACCTTAAAAACCATAAAAAAACCTAAAAACCAAAAGACCCTAAAACCCCCAAAAAAACCTAAAACTCCTAAAAAACCTAAAACTCCTAAAAAATAATGAATACCTCTAAAACCCCAAAAAATCCCTAAAACCCCTAAAAACCCTAAAAACCTTCAAAATCCTAAAAATAAATTGAAATCCCTGAAAACGTAAAAAACTCTAAAAACCATGAAAACCCCCTAAAAATCATAAATATCCCTTAAAACCTTAAAAAACTCTAAAAAACCAAAAACTCTAAAAACTCACTAAAAACTCTAAAAACCCTTAAACCCCCTAAAAAGGTTAAAATATGACAAAAACCTTAAGACTCGTAAAAACTCAAAAAAAAAACAAAAAACCAAAAAACCCTAAAAAACTCTAAAACCCATCAAAATCCCTAAAAAACATTAAAACCATAAAAATCCTAAAAAACCCCTAAAAACCATAAAAAATCCTTAAAATCCATAAAAAACCTAAAAACCACTAAAAACACTAAAAACCCTTAAAACCCAAAAAAGGTTTAAAACCCTTAAAAAACCTAAAAAATCAATAAACCCCTAAACCACCAAAAAACAAAAAAAACCCACAAACCTAAAACCCCTCAAAATCCCTAAAAACCCTAAAACCCACTAAAAACCATAAAAATCCAAAAAATTCTATAAAAATCCTTGAAAATGTAAAAATCCTAAAGCACAGAAAAACCGCAGAAAACCAGAAAACCCCTAAAAACTTTAAAAATACTAAAAACCCATAAAATCCAACTAAAAACTCTAAAATACCATAAAATTACAAAAACTGTTAAAAAACTCTAAAATCCCTAAAAAACCCTAAAATCCCTAAAAAACCCTCAAAATCCCTGAAAAACATAAAAAAAATAAAAAAACTACAAGGCCCTAAAAAATCCCTGAAAACATAAAAAAACCCTAAAAACCCTAAAAAACCCTCTGAAAACTATAAACACCCCTAAAAACCTTAAAAAAACCCTAACAAACCACTAAAAACTCTAAAAAACCCTAGAACCCCCTTAAAATGTTTAAAAAATCTAAAAGACCTTAAAACCCCTAAAACCAATAAAAACTAAAAAAACCCTAAAACCCAACAAGGCTTTAAAAACCCAGAAAACCCCTAAAACGCTAAAAAACTCTGAAAAACCCAAAAAACCCCTAAAAACCCAAAAACACCAAAAACCCCTAAAACTATAAAAAACCTAAAAGATCCCTAAAAATCCCTTAAAATGTAAAAACCATAAAAACCATGACAAAACCCCATAAAACCATAAAACCCCTTAAAAACCATGAAAAATTATAAAAATCCTAAAAGATAACTAAAACTCTAAAAACCCTTAATATCCCTGAAAACATTAAAAAACTCAAAAAAACCTTAAAACCCCTAAAAACTCAAAAACACTAAAAACACAGAAAAACCCTAAAAACAATAAAACACCTGAAATCCCCTAAAAACCCTCCAAATCCCTAAAAATACTAAGAACCCTAAAACCATAAAAAACCTAAAAAATCCCTAAAAATCCATGAAAACGTAAAAAACCCTAAAAACCATGAAAACCCCTAAAAACCATAAAAACCCTAGAAACATTAGAAAACCGTGAAAACTAATTAAACCCCTAAAAACCACTAAAAACACTAAAAACCATTAAAACCCCTAAGAAAGTTAAAAAATCTAAAAAACAATAAAAATACTAAAAAACTCAAAAAACCCTAAATACCTAAGAAACCATAAAATCCCTAAAAACCATAAAAACCTAAAAACCCTAAAAAATCCTAAAAACCATAAAAATACTAAAAAAGACATAAAAATTCCTGAAAACATAAAAGAGACAAAAAAACCCTGAAAACCCCTCAAAACCATAAAACCCTTAAAAACCCCAAAAAAATCTAAAAATGTTAAAAACTCTAAAAAATCGTTAAAAACCAAAAACTTCAAAAAACCCCTAAAACGAAAAAAAAAATAATAAACCCCTAAAACCCCTAAAAACCTTAAAAACCCATAAAACCCCTCAAAATCCATAGAAACCCTCAAATCCATAAAAATCCAAAAGAATCCCTACAAATCCCTAAAAACGTAAAAAATCATAAAAACCCTAAAAACCCCTAAAACTCATAAAAACCCCTAAAAACCTTAAAAAAACCCTAAAACACCATAATAACCCTAAAACCCACTAAGAACTTTAAAACCCCTTTAAGCCCCTAAAAATATTAAAAACTCTAAAACCCCTTAAAACCCCTATAAACTCAATAAAAACCCAAAAAATCCATAAAATCCCTAAAACCCCTAAAAACCATAAAATATCCTTAAAATCCCTAAAAACCATAACACTAGTGGAAATACGATTTTTAACGTCGTCGTAATAACGTCGGTTTTTTAAAAACCGACACGAATAGTATGTACGGGAAATTTTTAGCGTCGGTTTTACAAAAAACCGACGCCAAAAACAAGTATCTGATGATATTTCACGTCGGTTTTCAAGAAACTGATGCCGAATTTTTTTTAAAAAAAATTTTGGCATCGGTTTTAAAGAAAACCGACGCCGATAATAATAATAAACCAATTTACCGCGTCAGTTTTGAGGCAAACCGATGCCGAAACTAATTGAAAAAAAAATTGGCATTGGTTTTTAGTAAAACTGACATGGAAAATAATTTTAAAAAAACATTTCGGTGTCGGTTTTTTGGAAAACTGACGCCATAAGATTTATTTTCGGCGTCGGTTTTCTCTAAAACCAACGTGAAAAGTCTTTTAAAATTATTCAGGGACCGAAACCCTCATTTTTGTTCGATCATCGAAAACGAGTTCCGTTGCGGCGCTTTGGACTCCCGACGACCTTCGAACGTGATTTTCAATCTTGGACGGCCATTTTGAAGGTTTTATGCCGTTTGCATGATTTCGGGTATGCGTTCTTCCTATTTATCTCTTGTTTAATATCCCATTGTTTATTTCTTCTTTAAGAATCCTATTTTGTGCGATTTTTATTATTGGTTCGGTTTTAGTTCTAGTTTATCATTATTTTTTGTTTGTATTATCTTTGTTGGTATAGATTTGTTTGTATTATCATTGGTTTGTATTATCATTTTTGTGCGATTTTCATTATTTTTTGTATTATCATTGTTGGTATAGATTTTATTGTGTTTCTTCAAACAATATAGTGTTTGTTTGTATTATCATTGTTGGTTTGTATTATCATTGTTGGTATATATTTTATCTCCCTATTTTTGTGTGATTTTCATTATTAGTGTTTGTTTGTATTATCATTGTTGGTATAGATTTTATAGTGGTAGTTTATCATTTTATAGTGTTTTTTTGTATTATCATTATTGGTATAGATTTTATTAGTTTATTTTTTGTTTGTATTATCATTATTTTTTGTTTTTATTATCATTCTATCTGGAACTGCTACTATATTCACCGTCATATTAATCTCGATACATGTATTTTTTAGTCATAGGTATAGATCATACCACAAAATCGTCAATAATTTATACATATTTCCATGTACTCCCACATTTCACTTATTGCATCCTTTAAATTAATGTACTCTTCAATATTTTTGACACATGCAACATCGAAATATTGCAACTATGTAAAATGAACTAATAAATTTTAAAAGAATGATATTATAATTAAATTATAATATCAATATAACACACATGTATATAATATGAAAATAAATTGTTTACTCTATTTGTAAATGTGTTTCATATCTGATGTATTTTATCTGATAATCAATAGTTTTTATTAAATATGTTTTTGTTTACAATTTATCCGATAGATATTTAAATGTTTATATGTTTTAATATATTCATCAATTATATTGTGATATCAGGTATTAATGGATCGTAATTGGATTTATTTACGAAGAACCACTAGTGAATATGAAAAAGGAGTTGATAATTTTTTGGAATTTTCTAAACGACATCTTCAAAATATTGATTTGATTTTTTGTCCATGTGTGAAGTGTGTAAATATGAGAAAGTTAAACTCCAGAGAAATCAAGGATCATCTCATTTGTTATGGTTTTAGCCTTAATTATACACGTTGGATTTTTCATGGTGAAAGAACTGAAAATTCAACATCCAATGTTGATGACGATATTCATAATGAGGTAGAGGATCGTATTGAAGAATTAATTCATGATTTAGGTGTTGAAACCATCGAAAAAACACCAACTGTTGAACGATTGTATGGAGATTCTAAGAAACCATTATTCCCAGGTTGCAATAAATATATAGTGTTATCAGCAGTTTTGAGATTAGTTAACTTAAAAGAAAAAAATGGGTGGAGTGATAAAATTTTCTCCAGTTTACTTGAGCTTTTAAAAGAGCTACTTCCAGAAGGCAATGGGCTTCCAGATTCCAATTATGAGGTGAAGAAAATATTATGCCCAATGGGATTGGGGTATAAAAAGATACATGCTTGCACCAATGATTATGTACTGTATAGGAAAGAAAATGAACATTTATCAAGTTGTCCTACATGTGGGACATCACGCTATAAGATGGATGAGAAAGTCAACTCAGATTCATTCTCAGGTGATGTCATGTAATGTTATGAAAAATCAATTTTTTACTTTCCAATGATATCATCCAATATTTTTTGCATACAATTCTGATAATTCAATTCTGATTTATTTTTAGGTACCAGAATCAAAACTCCAGCTAAAGAAAATTGGTACCTTCCAATAATTCCTCATTTGAAGCGTCTATTTGAAAATTCAATTGATGCAAAAAGGTTATGATGGCATTCAGATGAGCGCATCTCTGATGGTAACTTACGTCCCCCTGCCGATTCACCACAGTGAAAGAAGTTTGATAAAAAATTTCATGATTTTGGAAGTGAAATTAGAAATCTCAGAATGGGATTGTGTACTGATGAAATTAATCCATATCGAAGCCTCAGTAGCCAACATAGTTCATGTCCTGTTTTTCTGGTACTTTACAACTTGTCCCCACATCTATGTATGAAGAAAAAATATGTTATGATGAGCTTGATGATTTCTGGACCAAAACAACCGAGAAATGATATTGATGTGTATCTTACACCATTGATTGACGATTTGAAACTACTATGGGAGGAAGGTGTTAAAGTTTTCGATGCATACAAGAAAGAGTATTTTCTTTTGCGTGCTATGATAATGTTCACTATAAATGACTTTCCTGCATATGGGAACTTATCTGGATATAGTGCTAAGGGACATAAATCATGTCCAATTTGTGAAGAACAAACTTCATATTATCAATTGCAGAATGGAAGAAAGACAGCGTACATGGGACATCGAAGATTTTTGTGATTTGATCATCCTTATCGTAGATTGAAAAAAGCATTTAACGGTTTACAAGAATACAACCTCCCCCCTCGACTATTGTCAGCTGAAGAATATTATGACAGATTGAAAGATATTGATTTGACATTTGGAAAGAGAAAAAGTTCTGGTTTACAAAAACATATCTGGAAGAAGCAGTCTATTTTTTTCAAACTACCTTATTGGAGATTTTTAGAGATAAAACATAACATTGATGTTATGCATGTTGAGAAAAACATATGTGATAGTTTGATTGGAACTTTGTTAGACATAAAAGGAAAGACAAAATATGGATTACATTCTATATTGGACTTGATATTAACGAGAATACGTTTGGAGTTAGCTCCTGCTGTGAAAGGAAACAGAACATATTTACCTCCGGCTTGTCACACATTAAGCAAGATTGAAAAGATGAATTTTTGTCAGTGTCTTCATGGTATTAAAGTACCCAGTAGTTTTTCTTCAAATGTGAATAATTTTGTGTCATTGAAGGATTGTAAATTAATAGGTATGAAATCGCATGATTTCCATGTGTTGATGTAACAAATTCTACTAGTAGCAGTGCGTGGAATATTATCGAAAGCTGTCAGAAAGTCAATCATCAGGTTATGTAATTTCTTTAAGTCCATTTTTAGCAAAGTTGTTGATCCAAATTTGTTAGATGTGTTGGAGAATGAAGAAAATATTATTCTTTGTCAACTAGAAATGTATTTCCCACCCATATTTTTTGATATAATGTTTCATCTATTGATTCATTTGGTGCGTGAGATAAGAATATGTGGGCCTGTTTATTTAAGATGGATGTATCCTTTTGAAAGATATATGAAAATTTTGAAAGGATATGTTAAAAATCCTTATCGACCAGAGGCCTCTATTATTAAAAAATATGTATCAGAAGAGGTGATTGAGTTCTGTAATGATTATTTGAATGAGGTGGAGCATATTGGTCTCCCTGTATCTCGACATATGACAGTTGATAGAGAAGGTAGAGGGGTTCGAGGCTTAAAGGTAAAGTTCATTCCACGTGATGAAGTGATGCAAGAACATTTATTCATTTTGAACAACACAGATGAGGTTCAACCATATATATCCTCACATATTGCTGAATTAAATTTACGATATCAGAAAAGAAATGAAAAGTGGTTGATGATTGAGCATAAGAAGACATTTGTTTCATGGTTTAAAGAGAAAGTCACCCTAGATATATTTGTATCAGAAACATTGAAGTGGTTAGCATGGGGACCATCTCTTAATGTGATCACTTGGTCTGGTTTTGATATCAATGGCTACACATTTTACACAAAAAACCTGGATGATAAGAGTACCGTTCAGAATAGTGGTGTGATGGTATTCGCTGAAGCAGTGTATTTTTCGAGTGCCAAAGATAAAAACCCAATTTTTGCATCAACTTCATATTTTGGAGTTATTGAAGACATATGGGAAATTGATTATATTAAATTTAGAGTCACTATTTTTAAGTGTAATTGGGTTGATAGTAATAGTGGCGTGAAACATGATGAATATGGGTTTAAACTGGTTGATTTGAAAAGATTTAATCACAATGAGGAACCATTTATCATGGCAACACATGCAAAATAAGTATTTTATGTCATTGATCCGTCGAATGATCAGTGGTCTGTTGTTTTACAAGGGAAAAGATATAACTTGGGTGATGAGGATGATTCTGATGATGCTAGTGATTTACATGAGCCTTATTAATCTATTACGCAATTTCCAGATGATTACAATGAATATAAGACAGACATAGTGCATGCAGTACGTACCGATCATGATGAAGGCATGTGGAAAAACACTAAATTATTCTCCTAATTTTTTTGGTAAATATTTATATTTTGTGTCTATTTTTAAAACTTACAAATGCATGCCTCTATTTTTACAGATTTATTTGTGTCTTCCTTGTTTCTAATTATTCAGTTTTCTAATGATTTGCAGGTACACAAAATTTCATTGCACTTTCTAGTAGCAATGTCAGATACAGATAGAGAGGAGCAGTTACTGAGGTATATCTATTTTGACATATTATTAAATATTCAGTAATATAATTATTTAATGAAATAAAACTGTTAATTTACAAAAAAAAATTTGCAGGACTACTGATGCGCCCTCGGCGGAGGAGAATTCTCCAGTTACTACTCAAAAATCAAGTTCTCAAGTTGGTAAACGTGGTATTACACATTTACCAAAACTATCACTTGCTCGTGATGATAACAAAGTACACATCCGTTTTGATGATTATAATAATGCAGTTGGCCCAAATGTAGTTCAGTTTGTCAGTTATATAGTGATGTAGAGCCGTTGCAGGATTAGTATTTTATATCCTGATTGGAAGTTAGTGGAAAGGACGTCGAAGTAATATCTTTGGGAGGGCGTGACGGTAAAATATATTTATTTATTTATTTTATCTCATTTTTTTAATATTATATAGTTTAAATGACATATTTAATATATTCAATTACAGATGACATTCAATTTTGAGGAAACCAAAGAAATTAGAAAAAGACATCTCTCTTTAGCGGCGGTTCGATGGAGAGATTTTAAAACCAAACTGACAAAAGATTATGTTTTTGGAAAGAGAAGGTTTGAAAGCCCATGTCTTAAGTATCCATATATAGATGAAGAAACATGGAAGCGATTTTTTGACAGTCGTCAGGAAGAGAAATTCCAGGTATTGTAATTGTTTTATATTTTAAAATTTATTCTATATTTTCCTTATTACTTAGTAATTTATTTTTATGTAACATTCCTCCAGGAGATCTCATCAGGAGATCCAGTTGCAAAATGTATACCCTCATACTTTATAACATGGAGGGTACTCATATTTAGAGCAGAAAATGATTGAAGAAAAATTTGAAGCATTAAGAGCTCGATCAAGTAGTGGTTCAGAAGAGGTCCAGTATGGTCCTCCATCTCCTCCCACTCGCCATGAGAAATGGAAATGAGCAAGAAGAAAAAAAATGAACAATATCTTACAAAGGAATCTCATCAAGTGGCTGATAGAATTTTAAGTAAATATTATTTATTTGTTAACAATTTTTCTATTTTATAATTTATAAACACTAATATAACTTTTTTATATTTCATTTCAGGATGAACTTCAGGAGAAAGAGACACAGGGCTCTTTTATCCCCGAGGGTAGGATGGATATCCTAGCCACTGCTTTGGGAAAGGCAGAACACCCCGGCCGTGTTAGAGGATATCAGGCGGGTGTTAGTATTCGCAAGGTTTTTGTTAAGAGTAAGCAATCAAGAGACCCAGAAATCGAATCCTTAAAAGAAGAGCTGCATGATATGAAACGGTCTATGGGTGATCAAATTCAAGCAGCAATACAGAAGGCTTTATTAGAAAACTTGGAAAGAAAATCACATTCTGCGCAGCCTTCCGAGGTATATTATTTACTTGTCATCAATTTTTCTTTTTTATAAATTATAAACACTGATATAACTTTTTCATTTTTCAACATTCTCATCCTACTCACCCGGACTACCCTGCCTCATCTTCTTACCCAACCCCGTCTGGGCAGCCTTCCGAGGTATATTATTTACTTGTCATCAATTTTTCTATTTTATAAATTATAAACACTAATATAACTTTTTCATTTTTCAACATTCTCAGCCTACTCACCCGGACTACCCTGCCCAATCTTCTTACCCTGCCCCGTCTGCGTAACCTTTTGAGGTATATTATTTTATTTAATTTTTAATCAATTTTTCTATGTTATAAATTTTAAACACTAATATACCCTTTTCATTTTTATGCCTTCTTAGCCTGCTCAACCGGACTACCCTTCCCCACCTGCTAACTTTGAGCCTCCACCTCCTCCCTCAGATCAAGCCTTATATTGTGAGTTGTTTGCAGGAGATCCTCATGTACATATTGTTGCATTAGGACAGATGTATTTTTTGGGGGACTCGGTACACCATCAGCCTATGCAAATGGGTCATGTTAGAGTATCAGTACTTGTTATTATAGATCCTACTGCTCTACTACCATTTCCTACTGTGGAGATCACCGGTGTTGGGGAATGTATGGGCCATTTTTTACTTTGTCCAACTTCCCTACTTTGTTATATTTCACATGAGGTATGCGTTTTTTTAAATATTAATTACAAATGATTCCAAATTACTTATAATTTTTTCTAACATTTAACTTATATAAGAATATCTGAAAGCAAAAGAAACTGTACAAATGCAACAAAATGTTCAGGAACAGTTGGTTGTAGATACTTCTGATATTTCTTATGGGTTGAAAAGATTATCTGAGTCGTCTTCTTCCTTGAATTTTATCTATGAGTTTCGTATGACGCCCGATATATGTGTAAGAAATTATCAGTTGAGAATACTGAAAAAAGATATCATGAATTTAGTTAATTTTGAAGAGATCGGGCTGAATGTGGTGCAGTTGTTTTCCATGTAAGTAAATTGACGTTTGAATTGTTATTTCTTTAATAAAAGATTGTTATGTCATTGACTAACTATATTTTCTTTTAAATTAGGTATCTACACAGGATTCTTTTACAAAATGAAACTACAAGAATTTACAGCTTTATAGATCCAGAGTACATTTCCTTGGAAGTCAAACATGTGAAGAATGAAGAAAGAGTTCAATATATATCAGAGAGATTATCACAAGCAGAGATTCAGTGCTGGTTTTTTCCATTTCTTGATAAGTAAGAACATCAACATAATTTTGAACTAATGATCATTATAATGTCATTAATTGTGAACTTTTTGTATTGTAGGAGGCATTGGATGTTAGGCGTATTTTGCCCAAATGAATGCACCTTATATTGGTTTTTCTCTTTATTAGAAAAAGTGCATAATCCATTTTCCAACTTATTAAACAGGTAAGTTGTTTTTTATTTTTATAAGTTTGTTATGTTTAATTTTCATTGTTTACACAAGTTTTATTAGTTCTTATACAAAAAATGCAGTTCATGGAAACATTTTACAAAGGAAAACATGTTAGAAAAGAAACCAACGAAAATCAAATATGTGGATGTACAGGTAATTAGTTTTTATATTTTTGTTATATATTGGTTTTTTTATTAGTTAAATGTTTTATAACTGCAGTGTCATCGTCAAAATGGACATGTTGAATGTGGTTATTATATTCTACGATTCATGTACGAGATAATCACAACTGGGGACACTACTGATTTTCATAAGGTTAGTTGTATTAATTTTTTTATATATTTTCTACCACTTTTTTCTATTTATTAATTTCATATCATTCAATATTATTGTAGGCATTCAATGATTCACAGTCTTATTCCCAATCTGATATGATCCATATTCAATATACTTTTGCAAACTTTTTGTTAAGTCTAATTAAGATTTGAGGTATGTATATTCTAATATTTCAGGTACGTGTATTTTAATTCTAATTTACTTTGAGTTCTCTTAAGTGCCTCTGAAAAAATATTGTTTGATTGTTTTTGTATACTGTGTTTTTTTTTCAGGGGTTTCGATTTTTTTGGAAGTGAAATTGTAATTATTTTATAAAAAAAATTATTTATGGCGTCGGTTATTTTCAAAACCGATGCCGAAAGTTTTTTTTAAAAAAAATGACTTATGGCGTCGGTTTTATCTAAAACCGACACCGAAAAACAGATTTTCGGTGTCGGTTTTCTATAAAACCGATGCCAAAAATCCAGTCAACTCCATTTTGGCGTCGGTTTTATAGAAAACCGACGCCGAAAAGCATGTCTAAATGAAGTTTCGACGTCGGTTTTCTTTAAAACTAATGCCAAAACTCATAAGCAAATTATTTTTAGCGTTGATTTTTGAAAAACCGACGCGAAAACCATATTTTTAACGTCGCCTTTAAAGACGTTGGTTTATAACCGATGTTAATAAGTGTTTTTGCACTAGTGTAATAACCCTAAACACTATAAAAATCCTAAAAAAGCCCCAAAAATCCCTAAAAATGTTAAATACTCTAAAAAAAATTAAAACCCCTTGAAAACCATTAAAACTGCTAGAAACCTTAAAAAAACCCAAAAAACCCATAAACCCCCCAAAACCACTAAAAACACTAAAAACACTTAAAAACTATAAAAAACAAAAAAAAACCTTAAAAAATGAAAACACTAAGAATCCTTAAAAAACAATAAAAACCCTCAAATCCCAAAAACCCCAAAAAACCATAAAATTCCTAAAAAATCCATAAAAATCCCTAAAAATGTAAAAAAACCCAAAACCGTTGAAAACTATAAAAACCCAAATAACCTTAAAAATCCTAAAAACCCATAAAACCCCTAAAAACCCACAAAAAACATAAAATCCTTAAAACTAGTAAAAACATTAAAAAAAACTCTAAAAACTATTTAAAACCCTAAAACACTAAAAACCCCCTAAAAACCCAAAAAACCAAAAAAACACTAAAAACCCCAAAAAACCCTAAGACCCCGCAAAATCCATATAAACCCAAAAACCATAAAAATCCAAAAAAGCCTAAAAATCTATGAAAACTTAAAAACCCTAAAATCTCCAAAAAATCTTTTAAACCCCAAAAACCAATAAAAAACCAACAAACCCACTAAAACTCTAAAAACCATTAAAACCCCTAAACATTATGAAAAAAAACCTTAAAACCCCTAAAAACTCAAAATAAACCCTAAAAACCAAAAAATCCCTAAATTTCCTAAAAACACAGAAAACCCCTAAAAACCCTAAAACTCTAAAAATCCATAAAAACTTTAAAAAATACTAAAAAGTATAAAAATCCAAAAAAAATCCCAAATAATCCCTTAAAGCATAAAAAACCCAAAAAACCCTCTGAAATCCATAAAAACCACTCAAAAAATAAAAAAAACTAAAACCCCATAACAACCCTAGAAACCACTAAAAAACTAAAAACCCTTAAAAAATTAAAAACATAAAAAACTCTAAAATACCTTAAAACCCATAAAAATTTTAAAAACCCTAAAAATAAAAAATAACCTAAATATTCTAAATCGCATAAAAAACATCGAAAAACATTAAAAACTCCTTAAAATCCCTAAAAACCCTAAAAATCCATAAAAACAACAAAAACACTAAAAAATACCTAAAATCTCTAAAAACGCAAACGACCCTTAAACCCTCGAAAGCCATAAAAACCCCTAAAAAGATTTAAAAACCCGAAAAATCATAAAAACACTAAAAACCCTAAAACCGTGAAAAACCCTAAATAACACTTAAAAACCCTAAAACCTCTCAAAATCCCGAAAAAACTTTAAATTCATAAAATCCATTAAAATCTGAAAAAATCCCAAACCCTAAAACTCCAAAAAACATAAAACCCCCAAAAAACCATAAAACCCCTAAAACCCTGAAAACTGTAAACCCCCTGAAAATCCTTAAAACCCAAAACCCCCTAAAAACATAGAAATCCTAAAAAGTCCCTAAAAATCCCAAAAAACATAAAAAGACCTAAAAACCTTGAAAATCCCCTAAGAACCATAAAAACCCCTAAAAACATAAAAAACCAAAAACACCCATAAAATAAAAACCCTCTACAAACATGAAAAAACCTTTAAACCCCTAAAAATGTTAAAAAACTTTAAAAACAATAAAAAACTAAAAAAATACCTAAAATCCCAGAAGACTATAAAAACCCTAAAAACCCCCAAAAAACCCAAAAAACCTCTAAAAACCCTAAAACCCTAAAAACTATAAAAATATAAAAAAATACATAAAATCCCTGAAATCGTAAAAAATCTTAAAACCCTAAAACCCCCCTAAAAAATAAAAAATCCCCTAAAAGCCCATAAAAACCCTAAAAAGCATTAAAAACTCTAAAAACACTTAAAACCCCTGAAAATGTTAAAAAAATCTAAAACCTTAAAACCCTAAAAAACTGAAAAAAACCCTAAACACCAAAGAAGACCCTAAAAGCGCAGAAAAACCCTAAAAATCCTAAAAACCCCTGAAAAACCCGAAAACCATCAAAATCCATAAAATCCCTAGAAACCTTAAAAACCATAAAAATCCCAGAAAACCTAAAATACCCTAAAAACCCTATAAAACTCATAAAACCATAATAACCCCTAGAAACCTTCAAAAACCCTAAAACGCATAAAAATCCAAAAAACCACTCAAAACTCTAAAACCCCTTAAAACCCCTAAAAATTTTAAAAACTCAAAAAAACCCCCTAAAAACTAAAAAGAAAACTAAAAAGCCTAAAAATCCCTAAAAACCCAAAAAACAACTAAAAACCCTCAAAATCCCTAAAAACATTAAAAAACCCTAAAACCATAAAAATCCTAAAAAATACCTAATATCCCTAAAAATGTAAAAAACCCTAAAAAATCAAAAAAACACTAAAACCCTTAAAACCCCAAAAAACTCTTAAAAACCATAGAAACTCTAAAAGGTTAAAAAAACTTTAAAAACTGAAAAATATCATAAAAACACTAAAAACACTAAAAACCAAAAAAAACCCCTCAAAATCCATAAAAACACTAAAAGCCCCCAAAACCATAAAAACCCTAAAAAACCCTAAAAACCCCTAAAACCCCCTAAAAACCCTTTAAAAACTCCAAAACCCCATAGAAACCATAAAACTCCACAAAAAACTATGAAAACTCTTAAAACCCTTAAAAACATTAATAAATTCTAAAAACCCATAAGAAACATAAAAAATATAAAAAACCTAAAAACAAAAAAAAATCCATAAAAACCATAAAAACCATAAACCCCTTGGGAACCCCTAAAAACCCTCAAAATACATAAAACCAAAAAAAAAGTAAAAACCATAAAAATCCTAAAATTTCTATAAAATCCCTAAAAATCTAAAACCCTAAAAACCAATAAAACCACTAAATACTCTAAAAACACTTTAAACCCTTAAAAATGTAAAAAACACAAAAACATTAAAACCCTTAAGACACAAAAAAAATCTAAAAGCCTAAAAAGAACCTAAAAACCTTGAAAATCCCTAAAAACCCTAAAAAACTTAGAAAAATCTTAAAACCCTTAAAATCCCTAAAATCCTAAAAACCCCCTAAAAACCATAAATTTTTTAAAAAATCCCCAAAAAACCCAAAAAATATATAAAAACCTAAAACCCAGATAAACACATGAAAACCACAAGGCCCCTAAAGACCTTAAAAAACCCCAAAAAACCCCCAAACCCATAAAAACCCTAAAAACCCACTAAAAACTCTAAAAACCCTTAAAACCCCTAAAAATATTAAAAAACACCAAAAAACCTTAAAAATACCAAAAAACTCAAACAATCCCTAAAATCCATAAAAACCCTCAAACCCCAAAAAACCATAAAAACCATAAAAAACCATAAAAACCCTGAACCCCTGAAAATCACTAAAACTCTAAAAACCTTTAAAACCACTATTTTTTTAGAAAACTCTAAAAATGTTAAAAACACTAAAAAACAAAAAAAACCTAAAACACCAAAAAATCCTTAAAAACCCTAAAAACACTAAAAACCTAGAAACCATAAAAAATCCTAAAAAGGCAATAAAAATCCCAGAAAACATAAAAAATAAAAATAAAACCCTAAAAATCCTAAAAACCAATAAAACCTTAAAAACCCTTAAATACCTATAAAACCCTAAAAGACCACTAAAAACTATAAAACCCCATAAAACATTAAAAATATCTAAAAACCTTAAAACCCTAAAAAACTCAAAAAACCCTAAAAACCCAAAGACCTTAAAAACCCTGAAAACCCCTGACACTTTAAAAAACCCAGAAATCCCTAAAAACTATATAATCCATAAAAACCCTAAAAACCCTAAAAAACCAAAAAACCATAAAAATACCTGAAAATATTAGAACCCCAAAAAAATCCTAAAAATCCCCTAAAAACCATAAAAAACCAAATAACCTTAAGAACAGTAAAACCCATAAAAATCCCAAAAACCACTAAAAACTCTAAAACCCATTAAAACCCCTAAAAACACTAAAAACTCCATAAAACCCCTAAAAACCCAAAAAACTAAAACACCCTAAATACCCAAAAAGACCTAAAAACCCTGAAGAATGTAAAAAACATAAAAAAACACCTCAAAACCCAAAAAATCACTCAAATCCATAAAAAACACAAAAACCATAAAAATCATTAAAAATCCCTAAAAATCATTGAAGACATAAAAAACACTAAAAACTATAAAACCACTAAAAACTTTGAAAAACCCTGAAAACCCATAAAAATTATAAATAATAACTAAAAACACTAAAAACCCATAAAACCCCAAAAAATGTTAAAAAACTCTAAAAACTTAAAAACCCAAAAAACCCCAAAAAACCCTCAAAATCCCTAAAAACCATAAAAAACCCTAAAAACATAAAAATCCAAAAAAGCCATGAAAAAATAAAATACCCTAAAAACTTTGAAAACCCCATGAAAACCATAATATCCAATAAAAATCTGCTAAAAAATCTAAAAACCCTTAAAACCCTAAAATTAGTAAAATCTCAATAAAACCTAAACCCTAAAAAACTCAAAAAAAATACCAAAAAAACAAAAAAAGCAGTAAAAACCTTGAAAACCCCTAAAAACCCTTGAAAACCCATAAACCCCCAAAAGTTCATAAAATCTCTAAAAAACATGAAAAATCAAAAAAAATCCCTTAAAATCCCTAAAAATGAAAAAAACCCAAAAAACCCTGAAAAAACCCTTGAAAAACATAAAACCCCTAAAAACCTTAAAAACCCTAAAACCCATAAAATCCCTAAAAACCACTAAAAACTCTAAAAACCCTTAAAAGTACTAAAAAAAGTTTAAAAACTCTAAAAATCCAAAAAAACTCAAAAAAACCACTAAAAATTGAAACAGACCCTAAAAACATTGAAGAAACCCTAAAACCCCTAAACCCCCTCAAAATCCCTAAAAACTCAAAAACCCTAAAAACTCAAAAACCCTAAAAAATATCCTAAAAAATCCCAAAAATCCCTGAAAATATTAAAGACCCAAAAAGCCATGAAAAACCCCTAGAAACCATAAAAACCCTAAAAACCATAAAAAATAGTAAAAGCCCATAAAACTTGAAAAAACCACTACGAACACTTAAAACCTTTAAAAGCCCAAAAAATATTAAAAAACTCTAAAAACCCTTTAAAAACCTAAAAACCCAAAGAAACGCCCTAAAAACCCAAAAAGACCCTAAAAACCCATAAAAACATTAAAAACCTTAAAAACCCTTAATACCCTAAAAATCCTTTAAAACCTAAAAAACCCAAAATAAACTTTAAAATCCTAAAAAATCCCTAAAAACCCAAAAAAATCCCCAAATATGTAAAAAACCATAAAAACCACAAAGAACCCATGAAACCCATAAAAAACCAAAAAATATTAAAAATCCTAAAACCCATAAAATCCCTAAAAAGTCAAAAAATGATATAAAATGTTAAATACCCTAAAAAACACAAACGCCCCAGAAATCACTAAAAATCTGAAAATCCATTAAAACCCTTAAAACTTTAAAAATCCCTTAAAACCCTAAAAACATAAAAATCCTAAAGAAGAACTAAAAATCCCTGAAACAAAAAATATCCAAAAAAAACACTTAAAAACCCTGAAAATCTTAAAAACCCCTAATTTTTTTAAAATAACTAAAAACTCATAAAAACCCTAAAAACACACTAAAAACTCTAAAAACCCTAAAACCCTAAAAACATTAAAAAACTCTAAAAATTTGTAAAAACCCAAAAAACCACAAAACCCACCTTAAATTCCAAAAAGACCTCAGAAACCCTAAAAACACTAAAAACCCTAAAAACCATATAAATCCTAAAATATCCTTGAAAACCTAAAAAACCCTAAAAAAATAAGAAAATCACATTAAAACCATAAAACCCATAAAAACCTAAAACACCCCTAAAACCCTAAAACCCACTAATAAATCTAAAACACTTTAAACCCCAAAAATTGTTAAAAACTATAAAAAAACCATTAAAATCCTAATTAACTCAAAAAACTCCCCCCAAAACCCATTAAAACCCTAAAAACAAAAAAAACCTAAAAACCATAAAAATCATAAAACTCCATAAAAATCCCTAAAAATGTAAAAAAACCCCAAAACACTGAAAAATCCTTGAAAACCATAAAAACCCCATAAAAACCTTAAAAACCCTAAAAACCCTAAAAACCAAAAAAAGATAATAAAACCACTAAAAAATCTAAAAACCCTTTAAACCCATAAATATGTTAAGAAACTCTAAAAATCCTTAAAACACTAAAATACTCAAAAACCCTAAAAACAAAAAAAACCATAGAAACCCTAAAAACCCTAAAAACATTAAAAACACTAAAAACCATAAAACACTCAAAATTCCAGAAAACTGTAAAACCCCTAAAAACAATAAAAATATTAAAAATCCATAAAAACCCCTAAAAATACAAAAAACTAAAAAACCCCTGAAAACCATAAAAATTCCTAAAACTTTAAAATACCCTAAAAACCAATAAAATCCCTAAAAACTAATAAAAAATCTAAAACCCTTAAGAGAGTCAGAGTTACTCCCACCATTTACATGCACAAATCGAAAATCACCTTGTTAATGGAGGGTTATAACCACATTTTTATGCCTTTCAAAAAAACTCTAAAACCCCTTAAACACCCTAAAAGCATTTATAAACTCTAAAATACCATAACACTCTAAAAACCCAAAAAACCCCTTAGAAACCAAAGAAAATCTATAAAAACCATAACCTGTAAAACCCTAAAAAAACCAAAAATCCCAAAGAATCTTTAAAAACCCTAAAACGCCAAAACACCAAAAAACCATAAAATTCTTTAAAAGGACCTAAAAAACCCCAAAAACATGAAAACCCCTAAAACCAATGAAAATCCCAAAAAACATAAAAACTCCTAAAAACCTCAAAAAACCCAAAAAAAACTAGAAAACCCCTAAAAACCCACTAAAAACACTAAAAACCCTAAAAACCATGAAAACCAATAAAAAGACTAAAAAACCCTAAAAACCCCTAAAACCCTCAAAATCCCCAAACCCCTAAAAACATTTAAACCCATAAAAATCCTAAAAAATCCTTAAAATCCCTAAAAACCTTAAAAACACAAAAAACCCATAAAAACCTGAAAACCCACTAAAAACCATTTAAACCCCTAAAAATGTTAAAAAACTCTTCAAAACCAAAAAAAACTTCTAATAACCTTGAAAAACCCTAAATCACATAAAACCCTAAAAACCCTAAAAACCTTAAAAATCATAAAAATGCTAAAAAACCCTGAAATATCCTATAAACCAAAAAAATCCCAAAAAACTATAAAAAACCACAAAAATCCTGAAAATCCCTAAAAATATCTGAAAACATTAAAACCCCAAAAAATATGAAAAACACCTACAAGCTATAAAAACCCCTAAAAACACTAAAAACCCAAAAAATCACTAAAAACTCTAAAAACCGCTAAATCCATGATAAATGTTAAAAATCTCTAAAAACCTTTAACACCCTAAAAAACTCCAAAAAAATCCTATATACCCAAAAACAAAACCATAAAAACCCTAAAAACATTAAAAAACCCAAAAACACCTCAAAATCACTAAAACCCTAAAAAACATAAAAACCATAAAAATCCTAATAATCCGTAAAAATCACAGAAAATGTAAAAAATGCTAAAAAACCCTAAAGAGCCCCTAAAAACCTTAAAAACTATTAAAAACCACAAAAAACCCATAAAAACTGAAACACACTAAAAACTCTAAAAACCCTTAAAACCCCTAAAAACTTTAAAAAACTTTAAAAAATATTTAATACCCTAAAAAAGTAAAACAACCCTAGAAACCCTAAGAAAACCATAACAACCATAAAAAACCCTACAACCCCTAAAAACCCTAAAAAACACAATAAAACCCTCCAAATCCCTAAAATACCTAAAAGACCCTAAAAACCATAAAAATCCAAAAAAATCCCTAAAATGATGAAAAAGTAAAAAAACCCTAAAAACCCAAAAAAACCCTTAAAACCATAAAACCCCTTAAAACCTTAAAAACCCTAAAAATCGATAAAAACCCAAAAAACCCAATAAATACTTTAAAACTCTTAAAACCCCAAATAACATAGAAAAACTCTAAAAAACCATAAAACCCATAAAATGCTTGAAAAAACCCTAAAAACCCTAAAAACCCTTAATAACCCTAGAAACCCCAAACACCATAAAACCATAAAAATCCTAAAAAAGCCAAAAAAAAATCCCAAAAAACGTAAAAACCCTAAAAACCCTGAAAGCCCCATCAAAATGATAAAACCCCTAAAACCTTAAAAAATTCTAAAAACCCATAAAAACCCTTAGAACCAAAAAAAATATAAACACCTTTAAAAAACAAAAAAACATTAATAAATTCTAAGAAAACCATAAAACACCAAAAACTCAAAAAAAACCTAAAAACCCAAAAAACCATAAAGCCCAAAAAACCCAAAAAACCCTAAAAATTCCTAAAAACACCTAAAACCCTTAAAAATCCCTAAAAACACTAAAAACCCAAAAAAATCCTAAAAAATCATTAAAAATCCCTAAAAATGTAAAAAACCCTAAAAATACTAAAAAACATAAAACCCTAAAAACCATTAAACCCCTAAAAACCCATAAAATCCCCCAAAACTCTAAAACCCCTTTAAACCCTTAAAAACATTAAAAACACTAAAAAACCTTTAAACTCCTAAAAACTCAAAAAAATCCTAAAAACCCAAAAAGAAACAAAAAACCTGAAAGAAAACCCTAAACCCCTAAAACCCTAAAAATCCATAAATCCCTCAAAACCCCCTCAAAATCCTAAAAAACCAAAAACCCATAAAAATCCAAAAAAGCACTAAAAAACCCTGAATAGGTAAAAAACCATAAAACCCTGAAAAACCTATAAAAATCAAAGAAAATCCTAAAACCCATAAAAACCTGGAAAAAAACACTAAAAACTCTAAAACCCTTTAAACCCATAAAAATGTTAAAAACTCAAAAAAAAACCTTAAACCCCTAAAATTTCAAAAAAAACACAAAAATCTAAAAACCGTAAAAACCCTAAAAACCTAAAAAAACCCTTATAAACTTTAAAATATTCCTAAAAACCCAAAAAAAACCCAAAAAACCACTAAAAACTCTAAAAACCCTATAAACCCCTAATTACGTTAAAAACTCTAAAAAACCTTAAACACCCTAAAAACTCAAAAAAAAACTCTAAAATCCCAAAAAACTACAAATACCCTCAAAATCCTGAAAATCCTAAAAAACCCCTAAAAACCATATAAATCCTAAAAAAATCCCACAAAATCCCTAAAAACGTAAAAAAACTCAAAAAACCAAAAAAACACCCAAAAAACCATAAGAAACCCTAAAAATATTAAAAACCCATAAACCCCTAAAAATCCAAAAAAATCATTAAAAACTCTAAAAACCCATAAAAAACCTAAAACATTACAAAACTCTGAAAACCTTAAAAAACCTAAAAAACTCAAAAACCCCTAAAAAATACTTAAAAACTATAAAAACCACTAAAAAACTATAAAACCTTAAAAACACAAAAAAACTTGAAAAATACCTGAAAACCAAAAAACCTCTAAAAACCCTTTAAAACCACAAAAACGATAAAATACACTAAAACATTAAAAACCCTAAAAAATAAAAAAACCCTACAAACCCAAAAAGACTATAAAAACTCAAAAACCTCAAAAAACACTAAAAAACCTAACAACCCTTAAAAATTATCAAAATCCTTAAAACCCTAAAAACCATAAAAAATCCTAAAAAGCTCCAAAAAATTCCCTGAAAATATAAAAAAACCTAAAAACCCTAAAAACCCTCTAAAAATTATAGAAACCCCTAAAAACCTTAAAAACCAGAAAACCAACAAAAACCATAAAACCCACTAACACTATAAAATCCCTTAAACTAATAAAAACGTTTAAAAACTATAAAAAACCTTCAAAACCCTAAAAAACTGAAAAAAAAACCCCAAAAAACCAAAAAGTAATTAAAACCCTAAAACTCCTAAAAAACCCTGAAAACCCCTAAAATCCACAAATTCCATAAAAACACAAAAAACCCGTAAAAACCTTAAAAATCCTAAAAAGACCCTAAAATCCATGAAAATGTAAAAAACCCAAAACCATGAAAAAACTGTTAAAAAACCTAAAAACCCTTGAAAACCATAAAAAACCCTAAAACCCATAAATCCTTAAAAACCACTAAAAATTCTAAAAACCCTTAAAACCCCAAAAAACATTAAAAACTCTAAAAACCTTAAAACCCCAAAAAAACTAAAAAAACATAAAACCCCAAAAATACCCAAAAACCCTAAAAATCCCTAAAAATCCTAAAAAATACTCAAAACTATAAATCCCTTAAAAATCCCTAAAAACCAGAAATATCCTAAAAAATACTAAAATCCCTGAAATGTTAAAAAAACATTAAAAAAACATAAAACCCTAAAAAACTTAAAAATCCCTAAAAACCCAATAATACCCTAAAACGCCTTAAAAACCTAAAAACTCTAAAACCCCCTAAAAATCCCTAAAAACGATAACATACCCTAAAAACTCTAGAAACCCCTAAAAACCATTAAATCCTAAAAAAATACCTAAAAATCTGTAAAAACGTAAAAAAACACTAAAATAATGAAAGAACCCTGAAAACCATAAAACCCCGAAAAACTATAAAAACCCTAAAACCCCATAAAAAACCTAAAATCCCTAAAACCATAAAAATCCTAAAAAATCCATAAAAATCCTTGAAAACGTAAAAAACCTTAAAAACCTTGAAAAAACCAAGAAAACCAAGAAAACCACTAAAAATATAAAGACCTAAAAAACCCAAAAAACCAATAAAAACACTAAAAAATCTAAAGACAATATGAACGAGATTGAAGGTATCTTGCCGCAGAATATTATCACACAAATACAAAACTACAGTTTTATGGACATCGATTGTCTCATTTGGAAGCCAAATATGGTTGGGCTGTTGAGTGTGAAGGAGTTTTACCGGTCTGAATGTAAGTAGGGAATTCAGCCCCCTGCTTGGCTCTCTAAATTTCGGAGGCCCTTCATTCCTCCCTCTAGCTACCTGCTGCTGTGGAAAATTTGGAGAAATAGATTGCCAGTTCAAGAGAAATTGAAAAGAGTTGGGTGGTGTTTGGCCTCTGCTTGTTCGATCTGTCTTCAGGATGAAGAAAATCTGCAGCACATTTTTCTTAAGTGCCGGTTGGCTGCAGGTCTTTGGGATCATTTACAGGGCATATTCCAGCTGAAAATCTGCACGGACAACACGCTGTCTGCTATTTTCAGCAGTGTTGTAGGCATGCAATGCAGTCAGCAAATTGCCAATCTGCTTCTTGCTGTCGTTGCGGCTCTTACTGCTTTTGTGTGGGCAGCTCGGAACAAAGTGGTTTTCGATAATGATTCATGCTGCATCAGAAATGGTGTGGTGGCAATTCATCAAGCAGTCCATGCGGCGGCTCATATCCAGGATGGTATGATGGATAATGATATTAAGGACCTTATTGTGTTGAGAACTCTCAGAATTTCTGGAAGATGCAGGAAACAGAAGGACTTTAAATTCATTCGGTGGATTCCACCAATCCCAGAATGGATAAAAGTTAATGTGGATGGTGCAGCCCTTGGCGCGCCTGGTCCCTCCGGGTGTGGTGGTGTTTTCCGGACGTATAGAGGCTTTGTTAAAGGATGCTTTTATCATTACATTGGGAATGGATGTGCTTATGAAGCGGAGCTATGGGCCATGATTAAGGTTGTACAGTTTGCGGTCCACTTCAGGTGGACACAACTATGGATTGAATCTGACTCGATGTTGGCGGTGGAAGCCCTCAAAAGCAAAACAAGGACAATCCCATAAAGGCTCCTCCCACAATGGGTTGACTGTTTGAGAATCTCTCAGGGTATGAACATTATGGTCACACATATATACAGGGAAGCGAACAAGGTGGCGGACATACTCTCCAAGAAAGCAATTGAGGATGGATGTTCCATGTGGTCATTTATTGCACCAGATTTCTGCACTCCCCTTGTGGACTCAGACATGAAGGGTGAATTGCACACTCGGATGTGCAAACCCTCCTTGTAATGCCTTGTACCTTTATTTTATGTTATTATATTTTGTGGGGCTGGGACCCGCCCGGCCCCAAACATGCTTTGCCTAAAAAACCCTAAAAAATAAAAAATAAACCCTAAAACCCCCAAAGACCCTAAAACCCATAAAAACCCCAAAACCAAAAAAACAATTAAAAAAACTCAAAATACATAAAAACCAAAAAAAACATAAAAATAAAAAAAAATTATAAAAAATGCCAAAAAATCCTTGAAAATGTAAAAAACCCTATAGCCCTGAAAACTCATAAAAACAAAAAAAACCCATAAAACTCTAAAAACCCTTAAATCCCCATTAAAACCTATTAAAAAACTAAAAACTCTAAAAACCCTTAAAACCCTAAACATGTTTAAAAACTCTAAAAATACATAAAAATAATAAAAACTCAAAAAACCCTAAAAACATCAAAAACCTTAAAAACCCAAAATATCCATAAAAATCAAAAAAATCCACTAAAATCTTTAAAAATGCTTTAAAACCCTAAAATATCCTAAAACCCTTAAAACCCTAAAAAACCTTAAAACACTCATAATTTCTAAATATCCTAAAAATGCAAAAAACCATAAAAATGCTAAAAATCCTTAAAAATCCCTGGAAAAATAAAATACCTTAAAACCCCTTAAAACCATAATACCATAAAAAACCTAAAAATTCCTAAAAACCCATAAAAACATAAAAACACATAAAAACTCCAAAAACCCATTTAATCCCATAAAACATTAGAAAATTATAAAAAACCTTTAAACCCTAAAAAACTCAAAAAAACCTAAAAACCCAAAAAACCTAAAAAACCCTAAAAACCATAAAAAACCTAAGAAACCATGAAAACCCCAACAAAAATCAAAAAACCCCCCTCAAAATCCATAAAAACTAAAAAAACCCAAAAAACCATAAAAATTCTAAAAAGGCCTAAAATCCCTAAAGACATAAAAACACTAAAAAAGCTAAAAACCCCTAAAACCCCTAAAATATTAAAAACCCCAAAACCCCAAAACCCTCAAAACCACTAAAAACTCTAAAAAACACTTAAAACACCTAAAAATATTAAAAAAAGTAAAAAACCTTAAAAACCTTAAAAACTTAGAAAAACCCAAAAAACATTAAAACCCCTAAAACCCTTAAAAATATAGAACACCTCTAAAACCCTCAAAGTCTCTAAAAAACATAAAAAACCCTAAAACCATAAAAATCCTAAAATCCCCCCAAATACTTCAAAACATAAAAAACTCAAAAAACCCTAAAAATCGATGAAAACCATAAAAACCCTAAAACCCCATAAAACCCCAATAAATCATAAAAAAAACTCTAGAAACCCTTAAAACCCCTAAAAATGTTAAAAAAGTATAAAAAAACTTAAAATCCATAAAAAAACACACAAAAAACCATAAAACCCCAAAAAACTATAAAACCATAAAAACCCTAAATACACTAAAAAATCCAAAAAAAACCCTTAAAATCACTAAAAAACCTAAAAACCATAAAAACCATAAAAATATTTAAAAAATACCTAAAAATCTTTGAAAATGTAAAAAACCCTAAACCCCCCTAAAATCCTTAAAAACACTATTAACTAAAAACCCTAAACCACTAAAAACTCAAAAAACCCTTTAAAAACCTAAAAATGTTAAAAACTCTAAAAACACTTAAAACCCTAAAAATCCAAAAAACCCAAAAAACCAAAAAACCCTAAAAAACCATGAAAACCCCTAAAACCCCTCGAAGTATCTAAAAATCCCAAAGAACCCTAAAAACCCTAAAAGTCCTAAAGAATCCCTAAAAATCAATTAAAACGTATGAAATCCTAAAAAACCTAAAAAATCCCTAAAACCATAAAACCCCATAAAAACCATAAAACCCCCCAAAAAACCTAAAACCCACTAGAAACTCAAAAAATCCTTTAAACCTCTAAAAACATTAAAAACTTTAAAAACCTAAAAAACCTTAAAAAACTCAAAGAAACCAAAAAATCCCTAAAAACCATAAAATCCTAAAAACTCTAGAACCCAAAAAACCCTAAACCCCTTAAAATCCCTAAAACCCTACAGAACTGTAAAAATCCATGAAAACAAAAAAAACCAAAACCCAAAAAAAAACCTAAAACCCATAAAAACCCTTAAAAAACTTAAAAACATAAAATTATATAAAAACGCTAAAAACCACTAAAAACTCTAAAAATCCTTAAAACGACTAAATACCTTAAAAACTATGGAAAACCTTAAAACCCTAAAAAAACACTAAATAAACCCAAAACCCAAAAAGACCCTAAAAACTCAGAAAAAACCCCTAAAACCCCTCAAAATCCCAAGAAACCATAAAAACCATAAAATTCCTAAAAAGGTCGTAAAAATCCCTAAAAATTTAAAAAACCCTAAAATCCATGAAAACCCACTAAAAACCAAAAAAACCTCTAAAAACCTTAAAAATATGAAAAACCCCATAAAAACCCTAAAAACCACTAAAAAATCTAAAACCCTTTAAAATCCTTAAAATGTTAAAAAACTCTAAAACAATACGAAAACCTTTAAAAACCCCAAAATAACCTAAAAATCCTGAAAAAAATAAAAAAACATTAAAATAATCTAAGTAACCTAAAACCCCGGAAATCCCTAAAAACCCTAAAAAACCCTAAAACCCAAAAAATCCTAAAAAATCCCTTAAAATCCCTGAAAATGTAAAAACCCTAAAAACCCTAAAAACCACTAAAAACCATAAAACACCTAAAAACCATGAAAAAACCTAAAAACCCATAAAACCTATAAAACCCATAAACCATTAATACTCTAAAAACCCTTAAAACCCCTAAAAATGTTTAAAAAACTCTAAAAATCCCTAAAACACCTAAAAAATCAGAAAACCCCTAAAAGTCTAAAAAGACACTAAAAACCATGAAAAACACAAAAATCTCTAAAAATCCCTAAAAACCTTCAAAATCCCTAAAAGCCCTAAAAAACTCTAAAACCATGAAAATCCTAAAAACCCTAAAAATCACTGAAAATGAAAAAAACCCTAAAAAACATGAAAATCCCCTGAAAACCATAAAAATACCTAAATCTCCTGAAAATCATAAAACTGCCTAAAACCCCTAAAAACCCATAAAACCCCTAAAAACCGTCTAAAACTCCTTTAAACCCCTAAAATGTTTAAAAACTCACAAAATTGATAAACAACTAAAAAACTAAAAAAACCCAAAAAAACAAAAAAACCCTAAAAACACTAAAAACCCTGAAAATCCCAAAAAATCCCTAAAACCACTGAAAATCCCTAAAACTGAAAAAACCCAAAAAACCATAAAATAATAAAAAATTCCTAAAAATCCTTGAAAATGTAAAAAAAACCCTACAAACCCTGAAAATCACTAAAAACCATAAAACCCCTAAAACCTAAAAAACCCTAAAACCCATAAAAACCCTAAAACTACTAAAAACACTAAAAACCCTTAAAACACCTAAAAACCTAAAAAACACTAAAATCCTTTAAAACTCTAAAAAATAAAAAAAAACCCAAAACACAAAAAAAACCATAAAAACTCTAAAATCCATAAAAATCCTTAAAACCCATAAAAACTTTAAAAAACTCTAAAAACCCTCAAAAATCCTAAAAATATCAAAAAAACTCTAGAACAAAAAAAATTATAGAAATCATAAAAATCCTAAAAACCCCTAAAACAATCAAAATCCCTAAAACCCCTAAAACCAATAAAATTTTAAAAAATCCCTTAAAACCACTAAAATTAGGAAAAACCCCTAAAAACCATAAAACCCCTAAAAACCATAAAAACCCTAAAACCACCTAAAAAACAATAAAAACTGTAAAAACCCTTAAACCCCTAAACACTTTTAAAAATTATAAAAATATTAAAATCCCTAAAAACTAAAAAAACCTTAAACCCCACAAAAAACCATAAAACCCTAAAAACACTAAAAGCCTAAAAACTCTAAAAAACTTCAAAAAACCTCTATAAACCCTCAAAATCCATAAAATCCCTAAAAACCATAATACATACTGAAATCCCAAAAAGCCCTAAATATACATGAAAATGTAAAACCCCCTAAAAACCTTGAAAACCCCCTTAAAACCATGAAAACCTTAAAAACCCTAAAAACACTAAAAACCCACAAAATTCCTAAAACCCACTAAAAACATTAAAAATCATTAAAACCCCAAAAAATGATTAAAAGTTCTAAAAATCTTTAAAACCCTAAAAAATAAAAAATAAAATTCTAAAAATGCAATAAAAATGATAAAAACCTTAAAAACCCTAAAAACCATGAAAACCCCTAAAAACCCAGAAAATATGTAAAAATCCTAAAAACCATAAAATTCTAAAAAAATCCCTACAAATCCCTAAAAATTTAAAATATCCTAAAACCCTAAAAACCCCCAAAAGAACATAAAACCCCCTAAAAACCTTAAAACCCCTAAAAACACTAAAAATCACTAAAAACTCTAAAACCCTTAAAACATTAAAAAAATCTAAAACACCTTAAAAACCCTAAAGAACTCCAAAACCCTAAAACCCAAAAAAAACACCTAAAACCCTAAATGCACTAAACCTACTTAAAACCCATAAACCCCCCCCCCCCCAAAATTCCTAAAACCCCAAAACAAATAAATAACATTAAAATCCTAAAAAAGACCTCAAAATCCCTAAAAACATAAATAACCATCAAAAACCCCTAACAACCATAAAAACTCTTAAAAACCTTAAAAAACCATAAAAATCCTAAAAAGCAACTAAAACTACAAAAACCCTTAAACCCACTAGAAACATTTAAAAACTCTAAAAAACATTTAAACCCTAAAAACTCAAAAAACCCCTAAAAACACCGACAACCATACAACCCCCCAAATCCCTAAAAACCCTTGAAAACCCTTTAAAAAACCTCAAAATCCATAAAACCCCTAAAAATCCTAATAACCATAAAAATCCTAAAAAATCCCTAAAAATACCTGAAAATGTAAAAACCCCGAAAAACTATAAAAATCCTTGAAAAACCATAAAAATTCCTAAAATCCTTAAAGAACCCCTAAAAACCTATAAAAACCCTAATAAACCACTAAAGACTATAAAAACCCTTAAAACACATAAAACATGAAAAAACTCTAAAGAACCATAAAAACCCTAAAAACAAAAAAAAAACCATAAGACCCCTGAAAAACCCAAAAAACCCTCAAAATACCTAAAAACACTAGAACCCTAAAAATACCTAAAAACCCTAAAACACAAAAAAAATCATAAAAAATCCATAAAAATCTCTGAAAACGTAAAAAACCCTAAAAACACTAAAGAAAACTCTAAAAACTATACATACCTCTAAAAACCTTAAAACCCCATAAAAACCCACTACAAACTCTAAAAACCATTAAAACCATTAAAATCATTAAAAACATTAAAAACACTAAAAAACTAAAAAAACACCAAAAACCATAAAAACCCAAAAACCCAAAAACCCTAAAAACCCGTAAAACATTCAAAATCCCTAAAAATCCTAAAAAACCATAAACCCATAAAAATCCTAAAAAAGACCCAAAAATCCCTGAAAACATAAAAACCCAAAAATCACTGAAAACTCCCTGAAAATAATAAAAACACCCAAAACCCTCCATAACCCTAAAACCCCTAAAATCCCACAAAAAACTTTAAAACCCATTGAAACCCCTTAGAATGTTAAAAACTCTAAAATCCCTAAAAACCCTAAAAACATAAAAAAAACCATACACCCAAAAAACTATAAAAACTTAAAAACCATGAAAAACCACGAAAAACCCTCAAAATCCCTAAAACCCTAAAAACCATAAAAATATTCAAAAATCCCAAAAAATATAAAAAACCCTAAAAATCGTGAAAAACCTCTGAAACCCATAAAACCCCTTAATAACCTTAAAAAACCCTATAACCCCATAAAAATCTTAAAAAGAAACTAAAACTATAAAATCCCATAAAAACCTTAAAAACGTTAAGAAACTATAAAAAACCATAAAACACTAAAAACTCAAAAAAACCCAAAAAACCTAAAAAAACCCCTTAAACCCCTAAAAAAACTCTGAAAATCCCTAAAACCCCTCAAAATCCTTAAAAACTGTAAAAACCCTAAAAACCATAAAAATGCTAAAAAATCCCTAAAAGTCACAGAAAACATAAACAACCTTAAAATCCTTGAAAACCCTAAAAACAATAAAAACCCTAAAAACCTTGAAACCCCCCTAAAAACCATAAAAAACCCTAAAAACCACTAAAAACTATAAAACCCTTCAAACCCCGAAAAGCGATAAAAATACTATAAAAACCGTAAAAACCTAAAAAACTCAGAAAAAGCCTCTGAAACACAAAAAAAATCATAAAAACCCTAAAAAACTAAAAACCCTAAAACCCCCCAAAATCACTAAAAATCCTAAAGACCCTTAAAACCATAAAAATCCAAAAAAAATCCCAATAATACATGAAAATGTAACAAACCCTAAAAACCATGAAAACACCTAAAAACCATAAAACCCCTAAAACCTAAAAAAACCCCAAAAATCCGATTAAAACCCTAAAAATCCACTAAAACTATAAAAACCCTTTAAACCCCTAAAAACGTTAAAAACTCGAAAAACCCCTAAAAACTCAAGAAAAAAAAACTAAAAAAAACTAAAAAAATTCTAGAAAACTATGAAAAACCCTAAAATCCCCAAAAAATCCCTAAAAACATAAAAAGCTATAAAAACCCTAAAAACCCCCTAACATCCATAGAAAACCCTAAAATGCTTAAAACCCCTAAAAATCCATAAAAACCCTAAAAACCCTAAAAAAACCTCAAATCCCTAAAAACCCTAAAACCCATAAAAATCCTAGAAATCCCTAAAAGTTCATTAAAACGTAAAAAATCCTAAAAAACATGAAATACCCCTGAGAACCATAAAAACCCCTAAAAACATCTAAATACCCTAAAACATAAAAACCTTAAAAACCCACTAAAAACTCTAAAACAACTTAAAACGACTAAAAACCTTAAAAAATTATAAAAAACATTAAAAACCAAAAAAAACTAAAATAACCCTAAAAACCCTAAAAACTCAAAAAACTTTTGAAAACTGCTAAAAACCCTAAAAATCCCTAAAAACCCTAAAAATGACTAAAATTCATAAAAATACTAAAAAAATCCCTAAAATCACTGAAAATGTAAAAAACCATGTAAACCCCTGAAAACCATAAAAACCCAAAAAAAACTTAAAAAAACCTAAAACACCATAAACATCATAAAACCTACTCAAAACTCTAGAAACACCTAAAACCCCTAAAAACGTTAAAAATACTCTAAAAACCATAAAAACCCTAAAAAAGATAAAAGACCCTAAAACCCCATAAAAACATAAAAACACAAAAACCCCCAAAACACGAAAAAAAACCCTGAAAACCCCTCATAATCACTAAAAACCTTAAAAGGGCCTTAAAACCATAAATATCTAAAAAAGCGCTAAATATCCTTAAAACCTAAAAAACCCCCCAAAACCATAAAAACCCCCAAAAACCAAAAAACCCCTCAAAACCATAAAACCCCTCAAAACAATAAAAACCCCTAAAAACCTTTAAAAACCCACAAAAACCCCAAAACCACTAAAAACTCTAAAACCCCTTTAAACCTCTAAAAACTTTTAAAAACTCTAAAAACCTTAGAAACCCTAAAAAAACTCAAAAAAACCCTAAAAACCCTAAAAAACCCTAAAAAACATAAAAATAAAAAAAAACTCTAAAAACCCTAAAAATCCTAAAAAGTCCCTAAAATCCCTGAAAACTTAAAAAACCCTAAAAACCCATAAAACCCCTAAACACCGCTAAAAATCTAAAAACCCTTAAACACCTTAAAAACATTAAAAAAACTCTAAAACCCCTTAGAAACCTTCAAAAAGTAAAAAAACCCTAAAAACCTAAAAAAAACCTTAAAAACCTAAAACCTTGAAAACCCCTAAAAATTTAGAATCCCTGAAAACCATAAAAAACCCTAAAAACACAAAAAAGACCATAAAAACCCTATAATGCTTAAAAACCCTAAAACGCTTAAAAACCCTAGAACCCTTAAAACTCTAAAAAACCACTAAAAATTCTAAAAACCATTAAAATCCCTTAAAGCGTTAGAAAACTCCAAAACCCCTTAAAAATTCTAAACACTAAAAAAACCCTAAAACCCAAAAAAACCTTAAAACCTCGAAAACCCTAAAACCCCTAAAAACCCTCAAATTCGCTAAAAACCCTAAAAACCATAAAAATCAAAAAAATCCTAAAGAATCCCAAATAATCTCTAAAAATGTAAAAAAACCCTAAAACCCCCTAAAAAGAATAAAAACCCACAAAAACTTAAAAAAACTTAAACCCCATAAAAACCCTAAAACCACCAAAATATCTGAAAACCCTTTAAACACCTAAAAAGGTTTAAAAAATCTAAAAAACCTTAGAAACACTAAAAACTCAATAAAAACCCTAACACCCAAAAATCCATAAAAATCCTAAAAAACATAAAAACCCTAAAAACCTTAAAAACCATGAAAGACCCTAAAACCCCTGAAAATCCTTTAAAACCCTAAAAACCATAAAAATCCTGAAAAATCCTTAAATATCCCCAAAATTGTAAAAATGCCTAAAAACCATGAAAAAACCCTGAAAACCATAAAAACCCCTAAACCCCTAAAACCCCCTAAAAACCCATAAAAACCCTAAAAACCCACTAAAAACTCTAAAACCCATTAAAACCATTAAAATGTAAAAAAAACTATTAAATACCTTAAAAACCCTAAAAACTTGAAAAAACCTAAAAACCCAAGAAAACCATAAAACCCCTAAAAACCCTAAAAACCATAAAAACCCTCAAAATCCCAAAAAAACCCCAGAAAACCCCTAAATACCATAAAAACCCTAAAAATCCCTAAAAATCCCTAAAAACATAAAACACCGTAAAATCCAATAAAAACCCATTAAAACCATAAAGACCCCAAAAACCCATAAAAACCCTAAAAACCCCTAAAATCATTAAAAAAACTTAAAACCCCTAAAATGTTAAAAAAACTAAAAAATATTTAAAACCCTAAAAACTAAAAAAACACCAAAAACCCGAAAAATGAAAAAACCCAAAAAACCCCTCAAAATCCCTAAAAACTATAAAAACCATGAAAAACATAAAAATACCCAAAAATACCAAAAAATATAAAAACAATAAAAATAATGAAAAACATCTAAAAACCATAAAAATCTTTAAAAACCCATAATAACACTAAAAACCATAAAAACTCTAAAAACCCTAAAGCCCTAAAAATCCGAAAACCCCTAAAAATCTCTAAAAACATAAAAAACTCTAAAAACTAAAAAAAATCCTAAAAGATCCCTAAAAATCCCTAAAAACATAAAAACCCTAAAAACCCTGAAAACCCCCAAAAACCATAAAAACCTCTAAAAACTCTAAAAACCCACTAAACCCACTATAAAACCTTAAAAACCCTAAAAACGTTAAAAAACTCTAAAAACCATTAATGCCCTAAAAACCCCAAAAAACCTTAAAACCATAAAAACCCTAAATGACCATTAAAACCCTTAAAACCCTCAAAATACCTAAAAACCCTAAAAAATACTAAAAACCATAAAATCCTTAAAATTCCCAAAAAAATCCTTGAAAACATTAAAAAACCTAAAACCCCCAGAAAACCATAAAAACACCTAAAACCCTTAAAAATCCTGAAAACCACTAAAAACTCTAAAACCTCTTAAAACCCCAAAAAATGTTAAAAAAACTATAAAAACCCTAAAAACCTAAAAAAATCCATAAAACCCCTAAAAACCCTAAAAAACACTAAAAAACTAAAAATATATAAAACCTCTAAACCCCCTTAAAAACCATAAAAATATTAAAAAAGCCCTATAAATTCCTAAAAACATAATAAAACCTAAAAAACCCTTAAAACCCCCAAAACCATAAAACCCCTTAAAACCTTAAAAACCCATAAAAACCCTAAAAATCACTAAAAAATCTAAAACCCATTAGACCCTTAAAAACATTGAAAAATCTAAAAACCCGTAAAAACCCTAAGAAACTATAAAACCCATAAAACCCCCAAAAAACCCTCAACATCCCTAAAAAATCCTAAAATAAAAAAATCCTAAAAATCCCTAAAAATCCTGAAAAATCTAAAAAACCACAAAACCCTCAAAAACCCCTTAAAATCATAAAAATTTCTAAAAACCTTAAAAAACTATAAAACCCCTAAAACCACTAAAAACTAAAAAAACCCTTAAAACCTTTAAAAATGTTAAAAAACTCTAAAAAACCATAAAACATTGAAAAAAACTCAAAAACCCCTAAAACACCAAAAAACCATAAAAATACTAAAAACCCTAAAAAACGCTCAAAACCCCAAAAACTGTCAATATCCCTTAAAACTGTAAGAAAGCTTAAAACCCATAAAAATACAAAAAAATTCATAAAACTCACTAAAAATGTAAAAAACCCTAAACCCCCTAAAAACACCCAGAAAACAATAAAAACCCCTAAAAATCGTAAAAACCCTAAAACCCCATAAAAACCCTAAAAACTGCTAAAAACTCTAAAAACCCTTTAAACACCTAAAAATGTTAAAAAACTCTAAAAAACCTTAAAACCCCTAAAAACTCAAAAAAACCTAAAAACCCAAAAAAAAACCATAAAATCCCTAATAACCCTAAAAGCCATAAAACCCCACTAAAAATATAAAAGCCCTTACAACCCCAAAAACATAAAAAACTCTAGAACCCTTTAAAACCCTACAAAACTCAAAAAAATCATAAAACCCTAAAAAACCCCTAAAAAGCATTGAAAAACCCCCCAAAACCCTCAAAATCCCTAAAACCCCTAAAAACCCTAAAAACCATAAAAACCATTAAAAATCCCTAAAACCTCTAAAAATGTAAGAAACCCTAAAACCCAGATGGACCCCTAAAAACCATAAAACCCCTAAAAACCATAAAAACCATTAAAACCCATAAAAACTGATAAAAACCCTAAAAACCACTAAAAACTCTAAAAACCTTTAAAACCCCTAAAAACATTAAAAACTATAAAAAACTTAAAACCTATAAAAAACTCAAAAAAACCATCAGAACCCAAAAACATAAAAAAATAAAACCCCAAAAATCCTTTAATATCCTAAAAAATACCAAAAAACAAAAACCCCCTAAAAACTGAAATAAAATCCTGAATACCGAAAATAACATAAAAGACTAAATGCCATTAAAACCCCTAAAAACCCCTAAAACTCCTCAAAATCCCTAAAATCCCTAAACCCCCTAAAAACCATAAAACCCTAAAAATGCCTTAAAACTCACCAAAAATCAAAAAGAACCTAAAAACATTGAAAACCCCATGAAAATAATAAAACCCCTAAAAACCCATAAAAACTCTAAAAACCCAATAAAAATTCTAAAAACCCATAAAAATCCTAAAAATGTTAAAATATTTAAAACCCCTAAAAACTAAATAAACCCAAAAAACAAAAAAAAAACCAAAAACCCCTAAAAACTCTTAAAAACCCAGAAAACCACCAAAACCCTCAAAATCCCTAAATACCCAAAAAACCCAAAAAACCATAAAAATCCTAAAAAATCCATGAAAACTTAACAAACCATAAAAACCTTGAAAAAACTTGAAATCCATAAAAACCCCTAAAAACATTAAAACCCTAAAAACTCATAAACCCCCTAAAACCCACTAAAATCTCTAAAAACCCTTAAAACCCCTAAAAACATTAAATAACTCTAATTTTTAAAAAAAATCCTAAAAACTCAAAAAACACTAAAACCCCTTAAAATACCCAAAAAAACCCTAAAAAATCTAAAAAATCTAAAAAACCCTAAAAAACCTAAAAACCATAAAACCATAAAAAATCCCTAAAAATCCCTGAAAACATAAAAACCCAAAAAACATGAAAAAATCCCTATAAACCATAAACCCCTAAAAACCTTGAAAAATCCCTAAAAACCATAAACCCCTAAAAACAATAGAAAATCCATAAAAACCCTACAAACCACTAAAAATTCTTGAAACCCTTTAAACCCCTAAAAACATTAAAAAACTATAAAAACATTTATAAACCCTCAAGAACTCAAAAAACTCTAAAACCCCCAAAAAACTATAAAAACTTGAACACTCTAAGAAACCCTAAAACCCCCAAAAAAACCTAAAAATCCCAAAAAATAATAAAATAACCCCAAAAACAATACAAACCCTAAAAATCCCAAAAAATCCATAAAAACGTAAAAGCTCAAAAATCCCTGAAAACCCCCTAAAAACCATAAACCCCTAAAAACCATTAAAAACCCTAAAAACCACTAAAAACTTAGAAAACCCTTAAAATGTTAAAAATATTTTAAAACCATAAAACCCTAATTTAAAAAAAACACTAAAACCCAACAAAAGCATAAAAAGCCTAAAAACCCTAAAAAATCCTGAAAACACCTAAAAACCCCTAAAACGATAAGAACCATTAAAACCCTAAAAACCATAAAAATCCCTAAAAAGGAAGAAAAGATTAAAAACCATGAAAAATCCCTAAAACCCATAAAACCCCCTAAAAACCTTAAAAACCATCAAAACACATAAAAACCCTAAAACCACTAAAAATTCTAAAAACACTTGAAACCCTTAAAAATGTTAAAAAACTATAAGAAACCTTAAAACCCTAAAAAACTAAAAAACCCCTAAAAACCAAAAAAACTACCGCTAAAAACTTTAAAAACATTGAAAACCCCCCAAAACCCTCAAAATCCGTAAAAACCCTAAAAATCTCTAAAATCCATAAAAAACCCTAAAACAGACTTAAAATCCCTGAAAATGTAAAAGCACTAAAAACCCTGAAAACCCCCTAAAAACCATAAAATACCCTAAAAACCCATAAAAACCCTAAAAAATCACTAAAACTCTAAAAAACCTCAAAAACCCTAAAAATGTAAAAAATATCTAAATTTTTTTAAAAATTCTAAAAAACCCCTAAAAAAAGAAAAAACCATAAAAACCATAAAAACATAAAAACCCATAAAACCCCTAAAACCCATGAGAATCCCTAAAACCCCTAAAAATCCTAAAAACCATAAAAGTCCAAAAAATTCTTATAAAACCTTGAAAACATAAAAGACCCTAAAAACAATAGAACCATAAAACCAATAAAATCCTTAAAAATAATAAAACCTTAAAAAACCCAATAAAAAATCTAAAAACATTTAAACCTCTAAAAATGTTAAAAAGCTCAAAAACCTTAAAAACCTTAAAAACACAAAAAAAATCCCAAATAACACAAAAAACTCGAAAAAACCTAAAACCCTAAAAACCCAAAAAACCCCTAAAACCCCACAAAATCCCTAAAATCCCTAAAAACCATAAAAAATCCTAAAAAGGACTAAAAATCCTAGAAAATGTAAAAGACCCTAAAAACATTGCAAAATCCCTAAAAATCATAAAACCCTTTAAACCTTAAAAAACCCAAAAAACCCTAAACCCCACTAAAAACTCTAAAAACCTTAAACCCTCTAAAAATGTTAAAAATCTAAAAAAACCCTAAAAACCAAAAAAAATCTAAAAAAACCCCTAAATATCAAAATAATACCATAAAAACCTTAAATACCGTAAAACCCCTAAAAACCTCTGAAAAACCCTAAAAACCCAAAAAAACACTAAAAACCATAAAAATCCTTAAAAATCCTTAAAAACATTAAAAACCCCTAAAAATCCATAAAACCCCTAAAAAACTGAAAACTATAAAAATACTTAAAACCAATAAAAACATTAAAAAACTCAAGAAAACCTTAAAAAACCAGGAAAACCTAAAAACACAAAAAAAACTAAAAATCATGAAAACCCTAAAACCTTCAAAATCCCTAAAAACCATAAAAATCCTAAAAAGATCAAAAGATCTCTGAAAATGTAAGAATCCCTAAAAATCATAAAAAACCCCTGAAAACCATGAAACCCCCTAAAAAATTAAAAACCATAAAACCCATGAAAAAGTTAAAAAATAACTAAAGTCTCCAAAAACTTTTAAATCCCCTAAAAACATTAAGAACTCTAAAAACCCTAAAAATCCCCAAAGCTCAAGAAAAACCATAAAACTCAAAAAACCATAAAACCCCTAAAAACCAAAATAACCATGAAAATACTAAAAAATACCTAAAAACCCTGAAAACATAAAAAACCCTGAAAAACCCATGAAACCATAAAAAATCCCTAAACCCTTAAAAACCATAAAATTCATAAAAACCCTAAAACCATGAAATACTATAAAACCCTTAAAACACCTAAAAAAGTTAAAAACTCTAATAAACCTTAAAACCCTAAAAAACTCAAACAAACCCCTAAAAACCCAAAAACCCATAAAACCCTAAAAACCATAAAAATCCAACAAGATCCCTATAAATCCCTCAAAACGTCAAAAACCCTAAAACCTGTGAAAACCATAAAAAACCTAAAAACCTTAAAAATCCATAAAACCACATAAAACCTCCAAATACAACAAAATGACCTAAAACCCCTTTAAACCCGTAAAAACATTAAAAGCTCTAAAAACCCATAAAACCTCATAAAACTCAAAAAAAAATCCTTAAATCCCAAAAAAAACATAAAAACCTAAAAGCCTATAAAAACCCAAAACCCCCCTAAAAACCCCAAAAAACCCTCAAATACCTTGAAACCCAAAAATACCCTAAAAACATAAAAATCATAAAAAATTACTAAAAATCCCTAAAAACATAAAAAAACCTAAAAACCCTGAAAACCCATAAAACCCCTAAAAACCCATAAAACCCCTAAAACCCCACTGAAGTTCTAAAAGCCCTTAAACCTCTAAAACCATTTAAAATCTCTAAAAAAACTTTTAAACCCTAAAAACTCAAAAAAACCATAAAACCTAAAAACCCTAAAACCCCTCAAAATCTCTAAAAAGCCTAAAAACTCCTAAGACCGTAAAATTCTTTAAAATCCCTAAAAATCCCTAAAAATGTAAAAAACCCAACAAATACCCTGAAAACCATAAAACCCCTAAAACCCATAAAACCCCTTACGACCCATAAAACCCCTTCAAACCTACTAAAAACTCTAAAATCACTTAACCCCCTAAAACGTTAAAAAATCTAAAAAACCTTAAAACCCCTAAAAAGAAAAAAACCCCAAAAAACGCAAAAAACCATAAAACCCCTAAAAACACCAAAATACCCTAAAACCCCTCAAAATCCCTAAAACCCCCAAAAACACTAAATCCAATAAAAATGAAAAAAAGGCCCAAAAATCCCTAAAAACACAAAAAACCTTAGAAATCCAGAAAAACAATTTAAAACCATAAAAAACCCTAAAACTTTAAAAACTCTTAAAACCCATAAAAACCCTAAAAACTTTAAAAACTATAAAAACCCTTAAAACCCTAATAAACTCAAAAAAACACTAAACGCCCAAAAAAACCTAAAAACGTAAAAATCCCCGAATACATTAAAAACCCTAAAAATCATAAAAACCCCCTAAAAACCATAAAAACCACTAAAAACCATAAAAAACCTGAAAACCTATAAAACCCCTAAAAACAGCTAAAAACACTAAAAAACCTTAAAACTCCTAAAAAATTTAAAACCATAAAAGCCCTAAAAATAAAAAAACACAAAAAACAATAAAAACCCAAAAACCACTAAAAACCCCCAAACCCCCTAAAAACCCTCAAAAATCCCAAAACCAATAAAAACCCCTAAAAACAATAAAAGCCCTAAAAATCCCTAAAAATTTAAAAAACCCTAAAACCTTGAAAAACCCCTGAAAACCATAAGAACCACTAAAAATTTTAAAAAAGCTAAAACCCATAAAAAAACCTAAAAACCACTAAAAACTATAAAAACCCTTTAAACCCCTAAAAATGTTAAGAAACTCTAAACAAATTAAAAACCCTAAAAACACAAAAAAAACCCAAAAACCAAAAAAACATAAAAAACCTAAATTCCATTAAAACCCTAAAAAACCCTAAGACCCCCAAACATCCCTAACCCCCCCCCAAAAAAAAAACCTAAAATCCATAAAAACCTAAAAAATACCTAAAAATCCCTCAAAGCGTAGAAAACCCTAAACCCCCTAAAACCATAAAAATCCCTAAAAACCATAAATACTCATAAAAACCCTAAAACCCACTAAAAACTCTAAAAACCCTTTGAACCCCTAAAAGCATTAAAAAACTCTAAAAAATCTTAAACCTCCTAAAAAACTCAAAAATTCCCCAAAAATAAAAAAACCATAAAACCCTAAAAACCATAAAAACCATAAAATATTTGAAAAACAATAAAAAACCAAACACCCATAAAAATCCTAAAAATCCATAAAAATCACAGAAAACATAAAAAACCCTACAAACCCTAAACCCCCTAAAAACCATAAAAACCCATAAAACCTTAAAACCCCCTAAAACCCATAAAACCCTAAAAACCACTAAAAATTATAAAAACCCATAATCCCCTAAAAACTTTAAAATATTCAAAGAAGCATAAAAACCATAAAAACTCAAAAAAGATCCTAAAAACCCAAAAAAACCATAAAAATCAGAAAAACCCTAAAATACCAAATAAACCCTAAAGCCCAAAAAATTCAACCCCCCCCCCCCCTCAAAATCCCTAAAACCCTAAAAACCCTAAAAACCAAAAGAATCCAAAAACCCCCCTAAAAATCCCTAAAAATGTAAAAATCCATTAAAACCCTCGGAAAACCATAAAAACAACTAAAAAGATTAAAAACCCTAAAACCCAATAAAAACCCTAAAATCCACTTCAAACTCTAAAAACCCTTAACTCCCCTATTTTTTTTTTAAAAAAAAAAACTCTAAAATCCCAAAAAAACCCTAAAACCCTAAAAAACCACAGGAAACAAAAAAACCTCAAAATCCCTAAAAACCCTAGAAACCCCAAAACACTCAAAATCCCTAAAAACCCTAAAAACCATAAAAATCCAAAAAATCGCCTAAAAACCATAAAACCCCTAAAACCATAAAAACCCTAAAACCCATAAAAACACCAAAAACCCATTAAAACGTTAAAACCCTTATAAACCCTAAAACTTTTTAAAAACTATAAAAACTCAAAAAAACCTAAAAACCCAAAAAAACCAAAAAAACCATAAAACCCTAAAAAACCTTTAAAAACCATGAAAAATCCTAAAACCCCTAAAAACCCAAAAAACCAAAAAAAAATCCTAAAATATCCCTAAAATTCGATTAAAATTTAAAAAACCCAAAAAAGCCATGAAAGCCATAAAAACACTAAAAACGTAAAAATATTAAAAACCCATAAAAACATAAAAACCACTAAAAACTATAAAAACCCATAAAACCACTAAATTTTTTAGAAAACTCTAAAAAACCCTTACCACCCCCAAAAACTCAAAAAAACCTTTAAAACCCCAAAAAAAAACCAAAAAACCCAAAAAACCCTGAAAATCCCTAAAACCCCTAAAAACACAAAAAATCATAAAAAACTAAAAATTCATTAAATCCCTGAAAACATAAAAAACCCTAAAACCCCTGAAAATCCCTGAAAACCATAAAAACCCCTAAAACCATTAAAACCCTTAAAACCCATAAAAACCCAGTAAAAACTCTAAAAACCCTTAAACCCCCTGAAAATGTTAGAAAACTCTAAACAACTTTTAAAACCCTAAAAACTAAAAAACCCCTAAATACCCAAAAAAGACCATAAAAAACCTAAAAACCAAAAAAATGTAAAAAACTACGAAAACCCCTGAAAATCCTTAAAAACCCTAAAAACCCTTAAAACTATAAAAAAATCCTAAAAATGCACCCAAAATCCCTAAAAGCCTAGAAACTGCAAAAACACTGGAAAAACCCATGAAAACCATAGAAAGTCCTAAAAACCTTTAAAGACCCATAAAACCCATTAAAACCCACTAAAACTCTAAAAACCCTTTAAATCCCTAAAACTTTAAAAAACTATAAGAAAACTAAATAACCATAAAATAATCAATAAAAACCCTAAAACCCCTTAAAACCCTTAAAACCCTAAAAAACACTAAAAACCCTAATGCCCCTCAAAATCCCTAAAAACTAAATACCCTAAAAACCATAAAAATTAAAAATAATCTTTGAAAACGTAAAAAACCCTAAAACCCTTGAAAAAAACATGAAAACTATAAAACCCCCTAAAATCCTTAAAAACCCTAAACCCCATAAAAACCATAAAAACACAAAAACTTAAAAACCCTTAAACCCCCTAAAACATTAAAAAAACAAAAAAACCATAAAACCCCTAAAAAACCTAAAACCCCAAAAAAATCATAAATAACTTGAAATGAACCTAAAACCCTAAACCCCTTAAAATCCCTAAAACCCTCAAAATCACTAAAATCCCAAAAAATCATGAAAATCCATTAAAAAAACCTGAAAATCCCTGAAAATGTAAAAAAACCCAAAACACCTTAAAAACCCCTGAAACATTAAAAAACCGTAAAACCCCATAAAAATCCTAAAAACCATTTAAATCTATGAAAACGCATACAACCCCTAAAACATTTAAAAACTCTAAATACCTTAAAAACCCTAAAAAACTCAAATAAATCCTAAAAATTTAAAAACCCTAAAAACCCTAAAAAGCCGTAAAAACCATAAAAATCATAAAAACCCCTAAAAATCACTGAAAACATTAAAACCCTAAAGAAACCATAAAAATCATAAATACCACTAAATACCATTAAAACCCTAAAAAGACATAAAAACCATAAAAAACTCACTAAAAACTCTAAAAATACTTAAAACCACTAAACCTGTTTAAAAACTCGAAAAAACTTAAAAACCCTAAGACACCCTAAAAATCCTTAAAAACCCGAAAAACTATAAAAACCCTAAAAATTCTAAAACCCTTAAAAACCCAACCCCCCCCCAAAAAAAAAACCTAAAACCCCTAAATCCCTAAAAAACACTAAAAACCATAAAAATCTGAAAAAGCCCAATAAATCCATGAAAACATAAACCCCCCCAAAAACCTTTAAAACCCCTAAGAATAAAAAACCAATAAAAAAATTAAAAACCTCTAAAAACCCATAAAACACTAAAAACCACTAAAAACTATAAAACCCATAAAAACTATAAAAACGTTAAAAACTCTAAAAACCTTAAAACCCATAAAAACTAAAAAAACCTAAAACCCCAAAAAACCATAAAAAACCTAAAAACCCAAAACAACCCTGAAAACCTCTAAAATCCCTAAAAATCCCTTAAACCCCTAAAAACCACAAAAATACAAAAAATCCCTAAAAATCCCTTAAAACATTAAAAACCATAAAATCCATGAAAACCCCCTAAAAACCATATAACCTAAAACCCTTAAAGACCCTAAAAACTCAAAAAAACCACTAAATACTCTAAAAACTTTTAAACCCCTAAATATTTAAAAAAACTTTAAAAAAAATAAAAATGATTAAAAACAAAGAAGCCCTAAAAACCCCAAAAAACCATAAAAAACACTAAATACCCTAAAAACCCTAAACCCCCCATAAAAATCTTTAAAATCCTAAAAAACAAAAAAAAAACCCTAAAAATCATAAAAACCATAAAAATCTGAAATGGCCCTAAAATCCTAGAAAACATAAAAACCCTAAAACCCTTGAAAACCCCCAGAAAGCCATAAAGCCCCTAAAAACCTTAAAAAACCCTAAAACCCATAAATACCCTAAAAAACACTAAAAACTCTAAAAAAACCTTAAAACCACTAAAATCATTAAAATATTCTAAAAATCATTAAAAACCCTCAAAAAATTCAAAATAACCCTAAAAAACAAAAAAACATAAAACCCCTAAAAACCCAAAAAAGTCTAAAAACCCACAAAATCCCTAAAACCGTAAAAAACCCTAAAACTCTACATATCCTAAAACCCCCTAAATATCCTTGAAAATATAAAAAACCCTAAAAATCGTGAAAACCCCCCAAAAATATAAAACCCTTAAAAACCTTAAAAACCCATAAAAACTCTAAAAACCACTAAAAACTCTGAAAACACTAAAACCCCAAAAAACCATAAAAATCCTGAAAAACCCTGAAAACACTGGAAACCCTAAAAACTCTAAAACTCCTTGAAAAACCTAAATAAAATCCCTAAAAACCATAAAAAACCCTAAAAACATTTAAAAACATTAAAAATCAATAAAAACCTTAAAACTACTAAAAAATCTAAACCCCTTAAAATCAAAAAAATGTTAAAAAAAATATAAAAACCCTAAAAAATTAAAAAATAAAACCCTAACCCACCCCCCCCCCCCCCAACATAAAAATGATTAAAAACAAATAAACCCTAAAACCCCCAAAAATGACTTAAAAATACTAAATACCCTAAAAACCCTAAACCCCCTGAAAAATCATTAAAATACTAAAAATCCATAAAAACCCTAAAAAACCTAAAAACCATAAAAAACCAAAAATGCCCTAAAATACCTGAAAATGTAAAAATCATAAAACCCCGGAAATCCCCCAGAAATCCATAAAACCCCTAAAAACCTTAAAATATCCTAAAACCTATAAAAACCCTCAAAACACTAAATACTCTAAAAATCCTTAAAACCACTAAAAAAATTAAAATATTCTAGAAAACATTAAAAAACCAAAAAAGATCAAAAACCCTAAAAAGCTCTAAAACCCCTCAAAATCCCTAAAACCCGTAAAAAACCGTAAAACCCTAAATATCCTAAAACCCCCCTAAAAATACCTAAAAACATAAAAAACCCTAAAAACCTTGAAAATCCCCCAAAACTATAAAACCCTTAAAACCTTACAAGCCCATAAAAACTATAAAAAACACTAAAACTCGAAAAAACCTAAAACCCCAAAAAATCATAAAAATTATAAAAAACCCTGAAAACACTAGAAACCCTAAAAGTATTAAAAATCCTTGAAAATCCTAAAGAAAATCCCTAATAACCAAAAAACCCCTAAAAACATTAAAAAATATTAAAACCCCATAAAAACCTTAGAACTACTAAAAACTCTAAACCCCCTTAAAATTACAAAAATGTTAAAAACTTTAAAAACCCTAAAAAAATTAAGAAAAACCCTAAAACCGCCCCAAAAACATAAAACCCCTAAAACCCTAAGAAACCCTGAAAACCCTAAAAATCCTCAAACTCCTGAAAACCCTAAAAACCCCAAAAACCTTTAAACCCTAAAAACCCTAAAAGCACTAAAAGCCATAAAACCCTAACCCCCCCCCCCCCCCCAAATCCCTAAAAGTGTAAAAAAACCTAAAAGCACTGAAAAACACTTGAAAACCAAAGAAAACCCCTAAAACCTTAAAATCCAGTAAAAATCCTTCAAAACCTAAAAACCCACTAAAAATAATAAAAAAACTTAAAATCCCTAAAGACGTTAAAAACCTCAAAAACCATAAAAATATCAAAAAACCCTAAAACCCCAAAAAACCATGAAAAACCCATTAAAACCCCTAAAAACCTAAAATACCCTGAAAACCCCTAAAAACCTAAAAATATATAAAAAACCTAAAAACCATAAAATTCCTAAAAAGCCATAAAAATCCCTGAAAACATAGAAGACACAAAATACCCTGAAAACCATAAAAACCCCAAAAAATTTAAAAACCCTAAAGACCCCTAAAAACCTAAAAACCAACTACAAAATCTAAATACCCTTAAAATCCTTAAAACATTAAAAAATATAAAAAACCTTAGAACCCCTAGAAACTCAAAAAAACCCTAAAAACCCGGAAAACCATAAACCCCTAAAAGTCTTAAAAATCCCCAAAAACATAAAAAACCCTAAAAACCATGAAATACTTTAAAACCATAAAACCCACAAAACCTTTAAATCCACTAAACACCCATATAAACCCTAAAACTTACTACAAACTCAAAAAACCATTAAACACCCTAAACACGTTAAAAAACTCTAAAAAACAATAAAACCCTAAAAAACTCAATAAAAACCCGAAAAACCCAAAAAACCATAAAAATCGTAAAGACCATGAAAACCCATAAAACCCTCAAAATCCCTAAATAACCTAATAACACTAAAGACCATAAAAACCCTAAAACCCCACAAAAATCCCTAAAAATCCCTGAAAATTTAGAAATCACGTGAGAACTATAAACCCCCTAAAAACATTAAAAACCCCAAAACTGTAAATCAACTAAAAACTCTAGAAACCCTTAAAACCCCTAAAAATGTTAAAAAATACTAAAATTCATAAAACCCTAAAAAATTCAAAAAAAAACCTAAAAACCCAAAAAAAAAACAAGAAACCCCTTAAAAACCTTAAAAAACCTTAAATACCCATAAAAACCGTCAAAATCCTTAAAACCCCTAAAAACCCTAAAACCATAAAAACACTAATAAATCCTTAAAAATCCTTGAAAACAGAAAAACCCTATAACCCTTGAACACCATAGAAAACCTAAAACTGAAAAAAAAACCCTAAATAGGCACTAAAAACTATAAAAGCCATTTAAACCCCTAAAAAATAAAAAAAAAATACTAAAAACCATTAAAACCCATAAAAACTCAAAAAAATTCCCTAAAAACCCAAGAAAAACCAAAAAACCCAAAAAACCTAAAAAACAGTAAAACCCCTAAAACCCCTCAAAAATCCCCAAAATCCCTTAAAATGACTAAAAACTATAAAAAACCATAAAACCCCCAGAAAACCATAAAACCCCTAAAAACCATAAAAACTATAAAACCCCATAAAACTCTAAAAACTACTAAAAACTCTAAAACCCCTTAAAACCCCTAAAACATTAAAAAACTCTACGAAACCATAAAACCGTAAAAAACTGAAAAAAAATACCAAACCCGAAAAGACACTAAAAACCCTAGAAACCCAAAAAAACCTTGAAAACTCTGAGAAACCTTCAAAATCCCAAAAAACCTAAAACCCATAAGAATCCTAAGAAAGCCCCAAAAGTTGCTGAAAATGTAAAAAACCCAGAAAACCCTAAAACCCCTTGAAAACCATAAAACCCCTAAAAACCATAAAAACTCTAAAAACATATTAAAACCATACAACCCTAATAAAAATCTAAAAACCCTTAAACCCCCTAAAAATTTTAAAAAAACTCTAAAAAACCATAATAACCCAAAAAACTCAAAAAAAAACCAAAAAATCCAAAAAAACATAAAAACTATCAAAAACACTAAAAAACCTAAAAATCCTGAAAACCCCTAAAAAACCTCAAAATCTATAAAAACCCTAAGAAACCCTAAAACCCATAAAATCCCAAAAAATCAATAAAAATACCTAAAAACATAAAAAAATCCAAAAAACCAAAGAAAACTTCTGAAAACCATTTAAACCCATAAAAACCTTAAAAACCCTAAAAAATAATAAAAACCTTAAAAGCACAATAAAAACTCTAAACCCCTTAACACCCCCTGTAAATTTTAAAAAACTCCAAAAGCCTTAATAACTCTGAAAACTAAAAAAAACCCAAAACCCCAAAAAAATCATAAAAACCTAAATAGTCTAAAAATCCTAAAAAACCCTAAAAAACCCGAAAAACATGAAAAATCCATAAAAACCCTATAAACCATAAAAATTCCAAAAATCAATAAAAATCCTTGAAAATGTAAAAATCCCAAAAACCATGAAAACCCCAAAAAAACATAAAAACACTCAAATACCTCAAAACCCTAAAATTTCATAAAAACCCTAACAACCAATAAAAATTCTAAAAACTCTAAAAGTCCATAAAGCCCCTAGAAACATTAAAAAACTCAAAATACCATAAAACCCCAAAACCTCAAAAAAATACTAAAAACCAAAAAAAAAAAAACCCGTAAAACCATAAAAACCCTAAAAATCCATAAAATCCCTAAAAACATAATAAACCCTAAAAAAACCTGAAAACCATAAAACCCCCTAAAAACCTTAAAAACACCCAAAAATCCATTAAAAGGTATAGAACCCCTTAAAACCACTAAAAATGTTAAAAAAACTCTAAAAAACCTTAGAAAACCTAAAAGACTAAAAAAATTAAAAACCCACAAAAACTATTTAAACCCTAAAAACCGTAAAAACCATGAAAACCACTAAAAATCCTAAACAACCCTAAAAACCCTAAAAACCCTAAAAACCATAAAAATAAAAATAATCCCTAAAAATCCATCAAAACATTAAAAACATTAAAAACCTTGAAAACCCCTAGAAAACCATAAAACCCCTAAAAACCTTAAAAGAGCCTAAAAGCCCATAAAACCCTTGAAAACCACTAAAATCTCTAAAAATTCTTAAAAACTATACAAAACTAAAAAATGCCTTAAACACCCAAAAAACCCCAGAAAAATCCTAAAAACCATAAAAACCATGAAAAACCCTAAAATCACTCAAAATCCCTAAAAACCATAAAAACCCTAAAATTCCCTAAAAATTCCTGAAAATATAAAAACCCCTAAAATCTATAAAGCCCCTAAAAACCTTTAAAAACCTTGAAAACCCATAAAAACCCTAAAATCCACTAAAAACTATAAAAACCCATTAAAACCCTAAAATCTTAATAACCTTAAAAAACCCAAAAACCATAAAATCCCTAAAAGTAAAAAAAAACCCTATAAATGTAAAAAACCCAAAACCCTGAAAACCCACCTAAAAACCTTAAAACCCCAAAACCCATAAACCCCTAAAACCCTCAAAAACTCTAGAAACCCTTTGAAACACTAAAAATGTTTAAAACATAAAAAACATTAAAAAACCTAAAAAAATAATAAAATTTTGAAAACAAAAACCCAAAAAAACCAAAAAAACCCTAAAAAACATAAAAACCTTTAGAATCCCTAAAACCCTAAAAAATCCCTAAACCCATAAAAATCCAAAAAAATCCCAAAAAATCCCTTAAAACATCAAAAAACCTAAAAACCATGAAAACCTAAAAACTATAAAAACCTTAAAAAGCATAAAAAAAATAAAATCTATAGAACCCCGAAAAAACACTAACTTTTTTAAAAACCCTTAAAACCCCAAAAATTTTAGGGAACTCTAAAAACATTAAAAACCCTAAAAACTCAAAAAACCCCTAAAAACCCAAAAAATCCCATAAAATCCCTAAAAACCCTAAAAACCCCTCAAAATCCCTAAAAACCATAAAACCCCCTGAAAACCATAAAAACCCCTAAAAACGTTTTAAAACCCTAAAAACCCATAAAACCCATAAAAACCCATAAAAACCATAAAAACCACTAAAAACTCTAAAAACCCATAAAACCCCTAAAAACGTCAAAAAAACACTAAATAAGATTAAAACCGTAAAAACTCAAAAACACCCCTAAAACCCCAAAAAACCATAAAAACACTAAAAACCCCAAAATCACTAAAAAATCATGAAAAATCTAAAATCCCTCAAAATCCATAAAAACCCTAAAATCCCTAAATCCACAAAACCCCTAAAAATCCTTAAAAATCCCTGAAATCATAAAAACCCTAAAATAAAAATCCCTTAAAAACCATAAAACCCCCTAAAAACATAAAAACCTCCAAAACCCCATAAAAACATGAAAACCACTAAAAACTCTAAAAACCCTTAAAACCACTAAAAATGTTAAAAACTCTAAAAAACTTTAAAATCCCTAAAAACTCAAAAAAAAACCCTAAAAACCCAAAAAAACACTAAAACTCTTGAAAACCCTAAAACCTTAAAAATCCTTAAAACCCCTAAAAAACCCTAAAATCCATAAAAATCCAAAAAATACTTAAAAATCCCTGAAAACATAAAAAATCCTAAAATCCTTAAAAACTATAAAACCCCCTAAAACTTTAAAAAACCATAAAACCCCATAAAAATCCTAAAAACCACTAAAAACCCAAAAATCCCTAAAAATGTTTAAAAAAACTATAAAAACCTTAAAACCCCTAAAAACTAAAAAAATCCATAAAAGCACTAAAAACTCAAAAAAATCCATAAAAATCTTAAAGCCCTAAAAAAGTCATAAAATCTGATCTTTCGTACTTATCCCCAAATTGTATCCACCATCCACTGACCTATGCTGTGAAGATTGGACCACCCTGAGCATCTTGTATCAGGTGGTATTAGAGCTCCAATTAACTCGGTTGGAATCTATCAACTTTTTTCCATTCCATTTATCCATTACCCTTCTTATACTTCCTTATTACCCATTAAAAACCCCATTTTTCTTTGAAAACCTCCAAAATTGGCCTTTATTATGCAAGATTGAAATATTTTACATTGATTCAATTACTCATCCACCTTATTTTTTCATTTAATTTTCTATATGTGATTTGTATCAAAAAAATCTATCAACTCATCATTTTTTGTTTTTCAAAACTAATAACATTCTTTCTTTGAGAGATTTAAAAAAAACACTTTACTCTATATTCATCATCTTGTTCTTTAAAACACTAAACACAATTCTTTTGGGGAGATTTAAAAAAAAATGGATACAATTAATTATTTTTGATTTACATTATTAGCACTTTCCCTTTCCATACATCACTTTCTCCATCATTTTACTTCATCTCCCTATCATTTTGGATAATATTGTTATTAATTTTTATTATCTTTAACATTTGGGAAAAACCCCTTTTATTACACCCATCCACCATTTTCCACTATTTACCTATATTTTCTACCATCTTTTCCACCCTCTATCATTCTGTAATCCCTTTACCACTAAAACAGGCTGTGTTAAACCATCCCCTTACAAAATCTTGATTTGGGAAGGATTTGTGCCACGTGATCACCCCAAACAAGGTATTAGATTTCATAAGATCTTGGGATTTGAATTGAGTGTTGAGAGTGGAGATAACTAAGAAAAAAACCTATGAGTGTGTATCCTTGTGTTCATGAGTGTGTATATCTTTCGTGTGTGATTGTGTATCCCTGTGTGCATGAGTGTGTATATCTTGTGTGGGTTAGAGTGTATCCTTGTGTGTGTAAGTGTGTATATCTTGTGTGTGTGAGTGTGCATCCTTTTGTGCGTGAGTGTGTATATCTGTATGTGTGAGTATGTATCCTTGTGTGTGTGAGTGTGCATATCTTTCATGGGTGAGTGTGTATCCTTGTGTGCATGAGTGTGTATCCTTGTGTGCATGAGTGTGTATCCTTGTGTGCGTGAGTGTGTACATCTTGTGTGTATGAGTGTGTACATCTTGTGTGTGTGTGTGTGTCTTCATGTGTGTGATTTTTTGTGTATCATTATATGTGTTTCTCCCTCTATGTGTTTTTTTGTGTTACATATAATGGAAGAAGAACATGGGAAGAGAATGGTTCATGCTAGTGCTAAAGGAATTTGAAGTAGATCTCCCGCACTATAAGCTACATCATTCCAAATGAAAGCTTTGGTAAGTCATTTTGAGAAGCTTCTTGATAGGAATTAGGATATTCTACATAAGAGGATTAACAACCTAGATAATTAACCAAACCCGAGGATTTTCCATGATAACCAATGATGTTCTCTGATACCATGTCACCCCCACATCATGGATGAAGAGATAGATAACTTTGATGATGATTTTTGAGGATGTTCCCTACAGGAGGATGAGGTTCCAACAACCTAGAGGAGTCCAAATGAGACCACATTATGATGAAATATTTGGAGGTATTAAGTTGAATATCCCTTCATTTCAAGGGAAAAGTGATCTGGAAGCATTTAATCAGGAAAGTCTTATATTTTCATACCTATTTTGAGGAGAAAAAGGTAAAACGTGTTGCCCTTGAATTCATTGATTATGAATTAATATGGTTGGATCGAGTTCAAAAGGAGAGATATCAATATGGAGGACATCATATCAATACTTAGGGGGACATGAAGTTTTCCATTAGGAAGTGGTTTTTCCTTCCCACTACCATATAGATCTCCACAACAAGCTTTAACGCCTCACACAATGGAGTAAGAGTGTTGAAGATTAATACAATGAGATAGAATTTTTCATGATTCAAGTAAACATTGAGGGGGATTCATAGGCAACCATGGCATAGTTTTTACATGGGCTCAATTGGGAGATTTACGATCAAGTAGATATATACCAAAATATGGGGATACAAGATATGATCCACCAAGACACCAAGATAGAACAACAAATAAAAAATAAGAGAAACATGAGGAAACACACTACACCTTTTACTCTATGGATAAATTCAAGGAAGGAGATTAGAGAACCATCAAAGGAAAAAGAGGTGATTGATCACAAAAGTGAAAAGGTAATTCTTCCACCTAAGAAACCTACTACTGAGACTAACCAAAAAAGTAATTGGGATATTCGATGTTTCAAATGTTAAGTAAGGGTTCTCATCTCTAGTTAATTCCCAAACTAGAACACCATGACCATCAATAATTATGGAGAATGGGAGACCAATGGAGATAGATGAGAGGAGGAAGAGAAAGAATCCCCTGAAATTTGATAATTGAGAATTTGCAGAATATGGTGAGATTATTTTCACTAGGAGAGTTCTAAGTTCATAAATTACCATTAGAGAGAAGTATTAGTGGGAGAAAATCTTCCATACATGATTCAAGATCCATGGGAAGGTATGTAGTGTTATTATTAATGGGGGAAGCTATAGCAATGTAGCGAGAAACAATCTGGTGGAGAAGTTGGGAGTTCCAACTTTGAAGCTTCAATATCCATATCGACTTCAGTGGTTGAATGATTGTGGAGAGATTAAGGTTACCAAATAGTTGAAGGTATTTTTCACTATCAGTAAATAAATGGATGGGTCATTTTGCGATGTTGTTCTTATAAAGGTGTTCCATTTTCTATTGGGCCAACCATGGAAGTACGATCAGCGTGCTACTCATGATTAGTTCCTGAACCTTCTATTTTTTTACTCTGAGGGGAACCTATAAATATGAACCCCATATCCCCCAAACTAATTTTTTAATATAAAATTTTGAGAGAAAACAGAAAAAAATGAGTGATGAGGAAAAAAAGAGAGAAAATGAAAAAATTTAGAATTAGGGAAAAAGAGAAAATGATAGAAGAAAATAAATGGAGAGAAAATAAAAATCATGAGGGAAAAATATTTAAGAGGATAGAAAAGTGTGATGTCAGAAAAAAATAGTAAGGTTAAGGAATCATTGATTTCTCAGTAAAACCTTTTAATACTTATGTACAAAGAGGAGATTTTGAACACTAATGACTTAACATCTCCTTTTACACACATTGTTGAGTCTTTGTTGCATGAATTTGATGATGTGTTTCCTGAAGAGGTTCCACCCAATTTTCCACCCATTAGATGTATTGATCATAAAATTGACCTCATACTTGGAGCATCACTACCAAACCACCCAGCGTATCATACCAACCCAGAGGAGACAAAATAAATTCAATGGAAAGTTCAGTATTTATTGGATGTGGGCTATATCTGAGAGAGAATTTGTCTCTATGTTGTACCAATGCTTCTGGTTCCAAAGAAGGATGGAACATGGAGAATGTGCATTGATTGTAGAGCCATTAATAACATCATGGTCAGGTATCATCATCATATCCTTAGGTTATATGATATGCTAGATGAGTTAAACAACACTGTTATTTTCTTATGAAATGATCTAAGAAGTGGATACTATCAGATTAGGATGAAATAAGAAGATGAGTGGAAAACTAAATTTAAGACAAAACATAGACTTTATGAATGGTTATCCATTCCCTTTTGTCTTTACAATGTACCTAACACATTTATAAGGCTAATGAATCATGTATTACATGCATATATTGGATTTGTTTTGGTATTTTACATGATATTTTTGTGTATACTAGGAATTTACAAGAACATGTAGATCACTTAAGAAAAGTCCTGAAGGTGTTAATAAAATAAAATTTGTTTAAAATATTAAAAAGTATGAATTTTACCTTGATAAAATTGTTTTCCTTGTATTTTTGGTAAGTGGTGATAGAGTTCAGGTAGATATTGATAAGATCAAGGCCATTCAGGATTGACCGACTCCCACCTCCGTTAGAAAGGTAAGAAGTTTCTATGGGATTTCTATTTTTTATAGGTTATTTTTGAAGGAATTCAATACACTACCATATTCATTGAATGAATTTAAAAATAATAACATTCCTTTAATGTGGGGGGGAATCAAGAGAATTATTTCCTTTCTCTTAAGGAGAAACTCACCCACACCCGACTTTCACTCCTAGACTTTGGTAAGACCTTTTAAATTGAATATGATGAAAGAAGAATTGGTATTATAAGAGTACTCATATAGGAAGGTAAGCCTATTTATTATTTTAATGATAAGTTAAATGGCCCAACTCTAAACTATACTACATATGATAAAGAGTTGTATGCATTGTTTAGAGTACTAGAAACATGTCAACATTATATTTGACCAAAATAATTTGTGATCCATTCTGATCATGATACTATTAAATTCTGTATAATCCAAAAAAAACTAAATAAGAGACATGCTAAATGGTTGGAATTCATTGAATCATTTACACATGTCATCAAGCATAATAAGGGTAAAGAAAATACCATTTCTAATGCACTCTCATGTATATATTATCTATTATCCTTGCTAGATTATAAAATCCTTTGTTTTGAATACATTAAAGATTTATATGCCACTTATAGAAATTTTAGTGAACCATATGATCATTTTAAACCTAGAGTTAGTTTGGAAAAGTTCTATTTACATGATGGATTCTTATTTCAGATTGATAATATTTTTATTTAAAATTTATCTATTTGTTTACTTTTACTATGGGAGTCACATTCTGGTGGGATAATGGGATAATTTGGTGTTGCAAAAACTTTTACTGTTCTTAGTTCTCATTTTTATCGGCTTAGGATGTATAAAGATTTTGAAATGTTTTTGGGAAAGTGAATTGTCTACCATAAATCCAAATCTAAACTAAACCCAAATGTATTATATCTTCCTCTCGCAATCCCCAACACCCCTTTGGAGGACATATCAATATACTTTATTGTGGGGTTACCAATGACCAATAGGGGGATATATTTCATTTTGTTGTGGTGGATCGATTTTCTAAAATGGAACATTTTATTCCTTGTCACAAAACAGATGATGACACTAACATTGAAATTATTTTCTTTCCGAAAGTAGTCAAACTCCATAGAATGCCTAGAACTATTGTGTTTGATAGAGATACAAAATTCCTCAGTTACTTTTTAAAGGCCTTATGGAGAAAACTGAATACAAAGTTACTATTATCTACAACTTTTCATCCGTAAACCAATGGGAAAATCAAGGTGGTGAATCATAAAATGTCATCCCATTTGCGGAAAATAATTATTAAGAATCTCAATAATTGGGAGGAGTGTTTTCCACATGTGGAATTCACATATAACAGGGCCAAGCATTCCACAACTCAATATTCTCAATTTGAAATTATTTATAGCTTTAACCCCCTTTAACCTGTTGTTCTAGTCCCTTTTCCTATGCATGAATCAACTAATATGGATTCAAAAGGGTGTGTATGATTCATCATGAAACTCCATGAAATGGAAAGGAAAATTATCAATCGAATATCCCATAAATACATTGATCATCCAAACAAGGTTCACAAGAAGGTGTTGTTTGGGCCCGATGACATAGTCTGGATTCATATGTGAAAGGAGATATTTCTTAACAAGAATAAATAAAAACTCATTAAGTGAGGAGAATAACCTTTCCGAGTGCTCGATAATATTAACAACAATTCTTACAAGATATCTTTTTCGGGTGAGTATGGTGTAAGTGCCATTTTTAATGTTTCTGATCTTTCCCATTTTTTGGGTGTAGAGGATAAAGAGTTGAGGATGAATCATTTTCAAGATGGGGAGGATGATGGGAACAATGTTCAAGACACCAAGTCAATTTCTTGGGAGGAGGAGTTAGAATTTCAAGGCCCGATGATGTAAGGGAGATTAAAGAGGTTAAATTCTATAATAGGCACCCATATCTCTTTGTTAAAGGCCCAATGGATCTCACCTTGATTGGATGGAGAAAATGAGCCTATTATCTCACTTATTCAAGCCCAAACACAATTTTTTAAACTTTACACTTGTTTGCACGAATTTTGGAATCCTTTCCCATGTGGATATTTTAGAATGGAATCTTTTGATACCAAAGTCAAATATGATGGGATAGGTACTCAAAGCCAAATCTGGTTGGCTCTGGGTGGAAAGACATGTGATAATTTTACAAAAATTCATTTTTAGACTTTAAGGGGACAAGGTAGGAATATGCTTTATAAATTTAGGGTATTAGACCCTTGACTATTTGCACCACACCTTGGCTATAAATACCACCCCATGGAATTATATTCTCATGGAAGTTTGTATTAGTGAAATTCTGTGAGTTTATTCTCTCTATTGTGAGGATCATTACTTTCTTCCCTTACTATTGTGTATTCTTGGTTTATCAATCTAAAAATTAGATTGGTGATCCAAGATCACAAAGTCCCCAAATCTATGCCTCAACCCATGTGCATTGTTGTGTGGATTGACCATCACATCACTCCCTTGAGTGTGTTGTATAAGTAGTAGGTCACACTCCATATAACATTGGTTGGATACTTGCTTCCACTATCCAAACCCATCATTATCTACTAAGCCCTGAACAATATCTACCATCCACTTCCCTATGTCATGAATATTAATCCACCCCAAGCATCTCGCATCAAATTCACTAAAAAATCTAAAAATCCTTGAAGCCCCTAAAATTTATAAAAAAACTCTAAAAACCTAACAACAACAAAAAACTCACACTACTATAAATTAAGGTTATATCCACAGTTTTAAACCATGGCTATAAGTTATAGCCATGGTTCCATGGACCGTGGCTGGTATTGGCGTGGCTATAGGGAGAGGCTTATAGCAATGGTTTGAAACCATGGTTAGAGGCATGTAGCCACAGTTTCGAACCTTGTACATAGGCATGTATCCATAGTTTAAAACCGTGGTGATATGCCTTCCAATTTCATAAAAAAACACCCACATATCCCCTCCACTCCCCCTGCAGCCCCTCCAATCCCCTTGGACAGACCCCCCTCCCCCCAACACACCCCCTACCCCCTTTCACAACCCCACTCTCCCCCTGGAAAGACCCCCCTTACACCCCCTCCCCCCTAAACACCCCCGCGAACACCCCAGACACCACCTCCCCTACTATACCCCCTAGACACCCCCTAGACACCCCTACTGGACACCCCCTAGCCACCCCCTGAACACCCCCTAGATGCCCCCCTGAACACCCCCCTGAACACCCCCCCTGAACACCCCTTTGGACACCCCTTGGACACCCTCCTCCCCCCCCCCCCCCCCCGACACCGCCCCAAGACACCCCCAAGACACCCCCACTAGACACCCCTAACTGGACACCCCCCTGGAAACCCCCTAGACACCCCCTCTTTCACACCCCCTAGACACCCCCTCCCCCCTGGACACCCCCTTGGACACCCCCACTAGACCCCCCTGGACACCCCCTTGACACCACTTAGACACCCCCTAGAAACCCCCTGGACACCCCCTGGACACCCCTTGGACACCCCCTCCCCCCTAGACACCCCCTAGACACCCCCCACTAGACACCCCCCACTAGACACCCCCCCTGGACACCTCCCTTGACAACCCCCTGGACACCCCCCCCCCCCCGGACACCCCTCCCCCCTAGACACCCCCCTGGACACCCCCTAGACACACCCATGCATGCATATATGTGCAAACATGCATATTTAGAGAAGGCAAGAAGTAAAATGAAAAAGAAAAACTATAAACTAATAGAATTTATAAAATATTTTTTCTAAAAAAATATAAAGGCACAAGATTCAAAAGTGCATACTTGGGGATCAACTATCCAACCATGATACAGAACAATGTCAAGAATATCGAATATTGCACACTCAGGAGTAAACTCGAAATCATCAATTCTGCAAGCATGGTCTATGTTTTATTGTTGGTTCTCTGTATAGCATGCATCCCTATCCTGCGTACCAATATAAGTCATCAAAATCAAAAAATGACCAAAAAGGAAAATCTATCAGTAAGCCAAAAAGAGGGAAATTACTTTGACATTACTGTTTGAATCGATTAATAATTCTGCAACTAGGGAGAGAAATTTTTCCTATGACGCATCCACTTTGTCAGAGTTCAAATTCAAGTAATTTCATAGTAAGAGAACATTGCCTATCACAAATTACAAGAAAGTAATTAAAATGCAGAAACTGTAACATTTTCACCGTACACAAGACAAGGCCAACTCGATATCCATATATTCATTTTCATATTCTTTGAGATTAATATAATAAATTTGATCAGAGACCAATTCAAAAATAAAATCGTGGTTAATAAAGTAGAAAACTACTGTATCTGATGGGAGGAAAACAAGATAATGTAAAAAATAAAGTAATCAAGCAATTAAGAAGATATTTTAAATAAGAAGAGAAATCAAGATCCCTAGAAATTGATAAAGTGGGAGGGGAGGGGTTTACATATGGAGAGGAGACACCCCTAGAAACCCCCAAGACACCCCCTGGACACCCCTCCCCCCTAGACACCCCCCTGGAAACCCCCCTGGGCACCCCCTGGACACCCCCCTTGGACATCCCCCCTTGGACACACCTATACACCCCCTCCCCCATAGACACCCCTAGACACCCCCCTAGACACCCCCAAGACACTCCCACTGGACATGTAATGTCTCAGATTTTCCATGTATTATTTTTAAATTTTATATGGAATTATTACGAGACCAGGCATAGAGACGACACATCATTACGAGGCCCGGTGATCCCAGAATGGAGGTTTGAACTTTTTTAAGTTAAGTGAGTTGGCATATATGCGCAGTTGTTCCAGTTTCCAAAACAGATGCCCAAATTAAAAATCTGAGGGCATCGTTGCGTCTGGGATGAAGAATTTACCTTAGAACAAGTCTAACCTCGACCGGTGCGGGTCGAGGGAAAAAGTTTATTTTCATACGTTTTTAGTAAATAAAATAAAATAAATTCGCAAAGTTTATTTTATTTCTTTTTGGAAATATCCGCTGGAGCGCAGCGACGAGGTAGCTGCTTCAGAAATTAATGTCATATCATAATGACTCAGAAACAACAAAGCTGACTCATTAATAATTGCTACGTAATGGAATTCAAAACATGTTTCCCTTTTTATTGGATTAATCGAATTTCACTCATTGGAAAAGATTAAGAGGAAACTCTGGAGAATCTGGGGCGCTCTGGAGAAAACTCTCGGCGACGAACGATGACGAATCAAAGCTGTGAATCACTGTGCCAACAAAGTTGGAGGATCTCGATGATGACAGAAGTGCGACCCTTTCATCAATGATCGATCCTTTCCTAAAGTTATGGGTTGTTATTTCATTCCTCTTTCCCCATTTTTAAGTTCAAACGACGAACGCAGATCAACTACGAACATGTTGATCCATGGATTCGTACGTTCTTGTGGGAGGGATTTCATTGGGATGATTTTGGGGAATTAATCCATTTTGATTATTGTTATTGATTTTCTTCTCCATTTAAGCTTACTAACGAGAGTGGATCAAAGCCGTGACGAACGAAGGAAGAGATTCGTTCCTCAATTTTGTTTTATTGGATTTTCTTTCCCCTTTCTTTCTTGCGTGTCCTTCGCATTCTTCGCGTTCTTCACGGGGTGACGAGAAACGGATCATTGCACACCCGTCTTGCAACACAACGATCCCACAATAGAGGTCTGACACTGCAACGACCTTGCGGAGGTGCGATGATGATAGCGGACGAAGAATCGGCTCGGATCAGAAGGGTCCATTCTTCGAGCATTCTTCGCACGGGAATATAAAAACATTTTTATGGAGACGATCGGGGTCCGAAAACAATGGAAGCAGCTTCGTAGTGTTGGGGCGACCAAAACTCGGAAGTTTCATGGAGATCAGATGACCGGATCAACGAACGGGAAATCACCGGAGGCACGACGGCAGAGGTCCGCGTTTCTTGAAATTTCCAGAATACACAACATGTATCTACGAAGAACTCGTTGTGTGGACCGTCTTAGTGGCAGCAAGGGTTTCGGTCATCAGAAAGGTTTCACATAGCGTGTGACCTCATTCACACAGCTTGTTGGACTTCCCTGAAGCTCGGCATGTATTTTGGAAAGTACATGGACATGGGAAGGACTACACGGATTCGAAGACATGATGTGTACTCTCTACATAGCTTGGCAGAAGTGACTACGTGGGACTCGACATGTATCAATGGGATACACAGACATAAGATGGAGTACACAGTCGTGTACTCCAACACACGACCAGGTGAGGCCAGTAGCACGAGTCACCCTGTGTGTTTATTACATGGGTTGGTGTACATGGGTTGACACCGTGTACAGACACATGATCGCGTACACAGAGCTAACCCCATTTGACTCAGACACGGCGTGTACTCTGTACCACACGCCGTGTACTGACTGTTTCCACACAACCAGCCTTACGACATGGGCTGTTGTACATGGGCAGTACCCGGAGTCAGAAGGCATGTGACCTTTTTCTAAACACTGTGTACTTTTTATAAAACAGCTTGGTCTTCTTGTCCACTATATCTTGGACATGTTTTATTTGGTTTAGTGCCCCTTCTTCTCGTTCCCCTGAAGGTCAGGCATCGTTTCCTTCTACATGAGTATGATCCCTTTAGCAGGACTTTCTGTGATAGAGTCAGGCATCCATCCAAGAGGCCTGGATCGAGATACTCTATCCATTATTGACCCTAGGTAGAGTCAGGCATCGACATGACCAACTCCACTAGGCGTCGGTCCTCTACCTAGAAGGTGAATTCTGGATGAGGCATGGTATCCTCCATGGCCCTGGCAGTGATCCTCATCTGTGTATCGTGATCTTTCCCCACTCAAAAGTGTGTCTCCCGTAATGAATGTATCTATCTATCGTGATCTTTCCTAATCAAGAGTGTGTCTCCCATAATGAGTGTGTCTATATCTCATGGATTTTCCTGACGAACAACGCTTCTCGGACGAACGTCATTAGAGCTTTCAGACTCATGGAGTGAGTTCTCCCAGAATAAGTGCTTCGTGGAATCTTTGAACTGAATCCCTAAAACCCCAAAAACCCGTAAAAACTATAAAAATCCAAAAAAATCTATAAAAATCTATAAAAACGTATAAAACTCTAAAAAACTTGAAAACACCCTAAACCCCAAAAAACCACAAAAACTTTAAACACCCTAAAAACCACTAAAACTCTAAAAATCCTAAAATCCCCTAAAAACCCCTAAAAACATGAAAAATTTATAAAAGCTTTAAACCCCTAAAAAATCCAAAAAAATCCTAAAAACATAAAAGGATCTTAAAACCCACAAAACCTCTAAAAACCCTAAAAACTCCTAAACCCCCTCAAATTACCTAAAAACCATAAAAACTATAAAAATCCTAACAAATCCCTAAAAATCGTAAAAACATAAAAAAAAACCCTAATAGCCCTTAAAACCATAAAAAAACCCTAAAAACCTTAAAAACTCTAAAACCCAAAAAAACACTAAAAACCCATTAAAAACTCTATAAACCATTAAAACCCCTAAAACAAAAAAAAAGCCTCTAAAAACCATAAAACCCTAAAAACACTGAAAACCTCAAAAACCCCTCAAAATCCCTAAAAACCTAAAACCCTTAAAAACATAAAATCCTAAAAAATCCCTAAAAGTCCCTACCAATTTAAAAAAACCTAAGAACTCTTAAAAACCCCCCAAAATCCATAAAAACCTTTTAAAAAATAAAAAACCACCAAACACCAAAAAATCCATTAAAAACTCTAAAAACACTTAAAACTCCTGAAAATGTTTAAAAAATCTAAAAAAAAACTTACAAACCCTAAAAACTCAAAAAACTCCTAAAAACCAAAAAAAACCCCAAAAAATACTAAAAACCGATGAAAAACCTAAAAACCATAAAAATCCAAAAAAAATCCAAAAAAAAAACCGAGAACATAAAAAACTGTAAAAACCCTGAACACCCCCTGAAAACCAAAAAAACTACTAAAAACCTTTAAAAACCCAAAACCCCCATAAAAACCATAAAAACCCTAAAAACCACTAAAAATACTAACAACCCTTAAAACCCTTAAAAACATTAAAAAACTCGAAAAAACCTTAAAACCCATAAAAAACTCAAAAACCCTAAAAACAAAAAAACCCCTCAAACCGAGAAAATTCCAAAAACACTTCAAATGTATAGAAACCCTAAAAACCCTAAAAATCGTAAAAAACACTAAAATTATCTAAAATTTTTAAAAACCCCTAAAAACCCTGAAAACCCCACAAAAAAACTTTAAAACCCCTAAAAACCTTAAAAATCCACAACCCTAAAAAACACTAAAACTCTAAAAACCCTTAACATATCTAAAAACATTAAAAAAATCTAAAAAACCTTAAAACCATTAAAAAATAATAATAAAACCATAAAAATCCAAAACGACTATAAAAACATTGAAACCCCTAGAAACTACTAAAAACCCTGAAAAACCATAAAACCCTTAAAACCCCTAAAAACTTGAAAAACTATAAAAAAACCTCGAAACCATAAAACCCCCTAAAACCCTTAAAACCCATTAAGCCCCATAAAACCCCTAAAACCCATAAAAAAATAAAACCCTTAAAACTACAAAAAATATATTTAAAAACTCTAAAAAACCCTAAAAAGCTCAAAAAAACCCTAAAAATTGAAAATAACCCGAAAACCCTGAAAAAACCCTAAACCTGTAAAAATCATGAAAAAACCCTTAAAACCATAAAACCCCCTAAAAACCTTAAAAACCCATAAAAACCCTAACCAACCACTAAAAACTATAAAACCCTTAAACCCCTAAAAATATTAAAAAACACTAAAAAAATCGTAAAACCATAAAAATTTCGGAAAAACCCTAGAAACCCAAAAGATACTAAAAACCTAAACCCCCCCCCCAAAAAAAACCCTCAAAATACCTAAAACCCCTAAAAACCCTTAAAAACATAAAAATCCTGAAAAATCCCTGAAAATGTAAAAAACCCTAAAAACCTTGAAAACCCCATGAAAACCATAAAACCCCTAAAAACCGTAAAAATATCTAAAAACCCATAAACACCCAAAAAACCATGGAAATTTTTAAAACCATTTAAACCCCTAAAAACATTAAAAAACTCAAAAAAAATCTTAAAAGCCAAAAAAAATAAAAAAAAACCTAAAAATGTGAAAAAAACCAAGAAAATCCTAAAACCCCGAAAACCCCTGAAAAACCATAAAAAACCTAAAAATCCCTAAAATTCCCAAAACCCCAAAAATCCATTAAAATTATAAAAATCCCCCAAAAAATAAATAACCCTAAAACCCTAAAAACCCTAAAAACCCCATGAAAACCAAAAAACCCATAAAACCTTAAAAACCCAAAAAACCCCATAAAAACCCTAAAAAACCCACTAAAAACACTTAAAAACATTTAAACCCCTAAAACGTTAAAAACCTCTAAAAACCTTAAAACCCTAAAAAACTCAAAGAACCCTAAAACCACAAAAAGACCCTAAAACCCTAAAAAACACTAAAAACCCCTAAAACCCCTAAAACCCTCAAAATGTCTAAAAATACTAAACCCCCTAAAAACTCTAAAAACCATAAAATCATTAAAAATCCCTGAAAACATAAAAAACCATGAAAATCTAGAAAAACCCATGAAAACAAAAAAACCGCTGAAAACCCTAAATACCCATAAAAACCCTAAAAACCAATAAAAACTTTAAAATCCCTTAAAACCACTAAAAACATTAAAAAACTCTAAAACCCCTTAAAAATATAAAAAAATCATAAAAACCCCTAAATCCCAAAAGGGAATAAAACCATGAAAACCTCTAGAAACTAAAAATACCCTAAAACTCCATAAAAACCCTCAAAATCCCTACAAACCCAAAAACCATAAAAATCCAAAAAATCCCTGAAAACATAAAAACCCAAAAAAACTTCTGAAAACCATAAAACCCATAGAAACCTTAGAAAACCCTAAAAACCATAAAACCCTAAAAGACCATTAAAAAATGTAAAAATCCTAAAAAACCCTAAAACATTTAAAATCTCTAAAAAACCTTAAAAATCCTAAAAAAAAAAAGAAATCCCTAAAAACACAAAAGTCCCTAAAAACCTAAAAAACCTAAAACCCTTAAAACAAAAAAAACCCTCAAAACCCTCAAAATCCCCAAAAACCCCTAAAAACCATAAAAATTCTAAAAAATCCCTAAAAATCCCTAAAAACATAAAAATCCAAAAAAAAATTGAAAACCTCCTAAAAAATATAAAAACCTTAAAAACCTTAAAAATACATAAAAAACCACAAAAAATATCTAAAAACTATTGAAACACCTAAAATCATTAAAAACTCTAAAATCCTTAAAAATTATAAAAATCCCAAAAAAAACCTCTAAACCCCCTAAAAGACACTAAAAACCCTAAAAAGTCTTAAAACCCTCAAATTACTTTAAACCCATAAAACCCCTTTAAACCATAAAATTTGTAAAAAAATTCCTAAAATCCATGAAAACATAAAAAGAAACCCTAAAACCTTAAAAAACCCTAAAAACACATAAAAACCCTAAAACCCCACTAAAACTCAAACCCCCCCCCCTAAAAATTTGAAACCCGAAAATTTCAAGGAAATTTTTTTTATTAATTTCTTGGGGATTTTACGAGTATGCAGTTTCTGACGGTGCCTGATTCTGAGGCCCAGTGTGCCCGAAATCATTTTCCAAAGTTTAGCTCGGGTACGTTCAGTGAACGAACGAGCGGGTTTTTCTATCCCTTGAACCGGTGCTCGGAATCGAAATCTGAGGGCACCGATGAACTCGCAGCACTATTTTTCACTTAAGGGGACCTTTTCCGCAGTTACGATTTATGCGGGTTTGAAGTTATATTTTGGAGTTTAACATTAAATTAAATAAAAATTGTGTTGCACACATTTTTTATTTAAGTTGGTTATATCCTACAAGGGGGAGGTTGTTGGTGGGTCCCACAGCCACATAACCTCCCATGAGAGGATACTTGTGATGTGGGGCCCACACGAGTCCCCACCTATTCAAATTCTCTAACCTTCCACAAACACCCCATTAATTGTGTAACACACCCACACCCCCCTTTAATGAAAAGTCAACTCTCTTAATTAATTAACTGTTTAAGTTGATTCAATATAATTAATTCGAGAATTTAATTTTGAATTTCGAATTAATTGGTGGCTTGTGTGAGTTAATTAAATAAGACAAGTCTTATTTCATTAAGGGTGTTTGGGTAGTGCGAGAAGGTTGGGAGAGGTTTTGCTCTAAGTCTTGAAGAACGTTCTTCCTCCTTGAAGAACGCGAAGAACGTATCGTCGCCGACGAAGAATTCCGGCCACCGACAAAGGACGACAAAGAACGTCGAATCCTCGGAGATTGATGACGCGACGCCGTGTACCGCGACGCCGACGGTTCCCTTCTCCGAGATGCCGACGATGCTTACGGAGCCTCGGTCCACGACGCCATCTTCCGCAACGCTGTTTTCCGTGACGTCCTTTTTCCGCAACGAACCTTCGTTCGACAACACCTTGAGGTAGGGGTTATTTTCTTGTTCGTGAATATTTTCCTTTCCGTTCATCGTATTATTCTTGCACCGCCTGTTATCATTATAACGGGAGGAGGTCGGACCGCATGAACACGACGGACTCTCCTCCCCCTTCGATGTTGTGTTTGTCGCGGCATGAACAAAGGCGCACGGTGCAACGACACCGCACGAAAACAAGAAGAACTAGAGAAGAAGAGCGGCGCCGTCGCGCCGTGCTGTAGAGGCCGTACAAATCCGCGTCGCCGTCGCACCGTGCCAGAAAACCACGAAGAGGTCGCGGTTTGTTTTTTTTTTGACATGCGGATCGACGGGCGATGAAGGAACAGGCCGCAGAGGTGTTTTGAAGACTTCGCAGTGAAGAGATGGACCCGGGAGGACCGCTAGCGAAGAACGTAGGCAAAACGGACCACCGGAGCACGTCCGGTGGTCCACGGAAGATCCTACTGGCGCGCTACACCGACACGGCGGCCGGAGGTAGTGGCCAGCACCGGCCGGCCGCCAGGAGGCGGCGGCGCCCGGCGCGCCGCCAGGAGGGTCCGCCATGGCCGAAGTCGCGGTGGCAGGCGATGGTCCAGCGGCCGCGCGGGACCAGGGGAGATCGGGGGTCGTAACTCCCAGCTGTCAAAGGGAGCGGCCCCCACATGGGGGGGTCGCGGCTTCAATCAGGGGGGCAGCGCCCCCCCCCCCCCCCTTTCCGCGACAGCTCGGCCCCGAGCTGTCTGGCCACGTGGGCCACCCAGGCTGGGCCGGTCCGGGCCGTGCCCTAGTGGTCCGGACCCAGACCCAGGTCGGGTCGACCCGGTTCGGGCCGACCCATGGGGTCTCGGGCTGGGTCGGACCGAGCCCGAACCCCCTATTTCCTGGCAATTTTCGTTCAAACGCCCATAACTTGGGCTACGGACCCCCGATCGACCCACCGTCAGTTGAAATGAGATCCTTGGATTGAGATGGTCATTTCGGTATGTTACACTCAAGGTTTCGGAGAACTTTGGGTATGGACGAGTTGGTTCCAACTCAAAACCAACCGGGCCCGTGGAGCGGAAACACTTATAACTTCAGCTCCGGACGTCCGATTGATGTGCCGTCGACTTTGTTGGATTCCTCTTGATGAGACGGAACTTTTGGCATACTTCACCTGAGGTTTGGACATAGTTGGAGTAATGCCGGGTTGGATTGTACCTGAAATCCAACCGGTCCCCTAGAATGGAAAAGCTGATAACTTTCAGACCGGACGTCTGTTTGACGAACCGTCAGCGGCGTTGGTGATCACGTTGAGAAACGATCCCTTTGAGTATACCCTATGAGAGTTTGAGGTACAGTTGAGATGCATCCGGGTTGGTTCGTACACAAAACCAACCGGGTCCCTGGGACAAAAAGGCTAATAACTCACAGACCGGGCGTCCGATAGACGCGCCCATCTGTTGCGTTGAGACCCCTATGACGAGGCGGTCCTTTGAGATACTTCTTTGTGGGACCTTGTGATACTTGGAGTATCAACCTGTAGCTCGTGGAGCGGACCCTCCCAGAGACGAGCGTATGGAGTACGGAGACCATGTAGCTGGCTGAGACCTGATGACTGCTTGTCCGATTCGATTCGGAGTGACTTACATAGCTCAGTGGGGAGCACTACTTTGTGAGGTGGTAGACCCATGGCGGAGGAGCACTACTTTGTGAGGTGGCAGACCCGCGGTACTCGATAGGAGGAGTACCTCTGTAGGCTCTGAGGGGGAGCACTACTATGTGAGGTGGCAGACCCATGGCGGAGGAGCACTACTTTATGAGGTGGCAGACCCATGGTACTCGACAGGAGGAGTACCTCAGTAGTCTTAGGTTAGTGAGCATTACCTCAGAGTCGTGACAGGATCACTATACTTGACAGAGACGGGGCTTTTCAGCAGTTACGGTTTCGATAATGAAAATCCTTGTTTGAGTTGAGTCTATGACCTTTGTGTTTACCTAATGATTGAGATGGGTCACTTGATAACTTAGGTATATGTATGGGCATATAATTGGGTAGTGGTTATCCGTTGATTTCATAACCTTTGTGTTTCCTCATGATTGGGATGGGTTACTTGATAACTTAGGTATAAGTATGGGTTATACCTAAGTAAGGGTTATCTGTTGAGATCCTTCTTTGTGGTTATCCTTGTTGGATTTAGTGAGACCTTGAGGGTCTCGGGGTCCCTACTGAGTATCTTTATACTCACCCCTGCATGGGCTATGCCCGCACCTCATTGTGTTGGTTACAGATGACAGGCAGCGCTGACAGAGGCCGAGTGTTCGAGGGCTAGACGGTACCTGGAGGTGGACCTCACGAAGAGTCAGTATCCGAAGGTGGACTTCATGACGAGATGATACTTGGAGGAGGTTAACGGGTGAGAGCGTTGTGGAGGCTATCTGTACCTACCCTTCAGGTAGGATCCGTGGTGGACGATCCAGGAGCTGCGCTGTCTGTACCTACCCTTCAGGTAGGATCCGAGGTGGACGACTTAGGAGCTGCTTCTATTCTTCCAGCTGCTTGTCTTTTCTATTGTACTTTCGTTCAATTGTAGCTGTACTTTCAGTTGGATTTGTATTCTGGCCCACTTACTTTTCAGCACTTCCTTTTGTTCTTAGTGTATTACTTCCGCTTGTACTCTGTGGTGTTTGTTTACTTTTATAAAGGCAATGCCTTCCCAGTTATCGGGATTTACGCCTTTGGTGCTAGTCGCCAGCCCCTGGCCTATGGAAGGCGGGCTTGGGGTAGTCACGGCATGGGCCCAAGGACGGCTCGTGACAAAAATCCCTAAAAACAAAAAACAATCCTAAAAAAACCCTAAAAATCCTTAAAAAAGCAAAACCCCTTGGAAACCATAAAGCCCCTAGAAACATTAAAACCCCCTAAAAACCCATAAAACCCTAAAACCCCACTAAAAACTATAAAAAACCTAGAAACCACTAAAACATTTAAAAACTCTAAAAAGACTTAAAAACACTAAAAAACTCAAAAAAACATAAAAACCCAAAAATACCCTAAAAAAATAAAAACCCTAACAACCCTGAAAGATCCTAAAAACCTCAAAATCCCTAAAAACCATAAAAATAAAAAAAAAACTAAAAAACCATAAAAACCATAAAAATAAAAATAAAATCCCTAAAAACCCTTGAAAACGTAAAAGACCATCAAAACCCTGAAAACCCATTGAAAACAATAAAAACCCTAAAAACCTTTAAAAACCCTATAACCCATAAAAATACAAAATAACCCTCTAAAAACTCTAAAAACTTCAAAAACCCCTAAAAACGTTGAAAACTCTAAAAAACCTTAATAACCCTAAAAACACTAAAAAACGCAAACAACCAAAAAGACCCTAAAACCACGAAAACCCCTAAAACCCAAAAAACCATAAAAATCCTAAAAAGGACCTAAAATAACTGAAAACATAAAACACCCAAAAACCCAGAAAACCCCCAGAAAACCATAAAAACTCCTAAAAACCATAAAAACACTAAAAACCCAAAAAAAATCCCATAAACCTCTAAAAACTCAAAAAACACTTAAAACACCTAAAAATGTTAAAAAACTCTAGAAAACCTTAAAAACCTAAAAAAATCAAAAAAAAACCCTAAAACCCCAAAAAGTCCTAAAACCCTCAAAACCCCCTACAAACCCTAAACCCATTCAAAATCACTAAAACCCTAAAAACCTAAAAACCATAAAAATCCTAAAAATAACAAAAAATATAAAAAACCCTAAAAACCCTTAAAAAAACCCTAAAAAACAAAAAAAACATTAAAAACCCCAAAAAACCATTAAAACCCCACTAAAAACTATAAAACCCTAAAACACCCCATAAATGTTAAAAATCAAAAAACCATAAAAATCCTAAAAAACTCAAAAAACCCCCTAAAAATCCAAACATTCCCTAAAAACCCTGAAAACCCAAAAAAACCTGAAAAAATCCTAAAAACCTTGAAAATCTCTAAAAACCATAAAACCCCTAAAAACCTTAAAAATCATTAAAAATCCCGAAAAATCCATGAAAAATTAAAAACACTAAAACCCCTGAAAACTCCCTAAAACCCATAAAAAGCCCCCCAAAACATAAAAACTCCTAAAAACCAATAAAAACCATTAAAACCCACTATAAACTCAAAAAATCCTTAAAACCCCTAAAAATGATAAAAAATCTAAAAAATCTTGAAAACCCTAAAAAACTTAAAAAAACTCGAAAAACCCAAAAAGACCCTAAAAACCCTTAAACCCCTATAAATCCTGAAAAATCCTAAAAACCCTCCAAATCTCTAAAAACCCAAAAAAATGATAAAACCCATAAAAATCCTAAAACCATGAGAAATCCCAAAAAACATAAAACCCCCTATAAACCCTGATAAACACCTAAAAACCATAAAAACCCCTAAAAACCTTAAAAAACCTAAAAACCCATAAAACCCTAAAACCCCCTAAAGATGTTAAAAACTTTTAAAACCTTAAAAACACTAAAAAAATAAAAAAAAACAAAACCACCATAAAACCCCTGAGGAACCCAAAACACAATAAAAACCCTAAAAACCCTAAAACCCCTCAAAATCCCCAAAGACCATAAAACCCCTAAAAACCATAAAATCTTTAAATCCCTAAAAATACCTGAAAACATAAAACCCTAAAAACACAGAAAACCCCTTAAAACAATAAAACCACAAAAAACCATAAAAAACCTAAAACCCCATGAAAACCTTCAAAACCCACTAGATATTCTAAAACCCTTGAAACTGCTAAAAATGTTAAAAAACTCTAAAAACCATTAAAAACCCACAAAATCCCTAAAAATGCTAAAAAACCCTAAAAACCATAAAAATCCTAAAAATTCCCTAAAAATCCCAAAAAAAATTAAAAACCCTAAATACCATGAAAAACCTTAAAGGCCATAAAAACCACTAACAACCATAAAACCCCTAAAACCCATAAAACCGCTAAAAAGCACTAAAAACTCTAAAAAAAGTTAAAACACCTAAATTGTTAAAAAAATCTGAAAACCCATAAAAATCATAAAAAAACTCAAAAAAATAACTAAAAACCATAAAAATCAATAAAAATCATTGAAAACGTAAAAAACCCTAAAACCCTGAAAAACCCCTACAAACCATAAAAACCCCTAAAAACCATAAAAACCCATAAAACCCCAAAAAATATCTAAAAACCTTAAAAATCCTTACACCCTTAAAAATGTTAAAAAGCACTAAAAACCTTAAAAACCCTAAGAAAACACAAAAACTCCAAAATACCCTAAAAACCCTAAAAACCCTCAAAATCCCTAAAAACCATAAAAAAGATTTAAAACTATAAAAATACTAAAAGGGACCTAAAATCACTGCAAATATAAAAAACCCTAAAAACCTTGAATAACCCATAAAAACCATAAAACCCCCTAAAAACTTTAAAATCCAAAAACCTATAAAAAAACCTAAAACACACTAAAAACTCTAAATACCCTATGAACCCCAAAAAACATTAAAAAGATCTAAAAACCTAAAAACCCTAAAATCTAAAAACCCATAAAACCCCAAATAACTGTAAAACCCCTAAAATACTTTAAAAACCCTGAGAAACACTAAAATCTCTCAAAATCCCTAAAAACCAAAAAAAACCTAAAAAACCTAAATATCTATAAAAGCTCTAAAAAACCCTGAAAATGTTAAAAACCCTTGAAAACAACAAAAAACCCTAAGACCATAAAAAAACCTAAGACCCATAACACAATAAAAACTCACTAAAAACTCTAAAAACCTTAAAAAACCCTAAAATTTTTACAAAACTCTAAAAAACCATAAAAAAACTAAAAAAATCAAAGAAAACCCTAAAACTGAAAAAATATATATTAAAACTATTAAAAACCCTAAATACCCTAAAAATGCTAAAAACCCCAAAAAACCCTAAAAATCCTTAAAACCCATAAAAACTCATAAAAACAATAAAATTACAAAAAAAGGAATAAAAATACCTGAAAACATAAAAAAACCTAAAACTCCTGAAAAACCCATTAAAACCATAAAACCCATAAAGACCTTAAAATAATAAGATCCCCTAAAACCCCTAAAACCTAATAAAAACATTAAAAACATGTAAAACCCCTAAAAATATTTAAAAACTCTAAAAACATTTAAAACCCTAAAAAACTCAAAGTCCTTCCTTGGAAAATGCCGGCGCACGCCCCTGGGATTCTCTCTCGCTCGACGCTTCTTCCAGGCCTTCCCCTGGATCCAGATCGGAGATTCCGCAGCGGTTACTTGCTCCTTCCTAGTTCTTGGCGATGGCATGTCCTGGATGTGATTTTCGGCCTCAAGACGATGGTGGCTTTCGCGCTTTGACGGCTTCGACCTCCCCGAGTTCCTTTGCTCTGGGTTTCGGACTTTGATGCGGCTTTGCTCCGTTGCTGGCAACTCTGGCCTCCGACGGCTATGGTGGTCGCAACGTCATCAGATCATCTTGATCTTGAATGGGTTTACATCTTCCAGCAGCCACGGGCTAGGGTCTCTTTTTCAGATCTAGGGTTTCTGCAGGCGGGTCAACGCGGTCAAGGGAATTATTGGCAGAGTTGGTTGCTTCGGCGTCCAGGTTCTACTCGGAAGGTGCTTCGTTCCTGTGGATGGTGCGACAATCTGGTCTTGCGGCACTGGTCGGATCCTTCTCGGTCCTATGTTGCAGAAGGAGGTTTTCTCTTTGCCCTGGTTCGATTCTTTTGTCAGTTCATGAAGCAGCTGCAGGTGCGTTCTCAACCTAGTCTCTCGGCTTCCTCTCTGCTCCAGTTTTTTTATGCTTGTTTCGGTCGGACCTTTTGGCATTCCATGTTCTCCTCCTGCTTGGTTGTGATTTTGGTTATGAATGAGTGCTGGTTTCTGGGTTCTCTGAGATGGGTTTGGCAATTTTTGTGCAATTGCTGGTGGTATGCGGTTTGCTATGCTATGAGATGTAGAATGCTGAAAGTTGTTCGGTTCGAAGACCATGACTGCTGGTTGTTGAGATACGATTCCTTGTTAGACGATGGGTTAGGATGTGTTGGTGGTTGCTTTATGAGATGCAAGTTGATAAGAGTTGGTCGACAAGGAGGTGGTGATGCTTTTGTTGCTGATGCTGGTGTTTTGGTGCTATCGTTCATTGGAGTTTGCTACTTGTTTTCACTGGTAGTGGATCCTCATGGGGAGAACATGCTAGTTGCTGGAAATGGTGTGATTGGGTTTGATGGTTGTTGTTTGCTGGGAGGTGATGATGGATGTGTTTGGTTGCGGTGCTCGTGTTGTGGTTTCATGCTACTGGTTGTGAGTGGTTGCGATGTCGGCTTTGGTGTTGTTGCTTCTGTATTGCTGTGATGATGGGATGTGGTGCTGCTGGATGCTGGAATGCCCTAGATGAGGGAAATTGTGCTGCTGGATGCTGGTTGCTGCTGAGCTGGGAGTTTCTGAAGCTGTGGTTTATGATCGTGCTGCTGCTGGATGTTGATTGCTGGTTGAGTTTGAATGCTGGTCATTGGTTAGCTGTGAGATGCTGGATGATGGTGGTGGATACTTGGCTTTGTGTGCTTTTACTTTTTTCGCTTTTGTTTTTCTCTCTTTTGGGGTCTTTTTTGTTTTGGGTTGTAAGGGGTTTTGGATGTGGTTCGTTTGACCCCTCCCCTCCCTTGTCTGCCGTGTCTCCTTTTTCTTTCTAATAAATTTGTGGGGGCCAGGAATAGCCCGACCCTTGCATCTTCCGTGCCCTAAAAACTCAAAAAAATTCTAAAACCCAGAAAAGACCATAAAAACCCGGAAAAACCTAAAATCCCTAACCCCCCCCCCCCCAAAAACATAAAAATCCTAAAAAATACCTAAAAATCACTGAAGACATAAAAACAATGAAAAAAATAAAAACTCCTAAAAACCATAAGACCCCTAAAATGTTAAAAAAACTCTAAAACCCCATAAAACCCCTAAAACCTGCTAAAAATTTCAAAGACCCTTAAAACCCATAAAATTTTTAGAAAAATCTAAAAAACCGTAAAACCTGTAAAAATGAAAAAAAACCTAAAAATTCAAAAGACCCTAAAAACCGTAAAAAGCCTATAAAACCTAAAATACCTAGAAAACCCCTAAAACCCTCAAAATCCCAAAAAAAACCCTAAAAAACCTTAAAAGCATAAAAATCCTAAAAATCCCTAAAAATCCCTAAAAATCCTTAAAAATGTAAAAAAACCCTAAAAACACTGAAAACACCCTTAAATCCATAAAAACCTTTATAAACCTTCAAACCCCATAAAAACCCTAAAAATCCATTAAAAATCTAAAAACCCTCAAAACCCCTAAAAATGTTAAAAAAACTCTAAAAAACCTTAAAATCCATAAAAATAAAAAAAAACCCATAAAAACCCAAAAATATTCTAAAAAAAACTAACCCCCCCCCTCCAATCCTTAAAAACCCTAAAAACCATAAATATCCTAAAAAGCCCTAAAAATCCCTAAAAATGTAATAACCCATAAAACCCTGAAAACCCCTAAATTCCATAAAAACCCCATAAAACACACTAAAAACTCTAAAAATCCTTAAAACCCCTAAAAATGTTAAAAAACTCTAAAAACCCTTAAAACCATAAAAAACTCAAAAAACCCTAAAACCCCCAAAAAACCTAAAACCCCCCAAACCCCTAAACAACTAGAAACCCCTTAAATACCCTCAAAATCCCTAAAATCCATAAAAACCCATAAAAACCATAATAATCCAAAAAATCCAAAAAATCCCTTAAAATGTAAAAAAACTCAAAAAACCATGTAAAACCCCCAAAAACCTTAAAAACCCAAAAAACCCACTAAAAACTCTAAAAAACACTAAAACCCATAAAAATAATAAATAACTCAAAAAAAAATAACACCCTAAAAATATATAAAAAAACTAAAAACCAAAAAGACCATAAAAACCCTGAAAACACCTAAAACCATGAAAACCCCTAAAATCCCTCAAAATCCCTAAAAACCCTAAAAACCGTAAAAATAATAAAAATGCTAAAAAACCCAAAAAATCCATGAAAACCAAAAAAATAAAAAAACCTAAAAACTATAAAAACACCCAAAAACCAATAAAACCCTAAAAATAAAAAAAAACCATAAAACCACTAAAAACTCTAAAAAACCCTTAAACGACGTTAAAAAAATCTAAAACCCCCAAAAAACTAAAAAAATTCCTAAAACCCCCAAAAGAGCCTAAATACCCTAAAAAACCCTAACCCCCCCCCCCCCAAAATCCCTGAAACTCCCTCAAAATCCATAAAAACTCTAAAAATAGCTAAATATCATAAAAATCAAAAAAAGATCTAAAACTCACTAAAAAGGTAAAAAAACATAAAGACCCTAAAAAACCTGTGACAATAATAAAAACTCAAAAAAATCTTAAAAAAAATAGAAACCCATAAAAACACTAAACACCAATAAAAATATAAAAACTTTAAAAACCCTAAAAAAATGAAGAAAAAACCCTACAACCCCAAAAGACCCTAAAACACCTTGAACCCTAAAAACGTAAAAAACCTTGAAAACCCCAAAACCCCTCCAAATCCCTAAAAACCTAAAGAACCCTAAATCCCATAAAAATCCTAAAAAAATTCTAAAAATCCTTGAAAACATAAAAAAAAACAAAAAACCAAAAAAAAACTCCTAAAAACCATAAAACCACTTAAAACCTTAAAAAAGCATTAAAACCCCTAAAACCCTAAAAACCTATAAAAACACTAAATAACCTCTAAACCACTAAAACATTATAAAAATCTAAAAAACCTTAAAAAATCATTAAAAAGCTTAAAAAGCCTTAAAAAGCTTAAAAAACCAAAAAAACCCTAAAAATCCTAAATCCCCAGAAAAACCATAAAAACCATAAAAACCCTCAAAATCCCTAACAACCACCAAAAAACCTTAAAAAACATAAAAATAGTTTAAAACCCTAAAAATCCATGAAAACATAAAAAATCCAAAAATCCTTGAAAACTAATGAAAACCACAAACCCCCTAAAAACCTTAAAAACCCTAAAACCCATAAAAAATCTAAAACCCACAAAAAACTCTAAAAACAGTTAAAACCCCCTTAAAATTTTAAAAAACTCCAACATCCCTAAAAACTCAAAAAAAACACTAAAAACCTAAAAGACCCTAAAAACCATAAAAAATCCTAAAAACCCCTAAAACCCCTCAAACTCCCTAAACACCCTAAAAAACCTAAAAACCATAAAAATAATAAAAAAGACCTAAAAATATCTGAAAACATAAAAACACCTAAAAACCCTAAAAACCTCTGAAAAAATTTAAAACCCCTAAAACCTTAAAAAATCCATAAAACCATAAAACCTCTAAAAACTACTTAAAACTCTAAAACCACTTAAAACCCTAAAAACGTTAATTTTTTTTTAAAATATATAAAAATAAAAAAAACCCCAAAACCACAAAAGACCCTAAAAACCTTGAAAAACACTGAAAACCCTAAAACCCTCAAAATCCCTAAAAACCATAAAAACCATAAAAATCATAAAAGATCCTTAAACCTTCCTAAAAACATAAAAACCCCTAAAAACCCTAAAAACCCCCTGAAATCCCTAAAAACCCCTAAAAACCTTAAAAATCCCTAATAAAACATAAAAACCATAAAACCACTAGAAAATCTAAAAACCCATAAAATATTAAAAAAAAACTCTAAAAAACCATAAGAACCCTAAAAAAATTAAAAAACTCAAAAATCCAAAAAGAACCTAAAAACCCTAAAAACCCCTAAAAACTCAAAAAACCCCAAAAAACCACTCAAAATCCCCAAAAACACACAAAATCCCAAAAAACCATAAAAATCATAGAAAGGCCTTAAAAATACCTGATAATGTAAAAAACCCTAAAATCCTAAAAAACCTAAAAATCCCTAAAAACCAATAAAAACTGTAAAAACCCACTAAAAACTCGAAAAACCCTTTAAACACCTAAAAATGTTAAAAAACTCAAAAAACCTTAAAAACCCTAAGAAAGTCAAAAAAACCTAAAAACACCAAAAGACTCTCAAATTCGTGAAAACCCCTGAAACCTTAAAAAACATGAAAAACCCTAAAACCCTTCAAAATCTATAACAACCCAAGAAAACCTAAAAATCCTAAAAAACCATAAAAGTACCTAAAAAGGTAAAAACCCTAAAAAACTTGAAAATCCCCTAAATAGCATAAAAACCCCTAAAACCTTTAAAAATGTAAAAACCCATAAAAACCCAAAAAACCCAAAATAAAACTAATCACTATATAAAACCTTAAAACCCCTAAATTTTTTAAAAAACTCCAACTAACCTTAAAATCCCAAAAAATCTAAAAAAACCCTAAAAACCAAAAAAAACATAAAAATGTTGAAAAAGTCTACAAAACCTAAAAACCCTTACAACAATAAAAATCCTAAAAAACCCATAAAAATACCTGGAAATATAAAAAACCTTGACATCCCCCTTAAAACAATGAAACCTTAAAAAACCTTAAAAATCCATAAAGCCCATAAAACCATAAAAACCCACAAAAAATTCTAAAACCCCTTAAAATCCCTAAAACGTAAAAAAAATATAAAAAGATTTAAAACCCTAAAAAACTAAAAAATATTAAAAACCCCAAAAGACCCTAAAAACCGTAAAACCCCCAAAACCCTCAAAAGCCCTGAAAACCCTTAAACCCTTCAAAATCCCAAAAAACATAAAAAAAACCTTGAAAACCCAGAAAAACCCCTAAAAACCATAAAAACCCAAAAAAGACCTTAAAATGCTGAAAAAGTCTACAATCCCCAAAAACCCTAACAATCATAAAAATCCAAAAAAATCCAAAAACATACCTGAAAACATAAAAAACCTTGAAATCCCCATTAAAACAAAAAAACTCCGAAAAACCTTAAAAATCCATAAAGCCTATAAAACCCTAAAAACCCACAAAAAATTCTAAAAACCCTTAAAATACCTAAAAAGTAAAAAAATCTAAAAATGATTTAAAACCCTAAAAAACTCAAAAATATTAAAAAACCCCCAAAGACCCTAAAAACCCCCAAAACCATCAAAACCCTAAAAACCCTAAAACCCCTCAAAATCCCAAAAAACATAAAAAAAAATCCTTAAAATCCCAGAAAACCCCCTAAAAACCATTCAAACCCTTTAATACCTTAAAAACCCTAAAACCTCATTAAAATACTAAAAACCCTCTAAAAACACTAAAACCATTTAAACCCCTAAATCCATCAAAATACTTTAAAAACCTTAAAACACAAAAAAAACCAAAAAAACCAAAAAAACCAAAAAAATCCTAAAAACCCCTGAAAACCCAATAAACCCTTAGAATCCCTAAAAACCATAGAAATACTAAAAATCCCTAAAAATCTATAAAAAAATAAAAACCTATAAAATTAATAAAAACCTCTAAAAGTAAAAAAACCCCTAAACATCTTAAAAACCATAAAAACTCATCAAAAATCTAAAAAACCACTAAAAAATATGAATCCCCTTAAACCCCAAAAAGCGTTAAAAAACTCTAAAAACATTTAAAACCATAAAAAACTCTAAAAACCCTAAAATCCCAAAGGACCCTAAAACCCCTAAAAATCCTAAAAACCTTAAAAAACCACTTAAAACCCTTGAAACCCCCCAAAATCCCCAAAAACCTTAAAAACCTTAAAATCCCTAAACACCATTCAATTCCTAAAAATCCCTAAAAATCCCTAAAAAAGAAAACAACCCTGATAAACCACTAAAAACCATAAAACCCCTAAAAACTGTAAAAATCCTTAAAAACCCATAAAAACCCATTATGAACCCTAAAACCCCAAAAAATGTCAAAAAACTCTAAAACTCCATAAATCCCTAAAAAACTCAAAAAAAATGGAGAACAATGCCTTCACCTATTTGGTAACGTTCAGCTCTCCACAATCATTCAACCACTGAAGCCGATATGGATGTTGATACTTCAAGGTTGGAAGTCCCAACTTCTCTACTAACTCGGTGCTCACAACATTACTATAGCTTCCTCCATAAATAATAACACTACATACCTTCCCATGGATCTTGCATCATGTATGGAAAAGGTTCTCCTGTTGCTCCTTCTCTCCCACAGTCATTTGTGTGCTTAGAACTCTCCTAGTAACAAGAATCTCACCATCTTCTGCAAATTCTCCATTATCAATTTCTAGAGATTCTTCCTCCTCTTCCGAGATCTCTCCATCGGTCTCCCATTCTCCATACTTGTTGATGGTCATGGTGTGCCAATTTGGGAATTCCCTATTGATGCGACCCCTTCTTTGACATTTGAAACACTGAATATCCCGATTCTTGGTTTGGTTATCCTCAAAAGTGGGTTTCTTAGGTGGAATAATTAACTTGTCACTTTTTCAATCAACCACCTATTTTGCCTTTGATGGTTCTCCAATCTCCTTCCTAGGATTTCTCCATGGAATGAAAGAGGTAGCGGGTTTCCTCATGTTGCTTCTCATTTTGATTTTTTGCTTGATCTTGGTGTCTTGATGGATCATATCTTGTATTTACACATTGTGATACATCTCCACTTGATCGACAATCACCCGATTAAGCCCATGTAAAAACTGTACCATGGTTGCCTTCAGATCCTCCTCAACGTTTTCCCGAATCATGGAAATTTTCATCTCCTTGTAGTAGTATTCTACACTCTTACTCCCTTGGGTGAGGCGTTGAAGTTTGTTGTGGATATCTCTATGGTAATGTGTGGGAACAAACCGCTTCTGCATGGCGAACTTCATATCTTCCCAACTGTTGATGGGACGTCCACCATATCTAGCCCTCTCCTTTTGAACTTTATCCCAGCATATTAATGTATAATAAGTGAATTCAAGGGATGCAAGTTTTACCTTTTTCTCCTCAGAATAGGTATGACAAGAAAACACCTGCTCGATCCGCATCTCCCACTCCAAGTATGCTTATGGATCACTTTTCCCTTGAAAAGAAGGGACCTTCACCTTGATCCCCCCAAGTAGGCCATCATCATGTTGTCTCCTTTGTCCTCCTCTAGGTTGTTGGTATAACCTCCTCCTTTGTGGGACATCCTCAAAATCACCATCAAGGTTTTCCATCTCCTCCTCCATGAGGTGGGGCGACGGGGTATCGGAGCTTGCCACATGTTATCATGGATCATCCTTGGGCTTGGTTGATTCTCCAGGTTATCAATCCTCTCATGTAGCACCTACAACTTTCGATCAAGAAACTTCTCAAAATGGATCAACAAAGCTTGCATTTGGAGTGGTGAAGATTCCAATGTGGGAGACCTACTTCGGCTTCCTTCATCACTAGCATGGACAATTTTCTTCCCACGATCTTCGGACATAATATATTACACAAACATAAACACACACCGGGGGGCACACAAAATGATACACACTCACTCACACACGCGAGATGCACACACACACACACAAGATGTACGCACTCACACACAAAAGGATACACACTCACGCACGCAAGATATACACACTCACACACACAAGATGTACACAGACAAACACATACAACAAGATGCACACACTCACACACACAAGATTTTTTTTGCTTATTTCTCTCCACTCTCAACACTCAATTAAAATTCCAAGCTCTTGTGAAATATAATACCTTGTTTCGGGTGATCACTTTTCACCAATCATTCCCCAATCAGATTGTGTCAGGGGCTAGTTTAACACAACCCACTTGAGTGGTAAGGGGTATAGGGTGAAAAGAGGGTAGAAAATGGATAAAGGGTGGGTGGAAAGGGGGGTAGAAAGGTGGTATTTGGGTTTTTCCCGATTGTGAAAGATAAGAAAAATTAATAACAATATGAGACAAATATGAGGATAAAGAAAAATGATGGAGAAAGTGAAGTACGAAAATGGAAAGTTCAAATAATGTAAAGCACGATGATGAAGTAATTGTATCCGATTTTTTTTCTTTTTTTGTCAAATCTCCCCAAAAAGTGTAGTGATTTGAGTTTTAAAGCACAAGATGACGAATGGAGAGTATGAATTTTTTTTAAAATCTCTCAAAGGAAAGGATGTGCTTAATTTTGAGAAGTACAAAATGATGATTTGAGAGAATTTTATTTTTTTTCGAATACAAATCACATATAGTGAATTAAATGCAAAAAGAAGATGGATAAACAATTGACTCAATGTAAAAATATTTCAATCTTGCACAAAAAAGGCCAATTCTGGAGGTTTTCAAAGAAAAGGTTTTTTTTAATGGGTGGATAATAAAGAAATATGAGAAGGGTAATAGATATATGGGATAAAAGAGGGTGATATATGCCTACCGTGTCAAACGGAGCTCTGATACCAACTGATGTGAGAGGCACGGGGTGGCCTGATCTTCATGGCGTAGGGCGGTAGATGTAGGATGCGGTTTGGGGCTAAGTGGCAGATGATGGGTATGGATAGCAGATGCAAGTAGTCAATCAACGCTATAAGGAGCGTGACCTACTACTTAGACAACACACTTAAGGGAGGGATGTGATAACCAATCCACACAACAATGCAATTAGGTTGAGGCACAAAATTGGGGGATTTGTGATCTTGGATCACCAATTTAACTTGTAGATTAACAAAGAAAGAATCCACAAGAGCAAGGAGGAAATTCAGAACAATTATCACACAATGGAGAGAAACAAAGCATAAACTCTCAATTAAATCCTGAATGCCATACAAGTGCCATGGGGTAGCTATTTATAGCCAAGGGGGTGGTACAATAGTCAAGGGTCTAATACCCTAAAGTCATAAAGGCTAAACTACTTTGTTCCCTAAAATTCAAAAAGATAAAGTCTACCAAAGACTTTTGGAAAAGTGGTACACAAAATTTCAACTATAGCCCATCGAATTTGACTTTGAGTGCACAGCCCACCAGATTTGACTTTGGAGTCCAAAGATGCCATTTCTAGAATCCTTTATGGGGGCAATGCCTCCAAATTCGTGCAACCATGTGGGCCAATCTTTAAGCATCATGTTTGGGCTTGAATAAGTGAGATAATATGCCTATTTTCTCCATCCATGCAAGGCAAGATCCATTGGGCCTTTAATGAAGAAAGATGGGCACCCATTGTAGCATTGAGCCTCTTTAATCTCCCTCGCGTCATTGGGCCTTGCAAATCCAACTCCTCCCACGAAATCGACTTGGTGCCTTTAACATGGTTCTCATAAAAACCCTAAAAACCCCTGAAAACCATAAGAACTGCTAAAAACCATAAAATCTCTAAAAACCCTTAAAACCCCTAATTTTTTTTAAAATGTTAAGAAACTCTAAAACCCCTAAAAAACTCAAAAAAACCTTAAAAACCCAAACAAGACCCTAAAACCCTGAAAACCATAAAAACTCTCAAACCCCCCCCCCCCCCAAAACCATGAAAACACCTCAAAATCACTAAAAACCACAAAAACCCACAAAACCATAAAAAACCTAAAAAAGCCCCAAATATCCTAGAAAACGTAAAAAACCCTAAAAACCCTAAAAAACCTATGAAAACAATAAAAACCACTAAAAACATTAAGAAAACCCCTAAAAAAAATAAAAACCCTAAAAACTACTAAAAAATATAAATACCCTTAAACCCCTAAAAATGTTAAAAAATGTTAAAAACACTAAAAAGACTTTAAAACCCTAAAAAAATAAAAAACTTTACAAACCCAAAAGACCATAAAAAACCTGAAAACCTCTAAAAATCCCCCAAAACCCTAAAAAACCCCAAAACAACACAAAATCCCTAAAAATCCATAAAACCATAAAAACCAAAAAAACCCTAAAAACCATAAAACCCCTAAAACCTTAAAAACCCCTAAAAACCCATAATAACCCTAAATATCCACTAAAAACTCTAAAAACCCTTAAAAATACGAAAAACATTAAAAACATTAAAAAACATCTATAAAACCTTAAAACCCTAAAAAACTCAAAAAGAACCCTAAAAATCCAAAAGACCCTAAAAACCCAAAAATACCCTAAAAACCCTAAAACCCTAGAAAAACCCACAAAACCCCTCAAAATAGCTAAAAACCTAAAAACCATAAAAACCATAAAAATCCAAACCCCCCCCTAAAAATACCTAAAAACGTAAAAACCCTACAAAACACTTGAAAACTATAAAACCCCTAAAAACCTTAAAAAACCCTAAAACACCATGAAAACCCTAAAAACTCACTAAAACCCCAAATCTACTTAAAAATCCTTAAAACATAACCAAACATTAAAAACTCTAAAAAAGCTAAAAAACATAAAAAAAACCATAAAACCCAAAAGACCCTAAACCCCTGAAAAACTCAAAATACCATAAAAAACCCTGAAAACCCTCAAAATCCCTAAAAACCCCAAAACCCTAAAAACCATAAAATACCTAAAAAAGCCCTAAAAATCCTTAAAAACATAAAAAACATTAAAATCCGTGAAAAAACCCTGAAAATAATAAAAACCCCTACAACCCTTTAAAACCCTTAAACATATAAAAACCTGTAAAACCCCGTAAAAACTAATTAAACCACTAAAAACCCTTTAAACTCTGAAAAATACTAAAAAATGCTAGAAAATAATAAAAATCCTTAAATACCATAAAAAATCAAAAATAACACCTAAAAAATCAAAAGAACCTAAAACCCTTGGAAAACCCTAAAAAGCCTAAAAATCCTAAAAAAACATAAAACCCCTCAAAATCCCTAAAACCCTTAAAAATCCCTAAAAACCATAAAATTCCTCCAAAATCCCTAAAAATCCCTAAAAACATAAAAACCCATAAAAACCTTGAAAACCCCCCAAAAAACCATAAAACCCCCTAAAAACCTTTAAAAACCCTAAAACCCTATAAAAACCCTAAAAACCCACTAAAGACTCTAGAAACCCTTTAAGTCCCTAAAAATTTTAATAACTCTAAAAAAACCTTTAAACCCTTAAAAACTCAAAAAAACCCAAAAAGGCCCTAAAATCCCTAAAAACCCTAAAACACCCCCAAACCCTCAAAATCCCTAAAAACCATAAAAAAACCTAAAACCCAAAAAAATCCTAAAACCCCTAAAAAACCTTGTAAACATAAAAAACCCTAAAAGCACTGAAAAAACCCTAAAAACCATAAAACCCCTAAAAATCTCAAAAACCCTAAAAACCAAAAAAAAATCGAAAATACCAAGAAACTATAAAAACCATTTAAACCCCAAAAAACGTTAAAAAAAAATAAAAAACTCTAAAAACCTTAAGAACCATAAAAAACTAAAATAAATCCCTAAAAACCAAAAAGACCATATAATCTTGAAAAGCCCAAAAAATCGCAAAAACACTTGAAAACCTGACCCTCTGATTTTGGGGGGGAGCTGCTGGATGCTGGTTCATGCTGGTGATGATGATGGTTGCTACTTGCTGTTGTGTGTTCTCTGTTTGGGTTTGTTTTGCTTATTTTCTTTTTTGATTTTTCCTTTTTTGTGTGGGTTGTAAGGAGTTTTTGGTTGTGGGATATTTGACCCCTCCCCTCCCTTGTCCGTTGGGTCTCTTTTCTTCCTTCTAATAAATTTGGGGGGGGGGGGAATAGCCCGACCCTCGCATCTTCCTTGCCCAGAAAAAAAATTCAGCGTCTTTGGTTGTGAAGGGTTTTTGGGTGTGGGTCGTTTGACCCCTCCCCTCCCTTGTATGTTGTGTCTCTTTTTTTCTTTCTAATAAATTTGGAGGGGCCGGGAATAGCCCGACCCTCTCATCTTCCTTTCCCTTAAACCCTCAGAATCCCTAAAACCCTATAAACCCCCCAAAAAACCTAAAAATCATAAAAAATACCTAAAAACCTAAAAAACATAAAAAACCATAAAAACCTTGAAACCCCCCTGAAAACTATAAAAACCATGAAAAAATAAAATGCCCTAAAAACCCATAAAAACTCTAAATACAACTAAAAACTCTAAAAACCATAAAACCCCTAAAAACTCAAAAAAACCGTAAAATCCCCAAAACACTTTAAAGACCCTGAAAAACCCTGAAGAATCCTAAAACCCATAAAAATCCTAAAAATCCCCGAAATAACCCTGAAAATGTAAAAAACCCCAACTACCTTGAAAAACCCCTGAAACCCATAAAAATCCCTAAAAAACCTAGAAACCCATAAAACCCACAAAACAACTAAAAACTCTAAACATCCTTTCAACCCTTAAAAGCTAAAAAATGTTAAAAAAACTCTAAAGTACCGTAAAACCCCAATTTTTTTAAAAAACCCCTAAAAACCCAAAAGACCCTAAAAACTCTGAAAACCCTAAAAACCCTAAAAACCCTAATAATCTCAAATGACCCTCAAAATCCCTAAAATCACTAAAACCCATAAAAAGCATAAAAACCTAAATATTCTTTAAAAATCCCTAAAAACGTTAAAAACCCAAAAAACATTAAAAACCCTAAAAACCCTAAAAAAACCCCAGAAAACCATAAAAACTCCTAAAACCTTAAAAAACCTAAAAACACATAAAATCTACTAAAAACTCAAAAAACCCTTTAAACCCCTAAAAACGTTAAAAAAATGTAAAAAACCATAAAACCCCAAAACATACCCTAAAAACCCTAAAAACACTAAAAACCATAAAATACCATCAAAAACCTTAATAACCCTCACAGATCCCAACAAATCCTAAAAATCATAAAACCATAAAAATCCTAAAAAACCCTATAAATCGCAGAAAACGTAAAACACCCTAAAAACCCTGAAAAACCACTAAAAACCATAAAACCCCCCCAAAAAATTAAAAATCCTAAAAACCTATAAGAACCCTAAAAATCCACTAAAAACTCTAAAACCCCATTTACATTAAAAACCCTAAGAAACCCTAAATACCCTAAAAAACCCCAAAAACCCGTAAAAACACACAAAATCCCTAAAAACCATAAAAAACCTAAAACCCCTAAAAACCATATAAATCCTAAAAAAACCCTAAAAATCCCTGAAAACATAAAACACCCTAAAAACCCTAAAAACCACTAATAACCATAAAAACACCTAAAAACATAAAAACCCCTAAAATACCATAAAAACACTAAACCACTAAAAACTCTAAAAACCCTTAAAACCCCTCAATACCCTAAAAACATAAAAAATGTTAAAAAACTCTAATAAACCTTCAAACCCCTAAGAAACCCAAAAAAACTCTAAAACCCCCAAAATAAACTAAAAACCCTAAAACCCTAAAAACCCTAAAACTCCTAAAATCCCAAAACCCTAAAGAATCCTCAAAATCCCTAAAAACCCCTAAAAACTGCAAAAAATCCTTAAAAACCCTAAAAATCCCTAAAAATGTAAAACACCCTAAAATCCCTTAAAACACCCTAAAACCCTTAGAAAATCCTAAAAACCCATAAAAACAATAAATTCGAACTAAAAATTCTAAAAATGCTTCAAACCCCTAAAAACGTTAAAAATCTGGGAAAACCCTTAAAACCCCTAAAAAACTAAAAAATACTCTAAAAACCCAAAAAGACACCAAAACCTTAGAAACCATAAAAACTCTAAAATACCCAAAAACCCCCTAAAAACTCCCAAAATCCCTAGAAACCCTAAAAAACCCAAAACCATTAAAATCCTAAAAAAACCCCAAAAAAACCACTAAAAACTATAAAACCCTTAAAACCCCTAAAAATGTTAAAAACGTCAAAAACATAAAATCCTAGAAAATGTAAAAACCATAAAAATGATGAAAACAACATAAAACCATAAACCCCCTAAAAACCATAAAAACCCTAAAACCCATAAAGTCCCTAAAATATACTGAAAACACTAAAACCCATTAAAACACTAAAAATGTTAAAAATCTTAAAAAACACTAAGAAACCGTAAAACCATAAAAAACCTAAAAAACCTAAATACCCAAAAGACCCTACAAAACCAAAAAAAACCTAAAACCCTAAAAAAATCAGAAAACCTGTAAAAACCCTTAACAACCCTAAAAACCCTTAATAACCCTAAAAACCCTTAAAAATCCTAAAAACCAGAAAAAATCCTAAAAATCCTGAAAAATCCCTAAAAATGAAAATAACCGTAAAAGCCCTGAAAAACCCTGAAAAAACATAAAACCCCCCAAAAAACCATAAAAATACCTAAAAACACATAAAAACCCTAAAACCACTAAAACTCTAAAAACCCTAAAAACGCCTGAAAACATTAATAAATGATAAAAATCTCTAAAAAATATTTAAAATCCTAAAAAACTAAAAAAAATAAAAACCCAAAATGAACCTAAAAACCCTAAAAACCTGTAAACATCCCTATAAACTATAAAAAACCATAAAAAACATAAAAATCCCTAAAAATCCCTAAAAATCCCAAAAACATAAAAAATTTAAAAAGATGAAAAACCCTTTAAAACAATAAAACCCCTAAAAACCTTTAAAACCCTAAAAACCCATAAAAACCCAACTATACCACTAAAAACTCGAAGAACCCTTTAAACCCCTAGAAACGTTCAAATTGACAAAATCTATAAAAAACCTTAAAAAACCTAAAACCCCAAAGGACCCTAAACCCTTAAAACCCCTAAAAACCCTAAAAATCCTGAAAAATACAAAAAACCCTCAAAATCCATTAAAACCCTAAAAAAACCTAAATACCACAAAATTCCTAAAATCTCTAAAAATCCCTAAAAATGTAAAAAATACTAAAAACCTTAAAAACTCCCTTAAAACCACAAAAACCCTAAAAACATTTAAATCATTAAAAACTCATAAAATTCCTAAAACCACTAAAAACTATAAAAACCTTTTAAACCTATAAAAACCCTAAAAAACACTAAAAACAATAAAAGTCCTGAAAAAACCTAACAACCCTCAAAATTCCTAAGAACACTAAAAACCCTAAATACCCTAAAAACCGTAAAAACCATAAACGTCCTAAAAAATCCCAAAAAATCCATGAAAACTTAAACAAGCCTAAAATACCTGAAAACCATAAATCCCATAAAAACCGTAAAAACCCATAAAACCCCTAAGAGACCACTAAAAACCCTGAAATATCTTAAAACACCAAAAAATGTTAAAATACTATAAAAACTGTAAAACACCAAAAAAAGACCCTAAAATCCCTAAAATCCCCTAAAATCCCTAAAAACCCTGAAAACCCCTAAAATTCCTCAAAATCCCAAAAATCCTTAAAACCCCTAAAAACAATAAAAATCCAAAAAAAAAGCCTTCAAAACCCTAAAAATGTAAAAAATATTAAAAGACCTGGAAAACCCTTGAAAATCATAAATACCCAAGAAAACCTTAGAAAAACCCCAAAACCCATAAAAACACTAAAACCACTAAAAACTCTAAGATCCCTTAAACCCCCTAAAAACGTTAAAAATGTTAATAGCCTCTAACACCCCTTAAAAGATCTAAAAACTCAAAAATTCCCCCAAAACCCTAAAAGACTCTAAAACATTGAAAACTCCTAAAAACCATAAAAAACCTTGAAAACCCCAAAAAAACCCTAAAAATTTCTAAAAATTTAAAAAACACAAAAAACCACGAAAAACCCCTTGAAAACCATAAAAACCCCTAAAAACCATTAAAAATTCATAAAAACCCATAAAAACATTAAAAACCATTAAAAATATAAAAACCTTAAAACACTAAAAATATTAAAAAACTATAAAAAACCTTAAAACCCCTAAAAAAGTCAAAAAATACCCGTAGAAACCCAAAAGACCCTAAAAAACCCTAAAAACCCCTAGAAACCTCAGAATCCCTAAAAACACTAAAAACCCACAAAAAATTATAAAAACCATTAAAACCCCTAAATTTTTAAAAAATGTTAAAAAACTTTAAAAACCTAAAAAACCCTAAAAACCATGAAAATCCCTAAAATCCTTAAAAAACCTTAAAACCACAAAACCCCTAAAAATCTCTAAAAATCCATGAAAATGTAAATAACCATAAAAAAACCTAAAATACCCCTGAAAACCATAAAACCCCCTAATACCTTTAAAACTCTGAAAAATCCCTAACAATCCTAAAAAATTCACAAAAAACTCTAAAACACCTTTAAACCCCTAAAAACATTAAAAATGTTAAAAACCCAAAAACACCATAAAACCCCTAAAAAACTAAAAACTCCCTAAAAAACAAAAAAACCTAAAAATCCCTAAAAACCCTAAAAACCATAAAAATCCAAAAAAATCCTTCAAAATCCTTGAAAATGTAAAAAACCCTAAAAACACTGAAAAAACCCGAAAAACCCATAAAAATCCTAAACCTGTAAAAACTATAAAAAACCACTAAAACCCTTAAAACCCCTAACATTTAAAAAAAAAACTCAAAAAACCTTTAAAACCCTAAAAAACTGTAAATAACCCAAATACCCCCAAAAGACCATAAAAACCATGAAAATCCCTAAAATATCGGAAAAACCCCAGCAACCCTCAAAATCCCTAAAAACCCTAAGAACTATAATAATCCTAAAAACGCCCTAAAAATCCATCAAAATGTAAAAAACCATGAAAACCCTGAAAACCATAAAAACCCCTAAATCCCCTAAAAACCTTTAAAAATCCTAATAACCTATAAAAAACCTGAAAACCCTTAAAATACCTACAACTTTAAAAAAGGTTAAAAAAAACTCTAAAAACCTAAAAACCCTAAAAAACTCAAAAAAACCTAAAAACCCAAAAGAACATTAAAAACCAGAAAAAACATAAAATCCTAAAAACCCAAAACAACCCTAAAAGTCCTCAAAATCCCTAAAACCCCTAAAACACTAAAAATGATAAAAATACTAAAAAAGTTCTAAAATAATTAAAAATGTAAAAAGCCCCAAAAACCTTGAAAACCCCCTGATAACACAAAAACATTAAAAAACCCAAAAATTCCATAAAACCCCTAAAAACCACAAAAAACTCTAAAAAACCTTAAAATCACTAAAAATGTGAAAAATGTTAAAAAAACGATAAAACCCTTAAAACCCCTAAAAAACTCAAAAAACTCTAAAAACCCTAAGAAGGTCCTAAAAACCCTAAAAACCCTAAACCCCCCTCAAAATCCCTTAAAACCCTAAAAATATAAAAAACCATGAAAATACTAAAAAATACTCGTTGAAAATGGAAAAAACAATAAAAACAATGAGAAACGCCTAAAATCCATAAAAGCCCCTAAAACCTTAAAACCCCCTAAAAACCCATAAAACCCCTAAAAACCACTAAAAGCTCTAAAAGCTCTAAAAACCCTTAAACAACCTAAAAATGTTGAAAAAAACTCTAAAAACCTTTAAACCCCTAAAAAACTCAAAAAATCCTTAAAACCCCTAAAAGATCCTTAAAAACCCTAAAAACCCTTTAAAACCCATAAAAACCATAAAAAATCTGAAAAATCCCTAAAACCCCTCAAAATACCTAAAACCCCTAAAAAACCCAAAAAACCATTGAAATCATAAAAAACCCTTAAAATCCCTAAAAACATAAAAAACCCTGAAACCCTGAAAAACGCCTGGAAAAAATAAAAACCCCGAAAAACCTAAAAAAACAATAAAAAACTATAAAAACCCTAAAAACTAATAAAACTCTAAAGGCCTTTAAACCCCTAAAAACATCACAAAACATTAAAAAACTCCAAAAACCCTTTAAAACCCTAAAAATTAAATAAAAAACCCAATACCCAAAAGACCCTTGAAACCCTTGAAACCCCCTAAAACCCCAAAAAACCCAAAAAACAACTAAAAACACACAAATCCTTAAAATACTTAAAAACCCAAAAAATAATAAGAATCCTTAAAAAGGCATAAAAATCCCCAAAAAGGTAAAAAAACCTAAAAACCGTTAAAAACCCCATGAAAACCTTAAACTTCCCTACAAACCTTAAAAAACCCTAAAACACATAAATCCCTAAAACCCTCTAAAAAATAAAAAAAAATCCTTTAAACCCCTCAAAATATTAAAAAACTAGAAAAAACCTAAAAAACCCTAAAAAACCCAAAAAGAACTCTAAAACCCCAAAAGACCCTTAAAACCCTAAAGAAACCTAAAATCCCTAAAATCCCTAAAAACCCTAAAAACCCTAGAAATCCCTAAAATCCCAAAAAACCATATATATCAAAAAAAAATCCCTAAAAATCACAAAAAAAGTAAAAAAACCCTGAAAAAAATAGAAAAACATAAACACCCAAAAAAACTTAAATCCCTAAATACTCATCAAAACCCTAAAAAAACCACTAAAAACTCAAATACCCTTAAAAGCCCTAAAAATGTTAAAAAATGCCAATAAATTCAAATAAAATTTAAACCCCTAAAAACTAAAAAAATACCTAAAAACCCAAAAGACCATAAAAATCCTAAAACCCCCTAAAAACCCTAAAGCCCCTAAAAGTACCTAAAAACCATAAAAAACAATAAAAACCATAAAAACCCTAAAAATCCCTAAGAATGTAAAAAAACCTTAAAAACCCTAAAAACCTCCCTAAAACCATTAAAATACCTAAAAACTTAAAAACCCTAAAACCCCATAAAAACCCCAAACACCACTAAAAATTCTTAAACCCCTTTAAACCCCTAAAAATGTTAAAAAAACACTATGAAACATAAAACCCCTTAAAACTAAAAAAACCCAAAAAGGCATAAAAAATTCTAAAAACCCTGAAAACTCCCTAAAACCCTCAAAATCAATAAAAACCCCTAAAACCCATAAACATCCTAAAAAATCCTAAAAAATCCTTGAAAATGTAAAAAACCCCAAAAACCCAGAAAAATCCCTAAAAACATAAAAACCTCTAAATCCTTTAAAAACCCATAAAAACCCACTAAAACTCAAGAAACCCTGAAAACCCCTAAAAATTTAAAAAACTCTAAAAAATCATAAAACCTCTAAAAACTAAAAAAAACACCTAAAACCCCAAATAACCTAAAACCTCTAAAAACCAAAAAAACATTGAAAACCCTAAACCCCTAGATTCCCTAAAAACCCTAAAAACTATTAAAATCCTTAAAAAATCCAAAAAAATCCCTGAAAACGTAAACAACCCTAAAACCCCTGAAAAATGCCTGAAACCCATAAAACCCTTAAAACCTTAAAAAGCATAAAAATCCACAAAAACCCTAAAAACCCACTAAAAACTCTAAAAACCTTTTAAACCCTTAAAAATGTTAAAAACATTAAAAAACTCTAAAAACCTTAAAAACCCTAAAAATGAAAAAAAAAAACCCTTAAGAACCCAAAAGACACTAAAATTCCTTAAAACCCCTAAAAACCCTAAAAAAACCTAAAAAAACCTAAAAACGCCTAAAAACCCTAAAATCCCTGAAACCATTAAAATCCTAAAAAATCCATAAAAATTACCGAAAGCATAAAAATCCTAAAAGCAACAAAAAGACCCTGTAAACTTTAAAGAACCTAAAAACCTCAAAAAGCCCTAAAAACCTAGAAAACCCTAAAACCACTAAAAAATATAGAAACCCTTAAAACCACTTAAAATGATAAAAATGTGAAAAAAAACTCTAAAAAACCTTGAAAACCCTAAAAACTCAAACAAACCCCTAGAAACCCAAAATACCTCAAAATACCATAAAAAATTCTAAAAACACTAAAAACCCCTAAAACACCTCAAAATCCAAAAAACCCTAGAAGCCATAAAAACCCTAAAAATCCATAAAATTCCCAGAAAATGTAAAACCCCCCCAAAAAACTCTAAAAACCATTTAAACCCCTTAAAACGTTAAAAGACTCTAAAAAACCTTAAAACCCCTAAAAGCTCAAAAAAACTAAAAAAATCCAAATATACCATAACAACCCTAAAAAACCTAAAACCCCTTAAAACCCAAAAAACCTAAAAACCCTATAAAAATAAAAATCCTAAAAAAGCCCTTAAAATCTCAAGAAACATAAAAGATCCAAAAAACACTAAAACCCCTAAAAACCATAAAACCCCTAAAAAACATTAAAACCCTTAAAATCCATAAATACCCAAAAACCCATTAAAAACACTAAAAACCCCAAAATCCCTAAAAATGTTAAAAAAAATAAAAACCATAAAACCCTAAAAAACTCAAAGAAACCTTGAAAACTAAAAAAGACCCTAAAAACCCTAAAAAAACCCTAAAACCCCTAAAATACATAAAACCCCTAAAACCCCTAAAACACCAAAAAACATAAAAATCCTAAAAAGGCCCTAAAATCCATGAAAATGTAAAAAATCCTAAAAATCCAAGGAATCCCCTAAAAACCATTAAAACCCCAAAAAACCATAAAAAAAATTCTAAAACCCCATAAAAACCCTAAAGGACCGCTAAAAACTCAAAAAACCCATAAACCCTTAAAAACCATAAAAACTCTAAAAACCTTAAAAACCCTAAAAAACCTAAAAACCCATGGTAAACCCAAAAACCCTCAAAATCCAAAAAAATAATAAAAAACCCTAAAACCATTAAAATTATAAAAAGGTCCTAAAAATAATAGAAAACTTAAAAAACCCTGAAAAAACCAAGAACACCACAAAAACCCAAAAAACATTAAAAAACCCTAAAACCCCATAAAAAACCGAAAAACCCACTAAAAACTGGAAAAACATTAAAACCCCAAAAAACATTAATTTTTTTAAAAAAACTCTATAAAACATTAAATACTCAAAAAAAGCCTAAAAGCCCCAAAAACCTTAAAATCTGTGATATCCCCAAAACCCCCAAAACCATGAAAAACCCAAAAAACCTTTAGAATTCGTAAAAACCCTAAAAACCCTAAAAACCCTAAATACCATAAAAATCCTAAAAGAGCCCTAAAAATCCTTAAAAACGTAAAAAATCATAAAACTCTAAAAAACACTTAAAACCATTAAAACCCCAAAAAACATTAAAAATATGGAAAACCCATGAAACCCCTAAAACCCCACAAAAAACTCTAAAAACACTTAGAACCCCTTGAAAACTTAAAAAAAACTAAAAACCTTAAAACCCTAAGAAATTCAAAAAACACCATGAAGCACAAAAGACCCTAAAAAACCATGAAACACCATAAAACCCTAAAAATAATATAAAATCTATAAACCCTCAAAATCCCTAAAAAACCTAAAAAACCTATAAAAACATAAAAAACATAAAAAAGTTCCAAAAATCCCGTAAAACGTAAAAACACCTAAAAACCCTGAAAACCCCCCTAAAAATCATAAAACCCTAAAAAATATTTAAAAACCTAAAAACCCCATGAAAACCCTAAAACCACTGAAAACTATAAAAACCCTTAAAAACCTAAAAAACCTTAAGAAATGTTTAAAAACCCTAAAAACATTAAAAATCCTAAAAAACTCAGAAAACCCCTAAAAACCCAAAGAGACCCTAAAAACCCTAAAATACCCTAAACCCCTAAAAAATCCTAAATCCCTTTAAAATCCCTAAAAACCCTAAAAACCTTACAAATAATGAAAATCCTAAAAATAACTAAAAATATCTGAAAACACTAAAAACACTAAAAACCATGAAAAACCCATGAAAACCATAAAACCCCTAAAAAAATTAAAAAGTCCTAAACCCCCAGAAAAACACTAAAATCCACTAAAAACTATAAAAGCCCTTAAACTCCATAAAAATGTTATAAAACTCTAAAAACATTAAAAACCCTAAAAAACTCAAAATAATTCTAAAAACCCCCAAAAGACCCTAAAACCCTTGAAAACCCTAAAACCTGGAAAAAATCCTGAAAACCCCTAAAAACCCATGAAAATCCTAAAAAATACCGTAAAATCCCTAAAAATGAAAAAACCGCCGAAAACCATCGAAACCCCTAAAAAACCATAAAACCTTAAAGACCCTAAAATCCCATAAAATCCCTAAAAACCACTAGATGGAGCAAGGTTGGGAGCAAGGTTGGGAGCAGGGTAACCATGGGGATCTCGTGCATCCTTAGGCGATGACACCTATAGAAGAGAAGACTGGGGATGAAATCCCGACACAGCCTGACAAGGTTGGGAACAAAGAGCTATTCCAGCTCTATGGAGTTAGCAAAGCGAAGAAAATATCCCTTTGGGAGGCTTCAGAGGCGTCTAGATCCAAGAAAAACTTTGTTGATGTTGTGAAATTGGCTACTTCACTCACTTTCACGGATTTTGGCGCTCCCTCCCATGGTTGAGTCATCAGAAAAGGTCGGGTTGCGCATGTATCTGCAAATCGGGAAGCATTGGAGGAGCGGGCCAACCTATTCCGATTCTCCATCATTGTGAGGGTGATTATTTCAAAGGGGGGAAAACTCTGGCATAGTGGGGATCTCTCCAAGCGCCTTTTGGAAATCTAGGGGTTCTCAGAATTGAAGATGACGTCCATGGTTCGAGGATTCTACCATATTGTTTTCCCCTCTGATGAATGTAAATGGAGGGCCTGGAGCTTCGGATCCTTCAGCCTTAAACCTGGCCTCCTGAGGATTCAAGACTGGGGTCAGAATTTTTACCCATTCAGTGTCAAGAACACCTTTTGCGCAGGTATGGATTCACATATGTAAGCTAAAATGGTTCTACTGGCATCTACGAATCCTATGGGATATAGCCTTAGCAGTTGGATTCCCAATTAGAATTGACAAGGAAACAGACAACCCAAGATATGGGCACCATGAAAGAGTGTTGGTGGAGGTTGATATGGCGAGCACTCTGGTTGAGGAGGTTGTCTTTAACACCCTTGATGATAGTCTAAACCTGTAAATACAATATGAGAGGCATCCAAAATTCCACTCCTCTTGCAATATTTTTAGACATTTGATTTATGAATGCAGGATAATTATGTCCTGCTCGGCCTGTAATTTACAGGGGTACGATGCATCCCATTGTAGGAAGAACCTTGGGATGGTTGGGACAAATCCACCGACTACGGCCCCTCTGGACAAGGAGGGCGTTGCCACTATTAAGGCTGTGAGCCCTGATGTTCAGAATGCAGGTGAGGTTTCTGTACTCCCAGAAAATATGGATGGTGTTTCTGTACTGCAGGTCGGTTTCCCCATGGTTATGGAGGTACCTCCTGTGGTCTCCAAAGATCGACCTATGGAAATCTTAATTCAAGAGGTGGGTGTTGCACCAGTCTTGCCTAAGAATGATCATGCTCGGGCCCATACGGACTTGGAGATCTCTTGTGGAGATCCCCTCTGTGGCCATGAACATACATTGTTGGAGATTGGCTCACAGCAGGTTCCCCCTCACCCAATAGATGTGACACCTGGGGTGATAAGGGCTCTGGAGGTGTCTCTGGTGTCATTCTTGATGTCTCCAAGGAGTGTGGTCTGGCTTCGCGATGCCCGAATGAGTCTTCCAGTAGGGAAGATGATGGCCATGATGCTGTCTTGGAAACCCCAGTGCCAGATCACTCAGAGGAGGTTGATGCGCCCATCTTCCCTGCATGAAACCCTGTGGTTGGTTCGGAGTTCACAACTGTGGCCTCAAACAAGGTGGTGAGAAAGTTTCAGAGGTATCCTCAGGAGGTTCCCATTTGCACCCTCAACAAATTTAACCCCCTCAGTGGGGCCTTTTGGAGTGATTCAGTGGACGAAGAGCAGGCTGAAGAGTATGCTAATGACTCTACTAAGACACTAACATAAGTTGTACAGGATACACCAGCAAGGTATCTTCTGCCAAATCCTGAGAAACAATATTCCAATAAACCTAAGAGGAAGGGAAGGGAAGGAAAGGGAAAGGGCATTACCCCTTCTCCTGTCCCTTTTGAGTCCCAATGAAGACAATGTTCTGGAACTTCCATGGGCTGGGAAATACTCCCACGGCTACAGCCCTTCGGCACTTTCTTTCTCATAATCCTATGCTAATTGGGTTAGCTAAGCCCATGATCAAGTTTTCAAATTGTAAGGGGTTAAACTGTAACTCTATTGGATACTCCCTCATCTCATCAAATGGTGATGAAAATGGTGCGGAAACCTTATGGGTGCTTAAGAATAATAGTGTCTAGGTTGTCTCGATTGACCCGGGTCCTCAAATGACCTCCCTCACTATTCTCCTGAACGATGACATCCTCTCCATCTCTTTTGTCTATGCCTCATGCTCATACATTGCTCAGAGACACCTCTGGAGGAAGCTGGTACAGATCGGTGATGCCATCGATCACAACTGTATGGTGATTGGTGATTTTAACATGGTACTGAGGCCTGAGGAAAAGCTAGGGCCAAACTTCTCTCATGCTACCGTAGAGGATTTTTCTTCTTGTCTTGGCATATGCGATTTATGTGAGGTCTCCATTACTGGAGTTGCCTTTACTTGGGGATGGTGCACCATTAATGGTAGGCAGGCTAGTAAACTGTACATGTGTTTCTCGCATATTGGTGACATTGTCCCCCTATGGCTATATCTGGTTTCACTCTTTTGAAATTCAATTCAGATCATAACCCTATCATTGTCGAACTAAGGGAGAGAATATCCAGATCTCCCCCCTACCATTTAAATTTAAAAATGCATGGCTCATAATTCCTAGATGCAGGGAAGAGGTTCTGAAGGCTTGGAGCAGCACCTTTTCTGGTTGCCCCCATTTTATTGTGACTTTTAAGCTCAAGGAAGTGAAACGTTGCTTGAGGACTGGAGTAAGAGATCCTTATTAGGGTTGGAGGCTGATATCATGGAGGTTTAATCTCATCTTGCTGCGTGCTAAATCATATCTCAGCAGTAGAATGTACCTTCAGGGGAAGATCTTCGACTGCACTCAAAGCTGGATGATTTTTTGGACCTTAACAAGAAGCTTGTGAAAGTGAATTTTAATGTCAAATGGCTTCAAGAGGGAGTTAGAAACTCCAAGTTCTTTCACCGTTTACACCGGGAAAGAAAGATTAGGAATAATCTGAGTGCGGTCCACGTTGGTGATGCTACTTTCACCTTGATGGAGGATATTTCCAAGGCTGTGGTGAAGTATTTTCAGGGGCTATATGCAGATGATGTATGCGATTCTCCCTTGCTTTCAGACTCGATCCAGCCTAGTATTTCTAGTCATCAAAATGAGGCTCTCACGGTGGCTCTACTTGAGGTGGAAGTTAGGGCAGCACAATTCTCTCTTAATATGGACAATGTTGCGAGGCCGGATGGTTTTGGAAATAAGTTCTTCATGTTCTATTGGGACATCTTTAATGTGGATGTGACAAATGTGATTAGAGAATTTTTCCTCTCGGGCTTCATCCCTCATGGTGCGAATGCCAAATTTATTTCTCTGATCCTGAAGAAGGACAATGCCATTGAAATTGGTGAATTATGACTGGTTTCAACTGGCAACACAATTCCGAAGATAATTTGTAAGATTCATGTCATGAGGCTGGGGAATATTTTGGGTGACATTATTACTCCAAATCAATTCGGATTCATCCCTAGATGATGCATCCAGATGTGCCTATTCTCTGCTTCGAAAGGGATTAATTTAATGAGGAAGAAATTGAGGAAAGGTAGATTTGTGTTAAATAATATAGAATCTATTTTTTGTATTTTTAAATGACACTTTTAAAGGCTAAGTGTGAACCCTGACAAATTCACCCAATAAAAACTATTAAAATGAAAGACAACCCAGATAAAGACTACAAGAAATGCCCCTTCCCAGTGATTACATCATTATGTCAAACCTCCACCAATGCAAGGCCACTCGAAAAACTGTCCCATGCAGGGTTGCACGGGCCTGGTACCGATGGCCGAAGCCATACCCTCTCGTTCTTCCAAATCCGAATGGCCAAGCTCTGGTGAATGCTTCCTGCTCTGAAACCTAATCTCAAGCGGATCCTTGTATCTTGTCGAGAAGCTTTTACATACCAAAATCACAAAATCACAAAAAGACTAATCATGTTGATGCAAACCATGAAGAGTCATGTACGGGCAGGCTTAAAATATAAAAATCAAAGTCATAAGGACCTCCTTTACGTCCTCGAATGCAACAACCTCCTCCGAACCTTCAAGAACATCACCACGAGCCAAAGGAGACAGAGCCACTATAAGACGTTGGCAGACGAAAGATTTACGTTAAAGCTTGATATATCAAAGGTCTCTGACATGATAAAAGAGCCTAAAACCCTAAAAACTTAAAAACCCCATGAATATCCTAAAAGAGCCTAAAACCCTAAAAACACTAGAAAACCCCTGAAAACCCCTGAAAACCCCAAAAACCCCTCAAAATCCCCAAAAACCCTTAAAAATCCAAAAAACCATTAAAATCCAAAAAAACACTAAAAATCCCGAAAAACATAAAAAATCACAAAAACCTTAAAAAAACCCACAAAACCCATAAAAACTAATAAAAACTCTAAAACCCCTTAAAACCCCTAAAAATGTTAAAAACATTAAAAAACTCTAAAAAACCTTAAAACCCCAAAAAACTCAAAAAAATCTAAAAACTCACAAAAAACCCTAAAAACAAAAAAGCCCAAAAAACCGTAAAAATGCTAAAATATCTTGAAAAGTCTAAAACCCCTCAAAATCCCTAAAAACCCCAAAAAACCCTTAATAACATAAAAATACTTTAAAAGCCTTAAAATCCCTGAAAATGTAAAAAAAACCCTATAAACCCTGAAAACCCCTTAAAAACCATAAAAACTTTAAAAACCATAAAAACCTAAAAACCTGTAAAACCATAAAAACCCACTTAAAACTCTAAAAACCATTAAACCCCCTAAAATGTTAAAAACTTTACAAAACTCTAAAACTCCTTAAAACCATAAAAAACTCAAAAAAACACCCTAAAACCCAAAAAAGATCCCAAAAACCCTGAATAACCCAAAAACCCAAAAACACCCAGAAAACCCCTAAAAACCAAAAAATCCCTAAACACCCAAAAAACCCTAAAAACCATAAAAAACCATAAAAATCCAAAAAAATCCATAAAAATCCACAAAAACATAAAAAACCCTAAAACCCCTTAAAACCCCAAAAAAAACCCCTGAAAACCATAAAACCCCTAAAACCCTAAAAAACCATAAAAACCTATAAAAACCATGAAAATCACTAAAGCTCTAAAAAAACTTTAAACTCCTAAAAACGTTAAAAACACTAATAAACCTTAAAAAACCTAAAAAACTCAAAAAAACCCCCTAAAAATCAAAAAAGACCCCAAAACCCTGGAAACCCATAAAACCTTGAAAAGGTTTAAAAACCCTAAAAAATCCCTAAACACCCTAAAACCCATAAAAATACGAATAATTCCCAAAAAATTCCTAAAAACTTAAAAAATCCTTGAAAACCTTGAAAATCCCTAAAATCCATAAAAACACAAAAAAAACCATAAAACCCCTTAGAACCCATAAAATCCCTAAAAACAACTTAAAACTCTAAAAACCCTTTAAACCCCTAAAATGTTAAAAAATGTAAGAAAAAATTTAAAAACACTAAAATCCCTACAAAACTTAAAAAAAACCCCCAAACCCCAAAAGACCCTAAAAATCCTAAAAACCATAAAAATCCTAAAAAATTCTAAAAAATATAAAAAACCCTAAAAACCCTAGAAAACCCTAAAAACAAAAAAAACCCATAAAACCATAAAAACCCTAAAAACCATAAATATGATAAAAATCACTAAAAACACTAAAAACCTTTAAACCCTAAGAATATTAAAAAACTTTAAGAAACCTTAAAAACCCTAAAAAACTCAAAAAACCCCCTAAACCCAAAAATTCCCTAAAAACCTAAAAACCCCTAAAACCCTTAAAAACCCTAAAAACCTTAAAAGCCCTGAAAATCCCTAAAACCCTTAAATACCATAAAAATCCTAAAAAATACCTAAAAACGTAAAAGCCCCCAAAATGATCAAAACGCTTAAAAACCATAAAACCCCTAGAAACATAAAAAACCTTAAAACCCATAAAACCCCTAAAACCCACTAAAAACTAAAAAAAACCCTTTAAACCCCTAAAAAAGTTAAAAACATTAACAAACTCTAAAAAACCTTAAATAACCCTAAAAAACATTAAAACCCAAAAGACCCTAAATAAACTGAAAAACCCTAAAAACAATAAAGAGCCTTGAAAACCCCTAAAACCCCTCAAAATCTCTAAAAACCCTAAAAACCATAAAAATCATAAAAAAAGACCTAAAAATCACTGAAAACATAAAAAAAACTAAAAACCCATAAAAACTCTAAAACCACTAATAACTCTAAAACCCTTTAAACCCCTAAAAACTTTAAAACCGTTAAAAACTCTAAAACCCCTAAAAAACAAAAAATACCCTAAAAAACTACAAAGACCCCAAAAACCTTAAAAACCCTAAAACCCCTAAAAACCCTGAAAATCCCTAAAAACCCTAAAAACCTAAAAACCATAAAAATACTAAAAAGGCACTAAAAATACCTGAAAATTAAATAACCCTAAAAACCATTAAAAACTTTAAAACCCCTTAGAACCCCTAAAAACGTTAAAAACGTTAAAGGACTCTTAAAAACATTTAAACCCCTAAAAACAAAAAATAAAACCCTAAAAACCCAAAAGACCCTAAAAACTATGAAGAACCATAAAAACAAAAAAACACAGAAAAACACTAAAACCCCTCAAAATCCCTAAAACCCCTAAAAATCATAAAAATCTTTAAAAAGCCCAAAAGATCACTGAAAGTGTAAAAAAATCTAAAAACCTTGAAAAAACATTGAGAACCATAAAACACCTAAATACCTTAAAAATTAATAAAAACCCATAAAACCCTAAAATCAAATAAAAACTCTAAAAACCCTTAAAACTTATAAAAATGTTAAAAATGTTAAAAGAATCTAGAAACACTTAAAGACCCTAAAAAACTCAAAAAACCATAAAAACCCAAAAAGAACCTAAAAACCAAGAAAACACCTAAAACCCTTAAAAATTATAAACATCCTCAAAATCCCAAAAAACCCAAAAAACCATAAAAACCATAAAATCCTAAAAAAACCAAAAAATACTGGAAAATGTAAAAAAACCTAAAAACCCTAAAACCCCCTAAAAACCACAACCCCACTAAAAACCTTAAAAATCTATAAAACCCTATAAAACCACTAAAAACTATAAAATCCCTTTAAACCCCTTGAAACATTAAAAATTTTAAAACTCTAAAAAACCTTAAAACCCATAAATACTCAAAAATCCCTAAAAACCGACCATAATACCCTGAAAAACCATAAAAACCCCTAAAACCCCCTAAAAATCCATAAACCCAATCAAAATCCCAAAAAAACCTAAAAAACCTTAAAATCCATAAAAAACCATGATAACAAAAAACCCCCGAAAAAACCTGAAAACCCCCTCAATATACCTAAAAAATCTAAAACTATAAAAACTATAAAATCCTAAAAAACCCTAAAAGTCTTAGAAAACACAAAAACCCCTAGAAAGCCTGAAAACCCTAGAAAATCATAAAAAACCCCAAACCCTTAAAAACCCTAAAAATCCATAAAAATCACTAAAAACTCTAAAAACACTCAGATCTCCTAAAAACGTTAAAAATGTTAAAAACTCTAAAAAACCTTTAAACCCTAAAGGACACAAAAAACCCAAAAAATCTCAAAGACCCTAAAAACTTTGAAAAACCCTAAAACCCTAAAAATAATAAAAAAAATCCCTCAAAACACCTAAAAACCCTCCAAATCCCTAAAAACCCGTAAAAACCCTAAATCCCATAAAAATCCTAAAACCCCAATAAAATTCCCTGAAAATGTAAAAAACAATAAAAACTTTAAAAAAATATTAAAAATCCACAAAAGCCACTAAAAACTCTAAAAAAACCTGAAAACCCCTAAAAACATTAAAACGTTAAAAAATATGAAAAACCTTAAAAACCCAAAAAAATCTCAAAAACTAAAAAAGACCATTAAACTTTAAAAAATTCTAAAAACCCTAAAACCCCCTAAAACCCTAAAAATCTATAAAAATCTAAAAAATATTAAAACCTATAAAAATCCCCAAAAATCCCCAAAAATCACTAAAAATGTAAAAAACCCTAAAAATTCTAAAAACCCCTAAAACCATAAAAACCTCTAAAAATTTTAAAAACTCTAAAAACCACTAAAAACACTAAAAACCTTTAAAACCCCTAAAATCATTAAAAAATCTTAAAAACTCAAAAAAACCTTAAAACCCCTAAAAATAAAAAATAAAAACCCTTAAACCAAAAAAGACCATAAAAACCCTAAAAACCCTAAAAACCCCTAAAACCCTGAAAAACCCTAAAACCCCTCAAAATCTCTAGAAACTGTTAAAAATACCTAAAATCCACAGCAATCCTAAAAAATACCTAAAAATACCTAAAAATGTAAAAACACCTACAACCCTAAGAACCCACTAAAAACAACAAAGCCCTAAAAACCCTAAAACCCTAAAACCACTAAAAACTCTAAAAACCATTTAAAACTCTAAAAACATTAAAATACATTTAAAATATCTTAAAACAATAAAATCCCTAAAAATCTCAAAAAAACGGTAAAACCCAAAAAATACCTTAAAACCCCTAAAAACCCTTGAAATATCCTAAAAACCCTCCAAATCCCTAAAAACCCTAAAAACCATAAAATTCCTAAAAAATCCCTAAAAATCCCTGAAAACGTAAAGAACCCTAAAAACTAAAAAAAACCAAAAACCTTAAAACCCCTTAAAATTTTTAAAACCCTAAAACCCATAAAAACCCCGAAAACCACTAAAAAATCTAAAAAACAACAAAAAAGCCAAAAAATGTTAATTTTTTAAAAAATATCTAAAAAACTTTAAAACCTTAAAAAACTCAGAAAACCCTAAAACCCCAAAACACCCTAAAACCTTCCAAAACCCTAAAAACCCGAAAAAATGTAAAAATATTTAAAAAGCCATAAAAATCACCAAAAACATAAAAACTCTAAAAACCTTGTAAAAAACCTGAAAACCATAAAATCCATAAAAATTTAAAAAATCCTAAAATCAAAAAATACCTTAATAATTACAAAAGACTCTAAAAAACCTTAAAACCCCTAAAAATGTTACTTATTATGTCCATTATAAGCATCATCTGGGTCTTGGTTCTCATAAATGGATCCCCAAAGGGGTTCTTCCCCTGTTCCTGTGGGGTCAGACAGGGTGACCCGCTTTCTAGAATCCTCTTTGCAATCGCTAAGGATTACTTGAGCAGGTGCCTCATTGACCTCTTCCAAGCTGGTCTCTTCAATCCAATTTGGGTAGGGAGGGACCTCCATGTGCCATCCCATCTGTTTTATGCTGATGATATTCTTCTGTCCGAGAAAGCTGACAAACGGACATTGCAATCCATCCGGATGATCTTCCGGCATTATGAAAACGTGGCGGGGCAATCTATTAGTTGGAGTAAGTCTTTGATCATCTTTGGGGAGGGGGTCCCATGGTCCCATCATATTTCCATTGCAAGGTCCCTTGGTGTAAAGAGAGGGTCACTACCCTTTGATTACCTGGGTGTCCCTATTACTCGTACAATGAAATTATTTCTCACTCAAAATGGATCATATCAAAGCACTCAGAATTGAATGCTTGGTCCACACCTTGGCGTGATAGGCCCCTACAGTAATGCATGACTCCCTCTCCGAGACTTAAAAGCTTGTCCATTGTGGCGCTCCTTCCGCGGCTGGAATAGATTGAGGCCCTCCTCCCAACTGAAGCCTTGCTTCGAATCTAGCATTATGCCTTCGTCGACTCCGACATCTTGATCTGGAAGCCCATTCTGGTAGGATTACTAACTGCTAAGGATTATTATTGGTACAACTGTGCTAGGGGATCCCCTCCCCCGGCTTGGCTCTCCAAATTTAGGAGAAATTTCATCCCCCCAGCCAGCCATCTCCTTCTCGGGAAAATTTGGAAGAATCGGCTGCCAATGCAGAACCAGTTATAGAAATCTGGGCATTTTCTCGCCTCTATTTTCCTCCTCTTCCTTGGTGCGGAAGAAAATATTCAGCACACATTCCTCTAATATAGGTTTAGTGCAGAACTTTGGGGCTATATACAGCAGATTTTTGAGTTCCTAGCTAACCTGGACAGGCCTCTCTTCGAGGTCCTGGCCGACCTGTTCACCTGGGATTACAGTGAATAGGTCCGCAATCTTCTTCTGTTTGCTGTTTCGGCCACCATCTCCTTTATCTGGACTGCTCAGAATGCAGTTTCCTTCAAATTGAAATGACTCTCCATTCATGGTGGTGTGGTGATTATTCATAGGGCTATTTATGTGGCTTCCTGCATTCAGACTGGCCATATGGTGAATGATGTTCGCGAGCTGATCATCCTTCAAATGCTTGGCAACTCTTGAAGTGCAAAAAAAACTAATGGTTTCCAAGTTTATTTGAGGGATTCCTCCCCTCCCCTCCTGGATTAAGGTTAACGTGGATGGTGCGACCCTTGGTACGCCGGGTCCTACTGGATGCACTGGAATCTTCCGCACCTAGCGGGGCTTTGTCAAAGGTTGCTTCCGGCACTTCATTGGAAATGGGTGTGCCCTTGAAGCAGAATTATGGGCCATGATAAAGGGGATTGAATATGCTGTCTGTTTTGGGTGGATCTTCCTGTGGCTTGAGTCTGACTCCATGCTTACTGTGACACACGCCTATTGGGAGGCTAATGCGGTTGCAGATGCTCTCTCCAAATAGGCTATTATGGAGAAATGCTCGTTGTGGTCCTCTATGTCTATGCCCTCCTGCTCCTCGCTTGTGGACTCTAACTTGAAGGGTGAGTTGCATACCCGAATATGTAACCCCTCCATGTAGCCCTTGGTTTGTTCTTTCCTTTTGTTATAAATTTTGGGGGACCATGCTTGCCTGATCTCGATCCTTCCTTGCCCTAAAAATGTTGAAAACATTAAAAACACAAAAACCTTAAAAACACTAAAATACTCAAAAAACCATAAAACCCAAAAAGACCCTAAAACCCTGTAAAACCCCAAAAAAAACCCTGAAAAACTTGAAAACCCCTCAGAATCCCAAACAAACATTTAAAACAGTAAAAACCATAAATTCCTAAAAACCCTTAAAAACCCCTCAAAATGTAAAAATAATAAAAACTCTAAAAATCCCCTAAAAACCATAAAACACCTAAAAATATTTAAAAAACCCTAAAAACCCATAAAAACCCTAAAAACCCACTTAAAAATCTAAAAATCATTAAAACCCCTAAAAAAGTTAAAAATGTTAAAAAACCATGGGCGGCCTGCATGCGGCTAGCTCGGCGCTGGCCGAGCTGAGCGGAAAGGGGGGGGGGTGCCCCCTTGATTGGAACCGCGACCCCCACATGGGGGCCGCTCCTTGCCAGCCGGGGGTTAGGACCCCCGATCTATCCTCCGAAATGGTCGGCTTGGTCCGGCCGTTCGGTGCTGCCGCCGCGGGACCGCCGCGGTCCAGCCCCTCCGAGGTGCCGACGGCCAGCAGTTCCGGCCGCCCCACCTTGCTCCACCACGGATTTGAGCCGCGGCCTTGTTCGATTGGCGTGGCGTGACGGTGCCATGGCTTTGTTCGACCTCAACGGCGCGGCGCGACGACTCCACCCTTCTTTGCTGCATCCCTCCATGTTTCCACGCGGTGTAATTGCACCGCGCCGCCTTCTTTCGAGCCGCAACAAACACAAAAACCAAGGGGGGAGGAGGTTCAGCCGTGTTCCTGCGGTCCGACCTCCTCCCGTTAAGTTGATAATAAGCGGCCCCAAATAAAAGACAAAGAACAGAAAAGAAATAATCCATGAGCAAAAACAATTATCCCCTACCTCAAGGTGTCGTCGAACGAAGGTTAGTCGCGGGAAATAATCGTCGCTGAAGATGGCGTCGCGGAACAAGGTTCTATAAGCGTCGTTAGCATCATGGAGAAGAGAATTGTCGGCGTCGCGGTACACGGCGTTGCATCTTCGATCTCCGAGGATTCGGCTTTCTTCGTCATCCTTCATCGGAGGCCGGCGTTCTTCGTCGGCGACGGTGCGTTCTTCGCATTCTTCAAGGAGGAAGAAGAGGATTCCAAAGCTTGAGCAATTCCTCTCCAATCCCTCTCGCACAACGAACCAACCCTTAATGAAATAAGAATTTGTCTTATTTAATTAACACACACAAGCCATCGTTAAATTTGAAATTCGAAATGAATTCATTCAATTAATTGAATTAATTGAAGAGTTTTAACCGTCCAATTAATGTGAGTGTTGACTCGACATTTAATAGGGGGTGCGGGTGTGTTACAAAATGGGGGTTTGAGGAAGTTGAATAGGTGGGTCTTGTGTGGGCCCAACCCCACTAATATCCTACCTAGTGGAGTAGGATATTGTGGGTCCCACTCCAACCACCAAGCTTAGGTTTTAACTACTTAGAAATAAAAATAAAATTGGTTGCACAAATTTTATTTTATTCATTACTTAACCCATTATTTTAATAACCACACCCAAGAAAACACAACTCCAGAAAAGGTGTTTCTAAGCAATTAACGGTGCTGTGGTTTCATCTGTGCCCTCAGATTTCGATTCTGAGCACCGGTTCAAAGGTTAGAGAAACTCGCTCGCTCGTTCACTGAACGTACCTGAGCTAAACTTTGGAAATTGATTCTGGGCACACCGGGCCTCAGAATCAGGTGCTGTCAGAAATTGCGTTCTTGTAAAATCTCAAAGAAAATTAAGGAAAAAAAATTTCCCTTGACTTTTATGGGTCTTTACATTACTCCCACCTTAGGGCTTTACGTCCTCGTAAAGATACATTATAAACTAGGGAAACAAATGTGGGTACTGTGCACGCATCTGAGCCTCCCGTTCCCAAGTGCTCTCCTGGAGGTTCCCGTGTTTCCATGTGATGTGCAATAGAGGAATCGACCATTGACATAGGACCTGCTTCTATCGATCCTCGATCTCCACCGGGACCTCTGCAAAGGTCTCCCCAACTTCAATGATATGCGTCGGGTCATGTACATATCTCCTCGGCTGAGATACGTGGAAGACGTCGTGCACCCGGTGCAACTGAGGTGGTAGAGCCAGGTGATAAGCCACCTTGCCTATCCTGCTAAGAACCTGGAATGGTCCGATGAAGCGCGAAGATAACTTTCCGCCTCATCCAAAACTCCGTAATCCACTTCGAGGTGAGACCTGCAAGAAAACGTGGTCGCCATCCTCGAACTCTAGTGGTCTCCGCCTCCTGTGAGTATAAGACTTCTGTCGGCTCTGAGCTGTCCTCATCCGCTCCTGGATGACCTGGACCTTCTCTGTCGTGGCCTGGACCATCTCTGGTCCCATGAGTGCTGACTCCCCAGGGTCTGTCCAACATAGAGGTGATCTGCAAGGTCGGCCTTACAATGCCTCGTATGGTGTCATCCCGATGGTGGAGTGGTATCTGTTGTTGTACACGAACTCCACCAAGGGTAGGTGGTCCTCCCAACTACGACCAAAGTCGAGGAAACATGCACAGAGCATGTCCTCGAGAGTCTGAAGGGTCCTCTCCGTATGACCGTCTGTCTCAGGGTGAAAGGCGGTGCTCAGACGTAGCTGCATCCCGAATGCCTCCTACAACCCCTTCCAAAGCCGGGAAGTAAAGTGAGCATCTCGATCGGAGATGATAGATGATGGCACACCATGAATCCGTATAATCTCCTGAACGAAGAGGCGTCCCAATCTCTCTACTGAGCCCTGCTCTCTGATGGGTAAGAAGTGAGCTGACTTGGTGAGTCGGTCGACAATCACCCAAATGGAGTCGTGACCTCTGGAAGTACGTGGAAGTCCAGTCACGAAATCCATAGATATCTCGTCCCACTTTCACTCCGGGACCTCCAAGGTTTGTACCAAGCCTGCTGGTACCTGGTGATTCGCCTTCATCTGTTGGAAAGAGAGGCATCGATAAATGAACTCAACCACAACCTTCTTCATACCCGGCCACCAGTGCTATCGTCTGAGATCCTGGTACATCTTCGCCACTCCTGGATGTACCGCTAAAGGGTAATTGTTGAACTCCCTCAGCACCTCCTCCTGTAAAGCAGCTGGTACCATGGTACGTCCTCTGAAAAGGATGACGTGCTCTCCTCCCACAGATAATCCATCAGGTGCCTGTCCTGAGGATATCTGTGCACGCCTCATCTCACAGTCATCGTCCCCACACTGTGCCTCTCTGACCCGCTGTAGAAGTGGAGGAGTGACTATGAGTGTCTGTAGAAGGGTTGCTCCATCACTATCCACGAAGGATATCTGCAAAGCAACTAGCTGCTCCATCGCCTCCCCAAGTAGCTGAATGCCCGTCCTCCTGCTGAGAGCATCGGCTACTACGTTCCCCTTTCCAGGAGTATAGACTATCTCAAAGTCATAGTCCTGGAGGAACTCGAGCCATCGCCGCTGTCTCAAGATCAGGTCCTTCTGTGAGAAGATGTACCTGAGACTCTAGTGGTCAGAATAGACGGTAAATCGCCCACCCATCAGATAGTGTCACCACATCTTCAGAGCAAAGACCACTACTGCTAACTCTAGGTCATGGGTAGCATAGTTCTGCTCATGATGCCTCAACTGTTGAGATCCGTAGGTGATCACTGCCCGCTCCTACATTAGGACACATCCGAGTCTGGTCCCTGATGCATCGCAGTAGACTATGTACCCTACTCCCTCCTCCGGTAGCCTCAAGATAGGTGCACTAGTCAACCTCTGTCTCAGCTCCTGGATGCTCTGCTGACATCTATCTGACCACACGGAGGGTTTCCCCTTCTTCATTAACATTCTACAAAGATGAAAAGATTTCTCCTTTCCCAAAAAGAGAAATCTGTTCTCATCCCCTGGATGAACCACGTTCCTTGCCTAATACAGTCAATCCCTTCATGATCAGTTAATTCATGCCATTGATGACGTCGTAAGGCCTCGATGTTGCTACCAAGAGATCCAACCGTTACTCTCACCTCCAAGGGTTGAGTCACACTGTCGGCATCAGTGTGTGGTCACTGGGTCTCCTCCAGTAGGAATCTCATATGTGAGGGTCCATTCAACAGTTTTTTTAACCGGAACCTCTTAGTATTAACATAAAAAATACAAGAAAGCAAACGTCACTATTTCAAGTGTCTTTTATTACTGCAACTCAAAGTACACGGACACAAAGTAACACAAACAATGAAGCTAGAGGCATTAAGGGCAAAGGCATCCATGCCTGGAGCTAGTCCCGCACTTGTCCACCTGCTTCCGGAGCTCCATGATCGTAAGCTTCAGCTGCCTGAAGTTGTGCTCTCCCTTGTGGTCGGGGTGGACCTCCTGGTGGTGGTGGTGGTAGAGCCTCAAAACGTCGTCCACCACCTGCTGCTCGACTAGTTCCTCAGCCTCATCCACCTGCTCCCCGCGGACCGCCACAGTCGAACCTCTGCCTCTGCCTGGGTGGTTCCTCAACCGTCTGTTGCCCTTTTGCATGGTGGGTCGGGCAGTCACGAGCCAAGTGGCCATGACCGCCGAATGCATAGCACTGTCTTCCACTTGTAAGACTGGCTCTATTGCGTGTTCCCCGCACCTCTGAGCCAGTATCATGTGGTCGTCTGCCCGATGGTCTGGTCCACTTGGACCTCTACGACATATGTCTACTTTCGGCTGTAAAAGACTCCTCTACGTGCCACCCTACGGTTGGTCTCGCTGCTAGTGTAAACTCAGCATGAAATCTCTCAATGAGAAGGGCTCACTCCTGTACTCCTGCCTACGTCGGAATGATGAGGGATATTAGCGATGCCCTGATCTCATGCCTCATTCCCTGCTCGAAGGTCCGGGCCTGGAATAATGGGTCGCGTACCATGTCTGTCGAATAGCACGAGAGGTCGGTAAATCTCGCCGAGTACTGGGCGACCGTCATGCTGCCCTGCCGCAGTTGTAGTAGCTCCTGAATGCGCACCACACAGAGGGTGGCTGGAACGAACTCTGAGCAGAAGAGTCTCTCAAAGTCCGTCCAGAGGAGAGATGCCTCATCGTTCACCTAGAGCATCAAGCTCCACCATCTTCCTGCTGTCGTGTGCTGGAGGCTCGCTGCGAGGATCACCATGAGGTCAGCTGGTGTCCCAACTAACTTGAAAACTCGAACCACAGCCTCCAGCCAATCCTCGGCTACCTGAGGGTCCGTCTCCCCATGGAACCTGGGAGGTCTCTGACACTGAAAATCGTACATTGCAATAAGGCGACATGCACTCTCAGCGGTTGGGGCTGGTAGCATCGGTGGTTCAACGGGTAGAGGTATCGCTGGTGCCTCCACTGAAAAAGGGCCCTGCACCGAGGCCTCATCGCTCAATGGGATGTCGTCTCGCACAAAGCTCGGAACCCTAGCTGGCTGCCATTGTGGGGCCATCCTAAAAATAAACAGGTGCGACATGATCAAACAGTATACCTAGTGAGCTGACACAAATTAATCACAAATAAAACTTTTGAAACACACATGCAATCAATATTTTCGTGTATTGAGTCGGAAATCAGAAGTCAGGGTCTGGGTGTATGGATATGTCGGCCGCCGCACCAACACTGGACTCCCTGGACTGATAACCACACTCAATACCCTTAACACTATTACTTAACATAGCAGAAAGATCAGAGTCCTAAGTTCTACGGTAGAACCGAACTCCTTTGATACCAATTTGTCACGACCCGTCCTCAGGGCTCGTGTCGTGACTACCCCAAGCCCGCCTCCCATAGGCCATGGGTTGGCGACTAGCACCAAGGCAAAAATACCGACTAAAAGGGGAAGGCATTGCCTTTATAAAGTAAACAAACACCATAGAGTAAGCAAGAAGAAGTAAACACTAAGTAAAACTGGGTACAATAGTAGTGCGGAAAAGTAAGTGGGTCAGAATAAAAACCCAAACTGAAAGTAAAGTACAAATGGAAAGAAAGTACAACAACTGAAAGTAAAGCAGCAACGTCAAGCCATCCACTGGAAGTCCCACCTGAAGGGCGGGTACAGATAGCCTCCTCAGCTCCTCGGGTCCAGCCGTCCGTTCCATGTACATCCCGCCCAGTGGTCCACCTCCAGGTACCGACTTTCTCCACAAGCCTCAACCACGATCAGTGTTGTCCGTCGTCTGCATCCAACACAACGTCGTGTGGGCATAGCCCGTGCAGGGGTGAGTATACGCTACTCAGTAGGAACCCTGAGACCCCCGAAGATCTCCCAGAATCCACAAAGGATAATCCACAAAGGAATGATACATTCAAGAAGTAACAACCAACACTACTTAGGTATATTCCCATACATATACCTAAGTCATCAATTCCAGTTCGACACCAACATCCGAGCCCAAGTTCGATCACATCCACACATTATAGTACAACCCAAGCCACACAGGGAAGCACAACACAGTCCACATAGGAAGCAAATCAATCATATCGATGATAATGATTGAAATTCAATACTCATCTCACATAGGTATACTTCTTCGTAAGACAAATAGAGATGATCAGATGTAGCCACTGATTCATCTATGTTATCGGACCCACACAGGATCGATAGGTACTAACCCCCCCGAAATGAACCACATAGGGTCGATAGGTACTAACCACCGCAATGACCCACACAGGATCTGACGCACACAGGATCGGTATGCGCTAGCCCACACAGGACCACTGAGCGCTGGCCCACACAGGATCTGACCCACATAGGATCGGTAAGCACTCATCCACACAGGATCGCTGAGTGCTATAGTCATCACTGTCGAACCCATGGAGGATTTCTATACATTATTCATCATTGTCACAGTCGCATCTAGCTCTAGGGTTCCCGCACACAGCAAGCTCGTTTGGGGAGGGTCCGTTCTCTGAGAGTTATTGGCTTTTTCGTTCCAGGGGCCCGATTGGTTTTTAAGTCAAAACCAACCTGACCACACTCCAAATACAACCAAACCTTGAGTGGAGTAATCCAAAAGGTCCGTCTCACTAAGAGGAATCCAAAAAAGTCGACGGCACGTCAATCGGATGTCCGGAACTCAAGTTATAAGCGTTTCCGCTCCAAGGGCCCAGTTGGTTTCATGCTCGAACCAACTCGGCCGTACCAAAGGTTATCCGAAACCTTGAGTGTAGTATACCAAAACGACCGTCTCAATCCAAGGATCGCATCTCAACTGACGGTGCGTCAATCGGAGGTCCGTAGCCCAAGATATGAGCAAAAGAAAGGACCTGTCCGGTTTTAGGGGGTTTTGGGCCCGGACCGACCGGGCCTGAGACCCCCTAGGTCGGCCCGAACCGGTTCAACCCGCCCCGGGTCTGGGTCCGGCCACTTAGGGCGCAACCCGACCCGGTAGGCGTGGCCTGACCCAATAGGTGCGGCTAGGCCCGGTGCGGCCGGTCCGACCTGGGCAGCCAGTTGGCCTGGCGCGGGCGCGGCCAGCTCGGCATTGGCCGAGCTGAGCGGAAAGGGGGGGGGGGGGGGCTGCCCCCCTTGATTGGAACCGCGGCCCCCACGTGGGGCCGCTCCTTGCCAGCCGGGGGTTACGACCCCTGGTCATTCCTCCGAAACAGCCGGTCCGGCCGGCCGGTGCTGCCGCCGCGGGACCCCCGCGGTCCCGCCCCTCTGTGGTGCCGGCGGCCGACGGTTCCGGCCACCCCGCCTTGCTCCGCCGCGGCTTTGAGCTGCGACCTTGTCCGACCGGCGCCGCGCGACGGTGCCACGCCCCTCCGCCGCGACCCCGCTCCGGCCGTGGCCTCTTCGTGGTTCTCCGGCGCGGTGCGACGGCGCCGCGACTTTGTTCGACCTTAACGGTGCGGCGTGACGGTGCCACGCTTCTTTGCCGCATCCCTCCGTGTTTCCGCGCGGTGTAATTGCACCGCACCGCCTTCTTTTGAGCCACAACAAACACAACAACCAAGGGGGGAGGAGGGTCAGCCGTGTTCGTGCGGTCCGGGCTTCTCCTGTTAAGTTGATAACAAACTGCCCCAAATAAAAGATGAAGAACGACAAATAAATAATCCACAAGCAAAAACAATTATCCCCTACCTCAAGGTGTCATCGAACGAAGGTTCGTCGCGGGAAATAATCGTCGCGGAAGACGGCGTCGTGGAACAAGGTTCCGTAAGCGTCGTCGGCGTCATAGAGAAGAGAATCGTCAGTGTCGCGGTACACGGCGTCGCATCGTCGATCTCCGAGGATTCGGCGTTCTTCGTCGTCCTTCATCGGAGGTCGGCGTTCTTCATCGGCGACGGTGCATTCTTCACATTCTTCAAGGAGGAAGAAGAGGATTCCAAAGCTTGAGCAATTCCTCTCCAATCCCTCTCGCACAACGAACCAACCCTTAATGAAATACGACTTTGTCTTATTTAATTAACACACACAAGCCAACGTTCAATTTGAAATTTGAAATGAATTCATTCAATTAATTGAATTAATTGTAGAGTTTTAACCGTCCAATTAATGTGAGTGTTGACTAGGCATTTAATAGGGGGTACGGGTGTGTTACAAAATGGGGGTTTGAGGAAGTTGAATAGGTGGGTCTCGTGTGGGCCCCACCCCACTAATATCCTACCTAGTGGAGTAGGATATTGTGGGTCCCACTCCAACCACCAAGCTTAGGTTTTAACTACTTAGGAATAAAAATAAAATTGGTTGTACAAATTTTATTTTATTCATTACTTAACCCATTATTTTATCAACCACACCCGAGCAAACGCAACTCCAGAAAAGGTTTTCCTAAGCAATTACCAGCGCTGCGGTTTCATCGGTGCCCTCAGATTTCGATTCTGAGCACCGTTTCAAAAGTTAGAGAAACCCGCTCGCTCGTTCACTGAACGTACCCGAGCTAAACTTCGGAAATTGATTCCGGGCACACCGGGCCTCGGAATCAGGTGTCGTCAGAAACTACGTTCTTGTAAAATCCCAAAGAAAATTAAGAAAAAAAATTTTCCCTGTGAATTTTACTGGTCTTTACAAATAAAAACGTTAACAAAATCTAAAAACCCTAAAAAATCAAAAAAAAACCCTAAAAACATAAAATGACCCTAAAATACCTAAAAACCGCTAAAACCCTAAAAACCCATAAACACCCCTTAATACCTTCAAAATACATAAAAACCCAAAACCATAAAAAACATAAAAAATCCCTAAAAATCCATGAAAAAATAAAAAACCTTAATTACCCTGAAAACCCCCTGAAAATAATAAACCCCTTAAAAACCTTAAAAACCCCCAAATCCAACAAAAACTCTAAAAACCACAAACAACTCTAAAAACCCTTTAAAGCCCTAAAAATGTTAAAAATGTTTAAAAAACTCTAAAAAATATTAAAAACACTAAAAACTCAAATAAACCGTAAAAACAAAAAATGACCCTAAAAACATGAAAACCCCTAAAAACCCTTTAAACCCCTAAACACCTTAAAACACATTAAAAATCCCAGAAAACCTAAAACTTTAAAAACCCTGAAAACCCCTAAAAACAATAAACCCCCCTAAAAACCTTAAAAACCCAAATATCCCATAAAAACTATAAACAACACTAAAAACTCTAAAAACCCTTAAAACCCCTAAAAATGTGAAAAATGTTAAAAAACTCTAAAGAGGAAAAAAACCAAAAAACCCAAAGAAACACCTAGAAACCCCCAAATACCTTCAAAACCTTGAAAAACCCTAAAAACCTAGAAAAACACTAAAACCCCTCAAAACCTCTAAAAACCCTAGAAAACACTAAAAACCATAAAACTCCTAAAAAACATCTGAACTCTTAAAAAACCCTAAAACACAAAAAAAAACCATTGAAAACCATAAAAACCCGTCAAGAACTAATCTCTAAAACCCCCCAGAAAACCAATACTATAAAAATAATAAAAATTCCCAAAAATTCCCTGAAAATGTACAATCCTAAAATCCTTGAAAAACTCAAAAAAACCCATAAAAACACCTAAAACCCATAAAAATCCCTAAAAACCCATAAAAACCCATAAAACCATAAAAAACTACAAAAAAATCTAAAAACCCTTTAAACCCCTAAAAACGTAAAAATTGTTAAAAAACTCTTAAAAACCTTAAAAACCCTAAAAAGTAAAAAACCCCATAAAAACCTAAAAGACCCTAAAAACCCTAAAAAAACCCAAAACACTAAAAAACCCTAAAAATCCCTAAACCCCCTAAAAATACCTAAAAACCCAAAAAACTCTAAAAATCATAAAAATCCAAAAAAAAGCACTAAAAACCCTGAAAACATAAAAACACTAAAAACCCTAAACCCCCCCTGAAATACATAAAAACCCCTATTTTTTAAAAAACCATAAGAACCCTAAAATACCACTAAAACTATAAAAACTCTGAATGCCCTTAAAAACATTAAAAATTGTTAAAAACTCTAAAAAACCTTAAAAACCCTAAAAAACTCAAAAAACCCCTAAAAACCAAAAAGACCCTAAAAACCCTAAAAACCCATAAAAACCCCGAAAAACCCAAAACACCATCAAAATCCCTAAAACCGCCAACCCAAAAAACTATAAAAATCATAAAAAATCCCTAAAAATATCTAAAAACATAAAAACCCTTAAAACCCCAAAAACCCCTTGAAAACCATAAAAAACCCTAAAATCATTAAAAAATCCTAAAACCCCAAAAAACCCCTAAAAACCCAGTAAAAACTCTAAAAACTTTTAAAACCCATAAAAAGGTAAAAAACGTTAAAAAACTCTAAAAAACCCTAAAAATTCAAAAAGACCCTAAAACCCATGAAATACCCTGAAAACCTTGAAAAACTCTAAAAACCCTTCCCTAAAAAACCGTAAAAACCCTAAAAACCACCTGAAAACTCTAAAAACACTTAAAACCCCTAAAAACGTTAAAAACATTAAAGAACTCTAAAATATCAAAAAACCCTAAAAAACTCAAAAAAAAAACCCTAAAACCCAAAAAACCATGAAAACCCTAAAAATCCTAAAAAACCCTAAAACCCATAAAAATTCTAAAAAAGTCCTAAAATTCATGAAAACGTAAAAAACCCTAAAAACCCGTGAAAACCATAAAAACCTATAAAAACTTTAAAAACCCAAAAACCCCAAAACCCATAAAAATCCTAAAACCCACTAAAAACCGTAAAAACCCTTTAAACCCCTAAAAACTCTAAAAAACATTAAAACCCTAAAAACTCAAAAATCCCATAAATCCAAAAAATAACCTTAAAACCCCTAAAACCCCTATAAACCGTTAAGAACCTCTAAATCCCCTCAAAATACCTAAAATCCCAAAAAGAATCTAAAAACCATAAAACACCTAAAAAAGCAATAAAAATCCCAAAACCCCCCAGAAAATCCCTAAAAACCTTAAAAACCCGTAAAAACACTAAAAAGCCACAAAACACTCTAAAACCCATCAAAAAGGTAAAAAAGTTAAAAAACTATAAAAAACCTTAAACACCCTAAAATTTTTAAAAACCCCTAAAAACAAAAAAAAGGCCATATAAACCCTAAAACCCCAAAAAAAATACCCTTAAAACCCTCAAAACCACTAAAAATATATAAAATCCCTAAAAACACTAAAAACACTAAAAACCCTAAAAATCATAAAAATCCAAAAAAAGATCTAAAAATCCCTGAAAACGTAAAAAGTCCTAAAAACTAGAATATCCCCTAAAAACCATAAAAACAAATAAAAACCATAAAACCCCCAAAAAAGATATAAAACCCCAAAAACCACAAAAAAACTCTAAAACCCTTACTACCCCTAAAAAAGTTAAAAAAGTTAGAAAACTCTAAAAAACCTTAAAAACCTTGAAAAACACAAAAAAAACCTTAAAATCCCAAAAACCCAAAAGACCCTAAAATCCTAAAAACTTCAAAAATCTAAAACACATTGAAAAACCTTAAAACCCGTCAAAATCCCTAAAAACCCAAAAAACCCAAAAACCCACAAAAACCCTAAAAAATCCCTAAAAATCTTGAAAACTTAAAAACCTTGAAAAAACACATGAAAACCAAAACCCCCCTAAAACCTTAAAAACAAAAAAACCCATAATAACCCTAAAAAACACTAAAAACTCTAAAAAAACTTATAACCCCTAAAAACTAAAAAAACCCTAAAACCCAAAAAGGCTTTAAAAACCCTGAAAACGCCCCAAAATCCAAAAAAAACCGAAATACCCTAAAACACCTCAAAATCCCTACCCCCCCCCCAAAAAAAACACCCCTAAAAACTATAAAAATCATAAAAAATCCATAAAAATCCTCGAAAATGTAAAACACCCTAAAAACCTGAAAAAACCCCTAAAAACTGTAAAATCCCCTAAAACCTTAAAACCCCTAAAAACCATAAAACCCTGAAAACCCACAAAAAACTCTAAAAACCCCGAAAAATATTAGAAAATGTTAAAAACTCTAAAAAACCTTTAAACCCAAACAAATCTAAAAAAACCCTAAAACCCAAAAGACACTAAAAACCAATAAAATAACTAAAACCCCTAAAATACCCCAAAACCCCTCAAAATCTCTAAAAATACTAAAAAAACCTAAAAACCACAAAAATCCTAAAATCCCTAAAATTCCCTTAAAACATAAAAAACCTTAAAAACCTTGAAAACCCCATAAAAATCATAAAAATCCCTAAAACCTTAAAAATCCCTTCAAACCCATAAAACCCCCAAAACCCACTAAAAACTCTAAAAATATTAAACCCCCTAAAAGCATTAAAAAATATTAAAAAAACACTAAAAACCTTAAAATCCTAAAAACTTAAAAAAAACCCAAAACCCATAAAGACCCAAAAATCCTAGAAAAACCCAGAAAACCCTTAAAAAGACAAAAATACTGAAAACCATAAAATACGAAAAAGGCCCAAAAAATTCTTGAAAACATAAAAAACTCTAAAAACCCTGAAAAACCCATAAAAATCATAAATCCCCAAAAAACCAAAAAACCACTAAAAACTATAAAAACAATTTAAACCCATAAAAATGTAAATAAACGTTAAAAAACTCCTAAAAACATTAAAAACCCTAAAAACACAAAAAAAACTTCTAAAAAAAAGGCCCTAAAATCCTTGGAAACCCCTAAAAACCCTAAAAACTATGAAAACCCCTAAAAGCCTGAATATCCCTAAAAAACCCTATGAACCATAAAGTCATAAAAAATTCCTTAAAATCCTAAAAAATATTAAAAACCCTAAAAACACTGAAAAACACTTGAAAACCATAAAAAACCCTAAAACCATTAAAAACCCTAAAAACCCAAAAAAGCCACTAAATACTCTAAAAACCCTTAAAATCCCTAAAAGTAAAAAAACACTAAGAACCCTACAAAACCCTAAAAATCTAAAAAAACCCAAAAACCTGAAAAGACACTAAAACCCTTAAAAACCCAAAAAACCCTAAAAAACCCTAAACCCCAAAGAACTATCAAAATCCTGAACAACACTATAAAAACCATAAAAATCTTAAAAAAATCCCAAAATCCTTGAAAATGTAAAAAACCCTAAAACTCTAAAAACAATAAAAACACCTAAAAACCTTAAAAAACTATAAAACCCCACAAAAATACTAAAAATCCACAAAAAACTCTCAAAACCCATAAACCCCTAAAAACGTTAAAAAACATTAAAATCTATTTAAAACCTTAAGAACCCTAAAAAATTTAAAATGGTCTTTAAACCCCCCAAAAGACCCTAAAAAATATAAAAATCCTTAGAAACCTAAATAACCTTGAAAACCCCTAAAAACCCTCAAAATCCCTAAAACCGCAAAAAAATCCTTAAAAATCATAAAAAATTCCTAAAAAACCCTAAAATGTAAAAACCCTAAAAACCCTGAAACCCCCCTAAAAACCGTAGAAACTTAAAAAAAACCTTTAAAAACCTTAAAACCCCTAAAAACCTAAAAACCAGTAAAAACTATAAAAAACCTTTAAAAACCTAAAACTTTTACAAAACTCTACAAAACTTTACAACCCTTAAAAACTCAAAAAAACCCCAAAAAACCCAAAAGACCCTAAAAACCCTAAAAATCCTAAAAACATTAAAATAACCTAAAAACCCTAAAAACCCATCAAATATTCTAAAAAACCCTAAAAAATCCTAAAGAATCCCAAAAAATCCATGAAAAAATAAAAAACCCTGAAAAAACCTAAAAACTGTTAAAACCATTAAAATCTATAAAAAAAACCCCATAAACCCCACTAAAAACTCTAAAAACCCTTAAAACCCCTAAAAATGTAAAAAAGTCTAAAAATCCTTAAAAACATTAGAAAACAAAAAAAACCCTAAAAACCCAAAAAGACCCTAAAAACCCTGAAAACATAAAACCCCTAAAAACCCAAAAAACCCAAAAAACCCTCAAAATCCCAAAAAACCCTAAAAACCATGAAATTTTTAAAAAGCCCTAAAAATTAAAGAAAATGAAAAAAACACTAAAATCCCTCTAAACCCCTAAAAACATTAAAAACCACTAAAAACCCATAAAACCACTAAAAACTATTTAAACCCCAAAAAACATTAAAAACGTTAAAAACATAAAAAAAACTTAAAACCCCGAAAAAACTCAAAAAACCCTAAATTTCCAAAAATTCCTAACCCCCTGAAAAATCATAAAACCCTAAAAAACACTAAAACCCCTCAAAATCCCTATATACCCTAAAAACCCTAAAAATCATAAAAACATAAAAAAGCCCTAAAAATCAATGAAATGTAAAAAACTATAAAATACCCTAAAAAACACTTGAAAACCAACAAATCCATTGAAAACCTTAAAAACCCTAAAAACCAATAAAAACTCTAAAACCACTTAAAACTCTAAAATCCCATAAAACCCATTAAAACGTTAAAAAACTCTAAAAAGCCTTTAAACCCCAAAAAACGCAAAAAAAAACCCAAACCCCAAAAGACCCAAAAAACCCAGAAAAACCCTAAAAAACAATGAAAACCCCTAAAACCCCTCAAAATCCCTAAAAACCCTAAAATCCATAAAAACCATAAAAATCCTAAAAAAGAACAAAAAATCCCCAAAATCATAAAAAACCTTGAAAACTAGTGAAACCCATTAAAAACCATAAACCCCTAAAAAACATAGAAAACCTAAAAACACATAAATACCTAAAGAACCCACTAATTTTTTTAAAAACCCTTAAAAACCCAAAAATGTTAAAAATGTTGAAAACTATAAAATCAATAAAACCCCCCAAAAATTAAAAAATAACCCAAAAGCCCCAAAAAACTCTAAAAACCACGAAAAATCCTAAAAATCCTAAAAAACCAACCCCCCTCAAAATCCCTAAAACCCCTGAAAACCATAAAACCATTAAAATCCTAAAAAACACTAACAAACCTTGAAATGTAAAAACTCCTAAATAAAACCCCTTAAAAACCCATGAAAACCATAAAACACTTAAAATCCTTAAAACCCTAAAAAACCATATAAACCCAAAAAAACTCAATAAAAACTCTAAAACCATTAAAAACTTTAAAAAAATCAACAACTCTAAAAAACCTTTATAACCCTAAAAAAACTCAAAAAGAAACCCTAAAAACCAAAAAGACCGTAAAACCCTAAAAACCCTAAAAACCCTGAAAAATCCCTAAAAACCCTAAAAACCATCAAAATCCTAAAAAACCCCTTAAAATACACGAAACAATAAAAACCCTAAAAACCTTGAAAACCCCCAGAAAACCATAAAAACCCCTAAAAACCATAAAAACCCATAAAAACCCATAAAAACCATAAAAACCCACTAAAAACAGTAAAACCCCATAAAACCCCTAGAAATGTTAAAAAACATTACAAAAATCTAAAAGTACTTTAAAAAATCATAGAAAACAAAAAACTAAAAAGCCCCTAAAAACCTTAAAAACCCTGGAAAAATATAAAACCCCTGAAAATACCTAAAAACCCAAAATCCCTAAAAAGCATTAAAATACCAAAAAATCCCAAAAAACGAAAAAAACCCGAAACCCTGAAAACCCCTTAAACACCATAAAAACCCATAAAAACCTTAAAAAACCCTAAAAACCCATAAAAACTCTAAAAATCACTAAAAACTCTAAAAACCATTAAAACTACTAAACACGTTAAAAACATTCAAAACTATAAAAACCCTAAAAAACTCAGATAAAACCCCTAAAACCCAAAATGAACCTAAAACCACTAAAAACCCTGGAAAACCCTAAAAACAAACAAAATCCCTCGCCACCCTAAAAGACCCTAAAAACTATAAAATCCTAAAAATCCATAAAAATCCCTAATAACGTAAAAAACCCTAAATACCTTGAAGAACGTCTAAAAACCATAAAACCCCCTAAAAACCTTAAAAACACTAAACCCCCATAAAAGCCGAAAAACTAATAAAAAATCAAGAATCCCTGAAAACCCTTAAAATTGTTAAATAACCTTAAAAATAAAAAAAAAACTTAAATGAAACCCTAAAACCCAAAAAAACCCTAAACCCCTGAAAAGTCCTAAAACCCCTAAGAAACCTTGAAAATCCCCTAAAAACACTCAAAATCCCAGAAAACCCAAAAAACACCTAAAAATACTAAAAAATATCTAAAAACATAAAACCTAAAAAAAACCTTAAAAACCCAAAAAACCCATAAAAACCTTAAAAACCACTAAAACACTAAAAACCCATTAAACCCCTAAAAACATTAAAAACATTAAAATAGTCTAAAAAACCTTAAGAACTATAAAAATTACAAAAAACCCTAAAAACCCAAAAGACCCTAAAGAAACTAGAAAACCCTACCCCCCCCCCAAAAAAACCATGAAAAATCTTTAAACCCTCAAAATCCCTAAAAACCCTAAAAACTCAAAAAATCCCTGAAAACATAAAAAACCCTAAAATACCTTAAAACATAAAACCCCTAAAATCCTTTAAAAACCCTAAAAACCCATAAAAATGCTAAAAAAATCATAACACTAAAACCCCTTAAAATCCCTAAAAACATTAAAAAACATTAAAAACTCTAAAATGATTCAAAACCCAAATTTTTTTAAAATACCCTAAAAACTCAAAAAGATCCTAAGACCCTCAAAAAACCCTAAAAACCCTGAAAAAACCCTTAAAATCCCTAAATACCCTAAAAATATTAAAAACCATAAAATCCTAAAAAAACCCTAAAAATCCCTAAAAATGTAAAAACACTAAAAACACTAAAAAACCCCTAAAACCCTTAAAACCCCATAAAACCCAATAAAATCTTCAAAAACCACTAAAAATCTAAAAATCCTTAAAAAACCTATAAATATTAAAAATATTTAAAAACTCTAAAATGCCATAAAAACCATAAAAAACTCAAAAAACCCCTAAAACACAAAAAGTACCTAAAACCCCTGATAACCCCTAAAACCCCTAAAAACCTTGAAAAACCCTAAAACCCCTCAATATCCCAAAAAACACAAAAAATCATAAAAATCCTATAAAGCCCTGAAAATCCCTGAAAATGTAAAAAACCCTAAAACCCCTTAGAAACAACTAAAAACCATAAAAACCACTAAAAATATTAAAAATCTTAAAAATCATAAAACTCCATAAAACCATAAATACCACTAAAAACTCTAAAAAGACATTAAACCCTTAAAAACGTCAAAAATGTTAAAATACTTTAAAAAATATTTAAAACCCTAAACTAAAAAAACCTAAAAACATAAAAGGCCCTAAAAACCCTAAAAACCCTCAAAATCCCTAAAAAATATAAAATACCCTAAAAACCATAAAAATCCTAAAACCCCCTAAAAACATAAAAAAACCCTAAACCCCAAAAAAGTCCTAAAAACCCTTAAAACCCCAAAATAGTAAAAAAATCTGAAACACCCTAAAAACCCTAAAAACCTTCAAAAACCCTAAAAACCCACTAGAAATTCTGAAAACAATTAAAACCTCTAAAAACATAAAAAGGGAAAAAATCTAAAAACTCTTGAAAACCAAAACAAGAAAAAAACCCTAAAAACCCAGAAGGTCCCTAAAACCCCAAAAGTCCCTAAGACGCTGAAAACCCCTGAAAAATCATAAAACCCCTCAAAATCCATAAAACCCATAAAAAACCATCAAGACCATAAAAACCTACAAAATCCCTAAAAATATTTGAAAATGTAAAAAAACCTTAAAAACACTGAAAACCCCCTAAAAATCATAAAAACCCTACAAACCCTAAAAAACCCTAAAACCCCCTAAAACCCTAAAACCCCACTAAAAACACTAAAAACCCTTAAAAACCCTAATTTTTTTAAAACACATTAAAAACTCCAAAAAACTTTGAATAACCTAAAAAACTCAAAAAAACCCTAAAAACCCAAAAAGACCCTAAAACCCCTAAAAACCATAAAAAACCCTGAAAATCCTAAAAACCCATAAATCCCGGAAACCCCTATAAATCCCTAACAACCATAAAAATCCTAAAAAAACCCTAAAAATTCTAGAAAACATAAAAAACCCTAAAAACCCTGAACACCCATGAAAACCATAAAACCCCTAAAAACCATAAAACCCTAAAAACCCATAAAAACATTATAAACCACAAAAAAAACTCTAAAAACCCTTAAAACCACTAAAAAAGATAAAAAACACTAAAAAACACTAAAAAACCTTTAAACCCCTAAAAAATCAAAAAGAACTAAAAAACCCAAAAGACCTTAAAAACCCTAAAAAACCCTAAAAACCCTGAAACCCTCAAAATCCATAAAAAACCCAAAAAACTAAAAACCATAAAAATCCAAAAAAATCCATAAAAATATCTAAAATGTGGAAACAATAAAAACCAGTAAAACCACGTAAAAACCGTAAAATACCTAAAAAACCCTAAAAATCCATAAAAACCCTAAAACCCACTAAAAAATATAAAACCCCTTAAAACCCCTAATAATGCTAAAAAACATTAAAAACTCTAAAAAACCTTTAAAAATTAAAAACTCAAAAAACTCAAAAGACCTTGAAAACCCTAAAACCCTTAACATCCCTAAAAAACCTAAACAGCCCTCAAAATCCCTAAAAGCCATAAAAACTCCAAAACTAGAAAAATCGTAAAAAATAAAAATAAAACTGTAAAAACATAAAACCACCTAAAAATCATGAAAAACCGTTGAAAACCATAAAACCCCTGAAAACATTAAAAAACCCTATAAACCCATAAAAACCCTAGAATCCATTAAAAACCATCAAAACCCATAAAACGTTAAAAGACTCAAAAAAAGCTAAAACCCCTAAAACTCAAAAAAAATCATAATACCCCAAAGACCCTAAAATCCATGAAAACCCTTAAAAACCCTGAAAACCCCTAAAAATCCACAAAATCCCTAAAACCCCTAAAAACATAAAAATCCTAAAAACCCCCTAAAAAACCCTGAAAAAGTAAAAAACTAAAAAACCCTGAAAACCCCTGAAAAAAACCTCTCAAAACCTTAAAAACCCTAAATAACCATAAATCCCTAAAACCCAATAAAAACTCTAAAAATACATAAACCTCTAAAAACCTTAAAAACTATAAATAACCTTGAAAACCCTTAAAACTTAAAAATATCCTCGAAAACCAAAAAAGACCCTACAAACTCTGAAAACCCCTAAACCCCTAAAAACCCTGGAAAAACCCTAAAAACCCACAAATACCTAAAACCCCTAAAAAACCATAAAACCCAAGACACTAAAAACACTGAAAAACTGTAATCCCTAAAAACCCTTGGAAACCCGAAAAAAATCTCAAAATCCCTAAAAAACTAAAATTCCTAAAAACAATAAAAAACTAAAAAAGCTCTAAAATCCATGAAAATGTAAAAGAACCCTAAAATCCATAAAAACCCAGGGAAACAATAAACACTCATAAAGACCTTAAAATTACCTAAAACACCATAAAACACTGAAAAGCACTAAAAACTCTAAAAAACTTTAAAAAACACCTAAAATTGGTAAAAAATGTTTAAAAACTCTAAAAAATCTCAAAACCCAAAAAAATCAAAAAATACCAAAAAAACACAAAAAGACCCAAAAACCGCTAAAAAACCGTGAAAACCCCTAAAAATCCCTAAAAACCATAAAAAACCCTAAAAACCTTGAACCCGGAAAATCATAAATCCCTAAAAAACCTTAAAAACATTAAATACCCATAAAAACCCTAAAAGCCCACTAAAAACTCTTAAAACCCTTAACACCCTTAAAAATCTAAAAATAACCCTATAAACTCAAAAAGACCCTAAAACCTTAAAAAACACTAAAAACCATGAAAACCCCTAAAAATATCAAAATCAATAAAAACCCTAAAAATCTATAAAACCAAAAAAATTGTAAAAACCCCCCTGAAAACCCTGAAAACATAAAACTCTCTAATAACACTGAAAACACCATAAAAACCATTAAACTTCTGAAAACCTTAATAACCCTAAAAACACATAAAAACCCTAAAAACAAAATAAAAATTCTAAAAACCTTATAACCTCTAAAAATGTTAAAAAATGTTAAAAAACTCTAAAAAAACTCAAAAACCCTAAAACACTAAAAAACAACCCCAAAACCCAAAAGACCATAAAAACCCAAAAAAACCTAAAATCCAGGAAACCCCTAATAAACCTAAAAATCCATATGAACCCTAAAAACCCCTAAACACTATAAAAATCCTAAAAAATTACTAAAAATCACTAATGATGTTAAAAACCCTAAAAACCTTGCAAAAACCATGAAAAATATGTAAACCCCTATTATACTTTAAAACCCTAAAAACCATAAAAACCCAAAAAACACACAAAATACTCTAAAAACCCTTAAAACCCCTTAAAACGTTAAAAATGTAAAAAAATTAAAAACCCTTAAAAACTCAAAAACACCACTAAAAACCCCAAAAGACCCTAAAAACCCTAAAAACCCCTAAAAACCATAAAAAACCCTGAAAAACTCTAAAACCCCTCAAAATCCCTAAAACCCTAAAAAACCCTAAAAACCCTAAAAACCATAAAAAATCATAAAAATCCTGAAATTCCATAATAAACTTCTGAAAACCATAAATCCACTAAAAATACCTAAAAATGCTAAAATTATAAAAATCCAAAAAAATCCTTCAAAATCCCTAAAAATGTAAAAAACCCGAAAACCCTAGAAACCCCCCTGAAAACCATAAAAACCCCTAAAAACATTAAAAAACCCAAAAACCCATAAAATCCCTAAAAACCCCACTAAAAAGTCTAAAAACCCTTAAAATTTTAAAAAATTCTAAAGGCCTTAAAACCCTACAAACTAAAAAAACCCCTAAAAACCCAAAATGTCCCTAAAACCCCTAAAAACCCATAAAAATCCTAAAAATCCTAAAACCCTAGAAAAACCCTAAACCCCTCAAAATCCATAAATAAAATAAAACCCCCTAAAAACCATAAAAATCATAAAAAATCCCAAAAATCCATAAAAACGTAAAATCCCTAAAAACCCTAAAAACCCTAAAACCCATAAAACCCAAAAAACACTAAAAACATATTAAACCCCACTAAAAACTATAAAAACCTAAAACCCCTAAAAAGGTTTAAAATGTTAAAATACTCTAAAAAACCTTATAAACCCTAAAAAATAAAAAAACCCTAAAAACCTTAAAAACATTGAAAACCCCTAAAACACTAAAAATCCATAAAAACCCTAAAAACCATTAAAATACTAAAAACCCTAAAAATCCTAGAAAACATAAAAATCCCTAAAAACCCTGAAGAACCCCCTAAAAACCATGAAAACCCTAAGACACCTTAAAAACCTAAAAACCTAAAAAACCGTAAAAACCCACTAAAAACTCTGAAAACCCTAAAAGCCCCTAGAAACATTAAAAACCATTAAAAACTCTCAAAAAATAAAAAATACTAAAAACTGAATAAAAACCCTTAAAAACCAAAAGACCCTAAAAACTCTGAAAACCCCTAAAACCCAAAAAAGCCCTGAAAAAACCTAAAACCCCTCAAACTCCTAAAAAACTTAAAAAACCATAAAAAGCCTAAAAAACTTAAAAAAAACCCTGAAAACCCCTGAAATGAAAAAAAACCCAAAACCCCCAAAAAACCCCCTAAAAACCATAAACACCCCTAAAACCCTTAAAAACTATAAAATCCATAAAACCACTAAAAACCCACTAATAACTCTAAAAAACCTTTAAACCCACAAAAAAATCCAAAAAACCTTAAAAACCAAAAACGAACCCATAAAACCTGAAAAATCCTAAAACCCCTAAAAACATGAAAAACCATAAAAACCCTCAAAATTCCAAAAAATCCTAAAAACATATGAAGCCATAAAAATCATAAAAGGGCCTAAAATCCCTAAAAATGATAAAAACCTTGAAAACCCCTTGAAAACCATAAAACCCCGAAAAACCTTAAAAACCCTAAAAATCAACTAAAAACTCTAAAATCCCTTAAAACCCCAAAAAATTTTTAAAAATGTTCAAAAACTTTAGAAAACCTTAAAACCCCTAAAAAACTCAGAAAAACCCTAAAAACCCAAAAGACCCTAAAAAAACCCCAAAACACTAAAAAATCCTTAAAACCCTAAAAACCCTCAAAATCCCTAAAAACCATAAAACTCGAAAATCCTTTAAAATTCTAAAAAAGACATAAAAATCTGGAAATTGTAAGAAACAAAAAAACCCTATAATACACCAACAAACCAAAAAATCCCCAAAAACCATAAAACCATAAAACCCATAAAAACACTAAAAACCCACTAAAAGTTCTAAAACCGTTTAAAACCTTGAAACGTTAAAAATCATTAAAAACTCTAAAAATTAATTAAAACACTAAAAACTCAAAAAAAACCTAAAGACCTTAAAAACCATGAAAAACTCTAAAAACCTTAAAAACCCTGAAAAACCCTAAAACCCTTGAAAATCCCTAAAAACCCTAAAAACATAGTTTAACCCATAAAAACCCTTTACAGTTCTAAAAATCCCGAAAAATGTAAAAATCACAAAAAACCATAAAAACTCCTAAAAACAGTAAAAAAACCAAAACCCATAAAAATATTAAAAATCACTAAAATATCAAAAACCCATTAAAACCCCTAAAAATGACAAAAAATTTTTAAAGATTCTAAAAAAACTAAAAACCCCTAAAAAAATCAAAAACCCCTAAAACCCCAATAAGGCCGTAAAAAGATTGAAAACCCCTAAAAACCCTAAAAAACCCTAAAAACCCTAAAAACCCAAAAAAAATAAAAAAACTTAAAACTTTAAAAATACAAAAAAATCCCTTAAATTCTAGAAAAATGAAAAAACCCTAAAAAACCTGAAAGACCACTGAAAACCATAAAAATCCCTAAAAACATTAAAAACCCCATAAAACCCCAAAAAAACACTCTAAAAACTCAAAAAATCCTTAAAACATTAGAAATGATAAAAAAATGTCAAAAACCATAACAAACTCAAAAAAACCCTTAAAACCCTAAAACCCCAAAAGACTCTAAGAACCCTAAAAAACTTAAGAGCCCAAAAACCTTGAAAAACCCAAAAAAACCCCTAAAAACCATAAATATTCTAAAAAATTCCAAAAAAACCTTGAAAACTTAAAATACCATAAAAACCCAGAAAAACACTTAAAAATCAAAAAGACCGCTACAAACCCTTAAAAACCCGAAAAACCCATAAAACCCCTAATTTTTTTTCTAAAAACTCTAAAACCCCTTAAAACCCTTAAAACGTTAAAATTATTAAAAAACTCTAAAACCCTTAAAAATATAAAAACCCATAAAACATTAGAAAACCCTAATACATAATAAAAATTCTAAAAACCACTAAAAAATCTTAAAACCCTTAAAACCCCTAAAAACATTAAAAACTCTAAAAAAAAGATTAAAACCCTAAAAAATAGAAAAACCGTAAAAACCCAAAAAGACCCTAAAAACCTAGAAAATCCCTAAAACCCTAAAAAACCATGAAAACCCCCCAAACACCTAAAAAGCCTAAAAACCCTAAAAAAATAAAAAACCAAAAAACCCTGAAAACGTATAAAACCCTAAAAACCTTGAGAACCCCCTGAAAAGCATAAAAACCCTTAAAAACCTTAAAAACCCCTAAAAACCCATACAAACCCTAAAACGCACTAAAACTCTAAAATCCCTTAAACCCCCAAAAAATGTTAAAAACATTTTGAAACTCTAAAATACCTTAAAAACCCCAAAAACCCAAAAAACCCAAAAAAACCTAAAAATGGTGAAGAACCCTGTAAAACCCTAAAAACTCCCAAAATAATTAAAAACCCAAAAATCCAAAAAACAATAAAAATTCTAAAATGGTCAAAAAATCCCTAAATATTTAAAAAACCCTAAAAACCGTGAAAACTTCTTGAAAACCATATAAACCCCTAAAATTGTTAAAAAAACCCATAAAATCCCTAAATCCCTAATAAACCCTTAAAACCCTTAAAACCCCTGAATACCATAAAAACCCATAAAAACCATAAAAATCCTAAAAAACTATAAAAGTCTATGAAAATATAAAAAGCCCAAAAGTCCCTGAAAATCCTATGAAAACCATAAAAACCCCTAAAAACAATAAAAACCCAATAAACCCGAAAACCACTAAAAACTCTAAAAACCCGCAAAACCAATCAAAACCCTTAATTTGTTATAAAACTCTAAAAAATAAAAAAACACACACTAAAAACTCAAAAAATTATTAAAAACTGAAAAAGACCCTATAAACCCCTAAAACCCCTAAAAATCATAAAAACCTAAAAAAGCCCAAAAATCCCTAAAAACGTAAAAAAACCAAAAAACCCAATGAAGACCATAACAACCCCTAAAAACCTTTAAAAACCATTAAAATCCCTAAAAATGCACTAAAAACTCTAAAAACCTTCAAAAGCCTTAAAAAGTAAAAAATGTTAAAAACACTAAAAACCCTTAAAAACAGTAAAAATATTCAAGAAAACCTTAAAAACGTAGAAAGACTCTAAAAACCATGAAAACCCCCCAAACCCCTCAAAATCCCTAAACACTCTAAAAACCCTAAATACCATAAAAATCCTAAAAAATCCCTACAAATCCGTAAAAATGTTAAAAACCCATGTAAACAAAAAAACTCCTAAAAACCTTTAAAATCCCTAAAAATCCATAAAAACCATTAAAACCACTACAAATTATAAAAACCCTTTAAACCCCTAAAATGTTAAAACATGTTAAAAAACTCTAAAAAACCTTAAAACCCCTAAAAACTCAAAAAAACACTAAAAACCCAAAATGAGCCTAAAAATTCTGAAAACCCTAAAAGCCATAAAAACCCTAAAAGATCCAAAAAACCCCAAAATCCTTAAAAACCCTAAAAACCATAAAAATCCTTAAAAAGAACTAAAAATCACTGAAAATGTAAAAAAAACTAAAAACCCTGAAATCTCCAGAAAACCATAAAAAACCCTCAAAACCATAAAAACCCGAAAACCCCATAAAACCACAAAAAACTGTAAAAACCATTCAAACCCCTAAAAACATCAAAAAGCTAAAAACTCTAAAAAATCTTAAAACCCCTAAAAACTTATAAAAAATCCCTAAAATCCTAAAAATACACTAAAGCCCTGAAAAAATCTAAAACCCTCAAAATCCCTAAAAACTCTAAAAACGTTAAAAACCATAAAAACCATAAAAATCCTAAAAATTCCCAAAAAATCCCCAAAAACCGAAAAAAGAGTAAAAACCCTAAAAAACCCTTGAAAACCCTAAAAACCCTTAAAAACCTTAAAACCCCAAAAATCCCATAAAAACCCAAAAAACCCACAAAAAAATATAAAAACCCTTAAAACCCAAAAAACATTAAAAACATTAAAAAAAACTCTAGAAAATCTCTAAAAACCTAAAAAACTCAAAAAAACCCTAAAAACCCAAAAAGACCCTAAAACCCCTTAAAAATCCTAAAACCCTAAAAAACCCTAATACCCCTCAAAATCCCAAAAAACCCTAGAAAACCCTAAAAAACATAAAAATACAAAAATCCACTAAAATGTTAAAGATGTTAAAAAACTCTAAAAAACCAGAAAAATCCAAAATAGCTCAAAAAAACTATAAAAACCCAAAAGACCCTAAAAACCCTGAAAACCACTAAAACACCTAAAAACCCTTAAAAACCCCAAAATCCCTCAAAATCCCTAAAAACCCTAACAAACCCTAAAACCATAAAATTCCTAAAAAAAACCAATAAATCCATGAAATTGTAAAAAAAACCCTAAAGACCCTAAAAAACGCATGAAAGCCATAAAAATCCCGAAAAACACTTAAAACCTTAAAACCCCAAAAAATGTTAAAAAATATTAAGAAACTCTAAAAACCTTAAAACCCCTAAAAACACAAAAAAAACCACTAAAAACCTAAAAAGACACTAAAACCCCTCAAAATCCGTACAACCCCAAAAAAACACTAAAACCAATACAAACTCTAAAAAAGACCTAAAAATCCCTATAAGAGAAAAAAACCCTAAAAACCCCAAAACCCCAAAAAACCATAAAAGCCCCTTAAAACTATAAAAACCCTAAAATCCATAAAAACCCTAAAAACCCATTAAAAACTCTAAAAACCATAAAAATGTTAAAAAACATAAAAAATTCTAAAAACCATTAAAAAACCTAAAAACTCAGAAAAACCACTAAAAACACAAAAAGATCCTAAAAACCCTAAAAAAAATCTAAAACCCTATAAAACATTGAAAACCCTTTAAGACCCTCAAAAATCCATCAAAAACTAAAAACCATAAAAATCCAAAAAGTCCCTACAAATCCCTGAAAACGTAAAAAAACCTAAAAACCATTAAAAACCCCTAAAAACAAAAAAAAAACACCCTACAAACCAGTAAAAACGTTAAAAAAATAAAAAGACTCTAAAACCTTAAAAACTGTAAAAAACTCAAAAAAAATATAAAAACTGAAAAAGACCCTAAAACCCCTGAAAGACCCTAAAAACCATAAAACCCCTTGAAAACCCCTTAAACCCCTCAAAATCTTTAAAACCCATAAAACCCATAAAAATCACAAAAAAATCCATAAAAATCCTAAAAACCTAAAAAACCCAAAAAACCCTGAAAAAAACTGGAAAACCATAAAACCCCCTAAAACCTTAATAACCCTAAAACCCATAAAAACACTAAAAACAAAAAAACCCAAAAAACCCCTAAAATTTCTAAAAATGTTTAAAATTCTAAAAATTCTTAAAAATCCAAAAAAACACAAAAAAACCCTAAAAACCCAAAAAGACCATAAAAACCCTAAAAACCCAAAAAGACCATAAAAACCCTAGAAACCCCAAAAAACCAAAAAACCCCTAAAAAATCATAAAAACATTCAAAATCTTTAAAAACCCTAAAAACCTTAAAAAACCTAAAAAGTAATCAAAATCCTTGAAAAACCCCTAAAAACCCACAAAACCCATAAAACCCCTAAAAACAGTAGAAACGTTAGAAAACTGTAAATGACCTTAACAACCCTACAAAACTCAAAAAATACCTAAATACCTAAAAGACCCTAAAAACCCGAAAAATTCTAAAAACCCTAAAAAACCCAGATAAAACCCCTCAAAATATCAAAATACCCTAAAAACAATAAAAATCACAAAATTCCTAATGATGCCCTAAAAGTCAACCAAAATGTAAAAAACCCTAAAATCCCTCAAAAACCCCTAAAACCATGAAAACCCCTAAAAACCTTAAAAACCGTAAAAATTATAAAAACAAAAAAAACCACTAAAAACATTAAAAAAACTTAAATCCCCTAAAAATGTTAAAAAACTCTAAAAACCACAAAAAACCTAAGATGCTCAAAAAAACCCAAAAAACCAAAAAAGACCCTAAAAACAGAAAAACCATAAAAAATCCTAAAAAACCTTGAAAAACATTTAAAACTCTCAAAATCCCTAAAAATCCTAAAAAACACTAAAAACCATAAAAACCTGAAAAAGCCCTAAAAATGCCTAAAAATGTAAAAAATCCTAAAAACCCTAAAAACCCCCGAAAATCATAAAAATCCCTAAAAACGTTAAAAAACCCTAAAAAACCATAAAACCCTAAAAACAGTTGAAAAACTCTAAAAACCCATAAAACCCTTAACAATATTAAAAAACATTAAAAAACTCTAAAAAACCATAAATAGCTAAAAAACTCAAAAAAATACATAAAAACACAAAATACCCTAAAAATACTAAAAAACATAAAACACAAAAAACCTAGAAAACCCCTAAAAACCCTAAAAATCCATAAAAACCCAAAAACCATAAAACCGTAATTTTTTTTTAAAAAAGCCCTAAAAATCCATGAAAACCTAAAAAACCCTAAAAACCCTATAAAAACACAAAAAAATTAAAAACCCCTAAAAATTTAAAAAATCCATAAAAACCCTAAAAACGTTAAAACCCTTAAAACCCCTAAAAACATTAAAAATATTTAAAAACTCTAAAAACCTTAAAAACTCAAAAAAAAAGTAAAATACACCAAAAACCCTAAAAATCCCTAAAACCCATTAGAAACTATCAAAAACCTTAAAAAACCATTAAACCCCTCAAATTCCCAAAAAATCCTAAATAACCATAAAAAGCCTAAAAACACCCTAAAAATCCCTAAAAATGGAAAAAACCATTAAAACTATGAAAACCCCCTGAAAACTATAAAACAACCTAAAAACCTTCAAAACTCTAAAAACCCATAAAAACCCTAAAACCCATAAAAACCCTAAAACCCCATAAAAACCCTAAAAACAACTTAATACTCTAAAAACCCTTAAAACCCCTAAAAACATTAAAAAACTCTAAAAACCCTAAAACTAGTAAAAAATTCAAAAAAAATATAAAAACACTAAAAGACCTTAAAAACCCTGAAAACCCCTAGAAACCCTGAAAACCCGATAAAACCCTCAAAATCACTCAAAATCCTAAAACCACAAAAAATCATAAAAATCCTAAAAAAGCCCTTAAAATCCCTAAAAATGTTAAAAACTCTAAAAACCCTGAAAAACACCTGAAAACCATAAAACCCCTAAAAACCTTAAAAACACAATAATAATAATAAAACCACTAAAATCTCTAAATACTCTTTAACCCCTAAAAAATGTTAAAAACTCTAAAAAACAAAAAAAAACCCTAAAAAACCTTAAAACCCTAAAAAAATCTAAAAAACCCAAAAAACCCCTAAAAATCGCTAAAAACCCTAAAATCCATAAAAATCCTAAAAAATCCCTAAAATCCCTAAAAATATAAAATACCATAAAAACCCAGAAAATCCCAGAAAACCATAAAACACACTAAAAACCTTAAAACCCACAAGAATCTTTAAAAACCCTCCAAACCCCTAAAAATGTTTAAAATGTTAAAGAACTCTAAAAACCTTAAAACCCCTAAAAACTCAAAAAAAAAACACCCTAAACCCCCAAAAAGACCCAAAAAAATCCGGAAAAACCTTAAAAAACTAAAAAAACCACAAAACCCTAAAAAACCATAAAAAAAATTAAAAACCTCAGAAAACCATAAAACCCCTAAAAATCTTAAAGACTCTAAGAACCCATAAAAACCTTAAAAACCCACTAAAAACTTTAAACACCATTAAAATGACTTAAAATGTTATAAAATGTTACGAAACTCTAAAAACCTTAAAAAGCCTAAAAAAATTGATAATAACCCTAAAAACAAAAAATGTCCCAAGAAACCATGAAAAACCCTAAAACCTAAAAAAATAAAAAAACCCTACAAACCCTAAAAAATGCTAAAAACCCTAAAAACCCCAAAAACATAAAAAACCTAAAAATTATCTAAAAATCCCTAAAAATGTAAAAAACCCTAAAAACTTTGAAATACCCTGAAAACCATAAACACCCTTAAAAACCCTTAAAAACCCAAAAACCCCATAAAAACCATTAAAACCACTAAAAATCTAAAAAATCGTTAAGACCCCTAAAATATTTAAAACGTTAAAAAAACTCCCAAAAACATTAAAACCTTTAAAAAACTAAAAAAAACCCCTAAAAACCCAAAGACCCTAAAAACCCTGAAAAATACAAAAAAACCCTGAATACCCTAAAACCCCTCAAAATACCTAAAAACCCAAAAAACTATAAAAATCCTATTAAATCCCTAAAATTCCTTGAAAATGTAAAAGACTCTTAAAACCCTTTAAAACCCAAAAAAACATAAACCCCTAAAAACCATAAAAACCCTACAAAACAAAAAAAACCTCAAAACAAAAAAAGACCCTAAAACCCCAAAAAACCCCTAAAAAACCCCAAAACCCTAAATACCCTAAAACCCCTCAAAATCCCTAAAAAAACTAAAAACCATAAAAACCATAAAAATCCCAAAAAATCCCAAAAAAATCCTTGAAAACTTAATAACCCTAAACACCCTAAAAAACCCCTAAAACTGTAAAAAACCTAATACTCATAAAACCCATAAAAAGCCACTATACTCTAAAAACCCTTAAAACCCATAAAACATTAAAAAACAGTGAAAAACTCTAAAAAAACTTAAAAACCCTAAAAACACAAAGAACCCTAAAACCTCCAAGAGACCCTAAGACCCCGAAAACTTTAAAAACCCTAAAAAAACATAAAAATCCATAAAACCCTTAAAATCCCTAAAAAATATAAAATAACCTAAAAACCATAAAATTTTAGAAAATCCCTAAAATTCCCTAAAGACGTAAAAAAACACTAAAATCCCTGGATAACCCCTAAAAATCATAAAACCTCGAAAATCCTTAAAAACCCATAAAACCCCTAAAAACCACTAAAAACTCTAAAACCCTTAAAACCACTGAAAATGTCAAAAACATTAAAAACTCTAAAAACCGTAAAACCCTAAAAACTAAAAAACACCTAAAATCAAAAAAGACCCTAAAAAACCTTAAAAACCCTGAATATCCCTAAAACCCCACAAAATCCTTAAAACCCATAAAAAATCCTGAAAACCCCTAAAACATCTCAAAGTCCCCCAAAACCTTAAAAACCATAAAAACCACACAAAAATCCTAAAAACCCAAAAAATTCATGAAAATTTAAAAAAACCCTAAAAACCTAACCCCCCAAAAAAACCATTAAAACCCCTAAGAACCTTAAAACCCCTAAAAACCCATAAAACCCCAAAACCCACTAAAAACCCTAAAAACCCTAAAAACCCTAAAAACCCATAAAAACCCTAAAAACATTAAAAACATCAAGAAAATATAAGAACCTTAAAAATCTAAAAAAAATCCAAAAAACCCTATAAATCCAAAAAGACCCTTAAAACCTTAAAACCCCTAAAACCCCTAAAAACACATAAAACACATAAAAATCCTATAAAATCTCTAAAAATCTCAGAAAATGTAAAAAAACCTCAAAACCCCTAAAAACTATAAACACCCCAAAAACCTTAAAAAACCCAAAAAACCCATAAAAATGCTAAAATGCACTTAAAACTCAAGAAACCCCCTCAAACCCATTAAAAGTAAAAAATATCTAAAAATCATTAAAACCCATAAAAAATTCAAAAAACCCCTAAAATCCCAAAAAACCCTAAAAACACTGAAAACCCCTAAAAACCATAAAAAACCTGAAATACAATAAAACACCTAAAATCCATAAAAACCCTAAAAAATCATAAAACCCATAAAAAACCTAAAAACCCATAAAAATCCCTGAAAATGTAAAAAAAACCTAATAACCCTAAAAACTCTTGAAAACCATAAAACCCCTAAAACACTTAAAACCCCTAAAAACGTTAAAAAGGTTAAAAACGTTAAAAACTCTAAGAACCCTTAAAAACCATAAAACCTCGAAAAACCCCAAATAGACCCTAAAAACCCTAAAAAACCTAAAAACCCCTGAAATCCCTAAAAACCCTCAAAATCCTAAAGACCTTAAAAACCCAAAAATCATAAAAATGCTAAAAAAACCCTAAAAATCCCTGAAAACGTAAAAAACCCTAAAAACTATGAAAACACCTAAAAATCACAAAAACTCATAAATACCATAAAAACACAAAAAACATATAAAACCCACTAAAACCCACTAAAAACACTAAATCATCCCAAAAAATGTAAAATACTCTAAAAACCTTGGAAATCATAAAACCCCCTAAAATCCTTAAAAACCCCTAAAAACCAATAAAAACCCTAAACACCCACTAAAAACTCTAAAAATACTTTAAACTCGAAAAGAGGGTAAAATGTTAAAACTCTAAATAACCTTAAAAACCCTAAAACATAAAAAAACACTAAAAACTCAAAAAGACCCTAAAAATTACGATAAACCCTAAAAACCCTAAAAACCCATGAAAACCCATAAAAACCTTCAAAAATAGTAAAAATCCTAAAAAACCCTTAAAACCATAAAAATCCTAAAAAGCACAAAAAATCCCTGAAAAAGGTAAAAACCCCTAAAAAATCTAAAACCCCCTAAAAACCATACAAAACACTAAAAGACATAAAAACCCTAAAAACCCTAAAAACCCATAAAAAACTAAAAACCCACTAAAAACTCTAAAACCCCTTAAAAATGCTAAAAACATTAAACCCCCCTAAAAACTCAAAAAAAATCTAAAAACCCAAAAAGACCCTAAACCCATAAAAAGCCTAGAAAACCCATAAAAACACTCAAAATACCTAAAAACTCTAAAAGTCCTAAAAACCAGAAAATCCTAAAAAAGCCCTAAAAATCCTTGAAAACATAAAGAGAAGGAGCCAATGGAGTGATATGATGAGTATCAGTCAACACGATCATTACAACTGGGTTGCTGTTGGTGATTTTAATACGGTGCTGAGGCCAGATGAAAGGATTGGATCATCTTTCTCACGTATTGCTGTAGAGGAATTCTCCTGCTGTATTGATCAGTGAAATCTGGTGGAACTCCCTGTTGTGGGTGATCGCTTCACATGGGGAAGGTACACCATAAAGGGGAGGCAAGCAAGTAAATTGGATAGATGTTTTTTCCAAATCAATGATAGCAGGTCCTTAGTTGTGATGTCTGCCTCTACTCTCCCTAAGTTCAACTCGGATCACAATCCCTTGATGCTTGAGATCAATGATAGCACCTGCAGGTCCTCTCCTTTGCCCTTCAAATTCAACAATGCCTGGATCACCATGCCTGGATGTAGGGAAGTGATTGCTGATGGGTGGAGCAGCACTTTTCATGGTAGCCCACATTATGTGGTGGCGGCAAAGTTCAAACGAATAAAGATTATTCTTAAGGAATGGAGTAGGATCTCTTTCTCCAAGCTCGATGATGACATCATGGCTGCTGAATCCCAGCTTTCTCACTGCCAAATTGATGACCAGTAGTGACTTACCCCATCTAGCGAAGAAATGCATCTCCACTTGAAGCTGAATGAGCTTTTGGCTCTTAAAGAGAAGCTGGCTAGAAATCAATTTAGAGTGGCTTAGATCAAGGAAGTAGATAGGAATTCCAAATTCTTTCATCGTCTTCAAAGGGAGAAAAAATCAACGAAATCTCTGGATGTCATACGAGTTAATGGGGTCTCCTTTTCAACTGAGAATGAAATATCCGATGCTGTGGTTGATCACTTTAAAGAACTTTATAATGATGGAGGGCATGAGCAGACACCCAGTCTCTTTGGATCTATTGTTCCTTGTATTAATGAGCTGTAGAATAAGAAGCTTACTGATGCACCACTTGAGGAAGAAGTCAGATCTGATCTCTTTTCTCTGAACATGGACAGCACTCCCGGTCCGGATGGATTCACTAATAAGTTCTTTATGTTCTATTGGGATATTCTTCATGTGGAGATCACTAATGCTGTCAGGGAATTTTTTATCTTCTACTCCATTCCCCATGGAACGAACTCCAACTTCCTTGCTCTACTACCAAAGAGAGAGAATGCCATGGACATTGGGGACTTTCGTCCGGTGGCGATTGGCAATACCATTCCTAAGATAATAAGTAAAATTCTGGCTACCAGATTGGGGAAGATTGTTGGTGGAATAATCACGCCAAACCAATTCGGGTTTGTCCCAGGACGCAATATTCAGAGTTGCCTTTACTCTGCATCGGAGGGTATTAACATAATGAGGAAAGACTCTAAACATGGAAGCTTTGCTATGAAGCTGGACATCTCAAAGGCATTTGATACAATCAAATGGAGCTTTATCTTTACTGTTCTCAGCAGGTATGGCTTCTCTGCCTCTTTTATAAGGTTGATCCATACTATCCTATCCAGTGCCAGGATTTCTGTTCTTATTAATGGATCCCCTAAGGGGTTCTTTCAATGCTCCCGTGGTGTCCGGAAAGGTGACCCAATTTCTGGACTTCTCTTCGCTCTGGTTGAGGATTACCTGAGCAGATGTATAATTGATCTAGTTCAGGCTGGTTACTATGCCCAGATTAAAGCTGGGAAAGAGCTCTACGTGCCAACTCATCTTCTATATGCGGACGATATTCTCCTTTTTGGGAAGGCTGATTGGCGTACAGTATCTTCAATTAAGTCACTTCTACAACATTATGAGGAGGTTGCAGGGCAATCAATTAGTTGAAAAAAGTCCTCTATCATTTTTGGCAATGGGATTTCAGCCCCCAAACAACGCAGAATTGTCAGAAATCTTGGTATCATGAGGGGCTCCCTCCCCCTCATGTACCTGGGGGTCCCCTTGTTCTGTGGGAGGGTGAAGAGTAGTTACCTGGAGGAAATTCCTCTCAAAATTACCCAGCAACTTGCGAACTGGAAAGGAAAATGCTTATCTCAGGCAGGCAGAATTTGCCTGATCAACTCTGTCATTACATCCATGTTTGTGCATGCGTTCTCCATTTACAGATGGCCGGAAAGTCTCATCAAGAGCCTACAGGCAAAAATCAGAAACTTTGCATGGATAGGATGCATAACCAAGAAGAAGCTTGTTTTTGTGGCATGGAAATAATGCACAAAGCCCATCGAGATGGGTGGGCTAAGCATCAAGGACCTCAGGAAATTCAATGATGCCTTAATTGGCAAATTCACATGGAATATTTTCAACCTGACTGACATAAGTCCTGACTTCTTGAGGGAAAGATTCAACTCTAAGCTATGTGAGGACTTCCTGGGATTCATCCCCTCATCAGTTTGGACCACAATCAGGTCCTCATATAGGCGTATTATCTCCAATTCGAAATGGGTGGTCTCAAGGCACTCGACCTTGAATTGTTGGAAGACCACCTGGCTGGATAGGCCCATCAGTGAATCTTTCCAGCCACCTCAGGTTTTCAAGCACTGGTCCATTACTGATCTCAAGGACAATATGAACAAGATTGAAGGTATCCTGCCGCAGAATATTATCACACAAATACAAAACTATAGTTTTATGGACATGGATTGCCTCATTTGGAAGCCAAATATGGTTGGGATGTTGAGTGTGAAGGAGTTTTACCGGTTTGAATGCGAGCAGAGAATTCAACCCCCTACTTGGCTCTCTAAATTTCAGAGGCCCTTCATTCCCCCCTCTAGCCAACTGCTGCTGTGGAAAATTTGGAGAAATAGATTGCCAGTTCAAGAGCAATTGAAAAGAGCTGGGTGGTGTTTGGCCTCTGCTTGTCCGATCTGTCTTCAGGATGGGGAAAATCTGCAGCACATTTTTCTTAAGTGCAGGTTGGCTGCAGGTCTTTGGGATCATTTGTAGGGCATGTTCCAACTGAAAATCTGCACGGACAGCACGCTGTCTGCTATTTTCAGCAGTGTCGTTGGCGTGCAATGCAGTCAACAAATTGCCAATCTGCTTCTTGCTGCCACTGCGGCTCTTACTGCTTTTGTGTGGGCAGCTCGGAACAAAGTGGGTTTTGATAATGACGCATGCTGCCTCCGAAATGGTGTGGTGGCAATTCATCAAACAGTCCATGCGGCGGCTCATATCCAGGATGGTACGATGGCTAATGATATTAAGGACCTTATTGTGTTGAGAACTCTCGGTATTTCTGGAAGATGCAGGAAACCGAAGGACTTTAAATTCATTCGGTGGATTCCACCAATCCCAGAATGGATAAAAGTTAATGTGGATGGTGCAGCCCTAGGCGCGCCTAGTCTCTCCGGGTGTGGTGGTGTTTTCCGAACGTATAGAGGTTTTGTTAAAGGATGCTTTTATCATTACATTGGGAATGGATGTGCTTATGAAGCGAAGTTATGGGCCATGATTAAGGCTGTACAGTTTGCGGTCCACTTCAGGTGGAAGCAGCTTTGGATTGAATCTGACTCGATGTTGGCGGTGGAAGCCCTCAAAAGCAAAACAAGGACAATCCCATGGAGGCTCCTCCCACAATGGGTTAACTGTCTGAGAATCTCTCAGGGTATGAACATTATGGTCACACATATATATAGGGAAGCGAACAAGGTGGCGGACATACTCTCCAAGAAAGCAATTGAGGATGGATGTTCCATGTGGTCATTTATTGCACCAGATTTCTGCACTCCTCTTGTGGACTCAGACATGAAGGGTGAATTGCACACTCGGCTGTGCAAACCCTCCTTGTAATGCCTTGTACCTTTATTTTATGTTATTGAATATTGTGGGGATGGGATCCGCCTGGCCCCAAACCTGTTTTGCCTAATAAACTCATAAAAACACTAAAAACCCAAAATACCCTAAAAACCTATAAAACCCTAAAACACCTAAAAACCCCTAAAACCCCTAAAAACCCTAAAAAACCTAAAACCCCATAAAACCCCAAAAGACCATAAAAATCCTAAAAAATTCCTAAAATCCCAAAAAACGTAAAAAGACCCTAAAAACCCTAAAAACCATGAAAAACCCAAAAAACTTTAAAAAATATATAAACCCATAAAACCCTAAAAATCCTTAAACTCCTAAAAGTGTTAAAAAATTCAAAAAAATCATCAAAAACTCTAAAAAACCTTTAAAACTCAAAAAACCCTAAAACCCCAAAAGAACCTAAAAATCCTGAAAAACCCTAAAAACACTAAAAAACCTTGAAAACCCTCAAAATCCCTAAAACTCTTAAAAACCATTAAAATCCAAAAAAATCCCTAAAAATCCCGGAAAGTGTAAAAAACCTTAAAAACCCTAAAAACACATGAAAACCATAAAAACCCAAAAAACACTTAAAAACCAATAAAACCCAAAAAACCCTTAAAAACCAATAAAACCCCTAAAAACCCACTAAAAACACTAAAAACCACAAAAATACCCTAAAAATGTTAAAAACGTTAAAAAAATCTAAAAACCTTAAACACCCAAAAAAATAAAAAAAACTCAAAAAACACAAAAAGACCCAAAAAATCCAAAAAACCATAAAAATCTCTGAAACCCCCTAAAAAATCCCTAAATCAATAAAACCCTACAAATCCTAAAAACCAAAAAATTCCTTAAAAATATCTAAAAATCCCTAAAGACGTAAAAACCCCAAAAAACCCCTTAAAACCTTAAAAACCCTAAAAATCCCACTAAAATCTCTAACAAACCTTTAAATCCATAAAATCGTTAAAATTGTTTAAAAACTCTAAAAATCCCAAAAAAAACTCAAAAAAACCCCCAAAACCCAAAAGACCCTAAAACCCTGAAAACCCCTAAAAACCATGAAAACTCCAAAAAACCCTCAAATTCCCAAAAAAACACTAAAAGTCCCCAAAAACCATATAAATCCAAAAAAATCCCTAAAAGTCTCCACAAAAGTAACAAACCATGGAAAACCCTAAAAAACAATAAAAATCCCTTAAAACCATAAAAACCCACAAAACCCATAAAAACACTAAAACTCTAAAAACCCTTAAAACCCATAAAAATGTTATAAAATGTTAAAAACTCTAAAAACCCTAAAATATTCAAAAATTACCCTAAAAACCCAAAAAAACACTAAAAACCCTAAAAACCCCTAAAAACCGTCAAAGTCCCTAAAAATACTAAAACACCCTAAAACCTATAAAAATCCTACAAATCCCTGAAAATGTCTAAGAATGTAAAAGCCCCTAAAAACCCTAAAAACCAAAAAAACCCTAAATAACTTAAAAACCCAAAAAACCTACTAAAAACACTAAAAACCCTTTAAACCCCTAAAAATGTTGAAAAACTTTAAAATTTTCTAAAAACCTTATAAAACCTAAAAATCTCAAAAAACCCTAAAACCCCAAAAGTCCTTACAACCCTGAAAAACCTTAAAACCCCTTAAAAACCTTAAAACCACTCAATATCCCTAAAAACCCTAAAACAGCCTAAAAACCATAAAAGCCTTAAAATCCCTAAAATCCCTGAAGACATAAAAACACCCAAAATCCTTAAAAACTCCTAAAAACAATAAAAACTCCTAAAGACCTTAAAATCCTAAAATCCCATAAAACCCCTAAAAACACACTAAAAATACTAAAAACCAATAAAAATGCTAAAAACAATAAAAACATTTAAAAATTCTAAAAACCAAAAAACCCTAAAAAACTAATAAAAACCCTAAAAACCCAAAAAAAAACCCTAAAACATCAGAAAAACCCTAAAAACCTAAAAAACACTAAAAAAATCCTAAAACACCTCAGAATCAGAAAAACCCCTAAAAACCATAAAAATCCTAAAAAATCCCCAAAATCCCTAAAAACGTAAAACCCCCTAAAAACCTGAAAACCCCCTAAAAATCATAAAAACCCATAAGACCCTAAAAAATCCTAAAAACCAATAAAAAACCTAAAAATTGCTAAAAATTATTAAAACCCTTAAAACCCCTAAAAATGTTAAAAACATTAAAAACATTAAATAACTTTAAAAAACCCCAAAAATCCTAAAAGCTCAAAAACCCCCTAAAAACCCCTAAAAACCCAAAAGACCCTAAATACCCTAAAACTCTAAAAATCCCTGAAATCCCCTAAAAACCCTGAAAATCCCTAAAACCAAAAAAAACCCTAAAAACCATAAATATCTTAAAAAATCCCTATAAATACTTGAAACATAAAAAATCCTAAAAACAACTAAAAACAATAAAAAACCCCCAAAACCTTACAAAACCCATAAAACCCCCCAAAAACTAAAAACTCTAAAAGCCCTTAAAAACCCTTAAAATGTTAAACAATGTTAAACAACTCTAAAAAACATTAAAATCCCTATAAAAACTTAAAGAACCCCTAAAAACCCCCAAATACCTTAAAACACTGAAAACCCCTAAAAACCCTAAAAACCCTAAAAACCCCTGAAAATCTTCAAAATCTATAAAAACCATAAAAACCATAAAATTTCTAAAAATACCTAAAAATACAAGAAAATTTAAAATCCCTAAAAACCCATAAAAACCTAGAAAACCCACTAAAACTCCAAAAACCCATAGTACCTCTAAAAATGTAAAAAACGTAAAAAAAATATAAAATCCTTAAAAGGTCTTAAAATCTCAAAAAAACCACTAAAAACCCAAAAAGTCCCTAAAAACCCTGAAAACCCCGAAAGCCCCAAAAAATCTTGAAAAACCCTAAAACCCCTCAAAATCCATAAAAACTATAAAAATCCTAAAAATCCCTAAAAATGTAAAAACCCCTAAAGCCCCTAAAAACCCCCTAAAAACCATAAAAAGCCCTAAAAATCTTAAAAACCCCTAAAAATCAACCAAAAACTCTAAAACCCCTTAAAATGCCTAAAATTTCAAATAAATTAGAAAAACTTAAAAAATGTTAAAACCCCCGAAAGACCCTAAAAACCATGACAATCCCTAAAAACACTGAAAACTCCTGAAAACCCCTAGACCCATGGCTACCCGGGTATCATCAAAGGCGGAAAAATTGAAGGTCAAAGTCAACAAAAAGAGCAGTCACATCGCACCCCGAAACAAGGAAGACACATCAAGGAGCTTCTGGCGCTCCTCAAACTTCATGAGGATTTTGAGTCAGGATGGGATTCGATGGATCAGGTGCAGACTCTGACTTTTGCTTTGATGATGCGGCTTGTGGATATGATGCAGAGGGCGACCCTTTTGGCGCATCTTCGGTTTATAACTTTGGTGGTGATGTTGACTGAGTTGTTCCCTTTTTGGGGTTTTTTCTTTTTTGGTCTTTTGGATACTGAAGGGTTTTTGGGTGTGGGTCGATTGACTCCTCCCCTCCCTTGTTTGTAGTGTCTTTTTTCTTATAATTTTTTTTGGGGGGGGGGGGGGTTCAGGAAGAGTCTGGCTCTCCACCTTCCTTTACCTCAAAATCCTAAAACCCCCTAAAAACTACAAAAATACTCACAAATCCCAAAAAATCCTTGAAAATGTAAAAAACACTAAAACCCCCAAAAAAACCATAAAAATCCATAAAAACCATAAAACCCCACTAATAACTCTAAAAACCATTAAAACACCTAAAAATTTTAAAAATGTTAAAAAAACTCAAAAAACATTCAACACCCTAAAAAACTCAAAGAAAAAACCCATAAAAACCCAAATAGACCATAAAAACCTTTAAACGCTATAAAAACCTTAAAAACTCTAAAAAACCCTAAAACCCATAAAAATCCAAAAAAATGCTAGAAAGAATATAAAACCCTAAAAACCCTAACTAACCCATTAAAACCATAAAGACCTCTAAAACCCATAAAAATATTAAAACACATAAACACCCTAAAACCACTAAAAACTCTAAAAAACCTTCAAACACCTAAAAACGTTAACAACTTTAAAAAAATTTAAGCCCCTAAAAAACTTAAAGAAACCCTAAAAAACTAAAAAGACCCCAAAAATCCTAAAAACCCTAAAAATTATAATAAAACCATAAAAATCCCTAAGAACCCTCAAAATCCTTAAAAAACATTAAAAACCTTAAAATCCATAAAAATCCATAAAAATCCTAAAAAAACCCTAAAAATTCCTGAAAACGTAAAAACTCCTAAAAACCGTGGAAACCCCGTAAAAACCATAAAGCCCCCTAAAAACATTAAAAACCCCTATAACCTTTAAAAATTCCCAAAACAAACTAAAATTATAAATTTTTTTCAAACCCCTAAAAACATTGAATTTTTTTAAAAACTATAAAAACCTTCAAACCCCTAAAAAACTCAAAATACCCTAAAACCCAAAGGACACTAAAAACCCATAAATCCCATAAAGATTGTGGAAACCCTGAAAACCCCTAAAATCCCTCAAAATCCCTAAAAACCATAAAAATCCTAAAAATCCCCTAAAAAATCCCTAAAAATGTAAAATATCCTAAAAACCTTGAAAAACCCTTGAAAACCATAAAAACCCCTAAAACCTTAAAAACCCTAAAAACCCATACAAACCCTAAAAACTAATAAAAACTCTAAAAACCCTCAAAACTTGTAACAATGTTACAAATGTTAAAAATACATAAAAAATCTTAAAATCCCTAAAAAACTCAAAAAGCCCTAAAAACCCAAAAGGACCCTAAAACACCCTAAAAACCCAAAAAACCCCTAAAAAATCCTAAAACCCTAAAAATCAATAAAATCCATAAAAGACCCAAAAACCATAAAAATCCTAAAAGCATGAAAAATCCCTACAAATGTAAAAACCCTAAAAACCCTAAAATCCCTGGAAAACTAAAAAACCAAAAAAAACCTTAAAAACCCTAAAAATCCATAAAAACCACAAAAAACTATAAAAACCATTTAATAACCTAAAAACTTTAAAAATGTTAAAACACTCTAAAAGGCCTTAAAACCCCTAAAAACTCAAAAAATACAAAAAAGCCATAAAGACCATGAAAACCCTAAAATCCCCTAAAAAACCCCAAAATTTCAAAAAACCCCAAAAATCTCAAAAACCCCTAAAACCCCCTAAAACCATAAAAATCCTAAAAATCCCAAAAAATCCATAAAAACGTAAAAACCCTATGAACCCTAAAACCCCTGAAAACCAGAGAAACCCCTAAAACCTTAGAAAATACTAAAATTACATAAAAAACCTAAAAACCACTAAAAACTATAAAAACCCCTAAACCCCCTAAAAATGTTAAAAACGTTTAGCACTCTAAAAATCCATAAAAATAATTAAAAACCCTAAAAATCTCAAACAAAACCTAAAAACCCAAAAAGTCCATAAAACCCCTGAAATCTTAAAAAACCTAAAACCATCAAAATCCTTAAAAATCCTAAAAACTCTAAAATCCATAAAAATCCTAATAAATCCCTAAAAATCCGTGAAAACAAAAAAACCCCTAAAACCCATGAAAACCGTGAAAACCACTACAACATTAAAAAAACCTAAAAACCCATAAAAATCTTAAAACCCCACTAAAAACTCTAAAAACTCTTAAACACCCAAAAAACATTAAAAAACTTGAAAAACCATAAAACCCTAAAAAAATAAAAAAAACCCATAAATATCCTAAACACACTAAAATCCCCTAAAACCCCTAAAAACTAGAAAGACATTAAAAACCTTCAAAATCTCTAAAAACCATAAAAAACCATGAAACCCATAAAAATCCCGGAAAACCTAAAAAACCCTAAAAACCATGAAAACCCCCTTAAAACCATAAAAACCTATAAAAACCTTAAAACCCATAAAAACCACTAAAAACTCTAAAAACCCTCAAAACCCCAAAAAACATTTAAAAACTCTAAAAATCCTTTAAAAGCTTAAAAACTCAAAAAAACCCTAAAACCCCAAAAGACCTTAAAAATCCTGAAAAATCGTAAAAACCCTCAAGATCCCTAAAAACCTTTAAAAACCCCCTAAATATATCATAAAATGTAAAATAACCTAAAAACTCTAAAAGACCCTAAAACCTTGAAAAAACCCCTGAAATACATAAAAACCCCCAAAACTATAAAAAACCATAAAACCCCATAAAAACCCTAAAAACCCACACAAAAATATAAAAATCATTTAAACTCCTAAAAATTTTAAAAACGTTAAAAACTCTAAAAACCCTTAAAACCACTAAAAACTCAAAAACCCCCTAAAACCTCAAAAGACCCTAAAAACCCTGAAAACCCCTAAAAACCTAAAAAATATTGAAAACCCTAAAAAACCTCAAAATCCTGAAAAGCCCTAAGAAACCCAAAAATAAAAATAAAAAAAGCTCAAAAATCTCTAAAAATCTCTAAAAGCATAAAAAACCCTAAAAACCCTGATAAACCATTAAAAACCATAAACCCCCTAAAAACCTTAGAAACCCAAAAAATGAAAAAAAAACTCTTAAAACCACTAAATACCCTAAAACCCTTAAAACCCCTAAAAATGTTTAAAAACTCTAAAAAACCATAAAAACCCTAAAAAACTCAAAAAAGCCTTAAAACCCAAAATAACATTAAAAATCCTTAAAACCCGTAAAACCTGTAAAACCCCAAAAAACCCCAAACCCCCCTCAAATTTCCTAAAAACGATAAACCCAAAAAAAATCTTTAAAAATCCATAAAAATACCTAAAAATATAAAAAACCCTAAAGCCCTTCAAAACCATAAATCCCCAAGAAATTATAAAACCCTACCAACACATAAAACATTAAAAACCCACTAAAACTCTAAAAACCCTTAAAAACCCTAGAAACATTAAAAAAACTCTAAAAAACCTTAAAACCCTAAAAAATAGAAAAGACCCTCAAAAACCCAAAAAGACCCTAAAAACCTAGAAAACCCCAAAAAACATAAAAACCCTTAAAAGTCTTCAAAACCCACAAAACCCCTAAAAACTATAAAAATCCTAAAAAGATCTAAAAATATCTAAAAATGTAAAAGAAACTAGAAACCTTGAAAACCCCCTAAAAACCATAAAACCCCTAAAATCTTAAAGAATTGTAAAAACCCATAAAACCCTAAAAACCATAAAACCCCAAAAAATGTTAAAAACGTTAAAAACTATAAAAAACATCAAAACTACTAAACAACTCAAAAAACCCCTAAAAACCCAAAAAATCCATAAAAACCCTAAAAAACCATAAAAACCCTTGAAATCCTGAAAAAGCCTAAAAACAATCAAAATCCATAAAAACCTTAAAAAACAAAAAAAATCCTGAAAATGCCTAAAAAGCCTGAAAACAAAAAAAACCCTAAAAACCCTAAAAACCACCTGGAAACAATAAAAACCCCTAAAAACCTTTAAAAACTCTAAAAACCCACAAAACCCTTAAAACGTTAAAAAAATCTAAAATACCTTGAAAATCCTAAAAAACTACTAAAAACCCTAAACACACAAAAAGACCCTAAAAACCTTGAAAAACCCTAAGGACCCTAAAAACCCTAAAAATCACTAAAAACCCTAAAAATCCCTAAAACCCTTAAAAATGATAAAAACCATACAAATCATAAAAACCCAAAAAATCCCTTAAAACATAAAAAACCCTAAAAACCCAAGAAAACCATAAAATCCCTAAAACCTTAAAAACCCCTACAATCCCACAAAAACCCACAAAACCACTAAAAACTCTAAAACCCATTAAAACCCATGAAAATATTAAAAGCATTAAAAACTATAAAAGCCTTAAAAATCCTAAAGACTCAAAAAATCCTAAAAACCCATTAGACCATAAAACTCCCAAAAACCCAAAAAACAACTGAAAACCCCTATAAACCTTAAAATCGCTAAAAACCCTAAATAGTCCCCAAAAAATCCTGGAATACGTAAAACCCCCTAAAAATGCTGAAAACCATTTAAAACCATAAAACCCCCTTAAAACCATGAAAACCCATAAAACCCCTCAAATTCCCGAAAAATGATAAAAACCCTAAAAACCATAAAAAATCTTAAAAAATTCCTATAAAGCCCTGAAAACATAAAAAAACCTGAAAAGCCTTTGATATCCATAAAACCCTTAAAAACATTAAAACCCCTAAATTCCCATAAAGACCCTAAAAACCCACTAAAAACTCTAAAAACCCTTGAAACCCCAAAAAATGTTAAAAGGATTTTAAAAAACCTTAAAAAACTAAAAAATAAAAAAACCCAAAAACCCAAAAACACCCAAAGACCCTGAAAAACCCTAAAAACCATAAAACCATAAAAAACCTAAAAACCCTAAAAATCCCTTAAATTTTTTAATAAACCCGAAAACCATAAAAATCCTAAAAATACCTAAAATTCCCTCAAAATGTAAAAAACCTTAGAAACCCTGAAAAAACCCTGAAAATCCAAAAAACCTCTGAAAAACTCAAAGCCACTAAAACCCCATAAAAACCCTAAAACCCCACTTAAAACCCCTTATCCCCATAAAAATTTAAAATAACATTAAAATTTATAAAATACTTAAAAACCCAAAAATAAATAAAAAACCCCAAAAGACCCTAAAAACCCTCAAAAACTTTTATAAACCCTAAAAACCACCAAAACCCCTCAAAATAACTAAAAACCCTAAAAAACCTAAAAACTATAAAAATCATTAAAAATCCCTAAAAACCCTATAAAACCACAAAAAACCCTAAAAACCATAAAAACCATAAAAACCCCAAAACCCTAAAAACCCCTAAAAACCCCTAAAAACTCTAAAAACCCTTAAAACTCCAAAACATGTTAAAAAATGTTAAAAAACTCTAACAAATATTAAAAACCATAAAAACTTAGAAAGAACCCAAAAAACCCCAAAAGACACTAACAATCCTGAAAAACCTAAAACCCCCAAAAAAACCTGAAAAACCCTAAGTCCCCTCAAATCCCTAAAACCTCCCTAAAACCGAGAAAAAAATCCTAAAAACCATAAAAATATTTTTAAAATCCCTAAAAATCCCTAAAAACAAAAAAAATCCTAAAAACCCTGAAAACCATAAAACCCTTAAAAACCATAAACACCATCAAAACCCATAAAAAATTTAAAAACCCATTAAAAACTCTAAAAACATGTAAAACCCGTAAACACGTTAAAAATGTTAAAAAAAACTCCCAAAACCCTTTAAATCCCTAAAAACTCAAAATGACCCTAAAAACCCCAAAAAGACCTTAAAACCCTAAAAAACCCTAAAAATCCCTAAAACCCCCCAAAAAAACCATGAAAACCCCTAAATACCCTCAAAATCCCATAAAACCCTAAAAACCCTATTAACCATAAAAATCCCAAAAAAGACCTAAAAACCCTGAAAACGTAAAAAAACAAAAAACCCTAGAAACCCCCTGATAACCATAAAAACCCCTAAAAATTTTAAGACCCTGAAAATCCCAAAAAAACCCTAAAAACACAATAAAAACTCTAAAACCATTAAAACCCTAAAACCCCAAAAAACACTAAAACCCCAAAATACCCTAGAAACCCTAAAACCCTAAAAACCCTCGAAATCCCTAAAAACCATAAAAATTCCTAAAATCAATATAAATAATAAAAAAGCCTAAAAATACCTGATAACATAAAAACCCTAAAAAACATGAAAACCAAAAAGATCCTAAAAACCCTAAAAATCCCTAAAACCCCTAAAAACCCTCAAAATGACTAAAAACCATAAAAATCCTAAAGAGCTCTAAAATACCTAAAAATGAAAAAAACCCTAAAAAAAAAAGAAAAACCTCTAAAAACCATAAAAACCCCTAAAAAGGTTATGAAAATGACCCTAAGAGATGGAACAAGGAAGGGATCCAGGCGACCTTGGGGTTTCTGTGTGACCCCATATCGCGGGACCTTCGGATGGAAAAAATGGAGTTCCAGTGGTGGTTCCACTAGGCCTGGTTAAGCATAAGGAGATCTTCTAGCTTTGCAGATCTTGTAAGGAAGGTCCGGATGTCCAGGGGAGGCTCTGGAGGCGCCTATATCCAATAATAACTTCACAAAGGTGGTGAAATCAGTTGCATCTCTTACCTTTACAGACTTTGGTTCTCCTTCCCCTGGTTGTGTGATTCGGAAAGTTCATGTTGCACACGTCTCAGAAAATTGGGAAGCGATTGATGAGCATGCTAGATTATTTCATTTCTTTATCATATCAAGGGTGATTGTCCCAAAAGGGGAGAGGCTATAGAAAAGTGTTGATCTATCCAAGTGCATTGCTAATATTTGGGGGTTCTTTGAATGGAAGATGACAGCCAAGGGGAGAGGTTTTTATCGAATCATCTTTCTATTAGATGACTGTAAAAGGAGAGTCTGGGATTTTGGATCCCTCAATCTCAAGCCAGGTCTTCTTCAGATCCAGGATTAGGACCACAATTTTTACCCCTTCAGTGTAAAAAACACCTTTGTGCAGGTTTGGATCAGAATCTGCAAGTTGAACTAGTTCTACTGGAACCCTAGAATCCTCTGTTACATTTCTTCCTCGGTTGGTTTCCCTATTATAATTGATAAGGAGATGGATAATCTAAGGTATGGGCACTATGAAAGGGCGCTTGTTGATGATATGGAGAGCACCCTTGTTGAGGAGGTTGTTTTCAACACTCTTGAGGAAAGTCTCAACCTAGAAATTTAGTATGAGCGCAAGACTAAATTCTTCCCTACTTGAAATTTCCTTGGCCACTCCTTATATGAATGCAGGAGGCCAAGACTTACTCTATCTTCAATTAATAGGGGAATGACTCCAATCGTTTCATAAAGAATCGGGAGGTGCGTATGGCCACTTCTAGGCCCACTGGGCATCCTACATATCAAGATCCCTCAATGTCTAATGGGATGGTGACTAGCTCTGGAGGAAACTTCCCTGATAATGTAGGGAATTCTGCTCCCCTGGGTCTAGCTGCAGGCCCTATTGGGGTGGCTGATGGTTGCAATGCAGCCCCGGTTGCTCCTCTACCGCCTGGCGCCCCGAATGTCGTGGTGGTTCCTCCTAGTGGTAACATGGATTACCTGATGCAGACCCAGGAAATGGCCCCCAATTCACCCCTAGATGGGGTGAATGGATTTTTGTAGCTTATCAAGGGCCCCATAGATAAGGCTCTGGTGGCAGCCTCTACACAGACCTTAGCTCTTCCGAGTCATGTCGGGTGTATTCTTCCTGATCCTCCAGCTGGTGTGCAAGGTGCTCTGGATACTGCTTCACCTGTTGGTTGATAGGACGCACCTGACGTCTCATCTTCTGTTGTCCTAGACACACCGTATATGGCTGCAGATAAGGTTGATATTCCTGGGAATCTATAGGGGAGGGCTTCTGATGGTTTCGTTGTGATTTCCTCAGGAAAGGCTATGAGAAATTTGAAGGGTGATCTTCCTAAGGAGGCCATCTACACATTGAAAAAATTTATCCCACTGAGTAGCGTGTTTTGGAGTGATATGGTGGATGGACCCTCAAGATTATGATGGTTATGGTAGATCTGGTTCTGATCCCAATGATAATCTAGAAGACAAGTAAAATCTAGCAGCAAGATATCTTACCCTAGAACCAGCAAAGCATCCCACTAATAATCCCAAGAGGAAGGGTGGTAAAGGTAAGGGTAAGTGTAATACACCCTCCTCGGCCTCTTCCAAGAAACTTTCCCAATGAAGATCATGTTTTGGAATTTCCAGGGGCTCGGAAATGTTCCCACGGTTGTGGCCTTCCAACACTTTCTTTCTCATAGGTCTATATTAATTGGGTTAGTAGAGCCCATGATTAAGTTTGAGAACTGGAAGGGATTTAATTAGAGCACCCTTGGTTATTCCATTGTTTCTTATAATGGTGAGGGATCTGATAAGGAAACCCTATGGGTTCTAAAGAGTAATGACATCCAGATTATTTCTTTTAATGTGAGGTCCCAACTGATCTCCCTTACCATTTACTTCAATTTTTCCACCCTTACACTCTCATTTGTGTATATGTCCTGTTTTTACATTAAACAGAGAGATATCTAGAGAAGAATGGTACAAATGAATGATTCCATCACCCACAATTGGATTGTTATTGGTGATTTCAATACTATCTTGTGTCATGAAGAAAAGGTCGGCCCTAACTTCTCTTGCGTGGCAGCAGATGAATTTGCCTCATGCCTGGATCATTGTGATCTTACTAAAACAAATATTTCCAGAGAAACCTTCACATGGGGAAGGTATACCATTAATGGTAGAGAAGCAAATAATCTGGATAGATTCTTCTCTCAAATCAGGGACACGAGTCTCCCCATGGCTATCTCCGAGTTCACTCTTCCAAAGTTCAACTCGGACCACAACCCCCTTGTTGTTGATCTAAGGGAAGGTAATATCAGGCCTTCCCACATGTCTTTAAAATTTAATAATGCCTAGATTACAGTTCTGGGGTGGAGGGAAGTGGTTATCAAAGGTTGGAATAACACACTGGTTGGAAGCCCCCACTTTGTTGTGGTTTCTAAGCTCTGAGAGGTTAAGCGTCTCCTGAAAGACTGGAGCAAGAAGTCCTTTTAAGGGATGGAGGATGATATTAAGGTGTCTGAATCCTAGCTAGTCTCTTTCCAGATTACAAATTAGCAGTAGCACACCCCTCCTAGGAGGAGATTTTGTTGCATTCAAAGTTGGATAAGCTTTTGGATCTTAAGGAGATACTTGATAAGGTCCAGTTCAATGTCAAATGGTTGCAAGATGGGGATCAAAACTTCATGTTTTTTCACCGCCTTTATAGAGAGAAAAGAGTTAAAAATAATATCAATGTTTTCCTAGTTGGGGCTCCACATTCACTTTGATAGAAGATATTTCCAAGGCTACGGTGGACTACTTTCATAGGATGTACATGAATGATGGCGCTGATTCCTCTGTGTTTTCGGACTCCACTGCAAACTTTCATCTCGGTACATGAGAATGAGGCTCTTACGGCTGCCCCCTTTGAGGAGGAGGTTAAGGATGTGCTTTTTTCATTAAACATGGATATCACAGCAGGACCGGATGGGTTTGGAAACAAGTTCTTTATGTTTTATTGGGACATTCTGCATGTGGATGTTACCAATTCGGTCAGATAATTCTTCCTCTCCAGATCAATTCCACATGGGGTGAACTCAAACTTCATTTATTTGATCCCAAAGAAGGATAATGCCATCAGGATTGGTGATTTATGAATAGTTTCTATTGGAAACACTATCCCCAAGATTATTAAAAAAATTCTAGTTATTAGGCTGGGGAGGATCTTAAGGGGAATCATCACCCCAAACAAGTTTGGGTTTATTCCTAGGAGAAGAATTCAAACATGCATTTTCACTACATCTAAAGGGATCAACATCATGAAGAAGGACACAAAAAATGGGAGTTTTTATCTGAATCTTGATATCTAGAAGGATTTTGACACTATAAAATGAAGCTTTATCTTCAAAGTTCTTGATAGGTATGGTTTCTCAATTGGTTTCATCAAGATGATCAATACCATCCTAAACAGTGCCATAATTTCTATTCTCATAAATGGATCCTCAAAGGGTTTCTTCCAATGTTCCCATGGTTTTCAGCAAGGGGATCTGCTCTTTGGATTTCTGTTTGCAATTTTTGAAGACTATATGAGCCGATGCGTTATTGAACTGGTATAGGCTGGGCTTTACTATCCAATCAAGGCACGGCGAGATCTTTATGTTCCCTCCCACCTGCTATATGCAGATTATATTCTTCTATTTGGGGATGATGATAGGAAAACATTATCATCAATCCAGGGGATTTTTCGCCATTATGAGTGTGTTGTTGGGCAGTCCATAAGGTGGAAAAAAATCTTCGATTGTCCTTGGAAATGGTGTCTCACATTCTAGACAGCTTCGCATTGCTAGCTCCCCCAGGGTAAAGAGGGGCTCACTCCCCTTCACCTATCTGGGCATCCTGCTTTTTTGGGAACATAAAAAATTTGTTACTTTGTGGGTATTTCATCTAGAATCACGCAGCAGCTAGAAAAATGGAAGGGTAAATGTGTCACCTAATCTGGTAGAGTTTGTCTCATTAATTCGGTTATTGCCTATGTGTTTGTTCATGATTTTTTGATCTATCGATGGCTGCTGCCCAACCTTGTTAAAAACCTAAATGTGTGGATTTTTAACTTTTCTTGGAAGAGATCCACCAATGAAAGGAAGTTGATTATGGTGGCCTAGAAGAATTGCACAAAACTAGTCGACTTGGGTGGTATTGGTATAAAAGATATTATAATATTTAATGATGCCCTGCTTGCAAAGTTCACCTAGGGCTTGCTTAGCCTGAAGGGGGATGGTATGTGGTTTCTCACTGAGAGGTTCACTCAAAGGATTTGTGATGGATTCACTGTATATTTATCTTCCTTGGTTTGGTCGGCTATTTGATCCTCATACAAGGATATTAACTCTCATTCAAAATGGATTGTGTCCAAGAAATCGACTCTGAATTGCTAGAATACCACATGGATTGAGTAGCCTCTTGCTGAGATTATGATTCCTCCCCATGAGTGGAGGAATCTATCCATCGTTGACCTGGTCCAGCAAAGTGATGATTTACCTGTGATCCTCCTTGATCAGATTGTTTTTTTAATACATCGATATTTTTTCGTCGATAGTGACATCCTTATTTGGAAACCAAGTATAGTTTGTTAGTTTAGTACTCGTGACTATTATCGGCTGAAATGTCTTCAAGGCACTATTTCCCCATCTTGGCTTCTAAATTTTAGGATGCCTTTCATTCCACCTACACAGTATATGTTGATGTGGAAAGTTTGAAGAAATTGGATCCCTACTCAAGAGCAGCTGAAGAAGGATGGATGGTACCTTGCCTCTGTGTGTTCTCTCTACAGGAAGGTCGAGGAGAGTAGCCAACATGTTTTCCTACACTATAAGTTTGCTGCTAAGATTTGGGGTTACCTGATGCAATTCTTTGGTTTGAGGGGCGGCTTGCAAGGGGATATTTGCGAGTTCATTCACAGGTTGGTGGATCTGAAATGTAGTGATCGGGTTCACAACCTACTGCTTTCCGGTGTGGAAGCAACAAATCACTATATTTGGGCTGCTTGAAATGCCTTGGCGTTCAACTGCCAACCTTTCTCGTTTCATGGTCGAGTTGTGACTATCCACAAGGCGATTTAGACTGCTTCCCTAGTTCAAACAGTTTTGATGGAAAATGATGTTAATGATATGATTTTATTACGTTCACTTGGTGTGGATAGCAGGAGCAGGAAACTGCAGGTTTTGAAATTTATTCCTTGGATTCCTCCGATCCCATATTAGATAAAGGCCAACATGGATAGTGCAGCCTTAGGTGCTCCCGACCCTTCGGGGTGTGGTGGAATCTTTCGTACCTACCGAGGCTTTGTGAAGGACTGCTACTACCATTTTATCGGTGATGGATGTGCTTATGAGGCGGAGCTTTAGGCCATTATCAAGGCTATTAAATTTGAATCCCAATTTGAAAGGAGCCTGATTTGGATTGAATCGGACTCGATGCTTGTGGTGCCCTGAAGAACAAATCAAGGGAAGTCCCATGGTAGCTGCTACCACAATGGATTTAATGCCTTACTCTCACTCAGACCCTTAGCATATGTGTCACACATGCCTACAAGGAGGTCAACTCGCTAGCAAATTCTCTTTTTAAAAAGGCAATTGAGGATCGGAGCTCATTGTGGTCTTTTATTGCCCCGTCTGTTTTCTTGCCTCTGGTGGACTCTGATATGAAGGGTGATTTGCACACCCGCTCTTGTAAACCCTCCTTGTAACTGTTTGTTTTTGTTTTTGTCATTAATAAATTTTGTGAGGATAGGCTTGCTTATCCCCACACCTTCCTCACCCTAGAAAGGTTAAAAAACCCTAAAAACCCATAAAACCCACTAAAATTTTAAAAACCCTTAAAACCCCTAAAATCATTAAAAATGTTAAAAATTCTAAAAAATGTAAAAACCTTAAAAAACAAAAAAAAACCCTAAAACCCCAAAAGGACCCTAAAACTCAAAAAAACACTAAAATTTACCAAAACCATAAGAACCATCAAAATCCCTCAAAACCTTAAGAAACCCTAAAAACCATAAAAGTCCATAAAAATCCCTAAAAACGTTAAAAATCCTAAAACCCTAAAAACCCAGTAAATCCATAAAAATCCATAAAAACCTTAAAAACCCATAAAAACCCTAAAAACACAAAAAACATAAAAAAGTTTAGAAAACTCTAAAAAACCATAAAAAACATAATAAGCTCAAAAAAACCACAAAACCCAAAAGACCCTAAACACCCTGAAATACCCTAAAACCCCTCAAAATCCGTTAAAATCCAAAAAAACCCCTAAAACCCATAAAAATCCTAAAAAATCTCTAAAAATCTATGAAAACATAAAAAATGCTAAAAACCATAAAACCCCATAAACTAATAGACCCCAACCCCCCCTAAAAACCCAATAAAAACTCTAAAAACCCCATAAAACACCTAAAAACGGTAAAGAAAGTTATAAAACTCTAAAAAACCTTAAAACACCTAAAAACTCGAAAAAACCCTGAAATCCAAAAAAGACCCTAAACCCCCCCCAAAAACCCCTAAAACCAAAAAACCCCCTAAAACCCATCCAAATCCCAAAAAACATTAAAAACCCCTAAAAACCCAAAAAAATATTTAAAATTCCCTAAAAATCCTAGAAAACATAAAAAACCCTAACATCCCTGAAAACCCACTAAAAACCATAAAAACCACTAAAAACCTTAAAAAACCTAAAACCAATAAAAACCCTAAAAACCAATAAAACTCTAAAAACCCTTGAAACCCCTAAAAAATTTAAAAAATTGTAAAACCCCAAAAAAAATAAAAAAACCCTTAAAACCCAAAATGACACTAAATACCCTACAAAACCCTAAAACCCCCCAAAAACCTAAAAAATCCTAAAACCCCCCAAAATACCTAAAAACCCTAAAAACCCTAAAAACTATAAAAATCCAAAAAAGTCCTAAAATCCCTAAACTGAAAAAAACCCTAGAAACCCTGAAAACCTTTGAAAACCATAAAACCCATAAAAAATCTAAAACCCCATAAAAAACCAATGCACTAAAAACTCTAAAAACCCTTAAACAACCTAAAATATAAAATAACTCTAAAAAACCTTAAAATCCTAAAAAACTCAAAAAACCCATAAAAACACAAAAGACCCTAAAAACTTTGAAAACCCCCAAAAAACACTAAAATCCTTCAAAATCCTTAAAAACCCTAAAAACTATACAAATCCTAAAAAATCCCTACAAATCCTTGAAAACGTAAAAATCCCTAAAAACCTTGAAAAACCATTGAAAACCATAAAATCCCTAAAAACCATAAAAAAACCTAAAAAATCAGAAAAACTCTAAAAAACTAATAAAACTCTAAAAACCCTTAAAACCCCTAAAAACGCTAAAAACTCTAAAAACCCTTAAAACCCCTAAAAAACTCAAAAAACCGGAAAATACCCCAAAAGGCCTTAAAAACACTAAAAACCAAAAAAAAACCCCTAAAAACCTTTAAAACCCCGTAAAACCCTCAAAATCTCTAAAAACCATAAAACCCATAAAAACTAAAAAGGACCTGAAGTCCCTAAAAATGTAAAAAACTCTAAAAACCCATAAAAACCATAAAAACCCCTAAACCATAAAAACCCATAAAAACACTAAAAACCATAAAAACCACTATTTTTTTTAAAAACCCTTTAAATCCCTAAAAAAGTTAAAAATGTTAAAAAATATATAATTTTTTTTCAAACCCTAAGAATTCCAAAAAAACTGAAAAAAACCCTAAAAATCGAAAAGACCCTAAAAACCTAGAAAAACCCAAAAAATCATAAATAACCTCAAAAAACCCGAAAACCCCTCAAAATCCCAAAAACCCTAAAAAACCCTAAAACCCATGAGATCCTAAAAAATCCCTAAAATTCCAATGAAACGTAAAAAACCATAAAAACCTGAAACCCCCAGAAAACAATAAAATGCCTAAAAACCTTGAAACCCCTAAAACCCCACTAAAAACTAAAAAACCCATAAAACCACTAAAAACATTAAAAATGTTAAAAACTCTAAAAACCCTTAAAATCCAAAAAAACTAAAAAATAACCCTAAAAAAAGATACTAAAAACCCTAAAAACACCTAAAAAACCCGAAATACCCTAAATATCCTCAAAATCTCTAAAAACCTAAAAAAACCAAAAAATCATAAAAATCATTAAAGAGCCTTAAAAATCCCTAAAAACGTAAAAAACTCTGAAAACCCTAAAACCCCCCTGAAAACCCCCTGAAAAATAGAAAAACCCCTAAAAACCTTAAAAAACCCTAATACCACGTAAAAACTCTAAAAACCCACTAAAAACTATAAAAACCCTTGAAACTCCTAAAAACTAAAAAAACCCATAAAAACCCAAAAGACCCTAAAACCCCTAAAAAACACTAAATACCATAAAAAAACTTCAAAACCCTAAACCCCCTCAAAATCCCTAAAAACCATAAAAATCATAAAAAATCCCTAAAAATCCCTGAAAATGTAAAAACCCCTAAAAACCTTGAAAACCCCCCCAAACAATAAAAATACTAAAAATCTCTGAAATCCTTAAAAATGAAAAAAACACTAAACCCAAACCCATGAAAACCAAAAAACCCAAAAAACCTTCAAAACCCTAAAAACCAATAAAAACCTAAAAAACCACAAAAAAACTCCAAAAACCCTTAAAGTCCCAAAAAATGTTAAAAAGCGTTAAAAATATGAAAATCCTAAAAAAGCGCTAAAAGCCCTCAAAATGTAAAAAATCTTAAAACTCCTTAAAAAATCCTGAAAATGATAAAACCCCTAAAAAACATAAAACCCATAAAACCCCTAAAACCCCACTTAGAACTCTAAAAACCCTTTAAATCACTAAAAATGTTTAAAATGTTAAAAAACTCTAAAAACCCATAAAACCCCTAAAAAACTCAAAAAAACCCCTAAAAACCCAAAAGACCCTAAAAACCCATAAAAACCCTTGAGAAACCCTAAAACCCTAAAACCCCTAAATACCCTTAAAACCATAAAAATCATAAAAAACTAAAAAATCCTTGAAAAAGTAAAAAAATCCTAAAAACCCCTGAGAAACCCTAGAAACCCAAAAAAAACCTTCAAAACCCATAAAAACCCTAAAATCCCTAAAAAATATAAAAACAGTTAAAACTCCTAAAAATGTTTAAAATGTTAAAAAACTCTAAAAACCCTTTAAACCCTTAAAAACCCTAAAAACCCAAAAGGCCATAGAAACCATGAAGTCCTTTGAAAAACTTGAAAAACCCTAAAAGCAATCAAAATCCAAAAAAACCATAAAAATCCATAAAAATAATAAAAATTCTTAAAAATCCCAAAAAATCCATTAAAACTTATAAAAGTCTAAAAACCCTGAAAACCCCCTGAAAACCATGAAAACCCCTAAAAACCTTAACAAACCATATAACCCATAAAAACCCTAAAAATCCACTAAAAACTATAAAAACACAAAAAGACCCCTAATTTTTTTAAAAAATGTTAAAAAACTCAAAAAAACCTTGAAAAACACTAAAAAACTAAAAAACCCCTAAAAGTCCAAAAGACACTAAAAACCCTTAAAAAAATTCAAAACCCTAAAAATGCCCAAAATCTCTAAAAACCCTATAAAACTATAAAAACTATAAAAATCCCGAAAAGGCCATAAAAATCTTGGAAAACGTAAAAATACTTAAAAACCCTAAAAAAACCATGAAAACCATAACACCTCCCCAAAAAAATTAAAAACCCTAAAACCCTATAAAAACCCTAAAAACCATTAAATAAACTAAAACCCCTAAAAAAGTTAAAAAAACTCTAAAAATTATAGAAACCCAAAAAAACTCAAAAAAAAACCTAAAACCCCCAAAAGACCCTAAAAACCTTGAAAGACCTTAAAAACCCTGAAAACCCTGAAAATCTTGAAAACTCCTAAAACCCCTCAAAATCCATAAAAACCCAATAAAACACTAAAAACATAAAAATCCAAAAAATTCCTTAAAAATCATTGAAACTGTAAAAATCCCTAAAAACCCTAAAAAACCCATGTAAACCATAAAAACACCTGGAAATCTTAAAAAACCCTAAGACCCCATAAAAACCCTTAAACCCCCTAAAAACGTTAAAAGCTCCAAAAAACATTTAAAAACCTAAAAAACTCAAAAAATACCATAAAACCCAAAAAAGGAACTAAAAACCCTAAAAAACCTAAAAACTATAAAAATCCTAAAAAATCCCTAAAAATACCTGAAAATGTAAAAAACCCTAAAAACCCCTTGAAAACCATAAAAACCACTAAAAACCTAAAAAACCTAAAAACCCATAAAAATCCTAAAAATACTAAAACCTCTTAAAACCCTTAAAACCCCTAAAATCATTAAAAATGTTAAAAAACTCTAAAAATATAAAAAACCCAAAAAACTTAGAAAACACTAAAACCCCAAAATACCCTCAAAACACTTAAAAAACCTAAAACCCCTCAAAATCCCTAAAACCCCCAAAAAACCAAAAAAATCCTAAAAATCCCTAAAAATATCTATAAATGTAAAAAACCCTTAAAACCCTAAAGAAACCCCTTAAAACCACAAAACCCTTAAAAACCTAAAAAAACCCAAAACACCCATAAAACGCTAAAAACTACTAAAAACTATAAAAACCTTTAAACCCACTAAAAATGTTAAAAAACGTTAAAAAAACTATAAAACCACTTAAAACCCCTCAAAATTCCTAAAACCCCCAAAAAGCCATAAAAATCCTAAAAATCCCTAAAAATCTCCATAAATGTAAAAAACCCTTAAAACCGTAAAAAACCCCTAAAAACCATAAACCCCTAAACACCTTAAAAAACCCTAAAAACAAAAAAAACCCAAAAAACACTAAAACTATAAAAACCATTAAACCCACGAAAATTGTTAAAAAAATGTTAAAAAACTATAAAAAACCATAAAACCCCTAAAAAACAAAAAAATGATAAAAATCCAAAAGACCCAAAAAACATTTAAAACCCCTAAAATCCCTAAAACCCTTTAAAGATCCTAATGATATGTGATCCAAGAGTAAAGGGGGTGGCTATTTATTAAAAAATATTAATATAAAATTATAACACCTAGCTTCCTCAACTAAAGGAGCCTAAATGACACTTTTGATAATTTTAGCACATGCCCATGAATTTAGAAGACAAGTATCACACCCTTTTTAAAAGTAAATACAAGTATCCCATCACTTTTTTTCATTAAAAACTCTATGGGATATGGTCTTGAAAATTCATAGCACCACTTGGGTTGGACATTTAAAAGCATGTTTGTGCCTTAATTAATGAAATTATTGGCCTGGATGCTTCCCCCAAGAAAGGGTGTTGGGCCTCCTCTTGGAATTACATGATTAACCCATTTAATACCTCCTTCATTCTCATGGTTTGTTTCCTTGTCATTGGGCCTCCAATTATATGAAATGGGTCCTGTTCACTTTTCTGCACTCCGCCCTCCTCATCAAGTCTGAATCCAACTCTTCGATACCCATGTGTATCATGATCCTCATCATCTCCTCCCTCCTCAAAAGGATTCATCCTTGAATATTAAAATTCAAAGGGAGAAAGATTATCAACATTAAATATGGCACTAACATCCCCATACATGTCGGGTTACTCCATCTTATAGGCATTATCATTGATCTTCTATAAGACTTTGAAAGGACCATATACTCATGCATGATGTTTTGATTTTCATTAATCTGGGAACCTCTCCTTCCTCAAGTGTTCCCACAACCATTATCTTGGTTGAAACACCATTTTCTATCAACCTTCATTGGTATGTTTCACCACTTGTTCATTATACCGCTCAATGTTGGCCTATATCTTTGCATGTAACTCCTGTACAAACTTTTCCTTTTTATCAAATTCAAGATTAAAAAATTGATTAGTAGGCAAAGAAAAAATATCTAGTGGATTCAATGGTTTAAATACATACACAACTTCAAATGGTTAAGAGTTAATAGTGTAACGAATCACTCGATTATAAGAAAATTCAATGTGAGGTAAGCATCTTTCCCAATGTTTCTTATTTTTTTTAAGGATGAAAATCAATAATGTGGAAAGTAATCTATTGAACACCTCAGTTTGTCCATCTGTTTTTGGGTGTGTAGGAGAACAAAAATTTTTATCCAAGTTTGTCCTACAATGTCCTATATAAGTAACTAAGTAAGTTGACATCCCTAACACTCAAAATGTCTTGTGTAAGCCATGAAACCTAACAATTTACCTGAAAAATAAATCAGTGATATGATTCGCATCATTGGTTTTAGAACAAGCAATAAATTAATCAATTTTACTAAACCTTTCTACCACCACGAATATTTTTTCCTTCCCTGATTGTGATCTTGGAAAGCCGAGCAAAAAATACATTGAAATGTCAACCCAAGGATGAAAAGTAACGAGAAAAGGGGTGTATAATCCATGTGGAAGAACTTTTGACTTTTCATGTTTACACACATTATAATTTCCATAAACACTAACCACATCCCTATGCATGTGAGTCCAATAAAAATGTTCACTCAATAAGGAAAACTTTTATCAAGCCCAAAATGCCCCATTAATCTACCACCATGAGTTTCTCTGAAAAGTAATTCACACATGGAATAAGATGGGACACACAATTTATTTTTTCAAAAAATAAACCCATCATGTTTATAAAAATAATTTTCCCATGTTTTTCACACAACTTCCAAATTTTTTAAAAAAATCAATATCATTCTCATACATGCTTTTAAACATTTCAAAACCAAGTATTTATTAGGAATAGAAGTGATAAGAGAGTATCTCCTAGACAAAGAATCAACGACAACATTTTCTTTTCCTTGTTTATTCTTAATGACATATGGAAATGTTTCAATAAAATAAATCCATCTTGTATGTCACCTATTCAATATTCCTTGTGACTTTACGAATTTTAGGATTTCATTATCTGAATGAATCACAAATTCTCTTTTCCACAAGTAATGTTTCCAATTTTCTAAAGTTCTTTTGAGGGTATATAATTCCTTATCATAGGTAGAGTAGTTCAATGAAGACCCATTAAGCTTCTTGCTAAAGTAAGAAATAGGGTTAGAGTCTTGAATTAAAATAGCCCCAATTCTTATTCTAGAGGCATCACATTCAACCTCAAATACCTTATAAAAGTCAAGTAGAATTAAGAGAGTTGAATTGTTCAACTTAACTTTGACTGTGGATAAGGAATCTTTTTGATCTTTTCCCCACTTGAAGATCAATCCTTTCTTGACCAAATCATTAAATGAAGTTCCAATGGTCGAAAAATCCCTCATAAATCTATGGTAAAAACTCGTAAGTGCATGGAAGATCCTTGCCTCATTGAAATTATTTTGTGTTGGCCAGTCCCAAATTGCCTTCACCTTCTCTTCATCAACCCTCATGCCATCATCTCCTACCACAAAAATAATGGAAACAACCAAATTTAAACAAAATGTACATTTTTATAAGTTTGAAAACAACCTATTTTTCCTAAGAATCTCAAAAACATGTTTCAAATGTTCATTATGTTCATCAAGGATCTTAGAATAAACAAGGATTTCATCAAAATAAACAACCAAAAATTTCATAATGAATGGATGGAAAACATGATTCATTAATTTCATGAATGTACTTGGGGAGCTAGTTAGGCCAAAAGGTATAACTATCCATGCATACAACCCAAACTTAGTTTTAATGAGGTTTCTCATTCACCTCTATATTTCATTCTAAATTAACGGTATCCACTCCTTAGGTCAATTTTAGTAAAGAAACATGTACCATGGAGTTCATCAAACATATCATCTAAATGAGGTATGGGATAATGATACTTTACCATTATTTTTTTGATAGCTCGAAAATCAACACACATTCTCCACTTACCATATTTCTTTGGGACAAGAATTATCGGCACCGCATAATGACTAAAGCTCTATCGAACAATACTTTCCTTATAAATTCTTCCACTTGTCATTGGATTTATTGAGTATACTACAGGTTAGCCCGATAATCCACTCAATTAAGAAGTATTTCTTCTAGGAAGAAGTTTATGTGGTGCTCGATACCCTACAATAGAGGTAATCTATTGGGGATTTACTCTGGAAAAATATCACCAAATTCCTAAAAAGAGAAAAACATTAAAAGGCATTGATTCTTGTTCTCCTTCAAGTTTCAATGGTTGAGTAGGTCCTTGGTCTTCGTGCACAAGGCTCTTGACTACTTCATGTGGAAAATACATTAATCCAATAAAAAATGGAATGCATTTCTTCAGATGAGGGTCATTATCATTTGAAAGGGATTTTCCATGACAATGAGTTTCTTGTGAAGCGGAGGAGTCCTCTCCTCATCATCCCAAGAAGAAGAAGGTGGTAGAAATTCATCATAAATTTCCTTGAAAATGGGAACCCCTAAAATCAATCAGGCATCCCAAAGGATGATGTTAACCCCCAACCCCCCTCATGAACCAAGCAAATAAAATAAAGGAACTAGATAGGGAGCGAGAATACAAAGAAAACATCCCAAAGAATAAAATCTATCTACCTAACTTTTTATTAAATATTTCATTTAGTTTTCTTTCCCCCTCCCACACTGAATTCCATTTAGAAATGGATCTTCCATGTCTGCACCGCTGACCTCTAATCTCCCCCCACTTGTCAGAAGAGATTTTTAAAGGTATTGGTGTGTGGGATCCACCTGCTAAAAAGTTTTGGGAGGAGAGATTGTTTTCGATTATTATAATTTTGAGACACCCAAACTGCCTCGTATAGCCCTATAACCTGCAACTTGAATATGAATTCCTCACATCTCTGGTAAACCCAGAAAGTATAACCCTAGTCCATGTTGAAAAAGACCCCAAGGAAAAGGTCCCATTTTGATAACCATTAATGTTCTTCATTCACTGTAGCCTTCCACACAATACTGTGATAGCAATGAACCTTATTGTCTTCCCCCCCATATAGTTCTCTCTAGTGAATGAGGGGTATAATTCGAAAGAGACCCAATAATATAGCTTTTTTGTGTATAAATTTTCTCTTTACCTAGATGAGGGACTGAGGAGTGTTACTATTTTCAATTATACAGGCAACAGGTTGATTGGACCGATGTGGTGCTGGAATCACAATGTCAGATGGTAGACCAAATCAGTAAATATGCCAACTATCATAAATTGGATATCCTCTTTGACCAGAACTAAGAAGTTCTGCTAAAGATAAATGAAATGGGATGATAGATATTCTGTTGTTGATGAAATCTATCATGACCTCCTGCCTTTCATCAGTAGTCGAGGTGGCAGCAACCAAAGCAGAATCAACCTATGAAGGTTCTATCCCTTTGCCTACATCCAAATTCGAACAAAAAGAAATTAGTTTCTAAAAAAATTGACAAAGGAAACAAGTTCCATGAACTAATAGTTCACGAAGACACCATCCGTGAACTTACAGTTTGTGGGAGTTTGTGAAGATATTGGCCCACAAAGAGTCGGACAACGAATCAATGGTTTTCAGAACGATCATACTGTGAACCACTACCCCACTATGTGGAAGATAGAGCTCTTCATTAACGTTTGAAGTATTTTAGTCCACTGGTACAAAGTCTTAGTATGTAGGTGAAGCCATCCATAAAGGCGATATTTCACGGAAGCAAGGCAATCGAGAGATATTCGTGGGAGTCCTGAGTTCTTTGGGAAAAGTGGTAAGAGACAAATGATATGGGGACCCTATATATAGGTGTGTGGTCCCCTCCTACGGGTCCACCCTCATATCACAAACCAGTTCAAAATAGGATTGCTTTCTACAATGAAATATCACCCTCTATGTCCCAATCATAACCCATTTCGATGGGGGGGGGGAATTTGTTGGGTCCTGAAAACTTAGAAAATAAAATCAAAATAGTCCCTTCAATTTGGAAAAATAAGGAAAAAAATTAAAGGAATATTGAATAAAAAAATGTTTAAACTAGAAAAATGGTGAAGGAAGAAAGGACATCATGAAGTGTAAGTCCTTCACGAATCGCCGCTCTACATGGTGATCCACTTTATGAGGTGCCCATAAACTAAATAGTTAGCGGGATGGATAAAACGGTACTAGCTCCCACGAGTGAAATGAAGTCATTCGCAGGATGGAGGTGGTGATCTATGCCCCAAGAATGACACTTTCCCAGGAATTAAAATGGTTCACAGGAAAAGTGATACCATTAGCTCCCCATGAATGAAACGAAGTTATTCACAGGACAAATGTGGTGATATCTGACCTAAAGACAACAACCCCATTCCCCTGCTGACTAAGTCATCTGTGGGCTGGGTATCTCCTATGAGCTTCCACAAAATAAGGATTGCGGCCTCATCGCAGATGACTAGTCATGTCAACATCTAGTTCCTCTACTTCTCTATAAATAGAGCATGAGGGGAATAGATGGAGAGAGAGGAATTTCCAGATCGACAAACGGATAGATCGACAGCTCTGCAAAAGGGGGAATCCTTCGATGATTTCCCACAGGTAAAACTCGCAACATAGCCTTAAGGAGGATAAAATAAATCAATTTTTAGTCCATGAACTCAATATCCTTTGCGGGCATACTTCTCACAAAGCATTGATTTAATAGACCCTTTGTAACCAGGTGGCCCTCATAAAAAAATTCCATGCGGGTAGAACCCTACCCCATGTATAAAATCACTACATGGGAGGAACTTGATCCCACGTTGCATCATGCTACGTAGATGGAACCTAGACCCTCATAGAAAAGTGCTATACAGACCAAACCCAGGTCCGCATACCACAATGGTATGCAGATGACCCCCTTACCAAAAAAGAACCACGCTATGCGGATGGAATCCCATCCCGTATAAGAACATACTACAGGGCATGGGATATCCTAGGGTGTTTTAATCTTCGGATCCAATCATTCCCTTTCGTCGCTTCATCAGTTCCTATCATGGACACTCCACAAACCATTCCAATAGAATTAGGCCAAGGCCCCCTCCAAATCCACCTGACATTTATGATAAAGTCATCAGGAACATCAGGTGTCCTTTTAGGTTTACATACCCATGGTAAACAGAGTCACATGGATAATCCCCACAGAAAGGAGGACCCTCGAATGTCTCCAAGTTTACATTCCCTGGGTAATGTAGGGTCCGACCTTAGGATACTCACATGAACCTCCCCATTCTAGGGATTAAGAGGAGCTGAATACCTTTCCATTTGATGAGTTCCAGTGTCGAATAATCCCTCTTCTCTGGGAACCAATTTCAGGGCACTCCTCCTGAGGTAAGCCCTATCCTTTCTTTTAGGAGTCCACTTACTCTACTTCTCCTCTGCCTAGGGCATAGCTGGATAGATCACCAAACGTGACTATTCTGGATATGAAAAAAAGAGAGGAAATGGGTACACTCAAATACATTTTTATCTCTCTCCTTTTGGGATCCAACACTATATATCAGCAGATAGGGTGAGACAGTGTGATTATCAGATGTGCTGCTTCCTCTTGTTTCCCACACCGAGCATGCCTCACGTGGTCTTAGAAATTAGTTGCTATCATGAAATCTTATTGGTCCCAAACCTATTGGGCCTTATCCCTAGATGTATGCCCTAATTTAAAACCACAAACGGGTAGCTTCCATGCGTAAGCCCCTAAATGTGTCCCCTTTAATGGGAAACTTTCACGCATAATCCCCAATCATGCCCACTTTATGGGCCTCCTCCAAGTTGTAAGTCCCAGTTTTAAGTGAACTAAGTGGGCTTTGATTCCCAACTAACTGGGATATGTAGGAATGGTATTACAGGTCCAAACCTGACACTCAAATCCACCCTAATGTTCTCCTGGCCATATTACTAGTAGGGTCATATTTACCCAGTACAACATATTCCTCCTGGGTACCTTGGGTCACTTCGGTATAAGTCCCACATCAAACTTTGACTAGGCACCTTTCACCAAGATGTCTTTACTGCATGATGTTAAACTGCATGGTTGGGTCCTTATCACATGACATTAAAAGGTGTTGTGTCCAGTTGAGTGACACAAAACTACATGGGTTCTGATTCCTTTCATGAGGATACATAGAAATCCCATTTTATGGGTTCGATCCTGACATCGAGACAATCCTCCCCCGCCCCAAGATGATGATAAACTCTAGAGCACCCCATCATGCAACTTAAAACCAACGTCGTCCTAGTAAATGAATAAAGGATCTCTGATTTTTCCACTAAAGGGTAACATTGATGGTGAACCTCGAATACATATAAATCCCTCCATCAATGGACAGCCTCAGATACATAAAAATGATTCTAAACCCATTCATTATTATGGTTAGTCATTGCCAAAGGGTAATCTGTGGACACAAGCTTGGGAATGAACCAAGGATTCATGAACATATAAACGTGACTTAAATCTATAAGAGAGTCCTAAAACTGACAATAATTCCCCCCCCCCAAAAGGGTGTGATGATCCCAGATTACCATCCTCTCGACCAATGTAAGTTCTTAAGTGTCGTTGGCCAATCTCCCCAAAAAGTGCCTTCCTATGGAAAGTAGGTCCATGAATCATGGATACAAGAGCCATTGGACATTTTCGGCTCCATGAATAAACTCGTTGGAGACTTCTGAAGACATAGTATCTGACATTAGTGATTTTACACCATTCAACCCCTACAATCAACTATTTAAGCCACAAAAACACCTTCGGTGAGAAAAAAATGGTAACCGAATGTAAAAAAATTGACTATGGAACCTCCTTCATAAAATAAAAAGGATATACTACCCAATCCCCCTCGGGTCATTTCACTTATGACCTTGGACCAACGTCTTCTGGTGAAATAATCCTAAAAACCGTAAAAATACTAAAAAATCCCTAAAAATCCCTAAAAATGTAAAGAAACCTAAAAACCATGGAAAACCCTAAAGACCATAAAAACCCCTAAAAACCGTAAAAAACATAAAACCCATAAAACCCTAAAAACCACAACAAACTCTAAAAATCCTTACAAACCCTGAAAACATTAAAAAACTATAAAAAGCATAAAAATCCTAAAAAAATAAAAAAAAACCTAAAAACCTATAAACACCCTAAAAACCTTAAAAACCCTAAAAACCCCTGAAAACCCCTAAAAACTATAAAAATATCTAAAATCCCTAAAAAATTCTAAAAACAATAATTTTTCTAAAAAAGCCTGAAAAATCCCTGAAAATTGAAAAAACCATGAAAATCCCCAGAAAACCATAAAAACATCCAAAACCTTAAAAACCCTAAAAACCCATAAAACCCCTAAAACCCAATAAAACTCTAAAAATCCTTAAAACCTCTAAAATGTAAAAAAATGTTAAAAATCTCTAAAAACCCAAAAAAACCTAAAAACCATAAAAATCCTAAAAATCCCTAAAAAATCTTGAAAATGTAAAAAACCCTAAAAACCCTGAAAACCCATGGAAGACTATAAAAACCCCTAAAAACCTTAAAAACCTTAAAACCCATAAAAACCTTTAACCACAAAAAACTCGAAAACCCCTTAAAACCTCTAAAAAGTTAAAAAACTCTAAAAAACCTTAAACCCCCTAAAAAACTCAAAAAAACTATAAAAAACAGAAAAGACCCTAAAACTCTTGAAAACCCCAAAAAAATTTAAAAATCCTTAAAAACCCCTAAAACCCCTAAAAGTTCCTAAAATCGTAAAAAACACTAACAACCATAAAAATCCTAAGAAAGCCCTTAAAATCCCTTAAAACATAAAAAACCCTTAAAACCTCTCAGAACCAAAAAAATCCTAAAAACCTAAAAACTCTTAAAAACCCTAAAAACTCCTAAAAACATTAAAAATGTAAAAAACTCTAAAATCCCTAAAAACTCAAAAAAAAACTCTAAAAAACCAAAAAAAGAACCTAAAAACATTGAAAAACCCTCAAAACCCTGAAAAAGTTCTGAAAACCCCTAAAAATCAAAAAAATTCTTAAAAATACTAAACCCCCCTAAAACCCATAAAAATCCAAGCCTTAAAAATCATTGAAAATGTAAAAAACCATTAAAATCCTGAAAAACACATGAAAACCCTAAAACCCCTAAACCATTAAAAACCCCTAAAAACCAATAAAAACCCTAAATCCACTAAAAACTCTAAAAACACTTAAACCCCTAAAAACATTAGAAAACATAAAACATTCTAAAAAAACCCCAAAAACTCAAAATAGTGCTTCTTGAAGATTGTGTTTCGCCATAAAAAAATTCCATAAGAAAACATAACAAATGTTTTCTAACTCATTCCTAGAAATGAATCCATCTTCCTAAACAACTGTCAGAATGAGGCTCCAAGAATAGATAGACCATCTAGAAATAGATCAACTCTAAGGGTTCCGATAAAACAAAACAATAGTGTGTAGTAAAATCTAACATAGAGTTCACCAGTAAGAAAACTTTTATCCGGTAGAAATTCATTCCTAGTGTATGTCTCTAAACTTAAAATCATAATTATTCTTGTATTCATCAACCATACTGATGAACATTTGTTTCCTAGTTTGAAGATACATCTCATCTTAAATATCACCATTGTTGTATTTTTTAAAAGTAATTTCATCTTGTTCATCCTTCCATTCACTAACTACTCCACTCACATCATCCTCAATCAAATAGGTATCTCTATACATAGGATCATTATTTTTATCGTATTCCTCCACATCTAAAATAGAGGGTGAAATAGGTTCAACAACAATCAGTTTTTTTGGAATCTCGTTATTTTACTTCTTAGAGGCTTCAAATGATCTTGTAACTATTGTTATTTCAATATTAGAGTAGTCCCTATGTTTCCTTGTCATTTTGGGGTTTGGTGTAATGTTTCCATCAAAATATACCATTGGTTTTCACCTTCACAGGACTTGATTTGAAATATTCTTCCTCAATTCTATTGGGTTGATCATCATCTTCCTGTAAGGAATCACTAGAATCAGAGAGGTCACCCTGCTCCATGTTCTGTTTATCATGTGATTCAAATTGTTTCTCCTGTTATTCCACTAGGGTAGGAGGGGCAGTGTTGGTACTTGTAGTAGCAAGTAGGGTATCAACACATCCTGACATTCCTATATTTTTAGAAGGTTGTTTATTATTAACCAAAAATCTCCTTGTTCACATTAGTCTTCTACCCTTTATTAGATATCCTTGGGGGCAGCATTAACCATGTGACTAACATTTTTCCCATTTAGTCCAATATTATGCTTACCTTTTTTAAACCAAGTGGCTTTCTTGGCCTCAAGACATGCAGTCTTATAGCCACATTCTTTTAGAGCATGTCCAGTATTAAGGAAAAAATGACAATAATCTCAAAGCCTTTCATAAATAACCTCCTAAAAGAATCCATAATCACCATTTTGAATCCAGATTTGAGAAGGGAGATCCTAAGAGATAACGTTTTCAACCCAAATTCTAGCAATAGATGGTCTTGAGATATTTCTCATTTCCAATCCAGCTTTAGTGGATTACCAATGAGCGTGGAGATCGTAAACCGAGCAGTTTGTTTAAAAAAATGAAGCGGTAGCCTAGGGAAACTAGTCCAAATTGGAAAAATGGGAGAATAAAAGTAGGGGTCCAAATCTTGGGTCTATTTAAGAACTTTCATGCAACATCCCCCAAAAAACCATGATCATTTCACCCAAATTTGATAATATTCATCCTCGAAAGAAAGGAAAAAAATCACATTGGAGGAGTTCAGTAGGCTGATATGAAAACCCAAAAAGTCGATGGTATCAAGAGAGGTTATTAATAATTTCAATGATGTTATGTGATTAAAAAACCCTAAAAGCACAAAAATATTAAAAAATCCATTAAAATCCCTAAAAATGTAAAATACCCAAAAACCCTGAAAACCATAAAACCCCTAAAAACCTTATAAAATCCCTAAAAATCCATATAAAGACTAAAAACCCACTAAAAACTATAAAAACCCTAAACACGCTAAAAACGTTAAAAACTATAAAAAACATTAAAAACCTTAAAACTTGTAAAAACTCAAAAAAACCCAAAAGACCCTGAAAATCCTGAAAAAACCATAAAACCCTGAAAAACCCTAAAACCCATCAAAATCTCTAAACACCCAAAAACCCTAAAAACCAAAAAATAAAAAAATACCTTTTAATCCCTTAAAACATAAAAAATCCAAAAAACCCTGAAATCCTCATGAAAACCATAAAAACCCCTAAAAACCATAAAAACCCTAAATACCCATAAAACCCTAAAAAGTAACTTAAAACTCTAAAACCATTAAAACACCAAAAGATGTTGAAAAACTCTAAAAACCAAAAAATTCAAAAAAAAACCTGAAAATCCAAAAAGACCCTAAAAACATTGAACAACCCAAGAAACCCTGAAAAACCTGAAACCCCCTAAACCCCTCAAAATCCTTAGAAACCCAAAAAATTCCTAAAAATCATAAAAATATAAAAAACTCCCTAAAATCCCTAAAAACATAAAAACACTAGAAATGCTAAAAACCCATTGAAAACCATAAAACCAATAAAAATATAATCCCCCCTCGAAACCCATAAAAACCCTAAAAATCAATAAAAACTATAAAACCCCTTTAAACACCTGAAAATGTTAAAAAACTCTAAAAACCTTAAAAACTCTAAAAAACTAAAAAAACCCCAAAAACCCAAAAAGACCCTAAAAACCCTGAAAAACCTTGGAAACCCATAAAAAAACCTAAAACCCCTCAAAATCCATAAAACCCTAAAAACATAAAAACCATAAAAACCAAAAAAAACCATAAAAATAAAAAAAAATCACTAAAAATCCTTAAAATGTAAAAAACCCTAAAACCCATAAACCCCCTAGAAACCTTAAAAACATAAAATCCCATAAAAACCCTAAAACCACTAAAAACCCTTAAAACACCTAAAAATGTTAAAAAACATTAGAAAACCCTAAAAACCCATAAAAACTAAAAAAACTAAAAACAAAAAAGACCCTAAAGCCCTTGAAACCCTAAAACCCCTATAAACCCCTAAAAACCCTAAAAACTAACATATCCCTAAAAATTATAAAAACCCTAAACCCATAAAAATCCTAAAAAAGTCATAAAAATCCCTAAAAACATAAAAATAAAAAAAAAACCCTAAAAACTGTAAAACCATTTAACACCTCAAAACCCCTCAAAACCCATAAAACCCCAAAGAACCGTCTAAAAACTCTAAAAACCTTAAACACCATAAATTTTTAAAAAAAACAAAAAAAAACTCTAAAAAACTTAAAAACCCTAAAAAACTAAAAATACCCTAAAAACCCAAAAAGACCTTAATACCCAAAAGACCCTAAAAACCTTGGGAAACAGTAAAAACTGTAAAAACCCTGAAAACCCCGAAAACCCTAAAAATACCTAAAAACCACACAAAATCCTAAAAAATCCCTTAAAGTCCCTAAAAACGTAAAAACCCTAAAACCCTAAAAAACTGATGAAAACCAGAAAACACCTAAAAACCTTTAAAACACTAAATACCAATAAAAACCCTAAAAACCAACTAACACTGTAAAAACCTTAAAACCCCTAAAAACATTATAAATGTTAAAAACTCTAAAAATCCTTAAAAAATCTAAAAAACTCAAAAAAAAACCCTAAAACCTCAAAAGACCCTAAAAATCCTTAAAACCCCTAAAACCCCCCAAAAAACCCAAAAAAACCCCCTAAACCCCTCAAAATTCCTTATACCAAAAAAGCCATGAAAACCATTAGAATCCTAAAAAATCCATAAAAACATAAAAACCAATAAAAACCCTAAAAAATCTTTGAAAACAATAAAAATCCCCTAAAACCATAAAAATACTAAAAACCTATAAAAACCCAAAAACCCACTAAAAACTCTAAAAAAACCTAAAACGTTAAAAACATTAGAAAAGTATAAAACCCCTTAAAAACTCAAAAAAACCCTAAAACCCCAAAAACATCCTAAAACTCGTAAAAACCCTAAAAATCACCAAAATCCATAAAAACTCAAAAAATCATTAAAACCATAAAACTCCTAAAATCACTTAAAATCTCTGAAGACGTAAAAAACCATGAGAACCCTAAAAACTCCTGAAAACCATAAAACCCCTAAAAACCTTAAAAAACTCCCAAAACCCATAAAACCCCTAAAAAACAAGTAAAAAAATCTAAAAACCCTCAAAACCCTTAAAAACATTAAAACCCTTCAAAAACCCTAAAAACCTTAAATACACTGAAAACAAAAAAAAACCCTAAAAACCCAAAAGACACTAAAAACCTTGAATACCCTAAAAACCTTTAAAAACACTAAAACCCCTCAAAATCCCTAAAAACCTAAAAAACCCCCCTAAAACCATAAAAATCATAAAAATTACTAAAAATTCATGAAAATGTAAAAAACCCTAAAACCCCTAAAAACCCTTGAAAACCATGAAACCCTTCAAAACCATAAAAAACCGTAATACCCATAAAAACCCTAAAAAACCACAAAAAAAAATTAAACCCCTAAAATGTCAAAAAATGTTAAAAAACTCTAAAAACCATAAAAATCCCATTAAAATCCAAAAAAACCTTTAAAAACCCAAAAGACCTGAAAACCCCTGAAAAACCATAAAATCCCTGAAAACCCTGAAAACCCTAAAAATCCCAAAAAATCCAAAAACCCAAAAAACCATAAAAATCCTTAAAAAACCCAAAAAATCCTCGAAAACATAAAATACCTTAAAAACATTAAAACCCCCATGAAAACCATAAAAACCCTAAAAACATTAAAAACCCTAAAAATGCACTAAAAATCTAAAAAACATTTTAACTCCTAAAAACTAAAAAAACCATAAAAACCCAAAAATACCTGAAAACCCTAAAAACCCTAAAACCCCCTAAAAACCATAAAAACCCTGAAAAACTCTAAAAAACTAAAAAATATCTAAAAAACAAAAATAAACCCACAACCCATAAAAATCCTAAAAAATCTCGGAAAACGTAAAAAATAGTAATAACTTGAAAAATCCATGAAAACCAAAAAAACCACCAAAACATTAAAAACCCTAAAAACACATAAAACCCATAAATAACCATAAAACTACAGAAAACTCTAAAAACCCTCAAAAACCCTAAAAACATTAAAATACTCAAAATAACCTTTAAAACAAAAAAACTCAAAACAACCCAAAAATCGAAAAAGACACTAAAAACCCAAAAAAACCCTTAACCTTAAAAAACCCTTTAAAACATTAAAACCCCTCAAAAATCCTTAAACACCGTAAAACCCCATAAAAATCATAAAATCCTAAAAATTCCTTAAAAATGTCGGAAAACGTGATACCCCTAAAAACCCTGAAAAACACTAAAAACAATAAAAACCCCTAAAAACCTTTAAAATCCCTAAAATCCCATAAAAACCCAAAAAACCACTAAAAGCTCTTAAAAACCAAAAACCCCCTAAAAATGTTGATTTTTTTAAGAAACCTTATAACCCTAAAAAACTCAAAAAACCCTAAAAACCCAAAAGACCCTAAAAACCATAAAAATCCTAAAAAATGCTTAATAATCTTTAAAAAATAAAAAAACCCTAAAAACCTGAAAATCATTGAAAACCATAAAAACCCCCAAAAAACCTTAGAAACCCTAAAAACCTATAAAAACCTTATAAACCCACTAAAACTCTAAAAACCATTAAAACCCTAAAAATGTTAAAAAAAACTCAAAAAACCTTTAAAACTCTAAAAACTCAAAAATAACCCCTAAAACTTTTAAAAAATTTAAAAAACTCTAAAAACAGGTTAAAATCCTAAAAACTCAAAAAAACCTAAAAACCTAAAATGAACTAAAAACCCAAAAAAATCCTAAAAAACCTAAAAACCTAAACCCTGAGAATCCCTAAAATCCCTAAAACCTGAAAAAAACCCTAAAACCATAAAAATCCTAAAAATTCCCTAAAAATTCTTGGAAAAGTAAAAAAAACCCAAAAAACCCTGAGAACACCTGAAAACCATAAACCCCTAAAAACCTTAAAAATCCTAAAAACCCATAAAAAATCTAAAAAGAAACTAAAAACTCTAAAAAAACTTAAACCCGCTAAAAATGATAAAAAACTCTAAAAAACTTTAAAACCCCTAAAAAAGCTCAAAAAATCCTAAAAATCTAGAAGACCCTGAAACCCTAAAAACCCCAAAAAACCCAAAAAACCCAAAAAATACCTAAAATCCCAAAAACCCCAAAAACCATAAAAATACTAAAAAATCTAAAGAAAACCCTAAAAACATAAAAACCCTAAAAACCCGAAAAACCCCCTAAAAACCATAAAACCCCATCAAAACCTTAAAAAATCCTAAAAGCCCATAAAAAATAAAAAACCCACTAAAAAATCTAAAACCCCTTAAAAACCATAAAACATTAAAAACTCTAAAAAACCATAAAATCCCTATTAAAATATTAAAACCCTAATAACCCTAAAACCCTTAAAACCTCCAAAACCCCCAAACTCCCGAGAAAACCTTAAAACCCCAAAAAATCCTAAAAAAATCCCTAAAAATCCCTCAGAATTTTAGAACACTCAAAACCATAAAAACCCCCAAAAAATATTTTAAAACCCTAAAAATCCATAAAACCCTAAAACCACTAAAAATTATAAAAACTCTTATAACCCCTAAAAACGTTAAAAAACTCTAAAAACCCTTAAAACCCATCAAAATCCCTTAAAACCCTAAAAATTCCCCAAAACCATAAAAATCCTAAAAATCCCTAAAAAATCCTAAAAATGTAAAAAACCCTAAAAAAACCCCAAAACCAATAGAAAACCCTAAGAACCTTAAAAATCCTAAAAACCCATAAACACCTAAAAACCTACTAAAACTCTTAAAACCCCTAAAAATTTTTAAAAATATAAAAAAAACCTTAAAACCCTAAAAACCCTAAAAACTAAAAAAACCCTAAAACCCAAAAAGACGCTAAAAACCCTGAAAAAACACTAAAAACCCTAAAAACCTTCAAAATCCCTGAAATCCCTAAAAACCCTAAAGATTAAAAAAATCCTAAAAAATCCTAAAAATCTCTAAAAACGTACAAGCGCCTTAAAAGTTTAAAACCCACTAGAAACCATAAGAACCCCTAAAAACCATAAAAACCATAAAAACCCAAAAAATCCGAAAATCCCACTAAAAACTCAGAAAACCCTTAAAATTGTAAAAATGTTAAAAAATGTTAAAAACGCTAAAAAACCTTTAAAACCCAAAACACTCAAAAGACTCTAAACATCCAAAAAGACACTAAAACATTGAAAAATCCTAAAACCCTGAAAAAACCCTTAATACCCTAAACACCCTGAAAATCCCTAAAACCCCTAAAAACCATAAAAATACTAAAAGATCCCTAAAAATCACAAAAAACATAAAAAACCCAAAAAACCTTAAAACCCAAAAAACCCAAAAAATCCCCAAAACCACTAACAACTCTAAAACCCTTTAAAACCCCTAAAAATAGTAAATAACTTTAAAAACTCTAAAAACCTTAAAATACTAAAAATCTAAAAAAACACTAAAACCCCAAAAGACCCTGAAAACCCTAAAAAACCCAAAAACCCAAAAACACCTAAAAACCCAAAAAACCCTAAAAATAACTAAAACCCCAAAAATACACTAAAAACTATAAAAAGAATCCTAAAACATCCCTATGAATCCCTAAAAATGTAAAAAACCATAAAAACCCAAAAACCCCAGGAAATAAAAACTCCTAAAAACCTTAAAAACCCTAAAAACACATAAAAACCCTTAAAACCACTCAAAACACTAAAAAACCTTACAACCACTAAAACATTAAAAAATGTAAAAAACTCTAAAAAAACTTAAAACCCTAAAAACTAAACCCCCCTGAAAACCCAAAAATATCCAAAAAACCCAAAACCCCCCTAAAACATTAAAAAATCCATAAAAACCATAAAACCCTCAAAATCCCTAAAACCCCTAAAAACCATAGAAACCATACAAATCCTAAGAAATCCCTAAAAATCCCAAAAAATAGAAAAAAAACCCTAAAAACCATGAAAAACACCTCAAAACCATAAAACTCCTCAAAATCTTAAAAAAAACCCTAAAACCCTCTAAAACCCCATAAAAACCCTAAACCCCACTAAAAACTCTAAAACCCCTAAAAATGTTAAAAAACATTAAAAAACTCTAAAAAGACTTAAAAACTACAAAACACTCAAAAAATACCTAAAAATCCAAAAAGGCCATAACAACAAAAAAACCCTTAAAAACCTAAAAAACACTAAAAATCACTAAAAACCCAAAAAACCCTAAAAACAATAAAAAACATAAAAAACCCGTAAATAACCCAGAAAATATAAAAAACCCTGAAAAACTCCAAAAAACATAAAAAAACCTGATAATTGTAAAAGCAAGCAAAATCCCTCAAAAACTAGAAAACCCTAAAAACCATAAAATCCTAAAATGCCCTAGAAATCCCTCAAAACGTAAAAAACCATAAAGCCCTAAAAACTTCCTAAAACCATAAAAGCCTCTAAATACCTTAAAATCCCTAGAAATCCATAAAAATATATAAAAATCCTAAAAACCACTAAAAACTCAATAAACCCTGAAAATCCCTAAAAATGTTAAAAAAATTAAAAATTCTAAAAAAATAAAAAAACCAAACAATCTTAAAAAACACCCTGAAAGCCCCTAAACTCATCAAAATCCCCCAAACCCTAAAAGCCCCTAAAACCTAAAAATCATCAAAAACCCTAAAAATCCCTGAAAATGTGAAATCTCTGAAAATGTAAAAAATCCTAAAAATCCTAAAAAAACACCTAAAAACCATAAAACACCTAAAAACCTTAAAAAATCCTAAAAACCCATAAAACTCCATAAAACCACTAAAAAATCTAAAAACACTTTAAACCTCTGAAAATGTTTAAAAAATGTAAATACTCTAAAAACATAAAAACTCAAAAAGAAAACCTAAAACCCCAAAACACCATAATAACGCTTAAAACCCTAAATCCCCTAGAAACCTTGAAAACCCCTAAAAACCCACAAAATCCAAAAAAACCCAAAACCCTTAAAAACAATAAGAATCCTAAAAATCCCTAAAAATCCATGAAAATATAAAAACCCTACAAATCAATAAAAACTATAAAAACCCAAAAAACCTATAAAAACCCTAAAAACTACTAAAAACTCTAAAAACACTTAAAACCTCTAAAAATGTTAAAAACTATAAAAAAACCTTAAAACCCTAAAAAACTAAAATATCCCTAAAAACCTAAAAATTCCCCAAAAACCCTAAAAACCTTAAAACCATGGAAAACCTTGAAACCCCTAAAACCTCTTAAAATCCATAAAAATCCTAAATACCCCTAAAAACACGAAAATCCTAAAAAATCCCTAAAAATACCTAAAAACATTAAAACCCCTAAAACCCCTGAAACCCCCCCCTAAAACCCATAAAATATACTAAAAACCTTGAAATACCCTAAAACCCAATAAAAACCCTACAAATCCACTAAAATATTTAAAACCCTAAAAACATTAAAAAACATTAATTAGCTCTAAAAAAATAAATAACAAAAAAACTCCCAAAAACCCTAAAAACCCAAAAGAACAAAAAACCCTAAAAATCCTAAAAACCTTAAAAACCCTAAAAACCTCTAAAACCCTTCAAAATACCTAAAACACTTAAAAAATAAAAATATTAAAAATCCCTAAAAAAACCAAATAATGTAAAAAACCCTAAAAACCCTAAAACCCCCTGAAAAGCATAAAACCCACAAAAACCATAAAAAGCCTAAAAACCAATAAAAACCCTTAAACCCCCTAAAAAGTTTAATAATTATAAAGAAATCTAGAAATTATTAATAAACCTAAAAAACTAAAAAACCCGTAAAACCGAAAAAGACCGTAAAACCCCTGAAAACACCTTAAAACGCTAAAAACTATTGAAAACCCTAAAAATCCTAAAAATCTCTAAAAACCCTGGGTTCTCCCTCTTGACGCTGCGATTTCCAGGGTTTCCTCCTCGGATCTTCCATGGCAGCTTCAATCTGGTATTCTTCTGCTCCTCTTCAGTCATCTCCCTCTCGACTGCTCTCCCTTGGTGGGAGATTTGCGTTTCGGTTGAGGTGAGGACTTTCATCTGTGGCGGTAAGGGATGGGGTTTAATTCAGGCAGATCCATTCTCCGACGAGATTTGGTGTCACTCCAAGCTGTGTGATAGACGATGGTGGTTACAGAGGGCTCTGGGTCGATTTTTTGGTGGTGCTCTTGGTCCGATGGCAGGAGCGTTCAGATCTACTGGTTAACGACATGCGTTGAAGGTTCGGGTTTGGCCTTCTTGTCCCTTGGATCTGTCTATTTTTCTCGCTGTTGACATAGGGTGGCTCAAGCTTTGCTAGGATCTAGATGTTTTGATGGTCAATGGTTTTCGGGGTACCAAAGTAGTTCCTTTGGTCCCCTGCATTATGCTGATAAACAAGGTTGGAGACGGCTTCTTGTGGATGATCTTGGTTGGTTCGCATTCTGCTGCGATTTGGTTTTGGTTTATGCTTTACTATAGTGCCAAAGTAGTTTTTTTGGTCCTGATATACTGGTTTTGTTTGTTGACTGTGATACGAGGTGCTACGTTTTGGTCATGCTTTGCAGGCTTTATGTTGATGGAAGGGCCCTTTGGGCTGCGGATCTAGTGGTTCTTCGCCCTTGGCTATGCTGCTGGGTGCGCTATGCTAGAATGTTTCTTGTTTTCTGGCTGAGATGCATTGCAGATGATGTTTTTGCTGCTGGTGCTGGTGATTCTGTTCTACTAAAAATGGACCTATTTCAATTTTGGTTTCTGCTATGCTATTTTGTTGCTGGTGTGGTTATGATTCTATGTGGATGCTGGATTAAGGTTCTTTTTTGTGGTGCTGGAAGTTGTTATGCTTTTGGGTGTTGCGGTTTTGTTTCTGGTTGTGCTAGTGGGTGTGAGTTGCTGAAGGATGATTGGTTTGAAGGTGATTATTGCTGCTGGTGCTTAGTAAGGGGTGTTGCTTCACCCCTACGCGATGAAGGTGAGATTTTTGACTATGGTGCTGATGATTCTATGTTGTTTAGCTGGGAACTGCGGAAGGGATGTGGCTCTATGACTCTGGTTGCTGGTTGCTGGTTGTTGTTTGGCTGGGAGGTGCTGGATGCTGGTTTTTTTTGAGTTTGGATGCTGGTCGTTTGTTAGTTGTGAGCTTCTGGATGCTGGTTGATGCTGGATGATGAAGGTGGCTGCTTGATTGTGTGTGTTTTCTTCTCTCTTGTTTTTATTTTTTGATTTTCCTTTTTTTTTCGTGTGTTGTAAGGGGTTTTTGGGTGTGGGTCGTTCGACCGCTCCCCTCCCTTTTCTGTTGTGTCTCTTTTTTCTTTGCTAATAAATTGGGGGGGGGGGGGGGGGAATAGCCCGACCCTCGAATCTTCCTTTCCCAAAGAACCATAAAAACCCTAAAAACCTATAAAAATGCAAAAAAAATAATAAAAATTCTAAAACCCCTTAAAATCCCTAAGAACGTTAAAAATTTTAAAAAACACAAACAAATCTTAAAACCCCTAAACAACTCAAAAAAACCGTAAACCCAAAAGACCCTAAAACCTCCGAAAAACCCAAAAAACCTTGAAAACATAAAAACCCTCAAATTCCTAAAAACCATAAAATTCCTAAAAAAGACCTAAAAATCTAAGAAAACATGGATAACTCTAAAAACATTGAAAAACAAAGAGAACCATAAAAACCCCTAAAAACCATAAAAACACGAAAACCCCATAAAACCCTAAAAAAAAACTAAAACTCTAAAAACCCTTAAAACACCTGAAAATAATAAAAACGTTAAAAATCTAAAAACCATAAACTCTAAAAAACTCAAAACACCCTAAAAACCAAAAAAACCCCTAAAACCCCTAAAAAACCTTGAAAACGGATAAACCCCTCAAAATCCCTAAAACCCCTAAAATATCCTAAAAACCAAAAAATCCTAAAAAAGCCTTAAAAGTCCTTGAAAACTTTAAACCCCCTAAAAACCCTTAAAATCCCTAAAAACCATAAAAAACCCTAAATACCATAAAAAACCTTTAAAACCATAAAACCCTAAAAAACCACTAAAAACTCTAAATACCCTTAAAACTTCTAAAAATGTTAAAAATGTAAAAAAATAAAAAAAAAATTAATAAACCAAAAAAACTCATAAAAACTCAAAAAATTCCCTAAAACCCTGAAAGCCCCGAAAATCCCTGAAAACCCCTAAAAACCTACAAAATATCAAAAACCCCTAAAAAATTTTAAAATATTAAAAAAGATCTAAAAATCCATGAAAAGGTAAAAAAATTCAGAAAACCCTGAAATAACCCTAAAAACCATAAAAGAACTAAAATATTAAAAACCCCTAAAAACCGATAAAAACTCTAAAAACCAACAAAAAACTCTAAAAACCCATAAAACACCTAAAACAATAAGAAACATTAAAAATCTAAAAACCTTAAAAACCCTAAAAAACTAAAAAAAACCTAAAAAACCAAAAAGGCCCTAAAAACTGATAAAAACCCTAAACCCCCTAAAAACCCCAAAATCCATAAAAACCTTCAAAAAATCCAAAACCCTCAAAACCATAAAATCCATGAAATCCCTAAAAAGCCCAAAAAATCCCTACAAATGCAAAAACCCAAAAAAAAACTTGAAAACCCCATGGAAATGATAAAAACCCCTAAAAATATTTTAAACCCCTAAAAACCAATAAAAACCCTAAACCACTAAAAACTCTAAAAACCCTTCAACCCCAAAAAACGATAAAACACATTAAAAACTATAAAAAACCTTAAAAACCCTAAAAACTCAAAAAAAAACCTAAAACCCCTAAAGACCCTAAATTCCTTGATAAACCCTTAAAACTATCAAAAATACGGAAAAAACCCTAAAAACCCTGAAAATCCCTAAAACACTAACCTAAAACCCATAAAAATCCTAGAAAACCAAAAAAATCCTAAAAAAAACCTTAAAACCCCCTTGAAAAAAACCATAAAAACCCCAAAATACCATAAAAAACCATAAACCCCCATAAAACACCTAAAATCCACTAAAAACTCTAAAAACCCTTAAAAACCTTAAAAATGTTACAAACTTTAAGAAAATCTAAAAGCCATAAAAACCCCCAGAAATAAAAAATTCCCTAAAACCCCAAAAGTCTCTAAAAACCCTAAAAAACCTAAAAAATCCTAAACACCCCTAAAACCCCTCAAATTACCTAAAACCCCTAAAAACCATAAAAGTATAAAATCGCTAAAAAAGCTCTAAAAATATATCAAAACTTAAAAAACACTAAAAACCCATGAAAACCATAAAAAACCCCTAAAAATCTTAAAAAATTCCTAAAACCCTTTAAAACCCCTATAAACCCACTAAAAACTCTAAAAATCCTTAAAACCATAAGAGCTCTAAAAACATTAAAAACTCTAAAAAACCTTCAAACCCCTACAAAACACAAAAAAAACCGAAAAACCGAAAATACCCAAAAAAACCATGAAAACACCTAAAAACCCTAAAAACCCTAAAAACACTAAAATCTTTTAAAATCCCTAAAAACCTAAAAATCCCTAAAACCAAAAAATACTAAAAAATACCTAGAATCCTTGAAAACATAAAAAAACACTGAAAACCCCTAAAAACCTTTAAAACCCAAAAAACACAAAAAACCGCTAAAACTCTAAAAACCTTAAAATCCCTAAAAACATAAAAAATGTTAAAAAAACTGTAAAAAAACTTTAAACCCCATAAAAACACAAAAAAACCCATAAAAACCCAAAAAGATCCTAAAAGCCAAGAAAAACCATCAAAACCATCAAAATACATAAAAAATGTAAAAGACCCTAAAAACCATAAAAAATCTAAAAAAACCCAAAAAAAACCTCTAAAAACTTAAGAAATGCTAAAAACCACGAAAACCCCTGAAAACCATAAAACCCATAAAAACTTTAAAAAATCCTAAAAATCGATAAAAAACACACTGAAAAATCTATAAACTTTAAAACCCTTAATTTTTTTTAAAAATGTTAAAAAACACTAAAAACCATAAAACCCCTAAAATACTCAAAAAAACCTTAAAACCCCAAAAGACACTAAAACCCTAAAAAACCCTAAAACCCCTATAAATGCTAAAAAACCTTGAAAAATCCCAAAAACCACAAAATAAAAAAAACCCTAAAAATATAAAATCTATAAAAATCAAAAAAAGCGCTAAAAATACCAAAAATTTTAAAAAAATCCTAAATACTATGAAAACCATAAATCCCACTAAAAACCATAAAAACCTAAAAACCCAGTAAAAACTCTAAAAACCCTTAAACCCCCTAAAAATGTTAAAAAATATTAAAAACTCTAAAAAAAATTTAAAACATAAAAAACTAAAAAAACCCTAACAACCCAAAAGGACCCCAAAACCATGAAAACCCCTAAAAACCATAAAAACCCATAAAAATCCATAAAAGAATCAAAAACCCTAGAAACCAAAAAAACACCCTAAAAACCTTGAAAAACCATGAAAACCTCTAAAAATCATCAAAGTCCCTAAAACAAAAAAAAGCCCTAAATACCATAAAAAACCAAAAAAACCCTAAAATTCCCTTAAAACAAAAAAACCCTAAAAACCCTGAAAAACCAAAAAAAAAACCTTGAATACCATAAAACCCCTAAAAACCATAAAAACCCTAAAAACCCACTAAAAACTCTAAAAACCCTTAAAACCCTTAAAACCCCCAAAACATTAAAAAATGTTAAAAAACTCTAAAAACCTTAAAAATCCAAAAATAAACTCCAAAAAAACCTTAAAACCCCTAAAAGACCCTAAAAACCATGGAAACCCCTAAAACCCCTAAAACCCCTAAAAACATAAAAAAAATCTAAACCCCTCAAAATACTTAAAAATCTTGAAACCCATAAAAATCGTATAAAGTCCCTAAAAAACCCTAAAAATGTAAAAAACACTAAAAACCTTAAAAACACCTCAAAATAATAAAAAACCCTTAAAACCAAAAGAAATATTAAAACCCCATAAAAACCCTAAAACCCACTAAAAATTATAAAAACCCTTCAATCCCCTAAATATGTTAAAAACATTAAAAACTCTAAAAAACCATAAAACCCATAAAAAAACTCAAAAAAACACTAAAGGCCCAAAAATACCCTTGAAAACATGAAAACCCCTAAAAATCCTAAAAAAAAATTGAAAGGCCCTAAACCCCTCAAAATCCCTAAAAAATCCTAGAAACACTAAAAACCATAAAAAATCCTAAGAAATCCCTAAAAATATAAAAAACCCCAAAAAACCCAGAAAGATCCTTAAACCCCTTAAAAATCTTCTTAACCCATAAACCCCTAAAAGCCACTAAAAACTCAAAAAACCGTGAATATGATCAAAATCCCTAAAAACCATGAAAAACCCAAAAAACCCTAACAACCCCTAAAAAACCATGAATATGATCAAAATCCCCAAAAACCATGAAAAACCCCAAAAAAACCTAAAAATATTTGAGAACGTAAAAAACCCTAAAACCATTAAAACCCCCTGAAAACCATAAAAACCCATAAAAACCTAAAAAAACCCATAAAACCACATAAAACCCCTAAAAACTACTAAAAACTCTTAAAATCCTTAAAACCCTCAAGAATGTTAAAAATGTTTAAAAACTCTAAAAAACCTTAAAAACCCTAAAAAACACAAGAAACCCAGAAAACCCAAACGACCCTAAAAACCATGAAAACCCCTAAAATCCTAAAAAACCATGACAGCCCCTAAAAACTCTTAAAGTACCTAAAAACCCTAAAACCATAAAAACCATAAAAATCCTAAAAAATCCCAAAATTCCCAAAAAACGTAAAAAAACCAAAAACCCTGAAAAACCACATAAAACCCCATAAAAACCTTAAAACCCACTAAAAACTCTAAAACCCATTAAATCCCCTAAAAATGTTAAAAAACATAAAAAATCAAAAAACATTAAAAACCCTAAAAATCTCCAAATACCCAAAAAACCAAAGAATACCCTAAAACCCCTAAAAACCTTAAAAACCATAAAAAACCCTAAAAACCCTAAAACAGCTGTAAAAATCACAAAAAACATAAAAACCACAAAAACTTGGAAAACCCCCTACAAACCATTAAAACTCCTAAAAACCTTTAAAACCCTAAAACTCCATAAAAACCCTCAAAACCCCTAAAAACATAAAAAATTTTAAAAAACTCTAAACACATTAAAAACCCTAAAAAATAAAAAACTCCTAAATACTAAAAACAACCATAATTTTTTTAAAAACTCCTAAAACCCTAAAAACCCTTTAAAACCGCTAAAACCCATCAAAATCCTTAAAAACCCTAAAAACCCTAAAAACATAAAATTCCTAAAGGAGCTCTAAAAATCCCTAAAAATGTAAAAACCCCTGAAAACCCCAAAAACCATAAAACACCGAAAAACCAATAAAAACCCAAAAAAACCCTAAAATTTCAAAAAGACCCTTGAAACCTAGAAAACCCTAAAAAACTAAAAATCCATAAAAACCGTCAAAATCTATAAAAACACAAAAAACTTCTAAAAATCATAAAAATCCTAAAAAATCCTTTAAAATCTCCGAAAACATAAAAAACATAAAAACATTGAAAAAATCTAACTTAAAAAAAATTAAAAATCCTAAAACCCATGAAAACCCTAAAACCCACTAAAACACTAAAACCCATGAAAACCATAAAAACCACTAAAAACACTAAAACTCTAAAACCCATTTAAACCCCTAAAAATTTTAAAAAATTTAACAAACCTTAAAAACCCTAAAAAACTCAATAAAACTCTCAGAACCCAAAAAGACCCTAAAACCCCTGAAAACCCCTAAAACACCTAAAAACCTAAAGCCCCTAAAAATCCCTAAAAACCCTAAAAACACCAAAACCCATAAAAATTCTAAAAATCCAAAATAATCCCTAAAAAGGTAAAAAAACCCCCTAAAAACCATGAAAAAACCCTAAAACCATAAACCCCTAAATTTTTTAAAAAACCCTAGAAACCCATAAAAACTTGAAAAAACCAAAAATAACTCTAAAACCCCTTAAAAACCCTAAAAATGTAAAAGAATGTAAAAAAATCTAAAAATTCATAAAACCCCTAAAAACTCAAAAAACCCCTAAAAACCCAAAAACTCTAAAAACCATAAAAACCCTAAAACACCCTAAAAACCTAAAAATCCCTAAAAACAATAAAAACCCTAAAAACCCTAAAAAACATAAAAAAGACCAAATTTTTTTGGAAAACATAAAAACCCAAAAAACCCCTCAAAAACCCTAAAACACCTTAAACCCTAAAACAACTAAAAACTCTAAACAACCCTATAAACCCTTAAAAATGTTAAAAATCGTTGAAAAACTCAAAAAAAAAAACTATAAAAAAACCCTAAAAAACTCAAAAAACCATAAAAAACTAAAAGACCATAAAAACCGTGAAAACCATTAAAACCCTGAAAAAACCTGAAACCATCAAAATCCCTATAAACCCTAAAAAACCATAAAACCAAAAAAAACCTAAAAACTCCCAAAACCTCCCTGAAAACATAAAAACCCCTAAAAACCATGAAAATTCCTCAAAAACCATACAACTCCAAAAAACCTTAGAAACCCATAAAACCCCTAAAACCATTAAAAAATCTAAAAAACCTAAAAACCCCTAAAAACATTAAAATCATTAAAAAACCTTAAAGTCCTAAAAAACTCAAAAAACCCTAAAAACCCAAAAAGACTCTAAAAACCATGAAACGCCCTAAAAACCCTAAAAAGTCCTAAAACCCCTCGAAATCCCAAAAAACACTAAAAACCGTAAAAACCAGAAAAATCCTAAAAAATCCCTAAAAATCCTTGAATACGTAAAAAACGCTACAAAACCTAAAAAACTCCGGAAGACCATAAAAACAAAAAAAACTTAAAAGACCCTAAAACCCCATAAAAACCCAAAAGACCTCTAAAAACTTTTAAAAACCCATAAAATCACTAAAACCTTAAAAACTATAAAACCCCCCAAAAAAACCCCTAAAAACACAAAAGACCCAAAAAAACGTTGAAAATCCCTAAAACACATAAAAACCTAGAAAACCCTAAAAACCCTTTAAATTCCTGAAAACCCTAAAAACCCTGAAACCCATAAAAATGTTTAAAAATACCTAAAAATCCCTGAAAATATAAAAACAATAAAAACCCTAAAAACCATAAAAACCCGTAAAAACATTAAAAACCCTAAAAACTAATAAAAACAATAAAACCACTAAAAAATCTAAAAACCCTTTAAACCCCTAAAAATGTTAAAAAATGTTAAGAAACATTAAAAATATTAAAACCCTAAAAACTTGAAAAATACCTCTAAAACCCCAAAAGCCATAAAAACCTCAATATCCCTAAAAACCCTAAAAAATGCTAAAAGCCATAAAAATCCAAAAAAATCCCTAAAATTCCATGAAAACGTAAAAAACATAAAAAACCATTAAAACTCCTAAAAAAATAAAAACCCATAAAACACATTAAAAAGACTAAAACCCCATAAAATCCCTAAAAACCATAAAAAACTCTAAAAACCCTTAAAACCCCAAGAAACATTAAAAAATCTTAAAAAATGTTAAAATCTATAAAAACCATAAAAAACCTAAAAACTCAAAAAATACCTTAAACCTCCAAAAAGACCCTAAAAACCCTATAAACTCAAAAAAACTATGAAAACCCCAAAAAATTATCAAATTCCCAAAAAAACATAAAAACCTTAAAATCCATAAAAACTCTAAAAATCACTGAGAAATCAAGAAACCATTTAAACCCCTAAAAACATTAAAATCATTAAAAAACTCAAAAAAAAAACTTTAAAAACCATAAAAACCACAAAAAACCTAAAAAACCCCAAAAGACACTAAAAACCCCTAAAACCCCTAAAAAACTATGAAAACACTAAAAATCCTAAAAAGGCCCTAAAAATCCCACAAAATGTAAAAACCCCTAAAATACTGAAATACCCCTAAAAAACAGAAAAACCCCTAAATACATTTAAAAACCTAAAACCCATAAAAACCCTAAAAACCCACTAAAAACACAAAAAACCCTTAAAACCACTAAAAATGATAAAAACATTAAAAAATTCAAGAAACCTTAAAACCCCTAAAAAAACAAAAATACCCTAAAAACAAAAAAGACCCTAACACCCTTGAAAACCCCTAAAAATCCTAAAAATCCCGAAACCCCCTAAAACACCTCAAAATCCTTTAAAACCCTAAAAACCCAAAAAAATATAAAAAACCTAAAAAATCCCTAAAAATACCTGAAAACGTAAAATAACATAAAAAACTTGAAAACCTCCAAAAAACCATAAAAATCCCTAAAAACATAGAAAACCCTAAAAACCCATAAAAGCCATTAAAACTATAAGAACCCTTTAAAACCCCTAAAAATGTTAAAAACTCTAAAAAACCTTTAAACACCTAAAAACCTTTAAACCCCTAAAAACATAGGAAAAAACCTATAAACCCAAAAAGACACTAAAAACCTTGAAAACCCCAAAAAATACCTGAAAAACCTTAAAACTGTCAAAATCCCTATAACCCCTAAAAACCCTAAAAACCATAAAAATCCTAAAAAATCTCTAAAAATCCCTAAAAATGTAAAAACCCCTAAAAACCTTGAAAACCCCCTGAAAACCATAATAACCCCTAAACACCTTAAAAACCCTAAAAACCCTAAAAACCCTAAAAACACTAAAAACTCCAAAACCCCTTAAAAAACATAAAAACGTTAAAACATTAAAAACTATAAAAAAATTAAAACCCCTAAAAACTCAAAAAAAAACCCTAAAAATCCAAAACGACCCTAAAAACCCAAAAAACTCAAAAAAACCTAAAAAACCTTGAAAACCCCTAAAACCCTCTAAATCCCTAAAGCCCTAAAAACCCAAAAAACTATAAAAATCCTAAAAAATTCCAAAAAATCTCTAATAACCTAAAAAATCATAAAAACCCTGAAAACCCCCTAAAACCATAAAAACCACTAAAAACCATAAAAACCCTAAAATCCACTAAAAACTCTAAAATCCCTTAAAACCCCCCAAAACAAAATTTTTTTAAAAAAAACTCTAAAAACCTTAAAACCCCTAAAAGTACTAAAAAAACCCTAAAACCTCAAACAACCATAAAAACCCTAAAAACACATGAAAAACCTTAAAACGCATCAAAATCCCAAAAAACCCAAAAAACCCAAAAAACCTTTAAAACCCTAAAAACCCTAAAAACCCCCAAAACCACTAAAACAATAAAAACCCGAAACCCCCTAAAATCGTTAAAAAACTCCAAAAAACCTTAAAAAACCTAAAAATCCAAAAAAACCCTATATCCAAAAAATACCGTAAAAACATGAAAAACCCTAAAAACCCATAAAAAATGCTAAAAACCGTAAAAATACCTAAAACCCTTAGAACCCTAAACACCATAAAAAATCTTTAAAAAGCCATAGAATCCGTGAAAATGTAAAAACCCCCTGAAAACCCTTGAAATCCATAAAATCCCTAAAACCCTAAAACCAGTTAAAACCCTAAAAACAACTAAAAACTAAAAGACCCCTTAAAACCCTAAAAACCTTAAAAACGTTAAAAAACTCAAAAAAAACACTAAAAAACTAAAAGAAAAACCTAAAAACCAAAAATACCCTAAAAACCCTGAAAACCCTGAAAACCCCAAATTTCCCAAAAAACCCTAAGAATCGTAAAAAACCCTCAAAACAATAAAAATCCTAAGAAAGACCTAAAAATCCCAAAAAAATGTAAAAAACCTAAAAAACTTGAAAATCCCTTGAAAAACATAAAAACCCATAAAAACCTTAAAAAAGCCTAAAAACCTATAGAAAACCTTAAAACCCATTAACAACTCTAGAAACCATTAAAACTATTAAAAAGCTAAAAAAAAGTTAAAGAACTCTAAAAACCCTAAAAACCTCAAAAAAATCATAGAAATTCAAAAAGACCTAAAAAACCCTAAAACCCATAAAAGCCCTCAAAATCCATAAAAACCATAAAAAACCCTAAGAACCAAAAAAATCCTAAAAAATACTTGAAAACGTAAAAAACCCTAAAAACCCCCTTGAAAACCAAAAAACCTCCAAAAATATTAAAAAACCACAAACCCCATTAAAACCCTAAAACAACAAAAAACTCAAAAACCCCTGAAAACATTAAAAAACATTAAAACTATAAAAAACCCTTAAAACCCCAAAAAAATCAAAAAACCCCTAAAACGGAAAAAGACCATAAAAACCCTGAAAAACTCTAGAAAACATAAAAAAACCTGATAATTGTAAAAGCAAGCAAAATCCCTCAAAAACTAGAAAACCCTAAAAACCATAAAATCCTAAAATGCCCTAGAAATCCCTCAAAACGTAAAAAACCATAAAGCCCTAAAAACTGCCTAAAACCATAAAAGCCTCTAAATACCTTAAAATCCCTAGAAATCCATAAAAATCTATAAAAATCCTAAAAACCACTAAAAACTCAATAAACCCTGAAAATCCCTAAAAATGTTAAAAAAATTAAAAATTCTAAAAAAATAAAAAAACCAAACAATCTTAAAAAACACCCTGAAAGCCCCTAAACTCATCAAAATCCCCCAAACCCTAAAAACCCTAAAACCTAAAAATCATCAAAAACCCTAAAAATCCCTGAAAATGTGAAATCTCTGAAAATGTAAAAAATCCTAAAAATCCTAAACAACACCTAAAAACCATAAAACACCTAAAAACCTTAAAAAATCCTAAAAACCCATAAAACTCCATAAAACCACTAAAAAATCTAAAAACACTTTAAACCTCTGAAAATGTTTAAAAAATGTAAATACTCTAAAAACATAAAAACTCAAAAAGAAAACCTAAAACCCCAAAACACCATAAAAACGCTTAAAACCCTAAATCCCCTAGAAACCATGAAAACCCCTAAAAACCCACAAAATCCATAAAAACCCAAAACCCTTAAAAACAATAAGAATCCTAAAAATCCCTAAAAATCCATGAAAATATAAAAACCCTACAAATCAATAAAAACTATAAAAACCCAAAAAACCTATAAAAACCCTAAAAACTACTAAAAACTCTAAAAACACTTAAAACCTCTAAAAATGTTAAAAACTAGAAAAAAACCTTAAAACCCTAAAAAACTAAAATATCCCTAAAAACCTAAAAATTCCCCAAAAACCCTAAAAACATTAAAACCATGGAAAACCTTGAAACCCCTAAAACCTCTTAAAATCCATAAAAATCCTAAATACCCCTAAAAACACGAAAATCCTAAAAAATCCCTAAAAATACCTAAAAACATTAAAACCCCTAAAACCCCTGAAACCCCCCCTAAAACCCATAAAATATACTAAAAACCTTGAAATACCCTAAAACCCAATAAAAACCCTACAAATCCACTAAAAGATTTAAAACCCTAAAAACATTAAAAAACATTAATTAGCTCTAAAAAAATAAATAACAAAAAAACTCCCAAAAACCCTAAAAACCCAAAAGAACAAAAAACCCTAAAAATCCTAAAAACCTTAAAAACCCTAAAAACCTCTAAAACCCTTCAAAATACCTAAAACACTTAAAAAATAAAAATATTAAAAATCCCTAAAAAAACCAAATAATGTAAAAAACCCTAAAAACCCTAAAACCCCCTGAAAAGCATAAAACCCACAAAAACCATAAAAGCCTAAAAACCAATAAAACCCCTTAAACCCCCTAAAAAGTTTAATAATTATAAAGAAATCTAGAAATTATTAATAAACCTAAAAAACTAAAAAACCCGTAAAACCCAAAAAGACCGTAAAACCCCTGAAAACACCTTAAAACGCTAAAAACTATTGAAACCCTAAAAATCCTAAAAATCTCTAAAAACCCTGGGTTCTCCCTCTTGACGCTGCGATTTCCAGGGTTTCCTCCTCGGATCTTCCATGGCAGCTTCAATCTGGCGTTCTTCTGCTCCTCTTCAGTCATCTCCCTCTCGACTGCTCTCCCTTGGTGGGAGATTTGCGTTTCGGTTGAGGTGAGGACTTTCATCTGTGGCGGTAAGGGATGGGGTTTAATTCAGGCAGATCCATTCTCCGACGAGATTTGGTGTCGCTCCAAGCTGTGTGATAGACGATGGTGGTTACAGAGGGCTCTAGGTCGATTTTTTGGTGGTGCTCTTGGTCCGATGGCAGGAGCGTTCAGATCTACTGGTTAACGACATGCGTTGAAGCTTCGGGTTTGGCCTTCTGGTCCCTTGGATCTGTCTATTTTTCTCGCTGTTGACATAAGGTGGCTCAAGCTTTGCTAAGATCTGGATGTTTTGATGGTCTATGGTTTTCGGGGTACCAAAGTAGTTCCTTTGGTCCCCTGCATTATGCTGATAAACAAGGTTGGAGACGGCTTCTTGTGGATGATCTTGGTTGGTTCGCATTCTGCTGCGATTTGGTTTTGGTTTATGCTTTACTATAGTGCCAAAGTAGTTTTTTTGGTCCTGATATACTGGTTTTGTTTGTTGACTGTGATACGAGGTGCTACGTTTTGGTCATGCTTTGCAGGCTTTATGTTGATGGAAGGGCCCTTTGGGCTGCGGATCTAGTGGTTCTTCGCCCTTGGCTATGCTGCTGGGTGCGCTATGCTAGAATGTTTCTTGTTTTCTGGCTGAGATGCATTGCAGATGATGTTTTTGCTGCTGGTGCTGGTGATTCTGTTCTACTAGAAATGGACCTATTTCAATTTTGGTTTCTGCTATGCTATTTTGTTGCTGGTGTGGTTATGATTCGATGTGGATGCTGGATTAAGGTTCTTTTGTGTGGTGCTGGAAGTTGTTATGCTTTTGGGTGTTGCGGTTTTGTTTCTGGTTGTGCTACTGGGTGTGAGTTGCTGAAGGATGATTGGTTTGAAGGTGATTATTGCTGCTGGTTCTTGGTAAGGGGTGTTGCTTCACCCCTATGCGATGAAGGTGAGATTTTTGACTATGGTGCTGATGATTCTATGTTGTTTAGCTGGGAACTGCGGAAGGGATGTGGCTCTATGACTCTGGTTGCTGGTTGCTGGTTGTTGTTTGGCTGGGAGGTGCTGGATGCTGGTTTTTTTTGAGTTTGGATGCTGGTCGTTTGTTAGTTGTGAGCTTCTGGATGCTGGTTGATGCTGGATGATGAAGGTGGCTGCTTGATTGTGTGTGTTTTCTTCTCTCTTGTTTTTATTTTTTGATTTTCCTTTTTTTTCGTGTGTTGTAAGGGGTTTTTGGGTGTGGGTCGTTCGACCGCTCCCCTCCCTTTTCTGTTGTGTCTCTTTTTTCTTTGCTAATAAATTGGGGGGGGGGATAGCCCGACCCTCAAATCTTCCTTTCCCAAAGAACCATAAAAACCCTAAAAACCTATAAAAATGCAAAAAAAATAATAAAAATTCTAAAACCCCTTAAAATCCCTAAGAACATTAAAAATTTTAAAAAACACAAACAAATCTTAAAACCCCTAAACAACTCAAAAAAACCGTAAACCCAAAAGACCCTAAAACCTCCGAAAAACCCAAAAAACCTTGAAAACCCAAAAACCCTCAAATTCCTAAAAACCATAAAATTCCTAAAAAAGACCTAAAAATCTAAGAAAACATGGATAACTCTAAAAACATTGAAAAACAAAGAGAACCATAAAAACCCCTAAAAACCATAAAAACACGAAAACCCCATAAAACCCTAAAAAAAACTAAAACTCTAAAAACCCTTAAAACACCTGAAAATAATAAAAACGTTAAAAATCTAAAAACCATAAACTCTAAAAAACTCAAAACACCCTAAAAACCAAAAAAACCCCTAAAACCCCTAAAAAAACCTTGAAAACGGATAAACCCCTCAAAATCCCTAAAACCCCTAAAATATCCTAAAAACCAAAAAATCCTAAAAAAGCCTTAAAAGTCCTTGAAAACTTTAAACCCCCTAAAAACCCTTAAAATCCCTAAATACCATAAAAAACCCAAAATACCATAAAAAACCTTTAAAACCATAAAACCCTAAAAAACCACTAAAAACTCTAAATACCCTTAAAACTTCTAAAAATGTTAAAAATGTAAAAAAATAATAAAAAAATTAATAAACCAAAAAAACTCATAAAAACTCAAAAATGCCCTAAAACCCTGAAAGCCCCGAAAATCCCTGAAAACCCCTAAAAACCTACAAAATATCAAAAACCCCTAAAAAATTGAAAATATTAAAAAAGATCTAAAAATACATGAAAAGGTAAAAAAATTCAGAAAACCCTGAAATAACCCTAAAAACCATAAAAGAACTAAAATATTAAAAACACCTAAAAACCGATAAAAACTCTAAAAACCAACAAAAAACTCTAAAAACCCATAAAACACCTAAAACAATAAGAAACATTAAAAATCTAAAAACATTAAAAACCCTAAAAAACTAAAAAAAACATAAAAAACCAAAAAGGCCCTAAAAACAGATAAAAACCCTAAACCCCCTAAAAACCCCAAAATCCATAAAAACCTTCAAAAAATCCAAAACCCTCAAAACCATAAAATCCATGAAATCCCTAAAATGCCCAAAAATCCCTACAAATGCAAAAACCCAAAAAAAACTTGAAAACCCCATGGAAATGATAAAAACCCCTAAAAATATTTTAAACCCCTAAAAACCAATAAAAACCCTAAACCACTAAAAACTCTAAAAACCCTTCAACCCCAAAAAACGATAAAACACATTAAAAACTATAAAAAATCTTAAAAACCCTAAAAACTCAAAAAAAAACCTAAAACCCCTAAAGACCCTAAATTCCTTGATAAACCCTTAAAACTATCAAAAATACGGAAAAAACCCTAAAAACCCTGAAAATCCCTAAAACACTAACCTAAAACACATAAAAATCCTAGAAAACCAAAAAAATCCTAAAAAAACCTTAAAACCCCCTTGAAAACCATAAAAACCCCAAAAGACCATAAAAAACCCTAAACCCCCATAAAACGCCTAAAATCCACTAAAAACTCTAAAAACCCTTAAAAACCTTAAAAATGTTAAAAACTTTAAGAAAATCTAAAAGCCATAAAAACCCCCAGAAATAAAAAATTCCCTAAAACCCCAAAAGTCTCTAAAAACCCTAAAAAACCTAAAAAATCCTAAACACCCCTAAACCCCTCAAATTACCTAAAACCCCTAAAAACCATAAAAGTATAAAATCGCTAAAAAAGCTCTAAAAATATATCAAAACTTAAAAAACACTAAAAACCCATGAAAACCATAAAAAACCCCTAAAAATCTTTAAAAATTCCTAAAACCCTTTAAAACCCCTATAAACCCACTAAAAACTCTAAAAATCCTTAAAACCATAAAATCTCTAAAAACATTAAAAACTCTAAAAAACCTTCAAACCCCTACAAAACACAAAAAAAAACCGAAAAACCGAAAATACCCAAAAAAACCATGAAAACACCTAAAAACCCTAAAAACCCTAAAAACACTAAAATATTTTAAAATCCCTAAAAACCTAAAAATCCCTAAAACCAAAAAATACTAAAAAATACCTAGAATCCTTGAAAACATAAAAAAACACTGAAAACCCCTAAAAACCTTTAAAACCCAAAAAACACAAAAAACCACTAAAACTCTAAAAACCTTAAAATCCCTAAAAACATAAAAAATGTTAAAAAAACTGTAAAAAAACTTTAAACCCCATAAAAACACAAAAAAACCCATAAAAACCCAAAAAGATCCTAAAAGCCAAGAAAAACCATCAAAACCATCAAAATACATAAAAAATGTAAAAGACCCTAAAAACCATAAAAAAATCTAAAAAAACCCAAAAAAAATCTCTAAAAACTTAAGAAATGCTAAAAACCACGAAAACCCCTGAAAACCATAAAACCCATAAAAACTTTAAAAAATCCTAAAAATCGATAAAAAACACACTGAAAAATCTATAAATTTTAAAACCCTTAATTTTTTTTAAAAATGTTTAAAAAACACTAAAAACCATAAAACCCCTAAAATACTAAAAAAAACCTTAAAACCCCAAAAGACACTAAAACCCTAAAAAACCCTAAAACCCCTATAAATGCTAAAAAACCTTGAAAAATCCCAAAAACCACAAAATTAAAAAAAAAACCCTAAAAATATAAAATCTATAAAAATCAAAAAAAGCGCTAAAAATACCAAAAATTTTAAAAAAATCCTAAATACTATGAAAACCATAAATCCCACTAAAAACCATAAAAACCTAAAAACCCAGTAAAAACTCTAAAAACCCTTAAACCCCCTAAAAATGTTAAAAAATATTAAAAACTCTAAAAAAAATTTAAAACATAAAAAACTAAAAAAACCCTAACAACCCAAAAGGACCCCAAAACCATGAAAACCCCTAAAAACCATAAAAACCCATAAAAATCCATAAAAGAATCAAAAACCCTAGAAACCAAAAAAACACCCTAAAAACCTTGAAAAACCATGAAAACCTCTAAAAATCATCAAAAGCCCTAAAACAAAAAAAGCCCTAAATACCATAAAAAACCAAAAAAACCCTAAAATTCCCTTAAAACAAAAAAACCCTAAAAACCCTGAAAAACCAAAAAAAAAACCTAGAATACCATAAAACCCCTAAAAACCATAAAAACCCTAAAAACCCACTAAAAACTCTAAAAACCCTTAAAACCCTTAAAACCCCCAAAACATTAAAAAATGTTAAAAAACTCTAAAAACCTTAAAAATCCAAAAATAAACTCCAAAAAAACCTTAAAACCCCTAAAAGACCCTAAAAACCATGCAAACCCCTAAAACCCCTAAAACCCCTAAAAACATAAAAAAAATCTAAACCCCTCAAAATACCTAAAAATCTTGAAACCCATAAAAATCGTATAAAGTCCCTAAAAAACCCTAAAAATGTAAAAAACACTTAAAACCCTAAAAACACCTCAAAATAATAAAAAACCCTTAAAACCAAAAGAAATATTAAAACCCCATAAAAACCCTAAAACCCACTAAAAATTATAAAAACCCTTCAATCCCCTAAATATGTTAAAAACATTAAAAACTCTAAAAAACCATAAAACCCATAAAAAAACTCAAAAAAACACTAAAGGCACAAAAATACCCTTGAAAACATGAAAACCCCTAAAAATCCTAAAAAAAAATTGAAAGGCCCTAAACCCCTCAAAATCCCTAAAAAATCCTAGAAACACTAAAAACCATAAAAAATCCTAAGAAATCCCTAAAAATATAAAAAACCCCAAAAAACCCAGAAAGATCCTTAAACCCCTTAAAAATCTTCTTAACCCATAAACCCCTAAAAGCCACTAAAAACTCAAAAAACCGTGAATATGATCAAAATCCCTAAAAACCATGAAAAACCCAAAAAACCCTAACAACCCCTAACAACCCCTAAAAAACCATGAATATTATCAAAATCCCCAAAAACCATGAAAAACCCCAAAAAACCCTAAAAATATTTGAGAACGTAAAAAACCCTAAAACCATTAAAACCCCCTGAAAACCATAAAAACCCATAAAAACCTAAAAAAACCCATAAAACCACATAAAACCCCTAAAAACTACTAAAAACTCTTAAAATCCTTAAAACCCTCAAGAATGTTAAAAATGTTTAAAAACTTTATTCCAAGTTGGATCTATAACTTTATTCCAAGTTGGATGATCTCCTGAATCTTAAGGAGAGGCTGGAAAAGAATAAATTTAATGTTATGTCACTCAAAGATGGAGACAGGAATTCAAAATTATTCTATTATCTACATAGGGAGAAGTGGTCCAAGAAAAACCTGAATTCCATTCGCATCAATGGATCCACTTTCACTTCTGTGAATGAAATTTATAATTCCATTGTGGATTATTTTTAAGAACTATACAATGATGATGGTGTTGATTCTATTCATCTATCTGACTTCATCATGCCTTGCATTTATGATCTCTAGAAAAATCCCTTAATGGATTCCCCCATCAACGATGAGGTCAGATATGCACTATTCTCTTTGAAATTGGATAGTGCAATAGGTTCAGATGGATTTAGAAACAAGTTTTTCATGTTCTATTGGGACATTCTTCATGTGGAGGTCACTAATGTAGTCAGGAAATTTTTTCTCTCTAGTTCAATCCTGTATGTGGATAACTCTAATTTTATTGATTTGATCCTAAAGAGGGATAATGTTGTTGATATAGAGGACTTATGACCTATTTCCATTGGGAAAAACATTCCTAAAATTATAAGAAAAATTCTATTCATCAGATTGAGGAAGATTTTGTGGAATCTTATCACCCCAAATTAGTTTGGGTTTGTTCTTGGGAGGAGTATTCAAACCTACCTATTTACAGCCTCGAAAGGCATCAATATAACGATGAAGGAAACAAAGAATGGGAGTTTTATTTGAAGATAAATATCTCGAAGGCCTTTGATACCATTAAGTGGGGATTCATATTTAGCATTCTTGGAAAGTACAATTTCTCTAACACTTTAATCAAAATAATTAACACTATTTTGACTAGTTATAGGGTTTTTGTCCTTATCATTGGCTCCCCAAAAGGTTTCTTTCAATTATCCCATGAAGTTAGGAAAGGGGAACCTCTCTTGGGTCTTTTATTTGTGATTATTGAGGATTACATGAGTCATTGAATCATTGAACTCTTGCAGGTTGGTTTGTACAAACCGATTAAGGAAAGGAGAGACCTTCATGTGCCCTCCCATCTTATTTATGTAGATGACATCCTTATTTTTGTCAAAGTGAATAAGTGAACCTTATATTCAATTATAATGACCTTTCATCACTATGTAAGTGTGGCTGGGTAGTCTATTAGTAGGAATAAATCCTTTATATTATTTAGAAAAGGGGTTTCAACCTCCAGACAACTTCGCATTTCCAGGTCACTTGGGGTGCAAAGAGGCTCAATCCCCTTTACATAACTTGGTGTCCCTCTTTTCTGGTGGAAGGTCAAAAGCTGATCCCTTGAGAGAATATCAACTATGATCACTCAATAGCTGGCCAAATGGAAAGGAAAATTCTTATCTCAGGTCGGTAGGGTTTGTCTGGTCAAGTATGTTATCACTTCCATGTTTTTTCATGCATTCTCCATTTATAGATGGACGACTAGCCTTGTTAAAAGCCTACATTCCAATATTAGTAATTTTTCATGGATGGGCTATACTAGTGAAAGGAAGATAGTTTTTGTGGCTTGTAAAAACTGCACTAAGCCTGTTGATATAGGTGGGCTGGGCATTAAGAACCTAAGGAGATTTAATGAATCCACACTTGGAATGTTCACCTAGAATTTGTTCAATCCTCATAATGATGGCCTGTATTTTCTTTGTGAGAGGTTCACATAGAGACTCTATGATGGTTTGACAGGTTATATACCTTCCTTTTTCTGGCCTGCAATCAAGTCCTTATATAAGGACATTATATCTCAATCAAAATGGGTTATCTCAAAACAATCAAATATGAATTGTTGGTCCACTACCTGGCTTGAAAGGCCCCTGCTTGAATCTATGACACCTCCTCCTAATTTAAGGAACTTGTCTATTTATGCTTTCACCCAAAGATTTGATGAGTTTGATCATATCCTTCCAGCTAATATCATCCTGCAAATCCAGAGGTACATGTTTGTTGACTTTGACATCCTCATTTGGAAGTTGAACCTCTCATAGGGCACTGATCCTCCAACTTGGATATCAAAATTCAAGAGAACTTTTATTCCACCAGCACATCATTTGTTGTTGTGGAAACTCTGGAAGAATAGGCTGGCCCTTCAGAAACATTTGAAGAAGGCTAGTTACACCCTGGCATCAGCTTGTCACTTCTGTCTTCAGGTTGATGAGAGCATTCATCACATTTTTTTATAGTGTAAACTTGCATTCGAGCTTTGGTCTTACCTGCAGAACTTATTTGGCTTCCACTTCAGCCTGAAATTACCTTTTCTTGACCTACTATGTAGCCTTTCCGATCTGAACTACAGTGAGTAGATTCATAATCTCCTTCTCACTGCTATTTCTACTATGGTCTCTTATGTCTAAGCTTCCCGAAATGCGGTGGATTTCAACAGGAAACATATCTTCTTTCATGGTGGAGTTGTGACTATACATAATGTGGTCCATGATGCATCTCGCATACAAACGGGTTTGATGGCTAACGATGTTAATGAACTCGTTATTTTTCATGTGCTTGGAGTCTCTGGTAGGAAAAAAAACATAGTTTCTAAAGTTTATTAATTGGATTCCCCCGATTACACCATGGATCAAGGTCAATGTGGATAGTGCAGCCTTAGGAGCACCCGACCTCTCGGGGTGTGGTGGGGTATTCCGTATGGACAGAGGTTTTGTGATGGGATGCTTCTATCACTCTATTGGATTTGGATGTGCATATGAAGCTGATCTTTGGGAAATGATGAAGGCGGTCAAATTTGTGGTTCAATTTGGATGGAAGCTTCTGTGGATTGAATCTGACTCGATGATTGTGGTGGTGTATGCACTCAAGAAAATATCTAGGATAGTTCCTTGGTGACTTCTCCCACAATGGATTGAATGTCTCAGATTTTTTTAGACTCTCACTCTCAATGTCACACATGCCTATAGGGAGGTGAACTCGGTGGCAAATGCCTTATCCAAATAGGCAATAGAGGAAAGGAGCTCGATGTGGTCCTTTGTCACTATATCTTTTTTCTCACCCTTTGTAGATGTTGATATGAAGGGTGAATTGCAAACCTGTGTTTGTAAAACCTCCTTGTAACGATTTGTTTTTTACTTTTATAATAAATTTCAGGGGACCAAGAACGCTTGATCTTGAGCCTTGTTTTCCCTAAAAACCCTAAAAACCATAAAAATACTAAAAAATAACTAAAAATCCCTGAACAAGTAAAAAACCCTAAAAACCCTAAAAAACCATGAAACCCATAAAATCCTTAAAACCCCTTAAAACACATAAAAACCCTATAAAAACTCTAAAAATCCTTAAACCCCAAAAAAATGTTAAAAAACTGTAAAAACATTAGAAACCCTAAAAAACTCAAAAAAATCCAAAAAACACAAAAAGACCCTAAATACCCTAAACACCCCTAAAACCCCTCAAAGTCCCCAAAACCCTAAAAACTATAAAAACCATAAAAATCCTAAAAAATCCCTAAAAATATGTGAAAACGTAAAAACCCTAAAAATCCTGAAAAAAACCCTGAAAACCATAAAAACCATTAAAACTGTAAAAAACCCAAAAATACATAAAACCCAAAAGAAACTTTTAAAACCCTAAACCCCTGAAAAAATTAAAAATTTTAAAAACCCTAAAAAATATTAAAAACCCTAAAAACTCCAAAAAGACCCACAAAACCCCAAAAGACCCTAAAACCCCTAAAAATCCCTAAAAATCCTAAAACCCTAAAAACCCCTAAAAACTATAAAAACCCTTGAAAACCATGAAAACCCTAAAAACCCTGAAAAAACAAAAAAAAATCTAAAAACCCTCAAAACCCCCAAAAATGTTAAAAACATTAAAAACTCTAAAAAACAATAAAAACCCAAAAAATCTAAAAAAAACACTAAAAACCGTAAAAACCCCTAAAAATCATAAAATCCCTAAAAACAATAAAAATTCTAAAAAACACCTATAAATCTATAAAAATGTAAAAAAACTCTAAAAACCCCTGAAACCTCTAAAAACCCCTAAAATCTTTTTGATTTTTCTTTTTTCGGGGTCTTTTGTGTCTTGGGTTGTAAGGGTCTTTTGGGTGTGGGTCATTTGACCCCTCCCCTCCCTTGTCTATCGTGTCTCTTTTCTTCTTTCTAATAAATTTGGGGGGGGAAGGAATAGCCCGACCCTCGCATCTTCCATGCAAAAAAAAACAAAAAAATCCTAAAAACCGCTAAAAACTCTAAAAACCCTAAAAACCCATAAAAACGTTAATAAATTCTAAAAACCTTAAAACCCTAAAAATACTAAAAAATCCTAAGTTCTCCAAAAGACCCTAAAAACCCTAAAACCCCCCAAAACCCACAAAATCCCCCAAAACCCTAAAAACTCCTAAAATCCATAAAATTTTTAAAAAATCCCCAAAAAAAGTAAAAAATACAAAAAACCCAAAAATACCCCTAAAAACCCCTAAAAACCTTAAAACCCCTAAAAATCATAAAAACCCCTAAAAACCTTAAAACCCCTAAAAACTTTAAAACCCTAAAAACCCATAAAAATCCTAAAAATAAAATAAAAATCTAAAAACCCTTAAAACCTCTAAAAAGGTAAAAACTTTAAAAAAACATAAAAATCCTAAAAACTCAACAAAAACACTAAAAACCCTAAAAAACCCTAAAAATTCTAAAAAATCCCTGAAAATCCCTAAAAATGTAACAACACTAAAAACCCTGAAAATCCCTAGAATGAAATTAAAAACCCCCTAAAAACATTAAAACCCAAAATACCCAAAAAAACCCCTAAAAACTACTAAAAACTCTAAAAACACTTTAAACCCCTAAAAATGTTCAAAACATTAAAAAACTCTATAAACCTTAAAACCCTAAAAACTAAAAAAAACTCAAAAACCACACAAGTCCCTAAAAACCCCCCAAAACCCAAAAAAACCCTGAAACCCCTAAAAACCCTCAAAATCCCTAAAACCCTTAAAACCAAAAAAATCCTTTAAAATCTCTAAAAAACCCTAAAAATGTAAAAACCCCGGGAAACCCTAGAAATCCATAAAACCCCTAAAACCATTAAAAATACTAAAACACATAAAAACCCAAAAACCACTAAATACTCCAAAAATCCTTAAATCCCTTAAAAACATTAAAAATGTTAAAAACTCTAAAAATCCCTAAAAACCCTAAAAAACTCAAAAAAAAAAACCAAAACCCAAAAGACCCTAAAAACCCTGAAAACCCCTAAAAACCCTAAAAACCCAGAAAAAACCTAAAACCATCAAAATCCCTAAAAACCATAAAAAACCCTAAGAGTATAAAAATCCTAAAAAATCCTTAAAGATCCATGAAAATGTAAAAAACCTTAAAAAGCCTAAAAACCCTAAAACCCATAAAAAACCTATAAAACCCCAAAAATCCAATAAATACTCTAAAACCCCATTAAATCCCTAAAATCCAATAAATACTCTAAAAACCCATTAAACCCCTAAAAACATTAACAAATGTTAAAAACTCTAAAACCCCTTTAAAACCCTAGAAAACTAAAAAAAACCTAAAAACCCAAAAAGTTCATAAAAACCTAAAAACCCTGAAAACCCTAAAGAACCTAAAAATCTATAAAAACCCTATCCAAAAAAACCTAAAAATCCCTAAAAACCCTGAAAAAGTAAGAAATACAGAAAACACAAAAAACCCACTGAAAAACATAAAAACCCCAAAAAACCTTAAAATCCCACAAAAACTCTAAAAACCCACTAAAAACCCTTAAACATATAAAAACGTTAAAAAACTCTAAAAAAACCTTAAAACCCATAAAAAATCCAAAATAGTCTAAAACCCAAAAAACCCAAAAAACCTCATAAACTACTAAAAACACTAAAATACCTTTAAACGCATCAAAATCCATAACAACCATAAAAAATCCTAAAATGTATAAAAATATTTAAAAATCCCTAAAAATCCCTAAAAACATAAAAACCCCTAAAAACCCTGAAACCCCCCCTAAAAACCATAAAAATCACTAAAAATCATAAAAAATCACAAAACCCATAAAAAATCTAAAAACCCGAAAAAAATCTCTAAAAACCCTTAAAACCCCAAAAAATGTTTAAAATGTTAAAAAAATATAAAAACCTGAAAAACACAAAAACCCAAAAAAACACAAAAAAAACCGTGAAAATACCTAAAAAACCTAAAAACCCTAAAAACCCCTAAAAACCTCAAAATACCTTAAAACCTTAAAACCCCTAAAATCCACAAAAATCCTAAAAACTCCCTAAAAATCCCTAAAAACATAAAAAACCTTAAAACCCAAAAAACCACGGAAAACCATAAAATACCCTAAAACCCTTAAAAACCCTAGTAACCCACACCATCCAAAAAAACCTAGAAACCCAAAAAAAGCATAAAACCCACTAAGAACTCTAAAAACCCTAAAAACCCTAAAAGCGTTAAAAACTCTAAAAAGCATAAGGACACTAAAATATAAAAAAACCCTAAAAACCCAAAAGACCCTAAAAACCCTAAAAACACCTAAAAATGATAAAATCTCTGAAAATAATAAAAAATCCTAAAAAATCCCTAAATATCCCTAAAAATGTAAAAAAACCTAAAACCTTTGAAGACCAAAAAAATCCTGAAAGCATTAAAAAATCTCTAAAAACCTTAAGGACCCTAAAATATCAAAAAAAACCCACAAACCTAAAAGACCCTAAAAACCCTAAAAACCCCTAAAAATGGTAAAAAACTCTAAAAAACCCTAAATACCCTAAAAATCCTAAAAAGCCCTAAAAATCCATGAAAATGTAAAAAACCCAAAAAACCTTGAAAACCATAAAAACCCCTAAAAGCCATAAAAATCCATAAAAACACATAAAACCCCTAATGATAACTAAAAACTCTAAAACCCTTTAAACCCCTAAAAATGTTGAAAATTATTAAAAACTATAAAAATCTTTTAAAACCCTAAAAAATTCAAACAAAACCTAAACCCAAAAGACCCTAAAACACTTGAAAATCCCTAAAAACCGTGAAAACCCCTAAAAACCATAAAAACCCCTAAAAACCATAAAAATCCTAAAAAAATACCTAAAAACCCTTGAAAACCATAAAAAATCCTACATTTTTTTAAAAACCATAAAAGCCAAAAAATCCTTAAAAGCACTAAAAGCTCTAAAAACCTTTAAAACCCCTAAAAATGGTAAAAAATGTTAAATACCAAAAAAAAATATTAAACCCCTAAAAACCCAAAAATACCCTAAAAACCCTAAAACATCCTAAAAACACTAAAAAGACATAAAACCTAGAAAAACCTAAATACCCCTAAAAAGCCTTTAAATCCCTAAAACCCTAAAAACCCTAAAAACCAAAAAGTCCTAAAAAATCCCTAAAAAGGTAAGAAAACCCTAAAACCATTAAAAACCCCTAAAAATCATAAAACCCCCCAAAACCTTAATACCCATAAAAACCCTAAAACCACTAAAAACTCTAAAAACCCTTCAAATCACTAAAAAAATTAAGAGAAGATGGAGCAAGGTTAGGAGCAAGGTCAGGAGCAGGGTAATCATGGGGATCTCGTGCATCCTCAAGCTGTGACCCCTACAGATGGGAAGACTGGGGATGAAATCTCGACACATCCTGAGGTTGGGCATAAATATCTATTTCAACTCTATGGAGTTATCAAAGCAAAGAAAATCTCCCTCTGGGAGGCTTTGGAGGTGTCTGGATCTAAGAAAAACTTTGCTGATGTTGTGAAATCGGCTGCATCACTCACTTTCATGGATTTTGGTGCTCCCTCCCCTGGTTGAGTCATTCGAAAAGGTCAGATTGTGCATGTCTCTTCAAATCAGGAATCATTGGAGGAGCGGGCCAGCCTATTCCGGTTCTCCATCATTGCGAGGGTGATTGTTTCGAAGGGGGAAAAACTTTGGCAAAGTGGGGATCTTTCCAAACACCTTTCGGAAATTTGGGGGTTCTTAGATTGGAAGATGACGGCCATGGGTCAGGACTTCTATCATATTGTTTTCCCCTCTGATGAGTGTAAATGGAGGGCCTGGAGCTTCGGGTCCCTCAGCCTTAAACCTGGCCTCCTGAGTATCCAAGATTTTGATCAGAATTTTGATCCATTCAGTGTCAAGAACACTTTTGCATAGGTATGGATTCATATCTATAAGCTAAAATGGTTCTACTAGCATCTGCTAATCATGTGTGATATAGCCTCAGTAGTTGGATTTCCAATTAGAATTGACAAGGAAATGGACAACCCAATATATGGGCACTATGAAAGAGTGCTGGTGGAGGTTGATATGGCGAGCACTCTGGTTGAGGAGGTTGTCTTCAACACCCCTGAGGATAGTCTGACCCTATAAATACAATATGAGAGGTGTCCAAAAATTTTCTCCCCATGTATTATACTCAGGCATTTGATTTATGAATGAAGGAGACTCGCATCCTTCTCGGCCTGTAATTTACAAGGGCATGATGCATCCCATTGCAGGAAGAAATGTGGGATGGTCGTGGAAAATCCACCGACTACGGCCCCTCTGGACAAGGAGGGAGCTGCCACTGTTAAGGTTATTGTAAGACCTGATGTTCAGAAAGAAGGTGAGGTTTCTGGACTCCTAGAGAAATTGGATGGTGGTCCTGTAATGCAGACTGGTATCCCCATGGTCATGGAGGTACCTCCTGTGGTCTCCAAAAACCACCCTATGGCAACCTTAATTCAGGATGCAGGTGCTACCCTGGTATTTCCTGAGAAAAATCATACTCATGCCCAGGAATACTTAGAGAGCTATTGTGGAGGTCTCTGGTGTTTCCATGAACATACATCATTTCCTAAGATTGGCTCGCAGCCGGTTCCCCCTCACCCAATGGAGGGTGTCCTGGCCTCGCCATGCCCGAATGAGTCTACAAGCTGAAAAAATGATGGCCCTGATGCTGTCCCAGAAACCCCAGCGCTGGCTCTCTCGAAGGAGGTTTATGTGCCCATCTGCCCTACAGGTCACCCTGCGGTTGGTCTGGAGTTCACAACTGTGGCATCAGACAAGGCGGCGAGAAAGTTGCAGAGGGTCCTTCAGGAGGTTCCCATTTTCACCCTCAAAAAATTTAACCCCCTCAACAGGGCCTTTTGGAGTGGTTCAGTGGACGAAGAGCAGGCCGAGGAGGAGTATGATAATGACTCCACTAAGTCACAAACAGAAGTGGTTTAGAATACAATGACAAGGTATCTTCTGCCAAATCCCGAGAAGCAAGATTTCGATAAACCTAAGAGGAAATGAATGAAAGGAAAGGGAAAAGGAATTACCCCTTCTCCTGTCCCTTTTGAGTCCCAATGAAGACAATGTTCTAGAACATCCAGGGGCTGGGAAATACTCACATGACAACAGCCCTTCGACACTTTCTTTCTCATAATCCTATGCTAATTGGGTTAGTTGAGCCCATGATCAAGTTTTCTAATTGGAAGGGTTTCAACTGGAACTCTCTTGGATACTCCCTCACCTCATCAAATGGTGATGCAAATGGTGCAGAAACCTTATGGGTGCTAAAGTATAATAGTTTCCAGGTTGTCTCGACTGACCCAGGTCCTCAAATGATCTCCCTCACTATTCTCTTGAATGATAACACCCTCACCATCTCTTTTGTTTATGCCTCATGCTCATACATTACTTGGAGACACCTATGGAGTAAGCTGGTATAGATTAGTTATTCCATTGATCAAAACTAGATGGTGATTGGCAACTTTAACATGGTACTGAGGCCTGAGGATAAGATGGGGCCAAACTTCTCTCGTACTGCCGCAAAGTATTTTTCCTCTTGTCTTGACCAATGTGATTTATCTGAGGTCTCCATTGCTGGAGTTTCCTTCACTTGGGGAAGGTACACCATTAAAGGTAGGCAGGCCAATAAACTAGACAAGTGTTTCTCTCATATTGGTGACAGTGGATCCCCAGTGGCTATATCCGGTTTCACTCTACCAAAATTCAATTCAGATCACAACCCTCTTGTTGTCGAACTAAGGGAGAGAGTCTCCAGGTCTTCCCCCCTACCATTTAACTTTAATAATGTGTGGATCACTATTTCTGGATGCAGGGAAGAGGTGTTGAAGGCTTGGAGAAGCATCTTTTCTGGTTGTCCCCATTTTATTGTGACCTCTAAGCTGAGGGAAGTGAAGCGCCGCTTGAAGGATTGGAGTAAGCGATCCTTCTCAGGGTTGGAGGTCGATATCAAAGAGGCTGAATATTAGCTTTCTACATGACAAATCATGTCTCAGCATCAGAATGCACCTTCAGGGGAAGAGCTTCGACTGCATTCAAATCTGGATGATTTACTGGCCCTTAAGGAGAAGCTCATGAAAGCACATTTTAATGTCAAATGGCTTCAAGATGGAGATCAAAACTCCAATTTATTTCACCATTTACATAGGGAAAGGAGGATTAAGAATAATCTGAGTGCGGTCCGTGTTGGTGATGTTATTTTCACCTTGATAGAGGATATTTCCAAGGCTGCGGTGGAGTAATTTCCAGGGATATGTGTAGATGATGGCCATGATTCTCCCTTGCTTTCAAACTCAATCCAGCCTTGTATTTTTGGTCAGAAAAATGAGGCTCTCATGGCTGTTCCTTCTGAGGGGGAATTTAGGGTGGAGCTCTTCTCTCTGAATATGGACAGTGTTGCGGGGCCGGATGGATTTGGAAATAAGTTCTTCATGTTACCAATGTGATTAGAGAATTTTTCTTCTTGGGCTTCATCCCTAATGGTGCAAATGCCAACTTCATTTCTTTGGTCCCGAAGGACAATTCCATTGTAATTGGTGACTTCTGACCGGTTGCTATAGGCAACACAATTCCGAAGATAATTAGTAAGATTCTTGTCATGAGGTTGGGGAAGACTTTGGGTGACATTATTACTCCAAATCAATTTGGATTCATCCCTAGACGATGCATCCAAACGTTCCTCTTCTCTTCTTCGGAAGGGATTAATTTAATGAGGAAGAAATCAGGGAAAGGTAGCTTTGCATTAAAGCTTGATATATCGAAGGCCTTTGATACTATAAAATGGATCTTCATTTTCAAGGTCCTTAGTAGATATGGATTTTATAACAACTTCCTCAACCTGATTTCCTCAATTCTCTATATTACTGGAATCTCGGTCCTGAATAATGGCTCCCCCATGGGTTCTTCACATGCTCCTGTGGAGTTAGAAAAGGGGATCCTCTCTCTGGTTTTCTCTTTGCAATGGTGGAGGATTACATGAGCCGCTGCATCCTCGATCTTTTGCAAGCAGGGTTGTACTCACCAATTAAAGCAGGCAGGGACCTTTATGTCCCCTCACACCTTCTTTATGCGGATGATATCCTCCTATTTGGGTTGGCTGATAAGAAAACCCTGTCTACAGTCAGATGAATCTTTTTACATTATGACAGTGTGACCAGACAAACAATCAGCTGGATGGAATCATCAATTTTGTTTGGAAATGGGGTCTCTTCTGCCAGGCAGCTTCGAATTGCCAATGTGATTGGGGTAAAGAGGGTCTATTTTCCATTTACCTACCTAGGGGTACCTCTTTTTTGGGGGAAATCAAAGTGATACTACTTGGAGAGAATTACTTCTAAAATTACTCAGCAAATATCTAAATGGAAGGGAAAGTGCCTCTCTCAAGCTAGAAGGGTCTACTTGGTTAACTCTGTTATTACCTCTATGTTTGTGCATGCTTTCTCTATCTACAGATGGCCGGCTAGTCTCCTTAAAAGACTGAATGCAAAAATAAGGAATTTTGTTTGGACAGGTTCTATCAACGAACGGAAGTTGGTCTCTATGTCCTAGAAGCACTGCACAAAGCCGATTCGTTTGGATGGGCTTGGTATTAAAGATTTGCAACGCTTTAATGAAACCATGATTGGGAAGTTCAATTGAAGTCTTCTCGAGACCCATGGTGATGGTCTGTACTTTCTCAAGGAGAGATTCACGCGCAGGCTATGCGATGGATTTACTAGGTATATCTCTTCCTCGATCTGGCATACTTTATGATCTTCTTACAGGGATATTATGTCTCAATCAAAATGCATTGTGTCAAGGAACTCTACACTGAATTTCTGGTCTACCCCATGGCTGGAGCATCCCATCTCAGAGGTGATAACGCCTCCCTAGGACATAGGAAATTTAACCATTGCTGGTCTCATCCAGCAACGCAGTGACTCAGGGATATGACTCCCGGATAATATCATCATGCAAGTCCAGAAATATGCCTTCGCAGACATTGATACAGTCATTTGGATGCCCAGTATGATGGGTAAATTCAATACTCATGACTATTACATATTCAAGTGCCTGTATGGTCTAGCCTCCCCATCGTGGTTGCTTAAATTCAGAACACCTTTTATCCCCCCCCATGCTTTGTTCTTATATGTAAAATCTGGTGGAATTGGCTCCCAACTCATGAGCAGCTGAAGATGGTCGGCTGGCAACTTGCCTCTACTTGTTTATTATGCAAGAAGGCTGAGGAGAACTACGATCATATCTTTCTACAATGCACCTTTGCTTCAGAACTTTGGAACTACTTGTTACAATGCTTCATTCTAACTTGTAGCCTGCGAGGATTGATCTGTGACTTCTTGCGTGGCCTGGTGGAGATGAACCGAAGCGACCAAGTCCACAACCTGTTGGTTGCTTGTGTGGCAGCGACTGTTCACTATGTTTGGGTTGCTCGTAATGCTACAACCTTCAATCAAAATGCCCTCTCGCTGCATGGGGTGGTGGTGGTGATCATCCACAAGATGATCCAGAATGCCTCACGATTACAAACAAGTTCGATGTTCAATGATGTTAGTGATCTGACAGTCTTGTGCTCTCTTGGGGTTGGTTGCAGAAGCAGAAAACCAATGGTCCTGAAGTACATTATATGGATTCCCCCACTCCCATCATGGATAAAGGTAAATGTTAATGGTGCGGCCCTGGGAGCTCTTGGACCCTCGGGGTGTGGTGGAGTTTTTCGTACCTACAGAGGATTATTAAAGGGCGGTTTCTTTTATTTTATTGGGGATGACTGTGCTTATGAAGTGGAGCTATGGTCTATCATAAGGGCTATGAAATTTGTGAGTCAGTTCAAGTGGACACGGCTTTGGATTGAGTTTGATTCGATGCTCATGGTTTCTGCACTCAAAGGATTTTCCAGGGACGTTCCGTGGAGACTTTTACCGCACTGGATTGAGTGTCTTAATATTTCTCGGTCCCTGAGATTTATTATTTAACATACAAATAGGGAGGCCAATTCGGTTGCGGATTCTCTCTCCAAAAGAGCGATTGAGGAAGGATGTACTATGTGGTCCTTCATCACTCCACCTTTTTTTACTCCGGTTGTCGATTTAGATTTGAAGGGTGAGATACACTCTCGTCCTTGTAGGCCTATCTTGTAGCTGTCTGTTTATGTTTTATTAAATTTGGGGGGGGGGGGGGGCTAGGCTAGCCTAGTCCTTCACCTCTTTTACCCTAAAAACATTAAAAACATTAAAAACTCTAAAAACCTTAAAAACCCTAAAAACTAAAAAAACCATAAAACCCCAAAAGACCCTAAAAATCATAAAAATACCAAAATCCACCAAAATCCATAAAACCCTTAAAAAAAATCCTAAAAAATCCCCAAATATCCCTGAAAACATAAAAAACCCTACAAACATTGAAAACCCCCTGAAAACCATAAAAGCCTTTAATACCATAAAAATCCTAAAACCCCACAAAAATCCTAAAAAACACCTAAAAATTCTAAAAACCCATAAACCCCCTAAAATCCTTAACAAATGTTAAAAAACACCAAAAACCCAAAACACCCTAAAAACTCAAAAAACCCTAAAAACCTAAAAATAACCTAAAACCCTAAAAAACCCTAAAAACCGTAAAACACCTCAAAATCCAAAATAAACACTAAAACCCCTAAAAATCATAAAAATGCTAAAAAACCTTTAAAATCCATGAAAACTAAAAACCCTAAGAACCTTGAAAACCCCTGGAAAACCATAAATACCCCTAAAGACCATAAAAACCCCTAAAAACTCATAAAAACCCAAAAATAATTCTAAAAACTCTAATACCCTAAAACCCCCTAAAAACGTTAAAAACTTTAAAAAACTCTAAAAACCCTTAAAAACCTTAAAAAGCTAAAAAAATCCCTAAAATCCAAAAAGACCCTAAAATCCATAAAAACCCTAAAAACCCTAATAAACCATGAAAAACCCTAAAACAACTCAAAATCCCCAAAACCCTAACAAATCATAAAAACCATAAAAATACTAAAAAGGGATAAGAAATCCTTAAAAACTTAAAAAAAGCCTAAAAAACCCATAAAACCCATAAAAATCCCTAAAAACATTAAAAACCCTACAAACCTATAAAAAACTTAAAAACCACTAAAAATTTCAAAAAACCCTAAAACATTAAAAAACATAAAAAAACTGTAAAAACTCATAAACCCCTAAAAACTAAAAAATAACCTTAAAAACGAAAAGACCCTAAAAACCCTAAAAAACCATAAAAACCATAAGAAACCTAAAAACCCTCAAAATCCTAAATATTCCTAAACAAAAAAATAATAATAAAAATCCTTGAAAATCCCTGAAAACCTGAAAAACACTAAAACCCCCAAAAAACCCTAAAATCTCCCAAAACCCCCCCAAAACTATAAAAATCCCAAAAAACCTTAAAATCCCATAAAAACTACTAAAAACAATAAAATCCTTTAAAACCCCTATAAATGTTAAAAAACATTAAAAACTCTAAAAACCCTTAAAACCCCTAAAAATTGATAAAAAACCCTAAACACCAAAAAGACCCTAAAAACCCAGAAAACCCCTAAACCCCCTAAAAAACCTAAAAACCCTCAAAATTATTTAAAACGCTAAAAAACATAAGGACCATAAAAATCCTAAAAAGCCCTAAAAATGCCTTAAAACATAAAATATCCCAAAACCCTAAAAACCTAAAAAACCCATAAAAACCCTAAAAACCATGAAAATCGCTAAAAACCTTATAATCCCTAAAATGTAAAAAAATGTTAAAAGACTCTGAAAAACCATAAAACCCTAAAAACTCAAAAAATACCCCTTAAAAACACAAAAACCCTAAAAACCATGAAAACCCATAAAAACCTTGATAATCAATGAAAACCTCTAAAACCCTCAAGATCCCTAAAAATCCTAAAACCCCAAAAAATCATAAAAATCTGAAAAATCCCTAAAAATTCTTGAAAATAAAAAAACCCTGAAAACCCTCTCAAAACCATAAAAATCGCCAAAATTTTTAAAAACCCATAAATACCCTAAAATCACTAAAAACTCTTAAAACCCTTTAAACCCCTAAAGATGTTAAAAACTATAAAAAACCTTAAAACCTGAAAATTTCAAACAAAAAAAAACCAAAAACATAAAAAGACCCTAAAACCCCTAAAAACCCCTGAAAAACCATAAAAACTCTCAAAATCCCTAAAAACCCTAAAAATTCGAAAGAAGTCCAAAAAATCCCTGAAAACTTAAAAATCCCTAAATACCATAGAAAACCCCCTTAAAACCTTTAAACCCCTAAAAACCTTAAAACCCTTAAAACCCCTAAAAATTTTAAAAACATTAAAAACTCAAAAAACCCTTAAAACCTTAAAAAATCAAAAAATAACCAAAAATACCCAAAAAATACACTTAAACCCTTAAAAACCCTAAAAACACTAAAACCCCTCAAAATCCCTAAAAGCCTAAAAACCATAGAAACCATAAAAATTCCTAAAAATCCTTTAAAACATAAAAACCCTAAAAACCTTGAAAATCCCTTGAAAACCATAAAACCCCCTAAAAACCTTTAAAAACCCTAAAAACCCATAAAAAACAACAAAAAACTCTAAAAACCCTAAAACCCCTAAAAAAGATGAAAATATAGAAAAACTCTAAAAAATATTTAAAACCTTAAAAAATAAAAATAACCCCCTAAAAAGACCCTAAACCCCTGCAAAAACCCTAAAACCCTAAAAACTTAAAAAACCCTAAAACACTTAAAATCCCTTAAAACCCCCAAAATCATAAAAATCCTAAAAAAGACCTAAAAATCAATGAAATGTAAAACCCCTAAAACTTGTAAAAACCCTTGAAACCCATAAAAAACACTAAAAACTAAAAAATACATAAAAACCATAAAACCACTATAAAATCTAAAAACCCTTAAACCCCTAAAAATGATAAATAACTCCAAAAAAGTAAAAAAACCCTCAAAAACTCAAAAACCCTAAAACCCCCCAAAAGACCATAAAACCCCTAAAACCCATATAAACCATGAACACCCCTAAAATCATAAAAATCATGAAAACCATAAAAAACCATAAAAACCATAAAATTCCTCTAAATTCCTCAAAATCCTTGAAAATGTAAAAAACCCAAAAACTCGAAAAAACCCTTGAAAACCATAAAACCCATAAAAACATTTAAAACCCTAAAAGACCATAAAAACTCTTAAAACTGGCTAAAAAAATCTAGAAACACATAAACTCCCTAAGATATTAAAAAATGTTAAAAAACTCTAAAAAATCTTAAAACCCCCAAAAACTTTAAAAACCCCTAAAACCCAAAAAAACTAAAACCCATAGAAAAAACCTAAAAACCCTAAAAAAACCTTGAAATACCAACCCCCCCCCCAAAATCCATAAAAACCCTAAAAACCCCTAAAATCATAAAAATACTAAAAGAGCTCAATAAATATCTGAAAACATAAAAAACCTTAAAAACCTTGAAAACCCCCTGAAATCCATAAAACCCTTCAAAAAATTAAAGAAACCTAAACACCAAAAAAAAACTCTAAAAACAAAAAAAAATCAAAAGGCCCTTAAACCCTTAAAATGTTAAAAACGTTAAAAAACTCAAAAAAAACATAAAACCCCTAAAAAATTAAAAAAAAAACTAAAAACCTAAAAAACCTAAAAAGAAACTAAAAACCCAAAAAACCCAAAAACCCAAAAAACCCTTAAAACCATAAAAAACCTAAAAAAGACATATATATCCCTAAAAACATAAAACCCCCTTAAAACCCTAAAAAACCCCTCAAAACCATAGAAACCACTAAAAACAAAAAAAACTCAAAAAACCTTAAAACCCACTAAAAACTCTAAAAACCCTTAAAACCCTTAAAACCCCTAAAAATATTAAAAAACGTTAAAAGACTCTAAAAACCTTTAAAACCCCTAAAAATAAAAAAGCCCTAAAAACAAAAAATGAACATAAAACCCATGAAACCCTAAAAATCCTAAAAAACCCTGAAATCTCAAAAAACCCATAAAATCTATAAAAAACTAAAATCCCCTAAAAACCATAAAAATCCCAAAAAATCGCTAAAAAGGTAAAATACCCTAAAATCCCTAAAAACCCATGAAACCATAAAAACCTCCAAAAACATTAAAAACCTTAAAAACCCATAAAACCTTAAAAAACTACTAAAACACCAAAACCCATTAAAACCCCTGAAACTGTTAAAAACATTAAAAAGTATAAAAAATCATAAAAAGCCTAAAAATTGCAAAAACCCCTTAAAACCCTGAAAACCCTAAAAACCCTAAAAACCAATGAAAATGACTAAAAACCCTCAAAATCCCTAAAAACCATGAAAACCCTAAAAACCATAAAAATACTAAAAAATCCATAAAAATCCATGAAAATATTAAAACCCCTAAATACCTTGACAACCCCTTAAAACATAAAAACTCCTAAAAACCGTCAAAATAATAAAAACCAATAAAATCCCTAAAAACCACTAAAAACCTTAAAACCACATAAACCCAAATGTTAAAAATTATAAAAACCCTATAAAACCCCCAAAACTCAGAAAAAACCTAAAACCCCTGAAAAAATTCATAAAACCCATAAAAAACCGTAAAAACCCCTAAAAAGATTATAAAACCATAAAACCCATAAAACCCTAAAAACCGCTAAAAATCTAAAAACTCTTAAACCCCCTAAAAATGATAAAAACTTCAAAAACCCCTAAAAACTAAAAAAACTCTAAAAACCCCAAATGAACCTAAAAACCCTAAAAACCCTGAAATACCATAAAAACCCTCAAAATCCATAAAATCCATAAAAACCCTAAAATTATAAATATCATAAAAAGGCCATAAAAATCCCCGAAAACTTTAAAAACTCTAAAAACTAGCTAAAAACCAAAAACTCCTAAAAACCTTAAAAACCCTAAAAACCCATACAAACCTTAAAAACCCTTGAAACCCCTAAAAATGTTGAAAAAACTCTAAAAACCTTAAATTCCCCAAAAAACACAAAAAACCCATAAATACCAAAAAAGTCTCTAAGAACCTTAAAAACCCTTGAAAACCCTAAAAACCCAGAAAAATACAAAAAACCCTCAAAATCACTAAAACCCCTCAAAAACCCTTATCTGCTGAGTCTCTTTTTCTTTATAATAATTTGGGGGGGGGGTCGGGAATAGCCCGAACCTCGCATCTTCTTTGCCCTAAAAGACTAAAAATGTTAGAAACTCTAAAAAACCTTAAAACCCCTAGAAAAAATTAAAACCCCTAAACAACTCAAAAAAACTCTAAAACCCTAAAAAGATCATAAATACTATGAAAAACCTTTAAAAACATAAAAACTATCAAAATCCATAAAAACCCTTAATCTCCCCAAAACCATAAAAATCCTAAGAAAATCACGAAAAGTCCCTAAAAATATAAAAAACCCTAAAAACCCTGAAAGATCCCATAAAACCATAAAAAACCCCTAAAATCTTAAAAACATAAAAACCTATAAAAACCCTAAAAACCCACTAAAAACTCTAAAACCACTTAAACCCCTAAAAATGTTAAAAACTCTAAAAACCCTTAAAAACCCTAAAAACTCAAAAAAACCCCTAAAAACCCAAAAGGCCCTAAAGCCCCTGAAGAACCCCAAAACCCCTCGAAAACCCTAAAACCCATCAAAACCCCTAAAATCCCTAAATACCATAAAAACCCTAAAAAATCCCTAAAAATCCCTGAACATGTAAAATACCCTAAAATCTCTGAAAGACCCCTGAAAATAATAAAACCCCTAAGAACCTTAAAAAACCCAAAAACGCATAAGAACCCTAAAACCCACTAAAAACTATAAAACCCCTAAAAAAGTTAAAAAACTCTAAAAAAATTATGAACCATAAAAAACTAAAAAAACCCTAAAACCCCAAAAAGACCCCAAAAACCCAAAAAACCTAAAAACCCTAAGAACCCATGAGAAACCCTAAAACCCCTCAAAATCCCTAAAAACCCTTAAAATCCCTAAAAACCATAAAAACCATAAAAATCCTAAAAAAATCCCAACAATCCATGAAATCATAAAAAATACTAAAAACATTGAAATTCCACTAAAAACCATAAAAACCCCAAAAATATTAAAAACCCTAAAAACCAATAACAACCATAAAAACCACTAAAAACTCAAAAGAAAACCCTATAAACCCTTAAAAATGTTAAAAACTCTAAAAAACCTTTAAACCCCTAAAAACTCAAAAAACCCACTAAACCCCTAAAAGATGATAAAAATACTAAAAACCATAAAAAACCATCAAAAATGCTAAAATCCCTCAAAATATATAAAAATTATAAAAACCCTAAAACCCATCAAAATCCGAAAAATGCCCTAAAAATCCTTGAAAATAGAAAAAACCCAAAAAACATTGAAAAATCCATGAATACCATAAAAACCCTTAAAAACCATAAAAATGATAAATATCCACAAAATCCCTAAAACCCAATAAAAATTCTAAAAGCCCTTTAAACCCCTAAAACTTTAGAAGATGTTAAAAACTCTAAAAACCATTAAAAACTCTAAATACTCAAAAAAACACTAAAACCCAAAATGACCCTAAAACCCTGAAAACCCCTAAGAATCTAAAAACCCTGAAAACCCCTAAGAACCTAAAAACCCTGAAAACCCCTAAAAATCATCAAAATCTATAAAAACCCTAAAACAATAAAAAACCTAAAAATGCATGAAAACGTAACAAACCCTAAAAACACTACGAACGCCTGAAAACCATAAAGCCCCTAAAAAAATTTAAAAACCCTGAAAAATCCATAAAAACCCTAAAACCACTAAAATTTATAAAAACCCTTAAAACATTTAAAAATGTTAAAAAACTCTAAAAAAACTTAAACTCCTAAAAACTCAAAAAAAAAACCCAAAACCCCATAAATACCCAAAAAACTATAAAAACTCTAAAATGTATAAAATCCTAGAAAAACCCTAAAGCCCTCCAAATCCCTAAAACCCCTAAAAACCCTTTAAAACCATAAAAATATGAAAAAAATACCTAAAAATTCTGAAAAAATAAAATATCCTAAAAACCATGAAAACCCCCTTAAAATCATAAAACCCCTAAATAAATTGAAAACCCCTAAAACCCATTGATAAATATTGATGGAGGCGCAATCCCCTGGATCTCTCTCTCGCTCGACGCCTCTTCCCCTGGTTTCTTCTTGGGATCTTGATGTTGGGCCCTCAATCTGCTCTCGAAAATAGTGTTCTCTAGATGCGTTCCTTGACCTCAAGACGGTTTTCCTTTGGCGGCTTCGTCCTCCCCGAACGGCTCCCTTGATCTCAGCTTCAGAAGGGATTTTATTTCTTTGCTGGCGCGCTTGGGTTTTTTTTGCTTTGGAGATTGCACAAGTCGATGCAGACTCAAATTGTTCTGATCTGGCTTGTGGCAATGAAGGATCATTGGCGGTTGGCTTCCTTCATGGTTTTCTATCACGAATCGGGGTTGACCTCGCAGATCTGGGACCTCAGGCAGGTCAACGGAGTCGGCAGCCTCAACGATGGACCAGGGTGCTCCGGCAATGCGGATTCTGGACTCAATGACGGGTGATCTTTCCTGATTTGCTGCTTCGGTCTTCTACGTGTTTTGGTAAGGTGAGTTTCTGCGACATTGATTTGCAGCTGGTTGTTTCCTGGTGTATTCTCTGGATCTGTGGAGGTCTTTGGCGGTTGGTTCTTGAGGTGGTGATGGGGGCTCTTAGATCTGCTCAAGGGTTGCAAGGGGCACAAATGATAGCGTCTTGGCATCAGTTTGTGTGGAAATTTCATTTTCAGGTGCGTATGATTCTGCCCTTGCTGCTCGCTGTTGATGCTGGTTCTGGTTGGAAGTCTTTGAGTCTTAAGACCCATGGTTCTTTGGTTGCGGTGCTGGTCATGATCCATTGTGGGTTCTGGTTACTGGATTTGTTGGGAAATTTTAGGCGTGGTCTGGTGATGCTATGCGATTCTACTGGGGCGACTTCCTGTAGCTGGTTTTTGTCTTTTGGGTGTTGGGTGCTGTAGCCTGGTCCTGGGTTTGGGTGCTGGTGGTGTGTTGTTAGCTCTGTGGTGGGGTGCAGAGCATCGAGAGTTGTTGGCTGTTGGATTACTTGGTGCTGGTAGATGTACTTTGCTGGTGAATGCTGGATGATGGTTCTTCGTATGGTGGATATCCTTAGTGAGGAGGTGTTGGATACTGGATCAAGTGAGATTGGATATTGGTCGCTGCTTTGTGTGATTGGATGTTGGTTGCTACTTGGTGGTGAACTGTTGAATGATGGTGATGATGAGGCATGTGATTTTGATGCTGGTGGTTATGTGATGTTGGATGCTGGTGGTTCTGTGATGTCGGATGCTCGTGGTTCTGGATGTTGGCTGCTGCTTGGATGGGAGGTGCTGAAGCTATGGTTTATGGTTGTGCTACTGCTGGGTGTGGGTTGCTGTTTGAGTTTGGATGCTGGTTGTTGGTTAGCTGTGAGCTGCTGGATGCTGGTTGATGCTGGATGATGGTGGTGGCTGCTTTGTTTTGTGTGTTTTTTCTTTTTTCGTTCCTGGTTTTTATTTTTTTGGGTCTTTTGTCTTGGGTCGTTAAGGGTTTTTGGGTGTGGGTCGACTAACCCCTCCCCTCCCTTGTCTGTTGTGTCTCTTTTTTTTTAATAAATCTGGGGGGCTGGGAATAGCCTGACCCTAGCATCTTCCTTGCCCTAAAACCCATTAAACCCTAAAAAAAATGAAAACTCTAAAAACCATTTAAACCCCTAAAAACATTAAAAATGTTAAAAACCCTGAAAACCATAAAAACCCTAAAAACTCAAAAAAACTTAAAACTCAAAAGGACCCTAAAACCATGAAAAACCCTAAAATTGAAAAAACAATTTAAACCCCTAAAAACCCTCAAAATCCCCAAAACCCCTCAATATCCCTAAAAACCCTTAAAACCCCTAAAAACCATAAAAATCCTAAAAAATCCCTAAAAATGTAAAAAACCCCTAAAAACCTTAAAAACCCTAAAAACCCATAAAAACACTAAAAACCCAATAAAAACACTAAAAACCATTAAAACCCCAAAAACTTTAAAAAACTATAAAAAACCTTAAAACCTTAAATTACTAAATTAACCCTAAAACCCTAAAAGGACCTTAAAACCCTGAAAAATCCTAAAAACCCTAGAAAACCATGAAAACCCATGAAAACCCTCAAAATCCCTAAAAACCCTAAAAAATTTAAACCTGTAAAAATATTTCAAAAGACCTAAAAATACCTGAAAACATAAAAAACCCTAAAAAACTCCTGAAAATGATAAAAAAACCCTCAAAACCTTAAAACCCATAAAAACCACTAAAATATATAAAACCCTTAAACCCCTTAAAAACATTAAAAAAGTATAAAAACTCTAAAGAACCTTTAAAACCCTAAAAATAAAAAATAAAAACCCTAAAACAAAAAAGGATCCTAAAACCCCTAAAAACCCCTAAGAATCCTGGATAACCCTAAAAAACCTCAAAATTACCTACAAACCGAAAAAACCCCTAAAAACGATAAAATACCTAAAATTCCAAAAAAAATCCATGAAAACATGAAAAAATCTAAATACCTAGAAAATCCACTGAAAACAATAGAAACTGCTAAAAACCAAAAAACTATAAAAACCCTTAAATCCCCAAAAAAATGTTGAAAACATTAAAAACTCTAAAAACCCTAAAAACAAAAAACACCCTAAAAACCATAAAAACCTTGAAAACGCCTAAAAACCCTCAAATTCCTGAAAAACCTAAAAACACATAAAACCATAAAATTCATAAAAAATCCCTAAAAATCCTAAAAAAAGAAAAAACCCTAAAGCTTAAAAATCCTTGAAAACCATAAAAACCCCTTAAAACCTTAAAAAACCCTAAACCCCATAGAAAACCTAAAAACCACTAAAAACTCAAAAAACCCTTAAAACCCCTAATAACATTAAAAAATGCTAGAAACTCTAAAAGCCAAAAAAAACCCTAAAAAACTAAAAAAAACCATAAAAACCCAAAAAACCCAGAAAAACCAAAAATACCCTAAAAATAGTGAAAAACCCAAAAACCCCTCAAATCCCTAAAATCCATTGAAATCCTAAAAAATCTCTAAAAACCCGTAAAAACTTAAAAAACACAAAAAACACTGAAAACCCTTTAAAATTCATAAAAATACTGAAAAAAATTTAAAACCCTAAAAAACCTTAAACCATTAAAAACTCTAAAAAACTTTAAAACCCCTAAAAATGTTGAAAAACTCTAAAATCTTAAAAACCGCAAAAAAAAAATAAAAAACACCCAAAAAGACCCTAAAACCCTTGAAAAACACTAAAAATCATAAAAACCCTAAAACCCTCAAAATCCCTAAATCCCTAAAAAACACTAAAAACCATTAAAATCCTAAAAAAGCCCTAAAAATCCCTAAAAATGTAAAAAACCCTGAAAAACCCCTGAAAACCATAAAAACCACTAAAAAAACTTTAAAAACCCGAAAAATACATAAAAACCCTAAAAACCCACTAAAAATAATAAAAACCCTTAAAACCCCTAAAACGTCAAAAACATTAAAAAATCCCAAAAATCTAAAACCTCTAAAAACTAAAAATAATAATAATAACCCAAAAATATCCTAAAAGCCATGAAAACCCCAAAAAACCCTCAAAATACCAAAAAACCCTAAAAACCATAAAATCCAAAAAAAATCCGAAAAATCCCTAAAAATCCCAAAAAATTTAAAAATCCCTAAAAACTATAAAAACCAATGAAATTTTTTTAAAAAACCCTAAAAACATAGAAATCCTAAAAATTACTAAAAAATCTAAAAACCCTTCAAACCCCTAAAAATGTTAAAAACATTAAAAACACTAAAAAACCATTCAAACCTTAAAAAAACTCAAAAAAATCGCAAAATCCAAAAAGACCCTAAAATCACTAAAAAACCCTAAAAACCCTCAAAATACCTAAAAACCCTAAAAACCCAAAAAACCATTAAAATACAAAAAAATCCAGAAAATCCATGAAAATATAAAAACCCTAAAAACCCATAAGAAACCTTGAAAACCATAAAAACTGCAAAAAATCATAAAAACCCTAAAAACCCATTAAAACCCAAAAAAACACAAATAAATTGAAATCCCCTAAAACCCCCAAAAACATTAAAAACATTAAAAACATTAAAAACTATAAAAACCTTAAAACACTAAAAAAACTCAAAGAAAACCCTAAAACCACGAAAGACCCTAAAACCCCTAAAAACCCTTAAAACCCCTTAAAACCATGAAAACCCCCCAAAACCCTCAAAATCCCTAAAAACCTAAAAAAACCCCCAAAACCCATAAAAATCCAAAAAATACCTGAGAACATAAAAAACCTAAAAACCTTGAAAAACCATTGAAAAACATAAAAAACCTAATAAACCATAAAAGCCGTAAAAACCACTAAGAACTCTATTAACACTTTAAACCCCTAAAAATGATAAAAAAATTAAAAAAATCTAAGAACATTAAAACCCCTAAAAACTCAAAAATACCATAAAAACCCAAAAGATCCTAAAAACCTTGAAAACTCTAAAAACCCTAAACACCCCCAAAAACCCTCAAATCCCTAAAAACCCTAAAATCCATAAAAATCCTAAAAAATACTTAAAAATACCTTAAAATATAAAATCCCCTAAAAACTCTGAAAACCATAAAACCCTAAAAACCTTAATAAACCCTAAACCCACTAAAAGATCCGAAAAACCCTTAAAACCCCTCTAAATGTTTAAAACCAATAAAAACATTAAAAACTCTAAAAAACTAAAAAAAACCACAAAAAATGAAAAGATCCTAAAACCCCTAAAAATGCTAAAAACCCTAAAAAATCGTGAAAAGCCCTAAAAACCCTCAAAATCAATAAAAACCCAAAAACCCTAACAAACCTAAAAAACCTAAAAAGGACCTAATAATCCCTGAAAATGCAAAAAACCCTAAAAACCCTGAAACCCCCCTAAAAACCATAAAACCCCTAAAAACCTTAAAAATCCATAAAACCCATAAATACCCTAAAAACCACAAATAACTCTAAAAACCATTAAAACCCCAAAAAATGTTTAAAAATTTAAACAAATCCAAAAAACCTTAAAAACACTAAAAAACTTAAAAGAATCCTAAAAACCGAAAGAGACTCTAAAAACCCAGAAAATCCCTAAAAACTCCAAAAAACTCTCAAAATCCATAAAAACCCTAAAACCCATAAAAATGTGAAAAAATATATGAAAATCCCTGAAAACGTAAAAATCACTAAAAACCTCGAAAAACTCCTCAAAACCATAAAACACCCCTAAAAACCTTAAAAACGTCAAAACCCCATAAAAACCCTAAACCATAAAAAACTCTAAAACCCCTGAAAACAAAAAAACATTAAAAACTCTAAAACCCCCTGAAAACCTTAAAAACCTAAAAAAACCTAAATCTTAAAAAATGGCCAAAAAACGTTGAAAACCCCTAAAACCACTAAAAACCTAGAAAACCCTTAAAGTCCCTAAAAACCCTAAAAAACACCATAACCCATAAAAAACATAAAAAATCCCTAAAAATCCTTGAAAATGTAAAAACCCCTAAAAACCCTGAAAACCCCTTAAAAACCATAAAAACCCCTAAAAACCTTACGAACCCTAACACCCCCTAAAAACCCTAAAAACCACTAAAAACAATAAAAACCCTTAAACCACTAAAAATTATAAAAAATGTTAAAAGAATTTAAAAAACCTTAAAATCCCTAAAAAACTCCAAAATTCATAAAACCCAAAAAGAACCTAAAAACTTGAAAAACCATAAAAACCCATAAATCCCTGAAAAACCTGAAAAGCCCTCAAAATTTTTAAAATCCATAAAAATCCCTAAAGAACATAAAAATCCAAAAAAGGCCCTAAAAATACCTAAAATATAAAAAACCCTAAAAACCCTAAAAACCCCTTAAAACCACAAAAATCCCAAAAAAACATAAAACCCATAAAAACCCTAAAAATAACTAAAAACCCTAAAAATGTTTAAAATATTAAAAACTATAAAAATAATAAAAACCCTAAAAAACTCAAAAAATCCTAAAAGACCCTAAAAAACCTAAAAACCCTAAAAACCCTAAAACCCCTAAAACCCCTAAAAAGCTTCAAAATCCCTAAAAACCATAAAAATACTAAAAATACCTAAATAAACCTGAAAACATTAAATCCCTTAAAACCCCAGAAAACTCCTAAAAACCATAAAACCCCTAAAATTTTAAAAAACACTAAGAATTAATAAAACCCTGAAAAAACACAAAAAACTCTAAAAAACCTTAAAAGTCCTATAAACCACAAAAAAACCCAAAACCCCAAAAAAGTCCCTAAAAACCTTGAAAACCCCTAAATCCCCTAAAAACCCGAAAACCCCAAACACCCTCAAAATCCCTAAAAACCATGAAAACCCTAAAAACCCTACAAAAAGTAAAAAACCAAACAAAACCCAAAAAACCTCTGAAAACCATAATAACCCTAAAATCCTAAAAACCCTTAAAACCATAAAAACCCTAAAAATGTACAAAAAATCTAAAACCCTTAAATCCCCTAAAAATGTTAATAATGTTAAAAACTCTAAAAAACCTTAAAGCCCTTAAAACCCCAAAAAACCCCCTAAAACCTTGAAAAACCATAAAAACCCTCAAAAAACTAAAAAACCATAAAAATCCTAAAAATCATTGAAAATATAAAAAACTGTCAAAACAATAAAAACCCTAAAACCCCCCTAAAAACCATAAACCACTAAATACCTTAAAACCTTTAAAATCCTAAAAATCCTAAAAACCCACTAAAAACTCTATGATTCAGAAAAATGTTAATTTTTTTAAAAACTCTCAAAACCCATAAAACCACTAAAAACTGAAAAAAAACCATAAAACTCCAAAAGACCCTAAAAACCCTGAAAACCCCTCAAAATCCTTAAAAACCATTAAAATCATAAAAATCCCTAAAAACATAGAAAACCGTAAAAACCATGAAAACCCACAGAAAACCAAAAAAAAACCTAAACACCTTAAAAACTCTAAAACCTCATAAAAATAGTAAAAACACTTAAAGGTCTAAAACCCCTAAAAACATTAAAAATGTTAAAAACTCTAAAAAACACCTTAAAACCCTAAAAAACTCAAAAAACCCTTAAAACCCAAAACGACCCAAAAAACCTGAAAAACTCTAAAACCCCTAAAAAACCATGAAATACCCTAAAACCAATCAAAATCCATAAAACCCCAAAAACCCCCTAAAAATGATAAAAATCCTAAAAAAGTCAAAAATCCATGAAAACATAAAAACCCCTAAAAATCCTGAAAAAACCATGGAAAACCGTAAAACACTTAAATCTTCAAAAAAATCCTAAAACCCATAATACCCTAACAACCCACTAAAAACTCTAAAATACCTTAAAACCCCCAAAGGTGCTAAAAATTTCAAAAAACCGTAAAACCCATAAAAAACTAAATAATACCCTAAAACCCAAAATGATCCTAAAAACCTTGAAAAATCCAATAAACCCTTCAAAAACCCTAAAACATCTGAAAACATTTAAAACCCCAAACCCCCCCCCCCTAAAAACCACTAAAAACTTTTAAATCCTTGAAACCCCCTAAAATCATTAAAAACTCTAAAAAACCTTAAAAACCTAAAAACACAAAAAAACCCTAAATGCCAAAAAACCCAAAAAACCCGGAAAACAATAAAAAACTAAAAAAAACCCTAAAAATACCCTAAAAACACTCAAAGTCCCTCAAAACCATAAAATTCCTAAAAATCCCTAAAAATACCTGAATACGTAAAAAATCCTAAAAACCATAAAAATCCTTAAAAACCCTTAAAAACCACAAAAACCCTAAAAATCACTTAAAATAAAAAAACACATTTAAACCCCAAAAACATTAAAAATGTTAAAAAAATCTAATTTTTTTTAAAAACCCAAAAATACCCTAAAACTCGAAAAGACCCGAAAACCCCTGAAAACCCCTAAAAACATTAGAAAACCGTGAAAACACAAAAAACCTATCAAAATCCCAAAAAACCCAAAAAACCTAAAACCCATAAAAATCATAAAAAATCCCATAAAATCCCTGAAAATTTAAAAACCCCTAAATATCCTGAAAAAACATTAAAAAATATAAAAACCCTATAAACCTTAAAAACACTAACAAACCATTAAAACCTAAAAACCCACTAATAACTTTAAGACACTTTAAACCCATAAAAACGTTAGAAACATTAAGAAATTTCAAAAAACCTTCAGAACCCAAAAAGACTAAAAAAACCCTTAAACCCAAAAAGACCAAAAAAACCCTGAAAAACACAAAAAACCATAAAAAACTTGAAAACTCCTAAAACCCCTCAAAATATCTAAATGCATAAAATCCCCAAAAATACTTGAAAACATTAAAAAGAACCTTAAAACTTGAAATACCCTTAAAAACTAGAAAAAACCTTAAAACCCCAAAAGCCCCATAAAAACTGTAAAAAAACCAAAAACTCCAAAAACCCTTAAAACCCCTAAAAATGTTAAAAAAAGTTAAAAATCCGTAAAAACCATAAAAAACTCAAAAACATACTAAAAACCCAAAAGACCATAAACCCCTGAAAAACTCTAAAAACCCTAAGACCCCTAAAAACCCTTAAAATCCCAGAAAAATTCTAAAAAAACCCTAAAAATCCATGGAAATGTAAAAACCCTAAAAACCCAACAAAACCCTTAAAAATCGTAAAAATCTCTGAAAACCTAAAAAATCCTAAAAATCCATAACCGTAAAAAACCACTCAAAACCCAATAAACCCTTAAAATCTCTAAAATCGTTAAAAACTCTAAATAACCTAAAAAAACCAAAAAAACCCAAAACCCCCCCTAAAAAACCTTAACACCCCTCAAAATCCCTAAAACCCTAAAAACCATAAAAACCATTAAAATCCTCAAAAATCCTGAAAATTCCCTAAAAACGTAAAAAACCTGAACAACCATAAAAACCCTAAAAACATTAAAAATCCTAAAAATCAAAAAATACCCTAAAACCCCAATAAAAAACAATAAACCTTCAAAATCACTAAAAATGTTAAAAATATAAAAAACATAAAAGCCCTAAAAACTAAAAAAACACTGTTAACCCCTAAACCCCCTAAAAAATCCTAAAACCATAAAGACCTAAAAACCCATAAAAATCCTCAAAAGGCTCTAAAAATCCCTAAAAACATAAAAAAACACTAAAACCCTTGAAAACCATAAAAACCCTAAAAAAAGCATAAAACCAATAAAAAACCTTAAAACAACTAAAAACTCTAAAACCACTTAAAACACCTAAAAGGTTAAATTTTTTAAAAATCTCTAAAACCTTAAAACCCCTAAAAACTCATAAAATGCCTAAAAACCCAAAAGATCCTAATAACCCTGAAAACCCTAAAATCCCTAAAAAACCAGGAAAAAACCCTAAAAATCCTAAAAAATCCATAAAAATCCCTAAAAATGCAAAAACCCCTAAAGATCCTAAATAACCCATAAAAACTAAAAAAACCCAAAAAACCCATAAAAACCCTTAAACCTACAAACAACATTCAAAACATTAAAAAACTATAAAAAACCTTTGAAACACTAAGAAACTAAAAAAACCGTGAAAACCCAAAAGACCCTAAAAATAAGGAAAAACCCTACAACCATGAAAAACCTTAAAAACCCTAAACACCCCTAAAACCCATGAAAATCTTAAAAAAACCCCAAAAATCACTAAAAACATAAAAACCCTTAAAACACTAAAAAAACCCCGAAAACCATAAAAACCCATAGAAACCTTAAAATAACCTAAAACCCCAACAACCCACTAAAAACTCTAAAAACCCTTAAACCCATAAAATAATAAAAAAAATTAAAAAATCTAAAAAACCATAAAAACCCAAAAAAAAATAAAAAAACCTAAAAACCCAAAATGACCATAAAAAGCCTAAAAACCCATAAAACCATGAAAACCCCTAAACACCCCTAAAAACAATGAAAATCTGAAAAAAAACCCTAAATATCCCTAAAAATGAAAAAACACCTAAAAACATTCAAAAGTGTCCAAAAACCATAAAAAACCCCTAAAACATTAAAATACTCTAAAACACCATAACAACCCGCTAAAACCCCTAAAACCCCTTAACCCCATAAAACAATAAAAAATATTTAAAAACTCTAAAAAAATCCTATAAAACTAAAAAAATCCTAAAAACCCAAAAGTCCTAAAAGCCCTGAAAAACCCTAAAAACCCTAAAACCCCTAAACCCCTAAAAACACCTAAAACCCCTCAAAATCACTGAAACCCTAAAAACCATAAAAACCATAAAAATAAGAAGAAATCCTTAAAAATACTAGAAAATGTAAAAAACCTTAAAAACCCTAAAAACCCCCTAAAATCCATAAAAACCCTGTTAAAACCCATAAAAACCATAAAACCCCATAAAACCCTAAAAAAACTCTAAAAACCCTTAAAACCCATAAAAACATTAAAAAATCTAAAAATCCTTAAAAATGCTAAAAACTAAAAAAAACCCTTAAAAACCCAATAGACTATAAAAACCTAGAAAAACCCTAAAAACACTAAGAAACCCTAAAAACACCTAAAACCCCTCAAAAACATAAAAAACCAAAAAACCATAAGAACTATAAAAATCCAAAAAATCACTAAAAATCTTTGAAAATGTAAAAAACCCTAAAAACCCTGAGAAATCCTTGAAAACTCGTAAAACCCCTTAAAAACCCTAAAAACCTATAAAATCATAAAACCACTAAAAACTCTAAAAAACCATTAAACCCCTAAAAACTCAAGAAAAACCCTAAACCCCAAAAGCCCCAAACACCCAAAAAACCATAAACCCCAGAAAACCTTGAAAACCCCCAAATCCATCAAAATCCCTAAAAACAATAAAAATCCATAAAAACTATAAAAATCCTAAAAAGTCCTAAAAATCCATGAAAACCTAAAATACACTAAAAAATCTGAAAATCCTCTGAGAACCATAAAAACCACTAAAACCCTTAATGAACACTAAAACCCCCCCAAAGCCCTAAAAACAAATAAAAACTCTAAAAACCATCAAAACCATCAAAACACCTAAAAATGTTAAAAAACTCTAAAAAACCGTAAAATCCTCAAAAACTCAAAAAACCCTAAAACCCTAAAGACCCTAAAAACCCTGAAAAAACCCTAAAACCCCCAAAAAACCCTAAAACCCCTAAAAAGCCTCAAAATCCCATCCCTAAAACCCCCTAAAACTCTAAAAACCGTAAAAATCCAAAAAAAAAATCTATAAAACTCTTCAAAACGTAAAGAACCCTAAAAAGCCTGAAAACCATAAAGCCCCTAAAAACCTTAAAAAACACTAAAAACCATAAAAGACACTAAAAATACTAAAAACCCTTAAAACCCTAAAAAGTATTTAAAACGTTAAGAAAATATAAAAACCTTAAAAACCCAAAAAACTCAAAAAAAAACCAAAAAACCCAAAAATACCCAAAAAACCCTAAAATCCCCTCAAAATTGTAAAAACACTAAAAGCCCCTAAAAACCCTAAAAACCCTGAAATCCCCTAAAAACACACAAAATTCCCCAAACACCTAAAACCCATAAAAATCCTAGAAAGCACTAAAAAACCATGTTTGGGTCTCTTGGTGTTTGGTGGTTCCGCAATACGACCTGGCGACTTCGTGTGGGAGGGATTTGGCCTTGATTTGGTGATAGGTGGATGCGATGGGCTTTGCGACTTCTTGGAGGTGGCGTGAGCGGTCCAACGCTCGGATCTGGGATCCTCGCTTTGACCCACGGTGGATCCTACTGGATTTTCTGGGTTCCTGATGGGTTAAGGTGGATACAAAGGGAAAAAAGGCAGGTTTGTTTTTCTGGTTCTTCTTCTTTGTCCTTGAGTCTTGCTACTGTTGATGGTCTAGTCATTCTGATCTGCGATATGTTGGACTACAGACTTTTGAGTGTTTTCTAGATCGGCTATGAGTCGTTTCTGTCGCTGAATGATGTGTTTAAGGAGCTTTGGATGATGCAGAAGGGGTTTAAAATAGGGTGATGGTGGTCTTGTGTGTCTGGCTATGGCGCGATGCTGGAAGTTGTCTGGTCAGGAGGAGGGGGCTGCTGGTTTCTGAGTTGATGTATATTGTTTGTTATTGGTGGTTGGTTTTTCTATAAGCTGCTGCTAGTGTTTGGATGGTTTCTGATTTTCTGGATGATTAGTTGCTGGGTTTTGGCTGCCACTCTCTTTGAGGGCTAGAGTAGGAGAGTGCTGCTGGATGCTAGATACTGCTGGGTGTTGGAGCGGAAGCGGGATGCTGGGTGGTGTTTGGTGTTTGAAGAAGATGTTGGCTATTTGATGATGAGGTGTTGGACCCTGGATGTGGTATGGCTAGGGTGTGAGCAAGCTGCTGTTAAAGCTTCTAGTTCTGGTGGTTCTGTGTTGCTGGCAGTGGCTACGATTGGCAAGGAGGTGAGGGCTGATGAAAATGCACGGCAGGATGCTGGATGCAGGGAAGAAGAGTTGCTGGGGTCTGGAGGCTGTTCGGTGTTATGTATTGTTCTATTTGGCTGGGTGATGCTGTTGGAGATGTTGATAAGTGATGTTGTGGCTGTGATGACTGGATTATGCTGGATGACGGACTTGGCGAGATTGGAGGCTGGTCGATGCTTGGTTGTGAGCTGCTGGATGCTGGTTGATGCTGGTGATGATGATAGTGGCTACTTGATGTTCTGTGTTTTCTATTTGGGTTTGTTTTGATTCTTTTATTTCTTGACATTTCTTTTTTTGTGTGGGTTGTAAGGGGTTTTTTGGGTGTGGTTCGTTTGACCCCTCCCCTCCCTTGTCTGTTGGGTCTCTCTTTTTCTTTCTAATAAATTTGGGGGGGCCGGGAATAGCCCGACCCTTGCATCTTCCTTTCCCTAAAACGTTAATAACTATAAAAACCATAAAAACCCTAAAATTAAAAAAACCTTAAAAGCCCAAAAGACCATAAAATCCTTGATAAACCCTAAAACCCATCAAAACCCATGAAACACACTAAAACCCTAAAAACCCCTAAAACCATAACAATCCTAAAAATCCCTAAAAATCCCTAAAAATGTAAAAAATCCTAAAAACCCTGAAAACCTCTTGAAAACCATAAAAACACCTAAAAACATTAAAAACCAAAAAAACAACTAAAAAATCTAAAAGCATTTTAAAACCCTAAAAACGTTAAAAGCATTAAAAACTTTACAAAACCGTAAAAACCCTAAAAAATCAAAAAAAACCCAGAAATACCCAAAAACCCATTAAAAATCTAGAAAACCCCTAAAAATCCTCAAATTCCCTAAAAACCCAAAACAATCCCATAAACCCTAAAAATCCTAAAAAAAACTTAAAATCCATGAAAACGTAAAATCTTGAAAACTTTCAAAACGCCTTGAAAACCCTAAAAAACCTTTAAAATCCCTAAAAACCCAAAAAACCCTAAAACCCACTAAAAACTCTAAAAACCCTTAAAACGCTAATTTTTTTTAAAATGTTAAAAAACTCTAAGAAACCATAAAACCCCCCAAAAACTTGAAAAAACCTCTAAAAACCCAAAAGACCATGAAAACCCCTAAATACCCTAAAAACCCTAAAAACACTAAAACCCCTAAAAATCCTAAAAAACACTAAAAAATTATAAAAAACCATAGAAATGCCAAGAATTCATGAAACATAAAAAACTCTAAAAACTTTAAAAACCCTTAAAAACCATAAAAACCCCTAAAAACCTTAGAAAACCCTAAAAAACCTCAAAAATCCTTAAAACCCACAAAAACTCTAAAAACCCCTATAACCCCTAAAAATGTAAAAAAATCTAAAAACCCTTAAAACCCAAAAATACCCTAAAAACTATGAAAAACCCTAAAATGCCAAAAAACATGAAAAACCCTAAAAACCCTCAAAATCCCTAAAAAACCAAAAATTTCCTAAAAACCAAAAAAATCACTAAAAATCCTTGAATATTTTGAAACACCTAAAAACCTAGAAAACCCCTTGAAACCCATAAAAATCACTAAAAATATTAAAAACACCTAAAAACTGGAAAAAACCCACTGAAAACTATAAAAACCCATAAAACCCTTAAAATATTAAAAACTCTAAAAACCTTAAAAACTCTTAGAAACTAAAAAACCTTAAAAACCCTCAAAGACCCTAAAATCCTTAAAAAACCCTAAAAATACTCAAAAAACCTAAAAACCCTCAAAATCCCTAAAAACCCTAAAAACGCTAAAAATTATAAAAATCCAAAATAATCCCAAAAAATCTATGGAAACATAAAACTCCATAAAAACTATGAAAACCATAAAAACCATAAAACCCATAAAAATCCCATAAAAATCATAAAAATCTACTAAAAACTCTCAAAACCCCAAAAAATGTTAAAAAATGTTAACAACTCTAAAAAATCCTAAAACCCCTAAAAAACCCTAAAAAATCGTAAAATCCCAAAAAGACCCTAAAAACCCTAAATCCCATAAATACCCCTAAAACCCCTCAAAATACCTAGAAACCCTAAAAACCCATAAAAATCCTAAAAAATCCCAAAAAATCGCTTAAAACATAAATAACCCTAAAACCCCCTGAAAACCATAAAACCCCTAAAAACCTAAAAACCTCTAAAACCCATAAAACCCTAAAACCCACTAAAAAATATAATAACTTATAAAACTCCCCAAAATGTTAAAATATGTTAAAAAATCTAAAAAACTTAAAATCACTAAAAAACTCATAAAAAACCCGAAAAACCCGAAAAACATGAAAAAAACTATAAAAAATCAAAACCCTCAAAACCCCTCAAAACCTCAAAACCTCTAAAACCCCCTAAAAACAATAAAAACCACTAAAACCTTAAATAATCCATAAAACCCCAAAAAACCCACAAAAAACTCTAAAAACACTTAAAACCCCAAAAACTTTAAAAAATGTTAAAAAAAACTCTAAAACCCTTAAAAACCCAAAACGATCAAAAACCCTAAAAACCCAAAAAGACCCTAAAACCCCTAAAAACACTAAAAAATCCTAAAAATCCATTAAAAACATCAAAACCCATAAAAATCATAAAACTATAAAAACCATGAAAATCCTAAAAAACCCATAAAAGTCCCAAAAAACCTAAAATACCCCTAAAAACCATAAAAACCCTAAAAACCTTTAAAAACCCTAAAACCCATAAAAACACTAAAAACCCAAAAAAACTCTAAAAACCCTATAAACCCTAAAAACGTTAAAAATTTTAAAAACTCTAATAAACCTTAAAAATTCTAAAAAACTCAAAAAACCCCTAAAAAATAAAACCCTAAAACCCCTAAAAATGACGAAAGACCCAAAAAAACCCTCAAATTCCCTAAAACCCCTAAAAACCATAAAAATCCTAAAAATCCCTAAAAATCCCTAAAAACGTAAAAACCTAGAAAAACTCTTAAAAACCCCTGAAAACCATAAAATCCCTAAAAACCATAAAAAAACCTTAAAACCCATAAAAAACTTAAAACCCACTAAAACCTTTAAAAACCCATAAAACCCCTAAAAACGTTAAAAAATGTTAAAAACTCTAAAAAACCATAAAAACACTAAAAAACCCTAAAAACGAAAGACCCTCAAAACCCTGAAAAGCCATAAAAACTCACAAATCCCTCAAAATCCCTAAAAACCATAAAAACCATAACAATCCAAAAAAATACTTAAAATCCATAAAATGTAAAAAACCGTCAAACCCTTGAAAAAACCCTGAAAACCTTAACAATAGCTAAAAACCAAAACCCCCCCTAAAAACCATAAAAACCCTAAAACCAATTAAAACCACTAAAAACCCTAAAAACCCATAATAATGTTAAAAATGTTAATAAACTCTAAAAAACCTTTAAAACATGAAAAAACAAAAAATCCCTAAAACCCCAAAAGACCGTAAAAACCTAAAAAACCCCTAAAAACCGAAAAAACCAATAAAACCAATAAATCCATAAATCCCCTCAAAATCCATAAAAGCCCTAAAAACTATAAAATGCCTAAAAAAGCCCTTAAAATCTCGGAACACGTAAAAAACCAAAAAAACCCTGAAAAACTCTTAAAACCATAAAACCCCAAAAAACCCCAAAAAAACCTTAAAAACCCTAAATACCCATAAAATTCCAAAAAACTCACAAAAAATTCTAAAACCCCTAAAAACATTGAAAAGATTAAAAAACTCCAAAAAACCTTTAAAACCCTAAAAGATCAAAAAATCCCTAAAAGCTTTAGAATACCCTAAAAACCCTCAAAAGCCTAAAAACCCTAAAAATCCTTGAAAACCCCTAGAAACCCTAAAAAACCCTGAAAATCCCGGAAATCATAAAAAACCCTAAAACCCTGAAAAAACCTTGAAAACCATAAAACCCCTAAAAAACATAAAAACCTTAAAACCCATAAAAACCCTAAAAATTGACTAAAACTCTAAAACCCCTTAAAATCCCTAAAAATGCTAAAAATGTTGAAAAACATTAAAAACCTTAAAAACCCTAAAAACACAAAAAAACCCTAATAATATAAAAAGTCCCTAAAAACCCTTAAAATCCCCAAAAAGCCTAAAAAACCTTGAAAACCCCTAAAAACCCTAAAACCCTAAAAACCATAAAATCCCTAAAAACATTAAAAAATCCAAAATCCTATAAAAACACAAAAAACCACTGAAAACATTAAAACCCCTTTAAATCCCTAAAAACATTGAAAATATTAAAAAACTCTAAAAACCCTAAAAATCCCTAAAAAACTCAAAAAACCATAAAAACAAGAAAAGACCCTAAAAACCCTAAAAACCCCTTAAACCCATCAAAAACCCTAAAATCCCTAAAATCCCAAAAATCCCTAAAACCCCTCAAAACATTAAAAACCCTGAAAACCCCTAAAAAAACTAAAAACACTGAAAATCCCTTAAAACCCTCAAAATTTGTAAAAACCCTGAAAACTCTTAAAAACATAAAAATCTTTAAAAATCCCTAAAATCCACAAAAACGTAAAAAACCAAAGAACCCTAAAAACCTTGAAAAACTCTGAAAAACCATAAAACCCTAAGAAACTTTAAAAAACCCTAAAACTCCATAAAAATCCTAAAAACCAATAAAAACTCTAAAACCCTTAAAACCACTAAAAATGTTAAGAATGTTAAAAAACTCAAAAAAAACCTTAAAACCCCCAAAAATTCAAAACAATACCCTAAAAACCCAAAAGAACCTAAAACCCTACGAAATCCTTAAAACCCTAAAAAAAATATGAAAACCCTTAAAACTCCTCAAAGTCACTAAAAACCATAAAACTCCAAAAAAACAATAAAAATATGAAAAATCCAAAAAATGCCCAAAAACATGAAAACCATAAAAACCCAGAAAACCCCTAAAAACACTAAAAACCCCTAAAAACCTAAAAACCACTAAAACCCATAAAAACCCTAAAACCCACTAAGAAATCTAAAAACCCACAAAACCCCTAAAATGTTAAAAAACTCTAAAAACCATAAAACTCTAAAAAACTAAAAAAAACCCTGAAAAACCAAAAAGACCATAAAAATTCAGAAAAAATCCTAAAAATCCTTGAAAAACCCTCAAAATCCCTAAAAACCTTAAAAAATCCTAAAAACCTTAAATCCAAAAAATTTCCTAAAAATCCCAGAAAATGTGAAGAACCCTAAAAACCCCTGTAAACCCTAAAACCCTATAAAAAACCCTAAAACCCCACTAAAATCTATAAAAACCCCTAAAAATATTGAAGAATTTCAAAAACTCTAAAAATCATTAAAAACACAAAAACTTAAAAAAACCCCAAAAGTCCCTAAAACCTTGAAAAACCCTAAAACCCCTGAAACCCCCTGAAACCCCTGAAAAACCCTAAAATCCCTCAAAATCCCCAAAACCCTAAAAACCATACAAATCCTAAAAAATCCCTAAAAATCCCTAAAAACATAAAAAACCCTAAAAACCCTAAAAAACTCCTAAAAACTATAAAAACCCATAAAACCCCATAAGAATGCTAAAAACCCTTCTAAAAACCCTAAAAACCCTAAAAACCCCTAAAAATGTTAAAAAATGTCAAAAAACTCTGAAAAACATTAAAAACCCTAACAAACTAAAAAAACCCAAAAAACCCAAAAGTCCCCAGAAACAATAAAAAGCCATAAAAACCCTCAAAACCTTGAAAAGCCTAAAAACCCAAAAAAATCCATAAAACCCCTAAAAACCATGTAAATCAAAAAAAATCCCTAAATTCCCTAAAATTGTAAAAAACCCAAAATCCCCTAAAAACTCCCTAAAAAACATAAAAAACCCCTAAACACCTTGAAAACCCTAGAAACCCATAATAACCCTAAAACCACTAAAAATGTTAAAAAACTCTAAAAACCTAAAAAAACACAAAAAACACACTAAAAACCCAAAAAGTCCCAAAAGAACCCTAAAAAAAACCTAAAACCCTAAAAACACTGAAAACCACTAAAAACCATAAAAACAGTAGATATCATAAAAATCCTACAAACCTCATAAAATCCCTAAAAATGTTAAAAAACCTGAAAACCCTAAAAAACCTCTAAAAACCATAAAAACCTCTGAAACCATAAAACCCCCCTAAAAACCCATACAATCCCTAAAAATCACTTAAAACTATAAAAACCCTTAATCGCCCTAAAATGTTAAAAAATGTAAAAAACCTCCAAAAAACCATAAAAACACTAAAAAACTCAAAAAACCCAAAAGACTCTAAAAACACTAATAAACCCTAAAACCCCTTAAAATCCCTCATACACCCTAAAAACCCTAAAAACCATACAAAACCTAAAAATCCATTAAAATCCCTGGAAACATAGGAGAACCCTAAAAACCCCTAGAAAACATAAAACCCCTTAAAAACCTTAAAAACCCTAAAAACCCATAAAATCCCTAAAGACACTAAAAAATATAAAAACACTCAACAACCCTACAAATGTTAAAAATTATTAAAATACTCTAAAAATTTTAAAAACCCTAAAAACTAAAAAAAACCCAAAAACCCAAAAACCACTAAAAATCCTAAAACCCTCAAAATCCCTAAAAACTCTAAAAACCCAAAAAACCCTAAAAAACATAAAAATAATATAAAACCCCTTAAAAACCACAAAAACTCATAAAACCTTAAAAACACCAAACCCCCTAAAAACCCTAAAAAACTACCAAAAATTCTGAAAACCCCTAAAACCCCTAAAATGATATAAATGGTTAAAAAACTCTAAAAACCCTTAACATCCCTAAAAACGCAAAAAAAAAACTAAAAACCCAAAAAGACCCTAAAACCCATGAAAAACCCTAAAACCCCTGAAAACCTCCCAAACCCCTCAAAATCCCTAAAATACCTAAAAAACCCTAAAAACCAAAAAAATCCTTAAAAACCCTAAAAAAACTCCAAAAACCCAAAAACCCCCTGAAAACCATAAAGACTCCTAAAAACCATGAAAACCCCTATGAACACATAAAAAACCTAAAAACCAACTAAAAAATCTAAAAGCCCGTAAAACCCATAAAAATGTTAAAATACTCTAAAAACCTCAAAAACCCTAAAAATCAAAAAAAAACTCTAAAACCCAAAAGACCCTAAAACCCCTAAAACCCTAAAAAACATTGAAAACCCTTAAAAAGACTCAAAATCCCTAAAAACCCTAAATACCCTAAAAACCATAAAAACACCTAAAAATACCCAAAGACATAAAAACCCTAAAACTCTGAAAAACCCCTGAAAACCAGAAAACCACATAAAAACCTTGAAACCCCTTAAAACCCATAAAAACCCACTAAAAACTCTAAAAATACTTAAAATCCCAAAAAATGTTAAAAACTCTAAAAAACTTAGAAACCTTAAAAAACTCAAAAAACCCTAGAAACACAAAAGGAACCTAATACCCTGAATACCATGAAAAACATTAAACACGCTCAAAATCCTAAAAAACTGTAAATAACCCGAAAACCCATTAAAATTCTAAAATTCCCTAAAAAAACCTGAAAATGTAAAAAACCCTAAAAATCCTAAAAACAAATGAAAAACATAAAAACATCAAAAAACCTTAATAACCCTAAAAATCCTAAAACCCTAAAAACCCATAAATCCTAATAAAAACTCTAAAAACCCTAAAACCCTTAAAACTGTTAAAAACATTAAAAACTCTAAAAACCTTAAAAACCCTAAAAACCCAAAAAATGCTACAACCTGAAAGACCCTAAAAACCCTAAAACCACTAAAACCCCTAAAACCCCCTAAAACCCTAAAAAACCTTAAAAACTATAAAAATATTAAAAAACTCCTAAAAATCCCTAAAAACATAAAAAACCATAAAAACCCCTATAAACCATAAAACCCAATAAAACACTTAATAACATTATAACCCCATAAAACCCCATAAAACCACTAAAAACAATAAAAAACCTTCAAGCCCCTTAAAAGGATAAAAAATGTTAAATATGTTAAAAATAATAAAAAACCTGATGCATTGCCGAAAGCTCGAAATGAGTAAGTGGAAATGGGCATCAAAATGTAGCTGATTGGCCAAGGCTTAAAGGAAACAACACCTGCCAAGGTTTCTCCATTCTTAAAGACAAATTCACCAACAATTGAGTTGCACCACCATTTTAGGTAGAGGGAAGAGGCTAAAGTAAGAAGGATACATAATAAGCTTCCAAAATTAGTAACATTCAAGTCTAGCCATTATGAAGGGGGGGAAAAATTATAAATTCAAAATAATGAAAGTAAAATGAACCAAAACGAATTAAAATGCACAGGAGAACTCAAAGGACACATACAAATCACAAAAACTACTTCCCCATGCTATTTAATGACCCCACTATCAAAAGTAGAGAATTTCCTTCTTAATGGTGCATTTCTCCACTTTCTCTCTCCTCTTTAATGTGATGCTAAAAATTTACTTCCTTTTCCATATGGATATCACTTTGGGCCCCAAATAAGTGGGTTTTATCCCACCGTGATCTTGGATGGAAAAAAGTGTAGGCTGGTCCAATTCAAATAACAATTGGGCTTAAAATTTTTATCAAGCCCAAAATTATTCTCCTTGGGTTGAATATGATCCATATAATTCCCCCCTGGTTGGAGAGTATTTTCCCTAAAATCCATGTAATTGCCTTCTTTAATGTATGGATACAATTCCCTATTGTTAAAAATTGTAGAAACACTACCAAAATCATTAGCTAAATTGATTTTTTAGGCATTCTTTCCCACTCAATCAAGCACTTTGAATGGACATTCAGCTCGTGGTACCAAATTTCTCTTACTTTTTGGATGAAAATATCTCCTTAAGAAGGTGAATCCACACTTTATCTCTGGGTTGGAAAAAGTTTTGCTTCTGGTGCTTGTTAGCTCGCCTCTTGTATGCCTCACTAGACTTCTCTATTTGAGAATGGATAAATTCATGGAGCTTCTTCATCTAATTTTCCTTCTACTCTGCATCAATATTCACCTAAACATCCAAAGGCAAAAGGAACAATTATATAGGAGTGATTGGATTGACACCATAAACTACTTCTAATGGAGAATGTCGAGTGGTAGCACTGAGTGGTTACACCTCAAACCCCCTTAAAAACACTAAAAACCCTTAAAACCACATAAAAATTTAAAAACTCTAAAAAACCTTTGAAGCCCTCAAAAACTAAAAAAACATTAAAATACGAAAAGACCATAAAACTCTAAAAACCCTTGAAAACCTTGAAAAACCTAAATACACTCAAAATCACTAAGAACTCTAAAATCCTAAAAACCATAAAAATCCTAAAAAATCCCAAAAAAATCCTTGAAAATGTAAAACACCATAATAACCTTAAACCCTCCTAAAAACCATAAAAACCCCTAAAAACATTCGAAACTCATAAAACCCCTAAAAACCCACTAAGAATGCTAAAACCACTTAAAACCCATAAAAATGTTTAAAAACACTAAAACCCCTAAAAACCCTGAAAACCCCTAAAACTATAAAAAAAGCACTAAAACCCCTCAAAATCCCTTCAAACACTAAAAAATCCTAAAAACCATAAAAATCATAAAAATCCCTACAAATCCCTAAAAATGTAAAAGAACCTAAAAACCCTGAAAAATCCTTGAAAACCATAAACCCCTAAAATCATTAAAAACCCTAAACACCCATAAAACCCTAAAACCACTAAAAACTCTAAAAATCCTAAAAAACCTCTAAAAACGTTAAAAACATTAAAAACCTCCAAAACACCTTAAAACCCCTAAAAATCTCAAAAAACCTAAAACCCTAAAGTCCCTAAAACCTTGAAAACCCCCAAAACCCAGAAAAAATTCTAAAACCCCTAAAAACCCCCATAATCCCTAATAACCCTAAAAAACCTAAAAACCATAAAAATCCTAAAAAATCCCGAAAAATCCCAGAAAATGTAAAAAACCCTAAAAACATTAAAACCCCTAAAACCCATAAAAACCCAAAAACCATAAAATCCCTAAAATCCCATAAATACCCTAAAGACCACTAAAATATATAAAAACCCTTAAACCCCCAAAAAACCTTTAAAACTCTAAATACTAAAAAAAACCCTAAAACCCAAAATGACCCTAAAACCCTGAAAACCCCTAAGAACCTAAAAACCCTGAAAACCCATAAAAACCAGCAAAATTTATAAAAACCCTAAAACAATAAAAAACCAAAAAATCCATGAAAATGTAACAAACCCTAAAAACCCTACAAATGCCTGAAAACCATAAAGCCCCTAAAAAATTGAAAAATGCTTAAAATCCATAAAAACCCTAAAACCACTAAAATTTATAAAAACCCTTAAAACGTTTAAAAATGTTAAAAAACTCTAACAAACTTAAACTCCTAAAAACACAATAAAAACCCAAAACCTCATAAATACCCTAAAAACCATAAAAACTCTAAAATGTATAAAATCCTAGAAAAACCCTAAAGCCCTCAAAATCCCTAAAAACCCTAAAAAACCTTTAAAACCATAAAAATCTGAAAAAAATACCTAAAGATTCTGAAAAAAATAAAATATCCTAAAAACCATGAAAACCCCCTTAAAATCATAAAACCCCTAAATACATTGAAAACCCCTAAAACCCATTAAACCCTAAAAAAATGAAAACTCTAAAAACCATTTAAACCCCTAAAAACATTAAATATGTTAAACCCTGAAAACCTTAAAAACCCTAAAAATTCAAAAAAACTTAAAACTCAAAAGGACCCTAAAACCATGAAAAACCCTAAAATTGAAAAAACCCTTAAAACCCCTAAAAACCCTCAAAATCCCTAAAACCCCTCAAAATCCCTAAAAACCCTTAAAACCCCTAAAAACCATAAAAATCCTAAAAAATCCGTAAAAATGTAAAAAACCCTAAAAACCCCTAAAAACCTTAAAAACCCTAAAAACCCATAAAAACACTAAAAAATCAATAAAAACATTAAAAACCATTAAAACCCCAAAAACATAAAAAAACTCTAAAAAACCTTAAAACCTTAAATTACTAAATTAACCCTAAAACCCTAAAAGGACCCTAAAACCCTAAAAATCCTAAAAACACTAGAAAACCCTAAAAACCCATGAAAACCATCAAAATCCCTAAAAACCCTAAAAATTTTAAAACCCGTAAAAATCTTTAAAAAGACCTAAAAATACCTGAAAACATAAAAAACCCTGAAAAACCCCTGAAAATGAAAAAACCCCTTCAAAACCTTAAAAACCCATAAAACCACTAAAATATATAAAACCCTTAAACCCCTTAAAACATTAAAAAGGTATAAAAAATCTAAAGAACCTTTAAAACCCTAAAAATAAAAAATAAAAACCCTAAAAATAAAAAATAAAAACCCTAAAACAAAAAAGGATCCTAAAACCCCTAAAAACCCCTAAGAACCCTGGATAACCATAAAAACCTTAAAATTCCCTAAAAACAAAAAAAACCCCTAAAAACCATGAAATACCTAAAATTCCAAAAAAAATCCATGAAAACATGAAAAAACCTAAAAGCCCAGAAAATCCTCTGAAAACAATAGAAACTGCTAAAAACCATAAAAACTATAAAACCCCTTAAAACCACAAAAAATGTTGAAAAACTTTAAAAAATCTAAAAACCCTAAAAACAAAAAAAAACCCTAAAAACCATAAAAACCCTGAAAACCCTGAAAAACCTAAAAACACATAAAACCATAAAATTCATAAAAAATCCCTAAAAATCCTAAAAACATGAAAAAACCCTAAGGCTTAAAAATCCTTGAAAACCATAAAAACCCCTTAAAACCTTAAAAAATCTTAAACCCCATAAAAAACCTAAAACCCACTAAAAACTCAAAAAACCCTTTAAACCCCTAATAACATAAAAAATGTTAGAAACTCTAAAAACCATAAAACCCTAAAAAACTCAAAAATGACCCTAAAACCCCAAAAACCCAGAAAAACCCAAAATAGCCTAAAAATAGTGAAAAACCCTAAAACCCTAAAATCCCTAAAAGCCATTGAAATCCTAAAAAATCTCTAAAAATACCTAAATTTTTTAAAAAAAACACTGAAAACCCCTTAAAATTCTTAAAAATCGGGAAAAAACTTTAAAACCCTAAAAAACATTAAACGGCTAAAAACTTTAAAAAATTATAAAACCCCTAAAAACGTTAAAAAACTATAAAATCTTAAAAACCGCAAAAATAACCCAAAAATACCTTAAAACCCTTGAAAAACACTAAAAATCCTAAAAACCCTAAAAACCCTAAAAATCCCTAAATCCCTAAAAAACACTAAAAACCATTAAAATCCTAAAAAAGCCCTAAAAGCCCTAAAAATGTAAAAAACCCTGAAAAACCCCTAAAAACCATAAAAACCACTAAAAACCCAAAAAACCATTAAAATTCAAAAAATCCAGAAAATCCATGAAAATATAAAAACCCTAAAAACCCATAAAAACCCTGAAAACTACAAAAAATACAAAAAATCTTAAAAACACTAAAAACCCATTAAAACCCTAAAAACACAAAAAAATTTGAAACCCCCTAAAAAACCCCCAAAAACATTAAAAACATTAAAAACTCTAAAAACCTTAAAAACACTAAAAAAACTCAAAGAAAACCTTAAAACCCCGAAAGACCCTAAAAACCCTTAAAACCCTTAAAACCCCTAAAAAACCTTGAAAACCCGTCAAAACCCTCAAATTCCCTAAAAACCTAAAAAAAACCCTAAAACCAATAAAAAACCCGAAAATCCCTGAGAACATAAAAAACCTAAAAACCTTGAAAAACCATTGAAAAACATAAAAAACCCTTAAAAACTGTAAAAACTGGAAAAACCACTAAGAACTCTAAAAACACTTAAAACCCCTAAAAATGATAAAAAATTTTAAAAAATCTAAGAACATTAAAACCCCTAAAAACTAAAAAATACCATAAAACTCCAAAAGACCCTAAAAACCTTGAAAACTCTAAAAACCCTAAAAAACCCAAAAAACCCCAAAAAACCCTCAAATCCCTAAAAATCCTAAAATCCATAAAAATCCTAAAAAATTCTTAAAAATACCTTAAAACATAAAATCCCCTAAAAACTCTGAAAACCATAAACCCCTAAAAACCTTAATAAACCCTAAAACCACTAAAAGCTCCGAAAAACCCTTAAAACCCCTAAAAATAACTAAAACCTCTAAAAACATTAAAAACTCTAAAAAAACTAAAAAAACCCCACAAAAAACGAAAAGATCCTAAAACCCTAAAAAATGCTAAAAACCCTAAAAAATGTGAAAAGCCCTAAAAACCCTCAAAATCAATAAAAACACAAAAACCCTACAAAACATAAAAAACCTAAAAAATACCTAATAATCCGTGAAAATGTAAAAAACCCTAAAAACCCTGAAACCCCCCTAAAAACCTTTAAAAACCATGAAACCCATAAGTACCCTAAAAACCACAAATAACTCTAAAAACCATTAAAACCCCAAAAAATGTTTAAAAAGTTACACAAATCCAAAAAACCATAAAACACTATAAAACATAAAAGAAACCTAAAAACAGAAAGAGACTCTAAAAATCCAGAAAATCCCTAAAAACTCCAAAAAACTCTCAAAATCCATAAAAACCCCAAAACCCATAAAAATGTGAAAAAATCTCTGAAAATCCCTGAAAACGAAAAAATCACTAAAAACCTCAAAAAACTACTCAAAACCATAAAACCCCCTAAAAACCTTAAAAACCCCAAAACCCCATAAAAACCCTAAACAATAAAAAACTCTAAAACCCCTTAAAACAAAAAAAACATTAAAAACTCTAAAATCCCCTAAAACCATTAAAAACCTAAAAAACCCTAAAACTTAAAAAATGGCCAAAAAACGTTGAAAACCCCTAAAACCACTAAAAACCTTGAAAAACCTTAAAGTCCCTAAAAACCCTAAAAAACATAAAACCCATAAAAACCCTAAAAAATCCCTAAAAATCCTTGAAAATATAAAAAACCCTAAAAACCCTAAAAACCCCTTGAAAAACATAAAAACCCATAAAAACCTTACAAACCCTAACACCCCATAAAAACCCTAAAAACCACTAAAAACTATAAAAACCCTTAAACCCCCTAAAAATTATAAAAAATGTTAAAATAATTTAAAAAACCATATAATCCCTAAAAAACTCCAAAAAGCATAAAACCCAAAAAAGAACCTAAAACCTTGAAAAAACATAAAAACCCATAAATCTCTGAAAAACTTGAAAATCCCTCAAAATATCTAAAATCCATAAAAATCCCTAAAGAACATAAAAATCCAAAAAAGGCCCAAAAAATAACTAAAATATAAAAAACCCTAAAAACCCTGAAAATCCCAGAAAACCACAAAAATCCCAAAAAAATCTTAAAACCCATAAAACCCCTAAAAATAACTAAAAACCCTAAACATGTTTAAAATGTTAAAAACTATAAAAATAATAAAAACCCTAAAAAACCCAAAAAAAACCTTAAAGACCCTAAAAAACCTAAAACCCCTAAAAACCCTAAAAACCCCTCAAACCCCTAAAAAGCTTCAAAATCCCTAAAAACCATAAAAATACTAAAAATCCCTAAATAAACCTGAAAACATTAAATCCCTTAAAACCCCAGAAAACCCCTGAAAACCGTAAAACCCCTAAAATTTTAAAAAACACTAAGAATTCATAAAACCCTGAAAAAACACAAAAACTCTAAAAAACCTCAAAAGACCTATAAACCACAAAAAAAACCCCAAAACCCCCAAAAAAGTCCCTAAAAACCCCGAAAACTCCTAAAGCCCCTAAAAAACCCGAAAACCCCAAACACCCTCAAAATCCCTAAAAACCATGAAAACCCTAAAAACCCTACAAAAAGTAAAAAACCCAACAAAACCTGAAAAACCTCTGAAAACAATAATAACCCTAAAATCCAAAAAAACCTTGAAAACCATAAAAACCCTAAAAATGCACTAAAAATTTAAAACCCTTAAATCCCCTAAAAATTTTAAAAATGTTAAAAACTCTAAAAAACCTTCAAGCCCCTAAAAATCCAAAAAAAATCTAAAAACCATGAAAAACCATCAAAAGCCTAAAACCCCTCAAAAAACCAAAAAACCATAAAAATCCTAAAAATCCTTGAAAATATAAAAAACCATAAAAACATTAAAAACCCTAAATCCCCCTAAAAACGATAAACCACTAAATACCATAAAACCTTAAAAAATCCTAAAAATCCTAAAAACCCACTAAAAACTCAATGATTCCTAAAAACGTTAATTTTTTTAAAACTATCAAAACCCATAAAACCCCTAAAAACAGAAAAAAACCCGTAAAACTCCAAAAGACCCTAAAAACCCTGAAAACCCCTCAAAATCCTTAAAAACCATAAAAACCATAAAAATCCCTAAAAACATAGAAAACCGTAAAAACCATGAAAACCCATAGAAAACCAAAAAAAACATAAACACCTTAAAAACTCTAAAACCGCATAAAAATAGTAAAAAAACTAAAAAGTATAAAACCCCTAAAAACATTAAAAATGTTAAAAACTCTAAAAATCCTCTTAAAACCCTAAAAAACTCAAAAAAAACCCTTAAAACCCAAAACGACCCAAAAAACCTGAAAAACTCTAAAAACCCTAAAAAACCATGAAATACCATAAAACCCATCAAAATCCCTAAAACCCCTAAAACCCCCTAAAAAGATAAAAATCCTAAAAAAGTCAAAAATCCATGAAAACATAAAAACTCCTAAAAATCTTGAAAAACCATGGAAAATAATAAAACACTTAAATCTTAAAATAATCCTAAAACCCATAAAACCCTAAAAACCCACTAAAAACTCTAAAATCCCTTAAAACCCCCAAAGGTGCTAAAAATTTCTAAAAACCTTAAAACCCCTAAAAAAACTCAAAAATACCCTAAAAACACAAAATGATCCTAAAAACCTTGAAAAATCCTAAAAACCTTGAAAAATCCTAAAAACCCCTCAAAACCCTAAAACCTCTGAAAACCTTTAAAAACCCAAAAAACCCCCCTAAAAACCACTAAAAACACTAAAAACCTTGAAACCCCCTAAAATCGTTAAAAACTCTAAAAAAACTTAAAAACATAAAAACACAAAAAAAACCCTAAATGCCAAAAAACCCTGAAAACCCTAAAAAACTGAAAAACCCCTAAAAAAACCCTAAAAACACTCAAAATCCCTAAGAACCATAAAATTCATAAAAATCCATAAAAATACCTGAATACGTAAAAACCCCTAAAAACCATAATAACCCCTAAAACCCCTTAAAAACCACAAAAACCCTAAAAGTCACTTAAAACAAAAAAACAAATTTAAACCCCAAAAACATTAAAAATGTTAAAAAACTCTAATTTTTTTTAAAAACCCTAAAATACCCTAAAACTCGAAAAGACCCTAAAACCCTTGAAAACCCCTAAAAACATTAGAAAACCTTGAAAACCTAAAAACCCCTAAAAATCCCAAAAAACCCTAAAAAACCTAAAACCCATAAAAATAAAAAAAAATCCCATAAAATCCCTGAAAATTTAAAACCCCTATATATAATGAAAAAACATTGAAAAATATAAAAACCCTATAAACCTTAAAAATACTAACAAACCATTAAAACCTAAAAACCCACTAATAACTCTAAGACCCTTTAAACCCCTAAAAATTTTAGAAACATTAAGAAATTTCAAAAAATCTTTAGAACCCAAAAAGACGAAAAAAACCCTTAAACCCAAAAAGACCCAAAAAACCCTGAAAAACCCTGAAAAACCCTAAAAACCTTAAAAAACTCCTAAAACTCCTCAAAATCTCTAAATGCAAAAAATCCCCAAAAATACTTGACAACATTAAAAAGAACCTTAAAACCTGAAATACCCTTAAAAACTAGAAAAATCCTTAAAAACCTAAATCCCCATAAAAACTGTAAAAAAACCAAAAACCCTAAAAACCCTTAAAACCCCTAAAAATGTTAAAAAAACTAAAAAATGGTAAAACCCCTAAAAAACTCAAAAAAATACTAAAAACACAAAATACCATAAACCCCTAAAAAACTCTAATAAACCAAAAACCCAAAAAACCCCTAAAAACCCTTAAAATTCTAGAAAAATTCTAAAAAATCCTAAAAATCCCTGGAAATGTAAAAACCCTCAAAACCCAACAAAACCCTTAAAACCCGTAAAAATCTCTAAAAACATAAAAAATCCTAAAAATCCATAAATGTAAAAAACCACTCAAAACTCAATAAACCCTTAAAATCCCCAAAAACATTAAAAACTCTAAAAAACCAAAAAAACTCAAAAAACCCCCTAAAAACCTTAAAACCCCTTAGAATCCCTAAAACCCTAAAAACCATAAAAACCATTTAAATCCTCAAAAAGAATGAAAAATATCTAAAAACGTAAACAACCCTAACAACCATAAAAAACCCTAAAAACATTAAAAATCTTAAAAATCCATAAATACACTAAAACCCCAATAAAAATCACTAAACCCTAAAAATCACTAAAAATGTTAAAAATATAAAAAACATAAAAGCCCTAAAAACTAAAAAACACTGTTAACCCCTAAACCCCCTCAAAAATCCTAAAACCATAAAGACCTAAAAAACCATAAAAATCATCAAAAAGCTCTGAAAATCCCTAAAAACATAAAAAACACTAAATCCCTTGAAAACCATAAAAACCCTAGAAAAGAATAAAACCAATAAAAAAACCTTAAAACAACTAAAAACTCTAAAACACTTACAACCCCTAAAAGGTTAAAAATGTTAAAAATCTCTAAAACCTTAAAACACTTAAAAAACTCATAAAAATCCTAAAAATCCAAAAGATCCTAATAACCCTGAAAACCCTAAAATCCCTAAAAAACCAGGAAAAAACCCTAAAAATCCTAAAAATCTCTAAAAACCCTAAAAAACCTTAAAAATCCTAAAAATCATAAAAAATCATAAATATCACTGAAAATGGAAAAACACTAAAGAACCTAAAAAACCCATAAAAAACCCTTAAAACTACAAACACCATTAAAAACATTAAAAAAATATAAAAAACCTTTAAAACACTAAAAAACTAAAAAACCCTAAAACCCCAAAAGACCCTAAAAATAATGAAAATCCCTAAAACCATGAAAAACCTTAAAACCCCTAAACACCCATAAAACCCATGAAAATCCTAAAAAACCCCAAAAATCCATAAAAACATAAAAACCCTTAAAACACTAAAAAACCCCTAAAAACCATAAAAACCCATAGAAACCTTAAAATAACCTAAAACCCCTAAAACCCACTAAAAACTCTAAAAACCCTTAAACCCATAAAATAATAAAAACATTTAAAAAATCTAAAAAACCATAAAAACCCTAAAAAACATAAAAAAACCTAAAAACCAAAAATGACCATAAAAAGCTTAAAAACCCCTAAAACCATGAAAACCCCTGAAAAACCCTAAACACCCCTAAAAACAATGAAAATATTAAAAAAACCCTAAATATCCCTAAAAATGAAAAAACACCTAAAAACATTCAAAATTGTCCAAAAACCATAAAAGCCCCTAAAAACATTAAAATACCCCAAAACACCACAACAACCTGCTAAAACCCCTAAAACCCCTTAACCCCATAAAAAAATAAAAAACATTTAAAAATTCTAAAAAATCCTATAAAACTCAAAAAACCCTAAAACCCAAAAGTCCTAAAAGCCATGAAAAACCCTAAAAACACCTAAAACCCCTCAAAATCACTGAAACCCTAAAAACCATAAAAACCATAAAAATAAGAAGAAATCCTTAAAAATCCTAGAAAATGTAAAAAATCTTAAAAACCCTAAAAAAACTCTAAAAACCCTTAAACCCCCTAAAAACATTAAAAAATCTAAAAAACTGTAAAAATGCTAAAAACTAAAAAAACCCTTAAAAATCCAATAGATTATAAAAACCCTGAAAACCCCTAAAAACACTAAGAAACCCTGAAAACACCTAAAACCCCTCAAAATTCTAAAAAACCAAAAAACCATAAAAACCATAAAAATCCTAAAAAAACTAAAAATCTCTGAAAATGTAAAAAACCCTAAAAACCCTGAGAAATCCTTGAAAACTCGGAAAACCCCTTAAAACCCCTAAAAAACTATAAAACCATAAAAAACACTAAAAACTCTAAAAACCCTTAAAAAACCTAACAATGTTAAAAAATGTTAAAAAACTCTAAAAACCATTAAACCCTAAAAACTCAAGAAAACCCTAAACCCCAAAAGCCCCAAAACCCCCAGAAAACCTTGAAAACCCCAAAATCCCTCAAAATCCCTAAAAACCATAAAAATACATAAAAACTATAAAAAAAACCTAAAAAAGTTCTAAAAATCCATGAAAATGTAAAATACACTAAAAACTCTGAAAATCCTCTAAGAACCATAAAAACCACTAAAAACCTTAATGAACACTAAAACCCCCCCAAAACCCTAAAAACCACTAAAAACTCTAAAAACCCTCAAAACACCAAAAAATGTTAAAAAACTCTAAAAACCCGTAAAATCCTAAAAAACTCAAAAAACCCTAAAAACCCTAAAAAGCCTCAAAATCCCTAAAACACCCCAAAACCCTAAAAACCATAAAAATCCAAAAAAAAATCTATAAAACTCTTCAAAATGTAAAAAAACTTAAAAACCCTGAAAACCATAAAGCCCCTAAAAACCTTAAAAAACAAAACACTAAAAACCATAAAAGCCACTAAAAATACTAAAAACCCTTAAAACCCCAAAAAGAGTTAAAAACGTTAAGAAAATATAAAAACCCAAAAAACTCAAAAAAAAACCTAAAAACCCAAACATACCCTAAAAACCCTAAAATCCCCTCAAAATTGTAAAAACACTAAAATCCCCTAAAAACCTTGAAATCCCTTAAAAACACACAAAATCCCAAAAACCCCAAAAACCCCCAAAACCCATAAAAATCCTAAAAAGCACTAAAAATCCATGAAAACATAAAAAATCCTAAAAAACATGAAAACCCTCTAAAAACCATAAAATTTCCTAAAAATATTAAAAAACCCTAAACCCATAGAAACCCTAAAAAACCTCTAAAACTCTAAAAACCCTTAAAACCCCCAAAATGTCATAAATGTTAAAAAACTTTAAAAACCCTTAAAACCATACAAACTAAAAAAACCTAAAAAACCAAAAAGAACCTAAAAGCAAGAAAACCCCTAAAAACCCTGAGGTCGTAAGGGGTTTTGGGTGTGGATTGATTGATCCCTCCCCTCCCTTGTCTGCAGTGTCTGTATCCTTTGTTTATAAATTTTGGGGGGTTCCGGGAATAGCCTGGACCCGTGCCTTCATTGCCTAAAAACGTTAAAAACATTAAAAACGTTACTAAACCTTAAAAACCCTAAAAAATAAAAAAAAATCCTAAAAACCCAAAAATACCCCCAAAACCCCTTAAAAATCTAGAAAACCCCTAAAAATCCTCAAATTCCCTAAAAACCCAAAACAATCCTATAAACCCTAAAAATCCTAAAAAAACTTAAAATCCATGAAAATGTAAAATATTGAAAACCCCTTGAAAACCCTAAAAAACCCTAAAAACCTTTAAAATCCCAAAAAACCCAAAAAACCCTAAAACCAACTAAAAACTCTAAAAACCCTTAAAACACTAAAAATGTTTAAAATGCTAAAAAACTCTAAGAAACCATAAAACCCCCAAAAAAACTCAAAAAAACCCCTAAAACCCAAAAGACCATGAAAACCCCTAAATACCCTAAAAACCCTAAAAACACTAAAACCCCTAAAACCCCTAAAAATCCTAAAAAACCCTAAAAAATTATACAAAACCATAGAAATGCCAAGAATTCATGAAACATAAAAAACTCTAAAAACTTTAAAAACCCTTAAAAACCATAAAACCCCTAAAAACCATAGAAAACCCTAAAAATCCTCAAAAATCCTTAAAACCCACCAAAACTCTAAAAACCCTTATAACCCCTAAAAATGTTAAAAAAATCTAAAAACCCTTAAAACCCTTAAAAACTCAAAAAAAACCCTAAAACCCAAAAATACCCTAAAAACCATGAAAAACCCTAAAACCCCAAAAAACATGGGAAAACCCTAAAAACCCTCAAAATCCCTAAAAAACAAAAAAAAATCCTAAAAACCAAAAAACCCAAAAAAATCACTAAAAAACCTTGAATACTTAGAAACACCTAAAAACCTGGAAAACCCCTTGAAAACCATAAGAAACCACTAAAAATCTTAAAAACTCCTAAAAACTGAAAAAAAAACCCACTGAAAACTATAAAAACCCATAAAACCCTAAAAATGTTTAAAACTCTAAAAACCTTAAAAACTCTAAGAAACTAAAAAACCCTAAAAACCCCCAAAGACCCTAAAATCCTTAAAAACCCTAAAAATACTCAAAAAACCTAAAAACCCTCAAAATCCCTAAAAACCCTAAAAAACGCTAAAAACTATAAAAATCCAAAATAATCCCTAAAAATCTATGGAAACAAAAAACTCCATAAAAACTATGAAAAGCATAAGAACCATAAAACACATTAAAAACCCATAAAAATCCTAAAAACCTACTCAAAACTCTCAAAACCCCTAAAAATGTTAAAAAATGATAACAACTCTAAAAAACCCGAAAACCCCTAAAACCCCTAAAAAATATTAAAAACCCAAAAGGCCCTAAAAACCCCAAATCCCATAAATACCCCTAAACCCCTCAAAATCCCTAGAAACCCTAAAAAACCATAAAAATCCTATATAATCCCAAAAAATCCCTTAAAAAATAAATAACCCTAAAACCCCCCTGAAAACCATAAAACCCCTAAAAACCTAAAAACCACTAAAACCCATAAAACCCTAAAACCCACTAAAAAATATAATAACCTATAAAACTCCCCAAAATGTTAAAATATGTTAAAAAATATAAAAACCTTAAAACACTAAAAAAACTCAAAAAAAACACTCAAAAACCCGAAAAACCCGAAAAAACCCGAAAAAAACTAAAAAAAATAAAAACCCTAAAAACCCCTAAAAACCTTAAAACCCCTAAAAACCTGAAAACCCCCTAAAAACAATAAAAACCACTAAAAACCTTAAATAATCCATAAAACCCCAAAACCCCACCAAAACTCTAAAAACACTTAAAACCCCCAAAACTTTAAAAAATGTTAAAAAACTCTAAAACCCTTAAAAACCCAAAATGATCAAAAACCCTAAAAACCCAAAAAGACCAAAAAACCCCCAAAAACCACTAAAAATCCTAAAAATCCCTTAAAAACATCAAAACCCATAAAAATCATAAAACTATAAAAACTATGAAAATCCTAAAAAACCCATAAAAGTCCCTAAAAACCTAAAATACCCCTAAAAACCATAAAACCCCTAAAAACCTTTAAAAACCCTAAAACCCATAAAAACACTAAAAACCCACAAAAACACTAAAAACCCTTTAAAACCCTAAAACGTTAAAAATTTTAAAAACTCTAATAAACCTTAAAAACCCTAAAAAAACTCAAAAAACCCCCTAAAAATAAAATAAAAACCCTAAAACCCCTAAAAATGATGAAAGACCCAAAAAACCCTCAAATTCCCCAAAACCCCTAAAAACCAAAAAAATCTTAAAAATCCCTAAAAATCCCTAAAAACATAAAAACCTAGAAAAACCCTAAAACCCCTTAAAACCATAAAAGCCCTAAAAACCATAAAAAACCTTAAAACCCATAAAAAACTTAAAAACCACTAAAACCTATAAAACCCTTAAAACCCCTAAAAACGTTAAAAAAATTAAAAAATCCAAAAACCCTTAAAAACACTAAAAAACACAAAAAACCCTAAAAACCCAAAGACCCTGAAAACCTAGACAACCCATAAAAACTCACAAAACCCTCAAAATACCTAAAAACCTTAAAAACCATAACAATCCAAAAAAATACATAAAATCCAAAAAATGTAAAAAACTGTAAAACCCTTGAAAAAACCCTGAAAAACTTAAAAACAGCTAAAAATCTAAACACCCCTAAAAACAATAAAAAACCTAAAACCGATTAAAACCACTAAAAACCCTAAAAACCCATAATAATGTTAAAAATGTTAAGAAACTCTAAAAAACATTGAAAACATGAAAAAACAAAAAATCCCTAAAACCCCAAAAGATCGTAAAAGCCCAGAAAACCCCTAAAAACTGAAAAAAACCAATAAATCCCTAAATCCCCTCAAAATCAATAAAAACCCTAAAAACCATAAAAAGCCTAAAAAAGCCCTTAAAATCTTGGAACATGTAAAAACCATAAAACCTTGAAAAACTCTTAAAACCATAAAACCCAAAAAAAAACCTTAAAAACCCCAAATACCCATAAAATTCCAAAAAACCCACAAAAAACTCTAAAACCCCATTAACCCCTAAAAACATTGAAATGATTAAAAAACTCTAAAAAACCTTTAAAACCCTAAAAAGCTCAAAAAATACCTAAAAGCTTTAGAATACCCAGAAAACCCTCAAAAACTAAAAACCCTAAAAATCCTTGAAAACCCCTGGAAACCCTAAAAAACCCCTGAAAATCCCAGAAAACATAAAAAACCCTAAAACCCTGAAAAAACCTTGAAAACCATAAAACCCCTAAAAAACATAAAAACCCTAAAACTCCATAAAAACCCTAAAAATCGACTAAAACTCTAAAAGCCCTAAAATCCCTAAAAATGTTGAAAATGTTGAGAAACATTAAAAACCTTAAAAACCCTAAAAACACAAAAAAACCCTAATAACATAAAAAGTCCCTAAAAACCCTGAAAATCCCCCAAAACCCTAAAAAACCATGAAAACCCCTAAAAACCCTAAAACCCTAAAACCCATAAAAATCATAAAAATTTTAAAAGAGCCTTAAAAATCCCTCAAATCAAAAAAACCTAAAAACTATAAAAACCCTAAAAACATTAAAAACTCCAAAATCCTATAAAAATACAAAAAACCACTGAAAACATTAAAACCCAGTTAAATCCCTAAAAACAATAAAAACATTAAAAAACTCTAAAAACCCTAAAAAAACTTAAAAAAAACTCAAAAAAACCCTAAAAACATGAAAAGAACCTAAAAACCCTTAAAAATCCTAAAACCCTTAAAAATCCCTAAAATCCTTAAAAATCCCTAAAAAACCTAAAACCCCTTAAAACCCTAAAAACCCGGAAAACCCCTAAAAAAACTAAAAACACTGAAAATCCCTTAAAACCCTCAAAATTTGTAAAAACCCTGAAAACTCTTAAAAACATAATTTTTTTTAAAAATCCTTAAGAATCACCGAGAAAGTAAAAAACCAAAGAACCCTGAAAACCTTGAAAAACTCCGGAAACCATAAAACCCCTAGAAACTTTAAAAAAACCCTAAAATCCCATAAAATCCTAAAAACCAATAAAAACTCAAAAACCCTTAAAACCCCTAAAAATTTTAAGAATGTTAAAAAACTCAAAAAAACCTTAAAACCCCCAAAAACTCAAAATAATACCCTAAAAACCCAAAAGAACCTAAAACCCTACAAAATCCTTAAAACCCTAAAAAAATCTGAAAACCCCTAAAACTCCTCAAAGTCACTCAAAACCATAAAACTTCAAAAACCAATAAAAATATGAAAAATCCAAAAATATCCCCAAAAACATAAAAACCATAAAAACCCAGAAAAACCCCTAAAAATCATAAAAACCCCTAAAAACCTAAAAAACACTAAAACCCATAAAAACCCTAAAACCCACTAAGAAATCTAAAAACCTACAAAACCCCTAAAATGTTTAAAAACTCTAAAAACTCAAAAAACTCTAAAAATCTCAAAAAAACATGAAAACCCAAAAAGACCATTAAAATTCAGAAAAACCCCTAAAAAAAATTAAAAAACCCTCAAAATACCTAAAAATCCTAAAAAATCCTAAAAACCATAAAAATCCAAAAAATTTCCTAAAAATCCCAGAAAATGTGAAGAACCCTAAAAACCCCTGTAAACCCTAAAAACCTATAAAAACACTAAAACCCATAAAACCCTAAAAACCCACTAAAAACTTTAAAAACCCCTAAAAATATTGAAGAATGTCAAAAACTCTAAAAAAAATTAAAAAACTAAAACTAAAAAAACCCCCCAAAAGACCCTAAAACCTTGAAAAACCCTAAAACCCCTAAAACCCCTGAAAAACCCTAAAATCCCTCAAAATTCACAAAACCCTAAAATCCATACAAATCCTAAAAAATCCCTAAAAATCCCTAAAAACATAAAAAACCCTAAAATCCCTAAAAAACTCCTAAAAACTATAAAGACCCATAAAACCCCATAAAAAATCTAAAAACCCTTCTAAAAACTCTAAAACCCCTAAAAACCCCTAAAAATGTTAAAAAATGTTAAAAAACTCTGAAAAACCTTAAAACCCTAACAAACTAAAAAAACCCTAAAAACCCAAAAGACCCTAAAAACCATGAAAATCCATAGAAACCCTCAAAGCCTTGAAAAGCCTAAAAACCCAAAAAAATCCATAAAACCCCTAAAAACCATGAAAATCCAAAAAAATCCCTAAAATTTAAAAAACCCAAAATCCCCTAAAACCCCCCTAAAAAGCATAAAAACCCCTAAACACGTTGAAAACCCTAGAAACCCATAATAACCCTAAAAACCCCTAAAAATGTTAAAACACGTTAAAAAACTCTAAAAACCTTAAAAACAAAAAAAACACAAAAAAAACACTAAAAACCCAAAAATACCCAAAAAACCCTGAAAAAACCTAAAACCCTAAAAACACTGAAAACCAAGAAAAACCATAAAAAACATTTGATATCATAAAAATCCTAAAAACCTCATAAAATCCCCAAAAATTTTAAAAAACCTGAAAACCCTAAAAACCCCCTAAAAACCATAAAAACCTCTAAAACCATAAAAACCCCCTAAAAACCCATACAATCCCTAAAAATCACTTAAAACTATAAAAACCCTTAAACACCCTAAAATGTTAAAAAAAATTAAAAACCTCCAAAAAAACCATAAAAACACTTAAAAAGTCAAAAAAACCCAAAAGACCCTAAAAACCCTAAAAAACCCTAAAAACCCTAAAAAACCCTAAAACCCCCTAAAACACCTCAAAAACCCTAAAAACCATAAAAAACCTAAAAATCCATTAAAATCCCTAGAAACATAGGAGAACCCTAAAAACCCCTAGAAAACATAAAACACCTTAAAAACCTTAAAAAACCTAAAAATCCATAAAATCCCTAAAGACACTAAAAAATATAAAAACACTCAACAACCCTACAAATGTTAAAAATCATTAAAATACTCTAACAATTTTATAAACCTCGAAAACTCAAAAAAAAAACCTACAACCCTAAAACCACTAAAAATCCTAAAAACCCTCAAAATCCCTAAAAACCCTAAAAACCCTAAAAACCCTAAAAAAACATAAAAATACTAAAAAAACCCTTAAAAACCATAAAAACTCATAAAACCTTAAAACACCAAACCCCCTAAAAACCCTAAAAAACTACCAGAAATCCTGAAAACCCCTAAAACCCCTAAAATGATATAAATGGTTAAAAAACTCTAAAAACCCTTAAAATCCCTAAAAATGCAAAAAAAACTAAGAACCCAAAAAGACCCTAAAACCCATGAAAACCCCTGAAAACCCCTGAAAACCCCTAAAACCCCTCAAAATCCATAAAATGCCTAAAAAACCCTAAAAACCATAAAAATCCTTAAAATACCCAAAAAATATAAAAAACTCCAAGAACCCAAAAAACCCCCTGAAAACCATAAAGACTCCTAAAAACCATGAAAACCTCTATGAACACATAAAAAACCTAAAAACCAACTAAAACCTCTAAAATCCCATAAAACCCCTAAAAATGTTAAAATTGTTAAAATACTCTAAAAATCTCAAAAATCCTAAAAAATAAAATCAAACTCTAAAAACCCTAAAAGACCCTAAAAACCCCTAAAATCCTAAAAAACATTGAAAACCCTTAAAAAGCCTCAAAATCCCTAAAAACCCTAAATACCCAAAAAAAACCATAAAAACACCTAAATATACCCAAAAATATAAAAACCCTAAAAACCCTGAAAACCCCCTGAAAACCATAAAACCACATAAAAACCTTAAAACCCCTTAAAATCCATAAAAACCCACTAAAAACTCTAAAAATACTTAAAATCCCTAAAAATGTTAAAAGCTCTGAAAAACTTAGAAACCTTAAAAAACTCAAAAAAAACCCTAGAAACAGAAAAGGAACCTAATACCCTGAATACCATGAAAAACATTAAACACACTCAAAATCCTAAAAAATCGTAAATAACCCGAAAACCCATTAAAATTCTAAAATTCCCTAAAAAACCTGAAAATGTAAAAAACCCTAACAACCCTTAAAACCCATGAAAAACATAAAAACATCTAAAAACCTTAAAAACCCTAAAAATCCTAAAACCCTAAAAACCCTAAAATCCTAATAAACTCTAAAAACCCTAAAACCCTTAAAAATGTTAAAAACATTAAAAACTCTAAAAACCTTAAAATCCCTAAAAACCCAAAAAATGATACAACCTGAAAGACCCTAAAAACCCTAAAACCACTAAAACCCCTAAAAACCCCTAAAACCCTAAAAACCCTAAAAACCCATAAAAACTATAAAAATATTAAAAAAACTCCTAAAGATCCCTAAAAACATAAAAACCATAAAAACTATAACCCCATAAAACCCTAAAAACCACTAAAAACTATAAAAACCCTTCAAACCCCTTAAAATGATAAAAAATGTTAAATATGTTAAAAATAATAAAAAACCTGATGCATTGCCGGAAGCTCGAAACGAGTAAGTTGAAATGGGCATAAAAATGTCGTCGATTGGCTAAGGCTTAAAGGAAACACCACCTTCCAAGGTTTCTCCATTATTAAAGACAAAATCACCAACAATGGAGTTGCACCACCAATTCTAGGTAGAGGGAAGAGGCTAAAGTAATAGGATACATAATAAACTTCCAAAATTAGTAACATTCAAGTATATCCATTACAAAGGGGTGAAACAAAATTATAAATTCAAAATAAAGAAAGTAAAATGAACCAAAACGAATAACAATGCATAGGAGAACTCAAAGGAGACATACAAATCACAAAAACTACTTCCCCATGCTATTTAATGACCCCACTATCAAAAGTAGAGAATTTCCTTCTTAATGGTTCATTTCTCCACTTTCTATCTCCTCTTTAATGTGATGCTAAAAATTTACTTCCTTTTCCATATGGAGATCATTTTGGGCCCCAAATAAGTGGGTTGTATCCCACCATGATCTTGGATGTCAAAAAGTGTAGGCTGGTCCAATTTGAATAACAATTAGGCTTAAAATTTATATCAAGCCCAAAATTATTCTCCTTGGGTTGAATATGATCCATATCATTCCCCCCTGGTTGGAGAGGATTTTCCCTCAAATCCATGGAATTGTCTTCTTTAATATATGGATAAAATTCCCTAATGTTAAAAATTGTAGAAACACTATCAAAATCATTAGCTAAATTGATTTTTTAGGCATTGTTTCCCACTCAATCAAGCACTTTGAATGGACCTTCAGCTCGTGGTACCAAATTTCTCTTACTTTTTGGATGAAAATATCTCCTTAATAAGGTGAATCCACACTTTATCTCCGGGTTAGAAAAAGGTTTTCTTCTGGTGCTTATTAGCTCGCCTCTTGTATGCTTCACTAGACTTCTCTATTTGAGAATGGATAGATTCATGGAGCTTCTTCATCTAATTTTCCTTCTACTCTACATCAATATTCACCTAAAAATCCAAAGTCAAAAGGAACAATTATATGGGAGTGATTGGATTGACACCATAAACAACTTTTAATGGAGAATGTCGAGTGGTAGCACCGAGTGGTAACACCTCAACCCCCCCCCTAAAAACTCTAAAAACCCTTAAAACCACATAAAAAATTAAAAATTATAAAAAACCTTTGAAACCCTCAAAAACTAAAAAACATTAAAAAACCAAAAGGCCATAAAACTATAAAAACCCTAGAAAACCTTGAAAAACATAAATACACTCAAAATCGATAAGAAATCTACAAATCATAAAAAACATAAAAATCCTAAAAAATAACAAAAAAATCCTTGAAATGTAAAAAACCATAATAACCTTAAACCCTCCTAAAAACCCTAAAAACCCTTAAAAACATTCAAAACCCATAAACCCCCTAAAAACCCACTAAGAATGCTAAAACCAATTAAAACCCATAAAAATGTTAAAAAAACTCTAAAACCCCTTAAAACCCTAAAAACTAAAAAAACTAAACACCCAACAGACCCTGAAATCCCCGAAAACCCCTAAAACTATAAAAAAGCACTAAAACCCCTCAAAATCCCTTCAAACACAAAAAAATCCTAAAACCCATAAAAATCCTAAAAATCCCTAAAAATCCCTAAAAATTTAAAAGAACCTAAAAACCCTGAAAAATCCTTGAAAACCATAAACCCCTAAAATCATTAAAAATCCTAAAAAACATCTAAAAACGTTAAAAACATTAAAAACCTCCAAAAAACCTTAAACCCCCTAAAAATTTCAAAAAACATAAAACCCCAAAGTCCCTAAAACCTTGAAAACCCCCAAAACCCCGAAAAATCCTGAAACCCCTAAAAACCCTCATAATCCCTAATAACCCTAAAAAACCTAAAAACCATAAAAATCCTAAAAAATCCCTAAAAATCCCAGAAAATGTAAAAAACCCTAAAAACCTTAAAACCCTTGAAACCCATAAGAACCCCTAAAACCATAAAAACCCTAAAATCCCATAAATACCCTAAACACCACTAAAATCTATAAAACCCCTTAAACGCCCAAAAAAACTTTAAAACATTAAAAAACTCTAAAAACCATAAAAACCCTAAAAAATAAAAAAACACTAAAAATCAATAAAGACCCTAAAGCCCCTATAAACCCTAAAAATCCATAAAAACCCTAAAACCACTCAAAATATATAAAAACCTTTAAAACCCTAAAAATTATAAAAATCCAAAAAAGCCCTAAAATTCTATGAAAATAAAAAAACACTCAAAACCCCGGAAAACCATAAAAACCCCTAAAAACCTTAAAAGGACTAAATCCCATTAAAACCCAAAAAATCAATAAAAACTATAAAAACCCTTAAAAAACTCTCAAAACCCAAAAAGCCCTAAAAAACTTTACAGAAACCCAAAACCCCCAAAATGCCCTAAAAACCCTAAAAACATTAAAAACCTTGAAAATCCTTAAAAATCCTAAAAACCCAATAAATCTCTAAAAACCCTAAAAAACCATAAAACCATAAAAATCCTAAATACCCCTAAAAATCCTGGAAGACGTAAAAAACCCTAAACCCCCCTAAAAACAATAAAAAACCCTAAAAGAAATAGAAACCCTAAAAACTGTAAAAAATCATAAAAACCCATAAAAACCCATAAAAGCACCAAAAATAGAAAAACCATTAAACCACTTAAGATGTTAAAAAACTCTAAAAAACATTAAAAACTCTAAAAAATTCAAATAAATCCAAAAAACACTAAAAGACCCTAAAAACCCTAAAAAACCATGAAGACCCTAAAAATCCCTAAAAACCCTCAAAATCCTTAAAAACCCTAAAAAACCCTAAAATCCATAAAAACCTAAAAACTCCCAAAAACTCCCTAAAAACGTAAAAAACTAAAAAACCCAACCCCCCCCCAAACCATAAAAACCCATAAAAACCATTAAGAACCCATAAAACCCTAAAAACCACTAAAAAATCTAAAAACCATTATAACTCCTAAAAAGGTTAAAAAACACTAAAAACCCTTAAAACCTCTAAAAAACACGAAAAAAACCAGAAAACCTAAAAAACCATAAAACCCCTAAAAACTGTAAAAACCCTAAAAAACCTTGAAAAACCTTTTAAACCATCAAAATCCTTAAAACCCTTAAAAACCATAAAAACCCTAAAAATCCCTAAAAATCACTGACAATATAAAATAACTCTAAAATCCCTGATAAACCCCGGAAAACCATAAAACCCCTATAATAACCCTATAATCTCAAAAAGCCCTAAAACCCCAAAAGGACCCTAAAAACCCTAAAAATCCATAAAAACGCAAAAAAAACCCATAAAAACCATAAAAATCTCAAAAAATCAAAATATATATCTGAATAAGTAAAACCCCCCAAAAACCATAGAAAACCCCTAAAAACCATAAAACCCCTAAAAACCCATAAAAATCTATAAAAACTATAAAACTCACTAAAAACTCTAAAATCGATTTAAACTCGTAAAAATGCCGAAAAACCCTACAAACACTAAAAACTCTAAAACCCTTAAACCCAAAAAATGTTAGAAATCTCTAAAAACCCTTAAAAATCTCTAAAAAACCCTAGAACCCAAAAGACCCTGAAAACCCTAAAGAAACCTAAAAACTCTAAAAACCTCTCAAAATCCCAAAAAAACAAATAAAACCCCGAAAAACCATAAAAACCCTAAAAAAGTCCTCAAATACCTAAAAACATAAAATACCCAAAAAATCCTAATAAACCCAAGAAAACCAAAAAAACCCCAAAAAACCATTAAAGACCCTAAAAACACAAAAAAACCTAAAAGCCCACTAAAAATTCTAAAAACCATTTAAACCCCTTAAAATGTTAAAAACCTCTAAACACCTTAAAAACCCTAAAAAACATTAAAAAACACTAAAAACCAAACAACACGTAAAAACTATAAAAATCCTAAAAAACACTGAAAAAGCCTAAAACTGCTCATAATCCCTAAAACCCCTAAAAGATCCTAAAAACTATAAAAATCCTAAAAAGCCCTAAAAGTCCCTTAAAAAGTAAAAAATATTAAATATCCTGAAAAACTCCTGAAAACATAAAAAAACCTAAAAAAATTAAAATCCTTAAAACCCATAAAAACCATAAACCTGCAAAAAACTCAAAAAAAAATCTCAAAACCCCTAAAAATGATAAAAAAACTCTAAAAAACCTTAATAACCTAAAAACTCAAAAAACCCTAAAAACCCAAAAGACCCTAAAACCCTAAAAACCCCTAAAAACCCATACAAAACATAAAAACTTTTAAAACCTCTAAAGCCCATTAAAATTCCTATAAATGTTAAAATACTCTAAAAAACCTTAAAAACCCTAAAAACTAAAAAAACCCCTAAAAACCTAAAAAGGCCCTAAAAACCCTAAAAAACCTAAAAACCCCTAAAACCCCTCAAAATTCCAAAAAACCCTAAAATCCATAAAAACAATAAATATCCTAAAAAAGGCCTAAAAATCCCAAAAAATTGTTATAAATCCTATGAAAACCATGAAAACCAAAAAAAACCCTAAAAACAATTAAAACCTAAAAACCCATAAAAACAATAAAAACCACTAAAAACTCTAAAAAAACCTTAAAACCGCTAATTTTTTTAAAAAACTCTAAAAAACTCTAAAAACCTAAAAAAATCAAAAAAAACCCTAAAACCCAGAAAGAACCAAAAAACCCTGAAACCCCCTAGAACCCCCAAAAGACCTTAAAAACCCTAAAAGCCCTAAAAATGCTAAAAACCCTAAAAATAATAAAAAACCTAAAAAATCCCTAAAAATCCCAAAAAACATAAAAAACCCTAAAACCCTAAAACCCCCTTAAAACTATAAAAACCAATAAGGCCTTAAAAAACCCTAAAAACCAATAAAAACCCTAAAACCACTAAAAACTCTAAAAACCCTTAAAACCCATAAAAGGTTAAAAATCTCTAAAAACCATAAAAACTCTAAAAAATAAAAATAAAACCTAAAACAAAAAGAGACCCTATAAACCAGAAAACCCTAAAAACCTTAAAAATCCAGAAAACCCCTAAAAACCCCAAAAAACTATAAAAACCTAAAAATCCCTAAACACCCTAAAAAATTTAAAAACCATAAAACCCCCAGGAAACCATAAAAACCTCTAAAAACCATAGCAAAGATAAAAATCCATAAAACTCTAAAAAAGCACTAAAAACTATAAAAACCCTTAAAACCCCTAAAATTGTTAAAAAAACTCTATAAAACCTTAAAAACACTAAAAAACTCAGAAAAACCCTAAAAACCCAAGAAAACCATAAAAACCACAAAACCCTAAAAACCAAAAAAACCCCTAAAAATCCATTAAAACCCTAAAAACCCCTAAAACCATAAAAATCCTAAAAAATCACTAAAAATCCCTAAAAATGTAAAAAACACTAAAAAACACTGAAAACCATAAACCCCCCAAAAATCCTTAAAAACCTTAAATCCCCATAAAAACCCTAAAAACCACTAAAAATTGTTAACCCTTTAAACCCCTAAAAACGTTAAAAACTCTAAAAAACATTAAAAACCCAAAAAAACTTTAAAAAACCCCTAAAAACCCAACAACACCCTAAACCCTTAAAACCCCTAAAAGCCCTCAAAATCCCAAAAAGGCCAAAAAAACCCTAGAAACCATAGAAATCCTAAAAATAACTAAATATCCTTGAAAATGTAAAAAAATCTAAAACCCTGAAAACCATAAAAACCGTAAAAACCTTTAAGAACCCTAAAAACCCAAAGAAACCGAAAAAACCCACTGAAAACTATAAATATCATTTAAACGCTTAAAATTGTTGAAAAACTCTAAAAACCTCAAAAGACACTAATAAACTCAAAAAAACCCCTAAAATCCCAAATGGCCAAAAAAACCCAGAAAAACCCTAAAAACCCTGAAAACCCCAAAAAACTCTAAACATCCAAAAAACCCTAAAAACCATAAAAATCTTGACAAATCCCTAAAAATACCTGAAAATGTAAAAACCCCTAAAAACCCTTAATAACCAAAAAAACCCATAAAACCCATAAAAATCATAAAAACCCATAAAAACTCTAACAAACACTAAGAATATAAAAACCCTTAAAACCTATAAAAATATAAAAAAACACAAAAAGACCTTAAAACTCTAATTTTTTTAAGAAAAACCTAAAAACCAAAAAAGACCCTAAAAACCCTGAAAACCCCTAAAAACCCTAAAAACCCTGAAAACTAATAAAAACCCTTAAATCCCTAAAAATTCTAAAAAACCTAAAACCTATAAAAATAAAAAAAAGAAAAAATGTAAAAAACCCTATAACCCTGAAAAATCCCAAAAAGCCATAAAAACTCCTAAAATCATAAAAACCCCTAAAATCCCCAAAAAATACTAAAAACTCCAAAACCCCTTAAAACCCCTAAAATGGTAAAAACTCTAAAAAATCTAAAAACCCCTAAAAACACAAAAGAAAACTAGAAAACCCAAAAAAACCTGAAAACCCCAAAAAGACCCTAAAAACTATGAAAAACCCCTAAAACCTATCAAAATCAATAAAAATCCTAAAAACCATAAGATTCCTAAAAAATCACTAAAATCCCTAGAAATGTAAAAATCCCTAAAAACCATAAAACCCTTTAAAAACCCATAAAACCCTAAAAACCACTAAAAATTGAAAAACCAATAAAAACCTTAAAAAGGTTAAAAAACTCTAAAAACCATAAAAACCCTAAAAACTCTAAAAACCCTAAGAAACCCTAAAAAATTTAAAACCCTCAAAATCCCTAAAACCCATAAAATTCTTAAAAAACCCAAAAAATCCTTGAAAATGTAAAAAACCCTAAAAAACCATTGAAATCAATAAAAACCCTTAAAAATCATAAAAACCCTAAAAACCCATAAAAACGCACTAAAAAATCTAAAAAACCCCCAAAGACCCCAAAAACCGTAAAAACCCCTAAAACCATAAAACCTTGAAAAACTCTAAAAATCTTAAAAATCCCTAAAAACCCTAAAACCCATAAAAATCCAAAAAAATCCATAAAAATCGATGAGAATGTAAAAATCCCTAAAAAGCCTTGAAAACCCCAAAAAACCATAAAACCCCAAAAAATCCCAAAACACCCAAGAAAACCCTAAAAACCATAAAACCCTAAAAACCCCTAAAATCCCAGAAAATGTGAAAAAACCCTAAAAACCTTGAAAACCCCTTAAAACTATAAATACACCTAAAAACATTAAAAACCATGAAAACCCAAAAAACAACTAATAACACAAAAAACCTAAAAAAACCTAAAAAATATTAAAAAAACCCCAAAAACCAAAAAGGCCATAAAACCTTGAAAAACCCCTAAAAATCTTGAATATCCCTAAAACCCACAAAAACACACAAAATATCTGAAAACACTAAAAACCCATAAATACAATAAAAATCCTAAAAATCCGTAAAAATCCTAGAAAACATTAAAAACCATAAAAATCCTAAAAAACTCATAAAAATAAGAAAAAACCCACTAAAGAATAGTAAAACCATTAAACCACTAAAAATGTTAAAAAACACTAAAAAATTAAAACCCCTAAAAAATTAAAAACCCTAAAAAATTAAAATAAAATCCAAAAAACACTAAAAGACCCTGAAAACCCTGAAAGCCCCCTAAAACCCTAAAACCCCTAAAAACCTCTAAACCCCTCAAAATCATTAAAAACCCTAAAAACCCTAAAAGCCATAAAAATCCTAAAAAACCCTAAAAACCCTAAATAACCTCAAAATCCGTAAAAATCCTAAAAAAATTTAAAAAACCCTAAAAACCCAAAAAAAATATAAAAAAACTCAAAAAACCCTAATAAACCCAAGAAAACTATAAAACCCCTTTAATAACCCTAAAAACGATAAAAACCCTAAAATCATTAAAAACTCTAAAAACCCTTAAAGCCTAAAAACATTAAAAAACTCTAAAAACATTTATTATCATAAATATGTATAATAAATGTATAATAAATATTATAAAACATTTATTTTTTAATTATAATATAATAAATTTAATATGTAATTATTTATCTTTATTATATAATTATCATATCTATAAATAATTATATACTATAATTATATAATTATAAATATACATTTATTTATTATATTAAATATGTAATTATTTATAAATGTAATATACATTTATTTATTATAATAATTATAAATTTATATAAATATACATTTATTAGATATTTATTATAAATGTAATATACATTTATAAATTTAATTATTTATTATAATAAATATGTAATAAATATACATTTATATAAATGTAATATACATTTATTATAATAAATATGTAATATACATTTATTATAATAACTGTAATATACATTTATTAACTAAATAAATGATTATTTATTTATAAATGTAATATACATTTATTATAATAAATATGTAATTACTTATAAATGTAATATACATATATTTATATAAATATACATTTATTATAAATGTAATATACATTTATTTATATAAATGTACATTTATTATAAATGTAATACACATTTATTTATTATAATAAATATGTAATTATTTATAAATGTAATATACATTTATTTATTATAATAAATATAAATTTATAATTGTAATTATAAATATACATTTATTTATTATAATATTCATTAATAAATATACATTTATTAATATTCATTAATAATATTTATTAATAATATTTATTTATAAATATACATTTATAAATATAATTATAAATATACATTTATTTATTATAATATTCATTAATAAATATACATTTATTAATTTTCATTAATAATATTTATTAATAATATTTATTTATATCAATATACATTTATTATAAATGTAATATACATTTATTTACATAAATATACATTTATTATAAATGTAATATACATTTATTTATTATAATAAATATGTAATTATTTATAAATGTAATATACATTTATTTATTATAATAAATATACATTTATAAATGTAATTATAAATATACATTTATTTATTATAATAAATATGTAATTATTTATAAATGTAATATACATTTATTTATTATAATAAATATACATTTATTTATTATAATAAATGTAATATGTAATTATTTATTTGTTATAAAAAATGTAATATGTAATTATACATTTGTATTTATTATATTTATTATATATTTATATATTATAAATATGCATTTATTATAATTAAAAAATAAATGTATCATATTACATTTATTATATTATATTACATATTACATTTATTTATAATATAATAATATAATTATAAATATAATAAATATAGATATGATAATTATATCATAAAGATAAATAATTACATATTACATTTATTATATTATAATTAAAAAATAAATGTATTATAATATTTATTATACATTTATTTTACATATTTATTATAATAAATGTATAAAATAAATGTAGATTTATTATAATAAATAAATGTATATTTATTATAATAAATATTATAATATTTATTATAAATATAAATATAAATATACATTTATTATAATTAAATATTATAATATTTATTATAATAAATATGCATTTATAATAAATATATCATAAATATTTATTATACATTTACTATACATTTACTATACATTTATTATAATATTTATTATAATAATATTTATTATAATAATATTTATTATACATTTATTATAATAAATATTATAATAATATTTATTATACATTTATTAGATATTTATTATTATAAATATTATAATATTTAATTATAATAAGTATTTATTATAAATATAAATTTATAATAAATATTTATTATGCATTTATTGTATATTTATTGTGCATTTATTATAATAGTATTTATTATACATTTATTAGATATTTATTATAATAAATATTATAACATTATAACATTATAATATTTATACTAAATTTATAATAAATGTATAATAAATGTATATTTTTTATAATAATATTATAATATTTATCAGATATTTATTATAAATATTTATTATAAATAAATAAATTTATTATAATTTTTGTATTTATTATAAAAAATATAATTATGTATTTTTTGTATTTTTTTATATTTATTGTAATAAATTTATTTATTATATATATATGTGTGTGTGTGTGAGTGGGGTTTGGGGGTGGTGTGGGGTTAAAGTGCCACTTCAAGTGGCGCTTTACCTGGTTTTTGTTCAGCGCCACTTGAAGTGGCGTTGAACAAACCCCTTTCCCAATTTTTAAAAACCCTACCCCATAAAACTAAAAAAACCCACCCACCTAAATTTTCACCTATTAGATAGGGCACAGGTCTTCATGACACTAGATTGGACCCCCCCCCCATCAGCTTGGGCGTAGGTCTTCTGCTTACCGAGTAGAACCCCCTATCGAATAGGGTGCGGGTCCTTGATGATCAGAGTGGAACCGTCATGTCGCACCAAGGCACGGGTCCTCGAGCTATAAAGTGGAACCCCCTAACAGTATGGGTGTGATTCCTCTATCTACTGAGTAAAACCCCCTATTGGATAGGGTCTGGGTCCTCATGACACTAGAGTGGAACCCCCATTAGATTGGGTGTGGGTCCTCTATCTACTAAGTGGAACCCCCATTTCGAATATGGTGTAGGTCTTCATGACACCAGAGTGGAACCCCCTTGACGCATTAGGGTGCGGTTCCTCTACAAATACTTATAGAGTGGAACCCCCCTGATGCATCAGGGCAGAGGTCCTCTACGAATCATTATAGAGTTGAACCCCATAATGCATTAGGGCATGGGTCCTCTACTTGTAGATTGTTCCCCCTCGAATTTGCAGAAAAGTTGTGAGGAATGGAATTTTGCAGGGTTACTTCTGGGTAGATGTGTGAGATGTTGGGAATCATTGATGGACTTTTCTGACTGATGGCGACCCTTTTCCTAGGATGAGCTGTGATATGGAGATCCCCTTACTCTCTCATTTGGGATTCTTTTACTAAGCATATATATATATACTTCTGTACCTATAGCTTCTCATTTGTTATTCTTTTTTTGTTTAGATTCGCTTGGTTGGATGAGGTTACTCTCCTACTATGGGTGGCAAAGACTCAACGTGTAGTCCATCTACACACTGCGTTGATCCCCTTGTGCTTGGATGAGGTTACTCTTTCTCTTGATTGGGTTGAGCTACATCCTATTTACTATCTACTATCTTTATATTCCTATTATATATCTTACTGCTCCCCCTTCTAATTTTGGGACGTCCTACTCGGTATGTATATACTCATCCCTACATGGGCTTTTCCCACACGTGTCGTGACTTATGTAGATGATGGACGGGTCGGTGGTGACTTTAGAGGAGCTTAGGGATACTGGGTGCTTTAGACTGCGTATGGTGGTATTAGCTTGGAGATCAGGAGGTAGGATCTCTCAACAATTTACTTTATGGTTTTTTCAGGTTGAGACAACTTTGTCGTAGGGTGTGTATTTTTCCCCTTTACTTTCCAGTTTGAATTGTCGTACTCTTGTACACACTAGAGGTTTTGCATGCTTGGTTTACTTTCTAATTGTTTCATCTTTTTATTATTATTCTTCTTCACTTCTATATTGATATGGTCGAGTGTGTATGTACTCTAAAAACCCTTTAAACCCCTAAAAATATTTAAAAACTCTAAAGAACATTAAAAACACTAAAAAACAAAAAAAACCATTAAACCCCAAAAAACAATAAAAATAATAAAAACCCAAAAAAACCATAAAACCGAACAAAATCCCTAAAACCCCTAAGAACCCTAAAACCCATAAAAATAATAAAAAGCCCTAAAATTCCCTCAAATCATAAAAAACCTTGAAAACCCTAAAAACCATAAAAACCCCTAAAACCTTAAAAAACCCTAAAAAAATAAAAACCCTAAAAATCCACTAAAAACTCAAAAAACCCTCAAACCTATTAAAATGTTAATAACTCTAAAAAACATAAAAAACCTAAAAACATCAAAAAACCCTAAAACCCAAAAATACCCTAAAAACATAAAAAACCCTGAAAACCCCTAACCCCCCCCCCCAAAAAAAACCTAAAAACCCTAAACAACCCTAAAAACCAAAAATATCATAAAAATCTTAAAAATACATAAAAATGTAAAAACCCTAAAAAGCCCTTGAAAACCATAAAACCCCTAAAAACCTCAAAAAAACCTAAAAACCCATAAAACCCTAAAAATCTCTAAAAAACCCAAAAAATAATAAAAGATCCTAAAAACCATAAAAATCCATAAAATCCTTAAAAACCCTAAAAACTCGTAAAACACTCAAAATCCCTAAAAACCCAAAAAACTATAAAAATCCCTAAAAGCACAGAAAATATAAAAACCCGAAAGACAACTAAAACTCTTAAAATCCTTTAAACCCCATAAAACGATAAAAAACTCTAAAAAACCTTTAAAAACCTAAACAACTAATAAAAACCCCAAAAGACCATAAAAACCTTGAAAACCCCTAAAAGCCTTAAAAACCTTGAAAACCCCTAAAAACCCTCAAAATTCCTAAAACCCTAAAACCTGAAAAACCATAAAAATCCTAAAAAAATACCTAAAATCAATGAAAACTTAAAAAACCTAAAAAACTTGAAAAACCTATAAAACCACTAAAAACCATAAAAACACAAAAACCCATAAAAAACCCTAAAACCCATAAAAACCCTAAACACAACTAAAAACTCTAAAAAAACTTCAAACCCCTAAAACGTTAAAATAATCTAAAAATCCTAAAAACTCAAAAAAACCCTAAAACCCCAAAAGACCCTAACAACCCTGAAAAACGCTAAAACCCTAAAAACCTTCAAAATCCCTAAAACCCCTAAAAACCCTAAAATTGTAAAAATCCTAAAAAATCCCTAAAAAACCCTGAAAAGTGTAAAAAATCCAAAAAACCCTAGAAACCATAAAACCCCTAAAACCTTAAAAACCCTAAAAGTCCATAAAAACCCTAAAAACCAAAAAAATCTAAAAAACCCTTTGAAACCCTAAAAAGGTTAAAAAACTCTATAAATCCTTACCACCATAAAATCTCAAAAATCCCAAAAAACACTAAAATCCCCAAAATGCCCCTAAAAACACCTAAAAACCCCCAAAACCCACAAAATACCTAAAAACCTAAAAACCCAAAATACCATAAAAATCCTAAAAAAGCACTAAAAATCCATGAAAACTTCAAAAACCCTAAAAACCCAAAACCCCTTCAAAACCACAAAACCCCTAAAAACCTTAAAAACCCATAAACACCACAAAAAACTCTAAAAACCTTTAAACCCCTAAAAACATTAAAAACTCTAAAAACCTTTAAACACCTAAAAATCTATAAAAAACCCTAAAAACCCATAAAGACCCTAAAAACCCCCAAAAAACCCTTGAAAACACCTAAAAATCCTAAAAATCCCTAAAACCCTAAAAAACCCTAAAACCATAAAAATCCTAAAAAATCCCTAAAAATCTCTGAAAACATAAAAAACCCAAAAATCCTGAAAAACCCCTGAAAACCAAAAAAACCCCTAAACACCATAAAAACCCAAAAAACCCAAAAAACCCTACAAATCCCTAAAACCACCAAAAACTCTAAAAACCATAATATCCCTAAAACGTTAAAAACTCTAAAAACATTAAAAAACCTAAAAACTAAAAAACCCTAAAAACCCAAAAGACCCTAAAAATCCTAAAAAACCCTAAAAATCCTAAAAAACCTTAAAACCCATCAAAATCCCTAAAAACCCTAAAAACCCTAAAAACGACAAAAATAATAAAAATCCTAAAAAACCCTAAAATCCCATAAAATTTTAAAAAACTGAAAACTCTGAAAAAACCCCTAAAAACCATAAAACCCCTAAAAACAATAAAAATCCATAAAAACCCTTAAACCACTAAAAACTCTAAAAACCATTAAAACCCCTAGAAATGTTAAAAAACTCAAAAAAACCTAAAATACTCTAAAAGACCTGAAAAACCTTGAAAACCCCTAAAAACCCTAAAAAAACTCAGAAAATCCCTAAAACCCTAGAAACCCTAAAACCCTAAAAACCCTAAAAACAATAAAAATACCTAAAAATACCTAAAAATCCCTAAAAATCCATAACAATGTAAAAAATCCTAAAAACCATGAATAACCGGAAACCATAAAACTCCTAAAAATCTTTAAAACCCTAAAACCCCAAAACCCCATAAAAACCTAAAAACACTAAAAAATATAAAAACTCTTTAAACCCCTAAAAATGTTTAAAAACTCTAAAAACCCTAAAAACTAAAAAACCCCTAAAACCCTAAAAAGATCTTAAAAACCTTGAAAACCCCTAAACCCCCTAAAAACCCTAAAAACCCCTAAAAAATCTCAAACTCAATAAAAACCCTAAAAACATAAAAATCATAAAAAACCCTAAAAATCCCTGAAAACATAAAAAACTATAGAAAACTGAAACCCCCCTAAAAATCATAAAAACTCATACAAACCATTAAAACTCCTAAAAACCCCAATACCACTAAAAACACTAAAAACCCTTTAAACCCCTAAAAGCATTAAAAACTCTAAAAATTTAAAACCCTAAAAAACTAAAAAAAACACTAAAACCCCAAAAGACCTAAAGACCATGAAAAGCCAAACCCCCAAAAATCCCTAAAAATTCTAAAAAACCTAAAAAATATAAAAAACCTAAAAAAATATCTGAAAACGTAAAAAATACTAAAAACCCTAAAAACCCCATCAAAACCATAAAGAACCCTAAAAACCCTAAAAACCATTAAATCATAAAAAACCACTTAAAACTATAAAAACCCTTCAAACCCATTAAATGTTAAAAAAATCTTAAATCCTTTAATCCCTAAAAACTCAAAAAAACCAAATAAACATTTAAAGACCCCAAAACCCTGAGAACCCATAAAACCCCTCAAAATCCATAGAAACCCTAAAAACCCTAAAAAATCCTTAAAAACCATAAAAATACATAAAAATGTAAAAAACTCTATAAACCCTAAACACCCCTAGAAAATCATAAAAACCCATAAAAACATTAAAAACCCTAAAAACTGATAAAACCCCTAAAAACCACAAAGAACTCTAAGACCCCTAAAAACATTAAAAACCAGTAAAAAACCTTAAAACCACTAAAAAACTCAAAAAACCCTAAAACCCCTCAAAATCCCTAAAAACCCTAAAAACCCTAAAAAACCATAAAAATCATAAAAAGATCTAAAAATCCATAAAAATGTAAAAAAACTCAAAAAACCCTAAAAACCATAAAACCCCTAAAATATTAAAAAAACCCGATGACCCATAAAAGCCCAAAAAACCACTAAAACCTCAAAAACCCCTTAAAATCCATAAAAACGTTAAAAGACTCTAAAAAATATTAAAACCCTAAAAGAAACTAAAATCCCCAAAAGACCCTGAAAACCCTAGAAAACAATAAAACCCTAAAAACCCTAAAAATACTAAAAACCATCAAAATCCACAAAACCCTAAAAAACCCTAAAAACCATAAAAAACCTAAAAAAGACGTAAAAATACCTAAAAATGTAAAAAACCTTAAAAATATAAATAGCCATAAAAATAATAAAAACCTCAAAAACCTTAAAAAATCCTAACAACCCATAAAAAACCTAAAAATCACTAAAAACTCTAAAACCCCTTAAAAGTGTTAAAATCTCTAAAAACCTTAAAAACCCTAAAAAACTCAAAGAAACCCAAAAAACACTAACAGACACTAAAAACCCTGAAAAACCCTAAAAACCTTAAAAACCCAAAAAAACATGAAACCCCCTGAAAACCCTCAAAATCACTAAAAACCCTAAAAACCATAAAATTCTAAAACTCCATAAAAATCCCAGAAAACGTAAAAAACCCTAAAAAACATGAAATACCCTTAAATAACATAAAAACACCCTTAAAGGCTTCGACTTCCTTATACCTTATTGTGGTAGAAGTTGGAGGTTTGTTAAAGAGTGTGGGTGATTCAGTGGTTTCTATTGTAGTAAGTGATGATTCTTCTTTAGGTGTGGTTGCTCTTTTCTAATATGACTTAAGAGGATCAATATATATGAAGGATCTATCTTTTGGGAATGCTCTATTTGTGGTTATTGATGTGGTGGAAAAGGAATCAAATCTTCCATGCTCTGTGTCCAAGATTAGGGGTTTTGGGTTTGTCGTATGTTTTTCTGGGGTCCCTGCTATAGGGGAAGAGGAATCCAATTCTTCTATTATCTCTATGGATTTGGTTTTCTATCCTCCAAGGGATGGAAATAAAACTTGAAGAGTGTGTTTTCCTTCTTCGGTTCTTTAAAAGGGAGCTTCAATATAGAAAAATAACTTGGTTGGTTATTTCTTGGAGAAGAAGTTTCCATTTAATATGGTGTCCAGCATAGCTTTGGATTTGTGGGAGGAGGATCTTATTGAAATGATTTTCAATGACGTTGGGTTCTATTTTTTCAAGTTCCTTGCTTCTTGTAATATTGTTGAAATTCTATCATACGAGCCATGGTTCTTTGCAGGTAGATCAATGATCCTTAGAGCTTGGTATCCATGCATCTCTCTATGTAAGGATTCCTTCTCCACCTTTCCAGTTTGGGTGAATCACTACAGGAAAATTGTCGTTTAGTGGCGGTTTTTTCGCGGCGGTTTTAAAAACCACCGCTAAACGTGTTTTGGGACAACCGCGAAAAAACAGCCGTGAAATACCTTAAATTTTTTTATTTTAATTTTTTTTAATTTTTTTTAATTTTTTTCGAGGATTAGCGGTGGTTTTTTAAAAAACCACCACGAAATAGCAGTGGTTTGAGTAAAACAGTCGCGAAATGAAAGGAAAAAATAAAAAAACCTGAGAAACTCAGAAATCACTAAAACGACCATAACTTTTGATCCGGGTGTCCGTTGGAGCACCACGACTAGTCAAATCGATGCTCATGAAGATATCTAGAGGCAATTATAATCAAAACCATGAGATGGTATAAGGTGAAAAATATATGAAAGTTATAAGAAAGTTGAAAAAAGTTCTCCAACTTCAAACGGCCATAACTTTCACTCTGGGTGTCCGTTTGGGCTCTACCACATATCAAATCGAAGCCAGCAAAGAGATATACACACCAATTTGACACAAGAAAGATTCTGTCATGTTTTTTGACCCCAAAAACCCCTCTGAAGACCTCCAAAACCCCATTTCTGTCACCGGTGTCCCGTTGAACTTGTCTTCAAATGGACCTAACTTTCGATCTGTTTGTCAGTTCGGACTCCTCCACCTACCAGATCATAGATCATTCTATGAGCTTTAGTTTGACTATTCGCAGCGCCCACATGCACTCCTGGATCATAAGTTCTGGCCTTTTTAGTGGGTATCAGGTTTGTTATGTTTTTCGATGCCTTGTTTCTAGCACCCATTCCCTGTCAGCTTTTTTTTAAATGGTCGTAACTTCTGATCCGCCTGTCCATTCAGACTCTTTTACCTATCAGGTCGAAGATCGTTTCAGGATCTTTGATTTGACAGGTCGCGGATCTGAAACGGACTCTCGGATCATAAGTTATCTCTATTAATGTGAGTCCAATGTTTTTATCACTTTATGACCGTTTTGATAGGTTTTAACGGTTACTCCATTTATTACTGTTTATTTGGGTTTCCATGACTTGTTATCTTTATCAATGGTTTTTTGTGGGTTATTATGATGATTATGTTGAATTATTAAGGGGTTTTCCATAGTTGTCATGAGTTTTCATGCGTTCTCATTCTTTCTAATGCCTCATTCTTCATATGCTTCTCCATCCGTTTTCATTCGTTTTCATGATTTTCCATCCCTTATCACATCTTTTCATACGTTTTCATGTGTTTCCTTTATTATTTATTATTTATTATTTATAATATACTTTAATTTATTTATTATCTATTATTTGTTACTGGTTATTTATTATTTATTATTTATTATTTATATTTATTTATTATTTATTATTTATATTTATTTATTATTTATTATTTATATTTATTTATTATTTTTATTTATTTATTATTTATTATTTATTATATATTATTAATTATTTATTATTACTAATAATAAAATATTATTATTAATAATAATATTTGTTACTGGTTATTTATTATTTATTATTTATTATTTATATTAATTTATTATTTATTATTTATATTTATTTATTATTTATTATTTATATTTATTTATTATTTTTTTATTTATTATTTATATTTATTTATTATTTATTATTTATATTTATTTATTATTTATTATTTATATTTATTTATTACTTATTATTTATATTTATTTATTATTTATATTTATTTATTATTTATTATTTATATTTATTTATTATTTATTATTTATATTTATTTATTATTTATTTATTATTATTTATTATTTATTATTTATTATTTATTATTTATTATTTATTATTTATATTTATTTATTATTTATTATTTATTATTTATTATTTATTATTTATTATTTATTATTTATTATTTATTATTTATTATTTATTATTTATTATTTATTAGTTATTAGTAATTATTTATTATTTATTATTTATTATTTATTAATAATAATATTTTATTTATTATGTTTTATTTATTATTTATTATTTATTAATAATAATATTTTATTTATTATGTGTTATTTATTATTTAATATTTATTATTAAATATTTTTTTATTTATTATTTTTTATTTATTATTATTTATTATTATTTATTATTATTTATTATTATATATTATATATTATATATTATATATTATTTATTATTTGTTATTTGTTATTTGTTATTTGTTTATTATTATTTATTATTTATTATTATTTATTGTTTATTATTATTTAATATTTAATATTTAATATTTATTTTTATTTATTTTTAGTATTTATTCTTTATTATTATTTATTCTTTATTATTATTTATTATTTATTATTTATTCTTATTTATTATTTATTATTATTTGTTTTTTATTATGATTTATGATTTATGATTTATGATTTATGATTTATGATTTATGATTTATTATTTATTATTTATTATTTATTATTTATTATTTATTTATTATTATTATTTATTGTTTATTATTTATTATAAATAAAATGAATAAATAAATAAAATAAATACAAAATAAATAAAATAAATAAATAAAATTAAAAAAATTAAAAAAAATTAAAAAACCGCTGCTAAATCATTTAGAGGCGGTTTAAACCACCGCTAAAAAACCGCTACGAAATGTTCTGCGATGGTTTTAAAAACTGCCGCGAATAGTTTTCCGACGCACGATTTCGCGGCGGTTTTTCAAAACCGCTGCCAATCTATTTAGCGGCGGTTTAAACTGCCTTGAAACATAAAACCAAACCGCCGCTAAATGCCTTTTTTCCGTAGTGAATTTTCATAATGTTTTGCTTTAATCCTGGACTTTTGAAGGTATAAGATTCATTTCTAGTGTGGTTGGTAAGAATCTCTTTGTAGGTAAGGCCACAATGGATATAAGCAGGATCAATTATGCTCACATTTACGTGGAAATCTCAGAATATTAGGAGCTTCTAGAGGAAGTCATTGTTGAATTGGGTCTTGGTGACTCCATCTCCATTAAATTTGAATATAGATGGGTTCCCAAAACTTGAAGTCATTGTAGAATATTTGGTCATCATGTTAATTAGTGCAATAAGAATCTTGTTCCGGATTCTCGATCTAGATGGACCAAAGTGACTCATAAGAAAAGTGTCTATAGGAATAAAGGTCTGATTCATTCCTCGGATCCTGAACAGGCTGAGGCTTTGCCTACCCATATCCCTATGAAGAAGATGGAGGAACACAAGGTGGATCCCACTTAAGGCATGTATGAAACTTATTCCCTTGATCTACAGGTTCTATAGCTTGGGTGGCTTCCATTTCTTTGGCCGTTTCAACCCCTACTAGTCCTAAGGTGACTTATTGCATTTATTCAAAATGATTTTTCTTGTCTTTCAAAGGAGCAGCCTCATGAAGCTGAAGTTTTTGTTGTAGCCCCTATCGGGGTTCTTCCTTCTATGGTGCAGATTAATTTAGATGGGATAGTTCCTACTTCGGGAGCAGATAATTATTGATAATATTCTCTTTTCTCTCTTGAGAAAGGATTGGAGACTGTTTCCAACATGGTGTACTCTGGTGCTGGATTAAAGTGGTCAACAGATGTGCTGAGAAGTTCTACTTGTACTGGTATTTATATAGGGTATGTTCTTTCTATTTTAGGGGTGTAACGGCTAGAAGGTAGAGAAGGTGTGGTAGTCTCTTCATGATTGACTTCTATTGCCCAGTCTTCTGAGGTTATGTATCTAGGCAATGTTTCTCAAGTTGGGGACGGATTGAGTTTGTCTATGAACTCAAATGGTGCAGATCTTACTTCTGGGCCTGGGAATTTGGTCTTGGAGCCGTGTAGTGATTCTGATTTAAGGGAGGCCAGATTCCCCTCCCCGAGTAAGGATTCTGTAGATCAGAATAGTCCAACCTCTTCAGCTCTGAGTGAAAATCCTCTAAGGAAGAAGCTAATTAGTGTGGATGAACTTGAGTAAAAGAGGGTTCCAATCAAGACTGGTCTCGAGAAGGGCATATATGATTCCTCTTTAACCCCCAATGTTTAATTTTGGTGTGTGGAATATTATAGGCCTTAGAAACCCTGGTAAGAAGAGGGAGGTTCAGGATCACATACTTACCTATAAGTTGGTCTTCTTGGGAATTTTTGAAACAAAGGGTTAAGGGTGGGAATTTGGATTGTTTTGTGAGGAGTATAATGTCAGGATGGTGTATCCTTGAAAATATCTCTTCTTCATTTGTATTTCATATCTTGGTGTTATGTAATCCCTACTCACTAATGGTTGATCTTTAGTTTGATTCTTCTCAGCTTATGGAGTGTCTTTTCAGGGATGTTAAGGTTGATATTGCATGTTTGGTCTCCTTTGTCCATGATTCCAATTCAGTTATAGAACGTCAAGTTATGTAGGAGGATATCACCAGTAGAAGTTCTATTACTCCTAACTTTTCCGGTATTTTTATTGGTGACGTTAATGTGGCGAGATTTCCTTAGGATAAATGTGGTGGTTGTTTGGACTGGCCCCCCTCCATGGAGGAGTTAAATTTGGGTATTATTGGTGTAATTATGGATTATTTGAGTTGTATTGGGCTGAGATGTTCTTAGATTAAGGGTAATTATGGGGTTTTGGGGAAGATTGATAGAGCCATGTTCAATATCTCCTGGTTTTCTAGGTTTGAATCTTTATTTTCTGACTTCATTCCTTTTGAGTTTTCTGATCATACATCTATTATTATTAGAACATGTGAAGGGCTACAGTCATGGAAGCTTCCTTTTAAATTTTTCAATCATTAGACAGATTATGATGATTTCTTGGACACAGTTTCTAGTGCCTAGAATGATGAGATACCAGGATGTAAGATCTTTTAAGCCTGTCAAAATATTAAGAAGTTCAAGTAGGGACTTCAGAATTTGTATGCTCAGGTCTCTATTGAAAATGCTTTTGAGGATTCTTTTCTTAAGTTAGAACTTTCAGAATACCAAGCTTCTCTTTTGAACAATGGCCCTTCATATTCCTTATTTCGGATTGAAGTTAGATGCAAGGAAAGGTTGAAGGTTTTGAATTTGATGGACTCCCTCTCAGCTAGACAAAAAAGTAGGGTTCAGTGGCTTAAGGATGGGGAACTAATTCTACTTTTTCTTCTTCAACTCAGTGAAGGCTAGGTTCAACTCTTCTAAGTTAGTCCTTCTCTGCAATACTGATGGTTCAAATATCACAGATTTGAGAACTATTATTAGGGATGTAATATCTTTCTTCCAATCCTTAGTTGTCTCTTCTCATAGATCTGTTTATAGAGGGGGATCTTGGTTGGATTCCTTTTTGTCTAACTCTTTGTATCAAAGGTGAAATGAGGATTTTGTCAAGTTATTTGTGCCAAAGGATGTTTACTAGACTCTTTTCCCCCTTAACCTAAATAAAGTTCCAGGACCAGATGGTTTCAATGCTTTTTTATTTCAAAGCGATTGGTCTGTGGTTGGCTCTGATGTGACTGAATCTGTGTTAGAATTTTTTAGGACTGGGAAATTTATTCAGGAATCCAATGGTTCAATTATCTCTATGACTCCTAAGGACCCCAATGCATGATTTCTCTTGGATTTTAGACCCATTTCTTACTATAACATGATTTACAAATGTATTTCCAATATTTTAGCATCCAAATTGAGATTGTCCCTCCCTAGTCTTATTGATAAGGCTCAATCTTCTTTCATTCATGGGAGATAGATTTTGAATAATATTTTGATGGCACAAGAGTTAATGTGGGGGTACCACCAAGATTCTGGGGTCCCTAGATGTGTCTTCAAAATTTATTTATTCAAGGCCTTTAATTTTTTCAAATGGGATTTCTTTGGGATTCTCTGGAACTTCTCAAATTTTTAGATAATTTATCCTCTTGGATTAAAATGTGTGTTATTTCTTATATGTTTTCTATTAACATTAATGGCTCCTTGCATGGATACTTCCCTGAGAAGAGAGGGTTGAGGCTAGGCGATCCCCTCTCTCCATTTCTTTTTGTGATATGTATGGTGGGTTTCTCTCAAATTTTGGAATCTCTTATTTACAATTCCTCTTCATTAAAGTTCCATTGGATATGTGATAATACCTTTATTTCTCATTTATATTTTTTAGATGACTTTTTGTTTCTCTCCTTTGGCAATGTGGATTCAGTTTTAGTTTTGAAGAAAGTTCTGGATATTTTTTCATCCTTGTTTGGTTTGAATATTAACCTCTCTAAATCTGTGATGTTCATAGTTGGCCTATCCAATGAAGTTAAGGAAAGCATTGGTGTGGTTATGGGGTTTGATGTTGTCTCTTTACCTACTTCTTATATTGGGGCGCCTCTTATCACCACTAAATTAAGAGCGGTGGACTATGTTGCTTTGGAGGAGAATATTATTAAGAGAACCAAGATATGGACCAATAATTTACTCTCCTTTGTGGGTTGGTTTTAGCTTGTTCATTCGGTTCTATTTAGCATGCAAGCTTTCTAGAGCAATCATTTTATTTTTCCTAAGAAGTTGGTTCATTCTATTAATGCCAAGCTTAGGTTCTTTTTTTGGAAGTGTCCTTCCCTTACCATTTCTAAAGAAAATGTGGCTTGTGATCTAGTGTCCAGGGTTGAGGAGGGATACTTGGGTATTAATAGGATTGTGGATTGGAATAAAGAGGTTGTATCTAGGCATGCTTGGGATTTATGTACCCCTTCCTTCTCTTCTATTTGGGTGGATTGGGATCACCTCTTTTTACTGGGTCATTCACAATTCTGGGTGGCTAAAGTTCCATTGAATATCTCATGTACTTAGAGAAAATTATTGGGTATTCTTGATTTTTATTAAGGACCACATCTCCTTATGAGTTGGGAATGGATCAAAAGTTTCTCTTTAGTTTAACCCTAGGCTTCCTAGAGGGCCTATTTGTTTCTCTATTAATGACCATATCATTTATGATTCATGGATTCCTATATTTTCTTTGGTTTCTAATATTATTTCTGTAGGGACATGGGATTATCTTTTGGATATTTCGGTTGAGATCTAGGATTTTAGATAGAAAATTATTATGTTCCATTAATCTTGTGGTGGTTGTGATGGTATCCTATGGAATAGGATGCATGGGTTCTCCATTTGTAAGGTGTGGGATGATCGTAGACCAAAAGTTTCCCCTATTACTTAGATTTATTTTGCATGGAATCATACTTCTCCAACTAGGTATGCTTTAATTTTGGGGTTGGGTATTTTGAATTTGTTTCCTACTCAGAATCATTTGCATCGTAGGGGTTTATTATTTCCAACAGATGCTTTCATTGTGAGGATGATTTTGAGGATAAAAAATATATTTTTTCAAGTGTGATGTGTATAGTAGGTTATGGTACTCCTTTATGAATCTTCTAGATGTTGTCTCTATGACTAGGTCTTTTAATTCAATTATTTCTCAATGTATTTTCTCTTTTTCTAGTTATTCCTTGTTCAGTTTTTGTGGAAACTTGGAGTGTCTAACTTTGTGTACCTCATTTGGAAGGAATGTAATTCATAGCTTCATGGATCTCCCTTTCATAGTGGTAGTTAACTTTGGTTCAAGTTTGAGCTTGTCATTCATTCCAGGATTTCTTCTTGTAATATTTTTCTTATAGTAAGACCAATAAGAAGCTGATTAGTAATTGAAACTTTCCAATTTAATTTATTCATGCTAGTTAGTTTCCTTAATCTAGTGTGGTCTGTTGTTGTGTGGTGTATGTTTGGTCAGTTACTGGATGCTAGGTTAAATATGCTAGGGTTGTTTTGGTTCTTGGGAATGGTCTGGTTGGTTGGTTGCAGGGGCTTGGTTGGATGGGATGGATTGAGTGGTGGTGCTTTAGTTTATTTGATTCTCTTGGTCTGTCTGCTTTCTATTGGGACTGATGTGGTGTGGGGGACTTCTGTAGTGGCGGGGCTGGTGGGTTCGGCTGGGGCATGGTGCTCCCTGCTCATTGGCTTGGGTTGGATGGCTTGGATTTTCCAGGCTTCTTGGTGGTAATCTTGGGGGTTGTTTTCATGGGTTTTTATTTTCGCAGTGGTTATGTCAGGTGCTGCTAAAGGTTTCTTTGGCTTCATATATTTCTGCATGGTGCTCGAACTGGGGGTGTTGGGTGATGGTTGTCTTTTTGGGTTGCTAGTTGGGTTCTTTCTAGTAGGATGTCTCTCTGTATGGGTGTTGGTCAGTTGGATGTGGGTTTACTAATTTCTGGATGGTTGCTGCTTTGCTGGTTCTTGGTGGCAGTGATGTTGGTTGTTGTTGCCTCAGGTTTGGATGTAGGGACATGAGTGTGGTGCTGGGGGATGCAGGTTGCAGGTTGGATAGTTTGTGGCTTTATCTGGTTCTTGTGAAGGGGGTAAGATGGGCCTTGGATGGTGGAGCAGTGGGTTGCAGGGGGCCCTTTGGTGATTCTTTGCTAGTTTTGGGTGTTTTTTTGTTTGGTTTTTGATCTTCTTGGCTCTTACTGGAGGGATGGGGGTTGGGGTATTAGTTATGGATATTGTAGGGAGTTTGGGTGGCATTGCTGGCATGGTGGTGATATTTTAGCTGCAGGATGACATGACCTATTTTTTTGAGTCTACAGGGCTACTGGGTGGGTTTCTAATGGTGTGTTGGGATGCTTCTTGTGGTCAGATGGTTGTTGGGTGGCGACTGATAGGGGATAGAATTTGCGTTCGTTTTGGGGTTTAATGGGGTGGTGTGGTGTTGTGTGTGTACGTGTGTGCGGGTAACAGTGTGTGAGTACATGTGTGTGTGTGGAACATTAGTGCGTGTGTGCATGGTGTTGCATGAGTGTGTCAGTGTGTGCATGCAAGTTTGCATGAGGGCTTGCGTGTGTTTCTTTTGGTGGGCTTATTCTCATCAGGGTTTCCTGCTAACTTGTGCTTGGTGGTGTAGTGGTTGTTTCTGCTGGTTCGGTGAGGGTGCGTGTGCTGAGATCTTTCCCCTAAAAACCTTAAAAATCCTAAAACCCATAAAAACATAAAATACCACTAAAAACTCAAACAACCCTTAAAACCCCTAAAAATGTTAAAAACTTTGAAAAACCATAAACCCCTAAAAAACTCAAAAAAACCCCTAAAACCCAAAAAGACACTAAAAACCCTAAAAAACCCGAAAAACCCTAAAAGAACCCTTCAAACCCCTAAAGACCCTCATAATCCCAAAAATATTAAAAAACCTTAAAAACCATAAAATTCCTAAAAAATCCCTAAAAATCCCTGACAACGTAAAAGATCCTAAAAACCCAGAAAAAACCCTGAAAATCATAAAAACTCCTAAAAACATTAAAACCCCCTAAAAACCCATAAAAATAAAAAAACCAAAAAAAATACTACAAACCCTTAAAACCCCTAAAATGTTAAAAAACTCTAAAAACCTTAAAACACTAAAAAACTGTAAAAAAACCATAAAACCCCAAAAAAAACTTGAAACCCCCTGAAAAGCCCTAAAATCCCTAAAACCCCCAAAAGCCCCCCTAAAACCCCTCAAAATCACTAAGAACCATAAAAAACACTAAAAACCATAAAAATCTAAAAAAACACTAAAATTTTTAAAATCCCTAAAAACCCCTTAAAAACAAAAAACCCCAAAAAAACCTTAAAAAGACAATAAAAACCCAAAAAAATAACTAAAAACTCCAAAAACATTTTAAACCCCTAAAAATGATAAAAAAACTTCAAAACCCTTAAAAACCCTAAAAATATCCAAAAAAACCCTAAAAACCCAAAAAACAAAAAAAGCCCAAAAAGCCCAAAAAGCCCTAAAATCCATAAAAACCCTAAAAAACATAAAAATCCGAAAAAAAATCCTAAAAATCCGTGAAAATGTAGCAAACCCTAAGCACCCAGAAAAACCTCAAAAATACATAAACCCCCCCAAACCATAAATTTCCCTAAAAACCCATAAAACCCCAAAAACTAATAAAAATTATAAAAACACTAAAAAATCCTAAAAACGTTTAAAAATGTTAAAAAAACTCTAAAAATCCTTAAAAATCCTTAAAAACTAAAAAAACCCTAAAACCCAAAAGACCCTAAAAACCCTAAAAAACACTCAAAAACCCAAAACCCCCCCTCAAAATCCCTAAAGACCCTAAAAACCATAAAAATCCTAAAAGGCGCTAAAATTCCCTAAAAACATAAAAACACTAAAAACTGTGAAAGACCCCTGAAAACCATAATAACCCCTAAAAACAATAAAAACCCTAGAAACCCATAAAAAACCTAAACCCCACAAAAAACTCTAAAAACCCTTTAAACCCCTAAAAAAATTAAAAATGTTTAAAACTCTAAAATACCATAAAACCCCTATAAAAATGAAAAAACCCTAAAAACCCAAAAAGACCCTAAAAACTCTGAAAACCCCTAAAAACTTTAAAAACCATAAAAAACTATTAAAACCCCTAAACCCCCTAAAAATCCCTAAAAACCCAAGAAACCATAAAAATCCTACAAAATCCCAAAAAATCCTGGAAAATGTAAAAAACCCTAAAAACCATAAAAAACCCTTAAAAACATAAAAACTCATAAAAACATTAAAAACCCCTAAAAACCCCTAAAAATATTAAAACCATTAAAACTCTAAAAACCCTTAAAACCCCAAAAATGTTAATTTTTTTTTAAAAAAATTCAAAAAAACCTTAAAACCCCTAAAAAACTCAAAAATCCCTAAAAACCCAAAAATTCCATCAAAACCCTAAAACCCTAAAACCCCTCAAATTCCCTAAAAACCCAAGAAAACCCTAAAACCAAAAAAAACCAAAAAAATCCAAAAAATCCCATAAAACATAAAAAAACCTAAAAACACCAAAGACCCATAAAAGCTTTAAAAACACCTAAAAACCTTTAAAACCCCCTAAAGGCCCATAAAACCCTTAAAACCCCACTAAAACCTATAAAAACACTTAAAATACTTAAAAACATTAAAAATGTTAAATAACTCTAAAAAACCTTAAAAACTCAAAAAACCCCTAAAATCCAAAAAGAAACTAAAGACCCTAAAAATCATTAAAACCTAAAAAACACAAAAAACCACTTAAAACCCTCAAAATACCAAAAAACTCTAAAATCATAAAAATCATAAAAATCTCTAAAAAATCCAGAAAACATAAAAAACTCTAAAAACCCAGAAAAACTCCTTAAAACCATAAAAACCCCTAAAAACCATAATAACCCCTAAAGCACCATAAAAATCCTAAAAACCCACTAAAAACTCTAAAACCCTTAAAGCCTAGTAAAAACATTAAAAAAATTAAAAAACTCTAAAAAACATTAAAAACCCTAAAAAACTAAAAAAAACACTAAAAATCCAAAAGACCCGAAAAATGCCAAAAAACCCAAAAAACCCAAAAAAATCCTGAAAACCCTAAAATCCCTCAAAATCCCTAAAAACCCTAAAAAACCCTAAAAACCATAAAAATCCTAAAAAAATATAAAAACCTTAACAAACCCAAGAAACCAATAAAATCCCCTAAAAACCATAAAACTCCATAAAAACCCACAGAAACCCCAAAACCCACTAAAAACTCTAAAAACCCTTAAAACCCCTACAAACTTTAAAAACATTAAAATACTCTAAAAACCATAAAACCTTAAAAAAATTAAAAAAGACCTTATAAATGAAAAAAGACCCCAAAAATATTGAAAAAACCTAAAAACCCTCAAAATGCTTAAAACCCTAAAAACCCTAAAACCATAAAAATCCTAAAAAAGCCCTCAAAATCCCAAAAAATTCCTAAAAACCTTGAAAACCCCCTAAAATCCATAAAAATCCCAAAAAATAATAAAAACCCCTAAAAACCATAAAAAACCTAAAAACCGCTAAAAATTCAAAAACACTTAAAGCCCCTAAAAATGTTAAAAATCATTAAAAAACTCTAAAAAACCTAAAAAAACCCTAAAAGACTCAAAAAAACAAAAAATCCCCAAAAGACCCTCAAAACCCAGAAAACCCCTAAAAAACCTCGAAATACCCTAAAAACCCTAAAAATCTCTAAAAATCTTAAAAACCATAAAAATCCTAAAAATACCTAAAAGTCCCAAGAAAACAAAAAAAACCCTAATAACCCTAAACCCCCCCTAAAAACCATAAAAACACCTAAAAAGTTTTAAAATCCCCAAAATATCCCCAAAAATGTAAAAAACTTTGAAAACCCTTAAAAGCCCCTTAAAACCATATAATTTGGGGGGGGGGGGGGGTCCGGATACGCCTGGCCCCGTACCTTCCTTGCCCTTAAAACCATAAAAACCCCTAAAACCTTAACAAACCCTAAAAACTCATAAAAACCTAAAAACCCACTTAAAACTCTAAAAACCCCTAAAAATGTTAAAAAAATTCTAAAAACAATAAAACACATAAAAAACTCAAAAAAACACTAAAAACCCAAAATATCCTAAAACCATAAAAACCATAAAAACACTAAAACCCTCAAAATCCCTAAAAACCATAAAAACCAAAAATACCCTAAAAATCCCTAAAAAACATAGAAAACGTAAAAAACACTAAAAAATCATAAAAACGCCCATAAAAAAATAAAAACCCATTAACCCTTAGAAAACCCTAAAACCCCATAAAACCCACTAAAAAGTCTAAAAATAGTTGAAACCCCTCAAAAATGTTAAAAAACTCTAAAAAACCTTAAAACTATAAAAAACTCAAAAAAACCTAAAAACCCAAAAGACCCTAAAAACCCAAAGGACCCTAAAAACCCTGAAAACCCCTAAATTACCTAAAACCCTCTAAAAACCCTAAAACCATTCAAAATACGTAAAAAACCTAAAATCCATAAATTTGGGCATTTTTCAGATTCAGATGGCTAACCTACTGCATTACATTGCATCTATCGGCCTCAGTGAGCAGCTGCACAATTTGCTTCTCACAACTCCAGCCACTATGATTGCACATACGTGGGCTGCTTGAAATGCAACATCTTTTTCCAATAAAAGGATCTCCTTTTATGGAGTAGTGATCATCCACAAAGCAATTCATGGGGCATCTAGCATACAAACTGGGTAAATAGCTAATGATATTAATGATTTTATCATTTTGTACACACTTGGTGTTTCTAGAAGGTGAAAAAAGACATTGACTCTAAATTTCATCCAGTGGATTCCTCTATTTCCATCATAGATCAAATTAAATGTGGATTGCACAACTTCGGGTGTACCCTATCCTTCAGGATGTGGTGGTGTTTTCCGTTCATATAGAGGCTTCATTAAATGTTGCTTTGACTAATTTATTGGGAGTCAACGTTCTTATGAGGTGGAGATTTGGGTAATGATTAAGCTGGTCAAATTTTCAATTCAATTTGGGTGGAAGCACCTTTGGATTGAATCTGACTCAATGTTGGCAGTGGAGGCTTTAAAAAAATCAAGAAGGGTTCCTTAGAGACTTCTTCCGCAATGGATTGAATATGTCACTATCTCCCAAGACCTTACTCTCAATGTCATAAATGAGAATATGGAGGATATGGTGGCGGATGTGCTCTCTAAGAAAATAGTTAAAAGGTGCCCAATGTGGTCCTTTGTCATCCCACATTTTTGTATGTCCTTCATGGACTCAAATATGAAGGGTGATCCTCAAACCCATGTTTGTAACCCTTCCTTGTAACACATGGAATTTAATTTTTGTTAACAAATTAGGAGGAACAATCATGCTTGGTTCTGAGCCTTATTTTCCTAAAAACCCATAAAAATCCTAAAAACCCAATAAAAATTCTATAAACCTTTAAAACCCCTAAAAACACTAAAAATATTAAAAACTCTAAAAACTTTAAAAACACTAAAAAATTCCAAAAAACCCATAAAACCCCAAAAAGACAATAAAAATCTAGAAAACCCCTAAAACCCTAAAAAACACTAAAAACCCTCAAAATCCCTAAAAACCCTAAAACCCCCTAAAAACCTTAAAACCCCTAAAACCCACTAAAAACTCAAAAATCCTTAAAACCCCTAAAAACATAAAAAAAATATTAAAACAATAAAAACCCTAAAAAACTCAAAAGAACCCTAAAAATGAAAAATATCCCAAAACCCTAAATGCCCTAAAATCCCCTAAAAACCCTAAAATCACTAAAAACCCTAAAACCCATAAAAAACCCAAAAAAACCCCTAAAATTCCCTGAAGATGTAAAAAACCCTAAAAACCCTGTGAAAACCATAAAAACCCCTAAAACCACATAAAACCCACTAAAACCCCCCTAAAAACCTTAAAAACTCTAAAACACATAAAAACCCTAAAAACCAACAAAAAATCTAAAAACCCCTTAAACCCCTAAAATTTTTAAAAACATTAAAAACTCTAAAAAACCTTAAAGACAATGAAAAACTCAAAAAAAAACCTAAAACCTCAAAAGACCCCAAAAACCCTGAAAAACCCTAAAAAAATGTAAAATCCCTAAAACCCTCAAAATTCCTAAAAATCTTAAAAACTCCTAAAAACCATAAAAATCCTAAAAAATCCCTAAAAGTCCCTAAAAATGTAAAAACCCCTAAAACCATGAAAAACCCTAGAAAACCATAAAAACCCTTAAAATCTTAAGAACCCAAAAAACTCATAAAAACCCAAAAACCAAACTAAAAACACTAAAGACTCTTAAAACCACAAAAATAGTTAAAAAAATTAAAGAACTGTAAAAACCTTAAATCCCCTAAAGAACCCAGAAAAACCCCAAAACCCCAAAAATACCCAAAACCTTAAAAAACTTTAAAAACACTAAAAATCCTAAAAACCATAAGACCCCTCAAACATTAAAAACATTAAATACCCATAAAAACCATAAAAAACCATTAACAACTCTAAAAACACTTAAAACCCCTAAAAACACAAAATAAATATAAAAAACATTACAAACACTAAAAAACTAAAAAAAACCCTAAAACCCAAAAATGACACTAAAAACCCTTAAAACCCCTAAAACCATAAAAATAATGAAAATTCATAAATACCCTCAAAATCCCTAAAAACCCTAAAAACCATAAAACATCAAAAAATTCTAAAAAATCCCTATAAATCTCTAAAAATGTAAATAACCCTAACAAAAGAAAAACCCCTGAAAACTATAAAACCCTAAAAATATTAAAACACCCTAAAACCCCATAAAAACCCTAAAACCCAAATAAAAACTATAAAAACCCTAAAAACCACTAAAAACTTTAAAAACATAAAAAAAAACTCTAAAAACCTTCAAAATCCTAAAAATATAAAAAACCCTAAAATCCTCAAAATCCCTAAAACACTAAAAACCCTAAAAACCATAAAAATCCTAAAAAATCCGGAAGAATCCCTAAAAATGTAAAAAGGAACTAAAAATCTTGAAAACACCTAAAAACCAAAAAACCCCATAAAACCATTAAAAACCCTAAAAACCCATAAAGACCCTGAAAACACACTAAAAAGTCCAAAGACCATTAAACACATAAAACATTAAAAATCTTTAAAAACTCTAAAAAATCTAAAAAACCTGAAAAAACTCAAATAACCCTAAAAACCCTAACAACCACTAAAAAAACCTAAACACCCTCAAAATCCCGAAAGACCCTAGGAACCCATAAAAGTCCTACAAAATCCCTAAAAATCAATAAAAAGGTAAAAAACCCTAAACACCCCTAAACACCTTAAAACCCCTAAGAACCCATAAACCCCTTAGAAACCCTAAAAAACCACTAAAAAATCTAAAACCCCTAAAAACATAAAAAAATATTAAAAATCTAAAAAACCTTAAAACCCCTAAAAACTAAAAAAAAACCATAGAAACCCCAAAAGACCCTAAAAATGATGAAAAACCCTAAAATCCTAAAAAACCCAGAAAAAACCTAAAACCCCTTAAAATCCCTAAAACCCAAAAAATCTCTAAAAACCATAATAATTTTTTAAAAACCAAAAAATCCCCTAAAATGTAAAAAACCAAAAAACCTAGAATACCCCTAAAAACCCTAAAAACAATAAAAACTCTGAAAACCCATAAAACCTCTAAAAACAATAAACTCTAAAAAACCATTAAACCCCTACAAATGTTAAAAATGTAAAAAACTCTAAAAACCTTTAAAACCCTAAAAAACTCCAAAGAAATCGTAAAAACCAAAAAAATATAAAAACCCAAAAAACCCAACACCTTGAAAAATCTTAAAACCCCCAAAAAAATCCCTACAAATACCCAAAAACACAAAAAACCCAAAAAACCTTGAAAACCCATGAAAACCATAAAAACCCCTAAAACCCCATAAAAACCCTATAAACTACTAAAAATTCTAAAAATGATTAAATCCCAAAAAACATTAAAAAAATTAAAAAACTCTAAAACCCTAAAAACTCAAAAAAGACCCTAAAAACCCCAAATGACCCAAAAACCCTAAAAAACCTTAAAACCCCCCAAAACCCTAAAGACCTTAAAAACCCTCAAAATTCCAAAATCCCCTAAAAACCATAAAATAATAAAAATCCAAAAAATCCCTAAAAATCCCAGAAAATGTAAAAAACCCTAAAAAACGTAAAAAATCCCCGAAGACCATAAAAACTGTAAAAAAAATCTAAAAACGCATAAAACCCTAAAAACTCAAAAAAACCCTTAAAACCCATAAAACATTAAAAACATTAAAATACTCTAAAAAACGTTGAAACCCATAAAAACTCCAAAAAAACCCTAAAAACCAAAAAAGAGCCTAAATACCTTGAAGAACCCTAAAAACCCAAGAAAAACCCTAAATACCCCAAAAACCCCTAAAACACAAAAAATCCCTAAAACCCCTAAAACCCAAAAAATCCCTAAAACCCATAAAAACCCTAAAAATCCTACAAAATCCCTAAAAATGTTAAAAAAATTAACACCCTAAAAAACCCCTGAAAACTATAAAAACGCATATAAACCTCAAAAAATCCGAAAAAATAGAAAAATACTTATCACCCTAAAAAACTCAAAAAACCCGTAAAACCCTTAAAAATGATAAAAAAAAGTTACAAAACTTTAAAAACATTAAAAACCCTAAAAACTCAAAAAAAAAAACCTTTAAACCCAAAAGACCTTGAAAACCATGACAACCCCTAAAAATCCTGAATACCCCTTAAAACCCTCAAAATTCTTAAAAACTCTAAAAACCATAAAAATCTTAAAAAATCCCTAAAAATGACTGAAAATGTAAAAAACCATAGAAACCCTGAAAACCACTGAAAGTCATAAAACCCCCTAAACACCTTAAAAATCCTAAAACCCTAAAAACCCTAAAACCCCACTAAAAACTCTAAAAACCCTTTCCTTTTAAAAAACTCTAAAAACCCTTAAAACCCATAAAAATGTTAAAAATGTAAAAAAAACTCTAAATAACTTAAAACCCTAAAAAACAATAAAAACCCAAAAAACCCTAAAAACCATGAAAACCCCTAAAAACCCACGAAAACACTAAAAAACCTAAAAACACTAAAAACCAAAAAAACCCTAAAAAAACCCAAAAAAATCCATAAAAATGTAAAAAAAACTAAAAACCATAAAATTTATAGAAACCTTAAAAATACCAAGTAGCACATAAAAATCCTAAAAACCACTAAATACTCTAAAAACCCTTAAATCCCATAAAATCATTAATAAACATTGAAAACTCTAAAAAACATTTAAACCCCTAAAACACTCAAAAGAAACCCTAAAACCCCCAAAAGACCCTAAAAACCTTGAAATACCCAAAAAACAATAAAAAACCCAAAAAACACACACACAATCCATAAAAATCCAAAATAACCTGAAAAACCGTAAAAATCCTAAAAAATCCCTAAAAATCCATGAAAATGTAAAAAATCCTAAAACCCTAAAAACCTATAAAAACCATAAACGCCCCTACATACTATAAAAAACCCTAAAAAAATAAAAACCTTAAAACCCACTTAAACTAAAATTCTCTAAAAACCCATAAATACGTTAAAAACTCTAAAAACCCATAAAAACCGTAAAAAACTAAAAAACCACTAAAAACCCAAAAAGACACTAAACACCATCAAAACCCCTAAAAACTCTCAAAATCCCTATAAAACCTAAAACCCCTAAAACCATAAAATTCATAAAAAATCCCTAAAAATCCATTAAAACATAAAAATCCCCCCAAAAAACTCTAAAATTACCTTAAAACTATAAAAATCCATAAACCCCTAAACAACCCCTAAAAACTCTAAAAAACTCTAAAAATCCCTAAAAATGTGAAAAACGTTAAAAGAATCTAAAAATCCTTAAAAACCTTAAAAAAAATAAATTCACTAAAAACCCAAAAGACACTAAAACCCCGGAAAACCCTAAAAACCCAAAAATTCCCTGAAACACTCTAAAATCCAACAATATCCCTAAAAAACCTAAGAAATCCAAAAATCTATAAAAACCCTAAAAAACCCAAAAAAATCCATAAAAACATAAAAAACCCTAAAATGTTTGAAAACCCCCAGAAAACCATAAAAACCCAAAAAAAACCTTAAAAAACCAAAGAACCCATAAAAACTCACAAAAAACTCTAAAAACCACTAAAACCCCTAAAAACGATAAAAAACTCTAAAAACCTTAAAACCCCTATAAAAAATCAAAAAAATCCTAAAAAACCAAAAGACCCTAAAAGTCCTGAAAACCCCTAAAAACCTTAAAACCCTAAAACCCCTCAAAATCCTAAAAACCCTAAAAACCTCAAACCATAAAAATAATTAAAAATCCCTAAAAAAACCAAAAACATAAAAACCCTCAAAACCTTAAAACCCCCCTAAAAACCATAAAAACCCTAAAAACCCACTAAAAACTCCAAAACCCCCAAAACCCCCTAAAAACCTTAAAACTTTAAAAAACTCTACAAATATTTAAAATCCGAAGAAAATAAAAAAACACTAAAAATCCAAAACTATCATAAAACTCTAAAAATCTCTAAAAACCCAAGAAAACACTAAAACCCCCCAAAACCCCTAAAAACCATAAAATCCTAAAAATCCCAAAAAAATCCCTAAAACATAAATAACCCTAAAACCCTGAAAACCAAAAAAACCATACAAATAATAAAAGTCCCTAAAAACCCAAAAAATCCTTAAAACCACTAAAAACTCAAAAATACCTTAAAACACCTAAAAACATTAAAAACGTTAAAAACTTTAAAAAACCTTAAAACCCCAAAAAAACTCAAAAAACCCCAAAACACCAAAAAGAACCTAAAACCCCTGAAAAAACCATAAAAACCCTAAAAACCTCAACACAACACTCTAAATCCTTAAAAATACTAAAAATCCTGAAAAACACTAACAATCCGGAAAAACAATAAAAATTCTAAAAAATACTAAAAATCCTTAAAAATATAAAAAACCCTAAAAACTTGAAAGACCTCTTAAAATCATAAGACCCCTAAAAACCATAAAAAACTTAAAACCCCAGAAAAACCCTAAAACCCACTGAAAAATCAAAACCCTTAAAACCCCTAAAAGCATAAAAAACATTAAAAACTCTAGAAACCCATAAAAACCATAGAAAACTCAAAACAAAACCCTAAAAACCTAAAAAGATCCTAAAAACCATGAAAAATGTTAAAAATTCCCACAATCTATAAAAAACCTAAAAAACCACAAAAAACATTAAAATCCTAAAAATAGCTAGAAAGTCCTGAAAAATGTAAAAATCCCTAAAAATCCTGAAAACCCCTAAAAACCAGAAAACCCCCTAAAAACATTAAAGCCCCAAAAAACACATAAAAACCCTAAATCACATAAAAACTCTAAAAACTCTAAAAACACCAAAAAAACATTAAAAAAGTTATAAAACTCTAAAAAATCTTTAAACCCCTAAAAAACCTAAGAAACCCTAAAAACCTCAAAAGACCCTAAGACCCCTGAAAAACTCTAAAACCTCTTGAAATCCCGAAACACCCTAAAACACATCAAATTCCAAAAAAAAAACCTAAAAAATCCTAAAATCCATAAAAATCATAAAAAAACCCTAAAAATCCATGAAAACATAAAAAACTCTAAAAACCTGAAAACCCCCTAAAAACCATAAAAACGACTAAAAATGATAAAAACCCCAAAAAATGATAAAAACCTCAAAAAAACCCATAAAAACCCTTAAAACCCACAAAAAGATATAAAAACCCTTAAAACCCACAAAAAGATCTAAAAACCCATAAAACCCCTAAAAATGATAAAAACACTAAAAAACCATAAAAACCACAAAAAAACTCAAGAAAACCCCAAAAACCCAAAAAGACCCTAAAAACCCTAAAAATACCTAATAACCCTAAAAAAACATAGAACCCCTAAATGCCCTAAAAATCTCTAAAAACTCTAAATGACCCTAAAACTGTAAAAATACTAAAGAGTCCCTAAAAATCCTTGAAAACATAAAAAAACATAATAACCTTGAAAAACCACTAAAACCCATAAAACCCCTAAAAATGTTAAAAAACTCTAAAAGCCCTTAAAACCCCTTAAAACACATTAAAAACTATAAAAACCCTTAAAACTTCTAAAAACATAAAAAAAATTAAAAAAGCTCTAAAAACCTTAAAACCCTAAAAACACTAAAAAACTCTAAAAGTCCAAAAAGATCCTCAAAACCTTGAAAACCCCTAAAAATCCAAATAAACCTTGAAACTCCTAAAAACCCTCAAAATCCCCAAAATCCCTAAAAATATCTATAAACCATAAAAACCTAAGAACCCCTAAAATCCTTGAAAAAGTAAAAATCCCTAAAAACCTTGAAAAAACCATGAAAACCATAAAACCCCTAAAAACATTAAAATTCCCTAAAAACAAATAAAAACCCTAAATCCTCTAAAAACTCTAAAAACCCTTAAAACCCCTAAAAACGTTAAAAATATTTAAATACTCTAAAAAACCTTAAAATCCTAAAAACTAAAATACCCCTAAAAACCCAAAAGACCCAAAAATAAAAAAAAATAGAAAACATAAAAAACATAAAATCCCACAAAATCCAAAAAAAACCCCTAAAACCCAAATAAATCCCTCAAATCCCTGTAAATGTAAAAACCCTAAAAACCTTGAAAACCCATGAAAAAAACCCTAAAAACCTTTAGAAATCCTAAAAACCAATAGAAATACACTGGACACACTAAAACCCTTTAAAATACTAAAAATGTTGAAAAATATTAAAAAACATATAAAAAACCTTAAAAACCTTAAAAATCATAAAAAACTCGAAAAAACCCTAAAAACCCAAAAAGACTCTAAAAACCCTGAAAACCCCTAAGAACCATGAAAAACCATAAAACCTTCGAAATCCATAAAAACACTAAAAAACCTAAAAACCATAAAAATCCTAAAAAAACACAAAAAATCCATGAAAACCTAAAAAACCCTAAAAACCCTCAAAAACTCTAAAAACCATAAAAACCACTAAAAACCTCAAAAAACCCAAAAAACACACAAAAAAAATAAAAATGACAAAAAATCTAAAAAGTTTAAAACCCATAAAATGTTAAAAAAGTTTAAAAATCTCTAAAAATCTTTAAGACACCAAAAAAGTCAAAAGACCCTTGAAAACCTAAAAAGACCCTAAAACCCTGAAAACCCCCTAAGCACCATAAAACCCACTAAGAAAATCATAAAAACCATAAACCCCTTAACAACCCTAAAACCCACTAAAAACTCTAAAAACCCTTAAAACCCCCAAAATGTTTAAAAACTCTAAAAAAACTTTAAACACAAAAAATAAAAAAAAACTAAAAACCAAAAAAGACCCTAAAAAACATAATAACCTATAAAACCCCTAAAAACCTCTAAAAACCCTCAAAATCTCTCAAAACTCTAAAAACCATTAAAGCCATAAAAAATTCAAAGAAAACCCTAAAAATCCCTGAAAACATAAAAAAACTCTAAAAGCACCCAGAAAACTATAAAACCCCTAAAAACCTTAAAAATCCGAAAAACCCATAAAAACCTTAAAACCCCACTAAAAACTCTAAAACCCCTTAAGACCCCTAAAGACATTAAAAACATTAAAAAACTCAAAAAAGACATGAAAACCTTAAAAAACTCAAAAAGACCCTAGAAAACAAAAAAAGACCCTGAAAACCCTGAAATACCCTAAAACTCTTGAATACCCTAAAACCCCCTAAAAACATCAAAATCCCTAAAAACCCTGAAAACCATAAAAATCCTAAAAATCCCTAAAAATCCTTGAAACAGTAAAAGACAAAAAAATCGAAAAAACCCTAAAACCCCCTTGAAAACCATAAAAACCATAAAAACCGTAAAATACCATAAAAACCTAAAGACCACTAAAAACCCTTAAAAACCTCAAAATCCCTAAAAACCCTAAAAACCATAAAAATCCTAAAATCCCTAAAAATCCTTGAAACAGTGAAAGACCAAAAAATCGAAAAAACCCTAAAACCCCCCTGAAAACCATAAAAACCCTAAAAATTGTAAAATACCATAAAAACCTAAAGACCACTAAAACCCTTAAAACCTCTAAAATTTTAAAAAAACTCTAAAAAAAATCGAAATTGTAAAAAACTAAAAAAGATAGAAAAACTAAAAAGACCCTAAAAGCCCTAAAATACACTAAAAACCCCTCAAAATCCCCAAAACCCCTAAAAACCCTAAAAACCATAAAAATCCTAAAAAATATCTAAAGTCCCTAAAAATGTAACAAACCCTAAAAACCATAAAGAAACCCTGGAAATATTAAAAACAACAAAAGACCTTAAAATTCCCTAAAACCTCATAAAAACCCTAAAAATCACTAAAAACTCTAAAAACCGTAAAAACCAAAAAATGTTTAAAAATGTTAAAACAACTCTAAAAAACCTCAAAACCCTAAAAAATTAAAAAACCTAAAAATCAAAAAAACCACTAAAACCCTGAAAAACCCTTAAAATCCCTAAAACCCCTAAAAACCCTAAAAATCCCTAAAATCCATAAAAATCCTAAAACCCCCCTAAAAACCCCAAAAAACATAAAAATTGGTAAAACCCCTAAAAAACCCCTGAAAAACATAAAAACTACAAAAACATTAAAATCCCCAAATTCCCATAAACCCCTAAAACCCACGAAAAACTCTTAAACCCCTTAAAACCCCTAAATACGTTAAAAATATTAAAAAAACTCTAAATCCATTAAAACCCCTAAAAAACTCAAAAAATATCCAAAAACCAAAAACTACCCTAAAAACCGTGAAAACCCTAAAAATCCTGAAAACCCTCAGAAGCCCTAAAAATCCCTAAAATACCTAAAAACCCTAAAGACCATAAAAATCGTTAGAAAACCCGAAAAATACTTGAAAATGTAAAAACCCCTAAAAACACTAAAATACCCCTAAAAACAAAAAAAAACATCTAAAAACCTTAAAACCCATAAAAACCCTACAACCCTAAAACCCAAAAAAATCTATAAAAACACTAAAACTCCTAAAAATTTTAAAAACACTAAAAACCTTTAAGACCCCAAAAAAACAAAAAAAACCCAAAAACCCTAAAAAGTCCCTAAAAACCCCCAAAAACCCCTAAAACAACAAAAACCCTAAAAACATCAAAATACCTAAAACCCCAAGAAAACTCTAAAAACCATATAAAGTATAAAAATATCATAAAATCCCTAAAATGAGTAACAAACCCTAAAAACCCTGAAAACCAAAAAAACCCTTAAAATCTTAAAAACCCATAAACCCCACTAAAAACTCTAAAAACCTTAAAACCATGAAAATTTAAAACCTCTAAAACCTAAAAACGCTAAAAAATAAAAAAAACCATTAAAAACCTAAAAACAAACCTAAAATCCAAAAAAAACCCTAAAAAATCTAATAACCCTCAAAATACCAAAAAACCCAAAAAACCATAAAAATTATAAAAGGCCCTAAAAATCCTTGAAAACATAGAAAACCCTAAAAACCCAAAAAAACCCTAAAATCATAAAACCCCCCAAAAATTTAAAAACCCATAAAACCCTAAAAACTTCTAGAAACTTTAAAAACCCTTTAAACGTCTAAAAATGTTAAATGTTAAAAACTCTAAAAATCCTTAAAAAACCTAAAAAAACTCAAAGAAATACTTAAAACCCAAAAAGACCCTAAAAACCCAAAAAAATCATAAAAAACCTGAAAGATCATAAAAACACTCATGATCCCTAAAAATAATAAAAACCCTATCACTATACAAGTCCTAAAAAAACCCAAAAAATAACTGGAAACATAAAAATGCCTAAAACCCTAAAACCCCCTAAAAACCATAAAAACTCCTAAAAACCATAAAAAACCCTAAAAACCATAAATATCCTAAAAAACCAATAAAAACTATTAAAACCCTTAAATTCCCTACAAATGTTAAAATGTTAAGAAACTTTAAAAGTCCTTAAAACCCTAAAAAACTCAAAAAAATCCTGAAATCCCAAAAGACCCTAAAAACCATGAAAATCCTAAAACCCCTCAAAATCCCTAAAAACCCTACAAAACCCTTAAAACCATAAAAATCCTAAAAAATATCTTAAAATCCCTAAAAATGTTTAAAACCCAAAAACCCTAAAAGACATGTCAAAACTATAAAACCCTAAAAACATTAAAAATGATATAAACCAAAAAAAACCCTAAAAACCATTAATAACTCAAAAAACCTTTTAAACCCGTAAAAATATTAAAAAAATCTAAAAAACCTTAAAACCCCCCAAAAAACTCAAAAATACCCCTAAAACCTAAAAAAGACCCTAAAAACATTGAAAACCCATAAAAGCCCTCAAAATCCATAAACCCTAAAAAACCCTAAAATAATTAAAATCCTAAAAAATCCCTAAAATCCCTAAAAATGTAAAAAACCCTAAAACCCCTGTAAAGCCCCTAGAATCAATAAAAACCCCTAAAAACCTTAAAACCCTGAAAAACCCATAAAACCCAAAATACCAACTAAAAACTCTAAAACCCTTAAACACCCTTAAAAAAAGTTAAAAACTATAAAAAAACCTTAAAAACCCTAAAAAATCTAAATAAAAACCCTAAAACCCAAAACGACCCAAAAAAACCCAAAAAACCTTAAAATCCATGAAAACCAATAAAAACCCTCAAAATCTCTAAAATCCCTATAAACCTTACAAACCATAAAAATCCAAAAAAAATCCTTAGAAATCCATGAAAACATAAAAACACTAAAACCCCTGAAAAACCCTAGAAAACTATAAAATCCCTTAAAAACCATAAAAAACTATAAAAACCCATAAAACCCCTAAAACCAATAAAAACTATAAAACCCCTTTAAAACCCTAAAAATGTTAAAAACAATAAAAAACCTTTAAAACCCTAAAAAACTTAAAAAAAACCTAAAAACCCAAAAAGACCCTAAAACCTTGAAAAGTCCAGAAATCCCTAGAAAACCCTCAGAACCCCTAAAAACACTCAAAATCCCTAAAAACATGAAAACCATAATTTTTTTAAATAATCCTTAATAATCACTGAAAACATAATAAACCCTAAAAACATTGAAAAACCCTAAAACCATGAAAACCCCAGAAACCCACTAATAACTCTAAATAACCTTAACATCCCAAAAAATCTCTAAAAACCTGTAAAACCCCTAAAAATGTTAAAATACTCTAAAAAACTTAAAACCCTAAAAAACCCAAAAAACCCCTAAAAACCCAAAAAGATCCTGAAACCCCAGAAAAACCATAAAAACCCTAAAAACCCTAAAAACCATCAAAATTCCTAAAAACTGAAAAAACCATAAAAATCCTAAAAAAATCCCTCAAAATAAATGGAAATGTAAAAAACACTAAAAACCTTGAAAATTCCATAAAAACCATAAAACCCCTAAAAACCTTAAAAAACCTAAAAAACTCTAAAAACCCTAAAAACCCACTAAAAGCTCTAAAAATCATGTAAACCCCTAAAATCTTTAAAAAACATTAAAAAACTCTAAAAACCATTAAAATCCTAATAAACTCAAAAAAATCCCAACAAATCCAAAAAGACCCTAAAAACCCTAAAACCCCCTAAAATCACTAAAACCGTAGAAACCCATAAATACCCACAAAATCATTAAAAATTCTAAAAACCCTAAAAACCATAAAAAATCCATAAATAATCCATAAATAATCCAGAAAATATAAAAAACCCTAAAAACCTAAAGAACCCCCTAAAACCAGAAAAAACCCCTAAAATGTAAAAAACCCTAAAAACCCATAAAAACCCTTAAAACCACACAAACTTTAGAAACCCTTAAAACCCCTAAAACATTTAAATGTTTAAACACTAAAAAACCATAAAAATCCCAAAAAAATTAAAAAGACGCTGGAAAACCCAAAAGGCTCTAGTACCCCAAAAAACCCAAAAAGCCATAAAACACCTAAAAACCCCTAAAAACCTCAAAATCCCAAAAAACCATAAAAATCCCTAAAAACCAAAAAAATCCTAAAAGCCCTAAAAATATCAGAAAACGTTAAAAACCCTAAAAACCCTAAAAATTCCCTTAAAACTATAAAAAACAAAAAATACTTAAAAAACCCCAAAACACATCAAAACTCCAGAAATGACTAAAAACTCTAAAAACCCTTAAAACCCCTAAGGAGATTAGAAATGTTAAAAAACTCTGGGAAAACACAAAAAAATAAAAAACTCAGAAAAACCCTAAAAAACCAAAAAGATCCTAAAAAACATGAAAACCCCTAAAGCCCTAAAAAGCCTAAAAACCCCTAAAAACCCTTAAAATCCCTAAAACCCCTAAAAACCCTAAAAACCATAAAAATATAAAAACTCCATAAAAATATGTGAAAACAAAAAAACCCTAAGAACCCCATAAAACCCACTAAACACTCTAAACCCCCTTAAACCGCTAAAAACATTAAAAATGTTGAAAAATTTTAAAAAATCTTTAAAAGACTAAAAACCCAAAAAACCCTAAAACCCAAAACGGACCTAAAAATATTGAAAGAAGCTAAACACCCTAAAAACATGAAAATCCCAAAAACTACTCAAAATCCCTAAAATCCCTAAAAACTTGAAAAACCATAAAAATCCTTAAAATCCCAAAAAATGTAAAAAATCCAAAACACCCTGAAAAACCCCTGAAAGAAAAAAACCCAAAAAACCACAAAAACATTAAAAAACCCATAAACACTCAAAATCCCACTAAAAAATCTAAAACCCTTAAAACTCTTAAAAACATTAAAAATGATAGAAAACTATAAAAACCCTTAAAACCCTTAAAACCCTAAAAACTCAACCCCACGCCCCTAAAAAATCCAAAAAGGCCCTAAAAACCTTGAAAAACTCTAAAAACCTGGAAAACCCCTAAAAAAACATAAAACTACTTAAAATCCAAAAAACCCCTAAAAACCATAAAATCCCTAAAAACCTTAAAAACCCTAAAAACCCATAAAAATCCTAAAACCCACTAAAAACTCTAAAAACCCTTAAAACCCTAAAAACGTTAAAAACTAGAAAAACCCTAAAAAATAAAAAAAAAACCCTAAAACCCAAAAAAGGCCCTCAAAACCTTGAAAACCCATATAAATCCATGAAAAACCTCAAAAACCCTAAAAACAAAAAAAACCAAAAAAAGCCTCAAAAATCCCTAAAAATCCCTGAAATCCGAAAATAACACTAAAAATCCCTAAAAATGTAAAAAACCCTAAAAACACTAAAAAAACCCCTAAAAATCATAAACACCATTAAAAACCTTAAAACCAATAAAAACTAATAGAAACCTAAAAAACCACTAAAAACTTTAAAAACACTTAAAACCTCTAAAAATGTTAAAAACTTTAAAAAACTCTAAAACCCTTAAAACAAAAAAAAACTAAAAAAAAACCTAAAAACCCAAAAATACAATAAAACCATTAAAACCCTAAAAACACTTAAAAACCCTAAAATCCCAAAATCCCCTAAAAAACTCTGAAAACCATAAAATTAATAAAATTCCTAAAATCCCTAAAAATGTAAAAAACCCCAAAAACTATAAAAACCATTGAAAACCATAAAAACCCCTAAAACATTAAAAAACATAAACACCCACAAAAATCCTAACAAACAACTAAAAACTATTAAGATAGTTAAAACCCCTAAAATGTTAATAACGTTAAAAAACTCTAAAAAATCATAAAAACCCTGAAAACTCAAAAAAAAATCCCAGAAAAACCAAAAGACCCTGAAAACCCTGAAAACCCCTAAAACAGCTAAAAACCCTGAGAAGCCCTAAAAACCCTCAAAATCCCTAAAAACCCTAAAAGGCCCTAAAATCCATAAAAATAAAAAAAATTCCTAAAATCACTTAAAACGTAAAAAAAACCGTAAAAACCTTAAAACCCCTAAAAACCATAAAACCTTAAAGACCCATAAAAACACATAAAACCCTTAAAAACCCCTAAAACCCCACTTAAAACACTAAAATTACTTAAACCCCTACAAATGTTTAAAAATTTTATAAATTATAAAAAACCTTAAAAACCCTAGCAACCCTAAAAACCCTAAAAACCCAGAAAAACCCTAAAACCCTCAAAATCCCAAGAAATCATAAAAAACCATAAAACCATTAAATTCCTAAAACATTCCAAAAAATCCCTAAATATATAAAAACCCTAAAACCCTAAAAAACCCCTAAAAACCATATAAACCCCTAAAAACCTTAAAAACCCAAAAAAACCAGAAAAACCCACTAAAAGTATAGAAACCCTTAAAACCCATAAAAAGGTTAAAATTTTTAAAAAACAATAAAAAAGCTTTAAAACCCTAAAAACTCAAAAAACCCTCAAACCCCTAAAAAATAGCTAAATCCCTAAAAACCATGAAAAACCCCAAAGCCCCTCAAAATCCATAAAAATACAAAAAAACCAAAAAAATCCTTAAATGGACATAAATATCCATAAAAACATAAGAAACCCTAAACACCCATAATAACCTGAAAAAACCACTAAAAACTATAAAAATCCTTATAAATACTAAAAATGTTAAAAAAATACAAAAAACTATAAAAACCTTAAAAACCCAAAAAGACCCAGAAAACCCCTAAAAACCGTAAAATCCCTCAAAATCCCTAAAAACCTTTAAAAAGCATACAAATCCTAAAAGTCCAAAAATCCACGAAAATGTAAAAACCCTAAAAACTAACGAAAACAATAAAAATCCCTAAAAACCATAAAAGACCCCAAAACCCTTAAAAACCATAAATCCCACTAAAAAATCTAAAAACCTTCAAAACCCCTAAAAATGTTAAAAAACACTAAAAAACCTAGAAAACCCAAAACACCCTTAATACTCTAAAAAATCATAAAAACCCTAAAAAATCCGAAAAACTGCTAAAGTCCCAAAATATCCCTAAAAACCCTAAAAATCCCTAAAAACAATAAAACTCCAAAAAAGGCCTAAAAATCCCTAAAATGTTAAAACCCCCTAAAAACCTTGAAACCCCTCTGAAAACCATAAAACCCCTAAAAACCTTAAAAACCCCTAAAAACCCAAAAAACCAACTAAAAACTCTAAAAACACTTAAATCCCCTAAAAATGTTAAAAATGTTAAAAACAACTGAAATCCGTTAAAACCCTAAAAAAATAAAAAAAAACCTAAAAACCCAAAAGACCCAAAAGACCCCTAAAAACCCTACAAGCCATAGAACCCTTGAAAGATCCTAAAACCCCTATAAATCCCTAAAAACACTAAAAGCCCTAAAAACCATAAAAATCCTAAAATTTTTAAAAATCCCTAAAAATGTAAAAAACCCTAAAAACCTTTAATACCCCTTAAAAACCCATAAAAACCCCCAAAACCCACTAAAAACTATGCAAACCTTTAAAACCCTTAAAATTCCAAAAACATTAAAAAACTATAAAAAACCTTAAAAACCCAAAAATACTGAAAAAACCCTAAAACCCAAAGAGATCACAAAACCCTGAAAAAACCTAAAAACTCTAAAATATGTTAAAAACCCCTAAAACCTCTCAAAATCCATAAAAACCTAAAAACCATAAAAATCCTTAAAAATCCCTAGAAGTCCCTACAAATGTAAAAAATCTTAATAACCCTAAAACCCCCTAAAAACCATAAAACCATAAAAACATAAAAAAACCCAAAAAAACAACTAAAAACTATAAAAACATTTAAAACCCCTAAAAACATTAAAAGCATTAAAAACATGAAAAAACTCTAAAAACCCTTAAAATCCAAAAATACTCTAAAAAACCATAAAATGCAAAAAAGACACTAAAAGCCATGAAAAACCCTAATAACCCTCAAAATCTCTATAAAACATTAAAAAACATAAAAAACATAAAAATCCTAAAAAAGTCATAAAAATCCCTGAAAACACAAAAAACCCTAAAAACCTCAAAAACCCTGAAAAAAATACAAACCCCTAAAAACTTTATAAAAAATCCTAAAATAACATAAAATCCCTGAAAAACCCAAAAAACCAAAACAAATCCCTAAAAAACATGAATACCTTCAAATCCCTGAAAACCATATGAACTATAAAAATCCTTAAAATCCCTAAATATCCCTGAAAAAGTTATAAAAACCCTCTCAAAACAATAAAATCCCATTAAAACCCTAAAACCCCATAAAACCCCTAAAAATCCCTAAAAACCCTAAAAACCCTTTAAACCCCTAAAAACATTAAAAATGTTAAAAAGAATATAAAAACCTTGAAAAGCATAAAAAATTCAAAAAAACCCCTAAAAACCCAAAGAGACCTTGAAAAACCTAAAAATCCCTAAAACCCCTAAAAAATTGAAAACCCCTCAAAATACCTTAAACCCCTAGAAAACCCTATAAACTATAAAAATCCTAAAAATGCTTAAAAATACCTAAAAATGTAAAATACCCTAAAAACCATGAAAAACACATGAAACCCATAAAAACCATAAAAATATTAGAAGCCCATTAAAACCCTTAAACCCCACTTAATACTCTAAAAACCCATAAAACCCTTAAAAATGTTAAAAACGTTAAAAAACTCTAAAAACCATTTAAACCCTAAAAACTGAAAAACCCCCTAAAAACCCTACAAGTCCCTAAAAACCATGAAAACCCATAAAAATCTTAAAAACAAAGAAAACCCTAAAAACCCTAAAAAACCCTAAAACCCCTAAAAATCCCTAAAACCATAAAAATACTAAACAGTCTCTAAAAATCCGTGAAAATGAAAAAAACCGTAAAAACCCATAAAAACCCATAAAAACCATAAAAACCCACAAAAACCTTTAAAACCCCCAAACCCAATAAAAATCCTAAAACCACTAAAAACTCTAAAAATCCTCAAAATCCCTAAAAATTTAAAAAACATTAAGAAATTGTAAAACCCCATAAAAATGATAAAAACTCAAAAAAACCCCAAAACCCCAAAAAGATACTAAAATCCCAAAAAAACATGGAAAAACCGTAGTAAGCCCTTGAAATTGATAAAAACCTCAAAATCTCTAAAAACCCAAAAAAACCATAAAAAACCATAAAAACCCAAAAAAAGCACTAAAAACCCTTGAAAACCATAAAAACTACTACAAACCATAAAATCCTACATACCCACAAAAACCCTAAAAACCCACTAAAAACTCTGAAAACCCTTTAAACCATAAAAACATTAAAAAACATTGAAAGCATTAAAAGCCTTTAAAAACCTAAAAAACTCATAAAAAACCCTAAAAACACAAAGAGATCCTAAAAACCCTGAAAAACACTAAAAACCCTCAAAATACCTAAAAACCATAAAAATCGTGAAAAGGACCTAAAAATCCATAAAAATGTAAAAAATCCTAAAAACCATGAAAAACCCCTGAAAACTAAAAAACCCCTTAAAACATTAAAAATTCCTAAAAACCCATAACAACCCAAAAAAATACTAAATACTACTAAAAATGTTAGAGATTCTAAGAAACTATAAAAAACATTAAAATCCTAAAAAACTCAAAAAAAACATAAAAAAACCCTAAAAACCCTGAAAACACTAAAAACCCTATAAAACCCCCAAAACACCTAAAATCCCTCAAAATCCATAAAAACCATTTAAACCCTAAAAACTATAAAAGTACTAAAAAATCCATAAAAATCCATAAAAATCCATGTAACCGTAAAAATCATAAAAACCCAGAAAAACACATGAAAACCATAAAAACCCATCAAAACGTTAAAACCACTAAAAACCAAAAAAAACCCTTAAAACTCAATAAAAACTCAAAAAACCTTTAAAAACCCTAAAAACATTAAAATGGTAAAAAATCTAAAAAACCTTATGAACCTAAAAAAAATTCAAAAACACCCTAAAACCCCAAAAATGCATTAAAACCCCCCCAAACCCTTAAAAACATTATAAACACTCAAAATCCCTAAAAACCCTAAAACCCAAAAAACCATAAAAATCCAAAAAATCCCTCAAAATTCTTGAAAACATAAAAAACCATAAAAACCCTTTAAACCCCCTTGAAAACTATAAAACCCCTAAAAACCATAAAAACCCTAAAACCCCATAAAAATCCTAAAAACACTAAAAATTATAAATATCCTTAAAACCCCTAAAAATGTTTAAAAAACATTAAAAACTCAAAACAACCTTAAAAACCCTATAAAACTCATAAAATCCCAAAAAACCCAAAAGACCCTAAAAACCTTGAAAAATACGGAAAACCCTAAAAAACCATGAAAACCCTTAAAATCCCTCAAAATCTGAAAATACCTAAAAAACCACTAAAACCCATAAAAATCCTAAAAACCCTAAAAATCACAGAAAACGTAAAAAAAAATTCAAAACCCTAATAAACACCTAAAAACCAAAAAACCTCTAAAAACCTTTAAAACCCCATAAAATCCTTAAAACCCCATGAAATCCATAAAACCCATAAAAACCCCAACAAAAAAATATAAAAACCCTTAAAACCCCTATAAATGTTAAAAAAACTCAAAAAACCATAAAAACTAAAAAAAACTCTAAAACCCAAACAAACTATAAAAACCCAGAAAACCCCAAAAAACCTAAAAAAACCCTAACAATCCCTAAAATCCCTAAAATCCCCAAATACCCTAAAAACCATGAAAACCATAAAATCATAAAAAATCCCTAAAAATAAATGAAATATAAAAAACCCTATAATCCCTGAAAAACCCCCAAAAACCATAAAATCCCTAAAAACCATAAAAGCCCCCAAAACCCCAAAAAAATCCAAAAAAACATCTAAAAACTCTAAAACAACTTAAAACCCATAAAAACATTAAAAAACTTCAAAAAACCCTAAAATCCTAAAAAACTCAAAAAAATCGTAAAATCCCAAAAGACCCTAAAACCCTCAAAACCCTAGAAAACCCTAAAAACCCTTAAAAACCCTCAAAATCCCAAAAGAACTAAAAAAACCATAAAACCATAAAAATATTAAAAAATTCCTAAAAATCCCTGAAAACCAAAAAAACCCCTAAAAACATTGAAAAACCACTGAAAACCTTTAAACCCCTAAAAACCTTAAAAAACCCTAAAAAACCTAGAAACCCACTAATTTTTTTAAAAAAACCCTTAAACCCCCTACATATGTTAAAGAAATTTTAAACTCTAAAAAACCATAAAACACTTAAAAAACACAAAAAAACCCTAAAACTGAATAGACCCAAAAACCCATAAAACCCCAAAAAAAACCTTTAAAACCCTAAAACCCCTCAAATTCCCTAAAAACCGTAAAAAATCATAAAGACTATAAAAATCCTAAAAAATCCCTAGAAACATAAAAAACCATAAAAACCATGAAAACCGCTAAAAACCATAAAACCCCATAAAAATCTAAAAACCCCTAAAATCCCAAAAAATCCCGAAAACCCCACTAAAAACTCTAGAAACCGATAAAACCCTTAAAAACGTTAAAAAAATCTAAAAACCCTTAAATATACAAAGAAACTAAAAAACCCCCCAAAACCCCAAAAGACCCTAAAAACCCTGAAAACCCCTGAAAACCCCTCAAAATCTCTTAAAATCCCTAAAAACCATATAACCCTAAAACCATAAAACTTCTATAAAATCCCTAAAAATCCCTAAAACGTAAAAAAACCTAAAAACCCTAAAAACCCCTAAAAACCATAAAAATCCCTAAAAACACATAAAAAGCCCTAAAACCCCATAAACACCATAAAACCCACTAAAAATATAAAAACCCTTTAACCCCATAAAACTTTAAAAAATGTTGAAAACTCTAAGAAACCTTAAAAACCCTAAAAACTCAAAAAACCTTTAAAAACCCAAAAGACCCTAAAAATCCTAAAATGCCTAAAAAACCCCTCAATACCCCTCAAAACCTTAAAAAATTCCTAAAAAACAATAAAAACCATAAAAATTCAAAAAGTCCCTAAATTTCTTGAAAACATAAAAAACCCTAAAAACCCTAAAAACCCACAGAAAACCATAAAACCCCCTAAAAGTGTTAAAAAATCCTAAAATCCCATAAAAACCGAAAAACCCACAAAAAACTCTAAAAATCCTTAAAACCCATAAAAAGTTAAAAAATGTTAAAGATCTCAAAAAAACCCTTAAAACCTCAAAAAAACTCAAAAAATCCATGAAACCCCAAAAGACCCTAAAAACCCTGAAAAACCATGAAACCCCAAAAAAACCATGAAAACCCCTTAAAACCCTCAAAATACCTAAACCCCCTAAAAACCCTAAAACCCGTAAAAACGTTGACTGATCTGTTTTTCTTTCCTTCTCTATTTTCCTTTTGATTTTTCTTTCTTGGGTCTTTGGGTTGGGATTGTAAAGGGTTTTGGGTGTGGGTCGTTTGACCCCTCCCCTCCCTTGTCTGTTGTGTATTTTCTTTATAAATTAGGGGGGGAATAGCCTGACCCTCGAATCTTCCTTGCCCTAAAAACCCTAAAACTCGAAAAAATACAAAAAAAATCCCTAAAAATCCTAGAAAATGTAAAAAACCGATAAAAAGTTGAAAACCCCCCAAAAACCATAAAACCCCTAAAAACCTAGTAAAAACTCTAAACACCATTAAATCCCTAAAAATGTGAAAAAGTGTTAAAAAAAACTCTAAAAATCCTTAAAAACCCAAAAACTCAAAAAACCCTAAAAACCCTGAAAAGCCCTAAAAACCCTGAAAAACCTTAAAAATCCTAAAAACCCCTCAAAATTTAAAAATGTTAAAAAACTCTAAAAACCTTAAAACACGAAAAAACTCCAAAAAAACTCTTAAAACCCCCAAAAGACCGTAAAACCCATAAAATCCCCTAAAAACCCTGAAAACCCTCAAAATCCCTAAACACCCTAAAAAACCTAAAAATATTAAAAAATACCTAAAAATACCTGAAAATGAAAAAATCCCTAAAAACCTTGAAAACCCCATGAAAACCATAAAATGACAAAAAACCATAAAAACCCATAAAAACACATAAAAACTCTATAAACCCTTAAAACCCCTAAAAATTATAAAAAAACTCTAAAAACCCAAAAGACCCTAAAAACCATGAAAACGCTAAAAACCTTAAAAGACCCTAAAAACCCATTAAAACCCTCAAAATCCATAAAAACCATAAAAACCCTAAAAACCCTAAAAACATAATAATCAAAAAAAATCCCTAAAAATACTTGAAGACATAAAAACCCTAAAAAAACTTTGAAAAACATAAAAAACCCAAAACACCTTTCAAAACCCTCAAAATCTTTAAAAACATAAAAACCCAAAAAACCCAAAAAACCTTAAAAACCCAAGAAAATCATAAAAATACTAGAAATACTAAAAATTGTAAATACCCTTAAAACCCCAAAAAATGTTAAAAAACTTTAAAGAACTCAAAAAAACTTTAAAAACCCTACAAAACTCAAAAACTCCCTAAAAATCCTAAAAACTTTAAAAAAACTTTCAAAACCCCTAAAATCCTTCAAATTCCCTAGAAACCTAAAAACCACTAAAACCCATAAAAATCCTAAAAATCCATAAAAAATCACAGAAAAGGTAAAAAAATTAAAACCTGGAAAACCTCCTAAAAACTATAAAACCATCTACAAACTTAAAATCCCCCTAAAATCCATAAAAACCACAAAAACACACAAAATATCTAAAACCCCTTAAAACCCCTAAAAATGAAAAAACGTTAAAAAATCGAAAAACCCTAAAAACCCTAAAATCTCTAAAAACTCAAAAAGACTATAAAAACCTAGAAAACCCCTAAAAACCCTAAAAACCCAGAAAATCCCTAAAACCCCTCAAAATCCCTAAAAACCGTAAAAACCATGAAATCCAAAAAATCATAAAAAATCCCAAAAAATCCATGAAACGTAAAAAACCCTGTAATCCCTGAAAACCATAAAACCCCTAAAAACCTTAAAAACACCTAAAAAAAAAAAACACTAAAACACCTTAAACCCCCTAAAAACCAAAAAACCTTAAAAAACTCAAAAAAGCCCTAAAATCCCAAAAGACACTAAAACCCTAGAAAACCTTAAAAACCCTTTAAAACCCTCAAAATCCCAAAAAAACCTAAAAACCCATAAAACCATAAAAATCCTAAAAAAGATTCTATAAATCCTTGAAAACCAAAAAAACCCTAAAAACCGTGAAAAACCACTAAAAACCTTAAAACCCCTAAATACCTTAAAAACCCTAAAACCCCTAAAAACCCTAGAAACCCACTAAAAACTAAAAAAACCCTAAAAATTTTAAACTCTAAAAAACCTTAAAACCCCTGAAAACCAAATATACCCTAAAAACCCAAAAAACCCCTAAAAACCTTTAAAACCCTAAAAACCCTCAAATTACCTAAAAACCCTAAAAAATCATAAAAATCATAAAAATCCTAAAAAATCCCTAAAAATCCCTAAAAATCCCTAAAATCCCATAAAAGCACTGAAACCCCACTAAAATTCTAAAAACCCTTTAAACCCCTAAAATGTTAAAAAACTCTAAAAAACCTTAAATACCCAAAGAAACTAAACCCCCCACCTCCAAAACCCAAAAAAGACCCTAAAAACTAGAAAAACCCCTAAAAACATTAAAATCCTCAAAATCCCTAAAATCCCTATAACCCTGAAAACCATAAAACTTCTATAAAGGCCCTAAAAATCCCTAAAAACGTAAAAAACCCTAAAAACCCCTGAAAACCATAAAAATCCCTAAAAACCTTAAAAACCCTAAAACCAGATAAACACCGTAAAACCCACTAAAAACGTTAAAAAATGTTAAAAACTCTAAAAATTCTAAAAAAACCCTAAAAAACTCAAAAAACTCCTAAAAACCCAAAATACCCCAAAAACCCAAAAAAGCCTACCCCCCCTCAAAACCCCACAAAAAGTTTAAAATATCCTAAAAAATAATAAAAACCATAAAATTTCTAAAAATCCCTATAATTCAGGAAAACATAAAAAACCACAAAAACACTTAAAACCCACTGAAAACTATAAAACCCCGTAAAAGCCTTAAAAAAAATCAAAAATCCCATAAAAATTGAAAAAACCCAAAGAAAACTCTTGAAACCCTCAAAACCCCAAAATGTTAAAAAAATGTTAAAGATCTCAAAAAAAACCAGAAAAACCCAAAAAAACTCAAAAAATCCCTAAAACCCCCAAAAGACCCAAAACCCATGTAAACCCAAAAAAACCTTAAAAACCCTAAAAACCATCAAAATACATAAAACCCATAAAAAACCCTGAAACCCATAAAAATACATAAAAAGCCCTAAATTTCCCGGAAATGTAAAAAACCCATACAACATTGAAAAACCCCCCAAAACCAAAAAACCCAAAAAACCTAGTAAAAACTCTAAACACCATTAAACCCCTAAAACCGTTAAAAAGTGTTAAAAAAATCTAAAAATCCTAAAAAACAAAAACAAAAACTCAAAAAAGCCTAAAACCCCTAAAAACCTAGAAATGCCCAAATAACCCTAAAAACCCTAAAAACCTCTGAAAAACCCTAAAAATACTAAAAATACCTAAAAACCCTAAAAATCCGAAAAAAAAACATAAAATCCTAAAATTCCCTAAAATTCCTTGAAAACAAAAAAACCCTAAAAACCTTAAAAACCCCTAAAAACCCAAAAGGCCCTAAAAACCCTTTAAACCCCTCAAAAGTTAAAAACATTAAAAAAATCTAAAAAATCCTAAAACACTAAAAAACTCAAAAAAAGCCCTTAAAACCCCCAAAAGACCCAAAAACCCCTTAAAACCCTAAAACCCTCAAAATTCCTAAAAACCCTAAAAAACCCCTAAAAATAATAAAAAATCATAAAAACCCTAAAAACCACTAAAAACTCTATAAACCGTTAAAACCCCAAAAAATTATAAAAGACTCTAAAAACCCCAAAAGACACTAAAACCCATGAAAACCCAAAAAACCTTAAAATACCCTGAAAACCCATAAAAACCCTCAAATCCCTAAAAACCATAAAAACCCTAAAAAACATAATAATCCCAAAAATTCCCTAAAAATCCCTAAAGACATAAAAAACTCTAAAAAATCCTGAAAACCTTAAAAACCCCAAAACACCTTTAAAAACCCTAAAATACCTAAAAACCCACTAAAAACTCTAAAAACCCTTAAAACCCCTAAAAACATTAAAAACTCTAAAAAACCTTAAAAACCCTAAAAAAACTCAGGAGGATGGCGGCTTGCTCTCCCGGTGGTCCTCTCCCGTCGCGGCGCTCCCCTCATGGAGCTTTGGCAGATCGGGATCTCCCCATGGTGGTCGCGGCTTTCATTGGCGGTTCTGGGTGGTGTTGGCCCTTGGCGGTGGTGGCTTTAGGCGACTTTCGACGGTACAGGTCTTCAGAAGTGTTCTGGATTTTTGCGGATCGGGATGGTTTCTGGTGTCGACCTTCGGCGGTGTTTGAGATCTGGGTGCATCTGGATTTGACGGGCCTGGTCTGGGAAGTTGAAAGTTTCAAACTCCTACTCGGACAAGAGACGATCCAGATCTTTTTGGCAAGAATGATGGAGCCTCCACGAATGGGTCAATGACTTTGACGTCTTCAGCGGTGGAGGGAGATTCAACAGTGGTGTGGGTTCTGGTCTCTTCGACGTTTCTTGAAGGCGTGGATTGGATATGGCCCTTCCTCGGTGCAGCGTTGCAGGTCAACGGTGGAGCCGTTCAGATCTGGGCGATATGGTAAGTGGTTTTGTAGATCTTGGTCTCCTTTTTGCTGTGAGGAGTGTGCTTGGCGGAGTTGGCCTCCAGAGGCCTCTTTCGGCTTCTTGGTGGTCGGGATCTCCCAATGCCTTCGGCGATTTGGTCTTCTCCAAATGGAGGCCTGGCCTCTCTGGATATGTGATGCTGAATGGTGGGTACGGCGGGATCTGCGATGTTCTGGAAGTGACATGCCGACTTCCATGCTTGGATCTGGTTTTCCAGATCTGAGTCTGGGAGGGTTTTGCTGGATCTCATGGCTTTTTGACGGGTTCTGGTGGCTGTTGAAAGTGAAGGTGCAGGTTTGTGCTTCTGGTTCCTTAATTTCTCCTTTGGTTTATGCTGCTGATGAGTTTCTGGTCAAGTTGAGCTGCATCCTGGCTGCTATGGTAGAATGTGGTGTTTTGAGTTGTTGCTGGTTTGGTTGTGAGTCATTGCTGAAGCTGGATTTGAGGCAAGATGAGATGGAGGTTGATGGTTGTGGTGCTTGTTTGGCTTTGAATAGCTATGGGTGCGGGTTTTTTGTTCTGTTGAGTGTGCTAGATGATGTCCTGTGTGTTTCTGGCTAGTGTTTGTCAGGAGGTGAAGATGGCTGCATTTGGTTGCGGTGCTTGTGTTGTGGTTTGATGTTGCTGGTTATGATTGGCTATGATGATAGTTTTAGTGTTGTTGGTTGCTGGGGCTGGTTGTTTTGGATGTACTGCTGCTGTGTTGCTGTGATGAATGGATGTGGTGCTGCGGGATGCTGGTACTGGCTGGATGTGACGTGATGATGCCACTGTTGTGTCTTTTTTTTTTGAGTCTTTTTCTTTCTTGGTTTTTCTTTTTTTTTTGGTGTGGGTTGTAAGGGGTTTTTTGGGTGTGGGTCATTTGACCCCTCCCCTCCCTTGTTTGCTTTGTCTCCTTTTTTCTTTCTAATAAATTTGGGGGGGGGGGGCGGGAATAGCCCGACCCTCGCATCTTCCTTGCCCTAAAAAAACTCAAAGACCCCCTAAACTCCCAAAAAGGCCATAGAAACCCCCAACAAACCCTAATAACCTTGAAAACCCTAAAACCCCTCAAAATCCTTAAAAACCCAAAAAAACCTTAAAAACCATAAAAAATGTAAAAATCCTAAAAATCCTTGAAAATGTAAAAAAACCTAAAACCCCTCAAAAGGCCTTGAAAACCATAAAACCCCCTAAAAACCTTAAAAAACTTTAGAAACTCTAAAATCCTTAAGAGACCCTAAAAAACTCAAAAATGCCCTAAAAATCCAAAAAGTCCCTAAAAAGCATGAAAACCCCAAAAAACTATAAAAACCCCTGAGAAACCTTAAAACCCCCCAAAATCCCTAAAAACCAAAAAAGACTATAAAAATAAAAAAACGCCCTAAAAATCCTTGAAAATGTAAAAAACCCTAAAACCCCATAAAAACACTAAGACACACTAAAAAATCTAAAAACCCTTAAAGCCCCTAAAAACATTAAAAACATTAAAAAATTCTAAAAACCAAAAAACCCCTAAGAAATTAAAAAAAACCAAAAAGAACCTAAAAACCTTGAAATATCCTAAAATCCCAAAAAACCTTAAAACCCCAAAAAACCATCAAAATCCAAAAAAAACATAAAAATCATAAAAACGTAAAAATCCTAAAAAATCCCTAAAAAGCTCTAAAAACATAAAAAACCCGAAAAACCCTAAAAATCTTCTGAAAACCATAAAAATCTATAAAAAACTTAAAAAACTAAAAACCCATAAATCCCTAAAACATACTAAAAACACAAAAACCCCTTTTAACTCCTAAAAACGTTAAAAATTATAAAAACACCCTAAAACCATAAAAACCCATAAAAACCTTAAAAACACTAAAAACCATAAAACTCTCAAAAACACTAAAAACTCTAAAAACCCTAAAAAACCCTAAAAACATTTTAAAAACTCTGGAAAACAATTAAAGCCCTAAAAAACCCTAATCGCCCAAAAGACCATAAAACCCTAAAAACTTTAAAAACCCCTAAAAACCCAAAAAATCCCTAAAAACAGTAAAAAAACCCTAAAAACCATAAAAATTCAAAAAAGCTCAAAAAATCCTTGAAAAAAATATAAAACCATAAAAACCATAAAAATCCATTGAAAACCATAAAAACTACTAAAATCCTTAAAAACCCTAAAAACCCATAAAACCCTAAAAACCACAAAAAACCCTAAAAATCCTTAAAACCCCTGAAAACAAAAAAAAAGTTAAAAAACTCTATGAAACCTTAAAAACCATAAAAACTCAAAAAAAACCCCCTAAAAATAAAAAAAAGACACTAAAAACCCAAAAAACCCGGAAAATCCTGAAAACCCATAAAAACCCTAAAAATCCCTAAAATCCCTTAAAACCCTTAAACCCATAAAAATACTATAAATCCCTAAAAAGGTAAAAACCCCTAAAAATCCTAAAAAACTCCTGAAAATTATAAAGAACCCTAAAAACCTAAAAACCCTAAAATCCCATAAAAACCCTAAAACCCACTAAGAGCTCTAAAAACCCTTAAAAACCCTAAAAATGTTAAAAAATGATAAAAACTCTAAAAACCCTTAAAACCCCAAAAAAGTCAAAAAACCCCTAAAACCATAAAAAACCCCTAAAACCAAAAAAATCATTAAAAATCCACCCAAACCCCTGAAAACTTAAAAACCCTTAAAAGACCCTGGAAACGATAAAAACCCTAAAAACCTTAAAAAAGCCTAAAAACGCTAAAAACTCTAAAAACCCCTAAAAATGTTAGAAATGTTAAAAAAACTCTAAAAACCCTAAAACCCTTAAAACCCAAAAAACACATAAAACCCCCAAAATAAATAAAAAGATCCTAAAAACCCTGAAAACCCCTAAAAACCACAAAACCCCTCAAAATCCCTAAATCCCCTAAAAACCCCCCAAAAAACTAAAAACCATAAAAATCTAAAAAAAGACCTAAAAATCCCTCAAAATATAAAAACCCTAAAACCCCAGAAAAAACCCTAATAACAATAAAACCCCAAATACCTTAAAACCCCTTAAAACCAATAAAACCTTAAAACCCATTAAAAACTCTAAAAACACTTAAAACTGATAAAAATGTTAAAAAACATTAACAAGCATTAAAATACTCTAAAAACTCCAAAAACCCTAAAAAACAAAAAGACCATAAAATCTTAAAAATCCCTAAAATCCCAAAAAAAAATTTGAATATACCTAAAAAATCCCTAGAAACCTAAAAAACCCAAAAACCCATAAATATCATAAAAATCCCTAAAAATACCTCAAAACGTAAAACACCTAAAAAACTTCTGAAAACCAAAAAAAACCCTAACAACCATAATAAACCCTAAAAACCCATAAAAACCCCAAACCCCCCAAAAAATAATAAAATCCCTTTAAACCCCTAAAACATTAGAAACCTCAAAAAAACAATAAAACCCCTAAAATCTAAAAAAACTCTAAAAACCCAAAAAGACACTGAAAACCCTGAAAACCCCTAAAAGTCCTAAAAAACCCTAAAACCCTGAAAATCCCTAAAAACTCTAAAGGACCCTAAAACCCATAAAAATCCCTAAAACCCATAAAACAAAAAAACCCTAAAACCCAAAAAAAACCCCTGAAAACCACAAAAAACCCTAAAACCCCCTAAAACCCAAAAAACCCCTTAAAATACTAAAAACTTTAAAAACCCTTAAAACACAAAAAAAATGTTAAAAAAACAATAAAAAACTCTAAAAAATCATAAAATCCCTAAAAATTTCAAAAATTACCCTAAAATCTCAAAAGACCCTGAAAACCCCAAAAAACCCAAAAATCCCTCAAAGTCCCTAAAAAACCTAAAAACTATAAAAACCATTAATATCTTGAAAATATCCTAAAAATCCATGGAAGCATAAAAACCCCTAAAACACTGAAAAACCACTAAAAACTAAAAAACCCATAATGACCTTAAAAGCCCATAAAACAACAAAATACAACTAAAACATCTAAAAACCCTTTAAACCCCAAAAAATGTTAAAAAACTTTAAAAAAATACTAAAAACACTTAAAAACTCAAAAAACTGTAAAACCCAAAAAAATAAACTAAAAACTCTAAAAACCCTAAAACCTTAAATAAATCTGAAATACCCAAAAAAATATTAAAATCCTTAAAAAACCTAAAAAACCTATAAATCCAAAAAACCAAAAAAATCCAAAAAAATCCATGAAATTATAAAAAAACCCTAAAACCCATAAAAATGCCTAGAAACCATAAAAAAAACCCTAAAACCTCAAAAAAATCCTAAAAATAAAATAAAACTCTAAAAACCCTTAAAACCCCTAAAAAATTAAAAACATTAAAAAACTCTTAAAAAGCTTAAAATCCCTATAAAACTAAATAACCTTGAAAACCCAAAAGACCCTCAAAACCTAGAAAAAACCTAAAAACCCTAAAAAAACCCTAAAAATCATAAAAACCCTTAGAATCCCTAAAACCCCTAAAAACAATAAAAATTCGGAAAAAGCCCTAAAAATTCCTAAAAACGTAAAAAAAACCTAAATACACTAAAAACCCTAAACCCCATAAAAACCCTAAAAACATAAAAACACTAAAAACCCATAAAACCCTAAAAACCACTAAAAACTCTAAAAACCCATAAAACCCCTAAAAACATTAAAATCGTTAAAAAACCCTAAAACCACCCAAAACCCAACAAAAACTAAAAAAACCATAAAAATCTAAAATGACCCTAAAACCCTTGGAAATCCCTAAAATCCAAAAAAATCCCAAAAAACCCTAAAAATTATAAAGACCAAAAAAAATCCTAAAAAATCCCTGAAAATCCCTGAAAATATAAAAAACCCCAAAAACAAAAAAAAACCTTAAAAACATTTAGAAACACTAAACACCCATAACAATCGTAAAAAAACTTTAAAACCCCTTAAAAACATTAAAAACGTTAAACAACTCTAAAAAACCATAAAACCCTAAAAAAACTCAAAAAACCCAAAAATGCCATAAAACCCTTAAAAACCCTATAAAACCTAAAAACCTTTAAAAACCCCTAAAATGCCTTAAAATCCCTAAAAAACCTCAAATACCAAAAAAACATAAAAATAAAAAAAACCATAAAAATTCCTCAAAATGTAAAAAACTCTAAAAACAAAAAAAACCTCAAACCGAAAAAGACCCTAAAACCCCATAAAACCCTAAAACCAACTAAAAACTCCAAATACCCTTAAAACCCCTAAAAACCTTAAAAAACATCAAAAACTCTTAAAACCTTAAAAAGTCAGAAAACTAAAAAAACCCTAAAACCCCCTAAAAATCCTAAAAACCTAGAAAAATACCCTAAAAATATCAAAATGCCTAAAAAAAATCTAAACAGCCCTAAAAACCATGAAAATCCTAAAAATTCCCTTAAAATCCCTAAAAATTATAAAAAAACCCTAAAAACCCTAAAAACACCTGAAACACAAAAAACCCCTAAAAAGTATAAAAAATCCAAATGCCCTTAAAGACCCTAAAAACCAACTAAAACATCTAAAAAATTTTAAACCCCCTAAAACGTAAAAAAATATAAAAATCCTTAAAACCCCAAGAAAACTAAAAAAACCCTAACACCCAAAAAGACCCTAAAAACCTTGTAAATCCCTAAAAACCCTAAAACACATGAAAACCCATAAAACCCCTCAAAATCCTAAAAACCTTGAAAATCCCCTAAAAACAAGAAAATTCCCTAATTTTTTTTAAAAAAACACAAAACCTATAAAAACCATAAAAACCCACTAAGACACTAAAAACCCTTAAACCCTTAAAAATAATAAAAACATTAAAAACATTAAAAAACTCTAAAAACCATAAAAACCCTAAAAACTCAAAAAACCCCATAAACCCCCAAAAGTCCCTAAAAACCCTAAAAACCCCTAAAAAGCATCAAAATCCCTAAAAACAAAAAATCCACCTAAAAACAAAAAAAATCCTAAAAAATCATAAAAACCCCGAGAAATTCCTAAAAACAATAAAAACCCATAAAAACCATAAACACACTAAAAACCACTAAAAACTAAAAAAATCCTTAAAATACCAAAAAACATAAAATGGTTAAAAACTCAAAAAACCTTAAAACCCCAAAAACTCAAAAAAACCCCTAAAAACCCATAAGGACCCTAAAACCCCTGAAAATATCTAAATACCCTAAATTCCCTGAAAACCCCAAAAATGCCTCAAAATCCCTAAAACTCCTAAAAACCCTAAAAAATATCTAAAAACCTATAAAACCCTAAAAACCCAAAAGACCTAAAACCCTAAAACCCCCTAAAAACCCCGAAGAACCCTGAAAACCCCTGAAAACCCTCAAAATCCCTGAAAACCCCTAAAAACCCTAAAAACTAGAAAAACCTAAAAACCTTAAAAAAACCAAGAAAAAAAATAAAAACCCCTCAAAATCCATAAAAATCCTAAATACCCCCAAAACCATAAAAATCATAAAAGAGACCTAAAACTCCCTAAAAAGGTAAAAACCCCTATAAAACCCTGAAAACCATAAGACCCCTAAAAGCCTTAAAAAATCCTAAAAACCCATAAAACCCCCAAAAACCCAATAATAATTGTAAAACCCTTTAAACCCCTAAAAACATTAAAAAATATTAAAAACACTGAAAAAATTAAAACCCTTAAAAAACTTTAAATAACCTAAAAACAAAAAAGAACCTAAAAACCCTTACAACCCCTAAAACCCCTAAAAACACTAAAAACCCTAAAACCTCTCAAAATCCCTAAAAACACTGAAAAACCCTAAAACCATGAAAATCGTAAAAAACCCCTAAAATCCTTCAAAATCCCCCTGAAAATAAAAAAACCCATAAAACCCATAAAAACCCCTAAAAACCAACCAAAACCCAAAAACCAATAAAAACTCTAAAAACTCTAAAAACCCTAAATAACTCAAAAGAACCCTAAAAATCCAAAATGACCCTAAAAACCTTAAAAATCCCTAAAAATCCCTAAAAACCTTGAAAACCCCTAAACCCCTAAAAACCATAAAATTGTAAAAACATCCCCCAAATCCTTGAAAACTTAAAAAACCCTCAGAACCCCTAAAAAAATAAAAACCCCTAAAAAACTCTAAAAACCATAAAAACCCTAAAACACAACAAAGAACTCTAAAAACCCCTAAACCACATAAAAAATTAAAACAATTAAAATCTATAGAAACCTTAAAATCATAAAAAACTAAAAAAACACTAATAACCCTAATAACCCTGAAAACCCCTAAAACCCCTAAAAACCCTGAAAACACTAAAAATCCTCAAAATCCCTAAAAACACTAAAAAACCCTAAAAGCCATAAAAATCATTAAAAATACATGAAAATGTGAAAACACTAACAAACCTGAAAACTCCATAAAAATAAAAATAAAAACCTAAAAACCTTTAAAACCCTAAGAACCTAGAAAAAAACTAAAAAACCATAAAAAACTATAAAAATCCTTAAAACCCATAAAAACATTAAAAAAATGCTAAAAACCTTAAAATCCCTAAAAAATCCAAAAAAACCCTAAAAACCCAAAAGACCCTAAAAACCTTCAAAGCCCCTAAAAGACTAAAAAACATAAAAAACCTTAAAACCCACAAAATCTCTAAAACCCCTAAAAACCTTAAAAATCCTAAAAACCCCTAAAAATACCTAAAAATATAAAACCATAAAAATGTTGAAAAACCATTGAAAATAATAAAAACCCCAAAAAACCGTAAAAATACCTAAAACCCATAAAAACCCTAAAAACCACTAAAAGCTGGAAAACCTCTTTAAACCCCTAAAAACGTTAAAAACTCTAAAAAAAAATTAAAACCCCTAAAAATGAGAAAACCCATAAAAACCCAAAAGAACATAAAAACCCCTAAAACCCCTAAAGTCACTAAAACCCTTAAAATACCTAAAAACCTAAGAAACCCTAAAAAGAAAAAAATCCTAAAAAATCCCTAAAGATCCCTGAAAATGTAATAAACCCTACAATCCCTAATAACTATAAAAACCCAAAAAACCATAAAAAACCTAAAAACTCATAAAACCCCTAAAACCCACTTAAAACTCTAAAACCCATAAAATCACTTAAAATGTCAAAATCTCTAAGAAACCTTAAAACCCCAAAAAACTCAAAAAGTACCCTAAAAACCCAAAAATACACTAAAAAAACTAATAATCCCCAAAACCCTAAAAACTCAGGAAAACCCCTAAAACCCCTCAAAATCCCTAAAAACCTAAAAAACCACATAAAACCACAAAATCCTAAAAATCCCTAAAAATGCCTGAAAATGTAAAAAACCCTGAAAACCTCCTAAAAACTATAAAAAAACCTTTAAAACCTTAAGAAACTGTTAAAACCATAAACAAACTAAAAACTCTAAAAACCCTTAAAACCTTTAAAAAAGTTGAAAAATATTAAAAAAAATCTAAAAAACCTTAAAACACTAAAAAATTCAAAAAAATCCTAAAAACCTAAAAAGACCCTAAAATCCCTGAAAAACCATAAAAACCATAAATATCCTAAAAAATCCCTAAAAATCCTAGAAAAAATAAAAAAAACCCTAAAAACCCCAGAAAACTATGAAAATCCTTAAAATCCTTAAAAATGTAATAACATAAAAACCCATGAAAACCCACGAAACCATAAAAACCCTAAAAATATTTAAAAACCCATAAAACCCTAAAAATATCTAAAAACACTTATAAACCCTAAAATGTTAAAAATTGTTAAAAACTATAAAAAACCTCAAATCCATAAAACACTTGAAAACACCTGAAAACCCATAAAAGACCCTAAAAACCCTCCAGATCCCTAGAAACTGATATTATACCATATGGGCATGAAATATTTGTTGGAAAAAATGAAGAAAACCGAAGGGATTAAATGGGAGAAATTGATAACAAATTAATGTGAAGGAAATTAAAAGGGGAGGGGGATGATCAATTTGGACCCCAAAGAGACTTTACCCTTAAAACTCTAATTATAAAGCGCCATAAAATTTGACCACTCCTTTGATAATATTTACTTGTATTCATTCAATAACATAAGAAACACAATCATCTTAATTCTAGAAAACAATCAAATAAATAATTCACCTTTAAGGGGTACAAGGAGGTTTCTATTTGTATCCAAATAAGATAGATACAAGTCTATATCTCAAAAGTCTAAATCCTAAAAACATCTTTTGACTTTTTTTACACATGACCATGGCTTTAGGGGACAATATATCCAACAAGAAGAATTTTTGGGATCACCCCAAATATTTTGAAGCTTCCCACCATGACTTTAGAGACAAGGCCCCCACCACTTTTGAATTTGGAGATTTTATTGATGCAAGTGGATATAAATTCATGGGATCCTTTGGGTGGGCCATTTAGGTTAACTTTTGGGATTTAATAAGTGTTATTAAATGCCCATTTTCTCCTCCCATGCATGCATTTTGGGCCTCCTCCCATAATATATCAAATCATTTGGTATCATTACTCGGAAACGAAAATGAGGTTCTTTCATTTTTCTATTTCTCCCATCTTTTTCTTATTCTTCTTCCATTTTCAACCATCACTAAATCTATCAGTAAATTTCTTCCTCCATTTAATCAACTTTTTCTTTGAGTTTATGGATGTATAGTATGTCATTTTAATAGTTTAGGAGCTCATCTTTCTTCTTGATTTGTAAAAATTTTAATCTGACACATATATTTGGAGATATATCCAAATCAATTGGTACTGTAGATTTACACTTGTGAAATCTAACTATCGCCAAAACAGATTCCAATCGAGTTTGAAGTTCAATTTATCTCACCCTTTTACATCATTTCAATAAGATTATAGAATTGTGAAATTTTTCATCTATTTTACATTGATAACCACAAACACACTCATTGTATCTCATTTCTTGATTATTGAGAAGCAAAAAATATAAAAATAAAATAAAAAATGCGCATTTAAAACGTTTTGTTTGCTCATTTAGTCAAAATTTTGATTGCATTTTTCTTATCCACCATATTATTTCCTTCATACATATCCAACCATAACCATTTCTCCCATTTCACTTTACATCCCATATTTCTTAAACTCCATTGATTGAAACCCCTTTTAAAATTTCTGTTTTTTAAATTTTCCCATGAATTGATTGATTATTACTATTTTTCTTCTTGATTTTATTTAATAACACGTGTAGGAATCAAGTTGTGGTGCTAGAAAGTGTGAGGAACCTTTTTATAGATTAAAAAAATAGAAATAGTGTGTGAGGAATTAATAAAATGAAAATTGAGGGAGAAAGAAGTGATATCAACCTCAAATTATTCATGAAAGTTTTCAGTAAGGAATTTAAAAGATTGAATGATAGGTTGGAATATTTGAAAATTTACTCAACTTCAAAGGTTCCATGCAGTAAATATTTTGATGAAGGTGATGATTATTGATATGATTTCAAATATTCATCTCCTAGGTGTGGGAAACATGGTGTTAGAAGATAAAGGGACTTGGGAAGCATCAAAATGAAACTTACATCGTTTTTGGGGAAGGGTGACCTATTTGGAGTGGGAGTGGAAGGTAGAACATGTGTTTGGAATTCAAAACTACTTAGAGGATAATAATTTAAAGTTGGAACCACTTGAGTTCAATTACTACGCAAGTATTTGGTGAGGCCAATTACAAGTAAATCGATGATGGCATATAGAAAGTGTAATTCGGACTTGAGAATAAATGAAGATAGTAATGCACAAAAGGTACATTTCTAGTCATTACTATAAATATTTTCATTTGAAGTTACAAAAACTTGGAAAAGGTTCTATGTTTGTGGAGGAATACCACAAGGAAATGGAGATATCGATGATTCGAGCCAATTTGGAGGAGAATCGCGAAGCTACCATGGCAAGGTTTGTCAATGGATTGAATCAAAAAATTAGAGATTTTGTGGAACTTCAAACCTCCATTGACATGGAGGAGCTGCTACATAAGGTATTCAAGCTTGAAAGGAAACTTCATTCTTATATAAGTTAAGTTACTTCCCACAATTTTTGGAAGGATAATCAGAAATAGAAAAATTCAGCTTCTAAGTGGAATGAAACATAACCAAGGGGTTAAAATTTTATTCCAAAACAAAGAGAAGAGGAAAAAAATAAGTTCTTCCCTGATGATTCAAAAGGAAAAATTGAAATGAATTTCCACTCTAAATCTCATGAAATTAAGTGTTTAAAATATAAAGGAATGGTCATATTGTATCTAAATGCCCCCAAAAAGGATAATGATTGTTTTTTGGAAAATGGATAAATCCTTAGTGATGATCTGGTGATGATGAAATGCAACCTTTGGAGGAGTGTTCGGATGAAGAGGTTGAAAAACCCATACATGGAGATGCATTGGTGGAAAAAAAGAGCTTTAAACATTCAACTAAAATATGATCATGATGAGTAGAAATGTGGGAATGTTTTTTATATGATATTCCACATTAAGTAGAAGGTATGTTGTATGATCATTGATGGTGGAAGTTTTACCAATTTTTCTAGTACCTTGTTGATTGATAAGTTGAGTTTTTCTACTATAAGGCATCATAGACCTTATAGGTTGCAATGGATGAATGATGCTGGAGAATTGACAGTCATAAAATAGGCCATAGTTTCATTTTCCATTGAAAAATATCATGATAAGGTGCTTTGTGATGTTTCCACAATGCAGGAAGGCCATTTTCTACTTGGGAGACCATGTCAATTTTATCTAAGGGTGGTTTATGGTGGCTATTCTAACTGCTTCTCTTTTCATTTCAACGGTATAAATGTTTTTTCTGACTCCACTAAGCCCATACAAGAATATGAAGATCATGTGAGGATAAATAAAGAATACAAAAATAAAAAAGAAATGAGTGAAAAGGAATGTGGGAAAAATAAAAATTTGAGTGACAAAAAAGAGTGTGCTGATTTTAGAAAAAAAAAGAAAAGAGAGAAAAAAATGAAAAGATTAGAAAAAATTAAGAGTGAAAAGGAGATATGAGTGACATAAAAATAAATTAGGAAAATAAAAGAGATGAAAATAAGAGTGTTGGGTGAAAGGTGAGTTTATTTTCTGGAAAAAGTGAGGTGAAAAGTGCTTTATTGAGTGAGAAAGTGTTCTTACTCATTAGTAAGGATGCTTACCTTGAAACTAATGAAATTCACCATTATTTACCTTCTTGTGTTGTGTATTTATTATAGGAATTTGGTGATTTGTTTCCCAAATAAACACTCTACGGATAACCCCCTTTGAGAGGCATTGAGCATAGGATGGACTTCAAACCTAGTGTTGCAATTCCCAACAGGCCAAAATATAGAGGTAATCTGGAAGAGACTGGAGATATCCAATGTCAAGTTGAAGAAATCATGAAGAAATGATTAGTTAGGGAAAAAATGAGTCCATGTTCCATTCCAATGATCCTAGTACCCAATAAATATGGAACATGGAGGATGTGTGTCTATTGTCACACCTTCAATAAAATAACAGTTGAGTACCATTATCCCATATCTCAACTTGATGACATTCTTTATGAATTACATGGGGCTTCTTTGTTTTAAAAAATTGATCATAGAAGTTGATACAACCAAATTTGAATGAAAGAAGGGGTGAATGGAAAACTACTTTTAAAACTAAGTTCAGTTTGTATGATTATTTAGTTATTCCATTTGGTTGAACTAATGCACCAAGTACATTCATGAGGTTAATGAAGCATGTCCTTCATTAATTCATCATAAAATTCATGGTTGTCTATTGTGATGATATCTTGGTGTATAAAAAATCAATATACATCCCTGTTGAACACTTGTGTTTGGTGTGTGAGACTCTTAAAAAACCAACTTTATACCAATCTTAAAAAAATGTTCCTTTTTTGAGGATTATGTTGTGTTTCTTAGATTTGTTTTAGGGGTGGAAGGTATCTGTGTAGATGAAGAAAATGTCAATGAAATCCAGGAGTGACCCACACCGAAGAAAGTAACTTAGGTAAGAGGTTTTCATGAATTGGTAAGCTTCTGTAGAAGGTTTGTTAAGGATTTTTCATCCATCACTGCACCTCTTAATGAACTTGTAAAAAAACATGTTGTCTTTAAATGGGGTTAAAGACAATAAAAATACTTTAACGTGCTCAAATAAAAATTGGTCAATGCTCCCCTTTTAAGGAAACCAGATTTTGCAACTTTTTTTGAAATTGAGTGTGATGCATCGGGAGTTGGAATTAGTGCTGTTTTGACTCAAGAGTCACATCAAAATGATTACTTTAGTGAGAAATTGAGTAGGGAAACATTAAATTATTCAACTTATGATAAATAACTTTATGCTTTGAAATGAGCAATGGAAACATGGAAACATTACTTATATCCTAAAGATTTGATTATCCATTCTTACCCTAAAAGCCTTAAGTATTTGAAGTCCCAAGGTAAGTTGAATCAGTGGCATGCATCTTGGATAGAATTCATTGAGACTTTCCCCTACGTAATCAAGCACAAAAAATCAAGGAAAATGTGGTTTTTGATGCTCTTTCATGAATGTATTCACTTATTACTTCTCTTCATTATTGATTACTTGGACTTGGGTTACAAAAGTGAATGTATGAAACTAATGGATATTTTTCTCAAATTTGGACATCTTGTGAAAACATGGCTTTAAATAATATTACAAGAATGGTGGGTTTCTTTTAAAAAGGGATAAATTGTGCATTCCAAATTGTTCAACTTGAGAATTACTTGTAAAAGAAACTCATGGGGGTGGTTTGAAGGGGTATTTTGGTGTTCGCTACTTTGCATGGACATTTTTATTGGCCAAGAATGAGAAAATACATTATTTTAAATTGTGATAAATGTGTCACTTGTAAGCATGCAAAGTCCATGGTTCAACCTAATGGATTGCATCCCCCATTTCTCATTCCATATCATCCTTTTACTGACATTTATATGGATTTTGTATTGGGATTGCCTTGATCCCAATCAATAAAATATAACATATTTGTTGTTGTGGATTGATTTAAAAAAATGTATCATTTCATTTCATACTCAAAAACCAATGATTCTATTCATATAGCATATTTGTTTCAAAGAAATTGTGAGATTACATGGACTAACCAAAAAAATTTTAACTGATAGGGATGTGAAACTTCTTAGTCACTTTTGGAGGAATTTTAGGGATAAATTGGGGACTAAATTATTGTTCTCAACTGTTGCATATCCTCAAACTAATGGGGAAATAGAAGTAGAGAATATGTCTCTTTCTACCCACTTGCATGCAATAATTGGAAAAAAATATAAAGAATTGGGAAAAATGTTTTCCACACATAGAGTTTTTATATAACCGAGTAGTGTATTCCACTACAAACTTCTCACCTTTTGAGAATGTATATGGTTTTATCCCAATGAATCCGTTAGATATTCTTTCATTACATATTAATGAGGTTTTTGATATTTCAGGTGATGAAAAGGAAAAAAAAATAATGAGTTACATTCCCAAGTGAAATCCAACATTGAAAGAAGAAATGAACTATATGTGAAGCAAGCAAACAAGGGTCAACACAAGGTTTTACTTGATCCTTTAGATTGGGTATGGGTGCATTTGAGGAAGGAAAGGTATTCAAAGAAAAGAAAATCAATACTTCAACCATGAGAAGAGGGACCTTTCCAAATTTTAGAAAGAATCAATGATAACGCCAACAAGATTGACTTTCCCATCAGGTATGGAAATGTGAGTGCTACATTTAATGTTACGAATCTCTCTCCCATTGAATATACAAATTCGAGGACGAATCCATTTAAGAGGGTGAGATGATGAGAATCAAGGCGCACATATGCTGCGAGGAGTCGAGAGCGATCATGACATGGATGGTGGAAGGAGAATAAATGTATAAGACTCATTGCATGGGATTGGTGTCCCAATGACAAGAAGAAAAATGAGGAAGATGAAAGAGGATTTACATGGCCTCATTTTAAAATTACAAGAGGAGGCCCAACATTTATGCATTGGAGGAGAAAATGGGCCTTTAATCACAATGATTAAAGCCCAAAAATGAACCTAAATGGCCCACCCAAAGGATCCCTTGAATTTATATCACTTGCATGAAGGAAATATCCAAATTCAAAAGTGGTGGACCCCTTGTCTCAAATGTCATAGAGGGAATCTTCGAATTCTTTTTGGTGGTGCCAAAAAATCTTATTGGTGGATATTTTGACTCATATCTCTCATTTGGATATAAATAGCCACCCTCTTGTACCCCTTTATGATGTATTATGAATTTGAGTGTTTTCTAGTATTATTATGATTGTGTTTATTGTGTTATTGAATGAATGTAAGTAAGGCTTATCAAAGTAGTGATCAACCATTGTGGTGATTTATAATTAGGGTTTTAAGGGGAAAGTCTCCTTGGGGTCCTAATTAATCACCCCCTTCCCCCTTTAATTTCCTTCACATTTATTTATTATCAATTTCTTGGTTTTCATCCCTTAATGTTTCCTCAATTATTCCAATGAATACCGTAAACCCATACATTATCATATCAAAAACCCCAAAGAACCCAAAAATCCAGAAATAACCTATAAAATTCATTAAAATCCTTGAAAATGTAAAAAAAACCTAAAATCCCCTGAAAAAAATTAAAATCCTAAAACACTTTAAAAGCCTAAAAAAGTCAAATAAAAACCCTACACCCAAAAGGACCCTAAAAACCCTAAAAAACCTAAGAACCCTTAAAAATTGTCAAAATTCCAAAAAAATATAAACACCATAATGACCATAAAAATATTAAAAAAGCCCTAAAAAGCCTTGAAAATATAAAAAATCCTAAAATCCCTGAAAAAAAATCTGAAAACCATAAAATCGATAAAAAACATAATAAACCCAAAAAACCCACTAAGAACTCTAAAAACCCTTTAAACCCAAAAAAAAATGATAAAAAAATTAAAAAACTCCAAAAACCATAAAAACCCTAAAAACACAAAAAAAAATCCTAAAAACAAAAAAAGATCCTAAAAACCCTGAAAACGCCTAAAAACCCTAAAAACCTTAAGGAACCCTAAAACCCTCAAAATCTCTAAAAACAATAAAAACCATAAAACTATAAAAATCCTAAAAAAGCCATAAAAATCCCTGAAAATGTAAAAAACCCTAAAACCTTGAAAAACCCCTGAAACCTGTAAAAACCCATTAAAACTTAAACCACTAAAAACCCATAAAAACCTTAAAACTAAATAAAATATCTAAAAACCTTAAAATCCCTAAAAACATTAAAAACATTAAAATCGTTAAAAAACCTTAAAAACATTAAAACCCCTAAAAAACTCAAAAAACCCCTAAAAACACCAAAGACCCTAGAAACCCTAAAAACCCCTTAAAATCCTAAAAAACCATGAAAATCCTTCAAGATCCCTAAAAACCATCAAAAACCATAAAAACCATAAAAATCCTTAAATTTCCATGAAAACATAAAAAACCCTACAAACCCTACAAAATCACTGAAAACCATGAAAACCCCTAAAAACCTTAAAAACTTATAACCCATAAAAACCCTAAAATCCCACTAAAATTATAAAAAAAATTAAACCCATAAAATGTTAAAAAATGTTAAAAAACTCAACAAAACCTTTAAAAAACTAAAAACTAAAAAAACCATAAAAACCCAAAAAGACCCTGAAAACTCCTGAAATCCATAAAAACCCCTAAACACTCTCAAAATCCCTAAAAACACTACAAAACCCAAAAAACCATAAAAATCAAAAAAAAACCCAAAAAATCCCAAAAAACGTAAAAACCCCTAAAAACACAGAAATACTCTTGAAAACTATAAAAACCCTTAAAACAATAAAAACTCTAAAAACCTATAAAAATCCTATAAAACCCTAAAAATCTACTAAAAATATTTAAACTCTTAAAACCCCAAAAAATGTTAAAAATTCTAAAAAACTATAAAAACCCTTAAAACCCCCAAAAAAAACTTTTAAAAACCACTAAAACCCAAAAAGACCCTAAAACCCTAAAAGATACTAAAAACCCTAAAAATCCTGAAAACCCTAAAACCCTCAAAATCCCTAAAACCCTGAAAAACCCTAAAAACCATACAAATCCTAAAAAAGCCCCAAAAATCCATAAAAACGTAAAAAACTGTAAACACCTTGAAAATCCCCTAAAACCCATAAAACCCCCTAAAAACCCCTAAAAACCCAGAAAACCACTAAAAACTCTGAAAACTCTTAAAAACCCTAAAAATGTTAAAAACTTTAAAAAATCGTAAAAACCCAAAAACTCAAAAAAAAAACCCCTCAAAAACACAAATATACCCTAAAAATATTAGAAACCCCTAAAATCTCTAAATACCTTTAAAACCCCTAAAAACCTAAAAATCCCTAAAAACCTAAAAATCCCTAAAAATCCTAAAAATCATAAAAAATTCCTAAAAATCATTGAAAACGTTAAAAACCCAAAAAACCCAGAAAAAACCTAGAAAACAATAAAAACCCCTAAAAACCTTTAAAATCCTAAACCCCATAAAAATCCTAAAAACCAGTAAAAACTCTAAAACCTGTGAAAACCCCTAAAAAGGATAAAAACGTCAAAAAACACTAAAAAACATAAAACCTCTAAAAACAAAAAATACCCAAAAAACCAGAAAGGAACTAAAAACCCAGAAAAACCCTAAAAACTGAGAAAAAACCTAAGAACCCTCAAAGTCCATAAATCCCCTAAAACCCATAAAAGCCATAAAATCCTAAAAAGCCCCAAAAATCCATGAAAATGTAAAAAACCCTAAAAACCCTAAAAAACCATAAAAACCCATCAAAACCTTAAAACCCCTAAAAAACCCTAAAAACCACTAAAAAGATCTCGAAACACTTAAACCCCCTAAAATAGTTAAAAACTTTCAAAACACTAAAAACATTAAAAACCCTAAAAAACTCAAAAAAACCCTAAAACCCCAAAAGGCTCCAAAAACCTTGAAAAACCTTAAAAACCCTAAAAATCCTTAAAAAGCGTAAAACCCCATAAAACCCATAAAATCCTAAAAATCTTTGAAAATCCAGGAAAAAATAAAAAAACCCTAAAATCCCTAAAAACCCTAAAAAACCCCTCAAAACCATAAAAACCATAAAAACCTTAAAAACCCATAAAAACCACTAAATACTCAAAAAAAACTTTAAAACCACTAAAAATGTTAAAAAATGTTAAAAACTCTAAAAATCCTTAAAACCCCTAAAAAACTAAAAAAAACATAAAAACCCAAAAAGACGCAAAATCCCCAAAATACACTAAAAACCATAAAAACCCCTAAAAACCCAAAAAATCCCTAAAAACCCTAAAAACCCTTAAAAACCATAAAAATACTAAAAACAACCAATAAATCATTGAAAATGTAAAAATCCCTAAAAACCATAAAATCCATAAAATTCCTAAAAACCATAAAAAAACCTAAAAACAAATAAAAACACTAAAAACCCACTAAAACTCTAAGATACCTTAAAACCACTAAAAACATTAAAAAGGTTAAAAAACTCTAAAAACCTTATAAACCATAAAAAAAATCATAAAAACCCTAAAACCCAAAAGACCCTAAAAACCCAAAAGACCCCTAAAAACCCTGAAAACCCTAAGAACCCCAAAAAACCCTCAAAATCCCTAAAAACCATAAAAACCCTAAAAACCATAAAAATCCTAAAAATCCCTAAATATCCTTGAAAACCTAAAAACGCCTAAAAACCATGAAAAACCCTTGAAAACCATAAAACCCCCAAAAACCATAAAAAACCCTAAAAACCCAAAAAAACACTAAAAACTCTAAAACCCCTTAAAGTCCCAAAAAATGTTAAAAATGATAAAAAAAATTCCAAAAAAACCTTAAAACCCCAAAAAACTCAAAAAACCAAAAACCCAAAAGACCCTAAAATGATGAAAACCCCTTAAAACCCTGAAAAAACCCTAAACCCCCTCAAAATTCCTAACAACCCTAAAAACCATAAAAAATCCTAAAAATCCATAAAATCCCTAAAACCACTAAAAACTCTAAAACCCCGCTTTGTAAAAAAAACTCTAAAAACCCTCAAAACCCATAAAAATATAAAAAAACGTTAGAAAGCTTTAAAAACCTTAAAATCTCAAAAAACCCAAAAAATCCAAAAATACCCTAAAAACCCTTAAAATATTAAAAACCCTAAAAAATGGAAAACCCTAAAACCCTCAAAATCCCTAAAAACCCTAAAATACCCTAAAACCCATAAAAATCATAAAATATCCCTAAAAACCCTTAAAACAAAAAAAATCCCCAAAACCCCTGAAAAATCCACTTAAAACCATAAAAATCTCTAAAAACCATAAAACCCCATAAAACCTTAAAAACCACTAAAAACTCTAAAAACTCTTAAAACCCATAAAAACATTAAAAAAAGTTAAAAACTCTAAAAAATATTAAAACCCTTAAAAGTCACAAAAAATACCCCCAAAACCCCCAAAGACCCTACAAACTCTGAAATGCACTAAAAGACCAAAAACCACTGAAAATACATAAAACCCTCAAAATCCCTAAAAAATCTCAAAAATTGTAAAACCATTAAAATCCTAAAATATCCCGAAATATGTAAAAGACCCCAAAAAACCCTACAAAACTCTTAAAACCCATAAAAACCCATAAAACCACCATAAAACCCTTAAAACCCCACTAAAAACTATAAAAACCCTTAAAACCCCTAAAAATGTTTAAAAAAATTTTAAAATCCAATAAACCTTAAAAACCCTAAAAGGCCCCAAAAAACAAAAAAAAAACTCAAAAGACCTAAAAAATCATGAAAACCCTAAAACTCCTAAAAATCTATAAAAACCCTAAAAACCACAAAAAACCTAAAAAGGCAATAAAAATTCATGAAAACATAAAAACCCTAAAAACCTAAAAACCCCATAAAAACATAAAAACCCTTAAAACTCATAAAAACCCTAAAACCCTAACAAACCACCAAAAACAATAAAAACTATTTAAACCCTTAATTTTTTTAAATTTTTTAAAAAACACTAAAACCCTAAAAAATTAAAAAAAACTCTAAGAACCAAAAATTCCATAAAACCCTGAAAAAACCTAAAAACCCTAAAAACCCCTAAAAGCTATCAATATCCCTAAAAACCCTAAAACCCCCTAAAAACCATAAATATCCTAAGAAAACCCAAATAATATCTAAAAAGGTAAAAAACCCTAAAACCCCCTTAAAAACATAAAACCCCTAAATACCTTAAAACCACTAAATACCCATAAAAACCTGAAAACACCTAAAACCTAATAAAAACTCTAAAAACCCTTAAAAACCCTAAATACATTTAAAAATGTTAAAAAGATAAAAAACCATCAAAAACCCCCAAAAAATAAAAAAACCCCTAAAAACCCAAAAAGACATTTGAAAACCCAAAAACCCCTAAAAACCCAGAAAATCCCTAAAAATCACAAAAATCCCTAAGAACCCTAAAACCCATAAAAATCCTAAAAAATCCCTAAAAATATATGAAAACATAAAAAACCCTAAAAACCCCCTGTATACCATAAAAACCCCTAAAAGCCTTAAAAACCCTAAAAAACCATAAAACCGCTAAATACCACTAAAAACTCTAAACACCATTTAAACCCCTAAAAACATTAAAAAAGTTAAAAAATCTTAAAAAATCTTTAAAACCCTAAAGATCTAAAAAAAACCCTAAAAACCAAAAAGACCCTAAAAACCCAGAAAACCCTAAAAACCTTCATAAACCCTAAAAAACCCTCAAAATCCCTAATAACTCTAAAAAACCCTACAAAGTATAAAACCCATAAAAATCCTAAAAAATACCTAAAAACCCTGATAACCCTATAAACCCACTAGAAACTCTAAAAACCCAAAAATACCCAAAAAAACCTAAAAACCCCTAAAAACCTAAAAAAACCCTAAAACCCACAAAATCCTTAAAAAACATAAAAATCCATAAAAATCCTAAAAATTCCCTAAAAATACTTGAAAACATAAAAACCCCAAAAATCCCTAAAAAATATCTAAAACCCCTAAAAACCTTAAAATCCCTAAAAATACCTAAGAAACCCTAACAAACTAAAAACTATTGAACCCTTAAAACCCATAAAAAGTTAAAAACATTAAAAAACCTTTAAAATCCTAAAAAACTCATAAAAACCCTAAAACCCAAAAAACCCTGAAAAACCCTAAAACCCTAAAAACCCCTATAAACCATAAAATCCATAAAATATCCATAAAAAACCTAAAAAAATAATAATAAACCATGAAAACATCAAAAACCCTAAAACCCACTAAAAACTCTAAAAATTATTTAAACCCTTTAAACCCTTAAAACCATAAAAAATGTTAAAAACTATAAAAACATTAAAACCCCTAAAAACTCTAAAAACCCATCAAAACCCTTAAATCCATAAAAACCCTAAGAACCACAAAAACCCTAAAAAATCCCAAAAAATCTCTAAAACATAAAAAACCCTAAAACCCTGATAACACTATGAAAACAAAAAACAACTAAAAACCTTAAAAACACTAAAAAAATAATAAAAACCACTAAAAACTCTAAAAACCCTTAAAAGCCAAAAAAAATGATAAAAAGGTTAAAAAAATGATAAAAATGTTAAAAAAAACTCTAAAACCCCTTTAAAACCTTAGAAAAATAAAAAAAACCCTTAAAATCCCAAAAAGACACTAAAAACCCCTGAAAACCCTAAAAACCAAAAAAAACCTTAAAACCCTAAAAATCCTTAAAATTCCTAAAAAACCCAAAAACGCGTAAATTCCTAAAAAAGCCATAAAATTCCCTAAAAGTTTAAAAACCGTGAAAATTCCTAAAACCATAAAACCCCTAAAAACTTTAAAACCCCATAACAACCCTAAAATACCACTAAACACTCCAAAACCCTTCAAAACCCTAAAAATGTTAAAAACATTAAAAAACTCTAACAACCCTAAAAAACCTTGAAAAACTAGAAAAACCCCTAAAAACCTAAAAGTCCCTAAAAACCTTGGAAAACTTTAAAAACCCTTAAAATCCCTAAAAATCCTATAAAACCCTAAAACCATAAAAATTCTAAAAAAACCCAAAAAATACCTCAAAACATAAAAATCAATAAAAACCCTAAAAACCCCCTGAAAACCATAAAACCCCATAAAAACCTTCAAAATTGATAAAACCCCATACAAACACTAAAAACCACTAAAAACTCTAAAAACCTTTTAAACCCTTAAAAACATAAAAAACGCCCAAACCCTAAAAACCTTAAAAACCCTAAGAAATAAAAAAACCCTTAAACCCCAAAAAGAACCTAAAAAACCTGAAAACCCATAAAAATCTTGAAACCCCCTAAAAACCCTCAAAATCGCTAAAACCCCTCAAAATCCCTAAAAACCCAAAAAACCCCTAAAACCATAAAATACTAAAAAAGCAATACAACTCAATAAAAATCACAGAAAACGTAAAAACCACTAAAAACCATGAAAAACCCCTGAAAACTATAAAAACCACTAAAAACCTTAAACAACCCTAAAATCCTATAAAACCTTTGAAACCCTAAAAACCTACCAAAATCTCTAAAAACCCTTAAAACCTCTAAAAATGTTAAAAACATTAAAAAAACTCTAAAAACATTTAAAACCATGAAAAACCTCAAAAATTATCCCTAAAAACCCAAAAGTCACTAAAATCCCTAAAAAGAACTGAAAACCCTTAAAAACCATGAACAACCCTAAAAACCATCAAAATCCCTAAAATACCTAAAAATAATAAAAATCATAAAATATCCCTAAAAATCTCTCAAAATGAAAAACACACTAAAACCCCTAAAAAACACCTGAAAACCATAAAACCCCTAAAACCCATAAAAACCCTAAAACCCCATAAAAACACAAAAAAACCAAATAAAAACTCTAAAACCCTTTTAAACCCCTAAAAATATTAAAAATGTTAAAAACTATAAATAACCCTAAAAACCCTAAAAAAATTCAAAAATACCCTAAAAACCAAAAAGACCCTAAAAATCCTTAAAAACCCCTAAAAAACTTAAACCCCTCAAAAACCCAAATAAACTTAAAAATGCTAAAAAGCATAAAAAATCCCAAAAAATCCATGAAAATGTAAAAAACACTAAAACCCCTGAAAACCTTAAAAACCCTAAAACCCATAAAACCCTAAAAATCTACTAAAAACTCTAAAACTATTAAAACCCCTAAAATGTCAAAAAACCTAAAAAAGAAAAAAACCCAAAACCCTTCAAAATCCTGAAAAACCCTAAAAAACTAAAAACCATAAAAATCCCAAAAAAATCCCTAAAAATCCCTGAAAATATAAGAAACCCTAAAAACCTTGAAAAAGCCCTGAAAACTATAAAAACTCAAAAAACATCAAAACCCTTCGAAACCCAAAAAAACCACTAAAAACTCTAAAATTCTTGAAAAATCTAAAAACTTTCAAAACCCTAAAACCCTAAAAACCCCTAAAAAGAATTAAAAATCAAAAAAAGCCCTAAAAATCCCTGAAAACATAAAAAACCCTAAAAACCCTTAAAACCATAAAAACCCCTAAAAACCTTAAAAACCTTAAAAACCCATAAAATCCCTAAAAACTAATAAAAACACTAAAAACCCTTAAACCCCCTAAAAATACTAAAAAACTTTAAAACAAAAAAACTCATAAATCCTAAAAAAATAAAAATAAAAACCCAATAAACCCCTAAAAAGACCCTGAAAACCCCTAAAAACCCTGAAAACCCCTGAAAACCCTCATAATCCTAAAAAATCCTAAAAAACACTAAAAACCATAAAAATCCTAAAAAATCCCTAAAAATCCATGAAAACGTAAAAACCCCTAGACACCTAGAAAAACCCCTAAAAACCATAAAAACCCACTAAAAACTCTAAAGACCTTTTTAAATTCCTAAAAATATTAGAAAATCTAATAACATTTAAAAACCCTAAAAAACTCAAAAAAGAAACCCTAAAAACTAAAGACCTTAAAACCCCTAAAAACCCTAAAAACCATCAAAATCCCTAAATACCCTAAAAACCCCATGAAACCCATAAAATCCCCTAAAAACCCTAAAAACCCTAAAAACCCTAAAAAACACTAAAACTCTAAAAAACCAAAAAGACCCTAAAAACCCTAAAAAACCCTAGGAACACAAAACCCCCCCCCCAAAAACACTAAGATCGTCAAAATCCCAAAAAACCTTAAAACCCTAAGAACCATAAAAATCCAAAAAAATGCATAAAAATACCTAAAATCCTTGAAAAAACCTTGGAAACCATAAGACCCCTAAAAACCTTTAAAAACCCTTAAACCCCATAGAAACCAATTAAAACTCTAAAACCCTTAAAACACCTAAAAATATTAAAAACATTAAAAACCCTTAAAAGGATAAAAAACACATAAAAACCCTAAAACCCAAAAAACCCAAAAAAACCCCTAAAAAACATGAGAGAAATACCAAATCCCCTAACTCACCCTAAGAAAAACACAAAAGGAAAAGTTGCTGCCGCTCTCTCCTATGCTCTCTCTCCCGACACGGCGATCTCCAGGGTTCCCTCTTGGAATCCTCTTCAGCGGCTTCATTGATCTCTTCCAGATTAGGATTTGTGTTGCGGATGGATTCATGTTTGAGAGGCTGTCTCCCCTGGAGAAATCGAGGTGGATGGTCGTTCGCGCTGGGTTCTGGTGGGTTGTTTCCGGATATGGTGATGACAGTTTGTTCTAGATTTTTCTTCGGTATGGATCATCTTTGTTAGATCTGGATCCTGCTACTCCTCGGGCGTTGTCTTTGTTGCTCCTGGGTGGCGGCGGTGATGGTTTTCCAGTTATATGGGCGAAGTCTTTGAGGTCACTGGTGAAGTCAACGCAGGCGCGATCGCTGTTTCATTGACTGGGCATAGGTGTGCTTGGCCCAATCTTCAACAAGACGCTCTGGTGGTTTTGTCTGGGAGAGTTTTGGCCTCGCTTTGGTGACAAGTGGGCTCGGTGGGCTTCGCGACTTCTCAGCGATGGCGCTTATGGCTCTGTGCTTGGATCTGCGCTTCTTGTTTAGACCCGAGGAGGATCTTGGTGGCTTCTCAGGCTTCTCGATGGGTCATGGTGGCCGATAAGGGTGAAGATTCAGGTTTTCTTTTCTGGTTTCGATTTCTTGTTCTTGGATCTTTCTACTGATGAAGGTATGGTCATACTGTGTTGTGCTCGGTTTGATATGTTGGTCTGTGTGTTCTTGAATTGTGGCTGGTTTGGTTTTGTGTTGCTGTTACTACTGAATGATGAGTTTAAGGAGTTGTGGATGATGCAGAATGGGTTTAGGTGTGGGTGCTGGTGGCCATTCGTCTCTGATTTTGATGAGATGCTGGAACCGGTCTGGTCAGGAAGAGTTGGTCACTGGATTCTGAGTTGTTATATGACGTTTGCTGCTGGATGTTGGTTCTTTCATAAGTTGCTGTTGAATTTTGGTCAGATATTTAGTTATTGGATGATAAGCTTCTGGACTTTGGCTACCGCTTCCCTTGAGTGGAAGTGGTGGGTGCTGTAAATCTGGTATGGTGGTGTTGATTGGTGTTGGTGCTACTGGTTGCTGAGGTGGAAGCCAGATGATGGCTATTGGAATCTGATGGGATGGACGTTGGCAGCTACTTGAATGAGATGTGATGTTGTCGATGCTTTGGAGGTGATGAAGTTGCTGCTTATGGTGATAGTGTTGCTGCTGCTGGATGTTGGTTGCTACTTGGTTGCTGCTTGGTTGGTACTGCTGTTGGATCTTTCTTGCCTGGCTTTGTGTGTTTTTTCTTTTTTGATCTTTCTTTTTTTGGGGGTATTTTGTGTCTGGGGTTTGTAAAGGGTTTTTGGGTGCGGGTTGTTTGATCCCTCCCCTCCCTTGTGTGTCGCGTCTTTTTTTTTTATCATAATAAATTTGGCGGGGGGTCGAGAATAGCCCGATCCTCGCATCTTCCTTGCCCTAAAAACCATAAAATCCTTTAAACCCTTAAAAATCCCTAAAAACCATACAAACCTAAAAAATCCCATAAATTTCTTTGAAAATTTCAATAACCCTAAAAACCCTAAAAAACTCTTAAAACCCATGAAAAACCATATAAACCTCAAAAAAACCCTAAAAACCCTAAAAACCCTAAAAACCACAAAACCACTAAAAACTCTAAAAACCCTTAAAACCCCTAAAAACTTTAAAAATGTTAAATAACTATAAAAACCATAAAACCCATAAAAACTCCAAAAAAATCCAAAAAACCCAAAAAGTCCCTAAAAACCCTAAAAATCTCCAAAATCTCTAAAACCCTTAAAAAACACTAAGAACCATAAAAATCCAAAATAAGCCCTAAAAATTCCTGAGAACGTAAAAAACTCTAAGAACCCTAGCAACCCTAAAACACCCATAAAATGTTAAAAATGTTAAAAAAAACTCTAAAAACCTTTAAACCCTTATAAAACCCAAAAAAAACCCTGAAAACCCCTAAAAAATCCTGAAAATCCTTGAAAAACCCTAAAAACCCTAAAAATTCTAAAAACATTAAAATCCTAAAAAAGCTCTAAAAATCCCTAAAAACTTAAAAACCCTAAAAACCCTAAAAAACAACTAATAACATAAAAACCCCTAAAACCTAAAAACCCCTAAAACCCCATAAAAACCCTAAAATCCTACTAAATACTCAAAAAACCCTTATAACCCTAAAATTTTTTAAAAAAATAAAAAAGTCTTAAAAAGTCTTAAAAACCCTAAAAACTCAAAAAAAAACCCTAAAAACCCAAAAGACCCTAAAGACCATAAAAATCCAAAAAAATACCTAAAATCCCTAAAAACATAAAAAACCCTAAAAACCCTAAAAACCTTGAAAACCCCTAGAAAACCATAAAAACCCTAAAAACCTAAAAACTCACTAAAAACCCAGAAATACCCTAAAAACCATTGAAAACTCTAAAAAATTAAAACCCCTAAAAGCATAAACAATCGTTAAAAAACTTTAAAAACCTTAAAACCCCTAAAAAATTAAAATATATCCTAAAACCCCAAAAGACCTTAAAAACCATGAAAATCCCTAAAAAATCCTGAAAAATCATAAAAACCCTAAAAAATCATAAAAACCGTAAAATTCCATAAAAACATCTGAAAACATAAAAAACACTAAAAACCCAAGAAAACTATAAAACCCCAAAAAACCTTAAACAACCCTAAAAATCCTAATAACCCACTAAGAAATCTAAAAACCCTTAAAACCCATAAAAATATTAAAAACATTAAAAAACTATAAAAAACCTTAAAATCCCTAGAAAAACTAAAAAAACCCTAATAACTGAAAAGACCCTAAAGGCCCTAAAAATCGTAAAAACCCTTAAAACCCCAAAACAACACTAAAAAGTATTAAAATCCCTAAAAATGCCTAAAAATTATAAAAACCCAAAAATGACACTAAAAATCCTTAAAACCCCTAAAAATGTTAAAAACGTTAAAAACGTTAAGAACGTTAAAAAATCTAAAAAACCATAAAACCCAAACAAATTAAGAAAAACCCTAAAAACCAAAAAGACCCTAAAAACTATAAAAAAACCAAAAAAACCCAAAAAACCCTGAAAACCCATGAAACCAATAAAAATCACTAAAAAACATAAAAATCCCTAAAAATATAAATATACCTAAAAATCCCTAAAAATTTAAAAAACCTAAACCCAGAAAAACCCTGGAAAACCATAAACCCCCAAACCTTAAAAGCCCTAAAAACACATAAAAACCCTAAAATGTCTAAAAACACTTAAAACCTCAAAAATGTTAAAACCCCTAAAAATTTAAAAAACAAGAAAAAGAAAAAAGACCGTAAAATCCTAGAAAAACTCTTAAAACACTAAAAACCATAAATGTCCTAAATATCCCAAAAATCCTTGAAACATAAAAAAACCCTAAAGAGCCATAAAAAACTATGAAAACCATAAAATCCCCAAAAGAACTTAAAAAACCCTAAAACCCATAAAAACTCTAAAAAACCCTAAAAACCCTAAAAAACCTTGAAAATCCCTAAAAACCCTCAAAATCTCTAAAGAACCTAAAACCCCTAAAACCCATAAAACCCATAAAAATCCAAAAAAAGCCCTAAAAATACTTGAAAATATAAAAAACCCCTAAATCCCTTAAAACCCCCTAAAAACATAAAACCCCAAAAAACCTTAAAATCCACTAAAAACTCTAAAAACCTAAAACCCCCAAAAAAATGTTAAAAAAATCTAAAAACCTTAAAACCCTAAAAACTCAGAAAAACCCTAAACCCCCAAAAAGACCCGAAAAACCCTGAAAACCCTAAAAAAATTGAAACCCTAAAAAACCCCTCAAAATCCCTAAAAAACCCTAAATTCCATAAAAATCTTAAAAAATGCCTAAAAATGCATGAAAACCTAAGAAACCCTAATAAATTTGAAAAACCCACAAAAACCATAAAACCCCCTAAAACCCTAAAAACACATAATACCCTAAAATCCCACTAAAAATTTATAAACCCTTAAAAACATTAAAAAACATTAAAACACTGTAAAAAACCATAAAAAACTAAAAAACTCAAACCACCCCCCCCCCAAACCCCAAAAATTCCTAAAAAACCTTCAAAACCCCTAAAAACCATGAAAAACCCTAAAACCCCTCAAAATCCGTAAAAACCCTAAAAACTATAGAAATTCTAAAAAAGTACAAAAAATCTCTAAAAATGTAAAAAACCCTAAAAACCCATGAAAACCTTAAAAACCCCAAAAAAATTAAAAACCCCAAAACCCCTAAAACTGTTAAACCTCTAAAAATAATTAAAACCCTTAAAAACATTAAAAATGTTGAGAAAACTTAAAAAACCTTCCAAACCCTAAAACCCCAATAGGAACCTAAAAACCCTAAAAACCGTAACACCCCTAAAAAATCCCATACCCTCAAAATCCTAAAAACCCCTAAAAACCATAAATATCCTTTAAGAGCCCTAAAAATGTTAAAAAACTCTAAAAACATAAAAAACCTTAAAAAACTCAAAAAAACCCCTAAAAACCCAAAAAGACCCTAAAACATTGAAAATCCTTAAAACCCCTAAAAACCCAAGGAAACCCCTAAAAGCCCTCAAAATCCTTAAGAAACCTAAAAACCCTTAAATAACTCAAGAGAAGAATGCCGCTGCTTTCGCCTGGCTCTCGCCTCTCTCAGCGATCGACTCTCCTCTCTAGAAGATTCACCTTGCTCGCGCTTGGAGATGCAGATGTGACTTCAACCGCTTTGTTCTCAAGGTGGATATAGAAGTTTCATGGTCGTGGTGATGATTGGTGGTGCGGTGTGTTTTTGGATGGTTCCAGTGTGGCGGCGTGGCGCTTTTCAGGGATGTGTTGGCTCGGATCGTCTCTCACGGTGGTTTGGCTTGAGCCTGGTAGATCTGGAAACCTTGTTCGGTTTTCTCTCTGGCGATCTGGTTCGGTTACGATGGATCTTGTTGTTGCGGTTCCAGATCTGTTCTTTGCTATGAATATGCAAAAGTCTGGTTTCCTTGGATGTCATCTTCGGATGATGGCATTTTCCTATGACAAACAGCATAGATCTGGTCTCCCCAGTGTTCGACGATTCAGATCCTTGGAGGTGTGGGCCAGATATGGCATCTTCTTGGTGCGGCGTTTCATTTCTTTGACAGATTGTTCCTCCAAGAAGTGGCATGGGGAGGCATGGCCTCAGTTTTTCTGGATTTTGTGAGGTGGGACATTGCTGATCCTCGATGCGGTGTGGGGAGCAGCGGCTATGGTTTGGCTTGGGCTGTCAGGAGATGGTGCTGTTTTCTCACATTAGAACTCAGCGCGGAGGTAGGTCCGTTTCTGGGTTTCTTTTTTGTGCTATGGTCTTGTTGCTGGTCTGGATAAGTGCTGGGTTCTAGGAGTTTTGTTGGGCTGTGGTGGCTTGTTATTGAAGTGGTATGGGTTTAGTTTGGTGATGGTTGATGGCCACGACATGTGGTGCTGGTTGTCGTCTCTCAGTGTGCTGAGGTTTGGTTCTTGGCACAAGGGTTGTTGGTCCTGTTCTGCTAGTTGTGAAGATAGATGTGTATTGTTGGATGAAATTTTCTATATGTTGGGCCTTGACTGGTTTGAACGGAATGGCTGCTGGTTACTAGGCTGCTGGATTTTCTTTACTGCTCTGAGAGGAGGTGTAAGACGTGGTTCCACTGCATGGTCTGAGTGCTGGTGGGGGTGTGTGATTGGTTCGGTTCTGAGTTGTTGTATGATGCTTGTTGCTAGCTGTTGGTTCCACTTTGAGTTGCTAATGTTTTTTGGCTGGTTGCTGGAGTGGAAGTGGGATGCTGGGAGATGTTAGGTGGTCAAAAGAGGTGCTGGTTGTTTGAAAATGAGGATGTTGGTTGCTGGTTGGGTGTGGATGCTGGTTGGCTGGTTGCTGCTGCTGGATGTCGTTTGTTGCTGTAGTTTGAATGCTGGTCGTTTTTTAGCTATGAGCTGCTGGATGCTGGTTAATGTTGGATGTAGTGCTGCTGGATGCTGGTACTGGCTGGATGTGACGTGATGCTGCTGTTGTTGTGTCTGTTTTTGAGTCTTTTTCTTTCTTTGTTTTTCTTTTTTTGGCGTGGGTTGTAAGGGGCTTTTGGGTGTGGGTCGATCGACCCCTCCACTCCCTTGTCTGGTGTGTCTCCTTTTCATTCTAAATAAATTTGGGGGGGGGACAGGAATAGCCTGTCCCTCGCATCTTCTTTGCCTAAAAACCCTAAAAACCATAAAAATCTTAAAAAATCCCTAAAAATCCCTTGAACTGTAAAAAACCCTAAAATCCATAAAACCCAGAAATACATTAAAAACCCTAAAAATCGATAAAACCCTAAAAAACCACCAAAAACCCTTAAAACCAGCTAAAATATAAGAAATATTAAAAAAACTCTAAAAACCCTAAAAAATAAAAAAAACCCCAAAAAACTCAAAAAGACCATAAAAATCATGAAAACCCCTAAAAATTAAAAATCCCTAAAAACCCACAAAATCTATAAAACCACCAAAAACCCTAAAAATCATAAAATTCCTAAAAAGCCCTAAAAACACAAAAAAACATAAAAAAACCCTAACAACCCCCAAAGACCATAAAAAACCAAAAATCTTAGAACCCTCTAAACACCCATAACAACCCTAAAAATTCTAAAACCCTCAAAACACATAAAATTATTAAAAATGCTAAAAAACTCTAAAAAACCATAAAAAACACATAAAGACCCAAAAACCTTAAAAGGGACTCAAAACCCTGAAAACCCCTAAAAAGCCTAAAATCCCCTCAAAATCCATTTAAACCCTAAAATCTCTAAAACCCTAAAAACCCTAAAAACCCTAAAAACCAAAAAAAAAACCCAAAAAAACCCCAAAAAAATCCCTGAAAGCATAAAATACCCTAAAAACCCAAGAAAACGATAAAACCCCTAAAAACCTTAAAAACCCTAAAAAGCCATAAAAACACTAAAACCCCACTAAAATATTTAAAACGCCTATTTTTTTTTAAAAACTACAAAAAAATTAAAACCCATAAAAACTAAAAAAAACCTAAAACCCTAAAAAACCCTAAAAAACCCTAAAAAACCATGAAAACCCATAAACCCCTCAAAATCCAGAAAACCCCTACAAACCATAAAAATCTCAAAAACCCTGAAAAACCCAGAATACCATAAAATCCCCTAAAAAACTTAAAAAACCTCCTAAAAAACTTAAAAAACCCTCTAAAAACAATAAAACCCTAAAAAATCACTAAAAACTCAAAAAACCATTAACACCCCAAAAAACATTAAAAACATTAAAAAACTCTAAAAACTCTTAAAAACCTTATAAAACTCAAAAAAACCATAAAAAGCCAAAAGACCCTAAAACCCTGAAAATACCTAAAAACCCTAAAATAGATGAAAATCACTAAAAACCCTAAAAAACCCTAAAACCCCTAAAAATAATAAAAATCCTAAAAAATACCTAAAAATACCTACGAACATAAAAAACAGTAAAAACCGTAAAAACCCCCTGAAAACCATAAAACCCCTAAAACCCTTAAAATCAATAAAACCCATAAAAACCCTAGAAAACCACTAAAAAATTTTAAAACCCTTAAACAACTTTAGAATGTTAAAAAAATTTAAAAAGCTCTAAAAAACCTTAAAAACATTAAAAAACTCAAAAAACCCCTAAAACTCAAAAAGATACAAAAAACCGTGAAAACCCTAAAAACCCTAAAAATCCCTGAAAACCTCTCAAAATCCACAAAAACCCTAAAAACCCTAAAAACCCTAAAAACCATAAAAATCACTAAAAACATAAAATCCCCTGAAAATCCCTTGAAATCCATATAAACCCCTAAAACCCACCAAAAACTCCAAAACCCCTTAAAACCCCTATAAGTGTTAAAAAAACTCAAAAAAACCCCTTAAAACCCCAAAAGACCTCAAAACCCTAAAAACCCTAAAAACCATAAAAACACCGAAAACCTCTAAAATCCCTCAAAATCCCTAAAAAACCTAAATACTATAAAAATCCTAAAAAAATCCCTAAAAACATAAAAACCCCTAAAAACATAGGAAAATTTATAAAAACCATAAAAACCCCTAAAAACCTTAAAAATCCGAAAAAACCATAAAAACCCTAAGAACTCTAAAAACACTTTAAACCCCTAAAAAGTTAAAAAACATTAAAAAACTCTAAAAACCATTAATAACAATAAAAAACTCAAAAGAATTATAAAACCCCAAAAGACCCTAAAAACCCAAAAGCCCTTAAAACCCTAAAAACTCAGAAAAACCCTTAAAATTCAAAATCCCTAAAAACCCTAAGAATAGTAAAACCCATAAAAACCCTTTAAACCCCTAAAATCCCTAAAAATATAAAAAACCCCAAAAACCCTGAAAACCCCTTATACCCATAAAACCCCATAAAGCCTTAAAAAACCCATAAACCCCTAAAAACCCAATAAAACTCTAAAAATATTTAAACCCCCTAAAAATGTTAAAAAAGTATAAAAAACATTAAAAACCCTAAAAATACCTAAAACCCTAAGAAACCCTAAAACCCTAAGAAACCCTAAAACCCATAAAAATCCTAAAAGACCTAAAAATCCTTGAAAACGTAAAAAACCCTAAAAACCATATAAACCCCTAAAACCCAATAAAAACCATTAAAACCCTCTAAAATATCTAAAAACCCTTAAGAAACCTAAAAATATTAAAAATGTTAAAAAATACATAAAAACCTGTAAAACAAAAAAAAACTCAAAGAAACCCTAAAAACCCAAAAGTCCCTAAAAACTCTAAGAAACCCAATAAACCCTAAAACCCCCGAAAAACTTCATAAACCATAAAACGTTAAACAACCCTAAAAACCAAAAGAATCCTTAAAAAGACCTAAAATCCCTAAAAACATAAAAAACCCTAAAAACCCTGAAAAACTATAAAAACCCATAAAACCCCCTAAAAATTCATAAAAACCCTAAAAAAAACTAAAAACTCTAAAAACCATTAAAACCCGTAAAAACAATAAAAACGTTAAAAAACTCTAAAACCCTTAAAAGCACTAAAAACTCAAAATAAAACCCCTAAAAACCCAAAAACACCCTAAAAACATTGAAATCCCCGAAACCCTTAAAAACTATTAAAACCCCTAAAAATATTCAATATCCCTAAAAACCCTAAAAAACCCTAAAAACCATAAAAGCTACTAATTCATTAAAAATCCCTGAAAACATAAAACCCCCAAAAACACTTAAAACCCACTAAAAAACAGAAATCCCCTAAAAACCATAAAAACCATAAAAACCATAAAAACCATAAAACCCAAATAAAAACTCTAAAACCCCTTAAAACCCAAGAAAATGTGAAAAAATGATAAAAACTCTAAAAAACTTTAAAAATCCTAAAAACTAAAAAAAACCCCTAAACACCCCAAAAGACCCCAAAACCTCAAAAAACCCTAAAACCCTAAAAATCTTTAAAACCCCTAAAATCCCTCAAAATTGCTAAAAACCCTAAAAATCATAAAAATCCTAAAAATCCCATAAAAATAACTGAAAATGTATAAAATCTAAAAAACCCTTGAAGACCATAAAAACCACTAAAAACCTAAAAAAACCCAAAAAGCCCATAAAACCACTAAAAATTCTAAAAACCCTTAAAACCTTAAAAATGTTAAAAACACTAAAAACCTTAAAACTCCTAAAAAAATAAAAAAAACCTAAAAACCCAAAAGACCATAAAAACAATAAAAAAATACTAAAAACACCCAAAAAACCTGAAAATCCTAAAACCCTCAAAATATCTAAAAACCCTAAAACCATAAAAAGCTTAAAAACCATAAAAATCTAATAATATCCCTAAAATCCCTAAAAACGTAAAAAACACTAAAACTCATTAAAAACCCCAGAAAACCATAAAACCCCTAAATACTATAAAACCCTAAAAACCCATAAAACCCCTAAAAACCAAAAAAAAATCTAAAATTACTTTAAACCCATAAAAATGTTAAGAATTTTAAAAACACTAAATACCCTAAAAACTCAAAAAAATCCCCCAAAACACAAAAAACTATGAAAACCTTTAAAAATCCCAAAACGTTCTTGAAAACGTAAAAAAAACCTAAAAACCTTGAAAACCCTCTAAAAACCATAATAACCCTAAAAACATTAAAAACCCCTAAAAACCTTAAAAATCAATAAAAACTCAAAAAAAAACCTTAAAACCCCTAAAAATGTTAAAAAATGTTAAAAACCTCTAAAAACCATAAAGAAACTAAAAAACTCAAATATAACCTTAAAACCCCCAAAGATCCTAAATCCCTAAAAAACTATAAATATCCTGAAAACCTTTAAAAACCCTCAAGATCCATAAAAACCCTATAAACCCTAAAAACCATAAAAGTCCTAAAAAAATCCCTAAAATCACTAAATACGTAAAAAAACCCTAAAAACCATGAAAACCCCCTAAAATCCAAAACAACACCTAAAAACCATAAAAAATCCTGAAATCCATTAAAAACCATAAAATACACTAAAATATCTAAAACCCTTAAAACCCCTAAAAACGTTAAAAACATTAAAGAACTCTAAAAACCCCTAAAAACTCAAAAAAACTCTAAAAATCCCAAAATACCTTAAAAACCCTTATAAACCATAAAAAACCCTGAAACTGCCAATTAAGCTTGGAAATATCTAAAATCCCTAAAAATCCATAAATCCATAAAACACCCTAAAACCCATAAAAATCCTAAAAAATCCCTCAAAATACCTAAAAATGTAAAAAATAAAAAAAAACCTTAAAAACCCTCAAAAACCCAAAAAAAATCTAAATCCCCAAAATGACCCTAAAACCCATGAAAAACCCTAAAACCCTAAAAACGCTCTGAAAACCCCTAAAACCCCTCAAGATCCCTAAATACACTAAAACCCTAAAAAACATATAAAAACCCTAAAAATCCCTAAAAATCCATGAAAATGTATAAAACCCTAAAAACCTTGAAATCCCCCTCGAAACCGTAAAAATCCATAAAATCCTTACAAAAATCCTAAAATCCCATAAAAACCCTAAAAACCACTAAAAGACTAAAACCCTTAAAACCCCAAAAAATGTTTAAAACATTAAAAAACTCTAAAAACCTTAAAACCCCTAAAAGTTCAAAAAACCCTAAAAACCCAAAAGGACCTGAAAAACCCTGAAAACGCCAAAAAATTGTGAACAATCCTAAAAAACCTTAAGATCCCTAAAAACCCTAAAAATCCTAAAAACCCTAAAAAATAATAAAAATCCTAAAAATGCCCTAAAAATACATGAAAACATAAAAAACCCAAAAAATCATAAAACCCCTAAAAACCGTAAAAAACCATAAAACTGCATAATAACCATAAAAACCACTAAAAATAAAAAAACCCTTAAAATCCCTTAAAATGTAAAAAAATATAAAAAACTTAAAACAAATAAGAACTAAAAAACCCTAAAATCCCAAAATACCCTAAAACCCTAAATGACCCTAAAAACCATAAAAAATACTAAAATCCCTCAAAATCCATAAAAACCATAAAAATCCTAAAAATCCCTAAAAATCACTAAAAACCTAAATACCCTAAAAACCCTAACCGCCCTAAAAACAATAAAACCCTTAAAAATTTTAAAAAACCCTAAAACCTCTTCAATCCCTAAAAATCCTAAAAAACCTTAAAAAACATAAAAATATTTAAAAATCCATAAAAATACTTGAAAAAGTAAAAAATCCAAAAAAACCACTAAAAACATAAAAATAATAAAACCTATAAAAACCCAAAAAATAACTAAAAACTCTAAAAACATTTAAAACCCCTAAAAATGTTAAAAACATTAAATTAATCTAAAAACCATAAAATTTTAAAAACCCCTAAAAACACTAAAAGGTGCTAAAACACTAAAAAACCTAGAAACCCCCAATAAACCCTCAAATCCCTAAAAACCCTAAACCCTAAAAAACATAAAAATATTAAAAATCCCTAAAAATCTTCGAAAATGTAAAAAACCCTAAAAACCTTGAAAAACAACTAAAACCCTAAAACCCCCCAAAAAACTAAAAAAACCCTAAAACCTCATATAAACCCTAAAAACCACTAAAAACTCTGAAACCCCTTAAAACACCTAAAAATGTTAAAAACTCTAAAAAACTTTAAAACCCTAAAAAAGCACAAAAACCCTGAAAACCCATAAAGACCCTAAAAACCCTAAAACCCCCAGAAAAACCTAATAACACTAAAATCCCTAAAAACCTTAAAAACCATAAAAATCCTAAAAATCATGAAAAATCTCTCAAAATGGAAAAAAAATCTAAAACCCCTAAAATACATTAAAACCCCTAAAACCTTAAAATCCCTAAAACCCCCTAAAAACCATAGAAAACAACTAAAAACTAAAAAACCCCTTAAACCTCCTATAAGTTTAAAAAATGTTAAAAAACTCTAAAAACCCTAAAAAACTCAAAAAACCCCAAAAACCCAAAAGACCCTAAAAACCCTTAAAACCCCAAAAACGTTAAAAATGATAAAAAACTCAAAAAACCCTTAAAATCCCTAAAAGGACTAAAAAAACCTGAAACCCAAAAAGACCCTAAAACCCTTGAAGAACTCTAAAAACATTGAAAATCCCTAAAAACCCTAAAAATCCATAAAACCGTAAAAAAGACTAAAAACCATAATAATCCTAAAAAATCCATAAAAATCACAAAAAATATAAAAAACCCTAAAACCCCCTTAAAACCCCTAAAAACCCTAAAAACCACTAAAAACCCTTAAAACCCATACAAATGTTAAAGGTTAAAAAACTCGAAAAAACCTTAAAAACCATAAAAAAAATAAAAAAACCCTAAAACCCCTAAAGGACACTAAAAAACTCTAAAAACTCTAAAAACCCTAAAAACCCACAAATCCTCAAAACCCCAAAAAAACTATAAAAACCATAAAAATCCCTGAAAATCCCTAAAAATCTCTGAAAACGTAAAAAACCCTAAAAACCCTAACAACCCTAGAAAACCAGAAAAACCATAAAAACCCTTTAAAACCCAAAACCCATAAAAACCTTAAAGATCACTAAAAACTATAAAAATAATTAAAACCCCATAAAAACATTACAAATCATTAAAAAATATAAATATCCTTAAAAACCATAAAAAACAAAAAAAAAAGACAAAAAGCCCTAAAAACCCTGAAAACCCATAAAACCTCATGAAAACCTTAAAAACCCTAAAATACCTAAAAAACCAAAAAACCAATAAAATCCAAAAAAATCCACAAAAATACGTGAAAATGAAAAAACCCAGAACCCCTAAAAAAAGCTTGAAAATCACGAAACACCTAAAAACCATAAAACCATAAAACCCATAAAACAATAAAAACCGCTAAACCTCTAAAAACCCTTAAAACCCCTAAAAACGTTAAAAATGTTGAAACCATTAAAAAATATAAAAAATATTAAAACCCTAAAAACTCCAAAAAACCCTAAGAACCCTGGAAAACCCTGAATACCCCTAAAACCCATCAAAATCTTTAAAACCATAAAAAACCTTAAAACCCATAAAAAACCTAAAAAAATCCCTAAAAATACCTAAAAACATAAAAACACTATAAAAACCCTAAAACCCCCTAAAAAAATAAAACCCCAAAACATTAAAACCCCTAAGACCCCATAAAAATCCAAAAAAACATATAAAAACTCTAAAAACCCTTAAAACCCCTAAAAATGTTAAATAACTCTAAAAACCTTAAAACTCTTAAAAAACTAAAAAAACCCATGAAAATCCCTAAAACCCTAAAAATCCAAAAAAACTCTAAAAAACCCTAAAAACCATAAAAGCCTAAAAATCCCAAAAAACCCCTAAAATAAAAAAACTCTAAAAACCCTAAAAACCCCTATGAAGCTTAAAAACCCTAAAAATCACTAAAAACACTAAAAACCAATAAAACACCAAAAAATGCTAAAAATTGATAAAAAACTCTAAAAAACCATAATAACCGTAAAGACTCTAAAAAACCCATAAAACCCCTGAAACCCCCTAAAACACTAAAAATCTTATAAAACCCTAAAACCCCACAAAATACCTGAAAAACCTAAGAACCATAAAATCCTAAAAACCAATAAAAACCCAAAAAAACCACTAAAAATATAAAAACACTTAATCCCCTAAAACGTTAAAAACGTTAAAAAACATAAAAAACATAAAAAATGTTAAACCCCTAAAAACTCAAAAAAATCCCTAAAACCCAAAAGACCCTAAAATCCCTAAAAAATCCTAAAACCCATAAAATCTCCTAAAACCCCTAAAACACCTAAAAATCCCTAAAAACCCAAAAAACCATAAAAATCCTAAAAAAATCCGAAAAACATAAAGATTTCTTAAAACCATGAAACCCCTAAAAACTATAAAATCCCCTAAAAGCCTTAAAAACCCTAAAACCTATAAAAACCCTAAAACCCCACTAAAAACTCTAAAAAAAACATAAAACCCAAAAAACATTAAAAAGTGGTAAAAAAACTCTTAAAACCTTAAAACCGTAAAAAACTCAAAAAGAAAACCCTAACAAACCAAAAAAACACTAAAAGCCTTGAAAACCCCTAAAACCCATAAAAACCCTCAAAACCCCTAAAAAATCACAAGATCACTAAAACACGTAAAAAAACTTAAAAACTATAAAATCCAAATAATTCCCTAAAATTTCTTAAAAACGTAAAAAACCCAAAAAACCCCCCAAAAACCAAAAAACCCTTATGAACCTTAAAGACCCTAAAAGAACATAAAACCCATAAAACCACTAAAAAATCTAAAAACACTCAAAACCCTTAAAACATTAAAAGATGTTAAAAGACTCTAAAAACCATAAAAACTCAGAAAAAAACCCTAGAAACCTAAAAAGTCCCTAAAACCTTGAAAACCCTGAAAACCCCTGAAAACCCCTAAACACCTTCAAAATATTTAAAAACCCTAAAAAACAAAAAAACCATAAAAATCCTAAAAAGTACCTAAAAATCCCTCAAAACGTAAAAAACCCTAAAACCCCTAAAAACCATAAAACCCCCAAAAAACCATGAAAACCCATAAAAACACTAAAATTCCAATAAAAAATCTAAAAATACATAAAACCCCTAAAAACATTAAAAAACTCTAAAAAACCTTTAAAATTCTAAAAACTCAAAGAAAACATAAAAACCAAAAATGACACTAAAAACCCAGTAAACTCCTAAAAACCCTAAAAAACCTTGAAAACCTCTAAAAACCCTCAGAATCTTGAAACCCCTACAAAACTATAAAAATTAAAATAAGGCCCTAAAAATCCCCTAAAGCGTAAAAAACCCTAAAAATCCTAAAAAACCCTTAAAAACCAAAAAATCTTAAAAAACCCTAAAAACCCTAAAGCCACTAAAACCTCTAAATTCCCTTAAACCACAAAAAATGTTAGAAATGTTAAAAAATCAAAAAAACCTTAAAACCCTAAAAAACTCAAAAAAAACCCCTAAAAACCCAAAAGACCCTAAAAACACTAAAAATCCCTAAAAACCCTAAAAATGATGAAAATTGCTAAAACCCCTGAAAATCCCAAAAAAAACCTAAAAAACCCTACAAACCACAGAAATCCTAAAAAATCCCTAAAAATACCAAAAAACATAAAAAACCCAAAAAAGCTTGAAAACCCCATGAAAACAATAAAATCCCCCCAAAACCTTACAATTTCTAAAAACCCTAAAAACCCACTAAAATCTTTTAAAACCCTTCAATCCCTTTAAATGTTAATTTTTTAAAAAAACTCTAAACAACCTTAAAACCTTAAAAAACTCAAAAAACTCAAAAAAAACACCTAAAAAACAAAAAGACTCTAAAAACCTTAAACCCCCTAAAAAAACTAAAACCCCTAAATCCCTAAAAACCCTAAAAACCATAAAAATCCTAAAAAATTCCTAAAAATCCCTGAAAACGTAAAACCCCCTAAAAACCATGAAAACCCCAAAACCCCTAAAAACCTTAAAAAACTCTAAAAACCCATTAATCCCTTAAAAACCACAAAAAACTCTAAAGACCCATAAAACCCCTATAAATGTTAAAATACTCTAAAAACCCTTAAAACACCCAAAAACACCAAAAAAACCCCTAAAAACCCAAAAGACCATGAAACCCTGCAAACCCTTAAATACCCAAAAAATCCCTAACAACCCTTAAAAATCCATAAAAACCCTAAAAAACATAAAACCATAAAAATCCTAAAAATCCCTAAAAATCCCTAAAAACCGAAAAAACCATAAAAACCTAAAAAATCCCTAAAAATCATAAAAACCACTACAAACCTTAAAAATCCTAAAACCCCAAAAGAACCCTAAAAAACACTAAAAACTCTAAAAAACCTTAAAACCCCTAAAAAACTCAAAAAAACCTTAAAACCCCCAAAGACCCTGAAAGCCCTAAAACCCCCTAAAACCTGAAAAACCCTTTAAAACCTAAAAACACTAAAAAAACCTACAAGCTTAAGAACACTAAAAACCCATAAGATTATAAAAAATCATAAAAATCCCTAAAAACATACAAAAACCTAAAAATCCTGAAAAACCCCTAATACCCATAAAAACCCTAAAGCCTTAAAAAACCCAAAAACTCAATAAAAACCCTAAAAACTCACTAAAACTATAAAAACCCTTAAAACCACTAAAAAGGTAAAAATACTCTAAAAAACCTTAAAACCCCTATTAACTTAAAAAAATCCTAAAAACCCAAAAGACACTAAACACCCTAAAAACCCTAAAAACCCCAAAAACCCATAAAACCATAAAAATCAATAAAATCAATAAAAATCCAAAAAATCATAAAAATACTAAAAATCCATAAAAATCCGTGAAAACAAAAAAAACCTTAAAAACCCTAAAACCCCTAATAACCTTAAAACCCCCAAAACCCCTAAAAACCCTAAAAATCATTAAAATCTATTAAAACCCTTAAAACCCCTAAAAACATTAAAAACATTAAAAAACTCTAAAAAACCTTAAAAATCCTAAAAACTCAAAGGAACCCCAAAAACCCTAAGAACCTTGAGAAACCCTATAAATGTTGAAAAACCCTAAAAACCCCCAAAACCCAAAAAACATTAAAAACCCTAAAAACCATAATAAAAATAAAAAATCCCTAAAGTATGTGAAAACATAAAAAAACCCTAAAGAACCCTGAAAAACACTATAAACGCTGAAACACCCTAAAAACCCTAAAAACCCTAAAAACCCTAAAAACCTTAAAAACCTTAAAAACCATAAAAATACCTAAAAATACCTAAAAATACCTAAAACATAAAAAACAAAAAAAAACTAAAAAACCACTGAAAACCATAACAACCCCTAAATACCCATAAACCCCTAATAACAAATAAAAACTCTAAAAACCCTTAAAACCCCTAAAAATGTTAAAAAATATAAATATTTGAACCATTTAATTCATCCAGTATGTCATGTAACCTAGGGATAAGACAATGATACCTGGACATGATGTTATTGATGGATCTGTAGTCAATTCACATTCTCAGTGTTCCATCCTTCATGGGTACTAAAAGTATCGATGCGGTAGAAGGACTAAGGATCTCTATGATATATCCCCCATCCAAAAGCTCTTAAACTTGCCTTTGAATTTATTTTTTCTCTTCTGGGTTGGTGCAATATGAAGGGCATTTCAGTAGTGAAGCTCGTGGTATGAGATCAATTTCATGCTCAATACCTCTAATGGGTGGAAAACCTGGTGGCACCTCTTCTGGAAATACATCATCATACTCCTACAACAAATACTCAACAACACTTGGAAAAGGGGGTAACTCATTAGTGTTTAGTAACACATCTTTGTACATAAGTACTAGGGGGGTTTACTATGAAAACAAATCTTCCTTAAACTTGATATTTTTTTTCAAAATCACACTTTTATCTTGTCTCAAATTTTTTCCCTCTTGATTTTTCATTTCTCTCCATTTCGTTTCTTCTCTCATTTTCTCTCTTTCTCTCATTCTCTCTTTTTTCATTTTCTCTCTTTTTTTTCTTCATCACTAAGTTTTTTATTCTCTCTATGGAGTGAAAGGGGTAGTGGGTTTCCTCATGTTTCTCTTACTTTTTATTTGTTTCTCAATCTTGGTTTCTTGGTGGATCATATCTTGTATTTCCACATGGTGGTACATGACTACTTGATCAAAAATATCCCGATTGAGCCCATGTAAGAACTCAACCATAGTTACTTCTAGATCCTCGTCAATGTTTATTAAAATCATGGAAATTTTGATCTCCTTATAGTATTCTTAAACTCTCTTACTCCCTTTCATAAGGCACTGAATATTATGTGGAGATCTCTATGTTAGTGTGAGAGAACAAATCACTTCCTTATGGAAAACTTTATGTCTCCCAAAGTATGGATAGAACAACCTTCATATTGGGATATCTCCTTTTTAACTTGATCCCACCATATAAATGAATAATCAATGAATTCAAAGGATTAAATTTTTACCTTCTTTTCCTCAGAATAGGTATGACATGAAAACACCTGCTTGATCCACATCTTCCACTCCAAGTATGATTCTGGATTGCTTTTCCCTTGAAACGAAGGGACCTTCTCCTTGATACCACCAAGTTGGTCATCATCATGTGGTCTACTTTGGAATCTTCTAGGTTATAGGTACAACCTTCTCCTTTTGGGGGAATCCTCTAAATCACCATCAAGGTTTTCCATCTCCTCTTCCATGATGTGGGGGCAATGTGATGCTGGAGCATGTCGTGGGTTATCATGGATCATCCTCGAGATTGATTGATTCTCCATGTTTTCAATACTCTCATGTAGCACCTCCAACTTCCTATCAAGAATCTTCTTGAAATAGATCACCAAATATTACAATTGGAGTGGTGTATCTTTGGGTGTAGAATATCTACTTTGAATTCCCTCATTACTAGCATGAGAAATTCTCTTCCCTATATATTAATTATCCCCATTCTCAACACTCAATCAAATCCAAAAGATCTTATGAAATCTAATACCTTGTTTGGGGTGATCATGTGCCACCAACCTTCCCAAATCAATATTTTATTGGGGGATGGTTTAATATAACCCTTTTGAGTGGTAAAGGAATACAAATTGGTAGAGGGTGGAAAAATGTAGAAAATTTGGGTAAATGGTGGATGGACGTAACAAAGGGGTTTTGCCCGATTGTTCAAGATAAGAAAAATTAATAACACTATGATCCAAATATGATATGGTGATGAAGTAAAAATGATGGATAAACTGATTTATAGAAATGGAAAGTACTAATAATGTAAAACATGAAATGAAGAGTTGAGAGATTTTTTTTTTAATTTTTTTGGATAAAAATAACATATAGAGAATTAAATGCGAAAAGAAGAGGGATGAATATTTGGATTAATGCATAATATTTCAACCTTGCACAATGTAGGAAAATTATAGAGGTTTTAAAGAAAATGGTTTTTTTGGGTTTCTTCTTGAATGGGTGGATAATATAGAAGGATAAGAAGGGTAATGGGTAAAATTAATGTAAATAAAGTGATAGATGCTTACCGTGTCAACTGGATCTATGATACCAACTGATGCAAGGCACATGGGGTGACCTGATCTTCACAGCGTAGGGCAGTAGATGAAAGATGTAGTTCGGGGCTAAGTGGTGGATGATGGGTATGGATAGTGGATGCAATTAGTCAATCAACACTATAAGAAGCGCGACCAAATACATAGACAACACACTCAAGGTAGGGATGTGATAGCCAATCAACACAAAAATGCACTTGGGTTGAGGCATTGAATTGAGGGATTTATAATCTTGGATCATCTATCTGAATTATAGATTGACAAGGCAAGAATGCATAAGAGAAATGGGAAAAACAGAAGAATCCTCACACAATAGAGAGAAACAAAGCATAAGCTACCTATATCAATCTTGAATTCCATACAAGTGCCATGGGGGTGGATATTTATAGCCAAGGGGTGACACAATAGTCAAGGGTCTAATACCCAAAAGTCATAAAGGCGAAACCTACTTTGTTCCAATAAATTAAAAAAGATAAATTCTACCAAAGACTTTTTGGAAAAGTAGCACACGACTTTCCAACTATAGCCAATAGGATTTAACTTTGAGTACCTAGCCCACTGTATTTTAACTTTGGTGTCCAAATATGCCATTCTAGAATCCTCCATGTGGGCATGGATTCCAAAATTCGTGCAACCAAGTTATCCAAGCTTTAATCTCCCCCACTCATCGGGCCTTGCAAATCCAACTCCTCCACCCGGGCTATCAACTCAGTGCCTTCAACATGGTTCTCATAACTTAAAAACCCTAAACCCTTGAAAAACCATGAAAACTCTCAAAATCACTGCAAACCCTAAAAAACCCTAAAAATCCATGAAAATGTAAAAACCCTAAAAACACCGAAAACCCCTTGAAACCCATAAAAGACACTAAAACCCTTAAAAATCCTAAAAACCTATAAAAAACCTAAAACCTCTAAAAACTATAAAAACCCTTTAAACCCCTAAAAAAGTTAACAAAATATAAAAAACCTTAAAACCCCTAAAAACTAAAAAAACCCTAAAACCCCAAAATAACCATAGAAACCCCAAAAACCCTAAAATCCTTAAAAACCTTGAATAACCGTAAAACCCTCAAAATCCCTAAAATCCCTAAAAACCATAAAACCATAAAAATCCTAAAAACACCTTAAAATCCATGAAAACATAAAAAACCAAAAAACCTTAGAAAAACCTCCGAAAACCATAAAGATCCTTAAAACCTTAAAACCCCTGAAACCCATAAAAACCCCTAAAACATTAAAAACCCTAAAATACCATAAATACCCTAAATACCACTAAAATTTATAAAAACCCTTAAACCCCCAAAAAACCATTAAAACATTAAAAAACTCTAAAAACCTTAAAAACCCTAAAAAATAAAAAAACACTAAAAACCAATAAAGACCCATGAAACACCAATAAAACCTAAAATTCCTAAAAACCATAAAACCATTCAAAATCTATAAAAACCTTTAAAACCATAAAAATTATAAAAATACAAAAAAAGACTTAAAAATCTCTGAAAATAAAAAAAATGCTCAAAACCCCAGAAAACCATAAAACCCCGAAAAACCTTAAAAACCCTAAATAACTCAAAAAACCCTAAAAACCTTAAAAACCCTAAAAACCCCTAAAATCCCAAAAAAAACATTGATAAACCCTAGAAACCCTCAAAATCGATAAAAACCCTAAAACCCCATAAAAACCATAAAAATCCTAAAAAACCCTAAAAATACTTGAAAATGTAAAAAAAACCTTGAAAAATCCATGAAATTATAAAAACCCCTAAAAACCTTAAAAAACAATAAAACCCTATAAAACCCCTAAAACCCCATAAAAATCCTAAAACCCACTAAAAATTCTAAAAACCCTAAAACCCTTAAAACGTTAAAAACTCTAAAAGACATTTAAAAACTCAAAAAACCACAAACAAATTCAAAATAAACATAAAAACCCTAAAAACCCCCAAAACCCTCAAAATCAATACAAACCCTAAAACCCCTAAAAACCATAAAAATCCCAAAAAATCCCTAAAAATCCCTAAGAACATAAAAAACTCAAAAACCCTAAAAACCATAAAAACCCCTAAAAACTGTAAAAAAAATATAAAAACCCTAAAACCACTAAAAACTCTAAAAACCCATTGAATCCATAAAAACATTAGAAACACTAAAAACCCTTAAAAACCCTAAAAACTAAAAAAACCCTAAAAAAAAATTAAAGATCATAAAACATTAGAAAACCTCTAAACCCCCTAAAAACCCTAGAAAACCCTCAAAATCAATAAAACTACTAAAAAACTCTAAAAACCATAAAAATCCTAAAACATCCCTAAAATTCCATTAAAACGTAAAAAACCCTAAAAACCTCGAAAAACCCTTAAAAACCAAAAACCCCTAAAAACAATAAAAAAACCCTAAAGCCCCATATAACCCAAAAAAACACTAAAAACTTTAAAAACGCATAAACCCCTAAAAATTTTAAAAACATTAAAAAACTCTAAAAACCATAAAAATCCTAAAAAACTAAAAAACCCTAAAACCCAAAAGACCCTAAACCCCTAAAAATCCATAAAAAACCCTAAAAATCCTCAATATCCCTAAAAACCATAAAGACCCCTAAAATCCATAAAAATACAAAAAATCCATAGAAATATATGAAAATGTAAAAAACTCTAAAACCCCCTAAAAAAATAAAAACACCTAAAAATATTAAAAACACTAAAAGTCCATTAAACCATAAAAACACTAAAAACTCTAAAAACCCTTAAAACTTCTAAAAATGTTAAAAAATGTTTAAAAACTCTAAAACCCTTAAAAACCCTAAAAAATGGAAAAAACCCTAAAACCCAAAAAACCCCTAAAAACCCCATAAAAATCCTTAAATCCCAAAAAAACCCTATAAACCCTCAAAATCCCTAAAAGCCATAAAAAACCCTAAAAACCATAAAAATCCTAGAAAATCCCTAAAAATCCATAAAAAAATAAAAACCCTGAAAACCCCCTGAAAACCATAAAAACCCCCTAAAACATTTAACACCATAAAACACCTAAAAACCACTAAAAAGTCTATGTATCTTGCGATTGAGCTCTATTATGATTCTATAAATGGTTTTCCAGTGGATGATCAATCTTGGAGGTGGTGAGCATCCTACAGGTCTACTTAGAGATCTCTTCTTCCATGGAGAGGTCTCCTTCTAATGAGGTGCGGTTTGGATCATTTAATGGTTCTATAGATGCAAAGTCGAAAGTGTGTCAAAGTATTTCTTGGGAAAAGGAAGCTAAGGCTATGAATACAGATTTTCCTCATTCATAGGAATCCATGATTGTGGATTTTGTTATAGTCTCTGGAGGTTTGGATAGCGTGAATATCAGGGATCCCTTTTCTAGAGCCGTGAAGTGTCTTCATATAGTAGACGCAGCTTGTTCGTGCCCTAATTTTTTGGTGTATGGAGTTCAGGGGACGAATGTGATAGACCCGTTGGGGGTTATTCTCTACCTCGGAGGATGCTCTAGGTTGGCACTTCTTCGGTGGTGGTAGTTTTTAGAGCTCTTTCTCTGGCTGTGATTGAGGAAGTCAGAGTTCTGCTTTGCCCGATTGAGGCAGTGAAGGAATTTTCTCAGGCTATTTCATATTTGGAGGCTTCTTATAAGGTTACTATTTATTCTAAGGTTCCTAATGAGGTTGAATCAGCCTCAATTCTTGTCAATAATTCTCCAAATATTGCTTTGATTGGGGTTTTTATGGATGGAGGTGCTATTGGGACTTTTTGAGAAGGTGTTTCTATGACTTCTGATATTATAGCGGATGTCACATGCTTGATTCTAGTAATAAATTCTATGGATTTTATCTTACATCCTTTTATGGATGGTGGGAAAATATGTAAAGTTCATCTTCCTCCCTCAGTCCTTCAGAAGGGAGTGTCTAGGTTGAGTAACACATTGGTGGTCTATTTTCTAGAGAAGAAGATACTATTTTCTTTGGCATTAAGAATTACTTCAAAACTATGGGGGAAGGATCTTATAGAGACTCTTTTTAAGGATGAGGGGTTCTACTTCTTTGGGTTTCTTTCTTCTCGAGGTCTTGTTGAATTTATTTTGTATGACCCTTGGTTCTTTGTAGGTAGATCTATCATCCTCGGGTCATGGAAATAGAGTATTTCTCTTAGAAATGAGTCCTTATCGGTCTTTCCTATTTGGTTGAATTTTCAGAATGTCCCTTTGGAAGAATGAACAATGGAGGGACTAAGCTATATTACGAGTGCGATGGGGAAACCTCTCTTCACTGATAAAGCCACTTTTGATATTAGTAGGATCAATTTTGTGCATATATACATTGAAATCTCAGCCGAGTAGGACCTTCCAAATGAGATCATTGTAGATTTGGTTTTTAGTTCCTCCACCTCAATCTGAGTGGAATATAACTAGGTCCCCAAGACGTGTATACACTGTAAGATTTTTGGACATCATTTTAACCAGTGTATGTAGAAGCCTAAACTCCTTGGTTTTGAATACATTAAGAATTTATATGCCACTGATATAGATTTTGGTAAAGCTTATGGTTATTGTAAACCTGGAGTCAGTTGGGAAAAATTTTATTTACATGATGGATTCTTATTCCAGATTTATGAGCTTTATATTCCCAATTACTCTATCAGTTTACTTTTACTAAAGGAATCACATTTTGATAGGTTAATGGGACATTTTGGTGTTTCAAAAACTTTAAGCATTCTAAGTGAGCATTTTTATTGGTCTAGGATGTCTAGATATGTTGAAAAATTTATAGTAAAGTGCATCGTCTTCCATAAATATAAATATAAACTGAACCCACATGGATTATATCTTCCTCTCCCAATCCCCAACACCACTTGGGAGGAAATATCAATAGAATTTATTGTGGGGTTACCGAGGTCCAAGAGGGGGATAGATTCTATTTTTTTTGGTATATATGTTTTCAAAAATGACACATTTTATTCCTTGTTAAGAATAGATTACGCCACTAAAATTTCAACACTTTTATTTCAAGAAGTAGTAAAACTCCATGGAATTCCAAGTACGACTATGTCAGATCGAGACACAAAATTCTTCAATTACTTTTGGAATAACTTTTGGAGAAAACTATGTATGAAGTTACTATTTTCTTCTTATTTTATCCAAAAACTGATGGGAAAATGAAGGAGGTGAATAAGACATTATCATCCCTTATGCGAAAAATTCTCAAGAAGAATCTTAGGAATTGGGAGGAGTGTCTTCCCTATGTGGAATTTTCATATAACAGGGCCAATCATTCCACTACTCATTATTCTCTATTTGAAATTGTTTACAACTTTAACCCCTTGCCCCTATTCATCTAGTTCCTTTGCCTTTGTAGGAAGCAACTCATATGGATGTGAAAAGGTGTATAGAATTTATAAATAAACACCATGAAAAGGTAAGGAAAAATATCAAGTGGATGACCCATAAATATGTTGATTGTGAAAACAAGGGTCACAAGCAATTTTTTTTTCAAGCCGAGTGACTTAATATGGATTCATATGGGGAAAGAAATATTTCCTGACAAACGGAAATCAAAACTCATGCCACGAGGAGATGGACCTTTCCAAGTGCTATAGAAGATTAACAACAATGATTACAAGATAGATCTCCTAGGTGAGTATGGTGTAAGTGCCACTTTCAATGTTTTTGATTTTCTCCTTTATGGGGTGTCGAGTATGAAGAGTCAAGGTCGACTACTTTTCAAGAGTGGGAGGATGATGAGAACCATGTTGAGGGAACTGATTTGATTTCCCAGGTGGAGGAGTTATATTTGCAAGGTGTGATGACGCGAGGGAGATTAAAGAGATTGAATACTACAATGGGTTCCCATATCGCATCATTAAAGGCCCAATGGATTTTTCCTTGCATGTATAGAGAAAATGGGCCTATAATCTCAATTATTCAAGACCAAACATGATTTTTAATGCTTGGCCCACATGGTTGCAAAAATTTTGGAAGCCTTTCCCACATGGAGGATTGTAGAATGGAATCTTTGTATACCAATGTCAAATCTAGTGGGCTAGGCACTCAAAGTCAAATATGTTGGGCTATAGTTGGAAATTTGTGTGCTAATTTTCCAAAAAGTATTTGGTAGACTTTATCTTTTTGAATTTAACTAAAGAAAGTAGGTTTATCCTTTATGAATTTAAGGTATTTGACCCTTGACTATTTTATAACCCCTTGACTATAAATAGCCACCCCATGTAACTTTTATGAAATTCTAGATTGATATAGAGAGATTATTATTTATTTTTCTCCATTGTGTGAGGATTGTTCTGATTTTTTCCCTAATTCTCTTGTGAATTCTTAACTTTTAAATCTACAAGTTATATTGGTTATCCAAGATCACAAAGCCCCCAATTTCCTGCCTCAACCCAAGTGTGTTGTTGTGTGGATTGGCTATTACATCCCTCCCATGAGTGTGTTTTCTAAGTAGTAGGTCATGCTTCTTATAACATTGATTGACTACTTTTATCCAATATCCCTACCCATCATTCGCCACTTAGTCTCGAATTGCATCTTTAATATACCACACTACACCATAAAGATTGATCCACCCAAGCATCTCGCATCACCAGGTGTCAAGGGGGATGATTCCTCTTCTCTAAGCTCATACTCTCTTGATCAGGTTCTCCCTTCCTCTTCTATGTTATGTAGTAATCCCCTTAGAGATAAACTTATGAAGGTTGATGAATGTGATTTAAGGAGGCTTACAGTAAATACTCACCCCAAGAATTCTTTTTTGATTCCATATCTTTCTCAAATGATTAATTTCAGTGTTTGGAATATTCGGGGTCTTAACACCTCGGTCAAGAAAAGGTAGGTTTAGGATTTTATCTTTTATAACAAGTTGGATTTCTTGGGGATAGTGGAAACCATAGTTAAAACAGATAACATAATAGACATTTTGAATAATGTTGCTTTGGGATTGAGCTACTCTTCCAATATTTCTTTTTCTCTAGCCAGTCATATTTTGGTGTTATGGAATCCTCACCTGCTAGTTGTCGACACACTCTTTCAATCCACTCAGTTAGTAGAATACATGATTAGGGATGTTAAGGTGGATGTCTCTTGTCTAATATCTTTGGTTTATGGTTCAAATATTATTGTGGATCATATAATTATTTGGAATTATTCGGCTAACCAGGCTTCTATAAGTTCGGGGGTCCCAAAAATCTTTCTTGAAGATTTTAACACGATCAGATTTATAGAGGATAGATTAGGTGGTTTTTTGTATTGGACATCATCTATGGAAGAGTGTAACACTGGTATTATCGATTATAATGTGGAGGATTTATGCTTCTCTAGAATGAGATTCTCCTAGAGGAAGGGAAACTCAGGTGTGTTACGAAATTTGGATAGAGCCTTGGTTAAATCCTCTTGGTTATCATGGTTTCCCTCATCGATTGCTTATTTACTTCCATTTGGGATGTCAGATCACACTCCCATTGTTATCAAAACGGGATAAGGCATCTATTCTAGGAATATTCCCTTTTAATTTTCAAATCATTGGGTTGATTACTATGGGTTTCTTTCTTTGGTCTCCTCTGTTTGGAATGTGAGGCTCCTCAGTTGTAAAATATTCCAGGTTTATCAAAAGCTCAAGAAGATCAAATGAGATATTCATAATTTTCAAGATCATGTTTTTTCCCAACACAATTCAGAGATATCTTGTATTATGATAGATCTGTCGGAGGTTTAGTCCTCCTTGGTGATTCATGGACCTTCAGAAGAACTTTGTATTACCAAAAGTAGTTATCAATAGATACTTAAATCCTTGTCTCTCAAGGATTTCCTCTTAGCCAGAAATAAGAGTAGAATCTAATGGATTAAGGAGGAATATCTTAACTCTACTTTTATTCTTAAATTAGGTTAAGTCCATATTTAACTCTTCAAAATTAGTTATTCTTCATAGGGTTGTTGGGTCAGTCACCATGGATCATGGTCTCATAATTTGGGAGATGGTTGAGTTCTTTCAGACTTTGATTGGGTCCCTGCATGCTACGGCTTACCTTGGTAGAGCTAGGTTGTAACCTTTTATATCTCATTCCATTGACTAGATCTCTTGTGTAAATTTGGATAACATGGTTAATCCCAAATAATTCCACTAGGCATTTCTTTCAATTCATCCTAATAAGGTCCCTAGGCCTGATGGTTTTAATGGGGTTTTCTTTCACAAGGCTTGGCCTATTGTCGGTTACAATGACATGGAAGTAGTGATTGAATTTTTTAGGATAGAGAAACTATTGCGGGAATCCAATGGAACTATTATATCCTTGACCCCCAAGGTGTATAACATGTGATCTCTCTCAAATTTCAGTCCAATTTTATGTGGCAATACCATATACAACTGCACCTCTAATATTTTGGAGGCTAGATTAATATTGGTTCATCTTAGGTATTTTAATAAGTCCCAATTATCTTTTATCCAAGGGAGGTAGATTTCAAATAATATTATGATTTTCCAGGATGTGATATGAGGGTATCACCTAGATTTTGGAGCTCCTTGTTAGGCTTTTATAATTGATTTATTCAAGGATTTTGATTCAGTGAGATGTGAATTTCTTTGGGATTCCCTTGACCTCCTAGGGTTCCCTTCCAAGTTCTCTTCTTGGATTAAAATTTGTATTTCCTCGAAGATGTTTACTATTAATATTAATGGTTGTTTTCAAGGTTATTTTCCTAGGAAGAAGGGACAAAGGCAAGGAGATCCCCTATCTCCCTTCCTCTTTTTTGATTTTCATGAAAGCATTATCTCACATCCTGGACTCACACATATCTACTTCTAACTCTTTTAGATTTAATTGAAGATGTGTTAAGACCTCCATTTCCCATATTTATTTTTCGAATGACCTTATTTTATTTTCTTATTAGAATTTGGAGTTTGTTTTAGTTTTTAAGCATGATTTGGATCTTTTCTTCTCCTTGTCTGGGATGACTGTTAATTTTTTGAAATCTTTGATGTTCTTGATTGGAATCTATGGCACTGTTCGATATAGTATTGGAGAGATTAGGGGTATTAGGGGATGCTCCTTACCTCTTTTCTACCTTGGGGTGCCTCTCATTACTACGAGGTTAAGAGTTTTGGATTGTATTGTTTTTGAGGAGAAAATTTTAAAGAGAATTATGATGTGGGAAAGTAACCTTCTCTCCTTTACAAGGTGCTTATAGCTGTTCCAATCTATTTCATTTAGCATGAAAGCCTTTTGGTGTTGTCATTTAATCTTGCCTAAAAAAGTTTTGAAGTCCATAAAACCCAAGCTTAGGCAGTTTCTTTGGAAAGTTCCCTATCTTGGGAACACCAGGGATTAGGTGTCTTGGGATTTTTGGCCATACCTAAAGAGGAGGGAGTATTATGGATTAATAATATTGAGGTTTGGAATAAGGATTATATGACCAAGCATGTTTGGAATCTATGTGACCAATCATACTCTTCACTTTGGGTGGAGTGGGGTCATTTAATTATGCTTGGTCAGGCTCAGTTTTGGGTGGCTAAAGTCCCATGGAACATCTCGTGGACTTGGAGGAAACTTTTGGGATTTCAGGATTTTCTAAGGGATCATTTATCCTTTATATTTGGGAAGGGGTTAAACATTTCCTTATGGTTTGACTCTTGGATTCTTAGTTGAAACGTTTTCTCTTCTATTGATGGTTGTATCATTTATTAATTAAGGATTACTCATACTACTAAAGTGTATGAACTTATATTATAAGGAAATTGGAACCCACCTCTTACTAATTCTTCTTAATTTGGGATCTTTAGTAGGAGATTCTTTCACTTCCAAGTCCTAGTGAGGTAGGGATAGAATTTTTCAGAATAGTCAGGACGCCTTCTCCATCTGTTTGGTTTGGGAGGATTTTAGGTTGAAATATATTTTTTACTTGGTTTTACCTGGTTTGGAGTAGGTTCTCCTCAACTACAAACTCTTTTATGTTGTGGTTAGGGATTCTCAATCATCTTTCGACCTAAGATAGATTACAGTGCACACGATTGGTTTTCCCTAATCGATGTTATCTTTATGAGATTAATTCCAAGAATATTGATCATGTTTTCTTTCACTATGTTTTCTCTCAACATCTTTGGTCATACTTTATTTTATTGTTAAATGATGAATGCATAGCTAGATCCATTTTTTATTGATCGGTGTTCTTGAAATTTCTCTAGGGATTCCTTAAGTTCTATTTTGGTTAAAATTGGTATGGATTCCCTGGTGTATCTCATCTATAAGGAGAGGAACACTCGGCTATGTGGTTCCCTTCCTTATAGTGGCAGAATCCACTGGATCAAATTTGATTTAACTATTCGTTCGATACTTTCCTCCTGTAATAAATTTCTTAATAATAAGTTCAATCTTGAGTTGTTATGAAGATGGAATTTTCCATGTTCTTTACTACGTGAGGGGTGACTTGTGGGTGTTGGTTTGTTGTCCTCTTCTTATGCTGACTTCTTCTTGTGTTCTCCTGTGTGAAGTGGATGTTGGACTGTATGGGAGACTCTTTCTGGTGGAGTGGGGGGTTGTGTGGTGTTGGGTGATGCTCGATTGTAGTGGTGAGCTGGGTGCTTCTGTGAGTTGTGTTTTTTATGTTGGGGTGTGGTGGTTGTGGTTTGGAAGGGTTGTTGTTGTTTAGTTGAGTTTTGTTGATGTATTGTCTTCTGCAGGTGGGGTTTCCTGTTAGTTGACCGCTTGGCTTTTCTTCCCCTAGGTCTTGGGTTAGAGGATATAGGTTGGAAGATACTCTTTTGGTGGCTGTTGTGAGATTATATTTGGATAGGTACCTTCTCTTGTGGTCAGGAGGCTTGTAGCTGGTGTTTGGCTCTTAGATATTGAGTTGCAGGTAGTTTGATTCTTGTGTTGTATGTGGTTGTTTGGTTGGAATTGTCTTGGTGATGGATTAAGATGATGTTGGTGGTGAATGTTACGATCTTACTTCGGGTTTGGGGTGTGGTGGCTTGCTCAGTTGCTTCAGGTGGGTTGTAGGCTGCTAGTGGACGAGGATGGTGGTTGGGTTTATGTGTTTTTTGGCTGCTTGTTTGCTTCGGGCCTTGGTTGGTGGTGCAGTTGGTTACAGGTTGTTGTTTGTAGGATTTTTGCGGTTGTGGATAGGGTAGGCACCTGGGCATGGGTTTTCATTCGGTTCTTGAGTGTTGGTGGCTCTTGGATGAGGTTAATGGATGCTAGGTACATACAGGTGTTTTAGGTGTTGGTTGGTGGTTTTGTTTGCATACTGGTGGCTGGGAGGGGTAGTTTTCTACTGTTGTGATGGTTGTGGGAGGCCAGTGGTTCAGGTTTTGGCCATTTTGGGGTTGTGCATGTGCATGATGGAAGGGTTGTTTGGTGGGCTTGGGTCGATGTGTGTTGCAGGTGGGCTCGTGATGCAAGTTGTGGGCCTTCTGATGGTTGGAGGGGTTGGTTTTGGTGGTGTAGTGGTGGGTCCTTGGTTTTTGTAGGTTGTGTGGTTGGGTTCTTACTAGTGGAGGGGTTTTGGGGGCTTGTTTGGGTGGCTCTTCCCACGTACATGAGTGTGTGTGGCGTGTTTGTGTGCCGGTGGGGTGTGGGCAATGTGGGTGGTGGTGCATGCGTGTGTGTATGTGTGGCGTGTTACCATTTATGATGGCTTCTTGTGGAGGTTTCTGCTTCTTGGTGTTCTTTCTTATCCTGCGCTTGGATGTTGTTGTGGTTTTCTGCTAGTATGGTGGGGTTGTGTTTGCTAGGTGTTTGTTTTGTTGGTTGTTGATCATTGTTTGGTGTTGTATTCTATTGGGATTTGCAGATATGGTCCATCCTTTATGTCCTATGATGTGTTGTTCCTTGGGTGATGGGTGTTATTGTGGGTCCTTCTGGTTACGGTGTTTGTTGTTGCTGGCTTCCCTGGGTTTGGCATACGATGATGGTTGGCGGTGAAAACCATAAAAAATAAAAACCACTAAAAACATTAAAAATCCTCAAAACCCCTAAAAACGTTAAAAACATTAAAAAACACTAAAAACCTTAAGAACCTAAAAAACTCAAAAAAACCCTAAAAATCCAAAAGACCCTAAAAACCTTGAAAACCCCTAAAACCATGAAAAACCCTTAAAACCCCTAAAAATCCTAAAAACCCATAAAACCATAAAAATCCTAAAAAATCCCTAAAAATCCATAAATACGCAAAAAAAAAACCATGTAAACACCCTGAAAACCCCCTGAAAACCATAAAACTCCTAAAAACCTTAAAAACCTAAAAACCTATAAAAATCCTACAATACCACTAAAAACTCTAAAAACCCTAAAAACCCCTAAAAATGTTAAAAAAATGTTAAAAACTCTGAAAATCATTTAAAACCCTGAAAAACCCTAAAAACCATAAACCCCTTTAAAACCCTAAAAAATCTCAAAATCCCTAAAAACTCAAAAAACCTTTAAACCCACAAAAATCTAAAAAAGCCTTAAAATCCTTGAAAACGTAAAATATCCTAAAAATCCAGAAACCCCCTGAAAACCATAAAACCACATAAACCCCAATAAATCCTTAAAAATCCACTAAAAAATTATAAAAAACCTTAAAACCCCTAAAATTGTTAAAACACGTCAAAAACTCTAAAAACCATAAAAAACTCTAAAAAAACCTAAAACCCAAAAACACCCTAAAAACCTGAAAAACCCCAAAAAATCCAAAAAAAACCCACAAAATCCCTAAAATCCCTAAAAACCCTAAAAACCATAAAAATCCTATAAATACCTAAAAACCGATGGAAACGTACAAAACCCTAAAAACCCTGAAAACCCCTTAAAACTGAAAAAACCTTTGAAAACCCTAAAAACCCATAAAACCCTATGAATCACTAAAAACTCTAAAAACCCTTTAAACCCCTAAAAACATTAAAAACTCTAAAAAACCATAAAACCCCTAAAAAATAAAAAAACCTCCTGAAAACCTAAAAGACCCTAAAAGCCCTAAAAGCCCCTAAAAACCCTGAAAATCCCAAAAACCCCTAAAAACACAAAAAATCCCTAAAAACCCTGACAGCCCTAAAAAAGCCCTAAAAATCCCTGAAAATGTAAAAAACCCATAAAAAACCCTAAAAACCATAAAAAACACTAAAAACATTAAAAAAAACAATAAAACCCTAAAACCCACAAAAAATGTAAACACCCTTAAACCCCCTAAAAATGTTAAAAACTATAAAAACCTTTAAAACCCTAAAAAACTCAAAAATAGCCAACCCCCCCCCCCAAACACCCCAAAAACCTTGAAAATGCTAAAAAACCTAACCCCCCCCCCCCAAACCCCTAAAAGGCCTCAAAATCCCTAACAAACCTAAAGAACCCTAAAAACCATAAAGATCCTAAAAAATCCCAAAAACCCCCTAAAAATGTAAAAACCCCAAAACCCCTGAAACCCATAAAACCCTTAAAAACCTTAAAAAAACCCTAAACCCCCAAATAAACCCAAAAAACCCACTAAAAAAATTAAAAATCTATAAAACCCATAAAAATGTTAAAAAACTATAAAAACCTTAAAAACCATAAAAAACTCAAAAAAAAAACCTAGAAACCCCCAAAGACCCTAAAACCCTAAACCCTTAAAAATCCCTAAAAACCCTCAAATCCCCAAAAACCCTAAAAAACCATAAAAACCATAAAAATCCTAAAAATCTCTAAAAAAGTAAAAAACCCCAAAAACCAAGAAAAAACCGCTTAAAAGCATAAAACTCCATAAAAACCTTTAAAACCCCTAAAAATTCATAAAAACCCTAAAATAAATAAAAAAACGCCAAAACCCTTAAAACACCTAAACTTGTTAAAAAAACTCTAAAAAACCTTTAAACCCCCAAAAGACATTAAAAAATTCTAAAAAACATTAAAAACCCTAAAGAACACAAAACAAAACACTAAAAACACAAAGACCCTAAAATCCCTAAAAAACTTAATACCCTAAAAAGATTGAAAACCAATAAAAACCCTCAAAAACCTTAAAAACCCCAAAACCAAAAAAATCCTAAAAAAGTCCAAAAATTGCTTGAAAATGTAAAAAACCATAAAACTGATAAAAAACTATGAAAACCATAAAACCGCTAAAAACCTTAAAAATCCTAAAAACCCATAATAAAAATAAAAACCACTTAAAACTCTAAAAAACATTAAAACCCCTAAAATGTTAAAAAACTCAAAAAACCTTAAATACCATACAAAACTTAAAAAAAACCCTAAAACCCAAAAGACCCAAAAAACACTGAAAATCCCTAAACCCAGAAAGACCTAAAAAATTAGAAATACACTCAAAATCCATAAAAAAATCTAAAAAACCAAAAAACCATAAAAATCCTAAAAGAGCCCAAAAAGTCCCTGAAATGTAAAAAACCCAAAAAACCATGAAAAGCCATGAAAAGCATAAACCCCTAAAAACCTTTAAAAACCCTAAAAACAAATAAAAACATAAAAACCACTAAAAACTCTAAAACCCTTAAAACACCTAAAAACATTAAAAAAACTATTAAAAACCATAAAAACCCAAAAAACCTAAAAAACCCTAGAAACCCTAAATTTACCTAAAAACCATGAAAACCCCAAAAAACCATAAAAAACCCTAAAAATCATATAACCCCTCAAAATCCTAAAAACCCTAAGAACCATAAAATTATTAAAAAACCCTAAAAATCCCCAAAAATGTAAAAACCCCTAAAAAACCTAAAAACCACTTGAAAACCAAAAAACCTCTAAAGACCATAAGAAATCCTAAAACCCCGTAAAAAACCCTAAAAACCACTAAAAACTATAAAAACCCTTAAAACCCCTAAAAATGTTAAAACACGTTAAAAACTCTAAAAAACCTTAAGACCCCTAAAAAACTCAACCCCCCCCCAAAAAAACCCCAAAATACCCTAAAACCCTAAAAAATACTAAAAAACCCTAAAAACTATGAAAAACCCCTGAAAACCATGAAAAACCTCTGAAAACCATAAAAAAACTCTAAAACCCCTAAAAAAACTCACAAATCCCTAAAAAACCTAAAAAACCCTTAAAACCATAAAAATACTAAAAAATCCCTAAAAATACCTAAAAATGTAAAACTGCTAAAAAATAACTAAAAACCATAAAAAACACTAAAAACCTTAAAACCCCTAAATACCCATAAAAACCCTAAAACCACTAAAAAATCTAAAACCCTTTAAACCCCTAAAAATGTTAAAAACATAAAAAACACTAAAAAACCTTAAAACCCCTAAAAACTCAAAGAAAACACTATAAATCCAAAAGATTATAAAAACCTTGAAAACCCCTAAAAACCTTAAAAAACCCTAAATACCCCTAAAACCCTTCAAAATCCTGAAAAACCCTAAAAAAATAAAAAACCTAAAAAACCCCTAAAAATCCCTAAAAATGTAAAAAACATAGAAAATTTTGAAAAAACCATGAAATCCATAAAAACCCCATAAAAAACCTAAAAACCCACTAAAAACTCGAAAACCCTTAAAACCACTAAAAACTTTGAAAGACATTAAAAACTCTAAAAAATATTAAAACTCTAAAAGATTCAAAAAACCCCCTAAAACCCCAAATGGACCCTAAAACCCTAAAAACCCCTAAAAACCCAAAAAACTCCAAAAAAAACCATAAAAACCTAGAAAATCCATAAAACTATAAACCCCTATAAACCATAAAAATATATAAAAATCCATAAAAACATAAAAACCCCAAAAAACCCTGAAAAACCATTGAAAACCATAAAAACCCTAAAGACCTTAAAAGACTTTGAAAACCCATAAAAACCCTAAAAACCCACTAAAAACTCTAAACACCCTTAAAAACCCTAAAAACATTAAAAAAGTCAAAAACTCTAAGAAACCTTAAAACCCTAAAAAAATAAAAAAACAATAAAAACCCAAAATGACCCTAAAAATCCTGGAAACCTCAAAAAACCCTAAAACCCCTAAAAACACCTAAAACCCCTCAAAATCCCTAAAAACTCTAAAAATATATAATCCCATGAAAATACTAAAAAATCCTTATAAATCCCTGAAAATGTAAAAAACCCAAAAACCCCTAAAAACCACTAAAATCCAAAAAAGACCTTAAATCCCTAAAAAACCCTAAAATCCAAAAAGACCTTAAATCCCTAAAAAATCCTAAGAATCATCAAAATCCCTGAAAATAGAAAAATTCTAAAAAAACCCTTAAAAATCCATGAAAACATAAAAAACCCTAAAAACCCTAAAATACCCCATAATACCATAAAAATCCCTAAAACCTTAAAAACCCTAAAACCCCCTAAAACTCTCTAAAATCTCTAAAATTCCATAAACCCCATGAAAATGATTAAAAACTATAAATAAATTTGAAAACAATAAAAAAACCCTAAAAACCCAAATGACCCTAAAAACCCCTGAAAAACCCGAAAAACCTTTAAACACTATAAACCAGAAAATTCCAAAAATTAGCCCTAAAAATCTTGGAAAATGTAAAAAAGTCTAAAAATCTAGAAAACCACATCAAAACCCTAAAACCCCCCTAAAAACCTTAGAACTCCTAAAAACCCTAAAAACCCTAAAAACCCTAAAAACCCTAAAAACCCTAAAAACCACTAAATGCTTTAAAAACCCTCAAAATCACTAAAAACACTGAAAATGCTAAAAAAATCTAAAAAAATTAAAAATCCTAAACAACTCAAAAAACCCCATAAAAACCCAAAAATACCCTAAAACCCTAAAATTCACTAAAACCCTAGAAAAACCCTAAAAACCCTAAAAATTCCTAAAACCGTAAAAACCCCTAAAACCATAAAAATCAAAAAAAAATCCATAAAAATCCTTAAGAACGTAAAAAACCATAAAACTTAGAAAAAACATTGAAACCCATAAAAACCACTAAAAACCTGTAAAACCTCATAAAACCCTAAAAACCCACTAAAACCCTAAAACCCCCTAAAAAGGTAAAAAATGTTAAAAACTCTAAAAAACTAAAAACCCCTAAAAACTCAAAAACCATAAAAAACCTGAATAAAAACCCTAAAATCCCTTAAAATCCCTAAAAACCCACAAAATCCCTAAAAACTATAAAACTCAAAAAAGGCCTAGAAAACATTAAACCCCTAAAAACTCTAAACCCCCTCCCCTAAAACCATAAAACCCCTAAAAACGATAAAACACCAAAAAACCTATAAAACCATAAAAACACACTAAAAATTATAAAAAACCTTAAAACTCATAAAACTGTTAAGAAACATTACAAAAATCTAAAAAAAAGTTTAACAAAACTAAAAAAAGCCACTTAAACCCAAAAGACCCTAAAAACTATATAAAACCCCTAAAACCCAACTAAAAACTCTAAAAACCATGAAAAACATCAAAAAACATTAAAAACTCTAAAAACATTTAAAATTCTAAAAAACTCAAAAAAAAAACAAAAAACCCAAAAAGACCATAAAACCCTAAAAAACACTAGACCCTAAAAACCCTAAAAAAACCTAAAACCATCAAAATCCCTAAAACCCCCAAAAAAACCCTAAAAACCATAAAAATCCATAAAAATCCATAAATATCCCTGAAAACATAAAAACCCCTAAAACACCTAAAAACCCTAAAACCCCTAAAAACCATAAAAACCCCTAAAAACAAAAAAACCCCTATAAATCCATAAAAACCCTAAAACCCACTAAAAGTCTGAAAACCCTTAAAACCCCTAATATTTTTAAAAAACGTTAAAAAACTCTAAAATACCTTATAAACCTCAGAAAACTAAAAATCCCTAAAACCCCTCAAATTACCTAAAAACCCTAAAAACCATCAAAACCATAAAAATTAAGAAAATTACTAAGAACCCTGAAAAACTCCTAAAAACTATAAAAACCCCTAAAAACCTTAAAAACTCTAAAAATCCATAAAAACACTTATAACAGAATAAAAACTCTAAAAACCCTTAAACCCCCTAGTAATGTTAAAAAAATTTAAATACACTAAAACTCTTAAACCCTTGAAAACTCAAAAAGACCATAAAAACCTAAAAAGACCCTAAAAACCATGAAAGGCCCTAAAAACCCTAAAAAATCCTGAAAACCCCTAAACCCTAAAAAATCCCTAAAATCCACAAAAACCCTAAAACCTATAAAAATATTCAAAAAAATCCCGAAAAATACCTGAAAACGTAAAAAATCCTAAAACCCCAAAAAACAAAACCCCTAAAAACCCTAAAAACCCTAAAACCCCATAAAATCCAAAAAACCTACTCAAAACTCTAAAAAAACTTAAAAATCCTAAAAATGTTAAAAAAGTTAAAAAAAACTCTTAAAAAGCTAAAAAACATGAAAAACTCAAAAAACTCTCTAAAACACAAAAGGCCATAAGAACCCTAAAAACCCCTAAAAATCATAAAAACCCTAAAAACCATAAAAACCCTCAAAAATCCCTAAAAACCTTATACAACCATAAAAACCATAAAAATCCTAAAAAATCCATAATTGTCCCTGAAAACGTAAAAACCCTAAAAACCCTAAAAACCCTAAAAGACACTTGAAAACCCTTAAAACCCATTAAAACCTTAAAAACTCCTAGAAACCCATTAGACCCTAAAAACTACTAAAAACACTAAAAACCCTTTAAAATCCTAAAAACATTAAAAAATGTTAAAAAAATCTAAAAACCTTAAAAACTCAAAAAAATCAAAAAAACCCTAAAAACCCTAAAAACCCAAAAGACCTTAAAACCCTAAAAACCCCTAAAAACCCTATAAACCCTAAAAAACCCTAAAGAAGACCTAAAAATCCATGAAAACGTAAAAACCCCTAAAAACCTTGAAAACCCCTAAAAACCATAAAAATAGTAAAAACTATAAAAAACATAAAAACCCACTGAAAACTCTAAAACCCCTTAAAACCCCAAAAAACATTAAAAAAGTTAAAAAACTATTAAAAACATAAAAACCCCTAAAAAAATCAAAAAAATCCAAAACCCACCAAAAGAGTCTAAAAATCCTAGTAATCTTAAAAAAACCCTTCAAAAACCGAAAAATTCCCTCAAAATCCTTAAAACCTAACAAACCCCAAAAAATCATAAAAATACTAACAAATCCCTAAAAATCCATGAAAATGTAAAAAACCATAAAAACCGTGAAAAAAACCTGAAAACCATAAAACACCTAAAAAACATAAAAACAATAAAAACCCATAAACAGCATAAAAGCACTAAAAACTCTATAGACCCTAAAAAACCGCATGGAACGTTAAAAAACTCTAAAAAACCCCTAAAAACACAAAAAGACCCTAAAACCCACTAAAACCCCTAAAAACCCTGAAAATATCTAAAAACCTTGAAAATCCTAAATACCCTAAAAACCCTCAAAAGCCCTAGAAATCCCTGAAAACCTAAAAACCCTAAAAACCCTGAAAAACCAATGAAAACCATAAAACCCCAAAGAACCTTAAAACCCTAAAAATCCATAAAACCCTAAAAAACCACAAAAAACTATAAAATCTTCTAAACCCTCTAAAAACATTAAAAGATGCTAAAAACTCTAAAAAACATGAAAAGCCCTAAAAAACTCAAAAAACCCTAAAACCCCCAAAAGACCCCAAAAACCCTAGAAACACTAAAAATCTAAGACAAAACCTATAAACCTTAAAAAATACCAAAAAAACCCTAAAAACTAGAAAAATACCTAAAAGACCTAAAAATCCATGAAAATATAAAAAAACCCTAAAAACCCTAAGAAACCCTTAAAACCCATAAAAATCCCTAAAAACCTTAAAAAACCTAAAAAACCATAAGAGCCCTACAAAACTACAAAAAACTATAAAAACCCGGTAAAAATTTCTAAAAATATTAAATCCCTAAAAACCTCAAAATAAAACCCACATAACCAAAAAATCCGTTAAAAACCCTAAAAACCCTACAAAACCTTAAAAATCCCAAAACCCCTCAAAAATCCCAAAAACCCAAAAAACCTCTAAAAATGATAAAAATCCTAATAAAACCAAAAAAATCCCTAAAAATGTAGAAACCCCTAAAATATCTGGGAAACCCCTGAAAAAAAACCACTATAACAAAAAAAGCCTAAAAACATATAAAAACCCTAAATTACCACTAAAAACTCTAAAACCCCTTAAAACCCCTAAGAACATAGGGCTACTGTGATGCCCAACATGCCAATGGTTCCTAGAACCGTTGGGATAGGTACAATTTTCAATAGTGCTAAAAACCCTAAAAAACCTTCAAAACCAAAAAAATCAAACCCCCCCCCCCTTAAAAGTCCATGAAAACATAAAAATTCATAAAATCCTTGAAAACCCCCAAAAAACTATAAAAACCCCTAAAAATCTTTAAAAACCCATAAAACCCCTAAAATACACTAAAAACTCTATAAATTCTCAGAACTCGTAAAAACATTAAAAACACTAAATACCTTAAAAACCCTAAAAACTGAACCCCCCCTTAAAACCCAAAAAAACATTGAAAAACAATAAAACTATAAAAACCATAAAAATTCCTAAAATCCCTAAAAACCAAAAAACCACAAAAATCCTAAAAAACCCCTAAAAATCCATGAACATGTAAAAAACACTACAAGAAAAAAACCCCCAGAAAACTGTAAAACCCCTAAAAATCTTAAAAACCCTAAAAATTAATAAAACCCTAAAAGATGACTAAAAAATCTAAAAACTCTAAAACTCTTTAAAACCCCTAAAAACATTAAAAAATCTTAAAAACCTTAAAAACACTAAAAAACTAAAAAAACCCTAAAACCCCCAAAAGACCCTAAAAAACCTGAAAACCATAAAAACTATAAAAACCATAAAAATCGTAAAAAACCCAAGAAAAACCCCCAAAACCATAAAACCCACAAAAACAATAAAAAAACCTAAAAATCCATGAAAACCCTAAAATGACTAAAAACTATAAAAAACCCTTAAAAACTCTAAAAACATTAAAATTCAATAACAAACCTTAAAAATCCAATAAAAACTCAAAAAAGAACCCTAAAAACCCAAAAGACCCTCAAACCCCTGAAAACCCCTGAAAACCCCCATAAAACCCTAAAATTCCTCAAAACCCCTAAAATCCCAAAAAACTCTAAATACTATAAAAATCCCAATAAGCCCCTAAATATCCATAAAAACATAAAAAACCCAAAAAACTGCTCAAACCACCTTGAAATCCATAAAATCCCCTAAGAATCTTAAAATCCCTAAAAACTCAAAAAAACCACAAAAAACTCTAAAACCCCTTAAAACCCATAAAAAATTAAACTCTAAAAACCCTTAAAGCCCTAAAAACTCAAAAAAAAACAATAAAATCCAAAAATATCCTAAAAACCATGAAAACCTCTAAAACCCCAAAAAATCACTAAAATCCTAAAACCCCTCAAAAACCCTAAAAAACCTAAAAACCCGTAAAAACCCTAAAAACCATAAAAATGATAGACAACTAAAAATCCATGAAAAAATAAAAAACCCTGAAAAACACTTGAAAACCATAAAAACTCCTAAAACCTTAAAAAACTAAAAACCCTAAAAGCCACTAAAAACCCTAAAAACCCTTAAAAGTCCTAAAAACTTTAAAAAACATAAAACCAGTAAAAAAACTCAAAAAAATACAAAAAGACCCTAAAACCCCTAAAAACCCCTAAAACCCCCTAAAAACCCCTAAACCCCCAAAACACCTAAAATCCATAAAAAACTATAAAAATAATAAAAATCCTAAAAACCACCTAAAAATGCATGAAAACATAAAAAACCCTAAAGACCCCGAAAAGCCCCTGAAAACCAAAAAAAACCCTAAAACACTTAAAAACCCAAAAGATTGACTAAAAAATCTAAAAACACTTAAAACCCTTAAAATGTTAAAAAACCTCTAAAATACCATTAAACCCCTAAAACATTTAAGAGTCCTAATAACCCAAAAAGACCTTAAAAACCCTAAAAACCCCTAAAAAAACCTAAAAACCATCAAAATCCCTCAAACCCTAAAAATATTAAAAACCAAAAAATGAAAAAACCCCCTAAAAAACAAAGAAAATGTTTAAAAACCCTAAAAACCCTGAAAAGCCCTAAAAACCATAAAAACTATTAAACCCATACAAACACTAAAAACCAACTAAAAAAATCTAAAAATCCTTAAAATCCATAAAAACATTAAAAACAGTAAAAATGTTAAAACACCTAAAAAGTCAAAAAGAACCATAAAAACCCAAAAAGACCCAAAAAACAATGGAAAAACCCTAAAAATCCCTAAAAACCATAAAACCGTAAAAACTATAAAAATCCTAACAAACCCCTAAAAATCCATGAAAAGGTAAAAAAACCCTAAAATCCATGAAAACGATAAAATCCACTCAAAACCTTAAAAACACAAACAACCAATAAAAACCCTAAAAACCACTAAAAACACTAAAACAGCTTTAAACTCCTAAAAACATTAAAAAACTCTAAGAAGCCATAAAACCCCAAAAAACACAAAAAATCCAAAAACCCTAAAAACATTGAAAACCCCACAAAACCCTCAAAATCCATAAAAACCCTAAAAACCAGAAAAATCTTAAAAATGAACTAAAAATCCCTGAAATCATAGAAAAACCAAAAAAACCTAAAAACCACTAAAAATAATAAAACCCCTAAAAACCTTAAAAAACCAAAAAAACCAAAAAAAACCCGAAAAACCCACAAAAAACTCTAAAAACCCTCAAAAACCCTAAAATGTTAAAAAATGTTAAAAAATCTAAAAAATATTAAAACCCCTAAAAACTCAAAAAAGACCCTAAAACCCAAAAGACCCTAAAAATCATGAAAAAACCTAAATACCATAACCCCCCGCCCCCCACAAAATCCCCAAAACCCTAAAAAACTATAAAAACCATAAAAATCCTTAAAAACCCCTAAAAATCCCTGAAACATAAAAGACCATAAAAACCCTAAAACACCCCAAAAAACAATAAAACCCCTAAAATCATTCAAAACGCATATAATCCCTAAAAAGCCACTAAAAACTCTAAAGCCCCTAAAAACATTAAAAAATGTTAAAAACACTAAAAGCCTTAAAACCCGGAAAAACTCAAAAAAAAACCAAAAAAACCCAAAAAGACCCTAAAAACCCCTAAAAACCCTAAAAATCCTAAAACCCTTGAAAAACCCTCAAAATCCATAAAACTCGTAAAAACCCTAAAAATCATAAAAAACCTAAAAAAGCCCTTAAAATCCTTAAAAATTTAAAAAACACTAAAAACCTTGAAAATCCCATGAAAACCATAAAAACCCCCAAATACTTAAAAACCACTAAAACCCCATAAAATCCATAAAACCCACTAAAAACACCAAAAACCCTTAAAACCTCTCAAAACATTAAAAACGTTAAAAAGTCTAAAACACCATAAAAATCTTAAAAAACACCTAAAAATCCTTGAAAAGGTAAAAAACCATAAAACCCCTAAAAACCTTAAGACCCTAAAACCCCACAAAAACCATAAAAACCCACTAAATACTCTAGAAACTCTTAAAATCCCTAAAAAATTAAAAAAACTCAAAAACCCCCTAAAACCCCCAAAAACCCAAAAAACCATAAAATTCCCAAAAAACCATGAAAACCCCCTTAAACCCTCAATATCTCTATAACCATAACGAAACCCTAAAAACCATAAAAATGAAAATGAAGCTATAAAAACCCTAAAACCACTAAAAACCGTAAAACCCATAAAAACCCTATAACAAGTAAAAACTCTAATACTCCTAAAAACATTATAAAACTCTAAAAACCATGAAAATTTTAAAAACTCAAAAAAACTCTGAAAACTCAAAAGCCCCTAAAACCCCTAAAAACCCTAAAAACCCATGAAAACCCCTAAAAATCAAACCCATAAAAACATTGAAAAACCTTAAAACCCATAAAAACCACTAAAACTAAAAAAACCATTTAAACCCTAAAAATGTTAAAAAAATTCTAAAGACCTTAAAAACCATAAAAACCCAAAAAAACATAAGTCCCTAAAATCCCTAAAAACCTTGAAAACCCTAAAAACCCTCAAAATCACTAAAACCCCTCAAAAACACTAAAAACCCTAAAAATCATAAAGAAACCCTAAAAATTCATGAAGATGTTAAAAACCCAAAAAACCCGGAAAAACTCTTTAAAACCAAATAAAGTACTAAAAACCATAAAAAGCCTCAAAACCCATAAACCACCTAAAAACCGTTAATACTCTAAAATCCCTCTAAACCCTTAAAACCTTAAAAATTTCTAAAAACCCTTAAAACCCCTAAAAACTAAAACAACCCCAAAAAACCCAAAAAAACCATAAAAAACATAAAAACCCTAAAAAACCCTAAAAACCCTAAAAACCCTAAAAACCATCAAATTCACTAAAAACCCTAAAGACGATAAAAATCTAAAAATCCCTAAAAAACCCTAAGAACATAAAAAACCCATAAAAACCTGAAAACCATAAAAACCCCTAAAAACCTAAAAACCCCAAAAAAACCCCAAAAAACCTTAAAAACACTAAAAATACTAAAAAGCCTTAAAAATGCTAATATTTTTTAAAAAACTATAAAAAACCTTAAAAACCCTAAAAACTCAAAAAAAAACCCCTAAACACCCAAAAAACCATTAAACTGCTAAAATCCATATAAAACTTGAAAAACCCTATCACCCCTCAAAATCCCTAAAAAACATAAAATCCATAAAAATCCTAAAAAACCCTAAAATCCCTGAAAAAAAATAAAAAACACTAAAAACATTGAAAATTCCCTAAGAACCATAAAAAAACTCTAAAAACATTAAGAACACTAAAAACCCAAAAAAAATGTAAAAACCACAAAAAACTCTAAAAACACTTTAAACCCACAAAATGTAAAAAACTAAAAAAAACATAAAACCCTAAAAAACTCAAAAAACTCTAAAACCCTAAATAACCCAAAAACCACAAAAACCCCAAAAAACCATAAAACCCTAGAATCCTAAAAATCCTCAAAACCCCTTAAAACCCTTAACCCCCCCCCCCCCAAATATATAAAAAACCTAAAAACCTAAAAACCATAAAATCATTAAAAAATCCATAAAAATCCCCAAAAACAAAAAAACCAAAAAAAACCCAAAAAACCCCTGAAGACCACAAAACCTCCCAAAACCTTAAATACACTAAAAACCATAAAAATCCAAAAAAAACACTAAAAAATATAAAAACCCTTTAAACCCCTAAAAATTCTTTAAAACTCTAAAAACCTCAAAACCCCAAAAAACTCAAAAAAACCCTGAAAACCCTAAAAACCCTCGAAATCCCCAAAAAACCCTAAAAACCGTAAAAATCCAAAAAAAACCCCCCTAAAAATCCCAAAAAACTTAAAAAAAACTAAAAACCCAATAAAAACTTTTAAAACTCTTAAAACCCTTAAAAATATTAAAAACTCTAAAAACCCATAAAAAACCGAAAAAAACCCCTAAAAATCCATGAAAATATATAAAAACCCTAAAAACCCTGAAAACCCCTAAAACGCATAAAAACCATTAAACCCATACAAACCCTAAAAACCAACTAAAAAATCTAAAAATCCTTAAAATCCATAAAAACATTAAAAACACTAAAAACATTAAAACCCCAAAAAAGTCAAAAAAAAACACATAAAAACCCAAAAAGACCCAAAAAACAAAGAAAAACCCTTAAAATCCTAAGAACCATAAAACTGTAAAAACTATAAAAATCCTAAAAAACCCCTAAAAATCAAAGAAAAAGGAAAAAAACCCTAAAATCCCTCAAAACCATAAAATCCACTCAAAAACTTAAAAACACAAAAAACCAATAAAAACCCTGAAAACTACTAAAATCACGAAAATAGATTTAAACTCCTAAAAAAATTAAAAAACTCGAAAAAGCCTTTAAACCCCAAAAAAACAAAAAAAATTCCAAAACCCAAAAAGACCCTAAATATATTGAAAAACCCTAAAAATTCTAAAAACCCCATAAAACCCTCAAAATCCATAAAAACCCTAAAAACCCTAAAAATCCTAAATATGAACTAAAAATCACTAAGATCATTGAAAAACCTAAAAACCTCGAAAACCACTAAAAACCTTGAAAACCACTAAAAATAATAAAACCCATAAAAACCTTAAAAAACAAAAAAAAACACAAAAAACCCTAAAAGAACCACTAATAACTATAAAAACCCTATAAACCCATAAAATGTTAAAAAATATAAAAAATATTAAAACCCTGAAAAATCATAAAACCCAAAAGACCCTAAAAATCTTGAAAAATCCAAAAAACCATAAAAAACAACCCCCCACAAAATCCCTAAAACATAAAAGACCTTAATAACCCTAAACCCCCCCAAAAAACCCCTAAAATCATTAAAAATCCATATGAACCCTAAAAATACACTAAAAACTCTAAAACCCCTAAAAACTTTAGAAAATGTTAAAAACACTAAAAAACCTTAAAAACCCTGAAAAACTCAAAAAAACCAAAAAACCCCAAAAGGACCCTTAAGCCCAAGAAAACACTTAAAAACCCTAAAAATCCTAAAACCCCCTAAAAACCCCTAAAAACCCTCAAAATCCTTAAAACCCATAAACAACCTAAAAACCATAAAAATCCCTTAAAATCCCTAAAAATGTAAAAAACCCTAAAAACCTTGAAAATCCCCTAAAAACCATAAAAATCCCTAAATAATTAAAAACCACTAAACCCCCATAAAATCCATAAAACCTACTAAAAAGACCAAAAACCCTTAAAACCTCTAAAAAAATTAAAAAACGTTAAAAACTCTAAAAAACCATAAAAATCCTAAAAATTCCCTAAAAATCGATAAAAAATGTAAAAAACCCCGAAAAACCCATAAAGACCCCTAAAAACCATAAAATCCCAACAAACCTTAAGACCCTAAAACCCACAAAAACTATAAAAACCCACTAAAAACTCTAAAAACCCCTACCAAAATAAAAAAAAACTCTAAAAATCCTTAAAAACCACCAAAAAACCCCAAAAACCATTCAAAAACCATAAAATTCCTAAAAAATCCTGAAAACCCCTTAAAACCCTCAAAATCCCTAAAACCTTAAAAAACCCGTAAAACCCATAAAAATGAAAAGGAAGCTATAAAAACCCTAAAAACCACTAAAAACCATAAAACCCATAAAAACTTAAAAAATACTAAAAACCCTAAACTAGTAAAAACTCTCATACTCCTAAAACCATTAAAAAACTCTAAAAACCTTGAAAATCCTAAAAACTCAAAAAAAACTCTGAAAACCCAAAAGCCCCTAAATCCCCTAAAAACCTAAAAACCCATGAAAACCCCTAAAAAAACTATAAATCTCTAAAAAACTCTAAAACCTGTAAAAATCCAAAAAAGACCTTAAAATCCTAGAAAATTTAAAAAACCCAAAAAACCATGAAAACCATAACAACCCATAAAAACATTAAAAAACCTAAAACCCCATAAAAACCACTAAAACTAAAAAAAACCCTTAAAACCCCCTAAAAATGTTAAAAACTCTAAAAACCATATAAACCCTAAAAACCCAAAAATAAATAAGTCCCTAAACCCCTAAAAACCCTGAAAACCCTAAAAACCCTGAAAATCCCTAAAACCCATCAAAAACACTAAAATCCCTAAAAGTCAAAGAATCCCTAAAAATCCATGAAGATGTTAAAAACCCAAAAAACCCTGAAAATTTCCTTAAAACCATATAAACCACTAAAAACCATAAAAACCCTCAACACCCAGAAAACCCCTAAAAACTGTTAAAACTCTAAAACCCCATAAAACCCTTAAAAACATTAAAATTTTCTAAAACCCATAAAACCCCTAAAAACTAAAAACAGCCCTAAAAACCCAAAAAACAATAAAATGCATAAAAACCCTAAAAACCCTTAAATTCATGAAAAACAATAAAAACAATAAAAATCTAAAAAACCCTAAAAACCCTTGAGAACATAGAAACCCATAAAACCCCTGAGAACAAAAAAAAACCATAAAAACCTTAAAAACCCAAAAAACCCATAAAAACCCAAAAAATACTAAAAATACTAAAAATCCTTAAAATCCCTAAAAATTTTAAAAGACTATAAAAAACCTTAAAAACCCTAAAAACTCAAAAAAACCTAAACACCCAAAAACCATAAAACCGCTAAAATACCTATAAACCTTGAAAAACCCTATCACCACTCAAAATCCCTAAAAAACATAAAATCCATAAAAATCCTAAAAACCCCTAAAATCCCAAAAAACATAAAAAACCCTAAAAACATAGAAAAATCTCAGAGAACCATAAAAATCTCGAAAAATAATAAAAACCCAAAAAACCCATAAAAACTGTAAAAAACAACTAAATACTCTAAAAACACTTAAACCACCACAAAATGTTAAAAACTCTAAAAAACATAAAAACCCTAAAAACTCAAAAAAATCCTAAAACCCTAAATAACTCAAAAACCCCTAAAACCCCAAAAGACCATTAAACCCTAAAACCATAAAAATCTTAAAAAAAACCTGAAAACCCTTAACTCCCCCCCCCCAAATACCTAAAAACCATAAAAACCTAAAAACCATAAAAACCTAAAAACCATAAAATCCTAAAAAAAACCATAAAAATCCCTAAAACTAAAACAACCCAAAAAACCCTTAAAACCCCTCAAGATCATAAAAACCCCCCAAAACCTTAAAAACACTAAAAACACGTAAAAATCCAAAAAAAACTAAAAACTCTAAAAACTCTTTAAACCCATAAAAATGCTTAAAAACACTAAAAACCATAAAACCCCTAAAAACTCAAAAAACCCCAAAAACCCTGAAAAACCTAAAACCCTCGAAATCCCAAAAAACCCCAAAAACCCATAAAAATCCAAAAAACCCCCTAAAGATCCCTGAAAACTTAAAAAAACCCTAAAAACCCTAAAAATCCCCCACATACCATAAAAATCCCTAAAATCCCTAAAAACCCAATAAAAACTCTAAAAAATCTTAAAACCTCTAAAAATATTAAAAACTCTAAAAAACCATAAAAATCTTGAAAAACCCCTAAAAATCCAAGAAAATGTATAAAAACCCTAAAAACCGAGAAAACGCCTAAAAACCATAAAAACCCTTAAACCATAGAAACCCTAAAAACCAACTAAAAAATCTAAAAATACTTAAAATCCCTAAAAACAATAAAAATGTTTAAACCCCTAAAAAGTCAAAAAAACCATAAAAATCCAAAAAGACCAAAAAAACCATGAAAATACCCTAAAATCCCTCAAAATCCCTAAAAACCATAAAACCGTAAAAACTATAAAAATCCTAAAAAACCCCTAAAAATCCATGAAAATGTAAAAAACCCCTAAAATCCCTAAAAACCATATAATCCCCTGAAAACCTTAAAAACCCAAAAAACCACTAAAAACTATGAAACAACTTTAAACTCCTAAAAACCTTAAAAAAACTCTAAAAATCCTTAAAACCCCAAAAACTCAAAAAAAATCCCAGAACCCCAAAAGACCCTAAAAACATTAAAAAACCCTAAAAACTCTGAAAACCCCATAAAACCCGGAAAATCCATAAAAACCCAAAAAACCACTAAAAACTATGAAACAACTTTAAACTCCTAAAAACCTTAAAAAACTCTAAAAAGCCTTAAAACCCAAAAAACACAAAAAAATCCCAAAACCCCAAAAGACCCTAAAAACATTGAAAATGCCTAAAAACTCTGTAAACCCCATAAAACCCTGAAAATCCATAAAAACCCTTAATACCCCTAAAATGTTAAAAATTGTTAAAAAATCTAAAAAATATTAAAAACCCTAAAAACTCCAAAAAAAACCGTAAAACCCAAAAGACCCTAAAAATCCTTAAAAGGCTTAAAAACAATAAAAAACAACTCCCCCCCCCCCACCCACAAAATCCCTAAAACCCCTAAAAACCCATAAAAACCATAAAAACCCCTAAAAATCCGTTAAACATAAAAGACCTTAAAAACCCTAAAAGCCCCCCCAAAACCATAAAACCCCTAAAATAATTAAAAACCCATATAAACCCTAAAAATCCACAAAAAAATCTAAAACCCCTAAAAACATTAAAAAATGTTAAAAACAATAAAAAACATTAAAAACCCTAAAAAACTAAAAAAACCAAAAAAAAACCCCAAAAGACCCTAAAAACCCAGAAAACCACTAAAACCCCTAAAAATACTAAAACCCCTGAAAACCCTAAAAACCCTCAAAATCCTTAATAATCGTAAATACCATAAAAACCATACAAATCCTAAAAAAAGTCCTTAAAATCCTGGAAAATGTAAAAAACCATAAAAACCCAGAAAATCCCCTGAAAATCATAAAAACCTCTAAATACTTAAAACCCACTAAAACTCCATAAAATCCATAAAACCAAAAAAAACACAAAATATCCTTAAAACCTCTAAAAACATTAAAAAACGTTAAAAACTAAAAAAACCAAAAAAATCTTAAAAAGTCCCTAAAAATCCTTAAAAAAGTAAAAACCCAGAAAGGCCCCTAAAAACCATAAAACCCCTACAAACCTTAAGACCCTAAAAACCCACAAAAACCATAAAAAACCCCTAAAAAATCTAGAAACTCTTAAAACCCCTAAAAAAATAAAAAAACACTAAATATCATTAAATCCCTACAAAACTAAAAAAAAACCTTAAATCCCCAAAAAACTTAAAAAACCATGAAAAACCATAAAAATCCTAAAAAACCCTAAAAACCCCATTAAAACACTCAAAATCCCTAAAACCATAACAAAATCCTAAATCCCAAAAAAATGAAAAGGAAGCTCTGAAAACCCTAAAAACCATTAAAAACCATAAAACCCATAAAAATGTTAAAAAAATACTAAAAATCCTAAAACCAGTAAAAACTCTAATACTCCTAAAAACATTAAAAAACACTAAAAACCATGAAAATCTTAAAAACTAAAAAAAAGTCTTAAAACTCAAAATCTACAAAACCCCCTAAAAACCCTAAAAACCTTAAAAACCCATGAAAACCCCTAAAAATCATCAAAAGTCATAAAACCATAAAAAAATCTAAAACCCGTAAAAATCCTAAAAAGCCCTTAAAATCAGGGAAAATGTAAAAAACCCTAAAAACCATGAAAACCATAAAAACCACTAAAACTCAAAAAACCCCTTAAAACCCCTAAAAATGTTAAATAACTGTAAAAACCTTAAAAACCCTAAAAAACCCAAAAAAAAAAGAGAAGTCCCTAAATCCCCTAGAAACCTTGAAAACCCTAAAAACCCTTAAAATCCTTAAAACCCCACAAAAACACTAAAAACCCTAAAAATCATAAAGAATCCCTAAAAATCCCTGAAGATGTTAAAACCCTAAAACCCTGAAAAACTCCTTAAAACCATATAAACTACAAAAACCATAAAACCCTCAAAACCCATAAAACCCCTAAAAACCATTAAAACTCTAAAAGCCCTTTAAACCCTTAAAAACATTAAAAATTTCTAAAAACTCTTAAAACCCCTGAAAACTAAAAAAAACCATAAAAAACCCAAAAAAAAAAACATAAAAAGCATAAAAACCCTAAAAAACACTAAAAACACTCAAATTCACTAAAAACCCTAAAAAACCCTAAAAACAATAAAAATCTAAAAAACCCTAAAAACCCATGAGAACATAAAAACTCATAAAACCCCTAAAAACCATAAAAACCCTAAAAACATTAAAAACCCAAAAAACCCATGAAAACCCTCAAAACACTACAACTACTAAAAATCCTTAAAATCCCTAAAAAATTAAAAAACTATAAAAAACCCCAAAAACTCAAAAAAAATCTAAACACAAAAAAACCATAAAACCCCTAAAATCCCTATAAATCTTAAAAAACCCTATCACCCATCAAAATCCATAAGAAACATAAAATCCATAAAAAAAACTAAAAAACCCTAAAATCCTTGAAAACATAAAAATCCTAAAAACATTGAAAAATCCCCGAGAACCATAAAAACCTCTAAAAACATTAAAAACCCTAAAAATCAATAAAAAACATAAAAACCACTAAAAACTCTAAAAGCCTTAAAACCCCAAAAAATGTTAAAAACTCCAAAAAAAATTAAAAACCATAAAAAACTCAAAAAACCAAAAAACCCTAAATAACTCAAAAACCCCTAAAACCACAAAAAATCATAAAATCCTAGAACCCTAAAAATCTCTGAAAACGCTTAACCCCCACCCCCCCGCGAATTTCCCAAAAACTCTAAAAACCTAAAAACCATAAAATCCTAAAAAGCCATAAAAATCCCTGAAAACAAAAAAACCCAAAAAATCTTAAAAACCCCTGAAGACCATAAAACCCCCCAAACCTTAAAAACACTAAAAACCAGTAAAAATCCAAAAAAACACTAAAAACTCTAAAAACCCTTTAAACCCCTAAAAATGCTTAAAAACTAAAAAAAACCTTAAAACCCTAAAAACTCAACCCCCCCCAAAAAAAACCCTGAAAACCCTAAAATCCCTCAAAATCCCAAAAAACCCCTAAAAACAATAAAAATCCAAAAACCCCTAAAAATCCCTGAAAACGTAAAAATCCCTAAAAACCCTGAAAACCCCTCAAAATACAATAAAAATACCAAAAAACCAAAAAACCCATAAAAACCTAATAAAAACTCTATAAACTCTTAAAACAAATCAAAATATTAAAAACTCTAAAAAACTATAAAAATCCTAAAAAACCTTTAAAAATCCATGAAAATGTAGAAAAACCCTCAAAACCCTAAAAACTCCTAAAAATCATAAAAAACCCTTAAACCTTTACAAACCCTAAAAACCAACTAAAAAATCTAAAAAACCATAAAATCCCTAAAAACTTTTAAAACACCAAAAACGTTAAAACCCCTGAAAAGTCAAAAAAGAACCATAAAAACCCAAAAAGACCCAAAAAACCATGAAAAAAACCCTAAAAACCATAAAACCGTAAAAACTATAAAAATCCTAAAAAACCCCTAAAAATCCATGAAAAAGTAGAAAAACCTAAAATCCCTGAAAACCATAAAATCCACTGAAAATCTTAAAAACCCAAAAAACCAATAAAAACCCTAAAACCACTAAAAACACTAGAACAGATTTAAACTCCTAAAAACATTAAAAAACTCTAAAAAGCCTTAAAACCCAAAAAAACAAAAAAAATCCCAAAACCCAAAAAGACCCTAAAAATATTGAAAACCCCTAAAAACTCTGAAAACCCCATAAAATCCTCAAAATCCATAACAACCCTAAAGACCATAAAAATCCTAAAAATGAACTAAAAATCCCTAAAATCATAGAAAAAACTAAAAACCTCGAAAACCACTAAAAATAATAAAACCCCTAAAAACCTTAAAAAACCAAAAAACCCAAAAAACCCTGAAAAAACCACTAAAAGCTCTGAAAACTCTTAAAACCCCTAAAATGTTAAAAAAATGTTAAAAAATGTTAAAAAATCTAAACAATATTAAAACCCCTAAAAACTCAAAAAAAACACTAAAACCCAAAAAGTCCCTAAAAATACTGAAAAATCCTAAAACCAAAAAAACAACCCCCCCCCCCACAAAATCCCAAAAAAAATAAAAAAACCATAAAAACCATAAAAATCCTAAAAAACACATAAAAATTCCTGAAACATAAAAGACCTTAAAAACCCTAAACCCCCCTAAAACAATAAAACCCCTAAAAGCCACTAAAAACTCTAAAACCCCTAAAAACTTTAAAAAATGTTAAAAACACTAAAACACATTAAAAACCCAAAAAAACTCAAAAAAACTAAAAAAACCACCAAAAGACCCTAAAACCCCAAAAAACCCCTAAAAAACATAAAAATCCGAAAAAACCCTTAAAATCCCTAAAAATGTAAAAAACCCTAAAAACAATGAAAATACCCTAAAAACCATAAAAACCAATAAATACTTAAAAACCACTATAACGCCAAAAAAAATCCATAAAACCCACTAAAAACACCAAAAACCCTTAAAACCTCTAAAAACATTAAAAACTCTAAAAACCATAAAAATCCTAAAAAAATCTCTAAAAAACCATGAAAAAGTAAAAAAACCTAAAAACCCATAAAGTCCCCTAAAAACCATAAAACCCCTACAAACCTTAAGACCCTAACAACCCACAAAAACCATAAAAACCACTAACATCTCTAGAAACTCTTAAAACCCCTACAAAAATTTAAAAAACTCTAAAAATCATTAAAACCCTAAAAAACACAAAAAAACCCCTAAACCCCCAATAAAACATGGAAAAACCATAAAATTCCTAAAAACCCTTGAAAACCACTTTAAACCCTCAAAATCCCTAAAACCTTAACAAAACCCTAAAACTCCTAAAAATAAAAAGGAAGCTATAAAAACCCTAAAAACCATTGAAAACCATAAAACCCATAAAAATATTAAAAAATTACTAAAAACCTTAAAACTGGTAAAAACACTAATACTCCTAAAAACATTGAAAAACTCTAAAAACCATGAAAATCCTAAAAACTCCAAAAAAACTCTGAAAACCCAAAATCCACTAAAACCCCTAAAACCCTAAAAACCCTAAAAACCAATGAAAAACCCTAAAAACCATGAAAACCATAAACACCCATAAAAACATTGAAAAACCTAAAAACCCATAAAAACCCCTAAACTCAAAAAACCGTTAAAACCCATAAAAATGTTAAAAACTCTAAAAACCTTAAAAACCCTAAAAAACCCAAAATAAACATAAGTCCCTAAAACCCCCCAAAACCCTGAAAACCCCAAAAACCATCAAAATCCCCCTCAAAACACTAAAAACACTAAAAATCATAAAGAATCCCTAAAAATCCACGAAGATTTTGAAAACCCAAAAAACCCTGAAAAACTCCTTAAAACCATATAAACCACTAAAAACCTTAAAACACCTCGAAACCCATAAAACTCCTAAAAATTGTTAAAACTCTAAAATCCATTTAAACCCTTAAAACATTAAAAATTTATAAAAACCCTCGAAACCCCTAAAAACTAAAAAAACCCTAAAAACCAAAAAAACCATAAAAAGCATAAAAATGATAAAAAACCCTAAAAACCCTCAAATTCACTAAAACCCTAAAAATAATAAATATCTAAAAATCCCTAAAAAACCCTAAAAACCCTCAAATTCACTAAAAACCCTAAAAATAATAAATATCTAAAAATCCCTAAAAAACCCTAAAAACCATAAAAAACCCCTAAAACCATAAAAACCCTTAAAAACCTTAAAACCCAAAAATCCCCATACAAAACCAAAAAACCATAAAAATACTAAAAAGCCTTAAAATCCCTAAAAAAATTTAAAACTATAAAAAACCATAAAAACCATAAAAAATCAAAAAAACCCTAAACGCACAAAAACCCATAAAACTGCTAAATTCTCTATAAACCTTGAAAAACCCTATCACCACTCAAAATCCCTAAAAACATAAAATCCAAAAACATCCTAAAAAACCCTAAAATCCCTGAAAACATAAAAAACCCTAAAAACAACGAAACATCCATGAGAACCATAAAAGGATATAAAAACATTAAAAAAACTAAAAACCCATAAAAACCGTAAAAACCACTAAAAACTCTAAAAACACTTAAAACCCAACAAAATGTTAAAAACACCAAAAAACATAAAAACCCTAAAAAACTCAAAAAAATTCCTAAAACCATAAATAACTCAAAAAACCCTAAAACCCCAAAAATCATAAAACCATAGAACCCTAAAAATCCTAAAAATTCCTGAAAAATCCCTTAAACCCCCCCCCAATACCTAAAAACCCTAAAAAACTAAAAACCATAAAATCCTAAAAAAAGCCATAAAAATCCCTGAAAACAAAAAACCCGGAAAACCCCTAAATACCATAAAACCCCAGAACCATAAAAACACTAAAAAATCGTAAAAATCCAAAAAAAACACTAAAAAATCCAAAAACCCTTTACACCCCTAACAATTCTTAAAAACTCTAAAAAACATTAAAACCCCTAATAACTCAAAAAAAACCCCCAAAAACCGTGAAAACCTAAAAACCCTTTAAATCCCAAAAAACCCCTAAAAACCATAAAAATCCAAAAAAACCCTACAAATCCCTAAGAACGTAAAAAACCCTAAAAACCCCCCAAATACCATAAAAATCCCTAAAAACCATAAAACCCATAAAATCCTAATAAAAAATCTAAAAACTCTTAAAACCCCTAAAAATATTAAAACTCTAAAAAACCATTAAAATCCTAAAAACCCCTAAAAATCCATGAAAATGTATAAAAACCCTAAAAACCCCTAAAAACCATAAAAACCCTTAAACCCATACAAACCCTTAAAACCAACTAAAAAAATCTAAAACTCCCTAAAAACACTAAAAACACTAAAAACATTAAAACCCCTAAAAAGTCAAAAAACTATAAAAACCCCAAGAGACCAAAAAACGATGAAATACCCTCAAAATCCCTAAAAACCATAAAACCGTAAAAACTAAAAAAATCCTAAAAACCCCCCAAAAATCAATGAAAAAGTAAGAAAACCCTAAAATCCCTAAAAATTATAAAATCCATTGAAAACCCTAAAAACCCAAAAAATCAATAAAAACCCAAAAAACCACTAAAAACACTAAAACAGCTTTAAACTCCTAAAAACATGAAAAAACTATAAAAAATCTTAAAACCCCAAAAACACAAAAAAAATTACAAAAATCCAAAAAGACCCTAAAAACATTGAAAATCCCTAAAAACTCTAAAAACCCCATAAAACCCTCAAAATCCATAAAAACCCTAAAAACCCTAAAAACCCTAAAAACCCTAAAAACCCTAAAAACCCTAAAGATCATAAAAATGAACTAAAAATCCCTGAAATCATAGAAAAACATAAAAACCATGAAAACCACTAAAAATAATAAAACCCCTAAAACCCTTAAAAACCAAAAAAACCAAAAAAACCCAAAAAACCACTAAAAACTCTAAAAACCCATAAAACCCTTAAAATGTTAAAAAATCTAAAAAATATTAAAACCCCTAAAAACTCCAAAAAATCTCCAAAACCCCAAAAGACCCTAAAATCCTAAAAACTATAAAAAACCTGAAACCCCTAAAAATCCCTAAAACGTAAATGACATTAAATAACCTAAAACCTCCACAAAACCATAAAAACCCTAAAATCATTAAAAATCCATATAAACCCTAAAACGCTACTAAAAACTCTAAAACCCCTAAAAACATTAAAAATGTTAAAAACACTAAAAAACCTTAAAAACCCTGAAAAACTCAAAAAACCAAAAAAAAGACCCCAAAAGACCCTAAAAACCAAAAAAAACCTGAAACCCCTAAAAATCATAAATCACCTGAAAAATCCAAAACCCTCAAAATCCTTAAAAATTGTCAAAACCCTAAAACCATAAAAATCCTTAAAAAACCCTTAAAATCCCTAAAAATGTAAAAAACCCTAAAAACCCTAAAAATCCCTTGAAAACCATAAAAACCCCTAAATACTTAAAAACCACTAAAACCCCATAAAATCCATAAAACCCACTAAAAACACCAAAAACCCTTGAAACCTCTAAAAACATTAACAAATGTTAAAAACTATAAAAACCCATTAAAATCCTAAAAAATCCCTAAAAATCCATGAAAAAGTAAAAAACCCTAAAAACCCAGAAAGACCCCTAAAAACCACAAAACCCCTACAAACCTTAAGACCCTAAAAACTCTCAAAAACCATAAAAACCACTAAAAAATCTAGAAACTCTTAAAAACCCTACAAAATATAAAAAAACTCATAAAATCCTTAAAACCCTAAAAATTTCAAAAAAAACCCTAAACCGCCAAAAAGACCAAAAAACCATGAAAAAACCATAAAAATCCTAAAAAACCCTGAAAACCCTAAGAATCCCTAAAACCTTAAAAAAACCCGAAAACCCATAAAAATGAAAAGGAATCTCTAAAAACCCTAAAACCCACTGAAAACCATAAAACCCATAAAAACCATGAAAAATACTAAAAACCTTAAAACCAGTAAAAACTCTAATACTCCTATAAACATTAAAAAACTCTAAAAACCATGAAAATCCTAAAAACTCAAAAAACACTCTGAAACCCCAAAAGCCCCTAAAACCACTAAAAACCCAAAAACCCAAAAAACCCATGAAAACCCCTAAAAATTCTCAAAATCCATAAAACCATAAAAAACTGTAAAACCCTTAAAAATCCTAAAAATCCCTTAAAATCCTGGAAAACGAAAAAAAACCCTAAAAACCATCAAAACCATAAAAACCCATAAAAACATTGAAAAACCTAAAAACCCATAAAAACCACTAAAACTCAAAAAACCCTTAAAACCCCTAATTTTTTTAAAAAACTATAAAAACATTTAAAAAAATAAAAAACCAAAAAAAAACACATAAGTCCCTAAAACCTCTAAAACCCTTAAAACCCTAAAAACCCTCAAAATCCCTACGTCCCTCAAAAACACTAAAATCCCTAAAAATCATAAATAATCCCTAAAAATAGAGGAATATATTAAAAACAAAAAAAACATGAAAAACTTCTTAAAACCATATAAACCACTAAAAACAAAAAAAACCCTCAAAACCCATAAATCCCCTAAAAACCGTTAAAACTCTAAAAACCCTTAAAACCCCTAAAGACTAAAAAAACCCTAAAAAAACCATAAAAAGCATAAAAACCCTAAAAAACCCTAAAAACCCAAAAAACCCCTAAAAACACTAAAAATACTAAAAAGCCTTAAAATCCCTAAAAAATCAAAAAAACTATAGAAAACCTTTAAACCCCTAAAAACTAAAAAAAACCCTAAACAGCTAAAAAATCATAAAACCCCTAAAATCCTGATAAACCTTGAAAAACCCTATCACCCCTCAAAATCCCTAAAAAACATAAAATCCATAAAAATCCTAAAAAACACTAAAATCCCTGAAAATATAAAACATCCAAAAAACATTGAAAGATCCCTGAGAACCATAAAAACCTCTAAAAACAATAAAAAACATAAAAATCCATAAAAACCATAAAAAACCATTAAAAACTCTAAAAACACTTAAAACCCCAAAAAAATGTTAAAAACTCCAAAAAACATAAAAACCCTAAAAAACTCAAAAACTCATAAACCCCAGAAAACCATAAAACCCTAGAACCCTAAAAATCCTAAAAAACCCGAAAAACCCTTAACCCCTCCCCCCAATGAAATACCTGAAAACCCTAAAAACCTAAAAACCCTAAAATACTAAACACTCCATAAAAATCCCTGAAAGAAAAAAAAACCAAAAGATCCTGAAAACCCCTAAAGACCATAAAAACACAAAAAAAAACCATAAAAATCTAAAAAAAACACTAAAACTCAAAAAACCCTTTAAACCCCAAAAAATGATTAAAACTCCAAAAAACCTTAAAACCACTAAAAACACTAAAACAGCTTTAAACTCCTAAAAACATTAAAAAACTCTAAAAAACCTTAAAACCCCAAAAAACACACAAAAAATCCCAAAACCCAAAAAGACCATAAAAACATTGAAAAACCCTAAAAACTCTAGAAACCCCATAAAACCCTCAAAATCCATAAAAACACTAAAAAAATAAAAATTCTAAAAATGAACTAAAAATCCATGATATCATAGAAAAACCTAAAAACCTTGAAAACCACTAAAAATAATTAAACCCCTAAAAAACTTAAAAAACCAAAAAACACTGAAAAAACCACTAAAAACTCTAAAAACCCTTAAAACCCCTAAAATGTTAAAAAAATAAAAGAAATATTAAAACCCCCAAAACTCAAAGAAAACCTAAAACCCAAAAAGCCCTAAAAATCCGAAAAAATCCTAAAAACCATAACCCCCCCCCCCACAAAATTTCTAAAAACCCTAAAAAACTATAAAAACTATAAAAAACCTTAAAAACACCTAAAAATCCCTAAAACATAAAAGACCTTAAAAACCCTAAAACCCTCCTAAAAACAATAAAACCCCTAAAATCATTAAAAACCCATATAAACCCTAAAAAGCCACTAAATACTCTAAAAAACCTAAAAACTTTAAAAATGTTAAAAACACTAAAAAGCCTTAAAAACCCTGAAAAACTCAAAAAAACCATAAAACCCCTAAAAGACCCTAAAAACCCAGAAAACCCCTAAAAACCCTAAAAATCCTAAATCCCCTGAAAACCCCTAAAAACCCTCAAAATCCTTAATAACCTTAAAAACCCTGAAAACCATAAAAATTATAAAAAAAGCCTTTAAAATCCCTAAAAATGTAAAAAATCCTAGAAAACATGAAAATCCCCAGAAAACCCTAAAAAGCCCTAAATATTTAAAAACCACTAAAACCCCATAAAATCCATAAAACCCACTAAAAACACCAAAAACCCTTAAAACCTCTAAAAACATTAAAACATGTTAAAAACTCTAAAAAACCTTAAAAACCCTAAAAAAATCAAAAAATAAAAAAAACCCAAAAGACCCTAAAAACCTTGAAAACCCCTAAAAACCCTAAAAACCCTGAAAAACACTAAAAATCCTCAAAATCTCTAAAAACTGTAAAAAACCCTAAAAACCATAAAAATCCTTTAAAATTCCTGAAAAACCCAGAAAACATAAAAACCCCCAAAACCCCTAAAAACCATAAAACACCTAAAAACCTTCAAAACCCTAAAACCCCATAAAAACTATAAAACCACTAAAAACTATAAAAACCAAAAATTAAAAACTATAAGAAACTATAAAACCATAAAAAAACTCAAAAAAACCCCTAAATCCCAAAAAGTCCGTAAAAATCCTAAAGAAATGGAAAACCCTAAAGACCCTCAAAATCCCTAAAAACTCTAAAAACCATAAAAACCATAAAAAACCGAACAAATCCCTGAAAATACCTGAAAAGGTAAAAAAACCTAAAAACCCTAAAAAACGCCTAAAAACCATCAATACCCTAAAACCCATAAAAACCCTAAAACCACTAAAAATCTAGAAACCCTTAAAAATGTTAAAAATGTTAAAAAACTCTAAAAAAGCATAAAAATCCAAAAAACTCAAAAAACCCAACAGACCCAAAAAAGACCCCAAAACCCTAAAAATCCCCAAACACCAAAAAAAACACGAAACCCCTAAAACCCATCAAAATCCCTAAAAACCCTTTAAAAAACTAAAAACCATAAAAAATACTAAAATTCCCTAAAAACTTTTAAAATCCATAAAACCCCTAAAAACCTTAAATATCCAAAAAACCTAAAAAACCCCTAAAACCACTAAAAACTTAAAAAACCCCTTTAAACCACTAAAAACATTTAAAAAAGTTACAATACTCTAAAAACCCTTAAAAACCATAAAAACACAAAAAAAAAAACCCTAAGGACCCAAAATACCCTAAAGACCCTGAAAAACCCTAAAACCCCCAAAACCTTGAAAAATTCTTAAACCCTCAAAATCCCTAAAAACCCAAAAAACCATGAAATCCTAAAAAAGCTCTAAAAACCATGAAAAGTTAAAAAAGACTGAAAACCACTTAAAACCATAAAACTCCCTAAAACCATTAAAAAAAATCCTAAAAACCCATAAAAATTATAAAAACCACTTAAACTCTAAAAACCCTTAAAACCCCAATAACTTTAAAAATTCTTAAAAACTCAAAAAACCTTAAAAACCTTAAAAACTCAAAAAAAACCTAAAAACCCGAAAATATCCAAAAACTCAGAAAAAGCCTATAAAAACCCCAAAACTCCTCAAAATCTCTAAAACCCCTAAAAAACCTAAAATCCATAAAAATCGTAAAAAATCCCTAAAAATCCCTAAAAACATAAAAACTCTAAAAACCTTGAAAAAACCCATGAAAACCATAAAACCCATAAAACCCATAAACCATTAAAAATCCATAAAAACCCTCAAAAGCCACTAAAAACTCTAAAATCCATCAAACCCCAAAAAATATTAAAACATTAAAAAAATCTAAACAATCTTTAAAAGCCTAAAAAACTCAGAAAACCACCTAAAATAGAAAAAGACACTAAAAAGCAAGAAAAATCCTAAAATCCCTAAAAAACCATAACAATCCTAAAAATCCCAGAAATCAAAAAAAAACACTAAAACCCTTAAAACCCCATTAAAACCATAAAAACCACAAAAAACCTTCAAAAACCAAAAAAACCCAATAAAATTCCTAAAAACCACAAAATACTCTAAAAATATTTTAAACCCCTAAAAATGTCAAAAATGTTAAAATAATGTAAAAAACCTTAAAATCCCTAAAAGCTAAAAAAACCCAAAAGACACAAAAGGACTCTAAAAAGCCTGAAAACCCCTAAAACCCTAAAAAACCTGGAAAAGCCCCTGAAAAACATAAAAACCCCTCAAAACCTTTAAAACCCTTAAACCCATAAAAACTCACTAAAAATTCTAAAAACCCATAAAAATGTAAAAAAAGTCAAAAAAACAATAAAAACCTTTAAAATCATAAAAAACTCAAAAAAACCCTAAATACCCAAAAAGTCTCTAAAACCGTAAAAAAACCCTAAAAACCCCAAAATACCCTCAAAATCCATAAAGCCCATAAAAGCCCATAAAAACCATAAAATTTCTACAAAATCCTTAAAAATCTTTCAAAATGTAAAAACCCTAAATACCCCTAAAAATCATAAAACCCCTAAAACCCATAAAAACCCTAAAACCCATAAAATCCCTAAAAACCCACTAAAAACTCTAAAACCCCTTAAAACCCTAAAAATGTTAAAAAAGTTAAAAACTTTAAAAAAACTTAAATACAACAAAAAACTAAAAAAAACCTTAAAAACCTAAAAAGATCCTAAAAACCCTAAAACCCCTAAAAACCCCATAAAACCATAAAACCACTCAAAATCCTGAAAACCTCCATAAAACCCTAAAAACCAAAAAAACCCAAAAAAACCCAAAAAATCCCTGAAAACATAAAAAAACATAAAGAACCCTAAAAACTATAAAACCCCTTAAAACCATAAAAAACCCATAAAACCCCTAGAAACCACAAAAATATAAAAACCCTTAAAACCCCTAAAACCGTTAAAAATGTTAAAAAAAACTCTAAAAAACCTTAAAACCCCTAAAAAGTCAAAAACACCTTAGAAAACCCAAAAAAACCTGAAAAAGGATAAAAACCCTAGAAAACCCAGAAAACCCCCAAAACCCTTAAAATCCATAAAACCCGTAAAAAACCAGAAAAACCATAAAAATCCTAAAAAATCCATAAAAATACCTGAAAATATAAAAAAACCTGAAATTCATGAAAATCTCCTAAAACCATAAAACACATAAAAACCTTAAAAAACCTTAGAAATCCATAAAAATTGAAAAACAACTAAAAAATTTAAAACCCTTAAAACCCCTGAAAATGATAAGAATGTTAAAAAAACTCTAAAAACCTTAAAGATACTGGAAAACTCAAAAAACCAAAAAAACCCAAAAGACCCTAAAAACCCTAAAAACCCCCTTAAAATCTAAAAATCCCTCCAAATCCCTCAACCACCAACTATAAAATTTATAATAAATCCTTACAAATCCCTAAAAATGTAAAACCCCCTAAAAATCCTAAAAAACCCCTAAAAACCATAAAATCCCTAAACACCTTAAAAACACTATAAACCCATAACAACCCTAAAACACGAAAAAAACACTAAAACCCCTCAAAACCGCTAAAAATGTTAAAAACTATAAAAACCCTTAAAAATAATAAAAAATAATAAAACTTAAAAACCTAAAAACACCATAAAATCCCAAAATTCCCTAAAAAAAATTGAAAACCCCTAAAAATCCTCAAAATACCTAAAAACCCTAAAAACCCCAAAAAACATAAAAATCCTAAAAAACCATAAAATTCCCTGAAAACGTAAAAACCCCAAGAAAACCACTAGAAAACCATAAAAACCCCTCAAAACCTTAAAAAATCCTAAAAAACCATCAAATCCCAAAAAAACTGCGAAAACTCTAAAACCCCTTGAAACCTCTAAATATGTTAAAAAACTTTAAAAACTCTAAATAATCTTGAAAACCCTAAAAAACCTAAAAGGACCCTAGAAAACCGAAAAAGACCATAAAACCCTGGAATGCTCTAAACCCCTAAAAAACCTGAAAAACCCCTAAAACCCCTCAAAATTCCTAAAAACCATAAAAAACCCTAAAAACCATAAAAATCATAAACACGTCCTAAAAATACTTGATAATTTAAAAAAACCTTATGCTCTAAAAAACCCAGGAAAACCATAAAGACCCTTAAATCCAAAAAAACACTAAAAACCCATAAAACCCTAAAAACTCTTAAAACCATAAAAACCCTTAAAACCCATTATTTTTTTTAAAAAAACTCTAAAAATATTAAAACCTAAGAAACTCAAAAAAACCCTAAAACCCAAAAGATCCCAAAAACCATGAAAAAACCCTAAAACCCCAAATAAAAACCCTAAAACCCCTAAAAAATACCTAATAATCCTGAAAAACCTAAAAAAATAAAAATCATAAAAAACCCATAAAATGTAAAAAAAATAAAACCTCTACAAATAATAAAAAACCAAAAGACCTTAAAATTTCATAAAACCCCAAAAAAACCATAAATCCCACTAAAAAATATTAAAAAAATTAAACCCCTAAAAATTTTAAAAAATGTTAAAAACTCTAAAAACCTCAAAAACCCTAAAAACTCAAAAAAATACCTAAAAACTAAAAAAAAGACCATAAAAACAAAAAAAGACCTGAAAACATCTCAAATCTCTTTAAATCCCTAAAAACCATAAATATCCTAAAACACCCTAAAACCCCTGAAAACCCCTAAAATCACTTAAAATCCCTAAAAACCATAAAAACCATAAATTTCCTAAAAATCCCTAAAACCCCTGAAAACATAAAAAACCATTAAAACCCTGAAAATTGCTCAAAATCATAAAACCCCAAAAAAACCTCAAAACCCATAAAAACCCTAAAATCCCACTAAAAACTCTTAAAACACTTAATACCACTAAAAATGTTAAAAACATTAAAAACCATAATAAACCATTAAAACCCAAAAAATCTCCAAAAAACACCTAAAACCCAAAAAAGACCGTAAAAACTCAAAAACACTAAAAACCCTGAAAATACCTAAACACCCTCAAAATCAATAAAAACCATAAAAACCCTTAAAAACATAAAAATTGTAAAAAACACTAAAAAACCTTGAAAACTTAAATATCTACAAAAACTCTGAAAACCCCACACAAACCATAAAAATCACTAAAAACCGTAAAAACCCTAAAAACCACTAAAAACTCTAAACCCCCTAAAAATGTTTAAAAAATGTTAAAAAACTCTAAAAACCCAGAAAACCCAGAAAACCCTAAAAATCCATGAAAACCCCTAATAACCCTCAAAATCCATAAAACCCTAAAACCCTCTAAAAATCATAAAAATCCTAAAAAAACACTAAAAATCGCTAAAAATGTAAAAAACCCTAAAATCCCTGAAAAAACCATGAAAATCATAAAAACCTTAAAACCCTAAAAACCAATAAAAACCATAAAAACCACTAAAAACTCTAAAAACTCTTAAGACCCCTGAAAATGTTAAAAATATTAAAAAACACTAAAAACCTCAAAAAACCTAAAAAACATAAAAAAAATGATAAAAACCCATAAAACCCCTAAACAACCTAAAAACCCTAAAAAACTCTAAAACCCCTCAAAATACTAAAACCCTAAAACCCCTAAAAACCATAAAAATCCTATGAAAATCCATAAAACCCTGTAAACATAGGAAACCCTAAAAACAATGAAAAACCCCAAAAAACCAAAAAATTCTCTAAAAACCATAAAAACAGTAAAAACCCATAAAACTCTTAAACTACTAAAAACTATAAAACCCTTAAAACCCCTAAAAATGTGAAAAACAATAAAACAACCTAAAACCTAAAAAACTCAAAAAAACCCTAAAACCCCCTAAAACCTATAAAAAACCTCAAAATCTCTGAAAACCCTAAAAACCATAAAAATCCAAAAAAATACCTGAAAATCCCAAAAAAAATTAGAATCCCCTAAAAACCCTGAAGACCCCTTGAAAACCATAAAAACCTCTAAACACCATAAAAAAACTAAAAACCCATAAAAACCCTAAAACCCCACTAAAAATTCTAAAAACCCTTGAAACTCTAAAAACCCTTAAAACCATAAAAAAACTCAAAAAACCCAAAAACCCAAAAGACCCTAAAAACTCGAAAAAAAACTCTAAAAATCGTAAACAATTGTGAAAATGCCTCAAAACCCTTGAAATCTCTAAAAACCATAAAAATCTTAAAAAATCCCTAAAAATACCTAAAAATTTTAAAAACATTAAAACCCCAAAAACCATAAAAAACATAAAAACTCTTAAAAACCTTAAAAAACCCGAAAAACCTATAAAAACCCTAAAACCACTAAAAACTCTAAAAAACCTAAAAACCCAAAAACTAAAAAAAACCCAAAGAGACCCTAAAAACCCTAAAAAATCCCAAAAACTCCAAAAAACCCTGAAAACTGCTAAAAATCTCAAAATCCCTAAAACCCCTAAAAACCCTAAAAACCCAAAAAACCATAAGAATCCTAAAAATGCCCTGAAAATCCCTAAAATCATAAAAAACCCCCAAAAACCCTGAAAAATTCATTAAAACAAAAAAAAACCGTAAAAACCATAAAAACCCCTAAAACCCCATAAAAACCCTAAAAACCCAACAAAACTCTAAAAACCCTAGAAACAAATAAAAACTTTATAAAACATTAAAAAGTATAAAAAACCTTAAAACCCCTATAAAATTTAAAAAAACTCTAAAACTCCAAAAGACCCAAAAAACCCAGAAAAACGCTAAAAACCTTGAAAACCCTAAAAACCCTTCAAACCATAAAATACTAAAAAAATGCCTAAAATCCCTAAAAACGTAAAATCCCTATAAATACTGAAAACCCCCTGAAAACCATAAATACCCCTAAACAACTTAAAAACCCATAAAACCTCAAAAACCACTAAAAACTCTAAAACCCTTAAATCCCTTAAAAATGTTAAAAACACAAAAAAACTTAAAACCCCTAAAAAACATAAAAAACCCCTAAAAATCAAAAAACTCCCTAAAAACCATAAAAAATATAAAAACCCTAGAAAACCTTGAAACCCCCTAAAACACAAAAAATCCCTAAAAACCCTAAAACCCATAAAATATTAACAAAGCCCTAAAAATCCTTGAAGATGTAATAAACACTAAAACCCTAAATACCCCTAAAAACCATAAAAACACCTGAAAACCTTAAAAAACCTAAAAAAATCTAAAAACCCTAAAAACCAACTAATAACTTCTAAAATCCATAAAAACTCTAAAAACTTTAAGAAGTTATAAAAAACTTAAAACCCTTATAAACTCAAAAAAACCCAAGAAACCCTCCTAAACCCCTCAAAATCCATAAAAACCATAAAAACTGATGAGAACCATGTTGAAGGCACCGAGTCGATTTCACAGGTGGAAGAGTTGGATTTTTAAGGCCCGATGACACGAGAGAGATTAAAGAGGTTGAATGCTACAATGGGAACCCATCTCACATCATTAAAGGCCTAATTGATCTTTCCTTGCATAGATGGAGAAAATGGTCCTATAATCTCACTTATTCAAGTACAAACATGATATTTAAAGATTGGAACACATGGTTTCACAAATTTTGGAAGTGTTTCCCTCATAGAGGATTCTAGAATGGCCTCTTTTGACACCAAAGTCAAATCCAGAGAGATAGGTACTAAAAGTCAATTTTGGTGGGATATATTTGGAAACCTATGTACTACATTTCCAAAAAGTATTTAGAAGACTATATATTTTTGAATTTAAGTGGAAAATATAGGTTTAGCCTTTATAACTTTAGGTTATTAGACCCTTGACTATTGTATCACCCCTTGGATATAAATAGACACCCTCATGGCACTTGTAATTCATTCAAGATTTTAATAGAGTGCTTATGATTAGTTTCTCTCCATTATGTGAGGATTGTTTCAGTTTTCCCATTTGCTCTTATACATCTTTACTTTTTCAATATACAAGTTAGATTGATGATCCAATATCCCAAATCACCCAATTCCATGACTCAACCCAAGTGCGTTGTTGTGTGGATTGGCTATCACATCCATCCATTGAGTGTGTTGTCTATGTAGTTGGTCGTCATCCTTATTGCGTTGATTGAATAATTGCATCCACTATCCATACCCATCATCCACCACTTAGCCCTGAACCACATCCTTCATCCACCTCCCTAAGCAATGATAATCGATCCACCCTATTGCATCTTGCATCAGTTGGTTTCAGATCTCTGGTTGACATAGTAGGCATCTATCCCTTCATTTAAATTATTTTTACCCATTACCCTTCTTATCCTTCAATCCACCCATTCAAAAAACCCCTTTTATTGAAAAAATCTGAATTTGGCCCATATTGTGCAAGATTTAAATTTTTATTCAGCCAATATTCATACATCCTTATTTCCATTCACATTTAATCTCTTTTAATTTAGTCCTCAACAAAAAAATTACAAAAAGAAAGAAAAATTATCTTGATCCTCAATATTGTGCTCCACATCATTAAGCACAATTATTTTTATGAGAGAAAAAAGGAAACAATTTGAGGACACATTTTCACTATTTTTTTCTTAATATTGTTAGAACCATTCATTTTCACCCCATATTACATAATATTTAACACTTATTATATTTAATTTTTTATCTTAAATAACAATTGAGAAAACCCCTTTATTATACCCATCCACTATTTTCACCATTTAATCATATTTTCAACCCTCTTTTCCACCCCCTACCATTTTGCAACCCTTTACCACTCAAGAAAACTATGTTAAACCATCCCCCAACACAATTTTTATTTGTGAAGGATTAGTTTCACGTGATATCCATAAAAAAGTTATTAGATTTCATAAGAGCTCAGGATTTTAATTGAATGTTGAGTGGAGATAAATTTTTTAAAAAATAATTGTGTGTGTCAGTGTGTATATATTGCATGTGTGAGTATCCATGTGTACGTGAGTGTGTATACTTATGTCTGTGAGTGTGTATATTTTGCATGTGTGAGTTTGTAACCTTGTGTGTGTGTGTGTTTACATCTTGTGTGCATGAGTGGTACATCTTGTGTCTGTGTATCTTCGCATGTGAGTGTATGTGTGTGTATGTGTAACATTGTGTTTGTTTCTCTATGTGTGTGTTTCTGTTTGTGTTATATATCATGGAAGAAGATCATGGGAAGATAAATTTCCATAATAGGGATAAAGGAAGTCAAAGTAGATCTCCCACACCAGAAGATATGCCACTCTAAATAAAAGTTTTGTTGAACCATTTAGAGAAGCTTCTTGATTGAAAGTTGGAGGTTCTATATGAGAGGATTGAAAACCTAGAGAATAAACCAAACCCAAGTATGATCCATGATAATCCACAGTGCAATCCAGCACCACATCGCCCCACATCATGGAGGAGGAAGATGGTAAACATTGATGGTGATTTCAAGGATTTACTACAAAGAAAGAGGTTATACCAACAACCTAGAGGAGGCCAAAGGAGACCACATGATGATGAGCTACTTGGTGGGATCAAGGTGAAGGTCCCTTCATTTCAAGATAAAAGTGATCTAGAACTATAATTGAAGTGGGAGATGCAGATCAAGTAGGTATTTTCATTCCATACATATTTCGAGGATAAAAAGTTCAAAATTTCTTCCCTTGAATTTTATGATTATTATTTAATCTGGTGGGATCAAATGAAAAAGGAGAGGGATAGATATGGAAAACTTCCCATCAACACTTGGGATAACATGAAGTTTTCTTTGAGGATGTTTTTTTCCCCTCACACTACCAAAAATATATCCATAATAAACTTCATTGGATCACCCATGGGAGTAAGAGTGTAGAAGATTACTACAAGGAGATGAAAATTGACATGATTCAAGAAAACATTGAGGAGGATCCCTAAACAACCATGGAATGATTTTTAAATGGTTTAAATAGAGATATTTTTTTTATCAAGTGTAGATGTAACAACATGAAAAGATACAGAGTATGTTCTACTTAGAAACCAAGATCGAGAAACAAATCAAAAGGAGGAGAAACATGAAAGAACCCACTACCCCATTCACACCAAGGAGAAATTCAAAGAAGTAAATTGGAGAATCATCAAATCTAAAAGATGTGGTCAATCAAAAAAGTGACAAGGTAATTCTTCCACCTAAGAAACCTACTTTTGAGGATAACCAAGTAATGAATCGGGATATTCATTGTTTCAAATGTAACGAAATGGGTCGCATTTCCAGTGAATGCCCAAATTGGTACACCATGACCATAAAAAGAATGTAAAATGGGAGACTTATGGAGAGAGCTCAGAGGAGGTAGATGAGGAATCCCCTAAAATTGATAATGGAGAATTTTTGGAAGATAGTGAGATTCTTGTCACTGGGAGGGTTTTAAGCATGCAAATGACCATGGGAGAGAAAGACTAGTGGGAGAACCTTGTCCATACATGGTAAAAGATCCATGGAAAGGTATGTAGAGTTATTATCAATGGAGGAAGTTGTAGCAATGTAGCAAGCACCGAGTTGGTGGAGAAGTTGGTACTTCCATATTTGAGGCATCAACATCCATATCAGATTCAGTGGTTGAATGATTGTGGGGAGTTTAAGGTTACCAAACGGGTGAAGGTATTATTCTCCATCAGTATATGCAAGGATGAGGTATTTTACGATGTTGTTCCTATGCAGGTGTGCCATTTTTTGCGACGATCGTGGTAGTAAGATTGTCATGTTACTCATGACAGGTTCTTGAATCATCACTCTTTTGTACTCTGAGAAGAACCAATAACCCTTAACTCCATTTCCCCAAAAACAAATTTGGAAGATAACATTTTTAGAGAGAAGAAGAAAATGGGTGATGAAGAAAAAAGAGTGAAAATGAAAAAGGAGAGAATGAGGGAAAGAAATAAAATGAGAGAAGAAAAGAAATGGAGAGAAAAGAAAAATCAAGAGGAAAAAATAATTTAAGACAAGAGAAAAGTGTGATGTTGGAAAAAAAGAGTGAGGTTAAGGAATATTTATTTTCATAGAAAACCCTTCTAGTACTCATGTACAAAGTGTTGTTGATAAATACTAACAACATACCCCCTTTTCCAAATGTTTTTAAGTCTTTATTACAGGATTGCAATGTTGTCTTTCCAGAAGAGGTGCCACCAGGGTTTCCACCCATTAGAGGTATTAAACATCAAATTGACCACATACCTAGAGCATCGCTACTGAACTTCCCTGCATATCACACCAACCCATAGGACACAAATGAAATTAAAAAGGCAAGTTCAAGAACTATTGGATGTGGGATATGTTAGAGAGATTCTTAGTCCTTATGTCGCAATGCTTCTTCTAGTACCCAAGAATGATGGAACACAGAGAATGTGTATTGAATATAGAGGCATAAATAACATCATAGTTAGGTATCATCATTATATCCCTAGGTTATATTATATTCTAGATGAAAGAAATAGTTCAACTATTTTCTAAAAAAATTGATTTAATAAGTGGCTACCATCAAATTAGGATGAAAGAACAAGATGAGTGGAAAACTATATTTAAGACAAAACATGAAATTTATGAATGGTTATTCATGCCATTTAGTCTCACCAATTCACCTATCACATTTATGAGGTTAATAAATAAAGTCTTATGTTAATATATTGTAAAATTTTTGGTAGTTTACTTTGACGACATTTTGGTGTATATAAGGAATTTTCATGAACATGTAGATCACTTAAGAAAAGTAAATTCCCAAAAATTTTGGTAAGACCTTTGAAATTGAAAGTGATGCATGAAGAATTAGCATAGGAGGTGTACTCAAGTAAGAAGGTAATATTTTTTCTTTCTTTAGTGAGAAGTTAAATGGCCCAACTCTAAACTATGCTACATATGATAAAGAGTTGTATGTAGTGTTTAGAGTTCTAGAAACATGGAAAATTTACCTTTGGCCTAAATTATTTATCATCTATTCTGATCATGAGGCTCTTAAATACCTTAGGATCCAAAATAAACTAAATAAGATACATTCCAGATAGATTGAATTCATTAAACTATTTCCATATGTCATCAAGCATAAAAAGGGTGAAGAAAATATTGTGGTTGATGCACATTTACATAGATATTATCTCTTATATTTGTTGGATTCTAAAATCCTCAGTTTTGAATACATTAAGGATTTATATGCCACTGATATAGATTTTTTGAACTTTATGGTCATTTTAAACCTAGATTTAGTTGGTAAAATTTTTATTTACATGATGGATTTGTACTCCGGATTGATAAGATTTGTATTTTTAATTTCTCTATCTGTTTACTTTTACTAAAGGAGTCACATTATAGTGGGCTAATGGGATATTTTTGTGTTTTAAAATCTTTAATCATTCTAAGTGAAAAATTTTATTGGCCTTGGATGTCGAGAGATGTTGAAAATTTTGTGGGAAAGTGCATTGTCTATCATAAAGACAAAACTAAACTGAACCCACATGGATTATATCTTCCTCTCCCAATCCAAAACACCCCTTGGGAAAGGAATTAATTATGAGGTTACCAAGGACTAAGAGGGGGAGAGATTCCATTTTTTTGTGGTGGATCAGTTTTCTAAAATGGAACATTTTATTCCTTGTCACAAAATAGATGATGCCACTAACATTGAAACACTTTACTTTCAATAAGTAGTCAAAATCCATTTAAATTCCAAGGATGATTTAGTTAGATCGATACACAAAATTCCTATGTTACTTTTGGAAGACCTTATGAAGCAAATTGGGTATAAAGTTACTATTTTCCACTACTTTTCATCCAAAACCGATGCGAAAATATAGGTGGTGAATCAGACACTATCATCCCTTCTACAAAAAATTGTCAAGAAGAATCTAAAGAATTGGGAGGAGTGTCTTCCACTTGTAGAATTATAATATAATAGGGCCAAGCATTCTACTAATAATTATTATCCATTTGAAATTATTTATATCTTTAAAACCCTTTCCTTTATTGATCTTGTTCTTTTTTACTTTTTAGGAAGCAACTAATATGGATGCAAAAGGGCATGCAGAATTTATCAAGAAACTCCATTAAAATGCATGGAAAAATATTGAGCAGATGACCCAGAAATACATTGATCGTGCAAACAAGGGTTGTAAGATAGTGTTGTTTGAGGCCAGTGACTTAGTCTGGATTCACATGTAGAAGGAAATATTTCCTGATAAATGGAAATCAAAACTCATACCATGAGGAGACATACATTTATGAGGGATCGAGAAGATTGACGACAATGATTACTAGATAGGTCTCTCGGGTGATTATGGTGTAAGTGACACTTTCAATGTTTATGATATTTCTAATTTTTCAGGTATGGAGGATGGAGAGTTGAGGATGAATCCTTTTCAAGAAGGGGTGGATGATGGGACCATGTTGAAGGAACTGAGATGATTCCCCCGGTGGAGGATTTGGATTTTCAAGGCCCGATGATGTGAAGGAGATTAAAGAGGTTGAATGATACAATGAGCACCCATCTAACATCATTAAAGACCCAATTGATCTTGCCTTACATGGATAGAGAAAATGGGCTTATAATCTCACCTATCCAATCCCAAACATAATCTTTAAAGCTTGTCCCACAAGTTTGCATGAATTTTGGAAGCCTTACCCACATGGAGGATTCTAGAATGGCATCATTGGACACCAAATTCTAATATGTCGAGCTTGGCAGTCAAAGTCAAATCTGGTGGAATATAGTTAGAAAGTTGTGTGCAACTTTTTCAAAAAGTCTTTGGTAGACTTTATATTTTTGACTTTAAGGGGACAAGGTAGGTTTAGCCTTTATGACTTTATGGTATTAGACCCTTGACTATTGTATCACCCCTTGGCTATAAATAGACACCCTCATGGCACTTGTAATGCATTAAAGATTGTAATAGAGATCTTATGCTTTGTTTCTCTCGGTTATGTGAGGATTTTTTTGGTTTTCCCCCTTTCTCTTATGTATTATTGCTTTGTCAATCTACAAGTTAGATTGGTGATCCAAGATCACAAAGCCCCCAATTTCATGCCTCAACCTAAGTACGTTGTTGTGTGGATTGGATATCATATCCCTCCATTGAGTGTGTTCTCTAAGCAGTAGGTCGTGCTCCTTATAGCGCTGATTGACTACTTGCATCCACTATCCATAATCATCATCCACCACTTAGCCCAAAACCACATCCTTCATCCACCGCCCTAAACTATGAAGATCAAGCCACCCCGTGCGTCCCACATCAAAAACTCTAAAAACCCTAAAAATCCTAAAATAGCCCTCAAAATCCCTGAAAACATAAAAAACCCTGAAAATTCCTTTAAACCCGTAAAATCCCCTAAAACCCCTAAAAACCCACTAAAAACTCTAAAATCCTTAAAACTACTAAAAATGTTAAAAAACATTAAAATACCTTTAAATCCCTAAAAAACTAAAAAAACCCCAAAAGACCCTAAAAACCTTGAAAACCCCTAAAAACCCTTAAAAACAACGAAAGCCCCGAAAACCCCATAAAATATCTAAAAACCCTAAAAACCATATAAGTCCTACAAAATCCCTAAAAATCCATAAAATGTAAAAATCATTAAAATCCTGAAAAAAACCCCCTGAAAATGATAAAAACCCCTCAAAACCCTAAAAACCCATAAAACCCTAAAACAACTAAAAATTTAAAAAACCTTTAAAACATCTAATAACTCAAAAAAACCCCAAAAAACTGTGAAAACCTAAAAACCCTCTAAATCCAAAAAAACCCTACAAATCCCTAAGAAAGTAAAAAACCCTAAACCCCCCCCCCAAATACCATACAAATCCCTAAGAACCATAAAACCCATAAAATCCCAATAAAAACTCTAAAAACTCTTAAAACCCCTAAAAATATTAAAACTCTAAAAAACCATTAAAATCCTAAAAACCCCCTAAAAATCCATGAAAATGTATAAAAACCCTAAAAACCCTAAAAACCCCTAAAAACCATAAAAACCCTTAAACCCATACAAACCCTTAAAACCAACTAAAAAATCTAAAAATCCCTAAAAACATTAAAAACACTAAAAACATTAAAACCCATAAAAAGTAAAAAAACTATAAAAACCCCAAGAGACCAAAAAACGATGAAAAACACTCAAAATCCCTAAAAACCATAAAACCGTAAAAACTAAAAAAATCCTAAAACCCCCCCAAATATCAATGAAAAATTAAGAAAACCCTAAAATCCCTAAAAATTATAAAATCCATTGAAAACCCTAAAAACCCAAAAAATCAATAAAAACCCTAAAAACCACTAAAAACACTAAAACAGCTCTAAACTCTTAAAAACATGGAAAAACTATAAAAAATATTAAAACCCCAAAAACACAAAAAAAATTACAAAACCCCAAAAGACCCTAAAAACATTGAAAATCCCTAAAAACTCTAAAAACCCCATAAAACCCTCAAAATCCATAAAAACCCTAAAAACCCTAAAGATCATAAAATTGAACTAAAAATCCCTGAAATCATAGAAAAACAAAAAAACCATGAAAACCACTAAAAATAATAAAATCCCTAAAACCCTTAAAAACCAAAAAAACCAAAAAACCCTAAAAAACCACTAAAAACTCTAAAAACCCATAAAACCCCTAAAATGTTAAAAAATATAAAAAATATTTAAACCCCTAAAAACTCCAAAAAACCTCCAAAACCCCAAAAGACCCTAAAATCCTGAAAAATCCTAAAAACAATAAAAAACACCCCCCACAAAATCCCTAAAAACCCTAAAAACCCATAAAACCATAAAAAACCTAAAACCCCTAAAAATCCCTGAAACGTAAATGACATTAAATAACCTAAAACCTCCATAAAACCATAAAACCCCTAAAAACCCTAAAAAACCCTACAACCCTTAAAAATTCTAAAAATCCTAAAAGTACCTAAAAACATAAAAAACCCTAAAAACCCTGAAAACCATAAAACCACTAAAAACCTTAAAAAACTAAAAACCCATAAACCACTAAGAATTCTAAATACCCTCAAAACCCTTAAAGACGTTAAAAATGTTAAAAAACTCTAAAAAAACATAAAAACCCTAAAAATCCCAAAAGACCGTAAAAAACCTAAAAAACCTTGAAAACCTCCGTAAAAGCCCTCAAAATCCCTAAAAACCCTAAAAACAAAAAAAAATCCTAAAAGATCTAAAAATCCATGATAATGTAAATAATCCTAAAAACCTTAAAAACCACTAAAAATCATAAAAACTTTTAAAAACATTAAAAATCCCTAAACCCCATAAAAATTGAAAAGACACACTAAAACTCTAAAAACCCTAAACACCCCTAAAAATGTTAGAAAATGTTAAAAACTCTAAAAAACTTTAAAACCCCAAAAAAAATCAAAACAAACCCAAAAGACCCTAAAACCCTAAAAACCCCTAAAAAACCCAAAAAACCCTAAAATATACTGAAAAACCCCAAAAATCCTAAAAACCTCTAAAACTGTAAAAATCCAAAAAAACACTAAAAATCCTTAAAAATCTAAAAAACCCTAAAAACCCTAAAAATCCCAAGAAAACCATAAAAACCCATAAAAACGTTAAAATATGCTAAAACCCTAAAAAACAATAAAAACTCTAACAACCCTTAAAACCCCTAAAAATGTTAAAAGCATTAAAAAACTTTTAAAAACCTTAAAAACCCTTAAAAACTCAAAATACCCTAAAACTCTCAAAAAACCCTACAAATGCTAAAAAACACTAAAAACCATAAAAACCTAAAAACCATAAAAACCCTAAAAATCCCTAAATACCCTAAAAACATTAAAATCATAAAAATCCTAAAAAATCCTTAAAATCCCCGAAAATGTAAAAACCCCTAAAACCTCTGAAAATCCCCTAAAAACCATAAAACCCACTAAAATCCTTTAAAAAACCAAAAAAACCATAAAATACCAAAAAACCTACTAAAAACTCTAAAACCCCTTTAAACCCCTTCAATATTAAAAAACACTAAAAAACCGTAAAACCCCCAAAAACTAAAAAAACTCTAAAACCCCAAAAAGTCCCTAAAATCCCTGAAAACCTTAAAAACCCTGAAAACCCTGAAAACCCTAGAAAACCCTAAAATCCCTAAAAATCCCTAAAAATCAAAAATATCATAAAAACCCCAAAAAATCCCAAAAAACCCCTGAAAACATAGGAATCCCTTAAAACCCTGAAAAAACCATGAAAACCCTAAAACCCCATAAAAACCTTAAAAACCAATAAAAACTCAAAAAAGTAATTAAACCCCTAAAAACTTTAAAAATGACAAAAAAATTCTAAAAACCTTAAAACCCTAAAAAAATAAAAAAACTATAAACCCAAAAGACCCGAAAAACCCGGAAAACCCTTAAAACCCTAAAAGCCCTTGAAAACCCATAAAACCCTCAAAATCCCTAAATAACCTAAAACCCCCAAAAAATTATAAAAATCCTAAAAAGGATAAAAATCCAAAAAAACATAAAATCCCTAAAAACCCAGAAAACCCCTGAAAACCATAAAAACCCCTCAAACCTAAAAATACCCTAAAACTGCATAAAAGCCCACTAAAAACTGTGAAAACCCTCAAAACCCCTAAAAATATTAAAAACTATATAAACCCTAAAAAATAAAAAAACACCAAAAACCCATAAGACCCTAGAAACCTTGAAAAACCAAAAAAAACATGAAAATTCCTAAAAACACTGAAAATCCCTAAAAACCCTAAAAACCCCAAAAAACACAAAAAACCATTAAGATCCTAAAAAATCTTTGAAAACATAAAAACCCTAAAAACCCTGAAGAACCCCCTAAAAACCATAAGACCCCAAAAAACCCTAAAAAGCCATTAAAAACTATAAAATCCCTCAAACCCCCTAGAAATGTTAAAAACCGCTTAAAACTCTTAAAAACCTTAGAAAACATAAAAAAATAAATAAAAACCCTAAAAAACCCAAAAAAGTCCTTAAAAACCCAGAAAAACACTAAAACCTAAAAAAACGCTGAAAAACCCTAAAAATCCCCCTCAATACCATAAAACCCCCCAAAACCTTAAAAACACTAAAAAACAGTAAAAATCCAAAAAAAACTAAAAACTCTAAAAACCCTTTAAACCCCTAAAAATGCTTAAAAACTCTAAAAAACCTTAATACCCCTAAAAACTCAAAAAACCCCAAAAAACCCTGAAAACCCTAAAAACCCTCGAAATCCCAAAAAACCCCTAAAAACTATAAAAATCCAAAAAAACCCCTAAAGATCCCTGAAAACTTAAAAAACCCTAAAAATCCCCCAAATACCATAAAAATCTAATAAAAACTCTAAAAACTCTCAAAACCCCTAAAAATATAAAAAACTCTAAAAAACCATAAAAATCCTAAAAACCCCTAAAAATCCATGAAAATGTATAAAAACCCTAAAAACCCAGAAAACCCCTAAAAACCATAAAAACCCTTAAACCATAGAAACCCTAAAAACAAACTAAAAAATCTAAAAATACTTAAAATCCCTAAAAACATTAAAAACAATAAAAATGTTTAAACCCTTAAAAAGTCAAAAAAAAAACCATAAAAATCCAAAAAGACCCAAAAAAACCATGAAAATACCCTAAAATCCATCAAAATCCCTAAAAACCATAAAACCGTAAAAACTATAAAAATCCTAAAAAACCCCTAAAAATCCATAAAAAAGTAAAAAAAACCCTAAAATCCCTAAAAACCATAAAATCCACTGAAAACCTTAAAAACCCAAAAAACCAATAAAACCCCAAAAAACCACTAAAAACTCTGAAACATCTTTAAACTCCTAAAAACCTTAAAAAAACTCTAAAACGCCATAAAACCCCAAAAACAAAAAAAAATCCCAAAAGCCCAAAAGACCCTAAAAACATTGAAAAACCCTAAAAACTCTGGAAACCACATAAAACCCTGAAAATCCATAAAAACCCTTAAAACCCCTAAAATGTTAAAAAATGTTAAAAAATCTAAAAAATAGTAAAAACCCTAAAAAATCCAAAAAAAACCATAAAACCCAAAAGACCCTAAAAATCCTTAAAATCCTAAAACCTATAAAAAAACAACCCCCCCAAAAAATCCCTAAAAACCCTTAAAAACCATAAACACCATAAAAAATCCTAAAAACCCCTAAAAATCCCTCAAACATAAAAGACCTTAAAAACCCTAAAACCCCCCTCCCCCTAAAAACCATAAAACTCCAAAAATCATTAAAAACCCATATAAACCCTAAAAATCCACTAAAAAATCTAAAACCCCTAAAAACTTTTAAATTTTTTAAAAACACTAAAAAACATTAAAAACCCTGAAAAACTAAAAAAAACCAAAAAACCCCAAAAAGACCCTAACAACCCAGAAAGCCCCTAAAACCCCTAAAAATCCTAAAACCCTAAAAACCCTAAAAACCCTTAAAATCCTTAAAAATTGTAAAAACCATTAAAACTATAAAAATACTAAAAAAAAGTCCTTCAAATCCCTAAAAATGTAAAATACCATAAAAACCCAGAAAATCCCCTGAAAACCATAAAAACCCCTAAATACTTAAAAACCACTAAAACCCCATGAAATCCATAAAACCCACCAAAAACAAAAAAATACCCTTAAAACATCTAAAAACATTAAAAAACGTTAAAAACTAGAAAAAACCATAAAAATCCATAAAAATCCCTAAAAATCCTTGAAAAAGTAAAAAACCCTAAAAACCCAGAAAGACCCCTAAAAATCAGAAAACCCCTACAAACCTTAAGACCCTAAAAACCCACAAAAACCATTAAAAACCACTAAAAATATTGAAATTCTTAAAACCCCTACAAAAAATTAAAAAAACACTAAATATCATTAAAACCCTAAAAACCTTACAAAACCAAAAAACCCTGAAAAAACCACTAAAACCCTAAAAACCCCTAAAATGTTAAAAAATTAAAAAATATTAAAACCCCTAAAAACTCAAAAAAAAAAAACTAAAACCCCAAAAGACCCTAAAAATCATAATAAATCCTAAAAACCATAACCCCCCCCCCCCCCCACAAAATCCCTAAAAACCTGAAAAAACAATAAAACCCATAAAAAACCTAAAAAACACAAAAAAAATCCCTAAACCATAAAAGACCTTTAAAACCCTAAAACCCTCCTTATAACCATAAAACCCCTAAAATCATTAAAAACACATATAAACCCTAAAAAGTCACTAAATACTCTAAAACACCTAAAAACTTTAAAAAATGTTAAAAACACTAAAAAACCTTAAAAACCCTGAAAAACTCAAAAAAACCACAAAACCCCAAAAAGACCATAAAAACCCCTAAATATTTAAAAGCCACTAAAACCCCATAAAATCCATAAAACCCACTAAAAACACCAAAAACCCTTTAAACCTATAAAAACATTAAAACATGTTAAAAACTCTAAAAAACCTTAAAAACCCTAGAAAAAATAAAAAAAAACCCAAAAGACCCTAAAAACCTTGAAGACCCCTAAAAACCCTAAAAATCCCTAAAAACTGTAAGAAATCTTAAAAACCATAAAAATACTTAAAAATCCCTAAAAACCCCAGAAAACATAAAAACCCCAAAAACCCCTAAAAACCATAAAACACCTAAAAACCTTCAAAACCCTAAAAACCCATAAAAACTATAAAACCACAAAAAAATCTAAAAACCAAACATTAAAAAATCAAAAAAACTATAAAACCATAAAAAAACTCAAAAAACCCATAAAACCCTAAAGACCCTCAAAATCCCTAAAAACTCTACAAACCCTAAAAACCATAAAAATCCTAAAAAATCCCTAAAAATACTTGAAAAGGTAAAAAAACCCTAAAAACCCTAAGAAACAGCTAAAAACGATCAATACCCCTAAAACCTCATAAAAAACCTAAAACCACTGAAAATCTAGAAACCCTTAAAAATGTTAAAAATGTTAAAAAACTATAAAAAAACATAAAAATCCAAAAAACTCAAAAAACCCTAAAGACCCAAAAAAGACCCCAAAAACCAAAAAATCCCAAAAAAAAAAGAAAACACATTGAAAACCCCTAAAACCCCTCAAAATCCCTAAAAACCCTTAAAAAACCTAAAAACCATAAAAATACTAAAAATCCCTAAAAACTTTAAAAATCCATAACACCCCTAAAGACCTTAAAAATCCAAAAAAACCAAAAAAACCCTAAAACCACTAAAAACTTTAAAAACCCCTTTAAATGACTAAAAAGATTTTAAAAAAGTTACAATACTCTAAAAACCCTTAAAAACCATAAAAACACAAAAAAACCCTAAGGACCCAAAATACCCTAAAGACCCTGAAAAACCCTAATACCCCAAAACCTTGAAAAACTCTTAAACCCTCAAAATCCCTAAAAACCCTAAAAAACCATAAAAACCATGAAATCCTAAAAAATCTCTAAAAATCCATGAAAAAGTAAAAAATTCTAAAAACCCACTAAAAACATTAAAAAAATCCTAAAAACCCATAAAAATTCTAAAAACCACTTAAAACTCTTAAAACCCTTAAAACTGTTAAAAATCTTAAAAACTCAAAAAAAACCTTAAAAACCCTAGAAAACTCAAAAAATCCTAAAAACCCGAAAAGATCAAAAAACTCAAAAAAACCCTGAAAAAACCCAAAAACCCCTCAAAATCCCTAAAAAACCTAAAATCCATAAAAATCCTAAAAAATCACTAAAAATTAATAAAAACGTAAAAACTCTAAAAACCTTGAAAAACCCATGAAAACCATAAAACCTATAAAACCCATAAACCATTAAAAATCTATAAAAACCTTCAAAATCCACTAAAAACTCTAAAATCCTTTAAACCCCTAAAAATATTAAAACGTTAAAAAATTCTAAAAAACCTTTAAAACCCTAAAAAACTCAGAAAACCACCTAAAACACAAAAAGACACTAAAAACCCAGAAAAATCCAAAAATCCCTAAAAAACCCAGAAAAACCATAACAATCCTAAAAATCCCAGAAAACAAAAAACCCTAAAACCCTTAAAAACCCCTTAAAACAATAAAAACCACTAAAAACCTTCAAAAACCAAAAAAAAACCAAAAACCCAAATAAAATTCCTAAAAACCACAAAATACTCTAAAAATATTTTAAACCCATAAAAATGTCAAAAACGTTAAAATGCTGTAAAAAACATTAAAATCCCTAAAAGCTAAAAAAACCCAAAAGACACAAAAGTATTCTGAAAACCATGAAAACCCATAAAATCCTAAAAAACCTGGAAAAGCCCCTAAAAAACATAAAAACCCATAAAAACCTTTAAAACCCTTAAACCCATAAAAACTCACTAAAAATTCTAAAAACCCATAAAAACGTAAAAAGCATAAAAAAAACACTAAAAACCCTTAAAAATCATAAAAAACTCAAAAAAACCCCAAATACCCAAAAAGTCCCTAAAACCATAAAAAACCATAAAACCCATCAAAATCCATAAAGTACATAAAAACCCACAAAATCCATAAAAATCCTACAAAATCCATAAAAATCCTTCAAAATGTAAAAACCGTAAAAACCCCTAAAAATCATAAAACCCCTAAAAATCATAAAACCCCTAAAAACAAAAAAAACCCTAAAAACCCATAAAATCCCTAAAACCCACTAAAAACTCTAAAACCCCTTAAAACCCCTAAAAATGTTAAAAATGTTAAAAACTCTAAAAAACCTTAAATACAACAAAAAACTCAAAAAAACATTAAAAACCTAAAAAGATCCAAAACACCTTAAAAACCCCTAAAAACCCCATAAAACCATAAAACCCCTCAAAATCCCGAAAACCCCAATAAAACCCTAAAAACCAAAAAAATCCAAAAAAAACCCAAAAAATCCATGAAGACATAAAAAAACATAAAGAGCCCTAAAAACCATAAAACCCCTTAAAACAAAAAAACCCATTAGACCCCTAGAAACCACAAAAATCTAAAAACCCTAAAAACCCCTAAAACCGTTAAAAATGTTAAGAAAACTCTGAAAAACTATAAACCCCCTAAAAAGTCAAAAAGACCTTAAAAAACCCAAAAAACCTGAAAAGGGATAAAAACCCTAGAAAACCCTGAAAACCCCTAAAACCCTTAAAATCCTTAAAACCCGTAAAAAACCAGAAAAACCATAAAAATCCTAAAATATCCACAAAAATACCTGAAAAATAAAAAACCATGAAATTCATGAAAATCCCCTAAAAACCATAAAACAAAAAAACTTTTAAAAACCCTAAAAATCCATAAAAAATTAAAAAACCACTAAAAACATTAAACCCCTTTAAACCCCTGAAAATGTTAAAAATCTAAAAATCCCTCAAAATCCCTCAACCCCCAACTATAAAATTCCTAATAAATCCTTACAAATCACAAAAAATGTAAAAACACCTAAAAATCTTAAAAAAACCCTAAAAACCATAAAATCCATAAACACCTTAAAAACCCAATAAACCCATAACAACCCTAAAACCCGATAAAAACTCTAAAACCCCTCAAAAATGATAAAATTGTTAAAAAACTCTAAAAACAGTTAAAACTAATAAAAACTAAAAAAACATAAAAACCTAAAAACACCATAAAATCCCTGAAATTCCCTAAAAAACATTGAAAACCCCTAAAAATTCTAAAAATACATAAAAACCCTAAAAACCCCAAAAAACATAAAAATCCTAAAAAACCATAAAATTCCTTGAAAATGTAAAAAACCCAAAAAACCACTAGAAAACCATATAAACCCCTCAAAACCTTAAAAAATCCTAGATTACCGTCAAATCCCAAAAAAAACTTCTAAAACTCTAAAACCCCTTGAAACCTCTAAAAATGCTAAAAAACATTCAAAAACTCTAAATAATATTGAAAACCCTAAAAAACATAAAAAGACCCTAGAAAACAGAAAAAGACCCTAAAACCCTAGAATCCTCTAAACCCCTAAAAAACCTGAAAACCCCCTAAAACCCCTAAAAATTCCTAAAAACCATAAAAACCCTAAAAACCATAAAAATCATAAAAATGTCCGAAAAATACTTGATAATATAAAAAAACCTAATGTTCTGAAAAACCCATGAAAACCAAAAAGACCCTTAAATCCAAAAAAACACTAAAACCCATAAAACCCCTAAAACTCCTAAAACCATAAAAACCCTTAAAACCCCTTATTTTTTTAAAAAAAAAACTCTAAAAATATTAAAACCCCAAGAAACTCAAAAAAACCCTAAAACCCAAAAGATCCCAAAAACCCTGAAAAAACCCTAAAACCCCAAAGAAAATCCCTAAAACCCTAAAACACCCTAAAACCCCTCAAAAATAACTAACAATCCTGAAAAACCTAAAAATAATAAAAAACATAAAAAACCCATAAAATGTAAAAAAATAAAACCTCTGCAAACAATAAAAAACCAAAAGACCTTAAAATTTCATAAAACCCCATAAAAAACCTAAATTCCACTAAAAAATATTAAAAAAATTAAACCCCTAAAATTTTTAAAAAATGTTAAAAACTCTAAAAACCTCAAAAACCCTAAAAACTCAAAAAAAAAACCTAAAAACCAAAAAATGACCCTAAAAACCAAAAAAAATAAACCCCTGAAAACACCTAAAATCCCTTAAAATCCCTAAAAACCATAAAAACCATAAAGATCCTAAAATGCCCTTAAACCCCTGAAAACCCCTAAAATCACTTAAAATCCCTAAAAACCATAAAAACCATAAATTTACTAAAAAGCCCTAAAACCCCTGAAAACGTAAAAAAACCCTTAAAACCCTGAAAATCGCTCAAAATCAGAAAACCCCAACAAAACATAAAAACCCATAAAACCCCTAAAACCCCACTAAAAACTCTTAAAAATCATAACACCACTAAAAATGTTAAAAACATTAAAAACTCTAATAAACCATTAAAACCCAATAAATCTCCAAAAAACCCCTAAAACCCCAAAAAGACCGTAAAAACCGTAAAAACACTGAAAAACCTAAAAATCCCTAAACACCCTCAAAATCAATAAAAACCATAAAAACCCTAAAAAACATAAAATTGTAAAAAACCCTAAAAAACCTTGAAAACTTAAAAATCTATAAAAACACTGAAAACCCCATGCAAACCATAAAAACCACTAAAAACCCTAAAAACCCTAAAAAGCACTAAAAACTCTAAACCCCCTAAAAATGTTTAAAAAATGTTAAAAAACTCTAAAAACCCTAAAAACTAAAAAACAACCTGAAAAGCCAAAATGACCCTAAAAACCCAAAAAACCCCTAAAAACCCTAAAAATCCATGAAAACCCCTAAGAACCCTCAAAATCCATAAAACCCTAAAAACCCCTAAAAATCATAAAAATCCTAAAAAACACTAAAAATCACTAAAAATGTAAAAAAACCCTAAAATCCCTAAAAAAAGAAAACCTTAAAATCCTTAAAACCCAAAAAACCAATAAAAACCACTAAAAACTCTAAAAACACTTAAGACCCCTAAAAATGTTAAAAATATTAAAAAACTCTAAAAACCTTAAAAACCCAAAAAAACATAAAAAACTGATAAAACCCAAAAAATATACTAAAAACCCATAAAACCCCTAAACAACCTAAAAACCCTAAAAAACTCTAAAACCCCTCAAAATCCCTAAAACCCTAAAACCCCTAAAAACCATGAAAATCCTAAAAAATCCCTAAAACCCTGCAAACATAGGAAACCCTAAAAACAATGAAAACCCCAAAAACCATAAAATTCCCTAAAACCATAAAAACAGTAAAAACCCATAAAACCCTTAAACTACTAAAAACTCTAAAACCCTTTAAACCCCTAAAAATGTAAGAAAATAATAAAACTACCAAAAACCTAAAAAACTCAAAAAAAACCCCTAAAAACCCTCAAAATCCCTGAAAACCTTAAAAACCATAACAATCCAAAAAAATCCCGAAAAATCCCAAAAAAAATTAAAATCCCCTAAAAACCCTGAAGACCCCTTGAAAACCATAAAAAACCCTAAACACCATAAAAAACCTAAAAACCCACAAAAACCCTAAAGCCCCACTAAAAACTCTAAAAAACCTTAAACCCCTAAAAAAACTCAAAAAAACCCAAAAACCCAAAAGACCCTAAAAACTCGAAAAAACCCTAAAAATCATAAACAACTGTGAAAATACCTCAAACCCCTTGAAATCTCTAAAAACCATAAAAACCATAAAAAAATCCCTAAAAATATCTAAAAATTTTAAAAACATTAAAACCCTGAAAACCCAATGAAAACCATAAAAACTTATAAAAACCTTAAAAACCCTAAAAACCTATAAAAACCTATAAAAACCCCAAACCACTAAAAACTCTAAAAAACCTAAAAACCCAAATACTCAAAAAAAAACAAAAAGACCCTAAAAACCCTGCAAAATCCTAAAAACTCTAAAAAACCCTGAAAACTACTAAAAAATCTCAAAATCCCTAAAACCCCTAAAAACCCAAAAAACCCTAAAACCATAAGAATCCTAAAAATGCCTTGAAAATCCCTAAAAACGTAAAAACCCCCAATAACCCTGAAAAAATCATGAAAACAAAAAAAACCATAAAAACCTTAAAAACCCCTAAAAACCCATAAAAACCCTAGAAACAACTAAAAACATTATAAAACAATAAAAAGTCTAAAAAGCCTTAAAACCCCAAATAATTTAAAAAAACTCTAAAACTCCAAAAGACCCAAAAAACCAAGAAAAATGCTAAAAACATTGAAAACCCTAAAAACCCTTCAAACCATAAAATACTAAAAAATCCATAAAAATCCCTAAAAACATAAAATCCCTATAAACATTGAAAACCCCCTAAAAACCATAAATACCCCTAAACAACTTAAAAATCCCTAAAACCTCTAGAACCACTAAAAAGACTAAAACCCTTAAATCCCTTAAAAATGTTAAAAACACAAAAAACCTTAAAACCCCTAAAAAAATTAAAAAACCCCTAAAAACCCAAAAACACCCTAAAACCCATAAAAACTATAAAAACCGTAGAAAACCTTGAAACCCCCTAAAACACAAAAAATCCCAAAAAACCCTAAAACCAATAAAATATTTACAAATCCCTAAAAATACTTGAAAATGTAATAAACCCTAAAACCCTAAATACCCCTAAAAATCATAAAAACACCTGAAAACCTTAAAAACCCCAAAGAATCTAAAAAATCTAAAAACAAACTAATAACTTCTAAAATCCATAAAACCCCTAAAAACTTTAAAAAGTTTTAAAAACCTTAAAACCCCTATAAACTCAAAAAAAAACCCAAGAAACCCCCCTAAACCACTCAAAATTCTTAAAAACCATAAAAAAAACTGATGAGAACTGTGTTGAAGGCACCAAGTCGATTTCATAGGTGGAAGAGTTAGATTTGCAAGGCCTGAGGACATGAGGGAGATTAAAGATATTGAATGCTACAATGGGAACCCATCTCACATCATTAAAGGCCTAATGGATCTTTCCTTGCATAGATGGAGAAAATGGGCCTAGAATATCACTTATTCAAGCCCAAACATGATGTTTAAAGATTGGACCACATGGTTTCACAAATTTTGGAAGCGTTGCCCTCATAGAGGATTCTAGAATGGCCTCTTTTGACACCAAACTCAACTCCAGAGGGCTAGGTACTAAAAGTCAAATTTGGTGGGCTATATTTGGAAAGTTATGTACTACTTTTCCAAAAAGTATTTAGAAGACAATATCTTTTTTAATTTAAGGGTAAAATATAGGTTTAGCCTTTATAACTTTAGGGTATTATACCCTTGACTATTGTAACACCACTTAGATATAAATATCCACCCCCATGGCACTTATAATTCATTAAAGATTGTAATATAGTGCTTATGATTGGTTTCTCTCCATTATGTTAGGATTGTTTCAGTTTTCCCACTTGCTCTTATGCATTCTTACTTTGTCAATCTACAAGTTAGATTAATGATCCAATATCACAAATCACCCAATTATGTGACTCAACCCAAGTGTGTTGTTGTGTGTATTGGCTATCACATACCTCCATTGAGTGTGTAGTCTATGTAGTTTGTCATCATCCTTATTGAGTTGATTGAATAATTACATCCACTATCCATACCCATCATCCACCACTTAGCCCTGAACCACATCCTTCATCCCCCTCCCTAAGCCATGATAATCGATCCACCCTATGCATCTCGCATCAGTTGGTATCAGATCTTTGGTTGACACAGTAGGCATCTATCCCTTCATTTAAATTATTTTTACCCATTTCCCTCTTTATCTTTCTATATTATCCACCCATTCAAAAAAAAACCCTTTCCTTGAAAAACTCTAAATTTGGCCCATATTGTGCAAGATTTAAATATTTATTAATCCAATATTCATACATCCTTATTTACATTCACATTTAATCTATTTTAATTTAGTCCTCAACAAAAAAATTACAAAAAAAAGAAAAATTCTCTTGATCCTCAATATTGTGCTCCACATCATTAAGAACTATTATTTTTATGAGAGAAAAAAGGAAAAAAATTGAGGACACATTTTCACTATTTTTTTCTTCATATTGTTAGCACCATTAATTTTCACCCCATATCACATAATATTTAACTCTTATTATATTTAAATTTTTATCTTTAATAAAAATTGAGAAAACCCATTTATTAAACCCATCCACTATTTTTCACCATTTAATCATATTTTCAACCCTCTTTTCCACCCTCTTCCATTTTTCAACCCTTTACCACTCAAACAAACTGTGTTAAACCATCCCCCAAAATAATATTTATTTGGGAATGATTTGTGGGACGTGATATCCATAAAAAAAGTATTATATTTCATAAGAGCTCTGGATTTTAATTGAATGTTGAGTGGAGATTAATTTTGAAAAAAATAATTGTGTGTGTCAGTGTGTATATATTGCATGTGTGAGTATCCATGTGTACATGAGTGTGTATCCTTGTTTATGTGAGTGTGTATATTTTTCATGTGTGAGTTTGTAACCTTGTGTGTGTGTGTGTGTACATCTTGTGTGCATGAGTGGTACATCTTGTGTCTGTGTATCTTCGCATGTGAGTGTATGTGTGTGTATGTGTAACATTGTGTTTGTTTCTCTATGTGTGTGTTTCTGTTTGTGTTATATATCATGGCAGAAGATCATGGGAAGAGAAATTCCCATTCTAGCGATAAAGGAAGTCAAAGTAGATCTCCCACACCAGAAGATGCGTCACTCTAAATAAAATTTTTGTTGAGCCATTTAGAGAAGATTCTTGATAGAAAGTTGGAGGTTTTACATGAGAGGATTGAAAAACTAGAGAATAAACTAAGCCCAAGGATGATCCATGATAATCCATAGTGCACTCCAACACCACATCGCCCCACATCATGGAGGAGGAAGATGGTAAACATTGATGGTGATTTCAAGGATTACCACAAAGGAAGAGGTTATACCAACAACCTTGAGGAGGCCAAACGAGACCACAATATGATGAGTTACTTGGCGGGATCAAGGTGAAGGTCCCTTAATTTCAAGATAAAAGTGATCTAGAACTATACTTGAAGTGGGAGATGCAGATCAAGTAGGTGTATTAATTCCATACATATTTCGAGGATAAAAAGTTCAAACTTTCTTCCCTTGAATGTTATGATTATTCTTTAATCTGGTGGGATCAAATGAAAAAGGAGAGGGCCAGATATGGAAAACGTCCCATCAACACTTGGTATGACATAAAGTTTTCCATGAGGAAGTGTTTTTACCCTCACACTACCACAAATATATCCATAATAAACTTCAGTGGATCACCCATGGGAGTAAGAGTGTATAATATTACTACAAGGATATGAAAATTGACATGATTCAAGAAAACATTGAGGAGGATCCATAGACAACCATGGCATGATATTTACATGGGTTAAATAGAGATATTTTTTATCAAGTGGAGATGTAACAACATGAAAAGATACAGAATATGTTTTACTAAGCAACCAAGATCGAGAAACAAATCAAAAGGAGGAGAAACATGAAAAAACCCACTACCCCTCTCACACCATAGAGAAATTAAAAGAATTAAATTGGAGAATCATCAAATCTAAAAGATGTGGTTTATCAAAAAAGTGACAAGGTAATTATTCCACCTAAGAAACCTACTTTTGAGGATAACCAAGCAAGGAATCGGGATATTCATTGTTTCAAATGTAAAGGAATGGGTCACATTTCCAGTGAATGCCCAAAATGGTACACCATGACCATAAAAATCATGGAAATTGGGAGACTTGTGGAGAGAGATCAGAGGAGGTTGATGAGAAATCCCCTAAAATTGATAATGGAGAATTTGTGGAAGATAGTGAGATTCTTGTCACTAAGAGGGTTTTAAGCACACAAATGACCATGGGAGAGAAGGACTAGTGGGAGAACCTTGTCCATACATGGTAAAATATCCATGGAAAGGTATGCAGATTTATTATTGATTGAGGAAGTTGTAGAAATGTAGCAAGCACTGAGTTGGTGGAGAAGTTGGTACTTCCATTTTTGAGGTGTTAAAATTCATATCAGATTCAGTGGTTGAGTGATTATGGAGAGTTGAAGGTTACCAAACGTGTGAAGGAATTATTATCCATCAGTATATGCAAGGATGAGGTATTTGGAGATGTTGTTCCTATACAGGTATGCCATTTTTTGGGATGATCATGGTAGTAAGATTTTCATGTTACTCATGACAGGTTCTTGAATCATCACTCTTTTGTACTCTGAGGGGAACCAATAACCCTTAACCCCATGTCCCCAAATTTTTTTTGGAAGATAACATTTTTATAGAGTAGAAGAAAATGAGTGATGAAGAAGAAAGAGTGAAAATGAAAAAGGAGAGAATGAGGGAAGGAGATAAAATGAGAGAAGAAAAGAAATGGAGAGAAAAGAAAAATCAAGAGGAAAAAAGAATTTAAGATAAGAGAAAAGTGTGATGTTGGAAAAAAAAGAGTGAGGTTAAGGAAGATTTATTTTCATATAAAACCGTTCTAGTACTCATGTACAAAGTGTTGTTGATAAATACTAACAACATACCCCCCTTTTCCAAATGTTTTTGTGTCTTTATTATAGGATTGCAATGTTGTCTTTCTATAAGAGGTTCCATAGGGTTTTCCACCCATTAGAGGTATTGAACATGAAATTGACCACATACCCAGAGCATCACTACTGAACCTCCCTGCATATCACACCAACCCATAGGACACAAAATAAATTAAAAGGAAATTTCAAGAGCTATTGGATGTGGGATATGTTAGAGAGATTCTTAGTCTTTAGGTCACACTGCTTCTTCTAGTACCCAAGAATGATGGAACACGGAGAATTTTTATTGACTATAGAGGCATAAATAACATCATAGTTAGGTATCATCATCATATCCCTAGGTTATATGATATTCTAGATGAATTAAATGGTTTGACTATTTTCCAAAAAATTGATTTAATAAGTGGATACCATCAAATTGGATGAAAAAAAAGATGAGTGGAAAACTGCATTTAAGACAAAACTTGGACTTTATGAATGGTTATTCATGCCATTTAGTCTCACCAATTCACCTATCGCATTTATGAGGTTAATAAATAACGTCTTATGTGAATATATTGTAAAATTTTTGGTAGTTTACTTTGACGACATTTTGGTGTATATAAGGAATTTTCATGAACATGTAGATCACTTAAGAAAAGTAAATTCCCACAAATTTTGGTAAGACCTTTGAAATTGAATGTGATTCATGAAGAATTAGCATAGGAGGTGTACTCAAGTAAGAAGGTAATCTTGTTTCTTTCTTTAGTGAGAAGTTAAACGGACCAACTCTAAACTATGATACATATGATAAAGAGTTGTATGCAGTGTTTAGAGTTCTAGAAACATGGAAAATTTACCTTTGGCCTAAATAATTTATGATTTATTCTGATCATGAGGCTCTTAAATACCTTAGGATACAAAATAAACTAAATAGGATACATTCCAGATGGATTGAATTCATTGAACTATTTCCATATGCCATCAAGCATAAAATGGGTGAAGAAAATATTGTGGTTGATGCACATTCACATAGATATTATCTCTTATCTTTGCTGGATTCTAAAATCCTCAGTTTTGAATACATTAAGGATTTATATTCCACTGATATAGATTTTTTGAACTTTATGGTCATTGTAAACATAGATTTAGTTGGTAAACATTTTATTTACATGATGGATTCGTACTCTGGATTGATAAGATTTGTATTCCCAATTTCTCTATCTGTTTACTTTTACTAAAGGAGTCACATTATGATGGGTTAATGGGATATTTTTTTGTTTTGAAATCATTAATCATTCTAAGTGAGAATTTTTATTGTCCTTGGATGTCAAGAGATGTTGAAAATTTTGTGGGAAAGTGCATTGTCTATCATAAAGACAAAACTAAACTGAACCCACATGAATTATATCTTCCTCTCCCAATCCCCAACACCCCTTGGGAAAGGAATTAATTGTGAGGTTACCAAGGACTAAGAGGGGGATAGATTTCATTTTTGTTGTGGTGGATCAATTTTCTAAAATGGAACATTTTATTCCTTGTCACAAAACATATGATGCCACTAACATTGCAACACTTTACTTTCAATAAGTAGTCAAAATCCATTTAAATTCCAAGGATGATTTAGTTATATTGAGACAAAAAATTCCTATGTTACTTTTGGAAGACCTTATGAATCAAAGTGGGTATAAAGTTACTATTTTCCACTACTTTTCATCCACAAACTGATGCAAAAATAGAGGTGGTGAATCAGACACTATCATCCCTTCTACAAAAAATTTTCAAGAAGAATCTCCAGAATTGGGAGGAGTGTCTTACTAAAGTAAGATTATCATATAATTGGGCCAAGCATTCCACTAATCATTATTCTCCATTTTAAATTAGTTGTATCTTTAAAATCCTTTCCTTTATTGATCTTGTTCTTTTTCCTTTGTAGGAAGCAACTAATATGGATGAAAAAGGGCGTTCAGAATTTATCAAGAAACTCCATTAAAAGATATGGAAAAATATTGAGCAGATGGCCCAGAAATACATTGATCGTGCAAACAAGGGTTGTAAGAAAGTGTTGTTTGAGCCCAATGACTTAGTCTGGATTCACATGTGGAAGGAAAGATTTCCTGATAAATGGAAATCAAAACTCTTACCATGAGGAGACATACCTTTATGAGGGATCGAGAAGATTGACCACAATGCTTACAAGATAGATCTCCTAGGTGAGTATGGTGTAAGTGACACTTTCAATGTTTCTGATATTTTTAATTTTTTAGGGATAGAGGATGGAGAGTTGAGGATGAATACTTTTCAAGAAGGGGAGGATGATGGGAACCATGTTGAAGGAACCGAGATGATTCCCCTAGTGGAGGAGTTGGATTTTCAAGGCATGATGATGTGAAGGAGATTAAAGAGGTTGAATGATACAATGATAACCCATCTCACATCATTAAAGACCCAATTGATCTTGCCTTACATGGATAGAGAAAATGGGATTATAATCTCACTTATTCAATCCCAAACATGATCTTTAAATATTATCCCACAAGTTTGCATGAATTTTGGAAGCCTTACCCACATGGAGGATTCTAGAATGGCATCATTGGACACCTAATTCTAATCTGTTGGGCTTGGCACACAAAGTCAAATCTGGTGGCCTATAGTTGGAAAGTTGTGTGCTACTTTTTCAAAAAGTCTTTGGTAGACTTTATATTTTTGACTTTAAGGGGACAAGGTAGGTTTAGCCTTTATGACTTTAGGGTATTAGACCCTTGAATATTGTATCACCCCTTGGCTATAAATAGACACCCTCATGGCACTTGTATTTCATTGAAGATTGTAGTAGAGATCTTATGATTTCTTTCTCTCCGTTGTGTGAGGATTTTTTTGGTTTTCCCCATTTCTCTTATGTATTCTTTCTTTTTCAATTTACAAGTTAGATTGGTGATCCAAGATTACAAAGCCCCCAATTCTGTGCCTCAACCTAAGTGTGTTGTTGTGTAGATTGGATATCACATCCCTCCATTAAGTGTGTTGTTTAAGTAGTAGGTCGTTCTCCTTATAGCGCTGATTAACTAGTTGCATCCACTATCCATAATCATCATCCACCACTTAGCCCAAAACCACATCCTTCATCCACCGCTCTAAACTATGAAGATCAAGCCACCCCGTGTGCCCCACATCAAAAACTCTAAAAACCATAAAAATCCTAAAATAGCCCTGAAAATACCTGAAAACATAAAAAACCCTAAAAACCCTGAAAATTCCTTTAAACACATAAAATCCCCAAAAAACCATAAAAAACCCAAAAAGACCATAAAAACCCTAAAAACCCACTAAAAACTCTAAAACCCTTAAAACTACTAAAAATGTTAAAAAACATTAAAATACCTTTAAATCCCTAAAAAACTAAAAACACCCCAAAAGACCCAAAAAACCTTGAAAACCCCTAAAACCCCTTAAAAACTACAAAAGCCCCGAAAACCCCATAAAATATCTAAAAACCCTAAAAACCATAGAAGTCATACAAAATCCCTAAAAATCCTTAAAAATGTAAAAAATCTTTAAAATCCTGAAAAAAAACCTGAAAATGGTAAAAACCCCTCAAAACCCTAAAAACCCATAAAATACCTAAAACAACTAAAATTTTAAAAAACTTTTAAAATGCATAAAAATGTTAAAAACATTAAAAACTACAAAAAAAACTTTGAAAACCCTAAAAACTCAAAAAGAACGTAGAAAACCCAAAAGACCCTAAAAAACCAAAAAAATACCCCTAAAAATCCCTAAAAACCCTTTTATCCCTAAAAACCCTAAAAACCTTAAAAACCATAAAAAAATACATAAAAAGCTATGAAAACTTAAAAACCCCTGAAAACCATAAAAATAGTTAAAAACACTAAAACCCATCAAAACCCTAAAAACCACTAAAAATGTTGAAAATGTTAAAAAAATCCAATAAACCTTAAAAACCCTAACAAACTCAAAAAGACCCTAAAACCCAAAAGACCTTAAAAACCCAGAAAACCTCTGAAAACCCTAAAAAACCCTACAACCCCTAAAAATTCTAAAAATCCTAAAAGAACCTAAAAACATAAAAAAACCCTAAAAAACCCTGAAAACCCTGAAAACCACTAAAAACCTTTAAAAAAACTAAAAACCCATAAAACCACTAAGAATTATAAATACCCTCAAAATCCCAAAAGATGTTAAAAAATGTTAGAAAACTCTAAAAAACATAAAAACCCTAAAAACCCCAAAAGACCGTAAAAACCCTAAAAACCCTAAAAAACCTTGAAAACCCCTAAAATCCCTCAAAATACCTAAAAACCCTAAAAACAAAATAATCCTAAAAATCACTAAAAATCCATGATAACGTAAAGAATCCTAAAACCTTAAAAACCACTAAAAACCATAAAAACTTTTAAAATAATTAAAAATCCCTAAACCCCATAAAAATTGAAAAGACACACTAAAACTCGAAAAACCCTAAACACCCATAAAAATGTTAGAAAATGTTAAAAAAACTCAAAAAACCCTTAAACCCCAAAAAAATCAAAACAAACCCAAAAGACCCTAAAACCCTAAAAAAATCCTAAAAACACAACAATATACTGAAAAACCCCCAAAACCCCAAGAAACCCGTAAAAATCCAAAAAAACACTAAAAATCCTTAAAAATTTTAAAAACCCTAAAAATCCCAAGAAAACCATAAAACCCCTAAAAACCTTAAAATTTTCTAAAAAACCTAAAAAACAATAAAAATTATAACAACCCTTAAAACCCCTAAAAATGTTAAGTTCACGGATGTGGTGACTCCCCTAGGAGGTAGTCATAATTAGGAAAGGCTATTGTGTTGGGCGTCTAGAAATGGAATGATCAGATGGAGGATCCATGTGCACTGGAACTGGGACGAGATGATATAGCTAGCTTGAAGGATAATAAGAGTACCGATGGATCCTCTTCAGCAGTTAAGGTTGCTGCGAATGCTCCAAACATTTTCCAGGCTCTAGCCCTGGCTGAGCCCACAGTGGTGGATGTGCTGGTGGGAGATGTCGTGAAGGAGGAAGTGGCTGTTTAGGGCACGAGGACTGGGGATGAGTGGATTATGTCTTCAGCTGAAGAGGAAAAGCCTGTGGCGGAAGAGGAGACCTAGATCCAAAGGGCGCATTACTCTAATTGGCGTGATTCCCCTCTGTTTCTGTTTGGGTGTGCCTACGTGGGAGGACCTGACATGGATCCTAGGTTATCTCCTCCCACTGACAGCACTAGCGGTGCTGAGGATCTTCCCAGTGCTCCGGTTTTGAACCCTCTGCCAGGGAATGTTGGGGATGCAGGTGATCCGTCCATGAACCTGCAGAGGGATATGGTCCTCCATGGTTCTCCCTCTGCTAAAGATCATTGTGTGCAGTTGCATGAGATGGTGTGGGTTGAACGAGAAAGGTTCCCGCTTGAGGGTGAAGCCAAGAGGATCGAGGAGAGGTTTGCTGAGGCTGATCGCCGGATAAATGTTGTTATGGTCAGGTCAACGGAGGAAAGGAACGAAAGAGGTGTCGAAACTCCTGGGTCAGTAGGTAAGAAAGGGATGGTTCCATCTGCTATCAGCGATGGAGTCACTTGTGCGAAATCAAGTTTTGAAGCCGGATCCACTTCCCCCCCACCTGAGGCGAAGACGGAGGAAGGATTATTCCGCCCTCCCACATCCTATGGCAACCAGAGCCTCCTCAAGGGCAGTCAGACTTAATCTAAAAGTGAATAAGCGAGAGCGGCCTTCAATTTCCACCGAGCAAGAGAAGGCTAGGATGAAGCTGCTATCCAGGCTTGGCATGTAAGAGGATTTTGAGTCTGGATGGGACTCAATGGACTTGGGTGCTGAGTCAGATTTCAGTTCTACTGATGTGGGCGATGACTTTGGTGTGGGCTTTGGATATCATGGTGCGGAGCCGGATGATTTTGGTGGAAACATTGACTGATCCTCCCCTTGTGTGCCTTTCCTTTTGGAATTTTTTGGCGTGTCTTTTTTGCTTTTTGTTTCTCTTCCTTTCTTTTGGGGCCTTCGGGCTGAGGTCGTAAGGGGTTTTGGGTGTGGATCATTTGATCCCTCCCCTCCCTTGTCTGCAGTGACTTTGTGGTTTTTTATATAAATTTTGGGGGGGGGGGGTTCTAGGAATATCCTGGACATGAGCCTTCCTTGCCCTAAAAACATTAAAAGCATTAAAAAACTTTAAAAAACCTTAAAAACCCGAAAAACTCAAAAAACCCTAAAACTCCGAAAAAACCCCTACAAACGCTAAAAAACCCTAAAAACCATAAAAAACCTAAAAACCATAAAAACCCTAAAAATCCCTAAATACCCTAAAAACCCTAAAATCATAAAAATCCTAAAAAAGCCTTAAAAATCCCCGAAATTGTAAAAACCCCTAAAACCTCTGAAAATCCCCTAAAAACCATAAAAACCACTAAAATCCTTTAAAAAACCAAAAAAACCATAAAATACCAAAAACACCTACTAAAAACTATAAAAACCCTTTAAACCCATACAATATTAAAAAACACTAAAAGACCTTAAAACCGCTAAAAAATTAAAAAAACTCTAAAAACCCAAAAAGTCCCTAAAAACCCTGAAAACCCTAAAAACCCTGAAAACCCTAGAAAATCCTAAAATCCCTAAAAATCCTAAAAAATCAAAAAAAACATAAAAACCCCAAAAAAATCCCTAAAAACCCCTGAAAACATAGGAATCCCTTAAAACTCGGAAAAAAACCATGAAAACCCAAAAACCCCATAAAACCCCTAAAAACCAATAAAAACTCTAAAAACTATTTAAACCCTAAAAAAATAAAAAAACTATAAACCCAAACGACCCAAAAACCCCGAAAACCCCTAAAAACCCAAAAATCCCGTAAAAACCCCTAAACCCCCCAAAATCCCTAAATAACCTAAAACCCCCAAAAATTTATAAAAACCCTAAAAAGGATAAAATCCCTAAAAATGTAAAATCCCTAAAAACCATAAAAACCCCTAAAAACCATATGACCCCCTCAAACCTAAAAATACCCTAAAACTGCATAAAAACCCACAAAAACTCTAAAAACCCTCAAAACCCCTAAAAACCTTAAAAACTATATAAACCCTAAAAAATAAAAAAAAACCCCTAAAAATCCAGAAGACCCTAGAAACCTTGAAAAACCCTAAAAACCCTTGAAAATTCATAAAACACTGAAAATCCCTAAAAACCCTAAAAAGCCCAAAAAACCATTAAAATCCTAAAAAATCTCTGAAAAAAATAAAAAACCCTAAAAACCTTGAAGAACCCCCTAAAACCATAAAACCCAAAAAAACCTAAAGACCCTAAAAAACAAAAAAAAACCCAAAAAAGCCATTAAAAACTTTAAAAACCCTTAAACCCCCTATAAACGTTAAAAGCCGCTTAAAACTCTTAAAAACCTTAGAAAACATAAAAAAATAAATTAAAACCATAAAAACCAGAAAAAGTCCTTAAAAACCCTGAAAACACTAAAACCTAAAAAAACACGAAAAACCCCTAAAAATCCCCCTCAAGACCATAACCCCCCCCCCCAAAACCTTAAAAACCCTAAAAAACCATAAAAATCCAAAAAAAACTAAAAACTCTAAAAACCTTTTAAACCCATAAAAATGCTTAAAAACACTAAAAAAACCTTAAAACCCCTAAAAACTCAAAAAACCCCAAAAAACCCTGAAAAACCTAAAAACCATCGAAATCCCAAAAAACCCCTAAAAACCATAAAAATCCAAAAAAAAACCTAAAGATCCCTGAAAACTTAAAAAACCCCTAAAAACCCTAAAAATCCCCCAAATACCATAAAAATCCCTAAAAACCCTAAAAACCCAATAAAAACTCTTAAAACTCTTAAAACCCCTAAAAATATTAAAAACTCTAAAAAACCATAAAAATCCTAAAAAACCCCTAAAAATCCATGAAAATGTATAAAAACCCTAAAACCCCAAAAAAACCCCAAAAACCATAAAAACCCTTAAACCATAGAAACCCTAAAAACAAACTAAAAAAATCTAAAAATCCTTAAAATCCCTAAAAACATTAAAAACACTAAAAATGTTTAAACCCCTAAAAAGTCAAAAAAACCATAAAAATAAAAAAAGGCCCAAAAAACCATGAAAATACCCTAAAATCCCTCAAAATCCATAAAAACCATAAAACCGTAAAAACTATAAAAATCCGAAAAACCCCCTAAAAATCCATGAAAAAGTAAAAAAAACCCCTAAAATCCCTAAAAACCCGTAAAATCCTCTGAAAACCTTAAAAACCCAAAAAACCAATAAAAACCCAAAAAACCAATAAAAACTCTGTAACAACTTTAAACTCCTAAAAGCCTTAAAAAACTCTAAAAAGCCTTAAAACCCCAAAAACACAAAAAAAATCCCAAAACCCCCAAAGACCCTAAGAACATTGAAAAACCCTAAAAACTTCGAAAACCCCATAAAACCCTCAAAATCCATAAAAACCCTTTAAACCCCTAAAATTTTCAAAAAAGTTAAAAAATCTAAAAAATATTAAAACCTCTAAAAGCTCTAAAAAACCATAAAACCCAAAAGACGCTATAAATACTTAAAAATCCTAAAAACCATAAAAAACAATCCCCCGCAAAATCCCTAAAAACCCTAAAAAACCATAAAAACCAAAAAAATCCGTAAAACCCCTAAAAATCCCTCAAAAATAAAAGACCATAAAAACCCTAAACCCCCCCTAAAAACCATAAAACCCCTAAAATCATTAAAAAACCATATAAACCCTAAAAACCCACTAAAAAATCTAAAACCCCTAAAAATTTTAAAAAATGTTAAAAACACTAAAAACATCAAAAACCCTGAAAAACTAAAAAAACCAAAAAACCCCAAAAAGACCCTAAAAACCTAGAAAACCCCTAAAACCCCTAAAAATCCTAAAACCCCTGAAAACCCTAAAAACCGTCAAAATCCTTAAAAATCGTAAAAACCATAAAAACCATAAAAATCCTAAAAAAGTCCTTAAAATCCCTGAAAATGTAAGAAACCATAAAAAACCAGAATATCCCCTAAAAACCATAAAAACCCCTAAATACTTAAAAACCACTAAAACCCCAAAAAATCCATAAAACCCACCAAAAACACAAAATACCCTTAAAAACTCTAAAAATATTAAAAACGTTAAAAACTCAAAAAAACCAAAAATATCCTAAAAAATACCTAAAAATCCTTGAAAAAGTAAAAAACCCTAAAAACCCAGAAAGACCCCTAAAAACCATAAAACCCCTACAAACCTTAAGACCCTAAAAACCCATAAAAACCATAAAAAACCACGAAAAAATATAGAAACTCTTAAAACCCCTACAAAAAAAATAAAAAAACACTAAATATCATTAAAACCCTAAAAACCTTAAAAACCCAAAAAACCCTGAAATAACCACTAAAAACTCTAAAAACCCTTAAAACCCCTAAAATATTAAAAAATCTAAAAAATATTAAAACCCCTAAAAACTCAAAAAAAACAAAAACCCAAAAGACCCTAAAAATCCTAAAAAATCCTAAAACCCATAACCTTCCTAAAAACCCTAAAAAATTATAAAAACTATAAAAAACCTAAAAATCACCTAAAAGTCCCTAAAACCTAAAAGACCTTAAAAACCCTAAAACCTTCCTAAAAACCATAAAACCCCTAAAATCATAAAAAATCCATATAAACCCTAAAAAGTCACTAAATACTCAAAACACATAAAAAAAATTTAAAAATGTTAAAAACACTAAAAAACCTTTAAAACCCAAAAAACTAAAAAAAATCATAAAACCCAAAAGACCCTAAAAACCGAGAAAACCCCTAAAAACCCTTAAAAATCATAAAACCCCTGAAAACCACTAAAAACCCTCAAAATCCTTAAAAACCATAAAAACCCTAAAAACCATAAAAATACTAAAAAAATCCTTTAAAATCCCTAAAAATGTAAAAAACCCTAGAAAACATGAAAATCCCCTAAAAACCATAAAAACCCCAAAATATTTAAAAACCACTAAAACCCCATAAAATCCATAAAACCCAATAAAAAACAAAAAACCCTTAAAACCCGTAAAAACATTAAAACAAGTTAAAAACTCTAAAAAACCTTAAAAACCCTAAAAAATCAAAAAAACCAAAAAACCCCCAAAAGACCCTAAAAATCTTGAAAACCCCTAAAAACCCTAAGAAACACTAAAAATCCTCAAAATCCCTAAAAATTGTAAAAAACCCTAAAAACCATAAAAATCCTTAAAAATCCCTGAAAAACCCAGAAAACATAAAAACCCCATAAACCCCTAAAAATAATAAAAACACCTAAAAACCTTCAAAACCCTAAAAACCCATAAAAACTCTAAAACCACTAAAAACTCTAAAAACCAAACATTAAAAACTCTAAAAAACTATAAAAAACTATAAAACCATAAAAAAACTCAAAAAAACCCCTAAAACCCAAAAAGACCCTAAAAATCCCAAAGAAATGGAAAACCCTAAAGACCCTAAAATTCCCTAAAAACTCTAAAAACCCTAAAAAACATAAAAATCCTAAAAAATCCCTTAAAATACCTGAAAAGGTAAAAACCCCTAAAAACCCTAAAAAATGCCTAAAAACCATCAATACCCCTAAAACCACATAAAAACCCTAAAACCACTAAAAATCTAGAAACCCATAAAAATATTAAAAAACTCTAAAAAATCATAAAAATCCAAAAAACTCAAAAAACCCAAAAGACCCAAAAAAAACCCCAAAACCCTAAAAATCCCCAAAACCCGAAAAAACCTCGAAAACCCCTAAAACCCCTCAAAATCCCTAAAAACCCATAAAAAACATAAAAACCATAAAAATACTAAAAATCCCAAAAAACATTAAAAATCCATAAAACCCCTAAAACCATAAAAATCCAAAAAAACCCAAAAAAAACCCTAAACCCACTAAAAACATTAAAAACCCCTTTAAACCACTAAAAACATTTAAAAAAAGTTACAATACTCTAGATTCCCTTAAAACCCTAAAAACACAAAAAAACCCTAAGGAACCAAAATACCCTAAAGACCCTGAAAAACCCTAAAACCCCCAAAACCTTGAAAAATTATTGAGCCCTAAAAATCCCCAAAACCTTGAAAAATTATTGTACCCTCAAAATCCCTAAAAACCCTAAAAACCCTAAAAACCATGAAATCCTAAAAAATCTATAAAAATCCATGAAAAAAGTAAAAAAGACTGAAAACCCACTAAAAACCATAAAACCACCTAATACCATTAAAAAAATACTATAAACCCATAAAAATTCTAAAAACCACTTAAAATTCTAAAAACCCTTAAAACCCCTAAAACTGTTAAAAATCTTAAAAACTCTAAAAAACCTTAAAAACCCTAGAAAACTCATAAAAAAATCCTAAAAACCTGAAAAGATCCAAAAACTCAGAAAAACCCTGAAAAAACCCAAAAAACCCTCAAAATCCCTAAAAACCATAAAAAACCTAAAATCCATAAAAATCCAAAAAAAAAGCCCCAAAATCCCTAAAAACGTAAAAACTCTAAAAACCTTTAAAACCCCATGAAAACCATAAAACCCATAAACCATTAAAAATCCATAAAAACCCTCAAAAGCCACTAAAAACTCTAAAATCCCTTAAACCCCTAAAAATATTAAAACGTTAAAAAATTCTAAAAAAACTTTAAAACCCTAAAAAACTCAGAAAACCACCTAAAACACAAAAAGACCTAAAAACCTAGAAAAATCCTCAAATCGCTAAAACACCCTGAAAAACCATAACCATCCTAAAAATCCTAGAAAACAAAAAAAACCACAAAACCCTTAAAACCCCCTTAAAACCATAAAAACCAGTAAAAACCTTCAAAAACCCAAAAAACCCATTAAAAATCCTAAAAACCACAAAATACTCTAAAAATATTTTAAACCCCTAAAAATGTTAAAAATGTTAAAATACAGTAAAAAACCTTAAAATCCCTAAAAAATAAAAAAACACAAAAGGACTCTAAAAACCCTGAAAACCCCTAAAACCCTAAAAACCTAGAAAAGCCCTTTGTAAACATAAAAACCCCTAAAAACCTCTAAAAACCTTAAACCCATAACAACTCACTAAAAATTCTAAAAACCCATTAAAATGTAAAAAACGTCGAAAAAACCTTAAAAATAATAAAAAACTCAAAAAAACCCTAAATACTCAAAAAGTCCCTAAAACCGTAAAAAATCATAAAAACCCCAAAAAATCCAAAAAACCCTGAAAATCCATAAAACCCATAAAAACCATAAAAATTCTACAAAATCCATAAAAATCCTTGAAAATGTAAAAACCCTAAAAACCCCTAAAAATAATAAAACCCCTAAAAACCATTAAAAAACCCTAAAAACCCATAAAATCCGTAAAAACCCACTAAAAACTATAAAACCCCTTAAAACCCCTAAAAATGTTAAAAACGTTAAAAAATCTAAAAAACCTTAAATACAACAAAAAACTCAAAAAAACCTAAAAACCTAAAAAAGATCCTAAAACCCTAAAAACCCTAAAAACCCCTAAAACCCCCATAAAACCCCTCAAAATACCGAAAACCCCAATAAAACCCTAAAAACAAAAAAAAAATCCGAAAAAACCCAAAAAATCCCTGAAAACATAAAAAAACTTAAAGAACCCAGAAAACCATAAAACCCCTTAAAACCATAAAAAACCCATAAAACCCCTAGAAACCAAAAAAATCTAAAAACACTTAAAACCCCTAAAACCATTAAAAATGTTAAAAAACTCTAAAAAACCTTAAAACCCCTAAAAAGTCAAAAAGACCTTAGAAAACCCAAAAAACCTAAAAATCGATAAAAACCATAGAAACCCATAGAAAACCCCTAAAACCCTTAAAATCCTTAAAACCCATAAAAAAATAGAAAAACCATAAAAATACCTGAAAACATAAAAAACCCTGAAATTCATGAAAATCCCCTAAAAACCATAAAACACATAAAAACATTAAAAAATCCTAAAAATCCATAAAAATTTGAAAAACCACTAAAAACGTTAAACCCATTAAAACCTCTGAAAATGATAAAAACGTTAAAAAAATCTAAAAAACCTTAAAGATACTGGAAAACTCAAAAAACCAAAAAAAACCCAAATGACCCTAAAAACCCTAAAAACCCTAAAAAACCCTTAAAAATCTAAAAATCCCTCAAAATCCCTCAACCCCCAACTATAAAAGTCCTAATAAATACTTACAAATCCCTAAAAATGAAAAAACCCCTAAAAATCCTAAAAAACCCCTAAAAACCATAAAATCCATAAACACCTTTAAAAACCCTATAAACCCATAACAACCCTAAAACCCGATAAAAACTCTAAAAACCCTCAAAACTGCTAAAAATGTTAGAAAACTCTAAAAAACCTTAAAACTAAAAAAAAGTAAAAAAACTTAAAAACCGAAAAACACCATAAAATCTCTGAAAATCCCTAAAAACCCCTGAAATCCCTAAAAATCCTCAAAATACCTAAAAACCCTAAAAACCCCAAAAAACATAAAAATCCTAAAAAACCATAAAATTCCCTAAAAACGTAAAAAACCTAAGAAACCACTGGAAAACCATAAAACCCCCTCAAACCTTAAAAAATTATAAATTACCATTAAATCCCAGAAAAACTACTAAAACTCTAAAACCCCTTGAAACCTCTAAAAATGTTAAAAAACTTTAAAAAACTCTAAATAATCTTGAAAACCCTAAAAAAATTAAAAAGACCCTAGAAAACCGAAAAATACCCTAAAACCCTGGAATCCCCTAAACCCCTAAAAAACCTGAAAAACCCCTAAAAACCATCAAAATTCCTAAAAACCATAAAAACCCGTAAAACCATAAAAATCATAAAAACATCCTAAAAATACTTGATAATATAAAAAAACCTAATGCTCCGAAAAACCCATGAAAACCATAAAGACCCTTAAATAAAAAAAAACACTAAAAACCCATAAACCCTAAAAACTATTAAAACCATAAAAACCCTTAAAACCCATTATTTTTTTTAAAAAAACTCTAAAAATATTAAAACCCTAAGAAACTCAAAAAAACCCTAAAACCCAAAAGATCCCAAAAACCCTGAAAAAACCCTAAAACCCAAAAGAAAAACCCTAAAACACCAAAACCCTAAAACCCCCTAAAACCCCTCAAAAATACCTAACAATCCTGAAAAATCTAAAAATAATAAAAATCATAAAAAACCCATAAAATCCCTGAAAATGTAAAAAAATAAAACCTCTGCAAACAATAAAAAATTAAAAGACATTAACATTTCACAAAACCCCATAAAAACCTTAAAGTCCACTAAAAAATATTAAAAACATTAAACCCCTAAAAATTTTAAATAATGTTAAAAAACTCTAAAAACCTCAAAAACCCTAAAAACTCAAAAAATACCTAAAAACCAAAAAAAAAGTCCCTAAACCCCCAAAAAAACCCCTGAAAACACCTAAAATCCCTAAAAACCATAAAAACCATCAATATCCTAATACACCCTAAAACCCCTGAAAACCCCTAAAATCCCTTAAAATCCCTTAAAACCATAAAAACCATAAATTTCCTAAAAAACCCTAAAACCCCTGAAAACGTAAAAAACCCTTAAAACCCTAAAAATCACTCAAAATCATAAAACCCAAAAAAACCCTAAAAAACCATAAAAACCCTAAAACCCCACTAAAAACTCTTAAAACCCTTAATACCACTAAAAATGTTAAAAACATTAAAAACTCTAATAAACCATTAAAACCCAAAAAATCTCCAAAAAACCCCTAAAACCCCAAAAAGACCGCAAAAACCCTCAAACACTAAAAACCCTGAAAATCCCTAAATACCCTCAAAATCAATAAAAACCATAAAAAACCCTAAAAATCTAAAAATTGTAAAAAACCCTAAAAAACATGAAAATGTAAAAATCTATAAAAACACTAAAAACCCCATGCAAACCATAAAAACCATTGAAAACCTTAAAAACCCTAAAAACCACTAAAAACTCTAAAACCCATAAAAATGTTTAAAAAATGTTAAAAAACTCTAAAAACCCTCAAAACCCCTAAAAACTAAAAAACAACCCGAAAATCCCAAATGACCCTAAAAACCCAGAAAACCCCTAAAAACCCAAAAAATCCATGAACACCCCTAAGCACCCTCAAAATCCATAAAACCCTAAAAACCCCTAAAAATCATAAAAATCCTAAAAGACACTAAAAATGTAAAAAACCCTAAAATCCCTGAAAAATCCAGGAAAACCATAAAAACCGTAAAACCCTAAAAAACCATAAAAACCCTAAAAACCACTAAAAACTCTAAAAACACTTAAAGACCCCTGAAAATGTTAAAAACATTAAAAAACTCTAAAAACCTTAAATACCCTAAGAAACATAAAAAAACTGATAAAAACCCCAAAAGATACTAAAAACACATAAAACCCCTAAACAACCTAAAAAACCTAAAAACTATAAAACCCCTTAAAATCCCTAAAACCCTAAAACCCCTAAAAACTATGAAAATACTAAAAAATCCCTAAAAAGCCTGCAAACATGGGAAACCCTAAAAACAATGAAAAACACTAAAAAATCATAAAATTCCCTAAAAACCATAAAATCAGTAAAAACCCATAAAACCCTAAAACTACTAAAAACTCTAAAACCCTTAAAACCCCTAAAAAAGTTAAAAAAATAAAAAAACCCTAAAACCTTAAAAACTCAAAAAAACCCTAAAAATCCCTGAAAACCCTAAAAACCATAAAAAACCAAAAAAATCCCTGAAAATCCCCAAAAAAATTTAGAATCCCCTAAAAACCCTAAAGACCCCTTGAAAACCATAAAAACCCCTAAACACCATAAAAAACCGAAAAACCTATAAAAACCCTAAAACCCCACTAAAAACTCTAAAAACCCTTAAAACCCTAAAAAAGTTAAAATGTTAAAAAAACTCTAAAAACCCTTAAAATCCTAAAAAACCTCAAAAAAACCCAAAAGACCCTAAAAACCCGGAAAAACCCTAAAAATCGTAAACAACTGTGAAAACGCCTCAAACCCCTTGAAATCTCTAAAAACCATAAAAATCTTAAAAAATCCCTAAAAATACGTGAAAATTTTAAAAACATTAAAACTGTGAAAACCCCCTGAAAAACATAAAAACTCCTAAAACCCTAAAAACCTATAAAAACCCTAAACCCACTAAAAACTCTAAAAAGCATAAAAACCCAAAAACTCAAAAAAAAACCCCAAAAACCCCAAAAACCCTGAAAAATCCTAAAAACTCTAAAAAACCCTAAAAACTACTAAAAAATCTCAAAATCCCTAAAACCCCTAAAAACCCTAAAAACCATAAGAATCCTAAAAATGCCCTGAAAATCCCTAAAAAGGTAAAAAACCCCACAAAAACCTTGAAAAAATCACGAAAAAAAACCCCTAAAAACCTTAAAAACCCCTAAAAATCCATAAAAACCCTAAAAACCCAACAAAACTCTAAAAACCCTAGAAACAACTAAAAACTTTATAAAACATTAAAAAGTCAAAAAACCTTAAAACCCCTAAAAAATTTAAAAAAACTCTAAAATTCCAAAAGACCCGAAAAACCCAGAAAAACGCTAACAACCTTGAAAACCAAAAAAACACTAAAAATGCATATAAACCCTAAAAACCCTTCAAACCATAAAAACTAAAAAATCCCAAAAAATCCCTGAAAACGTAAAAGCTGAAAACCCCCTGAAAACCATAAATACCCCTAAACAACTTTAAAAACCCTAAAACCTCTAAAACCACTAAAAACTCTAAAACCCTTTAATCCCTTAAAAATGTTAAAAACATAAAAAACCTTAAAACCCCTAAAAACTTAAAAAACCCCTAAAAACCCAAAACACCCTAAAAACCATAAAAACCCTAGAAAACCTTGAAACCCCCTAAAACACAAAAAATCCATAAAAACCCTAAAACCCATAAAATATTAACAAAGACCTAAAAATCCTTGAAAATGTAATAAACCCTAAAACCCTAAATACACCTAAAAATCATAAAAACACCTGAAAACCTTAAAAACCATAAAAAAATCTAAAAACCCTAAAAACCAACTAAAAACATCTAAAATCCATAAAACCCCAAAAAACTTTAAAAAGTTATAAAAACCTTGAAACCCCTATAAACTCAAAAAACCCCAAAAACACCCCTAAACCCCTCAAAATCCTTAAAAACCATAAAAAACCGATGAGAACCATGTTGAAGGCACCGAGTCGATTTCACAGGAGGAAGAGTTGAATTTGCAAGGCCTGATGACATGAGGGAGATTAAAGAGATTGAATGCTACAATGGGAACCCATCTCACATCATTAAAGGCCTAATGGATCTTTCCTTGCATAGATGGAGAAAATGGGCCTATAATCTCACTTATTCAATACCAAACATGATGTTTAAATATTGGACCACATGGTTTCACAAATTTTGGAAGCGTTTCCCTCATAGAGGGTTCTAGAATGGCCCCTTTTGACACCAAAGTCAAATCCAGAGGGCTAGATTCTAAAAGTCAAGTTTGGTGGGCTATATTTGGAAACCTATGTACTACTTTTCAAAAAATTCTTTAGAAGACTATATATTTTTGAATTTAAGGGGAAAATATAGGTTTATCATTTATAACATTAGGGTATTAGACCCTTGACTATTTTATCACCCCTTGGATATAAATAGCCACCCTCATGGCACTTTTAATTCATTCAAGATTGTAATAGAGTGCTTATGATTGGTTTCTCTCCATTGTGTGAGGACTGTTTCAGTTTTCCCACTTCCTCTTATGAATTCTTACTTTGTCAATCTATAAGTTAGATTGATGATCCAATATCACAAATCAACCAATTCCTTGACTCAGCCCAAGTGTGCTGTTGTGTGGATTGGCTATCACATCCCTATATTGAGTGTTTTTTCTATGTAGTTGTTCATCACCCTTATTGCATTGATTGAATAAATGCATCCACTATCCATACCCATCATCCACCACTTAGACCTAAACCACATCCTTCATCCACCTTCCTAAGCCATGATAATTGAGCCACCCTATGCATCTCTCATTAGTTGGTATCATATCTCTGGTTGAAACAGTAGGCATCTATCCCTTCATTTAAATTATTTTTACCCATTACCCTCCTTATCTTTCTATATTATCCACCCATTCAAAAAAACCCCTTTTCTTGAAAACCTCTGATTTTTTCCCATATTGTGCAAGATTTAATTTTTTATTGAGCCAATATTCATACATCCTTATTTCCATTCACATTTAATCTCTTTTAATTTAGTCCTCAACAAACAAAATTACAAAAAAAATAAAAATTATCTTGATCCTCAATATTGTGCTCGACATCATTAAGCATGATTATTTTTATGAGAGAAAAAAGGAAAAAAAATGAGGACACATTTTCACTCTTTTTTGCTTCATATTGTTAGCACCATTCATTTTCACCCCATATTACATAATATTTATCTCCTATTATATTTAAATTTTTATCTTGAATAACAATTGATAAAACCCCTTTATTATACCCATCCACTATTTTCAACCATTTAACCATATTTTCAACCCTCTTTTCCACCCTCTACCATTTTGCAACCCTTTAACACTCAAACAAACTGTGTTAAACCATCCCCCAAAATAATCTTTATTTGGGAAGGACTGGTGGAACATGATATCCATAAAAGGTATTATATTTCATAAGATCTCAGGATTTTAATTGAGTGTTGAGTGGAGATTAATTTTTTAAAAAATAATTGTGTGTGTCGGTGTGTATATATTGCGTGTGTGAGTATCCATGTGTACGTGAGTGTGTATCCTTGTGTGTGTGAGTGTGTATATTTTGCACGTGTGAGTTTGTAACCTTGTGTGTGTGTGTGTGTGCATCTTGTGTGCATGAGTAGTACATCTTGTGTCTGTGTATCTTCGCATGTGAGTGTATGTGTGTGTATATGTAACATTGTGTTTGTTTCTCTATGTGTGTGTTTCTATTTGTGTTATATATCATGGCAGAATATCGTGGGAAGAGAAATTCCCATGCTAGCGATAAAGGAAGTCAAAGTAGACATCCCAAACTAGAAGATGCGCCACTCTAAATAAAAGTTTTGTTGATCCATTTAGAGAATCTTCTTGATTGAAAGTTGGAGGTTCTACATGAGAGGATTGAAAACCTAGAGAATAAACCAAGCCCAAGGATGATACATGATAATCCACAGCACACTCTGGCACCACATCACCCCACATCATGGAGGAGGAAGATGGTAAACATTGATGGTGATTTCAAGGATTTCCCACAAAGGAAGAGGTTATACCAACCACCTAGAGGAGGACAAAGGAGACCACATGATGATTAGAAACTTGGTGGGATCAAGGTTAAGGTCCCTTCGTTTCAAGATAAAAGTGATCTAGAACTATACTTGGAGTGGGAGATGCAGATCAAGTAGGTGTATTCATTCCATACATATTTCAAGGATAAAAAGTTCAAACTTGATTTCCTTGAATTTTATGATTATTCTTTAATCAGGTGGGATCAAATGAAAAACAAGAGGGCTAGATATGGAAAACATCCCATCAAAACTTGGGATGACATGAAGTTTTCCATGAGGAAGTGTTTTTCCCCTCACACTACCACAGATATATCCATAATAAACTTCAGTGGATCACCCATGGGAGTAAGAGTATAGAATATTACTACAAGGAGATGAAAATAGACATGATTCAAGCAAACATTGAGGAGGATCCGTAGGCAACCATGGCATGATTTTTACATGGGTTAAATAGAGAGATTTTTGATCAATTGGAGATGTAACAACATGAAAAGATACAAAATATTTTCTTCCAAGAAACCAAGATCAAGAAAAAAATCAAAAGGAAGAGAAACATGAAAAAACCACTACCCCTTTCACACCATGGATAAATTCAGAGAATTAAATTGGAGAATCATCAAATCTAAACGATGTGGTCGATCAAAAAAGTGACAAGGTAATTCTTCCACCAAAGTAACCTACTTTTGAGGATAACCAAGCAAGGAATTGGGATATTAGTTGTTTCCAATGTAAAGGAATGGGTCACATTTCCAGTGAATTCCCAAATTAGTACACCATGACCATAAAAATCATGGAAAATGGGAGACTTATGGAGAGAGCTCAGAGGAGGAAGATGAGGAATCACCTAAAATTGATAATGGAGAATTTGTGGAAGATAGTGAGATTCTTCTCGATAGGAGAGTTTTAAGCACACAAATGACCATGGGAGAGAAGGACTAGTGGGAGAACCTTTTCCATACATGGTAAAATATCCATGGGAAGGTATGTAGGGTTATTATTGATGGAGGAAGTTATAGAAATGTATCAGGCACCAAGTTGGTGGAAAATTTGGGACTTCCATCTTTGAGGTGTCAACATCCATATCAGATTCAGGGGTTGAATGATTGTGGAGAGTTGAAGGTTACCAAACGGTTGAAGGTATTATTCTCCATCAGTATATGAAAGGATGAGGTATTTTACGATGTTGTTCCTATGCAGGTGTGCCATTTTTTGGTATGATCGAGGTAGTACAATTGTCATGTTACTCATGATAGGTTCTTGAATCATCACTCTTTTGTAATCTGAGGGGAACCAATAACCCTTAACCCCATGTCCCCAAAACAAATTTTGGAAGATAACATTTTTATAGAGAAGAAGAAAATGAGTGATGAATAAAAAAGAGTGAAAATGAAAAAGGAGAGAATGAGGGAAAGAGATAAAATGAGAGAAGAAAAAAAATGGAGAGAAAAGAAAAATCAAGAGGAAAAAAGAATTTAAGATAAGAGAAAAGTGTGATGTTGGAAAAAAAAGAGTGAGGTTAAGGGAGATTTATTTTCATATAAAACCCTTCTAGTACTCATGTACAAAGTGTTGTTGCTAAATACTAACAACATACCCCCTTTTCCGAATGTTGTTGAGTCTTTATTATAGGGTTTCAATGTTGTCATTCCAGAAAAGGTGCCACCGAGTTTTCCACCCATTAGAGGTATTGAACATAAAATTGACCACATACCTGGAGCATCACTACTGAACCTCCCTGCATATCACACCAACCCATAGGACACAAAATAAATTAAAAGGCAAGTTCAAGAGCTATTGGATGTGGGATATGTTAGAGAGATTCTTAGTCCTTATGTCGTACTTCTTCTTCTAGTACCCAAGAATGATGGAACACGGAGGCTATGTATTGAATATAGAGGCATAAATAACATCATAGTTAGGTATCATCATAATATCCCTTGGTTATATGATATTCAAGATGAATATAAATGGTTTGACTATTTTATAAAAAATTGATTTAATAAGTGGCCACCATCAAATTAGGATGAAAGAACGAGATGAGTGGAAAACTGCATTTAAGACAAAACATACACTTTATGAATGGTTATTCATGACATTTAGTCTCACCAATGCACCTATCACATTTATGAGGTTAATAAATAATGTCTTGTGTGAATATATTATAAAATTTATGGTAGTTTAGATTGATGAAATTTTGGTGTATATAACTAATTTTCATGAACATGTAGATCACTTAAGAAAAGTAAATTACCACAAATTTTGGTAAGACCTTTGAAATTGAATGTGATTCAAGAAGAATTAGCATAGGAGGTGTACTCAAGAAAGAAGGTAATATTGTTTCTTTCTTTAGTGAGAAGTTAAATGGACCAACTCTAAATTGTTCTACATATGATAAAGAGTTGTATGCAGTGTTTAGAGTTCTAGAAACATGAAAAATTTACCTTTTTCCTAAATAATTTATGATCTATTACGATCATGAGGATCTTAAATACCTTAGGAGACAAAATAAACTAAATAGGATAAATTCCAGATGGATTGAATTCTTTGAACCATTTCTATATGTCATCAAGCATAAAAAGGGTGAAGAAAATATTGTGGTTGATGCACATTCACATATATATTATCTCTTATCTTTGCTGGATTCTAAAATCCCCGGTTTTGAATACATTAAAGATTTATATTCCACTGATATAGATTTTTTGAACCTTATGGTCATTGTAAACCTATATTTAGTTGGTAAAAGTTTTATTTACATGATGGATTCGTACTCTAGATTGATAAGATTTATATTCCCAATTTCTCTATCTATTTACTTTTACTAAAGGAGTCACATTATGGTGGGTTAATTGGATATTTTTGTGTTTTAAAATCTTTAATCATTCTAAGTGAGAATTTTTATTGTCCTAGGATGTCAAGAGATGTTGAAAAATTTGTGTGAAAGTGCATTGTCTATCATAAAGACAAAACTAAACTGAACCCACATGGATTATATCTTCCCCTCCCAATCCCCAACACCCCTTGGGAAAGGAATTAATTGTGAGGTTACCAAGGACCAAGAGGGGGAGAGATTCCATTTTTGTTGTGGTGGATTCATTTTCTAAAATGGAACATTTTATTCCTTGTCACAAAACAGATGATGACACTAACATTGCAACACTTTACTTTCAAGAAGTAGTCAAAATCCATTTAAATTCCAAGGATGATTTAGTTATATCAAGACACAAAATTCCTATGTTACTTTTGGAAGACCTTATGAATAAAATTGGGTATAAAGTTTCTATTTTCCATTACTTTTCATCTACAAACCGATGCGAAAACAGAGGTGGTAAATCAGACACTATCATCCCTTCTACAAAAAATTGTCAAGAGAATGTCAATAATTGGGATGAGTGTATTCCACATGTAGAATTATCATATAATATGGACAAGCATTCCACTAATCATTATTCTCCATTTGAAATTATTTGTAGCTTTAAACCCCTTTCCTTTATTGATCTTGTTCCTTTTCCTTTATAGGAAGAAACTAATATGGATGCAAAAGGGCATGCAGGATTCATCAAGAAACTGCATTAAAAGGCATGGAAAAATATTGAGAAGATGACTCAGAAATACATTGATCATGCAAACAAGGGTTGTAAGAAAGTGTGGTTTGATCCCGGTGACTTAGTCTGGATTCATATGCGGAAGGAAAGATTTCCTGATAAATGGAAATCAAAAATCATACCATGAGGAAACATACCTTTATGAGGGATCGAGAATATTGACCACAATGCTTACAAGATAGCTCTCCTAGGTGAATATGGTGTAAGTACCACTTTCAATGTTTCTGATATTTCTCATTTTTTAGGTATAGAGGATGGAGAGTTGAGGATGAATCCTTTTCAAGTGGGGGAGGATGATGGGAACCATGTTGAAGGAATCAAGATGATTCCCCAGGTGGAGGAGTTGGATTTGAAAGGCCCAATGATGTGAAGGAGATTAAAGAGGTTGAATGATACAATGAGCACCCATCTCACATCATTAAAGACTCAATTGATCTTTCCTTACATGGATAGAGAAAATGGGATTAAAATCTCACTTATTCAATCCCAAACATGATCTTTAAATCTTGTCCCACAATTTTGCATGAATTTTGGAAGCCTTACCCACATAGAGGATTCTACAATGGCATCATTGGACACCGAATTCTAATTTGTTGGGCTAGGAACTCAAAGTCAAATCCAGTGGGCTATAGTTGTAAATTTGTGTGCTACTTTTTCAAAGTCTTTGGTAGACATTATATTTTTGACTTTAAGGGGACCTGGTAGGTTTAGCCTTTATGACTTTAGGGTATTAGACCCTTGACTATTGTATCACCCCTTGGATATAAATAGACACCCTCATGGGACTTGTAATTTATTCAAGATTGTAATAGAGATCTTATACTTTGTTTCTCTCCATTGTGTGAGGATTTTTTTTGGTTTTCCCCCTTTCTCTTATGTATTCTTGCTTTGTCAATCTACAAGTTAGATTGGTGATCCAAGATCAGAAAGCCCCCAATTTAATGCCTCAACCTAAGTACGTTTTTGTGTGGATTGGATATCACATTCCTCCATTGAGTGTGTTTTCTAAGCAGTAGGTCATGCTCCTTATAGCGCTGATTGACTAGTTGCATCCACTATCCATAATCATCATCCACCACTTAGCCCAAAACCACATCCTTCATCCAACGCCCTAAACTATGAAGATCAAGCCACCCCGTGCATCCCACATCAAAAACTTTAAAAACCATAAAAATCCAAAAACAACCCTCAAAATCTTTGAAAACATAAAAAACCCTAAAAACCCTGAAAATTCCTTAAAACCCATAAAATCCCCTAAAAACCTTAAAAAACCCAAAAAGACCATAAAAACCCTTAAAATTACTAAAAATGTTAAAAAACACTAAAATACCTTTAAATCCCTAAAAAACTAAAAAACCCCAAAAGACCCTAAAAACCTTGAAAACCCCTAAAAACCCTTAAAAACAACAAAAGCCCCGAAAACCCCATAAAATATCTATAAACCCTAAAACCCATAGAAGTCCTACAAAATCCCTAAAAATCCTTAAAAACGTAAAAAATCATTAAAATCCTAAAAAAACCCTGAAAATGATAAAAACCCCTCAAAACCCTCAAAACCCATAAAACCCCTAAAACAAATAAAAATTTTAAAAAAACCTTTAAAACACCTAAAACGTTAAAAACAGTAAAAACATTAAAAACTCAAAAAAACTTTGAAAACCCTAAAAACTCAAAAAGAACCTAGAAAACCCAAAAGACCCTAAAAACCTAAAAATACCCCTAAAAATCCCTAAAAACCCTTTCATCCCTAAAAACCCTAAAAACCCTAAAATCCTTAAAAAATATAAAAAAATCCATAAAAACCCCTGAAAAGGCGTTCGCGGGATCGGATGTGCAGGTCTTCCTACTTGGTAATGTGGCCAGTGACAATATTGAGCATTCTGGACAGGCAGTGGCAGAAGGGGAGGTAGCAGCAAGGGGGTGGTTGGGGAGGATGGCTCTGAAGTTGTGGCTAGTTGCTGGTCCACGGGACTGGTTTCGAACGCGTATGAGGTGGGGATGGAGAGGGAGGCTAGTACTCCTTCCTGCCATGTGTCTGAGCAAGGGGAGGTGGAGGTTTAGGTGCCAGAGAATACGTTGGAGGAGGTGAATGGGCAGGGGATAGTGGATAACTTGGAGGGGGCAGCTTCTCAAGAGGGTGCACCTGAAGCAGGATCGGGGTGCGGCCAGGGGAAGGGACTTGGGACGGGGGATGCCCCTGAACACATGGGTGCTACTATGCAGGAGGAAGTTCCAAGGGAGGAGGGGATTTTGCAGCTGGCTGATAAGCCTGACTACTTGGCCAGGCATGAAGATGAGGGGACGGTCCTGCCTGGGGAGGATGGGCAATGGCCTATGGTTGTTGTCGAAGGGATTGTAGAAATACCTGCCTTAGTGGCTATAAGCTTGCCTCAGGATGAATTTTTTGTTGAGTGCCCCCTTAATCAGGAAGCCTCCTCTATCCCTCCATGGAATGGAAGCGGAGGAGCGCTCTTTTGAGATCAAGAAGGTCAACGGGGATGGATGATGGTCCCACCTCGATCTCCTCAAAGAGGAGGCGGAGGCGGGACTACTCCACTCTCCCCAGACCCATGGTTACTCGAGCTTCTTCAAAGGCGGTTAAGTTGAAAGTCAAGGTTAATAATCGAGAGCAGCCACATTCCATGGAACAAAAGAAACGGAGGGAGAAGTTTCTGACGCTCCTCAAGCTCAATGAAGATTATGATTCGGGATGGGATGACTCTGACTCCGGCTTTGATGATGTGGCCTCTGGATATGGTGCGAATGGTGATCCTTATGGTGTGGTTTCTGTTTCAGACTTTGGTGGTGACGTTGACTGATCTGTTTAATTTCCTTCTCTGTTTTCCTTTTGATTTTTCTTTTTTGGGTCTTTGGGTTGGGGTTGTAAAGGGTTTTTGGGTGTGGGTCGTTTGACCCCTCCCCTCCCTTGTCTGTTGTGTCTTTTCTTTATAAATTTGGGGGGGCCGGGAATAGCCTGACCCTCGAATCTTCCTTGGCCTAAAAACCACTAAAAATGTTAAAAATGTTTAAAAAATCCAATAAACCTTAAAAACCCTAACAAACTCAAAAACGACCCTAAAAACCCAAAAGACCTTAAAATCCCAGAAAACCTCTGAAAACCCTAAAAAATCCCTACAACCCCTAAAAATTCTAAAAATCCTAAAAGTACCTAAAAACATAAAAAATCCCTAAAAAACCCTGAAAACCATAAAAACCATTAAAAACCTTAAAAACTAAAAACCCATAAAACCACTAAGAATTATAAATACTCTCAAACCCCAAAAGATGTTAAAAAATGTTAAAAAACTCTAAGAAAACATAAAAACCCTAAAAAACCCCAAAAGACCATAAAAACCCTAAAAGACCTAAAAAGACTTGAAAACCCTTAAAAGCCCTAAAAATCCTTAAAACCCTAAAAACAATAAAAAATCCTAAAAATCCCTAAAAATCCATGATAACGTAAATAATCCTAAAAACCTTAAAAACCACTAAAAACCATATTTTTTTTAAAACATTAAACATCCCTAAACCCCATAAAAATTGAAAAGACGCAATAAAACTCTAAAAACCCTAAACACCCCTAAAAATGTTAGAAAATGTTAAAAAACTCTAAAAACCCTTAAAACCTGAAAAAAATAAAAACAAAACCAAAAGACCCTAAAACCCTAAAAAACCCTAAAAACCCTAAAATATACTGAAAAACCCCCAAAACCCCCAAAACCCCTAAAAACCATAAAAATCCTAAAAAACACTAAAAAAACCTTTAAAATGTAAAAAACCCTAAAAACCCTAAAAATCCCAAGAAAACCATAAAAAACCCTAAAAACCTTAAAATATGCTAAAAAAATAAAAAAATAAAAACTCTAACAACCCTTAAAACCCCTAAAAACGTTAAAAGCATTAAAAAACTTTAAAAAACCTTAAAAACCCTAAAAAACTCCAAAACCCTAAAACTCGCAAAAAATCCCCTACAAACGCTAAAAAACCCTAGAAACCATAAAAAACCTAAAAACCATAAAAACCCTAAAAATCCCTAAATACCCTAAAAACCCTAAAATCATAAAAATCATAAAAAGCCTTAAAAATCCCTGAAAATGTAAAAACCCCTAAAACCTCTGAAAATCCCCTAAAAACCATAAAAACCACTAAAATCCTTTAAAAACCAAAAGGACCATAAAATACCAAAAAACCTAATAAAAACTCTAAAAACCCTTTAAACCCCTGCAATATTAAAAAACACTAAAAAACCTTAAAACCCCTAAAAAACTAAAAAAACTCTAAAAACCCAAAAAGTCCCTAAAAACCTTGAAAACCCTAAAAACCCACAAAACCCCAGAAAACCCTAAAATCCCTAAAATCCCTAAAAATCAAGAAAATCATAAAAACCCAAAAAAATCCCTAAAAACCCCTAAAAACGTAGAAATCCCTTAAAACCCTAAAAAACCTTGAAAACCCTAAAACCCCATAAAAACCCTAAAACCCAATAAAAACTCTAAAAACTATTTAAACCCCTAAAAACTTTAAAAATAACAAAAAAACTCTAAAAACATTAAAAACCTAAAAAAATAAAAAAAAACTATAAACCCAAAAGACCCGAAAAACCCAAAAACCCCTAAAAACCCTAAAAGCCCTTTAAAACCCCTAAACCCTCAAAATACCTAAATAACCTAAAACCCCCAAAAAATTATAAAAATACTAAAAAGGATAAAAATACCTAAAAATGTAAAATCCCTAAAAACCCAAAAAACCCCTGAAAACCATAAAAACCCCTCAAACCTAAAAATACCCTAAAACCGCATAAAACCCCAATAAAAACTCAAAAAGCCCTCAAAACCCATAAAAACGTTAAAAACTATATAAACCCTAAAAGAATAAAAAAAACCCCTAAAAACCCAGAAGTCCCTAGAAACCTTGAAAAACCCTAAAAAAACCCTGAAAATTCCTAAAAACACTGAAAATCCTTAAAAACCCTAAATAACCCAAAAAAACATTAAGATCCTAAAAAATATCTAAAAACGTAAAAAACCCTAAAAACCCTGAAGAACCCCATAAAAACCATAAAACCCCAAAAAACCTTAAATACACTAAAAAACAAGAAAAACCCCTAAAACGCCACTAAAAACTTTAAAAACCCTTAAACCCCCTAGAAATGTTAAAAACCGCTTAAAACTCTTAAAAACCTTAGAAAACATAAAAAAATAAATAAAAACCCTAAAAATCCAGAAAAAGTCCTTTAAACCCTGAAAAAAACTAAAACCTAAAAAAACTGAAAAACCCTAAATCCCACAAAACCCCAAAAACCCCCAAAAAGCCCTAAAAGCCATAAAATCCTAAGAAATCCTAAAAAACTCAGAAAATTATGAAAACCCCCAAAAAACCATAAAACTCCTAAAAACCATAAAAACCCATAAATACCCAATAATAACTCTAAAAACACTTAAAAAACCTATAACATTAAAAAATTAAAAAACTCTAAAAAACCTTAAAACCCCTAAAAATTCAAAAAAACCCAAAAAAACCCAAAAAGAACCCAAAAAGCATGAAAAACCCTAAACCCCCTAAAACATGAAAAACCCTAAAAACCCTCAAAATCCTTAAAAATCTAAAAAACACAAAAATCCATAAAAATCCTAAAAGTGCCTAAAAATCCCTAAAAGCCTCAAAAACCCAAAAAACCCCTCAAAACCCCCTAAAAACCATAAAGCCCCCTAAAACCTTAAAAACCCTAAAAATACACTAAAAACTCAAAAAACTGTTAAAAACCCTAAAAACGTTAAAAATGCTAAAAGAATTTAAAAGACCTTAAAAATTCTAAAAAAGTCAAAAAACCCTAAAAACCCCAAAAGACCCTAAAACCCATGAAAAACCCTAAAACACTAAAAAACACTTAAAAACCCTAAAAACCCTAAAACCCACTAAAAACTCTAAAAACCTTTAGAAATGTTAAAAACTATAAAAAACTTTAAAACCCTAAAATCTCAAAACAAAAAACCCCTAAAGACTCAAAAAGACCTGAAAAACCATGAAAAACTCTAAAAACCTTGAGAAACATAAACACCTCAAAATCCCTAAAAACCCTAAAAACGCAAAAAACCATAAAAATACTAAAAAATCTCTAAAAATACCTAAAAATGTAAAAAACACTAAAACCCTAAAAACACTTTAAAACCACAAAACCCCTAAAACCTTTAAAACCCATAAAAATCCTAAAAACCACTAAAATCTCTAAAAACCCTTAAAAACCATAAAAATGTAAAAAAATTCTAAAAATCCTTTAAAGCCCTAAAAAAATCAAAAAAACCCCAAAGGCCCTAAAAGCATTGAAAAAACCTAAAAAACCTTAAACCCCATAAAAAACTCTAAAGACCATAAAAACCATAAAACCATAAAAATCCTAAAAATCCCTTAAAATCCAAGAAAACCTAGAAAACCCTAAAAACCGTGAAAGACCACTGAAAACCATAAAACCCACTAAAAACCTTAAAACCCCTAAAACCCCATAAAAACCCAAAAAACCTCTAAAAACTCTAGAAACCATTAAAACCCCTAAAAACTATAGAAACATTAAAAACCCTAAAAAACTCAAAAAACCCTAAAAACCCTAAAAACCCAAAAAGACCATAAAACCCTAAAAACATTAAGATCCCAAAAAACCCAAAAAACCCTAAAACTCATAAAAATCCCTAAAACCTTAAAAAACCCTTAAAACAATAAAAATCCTAAAAAATCCATAAAAATCCTTAAAAACGTAAAAAACCCAAAAAACTGAGAAAAAGCCTTGAAAACCATAAAATCCCCTACAAACCTTTAAAACCCCTAAAATCCCATAAAACCCCTAAAAACTACTAAAAATACTAAAACACCTAAAAACCACTAAAAATGTTAAAAATCATACAAAACTCTAAAACCCTTTAACCCGTAAAAAACTCAAAAAACAAATCTAAATAAATAAAAGACCAGAAAACCCTAAAAAACCCTAAAAATTCCAAGAAAATCCACAAAATCTCTAAAAACCATAAAAATCCAAAAAAAAACCATAAAAATCATAAAACCGCTGAAAAATCCCTAACAACGTAAAAAACCCTCAAAACCCTGAAAACCACCTAAAAACAATAAAAACCTATAAAACAATAAAAAACCCTAAAAACCCATAAAAACACTAAAACCCAAAAAAAAAAGCCCATACGACCCTAAAAATCCCTAAAAAATTAAAAAAAAGCCCATACGACCCTAAAAATCCTAAAAAATATAAAAAACCTAAAAAAACCATAAAAATTCCATAAAACGTATAAACCCCTAAAAACCCCTTAAAACACCTAAAAATCATAAAAACCCCTAAAACCTTAATAACCCCTAAAACCCCTTAAAAACCCTAAAACCCACTAAAAACTCTAAAAATCCTTAAAATCCCTAAAAACTTTAAAAAAATCTAAAATACCCTAAAATACCCAAAGACCCTAAAAATGTTGAAAACCCCTAAAAACACTGAAAATCCCTAAAACACCTTCAAATCCTTAAAAATCCTGAAAAACCTAAAAATCCTAAAAAATCCCTAAAAATCCCTAAACACGCAAAAAAAACCTAAAAACCTTGAAAACCCCATGAAAAACATATAAACCCCTAAAAACATTAAAAAAAGCACAAAAACCGTAAATACAAACTAAATACTCTAAAAACCCCTAAAACCCCTAAAAATGTTAAAAAATATTAAAAAACTCTAAAAAGCTTAAAACCCCTTAAAATTAAAAATACCACCTAAAACCCTTTAAAACCCATAAAAACCTTTAAAAACCCTAAAACCCCTCGAATTCCCTAAAAACCCTAAAAACCATAAAAACCATAGAATGCTAAAAATTCCCTAAAAGTATCTGAAAATGTAAACAACCTTAAAACCCCTAAAAAACCTCTAAGAACATAAAAACACCTAAAAACCATAAAACCCCTAAAAAGCATAAAAACCCTAAAAAATACAAAAACCACTAAATACTCTAAAAACCCATAAAACCCTAATTTTTTTACAAAACACTAAAAAACCATTTAAACCCTAAAAAACTCAAAAAAACCTTAAAAACCTAGAAAGACCCTAAAAACCTAAAAATCCCTAAAATCCCTAAAAAACCTTAAAACCCCTCGAAATAACTAAAAATCCTAAAAATCATAAAAAACATAAAAAATATCAACAAATCCCTGAAAACAAAAAAAAACCCTAAAAACCTAGAATAACCAACGAAAAAGATAAAAACACTTAAAAACCTTTAAAACCCCTAAAAACCATTAAAACGCCTAAAAACCCGAAAATCTCTAAAAACCATAAAAATCCTAAAAAGGCCCTAAAAATCCTTAAAAAGGTAAAAAAAACCCTGAAAAAAACCTGAAACCCCTAAAAATGTTTAAAATCCCTAAAAATCCATAAAAATTCTTAAAACTCACTAAAGCTCTAAAAACCTTTTAAACCCCTAAAAATTCTAAAAATCTCTAAAAACCCCTAAAACCCCTAAAAACTCAAAAAAACCCTAAAAACCCAAAAATACCCTGAAACCCTAAAATCTCTAAAAACCATGAGAGATCTAAAAAAAACCTCAAAATACCTAAAATCCCTAAAATCCCTGAAACCATAAAAACCATAAAAATACTCAATTAGGTTGGACGAAGGTCACTCCCAAGAAACGTGTTTACAGGAAGAAGGACTTTCCCAATGATGTTTTTGACCTAAAGGGTAATCTTCCAAATTGACTGGTTGATAAGAAGTTGGTTAACACCAAATTTAATACTACTGGGGCTTGTTTGGTTCTTTCTCTTGTGGGCATTAGTCCTTCTAATATAGATGATTTATCCTCCTTAACTAAATCCTTGATAAGGAGTTCTTGTTTGTCGAGAACCCTTTCTTCTATAGGAGATAACTCTTATTCTGATAAGTCTCATCTAGCCAGTACTGAGAATTTCAATTGTGTCCATGTGTGTAACTCCTTTGACTATCTTTCAGGGGTTCATGGTGATGATTTGGTTTCAGGATCTGTCCCTTCTGCATCCTCGGTTCTTACTATTTCTCAAATAAATGAAGAAATGGAGGTTTCTGATACTAGGGTAGGTACAGATGGGGGTTTTCCTTGTCCTTAAGGTGCCTTAGAATGTGATCTTCTAATCAGGGTTTGGCTCTACACATTTAGGTTTTTGAGGGAATGGTTTCTGCAACCTTTTCTAGAGTTGACTATGGTATTGGTTCAGCTCAGGTTGTTCATGCCTCTCCTGCTTTATATAAACATTCAGATAATTTAGTTCCTATCTTCGAGCATCTAAATTATAGTTCAAAATTTCCTCGGTCTTCTGGTTCCAGAAAGGAGGGATCCCCCTCTCCGATCCATTATTCTAAGGACTAGGTTAACCCTAATTATTCATCCTTAAGCGATAATACTCTTAGAAAGAAATTGATTATAGTGGATGAATTTGATTTGAAGAGGGAACCGGCTAAATTGGATCCCAGATCTGGTGGCTCTGATCCTCCCTTAAGTTCGAATGTTTGATTTTGGAGTGTAATATATTAGGGGCCTTAATACCGCTTCTAAATAAAAGGTGGTTTGGGATCTTATTCTTTCACATAAGCTATATTGTGTGGGCCTTATTGGATCTAAGGTTAAATGTGGAAACCTAAACTCTATTATGAGGAATATCATGCCAGGATGGTGTTATCTTGCTAATTTTTCCTTTTACTCTCCTTACCACATCTTTGTCTTGTGTAATCATAGTCTTATGATGGTCGAGCTTCAGTTTGATTCTTCTCCGCTTGTTGAATGCCTTATCATCACTGTTAAGGTGGATGTCGCTTGCTTGATCTCATTTTTTATGGATCCAACTCTATTGCTGAACAACAGGACTTATGGGTAGATATTGGTAGAAGCATTTTAATTTGGCATGAGATTCGATTTATCCTTATTGGATATTTAAACACTATGAGGTTTCTGGATGATAGATGCGGGGATTGTTTGGATTGGCCCTCTTCAATGGAGGAATGTGATTCTTGTATTATTGGAGCTAGCTTATAGGATCTTCATTTTATTGGCCTGAGGTATTCCTAGAGGAAGGGTAATTCAGGGGTTCTGAGGAATCCAGACAGAGCCTTGTTCAACTCCTCATGGATGTCCAGATTCCCCTATTTGATTTTTTATTTCTTTCCTTTTGGGTTTTCTAACCACACCCCTATTATTATTAGAACTGGTGAAGGGATTCAACCAGGGAAGTTACCGTTTAAATTTTTTAATCATTGGGATGATTATGATGGGTTTATGTATATGAGTTCTAATTCTTGGAATGTTGAGGTTTCAGGTTTCAAGATGTTCCAAGTTTATCAAAATCTTAATAAGGTTATGCAGACCCTCAGGATCTTGTATGACTAAGTTAAAACCCTTTAAACCCCTAAAAAACATTAAAAAAACATTAAAAAATCTTAAAAACCTTAAAAAAAACTCCTAAACCATTTAAAAAACCCCGAAAACCCTAAAAGCCCTGAAACCCCATAAAAAACCCTAAAATCCCTAAAAAGCCTAAAAAATATAAAAATCCTAAAAATTCCCTAAAAATCCCTAAAAACATATGAAACCCTAAAAAATCCCTAAAAACCATAAAAACCCAATAAAAACCTTAAAAAACCATAGAAAAACAAAAATACCCTAAAACCCACTAAAAACTCTAAAAATTCTTAAACCCCCTAAATGTTAAAAACTCTATAAAACTCTAAAAAACCTTTAAAACCCTAAAAACTCAAAAAAGTCCTAAAAATAATGAAAACCCCCAAAAACCGTAAAAACCGTAAAAACCCCTAAAACCCTAAAAACCCAAAAAACCCAAAAAACCATAAAAATCCTAAAAAATCCCAAAAAATACCTAAATACTTAAAAAACCCTAAAAACCCTAAAAACCCCCAGAAAACCATATACACCCCTAAAACATTAAAAACCCATAAAACCCATAAAAACCCACTAAAAACACTAATAAACCTTAAAACCCTAAATATATTAAATTTTTTCAAAAAACTCTAAAACACCTTAAAACCCCTAAAAATTAAAAAAACCACTTAAACACATGAAAACCCCCAAAACCCCTCAAAATACCTAAAAACCCTAAAAACCATAAATACCATAAAAATCCTAAGAAATCCCTAATAATCCCTGAAAACATAAAAAACCCTAAAAACCTTGAAAAACCTCTAAAAACCATAAAAACATCTAAAAACCATAAATCCCATAAAACTATAAAAAAACCTAAAAACCCAAAACTACTAAAAACTCTAAAAACTGTTAAAACACCTAAAAATGTAGAAAAACACTAAAAACCCTTCAAACCCCTAAAAACTCAAAAAAACCTTAAAAACCTAAAAAGACCCTAAAATCCCCAAAAGCCAAAAAACCCCTAAAATCCCTAAAAACACTTAAAACCCCTCAAAAGAACTAAAAATCCTAAGAAACCCTAAAAACCATAAAAACCTAAAAAATATCGAAAAACATAAAATACCCTAAAAACCTAGAAAAAATGAGAACCATAAAACACCTGAAAATGTTAAAAACCCCCAAAACCATCAAAACCCACTAAAACTCTAAAAACCTTCAAACCCCATAAAAATGATAAAAAATATTAAAAACATAAAAACCCTAAAATAATTAAAAAAACCCTAAAACCCCAAAAGAAATTAAATACCCTAAAAAACCCTAAAACCCTAAAACATCGTGAAAACAACTAAAATCCATCAAAATCCCTAAAATCCCTAAAAAAACCCAAAAACCCATAAAAATCCAAAAAAATCCATAAAATCCCTAAAAAGGTAAAAAGCCCTGAAAATCCCCTTAAAACCATAAAACCCCTAAAATCCATAAAGCCCCTTAAAACCACTAAAAACTCAAAAAAACCCCTTTAAACCCCTAAAAATGTTAAAAAACATTAAAAAACTCTAAAAAACTTAAAACCCCTAAAAACTCAAAAAAAGCCTAAAACCCTAAAAGACCCTAAAAACCATGAAAACCCCAAAAAGCCTTTAAAACCCAAAAAGAACCTAAAATACTCAAAATACCTAAAACCCTAAAATACCCTAAAAACCCAAAAACCATAAAAATCCTTAAAAATCCCTAAAAATGTGAAAAATTGTCAAAACTCAGAAAAACCACGAAAAACCATACAAACCCTTCAAAACCATTAAAACTCTAAAAACCCATAATACCATGAAAAAACTCTAAAACCCTCAAACACCCTAAAAACGTTAAAAACTCTAAAAAACCTTAAAAGGCCTAAAAACTCAAAAAAGCCCTAAAAACCTGAAAGACCCTAAAAGTCCTAAAAACCCCTAAAACCCTCAAAATACCTAAAAACCACAAAACTTTAAAAATCCTAAAAAATACCAAGACTCCCCTGGGATTCTCTCTCAATCGACGCTTCTTCCAGGCCTTCCCCTGGATCCAGATCGGAGCTTCTGCAGCAGTTCCTTGCTCCTTCCCAGTTCTTGGCGATGACATGCCCTAGATGTGATTTTCGGCCTCAAGATGGTGGTGGCTTTCGCGATTTGACGGCTTCGACCTCCCCGAGTTCCTTTGCTCTGGGTTTTGGAATTTGATGCGGCTTTGCTCCGTTGCTGGCGAGTCTGGCCTCCGACGGCTATGGTGGTCACAATGTCTTCAGATCGGCTTGATCTTGAATGGGTCGACATCTGCCAGCAGCCGCGGGCTGGGGTCACTTTTTCAGATCTAGGGTTTCTGCAGGCGGGTCAACGCGGTCAAGGGGATTATTAGTAGAGTTGGTTGCTTCGGCGTCCAGGTTCTACTCGGAAGGCGCTTTGTTCCTACGGATGGTGCGACAATCTGGTCTTGCGGCACTGGTCGGATCCTTCTCGATCCTGCGTTGCAGAAGGAGGTTTTCTCTTTTCCCTGGTTCGATTCTTTTTTCAGTTCATGAAGCAGCTGCAGGTGCGTTCTCAACCTAGTCTCTTGGCTTCATCTCTGCTCTAGTTTGTTGATGCTTGTTTCGGTCGGACCTTTTGGCATTCCATGTTCTCCTCCTGCTTGGTTGTGATTTTGGTTATGAATGAGTGCTGGTTTCTGGGTTCTCTGAGATGGGTTTGGCGATTTTTGTGCAATTGTTGGTGGTATGTGGTTTGCTATGCTATGAGATGTAGAATCTTGAAATTTGTTCGGTTTGAAGACCATGACTGCTGGTTATTGAGCTACGATTCCTTTTTTGATGATGGGTTAGGATGTGTTGGTGGTTTCTTTATGAGCTACAAGTTGATAAGAGCTGGTCGACAAGGAGGCGGTGATGCTTTTGTTCCTGATGCTGGTGTTTTGGTGCTATCGTTCTTTTGAGTTTGCTGCTTGTTTTCACTGGCAGTGGATCCTCCTGGGGAGGACATGATAGTTTCTGGAAATGGTGTGATTGGGTTTGCTGGTTGTTGTTTGCTGGGAGGTGATGATGGATGTGTTTGGTTGCGGTGCTCGTGTTGTGGTTTCATGCTACTGGTTGTGAGTGGTTGCGATGTCGGCTTTGGTGTTGTTGGTTGCTGGGGCTGGTTGGTTTGGACGTGTTGCTGCTGTTGTACTGCTGTGATGATGGGATGTGGTGCTGCTGGATGCTGGAATGCCTTGGATGAGGGAAATTGTGCTGCTGGATGCTGGTTGCTGCTGAGCTGGGAGTTGCTGAAGCTGTGGTTTATGATCGTGCTGCTGCTGGATGTTGAATGCGGGTCGTTGGTTAGCTGTGAGATGTTGGATGCTGGTTGATGCTGGATGATGGTGGTGGCTTCTTGGATTTGTGTGCTTTTACTTTTTTCGCTTTTGTTTTTCTCTCTTTTGGGGTCTTTTTTGTTTTGGGTTGTAAGGGGTTTTTGGATGTGGGTCGTTTGACCCCTCCCCTCCCTTGTCTGCTGTGTCTCCTTTTTCTTTCTAATAAATTTGGGGGGGGCCGGGAATAGCCCGACCCTCGCATCTTCCTTGCCCTAAAAAATCCCAAAAAATCCCTCAAAACATAAAAAAACCGTAAAAACCCCGAAAAAACTCTAAAACCCCCTAAAAACCTTAAAACACAAAAATCCTATAAAAACCCAAAAAACCCACAAAAAACACTAAAAACCCTAAAACCATTAAAAATGTTGAAAAATCTAAAAAACAGTAAAAACTCAAGAAATCCTTAACACCTAAAAACACCCTAAAAACCCTGAAAACCCCCCAAACCCCCCAAACCCCTCAAAATCCCTAAAAACACTTGAAAACCCTAAAAAATATAAAAAAACCCAGAAAAAACCAAAAAAATGTTAAAAACCCTAATAACCTTCAACCCCCCCTTCAAAAATCATAAAAACCACTAAAGACCTTAAAAACCCTAAAACCCCATAAAAACACTAAAAATCAACTATAAACTCTAAAAACCCATAAAACCCTAAAATGTTAAAAAAAGCTAAAAAACTCTAAAAATCCATAAAAACCCTAGAATGCTCAAAAAAACCAGAAAAACCAAAAAGACCCTACAAACTATGAAAACCCCAAAAAAATCCAAAAACCCCAAAAAACCCTCAAAATCCCTAAAAACCCTAACAAACCCTAAAACCATAAAAATCACCAAAAAAAATTAAAAACCCTAACACCCCATAAAAACCCTAAAACCCACTAAAAACTCTAAAACCCCACAAAACCCCAAAAAACATTAAAAAATGTTAACAAACTATAAAAAACCTTTAAAACCCTAAGAAACAAGAAAAACCTTAAAAACCCAAAAATACACTAAAAACCCTGAAAACCCCTAAAAACACTAAAACCCCAAATAAACCCAAAAAACCCTCAAAATCCCTAAAAACCCAAAAAAACCCAAAAAACCATAAAACACTAAAAATCACTAAAAAATCACTAAGAGCTTAAAAACCCTAAAACCCAGAAAAAACCCTGAAATGATAAACACCTCAAAAACCATAAATCCCTAAAAACCTAAAAAAAACCCTAAAAACCCACTAAAAAATCTAAAAACCTTTTAAACCCAAAAACGTTAAAAAACATAAAAAAAACTCTACAAACTCTTAAAATACCTAAAAACTCCTAAAAACCCCTAAAAGCAAAAAAAGATCCTAAAAACACTAAAACCCCTAAAAACCCTCAAAAACCCTAAAAACCCATAAAATCCATAAAAAACAAAAAACCATAAAAATCCTAAAAACCCTTAAAATCCTTGAAAACCAAGAAACCCCTAAAAACCTTAAAAACCCTAAAACCAATAAAATACATAAAAATCACTAAAAATGTTAAAAACTTTAAAAAAATCTAAAAACATTAAAAACCCTAAAATCTATAAAAAACCTATAAACCCAAAAAGACCCTAAAAACCCTTAAAAATATTAAAAACTCTAAAAACTATAAAAAACCTAAAAAATCATAAAAATCCATGAAAACATAAAAAAAACTTGAAAAACACCTGAAAACCATAAAAACCTCTAAAAACCATAAAAATCCTAAAACCCATAAAAAACCTAAAAAAACCTAAAATTTTTAAAAAATGACAAAAATTCTAAAAAACCTTAAAACCCCCAAAAAAACTCAAAAAACCCTAAAAATACAAAAGACCATAAAATCCCAAAAAAAACCTAAAATCCCCCCAAACCCATGAAAATCTTAAAAACTCTCAAAATCCCTAAAAACACTAAAAAATCCAAAAAACTAAAAAATCCTAAAAATCTCTCAAAATCCCTAAAAATGTAAAAACCCATAAAACCCCTGAAAAACCCCTAAAAACCTTCAAAACCCATAAAAACCCTAAAACCAATAAAAACTCTAAATACCCTTAAACCCCCAAAAACATTAAAAAAGTTATAAAACACAAAAAATCTTTAAATACCCTACAAAATACAAAAAATCCATAAAAACATAGAAGACCCTAAAAACCCTTAAAAATATTAAAAACTTTGAAAACCCATAAAAACCCTCAAAATCTAAAAAAACCCTGAAAACAATAAAACCCATAAAATCCTAATAAATCCCTAAAAATCACTAAAAATGTAAAAAACTCTAAAAATCACTAAAATCCCTAAAACCCCACAAAATCTCTAAATCCCCTAAAAAACCATGAAAACCCCTCAAAATCCCTAAAACCCCAAAAAATCCCTAAAAACAACAAAAAAAAAAATCCTAAAACCCCCTAAAAATCCCTGATAATGTAAAAAACCCTAAAAACCCGAAAAAACCCCTAAAAACCATAAATACCCTCAATAACCTTAAAAACCCTAAAACCCCATAAAATCCCTAAAAACCACTAAACACTCTAAAATCCTTAAAACCCCTAAAAAAATTTAAAATGTTAAAAACTCTAAAAATCATAAAGACTAAAAAAACTCAAAAAACCATAAAAATAAAAGAGTCCCTAAAACACTAAAAACCCCTAAAAACCCCTAAAAACCATAAAACCCCTAAAAACCATAAAAACCCTAAAAATCCCTAAACCCCCCTAAAATCCCTAAAACCCCATAAAAAAATAAAATCCTTTAAAAGTCCTAAAAATCCCTAAAAATATAAAAAACCCAAAAAACCTAGAAAACCCCCCTCAAAACCATAAAAAACCCCTAAAAACCACAAAAACCGCCCAAAACCTTAAAAACCGTTAAAAACCATAAAACCCTAAAAACATACTAAAACTAGAAAAAACTATTAAAACCCCTAAAAATGTTAAAAATGTTAAAAATGTAAAAAACTCTAAAAATACTTAGAACCCCTAAAAATTCAAAAAAATCTAAAAACCCCAAAAGACCCTAAAACCTGAAAACCCCCTATATACTATGAAAAATCCCGAAATACCCAAAAACACTCAAAATCACTAAAAACCATAAAAAACCAGAAAACCCATAAAAATACTAAAAAAACCGTAAAAATCCCTAAAAACGTAAAAATCCCTAAAAATATATTGAAAACAAAAAAAAACCCTTAAAACCTTAAAAACACTAAAAACCAATAAAATACCTAAAAACATACTAAAACTCTAAAAGCACTTTAAACCCCTAAAAACGTTAAAAAACATTAAAAACTATAAAAACTTCTAAAAACATTAAAAACTCAAAAAAAAAACAAAAGGGGCCTAGGAACCATGAAAACCTCTTAAAACCCATGAAAACCCTGAAAACCCTAAAAACCCAAAAAAACTAAAAACTAAAAATATATTAAAATGCCTTAAAAATATGTGAAAAAGTAAAAAACCCTAAAAACTCTGAAAAACACCTGAAAACCATGAAAACCCCTAAAAACCAATAAAAACCCTAAAACCACTAAAAACTCAAAAAAAAACCCCTAAAAACTTTTAAAAACTCTAAAAAAACATTAAAACCCTAAAAAACTAAACAAAAACACTAAAAACCCAAAACACCATAAAAATGCTAAAAACCCCTAAAAATCCTAAAAAACCCTAAAACCCCCTAAAAATCCTTTAAAATCCATAAAATCACTAAAACCCCTAAATACCATAAAAATCCAAAAAAGCCGTAAAAATCCATAAAGACGTAAAAAACCCTAAAAACCCTGAAAACCCCCTAAAAACCATAAAAACCCCTTAAATCCTTAAAAACCCTAAAAACTAATAAAAACCCACTAAAAACTCTAAAAATCCTTTAAACCCCAAAATAGGTTAAAAATGTTAAAAACTCTAAAAAACCTCAAACACCCTAAAAACTCAAAAAAAAAACCTAAAAACCCAAGACCCTAAAAACCTTGATAAACCCAATAAACCCTAAAACCCCATGGAAAACCCTAAAACCCCTCAAAATACCTAAAAAACCCTTAAACACATAAAAATCCTAAAAGTCGTTAAAAAACCCAAAAAACATAAAAAAAAACCCTAAAAGACTTGAAAACCCCCTACAAATAATAAAAAATCCTAAAAATCTTAAAAACCCTAAAACCCCATAAAAACCCTAAAAACCCACTAAAAACTATTAAAACCCTTAAAACCTTAAAAATGTCAAAAAGCCCTAAAAAACATTAAACCCCTCAAAACTCAAAAAAAATCCCTAAAAACCCAAAAAGTCCCTAGAACCCCTAAAAACCGAAAAAAACCATAAAACACTCAAAATCCTAAAAACCCAAAAAACAATAAAAATCCTAAAAAATCCCTGAAATACCTGAAAAATAAAAACACCTAAAAACCCTAAAAACCTTTGAAAACTCAAAAAACCCATAAAAACACTAAAAACCCACTAAAAACCCAAAAAACCATTTAAACCCTGAAAAACGTTTAAAAACTCTAAAAACCCATAAAACCCTTAAAAAACTCCTAACAACCCCCAAACCCCAAAAAGAATCTAAAAACCCTAACCATTAAAAAAACTTGAAAACCCTAAAAAACCCTAAAATCCATAGAAAACACTAAAAAACCCTAAAACCCTAAAGACCAAAAAATTCCTAAAAAATCCTTAAAAATTTCTGAAAACATAAAAAACCCTACAACCCATAAAAACCTTGAAAACCATGAAAACCCCTGAAAACTCCTAAAAAACCATAAAAATTATAAATATCCATTAAAATATCTAAAAACCTTATACCCCTAAAAATGTTAAAAACATCAAAAAACTCAATAAAACCTTTAAAACCCAAAAAAGTCAAAAAAACCCAAAAACCCAAAAAACCCAAAAAAATCAAAAAAATCATAAAAACCCTAAAAACCCTCAGAATCCCTAAAAACCCCCAAAACTCAAAAAACCATAAAAATCCCTAAACCCCCTAAAAATATAACAAACCCTAAAAACCCTGAAAACCCCTGAAACCCTTGAAAAATCCTAAAATCACTCAAAATCCCTAAAAATCCTAAAAAACACTAAAACCATAAAAAAGTAAAAAAAAACCCTAAAAAACCCTGAAAACCAGTTCTGGAGTGCTTTCGGCATGGTCATCTTCGGGTCCTTGGGTCGGCGTCGGCACGACTTGGTCTCTCGGCTTGCTCGTGCCTTGGTGATGGTGTTTTGAATCTGGAGTTGACCTCGGATTGGAAAAAGATCTGGTGCTGATCTCGGCCAGGTGTGCTTCCTGTGTGAGTTTGGTTTAGTTTCCTTGGGTGGGTGTTGGCACTGCTTGGCGTGCTCCTGGATTCGGTCATCTTTCTCGAGGATGCTCCTACGTGATCTTGGAGGTTTTGGTGGGAGTTCCACCATTGACCTCAGATTAGCATCGGTCCTGGTGCGCTTCTGGTTCTGGGATGGCTCGAATGCTGATCTTGTTTGGTATTGATGGATCTTGGGATGACTGATTTTCCTTCCTGGATTGGATCGACGACAGTTGTGGAGTGTCCTAGAGGGGGGAGGTAATGGTTTTGGCATTGTTGGTCTTGTTCATTCTGCTGGTGTTTGAAATGGAGAAAGGTGCTAGCTAAGGAATGGAGTGGGGTGAGGGTGATGTTGTGTTGATTTGGGATGATGCTCATTGAAGATGATGATTTGGTGATTTTTTTGAGTTGGTGTTTGGTGATGATTTGTTGCGTGTTGTGTTCTACTGATTGGTTTGATGGTGATGTGTGCTGCTGGATGCTGGTTGCTTCTTGGTGGTCCTAAAGTTGTTTCTGTGTTTGGTTTTTTGTGTCTTTTTCTTTCTTTGTTTTCATTTTTGGGATTGTCTTTGGGTATGGGTCATTTGACTCTGCCTCTCCCTTTTCTTCTACGTATTCTTTCAAATAAATTGGGGGGCGGGGGTCAGGGTTACCCTGGCCCTACACCTTCCTTGCCCTAAAATCCATGAAAAACTCTAAAAAACCTTAAAATCGCTAAAAAGGTTTAAAAAACTCTAAAAACCTTAAAAACCCTAAAAAATACCCTAAAAACACTAAAACCCCTAAAACCCCCAAAAAACCCCTAAAACCCCTCAAAATCCCTAAAAAACCTAAAAAGTATAAAAATCCATAAAAAACCTAAAATCCATGAAAAATGTAAAAACCCTGAAAAACCCCTAAAAACCATAAAACCCCTAAAAACCTTAAAAACCCCTAAAAACCATTAAAACCAAAAAATAAACTAAAAACTCTAAAAACCCTTAAAACCCATAAAAACTTTAAAAAACTCTAAAAACCTTTAAAACCCTAAAAAGTCAAAAAAAAAACAATAAAACCCCCCAAAGACCTTAAAAGCCATGAAAACCCTCAAAACCTTAAAAATTCCTAAAAATCCGTAAAAACCCTAAAAACCCAAAAAACCATAAAAATCCTAAATACCCCTAAAAACCTCAAAAAACCCTAAACCCCGATAAAAACAAAAAAAAACCACTTAAAATCTCTAAAAACCCTTAAAACACCTAAAAACCTTAAAAAATCTCTAAAAACCCATAAAACCCTAAAAAAATCAAAAAATCACTAGAAACCCCCCAAACCTCGAAAAAATCTATAAAAACCCCAAAACACTAAAAATCCTAAAAAACCACAAAAAATCCATGAAAATGTAAAAAACCCTAAAAACCCTGAAAACCCCTTAAAAACCATAAAAGCCCCTAAAAACCTTAAAAACTCCTAAAACCCATAAAAACCCTAAAACCGCAAAAAATCCACTAAAAACTCTAAAAACCCTTAAAACCTATAAGAATGTTAAAAAACTCTAAAAACCATTAAAAATTAAAAAAAACCCTTAAAACTCCAAAAAGAACCTAAAAATCCAAAAAAACCCCTAAAAACCCCTTAAATCCCTAAAAACCTAAAAAATCATAAAAACCCTACAAAACCCCTAAAATCCATGAAAATGTAAAAACCACTAAAAAACCTGAAAAAAACCCTAAAAACCAAAAAAAATACTTAAAAACATTAAAGACCATAAAAACCCATAAAAATCCTAAAAACCCACTAAAAACTCTAAAATCCCTTAAAACCCCTAAAATGTTAGAAACTCTAAAAAACCTTAAAAACCCTAAAAACTCAAAAAATAATGCCTAAAAACCCAAAATACCCTAAAAACCCTAAAAACCACTGAAAACACCTAAAAACCCGAAAAAATACCTAAAAACCCTAAAAACCCTAAAAACCCTAAAAACTAAAAAAAATCCAAAACCCCCATCAAAATCCTTGAAAATGAAAAAAACCCGAAAAACCCGAAAAACCCCCTAAACCTGTAAAATCCCCCAAAACATTTAAAACACTAAAAACTCATAAAAACCCATAAAACCCCTAAAAACCACTAAAAACTATAAAAACCCTTAAAAACCCTAATAACATTAAAAAACTCTACGAAACCTTAAAAACATAAAAACTAAAAAAATAACCCCTAAAACCCCTTAACTGACACACCCTAAAAAACCCTAAAAATCATAAAAAATCTAATAATCCCCTAAAAATCCAAGAAAACATAAAAAACCCTAAAAACCTAAAAAGCCACAAAAACCATAAACCTTAAAAACCCTAAAAACTCATTAAAACCCTAAAAACCACAAAAAACTCTAAAAATCATAAAACCCATAAAACATTTAAAATCTCTAAAAAACCTTAAAACCCCTAAAAAATCAGAAAAACTCTAAAAATCCATGAAAACGTAAAAAACCTTATAAATCCTGAAAACCCCCTTAAAACCATAAAACCCCCCAAAACCTTAGAAACCCGTAAAACCCTAAAAATCAGTAAAATCTCTAAAAATCGTTAAAACCCCTAAAAATGTTAAAAACTCCAAAAATCCTTAAAACCCCTAAAAAACTCAAAAAAATCCAAAAAAATGAAATCCCCTAAAATCTCTAAAACCCCCTAAAAAGCCTAACAAGCCTCAAAATACCCAAAACCCTTAAAAATACAAAAACCCCAATAAAAATCTATGAAAATGTAAAAAACCCTAAAAAACCCCTAAAAACCTTTAAACCCCTAAAAGCGTTAAAAAACTCTAAAAACCATAACAACAAAAAAAAAACTAAAAACTCTAAAAACCCTTAAAACCCCTAAAATGTTAAAAAGTTCTAAAAATCTTAAAAACCATAAAACCCCAAAAAGACCATAAAAACCCTAAAACCCCAAAAAAACTTCTGAAAACCCCTAAAATTCCTAAAATTCCCTAAAAACCATAAAAACCTCTAAAAATGATAAAATCCTAAAAAACCCATCAAAATCCATGAAAATGTAAAAAACACTAAAAAATCGGAAAACCACCTAAAATCATAAAAAACCCCAAAAAACCTTAAAAACCCCTCAAAACCAATAAAACTGTAAAAACCCACTAAAACTCTAAAAAACCCTTTAAACCCCTAGAAACGTTAAAAACTCTAAAAAATCTTAAACCCCTAAAAACTCAAAAAATCCCTAAAAACTCAAAAATACCCTAACAACCCTGAAAAACACTATAAACCTTAAAACCCCTGAAAAACCCTAAAACCATCAAAATCCAAAAAAAACCACAAAAACCCTAAAAAAATGAAAATCCTAAAAAACTCCTAAAAATCCATGAAATGTAAAAAACCCTAAAAACCCATAAAATCCCTAAAAACAACTAAAAACTCTAAAAACCCTTTAAACCCCTAAAAAGGTAAAAAAAACTCTGAAAAACTGAAAAAACCTAAAACAACTAAAAAACACTAAAAAGACCCTAAAAAGTCTAAAACCCCCTAAAAACTCAACCCCCCCCCCCCCCTAAAACCCCTCATAATCCCTACAAAAACCTAAAAACCCATAAAAAACCTAAAACCCATAAAAATCAATGAAAACATAAAAAAAAACCAAAAACCCTTAAAAACCATAAAAAAACCCTAAAAACCCATAAAACCCCTAAAAAACACCAAAAAAAATCTAAAAAACCTTTATAACTCTAAAAACGTTAAAAAACTTTATACCCCTAAAAAACTCAAAAAAAACCCTGAAACCCAAAAAGACCTTAAAAACCCTGAAAACCCCTAAAAGCCCTAAAACCCCTTGAAAAACCCTAAACACCCTCAAAATCCCTAAAACATTAAAAAAACCTTTAAAGCCATAAAAATCCTAAAAAACTCCTAAAAATCCATGAAAACTTTAAAAACCCTGAAAACACCTTAAAAACCACAAAAACACGTAAAATCCTTAAAATACCCTAAAAGCCCTTAAAACCCCTAAAGGTGTTAAAAAACTCTAAAAAATCTTCAAAACCCTAAATACTCCAAAATACACAAAAAGACCATAAAACCCCTCTGAAAACCCCTAACAACCCTAAAAGCCCTTGAGAAACCCTAATAACCCTTAAAACCCCTAAAAACCCTAAAAACCATAAAAATCCTAAAAAAACCCTAAAAATCAATGAAAATGTAAAAAACCCTAAAAACCCTGAAAGACCCCTAAAACCATAAAAACCACTAAAAACCTAAAACAACCCTAAAACCCATAAAAACCATATAAAGCCACTAAGAACTCTAAAAACCCAAAAAACCCATAAAACGTTAAAAAACTCTAAAAATCTATAAACCCTAAAAGACTCAAAAAACACCTAGAACCTCAAAAACCCTAAAAACACTAAAAAACACAAAAACCATAGATATCCTAAAAATCCTTGAAAACGTAAAAAAACACTAAAAACCCTTAAAACCCCCTAAAAATTGTAGAAACCCCTAAAAACCATAAAACCCTAAAAACCCATAAAAACCCTAAAAACCCCTAAAACTCCTTAAACCCCTAAAAATGGTAAAAAAACTCTAAAAATATTAAGGAAACTAAAAAACTCAAAAAACCCTAAAAACCCTAAAAACCCAAAAAGAACCTAAAAAAATTAAAAACCCCTAAAAAAGCTTGAAAACACTCAAAATCCCCCCCAAACCCAAAAAAAACCTAAAAAACCTTAAAAAACCCATGAAAACCCTAAAATCTCTCAAAAACTCTAAAAACCCTAAAAAACCATAAAAACCATAAAAATCCAAAAACCCCCTTAAAATCTATTAAAATAAAAAACTATAAAACCCTGAAAACCCCCTGAAATCCATAAAAACAACTAAGAACCTTAAAAACTGTAAAAACCCATAAAACTCTAAACACCACTAAAAACTCTAAATAATCTTTAAACCCCTAAAAATGTTAAAAAACTCTAAACCCCCTTAAAACCTATAAAAAACTCATAAAAACCCCTAAAAACCCAAAAAGACCCTAAAAATGTCTAAAAATCCATGAAAACCTAAAAAACACTAAAAACCCATAAAACCATAAAACCCCTAAAAACCTTAAAATTCTTAAAAACACATAAAAATCTTAAAAACCCATAAAAACTCTAAAAACACTAAAAACTCTAAAAACACTTAAAACCCCTAAAAATGTTTAAAAAACTCTAAAAACCCTAAAAACCACTAAAAAATCAAAAAACCCTAAATACCTAAAAAGACACTAAAAACCCTAAAAACCCTAAAACCCCAAAAACACCTGAAAACCCAAAAATCCATCAAAATCCCAAAATCCCTTGAAAAACATAAAAACTATAAAAATCCTAAAACCCCTAAAAATCTGTGAAAACTTAAAATATTCTAAAAACCCGGAAAAACCCCTAAAAACTATAGAAACCACTAAAAACCCTAAAAACCCTAAAACCACTAAAAACTCTAAAACCCTTAAAATACATAAAAACATTAAAAAGCTCAAAAATTCTTAATACCCCTAAAAATTGAAAAAAAAAACCTAAAACCCCCAAAATACCCTAAAAACCCTAAACCCCCTCAAAACCCATAAAAACCATAAAACCCCCAAAAAAACCATAAAAATACTAAAAAACCCAAAAAATCATAAAAACCTTTAAAAACCATAAAAACCCTAAAAACCCATAAAAATCCTAAAAACCCACTAAAAACTCTCAAAACCCTTTAAAGACCTAAAAATATTAAAAAATCTCAAAACCGTAAAACCCCTAAAAACTCAAAAAAAACTCTAAAAACCCAAAAAGATTCTAAAAACCATGAAACCCTATGAAAAACCCCCAAAACCTCCCAAAATCCCTAAAAGACATAAAAATCCAAACCCCCCTAAAATTCCTTGAAAACATAAAAAACAGTAAAAACCCTAAAAAATCCCAAAAACCCACAAAACCCCCCAAAAACCATAAAAACCCTAAAACCCAAAAATAACCCTAAAAACCCACTAAAAAATCTAAAAACCCTTAAAACCCCTAAAAATATTAAAAACCCTTAAAACCCCCTAAAACTCCAAAAGACCCAAAACCCCAAAAAACCCTTAAAAATCCTGAAACCCCTGAAAATCCCTAAAAACCCTAAAAATCATAAAAAACCAAGAAAACCATAAAAATCCCAAAAATACCCCCAAAAATCCATTGAAACGTAAAAACACGAAAACCCACTAAAAACCATAAAACCCATAAAACCCTTAAAAACCACTAAAAACACTAAAAGCTCTTTAAACCACTAAAATTGTTAAAAACACTAAAAAACATAAAACCCCTAAAAAAATAAAAAAACCCAAAACCCCAAAAAACCTAAAGCCGCTAAAAATCCTAGAAAGACCCTGAAAACCCTCAAAATCCCTAAAAACCCTAAAAAAATTAAAAACCATAAAATCCTAAAAAAACCCAAAAATTCCATGAAAACATAAAAACCCTGAAAACCCTGAAAATCCATTAAACCATAAAAACCCCTAAAACCAAAATAACCCTAAAAAACAATAAAAACTCAAAAAACCCCTAAAATTTCTAAAAACCACAAAAACCCCTATAAACGTAAAAAAACTCTAAAACCCTTTAAAAGCACAAAAAAACTAAAAAACCCCAAAAGACCCTGAAAAACCCTAAAAACCATAAAAACCATAAACAATCCTAAAACCCACAAAAAAATCCCTTAAAACCTAAAAATCCCTAAATCCCTTTAAAAACCAGATAAACCACAAAGAACCTTAAAACCCCAAAAAAACCAAAAAAACCCCTAAAAATCCACTAAAAACTCTAAAAACCCTTAAAACCCCTAAAAATGTATAAAAACTCTAAAAATCCTAATGACACTAAAAAACTCAAAAAAACCCAAAAAGACCCTAAAACCCCTAATAACCCATGTAAAACCCTAAAACCCCTCAAAATCCCAAAAAACCAAAAAACCTTAAAAACATAAAACCCAAAAAAATCCATGAAAACTTAAAAAACTGTAAAAACCCTAAGAAAAACCATAAAAACCACTAAAACCTTAAAGACACTAAAAACCAACAAAAACCCTACAAGACCACCAAAAAATCAAAAAACTCTAAAAACCCCCAAAATGTTAAAAACTATAAACAAACTTAATACCCCTAAAAACTCAAAAAAAACCCCTAAAACCCAAAAGACCCTAAAACCTAGAAACCCCTAAAACCCCTAAAAAACCCTAAAAACCCTAAAAATCCCTAAAAACCATAAAAACCCTAGAATACCCCAGAAAATCATAAAAACCCCTAAAAACATAAATAATCTTAAAAACTAATAAAAAATAAGAAAATCCTTAAAAACCACTAAAAAATCTAAGAAGCCTTTAAACCCCTAAAAATGTTAAAAAACTCTAAAAATATTTAAAACCCCTAAAAACTCTAAAAAACAATAAAACGCCAAAACACCCTAAAACATTTAAAACCTTAAAAAAATCTTAACAAAACACTAGAAACCCTCAAAATCCATAAACCCCTAAAAATCCTAAAAACTATAAAATTCCAAAAAAAACACTAAAAAACCATGAAAACGTAAATAAACCTAAAAACTCGAAAATACCCCTGAGAACCATAAAAACCCATAAAACCTTAAAAAACCCTAAAAACTAATAAACACCCAAAAAACCACTAAAAACTCTAAAAACCCTTAAAACCCCTAAAAATGTAAAAAATCTCTAAAAACCTTAAAAACCCTACAAAAACTAAAAAAAATCCTAAAAACCTAAAAAATCCCTAACAACCCCAAAAAAACCGAAAAAAACCTAAACCCCCCCCCCCTAAAAAGCCCTGAAAACCCCCTCAAAATCCCTAAAAACCATAAAAACTATAAAAAACCTAAACAACTCCTAAAAATCCATGAAAACATAAAAAACCCTAAAAACACTGAAAACCCCCTAAAATGGTAAAAACCCCTAAAAATCATAAAAATCCCTAAAAACCCAAAAGCCTGTTAAAACTACAAAAACCCTTAAACCCCCTAAAACATTAAAAACTCTAAAAAACCTTAAAATCCCAAAAAACATAAAAAAACAATAAAACCTAAAAAGTCCCATAAAACCCTGAAAAAACCTAAAAACCCTAAAAACCATTCAAATCCAAAAAAACCCTAAAAGTAAATGAAAATCTAAAAAACCCTTAAATCCCCCTAAAAACCATAAAACCCCGAAAACCCATAAAACCCCATAAAAACCCTAAAACCACAAAAAACTCTAAAACCCTTGAAACCCCTTTAAACGTTAAAAAGCCTAAAGAACCTTAAAACCCCTAAAAAATCAAAAAAACCCTAAAACCCTAAAAAGATCCTAAAAACCCTAAAAACCCTGGAAAACCCTTAAAACCCTAAAAACCCTCAAAATCTCTAAAAACGCTAAAAACTCATAAAAACCATAAAAAATCTGAAAACCCCCTAAAAATACCTGAAAACGTAAAATACCCTAAAAACCCTAACCCCCCCCTAAAAACCATAAAAACCACAAAGAAACTTAAAACCCCCTAAAATCCCATAAAAACCCTAAAAACCCACTAAAAACTCTAAAAACCCTCAACATCCTTAAAAATGTTAAAAAAATCTAAAAAACCTTAAAACACAAAAAAACTCAAAAAAAATCAATTAGAACCCCAAAAGACCCTAAAAACTATGAAAAACCCTAAAAACCCTAAAAACCCTAAAAACCCCTAAAAACCATATAAATTCTAAAAACCCCTAAAATCCATGAAAATGTAAAAAATCCTAAAAACCTTAAAAAACCCATGAAAACCATTAAAACTCCTAAAACCCTTAAAATGACTAAAACCCTATAAAAACCCTAAAAACACTAAAAACTATATAACCCCTTAGAACCCCTAAAATATTAAAAAACTCTAAAAAAACATTAAAAACCCTAAAACCATAAAAATCCAAAAAAACAACTTAAATTCCATGAAAATGTAAAAAACTCAAAAATCCCTGAAGAATTAATTAAACCTGTAAAATCCCCTAAAACCCTTAAAAACCCTAAAAATCCATAAAACCCCTAACAACCCACTAAAAACTCTAAAAACCCTTTAAACCCATAAAATGTTAAAAACTCCAAAAAACCTAAAAAACCCTAAAAAAATCAAAAAAACCTTTAAACCCCAAAAGTCTCTAAAAACCCTAAAAAACCCTAAAAACCTTAAAATCCCCAAAAAACTCTGAAATTCCTCAAAATCCCTAAAAACCCTAAAAACCCATTAAAAAACCCCTGAAAACCATAAACCCCCTGAAAACCATAAAAACCCCTAAAAAAAGTGGAAACCCCTAAAAATCCATAAAAACCCATTAAAAACTATAAAATCCATTAAAACCCCTAAAAATGTTAAAAAATCTAAAAATCCTTAAAACCCTAAAAAACAAAAAACCCCCTAAAAACCCAAAAACCCCCCTGAAAACCATGAAAACCCCTAAAAAACTTGAAAACCCCTAAAAATCTATAAAAACCCTAAAAACCCATTAAAACTATAAAATCCATTAAAACACCTAAAAATGATAAAAACTCTTAAAATCCTTAAAACCCTAAAAAACTAAAAAACCCCTGAAAACCCTAAAAATCCCCTGAAAACCATAAAAACCCCTAAAAAACTTGAAAACCCCTAAAAATCCATAAAAAACCTAAAAACCCTAAAAACCCATTAAAAAATATAAAATCCATTAAAACCCCTAAAAATGTAAAAAACTCTAAAAATCCTTAAAACCCTAAAAATCTAAAAAAACCCTAAAACCCCCAAAAGATCTTGAAAACCCTGAAGACCCCTAAAAATCGTAAATACCCATAAAAACCTTATAACCCCTCAAAATCCCTAAAAACCCTAGAAAACCCTAAAACCATAAAAAATCCTAAAAAACTCTATAAATCCATGAAAACGTAAATAACCCTAAAACCCCTGAAAAACCCCGAAAACTATAAAAATCCCCAAAAGACTCTAAAATAAAAAAAAACCATAAATACCTGAAAACCCACTAAAAACTCTAAAAACCCTTTAAATCCATACAAATGTTAAAAAACTCTAAAAACCTTAAAACCCTAAAAAATTCAAAAAAACCCTGAAAACCCCAATATACCCTAAAATCCTAAAACCCCTAAAAACCACTAAAAACCTAAAACCCCTCAAAACCCCTAAAAACCAAAAATACCCTAAAAACCATAAAAATATTAAGAAAACCACTAAAAATCCTTGAATACGTAAACAACCCTAAAAACCATGAAAACCATGAAACACCTAAAAACCTTGAAAACCCTAAAAACAACTAAAATCTCAAAAAACCCTAAAAACCCCTAAAAATGTTAAAAAACTCTAAAAACTGTGAAAGCACTAAAACGCTCAAAAAATCCCTAAAAATCTTTAAAACCCCTCAAAAACCCTCAAAATCCCTAAAAACCCTAAAACCCATAAAATGCTAAACCCCCCCCCCCCAAAAAAAATCCATGGAAACATAGAAAACCATAAAAACCCTAAAACCCCCTGAAAAACAAAAAAGCCCCTAAAAACTGTAAAAAACTCTAAAAATCCATAAAATCCCAAAAAACCCACTAAAAACTCTAAAAAACCTTAAAACACCTAAAAACATTAAAAAACTATAAAAACCTTAAAACCCTTAAAAACTCAAAAAAAACCCTAAGAACCCAAAAAGAACCATAAAAACCCTAAAATCCATTAATACCTAAAAACCCTCAAAATCTATAAAAACCCTAAAACCCATAAAAACCATAAAAATCCTAAAAACCCTAAAAGTCCATGAAAATGTAAATAATGCTAAAAACCCTAAAAATCCCCTGAAAACCATAAAAAACCACTAAAATCTTTAAAAACCCTAATAACCCATTGTTTGCCCTAGAATGTGTATTTTGGTAAGGAATCACTACTTCTGGACAATTTCCATTAGATTTTTTTATGGAACTGAAAACACCCAATGGTTCGGTATCCAAAGGGAATTGTTTTCCAAAGGTAGGCGTTCGTTAGGTTTACAGACCTACGATACTTAAGAACTCATATTGGTCGAGAGGATGGGAGGTCAGACTCATCACACCCTTTTTGGGGGGAATTATTGCCTAATTTGAGACTCTCTTATAGACCTAAGATATGTTCATGAATCCTTATTAATTTACCAAGTATAAGGTAATTTCCCTTGAAATTTGAAATCAATTATTAACATGTGTGGAATTCAGAATCATCGTTATGTATTCTAGGTTCTTCATTAATGGAGATATCCGTATGTATTCAAGGTTCTCCATCAATGGTATTCTCTCATATACTACTTAGAGATTCTTTAGTCGTTGCTACAATGATGCTGGTTTTTAATCCACTCAGTGGGACCCTCTAGAATTTATTGTCATATGGGTAGAAAAAAGTTATTTTGATATTGGGATCGTACCCATAAATGGTCTACCTATGTATTCTAGTGAAAGGAATCAGAACCCTTGTAGTTTGGTTCCACTAAATGTGACACATCATACCTTTTAAGGTCATGTGATAAGGACTTCACCATAAAATTTAATGTCATGTGGTAAGGACATCAAGGAGGAATGTTCCTAGTAAAATATTGGTGTGGGGCTTATGCCTAAGCAACACAAGAAACTTGGAAAGGATATGAGTTTCCAATTTGGGTTAGATACTACTGGAAATGTGGCCTTGGAAGAACGAGGTTGATTTGGAGTGTTGGGTTTGAAACTCAGGGAGGCTTCCTACGTATCTCACTTGGATAGGAATCAAATACCACATAGTTCAGTAAGTCCTATAGGGGGTATGGCCTTTTAAGATAAATAGGTTGGGTCTTACTTCTAAAGAGGATTCCCTTGTAACAGTATCCATGAAATAGGATTCCCTTATAACAGGGACCGCGAGAGATGTCTTAAATTGTAGTGATTCAAGGGGAAACTTAATTCGAGGTTTACTCCTAAGGAGGATGCCCAAATTAAGGGAATTAGAGTTGGATTCCTAAAGAGTGTCTAGTGAGTTCATTCCCTAATTGAAGGCTTCCTACATATCCTGATTAGGGAAGGAATCAGATTTCTCGTAGTTCAAGATATGAGGTGGATTGTGTAGATGTGTGATCATCACAAATCTTTAAGCCCACGTGAGTCATGCTCAGTGTGAGAAACAAGAGGATGTGAAAGATTTAACAAACCACACACTTTCTCCTTCGCTGATGGAAGAGGCCTACAGTGAAGGAAGCCAAGGCGATAGCGGATGAGGGCGCAAAGCAATGAACCTTTCAATGTGGAATGAATGTGAAGGTCATTAGGTCAGGACTGAAAGGATAGGGGATTACTCCAAGAGGGATTCCCTAAAATTGGTCCCATATTGGAAGGAGGATATCATTCCCTATGTCAAAAGGAAATGCAAGTGTGAACATTACCTTCCCTACCAGTGATCTAATGTTTTGAGTCATAGAGACGAGAAGGGGGGAACATGGCCTGAACCCTAATCCTCCAAACTGGGAACTTCCCAATACTATATCTGGGGTAAGGTTCCATGTGACTATAGATATAAAAGCCTACAGATACCCCAAGGATCCGGACTCCCTTATAAGAAAAATGTGGGAAACCTCTGACTGTAGAAATACAAACCCAAATGGGAGACATGCTGATGTGTCTTTCTCAAAGGATTGGTAAGTTACGAGGTTTCAACTTGGTCCCTTTTAGAAAAGGGATCCAAGTAAGTATAGGCCCCTCCATGGGTGGATAATAAGAGGTCTTCAAAGATGGATCGCGTAGGTGGTATGTGCAGGTCCTCTATGTAGGTATGTTGTGTAGGTATGTCGTGTAGGTGTACCGCATAGGTATACCATGTAAGTCCTAAGAGGAAATGAAAAATTCTTAACACATGAAGTATAAGCCTATGAGATCTTGATATTCCTTAGTCAATGGACTAAGGACAACAACACTTGGGTGAGGTTTTAACTTAAGCACCTTGGGAGTCCCTTAATGTCCTTAGAAGCATCCCACGTAGGTCCTTGCATAAGGAAAAGACCATGCATAGATGACTTCTTCCTATGGAAGGAGGGTCCTTAATCAGTTGTTTTGTATTTAAAAATATAAAAGGATCATTATTTTTTCTGTCCCATCTAATTCTATCCTCTCATGTTTTTAAGTAGGTACCTAATAAAATTTGGGGGACTTGGGTGAATGAGATGCAATGGGAGCTTTAGGAGTTCTTCCAACTTTTTCAGTCTACAAAATGGGGAGCCCAAGGGTCCTATTTATAGGCAAGGAGGGGGATGGTCAAAAGGAGATAATCTGTGTAGGTCTTCAGTGTAGCTTCACAGCGTTTCTCTTCCACATAGGGGTGGGAAAATTATGTTTCCACATAGGCCTATTGTGTAGGTCCCCAACGTAGGTGCTCGGTGTAGGGGATGTGCACTGGTCTGCACAGATAGAACCAGCGCTGGCAACTTAATGTGTAGTTGTGCCTCTTAGGTCACTTAAACTATTTCACTTCCTTCAACATTTTTTTTACTTTAATATATCCAAATAGATTCTTCATAATCATTTTTCCTTCCTTTATAAAAAATAATATCAACAAAATCCCCCCCCTCAAGATTGGATATGACTGAAAAGTGGATCTAATCCTGAGGAAATATTATGGGGAAAAGATTATGGAGAATTAATTATGGACCGCACAGGTATACTTCATAGTTACATCATGTAGGTGTACGGCGTATCAGCGGTGTAGGTCAGCAGCGTAGGTCAGTGGTGTATATAAATACCCCCATTCCTTTTGTCATTTTCTTCATCTGTGTTCTCATATTTCTATTCTCGTTGCGTAGCTCATTCATTCATCTTTATCATTTTGTTCTATTGCATGTGTCCCTTGAATATTTCTTGAGGTATACCCAATTGATCGATGGAGCTACACAGAGTTACTTTATCTAAAGAGCTGTACAGAAGGACTTTGTCGAAGGACCTGCACTGGGTACCTTTTCGAAGGACCTATGTGGGTGACCTCATTGAAGGAGTTGCATGAAACTTTTCCTTTGAAAAATTCTATAATTCCTTTAAGTTAACAATTTAACTCTCTTAAATCAATATTCCTAATTAAATGAGGAAAAAATTGCTAATTCTCTTGCAGGAAATGGCTCGCTTGATGACTTTAACTAAGGAAACTAATGTTTTCCAAACCAAAATGATAAAAATCGTGGGACCGAACTATTACGATATTGTTTAGAGTACCCTTATTGAGTTGGTGAAAGGATTGACTCCATATCAAAATTAATATCCACGAAGCCACTATCTACCTTTATACACGTATGGGATTTTGCAAGATACCCACATTCCATCTTACAAGAAATATTTTCCAAAGACTTAGTTTTTTCAACACCTCAACTATCATTATATGAATATTAATATGAAGGGTATGCCTATTAATAAGAGAACGATCCCTATTGGATGAATCATAAATCATAGTGGTTGTACTCCTGATATAAATAATCCTGTTGTAGATCCTAGGCTGAATTTCTATGATTCAACTTGTCATGCTTCAAAAACAGATCAATATAACAACTGGAAGGAAAACAGGGACCTTCATTTTAGACGAGGAGTCAAACCTGAATAGATTTGGATGTTTTGGGTACGCCAAACTTTTAAAGAGTTTAGAAAAGAGCTGACAGATGTTCACATTTAAGAAGCTATCTGGATAGGAAAAACTTATATTTACAAAAATGACTTAATTCCTAAATTACTAAGTCGATGGAGTCTGCAAACAAATTATTTCCACTTGGTGCATGGTGAGGTTGGCATCGGTTTATGGGATATCTACCAAATATTTGGGCTCCCATTCTTTTAGAGATGTATGATGAATTCATTCCACCAATAAAAAAATGAGGTGATGCTAAGAGGATGTCGCCATTATCTCATGAACTGTTCTAAATAGAAAAGAAATTTCCAAAAGAAAATAAATATATTTTCACTAAGGCTGATATTCATGCAAGAGTGTGTACGGAATATTTTTTAGAACTAATGAAAGAGAAGGGTCCTACTTGCGTACATCCTACCATTTTCCTAACTATAGATAATCAAGGTTCTTTAGGAACATATTGGCCCATGTTGGATAAAGGTGACTACAAGCATTGGGGTTACAAAGTTAAGTTTGATATTGATGAAAAGGTATGCTTAGCTGGCTTCCTTTCCATGTGGCTAATCATTTATTTGCTTATAGTCCATGAGTCTGGTAGTGGTGTAAGACCAAATATTTTTTTTATTATAGCCAAGTTGTCATAGGGGAAATATATTAGGTTATATACCCTTCTATTAGCAATAATCTATCATTTCATGTTGCATTTATACAATGGGAAGGCTCCATTTAGCTTGTAGTGCCATTTCAAGTATTCTGGGGTTGGATTGAAGCACATTTTTTTTTCATATTTAGTATTTAATTTAGTTAGAGTCCCCAATGGTCGATTTAATCCATTTTTTCATAAATTTTATGGGATTCAGCCTTTGAACCTGAAACATGATGTAGTGCTGAGTTTAATGAATGCATCAGGATAATTCAGCTTCTTTCCTTTTGGTAACCCACTAACTGGAACATTTGTTGATGATGTCAAGGAAGAAAAATATGAGATGAGGTCTTATATGATGGAATTTAGGGATAGTGTACTATCAACCAGGATTGAAGGAGAAATCATATGTGAGGTTTTTTCCCCAATAGGTTTTCTCTCCAATTCAAATGTCTTTAATAATTGATCACTTTTCCTCCTAAATATGTTAGTCATGAGAAGAACCCAATGGTAGCCTAAAAATTATGGATTCTTATGACTTTAGAGACATCCAAAATGTCAATTATGCTACCTCCATCAGATGTATCAATTGTATTAGAGGTTGGATATTCTAAATCTTGGGTTTCTTAATACCCTTAGGGGGATTTAACAAAAGTTATACATCGGGTAGAGGCTATGATAACTGTTTCTCATAGAAATTGTGGTAAAATTTATAAATATAAAGATGATGGAGAGTCTTTAAAAGCTTCAAAAGCTTCAAAACATTGTTACAGAAAGGCCACTAAGAAGACCAAGTCCAAAAATAAAACACCTCCAGCATTGAGACGATCTAGTCACCGACACCAAAAAGTTGTTACCATCTCATCTACTTATTCTTATAAAGAAGAGAGAGGTTTGATGAGGCCTTTCAATCAGAGGGTGTTGAGTTTTCACCACAACCAGCCATATCAAAGAAGAATTATGTATGACCTTTATCAATCCAGTACTGGGGAAGCACGGATCATGAACTTAGGGATGCATGGGCATTTCTCCAATCTGTCTTTTGAATACCAGATGTGGGTGATATTAAAGCACCTTCTAATTGTAATCTGGATAATAATTTGGCTGAAGTATAGGAGCATATTTTGGATCTGGAGACCTCATATATGCAACCGACGACCAAGTACCAGCCTCAAAATGAGTATCCAACATGATGGATTGAGGGATACATGAAGGGGTAATTTTTCACCCTGAAGAGGAATGATACATTTATGTTAATATTGTGAATTTGTTTCTCTTTTCATTTTTTTTAATTCTGCTTCATCATCCACCATCATTAATCTCAATGGGATTACATTTTGCAGCTTGAAATTAAAGAAGGAACATCAGGAAAGGTGCCCAAGTCACTAAAATACATACCTAAGGGCACTCCCATTGACACATTGGATGAAACCCCTTGGTCTTCAGGGGTTTCTCCAGGAGGGAAAGCCATGATGGATGTAATGGCGAAAGAAAATACTCAGCTGTTACCTCATGTCTCTACTTCCAGCAGGAGTAGTATAATCTCTCCACTATCATATGAAAAGAAACACAAGAAAGCATTGAGATTGATCCGAAGTGTACATCTGAAAAGTGGGTATTTGTGTTGTCCTCTAATATCATGAAATTCTTGATACACCTTGGTGACCATATTCATATTTTCATAGGATCTACATCCCTTTATTCTATTAAAGGATTAAAACCTGGTCCTTTAAGGAATGATAAGGAAACTCCAATAGAAGTACAAATTCTTGCTGATGAATCTGTTACCCTAACAGATAAAGTGTCAAGGGGTGTGGATGCTGCTTCTACTATTTCTACAAAGAGAGAAAATGGTTACAGTAATATCAAATGCATTCCTTATGGGTATCACATGTTGTTTCTAACATTATTTTCTCCATAATATTTCAGATCTGGTTCATGTGTTGAAGTATCCTACGACAATCAATGTTAATATTCTTATTTCTCCAGAAGGAAGGAGCGAGGATCCTGGGAAATCAGAGGCAGGTACTGGTGCCGATCTGAATTCAGCAAGGCTGGATGACATTGCACCAGTTGAAGAGATGAAGGAAGAAAATATTTGTAAAGCCAATTTGGGCATCAATCAGCATTTTTTGGATACCTTAAATGGCGATGATTCTATAAAATACAATTCCATGTACATTGAAATGATGGATGCACTTAATCCAAACATTGATATTCTAGGTCCCATTAAGGAGTTCAAGGATTTCAATGAGGAACTGAAAGGACATAATTTCTCATTATTGCATTTTTCATACATAATTGTTCTTTTATCTAATATTTCATATCAAAGACCAATTTATACAGGTTTTCCTATAGAGAATGTTGTTAAGAACCTTCAAGAATAGGGAATCCCACTCTAACCTTTTTCCACTGATGTTGAGGAGATACCAACTAAAAATCCAATGTTGGGAGATGCTCCAGAGCCTATGGTTATGGTAATTGGGAAAGATCAAGAGAGTTCCTTTCCCCAAGAATTACTTACCTAAACTACTAGAGCTAAGAATATTAGGGAGGAATCTACTCAAGAAATTAACTTATTACTGAGTAAATGTCATTAACTATATTGATCATTCTTTTTTGTTGCTACACACTCAGAGATAACAATCATTTTAAATTACCATTTAAGTCCATCGGCTACCATGGTTAGGTATGAAGATGAATCCATTTCTTTAGCTCAACCAATAATGGAAGATGAAGCACCTAATGCTTCGAAAGGAGCATAGCCAAGCACCTCCTTGAGTGATCTAATTCCGGAATATGTTCTGCCACATGGTAGTGATTCTGATTCGTACTTAGATCTATAGTTTTCTCTCAGTATTACATGGAAGAAAACATGCTGAACCATTTGGGATACAATCTCTAAAAATCCTTTGGATGAGTTGTCCTCATATTTTGGCCGATTTCTAACATTGTTTAGTATACTGAGATTTTGTGGATTTGATTATCGCCTAGTTTACAATGCGATGAAAGAGATTGTTCGTCGGCGGGAGCAAGAACACAAACTATGATAAGATCTTGTAAAGGATGAACTACTCACCACTGTTGAGGGTTTTTGAGCTACATTATCTGAGGTATAAGTCAATAATAGCAAAAATTTTATGGAATTCAAATATAAAATTAAGGAGACAATAAAGGAAATGAAATATCTTAAAAAAAATGGATGTTGTTCAAAATAGGCTTGAGAAACTGAACCAACCATTTGGAGAATCCCAATTAGAAGGGGTAACTACCATTTCAACTACCAAATACACACTTTTTCAGGATGAGGAGGTTGAAGCTGCTCAACTGACTAATATTCAGCAAGTGGTTGATAGGGCCTAGGAGGTTATTCAACAAGTAAAGAGTCAAGCTAAAATATTTTTGTAATATATGATAGAGAGACTCCATTATGTGGATGTTCCTATAATTTTTTCATATAAATGAAAAAGATTTTGTCTCTAGTTATATATAAGTTTTCATCCCTTCTTTCTTTCTGTAATTGAAATATCAAGTATGATTTCCACAACATGCCATCTTTATGTTAGATAATCATAATTACACCGATAGGGATGTGGGCGCTTTAACCTTTACCTAAGCTAAGAATCTTAGTAATTATAGTTTGACTCTTGTTAGGGTCATATCGACAACCCTACAAACTTTTTCCCTTTTGGCTTTTTATTGTTCGATATTTCCCAGAACATATAGAGTATAGATCTAGTGATCTGAGATTTTACTTTTATTCAAAATTCCCTTTGTAGGTTTTCAATCCTGTGAGTATCATGTATCTTTTGGTAGGCAGTTTAAAGTCATACATGTTGAACTAATAAAGCCAGTGTTTTAGGTTAAATAACTTTGACCATAAATTTTGATATTAGAATTTAAAAAAAGATTGATGGCTAGAAATGTCCCAATATTTTCTTGGATACTTCCAAGGGGAATCTTGAGTCATGATTTTTTTATGGTCACCAAATATAAAATTTGAAGTACAATAATAGAGAAGGTCTCCTCTGAGAACAATGTTACTGATATTTGACAAACCCATTATGGGATTGTATTATGCAGGGTCAGCTAGGGCATGTTCTGTATAGCCAAACAGTGACATCTTTTGCCTGACACGCCTGTTATGTCGGAAAATTATGCAAGGACGCCTAGCGGCACGTATTGTATTACCAAGAAAAGGAGATATCAATAATTCTAACATTCTATTACTGATAAACAAAGGGGTTTAAAATTTGGATGTCTCAAGACTACAGTGGGTGGCTTTGCTAAGGAAAGGTATCTGAGAACATTTTTAGGGTCTTTTAGGTTTTTAGGGTTTTTTGAGTTTTTTAGTGATTTTATGTTTTTGTAGAGTTTTTTTAACCTTTTTAGGGGTTTTAAGGATTTTTAGCATTTTTAGTAGTTTTTTAGGATTTTATTGGTTTTTAAGGTTTTTAGGGTTTTTTAGGGATTTCAAGAGTTTTTTAGGGAATTTTACGTTTTTTATATTTTCATGGATTTTTAGGGGTTTATTAGGATTTTTATAGTTTTTTAGGTTTTTAGGGATTTTGAGGGTTTTAGTGCTTTTAGGAATTTTAGGGTCTCTTGGGGTTTTTAGTGTTTTTTTGAGTTTTTTAGGGGTTTAAAGGTTTTTTAGAGTTTTTTTTAACATTTTTAGGGGTTTTAGTGTTTTTATAGTTTTTAGTGGGTTTGGGGTTTTTAGGGTCATTTTTGGGTTTTTAGGGTTCTTTGGGATTTTTAGGTTTTTAATGGGTTTTTAGTGTTTTTAATGTTTTTACGTGTTTTAAGGGTTTTTAGTGGTTTTTAGGGTTTTATCGGTTTTTAGGGGTTTTAAATTTTTTTGGGTTTTCTATGGTTTTCAGGGGTTTTTTTAGGGTTTTTAGTGTTTTTATGTTTTCATGGATTTTAAGAGTTTTCTATAATTATTATGGTTTTTAGGGTTTCTAGGGTTTTTAGGGATTTTGAAGGTTTTTAGGTGTTATTAGGGTTTTCGGGGGTTTTCAGGGATTTTAGGGTCTTTTGGGGTTTTAGGGTTTTTTTTATGGTTTTAAGGTTTTTATTATTTTTTAATATTTTTAGGGGTTTTAAGGGTTTTTATATTTTTTAGTGATTTTAAGGGGTTTTATGGGTTTTTATAGTTTTTTTAGATTTAGGTATTTTTATAGTTTTTATTAGGGCTTTATGGTTTTTAGGTTCTTTTACGTTTTCATGGATTTTTAGTGTTTTTTAAGATTTTTATGGTTTTTAGGATTTTTAGGGTTTTTAGGGATTTTTAGGGTCTTTAGGGTTTTTTAGGGGATTTATGGTATTTAGGATTTTTCATCGGTTTTAGGGTTTTTTAGGGTTTTTGAGTTTTTTTGAGTTTTTAGGGTTTTTAGAGGTTTTTAACATTTTTGGCGTTTTAAGGGTTTTTAGAGTTTTTAATGGGTTTTATGGATTTTTAGGGTTTTTAATATTTTCAGGGGTTTTATGTTTTCCAGTTGTTTTTATGGTTTTTAGGGGTTTTTAATGTTTTCATGGATTTTTAGGGGTTTTTTAGTATTTTTATGAGTTTTTTGGGTTTTTAGTGATTTTGAGGGTTTTTAGGGGTTTTAGGGTTTTATGAGTTTTCATGGTTTATATGGACTTTTTGGGGTTTTAGGGTTTTTTTAGTTTTTAATGGTTTTAATGATTTTTAGAGCTTTTTAACGTTTTTAGTGTTTTTAAGGGTTTTTAGAGTTATTAGTGGGTTTTTTTGGGTTTTTTGGCTTTTAGGGTTTTTTATGGGTTTTCGTGGTTTTTATGATTTTCAGGGGTTTTTCAGGGTCTTTGGGGTTTTTTATATTTTCATTTATTTTTAGGATTTTTTAGGATTTTTATGGTTGTTAGGGTTTTTTATGGTTTTTAGGGATTTTGTGGGTTGTTAGGGGTTTTCAAGAGTTTTTAAGGGTTTTAGGGGTTTTCAGGGTTTTTAGGGTCTTTTTGGCTTTTTATTGTTTTTTTTTGAGTTTTTAAGGTTTTTACTGTTTTTTATAGTTTTTAACATTTTTATGGGTTTTATGGGTTTTTATATTTTTTAGTGGGTTTTTAGGGTTTTTATGGGTTTTAGGGCTTTTTTAAGTTTTTAGGGGTTCTTATGGTTTTTATAGGTTATTAAGGGTTTTACAGTTTTTAGTGTTTTCATAGATATTTAGGGGTTTTGTAGGATAATTGTGTTTTTAGGGGATTTCAGGGTTTTTAGGGATGTTGAGTGTTTTTAGGGGTTTTATGGGGTTTTAGGGTTTTAAGAGGTTTTCTGGGTTTTTTAGGTATTTTTGTGTTTTTAGGGTTTTTTGATTTTTTAGTGTTTTTAAGGTTTTCTGGAGTTTTTTAACGTTTTTAGGGTGAGGAAGGTGCAAGGGTCAGGCTATTCCCGACCCCCCCAAATTTATTAGAAAAAAAGGATATAATAGACAAGGAGGGGTGGGGAGAGGTCCAGCGACCAACTCCCAAAAACCCTTAAGGACTCCAAAGCAAAAAAGAAGGAAAAAGAAAAGACCCAAAAGAAAAACAAATTAGTCAACGTCGCCACCAAAATCAAAAATAGAAGAAGTTCCATGAGGTTCACTTGTTGCACCATATCCATAAGCCACATCATCTCCATATGGATCCCCATCAGCACCATACCCCATAGGAAGCATCCGAGTCCACCGACTCCCATTCAGATGATTCATATTGCTTGAGAAAGTTGGAGTAATAATCCTTGAGATGATGATCCACATTCCGCCGCACCTTGACAGCCCTTTCTCCCTTTCCATAGACATGTTCTATAACTTTGCAGGAAGCTCTTGTGGACATAGTCTTTGGAAAAGAAGAGTAGTCCTTCCTTGTCTTCCTCCTCCGTGAGTCAAGAGGGACCCCAATGGGCTTGTTTTCTTTCCCAATGGCCTCCTCAAGTGAGGACCTCTCCTTAAGGATCATATCCATGTTGTGATTCATCCTTCTTCCATCCTCCTCTCCATTAGGAATGAAAGAGTATTCCTAGTTTAGTGAGCAGGCAATAAGAACCCCACCACACAGTGTGCTAGGGACCACTTCAGGTGCCCCGGGAGCCTGTCCATCCAACACCTCCAACCGCTCGGTCAGATCCACCTTGGGGCTTCCCTTCCAGGGGCTACCTGGGCGGTCCACCAGCTCCAACTCATGCAAGCCCAAACAACCATTCCTGTCAGCGAGGGCATCCTCATGCACCCCCATGATCGGCCCCATCACCTCTCCTATGCAGTGACATCCCCTTTCTCATGTTCATCCCCCATCCCGGTGCCCTCCCCCTGCCCGCACCCCTTCCCTTCCCCAGACTTTCTTCCCTGATCAGACACCTCCTCCAACTTATTCACTGGCCCCTGCACCTCCACCTTCCCCTGCTCAGTCACAGGACAAGAAGCACCACCAACATCCCCATCAAACACCACTTCCGGCGTATTCAAATCTAGTCCAGGAAGCCAGCAACCAACCACACCCTCAGAGCCATCCTCCCCAACCGCCCCCTGTGCAGCTACCTCCCCCTCTATCTTAGCACGTACAAAGTGCTCAATGCCGACACTAGCTACACAGTTGAGAAAGGGAACCTGCACATCATCACCTGCTGACTCCTTCTCATTTCCGGCGGGTGGAGCCACCAACACTCCACTAAGCGCCAAAGATGCATCTCCTCTAGTATGACCCAGAGATCCATAGACCGCAACACTGAAATCATTCATAGTACCATGTTCCTCATCCCCTATACCAGCCAACACATCACCACAATTGTCCTGTGACCCCTTGCCCCTATCTTCATAGCAGCTCCCTAAATCCCAGAGCAGGCATTCTGCCTATCTTGTTCATCAAAGTCACCAGCCAACTTTGGTTGCACAACATGATGCTCTTGAGTCAACTACTCCAAACCCAAGCCATAAATTTGATTGTACAAAGGGACACCATCATATCCCTCATGCACTGTCAATTATTTAACAGAATCTCTGGCCACCTCCAGACCTCCATGAATGGGAGAAGGCCCAGGCAGCTCCATCTGCAGTGACTCCACTATACCCAGACTCTTTCCTCCTTCCACAGGTTTCATCACCCCCATACCAGCCACAATTCCTAGGTAATTAAAATTTTTATGGGTTTTAAGGGTCTTTAGAATTTTTAGTGGTTTTATGGTTTTATGGGTTTTGTGGTTTTTAATGTTTTTAGGGGTTTTATGGTTTTTAGGTATTTTTATTTTTTTAGGGGTTTTCTATTTTCATGGATTTTTAGGGATTTTTAGGATTTTTATGGTTTTTTGGGTTTTTTGGGTTTTTAGGGAATTTTAAGGTTTTCTAGGGTTTTAGGGTTTTTAAAGGTTTTTAAAGGTTTTTAGGGTTTTTAGGGGTTTTTAAGTTTTTTATGGTCATTCTGGGTTTTTAGGGTTTTTTATTTTTTTTTCGGGTTTTATGGTTTTTTAGATTCTTTTATCATTTTTAGGGGTTTTAAGGGTTTTTAGAGTTTTTAGTGGTTTTTAAGGTTTTTATGTATTTTTAGGGTTTTTAATTATTTTAAGGGTTTTTATGGTTTTCAGGGGGTTTTCAAGGTTTTGGGTTTTTTTTATTTTCATGGATTTTAAGAGGGTTTTAGGATTTTTATGGTTTTTAGGGTTTTTTTAGTTTTTTAGGGATTTTATGGTTTTTAGAATTTTTTAACATTTTTAGGGGGTTTAAGGGGTTTTAAGGTATTTAGTGGTTTTTAGGGTTTTTATGTGTTTTTAGGGAATTTTATGGTATTTATGGGTTTGTATGGTTGTCAGGGGTTTTTCAAGGTTTGTAGATTGTTTTCATTTTCATGGATTTTTAGGAGGTTTTTAAGTATTTTTAAGGTTTTTTAGGGTTTTTAGTGATACACGATCCAAGACCTGCTAGGAGTTGTCCTAGCAACCCTGTTCATTGTTTGTGTGTTAAGCACCTAGATCACCGCAAGAAAAACAAGTGAAATGTGGTGTGGATAGTGAGAATGAGAAGGATGTGTGTAAATGGTCAAGGCAAAACCAAAAGAGATGTTGTCTCTAAGAACTCTAGCCACAAGATGCCATAAAGGATGTCCAATCCTTTGATAAGTCAAGAAGTTTAGCAAGAACACAAAGGTTTCCAGCAAAACCCACCATAATAACATTACATTCATTCATGATGTTTCAAGAGTACAATGAGATGACTATTTATAGCCAAAGAGAGCTTTAAATTCATATTGCACCATGGGGTGGATCTTTACATTAGTCTAATGCCTAGTTTTCCATAGTCAAAAAGCCTAAAGTATGATTTTGAAAACATTATCACGTTCCCATGACTTTAGAAGACAAGTAGCACCCCCTTTTCAAAAACTATAGTCAAGTAGTGTTGAGTCAAAAGTTTCCTTATGAATTTTTCTCATTCCTTTATGTTTTGGAAATCACAAACACATTTTCCAATAATTCTCTCTATCTATAAGAAAATCTATATGCATGTTCTTTGACCTTTTATAGTTAAGTCTAACATTATTTTCCTTACGTCAAAAGAATAATTCGGATCCTTAATGAAACATGAAATCCATTACTTTCCCTAAAAACCATGAAAAACCCCTGGAAACTATAACACCCCTAAAACCCCATAAAATTCTTAAAAACCACTAAAAACCCTAAAAACCCTAATAAAGTTAAAAAACTCTAAAAAAAATTAAAATCCATAAAAAACTCAAAAAAACCATAAAAACCCAAAAATACCCTAAAACCCCTCGAAATACCTAAAAACCCTAAAAACTCTAAAAACCCTAAAAACTCTAAAAACCATATAAATCCAAAAAAACCCCTAAAAATCCATGAGAATGTAAAAAACCTTAAAAATCTTAAAAAGTTCCTCAAAACCATAAAATACCTAAAACCCTTAAAAACCTGAAAATTCCCCTGAAAACCATAAATACTAACTAAAAGCTCTAAAAACCTTAAAACTATTAAAAAACTCTAAAAACATTAAAACCCCTAATTTTTTTTAAAAAACTTAAAAACTCAAAAGGACCCTAAAAACTTTAAAAAACCCTAAAAACCCTAAAACCCCTGAAAAAACATAAAATCCCTCAAAATTCCTAAAAACCCTAATACCGTTAAAAACCATAAAAATCGTAAAAAAACCTGAAAATCATTGTAAACATAAAAAATGCCTAAAACATCGAGAAACCCCTAAAAACCATAAAAACCCCTGAAAACCATAAAAATCCCTAAAGACTAAAAATACTAAAAACCTAAAAAACAAACGAAAAACTCTAAAAACCTTTAAAATCCCTAAAAATGTTAAAAAAAACTCTAAAAACCCTAAAAACCCTAAAAACCCTAAAAACCCATAAAACCATAAAAACCCTTGAAAACCATAAATACCCCTGAAAACCATAAAAATCCCTAAAGACCATAAAAATCCAAAAAACCCATAAAACAAACTAAAAACTCCAAAAACTTTTAAAATCCTTTAAAATCCATGGAAATGTTAAAAAACTCTAAAAACCCCTAAAAACCCATAAAACCCTAAAAACCACTAAAAACCACTAAAAACCCTTAAAACATGTAAAAAAGTTAAAAACACTAAAAAACCATTAAAATCCGAAAAATCTCAAAGAACCCTAAAAACCCAAAAAAGACCCTAAAAACCATAAAAACCCTAAACCCCCTAGAAAATTCCTAAAACCCCTCAAAATCCCAAAAACCCCTAAAAGTACCTAAAAAATATAAAAAACCTACACCCCCCCACAAAAAAAATCCATGAAAACATAAAAAACCCTATAAAGCCTGAAAAACCCCTGAATAACATAAAACCCCCAAAAACCTTAAAACCCCTAAAACCCACTAAAAACTCTAAAAACCCTTAAAACCCCTAAAAATGTTAAAAAACTCTAAAAAACGTTTAAACCCCTAAAAAACTAAAAAAAACCCTAAAATCTCCAAAGACACGAAAATTCCTAAAAGCACTAAAAACCCTTAAAATTGCTGTAAATGTCTAAAACCCTCAAAATCCCTAAAAACCCATAAAAAAGCTTGAAACCCCTAAAAACCCTAAGAACCCTCAAAATCCCTAAAAACCCAAAAAACCAAAAACCCACAATAACCCTAAAAAAGCCCCTAAAAATCTATGAAAACGTAAAAAACTCTAAAAACACTGAAACCCCCTAAAAACCACAAATACACCAGAAAACTTTAAAAACCCTAAAACCCATAAAAACCCTAAAAACCACTAAAAACTCTAAAAACCCTTAAACCCCATAAAAACGTTAACAAACTCTAAAACCTTAAAAACCCTAAAAAACTCTAAAAAAACCCTAAAACCCCCAAAACTCCCTAAAAACCCCGAAAAACCCTAAAACCCAGAAAACCATAAAAACCATAAAAATATTAAAAATCCATGAAAAATTCATAAACCCTAAAAACCCTGAAAAATCCACTAAAAACAATAAAAACCTCTAAAAACCATAAAAACCCTAAAACCTATAAAAACCCTAAAAAACCACCAAAAACTAAAAAACCCTTAAAATCCATAAAAACATTAAAAAAAATATAAAACCTTAAAACCCCTAAAATCTCAAAAAAACCCAATAAAAACCCAAAAAGATCCTAAAACCCTTGAAAACCCCTAAAAAGCCCTAAAAACCATTGAAAACCCCTCAAAATCCCTAAAAACCCAAACACCTTAAAAACCCTAAAAACCCAAAAAAAATGTAAAAATCCTTAAAACCCCTAAATATGTTAAGAAAATCAAAAAACCTTAAAAACCCAAAAAACACAAAAAGAACATAAAAACCCTAAAACCCCTAAAAACCCTAAAACCCTAAAAATCCCATGAAACCCTAAAATACTCTAAAAACAATAAAAATATTTAAAAACCCCTAAAAATCTATGTAAACGTAAAAAACTCTAAACACTGTAAAAACCCACCGAAAACCATAAAAACCTTAAAAATCATAAAAACCCCCAAAACCACTAAAAACTCTTAAAACCCTTAAAACCCCAAAAAACATAAAAAAATCTAAAAAACCCTAAAACCCCTAAAAAAACTCAAAAAAACCCCTAAACACCCAAAAAGACACTAAAACCCCTGAAAACCCCTAAAAACCCTAAAAATCTTAAAATCCCTGAAAAACCCTAAAAACCATCAATACCCCTGAAAAACCCTAAAAACCATCAAAATCCCTAAGAACCATAAAAATACTAAAGAAAAAAAACCTAAAATCACTTAAAAATCCATTAAAACATAAAAAACCAGGAAAACCCTAAAATACTGTTGAAAAAAAACTTAAAAAACCCTAAAACCCCATAAAAACCCTAAAAAATCAATAAAAAATTCTAAAAAACCTTTAAACCCCTAAAAAGTTAAAAAAAGCACTAAAAAGGATTAAAACTCCTAAAAAAATAAAAAAACCCCCTATACCACTGAAAAAAAACACTAAAAACCCTCAAATCCCTAAAAACCCTAAAAACCATAAAAACCATAAAAATACTAAAACCCCCCTAAAAATTCACCACAATGTAAAAAAACCCTGAAGAAACCTAGAAAACCACAAAACCCCCTAAAAACATTAAAAAACCTAAAAGCTAATAAAAACCCTAAAACCACTAAAAACTCTAAAAACCCTTAAAACCCCAAAAAATATTAAAAAAACTCTAAAAAACATTAAAAAACCCAAAACCTCAAAAAATCCCTAGAAACCCAAGAATATCCTAAAATCCTTGAAAACGCCTAAAACCCCTAAAAAATTCTGAAAAACAATAAAACCCCTCAAAATCCCTAAAACCCTAAGAACCCTAGAAACCATAAAAATCCTAAAAAACCACTAAAAATCAATGAAAATGTAAAAAACCCTAAAAAACCTAAAAAATTCCTGAAAATCATAAAAACCCCTCAAAACCTTAAAAACCCTAAATATCCAAGAAAACATAAAAAATCCTAAAAAACCATAATAAAACCCAGAAAACGTAAAAACCCTAAAAACCCTAAAAACCATAAAAATCCTAAAAACCCCCTAAAAATCTAGGAAAATGTAAAAAACCCTAAACCCTTAAAAACCACTAAAAAGCATAAAAATCAATAAAAACGCTAAAAACCCATAAAAACCCTAAAACCACTAAATAATTTAAAAAACCTTAAAACCCCTAAAAACCTTAAACAACTCAAAAAAACTTTAAAACCCTAAAAAACTAAAAAAACCCTATAACCCAAAATGAATTTAAAACCCTGAAAAACTCCAAAGCCCCTAAAACCCCTAAAATCCAAAAAGATCCCTTAAAACCCTAAAATACCTAAAAATCATAAAAATCCTAAAAAATCCCTAAAATTCAAAGAAAACATAAAAACCCCCTAAAAACCATAAAACCCCCTAAAGACATTAAAAACACACAAAAACCATAAAAACCACTAAAACTCTAAAAACCCTTTAAACCCCTAAAAATGTTAAAAAACTCTAAAAAACCTTAAAATCCCTAAAAATAAAAAATCCCTAAAAACCCTCAAAAACCCTAAAAACCCTAAAAACCATAAAAATAAAAAAACCCACTGAAATCCATGAAGACGTAAAAAACCCTGAAAACCATGAAAAATCCCTTAAAACCATAAAAACCCATAAAACCCCATAAAAACCTTTAAAAACCCTAGAAACCCATAATGAACCTAAAAATCACAAAAAACTATAAAAACTATAAAAGTCACTAAAAACATTAAAAAACTATAAAAAATATTAAAACCCCTAAAAATCAAAGCACCCTAAAAACCCAAAACACCTTAAAAACCTAAAAACGCTAAAAACCCCTGAAAAATCCTAAAAAATCACAAAATCCTTAAAAACCCTAAAAAACACAAAAAACTATCAAAATCCTAAAACCCCTTAAAAATCCATGAAAACATAAAAATCTCTAAAATCCTAAAAAAACCATAAAACCATAAAAACCCATAAAATATGAAAACCACTAAAAACAAAAAAAAACCTTAAAACTCCTAAAATGTTAAAAAAAACTTTAAAAACCCTAAAAATGATGAAAGCCCCTAAAAACCCTTAAAACCCCATAAAACCCTACAAACTATCAAAATCCCTAAAAACCATAAACACCCTAAAAACCCTAAAAATTGAAATAAAAATCCTAAAAATCCCAAAAAATTCCATGAAAACGTAAAAAACCCTAAAAACCCTGAAAAACTCCTGAAAACCATAAAACCACTAAAAACCTTTAAAACCCCTAAAAATCCATAAAACCCCCACTAAAAACTCTAAAAACCATAAAATCCCCTAAAACCATTAAAAATCTCAAAAAAACATCAAAAACCCTAAAACATGAAAAAAACCCAAAAGACCCAAAACCCCTCAAAAACCCTAAAAACTCTAAAAAATCCTAAACCCCCCTTAAAATCAGTGAAAACATAAAAACCCCTAAAACACCAAAACCCAGCTAAAAACTAAAAGATACCCACTAAAGACCATAGTAAAAACTCTAAAACCCTTACCCCCCTGAAAACATTAAAAAACTCTAAAAAACCGTTAAACCATGAAAAATCTCAAAAAAAACCTAAAACCCAGAAAAGACCCTAAAAACCCAGAAAACCTTAAAAACACTTGAGAACCCCTAAAACCCCTAAAAATCCATAAAAAACATAGAAACCCTAAAAATCATAAAAATCCTAAAAAACCCCTAAAAATCATGAAAACCTAAAAAATCATGAAAACCTAAAAAACCATGAAAACCTAAAAAAACCCAAAAACCTTGAAAAAACCTTAAAAACCCAAAAAACCCCAAAACCTTAAAAAAACCTAAAAACCCATAAAAACACCAAAAAGCCCACTTAAAACTCTAAAAATCCTTTAAACCCCTAAAAATGTTAAAAAACTCTAAAAACCTTAAAAACCCTAAAAAACAAAAAACCCTTTAAACCCAAAAGACCCAAAAGACCTAAAAACCCCCCAAAACCCATTAAAACCCCTCAAAATCCCTCAGGGTGTGGTGGTGTATTTATCACAAAAAGAGGACTTGTTAAAGGATTCTTTTTTCACATCATCGACAATGGATGTACGTATGAGGCTGAACATTGGTCTATGGTGAAGGCGATCAAGTTTGCGGTCCAATTTAGATGTAAGTTTCTCTGGATCGAATCAGACTCAATGTTAGCGGTGGAAGCCCTATATAATAGATCTAGGAGAGTCCCTTGGTGAATTCTACCACACTATATTGAGTTTCTCAGCAACTCTTAGGAACTCACTCTCAATGTCATGCATGCATATAGGGAGGTGAACATGGTGGCAGATGTACTCTCCAAGAAAGCACTCATGGAAATGAGCTTGATGTGGTCTTTTGTAATCTTACAATGTTGTGCTCCTTTTGTGAACTCATATGAAGGGTGATCTACACACCTATATGTGTAAGCCTTCCTTGTAACGCCTTGCATATACTTCTCTTTAATAAATTTGGGGGACCAGGCATGCTTGGTCCTTCACCTTGTTTTCCAAAAAAACGTTAAAAAACCCTAAAACCCATAAAAACATAAAAAACCACTGAAAACTATAAAAACCCTTAAAACCACTAAAAATGTTATAAAACACTAAAATACCATAAAAACCATAAAAACCACAACAAACTCAAAAAAAAACACTAATAAAACCACCCTAAAAACCTCGAAATCCCCTAAAACCCTAAAACCCTAAAACCCCAAAAAACCCTAAAACCCCCTAAAAACATTAGAAATCCCTAAAACCATAAAAATCCAACAAAACCCCAAAAAATTCATGAAAACATTAAAAACCATAAAAACCCTAAAAAACCCCTAAAAACCTTGAAAATCCCTAAAACCCCATAAAAACCCAAAAAACCACTGAAAGCTCTAGAAACTCTTTAAACCACTAAAAACTCTAGAAAACCTAAAAACCCTAAAAAAAACTCAAAAACACCCTAAAAACCCAAAAAATAACCTAAAAACCTAGAAAACCCCTAAAAATCCTAAAATACCTCAAAACCCTAAGGGCCATAAAAATCCTAAAAAACCAATAAAAATATATGAAAACATAAACAAACCCTAAAAACCCTAATAAACCCCTGAAAACTATAAAACCCCTAAATTTTTTAAAAAACCATAAAAATCTAAAAAATACTAAAAACTCTAAAAACCATCAAACCCCCTAAAAACATTAAAATACTCAAATAAACCTAAAAAACTCAAAAAAACCCCAAAAACCTGAAAGACACTAAAAACCCAGAAAAACCCTAAACCCCTTAATAACCCTAAAACCCCTCAAAATCCCTAAGAACCTACAAAACCCTAAAAATTATAAAAACCATAAAAATCCTAAAAAACCCCTAAAAATCCATGAAAACATAAAAAAACCAAAAAAACCCAAAAACCCCTGAAAACCATCAAAACCCTAAAAATAAGAAAAACCCTAAAAACCCATATAATACCTAAAAACCATTAAAAACTCGAAATCCCCTTAGAACCCCTAAAAATGTTAAGAAACTCAAAAAAACCTTAAAACCCTAAAATACTCAAAATAAACCCTAAAAACCCAAAAGACAATAAAACCCAAAAGACCCTAAAAACCTTGAAAATGATAAAAACTCTAAAAATCCAAAAATCTCTCAAAATCCCTAAAATACATTAAAAACTAGAAAAATACAAAAACCCTCTAAAAATCCATGAAAATGTAAAAAACCTTAAAAACCCTAAAAATCCCTGAAAACCCACAAAAACACTAAAAAACTTAAAAAACCCTAAAACCAATAAAACCTTAAAACCACTAAAAATTAGAAAAACCCTTAAAACCTTGATAAATGTTAAAAAAATCTAAAAACCTTAAAAACCCAAAAAAATCAAAGAAACACAAAAACACAAAAATACCTTAAAAACCATGAAAAACCCTAAAACCCCTCAAAATCCCTAAAACCCCTAGAAACATAAAAAAAACATACAAATCCTAAAAAACCCAGAAAATACATGAAAACATAAAAAACCCTAAAAACCTAGAAAAACCCCTAAAAACCATAAAACCCCTAAAAACTTTAAAAACCCTAAAACCAATAAACACCCTAAAAACAACTAAAAACTCTAAAAACCCACAAATCCCCAAAAAAAATGGTAAAAACTATAAAAACCCTTTAAAACTCTAAAAAAAATGAAAAACCCCTAAAATCCAAGAATGACTCCTGGAAAAATCTAATAAACCTCAAAATACCTAAAAACCATAAAAATCCTAAAGCCCCCCCTAAAAATCCAGGAAAACGTAAAAAACCCTAAAAACCATGGAAAACCCCTGAAAACCATAAAAACCCATAAAACCTTAAAAAAACACAAAAAACCTTGAAAACCCACTAAAAACACTAAAAACCCTTTAAAACCCTAAAAATGTTAAAAAACTATAAAAAACTAGAAAAACCCCTAAAAACCCAAAAGACCATAAAACCCCTCAAAATCCCTAAAAACCCAAAAAACCCAAGAAACCCATAAAAATCTTAAAAAAACCCTAAAACCATGAAAATGTAAAAACCCCTAAAAACTTTGAAAACCCCCTATAGCAGTACTATAGCAGGTACTATAGTAGTTACTGTTCGGTACTGTAGCAGCCAGAACTATTCACCCAGTTTGGGCCTTTGGGCCACCAGTTTGGGCCTATGGGTCTCCAGGGCCTTTGGGTCATCAAAGGCCTTCGGGCCACAGGGCATTTGGGTCACATAGACCATGGAGTAGCCCAGTTCACAGAGAACAGGCCCCATAAGAGGATCAGAGCAACAGGAGTAGCAGCCACCAGATGCAGAGCTAACTGGATTGGAAGAATGAGAGGGTATGGCAGCTGCCATCGGGACCAGGCACCGTGCAGCTTTGTACAAGGCAATGCTAGCCGATCAGAAATGCAAGGTGGGGAGCTAGGTGATCAAAGACGCAGGAATCTGGGGAGGGTCAGTTCAAGTGGGCTGGGCCTACGGGTCATGTATTGGGCATGGTATGCCTCTGGGTCTTCGGGTCATGTATTGTGGGTTTGTCGGGCCTTGTGCCTTGGGCCTACGGGTCATGTATGGGTTCCCCTTCAACCCTTAAAAGGGGGATTATCCATAATAAAATAAAAAATAAGGCCTTCGGGCCATTCAGACTGAAAACCACTAAAAACAATCAAAATCACTAAAAACCATAAAATCCCTAAAAACCATAAAAATCCTAAAAACCCACCAAAAATCCATGAAAAAGTAAAAAACACTAAAAACCCTGAAAAACCCCTAAAAATCATAAAAACCTTAAAAACCATAAAAAACCCTAAAAACCCACTAAACCTCTTAAAGCCCTTAAAACACCTATTTTTCTTAAAAACTCTAAAAAAACCTTAAAAACCCTAAAAAACTCAAAAAACCCCTAAAAATCTGAAAACACCCTAAAAACCCTAATAACCCCTAAAAACCATCAATATATCTAAAACCCTAAAAACTATAAAAATCTTAAAAAACCCCTTGAAATACATGAAAACAGAAAAAACCCTAAAAAGCCGGAAAACCCATAAAAACCATAACAGCCCCTAAAAATCTTTAAAAACTCTAAAAATCTATAAAAACCACTAAAAACTTTGAAAATCATTAAAACCAATAAAAATGCTAAAAATATCTAGAAAACCTTAAAAACCCTGAAAACTCAAAAACAACCCCAAAAACCCAAAAAACCCAAAAAAACCCCTTAAAAGTCCTAAAAACCCCTGAAAAAACCCTAAAACCCCTCAAAATCCCTAAAAACCATAAAACCCTAAAAACCATAAAAATATTAAAACCATCAAAAAAATCAGTGAAAACTTAAAAAATCCTAAAAACTAGAAAAACCCCTAAAAACCATGAAACCTCTAAAAACCTTAAAAAATCATAAAAACCAATAAAAACCCAAAAAAATATAAAAAACTCTAAAAACCCTTGAAATACCTTAAAACCCCTAAAAACTAAAAAAACCCTAAAAACACAAAAGGACCCTAAAAAGCATTGAAAAACCCTAAAAACCCTCAAAATCTCCAAAAACTGAAAGAAACACTAAAAACCATAAAAATCTTAAAAAAACCATAAAAATCTTAAAAACAGAAAAAATCATAAACCCCTCCCCCCGAAAACCATAAAAACCCCTAAAACCCTTAAAAACCCTAAAACCCCATAAAAACCATAAAAAACCACTAAAAACTTTTAAAGCTCTTAAACCCCTAAAAACATTAAAAAACTCTAAACAACCATAAAAGAATAAAAACTCGAAAAAACCCCTAAAAACCCAAAATGACACAAAAAACTATGAAAACCTCTAAAAACCCTAAAAACCTCAGAAAAACCCTAAAACCCCACAACATCACTAAAAACACAAAAATCCCAAAAATCCCAAAAAACCATAAACGCCCTAAAACCCACTAAAAACTCTAAAAACACTAAAACATACTAAAACCCACTAAAAACTCTAAAAATCCTTAAGCCCATAAAATTTTAAAAAACTCTAAAAAACCTTAAAAACCCTAAAAAACTCAATAAAACCCCTAAAACCCCTAAAAATCCTAACCACCCTCAAAATCCCTAAAACCCTATAAAACCATAAATACCATAAATACCTTAAAACTTAAAAACCCTAAAAACCACTGAAATATCCAAACAACCATCAAACCCCCTAAAATTGTTAAACAACACTAAAACCACTTAAAACCCTAAAAAACTCAAAAAACCACCATAAATCCCAAAAATATCCTAAAAACATTGAAAAATCCTAAAAACCCCTAAAAACCCTTAAAATCCTTAAATCCCTAAAAAACCCTAAACCCCCAAAAATCCAAAATACACCTAAAAAACCATGAAAATGTAAAAAACACTAAAAACCCTAGAAAATAATAAAAACCACATAAAAACCTTGAAAACCCCTTAAAACTCATAAAACCGCTAAAAACCACAAACAACTCTAAAAACAATAAAAACGTTAAAAAACTCTAAAAACCTTAAACCCCCTAAAAGACTCAAAAAAACCCTAAACCCCCAAAAGTCCCTAAAAACCCTAAAAAATCTTAAAAACCATAAAAATCCTAACAACCTCTTAAAATCCATGAAAACATAAAAAACCCAAAAAACTGTTAATATCCCCTAAAAACCATGAAAACCCCTAAAAACCTTTAAAAACCTTAAAAGCCCATAGAAAGCCTAAAAACTATAAAAACCCTTAAAACCCTAAAAACATTAAAAAACTTTAAAAACCTTAAAAACCCTAAAAAATTCAAAAAGACCCCAAAAACAAAAGACCCTAAAACCCCTAAAAACCCTAGAAACCTTAAACACCTAGGAAAAACCCTAAAAACCCACAAAATCATTAAAAGCATAAAAATCCCTAAATACTATAAAAATTCAACAAAAACACTAAAAAGTCCTGAAAACAGAAAAAACACAAAAACCCATGAAAACCATAAAACCCCTAAAAACCATAAGAACCATAAAAACCTCAAAACCCATAAAACCCTAAAAGCCACTAAAAATTCTAAAAACCCTAAAAACCCCGAAAAACGTTAAAAACTCTAAAAACTAAAAAAAACCCAAAAAAAACTCAAAAACTCCCCTAAAAACCAAAAAAAGATCCTAAAACCCCTGGAAAACCCTAAAAACCCTAAGAACCCATAAAAACCTTTTAAAAATCCTAAAAACCATAAAAATCCTAAAACAACCCTAAAAATCCATGAAAATGTAAAAAACAATAAAAAACCTTAAAAACCCCCTTAAAACCCTTAAAACCCATAAAAACCTTGAAAACCCTAAAAACCCATCAAAACCCTAAAACCCCGTAAAAACGTTAAAAACTCAAAAAAACCTTAAAACCCTAAAAAATTCTAAAAACCAAAAAATACCCTAAAAATGCTGAAAAGCCCAAAAAACCATAAAAACCACTGAAAACCCCTAAAAACACTCAAAATCCCTAAAACCCCTATAAAATAAAAAAAAATCCTAAAAAACCCCTAAAAATACATGAAAATGTTAAAAACCTTAAAAAACCCTAAAAACCCCAAAAAACCATAAAAACCCCTAAAACCATAAAACCCCCTAAAATCCCTATAAACCCATTAAAAACTATAAAAATCCTAAAAACCCATAAAAATGATAAAAAAAACTCTAAAAATCTTAAAAACCCTAAAAACATAAAAAAAACTGAAACACCAAAAAGACACTAAAAACCCTGAAAACCCCTAAAAACCCTAAAAACCCTCAAAATCCCAAAAAAACCATAAAAACCCCAAAAACCATAAAAATCCTAAAAAACCCCTAAAAATCCATGAAAACATAAAAAACCCTAAAAAACCCTCAAAACTCTTGAAAACCATAAAAACCTCTAAAAACCTTAAAAACCCCTAAAACCCCCTAAAACCCTAAAAATAATAAAAGCTCTAAAAACCCTTTAAATCCATAAAACGTTAAAAAACTCTAAAAAACATTAAAACCCCTAAAAACTCAAAAAACATAAAAACCCAAAAAGACCCCGGAAAACCCGTATTAACACACAAATACCAGAAAACCCATAAGATGCAAAAAAATCCTAAAAAATCCTAAAAATATAGGAAAAGATAAAAAATCCTAAAAACCCCTTAAAACCATAAAAACCCATAAAAACCTTAAAAAACCAAAAAACCCAAAAATCTACTAAAAACTCTTACAACCATTAAAACATCTAAAAACGTTAAAAAACTCTAAAACCTTAAAAAACCCTAAAAAACTAAAAAAACCTTAATAGCCCAAAAAGATCCTAAATACCCTCAAAACCCTCAAAACCCCTAAAAATCCTAAAAAACCCTAAAACACATAAAAATCCTAGAAAACCCATAAAACCCATAAAACCCTTGAAACCTCATAAAAACCCAAAAAACCCACTATAAATTCTAAAAATCCTTAAAATCCCTAAAAACCCTAAAAACCTAAAAGCCCCTTAAAAACTCAATAACAACCCTAAATAAACAAAAGACCCTAAAAACCTTGAAAAGGCATAAAATCCTTAAAAACCCCTAAAAACCCTAAAAATTCCCAAAATCCCCAAAATCCCTAAAAACAGTAAAAACCATAAAAATCCTAAAAAATCCCTAAAAATCCATGAAAACGTAAAAAACCTTAAAATCCTAAACCCCCCCTAAAAACCAGAAAACCCCGAAAAACCTTAAAATATCATAAAAACCCTAAAAAATACAAAACCCCTTAAAACCTCTAAAAACATTAAAAAACACTGAAAAACCTTAAAACGTTTGAAAAAATAAAAAAAAACATGAAAAACATAAAAAGATCCTAAAAACCCTTAAAAACACTAAAAACCCTCAAAATAGCTAAAAACCCTAAAAACCCCTAAAAACCATAAAATCCTAACCCCCCCCCCCATGAAAACATAAAAACCCTAAAAACTCTGAAAAACACCTGAAAACCATAAAAACGCCTAAAAACCTAAAAACCCTTAAAAACCCATTGAACCCCTAAAAACCCACCAAAAAATCTAAAAATCCTTAAACCCCTAAATTTTTTAAAAAAACTCTAAAAACCTTAAAAACCCCTAAAACTTGAAAAAGACCCCATAAAACTTGAAAAAGACCCTAAAAATCTAAAATACCTTAAAAACCCTAAAAACCCATAAAAACCCACAAAATCCCAAAACACCATAAAAATCCTAAAACCCCTTTAAAATCTCTAAAAATGTAAAAAAACTCAAAAAACCCTTAAAACCCCTGAAAACCATAAAACCCCTAAAAACCAAAGAAATCCCTAAAAACTCATAAAAACCCTAAAACCACTAAAAACTCAAAAAAACCCTTAAACCCTCATAAAACGTTAAAAACACTAAAAACCTCAAAAACTGGAAAAAAACCTAAAAACCCTAAAAGACCCTAAAAACCTAGAAACACCCTTAAAACCCCAACCCCCCCCCCCCCCCGAAAAACCCTAAAACACCTCAAAATCTATAAAAACCTAAAAATGAACTAAAAACCATAAAAATCCTTAAAAACCCTAAAATTCAATGAAAATGATAAAAAACCCCTTGAAAACCATAAAACCCCTAAAAACCCTAAAAAATCATAAAAACCCAAAAAAACCACTAAAAACTAAAAAATTCTTTAAACTCCTCAAAATGTTAAAAAATCTAAAAAACCATTAAACCCCTAAAATTATCAAAAAAACTCTAAAAACCTAAAACGACCCAAAAAACCCTGAAAACCTTTAAAACCAAAAAAAACCCTTAAGAATCCTAAAAACCAAAAAAAAATACCTAAAAATCCTAAAAACCCCTAAAAACCATAAAAATCCTAAAAAACCCCTAAAAATCAATGAAAACTTAAAAACCCTAAAAGCCCTAAAAAGCCCTTGAAAACCATAAAACCCCTTAAAAACAATAAAAAACACTAAAAACCCATAAAACCCACAAAACCCACTAAGAAGTCTAAAAACCATTAAAACCCCTAAAACGATAAAAAACTTTAAAAACCTAAAACCCCTAAAAATTAAAAAAAAACCCCAAAACACCATAAAAACCCTAAAGACCCATGAAAACCCTAAAAACATCCCTAATACCCCTAAAAAATCTTCAAAAACCATAAAAATCCAAAAAACCCCTAAAATACATAAAAAAATAAATAACCCTAAAAACAGTTAAAAACCCCTAAAAACCATAAAAATACCTAAAACTTAAAAAATTTTAAAACCCACTAAAAACCCTTTAAATCCCTAAAAACATTAAAAAACTCTAAAATACCTTAAAACACCAAAAAACTCAAAAAAAACAAAAAACCCAAAAAGACCCTAAAAACCCTAAAAAATACTAAAACCCCCTAAAAACGTTAAAAAACTGTAAAAACCCTGAAAACCATAAAACTCCTAAAAACTTTGAAAACCCCTAAAAACCCATAAAAAACTAAAAACCCACTAAAAACTCTAAAAGCCCTTTAAACCCCCTAAAGATGTTAAAAACTCTAACAAAACTCAAAAACTCAAAAAAACCCCTAAAATCCCAAAAAGGTCCTAAAACCCCTCAAAAACCCAAAACCCTAAAAATCCTTGAAAACAACAAAAAATGCTCAAAATTAATGAAAACCCTAAAAACAAAAAAATCTAAAAAACCCCTAAAAATCCATGAAAATGTAAAAAAACAATAAAACCCCTTTAAAATCATAAAAAAATCCCTAAAATCCCTAACAACCCACTAAAAACTCTAAAACCCCTCAAAACCCCTAAAAATGTTAAAGAACTCTAAAATCCTTAAAAACCCAAAAAAACTAAAAAAACCTAAAATGAAAAAGACCCTAAAAATAATGAAAACCCCTAAAATCCCATGAAAACCCTAAAAATCCTCAATATCCCTAAAAACCCAAAAAACACATAAAAACCATAAAAATCCTAAAAACGCATAAAAATCCATGAAAACATAAAAAACACTAAAAACCCTGAAAACCCCCGAAAAGCCATAAAACCCCTAAAAACCTTTACAAAAATCCTAAAAACCCATAAAAACTTAAACCACTAAAAGATCTAAACCCCGTTAAAGCCCCTAAAAACATTAAAAAACATTAAAAATCATAAAACCCCAAAAAACTCAAAAAACCCCTACAAAACCTAAAAAACCCTCAAAATCTCTAAAAGCATGAAAAACCCAAAAACCATAAAAATCTTAAAACAACCCTAAAATCCATGAAAACATAAAAACCTGTAAAAACCATTGAAAATAATAAAACCTCTAAAAATATTAAAAACCCATAAAAAACCTAAACACCCACTAAGAACTCAAAAAACCCTTAAACTCCCTAAAAACGTTAAAAAAATCTAAAAAACCGTAAAAAACTCAAAAAAATCTAAAAAACCGAAAGAGACCCTAAAAACTCTAAAAATCCCTAAAAACCCTAGAAACCCATAAAAACCCATCAAAACCCCTAAAAACCATAAAAATCCTAAAAAACCCCAGAAATCCATGAAAACATAAAAACCCTAAACCCCGAATACCACAAAAACCTCTAAAAACCCAAAAAAACATAAAAGCCTAAAAAACCACTGAAAACTCTAAAAATACTCTAAAAACCCTAAAACCCCTAAAAAACTCCAAAAACCCCCTAAAAATTCAAAAAAACCAAAAAACCCCTGAGAAACCCTAAAAACCCTCAAAATCCATAAAAAACCTAAAAACCATAAAATCGAAACACCCCCCAAAAAATATAACAAAACTTTTAAACCCCTTAAAACACTGAAAACCCCCTAAAAACCCAAAAAACACCTAAAAATATTTAAAAACTCTAAACACTCATAAAAACCCTTAGACAACCCAAAACTCAAAAAACATTTAAAACCCTTAAAACATTAAAAACTCTAAGAGACCTTAAAAACCCTAAAAAACTCAAAAAAACCCATAAAAACCCAAAAGACCCTAAAAACCCTTAAAAACCCTAAAACCCTATGAAAACCCATAAAACCCTCAAAATCCCTAAATCCCTAAAAACCTTAAAAACCATAAAAATACTAAAAAACCTCTACAAATCCATGAAAATTTAAAAAACCCTAAAAACCTAGAAAAACCCCTAAAAATCATAAAAACCCCTAAAAATGTCAAAAACCCATAAAAACCCTAAAACCCCACTAGAGACTCCAAAAACCCTTAATACCCTACAAACCTTAAAAAAGTCTAAAAAAACTTAAAAAGCATAAAAAACCCAAAAACCCCTAAAAACCTAAAAACCTGGAAAATCCTTCAAAATCCCTAAAAATACTAAAAACCTCTAAAGACCATAAAAATCATAAAAAAACCCCAAAAATCCTGAAAATGTAAAAAACCCTGAAAACCCCCTGAAACAATAAAACCGCCTAAAACCTTAAGAAACCCTAAAAACCAAAAAAATCCCTAAAATCCAACTAAAAACTCTAAAAATACTTTAAACCACTAAAAAAATAAAAAAGACTAAAAAATATTAAAACACCTAAAAAACTCAAAAAAAACTAAAAAAACCTAAAAAAACTCTAAAGACCATAAAAATCCTAAAAAACCCACTAAAAATTTATGAAAACGTAAAAAACCCTAAAAAACCTTAGAAACCCCTAAAACCCATAAAACCCCTAAGAAACTGAAAATAACCCTAACAACCCATAAAAACCCTAAAAACCTAAAAAAGGCTCTAAAATCCAAAAAACATTAAAAAACACTAAAAAAACCTAAAAACACCTAAAGACCCTAAAACCCCTCAAAATCCAAAAAAAAACCTAAAAAACTCTAAAGACCAGAAAAATCCTAAAAACCCACTAAAAATTTATGAAAACGTAAAAAAACCGTAAAAAACCTTAGAAACCCCTAAAAACCATAAAACCCCTAAGAAACTGAAAATAACCCTAACAACCCATAAAAACCCTAAAAACCTAAAAAAGGCTCTAAAACCCAAAAAACATTAAAAACACTAAAAAAACCTAAAAACCCTAAAAAATAAAAAATAAACCAAAAAACCCAAAAAAGACCCTAAAAACCATGAAACCCCTAAAACCCCTAAAAACCTCTGAAAAAACCTAAATAACCTCAAAATATCTAAAAACCATAAAAATCCAAAAAAAACCCCCTAAAAACCCTAAAAACCCATGAAAACCATAAAACCCCCTAAAAACGTTAAAAAACTATAAAAACTCATAAAAACCCAAAAATTACTAAAATATATGAAAACCCTTAAAACCCCTAAACACGTCAAACAACTCTAAAATCCTTAAACCCCCTAAAAATCAAAACAAACCCTAAAACCCCCAAAGGACCCTAAAAACCCTGAAAACCCCTAAAAACCATAAAAATAAAAGAAATCCCTAAAAAACCCTTAAATCCCTAAAAACCCAAAAAACCAAAAAATCCTAAAAAACCACTAAAAATCCATGAAACGTAAAAAACCAAAAAAACCCTGAAAAGCCTTGAAAACCATAAACCCCCATAAAAACCTTAAAAAACCTAAAAACCCATAAAAACCCTAAAAACCATTCAAAACTCTAAAAAACCTTAAAAATATTAAAAAACTCAAAAAAACCCTAAAAACCCAAAAGACCCTAAAAACCCTCAAAATCCATGAAAGCCACTAAAAACAAAAAAAAACCTCGAAAACCCCTAAAAATCCATGAAAATGTAAAAAACCCTAAAAAAATCCTAAAAACCATAAAACCCCTAAAAACATTAAAAACCATAAATACCCATAAACACTAAAAATTAACTAAAAACTCTAAAAACCCTTTAAACCCTAAAAATATTTAAAAAAATCTAAAAACCGATTAAAACCCCAAAAAACTCAAAAAAAAGAAAGAACCAAACCAAAAAGACCCTAAAACCCTAAAAAACTCTTAAACCCCTAAAAAAACATAGAAACCCTTAAATTCTATAAAACCCCTAAAAACCCTAAAAACCATAAAAAACCTAAAAAACCTCTAAAAATCCATGAAAATGTAAAAAATCCTAAAAACCTCGAAACCCCCTGAAAAACATAAAATCCCCAGTAACCTTAAAACCCCTAAAAACCAATAAAACACTAAAAACCCATAAAACCTATAAAAACCCTAAAAACCACGATAAACTCTAAAAACCCTTTAAACCCCTAAAAATGTTAAACAACTCCAAAACACCTCAAAACCCCTAAAAACTCAAAACCCCCCCTAAAACCCCAAAACGACCCTAAAAACATTGAAAACCCTAAAAACCCTAAAATCCCTAGAAAAACACTAAAAACCCTCAAAATCGCTAAAATCCCTAAAAACCCTAAAACCATAAAAGTCCTAAAACTCCTAAAAATCCATCAAAATATAAAAACACTAAATACCCTGAAACCCCACTGAAAACAATAAAAACACAAAAAAACTTTAAAAAACCTAAAAACCCTAAAAAAACCACCGAAAACTCTAAACCCCCTTTAAAGCCCTAGAAATGTTAAAAAACTCGAAAAACCTTAAAAACCCTTAAAACATCCAAAAAAACCTAAAAATTCAAAAGACACTAAAAACCATAAAAATGTATAAAATCCTTAAAACCCTAAAAAACCCTAAAACCCCCCAAAATCTCTAAAAACATGAAGAACCCATAAAAACCATAGAAATTCTAAAAAACACCTATAAAACCATGAAAACGTAAAAAAACCCTAAAAACCTTAAAAACCCTAAAAACCCCTAAAAAGTCTAAAAACCTAATAATTAATCGAAAAAACCTTAAAACCCCTAAATATGTTAAAAAAACTCTAAAACCCCTAAAAAACTAAAAAAAACCTAAAAATCCAAAAACACACCAAAACCCTAAAAACTCCAAAAAACCAAAAATCCCTAAAAACCCTTAAAAACCCAAAAAACTATAAATTTCTTAAAAAACCCTAAAAATCGAAGAGAACATAAAAATACTAAAAAACCTGAAAACTCCCTGAAAACCATAAAAACCTTAAAACCCCCTAAAAACAAATAAAACACATAAAACACTAAAAACCCCTAAAATATATAAAACCCATTAAAACCAATAAAATGTTAAAAAACTCTAACAAACCTTTAAAACCCAAAAAAACTCAAAAAAACCCAAAAACCCAAAAAGACGCTAAAAACCCTAAAAAATTCTAAAAACCCCTGAAACACCCAAAAACCCTAAACCCCATAAGAATCCAAACAACCCTAAAAATCCATGAAAACTTAAAAAACCCTCAAAACCCTGAAAATCCCTTTAAACCATAAAAAAACTCCTAAAGACCTTAAAAACCCTAAAAACCTATAAAAACCCTAAAAGGATACTAAAACTCTAAAAACCCTTAAAACCCCTAAAAACATTAGAAAAGGGGGCCTCTGAGTGGCGGATCGCCTCTCCTCCTCACACCACCTAGGTTTTCCTCTGTTGTCTTCCTCCTTCCTCCTCCGGCGAGGTCCGACCTTGGTGCTTCCTGTCCCGCTTCGGCTCGGCAACTGCTGGTGTTGGCTTTGCATGATCTGGTCGGTGCGGTAATGCTTGGTCGTGCCCAGATTGCTCCTGATCTAGTGTGTTGGGTATTCAGATGGGGGGATCTGGCCCGTCTTGCCCGATGCACGTCCCACCTCCTGATCTTGCTTCTTGGTGCCTGGTTTCGGGTTCCGAAGTGCAGTTCCCCTCTCGTTCTTCAGGTTCGTTCCGAACTTCTGGCGTGCCTTGTTTCGGGACCCGGTTTCATTGCTGCGAAGGTTCCCCTCCCGGATCAAGGTCCATTCCAGTCGGCTTCTGGCGTGCCTGGTTCGAGACCCGGCTTCAGTTGCTGCTCCCTTCTAGCTCCTGGTCAGTTGCAGATCTAGAGGTCCCGACGCCAGCTTGTCTGCAGGGGTCCTCCGTTTCGTTTGCCTTGCGCCAGATATGGAAGGCGCAGTGTCAACCCCGGCATGGCCCCTCAAATGTCTTCCTGGTTTGATGTCGGCTGCTGGTATGGCTTGGTGCGCTCAGGTTCAGGTCCTGTTGCTTGGAGAAGGGATGCTTTGGTTCTTCTTCTGATTCTCTGTCTCTTGCTGCTTCTCATGGTCTTTGGTTGTGGTTCTGTGTGCTGGTTTTTGACATGCTATGGAGGATTTGATTTGATGTGGGTGCTGGCGAGTTGGTTTGATGGAATGGTTGTTTGGGGAGAGCTGGATCGGACGGGATGGTTATGCTGCGTGGCTGTGATGTTTTGGTGTTGGTGCTGGATGCTGTTCTGGTGCTAGTTGGCTGGATGGTGTTGTGGTCTATTTTGCTGGTGGTGAATGGTTGTGGTGGTTTTAAATGGTGTTGTTGGTGCTGATGGATGTTTGCTACGCTGGTTTTCATTTGGCTGGGAGGTGCTGGATGCTGGTTTTTTGAGTTTGGATGCTGCGAGGTGCTGGATGCTGGGATGCTGGATGATGGTGGTGGCTACTTTTCCTTGTGTGTTTTCTTTTTTCGTTCTTGCCATTTCTTTTTTTGGGTCTTTTTTCTTGGGTCGTTAAGGGTTTTTGGGTGTGGGTAGATTGACCCCTCCCATCCCTTGTCTGTTGAGTATCTTTTTCTTTATAATAAATTGGGGGGGGGGTCGGGAATAGACCGACCCTCGCATCTTCTTTGCCCTAAAAACATTAAAAAACTCAAAAAAATATATAAAAACCCTACAGAACTCAAAAATACCCTAAAACCCCAAAAGAGAAAAAAAACCATGAAAACACCTAAAAAACCCCAAAATCCCTAAAAACCCTAAAAACTCTCAAAATCCCAAAAAACCCTAAAAAATACTAAAAATCATAAAACCCCTAAAAATCCATGAAAACATAAAAAACCCTAAAAACCCTGAAAACCCACTTAAAACCACAAAACCCCTAAAAACCTTAAAACACCCTAAAAACCCATAAAACCCTAAAAAAATTCAAGAAACTCTAAAAATATGTAAAACCCCTAAAAATAATAAAAACTATAAAAGACCTTAAAACCCCTAAAAAACTCAAAAAAAACTAAAAAACTCTTAAAGACCCTAAAAACCATGAAAACCCCTAAAAACCCCTAAAACCCTCAAATTCACCAAAAACCCTAAGAAACCTAAAAACCCATTAAAATTCAAACCCCCTAAGAATCCATGAAAAAATAGAAATCACTAAAAACATTGAAAACCCCTTAAAAACCATAAAAACCCCTAAAACCCACGGAAAAACCCTGAAAACCATAAAAACCCTTAAAAACCATAAAAAACCTAAAAACCCCATAAAAACCCTTAACACCACAAAAAACATTAAAAAACTCAAAAAACCCTAAAAACCAAAAAAGATCAAAAAAAATCCCCGAAAAACCCTAAAACCCAAAAACCCAAAAAACTTTGAGAAATCCAAATCTCCTAAAAACCCTAAAAATCCCAAAAACCAATAAAAATCATAAAAACTCCTAAAAATCCATGAAAAAGTAAAAAACCTAAAAAACCCTAAACCTCCCCCCCCCTCAAAACCATAAAACCCCTAAAAACCTTTAAAAACCCTAAAAACTCCTCAAACCCCTAAAAACCCAAAAAAAACTCTAAAAACCCTTTAAGTCCCTAAAAATGTTAAAACACTCTAAAAATATTTAAAAAACTAACAAAATAAAAAAAACCCCTAAAATCCCAAAAAGACCATAAAAACCCTAAAATCCCCTAAAGACCTTAAAACCCCATGAAATTTTAAACCCCAAAAAAACCATAAAAACACCTAAAATCCTTAAAAACCCCTAAAAACCCATAAAAACATAAAATACCACTAAAAATCTAAAAAACGTTAAACCCCAAAAAAACATTAAATATGCTAAAAAATCTTAAAACCCTAAAAAACTCAAAAAATCCCTAAAAACCATAAAGTCCTTAAAAACATTAAAAAACCCTAAAACACCGGAAAAGCACTAAAACCCCTCAAAATCCCTTGGACCCCTAAAAACCCCAAAAAACCATAAAGATCCAAACCCCCCTAAAAAATCCCTGAAAACGTGAATGCCCTGAAAACCCTGAAAAACCCATGAAAACCATAAATCCCTAAAATCCTTAAAAATCATAAAATCCCAAAGAAACCCTAAAAAAATAATAAAAACTCTAAAAACCCAAAAATATAAAAAAAACACTAAAAACCTAAAAACCCTAAAACCTCAAAAAGGCCCCAGAAAACCAAACAACCCTAAAACCCCTAAAAACATTAAAACCCTTGAAAACCTTAAAACCCTCCAAATCCCTAAAAAACATAACAACCCAAAAAAACCAAAAAGCCTAAAAAACGCCAAAAATCCATGAAAACATAAAAAACCCAAAAAAACCCTTAAATACCCCGAAAAACCTTAAAAAACCCTAAAACCCCATAAAAACCATAAAACCAATAAAAACTCTAAAAACCCTTAAACCCCTTACAACTTTAAAAAACTCTTAAAAATATTAAAAACCGAAAAATACTCAAAAAATCATGAAAACCGAAAAGAACCTAAAAACCCTAAAACCCCTAAAAACTCTAAAACCTCTAAAAACCCTAAAAACCCCCATAAAAATTCCAAAACCCCCTAAAAATCCATGAAAATGTAAAAAACCCCGGAAAACCCCAGAAAACCATAAAAACCTAAAAAACCATAAATACCCATAAATACCCTAAAACCCCACTAAAAACTATAAAAATCCTCAAAACCCTAAAAACGTTAAAAACTAAAAAAACCCTTAAAAACCCTTAAAAATCAAAAACAATCCGTAAAAACCCCAAAAGACCTTAAAAGCCCTAAAACCCTAAAATCCACTAAAAACCTTAAAACCCTCAAACACCTAAAAAACCTTAAAAATCCTAAAAGACCCCTAAAAATCCATGAAAACTTAAGAAACACTAAAAATGATTAAAAACCCTTGAAAACCATAAACCCCCCACCATAAAACCCAAAAAACCACTAAAAAATCTAAAAACCATTACAACCCCTAAAAACGTTAAAAAACTCTAAAAATACTTAAAACCCTAAAAACTCAAAAAGCCTTAAAAACTCAAAAAAGACCCTAAAAACCCTAAAAATTGTAAAAACCCTAAAAAACCCCTCAAAATCTCTAAAAACCTTAAAACTGTAAAAATCCTAACAAACCACAAAAAATCCCTGAAAATGTAAAAACCCTAAAAAACCCCAATAAACCATAAAACCCCCCAAAACCATAAATACCCCTATAACCCATAAAAACCTCAAAACCCACCAAAACTCTAAAAACCCTTAAATCTGTTAAAACAACTAAAAACGTTAAAAATTCTCAAAAAAACCTAAAAACCCTAAAAATCTCAAAAAAAACCCTAAAAACCCATAAATTCCCTAAAAACCCTAAAAAACCCTAAAAATACAAAAAACCCCTAAAACCCCATAAAATCCCTCAAAATCCATAAAACCCCTAAAAACAATAAAAATCATAAAAAAGCCCAAAAACCCTGAAAACCCCTAAAACCCCTAAAAACCCCAAAAACCATAAAAAACCATATAACCCATAAAACCCCTAAAACCCACTAAATACACTTTAAATCCTTAAAAACGTTAAAATACACTAAAAAACCTTAAACCCTAAAAAACTCAAAAAATCCCTAAAGACCCAAAAGACCATGAAAACCCTGAAAACCCCCCAAATTCCTAACAACCCTTGAAAACCCCTAAAACCCCTCAAAATCCCTATAAAACCTAAAATTCCCTAAAAATCATAAAAAACCTTAAAAACCCCTAAAAATCCATGAAAATGTAAAAAACCCTAAAAACCCTAAAAAACACTGAAAACCACAGAACCCCTAAAAACCTTAGAAACCGTAAAACCCCATAAAAGCTCTAAAAACCATAAAAAACCATAAAACCCCTAAAACCCCTAAAAACACTAAAATCACTAGAAAACCTTAAAACCCTAAAAACATTAAAAACTCTAAAAAACAATAAAAACCCTAAAAACTCAACCCCCCCTAAAAACCCATGAAAACACCTAAAACCCACCAAATCCCTAAAAACACAAAAAACCATAAAAACCATAAAAACCTAAAAACCCATAAAAATCCATGACAAATTAAAAATCCCTAAAAACCCATAAAAATCCCTAAAACCATTTAAACCCCTAAAAACCATAAAAACCCCTAAAACCTTAAAAACACTAAAAACTCATAAAAACCAAAAAAACAACTAAAAACTCTAAAAACCCTTAAAACCCCAAAAATTGTTAAACTCTAAAAAACTTTAAAAACCCTAAAAAACTCAAACAAACCCTCTAAAAACCCAACAAGACCTAGAAAAACTCTGAAAAGGCCTAAAAACCCTTGAAAAAAATCTAAAACCCCATAAAATCCTTGAAAACCCTAGGAATCCCGAAAAACATCAAAATCCTAAAAAACCCCTAAAAATCAATGAAAATGAAAAAAAACATAAAAACTTTGAAAAAACCTGAAAACCATAAAAACCCCTAAAACCTTAAAAAACCCTAAAAACCCTAAAAACCATAAAACCCTTAAATAACCACTAAAAACTCTAAAAACCCTTAAAACCCATAAAAAAGATGGAAAAACTCTAAAAACCTTAAAATACCTAAAAATTCTAAAAATCATAAAAACCCTAGAAAACCCTGAAAACCCCCTGAAAACCATAAAAGGCCCTAAAAACCTTAAAAAATCCTAAAAACATATAAAAACCCACTAAAAACTCTAAAAACCCTTTAAACCCCTAAAAATGTTTAAAACTCCAAAATACCTTAAAATTCTAAAAAAACTCAAAAAACCCCCTAAAAACCCAAATGATCCTAAAAACCTTGAAGAACCCTAAAACCCTAAAAACCTTTGAAAAACTAAAAAACCCTCAAAATCCAAAAAACCCTAAAAAACCCTAAAAACCATTAAAATTCTAAAAATCCCTAAAAATCCATGAAAACCTAAAAAGCCCTAAAAACCATGAAAAATCCTTATAAACCAAAAACCTCCTAAAAACCTTAAAAACCCTAAAAGCCCATAAAAACCCATTAAAAACTATAAAATCCTGTAAAACCCCTAAAAATGTTAAAAAACTCTAAAAACCTTAAAAACCCTACAAAACTCAAAAAAACCAAAAAAACTCAAAAAGATCCTAAAAACACTAATGTTTTTACTGGGTTTTATGTTTTTTTTTATTTTTTAGTAGTTTTTAACGTTTTATGTGTTCTTAGGGGTTTTTATGGTTTTCATGGGTTTTTCAGGGTTTTTGGGTTTTTTTAATGTTTTCATGTATTTTAATGGGTTTTTAAGGATTGTGAGGGGTTTTAGGGGGTTTGAGAGGGTTTTAGGGGGTTTTTCAGGATTTTTGGGGTCTTTTGGGTTTTTAGGGTATTTTTGAGTTTTTTAGGGGTTTTATGGTTTTCTAGAGCTTTTAACGTTTTTAAGGATTTTATGGGTATTTAGAGTTTTTCGTATTATTTATTTATTTTTTGGGTTTTTGTGGTTTTTCAATGTTTTTAGGGTTTTTAGGGTTTTTAGGGGGTTTTGAGGTTTTTAGGGGTTTTTAAGGGTTTTTAGGGGTTTTTAAGGGTTTTTAGGGATTTTAGAGATTTTAGGGTCTTACTAAGTTTTTAGGATTTTTAGGATTTTTTAGAGTTTATTAACGTTTTAGGGTGTTTAAGGGTAGAGTTTTCAATGGGTTTTTATGTTTTAAGGTTTTTAGGGGTTTTTAGGCTGTTTAGGGGGGGTTTTTTATATTTTTTAGTTTTTTTAGGTTTTCATGGATTTTTAGGGGATTTTTACCTTTTTTTTTGGTTTTGAGGTTTTTGTAGGGTTTTTAGGTATTCTAATGGTTTTTAGGGTGTTTTAGGGGTTTTAAGGTTTCCCAAGGTTATTAGGGTCTTTTTGGGGTTTTGGGGTTTTTTTTATATTTTTAGGGGTTTTAAGGATTTTTAAAGTTTTTAAATTTTCAGGGTATTAAGGGTTTTAAGATTTTTTTGTGGTTTTCTAGGTTTTGTTATTGGTTTTAGGGGTTTTTAAGGTTTTTAGTGGTTTTTATGGTTTTAGGGGTTTTTTAGAGTTTTTAGTTTTTTTAACAGTTTCTTGGATTTTTAGGGGTTTTTTAGTTTTTTTATTGTTTGTTAAGGTTTTTTGGGGTTTTAGGGGTTTTTAGGTGTTTTCATGGATTTTAGGTTTTTTTGGGGATTTTAGGGGTGTTTTTGAGTTTTTTAGGATTTTTAATTTTTTTAGAATTTTTTAACTTTTTAGGGGGTTTAAGGGTTTCTAGAGTTTTAGTGGATTTTTATTGTTTAAAAGGTTTTTTGTATTTTTTATGGTTTTTAGGGAGTTTTTAGTGTTTTTAGGGTTTTTTATATCTTCATGGATTTTTCGAGGTTTTTTTTGGATTTTTATGCTTTTATGGTTTTTAGGGATTTTGAGGATTTTAGGGGTTTTCAGGGTTTTTATGGTTTTTATGATTTTTAGGGTCTTTTTGGGGTTTGAGATTTTTTTATGTTTTTTTACCGATTTTAGGGGTTTTAAGGGTTTTATAGTTGTTTGTACTTTTTTAGTGTTTTTATGGTTTTTTCTGTTTTCATGGATTTTTTTTGGTATTTTAGGATTTTTATAGTTTTTAGGGTTTTTAGGGATTTTAGGGATTTTGTGTGGCCTTCATGGGTTTTAGAGTTTATAGGGATTTTAGGGAATTTTAGGGTTTTTAGTGTCTTTTTGGGTTTTTTTTGGTTTTTTTGGGTTTTTTTTAGATTTTTAGGGTTTTAAAAGTTTTAAAAAAATTTTGTCATTTTTATGGGTTTTAAGGGTTTTTATTATTTTTAGTGGTTTTAGGGTTTTTATAAGTTTTTAGGGTTTTTAGGGTTTTTTATTATTTTTAGGGGTATTTCAGGGTTTTTAGGGATTTTTACATTTTCATATGTTTAAAGGGGGTTTTATGATTTTTTTGATTTTTAGGGTATTTAGTGATTTTGAGGGTTTTTTGGATTTTTGAGGGGGTTTTAGGGTCTTTTGGGTTTTTAGGGTTTTTATTTGAGTTTTTTAGGGTTTAAAGGGTTTGTAGATATTTTTAATGCTTTTAGGGGTTTTAAAGGTTTTTAGAGTTTTTTTGTGGGTTTTTTGGGTATTTATACGTTTTAAGGTTTTTTAAGGATTTTAGGGGGTTTTATGTTTTTAGGGGTTTTAGGGGTTTTTACCTTTTCATGGATTTTAATAAGTTTTATGGTTTTTAAGGATTTTGTGGGTTTTTAGGATTTTTCAAAGGTTTTTAGGTTTTTAGGTTTTTAGGGATTTTCAGCCTCTTTTGTGGTCATTTTGGTTTTTATGGAGTTTTTGGGTTTTTTAGGGTTTTAAGGTATTTTTAGTTTCTTAATGTTTTTAGGGATTTTAAAGGTTTTTAGAGTTTTTAGCGGTTTTTTGGGTTTTTTTGGATTTTTAGGGGTTTTCAAGTTTTTTGGGTTTTTTTAGTTTTTTAGGGGGTTTAGTGTTTTGGGGATTTTTCTTGTGATTTTAAGGTTTTAGTGTCTTCTTGAGTTTTTTAGGGTTTTATGGTTTTTAATGTTTTTTAATGTTTTTAGGGTGTTTAAGTGTTTTTAGAGTTTTCAATGATTTCTTGGATTTTTATGGGGTTTTAGGTTTCTCTTAGGTTTTTAATGGGTTTTTATGGTTTCTGGGAGTTTTTTGAGTTTTTAGGGTTTTTATGTTTTCATGGATTTTTATGGCATTTTTTTGGATTTTTCTGTTTTTAGGGGTTTTTAAGGTTTTTACAGATTTTGAATGTTTTTTGGGATTTCAGGGTGTTTTAGGGTTTTTCTGGATTTTTCGAATCTTATGGGTTTTTAGGGTTTTTTGTGTTTTTATGGTTTTTAAGGTTTTTAAGAGTTTTTTAATGTTTGTAGGGTTTTAAAGGTATTTATAGTTTCATTAGTTTTTAGGGGTTTTATGGGATTTTAGGGTTTTTTAGCTTTTTAGTCGTTTTATGGTTTTCAGGGGTTCTTAAGGGTTTTTAGGGTTTTTTTACTTTTTCAAGGATTTTTAGAGGGGTTTTGGATTTTTATTATTTTTTAGGGTTTTTAGATTTTTTAGGGGTTTTTCATGACTTTTAGGATCTCTTTGGGTTTTAGGGGTTTTTGTGTTTTTAGGGATTTTAAGGTTTTTATAGGTTTTAGTGGTTTTTTTGGGTTTTAGTGTTTTTAAAGATTTTTAGGGGTTTTTATGGGTTTTTAGGGATTTTAGTTTTTTTATGTTTTTATCGATATTTAGGGGTTTTTTAGGATTTTTATGGTTTTTAGGGTTTTAGAGATTTTGAGGTTTTAGGTGGGTTAGGGATTTTATGGGTTTTTAGGGTTTTTAGGGTCTTTTAGGGTTTTAGGGTTTTTTTATTTTTTAAGTTTTTAAGGGTTTTTTGTTTTTTTATGTTTTTGGGGTTTAAAGAATTTTATAGTTATTTGTGATTTTTTAAGGTTTTAATGGGTTTTTAGTGTTTTTTATGTTTTCATGGTTCTTAGTGGGTTTTTAGGATTTTTATGATTTTTAGGCTTTTAAGTGATTTTGAGGGGTTATCAAAGGCTTTTAAGTGTTTTAGGGGTTTTAGGCTGTTTAGGGCCCTTTTTGGGGTTTTTGCATTTTTTAGGGTTTTTAGAGTTTTTTAACATTTTAAGGAGGTTTGATGGTTTTTAGTGTTTTTAGTGGTTTTTAGGGGTTTTATGGGGTTTTATGGTTTTTTTATGGTCTATAGGGGTTTTATGATTTTTAGGGGTTTTCAAGGTTTTTAGGGATTTTTATGTTTTCATGTGCTTTTAGGGGTTTTTTAGTTTTTTATTATTTTAGGGTTTTTAGGGGTTTTAAGGGTCTTTTGGGGTTTTATGTGGTTTTTTGAGTTTTTTAGGGTTTTTAAGGATTTTTAGTGATTTTTAACGTTTTTAGAAGTTTTAAAGGGTTTTAGTGTTTTTAGGGTTTTTATGAGTTTTAGGGTTTTTATGGTTTTAGGGGTTTTATGGTTTTCAAGGGTTTTCAGGGTTTTTAATTTTTTTACATATTTATTGATTTTATGGGTTTTTAGGCTTTTATGGATTTTAGGGTTTTTTGGGTTTTTTGGGTTTTTATGTATTTTGAGGGTTTTTAAGGGTTTGGGGTTTTAGGGTTTTTTCAGGGTTTTTGGGTCTTTTTGGGTTTTAGGGTTTTTTTTATTTTTAGGGGTTTTATGGGTTTTTAGAGTTTTTTAATGCTTTTAGGGATTTTAAGTGTTTTTGGAGGTTTTAGACGTTTTGTTAGGGTTTTTGGGTATTTGTGGATTTTCAATATTCTTAGGGTTTTTAGGGGGTTTATGGTATTTAGGGGGTTTGGGGGGTTTTTAGTGTCTTTAGGGTCATTTTAAGTTTTTAGGGTTTTCATGGTTTTTTAGAGTTTTTTAATATTTTAATGGGTGTGAAGGTTTTTAGATTTTTCAATGGTTTGTAAGGTTTTAATGGGTTTTTAGGTTTCTTAATGGTTTGGGGGGGGTTATGGGTTTTAGGGTTTTTAGAGTTTCTCGGGGCTTTTACGTTTTTATGGATTTTTAGGGGATTTTTAAGATTTTAATGGTTTTGAGGGTTTTCAAGGGGTTTTAGGGATTTTGAAGGTTTTTAGTGTTTTTAGGGATTTTTAGGGTTTCTAGGTTCTTTTGGGGTTTTAGGGTTTTTTATGGTTTTTATAAATTTTTAGAGTTATTTAACATTTTTAGGGGTTTTCAGGGCTTTTAGAGCTTTTAGTGGTTTTTAGGGTTTTTCGGGATTTTAATGTTTTTTGTATGGTTTTAAGGGGGTTTTAAGGGTTTTTATGGTTTTTTACATTTTCATGGTTTTTTATGATTTTTTATGATTTTTATTGCTTTTGAGGTGTTTTTAAGGGTTTTCATGGATTTTAGGATCTTTTGGGGATTTTAGGATTTTGTTGAGTTTTTAGGGGTTTTTAGGTGTTTTTAGGGTTTTTAAACCCTTTTAGAGGTTTTAAGGGTTTTCAGATTTTTAAGGGATTTTTAGGGGTTTTATGCGTTTTAAAGGTTTTTAGGGGTTTTATGGTTTTAGGGGGGGTGTTTTGGGTTTTTTACATTTTTATGGGTTTTTAGGGGTTTTTAGAATTTTTCTTATTTTTATGGTTTTAGGGTTTTTAGGGATTTTGAGGTTTTTAGGGGGTTTTAGCATTTTTTATGGTTTTTAGAGTATTTTGGGGTTTTTAGGGTTTTTTGAATTTTTTTGGGTTTTAAAAGTTTTTTAGAGTTTTTTAACGTTTTAGGGTTTTAAAGGGTTTTTATAGTTTTCAGTGCTTTTTAGGGGTTTTAGGGGTTTTTAGGGTTTTTTACATTTTCATGGATTTTTAGGAGTTTTTAGGATTTTTATGGTTTTTATGGTTTTTTATGGTTTTTAGGTTTTTTGAGGTGTTTTAGGGTTTTTAGGGGTTTTCAAGGGTTTTGGTGTCTTTTGGGTTTTTAAGGGTTTTTGAGTTTTTAGGGTTTTTATAGTTTCTAGAGTTTTTAAACATTTTTAGGGGTTTTAAGGGGTTTTTAGGGTTTTTAGAGTTTTTAAGATTTCAAGTGATTTTAGGGGTTTTTAGGGTTTTTTATGGTTTTTTGGGTTTTAGGGTTTTTATTGTGTTTTTAGGGTTGTGAAGGTTTTTTAGAGTTTTTTAATGTTTTTTTGGATTTTAAGGGTTTTAGAGTTTTGGGTGAGTGTTTAGCATTTTTGGGGGGGTTTTAGGGGTTTTCAAAGTTTTTAGGGTTTTATAGGGTTTTTTTAGGGTTTTTGGGTTTTACAGGGGATTTTAGGGTTTTTAGGGTCTTCTTGAGTTTTTTAGTGTTTTTTAACATTTTTAGGTTGTTTGAAGGTTTTAGAGTTTGAATGGTTTTTATTATTTTATGGGGTTTTGGTTATTTTTTGTTTTTTAAGTGTTTTTAAGGGGTTTCAGGGATTTTTTAAAGTTTTTAGGGTTTTTTACATTTTCATGGATTTTTAGGGGATTTTTAGGATTTTTATGGTTTTGAGGATATTTTGGGAATTTGATAGTTTTGAGGGGTTTTAGGGGTATTTAGGGTTTTTTAGGGTTTTTTGGGTTTTTTTGGGATTTAAGGGGTTTTTTGTTTTTTAGGTTTTTAAGTTTTTTTTTGAGTTTTTTAACATTTTTAGGGGTTTTAGTGGTTTTAGGGTTTTTAATGATTTTAGTAGTTTTTATGGTTTTCAGGGGTTTTTTATTTTTTTTAGGGTTTTTATGTTTTCAAGGATTTTGAGGGGTTTTTAAGATTTATATTATTTTTTATGGTTTTCTAGGGTTTTCAAGGTTTTTAGGGTTTTTTCATGGCTTTTAGGGTCTTTTGGGGTTTTATATTTTTTTTTTTGAGTTTTTAAACTTTGGGGGGTTAATGTTTTTTAGAGTTTCAAGTGGGTTTCTATGGGTTTAAAAGGTTTTTAAGGGTTTTTATGGTATTTAATGGGTTTTTACGGTTTTTAGGGTTATTTACATTTTCTGGATTTTTAGGGGGTTTAAGGATTTTTAGGGATTATGAAATTTTTCAGAGGTTTTTAGGGTTTTTTCAGTTTTTAGGGTCTTTTGGGGTTTTCAGAGTTTTTAAGGTTGTTTAGAGGTTTTTATCATTTTTAGGGGTTTAAAGGGTTTTTATAATTGTTATTGCTTTTTAGGGGTTTAAAGGGTTTTTAGTGTTTTTTTGGGCTTTATTTGGTTTTTAGAGGGTTTTATGTTTTGTAGGGGTTTTACGGTTTTGAGGGGGTTTTCAGCGTTTTTAGGGATTTTTTACATTTTCATGTACTTTTATAGATTTTTTAGGATTTTTAATTTTTAGGTATTTTTAGGGTTTTTATGGATTTTAAGGGGTTTTGGGGTTTTTAGGGTTTCTTATATTTTTTAGAGTTTTTAGGTTGTTTTGGGGTTTTTAGGGTTTTTTGTACTTTTTTAGGGTTTTAATTTTTTTATAGATATTTAACATTTTTAGGGGTTAAAAGGTTTTTAGAGTTTTTAGTGGTTTTTAGGCTTTTTGTGGGTTTTTTTTCTGTTTTTAAGGGTTTTAGGGGGTTTTATGGTTTTCAGGGATTTTTTAAGGTTTTATGGTTTTTTACGTTGTCATGGATTTTTATGGGTTTTTATGTTTTTATGGTTTTTAGGGTTTTTTAGGGTTTTAGGGATTTTTAGGATTTTTAGGGTTTTTCAGGGGTTTGGGGTTTTTTCAGGGTTTTTAGGGTTTCTTGGATATTTAGGATTTCTTTTGAGATTTTAGGGTTTTTAAGGTTTTTAAAGTTTTTTAACATTTTTAAGGATTTTAAGGGGTATTATAGTTTTTAGGGGTTTTAGGGTTTTTTTAGATTTTGGGGGGTTTTCCTTTTTAGGGGTTTTAGGGTTTTAGGGGGTTTTAGGTTTTTAGGGGGTTTCATGAGTTTTTTGGGTTTTTTGGGTCTTTTTGAGTTTTTAGGGTCTTTGTGGATTTTTATAGTTTTTAATGTTTTTAGGGGGTTTAAGGGTTTTTAGAGTTTTCAAAGGTTTTTAGGGTTTTTATGGGTTTTTAGGGTTTTTAAAAGGTTTATGGGTTTTTAAGGTTTTCAGGGGTTTTTTCGAGCTTTTAGGGGGGTTTTTATGTTTTCAAGGATTTGTAGGGGATTTTTAGGATTTTTATAGTTTTGAGGGTTTTTAGAGTTTCTAGGGATTTTGATGGTTTCTAGGGTTTTTCAAGGGTTTTAGGGTTTTTCCGAGTTTTTACGGTCTTTGGGGTTTTAGGATTTTTGTCATGTTTTTAGTGTTTTTAATGTTTCTTAGAGTTTTTTATCATTTTTGGGGTTTTAAGGGTTTTTATAGTTTTTAGTTGGTTTTTAGTTTTTTTATGGGGTTTTAGGGTTTTTTAATGTTTTTAGTGGTTTTTTGGTTTTCAGGGGGTTTTAAGGGGTTTTAACGTTTTTTACCAGGAAATTCTGAACCAGGCGTAAGCCTGGTCCCGCAAATTTATTAAAGGAAAAGTGCAAGTAAAGTCAGTAGAAAATACAAACAATACATTACATCAAAACCGTATGCATCCTTCTCCCCATCATCAGATAACTCATCACCAGGATCAGCTGACTCCCATTCAGAAGATTCATATTTGCGCATCATCTCAAGGTACATATTTTTCTTCCGAAGCATTTCCTCAGATAACTTCTCCTTGTCCGGCTATTTCCCACTGAATCCTTTGTCCCTCTTCGGGGACCCTCCCCTTCGCTTGCCACTGTACCCATTTGCAATGACATTTTCTTGTGACCCTACAATCTTGTGTACAGACCTTGTCGCCATTGGTTTGGGTAGATCCGTATAGTCTCTCCTTGGCTTCCTCCTGCTTTGAGTTTTTTCTTTCAGTTCCTTGCTTGGGGTCTCATAAATTCCATTCTTCACAGCATCTTTGTATGATATCTTGATTGTGTCATCCGTGCAGGGACTTTTACCTTTACCACTCAAACTGTCCAGGCCATCATTGCTTTCTTTCTCTAAAATTTCCTCTACCACTTCCATCTCTTTTGCCTCATTTAATCCAGCATCATCCAACACTGCAAATTTATTTGTAGAACAATTAAACAGTTCATGAGAATTAACCTGCACCAGGACATCAATTGTATTCTTTTGTTCAGACACCAAATCCACAGGCTTAGAGCTGTCCAGAATCACAGCGCATCCCCTACCCATATACTGTAAGTCAGACTCACCAGCCTTCATCTCCCCTTTATCAGGTTGTTCCATTACTTCTTTCCCCTTTCTACTAGCCATATTCATGAAGCTCTCCTTTTCCGGCATTGAATCTTCCATACCTATGTTATTTTCATTTGGCAATTCTCCTGAATGGGTCTCCTGCCCCACACACATTTCTGAAGAAACCTCAACAAGGACCTGGTTATTTATCAAATCACCTACCACCGGGGCCAATCTAATTTCAGAAACCCCTGGATTCAGACCTGTTTGATGCTGAACCATATCATCCACCGCCGGGACCAATCCAGTTTCAGATGCCCCTGGATTCAGAGCTGCTTGAGTCTGAACCATAGAATCATTGCCAGTATTATTAGGCACACCCGAGTGGGATGTTGGACTCTTCCTTCGGCATTTAACTGTTTCATGACCCTGCTTGCAACAGTTGGGACAAAACGGAATCCAAGTTTCATACAAAATTTTTTGAGCGTACCTATATTCTCCTTCCACGATGATCCATACAACCTCTGGCGGAACTATTGAGAGTTCCATTTCAACACAGAGTCTGGCAGTGGCAGGATTTGACAAAGAAGCAGTTCTTTGATCACAGCAAATAAAACGTCCAATGGAATTACCTATTGAGCGTAGAAGTCCTGGATTTTGAAAAGGGATGGGAAGACCCGGCAACGTCAACCAGATTGCTGAGTTTGGAGAATCACGATTCAAATGATTTTCAAAGGTCCATCGAAGGAGATGGAAACTAAAATCCATCATACATCGGGACCAAGCCTTTCCCAAATCCTCATCATCCGCAAACAGGATGAGGATTTGTCGCGGTCCAAGAATTCCAACACGCGCAAAATTCTTGAGCCCCCATTTTTCATTCACAAACTTATCGAAATCCTCTAACAAAGGATGCCTTCTCACAAACCTTGCAATTAGGGCATTATAAAGCAGCGCCGAAGCCTCATTGAATTCCTGTAACGTGACTGGAACAACGGGTTAAGGGTATTTAACATTTTTAGTGGATTTTATGGGTTTTTAGGGTTTTTTATATTTGTAGGGGTTTTATGGTTTTTAGGCGTTTTTCAGAGTTTTCAGGGTTTTTTTACGATTTCATGAGTTTTTTGGGGGTTTTTAGGATTTTTATGGGTTTTAGGGTTTTTTAGGGTTTTCAAGGATTTTGGGTGTTTTAGGTTTTTGAGGGTATTTTAGGTTTTTTATTGTTTTTAGGGTTTTTATTAAGTTTTTTACGGGTTTAGTTTTTTTTAGATATTTATAATGTTTTTAGGGGTTTGAAAGCTTTTTAGAGATTTTAATGATTTTTATGGTTTTTATGGGTTTTAGGGGCTTTTAAGGTTTTTAGGGGTTTTTATATTTTTCAGTGGATTTTTACGTTTTCATGGATTTTGATGGTTTTTTAGGTTTTTATGGTTTTGATGGATTTTTACAGTTTTTAGTGCTTTAGGGTTTTTTCGAGGTTTTTAGGGACTTTTTGGGTTTTTAGGGTTTACTATTTTTGTTAGGTTTTTTAATTTTTTTTAGAGTTTTTTAACATTTTTATGGATTTTAAGGGGTTTTAGAGTTTTTATTGGTTTTAGGGTTTTTTTTAGGATTTTGGTGTTTTCCAAGTTTCTTATGGTTTTAGGGGTTTTAAAGAGTTTTAGGGTTTTTCGGTATTTTCAAGGGTTTTTAGGTTCTGTAGGTTGTTTTTGAGTTTTTTAGGTTTTTATAGTTTTTTAGAGTTTTTAATGGTTTTTTGGGTTTTAAGGTATTTTTAAGGTTTTTAAGGGTTTTTTTGGTTTTTAGGGGTTTTTAGAGTTTTTAGAGTTTTTAGGTTTTCATGGATTTTTAGGGGATTTTTAGGATTTTTATAGTCTAGGTTTTTTAGGTTTTTTAGGTTTTTTTAGTTTTTAGGGGTTTTATGGTTTTTTGTAGTTTCTTATCATTTTTAGGGGTTTTAGGGGGTTCTAGAATTTTTGGTGATCTTTTAGGGGTTTTATGGGTTTTTAGGTTTTTAAAGGTTTTTAGTGGTTTTTATGGTTTTAAAGGGATTTTCAGTGTTTTTATGGGTTTTTTATGTTTTCATGGATTTTAGGGGGTTTTAGGATTTTTATTTTTTTGAGGGTTTTTAGGGGTTTTCATGGTTTTTAGGGTCTTTTTGTGTTTTTTGGGTTTTTTTGAGTTTTTTAGGGTTTTAAGGTTTTTTAAAGTTTTTAAACCTTTTTAGTGGTTTTAAGGATTTTTAAAGTTTTTAGGGGGTTTTCAGGGTTTTTAACGTTTTCATGTATTTTTAGGGGATTTATGATTTTTATGATTTTTAGTGTTTTTAGTGATTTTGAGGCTTTTTAGGGTTTTCCTGAGGTTTTTAGGATTTTTCAGGTTTTTTAGTTTCAATTTGGGGTTTTAGGGTGTTTTGAGTTTTTTAGGGTTTTTTAGGTTTTTTAGAGTTTTTAAACATTTTTAGAATTTTTAAGGGTTTTTATAATTGTTAGTGTTTTTTAGGTTTTTTATGGGGTTTTCGGGTTTTTTACGTTTTCATGGATTTTAGAGGTCATTTGGATTTTTATGGTTTTTAGGGTTTTTTAGGGTTTTTATGAGATTTTTATGGTTTGTAATGTTTTTTTGAGTATTTTAACATTTTTAGGGGTTTTAGAGTTTTTAGTGTTTTTAGTGTTTTTTAAGGTTTTCATGGGTTTTTGATTTTTTGAGTTATTATTATTTTTAGGTGGTTTTCAGCATTTTTAGGCATTTTTATATTTTAATTTGTATTATGGTTTTTTAGGATTTTTATGGTTTTGTGGTTTTTTTAGGTTTTTAGGGATTTTCAATGTTTTTCGGGGTTTTAAAGAGTTTAAGAGTTTTTATGGATTTTTTGGGGGTTTTAAGTTTTTTAGGGGTTTTTTGTTTTCAGGGGTTTCAGGGTTTTTAGGGTTTTTTCTGGTTTTGGGGGTCTTTTGGGTTTTTAGTGTTTTTTTGAGTTTTTTAGGGTTTCTAAGGTTTTTTATAGTTTTTAACATTTTCAGGGATTTTAGGGTGTTTATAGTTTTTAGTGGTTTTGGGGTTTGTTTTGGGTTTTTGGGGGTTTTCAAGGTTTTTAGGGTATTTTAGGGTTTTTATGGGGTTTTAGGGTTTGTAGGGGTTTTCTGAGGTTTTAGGGTAGTTAAGAATCTTTTTGATTTTTTAGGGTTTTGTAGTTTTTTAGATTTTTTTACATTTTTATGGGGTTTAAGGGGTTTTGAGTTTTCAATGGTTTTTAGAGATTTTATGGGGTTTTCGATTTTTTAAAGGTTTTTACGAGTTTTTGTTGTTTTTAGGGGGAGGGGGTTAGAGTTTTTAAGTTTTTTTACATTTTCATGAATTTTTTTGATTTTTATGGTTTTGAGGAATTGTTAGGGTTTTTAAGGATTTGGATGGTTTTTAGAGTTTTTTAGGGATTTTTAGGATTTTTTGGGTTTTTTCCAGGTTTTTACGGTCTTTTTGGAATTTTTGGTTTTTTGTGTTTTTTAGGGTTTTAAATATTTTTTAGATTTTTTAACATCATTAGGGGTTTTAGTAATTTTTAGAGTTTACATTTTTTAGGGTTTTATGGGTTTTAGGGTTTTTTAATGGTTTTAGTGGTTTTTTTGTTTTTAGGGGTTTTATGGATTTTTACATTTTCATGGATTTTTAGGGGGTTTTTTAGGATTTATATTATTATTTAGGGTTTTCAGGGTTTTTAGTGTTTTTCATGGATTTTAGGGTCTTTTGGGTTTTTAGGAGTTCTCTGAGTTTTTAGGGATTTAAAGGCTTTTAGTGTTTTTTAACTCTTTTAGGGGTTCTCTGGGTTTTTAGAGTTTTCAGTTGGTTTTAAGGGTTTTAAGGGGTTTTAAGGTGTTTATGGATTTAGGTCACGAAGTCTCATGTGGAGGTATCTCAAAAGACTGCCATGTTTGTGAGTTATTGGAATTTCCGTCCCAGGGACCCGGTTGGATTTTTGGTTCAAACCAACCTGAATATACTCCAACTATATCCAATCCTCAAGTGCGGCATGCCAAAGGAACTGTCTTGCTCTAAGATTTCCATCGCCGCAGACGATTCGTTGGTAGGACACTCGTAGCCCGAGTTATGGGCGATTAGGTGCAATCGGGTCTGACGGGTTCGGGTCCGGTCCAACCCAGTTGAACCGACCCGACCCGACCCGACCCGGGTCCGGACTGGGGTCCGACCCGGTCCTTGGGTCTGACCCGGCCCAAAGGCGGTGGCCCGGCCTGAAGGCGGTGGCTAGGCCCAATGGGGGTCCGACCTGAAGGGTAGCCCGACCCGAAGGGACAGACCGGCCCGGCGGCCCGCGTGGCCTGGTGGCGGCCCGCGTGGCCAAATGGTGGCGGCCCGTGTGGCCTGGCCAGCTGGCGGCCCGTGTGGCCTGGCCAGCTGGCGGCCCGCATGGCCTGGCCGGCCATGCGTGGTAGTGGGGTGTCGTGCCCCCCTTCGTTCATAACGGCCGGCACATGGCGCCGACCCCTGTAACCGTGGGACCCGAAGGGTCCCGCCTGTAGCGCGCACCGGCGGTCGGCTAAGCCGGCCGCACTCCCCTGTCCACCGCGGCCATAGGCCGGTCTTCTCTGGCACGGCGCGGCGACGCCGCGCCCCTGCTCTCCCGCCGTGGCCCGCGCTGGCCATAGACCTGCACCATTGGCGCCGTGCGACGGTGCCATGCCCCTCCGTCGTGACCCACCCTGGCCGCGACCCTCTGCTGGCCTCCGCGCGGTGCGATGGCACCGCGCGCCTCCGCCGCGGCCCGTTGTGGCCACGGCTCTCCTTCCGCGTGGTGAGGTGGTGCTGCGCCCTCTTGGCGACCCGGCGGCCTTGCACCACCAGTTCCTTCTCGGCTAACACGTCATCGGCCGCCGTTGCTTCTTTGCGGTCATCATCAAAAAATGAGAACATCATAGGGGGAGAGTCGGGCCATGTTCGTGCAGTCCGAGCCCTCCTCGTTACGGTGATATAAATCAGTGATTCCCATTCCATAAATTGAACGACGAAGAACGGGTATAATAACAAACTCAAACCCCTACCTCGTTTGTCGTTCGTAGACAAAGTCGCGGGAAAAAGGGCAGACGTCGATTCATCATTCATCATGTTCATCACGCACTCCCAATTCTCACGCTCATGTGTCAGGAAGTGTTTGGAGGTGAAGAAGTTGAAGATGGTGTTCTTTGCGGTCGACTCCTTCTCTTTTGGCAGGACTGAAGATCGAAGACGGTGTTCGTCGTTCTTCGATGGAAGGGGGGGTGTTCTTCATTGGAAGAATAAAGTTCTCCAAGAGTCTCCCAACAAAAGAATGAATCTTTCCAACCAAATGAAAATAATAGACTATCTATTATTTTAATGGTTGGCAAGAATTCAAAAGAATTCAAAAAGGGTGCCAATTAATTAAGTGATAGAGATCAATTAATTATTTGTGTGGGTTGGCACAATTAATTGATGGGGGTAAGGTGGAGAGTTTCACCACTTAATTGGGGGTTCCAAGGGGTTTAAAGCCCATGTGGTTCCCACTGATAAATATCCTCCCAAGGGAGGTTATGTGCGGGTGGGCCCCGACACCATAACCTCTCATGGGTGGTTATGGTGTGGTGGCCCCCACCTCCAACCTCCCCTTGTAGATTTTAACCACCACCAATAAAAATAAAGTCAACACTTTATTTTTATTCAACTTAATTAAAAACCCCCGAAATCTGACTTCCATTTACGTTAAAATGCAACTGCGGTGAAGGTCTTACTAAGCAATCACCGACGCTCGAGTTCAACGGTACCCTTGGATTTCAGTTCCAAGCACCATTTCAAAAGTTATAAAATCCCGCTCGTACATTTACTGAACGTACCCGAACAAAACTTCAGAAATTGATTCTGGGGACACCGGGCCTCAGAATCAAGCGCCGTCAATTTTCACAGACTCGTAAAATTTCTATGTATTTAAGAAAAAAAATTCACGGAAATTATGGGTCTTTACATATTTTTAGTTGTTTATAACATTTTTATGGTTCTTCATGTTTTTAGGGGTTTTTGGGATTTTAGGGGATTTTCCGGGGGTAAAATTTTTAAGGTTTTTTGGGTTTTTAGGGTCTTTTTCGGTTTTAGTGGTTTTTTAGCCTTTTAGGGTTTTTAAAGTTTTTAGAGTTTTTTAATGTTTTTGGGGGTTTTAAGGGTTTTAGTGTTTTTATTAGTTTTTATGGGGTTTTAGGGTCTTTTAAGGTTTTTAGGGTTTTTTATGTTTTCATGTGTTTTTAGGGGGGTTTTAGGATTTTCATGGTTTTTATGGTTTTTTGGGTTTTTTGGGTTTTTAGGGCCTCTTGTGGTTTTTAAGATTTTTTTAACTTTTTTAGTGTTTTTAAGGTTTTTTAGATATTTTTAATGTTCTTAGAGGTTTTAAAGGTTTTTAGATTTTAAGTTGTTTTTAGGGTTTTATGTATTTTTAGGGTTTTTAATGTTCTTTGGGGTTTTTATGGTTTTCGAGGGTTTTTTAGGGTTTTTAGGGTTTTTTAATTTTTTATGGTTTTTATCATTTTTAGGGATTTTGAGGGGTTTTAGGGGTTTTAGGGGATTTATGGGCTTCAAGGGGATTTATGGTTTTTAGGGTCATTTCAAGGTTTTTGTGGTCCTTTTGTTTTTTTTTTGAGTTTTATGGTTTTAAGGTTTTTTAGAGTTATTTTAATGTTTTTAGGGATTTTAAGGGTTTAAAGAGTTTTTAGTGGTTTTTAGTGTTTTTTTGGGTTTTTGGGGGTTTTCAAGGTTTTTAGGGTATTTAGGGGGTTTTAGGTTTTTAAGGGGTTTTTGGTCTTTTAAGGGATTTTAAGGTCATTTTGAGTTTTATGGGGTTTTTATGGTTTTTTAGAGTTCTTTTAAGTTTTTAGGGGGTTTAAGGGTTTTTAGAGTTTTCAATGGTTTTTAGGGTTTTTATGGGTTTTAAGTTTTTTTACGGTTCTTATGGATTTTTATGGATTTTAGGTGTTTTTTAGATTTTTTAGGGTTTTTTACATTTTCTTTGATTTTTATGGGATTTTTAGGACTTTTTTTTTGTTTTGAGGGTTTTTTTTGGGTTTTTAGGGATTTTGAATATTTTTAGGGATTTTTAGTGGTTTTTAGGGTTCTTAGAGTTTTAGGGTCTTTTTGGGTTTTTGTGGTTTTTTTTTGCATTTTTTAGGGGTTTTAAGGTTTTTTGGAGTTTTTAACATTTTTAAGGATTTTAAGGGTTTTTAGAGTTTATGTAGGTTTTTAGGGTTTGTAGGGTTTTTAAGGTTTTTAGTGGTTTTTTATGTTTTTCATGGGGTTTTCAAGGTTTTTTATATCTTCATTGATTTGTAGGGATTTTTTAGTATTTTCATTATTTTTTAGGGTTTTTAGGGGTTTTCATGGGTTTTTAGGATTTTTCATGGCCCTTAGGGTATTTAGGGTATTTAGGGTTTTTTTTTGAGTTTTTTTGGGTTTTAAAGGTTTTTTAGAGTTTTTTAATCTTTTTAGGGGTTTTAATGGTTTTTAGATTTTTTACTGGTTTTAGGGTTTTTAATTTTTTAGTGGTTTTTAGTGTTTTTAGGGGGGTTTTAGGGTTTTTAGGGGTTTTTACGTTTCAACATATATTTTTAGGTGGTTTTTAGGTTTTTTATGGTTTTTTGGTTTTTATGGATTTTTAGGTTTTTTTGGGATTTTTAGGGGGTTTTCAGGGTTTTTTAGGATTTTAGGGTTTAAAGGGATTTTAAAGGTCTTTTTGGTTTTTAGGGTTTTTTAGTGTTTTTAAGTTTTTTAGGGACTTTTAGGGGTTTAAACTTTTTTTAGTGGTTTTTAGGGGTGTTTTGGGTGTTTTGTGTTTTTTAAGGTTTGTAGGGGTTTTTACGGTTTTAGTTATTTTTCAGAGTTTTTAGGGTTTTTTATTTTTTCACGTATTTTAATGTGTTTTTAGGATTTTTATGGTTGTTATGGTTTTTATCGTTTTTTTTGGGTTTTAGAGATTTTGAGGGTTTTGCGGTTTTCAAGGGGTTTTAGGGTTTTTAGGGTTCTTTAGGGTGTTTAGGGTTTTTGGGGTTTAGGGTTTTTTTGTTTTTAGTATTTTTAAGGGTTTTTAGTGTTTTTTAACATTTTTAGGGTTTTTTAAGGTTTTTAGAGTTTTTCTTGGGTTTTTAGTGATTTTAGGGGTTTTAAAGTTTTTTAGGGGTTTTTGTCGTTTTCAGGGGTTTTTCAGGGTTTTTGGGTTTTTTACATTTTCATGGATTTTTTTGGGTTTTTTAGGTTTTTATGATTTTTAGGGTTTTTACAAATTTTGAGGGGATTAGAGTTTTTTAGGGGTTTTAGTGGTTTTAGGATTTTTTCTGGGTTTTTGGGGTCTTTTAGGTTTTATGGTTTTTTAGGCTTTCAAGTATTTTTTTAGTGTTTTTTGGGTTTTTAGGGTTTTTTACAGTTTTTATGTGTTTTTAGGGTTTTTAGGGTTTGGGGGGCCTTTTTGAGTTTTTTAGGGTTTTATGGTTTTTTAGAGTTTTTTAAGGTTTTTAGGGGGTTTATGGGTTTTTAGAGTTTTAAATGGTTTTTGGTCTTTCTATGGGTTTTTAGATTTTTTAATATTTTTAGGGGATTTTAGGTTTTTTGTGGTTTTTAAGGGTTTTATGGTTTTCAAGGGTTTTTAGTGTTCTTAGTGTTTTTTACATTTTCATGGAATTTTAAGGGATTTTTATGTTTTTTATGGTTTTGTGGATTTTTATGGTGTCTGGAAATTTTGAAGTTTTTTTGGGTTTTTTTAGGGGTTTAGGATTTTTCAGTTTTTTAGGGTCTTTTGGGGGTTTTAGGGGTTTTTTTGTTTGTTTGGGTTTTAAGGTTTCTAGAGAATTTTAACTTTTTTGGGGTTTTAAGGATTTTTAGCGTTTTTAGTGGTTTTAGTGGTTTTAGGGTTTTTATGGGTTTTTTAGGATTTTAAAGGTTTTTAGTTGTTTTTATGATTTTCAGGGATTTTTCAGGGTCTTTAGGGTTTTTTACGTTTTCATGGATTGTTAGGGATTTTTTAGGTTTTTTATTATTTTTAGGGTTTTTAGGGTTTTTCTAGGGTTTAAGGGTTTTTCATGGCTTTTAGGGTTTTTTGGGGTTTATGGTTATTTGAATTTTTTAGTGGTTTTAATTGTTTTTAGAGTTTTTTTAAACTTTTTAGTGGTTTTAAGGGTTTATAGAGTTTTGAGTGGGTTTTGAAGGTTTTTAATGTTTTTATGTATTTTTATGCATTTTAGTGGGTTTTAGGGTTTTTAGGGTTTTTTATGTTTTCCTTGAATTTTAGGGGAGTTTTTTGGATTTTTATGAAGATGGGTTTTTTTATGATTTTTAGGGTTTTTTTTCATGGATTTTTAGGGGTTTTTTAGGATTTTTATCATTTTTAGTGTTTTTTAGGGTTTTTAGGGATTTAGGGTCTTTGGGGTTTTAGGGGTCTCCGAGATTTTTAGGGTCTTTGGGGGTTTTCAGGATTTTTTTGAGTTTTTTAGGGTTTTTAAAGTTTTTATGGGTTTTAAGGTTTTTTTTTGGGTTTTTTGGGTTTTTATTGTTTTTTGGGTTTTAGGGTTATTTAAGGTTTGCACAGGTTTTTATGATTTTGAGGTGTTTTTCAAAGTTTTTAGGGATTTTTACGTTTTCATGTGTTTTTAGGGGTTTTTTTGGGATTTTTATGATTTTTTAGGGCTTTTAGTGATTTTGATGGTTTTTAGGCGTTTTAAAGGGTTTTAGGGTTTTTAGGGTTTTTAGGGACTTTTGAGTTTTTTAGGGTTTTTTGAGTTTTTTAGGATTTTAAGGTTTTTAGAGATTTTTAACATTTTTATGGGTTTTTAGGGTTTTTAATGTATTTTTGGGGTTTTTATGGTTTTCAGGGGGTTTTCAGGGGGTTTTGAGGGGTTTTAAGGGGTTTTACGTTTTCATGGATTTTATGTGTTTTTTAGGTTTTTATGATTTTTTGGGTTTTTTAGGGTTCATAGAGATTTTGTGGGTTTTTAGAGTTTTTCATGGATTTTGTGGTTTTTAGTGTTTCTTTAGGGTTTTTGTGTTCTTTTTGGGATTTTAGGGGTTTTTTAGTTTTTAGGGTTTTAAAGGTTTTTTGATTTTTTTTAAAGTTTTAAGGGGTTTTAAGGGTTTTTAGTGGGTTTTAGGGTTTTTTGGTATTTTCAAGGTTTTTCGGGTTTTTCTGGTTTTAGGGGTTTTCATGGGGGTTTTAGGGATTTTTTGGATTTTAGGATCATTTATATTTTTTGGGTTTTATGGTTTCTTAGAGTTTTTTTACATTTTTAGGGGGTGTAATGGTTTTTAGAGTTTTCAATTGTTTTTAGGGTTTTTATCGATTTTTAGTTTTTAGGGTTTTTATGGTTTTTTTATTTTTTAATGTTTTTTAAGTTTTCAAGTATTTTAGGGGATTTCTAGGATTTTTATGGTTCTGAGGGTTTTTTAGGGATTTAGGGATTTTTAGAGTTTTTAGGGTTATTTAGGGTTTTAGGGTCTTTTTGATATTTTAGGATTTTTTCTGTTTTTATGGGTTTTAAGGGTTTTAGAGTTTTTTTAACATTTTAAGTGTTTTTATAGTTTTTAGTGGTTTTTTAGTTTTTATTGCTTTTTATGGTTTTTAGTGGTTTTTATGGTTTTCATGGGGTTTTTAGGGTTTTGGGTTTTTTACATATTTAGGGATTTTTTTTTGGGGGGGGGGGGTTAGGTTTTTTATTATTTTTGGGGGTTTTAGGGTTTTTTAGGGGTTTTAAGGTTATTCATGGATTTTTGAGTCTTTTAGGGTTTTTTGTGTTTTTTGAGATTTTTAGGGTTTTAAGGTTTTTTAGAGTTTTTTTGACTTTTTTAGGGGTTTTAATGGTTTTTAGAGTTTTTAGTGGTCACTAGGATTTTTAGGGTTTTAAAAGGTTTTTAGGGGTTTTTAGGGTTTTTTACGTTTTCTTGGATATTTAGGGGTTTTTAGGATTTTTATGGTTTTTAGTGTTTTTAGGGTTTTTAGGGATTTTGAGATTTTTTTGGGTTTTCATGGGTTTTTAGGGTTTTAAGGACTTTTTGGGTTTTTAGGGTTTTTTCTAGTTTTTAAGGTTTTAAAGGTTTTAGATTTTTTAAACATTTCTATGGGTTTTAAGGGTTTTTATAGTAGTTATTGCTTTTCTAGGGTTTTTATGGGTTTTTAGGGTTTTTTACATATTCATGGATTTTTAGGGCGTTTTAGGGTTTTTATTGTTTTTAGGGATTTTGAAGGATTTTAAGGGTTTTTAGGGTTTTTCAAAGTTTTTAGGGTCTCTTGGGTTTTTTTGAGTTTTTTAGGGTTTTTAATGTTTTTAGAGTTTTTTAAAGTTTTTTGGGGTTTTGAGGGAATTAGTGGTTTTTTTGTTTTTTATGGGGTTTTTTAAATTTGTAGAGGTTTTATGGTTTTTAGGGGGTTTTCATGGTTTTTAGGAATTTTTAAGTTTTCAAGTGTATTAGGGGATTTTAGGATTTTTATGGTTTTTAGGATTTTTAGGGATTTTGAGTTTTTTAGGGTATTGATGGATTTTTATGGGTTTTATGGTTTTTAGGGTCTTTAGGGTCTTTTGGGGTTTAAAGGTTTTTTTGGAGTTTTTAAGGTTTTAAAGGTTTTTTAGATATTTTTATGGTTTTTAAAGATTTTTAGAGTTTTTAGTGGTTTTAGGGTTTTATGGGTTTATGTGTTTTATAAGGTTTATAGGGGGTTTTTATGGTTTTCAGGGGTTTTCAGGGTTTTATGGCTTTTACATTTTAATGGGTTTTATGGTTTTTATGGTTTTTAGGTCTTTTTAGGGTTTTTTGGGATTTTGAGGGTTTTTAAGGTTTTTAAGGGGTTTTGGGTTTCTAATGTTTTTTAGGGTTTTTGTATTTTTAGGATTTGTTTAAGTTCTTAGGGTTTTTATATGTTTTTAGTGTTTTTTATGTTTTTTGGGATTAAATGGTTTTTAGTGTTTTTAGTGATTTTTTTGTTTGTTTTTGGATTTTTAGGGTTTTTCAATATTTTTAAGGTTTTTCAGGCTTTTAGGGGGTTTTCTAGGTTTTTTAGGGTTTTAGGGTCTTTTTGAGTTTTTTAGTATTTTTATGGTTTTTAGAGTTTTTCAATGTTTTTAGGGGGTTTATGGTTTTAGAGTTTTGAATTTTTTTATGGTTTTTATGGGTTTTTAAGGTTTTTAAGGGTTTTTAAGGGGTTTTAGAGTTTTTTGGGGTTTTTAGAGTTTTTAGGATTTTTTATGTTTTCATGGATTTTTAGGAAATTTTGATGGTTTTTTGGGTTTTTCATGGGGTTTTCAGGGGTTTTTTGGGTTTTTTTGGGGTTTTCAGGGTTTTTAGGGTATTTTGTGTTTTTAAGTTTTTTTTGTGATTTTTCGTGTTTTTAGGGGTTTTAGAGTTTTTTTATCATTTTAGTGGTTTAAAGGGTTTTTAGAGTTTTTAGTGGGTTTTGAGAGATTTTATAGGTTTTTAGGGTTTTGAGGTATATAGTGGTTTTTATGGGTTTTAAGGGTTTTTCAGGGTTTTAGGGTTTTTTAGGATTTTAGGGGTTTTTTAGGCTTTTTGGGTTTTTAGGGGTTTTCATGGCTTTTAGGGTCATTTTGGGTTTTTATGTGTTTTTTTGAGTTTTTTAGGGTTTTATGGTTTTTCATATTTTTTTAATTTTTTAGGGGTTTTAAAGATTTTTAGAGCTTTTAGTAATTTTTAGGGTTTTTAGGTTTTTAATGATTTTAGGGTTTTTTATATTTTTTTTGGAATTTCCAGTTTTTTAAGTTCTTTTCAAGGGGGTTTTAGGGTTTTTAGGGTTTTTTTTATTTTTATAGTGTCTTTAAGGTTTTTTAGAGTTTTTAAACATTTTAGGGATTTAAAAGGTTTTTAGATTTTTTAGTGGTTTTTTTTGGTTTTTTGGGTTTTGGAGGTTTTCAAGGTTGTTGTGGATTTTTTGGGTTTTTGGGGGTTTTAGGTTTTTGGGGGTTTTTAGGGGGTTTTATTGTTTTTACAGTCTTTTTGAGTTCTTTAGGGTTTTTATGTGTTTTGAGAGTTATTTAATGTTTTAGGGGGTTCATGTTTTTTTAGAGATTTTAGGGTATTTTTCATTTTCATGGATTTTTAGGATTTTTATGTTTTTGAGGTTTTTTAGGGTTTTTGGGATTTTGAAGGTTTATAGGATTTTTAGGGGGTTTTAGTGAAATTAGGGGTTTCTAGGGTTTTTTGGGTTTTTTTGCGTTTTAGGGGTTTTTTGGGGGTTTTAAGGTTTTTAAGGGTTTTAGAGTTTTTTAACATTTTAGGGGGTTTTAAGGGGTTTGAGAGTTATTAGTGGGTTTTAGGGTGTTTGTGGGTTTTAGGATTTTTAAAGGGTTTTAGCGGTCTTTTTAGTTTTTAGGGGGTTTTTAGGGTTTTTATGGTTTTTTACATTTTCATATATTTTAGTGGTTTTTTATGATTTTTATTATTTTTGAGGGATTTTAGGATTTTTAGGGGTTTTATGGTTTTTCATGGATTTTAGGATCTTTTTGGATTTTTAGAAATTTTTTGAGTTTTTTTGGGCTTTTAAGGGTTTTTATAGAGTTTTTAACCTTTTTAGAGGTTTTAAGGGTTTCTAGAGTTTTTAGTTGGTTTTTAGGGTTTTTAAATGTTTTTAGGGGTTTTTATGTTTTTTTGGGTGATTTTAGGTTTTTAATATTTTTTATGCTTTCATGGATTTTTAGGGGTTTTTTAGGATTTTTATGGTTTTTAGGGTTTTTAGGGGTTTTATGAATTTTGAGGTTTTTCTTGGGGTTTTTTCGGGATTTTTAGGGTTTTTAAGTGTTTTAGGGTTTTCTGGTCTTTTTTGGTTTTTAGAGCATTTTTTCTGTTTTTTAGGGTTTTATGGTTTTTTTGAGTTTTTTAACGTTTTTAGGGGGTTTACGGGTTTTTATTGTTGTTAGTTCCTTTTAAGGGTTTTAGGTTTTTTTACATTTTCGTGTATTTTTAGGGGGGTTTTAGGATTTTTATGGTTTTTTGGGTTTTTGAAATTTTTAGGGGTTTAGGGTTTTTAGGGGTTTTAGGGGCAAGGAAGATGCGAGGGTCAGGCTATTCCCAACCCCCCCAAATTTATTAGAAATAAAAAGCAGCAGACAGGGGAAGGGACGAGTCAAATGACCCACACCCAAAAAAAACCCTAACAAACTCAGACCCAAAAAACCCAAAAGAAAAATAGAAAAAAACCAAAAAGCACACAAAAGAAACAAACAGAAAATGAAAGATCCCCAACATCAACTCCCAACCAATCAGAGCCCACAATCAGCAACACCAGACCATAAGAATCAACTTCATTAACCCAGATTCAGCACTACAAAGCCATAAACATCCACCTCTAGTAGCCCCAAGCCAGACACCATCACATCATTCATCATCCAGTAGCATCATCACCTTCCAGCAAATAGTGACCGACAACCAATAGCATCAAACACTAAGATCACATACCACAACAAGTCACCCATAGAAAAAGTTTAGAAGCGTAGGAAACCAGAGGAAATGGAAAGCAGTGCCTCCCCCCTCCAAACAAAACGAGCCAAGCCCGGGCAGACCAGAGCACACCAGGACCACCGTCGGACCGAGAAGAAGCCGGGCGGGGATGTCGAAGCCAGAAGCCAAGAACACCGTATCCGCGACCAGATCTCGAAGCCAAGGAGGAACCATCCGTAGCCGGTAATGAACAACCTGGATCCGGAAATGAGCGCACAGAAATTGTGATGAGATCTGGAGGACAGGGGAATGCCGAAGCCGATGCCAAGAACACCAAGCCCGACACCGAGATCACAAAGCCACAAAAGAACCCACATCTAGAATGGCATGCACCGATCTGGAAACCCTAAACCGAAGCACACAGGGCCAATACGAACCGAATCCAGACAAAGTTCCCGAAGCCAGGAGAGTCGGAGTCAACTCTACGTGGAATATAGCCAGCAACGAACAATCTGAAGCCACGTCCAGATCCCGAAGCCGCAAGGCACGACGAAACTCCAGATCCAAAGCCATGACACGCGGGGGCAGCCTCCATCGATGCCAAACCAGGATGCAGCCGAGAACACCGAGGTCGGACTATGTTAGAGGGGGAAGGAGGAAGATTCAAAAGAAAACCCTAGTGGCATAAGGGGAGAAGAATAGCCGCTACTCCGAGGCCTCCTCTCTCTTGGGGATTTTGGGGGAATTCTTGGTGTGGGGGTCTTAGGGGTTTTAGGGGTTTTAGTATTTTTTGGGCCTTTTTGGGTTTTTAGGTTTCTTTTGAGTTATTTATGGTTTTTAGGGTTTTATACATTTTTTAACATTTTTATGGGTTTTAAGGGTTAGTTGTTAGCGATTTTTTGGATTTTAGGGGTTTTTACGTTATCATGGATCTTCAAGGGTTTTTTAGGATTTTAGGGTTTTAGGGTTTTTTAGGATTTTTAGTGATTTTAGGGTTTTTATGGGGTTTAGGGGTTTTCATGGTTTTTAGGGTCTTTTTGGGTTTTTTTGAGTTTTTTAGGATTTTAAATGTTTTTAGAGTTTTTTAACATTTTTAGGGGTTTTAAGGGTTTTATGGGTTTTTAAGGTTTTTTAAGATTTTTAGGGGTTTGTATGGTTTTAGTGGGCTTTCAGGGTCTTTATGAGTTTTTATGTTTTCTTGTGTTTTTAGGGGCTTTTTAGGATTTTTATGGATTTTAGGGTTTTAAAGGTTTTTAGGGATTTTGTGGGCTTTTAGGGATTTTGAGGGGTTTTAGAGTTTTTAGGGTCCACTGGGGTTTTTAGGATTTTTTTTGAGTTTTTCATGGGTTTTAAAGTCTTTTAGAGATTTTTAACATTTTTAGTGGTTTTAATTTTTATATTTTTTGTGGGTTTTATGGTTTTTATGGGTTTTTAATATTTTTAGGGATTTTTATGGTTTTCAATGGGTTTTTTCCATTTTCATGGATTTTTATGGGTTTTTTAGGTTTTTATGGTTTTAGGGTTTCTTACGGTTTTTTACTATTTTGAGGGTTTTTTTGTTTTTCCGTGGTTTAGGGTTTTTAGGTTTTTCTTATGGTTTTTGGGGTCTTTTGGGGGGTTTTAGGGGTTTTTTTTAGTTTTTTAGGATTTTTAAGTTTTTTTGAGATTTTAACATTTTTAGGGATTTTTAGGGGTTTTAGAGTTTTGCATGGGGTTTTTAGGGTTTTTTCTATTTTGGGGGTTTTAAAAGGTTTTTAGTATTTTTTAGGGTTTTTAGGGGGATTTTGGATTTTTACGTTTTTCAGGGGTTTTTAGGGTCTTTTGAGTTTTTTAGGGTTTTTATTGTTTTTTAGAGTTTTAACGTTTTTAGGGGGTTTAAGGGTTTTTAGCGTATTCAATGGTTTTTAGGGTTTTTTTTTGGGATTTTATGATTTTAAGGTTTTTAGGGGTTTCTATAGTTTTAAGGGGGGTTTTAGGGATTTTTTACAACTTTATGTATTTTTAAGGTATTTTTAAGATTTTGATGTTTTTAGGGTATTTTAGGGGGTTTTAGTGTTTTTCAGGGTTTTTAGGGTCTTTTGGGTTTTTAGTTTTTTTAGGGTTTTAAAGCTTTTTTAGATTTTTTAAACATTTTGAGGTGTTTTAAGGGTTTTTAGAGTTTTAGTGGTTTTTAGGATTTTTTTAGGTTTCTGGGATTTTTATGGTTTTTAGTTATTTTATGGTTTTTAGGGGTTTCTTAGGATTTTTAGGGGTTTCTTAGGGTTTTTTTTGGGTTTTGTACGTTTTCATGGATTTTTAGGGGGTTTTAGGTTTTTTATTGTTTTTGAAGGTTTTTAGGAATTTTCAGAGGTTTTAGGGGGCTTTTATGGGTTTTTTGGTTTTTAGGGTTTTTAGAGTTTTTAATTTTTTTAGATTTTTTGAACTTTTTAGGGTTTTTAGAGTTAGTATTTTTAAAGGTTATAAGAGTTTTTATGGTTTTTTGGGGGTTTTTTAGGTCTTTTATGGACTGTTTCATTTTCATGAATTTTTAGTTATTTTTTAGGATTTTATGGTTTTTAGGGTTTTTAGAGTTTTATAGATTTTGAGGTTTTTAGGGTTTTTCATGGGGTTTCTGGGTTTTTAGGGTCTTTTGGGTTTTTAGGGGTGTTTGAGTTTTTTAGGGTTTTTAAGGTTTTTTAGAGTTTTTTAATGTTTTAGGGGTTTTAAGGGGTTTTATAGTTGTTAGTGATTTTTATGGTTTTTTACTTTTTCATGGATTCTTAGGGGTTTTTTAAGATTTTTATGGTTTTTAGGGTTTTTAGAGATTTTTAGGGTTTAATGGGGGTTTTAGGGTTTTAGGGTTTTATGGTTTTAGGGGTTTTAAGGGTTTTTAGGTTCTTTTGGTGTTTTTATGTTATTTTTTATTATTTTAGGGTTTTTAAAGTTTTTAGAGATTTTTAACATTTTTAGGGGTTTTAAGGGTTTTTATTTTTTTAGTGGGTTTTTAGGTTTATTATAGTTTTTACGGGTTTTTAAGGTTTGTAGGGGTTTTATGGTTTTTATGGTTTTTTGGGGAATTTAAGGGGTTTTAGGGGTTTTTTACATTTTCATGTGTTTTTAGTGGTTTTTATATAATTTTTTGGGTTTTTTTGGGGGGTTTTAGGGTTTGTAGAGTTTTTAGGGACTTTTGGGTTTTTTTATGTTTTTTAGGGTTTTTAAGGTTTTTTAGAGATTTTAAACATTTTTGCGGGTTTTCAAGGTTTTTATAATTTTTAGTCGTTTTTGGGTTTTTTTGTGTTTTAGGATATTTTTAATGTTTTTAGGGGTTTTTATAGTTTTCATGGATTTTTTAGGGTTTTTATGGTTTTTTGTGTTTTAGGATTTTTTAAGGTTTTAGGGGGTTTTATAGTTTTCATGGATTTTTCAGGGTTTTTATAGTTGTTTACATTTTCATGGATTTTCATGGGTTTTTTAGGTTTTTATAGTTTTAAGGTTTTTTAGGGTTTTTAGTGATATTGAGGGTTTTTAGGGGTTTTTTAGGGTTTTTGGGGTCTTTTGGGCTTTCATGTTTGTTTTGAATTTTTTAGTGTTTTTAGAGTTTTTTAAACATTTTTAGGGATTTTAAGGGTTTTAGAGTTTTAGTGGGTTATAGTTTTTTGGGGGGTTTCAAGGTTTTTATGGTTTTTAGTATTTTTACAAGGTTTAATGGTCTTTATCGTTTTCAATGGTTTTTAGGGTTTTATGGGTTTTTAGGTTTTTTTATGGATTTTAGGGGTTTTATGGTTTTTAGGGTTTTTGAGGATTTTGAAGGTTTTTAGGGTTTTTCAGGGGTTTTAGGGTTTTTAAGAGTTTTTTGCGTTTTTTGGGTTTTTTGGGGTTTTAGGGATTTTTTTGTGTTTTTTAGGGTTTTAAAGTTTTTTAGAGTTTTTTTATCATTTTTAGGGGTTTTACGGGTTTTTAGAGTTTTTACTGGGTTTTAGGGGTTTTATGATTTTAAGATTTTTAGTGGTTTTTATGGTTTTCAGGGTTTTTAGGGTTTTTTATGTTTTCATGACTTTTTAGGGGGTTTTTAGGACTTTTATTGTTTTTGAGTGGTTTTAGAGTTTTTAGTGGTTTTAGGGTTTTTCATGGCTTTTAGGTTCGTTTTGGTTTTTTTAGTTTTTTTAGGGTTTTAAAGGTTTTTTAGAGTTTTTTAACTTTTTTGAGGGTTTTATGGGCTTTTAGAGTTTTTAGTGGTTTTTATGTTTTTTAGGGTTTTTATGGTTTTTACGGGGGTTTTAGTGTTTTAGGGTTTTTATGACTTCCTGGACATTTAGGGGTTTTTTATGATTTTTATGGTTTTTTGGGTTTTTAGGGTTTTAGGGATGTTGGGTTTTTTTTTGGGTTTTTCAACAGTTTTTAGGGTTTTTCAGATTTTTAAGGTATTTTTAGGTTTTTATGGTATTTTTGAGTTTTTTTAGGGTTTTTAAGGTTTTTTAGAGTTTTAGGGTTAAAGGTTTTTTATAGTTGTTAGTGTTTTTTAGGGTTTTTATTGGTTTTAAGGTGTTTTTACATTTTTCATAAATTTTTAAGGGGGTTTAAGGATTTTTATGGTTTTTAGGTTTTTTAGGGATTTTGAGGGGGTTTTAGGGTTTTTTAGGGGTTTTCAGAGTTTTTAGGGTCCTTTTGGGTTTTTAGGGTTTTTTTGAGTTTTTTGGGTTTTAAAAGTTTTTAGAGTTTTTAATGGGTTTTTATGGATTTTTAGGGGTTTTAAGTTTTATAGGGGATTTTAGGGCTTTATGGATTTTTACGTTTTCATACGTTTTTATCATTTTTTAGGATTTTTATGGTTTTTCATTTTTTATGGTTTTTTGGGATTTTGAGAGGTTTGGGGGGTTTTTAGGGGATTTTTGGGCTTTCAAGATCTTTTGGGGTTTTAGGGTTGTTTTTGAGTTTTTTAGGATTTTTAAGGTTTTTTATAAATTTTTAACAATTTTAGGGTTTAAAGGATTTTTAGAGTTTTTGGTGGTTTTGGGGGTTTTACGTTTTTAGGGATTTTTATGGGTTTTTAGGTTTTTTTGGTTTTAGGGTTTTTTTTCTGGGTTTTCAGGGTCTTTTGGGTTTTTTAGTTTTTTTGAGTTTTTTTTATTTTTAAGGTTTCTTAGTGTTTTTTAACATTTTTTTAGAATTTTAAGAGTTTTTTGAGTTTTTAGTGGTTTATGGGTTTTTTTTGTTTTGGGGGTTTTTAGGGTTTTTATGGTTTTTAAGAGTTTTAACATATTTTGTGGTTTTAAGTGTTTTTAGAGTTTTCAATAGTTTTAAGGGTTTTATGGGTTTTTAGGCATTTTAATGTTTTTAGGTTTTTTAAGGTTTTTAGGAGTTTTTATAGTTTTTTGAGGTTTTTGAGTTTTTAGGGTTTTTACATTTTCAAGGTTTTTTAGGTGAATTTTAGCATTTTTATGGTATTGAGGGGTTTTAGGGTTTTTAGGGATTCTGAAGGTTTTTAGGGGTTTTCTGGGATTTTAGGTACATTTTGGGGTTTTATGGGGTTTTTTTAGGTTTTGAAGGGTTTTAGAGTTTTTTTAATGTTTTTAGGGGTTTAAAGGGTTTTTAGGGGTTTTACGAGTTTTTAGAGTTTTTAGTGGTTTTAGGGTTTTATGGGTTTTTAATGTTTTTAGAGATTTTTATGTTATTTAGGGTTTTTCAGGGTTTTTAACGTATTTAAATTTTCATAGATGTTTAGGGGTTTTTAAAATTTTTATTATTATTGAGGGGTTTTATGGTTTTTTAGGGGTTTTTAGAGTTTTTATGGCTTTAAGGGTCTTTTGGGTTTTTTTGTTTGTTTTTTAGTTTTATAGGGTTTTAAAGGTTTTTTTGAGTTTTTTTTTTAACTTTTTTAGTGGTTTAAAGGTCTTTTGTGATTTTGGTGGTTTTTTAGGTTTTTTAGGTTTTTTAGGTTTTTCAGTGTTTTTAAAGGTTTTTTGTGGTTTTTGTGGTTTTTAGGGGGTTTTTAGGGTTTTTAGGGTTTTTTAGGTTTTCATGGATTTTTAGGGTTTTTTAGGATTTTAATGGTTTTTAGTGTTTTTATGTATTTTGAGATTTTTCAGGTGTTTTTAGCATTTTAAGGGGTTTTAAAGATTTTAGGGTCTTTTTATGTTTTTAGGGTTTTTTGAGTTTTTTAGGGTTTTTATGGTTGTTTAGAGTTTTTTGAAGTTTTTAGGAGTTTTAATGGTTTTTATAGTTGTTTGTGCTTTTTTGGGTTTTTATGGGATTTTAGGGTTTTTTACATTTTCACGAATTTTTAGGGGGTTTTTAGGATTATTATGGTTTTTATGGTTTTTTAGGGTTTTTCATGGGTTTAACATTTTTCAGGGTTTTTTGGGTTAATAGGGTTTTTTGAGTTTTTTAGGGTTTTTAATGTTTTTAGATTTTTCTAACATTTTTAGGGGTTTTATGGGTTTTTAGAGTTTTTAGTTTGTTTCTAGGGGTTTTATGGGTCTTTAGGGTTTTTTAAGATTTGTAGGCGTTATTAAGGTTTTTAGGTTTTTTTAGAGTTTTTAGGGATTTTTACGTTTTCATTTGTTTTGAGGGGGTATTTTTAGGATTTTTATGGATTTTAAGGGTTTCTTAGGGCTTTTAGGGTTTTTAAAGGTTTTATGGTTTTTGAAGGAGTTTTACGATTTTTTAGGGTATTTACGGTCTTTTGGGGTTTTTAGGGTTTTTTTAGTTTTTAGGGTTTTAAGGTTTTTAGAGATTTTTTACATTATTAGGGTTTTAAAGGTTTTTATATTTTTTGAGTTTTCTTTGGGTTTTTATGGTGTTTTGGTTTTTTTAAGGTTTTTAGTGGTTTTTATGGGTTTCAGGGGTTTTCAGGATTTTTGAGGGTTTTTAGGGATTTTGAAGGGTTTTAGGTGTTTTGGTGTGTTTTTAGTGTTTTTGGGGTCTTTTCAGGGTTTTAGGGGATTTTTTTGAGTTTTTTAGTGTTTTAAGGTTTTTTTAACATTTTTAGGGATTTTAAGGTTTTTTAGAGTTTTTAGTGGTTTTGAGGGGGGGGGGGTTGGTTTTTTTTCATGGTTTTTAGGGTCTTTTTTAGTTTTTTAGGATTTTTATGGTTTTTTAGAGTTTTTTAACATTTTTCGGGGGTTTAAGGTTTTTTGGAGTTTTTATGGGTTTTTAATGTTTTGATGGATTTTTAGGTTTTTTAGGGTTTTAGGGGTTTTAATGGTTTTTAGGGTTTTTTAAAGTTTTTAGGGTTTTTACGATTTCATGGATTTTTTGGGGATTTTTAGGATTGCTATGGTTTGGAGGTTTTTTTATTTTTTTTAGGAGTTTTACGAATTTTGAAGGTTTTTAGGGGTTTTTAGGGTTTTTAGAGTTTTCTTAGGGTTTTAGGGTCTTTTTGGGTTTTTGTGGTTTTTTTGTTATTTTTGGGTTTTAAAGATTTTTTAGAGTTTTTTAAACTTTTCAGGGTTTAAAGGTTTCCATAGTTTTTAGTTTTTTAGGGTTTTTATGGGCTTTTAGGGTTTAAAGGTTTTTAGTGGTTTTTATGGGTTTTTAGGGGTTTTTCAGGGGTTTTAGGGGTTTTTTACATTTTCATGGATTTTTAGGGGTTTTTAGGATTTTTGTTGTTTTTAGGGTTTTTTGGGTTTTTAGGGGGTTTAATTTTTTTGGGTCTTTTGAGGTTATTAGGGTTTTTTTGAGTTTTTTAAGGAAAGTGTCTTTGAATTTTTCAACTTTTGGGGTGTTTAAGATGGATTTATAGTTTTTATTGGGTTTTTAGGTTTTTTTGGGGTTTTAATTGTTTTTAGAGATTTTTAGGGTTTTTATGGGGTTCTTAGGGTTCTTAGGAAAGGAAGATGCGAGGGTCGGGCTATTCCCGGCCCCCCCAAATTTATTAAAAGAAAAAGGAGACACATCAGACAAGGGTTTTTTATGTTTTCATTGATTTTTTAGGGTTTTTTGGATTTTTATGGTTTTTAGGGGTTTAAGGTTTTTTTCCAGGATTTTTAGTGTCTTTTTTGGATTTTTTGGATATTTTTTATTTTTTATGGGTTTTAAATATTTTAGAGTTTTTTAATAATTTTAGGGGTTTTAATGGTTTTAGTGTTTTCAGTGGTTTTATGGGGTTTTAGGGGTTTTTTAGTTATGTAGGAGTTTTTACGGTTTTTAGGGTGTTTTCAGGGTTTTTAGGTATTTTTACATTTTCATGTGTTTTCAGGGATTTTTTAAGATTTTTATTGTTTTTAGGGTTTTTAGGGTTTTTTGGGTTTTTTGGGATTTTGAGGGTTTTTAGGGGTTTAGGGTCTTTTGGGGTTTTTATGGTTTTTTCTATGTTTTTAAGAGTTTTTTAGGTTTTTTGAGATCTTTAACTTTTTAGGGATTTTAAAGGTTTTTAGAGTTTTTTTTGGGTTTTTAGGGGTTTTATGGGGTTTTTGAGATTTTTAATGTTTTTAGGGGGTTTATGGTTTTCATGGGTTTTTCAATTTTTTAAGGTTTTTTACATTTTTGGGGATTTTTATGGGGTTTTTAGGTTTTTATGGGTTTTAGGGTTTTTAGAGATTTTTAGGGTTTTTAAGATTTTTAGGGGTTTTAGTATTTGTCACGGTTTTTGGGGTCTTTTGGGGTTTTATTGAGTTTTTAGGGGGTTTTAATGTTTTTTAGAGTTTTTTATCATTTTTAGGAATTTTAGAAATTTTAGTGGTTTTTAGGGGTTTTTTGGATTTTTTGGGGTTTTCCAATGTTTTTAGGGTTTTTAGGGGTTTTAGGGGGTTCTAGAGTTTTTAGTGTTTTTCAGTGGTTTTTAGGGGTTTTAGGGTCTTTTTGAGTTTTTTAGGATTTTTTTGGGTTTTTAAATTTTTTTACCATTTTTAGGGGGTTTAATGGTTTTTAGAGTTTTCAATGGTTTTTAGGGTTTTTATGTGTTTTAGGTTTTTTAGGTTTTTAGGGGGTTTTTTATGGTTTTCATGGGTTTTTTATAATTTTTAGAGTTCTTTACATTTTCACGGATTTGTAAGATTTTTATGGTTTTGATTATTTTTTAGGGTTTTCGGTATTTTGAAGGTCTTTTGGGTTTTTAGGGGGTTTTAGGGTTTTTCAAGGGGTTTAGCTCTTTTTGTGTTTTTAGGGTTTTTTGTGTTTTTAGGGGTTTTAAGTTTTTTTTGAGTTTTTTAATGTTTCAAGGGGTTTAAAGGGTTTTTACAGTTTTTAGTGGTTTATGTTTTTTTTGTTTTTATGGGTTTTAGTGTTTTGTGGTTTTTAGGGGTTTTTCAGGGTTTTATGGTTTTTTATATTTTCATAGGCTTTTCAGGGTTTTTTTAGGTATTTTATTTTATTAGATTTTTTTAGGGGTTTTAGGGTATTTCATGGATTTTAGGGTCTTTTGGGGTATTTTTGAGTTTTTATGGTTTTTATGGTTTTTAAGGTTTTTAGAGTTTTTTTACCTTTTTAGGGGTTTTAAGGGTTTTAGAGTTTTTAGTGGATTTTTAGGGTTTTTAAAGGTTTTTAGGGGGGTTTTAGGGATTTTAGGGTTTTTAGGGTTTTTTTTATGTTGTCATGGATTTTTAGGGGGGTTTTGGGATTTTTAGGGCTTTTAGTATTTTAAGGGATTTTGAGGGTTTTTACGGTTTTTTAGGGGGTTTTAAGGTCTAAAGTGTTTTTAGGGTTTTTATAGACTTTTAGGGTTTTAGGGTTTTTTTAGTTTTTAGGGTTTTTAAGGTGTTTTAGATTTTTTAACGTTTTTCTAGGTTTTGAGGGTTTTTATAGTTGTTAGTGCTTTTTTAAGGTTTTTATGTGTTTTTAGGGTTTTTTAAGTTTTCATGGATTTTTTGAGGTTTTTATTATTCGTATGGTTTTTAGGTTTTTTGGGTTTTTAATGATTTTGAGGGATTTTCATGGGTTTTTATGATTTTTAGGGGTTTTAGGCTTTTTAGGCTTTTTGGGGTTTTAGGGGGTTTTTTTGAGTTTCTTAGTGTTTTTAAATTTTGTAGAGTTTTTTAACGTTTTTAAGGGTTTAAAGGGTTTTACTGTTTTTTGTGGGTTTTATGGGGTTTTAGGGTATTTAAAGGTTTGTAGGGATTTTTATGGTCTTTAGGGTTTTTTAGGATTTTTAGGGATTTTTACGTTTTCATGTATTTTTAGGGGTTATTAGGATTTTTATGGTTTTTAGGTATTTTTAGGGTTTTTAGGGATTTTGATGGGTTTTAGGGTTTTGAAGGTGCTTTAGGGTTTTTAGGGTTTTTTAGGTTTTTTAGGGTCTTTTGGGGGTTTTAGGGTTTCATTCATGTTTTTTAGGGTTTTAAAAGTTTTTTTGTGATTTTTAACGTTTTTAGGGGTTTAAAATGTTTTTAAAATTTTTAGTGGTTTTTTTAGTTTTTAGGCTTTTTAAAGGTTTTTGTGGATTTCAGGGGTTTTTCAGGGTTTTAGTGTTTTTTATGTTTTCATGGATTTTCATGGGTTTTTTAGGCATTATGGTTTTTATGTTTTTTCGGGTTTTTAGGAGTTTTAGGGTTTGTAGGCGTTTTTAAGGGTTTTGGGGGTCTTTTGGGGTTTTTAGGGTTTTTTTGAATTTTTAGGGTTTTAAAGGTTTTTTGGAGTTTTTAGCGTTTTTAGGGGTTTTTTTGGATTTTTTAGCATTTTTAGGGTTTTCAGGGGGTTTAGGGTTTTTCAGGGGTTTTAGGGTCTTTTGTGTTTTTAGGGTTTCTTCGGTTTTTTATATTATTTTAACATTTTTAGGGGGTTTAAGGGTTTTTAGAGTTTTCAATGGTTTTTAGGATTTTTATGGATTTTTAGGTTTATTAGGTTTTTAGGGGTTTTATGGTTTCCATGGGTTTTTTAGAATTTTTAGTGTTTTTTATATTTTCATGGATTTTTATGATTTTTATGGTTTGGAGGATTTTTTAGGGTTTTTAGGGATTTCAAAGTTTTTAGGATTTTAATGGGTTTTAAGAGTTTTTAGGGCCTTTTGGAGTTTTTTTGTTTTTTTAGGGTTTTTAATATTTTATAGGTTTTTAGAGTTTTTAGTAGTTTTTTAGGATTTTTAGGGGGTTTCAAGGGTTTTAGGGATTTTCATGGCTTTTGAGGTCTTTTGGGGTGTTAGGTCGTTTTTTATATTTTTAGGGTTTTTAGAGTTTTTTAACTTTTTTAGGGGTTTTAAGGGGTTTTAGCGTTTTTAGTGTTTTTTAGGGATTTTAAAGTGTTTAGGGGTTTTTATCGTTTTTATCAATTTTTTTCATTTTCATGGATTTTTAGGTGTTTTTTAGTATTTTTATGGTTTTAGGGTTTTTAGATATTTTGATGGTTTTTAGGGTTTTCACAGGTTTTTTGAGTTTTTAGAGTCTTTAATATTTTTTAGAGTTTTTTATCATTTTTATAGGTTTTAAGGGTTTTTTTAGCTTTTATTTCTCTTTAGGTTTTTTTTTTGTTTTCATGGATTTTTAGGGGGTTTTAGGATTTTTTTTGTTTTTAGGGTTTTTAGGGTTTTAGGCAAAGAAGGCACGGGTCTAGGCTATTCCCAGAACCCCCCAAAATTTATAAACAAAGGATACAAATACTGCAGACAAGGGAGGGGAGGGATCAATCAATCCACACCCAAAACCCCTTACGACCTCAGCCCGAGTGCCACAAAAGGAAAGAAAAAAAAGAAACAAAGCACAAGACCAAAAAAGACATAGTGTCCAAAAGAAAATCACACACAGAGTGGGTCAGTCAACATCGCCGCCAAAATCCTCCAGCTCCGCATCACGAAACCCCATGCCATCACCAAAGCCGCTGCCATCGTCAGCAAAGCTAAAATCTGATTCATCACCCTGGTCCATTGAGTCCCATCCAGGGTCAAAATCTTCTTGCATGCCAAGTCTGGACCGCATCTTCTCCATAGATTTTACCTGCTCAGCAGAAAAATAAGGCTTCTCTCGCTTATTCACCTTTAGATTCAGTTTGACAGCTCGTGAGGAGGCCCTAGTTGCCATTGGGCGTGGGAGGGCAGAGTAATCCCTCCTCCTTCTTCTTCTTGGTGGGGCAGAGGAGGTTCCCGCAGCAGACATCTTTGTTCCATTTCCACCATCACTAGCGGCTAGTGGTGCCTTGCCTTTCTTGCTTTCTGCCTCAAGAGTTTCAGCACCTCCGCTGATTTTTTTCTCCCTTGATGTGACCATAGCAGCATTTATCTGTTGATCAACCTCAGCAAACCTCTCCCCAAGCCACCTTGCCTCATATTCAAGAGGAAACCTTTCCCTTTCAACCCATACCATCTCATGGAGCTGCACACAAAAGTCTTCAACAGATGGAACACCATGAAGGATCATCGCCCTTTACGTTTTTGGGGTTTTAGTGGGTTTTTATGGGTTTTATGGATTTTTCTGGTTTGTAGGGGTTATTAATGCTCTTGCGGGTTTTTCAGGGTTTTTAAGGATTTTTATGTTTTCGTGTGTGTTTTGCGGTTTTTAGGATTTTTATAGTTTTTAGGAAATTTGTGGGTTTTTAGGTTTTTTAGGGGTTTTTAGGGTTTTAGGGTTTTTAGGGTCTTTTGGGGTTTTTATGGGTTTATTTTATTTTTTTAGGGTTTTTATGTTTTTTAGAATTTTTTAACATTTTTAGTGGTTTAAAGGGTTTTTAGTGTTTTTAGTGGTTTTGGTGCTTTTTATAGGTTTTTAGGGGTTTCTAAAGTTTTAAAGGGTTTTTATGTCTTTAAAGGGTTTTTTAGGGGTTTTAGGGTTTTTTACGTTTTCATGGATTTTATGGGTTTTTTAAGTTTTTATGGTTTTTAGGGTTTTTGAGGTGTTTTTAGGGGTTTTTAGGGTTTTAGGGTTTTTCAAGGGTTTTAGGGGTTTTAGGGTTCTTTTTAGGCTTTTGTGGTTTTTTTGGTTTTTAGTATTTTTTCTTTTTTTACATGGTAAATAGAAAGTAAATATAAATGAAACATGAAATAAAAACAAATCACCCAAGGGTGAGCCAAAGAAAGCCCCCAGTAACCCAAGGAGTAAAGGACAATCAATAAAACCAAAAGGTGGAGACCCAATGCCCAAGACAACCAAAAGGCCACATGAATCCAGTAACCCAAGCAGTGGGAAGCTGACACCACCACGAGCACCCTACCCGTCCAAAATAGAAGGTTCCCACCAAGCAGTGCACACACACAAGATAAGAAAGGAAGATGTCATCACCACCGAGAGCATAGGATCCAGACAACAACATGAGCCCAACAAGAAGACAAGCGCACAAAAAATTAAATAACCCTAAGAACACTTAGAAACCCTTAAAAACACCAAAACACCAAAAAAAAACCCTAAGGACCAATGAAAAACCCTAAAAAAATCCCTAAAACCCCTAAAAAATCTTAAAAACTATAAAAATCTTAAAACCCCTAACAATCCATTAAAATTTAAATAACCCTAAAAACACTTAGAAACCCCTAAAAACCATAAAACCCCCTAAAAATCACTAACCCACCCTCAAAATCTCTAAAATCCTTAGGAAAAGCTAAAACCCATAAAAATCATAAAAACGCATAATATCCATGAAAATGTAGAAAAACCATAAAACCCTGAAAAACCCCTAAAAACCATAAAACACCAAAAAACCTTGAAAACCACTAAAAACCCATAAAAACCTAAAAACCCACTAAAAACTCTAAAATCCCTTTAAACCCACTAAAGATGTTAAAAAACTCTAACAAAACTAAAAAACTCAAAAAAAAACCCCTAAAATCCCAAAAAGGCCCTAAAACCACTCAAAAACCAAAAACCCTAAAAATACTTGAAAATAACTAAACATGCTCAAAATCACTGAAAACCCAAAAACCCCTAAAAACTAAAAAATCTAAAAAACCCCTAAAAATCCCTGAAAATGAAAAAAACCTTAAAAACCCTTTAAAATCATAAAATACCCTAAAAACCCTAACAACCCACTAAAAACTCCAAAAACCCTCAAAAACCCTAAAATTTTTAAAGAACTCTAAAAATCCTTAAAAACCCAAAAAAACTAAAAAAAACCAAAAATGAAAAAGACCCTAAAAACATTGAAAAACCCTAAAACCCTAAAATCCCATGAAAACCCTAAAAAAACCCACAAAATCACTAAAAACCCAAAAAACGCATAAAAACCATAAAAATCCTAAAACACTTAAAAATCCACGAAAACATAAAAAACACTAAAAACCTTGAAAACCCCCTAAAAACCATAAAACCCTAAAAACATTAAAAAATCTTAAAAACCCATAAATAAATTAAACCACTAAAAGTTTTAAACCTCGTTAAAGCCCCTAAAAACATTAAAAAACTTTAAAAACCATAAAACCCGTAAAAACTCAAAAAACTCCTACAAAACCCAAAAAACCCTCAAAATCTCTAAAATCATGAAAAAACCCTAAAACCATAAAAATCCTAAAACTACCCTAAAATCCAGGAAAACATAAAATCCTGTAAAAACCATTGAAAATAATAAAACCCCTAAAAATATTAAAACCCTAAAAACCCATAAAAAACCTAAACACCCACTAAAAACTCTAAAAACCCTTAAAATCCCTAAAAATGTTAAAAAAATATAAAAAACCTTAAAAAATTCAAAAAAATCTAAAAACCTGAAAGAAACCCTAAAAACACTAAAAATCCCTAACAACCCTAGAAACCCCCAATAACCCATCAAAAACCCTAAAAACCATAAAAAACCTAGAAATCCATGAAAACATAAAAAACCCTAAAACCCGGAATACCACAAAAACCTCTAAAAACTTAAAAAACCCAAAAAATCCATAAAAAGCCTAAAACACCACTAAAAACTCTAAAAAAACTCTAAAAACCCTAAAACCCCTAAAAAATCATAAAACCCCCTAAAACCCAAAAAACCCAAAAAAACCCTAAGAACCCCTAAAAACTCATAAAAACCCTTAGACAACCCAAAACTCAAAAAACATTTAAAACCCTTAAAAACATTAAAAACTCTAAGAAACCTTAAAAACCCTAAAAACCTCAAAAAAACCAATAAAAACCCAAAAGACCCTAAAAACCTGGAAAAACCCAAAAAAGCCTAAAACCCTATCAAAACCCATAAAACCCTCAAAATCCCTAAATCCCTAAAAACCTTAAAAACCATAAATATCCTAAAAAACCTCTAAAAATCCATGAAACTTAAAAAACCCTAAAAACCTAGAAACCCCCCTGAAAATCATAAAAACCCCTAAAAACGTTAAAAACCCAAAAAAAACCCAAAAAACCCACTAGAGACTCTAAAAACCCTTAATACCCTACAAACCTCAAAAAACACGAAAAAAACCCATAAAACCCAAAATAACCCAAAAACCCCTAAAAATCTAAAAACCTGGAAAATCCTTCAAAATCCCTAAAAATACTAAAAGCCTCTAAAGACCATAAGAAACCTAAAAAACCCCCAAAAAATCCTAAAAACGTAAAAAATCCATAAAATCCCACTAAAAACTCTAAAAACACCTTAAAACCCTAAAAACATTAAAAAAGTCTAAAAACTCTTAAAACACCTAAAAAAACAAAAAAACTCAAAAAACCCCCTAAATATTAAAAAGACCCTAATAACAATGGAAAACCCTAAAAAATCTAAAAACACCTAAAAACACGAAAACCCCTCAAAATCCAAAAAATCCTAAAAAACTCTAAAGACCATAAAAATCCTAAAAATCCCCTAAAAATGTATTAAAATGTAAAAAACCCTAAAAAACCTTAGAAACCACTAAAAACAATAAAACCCCTAAAAACTGGAAAAAAAACCCTAAAAACCCAAAAAACATTAAAAAACTCCAAAAAAACCTAAAAAACCCTAAAAACCACGAAAACCCCTAAAACCCCTAAAAACCTCTAAAAACCTAAATAACATCAAAATATCTAAAAATCCTACAGACTATAAAAATCCTAAACCCCCCCCCCCCTAAAAATCAAATAAAACATAAATAAACCCAAAAAACCATAAAAAAAACCCTGAAAACAATAAAACCCCCTAAAAACTTTAAAAAACTATAAAAACTCATAAAAACCATAAAATTACTAAAAAATATGAAAACCCTTAAAACCCCTAAACACATGAAACAAATCTAAAACCCTTAAAACCCCTAAAAATCAAAACGAACCCTAAAACCCACAAAGGACCCTAAAAATCCTAAAAACAAAAGAAAACCCTAAATACCCAAAAAATCTCTAAAATCCCTAAAATCCCTAAAAACTAAGCAATCCTAAAAAACCACTAAAAATGCATGAAACGTAAAAAACCCAAAAAACCCTGAAAATCATAGAAAACCATAAACCCCCATAAAAACCTTAAAACACCAACAAACCCACAAAACCTTAAAAACCATTAAAAACTCTAAAAACCCTTAAAAATGTTAAAAAACTTTAAAAACCTTAAAATACCTCAAAAACTCAAAAAAAAACCCTAAAAACACAAAAAAAGACCCTAAAAACCCTGAAAACCCCTCAAAATCCCAGAAAAAAACTAAAAACTGAAAAAAAAAACCATTAAAATCCTCAAAAACCCCTAAAAATCCATAAAAACGTAAAACCCCCTAAAAAACTCCAAAAAAGCAGAAAACCCCTAAAAACATTAAAAAATCATAAATACCCATAAAACACTAAAAATTAACTAAAAACACTAAAAACCCTTTAAACCCCTAAAAACGTTAAAAAAAATCTAAAAACCCATTAAAACCCTAAAAAAACTCAAAAAAAGAAAACAAAAACCAAAAAGACCCTAAAACCCTAAAAAACTCTTAAACCCATGAAAAACTATAGAAACCCTTAAAATCGATAAAACCCCTAAAAACCTTAAAAACTATAAAAAACCTAAAAAACCTCTAAAAATCCATGAAAACGTAAAAAAGCTGGAAAAACCCTAACCCTCGCCCCCTGAAAAACATAAAAACCCCAAAAACCTTAAAAACCTATAAAACCCAAAAAACCCCATAAAAACCCTAAAAACCGATACAAACTCTAAAAACCCTTTAAACCCCTAAAAATTTCAAACAACTCTAAAATACCTTAAAACCCCTAAAAACCCTAAAAACCCTAGAAAACCCTAAAAACCCTCAAAATACCTAAAACCCATAAAAACCCTAAAACCATAAAAGTCCTAAAACCCCGAAAAATCCATCAAAATATAAAAACACTAAAAACCATGAAAACCCCCTAAAAACCATAAAAATCCCAAAAACACAGAAAAAATCATAAAAAATGCCTAAAAATCCATGAAAACGTAAAAAACCTAAAAAACCCTAACCCCCCTCAAAATCATAAAACCCCTAAAACCTTTAAAAACCCTAAAATTCATCAAACCCCTAAAACCCCATAAAAAACTCTAAAAACCCTTTAATCCCCTAAAAACGTTAAAAAACTCTAAAAATATTTAAAAAAACTAACAAACTAAAAAAACCCTAAAATCCCAAAAAGACCCTAAAAACCCTGAAAACCCCTAATGACCTTAAAACCCCATGAAATGTTAAACCCCCAAAAAACCATAAAAACACCTAAAATCCTTAAAACCCCTAAAACCCAAAAAAACCTCAAAATCCACTAAAAATGTAAAAAACATTAAACCCCCAAAAAACATTAAATACTCTAAAAAAGCTTAAAACCCTAAAAAACTCAAAAAAAAATCCCTAAAAACCCAGAAGGCCTTAAAAAACTAAAAAACCCTAAAACCCCGAAAAAGCACTAAAAACTCTCAAAATCCCCTAGACCCCTAAAAAACCAAAAAACCATAAAGACCCAAAAAAACCCGCTAAAAATCCATGAAAACGTGAATGCTGTGAAAACCCTGAAAACCCCATGAAAACCATAAAACCCTTAAAAGCCTTAAAAAATCATAGAAACCCTAAAAAACTAATAAAAACTCTAAAAACCCAAAAATATAAAAAAACTCTAAAAAACTTAAAACCCTAAAACCTCAAAAAAGTCCCACAAAACCAAAACAACCCTAAAAAATCTAAAAACCCAAAAAAACCAAAAAATCCTGAAAACCGCAAAAAATCCATGAAAACTTAAAAAACCCTAAAAACCCTGAAATACCCCTAAAAACATTTAAAACCCCTAAAACCCCATAAAAACCATAAAACCAATAAAAACTATAAAAACCCTTAAACCCCTTAAAACATTAATAAACTCTAAAAAATATTAAAAACCGAAAAAGACTCAAAAAATCATGAAAACCGCAAAGAACCTAAATACCCAAAAAACCCCTAAAAACCCTAAAACCTCTAAAAACACTAAAAACCCCATTAAAAATTCAACCCCCCCTAAAAATCCATGAAAATGTAAAAAACCATGGAAAACCCCTGAAAACCATAAAAACCCCTAAAAATTTAAAAATCCATAAATACCCATAAATACCATAAAAACCCACTAAAAACTCTAAAAATCCTCAAAACCCCTAAAAATGTTAAAAAACTATAAAAAACCTTAAAACCCCTAAAAAACTCAAAAAAATCCCTAAAAACCCCAAAAGACCTTAAAAGCCCTAAAATCCACTAAAAACCTTAAAACCCTCAAACACCTAAAAAACATAAAAATCCTAAAAGACCCCAAAAAATCGATGAAAACTTAAGAATCACTAAAAATTATTAAAAACCCTTGAAAACCATAAAACCATAAAAAACCCAAAAACCCCATAAAACCCCAAAAAAACCACTAAAAAAAATCTAAAACCCATTAAAACCCCTAAAAACGTTAAAAAACCCTAAAAATCCTTAAAACCCTAAAAACTAAAAAAAACCTTAAAAACTCAAAAAAGACCCTAAACACCCTAAAATTTGTAAAACCCCCTGAAAACCCAAAAAAAACCCCCTCAAAATCTCTAAAAACCTTAAAACCATAAAAATCCTTACAAATCGCAAAAAAACTCTGAAAATTTAAAAACCCAAAAAAACCCCTCAAAACCATAAAACCCTTAAAAACCATAAAAACCCCTATAATCCATAAAAACCTTAAAACCCACCAAAACTCTAAAAACCCTTAAATCCATTAAAAAACTAAAAAATTTAAAAATTCTCAAAAAAACCTAAATACCCTAAAAATTTCAAAAAAACCATTAAAAACCCATAAAGTCCCTAAAAACCCTGAAAAACCCTAAAAATCCAAAAAACCCCAGAAAACCCCTAAAATCCCTCAAAACCCATAAAAACCATAAAAATCATAAAAAACCCCCAAAAATCAAGGAATATTTAAAAAATCCTAAAAACCTTGAAACCCCCCCCTAAAAACCATAAAAACCCCCAAAACCATAAAAAACCATATAAACCCATAAAACCCCTAAAACCCACTAAATACACTGGAAAGTGGTGATTTCTACGTTCGGTTGTGCTTGTGCTGTGGTGTGATGCTGCTGAGTGTGTTTGGCTGTGATGCTGGATTTGGTGATGTTGGTTGCTGGGGCTGGTTGGTTTGGATTTATTGCTGCTGTTGTGTTGCTATGAAGATTGGATGTGGTACTGCTGGATGCTGGTACTGGCTGGATGTGACGTGATAATGTCGTTGTTGTGTCTGCTTTTGAGTCTTTTCTTTTTTTTCTTTTTGGCGTGGGTTGTAAGGGGTTTTTTGGGTGCGGGTCGTTTGACCCCTCCCCTCCCTTGTCTCCAGTGTCTCCTTTTTTCTTGTTAATAAATTTGGGGGGGGGGGGGGAATAGCCCGACCCTCACATCTTCCTTGCCCTAAGAATCCCTAAAAAACATCAAAATCCTAAAAAACCCCTAAAAATCCATGAAAACGAAAAAGAAACATAAAAACTCTAAAAACACCAAAAAACCAAAAAACCCCTAAAAACCTTAAAAAACCCTAAAAATAATAAAAACCTTAAATAACCATTGAAAACTCTAAAAACCCTTAAAAACCCTAAAAATAATAAAAAACACTAAAAACCTTAAAATACCTAAAAATCCTAAAAATCATAAAACCCCCCAAAAAACCCTAAAAACCCCCTAAAAATGATAAAAGCCCCTAAAAACCTTAAAAAATCCTAAAAACATATTAAACCAAACTAAAAACTCTAAAAAACCTTTAAACCCCCAAAAAGTTTAAAACTCCAAAACAGCTTCAAATTCTAAAAAAACTCAAAAAACCACCCTAAAAACCCAAATGATCCAAAAACCTTGAAGAACCCTAAAACCCTAAAAACCCCTGAAAAACTAAAACACCCTCAAAATCCAAAAAAACCCTCAAAAACCCTAAAATCCATTAAAATCCTAAAAATCTCTCAAAATCCATGAAAACATAAAAAACCATAAGAACCATGAAAAAACCTTATTAACCAAAACCCCCCTAAAAACCTTAAAAACCCTAAAAGCCCATAAAAACCCTAAAAATCCATTAAAAACTCTATAATACTGCAAAACCCCTAAAAATGTTAAGAAACTCTAAAAACCTTAAAAACCCTAAAAACTCAAAAAAAACATAAAAACTCAAAAAGATCCTAAAAACCCTAAAACCCCTCAAAACACTAAATACCCCTAAAAACCATAAAAACCCTCCAAATCCATAAAAACCCTAAAATCCCTAAAAACCATAAAAATCCTAATAAACCCATAAAACCCATGAAAATGTAAAAAACACAAAGAACCCTAAAAGCCCCTGAAGATCCAAAAAAATCCTAAAGACCTTTAAAAACCGTAGAAACCAATAAAAACCTTAAAACCCTCTAAAAATTCTAAAAACTCAAAAAACCCTAGAAATGTTAAAAAATATAAAAACCTTTAAAACCTTAATAACTAAAAAAAACCGTAAAACCCTAAAGACCCTAAAAATCCAGAAAACCCCTAAAAACCCCAGAAAACCCCTAAAACGCTCAAAATCCCTAAAATCCTAAAAACCCCAAAAATCCTTAAAACCCTAAAAATCATAAAAATCTTAAAACCCCTGAAAATCCCCAAAAACATAAAAAACCCAAAAAACCCTAAAAAACCCCTCAAAACCATAAAAACCCCAAAAACATTTGAAAATCATAAAACCCCATAAAAACACTAAAAACCCAGTAAAAAATCTAAAAACCCTTAAAACCCCTAAAAAATAAAAAAAACCATAAAAACCCAAAAAGACCAAGAAAACCTTAAAAACCCTAAAAACCACTACAAAACCATAAAACATTCAAAATCTGATGCGAGACGCATGGGGTGGCTCGATCTTCACGGTGTAGGGCAGCGGATGATGGATGCAGTTTGGGGCTAAGTGACGGGTGAAAAGTATGGATAGTGCAAGCAAGTAGTCAACCAACGCTATATGGAGCGTGACCTACTACTTAGAAAACGCACTCAAGGGAGGGGTGCGATGGCCAATACACACAACAACACACTTGGGTTGAGGCACGGAATTGAGGGCTTTGTGATCTTGGATCACCAATCCAACTTGTAGATTGACAAGGCAAGAATGCACAAGAGCAAGGGAAATTTGGAACAATCCTCACACAACGGAGAGAAACAAAGTATAAGATCTCAATTAGAATCTTGAATGCCAATACAATGCCATGGGGTGGCTATTTATAGCCAAGGGGGTGATACAATGGTCAAGGGTCTAATACCCTAAAGTCATAAAGTCTAAACCTACCTTGTCCCCTTAAAATTCAAAAAGATAAAAGCCAACAAAGACTTTTGGAAAAGAAGCACACAACTTTCCAACATAGCCCACCGAATTTAAATTTGAGTGCATAGCCCACCGGATTTGACTTTGGTGTCCAAAGATGCCATTTCTAGAATCCTCCATGTGGGCAAGGCCTCCAAATTCGTGCAACCATGTGGGCCAAGCTTTAATCATCAATTTTGGGCTTGAATAAGTGATATTATAGGCCCATTTGCTCCATCCATGCAAGGTAATACCCATTGGGCCTTTAATGAAGCAAGATGAGCGCCCATTGAAGCGTTCAACCTCTTTAATCTTCCTCGTGTCATTGGGCCTTGCAAATCCAATTCCTCCACCCGAGCAATCGACTCTGTGCCTTCCGTATGGTTCGCATCATCCTCCCCCTCTTGAAAAGGAGTCGTCCTTGACTCTTCATCCTCTACATCCAAAAAAGGAGAAAGATCAGAAACATTGAAAGTGGCACTTACACCATACTCACCTGGAAAAGCTATCTTGTAAGCATTGTTGTTAATCTTTTCAAGCACTCGGAATGGTCCATCACCTCATGGCATGAGTTTTGATTTCCGCTTTTCAGGGAATCTTTCCTTCCTCATATGAATCCAAACCAAGTCACCAGGATCGAACAACATTTGCTTGCGACCCTTGTTTGCACGATCCATATATTTTTGGGTCATCCGCTCGATATTTAACCTTGCCTTTTCATGGATTTTCTTGGTGAATTCTGCACGCCCTTTCGCATCCATATTAACTGCTTCCTGTAAAGGCAAAGGAACTAGATCAATAGGCGCAAGGGGGTTAAAGCCGTAAACTATTTCAAATGGAGAATATTGAGTAGTGGAATTCTTGGCCCTGTTATATGCGAATTCCACATGTGGCAGACACTCCTCCCAATTCTTGATATTCTTTTTGACAATTGTTCGCAGAAGGGATGATAGTGTGCGATTCACCACCTCCATTTGCCCATCGGTTTGTGGATGACAAGTAGTGGAAAATAATAACTTTGTACCAAGTTTGCTCCACAAGTTCTTCCAAAAGTAACTAAGAAATTTTGTATCTCGATCCGACACAATGGTCCTTGGCATTCCATGATGCTTGACTACTTCCTGAAAGAAAAGTGTTGCAATGTTAGTGGCATCATCTGTTTTGTGACAGGGAATAAAATGTGCCATTTTTGAAAACTGATCCACCACAACAAAAATGGAATCTCTCCCCCTCTTGGTCCGTGGTAACCCCACAATAAAGTCCATTGATATGTCCTCCCAAGGGGTGTTGGGAATTGGGAGAGGAAGATATAGTCCATGTGGGTTCAGCTTTGATTTGGCTTTATGGAAAACAATGCACTTTCCCACAAATTTCTCAACATCTCTAGATATCCTAGGCCAATAAAAATGCTCACTAAGAACACTTAGAGTTTTTGAAACACCAAAATGCCCCATTAACCCACCCGAATGTGACTCCTTTAGTAAAAGTAAACGGATAGAGCAATTAGGAATGCAAAGCTTATCAATCCGAAATAAGAATCCATCATGTAAATAGAACTTTTCCCAACTAACTTCAGGTTTACAATGTTCATAAGGTTCTCTAAAATCACTCTCAGTGGCATATAAATCCTTAATGTATTCAAAACCAAGAAGTTTTGAATCCAACAAGGATAAAAGAGAATATCTACGCGAAAGTGCATCGACCACAGTATTTTCTTTACCCTTTTTATGCTTGATGACATATGGAAATGATTCAATGAATTCCAGCCATCTAGCATGTCTCCTATTTAGTTTATGTTGGCTCCTAAGGTATTTAAGAGCCTCATGATCAGAATGGATCATAAATTATTTAGGCCAAAGATAGTGTTTCCATGTTTCGAGTACTCTAAACAATGCATACAACTCTTTATCGTATGTAGCATAGTTTAGAGTTGGGCCATTTAACTTCTCACTAAAATAAGCAATAGGCTTACCTTCTTGCATGAGTACTCCTCCTATGCCAATTCCGCTTGCATCACATTCAATTTCAAAGGTCTTACCGAAGTCTTGAAGTGCAAGTAGAGGGGCGTGGGTGAGTCTCTCCTTTAGCGCATGGAAGGCTTTTTCTTGAGTTGTCCCCCATTTGAAAGGAACATTCTTCTTTTTCAATTCATTCAATGGTGCTGCTAGTGTGCTGAAGTCTTTCACAAATCTCCTGTGAAAACTAGCAAGCCCTGGAAAACTTCATACCTGTCCAACGGAGGTTGGAGTTGGCCATTCTTGTATTGCTTTGATCTTCTCGGTGTCCACTTCAACTCCATTACCACTCACAACAAATCCAAGGAAAACAATCTTATCGAGACAAAATTCACATTTTTTTATGTTTCCAAACAGGTTTTCTTTCCTTAATACCTCTAGGACTTTTCTCAAGTGATCTACATGTTCATGCAAAGTCCTACTATACACTAGAATATCATCAAAGTAAACTACCACAAATTTTCCAATATATGCACGTAAGACATGATTCATTAACCTCATAAACACTACTACAATAAAGGCCATTAGTGACTACTAAAAGCGGTCGCTATAGGCCTTTAGAGATCGTCGGGCGACCGCTTTTGGCGGTCGTTGTTGCTTCGTCGGTAAAGAGCAGTAGCGACCGCCAATGGCGGTCGCTAAATCCTATATCGAAATATAGCAGATTTGCGCTATATGGATGACCGGTGGACTTAGGCAGTGGCTCGAGGGATGGTGAAGCTTCGGCTGCCGGTAATGGCGGATCTGCGGCGGCTGGAGGGATGTGCGGTAAGTTTATGGTGCTTGTGGATGGTGGTCTGATGATGTGGGGGATGATGGGGGTGACCTACGAGGGGTACGGTGAAGCGGGGGATGACAAAGGCGGTGGTAGGGGTGACCAGATGAGGCAGTGCGTCGGCGGGGGAAACTGTAGGAGGCGGCCTGAATTTGCAGCGGTGAGGAAGAGAAGTGGAATGACAGGGCGGGAAAAATCCCGCGTTTTTTTAGGCGGGATTAGCGACCGCCATTGGCGGTCTCTAATAGTATTAATAGCGATCGCCAATGGCGTTCGCCCATGTCTAGGGGCGCAAAAACTGAAAATTCTAGTAGTGAAATGTGCTAGGTGCATTGGTGATACCAAAGGGCATGACTAACCATTCATAAAGTCCATGTTTTGTCTTAAATGCAGTTTTCCACTCATCTCCTTCTTTCATCCTAATTTGATGGTAGCCACTTCTTAAATCAATTTTTGAGAAAATAGTTGAACCATTTAATTCATCTAGCATATCATCTAACCTAGGGATTGGATGACGATACCTGGCCGTGATGTTGTTGATGGCTCTACAGTCAATGCACATTCTCTATGTTCCATCCTTCTTTGGTACTAGAAGAACCGATACCGTACAAGGACTAAGACTCTCTCACACATACCCCACATTCAACAACTCTTGAACTTGCCTTTGAATTTCTTTTGTCTCCTCTGGGTTGGTGCGATATGCTGGGCGGTTCGGTAGTGATGCTCCAGGTATGAGGTTAATTTGATGCTCAATACCTCTAATGGGTGGCAAACCCGGTGGCACCTCTTCGGGAAACACATCTTCAAATTCCTGCAACAAAGACTCAACAACATGTGGCAAAGATGATGTTAAGTCATTAGTGTTCAATATCACCTCTTTGTACATAAGTACTAAGAGATTTTGTTGAGAAATCAAAGCTTCCTTAACCTCACTCTTTTTTGCTAACATCACACTTTTCTCTCCCCTCAAATATTTTTCCCCTCTTGATTTTTCTTTGCTCTCCATTTCTTTGCTTCACTCATTTTCTATTTTTCCCTCATTCTCTCCTTTTTCATTTTCTCTCTTTTTTTCCTCATCACTCTTTTTTTTCTTTTCTCTCAAAATGTGGTCTTCCAGAATTTTCTTGGGGGACATGGGGTTGAGGGTTATAGGTTCCCCTCGGAGTACAAAAGATTGACGGTTCAAGAAACCATCATGATTAACACGCCGATCGTACTGCCATGGTCGACCCAACAATAAGTGGCACGCCTTCATAGGAACAATGTCGCACAATACCTCATCTTTGTACTTACCGATGGTGAACAATACCTTCACTTGATTGGTGACCTTCATCTCCCCACAATCATTCAACCACTGAAGTCGGTATGGATTTGGATGCCTTAAAGTCGGGAGTCCCAACTTCTCCACCAACTCGGTGCTCGCCACATTGCTACAACTTCCACTATCAACAATAACACTACATACCTTCCCATTGATCTTGCATCGTGTATGGAAAAGGTTCTCCCACTGCTCCTTTTCTCCAACGGTTATTTGTTCACTTAAAACACTTCTAGTGACAAGAATCTCGCCATCTTCCGCAAATTCTCCATTTTCAATTTTTGGAGATTCATCTTCCTCCTCTTCAGAGCTCTCTCCATCGGTCTCCCATTCTCCGTACTTGTTGATGATCATGGTGCGACGGTTTGGGCATTCACTAGCAATGTGACCCATTCCTTGACATTTAAAACACCGAATATCCCTATTCCTGGTTTGGTTAGCCTCAAAAGTAGGTTTCTTAAGTGGAAGAATTACCTTGTCACTTTTGCGATCAACCACCTCTTTTGCCTTTGATGGTTCTCCAATCTCCTTCCTCGGATTTCTCCATGGTGTGAAAGGGGTAGTGGGTTTCCTCATGTTGCTCCTACTTTTGATTTGTTGCTCGATCTTGGTGGCTTGGTGGATCATATCTTTTATCTCTACATGGTGGTACATCTCCACTTGATCCGCAATTTCCCGATTGAGCCCATGTAAAAACTGTGCCATGGTTGCCTCCGGATCCTCCTCAACGTTTTCCCGAATCATGGCAATTTGCATCTCCTTGTAGTAGTCTTCTACATTATTACTCCCTTGGATGATGCGTTGAAGTTTGTTGTGGAGATCTCTATGGTAATGTGTGGGAACAAACCGCTTCTGCATGGTGAACTTCATGTCTTCCCAAGTGTTGATGGGACATCCACCATATCTAGCCCTCTCCTTTTGAACTTGATCCCACCAAATTAAAGCATAATCAGAAAATTCAAGGGAAGCAAGTTTGACCTTTTTCTCCTCGAAATATGCATGGCATGAAAAGACCTGCTCGATCCGCATCTCCCACTCCAAGTATGCTTCCGGATCGCTTTTCCCAAGAAAAGAAGGTACCTTCACCTTGATCCCGCCAAGTAGGTCATCATCATGTTGTCTCCATAGGCCTCCTCTCGGTTGTTGGTACAACCTCCTCCTTTGTGGGACTTCATCAAGATCATCATCAAAGTTCACCATCTCCTCCTCCATGATGTGGGGACGACGTGGTGCGGGAGCGCGTCGTGGGTTATCATGGAACATCCTTGGGCTTGGTTTATTCTCCAATTCATCAATCCTCTCATGTAACACCTCCAACTTCCGATCAAGAAGCTTCTCAAAGTGGCCCACCAAAGCTTTCATTTGGAATTGCGTAGCTTCAGGTGCGGGAGATCTACTTCGACTTCCTTCATCGCTAACATGAGCAATTTTCTTCCCACGATCTTCTTCCATGATAAGTTACACAAACACAAACACACACCGGGGGGGGGGAACACACACAATGATACACACTCACTCACACACGCGAGATGTACACACTCACACAAAATGTACACACTCACACACACAAATATACACACTCACGCACGCAATATATACACACTCACACGCACAAGATGTACACACACACGCACCCAACAAGATGCACACACTCACACACACAAGATATATATATATATTTTTTCTTATTTCTCTCCACTCTCAAAACTCAATTTGAATCCCAAGCTCTTATGAAATATAATACCTTGTTTAGGGCGATCAAGTTCCACCAATTCCTCCCCAATCAAGATTGTGTTGGGGGATGGTTTAACACAACCCTCTTGAGTGGTAAGGGGTTTAACAATGGTAAAGGGTCAAAAAGAGGGTGGAAAGAAGGGGTAGATAGGTGGATTGTGGGTTTTGCCTGATTGTGCAAGATAAGATAAATGAATAACAATATGAGCCAAATACAAAATGGGGATGAAGTAAAATGATGGAAAAAGTTATATATGGAAATAGAAAGTGCTGATAAGGTAAAGAACAAAGGAGTAATTGTATCCGCTCTTTTTTTTCTTTTTTTTGTCAATTCTCCCCAAAAAGTGTTGTGCTTGGAGTTTTAAAGCACAAGATGATTGAACGGAGAGTAAGACAATTTTTTTTTCGAAATCTCTCAAATAAAGGATGTGCTTAATTTTGAAAAGCACAAAATGATGAGTTGAGAGATTTTTTTTTTGCCGGATACAAATCACATATAGAGAATTAAATGCGGAAAGAAGATGAATGAAAATTTGGCTCAATTTATAATAATCGAAGCTTGCACAAACTAGGACAATTCGGGAAGCTTTCAAGAAAAATGGATTTTTTTTGTTGAATGGGTGAATAATATGGAAAGATAAGGAGGGCAATGGATAGAATTAAAGTAAATGAAGGGATAGACGCCTACCGTGTCAACCGGAGCTCTGATACCAACTGATGCGAGACGCACGGGGTGGCCCGATCTTCACGGCGTAGGGCAGCGGATGATGTATGCGGTTTGGGGCTAAGTGACTGGCGAAGGGTATGGATAGTGCAAGCAAGTAGTCAACCAACGCTATATGGAGCATGACCTACTACTTAGACAACGCACTCAAGGGAGGGGTGTGATGGCCAATCCACACAACAACGCACTTGGGTTGAGGCACAAAATTGGGGGCTTTGTGATCTTGGATCACCAATCTAACTTGTAGATTGACAAGGAAAGAATGCACAAGAGCAAGGGAAATTTGGAACAATCCTCACACAACGGAGAGAAACAAAGCATAAGCTCTCAATTAGAATCTTGAATGCCAATACAATGCCATGGGGTGGCTATTTATAGCCAAGGGGGTGATACAATTGTCAAGGGTCTAATACCCTAAAGTCATAAAGTCTAAACCTACCTTGTCCCCTTAAAAGTCAAAAAGATAAAATCCAATAAAGACTTTTGGAAAAGAAGCACACAACTTTCCAACATAGCCCACCGAATTTGACTTTGAGTGCATAGCCCACCGGATTTGACTTTGGTGTCCAAAGATGCCATTTCTAGAATCCTCCATGTGGGCAAGGCCTCCAAATTCGTGCAACCATGTGGGCCAAGCTTTAGTCATCAATTTTGGGCTTGAATAAGTGATATTATAGGCCCATTTTCACCATCCATGCAAGGTAATACCCATTGGGCCTTTAATGAAGCAAGATGAGCGCCCATTGAAGCATTCAACCTCTTTAATCTTCCTCGTGTCATTGGGCCTTGCAAATCCAATTCCTCCACCCGAGCAATCGACTCTGTGCCTTCCGCATGGTTCGCATCAAAATCCTTAAAAACCCTAATACCACTAAAAAACATAAAAATCCTAAATAACCCAAAAAAAATCTAAGAAAACATAAAAACCCCTAAAAACCTTGAAAACCCCTGAAAACCATAAAAATACAAAAAAAACCCAAAAAACCCAAAAAACCCCAAAAAACCCACAAAAAAACTCTAAGAAACATTAAAACACATAAAAACATAGAAAATATAAAAAACCATAAAAACACTAAAAACATAAAAAAAACACCTCAAAACCAAAATGGACCATCAAAAACATGAAAACACATAAAAACACTAAAAACCCCTGAAAAAATGCAAAAATTCCTTAAAAAACCCTAAAACCTTTTAAATCATAAAAATCCTAAAAATCCCCTAAAAATCAATGAAAACGTAAAAAAACCCTAAACCCCCGCAAAAAACCTCAAAAAGAATAACAACCCCAAAAAACCCATAAAAACCCTAAAAACCTGTAAAAGTGCTAAAAACCCGTTAAACCCCTAAAAATGTTAAAAATATGTAAGAAACTTAAAAACCTTAACTAACTAAAAAACCCTAGATACCCAAAAAGACTCATAAAACTAAGAAAACCCCTAAAAAATATAAAACCCCCAAAAACCTTAAAACACCTCAAAATCCTTAAAAACACTAAATACAATAAAAATCCTAAAAAATCACTAAAAATCTATGAAAACGTAAAAAAAACCCTAAATACCATGAAAACCATAAAAACCACTAAAAACCTTAAAAACCCTAAAAACTCATAAAACCCATAACATCCCACTAAAGCTCTAAAAAACCATTAAAACACCTAAAATGTTAAAAAAATCTTAAAAAACCCTAAAAACTCAAAGAAACCCTAAAAACCTAAAAGTCCCTAAATACCATAAAAACCACATAAAACGCAAAAAAAACTATCAAAATCCATAAAACCCCCAATAACCCTAAAACCCATAAAATCCTAAAAACCCTTAAAAATCCATGAAAACATAAAAAACCCTAAAACCCCTAAAAACCTAAAAATAACTCTAAAAACCCATAAAATCACTAAAAACCAATAAAAACTATAAAAACCCTTGAGACCACTAAAAATGTTAAAATACTCTAAAAACCTTGAAAACCCTAAAAACTCAAGAAAAATCCCTAAAAACCCAAAAGATCCTAAAAAACTTGAAAACCACTAAAAACCCTAAACACCCCTGAAAACCCTCAAAATCTCTAAAACCCAAAAACCCTAAAAATTATAAAAATCCTAAAAACTAGCTAAAAATCCATGAAAACGTAAAAAACCTTAAGAACCCTAAAAAACCACTAAAAACCATAAAACACCTAAAAACCCTAAAAAACCTAAAACATCTAAAAAACCCTAAAAACCACTAAAACTCCAAAAAACCCTTAAATCCCCTAAATTTTTTAAAAACTCTTAAAAACCTTAAAACCCCTAAAAGATTAAAAAACCCCTTAAAACCGAAAAGGACCCTTAAAACCCTTAAGACCCCTAAAAATCCTAAAACCCATGAAAAAACCTAAAAACCCTTAAAATACCTAAACACACAAAAAACCCAAAAAACCATAAAAATCCTATAAAACCCCTAAAAACTAAGAAAATGTAAAAAACCTTGAAAACCCTTAAAACCATAAAAACCCTTGAAAACCTAAAAACCCCTAAAACCCCATAAAACCTAGAAAACCCAAAAAAAACTCCATAAAACCTTAAAACACTTAAATATGTAAAAAAACTCTAAAAAAACTTAAAACCCTAAAACCCAAAAGACACTAAAACCCAAGAAAAATCCTAAAAACCAAAAAAACCCCTAAAAAAACTAAAAACCCGAAAAATCAATAAAAATCCTAAAAAACATAAAAACCCCTAAAAATCCATTAAAAAATAAATCCCCCTAAAACCTCTAAAAAACATAAAAACCCCTAAAATCCATAAAAAACCCTAAAACCCATAAAAACCCTAAAAAACCACTAAAAACTCTAAAATCACTTTAAAACCTTAAAAATGTTAAAAAACACTAAAAAACATTACAGCCCTAAAAAACCCAAAAAACCAAAAAACCAAAAAGACCCTAAAACCTCTAAAAATTCCTAAAACCCCTCAAAATACCTAAAAACCCTAAAAACCCTAAAAACCATAAAAACCATAAAAATTACTAAAAATTTAAAAAACCCTAAAAACCTTAAAAACCCCTAAAAAAAACTAAAATCTCTAAAAACCATTGAAACCTCAAAAATGTTACAGAACTTAAAAAGAAACATAAAACCCGAAAACTCAAAAAAAACCCTAAAACCCCAATAGAACCCAAAACCCCTAAAAATGCCTAAAAACAATAAAAACCTCTTAATTTTAATGGGTTTTATGTTTTTGATGGGGTTTTAAGGTATGTAGGGGTTTTTTGGTTTTTATGGGTTTTCAGGGTTTTAGGGTTTTTTAAGTCTTCACGTGTTTCTAGGGTTTTTTTTAATTTTATGTATTTTAAGGTTTTTTTGGGTTTTTAGGGATTTGAGGGTTTTTATGGTTTTTGAGGGGGTTTTAGGGTCTTTTGGGATTTTTGGTATTTTTTTGAGTTGTTTATGGGTTTTAAGGTTTTCAGAGATTTTTAATGTTTTAGGGGTTTTTATAGTTTTTAGCGTTTATAGTAGTTTTTTAGGGATTTTATGGGTCCTTATGGGGTTTTAAGGTTTTAGGGGGTTATATGGTTTTTATGGTTTATTTGTGGTTTTTAAGGATTTTGAGAGTTTTAGGAGGTTTTAGGGGGTTTTAGAGGTTTTAGGGTTTTTTCAGGGTTTTCGGGGTCTTTTGGGTTTTTTGGGTATTTTTTGAGTTTTTTAGGTTTTGAAGGTTTTTTATAGTTTTTAACATTTTTAAGGATTTTAAGGGTTTTTAGAGATTTTATTGGTTTTTAGGTTTTTTTTTGGTTTTGGGGGGTTTTCATGGTTTTTAGGGGGTTTTAAAGGTTTTAGGGGGTTTTAGGGTTTTGAGGGGTTTTCAGAGGTTTTAGGGTCTTAATGAATTTTTAGGATTTTATGTTTTTTTATAGTTTTTTAACATTTTTAGGGGGTTTAAGGGTTTTTAGTGTTTTCAATGGGTTTTAAGGGTTTTATGGGTTTCTATGTTTTTTAAGGTTTTAGAGTTTTTATGGTTATCATAGGTTTTTTTATAGTTTTTAGGGTTTTTTACATTTTCATGGATTTTTATGGGATTTTTAGGATTTTTTGTTTTTAGGGTTCTTAGGGTTTTTAGGGATTCTGAAGGTTTTTAGGGTTTTTAGGGTTTTTAGGGGTTTTTAGGGGTTTTCAAGGTTTTTAGGGTCCTTCTAGGTTTTTAAGGTTTTTTCTGTTTTTTAGGGTTGTTAAGGTTTTTTAGAGTTTTTTTAACATATTTAGGGTGTGAAGGGTTTTTAGAATTTTAGTGGTTTTTAGGGTTTTAATTGGTTTTTAGGGTTTTTAAAGGTTTTTAGTTGTTTTTATAGTTTTTAGGGGTTTGTCAGAGTCTTAGGGGTTTTAACATCTTCATGGATTTTTTGGGTTTTTTTGGATTTTTGTTGTTTTTAGGGATTTGGGGGATTTTCAGGTGTTTTTAGGGGGTTTTCATGGCTTTTAGGGTCTGTTTTTGGGGTTTTAGTGTTTTTTTGAGTTTTTTAGGTTTTTTACAGTTTTTTAGAGATTTTTTTAACTTTTTAGGGGTTTTAAGGGTTTTTATAGTTTTAGTGGGTTTTGGGGTTTTTAAAGGTTTTTTTGGGGTTTTTAGGGTTTTTAGGGGTTTTCAGGGTTTTAGGGTTTTTTACGTTTTCATGTATTTGTAGGGGTATTTTAGGTTTTATATGGTTTTTAGGGTATTTTTTAGGTTATTAGGGGGTTTTTTTTGAGTTTTTAGTGTTTTTAAGGTTTTAAAAGTTTTTTAACATTTTTTGGGGTTTTAGAAAATTCTAAAAAACCATAAAACCCTAAAAAACTCAAAAAACCCTAAAACCCCTAAAGACTCTAAAAACTCTCAAAACACTAAAAACACTAAAAGCACTAAAAATCCCTTAAACCCCCTTAAAACCCTCAAAATCCCAAAAACCCCTAAAAATCATAAAAATCCTAAAAACCCCTAAAAATCCCTAAAACCCTAAGACAACTAAAAACTCTAAAAACATTTTAAACCCCTAAAAACATTAATATCTCTAAAAAACCTTAAAACCCTAAAAAACTAAAAAAAATTAAAAACCCAAAAGACCCTAAAAACCCAGACCATCAAAATATCTAAAACCCTAAAAACTCTAAAAATCCTAAAAAACCTCTAAAAATCCATGAAAATGTAAAAAACCATAAAAACCTAGAAAAACCCTTGAAAACCATAAAAACCACTAAACTCCTAAACCCCCTAAAAACCCAGAGAAACCCTAACTACCCACTAGAGACTCTAAAAACCCTTTAAATGCCTAAAAACATTAAAAAAAACTCTAAAAACCCTTAGAACCAATAAAAAACACTAAAAAAACCTAAAATCCAAAAAAGACCTTAAAGACCCTGAAAAACCCTAAAACCCCTAAAAACCCTCAAAATCTATAAAAACACTAAAAAACCATAAAAAATCCTTAAAAACCCCTAAAAATTCCTGAAAACATAAAAACACTAAAAATCTTGAAAAACCCCTAAAACCATAAAACACCCTAAAAACCTTAAGAAACCCTAAAAACCCATAAAAACCCTAAAAACCCACTAAAAACGAAAAAGGCCATAATAACAATATAAAAACTTAAAACCCCTCAACATCCCTAAAAAACCTAAAAAATATATAACCCTAAAAACCTAAAAATCCAAAAAAAAATCTATGAAAACGTAAAAAACCCTAAAAACCTTGAGAAACCCCTAAAACTCATAAAAACCCTAAAAACCTGAAAAAACCTAAAAGCCCACAAAAACCAACTAAAGGCTCTAAAAACCCTTAAAAACCCCTAAAACATTAAAAAAATCTAAAACCCTTAAAACTCCTAAAAACTAGAAAAACCTTAAAAACCATGAAAAACACTAAAAACTCTAAAAACCTCTGAAAAAACCTAAAAACCTCTGAAAAAACATAAAAACCCTCAAAATATTTAAAAACCCTAAAAACCATAAAAATCCTAAAACCCCCCCAAAAAATCAAAGAAAAAGTAAAAAACCCTATAAACCATGAAAACCCCTAAAAACCATAAAAACCACTAAAAACCATAAAAACCCTAAAAACTCTAAAATACTCTAAAACTAGTAAAAACTATAAAAACCCTTAAAAACCCTTAAAACCCCTAAAAAATCAAATAACACCCTAAAAAACCAAAAAAGACCCTAAAACTCTGAAAATCATAAAAACACCTCAAAACCCCTACAAACCCTTAAAAACCCTAAAATCCCTAAAAACCCTAAAAAACATAGAAATCATAAAAACCACAAAAAATCCATAAAAACATAAAAAAACCTAAACCCATGAAAACCATAAACCCCCCCTAAAAACCTAAAACCCCATAAAACCCTAAAAACTATTAAAAAATCTAAAACCCCTGAAAACCCTTAAAAACGTTACAAAACTCTAAAAAACCTTTAAATACATAAAAAAATCAAAAAAACACACCTAAAATCCCAAAAGACCATAATAACCCTATCCACTCCCCTAAAAATCCTAAAAACCCTCAAAATTCCTAAAAACCCTAAAAACCCAAAAAAACCTAAAAATCCTCAAAACCCCTAAAATTCAATGAAAACATAAAAAACCCTAAAAACCTTGAAACCCTATGAAAACCATAAAACCCCTAAAAACATTAAAAACCCATAAAAACCCATAAAACACTAAAAATTGAAAAAAAAATATAAAAACCCTTTAAACCCATAAAAACGTTAAAAAATTCTAAAAAACATTTCCAGCCAATGCTCCTTTGGGTTTTGATGGGTTGGTGGGTGGGTGCGTGGTGGCTGGGTGGGGGTTTGTTGAGTTGTGTGAATGATGCATGTTTTGGGTGGTGTGGGTGTGTTTGTGTTCTTCTTAGAGGTTTGGCGGTTCTGTTGCTGACCGGGTGCTGCTGGTCGGGTTGAGGCTTCCCTCATCTCTCATTAGAGCTGGATTTTCTCTTACTGATTGTAGTTGTTGATGCGGTCTGATGTTGTTCTATGTAACTCGTGGCACTCATTCCTTACTGTTGTAGCTCGTGCTTGTGTTTGGCGATTTCTTGATGCATCTCATGGTGTCAATGTGCCCCTACTTCTTGGTGTTGTTGTTGCTTAGTGGTTGAGGTACTGGTTTGATATGGTAGCCTCATCCTCTGGTTGTCAAGGCTATTATTGGGATTGTATACTGGAGCTTCTTCAGCTTTCATCCACCGCGCATGTGGATGGTTTGACGGGATGAGTTTCTTGTTCCTTGGTGGTTTGATAAGGTCGATTTCATTATTCTTTGCTTTATTTTTTCCTTGGTATTATTTTCGTTTCTGCTATTGTTGGCCCCTGTGCTACTTGTTTTCACCTATGGGTGATCTTTGTACTTCAATTCATCTTTATTTTTATACTACTCACTATTTTCCTTGCAAAAAAACTCTAAAAACCCATTAAAACCGTAAAAACACAAAAGAAACAAACCTAAAAGACCCTAAAGATCTTGAAAAAATATAAAAACCTAAAAACCCCTAAAAACCCTCAATATACATAAACCTCTAAAAAACCCTGAAAACCATAAAAATCCTAAAAAACCCCTAAAAATCCATTAAAATGTAAAAAAGACTAAAAACCCTGAAACTCCCTAAAGACCATAAAACCCCTAAACCATGAAAAACCTTAAAAATCCATAAAACCACTACAAACTCTAAAAACTCTTAAAACCCCTACAAACATTAAAAAACTCTAAAATACCTTGAAACCCCTTAAAAACTGAAAAATCCCCTAAAATCCCAAAAACACCCTAAAAACCCTGAAAAAACTAAAAACCCTAAAGCACCTCAAAATCCCTAAAAACCATAAAAGTCCTAAAAACCCTAAAAACCCATCCAAATGTAAAAAACATTAAAACCCTAAAAACCCCTTGAAAACCATAAAAACCCTAAAAAATCTTTAAAACCCTCAAAACCCTAAAAACCCAACGAAGCCTATAAAAACCCATTAAACCCCTAAAAACGTTAAAAATCTCTAAAAACCTTAAAAAACCTAAAAACCTCAAAAAAACAATAAAACCTCAAAAGACCCTTAAAACCTTCAAAATGCCTAAAAATCCTAATAACCCTAAAAAACCCTAAACCCCCCCAAATTCTATAAAAACCTTAAAAAACACAAACAAATATAAAAACCCTAAAAAAACCCTGAAATTCCATGAAAACGTAAAAAACACTAAAACCCCTAAAAAACTGTTGAAAAATATTAAAACCCTTAAAAACAATAAAAAATCAAAAACCCCTAAAAATTCTAAAAAACCAACAATAAATCTAAAAACCCTCAAAACCCCTAAAAACATTAAAAAACTCTAATACACTAAAAAACTAAAAAAAACCTAAAAACCCAAAAAAAACCCTAAACCCCTAAAAAAACCTAAAAACCCTCAAAATCCATAAAACCCCTAAAAAACTTAAAATTCCAAAAAACCACCCTAAAAATCCAAGAAAACATAAAAAACGTTAAAACCCATGAAAAACCCTTGAAAACCACAAGAACCACTAAAATCCCAAAAAACCACTAAAACGACTAAATACCCTCAAAATAAATAAAAACGTTAAAAAATTCTAACAAACCATAAAAACCCTAAACAATAAAAAAAACCCAAAAGGACCCTCAAAACCCTGAAAATCCTAAAACCCCTGAAATACCCTAAAACCCTAAAAACCCTAAAAATCCATGAAAATGTAAAAAACCCTCAAAACCCTATAAAACCCTCAAAACCATAAAAACCCTAAAAACCTTAAAAACCCTAAATCCCTATAAAAACCCTAAAAACCCATTAAAACTCTAAAACCCTTAAAACCTCTAAAACCCCTAAAAATGTTAAAAAACTGTAAAAACCCTTAAAAGCCTAAAAAACTAAAAAAACCCCTAAAACCCCAAAAATAACCTAAAAACCTAAAAACCTCTAAAACCCCTAAAAATTCATAAAAACCCACAAAATCCAAAAAACCCCTAAGAATCCTAAAAATCATAAAAAACCCTCAAAACCCTGAAAACCCCTAAAAATCGTAAAACACCCTAAAAACCAATAAAAACCCTAAAAACCCACAAGAAACTCGTAAAATACTTAAAACCTTTTAAAAAATAAAAACTATAAAAAACCATAAAACCCCTAAAAACTCAAAAAAAAAAAACAATAAAACCCTCAAAAGACCCAAATACCATGAAAACCCCTAAAACCATAAACCCCCCAAAAAACCGTTAAAATCCTTAAAACCCCTAAAAACCCTAAAAACCCATTAAAATCCTAAAAAACCCCTAAGAATCCATGAAAATGTAAAACACCCTAAAAACCCTGGAAACCATAAAAACCATTAAAAACCCTGAAAAACACCTGAAAACATGAAAACCCCTAAAAACCTTAAAAAACCCTAAAAACCCTCTAAAAACTCTAAAAACCCTCAAAACCTCGAAAAATTTTAAAAACTCTATAAAACCATAAAAACACAAAATACTCAAGAAAACCCTAAAAACTCAAAAAGACCGTAATATCCCTGATAAACCCTAAAATACCTTGAAAACCCAAAAAGCATAAAAATCCTCAAAAACACCTAAAAATACATGAAAATGTAAAAAACCCTAAAAAACCCCTCAATAACATAAAACCCCTAAAAACATTAAAAACCCCGTAAAAACCCACAAAAAACTCGAAAACCCCTTTAAAACCCTAAAATGTCAAAAATCTCTAAAAATATTTAAAAACCCTAACAAACTAAAAACCCCCTAAAATCCCAAAAACACACTAAAATCCCCGAAAACCCCGAAAACCCTAAAAAACACTAAAACCATAAATATCTGTAAACCCTAAAAATATTTGAAAATGTAAAAACCAATAAAAACCCTGAAAATCCCTGAAAACCATAAAAACCTAAAAAACACTAAAAAAACTAAAAAATATTAAACCACAAAAAAACTTTCAAAATCTCAAAAAAACCTAAAAAACACTAAAAAACTCAAAAAATCAATAAAAACCCAAAAAGGTCCTAAAAACACTGAAAAAACCTAAAGCCCTAAAAACCCCTAAAAACCTCAAAATCCCTAAAAACCCTAAAAACCCTATAAACCATAAATATCCTAAAAACCCCTAAAAATACATGAATATGTAAAAACCCAAAAAGCCCTAAAAAAACCTGAAAACTATAAAAACATTTACAAAACCCTAAAAACCCATAAAAACCTAAAAACTCACTAAAAACAATAAAAATACTTAAAACCCTTAAAACCCCCCAGAAATGTCAAAAAACTCTAAAAACCTTAAAACCATAAAAAACTAAAAAAGACCTTGGAAAACCAAAAAAGATCATACAAACCCTAAAAAACCCTAAAAACCTTAAAAACCCCAGAAAAAACCTTTAAACCCTCAAAATCCCTAAAAAATATAAAACCCCAAAAAAACTAGAAAAATCCTAAAACCCCTTAAAAATCCATGAAAACATAAAAAAAACCTGAAATACCCCTCAAATCCTTAAAACCCTAAAACCCCATAAAACCACTAAAAACTCTACAAACCCTTAAACCCCTAAAAATGTTAAAACACTCTAAAAAATCTAAAAAACCCAAAAAAACTCAAAAAACCCGAAAACCCCAAATGAACCTAAAAACATTGAAAACACCTAAAAATCCTAAAACCACTGAAAATCCTAACCCACCCATAAAAATCCTAAAACCCCCTAAAATTCCATGAAAATGTAAAAAACCCTAAAAACCATGAAAAACCCATGAAATCCATCAAACCCCTAAATACCTTAAATACCCTAAAACCCCATAAATACCCTAAAAACCCACTAAAAATTCTAAAAACCCTTAGAAACCCTAAAAATGTTAAAAAAATCTAAAAAACCATAAAACCCCTCAAACCCTAAAAATCCGTAAAAACCTTAAAAATCCTAAAAAAACTAAAAATATCTAAGAAAACTTAAAAACCCTAAAACACTTAAAAACCCCTGAAAACCATAAAACCTTTAAAAACTTAAAAACCCTAAAAACCCATAAAAATCCTAAAAAAACCACTAAAAACACTAAAAACCCTTAAAACCAAAAAACATTATAAAAACTCTAAAAAACCTTAAAACCCTTAAAAACTAAAAATGACCCTAAAACCCCAAAAGACCATAAAAACCCTACACCCCTTGAAAATCCTTAAAAACCCTCAAAATATATAAAAACAATAAAATTACTAAAAAAACTCAAAAATTCCCGGAAAACATAAAAAACCCTAAAAACCTTGAAAAATCCCTAAAACCATAAAGACCCCAAAAACCCATAAAATCCTTTAAACCCACCAAAAACTCTGAAAACCCTCAAATCCCTTAAAACCCCTAAAAACATTAAAAAACTCCAAAAAACCTTAAAATGCTAAAAAACCCATAAAAACCAAAAAAGTCCCTAAAAACCTAAAAAACCCTAAAAATACTAAAAACTCCCAAAAAACCCAAAAAAATCCCTAAAAACCTTGAAAACAATATAAATCATAAAAACCCACTAAAAATCTAGGAAAACAAAAAAAACCCTAAAAACACTGAAAAATCCCTGAAAACCATAAAACTCCCTAAAAACCATAAAAAATCATAAAAACCTATAAAAACCCATAAAACCCATAAAACCCACTAAAAACTCTAAAATCCCTTTAAATTCCAAAAAACATTAAAAAACTTTAAAAAACCTTAAAACCCTAAAAAACTCAAAAAAAACCTAAAAACCCAAAAATACCATAAAACCCTAAAAAACTCTAAAACCCCTAAAACCCTTAAAAATATTGAAAACTCCTAAAAACCCTCAAAATCACTATAAACCCTAAAAATCCCTAAAAACCATAAAAAACCCCTAAAAATCCATGAAAACGTAAAAAACCCAAAAATCCCTAAAAACCCCCGAAAAGCCCAAAACTCCTAAAAACCTTAAAACCCCCTAAAAACCCATAAAACCCTAAAAACCAATAAAAAATCGAAAACCCCTAAAAACGTTGAAAAAACTCTAAAAACCCCAAAAACTCAAACCCCCCCCCTAAAAATCACTAAAAGCACCTAAAAACCCTCCAAATCCCAAAAAAACCCAAAAAAACTTAAAATCCATAAAAATCCTAAAAAACCCCTAAAAATCCATGAAAACGTAATAACACAAAAAAACCCTGAAAAACATATAAACCCCTAAAAACCTTAAAATCCATAAAAACCATGAAACCCTTAAAAACTCTAAAAAACAAAAAATCCCTAAAAACGTTAAAAAACTATAAAAAACATTAAAACCCTAAAAAACTAAAAAAAACACTAAAACCCAAAAATAACCTAAAAACCCTAAAAAACCCTAAAACCCTAAAACCCCCTAAAAACCCTAAGAACCCTCAAAATCCTAATAAACCCTAAAAAACCCAAAAACCCATAAAAATCCAAGAAACCTTAAAACCCCCTAAAAATCCTTGAAAATGTAAAAAACCCTAAAACCCTAAAAAAATCCTCAAAACTTGAAAACCCCTAAAAACCATAAAAATCATAAAACCCATAAAAACCATAAACCCCCCTAAAAATTCTAAACACCCTTAACCCCCCACAAATTGTTAAGAAACTCCTAAAACCCCCAAAACCCTAAAAAACTCAAAAAACCCTAAAAGACCCTAAAAACCCTGAACACCCCTAAAAACCATAAAAATCCTAAAAAACAAATAAAAATCCATGAAAACATTAAAAAACCTAAAAACCATTAAAAACCCATAAAAACCATAAAAACCCCTAAAACCTTAAAAAACCCTAATACCCCATAAAAACCGAAAAATCCACTAATAACTCTAAAAACCCTTAAAACCCCTAAAAATGTTAAAAAATTCTATAAAACCTTAAAAGCCTTGAAAAACTAAAAAAACCCTCTAAAACACCAAAAGAACCATAAAACCCTGAAAAACACTAAAACCCCTAAAAAACCGTAAATACCCACAAAATCCCTAAAACCCCTAAAACCCAACAAAATCATAAAAACCCCTAAAATCAATGAAAACATAAAAAACCTAAAAACCCTAAAAAAACTTGAGAACCATAAAATCCCCTAAAAAACATTAGAAAACCCCCTAAAACATAAATGAGAAGATGGCAACACACTCCTTTGGGATTCTCTCTCGCTCGACGCTTCTTCCAGGTTTTCCCCTGGATCCAGATTAGAGCTTCAGTGTTGGAACCCTGCTCTTTCCCAATTCTTGGCGATGGCATGCCCTGGATGTGATCTTCGGCCTCAAGACGGTGGTGGATTTCGCGCTTCGATGACTTCGACTTCCCCGAGTTTCTTTGCTCCGGGTTTTGGACTTTGATGCGGCTTTGCTCCTTTGCTGGCGAGTCCGGCCTCCGACGGCTATGGTGGTTGCGATGTCTTCAGATCAGCTTGATCTTGAATGGGTTGTCATATTCCAGCAGCCATGGATCAGGGTCGTTTTTTCAGATCTAGGGTTTCTGCAGGTGGGTCAACGCGGTCAAGGGGACCAACGGCAGAGTTGGTTGCTTCGACGTCTAGGTTTTTCTTGGAAGGCACTTCATTTCTGTGGATGGTGCGATGATCTAGTCTGGTGGTGCTGGTCGGGCCCTTCTCGATTCTGCATTGTATAAGGAGGTTTGTTCTTTGCCCTGGTTTGATCCTTTTGTCAGTTCGTGAAGCAGCTGCAGGTGCGTGCTCAACCCAGTCTCTCGGCTTCGTCTTTGCTCCAGTTTGTTGATGCTAGATTTGGTCATACCTTTTAGCATTCCATGTTCTCAAACTTCTTGTTGTGATTTCGGTTATGAAAGGGTTCTGGTTTATGGGTTTGCTGAGCTGGGTTTGGCGATATTTGTGCAATTTCTGGTGGTATGCGGTAAGCAATGCTATGCGGTGTGGAATGCTGAAAGTTGTTTGGTTTGAAGACCATGACTTCTGGTTTTTGAGCTGCGAATCCTTGTCTGATGCTGGGTTAGGATGTGTTGGTTGTTTCTTTATGAGCTGCAAGTGGATAGGAGCTGGTCGGCATGGAGGCGCTGATGCTTTTGTTGCTGATGCTGGTGTTTTGGTGCTTTCATTCGTTGGTATTTTCCGTTTGCTTCTTGATGCTGGTGGTCCAGTTTTACTGGCAGTGGATCCTCATGGGGAGGACATTCTATTAGCTAGAAATGGTGTGAATGGATTTGCTGGTCATGTTTGCTGGAAGGTGATGATGGTCGCGTTTGGTTGCGGTGCTCGTGTTGTGGTTTCATGCTGCTGGTTGTGATTGGTTGTGATGTCGGTTTTGGTGCTGTTGGTTGCTGGGGCTGGTTGGTTTGGACATGTTGCTGCTGCTGTGCTGCTGTGATGTTTGGATGTGGTGCTGTTGGATGCTGGAATGTGATGGATGATGGAAATTGTGATGTTGGTTGCTGGTTGCTGCTGAGCTGGGTGTTGTTTAAGTTTTGTTTTATGATCATGCTGCTGTTGGACGTTGATTGCTGGTTGAGTTTGAATGCTGGTCATTGGTTAGCTGTGAGCAGCTGGATGGTGGTGGTGGTTTCTTGGCTTTGTGTGTTTTTTCTTTTTTCGCTTTTGACTTTTCTTTTTTGGGGGTCTTTTGTGTCTTGGGTTGTAAGGGGTTTTTGGGTGTGGGTCGTTTGACCCCTCCCCTCCCTTGTCTGCTAAGTCCCTTTTTTCTTTCTAATAAATTTAGGGGGGCCGGGAATAGCGGGACCCTCGCATCTTCCTTGCCATAAAAACCATTAAAACCCTAAAAACCCTAAAAACCCATGAAAAACTCTAAAACCCCTTAAAACCCCTTAAAAACCCTAAAATGGTAAAAAACTCTAGAAACATTAAAAACCCTAAAAATCATAAAAAACATAAAAACCCCTAAAAACCCAAAAAAAATCCTTGAAAACCATAAAATCCTCTAAAAACATTAAAAACCTTAAAAACAAATAAAAACCCTAAAACCCCACTAAAACTCTAAAAACCCTTTTAACCCCAAAAAATGTTTAAAACTACAAAGACCTTAAAATTCCTAAAAAACTCAAAAAACCCCTAAAACCCCTGAAAACCCCTAAAACAACTAAAAATCCTAAAAACCATTGAAAAAATCGAAAACTCTCAAAATTCTTAAAAACCATTAAAATCCTAAAAAATCCCTAAAAATCCATGAAAATGTAAAAAACCCTAAAAACCTTGAAAAACCCTTTAACAAAAAATCCCTAAAAACCTTTAAAAATCCATAAAAACAGTAAAAAACCATAAAAACTCTAAAATCTCATAAAACCCCTAAAAATGTTAAAAATATCTAAAAACCTTAAAAAACTCAAAAAAAATATAAGAACCCAAAAAGATCCTAAAAATCCTAAAACCCCTACAAACACTAAATACCCCTGAAAACCCTAAAGACCCTCAAAATCACTAAAAATCTAAAAAACCATAAAACCCATCGAAACCATCAAACACCCCTAAAAACCAAGAAAATATAAAAAATTCAAAAAAACCTTGAAAAACCCCTGAAAACCAAAAAAAACCTAAAAACCTTTAAGAAACCATAAAAACATTCAAAACCCCTAAAAATTCTTAATACCCTATAAAACTCTAGAAATGTTAAAAAAACTCTAAAAATATTTAAAACCCTAAAAATTCAAAAAAAAACCTAAAACCCAAAGAGACCATAAAAACCCCAAACCCCCCTGAAAAACTCCAAAACCCCTAAAACCTGAAAGACCCTAAAAAAACTCAAAATCCATAAAAATCCTAAAAACCCTAAAAACCCTAAAAGACCCCTGAAAATCAATGAAAACATAAAAAACCCTAAACCCCCTGAAAACCATAAAAACACCTAAAACCTTAAAAACCCTAAAATTTGCTAAAAACTCTAAAACCCCTTTAAACCCTTAAAAATGTTAAAAACTCTCAAAACACTTAAAACCCCGAAAAAAATAAAAAAAACCCTAAAAACATAAAAAACCCAAAAAACTTTAAAAAACCCTAAGAACCTAAAAATCCCTAAAAACCATAAAACACTCAAAATCCCTAAAACCCATAAAAAACCCTAAAAACCATAAAAATCCTAGAAAAGCCCAAAAAATCCAATAAAACATAAAAACCTCTAAAAACCTTGAAAACCCCCTGAAAACCATAAAAACCCTAAAAACCCTTAAATCCAAAAAAACCTCTAAAAATAACTAAAAACTCTAAAAACACATCAAACCCATAAAAATGTTAAAAAAATCTAAAAACCATAAAAACCCAAAAAACAGAGCACCCCTATAAATCCAAAAGGACACTAAAAACTGTGAAAACCCATAAAAACCTTATAAACCCCTAAAAAAACTAAAAACACTCAAAATCCTTAAAAACCCTCATAACCACAAAAATCCAAAAAACCACCTAAAAATCCCTAAAAACATAAAAAATCCTAAAAACTCTGGAAACCCCCCCAAAAATAAAAAAACCCTAAAACTCCTATAAACCCCAAAAAACCCATAAAAACCCTAAAAACCACTAAAATCTCTAAAAACCATTAAAACCCTTAAAATGTTAAAAAACTATAATAACCTCAAAACCCTAAAAAACTAAAAAAAACCTAAAAAACCAAAAAGGCCCTAAAACCCTGAAAACCCCTAAAAAACCCTAAAACCCCTCAAAATCTCTAAAAACACTAAAAACCACTAAAAATCTATGAAAATGTTAAAAACCCTAGAAACTATGAAAAACCACTGAGAACCATAGAAACCACTAAACACCTTAAAACCTCTAAAAACTCATAAAACCCATAAAACCCCACTAAAAAAATCTAAAACCCCCTAAAAATGCCTTAAACGTTAAAAAATATAAAAACCCGTAAAAACTATAAAAAACTCAAAAAAACCATAAAATCCCAAAAGACCCTAAAAACCCCCAAAAATCCTAAAAACCCTAAAACCCATAGAAAAAAGATAGAAAACCCCTGAAAGCTCTCAAAAATCACTAAAACCCCTAATAACCTCGAACCATAAAAATTCAAAAAAACCCCTAAAAATCCATGAAAACATAAAAAACCCCAAAAAACCTAAAAGACCCATAAAAACCCTAAAACCCCAAAAAACCGTAAAAACCTTAAAAAAGCTAAAAACACATAAAATCTAGAAAAACCAATCAAAACTATAAAAACCTTGAAAACCCCTAAAGAACCCTAAACACCCCTAAAACCCCCTAAAAACCCTCAAAATCAATAAAACCCTAAAACCCTAACAGTTATAAAAATCCTAAAAAACAGCTAAAAATCCATGAAAACGTAAAAAAACTTTAGAACCATGAAAAACCCCTAAAAACCATAAAAGCACCTAAAAACCCTAAAATCCTTAAAAACACTAAAAAACCACTAAAACTCTAACAACCATTAAGACCCCTAAAAACATTAAAAAACTCTAAAAAACCAGTAAAATGCTAAAAACTCAAAACAACCACCTAAATCCCTAAAAAGACTAAAAAAACCCTGAAAACCCCAAAAAACCCTAAAATCCCTTGAAATCCCTAAAAACCCAAAACACCATAAAAATCCTAAAAACCCCATAAAAATCCATGAAAATATAAAAAACCTTAAAAACCCTTGAAAACCATAAATCCCCCTAAAAACCTTAAAAACCCTAAAACCCCATAAAACCCTACAACCCACAAAAACTCTAAAAACCCTCAAAACACCTAAAAACCTAAAAAAACTATAAAAACATTAAAAAATCCTAAAAAACTCAAAAAACACTAAAAACCCAAAAAATTCTAAAAACCCTTAAAAACCATAAAAACCCGACCCCCTGAAAAATCCTCAAAACCCACAAAATCCCTAAAAATCCTGAAAACCCTAAAAATCTTAAAAACCCCTAAGAATCCATGAAAACAAAAAACCCCTAAAACCCATGGAAATCATAAAAACCCCTAATAACCTTTAAACCTCTAAAAAAACATAAAAACCATAAAACCACTAAAATCTAAAAACCCTTAAAACCCCTAAAAATGTTAAAAACACTAAAAAACCTAAAATCCTAAAAAAATAAAAACACTAAGACCCAAAGACCCTAAAATCCCCTCAAAATCCCTAAAACCCTAAAAACCCTCAAAATCAAAAAAACCCAAAAAACCCCTAAAAACGTAAAAATCCCTAAAAATACTGAAACCCTCTAAAAAAATAAAAACCTCCAAAAACATATAAAACCCTAAAATAACTAAAAAATATAAAACATTTTAAACCTCTAAAATGTTAAAAACCCTAAAAACCCCAAAAAAACCCTAAAAACCCAAAAAGACACTAAAACTCTAAAAAAACCCTAAAAACCCCTAAAAACAACTGAAAACCATAAAAAATCCAAAAAATCTTAAAAAAACTTAAAACCTATAAAAATACTAACCCCCTCCCCTCCAAAAACATCCATGAAAACGTAAAAAAATCCTAAAATCTCTAAAATCCACTAAAAACCATAAAAACCCCTAACCAAAAAAACCCTAAAAATCCATTAAAATCCTAAAAACTAATAAATACATAAAAAATCCTTAAAACACCTATAATCATTAAAAATCTCTTAAGACCATTAAAACCCATAAAAAACTAAAAAAATCCTAAATGTTTTTAGGGTTTTTATGTTTTTTAGAGTTTTTTAAATTTTTAGGGGTTTTAAGGGTTTATAGAGTTTTAGTGGTTTTTTAGGTTTTTAGGGGTTTTAAAGGTTTTTAGGGGTTTTTCATGGTTTTTACAATTTTTTATGTATTCATGGATTTTTAGGGTTTTTATGTTTTTTAGGGATTTTATGGATTTTGAGGTTTTTAGAGTTTTTTAGGGTTTTTAGGGGTTTTTAGGGTTCTTCAGGGACTTTGGGGACTTTTTTTATTTTAAAGTTTTTTGAGTTTTTTAGGGTTTTAAAGGTGTTTTAGAGTTCTGTAACATTGTTGGGTTTTTAAAGGTTTTTAATGTTAGTGTTTTTAGGTTTTTTATAGGGTTTTAGGGTTTTTTACAATTTCATGCATTTTTAGGGGGTTTTAGGATTTTTATGGTTTTTAGGGTTTTTAGAGATTTTGAGGGGTTTTTAGGGCTTTTTAAAGTTTTAGTGTTTTTCAGGGTTTGTAGGCTCTTTTTGGGTTTTGAGGGTTTTTTTGAGTTTTTTAGGATTTTTAAAGTTCTTAGAGTTTTTTAAAAAATTAGGGTTTTTAAGTATTTTTTGCATTTTTAGTGGCTTTTAGGGTTTTTATGGATTTTTAGGGTTTTTATGGATTTTTAGGGTTTTTATGGATTTTTAGGGTTTTTAAGGTTTTTAGAAGTTTTATGGTTTTTAGGGGGTTTTAGGGTTTTTAGGGATTTTTACGTCTCTATGTGTTTTTAGGGTTTTTTTTTCCAGTTTTTTATGGATTTTAGGGTTTTTTGGAGTTTTAGAGATTTTAAGGGTTTTTAGGGTTTTTGAGGGGCTTTTATGTTTTTTTGGGTTTTTTTGTCTTTTGGGGTTTGTAGGGGTTTTTTGAGTTTTTTTATGGTTTTTAAGGTTTTTAGAAATTTTTAATGTTTTTAGGGGGTTTTACGTTTTTTTTATTTTTTAGTATTTTTTACGGTTTTATGTGTTCTTAAAGGTTTTTATAGTTTTCAGGGGGGGTTTAGGATTTTTAGGGTTTTTTTTATGTTTTCATGTATTTTTATGGGTTTTTTTGGTTTTCATGGTTTTTAGGGGTTTTTTTGTTTTTAAAGATTTTGAGGGTTTTAGGGGTTTTGAGAGGGGTTTAGGGGTTTTATGGTTTTTTCAGGATTTTTGGGGTCTTTTGGGTTTTTAGGATATTTTTGAGTTTTTAAGGGTTTTTAAGGTTTTCTAGAGTTTTTTTCATATTTAAGGATTTTATGGGTTTTTAGAGTTTTTAGTATTTTTTATTTTTTTTTGGGTTTTTGTGGTTTTTCAATGTTTTTTGGGTTTTTAGGGTTTTTAAGGGGTTTTGAGGTTTTGAGGGTTTTTCAAGGGTTTTTAGGGATTTTAGGGTCTTACTAAGTTTTTAGGATTTTTATGATTTTTAGAGTTTTTTAACGTTTTTAGGGGGTTTAAGGGTTTTTAGAGTTTTCAATAGGTTTTATGCTTTTAATATGTTTAGGGGTTTTTATGGTTTTTAGGGGTTCTTTTATAGTTTTTAGGTTTTTTTATGTTTTCATGGATTTTTAGGGTTTTTAGGGTTTTTTTGGTTTTGAGGGTTTTTAGGGTTTTTAGGGATTCTGAAGGTTTTTAGGGGTTTTTAGTGTTTTCCAAGGTTTTTAGGGTCTTTTGGGGTTTTGGGGGGGTTTTTATATTTTTAGGGGTTTTAAGGTTTTTTTAGAGTTTTTATCTTTTTAGGGTATTAAGGGTTTTAACAGTTTTTGGTTGTTTTCTAGGTTTTTTATTGGTTTTTGGGTGTTTTAAGGTTTTTAGTGGTTTTTAGGGATTTTTCAGAGTTTTTAGTTTTTTAACAATTTCTTGGATTTTTATGGGTTTTTTGGTTTTTTTATTGTTTTTAGGGTTTTTTTGGGGTTTTTGGGGTTTTTAGGTGTTTTCATGAATTTTAGGGTCTTTTTGGGATTTTAGGGGTGTTTTTGAGTTTTTTAGGATTTTTAATTTTTTTAGAGTTTTTTTAACTTTTTAGGGATTTTAAGGGTTTCTTGAGTTTATGGATTTTTAGAGTTTTAAAGGGTTATTGAATTTTTTATGGTGTTTAGGGGGTTTTCCGTGTTTTAGGGTTTTTTATATTTTCATGGATTTTCAAGGTTATTTTTGGATTTTTATGCCTTTTAAGGTTTTTAGGGATTTTGAGTTTTTTAGGGGTTTTCATGGTTTTTATGGTTTTTATGGTTTTTTAGGGTTTTCAGGGCCTTTTTGGGGTTTGAGGGTTTTTAAGTTTTTTAACGTTTTAGGGGTTTTAAGGGTTTTATAGTTGTTTGCGCTTTATAGGGTTTTATGGTTTTTTCTGTTTTCATTGATTTTTTGGTTTTTTTGGATTTTTATAGTTTTTCGGGTTTTTAGGGATTTTAGGGATTTTGTGTGGTCTTCATGGGTTTTATAGTTTATAGGGATTTTAGGGATTTTCAGGGTTTTTAGTGTCTTTTTTGGTTTTTTGGGTTTTTATGAGTTTTTTAGGGTTTTTAAAGTTTTTTTTCGTTTTTATGGGTTTTAAGGGTTTTTAGTGTTTTTATTAGTTTTAGGGTTTTTATAAGTTTTTAGGTGTTTTATGGTTTTTTATTATTTTTCAGGGTCTTTCAGGGTTTTTAGGGTTTTTTACATTTTCATATGTTTAAAGGGGTTTTTTATGATTATTATGACTTTTAGGGGTTTTAGGGTATTTAGTGATTTTGAGGGTTTTTTGGGTTTTTGAGGAGTTTTTAGGGTCTTTTGGGTTTTTACGGTTTTTTGAGTTTTTTGGGTTTAAAGGGTTTTTAGGGATTTTTAATTTTTTTAGGGGTTTTAAAAGTTTTTAGAGTTTTTTGTGGGTTTTTTTGGGTAGTTATGCATTTTTAGTTTTTCTTAAGGATTTTAGGGGTTTTCATGTTTTTTATGGGTTTTTACGTTTTCATGGATTTTAATACGTTTTATGGTTTTTAGGGATTTTGTGGGTTTTTAGGGTTTTTCTGGGTTTTTAGGTTTTTAGGGGGTTTTCAGCATTTTTTGTGGTCATTTTGGGTTTTTAGGGAGTTTTTGAGTTTTTAGGGTTTTAAGGTTTTTTGAGTTTTTTAATGTTTTTAGGGATTTAAGGGTTTTGAGAGTTTTTAGTGGGTTTTAGGGGGTTTTTTGAGTTTTTTGGGGTTTTCATGTTTTTTGGGTATTTTTCAAAATTTTAGGGGGTTTAGTGTTTTGTTGGGGATTTTCTGGTATTTTTTGGGTGTTAGGGTCTTCTTGAGTTTTTTAGGGTTTTATGGTTTTTAATGTTTTTTAATGTTTTTAGTGTGTTTAAGTGTTTTTAGAGTTTTCAATGATTTCTTGGATTTTAATGGGTTTTTAGGTTTCTCTGAGGTTTTTAAGGGGTTTTTTATGGTTTCAGGGAGATTTTAGAGTTTTTTGTTGTTTTTATGTTTTCATGGATTTTAAGGGATTTTTTTTGGATGTTTTTGGATTTTTATGTTTTTAGGGGTTTTTAAGGTTTTTAGAGATTTTGAATGTTTTTAGGGATTTCAGGGTGTTTTAGGGTTTTTCTAGATTTTTAGAATCTTATGGGTTTTTAGGGTTTTTTTGAGTTTTTATGGTTTTTAAGGTTTTTAAGGGTTTTTAATGATTTTAGGGTTTTAAGAGTATTTAGAGTTTTAGTTTTTTTAGGGTTTTTAATCTTTTTAGTCGTTTTGTGGTTTTTAGGGATTCTTAAGGGTTTTTAGGGTTTTTTACTTTTTCAAGGATTTTTAGGGGGTTTTGGATTTTTATTGTTTTTTAGGGTTTTTAGATTTTTTAGGGGGTTTTCATGGATTTTAGGATCTTTTTGGGTTTTTAGGGGTTTTTTGAGTTTTTTAGAGATTTTATGGTTTTTTAAAGGTTTTAGTGGTTTTTTGGGTTTTAGTGTTTTTGAAGATTTTAAGGGGTTTTTGTAGTTTTTTAGAGATTTTAGTTTTTTATGTTTTTATTGATATTTAGGGGGTTTTTAGGATTTTTATGATTTTTAGGGTTTTAGGGATTTTGAGGTTTTAGGGGGGGGGGGGTTAGGGATTTTAGGGGGTTTTAGGGTTTTTTTGATTTTTTAAGTTTTTAAGTGTTTTTTGTGTTTTTTAAAGTTTTAGGGGGTTTAAAGGATTTTATAGTTGTTAGTGATTTTTTAGGGTTTCAATGGGTTTTTAGTGTTTTTTATGTTTTCATGGATTTTTAGTGGTTTTTTAGGATTTTTATGATTTTAGGATTTTTAGGGTTTTAAGTGATTTTGAGGGGCTATCAAAGGTTTTTAAGTGTTTTAGGGTTTTTAGGGTCAAAGGTTTTTTATAGTTGTTAGTGTTTTCTTACGGTTTTTATTGGTTTTATGTGTTTTTGCATTTTTCATATATTTTTAAGGGGGTTTGAGGATTTTTATTGTTTTTAGGTTTTAGGGATTTTGAGGGGGTTTTAGGGGGTTTTAGGGTTTTTAGAGGTTTTCAGAGTTTTTAGGGTCTTTTTGGGTTTTTAGGGTTTTTTGGAGTCTTTTGGGTTTTTAAAGTTTTTAGAGTTTTTAATTTTTTTAAGTGTTTAAAGGGTTTTTAGTGTTTTTATTGTGTTTTTTGGGTTTTTATAGATTTTTAGGGGGTTTTAAGGTTTATAGGGGGTTTGCAGGGCTTTATGGATTTTTAAGTTTACATACGTTTTTATCATTTTTTAGGATTTTTATGGTGTTTCATATTTTTTAGGGTTTTTGGGATTTTGAGGAGTTTTAGGTTTTTTTAGGGGATTTTTGGGTTTTTAGGGTCTTTTGGGGTTTTAGGATTTTTTTGAGTTTTTTAGGATTTTTAAAGTTTTTTTATAGATTTTTAAAAAAATTAGGGTTTAAAGGATTTTTAGAGTTTTTAGTGGTTTTTTGGAGGGTTTTACATTTTTAGGGATTTTTATGGGTTTTTTGGTTTTTTGGTTTTTAGGGTTTTTTCAGGGTTTTTAGGGTCTTTTTGGGTTTTTTGGGTTTTTTGGTTTTTTTGAGTTTTTTTATTTTTAAGGTTTTCCAGAGTTTTTTAACATTTTTTGGAATTTTAAGGGTTTTTAGAGTTTTTAGTGGTTTTATGGGTTTTTTTTGTTTTGGGGGTTTTTAGGGTTTTTAGGGAGTTTCAGGGTTTTACGGGTTTTCATGTGTTTTTTGGGTTTTTTGGGTCTTTTAATTTTTTTGGGTTTTTATGGTTTTTATGAGTTTTAACATTTTTAGTGGGTTTAAGGGTTTTTAGAGTGTTCAATGGTTTTTAGGGTTTTGTGGGTTTTTAGTTATTTTAAGGTGTTGAGGTTTTTTAAGGTTTTTAGGTTTTTTATGGTTTATAGGAGTTTTTATTGTTTTTAGATGTTTTTTGAGTTTTTTAGGGTTTTTACTTTTTCATGGATTTTTAGGTGAGTTTTAGAATTTTTATGGTTTTTAGGAGTTTTAGAGTTTTAGGTATTTTGAAGGTTTTTAGGGGTTTTCTGGGATTTTAGGGACATTTTGGGGTTTTAGGGGTTTTTTGTGTTTTTTATGTTTTTAAGGTTTTTTAAAGTTTTATTAAAGTTTTTAGGGATTTTAAGGGTTTTTAGAGTTTTTAGTGGTTTTTAGGGTTTTATGGGTTTTTAAGGTTTTTTGAGATTTTTATGTTTTTCAGGGTTTTTAGGATTTTTATTAATATTGATGGGTTTTGGGGTTTTTTCAGGGGTTTTTAGGGTTTTTATGGCATTTAAGGGTCTTTTGGGTTTTTTCATTTTTTTAGTTCTTTAGGGTTTTAAAGGTTTTTTTGAGTTTTTTTTACCTTTTTAGTGGTTTAAAGGTTTTTTGTGATTTTGGTGGTTTTTTAGGGGTTTTCAGTGTTTTTAAAGGTTTTTTTGTGTTTTTTTGTGGTTTTAGGGGGTTTTCAAGTTTTTAGGGTTTTTTAAGTTTTCATGGATTTTTAGGGTTTTTTTGGATTTTAATGGTTTTTAGGGTTTTTATTTATTTTGAGGTTTTTCAGGTTTTTCAGGGGTTTTAGCATTTTAAGGGGTTTTAAGGATTTTTAGGGTCTTTTTGTGTTTTTAGGGTTTTTTGAGTTTTTTAGGGTTTTTAAGGTTGTTTAGAGTTTTTTGACGTTTTTAGGAGTTTAAATGGTTTTTATAGTTGTTAGTTCTTTTTTAGGGTTTTTATGGGGTTTTAAGGTTTTTAACATTTTCACATATTTTTAGGGGGGTTTAGGTTTATTATGGTTTTTATGGTTTTTAGGGGTTCTAAGGATTTTGAGGGTTTTTCATGGGTTTATCATTTTTCAGGGTTTTTAAGGTCTTTTTGGGTTTTTAGGATTTTTTGAGTTTTTTAGGCTTTTTAATGTTTTTAGAGTTTTCTAAAAAATTTAGTGGTTTTAGGGGTTTTTAGATTTTTTTAGTTTGTTTTTAGGGGTTTTATTGGTTTTTAGAGTTTTTAGTTTGTTTTTAGGGGTTTTTTTGGGTGTTTAGGGTTTTTTTAAGATTTGTAGGCGTTGTTATAGTTTTTAGGTTTTTTTAGAGTTTTTAGGGATTTTTACACTTTCATTTGTTTTGATGGGGTTTTTTTAGGATTTTTATGGGTTTTGAGGGGTTTTTTTGGGTTTTTAGGGCAAGGAAGATGCGAGGATCGGGATATTCCCAACCCCCCAAATTTTATTATAAAAAAGACGCAGCAGACAAGGGAGGGGAGGGGTCAAAAGACTTGTACCCAAAAACCCTTTACAAACCCAAAACGCAAAAGACCCCAAAAAAAGAAAGATCAAAAAAGGAAATACAAACAAAGCCAAGCAAGAAATGTCCAACAACAGTCCCAACCAAGCAGCAACCAACATCCAGCAGCAACAACACCATCACCATACTCAGCAACTTCATCACCTCCAAAGCATCAGCAACATCACATCTCAGCCAAGCAGCAGCCAACGTCCAGCCCATCAGATTCCAACAACCCATCAGATTCCAACAGCCAGCATCCCACTTCCACCTCAGCAACCAGCAACACCAACACCAATCAACACAACCATACCATATTTCCAGCACCCACCACCTCCATTCAAGGGAAGTGGTAGCCAAAGACCAGTAGCTCATCATCCAACAACTCAATATCCGGCCAAAATTCAGCAGAAACTTATGAAGGAACCAACAACCAGCAGAAAACATCATATAAAAACCCAGAACCCAATGACCATCATTCAACAGTAACAGCAACTCAAAACCAAACCAGCCACAACACAAGAACACGCAGGCCAGCATATCAGAATGAAAACCTGCATCTTTTCCCTTTCCATCCACCATGACCCATTGAGATGCCAGAAAGGCCAGCAAGACCCTCCTCAGGTCCAAACAAGAAGCACAGAACCGAAAACACCATCACCAAGAAGTCACAAAGCCCACCAAACCCATTTATCACTAAAACAAAGCCAAATCTCTTCCAGACGAAGCCACCAGAGTGTCTTTCTGCACCAAATATGAGAGCCAAAGCGCCAAACACCAAGAGACCTGAACAGACGAGACAAAACCCAGATCTGACAAGCATACCTGGAAATCGAGCCAGGCACCCCTCTGTCCAGTCATCGAGACATCCATCGTGCCTGCGTTGATGGTTTTTTAGGGGATGTTTTTTTGAGTTTTTAGTGTTTAATTTTTTTTAACATTTTTAGGTATTTTAAGGTTTTTTAGAGTTTTTAGTGGTTTTGGGGGGTTTTGGGATTTTTTTCATGGATTTTAGGGTCTTTTTTAGTTTTTTAGGATTTTTATGGGTTTTTAGAGTTTTTTAAGGTTTTTAGGGGGTTTAAGGGTTTTGGAGTTTTTTAGGGTTTTTAAGATTTTGATGGTTTTTTAGGTTTTTTAAGGTTTTGGGGTTTTAATGGTTTTTAGGGTTTTTAAGTGTTTTTAGGGTTTTTACGATTTCATGGATTTTTTGGGGATTTTTAGTATTGCTATGGTTTGGAGGGTTTTTAGTTTTTTAGGAGTTTTAGGAATTTTGGAGGGTTTTAGGGGTTTTCAGGGGTTTTTAGAGTTTTTTTAGGCTTTTGGGGTCTTTTGGGGTTTTTTTGGTTTTTTTTGGTTTTTAAGCTTTTTTAGAGTTTTTTAACCTTTTAAGGGGTTTAAAGGTTTCTAGAGTATTTAGTGTTTTTAGGGTTTTTATGGGTTTTAAGGGTTTTAAGATTTTTAGTTGTTTTATGGGTTTTAGGGGGTTTTTAGTGGTTTTAGGGTTTTTTTACATTTTCATGGATTTTTATTATTTTTTAGAGTTTTTGGGGTTCTTAGGGGTTTTCATGATTTTTTTGGGTCTTTTTGGGTTATTAGGGTTTTTTTGAGTTTTTTAAGGGAAGTTTCTTTGAGTTTTTTAACGTTTTTGGGGTTTTAAAGGGATTTATATTTTTTATTAGGTTTTTAGGGGTTTTAATGGTTTTTAGGTATTTTTATGGGGTTGTCAGGGTTCTTAGGGGTTTTTACATTTTCATAGATTTTTAGGGGTTTTTTAAGATTCTTATGGTTTTTAGGGTTTTTAGGATTTTTAGGGATTTTGATTGTTTTAGGGGTTTTCAATGGTATTTAGGGTTTTTCATGGTTTTAGGGTCTTTTCGGTTTTTAGCGGTTTTTTAGAGTTTTTAGGGGTTTTAAGGTTTTTTTAGAGTTTTTTAACATTTTTATGGGTTTTAAGGGTTTTTATATTTATTAGTGATTTTTTAGGGTTTTTATGTGCTTTTAGGGTTTTTTATGTTTTCATCGATTTTTTAGGGTTTTTTGGATTTTTATGGTTTTTAGGGTTTTTAGGTTTTTTCAGGATTTTTAAGGTCTTTTTGGATTTTTAAGATATTTTTGAGTTTTTTATGGGTTTTAAAGATTTTAGAGTTTTTTAACAATTTTAGGGGTTTTAATGGTTTTAGTGTTTTTTTGTGGTTTTATGGGTTTTTAGGGGTTTTTTAGTTATGTACGAGTTTTTATAGTTTTTATGTATTTTTACATTTTCATGTGTTTTTAGGGATTTTATAATATTTTTATTGTTTTTAGGTTTTTTACGGTATTTTGGGATTTTGAGGGTTTTTATGGTTTTAATGTGTTTCGGGGTTTTAGGGGGGTTTAGGGGTTTTAGGGTCTTTTGGGTTTTTAATGGTTTTTTCTATGTTTTTAAGATTTTTTAAGGTTTTTTTGAGATCTTTAACTTTTTAGGGATTTTAAAGGTTTTTAGAGCTCTTTTGTGGGTTTTAGGGATTTTATGGGTTTTTTGAGATTTTTAATGTTTTTAGGGATTTTATGGTTTTCATGGGTTTTTTAGTTTTTTAAGGTTTTTTACATTTTTGGGGTTTTTATGGGTTTTTTAGGTTTTTATGGGTTTTAGAGTTTTTATAGATTTTGAGGGTTTTTAGGATTTTTAGGGGTTTTAGGGGTTTTTAGAGTTTTTGGGGTCTTATGAGGTTTTAGGGTTTTTTTGAGTTTTTATGGGTTTTTAAGGTTTTTTATAGTTTTTTAACATTTTTAGGGATTTTAAAATTTTTAGTGGTTTAAGGGGGTTTTTTCGGTTTTTTGCGGTTTTCCATGGTTTTTAGGGTTTTTAGGGGGTTCTAGGGGTTTTAGTGTTTTTGAGGTTTTTTATAGGTTTTAGGGACTTTTTGAGTTTTGAGTATTTTTTTTGGTTTTTTAAAGTTTTTTTACCATTTTTAGGGGGTTTAATGGTGTTTAGAGTTTTCAATGGTTTTTGGGTTTTTGGGGTTTTTAGTTTTTTCAAGGTTTTTAGGGGTATTTATGGTTTTCAGGGGTTTTTAGTGTTTTAGGGTTTTTTTATGTTTTTTTGGATTTTTAGTATTTTAATGGTTTTGGTGGTATTTTAGGGTTTTTCGGGATTTTGAAGGTCTTTGGGGTTTTTAGGGGGTTTTAGGGTTTTTTGAGGAGTTTAGGTCTTTTTGTGTTTTTAGGGGTTTTTGTGTTTTTAGGGGTTTTAAGTTTTTTTTTGAGTTTTTTAATGTTTTAGGGGATTTAAGGGTTTTTATAGTTTTTTGTGGTTTTTATGATTTTTTTTGGTTTTTATGGGTTTTATTGTTTTTGTGGTTTTTATGATTTTTTTTTGGTTTTTATGGGTTTTAGTGTTTTTGTGGTTTTTAGGGGTTTTTCAGGGTTTTATGGTTTTTATATTTTCATAGGTTTTTCAAGGTTTTTTAGGTATTTTATTTTTTATGAGAGTTTTTAGGGGTTTTAAGTGGGTTTTAGGGTATTTCATGGCTTTTACGGTCTTTTGGGTTTTTTTGAGTTTTTTATGGTTTTTAGGGTTTTTAGAGTTTTTGAACCTTTTTAGGGGTTTTAAGGGTTTTATAGTTTTTAGTGGATTTTTAGGGTTTTTATAGGTTTTTAGGGGGTTTTCAGGGTTTTTTTATGTTGTCATGGTTTGTAGGGGTTTTTAGGATTTTTAGGGTTTTTAGGATTTTAAGGGATTTTGAGGGTTTTTAGGGTTTTTCAGGGGGTTTAAAGGTTTAAAGGTTTTTTAGGGTTTTAATAGGCTTTTAGGGTTTTAGGGTTTTTTTTAGTTTTTATGGTTTTTAAGGTGTTTTAGATTTTTTTTAATGTTTTTGGGGGTTTTAAGGGTTTTTATAGTTGATAGTTCTTTTTTTGGGTTTTTATGTGTTTTTAGGGTTTTTTTTAAGTTTTCATGGATTTTCAAGGGTTTTTATTATTCGTATGGTTTTTAGGTTTTTAGGGTTTTTAGTGATTTTGAGGGATTTTCACGGGTTTTTATGGTTTTAAGGGTTTTTAGGCTATTTTTGGGTTTTAGGGGTTTTTTTGAGTTTTTTAGGGTTTTAAATTTTGTAATGTTTTTTAACGTTTTTAGGGGTTTAAAGGGTTTTAGTGTTTTTAGTGGGTTTTATGGGGTTTTAGGGTATTCAAAAATTTGTAGGTATTTTGATGGTCTTTCGGGTTTTTTTAGGATTTTTAGGGATTTGTACATTTTCATGTATTTTTAAGGGTTATTAGGATTTTTATGGTTTTTAGGTATTTTTAGGGTTTTAGGGATTTTTAGGGTTTGAGGGATTTTTAAACCCTTAAAAATGTTAAAAAACTCTAAAAATTTTAAAAAGCTTAAAAAACTCAAAAAAACTCAAAAAACCCCAAATGACCCTAAAAACCCTAAAAACCCTAAAAAAACTCTAAAAGAACCTTTAAATCCATAAAAACTCTAAAAATACCTAAAATCCATAAAAATCCAAAAAATCCCCTAAAAATCCTTGAAAACGTAAAAAACCATAAAAAGAACAAACAACTATAAAAACCCTAAAAACCCCGAAAAATGTCAAAAAAACCATAAATACCATAAAAATCCTAAAAACCACTAAAAATCCATGAAAATGTAAAAAACAATAAAAACATGAAAACCCCCTAAAACCATAAAAACCCCTAAAAACCATTAAAAACCTTAAAACCCTAAAAACCACTAAGAACTCTAAAAACCATTAAAACCCCTAAAAAGTTAAAAAACTCTAAAAAACTTTAAAACCCTAAAAAATCTCAAAAATCCCTAAAAACCCAAAAGACCTTAAAAGTCAAGGAAAACCCTAAACCCCAATAAAAAACTTAAAAACCCTAAAAATCCATGAAAATGTAAAAAACTGTAAAAATGTAAAAAACCATAAAAACCCATAAAAACCATAAAATCCCCTAAAAACCTTAAAACCCCTAAAAACCCATAAAACCCTAAAAACCCACTAAAAACTTTAAAACCCCTAAAAATCCCTAAAATTTTTAAAAAATTCTAAAAACCCTAAAAAACATAAAAAACCCCAAAAACACAAAAAGACCCTGAAAACCCTGAAAATCCCTGAAAACCCCCAAAAAACCATAAAAAACATCAAAATTCATAAAAACCCTGAAAACCCTAAAAACCATAAAAATCTTAAAAATCCCCTAAAATCCATGAAAACATAAAAAACTAAAAAACTCCAAAAAACCCCAGAAAATCATAAAAACCCATAAAAACCTTAAAAGAAATCCTAAAAACCCCAAAAATCATTTAAAACTATAAAACCATTAAAGCCCCGAAAACAATAAAAAACTCTAAAAACCCATAAAAATGATAAAAAACATAAAAATACCCTAAAATCCTTGAAAACCCTAAAAACCATTAAACCCCCTAAAACCCTAAATAACCCTAAAAACCTTGAAAACCCCCAAAAACTCAAAAAAAACCCTAAAAACCACTAAAACCCCTTAAAATCCCTAAAAACATTAAAAAGTCTAAAAGACCTTAAAACCCCTAAAAACTTAGAAAAACCTTAAAAATCCAAAAAGACCCCAAAACCCTAAAAACCCTGAATAACCCTAAAAACCCTCAAAAACCCTAAAAACCCTAAAAACCCCTAAAAACCATAAGAACCTAAAAACCCAATAAAAATCCATGAAAATGTAAAAAACTATAAAAACCCTAAAAACCCTAAAAACTCCCTGAAAACCATAAAACCTCTAAAAACCATAAAACCCATAAAAACCCTAAAAAACCACTAAAACCTCTAAAAAATTTAAACACCTAAAACGTTAAATATCTCTAAAAAACTTAAAACCCCTGAAAACTAAAAAGAAACCCTTGTTTCTGATGGAAATGGGAGATTTTAAGGGAAACAAAATAGTCTAACAGAGACTAGTCAATGTATCCCTTTTATATTATGAAAGATATGCCATATTTATTTGTTTTTGATTGATTTCTACTCCCCGTGACAGTTTTCTATTTCTAAATAATTGTTAGGTGTTTTGACCTACGATACTTAAAAACTTACATTGGTCGAGAGGATGGGAGGTCAGACTCATCACACCCTTTTGGGGGAGTTATTTCCAACTCCGAGACTCTCTTATAGATTTAAGATATGTTCATAAATCCTTCATTAATTCCCAATTATGAGGTGGGTTATCACAAAATAGAAATTATTTATTAGCATGTGTGGAATTCAGAATCATCTGTATGTATATGAGGTTCTTCATTGATGGAGATATTTGTATGTATCTAAGGTCTCCATCAAGGGTATCCTATTAACATCCTAAAAACCTAAAAACCCATTAACACCCTAAAAAACTGAAAAAACTCAAAACCCTTAAACCCCCTAAAAGCGTTAAAAAGCTCTAAATAAACACAAAAACCCTAAAAAACTCAAAAAACCCTAAAGCCCAAAAAACCCTGAAATACCATAAAAACCCTAAAACCCCCTAAAACCCCTAAAAACCTTAAAAACTTTGAAAAACCCCGAAAACACAAAAAATCTCTAAAAACCACTAAAAACTATAAAAACCCTTAAAATACCTAAAAATGTTAGAAAACTCTAAAAACCTTGAAAACCTGAAAAAACTCAAAAAACCCTAAAAACCCTGACACCCTCAAAATCCATGAAAACCCTAAAAAATTCTAAAAACCAGAAAAATCCATAAAAATCCATGAAAACAGAAAAAACATAAAAAACCCTTGAAAAACAAAAAAACTCCTAAAAACCTTAAAAAACCTAAAAACTCCTAAAAACCCTAAAAACCAACTAAAACCTCTAAAAACCTATAAAACACCTAAAAATGTTAAAAATATCTATAAAACCTTAAAAACCCTAAAAAACACTACAATCCCCGAAAGACCCTAAAACCCCTAAAAACCATTAAAAACCCCCAAAACCCTCAAAATCAATAAAAAATCTAAAAACCATAAAAATCTTATAAAACCCCTAAAAACACATGAAAACATAAAATCCCTAAAAATCCTAAAAAACCCCTAAAACTAAAAAAACCCTACAAACCATAAAAAAATCCTAAAAACCAATAAAAACCTAAAAACCCAATAAAAACACTAAAAACCCTTTAAACCCCTAAAAACGTTAAAAAACTCTAAAAATGTTAAAAATCGTAAAAAACTCAAAAAAATCCAAAAAACCCAAAAAAAACCCCAAAAAACCCTGAAAAACCCAAAAAATCCAAAAAACCCTTAAAAACCCCACAAAATCCCTAAAAATTTTAAAACACCCTAAAAACCATACAAATCCTAAAAAACCCCTAAAAATCCATGAAAACGTAAAAAATCCTCAAACCCAAAAAAACCCTAAAAATGCACTGACAACTATAAAACCCATTAAAACCCCTAAAAACGTTAAAAAACTCAAAAAAACCTTAAAATCCTAAAAACACAGAAAAAACTATAAAAACCACAAAAACCCTAAAAAACCCCTAAAATCCATGAAAACATAAAAAACCCTTAAAACCAACTAAAAACAAAAAAACCCCTGAAAAACCATTGAAAACCCTAAAAATCTCTAAAAACTCTAAAAACCCTTAACACCCCTAAAAATGATAAAAAAAACTCTAAAAAACCATTAAAACCCTAAAAAACTCAAAACAAAAACCCTGAAACCCCTAAAAGACCCTAAAATCCATGAAATCCTAAAAACCTTTGAAAACCCTAAAACCCCTAAAAAATAAAAAACCTTAAAAACCTCTAAAAATCTATGAAAACGTAAAAGACCCTAAAACCCCCTTAAAATCCATAAAACCCCTAAAAATCTTATTAACCCAAAAAATATCATACATACCCTAAACCCCCACTAAAAACTCAAAAAACACTTAAAAACCCTAAAAACGTTAAAACTATAAAAAACCATAAAACCCTTAAAAACAAAAAACCCTTTAAACCCCAAAAAATGTTTAAAAACTCTAAATAACATTAAACCCTAACAAACTCAAAAAACCCAAAAAACCCAAAAAGACCCTAAAAACCCTGAACAATCCAAGAAACCCCTAAAACCCCCTAAAAACCTCAAATCCCTAAAAACCTTAAAAACACTACAAACCATAAAAAACCTAAAAACCCCTAAAAATCCACGAAAACATAAAAAACCCTAAAAACCTAGAAAACCCCATAGAAACCATAAATATTGGTGTGACAATCACCTATACCTCGTTACCCACAACTCGTTTTCGTCTTTTTTCCTTCTAATAAATTTGGGGGGGGGGGGTCGGGAATAGCCTGACCCTCGCATCTTCCTTTCCCATAGAAACCATAAAACCCCCTAAGAACCCATAAAAACTATAAACACCCAACAAAAACTCTAAAACCTTTAAACCACTAAAAATGTTAAAATTCACTAAAAAACCAAAAAACCCCTAAAAACTAAAAAAACCCAAAAACCAAAAAAGGCCCTAAAACCCCCAATGACACGAAAAACCCTAAAAACCATAAAAATCCTTTAAACCCCTACAACGCATGAAAACGTAAAAATTCATAAAAACCCTGAAAACCCCCAAAAAACCATAAAAACCCCTACAAACCTTAAAAAATCCTAAAAACCCACAACACCCTAAAAACCACTAAAAACACTAAAAACCTTTAAAACCCCAAAAATGTAAAAATCTCTAAAAACTTTAAAAACCCCAAAAAACTCAAAATAATCCTAAAAACCAAAAAGGACATGAAAAACTTTGAAAAAAGAATAAAAACCCTTAAAAATGCTCAAAATCCCTCTAAACCCAAAAAATCCTGAAAAACCATAAAAATACTAAAAAATCCCTAAAAACCATGAAAATGTAAAAAACTCTAAAAAACCATAAAAAACTAAAAAGGCACTAATAGATATAAAAACCCATTATACCCCTAAAAATGTTAAGAAACTTTAAAAAACCATAAAACCCCTAAAAAATCAAAAAACTCAAAAAGATACTAAAAAGCCTGAAAACCCTAAAAACCCTAAATACCTCTAAATACCCCTAAAAACCACAAAATCCCTAAATACCCTAAAAACCATAAAAATATTTAAAAGCCCCTAAAAGTACATGAAAACATAAAAAACCATAAAAACCCTGAAAACACCCTAAAAACAATAAAAACCCTAAAACCCCTCAAAAACATAAAAATCCAAAAAATCCCCTAAAAATCCATGAAAACGTAAAAAACCCTAGAAACTCAAAAAAAACAAATGAAAACCATAAGAACCCCTAAAAAACTTTTAAAAAATATAAAAATCCCATAAAAACCCTAAAAAACATTGAAAACTCAACAAAACCTTAAACCCCCTAAAAACGTTAAAAACTCTAAAAAAACCCTAAAAACTCAAAAGACCCTAAAAACCTCGGAAAAACCCTAAAAACCCTAAAGCCCCCTAAAAACCTAAAAACATGAAAACCCCCAAAACAAAAAAAACCCTAAAACCACTAAAAACTCCAAAACCCCTTCGAATCCCTAAAAGTGTCAAAAGTCTCTAAAGAACAATAAAATCCCTAAAAACACAAAAAAAACTCCTAAAAACCCAAAAAGACCCCAAAAACCCTAAAAACCTCTAAAAAGCCTAAGACCCTAGAAAACTATAAAAACCCTTAAAATTCATAAAAACCCTAAAAATCCCTAAAAATCATAAAAACCCAAAAAAATCCATGAAAATCCATGAAAACATAAAAAAACCTAAAAACCCTGAAAACCCCATAAAAACCCTAAAACCCACTAAAAACCCTAAAAACCTATAAAAACCCTAAAACCCCACTAAAAACACTAAAAACCCTTTAAACCCAAAAAAACGTTAAAAAACTCTAAAAACATTAAAACCCTAAAAAACTCAAAAAAAACATTTAAAATCCAAAAAACCCTAAAAGCCCTGAAAAACCCTAAAAACCTTTGAAAACCCCTCAAAATCCATAAAACCCCTAAAAATCCCAAAAAACCATAAAAATACTCAAACCCCCTAAAAATCCATGAAAATGTAAAAAACACATAAAAACCCTAAAAAGCACTAACAACTATAAAAACCCTTTAAACCCCTAAAAACTTTAAAAAACTCTAAAATATAATAAACCCCTACAAAACTCAAAAAAACCCTAAAAACCAAAAAGGCCCTAAAAATCCCTAAAAACCATAAAAATCCCCAAAAAACCCTAAAAACATCAAAATCCCTAAAAATTCTAAAAAACTCTAAATACCATACAAATCCTAAAACCCCCTAAAACCCATAAAAATGCCTAGAAGACTTTAAAACCCCTAAAAACCAAAAAAAAATCACTAAAAACTCTAAAAACTCTTAAATACCCTAAAAAATGTAAAAAAACTCTAAAAAACTTGAAAATACCCTAAAACCCCAAAAGACTCTAAAAGCCATGAAAAACCCTAAAAACCCATAAAAACCCCTAAAATTCCTCAAAAATAATAAAAACCCTAAAAAACCCCTCAAAATACAAGAAAATGTAAAAAAAACCCTAAAAACACCTGAAAACCATAAAACCCCTAAAAACATTAAAACCCCCTAAAAACCAATAAAAACCCCGTAAAAACTCTAAAACCCCTAAAAACCCCTAAAAGAATTAAAAAACTCTAAAAACTCTAAAACCACTAAAAACAAAAAAAACCCAAAAAACCCAAAAAACCCAAAAAAACCCTAAAATCCCTAAAATCCTTCAAAATCTATAAAAACCCTAAAAACACCTCAAAACCATAAAAAACCTTCAAATCCCCTAAAAATCAATGAAAACGTAAAAAAAATAAAAAATCTAAAAAACACCTAAAAACCAAAAAATCCACTAAAACATTAAAAACCTAAAAACCATTGAAAACTCTAAAAACCCTCAAACCCACTAAAATGTTAAAAAAAACTCTAAAAAACCATAAAAAACTCTAAAAGACCCTAAAAACTCTAAAACCCCCTTAAAAACCCTAAAACCCTAAAACCCAAAAAACCCCTAAAACCCCTAAAAAAACCTAGAAAAAACCCAAAAACCCAAAAAAACCCCTAAAAACCAGTAAAAACTTTAAAAACCCTTTAAATCCCTAAAAATGTTAAAAAACACTAAAAAACCTTAAAACCCAAAAAAAACTCAAAAATCAAAAAAAAAACCAAAAAGACCCCAAAAACCATGAAAAAACCTGAAAACACTAAAACCCTTGAAATCCCAAAAAACCCTCAAATCCATAAAAACCCATAAAAATCCTTGAAAACCTATTAAACCTTAAAAACCATAAAAAACCATAAATAACTTAAATAACACTAAAACCACATAAAAACCCTAAAAACCCACTAAAAACTCTAAAAACCTTTTAAACCCCTACAAATATTAAAAATCTCTAAAAAAATTAAAAAACCATAAAAAACAAAAAAAAAACCATAAAATCCTAAAAGCCTCAAATCCTAAAAAACCTCAAACCCCTAAAAATCCCTCAAAAAACCCCCAAAACCCTCATAATCCTTAAAAACCCTAAAACCCCTAAAAACCATAAAAACCATAAAAATCCAAAAAAACCCTCTAAAAATACATGAAAACATAAAAATCTCTAAAAACACTGAAAAATCCCAAAAAACCCTGAAAATTCCCTAAAAACCATAAAACCCCTATAAACCTTAAAAAACCCAATAAACCCATATACCCTTTAAAAACTCTAAAAATTCAAAAAACCTAAAAAACTCAAAATTCCCCTAAAAACCCTAAAATCCCTGGAAAACTCTCAAAACCCCTAAAACCCCCCAAAACCATAAAAATCCTAAAAACCCCTAAAAATCCATGAAAATGTAAAAAACCCTAAAAACCCATAAAAAACCTAAAAAACACTAAAAACAATAAAACCCCTTAAAATCCCTAAAAACGTTATAAACTCCAAATAACCTTAAACTCCCTAAAAAACTCAAAAAATCCTAAAATGCCAAAAAGACCCTAAAAATCCTGAAAAAAACATTAAAACCCTAAAAACCCTTGAAGAACCATAAAAACCCTCAAAATCACTATAAACCCTGAAAACCCCTAAAAATCAAAACAAATACTAAAAAACCCCTAAAAACAAAAAACCCCTAAAAACCTTGAAAACCTCTAAAAAACATAAAAATCCCTAAAAGCCTTTAAAAACCTAAAAACCCCTAAAAACTATAAAAACCTTTAAAACCCTTAAAAATGTTTAAAAACTCTAAAAACTCAAAAAAATCCTAAAATAATCCAAAACCCTAAAAACCAAAAAAGACCCTAAAATCCATGGAAACCCCTAAAAACCCTTGAAAACCCTAAAAAAACAATAAAAACCTTAAAAATCCAAAAAAGCCATAATAACCCTAAAAATCCACTAAAAACTCTAAAAACCCTTAAAACCCCTATAAATGTTAAAAACTCAAAAAAAACCTTTAAAACCCTATAAAACATGAAAAAACCCTTAAAACCCCTAGAAAACCCTAAAACCCTTCAAAATCCCTAAAAACTCTAAGATCTCGTAAAAACCATAAAAATCTTAAAAATCAACTAAAAATCCATAAAAACATGAGAAACCCTAAAAAATCTAAAAAAACACAAAAACCATAAAACCCCTAAAAACCTTAAAAAACATAAAAACCCTAAAACCCATTGAAAAATATGAAAACCCTTAAACCCCCTAAAAATGTTAAAAAACTCTAAAAAATTAAAAAACACTGAAAAATCAAAATGACCCTAAAAACCATAAAACTCCCTAAAAACATTAAAACCCACAAAAAAATATATCCTAAAATCCACTAAAAACTCTAAAAACCATTAAAATTCCTAAAAATGTTAAAAACCTCTTAAAATCCATAAAACCCTAAAAACTCAAAAAAAACCCTAAAAGCCCAAAAAACCCAAAAACCCAAAACCCCCCCTAAAATCCCTAAAATCCCTAAAACCCATGAAAAACCCTAAAAACCCTCAAAATCCTTGAAAACCCTAAGAAGCCTTAAAACCCAAAAAAACCTAAAAAACCATAAAAATCTATGAAAACGTAAAAAACCCTCAAAACCCTGAAAACCCCCACAATACCATAAAAACCCCTAAAACCTTAGAAACCTTAAAAACCCATAAAACCCGAAAAACCACTATAAACTCTGAAAACCTTTAAAACCTCTAAAAATGATAAAAATCTCTTAAAACCTTTAAAAACCCAAAAAAACCAAAAAAATTCAAAAAAGTCCCTAAAAACTGTAAAAACCATAAAAATCCTAAAAAACCTAAAAACCATAAAAATCCAAAAAACCCCTAAAAACACATGGAAACATAAAAATCCCTAAAAACACTAAAAACCCCTAAAAACCATAAAAACCCATATAAACCTTAAAAAACTCTAAAACCCCATTAAAACCCTAAAAACCCAATAAAAGCACTAAACCCCTAAAAACTTTAAAAAACTCCAAAAACTCTAAAACTGTAAATAACTCAAAAAACCCCTTAAAACCTAGAAAGACCCTAAAACCCTTGAAAACACCTATAAAATCCTATAAAATCCTCAAAATACCGGAAAAAACTAAAAAAGCAGTAACAACTATAAAAACACTTAAAACCCCTAAAAACTTTAAAAAGCTCTAAAAACCTTAAAACCTCTAAAAAACTCAAAAAAACCCTAGAAACCCAAAAGACACTAAAAACCCTAAAAGCCCCTAAAAACCTGAAAAACCCCTTAAAACCATAAAAAACCTCAAATCCCTAAAAACCCTAAAAACCCTAAAAACTCATAAAAACCAAAAAAATCCTAAAAAACACCTAAAAATCAATGAAAATATAAAAAACCCTAAAAATACTGAAATTCCCCCAAAACCATAAAACCTCATAAAAAACTTTAAGAACCATAAAAAACACTAAAAACTCAAAACCCTTAAACTCCCTAAAAAAGTTAAATCCCACTGATACTGAACAGCCTCCCCTACCTGTTGGCCTACCTAGAGATGAGACAGGGGACACTGTAGGCCCTGCTGCTCCGACCTCTAGGGAGATACTTTTACCTAGTACTTATTTTGATCCGAAGCATCTTGCAACCCATTAAGTTCTAGTCATTGGGTCACCTTCCTGTGATTTCATTTTTGCTGATGGTAATCCCTACTTGGTCCTAATTCTGGATGCTACCAAGTAGTCCAAGGTCTATTATACAGAGCTGGTACCCATGCTTGTGGTTAAATCTGCAGCTCTAATAAATGAGGCACTGTCTCTAGCCTCTTCCCCTAACAACGTTGGGGAAAAAGACTCTGCCAGATGTGTTGATGACATAGTGTTGGAGACACCAGGTGATTTTTAGGGTACCACTGGAGCCCTGGCTGTTAATGTTCCAGTCATGATAGTTGATCTGGGACTTTCTGTGGTTAAGGTGGTACCAACCGAGAGCTCTTCTGAGCATGATTTGAGTGTAGATTCTTTCACAATGGAATCTTCAGACAATGATTCTATGAGGAAACTTGATGAGACTCCATCCACATAAATAGTATGCACCTTGAAAAAATTCAATCCACTGTATGGGGATTTCTCAAGTGACATGGTTGAGGATTCTCAGGACCAAGATGATGGTGATGAACCTACCACTAGTCCTAATTCCATAGAACAACCTGAGGATAGACACAATCGGTGGAAAAGTATTTTGATCTGGAACCCATAAATTAGCCTACTGGCAAGGCCATAAAAAAGGGAAATAAGGGTAAAGGGAAGGGTAACAACTCCCATTCCAAACCAGTCAATGAGGAACTACCTCTCTTTGGGGGCTGTACACCCCTCTCCCAATGAGGATCATGTTTTGGAATTACCAAGGGCTTGGGAACTCTCACATGACCACAACCCTTCGACACTTTCTTCTTTCTAATAAGCCAATGCTCATTGGGATTGTTGAGCTCATGTTGAATTTTGGAAATTAGAAGGGTTTCAACTGGACCTGACTTGGTTACTCCCTTGTTTCTCATAATATAGAGGACAGTGCTTTAGAACCCTTATGGGTTATAAAGCATGATGATTTCCAGGTTCTAACCTATGAGGCATGCTCTCATGTTGTCTCCCTCTCAATCCACTTGCAAGCTTCCACTTTAACCCTATCCTTTGTGTATGCATCCTACTTGTGCACTAGGAGGAGGGACCTTTGGAGGAAGCTGGTTAAATTAAATGAAAATATATCCCAAAATTGTATTTTTATTGGTGATTTCAACACTATTTTGAGACCGGATGAGAAGATTGGCCCCAACTTCTCTCGTACTGCTATAGAGGATTTCTCTTCTTTCTTGGATCAATGTAACCTCACTGAAGTACCCATTTCTGGTGAATCATTTACTTGGGAAAGGTTTAATATTAATGTAATATAGGTGAGTAATCTTGACAGGTGTTTCTCCCAAATTAGTGACAGGAGTTCCCTATTGGTTATCTCGGGGTTCACCCTTCCCAAGTTCAACTCGGATCACAATCCCCTTGTTGTTGATCTTAAGGAAGGAATTACTAGGTCAGTCCCTTTTCCCTTTAAATTTAATAATTCTTGGATTACTATTCCTGGATGTAGGGAGGTGGTTATCAATGGGTGGAACAACACCTTTCAAGGAAGCCCGCATTTTATTATGGCTTCTAATCTTAAGAAGATTAAATGCCTTCTGGAAGAATGGATAATGAACTCCTTTTCTAGTATGAATGAAGAAATTAAGGCTACTAAATCTCATCTTTCCCTATAATATATTTCTAATTAGTAGCAAAAAACACCTTTCTTGGAGGAGCTACAACCTCATTCCAAGTTGGATGATCTCCTGGCTCTTAAGGATAAGCTGGAAAAGAGTCAATTTAATGTTGTGTGACTCAAGGATGGGGACAGAAATTCCAAATTCTTCCATTTTTTTCACATGTAGAAAAGGGAAAAGAATAACCTAAATTCCATCCTCATCAATGATTCCACTTTCACATCTGCGAATGACATCTCTAATGCTATTATGCATTATTTTCAGTCATTTTATAATGAGGATGGTACTGATTCTATTCATCTATCTGACTCCATTTTAACATGTATTTCTGATCACAAAAACAAGGCCTTAATAGATTCCCCCTTTGAAGAGGAAGACAAATTTGCATTGTTATCTCAAAATATGGACAGTACAGTGGGTCCGGATAGGTTTACCGACACTTTTTCATGTTCTATTGGGATTTCATGCATGTGGAGATCACCAGTGCTATCAGGGAATTTTTTTCTCTCCAGTTCAATCCCGCATAGAAGAAACTACAATTTTATTTCTTTGATTTCAAATAAGTAAAATTCCATCGATATGGGGGACTTATGTCTAGTTTCTATTGGGAACACCATTCCCAAAATTATAAGCAAAATTCTGGTCATTAGATTGGGGAAGATTTTATGGGATCTCGTAACCCCAAATCAATTTGGTTTTTTTCCTAGGAGGAGTATTAAAACCTATCTTTACATAGCCTTGGAAAGCATTAACATCATGAGGAAGGAAAAAAAGCATGGGAGATTTTATTTGGAATTAGATATTTTGAAGGCCTTTGATACCATTAAGTGGTGTTTCATCTTCAAAGTTCTAAAAAATTATGGATTTTCCAACACTTTCATTAAAATGATCAACACTATTTTGACTAGTTCTAGGGTCTTTGTCCTTATCAATGGTTCCCCAATGGGTTTCTTACAATACTCCAGTGGCTTCAGATAGGGGGATTTTCTCTCTGGTCTTCTCTTTGTAATTATTGAGGATTACATGAGCCGATGTATTTCTGAACTTGTGCATGCTAGAATATACAATCCAATTAAGACAAGGAGGGACCTTTATCTGCCCTCGCATATTCTTTATATGGATGAAATCCTTCTATTTTTGCATGCCAAGAAGAACATTCTATCTTTAATCAGACTAATCTTTCATCCTTATGAATGTATGGCTGGGCAAACCATTAGCTGGAAGAAATATTTCATTGTCTTCGGCAAAGGGGTTTTGGTCTCCAGGAAACTCCGCATTGCTAGTTCGCTTGGGGTTAAAAGAGGCACTCTCCCCTTTACATATTTGGGCATCCCTCTATTTGGGGGCAAGGCCAAAAGCTACTACCTTAAGGCCATCTCAAATAATATCACTCAATAACTGGCCTAGTGGAAAGGAAAGTGTTTATCTCGGGCTGGTAGGTTTTGCTTGATTAATTCTATTATTACCTCTATGTTCATCATGTGTTTTCCATCTATAGATGGCCGACTAGCCTTGTCAAAAATTTGCATGTCAAAATTAGGAATTTTTCTTGAATGGGATGAATCAGTGGAATGAAGTTGTTCACTATAGCTTGGAAAGATTTCACTAAGCCTGTTGATATGGGTGGGTTGGGCATTAAAGATCTCAGGAGGTTTAATTATGATTTTCTAGGAAAGTTCACCTGGAATATTCTTAACCCACATGATGATGGTTTGCACATTCCTCGTGATTGGTTCACCCAGAGACTTTGTGATGGTTTCACTGGTTACATTCCTTCCTCTGGTTATCCTTCACTTCAATCCTTATATAAGGATGTCATTTCTCATTCAAAATGGGTTGTTTCAAAGCAATCGACTCTGAACTACTGGGCAACCACATGGCTTGAGAGGCCCCTATCTAAAATTTTGTCTCCTCCACATGAGTTGAAAGACATGTCTATTGCTACTTTCTTTCAACAAAGTGGGGACTTACATGTGAGTCTCCTGAACCACATTGTTTTTCAGATGCAGTGATATATGTTCATGGACAAGGATGCTGTTATTTGGAAGCTGAACATGGTTTCCCAGTTTAATACACGTGACTTCTACTAGATGAAATTCTCTCAAAGAATTATTCTTCCATCTTGGCTGTTAAAATTCAGAAAACCTATTATTCCACCTACTCATCAAATGATTCTTTGGAAAATATGGATAAATAGGATGCCTCTTCAAGAGTAGACAAAGATAGTTCGGTGGAACCTAGTTTTCATGTGCTATCTTTGCTTACAATCCAAGGAGAGCATTATGCATGTTTTCCTTCATTGTAAACATGCAGATGATCTTTGGGTGCATCTGCAATAGAGATTTGGCTTGAAGTGTAGCATACAGGGGGTGGTATGTGAGTAGGTACAAAACCTGCTACTTGTTGGTGTCGCAACCACTATTTATTATATATGGGTTTCTTGAAACACGATGGCCTTTAACTGCCAACCTTGCTCTTTCCATGGTGGAGTGGTGATGATCCACAAGGAGATCAAAGCAGCATACCTCATACAAAAAAGTTTGATGGAAAATGATGTTAATGATCTGCTACTCTTACGTTTACTTGGAGTTGTTGGTAGGAGAAAAAATCCACAGGTGTTTAAATATATTATATGGATCCCTCGATTCCATCATGAATAAAGGTCAATGTGGACAGTGCGACGCTTAGAGTCGAGGTGTGGTGGGGTATTTCGTACCTATAAAGGCTTTTTGAAGGGACACTTTTACCACTTTATCAAAAGTGGATGTGCTTATAAAGTAGAGCTATGGGCTATTATGAAGGCGGTCAAGTTTGCGACCCAATTCGGGTGGAACTCACTTTGGCTTGAGTCAGACTCGATGCTAGAAGTGGATGCTCTCAAGAAAAAATCAAGGAAAGTCCCCTATAGACTTCTACACACTGGATTTAATTTCTCAATCTCTCTCAGGCTCTCACTCTGAATGTCACACATGCCTATAGGGAGGTCAAAACGGTGGCAGATGCACTCTCTAAAAAGGAAACTGAGGAACGGAGCTCACTGTGGTCCTTTGTCACTCCACTTTTTTGTGCGCCCTACGTGGACTCTGAAGGGTGACCTATAAACCCATGCTTGTAAACCCTCCTTGTAACTTTTTTTATAAAGTTTGGGGGGGGCACACATGTTTGTCTCAGAAATTTCTTCATCCCTAAAAGGTTAGAAAAACTCTAAAAAACCTTAAAACCCCTAAAACCCCCAAAAAAACCTAAAAGCCCTAAAAGACCCTAAAATCCATGAAAAATCCTAAAAACCCTTGAAAAAAACCTAAAACCCTAAAAAATAATAAAAATCCCCCAAACCCCTAAAAATCCAGGAAAATGTAAAAAATCCTAAAAACCTTGATAAAACATCTAAAAACCATAAAACCCCCTAAAAATCTTTAAAAACCCTAAAAACCCATAAAAACCCAAAAACCCTATTAAAAACTCTTAAAACCCCCAAAAACCATAATAATGATAAAAAACTATAAAAATCCTTAAAACCCTAAAAAATATAAAAAACCGCTAAAAACCCAAAAGACCCTGAAAACTCCAAAAAAACATAAAACCACAAAAAAACTCCTAAAAACCTTTAAAATTTTAAAAACACTAAAAAATCCTCAAAACCATAAAAATCCTAAAAATCCTATAAAAATCCAAGAAAATGTAAAAAACCCTAAAAATTCTAAAAACCCCATGAAAACCATAAAAACCCATAAAAACCATAAAAAACCTAAAAACCCATAAAAACCATAAAAAACCTAAAAATCCATAAAAACCGAAAACCATTGAGAAATCTAAAAACACATAAACCATCTAAAAATATTAAAAACTGTAAAAAACCATAAAACCCTAAATAACTCAAAAAGACCTTTAAAACCCAAAACCCTTGAAAACCCCTAAAAACCCTAAAACCCCCCAAATACCACAAAAACCCTAAAAACCTTGACCCCCCCCAAACCACTAAATACTCTAAAACCTTTAAAATCCCTAAAAACAATAAAAAATCTAAAAACCCTTTAAATCCCAAAAAAAAATTCAAAAATACCCTAATAACCCAAAAAGACCCCAAAAACCATGAAAAACCCCTAAAAACCCAAAAACCCTGGAAAAACTCAAAAATCCTCAAAATCCCTAAAACACTAAAAAACCCTAAAAAACCATAAATACCTAAAAAATCCATAAAATGTAAAAAACCTAAAAAACCATGAAAAACACTTAATAACCATAAAAACCACTAAAAACCCTAAAAACATTAAAAAACCATAAAAACCCATAAAAACCCTAAAAACCACTAAAAACACTAAAACCTTTTAAACCCCTAAAAACTTTAAAAATATCAATAAAACCTTAAAACCCCTAAACCCCTCAAAACCCAAAATCCATCAAAATACCTAAAAACCAAAAAAACCATAAAAATCCTAAAAAACCCCAAAAAACAATGGAAACATAAAAATCCCTAAAACCCCTGAAAAAAAACCCCTAAAACCCCTAAAACCCCATACAAACCTTAAAAACCCTAAAACCCATAAAAACACTAAAAACCCCCTAAAAACACCAAAAGCCTTAAAAACCCCAAAAAACATTAAAAAACTCTAAAAACTTTAAAAACCCAAAAACACTCAAAAAAACCCTAAAAACCCCAAAAGACCATAAAAACCCTAAAAAATCCTAAAACCCCCTCAAAATCCCTAAAAACTCTAATAAAACCTAAAACCATAAAAAAACTAAAAACACTAAAATTTCACGAAAATGTAAAAACATCAAAAAATCCATGAAAACGTAAAAAACCCTAAAAAACCATAAAAACCCTAAAAAGGACAAACTAATATAAAACCCTTAAAACACCTAAAAATGTTAAAACTCTAAAAAACCTTAAAAACCCTAAAAAACTAAAAAAGAAACACTAAAAACCCAAAAGACCCTAAAAACCTAAAAACCCCTAAAAAACCTAAAACCCCCCCAAAACCCCTAAAAACCCTAAAAACCCCCCAAACCCCTAAAAACCATAAAAATACTAAAAACCCCTAAAAATACATGAAAATGTCTAAAATTATTAAAACCCCCTAAAAAAATACAAAACCTTTAAAACCCCTAAAAACCATTAGAAACTCTAAAAACCCTCAAACCCTTTAAAAAGTTAAAAAACTCTAAAAACCCTTAAAACCTGTAAAAACCCAAAAGACCATAAAATCCATGAAAAACCCTAAAAGCCTTCAAAAAAATAAAAAATCATAAAAACCCCTAAAAATATAGGAAAACATAAAAAATCCTTAAAACCCAGAAAAACCCTTAAAAACTATAAAACCCCTTAAAACCTTAAAAAACCCTAAAAACTACAAAAACCCGGAAAAATAACTTAAAATTCTAAAAACCCTTAAAACCCCTAAAAATGTTTAAAAACTCTCAAAAACCTTAAAAACACTAAAAACAGAGAAAACACTTAAAAACTCAAAAAGACCCTGCACCTACCTTGCCCTAAAAAACCCAAAAGACCCTGAACACCCCTGAAAAACCCTCAAAACCATAAAAGTCCTAAATTCCAATAAAATTCCATGAAAATGTAAAAAACCATAAAGATATTAAAAACCACTGAAAACCATAAAAACCCTTTAAAACCATAAAAAAATATAATAACTCAAAAAAACCCTAAAAACCATTGAAAACTTTAAAAACCCTTAAACCCACTAAAAGAGATAGGAGACCTATCGAGGATTCCTTGATGGTGCTGGCGGTGATCCTTCCTCCTCCCCCCACGGGGGAGGAATTCCTGCCTGATGTCGATCGGAATCTGGTCTTCATCCCTCCCCTTGTGCCTGATCTCCTTCCCCCGTTCCCTTGCATTGAGATATCCCCGAAGGTCCCTAATTTATATGAGGGATACCCATATCTATCAATTTCAGATTCGGAGTTCCAAGAAACTTCTTCTCTTCATAGTCTGACCCTGGTTGTGCAGTTTGTGAATCGTCATCCCTCGGTCATCTCCTTTGACATATTTATTTTTGATTCCTGGAATCTTCAAGACCATGTGACTTTTGGCTTAATGGATATTCGTCATCTCATGATTCACTTCTCGATGGAGGAGGACTTGATCTGTGCCTGGTCCTCAGCCCCTTAAAGCTTCAATGGGATTAGGTCTATCCTCTTCAGATGGAGCTTCGATCTTCACATGAATCGTGACTCGCCGATGGTTTCCATTTGGGTTAGGTTTCCAAAACTCCCTCTCCATTTCCAAAATTTAGTGATCGTCTGTATTCTAGGGAACCTTGTGGGTTGCTTCTTGTGTTCTAATAGCAGAACTCAGGCTGTTTTCCATCCAATTGCTCCACGGGCTTGTGTGGAGGTGGATGCTTCCAAAGCGCTTGTTGACTTTGTCTGGATTGCCGTTGGTAAGTAATTCTTGTACAAAAAACCTGTTATCTTTGAATCAACGGTGGTATTTTTCTCTTCTTGCAAGAAGATGGGCCATTTTTATGCTGACTTTAGGCATGGTAGATGAAGCAGAGGGGATGTGGTGATGAATCATGGAGTTCATGACTTAGGTTTTCCGGTGCGGATTGATGTGCTTTTAGGGGATCAAGTGGTGGTGCCTTCTGAAGAGGTCCCCCTGAATCCGACTTTGATGCTTGCACCGAGGGTATTAGATGTTTTCGATAGGCTGAAGCAGGACTTTGGACATGGGTGACAAGGTGATGATGAACTCTTTTGAAGGGGGCAATGATCTTGTTGTGCAGGGTAGCATGCACCAGACTTTGGATGATAATGGTATGGTGGTGGATGGTGACTAGAGGGCTGTTGCGTGTGATGGTATTGATGGAAAATCTAGGATCCAGGCTCACACTGGTGCTTCTTGTGAGGGGGAAGCAAAGGGACTACAGGCCATTTCATCTGCGGTGCAGGCCGGGGCAGAGGAATTGGATGCCTTAGTGTCTGCAGTTCATACAGAAGTGCCTCCTTCTGGGAATGTGGGAGGGGTGGCTGAGATGCAAGAAAATAGTCCTGTCATTGGGCAGGATGGCATAAGGGTGGTGCAAGCTTTGGCTGGCATCCCCTTGTGTAATAGTTTTTTGAGTCTCGAGGCTTTATCTAAGGGTGCGGCTATGGCATTGGATGTTGTGGGTGGGCAGGGGATGGTGGAGGAACAAGGGGAAGCAGCCAATCTGGAGGGTGGGACCCAGACCGGTCTGTTGGAGGACCCCTTCCATGATTTGTGTTGTTCGAGTTCTGGGGTGGTACTGTGGGCTTTTGATGAGGAGGATGTTGCAGTAGCATCTGGTAGTGCGGCTGAGAAGGCTGAGAATGGGAAGGTAGATGTAGAGAGTGGTTCGGTGAACCAGGGGCCTGTGGCCAGGCTGGCTGGCACTGCTGGGGGTGCGCTTGTGGAAGGTAAGGTGCATGAGCAGGGGGAGGGAGCTTATTAGAGAGATATGGCCCACTTTAGTCAGGTTTTGGGGGAGGAGGCTAAGCAGGGGGTAGTGCATAGTCAAGTGGAGATGGCGGAGCAGTTTTCTATGGTGATGGAGGGTCCCCCGTGGCATGGGCAGGGGCCTTTGGATTTGGTGGTGCATGAAGGGGATTCTGCTGGTGAATCTTTGCAGGGGGCTCTAGCTCAGTTTGCTCATGAGCAGGGGGAGGCTGCTGAACGTAGGGAGGTGATGAAGCCAGTTGTGGAGGTCTGCATGTCGCCTAGGGAGGAGGGGCGATTGCAGCTGGCCCTGGTGGAGTCTCCCCACATGTCGCGTGTCTGTTCCCTAAATCAGGAAACCTCCTTCATTCCTGATCAAGTTTTTTTCCAGGAGGATGCTCGAAGGATGAATTATAATATGAATTTTATCAGTAAGGAGAGGTCTTTACTAGAGGTGGCCCTTCCATATGGGAAGGAAAACAATTCTGTAGGGGTCTCTTTGGAACCTCGAAAGAGAAAATCGAGGAAGGACTATTTCACCTTGCCAAACACAGTGTCCACGAGAGCCTCTTTCAAAGCTAAGAAAGTTTCCTCTAGAAGGGGACACTACTAGAAATTTTAACTTTCCCAACGCTTCTATACCAACGGTTTGTAAAAACCGTTGGTATAGGTCCCCTTTCCCAACGGTTTGGCCAAACCGTTGGGAAAGGGTATGGATTTCCCAACGGTTTGGCCAAACCATTGGGAAAAGTCCACTTTGTGGCCACCTTTCCCAACGGTTTTCCAAAACCGTTAGGAAAGGTGGCCATATACCAACCTTGCACCCAGAATTCTGGGACCTATACCATGTCAAAATCGTTGGTATAGAACTATACCAACGTTTTTGACAACTGTTGGTATAGGTCCGTTGATTTTTTATCAGATCTTCTTACCGAGAACATTATATAAATCAAAATTTAAAATAATTATGAGAATGCATATATATATTTATGTAATTATGTTCAAAAAAGTCATGTTAGGTTAGTGGTTAAGTCGTTCAATGATAAACTAGGGGTCCTGGGATCAAATCCCAGCGAGTGTTTTTTTTAAATACATATACCAACGGTTACATAACCATTGGCATAGATTTTCATAATACTTATACGAGCGGTTTTCCCAAAACCGTTGGTATAGACCTATCCCAACGACTTACTTGGCAACGGTTCTCCAAACTGTTGGTATAGGCTATACCAATGGTTTGGAGGCCTATACCAACGGTTCCAAACCGTTGGTATAGGATAGTTTTCCAGTAGTGGGAGGTCGGTCTATCAAATCACAACCTAATGTAGAGCTGCAACGTCTCAGAGATTACTACACCTTCTTCCTAAAGCAATATGAATCATCTGAATGGGAGTCAGTGGAGTCAGATGCTTCTTCTGGTTATGGTGCTCATGGGGACCCACTTGGGGTTGGAGATGTTGATTTGTAGCTCCTGATTTTTTCTCTGTTTTTTCTTTTTGGGTCTTTTGGGTCTTTTGGGATGTGTGGGGTGTCCAGGGTTTTTCGGTGTGGGTTGATTGACCCCACCCTCCCTTGTCTGCTGTGTCTGTTTTTTTCTAATAAAATCTGGGGGGGTCAGGTATAGCCTGGCCCTGTACCTACTTTCCCTTAAACCCGCTTAAAATATTAAAAAACTCTAAAAACCCATAAAAACCCTAAAAACTCAAAAAACCCTAGAAACCCTAAAACCCCTTAAAACCCAAAAAACCCTAAAAACAATGAAAAACCCCAAAAACCCTAAAAAACCTAAAAACCACTAAAAAATTTATAACCCTTTTAAATCCCTAAAAATGTTAAAAAACTCTAAAAAACCTTAAACCCTGAAAAAATCAAAAAACCCCTAAAAACCCAAGAGACCCAAAAATCCCAAAAACCCTAAAACCCATGAAAAACCCTCAAAATCCTAACAACCCTAAAACCCTAAAAACCATGAAAACCTAAAAAAACCATTAAAATAAATGAAAACCTTAAAAACCCTTTAAACCCCTGAAAACCATAAAACCCCCTAAAAACCTTAAAAAATCCTAAAACCCATAAAAACCCTAAAAACCCTAAAAACTCGAAAAGCCTTTAAAACCCCTAAAAATGTTATAAATCTATAAAAAACCTTAAAACCCATAAAAAACTCAAAAAAACCCCTAAAAGACCCTAAAAATCCTCAAAAACTCTGAAAACCATAATTTTTTAAAAACCCCTAAAAACACATGAAGACATAAAAATCCCTAAAAAAATCTAAAAACCCCCTAGAAACCAAAAAACCCCTACAAACCTTAACACACCCTAAAAACAGATAAAAATCCTAAAAACCACTAAAAACACTAAACCCCTTAAAACGTTAAAAAACTCTAAAAACATTAAAAACCCTAAAAAACTAAAAAATCACTAAAACCCAAAAAGACCCTTAAAACCCTAAAAAATCCTGAAAACACTCAAAATCCCAAAAAAACCCTAAAACACCTTTAAAACCATAAAAATAAAAAAAAAACCCTAAAATACATGAATATGTAAATAACCCTAAAAACTCATAAAAACCCTAAAAGGCACTAACAACTATAAAATCCCTTAAAACCCCAAAAATTGTAAAAAAAACAATAAAACCCTAAAAAATCCTAAAAAACTCAAAAAAACCCTAAAAATACAAAAAAACCTTAAAATCGCATACAAGCCATAAAAACCCTGGAAAACCCTAAATAACCTTAAAATCCAAAAAAAACACTGAAAATCTCTAAAAACCATAAAAATCCTAAAAATCCATAAATATCCATAAAAACATAAAAACCCCTAAAAACCATAAAAACCCCTAAAACACTAAAAACTCTAAATCCCCTTAAATCCCCTAAAAAGTTGAAAATTGATAAAAAACCTTAAAACCCTAAAAAAAACCAAAAACCCAAAAGACCCTAAAACCCAAGAAAAATCGTAAAACCCCTGAAAACCCAAAAAATTCGAAAAAACCCGAAAAAACCCGAAAAATAATAAAATTCCATAAAACCCCATAAAAATCAATGAATATGTAAAAAAACCTAAAACCCCCAAAAACCCCTGAAAACCATAAAATCTCCCAAAAACCTTAAATACCACTAAGAACCCATAAAACCCAAAATAACACTAAATACTCTAAAAAACCTTTAAACTATTAAAAATGTTAAAAACTCTAAAAAACCTTAAAACCGTAAAAAAACACAAAAAAACCTAAAGCCCCCAAAAGACCCTACAACCCTGAAAATCACTAAAACCCCTAAAACCACCTAAAAACCCATAAAAACATCAAAATCCCTAAAACCCTAAAAAAAATCCCCAAAACCATAAAAATACTAAAAAACCACTAAAAATCAATGAAAATGTAAAATACCCTTAAAACTCTAAAAAACCCCTAAAACCGTAGAATCCCCTAAAAACTTTAAAAAACCTAAAAACCCATAAAAACCCTAAAAACCTTTAAAAAAATTAAAAACCCTTAAACCCCCTAAAATTGTTAAAAAACTATAAAAAGCCATAAAAACCCTAAAAAACTCAAAAAGACCTAAATACCATAGAAAACCCTGAAAACCCCTAAAAACCTTAAAACCCCCTAAAAACCCTAAAAAACATAAAAATATTAGAAAGCCCCCAAAACCAAAAAAAACACTAAAAAAACACTAAAAACCTTTAAAATATTTAAAAACATTAAAAACTACAAAAACCCAAAAAAACTCAAAAAAATCCTAAAAAACCAAAAAGAACCCAAAAACCCTATAAAACCCCTAAAAACCCCTTGAAAATCCCTAAAACCCCTCAAAATCCATAAAAAGCCTTAAAAAACCTAAAAACCATAAAAACCTAAAAACCCCATAGAAATCCATAAAAATATAAAAACCCTAAAATCCCTGAAAACTAAAAAATACCCCTAAAATCCTAATAATACCCTAAAACCCATAAAACTGTAAAAATCAACTAAAAACTCTAAAAACCTTTAAAACCCCAAAAAATGTTAAAATTGTTTAAAAAACTTAAAAACCCTAAAATCTCAAAAAACCCTAAAAGACCTAAATGACCCTAAAAATCCTAAAAACCCAAAAAACCCCTCAAAAAACCCTATAAATCCCTAAAAACCACAAAAACCCCAATATACCCATTAAAATCCTAAAAACCCCTAAAAACACATGAAAACGTAAAAATCCAAAAAAAATATGAAAACCCCGTAAAAAACTATAAAATCATCAACAAACCTTCAAAAACCCTAAAATCCCATAAAAACCCAAAATAACTACTAAAAACACTAAACCCCTAAAAAAGTTAAAAACACTAAAAACTTAAAAACCCATAAAAAACTCAAAAAAAACCATAAAAACCCAAAAGTCCCAAAAAACCCTAAAACCCCCTAAAAACCTTAAAACAAACCCTGAAACCCCCTCAAAATCCCTAAAAACCTAAAAAATGCTAAAAACTATAAAAAATCTCACAAACCATTAAAAATACATGAAAACGTAATGAATACAAAAAATTAAAAAAACCCCTAAAAAGCACTAATAACTATAAAATCCCTTTAAACCCTTAAAAACGTAAAAAACTACAAAAAACCCTAAAAACCCAAAAGACCCTAAAAACCTTGAAAACCCCTAAAAACCTAAAAACCCATTAAAATTTGTAAAAAACCTCAAAATCCTTAAAATCCCTAAAAATCTCTAAAAACCATAAAAATCCTAAAACCCTCTAAAAATCCTTGAAAACCTAAAAAACCTAAAAACCTTGAAAAGCCCCTTAAAACCATAAAAACCCCTAAAACCCTTTAAAACCCTAAAAACCCTAAAAACCGCAAGAAACTATAAAAATCCTTAAAACCACTAAAAAGTTAAAAAAGTCTAAAAAACACTTAAAACCCAAAAAACCCAAATAAACCCTACCCCCCCCCCCCCCCAAAAGACAATAAAAGCCATGAAAACCCCCCAAAAAACCCTAAACACCCCTAAAAACCGTAAAAAATAATAAAATTCCTAAAACCCCCTAAAAATACATGAAAAATAAAAAATTCTAAAAACCATGAAAAATGCTTGAAAAAAATAAAACCCCCCAAACCTTAAAGAACCCTAAACCCCATAAAAACCCAAATAAACCACTAAAAACTATAAAACACCTTAAAACCCCAAAACACTTTTAAAAACTCTAAAAACCCAAAAAACCCCTAAAAACACAAAAAAAACCTAAAAACCCAAAAAGAATCTAAAAACCCAGAAAAATCCAAAAAACCCTATAAACTCCTAAAAAACCCAAAAAACCTTCCAAATACATAAAAAACCTAAAAACTATTAAAACCATAAAAATCCTAAAAATACCCTAAAAGTCAATGAAAATGTAAAATACAATAAAAACTCTAAAAACCCCTTGAAAATGATGAAATCCCTAAAAAGCTTTGAAAAACCTAAAAACAAATAAAACTCATAAAAAACCATTGAAAACTTTAAAAACCCTTCAACCCCCTAAAAATGTTAAAAATCTCTAAAAAACCATAAAAAACTAAAAAACTCAAAAGACCCTAAAACCCTAAAAACAGCAAAAAAAACCTAAAACACCTTAAAAACCCTAAAACACTAGAAAAATCCCCAAAACACAAAAAAACCTCAAAACCACTAAAAACTGTAAGAACCCTTAGATTCCCTAAAAACGTTAAAAAAACTAAAATACCATAAATACCATAAAAACTCAAAAAACCCTAAAAACCTAAAAAGACGCAAACAACCATAAAAACCCTAAAAAACCTAAAACCCCAAAAACCCCTAAAAACCCCTAAACCCCAAAAAATCCCTAAAAACCCTTAAAACAATAAAAATCTAAAAAACCTATAAAAATCCTTGAAAACATAAAAAACCAAAAAACCCTGAACAAACCCAGAAAACCAAAAAATCCCTACAAACCAAAAAAATCCTAAAAACCCATAAAAACCCTCAAATCCAATAAAAATTATTAAAACCTTTAAAACCTATAAAAACATTAAAAATATCTAAAAACCTTAAAACCCTAAAAAACTCAAAAAACCCTGAAATTGCAAAACAACTTAAAAATCCTATATACCCTAAAAACCCATAAAAACCCCTAAAAACCCCTCAAAAACCCTAAAACCCCTCAAAATCCATAAAAACCCAGAAAGGACCTAAAAAACCCTAAAAACCATAAACTGCCCATAAAAACCCTAAAACCTCCTAAAACCTTAAAAACCCCCCAAAACCCCAAAAAATCCCAAAAAACACTAAAAAATACGAAAACCCTTAAAATCCCTAAAAATGGTGAAAAAAATTCTTAAAAGCCTTAAAAACACTAAAAAACTAAAAACCCAAAAGATCCCAAAACCCTAAAAAACTCTAAACACCCTAAATCCCCTAAAAACCATAAAAACACTCAAAATCCCCCAAAACCCAAAAGAACCTGAAAAACCACAAAAAACTAAAAATCCATAAAAATCCATGAAAATGTAAAAAATCCTAAAAACCAAAATCCCCTAAGAAGCATAAAAATACATAAAAACCTTAAAAAACCCAAAAAACCCAAAAAACCCTAAAACCCACTAAAAAATCTAAAAGCCTTTAAAAACCCTAAAAACGTTAAAAATCTATAAAGTACCTTAAAATCCTAAAAAACATAAAAAATCCCAAAAAATCCCAAAATACCCTAAAAACCCTAAAACCCCCACAAAACCCTCAAAATCTCTTAAAACCATAAAAAACCATAAAACCATAAAAATCCTAAAAAACCCTTAAAACACATGAAAACGTAAACATCACTAAAAACCCTAAAAAACCACTAAAATCATATAAATTCCTACAAACCTTAAAAACCTTTAAAACCCTAAGAAACCAATAAAAACACTAAAAAAATTTAAACCCCTAAAAATGTAAAAAAATCTATAAACTTTAAAACACCTAAAAAACTCAAAAAACCCCCAAAAAACCCAAAAAACCCCCAAAACCCAGAAAACCCTAAAAACACATGAAAACCCCCCAAAATCCCTAAAAATCCTAAAAAATATTAAAATCCATAAAAATCCTAAAAAGCCCCTAAAAATATATGAAATTTTAAAAAACCCAAAAACCCCTAAAACACTAACAAATATAAAAACCCCTCGAACCCTTAAAAACATTAAAAAACTGTAAAAACACTTAGAAAATTTAAAAACCCCTAAAATCCAAACACAACATAAAACCATTGAAAAAACCTAAAAACCTAAAAACACGTTGAAACCCATAAAATCCTAAAAGCCCTCAAAATCCCTAAAAACTCTAAAACCCCCTAAAACCATAAAAATCCTAAAATACCCTAAAAATCCATGAAAATTTAAAAAACCCCTAAACCCCCAGAAAAACCCTTAAAACCATAAAACCCCCTAAAAACCATAAAAAAACCTAAAAACTTAACATACCACTAAAATATCTAAAAACCCTTGAAACCCTAATAAATTTAAAAACTCTAAAAACCCTAAAAACCATAAAAAAACTTTAAAAAAACCCCCCAAAAACGTTGAAAGACCCTAAAATCCATGAAAACCCCTAAAAATCTCTAAAAAGCCCAGAAACCCCAAAAAATAATGAAAATACTATAAACCCCAAAAAAATCAATGAAAATGTAAAAACCCTAAAAATCCCAAATAACCCCTAAAAAGCATAAAAACCCCAAAAACCTTAAAAAACTCTAAAAACCCATAAAAACCCTAAAAACCCATAAAAACCCAAAAAACCACTAAAAACTCTAAAAATCATGAAAACCCCTAAAAAACATAAAAATTCTAAAAAACCTTGAAAACCCTAAAAAACGTAAAAAACCCTAAAAACACAAAAAGACCCTGAAACCCTAAAAAACCTAAAAACCCTTAAACAACTAAAAAAACCCAAAAAATCTACAAAATACCAAAAATCCCTTAAAACCCCACAAAACCATAAAAATCCTAAAATCTCCAAAAAAATCCATGAAAACGTAAAAACCTTAAGAACTATAAAAACCCCTAAAACCATAAAAAACCCTAAAACCTTAAAAAACCTAAAAACCAAAAAAAATAAAAAACCCTTAAACCCCCTAAAATATTAAATATTTCAAAAAACTATCAAAAAACTAAAAAACTCACAAAGACCCTAAAAAAGTAAAATCCCTTAAACCCCCTAAAAACCTTAAAACTCCCTAAAAACCATAAAAACTGATAAAAACCATGAAAACCCACAAAAACATCCCAAACCCCTAAACACCACTAAAAACTATAAAAACCCTTAAATCCCAAAAATTGTTAAAAAACACTAAAAAACCTTAAAACCCTATAAAACACAAAAAACCCTAAAAACCCAAAACCCCCCAAAACTCTAGAAAAACCCTAAAAACCCTAAACCCCTGAAAACCCCAATAAAAACCCTAAAACTCCCTAAAACCCCAAAAAAATCCCCAAACCCCCTAAAACCATAAAAACCTAAAAACCCATCAATATCCATGGAAACATAAAAAAACCTTAAAACCCTTGAAAACCATAAAACCCCCTAAAAACCATAAATACCCCTAAAAACCCCCAAAACCCATAAAAACCCTAAAACCCCACTAAAAACTCTAAAAACCTTTAAACCCCCTAAAAATTCTTAAAATATCTAAAAAAACATAAAAACCCTAATAACTCAAAAAAAACCTAAAAATCTCAAAAGATCCTAAAAACCCTAAAACCCCCTCAAAACCCCTAAAAACACTCAAAATACCTAAAACCCTAAAAAGGCCTTTGCAATGATGAATGATTCTTCTAATTCTAGTTTAATTCTTCCTATATTCTGGTCGATCAAGTTTCTTGCGGTCCTTGGTTTTTTGCAGGTAGGTCTATAGTTCTAAGACCCTGGCATCTTGGTATGTCCCTTGAAAAGGAATCCATCTCAGTTTTTCTAGTGTGGCTTAATTTTTATAATGTTCATCTTGAGGCTTGGGCAATAGAGGGCATGGGTTATATTACTAGTGCGGTGGGAAAACCCCTATTTGCATATAAGGCTACCATTGAGGTTAGAAGAATCAATTTTTCCTATGTTTGTGCCTTGCAACAAAACAAAATCCTGTGTTTGTGTTGAAATCTCAGGTGGATATGATCAACTAGAGGATATTGTTTTAGATTTGGGTTTTAGTTCCCCCACCTCTATCCTTGTTGAGTAAAGTTGGGTGCCTAAATCCTGTGGTTTTTGCAATATCATTGGGAACCATGTTAATTAGTGTTCTAAGAAACCCAAGGTTGATCCTCAACCAGGTTGGTCTAAGGTGACCTTGAAGAAACATGTTTTTAGAAAGGAGTTGCGCCTTGATACTGAACATGATTTGAAGGCTAAGTTAATGTCTCTTATGGTTGGATAAATGGATAGTAAGCCTATTTAGGCTTCTGCCTATGGTTTTCCTTTATCTCAGTCTAGGCCCAGAGCATAAGAAATGGTGTCGAGTAGTTCTGGTTGTAATGTATCTACTGTGGATGGTTCATCCTCTTCAAGTATGGTTAATTATACGAGCAGAATAGTCAGGAGACTGCTGGTCATGTTCTTGTGTGTAATTACTTTAAGTGTCTTTCGGAGGCCCCATGTGAAGGAACTAAGGTTTTTCCTTCTTCCGCTCCTATTTCTCCATATGATGGTGATGGTTCTGTTTCGTCTCTTTTTGGTTCCTCCCCTCCTAGGCAGAAGGGTGTGGATGAATCTATTTCACTACTAGTTTTGGACGAAACCGCTTATGTTTTTGGGTCTATGAATTCAGAGAAGGCGGATAGTGCTTCTACATGTTCGGGATCTTCTGAATAGGATAGTCCCACTTCATCCTCATCCACTTTAAGTGTTAACCCTATCATAGATAGCATTATTAAAGTTGATGAGTGTTATACTAAGAGGGTTCCAACTAGAGGGTACCAACCATGATTGTTTTGGGGCAGTGGGTTGCTCTTGTTTTGTCTTGTAGGAGGCGTGGATACTTCTACGATGGCTTACGTAGCTTGGGATTGATTTCATTTTCTTTCTTGGCATCGCTGCTGGTCTTTGAGGTAAATTGATGTGAGACGCACGAGATGGTCTGATCTTCACGGCGTAGGGCGGAAGATGTAAGATGCGGTTTGTGGCTAAGTGGCGGATGATGGGTATGGATAGCGGATGCAAGTAGTCGATCGATGCTATAAGGAGCGCGACCTACTACTTAGACAACACACTCAAGGGAGGGATGTGATATCCAATCCACACAACAACGCACTTGGGTTGAGGCACAGAATTGGAGGCTTTGTGATCTTGGATCACCAATCTAACTTGTAGATTGACAAGGAAAGAATGCACAAGAGCAAGGGGAAACTCGGAACAATTCTCACACAATAGAGAGACACAAAGAATAAGCTCTCAATTAATTCTTCAATCAAAATACAATGCCATGGGGTGGCTATTTATAGCCAAGGGGGTGATACAATGGTCAAGGGTCTAATACCCTAAAGTCATAAAGTCTAAACCTACCTTGTCCCCTTAAAAGTCAAAAAGATAAAATCCAACAAAGACTTTTGGAAAAGTAGCACACAACATTCCAACATAGCCCACCAGATTTGACTTTGAGTGTATAGCCCACCGGATTTGACTTTGGTGTCCAAAGATGCCATTTCTAGAATCCTCCATGTGGGCAAGGCATCCAAATTCGTGCAACCATGTGGGCCAATCTTTAAACATCAATTTTGGGCTTGAATAAGTGATATTATAGGCCCATTTTCTCCATCCATGAAAGGCAAGATCCATTGGGCCTTTAATGAAGCAATATTTGTGCCCATTGTAGCATTGGGCCTCTTTAATATCCCTCGCGTCATTGGGCCTTGGATATCCAACTCTTCCTCCCGCGCAATCGACTTGGTGCATTTGACATGGTTCTCATCATAAATGAATCACCTTAGGCTGGTCATTTATACATCAATTCCTTTTCCTTTGTTATATACTAAGTTCTATTTTCCTTGAAAAAACCCTAAAAACCCTAAGAACCCTAAAAAACCACTAAAACAATAAAAATCCCGAAAACTAGTAAAACCATTAAAAACACTAAAAACTTGAAACTGCCTAAAAACTCAAAAAAACCCTAAAAACCCAAAAGAGCAAAAAACCCATGGAAACCCCTAAAACCCTAAAAAAACATGAAAACCCCACAAAACCCCTAAAAAACCTAAAAACCCATAAAAGGAAAAAAAATCCAAAAAACTCCTAAAATTCCATGAAAATGTAAAAAAACCTAAATACCCATTAAAACCCTAAAATGCACTAATAATTATAAAAACCCTTAAAACCCCTAAAAATGTTAAAAAACTGTAAAAAACCTAAAAACCCATTAAAACCCTAAAATGCACTGATAATTATAAAAACCCTTAAAACCCCTAAAAACCCAAAGAGACCTTTCAAACCCTAAAAATCCCTAAAAACCCAATAAACCCCCCAAAACCCTCAAATCCCTAAAAAACCTAAAAAACCCTATAAACCATAAAAATCCTAAAAACCCCTAAAAATAAATGAAAATGTAAAAAATAGTAAAACCCTTGATACCCCACCTAAAAACATAAAAACCCCTATAAACCTTTAAAAACCCTAAAAACTATAAAATACTACTAAAAACTCTAAAAACACTTAAAACCCCTAAAAAGGATAAAGAAACACTAAAAACCCTTAGAAAACCTAAAAAACTCAAAACAAAACCCTAAAAAACAAAATGACCCTAAAAGGCATGAAAAACCATAAAAACCCTTAAAACCCCTAAAACCCTCGAAAACAATAAAAATCATAAAAACCCCTAAAAATCTATTAAAAAGTAAAAAACCCTAAAAACCTAGAAAAAAACTTGAAAATAAAAAAAACCCTAAAAACACTAAAAACTCAAAAACCCCTAAAACGTTAAAAAACTCTAAAAACCATAAGAACCCAAAAAACCCAAAAAGACCCTAAATACCTAAAAAAACCCTAAAACCCCCTGAAAAACCCTAAAAACCTTCAAAATCCATAAAAACCCATAAAAAAACTTAGAACCATAGAAATATTAAAAAACTCAAAAAAGACCATAAAAACCCTAAAAACCATAAAACCCCTAGAAACACTTAAAAACCCCCAAACCCCCTAAAACCCAAAAACCCTTGAAAAACTCCCAAAACCCAAAGAAACCCAAAACAACCACTAAAACCCCATAAAATCCCTAAAAACATTAAAAATCTCTAAAAAACCTTTAAAACCCTAAAAAACTAAAAAAACCAAAACACCCCAAAACCTAGAAAATCCCTTAAAACCCCTAAAACAACTGAAAGTCCAAAAAACCCTCAAAATCCCTAAAAACCCTATAAACTCCTAAAAACCATAAAACCATAAAAACCTATACAAATCCATGAAAACATAAAAAACCGTAAAACCCCTAAAAAACCCTAAAAACCATAAAAACTCCTAAAAAATTTTAAATACCCTAAAACCCATAAATACCCTAAAAATAACTCAAAACTCTAAAAACCTTTAAAACCCTAAAAATGATAAAAATATCTAAAAACTATAAAAAACTAAAAAATACCTTTAAACCCCAAAGGACCCTAAAAACCAAGAACAAACCTAAAACCCCTCAAAAACCCTAAAACCCCTAAAACCCCTCAAAATCCCTAAAACCCCCCAAAAAACCCAAAAACCCATAAAAATACTAAAAAATCCAAAAAACGCATGAAAACTTAAAAATACCTAAAAACCCTGAAAACCCCCTAAAAATCATAAAAACCCCTACAAACAATAAAAAAACCCTCAAAACCCCATAAAAACCTTGAAACCCACTAAAAACCCTTTAAACCCCTAAAAATTTTAAAAACTCTAAAAACATTAAACACCCTAAAAAACTCAAAAAAACCCTAAAAACCTTGAAAACCCCTCAAAATCCCTAAAACCCTAAAAAACCCTATAAACCATAAAAATCCTAAAAAACCATAAAAATCCATGAAAACATAAAAAACCCAAAAAACACAAAAAACCCTAAAAATCACAAACAACCATAAAACCCATTAAAACCCCTAAAAACATTAAAAAACTTTATAAAGCCTTAAAAACCACAAAAAAACACAAAAAACCAAAAAACCCCCAAAAGACCTTAAATCCCTAAAAAACCCTAAAACCCGTAAAAAACCTCTGAAAACCAAAAAATTGTTATAAACACTAAAAACCCTAGAAAACATAAAAATTTAAAAACCCCCTAAAAATCCATGAAAATGTAAAAAACCTTGAAAACCCCCAAAAACCATAAAACCCCTAAAAACCTTTAAAACCCGAAAAACTCTAAAACATCACTAAAAAATCTAAAAACCCATAAAACCCCTAAAAATTAAAAAAAAAACTCCCAAAAACATTAAGAACCATAAAAAACTAAAAAAACCCTAAAATCCCCAAAAGACCCTAAAATCCAGGAAAACCCTAAAAATCCCTGAAAACCCTAAAACCCTCAAAAACAATAAAAATTCAAAAAAACCCCCTAAATATCCATGAAAAAGTAAAAAACCCTAAAAAAGCTGAAAAATCCCAAAAAACCATAAAAACCCCTAAAATCCTTAGAAACCCTTAAAACCCATAAAAACCTTTAAAAACCACTAAAAACTATAAAAACCCTAAAACCCCCTAAAAATTTTAAAAACTCTAAAAAACCTTAAAAACCCTAAAAAACAAAAAAAAAAAAACCATTAACCCCACCAAAGACCCTAAAAACCCTGAAAACTACTAAAATCCCAAAAAAACCCTACAAACCTTAAAAATCCCTAAAACCCAAAAAAACCTTAAAACCAAAAAAAAACATAAAAATCAACTAAAAATCCATGAAAATGTTAAACCCCAAAAAAACTCTAAAAACCCCTAAAAACCATAAAAACCCCTAAAAACCTTAAAAAACCTAAAACCCATAAAAACCCTAAACCCCCTAAAATGTTAAAAAAATCTAAAAAACCATAAAACCCTAAAAAATTCAAAAAGACCCTAAAAACATTAAAAACCTCTAAAAACCCTAAAAACCATAAAAAACCCAAAAAACCCACTAAAAACTCTAAAAACACTTAAAATCCCTAAAATGTTAAAAAAACTCTAAAAAACCTTTAAACCCATAAAAAATTCAATTTTAGATCTGATGTGTCGACGGATGGGTCAGCGGGGTCTAGGGCTTCCCTGGCAGTGTTGGCATGCTAGGTTCGAGGATCTCTTCAAGTCTGAGGTTGCGGTTGGTGTTCTGCCCGAGAGGTCTCCTCCCCTGGTGATCTTGGGGGAGATGCAGTAGGTGCTTGATGGAGTCGGCATTCGGCGATCCAGTCTGGGAAAGTCTGTCATCGAGTTGGCCGGGAACTTGTGGAGATTTGGCTCTTCCTGGGAAGATATGGATTTTTCTCTTCTTCGTGGCATCCATGGTCAATGTGATGGGAGGTTGATGCGAGACGCACGGGGTGGCCCGATCTTCACGGCGTAGGGCGGCGGATGATGGATGCGGTTTGGGGCTAAGTGATGGGTGAAGGGTATAGATAGTGCAAGCAAGTAGTCAACCAACACTATATGGAGCATGACCTACTACTTAGACAACGCACTCAAGGTAGGGGTGTGATGGACAATCCACGCAACAACACACTTGGGTTGAGGCACGGAATTGGGGGCTTTGTGATCTTGGATCACCAATCTAACTTGTAGATTGACAAGGAAAGAATGCACAAGAGCAAGGGAAATTTGAAACAATCCTCACACAACGGAGAGAAACAAAGCATAAGCTCTCAATTAGAATCTTGAATGCCAATACAATGCCATGGGGTGGCTATTTATAGCCAAGGGGGTGATACAATGGTCAAGGGTCTAATACCCTAAAGTCATAAAGTCTAAACCTACCTTGTCCCCTTAAAAGTCAAAAAGATAAAAGCCAACAAAGACTTTTGGAAAAGAAGCACACAACTTTCCAACATAGCCCACCGGATTTGACTTTGAGTGCATAGCCCACCGGATTTGACTTTGGTGTCCAAAGATGCCATTTCTAGAATCCTCCATGTGGGCAAGGCCTCCAAATTCGTGCAACCATGTGGGCCAAGCTTTAATCATCAAATTTGGTCTTGAATAAGTGATATTATAGGCCCATTTGCTCCATCCATGCATGGTAATACCCATTGGGCCTTTAATGAAGCAAGATGAGCGCCCATTGAAGCATTCAACCTCTTTAATCTTCCTCGTGTCATTGGGCCTTGCAAATCCAATTCCTCCACCCGAGCAATCAACTCTGTGCCTTCCGCATGGTTCGCATCATCCTCCCCCTCTTGAAAAGGAGTCGTCCTTGACTCTTCATCCTCTACACCCAAAAAAGGAGAAAGATCAGAAACATTGAAAGTGGCACTTACACCATACTCACCTGGCAAAGCTATCTTGTAAGCATTGTTGTTAATCTTCTCAAGCACTCGGAATGGTCCATCGCCTCGTGGCATGAGTTTTGATTTCCTCTTTTCAGGGAATATTTCCTTCTGCATATGAATCCAAACCAAGTCACCGGGCTCGAACAACATTTGCTTGCGACCCTTGTTTGCACGATCCATATATTTTTGGGTCATCCGCTTGATATTTAACCTTGCCTTTTCATGGATTTTCTTGATGAATTCTGCACACCCTTTTGCATCCATATTAACTGCTTCCTGTAAAGGCAAAGGAACTAGATCAATAGGCGCAAGGGGGTTAAAGACGTAAACTATTTCAAATGGAGAATATTGAGTAGTGGAATGATTGTCCCAGTTATATGCGAATTCCACATGTGGCAGACACTCCTCCCAATTCTTGATATTCTTTTTGACAATTGTTCGCAGAAGGGATGATAGTGTGCGATTCACCACCTCCGTTTGCAAATCGGTTTGTGGATGACAAGTAGTGGAAAATAATAACTTTGTACCGAGTTTGATCCACAAGGTCTTCCAAAAGTAACTAAGAAATTTTCTGTCTCGATCCGACACAATGGTCCTTGGCATTCCATGATGCTTGACTACTTCCTGAAAGAAAAGTGTTGCAATGTTAGTTGCATCATCTGTTTTGTGACAGGGAATAAAATGTGCCATTTTTGAAAACCGATCCACCACAACAAAAATGGAATCTCTCCCCCTCTTGGTCCGTGGTAACCCCACAATAAAGTCCATTGATATGTCCTCCCAAGGGGTGTTGGGAATTGGGAGAGGAAGATATAGTCCATGTGGGTTCAGCTTTGATTTGGCTTTATGGCAAACAATGCACTTTCCCACAAATTTCTCAACATCTCTAGATATCCTAGGACAATAAAAATGCTCACTAAGAACACTTAGAGTTTTTGAAACACCAAAATGCCCCATTAACCCACCTGAATGTGACTCCTTTAGTAAAAGTAAACAGATAGAGAAATTAGGAATACAAAGCTTATCAATCCGAAATAAGAATCCATCATGTAAATAGAACTTTTCCCAACTAACTCCAGGTTTACAATGTTCATAAGGTTCTCTAAAATCACAATCAGTGGCATATAAATCCTTAATGTATTCAAAACCAAGAAGTTTTGAATCCAACAAGGATAAAAGAGAATATCTACGCGAAAGTGCATCGACCACAGTATTTTCTTTACCCTTTTTATGCTTAATGACATATGGAAATGATTCAATGAATTCCAGCCATCTAGCATGTCTCCTATTTAGTTTATGTTGGTTCCTAAGGTATTTAAGAGCCTCGTGATCAGAATGGATCACAAATTCTTGAGGCCAAAGATAGTGTTTCCATGTTTCGAGTACTCTAAATAATGCATACAACTCTTTATCATATGTAGCATAGTTTAGAGTTGGGCCATTTAACTTTTCACTAAAATAAGCAATAGGCTTACCTTCTTGCATGAGTACTCCTCCTATGCCAATTCCGCTTGCATCACATTCAATTTCAAAGGTCTTACCGAAGTCTGGAAGTGCAAGTAGAGGGGCGTGGGTGAGTCTCTCCTTTAGCGCATGGAAGGATTTTTCTTGAGTTGTCCCCCATTTGAAAGGAACATTCTTCTTTGTCAATTCATTCAATGGTGCTGCTAGTGTGCTGAAGTCTTTCAAAAATCTCCTGTAAAAACTAGCAAGCCCATGAAAACTTCTTACCTATCCAACGGAGATTGGAGTTGGCCACTCTTGTATTGCTTTGATCTTCTCGGTGTCCACTTCAACTCCATTGCCACTCACAACAAATCCAAGGAAAACAATCTTATCAAGACAAAATTCACATTTTTTTATGTTTCCAAACAGGTTTTCTTTCCTTAACACCTCTAGGACTTTTCTCAAGTGATCTACATGTTCATACAAAGTCCTACTATACACCAGAATATCATCAAAGTAAACTACCACAAATTTTCCAATATATGCACGTAAGACATGATTCATTAACCTCATAAATGTACTAGGTGCATTGGTGAGACCAAAGGGCATGACTAACCATTCATAAAGTCCATGTTTTGTCTTAAATGCAGTTTTCCACTCATCTCCTTCTTTCATCCTAATTTGATGGTAGCCACTTCTTAAATCAATTTTTGAGAAAATAGTTGAACCATTTAATTCATCTAGCATATCATCTAACCTAGGGATAGGATGACGATACTTGACCATGATGTTGTTGATGGCTCTACAGTCAATGCACATTCTCCATGTTCCATCCTTATTTGGTACTAGAAGCACCGGTACCGCACAAGGACTAAGACTCTCTCTCACATACCCCACATTCACCAACTCTTGAACTTGCCTTTGAATTTCTTTTGTCTCCTCTAGGTTGGTGCGATATGCTGGGCAGTTCGGTAGTGATGCTCCAGGTATGAGGTCAATTTGATGCTCAATACCTCTAATGGGTGGCAAACCCGGTGGCACCTCTTCGGGAAACACATCTTCAAATTCCTGCAACAAAGACTCAACAACATGTGGCAAAGAATATGTTAAGTCGTTAGTGTTCAACATCACCTCTTTGTACATAAGTACTAAGAGATTTTGTTGAGAAATCAAAGCTTCATTAACCTCACTCTTTTTTGCGAACATCACACTTTTCACTCCTCTCAAATCTTTTTCCCCTCTTGATTTTTCTTTGATCTCTATTTCTTTGCCTCTCTCATTTTCTATTTTTCCCTCATTATCTCCGTTTTCATTTTCTCTCTTTTTTCCTCATCACTCTTTTTTTTCTTTTCTCTCAAAATGTGATCTTCCAGAATTTTCTTGGGGGACATGGGGTTGAGGGTTATAGGTTCCCCTCGGAGTACAAAAGAGTGATGGTTCAAGAAACCATCATGAGTAACACGCTGATCGTACTGCCATGGTCGACCCAACAATAAGTGGCACGCCTTCATAGGAACAATGTCGCACAATACCTCATCTTTGTACTTACTGATGGTGAACAATACCTTCACTTGCTTGGTGACCTTCAGCTCCCCACAATCATTCAACCACTGAAGTCGGTATGGATTTGGATGCCTTAAAGTCGGGAGTCCCAACTTCTCCACCAACTCGGTGCTCGCCACATTGCTACAACTTCCACCATCAACAATAACACTACATACCTTCCCATTGATCTTGCATCGTGTATGGAAAAGGTTCTCCCACTGCTCCTTTTCTCCAACGGTCATTTGTGCACTAAAAACTCTTCTAGTGACAAGAATCTCGCCATCTTCCGCAAATTATCCATTTTCAATTTCTGGAGATTCATCTTCCTCCTCTTCGGAGCTCTCTCCATCGGTCTCCCATTCTCCATACTTGTTGATGATCATGGTGCGATGGTTTGGGCATTCACTAGCAATGTGACCCCTTCCTTGACATTTAAAACACCGAATATCCCTATTCCTGGTTTGGTTAGCCTCAAAAGTAGGTTTCTTAGGTGGAAGAATTACCTTGTCACTTTTGCGATCAACCACCTCTTTTGCCTTTGATGGTTCTCCAATCTCCTTCCTTGGATTTCTCCATGGTGTGAAAGGGGTAGTGGGTTTCCTCATGTTGCTCCTCCTTTTGATTTGTTGCTCGATCTTGGTGGCTTGGTGGATCATATCTTGTATCTCTACATGGTGGTACATCTCCACTTGATCCGCAATCTTCCGATTGAGCCCATGTAAAAATCATGCCATGGTTGCCTCCAGATCCTCCTCAACATTTTCCCAAATCATGGCAATTTGCATCTCCTTGTAGTAGTCTTCTACACTCTTACTCCCTTGGATGAGGCGTTGAATTTTTTTGTGGAGATCTCTATGGTAATGTGTGGGAACAAACCGCTTCCGCATGGTGAACTTCATGTCTTCCCAAGTGTTGATGGGACGTCCACCATATCTAGCCCTCTCCTTTTGAACTTGATCCCACCAAATTAAAGCATAATCAGAAAATTCAAGGGAAGCAAGTTTGACCTTTTTCTCCTCGGAATATGCATGGCATGAAAAGACCTGCTCGATCCGCATCTCCCACTCCAAGTATGCTTCCAGATCGCTTTTCCCAAGAAAAGAAGGGACCTTCACCTCGATCCCGCCAAGTAGGTCATCATCATGTTGTCTCCTTTGGCCTCCTCTCGGTTGTTGGTACAACCTCCTCCTTTGTGGGACTTCATCAAGATCATCATCAAAGTTCACCATCTCCTCCTCCATGATGTGGGGACGACGTGGTGTGGGAGCGCGTCGTGGGTTATCATGGAACATACTTGAGCTTGGTTTATTCTCCAATTCATCAATCCTCTCATGTAACACCTCCAACTTCCGATCAAGAAGCTTCTCGAAGTGGCTCACCAAAGCTTGCATTTGGAATTGCGTAGCTTTAGGTGCGGGAGATCTACTTCGACTTCCTTCATCGCTAACATGAGCAATTTTCTTCCCACGATCTTCTTCCATGATAAGTTACACAAACACAAACACACACTGGGGGGGAACACACACAATGATACACACTCACTCACACACGCGAGATGTACACACTCACACAAGATGTACACACTCACGTACACAAAGATACACACTCACGCACGCAATATATACACACTCACATGCACAAGATGTACACACACACGCACACAACACTCACACACACAAGATATATTTTTTTTTACTTATTTCTCTCCACTCTCAAAACTCAATTTGAATCCCAAGCTCATATGAAATATAATACCTTGTTTAGGGCGATCAAGTGCCACCAATTCCTCCCCAATCAAGATTGTGTCGGGGGATGGTTTAACACAACCCGCTTGAGTGGTAAGTGGTTTAACAATGGTAAAGGGTCAAAAAGAGGGTGGAAAGAAGGGGTAGATAGGTGGATTGTGGGTTTTGCCCGATTGTGCAAGATAAGATAAATGAATAACAATATGAGACAAATACAAAATGGGGATGAAGTAAAATGATGGAAAAAGTTATATATGGAAATAGAAAGTGCTAATAAGGTAAAGCACAAAGGAGTAATTGTATCCGCTCTTTTTTTTTGCTTTTTTTTGTCAATTCTCCCCAAAAAGTGTTGTGCTTGGAGTTTTAAAGCACAAGATGATTGAACAGAGAGTAAGAAATTTTTTTTTCTTTTTTTTCGAAATCTCTCAAATAAAGGATGTGCTTAATTTTGAAAAGCACAAAATTATGAGTTGACAGAATTTTTTTTACCAGATACAAATCACATATAGAGAATTAAATGCGGAAAGAAGATGAATGAAAATTTGGCTCAATTTATAATAATCCAAGCTTGCACAAACTAGGACAAATCGGGAGGCTTTCAAGAAAAATGGATTTTTTTTTTTGTTGAATGGGTGAATAATATGGAAAGATAAGGAGGGTAATGGATAGAATTAAAGTAAATGAAGGGATAGACGCCTACCGTGTCAACCGGAGCTCTGATACCAACTGATGCGAGACGCACGGGGTGGCCCGATCTTCATGGCGTAGGGCGGTGGATGATGGATGTGGTTTGGGGCTAAGTGACGGGTGAAGGGTATAGATAGTGCAAGCAAGTAGTCAACCAACGCTATATGGAGTGTGACCTACTACTTAGACAACGCACTCAAGGGAGGGGTGTGATGGCCAATCCACACAACAACGCACTTGGGTTGAGGCACAGAATTGGGGGCTTTGTGATCTTGGATCACCAATATAACTTGTAGATTGACAAGGCAAGAATGCACAAGAGCAAGGGAAATTTGGAACTATCCTCACACAACGGAGAGAAACAAAGCATAAGCTCTCAATTAGAATCTTGAATGCCAATACAATGCCATGGGGTGGCTATTTATAGCCAAGGGGGTGATACAATGGTCAAGGGTCTAATACCCTAAAGTCATAAAGTCTAAACCTACCTTGTCCCCTTAAAAGTCAAAAAGATAAAAGCCAACAAAGACTTTTGGAAAAGAAGCACACAACTTTCCAACATAGCCCACCGGATTTGACTTTGAGTGCATAGCCCACCGGATTTGACTTTGGTGTCCAAAGATGCCATTTCTAGAATCCTCCATGTGGGCAAGGCCTCCAAATTCGTGCAACCATGTGGGCCAAGCTTTAATCATCAATTTTGGGCTTGAATAAGTGATATTATAGGCCCATTGTCTCCATCCATGCATGGTAATACCCATTGGGCCTTTAATGAAGCAAGATGAGCGCCCATTGAAGCATTCAACCTCTTTAATCTTCCTCGTGTCATTGGGCCTTGCAAATCCAATTCCTCCACCCCAGCAATCAACTCTGTGCCTTCTGCATGGTTCGCATCAGAGGTGGTTCTGGTGGAGTCAATATGGGTCAAGCTTTCGCTGCTGTGTCTTAGTTTTGCAGGTTCGTTTTCAGCTCGCTTATTTTCATGCCGCTGTCGAACTTCTGGATTTCTGCTGGTTGCTGGATGCTATGTTATATTTTAGAGGTACCTTGTGTGCTCTTGTTGGCTACTATGGTGATGATGCTTGGTTTGGTTATGAGTTACTGTTGATGTTGGATCATGAGCTTGCTGCAAGACTGGACCCTCCTGGGGAGAACATGATGGTTTCTAGAAAGGGTGTAAATGGAGGCTGGTTGGGGAAAGGCTTCACTATTTGCTGGTGTTTGAATGCTATTTGGGGGATGCTGCTGGTGGTTGTTTGGTTATTTGTTTGGTTATTTTTTTCTGTTGCGGATGAGTTTGCTGTTGTACTGATTTTTGCTGGTTGTTGTTTGTTGGGAGGTGCTGATGGCTTCTTTTGGTTCTGGTGCTTGTGCTGTGGTTTGATGCTGCTGGGTGTGAGTGGCTGTGACGTCAGATGTGGTGCTGATGGTTGCTGGGGCTGGTTGGTTTGGATGTGTTACTGTTGGTGTGCTGCTGTGATGGTTGGATGTGGTGATGCTGGATGCCGGTACTGGATGGATGTGACGTGATGATGTTGCTGTTGTGTCTGGTTCTTGAGTCTTTTTTTCTTGGTTTTTCTTTTTTTTTTTGGCGTGGGTTGTAAGGGGTTTTTGGGCGTGGGTCGTTTGACCACACCCCTCCCTTGTCTGTTGTGTCCTCTTTTTTTCTTTCTAATAAATTTGGGGGGGGGGGAGCGGGAATAGCCCGACCTTTGCATCTTTCTTGCCATAAAAAATTCAAAAAAACCCTAAAAACCCAAAGGGAACCCAGAAACATCGAAAAACTTTTAAAACCCCCAAACCCCTAAAACCCCCCAAAATCCGTCAAAATCCCTAAAAACCCCTAAAAGACCCTAAAAACCCCTAAAAGATTCTAAATACCTTTAAACCCCTATAAAATTCATAGATACCCTAAAAACTCAAAAAGACCCTAAAAACCCCAAAAAAACCCTAAAAATATTTAAATCCCTAAAAACCCTAAAAACCCTAAAAACCAAACAAATCCTAAAAAACCCAGAAAAAATTTAAAACTCTAAAAACCCTAAAAGCCCCTAAAACCCTTTAAAAGACATAAAAATGCTAAAAACAACTAAAAACTCTAAAAAACTTTAAAACCCCTAAAAATTTAAAAACTCTAAAAACCCTTAAAACTCAAAAAAACCCCTAAAAATCCCAAAGACCCGAAAAGCCATGAAAAAACCCTAAAACCACTAAAAATCCCAAAAAACCCTAAAAAACAATAAAAATCCCAAAAGACCCCTAAAAACCCTGAAAACCCCCAAAACCCCTGAAAGATCCTAAAAACCTTCAAAATCCTTAAAACCCCCAAAACCCTCCAAATCATAAAGATCCTGAAAATTTCCTAAAAATCCATGAAAACATAAAAAAACCTAAAAATTCTAAAAAACCATGAAAGCCATAAAAATCCTTAAAAACCTTATAAAACCTAAAAACCTTAGAAAACCTAAAAACCCATAAAAACCCTAAAAACTATTGAAAACTCAAAAAACCCTTAAACCCCCTAAAAATGTTAAAAAATCTAAAAAACTATAAAATCCCTAAAAAACTCCAAAAGACCCTAAAAACCTAAAAACCCTTGAAAACCCCTAAAAATCCTAAAACCCCCTAAAACCCTAAAAACGTTGGAAAACCCCAAAACCACAAAAAAAACCCTAAGAAACCCCTAAAAGATCTAAAAACCTTTAAAATCTCTAAAAATGATAAAAAAACTCTAAAAAACCTTGAATACCCTAAAAACTTAAAAAACCCCAAATATCAAAAAAGACCCCAAAACCCCTAAAAAACCATAAAAACCCTGAAAAACCGTAAAAACCCTCAAAATCCCTATAAACCCTAAAAAACCATAAAAACCTAAAAAACTCATAAAATCCATGAAAACATAAAAAACCCAAAAAACCATGAGAAACCTATGAAAATCATAAAAACCCCTAAAAATGTTAAATAACTCTAAAACCCATAAAAACTATAAAAACCACTAACAACTATACACACATTTAAAACCCCTAAAAATGTTAAAAATCTCTCAAAAACCTTAAAACCCAAAAAAACTCAAAAAATACCTAAAACCCCAAAAGACCCTAAAAACCCCTAAAAACCCTAAAAAACCCTCAAAACCGTCAAAACCACTAAAAACACTAAAAACCGTAAAAATCCTAAAAAAACCCCAAAACACATGGAAATGTAAAAATACCTAAAAACCCTAAAACCCCCTAAAAAACATAAATACCCCACAAAAATTAAAAACCCATAAAAACCCTAAAAAAACTAAAAACACTAAAAATCCTTTAAACCCCTAAAAATGTTAAAAAAACTTTAAAAACTTTAAAAACTCGAAAAACCCCTAAAACCCCAAAAAGACCCTAAAAACAATGAAAAATCCTAAAAACCCTAAAAACCGCTGGAAATCCCTCAAAATCACTAAAAACCCTAAAAAACCCTAAAAACCACAAGTCTTAAAAAAACCCTAAATATCCAGGAAAACATAAAAAATACTAAAAGCACTAAAAGTGCCCTAAAAACCATAAAACCCCTAAAACCTATAAAAACCCTAAAACCAATAAAAACTCTAAAAACCCATAAAACCCCTAAAAATATAAAAAACTATAAAAAACCTTAAAACCTTACAAACTCAAAAAAACCCTAAAAACCCAAAAATACCCTAAAAGCTATTTAAACCCTAAAACCCCTGAAAGACACTAAAACCCCTCAAAAACTATAAAATTCCTAAAAAACCCCTAAGAATCCAGGAAAATGTAAAAAATCTTTAAAACCCTGAAAACCATAAAAACCCCCTAAAATCTTTAAAAAAAATAAAATCTTTAAAAAACCCTAAAAACCATAAAAAACACTAAAAACTCTAAAAACCCTTAAAACTGCAAAAATTGTTTAAAAACTATAAATAACCTTAAATACCTTAAAAACCCAAAAAAACAAAAAAAAAACCTAAACCCTAAAGACCCAAAAGACCCTAAAATCCCTTAAAAAACCCTAAAAACCCAGAAAATAGTAAAATCCCCCCGAAAAACTCTAAAAACATTAAAAATCCCTAAAAACCCTAAAAACCCTTCAAAACCATAAAAATTCTAAAAATCCCATAAAAGTTCCTAAAAATGTAAAAAACCCTAAAAACTTTAAAAACCCTTGAAAACCATAAAAACCACTAAAAACCTTAAAAACATAAAAACCCATTAAAACCCCAATAACAATTGAAAAATATAAAACCCATAAAACATTTAAAAACTCAAAGGACACTGAAAACCATAAAAACACTAAAACACCCCAAAAACCCTAGAAACCTTGAAAACCCCCCCAAACCCCAAAAAAACCCAAAAAGCCACTAAAACCCCTAAAAACCATTAAAATCCCTAAAATTGTTAAAAACTCAAAAAAACCGTTAAAACCCTAAAAAACTCAAAAACCCTAAACACCCAAAAGACCCCCAAAACCCTGAAACACCTAAAACCCCCGGAAAACCCTAAAACCGATAAAAAACCATGAAAATCCTAAAAATACCTAAAAACCAAGAAATACCCTAAAAATCCACGAAAACATAAAAACCCCTAAAAACACTAAAAATGCCCTGAAAATTGTAAAAACCCCTAAAAACCCAAAAACCACTCAAAACTCTAAAAACCTTTAAAAACCCTAAAAATGTTAAAAATATCTAAAGAACCTTCGAAACCCTAAAAAACTAAAAAAAAACCCGTAAAAACCCAAAAGACCGTAAAAACCTAAATAACCCTAAATACCTGCAAAATCCCTAAAAACCCTAAAAAAACAGAAAAAACCATAAAAACCTAAAAACCCCATAAAAACACATAAAAATGTAAAAAACCCCTAAAAACCCTGATAAACCTCCAAAAGCCATAAAAACACCTACAAATATTAAAAAACTTGAAAACCCAAAGAAAACCACTAAAGACACTAAAAACCCCTAAATTTTTTAAAAAACACTAAAAATTTTAAAACCCCCAAAAAAAACTCAAAAAAAACATAAATACCCAAAAGGCCCTAAAAATCCTGAACACCCTTAAAAACCTTAAAATCCCTAAAAACCCCTCAAAATCCCTAAAAACACTAAAACCCCTAAAACCCATAAAAATCTAAAAAACCCCTAAAATCCACGAAACCATAAAAAACCCAAAAATATATAAAAACCCTAAGAACTCAAAAAACCTTCAAAACCCCTAAAAGCGTTAAAAACTCTAAAAACCCTAAAAAAACTCAAAAAACACAAAAAACCCCTAAAAACCCAAAAAGACCCTGAAAACATTGAAAAACTCTAACCCCCCCCCCCCAAAACTTAATAATCCCTAAAAACCCTAAAAACCCCCAAAACCCATAAATATCCTAAAAAACTCATAAAAATCCATGAAAACATAACAAACCCTAAAAATCCTGAAAACCCCTTAAAAAAATAAAAACCCTAAAAATCATTGAAAAACCTAAAACCCAAAAAAACTCTTAAACTCATTTAAAACCCTAAAAATCCTTGAAAACATAAATAACCCTAAAACCCCATAAAACCCTAAAAACCACTAAAAACTCTAAAACCCTTAAAACCCCTAAAAATGTTAAAAAACTTGAAAATACCTTAAGAACCCTAAACACACTAACGCCCCTCCCTTGTCTGCAGTGTCTTCGTGTCTTTTTATAATAAATTTTGGGGGGAGTCAGGAATAGCCTGGCCCGAGCCTTCCTTGCCTAAACATACAAAAAAACCCTAAAACCCCAAAAGACCCTAAAATCATGAAAATCCCAAAAACCCCAAAACCCCTGAAAATCCATAAAAACCTTTGAAATCTCAAAAATCCCCAAGATCCCCTCAAAACTATAAAAAACCTAAAAATCCCCTAAAAATAATAGAAAACATGAAACACCCTAAAAACTCTAAAAACCCATGAAAAACATAAAAACCACTAAAACACTTAAAAAACCTAAAAACCAATAAAAACCCCTAAAAACCATTCAAAACTCTAAAAACCCCTAAAACCCCTAAAACATTAAAAAATCTTAAAAAAATAAAACCCTAAAAAACTCAAAAAGAACCTAAAAACCCTAAAACCCCTGAAAACCCCAAAAAACCGTAAACCACCTAAAAACCCTAAAAAACACCTAAAAACCCTGAAAACCCCCAAAAACATAAAAAAACTAAAAAACCACTAATAACTCTAAAAACCCTTAAAATCCCTAAAACGTTAGAAATTCTAAAAAACCTTAAAAACCCTAAAAAACTCGGAAAAACACTAAAAACCCAAAATCCCTGAATAACCCCTGAAAACCCTAAAACCCCTAAAAGACCCTAAAAACATTCAAAATCCCAAAAAACCCAAAAAACCCTAAAAAACATAAAAACCTAAAAACCCCATAAAATCCATGAAAACATAAAAAAACTCTAAAAACCCTGAAAACCCCATGAAAACCATAAAAACCCCTAAAAATATTAAAAAACCCTTCAATCCCACAAAAAAATAAAACCCACTAAAACTCAAAAATCCTTTTAAACCCCTAAAACGTTAAAAATATGTAAAAAAAACTTTAAAACCATAAAAACACAAAAAACCCCCCTAAAAATCCCCAAAGACCCTGAAAACCAAAAAAACCCATAAAAACACCTAAAAACCCCTAAAAACCCTCCAAATCCCTAAAAATCCTAAAAATTTGTAAAAACTGTAAAAATATTTAAAAACCCCTAAAAATGCATGAAAACACAAAAACCCGAAAAACCCTAAAAAACTACTAAAAAACCCCTAAAACCCTAAAATACCATAAAATCCCTAAAAACCCCTAAAAATCGTAAAAACCTATGAAAACCCCTCAAAATACCTAAAAACCCTAAAAAACCTAAAAACCCCTAAAAATCCATGAAAACATAAAAACACACAAAAACCCTAAAAAAGAACAGACAATTATAAAAACCATTAAAACCTCTAAAACATTTATAGGTGGATGTGCTTACGAAGCTGAGCTTTGGGAAATGATAAAGGCGGTTAAATTTGTGGTTTATTTCGGGTGGAACTTACTTTGGATTGAATTCGACTTGATGCTTGTAGTGGATTCACTCAAGAACAAGTCCTAGAGAGTTCCTTGGAGCCTTCTCCCCCAATGAATTGAATGTCTCGGCCTTTTTCAGGCTCTCACTCTCAATGTTATACATGCCTATGGAGAGGTGAACTTGGTTGCAGATGCTCTCTCTAAGCAGGAAATTATAGAAAGGAGCTCGATGTGGTTCTTTATCGCCTAGTCTTTTTGTTCAACCTTCGTGGACTCTAACATTAAGGGTGATTTTCACAACGGGGTTTGTAAGCCCTCCTTGTAAAGTTATGTTTTTTACTTTTCTAATAACTTTTTGGGGACCAGGCACGCTTGGTCCCAAGCCTTCTTTGGCCTAAAAACATTAAAAACCTTAAAACCCCTAAGAAACTTTAAAAAAACCCAAAACCCCCCAAAATGACTCTAAAAACCCTAAAAACCCTAAAAACCCAAAAAATTCCTAAAAACCCTAAAAAACTGTAAAAACCATAAAATTCCTAAAAATCCACGAAAACGTAAAAAACCCTAAAACCCCAGAAAAACCCTAAAAACCAAAAAACCATAATCACCTTTAAACACCCTAAAACCCCTAAAAACCATTAAAAATATAAAAACTTTTAAACCCCCTAAACATGTTAAAAACTCTGAAAAACCTTAAAACCCTAAAAAACTCAAAAAAAATCCCTAAAAACCAAAATAACCCTAAAAACCATGAAAACCCCTAAAACCCCTAAAAAACCCTAAAACCCCCAAAAAACAATAAAAATCTATAAAAAACCCTTCAAATCCAGGAAAACATAAAAAAATCCATAAAAACCAATAAAGACAATAAAAACACAAAAATATTTAAAACCCCCAAAAAAACACATAAAAACCGTAAACCACTAAAAACTCTAAAAACCCTTAAAACTCCAAAAACCATTAAAAAACTATTAAAAACATTAAAAACCCTAAAATAAAAAAAATACGCTACAACCCAAAAAGTCCCTAAAATCCTTGAAAACCCCTCAAAACCCCTAAAAACCATTAAAAACCTTAAAAATCCCTAAAAACCCTCAAAATTTCAAAAATCCTAAAAAATCCCCAAAAAATCCATGAAAACATAAAAAAAACCCTAAAAAATCAAAACAAACATCTAAAAACCAAAAAAACCCCTAAAAACCTTAAAAAACCTAAAAACCCATAAAAATCCTAAAATCCATTGAAAACTCTAAAAACACTTAAAAATCCTAAAAACGTTAAAAAAACTCTAAAAAACAATAAAACCCTAAAAAACTCAAACAGACCCTAAAACCCTAAAAAACCCAGAAAACCCCTAAAAACCCTAAAACCAACTAACCCAAAACCCCTTTTTTTTGAAAAACACCAAAACCCCCAAAAACCATAAAAACTCACAAAAAAATATAAAAACCCAAAAGACCCTAAAAACAAAAAAGACCCCTAAATACCCTAAAACCCCTCCAAAGCCCTAAATACCTCAAAATCCCTAAAAAACCTAAAAACCCTAAAAACCCTAAATACCCTAAAAACCATAAAAATCCTACAGAACCTGTAAAAACACATGAAAACTTAAAATTCCCCAAAAACCATTAAAAACTAAAAAAACCCTATAAACTTTAAGAAAACCTAAAAACCCATAAAAACCCTAAAACCCACCAAAAACACTAAAAGCCCTTAAAACCCCTAAAAACGTTAAACAACTCTAAAAACTTTAAAAACCCTAAAAAACTCAAAAAAACCCTAAAAACCCCAAAAGACCCTCAAAACATTGAAAAACCCAAAAAACACCAAAAAACTCTCAAAATCTGTAAAAACCCTAAAAACCCCAAATACCACAAAAATCCTAAAAAACCCCTAAAAATCCAAGAAAATTTAAAAAATCCTAAAAAACCATTAAAACCCTAAAAAATCACTAACAACTAAAAAAATTCTTAAACCCCCTAAAAACATTAAAAAACTCTAAAAACCTTAAAAGCCCTAAAAAACTCAAAAAGACCGTAAAAACCAAAAAGACCCTAAAAACACTAAAAACCCAAAAAACACCAGAAATACCATAAACACCTCAAAATCTCTAAAATCCTAAAAAAACCTATAACCCATAAAAATCCTAAAAAACCCCTAAAATCTATGAAACCTTAAAAAATATAAAAACCAAAAAAAGCCTAAAAACTCAAAAAACCTTAAAACCCCAAAAGACCCTAAAATCCATGAAAAACCCTAAAAACCCCTAAATACCCTAAAAACAAAGAAAACCCTCAAAACCCCTAAAAATAATAAAAAAACTTTAAAATCATAAAAAAAAATCCCAAAAACCCCAAAATGATCCTAAAAACCCGAAAAATCCCTAAAAACCCCCAAAACCCAAAAAATCCTGAAAACCCTATAAACCTTTAGAGTCCCTAAAAACCCTCAAAACCATAAAAATCCTAAAAATACCCTAAAAATATATGAAAAAAATAAAAAATCCAAAAAAATATAAAAAACAATTGAAAACAATAAAAACACCAAAAAACCTTAAAAAACTAAAAACGTATAAATACCCTAAAAACCATTGAAAACAATAATAACATTTAAACCCTATAAAAATATTAAAAGACTCTAAATAACCATAAAACCCTAAAACCCCCTAAAAACCCAAAAAACTCTAAAACCCCTAAAAACACTAAAAAACATTGAACCCCCTTAAAATCCTTAAAAATGTTTAAAAACTCTAAAAAACTTGAAAACCCTAAAAAACTCAACAAAACCCTAAAAACCCAAAAGGAACTCAAAAACCCAAAAATACCTAAAAACCATAAACCCCTTAAAAACCCTAAAAACCCACAAAATCCCTAAAAACCATAAAAAATAATAAAAACCATAAAACTTAAAAAACTTATAAAAATCCATGAAAATGTAAAAAACCCAAAAAACCATGAATAACCCCTAAAACCATAAAAAACCCTAAAAACCCATAAAATCCCTAAAAACACTAAAACTTTTAAAACATTTAAAAAGACTAAAAACGTTAAAAATATCTAAAAAATCTTTAAAACCCTAAAAACTAAAAAATCCAAACCCCAAAGACCCTAAAAACACTAAAAACCCTAAATAACCTAAAAACATACAAACCTATAAAAATCCTAAAAAACCCCTAAAAACACATGAAAACATACAAAACCTAAAAAACCCCTAAAAACACATGAAAATATAAAAAACCATAATATCCCGGAAAAACTCATAAAAACCCTAAAATCCCATAAAAACCTAAAACCCCACTAAAACCACTAAAAATCCTTAAAACCCCTAAAAATGTTAAAAACTCTAAAAACTTTAAAAACACTAAAAAACTCATAAAACCCCTAAAAACCCAAAAAGACCCTAAAAAACCTGAAAAACCTACCAAACCCCTTAAAACATTCAAAATCCCTAAAAACCTTAAATACCCCTTAAACCCATAAAAATTCTAAAAAAACCCCTAAAAATCCATGAAAATGTAAAAAACCCTAAAAACCCATAAAAATACTAAAAAACACTAACTACTATAAAAACCCTTAAACCACCTAAAAACATAAAAAAACTCTAAAAATCCTTAAAAATCCTAAAAACCACAAAAGACCCTAAAAACCCTAAAACACTAAAACCCACTAAAAACCTCAAAATCCTTACAAAACCTAAAAAACCCTAAAAACCCTAAAAATCCTAAAAAATCCACGAAAATGTAAAAAACACTAAAAACCCTGAAACCCCCCTAAAAACCCCAAAATTCCCTAAAAACCTTCAAAAATCATAAAACTCCTAAAACCCACTAAAAACTCTAAAAACACATAAAACCCCTAAAAAGGTTAGAAAACTCTAAAAAAACCTTAAAACCCTAAAAAACTAAAAAAACCCATAAAAACCCAAAAGACACTAAAATCCATGAAAAACCCTCAAAAGCAAAAAAAAACCCTAAAAACCCCCAAAAATCCATGAAAATGTAAAAAACATTGAAAGCCATGAAAGGACTATGAAAACCATTAAAACCCCTAAAAACCCTAAAAACCCACTAAAAACTCCAAAAACCTTAAAACCCCTAAGAAGGTTAAAAAATTCTAAAAACCCTTTAAACCCTAAACACATGAAAAACCATAAAATCCCAAAAAACCCAAATAACCCTAAAACCACTGAAAAACCATAAATTCCTTCAAAATCCCTAAAAACCCAAAAAACCATCAAAACAATAATAATCCTAAAAATCCCCTAAAATCTATTAAAACATAAAAACCTCTAAAACCTCTAAAAACCCCTAAAAACCATAAAAACCTTAAAAAAAACCTAAAAACCCATAAAACCCCCCAAAACCATTAAAAACTCTAAAAACCTTTAAACCACCTAAAAACGTTAAAAAATATAAAAACCGACAAAAACCCAAAAAACTCAAAAAGACCCTAAAACCCCCTAAAATACCCTATAAACCCAAACCCCCCTAAAAACCCTAAAAAAGCCAAAAAATCTTTAAAACCCACAAAAAACCAAAAAAATCCTAAACACCACTAAAAATCTAAAAACAATTTAATCCCTACAAATGTTTTAAAAAATCTAAAAAACCTTAAAACCCTAAAAAACTCAAAAAAAAAACCAAAAAACCCAAGAACCCTAAAAACTATAAAAACAAAAAAACCCCATAAAATCCATGAAAACTTAAAAAACCCTAAAAACACTAAAAACCCATGAAAACCATAAAAACCCCTAAAAACCATAAAACCCATTAAAACCCACTAAAAACTCTAAAAAATTTTAGAAACCCTAAAAACATTAAAAACCTCTAAAAATATTAAAACCCTAAAAAATAAAAATAACCATAAAACCCCAAAAGACTCTAAAAACATTAAAAAACCTAAAAAACCCAAAACCCAAAAAACCCTTTAAAACCCCTAAAACCCCTCAAAATCCCTAAAAATTTAAAAAACACTAAAAAACATAAAAAACCACAAAAAACACATGAAAATGTAAAAAACCTTAAAACCCCTATTTTTTTTAAAAAACTCTAAAAACCATGAAAACCCTAAAAAACTCAAAAAAAACACTAAAAACCCAAAAAGGCCCTAAAAACCTCGGAAAACCATGAAGACCCTAAAAACCATTGAAAAAACTCAAAATCCCTCAAAACCCTAAAAACCCTAAAAACCAAAAGGACCCTAAAAAACCTTAAAACCCCTAAAAACCATAAAAAAACCTAAAAACCCCCAAAAAATCTATAAAAACATAAAAAACCCCTAAAACACTTGAAAACCCCCTAAAAACCATAAAACCCCTAAAAAATTTTAAATCCCTAAAAAAACTATAAACCCACTAAAAACTTTAAAAACCCTTTAAACCTCTAAAAAGTTAAAAAATCTAAATATCCTTAAAAAATCTAACCTCATAAAACCCTAAAAACCTAAAACGACCCTAAAAGCCATGAAAAATAAGAAAAACCCATAAAAACCCTAAAACCCCCCAAAAACAATAGAAATCCTAACCCCACCCCCCTAAAAAGACATGAAAACATAAAAACCCCTAAAATCCTGAAAAAACCCTAGAAACACAAAACCACCGAAGACCATAAAAAACCCTAAAAATATTAAAAAACCCTAAACCCCTAAAAACCACTAAAAACTATAAATTCCCTTAAAATCCCTAAAATTGTTTAAAAACTCTAAAAAACCTTAAAACACCTAAAAACACAAAAAAACCCTAAAAACGCAAAAAAACCCTAAAAACATAGAAAAACCCTAAAAACACTGAAAACCCCTAAAACCCATAAAAATCCTAAAAATCCCATAAAAATCCAAGAAAAAATAAAAACCCTAAAAACTCGAAAAAAACCCCTCAAGACCATAAAAACCCTAAAAACCTTAAAAAACATAAAAACCTATAAAAACCATTGAAAACTCTAAAGACCCTTAATCTCCCTAAAAACATTAAAAAACTTTAAAACCCCATGAAAACCCTAAAAACCTCAAAGACCCTAAAAACCCCTAAAAACCTTAAAAAACTCCCAAAACCCACAAAAACCTTAAAATACCACTAAAAATCTAAAAACCCTTAAAATACTGAAAAATGTTAAAAAAAACTCTAAAAACCTTAAAAACTCAAAAAAAAACCTAAATCCCCAAAAAGACCCCCAAAAACCCGGAAAAAACCCTAAAAACCATAAAACACTTGAAACCCCCTAAAAACTGCCAAAATCCCTAAAAACCCTAAAAAACCATAAAAACCTAGAAAACCCAAAAAAACCATAAAAACTAGAAAACCCATTAAACCCTAAAAAACCCATTAAAACCATAAATTCCCATAAACACCTTAAAACCCCCAAAAACCCATAAAAACATAAAGACCAGTAAAAACTCTAAAAACCTAAAAACCCCTAAAAACCCCTAAAAACGTTAAAATTTGCTAAAAAACCTTAAATACCGGGAAAAACTAAAAAAACTCTAAAACCCGCAAAAGACCCTAAAAACATAAAAAACCCACAAAACCCTCAAAATCCCTAAAAATTATAAAAAACGCTAAAAACCATAAAAATCCTAAAACCCCCCTAAAAACACATGAAAATGTAAAAATCCCTAAAACCCTAAAAAACCCATAAAAATCATAAAACCCCTACAAATCCTAAAAACCCATAAAACCCCTAAAGCCACTAAAATCCTTAAAACCCGTTAAAACGTTAAAAAACTCTAAAAATTTATAAACCCTACAAAACTCAAAAAACCCTAAAAACCCAAAAGACCCTAAAAACCCCTAAAAACGCTAAAAACCCATGAAAACCCTCAAAATATCTATAACACTAAAAAATATAAAAAGAACAAACAATTTTAAAATCCATCAAAGTCTCTAAAAATGTTAATACACTCGAAAAAAACTTAGAAACCCAAAAAAACTAAAAAAAACCTAAAAATCAAAAAGACCTTAAAAACCCTAAACACCCCTAAAAACCTAGAAATACCTTGAAACCCACCTAAAAATCCCTGAAATGCCTAAAATACCCTAAAAACCATAAAAAACTAAAAAACCATAAAAAACTAAAAAACCATTAAAATCCATGAAAACTTAAAAAACCCTAAAAACCCTTAAAATCCACCAGAAACCATAAAAAACCCTAAAAACCTCTTAAAAACCTAAAAATACTAAAACCTTATAAAAACTCTAAAAACCATTAAAGCCCCAAAAAGGTTAAAAAACTCTGAAAAACCTTAAAACTCATAAAAACTCAAAAAACCCCTAAAACCTAAAACAAACCTAAAGCCATGAAAAATCCTAAAAACGACTAAAAACCCCTAAAACCCTCAAAAATAATAAAAATCCTCTAAAATCCATAAAAATCCATGAAAATGTAAAAAATTATAAAAACCCTGAAAACCCCTAAGAACCATAAAGACCCCTAAAAACCTTAAAAACCCCAAAACATGTAAAAACGCCATAAACTCTAGAAGCCCTTTAAACCCCAAAAAACGTTAAAAACTATAAAAAACCTTAAAACCACTAAAAACAAAAAAAACCCTAAAACCCCAAAAGTCCCAAAAAACCTTAAAAACCCCTAAAAACCCTAAAACCCTTGAAATCTCCTAAAAACCATCAAAATCTATAAAACCCTAAAAAACCCTCATAACCATAAAAATCCTAAAAACCCCTTAAAATTCCACAAAAACTTAAAATCCCTAAAAACTCTAAAAACACCTAAAAACCATAAAAACCTTAAAAAAACCTAAAAACCCTTAAAAACACTAAAACCATTGAAAACTCTAAAAGCCATTAAACCCCCTAAAAATGGTTAAAAAAAATAAAAAAACTAAAACCCCTAAAAACTCAAAAAGTCCCTAAACCCCAAAAACCCTTAAAAACTCTACAAACCCTAAAACCCCTAAAAACCCAAAAAATCTTAAAAACACTAAAAATAGTTTAAAACCCCCAAAACCCAAAAAAACCCTTAAAAACCACTAAAAACTATAAAAACACTTAAAATCCCTAAAAATCATAAAAACCCTTAAAAACCATAAAATCCAAAATACCCAAAAAAACCCCTAAAACCTTAAAAATACATAAAAATCTAAAAACCCCTAAAACCACTAAAAATGTTTTAAACCCCTAAAAATGTTAAAAATAACTAAAATAACTTAAAATACCCTAAAAACGAAAAAAACCTAAAATACCCAAAAGACCTTAAAACCCCCATAAGAACCCCCAAAAATCCAAAACCCCGTCAAAATCCTTAAAAACACTAAAAATGCTAAAAAACCATAGAAATCCTAAATGCCCTAAAAATACATGAAAACATAAAAATCCTTGGACCTTAAAAACTAAAAAAACTATAAAACCCCACTAAAAACAGTAAAAACCCTTTAAACCCCTCAAAACGTTAAAACTCTAAAAATTTTAAAAACTCTAAAAAACTCAAAAAATCACTAAAACCCCAAGAAACCCAAAAAACCTTTAATGATGGCTTGGATCATGTGATCTCAACTAAATGATTCCCCTTTAGCCTAGGTGGCGCAGTGATGGCTGCCACCTCTTCCCTTCCCCCATCAGTGGGGAGGGGCCACCCTTCCCCAATGGTGAATCCTTCATTCCTTTATCGAATCCTAAATATCTTCCTACTTTCCCTCAGATTTTCCTAAATCTGAAGGTTCTCGAATGGTTTAAGGGTCCTCCTAAGCTATTAATCTAATCTATTGAATTTTTTGATGCATATTCTCTGTTAAAACCTTGATTGTGAGATTCAGGAAACACCGACCCTTGGTGGATATATTTGATCGACATATTTTCGATTTGTGGTGTCTATAAGTTCATGCTACGGTGGGGCTCCATGACTCCAATAATTTCATAGTTCTCTTTACTTCATAGGAGGATTTTATTTTGGCTTCGTCTTATGCCTCTAAAAGCTATAATGGATCTTGTTTCTTCCTTTTCAAATGATCTTATGATTTCTATATGAAGCGTGACTCATCGACAATGGCGATTTGGTTAAGACTCCCTGAACTCCCACTTCTGTTTCAGAATGCTTATATTCTTCACATGCTAAGAAATCTTATTGGGTTCTATCTCTATTTGGATAGCCAAACCCATGCTATTTTTCTTCTGATCTCACCCAGAATCTATGTTAAAGTGGATGTATTGAAGCTTCATGTTGATTCATTCTAGATATCTATAAGTGAAGAATTTTGTTATAAGAAATCAGCCATGTTTGAGTGTTTGTATGATTTCTATTCGATGGGTAAGAGGTTGGGTCATACACCGGCGGTGTAAAAGTGTGACATGTTGTGGCCAAATGCATCTGGTATTTCAATTCCTCACATGAAACCAGAACCTATTGAAGTCTCTTTGGATCACACATGCCTTGTCGATCCTGTTATTGATGAAGGCATCAGATTAACATGGAATGATCGTGTTGTGTCTCCTAATTTTGTGATCCCATGTGATGTTTTCATGAAACTGTAGAAGCCATTATAGGTTATATCGAATGATCCGAAGGTCTTTGATGCTTTTAGTAGTTTAAAATCTGATTTGGTTGTTGTTGTTCCATATGATGCTGATTTGAATTTGAAGAATTCCCTGTCTTTGTGTGAGCCTAGTTCTCTTTTAGTGGATGATGTTTCTCATAGTGATGTGAGGACAATATTTGATGGGGTAAGGGATAATACTAGTTTTCCTATGAATGTTTATGTTGGGCATGTGGAGATCGAGGTGTAGGTCTTGCATACAATTCAAATTTCTTGTGCTAGGCATGAGGAAAAGCAGTTGGGCTAGAATGCCAGTGCTGGGCATGAAGAAAGAAAATTAGATTAGAATGCTTGCTCTGGGAATAAGGAAAGGCAATTGGATGCTGGGAATGAGGATATGTAGTTGGACCAGAGGCAATCAAACCAGATTGCTTGTGCTCATCATGAGGAGCAGGAGGTTCAGGTCATGCAGTTGGTTCTTGTGGTGCATGAAGGGGTCTCTTCTGAAAATTCTCACTATTTGGTTCTGAAGAACATGGTTCTGGAGGACACCAATATGCAACTATAGTTTATAGGATGCAGATTTCTACAGTCAAGTGAATTTGATATGACAGTGCAAGTTTTAGGTGTTGGGGATCCTGGCACTAAAATGAAAAAAAGTCAATTTTAAGGTGGAAATCCAGAAACAACATAGTTGGTAAAAATTATATAATAAATGGGAGGATGTCACTAATAATGACAACAAAGATGACGACAGTAAATAAGAGGTCTTGAGTTGTGATAAAGCCTCGATCAGTGATTTCATCATGCATGGGAGGGAGAAGGAGTTTGCAGGGTTCATTTCTACTCCATTGAAGAGGAGGTCGAGGAAGGATTACTCCAATTTTCCAAGGACCGTGTCTACCAGGTCCTCTTCTAAGGCTTCTAAAAAGAATGATTCTGATCCCAAGTGAGAGCGTCCAAAAAAAAATTCTTCCAAAGCTCAGTTTACTCTGGAGTGGAAAAGGCTTAGGGAGCTGTATTCTACATTCTTCAAGTAAAAGAAAAATTTAAAATTTGAATGGGAGTTGGTGGAAGTTGTAGCAGCTTTTGATTATGGATATGGTGATGACGGTGACCCCTTTGATATGTAGTTTTATTTGGGTTTGGGTGTTGGTGGTTTGAATTTGGCTCTTTCTTGTAATGGCTTTTCATTACTTTTATTAATAAATTTTGGGTGGCCAAGCATGCTTGGTCCCGAGCCTTCTTTTCCAAAAGGCCCTAACAAACCCGAAAAAACCCCTAAAAACCCTCAAAATCCCTAAAAACCCTAAAAACCCTAAAAATCATAAAAATCCAAATCGATGAAAACATAAGAACCCTAAAAACCCTAAAAAAGAAAAAATAACTATCAAAACTCTTTAAACCCCAAAACGATAAAAACCGATAAAAACATTTAAAACCCTATAAAACACAAAAATAACCCTAAAATCCCAAAAAGACCCAAAAACCCATGAAAAATCCTAAGAACTCCAGAAAAACCCTAAAACCCCTTAAGATACCTAAAAACCCTAAAACCCCTAAAAACCATAAAAATCCTAAAACCCCTAAAAATGCACAAAAATTTTAAAAACCCTAAAAACCCAGAAAACCCCCTTAAAACCATAAAAACCCTTAAAACCTTAATGGCCCTAAAAACCTATTAAAAACTCTAAAAACATTCAAGACCACTAATTTTTTTAAAAAACTCTAAAAAACCTTAAAACCCTAAAAACTCAAGAAAAACCCTAAAAACCCTAAAGACCCTAAAAGCCATGAATAACCCAAAAAACATATGAAAAACCCTCAAAACCCTCAAAAAAAATAAAACTACTAAAACCCCCTAAAATTCTATTAAAACATAAAAAAATCCTAAAAACCATGAAACCCCTGTAAACCATAAAAACCCCTAAAAACTTTTAAAACCCTTAAAACACCTAAAAATTTTAAAAAACTCAAAAAAAACCTTTAAAACCCTAAAAAGCACAAAAAACCATAACAACCCAAAAGAACCATAAAAACCCTAAAAACCCCTAAAAAGCTTTAAAATCCCTAAAAACCCTAAAAAACCCTAAAAACCATAAAAATCCTAAAAATCACCTAAAATTCCTTGAGAACATAAAAACCCTATAAACTTTAAAAAAACCATGGAAAACCATAAAAACACCAAAAACCTTAAAAAATGTTAAAAATGATAAGCAACCATAAAACCCCTAAAAACTCAAAAGACCTTAAAAACCCTAAAAACCCTAAAACCCCCTAAAAACCATAAAAACCTTGAAAACCCCCCAAAACCCAAAAACCTACTTAAACCCCTCTAAAAACTCAAAAAAACCCTTAAAATACCTAAAAATGTTAAAAAACTATAAAAAACCTTAAAATCCTTTAAAAACTCAAAAAATCCTAAAAGCTCAAAAGACCCCAAAACCCCAAAAAACCCCTCAAAATCCCAAAAAACTGTAAAAAACCCTAAAACCCCTAAAAATTTAAACCCCCCTAAAAACCCAAGAAATTTTAAAAAACACTAAAAACCTTGAAAACCATAAAACCCCCTAAAAACCTTAAAAACCCTTAAATCCCATAAAAACCCTTAAAAAAACTAAAAACTCTAATTTTTTTTAAAACCCCTAAAAACGTTAAAAACCTCTAAAAACCTTAAAAACCTAAAAAACTCTAAAAAAACCTAAAAACCCCAAAAGACCCTAAACCCCCCCCCAACCCAAAAACCGCCTCAAAACCCTCAAAATCACTAAAAAACCTAAAAAATAATAAAAACCATAAAAATCCTAAAAAACATAAAACCTTAAAAAATCAGTAACAATTATAAAAAACCCTTTGAACACCTAGAAACATTAAAAAAAACTCTAAAAAACATCAAAACCCTAAAAAACTCAAAAAAACCTCAAAACCCCAAAAAGACCCTGAGAAACCCTAACATCCCTAAAACCCCTAAAAACCCTAAAAACCCTAAAAACCCCTAAAACACTAAAAAACCCTAAAAACCAAAAAAATCCAAAAAAACCAATAAAATCCATTAAAACATAAAAAACCAAAAAACCTTAAAACCCCAAAAAAACCATAAAACCCCTAAAAACCTTTAAAACCCTAAAAATCCCTAAAAACCTAATAAAAACTATAAAATCCATTAAAGTTAAAAAAACTCTAAAAAATCATAAAACCCCAAAAAAATAAAAAAAGCCTAAAAACCAAAAAAGACCTTAGAAGCCATGAAAAATACTAAAACCCTTGCAAAACCATAAAAATATAAAAAATAATAAAAAACCAAAAAAATCCCTAAAAATCCATGAAAACATAAAAAAAATCTAAAAACCCTGAAGAACCCCAAAAAACAATAAAACCCTGAAAAACCTAAAAACCACTTAAAACCCATAAAAACCCTAAAACCACACTAAAAACTGTAAAAACCCTCAAATCCCCAAAAAACAACAAAAGTCTCTAAAAACCTTAAAAACCCTAAAAAACTCTAAAAACCCAAAATGCCCTTAAAAACCCTAGAAACCCTAAAAACCCCTATAAACTCTTAAAAACCTTCAAAATCACTAAAAACCTAAAAATTCTTCAAAACCATAAAATCCTAAAAATCCCCTACAAACCATGAAAACATAAAAAACCCTAAAACTCTAAAAAAACCCTTAAAAACATAAAAACCTTTAAAAAAACTAAAAACCCATAAAACTCTAAAAACCACTAAACACTCTAGAAACAACTAAACACTCTAAAAACTACTAAATACTCAAAAAACCCTTAAACCCCCTAAAAAAGTTAAACATTTCTAAAAAAACATAAAACCCATAAAAACTCAAAAGACCCTAAGACCCTAAAAACCCTAAAAAGCTTGAACCCCCCCCCCCAAAACAAACCCAAAAAACCACAAAGAACTCCAAAACCCCTTTAAATCCCTAAAAACTCTAAAAACCTTAAAACCCCTAAAAAACTCAATAAAATCCTAATAACCCAAAATGACCCAAAAAACCCAGGAAAAAACCATAAAATCCCTAAAATCCCCAAAAACCCCTAAAAATCCTAAATACCCATAAAAACCATAAAAACCTAAAAACCCAAAAAAAATCCATGAAAACATAAAAATAAAAACCCTGAAAACCATAAAACCACTAAAAACCTTAAAAACCCCTTAAAACCCATAATGGATAAAGGTTAACGTTGATGGCGCGACACTTGGAGCTCCTGGGCCATTGGGGTGTGGGGTGTATTTCGCACCCCGCGGGGCTTCTTGAAGGCCCGCTTCTTTCAGTTCCTTAGGGATAGTTGTGCCTATGAAGTGAAGCTATGGGCAATCATAAAGGCCGTGAATTTTGCATGCCAGTTCACCTGGTCACAGCTTTGGATTGAGTCAGACTCGATGCTTGTGGTTGCTACATTAAAGGAACGCTCCAGGGATGTTCCTTGGAGACTTCTGCCACATTGGATCGAGTGCCATGACCTATCTCGGAACCTGAATCTCAATGTCTCACATGTTTACAGGGAAGCTAACTCTGTTGCTGACGCCCTCTCCAAATAGGCGATCGCGGAGAGGGCCTCAATGTGGTCCTTTATCGCCCACCTTATTGTATTCTGTTCTTGGACTCGGATCGGAAGGGAGAAATTCATACTCGCCCTTTTAGGACCATCTTGTAGCTGCCTTTTCCTTTTGAATTAAGTTTGGGGGGCTAGGCTCGCCTAGCCCCACACCTCTTCTTCCCTTAAAGCCCATAACAACACTAAAACCACAAAAAACTCTAAAAACCTTTGAAACCCCTAAAAATGTTAAAAATATCTAAAAATCTTAAAAACCATAAAAAACTCAAAAAAACCTTGAAAACACCCCAAAACACCCTAAACCCATTAAGATCCCAAAAAACCCTAAAAACCATAAATATCCTAAAAACCCCTTAAAACACATATAAACGTAAAAATATCTAAAAACCCTGAAAAACCCCTAAAAACTATAAAAACTCTTACAAACCTTAAAAAACTCTAAAAACCCATAAAACCCCTAGAAAACCACTAAAAACACTAAAAGACCTTTAACCCCTAATAAAGTTAAAAAAATATAAAAACAGTGAAACCCTAAAAAACTCAAAACACCCCCAAAAACCAAAAAGACCCTAAAAACCCTTAAAATCCCCTGAAACCCCCACAAATCCTTTAAAACCCTAAAACCCTGAAAAGACCCTAGAAACCATAAAAATCCATAAAACCCCTAAAAATGATAGAAACGTTAAAAAAACTCTAAAAACCCTTAGAAATCCAAAAAACTCATAAAAACCCAAAATAACTAAAAAGATCCTAAAAACCCTGAAAACCCCTAAAAACCATAAAAACCCTCAAAATCCCTAAAACACCTAAAAACGCAAAAAAAAACTAAAAACCATAAAAATCTAAAAAAGGACCTAAAAATCCCTCAAAATGTAAAAACCCGAAAAACCCAGAAAAAACATAATAACAATAAAAACCACTAAATACCTTAAAACCCATTAAAACCAATAAAAACCTTAAAACCCATTAAAAACTCTGAAAACACTTAAAACTGCTAAAAACGTTAAAAACATTAACTAACATTAAAATACTTTAAAAACTCAAAAAACCCTAAAAACCCAAAAGACCATAAAATCCGGAAAATCCCAAAAATCATAAAAAACATTGAATATACCAAAAAAATACCTAAAAACCCCAAAACCATAAATATCCTAAAAATCACTAAAAATACCTCAAAACGTAAAACACCTAAACAACTTCTGAAAACAAAAAAACCCCCCACAACCATAACAAACCCTAAAAACACATAAAAACCCCAAACCCCACTAAAAACTCTAAAATACCCTAAAAACCATAAAAATCCATAAAACATAAAAACCCTAAAACCCTAAAAAACCCCCTAAAAACCACAAAACCCTAAAAACCCTAAGAACCCCTAAAACCCAAAAGAACCCCTTAAAAATACTAAAAACTCTAAAATCCCTTAAAACACCAAAAAATGTTAAAAAACAATAAAAAACTCTAAAAAACCTTAAAATCCCTAAAAATTTCAAAAATTACCCGAAAACACCAAAAGACCCTGAAAACCCTGAAAGCCCCAAAAAACCCAAAAAATCCCTCAAAGTCCCTAAAAACCCTAAAAAATATAAAAACCATAAATATCCTAAAAATCCATGGAAACATAAAAACCCCTAAAACACTGAAAAACTCTAAAAACTAGAAAACCTATAATGACCTTAAAAACCCATAAAACCCCCAAAAAACAACTAAAACGTCTAAAAACCCTTTAAACCCCTAAAAATGTTAAAAAAACTCTAAAAAGACTAAAAACACTTAAAAACTCAAAAAAACTATAAAACGAAAAAAATAAACTAAAAACTCTAAAAACCCTAAAAAACTTAAATAACTATGAAATACCCTAAAAATAATAAAATTCTTAAAAAATCTAAAAAACCTAAAAACCCAAAAAACTAAAAAAAAATCCTAAAAAATCCATAAAAATCCATGAAATTATAAAAAACCTTAAAACCCATAAAAACGCCTAGAAACCATAAAAAACCCTAAAACCTCATTAAAATCCTAAAAATCCAATAAAACTCTAAAAACCCTTAAAACCCCTAAAAATTTTAAAAACATTAAAAAACTCTAAAAATCCTTAAAATCCCTATAAAACTAAATAACCTTGAAAACCCAAAAAGTCCCTCAAAACCTAGAAAAAACCTAAAAACCCTAAAAAAACCCCGAAAAATCCTAAAACCCCTTAGAATCCCTAAAACCCCTAAAAACAATAAAAATTCGAAAAAAGCCCTAAAAATTCCTAAAAACGTAAAAAAACCCTAAATACCCAAAAAAATCCAAAAACCCATAAAAACCCTAAAAACATAAAAACACTAAAAACCCATAAAACCCTAAAAACCACTAGAAACTCTAAAAACTCATAAAACCCCTAAAAACATTAAAATCGTTAAAAAACCCTAACCCCCCCAAACCCTATAAAAACTAAAAAAACCCAAAAACCCTAAAATGACCCTAAAACCCCTGAAAATCCCTAAAATCCCAAAAAATCCCAAAAAACCCCCAAAACTATAAAGACAAAAAAAGTCCAAAAAAATCCCTAAAAATCCCTGAAAACATAAAAAACCCTAAAAACCTTAAAAACCCCTAAAAACCAAAAAATACCTTAAAAACCTTTAAAAACCCTAAACACCCATAAAAATCCTAATTTTTTTTAAAAACCTTTAAAAACGTTAAACAACTCTAAAAAACCATAAAACCATAAAAAACTCAAAAAAACCCAAAAAGATCATAAAACCCTTTAAACCCCTATAAACCCTGAAAACCTTGAAATACCCCTAAAATTCCTTAAAATCCCTTAAACCCTCAAAAACCCAAAAACCCATAAAAATAAAAAAAACCATTAAAATTCCTCGAAATGTAAAAAACTCTAAAAACAAAAAAAAAACAAACAAAAACCCTAAAAACCGAAAAAGACACTAAAACCCCATAAAACACTAAAACCAACTAAAAACTCCAAAAACCCTTAAAACACCTAAAAACATTAAAAAACATCAAAAAATCTAAAAAAATTAAATAGCCAAAAAACTCAAAAAAAACCCCTAAAACCCCCTAAAAACCCTAAAAACCTAGAAAAAACCCTAAAAAACCTCAAAATGCCTAAAAAACCTAAACAACCCTAAAAACATTGAAAATCCTAAAAATTACCTTAAAATCCCTAAAAACGTAAAAAACCCTAAAAACCCCTGAAACCCAAAAAACCCCTAAAAAGTATACAAAATCGAAAAACCCTTAAAAACCCTGAAAACCAACTAAAATATATAAAAAAGTTTAAACCCCTAAAACATAAAAAAACAATAAAAACTATAAAAATCCTTAAAAACCCAAGAAAACTAAAAAACCTCTAAAACCCAAAAAGACCCTAAAAATCCTAAAAAATCCAAAAAACCAAAAAACCCTAAAAATCCCAAAAAACTTAAATAATCCTAAATACCTTGAAAATCCCCTAAAAACCATAAAATTCCCTAATTTTTTTTAAAACCCCAAAACCCATAAAACCATAAAATCTCACTAAGACACTAAAAACCCTTAAAACCCTTAAAACCCTTAAAACACTTAAAACATTAAAAACATTAAAAAAACTCTAAAAACTGTAAAAATCCTACAAACTCAAAAAACCCATAAACCCCAAAAGTCCTTAAAAACCCTAAAAACCATCAAAATCCCTAAAAACACTAAAAACACCTAAAAACAATAAAAATCCATAAAAATCCCTAAAAATCCCTGAAATCCTAAAAAATCCTGAAAATCCTGAGAAACCCCTAAAAACAATAAAAACCATAAAACCCCATAAAAACCATAAATACACTAAAAACCCACTAAAAACTAAAAAAATCCTTAAAATCCAAAAAAAACATTAAATGGTTAAAAACTCAAAAAACCTTAAAACCCCAAGAAACTAAAAAACCCCTAAAAACCCATAAAGACCCTAAAAACCCTGAAAATATCTAAATACCCTAAATTCCCTGAAAAAACTTAAAACCCCTCAAAATCCACAAAACCCCTAAAAACCCTAAAAAATCTTTGAAAACCTATAAAACCCTAAAAACCCTAAATAACCCCTGAAAATCATAAAAACCCCTAAAACCCCGTAAACTCCCTAAAAAGCCACTAAAAACACTAAAAATCCTTAAAACCTCTAAAAACATTAAAAAAGTTAAAAAAACTCTAAAAAACATTAAAATCGCTAAAAACTCAAAAAACCCCCCTAAAAACCCAAAAGACCAAAAACCCAAAAACCCCCTAAAAACCCTAAAGAACCCTGAAAACCCCTAAAACCCCTCAAAATCCCTAAAAATTTTAAAAACCCTAAAAACCATAAAAATCCTAAAAAATCCCAAAAAATCCCTGAAAACGTAAAAACCCCTTAAAACCTTGAAAACCATAAAACCCATAAAATCCTTAAAACTGATAAAACCCCATAAAAATCCACTAAAACTCTAAAAATCCTCGAAACTTCTAAAAACATTGAAAAATGATAAAAACTCTAAAGAACCTTAAAACCCCAAGAAAACTCTAAAAACATGAAAACCCAAAAAAACCCTGAAAATGCCTAAAAACCCTCAAATATTCAAAAACCCAAAAACCCCAAAAACCCCAAAAACCCCAAAAAGCTGTAAAAATCCTAAAAAACAACAAAAAAATCCCTTAAAATATAAAAAACCCTAAAATCCATAAAAAATCCCATGAAAACCATAAAAACCCATAAAACCATAATAACCATAAAAAATAATAAAACCCCCAAACCACTAAAAACTCCAAAAACCCTTTAAATCCCTTAAAATGATAAAAAAACTCTAAAAACCTTAAAAATCCAAAAAACCCTAAAAATCCAAAAAGGACCTAAAACCCCCCAAAACTCTAAAACCTTAAAACCCCTAAAATGATCAAAATCACTAAAAACACTAAAAAACCCTAAAAACCATAATGAACTTAAAATCCCTAAAAACCTCTAAAATCTATAAAAACCCCTAAACACCTTAAAAACCCAAAAAATCCATAAAAACACTAAAAATCCTTTAAACCCCTAAAAAAGTTAATAAAATCTAAAAACCCTAAAAAATTAACAAAACCCTAAAAACCAAAATAGACCCAAAAAAACCCTAAAACCCCAAAAAAACTCTCAAAATCCCTAGAAACCATAAAAACCGTAAACCATAAAAATCCTAAAAAAGCCCAAAAATTCCCAGAAAACTTAAAAAACCTTAAAAACCCCTAAAAACATAAAAACCCCTAAAACCAAAAAAACCCATAAAACCCCTAAAAACCACTAAAAACTCTAAAAACCATGAAAAACCCTAAAGGTGTTAAAAATGTTTAAAAACTCTAAAAGCATTTAAAATCCTAAAAACTTGAAAAAACCCTAAAAGACCCTAAAAGCCCTAAAAATCCCTCAAAATCCCTAAAAACCCTAAAAACCATAAAAATCCCAAAAAATCCCTAAAAATGTAAAAAACCCTAAAACCCTTGAAAACTATAAAAACTCTTAAAAACCTTTAAAAATACTAAAAACCCGTGAAAACCGTAAAAACCCCACTAAAAACTCAAAAAACCATTAAACCCCCAAAAAATGCTAAAAACATTAAAAAAGTAAAAAAATAATAAAATCCCCGGAAAACTCAAAAAAACCCTAAAACCCCAAAGTCCCTAAACATCCTGAAAAACCGTAAAACCCATAAAAACTAGAAAAAAACCATAAAACCCTCAAGATATTTAAAAACCATAAAAAAATATAAAAACCATAAAAATCCTAAAAAAGAATGAAAAATGTTAAAAAATAATAATAAACATTTAAAACCCTAAAAAGTAAAAAAAAACCCTAACACACAAAAAGACCCTAAAAACCCTAAAAACCTTGAAAACCCCTAAAAATATGAAAATCTCTAAAAACCCTAAAAACTATAAAATCCTAAAAAACCCAAAATATCCCTTAAAATGTAAAAAACCTTAAAACCCCAAAAAACCTTGAAAGCCATAAAAACCCCTAAAACCATAAAAATCCTCAAAAACCATAAAAATCCTGGAAAACGTAAAAAAAATTAAAACCTAAAAAACCACAAAAAACCATGAAGACCCCTTAAAACCTTAAAAACCGCTAAAAACACATAAAAACCCTAAAAGCTGCTAAAAACTCTAATACCCCTAAAAATGATAAAAATGTTAAAAACTGTAAAAAAACCTTTTAAACCCTAAAAACTCAAAAATTCCCTAAAAACCCAAAATGACCCTAAAAACCCTAAAAACCCTAAAAATCCTAAAACTCCTCAAAATCCCTAAAACCCCTAAAAACCCTAAAAACCATAAAAATCCAAAAAAACCTAAAAATCCATGAAAACGTAAAATCCAAAAAACCCAAAAAAACCCTGAAATATCCTAAGCCCTAAATATCCAATAAAAACTCTAAAAACCCTTCAAACCCCCAAAAATGTTAAAAAATTGTAAAAAACCTTAAAACCCTTAAAAACACAAAAAACCCCTGAAAAGTACCGAAAACCCTCAAAATCCAAAAAACCCTAAAAATAAGAAAAATACTAAAAAAGCCTTAAAATTATCACAAAACGTAAAAACCCTTAAAAATGCTGAAAACCCCCAGAAAAAAATGAAACCCCTAAAACCGTAAAAATCATAAATACTCGTAATAAACATAAAACCACTAAAAACTCTAAAAACCCTTAAAACTCAAAAAAACCTTAAAAATATTAATAAACGTTAAAAAACTTTAAAACCCATAAACTCTCAGAAAACCCCATAAATCCCAAAAAGACTCCAAAAACCCTAAAACCCGCATAAAAACTCTAAAAATCATGAAAAATCCTAAAAACATCAAAATCCATAAAAACGCTAAAAAATTATAAAAACCATAAAAACCCTAAAACCCTTAAAAATCATAAAACCCCTAAAAACCATGAAAAACCTAAAAACCCTAATAAACCACTAAAACTCTAAAAACCCTTAAAACCCAAAAAAGCATTAAAAAGGTTAAAAATTATAAAAACATTAAAAACCCTAAAAAACTAAAAAAACCCTAACACCTAAAAATACCCTAAAAACTCTAAAAACCCCTAAAAATCCCTAAAACCTTTCAAAATCCCTAAAACCCTAAAACCCCTATAAACTATAAAAAACCTAAAAAATCCCTAAAAATCCCTTAAAAGGTAAAAAATATAAAAACCCTGAAAAAACCCCAGAAATCCATTAAACCCCTACAAACCTTAAAAACCATAAAAACCCAAAAACCAAAAAAAACAACTAAAAACACTAGAACCTCATAAAACCCTAAAAATATTAAAAATATTAAATACACTAAAAACCCATTAAAACCCCAAAAACTCAAAAAAAAATCTAAAAACTCAAAAAGATCCTAAAACCCTGTGAACCCATAAAAACCCTAAAAACCCCAAAGAAACCTCAATATCATAAAAAAACCCTAAAAACCCCAAAAATCTATAAAAATCCTAAAAGTGCCCTAAAAATCCCTAAAAACGTAAAACCCCCTAAAAACTAAAAAACCCTAGAAACCCATAAAAACTCAAAAACCAACTAAAAACTCAAAAACCAACTAAAAACTCTAAAAAACCTTAAAATCTCTAAAAATGTTAAAAAACACTTAAAAACCATAAAAACAACAAAAGAAAAAAGACCTTAAAACCCTAAAAACCCTAAAAAACCCTAAAAAAACCCTAAAACCCCTAAAACCCCTCAAAATAAATAAAAACCCTAAAACACTAAAAACCAAAAAAATCCTTAAAAAATCCCTAAAAATCCCTAAAATTGTAAAAAACCCTAAAAACCGAAAAAACCCTAAAATACTTAAAACCCATAAAAAACTAAAAAACCCATAAAAACCTCAGAAAATATGGAATCTTCTCAGATCTTCAGTGCTGGATCCTCACTCCTTCCCATTTCTTGGTGATGTTGGTGCATTCAAGATTCAACGATTTTGGAGGTTGCATGATTGATTGTGGTTTCAGATCATCTTGATCTGATTAGGGATGAAGAAAACAACTTCTTGGCAGTTGAAATCCCTTCTTGGTAGTGGATTAGGGTCACTTTTGCAGATATGGGGTCACAGATAGGTTAGCGGGGTCGTGGGCCTTAATGGAGAAGAAGGTGGGATCGATGGCACGGGTTCGGTCTCATCTATGGTTGGTCGCCTTCTCTGGTTTGCTACTTCGATGTTCGGTTTCTTCACCGATGGTGCTTCGAATATGGTATGTTGTCTCTCCTATGGTGTTGATCCTGCAACTTTTTGGTGTGCCGGTGGCTTGTGGATTATGTTTCCTATGGTTTAGAAGGTAAATTCTTTACCTTCTATTATGGATTTTTTTATGGTGGATTGGTCTGTTGGCTAGGATTTTCATCTAGTTAGGGGTTTTGAATCTTCGATTAAGATGATTCTGGCTTTATCGATATTTTTGATGCTGCTGTGGAAATTGGTGTGTGTTGATACGAGAGATAGGTTGTTTGTTGCTGCTCGTTTACGAGGTGCGGAAGGAGATGTTGGTTGTCAGAAATGGTGGCACTGGATGCTGATTGTTGATGGGATAGGATGTGATGAAGCTGATGTTTATGTGTTTGGTGTCAATTGCTCTGTGTTGCTGGCGATGGATCTTCTTGGTGAGGAGGTACTGGAGGCTGATGATGTTGGTGGTTTTGCATTACTGGTGGTTGATCTGCTTGGAAAATAGGCAATGGATGATGATAACAGTGTTGTGGGATGGTTGATGTTTGGCTGGGATTGGGTGAAGCTGCAGTTTTTGAGTTTGGTGCTGATGGTTTTGTACTACTGGTGGTGGATCTTTTTGGTGAGGAGGTGCTGATTACTAGATTTTGTGACATTGGATGTTGGTCGTTTCTTGGTTATGAGGTACTGGATGCTGGTTACTGCTTGGATGGGAAGTGATGAAGGTGTGGTTGTTCGCTGTTGCTGGTATTTTGGGATTATGAATAATGCTATTGGTATTTACTGTGGTGGGTGATTTTGGTGTTTTTCGCTACTGGTTGTTAGTCGCTGATTGGTTGCAAGGTGATGATTATGCTTGCTGATGGATGTTGTGATGGTGATTGGCATTGGGGCTATTGAAGGTTGGTGTTTATGGATTTGTGGAGCTGAAGCTGGATTTGTGTTTGGTTTTTTGTGTCTTTTTTCTTTCTTTTATTGCTTTTTTGGGACTTTCTTTGGGTATGGGTCATTTGACTCTGCCCCTCCCTTTTCTGCTGCATCTCTTTTTCTAATAAATTTGGGGGGGGGGGTCTGGAATAGCCTGGCCCTACACCTCTCTTTCCCTAAAAACCCATAAAACCCCTAAAAACCCACTAAAAACTCTAAAATCCCTTTAAACCCAAAAAATTTATAAAAACATTGAAAACTATAAAAAAACAATAAAACCCTTAAAAACAAAAAAAACCTTAAAAACCCAAAATAGACCCTAAAACCCCTAACCCATAAAAAACCTGAAAAACCCTAAACCCTTCAAAATCCCCAAAAACACTAAAACCCCATAAAAACCATAAAAATATTAAAAAATACCTAAAAATATAAAAACCATAAAACCATAAAACCATTGAAAAGCATAAAACCCCTAAGAACCATAAAAACAATAAAATCCCATAAAATCCCAAAACCCACTAAAAACTCTAAAAACCATAAAAACGTTAAAAACTCTAAAAAGTATTAACACCCCTAAAAAAATCCAAAAAACCCTAAAACCCCAAAAGACCCTTACAACCCGTAAAAACCTTAAAAACCCTAAAAAACACTAAAAACCCTAAAACCCTAAAAAAACTATAAATACCTAAAAACCATAAAAATTATAAAAGGACCTAAAAATACCTAGAAACACAAAAAACCCTAAAAACCCCTAAAACCCATAAAAACTCCTAAAAACCTTTAAAATAATAAATAATCATAAAAACCCTAAAGACCACTAAAACACTACAAACCCCTGAAAGCCCTAAAAATATATAAAAATATTTAAAAAATCTAAAAAATCTAAAAAACCAAAAAACTAAAAAAACCCTAAATACCCAAAAAGACCCTAAAAACCCTGAAAACTCCTAAAAACCCTAAAAACCCCTAAAACCCTCAAAATCAATAAAAACCAAAAATACCAAAAATACCATAAAAATCCTAAAAATCCCAAAAAAATCCCTGAAAACAAAATAACCCTAAGAACTATAAAAAACCATCAAAACCTCAAAACCCCAAAACACCTATAAAAACAAAAAAAAACCCACAAAAACTCTAAAAAAAATTAAAACCCCTAAAAAGTTTAAAATTGTTAAAAAAACTCTTAAAAACCTTATAAACCCTAAAAACTCAAAAATAACCCTAAAAACCTAAAAAAGACACTAACCCCCCCCCCCCCAAACTCTAAAAACACTAAAAACCCTGGAAAACCCAAAACAAATCCTAAAAATCCCTAAAAACATGAAAAAACCCTAAAAACCCTAAAAAACTTTAAAAACCCTAAAAATCAGTGAAAACTTAAAAAACCGTGAAAACCCTGAAACACCCCTGAAAACCATAAAAACCCCTAAAAACCTTAAAAACCCTAAATGCTCATAAAAATCCAAATAAATTGCTAAAAACTGTAAAAACTCTTAACACCCCTAAAGATGTAAAAAATGTTAAAAAACTCTAAAAAACCTTAAAACCCTTAAAATACCATAAAACCCCTAACTACTCGCTAAAAACTCCTAAACTCGTTAAAACCCCAATTTTTTTAAAAAACATTTAAAAACTCAAAAAAACTATAAAAACACTAAAAACTCAAAAAATCCATAAAAAACCTAAAACCCCTAAAACCCCCCAAAATCCATAAAAAAACTAAAAATTGTAAAAACCATATAAATCCTAATAAAAACCTAAAAATCCCTGAAAACATAAAAAACCCAAAACCCCTGAAAACCCCTGAAATCTAGAAAACCCCTAAAACCCATAAAAATCCTCAAAAACCAATAAAAACTCTAAAACCCTTAAAACCCCTAAAAACATTAACAAATGTTAAAAACCCTAAAAAACCACAAAACCCCTAAAAACTCAAAGAAACACTAAAAACCCAAAAGACCATAAAAACCCGAAAAACCATAAAAATCTGAAAAACCCTAAAAATCCCTGAAAATGTAAAAAACCCTAAAAACCCCTGAAAACCATAAAACCCCCTAAAAACCTTAAAAGACCATAAATACCCATAAAAACCCACTAAAAACTCTTAAAACCCCTAAAAACTTTAAAAACGTTAAATAACTCTTAAAAACATTTAAACTCTAAAAAACTCAAAAAACCACTCAAGACCTAGAAAGACCCTACAAACCCAAAAAAGTAAAACACCTAAAGAACCTTCAAAAATCCTAAATACCCTCAAAATTCCCAAAAATCCTAAAAAACAATAGAAACCATAAAAATCTTAAAAAATCCCTAATTTTTTTTCAAAATGTAAAAACCCCTAAAAAACTAGAAAAACTTAAAAACCCCTAAAAACCCCTAAAAACCCACAAAACCCCTAAAACCCACTAAAAACTCTAAAAACCCTTAAAAACCCAAAAAATGTTAAGAACTCTAAAAACCCTTAAAAACCCTAAAAACTCAACAAAAAACCCTAAACCGCCAAAAGACCTTAAAAACCTTGAAAATCACTAAAATCTCAAAATAACCTAAAAAACCCTTAAACACCTCAAAATTCCTCAAAACCCTAAAAAACATAAAAATCCTAAGAAATCCCTAAAAATCCCTAAAAATGTAAAAAAACCCTAAAAACCTAGAAAAACCCCTGAAAACCATAAAAACTCCTAAAAACCTTAGAAACACTAAAAACCCATAAATACCCTAAAAATCTACTAAAAACTCTAAAACCCTCAAAACCCCTAAAAATGTTAAAAAATCTAAAAAACATAAAAAACACTAAAAATTCAAAAAAACCCTAAAAAGCCAAACAACCTATAAAAACTAGAAAAACCTAAAAACCTTAAAAAAACCAGGAAAAAAATAAAAACCCTCAAAATCCATAAAAACCCTAAATACCCCCCCAAACCATAAAAATCATAAAAAAGACTTAAAACTCCCTAAAAAGGTAAAAACCCTAAAAAAACCCTGAAAACCATAAGACTCCTAAAATCCTTAAAACCCCCTAAAAACCCATAAAACCCCTAAAACCCCAATAATAACTGTAAAACCCTTTAAACCCCTAAAAACATTAAAAATGTTAAAAACACTGAAAAAATTAAAACCCTTAAAAATCTTTCAAAAATCTAAAAACCAAAAAGTACCTAAAAACCCTTACAACCCCTAAAACCCTTAAAAACACTAAAAACCCTAAAACCTCTCAAAATCCCTAAAAACATTAAAAACCCTAAAACCATGAAAATCCTAAAAATTACCTAAAATCCATAAAAACATAAAAAAATCCCTAAAATCCTTGAAAATCCCCTGAAAATAATAAAAACCCATAAAAACCTTAAAACCCCCTAAAAACCAACCAAAACCCAAAAACCTGAAAAACCCCTAAAAACCATGAAAACCCCTAAACCCCTAAAAACAATAAAAATTGTAAAAAAATTCCCCAAATCCTTGAAAACTTAAAAAACCCTAAGAACCCCTAAAAAATAAAACCCCCTAAAAAACTCTAAAAACCATAAAAACCCTAAAACACCACTACAAACTCTAAAAACCCTTAAACAACATAAAACATTAAAACTATTAAAATCTATAGAAACCTTAAAATCCTAAAAAACTCAAAAAATCCAAAAAATCCCAATAACCCTGAAAACCCCTAAAACCCCTAAAAACCCTGAAAAACACTAAAAATACTCAAAATCCCTAAAAACACTAAAAACCCCTAAAAGCCATAAAAATCATAAAAAAATCCCTAAAAATACTTGAAAATGTGAAAACATTAACAAACCTGAAAACCCCATAAAAACAAAAAAAATCCTAGAAACCTTTAAAACCCTAAGAACCTAGAAAAAAACCTAAAACCCATTAAAAACTCTAAAAATCCATAAAACCCATAAAAACATTAAAAAAACTCTAAAAACCATAAAATCCCTACAAAACCCAAAAAAACCCTAAAAACCCAAAAGACCCTAAAAGCCTTCAAAATTCTTAAAAAGACTAAAAACCATAAAAAACCTTAAAAACTCACAAAATCTATTAAAACCCTAAAAATACCTAAAAATATAAAACCCTAAAAACCTTGAAAACCCATTGAAAATAATAAAAACCCCTAAAAACCATAAAAATCCCTAAAGCCCATAAAAACCCTAAAACTAAAAGCTTGAAAACCTCTTAAAACCCCTAAAAACGTTAAAACTCTAAAAAACATTAAAACCCCTAAAAAATGAGAAAACCCATAAAAACCCAAAAGACCATAAAAACCCAAAAAACCCAAAAAAAACCCCTAAAATCACTAAAACCCTAAAAATCCCTAAAAACCTAAAAACCCTAAAAACCATAAAATCTTAAAAAATCCCTAAAGATCCCTAAAAATGTAATAAACCCTATAAAACCCCGAAAAACCATAAAAAACCTAAAAACTCATAAAACCCCTAAAACCCACTAAAAACTTTTAAACCCTTAAAATCACTTTAAATGTAAAAATCTCTAAGAAACCTTAAAACCCCAAAAAACTCAAAAAGTACATTAAAAACCCATAAATACACTAAAAACACTAAAATTCCCCAAAACCCTAAAAACTCGAGAAAACCCCTAAAACCCCTCAAAATCCCTAAAAACCTAAAAAACACATAAAACCACAAAAATCCTTATAATCCCTAAAAATTCCTGAAAATGTAAAAAACCCTAAAAACCTTCTAAAAACTATAAAAAAACTTTAAAACCTCAAGAAACTGTTAAAACCTAAAACCCACTAAAAACTCTAAAATCCCTTAAAACCATTAAAAACGTTGAAAAATATTAAAAATGTCTAAAAAACCTTAAAACACTAAAAAATTCAAAAAAACCCTAAAAACCTAAAAAGACCCTAAAAACCCCGAAAAACCATAAAAACCATAAATATCCTAAAAAATACCTAAAAATCCCCCCAAAAAATAAAAAAAACCCTAAAAACCCCATAAAACTATGAAAATCCTTAAAATCCTTAAAAATGTAATAACATAAAAACCCATGAAAATCCCTGAAACCTTAAAAACCCTAAAAATATTTATAAACCCTAAAAACCCATAAAACCCTAAAAAACTCTAAAAACCCTTAAAAACCCTAAAACGTTAAAAATTGTTAAAAACTCTAAAAAACCTCAAATCCATAAAACACTTGAAAAAACCCTAAAAACCCAAAAAAGACCCTAAAAACCCTCGAAATACCTAAAACTGATATGATACCATATGGGTGTGTGATATTTGTTGGCGGAAATGAGGAAAAAACAAGGGTTGAAATGGGATAAATTGATAACAAATTAATGTGAAGTAAATTAAAGGGGGAGGGGCTGATCAATTTGGACCCCAAGGAGACTTTACCCTTAAAACTCTAATTATAAAGCGCCATAAAATTGGACCGCTCCTTTGATAAGATTTACTTGTATTCATTCAAGAACACAAGAAACACAATCATATTAATTCTAGGAAACAATCAAATTCATAATTCACCTCCAAGGGGTACAATGAGGTTTCTATTTATATCCAAATAAGAGAGGTACAAGTCAAAATACCTAGCTCTCAAAATTCTAAATCCTAAAAACAATTTTTGAATTTGTTTACACATGACCATGGATTTAGGGGAAAAGATATCCAACAAGAATACTTTTTGGGATCACCCCAAAGATTTTTAATCTTCCCACTATGACTTTGGAGACAAGGCCCCCACCACTTTTGAATTTGGATATTTCATTTATGCAAGTGGATATAAATTCATGGGATCCTTTAGGTGGGCCATTTAGGTTAACTTTTGGGATTTAATAACTGTTATTAAATGCCCATTTTCTCCTCCCATGCATGCATGTTGGGCCTCCTCCCATACTATATCATATAATTTGGTATCAGTGCTTGGCAATGAAAACCAGGTTCTTTCATTTTTCTATTTCTCCCATCATTTTCTTCTTCTTTTTCCATTTTTGACCATCACCAAATCTATCAGAAAATTTCTTCCTCCATTTAATCAACTTTTCCTTTGAGTTTATGGATGTATAGTATGTCATTTTAATAGTTTAGGATCTCATCTTTCTTCTTGATTTGTAAAAATTTAAATTTTACATATATATATTTGGAGATATAGCCAAATAAATTGGTACTGTAGATTCACACTTGTGAAATATAACTGTCGCCAAAACGGATTCCAATCGAGTTTGAAGTTCAATTTATCTCACACTTTTACATCATTTCAATCAGATTAGATAATTGTGACATTTTTCATATATTTTACATTGATAACCACAAACACACTCATTGTATCTCATTTCTTGATTATTGAGAAGCAAAAAAAATCAAAAAAATAAAAAAAAAATCTCATTTGAAACGTTGTGTTCGCTCATTTAGTCAAAATTTTGATTGCATTTTTCTTATCCAACATCTTCTTTCCTTCATCCATATCCAACCATCAACCATAAACATTTCTCAAATTTCACTTTACATCCCATATTTCCTAAACCCCATTGATTGAAACCCCTTTTAAAATTTCTAGTTTTTAATGTTTTCCCTGAATTGATTGATTATTACTAGTTTTCTTCTTGATTCTATTTAATAACATGAATAGGAATCAATTTGTTGTTCTAGAAAGTGTGAAGAACCTTTATATAGATTAAAAAAAGATAAATAGTGTGTTAAGAATTAAATAAAATGACAATTGAGGGAGAGATCAACCTCAAATTATTCATGAAAGTTTTTGCTAACGAATTTAAAAGATTGAATGCTAGGTTGAATTATTTTCAAATTTCCTCAACTTCAAAGGTTCCATGAAGTCAATATTTTGATAAAGGTGATGATTGTTCATATGATTTCAAAGATTCATCTCCTAGGTCTGGGAAACATGGTGATATAAGAGAAAGTGACTTGGGAAGCATCAAAATGATACTTACATCATTTTTGGGGAAGAGTGACCTGGATCTTTATTTGGAGTGGGAGTGGAAGGAAGAACATGTGTTTGGAATTCACAACTACTTAGAGGAGAAGAAGGTAAAGTCGGCAGCACTTGAGTTCAATTACTATGCAAGTATTTGGTGAGGACAATTATAATTAAATCGATGATGGCATGGAGAAAGTATAATTCAGACTTGAGAATAAATGAAGATAGTAATGCGCAAAAGGTACATTTCTAGTCATTACTATCAATATTTTCATTTGAAGTTAAAAAAACTTATGAAAGGTTCTATGTGTATGGAGGAATACCACAAGTAAATGGAGATATCGATGATTCGAGCCAATTCAGAGGAGGATCGCGAAGCTACCATGGCAAGGTTCGTCAATGGATTGAATCCAGAAATTAGAGATTTGGTGGAACTTCAAACCTCTATTGACATAGAGGAGTTTCTACATAAGGTATTCAAGCTCGAAAGGAAACTCCATTCTTGTAGGAGTCAAGTAACTTCCCACAATTTTTGAAAGGATAATTGGAAATAGAAAAAATCAACTTCTAAGTGGAATGAAACATAACCAAGGGATTAAAATTTTATTCCAAAACAAAGAGAAGGGGACAAAAATAAGTTCTTCCCTGATGATTCAAAAGGAAAAATTGACATGAATTTCCACTCTAAATATCATGAAATTAAGTGTTTAAAATATCAAGGACATGGTCATATTGCATCTTAATTCCCAAAAAAAGGATAATGATTGTTTTTGGAAAATGGATAAATCCTTAGTGATAGATCTGGTGATGATGAAATGAAACCTTTGGAGGAGTGTTCAGATGAAGAGGTTGAAAAACCCGTACATGGAGATGCATTGGTGGAAAAAAGAGCTTTAAACATTCAACTAAAATATGATCATGATGAGGAGAAATGTGGGCATGTTTTTATATGATATTCCAAATTAAGGAGAAGGTATGTTTTATGATCATTGATAGTGGAAGTTTTACCAATGTTTCTAGTACCTTCTTGATTGATAAGTTGAGTTTTCCTACTATAAGGTATCATAGACCTTATAGGTTGCAATGGAAGAATGATAGTAGAGAATTGGAAGTCACAAAACAGGCCATAGTTTAATTTTCCATTGAAAATTTTCATGATAAGGTGCTTTGTGATGTTTCCACAATACAGGATGACCATTTTCTACTTGGGCGACCATGTCAATTTGATCGAAGGGTAGTGTATGGTGGCTATTCTAACTGCTTCTCTTTTCATTTTAGTGGTATAAATGTTTTTTTGACTCCACTAATCCCATACAAGAATATGAATATCATGTGAGGATAGAGAAAGAATACTAAAATAAAAAATAAATGAGTGAAAAGGAATGTGGGAAAAATAAAAATTTGAGTGATAAAAAAGAGTGTGCTGATTTTAGGAAAAAAAAGAAAAGATAAAAAAACAAAAATATTGGAAAAAATTAAGATTGGAAAAGGAGAGATGAGTAACATAAAAAGAAATTTGGGAAATCAAAGAGATGAAAATAAGATTTTTGAGTGAAAGTTGAGTTTATTTTCTAGAAAAAGTGAGGTGAAAAGTGCTTTATTGAGTGAGAAAGTGTTCTTACTCATTAGTAAGGATGCTTACCTTGCAACTAATGAACTTCACCATTATTTACCTTCTTGTGTTGTGTATTTACTGTAGGAATTTGGTGATTTGTTTCCCAAATAAAAACTCTATGGATTACCCCCTTTGATAGGCATTGAGCTTAGGATTGACTTCATACCTAGTGTTGCAATTCCCAACAGGCCAACATATAGAGGTAATATAGAAGAGACTGGAGATATACAATTTCAAGTTGAAGAAATCATGAAGAAAGGATTAATTAGGGAAAACATGAGTCCATGTTCCATTCCAGTGATCCTAGTACCCAATAAAGATGGAACATGGAGGATGTGTGTGGATTGTCACACCTTCAACAAAATAACAGTTGAGTACCATTATCCCATCTCTCGACTTGATGACATGCTTGATGAATTACATGGGGCTTCTTTGTTTTAAAAAATTGATCATAGAAGTTGATACCACAAAATTTGAATGAAAGAAGGGGATGAATGGAAAACTACTTTTAAAACTAAGTTCATTTTTTATGAGTATTTAGTTATTCCATTTGGTTGAACTAATGCACCAAGTACATTCATGAGGTTAATGAAGCATGTCCTTCATTCATTCATTTTAAAATTCATGGTAGTCTATTTTGATGATATCTTGTTGTATAAAAAATATCTATACATCCCTGTTGAACACTTTCATTTGGTGTGTGAGACTCTTAAAAAACAAACTTTATACCAATCTTAAAAAAATGTTCCTTTTTTGTGGATTCTATTGTGTTTCTTGGCTTTGTTTTAGGGGTGGAAGGTATCTGTGTAGATGAAGAAAAGGTAAAAGCAATCCAGGAGTGACCCACACCGAAGAACGTAACTGAGGTAAGAGGTTTTCATGAATTGGTAAGATTTTATAGGAGGTTTTTTAAGGATTTTTCATCCATCACTGCACCTCTTAATGAACTTGTAAAGAAACGTGTGGTCTTTAAATGGGGTGAAAAACAAGAAAAAAAATTCAACGCAGTCAAATAAAAATTGGTCAATGCTCCCCTTTTAAGGATACCAGATTTTACAATGTTTTTTGAAATTGAGTGTGATGAATCGAGAGTTGGTATTAGTGCTATTTTGACTCAAGAGTCACATCAAAATGATTACTTTAGTGAAAAATTGAATAAGGAAACATAAAATTATTCAACTTATGATAAATAACTTTATGTTTTGAAATGATCCATGGAAACATGGAAACAATACTTAAATCCTAAAGATTTAATTTTCCATTATTACCCTAAAACCCTTAATTACTTAAAGTCCCAAGGTAAGTTGAATTGGTGGCATGCATCTTGGATAGAATTCATTGAGACTTTCCCCTACGTAATCAAGCACAAAAAGGCAAGGAAAATGTGGTTTTCGATGCTCTTTCATGAATGTATTCACTTATTACTTCTCTTCATTATTGATTACTTGGATTTGGGTTACTAAAGGGTATGTATGAAACTAATGGAGATTTTTCTCAAATTTGGACATCTTGTGAAAACATGGCTTTAAATACTATTACAATAATGGTGGGTTTCTTTTAAAAAGGGATAAATTGTGCATTCCAAATTGTTAAACTTGAGAATTACTTGTAAAAGAAACTCATGGGGGTGGTTTGATGGGGAATTTTGGTGTTATCTACTTTGCATGGACATTTTTATCGGCCAAGAATGAGAAAATACATTATTGAAATTTGTAATAAATGTGTCACTTGTAAGCATGCAGAGTCCAAGGTTCAACCTAATGGATTTCATTCCCCCATTCTCATTCCATATCATCCTTCAACTGACATTTCTATGGATTTTTTCTTGGGATTTCCTTGATCCCAATCAAGAAAATATAGCATATTTTTTGTGTTGGATTGATTTATAAAAATGGATAATTTCATTTCATACTCAAAAACCAATGATTCTATTCATATAGCATATTTTTTTCAAAGAAATTGTGAGATTACATGGACTGACCAAAAAAATTGTAAGTGATAGGGATGTGAAATTTCTTAGTTACTTTTAGGGGAATTTTAGGAATAAATTGGAGACTAAATTATTGTTCTCAGCTGTTGCATATCCTCAAAATAATGGGAAAATATAAGTGGAGAATATGTCTCTTTCTACCCTCTTGCATGCAATAATTGAAAAAAATATAAAGAATTGGGAAAAATATTTTCCACACATAGAGTTTTCATATAACCAAGTAGTGAATTCCACTAAAAACTTCTAACCTTTTGAGAATGTATATGGTTTTATCCCAATGAATCCGTTAGATATTCTTTCATTACCTACTAATGAGGTTGTTGATATTTCGGGTGATGAAAAGGAAAAAAATCACGAGATACATTCCCAAGTGAAATCCAACATTGAAAGAAGAAATGAACTATATGTGAAGCAAGAAAACAAGGGTCAACACAAGGTTTTACTTGAGCCTTTAGATTGGGTATGGGCGAATTTGAGGAATGAAAGGAATTCAAAGAAAAGAAAATCAATATTTTAACCATGGGAAGATGGACCTTTCCAAATTTTAGAAAGAATCAATGATAAATCTTACAAGATTGACTTCCCCATCAGGTATGGAAATGTGATTGCTACATTTAATGTTACCAATCTCTCTCCCATTGAATATACAAATTCAAGGGTAAATCCATTGAAGAGGGATGAGATGATGAGAATCAAGATGCACATATGCTGCGAGGAGTCGAGAGCGATCATGACATGGATGGTGGAAGGAGAATAAATGTATAAGACTCATTTCATGGGATTGGTGGCCTAATGACAAGAGGAAGAATGAGGAGGATTAAAGAGGATTTACATGGCCTCATTTTGAAATTACAAGAGGAGGCCCAACATGTATGCATGGGAGGAGAAAATAGGCCTTTAATCACAATGATTAAATCCCAAAAATGAACCTAAATGGCCCACCAAAAGGATCCCTTGAATTTATATCACTTGCATGATGGAAGTATCCAAATTCAAAAGCGGTTGACCCCTTGTCTCAAATGTCATAGTGGGAATCTTCGAATTCTTTTTGGTGGTGCCAAAAAAGTCTTATTGGTGGATATTTTGACTCATATCTCTCATTTGGCTATAAATAGCCACCTCCTTGTACCCCTTTATGATGAATTATGAATTTGAGTGTTTTCTAGTATTATTATGATTGTGTTTATTGTGTTCTTGAATGAATGTAAGTAAGGCTTATAAAAGGAGTGATCAACCATTATGGTGATTAATAATTAGGGATTTAAGGGGAAAGTCTCCTTGGGGTCCTAATTGATCACCCCCTTCCCCCTTTAATTTCCCTCACATTTATTTATTACCAATTTCTTTGTTTTCAACCCTTAATGTTTCCTCATTTTTTCCAATGAATACCGCAAACCCATACATTATCATATCAAAAACCCTAAAGAACCCAAAAAGCCAAAAAAACCTATAAAATCCCTTAAAATTGATGAAAATGTAAAAAAACTTGAAATCCCCTGAAAATAATTAAAATCATAAAACACTTTAAAACCCTAAAAAAGTCAAATAAAACCCCTACACCCAAAAGGACCCTAAAAACCCTTAAAACCCATCAAAATTCCAAAAAAATCTAAACACCTTAAAAACCATAAAAATACTAAAAAACCCTAAAAAACCTTGAAAATGTAAAAAACCTAAATCCCTGAAAAAATCTGAAAACCATAAAATCAATAAAAAATATAATAAATCCAAAAAACCCAAAAAAACCCACTAAGAACTCTAAAAACCCTTTAAACCCCAAAAATGATAAAAAGGTTAAAAAACTCCCAAAACCATAAAAACCCTAAAAACACACAAAAAAATCTTAAAAACACAAAATGATCCTAAAAACCCTTAAAACTCATAAAAACCCTCTAAATTTCTAAAAACCATAAAAATTATAAAAGCATAAAAATCCTAAAAAAACCTTAAAAATCCCTGAAAATGTAAAAAACCCTAAAACCTTGAAAACCCCCTAAAACCTATAAAAACCCATTAAAACCCTAAACCCATAAAAACCCATAAAAACCTCAAAACTAACTAAAATATCTAAAAAACCTTAAAACCACTAAAACATTAAAAACATTAAAATCATTAAAAAACCCTAAAAACATTAAAACACCTAAAAAACTCAAAAAATCCCCTAAAATCACTAAAGACCCTAGAAACCCTAAAAACCCCTTAAAATCCTAAAAAACATGAAAAAACCCTCAAGATCCCTAAAAACCCTCAAAAACAATAAAAACCATAAAAATCCTTAAAATTCCATTAAAACATAAAACACCCTACAAAACCTGAAAAGTCACTGAAAACCATGAAAACCACTAAAAACCTTAAAAACCCTATAAACCCATAAAAACCCTAAAATCCCACTAAAATTATTAAAAAATTTAAACCCATAAAAATTTTAAAAAATGTTTAAAAACTCAACAAAACCTTTAAAAATGAAAAACTAAAAAAACCATAAAAACACTACAAAACCCTAAAAACCATAAAAAACCAAAAAAACCAAAAAAAAATCTCAAAAAACGTAAAAAACCCTAAAAGCACAAAAATACCCTTGAAAACTATAAAACCCTTAAAACCACAAAAACCCTAAAAACCCTAAAAACCTATAAAAACAATAAAAAATCACTAAAAATTTTAAAACTCTTAAAACCCCAATAATGTTAGAAATTCTAAAAAACTCTAAAAACCCTTAAAACACCAAAAAAAACTTTTAAAAACCCCTAAAAACGAAAAAGACCCTAAAACCCTAAAAGATACTAAAAACCCTGAAAACCCTAAAACCCTCGAAATCCCTAAAAACCGTAAAAACCCTAAAACCATACAATTCCTAAAAAAGCCCCAAAAATCCCTAAAAACGTAAAAAAGCGTAAACACCTTGAAAATCCCCTAAAAACCATAAAACCCCTTAAAAAACCTTTAAAAACCCTAGAAACCCATAAAAACTGAGAAAAACATTAAAATCTGTGAAAACCCTTAAAATCGTTAAAACCCATAAAAATGTTAAAAACTTTAAAAAATCGTAAAACCCCAAAAACTAAAAAAACCTCAAAAACCCAAATATACCCTAAAAATATTGGAAACCCCTAAAATCCCTAAAAACCTTGAAAACCCATAAAAAACCTAAAAAACCCTAAAAAACCTAAAATTGCCTAAAAACCATAAAAATCCTAAAAAATCCCTAAAAATCCTTGAAAACGTTAAAAACCCTAAAAACCCAGAAAAAAACCCAGAAAACCATAAAAACCCCTAAAAACCTTTAAAATCTCTAAAACCCCATAAAAATCCTAAAAACCACTAAAAACTCTAAAACCTGTTAAAACCCCTAAAAAGGTTAAAAACGTCAAAAAACACTAAAAAACACAAACCCTCTAAAAACAAAAAAATACCCAAAAACCCAGAAAGGAACTAAAACCAGGAAAAACCCTAAAAACAGAGAAAACCCTAAGAACCTTCAAAGTCCATAAACACCCTCAAAACCCATAAAAACCATAAAAATCCTAAAAATATCCAAAAAAACATGAAAATGTAAAAAACCCTAAAAACGCTAAAAAACCATGAAAACCATAAAAACCCCTAAAAACCTTAAAACCCCTAAACCCCTAAAAACCACTAAAAAGCTCTAGAAACACTTAAACGCCCTAAAATAGTTAAAAAACATAAAAAACTCTAAAAAGATTAAAAACCCTAAAAAAATTGAAAACCCTAAAAAACTCAAAAAAAAACACAAAAACCCCAAAAGGCTCCAAAAACCTCAAAAAACCTTAAAACCCCTAAAAATCCTTTAAAATCATAAACCCCATAAAAACAATAAAAACCTTAAAAATCTTTGAAAATCCAAGAAAACATAAAAAAACCCTAAAAATCCAAAAAAACCCTCAAAACCATAAAAAACCCTACAACCTTAAAAACCCATAAAAACCCATAAAAACCACTAAATACCCAAAAAACTTTATGAACCACTAAAAATGTTAAAAAATGTTAAAAACTCTAAAAATCCTTAAAAACCCTAAAAAACTCAAAAAAAAACATAAAAACCCAAAAAGAGTCAAAATACCCCAAAATACACTAAAACCCACAAAAACCCCTAAAAACCCAAAAAAATCCCTAAAAACCCTAAAAACCCTAAAAACCCTAAAAATCCTTGAAAACGCAAAAACACCTAAAAACCATGAAAAACCCTTGAAAACCATAAAAATCCTTAAAACCCTTAAAAACTCTAAAAACCCAAAAAACCACTAAAAATTCTAAAACCCTTTAAAGCCCCTAAAAATGTTAAAAATGATAAAAAAAACTCCAAAAACCTTAAAAACCCTAAAAAACAAAAAAAAAACCCGAAAACCCACAAGACCCTAAAATGATGAAAACCCCTAAAAACCCTCAAAATTCCTAACAACCCTAAAAACCATAAAAATCTTAAACAATCCCTGAAATCTTAAAAAACCCTCAAAACCCTAAAAAACCTCTAAAAACCCTAAAAACCCCTAAAAACCTTAAAGAATCCTAAGAAGCAATAAAAACTCTAGAAACAAAGAAAAACTCTAAAAAACCTAAAAACATTAAAAAAATATTAAAAACACAAAAAAAACATTAAAAACCAAAAAAATAAAGGAAACCTTAAAAACCCTAAAAAACCCTCAAAACCATAACAACCTAAATACACCCTAAAAATCTATGAAAATATAAAAACCCCTTAAAATCATAAAAAAACCATGAAAACCATAAAAACCACTAAATTTTTTAAAAAACCCCTAAAAATGCATAAAATACCTAAAACCACTAAAAACACTAAAAACCTGCTTTGCAAAAAAAAACTATAAAAACCCACAAAACCCCTAAAAATATAAAAAAAACTAAGAAAGCTTTAAAAACCTTAAAATCTCAAAAAAACCAAAAAATCCAAAAAGACCCTAAAAACCCTTAAAATCTTAAAAACCCTAAAAAAATGGAAAACCCTAAAACCCTCAAAATCCCTAAAAAGCCCAAAATACCCTAAAACCCATAAAATTCATAAAATATCCCTATAAAACCCTTAAAAAAATCCCCAAGACCCCTGAAAAATCAACTTAAAACCATAAAAATCTCTAAAAACAATAAAATCCCATAAAACCTTAAAAACCACTAAAAACTCTAAAAACTCTTAAAACCCATAAAAACATAAAAAAAAGTTAAAAAATCTAAAAAACATTAAAACCCCTAAAAGTCCCAAAAAATACCCCCAAAACCCCAAAAGACCCTAAAAACTCTGAAATACACTTAAAGACCAAAACCCACTGAAGATACATAAAACCCTCAAAATCCCTAAAAAATCTAAAAAACCCTAAAACCATAAAAATCCTAAAAAATACCGAAATATGTAAAAGACCCAAAAAACCATACAAAACACTTAAAACCCATAAAACCCCATAAAACACCATAAAACCCTTAAAAACCCTCTAAAAACTATAAAAACCCTTAAAACCCCTAAAAATGTTTAATTTTTTTTAAAAATACAATAAAACTTTAAAACTCTAAAAGGCCCAAAAAAAGATAAAAACCCAAAAGACCTAAAAAATATTGAAAAACCTAAAACCCCTCAAAATCTATAAAAATCATAAAAAACAAAAAAAAACCTAAAAGCAAATAAAAATTCATGAAAACAAAAAAACCCTAAAAACTTAAAAACCCCAAAAAAACATAAAAACCCTTAAAACCCATAAAAAACCCTAAAACCCCTAAAACCCTGAAACCACCAAAAACTCTAAAAACTATTTAAACCATTAAAATTTTTAAAAATTTTAAAAAACACTAAAACCCCTTAAAAACCCTAAAAAATCAAAAAAAAAACTCTAAGAACCAAAAAGTCCATAAAAACCCTGAAAAAACCTAAAAACCCTGAAATCCCCTAAAAGCTCTCAATATCCCTAAAAACCCTAAAACCCCTAAAAACCATAAAAATCGTAAGAAAATCCAAATAATCCCTGAAAATGTAAAATAGCCTAAAACCCCCTTAAAAACATAAAACCCCTAAAAACCTTAAAACCACTAAATACCCATAAAAACCCTAAAACACCTCAAAACATAATAAAAACTCTAAAAACCCTTAAAAATCCTAAAAACATTAAAAAATGTTAAAAAAATAAAAAAACATCAAAAACGCCAAAAAAATTAAAAAACCCCTAAAAAACCAAAAAGACCTTCGAAAACCCTAAAACCCAGAAAAATCCTAAAAAATCCCTAAATATATATGAAAACATAAAAAACCCTAAAAACCCTAAAAAACCCTATATACCATAAAAAACTCTAAAAACCTTAAAAACCATAAAAAACAATAAAACCTCTAAATATCACTAAAAACCCTAAACACCCTTTAAACCCCTAAAAACGTTAAAAAAGTTTAAAAATCTAAAAAAATCTTTAAAACCCTAAACATCTAAAAAAACCTAAAAACCAAAATGACCCTAAAAACCCAGAAACCCCTAAAAACCTTAATAAACCCTCAAAAACCCTCAAAATCCCTAATAAATCTAAAAAACCCTACAAACCATAAAAACCATAAAAATCCTAAAAAATCCCTAAAAACCCTGAAAACCCTATAAACCCACTAAAAACTCTAAAAACCCAAAAAAGACCCTAAAATACCTAAAAATACCAAAAAACCTAAGAAACCCTAAAAACCCCAAAACCCTCAAAATCCTTAAAAAACCTAAAAAACCATAAAAATCATAAAAATCCTAAAAATTCTCTAAAAGTAATTGAAACCATAAAAACACCTAAAATCCCTAAAAAATATTTAAAAACCATAAAAACCCCAAAAAACCTTAAAAGCCCTAAAAATCCCTATGAAACCCAAAAAACAACTAAAACTCTTGAACCCTTAGACCCCTAAAAAGGTAAAAACATTAAAAAACCGTTAAAATCCTAAAAAACTCATAAAAAACCCTAAAAACCCTAAAATACCCTAAAAACCCCAAAAATCCCTAAAAACCCTAAAAACCCCTATAAACCATAAAATCCATAAAATATCCATAAAAACCAAAAAAAAATTATAAAAAAACCATGAAAACATCAAAAACCCTAAAAAAACATAAAAACCCTAAAACTCACTAAAAACTCTGAAAATTATTTAAACCCTTTAAACCCTTAAAACCATTAAAAATGTTAAAAACTATAAAAACATTAAAACCCCTAAAAAACTAAAAAAAACTCCTAAAACCCAAAATACCCTAAAAACTCTAAAAACCCATCAAAACCCTTATATCCGTAAAAAAACCCCAAGAACCACAAAAACCCTAAAAAATCCCAAAAAACATCTGAAAACATAAAAAACCCTAAAACCCCGATAACACTATGAAAACAATAAAAACAACTAAAAACCTTAAAAAATAATAAAAACCAATAAAAACTACTAAAAACTCTAAAACCCCTTAAAAGCAAAAAAATGATAACAACGTTAAAAAAACTCTAAAACCACTTTAAAAACTTAAAAAACTCAAAAAACCCCTAAAATCCCAAAAAGACACTAAAAACCCTGAAAACCCCTCAAAACCCTAAAAACCCTAAAAAACCTTAAAACCATAAAAATCCTTAAAATTCCTAAAAAACCCTAAAACCCATAAATTCCTAAAAAATCAATAAAATTCCTTGAAAAGATAAAAAACTGTGAAAATGCCTAAAAACCATAAAAACCCCTAAAAACCTTAAAACCCCATAAAAACCCTAAAATACCACAAAACACTCCAAAACCCTCAAAACCCCTAAAAATGTTAAAAACATTAAAAAAACTCTAACAACCCTTAAAAACCCGAAAAAACTAGAAAAACCCCTAAAAACCAAAAAGTCCCTAAAAACGCTAAAAACCTTGGAGGACCTTAAAAACCCTGAAAATCCCTAAAAATACTATAAAACCATAAAACCATAAAAATTCTCCAAAAACCCAAAAAATGCCTCAAAACATAAAAATCACTAAAAACCATGAAAACCCCCTAAAAAACCCATGAACACCATAAAATCCCCAAAAAACCTTAAAAATTGATAAAACCCCATAAAAACCCTAAAACCACTAAAAACTCTAAAAACCTTTTAAATCCGTAAGAACATAAGAAACGTCAAAACACTAAAAACCTTAAAAACCCTAAAAAATAAAAAAACACTTAAACCCCAAGAAGAACCTAAAAAACCTGAAAACCTATAAAAATCTTGAAACCCCCTAAAAACCCTCAAAATACCTAACAACACAAAAAACTCTAAAAACCGTTAAAACCTCAAAAAATGTTAAAAACATTAAAAAACTCTAAAAACATTTAAAACCATGAAAAAACTCAAAAATTCACCCTAAAAACCCAAAAGTCACTGAAATCCCCAAAAAGCACTAAAAACCCTTAAAAACCATGAACAGCCCTAGAAACCATCAAAATCCCAAAAATACCTAAAAATAATAAAAATCATAAAATATCCCTAAAAATCTCTCAAAACGTAAAAAATACTAAAACCCCTAAAAAACACCTGAAAACCATAAAACCCCTAAAAACCATAAAAACCCTAAAATCCCATAAGAACACAAAAAACCAATTAGAAACTCTAGAACCCTTTTAAAACCCTAAAAATGTTAAAAATAACCTTAAAACCCCTAAAAAATTCAAAAATACCTTGAAAACCAAAAGACCCTAAAATCCTTAAAAAACCCTAAAACCCCTAAAACCCTAAAACCCCTCAAAATCCCAAATAAATTTAAAAATGCTAAAAAACATAAAAAAATCTCAAAAAATCCATGAAAATGTAAAAAACACTAAAACCCCTAAAAAACCCCTGAAAACAATAAAACCCCTTAAAACCTTAAAAACCCTAAAAACCCATAAAACCCTAAAAATATACTAAAAACTCTAAAAACCATTAAAACCCCTAAAAATGTCAAAAACCCTAAAAACCCAAAAAAAAACCCAAAACCCTTTGAAATCCCTAAAAACCCTAAAAAACTAAAAATCCAAAAAATCCAAAAAAATCCCTAAAAATCCATGAAAATGTAAGAAACCCTAAAAACTTTGAAAAAACCCAGAAAACAATAAAAACCTCAAAAAACCTCAAAACCATTAGAAACCCTAAAAACCCAATAAAACACTAAAAAGCCTGAAAACCCCTAAAAACTCTCAAAACCCTAAAACCCTAAAAGCCCCTAAAAAGAATAAAAAACCTAAAAAATCCCTAAAAATCCCTGAAAACATAAAAAACCCTAAAAACCCTTAAAACCATAAAACCCCTAAAAACCTTAAAAAGCCATAAAATCCCTAAAAACTAATAAAAAATCTAAAAACCCTTAAACCCCCTAAAAATATTAGAGACCCCTTAGGAAAAGGCTTCTGAAGATGCCTTGACGGCACTGGCTGCGGTGATCCTTCCTCCTCCCCTCGTAGGGGAGGACTTCCTGCCTGATGCTGATCGAAATATAGTCTTCATCCACCCCCCCCCCCTGCGCCGAATCTCCTTCCACCATTCCCTCACATTGAGATCTTCCTAAAGGTCCCTGATTTATATGAGGGCTACCCACAACTGTCAATTTTAGTTTCAGAGTTCCAAGTGTCTTCTTCTCTCCATAGCCTAACCCTGGTTGCTTGGTTTGTGAGTCGTCGGCCCTCAGTTGTCTCTTTTGATAGATTTATTTTTTATTCCTGGAATCTCCAAGATTGTGTGATTGTTGTTCTAATGGATAATCGCCATCTCATGATTCGCTTCTCGATGGAGGAGGACCTGATCCACGCCTGGTCCTCAGCCCCTCGAAGTTTTAACGGGATTAGATTCTTCTTCTTTAGATGGAGATTTGATCTTCACATGGATCTTGACTCGCCGATGGTTTCCACTTGGGTTAGGTTTCCGGAACTCTCACTCCCTTTCCAAAATCCTGCAATCATCTATATGCTGGGGAACCTTGTGGGTCACTTCATGTGCTCTGATAACAGAACTCAGGCAATCTACCATCCAATTGCTCCACGGGATTACGTGGAGGTTGATGCTTCCAAAGCGCTTATTGACATTGTTTGGATTGCTATAGGTAAGGAATTCTGGTACAAGCAACCTGTTATCTTTGAATCACCGGTGGTTTTTTTTCTCTTATTGCAAAAAGATGGGCCATTTGAATGCTGACTGTAGGTGTGGTAGAAGAAGCCGGGAGGCTGAGGTGATGAATCATGGAGTTTCTGATTTGGGTTTTCCGGTGCAGACTGTCGTGATTTCAGGGGATAAAGTGGTCGAAGAGGTCCCCCTGAAGTTGGTTGAGAAGCCTGCACTGAAGGTCTCAAACATTTTTGACAGGCTGAAGCGGGACCTTGGAATCATGGGTGACATGGTGACGATGAACTCTTCATAAGGGGGCACTGATCCTATCATGCAGGGCAGCATGCACCAGACTCTGGTTGATAATGGGACAACAGTGAATGGTGAATGGAGGGCTTCTATATGTGATGTTATTGATGGAAAATTGGGGATCCAGGCTCCCACTTCTACTTCTTGTGAGGGGGTTGTAAAGGGGATGCAGGTCATTTCAATCACGGTGCAGGATGGGGCAGAAGATTTGGATGCCTCGGTGTCTACTGGACATCCAGGAGTGCCTCTTACTGGGAAGGTGGGAGGGGTGGCTGAGATGCAGGACAAGAGCCCTGTCAGTGGGAAGGATAGAAGAGGGGTGATGCATTCTTTGGCTTATGCCCCCTTGTGTAATAGGTTTTCAAGTCTCGAGAATTTATCTGAGGGTGTGGCTGAGGCAGTGGAGGTTGTCGGAGAGTAGGGGCTGGTGGAGGAACAAAGGAAAGCGACCAATCTGGAGGGAGGGAACCGGCCTCCCGGTCGAAGTCTGTTGGAGGTACACCTCCATGGATCCAATTCTGGGATGGGGCTGTAGGATTCTGATGAGGGGGCTGCTGTGGTTGCATCTAGTAGCATGGATGAGAAGGTTGAGAATGGGCATGTCGATGTAGAGGGCAGTTTGGTGGACAAGGGGCTTACTGATGGGTAGCCTGGCACCGTTGGGGGGGTTCTTGTAGAAGGGAAGGTGCATGAGTAGGGGGAGGCAGCTGATCAGAGGGATGTGGCCCATTTCAGTTAGGTGTTGGGAGAGGAGTATAAGCAGGGGGAGGTGCACGGGAAAGGGAAGGTGGTGGAGCTGTGTTCTGTGGTGATAGAGGGTTCCCCGCGGCATTGGCAGGAGCCTTCGGCTTTGGTGGTGTATGAAGGGGTTCCTGCTGGTGATTCTTTGCAGGGGACTTTGGCTCAGGTTGCTCATGACCAGGAGGAGGCTGCTGAACTTAAGGAGGTGATGAAGCCGATTGTGGAGGTCTGCAAGGTGTCCAGGGAGGAGGGGAGTTTGCAGTTGGCCATGGTTAGTGTGGTGTCTCCCAGCATGTTGTGTGGAGATCATGCGGACTGATATTTAAATTAGGAAGACTCCTTCATCCCTGATCAAGTCTTTTTCTAGGAGGATGCTCGACAGTTGAATTGTAACATGGATATTATCAGTAAAGAGAGGGCCCTGCTAGAGGTGGCCTTTCTTTATGGGAAGAAAGGAAATTCTGTAGGGGTCTCTTTAGAACCCAGGAAGAAAAAGCTGAGAAATGACTATTCCACTTTACCAAAGACAGTGTCCATAAGGGCCTCTTGTAAAGGAAGGTGCCAATGGTAGGGGAGGTCGGTCTGCCAAGGCACAACTTAATGTGGAGCAACAACGTCTCGGTGATTACTACACTTCCTTCCTAAAGCAATATGAATCATTTGAATGGGAGTCAGTGGAGTTGGATTCCTCCTTTGGTTTTGGTGCTGAGGGGGGCCCTTACGGGGATGAAGACGTTGATTTGTATTTCCTACTTCTCTCCCTTCTTCTTTTCAGGTCTTTTTGGTTTTGGGGGGCCTTTTGGGTTGTGTAGGGTGTCCGGGGTTTTTGGGTATGGGTTGATTGACCCGACCCTCCCTTGTATGCCGTCTTGTCTACTGCATCTTTTAATCTAATAAATTTGAGGGGGTCGGGAATAGCCTGACCTCCACATCTTCCTTGCCCTAAAAATATTAAAAAACTTTAAAACCAAATAAACAAATAAATCCTAAAAAAATAAAAAAAACCATTAAACCCCCCAAAAGACCCTGAAAACCCCTAAAACCCAGAAAACCCCTTAAAAACCACAAAACCCCACTAAAAACTCTAAAGACCCTTTTAAATTTCTAAAAACGTTAGAAACTCTAAAAACACTTAAAAACCCTAAAAACACAAAACAAAACCCTAAAAACTAAAGACCTTAAAACCCCTAAAAACCATAAAAACCCTAAAAACCATCAAAATCCCTAAAAACCCTAAAAAAAATTATAAATCCAAAAAATCCTTAAAAATACTAGATAACGTAAAAAACCCTAAAAACCCTAAAACCCCATGAAACCCATAAAATCCCCTAAAAACCCTAAAATCCCTAAAAAACACTAAAACTCTAAAAACCCCAAAAGACCCTAAAACCCCTAAAAACCCCTAAGAACACAAAAAACCCTAAAAAACTAAGATCTTCAAAATCCCAAAAAAAATTAAAAAACCATAAGAACCATAAAAATCCAAAAAAATGCATAAAAATCCCTGAAATCGTTTAAAAAACCGTGAAAACCATAAGACCCCTAAAAACCTTTAAAAACCCTAAAACCCCATAAAACCAATTAAAACTCTAAAACCCATAAAAATATTAAAAACATTAAAAAACTTTAAAAAACCTTAAAAGGCTAAAAAACACATAAAAAACCCTAAAACCCAAAAAACCCAAAAAACCCCTAAAAACCATACAAACCTAAAAAACCCATAAAAATTTCTGAAAATTTCAATTACCCAAAAAACCCTGAAAAACGCCTAAAAACCATGAAAAACCCTATAAACCTAAAAAAACCCTAAAAACCCATAAAACCCCCCCAAACCACTAAAAAATCTAAAAACCCTAAAAACCCCTAAAAACATTAAAAATGTTAAAAAACTATAAAAACCTTAAAACCCATAAAAAACTCCAAAAAATCCCTAAAACCCCAAAAACTCCCTAAAAACCCTCAAAATCCCTAAAACCCTTAAAAACACTAAGAACCATAAAAATCCTAAATAAGCCCTAAAAATTCATGAAAACGTAAAAAACTCTAAGAACCCTAACAAACCTAAAAACCCCCGGAAAACCATAAAACCCACAAAAACCTTAAAAACCTTAAGAAACAATAAAAACCCTAAAAATCACTAAAAACTCAAAAAACACTAAAAACCCATAAAATGTTAAAAATTTCAAAAACCTCTAAAAACCTTTAAACCCTTATAAAACCCAAAAAACCCAAAAAACCCCTAAAAAATCCTGAAAATCCCTAAAAATCCCTAAAAACCCTAAAAATCCTAAAAACATAAAAAACCTAAAAAAGCTCTAAAAATCCCTAAAAACATAAAAGACCCTAAAAAACTAATAACATAAAAATCCCTAAAAACCTTAAAAAACCCTAAAACCCCATAAAAACCCCAAAAAACCCACTAAATACTCAAAAAACCCTTATAACCATAATTTTTTTTAAAAAAAATAAAAAACTCTAAAAAAGCCTTAAAAACCCTAAAAACTCAAAAAAACCCTAAAAACCATAAAAATCCAAAAAAAACCTAAAAAACCCTAAAAACATAAAAAACCCTAAAAACCCTGAAAACCCCTGGAAAACCATAAAAAACCAAAAATACCCTAAAAACCATTCAAAACTCTAAAAAAATTTAAAACCCTAAAAGCATAAACAATAGTTAAAAAACTTTAAAACCCTTTAAAACCCTACAAAATTAAAAAAATATCCTAAAACCCCAAAAGACCCTAAAAACCCTGAAAATCCCTAAAAAATCCTGAAAAATCATAAAAACATTAAAAAATCATAAAAACCATAAAAATCCATAAAAATATCTGAAAACATAAAAAACACTAAAAACCCTAAAAACCCTAGAAAACTATAAAACCCCAAAAAACCCTAAAAACCCTAGAAAACTATAAAACCCCAAAAACCTTAAACAACCCTAAAAACCCTAAAAACCACTAAGAAATCTAAAAACCCTTAAAACCCATAAAAATATTTAAAACATAAAAAATCCTTAAAATCCTAAAAAATCCCTAAAAACCATAAATACCACTAAAAACTTTTAAAACCCCCTAAAATGCATAAAATCCATAAAACCGCTAAAAACTCTAAAAAATCGCTTTGAAAAAAAAACTCTAAAAACCCTGAAAACCCCTAAAAATATAAAAAAACCTTAAAAATATTTAAAAACCTTAAAATCTCAAAAAACCCAAAAAAGCCAGAAAGACCCTAAAACCCATAAAATCTTAAAAACCCCAAACCCCTCAAAATTCGTAAAAACCCCAAAATACCCTAAAACCCATAAAAATCATAAAATATCCCTACAAAACCCTTAAAACAAGAAAATCCCCAAAACCCCTGAAAAATCCACTTAAAACCATAAAAATCTCTAAAAACCATAAAATCCCATAAAACTTAAAAACCACTAAAAACTCTTAAAACTCTTAAAACCCATAAAAACATTAAAAAAAGTTAAAAACTCTAAAAAACATTAAAACCCCAAAAAGTCTCAAAAGATACCCCCAAAACCCCAAAAGACCCTACAAACTCTGAAATACACTAAAAGACCAAAAACCACTGAAGATACATAAAACCCTAAAAATCCCTAAAAAATCTAAAAAACCCAAAAACCATAAAAATCCTAAAAAACCCGAAATATGTATAAGATTCCAAAAAACCCTACAAAACACTTAAAACCCATAAAACCCCATAAAACACCATAAAACCCTTAAAACCCCACTAAAAACTATAAAAACCATTTAAACCCCTAAAAATGTTTAAAAAATTTTAAATATCCAATAAACCTTAAAATCCCTAAAAGGCCCAAAAAACATTAAAAACCCAAAAGACCTAAAAATCTTGAAAAACCTAAAACCCCTCAAAATCTATAAAAACCCTAAAAACCATAAAAAACCTAAAAAGCAATAAAAATTTATGAAAACATAAAAACCCTAAAAACCCTAAAAACCTAAAAACCCCATAAAATTATAAAAACTCTTAAAACCCATAAAAACCCTAAAACCCCTAAAACCCTAAAAAACCACCAAAAACTCTAAAAACTATTTAAACCCTTAAAAATTTTAAAAATGTTAAAAAACACTAAAACCCCTTAAAACCCTAAAAATCAAAAAAACTCTAAGAACCAAAAACTCCAGAAAAATCCTGAAAAAACCTTAAAACCCCGAAAACCCCTAAAATCTCTCAATATCCCTAAAAACCCTAAAAACCCCTAAAAACCATAAAAACCCTATGAAAACCCAAATAATCCCTGAAAAGGTAAAAAACCCTAAAACCCCCTTAAAAACATAAAACCCCTAAAAACCTTAAAACCACTAAATACCCATAAAAACCCTAAAACACCTAAAAACCTAATAAAAACTCTAAAAACCCTTAAACCCCTAAAAACATTAAAAAATGTTAAAAAAATAAAAAAACCATCAAGAACCCCAAATAATCAAAAAAAACCCCTAAAACCCCAAAAAGACCTTCAAAAACCCTAAAACCCCTAAAAACCCTAAAAATCCCTGAAAATCACAAAAATCCCTAAAAAACCTAAAACCCATAAAAATCCAAAAAAATCCCTAAAAATATATGAAAACATAAAAAACCCTAAAAACCCTGAAAACCCCCTTTATACCATAAAAACCCCTAAAAACCTTAAAAACCATAAAAAACCATAAAACCGAAAAATACCACTAAAAACTCTAAACACCCTTTAAACCCCTAAAAAAATTAAAAAAAGTTAAAAACTCTAAAAAAAATCTTAAAACCCCTAAAAATGTAAAAAAAACCCTAAAAACCAAAAAGAGCCTAAAAACCCAGAAAACCCTAAAAACCTTAATAAATCCTGAAAAACCCTCAAAATCCCTAATAACTCTAAAAAAACCCTACAAACCCTAAAAATCATAAAATTCCAAAAAAATCCCTAAAAACCATGAAAACCCTATAAACCCACCAAAAATTCTAAAAACCCAAAAAAGACCCTAAAATACCTAAAAAACCCTAAAAAGCCCAAAACCCTCAAAATCCTTAAAAAACCTAAAAAACCTAAAAAACCATAAAAATCCTAAAAATTCCCTAAAAATAATTGAAAACATAAAAACCCCTAAAATCCCAAAAAAATATCTAAAAACCATAAAACCCCTAAAAACCTTAAAATCACTAAAAATACCTAGACTAAAAACCCTGAAAACCCATAAAACCCCTCAAAATCCCTAGTCAGAAAGATGGCGACCGAGTCTCTGGGTGATCTCCCTTTGTGATCTCCTTCGTCGTCGCTCCCTGATGGATCGTTGCTGCCCCTCAGCGGCATTTTCAATCTCTCGGTGGCTTGGACGCGGTCTTGGTAGTTCTTATGGTTCGGGGATAGATGTGATTGCTCATGCCGGCGAGTTGGTGGAAAGATTTGGCATTCTTGGTTGGCCCCCTCCTGGTCAACGGTGAGGCAAATCTCAAAGTCCGTTTCAGATCTGAATTCGCAAAGGTATTTCTAGTCTTGTGATTGTTTTTGGCAAGTGCGACGTTTGCTTCGACGACTGGGCAGAGGAGTGCCTGGCCTGATTCTCAGGCATGCTTTCTAGATCTGGGTTCAATCTTGGCTGTTCTGGTCTCTTGGTGCTCAGTTATTTGGATCTCATCGTTGGTGCGGCAAGATGTTTTGGTGGCTTCGTCTGAATGAGTTTTGGAATTGCCTCAGTTAATGGAGAATACGACGAGATTTGCAGTTTCTTGGCGGTGGTGTTCACAGTCCTACTCTCAGACATGCGCTTCTTGTTTGGACCCGAGGAGAGTCTTGCGGGTTTTTCTGTTTTCGTGACGGGTCATGGTGGATGCTAAGGGCGGAATCGCATGTTCGTTTTCCTGGTTCTTCTTCCTTGCTCTTGGGTTTTGCTGCTGAGGAAGGTCTCGTCTTTATGATTTGTGGCTGGTTCGATTGTGATTTTTTGATGTTTCTGAAAGATGAGTTCAAGGAGTTGTGAATGATGCGGAATGGGTTTAGGCATGGGTGCTGGCGGTTTTTTGAGTTTGGCTATGGTGGGATGCTGGAGCTCGCCTGGCTAGGAGGAGATGGTTGCTGTTTTTTTTTCTTGATCTACTGGACTTCAGATGTCCTTGAGGACTGGAGGTGGTGGGTGCTGGATTTTTGTTATGGTGGGGTTGAGAGGAATTGGTGCTGCTGGTTGATAAGGTGGAAGCGGGCTGCTGGGAGATGTTTGTTTGGAAGAGGATCTAGTTGTATAAAAATGGGGTATTGGGTGTTGGTTGACGTATGGTTTAGTTGTGATAAAGTTGTCGTTTATGATTCTGGTGCTGGTTCTGTGATGTTGGCGGTGGTTATGACTGGTGAGGAGGTGATGGAGGCTGGAGACAGTGAAACTGGGTATAGGTTGCTGCTTGGATGTTGCTGGTTATGTGATGTTGGATGCTGGTGGTTCTGGATGTTGGTTGCTGCTTGAATGGGAGGTGTTGAAGGTACTGTGTTTGCATTGCTGCTGGTTGCTGATTGGCTGGGAGATGCTGTCAGGGATGCTTTGGTTTTTATTCTTCTTGTGTGCTTTTGATTTTTCCTTTTTTGCGGTTCTTGGGTGTGTGTTTGTAAAGGATTTTTGGATGTGGGTCGTTTGACCCCTCCCCTCCCTTGTTTGATGTGTCTTTTTCTTTCTAATAAACGTGGGGATGGGGTCAGGAATAGCCTGGCTCTACATCTACCTTGCCCTAAAAATCCTTATGAAACCCAAAAAACAACTAAAAACTCTTGAAACCTTAAAACCCCTAAAAATTTAAAAACATTAAAAAACCTTTAAAATCCTAAAAAACTCATAAAAAACCCCAAAACCCAAAAAACCCTGAAAAACCCTAAAAACCCTAAAATACCCTGAAAACCCCTAAAACCCCTAAAACCCAAAAAATCCCTAAAAACCCTAAAAACCCCTATAAAAAATAAAAGCCATAAAATATCCATAAAAAACCTAAAAAAATTATAAAAACCCAAGAAAACATCAAAACCCTAAAAACCCATAAAAACCCTAAAACCCACTAAAAACTCTGAAAATTATTTAAACCCTTTAAACCATTAAAAATGTTAAAAACTATAAAAACATTAAAACCCCTAAAAAACTCAAAAAACCCCCTAAAAACCCAAAAGACCCTAAAAACTCTAAAAACCCATCAAAACCCTTAGATTCGTACAAACCCTAAGAACCACAAAAAACCCTAAAAATCCCAAAAAATCAATGAAAACATTAAAAACCCTAAAACCCCGATTACACTCTGAAAACAATAAAAACAACCAAAAACCTTAAAAAACACAAAAAACCAATAAAACCCACTAAAAACTCTAAAAACCCTTAGAATAAAAAAAAGGATAAAAACGTTAAAAAAACTCTAAAACCCCTTTAAAACCTTAAAAAACTCAAAAAAAAACCCTAAAATACCAAAAAGACACTAAAAACCCTGAAAACCCCTGAAAACCCTAAAAACCCTAAAAAACCTTAAAACCCTAAAAATCCATAAAATTTCTAAAAAACCCTAAAACCCGTAAATTCCTAAAAAAGCCATAAAATTCCTTGAAATTTTAAAAAACCTTGAAAATTCCTAAAAACCATAAAAACCCCTAAAAACCTTAAAAACCCATAAGAACCCTAAAATACCACTAAATAGTCCAAAACCCTTAAAAACCCTTAAAATGTTAAAAATATTAAAAAACTCTAACAACCCTTAAAACCCTAAAAAACTAGAAAAACCCCTAAAAACCCTAAAAACTTTGGAAAACCTTAAAAATTCTGAAAATCCCTAAAAATCCTATAAAACCCTAAAACCATAAAAAATCTCCAAAAACCCAAAAAATACCTCAAAACATAAAAATCACTAAAAACCCAGAAAACCCCCTGAAAACCATAAAACCCCCTAAAAACCTTAAAATTGATAAAATCCCATACAAACCCTAAAAACCACTAAAAACTCTAAAAACCTTTTAAACCCGTAATAACATAAAAAACGTCAAAACCCTAAAAACCTAAAAAACCCTAAAAAATAAAAAAACCCTTAAACCCCAAAAAGAACCTAAAAAAACTCAAAACCCATAAAAATCTTGAAACCCCCTAAAAACCCTCAAAATCCCTAAAAACCAAAAAACAACCCCTAAAAACCATAAAATACTAAAAAATCAATAAAAATCAATAAAAATCACTGAAAACGTAAAAACCACTAAAAACCCTAAAAACCCCCTAAAAACAATAAAAACCCCTAAAAACCTTAAACAACCCTAAAAACCTATAAAACCTATAAAACCCTAAAAACCCACCAAAAAATCTAAAAACCCTTAAAACCTCTAAAAATGTTAAAAACATTAAAAAAACACTAAAAACATTTAAAACCATGAAAAAACTCAAAAATTTACCCTAAAATCCAAAAAGTCACTAAAAACCCTAAAAAGCACTGAAAACCCTTAAAAACCATGAACAACCCTAGAAACCATCAAAACCCCTAAAATACCTAAAAATAATAAAAATCATAAAATATCCCAAAGAATCTCTCAAAACGTAAAAAACACTAAAACCCCTAAAAAACACCTGAAAACCATAAAACCCCTAAAACCCCATAAAAACACAAAAAATAAATTAAAAACTCTAAAACCCTTTTAAACCCCTAAAAATGTTTAAAATGTTAAAAACTATAAAAAACCTTAAAAACTCTAAAAAATTTAAAAATACCCTGAAATCCAAATAGACCCTAAAAATCCTTAAAAAACACCCAAAACCCTAAAAACCCTCAAAATCCCAAATAAACTTAAAAATGCTAAAAAACATAAAAAATCCCAAAAAAATCCATGAAAATGTAAAAAAGACTAAAACCTCTTAAAAACCCCTGAAAACCAAAAAACATCTGAACACCTTAAAAACCCTAAAAACCCATAAAACCCTAAAAAACTACTAAAAACTCTAAAAACGATTAAAACCCCTAAAAATGTCAAAAACCCTAAAAACCCAAAACCCTTCAAAATCACTAAAAACCCTAAAAAACTAAAAACCATAAAAATCCAAAAAAAAATCCCTAAAAATCCCTAAAAATGTAAGAAACCCTAAAAACCTTGAAAAAGCCCAAAAAACTATAAAAAACTCAAAAAAACCTAAAAACCTTTAGAAACCCTAAAAACCCTAAAAATCCTAAAAAACCCTAAAAATTCTCAAAACCCTAAAAACCCCTAAAAAGAATAAAAAACCTAAAAAATCCCAAAAAATCCCTAAAAACATAAAAAACCCTAAAAAACCTTTAAAACCATAAAAACCCCTAAAAACCTTAAAAACCTTAACAACCCATAAAATCCCTAAAAACTGATAAAAACTCTAAAAACCCTTAAACCCCCTAAAAATATTAAAAAACTTTAAAACAAAAAAAACTCATAAATCCTAAAAAAACAAAAAAAAACCATTAAACCCACCAAAAGGCCCTAAAACCCCTAAAACCCCTAAAAAACCTCATAATCCTAAAAAATCCTAAAAAACACTAAAAACCATAAAAATCCTAAAAAATTCCTAAAAATCCATGAAAATGTAAAAAACCCTAGAAACCCAGAAAAACTCTTAAAAACCGTAAAACCCCACTAAAAACTCTAAATACCCTTTTAAATTCTTAAAAACGTTATAAACTCTAAAAACACTTAAAACCCTAAAAAACTCAAAAAAATAAAGACCTTGAAACCCCTAAAAACACTAAAAACCATCAAAATCCCTAACACTAATAAAAATTCAGTCATTAGCGACAACCATTGATGGTCGCTAATGGTCTTTAGAGACCGCTCAGTGACCACCATTGGTGTTTGCTTTAGGCCTGATGTTGTAGGCCTACAACGACCGCCAGGCAATCGCTGACATGCTGCTCGGCCGAGCAATAGCAACCACCATTGGCAGTTGCTAAACTGCTGCCCGACCGACCTATAGCGACCACAAATGGCGGTCGCTATCCTGGAGAATTTGTTTTTAAAAAAAAAAATCACTGATGGTTCCCAAACAGCAGAAACGGGGTAAAAATCATAAAAAAAAGAAAACAATTCCAAACAACATAAACACTAGGATCCTCATAAACAATAAATGATATATGTGCTTAATATTCAATGATCCAAACAGGTCCAATCCATTTCAATCTCCTGCTTCAATAAACCTACAATAAGATACAAAAAAACAACTAAACAAAACAAACGTAAATTAGACATATTTATTCAGTTAGTATATATATAATAAAATTAAGTCTGACATCAAATCATAGGTGCTATAATAATTTAGAACCACCAATTTAAGATATGTTATCATTTTAGGATTTTTTTTCTTGTTTTGGAGTCTTTGGTTTAGCTTGTGGAAGTGTTTTGTGGTCTAAAAAGGAATGCCCTCCGCGCACACCGTGTGAAACTGTTAAAAACAACATATTCAGTCGTACTGTGTACAAAACAAGTCCGATTGACGTTTCTTCTCCTCCTACATGTCACAAAAAATATTTCTATTGTTTTCGTGTGATTTCAAGTCATTCTGAGGACGTTTGCTCTGAATTTGACCATTACACATCCTTTTGGTGTTTTATGACTCTGGAAATGCGTTTCCGGTCACCGCGGTCAAAAAACACATCCGATTGATGTACCTTCTGCCCAAACATTTCAAAACTCACATCACGATTGTTTTCGTATGATTTCATGACATTCTGAGGTCGTTTGGCAGGTTTTGACCACCCAACACACCCATTTAGAGCGCGATAAACTGTTAAAAACAACATATTTGGTCGTACCGCACACACCACACGTCCGACTGATGTTCCGTCTCCTACTAAATGTCACGAATAATATTTATATTGGTTTCGTGTGATTTCAAGTCATTCTATGGATGTTTTCTCTAAATTTGACTGTTATACGTCGTTTTGGTGTTTTATGACTCCTGAAATGCGTTTCTGGTCACCGTGGTCAAACGACACCTTCGTTTGACATACCGTCTACCTGAAAATTACAAAATTCACACCATGGTTGTTGTCGTATGATTTCATGACATTCCAAGGTCGTTCGGCTGGTTTTGACCGCCCAACGCCCCCTTTTAGAGTGCGCCAAACTGTTAAAAACAACATATTCGGCCGTACCGCGCACACTGTACATCCGATTGATATGTCATCTCCTAATACATTACACGAATAATATTTCTACTATTTTCATGTGATTTAAAGTCATTCTGAGGATTTTTTCTCTAAATTTGACCGTTACACGTTGTTTTGGTGTTTTATGACTCCGAAAATGCGTTTCCGGTCACCATGGTCAAATGACACCTCCGATTGACGTACCGTCTACCCAACCATTTCAAAAATCACACCACGGTTGTTTTACTATGATTTCATGACATTCCGAGATCTTTAGGATAGTTTTGACCACCCAACGCACCCTTTTAGAGCGCGCCAAACTGTTAAAAACAACGTATTCGATCGTACCGCGCACACCGAACGTCCAATTGACATGTCATCTCCTCCTAAATGTCACGAATAATATTTCTATTTTTTTCGTGTGATTTAAAGTCATTATGAGTATGTTTGCTCTGAATTTGACCGTTACAAGTTGTTTTGGTGTTTTATGACTCCGGAAATGCATTTCCGGTCACAGTGGTCAAACGACACATCCTATTGACGTACTGTCTGCCTGACCATTTCACAATTCACACCACGGTTGTTTTCGTATGATTTCATAACATTCTGAGGTTTTTCGGATGGTTTTGTACCGCACACACCGCACATTCGATTGATGTACCATCTCCTCCTACATGTCACGAATAATATTTCTATTTTTTTCGTGTGATTTCAAGTCATTCTGAGGATGTTTTCTCTGAATTTGACCGTTACACGTCGTTTTGGTGTTTTTTGACTCCGAAAATGCCTTTCTGGTCACCGCGGTCAAACGACACCTCATATTGACATACCCTCTACCCGACCATTTCACAATTCACACCACGGTTTTTGTCGTATGATTTCATGACATTTCGAGTTTGTTCGGCCCATTTTGACCACCCAACACACCATTTTAGAGCGCGCCAAACTATTAAAAACAACATATTCGGTCGTACCGCACACAATGCATGTCTGATTGATGTGTCGTCTCCTTCTACATGTCACAAATAATATTTTTATTTTTTTCATGTGATTTTGAGTCATTCTGAGGATGTTTGTTCTGAAATTGAACTTTACACGTCGTTTTGGTGTTTTGTGACTCCAGAAATGCGTTTCTAGTCACCGGGGTCAAACGACACCTCCGATTGACATACCGTCTACCAGAATGTTTCTCAATTCACACCACGGTTTTTGTCGTATGATTTCATGACATTCTGAGGTCATTCGGCTAGTTTTGACCTCCCAACACACCCTTTTAGAGCGCACCAAACTGTTAAAAACAATATATTCAATCGTACCACGCACACCGCATATAGGATTCACGTTTCATCTCCTCCTACATGTCACGAATAATATTTCTATTTTTTTTGTGTGATTTCAAGTCATTCTGAGGATTTTTTCTCTAAATTAGACCATTACACGTCGGTTTGGTGTTTTATGACTCTGGAAATGCGTTTCTGGTCAACGCGGTCAAACGACACCTCCAATTGATGTACCGTCTACCCGAAAATTTCACAATTTACACCACGGTTGTTGTAGTATGATTTCATAACATTATGAGGTCGTTCGGCTCGTTTTGACCACCCAACACACCCTTTTAGAGCGCACCAAACTATTAAAAACAACATATTTAGTCATACCGCGCACACCGCACGTCCGATTGACATTCTATCTTCTCCTAAATGTCATGAATAACATTTATATTTTTTTCCTGTGATTTTAAGTCATTCTGAGGATGTTTTCTCTGAATTTGACCGTTACACATCCTTTTGGTGTTTTATGATTCCAGAAATGCGTTTCTGGTCACCGCGGTCAAACGACACCACTGATTGATGTACCGTCTACCCAACCATTTCAAAATTCACACCACTGTTATTGTTGTATGATTTAATGACATACCGAGGTTGTTCGGCTCGTTTTGACCACCCAACACACCCTTTTAGAGCGCGCCTAACTATTAAAAACAACATATCTGGTCGTACCATGCACACCGCATGTCCGATTGATATACCTTCTCCTCCTACATTTCATGAATAATATTTATATTGTTTTCGTCTGATTTCAAGTCATTCTGAGTAGGTTTGCACTGAATTTGACCATTACACGTCATTTTGGTGTTTTATAACTCTGAAAATGCGTTTTCGATCACTACGGTCAAATGACACCTCTGATTGATGAACCGTCTGCCAGACCATTTCACAATTCACACCATGGCCTTTTTTGTATGATTTAATGACATTCTGAGGTCGTTCGGCTGGTTTTGACCACCAAACGCACCCTTTTAGAGCGCGCCAAACTGTTAAAAACAACATATTCGATCGTAACATGCACACCACACATCCGATTGACTTTCCATATCCTCCTACATTTCACGAATAATATTTATATTGTTTTCATGTGATTTGAAGTCATTCTGAGGACGTTTTATCTGAATTTGACCATTACACGTCGTTTTGGTGTTTTATGACTTCGAAAATGCGTTTCCGGTCCCCGCGGTCAAACGACACCTCTGATTGATGTACCGTCTACCTGACTATTTCAAAATTTACACCATGGTTGTTGTCGTATGATTTCATGACATTATGATGTCGTTCGGCTGGTTTTGACCACCCAACGCACCCTTTTAGAGCGCGCCAAACTGTTAAAAACAACATATTCGGTCGTACGATGTACACCGCACGTCCGATTGACATTATGTCTCCTCCTACATGTCAATAATAATATTTCTATTGTTTTCGAGTGATTTCAAGTCATTATGAGGACATTTTCACTGAATTTGACAGTTACATGTCATTTTGGTGTTTTATGACTCTAGAAATGCTTTTCCAGTCACCTCGGTCAAACGACACCTTTAATTGACTGCCCAAAAATTTCAAAATTCAAACCACGGTTGGTGTCGTATGATTTCATGACATTTCGAGGTCATTTGGAAGGTTTTGATTACCCAACATACCCTTTTAGAGCGCGCCATACTGTTAAAAACAACATATTCGGTCGTACCGTGCACACCGCACGTCCGATTGATATGATGTCTCCTCCTACATGTCATGAATAATATTTCTATTGTTTTATTGTGATTTTAATTCATTCTGAGGATGTTTTCTCTAAATTTGACTATTACACGTCGTTTTGGTGTTTTATGACTCTGGAAATGCATTTCTGGTCACCGCGGTCAAATAACACCTCTGATTGGCGTACCGTCTGCCCGAACATTTCAATATTCACACCACGGTTGTTTTCGAATTATTTCATGATATTCCGAGGTCGTTCGAATCTTTTTGACCACCCAACATACCCTTTTAGAGTGCGTCAAACTGTTAAAAACAGCATATTCGGTCGTACCGCGCACACCACACATCTGATTGACGTGTCGTCTCCTTCTACATGTCACGAATAATATTTCTATTGTTTTCGTGTGATTTCAAGTCATTATGAGGACGTTTTCTCTGAATTTGACCATTACACGTCGTTTTGGTGTTTCATGACTTCGGAAATGCGTTTCTGGTCACTACGGTCTAATGACACCTCCAATTGGTGTATCGTCTGCCCGACCATTTTATAATTCACACCACGGTTGTTTTACTATGATTTTATGACATTCCGAGGTTGTTCGGCTAGTTTTGACCACCCAACGCACCCTTTTAGAGCGCACCAAACTATTAAAAACAACATATTCGGTCGTACCGTGTACATCGCACGTCCGATTGACGTTCCGTCTCCTCCTACATGTCAAGAATATTATTTCTATTTTTTTTGTGATTTCAAGTCATTATGAGGATTTTTTCTCTGAATTTGACCATTACATGTCGTTTTTATGTTTTATGACTTCGGAAATGCATTTCCGGTCACTGCGGTCAAACAACACCTCTGATTGACGTACCGTCTGCCCAACCATTTTACAATTCACACCACGGTTGTTTTTGTATGATTTCATGACATTCTGAGGTCGTTCGGCATGTTTTGACCACCCCAACGCACCCTTTTAGAGCACGTCAAACTGTTAAAAACAACATATTCAGTCGTACCATGCACATCGCACGTTCAATTGACATTACGTCTCCTCTTACATATCACGAATAATATTTCTATTGTTTAGTGTGATTTCAATTCATTCTGAGGATGTTTTCTCTGAATTTGACCGCTACATGTCGTTTTGGTGTTTTATGACTCTGGAAATGCATTTCCGGTCACCATGGTCAAAAGACACCTCTGATTGACATATTGTCTACCCTGTCATTTCAAAATTCACACCACGGTTGTTGTCATGTTATTTCATGACATTCTGAGGTTGTTCGGTTGGTTTTGACCACCCAACGCACCGTTTTAGAGCGCGCCAAACTGTTAAAAACAACATATTCAGTCATACCACACACACCGCACATCCGATTGATGTGTCTTCTCCTTCTACATTTCATGAATAATATTTCTATTGTTTTCGTGTGATTTCAAGTCATTTTGAGGACTTTTGCTCTGAATTTGACCGTTACACGTTGTCTTGGTGTTTTATGACTCCATAAATTCTTTTTCAGTCACCATGGTCAAACGACACCTTCTATTGGAATAACGTCTACCCTACCATTTCACAATTCATACCACGTTTGTTGTCGTATGATTTCATGACATTCCAAGGTCGTTCGGCTTGTTTTGACAACCCAACACACCCTTTTAGAGCGCGACAAACTATTAAAAACAACATATTCGATCGTACCATGCACACCACTTGTCCGATTGGTGTTCTGTATCCCCCTACATGTCACGAATAATATTTCAATTGTTTTCATGTGATTTAAAGCCATTATGAGGATTTTTTCTCTGAATTTGACCGTTACACGTCGTTTTGGTGTTTTATGACTCCAGAAATGCGTTTCTGGTCACCGCGGTCAAACGGAACCTCCGATTAACGTACCGTCTACTCGACCATTTCACAATTCACACCACAGTTGTTTTCATATGATTTCATGACAGTCCGGGGTCGTTCGGCTGGTTTTGACCACCCAACACACCCTTTTAGAGCGTGCCAAACTGTTAAAAACATCATATTCGGTTGCACCGCGTATACGGAATGTCAGATTGATGTTTAGTCTCCTCCTACATGTCACGAATAATATTTATATTGTTTTTGTGTGATTTCAAGTCATTATGAGGACGTTTTCTTTGAATTTGACAGTTACACGTCGTTTTGGTGTTTTATGACTCCGGAAATGCGTTTCTGGTCACCGCGGTCAAACGACGCCTCCAATTGACGTACCGTCTACCCGGCCATTTTAAAATTCACACCACGGTTGTTTTCATATGATTTCATGGCATTCTGAGGTCGTTCGGCTGGTTTTGACCACCCAACGCACCCTTTTAGAGTGCACCAAACTATTAAAAAGAACATATTCAGTCGTACCGCGCACACCGCATGTCCGATTGACATGTCATCTCCTCCTACATATCACGAATAATATTTCTATTGTTTTATTGTGATTTCAAGTTATTTAGAGGATGTTTTATCTGAATTTGACCGTTACACGTCGTTTTGGTGTTTTATGACTCCGTAAATGCATTTCCGGTCACCACGGTCAAACGACACCTCCAATTGACGTACCGTCTACCCGACCATTTCACAATTAATACCAAGGTTGTTTTCGTATGATTTCATGACATTCAAAAGTCGTTCGGCTAGTTTTGACCACCCAACGCACCCTTTTAGAGCACGCCAAACTGTTAAAAACAAAATATTCGGTCGTACCGCACACACCGCACGTCCGATTGATGTTCTGTCCCCTCCTACAAGTCCCGAATAATATTTCTATTGTTTTCGTGTTATTTAAAATCATTTTGAGGATGTTTTCTCTTAATTTGACCGTTACAAGTCGTTTTGGTGTTTTATGACTCCGAAAATGTGTTTCCAGTCACTGCGGTCAAACGACACCTCTGATTGACATACCGTCTACCTTACCATTTCACAATTCACACCACGGTTTTTGTCGTATGATTTCATGACATTCCGAGGCCGTTCGGATGGTTTTGACCACCCAACGCACCCTTTTAGAGCGCGCCAAACTGTTAAAAACAACATATTTGGTCGTACCACACACACCGCATGTCCGATTGACAGGCCATATCCTCCTACATGTCAAGAATAATATTTTTATTGTTTTCGTGTGATTTCAAGTCATTATGGGGATGTTTTCTTTGAATTTGACTGTTACACGTCGTTTTGGTGTTCTATTACTCCGGAAATGCGTTTTCGGTCACCGCGGTCAAACGACACCTTCGATTGACATAACGTATGCCCGAAAATTTCAAAATTCACATTAAGTTTTTTTTCGTATGATTTCATGACATTATGAGGTCGTTCGGCTGGTTTTGAACACCTAACACACCCTTTTAGAGCGCGCCAAACTGTTAAAAGAAACATATTCGGTCGTACCACGCACACCGCATGTCCGATGGATGTGTTGTCTCCTCCTACATGTCACGAATAATATTTCTATTGTTTTCGTACGATTTCAAATCATTCTGAGGAATTTTTCTCTGAATTTGACCGCTACACGTCGTTTTGGTGTTTTACGACTCCGGAAATGCGTTTCCAGTCACCGCAGTCAAACGACACCTCCTATTGAAATACTGTCTGCCCGACCATTTCACAATTCACACCACGGTTGTTTTCATATGATTTCATGACATTCCGATGTCGTTCGGCTCGTTTTGACCACCCAACGCACCCTTTTAGATCATGCCAAACTGTAAAAACAACATATTCATTCGTACCACGCACACTGTGCGTCCTATTGATGTTTCGTATCCTCCTACATGTAACGAATAATATTTCTATTGTTTTTATGTGATTTCAAGTCATTGTGAGGATGTTTGCTCTGAATTTGACCGTTACACTTCCTTTTGGTGTTTTATGACTCCAGAAATGTGTTTCCAGTCATCGCGGTCAAACAACACCTCTGATTGATGTACCGTCTATCCAACCATTTCACAATTCACACCAGAGTTGTTTTCATATGATTTTATGACATTCCGAGGTCGTTCGGCTGGTTTTGACCACCCAACGTACCCTTTTAGAGCGTGCTAAACTAATAAAAACAACATATTTGGTCGTACCGCGCACACTGCACGTTCGATTGACATGTTATCTCCTCCTACATGTCACGAATAATATTTCTGTTATTTTAGTGTTATTTCAAGTAATTCTGAGGACGTTTTCTCTGAATTTGACCGTTACACGTCGTTTTGGTGTTTTATGACTCCAGAAATGTGTTTCTAGTCACCGCGGTCAAACGACACCTCCTATTGATGTACCTTCTGCCCGACCATTTCACAATTCACACCATGGTTTTTATATTATTATTTCATTACATTATGAGGTTGTTCGGCTGGTTTTGACCACCCAACACACCCTTTTAGAGCACGCCAAACTGTTAAAAACAACATATTCGGTCGTACCAAGCACACCGCACACCCGATTGACGTGTCATCTCCTCCTACATGTCACGAATAATATTTCTATTGTTTTCATGTGATTTAAAGTGATTATGTGGACGTTTTCTCTAAATTTGACTGTTACACGTCATTTTGGTGTTTTATGACTCCGGAAATGCATTTCCGGTCACTGCGGTCAAACGACACCTCCTATTGACGTACCTTCTACCCGACCATTTCACAATTCACACCACGATTGTTGTCGTATGATTTCATGGCATTCCGAGTTCATTCAGCTGGTTTTGACCACCCAACGCACCCTTTTAGAGCGTGCCAAACTGTTAAAAACAACATATTCGGTCGTACGGTGCACACCGCACGTCCGATTAACATGTTGTCTCCTCCTACATGTCACAAATAATATCTCTATTATTTTCATGTGATTTCAAGTCATTCTAAGGATGTTTGCTCTGAATTTGACCGTTACACGTCGTTTTGGTATTTTATGACCCAATGTCAAATTGTCCCATTTACCAATTCACCTAATGCCCTAATGGAATAATGGCCTAACAACCAATTGTTCAATTGGACAAATGTAATGCCCCTGCCCCAGTTACCCAGTGTCAGTGCATTATTACATAACATTGGCATGATCACAAGAAAGATCAAATCTCGAAAGACCGATTGGTTTAGTAGCCTTGGAAACACTAGATATATTCATAAGTCTTACATTACATCATAAAAATGAAAACTACAACAACATATTTTCTTCATAGTCCACACTCATATCCCCACATACTATCCCTGCAGGTCATTCATAAATTACTTCTTCACATCCTGGGAAAAATAAAACATTGAAAAGGGGTGAGCTCAAATGCCCAGTAAGGATAACAATATAGCGGAAACTTTCATAAATAAGAATAAACATTTAAGGCAATGTATAACTAAAACAAAATCCTTTTAAACTTGAACTTAAACATAGTATGGAAAAAATAAAATGAAATAATTCAATTTACTTATTCACATGGATCTTATACTAATCGAATAATCACATGCAATATCAATAACCACTTTCATAATGATGGAATGCATAATGCCAGACTATCATAACCACATAGCCAAGGCCTCGTTCCAAGACTACAAATAATATTTTGTCAAGGCCTTGTGCCAAGACACTAGTTTGTCTCATAAGACCTACCGATGCATCTAGGAGCTATAGCGGGCTCCACCCATCACATATTAAGTCCAATGCATTCCCATATGAAAAGGTTTAAACATAACATAAACATTCGTATTAAAACTAGCATACGAAATGTAAATACTTCATCCATAAACCATGAATGGTATAAAAATAACACATCCATAGTAAAACATATCACAAAACCTTCAATACAATATAGAAGTTTTGTATCATAATAAATCAACTTCAAATAAGCGTAGAATCCATCAAAGGATGTTGACATAGATGAAATCAAAACTCTTTTAGGGAAATATCTCTTTCTATTTTGAAATAATTTAAGAGTCATATATTTATAAAATAAAACATTTTCTTTGAAAATATTCTTATAAGCTTGTAAGGGAAGCTTTGACAATTTTATAACGGCGGAAAATAGTCGCACCTGCCGTATAAGTTAAAAAAACATTCTTACCTTAATTCTGTCGAAAAGGTTAAAAAGGACCTTGTTTGGAAAACGACAGAAAGATTCCTTTATAAGCCACTTATAAAAGTCAAAAAGGGTATAAATTACTTTAACACATATTCTAGTAAATAGTAAAAATGTTTTGAAATACATTTTTAAGAAACATGGATGTGGATGATAAAGAAGTCCCAGTAGATTATTACGTATAAACAACCTCGGATAATGAAGAGACTGCGAAGTAAACCCTTAACTTGTACTTTTATTTGGTTGAGGGTAGGTTAACCTCCTGTATAATGGTTAAATAATTGTTATTAAATTATACAACAATCATATACATTAATATGATATCATATATGATCTTTTAACATTGATTTGTTAATAATATCTTAGTATTATCATTGTTTCAGGTGTTAACTTACTAGTTTTCTTTTATATGTTTTGTTACGTAAGCCATGTTTGTCATGGATAGGTTGTATCTTATTCATATACATAATTATATAAAGTCCTTAAAAATTATTTTTAAATCATCAAATGATAATTATACTTGAATAGATACGATGGAGAATGAATCGCATCGCGTTCGTGGAGACGGTAGTCCGTACGTACGCACGAGTGACAATATCATTCTTTTGATATTAAAATAATATTTAACTGGATGGTATATCTTATATAAAGAATCATTATCATGTTATATTTATTATTTACATGAATTACACATCATTATTATACCCATCCAAATAATAATTTATTGAATAACAATTACACAACGACGTGGAGACGGTAAGCCGTACGTACGCACGTATGGTGACATGTTATTCAAAGGATGGATAAAATACTGAAATATGGTTGTAAAATGTTTATAATAACATCAAAGTATATATAATATACTGGAGTTATTATTTTATAATGGTAATAACAAATAAAGAAGAAGTGGAAGAAGAAAGAAACTTGAAAAAGGGTGGTGATATCATTACCTCTTCTTCAGGTTATTCCTTTTGATTTGATCAAAAGGGCTACTTAAGTTGGCTTTATAACTATAGGAAGGCCTCTAGGATAAATTTAGGGAAGTTGAGAGAGTATTTGGTCAGAGTTTGGCTGAACCAAAAGGCTTTGAAGGTGTGAATTAATGAGAAGGAGTTCCCTTTTATAAGAGGGGTGAGGGGCACCTTTGGAAAAGCTAGAAATATTATTTTATAAAAAATTCATATTCAGTTTCTAATGGCTCCAAAGTATATTATTTAAATGTTAAGGTAGGGATGGGTCGAAAACCACTCAACCAATAGAATTTAGACAGGTTTGGGTTACTATATTAACCTTATCTTTAAGTATTAACTCTTAGTTAATTAGTTTCACTTTTACAATGTCTCTTTGTATTTTTATATTATATGGTTAATAAACCTACTATATACATCCAAGAGACCCCCAAGTGGTCCATTAATGATACACCTATCATGATATAAGTCTATTGGCCGAACCTTAGATTTTTAGGAATTTAATATCAATTAATAATATAATATTTTTTTTAAAAACTCTTTTATGTCAATTTTGACACAATTCAATAATTGATTTTTGTAAAAATCATAACAGAATGATTACTTCAAAAAAAGTTAATTAAGTCAATACTAACATGTCATATTAACCTAGAAAATTATTTTAACTCATAAAAAGTCTCTAATTATATTTATTTGGGTATTTATAATATCAATTATTTTAATGTTTCACTATTATGGTAATTTCTGCATCATCATTGTGTCATAAATAAATTAAATTATTTAATGTCTAAAAATTATAAATAAAATATCATTATGTAGGAAATATTTTTATATTTCTAATTAATATTTAAAATCAAATTTATCTTATGTATAACCCTATATTAAAAATGTTTTAGTAAATAAACTTTGATTTTAACTCTTTTAACTCTTCTTTGAATTAAATAATAATAAATGTCCTACTCTAATCCAAGTGGACCTAAATGATAATATTTTATTCCTAAAGTTTTTTTTGGTCGAGATACACTTGTCCAATAGAATTAGGACATGTGTTAGGGTAATATTAATATAATATTTACCCTTAATTACCGTATTTACTTTTAACCGTGGTAAATAAAAGTAAAAAGTTACTATTCACCAAAAATTATTTTCATCTCATTGAACCACATTTTACTACTTGATATTAACCGTGTCTCTCGGATTTTCTAAATTCCATTCAGAGAAGTGGTAAAATTAAGGTTTATGAAAAATTCAGTTTTTTAACTACCACTTAGTGGTTTCACTATTCATCAAAAATTGAAGTTTTTCAGAACAATGCCAAAATTTCACCCTAAGCTATAATTTATATTCCGAATTCAAAAATGATGTCTATTTTACAAAATTACAAAAATATAAGTTGCATTAATTAATTTTATAATTAATTCCCGCTGTCACAACAAATAGCGTGTTTTTAAGAAACAATATATATCAAAAGATTGACAATTGTTTATGTCCAATTTCAAAGTGAAATTAATTCTAATGAACACCATTGGATAAAATGGTAAAAATATATTCTAATTATAATTTAAAACCACTAAATAATATAATTTATCACTATAAATTATTTTGAAAAAATGTTGTTTTTAAGTATTTTTCACTATTCATAAAAATTGGAAGTTCTCAGAAAAATACCAAAAATTCAAATTAGAATGATTTCGATATTCTGAATCCAAAAATGAAGTCCATTTTGAAATATAAAATATATATAATTTCAAAAAGTAGGTATTTTTATTCATAATGACTAGTTTGATTGGTTGTCGTGTGTTAGAACTCGATGTTGCGTACAACACACGCTATCACATTATTCAAAGAGAAGCGTACCATAGAAGCTTGGGGTGTTACACCAAATGTCCAATTGGTCTAAAGAACAATTGTCCTTATATCCTAATGGACAATTTTCGGAACATACTAATACTAATGGCCAATTAGCTTAATGACTTAGTGGCCTAAGAAACAATTGGAATAGTGGCCTATTGTCTAGTTGTACAATTAGAATAATGACATAGTGTCCTAATGACCATTTGGCCTAACATAAAATTGGACAATTTTCCTAACGGCATAACGATCAATTATCCTAATGGCCTAAAGGTCAATTATCCTAATGAACCAATGTCAAATTGTCTCATTTACCAATTCACCTAATGTGCTAATGGCATAATGGCCTAACAACCAATTATTCAATTGGCCAAATGTCCAATTGGTCTAAAGACCAATTGTCCTAATGGGATAATGGTCAATTTTCCGATCATACTAATACTAATGGAAAATTAGCTTAATGACTTAGTGTCCTAACAAACAATTGTAATAATGGCATATTGTCTAGTTGTACAATTGGAATAATGGCCTAATGGCCATTTGGACTAACATCCAATTGGACAATTGGACAACTGGCCAATTTTCCTAATGGCCTAACATCCTAATGAACAATTTCCCTAATGATTATCCTTTCTTATCCTAGCCCCCACCCACCGGAACAGCCCACTCCATACCTCCCCCCCGGGCAGCTCCCAACACCCCCGAATAGAATGTCCATGAGTATCCTTTCTTATCCCAACTCTAAAGACATATTCAACCACATCAATTAACTTGAAACTCTCCAAAAGTGTGGACTTCCTAAAAACATTAAATTCTTCTTGATCATCACCAAGAAAAATAAATTACCTTTTGAAACATCAATAACAACCCCACCAATAAAAAAAGAAACACACCTCGTGAATATGATGCGTCATGCGTGATCATGACTGCTACCTCCATCCGGTGGTCCCTATGTCGTATGATTCCCTGCACCATCACCTGGATGCACATATTCCAGCAGAGTTCGAACCTCAGCGATCAATTGCGCATTTACCTCCTCGGAAGCGCATAACCGTGCCTTGAAATCTGAAAAATGTTGTGTCATCTGAGCGACAGAAGGACCGAAAACCGAAATGCGTGATAATACAGAACGAGGAATCCTTGTTCCACAGGTCAAACTATATCCATGCCCGTCCTGACCAATAATGCGATGGAAGATCTCATCCCTTCGCATGGGAAGCTGTCGCTGGTCCTCTGGCAGCTGTTCTAACTCAGCTTTAAATTGATCCTGTGCAATATTTAAATATATATACATATATATGTTAATATAAATATTTATGTAAGTATTGGTAATGAGTACAAGAACTTACTATCAATGTTGCAGCCTATGGATCATTTTGATCACGAGTCCTCATCCACACCAACATTTTATCAGTCGGTGTACCCTTCCCCCGTAATTCTATATAAATAAAATATAAACACAAAACCATATTAATTAATAATTTAAAAAATGAATAATAAATACCTCATGTCGGATATGAGACATGTGACGAGTCCCGAGCCTGTGAGGTGGTCCCTGCAACGCTCAATTCTCTGAATGGCGTGCTGACACCTCCTACATTCAATTAATTCAAATTTCAAACAAATCACACATTCTTGAAAATATATATACCAAAATAAATATACAAACCGGAACACCCTCAGTAGACCAATATGAAACTAAGTCACGCCATTGATCCGGGAGAACACCTCTCAGGACTTTTTCTAGAATATCTGGGGCACCCACATTTGGTACCCAGTGGTCCCTCTTGACTTTTCCTTTATAATCTTTCCAAATCTTACGACATTTTCTCACACACACAGGCCGAAACTCATCGGGGAATACTTTCAAATTATTCTATTTAAGAAAAAAAATCACATATGTAAGTATTTTTTATACATAGGGAAGAAATTAAAATGGTCTTCTTACCTGAACCTCCCTCTAAAGACGATCTAATGTGTCCTGATGGATAGAAGCCCAGTCACGTGTGGTCAATGGAAATCGATGCGGGTCATGTATGATATGACCCAACTGATGAATAAATGCAGGGGCATTCAGTCCCATAGGATGAAATATCTCATCAAAGGAAATATCAAACATCATGTCGGAATTCAATGATAAAATGCCACGACCAGGGCCTCTCTTGCAAGAGGAAGAAGCAGTTGAGTCTGATCTAGTTGAAAACAATTATATATATATATATATATATATATATGTTTATCAATTACATAAAAAATAAACAAAATTACATTCAAACATACCTCGACCCTGAGACGTAGATGGCTCAGATAGATGATTTGGATCTGTTGCCTCTTCCCCTGACATGCCTGCAGTCATAGAAAACATTATTAAGGGGACTATCCAAAGTTTCCAAAAGATAAATTGGATTGTTTTTAAGAAAATAAAACTTGTACAGTTGTTAATAAAAAAAGGGATTGAATAATTAGTTGTAAATGGATTTTAAAAAATCAGAAAGTTAACAAAACAGATATAAAATTATGTACAAAACCAATCAATGCATATCCAAATTTCAGATTGTATTAATATAAATTCAAGCAGCACATGAACCAAATGAAGAATACCTCAATGGGAATATACACCAACAATAACATGAAGATACCAAAAGAGAAATCACCCTAAATATTTATAAATGAATAAACTTCCAAAAGTGAGGATTAAAACTTACATGGATTTATAAAATGGTTAGATAATTTATGATATCCTAGGACATTCAATATTGAATAAAGGGAAAACAATTATACCTTTCATTAAACATGAAAATAGACTGTTTCTACTTCAATGGCCACTCTGACCTAATAAATATCTTCTTCACGTTGAACTACGGTATGTTGATCAAGCTATTGGGAAACAAAGGGAACAGTCTTGGGTTCATCTTGTTCAAATAAAAACACTCCTCACTGGGACATTTTCACAACAACTTGCCAACTTGGATTCGAAGGCAATGTAACGAAGAATACTTGTTCCGCTTGTGATGTAAAAATGAAAGGTTCATTATCAACTCATTCATTTCTGTATAACATATAGTTAAAATTCACCAATGGAAACTGATATTGATCGACTTTACATCCATGCACTGGATCAACCCAATTACAATTTAACAATATGTACTTCAACCCATGTGCGTATACAGCTTCAATGATGTCTATCAATTGACCATAGTAATAACCAGAATCAAAGAATGGACAATCAATGCCACTATTTTGTGTTTCTCATCTGTCATCAACATCTTTAATGTGAAATCAAAAACCATTAGCATCTATAGCTTTATAACGACGAGCCATTATAGATGGACCCTTATCCAGTTGGATAAATTCTTCAGTTAGCGTGGGGTCCCCTAACTCCCTTAGCTTATGAACCTACATAATTCATAGAATTCAACAATGATTTATGCAGAAAGAAATTATTATAATACTTCACTCATAATGAAAATAAATTAATACATACAAAATCCTTGAACCAATCATGAAATGATGCATAATGAGATTGTTGAATTTGATACTCAGCCGCACGATACATCTCTTCTTTTATCTCATTAATGTGTTTCCTGCAAATGATAACGCAATGTTTAAATGATCAACTTAAGAAAACAAAACATGTAAAAGTTAAACAATAAAAGTGATAAGACACTCACTGCATTAATGGTGCAACTGATGGAGTATTGAACAAGATATATCGATGCGCTTGTATCCACTCGATGTTTTCCATATCAAATATGGTTCCTTCTCCAACTGGACCATAATGAATCTGAGAGGGCTTATCTAATTTTGTTTCAACATCCATAAGATATTCTGCAAAAAAAGTAATACACTCATCCATCAAATAACCATTGGCTATTGATGCCTCCAGACGAGCTCTATTGCGTACAAATCGTTTCAATGTACTCAAATACCGCTCAATAGGATACATCCACCTAAATTGCATTGGACCAACAACCATTACTTCATCAGTTAGGTGCATTTTCAAGTGAACCATAACATCGAAAAATGAGGGGGGAAATAGTTTCTCAAAGTGACAAAGCGTAAGTACAATTAGGTCCTGCAAACTTTTTAAATCACTCATTCATTGATTTATTAAACAAATCTGTCCAAAAATATTACTCATCTCAATCAATAGCTGAACAACATTGGGGGATAAACAATCACAAATTGCGATTGGAATCAACTGCTGAAGTAGTACGTGATTTTCATGAATTTTCAACCCTTGCAATGTCCTGCTCGTCAGATTCACACACTTTGAAATATTATAAGAGTAACCATCAGACACCTTGAGCATCTTCTAAATTGAAAGAAATGTCTCTTTCTCCTTTTTAGTCATCGTATACTATGCAGCAGGCATATATGCCTTGTTTCCCTCATCTAACTGTAAATGCAACTGTTTCCTTAAACCCATTTCTTCCCAATCACGATGTGCATTAACATGGTCCTTTGATTTTCCATTGACACCAAAAATCGTCCACAATATATTATCACAAACATTTTTTTCAATGTGCATGACATCAAAATAATTCCTTAGCATGTTAGTTTTCCAATACGGAAGACTATAAAAAATACTTTTCTTTTTCCAATTGTGACTGCACTGCCTACCCACAACACGAATATTACGCAATGGATGAGCCACCAAATCCTAAATTTCATATACCTTGCAGATGTTTTCTTCCTCAATCTGCGATAACATTTCGACTCATGTCATGATCTCTGGTGCTGAGATGAACTCTCTAGAACCATCAAATGCCACTCTGTCCTTTCTGAACCTGTGCTGAGGGGGGAGAAAATGTATGTGACCCATGTATGCCCATTTTTTGGAATGTTTAAGCCATATAGATTTTTTTACTTTTATTGCAACAAGGGTAAGAAAATTCCCCTTTCGTACTCCAGCCTGATAAATTTTGATAAGCCAGGAATTCATTGATTGTACACAATAAAGCAACCTGCAGTTTGAACATTTCATTCGTTTCACAGTCATAAGTTATCACACCATCACCCCAAAGTTCATTCAACTCATCAATCAATGGATGAAGGTAAACATCAATCTTATCCCCCAGAATTCTAGGTCCATCAATAAGAGTGGAAAGTAATATAAATTTTTGCTTCATACAAAGCCACGAAGGAAGATTATACGGAACCAACACCACGGGCCATGTGCTATGAGTTGCACCAACCATATACTTGAATGTATTGAAACCATCTGTTGCCAACCCCAATCGGACATTACGAACATCTTTAGCAAAGTTGGGATGTCTCTTATAAAAATCCTTCCATGCATGAGAGTTTGACGGGTGGGTTAACATATCACTTTCATTAATTCTTTCTGCATGCCATCTCATTAAATTAGGAACTTTAGATGACATAAAAAATCTTTTCAACCTCATTTTAAGGGGAAAGTAACACATTTTCTTTACGGACATCGGTTTCCCCTATATCGCAATCTGACTTTAATGAGTCTAATTTCCCCTATTTTCTTTCCACCTAGAAGCACAACAAACCGTACAAATATCCAAATGGGTAGTTTCCTTTCTAAACAACATACAGTTGTTTTCACATGCATATATGGTCTCATATGTAAAACCTAAGTTCTCTGTCAACTTACAAGCATGTTATATGACTCAGGAATCCTTGCGTCGACAGGAAGAACCTTTTTCAATAACACCAACATCATGTCGAATGATGTTTCTAACAACTGATTCAAAGTCTTCAAATACAACAACTCCATGATAAATGAAAATTTATTGTAAGAAGTACATCCAAGATATAATTCTGTTTTTGCATCATCAAGTGCTTTATAAAACCTTCTCGAATCACGATCTGTACCAGAGTGAAGATTTATCGCACCGGTCTCAAGATTCTGGATGTCAATGCCTTTAGGATCCAACCCACGTACCATTTCAGTAAGCATTTCATGCATTGGATCATTCATACTTGCATCAACATCCATATGAACTGCATCCGTATTTTAACAATGAACATATTCTTCTCCATGACGAGTCCAACTCTTATAATTTTTGAGAAATCCGTTAAATAATAGGTGATCCCTCACAGTATCTCGTGTGAATTGATATCTATTAGCACATTTTCTACATGGAAAACTAATATAGTCACTTTCGAATCCTCCAGTGAACTCAATAAACTGCATAATGCCATTGAAATATTCTTTAGACGTTCGATTTGGAAGATCAATCTAACTCTTATCCATAAGAATATTTGTATAACAAACTTTACACAAGACTTATTATATGCATTTTCATATCAAATATATTTAAAATAAATAATAACCAGTTGCTTGTGCACCATTGATAAAATAATCAAATTATATCTCTGAATAATAAACAAGAGAATAGATAATGGAATGTAAGTGAAAGCCCATGTCATCATCGTCATTTGGTATGGTAAATCTAATGATGATTCTATATTCCAGAGTCCCTAATCATATTTTGATCAAATAGTGAATACTTCATGCAAGAATATATACAGTATTCTCAAACCTGAAGTAAAGTGTGAAGTCTCTCATACACACACTGTCAAGACACATTGTTTCATATGCACAGAATCCCATATACACACGAACTTCCATTTCCACACTTTTTATTCATAGACAATATTCATATAATCTTCATGCATTCCAAATTTGTGTTGTAAATTGCCCAAAATCAAAACTCTTAAACAGAAATTAGGGCATACTTGATTGAGCTATAAACCTGGAAGTGAGGGGAGCCGAAGGCAGTGCTGTAAGGGAGAGGAGAGGCAGCGAAGGTGAGGTGTGGCGAGGGAGGGGACGAGCGGTGGCGACGGCGAGCTGGAGGAGGAGGCGGTGGGGTGGCGACGATGCAGAGAGGGTGGGATGATGAGGGAGCGGATGGAGGAAAGTGGGGAGCCAGAGCAGACGGGAGATAGTGGCGAGGGGACAGGTAGCGGTCGTACAGGGAGGGAGGGGACGGTGAGGGAGGGGACGGGCAATGGCGATGCGGCGAGGGAGGGGACGGGGGATGGTGGGGAGCCGGAGCAGAGGGCAACGAGGGGATGGGGACGTGAGAAGGGCGGAGCGGAGGGCGGTGAGGGGACAGAGGACGTGGGGAGCCGGAGCAGAGCGGAGGGCGGCGAGGGGATGGGGGACGTGGGACGGGCAGAGCGGAGGGCGGCAAGGGAACGGAGGACGTGGGGAGCCGGAGCGGAGTGGAGGGCGGGCAGCGAGGGGATGGGGGAGCTAGAACGGAGGGAGGTGAGGGGATGGGGGACACAGGGAGCCAGAGTGGAGCAGAGGGTGGGCGGCGAGCGAACGGGGGAGCCAGAGTGGAGGGTGGTGAGGGGACGGGGGATGGGGGACGTGAGGAGCCGAAGCGGAGGGCAGAGGGCGGTGAGGGCTGAGGGGCGAGGGGACGGGGGATGCGGGGAGCCGGAGCGGAGGGCGGTGAGGGGATGTGTGACGTGGGGAGTCGGAGCGGGGGGCAGCGAGGGGACGGGGGACGCGGGGAGCCGGAGCGGAGGGCGGAGGGCGGCGAGGGGACGGGTGACGGCAAGGGGATGTGGGGGAATCACGAGGGGGGGAGGGGGGAATCGCTGGGGGGTGGGGGGGTTTGCAAAGCCCAAAGACCGCCTTTGGCGGTCGCCCATATCAGGGGGCATCAAAACCTATTTCTCTAGTAGTGTAAAAACCCTAAAAACATTTAAAAACCCTAAAACCCCATAAAAACCAATTAAAACTCTAAAACCCTTAAAACCCCTAAAAATATTAAAAACATTAAAAAACTTTAAAAATCCTTAAAAGGCTAAAAAACACATAAAAATCCCTAAAACCCAAAAACCCCTAAAAACCATAAAATCCTTTAAACCCCTCAAAATCCCTAAAAACCATACAAACCTAAAAAACCCATAAAAATTTCTAAAAATGTCAAAAACCCTCAAAACCCTGAAAAACGCCTAAAAACCATGAAAAACCCTATAAACCTAAAAACCCATAAAACCCCCCAAACCACTAAAAACTCTAAAAACCCTTAAAACCCCTAAAAACATTAAAAATGTTAAATAACTATAAAAACCTTAAAACCCATAAAAACTTCAAAAAACCCCTAAAAACCCAAAAAAGTCCCTAAAAACCCTAAAAATCCTCAAAATCCCTAAAACCCTAGAAAACACTAAGAACCATAAAAATCCTAAATAAGCCCTAAAAATTCTTGAAAAAGTAAAAAACTCTAAGAACCCTAACAACCCTAAAACCCCTAGAAAACCATAAAACCCACAAAAACCTTAAAAACCTTAAGAACCAATAAAAACCCTAAAAATCACTAAAAACTCAAAAAACACTAAAAACCCATAAAATGTTAAAAATGTTAAAAAAAACTCTAAAAACCATTAAACCCTTATAAAAACCAGAAAACCCTGAAAATCCCTAAAAAATTCTAAAAATCCCTAAAACCCCTAAAAATCCTAAAAACATAAAAATCCTAAAAAAGCTCTAAAAATCCCTAAAAACTTAAAAAACCCTAAAAACCCTAAAAACCCTAAAAAACAACTGATAACATAAAAACCCCTAAAAACATTAAAAAACCCTAAAACCCCATAAAAACCCTAAAATCCCACTAAATACTCAAAAAACCCTTATAACCCTACAAATTTTAAAAAAATAAAAAACTCTAAAAAAGCCTTAAACCCCTAAAAACTCAAAAAAAAACCCTAAAAACCCAAAAGACCCTAAAATCCATAAAAATCCAAAAAAATACCTAAAAATCCCTAAAAACATAAAAAAACCTGAAAACCCCGAAAACCCTGGGTGTGCTTCTTGGGGTTTTTATTTTCTTTTTTGATTTTTCTTTTTTTGCGTGAGTTGTAAGGGGTTTTTGGGTGTGGGTCGTTTGACCCCTCCCCTCCCCTGTCTTTTGCATCTCTATTTTCTTTCTAATAAATTTGGGGGGGTCGGGAATAGCCCGACCCTCGCACCTTCCTTGCCTTAAAAACCTTGAAAATCCCTAAAAAATCCTGAAAAATCATAAAAACCCTAAAAAATCATAAAAATCATAAAATTCCTTAAAAATCTATGAAAACATAAAAACACTAAAAACCCTAAAAACCCTAGAAAACTATAAAACCCCAAAAACATTAAACAACCCTGAAAACCCTAAAAACCCTAAAAACCCACTAAGAAATCTAAAAACCCTTAAAATCCATAAAAATATTAAAAACATTAAAAAACAATAAAAAACCTTAAAATCCCTGAAAAAACTCAAAAAAAAACCCTAAAAACTGAAAAGACCCTAAAGGCCCTAAAAACCGTAATACCCTTAAAGCCCCTAAACAACACTAAAAAGTATAAAAATCCTTAAAAATGCCTGAAAACCATAAAACCCCATAAAAACCCAAAAAGCACACTAAAAATACTAAAAATCCTCAAAACCCCTAAAAATGTTAAAAACATTAAAAACTCTAAAAAACCATAAAACCCAAACAAATTAAAAAAAAACCCTAAAAACCAAAAAGACCCTAAAAACTATAAAAAACGCAAAAAACCCAAAAAACCTGAAAACCCCAAAAACCAATCAAAATCCATAAAAAACCTAAAAATCCCTAAAAATATAAAAAACCCTAAAAATCCCTAAAAATTTAAAAAACCTAAACCCTGAAAAACCCTCAAAAAATGTTTAAACCCCTAAAAAGTTAAAAAACACTAAAAAGAAAAAAGACCCTTAAAATCCTGAAAAACTCTAAAAAATCTAAAAACTATAAATGTCCTAAAAAACCCTAAAATCCTTAAAAACGTAAAAAACCCAAAAGACCCATAAAAAACTATGAAACCCATAAAATCCCCAAAAAAACTTAAAAAAGCCTAAAAACCCATAAAAACTCTAAAAACCCACTAAAAACTCTAAAAACCCTTAAAACCCTATAAATGTTAAAAACATTAAAAACTCTAAAAATCCCTAAAAGCCCTAAAAAACTCAAAAAATGAAAAAAACCAAAAAGACCCAAAAACCCCTGAAAAATACTAAAAACTCTAAAAAACCTTGAAAACCCCTAAAAACCCTCAAAATCTATAAAGACCCTAAAACTCCTAAAACCCATAAAAATCCAAAAAAAACCCTAAAAATACTTGAAAACATAAAAAACCCCTAAATCCCTTAAAACACCCTAAAAACATAAAACCCCCAAAAACCTTAAAATCCACTAAAAACTCTAAAAACCAAAAACCCCCAAAAAATGTTAAAAAAACTCTAAAAAACCTTAAAATCCTAAAAACTCAAAAAAAACCCCTAAACCCCCAAAAAGACGCTAAAACCCTGAAAACCCTAAAAAACTTTGAAACCCTCCAAAAACCCTCAAAATCCCTAAAAAACCCTAAAAGCCATAAAAATATTAAAAAATTCCTAAAAATCCATGAAAACATAAGAAACCCTATTAACTTTGAAAAACCCCTGAAAACCATAAAAACCCATAAAACCCTAAAAACACATAATACCCTAAAATCCCACTAAACCATAAAACCCTTTAAAACCCCTAAAAACCCATAAAAACCTTAAAAACCACTAAAAACTATAAAAATAATTAAAACCCCATAAAAACAATACAAAACGTTAAAAAACTCTAAATATCATTAAAAACCATAAAAAACACAACAAAGACAAAAATCCCTAAAAACCCTAAAAACCTTGAAAACCCTCAAAATCCCTAAAAACCTAAAAACCATTAAAATCCAAAAAAAAATCCACAAAAATACCTGAAAATGAAAAAACCCAGAACCCCTAAAAACACCTTGAAAACCATGAAACACCGAAAAACCATAAAACCCTAAAAATCCAAAAAACACTAAAAACCACTAAAAACTCTAAAAACCCTTAAAACCCCTAAAAATATTAAAAATGTTGAAATCATTAAAAAATCTAAAAAATATTAAAACCCTAAAAACTCCAAAAGACCCTAAAACCCTGGAAAACCCTAAAACCCATAAAAAACCCTGAATAACCCTAAAAACCCTCAAAATACTTAAAACCATAAAAAACCTTAAAAACCATAAAAAAAACCTAAAAAATCCCTAAAAATACAAAAAAACATTAAAAACTATAACAACCCTAAACCCCCCCTAAAAAAATTAAACCCCCAAAAACCTTAAAATCCCCTAAGACCCAATAAAAATCCAAAAAAACCTATAAAAACCCTAAAAACCCTTAAAACACCAAAAAATGTTAAATAACTCTAAAAAACTTAAAACTCCTAAAAAACTAAAAAACCCTAAAAACCCTAAAAGACCCTAAAAACCATGAAAATCCCTAAAACCCCTCAAAATCCCAAAAAACTCTAAAAACCCAAAAAAACCATAAAAGCATAAAAATCCCAAAAAATCCCTAAAATAAAAAAACCCTAAAAACCATAAAAACCCCTATGAACCTTAAAAACCCAAAAAATATCTAAAAACACTAAAAACCCATAAAACACCAAAAAACATTAAAAAATGATAAAAAAACTCTAAAAACCATAATAACCGTAAAGACTCCAAAAAACCCATAAAAACCCTAAAACCCCTGAAAACCCTAAAAATCTTGTAAAACCCTAAAACCCCTCAAAATACCTAAAACCCCTAAAAACCATAAAAGCCTAAAAACCCATAAAAACCCAAAAAATCACTAAAAATATAAAAACACTCAATCCCCTAAAACGTTAAAAATGCTAAAAAACATAAAAAATGTTAAACCCCTAAAAACTCTAAAAAAGCACTAAAAACCCAAAAGATCTTAAAATCCCGAAAAAATCCTAAAACCCCTAAAATCTCTTAAAACCCCTAAAACCCCTAAAAATCCCTAAAAACCCAAAAAACCATAAAAATCCTAAAAAAATCCTGAAAACATAAAGATTTATTAAAACCCTGAAACCCATAAAAAGTATAAAAACCCCTAAAAGCCTTAAAAACCCTGAAACCTATAAAACCCCTAAAACCCCATTAAAAACTCTAAAAAAACATAAAACCCATAAAACATTAAAAAGTGGTCAAAAACTCTAAAAACCTTAAAACTGTAAAAAACTCAAAAAAAACCCCTAACATACCAAAAAAACACTAAAACCCTTGAACACCCCTAAAAACCATAAAAACCCTAAAACCCCCCAAAAACTCACAAGATCCCTAAACCCATAAAAAACTTAAAAACTATAAAATCCAAAAAAATCCCTAAAATTTCTTGAAAATGTAAAAAACCCAAAAAACCCAAAAAACCACACAAAAACCAAAAAACCCTTAAAACCCTTAAAGACCCTAAAAGCGCATAAAACCCATAAAACCACTAAAAACTCTCAAAACTCTCAAAACCCTTAAAACATTAAAAGATGTTAAAAGACTCTAAAAACCATAAAAACCATAAAAACTATAGAAACTCAGAAAAAAACCGTAAAAACCTAAAAAGTCCCTAAAAACATTGAAAACCCTTAAAAACCCTGAAAACCCCCAAACACCCTCAAAATATTTAAAAACCCTAAAAAACAAAAAAAATACCATAAAAATCCTACAAAATTCCTAAAAATCCCTCAAAACGTAAAAAACCCTAAAAACCCTAAAAACCCCTGAAAACCATAAAACCCCCAAAAGACCATGAAAACCCATAAAAACACTAAAATCCCAATAAAAACTCTAAAAATCCATAAAACCCCTAAAACATTAAAAAACACTAAAAAACCTTTAAAATTATAAAAGCTCAAAGAAAACATAAAAATCCAAAATGGCCCTAAAAACCCAGTAAACTCCTAAAAACCCTAAAAAACCTTGAAAACCCCTAAAACCCCTTAAAATCCTGAAACCCCTCCAAAAATATAAAAATTGAAATAATGCCCTAAAAATCCCTGAAAGCGTAAAAAAACCTAAAAATCTTGAAAAACCGTAAAACCCATAAAAATTCTAAAGCCCCTAAAAACTCTAAATTCCCTTAAACCCCAAAAAATGTTAGAAATGTTAAAAAATCTAAAAAACCATTAAAACCCTAAAAACTCAAAAAAAAACACAAAAACCCAAAAGACCCTAAAAACACAAAAAAAAACCCTAAAAATGATGAAAATTGCTAAAAGCCCTGAAAATACCAAAAAACCTAAAAAACCCAAAAAATATTGAAAAAACAATAAAAACCCCCCAAAACCTTATAATTTATAAAAACCCACTAAAATATTTTAAAACCCTTCAACCCCTTAAAATGTTAATTTTTCTAAAAAAACTTAAACAACCTTAAAACCTTAAAAAACTCAAAAAACCCAAAAAAAACCTAAAAACCAAAAAGACTCTAAAAACCTTAAAACCCCTAAAAACACTAAAACCCCTCAAAATCCCTAAAGACCCTAAAAACCATAAAAATCCTAAAAAATCCCTAAAAATCCCTGAAAACGTAAAAACCCTAAAAACCCTAAAAAACCCAAAACCACTAAAAACATTAAAAAACCCAAAACCCCCTTTAATCCCGTAAAAACCACATAAAATTCTAAAGACCCATAAAACCCCTTCAAATGTTAAAATACTCTAAAAACCTCAAAACCCCTAAAAACACAAAAAATAAAACCCTAAAACCCCAAAAGACCCTAAAACCCTTAAAACCCTTAAAACCCCCAAAAAAACCCTAAAACCCCTTCAAAATCCATAAAAACCCTAAAAAACATAACACCATAAAAATCCTAAAATCCCTAAAAATCCTTGAAAACCGAAAAAACCCTAAAAATCCGGAAAAATCCCTAAAAACCATAAAACCCCTAAAAACCTTAAAAATACTAAAACCTCATAAGAACCCTAAAACCACTAAAAACTATAAAAACCCTTTAAACCCATAAAAAAATTAAAAACATTAAAAAAATCAAAAAAACCTTAAAACCCATAAAAAACTCAAAAAAAAAACTTAAAACCCCCAAATACCCTGAAAGCCCTAAAACCCCCTAAAACCTGAAAAACCCTTAAAAACCTAAAAACACTCAAAATACCTAAAAACTTAAGAACCCTAACAACCCTAAAAATTATAAAAAATCATAAAAATCTCCAAAAACATAGAAAACCCTAAAAATCCTTAAAACCCCCTAATACCCATAAAAACCCTAAAGCCTTAAAAAACCCTAAAACCCGATAAAAACCCTTAAAACACACTAAAACTCTAAAAACCCTTAAAACCCCTAAAAATGTAAAAATACTCTAAAAACCTTAAAACCCCTAAAAACTAAAAAAAACCCTAAAAACACAAAATACACTAAACACCCTAAAAATCCTAAAAACCCTGAAAACACCTAAAACCCTAAAAATCAATAAAATCAATAAAAATCCAAAAAGTCAAAAAAATACTAAAAATCCATAAAAATCTATGAAAAAAAAACCTTAAAAACCCTAAAACCCCCTAATAACCTTAAAAACCCATAAACCCCATAAAACCCTAAAAACGCTAAAATCTCTGAAAACCCTTAAAACCCACAAAACATTAAAAACATTAAAAAAATATAAAAAAACCTTAAAAATCCTAAAAACTAAAATAAACCCCAAAAACCCAAAGAACCTTGAGAAACCCAATAAATGTTGAAAAACCCTAAAAAACCTAAAAACTTTAAAAACATTAAAAACCCTAAAAACCATAATAAAACTAAAAAATCCCTAAAGTATGTGAAAACATAAAAAAACCATAAAGAACCCTGAAAAACCCTATAAACGATGAAACACCCTAAAAACCCTAAAAACCCTAAAAACCTTAAAAACCTTAAAAACCATATAAATACAAAAAAATTCCTAAAAATACCTAAAAAAGTAAAAAACAAAAAAACCCTAAAAAACCACTGAAAACCATAACAACCCCTAAATACCCACAAAACCATAAAAACCAATAAAAACTCTAAAAACCCTTAAAACCCCTAAAAATGTTAAAAAATCTAAATATTTGAACCATTTAATTCATCCAGCATGTCATGTAACCTAGGGATAGGACAACGATACCTGAACATGATGTTATTGATGGATCTGCAGTCAATGCACATTCTCCATGTTCCATCCTTCATGGGTACTAAAAGTATCTATATGGCAGAAGGACTAAAGATCTCTATGATATATCCCACATCCAAAAGATCTTAAACTTGAATTTGAATTTATTTTTTCTCTTCTGGGTTGGTGAAATATGAAGGGTGGTTTGGTAGTGATGCTCGAGGTATGAGATCAATTTCATGCTCAATAGCTCTAATGGGTGGAAAACCCAATGGCACCTCTTCTGAAAATACATCATCATACTCCTACAACAAATACTCAACAACATTTGGAAAAGGAGGTAAGTCATTGGTGTTTAGTAACACATATTTGTACATAAGTACTAGGGGGGTTTACTGTGAAAACAAATCTTCCTTAGCCTTGATATTTTTTTTCCAACATCACACTTTTCTCTTCCCTCAAATTTTTTTCCTCTTGATTTTTCTTAGCTCTCCATTTATTTTCTTCTCTCATTTTCTCTCTTTCCCTCATTCTCTCTTTTTCATTTTCTCTCTTTTTTTCATCGCTCATTTTTTTATTCTCTATATGGAGTGAATATGGTAGTGGGTTTCCTCATGTTTCTCTTCCTTTTTATTTTTTTCTCAATCTTGGTTTCTTAGTGGATCATATCTTGTATTTCCACATAGTGGTACATGACTACTTTATCAAAAATATTCCGATTGATCCCATGTAAGAACTCAAACATAGTTACCTCTGGATCCTCCTCAATTTTTACTCAAATCATAGAAATTTTCATCTCCTTATAGTATTCTTAAACTCTCTTACTCCCTTTCATAAGGCGTTGAAGCTTATTGTGGAGATCTCTGTGTTAGTGTGAGGGAAAAAATCACTTCCTTATGGTGAACTTTATGTCTCCTAAAGTATGGATAGAACATCCTCCGTAATGGGATATCTACTTTTGAACTTGATCCCACCATATAAATGAATAATTAATGAATTCAAGGGATTAAAGTTTTACCTTATTCTCCTCAGAATAGGTTTGACATGAAAACACCTGCTTGATCCGCATCTTCCACTCCAAGTATGATTCTGGATTGCTTTTCCCTTGAAACGAAGGGACCTTCTCCTTGATACCACCAAGTTGGTCATCATTATGTGGTATACTTTGGTCTCCTATAGGTTATAGGTACAACTTATTCTTTTGGGGCATCCTCGAAATCACCATCAAGGTTTTCCATCTCCTCCTCCATGATGTTGGGGTGATGTGGTGTTGGAGCACACTGTGGGTTATCATGGATCATCCTCGGGATTGGTTGATTCTCCATGTTTTCAATACTCTCATGTAGCACCTCCAAATTCCTATCAAGAAGCTTCTCGAAATGGCTAACCAAATCTTACAATTGGAGTGGTGTAGCTTTGGGTGTAGAAGATATACTTTGAATTCCCTCTTTACTAGAATGAGGAATTCTATTCCCTATATATTAATTTCTCCCCACTCTCAACACTCAATCAAATCCAAAATATCTTATGAAATCTAATACCTTGTTTGGGGTGATCATGTGCCACCAATCCTTCCCAAATAAATATTTTATAGGGGGGTGGTTTAATATAACCCTTTTGAGTGTTAAAGGGATACAAATTGGTAGAGGGTGGAAAAAAGGTAGAAAATTTGGGTAAATGGTGGATGGGTGTAACAAAGGGGTTTTGCCCGATTGTTCAAGATAAGAAAAATTAATAACAATATGAGCCAAATATGATATGGTGATGAAGTAAAAATGATGGATAAAGTGATTTATAGAAATAGAAAGTTCTAATAATGTAAAACACGAAGAAAAAATAATTGTATCCACTTTTTTTCTTTTTCTTTATTTTTCTTTATTTTATTTTTTTTCAAATATCCCCCAAAAAGTGTGGTACTTAGAGTTTTAAAGCACAAGATGATGAAAAAAGAGTAAGAATTTTTTAGAAATCTCTCAAAGAAAGGATGTTCTTGATATTGAAAAGCATGAAATGATGAGTTGAGAGAATTTTATTTTGATTTTTTTATTTTTTTGGATAAAAATCACATATAGAGAATTAAATGTGAAAAGAAGAGGGATGAATATTTGGATCAATGTATAATATTTCAAGCTTTCACAATGTAGGAAAATTATAGAGGTTTTAAATAAAATGGTTTTTTTGGGTTTCTTCTTGATTGGGTGGATAATATAGAAGGATAAGGAGCGTAATGGGTAAAATTAATGTAAATGAAGTGATAGATGACTACCGTGTCACATGGGGTGGGCCGATCTTCATGGAATAGGGAAGCAGGTGAAAGATAAAGTTCGGGGATAAGTGGTGGATGATGGGTAGGGATAGTGGATGCAATTAGTCAATCAACACTATAATGAGCGCAACCTACTATATAGACAACACACTCAAGGTAGGTATGTGATAGCCAATCCATACAAAAATTAACTTGGGTTGAGGTATTGAATTGAGGGATTTATAATCTTGGATCATCAATCTGACTTATAGATTGACAAGGCAAGAATGCATAAGATAAATGGGGAAAAAACAGAACAATCCTCACACAATAGAGAGAAACAAAGCATAAGCTACCTATATCAATCTTGAATTCCATACAAGTGTCATGGGGGTGGCTATTTATAGCCAAGTGGTATAAAATAGTCAAGGGTCTAATACCCAAAAGTCATAAAGGCCAAACCTAATTTGTTCCCATAAATTAAAAAAGATAAAGTCTACCAAAGGGTTTTTGGAAAAGTAGCACACGACTTTCCAACTATAGCCAATAGGATTTGACTTTGAGTACCTAGCCCACTGTATTTTAACTTTGGTGTCCAAATATTCCATTCTAGAATCCTCCATGTGGGCATGGATTCCAAAATTCATGAAACCAAGTTATCCAAGCTTTAAACATCATGTTTGGGATTGAGTAAGTGAGATTATAGGCCCATTTTCTCTATCCATGCAAGGACAGATCCATTGGGTATTTAATGATGTGAGATGGGCACTCATTATATCACTAAACCTCTTTAATCTCCCTCACTCATCAGGCCTTTAAAATCCAACTCCTCCACCCAGGAAATCAACTCTGTGCCTTTAACATGGTTCTCATAACTTAAAAACCCTAAAAACCCTTGAAAAATTCCTGAAAACTCTCAAAATCACTACAATCACTACAAACCCTAAAAGTCATAAAAATCCTAATAAACCCCTAAAAATACATGAAAATGTAAAAACCCCTAAAAACACTGAAAACCCCTTGAAAACCATAAAAGACACTAAAACCATTAAAAATCCTAAAAACCTATAAAAAACGTAAAAACCACTAAAAACTCTAAAAACCCTTTAAACCCTGAAAAACTTTAACAAAATCTAAAAAACCTTAATACCCATAAAAACTCAAAAAACCCCTAAAACCCCAAAATTACCTTAGAAACCCCAAAAAACCCTAAAATCCTTAAAACCCTTGGATAATCCTAAAACCCTCAAAATCCCTAAAAACCCTAAAAACCATAAGACCATAAAGACCCTATAAACACCTTAAAATCCATGAAAACATAGAAAACCAAAAAAACTTAGAAAAACCCCCGAAAACCATAAAGATCCTTAAAACCTTAAAACCCCTAAAACCCATAAAAACCCCTAAAACCTTAAAAACCCTAAAATCCCATAAATACCCTAAAGACCACTAAAATCTATAAAACCCCTTAAACCACCAAAAAACCTTTAAAACATTAAAAAACTCTAAAAACCTTAAAAACCCTAAAAAATAAAACACTAAAAACCAATAAATACCCTAGAACCCCCTAAAACCCCTAAAAATCCCTAAAATCCCTAGACCACTCAAAATCTATAAAAACCTTTAAAACCCTAAAAATTATAAAAATCCAAAAAAGCCCTAAAAATCTATGAAAATAAAAAAAACGCTCAAAACCCCGGAAAACCTTAAAACCCCTAAAAATATTAAAAAACCTAAATCCCATAAAAATCCAAGAAAATAAACAAAAACTCTAAAACCCTTAAAACCCCTAAAAATGTTAAAAAAACTTTAAAACCTTAAAAACCCTAAAAAACTCATAATACCCTAAAAACCCCTAAAATCCCAAAAAAAACATTGATAAACCCTTGAAACCCTCAAAATCTATAAAAACCCCAAAACCCCATAAAAACCATAAAAATCCTAAAAAACCCCTAAAAATACCTGAAAATGTAAAAAACCTTGAAAAATCCATGAAACTATAAAAATCCCTAAAAACCTTAATAAAAACTAAAACCCCATAAAAACCCTAAAACCCCATAAAAACCATATAAACCCATAAAAACCCTAAAACCCACTAAAAACTCTATTAACCCTAAAAACCCTTAAAACATTAAAAAAATATAAAAGACATTTAAAAACTCAAAAAACCGTAAAAAATTTCAAAATAACCCTAAAAAACCGCCAAACCCTCAAAATCCATACAAACCCTAAAACCCCTAAAAACCATAAAAATCCTAAAAAATCCCTAAAAATCCCTAAAAACTTAAAAACCCAAAAACCCTAAAAACCATACAAACCCCTAAAAATTGAAAAAAATATAAAAACCCTAAAACCACTAAAAACTCTAAAAACCCATTGAATCCATAAAAACATTAGAAACACTAAAAACTCTTAAAACCCCTAAAAAATAAAAAAACCTAAAAACAAAAAAAAAGATTCTAAAACCCTAGAAAACCCTCAAAATCTATAAAACCCCTAAAAATATCTAAAATCCATAAAAATCCTAAAACATCCCTAAAATTCCATTAAAACGTAAAAAACCCTAAAAACCCTTAAAAACCATAAAAACCATAAAAACCCCTAAAAAAATAAAAACCCTAAATCCCCATATAACCCAAAAAAACACTAAAAACTTTAAAAATGTATAAACCCCTAAAAATGTTAAAAATGTTAAAAAACTCTAAAAACCTTAAAAATCCTATAAAACTAAAAAAACCCTAAAATCCCAAAAGACCCTAAAACCCCTAAAAATCCTCAATATCCCTAAAAACCATAAAAACCTATAAACACCATAAAAATCCAAAAAATCCCTAAAAATATCTGAAAATGTAAAAAACTCTAAACCCCCCCTAAAAAAATAAAAAACCCTAAAAATATTAAAAAACACTAAAAGTCCATAAAAACCTTAAAAAATCACTAAAAACTCTAAAAACCCTTAAAACCCCTAAAAATGTTAAAAAATGTTTAAAAACTCTAAAAAACTTTAAAAACCCTAAAAAAATGGAAAAACCCTAAAACCTAAAAAGACCCTAAAAACCCCAAAAAACCATAAAAATCCTTAAATCCCTAAAAAACCCTATAAACCCTCAAAATCCCTAAAACCCATAAAAAACCCTAAAAACCATAAAAATCCCAAAAAATCCATAAAAACATAAAAAACCCTAAAAAACCTGAAAACCCCCTGAAAACCATAAAAACCCCCTAAAACATTTAACACCCTAAAACCCCTAAAAACCACTAAAAAGTATATGTATCTTGCGCTTGAGATATATTATGATTCTATCAATGGTTTTCCATTGGATGCTCAATCTTGGAGGTGGTGAGTGTCCTACGGGCCTTCTTAGCGCTCTCTTCTTCCATGGAGAGGTCTCCTTCTAATGAAGTGTGGTTTGGATCATTTAAGGGTCCTATAGATGCAAAGGTGAAAGTGTGTCGAAGTATTTATTGGGAAAATGAAGTTGAGGCTATGAATAAGGATTTTCCTCATTCAGAGGAATCCACAATTGTGGATTTTGTTAGAATCTCTGGAGGTTTGGATGGTGTGAATATCAGGGATCCCTTTTCTAGAGCCGTGAAGTGTCTTCATATGGCAGACGCAGCTTGTTCGTGCCCTAATTTTTTGGTGGATGGAGTTCAGGGGATGGATGTGATGGACTCATTGGGGTTATTCTCTACCTCGGAGGATGCTCTAGGTTGTGCACTTCATCGGTGGTGGTAGTTTTTAGAGATTTTTCTCTGTCTGTGATTGAGGAAGTCGGAGTTATGCTTCGCCCAATTGAGGCAGTGAAGTAATTTTCTCCAGATCTTTCATATTTGGAGGCTTCTTATAAGGTTACTATTTATTATAAGGTTCCTGACGAGGTTTCCTCAGCCTCAATTCATGTCATTAATTCCCCAAATCTCACTTTGATTGGGGTTTCTATGGATGGAGGTGCTGTTGGGACTCTTCAGAAGGTGTTTCTTTAACTTCTAATATTATAGAGGATTTCACATGCTTGATTCTGATCATCAATTCTATGGATTTGATCTTACATCCTCCTATGGATGGTGGTAAAATATGTAAAGTTCATCTTCCTCCCTCAATTCTTCAGAGGGGAGTGTCTAGGTTGATTAACACATTGGTGGTCTATTTTCTAGAGAATAAGATACTATTTGATTTGGCATTAAGAATTACTTCAAAACTGTGGGAGAAGGACCTTATTGAGACTCTTTGTAATGATGAAGGGTTCTACTTCCTCAGGTTTCTTCCTTCTTGAGATCTTGTTTAATTGATTTTGTATGACCCTTGGTTCTTTGTAGGTAGATCCTTCATCCTTGGGTTATAGAAATTGAGTATTTCTCTTAGCAAGGAGTCCTTCTCGGTCTTTCCTATTTGGTTTAATTTTCAGAATGTCCCTTTGTAAGCGTGAACAATGGAGGGACTAAGATACATTATGAGTGCGATGGGGAAACCTCTCTTCACTGATAAAGCCACTTTCGATATTAGTAGGATCAATTTTGTGCGTATATACATTGAAATCTTAGCCGAGTAGGACCTTCCAAATGAGATCATTGTAGATTTGGTTTCTGGTTCCTCCACCTCAATCTGAGTGGAATATAACTGGGTCCCAAGACATGTATCCACTATATGATTTTTGGACATCATTTTAACCAATGTAGGTAGAATCCTAAACTCCTTGGTTTTGAATACATTAAGGATTTATATGACATTGATATAGATTTTGGTGGAAGCTTATAGTTATTGTAAACCTGGAGTCAGTTGGGAAAAGTTTTATTTACATGATGGATTATTATTCTAGATTGATAAGCTTTATATTCCCAATTACTCTATTAGTTTACATTTACTAAAGGAGTCACATTCTTGTGGGTTAATGGTACATTTTAGTGTTACAAAAACTTTAAGCATTCTAAGTGAGCATTTTTATTGGCCTAGGATGTCTAGATATGTTAAAAAATTTATAGGAAAGTGCATTGTCTTCCATAAATATAAATATAAACTGAACCCATATGTATTATATCTTTCTCTCCCAATCCCCAACACCCCTTTGGAGGAAATATCAATGGAATTTATTGTGGGGTTACTGAGGTCCAAGAGGGGGATAGATTCTATTTTTGCTGTGGTGGATCGGTTTTCAAAAATGACACATTTTATTCCTTGTTATAGAATAGATGATGCCACTAACACTGCAACACTTTTCTTTCAAGAAGTAGTAAAACTCCATGTAATTCCAAGTAATACTATGTCACACCAAGACACAAAATTCCTCAATTACTTTTGGAATAACTTTTGGAGAAAACTGGGTATGAAGTTACTATTTTCTTCTTCTTTTATCCACAAACTGATGGAAAAATGAAGGATGTGAATCAGAAATTATCATCCCTTATGCGAACAATTATAAAGAAGAATCTTAAGTATTGGTAGGAGTGTCTTCCCTATGTGGAATTCGCATATAACAGGGCCAATCATTCCACTACTCATTATTCTCCTTTTTAAATTGTTTACGACTTTAACCCCCTTTCCCTTATTGATCTAGTTCCTTTGCCTTTTTAGGAAGAAACTCATATGGATGTGAAAAGGTGTATAGAATTCATCAAGAAAAACCTTGAAAAGGTAAGTAAAAATATCAAGTGGATGACCCATAAATATGTTGATTGTGAAAACAAGGGTCGCAAGAAAGTGTTTTTCGAGCCGAGTGACTTAATATGGATTCATATGGGGAAATAAATATTTCCCGAAAAACAAAAATCAAAACTCATGCCAGGAGGAGATGGACCTTTCCAAGTGCTCTAGAAGATTAACAACAATGCTTAAAAGATAGATCTCCTAGGTGAGTATAGTGTAAGTGCCACTTTCAATGTTTTTGATTTTATCCTTTATTGGGAGTAGAGTATGAAGATTCAAGGTCGACTCCTTTTCAAGAGTGGGAGGATGATGAGAACCATGTTGAGGGAACTAATTTTATTTCCCAGGTGGAGGAGTTATATTTTAAATGCGTGATGATGCGAGGGAGATTAAAGAGATTGAATGCTACAATGGGTTCCCATCTTGCATCATTAATGTCCCAATGGATTTTTCCTTGCATGTATAGAGAAAATGGGCCAATAATCTCAATTATTCAAGCCCAAACATGATGTTTAAAGCTTGGCCCACATGGTTGCACAAATTTTGGAAGACTTTCCCACATGGAGGATTATATAATGACATCTTTGGATACCAAAGTCAAATCCAGTGGGCTAGGCACTCAAAGTCAACTATGGTGGGCTATAGTTGGAAATTTGTGTGCTAATTTTCCAAAAAGTCTTTGGTAGACTTTATCCTTTTGAATTTAAGTGAAAAAAGTAGGTTTAGCCTTTATGAATTTAAGGTATTTGACCCTTGACTATTGTATAACCCCTTGACTATAAATAGCCACCCCATGAAACTTTTATGAAATTCTAGATTGATATATAGAGTTTATTATTTATTTATCTTCATTGTGTGAGGATTGTTCTAATTTTTTCCCATCTCTCTTGTGCATTCTTAACTTGTCAATCTACAAGTTAGATTGGTGATCCGAGATCACAAATCCCCCAATTTCCTGCCTCAACCCAAGTGTGTTATTGTGTGGATTGGCTATTACATCCCTCCCATGAGTGTGTTGTCTAAGTAGTAGGTCATTCTTCTTATAACATTGATTAACTAATTTCATCCACTATCCCTACCCATCATCTGCCACTTAGACTCGAATCTCATCTTTAATCTACCATCCTACACCATGAATATTGAGCCTCCCAAGAATCTCGTATCACCATTGACCAGATATCTTGTGTAAATTTGGATAACATGGTTAATCCCAAACAATTCCACTAGGAATTTCTTTTAATTCATCCTAATAAGGTCCCTAGGCATGATGGCTTTAATGGGTTTTTCTTTCACAAGGCTTGGCCAATTTTTAGTTCCAATGACATGGAAGCAGTGATTGAATTTTTCAGGGTAGATAAACTATTGCGGGAAGCCAATGGATCTATTATATCCTTTATCCCCAAGGTGTTTAGAAAGTGATCTCTCTTGAATTTCAATCCAATTTTATGCTGCAATACCATATACAAATGCACCTCAAATATTTTAGAGGCCAGATTGATATTGGTTCATCTTGGGCATGTTAATAAGTCCCAATTATCTTTTATCCAAGGGAGGTAGATTTATAATAATATTATGATTTCCCAGGAGGTGATACGAGGGTATAACCTAGATTTTGGAGTTCCTCGTTATGATTTTAAAATTGATTTATTCAAGGATTTTGATTCAGTGAGACGGGAATTTCTTTGGGATGCCCTTGACCTCCTGGGGTTCCCTTCCAAGTTCTCTTCATGGATTAAAAGTTGTATTTCCTCGAAGATGTTTACTGTTAATATTAATGGTTGTTTTCAAGGTTATTTTCCTAGAAAAAAGGGCCTAAGGCAAGGAGATCCCCTATCTCCCTTCCTCTTTTTTGATTTTCATAAAATCATTCTCTCACATCCTGTACTCACTCATATCTACTTCTGACTCTTTTATATTTAATTGGAGATGTGTTAAGACTTATATTTCCCATATTTATTTTTCAAATGACCTTATTTTATTTTCTTGTTGGAATTTCGAGTTTGTTTTAGTTTTTAAGCATGATTTGGATCTTTTCTCCTCCTTGTCTGGGATGACTATTAATTTTTTGAAATTTTTATGTTCTTGATTGGAATCTCTAACACTGTTCGAGATAGTATTGGAGAGGTTATGGGTATTAGGGGAGGCTCCTTACCTCTTTGATACCTTGGGGTGCCTCTCATTAATACGAGGTTAAGAGTTTTGGATTGTATTGTTTTTTAGGAGAAACCTTTCAGGAGAATTAAAGTGTGGGAAAGTAACTTTCTCTCCTTTAAAAGGTGCTTACAGCTGTTCCAATCTATTTCATTTAGCATTAAAGACTTTTGGTTTTATCATTTAATCTTTCCTAATAAATTTTTGAAGTCCATCAAACCCAAGCTTAGGTAGTTTCTTTGGAAAGGTCCCTCTCTTGGGAACACCAGAGATAGGGTGTCTTGGGATTTTTGGCCATACTTAAAGAGGAGGGAGGATTATGGATTAAGCATATTGAGGTTTTGAATAAGGATTATATGACCAAGCATGTTTGGAATCTATGTGACCCATCATACTCTTCACTTTGGGTGGAGTGGGGTCATTTAGTTATGCTTGGTTGGGCTCAGTTTTGGGTGGCTAAAGTCCCATGGAACATCTTGTGGACATGGAGGAAACTTTTGGGTCTTTAGGATTTTCTAAGGGATCATTTATCCTTTATAGTTGGGAATGGGTTGAACATTTTCTTATGGTTTGACTCTTAGATTCTTAGTTGACATGTTTTCTCTTCTATTGATGGTTATATTATTTATGACTGAAGGATTAATCATACTACTAAAGTGTATGAACTTATTTTATAAGGAGATTAGAACCCACCTCTTACTAATTCTTATGAATTTGGGATCTTCAGTAGGAGATTCGTTCACTTCCAAGTCTTGGTGGAGGTATGGATAGAATTTTCCAGAACGGACAGGATTCCTTCTCCATCTGTTTGGTTTGGGAGGATTTTAGGTTGAAATATATTTTTTTCCTTGGTTTTACCTAGTTTGGAGTAGGTTATCCTAAACTACACACTCTTTTATGTTGTGGTTAGGGATTCTCAATCGTCTTATGACCTAAGATAGATTAAATTGTACAAGATTGGTTTTCCCTAATTGATGTCATCTTTCTGAGATTAATTCCAAGAATATTGATCATGTTTTCTTTAACTGTGTTTTCTCTCGACATATTTGGTCATCCTTTATTTTCTTGTTAAATTATGAATGCACTGGTGGATCCATTTTTTTATTGATTGGTGTTCTTGAAATTTCTCTGGGGATTCCTTGACTTCTATTTTGGGTAGAATTGGTCTGGATTCCCTGGTGTATCTCATCTAGAAGGAGAGGAACACTCGGCTATGTGGTTCCCTTCCTTATAGTGTCAGCATCCACTGAATCAAATTTGATTTAACTATTCGTTTGAGACTTTCCTCCTATAATAAATTTTTTAATAATAAGTTCAATATTGAGCTGGTCTGAAGATGGAATTTTCCATGTTCTTTACTACGTGAGGGGTGACTAGTGGGTGTTGGTTTGTTGTCCTCTTCTTATGTTGGCTTCTTCTTGTGTTCTCCTGGGTGCAGTGGCTGGTGGAATGTATGGGGGACTCTTTCTGGTGGAGTGGGGGGTTGTGCGGTGTTGGGTGATGCCCAGTTGTAGTGGTGAGTTGGGTGCTTCTGTGGGTTTTTTTTTATGTTGGGGTGTTGTGGTTTGAAAGAGTTGTTGTTGTTTGGTTGAGTTTTTCTGATGTATTGTCTTCTGCAGGTGGGGTTTCCAGTTTGTTGATCACTTGAATTTTCTTCCCCTAGGTCTTGGGTTAGAGGTTATAGGTTGGCGGCTACTCTTTTGGTGGCTGTTGTGAGATGATGTTTGGATAGTTAACTTCTCTTGTGCTCATGAGACTTGTAGATGGTGTTTGGATCTAGATATTGAGTTGCAAGTGGTTCGATTCTTGTGTTGTATGTGGTTGTTTAGTTGAAATTGTCTTGGTGCTGGATCGTGATGATGTTTTTGGTGGCATGTTGTGATCTTGCTTTTTGTGTGGGGTGTGGTGGCTTGCTCAGTTGCTTCAGGTGGGTTGTAGGCTGCTGGTGGATGAGGTTGGTGGCTGGGTTTATGTGTTTTTTGGCTACTTGTTTTCTTTGGGCCTTGGTTGATGGTGCAGTTGGTTGCAGGTTGTTGTTTTTAGGATTTTTGCAGTTGTGGCTAGGGTAGGGATCTGGGAATGGGTTGTCCTTCAGTTCTGGAGTGTTGGTGGTGCTTGGATGAGGTTAATGGATGTTGGGTGCATGCGGGTGTTGTAGGTGTTGGTTGGTGGTTTTGTTTGCATGCTGGTGGCTGGGAGGGGTAGTTTTCTACTGCTGTGATGGTTGTGGGAGGATGGTGGTTCAGGTTTTGGCCATTTTGGGGTTGTACATGTGCATGATGGAAGGGTTGTTTGGTGGGCCTGGGTTGATATGTTCTGTAAGTGGGCTCGTGATGCAGGTCAAGGGCCTTCTGATGGTTGGAGGGGTTGGTTTTGGTGGTGCAGTGGTGGGTCCTTGGTTTGTGTAGGTTGTGTGGTTGGGTTCTTACTAGTGGAGGGGTTTTGGAGGCTTGTTTGGGTGGCTTTTCCCACTTACATGAGTGTGTGTGGTGTGTGGGCGTGTGTGTGTGCCGGTGGGGTGTGGGCGATGTGGGTGGTGGTGCATGTGAGTGTGTATGTGTGGAGTGTTACCATTTATGACGGCTTCTTGTGGAGGTTTCTGCTTCTTGGTGTGCTTTCTTATCCTGCGCTTGGCCGTTGTTGCGGTTTTCTGCTAGTCTGGTGGGGTTGTGTGTGCTAGGTGCTTGTTTTGTTGGTTGTTTATCATTGTTTGGTGTTGTATTCTCTTGGGATTTGTAGATATGGTCTGTCCTCCAAGTCCTATGATGTGTTGTTCCTTGGGTGATGGGTGTTGTTGTGGGTCCTTCTGGTTACGGTGTTCGTTGTTGCTGGCTTCCCTGGGTTTGGCATATGCTGATGGTTGGCGGTGAAAACCATAAAAAATAAAAACCACTAAAAACATTAAAAATCTTTTAAACCCCTAAAAACATTAAAAACATTAAAAAAATCTAAAAACCTAAAAAACCTAAAAAACTCAAAAAACCCTAAAAACCCAAAAGGCCCTAAAAACCTTGAAAACCCCTAAAACCATGAAAAACCCTTAAAAACCTAAAAATCCTAAAAACTCATAAAACCATAAAAATGTTAAAAAACCCCTAAAAATCCAAAAAAATGACCCCCCCCCATAAACACCCTAAAAACCATCAAACTCCTAAAAACCTTAAAAACCCTAAAAGCCTATGAAAATCCTACAAAACCACTAAAAATCTAAAAACCCTAAAAACCCCTAAAAATCCCTAAAAATGTTAAAAAATGTAAAAATCTCTAAAAAACATTTAAAACCTTCAAAAACTAAAAAAACCCTAAAACCATAAAAACCCTTAAAACCCCTAAGAAGGATGGTGGATTGCTCTCCCAATGGTCCTCTCCCGTCGCAGCGCTCCCCTCATGGAGCTTCGACAGATCGAGATCTCCCCATGGTGGTTGAGGCTTGCATTGGCGGTTCTGGGTGGTGTTAGTCCTTGGTGGTGGTGGCTTTAGGAGACTTTCAACGGTACAGGTCTTTGGAAGTGTTCTGGATTTTTGCGGATCGGGATGGTTTCTGGTGTCGACCTTCGGTGATGTTTGAGATCTGGGTGCATCTGGATTTGGCGGGCCTAGTCTGGGAAGTTGAAAGTTTCAAACTCCTGCTTGGACAAGAGACGATCCAGATCTTTTCGGCAAGAATGATGGAGCCGCCATGAATGGGTCAACGACTTTGACGTCTTCAGCGGTGAAGGGAGATTCAACGGCGGCGTGGGTTCTTGATGCAAACCATGCGGAAGGCACGGAGTCGATTGCTCGGGTGGAGGAATTGGATTTGCAAGGCCCAATGACACGAGGAAGATTAAAGAGGTTGAATGCTTCAATGGGCGCTCATCTTGCTTCATTAAAGGCCCAATGGGTATTACCTTGCATGGATGGAGCAAATGGGCCTATAATATCACTTATTCAAGCCCAAAATTGATGATTAAAACTTGGCCCACATGGTTGCACGAATTTGGAGGCCTTGCCCACATGGAGGATTCTAGAAATGGCATCTTTGGACACCAAAGTCAAATCCGGTGGGCTATGCACTCAAAGTCAAATCCGGTGGGCTATGTTGGAAAGTTGTGTGCTTCTTTTCCAAAAGTCTTTGTTGGCTTTTATCTTTTTGACTTTTAAGGGGACAAGGTAGGTTTAGACTTTATGACTTTAGGGTATTAGACCCTTGACCATTGTATCACCCCCTTGGCTATAAATAGCCACCCCATGGCATTGTATTGGCATTCAAGACTTAATTTGAGAGCTTATGCTTTGTTTCTCTCCGTTGTGTGAGGATTATCCCGGGTTTTCCCCCTTGCTCTTGTGTATTCTTGCCTTGTCAATCTACAAGTTAGATTGGTGATCCAAGATCACAAAGCCCCCAATTCCGTGCCTCAACCCAAGTGCGTTGTTGTGTGGATTGGCCATCACACCCCTCCCTTGAGTGTGTTGTCTAAGTAGTAGGTCACGCTCCATATAGCGTTGGTTGACTACTTGCATCCACTATCCATACCCTTCACCCGTCACTTAGCCCCAAACCGCATCCATCATCCACCGCCCTACGCCGTGAAGATCGGGCCACCCCGTGCGTCTCGCATCAGTTGGTATCAGAGCTCCGGTTGACACGGTAGGCGTCTATCCCTTTATTTACTTTAATTCTATCCATTACCCTCCTTATCTTTCCATATTATTCACCCATTCAATAAAAAAAATCCATTTTTCTTGAAAGCCTCCCGAATTGTCCTAGTTTGTGCAAGCTTGGATTATTATAAATTGAGCCAAATTTTCATTCATCTCTCTATATGTGATTTGTATCTGGCAAAAAAAAAAATTCTCTCAACTCATCATTTTGTGCTTTTCAAAATTAAGCACATCCTTTATTTGAGAGATTTCGAAAAAAAATGTCTTACTCTCCGTTCAATCATCGTGTGCTTTAAAACTCCAAGCACAACACTTTTTGGGGAGAATTGACAAAAACAAAAGCAAAAAAAAAAAAGAGCGGATACAATTAATCCTTTGTGCTTTACCTTATTAGCACTTTCTATTTCCATATATAACGTTTTCCATCATTTTACTTCATCCCCATTTTGTATTTGGCTCATATTGTTATCTTATCTTGCACAATCGGGCAAAACCCACAATCCACCTATCTACCCATCTTTCCACCCTCTTTTTGACCCTTTACCATTGTTAAACCCCTTACCACTCAAGCGGGTTGTGTTAAACCATCCCCCGACACAATCTTGATTGAGGAGGAATTGGTGGCACTTGATCGCCCAAAACAAGGTATTATATTTCATAAGAGCTTGGGATTCAAATTGAGTTTTGAGAGTGGAGAGAAATAAGAAAAAAAAATATCTTGTGTGTGTGAGTGTGTGCATCTTGTTGTGTGCGTGTGTGTGTACATCTTGTGCGTGTGAGTGTGTATATATTGCGTTCGTGAGTGTGTATATTTGTGTGTGTGAGTGTGTACATCTTGTGTGAGTGTGTACATCTCGTGTGTGTGAGTGAGTGTGTATCATTGTGTGTGTTCCCCCCCCCGGTGTGTGTTTGTGTTTGTGTAACTTATCATGGCAGAAGATCGTGGGAAGAAAATTGCTCATGTTAGCGATGAAGGAAGTCGAAGTAGATCTCCCGCACCTGAAGCTACGCAATTCCAAATGCAAGCTTTGGTGAGCCACTTCGAGAAGCTTCTTGATCGGAAGTTGGAGGTGTTACATGAGAGGATTGATGAATTGGAGAATAAACCAAGCCCAAGGATGTTCCATGATAACCCACGACATGCTCCCGCACCACGTCGTCCCCACATCATGGAGGAGGAGATGGTGAACTTTGATGATGATCTTGATGAAGTCCCACAAAGGAGGAGGTTGTACCAACAACCGAGAGGAGGCCAAAGGAGACAACATGATGATGAACTACTTGGCGGGATCAAGGTGAAGGTCCCTTCTTTTCTTGGGAAAAGCGATCCGGAAGCATACTTGGAGTGGGAGATGCGGATCGAGCAGGTCTTTTCATGCCATGCATATTCTGAGGAGAAAAAGGTCAAACTTGCTTCCCTTGAATTTTCTGATTATGCTTTAATTTGGTGGGATCAAGTTCAAAAGGAGAGGGCTAGATATGGTGGACGTCCCATCAACACTTGGGAAGACATGAAGTTCACCATGCGGAAGCGGTTTGTTCCCACACATTACCATAGAGATCTCCACAACAAACTTCAACGCCTCATCCAAGGGAGTAAGAGTGTAGAAGACTACTACAAGGAGATGCAAATTGCCATGATTCGGGCAAACGTTGAGGAGGATCCGGAGGCAACCATGGCACGGTTTTTACATGGGCTCAATCGGGAGATTGCGGATCAAGTGGAGATGTACCACCATGTAGAGATACAAGATATGATCCACCAAGCCACCAAGATCGAGCAACAAATCAAAAGGAGGAGCAACATGAGGAAACCCACTACCCCTTTCACACCATGGAGAAATCCAAGGAAGGAGATTGGAGAACCATCAAAGGCAAAAGAGGTGGTTGATCGCAAAAGTGACAAGGTAATTCTTCCACCTAAGAAACCTACTTTTGAGGCTAACCAAACCAGGAATAGAGATATTCGGTGTTTTAAATGTCAAGGAAGGGGTCACATTGCTAGTGAATGCCCAAACAGTCGCACCATGATCATCAACAAGTATGGAGAATGGGAGACCGATGGAGAGAGCTCTGAAGAGGAGGAAGATGAATCTCCAGAAATTGAAAATGGAGAATTTGCGGAAGATGGCGAGATTCTTGTCACTAGAAGAGTTTTAAGTGCACAAATGACCGTTGGAGAAAAGGAGCAGCGGGAGAACCTTTTCCATACACGATGCAAGATCAATGGGAAGGTATGTAGTGTTATTGTTGATGGTGGAAGTTGTAGCAATGTGGCGAGCACCGAGTTGGTGGAGAAGTTGGGACTCCCGACTTTAAGGCATCCAAATCCATACCGGCTTCAGTGGTTGAATGATTGTGGAGAGCTGAAGGTCACCAAGCAAGTTAAGGTATTGTTCACCATCGGTAAGTACAAAGATGAGGTATTGTGCGACATTGTTCCTATGAAGGCGTGCCACTTGTTGTTGGGTCGACCATGGCAGTACGATCGGCGTGTTACTCATGATGGTTTCTTGAACCGTCACTCTTTTCTACTCCGAGGGGAACCTATAACCCTCAACCCCATGTACCCCAAGCAAATTCTGGAAGATCACATTTTGAGAGAAAAGAAAAAAAAGAGTGATGAGGAAAGAAAGAGAGAAAATGAAAAAGGAGAGAATGAGGGAAAAATAGAAAATGAGAGAAGCAAAGAAATGGAGAGCAAAGAAAAATCAAGAGGGGAAAAAGATTTGAGAGGAGAGAAAAGTGTGATGTTGGAAAAAAAGAGTGAGGTTAAGGAAGCTTTGATTTCTCGACAAAATCTCTTAGTACTTATGTACAAAGAGGTGATGTTGAACACTAACGACTTAACATCTTCTTTGCCACATGTTGTTGAGTCTTTGTTGCAGGAATTTGAAGATGTGTTTCCCGAAGAGGTGCCACCGGGTTTGCCACCCATTAGAGGTATTGAGCATCAAATTGACCTCATACCTGGAGCATCACTACCGAACCGCCCAGCATATCGCACCAACCCAGAGGAGACAAAAGAAATTCAAAGGCAAGTTCAAGAGTTGTTGAATGTGGGGTATGTGAGAGAGAGTCTTAGTCCTTGTGCGGTACCGGTCCTTCTAGTACCAAAGAAGGATGGAACATGGAGAATGTGCATTGACTGTAGAGCCATCAACAACATCACGGTCAGGTATCGTCATCCTATCCCTAGGTTAGATGATATGCTAGATGAATTAAATGGTTCAACTATTTTCTCAAAAATTGATTTAAGAAGTGGCTACCATCAAATTAGGATGAAAGAAGGAGATGAGTGGAAAACTGCATTTAAGACAAAACATGGACTTTATGAATGGTTAGTCATGCCCTTTGGTCTCACCAATGCACCTAGCACATTTATGAGGTTAATGAATCATGTCTTACGTGCATATATTGGAAAATTTGTGGTAGTTTACTTTGATGATATTCTGGTGTATAGTAGGACTTTGCATGAACATGTAGATCACTTGAGAAAAGTCCTAGAGGTGTTAAGGAAAGAAAACCTGTTTGGAAACATAAAAAAGTGTGAATTTTGTCTCGATAAGATTATTTTCCTTGGATTTGTTGTGAGTGGCAATGGAGTTGAAGTGGACACCGAGAAGATCAAAGCAATACAAGAATGGCCAACTCCAACCTCCGTTGGACAGGTAAGAAGTTTTCATGGGCTTGCTAGTTTTTACAGGAGATTTGTGAAAGACTTCAGCACACTAGCAGCACCATTGAATGAATTGACAAAGAAGAATGTTCCTTTCAAATGGGGGACAACTCAAGAAAAATCCTTCCATGCGCTAAAGGAGAGACTCACCCACGCCCCTCTACTTGCACTTCCAGACTTCGGTAAGACCTTTGAAATTGAATGTGATGCAAGCGGAATTGGCATAGGAGGAGTACTCATGCAAGAAGGTAAGCCTATTGCTTATTTTAGTGAGAAGTTAAATGGCCCAACTCTAAACTATGCTACATATGATAAAGAGTTGTATGCATTGTTTAGAGTACTTGAAACATGGCAACACTATCTTTGGCCTAAAGAATTCGTGATCCATTCTGATCACGAGGCTCTTAAATACCTTAGGAGCCAACATAAACTAAATAGGAGACATGCTAGATGGCTGGAATTCATTGAATCATTTCCATATGTCATCAAGCATAAAAAGGGTAAAGAAAATACTGTGGCCGATGCACTTTCGCGTAGATATTCTCTTTTATCCTTGTTGGATTCAAAACTTCTTGGTTTTGAATACATTAAGGATTTATATGCCACTGATAGTGATTTTAGAGAACCTTATGAACATTGTAAACCTGGAGTTAGTTGGGAAAAGTTCTATTTACATGATGGATTCTTATTTCGGATTGATAAGCTTTGCATTCCTAATTGCTCTATCCGTTTACTTTTACTAAAGGAGTCACATTCGGGTGGGTTAATGGGGCATTTTGGTGTTTCAAAAACTCTAAGTGTTCTTAGTGAGCATTTTTATTGGCCTAGGATATCTAGAGATGTTGAGAAATTTGTGGGAAAGTGCATTGTTTGCCATAAAGCCAAATCAAAGCTGAACCCACATGGACTATATCTTCCTCTCCCAATTCCCAACACCCCTTGGGAGGACATATCAATGGACTTTATTGTGGGGTTACCACGGACCAAGAGGGGGAGAGATTCCATTTTTGTTGTGGTGGATCGGTTTTCAAAAATGGCACATTTTATTCCCTGTCACAAAACAGATGATGCCACTAACATTGCAACACTTTTCTTTCAGGAAGTAGTCAAGCATCATGGCATGCCAAGGACCATTGTGTCGGATCGAGACACAAAATTTCTTAGTTACTTTTGGAAGACCTTGTGGAGCAAACTCGGTACAAAGTTATTATTTTCCACTACTTTTCATCCACAAACCGATGGGCAAACGGAGGTGGTGAATCGCACACTATCATCCCTTCTGCGAACAATTGTCAAAAAGAATATCAAGAATTGGGAGGAGTGTCTACCACATGTGGAATTCGCATATAACAGGGCCAAGCATTCCACTACTCAATATTCCCCATTTGAAATAGTTTACGGCTTTAACCCCCTTGCGCCTATTGATCTAGTTCCTTTGCCTTTACAGGAAGCAGTTAATATGGATGCGAAAGGACGTGCAGAATTCATCAAGAAAATCCATGAAAAGGCAAGGTTAAATATCGAGCGGATGACCCAAAAATATATGGATCGTGCAAACAAGGGTCGCAAGCAAATGTTGTTCGAGCCCGGTGACTTGGTTTGGATTCATATGCGGAAGGAAAGATTCCCTGAAAAGAGGAAATCAAAACTCATGCCACGAGGCGATGGACCATTCCGAGTGCTTGAAAAGATTAACAACAATGCTTACAAGATAGCTTTGCCAGGTGAGTATGGTGTAAGTGCCACTTTCAATGTTTCTGATCTTTCTCCTTTTTTGGGTGTAGAGGATGAAGAGTCGAGGACGACTCCTTTCCAAGAGGGGGAGGATGATGCAAACCATGCGGAAGGCACGGAGTCGATTGCTCGGGTGGAGGAATTGGATTTGCAAGGCCCAATGACACGAGGAAGATTAAAGAGGTTGAATGCTTCAATGGGCGCTCATCTTGCTTCATTAAAGGCCCAATGGGTATTACCTTGCATGGATGGAGCAAATGGGCCTATAATATCACTTATTCAAGCCCAAAATTGATGATTAAAACTTGGCCCACATGGTTGCACGAATTTGGAGGCCTTGCCCACATGGAGGATTCTAGAAATGGCATCTTTGGACACCAAAGTCAAATCCGGTGGGCTATGCACTCAAAGTCAAATCCGGTGGGCTATGTTGGAAAGTTGTGTGCTTCTTTTCCAAAAGTCTTTGTTGGCTTTTATCTTTTTGACTTTTAAGGGGACAAGGTAGGTTTAGACTTTATGACTTTAGGGTATTAGACCCTTGACCATTGTATCACCCCCTTGGCTATAAATAGCCACCCCATGGAATTGTATTGGCATTCAAGACTTAATTTGAGAGCTTATGCTTTGTTTCTCTCCGTTGTGTGAGGATTATCCCGGGTTTTCCCCCTTGCTCTTGTGTATTCTTGCCTTGTCAATCTACAAGTTAGATTGGTGATCCAAGATCACAAAGCCCCCAATTCCGTGCCTCAACCCAAGTGCGTTGTTGTGTGGATTGGCCATCACACCCCTCCCTTGAGTGTGTTGTCTAAGTAGTAGGTCACGCTCCATATAGCGTTGGTTGACTACTTGCATCCACTATCCATACCCTTCACCCGTCACTTAGCCCCAAACTGCATCCATCATCCACCGCCCTACGCCGTGAAGATCGGGCCACCCCGTGCGTCTCGCATCAGTTCTGGTCTCTTCGACGTTTCTTGGAGGCGTGGATCGGATATGGCCCTTCCTCGGTGCAGCGTTGCAGGTCAACGGTGGAGCCGTTTAGAACTGGGACTTCCATCATGCGGTGCTTTAGTTCCATGGAGGTGCAGGTCAGATCTGGGAGATACGGTAAGTGGTTTTGCAGATCTTGGTCTCCTTTCCGCTGTGAGGAGTGTGCTTGGCGGAGTTGGTCTCTGGTGGCCTCTTTCGGCTTCTTGGCGGTCGGGATCTCCCAATGCCTTCGGCGATTTGGTCTTCTCCAAATGGCGGCCTAGCCTCTCTGGATCTGTGATGCTGAATGGTGGGTACGGCGGGATCTGCGATGATCTGGAAGTGACATGCCAGCTTCCATGCTTGGATCTGGTTTTCCAGATCTGAGTCTGGGAGGGTTTTGCTGGATCTCATGGCTTTTTGACGGGTTCTAGTGGCTATTGAAAGTGAAGGTGCAGGTCTGTGCTTCTAGTTCCTTAATTTCTCCTTTGGTTTATGCTGCTGATGAGTTTCTGGTCAAGTTGAGCTGCGTCCTGGCTGCTATGGTGGAATGTGGTATTTTGAGTTATTGCTGGTTTGGTTGTGAGTCGTTGCTGAAGCTGGATTTGAGGCAAGATGAGATGGAGGTTGATAGTTGTGGTGCTTGTTTGGTTTTCAATAACTATGGGTGCGGGATTTTTGTTCTGTTGAGTGTGCTAGATGACGTCCTGTGTGTTGCTGGTTGCTGTTTGTTAGGAGGTGAAGATGGTTGGGTTTGGTTGTGGTGCTTGTGCTGTGGTTTGATGTTGCTGGTTATGATTGGATGTGATGACAGTTTTAGTGCTGTTGGTTGCTGGGGCTGGTTGTTTTGGATGTACTATTGCTGTGTTGCTGTGATGATTGGATGTGGTGCTGCGGGATGCTGGTACTGGCTGGATGTGACGTGATGATGCCACTGTTGTGTCTTTTTTTGAGTATTTTTCTTTCTTGGGTTTTCTTTTTTTTTTGGTGTGGGTTGTAAGGGGTTTTTTGGGTGTGGGTCGTTTGACCCATCCCCCCTCCCTTGTCTGCTTTGTCTCCTTTTTTTCTTTCTAATAAATTTGGGGGGGTGGGGGAATAGCCCAACCCTCGCATCTTCCTTGCCCTAAAAACCCTTAAAACCCCTAAAAAATCTCAAAATACCTAAAAACTCAAAAAAACCTTAAAGCCCACAAAAACCTAAAAAAGCCTTAAAATCCTTGAAAATGTAAAAAACCCTAAAAATCCGGAAACCCCCCGAAAACCATAAAACCCCCAAAAAACCATAAAAAACCATAAAACCCCATAAACCCCAATAAAATCCATAAAAATCCACTAAAAACTAAAAAAAACCTCAAAACCCCTAAAACTGTTAAAACATGTTAAAAACTCTAAAAAACCTTAAAAAACTCTAAAAAACCCTAAAACCCAAAACACCCTAAAAACCCTAAAAACCCCGAATAATCCAAAAAACCTAACAAAATCCCTAAAAACCCTAAAACCCTAAAACCCTAAAAACCCTAAAAACCATAAAAATCCTATAAAATACCTAAAAACCCATGGAAACGTAAAAAACCCTGAAAACCCTAAAAATCCCTTAAAACCGTAAAAACCCCTAAAAACCCATAAAACCCTAAGAATCACTAAAAAGTCTAAAATCCCTTTAAACCCCTAAAAATACTAAAAACTCTAAAAATCCATAAAACCCCTAAAAAATAAAAAAACCTCCTGAAAACCTAAAAAGACCCTAAACCCCCTAAAAACCCCAAAACCCCTAAAAATCCCTACAAACCCGAATAATCCCTAAATACCTTAACAATCCTAAAAAATCCCTAAAAATCCTTGAAAATGTAAAAAAACCATAAAAATACCCTAAAACCCCTAAAAACCACTAAAAATGTAAACACTCTTAAACCCCCTAAAAATGTTAAAACTATAAAAACCTTTAAAACCATAAAAAAATAAAAAATTACCCAAAACCCCCCAAAAGACCCCAAAAACCCTGAAAATGCTAAAATATCTAACCCCCCCCAAACCCCTAAAATCCCTCAAAATACCTAACAAACCTAAAATACCCTAAAAACCATAAAGATCCTAAAAAATCCCTAAAAATGTAAAAAACCATAAAAACTCTGAAAACCCCTGAAACCTATAAAACCCTAAAAAATATTTAAAAACCCTAAACCCATAAAAAAACCCAAAACCCCACTTAAAACATTAAAAACCCTTAAAACCCATAAAAAAGTTAAAAAACTCTAAAACCTTAAAAACCATAAAAAACTCAAAAAAACCTAAAAACCCAAAAGACCCTAAAACCCTAAAACCCCTAAACCCCCTAAAAACTCTAAAAACCAAAAAAATCCTAAAAATCTCTAAAAAAGTAAAAAACCCCCAAAATAAAGAAAAAACCCCTTAAAAGCATAAAACTCCCTAAAAACCTTAAAAACCCCTAAAAATTCATAAAAACCGTAAAACAAATAAAAAACTCTAAAAACCCTTAAAACACCTAAACAAGTTAAAAAACTCTAAAAAACCATTAAAACTATAAAAAACTCAAAAAAGACTCAAAAAAATCCTAAGAGACCCTAAAAACCCTGAAAACCCCTCAAAATCCCCAAAACCCCAAAACCCCCTATAAACCATAAAAATAATAAAAAATCCCTAAAAATCCTTGAAAACGTAAAAAACTCCTTAAAAACAAAAAAACCCTAAAACCCATTAAAACCCTAAAACCCACAAAAAACTCTAAAACTCTTAAAACCCCTAAAACTTTAAAAACATTATAAATCCTTCAAAACCCTAAAAAAATAAAAAAAAAACCCTAAAAAGCTAAAAAGACCCTAAAAATTATGAAAAAAACTAAAAACTCTAAAAAACCTAAAAACCCTAAAAACCCTCAAAGTCCCTGAAAAACCTGAAAACTACTAAAACCAATAAAAATCATAAAATATCCCAAAAAATCCCTGAAAATGAAAAATACCCTGAAAACCATAAAACCCCTAAAAACCTTAAAAACCATAAAACCCATAAAAACCCAAAAACCCACTAAAAACTATAAAACCATTAAAACCCCTAAAAACGTTAAAAAACTCTAAAAACCCTAAATAACTTAAAACCCCTAAAATCCCAAAAAGAACCTAAAACCCCTTAAAACCCTAAAAAAACTTAAAATCCCTCAAAATTCCAAAAAAACCCTACAAACCCTAACCACCAAAAAATCCCTAAAAATCTCTGAAAATCCCTAAAAACATAAAAAACCCTAAAAACCTATAAAGCTCCTTGAAAACCATGAAATTCCCCTAAAAACATTAAAAATATAAAAACCACTAAAACCCCTATAAACTCAATAAAGACTCTCAAAACCCTTAAAACCCATAAAAATGTGAAAAACGTTATAAAACCTCAAAAACCCTAAAAAAATAAAAAAACCCTAAACACCCAAAAGACCCTAAAAACCCTAAAAATCCCTAAAAATATAAAAAAGATAAAAAACCATGAATACCATAAAAACTCCAAAAAACTTTAAAAAATCCTAAAACCCACAAAAACCGAAAAAAAATCACTAAAACCCTAAAAAACCCATAAAACCCCTAAAAACATTAAAAAAAACTAAAAAACCTTAAAAAACCATAAAAATCATAAAAGACTCTAAATCTTGAAATACCCAAAGAACCCTCAAAATCCCAAAATACACTACAAAACCTAAAAACCATAAAAATCCTAAAAATTCCCTAAAAAACCCTAAAAACACAGAGAACCCTAAAAACCTGAAAACATCCTGAAACCATAAAACCCATAAAAACCCAAAAAATAACTAAAAACTCTAAAAAATAGTAAAACCCCTTAAAATGTTAAAAACTAAAAAAACCTTAAAACACATAAAAACTCAAAAAACCCCATAAACCCCCAAAAGAACCTAAAAATCCTAAAAACCCCTAAAATCCCATGAAGAAACCCTAAAAACCAAAAAAAAAATACCTAAAACCCTAAAATACACTGAAAAAATATAAAACCTAAAAAATCCCTAAAAATCCCTGAAAAAGTAAAAAACCCTAATAACCCTGAAAACCCGCGGAAAATAATAAAAAACCCTAAAAACATTAAAAAAATTAAAAACCCTAAAAACCCTAAAAAATTTAAAAACTCTAAAAAGCCTTTAAACCCTGAAAAAATTCAAGAAAACCCTAAAAACACCAAAAACCATAAAAACCCTAAAAACCCAAAAACCCAAAAACCCCTAAAATACCCAAAAACCCCTCAAAATCCCTAAAAATGCTGAAAACCCATAAAAACCATAAAAATACTTAAAAATCCCTAAAGTTCCCCGAAAACGTAAAAAACACAAAAAAACCATAAAAACCCCATGAAAACCATAAAACCCCAAAAAACATTAAAAAAACCCTAAAAACACATAAAAATGCCTAATAACTCTAAACACCCTTAAAACCACTAAAAACTATAAAAACCCTTAAAAATCCTAAAAACATTAAAAAACTCTAAAAAATCTTTAAAACCCTAAAAAACTCAAAAAACCCAAAAAACTCAAAAAGATCCTAAAAACCTAGAAAACCCCTAAAAACTCTAAAACCCTAAAAGACCCCTAAAACCCTCAAAATCCCTAAAAAACCAGAAAACGCTAAAAAAACATAAAAAACCAAAAAAAACCTTGAAAATCCCTAAAAACGTAAAAATCCCTAAAATCCTAAACCATAAAACCCCCTAAAAACCAAAAAAAATCACTAAAAACTATAAAAACCCTTAAAACCCCTAAAAATGTTTAAAAAACTCAAAAAACCCTAAAACCCCTAAAACCCTAAAAAACCCTGAAAAACCCTAAAAACCTACAAAATCCCTAAAAACCCTAAAACCCCACAAAATCCCTAAAAACCCTAAAAACCTAAAAATCCTAAAAAATTTAGAAAATCCCTAAAAACATAAAAAATCCTAAAAACACTGAAAATGCCCTAAAAACCATAAAAATCCATAAAAACCTTAAAAAAACAAAAAACCCATAAAAACCAAAAAACCCACAATAAACTCTAAAACCCTTAATTCCACTAAAAATGTTAAAAACTCTAGAAAACATTAAAAACCATAAAAAATAAAAAAAACCCTTAAAAACCCAAAACACCATAAAAACCCCGAAAAAAACTAAAAACCATAAAAAATCCTAAAAACCCCTAAAAACCTGAAAATCCGTAAAAACCCTAAAAACCATAAAATTTTAAAAATATCCCTAAAAATCTCTAAAAACATAAAAACCCTAAAACCCCCTAAAAACCAAAAACCCCCTAAAAACCTTAAAAACCCTAAAAACCCTTTAAATCCTTAAAAACCCACTAAAAACTCTAAAAACCCTAAAACCATTAAAAATGTTAAAAAACTTGAAAAACATTAAAAACCCAAAAAAACTCAAAAAACCCCTAACACCAAAAAAGACCCTAAAAACACAGAAAATCCTAAAATCCTTAAAAACCTTAAAAAACCCTAATAACCCTCAAAATCCCTAAAAACTCTAGAAACATTAAAAACCATAAAAATCCTCAAAATCCTTAAAAATTCCTAAAAAGGTTAAAAAATCTAAAAACTTCATAAAAAGCCTAACAAACCACTAAAAACTCTAAAAACCCTTAAAACCCCTAAAAACATTAAAAAATATAGAAACATTAAAAACCCTAAAAAACTCAAAAAAAAACCTAAAAACCCAAAATACCTTAAAAACCAAGAAAAATCCTAAAAACCCTTAAAAACTTATAAACCCTAAATACCTCAAAATCCCTAAAACCCCTAAAAATACTAAAAACCATAAAAAAACCTAATAATCCCAAAAAACATTAAAAAACCTGAAAACCCCCAAAAAATCATAAAACCCCTTAAAACCTTAAAAAAACCCATAAAACCCACTAAAACTTTAAAAATATTTAAAACCCCTAAAAAGTTAAAAAATCTATAAGAAAACCTTTAAAACCCTAAAATTTCAAAATAAACTTAAAACCCAAATGACCATAAAAACCTTGAAAACCCATAAAACCCTAGAAACCCTAAAAAAATCTTAGAATCTCTTAAAAACCAAAAATCCCTAAAAAGATAAAAAGCCTAAAAAAACCTAAAAAATCCCTAAAAATGAAAAAAACACTAAAAACTCCAAAACCCCCTAAAAACCATAAAAACCGCTAAAAGCATTAAAATACCCTTAAAACCCATAAATACCCCTACAACCACTAAGAACTCTAAAACCCCTTAAAACCCCTAACGACATTAAAAACTCAAAAAACCCTAAAAACCCTGAAAACCCCTCAAAACCCTTGAGAAAACCGAAAAACCATCAAAATCCCAAAAAACACTAAAAAACCCTAATAATCATAAAATCCTAATAAAACCCTAAAAAGTCATGAAAATGAAAAAAGCCCTAAAAACCCAGAAAACCCCCTAATAACCATAAAAGCTCCAAAAACCTTTAAAACCCCTAAAAACCATTAAATTTTTGAAAAACCATAAAAACTCTAAACACCCTTAAAACCCCTAAGAACGCTAAAAAACTCTAAAAACCTTAAAACCTTAAAAAATAAAAATTCCCCTAAAACCAAAAAAACCCTAAAATCCCAGAAAACCCTAAAAACCCAAAAAACCCTGAAAGCCCCTAAAAACTATCAAAATCCTGAAAATCCCTAAAAACACTAAAACCATAAAAATAATAAAAAATCTCTAAAAAACCCTAAAACCATAAGAATATTAAAAAATCCCCAAAAATCCTTGAAAATATAAAAACCCCTAAAACCCCTAAAAACCCCCTAAAAACCATAAACCCCTAAAAACATTAAAAAACCCATAAAACCCACTAAAAACTCTAAGACCCCATGAAACCCTAAAAACCACAAAAAACTCTAAAACCCCTAAAAATGTTAAAAAATTAAAAAAAAACAATAAAAACCCTAAAAAAATCAAAAAACCCCAGAAGTCTCTAAAACCCTGAAAAACCTAAAAACCCTAAAAACACTGAAAAACCCTTGAAAACCATAAAAACTTCTAAAAACCTTAAAAACCCTAAAAACACATCAAAACCCTAAAACCCACTAAAACAATAAAAACCCTTTAAACCCCTAAAAACGTTAAAAACCCCAAAACCCTTAAAATTTATAAAAACCCATAAAAACTCTAAATACCCTTAAAACCCCTGAAAACGTTAAAAAACTCTAAAAAACCTTAAAACCTTAAAAAAAAATAAAAAATCCCCTAAAACCCAAAAAAGACACTAAAATCCCTATTAACCCTACAAACCCTGAAATCCCTTAAAAACTCTCAAAATCCATAAATTCCCTAAAACCCAAAAAAATCTAAAAACTCCAGAATCCATTAAAACCCCTAAAAATGTTAAAAAACACTAAAACCCCTTTAAACCCATAAAAAACTAAAAAAAACCTAAATACCCCAAAAGACCAAAAAAAAACCCGAAAACCCCTAAACACTCTAAAAAACCTTGAAAAGGTATAAAACCCCTCAAAATCCCTAAGAACATAAAAACCCTAAAAATCCTAAAAATGCCCTAAAAATACCTAAAAATGTAAAATACCCAAAAAACTGTGAAACCCCCCTGAAAGCCATAAAAACCCCTAAAACCATAAGAAACCCTAAAACCCCATAAAAAACCCAAAAAACCCACTAAAAACTCTAAAAATACTTGAAACACCAAAACATGTTAAAAAAATCTAAAAAAATAATAAAATTGCTAAAAAACTCAAAAAAACCATAAAACCGCGAAAAACCCTTAAACAATTGAAAACCCCAAAACCCTCAAAATCCAAAAAAAAGTATAAAACCCCACAAAACCATAAAAATACCTAAAAAACCTTGAAAACATAAAAACCCTAAAAAACCATAAAACCCCATGAAAACCATAAAACCCCCAAAACTATAAAATCCCTAAAAACCCATAAAAAACATAAAAACCATTAAAACCCCTAAAAATGTTAAAATCTCTAAAAAACCTCAAAATTCCTAAAAAAATCAAAAAAAACCTAGAAAACCCAAAAAGACCCTAAAACCCATGAAGAAACCCTGAAACCTTTCAATATCCCTAAAAACCCTAAAAATCATAAAAATTATAATAAAGCACTAAAATCCCTGAAATTGTAAAAACCCCTAAAACTACAATGAAAACCATAAAACCCCCTAAAACCCCCATAAAAACACAAAAACACACTAAAAACTCTAAAAACTCTGAAAACCCCTAAAAAAGTAAAAAAAATTCTAAAAAACCTTTAAAACCCTAAAAGCGTAAAAACACCCTAAAAACCCAAGAAGACCTAAAAACCTTGAAAAACCCTAAAACCCACTGAAATCCCTAAAAACCCTCAAAATCCCTAAAAACACAAAAAACCCAAAAATCCAAAGAAATCCTAAAAAATCCATAAAAATCCCTAAAATTGTAAAAACCGTAGAAAACCCCCCAAAACCATATAACCCATAAAAACCACAAAACCCCTAAAACCACTAAGAACTCTAAAAACCCTTAAAACCTCTTAAAACGTTAAAAAAATCTAAAAACTTAAAAAACCCCAAAATCGAAAAAAACATAAAATGCTAAAATACCTTGAAAACCCCTAAAAAACCTCAAAATTTCTCAAACTCTAAAAAGTACTAAAAACCATAAAAATTCTAAAAAATACCAAAAAATCTCTAAAAACGTAAAAATCATAAAAACCCTAAAAGCCCTGAAATCCATAAAAACCCATTAAAACCTTAAAAACCCTAAAAACCACTCAAAAATCTAAAAACCCTTAAAACACATAAAAACATTAAAAACTATAAAAAACCTTTAAATGCTAAAAAACTCAAAAAAACCCTAGAAAACACAAAAAGACCCAAAACCCTAAAAATCCCTAAAAACCCCTGAAAACTCTAAAAACCCTCAAAATCCCTAAAAACCCATAAAAACGATAAAAATTCTAAAAAATCCCTAAAAATGTAAAAAACCATAAAATCCCTTATTGGATGAACAAGTGCCATAGGAGGTGTTGGCTGATGCTTTTGGGATTGGGGATGGTTTTCTTGAAGGCCTTCAGTCTGAGCATGAGGCTGAAGACCTAGTTAGGAGGTCTGTTGAGAAGAAAGATCCGAGCCTTGATCTTGTTTTGTTTGAAACCTTACCTCAGTGTGTTGAGTTTTCTGACAATATTATGCTGGACTGTAACGACATATCTTTTGAGAAGCATAAAAAAGATATCCTGAAGAAGCCAGACCTCAATCAGGATGTGATCTTCATTTGGGATGATGATGATGAATCTGCTAGGTTAGGGAACATCTTTTCGGACTGTGATGCCATCATTAATGCTAATATGGCTCGGATAAGGAGGGATAAGGCTTTTATTGGTGACATTGGTTCTTCTGGATTGGAATCATGTCCCTATAAGAGGAAGTTGCGGTCTGAAAATGATATCACTCCTAGACCTGAAAGTCAGAGAGGTGGGGTTGAGCTTGTCGCTATTGATCACAGGAAGGATGGGAGTCCCAAGTCTAGGGCGGTGAGTGTTGTTGTCATGCTGCAAGGCAAGAAGGTAGAGCATGGAGCTCTACCTTTGATGAGGATATCAAGGAGGGATTACTCTTCCCTACCCAGGCCAATTACTACAAGAGCCTCCTCCAAGGCTTGAAAAGCTAAGGAAGATGCCTCTGGCAGGGAAGGTCGGTCTGACAAGGTGCAGCAGGATGTGGAGCAACAAAATCTCAGAGAGTATTACACTACCTTCCTCATGCAGTATGAAGCATCTGAATGGGATTCAGTGGAATCAGATTCTTTCTCTAGTTATAGTGCTGATGGGGACCCTTATGGGGATGGAGACGTTGACTTGTAGTTCCTATTTCTTTTTCTTCTTCCTTTTGGGTCTTTTTAGTTTTTTTGTGTCTTGGGGGTCCAAGGTTTTTTGGTGTGGGTCATTTGACCTTTCCTACCCTTGTCTGCTTTGCTTTCTTTTATAAATTTTGGGGGGCCAGGAATAGCCTGCCCCTACACCTTCCTTGCCCTAATCCAAAAAATCCCTAAAAACCATAAAAATCCTAAAAAATCCCTAAAAATACTTAAAATCATAAAAAACCCTAAAAACCCTAAAACACCCTAGAAAACCATAAAACCCCTAAAAACCTTAAAAACTCATAAAAACCATAAAAACACTAAAAATTTAAAAAACCCCTAAAAACATTAAATACTCTAAAAAACCTGACAACCCTAAAAAACTCAAAAAACCCCTAAAACCCCAAAAGACCCTAAAAACCATGAAAACCCCTAAAAACCCTAAAAACCCTAAGAAACCCAAAAAAATCCCTAAAACCCGAAAAAAACCCTAAAAACCGTAAAAAACCTAAAAAATCCCTAAAAATCCCTTAAAATGTAAAAACCCATAAAGAACCTGAAAACCCCATGAAAACCATAAAACCCTTTAAAAACCTTAAAAACCCTAGAACCCATAAAAACCCTAAAAACCACTAAAAACTCCAAAACCCTTAAAAACTCTAAATACATTAAAAAACTCTAAAAAATATTAAAACCCCAAAAAAACTCAAAAAAACCAAAAAACCCCAAAAGGCCCTGAAAAACCCTAAAAACCCTAAAAACCCATAAAAACTCACAAAATCCCTAAAACCCCTAAAAACCATAAAAACCCTAAAAACCTTAAAGATCCCTGAAAACAGAAAAAACCCTAAAACCCATAAATCCCCTAAAAACCATAAAACCCCAAAAAACATTAAACACCCAAAAAACCCAAAAAACCCTCCAAACCACTAAAAAATATAAAAACCCTAAAAAACTAAAAGAAACCCTTGAAACCTAAAAAACATTAAAAATGCCGAAAAACCCTAAAATCCTTAAAACCTCTAAAACCCTAAAATCCCTAAAAACCATAAATATCCTATAAATCCCTAAATTCCACTAAAATGTAAAAAAAACTAAATTCTATGAAGACCCACTAAAAACCATAAAACCCCCTAAAACCAATAAAAAATCATAAAAACCCATAAAACCCTATAAAAAATAAAAACTCTAAAACCCTTAAACCCAAAAAATGTTAGAAACCTCTAAAAACCCTTAAAAATCTCTAAAAACCCCTAGAACCCAAAAGATCCTGAAAACCCTGAAGAAACCTAAAAACACTGAAAATCACTCAAAATCTCCAAAAACCCTAAATACCCTCAAAACCAATAAAAATCCTAAAAAAGTCCTCAAAATACCAAAAAACATAAAAAATCTAAAAAATCCTAAGAAACCCAAGAAAACCATAAAACCCCCAAAAAACCATTAAAAACCCTAAAACACATAAAAACCTAAAAACCCACAAAAACCTAAAAACTGACAAAAATTTTGAAAAACTATTTAAACCCCTAAAAATGTTAAAAACCTCTAAACACCTTAAAAATCCTAAAAAACATTAAAAAACACTAAAAAACCAAAAACACATAAAAACTATAAAAATCCTAAAAAACCCTGAAAAATCCTAAAACCCCTCATAATCCCTAAAAACCCTAAAAGATCCTAAAAACCATAAAAATCATAAAAATCACTAAAAGTCCCTAAAAAGGTAATAAACATTAAATACCCTGAAAAACCCATGAAAACATAAAAAACACCTAAAAAACATTAAAATCCCTACAACCCCATAAAAACCCATAATCCCCTAAAAACGTTAAAAAAATCTAAAAACCCTAAAAAAATAAAAGAAACCATGGAAACCTAAAAAACATTTAAAATGCCGAAAAACCCTAAAATCCTTAAAACCCCTAAAAACCCTAAAAACCATAAATATCCTAAAATTCCCTAAATTCCATTAAAATGTAAAAAAACTAAATTCTATGAAGACCCACTAAAAACCATAAACCCCCTAAAACCAATAAAAAATCATAAAAACCCATAAAACCCTATAAAAAATAAAAACTCTAAAACCATTAAACCCAAAAAATGTTAGAAACCTCTAAAAACCCTTAAAAATCTCTAAAAAACCCTAGAACCCAAAAGACCCTGAAAACCCTGAAGAAACCTAAAAACACTGAAAACCACTCAAAATCCCCAAAAACCCTAAATACCCCGAAAAACCATAAAAATCCTAAAAAATTCCTCAAAATACCTAAAAACATAAAACACCCAAAAAATCCTAAGAAACCCAAGAAAACCATAAAACCCCCCAAAAAACCATTAAAAACCCTAAAAACACATAAAAACCTAAAAACCCACAAAAACCTAAAAACCCACAAAAATTTCTAAAAACTATTTAAACCCCTAAAAATGTTAAAAACCTCTAAACACCTTAAAAATCCTAAAAACATTAAAAAACACTAAGAAACCAAAAACACGTAAAAACTATAAAAATCCTAAAAAACCCTGAAAAGTCCTAAAACCCCTCATAATCCCTAAAAACCCTAAAAGATCCTAAAAACCATAAAAATCATAAAAAGCCCAAAAAGTCCCTAAAAAGTAATAAACATTAAATACCCTGAAAAACCCATGAAAACATAAAACCCATAAAACACTAAATACTCTAAAAAACCATAAACCCCTAATTTTTTTTAAAACTCTAAAAACACTAAAACCCTAAATAAATAAACCCAAAAACCCTGAAGGAACCAAAAAACCCCGAAAACCCCTAAAACCCCCAAAAGACCTTAAAAACCCTAAAACCCCTAAAAATCCCTAAAAATAATAAAAATCTTAAAAGTCCCTAAAAATCCCAAAAAACATAAAAAACCCTAAAAACCCTAAAACCCCGTTAAAACTAAAAAAACCAATAAAGCCTTAAAAACCCTAAAAACCAATAAAAACCCTAAAACCACTAAAAACTCTAAAAATCCTTAAAACCCATAAAAAGGATAAAAATCTCAAAAAACCTTAAAAAATCAAAAAAATCAAAAAAACCTAAAACACAAAGAGACCCTAAAAAAACTGAAAACCCCAGAAAACCCCAAAAACCTTAAATATATAGGAAACCCCTAAGAACCTCTGAAAACCATAAAAACCATAGCAAAGATAAAAATCCATAAAACACTAAAAAAACACTAAAAACTCTAAAAACCCTTAAAACCCCTAAAATTGTTAAAAAATTCTAAAAAACCTTAAAATACCTAAAAAACTCATAAAAACCCTAAAACCCCAAGAAAACCATAAAAACCACAAAACCCTAAAAACAAAAAAAACCCTAAAAATCCTTATAACCACTAAAAATCCATTAAAACCCTAAAAACCCTAAAACCATAAAAATCCTAAAAAAAATCCCTAAAAATCCCAAAAATGTAGAAAACACTAAAAACCGCTGAAAACCATAAACCCCCCCAATCCTTAAAAACCTTAAAACACCATAAAAACCCTAAAAACCTCTAAAAATTGTTAACCCTTTAAACCCCTAAAAACATTAAAAACTCTAAAAACCCTTAAAAACCCAAAAAAACTTTAAAAAACCCCTAAAAACCCAAAACACCCTAAACCCTTAAAAACCCAAAAACCCCTAAAAGACCTCAAAAATCCCAAAAGGCCAAAAACCCTAGAAACCATAAAATTCCTAAAAATCCCTAAATATCCTTGAAAATGTAAAAAAAATCTAAAACCCTGAAAACCCCCTGAAAACCATAAAAACCCTAAAAACCTTTAAGAACCCTAAAAACCCAAAGAAACAGAAAAAACCCACTAAAAACTATAAAAATCCTTTAAAACCTTAAAAATGTTGAAAAACTCTGAAAAACCTCAAAAGACACTAATAAACTCAAAAAAACCCTAAAATCTCAAACGCCCAAAAAAACCCAGAAAAACCCTAAAAATCCTGAAAACCCCAAAAAGCCCTCAAAATCCAAAAAAACCCTAAAAACCATAAAAATCCTGAAAAATCCCTAAAAATCCCTGAAAATGTAAAAACCTCTAAAAACCCCTAAAAACCATAAAAACCAATAAAACCCATAAAAATCATAAAAACCCATAAAAAACTCTAAAAAACACTAAAAAATATAAAAACCCTGAAAACCTATAAAAATATTAAAAAACACTAAAAGACCTTAAAACTCTTAAAATTTAAAAAAAACCCTAAAAACCAAAAAAGACCCTAAAAACCCTGAAAACCCCTAAAAACCCTAAAAACCTTGAAAACTAATAAAAACCCTTAAAATATCTAAAAATCTAAAAAACCTAAAACCCGTAAAAATAAAAAAAAGAAATAAAACTCCTAAAAATGTAAAAAACCCTAAAAACTCTGAAAAATCCGAAAAATCCATAAAAACTCCTAAAATCATAAAAAACCCTAAAAACCCCAAAAAACACTAAAAACTCTAAAAACCCTTAAAACCCCTAAAAATGGTAAAAACTCTAAAAAATCTCAAAAACCCTAAAAACTCAAAAAAAAACCTAGAAAACCCAAAAAACCGTGAAAAACCCAAAAAGACACTAAAAACTGTGAAAAACCCTAAAACCTATCAAAATCAATAAAAAATCTAAAAACCATAAGATTCCTAAAAAATCCCTTAAATCACTAGAAATGTAAAAATCCCTAAAAACTATAAAACCCTTTAAAAACCCATAAAACCCAAAAAACCACTAAAAACTCTAAAAACCATTAAAACCCTTAAAAAGGTTAAAAAACTCTAAAAACAAAAAAAAACCAAAAAAATCTAAAACCCTAAGAAACCCTGAAAAAATTTAAAACCCTCGAAATCCCTAAAACCCATAAAATTCTTAAAAAACCCAAAAAAATCCCTGAAAATGTAAAAGACCCTAAAAAACCATTGAAATCCATAAAAAACCTTAAAAATCATAAAAACCCTAAAAAACCATTAAAATCCACTAAAAAATCTAAAAAACCCCCAAAGACCCCAAAAACCGTAAAAACCCCTAAAACCTTGAAAAAATCAAAAAATCCGGAAAATCCCTAAAAACCCTAAAACCCATAAAAATCCAAAAAAATCCATAAAAATCCATGAAATTGTAAAAATCTCTAAAAACCCTCGAAAACCCCTGAAAACCATAAAACACCAAAAAATCCCTAAACACCCTAGAAAACCCTAGAAAGCCCTAAAATCCCAGAAAATGTGAAAAACCCTAAAAACCTTGAAAACCCCTTAAAACCATAAATACCCATAAAAACCTTAAAAACCATGAAAACCCAAAAAACCACTAGTAACACTAAAAACCTAATAAACCCTAAAAAACTTAAAAAATACCAAAAACCAAAAAGGCTCTAAAACCTTGAAAAACCCTAAAACCCCCTGGAAACCACAAAAAAACCCTAAAACCATAAAAAACCCTAAAACCCATAATAACCTGAAAAAACCACTAAAAACTATAAAAATACTTTTAAATACTAAAAATGTTAAAAAATAGAAAAAAAATAAAAACCTTGAAAACCCAAAAAGACCTTGAAAACCCCTAAAAATCGTGAAATCCCTCAAAATCCCTAAAAACCTTTAAAAATCATACAAACCCTAAAATCCAAAAATCCCTGAAAACGTAAAAACCCTAAAAACTAATGAAAATAATAAAAATCCCTAAAAACTATAAAAAACCCCCCAAAACCCTTAAAAACCATAAAACCCACTAAAAAATCTAAAAACCTTCAAATCCCCTAAATTTAAAAAAAACAAAAACCCCTTAAAACCCTAAAAACCCAAAACACCCTTAACACTCTGAAAAATCCTAAAAACCCTAAAAAAACACGAAAAACTGCTAAAATCCCTATAATTCCCTAAAAACCCTTAAAATCCCTAAAAATAATAAAAATCCTAAAAAAGGCCTAAAAAACCCTCAAATGGTAAAAACCCCTAAAAACCTTAAAAACCCTCTGAAAACCATAAAACCACTAAAAAACTTAAAAACCCCAAAAAACACAAAAAAACCACTAAAAACTCTAAAAAACCCTTAAAGCCCCTAAAAAAGTTTAAAATGTTAAAAACAACTAAAATCCGTTAAAACCCTACAAAATAAAAAAGAGTAAAAACCCAAAAAGGCCTAAAAACCCTAAAAAACCCTACAAGCCCTAAAACCCCTAAAAGATCCTAAAACTCCTATAAATCCCTAAAAACACTAAAAACACCTAAAACCATAAAAAACTTAAAATTCAAAAAAATCCTTAAAAACGTAAAAAACCCTAAAAACCCTCCTTAAAAACCATAAAACCCCCAAAACCCACTAAAAACTATGCAAACCATTAAAACACTTAAATTCCAAAAAAATTAAAAAACTATAAAAAACCTTAAAAACCCCAAAATACTAAAAAAAACCCCTAAAACCCAAAGAGATCATAAAACCCTAAAAAAAACCAAAAAACCCTAAAATATGTTAAAAATCCCTAAAACCCCTCAAAATCCCTAAAAACCTAAAAACTATAAAAATCTTTAAAAATCACTAGAAATCCCTACAAATGTATGAAATACTAATAACCCTGAAAAACCCCAAAAAACCAAAAAAACCCCTAAAAACCTAAAAACCCTAAAAACATAAAAAAACCCAAAAAACAACTAAAAACTATAAAAACCCTTACAACCCCTAAAAACATTAAAAACATTAAAAATATTAAAAAACTCTAAAAACCCTTAAAATACAAAAATGCTCTAAAAACCCTAAAAGGAAAACAAGACACTAAAAACCATGAAAACCCCTAAAAACCCTCAAAATCCCTACAATACATAAAAATAGATAAAAACCCTAAAAATCCCTAAAAATCATAAAAACTGCAAAAACATTAAAAACCCTAAATACCCATAAAACCATAAAACCCACAAAAAACTATTAAACCCATTAAAACCCTGAAAACCCTTAGAAGCCCTAAAAATCCCTAAAAACCCTAAAAACCCTAAAGACCATAAAAATAGTTAGAAATCCCCAAAAATACTTGAAAATGTAAAAACCCCTAAAAACAAAAAAAAACTCTAAAAACCTTAAAACCCATAAAAACCCTAAAACCCAAAAAACTATAAAAAGACTAAAACTCCTAAAAATTTTAAAAACAGTAAAAACCTTTATGACCCTTGAAAATAAAAAACCCCTAAAAACCTAAAAACACCATAAAAAACCCAAAAAACCCCCAAAAACCACGAAAACCCTAAAAAACTTCAAAATACCTAAAACTCCAAGAAAACTCTAAAAACTATAAAAATTATAAAAAGATCTTAAAATCCCTGAAAAGAGTAACAGAACCTAAAAAACCTGAAAACCAAAAAAATCCTTGAAATCTTAATAACCCATAAAACCCATAAAATCCACTAAAAACCTTAAAACCTTGAAAATTTAAAAACTCTAAAACCTAAAAAACCCTAAAAACTCAAAAAAACCATTAAAAACCTAAAAACGACCCTAAAATCCTAAAAACCCCTCAAAAATCTAATAACCCTAAAAATACCAAAAAACCCAAAAAATCATAAAAATTATAAAAAGGCCCTAAAAATCCTTGAAAACGTAGAAAACCCTAAAAACCCTAAAAACCCCTAAAATAAAAAAACCCCCTAAAAAATTAAAAACCCATAAAACCCTAAAAACTACTAAAAACTTTAAAGACCCTTTAAACCCCTAAAAATGTTAAAAAATGGTAAAAACTCTAAAAATCCTTAAAAAACCTAAAAAAACTCAAAAAAATCCTTTAAACCCAAAAGAACCTAAAAACCCAAAAAAAAATCGTAAAAACCTGAAAGATCATAAAAACCCCCATAATCCCTAAAAACAATAAAAAACCTATCACCATAAAAATCCTAAAAAACCCTAAAAAATAACTGGAAACATAAAAATGCCTAAAACCCTAACCCCCCTAAAACTCCAAAAAACCATAAAAAACCCTAAAAACCATAAATATCCTAAAAACCCAATAAAAAATATAAAAACCCTTAAATTCCCAAAAAACGTTAAAATGTTAAGAAACTTAAAAGTCCTTAAAACCCTAAAAAACACAAAAAAGCCTAAAATCCCAAAAAGACCCTAAAAACCATGAAAATCCTAAAACCCCTCAAAATCCCTAAAAAACCTAAAAACCCATAAAACCATAAAAATCCTAAAAATTGCTTAAAATCCATGAAAATGTTTAAAACCCCAAAACCTTGAAAGACACCACAAAACCATAAAACCCTAAAAACATTAAAAAAGCTATAAACCCACAAAAACCCTAAAAACCACTAATAACTCTAAAAACCTTTTAAACCCGTAAAAACATTAAAAAACTGTAAAAAACCTTAAAACCCAAAAAAAAAACCCAAACATACCCCTAAAACATAAAAAAGACCCTAAAAATCTTGAAAACCCAAAAAACCCTCAAAAACCCTAAAAAAAATTAGAATCCTAAAAAGCCCTAAAATCCCTAAAAATGTAAAAATCCCTAAAAACCCTGAAAACCCCGGAAACAATAAAAACCCCTAAAATCATAAAACCCTGAAAAATCCATAAAAACCAAAAGACCAACAAAAAACTCTGAAACCCTTGAACAACCCTTAAAAATGTTAAAAACTATAAAAAAACCTTAAAAACCCTAAAAAATCTAAATAAAAACCCTAAAACCCAAAACGACCCAAAAAAACCCAAAAAAAACCCTAAAAACCATGAAAACCAATAAAAACCCTCAAAATCTCTAAAATCCCTAAAAACCTTACACACCATAAAAATCCACAAAAATCCTTAGAAATCCCTGAAAACGTAAAACCCTAAAACCCTTGAAAAACCCCAGAAAACCACAAAATCCATTAAAAACCTAAAAAACAATAAAAACACATAAAACCCCTAAAACCAATAAAAACTATAAAACCCCTTTAAAACCCTAAAAATGTTAAAAACAATAAAAAACCTTTAAAACCCTAAAAACTCCAAAAAAAACCTAAAAACCCAAAAAGACACTAAAACCCTGAAAAGCCCAGAAATCCCTAGAAAACCCTGAGAACCCCTAAAAACACTCAAAATCCCAAAAAACATGAAAAACCAGAAATTTTTAAAAAATCCCTAATAATCAATGAGAACATAATAAACCCTAAAAACATTGAAAAACCCCTAAAAACTATAAAAACCCTAAAAACCCATAATAACTCTAATACACTTAACAACCCAAAAAATCTCTAAAAACCTGTAAAACCCCTAAAAATGTTAAAATACTCTAAAAAACTTAAAACCCTGAAAAACTCAAAAAACCCCTAAAAACCTCAAAAGATCCTAAAACCCCAGAAAAACCCTAAAACCCCTAAAAAACCCTAAAAACCATCAAAATTCCTAAAAACCCTAAAAACCATAAAAATCCTAAAAAATCCCTCAAAATAAATGGAAATGTAAAAAACACTAAAAACCTTGAAAATTCCTTAAAACCCATAAAAACCCCTAAAAACCTTAAAAACTCTAAAAAACTAAAAAACCCCCTAAAAACTCTAAAAATCATGTAAACCCCTAAAAGCTTTAAAAAACATTAAAAAAACTCTAAAAACCTTTAAAACCCTAAAAAACTCAAGGAAATCCCAAAAACCCCCAAAAGACCCTAAAAACCATAAAACCCCCTAAAATCACCAAAAAACACTAGAAACCCATAAATACCCACAAAATCATTAAAAACACTAAAACCCCTAAAAACCATAAAAACCCTAAAAAATCCATAAAAATCTGAAGAACCCCCTAAAACCAGAAAACCCCCTAAAATGTTAAAAACCCCTAAAAACCCTAAAAATCCCTAAAACCCTAAAAATCCCTAAAAACCATAAAAATCCCTAAAAACCATAAAAATCCAAAAATCCCTAAAAATATCAAAAAACATAAAAAACCCTAAAAACCCTAAAAACTCCCTGAAAACTATAAAAAACATAAAATCCTTAAAAACCCCTAAAACACATCAAAACACTAAAAATGGCTAAAAACTCTAAAAACCATTAAAACCCCTAAAGAGATTTAAAATGTTAAAAATCTCTGGAAAAACATAAAAAAATAAAAAAACTCCGAAAAAACCCTAACAACCCATAAAGACCCTAAAAACCTTGAAAACCCCTAAAACCCTAAAAGCCTAAAAACCCCTAAAAACCCTAAAAACCATAAAAATTATAAAAAGGACCTAAAAATATGTGAAAAAAAACCTAAGAACCCTGAAAACCCCCTGAAAACCATAAAACCCCTAAAAACCTTAAAAAAACTCTAAAAATGCTAAAAACACTAAAATAATCAAAAATCCCTAAAAAACCAAAAGATCCTAAAAACCTTGAAAACCCGTAAAAACCCTAAAAAACCTGAAATCCCTAAAAACCCTAAAAACACAAAAAACCTAAAAAAGCCGCAAAAATCCATGAAAACATAAAATGCCATAAAACCCTGGAAAACCTTAAAAAACCATAAAAACCCAAAAAAATCAAAAACCTACTAAAAACTCTAAAACCCGTTAAACACCTAAAAACATTAAAAATGATAAAAAAAACTGTAAAAAACTTTAAAAACCCTAAAAAAATCAAAAAAACCCTCAAACCGCAAAAAAGGCCCTAAATCCCCTAAAAATCCCTAAAACCCCTAAAAACCCTCAAAAACACTAAAAACTATAAAAATCCTACAAAATCCCAAAAAATAACTGAAAATTGTAAAAAACACTAAAAGCCTTGAAAACCATAAATACCCAACTTGGTGTGTTGGTTGGGATTTACATTTGGTCAGGTGTATTTTGATTGATTTTATGGTTGAGATGATTTTTTTGGTTCTATGTTTATTGGTGGTAGCGTGCCCAGTTCTCTTGTGTAAGATTTCAAATCTGTTTGTCATTGGTTTGGGCATAATATGCATGTTCATGCTTCTGGTTCCTCAGCTTCATCTTTGTTTTACGTTGTTGATGAATGTCTAGTTAAGTTGTGTTGTGTTCTGGTTGCTATGTTGGGATGTGGATTCCTCAGATGTGGCTAGTTTGGCCCTGAGTCGTTGTTGGTACTGGATATTGGTTTTGTTTCGAGGTGTTGGGCATTGTCTAGCCATGATGTGCGAGTAGTGGGTCGCTGGAGGGACTATCTGGCTCTGGGATTGAACAAGGAGTTATGGGTGCTGCAGATTGGTTCTAGGAATGGGTTCTTATGGTCCTGTTTTTCTAGTTGTGCTACTAAGTGTGAAATGCTGGGAGCTAGCTGGTTACGAGGTGATGGTTGCTGTTTGGATGGGGTGTGATGAAGGTGATGTTTATGATTTTGATGATGGTGGTTCTATGTTGCTAGCGGTGGATCTGCATGGTAAGGGTGTGATGAATGATGGGAACTGTTTTGTGGGATGCTGGTTGTTGATTTTCTGGGAGGTATTGATGGGTATGATTTTTAATTTCTTCTATATCAGGTTATTTGGGTGTTTTTTGGGTTTCTTGGGGGGGTTTTGGGTTCTGTGGGGGTGTCTAGGGTTTTTTGGGTGTGGGTTGATTGACCTCGCCCCTCCCTTGTTTGCTTTGTCTTTTTTCTCATAAATTTGGGGTGGGGCAAGAATAGCCTTCTTCTGAACCTACATTTCCCTAAAAAAACAAAAAAAAACACTAAAAACCGAAAAATAACTTGAAAACCCTAAAAATCCCAAAAAACATAAAAAAGCCTAAAACCCACAAAATCCCTAAAAACCCTAAAAACATAAAAACCATAAAAATCGTAAAAAATTCCTAAAAATCACTGAAAATGTAAGAAACTCTAAAAACCCCTAAAAACACACAAAACCCCTAAAAACACACAAAACACCTAAAAACCACTAAAAACACTAAAAACTCTTAAAACCAAAAAATGTTAAAAAATGATAAAAAATCTAAAAACCACAAAACCCTAAAAAACTCAAAAATCCCCTAAAAACCCGAAAGATCCTAAGAACCCTGGAAACCCCTAAAAACCCTAAAACCCCTCAAATTCCCTAAAAACCCTAAAACCCCTCAAATTCTCTAAAAACCCTAAAACCCCTAAAGACCACAAAAATCCCAAAACCCCTGAAAGATCCTAAAACCCCTGAAAGATCCTAAAACCCCTGTAAATCCCTAAAAACACTAAAAACCCTAAAACCATAAAAATATTAAAATTCAAAAAAAAATCCTTAAAAACGTAAAAAATCCTAAAAACCCTCCTTAAAAACCATAAAACCCCCAAAACCCAATAAAAACTATGCAAACCATTAAAACCCTTAAAATTCCAAAAACATTAAAAAACTATAAAAAACCTTAAAAACCCAAAAATACTAAAAAAAACCCTAAAACCCAAAGAGACCATAAAACCCTAAAAAACCTAAAAACCCCTAAAACCCCTCAAAATCCCTAAAAAACTAAAAACTATAAAAATCCTTCAAAAACCCTAGAAATCCCTACAAATGTAAATCCTAATAAACCTGAAAAACCTTAAAAAACCAAAAAAAACCCTAAAAACCTTAAAACCCTAAAAACATAAAAAACCCAAAAAACAACGAAAAACTATAAAAACCTTTAAAACCCCTAAAAACATTAAAAACATTAAAAACATTAAAAAACTCTAAAAACCCTTAAAATCCAAAAATACTCTAAAACACCCTAAAATTAAAAAAAGACACTAAAAACAATGAAAAACCCTAAAAACCCTCAAAATCCCTACAAAACAGAAAAATCGATAAAAACCCTAAAAATCCCTGAAAATTATAAAAACTGAAAAAACATTAAAAACCCTAAATACCCATAAAACCATAAAACCCACAAAAAATCTTAAACCCATTAAAACCCCTAAATACATTAAAAATATTTAAAAAACTCTAAAACCATTAAAACCCCTAAAAAACTCAAAAAATATCCAAAAACTAAAAAATACCCTAAAAACCACGAAAACCCTAAAACCCTGAAAACCCTTATAAGCCCTAAAAATCCCTAAAAATCCCTAAAAACCCTAAATACTATATAAATCGTTAGAAAACCCCAAAAATACTTGAAAATGTAAAAACCCCTAAAAACAAAAAAACCTCTAAAAACCTTAAAACCCATAAAAACCCTAAAACCCAAAGAAAACTATAAAAACTAAAACTCCTAAAAATTTTAAAAATAGTAAAAACCTTTAAGACTCTAGAAAAAAAAACCCCTAAAAACCAAAAAAGACCATAAAAAACCCCAAAACCCCCTAAAAACCACGAAAACCCTAAAAAAATACTAAAAACTTTAAAAGCCCCCAAAACCCAAAAAACCCATAAAATCATAAAACCCCCTAAAAAATTAAAAACCCATAAAACCCTAAAAACTACTAAAAACTTTAAAGACCCTTTAAACCGCTAAAAATTTTAAAAAACTTTAAAAACTCTAAAAATCCTTAAAAAACCTAAAAAAACTCAAAAAAATCCTTAAAACCCAAAAGACCCTAAAAACCCAAAAAATCATAAAAAACCTGAAAGATCATAAAAACCCTCATAATCCCTAAAAATAATAAAAACCCTATCACCATAAAAATCCTAAAAAAACCCTAAAAAATAACTGGAAACATAAAAATGACTAAAACCCTATACCCCCCTAAAACTCCTAAAAACCATAAAAAACCCTAAAAACCATAAATATCCTAAAAACACAATAAAAAATATAAAAAACCCTTAAATTCCCTACAAATGTTAAAATGTTAAGAAACTTTAAAAGTCCTTAAAACCCTAAAAAACTCAAAAAAGCCTAAAATCCAAAAAAGACCCTAAAAACCATGAAAATCCTAAAATCCTTCAAAATCCTTAAAAAACCATAAAAATCCTAAAAATTGCTTAAAATACATGAAAATGTTTAAAACCCAAAAACCTTGAAAGACACCACAAAACCACAAAACCCTAAAAACATTAAAAATTCTATAAACCCACAAAAACCCTAAAAACCACTAATAACTCTAAAAAGCTTTTAAACCCCTAAAAACATTAAAAAACTCTAAAAAACCTTAAAACCCAAGAAAACCCAAAAAATACCCCTAAAACCGAAAAAAGACCCCAAAAACCTTGAAACCCTATAAAACCCTCAAAATCCCTAAAACCCTCAAAATCCCTAAAAATAATTAGAATCCTAAAAGGCCCTAAAATCCCTAAAAATGTAAAAATCCCTAAAACCCCTGAAAACCCCCAGAAACAATAAAAACCCATAAAACCATAAAACCATGAAAAATCCATAAAACTAAAAAGACCAACCAAAAACTCTAAAACCTTTAAACACCCTTAAAAAACGTTAAAAACTATAAAAAACCTTAAAACCCCTAAAAAAATCTAAATAAAAACCCTAAAACCCAAAAGGACCCAAAAAAACCCAAAAAACCCCTAAAAACCACGAAAACCAATAAAAACCCTCAAAATCTCTAAAATCCCTAAAAACATTACAAACCATAAAAATCCAAAAAAATCCTTAGAAATCCCTGAAAACGTAAAACCCTAAATCCCCTGAAAAACCCCAGAAAACCATAAAATCCCTTAAAAACCACAAAAAACTATAAAAACACATAAACCCCTAAAACCAATAAAAACTATAAAAACCCTTTAGAACCCTGAAAATGTTAAAAACATTAAAAAACCTTTTAAACCCTAAAAACTCAAAAAAAGCCTAAAAACCCAAAAAGACCCTAAAACCCCGAAAAGCCCAGAAATCCCTAGAAAACCCTGAGAACCCCTAAAAACATTCAAAATCACAAAAAACATGAAAAACCATAAATTTTTAAAAAATCCCTAATAATCAATGAAAACATAATAAACCCTAAAAACATTGAAAAAACCCTAAAAACGCTAAAAACCCTAAGAACCCATAATAACTCTAAATACACTTAACAACCCAAAAAATCTCTAAAAACCTGTAAAACCGCTAAAAATGTTAAAATACTCTAAAAAACTTAAAACCCTGAAAAACTCAAAAAAACCCCTAAAAACCCAAAAAGATCCTAAAACCCCAGAAAAACCATAAAAACCCAAAAAAACCCTAAAAACCATCAAAATTCCTAAAAACAATAAAAACCATAAAAATCCTAAAAAAATCCATCAAAATCAATGGAAATGTAAAAAACACTAAAAACCTTGAAAATTCCATAAAAACCATAAAAACCCCTAAAAACATTAAAAAATCTAAAAAACTCTAAAAAACCTAAAAACCCACTAAAAACTCAAAAAATCATGTAAACCCCTAAAAGCTTTAAAAAACATTAAAAAAACTCTAAAAACCTTTAAAACCCTAAAAAACTCAAAGAAATCCCAAAACCCCAAAAAAGACCCTAAAAATCATAAAACCTCCTAAAACCATCAAAAAACCTGGAAACCCATAAATACCCACAGAATCATTAAAAACACTAAAACCCCTAAAAACCATAAAAACCCTAAAAAGCCAAAAAAATACCAGAAAATATAAAAAACCCTAAAAATATGAAGAACCCACTAAAACCAGAAAAACCCCTAAAATGTTAAAAACCCTAAAAACCCATAAAAACCCTTAAAACCACTCAAACCTTAAAAAACCTTAAATCCCCTAAAACATTTAAAATGTTAAAACACTAAAAAAACCTTAAAAATCCCAAAAAATTAAAAAGACTCTAGAAACCCCAAAAGTCTCTAAAACCCCCCCAAAACCCTAAGAGTCCTAAAAATCCCTAAAACCCTCAAAATACCTAAAAGCCATAAAAATCCCTAAAAACCATAAAAATCTTAAAAAGACCTAAAAATATCAGAAAACGTAAAAAACCCAAAAAACCCTAAAACTCCCTGAAAACTATAAAAAACATAAAACCCTTAAAAACCCTAAAACACATCAAAACACTAAAAATGACTAAAAACTCTAAAAACCATTAAAACCCCTAAAGAGATTAAAAATGTTAAAAATCTCTGGAAAAATGTAAAAACATAAAAAACTCAGAAAAAAAACCTAACAACCCATAAAGACCCTAAAAACATTGAAAACCCCTAAAACCCTAAAATCCTAAAAACCCCTAAAAACCCTTAAAATCCCTAAAACCCCGAAAAACCCTAGAAACCATTAAAATTATAGAAAGGACCTAAAAATCTGTGAAAAAACCCTAAGAACCTTGAAAACCCCATGAAAACCATAAAATACCTAAAACCTTAAAAAACTCTAAAAATGCTAAAAAAATTATAAAAATCTTAAAACTCTAAAAACCTTTTAAACCCCTAAACATGTTAAATTTTTAAAAAAACTCTCAAAATGCTTAAAACACTAAAATAATCAAAAATCCTGAAAAAACCAAAAGATCCTAAAAACCCTGAAAACATAAAATGTCATAAAACCCCTGAAAACCTTAAAAAACCATAAAAACCCAAAAATATCAAAAACCTAATAAAAACTCTAAAACCCATTAAACACCTAAAAATAGTAAAAATGATAAAAAAACTCTAAAAAACATTAAAAACCCTAAAAAAACAGAAAATCCTAAAACCCCAAAAAGGCCCTAAATCCCCTAAAAATCCCTAAAACCCCTAAAAACCCTCAAAAAACACTAAAAACTATAAAAATCCTATGAAATCCCTAAAAATAACTGAAAATTGTAAAAAACACTAAAATCCTTGAAAACTATAAAAACCATAAAAACCCAGCTTGGTTTGTTGGTTGGGCTTTACATCTGGTCAGGTGTATTTTGATTGATTTTATGGTTGAGATGGTTCTTTTTGGTTCTATGTTTATTGGTGGTGGCGTGCTCAGTTCTCTTGTGTAGGATTTCAAATCTCTTTGTCATTGGTTTGCGCAGAAGATGCATGTTTGTGCTTCTGGTTCCTCAGCTTCATCTTTGTTTTACACTCTTGATGAATGTCTAGTTAAGTTGTGTTGCGTTCTGGTTGCTATGTTGGGATGTAGATTCCTGAGTTATGGCTGGTTTGGTCATGAGTTGTTGTTGGTACTGGATATTGGTTTTGTTTCGAGGTGTTGGGCATTGTCTATCCATGATGTGCGAGTAGTGGGTCGCTGGAGGGACTGTCTGGCTCTGGGATTGAACAAGGAGTTATGGGTGCTGTAGATTGGTTCTAGTCATGGGTTCTTATGGTCCTGTTTTTCTGGTTGTGCTACTAGGTGTGAAATGCTGGGAGCTGGCTGGTTAGGAGGTGATGGTTGCTGTTTGGATGGGGTGTGATGAAGGTGATGTTTATGATTTTGATGTTGGTGGTTCTATGTTACTGGCGGTGGATCTGCATGGTAAGGGGGTGATGAATGATGGGAACTGTGTTGCAGTATGCTGGTTGTTGATTTGCTGGGAGGTACTGATGGATATGAATTTAAATTTCTTCTATATCTGGTTATTTGGGTGTTTTTTGGGTTTCTTGGGGGTTTTTGGGTTCCGTGGGGGTGTCTAGGGTTTTTTTGGGTGTGGGTTGATTGACCTCGCCCTTCCATTGTTTGCTATGTCTTTTTTTTGTAATACATTTGGGGGGGGGGGGAAGAATAGCCTTCTTCTGCTCCTACATTTCCCTAAAAATAAAAAAAAATACTAAAAACCCAAAAATAACTTGAAAACATTAAAAATCTCAAAAAACATAAAAAATCCTAAAACCCACAAAATCCTTAAAAACCCTAAAAAACCTTAAAAACCATAAAAATCCTTAAAAATACCTGAAAATGTAAGAAACTATAAAAACCCCTAAAAACACACAAAACCCCTAAAAACCACTAAAAACACTAAAAACTCTTAAAACCATAAAATGTTAAAAAATGATAAAAACTCTAAAAACCATAAAACCCTAAAAAACTCAAAAATCCCCTAAAAACCCAAAAGATCCTAAGAACCCTGAAAACCCCTAAAAACCCTAGAACCCCTCAAATTCCCTAAAAACCCTAAAACCCCTAAAGACTAAAAAAGCCCTGAAAACCCCCTAAACATCCCTGTAAATGCAAAAACCCTAAAAACACTGGAAAACCCCTTAAAAATATAAAACCACTAAAACCTTTTTAACCCTAAAACCCCAAAAAAAACCCACTAAAAACTCTAAAAACCATTAAAACTCCTAAAAATGTTAAAAACATTAAAAAAAATTAAAACCCTACAAAACTAAAAAAACAACTAAAAACCCCAAAATACACTAAAAACCCTGAACAGCCCGAAAATCACTAAAAATCCATGAAACCCCTACAACCCTAAAAATAACAAAAAAACCTCTAAACCCATTAAAATCCTAAAAAATCCCTAAAATTCCCTCAAAACTTCAAAAACTCTAAAATTTTATAAACCCCCCTAAAAACTATAAATCTCCTATAAACCTTAAGAATCCCTAAAACCCCAAAAAAACCCTAAAACCACTAAAAACTCTAAAACCCTTAAACCCCCTACAAATGTTAAAAATTGTTAAAAAACTCTAATAACCATAAAACCACAAAAAACTCCAAAAAAAACCCTACAAACCCAAAAGACCCTAAAAACACTAAGAAACGCTAAAACTCTAAAAAAGCATTAAAACACTCAAAATCCATAAAAACACTAAAAACCATAAAACCATAAAATCCTAAAAATTCACTTAAAATCACTGTAAATGAAAAAACTCTAAAAACCCTGAAAAAACCCCTCAAAACCACTCGAAACCATAAAACCCCCTAAAAACCATAAAACCCTAAAAACCCATGAAAACCCTAAAACCCACTAAAAACTCTAAAAATGCCTAAAACCACAAATTTTTTTAAAAACTTTTAAAAACTCTATAATAATTTAAAAACCCTAAGAAACTCAAAAAAAACCATAAAAACCCAAGAAGTCCCAAAAACACTGAAAAACCCTAAAACCCCTAAAAACAATGAAAAACTCTCAAAATCCATAAAAACCCTAAAAAACTCTAAAAACCATAAAAATCCCTAAAAATCCCTTAAAATGTAAAAACCCATTAAAAACCTCTGAAAACAATAAAAAACTTAAAAAACCTAAAACCCTATAAAACCCACCAAAAAATCTAAACCCCCTTAAACCCCTAAAAACATTAAAAATGTTGAAAAACTTCAAAAAATCATAAATGGCCTAAAAAACCCAAAAAACCCTAAAAGCCAAAAGAAACCTAAAAACCCTGAAAGAACCTAAACGCCCTAAAAACATGAAAAGCCCAAAAACAAATCAAAATCCCTAAAATCCCTAAAAACTTGAAAGACCATAAAAATCCTAAAAAACTGAAAAAATGTAAAAAATCCAAAAAACCCGGAAAAAAACCCAAAAAACCATAAAAATCCTAAAAACCCATAAAAACACTAAATCCTACTAAAAACTATAAAACCCTAAAAACCCCTAAAACATTAAAAATGTTAGAAAAGTATAAAAACCCTAAAAACGCAACCCCCCCCCCCCAATCCAAAAAGGCCCTAAAAATCTTGAAAAACTCAAAAAACCTGGAAAAAACCTAAAAAATATAAAAATCCTCAAAATCCAAAGAACCCCCCAAAACCCTAAAATCCCTAAAAACCATAAAACCCCTAAAAACCTTGAAAACTCAAAAAACCCATAAAAATACTAAAACCCACTAAAAACTCTAAAAACCCTTTAAACCCCTAAAAACGTTAAAAACTAGAAAACCCCCAATAACTCAAAAAACCCTAAAAAACCAAAAAGGCCCTAAAAACCTTGAAAACCCATATAAATCCATGAAAACCCTAAAAACCCTAAAAAACAATAAAAAACAAAAAGTCCTCAAAAATACCAAAAAATCCATGAAAACGTAAAAACCCCTAAAACACCCTGAAAACCATAAACACCTCTAAAAACCTTAAAACTTCCAAAAACCCATAAAAACCCTATAAACCCACTAGAAAGTCTAATAACCCTTAAACCCCTAAAAATGTTAAAAACATTAAAAACTCTAAGAAACATTTAAACCTATGAAAAACTAAAAAAACCCATAAAAACCCAAAAGACCCTAAAAACCTAAACAAAACTGGAAAATCCTGGCATGTAAAAAAAATATTGAGAAACCCCCAAAAAATTCCTAAAAAGCCTATAAAACCTCAAAAAACATATAAATCCTAAAATAACCCTAAAAATCCCTAAAAATGTAAAAATCCCTAAAAACCATAAACACCATTAAAAACCTTAAAAATCCTAAAAACCCATAGAAACCTAAAAAACCCACTAAAAACTTTAAAAACACTTAAAACCTCTAAAAATGTTAAAAAAGTTTAAAAACTCTAAAACCCTTAAAACAAAAAAAAAACTAAAAAGAAACCTAAAAACCCAAAAAGAAACTAAAACCATTAAAACCCTAAAACCCTAAAAAACCCTGAAAACCATAAAATTCATAAAATTCCTAAAATCCCTAAAAATTTAAAAAACCCTAAAAACTCTAAAAACCATTAAAAACCATACAAACCACTAAAACATTAAAATAAACCTAAACAGCCACAAAAATCCAAACAAAACACTAAAAACTCTTAAGATACTTAAAACCCCTAAAATGATAAAAACGTTAAAAAACTCTAAAAATCATAAAAACCTTGAAAACTCAAAAAAAAACCCAGAAAAACCAAAAGACACTAAAAATCCTAAAAACCCCTGAAACGCCTAAAAACTCTGAGAAGCCCTAAAAACCCTCAAAATCCCTAAAAAACCTAAAAGGCCCTAAAATCCATAAAAATACAAAAAATTCCAAAAATCACTTAAAATGTAAAAAAACCCTAAAAACCATACAACCCTAAAACCTTAAAAACCCATAAAAAACCATAAAACCCCAAAAAAACCACTTAAAACACTAAAAATACTTAAACCCCTACAAATGTTTAAAAATTTAAAAAAAATTCTAAAAAACCTTAAAAACCCTAAAAACCCTAAAAACACAGAAAAACCATAAAACCCTCAAAATCCTAAGAAATCCTAAAAAACCATAAAACCATTAAATTCCTAAAACATTCCAAAAAACCCCTAAATATATAAAAACCCTAAAACCCTAAAAACCCATTGAAAACCATATAAACACCTAAAAACCTTAAAAACCAAGAAAACCTATAAAAACCCACTAAAACTCTAGAATCCCTTAAAACCCATAAAAAGGTTAAAAATGTTAAAAAACTCAAAAAAGCTTTAAAACCCTAAAAACTCAAAAAACCCTCAAACCCCTAAAAACAGCTAAATCCCTAAAAAACCCTGAAAACCCTGAAAACCCCTCAAAATCACTAAAACTCTGTAAAAACCATAAAAATCCTAAAATGGACCTAAAAATACATGAAAACATAAGAAAACCTAAAACTCCTTGGAAACCACAAAAAACCCTAAAACCATAAAAAACCCTAAAACCCATAATAACCTGAAAAAACATCTAAAAACTATAAAAATCCTTATAAATACTAAAAATGTTAAAAAAAATACAAAAAATACAAAAAACAATAAAAACCTTGAAAACCCAAAAAGACCCTGAAAACCCCTAAAAACCGTAAAATCCCTCAAAACCCCTCAAAATCCATAAAAACCTTTAAAAAGCATACAAACCCTAAAATTCCAAAAATCCCTGAAAACTTAAAAACCCTAAAAACTAATGAAAACAATAAAAATCCCTAAAAACTATAAAAAACCCCAAAACCCCTTAAAAACCATAAATCCCACTAAAAAATCTAAAAAACTTCAAATCCCCTAAAATTTTTAAAAAACACCAAAAACCCCTTAAAACCCTAAAAACCCAAAACACCCTTAATACTATGAAAAATCCTAAAAACCCTAAAAAACTCGAAAAATTGCTAAAATCCCTAAAAACCCCTAAAACCATAAAAATACCTAAAAACCCTTACATTGTTGATGAATGTCTAGTTAAGTTGTTTTGCATTCTGGTTGCTCTGTTGGAATGTGGATTCCTGAGTTGTGGCTAGTTTGGTAGTGAGTCATTGTTGGTGTTGAATATTGGTTTTTTTTCGAGGTTTGCACATTGTCTAGTGATGATGTGCGAGTAGTGGGTTGCTGGTGGAACTATCTTGCTCTGGGTTTGAACAAGGAGTTATGGGTGCTGCAGATTGGTTCTAGGCGTGGGTGCTTGTGGTCCTGTTTTTCTGGTTGTTCTACTAGGTATGAAATGCTAGGAGCTGGCTGGTTAGGAGGTGATGGTTGTTGGAATCTGAGTTGTTGGGTGATGGTTGCAACTTGGATGGGGTGTGATGAAGGTGATGTTTATGATTTTGATGCCGGTAGTTCTATGTTGCTGGTGGTGGATCTTCATGGTAAGGAGGTGAAGAATGATGGGAACTATGTTGCGGGATGCTGGTTGCTGATTGGCTGGGAGGTACTGATGGATATGATTTTCAATTTCTTCTATATCTGGTTATTTGGGTGTTTTTTGGGTTTCTTGGGGGGTTTTTGGGTTCCGTGAGGGTGTCTAGGATTTTTTCGGTGTGGGTTGATTGACCCCGCCCCTCCCTTGTTTGTTTTTTCTTTTTTCTAATAATTTTTTTTTGGGCGGGGGGGGGGGGGCAAGAATAGCTTGGTTCTGCACCTACATTTCCCTAAAAAACAAAAAAACACTAAAAACCCAAAAATAACTTGAAAACCCAAAAAATCCCCAAAAACATAAAAATGCCTAAAACCCAAAAAATCCCTAAAAACCCTAATAAACCATAAAAACCATAAAAATCCTAAAAAATCCCTAAAATCCCTAAAAATGTAAGAAACTCTGAAAACCCCAAAAAACACACAAAACCCCTGAAACCCACTAAAAACACTAAAAACTCTTAAAACCATAAAAATGTTAGAAAATGATAAGAACTCTAAAAACCATAAAACCCTAAAACCTTTCAAATTCCCTAAAAACCCTAAGAACCCTAAAAACCACAAAAATCCCGAAAACCCCCTAAACATCCCTGTAAATGAAAAAACCCTAAAAAACTAGAAACCCCTTAAAAATATAAAACCACTAAAACCTTATTAACCCTAAAACCCTAAAAAACCACTAAAAACTCTAAAAACGCTTAAAACATAAAAAAATATTAAAACCCTAAAAAACTCAAAAAAAAAACAACAACTAAAAACCCCAAAATACGCTAAAAATTCTGAACAACCCTAAAATCCCTAAAAATCCATGAAACCCCTAAAACCCTAAAAATAACGTAAAAACCTCTAAAACCATTAAAATCCTAAAAAATCCCTAAAATTCCCTAAAAACGTAAAAAACTCTAAAATTCTTAAAACCCCTTAAAAACTGTAAATCCCATATAAACCCTAAAAATCCATAAAAACCCATAAAACCCCTCAAAATCACTAAAAACTCCAAAACCCCTTAACCCCCTACAAATGTTAAAAATCGTTAAAAAACTCTAAAAACCCATAAAACCATAAAAAAAACTCCAAAAAACCCTACAAACCCAAAAGACCCTAAAAACACTGAAAAATCTAAAACTCTAAAAAACCCTTAAAACACTCAAAATCCATAAAAACACTAAAAACCATAAAACCATAAAATTCTAAAAATTCGCTTAAAATCACTGTAAATGAAAAAACCCTAAAAACCCTAAAAAAACCCCTCAAAACCATAAAACCCCCTCAAAACCATAAAAACTCAAAAAACCCATGAAAACCCTAAACCCACTAAAAACTCTAAAAACGCCTAAAACCACAATTTTTTTAAAAACGTTAAAAAACTCTATAATACTTTAAAAACCCCAAGAAACTCAAAAAAATCCATAAAAACCCAAAAAGTCCCCAAAACACTGAAAAACCCTAAAACCCCTAAAAATAATGAAAACTCCTCAAAATCCATAAAACCCTAAAAAACTCTAAAACCCATAAAAATCCTAAAAATACCTTAAAATGTAAAAAACCCTTAAAAACCTCTGAAAACAATAAAAACCTTAAAAACCTAAAAACCCCATAAAACCCAATAAATACTCTAACCCCCTTAAACCCCTAAAAATATTAAAAATGTTGAAAAACTTTAAAAGATCTTAAAAATATTAAAAAACCCAAAAAACCCAAAAACCCAAAATGAACCCAAAAACCCTGAAAGAACCTAAACACCCTAAAAACATGAAAATCTTAAAAACTAATCAAAATCCCTAAAATCCCTAAAAACTTGAAAAACCATAAAAATCCTAAAAATCCCAAAAAATGTAAAAAATCCAAAAAAAACTGAAAGAAAAAAAACCAAAAAATCAATAAAAACCCTAAAAACCCATAAAAACACAAAATCCCACTAAAAACTCTAAAACCCTTAAAACCCCTAAAACATTAAAAATGTTAGAAAACTATAAATACCTTAAAACCCTAAAAATTCAACCCCCCCCCCCCAATCCAAAAAAGGCCCTAAAAACCTTGAAAAAATATAAAATCCTGGAAAAACACTAAAAAAACAAAAAACTCCTCAAAATCCAAAGAACCCCTAAAAACCCTAAAACCCCAAAAAGCCCTAAAAAGCATAAAACCCCTAAAAACCTTAAAAACTCTAAAAACCCATAAAAATCCTAAAACCCACTAAAAACTCTAAAAACCCTAAAACCCCTAAAAACATTAAAAACTAGAAAAACCATAATAACTCAAAAAAAACCCTTAGAACCCAAAAAGGCCCTAAAAACCTTGAAAACCCATATAAATCCATGAAAACCCTAAAAAACCCTAAAAACAATAATAACCAAAAAAATCCTCAAAAATCCCTAAAAATCCCTGAAAACGTAAAAACCCCTAAAACACCCAGAAAACCATAAACACCTCTAAAAACCTTAAAACCTCCAAAAACCCATAAAAACCCTATAAACCCACTAGAAAGTCTAAAAACCCTTGAAACCCCTAAAAATGTTAAAAACATTAAAAACTTTAGGAATCCTTAAAACCTCTGAAAACAAAAGCCCCCTAAAAACCAAAAAAGTCCCTAAAAACCTAAACAAAAATGGAAAATCCTGCCATGTTAAAAAATATCGAAAAAACCCCAAAACCCCAAAAAATTCCTAAAAAGCCTATAAAACCCCAAAAAACATATAAATCCTAAAAAAACACTAAAAATCCCTAAAAATGTAAAAAACCCTAAAAACCCTGAAAAACCCCTAAAAACCATAAACACCATTAAAAACCTTAAAAAAACTAAAAACCCATAAAAACCTAAAAAACCACTAAAAACTTTAAAAACACTTAAAACATCTAAAAATGTTAAAAACGTTAAAAAACTCTAAAACCCTTAAAACAAAAAAAAACTAAAAAAACCTAAATAACCAAAAAGACACTAAAACCATTAAAACCCTAAAAACCCTAAAAAAACCCTGAAAACCATAAAATTCATAAAATTCTGAAAATCTCTAAAAATGTAAAAAACCCTAAAAACCCTAAAAACTATTGAAAACCATAAAAACCACTAAAACATTAAAAAAAATAGAAACACCCACAAAAATCCTAACAAACCACTAAAAACTCTTAAGATACTTAAAACCCCTAAAATGTTAAAAACGTTAAAAAACACTAAAAAATCATAAAACCCTGAAAACTAAAAAAAACCCAGAAAAACCAAAAGACCCTAAAAACCCTAAAACCCCTAAAACCCCTAAAACCCTTAAAAACCCTAAGAAGCCCAAAAAACCCTCAAAATCCCTAAAAACCCTAAAAGGCCCTAAAATCCATAAAAATATAAAAAATTCCCAAAATCAGTTAAAACGTAAAAAAAACCCTAAAAACCTGAAAACCCCCTAAAAACCATAAAACCTTAAAAACCCATAAAACCCCTGAAAGCACACTTAAAACACTAAAAATCCTTAAACCCATACAAATGTTTAAAAATTTAAAAAATTCTAAAAAACCTTAAAAACCCTAAAACCCTAAAAACCCCATGAAAACCATATAAACCCCTAAAAACCTTAAAAACCAAGAAAACCCATAAAAACCTACAAAAACTCAAGAAACACTTAAAACCCATAAAAAGGTTAAAAATGTTAAAAAACTCTAAAAAAGATTTAAAACCCTAAAAACTCAAAAAAAAACCTCAAACCCCTAAAAAACAGCTAAATCCCTAAAAAACCATGAAAAACCCCAAGACCCCTCAAAATCCCTAAAAATAAAAAAAACCATAAAAATTCTAAAATGGACCTAAAAATCCATGAAAACATAAGAAACCCTAAACACCCTGGAAACCATAAAAAACCCTAAAAATCCATAATAACCTGAAAAAACCACTAAAACCTATAAAAATCCTTATAAATACTAAAAATGTAAAAAAAATAAAAAAAAAACAATAAAAACCTTGAAAACCCAAAAGACCCTAAAAAACCCTAAAAACCCCTAAAAACCGTAAAATCCATAAAAACCCCTCAAAATCCATAAAAACCTTTAAAAAGCATACAAACCCTAAAAGACCAAAAATCCCAGAAAATGTAAAAACCCTAAAAACTAATGAAATCAATAAAAATCCCTAAAAATCATAAAAAATCCCCAAACCCTTAAAAACCATAAATCCCACTAAAAAACATAAAAACCTTCAAAACCCCTAAATTTTTTAAAAAACACTAAAAACCCCTTAAAACCATAAAAACCCAAAATGCCCTTAATACTCTGAAAAATCCCTAAAACCCTAAAAAACCCAGAAAAATGCTAAAATCCCTAAAAATCCCTAAAACCCCTAAAAATCCATAAAAACAATAAAAATCCTAAAAAAGGCATAAAAATCCTTGAAATGGTAAAGACCCCTGAAAACCTTAAAAACCCTCTGAAAACCATAAAACCCCTAAAAACCTTAAAAACCCCTAAAAACCCAAAAAAACCACTAAAAACTCTAAAAACCCTTAAAGCCCCTAAAAATGTTAAAAATGTTAAAAACAACTAAAATCCATTAAAACCCTAAAAAATAAAAATAGCCTTAAAACCCAAAAAGACCCAAAAAAACCCCAAAAACCCTACAAGCCCTAAAACCCCTGAAAGATCCTAAAACCCCTATAAATCCCTAAAAACACTAAAAACCCTAAAAACCATAAAAATCCAAAAATTCATAAAAACCCCTAAAAATGTAAAAAACCCTAAAAACCCTCCTTAAAAACCATAAAACCCCCCAAAACCACTAAAAACTATGCAAACCCTTAAAACCATTAAAATTCCAAAAACATTATAAAACTATAAAAACCTTAAAACCCAAAAATACTAAAAAAACCCTAAAACCCAAAGAGATCATAAAACCCTGAAAAACCTAAAAACCCTAACATATGTTAAAAACCACTAGAACCACACAAAATCCCTAAAAACCTAAAAACCATAAAAATCCTTAAAAATCCATAGAAATCCCTACAAATGTAAAAAATCCTAATAACCCAGAAAAACCCCAAAAACCCCAAAAACCCTAAAAACTTTAAAACCCTAAAAACATAAAAAAAAAACTCGGAAAAAAACGTAAAACTATAAAAACCCTTAAAATCCAAAAATGCTCTAAAAAACCCTAAAATGAAAAAAAAAGACACTAAAAACCATGAAAATCCCTAAAAACCCTCAAACTCGCTGTAAACCATAAAAATCATAAAAAACAAAAAAAAATCCTAAAAATTCATAAAAATCCATGAAAACACAAAAAAAACCCTAAAAACCTCAAAAACCCTGAAAACAATACAAACCCCTAAAAAATTTAAAAAATCCTTAAATAACATAAAATCCCTAAAACCCCACTAAAAATGTAAAAAACCATAAAACCCCTAAAAACATTAAAAATGTTAAAAAAACTCTAAAAAAATCTTTAAAACCCTAAATACTAAAACAACTCTAAAAACCCAAAAGACCCTTAAAACCCTCAAAAACCCAAAAAAGCAAAACAAATCCCTAAAAACACATGAATACCTTCAAATCCTTAAAAACCATATAAATTATAAAAATCCTTAAATCCCTAAATATCCTTGAAATTCTAAAAAAACCCTCTCGAAACAATAAAAAACCAATAAAAACCATAAAAACCCCTAAAATCACTAAAAACTCTAAAAACCCTTTAAACCCCTAAAAGTGTTAAAAATGTTAAAAAAATATAAAAACCTTGAAAAGCATAAAAAATTCAAAAAAAAAAACCCTAAAAACCCAAAAAGACCTTGAAAAACCTGAAAACCCCTAAAACCTTTAAAAATTTGAAAACCCCTCAAAATAGCTAAAAACCCTAGAAAACCCTATAAACCATAAAAATCCTAAAAAATCCTTAAAAATCCATAAAAATGTAAAATACCCTAAAAACCATGAAAAAAACATGAAACCCATAAATACCATAAATTTTTTAAAAACCCATTAAAACCCTAAAACCCCACTCAAAACTCTAAAAACCCATAAAACCCTTAAAAATGTTAAAAAAGTTAAAAAAAACTCTAAAACCATTTAAACCCTAAAAACTAAAAAAACCCCTAAAAACCCCACAAGTCCCTAAAAACCACGAAAGCCCATAAAAATCCTAAAAACCCAGAAAACCCTAAAACCCCTAAAAATCCCTAAAACCCATAAAAATCCCTAAACCATAAAAATACTAAACATTCTCTAAAAATCCCTGAAACCACTAAAAACTCTAAAAATCCTCAAAACCCCTAAAAACATAAAAAATGTTAAGAAATTGTAAAACCCCATAAAAATACTAAAAACTCAAAAAAAACCCCCTAAATCCCCCAAAAGATACTAAAAACTCGAAAAAACCCTTAAAACCGTAATAAAACCCTAAAATGATAAAAACCTCAAAATCTCTAAAATCTGAAAAAAAAAACCATAAAAAACCATAAAACCCCCAAAAAAGAACTAAAAACCCTTGAAAACCCTAAAAACTACTACAAACCATAAAAGCCCTAAAACCCCACAAAAACCCTAAAAACCCACTAAAAACTCTAAAATCCCTTTATACCATAAAATCATTAAAAAACATAAAAAACTTTAAAAGCCTTCAAAAAACCAAAAAAACCCTAAAAACAAAAAAAGATCCTCAAAACCCTGAAAAACACTAAAAACCCTCAAAATACCTAAAAACCATAAAAATCATGAAAAGGACCTAAAAATCCCTAAAAATGTAAAAAAACTCTAAAAACCCTGAAAAAACCCTGAAAACTAAAAAACCCCTTAAAACATTAAAAATTCCTAAAAACCCATAATAACCCAAAAAATACTAAATACTACTAAAAATGTAAAAGATGCTAAGAAACTATAAAAAACATTAAAAATCCTAAAAACTCAAAAAAACATAAAAAAACAAATGACCCTAAAAACCCTGAAAAACACTAAAAACCCTATAAAACCCCCAAAAACACCTAAAATCCCTCAAAATCCATAAACACCCTTAAAACCCTAAAAAAATAAAAATAAAAATAAGAAATCCATAAAAATCCATGTAACCGTAAAAATTCTAAAAACCCGGAAAAACACATAAAAACCATAAAACCCCTCAAAACCTTAAAACCCCTAAAAACCAACAAAAACCCTAAAAACCCTCTAAAAACCCTAAAAACATTAAAAAATGGTAAAAATTATAAAAAACCTTATGAACCTAAAAAAAACTCAAAAACACCCTAAAACACCAAAAATGCATTAAAAACCACAAAAACCCTTGAAAAACATTATAAACACTCAAAATCCCTAAAACCCTAAAACCAAAGAAAACATAAAAATCCAAAAAAGCCCTCAAAATTCTTGAAAAACATAAAAAACCATAAAACCCCATAAAACCCCCTTGAAAACAACAAAACCACTAAAAACCATAAAAACCCTAAAAACCCATAAAAATCCTAAAAACACTAAAAATAATAAATATCCTTAAAACCCCTAAAAATGTTTAAAACTTTAAAAAACCCAAAACAACCTTAAAACCCCTATAAAACTCAAAAAATCCCTAAAAACCCAAAAGACCCTAAAACCCCTGAAAAAATCCGGAAAACCCTAAAAAACTTGAAAACCCTTAAAAAACTTAAAAACCCCTAAAATCCCTCAAAATCCCCAAAAACCTAAAAAACAACTAAAACCCATAAAAATTCTAAAAACCCTAAAAATCACTAAAAAGGTAAAAAAAATTAAAAACCCTAAAAACCCCTAAAAACCATAAAAGCCCTAAAAACCTTAAAACACCCCTAAAATGCATAAAACCCCATAAAATCCATAAAAGCCCCACAAAAAATCTAAATACCCTTAAAACCCCTATAAATGTTAAAAAACTCAAATAACTATAAAAACTAAAAAACTCTAAAACCCAAACAGACTCTAAAAACCCAGAAAACACCTAAAAAACCTAAAAAATCCCTTAAAATCCCTAAAATCCTTAAATACCCTAAAAACCATAAAATCATAAAAAATCCCTAAAAATCCATCAAATATAAAAAACCCTATAATCAATGAAAAACCCCCCAAAACCATAAAAACCCCTAAAAACCCTAAAACCCCAAAAAACCCATAAAAACCCTAAAAACCAACTAAAAACTTTAAAACCACTTAAAACCCATAAAAACATTAAAAAACTTCAAAAACCCCTAAAACCCTAAAAAACTCAAAAAAACCCCTAAAATCAAAAAAGACCCTAAAACCCTAAAAACCCTAGAAAACCCTAAAACCCTTTAAACCCTTAAAATCCCAAAAGAACATAAAAACCTGTAAAACCATAAAAATATTAAAAAATTCCAAAAAATCCCTGAAAACCAACGAAACCCCTAAAAACCTTGAAAAACCCCTGAAAACCTTAAAAACATCTAAAAACCTAAAAAACCATAAAAACCCTAAAAACCCTAAAAACCACTAAAAATGTTAAAAAAATGTTAAACTCTAAAAAACCATAAAACCCCTAAAAACACAAAAAAACCCTAAAACCGAATAGACCCAAAAAACCCAAAAAAACCTTTAAAACCCTAAAATGCTCAAATTCCTTAAAAACCCTAAAAAATCATAAAGACTATAAAAATTCTAAAAAATCCCTAGAAACATAAAAACCATAAAAACCCTAAAAGCCCCTAAAAACCATAAAACCCCATAAAACCCTTAAAAACCACTAAAATCCCAAAAATTCCCAAAAACCCCACTAAAAACCCTTAAAACCCTAAAAAGGGTTAAAAAAATCCAAAAACCCTTAAATACCCTAAGAAACTAAAAAAACCCCAAAACCCAAAAAGGACCCTAAAAACCCTAAAAACCCCCTAAAACCCCTCGAAATCCCTAAAATCACTTAAAATCAAGAAAAACCATATAAACCTGAAAACCACAACACTTATATAAAATCCCTAAAAATCCCTAAAATGTAAAAAACCCTAAAAACCCTGAAAACCCCTGAAAACCATAAAAATCCCTAAAAACACATAAAAAAGCCTAAAACCCCATAAACACCATAAAACCCACTAAAAATCTAAAAACCCTTTAACCCCCTAAAACTTTAAAAAATGTTGAAAACCCTAAAAAACCTTAAAACCCTAAAAACCCTAAAATGCCTAAAAAACCCCCCTCAATACCCCTAAAAACCTTAAAAAACCCTAAAAACAATAAAAACCATAAAAATTCAAAAAACCCCTAAAATTCTTGAAAACATAAAAAACCCTAAAAACCCACTGAAAACCATAAAACCCCCAAAATCCTTAAAAAACCTAAAATCCCATTAAAACTGAAAAAACCCACAAAAAACTATAAAAACCCTTAAAACACATAAAAAGTTAAAAAAAATGTTAAAGATCTCAAAAAACCCTTAAAACCTCAAAAAAAAACTCAAAAAACCCCTAAAACCCCAAAAAACCCTAAAAATCCTGAAAAACCATGGAACCCCAAAAAACCATGAAAACCCCTTAAAACCCTCAAAATACCTAAAACCCCTAAAACCCATAAAAATACAAAAAAGCCCTATAAATCCTAGAAAATGTAAAAAACCCAAAAAACGTTGAAAAACCCTGAAAAACCTTAAAACCCCTAAAAACCATAAAACCCTAAAAACCTAGTAAAAACTCTAAACACCATTAAATCCCTAAAAACGTTAAAAAGTGATAAAAACTGTAAAAATCCTTAAAACCCCAAAAAACTCAAGAAAATCCTAAAAAACATAAAATCCCTAAAAATCCCTAAAACCCCTAAAAACCCTGAAAAACCCTAAAAATCCTAAAAACCCCTCAAAAGTTAAAAATGTGAAAAAACTAAAAACACTAAAATACTCCATAAAAATCCCTTAAAACCCCCAAAAGACGCTAAAACCCATAAAAACCCCTAAAACCCCTAAAAAACCCTCAAAATCCCAAAACACCCAAAAAACCCTAAAAATATTAAAAAATCCCTAAAAATCCCTGAAAATGTAAAAATCCCTAAAAACCTTGAAAACCCCATGAAAACCATAAAATTCCAAAAAATCATAAAAACCCATAAAAACACATAAAAACTCTATAAACCCTTAAAACCCATAAAAATTATAAAAAAAACTCTAAAAACCCAAAAAGACCCTAAAAACCATGAAAACCCTAAAAACCTTAAAAGACCCTAAAAACCAATTAAAACCCTCAAAATCCATAAAATCCATAAAAACCCTAAAAACATAATAATCCAAAAAATTCCCTAAAAATACTTGGAGACATAAAAACCCTAAAAAACTCTGAAAAAACATAAAAACCCCAAAACACCTTTAAAAACCCTGAAAATCCCTAAAAACATAAAAAACTATAAAACCCCTTAAAACCCCCTAAAAATTAGGAAACCCCTAAAAACTTTAAAAACCCTAGAAATTCATAAAAATACTATAAACACTAAAAATTTTAAATACCCTTAAAACCCCAAAAAATATTAATAAAAATTAAAGAACTAAAAAAACCGTAGAAACCCTACAAAACTCAAAAAATCTCTAAAAACCCAAAAGACCCTAAAAACCCTTAAAATCCTAAAACTTTAAAAAAACATTGAAAACCCCTAAAATACCTCAAAATTCCCAGAAAACTAAAAACCACTAAAACCCATAAAAATCCTAAAAATCCATAAAAATCATTGAAAGAGTAAAAAAAATTAAAACCCTAAAACCCCCCTAAAAACTATAAAACCCTCTTAAAAACATAAAAGCCACCTAAATCCATAAAAACCCCAACAACACACAAAAAATATAAAAGCCCTTAAAACCCTAAAAACTCTAAAATCTCTAAAAACCCAAAAAGTCTCTAAAAACCTAGAAAACCCCTTAAAACCCTAAAAAACGCAGAAAATATCTAAACCCACTAAAAATCCCTAAAAACCCTAAAAACCATGAAAACCAAAAAATCATAAAAATCCTTAAAAATCCATGAAATATAAAAAACACTATAATCCCTAAAAACCATAAAAAACCATAAAAACCTAAAAACCGTAAAAAACCCTAAAAACAAACTAAAAACTCTAAAACCCCTTAAACCCCCTAAAAACATTTAAAAACTCCAAAAAACCAAAAAACCCTAAAAAAAATAAAAAAAACCTAAAATCCCAAAAGACCCTAAAACCCTTGAAAACCCTAAAAACGCTTAAAAACCCGCAAAATCTCAAAAAAACCTAAAAACCCATAAAACCATAAAAATCCTAAAAAAAATCTATAAATCCTTGAAAACCAAAAAAACACTAAAAACCTTGAAAAACCACTGAAAACCTTAAAAACCCCCAAAAACCTTAAAAAACCCTAAAACCCATAAAACCCTAGAAACCCACTAAAAAATCATAAAACCCTAAAAATGTTAAAAAATGTTAAACTCTAAAAAACCATAAAACCCCTAAAAACCAAATAGATCCTAAAAACCTTGAAAACCCCAAAAAAATCTTTAAAACCCTAAAAACCCTCAAATTACCTAAAAACCCTAAAAAATCATAAAATCATAAAAATCCTTAAAAAACCCTAAAAATCCCTGAAAACATAAAAAACCTTAAACCTCTAAAAACCCCTAAAAACCACAAAAAACCCCATAAAACCCTAAAATCACATAAAAGCACTGAAACCCCACTAAAAAACTCTAAAAACACTTTAAACCCCTAAAAATGTTAAAAAACTCTAAAAAACCTTAAATACCAAAAGAAACTAAAAACCCCCCAAAAACCAAAAAAAGACCCTAAAAACCCGAAAACCCCCTAAAAACATTAAAACCCTCAAAATCCCTAAAAACCCTACAACCTTGAAAACTATAAAACTTCTATAAAGGACCTAAACACCCTAAAAACCCCTGAAAACCATAAAAATCCCTAAAAACCTTAAAAAACCCTAAAACCCGATAAACACTGTAAAAACCCGCTAAAAACATTCAAAAATGTTAAAAACTCTAAAAAACCTTAAGAACCCTAAAAAACTCAAAAAACTCCTAAAAATCCAAAAGATTCGAAAAACCCAAAAAAAACCTAAAACCCCCCTCAAAACCCCTCAAAAAACAAAAAATATCCTAAAAAACAATAAAAACCATAAAAGTTCTAAAAATCCCTAAAATTCCTGAAAACATAAAAAATCCTAAAAAAACTTAAAACCCACTGAAAACCATAAAACCCCATAAAAAGGCTTAAAAAAATCTAAAATCACATAAAAGTTGAAAAAACCCAGAAAAAACTCCAGAAACCCTCAAAACCTCTAAAACGTTAAAAAATGTTAAAGATCTCAAAAAAACCATAAAAAACCAAAAAAAATCAACAAAAACGCTAAAACCCCCAAAAAACCCCAAAAAACCATGAAAACCCAAAAAATCCTTAAAAACCCCTAAAACCATCAAAATAGCTATAACCCATAAAAAACCCTAAAACCCATAAAAAGACATAAAAAGCCCTAAAAATCCTGGAAAATGTAAAAAACCCATAAAACTTTGAAAACCCCCCAAAAACCAAAAAACCATAAAAACCTAGTAAAAACTCTAAACACAATTAAACCCCTAAAACTTTAAAAAGTGTTAAAAAATCAAAAAATCCTAAAAAACCCAAAAAAATCAAAAAAATCTTAAAAACCCTAAAAACCCAGAAAATCCCTAAAAGCCTAAAAAACCCTAAAAACCCTAAAAATTATAAAATCCTAAAATTCCCTAAAATTCATTGAAAACATTAAATCCTAAAACCCTTAAAAAACCCTTAAAAACCCAAAATTCCCTAAAAACCCTTTAAACCCCTCAAAAGTTAAAAACGTTAAAAAATCTAAAAAATCCTAAAACACTAAAAAACTCAAAAAGCCCTTAAAACTCCCAAAAGACACAAAAACCTCAAAAACCCCTAAAACCCTAAAAAACCCTAAAACCCTCAAATTCCTAAAAACCCTAAAAAACCCTAAAAATAATAAAAAATCCCTGAAAACTTAAAAAATGCTAAAAACCTTGAAAACCCCATGAAAACCATAAAACGCCAAAAAATCTTAAAAACCCATAAATACCCTAAAAACCACTAAAAACTCTATTAACCCTTAAAACCCTTAAAAATTATAAAAAACTATAAAAACCCCAAAAGACCCTAAAAACCATGAAAACCCTAAAAACCTTAAAATACCCTAAAAACCCATAAAAACCATCAAATCCCTAAAAACCATAAAAACCATAAAAAAACATAATAATCCAAAAAAATCCCTAAAAAACATTAAAGACATAAAAAACTCTAAAAATCATGAAAACCTTAAAAACCCCAAAACACTTTAAAAACCCCTAAAAATCCTAAAAAATAACTAAAAACTCTAAAACCCCCTAAAAACATTAAAAACATTAAAAACTCTAAAAAACCTTAAAAACCTTAAAAACCCTAAAAAAACTCAAAGACCCCCTAAACTCCCAAAAGGTCCCTAGAAACTCCAAAAAAGGCCCTAGAAACCCCCAATAAACCCTAATAACCCTAAAACCCTAAAACCCCTCAAAATCCTTGAAAACCCAAAAAAACCTTAAAAACCATAAAAAATCTAAAAATCCTAAAAATCCTTGAAAATGTAAAAAACCTTAAAACCCCTCAAAAGGCCTTGAAACCCATAAAACCCCCTAAAAACCTTTAAAAACTTTAGAAACTCTAAAAGCCTTAAAGACCCTAAAAAACTCAAAAAATCCCAAAAAATCCAAAAAAGTCCCAAAAAAGCATGAAAACCCCAAAAAACTATAAAAACCCCTAAGAAACCTTAAAACCCCCCAAAATCCCTAAAAACCCAAAAACACTAAAAAAACCAAAAAAAACCTTGAAAATGTAAAAAACCCTAAAACACACTAAAAAAATCTAAAAACCCTTAAAGTCCCTAAAAACATTAAAAACACTAAAAAACTCTAAAAACCAAAAAACCCCTAAAAAATAAAAAAACATAAAAGACCCTAAAAACACTGAAAAATCCTAAAATCCCAAAAAACCTAGAAATTCCAAAAAACCCACAAAATCCCTAAAAAACATAAAAAATCATAAAAACATAAAAATCCAAAAAAATCACAAAAAAAATCCCTAAAAACATAAACAACCCTAAAAACCATAAAAATACTAAAAAATCCCTAAAAATCCCTGAAAATGTAAAAACCCCTAAAAACTATAAAAACACCCTGAAACCATTAAAACCCATAAAAACCTTAAAACATTAAAAAACCATAAAAATCTCAAAAACATAAAAACTCTAAAAACCCTAAAAACTTTAAAAAACTCTGGAAAACCTTTAAAGCCCTAAAAAAATCCTAATCACCCAAAAGACCATAAAAAGCCCAAAAACTTTAGAAACCTTGAAAACCCCTAAAAACCCAAAAAATCCCTAAAACCCGCAAAAAACCCTAAAAACCATATAAATCCAAAAAATCCCAAAAAATCCGTGAAGACATATAAACCCTATAAACCCTAAAAAGCCATTGAAAACCATAAAAACTCCTTAAATCCTTAAAAAACCCATAGAACCCTAAAAACCACAAAAAAAACCCTAAAAATTCTCAAAACCCCTAAAAACGTAAAAAAAGTTAAAAAAACTCTATGAAACCTTAAAAACCATAAAAACTCAAAAAAACCTAAAAATAAAAAAAGACACTAAAACCCCAAAAAACCCAGAAAAGCCTGAAAAATAATAAAAACCCTAAAATCACTAAAATCCCTTAAAACCCTTAAACCCATAAAAATCCTATAAATCCCTTAAAACGTAAAAACCCCTAAAAATCCTAAAAAACTCCTGAAAATTATGAAGAACCCTAAAAACCTAAAAACCCTAAAATCCCATAAAATCCCTAAAACCCACTAAAAATTCTAAAAACCCTTAAAACCCCAAAAAAGTTAAAAACTAATAAAAACTCTAAAAATCCTTAAAAACACACAAAAGTCAAAAAAAATCCCTAAAACCATAAAACCCCCTAAAAACCATAAAAATCATAAAAAATCCCCCAAAACCCCTAAAAACTTAAAAACCCTAAAAACCCTGAAAAGACAATGGAAACCAAAAAAAACCCTAAAAACACTAAAAAGTCTAAAAACCCATAAAACCCCTAAAAATGTTAGAAACGTTAAAAAAACTCTAAAAACCTTAAAAACCCAAAAAACTCATAAAAACCCAAAATAACTAAAAAGATCCTAAAAAACCTGAAAACCCCTAAAATGCATAAAAACCCTCAAAATCCCTAAAACCCCTAAAAACCCAAAAAAAACTAAAAACCATACAAATCTAAAAAAAAGACCAAAAAATCCCTCAAAATGTAAAACCACTAAAAACCCAAAAAAACCCCCAAATACCTTAAAACCCCTTAAAACCAATAAAAACCTCAAAACCCATTAAAAGCTCTAAAAACACTTAAAACTGTTAAAAATGTTAAAAAACATTATCTAACATTAAAATACTCTAAAAAATCAAAAAACCCTAAAAACCCAAAAGACCATAAAATTATGAAAATCCATAAAATCCCAAAAAATACTTTGAATATACCTAAAAAATCCCTAGAAACCCAAAAAACCAAAAAACAAAAATATCCTAAAAATCTCTAAAAATACCTCAAAACGTAAAACACCTAAAAAACTTCTAAAAACCAAAAAAAACACTAACAACCATAACAAACCCTAAAAACCCATAAAAAAACCCAAACCCCACAAAAAATAATAAAATCCCATTAAACCACTAAAACATTAGAAAACTCAAAGAAACAATAAAACCCCTAAAAACTCAAAAAATTCTAAAAACCCAAAATGACCCTGAAAACCCTGAAAAACCCTAAAAATCCTGAAAAACCCTAAAAACCCTGAAAATCCATAAAACCACTGAATATCCCTAAAAACTCTAAAAGACCCTAAAAACCATAAAAATCCTAAAAAATCACTGAAAATCCATAAAACATAAAAACCCTAAAACCCTAAAAAAACCCCTAAAAACCATAAAAACCCTAAAATACCTAAAAACACCTAAAACCCAAAAAACCCCTTAAAAATACTAAAAATTCTAAAACCCCTTAAAACACCAAAAAATGTTAAACACAATAAAAAACTCTAAAAAACCTTAAATTCCTAAAAATTTCAAAAATTACCCTAAAAACCCAAAAGATCCTAAAAACCCTGAAAACCCCAAAAAACCCAAAAATACCTCAAAGTCCCTAAAGACCCTAAAAGCTCTAAAAACCATAAATATCCTGAAAATACCCTAAAAATCCATGGAAACATAAAAACCCCTAAAACACTAAAAAACCTTTAAAAACTAAAAAACCCAAAATGACCTTAAAAACCAATAAAAACCCCAAAAAACAACTAAAACATCTAAAAACCCTTTAAACCCCTAAAAATGTTAAAAAATTTAAAAAAGACTAAAAACACTTAAAAAATCAAAAAACTGTAAAACCCAAAAAAATAAACTAAAAACTCTAAAAACCCTAAAAACCTTAAATAACTCTGAAATACCCTAAAAAACATTAAAATTCTTAAAAAAAACCTAAAAAACCTAAAAACCCAAAAAACCAAAAAAATCCTAAAAAATCCATAAAAATCCATGAAATTATAAAAAACCCTAAAACCCATAAAAACGCCTAGAAACCATAAAACCCCTAAAACATCATTAAAATCATAAAAAACCAATATAACTCTAAATACCCTTAAATCCCATAAAAACTTTAAAAACATTAAAAAACTCTAAAAAAACATAAAATCCCTATAAAACTAAATAACCTTGAAAACCCAAAAAGTCCCTCAAAACCTAGAAAAAACCTAAAAATTCTAAAAAAACCCTGAAAAATCCTAAAAACCCTTAGAATCCCTAAAACCCCTGAAAATAATAAAAATATGAAAAAAGCCCTAAAAATTCCTAAAAACGTAAATAAACCCCTAAAACCCCTAAAAACCCCTAAAACAAATAAAAACCCTAAAAAACAAAAAAACACTAAACACAAATCAAACCCTAAAAACCACTAAAAACTCTAAAAACCCATAAAACCCTCAAAAACATTAAAATCTTTAAAAAACCCAAACCCCCCCCCAAAACCCTACAAAAACTAAAAAAACCCTAAAAACCTAAAAAGATCCTAAAACCCCTAAAAATCCCCAAAATCCCAAAATATCCCAAAAAACCCAAAAAACCCCTAAAAACCAAAAAAATAGCTTAAAACCTTTTAAAAATAGTAAACACCAATAACAATACTAAAAAAACTTTAAAAACCCTTAAAAACTTTAAAAATGTTAAACAAATCTAAACAACCATAACACCCTAAAAAATCAAAAAAACCCAAAAAGACCATAAAACCCTTAAAACCCTATAAACCCTAAAAACCTTGAAAAACCCTAAAATGCCTTAAATTCCCTAAAAACCCTAAAAAACCCAAAAACCCATAAAATTAAAAAAAAACCATAAAAATTCCTAAAAATGTAAAAAAGTCTAAAAACAAAAAAAAACACCTAAAAACCCAAAGAGACCCTAAAACCCCATAAAACCCTAAAACCAACTAAAAACTCATAAAACCCTTAAAACCCCTAAAAACATTAAAAAACAACAAAAACTCTAAAAACCTTAAATAGCCAAAAAATACAAAAAATACAAAAAATACAAAAAAACCCCAAAACCCCCTAAAAATCCGAAGAACCTAGAAAAAAACCCTAAAAAACCTCGAAATGCCTAAAAAAATCTAAACAACCCTAAAACCTTGAAAATACAAAAAAATCCCTTAAAATCCCTAAAAACCCCTGAAACCCAAAAAACCCCTAAAAAGTATAAAAAATTCTAAAACCCTAAAAAACAATGAAAACATCAAAAACTCTTTAAACCCCCTAAAACATAAAAAAACTATAAAAACCCTTATAACCCCAAGAAAACTAAAAAAACCCTAAAACCCAAAAGACCCTAAAAACCTTGTAAATCCCTAAAAACCAAAAAACATATGAAAACCCCTAAAACCCCTAAAATTCCCTAAAAACCCTAAAAAACTCAAAAAACCAAAAAACCCTAAAAAGTCCCTAAAAATCCATAAAAACGTAAAAAATCCTAAAAACCTTGAAAATCCCCTAAAAACCATAAAATTCCCTAATTTTTTTTAAAAAAACCCCAAAACCCATAAAAACCCACTAAGACACTAAAAACCCTTAAAACCCTTAAAAATATTAAAAACATTAAAAACATTAAAAACATTAAAACAATCTAAAAAACCCTAAAAACCATCAAAATCCCTAAACCTCCTAAAAACACCAAAAAACAATAAAAAATCAATAAAAATCCTTCAAATCCTAAAAACCCTGAGAAACCCCTAAAAAAAATAAAAACCATAAAAAACCCATAAAAAACATAAATACACTAAAAACCCACTAAAAATTAAAAAATTCCTTAAAATCCCAAAAAAACATTAAATGGTTAAAAACTCAAAAAACCATAAAACCCCAAGAAAATAAAAAACCCTAAAAACCCATAAAGACCCTAAAACCCTGAAAATATCTAAATACCCTAAATTCCCTGAAAAACCCTAAAACCCCACAAAATCCATAAATCTCCTAAATACCCTAAAAAATATCTAAAAACCTATAAAACCCTAAAACCCCTAAATAACCCCTGAAAACCATAAAAATCCCTAAAAACCTTAGAAAATCCTAAAACCCCATAAACTCCCTAAAAAGCCACTAAAAACACTAAAAATCCTTAAAACCTCTAAAATCATTAAAAAAGTTAAAAAAAACTCTAAAAAACATTAAAACCATTAAAAAACTCAAAAAACCCCTAAAAACCCAAAAGACCTAAAACCCTAAAAACCCCTAAAAACCCTGAAGAACCCCAAAAACCCATGAAACCCCTCAAAATCCCTAAAAAACCTAAAAACCATAAAAATCATAAAAATCCTAAAAAATCCCAAAAAATCCCTAAAAACGTAAAAACACCTTAAAACGCTGAAAACCATAAAACCCATAAAATCCTTAAAACTGATAAAACCCCATAAAAACCCACTAAAACTCTAAAAACCCACGAAACTCCTAAAAATGTTGAAAAATGATAAAAACTCTAAAAAACCTTAAAACCCCAAAAAAACTCTAAAAACATGAAAACCCAAAAAAACCCTAAAAATGCCTAAAAAACCTCAATTATTTAAAAACCCTAAATGCCATAAAAATCCTAAAAAACAACAAAAAATCCCATAAAATATAAAAAACCCTAAAAACCCTAAAAAACCCATGAAAACCATAAAAACTAATAAAACCTTAAAAATCCTAAAAAATTATAAAACCCCCCAAAACCACTAAAAACTCCAAAAACACTTTAAATACCTTAAAAAGATAAAAAAACTCTAAAAACCTTAAAAACCCAAAAAAACTCAAAAAACCCTAAAAACCCAAAAAGGACCTAAAAACCCTAAAACCTTAAAAACCCCAAAAATGATCAAAATCACTAAAAACACTAAAAAACCCTAAAAACCATAATGAACCTAAAATCCCAAAAAATCCTTGAAAATTTAAGAAACCCTAAAAACTTCTGAAATCTATAAAAACCCTTAAACACCTTCAAAACCCTAAAAATCCATAAAAAGAACTGAAAAATGCTAAAAATCCTTAAAAACCCTAAAAATTTAATAAAATATAAAAACCCTAAAATTTTAAAATAACCCTAAAAACCAAAACAGTCCCAAAAAACACAAAAAAACCCTAAAAACTCTCAAAATCCCTAGAAACCATAAAAACTGTAAACTATAAAATTCCTAAAAAACCCAAAAATTCCCTGAAAACTTAAAAAACCTTAAAAACTTCAAAACCCCTAAAAACCATAAAACCCCTAAAACCTTAAAAAACCCATAAAAACCCTAAAAACCACTAAAAACTCTAAAAACCATTAAAAACCCTAAAGGTGTTTAAATTTTTTAACAAATATAAAAGCATTTAAAATCCTAAAAACTTTTAAAAAACCCTAAAAGACCCTAAAAGCCCTGAAAACCCCTAAAAATCCCCAAAATCCCTAAAACCCCAAAAAACCATAAAAATCCTTCAAAATCACAAAAAACCCTAAAAACGTAAAAAATCCTAAAACCCCTAAAAACTGTAAAAACTCTTTAAAACCTTTAAAAATCCTAAAACCCAATGAAAACCCTAAAAACCCCACTAAAAACTCAAAAAACCATCAAACCACCAAAATATGTTAAAAACATTAAAAAAGTAAAAAAAACCATAAAATCCTTGGAAAACTCAAAAAAACCATAAAAGCCCCAAAGTCCCTAAACATCCTAAAAAACCCTAAACCCCCTAAAAACTAGAAAAAACCCACAAAACCCTCAAGATATCTAAAAACATAAAAAATCTAAAAACCATAAAAATCCTAAAAAAGCTAGAAAAATGTTAAAAAATAATAATAAACGTTCAAAACCCTGAAATGTCAAAAAAACCCTAAAACCCAAAAAGACCATAAAAACATAAAAAACACTAAAAACCATGAAAACACCTAAAAAAATCTAAAAATCCATAAAAACCCTAAAAACCATATAATCCTAAAAAACCCAAAATATCCCGTAAAATGTAAAAAACCTTAAAACCCCAAAAAACCTTGAAATCCATAAAAACCCCTAAAACCATAAAAATCCTCAAAAACCATAAAAATCCCAGAAAACGTAAAAAACCAAAAACCTAAAAAAACCACTAAAAACCATGAAAACCCCTTAAAACCTTAAAATACACTAAAAACACATAAAAACCCTAAAAACTGCTAAAAACTCTAATACCCCTAAAAATGTTAAAAACGTTAAAAATTGTAAAAAAACCTTTTAAACCCTAAAAAGTCAAAAATACGCTAAAAACCCAAAATGAACCTAAAAACCCTGAAAAATCCTAAAACTCCTCAAAATCCCTAAAACCCCTAAAAACCATAAAAATCCAAAAAACCCTAAAAATCCATGAAAACGTAAAACCCAAAAAACCCTGAAAAACCCTGAAATATCATAACCCTAAAAACCCAGTAAAAACTCAAAAAACCCTTCAAACCCCCAAAAATGTTAAAAAAATTTAAAAAACCTTAAAAACCCTAAAAACACAAAAAACCCTAAAAACCTTGAAAACCATAAAAAAACCCTAAAAAACACCCAAAACCCCTCAAAATCCATAAAACCCCTAAAAATATGAAAAATACTAAAAAACCCCTAAAAATCTCACAAAATGTAAAAACCCTTAAAAATCCTGAAAAACCCCAGAAAAACATAAAACCCCTAAAACCTTAAAAATCATAAAAACCCATAAAAAACATAAAACCACTAAAAACTCTAAAAACCCTTAAAATCCAAAAAAACCTTAAAAATGTTAAAAAACTTTAAAAAAATTTAAAACCCATAAACTCTCAAAAACCCCATAAATTCCAAATACTCTAAAAACCCTGAAAACCCCATAAAAACTCTAAAATCAGGAAAAATCCTAAAACCATCGAAATCCATAAAAATGCTAAAAAACCATAAAAACCTTAAAACCCTTAAAATTCATAAAACCCGTAAAAACCATGAAAAACCTAAATACCCTAATAAACCACTAAAATCTTTAAAATCCCTTAAAACCCAAAAAAACATTAAAAAAGGTTAAAAATATATAAAAACCTTAAAAACCCTAAAAAACTAAAAAACCCCTAACACCTAAAAATACCCTAAAAACTCTAAAAACCCATAAAAATATCTAAAACCCCAAAAAATCACTTAAACCCCTAAAAACCCTATAAATTATAAAAAACCTAAAAATCCCTAAAAAACCCTTAAAAGGTAAAAACTCTAGAAACCCTGAAAAGCCCCAGAAATCCATTAAACCCCTATAAACCTTAAAAACCATAAAAACCCAAAAAAAAACCCAAAAAACAACTCAAAACACTAGAACCTTGTAAAACCCTAAAAATATTAAAAACATTAAATACACTAAAAACCTTTAAAACCCTAAAAACTCAAAAATGCTAAAAACTCAAAAAGATCCTAAAACCCTGAAAACCCCTAAAAACCCTGAAAACCCCAAAGAAACCTCAAAATCACGAAAAACCCTAAAACCCCATAAAATCTATAAAAATCCTAAAATTACCCTAAAAATCCCTAAAAACATAAAACCCCTAAAAATACTGAAAATCATAAACCTCCTAAAAACCATTAAAAACCCTAGAAACCCATAAAAACCTTGAAAACCAACTAAAAACTCTAAAAACTTTAAAATCTCTAAAAATGTTAAAAAAACTCTTAAAAATATTAAAAACCATAAAAGCAACAAAATAAAAAAGACTTAAAAACCCTAAAAACCCTAAAAAAACCCTAAAAACACTAAATACCATAAAAATCCTAAAAAATCCTTAAAAATCCAGAAAATTGTAAAAAAACCCCTAAAAACTGAAGAAACCATGAAACCTTAAAACCCCTAAAAACCTCGGCAGATCTGGAATCTTCTCAGATCTTCGGTGCTGGATCCTCACTCCTTCCCATTTCTTGGCGACTTTGGCAGTTGGATGATCTATTGTGGTTTCATATCATCTCGATCTGACTAGGGATGAAGCAAATGACTCCTTGGTAGTCGAAATCCCTTCTAGGCAGTGAATTAGGGTCTCTTTTTCATATTTGGGGTCACGGACAGGTTAGCGGGGTCGTGGGACTCAATAGCGGAGAAGGTTGCATCTATGGCACGAGTATGTTTTCATCGACAGTCAGTCACCTTCTCTGGTTTGCTGCTTTGATGTTCGGTTTCTTCTCCAATGGCGCTTCGAATATGGTATGTTGTCTCTCCTACGGTGTTGATCCTGTGACTTTTTGGTGTGTCGGTGGCTTGTGGATTATGTTTCCTATGGTTTAGAAGGTACATGCTTTACCTACTATTATGGATTGTTTTGATGGTGGATTGGTCTGTTGGATGGGCTTTTCATCTAGTTAGGGATTTTGAATCTTTGATTAAGATGATTATTGATTTATCGATATTTTTGATGCTGCTGTGGCAATTGGTGTGCACCGATGCGAGAGATAGGTTGTCTGTTACTGCTTGTTTAAGAGGTGTAGAAGGATATGTTGGTTGTCAGAAATGGTGGTGCTCGATGTGATTGATGATGGGCTTGGATGTGATGAAGCTGATGATTATGTGTTTGGTGCTGGTTGCTCTATGTTGCTGGCGATGGATCTTCTTAGTGAGGAGGTGCTGGAGGCTGATGATGCTGGTGATTTTGCGTTGCTGGTGGTTGATCTTATTGGAAAGGAGGCAATGTATGATGATAACGGTGATGCGGGATGGTTGATGTTTGGCTGGGATGTGATGAAGCTGACATTTTTGAGTTTGGTGCTGATGGTTTTGTGCTGCTGGTGGTGGATCTTTTTTGTGAGGAGGTGCTGATTGCAAGATTTTGTGACATTGGATGTTGTTCGTTGCTTGGTTGTGAGCTGCTGGATGCTGGTTACTGCTTGGATGGGAAGTGATGAAGGTGTTGTCGTCGGCTGCTACGGGTATTTTGGGATTATGAATAATGCAATTGGTGATTTGTTGTGGTGGGTGATTTTGGTGTTTTTCACTGCTGGTTGCTAGTCACTGATTGGTTGGAAGGTGATGATGATGCTTGCTGATGGATGTTGTGATGGTGATTGGCATTGGGGCTGCGGGAGGTTGGTGTTTATGGCTTCCTGGAGCTGAAGCTGGTTTTGTGTTTGGTTTGTTGTGTCCTTTTCTTTCTTTGTTTGCTTTTTTGGGGTTGTTATTGGGTATGGGTCGTTTCACTCTGCCCCTCCCTTTTTTATTGCGTCCCTTTTTCTAATAAATTTTGGGGGGGTCGAGAATAGCCTAGCCCTACACCTATCTTTCCCTAAAAACCCATAAAAACCCTAAAAACCCACTAAAAACTCTAAAAGCTCTTTAAACCCCAAAAATTTATAAAAACGTTGAAAATTATAAAAAAACAATAAAAACCCTAAAAACAAAAAAAACCATAAAAACCCAAAATAGACCCTAAAACCCCTAAAGCCCCTAAAAACCTGAAAAACCCTAAAACCCCTCAAAATCCCAAAAAACACAAAAAACCCATAAAAATCATAAAAATATTAAAAAATCCCTAAAAATATAAAAAACCATAAAACCCTAAAACACTTGAAAACCATAAAACCCCTAAAAACCATAAAAAACAATAAAAACCCATAAAATCTCAAAACCCACTAAAAACTCTAAAACCCCTAAAAACGTTAAAAACTCTAAAAAATATTAATACCCCTAAAAAAATTCCAAAATACCCTAAAACCCCAAAAGACCTTAACAACCCTTAAAAACCTTAAAAACCCTAAAAATCCCTAAACCCCAAAAAATATAAAAACCCTAAAAACCAGAAAAATTCTAAAAAGGCCCTAAAAATACCTGAAAATATAAAAAACCCTAAAAACCCTAGAAAACCCCGCAAACCATAAAAACTTTTAAAAACATTAAAAATTCTAAATAACCATAAAAACCCTAAAGCCCACTAAAACACTACAAACCCCTGAAAGCCCTAAAAACATAAAAAATTGTTAAAAAATCTAAAAAACCTTAAAACGCAAAAAACTAAAAAACCCCCTAAAAACTCAAAAAGACCATAAAAACCCTAAAAACACCTATAAACCTAAAAACCCCTAAAACCCTCAAAATCAATAAAAAGAAAAAAACCCAAAATACCATAAAAATCCTAAAAGATCCCAAAAAAATCCCTAAAAACAAAATAACCCTAAAAACCCTGAAAATCCCCTGAAACTATAAAAATCCCTAAAAACCTTAAAACCCCAAAACACCCATAAAAAACATAAAAACCCACTAAAAAATCTAAAAACCATTAAAACCCCTAAAAAGTTTAAAAATTGTTAAAAAAACTCTTAAAAACCTTATAAACCCTAAAAACTCAAAAAGAACCCTAAAACCCCCAAAAAGACACTAACCCCCCCCCCCCCCGCCAAACTCTAAAAACACTAAAAACACCTGGAAACCCCAAAAAAATCCTCAAAATCACTAAAAACATGAAAAAACCCCTAAAAACCATAAAAACTTAAAAAAAACATAAAAATCATTGAAAACGTAAAAAACCCTGAAAACCCTGAAACACCCTTGAAAACCATAAAAAACCCTAAAAACCTTAAAACCCCTAAATACTCATAAAAATCCAAATAAATTGATAAAATATCTAAAAACCCTCAACACCCCTAAAGATGTAAAAAATGTTTAAAAACTCTAAAAAACCTTAAAACCCTTAAAATACCATAAAACCCCTAAAAACTCACTAAAACTCCAAAACTCGTTAAAACCCCAATTTTTTTTAAAAAAACATTTAAAAACTCTAAAAAACTGTAAAAACACTAAAAACTCAAAAAACCCATAAAAACCCTGAAACCCCGAAAAACCCCCAAAATCCATAAAGACACTAAAAATTGTAAAAAACATATAAATCCTAATAAAAACCTAAAAATACCTTAAAACATAAAAAACCCAAAACCCCTAAAAGCCAGAAAACCCCTAAAAACCCATAAAAATCCTCAAAAACCAATAAAAAATCTAAAACCCTTAAAACCCCTAAAAACGTTAACACATGTTAAAAACCCTAAAAAACCAAAAAAAATCCCTAAAAACTCAAAGAAACGCTAAAAAACCAAAAGGCCATAAAAACCCTAAAAACCATAAAAACCATAAATATCCAAAAAAAACCATAAAAATCCCTGAAAATGTAAAAAACCCTAAAACCCCCCCTAAAAACCATAAAACCCCCTAAAAACCTTAAAAGACCATAAATACTCATAAGACTAATAAAAACCCACTAAAAACTCTTAAAACCCCTAAAAACTATAAAAATGTTAAATAAATCTAAAAAACATTTAAACTCTAAAAAACTCAAAAAAACCACTCAAGACCCAGAAAGACCCTACAAACCCAAAAAAAAGTAAAAAACACCTAAAGAACCTTGAAAAATCCTAAAACCCTCAAAATTCCAAAAAATCCAAAAACACGCTAGAAACTAGAAAAATCCTAAAAAATCTCTATTTTTTTTGAAAATGTAAAAACCCCTAAAAAATAGAAAAACCTAAAAACCCCTAAAACCCTTAAAATCCCTAAAAACCCCCAAAAACCCTAAAACCTACTAAAAACTCTAAAAACCCTTTAAACCCCTAAAAATGTTAAGAACTCTAAAAACCCTTAAAAACCCTAAAAACTCAACAAAAAACCCTAAACCACCAAAAGACCCTAAAAACCTTGAAAATCCCTAAAATCCCAAAATAACCTAAAAAACCCTTAAACACCTCAAAATTCCTTAAAACCCTAAAAACCATAAAAATCCTAAGAAATCCCTAAAAATGAAAAAAACCCTAAAAACCTTGAAAACCCCCTGAAAACCATAAAAAAAACTCATAAAAACCTTAAAAACACTAAAAACTCTAAAACCCTCAAAACCACTAAAAACATTAAAAAATCTAAAAAACATAAAAAAGTCTAAAAAGTCAAAAAAAACCTTTAAAACCCAAAAAACCCCTAAAAACTTGAAAAACCTAAAAACCTTAAAAAACTAAGAAAAAAACTAAAAACCCTCAAGATCCATAAAAACCCTAAATACCCCCAAAACCATAAAATCATAAAAAAGACCTAAAACCCCCTAAAAAGATAAAAAATCCTAAAAAAACCATGAAAACCATAAGACCCCTAAAAGCATTAAAAATCCCTAAAAACCCATAAAACCCCTAAAACCCCAATAATAACTGTAAAACCCTTTAAAACCCTAAAAAAATTAAAAACGTTAAAAACAATGGAAAAATTAAAACCCTTAAAAAACTTTAAAAAACCTAAAAACCAAAAAGAACCTAAAAACCCTTACAACCCCTAAAACCCCTAAAAACACTAAAAACCCTAAAACCTCTCAAAATCCCTAAAAACACTAAAAAACCCTAAAACCGTGAAAATCCTAAAAAATCTCTAAAATCCCTAAGAACATAAAAAATCCCTAAAATCTTTGAAAATCCCATGAAAATAATAAAAACCCATAAAAACCTTAAAAACCCCTAAAACCCAACCAAAACCCAAAAACCAATAAAAACTCTAAAAACCCTAAAACCCCTAAATAACTCAACAGAACCCTAAAAACCCAAAATGACCCTAAAAACCTTAAAAATCCCTAAAAACCATGAAAACCCCTAAACCCCTAAAAACCAAAAAAAAAGAAAAAAAATACCCCAAATCCTTGAAAACTTAAAAAACCCTAAGAACCCCTAAAAAAATAAAAACACCTAAAAAACTATAAAAACCATAAAAATCCTAAAACACCACTAAAAACTCTAAAAACCATTAAAACACATAAAAAATTAAAACTATTAAAATCTATAGAAACCTTAAAATCCTAAAAAACTCAAAAAACCATAAAAACCCTAATAACCCTAAAAACCTCTAAAACCCATAAAAACCCTGAAAAACACTAAAAATCCTCAAAATCCATAAAAACACTAAAAAACCCTAAAAGACATAAAAATCATAAAAAATCCCTAAAAATACTTGAAAATGTGAAAACACAAACAAACCTGAAAACCCCAAAAAAACAAAAAAAAAACCCTAAAAACTTTTAAAACCCTAAGAACCTAGAAAAAAACCTAAATATCATTAAAAACTATAAAAATCTTTTAAACACATAAAAACATTAAAAAAACTATAAAAAACTTAAAATCCCTAAAAAACCCAAAAAAACTCTAAAAACCCAAAAGACCCTAAAAACCTTCAAAACCCCTAAAAAGACTAAAAACCATAAAACCCCTTAAAACCCCACAAAATCTATAAAAACCCTATAAACCATAAAAATACTAAAAATAACTAAAAATACCTAAAAATATAAAACCCTAAAAACCTCAAAAAACTATTGAAAATAATAAAAACCCCTAAAAACCATAAAAATCCCTAAAACCCATAAAAACCGTAAAAACCACTAAAAGCTTGAAAATCTCTTAAAACCCCTAAAAATGTTAAAAAATATATAAAACATTAAAACCCCTAAAAATGAGAAAACCCAAAAGACCATAAAAACCCAGAAAACCCCTAAAATCACTAAAACCCTTAAAATCCCTAAAAAAACTAAAAAACCCTAAAAACCAAAAAAATCATTAAAAATCCCTAAAGATACCTGAAAATGTAATAAACCCTAAAATCACCAATAACTATAAAACCCCAAAAACCATAAAAAACCTAAAAACTCATAAAACCCCTAAAACCCACTAAAAACTGAAAAACCCTTAAAATCACTTAAAATTTTAAAATCTCTAAGAAACCTTAAGACCCCAAAAAACTCAAAAAAGTACCCTAAAACCAAAAAATGCACTAAAAACACTAAAAATCCCCAAAAACCTAAAAACTCTGGAAAACCCCTCAAAACCCCTAAAAACCTAAAAACCACATAAAACCACAAAAATCCTAAAAATCCCTAAAAGTGTCTGAAAATGTAAAAAAACCCTGAAAAGCTCCTAAAAATTATAAAAAACCTTTAAAACCTTTAAAACCTTAAGAAACTATTAAAACCATAAAACCCACTAAAAACTCTAAAAACCCTTAAAACATTTAAAAACGTTGAAAATATTAAAAAAGTCTAAAAAACCTTAAAACACTAAAAAATTCAAAAAAACCCCTGAAAACCTTGAAAAACCATAAAAACCATAAATATCCTAAAAATCCCTAAAACTCCCAAAAAAAAATAAAAAACCTAAAACCCTAGAAAACTATGAAAATACTTAAAATCCTTAAAAATTTAATAACATAAATACCCATGAAAACCCCTGAAACAATAAAAACCCTAAAAACCCATAAAACCCTAAAAAAACTCTAAAAACCCTTAAAACCCCTAAAATGTTAAAAATTGTTAAAAACTCTAAAAAACCTAAAATCCATAAAAGACTCGAAAAAACCCTAAAAACCCAAAAAAGACCCTAAAAACCCTCAAAATCCCTAAAAATTGATATGATACCATTTGGGCATGCGATATTTGTTGGAAAAAATGAGGAAAACACAAGGGATGAAATGGGAGAAATTGATAACAATTAATGTGAAGGAAATTAAAGGGGGAGGGGGATGATCAATTTGGACCCCAAAGAGACTTTACACTTAAAAATTTAATTATAAAGTGCCATAAAAGTTAACCACTACTTTGATAATATTTACTTTTATTCATTAAATAACACAAGAAACACAATCATCTTAATGCTAGAAAACAATAAAATTCATAATTCACCTTTCAAGGGGTACAAGGAGGTTTATAGTTATATCTAAATAAGAGAGATACAAGTCAAAATACCTAGCTCTCAAAAGTCTAAATCCTAAAAAAACTGACTTTGTTTACACATGCCCATGGATTTAGGGGACAAGATATCCAACAAGAAGACTTTTTGGGATCACCCCAAAGATTTTTAAGCTTCCCACCACGACTTTGGAGACAAGGACCCCACCACTTTTGAATTTGGAGATTTCATTGATGCAAGTGGATATAAATTCATGGGATCCTTTGGGTGGGCCATTTAGGTTAAATTTTGGGCTTTAATAAGTGTTATTAAATTCCCATTTTCTCCTACAATGCATGAATGTTGGGCCTCCTACCATACTATATCATATAATTTGGTATCAGTGCTTGGAAACGAAAACTAGGTTCTTTCATTTTTATATTTCTCCCATCATTTTCTTCTTCTTCTTCCATTTTCGACCATCACCAAATCTATCGGAAAATTTATTCCTCCATTTAACCAACTTTTTATTTGATTTTATGGATGTATATTATGTCATTTTAATATTTCAGGATCTCATCTTTCTTCTTGAATTTTAAAAATTGAAATCTAACACATATATTTGGAGATATATCCAAATCAATTGGTACTATAGATTCACACTTGTGAAATCTAACTATCGCCAAAACGAATTCCAATCTAGTTTGAAGATCAATTTATCTAACCCTTTTACATAATTTCAATAATATTAGAGAATTGTGACATTTTTCATCTATTGTACATTGATAACCACAAACACACTCGTTGTATCTCATTTCTTGATTATTGAGAAGCAAAAAAATTAAAAAAAAATGCTCATTTGAAACATTGTGTTCTCTCATTTAGTCAATAATTTGATTGAATTTTTCTTATCCACCATCATATTTCCTTCATCGATATCCAACCATCAACCATAATCATTTCTCCCATTTCACTTTACATCCCATATTTCTTAAACTCCATTGATTTAAACCCCTTTTAAAATTTCTGGTTTTTAATGTTTTCCATGAATTGATTGATTGTTACTAGTTTTCTTCTTGATTATATTTAATAACAAGTGTATGAATCAAGTTGTTGTGCTAGAAAGTGTGAGGAACCTTTCTATAGATTAAAAAAAAGATAAATAGTGTGTGAGTAATTAAATAAAATGACAAGTGAGGAAGAAATAAGTGAGATCAACCTCAAATTATTCATGAAAGTTTTCGCTATCGAATTTAAAAGATTGAATGCTAGGTTGGATTATTTTTAAATTTCCTAAAATTCAAAGGTTTCATGAAGTCAAGATTTTGATGAAGGTTATGATTATTGATATGATTTCAAAGATTCATCTCCTAGGTGTGGGAAACATGGTGCTAGAAGAGAAATTGACTTGGGAAGCATCAAAATGAAACTTACATCATTTTTGGGGAAGAGTGACCTGGATCTTTATTTGGAGTGGGATTGGAAGGTAGAACATGTGTTTTGAATTCACAACTACTCATAGGAGAATAAGGTAAAGTTGGTAGCACTTGTGTTCAATTACTATGAAAGTATTTTGTGAGGCCAATTACAAGTAAATCTATGATGGCATGGAGAAATTATAATTCAGACTTGAGAGTAAATGAATATAGTAATGTGAAAAAGGTACATTTCTAGTCATTACTATCAATATTTTCATTTGAAGTTACAAAAACTTGTGAAAGGTTCTATGTGTGTGGAGGAATACCACAAGGAAATGGAGATATCGATTATTCGAGCCAATTTGGAGGAGGATCGCGAAGCTACCATGGCAAGGTTCGTCAATGGATTGAATCCAAAAATTAGAGATTTGGTGGAACTTAAAACCTCCATTGACATGGAGGAGTTGCTACATAAGGTATTCAAGCTCTAAAGGCAACTGAATTCTTGTAGGAGTCAAGTAACTTCCCACAATTTTTGTAAGGATAATCAGAAATAGAAAAAATCAACTTCTAAGTTGAATGAAACATAACCAAGGGATTAAAATTTTATTCCAAAACAAATAGAAGAGGAAAACAATAAGTTCTTCCCCGATGATTCAAAAAGAAAAATTGACATGAATTTACACTCTAAATCTCATGAAATTAAGTGTTTAAAATATCAAGTACATGGTCATATTGTGTCTTAATGCCCAAAAAAAGGATAATGTTTTTTTGGAAAATGGATAAATCCTTAGTGATAGATCTAGTGATGATGAAATGCAACCTTTGGAGGAGTGTTCGGATGAAGAGGTTGAAAAACCTGTACATGGAGATGCATTGGTGTAAAAAAGATCTTTAAACATTCAAATAAAATATGATCATGATGAGGAAAAATGTGGGCATGTTTTTTATATGATATTCCACATTAAGTAGAAGCTATGTTGTATGATAATTTATAGTGGATGTTTTACCAATGTTTCTAGTACCTCTTTGATTGATAAGTTGAGTTTTCCTACTATAAGGCATCATAGACCTTATAGGTTGCAATGGATGAATGATAGTGGAGAAGTGAAAGTCACAAAACAGGCCATACTTTCCTTTTCCATTAAAAATTATCATGGTAATGTGATTTGTGATGTTTCCACAATTCAGGATGACCATTTTCTACTTGGGAGACCATGTCAATTTGATCAAAGGGTGGTGTATGGTGGCTATTCTAACTGCTTATCTTTTCCTTTCAGTGGTATAAATGTTTTTTTGACTCCACTAATCCCATACAAGAATATTAAGATCAACTGAGGATAGAGAAAGAATACAAAAATAAAAAATAAATGAGTGAATAGGAATGTGGGAAAAATAAAAATTTGAGTGATAAAAAAGAGTGTGCTGATTTTAGAAAAAAAAGAAAAGAGAGAAAAAAAATGAAAAGATTGGAAAAAATTAAGAGTGAAAAAGGAGAGATGAGTGACATAAAATGAAATTAGGGAAATCAAAGAGATGAAAATAAGAGTGTTGAGTGAAAGGTGAGTTTATTTTTTGGAAAAAGTGAGGTGAAAAGTTCTTTCTTGAGTGAGAAAGTGTTCTTACTCATTAGTAAGGATTCTTACCTTGCAACTAATGAACTTCACCATTATTTAACTTCTTGTGTTGTGTATTTACTGTAGGAATTTGGTGATTTCTTTGCCGAATAAACACTCTATGTATTACCCCCTTTTAAAGGCATTGTGCATAGGATTGACTTCATACCTAGTGTTGCAATTCCCAACAAGCCAACATATAGAGGTAATCTAGAAGAGACTGGAGATATACAATGTCAAGTTGAAGAAATCATGAAGAAATGATTAGTTAGGGAAAACATGAGTCCATGTTCCATTCTAGTGATCCTAGTAACCAATAAATATGGAACATGGAGGATGTGTGTGGATTCTCACACCTTCAATAAAATAATAGTTGACTACCATTATCCCATATCTCGACTTGATGACATGCTTGATGAATTACAAGGGGCTTCGGTTTTTAAAAATTGATCATAGAAGTTGATACCACAAAATTTGAATGAAAGAATGTAATGAATGGAAAAATACTTTTAAAACTAATTTCAGTTTGTATGAGTATTTAGTTATTCCATTTGGTTGAACTAATGCACCAAGTATATTCATGAGGTTAATGAAGCATGTCCTTCATCCATTCATTGTAAAATTCATGGTTGTCTATTTTGATGATATCTTGGTGTATAAAAAATCTCTATAAATCCCTATTGAACACTTGTGTTTGGTGTGTGAGACTCTTAAAAAACCAACTTTATACTAATATTTAAAAAATGTTCCTTTTTTGTGGATTCTGTTTGTTTCTTGGCTTTGTTTTAGGGGTGCAAGGTATCTGTGTAGATGAAGAAAAGGTCAAAGCAATCCAAGAGTGACCCACACTGAAGAACGTAACTGAGGTAAGAGGTTTTCATGAATTGGTAGCTTCTATAGGAGGTTTGTTAAGGATTTTTCATCTATAACTGCACCTCTTAATGAACTTGTAAAGAAACATGTGGTCTTTAAATGGGGTGAAAACAAGAAAAATACTTTAATGTGCTCAAATAAAAATTGGTCAATGCTCCCCTTTTAAGGATACCATATTTTACAATTTTTTTTGAAATTGAGTGTGATGCATAGGGAGTTGGTATTAGTGTTGTTTTGACTCAAGAGTCACATCAAAATGATTAATTTAGTGAGAAATTGAATAGGGAAAAATTAACTTATTCAAATTATGATAAATAATTTTATGATTTGAAATGATACATGGAAACATAGCAACATTAATTATAGCCTAAAGATTTAATTATCCATTATTACCCTAAAATCCTTAAGTATTTGAAGTCCCAAGGTGAGTTAAATTGGTGGCATGCATCTTGGATAGAATTCATTGAGACTTTCCCTACGTAATAAAGCACAAAAAGTAAAGGAAAATGTGGTTGTTGATGCTCTTTCATGAATGTATTCACTTCTTACTTCTCATCATTATTGATTACTTGGACTTAGGTTACTAAAGGGTATGTATGAAACAAATTGATATTTTTCTCAAATTTGGACATCTTGTGAAAACATGGCTTTAAAGACTATTACAAGAATGGTGGGTTTCTTTTAAAACGGGATAAATTGTGCATTCCAAATTGTTCAACTTGATAATTACTTGTAAAAGAAACTCATGGGGGTGGTTTGATGGGGCATTTTGGTGTTAGCTACTTTGCATGGACATTTTTATTGGCCAAGCATAAGAAAATACATTATTGAAATTTGTGATAAATGTGTCACTTGTATGCATGAAAAGCCCAAGGTTGAACCTAATGGATTGCATTCCCCCTTTATCGTTCCATATCATCCTTCAAGTGACATTTATATAGATTTTGTATTGGGATTTCCTAGATCCCAATCAAGAAAATATATCATATTTGTTGTTGTGGATTGATTTATAAAAATGGATCATTTCATTGAATACTCAAAAACCAATGATTCTATTCATATATCATATTTTTTTTCAAAGAAATTGTGAGATTACATGGACTGACCAAAAATATTTTAACTGATAGGGATGTGAAATTTCAAAGTCACTTTTGGAGGAATTTTAGGAATAAATTGGGGACTAAATTATTGTTCTCAACTGTTTCATATCCTTAAACTAATGGGAAAATAGAAGTGGATAATATATCTCTTTCTACCCTCTTGCATACAATAATTGAAAAAAATATAAAGAATTGGGAAAAAAATTTCCACACATAGAGTTTTCATATAACCGAGTAGTGAATTCCACTATAAACTTCTCACCTTTTTAGAATGTATATGGTTTTATCCTAATTAATCCATTAGATATTATTTCATTACCTACTAATGAGGCTGTTGATATTTCAGGTGATGAAAAGGTAAAAAAATTCACAGGTTACATTCCCAAGTGAAATCCAAAATTGAAAGAAGAAATGAACTATATGTGAAGCAAGAAAACAAGGGTAAACACAAGGTTTTACTTGAGAATTTATATTGGGTATGGGTGAATTTGAGGAAGCAAAGGTATTCAAAGAAAATAAAATCAATACTTCAACCACAGGAAGATGGAACTTTCCAAATTTTATAAAGAATCAATGATAACACCTACAAGATTGACTTTCCCATCAGGTATGGAAATGTGAGTGCTAAATTTAATGTTACCAATATCTCTCCCATTGAATATACAAATTCGAGGACGAATCCATTGAAGAGGGGTGATATGATGAGAATCAAGGTGCACATATGCTGTAAGGAGTCAAGAGCGATCATGACATGGATGGTGGAAGGAGAACAAATGTATAAGACTCATTGCATGGGATTGGTGGCCTAATGACAAGAGGAAGAATGAGGAGAATGAAAGAGGATTTACATGGCCTCATTTTGAAATTACAAAATGAGTCCCAACATGCATGAATGGGAGGATAAAATGGGCCTTTAATCACAATGATTAAAGCCCAAAAATGAACCTAAATGGCCCACTCAAAGGATCCCTTGAATTTATATCACTTGCATGAAGGAAATATCCAAATTCAAAAGTGGTAGACCCCTTGTCTCGAATGTCATAGTGGGAATCTTTGAATTCTTTTTAGGGGTGCCAAAAATTCTTATTGGTGGATATTTTGACTCGTATCTCTCATTTGGCTATAAATAGACACCTCCTTGTACCCCTTTATAATGAATCATTAATTTGAGTGTTTTCTAGTATTATTATGATTGTGTTTCTTGTGTTTTTGAATGAATATAAGTAAGGCTTATCAAAGGAGTGATCAACCATTGTCATGATTTATAATTACGGTTTTAATGGGAAAGTCTCCTTGGGGTCCTAATTGATCACTCCCTTCCCCCTTTAATTTCCTTCACATTTATTTATTATCAATTTATTTGTTTTCATCCATTAATGTTTCCTCATTTTTTCCATTGAATACCGCAAACCCATACATTATCATATAAAAAACCCTAAAGAACCCAAAAATCTAGAAATAACCTATAAAATCCCTTAAAATCCTTGAAAATGTTAAAAAACACGAAATCCCCTAAAAATAAATAAAATCCTAAAACACTTTAAAACCCTAAAGAAGTAAAAAAACCCCTACACCCAAAAGGACCCTAAAAACCCTAAAAAACCTAAAAACCCTAAACCACAGAAAACCCATAAAAACCGTCAAAATTCCAAAAAAAATCTAAACACCTTAAAAACCATAAAAATACTAAAAAAATCCCTAAAAATCCTTGAAAATGTAAAAAAACCTAAAATCCCTGAAAAAATATGAAAACCATAAAATCGATAAAAAGCATAATAAACCCAAAAAACCCAAAAAACCCACTAAGAACTCTAAAACCCCTTTAAACCCCAAAAAACGATAAAAAGGTTTAAAAACTCCAAAAACCATAAATACCCTAAAAACACAAAAAAAATCCTAAAAACACAAAATGATCCTAAAAATCCTGAAAACTCCTAAAAAACCTAAAATCCTTGAGGAACCCTTCAAAATCTCTAAAAACCATAAAAACCATAAAACCATAAAAATCCTAAAAAAGCCTTAACAATCCATGAAAATGTAAAAAACACTAAAACCTTGAAAAATCCCTGAAACCTATAAAAACCCATTAAAACCTTAAACCCCTAAAAACCCTAAAAACCCATAAAAACCATAAAACCTACTAAAAGATCTAAAAAACCTTAAAACCCCTAAAAACATTAAAAACATTAAAACCCATTAAAAACTCAAAAAACCCCTAAAAACACCAAAGACCCTAGAAACCCTAAAAACCACTTAAAATTCTAAAAAACCATGAAAATCCCTCAAGATCCCTAAAACCCTCAAAAACCATTAAAACCATAAAAATCCTTAAAATTCCATGAAAACATAAAAAACTCTAAAAAACCTGAAAAATCACTGAAAACCATGAAAACCCCTAAAAAACTTAAAAAACTTATAAACACATAAAAACCCTAAAATCCCACTAAAATTATAAAAAAAAATTAAACCCATAAAAATGTTAAAAAATGTTAAAAAAACTCAAAAAAACCTTAAAAATCTAATAACTAAAAAAACCATAAAAACCCAAAAAGACCATAAAAACTCCTGAAAACCCTAAAAACCCCTAAACACTCTCAAAATCCCTAAAAACACTACAAAACCCTAAAAACCATAAAAATCCTAAAAAACGTAAAAACCCCTAAAAACACAGAAATACCCCTGAAAACTATAAAAACCCTAAAAACCATAAAAACCTATAAAAACCCTAAAAACCACTTAAAATATTAAAACTCTTAAAACCCCAAAAAATGTTAAAAATTCTAAAAAACTCTAAAAACCCTTAAAACCCAAAAAAACATTCAAAAACCCCTAAAAACCAAAAAGACCCAAAAACCGTAAAAGAAACTAAAAACCCTAAAAACCCTGAAAACCCTAAAACCCTCAAAATCCCTAAAAACCCTAAAAACCCTCAAAACCATACAAATCTTTAAAAATCCCCAAAAATCCCTAAAAATGTAAAAAACCATAAACACCTTGAAAATCCATTAAAACCCATAAAACCCCCTAAAAAATTTAAAAACCCTTAAAACCCATAAAAACACAGAAAACCACTAAAAACTCTAAAAACCCTTAAAACCCTTGAAAACCCTAAAAATGATAAAAACTTTAAAAATCGTAAAAACCCAAAAACTCAAAAAAAACTACAAAAACCCAAATATACCCTAAAAATATTGGAAACCCCTAAAAACCTAAAAATCCCTAAAAACCTAAAAATGCCTAAAAACCATAAAAATCCAAAAAAATCCCTAAAAATCATTGAAAACATTAAAAACCCTAAAAACCTAGAAAAAACCCCAGAAAACCATAAAAACCCCTAAAAACCTTTAAAATCCCTAAAACCCCATAAAAATCCTAAAACCCACTAAAAACTCTAAAACCCTTTAAAACCCCTAAAAAGGTCAAAAACGTCAAAAAACACGAAAAACATAAAACCTCTAAAAATAAAAAAATACCCAAAAACCCAGAAAGGAACTCAAAACTCGGAAAAACTGTAAAAACCGAGAAAAACCCTAAGAACCCTCAATGTCCATAAACACCCTAAAAACCCATAAAACCCATAAAACTCCCAAAAACCACAAAAATCCGTGAAAATGTAAAAAAACCCTAAAAACCCTAAAAAACCTTGAAAACCATAAAAACCCCTAAAATCCTTAAAACCACTAAAAACCCTAAAAACCACTAAAAATCTCTAGAAACACTTAAACCCCCTAAAATAGTTAAAAAACATTAAAAACTCTAAAAACATTAAAAACCCTAAAAAACTCAAAAAAAAAACCCTAATACCCCAAAAGGCTCCAAAAACCTCAAAAAACCTTAAAAACCCTATAAATCCTTAAAAAGCGTAAAACCCCATAAAAACCTTAAAAATCCTAAAAATCTTTGAGAATCCAGGAAAACATAAAAAACCGCTAAAAACCCTAAAAAACCCCTCAAAACCATAAAAAATCCCTAAAAACCTTAAAAACATATGAAAACCCATAAAAACCACTAAATACTCAAAAAACCTTTAAAACGACTAAAAATGTTAAAAAATGTTAAAAACTCTAAAAATCCTTAAAAACCCTAAAAAACTCAACAAAACATAAAAACCCCTAAAAACAAAAAAAATCCCTAAAACCTCGAAAAACCCTAAAAACCATAAAAATCCTAAAAACACCCAATAAATCATTGAAAATGTAAAAAACCCTAAAAACAATAAAACCCATAAAATACCTAAAAATAATAAAAAACCCCTAAAAATAAATAAAAACACTAAAATCAAACTAAAACTCTAAAAGCCCTTAAAACCACTAAAAACATTAAAATGTGTAAAAAAACTCTAAAAACCATATAAACCATAAAAAACTCATAAAAACCCTAAAACCCAAAAAGACCCCAAAAACCCAAAAGACCCCTAAAAACCCTGAAAACTCTAAGAACCCCAAAAAAACCATCAAAATCCCTAAAAATCTTAAAAAACCCTAAAAACCATAAAAATCCTAAAAATCCCTAAATATCCTTGAAAACGTAAAAACACCTAAAAACCATGTAAAACCCTTGAAAACCATAAAAACCCCTAAAAACATTAAAAAACCATAAAAACCCAAAAAACCCACTAAAAACTCTAAAACCCCTTAAAGCCCCTAAAAATGCTAAAAATGATAAAAAAAACTCCAAAAGACCTTAAAAACCCTAAAAACATAAAAAAACCTAAAACCCACAAGACCCTAAAACGATGAAAACCCCTTAAAACCCTGAAAAAACCCTAAAAACCCTCAAAATTCCTAACAACCCTAAAAACCATAAAAATTCTAAACAATCCCTGAAATCTTAAAAAACCCTAAAAACCCTGAAAAACCTCTAAAAACCATAAAACCCCTAAAAATCTTAAAGAATCCTAAAAACTAATAAAAACTCTAGAAACAACTAAAAACTCTAAAAGCCCTAAAAACATAAAACCCAAAAAAATAAACAAAACCCTAAAAACCCTAACAAACCCTCAAAACCATAACAACCTAAAAACACCCCAAAAATCTATGAAAACATAAAAAACCCTTAAAATCCTAAAAAATCCCTGAAAACCATAAAAAACACTAAAAACTTTAAAAAAAATCCTAAAAATCCATAAAATCCCTAAAACCACTAAAACTCTAAAAACCCACTTTGCAAAAAAAAACACTAAAAATCCTCAAAACCCCTAAAAATATAAAAAAATAGAAAGCTTTAAAAACCTTAAAATCTTGAAGAACCCAAAAAATCCATAAAGACCCTAAAAACCCTTAAAATCTTAAAAACCCTAAAAAATGGAAAACCCTAAAACCCTCAAAATCCCTAAAAATCCTAAAATACCCTAAAACCCATAGAAATCATAAAATATCCCTACAAAACCCTTAAAACAAAAAAAAATCCCCAAACCCCAGAAAAATCCCCTTAAAACCATAAAAATCTCTAAAAACCATAAAATCCCATAAAACATTAAAAACCACTAAAAACTCTTAAAACCCATAAAAACATTAAAAGACGTTTTGGGTTTGTAAAGGTGTTTTGGGTGCGTGTCAATTGACCCCTCCCCTCCCTTGTCTGCTGCGTCTTTTTTCGTAATAAAATTGGGGGGGGGTCGGGAATAACTCGATCCTCACATCTTCCTTGCCATAAAAACATTAAAAAAGTTAAAAACTCTAAAAAATATTAAAACCCCTAAAAGTATCAAAAAATACCCCCAAAACTCCAAAAGACCCTACAAACTCTAAAATAAACTAAAAGACCAAAAACCACTGAAGATACATAAAACCCTCAAAATCCCTAAAAAATATAAAAAACCATAAAACCATAAAAATCCTAAAAAATTCCAAAATATGTAAAAGACCCCAAAAAACCCTAAAAAACACATAAAACCCATAAAACCCAATAAAAACACCATTAAACCCTTACACCCCCACTAAAAACTATAAAAACCCTTAAAACCCCTAAAAATGTTTAAGAAATTTGAAAAATCCAATAAACCTTAAAAACCCTAAAAGGCCCAAAAAAACATAAAAACAAAAAAGACCTAAAAAATCTTGGAAAACCTAAAACCCCTGAAAATCTATAAAAACCCTAAAACCCATAAAAAACCTAAAAAAGTAATAAAAATTCATGAAAACATAAAAACCCTATGAACCTAAAAACCCCATAAAAACATAAAAACCCTTAAAACCCATAAAACCCCTAAAACCCTAAAAAAACACCAAAAACTCTAAAAACTATTTAAACCCTCAAAATTTTAAAAACGTTAAAAAACACTAAAACCCCTTAAAACCCCAAAAAATTCAAAAAAAAACTCTAAGAACCAAAAAGTCCCTAAAAACCATGAAAAAACCTAAAAACCCAGAAAACCCCTAAAAGCTCTCAATATCCCTAAAAACCCTAAAACCCCTAAAAACCATAAGTGAGATAATAGGCCCATTTTCTCAATCCATGAAAGGCAAGATTCATTGGTCCATTAATGAAGCGAGATGGGCACCCATTGTAGCATTCAACCTCTTTAATCTCCCTTGTGTCATCAAGCCTTGCAATAACTCCCCCACCGAGTACATTGACTTATTTCCTTCGACATAGTTATCATCATCCTGAGAACCCCTAAAAACCCTAAATACCCCCGAAAAACCCTAAAAACCCTAAAACCCTCAAAATCCCTAAAACCCCTAAAAGATCCAAAAAACCATAAAATCCAAAAAACCCCTCAAAATCCATAAAAACAAAAAAAACTAAAAAACCCCGGAAAAAACAAAAAAACTATAAAAACCCCTAAAAACCCTAAAAACCCTAAAACCCCATTAAAACCCTAAAACCACTAAAAAACTCTAAAATCCCTTAAAACCCCTCAAAACATTAAAAAAATCTAAAAAATATTTAAATCCTTAAAAACCCAAAAAACTCAAAAAGACCCTAAAAACACTAAAATACCCTAAAACCCCAAAGAACCCTCAAAATCCCTAAAAACCAAAAAACCACAAAAAACTATAAAATTCATAAAATCCCACAACTATCCATGAAAATTTAAAAAACCCAAAAAACCCTAAAAAAATTCCTAAAAACCATAAAACCACTAAAAAGCTTAAAATTAAATAAAAAACCATAACACCGTAAAAACCCACTAAAAACTCTAAAAAATCTAAAAATGTTAAAGAATTTTAAAAACCTTAAAAACCCTAAAAAACTCAAAAAACCCCTAAAAACCCAAAAGACCCTAAAAACCTTGAAAAACTCTAAAAACCTGACAACCCTTGAAAACCTCTAAACACCCTCAAAAACCCTAAAAACCAAAAAAATCCTAAAAATCCTAAAAACCTAAAAAACCACTAAAAAACCATGAAAACATAAAAAATCCTAAAACCCTGAAAACCATAAAAACCCAAGAAATCCTTAAAAATGTCAAAAAATCCCAAAAGACCCTAAAACCCCAAAAGACCCTAAAACCCCTAAAAACACTCAAAATCCCTAAAAACACTAAAAAACCATAAAAACACTAAAAACCATAAAATACTAAATAACCCCTAAAAATCTATGAAAACTTAAAAAACCCTAAAAACCCTAAAACCCCCCTGAAAACCATAAAACTCCTAAAAACATTAAAACCTCTAAAAATAAATAAAACCCCTAAAAACCCATTAAAAACTCTAAAACCCCCCAAAACCCCTAAAAACATTAAAAACTCCAAAAATATTAACAACCCTAAAAAACTCAAAAACGCCCCTAAAAATCCAAAAAGAACCTAAAACCCCTAAAAAACTCTAAAACCCCTGAAAATCCATAAAACCCCTAAAAAATCCCTAAAAACCCTAAAACCCCCTAAAACCCATAAAATTCCTAAAAAACCCTAAAAATCCATGGAAACATAAAAACCCCTTAAAACCCTTAAAAACCCCTGAAAACCATAAAAACCCATAAAACCTTAAAAAACCCTAAAAACCTATAAAAACCCTAAACAATAAATAAAAACTCTAAAAACCCTTAAGAACCCTAAAAATGTCAAAAAACTCAAAAAACCTTAAAACCCGTAAAAAAATAAAAAAACCCTAAAAACCATTGAAAAACAATAAAAACCTTCAAAATTCCAAAAAAAATCCTAAAAACCATAAAAATTCTAAAAACCCTGAAAAATCAATGAAAATGTAAAAAACCCTAAAACCCTGAAAAACTCCAAAAAACCATAAATATCCATAAATATCTTAAAACCCCTAAAAACAATAAAAATACTAAAAACCACTAAAAACTCTAAAACCCTTAAAACCCCTAAAAACATTAAACAAACTCAGAAAACCTTAAAACCCCTAAAAATTCAAATAAAACCCTAAAACCCCACAAAATCCTAAAAACCCAAAAAAAACTAAAACACATAAAAATCCTTAAAACCCCCTAAAAATCAATGAAAAGGTAAAATCCCCTAAAAACCTTGAAAAAACCCTAAAACCCATAATTTCCCCTAAAAACCAAAAAACCCTAAAACCCTTAAAACCCATTAAAAACTCTAAAAACCCCTAAAACCCTTAAAACGTGAAAAACTCTAGAAAACTTTAAAACCCTAAAAAATCAAAAGACACTAAAAACCCAGAAAAGACCTAAAAACCTAAAAACCCAAAAAACAAAAAAAAAACCTTGAGAAATGCTAAAACCCCTAAAAATACCTAAAAACTCTAAAAAATCCAGGGAAACATAAAAATCCTTCAAAACCCTAAAAATCCCATGAAAATCATAAAACCCCTAAAAACCATAAAAACACTAAAAAACCCATAAAAATCCTAAAAAAGACTAAAAACTCTAAAAACCCTTAAAACCCCTAAAAATGTTAAAACCCTCTAAAAAATCTTAAAAACAGTAAAACTCAAACCCCCCTAAAAATCCAAAAAGAAATGAAAACCCCTAAAAACCTATGAAAAATGGGTAAACCCCTAAATATCCCTAAAAACCCTAAAACCCCCCAAAACCATAAAAATCCTAAAACCTGCTAAAAATCCATGAAAATGTAAAAACCCCTAAAAACCCTAAAACCCCCCTAAAAACCATAAAAACCACTAAAAACCTAAAAAAACCTTAAAACCCCATAAAAACCACTAAAAACTCTTAAAATCATGAAATCCAATAAATGTTAAAAAAACAACAAAAACCCTAAAAAACTCAAAAAAAACCCAAAACCCAAAACGACCCTCAAAACCCTCAAAACCCCTAAAAACCCTCGAAAAACCATAAAACCCTCAAAATCACTAAAAACCCTTAAAGACCCTAAAACAAATTATAAAACCCCCTCAAATCCATGAAAATGTAAAAACCCTTAAAAACAAGAAAACCCTTACAAAACATAAAAACCCATAAAACCATAAAAGCCCATAAAAACCCATAAAACCCCTAAAAACACACTAAAAATCCTAAAAACATTAAAATCCCTAAAAACGTTAAAAAATTCTAAAACACTATAAAACTCCAAAAAAATTCAAAAAAACCCCTAAAAACCCAAAAGACCCTAAAAACCGTAAAAATCCTTAAAAACCCATGAAAACCCTAAAAACCCTCAAAATCGATAAAAACCCTAAAAAACCTAAAAACCATAAAAATCCTAAAAACCCTCTAAAAATCCATGAAAACGTAAAAACCCTAAAAACCCTGAAAACCCTCTAAAATCCACTTGGGATGGTCCACATGGTGGTGCTCAGATGGCTATCAAAGATATTGGTATGTGGTTTTCCCATTTTCGGTTGTGCGTGATCTGCTCTTGGATGTTTTTGTTGTTGGTGTTGGGTGAATCGGTGTATGCTTCATTGGAGGAGATCTTGATGTTGGTGATAATGGATTTGGATGAATCTGCTGAGGTCTCTGGGGGAAGATGTGAATGTTGGTGGTATGATATTGGCGTGTTGGAAGTTGAATGGTTGGGAAGTGTTTCTTGCTGTAAAAGAAGTGCGGGTTGTTGCTACGTGTTGGCTTTGCTTGGTGGTGGTGCTGGAAGGGCTACTATTAGAGGCGGTGCAGGTAGTGGGGTTGCTGCATCGCTCGAGTGCTGGATGGGGCATGTGGTTGAATCAGTTATGAATCAATGGCGCTGCTGTTTTTTGGTAGTGATTGGACTGCTTGAGATATTTGGTCGGGAGGCTCTTGGTTCGGTGATGCTGGTTGCTGGATGGTGAGTAGTGGTATGATGGAAGACGGCTGTTTAGATGGTACTAGATGCTGGAGTTTGAGTTACTAGATACTGGTTGCTGATTGGCTGGGAGAAATACCCTGGTCCTAGAAAGTGTTGAAGGAGATGCTGATACTGAAGGTGATTGATGATGGAATATGTGCTGCGAGATGTTGGTTACGGATTGGGTGGGAGGTGCTGATAGAGATGGTTATGGATACCTGCTTGGTTTGGATGTTGTATGTTTTTTTGGTTTTGGGTTTTTATGGGTTTGGGGTTGTTAAGGGTTTTTGGGTGTGATTCGTTTGACTCCTCCCCTCCCTTGTCTGCTTGTTGTCTGTTGCATCTTTTTTTTAATAAATTGTTGGGGGGTCGGGAATAGTCTGACCCTCGCATCTTCCTTGCCCTAAAAACATTAAAAAACCCTAAAAACACTAAAAACCCATGAAAACCCTAAACCCTGCCTGAAAACCCCTAAAAGCCCTCAAAATCCCAAAAAACAAAAAAAACCCAAAAAACCATAAAAATCCTAAAAAGCTGCTAAATTCCATGAAAACAAAACAAATCCCAAAAACAATGAAAATACCCTAAAAACCCTAAAAACCCCTAAAAACCTTAAAAATCCTAAAAAACAATAAAAACCCCTAGAAATGTTAAAAAACTCTAAAAACATTAAAACCCTAAAAATAAAAAATAAAAATAAAACCCCAAAAAGACCCTAAAACCCATGGAAACCCTTAAAAACCCTAAAACCCTTGAAAAACCCTCAAAATCCATAAAAACCAAAAAAACCTAAAAAGCCCTAAAAATCCATGAAAACATAAAATACCCTAAAAACCCTGAGAAACCCCTAAAACAAAAAAAAAACACATAAAAACCTTAAAACCCTTAAAAACCCTAAAAACCCTGAATACCCTAAAAACCCATAAAAACCTTAAAAATTCCTAAAAACCCAAAAAGTCCCTAAAAATCCAGAAAACCCATAAAAACACTCCTAATCAATAAAAATCCTTAAAAACCCTAAAAACCTCAAAAACCATAAATATACTAAAAAAACCCTAAAATCCATGAAAATGTAAAAAACCCTAAAACCCCCATGAAAACCATAGAAAACCTTAAACACCTTAAAAACAATAAAAAAACTCTAATAACCCATAAAACCCCACTAAAAGCTCTAAAAACCCTTAAAACCACAAAAAACGTTAAAAAACTCTAAAAAACCTTTAAAACAACAAAAAACTCACCCCCCCCCCCTCGAAAAAAATCCAAAAAGACCTTACAAACCCTAAAAATCAATGAAAACCCCTAAAAAACCTCACAATTCCTAAAAACCTGAAAAAAAACCCTAAAACCCATAAAAAACTTGCAAAACCACTAAAAATCCATAGAAATGTAAAAAACCCTAAAAACCATTTAAAATCAATGAAAACCATAAAACCCCTAAAAACCATAAAAACCCTAAAATCATATAAAAACCCCCAAACAACCACTAAAAACTATAAAAGTCCTTGAGATCCCTAAAAATGTCAAAAAAACTCTAGAAAACCCTTAAAACCCCTAAAAATCCTAAAAAATAACCTAAAAATTCTAAAAACCCCTATGAACATTGAAAAAACTAAAAAACCGTAAAAACTTCAAAATCCCCAAAAACCCTAAAAAAGATTAAAAACCATAAAAATCCCAAAAACCCCTAAAAATCCATAAATTTGTAAAAAACCCAAAAACCCTGAAATCCCCCTAAAAACCATAAAACCCCTAAAACCTTAAAAACCCCTAAAAACCCATAAAAACACTAAAACCCACTAAAAACTCAAAAAACCTAAAAACCCCCTAAAAATATTAAAAAAATCCAAAAAAAACCTTGAAAACCGTAAAAAAAACCCTAAAGACCCTAAAAACCCCTAAAAACCCCTAAAACCCCCTAACCCCCCCCTAAACCCCCTCAAAACCCCTAAAAACCCAAAAAACCTCTACAAAATCCTAAAAAACCTCTAAAATCAATGAAAACATAAAAAACCATGAAACCCTGAAAACTCCTAAAAAGCTTAAAAACCCTAACAACCATAAAACCCATTGAAAACTCTAAAACCCCCTAAAATCCCTAAAATGGTAAAAAAACTCTAAAAACCTTAAAACCCTAAAAACCTAAAAATACCCTAAATACCCTAAAACCCCAGAAAAGCACCAAAAACCCCTCAAAATACCTAAAAACTCTAAAACCCTAAAAACCATAAAAATCCAAAAAACCCTTAAAAACCATGAAAACATAAAAGACCCTAAAAACTCTGAAAATCCCCTAAAAATGATAAAAACCCCTGAACACCATAAAAATCCTAAAAACCCATAAAAACCTTAAAAATGACTGGAAACTCTAAATCCCCTTAAAACCCATAAAAATGTTAAAAACCTCTAAAAACCTGTAAAAATCATAAAAAACTAAAAAACCCTAAAAATACCTAAAAACCCAGAAAAACCCATAAAAACCAAAAAACCCTAAAAACCTTTGAAAAACGCTAAAAACTCTAAAAATCCTTAAAAACACAGAAAACCTAAAAAACCATAAAAATCCTAAAAAACCCCATAAAATCCATTAAAACGTAAAACCCCCTAAAAATCCCGAAAACCCCTAAAAATTATAAAAACCCCTAAAAACCTTAAAAAACACTAAAAACCCATAAAAACCATAAAAACCACTAAAAACTATTAAAACCCCTAAAAAGTTAAAAAAAACTTTAAAACCCCTAAAAACCCTAAAACCTCTAAAAGCTGCTAAAAACCCTCAAAATCCCTAAAAAAATTACCCTAAAAATTAAAAAAAATCCTAAAAACCCTCTAAAAATCCATCAAAACGTAAAAAACCCTAAAAACCCTAAAAAACCCCTAAAAACCATTAAAACCCATAAAAAAAATTAAAATTCATAAAAACCCTAAAAACCCATAAAACATTAAAAAACTCTAAAAAACCATAAAACCCTAAAAAACCCCCAAACCCCAAAAGACCCTAAAAACCCTAAAACCCCCAAAAAAACCTAAAAACCCTAAAAATCCCTAAGACCCTAAAAAAACCTAAAAACCATAAATATCCTAAAAACACCTTAAAAATCCATAAAAACTTAAAAAAACATAAAAACCCTAAAAAACACCTGAAAACCATAAAAACCCATAAAAACCTTAAAAAACCCTAAAACCTATAAAAACACTAAAAAATATAAAAACCCTTAAAACCTCTAAAAATGTTTAAAAAATCGAAAACCCTTAAAAACCCAAAAATACTCAAAAAAATCCCTAAAAACCCAAAAAGACCATAACACCCTAAAACCCCGAAAAACCTTAAAACCCTCTGAAAACCCCCAAAAGACCTCAAAATCCATAAAAACCATAAAAACCCTAAAAACCACAAAAAATCCATGAAAAATGAAAAAACCCCTAAAAATTGTGAAAATCCCCAGAAAACCATAAAACCCCTAAAATCCTTTAAAAACCTAAAAACCCATAAAACCCTAAAACCCAATAAAAACTATAAAAACCCCTAAAAATGTTAAAAAACCATAAAAAACTTAAAATCCAAAAAAATAAAAGAAAACCTAAAACCCAGAAAGTCCCTAAAAACCATGAAAAACCTTAAAATCCCTAAAAAACATAAAAACCCCTAAAAATCGATGAAAATGTAAAAAACCCTAAAACCCTGAAAAAACCCTGAAAATCATAAAAACACAAAAAACCTTAAAAACATAAAAAACCATAAAAAACCAACTAAAAACTCTAAAACCCCTTAAAACCCCTAAAAATGTTAAAAGACTCTAAAAAACCTTAAAAATCATAAAAAACTCAAAAAAACCATATAAACCATGAAAACCCAAAAGACCCTAAAAACGCTGAAAACCCCTAAAACCCTCAGAATCCCTAAAAACCCTAAAAACCATTAAAATCATAAAAAATCCCTAAAAATCCAGGGAAATTGAAAAACCCTAAAAACTTTGAAAAACCCCTAAAAACCATAAAAATCCAAAATAACCTTTCAAAACCCTAAAACCCATAAAAACCCTAAAAACTCTAAAAACTCTAAAACCCCTTAAAACCCCTAAAAATGTTAAAAACCCTTAAAAATCCTAAAAACTCAAAAAAAAACCCTCAAATCCCAAAAAGACCCCAAAAACTGTAAAAACCCATAAAACCCCTAAAAAACACAGAAAACCTCAAAACCCCACAAAATTCATAAAACCCTAAAAATCCTAACAACCTTAAAAATCCTAAAAAATCATGAAAAATCCCTCAAAACGTAAAAAACACTAAAAACCTTCAAAAACCCCTGAATACCATAAAAACCCTTAAAAATCTTAAAAAACCTAAAAACTCCTAAAACCCTAAAAACCCACTAAAAACATGAAAAACCCTTAAAACCTCTAAAACATTAAAAAACTCTAAAATCACTTAAACTCCTTAAAAAATAAAAAAAACCCATAAAACCCCCCAAAAGACCTTAAAATCCATAAAACCCCTAAATATCCCTAAAAACCCCGGAAAAACCCTAAAAACACTCAAAATCACTAAAACCCATAAAAACCTTAAAATTCCCATTGAACCCCTAAATAATGGCTAATAATCTAAAAATACATAAAACCCCTAAAAATGTTAAAAAACTCAAAAAAAGTAAATCCCTAAAAAACTCAAAAAATTCCCTGAAAACACTAAAAACCCCAAAAACCACTGAAGATGAGAAAACTTCTAAGGAAGGATGCCGCCGCTCTCTCCTGGGAGCTCCCGCTCAACGCGGCGATTTCCATTGTTCCCTCTCATAACCCTTCTCTTCGGCTTTGTGGGTCGCCTCCAGACCATGCTTTGTGATGCGGATGGAGTTCAGTGGCTTTCTTCCCTGGTGCGACGGTGGAGGACGAGGCAGATGATTGATGGCGGTGGGATCTGGTGTGTTGTGACGGGTAAAGGTGATGGCGGCTTGGTCTGGTTTGGTTCGGATCTGGTGGATCTAGACCTTCCTCTTCCTCGAACGCTGTATTTATTGCTTCGTGGTGACGATATTGATGGTTTCCCGGTTGATTGGTTAAAGTCAATGTGGTCGATGATGAATTCAACCTTGGCTTCAGATCTGAAACTCCGGTGGCTTTGCTTTGACTTGATGCTTCACTTCTTGCTTTTGTCCCTGATGCTGCTTCGTTTCTGGTGGGTGCGACGAGCTTTGTGTCTTCTTAGAGGTGGCGTGCGCGACCGTACGCTCGGATCTAGGCTTCTCGCTTCGACCCGTGGTGGATCATGTCAGATTTTGTGGTTTCCCGACGGGTCAAGGTGGATACAAAGGGCAAAAATGAAGGTTTGTTTTTCTGATTCTTCCCCCTTGTCCTTGAGTCTTGCTGCCGATGAGGGTCTGTTCATTATGATTTGCGATATGTTCGACTGCGGACTTTTGAGTGTTGGTTGGTTCGGGTATGATTCACTTCTGGTGCTAAAATATGAGTTTAAAGAGCTTTGGATGGTGCGGAATGGGCATAAGACAGGGTGTTGGTGGTCTTGTGTGTTGGCTATGGAGGGATGCTGGAAGTCGTCTGGTCAGGAGGAGGGGGCTGCTGGATTCTGAGTTGCTGTATTTTGTTTGTGTTTGGTGGTTTGTTTTCCTATAACCTGCTGCTAGTTTTTGGCTAGTTTCTGATTTGATGGATGATGAGTTGCTGGGTTTTGGCCGCCACTTTCCTTGAGGGCTGGAGTTGGCGGGTGCTGCTGGATGCTGGAGCAGAAGCGAGATGTTGAGTGGTGTTTGGTGTTTGAAAGAGATGCTGGCTGTTTGATGATGAGGTGTTGGATCCTAGATGTGGTATGGCTAGGATGCGAACAAGCTGCTGTTTATGCTTCTAGTTCTGGTCGTATTAAAGTGAACTCTGGTTGCTGGCTCTAGTGTGATTCTGGTGCTGATGGTTATGAGCTGCTGGTGACGGGTCATTTTGGTGAGAAGGGCTTGACGCTGGTATATGTGAGGTTGGAAGCTAGGAATTTCTTGGTAGTGAGCTGCTGGACGCTGGATGCTGCTGGATGAAGGTGATGGTTGCTACTTGGACTTGGGTGTGCTTGTTTGGTTTTTATTTTATTTTATTTGATTTTTTTTGGCGTGGGTTGTAAGGGGTTTTTGGGTGTGGGTCTTTTGACCCCTCCCCTCCCTTGTCTGTTGTGTCTCTTTTCTTATTTCTAATAAATTTGGGGGGGTCGGGAATAGCCCGACCCTCGCATCTTCCTTGCCCAAAAACCACTGAAAAACCTAAACACCCTCAAAATCCCTAAAAACCCAAAAAAAGCCTAAAAACCCCCAAAAACCCATAAAAATCGTAAAAAATCCATCAAAATGTAAAAAACACTTAAAACCCCAAAAAACGTTAAAAAACTATAAAAACCTTAAAAACCCTAAAAACTAAAAAAACCCAAAACCCCAAAAGACTCTAAAAATCCCTAAAAACCCAAAAAAAACCTAAAAATCCCTAAAAATCCCTAAAAACCATAAACACCATAAAAATTTTAAAAAATCCATGAAAGTGTAAAAAACCCTTAAAACCCAAAAAACGCTTAAAAACTATAAAAACCCCTAAAAACCTTAAAAACACTAAAACCCCATAAAAATCCTAAAAATTCTAAAAACACTAAAAACCCTTAAAACCCTTAAAACCCCTAAAAACATTAAAAACTGCAAAAACCTTAAAAACCCTAAAAAACCCTAAAAACCCAAAAAGGCACTAAAACCCAATTAACTCCTAAAAACCCTAAAAATCTATAAAACCCTAAAAACCACAAAAAATCCCAAAAAAAACTAAAAATCCATAAAAACATAAAAAACCCTAAAAACCCTGAAAACTACTGGAAACCATAAAACCCCTAAAAACCTTAAAAACCCTAAAAATCCATAAAAACCATAAATAATCACTAAAAAATCTAAAAACCCTTAAAACCCACAAAAACGTTAAAAACTCTAAAAATCATTTGAAACCCTAAAAAACTATAAAAACCCTAAAACCCAAAAAGACCGTAAAAACCTTAAAAAACCCTGAAAACCATCAAAATCCCTAAAACCCTAAAAAACACCAAAACAATAAAAATCCTCAAAACCCCCTAAAAACCATAAAATCCCCTAAAAATTTAAAAAACCCCTAAAAAACAAAAAACTCTAAAAACCCTTAAAACCCCTAAAAACATTTAAAATATCTAAAAAACGTTAAATACCCTAAAGAACTCAAAAAAACCCTAAAACCAAAAACACCTTAAAAATCCTAAAAGACCCTTAAAGCTCTAAAAACCCCTAAAAAAATTTAAAAACACAAAATATCCAAAAAAACTCTAAAAACCATAAAAAACCTAAAAAACCCCTAAAAATCCATGAAAACATAAAAAACCCTGAAAACCTTGAAAACTATAAAACCCCTAAAAACCTTAAAAACCCTAAAAACCCATAAAAACCCTAAAAATCACTAAAACCACTAAAAACCCTTAAACCCCTAAAAACATTAAAATCTCTAAAAATCATCAAAACCCTTAATAACTCAAAAGAAAATCTAAAAACACTAAAAACCCAAAAAAATCTTAAAATCTCTAAAAATAGTAAAAAACCCTAAACACCCTAAAGAATCCTAAAAGACCCCTAAAAATACTTGAAAATATAAAAAACCTTAAAACCCCTAAAACACTAAAAAAAATATCCCAACCAACCCCCCCAAACCCTCAACACCCTGAAAAACCCTAAAACCCCTAAAAACCATTGAAAATCCATAAAAAACTCAAAATACAAAAAACCCATAAAAACTCTAAAAACCATAAAAAAACCTAAAAACCCCCTAAAAATTGCTAAAACCAATGAAAACATAAAAAACCCTAAAAAATGTGAAAACCCCCATCTTTTAGCTGACTTTTCCTTTTAAATTAAGTTTGGGGGGCTAGGCTCACCTAGCCCTGAACCTCTTCTGCCCTAAAAACTCTAAAAATCCCTAAAAACCCAAAAAAGACCCTAAAAAACCTAAAAACCCCTAAAACCCTAAAACCTCTAAAAAACCCTAAAAACCCTCAAAATCCCTAAAATCCCTAAAAATCCCTAAAACCCATAAAAATCCTATGAAAACCCTGAAATCCATGAAAATGTAAAAAAACCCTAAAAACCTCCTGAAAACCATAAAAATTCCTAAAAACCCATAAAACCCCTAAAAACTCTAAAAACCACTTAAAATCCATAAAAATGTTTGAAAACTCTAAAAAATATTAAAAACCCTAAAAATCCCTAAAAGCCTTCAAAATACCTAAAAACCCTAAAAACCATAAAAATACAAAAACAATAAAAACCCTTTAAAACCCCAAAACAATAAAAAATCCTTAAAACCCCCAAAAAATCCATGAAAACATAAAAAACCCTAATAACCCTGAAAACCCCCTAAAAACCATAAAAGCCCCTAAAACATTAAAAAACCCATTAAACCCGTAGAAAAAATAAAAACTCTAAAAACCCTTAAAACCCCTAAAAACATTTAAAATATATAAAAAACGTTAAATACCCTAAAGAACTAAAAAACCCCTAAAACCCAAAACACCTTAAAAATCCTAAAAGACCCTTAAAGCTCTAAAAACCCCTAAAAAATTTAAATATAAAAAATATCCCAAAAAAACTCTAAAAACCATAAAAAACCAAAAAAACACCTAAAAATCCCTGAAAACATAAAAAACCCTGAAAACCTTGAAAACCATAAAACCCTAAAAACCGTAAAAACCGTAAAAACCGTAAAAACCCATAAAAACCATAAAAAACCACTAAAACCACTAAAAACCCTTACAACCCCTAAAAACATTAAAAAACTCTAAAAACCATCAAAATCCATAATAAATCAAAAAAAAATCTAAAAACCCTAAACATCCTAAAACCCCTAATACCTCTAAAAATAGTAAAAATCCTAAAAACCCTAAAAAATCCAAAAAGACCGCTAAAAATACTTGAAAATGTAGAAAACCCCTAAAAACCTTAAAAACCCTAAAGGCCCATAAAATCCCTAAAAACCCATTAAAAACTCTAAAAACCCTTAAAACTACTAAAAAATTTTAAAAACTCTAAAAAACATTGAAAACCCTAAAAAACAAAAAAAAACGCAAAAACCCAAAAGACCATAAAAACTCCAAAAATTATAAAACCCCTAAAAAACCCTAAAACCCATCAAAAACCCTAAAACCCCTAAAAATGAAAAAAACCCACAAAATCCTATAAACCCCTAAAAATCCATAAAAATATAAAAAGCCCTAAAAAATCCCAAAAAACCAAAAAACCCCTAAAAACCTTAAAAACCATATAAACCCCTAAAAACCTTAAAAACCCTAAAAACAAAAAAACCCTAAAATCCTCTAAAAACACTAAAACCCCTTTAAACCCCTAAAAACATTAAAAAACTCTAAAAACCTTAAAAACCCAAAAACACTAAAAAAAATACCCTAACCCCCCCAGGACCCTCAACACCCTGAAAAAACCCTAAAACCCCTAAAAACCGTTGAAAACCCCTAAAAACACTCAAAATACCAAAACCCCATAAAAACCTAAAAACCCTAAAAACCGCTAAAACTAATGAAAACATAAAAAACCCTAAAAACCACGAAAAACCCCTAAAAACCATAAAAAACCTAAAAACTGCTAAAACCAATGAAAACATAAAAAACCCTAAAAACCATGAAAAACCCCTAAAAACCATAAAAAAACCCTAAAAACCTTTAAAACCCTAAAACCTATAAAACTCCTAAAAACAAAAAAAACTACTAAAACTCTAAAAATCCTCTAAACTCCAAAAATGTTAAAAAACTCTAAAAAACCTTTAAACCCCTAAAAACTCTAAAAATCCCTAAAAACCCAAAAGACCCTGAAAATCCTGAAAACCCATAAAACCCTAAAACCTCTAAAAAACCCTAAAAACCCTCAAAATCCCTAAAAACCCTAAATATCCCTAAAACCCATAAAAATTCTAAAAAAATCCTGAAATCCATGAAAATGTAAAAAAACCCTAAAAACCTCCTGAAAACCATAAAAATTCCAAAAATCACTCAAAATCCCTAAAAACACTTAAAAACCCTAAAAACACTAAAAACCATAAAAATACTAAACAACCCCTAAAAATCCATAAAAACTTTAAAAACCCTAAAAAATATAAAAACCCCCTGAAAACCATAAAAACTCCTAAAAACATTAAAAACCCTAAAACTCCATAAAACCCCTAAAAACCCATTAAAAACTCTAAAACCCCCCCAAAACCCCTGAAAACATTAAAAACTCCAAAAGCATTAACAACCCTAAAAAACTCAAAAAAAACCCCTAAAAATAAAAAAGACCCTAAAAATCCCTAAAACCCCTGAAAAACCTAATATCCCTCAAAATCCCTAAAAACCCTAAAAACTCCTAAAACCTATAAAATTCCAAAAAATCCCTAAAAGTCCATGGGAACATAAAAAACCCTAAAAACCCCTGAAAACCATAAAAACTCATAAAAACTTAAAAAACCCTAAAAACCTATAAAAACCCTAAACAACCAATAAAAACTCTAAAAACCCTTAAGAACCCTAAAAAGGTCAAAAAACTCAAAAACCCTTAAGACCCCTAAAACATCAAAAAAAACTCTAAAAACCCAAAAAGACCCTAAAAACACTGAAACCCCCTAAAAACACTAAAAATCCAAGAAAAACAATAAAAACCTTCAAAATCCCAAAAAAATCCTAAAAACCATAAAAATTATAAAAACCCCAAAAAATCAATGAAAATGTAAAAAACCCTAAAACCGCGAAAAACTTCTAAAAACCATAAAAAACCATAAATACCTTAAAAGCCCTAAAAACAATAAAAAGTCTAAAAACCACTAAAAAATTTAAAATCCCTAAAACCCCTAAAAACATTAAACAAACTCAGATAACCTTGAAAACCCTAAAAAAATTCAAATAAAACCCTAAAACCCCACAAAATCCCTAAAAATTCAAAAACCCCCAAAACACATAAAAATCCTTAAAACCCCCTAAAAATCAATGAAAATGTAAAAGCCCCTAAAAACCTTGAAAAAACCCTAATAACCATAAAGGCCCCTAAAAACCTTAAAACCCTAAAACCCTTAAAACAAATTAAAAACTCTAAAAACCCCTAAAACCCTTAAAACGTTTAAAAACTCTAGAAAACTTTAAAACCTTAAAAAATCAAAAGACACTAAAAACCCAGAAAAGACCTAACAACCCTAAAACCCAAAAAACACTAAAAACCCTTTAGAAATGCTAAAACCCCTAAAAATACCTAAAAACTCTAAAAAATCCATGGAAACATAAAAAACCTTCAAAACCCTAAAAACCCCATGAAAATCATAAAACCCCTAAAAACAATAAAAAACACTAAAAACCCATAAAAACCCTAAAAAGGACTAAAAACTCTAAAAACCCTTAAAACCCTAAAAATGTTAAAACTCTCTAAAAAACCTTAAAAATCGTAAAACTCAAACCCCCCCTAAAAATCCAAAAAGACATGAAAAACCCTAAAAACCTGTGAAAAATGGGTAAACCCCTAAAGATCTCTAAAAACCCTAAAAACCCCAAAAACCATAAAAATATTAAAACCTGCTAAAAATCCATGAAAATGTAAAAACCCCTAAAAACCATAAAAACCACTAAAAACCATAAAAAACCTTAAAACACCATAAAACCACTAAAAACTATTAAAATCATGAAATCCCCAAAATGTTAAAAAACTATAAAACCCCTAAAAATCTCAAAAAGACCCTGAAACACAAAATGACCCTCAAAACCCTCAAACCCCCTAAAAACCCTAAAAAAACCCTAAAAAACCATAAAACCCTCAAAATCACTAAAAACCCTTAAAAACCCTAAAAAACACAAAAAATTATAAAACCCCCTAAAATCCATGAAAATGTAAAAACCCTTAAAAACAAGAAAACCCCTAAAAAACATAAAAACCCATAAAAACCATAAAAGCCCATAAAAACCCATAAAAACCCTAAAAACACACTAATAAATCCTAAAAACATTAAAATAACTAAAAACGTTAAAAAACTCTAAAAAACTGTAAAACCCCAAAAAAACTCAAAAAACCCCTAAAACCCCAAAAGACCCTAAAAACCCTAAAAACCCCTAAAAACCCATGAAAACCCTAAAAACCCTCAAAATCGATAAAAACCCTAAAAAACCTAAAAACCATAAAAATCCTAAAAACCCTCTAAAAATCCATGAAAACGTAAAAACCTTGAAAACCCTGAAAACCCCATGAAAATCATAAAAACCCCTAAAAACCTTAAAAAACCCTTAAAACCCATAAAAACCCTAATACCCACTGAAAACAATAAAAACCCTTTAAACCCTTAAAAACATTAAAAAACCCTAAAACCCTTAAAAATCTTACAAAATTCAAACAAATACCTAAAAACATAAAAAAACCCTAAAAACATTGAAAACCCCTGAAAAACCCTAAAATCCCTCAATATCCCAAAAAACCAAAAAAACCCAAAAAACAATAAAAAGCCTAAAAAGCCGCTAAAATTCCAAGAAAACATAATAAAACCCAAAAACAATGAAAATCCCCTAAAAACCATAAAACCCACTAAAAACCTTACAAATCCTAAAAACCCATAAAAACCATAAAAACCATAAAAACCACTAAAACCACTAGAAATGTTAAAAAACTCTAAAAACATTAAAACCCTAAAAAAACTAAAATGCCCAAAAGACCCTAAAACCCATGAAAACCCTTAAAAACCCTAAAACCCTTGAAAACCCCTCAAAATCCATAAAAACCAAAAAAACCTAAAAAACCCAAAAAATCCATGAAAACATAAAAAACCCTAAAAACCCAGAGAAACCCCTAAAAAACACCTAAAAACCTAAAAACTATTAAAAACCCTAAAAACAATAAAAACCCATAAAAACCTTAAAAATTCATAAAAACCCAAAAAGTCCATAAAAATCCAGAAAACCCCTAAAAACACTCAAAATCCCTAAAAATCCTTAAAAACCCTAAAAACCTCAAAAACCATAAAAATACTAAAAAACCATAAAATCCATGAAAATATAAAAAACCCTAAAAACCCCCTGAAAACCATAGAAAACCTTAAAAACCTTAAAAAACTTAAAAAACTCTAAAAACCCATAAACACGCACTAAAAATTCTAAAAACCCTTAAAAACACTAAAAACATTAAAAAAACTCTAAAAACCTTTAAAACCCAAAAAACTCAACCCCCCCCCCCAAAAAAAATCTAAAAATACCCTACAAACCCTAAAAATCCATGAAAAACCCTAAAAACCTCACAATTCCTAAAAACCTGAAAAAACCCTAAAACCCATAAAAACTTGAAAAACCACTAAAATCCATGGAAATGTAAAAAACCCTAAAAACCCTTTAAAATCACTGAAAACCATAAAACCCCTAAAAACCATAAAAACCCTAAAACCCTATAAAAACCCCAAACAACCACTAAAAACTTTAAAAACGCTTAACATCCCTAAAAATGTGAAAAAACTCTAGAAAACCCTTAAAAAACTTTAAAATCCTAAAAAAATACCCTAAAAATTCCAAAAAACCCTATGAACATTGAAAAAACTAAAAAACTCTACAAACCTCAAAATCAAAAAAATCCTAAAAACGCTTAAAAACCATAAAAATCCTAAACACCCCTAAAAATCCATAAATTTTTAAAAAACCCAAAAACCCTGGAATCCCCATGAAAACCATAAAAACCCCTAAAAACTTAAAAACCCATAAAAACACTAAAACCCACTAAAAACCCAACAAACCTAAAAAACCCCTAAAAATATTAAAAAATTCCAAAAAAAACTTGAAAACCGTAATAAAATAAAAAAAACCCTAAATACCCAAAAGACTCTAAAAGCCTAAAGATCCTAAAAACCCCTAAAAACCCCTAAAAACCAAAAACCCCTCAAAACCTGTCAAAACCCAAAAAACCTCTACAAAATCCTAAAACCCTATAAAATCAATGAAAACATAAAAAACCCTAAAACCATGAAAACTACTAAAAAGCTTAAAACCCCTAACAACCACAAAAACCCATTGAAAACTCTAAAACCCCCTAAAATCCCTAAAATGATAAAAAAAACTCTAAAAAACCTTAAAACCCTAAAGGAGTTTCCCAAACCAAAACCATTCTTTCCAGAATCCAAAGGTAAAATGGAGGGTAAGGTTGTTTCCAAATCAAGAGATATAAAATGTTTTAAATGTCAAGGATTTGGACATATTGCCTCACAATGCCCAAACAAAAGGACAATGATTATTTTGGATTATGGAGATGTTCTTAGTGCTAGCTCAAGTGAAGATTAAATTCCATCACTTGAGGATGATTTAGATTTGGAAGTAGAAAGCCCCGTACATGGAGAAATGCTTGTGGCAAGGCATGCTTTGAGTGCTCAACCCGATGGAGAACATGATCAAGAGTAAAGGGAGCACGTTTTTCATACTAGATGCCTCATCAAAGATAAGTTATGTAGTATGATTATTGATGGGGGTAGTTGTACAAATATAGCAAGTGGTTTGATGGTTGATAAATTGGGATTGGCTATGACTAGACATCCTAGGCCTTATAGATTGCAATGGTTAAATAATAGTGGGGATGTCAAAGTGACTAAGCAAGAACAAGTTCCATTTTCTATTAAGAAGTACGAAGATAAGGTTATGTGTGATGTTGTTCCAATGAATGCTAGTCACATTTTGTTGGGAAGACCTTGGAAATTTTATAGGAGGGTCACACATGATGGATACACCAACTACTATTCTTTTGAGTACAATAGGAGGACGGTTATTCTTACACCATTGAGGCCTTTTCAAGCTTATGAAGACCAATTGAGGATTGAGAGAGATTGTGAGAAGAGAGAAAAAGAAAAGAGAGAAAAAAATAGAGAGAATGAGAAGAGTGGAAAAATCAAGAGTGAAAAGGGAGTGTTGAGTGAAAGCAAAAAAATGAGGGAAATAAAAGAGTTGAAAATAAGAGTGAAAATAAGAGTGAAAACAAGAGTGTTGAGGGAAAAGTGAGCTTATTTTCAGGAAAAAGAGAGATATAGAGATATATAGAGGGGGAGGAAACTCCCATGCTTCTATGAAAGGGAGTATGTTTTACCACTAACTCTCTTAACCCTTCAATGACTTCTAGTGTTATGTCTCTTTTTCATGATTTCGGTGATGTTTTTCCCAAGGAGATTCCCGATGGCTTACCTCCCATGTGGGGTATCAAGCACCATATCTACTTCCTCCCCAGAGCAACACTTCCCAATCGACCGGCTTATCGGGCTAACCCGGAGGAGACTCGAGAAATCCAACGACAAGTAAAAGAATTTCTAAGGAAGGTATTTTTTCGAGAGAGCTTGAGTCCATGTGCGGTACCGGTAATCCTTGTCCCAAAAAAAGATAGTAAGTGGAGAATGTGTGTTGATTGTCGAGCTATCAACAAAATCACAGTAAAGTATCGTTATCCCATACCTCGTTTGGATGATATGCTTGATGAACTCCATGGTGCATGATGGTTTACTAAAATTGACCTAAGGAGTGGATACCATCAAATTAGAATGAAAGAGGGAGATGAATGGAAAACCGCATTTAAAACTAAGTTTGGATTGTATAAATGGCTAGTTATGCCTTTTAGGATAACTAACACCCCTAGTACATTAATGAACTTAATGAATCATGTTTTCTGTCCATTCATTGGGAAATTTTTGGTTTTGTATTTTGATGACATCCTTGTTTATTCTAAGAGCCTTAAAGAACATCATGAACATTTGAAACATGTTTTTGAGACTCTTAGGAAAAATAGGTTGTTTGCAAACTTGGAAAAATGTTCATTTTGTTTAAATTCAGTTGTTTTCCTTTGTTTTGTGGTAAGAGATGATGGCATGAGTGTTTATGAAGAGAAGGTGAAGGCGATTCGGGAGTGGCCAACAGCAAAGAATGTCAACGAGGTGAGGAGCTTCCATGGACTTGCGAGTTTTTACCGAAGTTCCGTGAGGGACTTTTAAACCATTGCGACACCATTGAATGAGTTGGTCAAGAAAGGGGTGAGCTTCAAGTGGGGAAAAGCTCAAGAAGATTCCTTCTCCACACTCAAAGATTCGAGGATTAATCCTTTTGAGGAGGGAGGAGATGATGAGGATCATGGAACACATGGGCATCGCGGGGTTGAAGGCGGACTTGATGAGGAAGGAATAATGCACACAAGTGGACAAGACCCATTGTGGGGAATTGGAGGCCCAATGACAAGGGAGCGGACCAAGAGAATGAAGGAGGCCTGAAATGGATTAATCATGGAATTCCAGGAGGAGGCCCAACACCCTTTCTTGGGGGAAGAATCCGGGCCTATAATTACATTAATTAAGGCCCAGACATGCTTTTAAAAATCCAACCCAAGTGGTGCTACGAATTTTCAAGCCCACCCCACCATGGAATCTTCAAAGTCAAAAGGTGGTGGGCTACTTGTCTTTACTTTTCCAAAAGGGTGTGCTACTTGTCTCCTAAAGTCATGGGCAAGTGAAAAAGTTGTCAAAGTCATCATTTAGGCTTTTTGACTTGTGGAAACTAGGTGTTAGACTAATGTAGAAGCCTCCCCATGGTGTGATTCGAATTTCCTTCTCTCTTTGGCTATAAATAGCCACCCCTTGTACTCTTGAAATATCATGAATGAAGGTAATGTTATTATGGTGAGTTTTGCTTGAAACCTTTTTGTTCTTGCTTAATTCTTGACTTATAAAAGGATTGGTCATCCTTTGTGGCATCTTGTGGTTAGGGTTCTTAGAGAAAAATTCTCTTTGAGTTCTGCCTTGACCATTCCCCCCTTTCCTCTCATTTTCATTATCCGCACACCACATTCACTTGTTTTCTTGCGGTGATCTGGGTGCTCAACGCGCGAACATTATACAAGGTTCCTAAGACACTTCCTAGTGGGTCTTCATCGCGTATCACCCCAAAAGACCCTAAAAACCCAAAATCCCCTCAAAAAACCCAAAAAACCCTAAAAATCTCTAAGACCGTAAAAAAAAGTAAAAACCATAAAAATCCTAAAAGCACCTTAAAAATCCATGAAAACATAAAAAACCATAAAAACCCTAAAAAACCCATGAAAACCATAAAAACCCACTAAAAAATATAAAAACCCTTTAAAACCCTAAAAATGTTTGAAAAATCGAAAACCCTTAGAAACCCAAAAAAAACTCAAAAAAATCCCTAAAAACCTAAAAAGACCCTAACACCCTAAAAACCCCTAAAAACCTTAAAACCCTCTAAAAACCCCTAAAAGCCCTCAAAATCCCTAAAAACCATAAAAACCCTAAAAACCAAAAAAATCCTAAAAAACCACTAAAAATCCATGAAAAATGAAAAAACCCCTAAAAACTGTGAAAATCCCCAGAAAACCATAAAACCCCTAAAAACCTTAAAAAACATAAAAACCCATAAAAACCTAAAACCCAATAAAAACTATAAAACCCCTAAAAATGTTAAAAAACCATAAAACCTTAAAATCCTAAAAAATAAAAAAACATAAAAACCCAGAAAGTCCCTAAAAACCCTGAAAACCTTAAAAACCATAAAAACCCTAAAAACCCCTAAAAATTGATGAAAATGTAAAAACCCCTAAAAACCCTGAAAAAACCCAGAAAATCATAAAAACACAAAAAACCTTAAAAACACAAAAAACCTTAAAAACCCATAAAACCATAAAAAACCAACTAAAAACTCTAAAAACCCTTAAAACCCCTAAAATGTTAAAAGACTCTAAAAAACCTTAAAAATCATAAAAAACTCAAAAAAAACCATAAAAACCATGAAAACCCAAAAGACCCTAAAAATGCTGAAAACCCCTAAAACCCTCAGAATCCCTAAAAACCCTAAAAATCATAAAAATCATAAAAAATCTCTAAAAATCCAGGGAAATTGAAAACCCCTAAAAACTTTGAAAAACCACTGAAAACCATAAAAATCCAAAATAACCTTTCAAAACCCTAAAACCCATAAAAACCCTAAAACCTCTAAAAACTCTAAAACCCCTTAAAACCCCTAAAAATGTTAAAAACCCTTAAAATTCCTAAAAACTAAAAAAAAACCCCTAAAATCCCAAAAAGACCCCAAAAACTGTAAAAACTGTAAAAACCCATGAAAAACCCAGAAAACCACGAAAACCCACAAAATTCATAAAACCCTAAAAATCCTAAAAACCTTAAAAATCTTAAAAAAATCATGAAAAATCCCTCAAAACGTAAAAACCCCTAAAAACCATCAAAAACCCCTGAATACCATAAAAACCATTAAAAAGCTTAAAAACCTAAAAGCTTCTAAAACCATAAAAACCCACTAAAAACTTGAAAACCCCTTAAAACCTCTAAAACATTAAAAAACTCTAATATCCCTTAAACCCCTTAAAAACTCCAAAAAACCCATAAAACCCCCCAAAAGACCTTAAAATCCATAAAACCCATAAATACCCCTAAAACCCCCAGAAAAACCCTAAAAACACTCAAAATCACTAAAACCCCCCAAAACCCTAAAAACCATTAAAACGTAAAAAACTCTAAATACACAAAAAACCCCCCTCAAAAACATAAAAACCCATAAAAACCTTAAAATTCCCATTAAACCCCTAAATAATGGCTAATAACACTAAAAATACATAAAACCCCAAAAACGTTAAAAAAACTCAAAAAAAAAGTAAAGCCCTAAAAAACTCAAAAAATATCCTGAAAACACTAAAAACCCTAAAAACCACTGAAAAACCTAAAAACCCTCAAAATCCCTAAAAACCCAAAAAAGCCTAAAAACCCCCAAAAACCCATAAAAATCGTAAAAAATCCATAAAAATATTAAAAACACTAAAAACTATGAAAAACGCTTAAAAACCATAAAACCACTAAAATTGTAAAAACACTTAAAACCCCAAAAAACGTTAAAAAACTATAAAAACCTTAAAAACCCTAAAAACTAAAATACCCCAAAATCCCAAAAAGACTCTAAAAACCCCTAAAAACCCAAAAAAATCCTAGAAATCCCTAAATACCATAAACACCGTAAAAATATTAAAAAATCCATGAAAGTGTAAAAAACCCTAAAACCCAAAAAACGCTAAAAACCCATAAAAACCCCTAAAAACCTTAAAAAACACTAAAACCCCATAAAAATCATAAAAATGCTAAAAACACTAAAAAACCTTAAAACCCCTAAAAACATTAAAAACTGCAAAAACCTTAAAAACCCTAAAAAACCCTAAAAACCCAACAAGCCACTAAAACCCAATTAACTCCTAAAAACCCTCAAAATCTATAAAACCCTAAAAACCATCAAAATCCCAAAAAAAATAAAAATCCATAAAAACATAAAAAACCATGAAAACCCTAAAAACTACTGGAAACCATAAAACCCCTATAAACCTTAAAAACCATAAAACCCATAAAAACCATAAATAATCACTAAAAATCTAAAAACCCTTAAAACCCAAAAAAACGTTAAAAACTCTAAAAATCATTTGAAAACCTAAAAAACTATAAAAACCCTAAAACCCAAAAAGACCCAAAAAACCTTAAAAAACCCTGAAAACGATCAAAATCCCTAAAGACCCTAAAAAACACCAAAACACTAAAAACCCTTAAAACCCCCAAAAAAAATCCATGAAAACATAAAAAATCCTAATAACCTTGAAAACCCCCTAAAAACCACAAAATCCCCTAAAACATTAAAACACCCATAAAACCCCTAAAAAACAAAAAACTCTAAAAACCCTTAAAACCCATAAAAACATTTAAAATATCTAAAAACGTTAAATACCCTAAAGAACTCAAAAAAACCTCTAAAACCCAAAACACCTTAAAAATACTAAAACACCCTTAAAGCTCTAGAAACCCCTAAAAATTTTAAAAACACAAAATATCCAAAAAAAACTCTAAAAACCATAAAAAACCTAAAAACCCCTAAAATTCCATGAAAACAAAAAAAACCCTGAAAACCTTGAAAACCATAAAACCCCTAAAAACCTTTAAAACCCTAAAAACCCATAAAAACCATAAAAACCACTAAAATCACTAAAACCCATTACAACCCCTAAAAACATTAAAAAACTCTAAAAACCATCAAAACCCTTAATTACTCAAAAAAATATAAAAAACATAAAACCCCCTAAAAACCCTAAAATCTCTAAAAATAGTAAAAAGCCCTAAAAACCCTAAAAAATCCTAAAAGACCCCTAAAAATACTTTAAAATCTAAAAAACCCCTAAAAACCTTAAAAAACCCTAAAAACCCATTGAATCCCTAAAAACCCATTAAAAACTCTAAAAACCCTTAAAACCACTAAAAACTTTAAAAAACTCTAAAAAACCTTGAAAACCCTAAAAAACACAAAAAAACACCAAAACCCAAAATACCCTAAAATCTCTAAAAATCATAAAACCCCTAAAAAACACTAAAACCCATCAAAATCCCTAAAACTCCTAAAAATGCTAAAAACCATAAAATCCTATAAACCCCTAAAAATCCATAAAAATGTAAAAAACCTTAAAAAATTCCAAAAAACCATAAAACCCCTAAAAACGTTAAAAACCATTTAAACCCCTAAAAACCTTTAAAACCCTAAAACCCCATAAAACCCTAAAATCCTCTAAAAAATCTAAAACCCCTTTAAACCCCTAAAAACATTAAAAAAACTCTAAAAACCTTAAAACCCCTAAAACACTCAGAAAAATATCCCACCCTCCCCCCCAAGACCCTCAACACCCTGAAAAACCCTAAAACCCCTAAAAACCGTTGAAAATCCATAAAAACACTCAAAATACAAAAAACCCATAAAAACTCTAAAAACCATAAAAAACCTAAAAACCACTAAAACTAATGAAAACATAAAAAACCCTAAAAACCATGAAAACCCCCCATCTTGTAGCTGCCTTTTCCTTTTAAATTAAGTTTGGGGGGCTAGGCTCACCTAGCCCCGAACCTCTTCTGCCCTAAAAACTCTAAAAATCCCTAAAATCCCAATAAAGACCCTAAAAAACCTAAAAACCCCTAAAACCCTAAAACCCATAAAAATCCTTAAAAAAACCCTGAAATCCATGAAAATGTAAAAAACCCTAAAAACATCCTAAAAACCATAAAAATTCCTAAAAACCCATAAAACCCCTAAAAACTCTAAAAACCCTTTAAAATCCATAAAAATGTTTGAAAACTCTAAAAAATATTAAAAACCCTAAAAATCCCTAAAAGCCTTCAAAATCCCTAAAAACCCTAAAAACCATAAAAATACAAAAAACCCACTCAAAATCCATTAAAATATAAAAAACCTTAAAACCTCTAAAAAAAACTTGAAAACATAAAACCCCTAAAATCTTAAAAAATTATAAAACTCCTAAAAACCCTAAAAACCCACTAAAAACACTAAAAACCTGTAAAACGTCTAAAAACATTAAAAATACTAAAAAACCTTAAAAACCCTAAAATACAAAAAAAAACCTAAAAGCCCAAAAAACCCAAAAAACACTAAAAACCCCTAAAACCCATTAAAACCTTGAAAAATCCTAAAAAACCTTAAAGTACCTAAAAACCATAAAATTATTAAACCCCCTCTAAAAATCCACTTATAGACTCATGCGACTGAATTGGATACTTTTTTTTGTACCAGCAAGTAATAATTTTTTTTGTTGACTTGTTTCATTAAAAACATAATCACAAGTTTTTTATAAGAATTTATATGTTTGTGTAAGATTTATAAGATGAATACCGTTTTTATTTCTAGAGATATATGATGTCATTCTAGGATTCCATTTTATAGTACTATGACCCAAATGAACTACGACTTCCACCATATCTTCTAGATGGATGTTCCAATACTCTCTTATCATTTTCCTCACATTTTTTCTATTTTTTATTTCAACATTTCAATAAATGAAGGGATACACCATGAAAATAAAAATTGTTCCAATAGAACCCAAAGGGGTTAATTTATTTCTATTTTTTATTGTTATGGCTATTCATTTTATGAATCCTTCAATCTTCAAATAATGATCTATCTGATAAGATATTTTTTATTAATTTTTTTAAAATTCAATAAGAATAAAATTTATCTCCTAAAGGATTGTCGCTAGGATACTTTTAGGTTAGGGTTTTTCTGGTGGTTTGTCTTACAGGTTGGAGGCACTATTGTAGGGGCTGATTGATTGGTTGGGCCTACTGTTACTATGGAGTTGGATGGGATGTGTTGTTTTAATGGGTTTTATAGGGTGGTGGTAGGGTTGCTTTTAGGGCAGGGTGTTGGCGGTGAATGTTGTGTAGGTTGTGCTGTGGAGGTTTTTTGTAGGGGCTTAGGAGGTTTTTCTGGATGAAAGGTTGTTCTAGTTTAGGTGTTTTGATTCCACTACTGGTTGGTTTTTTTTGTGGGTGCAAGGGGTGGTTTCTGTTGTGATGGGTTGGTTGTAGCCGGTTGTTGGTGTTTGTTGGTTAGTTGTGGATGGTTGATTTGCTGGTTGAGTTTGTGGTGAAGGTTTGGTTCAGCTTAGAGAAGGATTTTTTAGCAGATTGTTTCTAGGTTGTGAGTTGGCTGGTCGGTGCTAGTGGCGGTGGTTCATGGCTATTGTGTGGAACTTGGTTGGTGTGTTTATAGGTGGTCTATTTGGTGTTGGTGGTTGTATGTGGGGCGGATAGTGGATGTTGTTGGTTGGAAGACAGGCTAAGCTTGTTTTCCTGGTGTCATTGTAGGTGTGGGTTGTCATTGTAGGTGGTGCTCGGTCACTATTTCTGGTTGGGCTTGTTGTATAGGTGGGATGGTGTTGTAGGTCGTGGACTTCTTCTAGTTGGAGGGGTTCTTCTAGTTGGTGGGTTTGTGCTGGTTGTCTAGCTAGGTTGGGTTGATGTAGGTGTGAGTTGCTGAGTTTTTGGGGTTCGACTACTGGCTTGCCTTCTTATGGGGGTGATTTTTGGCTGGGGGATACTGGTACTTTTGGTGGGCTATCATAATAGATGGGGTAGGTTGTACGGGCATTGGGGTGCACTGGGTGGGTCTTCTTGTGGGGCTACTGGATTGTCGGGGTTGTAGATTCATGGTGTTTAGGGTGTGGACAGGTGTCCGGTGGAGCATGTGTGCATGCGTGCATGCATGTGTACATGTGTGTGTGTGTGCATGTGTTTGGGTGGATGGGTGTGTGTGTGTTTTGGGGAATGCATTGTATGTTGCAGGTTCCTTGTGTTGTCTTCCTAATTAGAGGGCTCTCTTCTCTTGGTGGGATCTCCTTGGCGGGATCTCACGGTTTTCCCTTAGATTGTGGGATTCAGTGGTGTTTTGTGGGTCTTTTGTGACTAGTTGGTAGGTTCTCTCCTTGATTTTTATTCTAATGTTGTTTTCTTACAATTTCTCTTGCCACATGTGATGTTGGAGGCTGGCCAGCGGCATTGGTTGCGGTTATCATTGTTGCTAACTCACTATGTCATTGGTCAGTTGTGTTAGTGCTGCAAGTTTGGTGATGTTTCTCTCTCACCATTTGATTGTCCAAGAGGGAAGTGGTGCACAATTGCTGGTTTTTTCTTTGGATTTATTCCTTACTGGTGTTGTGTTTCCTATGGGATGGTTTTCTCCCATTGGGTGTTCGATTTTATTTCAATTCCACTTTATTTATATATATCTAGCTCTATTTTCCGTGCAAAAAAACACTCTAAATACCATAAAAACCCTAAAGGTATTTGTCTTCTTGTGAATAAGGTCGCGGAGACCAAAGGTTCTTCTACCTCTAGCATGGATAAGGTTCCTCATCCCATGGTCACTAGTTCCCTAATTCATAGCTCTCTTCCCCCAATGGCTAATGTTTCTTTGGTTGTTGGTGACTCAATGATTTTGGCCATTCCACCATCCAATTTTGAGATTGAGTCTTGCATCCCTATTCATAATTCTTTTGATTTCTTAGCGGAAGATTCTTAGAGTGTTGGTTATGCCTTAGGCTCTGGTTCCTTTATTGATGCTTCTCCAGGGATTGTTTCGGGGCTATTGGAGAACGTAGCCTTTGTGGCTACTGATGGTGTCTCGTATTTTCCTCCTACTGTTAGAGAGATTGGTTCATCCTTGTTTGGCGTTCAAGTTGGTTTTTCTTCTGAAGGTCTCCCCCTTATTGTGGTTGTTAGGGGGGAGGAGGTTTCTAGATCTTTTTGCGGGGTCTTCTTTGGAAACCTTTATATCTGATCTGATGATTCTGGAGGTTTCAGCACCTAGGTTAGAGGTTTATGGGTTAGATACCATGTTTCTCCTGATGTCTCTATAGAGATATCTCCTCCTATCCATTTTTCGGTTGATGATCAGGTTAGTCTAGCCTCTTCGACATTGAGTGATAATCCCTTGAGGAAAAAATTTATCAAGTTTGAAAAATTTAATTTGAAGAGGGTTCCTATTTTTATTAGACCCAGGAGATATGGCTTGGATCCTTCATTGGTTTCCCATTTTTAATCTTGGAGTTTGGAATATCAGGGGTCTCAAAACCAATGCTAATAAAAAGGAGGTTAGGGACCTTATACTTTCTCAAAATTTAGCTCGTATTGAGCTTGTTGAAATCAAGGTTAAAGGTGCAAATCTTACTACTATTTTGAGGAATGTCATGCTAGGCTGGATTTGTTGTGTTAATTTTTCCTCTTTCTCCTTAGGCTATATTATGGTTTTATGGAATCCCTGTCTGTTGATGGTTGATCCTCAGTTTCAATATTCTCAAATTCTATAGTGTCTTGTTAGGGTAGTCAAGGAAAATATTTCTTGATGGTATTTCTTTGTGTATGGCTCTAATTCAGTGGCAGAGAGAAGGATCCTTTTGGGAGATATTTCTTGAAGTTATTCACTCTATGGTTTTTATCTTGGTATCTTTATTATATATTTTAATGTGTTTAGGGTTTCTAAGGAAATGTCTGGTTGTTTTTTGGATTGGAATGCTTCCATGGATGATTTCAATTATATAATCCTTAATGGGAATTTGGAGGATCTTTGATGATCTAGGTTGATATTTTCCCGGAGGAAGGGTAATTATAGAGTTTTTAGGAATCTATATAGGGAACTTGTGAAGTCCTTTTGGATGGATATATTTCCCTCTTAGATTGCAGATTTTCTTCCTTTTAGTATTTTAGATCACTCCCCCATTATCATTAAGGTGGGGGTTTCTCTTCAATTTGAGAAGTTGACTTTAAATTTTTTTAGCTATTGGGATGATTATGATAGTTTTCTTACTTTGGTTTCCTCTAACTAGAATGATTACACTCTAGGGTGCAAGATATTCCATGTTTACTATAAGCTTAAGAAGGTAAAATTGGCTCTTTGGTCCTTGCATGCTGAGGTTTCCAAGCAGTATATTGTGAAATTTACTACGACTAGATCAGAACTGTTAGCCTATCAATTTGACTCTTCTACTTGTGTTCCTTCTGATGCCTTAGTCCAGTGGGATCTTCAGTGTAAATATATTCTTAAATCTCTCACTTTAAAGGAAGATCTCTCAGCCAAACAAAAGAGTAGGATCCAATGGATTAAGGAAGGAGTTCTTAAATATTCTTTATTTTTTAACTCTGTGAAGACCAAAATCAATTCTTCAAAGTTGGTGCTCCTTCATAGAATTGAAGATTTTGTTACCATTGATCTAAGTACCATTATTCATGCTTGTTTTCTTGGAGATCCTTGGTTTATTGGAGTTCTTTCCTTTCTTTATTGTTGCCTGACCCTTACCTTGTGTTTTGGGTCTTCTTAGTTTCACCTCTTGGGTGATTGTTTGTCTGTAATTCATCTTAATTTTTATATATATACTTCTATTTACCTTTAAAAAAAGTACCATTATTCTTGAGACTGTTGATTTTTTGAAATCCTTATTTGGGTCTCAGCATGGATTGACTTACATGGGAAGGGAAGGCCATTAGCCATTTTTTAAGCCTCTATTGACCAAGATATGTGTGATTCTCTAGAGAAGACTATGAATCTAGAGGAGATTTTATAGGATCTGTTCTCTATTCATCCTAATAAATCTCCTAGTCTGGATGGTTCTAATTCTTTCTTATTCCATATGGCTTGGCCGATTGTGGATTTGGATGTGATTGAGATAATGTTGGGGTTTTTTAGGATCGAGAAATTACTTTGGGAGGCCAATGGATCAATCATCTCTTTGATTCCCAACATGTCTAATTCTTGTCTCCTTTCTGACTTTAGACCTATTTCTTGTTGTTATACTATCTATAAATGCATCTCCAAGTTTCTTGCTGCTAGATTGAGTAGGATCCTTCCAACTTGCATTAACAAATCTCAATATACGTTCATCTAAGGGAGGTGTATATCTGATAATGTTTTGACTGCTTAGGAGCTTATGCATGGATACCACCTAGATTTTGAGGTCCCTCTATGTGCTTTCAAAATTGATATCTTTAAGGCCTTTGAATCTTTTATTTGGGATTTTCTTTGGGATTCCATGGATATTCTTAGGTTTCTGGTCAGATTCACTTTTTGAATCAAAAGGTGTGTCTCCTCTTATTTGTTTTCAGTCAATATTAAAGTAATATTACACAGTTACTTTCTTGGGAAGAGAGGTCTTAGGAAAGGGGATTCAATCTACCCCCTTCCTCTTTGTTATATATATGGAGGTTTTTTCCATAATTTTGGATTCTCTTATTAGTGGCTCAAGATCTTTCATATTTCACTAGAGAAGTGGTAAGACCTTTATCTGCCATATTTTCTTTGCAGGTGATATTATTTTATTCTCCTTTGGAAACTTGGACTCTATTTTAGTGTTGAAGAAAGCGCTAGATATATTTTCTTCTCTTTTCAAGATTTCTGTTAATATCTCTAAATCTACCATGTTCTCGAACGGTCTATCCTTGGAGGCTCGGAATAGAATTAGGGCTATCATGGTTTTTTTTCACTTTTATATCTTGGGATTCCCCTCATTACTACAAATATTAAAGTTGCATATTGTTCACTTTTGGAGGATAAAATTTTTAAGAAGATTAAAGTATGGACTAAAAATTTCCTCTCTTTTTATGGAAGGTTGTAGCTTGTTCAATCTATTCTTTTTAGTATGAAAGCTTATTGGGGTTACCATTTTATCTTGCTTAATAATGTGGTGAAGTTTATTGAAGATATTATTCGAAGGAATCTATTGAACGGTCCTTCTCTCATATTGTTTGAGGAAAAGGTGGATTAGGATGTGATTACTAGAACCAAAGAGGAGGGTGGCTTAAGAATCAAGAGGGTGGGGGATTGGAATAAAGATGCCATTACAAGACATGCATGGGATATTTTTAATCCTTCCTTATCTTGTATCTGGGTTGACTGGGCTCACGTTTTCCTTCTTGTTCGGTTTCCATTTTTGGTTTCTAAAGTTACTTGGAATTGCTCTTGGTCATGGAGGAAACTTATTTCCCTTTGTGATTTTTTGAGAGATCACATTTCCTTTTCAATAGGGAATGGTTAGAACATTTCTTTATGTTTTGATTCCTAGGTGTCGAGGGGTCCCATTTGTTCCTCCATTAATGATCATATTATTTATGACTTTGGGATCTCTAGATCTACTTTGGTTTATGAAATTATTTATGATGGGGTTTGGAATCCGTCATTGGCTATTTCAGGTGAACTTTGGGATATTCGGCAGGAGGTGCATTTGATTCTTAAGCCTGAAGGGGATTGTCATAGTATCCTTTGGAACCACCAGCCTTCCATCTCATTTTTTTATACTTGGGAGGATCAAAGGATGAGAGTAGATGTTGTCCCCTAGTTTTCTTTGGTTTGGGATCAACCCACTCTAGCCAGGTATTCCTTTATTATATGGCTTTCTATCCTTAAGCGTCTGACCACCCAAGATAGGATCCATCGGTTTGGACTGGTGTTCCCTTATTTGGTGCATTTTCTTTAGAGGGAACACAATTATTAATTGTATGGATCTTCCCATCACTATAGGAATTATATTTGGTATAAGTTTGATCTTGTTATTAGGTCTGGACTTACTTCTTGTAAGAGGTTTCCTAATACTGCTTCCAACCATGAGATGGTTCGAAATTGTAACTTTCTGAGATTTTTCTTTTAGAATAGTTAGTGTTCATTATCCTTTGTTTTTGGTGTTTGTTTTTATTACTAGTGGAGGCTGGGTTTGGCTATTTGGGTGCTCTACCTAAGTCCTTCTGCATTGGTTTTTGCACTATGGCTTGGTTCTGCTGGTCTGTCGAGTGCTTGGTGTAGGGGTGTTTTTTATGTTGATGTCAAGATGGGTTGCATGTTACATGTTTTTGTTGGAATTTCTAGATAGGGACTGGTCTTTGGGAGATTTACTACTACTGGTCTTGAAGTTGTGGGTAGGGTGCAGACTGCTGGTGCATGATCAGCTTGAAGGGTGTTCTTTGGCAGTTGGTGTGAGAAATAGTGTTGAGGTTTTGTAGGTTGGGTTGGAGGCTGGAGGCTAGTTGTGGCTGGTTTTTGGTCTTTACTACAGGTTAGTGTTGTTGTGGTTTTGGGTGGCTATGGAATTATAGATGTTGGGTTTCTTATAGATGGTTGGATGGTTTCTCCTATTTGTAGTGGATGGTAGTCTAGTTGGGGCTTCTATCTAATGGAGTCGGGGATGGTTGGAGTTGTGGTCTACTGGTTGGTGAACAAAGTTATTTTTGGAGTGGCTTCTGGTTTCATGTGTAGGATGAGTGTTGTGGTTGAAGTTTGGTTGGGCTATGGTGGTCTAGTTAGGAGTTTTTTTGGTGGGTTGTCTCATACTAGTGGCTTTTCATGTGATGGGGAGGCTCGTGGAAGGTTCTTGGTTCTTGGATGAGTTGCAGATGGTCTGGATTGTAGCTATTTTCATAGAGGTGGCGGGCTGGTGGCTACTTTTTTGGGGACTGTCTCGCGGATGGAGGTGGGTCATAGTGTGGTTTGTTAGGCTAGGAGGTGGTTGTTGTGGATGGCAGTTGTCTACGGTTGGGCTGGGTTGCGTGTTGGTTGGGAAAGCGTGTTTTTGGTTTGATTCTTGTGCTGGCTGTGAGTTTGTATGGCTTGTGCTTGGGTTGTTTTCTTGGTTGGGTGCATGAGTTTGTGTGTGTGTGTATGTATGAGTTATTGGGCAGTGGTGGGTGGTAGTGCATGCATGAGTGCATGGGCTGGTTGTTCAAGGTTTTTCTTGGACTTGCTTGCTGGGGGTTTTAGGTGTTGCTATGTCATGTGGTTTCGGTGGCACTGCCTTGCCTTAGGAGTTGTTGTTTGGGTCACTCTTTATTCTGTTTGGTGTTCTCGAGTCCATCTCTTACTGGAAGAAATGATGGTTTCCTTTCTTGGAGTATGGACTTGGTGTTGGCTGCTGCTGGTTTGGTGGCTACCTTATCAAGGTGGTGTTTATTGTCTAGCTTCTGTATGGTTGGAAAGGCCCCTTATTTCTCCTTCATCGATTACTGGTTTTCTTCCTTTGCATTATACTACTGTTGGGGTGCGGGCTCTCTTGGTTCCTCTTGGTGCTGGTCTGGTTGGGCTTCGTGAATCTTCTCAAGCCTTCTAGCTGGCTGCTCGCCTATGGTTTCTTGGGCTTGTTTCTTCCATGTTCTGTTTTATTGGCCTTTAGGCCTTGGTTCACTCTTGGGTGGTTTTTTTTTACTTCAATTACCTTTCTCCTTTTATATATCATTCTATTTTACTTACAAAAAAAAACAGGAAAACCCGGAAAACCCCAAAAACCAAAAAAACCCAAAAACCCCATAAGCCTTCCAAACAAAACCCAAAAACCCCATAAAAACAATAAAAACCCACTAAAAACTCTAAAAACCTGATATGGATCAGATTCAGCACAAGGAGAATAATTTTGGGCTTGATAAAAATTCCAAGCCCAATTGTTGTTCGAATTGGACCAGCCCACACTTCTTGATGTCCAACACTATGGTGGGCCACAACACACTTATTTGGGACCCAAAATCATTTATCCACATGGCAAATGGTGGAAATTCGTAGCTGCACATTAATGAGGAGAGAGAAGGTGGAGAAAAGCATCATTAAGAGGGAATCCCGCTACTTTGGCTAGTGGGGTCATTAAATGGCATGGGAAAGTGTTATTTTATGCTTTTTATGTGCCTTTTGGGTTCCCCATGTCTTGTAACTCGAATTGGAGCATTTTTCTTTATTTATTTTGTCTTTATATTGTATTTTCACTCCTTTGTAATGGGGATAGATGAATGTGACGGGATTTTGAAGTTTGCTGTGCAATCTTCTTGCTTTAGCCTCTTCCCTTTGCCCGGAATTGGTGGTGCATCTCCATCGCTGGTGACGTTGTCTTTAAGCGTGGAGAAACCTTGGCGGGTGGCATTGCCTTTAAGCCTCGGTCATTCGGCTACATTACGCTGCTCCTCTTCACTTACTCATTTTTGAGCTTCCGGCGACGCATCAATTGGTATCAGAGGCGCGGTTCCAACGAGTAAGTTCTATCACATTCTTCTTATTACTCTCCATCATGTCTCGCAAGAGCGGATCTTCTACTCCTCCTGCTCCATGGGAAATAGCTAATGCACAGCTACAATCACAAATTACTCAAATCGGTGAGCAACTTGCTCAACTTTTGAGAGCACGGCGACCTGACTCCCCTCCACCGCAGCGACATCCTCGACGTCCATCACCACATAATAGACGCAATCCAGCACCATTTTATGAAGATCATGCAAATGGTGATGATTCCAGCGATTCAGAGGTAGATATGCGAAGAAGAAGAGATGATGAAGACATTGAAAGAGGGTTGAGGATCGACATTCCAGATTTTTATGGGAGTATGAATCCGGATGATTTTCTGGATTGGATGCGGGAAATCGAACGGTTCTTCGAATTTAAGAATTGTTCTGACGAGAAGAAGTGCAAGGTAGCCATTCTGAAATTTAAAGATCATGCATCACTTTGGTGGGAAAATCTGAAGAAACAGCGGGAACGTGATGATAAAGGCAAGATACGCTCATGGGAGAAGTTGAAAAAGCTTTTGAGGAGACGATTTCTGCCTGAGAATTATAAGCAAGATCTTTATTTTCGAATGCATAGCCTACGACAAGGAGATAAGTCTGTTGAAGAGTACATTCGGGAATTTGATCGTTTATTGATGCGAAGTGATGTTCCAGAATATAAAGAGCAAACAATTGCAAGGTTTTTGGGCGGATTAAATGAAGAAATTGCACATTCAGTGGAGTTGCAATCATTCTGCTCACTTGATGATGTTTGCAAGCTGGCGATCAAGGTGAAAAAGCAAAAGCGGACCTCAAGGGCACCGGCGCTCAAAAACTACAATAGAGGTACAACTGTTTATAAGGGTATTTCTTCTAATAAATCTGGTGTTGTTGAGAAGGAATTTGGAAGGAACAAGATGCTGGAAAAAGGGAAAGAGAAGGCTATGGAACAAACAAAAGGGAAGTCGAACTCCTTTGAACGTGGGAATCGAAAGTGTTTCAAATGCCATGGGTATGGTCATTTTCAGGCCAATTGCCCTAACAACCGGATTATTACTATTAAAGAGATTGAAGAAATTGAAGAGGCAATCAAAGAGGATGAACATGATGGTGAAGAAACTGAAAATGAGGAACATGTTGTGGAAGAAGCTGATGTGGGAAACATGCTGGTGCTACGAAGAGTTTTGCAAGCTCAAATCTGCCCGGAAGAAGATCAAAGAGAAAACTTGTTCCAAACTCGTTGCACCATTAATCAGCGGGTATGCATGGTGATTATTGATAGTGGGAGCTGTACAAATGTGGCTTCAACAACACTAGTGGAGAAATTGAAGCTTCCAACTCAGAATCATCCTCACTCATATAAATTGCAATGGTTGAACAATGGGAGCACACTCCAAGTCAAAAAACAGGTTCTAATTTCATTCTCCATTGGTAAGAACTATGCTGATGAAGTACTGTGTGATGTTATTCCTATGGATGCTTGTCACTTGTTGTTGGGTAGGCCTTGGCAGTTTGACAGGGAAGTGAAATATGATGGGAGGAAGAACACTTATTCTTTTCGATCTGGGGAAAAGAATATCACACTTGCTCCTTTGAAGCCGTCCCAAACTCTGCAAGAAAAATCTGTTCCGGAAGTACCCAAAGGTAGTCTCTTTATCAGCAAAGCTCAAGTGGAGAAAGCCATAAATAAGCAAAAGCCAGTTTTTGCTTTATTGATGATGGAAAAGTCATGCCATGAGGAGAAGAGTCATCAACATCCTTTAGCTCATTCCTTAATTGGGGAATATCATGATGTTTTTCCTAATGATCTTCCAGCAGGATTACCACCATTTAGAGGCATTGAACACCAGATTGATCTCGTTCCGGGTGCACAATTGCCAAATAAACCAGCATATCGGTGTAATCCTGGAGAATCAAGGGAATTGCAGAAGCAAGTAGATGAGTTGATGGATCGAGGCTTTATAAGGCCAAGCATGAGCCCGTGTTCTGTTCCAGCATTATTGGTGCCAAAGAAAGATGGTACGTATCGCATGTGCATTGATAGTAGAGCTATCAATAATATTACCATCAAATACAGGTATCCCATCCCACGACTCGATGATATGCTTGATGAATTGCATGGTTCATCAATCTTTTCAAAGGTTGATCTTCGTAGTGGATACCACCAGATTCGAATGAAGGAAGGGGATGAGTGGAAAACAGCCTTCAAAACTAAAGGCGGATTGTTTGAGTGGCTGGTCATGCCATTCGGCCTCTCAAATGCTCCTAGCACATTCATGCGACTCATGAATGAAGTTCTGAAACCATTTATTGGTAAATTTGTGGTAGTTTATTTGGATGACATTTTGATTTACAGCAAGGATGTGGAGAGCCATGTGGATCATCTTCGGTGGGTATTTGATGTTCTACGGAAACAAAAGCTATATGGGAAGCTTGAAAAATGCGAGTTCTTTTCAACAGAAGTGGTGTTTTTGGGATATGTGGTAACCAAAGAAGGCATCATGGTGGATGAATCAAAAGTGGAAGCAATCAAGTCCTGGCCACAACCAGAATCCATTACCGAAGTAAGAAGTTTCCACGGTTTGGCATCTTTTTATCGTCGCTTTGTTTCCAATTTCAGCACTATTATGGCACCTATCACTGAATGCTTGAAAAGGGGGAAATTTGAGTGGTCAAAGGCAGCAAATGAATCATTTGAAATCATTAAGAAAAAGTTGTGTGAAGCACCGGTTTTGGCGTTGCCTGATTTTGATCAAGTCTTTGAAGTGGAATGTGATGCAAGTGGAGTTGGGATAGGCGCTGTTCTCATCCAAAGCAAGCGCCCTATTGCATATTTCAGCGAGAAACTGAATGATTCAAGGAGGAATTACAGCACCTATGATAAGGAATTTTATGCGGTTATAAGAGCCCTAGATCATTGGTCTCATTATTTGAGACCGAAGCAGTTTGTTCTTCATTCTGACCATCAGGCTTTGAGGTTTATCAATGGTCAACACAAGCTGAGTTCGAGGCATGCAAAGTGGGTGGAATTCTTACAATCATTCTCATTTGTGTCAAAATACAAGAAGGGGCAAGATAATCTAGTGGCAGATGCTTTATCTCGGAGGTATGCATTACTTACAATTCTTGATGCTCGAATTCTTGGATTTCAGCTTATGAGAGAAGATTATCAGCATGATATGGAGTTTAATTCTATTTTAATCCAATGTCAAGATGGATTTGTGGAGGATTATTCTGTACATGATGGGTTTCTCTTTAAGAGAAACAAGTTGTGTGTTCCAAAGGGTAATTACAGGGACTTGCTTATTCGGGAAGCACATGAAGGGGGACTTGCTGGTCATTTTGGCATCCATAAAACCTTGGAGATACTAAAAGAGCATTTCTACTGGCCGAAGATGCAATCAAATGTCCAAGCTATTCTTTCAAGATGCGGAACATGTCAAAGAGCAAAGAGTCATTTCAAGCCTGGTTTATACACTCCGTTACCTATTCCAGAGCAGCCATGGGAAGATCTCAGCATGGATTTCATTATGGCTTTACCAAAGACTCAGCGAGGTAAAGATTCAATAATGGTTGTTGTTGATCGATTTTCTAAGATGGCTCATTTCATACCTTGTCATAAGACTGAAGATGCAGTGAAAGTGGCAGAATTGTTTTTCAAAGAAATTTTTCGCCTTCATGGAATTCCTCGCAGCATCGTTTCGGATAGAGACACAAAATTTCTCAGCCATTTTTGGAGAACATTATGGGGGAAATTCGGTACGAAACTTCTTTTCAGCACATCCCATCACCCTCAAACGGATGGGCAAACAGAAGTTACCAATCGTACATTGGGCACTATTCTGAGAACATTGGTGAACAAGAGCATGAGAGATTGGGATTTGCAACTTGCACAAGCTGAATTTGCATACAATAGATCTCCCAGTGCTACCACCCGACATTCTCCATTCGAAGTGGTTTATGGAATCAATCCAATCACTCCTATAGAATTGTGCTCTTTGCCTCTTGATTTTCAGGTAAATATTGATGCGGAGGAGAAGACAAAGCAGATGAAGAAGCTCCATGAATCTATTCGTGCTCAAATAGAGAAGTCTAATGAGGCATACAAGAGGCGAGCAAACAAGCATCGGAAGCAGGCTATTTTCCAACCTGGAGACAAAGTGTGGATTCACCTTCGCAAGGAGAGATTTCCATCCAAAAGGAAGAGCAAGCTGGCACCACGAGCTGAAGGTCCATTCGAAGTGCTTGAACGAGTGGGAAACAATGCCTACAAAATTGATTTACCAGATGATTTTGGCAGCGTTTCTGCAACATTCAACATTGGGGACTTATCTACTTACATTGAAGAAGATGATGTCGTGGATTTGAGGGCAAATCCTCTTCAACCGGGGGAGAATGATATGGATCAGATTCAGCACAAGGAGAATAATTTTGGGCTTGATAAAAATTCCAAGCCCAATTGTTGTTCGAATTGGACCAGCCCACACTTCTTGATGTCCAACACTATGGTGGGCCACAACACACTTATTTGGGACCCAAAATCATTTATCCACATGGCAAATGGTGGAAATTCGTAGCTGCACATTAATGAGGAGAGAGAAGGTGGAGAAAAGCATCATTAAGAGGGAATCCCGCTACTTTGGCTAGTGGGGTCATTAAATGGCATGGGAAAGTGTTATTTTATGCTTTTTATGTGCCTTTTGGGTTCCCCATGTCTTGTAACTCGAATTGGAGCATTTTTCTTTATTTATTTTGTCTTTATATTGTATTTTCACTCCTTTGTAATGGGGATAGATGAATGTGACGGGATTTTGAAGTTTGCTGTGCAATCTTCTTGCTTTAGCCTCTTCCCTTTGCCCGGAATTGGTGGTGCATCTCCATCGCTGGTGACGTTGTCTTTAAGCGTGGAGAAACCTTGGCGGGTGGCATTGCCTTTAAGCCTCGGTCATTCGGCTACATTACGCTGCTCCTCTTCACTTACTCATTTTTGAGCTTCCGGCGACGCATCAAAACCATTAAAACCCCTAAAAACGTTAAAAAACTCTAAAAAAATTAAAAACAATAAAAAACTCAAAAACCCATAAAAACCCAAAATGACCCTAAAAACACTGAAAACCCATAAAACCTCTAAAACCCCCTAAAACCCATAAAACTCTCAAAATCCCTAAAAACAATAAAAAACATAAAAATCATAAAACCCCTAAAATCCAAGAAAACATAAAAAACCCTAAAACCCCAAAAAAAACCCTAAAACCCACAAAAACCCTTAAGACCCATAAAAACATTAAAAAACTCAAAAAAACCATAAAAAATCAAAAAACCCTAAAATCCCAAAACGACCCCAAAACCTTTGAAAACCACTAAAAACACAAAATACCCCTAAGAACTTCTAAAAACCATCAAAATCCCTAAAAACCCTAAAACCCATAAAAATCCTAAAACCCCCCCAAAAAAACCATGAAAACGTAAAAATCGCAAAAACCCCCTAAAAACCATAAAACACCCTAAAACTGTAAATACCCTAAAAACCCCATAAAACCCAAAAAAACACTAAAAAATCCAAAAACCCTTTAAACTCTTAAAAACATTAAAACCCTTAAAAAACCTTTAAAACCCTAAAAACTCAAAAAACCCTAAAATCCCAGAAAGACCCTAAAAACCCATAAAAACCGTAAAAAACCTAAAACCCACTAAAAACCCCTAAACCCCACTAAAAACCCTAAAAACCATCAAAATCAATAAAAAACCAAAAAACCAAAAAACTAAAAATATCCTAAATACCCCTAAAAATCCATGAAAATGAAAAATACCCTAAATACCCTAAGAATAAAACAACTAAAAAAACACCTAAAAACTATAAAAATCTCTAAAACCCATAAAAACCATAAAAAACCACTAAAACTCCAAAACCCCTTTAAACCCCTAAAAACATTAAAATACTTTAAAAACCTTTAAAACCCTAAAAAATTCAAAAAACCCCTAAAAATCCAAAGGACCCTGAAAACCCGAAAAAACCCTGAACAACCCTAACAACCATCAAAATCCATAAAAACCCAAAAATCCAATAAAACCCATAAAAACCATAAAACCACCTAAAAATAAATAAAAATGTAAAAAACCCTAAAAACCGTGAAACCCATGAAAACCATAAAACCCCCTAAAAACCTTTAAAAATCCTAAAACCCCTAAAACCCACTAAAAACTCTCAAAAAACCTAAAAACCTATAAAAATGATATAAGACTCTAAAAAACATAAAAAAAACTTAAAAACTCAATAAAAACCCAAAAAATCCAAAATTCCCTAAAAACATTGAGCAACCCTAAAACCCCTCAAAATCCCTAAAAACCCAAAAAACCAAAAAACCCATAAAAATCCAAAAAAAAACTCAAAAAATCCATGAAAACGTAAGAAAAAAACTAAACCCCTGAAAACCCTTGAAAACCATAAAAACCCCTAAGAAACTTACCAAATCATAAAACCCATAAAAACCCTAAAAACCCACTAAAAACTCTGAAAACCCATAAAATCCCTAAAAAGGTTAAAAAACTAAAAAAAACCTCAAAACCCCAGAAAAATAAAAAACCCTAAAATCCCAAAAAGACTAAAAACACTTAAATACCCTAAAAACACCTGAAAATCCTGAAAAAATCTCAAAATCCCTAAATACCCTAAAAACCCTAAAAACTTTAAAAACTTTAAGAAAGCTTTAAACCCATAAAAGCCCAAAAAAACCCTAAAACCCCAAAAGGCCCTAAAAACCTAAAAACCCCTGAAAAAACCTAAAAACTCCCAAAATACATAACAACACTAAAACCCCTAAAAACCATAAATCCCTCTAAATCCAAGAAATCATTAAGAATCCTAAAACCCTAAAAGCCCTTGAAAACCCTAAAAACCCATAAAAACCTTAAAAAAACCTAAAAACCTATAAAAACCCTAAAAACCCTCTAAAAACTATAAAACCCTTAAAGCCCCTAAAAATGTTAAAAACCACTAAATTCCTTAAAACCCCTAAAAACTGAAAAAAACCCCATAAAACCCATAAAACCCCTAAAATTCCTAAAAAGTCCTGAAAACCCCTAAAACCCCCCCAAAATCTCTAAAACCCTAATAAACCCAAAAAACCATAAAAATCCTAAAAACCCCTAAAAATCTATGAAAGCGTAAAACCCCCTAAAAACATAGAAAAAACCCCTAAAAACAAAAAAACCCATAAAAACCACTAAAACTCTAAAAACCCTTAAAACCCCAAAAAACGATAAAAACTCTAAAAAACCTTAAAACCCTACAAAACTCAAAAAAAAATACTAAAACTCCAAAAAAACCCTCAAAACCCTGAAAAATCCCTAACAACCCTAAAACCCACCAAAACCCCAAAACCCCCTCAAAATCCCTACAAACCCTAAAAACCTTAAAAACCATAAAAACCATAAAAACCCTTAAAAACCCTTAAAAACCCCCTAAAAATCCATGAAAATGAAAAAAAACCCTAAAACCCCTTAATAATAATAAAAACCCCTAAAAATAGAAAAATTCTGAAAAACATTAAAAAAATATAAAAAGCTTTAAAACCCTAAAAAATTAAAAAAACCTAAAAACCCAACAGACCTTAAAAACCCTGAAAACTCCTAAAAACCCTAAAACCCCTGAAAAACCCTAAAAACACTCAAAATTCATAAAACCCAAAAAACCTTAAAAAACCCAAAAAAAATCCATGAAAACGTAAAAACCCCTAAAAACATTAAAAACCCTAAAACCCATAAAAATCTTAAAAACCCACTAAAAACTATAAAACCCCTTAAAATCCCTAAACACGTTGAAAAACTATAAAAATCTTTAAAACCCTAAAATACTCCAAAAAACCATAAAAACCCAAAAGACCCTAAAACCCCTAAAAAAACATAAAAACCCTAAAACCCATGAAAAACCCTAAAACCCTAAAAACCATAAAAATCATAAAAACCCCTAAAAATACATGAAAATGTAAAAAAGACTAAGAACCTTGAAAACCCCATGAAAACCATAAAAACCCATAAAACCTTAAAAAACCTAAAAGCCCATAAAACCCCTAAAAACCACAAAAATATCTAAAAACCCTTTAAACCCCTAAAAACGTTAAAAACACTATAAACCCATAAAAACCCTATTAGGATGGGGAAGATTGTCTGGGATCTTATCACCCTTAATCAATTTGGGTTTGTCCCGGGCTAGAGTATCCAGAACTGACTCTATCCCGCTTCAAAAGGCATCAACATCATGATGAAGGATACCAAGCATGGGAGCTTTGCTATGAAGCTAGATATATCGAAGGCTTTTGAAACCTTTAAATGGACCTTCGTTTTCACTGTTCTGACTAAGTATGGTTTCTCCAAATCTTTCATAAAAATGATTAATACTTTTTTTCCAGTAATAAGGTCTCCATTCTCATTAACGACTCTCCAAAAGGGTTCTTCTAATGCTCATGTGGTGTCATGTTGGGGGGGGATCCCAGGCATCCTTTCTGTGGTGGTTGAGGATTAATATGCCAATGCATAATTGATCTTGTATATTATGGACTTTACAGACCAATCAAAGTAGGTAAAGATCTCCATGTTCTATCACATCTTCTCTATGCAGATGACATCCTCCTATTTGGGAAGGCAAAGAATCACACACTCTCTTCAATTAAATTGATTTTCCAACATTATGAAGATTTTTCAGGTCAGTCCATTAGCTGGAACAAATCCTCTATTTTCTTCAGAAAATGGATTTTTGTCTCTAGACAACTCAGCATCATCAGATCTCTTGGTGTGATGAGGGGCTCTCTCCCCTTCATGTACCCGGGGGTTACCCTATTCCACAGGAAGGTCAAAAGTATCCACCTTGAGAGTAATTCTCTCAAAATCATTCAGTAACTGGAAAGCTAGATAGGAAAATGTTTATCTCAGGTGGGCATGGTTTGTTTGATTAACTCTATTATTACATCCATGTTTGTTCATGAGTTATCTATTTAAATATGGCCTACTAGTATAATCAAGTGCTTACAAGCCAAGATCAAGAACTTTTCATGGACGAGCTGCATTAATGAAAATAAATTGGTTTCTTTGCCTAGAAAGAATGAAAAAATACCATTGACATGGTTAGGATTGGCATCAATGAACTCAGGAAATTCAACATTGTGCTAATTGGGAAATTCACATGGAATTTGTTCAACCTTCAGGATAGGATCCTGGATTTTCTGAGAGAAAGGTTCACCAGTAAACTCTAAAATGACTTCTCTGGTTATATTCCTTCACCGGTCTAGACTACAATCAGATCCTCATATAAGGACCTGATTTCTCACTCAAAATGGGAAGTCTTGAGGCATTCGAATATGAACTTATGGGCAACTACTTAGCTTGAGAGGCCTATTAATGAATCTGTCCAGCCTCCTCAAAACCTTCCGCATTTCTCCCTTGCTGACTTCAACCACAGGATGGGAGAACTCGATGGTATTCTTTCAAAAAACATCATTCTGAAAATACAAATAGACTACTTCATTGATATTGACTGCCTTATTTGGAATCCCAACATGTTTGGGTAGATAACCATAAGAGAGATATATCGGTTCAAATGTGAGAAAGGGACTCAACCCCCTACCTGGCTTTCTAAATTTCGAAGGCCTTTTATCCCACCTTCTAGTTACATTCTGCTATGGAAATTTTGGAGAAACAGACTTCCTGTATAGGAACAGTTGAAGAGGGATGGATAGTGATTGGCTTCAGCCTATCCTCTCTGTCTTTGGGCTGAGGAAAATGTGCAGCACACGATCCTCAGGTGCAGTCTGGCCATTGAACTATGGGAGAACGTACAGAGCCTGTTCCGACTGAATTTTTACACATATACCACGATGGTCGAATTGTTTAGTAGTATTGTGGGCGTGTGCGGCAGCGAGTAGGTTGGTAAAATCATACATGAAGCTATTGCTTCTCTTGTTGCCTATGTTTGTGAAGCCCAGAACAAGGCTGTCTTTGACAGCACAATCAGCACTCTTCATGGTGGTGTGGTGGCTATTCATAAATCCATTTTCATGGAACCTCATATCCAAACTGGCGTAATGGATAATGACATGAATGACCTTATTATAGTACAAACTCTTGGTATTTCTGGTAGGTGATAAAAACCATTAGATCTAAAATTCATTTGTGGGATCCCTCCAATTCCTGATTAGATCAAAGTCAACGTGGATGACGTGACATCGGTTGCGCCCAGTCTCTCAAGATGTGGAGGTGTGTTCCATACATATAGAGGCTTCATTAAAGGATGCTTTTATCATTTCATTGGGAGTGGATGAGCCTATGAGGCAGAACTTTGGGAAATTATCAAAGCCGTACAGTTTACGACACACTTCAATTGGAAGCATCTCTGGATAGAATCTAACTCAATGTTGGCATTGGAGGCTCTTAAAAGTAAAACCATAAGAATACCATGGAGGCTTCTCCCGCAATGGCTTGAATTCCTCAAGGCTTCTCAGAACTTAATTCCCATTGTCATGCATGCATTTAGAGAGGTGAAGATGGTGGCAGATGCACTCTCTAAAAATGAAATTGAGGATGGGTGCTCCATGTGGTCTTTTGTTGCACCATCTTTTTGTATGTCCCTTGTGGACTCGTACATGAAGGGTGACATGCACACCCGGTTGTGCAATCCCTCATTGTAAATCCTTGCACTTTCTTTTTGTTAATAAAGTTTGGGGAATCAGGCATGCCTGGTTTCGAGCCCTCTTTTCCTAAAAAACTAAAAAAAACCTAAATACCCAAAAAGACCCTAAAACCCTAAAATACATAAAAACACTAAAAATCCCTAAAAATCCCTAAAAACCCTCAAAATCCCGATAAACTCAAAAGCCCAAAAAACCAAAAAAATCATAAAACCCCCTAAAAATCAATGAAAATATAAAGAACCCTAAAACTCCTATAAAACCCCTAAAACCTTAAAAACCCTAAAAATCCATAAAAACCTTAAAACCCACTTAAAACTCTAAAAATCCTTAAAACCCCTAAAAACATTAAAAAACTCTAAAAAACAATAAAACTCCTAAAAACTCAAAAAAACACTAAAACCCTTGAAAATCCCTAAAAACTCTAAAAACCCTAGAAAAACCCTAAGACCTTCAAAATACCAAAAAACCCAAAAAACCCAAAAAACCATAAAAATCCTAAAAAACCCCTAAAATCCATAAAAACCAAAGAAAACCCTGAAAACCCCCTAAAAACCCAAAAAAACCTTAAACACCCCTTTAAACCCATAAAAATCCTAAAAACTACTAAAGACTCTAAATACCCTTAAAACCCCTAAAACATTAAAAAACTCTAAAAATCCTTAAAACCCCTCAAAAACTCAAAAAAAAACCATAAACCAAAAGACCCTAAAACCACTAAAAATCATTAAAAACCACTAAAAACACTCAAAATCCCCAAAACCCGTAAAATTCCCTAAAACCCATAAAAGTCCCAATAAACCCTGAAAAAAACATGAGAATGTAAAAAGCCTAAAAACCATGAACACCCCCTGAAAACCATAAAACCCCTGAAAACCTTAAAAGCCCTAAAATCCCCTAAAACCCCACTAAGAACTCTACAAACCCTTAAAATCCTTAAAACGTTAAAAAACTATAAAAAAAACATTAAAACCCTAAAAACTCAAAATAAAAACCCAAAAGACCTTAAAAACCCTGAAAAAACCTAAAAACCCTGAAAACCACTGAAAAACCCTAAAAACCCTCAAAATCTCTAAAAACCCTAAAAACCATAAAAATCCTATAAAACTCATAAAAATCCATGAAAACATAAAAAAACCTCGAAAAACCCATGAATACCATAAAACCCCTAAAAACATTAAAAAACCATAAAACACCTAAAAACCCTAAATGACCAATAAAAACTCTAAAAACCCTTAAAACCCCTAAAAATGTTAAAAAAGACCTAACAAACCTTAAACCCCCCAAAACTCAAAATAACCCTATAAACCCAAAAAACACAGAAAAACACTAAAAACCTCTCAAAACCTTAAATACCCTAAAAACCCAAAAATACCCTAAAACCTTAAAAATCCTAAGCCCCCCTCAAAATCCATGAAATGGTAAAAAATCCTAAAAACCTAGAAAACCTCTAAAAACCATAAAAACCTAGAAAAACCCACCAAAACCCATAAAAACCCAAAAACCTTAAAAAACACTAAAACCCATAAAAACCCTAAAAAAATACTAAAAACTCAAAAAATCCTTTAAACCCCAAAAAATGTTAAAAAACTCTAAAAAATCTTAAAACCTGAAAAAACTCAAAAAAAACCTAAAAACCCGAAAAACCCAAAAAGACCCCCAAAACCCTAAAAACCCCTAAAAACCCTAAAACCCCCTGAAAATCTCTAAATACCTACAAAATCCCTAAAATACCTAAAAACCCCTAAAAGACCCAAAAACCCATCAAAATCCTAAAAAACCCCTAAAAATCCATGAAAACGTAAAAAATCCTAAAAACCCTAAAAAACACCTAAAACCCCTAAAACCCCTAAAAACCTTATAAACCCTAAAAACTATAAAACCCTAAAAACCCACTAAAAACTCAAATAACCCCTTAAACCCCAAAATTTTAAAAAAAACTCTAAAAAACCTTTAAAACCCAAAAATCTTAAAAAACCCCTAAAAAACTCTTGAAAACCATAAAAATACCTTAAAAATTAAAAAACCCCTAAACCCCATAAAAATCATAAAAACCCACAAAAAACTTTAAAATCCCTTTAAATCCCTAAAAACGTAAAAATTTCAAAAAAATATAAAAACCCTAAAAACCTCAAAAAACCCTAAGAATCCTAAAAAACCTTAAAACCCCTTAAAACTTGAAAACCCTCAAAATCCCTAAAAACCTTAAAAAACCCTAAAAACCATAAAAATCCTAAAAATCACAAAAAATCCATTAAAACTTAAAAAATCCTGAAAACCCTAAAACCCCTAAAAACCTTAAAAACCCTGAAAACCTATAAAAACCCTAAAAATAATTAAAAACTTTAAAATCTCGCAAAACCCCTAAAAAATGTTTAAAAACTCTAAAAACCTCAAAAACACTAAAAAATGAAAAAACCCCTAGAAACCCCAAAAGATCCTAAAATTCTAAAATCCCATAAAAACCATAAAAACCCCTAAAAAACATAAAACCCCTCAAAATCTATAAAAACCCTAAAAACTCTAAAACCCAAAAAAATCCTAAAAAACCCCTAAAAATCCATGAAAACCTAAAAAACTCCAAAAACCTAGAAAAACCCCTGAAAATCATAAAAATCATAAAAACATTAAAAACCTTAAAAACCCAGAAAAACCTAAAAAACCACAAAAAACTCTAAAAACTCTAAAACCCTTAAAAATGTTAAAAAACTCTAAAAATCCTTAATCTCCCTAAAAAAATTAAAAAGATCCCCTAAAAACCCAAAAGATCCTTAAATCCCAAAAACACCAAAAAAAACACCCAAAAAACCCCCTAAAACCCTAAAAATCCCTAAAAACCCTAAAAAATCCTAAAATCCATAAAAATCCTAAAAACCCCTGGAAATCCATGAAAACGTAAAAAATCCTAAAAACCCTTAAAAACCCCCTAAAAACAACAAAAACACCTAAAAACATTAAAAAACCATAAAAACCCATAGAACCCCCCTCCTCCTGGATTGAAGCGACTGTCTATTACGGAGTTCATCCAGAGGCTGGAACAATTTGTGGCCCTACCGCCTATTGTCTTACTCCAAATTCAGTGATATCACTTCATACATTCTGATATCCTGATATGGAAGCCCAATCTGGTTGGGCGACTCAATGCTAAGCAATACTATCGGTACAATTGTGCTAGTGGATCCCCTCCACCGACCTGGATTTCTAAGTTCAAGAGGAATTTTGTTCCCCCTGCAAATCACCTTCTTATCTGGAAAATCTGGAAAAATTGGTTGCCCATGTAGGGTCAATTGCAGTGAGCGGGTCTCAACCTTGCCTCTGCATGTTTCCTTTGCCTTGGTGCAGAAGAAAATGTCCAGCACACCTTCCTGCAGTGCAGATTCAGCGCTGATCTTTGGGGTTATTTGCAGCGGACTTTTGGCTTCCCAGCTGGCCTTGACAGGCCTTTTTTTGAGCTCTTGGCGGACCTGTCCAACTGGGATTACAGTGAGCAGGTCCGCAATTGTTTGCTGGCTATGGTTGAAGCCACCATCTCCTTTATTTGGACCGTTCGGAATGTGGTTGCCTTCAGTAAGAAACGACTCTCCTTTCATGCTGGAGTTGTGGCAATTCACAGGGCTGTTTATGCGGCCTTTCGGATTCAGACAGGACATCTGGAGAATGAAGTCCGTGAACTGATCATCCTTCGATTTCTTGGTGTATCTCGTAGGGCAAAAAAACCCATGGTCCCCAGGTTTATTCACTGGATTCCTCCACTTCCCTCCTAGATCAAGGTCAATGTGGATGGTGCGGCCCTTGGTGCCCCGGGCCCTGCTGGATGTGGTTGAGTCTTCCGCACTTATCGGGGTTTTTTCAAGGGATGTTTTCAACACTTTATCAGTGATGGGTGTGCTCTTGAAGCTAAGTTATGGGCCATTATAAATGCAATTGAATATGCTGTCAGATTTGGGTGTAATTTTCTGTGGCTCGAGTCTAACTCCATGCCTGCTGTGAGTGCTCTTAAAAGCAGATCTAGGTGCGTCCCCTAGAGGCTCCTTACCCCATGGATGGACTGCCTTTCCATGTGCCAAAGGCTGCATCTCACCGTGAAACATGTCTACCGGGAGGCCAATGCAGTTGCAGATGCTCTCTCCAAGCAGGCTATTGTGGAACATTATTCCTTGTGGTCATTTGTTGCCACACCTCCCTGCTCCTCCTTTGTTGTGTCTGATTTGAAGGGTGAGGTGCACACCCGGCTATGTAATCCCCCCTTTTAGCACTATGTTTGTACCTTTATTTTTGTTTAAATTTGGGGGGGGGGTCCACTTTTGCCTGGCCCCGAGCCTTCCTTGCCACAGAACCCTTAAAATCACAAAAAACCCTAAAAACCTCTAAAAACGTTAAAAGGTCTAAAAACCCTTAAAAACCCTATAAAATAAAAACCCCTAGAACCCCAAAAGACCCTAAAAACCTAAAAAACTTTAAAAACCCTTGAAAAACCATAAAATCCCTCAAAATACCTAAAAACATAAAAAACCCTAAAAACCATAAAAATCCTAAAAACCCGAACAAATCCAAGAAAATGTAAAAAACCCTAAAAACCATAAAAACCTATAAAAACCTTAAAAACCCATAAAAACCTAAAAACCCACTAAAAACTAAAAAAATCATTAAAACCCCTAAAAACATTAAAAAACTCTAAAAGATCATAAAAACCCTAAAAAGTAAAAAAACACTATGACCCCCAAAAAACACTGCAAACCCTAAAACCCCTAAAAACCCCTGAAAACACATAAAACACCTCAAATAAGGTGCTGTTGTGGCTGGGATTTTCTGTGGTGCATCTGATATCATGCTGATGAATGTAGATGAAGCTGCTGTTATGGTTATGGTGATGATGAATGATGGTTGCTGACTGGCTGGGAGGTGATGATGGGGACTTTTCAGTTTTTCTATTCCTTTTGGTTTTTTGTGTTTTTTTTGGTCTTTTGGTTTTTTTTGGGTTTGGAGTTGTTAAGGGTTTTTGGGTGTGGGTCATTTGACCACACCCCTCCCTTGTTAACTATGTATCTTTTTTCTTTCTAATAAAATTGGGGGGGGGGGGGGTTGGGAATAACCCGACCCTCGCATCTTTCTTGCCCAAATAAACCAAAAAACCATAAAAATCCTAAAAAACCCTAAAAATCAATGAAAACGTAAAAAAGCCTAAAACCCTTGAAAAACCACTAAAAACACTAAAATCCCTTTAAACCCCTAAAAACGTTAAAAACTCTAAAAAATCTTAAATACTCTAAAAAACCCAAAAAATCCAAAATGTAAAAGACCTAAAAACCCTAAAACCCTAAACACCCTTGAAAAACCATAAAACCCCCCCAAATCCCTAACACCATAAAAATAATAAAAATCCTAAAAAATTGCTGGAAATCCATGAAAAGATAAAAAACCATAAAAACCCTAAAACACCCTGAAAACCCTAAAAAACCCACTAAAACGTTAAAAATCCTTAAAACCCCTGAAAATGTAAAAAACTCTAAAAAACCTTTAAACCCTAAAAATCTAAAAAAAACTAAAAACACAAAAAACCCTCAAAACCCCTAAAAATAATAAAGCCCCTAGAAAACCCTAAATACCCTTAAAATCACTAAAAACCCTAAAAAACCTAAAATACCCTTGGAAATCCATGAAAACGTAAACAAACTTGAAAAACCATTGAAAACCCCTAAAAACATTAAAAAATGCTAAACCCCCCAAAACCCCCTAAAGACCCCCCAAAAAATCTAAAAACCCTAAAAAAACTTAAAAACATAAAAAAACTATAAAAACATTAAAACCCTAAAAAACTCAAAAAACACTAGAAACTCAAAAAAAACCCCTAAAAACACATAAAAGCCCCAACCCCCCTAAAAAATCCTAAAAACCTACCAATTCCCTAGAAACCCTAAAAACCATATTAATCGTAAAAACCTCTAAAAATCCATGAAAACATAAAAAACCCAAGAACCCATGAAAACCATAAAACCCCTAAAACAATAAAAAAACCCTAAAAACCCATAAAAACCCTAAAAACTAAAAAAACTCTAAAAACCCATAAAACCCCTAAAATGTTAAAAAACACTGAAAACCTGAAAAACCCTAAAAAACTCAAAAAAACCTAAAAACCCAAAAGACCCTGAAAACCCATAAACCCCCCCAAAAAATCTATAAAAACCCTAAAAACCACAAAAATACTAGAAACCCTCTAAAAATCCTGGAAAATGTAAAAATCCCTAGAAACCTTAAAAACCCCCTTAAAACCTTTAAAAACCCTTTAAACATATAAAATGTTAAAAAACTTTTAAAAACCTTTTAAACCCTAAAAACTCTAAAAAACTCTAAAAACACAAAAAGACCCTAAAAACCCTGAAAACCCTTAAGAACTGTAAAAGCCCCTAAAAAACCTAAAACCCCTCAAAATCCTTAAAAATCCAAAAAAATCCTAACCCCTCCCCCCCCCCCGATAAAAAAATCCATGAAAATGTAGAAAATCCAATAAACCCTGAATACCCCTGAAAACCCTAAAAACCCTAAAAACCATAAAAACCCAAAACCCCCTAAAACCCTAAAAAACAATAAAAACTCAAAAAACTCTTAAAACACCTAAAAACGTTAAAAAACTCTAAAAACCATTAAAACTCCTAAAAAACTCAAAACACCCTAAAATAGAAAAAAGACCCTAAACCCCTAAAAACACTAAAAACCCTAAAAACCCCAAAAGATTCCTGAAAACGTAAAAAACCCTAAAAACCCTGAAAATTACCTGAAAACCATAAAACCCCTAAACACCTTAAAAATCTTAAAATCCTATAAAAACTCTATAACCTAATAAAAAATATAAAAACCCTTAAACCCCCTAAAAATGTTTAAAAACTCTAAAAAAACTTAAAAACCCTAAAATCTCAAAAAACCCCTAAAACCCTAAAAGATCCTTAAAACCTTGAAAACCCGTAAAACAAATCAAAATACCTAAATTTTTAAAAAACCATAAAAATAATAAAAATCTATAAAAACCCCTAAATATAGATGAAAACATAAAAACCCTAAAAACCCTTAAAAACTTAAAAACCCCAAAAACCCATAAAAACTCTAAAACCCACTAAAAACTCAAAAACCCTTAAAATTCATAAAAATGTTAAAAAATCCAAAAAACCTTAAAAAAATCAAAAAAACTCTAAAAGCACAAAAGACCCTAAAAACCCTAAAACCCCTAAAAACCCTAAAACCCCTAAAAACCCTAAAACCCCTAAAAACCCTAAAACCCCTAAAAACCCTAAAACCCCTAAACCCCTCTAAAACCCTAAAAATACTAAAAATCATAAAAAACCCTAAAAACCATAACAATCCTAAAACCCCCTTAAAATCCATGAAAACGTAGAAAACCCTAAAAACCCTAAAAAATCCCTGGAAACCATAATGCCCCTACAAAATTTTAAAAATCCTAAAAACCCATAAAAACCCTAAAAACCCCTAAAAACCCCTAAAAACCCCTAAAACCCCTAAAACCCTAAAACCCCAAAAAAACCCTAAAAATAATCAAAATTCGTAAGAATTCTAAAAAACCTTAAAACCTATAAAAATCCTAAAACACCCCTTAAAATCCATGAAAATAAAAAAAACCTAAAAACCCATAAAAACAAAAAAAAAACACAAAAAACCTTAAAACCCCCCAAAAAACCCATAAAAACCAATAAAAACCCCTAAAACCCTTTAAACCCCTAAAAATTTAAAAAAAATTAAAACCCTTAAAAAACCCTAAAAACTCAAAAAACCCAAAAGACCCTAAAAACCCTGAAAACCCCTAAAAACCCTAAAAACCCTCAATATCCCTAAAAATCATAAAAACCATAAAAACCATAAAAATCCTAACCCCCCCCCCTAAAAATCGATGAAAATAAAAAAAATCCAAAAAACATTGAAAAATACCTTAAAACCATAAAACCCCTAAAAACCTTTAAAACCTTAAAAACCCATATAAACCCTAAAAATCACTGAAAACTCTAAATTCTATTAAAACTGCTAAAAATGTTAAAAAACTCTAAAAACCCTTTAAAACCCTAAACAACCCAAAAAACCCTAAAAACTAAAAAGACCCTAAAAAACTTGAAAACCCCCCAAAACCCTCAAAATCTATAAAAACCCTAAAACCCCTAAAAACCATAAAAATCCTAAAAAACCTATAAAAATCCCTAAAAAAATAAAAAACCCTAAAAACCCTGAAAACCCCTGAAAACAATAAAACCCCATAAAACACTTAAAAACCCATAAAAACCCATAAAAACTCTAAAATCCACTAAAAACTCAAAAAACCCTTTAAACCACTAGAAACGTTAAAAACTCTAAAAAAATTAAAACTCTAAACTCAAGAAATACCTAAATACCCAAAAACACCCTAAAAACTCTCAAAACTCCTAAATACCCCAGGAATCCCTAAAAACATTCAAAATCCCTAAAAACCTAAAAACCCAAAAACCCAAAAAATTTCTAAAAGTCCCCTAAAATTCCATGAAAGTGTAGAAAATGCTAAAAACCCCTAAAAACAAAAAAAACCCAAAAAACCTTAAAAACCCTAAAAGAAAACTAAAAACATTAAAAACTCTAAAAAACCTTAAAACCCCAAAAAACACTAAAAAATCTAAAAAATAGTAAAAACCCTAAAAAACTAAAAAGACCTAAAAACCCAAAAAGACCCTAAAACACTAAAACCCCCAAAAAACCCATGAAAACCCCTAAAACCCCTCAAAACACTTAAAAACCCTAAAATCCCTAAAAACCATAAAAATCTTAAAAACACCTAAAAACCCTTGAAAAAATAAAAAACCCTAAAATCCTAGAAAAATTCCAAAAATCCATAAAACCCCAAAAAAATAAAATACCTAAAAACCTGTTGAAAACTAAAAACACCCCTAAAAACCTTTAAAACCCCTAAAACTGCATAAAAACCCTAAAAACCCACTAAAAATCTAAAAACCCTTAAAAACCCTAAAACTCCCAAAAACCTTAAAACCATAGAAAACTCAAAAAAAACATAAAAACCTAAAAAGACCCAAAAAACACTTAAAAAACTGAAAACTCCTGAAAAACATAAAAACCATAAAAATATATAAAAACCATAAAAATCCTAACCCCCCCCCCCCCCAAAAAAAAAATCCATGAAAATGTAAAAAACCCTAAAAACCCTAAAAACCCCCTAAAAACCATAAAACCCCTTAAAACCCTACAAACACCATAAAAACCCAAAAAACAGATAAAAACTCAAAAATCCTCGAAACCCCTAAAAACGTTAAGAAACTCTAAAAAACCATAAAACCCATAAAAAATCAAAAACCCTAAAACCCCAAAGACCCTAAAAACCCTGAAAAACTTAAAATCCTAAAAACCTCTAAAAAACTATAAAAACCCTCAAATTCCCTAATAACCTAAAAATCCTAAAACCATAAAAATCCTTAAACCCCCCTAAAAATCTATGAAAACTTAAAAAACCGTAAAAATCAGAAAAACTGCCGAAAACCATAAAAACCAATAAAAACCTTAAAAAACATAAAAAACATTTAAACCCCATAAACCCCCCAAAACCAATAAAAATTCTAAAAACCCTTAAAACCTATGAAAATGTTAAAAAACTCTAAAAAAGATTAAAAACCCTGAAAATATAAAAAAATCTCCTAAAACCTAAAAGAACCAAAAAACCCTGAAAACCCCGGAAAACCCTAAAAATCATAAAAGTCCTAAAAACCCCAAAAAATCCATGAAAATGTAAAAAACCCTAAAATCCATGAAAACCCCCTGAAAACCATAAAACCCTTAAAAACCTTAAAAAACCCATAAACCCCTAAAATCCACTAAAAAAATCTAAAAAAAATTTAAACCACACTAATTGTTATAAAACTCTAAAAAAACTTATAAACCCTAAAAAACTCAAAAAAACCCTAAATACCCAAAATGACCCAAAAAACATGAAAATGCCTAAAATGCCCTGAAAAACTATAAAACCCCTCAAAATACCTAAAAACCCCTAAAAACCCTAAAAATATAAAAATCCTAAAAAATCCCTAAAAACCCCTGAAAAAGTAAAAAAACCTTGAAAACCCCTTAAAAACTATAAAAACCCCCAATAACCATAAAAGACCCTAAAACCCATAAAACCCTAAAACCCACTAAAAACTCTAAAAACCCTTTAAACCCCTAAAAATGTTAAAAGACTCTAAAAAACATTAGAAACTCTAAAAAACTAAAAAAAATCAAAAAACCCCAAAAGACCCTGAAAACCCTGAAAACCCCAAAAAACCATAAAAAATCTTGAAAATCCTAAAAACCCTCAAAATACCTAAAAACCCTAAAAAACCTAATAGCCATAAAAATCATAAAAACCCCTAAAAATCTATGAAAACGTAAAGAACTCTAAAACCCCAAAAAAAACCTAAAATCCATAAAACCCCCCTAAAAACCATAAATTAACCCAAAAAACACCAAAAACCCCACTAAACACTCTAAAAATCCTTTAAACCCCTAAAAATGTAAAAAAACTCTAATAAACCATAAAACCCCTAAAAACTCAAAAAACCCCTTAAAAACTCAAAAGACAAAAAAACCTAGAAAAAACCCTAAAACCACCAAAAATCTTAAAAACCCTAAAACCCCTTAAAATCCATAAAAATGCTAAAAACCCATGAAATCCATTAAAATCCAAAAAAACCCCTAAAACCCCAGGAAAATGAAAAAACCCAAAAAACCCAAAAAACCCATAAAAACCCCTAAAAACCTTAAATATCACTTAAAACCATAAAAATACTAAAAACCACTAAATATTCTATGATACCTTAAAACACCTAAAAATGTTAAAAAAACTCTAAAAACCTTTTAAATCCTTAAAAACTCAAAAAAAAACCTAAAAACCCCAAAAGACCCTAAAAAGCCCTACAAATCCTCAAAACCCCTAAAAAACCTAAAAACTCCAAGAAACAATTAAAATCCGAAAAATCCCCTAAAAATATGTGAAAACATAAAAAACCCTAAAACCCCTGAAAAACCCTTGAAAACCATAAAACTCCCTAAAATCCTTAAAAACCTTAAAATTTTATAAAACCCTAAAAACCATAAAACTCTAAAAACCCTTAAAATCCCAAAAAAAGTTAAAGAAATTCTAAAAAACCTTAAAACCCTAAAACACTCAAAAAACCCTAAAAACCCAAAAACATCCAGAAAACCCTAAAACCCCCTAAAAGCCTCTGAAATACCCTAAAACCCCTCCAAATACCAAAAAATCCAAAAAATCCCTAAAACCTATAAAAACCCCTAAAAATCCATGAAAACGTAAAAAACTCTAAAAACCCTTAAAACCCCCTGAAGACCAGAAATTCCCCTAAAGCCTAAAAAACCATAAAAACATTAAAAGACACTAAAATTTCAAAAAATCCTTAAAAACCATAAAATTTTAAAAAAATCTAAAAACCTTTAAACCCTAAAATACTAAAAAAAATATCTAAATATCCAAAAAGACCATAAAAATATTGAAAACCCCTAAAAGCCATAAAAACCCCACAAAAACCCTAAAACCCTAAAAATACCTGCACTACTAGAAACAAGGGCTATCCCCACTCCCCTATACCAATAGGTTTCCATAACCATTGGGATAAGGCAATATATTGTAGGCTATCCTAATGATTGTCTCAAAACCATTGGGATAGACCTTCCTAAATCCCCTAAAACACCTTCTCCCCCTCACGCTCCCCTTCTCCCATACCGAATCCCCATCACGCTCCCCTTCTTCCATCCCGACAGCATTGCTCCCCCCTCCCCTCCTCCTCCCATCCCGAGCCCTAATAGCACTGCTCACTACTGCTCTCCTCCTCCAATCTTAAGCCCTATCAGCCACCGCTCACCCCTCCCCAACAAACTCTACTCTCTGTGTCATCCACAAGATGTGCACAGAGGGATCAAACGACTCCACCTCCCCACTATATCTTCCCCGTTCATGGAGATCTTGGGTGCAATTTTACAGCATCAACGGGCAAGATATTCCACCTCCCTCCTTTATTTTTTCCTTATGATATTTCTGATTTTAGAAGTTTCTATTTTAGGGTTATTTATAGATTTTGCTGAAGTACAGTGAAATCAATCTTTTATGGTAGAGATTTTTCTATGATTAGGAGTAGGGGAACCCAAGGCTATGTCTTTTTATTTTTTTACATCGATCCATTAAGGTATGTCAATGTTTCATATTATTCCAAGGGGTTTTTTCCAAAATCAATTTTATTAGATATTGAATAGCTATTTTTAATTGGGGATTTGTGTAGCCTCAATTTAGGGATGCATTAGGAGTGGAAAAGCCTTGGTAAAAGGTGATGCGATGATCCTGGTTGATCAAGGGAGAGGCTGGATGAGCTTGGTGGGCCTTGGCAGCTAATGTTGGCCCTTAGCATCAAAGTGGAAAAGCCTTGGTAAAAGGTGGGTGGCCCTTCATATTTCCCTTATGGAATTTACTATAGTTTTATGATGCATGTGGATTCTCGGGCATTCCATTGAGGTTTCTTCCCATTATTAATTTATATAAATAAATGTTTTTATTTAATTCAAAATGATTAATTAGAATAGCTAAATTCTAGGGGTCACAAACAACCCTTGTGTGCTTGCTTGACACTTCACTAATTTTCAATGTTTGATCCATGTTTCCAACCCCATTTAATTGGGTTTAATACTTGTTTGTTATTGTTTTTTTTAATCTGAATTCATTTGGTGTGTGAATTTTTGTTTTCCCTTGCAGGTGTGGGTAAGAGATGCCTTCTTTTTTGTTTCTTTAATAGCTCCTTTACTACTAGTTTTATCACTAAAAATGGGTATTCCCTCTTAATCTTATTCATCTTGTTGATACTTTGGTTTCTTTGTCTACCTAATAAGATTATACTTACTGATCTAGTATAGATTTCAAGATAAGAACCATTAACTTGGATGGAAAATGGATCAGACTCCAAATTTGGGATAATGTTGGTTAGGAGAGATTTAGGATAATCACAAAAGGTATTCTCTTTTATCTTGCATGATATGTAATTTAGAGCCCATCTGTTTCAACTTAAAAAATAAGTAATTTTGGGATGATATTTAAAACATGATTTCTCAAAAAATCATAAGTTATTTTTTCTCAAGAAACACTATTGCACATCTTTAGTGACCAAATTCTCCACTAGGATCTGATGCTACTTTTTTTCTTAATACTATACTAGATAAAACCATGCTACAATTGTGCTTGGTCTAGATACACTACTACAAAAACAGGCTTTATCAGCACTCAAAATGGGCTTTAACAGCGCTAAAAAAGCGCTGTAAATATCAGCACTGATAAAGGTATCCTTTATCAGTGCTCAAAAATCATTGATAAATTCCCTGCCTACTGTAACATAAAATTCTGCATCAGCACACCCAAACAAGACTAGCAAAAAAAATCAGCATATCAACAAGTATACCCATACAAAATTAACATATAAATTATTAAGGTAATTAAAAAAAGTATACCCATACAACAAGTATACCCATACACCATTAAAACATAATTCATAAGTTAATTAAATACATAAATAATTCAATTCAGAATTTAGGGGGTTGGGGGGGATGTTCAGGGGTTTGGGGTGGCTGTCCAACGGGGGTAGGGGGATGGGGGTGTCCAGGGGGATAGGGGTGTCCAGGGGGGTGGGCGGTCCAAGAGGTTGGGGGGATGTCCAAGGGGGGTGGGGTGGTGTCCAGGGGGGTGGTGGGGGCTGTCCATGGGGCCAGGGGTGTCCTGGGGGGTGGGGGTGTCCAGGTGGTGGGGTGGTGTCTAGGAGGGGTGGGGGCATCCAGGGGGTGGTGGGGTGTCTATGGGAGTGGGGGCTGTCCAGGGGGGGTATCCATGGGGGTGTCCAGGGGGGTGGGGGTGGTGTCTAGGGTGTTGGGGGGGGGGGGCTTTCCAGGGGTGGGGGTGTCGAGGGGTGGAGTGGTTTCCAGGGGAGGTGGGGGTGGTCCAGGGGTTGGTGGGGCTGTCCAAGGGGGGTGGGGTGTCTAGGTGGTGGGGTGGTGTCTATGAGGAGTGGCGGTGCCGTGCAAGGGGTTGGTGGGTGTCCAGGCATGGGGGTGTCCAGGGGGTTGTCCATGGGGGTGTCCAGGGGGGTAGGGTGGTGTCCAGGGGGTTGGGGGGATTTCCAGGGGTGGGGTGTCCCGAGGGGTGGGGTGTCCAGGGGGTGGGGTGGTTTCTAGGGGGTGGGGGTGGCTGTCCATGGGGGTGGGGTGTCCAGGGGGTGGGGTGGTGTCCAGGTGGTGGGGTGGTGTCTAGGAGGGGTGGGGGCGTCCAGGTGGTGGGGGGTCGTCCAGGGGGTTGGGGGTGTCTAAGGGGGGTGGGGCTGTCTAGGGTAGTGGGGGTGTCCAGGTGGTGGGGTGGTGTCTAGGAGGGGTGGGGGAGCCATCCAGGGGGTTGGTGGGTGTCCAGGGGGTGGGGGGCTGTCCGGGGGGGGGGGTGTTTATGGGGGTGTCCAGGGGGTGGGGTGGTGTCAGGGGGGTTGACTCGTACATGTCACAAATGACCCATGTATCTTTCTCCTAAAGTATCAACACAATCCGAATTTGTTTGGTCGGATTTCTGTATGTCATTTGTTGTTTTTACTTAAAATTCAGTCCATTTTAAACAAAAGAGAGACACTTTGAGTGATACCAGCTACACCGTGCCTCGGATTGAGGAAGGGTTGACTCTTACATGTAAAAAATGACCCATGGATAATTCTCCTAAATTATCAACACAATCCGAAGGCATTTGGTTGGATTTCCGTACATCAGTTGTTGTTTTCACTTAAAATTATATCCATTTTAAACAAAAGAGAGACACTTTTAGTGATACCGGCCACACCGTGCCTTTTATTGAGGCGGGGTTGACTTTTACATGTCAAAAATGACCCATGGGTCATTATACTAAAGTATCAACACAATCCAAATGTTTTTTGTCAGATTTCTGTACGTCAGTTGTTGTTTTCACTTAAAATTTTGTCCATTTTAAACAAAAGAGAGACACTTTGAATGATATCGGCCACACCGTGCCTCGGATTGAGGTGGGGTTGACTTTTACACATCAAAAATTACCCATGGATCGTTCTACTAAAGTATCAACACAATTCAAATTTGTTTGGTCAGATTTATGTATGTCAATTGTTGTTTTCACTTAAAATTATGTCCATTTTAAACAAAAGAGAGACACTTTGAGTGATACCGGCCCCAATGTGCCTCGGATTGAGGCAGTGTTGACTCATACACATCTCAAATGACCCATGGATCACTATCCTAAAGTATCAACACAATACAAATGCATTTGGTCAGATTTCCATCCGTCAGTTATTGTTTTCACTTAAAATTCTGTGAATTTTAAAAAAAAAGATACACTTTGAGTGATACTGGCCACACCGTGCCTCAGATTGAGGAGAGGTTGACTCTTAAATGTCAAAAATGACCCATGGATTGTTATCCTAAAGTATCAACATAATATGAATGCATTTGGTCATATTTCTGTACTTCAGTTGTTGTTTTCACTTAAAATTCTGTCCATTTTAGACAAAAGAGAGACACTTTGAGTGATACTGGCCACACTATGACTCGGATTGAGGTGGGGTTGATTCCTACATGTCAAAAATGACCCATGTATTATTATCCTAAAGTATCAACACAATAAAAATGTGTTTTCTTGGATTTTCGTACGTCATTTGTTGTTTTCACTTAAAAATATGTCCATTTTAAACAAAAGAGAGACACTTTGAGTGATACCGGCCACACTGAGCCTCATATTGATGCGGGGTTGACTATTACAAATAAAAAATGACCCTTGGATCATTCTTATAAAGTATCAACACAATCTTAATGTGTTTGGTCAGATTTCTATACATCTGTTGTTGTTTTCACTTAAAATTCTGTCCATTTTAAACAAAAGAGAGACACTTTGAGTGATACCATCCACATTGTGCCTCGGATTGAGGCGGGGTTGACTCGTACATGTCAAAAATGACCCATGTATTGTTCTCCTAAAGTATCAACACAATTTCGAATGCGTTTGGTCAGATATGAAGGTATTTTGGAGATTTTATTGGGTTTTTTATCCAAAGCCCAAAGAAAAGTGGTTCATCATTCTTGCATGTTGCTGGTTCATTTCATCTGTTAAAATGGGAAAATGAATCATTGGAGAAAGGATGTTTTATTTAATAATAATTACAATTTTCCTGCGAACATTTACATACAACAATGTTTCATCTTTTGATCCCCTTAACCCCTCTCAAAAATGACTGCCAATTGTACACGTCCCCAAGTCAGATCTTCATGCTATTTGTGTACAATATTCCATCAGGTATGCGACCCACTCATTTTTGAACAAATCTATATCGTCTTTTGAGTATGAGGATTTTTGACATTCATAGTAGTACTGTAAAATATATAAATAAATAATTAAAAATTAAATTAAATTAAATAGTAGTTGTTTTTGAAAATACCTCTTTAGGGATGCTAGTTTGTTGATGAAAAACGACCTCTTTCGTAAATTTACAAACATAATAACCATAATCATTATCATTTGTTTGTTTTTGATACTGAAAAAAATTTGATCATTAGGATAATAAGTAACTTGTGTTGATATGTGTTTGGGTAGTGAAATTTTATTATATATACCCTGATATTTGTTAAGACGTAGTACTTGCTCGCCTCCTTATGCTTAGCCCCTGTCCTCATTCCTTTTTTAGAAGATAATGATACACCGCCCTATCATAATAGAATCCTCATTAAAAGATAATATAAATTATATTACTTGATTTTTAGGCCTAAAATGTAGGATGTAGTGTCTTACAGATTCACAAACTCCATCATGTGTGGTCGGTTTGTTGGATATCCTTGCATTGAATCCAGAAAATAAATCTTTGGAGTATCTAAGTTCACCACAATTAGCATCCAATGTTGCATAAAAACAAAAAAAGGAATAAGTAATAAAAGAAGTGAAAATATAATTGATATGATTTAATCATAGAGTTTTACCCCTGCATGGTTGGTATTAGGAAGAGTCTGTCATCCGTAATCTTGCTTTCAAATGTTTTCCGCAATCCATTCACTATTTCATCCTTTTTTGATGGCTCTAATTTCGTTAGATGTGTTGATGTGGTATGAGGACTAATGAGTATGAATTTTGGATCATGGGAAAATTCCTTCAACTATTTTTCATATATACATCTGTCAATAATATAAAATTCATTTAGTCATAATTTACACATTATATCAGCTTTTAGAAAATCAGTTCATGAAAACATACCTCATATATAAATTTGCAACTGTGACGCCTAGCCAACTGTATTCAAGGATCTCATTTACATTTTCAGAAGCAACAAAATCTTGAATTTCCTCTCTGTATATATTCTTTTCAAAAACCACTATATGACTACTACCACCTCTTATCTTCGTATCCACATGAGTCTTCAATTCTAGTAAATGTGGATAAAGAACATGTGGTGTTATTGTGCTTTCAGTAGCTCTTTGGGATCGGTTGGTTGATCCTTTAGATGCTTTTGATCCAAAGTTTCTTGTCACCCCCTTACCTTTCTCCGTCTATAATAAAATTCATTGGTTCAGACCCTTTTTTCATTAATTGTTAAAGGTTTATCTTGAAAAAAAGGAAATAATTACCTCTTTGTCATCATGTACTCTTACAAGTTGTGGAGGCCATGAAATGAATGTCCCAATAGCCTTTTCGATCATATGAATATCATCTTCATCAAGTGTAATAGGTAGCTCTACATTTGGATCATGAGCTAGAGTAATTGTCACTTTCATATGATCTTTCGGAAGTGGTCTATTATGCAGCTTGTCCTCTGGGATGTTGAACACTGTAACCCTCGCTACAAGGTGTTAGGTGGGTGTTAAAAGATATAAATAATAGCCATTATCACCTATAGAATATCAGTATAGAAAAAGTATCAGGGTTTGTCTGATTCACATTTCATGGTAACAGTTATTAGAATATTGATTACCACAACTAAGACAACTCTTTGAGGGATATGGCTCACCTCAAAGCTGGTGGGGGTGGGGCAGGATCTTCACGTGCTGGTTGTTCCTAAGTTGTGTATTCTCCTTTCTTCCCACCCATAAAAGTTGCTAGCAACTCTCCCTTCCATTGAAATCATTCTTCAAGAGTTGATAGTCTTTCACTCATTTGTTTAATTTTTTCATCTCTATCATCCATTTCTTTTTTTTCAAAATATACTCGAGGTGTCACCCCAAACCCCGCACCTCTAACAAGACCGTATTATTTAGGCCACTTCAAATCCGTCGATAATAGGTCTGCATCCGCTACAGGAGTAGATGATTCCTATTACTATTGGATATAGGAAAATAACTAATTATTTTTATGTAATATCAATTTAAAAAAAATCTTTTTATCGTGTCAGACTTGCACATATTTCCAACACTTTTTGTGTAATTTCATCTACTAGCTTTCCTTCCTTATTCACACGTGCCTCCTTCCATAGCACATGACGTGGGATAGAAGTGTCTTTGGTTTTAGACTCATCAATATACATATAAATAATGAAATATAATTATGATGTTGTTTCTTGGAACCTAACAGTATTACTGTAAATTTAAAATACGTACCATTTTCTTTTCTAGTGAAGTGTACCCCATCCTTTCTATATGATATGGGTATGTTGGTTTTGATTCATGTTACTTATTTTCAATACTGAGTTTCTATCTCATAAATGAAATATTGACAATCAAAGTGATGAATACACGTATCCTCAAACAACGTATTATCAGCCACAATGTACCTGAAACTTCTCATCCCCACAGCGGCCAATAAATGCGTCTTGTGCTTCTTGGGATATTAGGTGAGTGTGAGTTTATTTTACCTTTGGAATCTTTCAAGTGACATTTTGTTAAAATAGTGCGAAAAACTCGATGAATCCTTCCTGTAAGACTTAGTACATAATTCTTGTGTGAATCATCTACTATAAATGTACTCTGCAAGAGATTGAGAAGAGCAAGACACTATTTCATTATTTTATTTTCTAGTAAATTAAAGAAATAATATCATAATGTTACCGTAATTTCTTCTCAGATCACGGCCTTCATCCCGGAAACAACATGGTGCCATGAATCTATGTCAATCAGCATGCGTTGTCGAGTGAAAATTCCAATGTAACTACTAAACATAGCCTTATTGGGATTCACAAGTTGGCCTCGTGCAATCCATCCGACATCAAATTTGATGCCTTTGCTTTTCACCTTAAGAACATTGGCTAACACCATCAAACTACGACGCACTTGTGTTTTCTGAGACGTCGGTCCTTCATCCCTGACCATTTCATCGATATCAACATCATCTATATGTTCATATGAAATGGTAGCAAATACATGTGCTGATGGTTGTTGGACCTCAACACTAGGAGCTGCACCAGGTTTAGAAACCTGTTGTTTCTCTGCACTGTGAGCAGTCGCAGCCGCAGCAGCAACAGTAGCAACAGGTTGTGAGACTTGTTCAGCCTCGAGGTTAGGAGCACCAGAACGTGAAGAAGTCATTATCTGCAAAAGTGGTTGAATAGTTAATTTAGATTACATAAATTCAGTAATTATTAGATAATAACATGAGATAACAAGATCTATATTACAAACAAAATATTACCTGTTTATTGAACTCTCTTTCTTTTTTTCAACGGCTAAAAGGATTTGATACCTCTATCGATTATCCAAATCCCTTCGTTGTGGTCTCCTCTAATATAAAAAACATCATCTACATTGGGACTACTGTGAAATGATTGTAATGTACCACTGAAAGGATCATCCTCAACTGAATTTTCATTGGACCCTTCAGTAGTTTTGGATGATAACAGAACAATCGACCACTTTCGATTTGCAGGATCTGAAAACATAAAAAACTTGTACCGCTTGTGATTCCATTACAAACTATTCATCTTTGTACCCTTCTTTACTAAAATCATCTTTCACAAATCCCAATTCATCTATTTTAACCCCATTGTTGTTGTCAACCCATTTGCATTAAAAAATCGGCAATTGGAACGTCGTATAATCCAACTCCCTATTTGTTTTATAATGCCAAAGTATGATATATTTGCATAAATTTGATTTTTGTCCTTACTACCAGAAACATACATCGCTTCAGCCACAAGTGTAACTCCACTATTTTTCATGGTACTATCTTTATCATGTTCATCTGTATAGAATGTATAACCATTAATTACATAACCATTGTAAGATAATACAAACACACTTGGTCCAGCGGCTAGCCATCGAATTTGTTCTGAAATTAAATTCAGATTTTCATCTAACTCCTTAAAAATATGTTCCTGAAACCATATTATAAACTGGTGCACTACAGGAAAACTGAATATTTGTGATGGGCGATTTACGATGGGATCCGGTCGCAAATACGTGTTTTTGCGGCGGTCTCGTCGCAAAAACAGTTTTTGCGACGGTATTTTTCCCCCGTCGCAAATAGTTTTTTGTTTATATATAAAAAAGGTATTTGCGACGAGCCGTCGCAGATATATTAGTTGCGACGAGTTTCTGACCCATCGCAAATGCGAAATTTAAAAAAGGTATTTGCGACGGACCGTCGCCGAAATGTTTTTCCGACGGGTATTCTTCCCGTCGCAAATGTTACAGTAAAAAAATATTTACAACGGGAAATCCCGTCGCAAATATTCTCATCGCAAATACTAAAAAAAATAAAAATAAAATAAAATAATTAATAAAAATCGTATAATATTATATAAAAATAATAATAATATTAATAATATAAAAAAATTATATTATTATAATATAAATAAAATAATATAAAAAATATAATTCTGAAATATTAATATAAAATAATAATAATATGAATATAAATAATATAATATAATATAATAATACTAATATTAATAATATAAAAAATTAATATAATAATATTATTATTAAATTCTGTATATAATAATAATAATATTATTATTAATATAAATAAATTATATTATTATAATGTTAATAATAAAAAATATATATAATATAATTATGAAATATTAATATCAAAAAATAATAATAATAATAATAATACTAATATTAATAATCTAAAAAATTAATTTAATATTATTATTATTAAAATAAACATACATATTTATGAAAAAATAATATTAATAATATTAATATTATTAATATTAATAAAATTATAAAATTATAAACTTCTCAATATTAACAATAAATATAAAATATTAAAAGTAATATTATTAAAAAAAGCAGACATTAAAAATAACACTAATAAGTAATAAAATATTAAAAAAAACAAATTAAATCATGCAATATTCGTACCAATATGAAAGAGGAATTGTAAATAGTTAATATGACAATAAACTATGAACTCAAATGTTTATTACATCTAAAAAAATCACTAGGGTGTGGATAATCTGGAGGACCTGGAGGAGGTGGTGGAAGAAACTCCATCCCTAAACTATGAGTCAAACGACGCATATAATCCATATACTCCTGATGTTACTCCTCATATCAACGTCTCTCCTCATCCTGCTGCTGACACATCTGCTTCTGCCATCGACGCATCTCCTCATCATGCTGCTGATGCATCTGCTCCTGCCCCTGATGCAAATCCTCTATAAGCTGACTCTAAGCACGCAGCTGCTCCTGATACTATGAGGCAGAAGATGATGTCTCTCCACGAGCTCTTCTCGAGCTGGATGTCGACATCACAGCAGTACCATAATAAGCTAGAGGAGTCAAATGAGAGATGATACCAACTACTCGGCCCTTTTCAAATCCATACTGGGTCGCCTGCATCCATGTCGTCTCATCAAAATGGTGGGCACTAGTCTGATCACCCGTCTCGTCTTGACTCTCAGCCTGTGTCTGAGAGGTCGCGGCCTCATATGACTCCTTAAGTTTCAATTAGAAATTAAAATAATGAAAAGATTATATGTATTTAATTTTCAAACTGAAAAGAAAATAATACTGACCACAATCTGACGCGGGCGGTCACCTCTAATCTCTCCAGTAGCCAGGTCAGTGTACATCCTCCGATAAACGTCGTACGTCGTAATACCGGGCTGCTCGGCTTCCTATATGAATATAAAATAAAGTGTTTATATTTAAAGTTGTATAAAATATTAAAAAAAAGTACTTACCAGATGCTCTCTATGCACACTGAATGTACGACTATCAGCTCGATGTGTCACCTCTTGTCTCCCTCGATTCTGTCGACCCAATGCAGATCTCCTCTGAAACCCACCACCCAACCAGTGTGTACATAATCCATCCCAAACGTGAGATGAAATGTACTCTGGTCGGTGGGCTCTACAAGACTCATCAAATTCTGTCACTCCGGCTTTCTTCACAGCCGTCTTTCTCAAATTATGCAAAAACTGACGGAAACGGTCATGCATAGACACCACCCATGTCGTGTGGATAGTGGCACACATGCTCTCATCAATGGGATACCATAAACCATGATATAAAGTTATTAATGAATTAAATTTCAAAATAAATAATATTTAATTACGTACCATCCAATAATCGAACATGGCGGCCTGCACATCAGTGGGAATCTGATCCCATGTGAGCCAGGGCTAAGAAAAATAATTGCGCAAGATAGCGCTCCCCTGTCCAATAGTTATATGTGTAAAACTGTGGAAAAAGAACAAATAATCAAACAATTAGAATATTAATAAATTATAATGAAAGATAACTAAAATACACAGGTTACCATACCACCGCGTGTGCGCATCGAATCCAAGAGGTGGACGTCGCTCCGGGATAGGATCTGGAATCATCAGTCTGGCAAGACCACGCCCCCTCTGAGTGCTCCCTGTAGTGCCAACAGCCTGAGGGTCATATGACTCAACAACCTCATCATCCATAGGTAGATCAGCCTCCAGCAACTGATGAAACGTTTCCGAGTCCATCTGAAACATGAAATGATTGTTATTAGCAAACAATTGAAAATAACTATTATGTATAGATATATTTTTGTTATGATTCTAACCAGAATTTTACTGTGTCAATGTTCATCTTCATCATCATCTTCATAGTTGTCAATGTCAATGTATTCATCTTCCTCACCAACATCATCAATTTCCATATTAGTTTCACTTTCATCATCTCTTGTCATTTCAAATTCAGTTGTAACATCATTGACGACATCGTCACCATCAACCCTTAACTATGGGGTGTCATCCTTGATATTCATGTCTCTTTGTGAAAAAGATGTGTTTTGAGGAGTGTCCTGAAAAATTTCATTTCCTTGCACTTTAGTGGAACCACATTCAGTTTGAGTAAACTGATTTTCTTGAGATTTAACTTTTATTATACTCCACCAATCATCCAACTCTTTTTCCATAGCACAGTATTTTGCATAATAAATTTGATGTGCCTGATGATCCAATAAAAATGGTTCATTTACTACAAGAAGACTTTTATGTCTAATATCAAAAATTCCATGAGTAGGATGAATACGCAAGCCTCTCTCAGTATCCAGCCATCGACATTTAAACATTGTTACATAATTCTGTCCCAAATAACATAGTTCAATAATTTCTTCAAGCATGCTGTAAAAGTCAACTTAAATATCTCTATGATGTGATCCCTTCAAACAAACACCACTATTCATTGTTTTCTTTGATTCCCCATATGCACGTGTATAAAAGCGATAACCATTCACCACATATGCATTATAAGATTTTACCATTTTGGATGGTGGGCTACTCAATATACGCAACCGACTATCAATTTTATCAGCATGTACAGATACCTGAAAATTTGTAAAACATTTATCACTATTACAAGTAATAAAGTGATTTTATATGTAAAACCAAAAAAGAATGTATGTTACCAGTTTTTGAAACCAGTAGGCAACATTTTTTTGCCGACGTTCTTCTAAGCCAGCTGCTGTAATTTGTGGAAATTGTTTCTTGATATGATCATCATATAACCTACAAATACAATACGATTAATTTACTGTAATATAATCTATAGAATAAGGGATAGGAGCACTCACTATACAATTAGTGACATTTCTTCACAGTTTAGTAGAACATATGTATGAGCTCTATGATGTTCATCATCTGAAATCCATCTATCATGAACTCCACCAAAGCCAGGTTCGGGATGATTGAAAACTGATAATTGATTGTTCATATCATCATCAACATTCCCCTCATTCCGGCCCATGTGGTTAAATTTTGAGGGATATTCATATTCAAAATAATGAGAGCAGAATAAAGCAATTTCCTCTTGCAAATAAGCTTCAGCAATTGATCCTTCAACTGAAGCTTTGTTACAGACTTTTTTCTTCAATTTCTGCATGAATCTCTCAAATGGGTACATCCATCGAAACTGAACCGGACCTCCACATTTTTCTTCATGTGGAAAATGTAATATCAAATGTTCCATTGAGTCAAAGAAAGTCGACGGAAAGATTTTTTCCAGTTTGTATATAATTACAACAACAGCTTCTTCCAGTTTACTTAGTGTATCGTAGTCTGTTGTCGCCGCACACATGTCTTAGAAAAAATATGATATATCTGTTATCGAATCCCAAATCTTAGAATTCAACAAACATCTTAATCCAATAGGCATAAGTATTTCCATTATGACATGACAGTCATGACTTTTTAATCCGGTAATATGACCATTTTTTACACATCTGCCCAAGTTGGAAGCATAACCATCTGGAAGTCTCAAATCTGTAATCCACTGAAAAAATAATAAGCGACCATCTTTGGTCTGTGTATAAGCTACTTTTGGCTTCATTATTCTCTGTGATCTGACATTTTCAAACAATTCAAGTTCTGGTCGCCTGTAAATTTTGGCAAGATCTAATCGTGCCTTTACATTATCTTTGGTTTTACCCAGTGTATCCAAAACTGTATGAAATAAATTATCAAAATAGTTCTTCTCAATATTCATGACATCCAACATGTGTCGGACCAACAAATCAGACCAATATGGCAGATTCCAAAAAATGCTCCGTTTTGTCCAATTGTGTTCTTTCCCAAAGCTATGAATTTTTTGTTGGTTTATTGTCGGTCTGAAAGTGATGGAAGGTAATGAAAATACAACTGATTGTAACTCTGTACATGAGATCATTTTTGGAGGTTCATCTCTTTCAATTCTTCCTTTTCTGAAATGAGATTTATTCCTCTGAAAAGGATGATCGATTGGAAGAAATCTTCGATTACAATCAAAATAGAAAGGTTTTTTCCATTCAAGAGCATAAATTCTTTGTTATCTCCCATAAAGTCAGGACATGATTTTAGACCATGTGTACTCTACCCAGATAACATTCCATATGCCGGGAAGTTACTAATTTTCCACATCAAAGCAGCTTTCATTACAAAATTCTGTTTCGCAGCAACTTCATATGTACCAACACCATGACTCCACAATAAATTTAACTCATCAATCAATGGTTTCAAATAAAGATCAATATTCTTTTTCGGATGTAATGGGATTAATAATGTCAAAAAGATATAAGGCTCTTTCATCAACATCCATGGAGGCAAATTGTACGGAGTTATAAAGACAGACCAATAGGAATACTGACTACCAAAAGATCCAAATGGACAAAAACCGTCAGTAGAAAGACCCAATCGCACGTTCTGGGATTCTAAAGAAAAAGATGAATGCACTTGATCAAAATGTTTCCATGAATCACCATCAGATGGATGAATCAAGCTTTTACCATTTGAAATATTGGTTTTGTGCCATGACATCATTGTCGCTGTGTTCTGAGACATAAATAAATGCTACAACCTGGGTGTAAGCGGGAAATATCTCAACTGTTTTACAGGAATCAATCCAGAAATCCCTGATTGAGCTTCTGTATACCTCGATTGTCCACATGCGGGACAACTATCCAACAAATCATTTTCACCAGAATATAAGATGCAATCGTTTGAACATGCATGGATCTTCTGATAACTAAGACCTAGATTACAAACTAGCCTCTTGCTCTCATAATAATTAGCAGGAATCACATTTCTTTCTGGTAACAGTGCTTTAACCAAAAAAAATATCTGATCAAAATTGTTATTTGACATTCCATTATCTGATTTAATAGCCATAAATTTTGCAACTGCTTCTAATTTGCTTATCTTGCAACCAGGATATAATGCATCCTCAGCAGACCTGAACAACTCAGCAAATTCAGATGGTGCCAACTCGGGAGGTAAATCAACATCATCCTCGATTTCTGTTTGTTGAACGGATGACCCTGCAACATCATGTACTAAATTCTGAAACCGTGATGGATCCAGAATCAAATTATTAGTATCTTCTCTGGAACTGCGTTCACCGTGTTGATACCAAAAAATATAATCTGATTGAAAACCATAACGCAAGAGATGTTGCCCAACAATGTCAAATGTCTCAAATGTTCTCAGAGCACATTTTTTACAAGGACACTTAATTGTCCCTTCTGAAACAAATTCTGGGTTTGATGATGCAAATGATAAGAAAGCTTCAACACCATCAACATATACAGGATTTAAACTAGAACCGTTTGGATTTCTGCGCTGAGTTATCCAAGAACAATCATCTAATAATGATTGATGTCGATTTCCTTGTTCCATATTCATATATATGTTTCTAAAAAATTTAAAACCATTGTTGTTGTTAAATAATTTGATATAAGAAAAACAATATCCTAAAAATAGAAGATACATAATTATAGTTATTTCTTAATAATTACCAATAATTATAGGCGACACAGTTAGTTTGTAATCTTCCCCACTAATTATTATTAATTTAGCAATACTTAGCAATACTTGTAAAAATAAAATATGCTTGAATAATGAAATAAAATTTTTCAATCATCGTTGTGGAGATTATATTACTAATTATTCTGATTTTTTCGACGGCTCATCTCTTTTTAGCTTTCTCCCGACTGAAATCAGTATGAAAAACTTGCTCTGACATACGTTAGAGCACATTTTTCATACTGATTTCAGTGGGAGAAAGTAGCAAAGATATGAGACGTTGAACAAAAGGTAGCCGCCAATTCGCTGGAAATTGTGCCAATTTATAACTATGTACGTGAATTTATTTGATTTTTGATTAATTATTACTAATTATTACAAAGCTCAATATTTCCAACAGATTTTTCTCTATTCTTAACATGTTCAAATTTTAAAGAGTCGTCAATTTTCAGGTCATGCCCAATAAAAAATTTGCGTCAACCATGTCCAATTTAAACTCTATAATTGTCCTTACATGGTTGATCACCTCACAAGTAGTGTTGCAATAGGACGACACAAGTAATGAGAAAAACATGACTTGGGTTGTCCTATTGCAACGCTACTTGCGAGGTGATCAACCAAGCAAGAACAATTATAGAGTTAACATTGGACACAGTTGATGCAAACTTTTTATTGGGTATGACCTGAAAATTGGCAACCCTTTAAGATTTGAACATGTTAAGAATAGAGCAAAACTTGTTGAAAATATTAATAATTTTAATATTTTATAATTTTTTTATAATTTTAATAATATTAATATTTTTTATAAATATTAAACATATAATAATAAAATAATTATATTATTAGTATTATTTAATTATTAATATTAGAGTAATATAATATTTTATATTATGTTACTATTTATGTTACTATTTATATTACTAATTATGTTACTAATTAGAAATGCGAAGATATGCATATAGGTCGGGTGGTTAATCAATCATTGAATAGAAAAAAAATGTAATTGACCGCTCATCTACCTCAATTTTCTTTTCATTTGTGTGTTGAGCCTTGATAGGAAAATTCTACCTCCACATGTAATATCTGCTTTTACTGTCAAAATTATAAACCTCCTCACCTCTATGTTGGCGAGGATATTGATAATTTTGATAGTAAAATTAGATATTACACGTGGAGGCAGAAGTTTCCTGTCAAGCATCAACACACAAATGAAAAGAAAATTGAGGTAGATAAGTGGTCAATCACGCTTGTTTAATTTTCCTAATTGTTTAATTTTCCTAATTGTTTAATTTTCCTAATTGTTTAATTTTCCTAATTATTTTCCTAATTTTTTAATTTTTCTAATTGTTTAATTTTCCTAATTGTTTCCTAATTAAATCAAATTGTTTCCTAATTAAATCAAATTGTTTCTTAATTAAATCAAATTGTTTCCTAATTAAATCAAATTGTTTCCTAATTAAATCAAATTGTTTCCTAATTAAATCAAATTGTTTCCTAATTAAATCTAATTATTTTCTAATTATTGTAATTGTTTCCTAATTATTTCTAATCAATTAAATCTAATTCTTTCCTAATTATATGATAATTATTTTAATCTAATTAAATCTAATTATTTTTTAATTATATGATAATTATATATTTATTTCTAATTATTACCAAAACATCCTCCGGGAGTGTCGAACCAAGAGTGAAACAAGGCTCATTGTCGTGTACCAGGTTACCCCGAGTCAAGATCAAAACACCTTGTTAGAGTTTTCACTCCTAGGTACATCTGTGCCAGAGCTGCCTCTACTTTTTCGTATCCAGACAAGGATTATTTGATACAACCACTAATTATACTATATAACCACTAAAAATTCTATTAAAAAAATAAAATTAACAATTAAATAAATATATATATATATATAAATGCCTTCGATATTTTGAAATAATCTGCGTCCTTCTCTCCGCTTCACTCCTTCTCTCCGCTTCATGAAAGAAAAAATTAAAACAAAAAAAAATTCTGGACAAAACTGAAAGTTAGAGAAAAAGGAGAAGATATATCTGAATGTTATGAAAAAAACAGGTGGGTGTATATATAGGTTAGATTAGTTGCGACGGTCGTATTTGCGATGGTATCCCGTCGTAATACCTAGTATTTGTGACAGGATACCGTCGCAAATACCTTCGCCCACATTAATTACGGGCGGCGGTTAAAAGGTTTTTTGCGACGGGCCCATCGCAAATAGCAGCTTGCCGACACACCATTAGCAACAGGCGGATATCCCCGTCGAAAATTCCTATTTACCACCGCCGGTATTGGCGACGGGCCCTGTCACAAATACCTTCGCCCGCATTAATTACGGGCGGCAAGTAAAAGGGTTTTTGCGATGGGCCCGTCGCAAATATCCACCATTAGCGACGGGCGGATATACCCGTCGCAAATTCTTATTTACCGCCACCGGTATTGGCAACGGGTCCCGTCGCCAATACCACTCCGGTGAATATTTTTTGCGACGGGACAATTTACCTGTTGCAAATAGTATTTACCACTGCCGGGTAGTTGCGACGGGTCAAAGGCAATCGTCGCAAATAGGCTTTACCGCGACCGGTATTGGCGACGGGTCCTATCGCAAATAACACCTGGTGAATAATTGTTTGTGACGGGAGAATTGTCCCGTCGCAAATACTATTTACCACCGCCGGGTACTTGTGACGGGTAGAAGGCCACCCGTCGCAAATAGGCTGCCCACATTTTGGCGCGCAAACCGCGCCATTGCAATTGCGACGAGACCTATATTTCCGTCGCAAATAACTGACCATTTGCGACGAGAATATATTCCCGTCGCAAATACGCTTTTCATCGGAGTTGTTGCGACGGGAAAAAAATCCGTCACAAATACCCCGTCGCAATAAGCGTTTTTTCCCGTAGTGGTGATTATGTGTATTTGATATCCATTTTTCAGCCATTGATGGATTCAACTGTATAATAATTTCTTTGTGGGTTTCAATATATGGAGAAACATCCCAACTGTTATGCAAAACATAAAGGTGGGCATGCTCCCGATCTGTAATATTGATTGTCACAATATCTCTTCTAGAAATTCCCTCACCCTCAATGCGTCCAGTGTGATGAGATTTCGTGAGACCAATGCTTTCCACATCAGATAGGTATTCGGTAGAGAATTCAGTGGCTTCCTCAACAATATATCGCTCCACTATACAACCCTCTGGCCGACTTTGATTTTTGACATACCCTTTCAAAATCTTCTTATACCATTCAATGAGGTACATCCATCTATAGTGCACAAGACCACAAAATGAAATCTCTCTCACTAGGTGAATCATCAAATGAACCATCATATCAAAGAATGTTAGTGAGAAGAACATTTCTAATTCACATAATATGATGACAATTTCTCTTTCTATAGCTAGAAATTTCGCCGGGTCTAAAACTTTGCTACATATAGCTTTGAAAAAGAAAAAAAATTTGGTTAATGTATGACGAACATTCTTGGGAAAAATGAAATGTAAAGCTATAGGAATTAAATCTTGCATCAAAACATAGCAGTCATGTGATTTCAAACCTTTTAACTTCAAATCATTCATTGATACAATGTTCTTGATATTTGATGAATACCCATCTGGAACCTTTATATCATTAAAGAAGTTGAAAAACCGATATCTCTCCTCCCTATAAAGAGTGTAAGAAGCTGGAGGAAGAAACATTCAATTTTCACCCTTCACGGGAGCCAACTCTTCTCGTATTCTCATGTCAACCATGTCCAACCTTTCCTTAATTTCATCCTTTGTTTTGCCAGGGGAATTTAGCAACGTTCCGATAACACTGTTATGTACATTTTTACACATGCATCACATCAAGAAAATGTTTGATGTACAAACAATTCTAGTATGGTAATTCAAAATGAACGGATCTCTTTTTCCAACCGATTTTCGTAAGGTTTTTCAAAAATGGTTTACCAAAAACCGTGTTCACATCTTTTACTTTCACAAACAGTTGATCACCTGTTAGTGGAGACAGTGTTGTGCATTGTTCTGAACTTCCATTGAATGATGTCTTCCAAGATCGGTACTTATACCGATGAGGTAGAAATCTATGATGTCCTGGAAACACAGATTTCGATGCATGTTTCAACCTAATGGATTCTATATCTTCTTCGTACATGAGACACCCTTGAGTTCTTTTAATGCTATATCCTGACAAATTTCCATAAGTAGTGAAATCATTTATCATACCATACAACATCGCTCTCAATGTGAAGTATTCACTTTTATAAGAATCATACAATATAACACCTGAATCCCACAATAACTTCAAATCCGCTATCAAATGTGCCAAATAAACATCAATATCATTACCTGGTTGTTTTAGTCATGATATAAGCATAGATAACATGATGAATTTCTGCTTCATGCATAACCTGGGTGGAAAATTATAATTTACCAACATAACAGGCCATGTACTGTGAGTGCTGGTTTGAAAACCAAAAGGATTCACTCCATCTTTAGATAATGCAAGACAAAGGTTTCTCAGCTCTTTTCCAAATTCAGGATACTCATGATCAATTCTCTTATATTGAGGAGAGTCGTTCGGGTGACGTAATTTCCCATCTTTATTTCTTTTATCTGCATGCCATGACAATTGTCTTGCAGTTTCTTCACTTCCATATAGACGCCTAAACCTTGGAATGATTGAAAGTACCATAAAAATTTTATACAACTGGATTCATCTTTCTTGTATCGAGAAGCACCAAACTTTGGGAATTCTATAAGTGATTTTTTCTCCTTGAGAAACAATATATAGTCTTTCAGGTAGACATGTATTCTTTCAAAAATCATATCCATCGAGCATAGCATTCGTTTAGCTTCATATGTCCGGCTTGGGAGCTCATTATCTTCCGAGAGCATATCATTCAAGAGATAAAGTTGTTCCGTAAAACTGACATCACTCCATATGTTTCCTGCTTTCAATTTATACAACTTTAGTACAGCTGACAATGTTGTATATTTAGTGCAACCAGTATACAATGGAGTCTTTGCACAATTCTTTAACTTCTCAAATAATTTTGGGAAATTACGAAGTTCATCTTCAAATATCCTTGTCATTTCCTCAATATGATCTTCATCATCATTGAAATATGTAATCACATACTCCATACGGTCTTCTTCATTATCCATATTTGTATTCATATATGATGATCCATAAAACGCAGTTTTATCCCATCCAGTAGCTACATTCTCTTTTTCTCAATGTTTATTCCAACATTTATAACTCTGATATATTTCGTGACATATCAAATGTTCTTCCAACTCCTCTGGAGTAATTAGTCTAGAATAACAACAACGTAAACATAGACAAAGGATTTGAGAATGATCCTTTGCGTGATCCTTTGTAAACTTGATGAACTCTTTCACTCCGTTCACATACTCTATTGTCAAATGATTAGCATCCATCCAATAATTATTCATCTCCATCCTATTTAAATATCAAATATTAGTATTTATGGTTAAAATACACAAAATATGACTTCCAAATATAGTAGAAGAGAACCACTTATAAAAATAAAGATTAATAGAGCCTAACCATTTCCAATAAATATTTGGAAATCAACAGAACCAGGATAGACCCCCATCAAAATGAACACACTTTCCAACCCCCTTACTAATAGTTCTAGCACCCTCCACCCTTGAAGCAAAACATTAAACATCCTTTTAACCACCCCTACCAGTCACCTCATTCATAAAAAAATAATCTCATTAAACAACCCAAAACTAGTGACCAAACTCAAATAAAATGAAAACAAGGATACAATTTTTATGAGAAAACTAATATAATAGATACATTTCAAAACACAAAGGGGTTCACAGGGAAATAGATAACCTAGGTTTATCCAAAATTTCTATGGAATATCATAGGTTTTGTTGCCCAAATTAACATAAGAAATAGAAAATTAAGGTTAGTGAACATAAATTATATCATGAACATCTAAAGAATATGCAATAACTCTCCCTCACTAACATGGGGCTCTACCAATTCCTACCATATACCTATAAAATAATTGAAAAAATTAGGAAAAATAGTTTCTTGTACCTATTTCTAATAGTACTACAAGAATAGTATAACGAACATAGATCGTACCTCCAAACACTCATGGAGCCTCCTGGTAAAAAGACTCTAGTGACTACAACTATTCGAGATTCTAACCACTAACTTCCCAATATAGGAGTTGTATACTTAGGGGTAGTATTAGTAGAACCAAACCAATGTTCCACCCACCTCATGCTACTCCTTGATCTCCTCCATCACTTTAGTGTTTTACAGACCTCCTTTCTCCAGTTCCTTCCTCTGCCTAGGCTATTTGTCGACTGCCTCTCTGATTGTAGCATGAATATTAAGAAAATGTAATGTGCTATATCTATACCCATCACAATCATATTAAATTACTTGGAGTAATGGGATATCCTTGAGGTACCTATTAATGGAAGTGCCTCCTGAGATGAGACTTGCATCACACACCTACTGTGGGTTGGTGCTAGGGGTGTCCACACCCAACCCAACCTAATGGGTTCGACCTGACCTGACCGAGTTGGGTTGGGTTGTGGAAAAAAATGTCCGGGTCGGGTTTGTATTGCGTTGACCCATGGATGGGTTGGGTCGTGTCTCAGGTTGGATACATATTGACCCAACCTGACCCGTTGACCCGAGGGTGTATGCAAAAAAAACCCTACCTGGCGTCGCGACCCGGCCTGGCCACCCTAATTCCCTCCCTCCCTCACACTCGCCTATCTCTTCCTCCCTCCTCTCCTCATCCCCCTCCCCGACCTTCCCTCGCGCATGACTGTCTGGCCTCCCTTATCCTCTTCCTCTCCTTGCTCGCCTCCTCCCCTTCCTAGACAGATTCTACTCCTCCTCTCCTCCTCCTCCCCCCTGACCCCTACTTTCCCTCACACGTGGAAAAACCCTAATCTCCATCCTTCATCCTTCCCTCACCACCAGTGAATGGACTCCTTCCTCCTACTCTACTCCCTTCCTCCTCCTCTCCTCACTCACCTCCTTCCTGGAATGATAGATTCCCTCGCAAGAAATCGGGAGAAATCCCTCCTACTGGCTCACTCCTCCCTAGCCTATCGTGCGTTTTGTCTAGTGGCACTGGTGGTAAGGTAAGTAGTTTTTTAATCATGTTCTTAAAATTATCTTCCTTAGGTAATTTATTTATGCACCTATGTGAGTCAGATCGGAGTGCACGTGTGCACATTTCGAGCATGCGGTGAAAGTTTCTCATTTCAGTTGTATGAACAGTACGTATACTTGGGTGATTTTGTTTGATTTACATTTCCCCTACAAATGATTTATAACTCTAGTTAAGGTAAACTTCCTAGTTAGTAGTTATCAACTCTAGGAAGGATATGTTCTTTTCTTCCTTCTTGTCCAACTATCTTCTATTTTCACATAGCCATTTCTTTATACTGATTTTGTTAAACATTCAACAAAAAATACTAGTAATCCAAACTTATCCCTGTGGTTTGAGCTGGTTACTCACCAAATTATTTGTTATGGTGAATCTTTACACTTGTAGGGGAATGTTTTTTTTCACTACAACACGTTTACGCAATGAAATTTAGTGTCATTTCCAAGGACATTGTTAGGAACATGGGCTAGCTGGGGCTGTGTAAGGGGGTATTTACAGTTAGGGGGAAGTATAGTAATTTTTTAGTTTGTCTATTCTAGCCAGTTGTAGTTGATAGTGGCTAGGAAGGTCAGGTAGGGTAATAAATGGGGGTTATCTGGTGCAGTGGTGCAGGCTGGTGCAGCAGGGGGGAGGGGATGGTGCAAGGGTAGGGGTTGGTTGGTGCAGGGAAGGGGGTAGGGGGAGGGGCTGGTGTAGTGCATGGGGGAGGGAGAGGGGCTGGTGTAAGGGTAAGGGGGAGGGGGAGGGGATGCTGCAGTAGGGGGAGGGGGAGGGGTTGGTGCAGCATGGCAAGTGGTAGGGGGAGGGGATGGTGGTGTCGGTGGGGCTTGGGCAGCAGGGGATTGGGGGAGGGTCTAATGCAAGGGAAGGGGGGAGGGGATAGTGCAACAAGGGGGAGGGGGGCTAGTGGTGGTGCTGGTGCAGGGTAGGGGGAGGGAGAGGGGCTGGTGGAGAAGGGGAGGGGGAGGGGCTGGTGCAGCAGGGGTAGGGGTGGGGGTGGGGGGTGGGGGGGGGATGGTGCAACAGGGGGGAGGGGGGAGGGGCTGGTGTAGGGTAGGGGAGGGTCCGGTGCAGAAGGGTGTTGGGGGAGGGGCTGGTTCAAGGGCAAGGGGGAGGGGGAGGGGCTGATGCAGTAGGGGGGAGGGGGAGGGGTTGTTCCGGGTAGAGGGGGATGGTGCAACAGGGAAGGGGTGTAGGGGGGTGGTGGGGGTGCAGTGCAGGGGGGAGGGGCTGGTGCAGCAGGGGGACAAGGGGCTGGTGGGGGTGCAGTGCAGGGGGGAGGGGGCTAGTGGAATTTACCATTGATTGAAGTAAATAAACATCCCACTATCCTAAAAATAATTAACTACCCAAATACAACTTCTCACATGTTCATACCAATATCTAAACCCAAAGTCCTTTTCCAAATAATACCATTCACCTTTCTATGGATGCGCTACTCTGATCTCCTCATCTTCTGTGGCCTTAGTGCATGAAGACTGGATGCCACTCCATGAATCTTGGTTTAATAATAAAAGAACCTAAATGGATTATGGGCTCCACTATTAACCATAAGTCTCCCTTATGAAGCATTCTAGAATTACTCTACATTCATAGGGAAGAAAATTATTCTTCTTGAACACATCACATAAAACCATGCTCACAAACTAAGGGAAATATAACTTAACATCCACAGGGTTGGATACACTTTCTATATTTGAGGGGTCCTAATCACTATCATAAATAGAACCTTCCCCATAAACACAATCACCAGCACATCATGACACCCACAAAGTGTAACAAATTAATAATGAGGCGGGTACTATCAAAACTCTTCTTTTTCATGAAGGGGTTTACAAAAAGACCACTTTCCCCAATATAGATAAACCCACTCCACCAGAAGGATGATGAAAAAAAACTCAACATTAAAATAATATTCATGTATAACAAGGTCTAGCTTGAGGTTCCACGAGAATATCAAACCCTCATACATATGACACTTGGTGAAAAATTAATTCTAGTTCCAAACATCATAAGGACCCATAGGGAATCATAAAAAAGTCATACTTTAGTGCAAATAATATTCTAACCAAGTATAAGAATCCACTACGTGTGTTATTTTGTGACATAGATTGTTATAACTCTATGTTAGTTAGCATTTAATCCAAAGGTGGTGATCATGGGGAAGAATCCAAACATTACACTAATGAAAACTTATCTAAAAAAACCTATACACCAAAAATAAACCTAAAATGAGAAGTGGGAGACTTACCTAGAGTAGATCACACCCATGATGGAGGGAGAGAAGAAGCGTAGAATGGTCAGGGAGCCTTCTACACTACGTGGGGAGGGGAAGGCGCGACCGCCAGAGGGGAAGGTGCACAGGAGGAGCCGCCAACCATTGAGAAATGGAGGAGTAGGGTTCACAGGGAGTATGTTCCAACGGAGAGGAGGAGAATTAGGGTTTGCAGGGAGGAGGATCTGTGGAATTGGTTCGAGGGGGGGGGGGATAAGGAGTAGGGCTAGCGGCGAAGGTCTGACAAAGAGAAGATCGGGGGGGGAGGGGAGTTGTCGCTGGGGTACAGTACCACGAGAGCTTGAGGGAGCGATAAACAAAGGATATTGTGTACCCGATTTTATAAAATATGGTACTACGGTTTTATCAGCGCCAAAATTTTAGCGCTGATAAAGGGTTCCTTTATCAGCACTTTTTGCTTAGCGCTGATAAAAGGTGGCACTTCCCTTGCCCGTTTTTTTAGTAGTGATATACTTTATTTTATTTTAAATATATCTCTCTCTAATCTAAAATATTCACTAATCAATTCCCAAACATTTCATTCAACTCCAAATATACCTTGACACAATCAATTACACTTGAAAAGCATTTGTAAACACACCACTATACCTTCTTCCCATGAAACCTTGATAATTCTATGCACTATAGAATTATAATTTTCTTTTCTCCTCAAGACAAGATGTTTTAAATGAGTTAACATCTATATAAGTACCTAATCGATGACATAAATCTTTAAGAGATGATGTCTGCAGTCTCTAAAAATCATCCATCCACGCAAAACTACACCCAAGAATCTATTGATTATATAAACTTAATCCATAGTCTATTGATCAAGAACCGATCTATTTTAAAAAATATCATTCAGTACAAAGTTTATCTTACTCTATTCATGACATTTAATATTATTCAAATTTTGGGGTGTACATGGACTATTCACTAAAACTACCTTTCATCGATTACCCTAGGAAATGACTTTGTATAAAGGCCATTGAAGCACTTACAAATCTAATGTCTACTTAGGAATAATATATAACTCACTTTCTTTTATTCTGGTATTCAAATCAACACCACAGTCGCCAACTCCCCAAGCTTGTTACACGTGCCACCCTCTACATTAATCATAACTTACCAATCATAGTAATTATAATATAAAGGTACTAAAGGAATTTTATTCACCATAATACTTCCCATATCACTGTTTTATTAACACTAATGAACCAAAATTCCAACATTACATGAAAACCATTGCACATTAGCCTAGCTCGACATAACCTAAAAAACCATCCCATGAAACACACTCCAGAATTTAAGGGAATAAGAATACTCTACACAAAAAATATTTTTCATCTATTAATCCATATAATGAAAGGGAACATTATACATCCTTCTATATAGGAAACAATCTATATGTCATTTCTTCTTAGGTCATAACAGTGAAAAATACCCCCTGACCTGCCTCAATTAGACCTATCCTGACCTACCTCAATTAGGATTGCATCAAACATAACAAATAAAGATGAACTATAGGAAACCAAACCAAATAAGATTGTGAAGAGTAAACCCAAAATGAGTTGTACTAAATAAAGTGTCACCATACAAAACCACAATGGATAGAATAAAACTAAATAAAAAATAGAATGAAACATTTAAAAAAAACATTCAAAAACTAACTAAACCTTACTAGTATAAATGTAAATCCAATCAACAAAAATAGATCTTGAATGATCAAAATCAAGAAAATATAATTCAAATATAAAAAAATGAATGAAACTAAATTGGACCAAGTCAAACTAATCTAACTTGAAATAATATGATATTAAAAATGATGAATCAAATTGGACCAAATATAATGAATTCAAAACTATATGGTTGCAATTGAAATGAAATAAACTAAACTAAACCAAAATGATATGAACCAAATTTAATCAAACTAAATCGATTAGAACAAAAATGAATGAAATTTTCCAAGATAATATAAACAAAAACAAGACGAACTAAATCTAATGAAAATGTATCAAACTAACTTGTATGGAACAAAACCAAACTAATCTGAAAATCAATCCAAAATTATTATATACCATTAATAGGAAGAGTAATTTTTAATTAATATGAATTTACTATTTGATAGTATCATTTTTAAACTTTGATCTATTTCCCCCTTGCTTGTACGAACATGATTTGACCTATGGGGCATTGTGGTTCTTATATGTTGAGTAGTAACTTGTATATTCATAAGAGATAGGTAAGTTGTAGTTCAGTTTTTATTTTATTTTATTTATCACATCATCCATTGAGGCCATTTACTTCTTTCTACAGATAGAGGGTAGTTATATTCTGCGAATGGGGCTAGAAGGGAACTAGAGGCGGCTACACAATTTTCTTTTCAGGTGAGGGAGATCAGGGTAGTTGAGAGATTAATTAATGTGTTTCATTTTTTTCCTACCTTTATACCATGTTTCTTCTATTTATTTTTTCCCCTTTAGTGTAGATGTCCGACATACATATGATTCATGATGAAATTTTATTTATTTTCCACTGATGTGTTAATTAACTGTTTGTGGGTGAAATTGTTCCTAAGTGGAAATTCCTTGATGCCTGGACACTTGTGTCAACCCATGGTAATATCCCATCCACCATAATCCATCCTAGTAATTCCTATATTAGAGTCTAACTAGGTCATTACTATGTCTGAACCATTGGAGGACCTAAGAAACATGGAATAACTAGGGAGGAATTGGGAACATCTTCACAATTATACACCTCCATTAGTCCAGTTCACATATACTATCTAATAAATAAAAAAACACAATCCTTGGATCATAGAATCATCAATTAAATATAGTTAATGCATGTTCTCCTATTTTATATCCAATTATTCATATGTTATAGACTATTTCTTTTCTCAAGAATATGTTTTCAACCAACAATCTTTTCATGGTTCTTTATTTTGAATTTATATACTATACATGTATAATAAAATTGATTATAACTATCCTAAAAATACTCAAATGTTCCTAAATTCAAACTCTATCTTAAAAAATAGACAAAAATTTGTCACATCCTAAATTTCATGCAAGAAAACTCACTTTGTTCATCTTTAATATACCAAGGGATAAGTGTTCAGGTATCCACCAAAATTATGGGAAACATTGAAACTATACATAAACTTTCACATATTATCATTCAACATCCTAAACTATAATATGAATGAATTATAAACCATTAAATATAGAATATGGATATAAAAAATAGATCAATAATGTTGCTACTAAAATAAATTTTTTATTAATTAGGATCAACCACTTTTAATTGTTTAGTATGAACTGTTGTAAATACAAAGAACAAATGGGAAGATGAATATACATGCATCATGATCCAGAAAAGCAGAAAACTAGGAAGAAATCATTTACCATAACCGAAAATTATACTTTGAAGATGCATTCAATAAATTGGAATTGGTAAGAAAAATATTGGGAGGACCCTTGAAAAGGTTATACCATCAGTGTAACTGATGATGGGAGGACCCTTGAAAGATGGAGAAATATTTTCAAGAAATTTATTAGCAAATCCTCCTAACTTATGACTAGCTATGGGGGTACAGTTTGGATCCCCTCCTAGGATTTTCCCTTTAGAGAGAAGAAAAATAAACACAACCTCGCCACACCTCTTGTTACATTGTTAAAATGGAAGGTTTCACACAATTGTAAGAAAATATCAATTTGAGAATAAGTTTATGGATGAGGTATCCTAGTGAATTGGATGGAATGATTAATAATTTTATTATTGAAAGCTTCATATCTAATTTCTGAGAAACAATTGGATGGATGAAGATACACAGATTGACCCCCACATTTGAGCATCATTCATAGTTGATGAGATCTTGCATATTTGGGATCCTTACTTGGAGATATTGGTCTTCTTCTTGTTATCTTCCATCCCTGATGTCCTCTTCTTATATGTTATTATTTAGTCTTCCAAGATTCCTTTCAATCCTATGATAAAAAGTGTGTTCCACTTCCTTTTCCCAACTTTTTGAATATGTGTGTACTGAAGTGGATTATCAAACTAAAACCAGGCAAGACTAGGTGTAAAAAAGGGGTAAAATAATAAATATAAATAGAAAAATCTTAAAAATAATAAATATTTCATGTCACTAATCCCCATCAATGACACAATTTTTACATGCCTGAAAGACATCGTTAAATATCTCGAGGAAACCAAAGTAAAAATTTTCAAACTCTAAAAGACACTAACTAGTTTCAAATAATTTTTAGTGGAAGGCAAGGTTGATGCACTAGGAATAGTATATAAATGAAATAAATTGTTTAAAAAACAATAAAGAAAACAAAATATTGAAGTTGGTTTGGTTTTAAGAAAATTGAGATGAGTGTACCATGATTTTGTAGGTTTAGGTTTATGCACTCAGTGATGGATAAGTGTTGTGATTTTAATTTAAATGATTTCAGTACCAAACTATGGCGAGCCTCCTCTCATACTGATAACCCTATATTTTAAAAACCCTATTTTCCCCTATCAGTTCATAATATAGTTTATAGATAGGATTTTAGAACCACGTTTAAACATTGCTACCCCAAACTGATGCATTTTTGTGACATAAGGGTAGATAGTTGATGCAAATAGTAGGAAAACCCTTATCTCTCAATAATGGTCAACATGAGAGAGAAGGGTAATAAATGAGAAGAAAGGATAATATGCAACAACCCAGTTAAATTTAAATCCAAAACAGTTACCTAAATTACACGCACTTGCCTTAAATTATATAGCTTGGTACAAGATGAATTTACCACATAATTCTAGTCATTTATGGATTTGAAAATAAATATGACTTAAAATGTATCACTCCAGAATCAACAGCTCATCCAGGCTCAAGATCTACTCTTCATGTCTTCCTTTGGGGGTGAGGTCCCAACTGCCTGTACAACAACCTCCAAGTTTAATTTATAGGTGATATCCCCTCAAGTGAATTCTCTTGAATTTCAACTATTTAAAATTCTCAATATCATTCCTATATTTTTATGCATTTGAAATAATCGATACCTCCATGGAGGTTCTCCTTAAATAATTGAGAATTGGTTGGGTGTTCCTTGTTTTGTAGTAACTTATAACTTCCTATGTGTTGGCAATGCCCATGCACATGATTCTCTTCAAATTCCCCAAGGCATGCATGTGTTCTATGGATATCTTGAAGAGATTGGGCATTTGATTTATGAAAATAATTAATCCCTATGGTATGGATAGGACCCTGCAGTGAAAATACCATTATTCTGATAAATTTCATGTTTACTGCTGGTTTCATGCTTATAGGTTATGGATGGAAGGTTCTTATTGGAAGAGGTGCATGATGGAACTATTATTTTTCGGGGAGAAGAGGATATACCAATGGTTTATAAAACCATTTGTATATAGTTAGGGAGAAGTGATGTGGCACCCAGTGTGGCCCACTAGGACACCTGGCCTAGGAACCCCACTGATACGGCCCCACAACCCCGCTGCAGCAACAATCTCCCAACCCTTCGCCACAATTCGGACCCACTAGGACACCTGGCCTAGGAACCCCACATATATGGCATGTTGTTGCGAACAACCGGTTTCGAACCCAGGTCCCCTTTAACACCGAGCCCATGGAACTCGATGCAAACCACTAGGTTGCAACTTAGTGGTTGGCATCGAGTTCCATGGGATCGGTGTCAAAGGCGACCCGGGTTCGAAACCGGTTGTTCGCAACAACCTGCCGTATATGTGGGGTTCTTGGGCCGAGTGTCCCAGTGGGTCCCAGTTGCGGCGAAGGGTTGGGAGATTGCCAGTGCAGCAGGTTTGTGGGGTCGTATCGGTGGGGTTCCTAGGCGAGGTGTCCTAGTTGTCCCCACTGGGTGCCACATCATTAAAGAGATCTCTTTTAATGATGTGGCACCCAGTGGGACCCACTAGGACACCAGGCCTAGGAACCCCACCGATACGACCCCACAACCCTGCTGCAGCAGCAATCTCCCAACCCTTTGCTGCAACTGGGACCCACTGGGACACTCGGCCCAGGAACCCCACATATACGGAAGGTTGTTTCGAATAGCCGGTTTCGAACCCGGGCTACCTTTAACATGGAGCCCATGGAACTTGATGCCAACCACTAGGCTGCAGCTTAGTGGTTTTCATCGAGTTCCATGGGCTCAGTGTTAAAGGCGACCTGGGTTCAAAAACAGTTGTTCGCAACAACCTGCCATATATGTGGGGTTCCTGGGCTGGGTGTCTCAGTGGGTCCCAGTTGCGGGGAAGGGTTGGGTGATTGCTGCTGCAGCGGGGTTGTGGGGTCGTAGCGGTGGGGTTCCTAGGCCAGGTGTCCAAGTGGGTCCCACTGGGTGCCACATCAAGAAGAGTGTATAACAACAGTTTTTATACCATTGGTATGTAGTGTATACCACGGTTCTTCAACCATTGGTATAGAGACAACTTTATATATACCACAGTTCTTGAACCATTTGTATACATATATCCCAACAGTTTTATTGAAACCATTGGCATAGAGACAACGGTATACAAGTATGTTGTACAAGTATACCAATGGTTCTTGAATTGATGGTATAAATATATCCCAACGGTTTCATTGAAACCATTTAAATAGAGTAAGTTGAGATAGCCTTATACCAAATGTTTCTATAAAATCGTTGGTATAGGGCTATTGTGATGCCCAACATGCCAATGGTTCCTAGAACCGTTGAGATAGGTAAAATTTTCAATAGTGCTAAAAACCCTAAAAAACCTTCAAAACCATAAAAATCCATGAAAACATAAAAATTTCTAAAAGCCTTGAAAAACCCCAAAAAACTATAAAAACCCCTAAAACCTTAAAAACCCATAAAAACCCTAAAATCCCCTAAAAACTCTATAAATTCTCAAAACTCCTAAAAACATTAAAATCATTAAAAAACCTTAAAAACCCTCAAAATTCCTAAAAACCCAAAAAACAAAAAAACCACAAAAATCCTAAAAAACCCCTAAAAATCCATGAAAAAGTAAAAAACACTAAAAAGCCAGAAAACCCCCAGAAAACCATAAAAACCCCTAAAAACCTTAAAAACCCTAAAAACTAATAAAAACCCTAAAATATGACTAAAAACTCTAAAAAATCTAAAACAATTTAAAACCCCTAAAAACATTAAAAATTCTTAAAAACCTTAAAAACCCTAAAAAACTAAAAAAACCCTAAAACCCCTAAAAGACCCTAAAAACCCTGAAAACCTTAAAAACCATAAAAATCATAAAAATCATAAAAAACCCCAAAAATCCACACAAGCCTAAAGAACCCTAAAAACCCAAAAAACCCCCCAAAACCATAAAACCATAAAACCCCCAAAAACAAAAAAACCCTAAAAATCCATGAAAACCCTAAAATGACTAAAAACTCTAAAAACCCTTAAAATCTCAAAAAATGTTAAAAATCAATAATAAACCTTAAAAATCCAAAAAAACTCAAAAAAGAACCCAAAAACCCAAAAGACCATAAACCCCTTTAAAACCCTAAAACCCTTAAAACCCTAAAAGTCCTCAAAACCCCTAAAAACCCAAAAAACCATAAAAACTATAAAAATCCTAATAAGCCCCTAAAAATCCATAAAAACATAAAAACCCCAAAAAACAGCTCAACCCCCCTTGAAATCCATAAAATCCCCTAAAAACATTAAAAACCCTAAAAACTCAAAAAAAACCACAAAAAAACTTTAAAAACACTTAAAACCCATAAAAAATTAACTCTAAAAACCCTTAAAATCCCTAAAAAACTAAAAAAAACAATAAAATTCAAAAATACCCTAAAAACCATGAAAACCTCTAAAACCCCAAAAAATCACTGAAATTCCTAAAACCCCTCAAAACCCCTAAAAAACCTAAAAACCCTAAAAACCGTAAAATTCATAGAAAACTCTTAAAACTCCATGAAAACATAAAAAACCCTGAAAAACACTTGAAAACCATAAAAACACCTAAAACCTTAAAAAAAATAAAAACCCTAAAAGCAACTAAAAACCCTAAAAACCCTTAAAAGTCCTAAAAACTTTAAAAAACTTAAAACCAGTAAAAACTCAAAAAAAAATTAAAAAAAGACCCTAAAACCCCTAAAAACCCCTAAAAACCCATAAAACACCTAAAATCCATAAAAAGCTATAAAAATAATAAAAATCCTAAAAACCACCTAAAAATCCATGAAAAGGTAAAAAACTCTAAAGACCCTGAAAATCCTCTGAAACCCACAAAAAACCCTAAAACTCTAAAAAAACCCAAAAGACCGACTAAAAAAATCTAAAAACACTTAAAACCCTAAAAAATGTTAAAAAACTCTAAAATACCTTTAAACTAAACATTTACGAGACCTAATAACCCAAAAAGACTCTAAAAACCCTAAAACCCCCTAAAACCCCTAAAAAACCTAAAAACCCTCAAAATCCCTCAAAACCCTAAAAATATTAAAAACCATAAAAATCCTAAAAAAACCCCTAAAAATCCAAGAAAATGTATAAAAACCCTAAAAACCCTGAAAACCCCTAAAAACCATAAAAACCATTAAACCCATACAAACCCTAAAAACAAACTAAAAAATCTAAAAATCCTTAAAATCCCTAAAAACATAAAAACAGTAAAAATGTTAAAACGCCTAAAAAGTAAAAAAGAACCCAAAAGAACCCAAAAAGACCCAAAAAACCATGAAAAAACCCTAAAAACCCTAAAAACCCTCAAAATACCTCAAAACCATAAAATCGTAAAAACTATAAAAAACCTAAAAAACCCCTAAAAATCCATGAAAAGGTAAAAAACCCTAAAATCCATGAAAACCATAAAATCCACTCAAAACCTTAAAAACCCAAAAAACCAATAAAAACCCTAAAAACCACTAAAAACACTAAGAGATCTTTAAACTCCTAAAAACATTTAAAAACTCTAAGAAGCCTTAAAACCCCAAAAAATACAAAAAAATCCCAAAACCCAAAAATACCCTAAAAACATTAAAAAACCCTAAAAACTTGGAAATCCCCATAAAACCCTCAAAATCCATAAAACCCTAAAAACCATAAAATTCCTAAATATGAACTAAAAAACCTTGAAATCATAGAAAAACCTAAAAACCATTAAAAATAATAAACCCCTGAAAACCTTAAAAAACCAAAAAACCCAAAAAACCCACAAAAAACTCTAAAAACCGTCAAAATCCCTAAAATGTTAAAAAATGTTAAAAAATCTAAAAAATATTAAAACCCCTAAAAACTAAAAATAGACCCTAAAACCCAAAAAACCCTAAAAATCCTGAAAAGGCCTAAATACCATAACCCCCCCCCCCACAAACACACACACACAAAATCCCTAAAAACGCTAAAAACTATAAAAACCATAAAAATCCTAAAAAACCCCTAAAAATCCCTGAAACATAAAAGACCATAAAAACCCTAAAACACCCCTAAAAACAATAAAACTCCTAAAATCATTAAAAATACTTATAAACCCTAAAAATCCACTAAAAACTCTAAAAACCCTAAAATATTAAAAAATGTTACAAACATTAAAAACCTTAAAACCCTGAAAAACTCAAAAAAAAACCCAAAAACCCCAAAAGACCCTAAAAATCCCAAAAACCCCAAAAAACCCTAAAAATCATAAAAAACCAAAAAAAACCCTTAAAATCCCTAAAAATGTAAAAAACCCTAAAAACCCTGAAAATCCCCTGAAAACCATAAAAACCCCAAAATACTTAAAAACCACTAAAACCCCATTAAATCCATAAAACCCACTAAAAATATAAAAAACCCTTAAAACCTCTAAAAACATTTAAAAACGCTAAAACTCTAAAAAACCATAAAAATATTAATAAATCCCTAAAAATCCTTGAAAAAGTAAAAAACCCTAAAAACCCGAAAAGACCCCTAAAAACCATAAAACCCCTACAAACCTTATGACCCTAAAAACCCACAAAAACCATAAAAACCCACTAAAAACTCTAGAAACTCTTAAAACCCCTAAAAATACTAAACAACTCTAAAAATCCTTAAAATCCTACAAAACTAAAAAACCCCTAAACCCCCCAAAAAACCCAAAAAACCATGAAAAAACCATAAAATTCCCAAAAAATCCTAAAAACCCCTTTAAACCCTCAAAATCTCTAAAACCATATCAAAACCCTAAAAACCATAAAAATGAAAATGAAGCTATAAAAACCCTAAAACCACTAAAAACCATAAAACCCATAAAACCTTAAAGAATACGAAAAACCATATAACCAGTAAAAACTCTAATACTCCAAAAACATTATAAAACTCTAAAAACCATGAAAATCCTAAAAACTGAAAAAAAAACTCTGAAAACCCAAAATCCCCTAAAACCCTAAAATCCCTTAAAAGCCATGAAAACACCTAAAAATCCTAAAAATCCATCAAACCTTAAAAAACTATAAAACTCATAAAAATACAAAAAATCCCTTAAAATCCTGGAAAACGTAAAAAACCCTAAAACCCATGAAAACCATAAAAACCCATAAAAAATTGAAAAACCTAAAAACCCATAAAAACCACTAAAATTCAAAAAAACCTTTGAACCCCTAAAAATGTTAAAAAACTCTAAAGACCTTAAAAACCCTAAAAACCCCAATAAACAAAAGTCCGTGAAACCCCTAAAAACCTTGAAAACCCTAAAAACCCTCAAAATCACTAAAACCCCTCAAAAACACTAAAAACCCTAAAAACAATAAAGAATCCCTAAAAATCCATGAAGATGTTAAAAACCCTAAAAACCTTGAAAAAAACCTTAAAATCATATAAAGCACTAAAAACCATAAAAAACCACAAAACCCCTAAAAACCGTTAAAACTCTAAAAGCCCTTTAAACCCTTAAAAACCTTAAAATTTTCTAAAAACCCATAAAAAATCTAAAAACTAAAAAAACCCCTAAAAACTCAAAAAACCATTAAAAGCATAAAAACCCTAAAAATCTTTAAAAACCCTAAAAACCTTCAAATTCACTAAAAACCCAAGAAAACCCTAAAGACAATAAAAATCTAAAAATCCCTAAAAAACCCTAAGAACATAACCCATAAAAACCCTGAAAACCATAAAACCCCCTAAAAACATTAAAAACCCAAAAAACCCATAAAAACATTAAGAACACTAAAAATACTAAAAAGCCATAAAATCCCTAATTTTTTTAAAAAACTATAAAAAACCTTAAAACCCCTAAAAACTCAAAAATAAAACCCTAAACACCCAAAAAACCATTAAATTGCTAAAATCCATATAAAACTTGAAAAACACTATCACCCCTCAAAATCCCTAAAATTCATAAAATCCATAAAAATCCTAAAAAACCCTAAAATCCCTGAGAACCATAAAAACTCTAAAAGCATTAAAACCCCTAAAAACCCATAAAAACGTAAAAACCACAAAAAACTATAAAAACACTTAAAAACCCCACAAAATGTTAAAAACTCAAAAAAAAACTTAAAAACCCTAAAAAACTCAAAAAACCCTAAAACCCTAAATAACTCAAAAACCCCTAAAACCCTAAAAAACCATAAAACCCTAGGACCGTAAAAATCCTCAAAAACCCCTAAAAACCATAAAATCCTAAAAAAAGCCATAAAATCACCAAAAACAAAAAAAACCCAAAAAAACCTAAAAACCCCTGAAGACCACAAAACCCATCAAAACCTTAAAAACACTAAAAAACCGTAAAAATCCAAAAAAGCACTAAAAACTCTAAAAACCCTTTAAACCCCTAAAAATGCTTAATAACTCTAAAAAACCTTAAAACCCCTAAAAACTCAAAAAACCCCTAAAAAACCTAAAAACCCTCGAAATCCTAAAAAACCCCTAAAAACCATAAAAATCTAAAAAAACCCCTAAAAATCCCTAAAAACATAAAAAACCATAAAAACCCTGAAAATCCCCAAAATACCATAAAATCCATAAAAACCATAAAAACACTAAAAACCCCATAAAAACTTTAAAAACTCTTAAAACCCTTAAAAATATTGAAAACTCTAAAAAACCATAAAAACCCGAAAAAACCCCTAAAAATCCATGAAATGTATAAAAACCCTAAAAAATCCTGAAAACCTCTAAAAACCATAAAAACCCATAAACCCATAAAAACCCTAAAAAACTAAAAATTCTAAAAATCCTTAAAATCCAAAAAAACATTAAAAACACTAAAAACATTAAAACCTCTAAAAAGTCAAAAAAACCCATAAAAACCCAAAAAGACCCAAAAGACCATGAAAAAATTCTAAAAACCCTCAAATCCCTAAAAACCATAAAAATGAAAAAACTATAAAAATCCTAATAAACCCCTAAAAATCCGAGAAAAAGGAAAAAACCTTAAAAATCCTAGAAAACCATAAAATTCACTCAAAACCTTAAAAACCCAAAAAACCAATAAAACCCCAAAAAACCACTAAAACACTAAAATAGATTTAAACTCCTAAAAACATTAAAAAACTCTAAAAATCCTTTAAACCACAAAAAAAAAACAAAAAAAATCGCAAAACCCAAAAGACCCTAAAAATATTGAAAAACCCTAAAAATATTGAAAAACCCTAAAAACTCTGAAAACCCCATAAAACCCTCAAAATCCATAAAAATCCTAAAAACCCTAAATATCATAAAAATGAACTAAAAATCCATGAGATCATAGAAAAACCTAAAAACCATGAAAACCACTAAAAATTATAAAACCCCTAAAAACCATAAAAAATCAAAAAACCCAAAAAACCCTGAAAAAACCACTAAAAACTCTAAAAACCCTATAAACCCCTCAAATGTTAAAAAATGTTAAAACATCTAAAAAATATTAAAACCCCTAAAAACCACTAAAACCCAAAAATACCCTAAAAATCCTAAAAAAGCCAAAAAAAACCATAAAAAACAACCCCCCACAAAATCTCTAAAAACCCTAAAAACCCATAAAAACCATAAAAATCCTAAAACCCCCTAAAAAACCATGAAACATAAAAGACCTTAATAACCCTAAAATCCCTAAAAACCATAAAACCCCTAAAATCATTAAAAATCCATATAAACCCTAAAAAGCCACTAAAAACTCTAAAACCACTAAAAACATTAAAAAATGTTAAAAACACTAAAAAACCTTAAAAACCCAGAAAAACTCAAAAAAAACCAAAAAACCCCAAAAGGACCCTAAAAACCAAGAAAACTCTTCAAAACCCTAAAAATTCTAAAAGCCCCTAAAAACCCCTAAAAACCCTCAAAATCCTTAAAAACCATAAAAACCCTAAAAACCATAAAAATCCTAAAAAAGCCCTTAAAATCCCTGAAAATTAAAAAAACCCTAAAAACCATGAAAATCACCTAAAAACCATAAAAATCCCTAAATACATAAAAACCACTAAAACCCCATAAAATCCATAAAACCTACTAAAAACACCAAAAACCCTTAAAACCTCTAAAGACATTAAAAAACGTTAAAAACTCTAAAAAACCATAAAAATCCTAAAAATTCCCTAAAAATCCATAAAAAGGTAAAAAAACCCTAGAAACCTAGAAAGACCCCTAAAAACCATAAAATCCCTACAAACCATAAGACCCACAAAAACTATAAAAAACCACTAAAAACTCTAGAAACTCTTAAAACACCTACAAAAATTTTAAAAAAACTTTAAAAATCATGAAAACCCTAGAAAACTCAAAAAAACCTCTAAAACCCACAAAACCAAAAAAACCATGCAAAAAACATAAAAATCCTAAAAAATCCTAAAAACCCCTCAAAACCCTCAAAACCCCTAAAAACCGTTAAAACTATAAAACCCCTTAAACCCTTAAAAACATTAAAAATTTCTAAAAACCCTTAAAACCCCTAAAAACCCAAGAAACCATAAAAAGTATAAAAACCCTAAAAACCCTCAAATTCACTAAAAACCCTAAAAACAATAAAAATCTAAAAATCCCTAAAAACCCATGAGAACATAAAAACCCATAAAACCCCTTAAAACCATAAAAAACCCTAAAAACCTTAAAAACCCAAAAAACTCATAAAAACCCTAAAAACACTAAAAATGCTAAAAAGCCTCAAAATCCCCAAAAAAATTAAAAGACTATGAAAAACCTTAAAACCCCTAAAAACTCAAAAAAAACCTAAACACCCAAAAAACCATAAAATGACCAAAATCCCTATAAAACCCCTAAAAAACCAAAAAACCCCAAAAAACCCTGAAAAACCTAAAAACCCTTGAAATCCCAAAAAACCCTTAAAAACCATAAAAATCCAAAAAATACCCTAAAGATACCTAAAAACTTAAAAAACCCTAAAACCCTAAAAATTTCCCAAATACCATAAAAATCCCTAAACACCCTAAAAAACCCAATAAAAACTCTAAAAACTCTTAAAACCCCAAAAAATATTAGAAACTCTAAAAAACCATAAAAATACTAAAAAACCCCTAAAAATCCATGAAATTTTAAAAAAAAACCCTAAAAACTAGAAAACCCCTAAAAACCATAAAAACCCTTAAACCATAGAAACCCTAAAAACCAACTAAAAATCTAAAAAACCTTAAAATCCCTAAAAACTTTAAAAACACTAAAAATGTTTAAACCCTCAAAAGTAAAAAAAACCCATAAAAATCCAAAAAGACCCAAAAAACCATGAAAACCCCCTAAAATCTCTCAAAATCCCTAAAAACCATAAACCCGTAAAAACTATAAAAATCCTAAAAAACCCCTAAAAACCATAAAATCCACTGAAAACCTTAAAAACCCAAAAAACCAATAAAAACCCAAAAAACCATTAAAAACTCTGAAACGGCTTTAAACTCCTAAAAACCTTAAAAAAACACTAAAAAGCCTTAAAAACCCAAAAAACACACAAAAAAAATCCCAAAACCCAAAAAGACCCAAAAAACATTGAAAACCCCTAAAAACTCTGAAAACCCCATAAAACCCTCAAAATCCATAAAAACCCTTAAAACCCCTAAAATGTTAAAAAATGTTAAAAAATATAAAAAATATTAAAACCCCTAAGAACTCCAAAAAAACCATAAAACCCAAAAGACCCTAAAATCCTGAAAAAGCTTAAAACCCATAAAAAATAACCTCCCCACAAAATCCCTAAAACTCCCAAAAACAATAAAACCCCTAAAAATCCTAAAAACCCCTAAAAATCCCTCAAACATAAAAAACCATAAAAACCCTAAAACCCCCCTAAAAAACATAAAACCCCTAAAATCATTAAAAACCCATATAAACCCTAAAAATCCACAAAAAACTCTAAAACCCATAAAAACTTTAAAAAATGTTAAAAACAGTAAAAAACATTAAAAACCCTGAAAAACTCAAAAAACCAAAAAACCCCCAAAGACCCTAAAAACCCAGAAAACCCCTAAACCCCCTAAAAATCCTAAAACCCCTGAAAACCCTAAAAACCCTCAAAATCCTTAAAATCGTAAAAAACATAAAAACCATAAAAATCCTAAAAAAATGCCTTAAAATCCCTAAAAATGTAAAAACCCCTAAAAACAAAGAAAATCCACTGAAAACCAAAAAAAACCCTAAATACTTAAAAACCACTAAAACCCCATAAAATCCATAAAACCCACCAAAATCAAAAAATACCCTTAAAGCCTCTAAAAACATTAAAAATCGTTAAAAACTCAAAAAAACCATAAAAATCCCTAAAAATCCTTGAAAAGGTAAAAAAGCCAAAAAACCCAGAAAGACCCCTAAAAATCATAAAACCCCTACAAACCTTAAGACCCTAAAAACCGACAAAAACCATAAAAAACCACTAAAAATCTAGAAACTCTTAAAACCCCTACAAAAAATTAAAAAAAAACACTAAATATCATAAAACCCTACAGAACTCAAAAAAATCTTAAATCCCCAAAAAACCCAAAAAACCATGAAAAACCATAAAAATCCTAAAAAACCCTGAAAACCCCATTAAACCCTCAAAATCCCTAAAACCATAACAAAACCCTAAATCCCATAAAAATGAAAAGGAAGCTCTAAAAACCCTAAAAACCATTAAAAACCATAAAACCCATAAAAACGTTAAAAAATACTAAAAACCCTGAAACCAGTAAAAAATATAATACTCCTAAAAACATTAAAAAAACTCTAAAAACCATGAAAATCCTAAAAACTCAAAAAAACACCCTGAAAACCCACAATCCCCAAAAACCCAAAAAAACCCCTAAAAACCCTAAAAACCCATGAAAACCACTAAAAATAATCAAAATACATAAAACCATAAAAAACTATAAAACCCATAAAAATCCTAAAAAGCCCATAAAATCATGGAAAATGTAAAAAACCCTAAAAACCATGAAAACCATAAAAACCCATAAAAACATTGAAAAACCAAAAAACCCATAAAAACCACTAAAAATCAAAAAACCCTTAAAACCCCTAAAAATGTTAAAAAACTCTAAAAACTTTAAAACCCCTAAAAACCCAAAAAAACAGAAGTCCCTAAAACCCCAAAACCTTGAAAACCCTAAAAACCCTCAAAATCCCTAAAACCCCTCAAAAACACTAAAAACCTTAAAAATCATAAAGAATCCCTAAAAATACTTAAATATCTTAAAACCCAAAAAACCCTGAAAAACTCCTTAAAACCATATAAACCACTAAAAACCATAAAACCCTCAAAACCCATCAAACCCCTAAAAATCGTTAAAACTCTAAAATCCCTTTAAACCTCTAAAAACATTAAAAAATTCTAAAAACCATTAAAACCCTTAAAAACTAAAAAAACCCTAAAAACCCAAAAAACCATAAAAAGCATAAAAACCCTAAAAAACCCTAAAAACCCCAAAACCCCTCAAATTGACTAAAACCCCTAAAAAACCCTAAAAAATAAAAAACTCATAAAACCAATAAAACCCATAAAAAACCCTAAAAACATTAAAAACCCAAAAAAACCCAAAAAAACCCTAAAAGCCCTAAAAACACTAAAAATACTAAAAAGCCTAAAAATCCCTAAAAAAATTAAAAAACCTTAAAAACCCTAAAAACTCAAAAAAATCCTAAACACAAAAAAACCCCCTTAAATCCCTATAAAACTTGAAAAACCCTATGAGTTTGGGGTTGTGTCTTTTCTTTTGAATTTTCATTTTTTGTGGTCTTTGGGTGTGCGTTTGTTAAGGGATTTTGGGTGTGGGTTGATTGACCCCGCCCCTCCCTTGTCTGCAGTATCCTCGTGTCTTTTTTCTAATAAACTTTGGGGGGTGTCAGGAATAGCCTGGCCCCGAGCCTTCCTTGACCCATAAAAAACATAAAAAACCCTAAAATCCTCGAAAACATAAAAAACCCTAAAAACATTGAAAAATCCCTCAGAACAATAAAAACCTCTAAAAACATTAAAATCCCTAAAAACCAATAAAAACCATAAAACCACTAAAAACTCTAAAAGCACTTAAAACTCCAAAAAACTTTAAAACCCTAAAAAACTCAAAAAACCATAAAACCCAAAATAAATCAAAACCCCAAAAAACCATAAAATCCCTAAACCCTAAAAATCCCTGAAAACCCTTAACCCCCTCCCCCAAATTCCTAAAAACCCTAAAACCTAAAATCCATAAAATCCTAAAAAATCCATAAAAATCCTTGAAAACAAAAAAACCCAAAAAAATCCTAAAAACCCCTGAAGACCATAAAACCCCCCAAAACCTTAAAAACACTAAAAACCTATAAAAATACAAAAAACACTAAAAAAATCTAAAAACCCTTTAAACACCTAAAAATTCTTAAAAACTATAAAAAACCTTAAAACCCCTAAAAACTCAAAAAAACCCAAAAAAGCCTAAAAACCTTAAAAGCCCTCAAAATCCAAAAAAAACCCTAAAATAATAAAAACCCAGAAAAACCCCTAAAAATCCCTGAAAACATAAAAAACCCTAAAACCCTGAAAATCCCCCAAAATACAATGAAATCCCTAAAAACCGTAAAAACCCTAAAAACCTAATAAGAACTCTAAAAATTCTTAAAACCCCTAAAAATATCAAAAACTCTAAAAAACCATAAAAATCATAAAAAACCTCTAAAAATCCATGAAAATGTATAAAAACCCTAAAAACTTAAAAACCTATAAAAATAATAAAAATCCAAAAAAGCCCCTAAAAATCCCTAAAAACCTAAAAAACCCTAAAAACCCTGAAAATCCCCCAAATACCATAAAAATACATAAAAACTATAAAAATCATAAAAACCCAATAAAAACTTTATAAACTCTTAGAGCCCTTAAAAATATTAAAAACTCTAAAAACCATAAAAACCGAAAAAACCCCTAAAAATCTATGAAAATGTATAAAAACCCTAAAAACCCTTAAAACCCCTAAAAACCATAAAAACCCTTAAACCCATACAAACCCTAAAAACCAACTAAAAAATCTAAAAATCCTTAAAATCCATAAAAACATTAAAAACACTAAAAACATTAAAACCCCTAAAAAGTCAAAAAACCCATAAAACCCAAAAAGACCTAAAAACCCATCAAAAAACCCTAAAAAACCTCAAAATCCCAAAAAACCAAAAAACCGTAACAACTATAAAAATCCTAAAAAACCCATAAAAATCCAAGAAAAAGGAAAAAACCCCTAAAATCCCTGAAAACCATAAAATCCACTCAAAACCTTAAAATCCCAAAAAACCAATAAAAACCCTAAAAACCACTAAAAATACTAAATTAACTTTAAACTCCTAAAAACATTAAAAAACTCTAAAAACCCTTTAAACCCCAAAAAAACAAAAAAAATCCCAAAACCCAAAAAGACCCTAAAAATAATGAAAATCCCTAAAAACTCTGAAAACCCATAAAACCCTCAAAATCCATAAAAACCATAAAACCCCTAAAAATCCTAAAAATGAACAAAAAATCCCCGAGATCATAGAAAAACCTAAAAACCCTGAAAACCACTAAAAATTATAAAACCCCAAAAAACCGTAAAAAACCTAAATACCCAAAATACCCTGAAAAAACCACTAAAAACTCTAAAAACCCTATAAACCCCTGAAATGTTAAAAAATGTTAAAAAAACTAAAAAAATATTAAAACCCCAAAAAAACTTAAAACCCTAAAAAACCATAAAAACCATAAAAATCCTAAAAACCCACTAAAAACCCCTAAAACATAAAAGACCTTAATAACCCTAAAACCCCCTAAAAACCATAAAACCCCTAAAATTATTAAAAATCCATATAAACCCTAAAAATCTACTAAAAACTCTAAAACCCCTCAAAACATTAAAAAATGTTAAAAACATTAAAAAACCTTAAAAACCCAGAAAAATTCAAAAAACCAAAAAACCCCAAAAGGACCCTAAAAACCCAGAAAACTCTTAAAAACCCTAAAAATACTAAACCCCCCTAAAAACCCCTAAAACACCTCAAAATCCTTAACAACCATAAAAACCCTAAAAATCCTAAAAATGAACAAAAAATCCCCGAGATCATAGAAAAACCAAAAAACCCAAAAAACCACTAAAAATTATAAAACCCCAAAAAACTGTAAAAAACCTAAATACCCAAAATACCTTGAAAAAACCACTAAAAACTCTAAAAACCCTAAAAACCCCTAAAATGTTAAAAAATGTTAAAAAATATAAAAAATATTAAAACCCCAAAAAACACTAAAACCCTAAAAAACCATAAAAATCCTAAAACCCCCCCTAAAAACCCTTAAAACATAAAAGACCTTAATAACCCTAAAACCCCCTAAAAACCATAAAACCCCTAAAATCATTAAAAATCCATATAAACCCTAAAAATCCACTAAAAATCTAAAACCCCTCAAAACATTAAAAAATGTTAAAAACATTAAAAAACCTTAAAAACCCAGAAAAATTCAAAAAAACCAAAAAACCCCAAAAGGACCCTAAAAACCCAGAAAACTCTTAAAAACCCTAAAAATACTAAAAACCCCTAAAAACCCCTAAAACACCTCACAATCCTTAACAACCATAAAAAACCTAAAAACCCTAAAAACCATAAAAATCCTAAAAAAGCCCTTAAAATCCCTGAAAATTTTAAAAACCCTAAAAACCCTGAAAATCTTCTGAAAACCACAAAAATCCCTAAATACTTAAAAACCACTAAAACCCCATAAAATCTATAAAACCTACTAAAAACCCCCCCAAAACCCTTAAAACCTCTAAAAACATTAAAAAACGTAAAAACTCTAAAAAAATCCTAAAAATTCCCTAAAAATCTGTAAAAAGGTAAAAAACCCTAAAAACCCAGAAAGACCCCTAAAAACCATAAAATCCCTACAAACATTAAGACCCTAAAACCCACAAAAGCTATAAAAAACCACTAGAAACTCTAGAAACTCTTAAAACCCCAATAAAAATTAAAAAAACTCTAAAAATACTTAAAACCCTAGAAAACTCAAAAAAACCCCTAAAACCCCACAAAACTGAAAAAACCATGTAAAAACCCATAAAATTCCTAAAAAATCCTGAAAACCCCTTAAAACCCTCAAAATCCTTAAAACCTTAAACAACCCTAAAACCCATAAAATGAAAAGGAATCTATAAAAACCATAAAAACCACTGAAAACCATAAAACCCATAAAAACCTTAAAAAATAATAAAAACCCTAAAACCAGTAAAAACTCTCATACTTCTAAAAACATTAAAAAACTCTAAAAACCATGAAAATCCTAAAAACTAAAAAAAACTCTGAAAACCCAAAAGCCCCTAAATCCCCTAAAAAACCTAAAAAACCAAAAAACCCATGAAAACCACCAAAAATCCTAAAAATCCATAAATCTCTAAAAAAACTCTAAAACCTATAAAAATTCGAAAAAGCCATTAAAATCCTAGAAAATGAAAAAAACCAAAAAAACCATGAAAATAATAGCAACCCATAAAAACATTGAAAAAACTAAAACCCCATAAAAACCAATAGAACTCAAAAAACACTTAAAACCCCTAAAAATGTTAAAAACTCTAAAAACCTTAAAAACCCTAAAAAAGCCAAAAAAACATAAGTACCTAAAACCCCTAAAAACCCTGAAAACTCTAAAACCCCTCAAAATCCCTAAAACCCCTAAAAACACTAAAATCCCTAAAAGTCATAAAGAATCGCTAAAAATCCATGAAGACGTTAAAAACCCCAAAACCCAAAAAACTCCTTAAAACCATATAAACCACTAAAAACCATAAAAACCCTCAAACCCAAAAAACCCCTAAAAACTGTTAAAACTATAAAACCTCTTTAAACCCTTAAAAACATTAAAAATTTCTAAAAACCCTTAAAACATCTAAAAACTAAAAAAACCCTAAATACCCAAAAAATAATAAAAACCATAAAACCCTAAAAAATCCTAAAAACCCTCAAATTCACTAAAAAACCTAAAAAAAATAAAAATCTAAAAATCCCTAAAAACCCATGAGAACATAAAAACCAATAAAAACCCTAAAAACGATAAAAATACTAAAAGGCCTTAAAATCCTGAAAAAAATTAAAAGACTATAAAAAACTTTAAAAACCCTAAAAACTCAAAAAAAAAACCTAAACACCCAAAAAACCATAAAACGTCTAAAATCCCTGTAAACCTTGAAAAACCCTATCACCACTCAAAATCCCTAAAAAACATAAAATCCATAAAATCCTAAAAACCCCTAAAATCCATGAAAACATAAAAAACCCTAAAAACATTGAAAAATCCCAGAGAACCATAAAAATATCGAAAAATAATAAAAACCCATAAAAACTGTAAAAACCACTAAAAACTCTAAAAACACTTAAAACCCCACAAAATGTTAAAAACTCCAAAAAACATAAAAACCATAAAAACTCAAAAAACCCTAAAACCTTAAAAAACTCAAAACCCCTAAAACCCCAAAACACCATTAAACCCTAAAACCCTAAAAATTCTAAAAATCCCTGAAAACCCTAAAAATCCTAAAAAACCTTGAAAACCCTTACCCCCCCCCCAAATACCTAAAAACCCTAAAAACCTAAAATCCATAAAATCCTAAAAAAATCCATAAAATTCCTTGAAAACAAAAAAAACCCAAAAAACCCTGAAAACCCTTCAAGACCATAAAACCCCCCAAAACCTTAAAAACACTAAAAACCCATAAAAATCCCAAAAAAACTATAAACCCTTTAAACCCCTAAAAATGCTAAAAAACTCTAAAAACCTTAAAACCCCTAGAAACCCAAAAAACCCCAAAAAACCCTGAAAAACCTAAAAACCCTTAAAATCCCAAAAAACCCCTAAAAAACATAAAAATCCAAAAAAACCCTAAAGATCCCTGAAAACTTAAAAAGCCCTAAAAACCCAATAAAACTCTAGAAACTCTTAAACCCCCTAAAAATATAAAAACTCTAAAAAACCATAAAAATACTAAAAATCCCCTAAAAATCCATGAAAATGTATAAAAACCCCCAAAACCCAGAAAACCCCTAAAAACCATAAAAACCCTGAAACCATTGAAACCATAAAAACCAACTAAAAAATCTAAAAATCCTTAAAATCCCTAAAAACATTAAAAACACAAAAAATGTTTAAACCTCTAAAAAGTCAAAAAAAACCATAAAAATCCAAAAAGTCCCAAAAAACCATGAAAAAACCCTAAAATCTCTCAAAATCCCTAAAAACCATAAAACCGTAAAAACTATAAAAATCCTAAAAAATTCCTAAAAATCCATGAAAACGTTAAAAAACCCTAAAATCCCTAAAAACCATAAAATCCACTTAAAGCCTTAAAAACCCAAAAAACCAATAAAAACCCAAAAACCACTAAAAACTCTGAAACAACTTTAAACTCCTAAAAACCTTAAAAAAACTCTAAAAATCCTTAAAACCCCAAAAAACACACAAAAAAATCCCAAAACCCAAAAAGACCCTAAAAACATTGAAAAACCCTCAAAACTCTGAAAACCCCATAAAACCCTCATAATCCATAAAAACCCATAAAACCCCTAAAATGTTAAAAAAATGATAAAAAATATAAAAAATATTAAAACCCCTAAAAACTCCAAAAAAACCATAAAACCCAAAATACCCTAAAATCCTGAAAAATCCTAAAAACCATAAAAAACAACCCCCCACAAAATCCCTAAAAACCATAAAAACCCATAAAAATCTTAAAACCCCTAAAAATCCCTCAAACATAAAAGACCTTAAAAACCCTAAAGCCCCCCTAAAAAACATAAAACCCCTAAAATAATTAAAAACCTATATAAACCCTAAAAATACACTAAAAATTCTAAAACCCCTAAAAACTTTAAAAAATATTAAAAACAGTAAAAAACATTAAAAACCCTGAAAAACTCCAAAAAACCAAAAAACCCCAAAAGACCCTAAAAACCCAGAAAACCCCTAAAACCCCTAAAAATCATAAAACCCATGAAAACCCTAAAAACCCTCAAAATCCTTAAAAGTCATAAAAAACATAAAAACCATAAAATTCCTAACAAAAGGCCTTAAAATTACTAAAAATGTAAAAACCCCTAAAAACCCAGAAAATCCCCTGAAAACCATAAAACCCCCTAAATACTTAAAAACCACTAAAACCCCATAAAATCCATAAAACCCACCAAAAATACAAAATACCCTAAAAACCTCTAAAAACATTAAAAAAGTTAAAAACTCAAAAAACCATAAAAATCCTAAAAAATCCCTAAAACTCCATGAAAAAGTAAAAAACCCTAAAAACCCAGAAAGATCCCTAAAAACCATAAAACCCCTACAAACCTTAAGACCCTAAAAACCCACAAAAACCATAAACCCCCCTAAAAATCTAGAAACTCTTAAAAATCCTACAAAAAAATTAAAAAAACACTACATATCATTAAAACCCTACAAAACTCAAAAAAAACCTTAAATCACCAAAAAACCCAAAAAACCATGAAAAACCATAAAAATCTTAACAAACCCTGAAACCCCATTAAAACCCTCAAATCCCTGAAACCTTAACAAAACCCTAAATCCCATAAAAATGAAAAGGAATCTCTAAAAACCCTAAAAACCATTGAAAACCATAAAGCCCATAAAAATGTTAAAAAATACTAAAAACCCTAAAACCAGTAAAAACTCTAATACTCCTAAAAACATTAAAAAACTCTAAAAACCATAAAAATCCTAAAAACTCAAAAAAAACTCTGAAAACCCAAAAGCCCCAAAAGCCCCAAAAACCCATGAAAACCCCTAAAAATCATCAAAAGACATAAAACCATAAAAAACTATAAAACCCATAAAAATCCTAAAAATCCCATAAAATCATGGAAAATGTAAAAAACCCTAAAAACCATGAAAACCATAAAAACCCATAAAAACATTGAAAAACCTAAAAACCCATAAAAACCATTAAAACTCAAAAAAACCCTTAAAACCCCAAAAAATGTTAAAAAAACTCTAAAAACTTTAAAACCCCTAAAAACCCAAAAAAACAGAAGTCCTTAAAACCCCTAAAACCTTGAAAACCCTAAACCCCCCTAAAAACCCCTAAAACCCCTCAAAAACACTAAAAACCCTAAAAATCATAAAGAATCCCTAAAAATCCTTGAAGATGTTATAACCCAAAAAACCCTGAAAAACTACTATATAAACCACTAAAAACCATAAATCCCTCAAAACCCATCAAACCCCTAAAAACCATTAAAACTATAAAATCCCTTTAATCCTTTAAAAACATTAAAAATTTCTAAAAACCCTTAAAACCCCTAAAAACTAAAAAAATTGTAAAAAACCCAAAAAACCATAAAAAGCATAAAAAACCTAAAAATCCCTAAAAACCCCAAAACCCCTCAAATTCACTAAAACCCTTAAAAAACCATAAAAACAATAAAAATCGTAAAAAACCCTAAAACCCATGAGAACATAAAAACTCAAAAAACCAATAAAAACAATAAAAAACCGTAAAAACATTAAAAACCCAAAAAAACAATAAAAACCCTAAAAACACTAAAAATACTAAAAATCCTTAAAATACCTAAAAAATTAAAAAACTATAAAAAAACCTTAAAAACCCTAAACACAAAAAAAAAACCATAAAACCCATTAAATCCCTATAAAATTTGAAAAACCCTATCACCCATCAAAATCCCTAAGAAACATAAAATCCATAAAAAACCTAAAAACCCCTAAAATCCGTGAAAACATAAAAAACCCTAAAAACATTGAAAAATCCTTCAGAACCATAAAAACCTCTAAAAACATTAAAATCCCTAAAAACCCATAAAAACCATAAAACCACTAAAAACTCTAAAAGCAATTAAAACTCCAAAAAATGTTAAAAACTCAAAAAAACTTAAAACCCCTAAAAAACTCAAAAACCCATAAAACCGTAAATAACTCAAAAACCCCTAAAACCCCAAAAAACCATAAAATCCTAGAACCCTAAAAATCCCTGAAAACCCTTAAAAACACTAAAAACACAAAAAAATCCAAAAAAAACACTAAAAACTCTAAAAACCCTTTAAAGACCTAAAAATGCTTAAAAACTATAAAGAACCTTAAAACCCCTAAAAACTCAAAAGAACCCAAAAAACCCTGAGAACCCTAAAAACCCTCAAAATCCCAAAAAAACCCTAAAAACAATAAAAATCTAAAAATCCCTAAAAACCCATGAGAACATAAAAACCCATAAAACCCCTAAAAACCATAAAAACCCTAAAAACTTTAAAACCCCCAAAAACCCATAAAAACCCTAAAAACACTAAAAATACTTAAAAGCTTTAAAATCCCTATAAAAATTAAAAGACTATAAAAACCTTAAAAACTCAAAAAAAAAACTAAACACACAAAAACCATAAAACGACTAAAATCTCTATAAACCTTTAAAACCCCTATCACCACTCAAAATCCCTAAAAAACATAAAATCCATAAAAATCCTAAAAACCCCTAAAATCCAGGAAAAAATAAAAAACCCTAAAAACATTGAAAAATCCCTGAGAACCATAAAAATATCGAAAAATAATAAAAACCCATAAAAACTGTAAAAACCACTAAAAACACTTAAAACCCCCAAAATGTTAAAAAATCCAAAAAAATAAAAACCCTAAAAACTCAAAAACCCTAAAACCCTAAATAACTCAAAACCCCCTAAAACCCCAAAAAACCATTAAACCCTAAAACCCTAAAAATCCTAAAAAACCCTGAAAACCCTTAACCCCCCCCCCCCCCAAAAAAAAACCTAAAAACCCTAAAAACCTAAAAACCATAAAATCCTAAAAAAAGCCATAAAAATCCCTGAAAACAAAAAAACCCAAAAAACCCTGAAAACCCCTCAAGACCATAAAACCCCCCAAAACCTTAAAACACTAAAAAACCGTAAAAATCCCAAAAATAACTAAAAACCCTTTAAACCCCTAAAAATGCTTAAAAACTCTAAAAAACCATAAAACCCCAAAAAACTAAAAAAACCCCAAAAAACCCTGAAAAACCTAAAAACCCTTGAAATCCCAAAAAACCCCTAAAAACCATAAAAATCCAAAAAAACCCTAAAGATCCCTGAAAACATAAAAAACCCTAAAAACCTTAAAAATCCCCCAAACACCATAAAAATCCCTAAAAACCCTAAAAACCCAATAAAAACTCTAAAAACTCTTAAAACCCCTAAAATACTAAAAACTCTAAAAAATCATAAAAATACTAAAAAACCCCTAAAAATCCATGAAAATGTAAAAAAACCCTAAAAACCCAAAAAAACCATATAAACCATAAAACCCTTAAACCATAGAAACCCTAAAAACCTAATAAAAAATCTAAAAACCCTTAAAATCCCTAAAAACATTAAAAACACTAAAAACGTTTAAACCCCTAAAAATTAAAAAAAAACCATAAAAATCCAAAAAGGACCAAAAAACCATGAAAAACCCCTAAAATATCACAAAATCCTTAAAAACCATAAAACTGTAAAAACTATAAAAATCCTAAAAACGCCTAAATATCCATGAAAAAGTAAAAAACCCCTAAAATCCCTAAAAACCATAAAATCCACTAAAAACCTTAAAAACCCAAAAAACCAATAAAAACCCAAAAATCCATTAAAAACTTTGAAAGAGCTTTAAACTCCTAAAAACCTTTAAAAAAACTCTAAAAATCCTTAAAACCCCAAAAAACACACAAAGAATTCCCAAAACCCAAAAGACCCTAAAAACATTGAAAAACCCTTGAAACTCTGAAAACCCCATAAAACCCTCAAAATCCATAAAAACCCTTAAAACCCCTAAAATGTTAAAAAAAATTAAAAAATCTAAAAAATATTAAAACCCCTAAAAACTCGAAAAAAAACATAAAAACCATAAGACCCTAAAAATCCTAAAAAAGCCTAAAAATCATAAAAAACAACCCCCCCCCCCCACAAAATCCCTAAAACCCCTAAAAAACCATAAAAACCATAAAAATCTTAAAAACCCCTAAAAATACCTCAAACATAAAAGACCTTAAAAACCCTAAACCCCCCCTAAAAAACTCCTAAAATCATTAAAAACCCATATAAACCCTAAAAATCCACTCAAAACTTTAAAACCCCTAAAAACTTTAAAAAATGTTAAAAACACTAAAAAACATTAAAAACCATAAAAACACTAAAAACTCTTAAATACCCTAAAAAATGTAAAAAAACTCTAAAAAACTCAAAAATACCCTAAACCCCCAAAAGACTCTAAAAGCCATGAAAAACCCTAAAACCCCCTAAAATTCCTCAAAAATAATAAAAACCCTAAAAAACCCCTCAAAATAAAAGAAAATGTAAAAAAACCCTAAAAATAATTGAAAATAATAAAAACCCCTAAAAACATTAAAACCCCCTAAAAACCAATAAAAACCCACTAAAAACTCTAAAACCCCTAAAATCATTAAAAAACTCTAAAAACCCTTAAAACCACTAAAAACACAAAAAACCCAAAAAACCCAAAAAGACCCTAAAATCGCTAAAAACCTTCAAAATCTATAAAAACCCTAGAAAACCCTCAAGACCATAAAAAACCTTCAGATCCCCTAAAAATCCATTAAAATGTAAAAATCCCAAAAAAATCTAAAAAACACCTAAAAACTAAAAAACCCACTAAAACATTAAAAACCTAGAAACCCATAAAAATCCTAAAAACCATTGAAAACTCTAAAAACCCTCAAACCCACTAAAATGTTAAACAACTCTAACAAACCATAAAAAACTCTAAAAGACACTAAAAACCCTAAAACCCCCTGAAAACCCCTAAAAACATACAACCCTAAAAACCCTAAAAACCCCTAAAATCCCTAAAAAAACTAAAAACCTAGAAAAAAGCCAAAAACCCAAAAAAAACACTAAAAACACTAAAAACCCTTTAAATCCCTAAAAATGTTAAAAAACACTAAAAAACATTAAAACCTTAAAAACTCAAAAAATCAAAAAAAAAACCAAAAAGACCCCAAAAACCTTGAAAAAACCATAAAACCCTAAAACCCCTGAAAACCCTAAAAACCCTCAAAATCCATAAAAACCCATAAAAATCCTTGAAAATGTAAAAATCCTTAAGAACTATAAAAACCATAAAAAAATTAAATAACACTGAAACCCCCTAAAACCCTAAAACCCCACTAAAAACTCTAAAAACCTTTTAAACTCCTACAAATATTAAAAATCTCAACAAAAATTACAAACCCACAAAAAACTCAAAAAAAACATTAAAATCCTAAAAGACGCTAAAACCCTAAAAAAACCTCAAACCCCTAAAAACCCCTCAAAAAACCCAAAAACCCTCACAATCCTTAAAAACCGTAAAACCCCAAAAAACTATAAAAATCCAAAAAACACTCTAAAAATACATGAAAACATAAAAATCTCTAAAAACACTGAAAAAGCCCTAAAAACCCTGAGAAATACCTAAAAACCATAAAACCCCTATAAACCTTAGAAAACCCTAGAAACCCATAAAACCCTTTAAAAACTCTAAAAATTTCAAAAAACCTAAAAACCTCAAAATACCCCTAAAAACCCTAAAATCGTTAGAAAAACCCTCAAAACCCCTAAAACCCCCCAAAATACTAAAATCCCCTAAAAATACATGAAAATTTAAAAAACCCTAAAAACCCATAAAAACCCTAAAAAACACTAACAAAAATAAAAACCCTTAAAACCCCTAAAAACATTTTAAACTCCAAATAACCTTAAACTCCCTAAAAAAACTCAAAAATCCTAAAACGCCAAAAAGACCCTAAAAATCGTCAAAAAAACCTAAAAACCCTAAAATGCCAAAAACACCCTAAAAATCGTAAAAAAACCTAAAAACCCTAAAAACCCTTGAAAAACCATAAAAAACCTCAAAATCACTATAAACCCTAAAACCCCCTAAAAACTAAAACAAATACTAAAAACCCCCAAAAAATCCATGAAAACGTAAAAACCGCTAAAAACCCTGAAAACCTCTAAAAAACATAAAAATCCCTAAAAGCCTTTAAAAACATAAAAACCCCTAAAAATCACTAGAAACTATAAAAACCTTTAAAACCCTTAAAAATGTTAAAAAAATATAAAAACTCAAAAAACTCCTAAAATAATCCAAAATCCTAAAAACCAAAAAAGACCCTAAAAGCCATGGAAACCCCTAAAAACCCCTAAAATCCCAAAAAAACAATAAAAACCTTAAAAACCCTAAAAACCCATAATAATCCTAAAAATCCACTAAAAACTCTAAAAACCCTTAAAACCCCTATAAATGTAAAAAAACTCTAAAAACCCATTAAAACCCTATAAAACATGAAAAAACCCTTAAAACCACTAGAAAACCCTAAAACCCTTCAAAATCCCTAAACACTCTAAAATCCCCTAAAAACCATAAAAATATTAAAAATCAACTAAAAATCCATAAAAACATAAGAAACCCTAAAACCTCTAAAAAAACCCAAAATCCATAAAAAAACCCTAAAAACCTTAAAAAATATAAAAACCCTAAAACCCATTGAAAAATATGAAAACCATTAAACCCCCAAAAAATGTTAAAAAACTAAAAAACACTGAAAAATCAAAATGACCCTAAAAACCTAAAACCCCCTAAAAATATTCAAAACCCACAAAAACCAAAAAAATATATCCTAAAATCCACTAAAAACTCTAAAAACCATTAAAATCCCTAAAAATGTTAAAAACCTCTTAAAATCCTTAAAAACCCTAAAAACTCAAAAAAAAACCCCTAAAAACCCAAAAAGACCCAAAAACCCGACCCCCCCCCCCCAAACAAAATCCCTAAAACCCATGAAAAACCCTAAAAACCCTCAAAATCCTTGAAAACCCTAAAAACCCTTAAAACCCACAAAAACCTAAAAACCCATAAAAATCCATGAAAATGTAAAAAACCCTCAAAACCCTGAAAACCCCCATAATACCATAAAACCCCTAAAAATCTAAAAAACCTTAAAAACCCATAAAACCCAAAAAACCACTATAATATCTAAAAACCTTTAAACCTCTAAAAATGTTAGAAATCTCATAAAACCTTTAAAACCCCTAAAAAACTAAAAAAAAAAATCCAAAAAGACCCTAAAAACCCTAAAAACCATAAAAATATTAAAAAACCTAAAAACCATAAAAATCCTAAAACCCCTAAAAACACATGAAAACGTAAAAATACCTAAAAACCCTAAAAACCCCATAAAAACCATAAAAACCCATACAAACCTTAAAAAAATCTAAAACCCCATTAAAACCCTAAAAACCCAATAAAAGCACTAAACCCCTAAAAACTTTAAAAAACTCCAAAAACTCTAAAACCATAAAAAACTAAAAAAACCCCTTAAAACCTAGAAAGACCCTAAACCCCTTGAAAACCCCTATAAAATTCTAAAAAATCCTCAAAATCCCTAAAAAACTTAAAAACCCCTAAAAACTATAAAAATCCTTAAAATCCCCTAAAAATACATGAAAACCTAAAAATCCCTAAAAATCCTTAAAAACCTAAAAAAGCAGAAACAACTATAAAAACACTTAAAACCCCTAAATTTTTTAAAATGCTCTAAAAAATCTTAAAACCTCTAAAAAACTCAAAAAAACCCTGAAAATCCAAAAAGACCCTAAAAACCCTGAAAGCCCCTAAAAACCCTAAAAACCTGAAAAACCCCTTAAAACCATAAAAAAACCTCAAATACCTAAAAACCCTAAAACCCCTAAAACCCTAAAAAAAGATAAAAACCAAAAAATCCTAAAAAACACCTAAAAATCTATGAAAATATAAAAAACCCGAAAAATACTGAAAGCCCCCAAAAACCATAAAACCCCCTAAAAAACTTTAAGAACCATAAAAAACACTAAAAACTCAAAACACTTAAACTCCCTAAAAAAGTTAAATCCCACTGATACTGAGTAGCCTCCCCTACCTACTGGCCTGCCCAGAGATGAGACAGGGGACACTGTAGGCCTTGCTGCTCCGACCTCTAGGGAGCTACTTGTACCTATTACTTATTTTGATCCTAAGCATACTACATCCCATTAAGTTCTAGTCACTGGGTCACCTTCCTGTGATTTCATTTTTGCTGATGGTAATGTCGGCTTGGTCCTAATTCTGGATGCTACCAAGTAGTCCTAAGTCTATTATACAGAGCATGTACCCATGTTTGTGGTTCCATCTGCAGCTCTAATAAATGAGGAACTGTCTCTAGCCTCTCCCCCTAACAATGTTGTGGAAAAGACTCTGCCGGATATGGTGCTGACATAGTGTTGGAGACACCAGGTGATTTGCAGGGTACCCCTAGAGCCCTGCCTGTTAATGTTCCATTCATGACAGTTGATCCGAGACTTTCTGTGGTTAAGGTGGTACCAACTGAGAGCTCTTCTGAGCATGATTTGAGTGCAGATTCTTTCACAATGGCATCTTCATACAATGATTCTAAGAGGAAACTTGATGAGACTCCATCCACAAAAAATAGTATGCAACTTGAACAAATTCAATCCACTATATGGGGATTTCTCGAGTGACATGGTTGAGGATTCTTAGGACCAAGATGATGGTGATGAGCCTATCACTGATCCTAATCCCATAGAATAGCCAGAGGATAGACACAACCAGTGGAAAATTATATTGATCTGGAACCCATAAATTAGCCTACTATAAAGTCCATAAAAGGGAAAGAAGGGTAACAACTTCCATTCCAAACCAGTCAATGAGGAACTGCCTCTCTCTAGGGGTTGTACACCCCTCTCTCAATGAGGATCATGTTTTGGAATTACCAAGGGCTTGGGAACTCTCCCATGACCGTAACCCTTCGACACTTTCTTCTTTCTAATAAGCCAATGCTCATTGGGATTGCTGATCCCATGTTGAATTTTGGAAATTGGAAGGTTTCAACTTGACCCGACTTGGTTATTCCCTTGTTTCTCATAATAGAGAGGACAGTGCTTTAGAAACCTTATGGGTTATGAAGCATGATGATGTCCAGGTTCTAACCTATGAGGTGTGCTCTCAAGTTGCCTCCCTCTCAATCCGCTTGAAAGATTCCACTTCAACCATGTCCTTTATGTATTTATCCTACTTGTGCACTAGGAAGAGGGACCTTTGGAGGAATCTAGTTGAATTAAATGAAAATATACCCCAAAATTGGATTGTTATTGGTGATTTCAACACTATTTGGTGACCGGATGAGAAGATTGGCCCCAACTTCTCTCGTACTACTATAGAGGATTTCTATTCTTTCTTGGATCAATTTAACCTCACTGAAGTACCCATTTCTGGTGAATCTTTTACTTGGTAAAGGTTTAATATTAATGGAAGATTGGTGAGTAATCTTGATAGGTGTTTCTCCAAAATCAGTGACAGGAGTTCCCTGTTGGTTATCTCGGGGTTCACCCTTCCCAAGTTCAAATCGGATCACAATCCCCTTGTTGTTGATCTTAAGGAAGGAATTACTAGGTCAACCCCTTTTCCCTTTAAATTTAATAATGATTGGCTTACTATTCAAGGATGTAGGGAGGTGGTTATCAATGGGTGGAACAACACCTTTTAAGGAAGCCCACATTTTATTATGGCTTCTAATCTTAAGATTAAATTCCTTCTGAAAGAAAGGAGAAGTAACTCTTTTTCTGGTATGAATGAAGACATTAAGGCTACTGAATCTCAGCTTTCCCTCTACCATATATCCAATCAGTAGCAAAAAACACCTTCCTAGTAGGATCTACCACTTGATTCCAAGTTGGATGATCTCCTGGCTCTTAAGGACAAGCTGAAAAAGAGTCAATTTAATGTTGCATGACTCAAGGATGGGGACAAAAATTCCAAATTCTTCCATTGTCTTCACATGTAGAAAAGGGAAAAGAATAACCTAAATTCCATCCGCGTCAATGATTCCACTTTCACATCTACGAATGACATCTCTAATGCTATTATGCATTATTTTCAGGAATTTTATAACGAGGATGGTACAGATTCTATTCATCTATCTGACTCCACTTTACCCTGTATTTCTGATCACAAAAACAAGGCCTTAATAGATTCCCCCTTTGAAGAGGAAGACAAATTCGCACTGTTATCTCTAAATATGGACATTATAGTGGGTTCAGATAGGTTTAGCAACAATTTTTTCATGTTCTATTGGGATTTCATGCATGTGGAAATCACCAATGCTATCAGGGATTTTTTTCTCTCCATTTCAATCCCGTATAGAAGAAACTCCAATTTTATTTCTTTGATTCCAAATAAGTAAAATTCCATCGATATAGGGGACTTATGTCTGGTTTCTATTGGGAACACCATTTCCAAAATTATAAGCAAAATTTTGGTCATTAGATTGGGGAATATTTTATGGGATCTCATTCAAAATGGGTTGTTTCAAAGCAATCAACTCTGAACTACTGGAAAACCACATGGCTTGAGAGGCCCCTATCTAAAATTTTGTCTCCTATACATGAGTTGAAGGACATGTCTATTGCTACTTTCTTTCAACAAAGTGGGGACTTACATGTGAGTCTCCTGAACCACATTATTTTGCAGATGCAGTGATATATGTTCATGGACAAGGATGCCCTTATTTGGAAGCTAAACATGGTTTCCCAGTTTAATACACGTGACTTCTACTGGATGAAATTCTCTCAAAGCATTATTCTTCCATCTTGGCTGTTAAAATTCAGAACACCTATTATTCCACCTGCTCATCAAATGATTATTTGGAAAATATGGGGAAATAGGATGCCTCTTCAAGAGTAGACGAAGACAGTTTGGTGGAACCTGGTTTTCGTGTGCTATCTTTTCTTGCAGTCCAAGGAGAGCATTCTGTATGTTTTCCTTCATTGTAAATATGCAGCTGATCTTTGGGCGCATCTGCAACAGAGATTTGGCTTGAAGTGCAACATATAGGGGGTGGTATGTGACTTCATCTACAGTCTGGTGGAGCTATAATACAGTGATAAGATACAAAAACCTGCTACTTGTTGGTGTCACAACCACTGTTTATTATATATGGGTTGCTTGAAATGTGATGGCCTTTAACTGCCAACCTTTCTCTTTCCATGGTGGAGTGCTAATGATCCACAAGGCGATCTAAGCAACGTCTTGCATACAAACAGGTTCGATGGAAAATGATGTTAATGATCTGATACTCTAACATTTACTTGGAGTTGTTGGTAGGAGAAAAAATCCACATGTGTTTAAATATATTATATGGATCCCTCAATTCCATCATGGATAAAGGTCAATGTGGACGGTGCGGTGCTTGGAGCACCTGGCCCCTAGAGGTATGGTGGGGTATTCCGTACCTATAGAGGCTTTGTGAAGGGATACTTTTACCACTTTATCAAAAGTGGATGTGCTTATAAAGTGGATCTATGGGATATTATGAAGGCGGTCAAGTTTGCGACCCAATTCGGGTGGAACTCGCTTTGGCTTGAGTCAGACTCGATGCTAGCAGTGGATGCTCTCAAAAAAATCAAGGATAGTCCCCTAGAGACTTCTACACACTGGATTGAATTTCTCAATCTCTCTCAGGCTCTCACTCTGAATGTCACACATGCCTATAGGGAGGTCAACACGGTGGCAGATGCACTCTCTAAAAAGGAAACTGAGGAACGGAGCTCGTTGTGGTCCTTTGTCACTCCACTTTTTTGTGCACCCTATGTGGACTTTGAAGGGTGACCTATAAACCCATGCTTGTAAACCCTCCTTGTAACTTTTTTTATAAAGTTTGGGGGGGGCAGACATGTTTAGCTCAGAGACTTCTTCATCCCTAAAAGGTTAAAAAAACTCTAAAAAACCTTAAAACCCCTAAAACCCCCCAAAAAACCTAAAATCCCTAAAAGACCCTAAAATCCATGAAAACACCTAAAAACCCTTGGAAAACCCTAAAACCCTAAAAATAATAAAAATACCCAAAACCCCTAAAAATCCACGAAAATGTAAAAAAGCCTAAAATCCTTGAAAAAACATCTAAAAACCATAAAACCCCCTAAAAACCTTAAAACCCCTAAAAACCCATAAAAACCCTAAAACCATATTAAAAACTCTAAAAACCCTCAAAACCCATAATAATGATAAAAAAATATAAAAATCCATAAAACCCTAAAAAATATAAAAAAACCGCTAAAAACCCAAAAGACCGTGAAAACTCAAATAAACCAAAAAAACCCAAAAAACTCCTAAAAACCTTCAAAATCCTTAAAACACTAAAAAATCCTCAAAACAATAAAAATCCTAAAAATCCTCTAAAAATACAAGAAAATGTAAAAAACCCTAAAAACTCTAAAACCCCATGAAAACCATAAAACCCATAAAAACCATAAAAAACCAAGAAACCCATAAAAACCATAAAAACCCTAAAAATCCATAAAAACCCAAAAAACCATTGAAAAATCTAAAAACACATAAACCCTCTAAAAATATTAAAAAACTGTAAAAAACCATAAAACCCTAAATAACTCAAAAATACCTTTAAAACCCTAAAACACTTGAAACCCCCTAAAAACCCTAAAACCCCCAAAAAACCACAAAAACCCTAAAAACCATGAACCCCCACCCAAACCACTAAATACTCTAAAACCCTTAAAATCCCTAAAAACAATAAAAAAAATCTAAAAACCCTTGAAATCCCAAAAAAAATTCAAAAATACCCTAATAACCCAAAAAGACCCCAAAAACCATGAAAACCCACTAAAAACCCAAAAACCCTGGAAAAACCCAAAAACCCTCAAAATCCCTAAAATACTAAAAAACCCTAAAAAACCATAAATACCTAAAAAATACATAAATGTAAAAAACCTAAAAAATCATGAAAAACACTTAATAACCATAAAAACCACTAAAACCCCAAAAACATTAAAAAACCATAAAAACCCACAAAAACCCTAAAAACCACTAAAAATACTAAAACCTTTGAAAACCATAAAAATGTTAAAAATCTCTAGAAAACCTTAAAACCCCTAAATCTATCAAAACCCAAAATCCCTCAAAATCCCTAAAAACCCAAAAATCCACAAAAATCCAAAAGAACCCCAAAAAACAAGGGAAACGTAAAAATCTCTAAAACCCCTGAAAAAACCCCTAAAACCCATAAAAACCCCTAAAAACCTTAAAAACCCACTAAAAACACCAAAAACCTTTAAAACCCCAAAAAACATTAAAAAACTCTTAAAACTTTAAAAACCCAAAAACACTCAAAAAACCCTAAAAACCCAAAATGATCATAAAAACCCTAAAAAACCCTAAAACCCCCTCAAAATCCCTAAAAAATCTAAAAAACCCTAAAACCATAAAAACACTAAAAACACTAAAATTTCACGAAAACGTAAAAAAATCAAAAAATCCATGAAAACGTAAAAAACCCTAAAAAACCATAAAACCCCTAAAAAGGACAAACTACTATAAAACTCTTAAAACCCCTAAAAATTTTAAAACTCTAAAAAACCTTAAAAACCCTGAAAGCTAGAAAATAAACACTAAAAACCCAAAAGACCCTAAAAATTTTAAAACCCCTAAAAACCTAAAAACCCTCCAAAACACCTAAAAACCATAAAAACCCCAAAAAACCCCAAAACCCCCCAAAAACCCTAAAAACCATAAAAATACTAAAAACCCCTAAAAATCCATGAAAACGTCAAAAATTATGAAAACCCCCTAAAAAATACAAAACCTTAAAAACCTTAAAAACCCATAAAAACCATTAGAAACTCTAAAAACCATCAAACCCTTTAAAAAGTTAAAAAACTCTAAAAACCCCTTAAAACCTATAAAAACTCAAAAAGACCCTAAAATCCATGAAAAACCCTAAAACCCCTTAAAAGACCTCAAAAAAATAAAAAAACATAAAAACCCCTAAAAATATAGGAAAACATAAAAAATCCTTAAAACCCAGAAAAACCCTTGAAAACCATAAAACCCCTTAAAACCTTAAAAAACCCTAAAAACTAAAAAAACCCTGAAAAACAACTAAAAACTCTAAAAACCATTAAAACCCCTAAAATTGTTTGAAAACTCTAAAAACCTTAAAAACACTAAAAATAGAGAAAAAACTTAAAAACTCAAAAAGACCCTGCACCTACCTTGCCCTAAAACCCCCAAAAGATACTAAACACCCCTGAAAAACCCTAAAAGGATTTAGAATCCCTAAAATCCCTAAAAACCCTCAAAACCATAAAAGTCCTAAAACTCCAATAAAATTCCATGAAAATGTAAAAAACATTAAAGATATTAAAAACCACTGAAAACGATAAAAACACTTTAAAACCATAAAAAATACAATAACTCAAAAAACCCTAAAAACCATTGAAAATTTTAAAAACCCTTAAACACCCTAAAAGAGATAGGAGAGATCTCGAGGATGCCTTGACAACACTGGTGGTGATCCTTCCTCCCCCACCCCCCCCCCCCCCCCACAGGGGAGGACTTTCTGCCTGATGTCGATCGGAATCTGGTCTTCATCCCTCCCCTTACGCCTGATCTACTTCCCCTGTTCCCTCACATTGAGATCTCTCCAAAGGTCCCTGATTTATATGAGGGCTACCCACATCTTTCGATTTTGGATTCGGAGTTCCAAGCAGCTTCTTCTCTTCACAGCCTGATCCTGGTTGCGCGGTTTGTGAATTGTCAGCCCTCGGTCGTCTCCTTTGACAGATTTATTTTTGATTCCTGGAATCTCCAAGACCATTTAGCTGTTGGCTTAATGGATATTCATCATCTCATGATTCGCTTCTCGATGGAGGAGGACTTGATCCGTGCCTGGTCCTCAGCCCCTCGAAGCTTCAATGGGATTAGGTTCGTCCTCTTCAGATGGAGCTTCAATCTTCACATGAATCGTGACTCGCCGATGGTTTCCACTTGGGTTAGGTTTCCAGAAATCCCTCTCCCTTTCCAAAATCTAGCAATCATCTGTATTCTAGGGAACCTTGTGGGTCGCTTCTTGTGTTCTGATAGCAGAACTCAGGCTGTTTTCCATCCAATTGCTCCACAGGCTTGTGTGGAGGTGGATACTTCCAAAGCGCTTGTTGAATTTGTCTGGATTGTCGTCGGTAAGGAATTCCGGTACAAGAAACCTATTATCTTTGAATCACTGGTGGTATTTTGCTCTTATTGGAAGAATATGGGCCATTTTTGTGCTGACTGTAGGTGTTTTAGAAGAAGTAGAGGGGTTGTGGTGATGAATCACAGAGTTCATGACTTGGGTTTGCCAGTGCGGATTGACATGCTTTTAGGGGATCAAGTGGTGGTTCCTTCTGAATAGGTCCCCTTGAAGCCGGCTTCGATACCTGCACCGAGGGTCTCATATGTTTTTGACAGGATGAAGCATGACCTTGGACTCATGGGTGACAAGGTGATGATGAACTCTTTGGAAGGGGGCAGTGATCTTGTTGTGCAGGGTAGCATGGACCAGACTTTGGTCTATAATGGGATGGTGGTGGATGGTGACTGGAGGGTTGTTGCATGTGATGGTATTGATGGAAAATCTAGGATTCAGGCTCATGCTAGTGCTGCTTGTGAGGGGGAATCAAAGGGACTGCATTCCATTTCATCCGCGGTGAAGGTTGGGGCAAAGGAATTGGATGCCTCCGTGTCTACGGTTCACATAGGAGTGCCTCCTTCTGGGAATGTGGGAGGGGTGGCTGAGATGCAAGACAAGAGTCTTGTCAGTGGGAAGGATGGTATAAGGGTAGTGCAAGCTTTGGCTAGGGTCCCCTTGTGTGATAGTTTTTCGAGTCTCAAGGCTTTATCTGAGGGTGCGGCTACGACATTGGAGGTTGTGGGTGGGCAGGGGATGGTGGAGGAAAAATTTTCTGTGGTGATGGAGGGTCCCCCATGGCATGGGCAACGACCTTTGGCTTTGGTGGTGCATGAAGGGTTTCTGCTGGTGAATCTTTGCAGGGGGCTCTAGCTCAGTTTTCTCATGAGCAGGGGGAGGCTGCTAAACGTAGGGAGGTGATGAAGCCAGTTGTGGAGGTTTGCATGTCGCCTAGGGAGGAGGGGTGATTGCAGCTGGCCCTAGTGGAGTCTCTCCACGTGCTGCATTTCTGTTCCCTAAATCAGGAAGCCTCCTTCATTCCTAATCAAGTTTTTTTCCAAGAGGATTCTCAAAGGATGAATTATAATATGGATTTGATCAGTAAGTATAGGGCCTTGCTAGAGGTGTCCCTTCCATATGGGAAAGAAAACAATTCTGCAAGGGTCTCTTTGGACCCTCGAAAGAGAAAACCGAGGAAGGACTATTCCACCTTGCCAAAGACAGTGTCCATGAGAGCCTCTTGCAAAGCTAAGGAAGTTTCCTCTAGCAGGGGAGGTCGGTCTGTCAAAGCGCAACCTAATGTGGAGCAGCAACATCTCAGGGATTACTACACCTCCTTCCTAAAGTAATATGAATCATCTGAATGGGAGTCGGTGGAGTCAGATGCTTCTTCTGGTTATGGTACTGATGGGGACCCACTTGGGGTTGGAGATGATGATTTGTAGCTCCTTATTTTTTCTCTCTTTTTTCTTTTTGGGTCTTTTGGGTCTTTTGGGTTATGTGGGGTGTCCAGGGTTTTTGGGTGTGGGTTGATTGACCCCGCCTCCCTTGTCTGCTGTGTCTTTTTTTCTAATAAATTTTAGGGGGGGGGTCATGTATAGCCTATCCTTTCTCCTACCTTGCCCTTAAACCCCCTAAAAATATTAAAAAACTCTAAAAACCCATAAAAACCCTAAAAACTCAAAAAACCCTAAAAACCCTAAAAACCCTAAAACCACTTAAAACCCAAAAAACCCTAAAAACAATGAAAAATCCCAAAAACCCTAAAAAACCTAAAAACCAATAAAAACTTAAAAACCCTTTTAAATCCCTAAAATTGTTTAAAAACTCTAAAAAACTTTAAACCCCTAAAAAATAAAAAAAACCCATAAAAACCCAAGAGACCCAAAAATCCGAAAAACCTAAGACCCATGAAAAACCCTCAAAATCCTAACAACCCTAAAAAACCTAAAAACCATGAAAACCTAAAAAACCCATTAAAATCAATGAAAACCTAAAAAACCCTTAAAACCCCTGAAAACCATAAAACCCCCTAAAAAACTTAAAAAACCCTAAAACCCATAAAAACCCTAAAAACACTAAAAACTCTAAAAACCTTTAAACCCCTAAAAACGTTATAAATCTCTAAAAAACCTTAAAACCACTAAAAACTCAAAAAAACCCTAAAAGACCCTAAAAATCCTCAAAAACCCTAAAAACCATAAATTTTTTAAAAAACCCAAAAAACACATGAAAACATAAAAATCCCTAAAAAATCTAAAAACCCCATAGAAACCAAAAAACCCCTACAAACCGTAACACACCCTAAAAACAGATAAAAATCCTAAAAACCACTAAAAACACTAAACCCCTTAAAACGTTAAAAAACTCTAAAAATATTAAAAACCCTAAAAAACCAAAAAATCACTAAAACCCAAAAAGACCCTTAAAACCCTAAAAAATCTCGAAAACCCTCAAAATCCCAAAAAACCGTAAAACACCCTTAAAACCATAAAAATCATAAAAAACACCTAAAATCCATGAAAATGTAAATATCCCTAAAAAATCATAAAAACCCTAAAAAGCACTAAAAACTATAAAATCCCTTAAAAACCCAAAAAATGTAAAAAAAAAACTATAAAACCCTAAAAAATCCTAAAAAACTCAAAAACCCCCTCAAAATACAAAAAAACCTTAAAATTGTAGAAAAACCATAAAAACCCCTGGAAAACCCTAAATAACCTTAAAATACCAAAAAACACTAAAAATCTCTAAAAACCATAAAAATCCTAAAAATCCATAAATATCCATGAAAACATAAAAACCCCTAAAAACCATAAAACCCCCTAAAAATAAATGAATACGTAAAAAAACCTAAAAACCCTAAAAAACCCCTAAAAACCATAAAAACTCCCAAAAACCTTAAAAACCCCTAAGAACCCGTAAAACCCAAAAAAACACTAAATACTCTAAAAACCCTTAAAACTCATAAAAATGTTAAAAATTATAAAAAACCTTAAAAGCGTAAAAAACACAAAAAACCCTAAAACCCCAAAAAGACCCTGAAACCCTGAAAATCACTAAAAACCCTAAAACCCCCTAAAAACCCATAAAAACCATCAAAATCCCTAAAACCCTAAAAAAATACTCAAAACCATAAAAATATTAAAAAACCACTAAAAATCAATGAAAATGTAAAACACCCTTAAAACTCTAAAAAACCCTTAAAACCATAGAAGCCCCTAAAAACTTTAAAAAACCTAAAAACCCATAAAAACACTAAAAACCTTTAAAAATTGTAAAAACCCTTAAACCCCCTAAAAATGTTAAAAACTCTAAAAAACCATAAAAACCCAAAAAAAAACTCAAAAAGACCTAAATACCATAGAAAACCCTAAAAACTTTAAAACCCCCTAAAAACCCTAAGGGACTCTGAGCGGCAGCTCTGCTACCCTCCTCACACCATCTGGTTTTCCCCTGTTGTCTTCCTCCTTCATCCTCCGGCGATTTCTGACCTTGGTGCTTTTTGTCCTACCTCAGCTCGGCAGCAACTGGTGATGTCTCTATGTGATCCGGTTGGTGCGGTGGTGGCTTTGTCATGCCCAGTTTGCTCCAGATCTGGTGCTTTGGGTCATCGGATGGTGGTATTTGGTTCAGCTTGCCCGATAGCGGCCCTATTGTTCATCCTATCTCCTGATCTGGCTTCTTGGTACCTAGTTTCAGGATCCGAAGTGCGGTGAAGGTTCCCCTCCCATTCTTCATGTTCGTTTCAAGCTTCTGGCGTGCCTTGTTTCAGGACCCGACTTTGTTGCTGCGAAGGTTCCCCTCCCTGCTCTAAGTCCATTCTGGTTGGCTTCTGGCGTGCTTGGTTCGAGACCCGTCTTTGATTGCTGCTTCCCCCTCCCAGCTCTAGGTCAGTTGAAGATCTGGTGGTCCTGACGTCAGCTTGTCTGCAGGGCCCCTCCGGTTTGTTTTCCTTGTGCCACATCTGGCGGGCGTGGTGTCAACCCCGGCATGCTTCCGGCCCCTCGCCTGTCTTCCTGGTTCGGTGTCGGCTGTAGGTGTGGCTTGGTTCACTTAGGTTCGGGTCCTTTTGCTTGGAGGAGGGAGTCCTTGGTTCTTCTTCTGGTTCTCTATTTCTTGCTGCTTCTTATGGTCTTTTGTTGTAGTGTTGTGTGCTGGTTCTTTTGACATGTTGTGGAGGCTTTGATTTGTGTGGGTGTTGGTGAGTTGGTTTGATGGGAATGGTTGTTTGGGTTTATGGCCTATGATGAATCGGTGTCCATGTCCGATTGGTGGATTGAGGTGTTGTAGTTGGGAGTTTGGCATGGATGCCGCTGTTGTTGGCTTTGCTACTGGTGGTGGGCTGGTGTAGGGAGCAATTGGTGGTCTCCTGGTGGTGATGGTTTGGAAGTGAGGAAGTATGGCAATGATGTGATGAAGATGATGATAAATGGTTTTGATGGCTGAAGTGATGAGGTTGATGGTGCTGGTCGGCTATGAAATGTTGAAGTTGCTAATTTGGTGGCGATGCTCATAAAGATGATGAAGGTGATGAGAAGAGTTGGATGTTGGTGCTACCGTTTGCTCGTTTGCTTTGTTGTTTCCTTTCTTTCTTTTCTTTGTTTTTTCCTTGCTTTCTTTCTTTTTGGTTTCCTTTTGGACTTGTATCCTTTTTATTTAATAAATTTGGGGGGCCAGGAATAGCTTGGTCCTCGCACCTGCCTTCACCCTAAAAACCCTAAAAAACATAAAAATCTTAAAAAGCCCCCAAAACCAAAAAAACACTAAAAACCACTAAAAACCTTTAAAATATTTAAAAACATTAAAAAACTCCAAAAACCCAAAAAAACTCAAAAAAATCCAAAAAACCCAAAAAGAACCCAAAAACCCTAAAAAACCCCTAAAAATCCTAAAACCCTTGAAAATCCCTAAAAGCCCTCAAAATCCGTAAAAAACCTTAAAACCCTAAAAACCATAAAAACCTAAAAACCCTATAAAAATCCATAAAAATATAAAAAACCTAAAACCCCTGAAAACTAAAAAAACACCTAAAATCCTTATAATACCCTAAAACCCATAAAACCGTAAAAATCAACTAAAAAATCTAAGAACCTTTAAAACCCCAAAAAATGTTTAAAATGTGTAAAAAACTTAAAAACCCTAAAATCTCAAAAAACCCTAAAACCCCTAAAAGACCCTAAAAATCCTAAAAAACCCTAAAAACCCCTCAAAAACCTTAAAAATCCCTAAAAACCACAAAAACCCCTAATACCCATTAAAATCCTAAAAACCCCTAAAAACACATGAAAATGTAAAAAATCCAAAAAAAATATGAAAACCCCATAAACACTATAAAATAATCAACAAACCTTCAAAAACCCTAAAATTCCATAAAAACCCAAAATAACCACTAAAAACACTAAAACCCCTAAAAATTTTAAAAATACTAGAAACATAAAAACCCATAAAACACTCAAAAAAAAAACCATAAAAACCCCAAAGTCCCAAAAAACCATGAAAACCCCTAAAAACCTTAAAAAACCCTGAAAACCCCTCAAAATACCTAAAAACCTAAAAAATGCTAAAAACTATAAAAAATCTCAGAAACCCTTAAAAATCCATGAAAACGTAAAGAATACGAAAAATCCAAAAAACCCCTAAAAAGCACTAATAACTATAAAATCCCTTTAAACCCTTAAAACCATAAAAAACTACAAAAAACCCTAAAAACCCTAAACACCCTAAAAACCTTGAAAACCCCTAAAAACCTAAAAACCCATTAAACCCTGTAAAAAACCTCAAAATCCTCAAAATCCCTAAAAATCTCTAAAAACCATAAAAATCCTAAAACCCTGTAAAAATCCATGAAAACATAAAAAACCTAAAAACCGTGAAAAGACCCTAAAACCCATAAAAACCCCTAAAACCCCTTTAAAACCCTAAAAACCCTAAAAAGCTACAATAAACTATAAAAATCCCTAAAACCACTAAAAAGTTAATGAAGTCTAAAAATCCATTAAAACCCAAAAAACCCAAAAAAACCCTAAACCCCCCAAAAGACAACAAAAGCCATGAAAAACCCCAAAAAACCCCTGAAAACCCCTAAAAACCCTAAAAAATAATAAAATTCCTAAAACCCCCTAAAAATATATGAAAAATAAAAAATTTTAAAAACCGTGAAAGATGCCTGAAAAAAAAAAACCCCCCAAACCATAAAAAACCCTAAACCCCATAAAAACCCAAATAAACCACTAAAAACTATAAAACACCTTAAAACCCCAAAAAACTTTTAAATACTCTAAAAACCCAAAAAAACCCCTAAAATCACAAAAAAAACATAAAAACCCAAAAAGACTCTAAAAACCTTGAAAATCCTAAAAACCCTATAAACTCCTAAAAAAACCCAAAAAACCTTCCAAATACCTAAAAATCCTAAAAACTCTCAAAACCATAAGAAGGCTTCCCCCACGCCTGATCTTCTTCCCCCTTTCTCCCGAATTGAGCTTTTTACGAAGGTTCCTGACTTATACGAAGGCTTACCCCAACTATCTTTATCGGGTTGGGAGTTTCATTCGGCGTCTGCACTTCATAGCTTGACCCTGGTTTCTCGGTTCATGAAGCTTCGTCCCTTAGTGGAGGATTTTGATAGATTTGTTTTTGGGTTTTGGAATCTCCAAGATCGGGCCATGGTTGGGTTGCTGGATGGACGACACTTAATGATACAGTTTTCTTCAGAGGATGATTTGATCCGTGCTTGGTCCGCAGCCCCCCGAAGCTTCAACGAAGTTAGTTTCTTTCTCTTCAGGAGGAGTTTTGACCTATATATGAACCGTGATTTGCTGCTTCTTGCTTTATGGGTTAGATTCCCAAAACTCCCCCTTCTGTTTTAGAATCCATCCATTATCTGTATGCTTGGGAATCTTGTTGGTCGGTACCTATGTACGGACAGCCAGACTAAAGTGATTTTCCACCCAGTTTCCCCAAGAATCTTTGTTGAACTAGATGTTTCAAATCCCTTAACAGACTTTGTGTGGATTACTGTTGGCAAGGAATTTCGCTATAAATAGATGGTGGTGTTTGAGTCAGTTGTGTTGTTCTGTTCTAGATGTAGGTGTTTGGGACACCCTATTTCTTCTTGAAGATGGGGAATTAGCAGCAAAGGAGCAATGGAAAGGGATTATGGGATGGATGGGTCCGATGATCGGGTTGTGTTGGTGGAAGAGCAAGGTAATGCTGAGACAGGGAATCCTTTTCTGAGGACAATGCTGTGACAATCAGCTTCCAATAACCTTGCGGAGGTGTTGGGTGTGAGGACACGAGAGGTGGAAGTCCAGAAGGAGGATGATTTTACATCCTTAAGGTTGTTCAGTGAGGACTCACAGGTGCAGGGGAAGGCCGGAAGTCTGGAGAAGGTATAGGTTTCGGGTGATGCTGTGTTGTGCAACAGGTCTAGTCCGCTGGAGTCAGCGGGGAAGGCTGTTGCACATGGCCTAGTGACAGAACCACCTTCAGGTGTCCTGGACCTGGAGGCTCTTGGTGGTAGTGCACAGGATGGGACTGGGGAGAGTCCGGTTGTGATGGGGGACCATGGGCTTGTAGTAGGTGCTACCAGTTTAGTGCAAGTGGCTACTCAGTGTCAACCTGATCCCATGGTGAGTGATGTTTTCAAGCACTTGAGGAATGATTTGAAGCTTCCTGATGCTGGAAGTCCTCTCGGCATGGAGATTGCTGATGATAGGATGCCTATTTCCTGTGACAGTAGTCTAAAGCAAAGGTAGGTTTTGGTTCCAACTTTTAACCGTTTTGATGGGCTGGGGTGTGAGGAGGAGGTGCAAGGGCCCCCAGTTGACAAGGAGGGTTGTGATATGCCTGCTGAGCAGGCACAGAGTAGGGTGCTGGCCGTGGCCGCTGAGCATGGTAGAGGGAGCGCCCATAATGATTCTCTCATGGTTGTTGTTGCTGTTCCGGATTTGAGCTGTGTCGGAAATGTTTGTGAGGAGGTGCAGACTATGTTGGTTGAGAGTAATGTGGAGGATAGGGAAGAAAGTGTGGAAGTTGGGCAGGGGAAGGTGGATGAGCAGGGGGTGCTGGACAGGAGGGAGGTGGTGGCTGAGCAGGTGGGGGAGTTTGTGGAAGGGATAATGCCTGAAAAAGAGGAGGGGGATGAACGGGTTGATGCGTCTTCTCTCAGCCAGGTACTGGGGATGGAGGCTGAGCTGGGGGAGGCCCCTCAGCTTGGGGAGCTATCGGAGAAGCTTCCTGTTGGTTTGGAGGGATCTCTGCAGCCTGGGCGGGGACCCTTGGTATTGATGGTGCTTGAGGGTGCTTCAACTAGCGAGTCTTTGCAGGGGGACTTGGCTTGGTTCGTTCTTGAGCAGGGAGAGGCTGCTGAGCATAGGGAGGTGATGGAGCCGGCTGTGGAGGTTTTCTTGACGCCTAAGGAGGAGGGGTAGTTATAGTTGGCCCTTGATGGTGTGGTATCCCCACCTTGCCTTGATTTTGATGATTCTTCCTTGGTGGACCCCTAGTTTCCGCTGTGTGGGGCTCTTGCTTCTTGCTCCCTAAATGAGGAGGACTCTTTTATCCCTGATCAAATTTTTTTCCAAGAGGAAGGTAGAAGTATGTATCATAATATGGATTTGATCAGCAAGGAGAGGTCTTTGCTCGAGGCGGCCACTCCTCATGGGAAGGAAAACAATTCTGCAGGGGTTTCCTTAGATCCTCGGAAGAGGAAACCAAGGAAGGATTATTCTACTTTGCCCAGGACTGTGTCCACGAGAGATTCTTGTAAATCCATTACCCCTTCCAGGGGAGGTCGGTCCATCAAGGGGTGGCTTGATGTGAGACAACAATGTCTCAGAGATTACTACACCACCTTCCTAAAGCAATATGAATCATCTGAATGGGAGTCGGTGGAGTCTGATGCTTCCACTGGTTATGGTGCCGATGGAGACCCATATGGGGATGAAGACTTTTGATTTGTTGTCTGCCATTAGTGTGGTTTTTCTTTTTCTTTCTTTTCCTTTCTTTTTTTTTCGGTCCCTGTGTGTGTGTTTGTTAAGGGTTTTTGGGTGTGGGTTGTTTGACCCCGCCCCTCCCTTGTCTGCAGTGTCTTCGTGTCTTTTTATAATAATTTTTGGGGGAGGTCAGGAAAAGCCTGGCCCCGAGCCTTCCTTGCCGTAAAAATCATTGAAAAACCTAAAAACAAGTAAAACCCATAAAAACCATCGAAAACTTTAAAAACCCTTCAACCCCATAAAATTGTTAAAAATCTATAAAAAACCATAAAAAACTAAAAAACTCAAAAGACCCTAAAATCCTAAAAACAGAAAAAGAACCTAAAACACCCTAAAAACCCTAAAAACCCTAAAACACTAGAAAAATCCCCAAAACCCAAAAAAACACCTCAAAACCACTAAAAACTATAAAAATCCTTAGATTCCCTAAAAACGTTAAAAAAACTAAAAAACCATAAATACCATAAAAACTCAAAAAAACCCTAAAAACCTGAAAAGAGACAAAAAACCCTAAAAACCATAAAACCCTAAAACCCCTAAAAACCCATAAAAATCCTTGAAAACATAAAAAAACCTAAAAACCCTGAACAAACCCAGAAAACCAAAAAAAACCCTACAAACAAAAAAAACCCTAAAAACCCATTAAAACCCTCAAATCCAATAAAAAATATTAAAACCTTTAAAAGCTCTAAAAACAATAAAAATATCTAAAAACCTTAAAACCCTAACAAACTCAAAAAAACCCTAAAATCCCAACACACCTTAAAAACCCTATATACCCTAACACCCCATAAAAACCCATAAAACCCCTCAAAAACCCTAAAACCCCTCAAAATCCATAAAAACCTGGAAAGGACCTAAAAAACCCTAAAAACCATAAAATGCCCATAAAAACTCTAAAACCTCCTAAAAACCTTAAAAAACCCCAAAAACCCCAAAAAAATCCATAAAAAACTAAAAAATACGAAAACCCTTAAAATCCCTAAAAATTATAAAAAAAATTCTTTAAAGCCTTAAAACACTAAAAAACTAAAAACCCAAAAGACCCCAAAACCATAAAAAAACTCTAAAAACCCTAAAACCCCTAAAAACCATAAAACACTCAAAATCCCCAAAAACCCTAAAGAACCTAGAAACCACAAAAAACTAAAAATCCATAAAAATCCATGAAAACGTAAAAAATCCTAAAAATCATAATCCCCTAAAAAGCATAAAAAACCTAAAACCTTAAAAACCCCAAAACCCATAAAAACCCTAAAAACCACTAAAAACTCTAAAATCCTTTTAAAAACCCTAAAAACGTTAAAAATCTATAAAGCACCTTAAAACCCTAAAAACTTAAAAAATCCCTAAAAACCCCAAAAGACCCTAAAAACCCTAAAACCCCCCACAAAACCCTAAAAAACCTCAAAATCTCTTAAAAACCTAAAAAATACTAAAACCACAAAAATCCTAAAAAACCCTTAAAACACATGAACACGTAAAAATCACTAAAAACCCTAAAACCCCCCAAAAACCATATAAACCCCTACAAACCTTAAAAACCCTAAAAAACCAATAAAAACCCTAAAAAATTTAAACCCCTAAAAATGTAAAAAAAATCTAAAAACTTTTAAACCCCTAAAAAACTCAAAGAAAACCCCAAAAACCCCAAAGAACCCCCAAAACCAAGAAAACCCATGAAAACCCCCCAAAATACCTAAAAATCCTAAAAAATATTAAAATCCATAAAAATCCTAAAGAACCCCTAAAAATATATGAAATTATAAAAAAACCAAAAACCCCAAAAACACTAACAAATATAAAAACTCCTCAAACCCTGCAAAACATTAAAAAAATCTAAAAACCGTTAAAAACATTAAAAAACCCTAAAATCCAAAAAAAACCTAAAACCATTGAAAAACCCTAAAAACCTAAAAACACATGAAAAACCCTAAAATCCTAAAAACCCTCAAAATCCCTAAAAACTCTAAAACCCCCTAAAACCATAAAAATCCTAAAATACCCCTAAAAATCCATGAAAACGTAAAAAACCCTAAACCCCCAGAAAAACCCTTAAAACCATAAACCCCGTAAAAACCTCCCAAAAAACCCTAAAAACTTAAGAGACCACTAAAAGCTCTAAAACCCCTTGAAACCCCTAATAAAGTTAAAAAACTCTAAAAACCCTAAAAACCATAAAAAACTTTAAAAAACCCCCCAAATACCTTGAAAGACCCTAAAATCCATGAAAACCCTAAAAATCTCTAAAAAACCCAAAAATCCCAAAAATAATAAAAATCCTATAAACCCCCAAAAAATAAATGAAAATGTAAAAACCCTAAAAATCCAAAATAACCCCTAAAAAAGCATAAAAACCCCAAAAACCTTAAAAAAGCCAAAAAACCCATAAAAACCCTAAAAACCACTAAAAACACTAAGAATCATTAAAACCCCTAAAAAACATAAAAACTCTAAAAAACCTCAAAAACCCTAAAAAACAGAAAAACCCTAAAAACACAAAAAGACCCTGAAACCCTAAAAAAACCTAAAAACCCTTAAACAACTGAAAAAACCCAAAAAATCTAAAAAATCCCAAAAATACCTTAAAACCCCACAAAACCATAAAAATACTAAAATCTCCTAAAAATTCATGAAAACTTAAAAACCTTAAGAACTCTAAAACACCCCTAAAACCATAAAAACCCCTAAAAACCTTAAAAAACCTAAAACCACTAAAAATATATAACCCATTAAACCCCCAAAAATGATAAATATTGTAAAAAACCATCAAAACACTAAAAAACTCAAAAAGACCCTAAAAAACTAAAACCTCCTAAAACCCCTAAAAACCCTAAAATTCCCTAAAAACCATAAAAACCGATAAAAACCATGAAAAAACAAAAAAAACCCTAAAACCCCTAAAAACCAGTAAAAACTATAAAAACCCTTAAAATCCCAAAAAATGTTAAAAAACACTAAAAAACCTTAAAACCCTATAAAATACAAAAAACACTAAAAACCCAAAAAACTCTAGAAAAATCCTAAAACCCATAACCCCTGAAAACCCCAATAAAACCCCTAAAACTCCCTAAAACCCCAAAAAAATCCCCAAACACCCTAAAACCATAAAAACATAAAAACCCATCAATATCCATGGAAACATAAAAAACCCTAAAACCCTTGGAAACCCTTGAAAACCATAAAACCTCCTAAAAACCATAAAAACCCCTAAAACCCCCCAAAACCCATAAAAACCCTAAAAACCCACTAAAAACTCTAAAAACCATTAAAACCCCTAAAAATGTTAAAAATCTCTAAAAAAACTTAAAAACCCTAAAAACTCAAAAAAACACTAAAAACTCAAAAGATCCTAAAAACCCTAAAAACCACTGAAAACCCTAAAAAGGCCTTTGCAATGATGAAGGATTCTTCTACTTCTGGTTTAATTCTTCCTACATTCTGGTTGATCGGCTTTCGTGTGGTCCTTGGTTTTTTGTAGGTAGGTCTATGGTTCTAAGACCCTGACATCTTGGTATGTCCCTTGATAAGGAATCCATCACAGTTTTCCTAGTGTGGGTTAATTTTTATAATGTCCATCTCAAGGCTTGGGAAATAGAGGGCATGAGTTATATTACTAGTGTAGTGGGTAAACCCCTCTTTGCAGATAAGGCTACCATTGAGGTTAGTAGAATCAATTTTCCCTTGTTTGTGCCTTCCTACAAAACAAGATCCTGTGTTTGTGTTGAAATCTCAGCTGGATATGATCACCTAGAGGATATTGTTTTAGATTTGGGTTTCAGTTCCCCCACCTCTATCCTTGTTGAGTAAAGTTGGGTGCCTAAATCCTGTGGTTTTTGCAATATCATTGGGAACAATGTTAATTAGTTTTCTAAGAAATCCAAGGTTGATCCTCAACCAGGTTGGTCTAAGGTGAACCTGAAGAATCATGTTTTTAAAAAGGAGTCGTGCCTTGATACTGAACGTGATTCGAAGGCTACATTAATGTCCCTTCTAGTTGGATAAATGGATAGTAAGCCTATTAAGGCTACTGCCTATGGTTTTCCTTTATCTCAGTCTGGGCCCAGAGCATAAGAAATGGTGTCGATTAGTTATGGTTATAATTTCTCTACTGTGGATGGTTCATCCTCTTCAAGTATGGTTAATTCTACCAATAGAACAGTCAGGAGATAGCTGGTCATGTTCCTGTGTGTAATTCCTTTAAGTGTCTTTCGGAGGCCCCATGTGAAGGAACTGAGGTTGTTCCTTCTTCCGCTCCTGTTTCTCCATATGATGGTGATGGTTCTGTTTCGTCTCTTGTTGGTTCCTCCCCTCCTGGGCTGAAGGGTGTGGATGAATCTATTGCACTGCTAGTTTTGGATGAAACCGTTTCTGTTTTTGGGTCTATGAATTTGGAGAAGGCGGACAGTGCTTCTCCATGTTCGGGATCTTCTGAATAGGATGGTCCTACTTCACCCTCATCCACTTTAAGTGTTAACCCTATCATAGATAGAATTATTAAAGTTAATGAGTGTGATATTAAGAGGGTTCCAACTAGAGGGTACCAACCATGATTGTTTTGGGGCAGTGGGTTGCTCTTGTTTTGTCTTGTAGGAGGTGTTGATACATCTACGGTGGCTTACGTAGCTTGGGATTGATTTCATTTTCTTTCTTGGCATCACTGCTGGCCTTTGAGGTAAATGAATCACCTTTGGTTGATAATTTATACATCAATTCCTTTTCCTTTGTTATATACTACGTTCTATTTGCCTTGAAAAAACCCTAAAAACCCTAAAAACCCTAAAAACCACTAAAACACTAGAAATCCCGAAAACTAGTAAAAATATTAAAAACAATAAAAACTTGGAACGGCCTAAAAAACTCAAAAAAACCCTAAAAACCCAAATGAGCATAAAAACCCTGGAAACCCCTAAAACCCTAAAAAATCACGAAAACCCCTCAAAATCCCTAAAAACCCTAAAAACCCATAAAAGGAAAAAAAATCCAAAAAAAATCCTAAAATTCCATGAAAATGTAAAAAGACCTAAAAACCCGTTAAAACCCTTCAAACCCCTAAAAATGTTAAAAAACTGTAAAAAACCTAAAAACCCATTAAAACCCTAAAATGCACTGATAATTATAAAAACCCATAAAACCCCTAAAAACGTTAAAAAACTCTAAAAAACCATAAAAGCCTAAAAAACTCAAAAAACCCCTAAAAACCCAAAAAGGCCTTTAAAACCCTAAAAATCCATAAAAACCCAATAAACCCACAAAAACCCTCAAATCCCTAAAAATCCTAAAAACCCTATAAACCATAAAAATCCAAAAAACCCCTAAAAATAAATGAAAACGTAAAAAACCCTAAAACCCTTGAAAACCCCCCCTAAAAACATAAAAACCCCTACAAACCTTTAAGAACCCTAAAAACTATAAAATACTACTAAAAACTCTAAAAAAACTTAAAACCCCTAAAAAGGATAAAGAAACACTAAAAACCCTTAGAAAACCTAAAAAACTCAAAAAAAAACAATAAAAACCCAAATGACCCTAAAAGGCATGAAAAACCATAAAACCCATAAAAACCCCAAAACCCTCGAAAATAATAAAAATCCTAAAAACCCCTAAAAATCTATTAAAAAGTAAAAAACCCTAAAAACCCATAAAAACCCTTGAAAATAAAAAAAGACCCTAAAAATACTAAAAACTCATAAAACCCCTAAAACGTTTAAAAACTCTAAAAACCATAAGAACCCAAAAAAAACCCAAAAAGACCCCAAAAACCTAAAAAAACCCCTAAACCCCCTGAAAAACCCTAAAAACCATCAAAATCCCTAAAAACCCATAAAAACCTTAGGACCATAGAAATCCTAAAAACTCAAAAAAGACCATAAAAACCCTAAAAACCATAAAACCCCTGAAAACACTTAAAAACCCCCAAACCCCCTAAAACCCAAAAAACCCAAAGAAACCCAAAATAACCACTAAAACCCCATAAAATCCCTAAAAACATTAAAAAGCTCTAAAAAACCTTTAAAACCCTAAAAAATAAAAAACCCCCCAAAATCCCTAAAAACCCTAAAAACTCCTAAAAACCATAAAAACCATAAAAACCTATACAAATCCATGAAAACATAAAAAACCATAAAACCCCTAAAAACCCTAAAAACCATAAAAACTACTAAAAACTTTTAAATACCCTAAAAACAAATAAATACCCTAAAAATCACTAAAAACTCTAGAAACCTTTCAAACCCTAAAAATGTTAAAAATCTCTAAAAACCATAAAAAACTAAAAAAACCTTAAAACCCTGAAGGACCCTAAAAACCAAGAACAAACCTAAAACCCCTAAAAAATCCTCAAAACCCTAAAATCCCTCAAAATCCCTAAAACCCCGAAAAAACCCAAAAACCCATAAAAATACTAAAAAACCCTAAAAACGCATGAAAACGTAAAAATACCTCAAAACCCTAAAAGCCCCCTAAAAATCATAAAACCCCTACAGACCATAATAAACTGTCAAAACCCCATAAAAACCCTAAAACCCACTAAAAACACTAAAAACCCTTTAAACCCCTGAAAATTTTAAAAACACTAAAAACATTAAACACCCTAAAAAACTCCAAAAAACCCTAAAAACCTTGAAAACCCCTAAAAACCCCTGAAACCCCTCAAAATCCCTAAAAACCAAAAAAAAACCCTATAAACCATAAAAATCCTAAAAACCCCTAAAAACCCTAAAAATCCATGAAAAGGTAAAAAACCCAAAAAAAAGCACAAACAACCATAAAAACCATTAAAACCCCTAAAAACATTAAAAACCCATTAAAAACTATAAAAACCCTAAAACCCCCTAAAAATTTTAAACTCTAAAAAACCTTAAAAACCCTAAAAAACACAAAAAACCCTAATCCCCCCCCCAAAGACCCTAAAACCCCTGAAACTACTAAAATCCAAGAAAAACCCTACAAACCTTCAAATTCCCTAAAACCCTAAAAAACCTTAAAACCAATAAAAAACATAAAAATCAACTAAAAATCCATGAAAAACGTTAAACCCCCCCAAAAACTCTAAAAAACCCCTAAAAACCTTAATAAACCTAAAAACCCATAAAAACCATAAACCCCCTAAAATGTTAAAAAACCCTGAAAAACCATAAAACCCTAAAAAATTCTAAAAACATTAAAAACCTCTGAAAACCCAAAAAACCTTTAAAAAGCCCAAAAAACCTTGAAAACCCCAAAAACCCAAAAAAACCCTAAAACCCACTAAAAAACTCTAAAAACACTTAAAATCCCTTAAATGTCAAAAAACTCTAAAAAACCTTTAAACCCATAAAATTTTAAAAAAACCCTAAAAACCCAAAAGGAACCCAAAAACATCGAAAAACCTTAAAAAACCCCAAACCCCTAAAACCCCCAAAAATCCGTCAAAATCCCTAAAAAACCTTAAAAACTGCTAAAGGCCATAAAAACCTACAAAACCCATTAAAATATATGAAAATGTAAAAAACCCTAATAACCCAAAAAACCATTGAAAAACATAGAAACCCCTAAAAAACTTAAAAACCATAAAAACCGATAAAACCCCAAAAAAACACTAAAAACTCTAAAAATATTTAAAACCCCTAAAAACGTAAAAAAGTATCTAAAAATTCTTAAAACCCAAAAAAATAAAAAAACCCTAAAAATCCCAAAAGACCCTAAAAACCCCAAAAAACCCAAAAAACCCTAATATCCCTCAAATACGCTAAAACCCATCAAAATACCTAAAAACACTAAAAACCCTAAATACCATAAAAATCCTAAAAAACCCCTAAAAACATATGAAAATGAAAACATCCCTAAAAAGCCCATTAAAACCATTAAAACCCCCATTAAAACCATAAAAAATAACTAAAAACACTAAAAATACTTAAAACACCTAAAAATCGTAAAAACTCTAAAAACTTTTAAAACCCTTAAAAACTCAAAAAAACCCTAAAAACAAAAAATGACCCTGAAAAATCCTAAAAACCCTTAAAAATAGTCAAAATCCCTAAAAACCATAAAACCCGTAAAACCATAAAAATACTAAAAACCCGAAAAAGTCCATGAAAACATAAAAATCCTTAAAAACCCATAAAAACACAAAAAAGCACTAACTACTATAAAAACCATCAAACCCCTAAAAAACTTTAAAGAGCTATAATCACCCTAAAAACACTAAAAATCCTAAAAATATAAATGGACCCTAAAAACCATTAAATACCTTAAAACCCTAAAAATGCCTAAAACCCTCAAAATCTCTAAAAAACCTAAAAACCCTAAAAATCCTAAAAAATGCCTAAAAATCCATGATATCATAAAAAACCATAAAAACCCTATTACCCCAGTAAAAATAATAAAAACAGTTAGAAACATTTAAAAACACTAAAAACCATAAAAACACTAAAAAATAAAAAAATCTTGAAACCTCTAAAATGTTAAAAAACACTAAAAAACCTTAAAAACCCTAAAGAATTCGAAAACACCCTAAAAACCCAAAACATCCCAAAAAGTCATGAAAACCATAAAATACCACTGAAAAACTAAAAACCCTCAAAAACTATACAAATATTTAAAACCCAATAAAACCCTAAAAACCCATAAAAACCCTAAAAATCACAAAAAACTCTAAAAACCCTTAAACCCCTAAAACATTTAAAAACTCTAAAACCCTAAAAAACACAAAAAAACACCTAAACCCCCCAAAAGATCCTAAACAACAAAGAAATCACTAAAAACCATAAAAAACCCTAAAAACCCTAAAAATATTCTAAATCCATAAAAACCCTCAAAACCATAAAAATCCTAAAAATCCCCTAAAAATCCGTGAAAACCTAAAAAACCCTAAAAACTCTAGAAACCCCCTAAAAAGCATAAAAACCCCTAAAAACCTTAAAAAACCAAAAAACCCATAAAGACCTTAAAAATTATTTTAAAATCTAAAAACTCTTAAACCCCCTAAAAATGTTAAAAAACTCTAAAAACTATATAAACCTTAGAAAACTCAAAAAGACCCTAAAAACCAATGAAAAACTCTAAAACCCTAAAACCCCCTAAAAACCATAAAAACCCACTAAAAACTAAAAAACCCTTAAAATCCCTAAAAATGTTAAAAAACTCTAAAAACATTAAAAACCCTAAAAAAATAAAAAAAACCCTAAAACCCCCAAAAGACCCCAAATCCCTAAAAAAATCAATAAAAACCATAAAAAACAAAAAAGCCATAAAATCCATTAAAACGTAAAAATCCTTAAAAACCCTAAAAACCCCTGAAAACCAGAAAAACCTTTAAAAACCTTAAAAACCATAAAAATCAAAAAAACCCCTAAAAACCACAAAAAAAAAACTCTAAAAACTCTAGAAACCTTTAAAACCTCTAAAACGTTAAAAATATCTAAAAAATCATAAAACCCTAAAAACCCCAAAAGACCCTAAAAACACTAAAAAACCTAAAAACCCTAAATTCCCCTAAAAAACACTAAAACCCCTCAAAATCCCTAAAAAACCCTAAAAACCCAAAAAAACAAAAAAAATTATAAAAAACCCCTAAAAACACGTGAAAATGTAAAAATATCTAAAACCCATAAACCCCCCCCCCCCTAAAATAAATAAAACCCATAAAAACATTAAAAACCCATAAAAACCCACAAAAACCCTAAAAACCAGTAATACACTAAAAACCCTTTAAACCCCAAAAAATGTTAAAATCTATAAAAACTTTAAAAACCCTAAAAAAAGTCCAAAAAACCCAAAAAATCCAAAAGGACCTAAAACCCCTTGAAAAACCCTCAAAATCCCTAAAAACCATAAAAAGCCTAGAAAACCATAAAAATATTAAACCACCCCTAAAAATCAATGAAAATGTAAAAAACTCTAAAACCATAAAAAAGCACTAACAACAATAAAAACCCATAAAAGCCCTAAAAACATTAGAAATCTCTAAAAAACATTAAAAAGAATAAAAAACTCAAAAAAAAACCAGAACACCCAAAAAGACCCTAAAAACCCGAAAAACCCTCAAACCCCCTAAAAACTCTAAAAAACCCAAAACGAATAAAAATCATAAAAAACCCATGAATATCAACAAAAACGTAAAAAACCCTAAAAACCCTAAAAACCTTTAAAAACCCTAACAACCCAAAAAACCAGTAAAAACTCTAAAAAGCCCTTAAAACCCCTAATTTTTTAAAATAACTCTAAAAACCATAAATACTTAAAAAAATAAAAATACCCTAAAAACGCAAAAGACCATAAGGCCATGAAAACCCCTCACACCCCTAAAAAACTCTAAAACCCTAAAAAAAACCAAAAAACCCTTAAAAATCTATGAAAACGTAAAAAACCCTAAAAAACCTAAAAAACCCCTGAAAACAAAAAAATCCTAAAAACCTTAAAAAATCCTAACAACCTAAAAAAACCAAAAAACCCACTAAAAAATCTAAAAAAACCTTAAAAATGTAAATAAACTCTAAAAAAATAAAAAACCCCTAAAACCCAAAAGACCCTAAAAACCATAAATAACCCAAAAAACCAAAAAACTCCCAAAAAAACCCTTCAAATTCCCTAAAAACCTTAAAAATCCATAAAAACCATAGAAAACTCTAAAAACCCTTAAACTCCCAGAAAACATTAAAAAATTCTCAAAACCCATCAAAACCTCAAAAACTCAAAAAGACCCAAAAAACTCTAAAACCCCCAAAAAACTCTAAAAACCTGAAAACCCACTAAAACCCTAAAAAACCTAAAAACCTTAAAAACCCCTGAAATACACAAAAAACTCAAAAAACCACTAAAAACTCTAAAAACACTATAAACCCAAAAAGACCCCAAAAAACCTGAAAACCCCTGAAAACCCCCAAAACCAGGAAAAATCTTAAAAACCTTCAGAACCCCTAAAAACCCTAAAAAACCCTCAAATCCATAAAATACTAAAAAACCCATAAAAATCCATGAAAATTTAGAAAACCCTAAAAACCATAAAAAATCCCTAAAAACCTTAAAAACCCTAAAACCTTATAAAAACCCTGAAAACTACTAAAAACTCTAAAAACCTTTTAAACCCCTAAAAACGTTTAAAATATCCCAAAAATCTTAACAACCCTAAAAAACTAAAAAACCCTAAAAACTCCAAAAGAACATAAAACCATAAAAAACATAAAACCCCACAAAAACACTAAAAACCCACAAAAATCCCAAAAAACCAAAAAACCCCAAAAAACCATACAAATTCTTAAAAACCCCAAAAAACACATAAAAACATAAAAATCTATAAAACCCCTAAAAATCATAGAAACCTCAATAAACCATAAAAACCCATTAAAAACCTAAAACGACTAAAAAACTAAAAACCCTAAAAACCCCTAAAGACGTTAAAAGGTTCTAAAGATATTAAAAACCCTAAAAAACTCAAAAACACCATAAAAACTTCCCAAAACCCTTAAAACTCATAAAAATTCTAAAACCCCTCAAAACCCCTTAAAATTCCAAAAACCCCTAAAAAACCTAAAAACCATAAAAATCCTAAAAACTCCCTAAAAATCCATGAAAACATAAAAATATATAAAAACCAATAAAACCCTAAACAACACTAACTATAAAAACCCATTAAACCCATAAAAACGTTAAAAAACCTTTAAACCCCTATAAAATTCATAGATACCCTAAAAACTCAAAAAGACCCTAAAAACCCCTAAAAACCCTAAAAAACTCAAAATCACTAAAAACCCTAAAAAACCCTAAAAACCAAACAAATCCTAAAAAAACCTGAAAAACTTTAAAACTCTAAGAACCCTAAAAGCCGCTAAAACCCTTTAAAAAACATAAAAACCCTAAAAACAACTAAAAAATCTAAAAACCTTTAAAACCCCTAAAAAGTTAAAAACTCTAAAAACCCTAAAAACTCAAAAAAAAACCCCTAAAAACCCCAAAGACCCGAAAAGCCATTAAAAAACCCTAAAATCATAAAAAGCCTGAAAACCCTAAAAAACAATAAAAATCCCTGAAAACATAAAAAAAAGTAAAACTCAGGAAAACCCCCTGAGACCCATAAATACCCAAACAAAATTAAAAACCCATATAAACCCTTATAAACCAAAAAAACCTTAAAACCATAAAAAATACAAAAAACCCAAAAAGGCCCTAAAAACCTTGAAAACCCCCAAAACCCCTGAAAGAACCTAAAAACCTTCAAAATCCTTAAAACCACAAAAAACCCTCCAAACCATAAAGATCCTAAAAATTCCATAAAAATCCATGAAAACGTAAAAAAACCTAAAAATTCTAAAAAAACATGAAATCCATAAAAACCCTTAAAAACCTTATAAAACCTAAAAACCATAGAAAACCTAAAAACCCATAAAATCCCTAAAAACTATTGAAAACTCAAAAAACCCTTAAACCCCCTAAAACTGTTAGAAAAATCTAAAAAACTATAAAATCCCTAAAAAACTCCAAAAGACCCTAAAAACCCTAAAACCCTTGAAAACCCCTAAAAATCCTAAAACCCCCTAAAAACCCTAAAAACCTTGGAAAACCCCAAAACCACAAAAAAATCCCCTAAGAAACCCCTAAAAGATCTAAAAACCTTTCAAATCTCTAAAAATGTTAAAAAATCTCTAAAAAACTTTGAATACCCTAAAAACATAAAAAACCCCAAAAATCGAAAAAGACCCCAAAACCCCTAAAAAACCATAAAAACCTTGAAAACCCGTAAAAACCCTCAAAATCCCTACAAACCCTAAAAACCATAAAAACCTAAGAAACCCATAAAATCCATGAAAACATAAAAAACTCAAAAAACCATGAGAAACTAATGAAAATCATAAAAACCCCTAAAAACCTTAAATAACCCTAAAACCCATAAAAACTCTAAAAACCACTAAAAACTATACACACATTTTAAACCCCTAAAATTGTTAAAAATCACTAAAAAACCTTAAAACCTAAAAAAAAAACTCAAAAAAACCCTAAAACTCCAAAAGACCCAAAAAACCCCCCAAAACCCCCAAAACCCTAAAAAACCCACAAAACCGTCAAAACCTCTAAAAACACTAAAAACCATAAAAATCCTAAAAAACCCCCAAAACACATGGAAACGTAAAAATAACTAAAAACCCTAACCCCCCCTAAAAACATAAATACCCTACAAACATTAAAAACCCATAAAAACCCTAAAAAAAATAAAAACACTAAAAACACTTTAAACCCCTAAAAATGTTAAAAAACTTTAAAAACCCTAAAAAAACTCAAAAACCCCAAAAACCCCAAAAAGACCCTAAAAACCATGAAAAATCCTAAAAACCCTAAAAACCGCTAAAAACCTACAAAACCCTAAAACCAATAAAAACTCCAAAAACCCATAAAACCTCTAAAAAATATAAAATAATATAAAAAACCTTTAAAACCTTAAAAACTCAAAAAAACCCTAAAACCCCTAAATACCCAAAAATACCCTAAAAGATGTTTAAACCCTAAAAACCCTTGAAAGAAACTAAAACCCCTAAAAAACTATAAAATTCATCAAAAACCCCTAAAAATCCATGAAAATGTAAAAAATATTTAAAACCCTGAAAACCATAAAAACACCAAAAATCTTTAAAAAACCCTAAAATCTTTAAAAAACCCTAAAAACCGTAAAAAACAACTAAAAACTCTAAAACCCCTTAAAACCCCAAAAAATGTTTAAAAACTATAAATAACCATAAATACCTTAAAAACCCAAAAAATAAAAAAAACCCTAAACCCTAAAGACCCAAAAGACCCTAAAATCCCTAAAAACCCTAAAAACCAAGAAAACCCTAAAAATTCCTGAAAAACTCTGAAAACATTAAAAATACCTAAAAAACCAAAAAACCCTTCAAACCCATAAAAATTATAAAAATCCCCTAAAAGTTCCTGAAAACGTAAAAAACCCTAAAAACTTTAAAAACCCATGAAACATAAAAACCATTAAAACCCTTAAAGAAATATAAAAACCCATTAAAACCCCAATAACAATTGAAAAATCTAAAACCCATAAAACCTTTAAAAACTCAAAAGACCCAAAAAACCATAAAAACCCTAAAACACCCCAAAAACCCTAGAAACCTTGAAAACCCCCCAAAGCCCCAAAAACCCAAAAATCCACTAAAACCCCTAAAAACCATTAAAATCCCTACAATTGTTAAAAAAACTCTAAAAAACCTTTAAAACCCTAAAAAACTAAAAAACCCTAAACACCCAAAAGACCCCCAAAACCCCAAAACACCTAAAACCCCAGGAAAACCCTAAAACCCATAAAAATACCTGAAAATCCTAAAAATCCCTAAAAACGTAGAAAAACCATAAAAATCCACGAAAACATAAAAAACCCTAAAAACACTAAAAATGCCCGAAAAACTGTAAAACCCCTAAAAACCCAAACACCACTCAAAACTCTAAAAACCTTTAAAAACAATAAAAATGTTAAAAATATCTAAAGAACCTTTGAAACCCTAAAATACTAAAAAAACCCGTAAAAATCCAAAAGACCGTAAAAACCTAAATAACCCTAAAAACCTGCAAAATCCCTAAAAACCCTAAAAAACATAAAAAACCATAAAAACCCAAAAAAATCCATAAAACACAAAAAAATGTAAAAAAAATCCTAAAACCCTAATATACCTCCAAAAGCCACAAAAACCCCTATAAACATTAAAAAACTTGAAACCCCAAAGAAAACCACTAAAGACACTAAAAACCCCTAAATTTTTTAAAAAACACTAAAAAATTTAAAAACCAAAAAAAAAAACATAGAAAAACCTTAAAAACCCAAAAGGCCCTAAAAATCCTAAAAACCCTTAAAAACCTTAAAACCCCTAAAAAACCCTAAAAAACCCTAAAAACCTAAAACCCCCTAAAACCCATAAAAATCCATAAAACCCCCTAAAATCCATGAAAACATAAAAAACCCATAAACATATAAAAACCCTAAAAACTCTAAAAACCTTTAAAACCCCAAAAAACATTAAAAAACTCTAAAAACCCTAAAAAACTCAAAAAAACAAAAAAAAACCCTAAAACCCCTAAAAACCCAAAAATACCCTGAAATCATCGAAAAACCCTAAACCCCCAAAAACCCTAATAATCCCTAAAAACCCTAAAAAACCCAAAAACCCATTAATATCCTAAAAACTCATAAAAATCCATGAAAACATAAAAAACCCTAAAAATGCTGAAAACCCCTTAAAAACAATAAAACCCTAAAACCATTGAAAAACCTAAAACCCAAAAAAAATCTAAAACCCATTTAAAACTCTAAATATCCATGAAAACATAAATAACCCTAAAACCCCATAAAAACCTAAAAATCACTAAAAACTCTAAAACCCTTTAAACCCCTAAAACGTTAAAAAACTTGAAAATACCTTAAGAACCATAAACACACACAAAAAAACCCTAAAAACCCAAAAGACCCTAAAATCCTAAAAATCCTAAAAATCCTAAAAACCCTAAAACCCCAGAAAATCCATAAAACCCTTCAAAATCCCAAAAAACCCTAAGATCCCCTCAAAACTATAAAAACCCTAAAAATCTCCTAAAAATCCTGGAAAACGTGAAACACCCTAAAAACAGTAAAAACCAATGAAAGCCATAAAAACCACTAAAACCCTTAAAAACAAAAAAACCCATAAAAACCCTAAAAACCATTCAAATCTCTAAAAACCCCTAAACCCCCTAAAAACATTAAAAAATCTTAAAAACATAAAACCCTAAAAAAACTCAAAAAGAACCTAAAAACCCTAAAACCCCTGAAAACCCCTAACAACTGTAAACCACCTAAAAACCATAAAAAACACCTAAAAACCCTAAAACCCCAAAAACATAAAAAAACTAAAAAAACCACTAAAAAATATCAAAACCCTTAAAATCCCTAAAAATGTTAAAAACTCTAAAAAACCTTAAAAACCCTAAAAAACTTAGAAAAACACTAAAAACCCAAAAGACCCAAACCACTAAAAATCCTTAAAACCCCAAAAATTGTTACAAAAGTCTAAAAATATTTAAAAATCTAAAGAACTCAAAAAAACCCCTAAAACACCTAAAACACCATAAAATCCCTAAAAACCCTAAAAATCATAAAAACCTATGAAAACCCCTCAAAATACCTAAAAACCCTAAAAAACCTAAAAACCCCTAAAAATCCATGAAAACATAAAAACCCATAAAAAACCCTAAAAAAGAATAGACAATTATAAGAACCATTAAAACCCCTAAAAACATTAATAGGTGGATGTGCTTACGAAGCTGAGCTTTGGGAAATGATAAAGGCGGTTAAATTTATGGTTCATTTCAGGTGGAAATTACTTTGGATTGAATTCGACTTGATGCTTGTAGTGGATTCACTCAAGAACAAGTCCTCGAGAGTTCCTTGGAGGCTTCTCCCACAATGAATTGAATGTCACAACCTTTTTCAGGCTCTCACTCTCAATGTTACACATGCCTATAGGGAGGTGAACCCGGTGGTAGATGCTCTCTCTAAGTAAGAAATTATAGAAAGGATCTTTATGTGGTTCTTTATCACCTAGTATTTTTGTTCAACCTTCGTGGACTCTAACATTAAGGGTGATTTTCACATCGGGGTTTGTAAGCCCTCCTTGTAAAGTTATGTTGTTTACTTTTCTGATAAATTTTTGGGGACCTGGCACGCTTGGTCCCAGGCCTTCTTTGGCCTAAAAACATTAAAAGCTCTAAAAAACCTTAAAACCCCTAAGAAACTTTAAAAAAAAACCCCAAACCCCCAAAATGACTCTAAAAACCCTAAAAACCCAAAAAATTCCTAAAAATCCATGAAAACGTAAAAAACCCTAAAACCCCTGAAAAACCCTAAAAATCAAAAAAACCATAATCACCTTTAAACACCTTAAAAACCCTAAAAACCTAAAAACCCGTAAACCCTAAACATGTTAAAAATCTCTGAAAATCCTTAAAACCCTAAAAAACTCAAAAAACCACTAAAAACCAAAATAACCCTAAAAACCATGAAAACCCCTAAAACCCCTAGGAAAACCCCTAAAACCCCCAGGAAAACCCCTAAAACCCCCAAAAAACAATAAAAATCAGTAAAAACCCCTTCAAATGCAGGAAAACATAAAAAACTGAAAGCCATAAAAAACCCCTAAAAACCATAAAAACCCCAAAAATCTTTAAAACCCCCCAAAAACCCATAAAAACCCTAAAACCACTAAAAACTCTAAAAACCCTTAAAACTCCCAAAAACATTAAAAAACTCTAAAAAAATTAAAATCCTTAAAATAAAAAAAATATGCTATAACCCAAAAAGTCCCTAAAAGCCTTGAAAACCCCTGAAAACCCCTAAAAACCCTTAAAAACATTCAAAATCCCTAAAAACCCTCAAAACTTCAAAAATCCTAAAAAAACCCCAAAAAATCCATGAAAACATAAAAAACCCGAAAAAATAAAAAAATAACATCTAAAAACCAAAAAAACCCCTAAAAACCTTAAAAAACCTAAAAACCCATAAAAACCCTAAAATCCATTGAAAAGTCTAAAAACCCTTAAAATCCTAAAAACGTTAAAAAACTATAAAAAACAATAAATCCCTAAAAACTCAAAGAGACCCTAAAAAACCTAAAAACCTCAAAAAACCCCTAAAAACCCTAAAACCCACAAACCCACAAACCCCTAATTTTTTTGAAAAACACCAAAACCCCCAAAAACCATAAAAACCCACTAAAAATCTAAAAACCCAAAAGACCCTAAATAACAAAAAACCCCTAAATACCCTAAAACCCCTCCAAAACCTAAATACCTCAAAATCCCTAAAAAAAATAAAAACCTAAAAACCCCCAAAACCAAAGAAATCCTGCAAAACCCGTAAAAACACATGAAAACTTGAAATTCCCCCCAAACCATTAAAAACTAAAAAAAACCCTATAAACTTTAAGAAAACCTAAAAACCCATAAAAACCCAAAAAACCCACCAAAAACACTAAAAGCCTTTAAAACCCCTAAAAACGTTAAAAAACTCTAAAAACTTTAAAAACCCTAAAAAAACTCAAAAAACCCCCTAAAACCCCAAAAAGACCCTCAAAATAGTGAAAAACCCTAAAAACCTGAAAAACGCCTAAAAACTCTCAAAATTTGTAAAAACCCAAAAAAAACCCCCAAAACCACAAAAATCCTAAAAAACCCCTAAAAATCCAAGAAAATTTAAAAAATCCTAAAAAACTATTAAAACCTTAAAAAATCACTAACAACTAAAAAAAATCTTAAACCCCCTCTTAAAAACATTAAAAAACTCTAAAAACCTTAAAACCCCTAAAAAACTCAAAAAAGACCCAAAAACCAAAAAGACCATAAAAACACTAAAACCCCCAAAAAAACACCAGAAATACCATAAACACCTCAAAATCCCTAAAATCCTAAAAAACCCTATAACCCATAAAAATCCTAAAAAACCCCTAAAATCTATGAAAAAAAAACTATAAAAAACCATAAAAAGCCTAAAAACTCAAAAAACCTTAAAACTCCAAAAGACCCTAAAAGCCATGAAAAACCCTAAAAACCCATAAATACCCTAAAACCACAGAAAACCCTCAAACCCCTAAAAATAATAAAAAACTCAAAAAACCTTAAAAACATAAAAAAAATCCCAAAAAACCCAAAATGATCCTGAAAACCCGAAAAACCCCTAAAAACCCTAAAACCATAAAAACCCTGAAACTACCCTAAAAATCTATGAAAAAAATAAAAACCCGAAAAAATCTAAAAAACAATTGAAAACAATAAAAACCGCAAAAAACCCTAAAAAACTAAAAACTTATAAATACCCTAAAAATCATTGAAAACAATAATAACATTTAAAACCTATAAAAACGTTAAAAAACTCTAAATAACCCTAAAACCATAAAAACCCCTAAAAACTTTAAAAACTCTAAAACCCCCTAAAAACACCAAAAAACATTGAAACCGCCCCCCCAAACCCAAAAAATCCAAAAAAAAACACTAAAAACTCTTAAAACCCTTAAAATCCTTAAAAATGTTAAAAAACTCTAAAAAACTTGAAAACCCTAAAAAACTCAAAAAAAAACACTAAAAACCCAAAAGGAACCAAAAACCCCAAAAAAAACCTAAAAACCATAAACCCCTGAAAAACCATAAAAACCCACAAAATCCCTAAAAACCATAAAAAATAATAAAAACCATAAAACTTAAAAAACTTATAAAAATCCATGAAAATGTAAAAATCCCAAAAAACTATGAATAACCCCTAAAATCATAAAAAACCCTAAAAACCCATAAAATCCATAAAAACACTTAAACTTTTAAAACATTTAAAATGCCTAAAAACGTTAAAAATATCTAAAAAATCTTAAAAACCCTAAAAACTAAAAAAACCCAAACCCCAAAGACCCTAAAAACCCTAAATACCCTAAAAACATAAAAAACCATAAAAATCCTTAAAAACCCCTAAAAACACATGAAAACATACAAAACCTAAAAAACCCCAAAAAACACATGAAAATATAAAAATTCATAATAGCCCGAAAAACTCCTAAAAACCATAAAACCCCTAAAAACCTTAAAAACACCTAAAATCCCATAAAACCCTAAAACCCCACTAAAACCACTAAAATCCCTTAAAACCCCTAAAAATGTTAAAAAAATCTAAAAAATTTAAAACCCCTAAAAAACTCATAAAAACCCTAAAACCCCAAAAAGACCCTAAAAAACCTGAAAAACCCACAAAACCCCTTAAAACATTCAAAATCCCTAAAACCTTAAATACCCCTTAAACCCATAAAAATGCTAAAAAACCCCCTAAAAATCCATGAAAATGTAAAAAACCCATTGAAATCCTAAAAAAACTAACTACTATAAAAACCCTTAAACCTCCTAAAAACATAAAAAAACTCTAAAAATCTTTTAAAATACTAAAAAACACAAAAAACCCAAAAGACCCTAAAAACCCGAAAACCCTAAAAACCCCTAAAAACCCCAAAATCCATAAAAAACCTAAAAAAACCCTAAAAACCATAAAATCCTAAAAATCCATGAAAATGTAAAAACCACTAAAAACCTAAAAATCCCCCTAAAAACCCAGAAATTCCATAAAAACCTTTAAAACCCCTAAAACTCCTAAAACCCACTAAAAACTCTAAAAACACATAAAACCCCCAAAAAGGTTCGAAAAATCTAAAAAACCTTAAAAACCCAAAAAAACTAAAAAAATCCCCTAAAAACCCAAAAGACCCTAAAGCCATGAAAAATACTAAAACCCTCAAAAGCAAAAAAAACCTAAAACCCCCCAAAATCCATGAAAACGTAAAAAACCTTGAAAACCATGAAAGGCCTATGAAAACCATTAAAACCCCGAAAAACATTAAAAAACCCCTAAAAACACTAAAAATCCTAAAAACCCACTAAAAACTCCAAAAACCTTAAAACCCCTAAGAAGGTTAAAAAATTCTAAAAACCCTATAAACCCTAAACACACGAAAAACCATAAAATCCCAAAAAACCCAAATAACCCTAAAAACCCTGAAAAACCATAAATTCCTTCAAAATCCCTAAAAACCCAAAAAACCGTCAAAATAATAAAAATCCTAAAAATCCACTAAAATCCATGAAAACATAAAAACCTCTAAAAACTCTAAAAACCCCTAAAAAACCTAAAAACCCATAAAACCCCAAAACCATTCAAAACTCTAAAACCTTTAAACCACCTAAAAACGTTAAAAAAATATAAAAAACCAAAAAAACTCAAAAAGATCCTAAAACCCCTAAAATACCCTATAAACCCAAACCCCCCTAAAAACCCTAAAAAAGCTAAAAAAACTTTAAAACCCAAAAAACCCAAAAAAACCCTAAAAACCACAAAAAATATAAAAACCCTTTAATCCTTAAAAACGTTTAAAAAAATCTAAAAAACCTTTAAACCCTAAAAAACTCAAAAAAAAAACCAAAAAACCCAAGAACCCTAAAAACTATAAAAACATAAAAACCCCATAAAAATCCATGAAAACTTAAAAAACCCTAAAAACATTGAAAACCCCTGAAAGCCATAAAAAACCCTAAAAACTTTAAAAACCCATAAAACCCCACTAAAAAATCTAAAAAAATTTGCAACCCCTAAAAACATTAAAAACCTCTAAAAACATTAAAACCCTAAAAAATCAAAAAAACCATAACAAAAGACTCTAAAAACCCTAAATAACCTAAAAAACCCAAAAACCCAAAAACCCAAAAAAAACCATTTAAAACCCCTCAAAATCCCTAAAAATTCTAAAAACACTAAAAAACATAAAAAACCACTAAAAACACATTAAAATGTAAAAAACATTAAAACCCCTAATTTTTTTTTAAAAAAACTCTAAAAACCATGAAAACCCTAAAAAACTCAAAAAAACACCAAAAACCCAAAAAGGCCCTAAAAATCTGGGAAAACCATGAAGACCCTAAAAACCATTGAAAAACCACAAAATACATCAAAACCCTAAAAACCCTAAAAACCATAAAAATCCTAAAACACCCCGGAAAATCCATGAAAACATAAAAAACCCAAAAAACCTATAAAAACCCTAAAAAATCACTAACAACTATCAAAACCCTTTAAACCCCTAAAAACATTTAAAAACTCTAAAAAACCATAAAACCCCTAAAAACTCAAAAAAACCATAAAAACCAAAAAACCCTAAAAACCATAAAACCCCTAAAAACCATAAAAAACCAAAAAAACCCCAAAAAATCAATAACAACATAAAAAGCCATAAAACCCTTGAAAACCCCCTAAAAACCATAAAACCCCTAAAAACCATTTAAAACCCTAAAAAAACTAAAAACCCACTAAAAACTTTAAAAACCCTTTAAACCTCTAAAAAGGTTTAAAAAATCTAAATATCCTCAAAAACCCTAAATACCTCATAAAACCCTAAAAACAAAAAATGACCCTAAAAGCCATGAAAAATAAGAAAACCCCATAAAAACCCTAAAACCCCAAAAAAAAAAAAAAAACCTAAAACCCCCCAATAAAGACATGAAAACATAAGAACCCCTAAAATCCTAAAAAACCCTAGAAACCACAAAAACCACTGAAGACCATAAAAAACCCTAAAAACATTAAAAAACCCTAAACCCCTAAAAACCACTAAAAACTGTAAATTCCCTTAAAACCCCAAAAATTGTTTAAAAACTCTAAAAAACCTTAAAACACCTAAAAACACAAAAACCCTAAAAATGAAAAAAAACCTAAAAACCAAGAAAAACCCTAAAAACACTTAAAACCCCTAAAAACCATAAAAATCCTAAAAAACCCATAAAAATCCAAGAAAACATAAAAACCCTAAAAACTCAAAAAAAACTCTCAAGACCATAAAAACCCTAAAAACCTTAAAAAACTTAAAAACCTATAAAAACCATTGAAAACTCTAAAGATCCTTAATCCCCCTAAAAACATTAAAAAACTTTAAAACCCCATAAAAACCCTAAAATCTCAAAAAGACCCTAAAAACCCTAAAAACCCCTAAAAATCTTAAAAAACTCCCAAAACCCACAAAAACCTTAAAAGACCACTAAAAAATCTAAAAACCCTTAAAATACCTAAAAATGTTAAAAAAACTCTAAAAAATCTTAAAAACTCAAAAAAAATCCTAAATCCCCTAAAATACCCCCAAAAACCCGGAAAAAACCATAAAAACCATAAAACCCTTGAAACCCCCTAAAAACTGCCAAAATACCTAAACACCCTAAGAAACCATAAAAACCTAGAAAACCCAAAAAAACATAAAAACCTAGAAAACCCATAAACCCCTAAAATACCCATTAAAACCATAAATTCCCCTAAACACCTTAAAACCCCAAAAAACCCATAAAAACAAAAAAGCCACTAAAAAATCTAAAAACCTAAAAACCCCTAAAAACGTTAAAAATTGCTAAAAAACCTTAAATACCGGAAAAAACATAAAAAACTCTAAAAACCCCAAAAGAGCCTAAAAACATAAAAAACCTACAAAAAACCAAAACCCCCTCAAAATCCCTAAAATTTATAAAAAATGCAAAAAATCCTAAAAAATCCATAAAAATCATAAAAACCCCTACAAATCCTAAAAACCCATAAAACCCCTAAAGCCACTAAAATCCTTAAAACTCGTTAAAACGTTAAAAAACTCTAAAAAATTTATAAACCCTAAAAACCCAAAATACCCTAAAACCCCTAAAAACCCCTGAAAGCCCTCAAAATATCTATAACCCTAAAAAATCTAAAAAAGAACGAACTATTTTAAAATCACTCAAAATCTCTAAAAAGGTTAATACACTCGAAAAAACCTTAAAAACCCTAAAAAACTAAAAAAACCTAAAAATCCAAAAAGACCTTAAAACCCTAAACACCCCTAAAAACCTAGAAATACCTTGAAAGCCCCCTAAAAATCTCTAAAATTCCTAAAATACCCGAAAAACCATAAAAAACCTAAAAACCCATAAAAATCCATGAAAACTTAAAAAACCCTAAAAACCCTAAAAACCCACTAGAAACCATAAAAACACCTAAAAAACTCTTAAAAACCTAAAAACACTAAAACCCTGTAAAAACTCTAAAAACCATTAATGCCCCAAAAGGTTAAAAAACTCTAAAAAACCTTAAAACGCCTAAAAACCACTGAAAACCCCTAAAACCCTCAAAAACAATAAAAATCCTCTAAAATCCATAAAAATCCAAGAAAATGTAAAAAATTATAAAAACCCTGAAAACCCCTTAGAACCATAATGACCCCTAAAAACCTTAAAAACCCTAAAAAACCCTCATAACCATAAAAATCCTAAAAAACCCTTAAAATTCTACGAAAACGTAAAACCCCTAAAAACTCTAAAAAACACCTAAAACCTTAAAAAACCTAAAAACCCTTAAAAACACTAAAACCACTGAAAACTCTAAAATCCATTAAACCCCCTAAAAATGATAAAAAAAATAAAAAAACAAAGCCCCCTAAAAACTCAAAAAGTCCCTAAACCCTGAAAACCCTTAAAAACTCTAAAAACCCTAAAACCCCTAAAACCCTAAAAATCCTAAAAACACTAAAAACATTTTAAAACCCCAAAAACCCAAAAAAAACCCATAAAAGGCACTAAAAACTCTAAAAACACTTAAAATCCCTAAAAATCATAAAAACCCTTAAAACCCATTAAAATATAAAAAACCCATAAAAACCTTAAAAATACCTAAAAAATCTAAAAACCCCTAAAACCACTAAAAATATTTTAAACCCCTAAAAATGTTAAAAATAACTAAAATACCTTAAAATACCCTAAAAACTCAAAAAAAAACCTAAAACACCCAAAAGACCCTAAAAACCCCCTAAGAACCCCTAAAAATCCAAAACCCCCTCAAAATCCTTAAAAACACAAAAATGCTAAAAACCATAAAAATCCTAAAAACCCTAAAAATACATGAAAACATAAAAATACTTAGACCCTAAAAACACCCTAAAAACTAAAAAAACCATAAAACCTTAAAAAACCCTAAAAACCCACTAAAAACAATAAAAACCCTTAAAACCCCTCAAAAATTTAAAAACTCTAAAAAATTTAAAAACCCTAAAAAACTAAAAAAAATCACTAAAACCCCAAGAAACCCAAAAAACCATTAATGATGGATTGGATCCTGTGCTCTCAACTCAACGATTCACCTTTAGCCTAGGCGGCACCGCGATGTCTTCCACCTCTTCCCTTCCCCCATCGGTAGGGAGAGGCCACCCTTCCCCAATGGTGAATCCTTCCCCATTAATTCCTTTCTCGAATCCTAAATATCTTCCTAATTTCCCTCAGATTTTCCTAAATCTGAAGGTTATAGAATGGTTTAAGGGTCCTCATCAACTATCAATCTAATCTATTGAATTTTTTGGTGCATCTTCTCTATTAAAACCTTGATTGTGAGATTTATGAAATGCCGACCCTTGGTGGATATATTTGATCAAGATATTTTCAATTTGTTGGGTCTGCAAGATCATTCTATGGTGGGGATCCTTGACTCAAATCATTTCATAGTTCACTTTACTTCAGAGGAGGATTTGATTTTGGCTTGGTCGTATGCCTCGCAAAGCTATAATGGATCTTGTTTCTTCCTTTTCAAATGGTCTTACGATTTCCATATGAAGCGTGATTCATCGACAATGGCAATTTGGTTAAGACTCCCTAAACTCCCACTTATGTTTCAGAATGCTTCTATTCTTCACATGCTAGGAAATATTATTGGGTTCTATCTCTACTCGGATAGCCAAACCCATGCTATTTTTCATCCGATCTCACCCAGAATCTCTGTTGAAGTGGATGTATTAAAGTTGCATGTTGATTCATTCTAGATATCTATAAGTGAAGAATTTTGTTATAAGAAATCATCCATGTTTGAGTCTTTGTATGATTTCTATTCGATGGGTAAGAGGTTGGGTCATATATCGGCGGTGTGAAAGCGTGACATGTTGTGGCCAAATGCATCTGGTGTTGCAGTTCCTCACATGAAACCAGTTCCTATTGAAGTCTCTTTGGATCACACATGCCTTTTCGATCCTGTTATTGATAAAGGCATCAGATTAACATGGAATGATTGTGTTGTTTCTCCTAATTTTGTGATCCCAGGTGATGTTTTCATGCAACTGTAGAAGCCATTATAGGTAACATCGAATGATCTGAAGGTCGTTGATGCTTTTAGTAGTTTAAAATATGATTGGGTGTTGTTGTTCCATATGAGGCTGATTTGAATTTGAAGAATTTCCTATCTTTGTGTGTGCCTAGTTATCTTTTAGTGGATGATGTTTCTCATAGTGATGTGAGGACAATATTTGATGGGGTAAGGGATAATACTAGTTTTCCTCTAAATGTTTATGCTGGGCATGTGGAGAGTGAGGTGTAAGTCTTGCATTCAATTCAAATTTTTTGTGCTAGGCATGAGGAAAAGCAGTCAGGCTAGAATGCCAGTACTGGGCATGAAGAAAGAAAATCAGATTAGAATGCTTTCTATGGGAATGAGGAAAGGCAATCGGCTACTGGGCATGAGGATATGTAGTTGGACCAGAGAAAATCAGACCAGATTGCTTGTGATCATCATGAGGAGCAGGAGGTTCAGGTCATGTAGTTGGTCCTGGTGGTGCATGAAGGGGTCTCTACTGAAAATTATCACTATTTGGTTCTGGAGAACATGGTTTTGGAGGACATCAATGTGCAGCTACAGTTTATAGGATGCATCTTTCTGCAGTCAAGTGAATTTGATATGACAGTACGAGTTCTAGGTGCTGGGGATCCTGGCACTAAAATGAAAAAAATTCAATTTTAAGGTGGAAATCCAGAAACTCCATAGTTAGTAAAAAAAATATCTAATAAATGGAAGGATGTCACTAATGATGACCATAAGGATGATGAAAGTAAATTAGAGTTCTTGAGTTGTGATAAATACTTGATCAGTGATTTCATCATGCATGGGAGGGAGAAGGAGTTTGCAGGGTTCATTTCTACTCCATTGAAGAGGAGGTCGAGGAAGGATTACTCCAATTTTCCAAGGACCGTGTCTACCAGATCCTCTTCTAAGGCTTCTAAAAAGAATGATTCTGATCCCAAGTGAGAGCGGCCAAAAAAATTTCTTCCAAATCCCAATTTAATATGGAGTGGCAAAGGATTTGGGAGCTGTATTCTACATTCTTCAAGTAACAGAAAAATTTAAAATTTGAATGGGAGTCGGCGGATGTTGCACCAGCTTTTGATTATGGATATGGTGATGACGGTGACCCCTTTGATATGTAGTTTTATTTGGGTTTGGGTGTGGGTGGTTTGAATCTGGCTCTTTCTTGTAATGGCTTGTCATTTCTTTTATTAATAAATTTGGGGTGGCCAGGCATGCTTGGTCCCGAGCCTTCTTTTCCAAAAGGCCCTAAGAAACCCGAAAAACCCGAAAAACCCGAAAAACCCCTAAAAACCCTCAAATCCCTAAAACCCTAAAAACCCTAAAAAAGAAAAAATAACCATCAAAACTCTTTAAACCCCAAAAAATGATAAAAACCTATAAAAACATTTAAAACTTTATAAAACACAAAAAAAACCCTAAAATCCCCAAAAGACCTTAAAACCCATGAAAAATCCTAAGAACTCCAAAAAAACCCTCAAACCCCTTAAAATACCTAAAAACCCTAAAACCCCTAAAAACCAAAAAAATCATAAAACCCCTAAAAATGCACGAAAAATTTAAAAACCCTAAAAATCCAGAAAACCCCCTGAAAACCATAAAAACCCTGAAAACCTTAATGGCCCTAAAAACCTATTAAAAACTCTAAAAACATTTAAGACCACTAAAAAGTTTGAAAAACTCTAAAAAACCTTAAAACCCTAAAAACTCAAGAAAAACCCTAAAAACCCAAAAGACCCTAAAAGCCAGAAAAAACCCAAAAAACATATGAAAAACCCTAAAAACCCTCAAAAAAATAAAACTACTAAAAACCCCTAAAATTCCATTAAAACATAAAAAAAATCCTAAAAACCATGAAAACCAACCAATAAAAACCCTAAAAACTAAAAAAGCTTTTTAAACCCTTAAAACCCCTAAAAATTTAAAAAGACTCAAAAACAACATTTAAAACCCTAAAAAACACAAAAAACATAACAACCCAAAAGAACCCTAAAAACCCTTAAAACGCTTCAAAATCCCAAAAAACCCTAAAAAACCCTAAAAGCCATAAAAATCCTAAAAATTCCCTAAAAATCCTTGAGAACATAAAAACCCCTATAAACATTAAAAAACCATGAAAAACCATAAAAACACCTAAAAACCTTAAAAAATGTTAAAAAACACTAAACAACCATAAAACCCCTAAAAACTCAAAAGACCTTAAAAACCCTAAAACCCCCTAAAAACTATAAAACCCTTGAAAAACCCCCCAAAACATAAAAAACTGCTTAAAACCCTCTAAAAACTCTGAAAACCCTTAAAATACCTAAAAATGTTAAAAAACTATAAAAAAGCCTTAAAACCTTTAAAAAATAAAAAAAAACCTAAAAGCTCAAAAGACCCAAAAACCCCGGAAAAAACCCTAAAAATCCTAAAATGCCTGAAAAACCCTCAAAATCCCTAAAAACTGTAAAAAACCCTAAAAATCCTAAAAACCAAAAAAAACCCCTAAAAACCCAAGAAATTTTAAAAAACACTAAAAACATTGAAAACCCTTAAACCCCATAAAAACCCTTAAAACCACTAAAAACTCTAAAAATATTTAAAACCCCTAAAAACGTTAAAAACCTCTAAAAACCTTAAAAACTCTAAAAAACTCTAAAAAAACCTAAAAACCCCAAAAGACCCTAACCCCCCCAGCCCAAAAACCCCTAAAAAACCTAAAAAATAATAAAAACCATAAAAATCCTAAAAAAACCCTAAAAACACATGAAAACGTAAAAATCCTTAGAAATCATGGAAAACCACTAAAAATCATAAAACCCCCTAAAAAAATAAAAAAAAATAAAAACCCAAAAGACCCTAAGAACCCCTAAAAGCCCTAAAAATCATAAAATCCCCTTAAAAACCCTCAAAATCCCTAAAGACCCTAAAACCCCTAAAAATAATAAAAATCCTAAAAAATCCCTATAAATCCATGAAAACATAAAAAACCCTAAAAACCCATAAAACCTTAAAAAATCACTAACAATTATAAAAAACCCTTTAAATTCCTAGAAACATTAAAAAAACATTAAAAACCTTAAAACTCTAAAAGACTCAAAAAAACCTCAAAACCCAAAAAAGACCCTGAGAAACCCTAACATCCCTAAAACCCCTAAAACCCCTAAAACCCCTAAAAACCTCAAAATCCCTAAAACACTAAAAAACCCAAAAAAACCAAAAAAATACACAAAAACCAATAAATATCCATGAAAACATAAAAAACCAAAAAACCTTAAAACCCCCTAAAAACCATAAAACCACTAAAAACCTTTAAAGCCCCTAAAACCCCTTAAAAACCTAATAAAAACTATAAAATCCATTAAAACTCCTAAAAAATTTAAAAAACTCTAAAATACCATAAAACCCCAAAAAACTAAAAGAAGACTAAATACCAAAAAATACCTTAGAAGCCATGAAACATCCAAAAACCCTTTTAAAACCATAAAAATATAAAAAATAATAAAAAACCAAAAAAATCCCTAAAAATCCATGAAAACATAAAAAACCCTAAAAACCTTGAAGAACCCCAGAAAACCATAAAACCCCAAGAAACCTAAAAACCCCTAAAAACCCATAAAAACCATAAAACCGCACTAAAAACTATAAAAACCCTCAAATCCCCTAAAAACGACAAAAGACACTAAAAACCTTAAAAACCCTAAAAAACTCTAAAAACTCTAAAAACCCAAAATGACCTTAAAAACCCTAAACCCCTGTAAACTCTTAAAAAACTTCAAAATCACTAAAAACCTAAAAATTATTCAAAACCATAAGAATCCTAAAAATCCCCTAAAAAACCATGAAAACATAAAAAACCCTAAAACTCTAAAAAACCCCTTAAAAACATAAAAACCTTTAAAAAAACTAAAAACCCATAAAACTCTAAAAACCACTAAACACTCTAGAAACCACTAAACACTCTAAAAACCACTAAATATTCTAAAAACCCTTAAACCCCTAAAAACATTAAAAAATTCTAAAAAAACATAAAAAAACATAAAAACTCAAAAGACCCTAAGACCTTAAAAACCCTAAAAATCTTGAAAACCCCCACAAAACCCAAAAAAACCCAAAAAACCACAAAAACTATAAAACCCCTTTAAATCCCTACAAACTCTAAAAACCTTAAAAACCCTAAAAACTCAATAAAATCCTAATAACCCAAAATGACACAAAAAAACCCTGGAAAAACCCTAAAATCCCCGAAAACCCCTAAAAATCCTAAATACCCATAAAAACCATAAAAAACTAAAAAACCAATAAAAATCCACGAAAAAAATAAAAAAAACTAAAAACCCTAAAAAAACCCTGAAAACCATAAAACCAATAAAAATATTAAAAACCCCTTAAAATCGATAACAACACTAAAACCACTAAAAACTCTAAAAACCTTTAAACCCCATAAAAATATTAAAAATATCTAAAAACCTTAAAAACCATAAAAAAACTCGAAAAAAACCTTTAAACCCCCCCAAAACACCCTAAACCATTAAGATCCCAAAAAACCCAAAAAACCATAAATATCCTAAAAACCCCTTAAAAACACTTGTAAACGTAAAAATATCTAAAAACCCCGAAAACCCCTAAAAACTATAAAAACTCTTACAAACCTTAAAAACTCTAAAAACCCATAAAAACTGTAGAAACCCACTAAAAACACTAAAAGCCCTTTAACCCCTAAAAACATTAAAAAATATCTAAAAACAATGAAACCCTAAAAAACTAAAAACACCCCCCAAAACCAAAAAGACCCTAAAAACCCTTAAAAACCCTAAAAGCCTAAAAAACCCCTGAAACCCCCACAAATCCTTAAAAACCCTAAAAAACTTGAAAAGACCCTGGAAACTATAAAAACCCTAAAAACCTTAAAAAACCCTAAAAATCACTAAAAACTCTAAAAACCCATAAAACCCATAAAAATGATAGAAACGTTAAAAAACTCTAAAAACCCTTAGAAACCCAAAAAACTCATAAAAACCCAAAAATAACTAAAAAGATCCTAAAAACCCTGAAAACCACTAAAAACCATAAAAACCCTCAAAATCCCAAAACCCCTAAAAAACCCAAAAATAAACTAAAACCAATAAAAACCTTAAAACCCATTAAAAACTATAAAAACACTTAAAACTACTAAAAACGTTAAAAAACATTAACTAACATTAAAATACTCTAAAAACTCAAAAAACCCTAAAAACCCAAAAGACCATAAAATCATGAAAATCCCTAAAATCCCAAAAAAATTGAATATATCAAAAAAAATCCCTAGAAACCCAAAAAACCATAAATATCATAAAAATCCCTAAAAATACCTCAAAATGTAAAACACCTAAAAAACTTCTAAAAACCAAAAAAACCCTAACAACCATAACAAACCCTAAAAACCCATAAAAAACCCAAACCCCACAAAAAATAATAAAATCCCGTTAAACCCCTAAAACATTAGAAAACTCTAAAAAACAATAAAACCCCTAAAAACTCAAAAAACTCAAAAAACCCAAAAAGACCCTAAAATCCCTGAAAATCCGTAAAACCCCTGAAAATCCATAAAACATAAAAACCATAAAACCCTAAAAAACCCCTAAAAACCACAAAACCCTAAAAACCCTAAAAACCCCTAAAACCCAAAAAAACCCTTAAAAATACTAAAAACTCTAAAATTCCTTAAAACACCAAAAAATGTTAAAAAACAATAAAAAACTCTAAAAAACCTTAAAATCCCAAAAAATTTCAAAAATTACCATAAAAACCCAAAAGACCCTGTAAACCCTTAAAACCCCAAAAAACCCCAAAAAATCCCTCAAAGTCCCTAAAAACCCTAAAAACTATAAAAACCATAAATATCCTGAAAATATCCTAAAAATATATGGAAACATAAAAACCCCTAAAATACTAAAAAACTCTAAAAACTAAAAAACCTATAATGACCTTAAAAACCCATAAAAATCCCAAAAAACAACTAAAACGAATAAAAACCCTTTAAACCCCTAAAAATGTTAAAAAACTTTAAAAAAGAATAAAAACACTTTCAAACTCAAAAAAACTGTAAAACCCAAAAAAATAAACTAAATACTCTAAAAACCTTAAAAAATTTAAATAACTCTGAAATACCCTAAAAAATATTAAAATCCTTAAAAAACCTAAAAAACCTAAAAACCCAAAAAACCCAAAAAATCCTAAAAAATCTATAAAAATCCATGAAATTATAAATAACCTTAAAACACATAAAACGCCTAGAAACCATAAAAAACCCTAAAAACTCATTAATATCCTAAAAATCCAATAAAACTCTAAAAACACTTAAAACCCCTAAAAACTTTAAAAACATTAAAAAACTCTAAAAAATCTTAAAATCCCTATAAAAATAGAAAAGATGTCGTTGCTCTCTCCTGGGCTCTCTCTCCCGATGCGGAGATTACTAGGGTTTCCTCTTGGAATCCTCTTCGGCGGCTTCGATCTCATCCATTTTGGGTCTCATGAGGTGGATGGATCTCTGTTTAATTGTTCCTCCTCCTTGGTGCGCTTGCGGGAGGCAAGGTGGATACTTGTTGGTGAGGAGATCTGGTGGGTTCCTTTGGGAAAAGGCGGCGATATCTTGGTATGGACTTTGTGGAAAAATTTCTCGGCTTTGGACGATCTGGTCTCTACCCTTCCTCGGGCGCCGTCTCTCTTGCGACGATGCTTCCTTTTACATAGTGGCATCTTTGGTCAACTCACCGGCATCACTGTCAATGGAAAGGTTGGACCTGGTCTTCAGGCGATGGCGCTTCTTATGCTGTTTTGTTTCAGGCTGTTTGTGAGAAATCCAGAGATGATGCTCCATGACCGCGATCTGAGTTCGGGTCCTTGTGGGTGGCTTTTTGGGTTTTGTGACGGGATAATAAGGATGGTGCTCGACACTATTATGGGGGCTTCTGGTTCTACTAAGTGGTTGCAGGGGGAAGCTTGGAGGCTTTGGAGCTCTGGATCTTGGTGGCTTCTTCGGCTTTATGTTAGCTCTTGGCATATGGGTCTGGATGCTATGTCGTGGGTTTTTGGTTTTTCTCATAGGCTTTGGGAGGCGCAGACAAGGTTGGCTTGGCTTTGGGTCATGCAGATTTTATAGGTCTGTGTCTCTGGTCTTTTGGTTCTTTTTCTTGCTGCTGATGAAGGGATTTCCAAGTCATGTCGTGTTATCGCTGCTATATTGGAATATGGCCTTTTGTGTTGTTGCTGCTTTCTGGATTTGCTTTGTGATGTTGCGGGAAGGTACGCTGTTAGAGGCGGTGCAGGTGGTGGTGCTGCTGTATCGCTCGATTGATGGATGGGGCATGTGGAAGAATTGGTTGTGAATCGATGGTGCTGCTTTTTTTTGGTTGTGATTGGTCCGTTTGAGATGTTTGGTCCGGAGGCTCTGGATGCTTGGTTCAGTGATGCTGGTTGCTGGATAGTGAGTAGCGGTGTGTTAGAAAATGGTTGTTTAGGTGGTGATGGACGTTTGACCGAGAGGAATACCCTGGTCTTGGAAAGTGCTGAAGGAGATGCTGATGCTGTAAGTGATTGATGATGGGCTGATGAAGTTGCTGGTGATGGAATTGGTGTTGCTGGATGATTTCTGATGAATGCGGGTTTTGGTGCTGATGGATGCGAGCTGCTGATTGGCTGGGAGGCGCTTTTGGGGAATTTTCTGTTTGTCTACTTTTTTTTGGCTTTGTGTGTCTTTTGTTGGTCTTTCTTTTTTTGGGGTCTTTGGGTTTGGGTTTGTAAAGGGTTTTTGGGTGCGGGTCATTTGACCCCTCCCCTCCCTTGTCTGCTGAGTCTCTTTTTCTTTAATAAATTTTACGGGGGTCGAGAATAGTCCGACCTCACACCGCTTCTGCCCTATAAAAATAAATAACCTTGAAAACCCAAAAAGACCCTCAAAACCTAGAAAAAACCTAAAAACCCTAAAAAACCCCTGAAAAATCCAAAAAACCTTTAGAATCACTAAAAGCCCTAAAAACAATAAAAACTCGAAAAAAGCCCTAAAAATTCATAAAAACGTAAAAAACCCTAAATACCCTAAAAACCCTAAAACCCATAATAACTCTAAAAACATAAAAACCCTAAAAACCCATAAAACCCTAAAAACCACTAAAAACTCTAAAAACCCATAAAACCCCAAAAAACATTAAAATCGTTAAAAAAACCTAAACCCCCCCCCCAAAACCCTACAAAAACTAAAAAAACCCTAAAAACCTAAAAAGACCCTAAAACCCCTGAAAATCCCAAAAATCCCAAAAAAACCCTAAAAACTATAAAGACAAAAAAATCCTACAAAATCCCTAAAAATCCCTAAAAACATAAAAAACCCTAAAAACCCTAAAAACCCCTAAAAACAAAAAAAAACCTTTAAAACCTTTAAAACCCTAAACACCCATAAAAATCCTAAAAAAAATTAAAAACCCTTAAAAATGTTAAACAACTCTAAAAAACCATAAAGCCCAAAAAAACTCAAAAAAACCCAAAAAGACCATAAAACCCTTAAAACCCCTATAAACGCTAAAAACCTTGAAAAACCCCTAAAATGCCTTAAAATCCCTAAAAACCCTAAAAACCCCCAAAAAACCAAAAAAATCATAAAAATCATAAAAATTCCTCGAAATGTAAAAAACTCTAAAAACCAAAAACAAACAAACAAAAACCCTAAAACCCGAAAAAGTCCCTAAAACCCCATAAAACCCTAAAACCAACTAAAAACTCTAAAAACCCTTAAAACCCCTAAAAACATCAAAAACTCTAAAAACCTTAAATAGCCAAAAAACACAAAAAAAAACCCTAAAACCCCCTAAAAATCCTAAAAACCTAGAAAAAACCGAAAAAAACCTCAAAATGCCTAAAAAATCTAAACAACCCTAAAAACATTGAAAATCCTAAAAATTCCCTTAAAATCCCTAAAAACGTAAAAAACCCTAAAAACCCTAAAAACCCCTGAAACCCAAAAAACCCCTAAAAAGTATAAAAAATCAAAAAACCCTTAAAAACCCTAAAAACCAACTAAAACATCTAAAAAATTTTAAACCCATAAAATGTAAAAAAACAATAAAAACTATAAAAATCCTTAAAACCCCAAGAAAACTAAAAAAACCCTAAAACCCAAAAAAAGACCCTAAAAACCTTGTAAATCCCTAAAAACCCTAAAACACATGAAAACCCCTAAAAGCCATCAAAATCCCTAAAAACCCTAAAAAACCAAAAAACCAAAAAACCCTAAAAATCCCTAAAAACGTAAAGAATCCTAAAAACCATGAAAATCCCATAAAAACCATAAAATTCCCTAATTTTTTTTTAAAAAACCCCAAAACCCATAAAAACTATAAAAACCCACTAAGACACTAAAAACCCTTAAAACCCTTAAAAACATTAAAAACATTAAAAACATTAAAAACATTAAAAACATTAAAAAGCTCTAAAAACCGTAAAAACCCAAAAAACTCAAAAAACCCATAAACCCCCAAAAGTCCTTAAAAACCCTAAAAACACCTAAAAATAATAAAAATCCTAAAAATTCCCTAAAAATTCTTCAAATCCTAAAAAATCCTAAAAACCCTGAGAAACCCCTAAAAACAATAAAAACCATAAAAACCCATAAAAACCATAAATACACTAAAAACCCACTAAAAACTAAAAAAATCCTTAAAATCCAAAAAAACATTAAATGGTTAAAAACTCAAAAAACCTTAAAACCCCAACAAAACTGAAAAAAACCCTAAAAACCCATAAAGACCCTAAAAACCCTGAAAATATCTAAATACCCTAAACTCCCTGAAAACCCCTAAAACCCCTCAAAATCCATAAAACCCCTAAAAACCCTAAAAATCTCTAAAAACCTATAAAACCCTAAAAACCCTAAATAACCCCTGAAAACCATAAAACCCCCTAAAAACCTTAAAAAACACCCAAACCCCAAAAACTCCCTAAAAAGCCATTAAAACACTAAAAATCCTTAAAACATCTAAAAACATTAAAAAAGTTAAAAAAAACTCTAAAAAACATTAAAACCACTAAAAAAATCAAAAAAACCCCTAAAAACCCAAAAGACCTAAACCCTAAAAACCCCTAAAAACGCTGAAGAACCCTGAAAACCCTTGAATCCCCTCAAAATCCCTAAAAATCCTAACAACTCTAAAAACCATAAAAATCCTAAAAAATCCCCAAAAATCCCTGAAAACGTAAAAACCCCTTAAAACCCTGAAAACCATAAAACCCCATAAAAACACACTAAAACTCTAAAAACCCTCGAAACTCCTAAAAACGTTGAAAAATGATAAAAAATATAACAAACCTTAAAACCCCAAAAAAACTATAAAAACATGAAAACCCAAAAAAACTCTAAAAACATGAAAGCCCAAAAAAACCCTGAAAATGCCTAAAAACCCTCAAATTTTCAAAAACCCTAAAACCCCTAAAAACCCTAAAAGCCGTAAAATTCCTAAAAAAACACAAAAAAATCCCTTAAAATATAAAAAACCCTAAAAACCCTAAAAAACCCATGAAACCCATAAAAACCCATAAAACCTTAAAAACCCTACAAAATTATAAACCCCCAAAACCACTAAAAACTCCAAAACCATTTAAATCCCTTAAAATTATAAAAAAACTCTAAAAACCGTAAAAACAAAAAAAAAACCTAAAAACCCAAAAAGGACCTAAAAACCCCAAAAGCTCTAAAACCTTAAAAACGCATAAAATGATCAAAATCACTAAAAACACTAAAAAAACCTAAAACCATAATGAACCTAAAATCCCTAAAAATCCTTGAAAATTTAAAAAACCTAAAAACCTCTGAAATCTAGAAAAACCCCTAAACACCTTAAAAACCCTAAAAATCCATAAAAACACTAAAAACACTAAAAATCCTTAAAACCCGTAAAAAATTTAATAAAATATAAAAACCCTAAAAAAATCCCAAAAATTCCCAAAAAACATAAAAAACCTTAAAAACCCCTAAAAACCATAAAAATCCCTAATAACTTAAAAAACCATAAAAACCCTAAAAACCACTAAAAACTCTAAAAACCATTAAAAACCCTAATGGTCTTAAAAATGTTTAAAAACTCTAAAAGCATTTAAAATCCTAAAAACTTTTAAAAAACCCTAAAAGACCCTAAAGCCCTGAAAACCACTCAAAATCCCCAAAATCTCTAAAACCCCTAAAAACTCAAAAAACCCTAAAAGCCCCAAAGTCCCTAAACATCCCAAAAAACCCTAAAACCCCTAAAAACTAGAAAAAACCCCATAAAACCCTCAAGATATCTAAAAACCATAAAAATATCTAAAAACCATAAAAATCCTTAAAAAAATAGAAAAATGTTAAAAAATAATAATAAACATTTAAAACCCTGAAAAGTAAAAAAACCCTAAAACCCAAAAAGAACCTAAAAACCCCAAAAAACCTTAAAACCTTGAAAACCCCTAAAAAATATGAAAATCCTTAAAAACCCTAAAAACTATAAATTCCTAAAAACCTCAATATATCCGATAAAATGTAAAAAACCTTAAAACCCCAAAAAACCTTGAAATCCATAAAAACCCCTAAAACCATAAAAATCCTCAAAAACCATAAAAATCCGGAAAAACATAAAAAACCTTAAAACCTAAAAAAAACCACTAAAACCAGGAAGACCCCTGAAAACCTTAAAAACCCAAAAAACACATAAAAACCCTAAAAACCGCTAAAAAATCTAATACCCCTAAAAACGTTAAAAACTGTAAAAAACCTTTTAAACCCTAAAAACTCAAAAATGCCCTAAAAATCCAAAATAACCCTAAAAACCCTAAAAACCCTGAAAAATCCTACTACTCCTCAAAATCCCTAAAACCCCTAAAAACCATAAAAACCATAAAAATCCAAAAAACCCTAAAAATCCCAGAAAACGTAAAACCCAAAAAACCCTAAAAAACCCCGAAATATCATAAGCCCTAAAAACCCACTAAAAACTCTAAAAACCCTTCAAACCCCCAAAAATGTTAAAAAATTGTAAAAAACCTTAAAAACCCTAAAAACACAAAAAACCCTAAAAACCTTGAAAACCCTAAAAAACATCCAAAAACCCTCAAAATCCATAAAAACCCTAGAAATAAGAAAAATACTAAAAAAGCCTTAAAAATCTCGCAAAACGTAAAAACCCTTAAAAATGCTAAAAAACCCCATAAAAACATAAAACCCCTAAAACCTTAAAAATAATAAAAATCCATAAAAAACATAAAACCACTAAAAACTCTAAAAACCCTTAAAACCAAAAAAACCTTAAAAATGTTAAAAACATTAAAAAACTTTAAAACCCATAAACTCTCAAAAAGAACCATAAATCCCAAAACGACTCTAAAAACCCTGAAAACCCCATAAAAACTCTAAAAATCATGAAAAATCCTAAAACCATCAAAATCCATAAAAACGCTAAAAAACAATAAAAACAATAAAAACCCTAAAATACTTAAAAATCATAAAACCCCTAAAAACAATGGAAACCCTATAAACCCTCATAAACCACTAAAAACTATAAAAACCCTTAAAACCCAAAAAAACATTAAAAAGGTTAAAAATTATAAAAACCTTAAAAACCCTAAAAAACTAAAAAAATCCCTAACACCTAAAAATACCCTAAAAACTCTAAAAACCCCTAAAAATCCGTAAAACCCCAAAAAATCCCTAAAACCGCTAAAAACCCTATAAACTATAAAAAAACCTAAAAAAGCCCTAAAAATCCCTTAAAAGGTAAAAACTCTAAAAACCCTGAAAACCCCCAGAAATCCATTAAACCCCGACAAACTTTAAAAACCATAAAAACCCAAAAACGCCCAAAAAAACAACTAAAAACACTAGAACCTCGTAAAACCCTAAAAATGTTAAAAACATTAAATTCACTAAAAAACCTTTAAAACCCTAAAAACTCAAAAAATGCTAAAAACTCAAAAGTATCCTAAAACCCCTAAAAACCCTGAAAACCCCAAAGTAACCTCAAAATCATGAAAAACCCTAAAAACCACAAAAATCTATAAAAATCCTAAAAGTGCCCTAAAAATCCCTAAAAACGTAAAACCCCCTAAAAACCCTGAAAATCTTAAACCCCCTAAAAACCATAAAAACCCTAGAAACCCATAAAACCCCCAAAAACCAACTAAAAACTCTAAAAAACCTTAAAATCTCTAAAAATGTTAAAAAACACTTAAAAACCTTAAAAACCATAAAAATTACAAAAGAAAAAAGACCATAAAACCCTAAAACCCTAAAAACCCTAAAAAACCCCTAAAAACCCTCAAAATAACTAAAAACCCTAAAAACACTAAAAACCATAAAAATCCTAAAAAAATCCCTAAAAATCCCTAAAATTGTAAAAAAAAACCCTAAAAACCAAAAAAACCATGAAAAACTTAAAACCCCTAAAAACCTTAAAAACCCCTAAAAACCTTGGAAAATATTGAATCTTCTTAGATCTTCGATGCTGGATCCTCGCTCCTTCCCATTTCTTGGTGACGTTGGCACATTCAGGCTTCAACGACTTTGGAGGTTTCATGATCTATTGTGGTTTCAGATCATCTTGATTTGACTAGGGAAGAAGCAAACGACTCCTTAGCAGTCAAAATCCCTTCTGGGCAGTGTATTAGGGTTACTTTTGTAGATCTGGGGTCACAGATAGGTTAGCGGGGTCATGGGCCTCAATGGAGAAGAAGTTTGAATCGATGGAACGAGTTTGGTCTCATCGATGGTCGGTCGCCTTCTCTGGTTTTCTGCTTTGATGTTTGGTTTCTTCACCGATGGCGCTTCAAATATGGTATGTTGTCTCTTCTACGGTGTTGATCCTGCAACTGTTTGATGTGTTGGTGGCTTGTGGATTATGTTTCCTATGGTTTAGAAGGTACATTATTTACCTAATATTATGGATTTTTTTGATGGTGTATTGGTCTGTTGGCTAGGCGTTTCATCTAGTTAGGGGTTTTTAATCTTCGATTAAGATGATTCTGGATTTATCGATATTTTTGATGCTGTTGTGGCAATTGGTGAGTGCCGATGCGAGAGATAGGTTGTCTGTTGCTGCTCGTTTATGAGGTGTGGAAGGAGATGTTGGTTTTCGAAAATGGTGGCACTGGATGCTAATTGTTGATGGGATAGGATGTGATGAAGCTGATGTTAATGTGTTTGGTGTCAGTTGCTCTATGTTGTTGGTGATGGATCTTCTTGGTGAGGAGGTGCTGGAGGCTGATGATGCTGGTGGTTTTGCATTGCTGGTGGTTGATCTGCTTGGAAAGGAGGCAATGGATGATGATAACGGTGCTACGGGATGGTTGATGTTTGGCTGGGATGTGATGAAGCTGGCATTTTTGAGTTTTGTGCTGCTGGTGGTGGATCTTTTTAGTGAGGAGGTGCTGATTACTAGATCTTGTGACATTGGATGCTAGTCGTTGCTTGGTTGTGAGCTGCTGGATGTGGGTTACTGCTTGGATGGGAAGTGATGAAGGTGTGGTAGTTGGTTGTTGCTGGTATTTTGGGATTATGAATAATGCTATTTGTATTTGCTGTGGTGGGTGATTTTGGTGTTTTGAGCTACTGGTTGCTAGTCGCTGATTGGTTGGAAGGTGATGATGATGCTTGCTGATGGATGCTGTGATGGTGATTGGCATTGTGGCTATTGGAGGTTGGTGTTTATGGGTTTGTGGAGCTGAAGCTGGTTTTGTGTTTGGTTTGTTGTGTCTTTTTCTTTCTTTGTTTTCTTTTTTGGGACTGTCTTTGGGTATGGGTCGTTTGACTCAGCCCCTCCCTTTTCTGCTGCGTCTCTTTTTCTAATAAATTTTGGGGGGGTCGGGAATAGTTTGTCCCTACACCTATCTTTCCCAAAAAACCCATAAAAACCCTAAAAACCCACTAAAAACTCTAAAAGCCCTCTAAACCCCAAAAAATTATAAAAACGTTGAAAACTATAAAAAACAATAAAACCCTAAAAACAAAAAAACCCTAAAAACCCAAAATAGACCCTAAAACCCCAAACCCATAAAAAACCTGAAAAACCCTAAAACCCTTCAAAATCCCCAAAAACACTAAAACCCCATAAAAACCATAAAAATATTAAAAAAATCCCTAAAAATATAAAACTCATAAAACCCTAAAACCCTTGAAAACTAGAAAACCCCTAAAAACCATAAAAAACAATAAAATCCCATAAAATCCCAAAACCCAATAAAAACTCTAAAAGCCCAAAAAACGTTAAAAACTCTAAAAAAATATTAATACCCTTAAAAAATTTCCAAAAAACACTAAAACCCAAAAATACCCTAACAACCCCTAAAAACCTTAAAAACCCTAAAAAACACTAAAAATCTCTACAACCCTAAAAAACTATAAATACCCTAAAAACCAAAAAAAAATCTAAAAAGGCCCTAAAAATACCTGAAAACATAAAAAACCCTAAAACCCCTAAAAACCATAAAAACTCCTAAAAACCTTTAAAATACTAAATAACTATAAAAACCCTAAAGCCCACTAAAACACTACAAACCCCTGAAACCCCTAAAAATATAAAAAAATGTTAAAAAATCTAAAAAACCTGAAAATGAAAAAAACTAAAAAAAACCCTAAATACCCAAAAAGACCCTAAAAATCCTGAAAAATCCTACAAAACCTAAAAACCCATAAAACCCTCAAAATCAATAAAAACCAAAAAAACCCAAAATACCACAAAAATCCTAAAAAATCCCAAAAAAAATCCCTAAAAACAAAATAACCCTAAAAACCCTGAAAATCCCCTATGATGCAAGACGCACAGGGTGGCCCGATCTTCACGGCATAGGGCGGCGGATGATGGATGCGGTTTGGGGCTAAGTGACGGGTGAAGGGTATGGATAGTGGAAGCAAGTAGTCAACCAACGCTATATGGAGCGTGACCTACTACTTAGACAACACACTCAAGGGAGGGGTGTGATGGCCAATCCACACAACAACACACTTGGGTTGAGGCACGGAATTGGGGGCTTTGTGATCTGGATCACCAATCTAACTTGTAGCTTGACAAGGCAAGAATGCACAAGAGAAAGGTAAATTTGGAACAATCCTCACACAACGGAGAGAAACAAAGCATAATCTCTCAATTAGAATCTTGAATGCCAATACAATGCCATGGGGTGGCTATTTATAGCCAAGGGGGTGATACAATGGTCAAGGGTCTAATACCTTAAAGTCATAAAGTCTAAACCTACCTTGTCCCCTTAAAAGTTAAAATGATAAAAGCTAACAAAGACTTTTGGAAAAGAAGCACACAAATTTCCAACATAGCCCACCGGATTTGACTTTGAGTGCATAGCCCATTGGATTTGACTTTGGTGTCCAAAGATGCCATTTCTAGAATCCTCCATGTGGGCAAGGCCTCCAAATTCGTGCAACCATGTGGGCCAAGCTTTAATCATCAATTTTGGGCTTGAATAAGTGATATTATAGGCTCATTTTCTCCATCCATGCAAGGTAATACCCATTGGGCCTTTAATGAAGCAAGATGAGCGCCCATTGAAGCATTCAACCTCTTTAATCTTCCTCGTGTCATTGGGCCTTGCAAATCCAATTCCTCCACCCGATCAATCGACTCTGTGCCTTCCACATGGTTCGCATCATCCTCCCCCTCTTGAAAAGGAGTCTCCCTCGACTCTTCATCCTCTACACCCAAAAAAGGAGAAAGACCAGAAACATTGAAAGTGGCACTTACACCATACTCACCTGGAAAAGCTATCTTGTAAGCATTGTTGTTAATCTTCTCAAGCACTCGGAATGGTCCATCGCCTCGTGGCATGAGTTTTGATTTCTTCTTTTCAGGGAATCTTTCCTTCCGCATATGAATCCAAACCAAGTCACCGGGATCGAACAACATTTGCTTGCGACCCTTGTTTGCACGATACATATATTTTTGGGTCATCCGCTCGATATTTAACCTTGCCTTTTCATGGATTTTCTTGATGAATTCTGCATGCCCTTTTGCATCCATATTAACTGCTTATTGTAAAGGAAAAGGAACTAGATCAATAGGCGCAAGGGGGTTAAAGCCGTAAACTATTTCAAATGGAGAATATTGAGTAGTGGAATGCTTGGCCCTGTTATATGCGAATTCCACATGTGGCAGACACTCCTCCCAATTCTTGATATTCTTTTTGACAATTGTTCGCAGAAGGGATGATAGTGTGCGATTCACCACCTCCGTTTGCCCATCGGTTTGTGGATGAAAAGTAGTGGAAAATAATAACTTTGTACCGAGTTTTCTCCACAAGGTCTTCCAAAAGTAACTAAGAAATTTTGTGTCTCGATCCGACACAATGGTCCTTGGCATTCCATGATTCTTGACTACTTCCTGAAAGAAAAGTGTTGCAATGTTAGTGGCATCATCTGTTTTGTGACAGGGAATAAAATGTACCATTTTTGAAAACTGATCCACCACAACAAAAATGGAATCTCTCCCCCTCTTGCTCCGTGGTAACCCCACAATAAAGTCCATTGATATGTCCTCCCAAGGGGTGTTGGGAATTGGGAGAGGAAGATATAGTCCATGTGGGTTTAGCTTTGATTTGGCTTTATGGCAAACAATGCACTTTCCCACAAATTTCTCAACATCTCTAGATATCCTGGGCCAATAAAAATGCTCACTAAGAACACTTAGAGTTTTTGAAACACCAAAATGCCCCATTAACCCACCCGAATGTGACTCCTTTAGTAAAAGTAAATGGATAGAGCAATTAGGAATGCAAAGCTTATCAATCCTAAATAAGAATCCATCATGTAAATAGAACTTTTCCCAACTAACTCCAGGTTTACAATGTTCATAAGGTTCTCTAAAATCACTATCAGTGGCATATAAATCCTTAATGTATTCAAAACCAAGAAGTTTTGAATCCAACAAGGATAAAAGAGAATATCTACGTGAAAGTGCATCAGCCACAGTATTTTCTTTACCCTTTTTATGCTTGATAACATATGGAAATGATTCAATGAATTCCAGCCATCTAGCATGTCTCCTATTTAGTTTATGTTGGATCCTAAGGTATTTAAGAGCCTCGTGATCAGAATGGATCACAAATTCTTTAGGCCAAAGATAGTGTTGCCATGTTTCGAGTACTCTAAACAATGCATACAACTCTTTATAATATGTAGCATAGTTTAGAGTTGGGCCATTTAACTTCTCACTAAAATAAGCAATAGGCTTACCTTCTTGCATGAGTACTCCTCCTATGAGAATTCCGCTTGCATCACATTCAATTTCAAAGGTCTTACCGAAGTCTGGAAGTGCAAGTAGAGGGGCATGGGTGAGTCTCTCCTTTAGTGCATGGAAGGTTTTTTCTTGAGTTGTCCCCCATTTGAAAGGAACATTCTTCTTTGTCAATTCATTCAGTGGTGCTGCTAGTGTGCTGAAGTCTTTCACAAATCTCCTGTAAAAACTAGCAAGCCCATGAAAACTTCTTACCTGTCCAACGGAGGTTGGAGTTGGCCTTTCTTGTATTGCTTTGATCTTCTCAGTGTCCACTTCAACTCCATTTCCACTCACAACAAATACAAGGAAAACAATCTTATCGAGACAAAATTCACACTTTTTTATGTTTCCAAACAGTTTTTCTTTCCTTAACACCTCTAGGACTTTTCTCAAGTAATCTACATGCTCATGCAAAGTCCTACTATACACCAGAATATCATCAAAGTAAACTACCAAAATTTTCCAATATATGCACGTAAGACATGATTCATTAACCTCATAAATGTGCTAGGTGCATTGGTGAGACCAAAGGGCATGACTAACCATTCATAAAGTCCATGTTTTGTCTTAAATGCAGTTTTCCACTCATCTCCTTCTTTCATCCTAATTTGATGGTAGCCACTTCTTAAATCAATTTTTGAGAAAATAGTTGAACCATTTAATTCATCTAGCATATCATCTAACCTAGGGATAGGATGATGATACCTGCCCGTGATGTTGTTGATGGCTCTACAGTCAATGCACATTCTCCATGTTCCATCCTTCTTTGGTACTAGAAGCACCGGTACCGCACAAGGACTAAGACTCTCTCTCACATACCCCACATTCAACAACTCTTGAACTTGCCTTTGAATTTCTTTTGTCTCCTCTGGGTTGGTGCGATATGCTGGGCGGTTCGGTAGTGATGCTCCAGGTATGAGGTCAATTTGATGCTCAATACCTCTAATGGGTGGCAAACCCGGTGGCACCTCTTCGGGAAACACATCTTCAAATTCCTGCAACAAAGACTCAACAACATGTGGCAAAGAAGATGTTAAGTCGTTAGTGTTCAACATCACCTCTTTGTACATAAGTACTAAGAGATTTTGTTGAGAAATCAAAGCTTCATTAACCTAACTCTTTTTTGCCAACATCACACTTTTCTCTCCTCTCAAATATTTTTCCCCTCTTGATTTTTCTTTGTTCTCCATTTCTTTGCTTCTCTCATTTTCTATTTTTCCCTCATTCTCTCCTTTTTCATTTTCTCTCTTTTTTTCCTCATAAATCTTTTTTTTCTTTTCTCCCAAAATGCGATCTTCCAGAATTTGCTTGGGGGACATGGGGTTGAGGTTTATAGGTTCCCCTCGGAGTACAAAAGAGTGACGGTTCAAGAAACCATCATGAGTAACACGTCGATCGTACTACCGTGGTCGACCCAACAACAAGTGGCACGCCTTCATAGGAACAATGTCGCACAATACCTCATCTTTGTACTTACCGATGGTGAACAATACCTTCACTTGCTTGGTGACCTTCAGATCCCCACAATCATTCAACCACTGAAGTCGGTATGGATTTGGATGCCTTAAAGTCAGGAGTCCCAACTTCTCCACCAACTCGGTGCTCGCCACATTGCTACAACTTCCACCATCAACAATAACACTACATACCTTCCCATTGATCTTGCATCGTGTATGGAAAAGGTTCTCCCACTGCTCCTTTTCTCCAATGGTCATTTGTGCACTTAAAACTCTTCTAGTGACAAGAATCTCGCCATATTCTGCAAATTCTCCATTTTCAATTTCTGGAGATTCATCTTCCTCCTCTTCGGAGCTCTCTCCATCGGTCTCCCATTCTCCATACTTGTTGATGATCATGGTGCGACGGTTTGCGAATTCACTAGCAATGTGACCCCTTCCTTGACATTTAAAACACCGAATATCCCTATTCCTGGTTTGGTTAGCCTCAAAAGTAGGTTTCTTAGGTGGAAGAATTACCTTGTCACTTTTGCGATCAACCACCTCTTTTGCCTTTGATGGTTCTCCAATCTCCTTCCTTGAATTTCTCCATGGTGTGAAAGGGGTAGTGGGTTTCCTCATGTTGCTCCTCCTTTTGATTTGTTTCTCGATCTTGGTGGCTTGGTGGATCATATCTTATATCTCTACATGGTGGTACATCTCCACTTGATCCGCAATCTCCCAATTGAGACCATGTAAAAACTGCACCATGGTTGCCTTCAGATCCTCCTCAACGTTTGCCCGAATCATGGAAATTTTCATCTCCTTATAGTAGTCTTCTACACTCTTACTCCCTTGGATGAGGCGTTGAAGTTTTTTGTGGAGATCTCTATGGTAATGTGTGGGAACAAACCGCTTCCACATGGTGAACTTCATGTCTTCCCAAGTGTTGATGGGACGTCCACCATATCTAGACCTCTCCTTTTGAACTTGATCCCACAAAATTAAAGCATAATCAGAAAATCCAAGGGAAGAAAGTTTGACCTTTTTGTCCTCGGAATATGCATGGCATGAAAAGACATGCTCGATCCGCATCTCCCACTCCAAGTATGCTTCCGGATCGCTTTTCCCAAGAAAAGAAGGGACCTTCACCTTGATCCCGCCAAGTAGGTCATCATCATGTTGTCTCCTTTGGCCTCCTCTCGGTTGTTGGTACAACCTCCTCCTTTGTGGGACTTCATCAAGATCATCATCAAAGTTCACCATCTCTTCCTCCATGATGTGGGGACGACGTGGTGCGGGAGCGCGTCGTGGGTTATCATGGAACATCTTTGGGCTTGGTGTATTCTCCAATTCATCAATCCTCTCATGTAAAACCTCCAACTTCTGATCAAGAAGCTTCTCGAAGTGGCTCACCAAAGCTTGCATTTGGAATTGTGTAGCTTCAGGTGCGGGAGATCTACTTCGACTTCCTTCATCACTAACATGAGCAATTTTCTTCCCACGATCTTCTGCCATGATAATTTACACAAACACAAACACACACAATGATACACACTCACTCACACACGCGAGATGTACACACTCACACAAGATGTACACACTCACACACACAAAGATACACACTCACGCACGCAATATATAGACACTCACACGCACAAGATGTACACACAGACGCACACAACAAGATGCACACACTCACACACACAAGATATATATATATTTTTTGCTTATTTCTCTCCACTCTCAAAACTCAATTTGAATCCCAAGCTCTTATGAAATATAGTACCTTGTTTAGGGCGATCAAGTGCCACCAATTCCTCCCCAATCAAGATTGTGTCGGGGGATGGTTTAATACAATCCGCTTGAGTGGTAAGGGGTTTAACAATGGTAAAGGGTCAAAAAAGGGTGGAAAGAAGGGGTAGATAGGTGGATTGTGGGTTTTGCCCGATTGTGCAAGATAAGATAAATGAATAACAATATGAGCCAAATACAAAATGGGGATGAAGTAAAATGATGGAAAAAGTTATATATGGAAATAGAAAGTGCTAATAAGGTAAAGCACAAAGGAGTAATTATATCCGCTCTTTTTTTTTTGCTTTTTTTTTTCAATTCTCCCCAAAAAGTGTTGTGCTTGGAGTTTTAAAGCACAAGATGATTGAACGGAGAGTAAGACAATTTTTTTTCTTTTTTTTCGAAATCTCTCAAATAAAGGATGTGCTTAATTTTGAAAAGCACAAAATGATGAGTTGAGAGAATTTTTTTTTACCGGATACAAATCACATATAGAGAATTAAATGCGGAAAGAAGATGAATGAAAATTTGGCTCAATTTATAATAATCCAAGCTTACACAAACTAGGACAATTCGGGAGGCTTTCAAGAAAAATGGATTTTTTTTGTTGAATGGGTGAATAATACGGAAAGATAAGGAGGGTAATGGATAGAATTAAAGTAAATGAAGGGATAGACGCCTATCGTGTCAACCGGAGCTCTGATACCAACTGATGCGAGACGCACGGGGTGGCACGATCTTCACGACATAGGGCGGAAGATGATGGATGTGGTTTGGGGCTAAGTGACGGGTGAAGGGTATGGATAGTGGAAGCAAGTAGTCAACCAACGCTATATGGAGCGTGACCTACTACTTAGACAACGGACTCAAGGGAGGGGTGTGATGGCCAATCCACACAACAACGCACTTGGGTTGAGGCACGGAATTGGGGGCTTTGTGATCTTGGATCACCAATCTAACTTGTAGCTTGACAAGGCAAGAATGCACAAGAGCAAGGGAAATTTGGAACAATCCTCACACAACGGAGAGAAACAAAGCATAAGCTCTCAATTAGAATCTTGAATACCAATACAATGCCATGGGGTGGCTATTTATAGCCAAGGGGGTTATACAATGGTCAAGGGTCTAATACCCTAAAGTCATAAAGTCTAAACCTACCTTGTCCCCTTAAAAGTCAAAAAGATAAAAGCCAACAAAGACTTTTGGAAAAGAAGCACACAACTTTCCAACATAGCCCACCGGATTTGACTTTGAGTGCATAGCCCACCGGATTTGACTTTGGTGTCCAAATATGCCATTTCTAGAATCCTCCATGTGGGCAAGGCCTCCAAATTCGTGCAACCATGTGGACCAAGCTTTAATCATCAATTTTGGGCTTGAATAAGTGATATTATAGGCCCATTTGCTCCATCCATGCAAGGTAATACCCCTTGGGCCTTTAATGAAGCAAGATGAGCGCCCATTGAAGCATTCAACCTCGTTAATCTTCCTCGTGTCATTGGGCCTTGCAAATCCAATTCCTCCACCCGAGCAATCGACTCTGTGCCTTCCGCATGGTTCACATCACCCTAAAAACCCCTAAAAACCTAAAAACCCCAAAACACCCATAAAAAACATAAAAACCCACTAAAAACTCTAAAAACCATTAAAAACTCAAAAAGAACCCTAAAAACCTAAAAAATACACTAAACCCCCCCAAAAAACTGTAAAAACACTAAAAACCCATGGAAAACCCAAAAACAATCCTCAAAATCCCTAAAAACTTGAAAAAAACCCTAAAAACCCTAAAAAATTAAAAAACCTTAAAAATCATTGAAAACGTAAAAAATCGTGAAAACCCTGAAACACCCCTGAAAACCATAAAAACACCTAAAAACCTTAAAACCCCTAAATGCTCATAAAAATCCAAATAAATTGCTAAAAACTGTAAAAACTCTTAACACCCCTAAAGATGTAAAAAATGTTAAAATACTCTAAAAAACCTTAAAACCCTTCAAATACCATAAACCCCCTAAAAATTCGCTAAAAACTCAAAAAACCCATAAAAACCCTGAAACCCCTAAAAACCCCCAAAATCCATAAAAACATAAAAATTGTAAAAACCATATAAATCACAATAAAACCCTAAAAATCCCTGAAAACATAAAAAACCCAAAAACCCCTGAAAACCCCTGAAATCTAGAAAACCCCTAAAAACCCATAAAAACCCTAAAAAACCAATAAAAACTCTAAAACTCTTAAAACCCCTAAAAAAATTAACAAATATTAAAAACCCTAAAAAACCACAAAACCCCTAAAAAATCAAAGAAACGTTGAAAAACGAAAAGACCATAAAAATCCTGAAAACCATAAAAATCCAAAAAACCCTAAAATCCCTAAAAATGTAAAAAACCCTGAAAACCCCCTGAAAATCATAAAACCCCCTGAAAACCATAAAACCCCCTAAAAACCTTAAAAGAAAATAAATACCCATAAGACCCATAAAACCCCACTAAAAACTCTCAAAACCCCTAAAAACTATAAAAATGTTAAAGAACTCTTAAAAACATTTGAACTCTAAAAAACTCAAAAAACCAGTCAAGACCCAGAACCCTACAAACCCAAAAAAAGTAAAAACACCTAAAGAACCTTCAAAAATCCTAAATACCCTCAAAATTCCAAAAAATCAAAAAAAAAACACTAGAAACCATAAAAATCTTTAAAAAACCCTAATTTTTTTTGAAAATGTAAAAACCCCTAAAAAACTAAAAAAACCTAAAAACCCCTAAAAACCTTAAAACCCCTAAAAACCCACAAAACCCCTAAAACCCACTAAAAACTCTAAAAACCCTTAAAAATCCAAAAAATGTTAAGAACTCTAAAAACCCTTAAAAACCCTAAAAAGTCAACAAAAAACCCTAAACCCCCAAAAGACCTTAAAAACCTTCAAAATCCATAAAATCCCAAAATAACCTAGAAAACCCTTAAACGCCTCAAAATTCCTCAAAACCCTAAAAACCATAAAAATCCTAAGAAATCCCTAAAAATCCCTAAAAACGTAAAAAAACCCTACAAACCAAGAAAAACCCCTGAAAACCATAAAAACTCCAAAAAACCTTAAAAAAAACTAAAAACCCATAAAAACCCTAAAAATATACTAAAAACTCTAAAACCCTCAAAACCCCTAAAAACGTTAAAAAATCTAAAAAACATTAAAAACTCTAAAAAGTCAAAAAATAACCCTAAAACCCCAAAAAACCCCTAAAAACTAGAAAAACATAAAAACCTTAAAAAACCAAGAAAAAAACTAAAACCCCTCAAAATCCATAAAAACCCTAAATACCCCCAAAACAATAAAAATCATAAAAAAGACCTAAAACTCCCTAAAAAGGTAAAAACCCCTAAAAAACCCTTAAAACCATAAGACCCCTAAAAGCCTTAAAAAACCCTAAAAACCCATAAAACCCCTAAAACCCCAATAATAACTGTAAAACCCTTTAAACCACTAAAAACATTAAAAAAATTAAAAACATTGAAAAAATTAAAACCCTTAAAACCTTAAAACCCCCTAAAAACCAACCAAAACCCAAAAACCAATAAAAACTCAAAAAACCCTAAAACCCCTAAATAACTAAAAAGAACCCTAAAAACCCAAAATGACACTAAAAACCATTAAAACCCCTAAAAATCATGAAAACCCCTAAACCCCTAAAAACAATAAAAATTGTAAAAAATCCCCCAAATCCTTGAAAACTTAAAAAAACCCTAAGAACTCCAAAAAAAATAAAACCCCCTAAAAAACTCTAAAAACCCTAAAAACCCTAAAACACCACTAAAAACACAAAAAACCCTTAAACCACATAAAACATTAAAACTAGTAAAATCTATAGAAACCTTAAAATCCTAAAAAACTCAAAAAACCCTAAAACCCATAATAACCCTGAAAACCCCCAAAACCCCTAAAAACCCTGAAAAACACAAAAAATCCTCAAAATCCCTAAAAAAAATAAAAACCCTAAAAGCCATAAAAATCATAAAAAATCCCTAAAAATACTTGAAAATGTGAAACACTAACAAACCTGAAAACCCCATAAAAAAAACTAAAAACCATTAAAACCCTAAGACCTAGAAAAGAACCTAAAAACCATTAAAAACTCTAAAAATCCTTAAAACCCATAAAAACATTAAAAAAACTCTAAAAACCTTAAAGTCCCTAAAAAACCAAAAAAAAAACCCTAAAACCCCAAAAGACCCTAAAAACCTTCAAAATCCCTAAAAAGACTAAAAACCATAAAAAACCTTAAAACCCCACAAAATCTCTAAAAACCATAAAAATCCAAAAAAACCCTAAAAATACCTAAAAATATAAGACCCTAAAAAACTTGAAAAACCATTGAAAATAATAAAAACCCCTAAAAACCATAAAAATCCCTAAAACCCATAAAAAACCCTAAAAATAAAAGCTTGAAAAACCTCTTAAAACCCCTAAAAATGTTAAAAACTCTAAAAAACATTAAAACCCCTAAAAATGATATAACCCATAAAAACCCAAAAGACCATAAAAATTCAAAAAACCCCTAAAATCACTAAAACCCTTAAAATCCCTAAAAACCTAAAAAACCCTAAAAACCTAAAAATCCTAAAAAATCCCAAAAGATCCCTAAAAATGTAATAAAACCTATAAAACCTGAAAAACCATAAAAAACATAAAAACTCATAAAACCCCTAAAACCCACTAAAAACTCTAAAACCCTTAAAATCACTTAAAATGTTAAAATCTCTAAGATACCTTAAAACCCCAAAAAACTCAAAAAGTACCCTAAAACCCCAGAAATACACTAAAATCACTGAAAATCCCCAAAACCCTAAAAACTCGGGAAAACCCCTAAAACCCCTCAAAATCCCTAAAAACCTAAAAAACCACATAAAACCACAAAAATCCTTAAAATCCCTAAAAATGTTTGAAAATGTAAAAAGCCCTGAAAACCTCCTAAAAACTATAAAAAACCTTTAAAATGTTAAGAAACTGTTAAAACCTAAAACCCACTAAAAACTCTAAAAACCCTTAAAACCTTTAAAAACATTGAAAAATATTAAAAAAGTCTAGAAAACCTTAAAACACTAAAAAATTCAAAAAAACCCTAAAAACATAAAAAGACCCTAAAAACCCTAAAAAACCATAAAACCCATAAATATCCTAAAAATCCCTAAAAATCCCCCAAAAATAAAAAAAACACTAAAACCCCAGAAAACTATGAAAATCCTTAAAATCCTTAAAAATCTAATAACATAAAAACCCATGAAAACCCCCGAAACCATAAAAACCCAAAAAATATTTATATACCCTAAAAACCCATAAAACCCTAAAAAACTCTAAAAACCCTTAAAACCCCTAAAACATTAAAAATTGTTAAAAACTCTAAAAAACATCAAATCCATAAAACACTCATAAAAACCCAAAAAAACCCTAAAACCCTCAAAATCCCTAAAAGCTGATATGATACCATATGGGTGTGCGATATTTGTTGGTGAAAATGAGGAAAACACAAGGGATGAAATGGGAGAAATTGATAACAAATTAATGTGAAGGAAATTAAAGGGGAGGGGCTGATCAATTTGGACCCCAAGGAGACTTTACCCTTAAAAATCTAATTATAAATCGCCATAAAAGTTGACCACTCCTTTGATAAGATTTACTTGTATTCATTAAAGAACACAAGAAACACAATCATCTTAATTCTAGAAAACAATCAAATTCATAATTCACCTTAAAGGGGTATAATGAGGTTTCTTTTTATATCCAAATAAGAGAGATACAAGTCAAAATACCTATCTCTCAAAATTCTAAATCCTAAAAACAAATTTTGACTTTGTTTACACATTACCATGACTTTAGGGGACAAGATATCCAACAAAAAGACTTTTTGGGATTACCCCAAAGATTTTGAAGCTTCCCATCATGACTTTGGAGACAAGGCCCCCAACACTTTTGAATTTGGAGATTTCATTGATGAAAGTGGATATAAATTCATGGGATCCTTTGGGTGGGCCATTAAGGTTAACTTTTGGGATTTAATAAGTGTTATTAAATGCCCATTTTCTCCTACCATGAATTCATGTTGGGCCTCCTCCCATACTATATCATATCATTTGGTATCAGTTCTAGGCAATGAAAACCAGGTTCTTTCAGTTTTTTATTTCTCCCATCATTTTCTTCTTCTTCTTCCATTTTCGACCATCACCAAATCTATCCGCAAATTTCTTCATCCATTTAATCAACTTTTCCTTTGATTTTATGGATGTATAGTGTGTAATTTTAATAGTTCAGGATCTCATATTTATTCTTGATTTGTAAAAATTGAAATTTGACACATATATTTGGAGATATAGCCAAATCAATTGGTACTATAGATTCACACTTGTGAAATATAATTATCACCAAAACGGATTCCAATCGAGTTTGAAGTTCAATTTATCTCACCCTTTTACATCATTTCAATAATATTAGAGAATTATGACATTTTTCATCTATTGTACATTGATAACCACAAACACAGTCATTGTATCTCATTTCTTGATTATTGAGAAGCAAAAAAATAAAAATAATAAAAATAATTCTCATTTGAAACGTTGTGTTCGCTCATTTAGTCAAAAATTTGATTGCATTTTTCTTATCCACCATCTTCTTTCCTTCATCCATATCCAACCATCAACCATAAAAATTTCTCCAATTTCACTTTACATCCCATATTTCTTAAACTCCAATGATTGAAACCCCTTTTAAAATTTCTGGTTTTTAATGTTTTCCCTGAATTTATTGATTATTACTAGTTTTCTTCTTGATTCTATTTAATAACATGTGTAGGAATAAATTTGTTGTTCTAGAATGTGTGAGGAACCTTTATATAGATTAAAAAAAGAGAAATAGTGTGTGAGGAATTAAATAAAATGACAAGTGAGGGAGAAATAAGTGAGATCAACCTCAAATTATTCATGAAAGTTTTCGCTAATGAATTTAAAAGATTGAATGCTAGGTTGTATTATTTGAAAATTTCCTCAACTTCAAAGGTTCCATGAAGTCAATATTTTGATGAAGGTGATTATTATTGATATGATTTCAAATATTCATCTCCTAGGTGTGGGAAACATGGTTCTAGAAGAGAAAGTGACTTGGGAAGAATCAAAATGAAACTTACATCATTTTTGGGGAAGAGTGACCTGGATCTTTATTTGGAGTGGGAGTGGAAGGTAGAACATGTGTTTAGAATTCACAATTACTCAGAGGAGAAGAAGGTAAAGTTGGAATCACTTGAGTTCAATTACTATGCAAGTATTTGGTGAGGACAATTACAATTAAATCGATGGTGGCATGGAGAATGTATAATTCAGACTTGAGAATGAATGAAGATAGTAATGCGCAAAAGGTACATTTCTAGTCATTACTATCAATATTTTCATTTGAAGTTACAAAAACTTGTGAAAGGTTCTATGTGTGTGGAGGAATACCACAAGGAAATGGAGATATTGATGATTCGAGCCAATTCGGAGGAGGATCGTGAGGCTACCATGGCAAGGTTCATCAATGGATTGAATCCAGAAATTAGAGATTTGGTGGAACTTCAAACCTCCATTGACATGGAGGAGTTTCTACATAAGGTATTCAAGCTCGAAAGGCAACTCCATTCTTGTAGGATTCAAGTAACTTCCCACAATTTTTGGAAGGATAATCAGAAATAGAAAAAATCAACTTCTATGTGGAATGAAACATAACCAAGGGATTAAAATTTTATTCCAAAACAAAGAGAAGAGGACAAAAATAAGTTCTTCCCTGATGATTCAAAAGGAAAAATTGACATGAATTTCCACTCTAAATCTCATGAAATTAAGTGTTTAAAATATCAAGGACATGGTCATATTGAATCTTAATTCCCAAAAAAAGGATAATTATTGTTTTTGTAAAATGGATAAATCCTTAGTGATAGATCTGGTGATTATGAAATGCAACCTTTGGAGGAGTGTTCATATGAAGAGGTTGAAAAACCCGTACATGGAGATGCATTGGTTGAAAAAAGAGCTTTAAACGTTCAACTAAAATATGATCATGATGAGGAGCAATGTGGGCATGTTTTTTATATGATATTCCACATTAAGGAGAATTTATGTTGCATGATCATTGATAGTGTAAGTTTTACCAATGTTTCTAGTACCTTGTTGATTGATAAGTTTAGTTTTCTTACTATAAGGCAGCATAGAACTTATAGGTTGCAATGTATGAATTATAGTAGAGAAGTGGTAGTCACAAAACATGCCCACATTATAGGTTGTAATGTATGAATTATAGTAGTGACATAAAAATAAATTAGGGAAATCAAAGAGGTGAAAATAAGAGTGTTGAGTGAAAGGTGAGTTTATTTTCTAGAAAAAGTGATGTGAAAAGTGATTTATTGAGTGAGAAAGTGTTCTTACTCGTTAGTAAGGATTCTTACCTTGCAACTAATGAACTTCACCATTCTTCACCTTCTTTTGTTGTGCATTTACTATAGGAATTTGGTTATTTGTTTCCCGAATAAACACTCTATGTATTACCCCCTTTGACATGCATTGAGCATAAGATTGACTTTATACCTAGTGTTGCAATTCCCAACAGGCCAACATATAGAGGTAATCTGGAAGAGACTGGAGATATACAATGTCAAGTTGAATAAATCATGAAGAAAGGAATAGTTAGGGAAAACATGAGTCCATGTTCCATTCTAGTGATCCTAGTACCCAATAAAGATGGAACATGGAGGATGTGTGTAGATTGTCACACCTTCAAAAAAATAATAGTCGAGTACCATTATCCCATCTCTCAACTTGATGACATGGTTGATGAATTACATGGGGCTTCTTTGTTTTAAAAAATTGATCATAGAAGTTGATACCACCAAATTTGAATGAAATAAGGGGATAAATGGAAAACTACTTTTAAAACTAAGTTCATTTTGAATGAGTATTTAGTTATTCCATTTAGTTGAACTAATGCACCAAGTACATTCATGAGTTTAATGATGCATGTACTTCATTTATTCATTGTAAAATTCATGGTTGTCTATTTTGATGATATATTGGTGTATAAAAAATCTATATACATCCCTATTGAACACTTGCATTTGGTGTGTGAGACTCTTAAAAAACCCACTTTATACCAATCTTAAAAAAATTTCCTTTTTGTGGATTATATTATGTTTCTTGGGTTTGTTTTAGGTGTGGAAGGTATATGTGTAGATGAAGAAAAGGTCAAAGCAATCCAGGAGTAACCCACACTGAAGAACGTAACCGAGGTAAGAGGTTTTCATGAATTGGTAAGCTTCTATAAGAGGTTTGTTAAGTATTTTTCATCCATCATTGTACCTCTTAATGAACTTGTAAAGAAACATGTGGTCTTTAAATGGGGTTAAAACAAGAAAAATACTTTAACGTACTCAAATAAAAATTGGTCAATGCTCCCCTTTTAAGGATACCAGATTTTACAATTTTTTTTGAAACTGAGTATGATTCATCAGGAGTTGGTATTAGTGCTATTTTGACTCAAGAGTCACATCAAAATGATTACTTTAGTGAAAAATTGAATGGGTAAACATTAAATTATTCAACTTATGATAAATAACTTTATGATTTGAAATGATCCATGGAAACATGGAAACATTACTTATAACCTAAAGATTTCATTATCCATTATTACCCTTAAAGACTTAAGTATTTTAAGTCCCAATGTATGTTGAATTGGTGGCATGCATCTTGGATAGAATTCATTGAGACTTTCTCCTACGTAATCAAGCACAAAAAGGCAAGGAAAATGTGGTTTTTGATGCTCTTTCATGAATGTATTTACTTATTACTTCTCTTCATTATTGATTACTTGGATTTGGGTTACTAAAGGGTATGTATGAAACTAATGGATATTTTTCTCAAATTTGGACATCTTGTGAAAACATGGCTTTAAATACTATTACAAGAATGGTGGGTTTCTTTTAAAAGGGGATAAATTGTGCATTCCAAATTGTTAAACTTGAGAATTACTTGTAAAAGAAACTCATGGGGGTGGTTTGATGGGGCATTTTTGTGTTAGATACTTTGCATGGACATTTTTATTGTCCAAGAATGAGAAAATACATTATTGAAATTTGTGATAAATGTTTCGCTTGTAGGCATGCAAAGTCCAAGGTTCAACCTAATGGATTGCATTCCCCCTTTCTCGTTCCATATCATCCTTCGACTAATATTTCTAAGGATTTTTTATTGGGATTTCCTCGATCCCAATCAAGAAAATATAGCATATTTGTTATGTTGGATTGATTTAGAAAAATGGATCATTTCATTTCATACTCAAAAACCAATGATTCTATTCATATAGCATCTTTTTCAAATAAATTGTGAGATTACATGGACTGACCAAAAAAATTGTAAGTGATAGGGATGTGAAATTTCTTAGTCACTTTTGGGGGAATTTTAGGAATAAATTGGGGAATAAATTATTGTTCTCAATTGTTGCATATCCTCAAACTAATGGGAAAATAGAAGTGGAGAATATGTCTCTTTCTACCCTCTTACATGCAATAATTGAAAAAAATATAAAGAATTGGGAAAAATGTTTGCCACACATAGAGTTTTCATACAACTGAGTAGTGCATTCCACTACAAACTTCTCAACTTTTGAGAATGTATATGGTTTTATCCCAATGAATCTGTTAGATATTATTTCATTACCTACTAATGAGGTTGTTGATATTTCAGGTGATGAAAAGGCAAAAAAATTCATGAGTTACATTCCCAAGTGGAATGTAACATTGTAAGAAGAAATGAACTATATGTGAAGCAAGAAAAAAAGGGTCACACAAGGTTTTACTTGAGACTTTATATTGGGTATGGGTGCATTTGAGTAAGGAAAGGTATTCAAAGAAAAGAAAATCAATATTTCAACCACGAGAAGATGGACCTTTCCAAATTTTAGAAAGAATCAATGATAACACCTACAAGATTGACTTTCGCATCAGGTATGGAAATGTGAGTGCTGCATTTAATGTTACCAATCTCTCTCCCATTGAATATAAAAATTCGAGGGTGAATCCATTGAAGAGGGATGAGATGATGAGAATCAAGATGCATATATGCTGCGAGGAGTCGAGAGCGACCATGACATGGATGGTGGAAGGAGAATAAATGTATAAGACTCATTTCATGGGATTGGTGGCCTAATGACAAGAGGAAGAATGAGGAGGATGAAAGAGGATTTACATGGCCTCATTTTGAAATTACAAGAGGAGGCCCAACATGTATGCATGGGAGGAGAAAATGGGCCCTTAATCACAATGATTAAATCCCAAAAATGAACCTAAATGGTCCACCAAAAGGATCCCTTGAATTTATATCACTTGCATGAAGGAAATATCCAAATTCAAAAGTGGTGGACCCCTTGTCTCAAATGTCATAGTGGGAATCTTAAAATTCTTTTTGGTGGTGCCAAAAAATCTGATTGGTGGATATTTTGACTCATATCTCTCATTTGGCTATAAATAGACACCTCCTTGTACCCCTTTATGATGAATTGTGAATTTGAGTGTTTTCTAGTATTATTATGATTGTGTTTCTTGTGATCTTGAGTGAATGTAAGTAAGGCTTATCAAAGGAGTGATCAACCATTGTGGTGATTTATAATTAGGGTTTTAAGGGGAAAGTCTCCTTGGGGTCCTAATTGATCACCCCCTTCGCCCTTTAATATCCTTTACATTTATTTATTATCAATTTCTTTGTTTTCATCCCTTAATGTTTCCTCATTTTTTCCAATGAATACCGCAAATCCATACATTATCATATCTAAAACCCTAAAGAACCCAAAAAGCCAAAAAAAACCTATAAAATCCCTTAAAATCCTTGAAAATGTAAAAAAACCTGAAATCCCCTGAAAACAATTAAAATCATAAAAAACTTTAAAACCCTAAAAAAGTAAAATAAAACCCCTACACCCAAAAGGACCCTAAAAACCCTAAACCCCAAAAAACCCTTAAAAACCGTCAAAATTCCAAAAAAAATCTAAACACCTTAAAACCCATAAAAATACTAAAAAACCCTAAAAAACCTTGAAAATGTAAAAAACCTAAAATCATTGAAAAAATATGAAAACCATAAAATCAATAAAAAACATAATAAATCCAAAAAACCCAAAAAAACCCACTAAGAACTCTAAAAACCCTTTAAACCCCAAAAAATGATAAAAAGTTAAAAAAAAAACTCCCAGAACCATAAAAACCCTAAAAACACACAAAAAATCATAAAAACACAAAATGATCCTAAAAACCCTTAAAACTCCTAAAAACCCTAAAAACCTTGAAGAACCCTAAAACACACAAAATTTATAAAAACCATAAAATTCATAAAACCATAAAAATCCTAAAAAGGCCTTAAAAATCCTTGAAAATGTAAAAAACCCTAAAACCTTGAAAAAACCCTAAAAACTATAAAAGAGAAAGATAGGAAGATGCCGCCACTCTCGCCAGGTTCTCTCCAGTTTTCGCATTTTCCTAGTTTCCATCCCAACGGTTTTGCTGCTTCCTTCAAGATCTTGTGATGTGATGCGGTTGCAGTGCTTGGTGATGGGGCTTCATGCTGGCGTGGTTCGACATTCGCAACATTAGTCTTGTGGTTCGAGGCTCACGCGACACTGCTTTCAAGGAGCCGCCTTGACCTCTCTGGCAGAGCAGTGTTCGTGTGGCTGGAGATGCGACTGTGGGCGTTGGAGCCTCTCCTCAATAGATCTGGGCTCTGGTGGTTTTTCCCGGTTCTGGTCGGTTTCGCCTTGGACGTGCAGCGGTGTGGTGCGGGCGCGACAGATCTGGTCGCTTCTAGGGTTTCAAGACCCACAGATCTAGCAGTGACGGTACTCGATCTGGGAGAAAAGCTCAGATCTGGCTCCCCCGGTGCGTGGCGGTTCAGATCCATAGAGTTATGGGCCAGATCAGGTCCCTTCTCGGTGTAGTGTTGCACTGCCTTGGTGATGCCAATCTTTGTGACAAGCTCCTGGTGGTTCCTGGCTTCCTCGACGGCTTCCAAGCGGTGGCATGGAGAGGCCAGGCCTTGGTTGATGATGTGTGGTGGGAATTTTCCGATCCTTGAAGCTGTGTGGGGAGCGGCAGTTTTGGTTCGGCTCGGGCAGTCAAGAGATGGTGCTGGGCTCCCACTTCGGACCTCAGCGCGGAGACAGGTTCGTTTCTGGGTTTCCTTTCTGTGTTATGATCCTGTTGCTGGTCTGGATAAGTGTTGTGTTCTGGGATCTCTATTGGGCTATGGTGGCTGCTTCACGGATTGTGGTGGGATTGGTTTGGTGCTGGTTCTTTGTGTTGTTTTGAGGTATGGGTTGCCGCCTGCTCTTGGTGTGTGAGTTCTATGGTGCTTGCGATGGACCTCTATAGTCGGGAGGTGCTGGGTTCTAGCTTTTGTGACAAAGGAGGATGGCTGCTGTATGGATGTGAGCTTTGGTGATTGGTGGTCATGCGATTATGGTGATGATGGTTATGTGCTGTTGGTGGTTGCTTGTGTTGGTGAGAAGGTGCTGGATTCTGGTTTTTGTGAGGTTGGCTACTGGTCGCTGATTCGTGGTGAGCTGCTGAATGCTGGTGATGGTAGTGATGTTGATGCTGGTGGTTCTGTGACTTTGGTTGCTGGCGGTTATGTGATGTCGAATGCTGGTGATTCTGGATGCTGGTTGCTGCCTGGATGGGAGGTGCTGATGCTGCGGTTTATGGTCGCGAGGCTGCTGGATGTTGTTTTCTGTTTGAATTTGGATGCTGATCGTTGGTTAGATGTGAGCTACTGGTTGCTGATTGATGCTGGATAATGATGGTGGCTGCTTTGCTTTGTGTTTTTTCTTTTTTCTTTCTTGATTTTTCTTTTTTTGGGGTCTTTTGTCTTGGGTCGTTAAGGGTTTTTGGGTGTGGGTCGTTTGACCCCTCCCCTCCCTTGTCTGTTGTGTCTCTTTTTTCCTTTTAATAAATTTTGGGGGGCCAGGAATAGCCTGACCCTCGCATCTTACTTTGCCCTAAAACCTATAAAAACCCATTAAAACCCAAAACCCCTAAAAAACCAAAAAAACCTTAAAACTAACTGAAAGATCTAAAAAACCTTAAAACCCCTAAAAACATTAAAAATATTAAAATTGTTAAAAAACCCTAAAAACATTAAAACCCCTAAAAAACTCAAAAAACCCCTAAAATCACCAGACCCTAGAAACCCTAAAAACCCCTTAAAATCCTAAAAAACATGAAAATCCCTCAAGATCTCTAAAAATCCTCAAAAACCATAAAAACCATAAAAATCCTTAAAATTTCATGAAAACATTATAAACCCTACAAAACCTGAAAAATCATTGAAAACCATGAAAACCCCTAAAAACCTTAAAAACCTTATAAACCCATAAAAACCCTAAAATCCCACTAAAATTATTAAAAAAATTAAACCCATAAAAATGTTAAAAAATGTTAAAAAACTCAACAAAACCTCAAAAAAACAAAAAACTAAAAAAAAAACCATAAAAACACTACAAAGCCCTAAAAACAATAAAAAACCAAAAAAACCAAAAAAATCAAGAAAAATGTAAAAACCCCTAAAAACATAGAAATACCCTTGAAAACTATAAAAACCATTAAAACCATAAAAAACGTAAAAACCTATAAAAACCCTAAAAAACCACTAAATATTTTAAAACTCTTAAAACCCCAAAAAATGTTAAAAATTCTAAAAAACTCTAAAAACCCTTAAAACACCAAAAAAAACTTTTAAAAACCCCTAAAAACCAAAAAGACCCAAAAACCCTAAAAGATACTAAAAACCATGAAAACCCTAAAACCCTCGAAATCCCTAAAAACCCTAAAAACCTTGAAAACCATACAATTCCTAAAAAAGCCCCCAAAATCCCTAAAAACGTAAAAAACCATAAACACCTTGAAAATCCCCTAAAAACCATAAAACCCCCTAAAAACCTTTAAAAACCCTAGAAACCCATAAAAACCTAGAAAACCATTAAAATATTGAAAACACTTGAAACCATTAAAAACCATAAAAATGTTAAAAACTTTAAAAAATCATAAAAACCCAAAACTAAAAAAAACCTAAAAAACCCAAATATACCCTAAAAATATCAGAAACCCCAATATTCCCTAAAAACCTGCAAAACCCCTAAAAAACCTAAAAATCCCTAAAAAACCAAAAAATGCCTAAAAACCATAAAAACGTTAAAAACACAAAAAACCCAGAAAAAATCTAGAAAACCATAAAAACCCCTAAAAACCTTTAAAATCCCTAAAACCCCATAAAAATCCTAAAAACCACTAAAAAATCTCAAACCCGTTAAAACCCCTAAAAAGGTTAAAAACGTCAAAAACACTAAAAAACATAAAACCTCTAAAAACAAAAAAATACCCAAAAACCCAGAAAGGAACTAAAAACCGGGAAAAACCCTTAAAACCGAGAAAACCCCTAAGAACCCTCAAAGTCCATAAACACCCTAAAAACCCATAAAAACCATAAAAATCCTAAAAAACCCCAAAAATCCATGAAAATGTAAAAAACCCTAAAAACGCTAAAAAACCTTAAAAATCATAAAAACCCCTAAAAACCCTAAAAATCACTAAAAAGCTCTAGAAACACTTAAACCCCCTAAAATAGTTAAAAAACATTAAAAACTCTAAAAACATTAAAAACCCTAAAAAACTCAAAAAAAAACCTAAAACCCCAAAAGGCTCCAAAAACCTCAAGAAACGTTAAATACCCTAAAAAACCTTAAAAATCATAAAACCCCATAAAAACAATAAAAATCCAAAAAATCTTTGAAAATCCAAGAAAACATAAAAAAACCCTAAAAACCCTAAAAAACCCCTCAAAACCATAAAAAACTCTAAAACATTAAAAACCCATAAAAACCCATAAAAACCACTAAATACTCAAAAAAAGTTAAATACTCTAAAAATCCTTAAAAACCCTAAAAAACTAAAAAAAACATAAAAACCCAAAAAGACCCAAAATACACTAAAACCCACAAAAACCCTTAAAAACCCAAAAAATCCCTAAAAACCCTAAAAAACCATAAAAACCATAAAAATCCTAAAAACAACCAATAAATCGTTGAAAATATAAAAAACCCCTAAAAACACATAAAAACACTAAAACCCCACTAAAACTCTAAAAGCCCTTAAAACCACTAGAAATGTTAAAAAGGGTTAAAAAACTGTAAAAACCTTATAAACCACAAAAAACTCATAAAAACCCTAAAACCCAAAAAGACCCTAAAAACCCAATAGACCCCTACAACCCCTAAGAACAGAAAAAACCCTCAAAATCCCAAAAAACCATAAAAAACCCTAAAAACCATAAAAATCCTAAAAATCCCTAAATATCCTTGAAAACGTAAAAACACCTAAAAACCATGAAAAATCACCACAATGGTTGATCACTCCTTTGATAAGCCTTACTTACATTCATTCAAGAGCACAAGAAACACAATCATAATAATACTAGAAAACACTCAAATTCACAATTCATCATAAAGGGGTACAAGGAGGTGTCTATTTATAGACAAATGAGAGATATGAGTCAAAATATCCACCAATCAGATTTTTTGGCACCACCAAAAAGAATTTTAAGATTCCCACTATGACATTTGAGACAAGGGGTCCACCACTTTTGAATTTGGATATTTCCTTCATGCAAGTGATATAAATTCAAGGGATCCTTTTGGTGGACCATTTAGGTTCATTTTTGGGATTTAATCATTGTGATTAAAGGCCCATTTTCTCCTCCCATGCATACATGTTGGGCCTCCTCTTGTAATTTCAAAATGAGGCCATGTAAATCCTCTTTCATCCTCCTCATTCAATAATTTTTATTGATTTTTATTGATTTTATAGTATTTTATGGTTTTTAGGGGTTCCTTTTGGGGTTTTAGGGATTTTGAAGGTTTTTAGGGGTTTTCAAGATTTTTATGGGTTTTCAGGGTTTTCAGGTTCTTTTTGGGGTTTAAGGGTTTTTATGTTTTTTATATTTTTACGGGTTTAAAAGGTTTTTAGAGTTTTTAGTGGTTTTTAGGGTTTCTATGGGTTTTTATCAATTTTTAAGTTTTTTAGGGGGTTTTATGGTTTTCAGGGGTTTTCAGGGTTTTTAGTGATTTTTATGTTTTGAGGTATTTTTTGGGTTTTTTGAGAATTTTTATGGTTTTAGGGTTTTATAGGATTTTTAGGGATTTTCAGGGTTTTTAAGGTTTTCCAAGGTTTTTAGGGTTTTTAGGGACTTTTAGGTTTTTAGGGGTTTTTCTAGTTTTTTAGGGTTTTTAAGGGTTGTTAGAGTTTTTTTAATATATTTAACATTTTTTGGGGTTTTAAGGGTTTTGGACTGTTTAGTGGTATTTTAGGGTTTTTATGGGTTTTTAAGGTTTTTAGGGGTTTTTATGGTTTTTAGGCATTTTCACGATATTTTAAAATTTCAAGGAATTTTATGGTTTTTTTAGGAATTTATGGGTTTTAGGGTTTTAGGGTTTTTTAGGAATTTTAAGGATTTTTAGGGTTTTAAGGTTTTTTTAGGGTTTTTAGGGGTTTTTAGGGTTTTTAGTGTCTTTTTGGGATTTTAGGGGTTTTTTTGAGTTTTTTAAGGTTTTAAAGGCGTTTTAGAGTTTTTTTAACGTTTTTATCCTTTTTTGGATTTGTAGGGGTTTTTAGAGTTTTTAGTTGTTTTTATTGGTTTTTAGTGTTTTTAAGGTTTTTGGTTGTTTTTATTGTATTCAGAGTGTTATCAGGGTTTTAGGGTTTTTTTAATGTTTTTAGAGATTTTTTGGGATTTTTTAGGGTTTTTTGTGGTTCTTAGGGTTTTTACGGATCTAAGGGTTTTGATGGGTTTTTTGAGTTTTTAGGGTCTTTTGGGTTTTTAGGGTTTTTTTTTGAGTTTTTTAGGGGTTTTAATGTTTTTATTGTTTTTAACATTTTTAATGGTTTAAAGGTTTTAAAGGGTTTAAATAATTTTCAGAATTTTTAGTGGGTTTTAGGGTTTTTATGGGTTTTTAGGGTTTTTGATGTTTTAATGGGTTTTTATAATTTTTTTGGTTTTTATGGACATTTTATGTATTTTATTTTTTATAGGGGTTTTTAGGCTTTTTAGGGATTTTTGGGGTTTTAGGGGTTTTTAAGGTATTTTTGGGATTTTAGGGTTTTTCAAGGTTTTTTGGGTTTTAGGGTCTTTTATGAGTTTTTTAGGATTTTAAAGGTTTTTTAATGTTTTTAACTTTTTAGAGGTTTTAAGGGTTCAAGAGTTTTTAGTTGTTTTTTGGGTTTCATAAGGATTTTAAGGGATTTTAAGGTTTTTAGGGGTTTTTAGATATTTTTTAGGGATTTTAGGGGTTTTTATGTTTTCAATTATTTTTAGGGAATTTTTAGGATTTTTATGGTTTTTATGGTTTTTTATGTTATTTAAGGATTTTGAGGGGTTTTAGGGTTTTATAGATTTTTAGGGATTTTTAGGTATTTTAGGGTCTTTTTTGGGTTTTTAGAGTTTTTAGTGGGTTTATAGGGTTTTCAGTGTTTTTAGGGATTTTTTTAGGATTTTTATGATTTTTATGGTTTGTAGGGGTTTTTTTAGAGATATTAGGGATTTTGAGGGTTTTTCAGGATTTATTAAGGTTTTTAGGGTTTTCTGGGTTTTTAGGGTCTTTTTGGTTTTTAGGGTTTTTTTGAGATTTTTAGAGTTTTTAAGATTTTTTTAGAGTTTTAAACTTTTTTAACTTTTTAGGGGTTTAAAGGGTGTTTAGAGTTTTTAGTGGTATTTTGCTGTTTTATGGTTTTTTAGGGTTTTAAAGGTTTTTAGGGGTTTTTATGGTATACAGGGGGTTTTCAGGGTTTTTATGGTATACAGGGGGTTTTCAGGGTTTTTAGGTTTTTTTATGTTTTTATGTATTTTTAGGGATTTTTTAGGATTTTTATGGGTTTTAGGGATTTTAGGGATTTTTGTGATTTTGAGGGATTTTCAGGGTTTTTAGGGGTTTTAGGGTTTTCGAATGTCTTTTTGGGTTTTTAGGGTTTTTTTTTGATTTTTTGGGGTTTTTGATGTTTTTTTTTATTTTTTTAACATTTTTTAATCTTTTTTGGGGTTTTAAGGGTTTTTAGAGTTTTTATTAGGTTTTTATGTGTTTTAGGGTTTTTATGGGTATTTAGTGGTTTTTAGGTTTTTAGGGGTTTTAGGTTTTTTTACCTTTTTAGGGATTATTTGGGTTTTCTTAGGATTTTTATGGTTTTTAGGGGTTTTTAGGGTTTTTAGGGATATTGAAAGCTTTTAGGGGTTTTAAGATTTTTTCATGGTTTTTATGGACTTTTTCGTTCTTAGAGTTTTTTTTTATTTTTTAGGGCTTTTAGTGTTTTTTAACGTTTTTAAAATTTTCAAGGGTTCAAATAGTTTTTAGAGTTTTTGGTGGTTTTTTAGGGTTTTAGGGGTTTTATGGTTTTTATGGGTTTTAATGTTTTTTATGTTTTTATGGGGTTTTTAGGTTTTTAGGGTTTTTATGTTTTCATGAATTTTTATTGCTTTTTAGGTTTTTTATAGTTTTTAGGGTTTTAATAGATTTTGAGGGGTTTTAGGTTTTTCAAGATTTTTTTGGTCTTTTGGTTTTTTTATGTTTTTTTGGGCCTTTAGGGTTTTTAAGGTTTATTGGATTTTTAAAATTTTTTAAACATTTTTAGTGGTTTAAAGGGTTTTTATAGTTTTGGTGGTTTTTTAAGGGTTTTATGGTGTTTTTATGGGGTTTTATGGGTTTTAAGTGTTTTGTAGGGTTTTTTGGTGTCTTTTACATATTTCGGGATTTTTTAGTATTTTTATGGTTTTAAGGTTTTTTAGATTTTTTAGGGATTTTGAGGGTTTTATGTATCTTTAGTGGTTTTTTGTCTTTTAGTGTATTTCAGAGTTCTTAGGGTCTTTTGGGGTTTTGGGGGTATTTTTTAAGGCTTTTGTGGTTTTAATTTTTTTTAGAGTTTTTAACTTTTTTAATGTTTTTATGGGTTTTAAGATTTTTTAGTGGTTTTTAAGGTTTTATGGGATTTTATGGTTTTTAGAGATTTTTATGGTTTTAAGTGGATTTTTCAGGGGTTTTGGGGATTTTTTATTTTTAAGGGTTTTGTATGGATATTTTATGATTTTTATGGGTTTTAGGGTATTTGGGGGTTTTTAGGGATTTTGAGGGGTTTAGGGTTTTCCATTTTTTAGGGGTTTTGAGATTTTAAGGGTTTTTAGGGTCTTTCTAGATTTTTTGGGTTTTTTGAGATTTTAAGGTTTTTAAAAGATTTCTTAGGTTTTTTTATATTTTTAGGGGTTTTGAGGGGTTTTAGAGTTTTTTTTCAAGCGGGTTTTTAGATTTTTTATTGGTTTTATGGATATTATGCATTTTTCGGGTTTTTTTAAGTTTTTAGTGGTTTTTATGGTTTTCAGGGATTTTTTAGGAATTTAAGGGTTTTTTATGTTTTAAATTTTTTTATGGTTTTTAAGGGTTTTTAGATTTCTTAGTGAGTTTTTTGGGTTTTTTGGGTTTTCAGGGTTGTTTAAGGTTTTTTGGGGTTTTATAGTTTTTTGGGGTTTTTAGGGTTTTTAGTGTTTTTTATGTTTTCAGAGATTTTTATGGTTTTTTATTGTTTTATGATTTTTTAGGGTTTTTATGATTTTTTCCAGATTTTTTAAAGGATTTTCAGGGTTTTTAAGGTCTTTTGGGGATTTAGGATATTTTTTAATTTTTTAGGGGTTTAAAGGTTTTTAAAGTTTTTTAACTATTGTTTATGCTTTTAGGGGTTTAAATTTTTTTATAGTTTTCAATGGTTTTTTGGGTATTTCTGGGTTTTTATGGTTTTCAGGGGGTTTTCAGGGTTTTCAGGGTTTTCAGGGTTTTTTATGTTTTTAGGGATTTTTAGGTTTTTTTTTGGATTTTTATGGTTTTTAGGGGTTTTTTTTGAGTTTTTAGGGTTTTTAAGGCTTTTTTAGAGTTTTTTATTTTTTTTAATTTTTTTAGGGTTATATGGGTTTTTGGAGTATTTAGTGGGATTTTAGGGTTTTTACGGGGTTTTAGGGGTTTTTAAGGTTTTTTGGGGTTTTTATGTTATCAGTTGTTTTTTAGGGTTTTTTAAGTTTTTAGGGATTTTTAGAGATTTTTTAGGATTTTTATGTTTTTAGCATTTTTAGGGTTTTTAGGGATTTTTATGGATTTTCAGGATTTTTTAGGGGTTTTCTGGGTTTTTTGGGTTTTATAAGGGTTTAAAGGTTTTTAGAGTTTTTTTTAACATTTTTAACATTTTATGGGTTTTTAGTGTTTTTTGAGTTTTTAGTGATTTTTAGGGTTTTTATTTGTTCTTAAGGTTAATAAGGTTTTTGTGGGTTTTATGGTTTTCTTGGGGTTTTTAGGGTTTTTAGGGTTCTTAAATTTTTTTGCATTTTCATGAATTTTTAGGGATTATTTAGGATTTTTATGGTTCTTAGTGTTTTTTAAGGGTTTTCGAGATTTTGAGGGTTTTTAGGGAGTTTTTGGGTTTTTAGGGGTTTTTGGAGTTATTACGGGTTTTAAGGTTTTTATAGTTTTTTAACATTTTTAATGTTTTTAGGGGTTTTAAGGGTTTTTATAATTTTTAGTGGTTTGGGGGGTTTTATGGGCTTTTATGGTTTTTGAGGTTTATAGGGTTTTTCATGGTTTTTAGGCGTTTTTCAGGGTTTTTAGGGTTATTGACATTTTCAGAATTTTTTATGGGTTTTTTAGGTTTGTATGTTTTTTAGGGGTTTTTTGGGGTTTTTGGGTTTTAGAGTTTTTTATGTGTTTTTTAGCCTTTTGAGGTTTTTTAAAGTTTTTTAATGTTTTTAATATTTTTAGGGGTTTTAAGGGTTTTAGAGTTTTAATTGGTTTTATGTGTTTTAGGGTTTTTAAAGGTTTTTAGGGGTCCTATGGTTTTCAAGGTTTTTAAAGGATTTTAGGGATTTTTATGCTTTTATTTTTATTTTTATGGTTCTTAGGGTTTTTTAAGGTTTTCTAGGATTTTGAGGATCTTAGTATTTTTTAGGGGTTTTTTTTTGTGTTCCTAGGGGTTTTTAGGGTTTTGGGGGGTTTTTGGGGTTTTTTGGGGTTTTTAGAGTTTTAGTGTTTTTAGGGATTTTATGGTTTTTAGGGGATTTTATAGGTTTCATGGGGGTTTTAGGGTTTTTAGGGTTTTTTTATGTTATCTAGTATTTTAAGGATTTTTTGGATTTGTAATTTTTTTGGGTTTTTAGGGATTTTGATGGTTTTAGGGTTTTTAGGGGTTTTAAGGTCTTTAGTTTTTAGGGGGATTAGTTTTTTAGGGTTGTTAAGTGTTTTTAAAGTTTCTAACGTTTTTAGGAATTTAAAAGGGTCTTTAGAGTTTTTAGTGGGGTTTTATGGTTTTTAGGGGTTTTTCTGGGTTTCTAGGGGTTTTACGTTTTCATAGATTTTTAGGTATTTTTTAAGATTTTTATGGTTTTTAGTGTTTTTAAGGATTTTTTTGGGATTATGAGGGTTTTTAGGGGTTTTCAGGGTTCATAGGGTTTTCCAGGGTTTTCAGGGTCTTTTGGGGGGTTTAGTTGTTTTTTTTTCATTTTTTAGGATTTATTTGTTTTTTTGGTTTTAAAGTTTTTTAATATTTTTTGGGGGTTTAAGGGTTTTTAGAGTTTTTATCAGTTTTAGTGATTTTATGGATTTTTAAGGTTTTTAGGGGTTTTATGGTTTTAAGGGATTTTTAGGGTTTTTATGTTTTCAGGGATTTTTAGGGTTTTTTTAGGTTTTTTATTCTTTTTAGGGGTTTTTAGGGTTTTAGGGTTTTGAGAGTTTTTAGGGTTTTTCAGGATTTTTAGTGTTTTTAGTGGGTTTGTAGGGTTTCTAATGGTTTTGAGGTTTTTTGAGGTTTTTTATAGTTTTCTGGGCTTTTTCAAGGCTTTTAGGGTTTCTTACATTTTCATGGATTTTTAGGGATTTTTTTGGATTTTTATGGTTTTTAGTTTTTTAGGGTTTTTAGGGATTTCGAAGGGTTTTGGGTTTTTTTTGGGGTTTTTACGTTTTTGGGTTTTTTAGGGGTTTTAATGGTTTTTAGAGTTTTTAGTAGATTTTTAGGGTTTTATGGGTTTTTAGGGTTTTTGAGGTTTTCAGGGGTTTTATGGTTTTCAAGGGTTTTTCAGGGGTTTTAGTGTTTTTTACATTTTCATGGATTTTTTGAGATTTTTTATGTTTTTTAGAATTTTTAAGTTTATTTGGGATTTTGAGGGGTTTTAGGTTTTTAGGGGTTTTAGGGTATTTTAAGGATTTTTAGGGTCTTTTTGGTTTTAAGGGTATTTTTTAATTTTTTAGGGTTTTTAAGGTTATTTATAGTTTTTAACATTTCTAACATTTTTAGGGGTTTAAAAGGGTTTTAGAGTTTTTAATTGGTTTTTTGTGTTTTTATGGGGTTTTAGGGTTTTTATGGTATTTAGGGGTTTTCTGGTTTTCAGGTGTTTTTTAGGGGTTTTAGTGTTTTTTACGTTTTGAGAGATTTTTAGGGATATTTTATGATTTTTATTATTTTTAGGTATTTTAGGGATTTTGATGGTTTCTAGGTTTGTTCATGGTTTTTAAGGGTTTTTAGTGCTTTTGGAGATTTTAGTGGCTTTTGGGTTGTTAGGGTTAATTTTTGAGTTTTTCATGGTTTTAAATGTTTTTAGAGTTTTTTTTAATGTTTTTAACATTTGTAGAGGTTTTTTGGGTTTTTAGAGTTTTTGGTGGGTTTTTAGGGTTTTATAGGTTTTTAGGGTTGTTTAAGATTTTTAGGGGTTTTTATAGTTTTCAGGGGGTTTTTAGGGTTTTTAGTGGTTTTTACATTTTCAATGATTTTTATTGTTTTTTATTGATTTTTTAGTATTTTATGGTTTTTTGGGTTTTTTGGGTTTTTAGGGATTTTGAGGGTTTTTAGGGGGTTTCAATATTTTTATGGGTTTTCAGGTTTTTTAGGTTCTTTTTGGGGTTTAAGTGTTTTTTTATTTTTTAGGATTTTTAAGGTTTTTAGGGTTTTGACGTTTTTTATGTTCTTACGGATTTAAAAGGTTTTTGGAGTTTTTAGTGGTTTTTAGGGTATGTATGGGGTTTTATCATTTTTTAATGTTTTTAGGGGGTTTTATGGTTTTCAGGGGGTTTTTTGGGGGGTTTTAGGGTTTTTAGTGATTTTTATGTTTTGAGGTATTTTTTGGGTTTTTGGAGAATTTTTATGGTTTTAGGGTTTTGTAGGATTTTTAGGGATTTTTAGGGTTTTTAAGGTCTTCCATGGTTTTTAGGGTTTTTAGGGAATTTTAGATTTTTAGGGGTTTTTCTAGTTTTTTAGGGTTTTTAAGGGTTGTTAGAGTTTTTTTAATGTTTTTAACGTTTTTAGGGGTTTTAAGGGTTTTGGAGTGTTTAGTGGTATTTTAGGGTTTTTATGGGTTTTTAAGGTTTTTAGGGGTTTTTATCATTTTTAGGCATTTTCACGGTTTTTTAAATTTTCAACGAATTTTATTGATTTTTTAGGAATTTATGGGTTTTGGGGTTTTTTATAAATTTTAAGGATTTTTAGGGTTTTAAGGTTTTTTAGGGTTTTTAAGGTTTTTTGGGGTTTTCAGGGTTTTTAGTGCCTTTTTGGGATTTTAGGGGTTTTTTGAGTTTTTTAAGCTTTTAAAGGGGTTTTAGAGTTTTTTAACGTTTTTATCATTTTTTTTGGCTTTTAAGGGTTTTTAGAGTTTTTAGTGGTTTTTATTGGTTTTTAGTGTTTTTTAAGGTTTTTAGTTGTTTTTATTGTTTTCAGAGTGTTGTCAGGGTTTTAGGGTTTTTTATGTTTTTAGATATTTTTTTGGGATTTTTTAGGGTTTTTTTGGTTCTTAGGGTTTTTTACGGATCCAAGGGTTTTGATGGGTTTCTAGAGTATTTAGGGTCTTTTGGGTTTTTAGGGTTTTTTTTGAGTTTTTTAGGGGTTTTAATGTTTTTATAGTTTTTAACATTTTTTAATGGTTTTAAGGGTTTAAAGGGTTTAAATAATTTTCAGAGTTTTTAGTGAGTTTTAGGGTTTTCATGGGTTTTTAGGGTTTTTGATGTTTTCATGGGTTTTTATAATTTTTTAAGGTTTTTATGGATATTTTATGGATTTTATGGGTTATAGGGGTTTTTAGGGATTTTTGGGATTTTTGGGGTTTTAGGGGTTTTAAGGGTATTTTAGGGTTTTTAGGGGTTTTTATGAGTTTTTTTAGGATTTTAAAGGTTTTTTAATGCTTTTAACTTTTTAGGGGTTTTAATGGTTCAAGAGTTTTTAGTTGTTTTTTGGGTTTCATTGGGATTTTTAGGGATTTTAAGGTTTTTAGGGGGTTTTATGGTATTTAGATATTTCTTAGGGATTTTAGGGGTTTTTATGTTTTCAATTACTTTTAGGGAATTTTTAGGACTTTTATGGTTTTTATGGATTTTTAGGATTTTTATGGATTTTGAGGGTTTTAGGTTTTTAGGGTTTTTTTAGGTTTTTAGAGATTTTTAGGTATTTTAGGGTCTTTTTTGGGTTTTTAGAGTTTTTAGTGGTTTAATAGGGTTTTCAGGGTTTTTAGGGATTTTTTAGGATTTTTATGGTTTTTATGGTTTGTAGGGTTTTTTCAGAGCTATTAGGGATTTTGAGGGGTTTTCAGGGTTTTTTAAGGTTTTTTGGGTTTTTTGGGTTTTTAGGGTCTTTTTGGTTTTTAGGGTTTTTTTAGATTTTTAGGGTTTTAAAGATTTTTTTTAGATTTTTTAACTTTTTTTAACGTTTTTAGGGGTTTAAAGGGTGTTTAGAGTTTTTAGTGGTATTTAGCGGTTTTATGGGTTTTAAGGTTTTTAGGGGGTTTTATGGTATACAGGGGGTTTTCAGGGTTTTTAGGGTTTTTTATGTTTTCATATATATTTAGGGATTTTTTAAGATTTTTATGGGTTTTAGGGTTTTTAGGGATTTTTGTGATTTTCAGGGATTTTCAGGGTTTTTAGGGTTTTTGAAGGTCTTTTTGGGTATTTAGGGGTTGTTTTGATTTTTCGGGGGTTTTTTATGGGTTTTTTATTTTTTTAACATTTTTTAATGTTTTTAGGGTTTTTAAGGGTTTTTAGAGTTTTTATTAGGTTTTTAGGTGTTTTAGGGTTTTTATGGGTATTTAGTGGTTTTAAGGTTTTTAGGGGTTTTATGTTTTTAAGGTGGTTTTAGGGTATTTTACCTTTTCAGGGATTATTTGGATTTTCTTACGATATTTATGGTTTTTAGGGGTTTTTAGGGTTTTTAGGGATATTGAGAGCTTTTAGGGATTTTGGGGTTTTTAGGTTTTTTCATAGTTTTTATGGACTTTTTGGTCCTTAGTGTTTTTTTTATTTTTTAGGGTTTTTAAGGGGTTTTAGTGTTTTTTTAACATTTTTAAAAATTTTGAGGGTTTAAATAGTTTTTAGAGTTTTTCGTGGTTTTTTAGGGTTTTAGTGGTTTTAGAGTTTTTATGGGTTTTAAGGGTTTTTATGTTTTTATGGGGTTTTTAGGTTTTTAGGGTTTTTATGTTTTCATGATTTTTTATTGCTTTTTAGGTTTTTTATGGTTTTTAGGGTTTTAATAGATTTTGGGGGGTTTTAGGTTTTTCAAGATTTTTTAGGTCTTTTGTGTTTTTATGTTCTTTTTGGGCCTTTTAGGGTTTTTAAGGTTTATTGGATTTTTTAAAATTTTTAAACATTTTTAGGGGTTTTAAGGGTTTTTATAGTTTTTAGTGGGTTTTTAAGGGTTTTATGGGTTTTAAGTGTTTTTTAGGGTTTTTTGGGGTCTTTTACGTATTTCGAGATTTTTTTGGATTTTTATGGTTTTAGGGTTTTTTAGATTTTTTAGGGATTTTGACGGTTTTATGTATCTTTAGTGGGTTTTGGTCTTTTAGTGTATTTCAGAGATTGTAGGGTCTTTTGGGGTTTTGGGGGTATTTTTTTAGACTTTAAGGGGTTTTAATGCTTTTTAGAGTTTTTAAATTTTTTTAATGTTTTTATGGGTTTTAAGAGTTTTTAGAGTTTTTAGTGGTTTTTAAGGTTTTATGAAATTTTATGGTTTTTAGAAATTTTATGGTTTTAAGTGGATTTTTCAGGGGTTTTGGGGATTTTTTTAAGGGTTTTGTAGGGATATTTTATGAATTTTATGGGTTTTAGGGTATTTTGAGGTTTTTAGGTATTTTGAGGGTTTTAGGGTTTTCCATTTTTTAGGGTTTTTAAGATTTTAAGGGCTTTTAGGGTCTTTTTGGCTTTTTTAGGTTTTTTGAGATTTTAAGGTTTTTGAAGCTTTCTTCGGTTTTTTTATATTTTTAGGGGTCTTGTGGGTTTTTAGTGTTTTTTTTTGCAGAGGGTTTTTATAGTTTTTAGTGGTTTTAGGGATTTTATGCATTTTTAGGGTTTTTTAAAGTTTTTAGTGGTTTTTATGGTTTTTAGGGCTTTTTAGGATTTTAAGGGGTTTTTATGTTTTCATAGATTTTTAGGGTGTTTTTAGGTTGTTATGGTTTTGAGGGGTTTTTAGGGTATTTAGGGTTTTCTTTAGTTTTTTGGGGGTTTAATGTTTTTTTTGTGTTTTTAATATTTTTTTAATGTTTTTAGGGTTTTTAGAGTTTTTAGTTGTTTATAGAGTTTTTATTGGTTTTTAGGATTCTTTAATGTTTTTAGGGGTTTTTATGGTTTTTAGTGGTTTTTCAGGGTTTTTAGGGTTTTTTAAGATTTCAGGGATTGTTTAGGATTTTTATAGTTTTTAGGGTTGTTAGGAATTTTTAGGGTTTTTAGGGTTTTAAGGGGTTTTAAGGGGTTTTCATCATTTTAGGGTCTTGTGGGTTTTAGGTTTTTTTTGAGTTTTTTAGGGGTTTTAAGGTTTTTTGGAGTTTTTTTATCATTTTTAACATTTTTAGGGGCTTTAAGGGGTTTTAGAGTTTTTAGTAAAAACCATGAAAAACCCTAGAAACCATCAAAATCCCTAAAATACCTAAAAATAATAAAAATCATAAAATATCCCAAAAAATCTCTCAAAACGCAAAAAACACTAAAACCCCTAAAAAACACCTGAAAACCATAAAACCCATAAAACCCCATAAAAACACAAAAACCCAATTTAAAACTCTAAAACCCCTTTAAACTCCTAAAAATGTTAAAAACTATAAATAACCTTAAAAACCCTAAAAAATTCAAAAATACCCTGAAAACCAAAAAGACCCTAAAAATCCTTAAAAAACCCTAAAAACCCTAAAACCTCTCAAAATCCCAAATAAACTTAAAAATGATAAAAAACATAAAAATCCCAAAAAAATCCATGAAAATGTAAAAAACACTAAAACCCCTGAAAAACCCCTGAAAACCATAAAACACCTGAAAACCTTAAAAACCCTAAAAACCCATAAAACCCTAAAAATCTACTAAAAACTCTAAAAACGATTAAAACCCCTAAAAATGTCAAAAACCCTAAAAACCCAAAACCCTTCAAAATCCTTAAAAATCCTAAAAAACTAAAAACCAGAAAAATCCAAAAAAAACCCTAAAAATGTAAGAAACCCTAAAAACCTTGAAAAAGCCCAGAAAACTATAAAAAACTCAAAAAACCTCAAACCCCTTAGAAACCCTAAAAACCCACTAAAAACCCTAAAACCTTGAAAATTCCTAAAAAATCTCAAAACCCTAAAAACCCTAAAAACCCCTAAAAAGAATAAAAAACCTAAAAAAGCCCTAAAAATCCCTGAAAACATAAAAAACCCTAAAATACCCTAAAAACCATAAACACCCCTAAAAACCTTAAAAACCTTAAAAACCCATAAAATCCCTAAAAACTGATAAAAACTCTAAAAACCCTTAAACCCCCTAAAAATATTAAAAAACTTTAAAACCAAAAAAACTCATAAATCCTAAAAAAATAAAAATAAAAACCACTAAACCCACCAAAAGACCCCAAAAACCCCCAAAACCCCTAAAAACCTCATAATCCCAAAAAATCCTAAAAAACACTAAAAAGCATAAAATCCTAAAAATTCCCTAAAAATCCATGAAAACGTAAAAACCCCTAGAAACCCAGAAAAACCCCTAAAAACCATAAAACCCCACTAAAAACTCTAAAGACCCTTTTAAATTCCTAAAAATATTAGAAACTCTAAAAACACTTAAAAACCCTAAAAAACTCAAAAAAACCCCCTAAAAACTGGCGGTCGCTTTAGGCCCGACGTTGTAGGCCTACACCGACCGCCACTGCCGGTCGCTGAAGGGGGTCGAAAAGTTGGCCTACAGCAACCGCCAGGAGGTCGCTGGCATGCTGCTCGGCCGAGCAATAGCAACCGCCATTGGCAGTCGCTGAACTGCTACCCAGCCAACCTATAGGGACCGCCAAAGGCGGTCGCTATCCAGGAGAATTTTTTTTAAAAAAAATTCACCGATGGTTCCCAAATAGCAGAAACAGGATAAAAATCATAAAAAAATGAAAACAATTCCAAACAACATAAACACTAGGATCCTCATAAACAATAAATGATAGACGTGCTTCATATTCAATGATCCAAATAGGTCTAATCCATTTCAATATTCTGCTTCAATAAACCTACAATAAGATACAAAAAAACAACTAAACAAAACAAATGTAAATTAGACATATTTATTCAGTTAGTATATATATATAATAAAATTAAGTCAGACATCAAATCATGGGTGATATAATAATTTAAAACGAAAAATTTAAGATATGTTATCATCTCAGGATTTTATTTCTTGTTTTGGAGTCTTTGGTTTAGCTTGTGGAAGTGTTTTGTGGTCTAAAAAAGAATTCTCTCCGCGCACACTGCGTGAAACTGTTAAAAACAACATATTCGGTCGTACTGCGCACACCTCATGTCCAATTGACATTCTGTCCCCTCCTACATGTCACGAATAATATTTCTATTGTTTTAGTTTGATTTCAAGTCATTCTGAGGACTTTGGCTCTGAATTTGACCGTTACACGTCCTTTTGGTGTTTTATGACTCCAGAAATGCGTTTCCGGTCACTGTGGTCAAACAACACCTCTGATTGATGTGTCGTCTACCTGATAATTTCACAATTCACACCACGGTTATTGTCGTATGATTTCATGACATTCCGAGGTCATTCGACTGGTTTTGAACACCCAACGCACCCTTTTAGAGCGCGCCAAACTGTTAAAAACAACATATTCGGTCGTACCACGTACACCACACGTCTAATTGACGAGTCGTCTCCTCCTACATGTCACGAATAATATTTCTATTGGTTTTGTGTGATTTCAAGTCATTATGAGGATGTTTGATCGGAATTTGACCGTTACACGTCGTTTTGGTGTTTTATGACTCCGGAAATGCATCTCCGGTCACAGCGGTCAAACGACACCTCCGATTGACATACCGTCTACCCGAACATTTCACAATTCACACCACGGTTGTTTTCATATGATTTCATGACATTCCAAGGTCATTCGGTTGGTTTTGACCACCCAACACACCCTTTTAGAGCTCGCCAAACTGTTAAAAATAACATATTTGGTCGTACCGTGCACAATGTACATCTGATTGATGTGTCGTCTCCTCCTACATGTCATGAATAATATTTATATTGTTTTCATGTGATTTCAAGTCATTATGAGGATGTTTTCTCTAAATTTGACTGTTACACGTTGTTTTGGTGTTTTATGACTCCAGAAATGTGTTTTCGGTAACCGTGGTCAAAAAACACCTCCGATTGACGTACCATCTGCCCAACCATTTCACAATTCACACCATGGTTGTTTTCCTGTGATTTCATGACATTCTGAGGTCATTCGGATGGTTTTGACCACCCAACACACCCTTTTAGAGCGCGCCAAACTGTTAAAAACAACATATTCGGTCGTACCGCACACACCACATGTCTGATTGACGTGTCGTCTCCTCCTACATGTCACGAATAATATTTATATTGTTTTAGTGTGATTTAAATTCATTTTGAGGACTTTTTCTCTGAATTTGACCGTTACACGTCGTTTTGGTGTTTTATGACTCCGAAAATGCGTTTCCGGTCACCACGGTCAAACGACACCTCCCATTGACGTACCGTCTACCTGAACATTTCAAAATTCACACCACGGTTGTTGTCCTATCATTTCATGACATTCTGAGGTCATTCAGCTAGTTTTGACGACCCAACGCACCCTTTTAGAGCGCGTCAAACTGTTAAAAACAACATATTTGGTTGTACCGCGCACACCGCATATTTGATAGACGTGTCGTCTCCTCCTACATGTCACGAATAATATTTCTATTGTTTTCGTGTGATTTCAAGTCATTCTGAGGACGTTTTCTCTAAATTTGACCATTACACATCATTTTGGTGTTTTTTGACCCCGGAAATGCGTTTCTGGTCACCGCGGTCAAACGACACCTCTTATTAATGCACCCTCTACCCGACCATTTCACAATTCACACCATGGTTGTTTTAGTATGATTTCATGACATTCCGAGTTCGTTCGGCTAGTTTTGACCACCCAACACACCCTTTTAGAGCGCACCAAACTGTTAAAAACCACATATTCGGTCGTACCGCACACACCACAGGTCCTATTGACGTGTTGTATCCTCCTACATGTCACGAATAAAATTTTTATTGTTTTCATGTGATTTCAGTCATTCTGAGGAAGTTTGTTCTGAATTTTACCGTTACACGTCGTTTTGGTGTTTTGTGACTCCGTAAATGCGTTTCCGGTCATCGTGGTCAAACGGAACCTCCAATTGAGGTACTGTGTACCCTACTATTTCAAAATTCACACCACAGTTGTTGTCGTATGATTTAATGACATTCTGAGGTCGTCCGGCTGGTTTTGACCACCCAACGCACCCTTTTAGAGCGCCCAAACTGTTAAAAACAATATTTTCAGTCGTACCGTGCACACCGCACTTCAGATTGGCGTTTCGTCTCCTCCTACATGTCACGAATAATATATATTTATATTTTTTGTGATTTCAAGTCATTCTGAGGATGTTTTCTCTGAATTTGACAGTTACATGTCGTTTTGGTGTTTTATGACTCCAGAAATGCGTTTTTGGTCACCGCGGTCAAACGACACCTCTGATTGACGTACCGTCTACCCAAAAATTTTAAAATTCAGACCACCATTGTTGTCATATGATTTCATGACATTCTGAGGTCGTTCGGCTGGTTTTGGCCACCCAACACACCCTTTTAACCAAACTGTTAAAAACAACATATTTGGTCGTATCGCGCACACCGCCTATCCGATTGACGTTCCATCTCCTCCTAAAAGTCACAAATAATATTTCTATTGTTTTATTGTGATTTTAAGTCATTATGAGTATGTTTTCTTTAAATTTGACTGTTACACGTCGTTTTGGTGTTTTATGATTTTGAAAATGCTTTTCTGGTCACTACGGTCAAACGACACCACCGATTAACGTATTGTCTTCCCCACCATTTCAAAATTCACACCACGGTTGTTGATGTATGATTTAATGACATACTGAGGTCGTTCGGTTGGTTTTGACCAACCAACACACCCTTTTAGAGCGCGCCTAACTGTTAAAAGCAACATATTCGGTCGTACCGTGCACACCGCATGTCCGATTGATGTACCTTCTCCTCCAACATTTCACAAATAATATTTCTATTGTTTTCGTGTGACTTCAAGTCATTCTAAGTACGTTTGCATTGAATTTGACTGTTACACATCGTTTGGGTGTTTTATGACTTTAGAAATGCATTTCCGGTCACCGCGGTCAAACTACACCTACGATTGACATACCATCTGCCCGAACATTTCAAAATTCACAACAAGATCGTTTTTGTATGATTTCATGAAATTCTGAGGTAGTTCGGATGATTTTGACCACCCAACACACCCTTTTAGAGCACGTCAAACTCTTAAAAACAACATATTCAGTCGTACCACGCACACCGCACATCCGATTGACTTTCTGTCTTCTCCTACATGCCACTAATAACATTTCTATTCTTTTCGTGTGATTTCATGTCATTCTGAGGACGTTTTTTCTGAATTTGACGGTTACACGTTGTTTTGGTGTTTTATGACTCCAGAAATGCGTTTTCGATCACCACGGTCAAACGACATCTCTGATTAACATACCTTCTACCTGGACATTTCACAATTCACATCACGGTTGTTGTCGTATTATTTCATGACATTCTGAGGTCGTTCAGCTGGTTTTGACCACCCAACAGACCATTTTAGAGCGCACCAAACTGTTAAAAACAACATATTCGGTCGTACCGCGCACACCGCACATCCTATTGAAATTTCTTCCCCTACAACATGTCACAAATAATATTTATATTATTTTTGTGTGATTTCAAGTCATTCTGAGGACGTTTGGTCTGAATTAGACAGTTACACGTCGTTTTGGTGTTTTATGACTCCAGAAATTATTTTCCAGTCACTGCGGTCAAACAACACCTCCTATTGACGTACCGTCTACCCGAACATTTCTCAATTCACACCAAGGTTGTTGTCATATGATTTCATGACATTACGAGGTCATTTGACTGGTTTTGACCACCCAACACACCCTTTTAGAGCGCGCCAAATTGTTAAAAACAACATATTCGGTCGTACCGCACACACCGCACGTCCGATTGACGTGTCGTCTCCTCCTACATGTCACGAATAATATTTATATTTTTTCTTGTCATTTCAAGTCATTCTGAGGACGTTTTCTCTAAATTTGACCATTACATTTCGTTTTGGTGTTTTATGATTCCGGAAATGCAGTTTCGGTCACCGCGGTCAAACAACACCTCTGATTAACGTACTGTCTGCCCGAACAATTCACAATTCACACCACGGTTGTTTTCGTATGATTTCATGACATTCTGAGGTCGTCAGCTGGTTTTGACCACCCAACACACCCTTTTAGAGCATGCCAAACTGTTAAAAACATCATATTCGGTCGTACCGTGCACACCGCACATCCGATTGATGTGTCGTCTCCTCCTATAAGTAAATAATAATATTTCTATTGTTTTCGTGTTATTTCAAGTCATTATTAGGATGTTTGCTCTGAATTTGACAGTTACACATCATTTTGGTGACTCTAGAAATGTGTTTCTGGTCACCGCGGTCAAACAACACCTTGAATTGACGTACCGTATGCCCGAACATTTTACAATTCACGCAAAAGTTGTTGTCGTATGATTTCAGGACATTCTAAGGTTGTTCGGCTGGTTTGGACCACCCAACGCACCCTTTTAGAGCGCGCCAAACTGTTAAAAATAACATATTCGGTCGTACCGCATACACCGCACATCTGATTGACGTGTCGTCTCCTCCTACATATCACAAATAATATTTCTATTGTTTTCGTGTGATTTCAAGTCATTCTGAGGATGTTTTCTTTGAATTTGACCGTTACACATCGTTTTGGTGTTTTATGACTCCGGAAATGTGTTTCCAGTCACCGCGGTCAAACGACACCTACGATTAACGTACCGTCTGCCCAACGTATTTCTGGAGTCATAAAACACCAAAACAACATGTGATTTCAAGTCATTATGAGGACGTTTGATTGATGTGTCGTCTACTCCTACATGTAATGAATAATATTTATATTTTTTTCGTGTGATTTCAAGTCATTATGAGGACGTTTTCTCTGAATTTGATCGTTACACGTCGTCTTGGTGTTTTATGACTCCAGAAATGCTTTTCCAGTCACCGTGATCACACGACACGTTCTATTAACATACCATCTACCTGAAAATTTCAAAATTCACACCACGTTTGTTGTCGTATGATTTCATGACCTTCCAAGGTCGTTCGGCTGGTTTTGACCACCCAACACACCCTTTTAGAGCACGTCAAACTGTTAAAAACAACATATTCGGTCGTACCGCACGGACCACATGTCCGATTGGTGTTCTGTCTCCTCCTAAATGTCACGAATAATATTTCAATTGTTTTCGTGTGATTTCAATTCATTATGAGGATGTTTTCACTGAATTTGACCATTACACATCATTTTGGTGTTTTATGACTCCAGAAAAGTGTTTCCGGTCACCACGGTAAAACGACACCTCCAATTGATGTACCTTCTGCCCTAACATTTCAAAATTCACACCACGGTTGTTTTCGTATGATTTCATGACATTCCGAGGTCGTTCGGCTGGTTTTGACCACCCAACGCACCCTTTTAGAGCGTGTCAAACTGTTAAAAACAACATATTCGGTTGTAGTGAACCGCATGTCCGATTGATGTGTCGTCTCCTCCTACATTTCATGAATAATATTTCTATTATTTTCGTGTGATTTCAAGTCATTCTGAGGAAATTTTCTCTGAATTTGACTGTTACATGTCGTTTTGGTGTTTTATGACTCCAGAAATGCGTTTCTGGTCACCGCGGTGTAACGAAACCTCCGATTGATGTACCGTCTACCCAAACATTTAAAAATTCACACCACGATTGTTGTCGTATGATTTCATGAAATTCTGAGGTCGTTCGACTTGTTTTGACTACCCAACGCACCCTTTTTGAGCGCACCAAACTGTTAAAAACAACATATTCGGTCATACCGTGCACACCGCACGTCCGATTGAAATGTCATCTCCTCCTACATGTCACAAATAATATTTCTATTATTTTCTTGTGATTTCAAGTCATTCTGAGGACGTTTTCTATGAATTTTACCGTTACACGTTGTTTTGGTGTTTTATGACTCCGGAAATGCGTTTCCAGTCACCGTGGTCAAACGAAACCTCCGATTGATGTAACCTCTACCCTACCATTTCACAATTCACACCAAGGTTGTTTTAGTATGATTTCATGACATTCCGAAGTTTTTCGGCTGGTTTTGACCACCCAACGCACCCTTTTAGAGCACGCCAAACTGTTAAAAACAACATATTCGGTCGTGTCGCATACACCGCACCTCCGATTGACGTTTTGTCTCCTCATACATGTCACGAATAATATTTCTATTCTTTCATGTGATTTCAAGTCATTTTGAGGGTGTTTGCTTTGAATTTGACCATTACATATCATTTTGGTGTTTTATGACTCCAGAAATGTGTTTTCGGTCACCGCGGTCAAATGACACCTCTGATTGATGTACTGTCTACTCAAACATTTCAAAATTCACACCATAGTTTATATTGTATGATTTCATGAAATTCCGAGGTCGTTCGGCTGGTTTTGACAACCCAACGCACCCTTTTAGAGCGCACCAAATTGTTAGAAACAACATATTTGGTCTTACCGCGCACACCGTATGTTCGATTGAGGTTCCATCTCCTATTACATGTCAAGAATAATATTTTTATTGTTTTTGTATGATTTCAAGTCATTTTGAGGACGTTTGATCTGAATTTGACCGTTACACGTCGTTTTGGTGTTTTATGACTCTGAAAATGCGTTTTCCGTCACCGCGGTCAAACGACACCTCAGATTGACATACCGTCTGCCCGAACATTTTACAATTCACACCATGGTTGTTTTCGTATGATTTCATGACATTATGAGGTCGTTCGGCTAGTTTTGAACACCCAACGCACCCTTTTAGAGCGCGCCAAACTGTAAAAAAACATATTCGGTCATACCGTGCACACCGCACGTCTGATTGATGTGTCATATCCTCGTACATGTCACAGATAATATTTCTATTGTTTTTGTGTGATTTCAAATCATTCTGAGGACATTTTCTCTGAATTTTACCGTTACACGTCCTTTTTGTGTTTTGCGACTCCAGAAATGCGTTTCCGGTCACCGCGGTCAAATGACACCTCCTATTGACGTACCTTCTTCTTGAACATTTCACAATTCACACCACGGTTGTCGTATTATTTCATGACATTCCGATTTCGTTCGACTAGTTTTGACCACCCAATGCACCCTTTTAGATCACGCCAAACTGTTAAAAACAACATATTCATTCGTACCACGCACACTGCACGTCTGATTGATGTGATGTATCCTCCTACATGTCACGAATAATATTTCTATTGTTTTCTTGTGATTTCAAGTAATTATGAGGACGTTTGCTCTGAATTTTACCGTTACACGTCGTTTTGGTGTTTTATGACTCCAGAAATGCGTTTCCAGTTACCGCGGTAAAACTACACCTCCGATTGACATACTGTCTACCCGACCATTTCACAATTCACACCATGATTGTTTTCTTATGATATCATGACATTCCGAGGTCATTCAGCTGGTTTTGACCACCCAACACACCCTTTTAGAGCATGTCAAACTGTTAAAAACAACATATTTGGTCGTACCACACACACCGCATGTCTGATTGACGTGATGTCTCCTACTACATGTCACGAATAACATTTCTATTTTTTTCTTGTGATTTCAAGTAATTATGATAATTTTTCCTCTAAATTTGACCGTTACACGTCGTTTTGGTGTTTTATGACTCCTGAAATGCGTTTCCGGTCACCGCGGTCAAACGACACCTCCTATTAACATACCGTCTACCGGACCATTTCACAATTCACACCACAGTTTTTGTCTTATGATTTCATGACATTAAGAGGTTGTTCATCTGGTTTTGACCACCCAACGCACCCTTTTAGAGCGAGCCAAACCGTTAAAAACAACATATTCGGTCGTACAGCGCACACCGCACGTCCGATTGACATGTCGTCTCCTCCTATATGTCACGAATAATATTTCTATTTTTTTCATGTGATTTAAGTCATTATAAGGAAATTTTCTCTAAATTTGACCGTTACACGTTGTTTTGGTGTTTTATGACTCCAGAAATACGTTTCCGGTCACCCTCAAAATCCCTAAAAACCTAAAACCATTAAAATCCAAAAAAAATCCACAAAAATACCTGAAAATGAAAAAACCCAGAACCCCTAAAAAACCTTGAAAACCATGAAACAACTAAAAACCATAAAACCCTAAAAACCCATAAAACACTAAAACCACTAAAAACTCTAAAAACCCATAAAAACCCCTAAAACGTTAAAAATGTTGAAATCATTACAAAATCTAAAAAATATTAAAACCCTAAAAACTCCAAAAGACCCTAAGAACCCTAGAAAACCCTAAAACCCATAAAAACCTGAATAGCCCTAAAAACCCTCAAAATCCTTAAAACCATAAAAAACCTTAAAAACCATAAAAAACCTAAAAAATCCCTAAAAATACCTAAAAACATAAAAAATTATAAAAACCCTAAAAACCCCCTAAAAAAATTAAAACCCCAAAACCTTAAAAACCCCTAAGACCCCATAAAAATACAAAAAAACCTATAAAAACTCTAAAAACCATCAAAACCCCTAAAAATGTAAAATAACTCTAAAAACCTTAAAAATCCTAATAAACTAAAAAAAACCCTAAAACCCCAAAAGACCCTAAAAACCATGAAAAGCCCTAAAAACCCTCAAAATCCCAAAAAACTCTAAAAAACCCTAAAAGCCTAAAAATCCCAAAAAACCCCTAAAATAAAAAAACACTAAAAACCATAAAAACCCCTATGAACCTTTAAAACCCTAAAAATCTCTAAAAACACTAAAAACCCATAAAACACCAAAAAAAGTTAAAAATTGATAAAAAAAATTCTAAAAACCCATAATAACTGTGAAGACTCTAAAAAACCCTTAAAAACCATGAAAACCCCTGAAAACCCTAAAAATATTGTAAAACCCTAAAACCCTTCAAAATACCTAAAAACCCTTAAAAACCATAAAAGCCCAAAAACCCAAAAAACCACTAAAAATATAAAAACACTTAATCCCCTAAAATGTTAAAAACGCTAAAAACATAAAAAATGTGAAACCCCTAAAAACTCTAAAAAAATCCCTAAAAACCCAAAAGACCCTAAAATCCCTAAAAAATCCTAAAACCCCTAAAACCCCCTAAAATCTCTTAAAACCCGTAAAAACCCCTAAAAATCCCTAAAAACCCAAAAAACCATAAAAATCCTTAAAAATTCCTGAAAACATAAAGATTTCTTAAAACCCTGAAACCCCTAAAAACTATAAAAACCCCAAAAGCCTTAAAAACCCTGAAACCAATAAAAATCCTAAAACCCCACTAAAAACTCTAAAAAAATAAAACCCATAAAACATTAAAAAGTGAAAAAAAAACTTTAAAAACCTTAAAACCGTAAAAAACTCAAAAAAAAACCCTAACATACCAAAAAAAACATGAAAACCCTTGAAAACTACTAAAAACCATAAAAATCCTGAAACCCCCAAAAAATTCACAAGATCCCTAAAACCCATAAAAAAACTTAAAAACTATAAAATCTAAAAAAATCCCTAACATTTCATGAAAATGTACAAAACCCAAAAGACCCAAAAGACCCCCCAAAAACCCAAAAACCCTTAAAAACTTAAAGACCCCAAAAGCGCATAAAACCCATAAACCACTAAAACTCTAAAAACTCTCAAAACCCTTAAAACATTAAAAGATGTTAAAAGACTCTAAAAACCTTAAAACCCATAAAAACCATAAAAACTCAGAAAAAAACCCTAAAAACCTAAAAAGTCCCTAAAAACCTGGAAAACCCTTAAAAACCCTGATAACCCCAAAACACCCTCAAAATATTTAAAAACCCTAAAAAAAGACCATAAAATTCCAAAAAAATACCTAAAAATCCCTCAAAACGTAAAAAACCCTAAAACCCTAAAAACACCGAAAAACCATAAAACCCTGAAAACCATAAAACCCCCAAAACCATGAAAACCCATAAAACACTAAAATTCCAATAAAAACTCTAAAAATCCATAAAACCCCTAAAAATTTAAAAAAATACTAAAAAACCTTTAAAATTCTAAAAGCTCAAAGAAAACATAAAAATCCAAAATGACCCTAAAAACCTAGTAAACTCCTAAAAACTCTAAAAACCCTTGAAAACCCCTAAAACCCCTCAAAATCATGAATCCCCTCCAAAACTATAAAAATTGAAATAATGCCCTAAAAATCCCCGAAAGCGTAAAAAACCCTAAAAATCTTGAAAAACCCGAAAAAACCATAAAAACTCTAAAGCCACTAAAAACTCTAAATTCCCTTAAACTTCAAAAAATGTTAGAAATGTTAGAAAATCAAAAAAACCTTAAAAACCCTAAAAACTCAAAAAAAACCCTAAAAACCCAAAATACCCTATTAACACAAAAAATCCCTAAAAACCCTAAAAATGATGAAAATTGCTGAAACCCCTCAAAATCCCAAAAAACCTAAAAAACCCTACAAACCACAAAAATCCTAAAAAATCCCTGAAAATACTAGAAAACATAAAAAAACCAAGAAAACTTGAGAACCCCCTGAAAACAATAAAAAACCCCAAAAACCTTACAATTTCTAGAAACCCATAAAAACACTAAAAACCCACTAAAATCTTTTAAAACCCTTCAACCCCTTAAAATGTTAATTTTTCTAAAAAAACTCTAAACAACATTAAAACCTTAAAAAACTCAAAAAACTCAAAAAACACCTAAAAACCAAAAATACTCTAAAAACCTTAAACCCCCCCCCCCCAAAACACTAAAACCCCACAAATCCCTAAAGACCCTAAAAACCATAAAATCCTAAAAAATCCCTAAAAATCCCTGAAAACATAAAAACCCCTAAAAATCCTGAAAACCCCAAAACCCCTAAAAACCTTAAAAAACCCTAAAAACCCATTAATCCCTTAAAAACCACAAAAAACTCTAAAGACCCATAAAAACCCTATAAATGTTAAAATACTATAAAAACCTTAAAACCCCTAAAAACAAACCCCCCCTAAAACCCCAAAAGACCCTAAAACCCTGAAAACCCTTAAAAACCCAAAAAACCCAAAAAACCCAAAAAACCCCTTCAAAATCCATAAAAACCCTAAAAAACATAAAACTATAAAAATCATAAAAATCCCTAAAAATCCCTAAAAACCGAAAAAACCCAAAAAATCCTGAAAAATCCCTAAAAACCATAAAAACCCCTAAAAACCTTAAAAATCCTAAAACCCCATAAGAACCCTAAAAACCAATAAAAACTATAAAAACCCTTTAAACCCATAAAAAAATTAAAAACATTAAAACTCAAAAAAACCTTAAAACCCCTAACAAACTCAAAAAAATCCTTAAAACCCCAAAATACTCTGAAAGCCCTAAAACCCCCTAAAACCTGAAAAAACACTTAAAAACCTAAAAACACTCAAAATACCTAAAAACTTAAGAACCCTAAAAACCCTAAAAATTATAAAAAATCTTAAAAATCTCTAAAAACATAGAAAACCCTAAAAATTCCAAAAAACCCCTAATACCCATAAAAAACCTAAAGCCTTAAAAAACCCTAAAACCCGATAAAAACCCTTAAAACACACTAAAACTCTAAAAACCCTTAAAACCCCTAAAAATGTAAAAATAATCTAAAAAACCTTAAAACCCCTAAAAACTAAAAAAAATCCTAAAAAGCTAAAAGACACTAAACACCCTAAAAACCCTAAAAACCCTGAAAATCCCATAAAACCCTAAAAATCAATAAGATCAATAAAAATAAAAAAAGTCATAAAAATACTAAAAATCCATAAAAATCTATGAAAACAAAAAAACCTTAAAAACCCTAAACCCCCTAATAACCTTAAAAACCCCTAAAACCCCTAAAAACCCTAAAAATCACTAAAATCTCTTAAAACCCTTAAAACCCCTAGAATCATTAAAAACATTAAAAAAATATATAAAAACCTTAAAAATCCTAAAAACTCAAATAAACCCCAAAAACCCTAAGAACCTTGAGAAACCCTATAAACGTTGAAAAACCCTAAAAACCCTAAAAACCCTAAAAACATTAAAAACCCTAAAAACTATAATAAAACTAAAAAAATCCCTAAAGTATGTGAAAACATAAAAAAAACCCTAAAGAACCCTGAAAACCCTATAAACGATGAAACACCCTAAAACCACTCAAAACCCTAAAAACCTTAAAAACATTAAAAACCATAAAAATACAAAAAAAATACCTAAAAATACCTAAAAACGTAAAAAAAACCCTAAAAAACCACTGAAAACCATAACAACCCCTTAATACTCAAAAAAACCCTAAAAACCAATAAAAACTCTAAAAACCCTTAAAACCCCTAAAAATGTTAAAAAATCTAAATATTTGAACCATTTAATTCATCCAGCATGTCATGTAACCTAGGGATAGGACAACGATACCTGAACATGATGTTATTGATGGCTCTGTAGTCAGTGCACATTCTCCATGTTCCGTCCTTCATGGGTACTAAAAGTATCAATACAGCAGAAGGACTAAGGATCTCTATGATATATCCCACATCTGAAATCTCTTAAACTTGCCTTTGAATTTATTTTTTCTCTTTTGGGTTGGTGAAAAATGAAGGGTGGTTCGGTAGTGATTCTCGAGGTATGAGATCAATTTCATGCTCAATACCTCTAATGGGTGGAAAACCCAGTGGCACCTATTCTGGAAATACATCATCATACTCATACAACAAATAATCAAGAACATTTGGAAAAGGGGGCAAGTCATTGGTGTTTAGTAACACATCTTTGTACATAAGTACTAGGGGGTTTACTTTGAAAACAAATCTTCCTTAACCTTGATATTTTTTTCCAACATCACACTTTTCTCTTCTCTCAATTTTTTTCCTCTTGATTTTTCTTAGCTCTCCATTTGTTTTCTTCTTTTATTTTCTCTCTTTCCTTCATTCTCTCTTTTTTCATTTTCTCTCTTTTTTTCTTCATCACTCATTTTTTTCTTCTCTATATGGAGTGAAAGGGGTAATGGGTTTCCTCATGTTTCTGCTCCTTTTGATTTGTTTCTCAATCTTGGTTTCTTGGTGGATCGTATCTTTTATTTCCACATGGTGGTACATGACTACTTGATCAAAAATCTCCCAATTGAGCCCATGTAAGAACTAAACCATAGTTACCTCTGGATACTACTCAATGTTTACTCAAATCATAGAAATTTTCATCTCTTTATAGTATTATTAAACTCTCTTACTCACTTGCATAAGGCGTTGAAGCTTATTGTGGAGATCTCTATGTTAGTGTGAGGGAACAAATCACTTCCTTATGGCGAACTTTATGTCTCCCAAAGTATGGATAGAACATCCTCCATAATGGGATATCTCCTTTTGAACTTGATACCACCATATAAATGAATAATTAATGAATTAAAGGAATGAATGTTTTACCTTCTTGTCCTCGGAATAGGTATGACATGAAAACACCTACTTGATCTGCATCTTCCACTCCAAGTATGATTCTGAATTGCTTTCCCTTGAAACGAAGAGACCTTCTCCTTGATACCACCAAGTTGGTCATCATCACGTGGTTTACTTTGGTCTCCTCTAGGTTATAGGTACAACCTTATCCTTTTGAGGGCATCCTCAAAATCACCATCAAGGTTTTCTATCTCCTCCTCCATGATGTGGGGGCGATGTGGTGTTGGAGCACGCCGTGTGTTATCATGGATCATCCTCAGGATTGGTTGATTCTCCATGTTTTAAATACTCTCATGTAGCACCTCCAAATTCCAATCAAGAAGCTTCTCAAAATGGCTCACAAAATCTTACAATTGGAGTGGTGTAGCTTTGGGTGTAGAAGATCTACTTTGAAATCCCTCATTACTAGCATGAGCAATTCTCTTCCCAATATATTAATTTCTCCCCACTCTCTACACTCAATCAAATCCAAAAGATCTTATGAAATATAATACCTTGTTTGGGGTGATCATGTGCCACCAATCCTTCCCAAATCAATATTATATAGGTGGATGGTTTAATATAACCCTTTTGAGTGGCAAAGGGATACAAATTGGTAGAGGGTGGAAAAAAGGTAGAAAATTTGGGTAAATGGTGGATGGGTGTAACAAAGGGGTTTTGCCCGATTGTTCAAGATAAGAAAAATTAATAACTCTATGAGCCAAATATGATATGGTGATGAAGTAAAAATGATGGATAAAGTGATTTATAGAAATGGAAAGTTCTAATAATATAAAACACGAAGAAAAAATAATTGTATCCACTTTTTTCTTTTTTTTTCAAATATCCCCAAAAAAGTGTTGTACTTAGAGTTTTAAAGCACAAGATGATGAATAGAGAGTAATATTTTTTTTGAAATCTCTCAAAGAAAGGATGTGCTTGATATTGAAAAGCATGAAATGATGAGTTGAGAGAATTTTATTTTTATTTTTTGATTTTTTTGGATAAAAATCACATATAGAGAATTAAATGCGAAAAGAAGAGGGATGAATATTTGGATCAATGTATAATATTTGAAGCTTGAACAATGTAGGCAAATTCTGGAGGTTTTAAAGAAAAGGGTTTTTTTTGGTTTCTTCTTGAATGGGTGGATAATATAGAAGGATAAGGAGCGTAATGGGTAAAATTAATGTAAATGAAGTGACAGATGCCTACCGTGTCAACTGGATCTATGATACCAACTAATGCAAGGCACGTGGGGTTGGCCGATCTTCACAGCATAGGGCAGTAGATGAAAGATGCAGTTCGGGGCTAAGTGGTGGATGATGGGTAGGGATAGTGGATGCAATTAGTCAATCAACACTATAAGGAGCACGACCAACTACATAAACAACACACTCAAGGTAGGGATGTGATAGCCAATCCACACAAAAATGCACTTGGTTTGAGGTATTGAATTGAGGGATTTATAATATTGGATCATCAATCTGACTTATAGATTGACAAGGAAAGAATGCATAAGAGAAATGGGGAAAAATGAAACAATCCTCACACAACAGAGAGGAACAAATCATAAGCTACCTATATCAATCTTGAATTCCATACAAGTGTCATGGGGGTGGCTATTTATAGCCAAGTGGTGATACAATAGTCAAGGGTCTAATACCCAAAAGTCATAAAGGCCAAACCTACTTTGTTCCCATAAATTAAAAAAGATAAATTCTACCAAAGACTTCTTGGAAAAGTAGCACACGACTTTCCAACTATAACCAATAGGATTTGACTTTGAGTACCTAGCCCAATGTATTTTAAATTTGGTGTCCAAAGATTCCATTCTAGAATCCTCCATGTCGGCATGGATTCCAAAATTCATGCAACCAAGTTATCCAAGCTTTAAACATCATGTTTGGGATTGAGTAAGTGAGATTATAGGCCCATTTTCTCTATCCATGGAAGGAAAGATCCATTGGGTATTTAATGATGTGAGATGGGCACTCATTATATCACTTAACCTCTTTAATATCCCTCACTCATCGGGCCTTGAAAATCCAACTCCTCCACCCAGGATATGAACTCAGTGCCTTTAACATGGTTCTCATAACTAAAAAACCCTAAAACCCTTGAAAAAACCCTGAAAACTCTCAAAATCACTACAAACCCTAAAAACCCTAAAAGTCATAAAAATCTTTAAAAACCCATAAAAATCCATGAAAATGTAAAAACCCCTAAAAACACTGAAATCTCCTTGAAAACCATAAAAGACACTAAAACCCTTAAAAATCCTAAAAACCTATAAAAAACCAAAAAACCACTAAAAACTCTAAAAACCCTTTAAACCCCTAAAAACGCAAAAAAAATATAAAAAACCTTAAAACCCCTAAAAACTTAAAAAACCCCTAAAACCCTAAAACAACCTTAGAAACCCCAAAAAACCCTAAAATCCTTAAAAACCTTGAATAACCCTAAAACCCTCAAAATCCCTAAAAACCCTAAAAACCATAAGACCATAAAAATCCTAAAAACACCTTAAAATCCATGAAAACATAAAAAACCAAAAAAACTAAGAAAAACCCTCGAAAACCATAAAGATCCTTAAAACCTTAAACCCCTGAAACCCATAATTTTCTTTTTGGCGTGGGTTGTAAGGGGATTTTGGGTGCGGGTCGCTTGACCCCTCCCCTCCCTTGTCTGTTGTGTCTCCTTTTTTCTTGCTAATAAAATTGGGGGGGCCGGGAATAGCCTGACCCTCGCATCTTCCTTGCCCTGAAACCCATAAAAACCCCTAAAACCTTAAAAACCATAAAATCCCATAAATACCCTAAAGACCACTAAAATCTATAAAAACCACTTAAACCCCCAAAAAAACGTTTAAAACATTAAAAAACTCTAAAAAGCTTAAAAACCCTAAAAAATAAAAAAACACTAAAACCAATAAAGACCCAAAAAACCCCTATAAACCCTAAAAATCCCTAAAATCCCTAAACCACTCAAAATATATAAAAACCTTTAAAACCCTAAAAATTATAAAAATCCAAAAAATCCCTAAAAATCTATGAAAATAAAAAAAACGCTCAAAACCCAGGAAAACCTTAAAAACCCCTAAAAAAATTAAAAAGCCTAAATCCCATAAAAACCCAAAAAATCAATAAAAACTCTAAAAACCCTTAAAACCCTTAAAACCCCTAAAAATGTTAAAAAAACTTTCAAAACATTAAAAACCCTAAATAACTCATAAAACCCTAAAACCCCGTAAAATCCCAAAAAAACATTGATAAACCCTAGAAACCCTCAAAATTTATAAAAACCCCAAAACCCCATAAAAACCATAAAAATCCTAAAAAAACCCTAAAAATACATGAAAATGTAAAAAAATCCTTGAAAAATCCATGAAACTATAAAAATCCCTAAAAACCTTAAAAAACTAAATCTCCATAAAAACCCTAAAACCCCATAAAAACCCTATAAACCCATAAAAACCCTAAAACCCACTAAAAACTCTAAAAAACCTAAAAACCCTTAAAACATTAAAAAACTCTAAAAGACATTTAAAAACTCAAAAAACCATAAAAAATTCAAAATAACCCTAACCCCCCCCCCCCCCAAACCCTCAAAATCCATACAAACCCTAAAACCCCTAAAAACCATAAAAATCCTAAAAAAGCCCTAAAAATACCTAAAAACTTAAAAAAAAACCCCAAACCCTAAAAACTATAAAATCCCTAAAATTTGTAAAAAAATATAAAAACCCTAAAAACCACTAAAAAATCTAAAACCCCATTGAATCCATAAAAACATTAGAAACACTAAAAACCCTTAAAAACCCTAAAAACTAAAAAAAACCCTAAAAAAGAAGATCCTAAAACCCAAGAAAAACCCTAAAAACCCTAAAAACCCTCAAATTATATAAACCCCTAAAAAACTCTAAAAACTATAAAAATCCTAAAACATCCCTAAAATTCCATTAAAACGTAAAAAACCCTAAAAACCCTTAAAAACCTTTTAAAACCATAAAAACCCCTAAAAACAATAAAAAACCCTAAATCCCCATATAACCCAAAAAAACACTAAAAACTTTAAAAATGCATAAACCCCTAAAAATGTTAAAAACCTTAAAACTCTAAAAACCTTAAAAATCCTAAAAAATAAAAAAACCCTAAAACCCCTAAAAATCCTCAATATCCCTAAAAACCATAAAAACCTATAAACACCATAAAAATCCTAAAAATCCCTAAAAATATCTGAAAATGTAAAAAACTCTAAAGCCCCCTAAAAAAATAAAAACCCATAAAAATATTAAAAAACACTAAAAGTCCATAAAAACCTTAAAAAATCACTAAAAACTCTAAAAACCCTTAAAACCCCTAAAAATGTTAAATTTTTTTAAAAAACTCTAAAAAACCTTAAAAACCCTAAAAAAATAAATAAAAACCCTAAAACCCAAAACAACCCTAAAAAACCCGAAAACCCATAAAAACCCTCAAAACCATAAAAACCCAAAAAATTCCTTAAAAATCCATAAAAACATAAAAAACCCTAAAAACCCTAAACCCCCCCTGAAAATCATAACCCCCCCCCCAAACATTTAACACCCTAAAACCCCTAAAAACCACTAAAAAGTCTATGTATCTTATGCTTGAGCTCTATTATGATTCTATCAATGGTTTTCCAGTGGATGTCCAATCTTGGAGGTGCGGTTTGGATCATTTAAGGGTTCTATAGATGCAAAGGCGAAAGTGTGTCGAAGTATTTCTTGGGAAAGTGAAGCCGAGGCTATGAATAAGGGTTTTCCTCATTCAGAGGAATCCAAGATTGTGGATTTTGTTAGAGTCTCTGGAGGTTTGGATGGCGTGAATATCGGGGATCCCTTTTATAGATCCATGAAGTGTCTTCATATGGAAGACGCAGCTTGTTCGTGCCCTAATTTTTTGATGTATGGAGTTCAGGGGATGAATGTGATGGACCTGTTGGGGTTATTCTCTACCTCGAAGGATGCTCTAGGTTGTGCACTTCTTCGGTGGTGGTAGTTTTTAGAGCTTTTTCTTTGACTGTGATTGAAGAAGTCGGAGTTCTGCTTCACCCGATTGAGGTAGTGAAGGAATTCTCTCCAGCTCTTTCATATTTAGATGCTTCTTATAAGGTTACTATTTATTCTAAGGTTCCTAATGAGGTTTCATTATCCTCAATTGATGTCATTAATTCCCCAAATCTCAATTTGATTGGGTTTTCTATGGATGGAGGTGCTTTTGGGACTCTTCAGAAGGTGTTTCTATAACTTCTGATATTATATCGGATTTCACATGCTTTATTCTGATCATCAATTCTATGGATTTGATCTTACATCCTTCTATGGATGGTGGTAAAATATGTAAAGTTTATCTTCCTCCCTCAGTCCTTCAGAAGGGAGTTTCTAGGTTGAGTAACACATTGGTGGTCTATTTTATAACGATGAAGGGTTCTAATTCCTCAGGTTTATTCCTTCTTGAGATCTTGTTGAATTGATTTTGTACGACCCTTGGTTCTTTGCAGGTAGATCCATCATCCTCAGGTCATAGAAATTGAGTATTTCTCTTAGCAAAGAGTCCTTCTCAGTCTTTCCTATTTGGTTGAATTTTTAGAATGTCCCTTTGGAAGAACGAAAAATGGAGGGACTAAGCTACATTATGAGTGTGATGGGAAAACTTCTATTCACTGATAAAGCCACTTTTGATATTAGTAGGATCAATTTTGTGCATATATACATTGAAATCTCCGCCGAGTAGGACCTTCCAAATGAGATCATTGTAGATTTGGTTTCTGGTTCCTCCACCTCAATCTGAGTGGAATATAACTGGGTCCCCAAGACATGTATCCACTGTAAGATTTTTGGACATCATTTTAACCAGTGTAGGTAGAAGCCTAAACTCCTTGGTTTTGAATACATTAAGGATTTATATTCCACTTATACAGATTTTTGTGAAGCTTATGGTTATTGTAAACCTGGAGTCATTTGGGAAAAGTTTTATTTACATTATGGATTCTTATTCTATATTGATAAGCTTTAATTACCAATTACTATATCAGTTTACTTTTACTAAAGGAGTCACATTCTGGTGGGTTAATGGGACATTTTGGTGTTGCAAAAATTTTAATCATTCTAAGTGAGCATTTTTATTAGCCTAGGATGTCTAGATATGTTGAACAATTTATAGGAAAGTGCATTGTCTTCCATAAATATAAATATAAACTGAACCCACATGGATTATATCTTTCTCTCCTAATCCCCAACACCCCTTGGGAGGAAATATCAATGGAATTTATTATGGGGTTACCGAGGTCCAAGAGGGGGATAGATTCTATTTTTGTTGTGGTGGATCAGTTTTCAAAAATGACACATTTTATTCCTTGTTATAGAATAGATGATGCCACTAACATTGCAACACTTTTCTTTCAAGAAGTAATAAAACTCCATGGAATTCCAAGTACGACTATGTCATACCAAGACACAAAATTCCTCAATTAATTTTGGAATAACTTTTGGAGAAAACTGGGTATGAAGTTACTATTTTCTTCTTCTTTTATCCACAAACTGATTGGAAAATAATGGAGGCGAATCGGACATTATCATCCCTTATGCGAACAATTCTCAAGAAGAATCTTAAGAATTAGGTGGAGTGTCTTCCCTATGTGGAATTCGCATATAACAGGGCCAATCATTCCACTACTCATTATTCTCTATTTGAAATTGTTTACGAATTTAATCCCCTTGCCCCTATTGATCTAGTTCCTTTGCCTTTGTAGGAAGCAACTCATATGGATGTGAAAAGGTGTATAGAATTAATCAAGAAACACCATGAAAAGGTAAGTAAAAATATCAAGTGGATGACCCATAAATATGTTGATTGTGAAAACAAGGGTCGTAAGAAAGTGTTTTTCGATCCGAGTGACTTAATATGGATTCATATGGGGAAAGAAATATTTCATGAAAAATAGAAATCAAAACTCATGCCACAAGGAGATGTACCTTTCCACGTGCTCTATAAGATTAACAACAATTCTTAAAAGGTAGATCTCCTAGGTGAGTATAGAGTAAGTGCCACTTTCAATTTTTTTGATTTTATCCTTTATTGGGTGTAGAGTATGAAGAGTCAAGGTCAAATCCTTTTCAAGAGTGGGAGGATGATGAGAAGCATGTTGAGGGAACTAATTTGATTTCCCAGGTGGAGGAGTTAGATTTTCAAGGCATGATGTTGCGATGGAGATTAAAGAGACTGAATGCTACAATGGGTTCCCATCTCGCATCATTAAAGGCCTAATGGATTTTTCCTTACATGCATAGAGAAAATGGGCCTATAATATCAATTATTCATGCCCAAACATGATGTTTAAAGCTTGTCCCACATGGTTGCACAAATTTTGGAAGCCTTTCCCATAAGGAGGATTATAGAATGACATCTTTGGATACCAAAGTCAAATCCAGTGGGCTAGGCACTCAAAGTCAAATATGGTGGACTATAGTTGGAAATTTGTGTGCTAATTTTCCAAAAAGTCTTTGGTAGACTTTATCTTTTTGAATTTAAGTGAAAAAAGTAGGTTTATCCTTTATGAATTTAAGGTATTTGACCCTTGACTATTGTATAACCCCTTGACTATAAATAGCCACCCCATGGAACTTTTTTGAAATTCTAGATTGATATAGAGAGTTTATTATTTATTTATCTCCATTGTGTGAGGATTGTTCTAATTTTTCCCCATTTCTCTTTTGCATTATTAACTTGTCAATCTACAAGTTAGATTGGTGATTCGAGATCACAAAGCCCCTACTTTCCTACCTCAACCCAAGTGTGTTATTGTGTGGATTGGATATTACATCCATCCCATGAGTGTGTTGTCTAAGTAGTAGGTCATTCTTCTTATAGCATTGATTGACTACTTTCATCCACTATCCCCACCCATCATCTGCCACTTAGACTCGAATCGCATCTTTAATCTACCACCCTACACCATGAATATTGAGCCACCCAAGCATCTCGTATCACCATTGACTAGACATCTTGTGTAAATTTGGATAACATGGTTAATCCCAAACAATTCCACTAGGAATTGCTTTTAATTCATCCTAATAAGGTCCCTAGGCCTGATGGTTTTAATGGGTTTTTCTTTCACAAGGCTTGGACAATTGTCGGTTCCAATGACATGGAAGCAATGATTGAATTTTTCAGGATAGAGAAACTATTGCGGGAAGAAAATGGATTTATTATATCCTTGATCCCCAAGGTGTCTAACATGTGATCTCTCTCTAATTTTAGTCCAATTTTATGCTGCAATACCATATAAAAATGCACCTCATATATTTTGGAGGCTAGATTGAAATTGGTTCATCTTGGGCATGTTAATAAGTCCCAATTATCTTTTATCCAAGGGAGGTATATTTCTAATAATATTATGATTTCCCAGGAGGTGATACGAGGGTATCATCTAGATTTTGGAGTTCCTCATTATGCTTTTAAAATTGATTTATTCAAGGATTTTGATTCAGTGAGATGGGAATTTCTTTGGGATGCCCTTGACCTCCTGGGGTTCCCATCCAAGTTATCTTCTTGGATTAAAAGTTGTATTTCCTCAAAGATGTTTACTATTAATATTAATGGTTGTTTTCAAGGTTATTTTCCAAGGAAGAAGGGCCTAAGGCAAGGAGATCCCCTATCTCCCTTCCTCTTTTTTGATTTTCATGAAATAATTATCTCACATCATGGACTCACTCATATATACTTCTGACTCTTTTATATTTAATTGAAGATTTTTTAAGACTTCCATTTCCCATATTTATCTTTCAAATGGAATTATTTTATTTTCTTATTGGAACTTCAAGTTTGTTTTAGTTTTTAATCATGATTTGGATCTTTTCTCCTCCTTTTCTGGGATGACTATTAATTTTTTGAAATCTTCGATGTTCTTGATTGGCATCTATGACACTGTTCAAGATAGTATTCGAGAGTTTAGGGGTATTAGGGGAGGCTCCTTACCTCTTTGATACCTTGGGGTGCCTCTCATTACTACGAGGTTAAGAGGTTTGGATTGTATTGTTTTTTAGGAGAAAATTTTCAGGAGAATTAAGGTGTGAGAAAGTAACTTTCTCTCCTTTACAAGGTTCTTAAATCTATTCCAATATACTTCATTTAGCATGAAATCTTTTTGGTGTTATCATTTAATCTTTCCTAAGAAAGTTTTGAAGTCCATCAAACCCAAGCTTAGGCAGTTTCTTTGGAAAGGTCCCTCTCTTGGGAACACCAGGGATAGGGTGTCTTGGGATTTTTGGCCATACCTAAAGAGGAGGGAGGATTATGGATTAAGCATATTGAGGTTTGGAATAAGTATTATATGACAAAATATGTTTTGAATCTATGTGACCCATTATACTCTTCACTTTGAGTGGAGTGGGGTCATTTAGTTATGCTTGGTCGGGCTCAGTTTTGGGTGGCTAAAGTCCCATGGAACATCTTGTGGACTTGGAGGAAACTTTTGGGCCTTTAGGATTTTCTAATGGATCATTTATCCTTTATAGCTGGGAATGGGTTGAACATTTCCTTATGGTTTGACTCTTAGATTCTTAGTTGACATGTTTTCTCTTCTATTGATGGCTGTATCATTTATGACTCAAGGATTAATCATACTACTAAATTGTATGAACTTATTTTATAAGGAGATTGGAACCCACCTATTAATAATTATTCTGAATTTGGGATCTTCAATAGGAGATTCTTTCACTTCCAAGTCCTGGTGGAGGTAGGGATAGAATTTTCCAGAAGGGTCAGAATACCTTCTCCATCTGTTTGGTTTGGGAGGATTTTAGGTTGAAATATATTTTTTTCCTTGGTTTTACCTAGTTTGGAGTAGGTTTTCCTCAACTACACACTCTTTTATGTTGTGGTTAGGGATTATCAATCGTCTACCGACCTAATATAGATTACAGCGCACATGATTGGTTTTCCCTAATCGATGTTATCTTTATGAGATTAATTCCAAGAATATTGATCATGTTTTCTTTAACCGTGTTTTATCTCGACATATTTGTTCATTATTTATTTTCTTGTTAAATGATGAATGCACTGCTGGATCCATTTTTTATTGATTGGTGTTATTGAAATTTCTCTGGGGATTCCTTGACTTCTATTTTGGGTAGAATTAGTCTAGATTCCCCAGTGTATCTCATCTAGAAGGAAAGGAACACTCGGCTACGTGGTTCCCTTCCTTATAGTGGCAGCATCCACTGGATCAAATTTTATTTAACTATTCGTTCGAGACTTTCCTCCTGTAATAAATTTTTTAATAATAAGGTCAATCTTGAGCTGGCCTGGAGATGGAATTTTCCATGTTCTTTACTACGTGATGGGTGACTAGTGGGTGTTGGTTTGTTGTCCAATTCTTATGTTGGCTTCTTCTTGTGTTATCATGGGTGTAGTGGTTGGTGGACTGTATGAGGGACTCTTTCTGGTGGAGTGGGGGGTTGTGTGGTATTGGGTGATGCTCAGTTGTAATGGTGATATGGGTGCTTATGTGGGTTGTGTTTTTTATGTTGGGGTGTTGTGGTTGTGGTTTGGAAGAATTTTTGTTGTTTGGTTGAGTTTTGGTAATGTATTGTCTTCTGCAGGTGGGGTTTCCAGTTTGTTGATCGCTTGGCTTTTCTTCCCCTAGATCTTGGGTTAGAGGCTATAGGTTGGCGGCTACTCTTTTGGTGGCTGTTGTGAGATGATGTTTGGATAAGTACCTTCTCTTGTGGTCAGGAGACTTGTAGCTGGTGTTTGGATCTTAGATATTGAGTTGCAGGTGGTTCGATTCTTGTGTTGTATGTGGTTGTTTGGTTGGAATTGTCCTGGTGCTAGATAGAGATGATGTTGTTGGTTGAATTTTGTGATCTTGCTTCTTATGTGGGGTGTGGTGGCTTGCTCGGTTGCTTCAGGTGGGTTATAGGCTACTGGTGGATGAGGTTGGTGGCTGGGTTTATGTGTTTTTTGGCTGCTTGTTTGCTTGGGGCCTTGGTTGGTGGTGCAGTTGGTTACAGGTTGTTGTTTGTAGGATTTTTTCAGTTGTGTTTAGGGTAGGGATCTGGGCATGGGTTGTCCTTCGATTCTGGAGTGTTGGTGCCGCTTGGATGAGGTTAATGGATGCTGGGTTCATGCGGGTGTTGTAGGTGTTGGTTGGTGGTTTTGTTTGCATGCTGGTGGCTGGGAGGGGTAGTTTTCTACTGCTGTGATGGTTGTGGGAGACCAGTGGTTCAGGTTTTGGCCATTTTTGGGTTGTGCATGTGCATGATGGAAGGGTTGTTTGGTGGGTCTGGGTTGATGTGTGTTGTAGGTAGGCTTGTGATGTAGGTCATGGGCCTTCTGAAGGTTGGAGGGGTTGGTTTTGGTGGTGCAGTGGTGGTTCCTTGGTTTGTGTAGGTTGTACGGTTGGGTTCTTACTAGTGGAGGGGTTTTGGGGGCTTGTTTGGGTGGCTTTTCCCACGTACATGAGTGCGTGTGGTGTGTGGGTGTGGGTGTGTGCCGGTGGGGTGTGGGCGATGTGGGTGGTGGTGCGTGCGTGTGTGCGTGTATGGCATGTTACCATTTATGACGACTTCTTGTGGAGGTTTCTGCTTCTTGGTGTGCTTTCTTATCCTGTGCTTGGCCACTGTTGCGGTTTTCTGCTAGTCTGGTGGGGTTGTGTGTGCTAGGTGCTTGTTTTGTTGGTTGTTCAACATTTTTTGGTGTTGCATTCTCTTGGGATTTGTAGATATGGTCTGTCCTCCATGTCCTATGATGTGTTGTTCCTTGGGTGATGGGTGTCATTGTGGGTTCTTCTGGTTACAATGTTCCTTGTTGCTGGCTTCCCTGGGTTTGGCATACGTTGATGGTTGGCGGTGAAAACAATAAAAAATAAAAACCACTAAAAACTTTAAAAATCTTTTAAACCCCTAAAAACATTAAAAACATTAAAAAACTCTAAAAACCTTAAAAACCTTAAAAACTCAAAAAAATCCTAAAAACCCCAAAGGCCCTAAAAACATTGAAAACCCCTAAAACCGTGAAAAACCCTAAAAATCCTAAAAACTCATAAAACCATAAAAATCTTTAAAAAGCCCTAAAAATCCATAAAAATGCAAAAAAACCCCCATAAACACCCTGAAAACCCCCGAAACCATAAAACTCCTAAAAACCTTAAAAACCCTAAAAGCCTATAAAAATCCTCCAAAACCACTAAAAAATCTAAATACCCTAAAAATCCCTAAAAATGTTAAAAAATGTTAAAAACTCTAAAAATCATTTAAAACCCTAAAAAGATAAAAAAAACCCTAAAAAACCTAAAAACCCTAAAAACCCTTAAAAACCCTTAAAAATCTCAAAATACCTAAAAACTCAAATAAACCTAAAAACCCACAAAAACCTAAAAAAACCTTTAAATCCTTTAAAACGTAAAAAACCCTAAAAATCATGAAACCCCCCGAAAACCATAAAACCCCCTAAAAACCATAAAAACCCATAAAACCCCATAAACCCCAATAAAATCCCTAAAAATACACTAAAAACTATAAAAAACCATAAAACCCATAAAACTGTTAAAACACGTTAAAAACTCTAAAAAACCTTAAAAAGCTTTAAAAAACCCTAAAACCCAAAAACACCCAAAAACCCCTAAAAACCCCCAAAAAATCCAAAAAATCCCACAAAATCCCACAAAATCCCTAAAAACCCCCAAAACCCTAAAAATCTGATAAAATACCTAAAAACCCATGGAAACGTAAAAAACCCTAAAAACTCTAAAAACCCATAAAACCCATAAAACCCTAAGAATCACTAAAAACTCTAAAAAAACCCTTTAAACCCCTAAAAACATTAAAAACTCTAAAAATCCATAAAACCCCTAAAAAATAAAAAAACCACCTAAAAAGACCCTAAAACCCCTAAAAACCCCCAAAACCCTGAAAATCCCTAAAAACCCTAAAAACCCAAAAAATCCCTAAAAACCCTAACAATCCTTGAAAATGTAAAAAACCCAAAAAATACCCTAAAAACCATAAAAACCACTAAAAATGTAAACACCCTTAAACCCCCTAAAAATGTTAAAACAATAAAAACATTTAAAACCCTAAAAAACTCAAAAATACCCAAACCCCCCCCCCCCCAAAGACCCCAAAAACCCTGAAAATGCTAAAAAACCTAAAACCCCCCAAAATCCCTAAAAGCCCTCAATATCCCTAACAAACCTAAAATACCCTAAAAACCATAAAGATCCTAAAAAATCCCTAAAAATCCCTAAAAATGTAAAAACCCCAAAAAACCCTGAAAACCCCTGAAACCCATAAAACCCTTAAAAACCTTAAAAAAACCTCAACCCACAAAAAAACCCAAAAATCCCATTGAAAACATTAAAAACCCTTAAAACCCATAAAAATGTTAAAAAACTCTAAAAACCTTAAAAACCATAAAAAACTCAAAAAAACCTAAAAACCCAAAAGACCCTAAAACCCTAAAACCCCTAAAAACTCTAAAAACCCCTAAAAACCTTCAAATCCCCAAAAACCCTAAAAAACCCTAAAAACTGTAAATATCCTAAAAATATATAAAAAAGTAAAAAACCCCAAAAACCAAGAAAAAACCCCTTAAAAGCCTAAAACTCCCTAAAAACCTTAAAAACCCATAAAAATTCATAAAACCCCTAAAACAAATAGAAAACTACAAAAACTCTTAAAACACATAAACATGTTAAAAAACTCTAAAAAACCTTTAAAACTATAAAAAACTCAAAAAAGACTTGAAAAAATCCTAAGAGACCCTAAAAACTCTGAAAAACCCTCAAAATCCCCAAAACCCCAAAACCCCCTATAAACCATAAAAATACTAAAAAAGTCCTAAAAATCCTTGAAAATGTAAAAAACCCGCAAAAAACAAAAAAAACCCTAAAAACCCATTAAAACCCTAAAACCCACCAAAAACTCAAAACTCTTAAAACCCCTAAAACTTTAAAAACTTTATAAATCCTTCGAAACCCTAAAAAAATAAAAAAAACCCTAAAAAGCTAAAAGACCCTAAAAACTATGAAAGAAACTAAAAACTCTAAAAAACCTAAAAAACCTAAAAAACCTAAAAACCCTCAAAGTCCCTGAAAACCCTGAAAACTACTAAAACCAATAAAATCCTAAAATATCCCAAAAAGTCCATGAAAATGAAAAATAACCTGAAAACCATAAAACCCCTGAAAACCTTAGAAACCATAAAACCCATAAAAACCCAAAAAAACCACTAAAAACTCTAAAAACCATTAAAACCCCTAAAAACGTTAAAAAACTCTAAAAACCCTAAATAACTTAAAAACCCCTAAAATCCCAAAGAGACCCTAAAAACCCTAAAAAACCTAAAATCCCTCAAAATTCCAAAAAAACCCCCTAAAAACCCTAATAATCACAAAAAATCCCTAAAAATCTCTGAAAATCCCTAAAAACATAAAAAACCCTAAAAACCCATAAAAGTACTTGAAAACCATGAAATCCCATAAAAAATTTTAAAAATCTAAAAACCAATAAAACCCCTATAAACCTAATAAAGACTCTAAAAACCCTTAAAACCCATAAAAATGTGAAAAACGTTATAAACCTTAAAAACCCTAAAAAAATAAAAAAACCCTAAACACCCAAAAGACCCTAAAAACATTAAGAACACTAAAAAACCTTAAAACCCATAAAAATCATAAAAGACCCTAAATATTTAAATACCCAAAGAACCCTCAAAATCCCAAAATACACTAAAAAACCTAAAAACCAGAAAAATCCTAAAAAATCCCTAAAAATCCATAAAAACACAGAGAACCCTAAAAACCTAAAAACACCATGAAACCATAAAACCCATAAAAACCCAAAAAATAACTAAAAACTCTAAAAAACATTAAAACCCCTTAAAATGTTAAAAACTAAAAAAACATTAAAACACATAAAAACTCAAAAAAAACCCCATAAAACCCCAAAAGAACCTAAAAATCCTAAAAACCCCTAAAATCCAATGAAGAAACCCTAAAAACCCAAAAAATACCTAAAACCCTAAAATACACTAAAAAAATAAAAAACCTAAAAATCCTTAAAAATCCCTAAAAAAGTAAAAAACCATAATAACCCTGAAAACCCGCGGAAAATAAATAAAACCCATAAAACATTAAAAACATTAAAAACATTAAAAACCCTAAAAATCCTAAAAACCCATAAAACCCACTAAAATCTCTAAAACTACATAAAAACCCTAAAAACTTTAAAAACTCTAAAAAAACTTTAAACCCCAAAAAAATTCAAGAAAACCCTAAAACACCAAAAACCATAAAACCCCTAAAAACCCTAAAAACCCTAAAATACCCTAAAAACCCTCAAAATCCTTAAAAACGCTGAAACCCCATAAAAACCATAAAAATCCTTAAAAATCCCTAAAGTTCCCCAAAAACGTAAAAAACACAAAAAACCCTGAAAACACCATGAAAACCATAAAAACCCAAAAAAACATTAAAAAACCCTAAAAACACATAAAAACCCCTAATAACCCTAAACACCCTTAAAACCACTAAAAACTATAAAAACCCTTAAAACTCCTAAAAACATTAAAAAACTATAAAAAATCTTTAAAACCCTAAAAAACTCAAAAAAGCCTAAAAACTCAAAAAGATCCTAAAAACCTAGAAAACCCCTAAAAACCCTAAAACCCTAAAAGACCCTAAAAACCCTCAAAATCCCTAAAAAACCTGAAAATGCTAAAAAAACATAAAAAACCTGAAAAAACCCTGAAAATCCCTAAAAACGTAAAAATCACTAAAACCCTGAAAACCCACTGTAAACCATAAAAACCCCTAAAAACCTTAAAAACCCTAAAACCCCAAAAAAACCACTAAAAATATAAAAACCCGTAAAACCCCTAAAAATGTTAAAAAACTCAAAAACCCCTAAAACCCCTAAAACCCTAAAAAACCCTGAAAAACCCTGAAAACCCTGAAAAACCCTAAAAACCCACAAAATCCCTAAAAACCTTAAAAACCCTAAAAACCTAAAAACCATAAAAAATCCGGAAAATCCCTAAAAACATAAAAAATCCTAAAAACACTGAAAACGCCCTGAAAACCATAAAAATCCCTAAAAACCTTAAAAACCCATAAAAACCAAAATATCCATAATAAATTCTAAACACCCTTAATGTCACTAAAAATGTTAAAAACTCTAGAAAACATTAAAAATCATAAAAACTCAAAAAACCCCCTTAAAACCCCAAAACACCATAAAAACCCAGAAAAAAACTAAAAACCATAAAAAACCCTAAAAACCCCTAAAAACCTCAAAAAATGTAAAAACCGTAAAACCCATAAAATTTTAAAAAAATCCCTGAAAATCCCTAAAAACATAAAAACCCAAAAAACCCCCCCAAAAACCAAAAACCCCCTAAAAACCTTAAAAACCCTAAAACCCTTTAAATCCTTAAAACCCCACTAAAAACTCTAAAAACCCTAAAACCCTTAAAAATGTTAAAAAACTCGAAAAAACATTAAAAACCCAAAAAACCTCAAAAAAACCCTATCACCAAAAAAGACCCTAAAAACACAGAAAATCCTAAAAGCCCTAAAAACCATAAAAAAACCCTAATAACCCTCAAAATCCCTAAAAACTCTAGAAACATTAAAAACCATAAAAATCCTCAAAATCCCTAAAAATTCTTAAAAAGGTTAAAAATTCTAAAAACTACATAAAAAGCCTAAAAACCACTAAAAACTCTAAAAACCCTTAAAACCCCTAAAAACATTAAAAAATACAGAAACATTAAAAACCCAAAAAAACTCAAAAAAAACTCAAAAAAAACCTAAAAACCCAAAATACATTAAAAACCCAGAAAAATCCTAAAAACCCTTAAAAACTTATAAACCCTAAACACCTCAAAATCCCTAAAAACCCTAAAAACACTAAAAACCATAAAAAACCTAAAAATCCATAAAAATCCATAAAAACATAAAAAAACCCGAAACCCCCCCAAAAATCATAAAACCCCTTAAAACCTTAAAAACCCATAAAACCCCACTAAAAATTTAAAAATATTTAAAACCCCTAAAAAGTTAAAAAACTATAAAAAAACTTTAAAACCCTAAAAAATTCAAAATAAACTTAAAACCCTAATGACCATAAAAACCTTGAAAACCCATAAAACCCTAGAAAGCCTGAAAAATATCAGAATCCCTTAAAAACCAAAAAACCCTAAAAACATAGAAAGCCTAAAAAAACCTAAAAAATCCCTAAAAATGAGAAAAACACTAAAAACTCTAAAACCCCCTTAAAACCCTAAAACCCCCTAAAAGCATTAAAATACCCTTAAAACCCATAAATACCCCCAAAACCACTAAGAACTCTAAAACCCCTTAAAACCCATAACAACATTAAAAAACTCAAAAAAAAACCCTAAAAACCCTGAAAAACACTAAAAAACCTTGAGAAAACCTAAAAAACCTCAAAATCCCTATTAACCCTAAAACCCTAAAAACCATAAAATCCTAATAAAACCCTAAAAGTCCAGGAAAATGTAAAAAATCCTAAAAACCCAGAAAACCCCCTAATAATCATAAAATCTCCTAAAACCCTTAAAAACCCTAAAAACCCTTAAATTTTTGAAAAACCATAAAAACTCTAAACACCCTTAAAACCCCTAAGAACGCTAAAAAACTCTAAAAACCTTAAAACCTTAAAAAAAGAAAAATTCCCCTAAAACCAAAAAAACCCTAAAATCCATGAAAACCCTAAAAACCTAAAAAACCCTGAAAGCCCCTAAAAACTCACAAAATCCTGAAAATCCCTAAAAACACTAAAACCATAAAAATAATAAAAAATCCCTAAAAAACCCTAAAACCATAAGAATATTAAAAAATCCCCAAAAATCCTTGAAAATATAAAAACCCTAAGAACCCTAAAAACCCCCTAAAAACCATAAACCCCTAAAAACATTAAAAAACCCATAAAACACCTAAAAACCACTAAAAACTCTAAGAAACCTTAAAACTCCTAAAACATTAAAAGACTCTAAAAACCTTAAAATCCCTGAAAAAACCTAAAAACACTAAAAAACCTTGAAAACCCTAAAAAACCTCAAAATCCCTAAAACCCATAAAACCCCCCAAAACCATAAAAATTCTAAAAAAGCAGTAAAAATCAAAGAAAATGTAAAAACCCTAAAAACCCTAAAAACCCTTGAAAACCCTAAAAAACCTCAAAATCCATAAAACCCATAAAACCCCCCAAAACTATAAAAATTCTAAAAAAGCAGTAAAAATCCCTAAAAATGTAAAAATCCTAAAAAACACCTGAAAACCATAAAAAACCCTAAAAACCTTAAAAAACCCTAAAATCCCATGAAACCCTAAAAACCACAAAAAACTCTAAAACCCCTAAAAATGTTAAAAAAATAAAAAAACAATAAAAACCCAAAAAAAACTCAAAAAACCCTAAAAACCCCAGAAGTCCTGAAAACCCTGAAAAACCTAAAAACCCTAAAAACAATGAAAAACCCTTGAAAACCATAAAAACTTCTAAAAACCATAAAAACCCTAAAAACTCATCAAAACCCTAAAACCCACTAAAACACAAAAAACCCTTTAAACCCTTAAAAACCTTAAAAACCCCAAAAACCCTTAAAAATTATGAAAACCCATAAAAACTCTAAATACCCTTAAAACCCCTGAGAACGTTAAAAAACTCTAAAAACCTTAAAACCTTAAAACAAATAAAAAATCCCCTAAAACCCAAAAAAGACCCTAAAATCACTAAAAACCCTAAAAACCCTAAAATCCCTTAAAAACTCTCAAAATCCATAAATTCCCTAAAACCCAAAAAAAATCTAAAAACTCCAGAATCCATTAAAACCTCTAAAAATGTTAAAAAACACTAAAAAACATTTAAACCCATAAAAAGCTAAAAAAACCCTAAAAACCCCAAAAGACCCCAAAAAACCTGAAAACCCCTAAACACTCTAAAAAACCTTGAAAAGGAATAAAACCCCTAAAAATCCCTAAGAACATAAAAACCCTAAAAACCCTAAAAATCCTAAAAATTCCCAAAAAATCCCTAAAAATGTAAAATACCTGAAAAACTGTGAAACCCCCTGAAAGCCATAAAAACCCCTAAAAACCATAAAAAACCCCAAAACCCCATAAAAACCCATTAAAAACTCTAAAAATACTTGAAACCCCAAAACATGTTAAAAAACACTAAAAAATAATAAAAATGCTAAAAAACTCAAAAAAACCATAAAACCCCTAAAAATCCTAAAAAAATTGAAAACCCAAAAACCCTCAAAATCCTAAAAAAGTATAAAACCCCCAAAAACTATAAAAATCCTAAAAAATACCTAAACATACCTAAAAAACCTTGAAAACATAAAAACCATAAAAACCCATAAAACCCCATGAAAACCATAAAACCCCCCAAACCATAAAAACCCTAAAAACCAATAAAAACAAAAAAAACACTAAAAACCATTAAAACCCCTAAAAATGTTAAAATCTCTAAAAAACCTCAAAAATCCTAAAAAAATCAAAAAAACCTAGAAAACCCAAAAAGACCCTAAAAACATAAAAACTCCAAAAAGACCTAAAACTGATGAAGAAACCTCGAATCCCCTCAATATCCCTAAAAACCCTAAAAACCATAAAAATTATAATAGAGCACTAAAATCCCTGAAAATTTAAAAACCCCTAAAACCCCAATGAAAACCATAAAACCCCTAAAAACCCCATAAAAATAAAAAAACACGCTAAAAACTCTAAAAACTGTGAAAACCCCTAAAAATGTAAAAAAAAATTCTAAAAAACCTTTAAAACCCTAAAAGCATAAAAACACCCTAAAAACCCAAGAAGACCCTAAAAACCTTGAAAAACCCTAAAACCCACTGAAATCCCTAAAACCCCTCAAAATCCCTAAAAACCCAAAAAAACCCAAAAAACCATAGAAATCCTATAAAATCCATAAAAATCCATAAAATCGTAAAAAACTATAGAAAACCCCCGAAAACAATATAACCCATAAACACCACAAACCCCTAAAACCCCATAAAACCCCCAAACCACTAAGAACTCTAAAAACCCTTAAAACTTTTTAGAACGTTAAAAAATCAAAAAACTTAAAAAAACCCTAAAATCCAAAAAAACATAAAATGCTAAAATATCTTGAAAAACCCTAAAAACCCTCAAAATCTCTACAACTCTAAAAATACTAAAAACCATAAAAATTCTAAAAATTCCCTAAAAATCTCTAAAAATATAAAAATCATAAAAACCCTAAAAATCCCTCAAATCCATAAAAATCCACTAAAAACCTTAAAAACCCTAAAAACCACTCAAAACTCTAAAAACCCTTAAAACCCATAAAAACATTAAAAACTATAAAAAACCTTTAAATGCTAAAAAACTAAAAAAAACCCTAGAAAACAGAAAAAGACCCAAAACCCTTAAAATCCCTAAAAACCCCTGAAAACTCTAAAAACGCTCAAAATCCCTAAAAACCCCTAAAAACGATAAAAATTATAAAAAATCCCTAAAAATGTAAAAAATAATAAAATCCCTAAAAACCCCCTAGAAACAATTAAAACCACTAAAACCCTTAAAACACCTAAAAAAAATAGAAACCCTAAAACCACTAAAAACTCTAAAAACCCTTAAAACACCTAAAAACATTAAAAACTCTAACAAACCTTTAAAACCCACAAAAATCAAACAAAAACTCTAAAATCCCAAAAGACCCTAAAAAGGCTGAAAAACCCTAGAAACCCTCAAAACCCCTGAAAGATCCTAAGCCCCCTCAAAATCCCTAAAAACCTGAAAAAACCCCTAAAACCATAAAAAATCAAATAATCCATACAAATCCCTAAAAACGTAAAAACCCCTAAAAACCTGCAAAATTTGATGAAAACCATAAAAAACCCCTAAAAACTTTAAAAACCCCTAAAAACCACCTAAAAATACGAAAACCCTTAAAACCCCTAAAAATGTTAGAATACTCTAAAAAATATTAAAGAAATCAAAAAATCAAAAAAAACCCAAAACCCAAAAGACCTTAAAAACCCTAAAAACCCCTAAAAACCCTAAAAAAACCCTTAAAACCCCAAAAACCCTGAAAAACTCTGAAAACCATAAAAAACCCCCAAAACCCATAAAAATCCTGAAAATCCCTAAAAATCCCTTAAAATGTAAAAACATAAAAAACCCTGGAAAACCCCCAAAAACATAAATGCCTTAAAAACCTAAAAACCCATAAGAAAACTAAAAACATCTAAAACCTATAAAGCCTATTAAAATCCCTACAAATTTTAAAATACTATAGAAAACCTTAAAAACTCTAAAAACTCAAAAAACCCTAAAACCCCCAAAACACCATAAAAACCCCAAAAACCCTAAAAACTCTAAAAAACACTAAAAACCACAAAACCCCTCAATATCCCCAACAACCCTAAAACTCCTAAAAACATAAAATCCCCAAAAGGCCTAAAAATCCTTAAAAATGTTAAAACCCCTCAAAAAATCCATGAAAACAATAAAAACACATAAAAACCATAAAAAACCCTATAAACCATGAATAACCACTAAAAACTCTAAAAAAAATTTAAACCCCTAATTTTTTTAAAAAACTCTAAAAAACATTAAAACCTTAAAAAACTCAAAAAAACACTAAAACCCCAAAAGACCCAAAAAAACCTTGAAACCCCTAAAACCCCTAAAAGATCCTAAAAACCCCCAAACCCCTAGAAATCCCAAAAAACCGTAAAACCCCAAAAATCAATAAAAATCCTAAAAAATTATTAAAAATCCATGAAAATGTAAAAGAACCTAAAGCCCTAAAAACCCCCTTAAAACAACAAAACCCCATAAAACCTTAAAAAAAATCCTAAAAACTTATAAAAATCCTAAAACCACTAAAAACTCTAAAAACCCTTAAAACCCATAAAAATTATAAAAAACTCTAAAAACCTTAAAAGATCTAAAAACTCAAAAAACCTAAAACACAAAGAGACCCAAAAAACCCAAAAAAATCCTTGAAATCCCTAAAAACTATGAAAACCCCTAAAAACTCTTAAAAACCATAAAAACCCTAAAAATTACCTAAAAATACCTAGAAAATTAAAAAACCCTAAAAAACACTTAGAAGCCATGATACCCCTTAAAAACCATAGCAACCATAAAAACCCATAAAACTCTAAAAAAGCACTAAAAATCTAAAAACCCTTAAAACACCTAAAATCATTAAAAAACTCTAAAAAACCATAAAAACCCCAAAAAACTAAAAAAACCATAAAAATAAAGAAAACCATAAAAACCTTAAAACCCTAAAAACCTTAAGAAACCTAAAAAACTTTTAAACCCCTCAAAATCCATAAAAACCTCTAAAAACCATAAAAATCCTAAAAATCCCTAAAAATTACTGAAAACATAAAAAACACAAAAAACCCTTAAAACCCCCTAAAAACCAAAAACCCCAAAAAATCCTTAAAAAATCGTAAAACCCTAAAAACCACTAAAAACTCTAAAACCATTTAAACCCCTAAAAACATTTAAAACTCTAAAAACCTTAAAAACCCCTAAAATTCGAAAACACCCAAAACCCCTTAAAAACTCTGAAAACCCCTAAGATCCCAAAAAACCCATAGAAATCATAAAAATCCTAAAAATCCCAAAATATCCTTAAAAATGTAAAAAACCATGAAACCCCCTGAAAACCATAAAAACCCCTAAATACCTTTAAAAACCCAAAAAACCCAAAGAAACCTAAAATCAAACTAAAAACTATAAAAATCCTTAAAACCCTTAAAAATGTTAAAAAACTCTAAAAAACATTATGGACCTAATAAAGTTAAAAAAACCCTAAAACCATAAAAGGCCAAAAAAACCTGGAAAAACCTTGAAAACCCCATCAAACCTTCAACATCCAAAAAAACCCTAAAAACCATAAAAATCCTAAAAAAATCCCTACAAATCCCTGAAAATGTGAAAAACCCTGAAACCCCCTAAAAATCATAAAAACCCATAAAAACCATAAAAACATAAAAACCAATAAAAACTCTAAAAACACTAAAAAATCTAAAAACCCTTAAACCTCTAAAAATGTTAAAAAACTCTAAAACCCCTGAAAATTATAAAAAAACCCTAAAAACCAAAAAAGACCCTAAAACCCTAAAACCCCATAAAAATCTTAAATACCCTAAAAACTAATAAAAACCCTCAAAATTCCTAAAAAACCTAAAAAAACAAAAAATCATAAAAATCCAAAAAAGCCATAAAATTCTCAAAAACATAAATACCCCTAAAAACATTGTAAACCCCCTAAAAACCATAACACCCCCTAAAACCTTAAAAACCCTAAACCCCCCCCCCATAAAACCCTGAAAAACACTAAAAACTCTAAAAACCCTTAAAACCCCTAAAATGTTTAAAACTCTAAAGAATCTCAAAAACCCAAAAAACTCAAAAAAACCAACAAAACCCAAAAAACCCTGAAAAATATAAAAAGACCCTAAAAACTATGGAAAAAACCCTAAAACCCCTCAAAATCACTAAAACCCTTAAAAACCATAAGATTCCAAAAAAAAATCCTTAAATCCTTGGAACCATAAAAACCCCTAAAAATCATAAAAACCCTTAAAAACCCATAAAACCCTAAAAACTACTAAAAAATATAAAAACCCTTAAAAAGGTTAAAAACTTCAAAAACCATAAAAACCCTAAAAACTCTAGAAACCCTAAAAAACCCTAGATGGACTAAAAAACAATCAAAATCCCTAAAACCAATAAAAATTCTAAAAAACCCTAAAAATCAATAAATACTCAAAAAAAAACTTAAAAACCCCTAAAAACATAAAAAACATTAAAAACCCTAACAACCCATAAAAACCCTAAAACCCCAAAAAAAAACTCTAAAAACCCTCAAAATCCCTAAAAACCCTAAAACCCATAAAAATAAAAAAAATCCCTAAAAATCCCAAAAAACATAAAACCCTTGAAAACCCCTAAAAACATTAAAAAACCCAAAAAACACATTAAAAACTAAAAACCACTAAAAACCCAAAAAACTCTTTAATCCCCTAAAAATGTTAAAAAAACTAAAAAACTTTTGAAACCCTAAAAAAACTCAAAAAACCACAAAAAACCCAAAAAACTCTTTAATCCCCTAAAAATGTTAAAAAAACTAAAAAACTTTTGAAACCCTAAAAAAACTCAAAAAACCACAAAAAACCCAAAAAGACCATAAAACCCTAAAACCCCCAAAAAACCTAAAAACCCCTGAAAAATCCTAAAACCCCACAAAATCCCTAAAAACCCCAGAAAACCAGAAAACCAGAAAACCCTAAAATATCCCTAAAATTCTGAAAGATGTAAATAACCCTAAAAACCTTGAAAACCCCTAAAAGCAAAAAAAACCCTAAAAACCTTAAAATCATGAAAACCCTAAAAACCACTAAAAACTGTAAAAAACCTTTAAACCGCTAAAAAAGTTAAAAAACTCTAAAAACAAAAAAAACCCTAAAAAACTTTAAAGAAACCCAAAACCCCAAAAGGCCCTAAAAACCCTAAAAACCCCTAAAAACCTTGAAAATCCCTAAAAACCCTAAAAACCTAAAAAATATCTAAGAACCCTAAAAAACCATAAAAACCATAAAAATCCTAAAAACCCTTAAAAATCCTGGAAGACATAAAAAAACCCTAAAAAACCCCTAAAAAACCCCTAAAAACAATAAAAGCCCCTAAAAGCAATAGAAACCCTAAAAACTGTAAAAAAACCCATAAAAACACATAAAACCACCAAAAATAGAAAAACCATTAAACCTCTTAAAGATGTTAAAAAACTCTAAAAACATTAAAACCATAAAAAATTCAAATAAATCCAAAAAACACTAAAAGACCCTAAAAACCCTAAAAAACCCTGAAAAGCCTAAAAAACCCTAAAAACCCCTAAAACCCCTCAAAATCCTTAAAAACCTTAAAAAACCCTAAAATCCATAAAAATCCTAAAAACTCCCAAAAAACTCCCTAAAAATTTTAAAAACTATAAAAACCCTCAAACCCCCCAAAAAACCATAAAACCCATAAAACCATAAAAACCCCTCAAACCCCAAACCTGTTTTGCCTAAAACCCCTAAAACCATAAAAACCCTAAAAAATCCCTAAAAATCAGTGAAAATATAAAATAACACTAAAATCCCTGATAAACCCCTGAAAACCATAAAACCCCTATAATAACCCTAAAAACAAAAAAAAACCCATAAAAACCCTAAAACCCACTGAAGACTTTAGAAACCCTTAAAACCCTTAAAACCCCTAAAAATGCTAAAAAACTCTAAAAACCCTTAAAACCCCTATAAAATCAAAAAACCCTAAAACCCCAAAAGTACCCTAAAAATCCTAAAAATCCCTAAAAATGCAAAAAACCCATAAAACCCATAAAAATATAAAAAATCAAAAAATATATACGAAAATGTAAACCCCCCGAAAACAATAGAAAACCCCTAAAAACCATAAAACACATAAAAACCCATAGAAATCTATAAAAACTATAAAACTCACTAAAAACTCTAAAATCGCTTTAAACTTGTAAAAATGTTAAAAAACTCTAAACTCAAAACCCCTAAAAAAATTCAAAATACCCCGAAAACCCAAAAAGATCCCCAAAAACCACAAAACCCCTAAAACCCCTAAAAAACCCTGAAAACCCCTGAAAACCCCCAAAATACCTAAAAACCATAAAAATCCTAAAAATCTGTAAAATTCCATGAAAATGTAAAAAACCTTAAAAACCTTGAAAACCCTAAAAAACCATAAAAACTCTAAATATATCAAAATACTCTAAAAAACATAAAAACCCAGAAAACCATTAAAACCCAAAAAACACTAAAAAACTAAAAATCCTTTAAATGCCTAAAAATGTTAAAAAACATTAGAAACCTTAAAAACCTAATAAATTAAAAAACCCAACCAACCCAAAAAGACCCCAAAACCCCTAAAATCCCTAACAAACCCTGAAACCCCTAAAACCCGTGAGAGTCCCTAAAAATCCTAAAACACATAAACCCCCCAAAACCCCCTAAAACTCCATAAAAATGTTGAAACCCCCTAAAAACCTTGAAAACCCCCTGAAAACCATAAAACCCCCTAAAAACCTTTAAAAACACTAAAAACCTCTAAACCCCTAAAAACCCACTAAAAACTCTTCAAAACCATAAAACCCACAAAAAAACATCAAAAACATTAAAAACCTTAAAACCATAAAAATCCTAAAAAGAACTAAAAATCCATGAAAATTTAAAAAACCCTAAAACCTTGAAACCCCCTAAAAACCTTAAATATCTTAAAAATCCAAAAAAACCCTAAAAATCACTAAAAACTCAAAAAAAACCCCTAAAACATTAAGAAACTCTAAAAACCACTAAAAACCTTAAAGAACCCTAAAATGGAAAAAGACTTTAAAACCCACAAAAAACTCAAAACCCCTTCAAACCGCTAAAAATGTTAAAAAAGCTACAAAAACCATAAAAACCCTAAAAACCTGAAAAACCCATGGAGATCCTTAAAAATTATCAAAATCCCTAAAAACTCTAAAAAACCCAAAAAAACTAAAAAAACTGCAAAAATCTTTAAAAATCCCTAAAAATTCCAGAAAACGTAAAAAACACTAAAAACCCTAAAAATCCCAAAAAACATTAAAAACCACTAAAAATCTAAAAAAACCCCCAAAACCCATAAAAACCCTAAAAACCCACTAAAACTCTAAAAACCCTTAAAACCCCTAAAAATGTTGAAAACCACTAAAAACCTTTAAAAACCCTAAAAAACTAAAAAAAGCCTGAAAACCACTAAAAACCTTGAAAAACCCTCAAATATCCTAACCCTAAAATGTGATGCTGCCCACTTCTGAGAAGAATCTCATTTGGGCCTGGTCTGCGGCTCCTCGAAGATGTGACGGTGTCCACTTCTCCCTTTTCTGGTGGAGTTTTTATTTCCATATACATCATGACTCCCCGATGGTGGCGACTTGGGCGAGGTTCCCAGAACCCCAGCTCCCCTTTCAAAACCTATCTATTATTTCAATACTGGGAAATCTGGTTGGAAGGTTTTTCCCAGAACCCCCCCCCCCTCCTCTGTCACCCGGTTTCTCTAAGGGTCTGTGTTGAAGTTGATGTTTTGAAAGAGCCGGTTGACTTTGTTTGGATCGATATTGGTTAGGAGCTCCGATGGAAGTAACTGGTGGTGTTTGAATCATGGGTGAGCTATTGTGAATCTTGCTTGACACTTGGCCATGTGAAAATTGATTACAGGTGTAGGGGTAGTGAGCGTCTTGTATAAGGGACTGAACAGAGAGTTACCTCTTTGAGGCTGGGGTTGAAATCTGATCTTGAGGCAAGGCCGGAAGCTCAGAGGGATGCCATTTTGGTTGCAGGGAGAGATGCTAGGGTGGAATACAGGGGACCTTCCTCAAGGAAAGATGCAACGGGGCATCAATCAGAGGCTATAGTAAAGGAAATTTTCAAGCGTTTGAAGGGTGACTAGGGAATTGCAGGTGACGCCCCTTCCTCTAATGGGGTGGGGGTGAGGCTCCGAATGAGGGTGGGGATGTGGCCATTAATATTCAGGTTGAATTTGTTAGGGATGACAATGAGTATCCTTGCCTCACTGATGAAGGGATGGAGAGGGAGGTGTTGTTGTGAAATCCTTTAGTTGTTATTGTGCAAGGGAAGACTCTGGGAAAGGATTGGGTCTTAACTTCTAATCGTTTTGCGGGGTTAGAACCTGTGGAGACTGTGGACAAGGAGGAGTTGAGACTTGAGAGGCAGGAATAGGGATAGTTGCAAGATGAAGTGGTAAGGGATGATTCCAAACACCCTGTAGAACTTCAGGAGGAGGTTCCACTTCCCTTATGTGAAGGGATGGGGCATGTGAAAGTGGTGAAAAATCCCTCATTGGATGAGCAAGTGCCGTAGTAGGTGTTGGGTGATGCTGCTGGGACTGGGGATGGTTTTCTTGAAGGCCTTCAATCTGAGCATGAGGCTGAAGACCTTTCTACAGTTAGGTTGTCTGTTGAGCAGCAAGATCCGAGCCTTGATCTTGTTGTGTTTGAAACCATACCTCAGTGTGTTGAGTTTTCTGATAAGATTATGTTGGACTGTACGAACATCTCTTTTGAGCAGCATCAAAAAGATATCCTGTAGAAGCCCGACCTCAAGCAGGATGTGATCTTCATTTGGGATGATGGTGATGAAGCTTCTAGGTTAGGGGACTTCTTTCCAGACTGTGATGCCATCATTAATGCTAATATGGCTTGGATAAGGAGGGATAAGGATTTGATGGGTGACACTGGTTCTTCTAGATTGGACTCATGTCCCCGGAAGAGGAAGTCGCGGCCTGACAATGATCTCACTCCTAGACCTGAAAGTCAGAGAGGTGGGGTTGAGCTTGCTGCTATTGATCACAAGAAGGATGGGAGTCCCAAGTCTAGGGCGGCGAGTGATGTTGGTGTATTGCAAGGCGAGAAGGTAGAGCGTGGAGCTCTACCTTTGAAGAGGAGATCAATAAGGGATTACTCTTCCCTTCCCAGGCCAATTACTATAAGAGCCTCCTCCAAGGCTTGCAAAGCTAAGGAAGATGCCTCTGGCAGGGAAGGTCGGTCTGACAAGGTGCAGCAGAATGTGGAGTAACAAAATCTCAGAGAGTATTACACTGCCTTCCTCATGCAGTATGAATCATCTGAATGGGATTCAGTGGAGTCAGATTCTTCCTCTGGTTATAGTGCTGATGGGGGTCCAGGGTTTTTTGGTGTGGGTCGTTTGACCTTGCCTTCCCTTGTCTACTTTGCTTTCTTTTATAAATTTTGGGGGGCTAGGAATAGCCCTAAAAATCCAAAAAAAACCATAAAATCCCTAAAAACCTTAAAAACCCATAAAAACCACAAAAACACTAAAAATTTTAAAAACCCATAAAAATATTAAATACTCTAAAAAACCTGACAACCCTAAAAAACTCAAACAACCCCTAAAACCCTAAAAGACCCTAAAAACCTTGAAAACCCCTAAAAACCCTAAAAAACCCTAAGAAACCCAAAAAAATCCCTAAAAACCCAAAAAAACCCTAAAAACCGTAAAAAACCTAAAAATCTCTGAAAATCCCTGAAAATGTAAAAACCCATAAAAACCCTGAAAACCCCATGAAAACCATAAAACCCTTTAAAAACTTTAAAAACCTTAGAACCCATAAAAACCCTAAAAATCACTAAAAACTCCAAAATCCTTAAAAACTCTAAATACATTAAAAAACTCTAAAAAATATTAAAACCCCTAAAAAACTCAAAAAAACCAAAAAACCCAGAAAGGCCCTGAAAAACCCTAAAAACCCAAAAAACCAAAAAAAACCCATAAAAACTAGCGAAATCCTTAAAAACCCTAAAAACCCTAAAAACCCTAAAAAACTTAAAGGTCCCTGAAAACATAAAAAACCATAAAACCCATAAATCCCCTAAAAACCATAAAACTCCTAAAAACATTAAAAACCCTAAAAACCCATAAAAAACTAAAAAACACTTGAAACCTAAAAGAAAATTAAAAACGCTGAAAAACCCTAAAATCCTAAATACCCCTAAAACCCCTAAAAACCATAAAATACCCTAAAAATCCCTAAATTCCATTAAAACGTAAAAAACTAAATTCTATGAAGACCCACTAAAAACTATAAAACCCCCTAAAACCAATAAAAAATCATAAAACCCCATAAAACCCTACAAACACTAAAATCTCTAAAACCCTTAAACCCAAAAAATGTTAGAAACCTCTACAAACCATTAAAAATCTCTAAAAAACCCTAGAACCCAAAAGACCCTGAAAACCCTGAAGAAACCTAAAAACATTGAAAATAACTCAAAATCCCAAAAAACCCTGAAAAACCATAAAACTCCAAAAAAAGTCATCAAAATACCTAAAAACACAAAAAACCCAAAAAACCCCTAAGAAACCCAAGAAAACCATAAAACCCCCAAAAAACCGTTAAAAACCCTAAAAACACCTAAAAACCTAAAAACCCACTAAAATTTCTAAAAACTATTTAAAACTCTAAAAATGTTAAAAACCTCTAAACACCTTAAAATTCCTAAAAAAACATTAAAAAACACTAAAAAACCAAAAACACAAAAAAAACTGTAAAAATCCTAAAAAATCATAAAACCCCTCATAATCCCTAAAAACCCTAAAAGATCCTAAAAACCATAAAAATCCTAAAAATACCTAAAAGTCCAAGAAAATTTAATAAATATTAAATACCCTAAAAAACCCCTGAAAACATAAAAAACACCTAAAAAACATTAAAATCCCTAAAACGCCATAAAAACCCTAAACTCGCAAAAAACTCAAAAAACCCTTAAAACCCATAAAAATGATAAAAAACTCTAAAAAACCTTAATAACCTAAAAACTCCAAAAAACCTTAAAAACCAAAAATACTCTAAAAACCCTGAAAACCCCTAAAAACCCATACAAAACATAAAACCTTTTAAAACCTCTAAAACCCATTAAAGTCCCAACAAAGGTTAAAATACTCTAAAAAACCTTCAAAACCCTAAAAACTCAAAAAAAAACCTCTTAAAACCCTAAAAAGACCCTAAAAACCCTAAAAACCCTAAAAATCCCTAAAACCCCTAAAAAACCCAAAAAACCCTAAAATCCATAGAAACAATAAATATCCTAAAAGGCCTAAAAATCCCTAAAAACGTTATAAATCCTGAAAAAATCATGAAAAACAAAAAAACCCCTAAAAACCCATAAAAACCATAAAACCACTAAAAACTCTAAAAAACCTTAAAACCCCTAAATTTTTTTAAAAAACTCTAAAAAACACTAAAACCCTAAAAAAATAAAAAAATAACCCCCTAAAACCCTAAAAGAACCAAAAAACCCGGAAAACCCCTAAAACCCCCAAAAGACCTTAAAAACCCCAAAACCACTAAAAATCCCTAAAAATGCTAAAAACCCTAAAAACAATAAAAATCCTAAAAAATCCCTAAAAATCCCAAAAAACATAAAAAACCCTAAAAACCCTAAAACCCCCTTAAAACTACAAAAACCAATAAAGCCTTAAAAACCCTAAAAACCAATAAAAACCTTAAAACAACTAAAAAATCTAAAAACCCTTAAAACCCATAAAAAGGATAAAAATCTCTAAAAACCTTAAAAAATTAAAAAAATCAAAAAAAAACTAAAACACAAAGAGACCCTAAAAAACCTGAAAACCCCTAAAAACCCTAAAAATCTTAAAAATATAGAAAACCCCTAAAAACCTCTAAAAACCATAAAAACCTAAAAATCCCTAAAAACCCTAAAATTTTTAAAAACCATAAACCCCCTGAAAACCATAAAAACAACTAAAAACCATAGCAAAGATAAAAATCCATAAAACTCTAAAAAAGCACTAAAAACTCTAAAAACCCTTAAAACCCCTAAAATTGAAAAAAAAACTCTAAAAAACCTTAAAAACCCTAAAAAACTCAGAAAAACCCTAAAAACCCAAGAAAACCATAAAAACCACAAAACCCTAAAAACAAAAAAAAATCCCTAAAAATCCTTATAACCACTAAAAACCCATTAAAACCCTAAAAACCCCTAAAACCATAAAAATCCTAAAAAATCCCTAAAAATGTAAAAAACACTAAAAGCCGCTGAAAACCATAAAAACCCCCAAAAATCCTTAAAAACCTTAAAACCCCCTAAAAACCCTAAAAACAACTTAAAATTGTTAACCCTTTAAACCCCTAAAACCATTAAAAACTATAAAAAACCATAAAAACCCAAAAAAAAACTTTAAAAAACCCCTAAAAACCAAAAAACACCGTAAAACCTTAAAAACCCAAAAACTCCTAAAAGACCTCAAAATCCCAAAAGGCCAAAAAAAACCCCAGAAATCATAAAAATTCTAAAAATCCCGAAATATCCTTGAAAATGTCAAAAAATATATAACTCTGAAACCCCCTGAAAACCATAAAAACCCTAAAAACCTTTAAGAACTGTAAAAACCCAAAGAAACCGAAAAAACCCACTAAAACTTTAAAAACCCTTTAAACCCTTAAAAATGTCGAAAAACTCTAAAAAACCTCAAAAGACACTAATAAACTCAAAAAAACCCTAAAACCCCAAATGCGCAAAAAAACCCATAAAAACCCTAAAAACCCTGAAAACCCACAAAAACCCTCAACATCAAAAAAACCCTAAAAACAATAAAAATCCTGAAAATCCCTAAAAATCCCTGAAAATGTAAAAACCCCTAAAAACCCCTAAAAACCATAAAAACCCATAAAACCCATAAAAAACCATAAAACCCCATAAAAACTCTAAAAAACACTAAAAAAATATAAAAACCCTTAAAACGTATAAAAATATTAAAAAACACTAAAAGACCTTAAAACTCTAATTTTTTTTAAAAAAAAACCCTAAAAACCAAAAAATACCCTAAAAACCCTAAAAACCCCTAAAAACTCTAAAAACACTGAAAACCCCTAAAAACCCTAAAAACCCTGAAATGTAATAAAAACCCTCAAAATATCTAAAAATTATAAAAAACCTAAAACTCGTAAAAATAAAAAAAAAAGCAATAAAACTAATAAAAACTTAAAAAACCCTAAAAACTCTGAAAAATCCCAAAAATCCATAAAAACTCCTAAAATCATAAAAAACCCTAAAACCCCCAAAAAACACTAAAGACTCTAAGAACCCTTAAAACCCCTAAAAATGGTAAAAACTCTAAAAAATCTCAAACACCATAAAAACTCAAAAAAAACCTAGAAAACCCCAAAAACCCTGAAGAACCTAAAAAAGACCCTAAAAATCGTGAAAAACTATAAAACCACTCAAAATAATTAAAACACCTAAAACCATAAGATTCCTAAAAAATCCCTAAAAACCACTAAAAACTATAAAAACCATTAAAACCCTTAAAAAGGTTAAAAAACTCTAAAAACCTTAAAAACCCTAAAAAATCTAAAAACCCTAAGAAACCCTGAAAAAAATTAAAACCCTCAAAATCCCTAAAACCCATAAAATTATTAAAAAACCCAAAAAATCCCTGAAAATGTAAAAAACCCTAAAAAATCATTGAAATCCATAAAAAACCTTAAAAATCATAAAAACCCGAAAAACCCATAAAAATCCAGTAAAAAATCTAAAACCCCCCAAAGACACCAAAAACCGTAAAAACCCCTAAAAACCCTAAAACCTTGAAAAACTCTAAAAATCTTGAAAATCCCTAAAAACCTAAAACCCATAAAAATTCAAAAACATGCATAAAAATCCAAGAAAATGTAAAAATCCCTAAAAACCCTTAAAAACCCCTAAAAACCATAAAACACCAAAAAATACCTAAACACCCTAGAAAACCCTAGAAAGCCCTAAAATCCCAGAAAATATGAAAAACCCTAAAAACCTTGAAAACCCCTTAAAACCGTAAGTACCCCAAAAAACCTTAAAAACCATGAAAACCCTAAAAACCACTATTAACACTAAAAACCTAAAAACCCTAAAAAACATTATAAAAATACCCCAAAACCAAAAATCCCAAAAGCCTTAAAAAACCCCTAAAAACCTTGAAAATCCCTAAAACCCATAAAAACCCACAAATTCTCTAAAAACCCTAAAAAACCCATAAATAAAACAAAAATCCGTAAAAATCCTAGAAAATGATAAAAACCCTAAAAATCCAAAAACAACTCATAAAAAACAATAAAAACCCCACTAAAGAATAGAAAAACCATTAAACTGCTAAAAATATTAAAAAATATAAATAATCAAAAAATCCAAAAAACACTAAAAGACCCTAAAAACCCTGAAAAACCCCATAAAAACCCTAAAATACCTTAAAACCCCTAAACCCCTCAAAATCATTAAAAAACTTAAAATCCCTAAGATCCATAAAAATCCAAAAAAAAAACAAAAAAAAACCCTGAAAACGTAAAAAACAATAAAAACCCTAACCCTCCCCCCCAAAAAAACTATAAAAACCCATAAAATCTTTAAAAACCTACAAAACTATCAAACCACTAAAAACTCTAAAAACTCTTAAAACCCCTAAAAATGTTAAAAAACACTAAAAAACCTAAAAAACCATAATAAAATAAAATAAAACCTTAAAACCTAAAAACCCATAAAAACCTAAAAACTCTAAAACCCCTAAAAACCCTAAATAGCCTAAAAACCATAAAAAAAACATAAAAATATTTAAAAAACCCTAAAAATCCATAAAAATATAAAAAAAACTCTAAAAACCCTAATAAACCCAAGAAAACTACAAAACCAATTTAATAACCCTAAAAACCATAAAACCCTAAACCACTAAAAACTCTAAAAACCATTAAAGCCTAAAAACATTAAAAAACTCTAAAAACCCTTAAAATCCCTATAAACTCAAAAAAACCCTAAAACCCCCAAAAGACCCTAAAACCCCTAAAAGCCCTGAAATATCCTAAAACCCCTCAAAATCCATAAAAAGCCAAAAAAAATCCATAAAAACCATAAAAATACCAAAAAATCCAAAAAAACCAGAAAACGTAAAAACCCCTTAAACTCTAGAAAACCCGTAAAAACCATAAACCCCTAAAAACCATATAAAACCTAAAAACCCATAAAAACCCTAAAACCCACTAAAAAATATAAACCCCCTCTTAAATTTGTAAAAACTTTAAAAAACTCTAAAAACCTTAACACCACTAAAAAATCAGAAAACCCCAAAAAACCCCAAAAAAATCCTAAAACCCCCAAAATACCTAAAAACCCTAAAAACCCTAAAAACCCTAAAAATCCTAAAAAATCCCTAAAAATCCCTGAATATGTAAAAACCCCTAAAAACCTTGAAAACCCCTGAAAACCGTAAAACCCCCTAAAAATCACCAATACTCTAAACACTATTAAAAACCCTAAAACATTAAAATAAACTAAAAACCTTAAAAACCCTAAAAACCTAAAAACCCAAAAGACCCAAAAAATCCTAAAAACCATGAAAACCCCCAAAACCCCTGAAAATCCTTAAAGAAACGTAAAACCTGTGAAAACCATAAAAATCATAAAAAAATCCCTAAAAATGTAAAAAACCCTAAAAACCCAGAAAAAACCATAAAAACCTCTAAAAACCATTAAAACCCTAAAAACCACTAGAAAAACTAAAAACCCTTTAAATCCTTAAATATGTTAAAAAACTCTAAAATACCTTAAAACCCCTAATAAACTAAAAAAACCAACAAACCCAAAACACCCCAAAACCCCTAAAAACCCTAACAAACCCTAAAATCCCCTAAAACCTGTCAGAGTCCCAAAAAACCCAAAAAAACCCTAAAAATCATAAAAATAGAAAAAAAATCCCTAAAACACCCTAAAAATGTTAAAAACCCAAAAAAACCTTGAAAACCACTTAAAAACCATAAAAACCATAAAAACCCATAAAGACATTTAAAAACACTAAAAGCTTAAAAACCCTCTAAAAACTCTAAAAACCCTTAAAACCCCAAAAAACATCCAAAACACTAAAAACCACAAAAATATTTAAAAAGCCCTAAAATCCCTGAAAATGTAAAAAAACCCGAAAACCATGAAAATCCAATGAAAACCATAAAATCTCCTAAAAACCCTTAAAACCCTAAAAATCCATAAAAACCACTAAAAACTCAAAAAACACTTAATACTGCTAAAAATTTTAAAAACTCTAAAAACCATTACAAACCCTAAAAAACCCTAAAATGCCAAAAAAAGACCCTAAAACCCATAAAAACTCAAAAACACCTTAAAACCCCTAAAAATATCTAAAAAACTCCAAAAAACCAAAAAAAACCAAAAAAAATCAAAAAAATCCCTTAAAACCCAAACCATAAAAACCCGAAAAAACCATTAAAACCCTTAAAAATCCTCAAATCCCTAAAAACTCTAAGAAAACAAAAAAACAATAAAAACCATAAAAATATTTAAAAATCACTAAAAACCCCTAAGAGCGTAAAAAATTCTAACCCAAAAACCCTAGAAAACCATAAAACCACTAAAAACCTAAAAAACCCAAAACCCCATAAAAACCCTAAAAACCCACCAAAACTCTAAAAACCATTAAAACCCCTAAAAATGTTGAAAGACACTAAAAACCATAAAAACCCTAAAAAAGTAAAAAAAATCACTAAAAACCAAAAAAGACCCAAAAAAATGAAAACCACCAAAAACCCTAACAACCCTCAAAATCCCAAAAAACCTTAAAAAGCCCTAAAAACATAAAAAATCATAAAAAATCCATAAAAATCCCTGAAAACTTAAAAAACCCTAAAAAACCTAAAAAAACCTAGAAAACCATAAAAACCACTAAAAACCTTTAAAACCCTAAAAGCCCATAAATACCATAAAACACTGAAAACATTAAAAATGTTAAATATTCTAAAAAACCTTTAAACCCCTAAAAAACTCAAAAAACCCATAAAACCCCCAAAGACCCTAAAAACCCTAAAAACACAAAAAAACCCTAAAAACACAAAAAAACCCTAAAAACGTCTAAAAACCTCTAAAACCGAAAAAACTACAAAAAATCCCTAAAAATCCTAAAAAACCCTAAAACCCGTAAAAATCCTAAAATACCCCTAAAAATCCCTAAAAATGTAAAAACAACTAAAAACCCTGAAAACCCCATGAAAACCATAAAAACCCCTAAAAACCTTAAAATCCTTAAAACCCTTAAAAACCCTAAAAACCACTAAAAAATACAAAAACAATAAAACACCAAAATACATTAAAAAACTCAAAAAAATATTAAAACCCCTAAAAAACTCAAAAAAAACATGAAAAACACAGAAAGGCCCTGAAAAACCCTAAAAACCCAAAAAATCTTTAAACCCCTAAAAAGCCTGAAAAATCCCATAAAAACCTGCAAAATCCCTAAAACCCGAAAAACCAAAAATACCCCTAAAAACCTTAAAAATCTCTTAAAACATAAAAAAACCCTAAAAACCATGAAAAACCCCTGAAAACTATAATACCCCTAAAAAACTTAAAAACCCTAAATACCCATAAAACCCCACAAAACCACTAAAAAATCAAAAACCCATAAATCCCCAAAAAATATTAAAAAACTCTAAAAACCCTAAAAAACTCAAAAAAAACCCTAGAAACCTTAAAAACCATAAAAATGCTGAAAACCCCAAAAATCCCCCAAAACCCCAAAAATCCCTCAAAATCCTTAAAAACCCTTATAAACCCAAAAAACCATAAATATCCTAAAAACCCTAAAATCTATTAGAACATAAAAAAAACTCTAAATATTATGAAGACCCACTAAAAACCATAAAACCCCCTAAAAACCTTAAAAAATCATAAAAACCCATAAAACCCTACAAACACTAAAAAGTCTAAAACCCTTAAAACACTAAATATGTTAAAAAACATATAAAAATCCTTTAAAACCTTAAAAATCTCTAAAAACCCTAAAAACCAAAAAGACACTGAAAACACTAAAAAAACAAAAAAACCCTAAAAAATCTTTAAAACCCCTCAAAATCTAAAAAAAACCTAAAAAACCTTAAAACCCATAAAGATCTTTAAAAATCCATAAAATTTCATGAAAAAATAAAAAACTCTAAAAATCCTGAAAACCCCAAGAAAACCATAAAACCCCAAAAAACCATTAAAAACCCTAAAACACATAAAAACCTGAAAAAACACTAAAAATTCTAAAAGCCCTTTAAACCCATAAAAACGTCAAAAACCTTTAAAGACCTTAAAAACTCTAAAAACCTTTCAAAAACCCCTAAAAAACCAAAAACCTGTTAAAACTATAAAAATCATAAAATACCCTAAAAAAGCATAAAACCCCTCATTATCCCTAAAACCCCTAAAAAATCCCAATAGCTATAAAAATACTAAAAATCACTAAAAGTCCCTAAAAAATAAATAAACCTAAATACCTTGAAAACCCCCTAAAAACATTAAAAACACATAAAAAATTAAAATCCCTAAAACCCCATAAAAACCCTAAAAACCAAAAAAATTATAAAACATCCCTAAAAATCCATGAAAATGTAAAAACCCATAAAAACCATGAAAACCCCTAAAAACTATAAAAACCCATAAAAACCATAAAAACCCATAAAAACCCAAAAAATGCACAAAAAACTCTAAAAACCCTTAAAACCCCTAAAAATGTTAAAAACTCTAAAAAAATTTAAAAACACTAAAACCCACTAAAACCCCTAAAAACCCTTTAAACCCCTTAAAACGTTAAAAAACTCAAAATACCCATAAAACCCTAAAAAACTCAAAAAAAAACCATAAAACCCAAAAGACCATAAAAACCATGAAAACTCTAAAACCCCTTAAAAACCCTCAAAACCCCTAACACCCCACAAAATCCCTACAAACCCTAAAACTCCTAAAAACCTAAAAAATACCTGAAAATCCCTAAAAACGTAAAAACCCCTAAAAACCTTAAAAAAACTCTAAAAATTATTAAAAAACCCTATGAACATTAAAAAGCACTAAAAAACCATAAAAATGTAAAAAACCATTAAAAAAATCTAAAAACCCTTTAAACCACTAAAAACGTTAAAAAACTATAAAAACCCTTAAAAACCCTAAAAATTTCAAAAAACTAAAAAAATACTAAAAGACCCTAATAACCCATAAAAACCCTAAAAACATTTAAAACTCCTCAAAATCCCTAAAAAACCTAAAATACCCTAAAAATCATAAAAATACTAAAAAAAGCCTAAAAAGCCTTGAAAAGGTAAAAAACCCTAAAACTCTTGAAAAACCTTCTAAAAATCATAAAAACCCCTAAAAATCTTAAAAAACCCTAATAACTCTAAAGACCACTTAAAATTCTATAATCCCTTAAAAACCCTAAAAATATTACAAAACTCTAAAAACCTTGATAAAAAACCCTAAAACCCCAAAAATACCATGACAAGCTTGAAACCCCCTAAAAACCCTAAAAACCCATAAAAACCCCATAAAACCCCTAAAAATCCCCCAAAACCCTAAAAATCACTTAAAATCCCAAAATACATCGAAAAACCTAAAAAACTTGAAAACACCTAGAAAACCAGAAAACCCCCTAAAAACATTAAAAACCCCAGAAACCCATAAAAACCCTAAAACCACAAAAAACTCTAAAAACCCTTAAAAATCCTAAAAACATAAACAAAATTCTAAAAACCTAAAAACATTAAAAACAAAAAAAAACCATAAAACCCCAAAAAAAAACAAAAACCCAATTAACCTTAAAAACCCAAAAAAGCCAAAAAAAACCCCTCAAAAACACCAAAAACTCTAAAAACCCTAAAAACATAAAAATCCTAAAAGGCTATAAAAATCCTTACAAATGTAAAAACCCCTAAAACCCATAAAAAATCATAAAAACCCATAACAATTCAAAAAATCCCCTAAAATTCTTGAAAACATAAAAAACCCTTAAAACCCATTGAAATCAATCCTTAAAAAAACCTAAAATCCCATAAAAATCGAAAAAAACCCACAAAACTCTAAAAACCCTTAAAACCCATAAAAAGTTAAAAAAATTTAAAGATCTCAAAAAAAAAACCCTTAAAACCTTGAAAAAACTCAAAAAATCCCTAAAACCCCAAAAGACCCTGAAAACCCTGAAAAACCATGAAACCCCAAAAAAACCATGAAAACCCCTTAAAACCATCAAAATACCTAAAACCCCTAAAAACCCAAAAACCCATAAAAATACAAAAAAATCCCTATAAATCCTAGAAACCCTAAAAACTGTAAAAAACCCATAAAAACACATAAAACCACCAAAAATAGAAAAACCATTAAACCTCTTAAAGATGTTAAAAAACTCTAAAAAACATTAAAACCCTAAAAAATTCAAATAAATCCAAAAAACACTAAAAGACCCTAAAAACCCTAAAAAACCCTGAAAACCCAAAAAAACCCTAAAAACCCCTAAAACCCCTCAAAATCCTTAAAAACCTTAAAAAACCCTAAAATCCATAAAAATCCTAAAAAATCCCAAAAAACCCCCGAAAAATTTAAAAAACTATAAAAACCCTCAAACCCACCAAAAAACCAAAAAACCCCTAAAACCATAAAAACCCCTCAAACCCCAAACCTGTTTTCCCTAAAACCCCTAAAACCATAAAAACCCTAAAAAATCCCTAAAAATCACTGAAAATATAAAATAACACTAAAATCCCTGATAAACCCCTGAAAACCATAAAACCCCTATAATAACCCTAAAAACAAAAAAAAACCCATAAAAACCCTAAAACCCACTGAAGACTTTAGAAACCCTTAAAACCCTTAAAACCCCTAAAAATGCTAAAAAACTCTAAAAACCCTTAAAACCCCTATAAAATCAAAAAACCCTAAAACCCCAAAAGTACCCTAAAAACCCTAAAAATCCCTAAAAATGCAAAAAAACCCATAAAACCCATAAAAATATAAAAAATCAAAAAATATATACGAAAATGTAAAACCCCGAAAACAATAGAAAACACCTAAAAACCATAAAACACATAAAAACCCATAGAAATCTATAAAAACTATAAAACTCACTAAAAACTCTAAAATCGCTTTAAACTCGTAAAAACGTTAAAAAACTCTAAACTCAAAACCCCTAAAAAATTAAAAATACCCCGAAAACCCAAAAAGATCCCCAAAAACCACAAAACCCCTAAAACCCCTAAAAAACCCTGAAAACCCCTGAAAACCCCCAAAATACCTAAAAACCATAAAAATCCTAAAAATCTGTAAAATTCCATGAAAATGTAAAAAACCCTAAAAACCTTGAAAACCCTAAAAAACCATAAAAACTCTAAAAACATCAAAATACTCTAAAAACATAAAAACCCAAAAAACCATTAAAACCCAAAAAACACTAAAAAACTAAAAATCCTTTAAATGCCTAAAAATGTTAAAAAACATTAGAAACCTTAAAAAACCTAATAAATTAAAAAACCCAACCAACCCAAAAAGACCCCAAAACCCCTAAAATCCCTAACAAACCCTAAAACCCCTAAAACCCGTGAGAGTCCCTAAAAATACTAAAACACATAAACCCCCCCAAACCCCCTAAAACTCCATAAAAATGTTGAAACCCCCTAAAAACCTTGAAAACCCCCTGAAAACCATAAAAACCCCTAAAAACCTTTAAAAACACTAAAAACCTCTAAACCCCTAAAAACCCACTAAGAACTCTTCAAAACCATAAAACCCACAAAAAAACATCAAAAACATTAAAAACCTTAAAACCATAAAAATCCTAAAAAGAACTAAAAATCCATGAAAATTTAAAAAACCATAAAACCTTGAAACCCCCTAAAAACCTTAAATATCTTAAAAATCCAAAAAAACCCTAAAAATCACTAAAAACTCAAAAAAACCCTAAAACATTAAGAAACTCTAAAAACCACTAAAAACCCTAAAGAACCATAAAATGGAAAAAGACTCTAAAACCCACAAAAAACTCAAAACCCCTTAAAACCGCTAAAAATGTTAAAAAAGGCTACAAAAACCATAAAAACCCTAAAAACCTGAAAAACCCATGGAGATCCTTAAAAATTATCAAAAATCCCTAAAAACTCTAAAAAACCCAAAAAAACCATAAAAACTGCAAAAATCTTTAAAAATCCCTAAAAATTCCAAAAAACGTAAAAAACACTAAAAACCCTAAATATCCCAAAAAACATTAAAAACCACTAAAAATATAAAAAAACCCCAAAACCCATAAAAACCCACTAAAACTCTAAAAACCCACTAAAACTCTAAAAACCCTTAAAACCCCTAAAAATGTTGAAAACCACTAAAAACCTTTAAAAACCCTAAAAAACTAAAAAAATCCTGAAAACCACAAAAAACCTTGAAAAACCCTCAAATATCCTAACCCTAAAATGTGATGCTGCCCACTTCTGAGAAGAATCTCATTCGGGCCTGGTCTGCGGCTCCTCGAAGATGTGACGGTGTCCACTTCTCCCTTTTCTGGTGGAGTTTTTATTTCCATATACATCATGACTCCCCGATGGTGGAGACTTGGGTGAGGTTCCCAGAACCCCCCCTCCCCTTTCAAAACCTATCTATTATTTCAATACTGGGAAATCTGGTTGGAAGGCTTTTCCCAGAACCCCCCCCCCCTCCTCTGTCACCCAGTTTCTCTAAGGGTTTGTGTTGAAGTCGATGTTTCGAAAGAGCCGGTTGACTTTGTTTGGATCGATATTGGTTAGGAGCTCCGATGGAAGTAACTGGTGGTGTTTGAATCATGGGTGAGCTATTGTGAATCTTGCTTGACACTTGGCCATGTGAAAATTGATTACAGGTGTAGAGGTAGCGAGCGTCTTATAGAAGGGACTGAACAGAGAGTTACCTCTTTGAGGCTGGGGTTGAAATCTGATCTTGAGGCAAGGCCGGGAGCTCTGAGGGATGCCATTTTGGTTGCAGGGAGAGATGCTAGGGTGGAAGACAGGGGACCTTCCTCAAGGAAAGATGCAACGGGGCATCAATCAGAGGCTATAGTAAAGGACATTTTCAAGCGTTTGAAGGGTGACTTGGGAATTGCAGGTGACGCCCCTTCCTCTAATGGGGTGTGGGTGAGGCTCCGAATGAGGGTGGGGATGTGGCCATTAATATTCAGGTTGAATTTGTTAGGGATGACAATGAGTATCCTTGCCTCACTGATGACGGGATGGAGAGGGAGGTGTTGTTGTGAAATCCTTTAGTTGTTGTTGTGCAAGGGCAGACTCTGGGAAAGGATTGGGTCTTAACTTCTAATCGTTTTGCGGGGTTAGAACCTGTGGAGACTGTGGACAAGGAGGATTTGAGACTTGAGAGGCAGTAATAGGGATAGTTGCAAGCTGAAGTGGTAAGGGATGATTCCAAACACCCTGTAGAACTTCAGGAGGAGGTTCCACTTCCCTTATGTGAAGGGATGGGGCATGTGAAAGTGGTGAAAAATCCCTCATTGGCTGAGCAAGTGCCGTAGTAGGTGTTGGGTGATGCTGTTGGGAATGGGGATGGTTTTCTTGAAGGCCTTCAATCTGAGCATGAGGCTGAAGACCTTTCTACAGTTAGGTTGTCTGTTGAGCAGCAAGATCCGAGCCTTGATCTTGTTGTGTTTGAAACCATACCTCAGTGTGTTGAGTTTTCTGATAAGATTATGTTGGACTGTACGAACATCTCTTTTGAGCTGCATCAAAAAGATATCCTGTAGAAGCCAGACCTCAAGCAGGATGTGATCTTCATTTGGGATGATGGTGATGAAGCTTCTAGGTTAGGGGACATCTTTCCAGACTGTGATGCCATCAATAATGCTAATATGGCTCGGATAAGGAGGGATAAGGATTTGATGGGTGACACTGGTTCTTCTAGATTGGACTCATGTCCCCGGAAGAGGAAGTCGCGGCCTGACAATGATCTCACTCCTAGACCTGAAAGTCAGAGAGGTGGGGTTGAGCTTGCTGCTATTGATCACAAGAAGGATGGGAGTCCCAAGTCTAGGGCGGCGAGTGCTGTTGGCGTATTGCAAGGCGAGAAGGTAGAGCGTGGAGCTCTACCTTTGAAGAGGAGATCAATGAGGGATTACTCTTCCCTTCCCAGGCCAATTACTATAAGAGCCTCCTCCAAGGCTTGCAAAGCTAAGGAAGATGCCTCTGGCAGGGAAGGTCGGTCTGACAAGGTGCAGCAGAATGTGGAGCAACAAAATCTCAGAGAGTATTACACTGCCTTCCTCATGCAGTATGAATCATCTGAATGAGATTCAGTGGAGTCAGATTCTTCCTCTGGTTATAGTGCTGATGGGGGTCCAGGGTTTTTTGGTGTGGGTCGTTTGACATTGCCTTCCCTTGTCTTCTTTGCTTTCTTTTATAAATTTTGGGGGGCTAGGAATAGCCTGGCCCTGCGTCTTCCTTTCCATAATCCTAAAAATCCCTAAAAACCATAAAAATTCTAAAAAAGCCCTAAAAATCCCAAAAAACATAAAAAACCCTAAAACACCCTAAAAAACCATAAAATCCCTAAAAACCTTAAAAACCCATAAAAACCACAAAAACACTAAAAATTTTAAAAACCCATAAAAATATTAAATACTCTAAAAAACCTGACAACCCTAAAAAACTCAAACAACCCCTAAAACCCTAAAAGACCCTAAAAACCTTGAAAACCCCTGAAAACCCTAAAAAACCCTAAGAAACCCAAAAAATCCCTAAAAACCCAAAAAAAACCCTAAAAACCGTAAAAAACCTAAAAATCACTAAAAATCCCTGAAAATGTAAAAACCCATAAAAACCCTGAAAACCCCATGAAAACCATAAAACCCTTTAAAAACTTTAAAAACCTTAGAACCCATAAAAACCCTAAAAACCACTAAAAACTCCAAAACTCTAAAAAATATTAAAACCCCTAAAAAACTCAAAAAAACCAAAAAACCCAGAAAGGCCCTGAAAAACCCTAAAAACCCAAAAAACCAAAAAAACCCATAAAAACTAGCAAAATCCTTAAAAACCCTAAAAACCCTAAAAACCTTAAAGATCCCTGAAAACATAAAAAACCATAAAACCCATAAATCCCCTAAAAACCATAAAACTCCTAAAAAATTTAAAAACCCTAAAAACCCATAAAAAACTAAAAAACCCTTGAAACCTAAAAGAAAATTAAAAACACTGAAAAACCCTAAAATCCTTAATACCCCTAAAAACCCTAAAAACCATAAAATACCCTAAAAATCCCTAAATTCCATTAAAACGTAAAAAAACTAAATTCTATGAAGACCCACTAAAAACCATAAAACCCCCTAAAACCAATAAAAAATCATAAAACCCCATAAAACCCTACAAACACTAAAATCTCTATAACCCTTAAACCCAAAAAATGTTAGAAACCTCTAAAAACCATTAAAAATATCTAAAAAACCCTAGAACCCAAAAGACCCTGAAAACCCTGAAGAAACCTATAAACATTGAAAACCACTCAAAATCCCAAAAAACCCTGAAAAACCATAAAACTCCTAAAAAAGTCATCAAAATACCTAAAAACACAAAAAACCCAAAAAAACCCTAAGAAACCCAAGAAAACCATAAAACCCCCAAAAAAACCATTAAAAACCCTAAAAACACCTAAAAATCTAAAAACCCACTAAAATTTCTAAAAACTATTTAAACCTCTAAACACCTAAAAATTCCTAAAAAAACATTAAAAAACACTAAAAAACCAAAAACACAAAAAAAAACTGTAAAAATCCTAAAAAATCCTAAAAAATCATAAAACCCCTCATAATCCCTAAAAACCCTAAAAGATCCTAAAAACCATAAAAATCCTAAAAATCCCTAAAAGTCCATGAAAATTTAATAAATATTAAATACCCTAAAAAACCCCTGAAAACATAAAAAACACCTAAAAAACATTAAAATCCCTAAAGCCCCATAAAAACCCTAAACTCGCAAAAAACTCAAAAAACCCTTAAAACCCATAAAAATGATAAAAAACTCTAAAAAACCTTAATAACCTAAAAACTCCAAAAAACCTTAAAAACCAAAAAGACTCTAAAAACCCTTAAAACCCCTAAAAACCCATACAAAACATAAAAACTTTTAAAACCTCTAAAGCCCATTAAAGTCCCAACAAAGGTTAAAATACTCTAAAAAACCTTTAAAACCCTAAAAACTCAAAAAAACCCTTAAAACCCTAAAAAGACCCTAAAAACCCTAAAAATCCCTAAAACCCCTAAAAATCCCAAAAAACCCTAAAATCCATAGAAACAATAAATATCCTAAAAGGCCTAAAAATCCCTAAAAACGCTATAAATCCTGAAAAAATCCTGAAAACCAAAAAAACCCCTAAAAACCCATAAAAACCATAAAACCACTAAAAACTCTAAAAAACCTTAAAACCCCTAATTTTTTTTAAAAAACTCTAAAAAACACTAAAACCCTAAAAAAATAAAAAAAACCGCCTAAAACCCTAAAAGAACAAAAAAACCCTGAAAACCCCTAAAACCCCCAAAAGACCTTAAAAACCCCCAAACCACTAAAAATCCCTAAAAATGCTAAAAACCCTAAAAACAAAAAAAATCCTAAAAAATCCCTAAAAATCCCAAAAAACATAAAAAACCCTAAAAACCCTAAAACCCCCTTAAAACTACAAAAACCAATAAAGCCTTAAAAACCCTAAAAACCAATAAAAACCTTAAAAGAACTAAAAAATCTAAAAACCCTTAAAACCCATAAAAAGGTTAAAAATCTCTAAAAACCTTAAAAAATCAAAAAAATCAAAAAAACCTAAAACACAAAGAGACCCTAAAAAACCTGAAAACCCCTGAAAACCCTAAAAATCTTAAAAATACAGAAAACCCCTAAAAACCTCTAAAAATCATAAAAACCAAAAAATCCCTAAAAACCCTAAAATTTTTAAAAACCATAAACCCCCTGAAAACCATAAAAACAACTAAAAACCATAGCAAAGATAAAAATCCATAAAACTCTAAAAAAGCAATAAAAACTCTAAAAACCCTTAAAACCCCTAAAATTGAAAAAAAAAACTCTAAAAAACCTTAAAAACCCTAAAAAACTCAAAAAAACCCTAAAAACCCAAGAAAACCATAAAAACCACAAAACCCTAAAAACAAAAAAAATCCCTAAAAACCCTAATAACCACTAAAAACCCAATAAAACCCTAAAAACCCCTAAAACCATAAAAATCCTAAAAAATCCCTAAAAATGTAAAGAACACTAAAAGCCGCTGAAAACCATAAAACCCCCCAAAAATCCTTAAAAACCTTAAAACCCCATAAAAACCCTAAAAACCACTAAAAATTGTGAACCCTTTAAACCCCTAAAAACATTAAAAACTCTAAAAAACCAAAAAAACCCAAAAAAAACTTTAAAAAACCCCTAAAAACGAAAAAACACCCTAAAACCTTAAAAACCCAAAACTCCTAAAAGACCTCAAAATCCCAAAAGGCCAAAAAAACCCCAGAAACCATAAAAATTCTAAAAATCCCTAAATATCCTTGAAAATGTAAAAAAATATAAAACTTTGAAACCCCCTGAAAACCATAAAAACCCTAAAAACCTTTAAGAACTGTAAAAACCCAAAGAAACCGAAAAAACCCACTAAAACTTTAAAAACCCTTTAAACCCTTTAAACCCTTAAAAATGTTGAAAAACTCTGAAAAACCTCAAAAGACACTAATAAACTCAAAAAAACCCAGAAAAACCCTAAAAACCCTGAAAACCCACAAAAACCCTCAACATCCAAAAAAACCATAAAAACCATAAAAATCCTGAAAATCCCTAAAAATCCCTGAAAATGTAAAAACCCCCAAACACCCCTAAAAACCATAAAAACCCATAAAACCCATAAAAAACCATAAAACCCCATAAAAACTCTAAAAAACACTAAAAAAATATAAAAACCCTTAAAACGTATAAAAATATTAAAAAACACTAAAAGACCTTAAAACTCTATTTTTTTAAAAAAAAAACCCTAAAAACCAAAAAGACCGTAAAAACCCTAAAAACCCCTAAAAACTCTAAAAGCCCTGAAAACCCCTAAAAACCCAAAAAACCCTGAAAACTAATAAAAACCCTCAAAATATCTAAAAATTATAAAAAACCTAAAACTCGTAAAAATAAAAAAAAAGCAATAAAACTCATAAAAACGTAAAAAACCCTAAAAACTCTGAAAAATCCCAAAAATCCATAAAAACTCCTAAAATCATAAAAAACCCTAAAACCCCCAAAAAACACTAAAGACTCTAAAAACCCTTAAAACCCCTAAAAATGGTAAAAACTCTAAAAAATCTCAAAAACCATAAAAACTCAAAAAAAAACCTAGAAAACCCAAAAAACCCTGAAGAACCTAAAAAAGACCCTAAAAATCGTGAAAAACTATAAAACCACTCAAAATCATTAAAACACCCAAAACCATAAGATTCCTGAAAAAACCCTAAAATCCCTAGAAATGTAAAAATCCCTAAAAACTATAAAACCCTTTAAAAACCCATAAAACCCTAAAAACCACTAAAAACTCTAAAAACCATTAAAACCCTTAAAAAGGTTAAAAAACTCTAAAAACCTTAAAAACCCTAAAAAATCTAAAAACCCTAAGAAACCCTGAAAAAAATTAAAACCCTCAAAATCCCTAAAACCCATAAAATTATTAAAAAACCCAAAAAATCCCTGAAAATGTAAAAAACCCTAAAAAATCATTGAAATCCATAAAAAACCTTAAAAATCATAAAAATCCGAAAAACCCATAAAAATCCAGTAAAAAATCTAAAACCCCCCAAAGACCCCAAAAACCGTAAAAACCCCTAAAAACCCTAAAACCTTGAAAAACTCTAAAAATCCTGAAAATCCCTAAAAACCCTAAAACCCATAAAAATCCAAAAAGATGCATAAAAATCCAAGAAAATGTAAAAAACCCTTAAAACCCTTAAAAACCCCTAAAAACCATAAAACACCAAAAAATACCTAAACACCATAGAAAACCCTAGAAATCCCTAAAATCCCAGAAAATATGAAAAACCCTAAAAACCTTGAAAACCCCTTAAAACCGTAAGTACCCCAAAAAACCTTAAAAACCATGAAAACCCTAAAAACCACTATTAACACTAAAAACCTAAAAAACCCTAAAAAACATTATAAAAACACCCCAAAACCAAAAATCCCAAAAGCCTTAAAAAACCCCTAAAAACCTTGAAAATCCCTAAAACCCATAAAAACCCACAAATTCTCTAAAAACCCTAAAAACCCATAAATAAAACAAAAATCCTAAAAATCCGTAAAATCCTAGAAAATGTTAAAAACCCTAAAAATCCTAAAAAACTCATAAAAAACAATAAAAACCCCACTAAAGAATAGAAAAACCATTAAACTGCTAAAAATATTAAAAAATATAAATAATCAAAAAATCCAAAAAACACTAAAAGACCCTAAAAACCCCGAAAACCCCATAAAAACCCTAAAATACCTTAAAACCCCTAAACCCCTCAAAATCATTAAAAAACTTAAAATCCCTAAGATCCATAAAAATCCAAAAAAAACAAAAAAATCCCTGAAAATGTAAAAAACTATAAAAACCCTAACCCTCCCCCCCAAAAAAACTATAAAAACCCATAAAACCTTTAAAAACCCACAAAACTATCAAACCACTAAAAACTCTAAAAACTCTTAAAACCCCTAAAAATGTTAAAAAACACTAACAAACCTAAAAAACCATAATAAAATAAAATAAAACCTAAAAACCTAAAAAACCATAAAAACCTAAAAACTCTAAAACCCCTAAAAACCCTAAATAGCCTCAAAAACCATAAAAAACATAAAAATATTTAAAAAAACCAAAAAATCCATAAAAATATAAAAAAAACTCTAAAAACCCTAATAAACCCAAGAAAACTATAAAACCAATTTAATAACCCTAAAAACCATAAAAACCCTAAACCACTAAAAAATCTAAAAACCATTAAAGCCTAAAAACATTAAAAAACTCTAAAAACCCTTAAAATCCCTATAAACTCAAAAAAACCCTAAAACCCCCAAAAGACCCTAAAACCCCTAAAAGCCCTGAAATATCCTAAAACCCCTCAAAATCCATAAAAAGCCAAAAAAATCCGTAAAAACCATAAAAATTAAAAAAATCCAAAAAAACCAGAAAACGTAAAAACCCCTTAAACCCTAGAAAACCCCTAAAAACCATAAACCCCTAAAAACCATATAAAACCTAAAAACCCATAAAAACCCTAAAACCCACTAAAAACTCTAAACCCCCTTTTAAATTTGTAAAAACTTTAAAAAACTCTAAAAACATTAACACCACTAAAAAATCAGAAAACCCCAAAAAACCCCAAAAAAATCCTAAAACCCCCAAAATACCTAAAAACCCTAAAAACCCTAAAAATCCTAAAAAATTCCTAAAAATCCCTGAAAATGTAAAAAACCCTAAAAACCTTGAAAACCCCTGAAAATCGTAAAACCCCCTAAAAATCACCAATACTCTAAAAACTATTAAAAACCCTAAAACATTAAAATAAACTAAAAACCTTAAAAACCCTAAAAACCTAAAAAACCCAAAAGACCCAAAAAACCCAAAAAACCATGAAAACCCCCAAAACACCTGAAAATCCTTAAAGAAACGTAAAACCTGTGAAAACCATAAAAATCATAAAAAATCCCTAAAAATGTAAAAAACCCTAAAAACCCAGAAAAAACCATAAAAACCTCTAAAAACCATTAAAACCCTAAAAACCACTAGAAAAACTAAAAACCCTTTAAATCCTTAAATATGTTAAAAAACTCTAAAATACCTTAAAACCCCTAATAAACTAAAAAAACCAACAAACCCAAAACACCCCAAAACCCCTAAAAACCCTAACAAACCCTAAAATCCCCTAAAACCTGTCAGAGTCCCAAAAAACCCTAAAAACTTTAAAAATCATAAAAACAGAAAAAAAAATCCCTAAAACACCCTAAAAATGTTAAAAACCCAAAAAAACCTTGAAAACCATAAAAACCATAAAAACCCATAAAGACATTTAAAAACACTAAAAGCTTAAAAACCCTCTAAAAACTCTAAAAACCCTTAAAACCCCAAAAAACATCCAAAACACTAAAAACCACAAAAATATTTAAAAAGCCCTAAAATCCCTGAAAATGTAAAAAACCCGAAAACCATGAAAATCCAATGAAAACCATAAAATCTCCTAAAAACCCTTAAAACCCTAAAAATCCATAAAAACCACTAAAAACTCAAAAAGCACTTAATACTGCTAAAAACATTAAAAACTCTAAAAACCATTACAAACCCTAAAAAACCCTAAAATGCCAAAAAAAAGACCCTAAAACCCATAAAAACTCAAAAACACCTTAAAACCCCTAAAAATGTCTGAAAAACTCCAAAAAACCAAAAAAACCTAAAAAAATCAAAAAAATCCCTTAAAACCCAAACCATAAAAACCCGAAAAAACCATTAAAACCCTTAAAAATCCTCAAATCCCTAAAAACTCTAAGAAACAAAAAAAACAATAAAAACCATAAAAATATTTAAAAATCACTAAAAACCCCTAAGAGCGTAAAAAATTCTAACCCAAAAACCCTAGAAAACCATAAAAACCACTAAAAACCTAAAAAACCCAAAACCCCATAAAAACCCTAAAAACCCACCAAAACTCTAAAAACCATTAAAACCCCTAAAAATGTTGAAAGACACTAAAAACCATAAAAACCCTAAAAAAGTCAAAAAAATCCCTAAAAACCAAAAAAGACCCAAAAAAATGAAAACCACCAAAAACCCTAACAACCCTCAAAATCCCAAAAAACCTTAAAAAGCCCTAAAAACATAAAAAATCATAAAAAATCCATAAAAATCCCTGAAAACTTAAAAAACCCTAAAAAACCTAAAAAAACCTAGAAAACCATAAAAACCACTAAAAACCTTTAAAACCCTAAAAGCCCATAAATACCATAAAACACTGAAAACATTAAAAATGTTAAATATTCTAAAAAACCTTTAAACCCCTAAAAAACTCAAAAAACCCATAAAACCCCCAAAGACCCTAAAAACCCTAAAAACCCAAAAAAACCCTAAAAACGTCTAAAAACCTATAAAACCGAAAAAATACAAAAAATCCCTAAAAATCCTAAAAAACCCTAAAACCCGTAAAAATCCTAAAATAGCCCTAAAAATCCCTAAAAATGTAAAAACAACTAAAAACCCTGAAAACCCCATGAAAACCATAAAAACCCCTAAAAACCTTAAAATCCTTAAAACCCATAAAAACCCTAAAAACCACTAAAAAAATACAAAAACAATAAAACACCAAAATACATTAAAAAACTCTAAAAAATATTGAAACCCCTAAAAAACTCAAAAAAAAATGAAAAACACAGAAACGCCCTGAAAAACCCTAAAAACCCAAAAAACCATTAAACCCCTAAAAAGCCTGAAAAATCCCATAAAATCCTACAAAATCCCTAAAACCCGAAAAACCAAAAATACCCCTAAAAACCTTAAAAATCTCTTAAAACATAAAAAAACCCTAAAAACCATGAAAAACCCCTGAAAACTATAATACCCCTAAAAACCTTCAAAACCCTAAATACCCATAAAACCCCACAAAACCACTAAAAAATCAAAAACCCATAAATCCCCAAAAAATATTAAAAAACTCTAAAAACTCTAAAAAACACAAAAAAACCCTAGAAACCTTAAAAACCTTAAAAATGCCGAAAACCCCAAAAATCCCCCAAAACCCCAAAAATCCCTCAAAATCCTTAAAAACCCTTATAAACCCAAAAAACCATAAATATCCTAAAAACCCTAAAATCTATTAAAACATAAAAAAAAACTCTAAATATTATGAAGACCCACTAAAAACCATAAAACCCCCTAAAAACCTTAAAAAATCATAAAAACCCGTAAACCCCTACAAACACTAAAAAGTCTAAAACCCTTAAAACACTAAAAATGTTAAAAAACATCTAAAAATCCTTTAAAACCTTAAAAATATCTAAAAACCCTAAAAACCAAAAAGACACTGAAAACACTAAAAAAACAAAAAAACCCTAAAAAATATTTAAAACCCCTCAAAATCCAAAAAAAACCTAAAAAACGTTAAAACCCATAAAGATCTTAAAAAATCCATAAAATTCCATGAAAAAATAAGAAACTCTAAAAATCCATAAAACCCCAAGAAAACCATAAAACCCCAAAAAACAATTATAAACCCTAAAACACATAAAAACCTGAAAAAATACTAAAAATTCTAAAAGCCCTTTAAACCCATAAAAACGTCAAAAACCTTTAAAGACCTTAAAAACTCTAAAAACCTTTAAAAAACCCCTAAAAACCAAAAACCTGTCAAAACTATAAAAATCATAAAATACCCTAAAAAGGCATAAAACCCCTCATTATCCCTAAAACCCCTAAAAAATCCCAATAGCTATAAAAATACTAAAAATCACTAAAAGTCCCTAAAAAATAAATAAACCTAAATACCTTGAAAACCCTCTAAAAACATTAAAAAAACATAAAAAATTAAAATCCCTAAAACCCCATAAAAACCCTAAAAATGCTTAAAACTCTAAAAACCCCTAAAAATGATAAAAAAACTCTAAAAAAGCTTAAAATCCTAAAAACTCCAAAAAAACCCTAAAAACCCCAAAAGACCCTAAAATCCTTAAAAACCCCTAAAAACGATAAAAACCCTAAAAACTCCTAAAAACCCCAAGAGCCATAAAATTCCTAAAAAACCCTAAAACCATAAAAATCCAAAAAAATCCCTAAAACCCCTTAAAACGTAAAAAACATTAAAAACCTTGAAAATTCCCTGAAAACCATAAAACCCACTAAAATCCTTAAAAAACCTAAAAACCCATAAACCCCTAAAAACCACTAAAAACTCTTAAAACTCTTAAAACCCCAAAAATGTTAAAAACTCTAAAAAACCTTAAGCCCCCTAAAAACTCCAAAAAAACACAAAAAACCCCAAAAAACTCTAAAAGACCCTAAAAGCCCAAAAAAACCCTAAAATCCTCGAAAACCCCTAAAATCCCTCAAAATCCCAAAACACCTTAAAAACCCAAATACCCAAAAAAATCCCGAAAAATCTATAAAAATCAATAAAAATGTAAAACACCCCAAAAACACTGAAAACCCCTCAAAACCATAAAAACCCCTAAAACCCATAAAAAACTCTAGACCCCTAAAAATACACTAAAACTCTAAAAACCCATTAAACCACAAAAATTGTTAAAAAAAGCTCTGAAAATCTTAAAAACCCTAAAAAACTAAAAAATGACCCTAAATACCCCAAAGACCCTAATACCTCAAAAGAACCTAAAAACCTAAAAACCATGAAAAACATTAAAAATTCCCCAAATCCCTAAAAACCCTAAAAACCAAAAAAATTATAAAACATCCCTAAAAATCCATGAAAATGTAAAAACCCATAAAAACCATGAAAACCCCTGAAAACTATAAAAACCCATAAAAACCATAAAAACCCATAAAAACCCAAAAAATGCACAAAAAACTCTAAAAACCCTTAAAACCCCTAAAAATGTTAAAAACTCTAAAAAAATTTAAATACACTAAAACCCACTAAAACCCCTAAAAACCCTTTAAACCCCTTAAAACGTTAAAAAACTCAAAATACCCATAAAACCCTAAAAAACTCAAAAAAAAACCATAAAACCCAAAAGACCATAAAAACCATGAAAACTCTAAAACCCCTTAAAAACCCTAAAAACCCCTAAAACCCCACAAAATCCCTAAAAACCCTAAAACTCCTAAAAACCATAAAAACCTAAAAAATCCCTGAAAATCCCTCAAAACGTAAAAACCCCTAAAAACCTTAAAAACCTCTAAAAATTATTAAAAAACCCTATGAACATTAAAAAACACTAAAAAACCATAAAAATGTAAAAAACCATTAAAAAAATCTAAAAACACTTTAAACCACTAAACACGTTAAAAAACTATAAAAACCCTTAAAAACCCTAAAAAATTCAAAAAACACAAAAAATACTAAAAGACCCTAAAAACCCATAAAAACCCTAAAAACATTTAAAACTCCTCAAAATCCCTAAAAAACCTAAAATACCCTAAAAACCATAAAAACACTAAAAAAAGCCTAAAAAGCCTTGAAAAAGTAAAAAACCCTAGAACTCTTGAAAAACCTTCTAAAAATCATAAAAACCCCTAAAAATCTTAAAAAAACCCTAATAACTCTAAAGACCACTTAAAATTCTATAATCCCTTAAAATCCCTAAAAATATTACAAAACTCTAAAAACCTTGATAAAAAACCCTAAAACCCCAAAAATACCATGACAAGCTTGAAACCCCCTAAAAACCCTTAAAACCCATAAAAACCCCATAAAACCCCTAAAAATCCCCCAAAACCCTAAAAATCACTTAAAATCCCTAAATACATTGAAAAACCTAAAAAACTTGAAAACACCTAGAAAACCAGAAAACCCCCTAAAAACATTAAAAACCCCAGAAACCCATAAAAACCCTAAAACCACAAAAAACTCTAAAAACCCTTAAAAATCCTAAAAACATAAAAAAAATTCTAAAAACCTAAAAACTTTAAAAACTAAAAAAAACCATAAAACCCCCAAAAAAACGAAAACCCAATTAACCTTAAAAACCCAAAAAAGACAAAAAAAAACCCCCAAAAACACCAAAAACTCTAAAAACCCTAAAAACATAAAAATCCTAAAAGGCTATAAAAATCCTTACAAATGTAAAAACCCCTAAAACCCATAAAAAATCATAAAAACCCATAAAAAACTAAATACCACTAAAAACTCTAAAAACCCTTAAAACCCATAATAAAATTAAAAACTCTAAGAAACCTTTAAACCCATATAAAACTAAAAAACACTAAAAGGCCCTAAAACCCCTAAAAACCCCTAGTCGGATGCTTCCTCTGGTTATGGTGCTGATAGGGATCCTTTTGGGGATGGATATGTTCACATGTAGTTCATGCTTCTTTTTCTTTATTCCTTTGGGTCTTTTGGGTTTTTGGTGTCTTGTGGGTTCAAGGCTTTTTGGTGTGGGTCATTTGACCATACCCGCCCTTGTCTGCTATGTTTTTATTTTTAAATTTGGGGGGTGGGGGGCAGGAATAGCCTATCCCTATGCCATCCTTGTCCTAAAAACACCTAAAAACCACAAAAAACCCAAAAAACCCCTAAAACCCCCCAAAATCCCTAAAAACCCTAAAAACCTAAAAACCATAAAAATCCCTAAGAACATAAAAACACTAAAAATTCTAAAAAACCCCTGAAAAACCTAAAAACTCCTAAAAACTATAAAAAAATCCTAAAACCCCATAAAAACCCTAAAAACTAATAAATACTCTAAACCTGCTTAAAACCCCTAAAAAGTTTAAAAAACTCTGACAAATATTTAAACTACTAAAAAACTAAAAAAATATTAGAAAACCCTAAAAACCCAAAAAACCCTGAAAAACCCTAAAAACTCTCAAAATCCCTAAAATCCCTAAAACCCCTAAAAACCATAAAAAACCTAAAAAATCCCTAACAATCCCTAAAAACGTAAAAAAAACCTTAAAAACCCTGAAAAAATAATAAAACCATAAAAAAACACTAAAAACCATAAAAATCCAAAGAAAACACTAACAATCTATGAAAACGTAAAAAACCCTAAAACCCTAAAAAACCCCAAAAACCATAAAAACACCTAAAAATAAAAAAACCCTTAAAAATACATAAAAAACCTAAAAACCACTAAAAACTCTAAAAACCATAAAAAACCATAAAAACATTAAAAACTCTAGAAAACCTTAAAACCCTAAAAAGTAAAAAAAAACCTAAAAACCTAAAAAAACTATAAAACCCTAAAACCCATAAAAACCCTAAAAAACATTTAAAGCCCTAAAACACCCTCAAAATCCCTTAAAACCCTAAAACCCAAAAAATACTAAAAAAGTAAAAGTAATAAAAATACTTGAAAACATAAAAATACTAAAAACCATAAAAACCCCTAAAAACCATAAAACTCCCTAAAACATTAGATACCCTAAAACCCTAAAAAATCTTGAAAAACCCACTAGAAACTCTAAAAAACCTTAAACACTAAAAAATTCAAAAAAACAAAAAAAACACTAAAAGACCGAAAAACATGAAAAACCCTAAAAACCCTAAAAAATATTGAAAACCCCTAAAACCCTCAAAAACCATAAAAACCCTAAAAATATTAAAATCCATAAAAGTCCTAAAAAATCCACGAAAAATTAAAAATCCTAAAAACCGAGAAAAACCACTGAAAAAATAAAAATCCCTAAAAACAATAGAAACCAAAAAAAAACCAAAAAAAAAGCCGAAAAACCATTAAGAACTCTAAAAACCCTTAAAACCCCTAAAAATTTTCAAAAAATCTAAAAAATATTAAAGCCCCTAAAAAACTAAAAAAATTCTAAAAAACCCCAAAAGACCATAAAAACCCTAAAAAGGCCTAAAAGCCTAAAAATACTTGAAAACCCCTAAAACCCCTCAAAGTACCAAAAAAACCATAAAAACCCCTCAAAATAATAAAAAAAACATAAAAACACCCTAACAATCCCTAAAAATGTAAACACCCTAGAAACCCTGAAAAATCCCCGAAAACCATAAAAACCCTAAAAACCCATAAAAACCCTAAAACCCCACTAAAGCATCTAAAAACCCTCAAAACCTATAAAAATGTTAAAAACTATAAAAAAACCTTAAAATCCCAAAAAAACTCAAAAGACCCCTAAAAACCCAAAAAAAAACATAAAACCCTAAAAACCTTTAAAACCATGAAAACCCCTAAAACCCTCAAAATATTCAAAAAAAAATCCCTAAAACCCCTGAAAATCCCCATAAAAAACATAAAAACCTTAAAAAAACCTAAAAACCCATAAATACCCTAAAAACCCATGAAAAACTCCAAAACCCCTTACAACCCATAAAAATGCTATAAACTCTACAGAACAAAAAAATGAGGCCAAAGGCGGTGGTGCTGGGTGTGCCGGATGTAGTGAATGCAGAGGTGGGGTGCACACCCAAGGCAGATGCCTTGTGGGGAATGGGGGAAACCCTAGGTATTAGGGTAAAATAAAAATAAAATTAAAATGAAAATAATAATAATATTATTATTATTAATGATAATATTATTGTTACTCTTTAAAACCCCATAACTCTCACTCAGGGAGTCTAGTTCACAAGCCATCTGCGGTGACGTGACCTTATTGGCGATATGGTCATTTTAAGACCAGTTCATATATTTTCCTCTAACCCAAAACCTGGGACCACGAAATGCCTGTGAAATAATATATTTAATAACATTATTAAATCATCGACCCACCATAAATCATGCGTGCAACATCCAATTGATGTGCCGTTAGAGGCAATGTGACCCTGTCTTTAAGACGGCTGATTCAAGTTCAATATTGAATATTAAATTCTGATTCGTAGCTTGGGTCTACAAAACACCCAATAATAATGTTGTTATTATTATTACGGAATCTTGTGTCTGTCGTAACTCATCCATACGATGTTGGATTGGTGGGCCATCAGCAGAATTGTGATCATGATATCAAGGTAAATCTTTTGACCAAAATTTTGGATATTTAAGTTAAGGTTGAGATGCGGGTCCCATGAGGTCTGGTTCACCGGTGTTGTGGTGAAATGCAAATTTTTCACCGGGTATCCATTTTGGACAAATGATTAGTCCATATCATGTGTTTTTTCACGTGGATCACAATGGTGTAATTCATATAATTGGTTTTGGGACCAAGTAGTGGGCCTCACATGATGCCATTTAAGCATAATGTAGTGATATACGACTTTTCCATTGGATGTCTATTCTGGGCGAATGAATAGTCGATCTTGTGTGTTTTATCCAAGGATCGCAACAGTGTGATCCGTTTGGTTATCTGGTGCTATTTGAGGAGGCCATGAAGTAAAAGTATGTTTTCACCCTTCAGATTAACAATGAGAAAGGCACGCCCATCAGCCTTTTGGCTAGAGATGTAATGTACTCTGGGAGTAAAGTATCACACCTAGGGTTATTTTATTTGCAGTTTAGTACCTGAGTGTGGATAGTTACATAGCTAGGAAAAGAGGCGGGGCCACATGATGTGTCGGCCCTACACGCACCGTGTACCACTTTATGAATCTTATATCTCCTGTATCTCCTTCTTATGGACTCATACTTCGACATATGAGCAACCTATCCTGAGTTTTTTTTCATGTATAATGCGATGGTGCCCTCCGTAGTGGATTTTGAGATACGATGCAAGGTTTTCTGGGTGCGATGCATGTCCGGGACGACACCTGATGACTACAACGGTGTGCTTTCTGATAGGTACCATCTAGCAGGGATGACCAGTGTTGTTTAGTACTTTCTGAGAGGTACTATCTAGTAGGGATAACCAGGGTTCCTTAGTGCTTTCCAAGAGGTACCATTCAGCAGGGATGGCCAATGTTCCTCAATGCTTCCTAAGAGGTAATATCTAGTAGGGATGGAAAATGTTCCTCAGTGCTTCCCGAGAGGTACCATCCAACAGGGATGGTTAGTGTTCTTTAGTTCTTCCCTAGAGGTACCATCCAGCAGGGATGGCCAGTACAGTATCGGGATGACCCTCCCACTCGGTTGGGTAGCGTAGTCCCTGAGTAGATACTGGGCTGACCCAGAGCTTAGTCCCTGAGGAGATGATGACCTAACCCAGAGCGTAGTTCCTGAGGAGATATCGGGCTGACCCAGAGCATAGTCCCCCAAGGAGATACCGCCCAACCCAGAGTGTAGTCCCCGAGGAGATATCGGGCTGACCCAGAGTGTAGTCCCTAAGGAGATATCAGGCTGACCCTCCCACCAGGCCACATAGCATAGTCCCCAATGTTTGAGAGAAGACCCTTGACTATGCATCATAGTGGCGAGGCATGGTTCGATTTACCTAATGAAACACGAGAAAAAGGGATTCTTTTCCCACCGAGACACATTCTTGTGACGCGACCTAAAACTGTGCGGGCGAGTCAGTGCCACCCAAAGTGGATAGTATCGAAGTGCAGTGATTTGAACGCCTTTGACTTATGCCTCTTAGGAAGATGCGACGAGATGCAGGGCATCATAGAAGGTTTTCACTTGGATCTGTTGGCTACTCGCTCTCTTGGGATGGGCATTTGAGATAGAGAACCCCTTAAAATTTAGTTGGGTTTCTTTGACTGAGTATATATATATATATATCATATTTCTTGTGCCTACTCCTTGGGCTTTGGTTACACTCCTTCTAGGAGAGATGAAGACGCACAAGGTATGGAACATGCTTTCCGTGTCTATATTCTCATGGATGGACGAGTCTACTCTCCTGCTATAGGTAGCAAAGACTCGATGAGAAGTTCATCTTCTCACCATTTCAATCTCCTTATATTGCGATGAGCTTACTTACTCTCTTGTTGGTTTGAGCTACACTTCTCTTTTATTTCACCTTGTTCTTTCTACTGGTCTTCTTCCATTATATCTCTTACTACTCCCCACTTCAGTACCTCTATTTTTGCTCCCTCTATCCTTTAGGGAATCCTACTAAGTATTTTTATACTCACCCATGCTTGGGATTTTCCCACACTTGGTATTCCCTTACAGACGACAGACAGGTTGATCCTAATATCAAAAGATCTTAGGGATATGGGGTGCCTAGACAATGTGTGGTGGTCGTATCTTGGAATTCAGGAGTGGAATCTCTCATCTGTTTTACTTTTTCACCTCTTGCTGGGTTGTGGCACTTTTCTAGTAGGGTGGGTATTTTTCCCCTTCCCCTTTCAACATTACTTTTCTTGTACTTGTACTATTTAGAGGTCGATGCATATATGTTTGGTTTCCTTTTTATAGCAGCATTGTATCTTGCCCCCTTTTCCTCTGCACTTTTGCATTGAGTTGGCAGTGTGTGTGTGTACAGTTTCTTAGGAAATCGCCTCCCTTAGTTGTTTCACCTTCAACGCCAATCACCAACCCCTGGCCTATAGAGGTGGGCTTGGGGTAGTTGTGACTCGAGCCCCGGTACAGTCGGGTCATTAAAAAAACCCTAAAAACCATGAAAACCCTTGAAAAGCATAAAGACCCCAAAAAACCTTAAAAACACAAAAAAAACCCACAAGTCTCTGACCCTGTCTTCCCACACGGGGTCCTACTGGTTTTCTCCGCCACACGACTCGTCCACTGGAGGAAGCGATACACTGACATGGCAAAGCACTTGAGTGGGACCCCGAGTGGCATGGGCACATCGTGTAGATCCACACCCTAAAAAACCCTTGGAAACCATAAAACCCCAAAGAACCTTAAAAACCCTAAAAACCCAAAAAATCCACTAAAAACTATAAAATATCTTAAACCCTCTAAAAACATTAAAAGATGCTAAAAACTCTAAAAAACATGAAAAGCCCTAAAAAACTCAAAAAACCCAAAAAAACCCCAAAAGACCATAAAAACCCTAGAAACAATAAAAATCTAAGACAAAACCTAAAAACCTTAAAAAATACCTAAAAATCCTAAAAACTGAATAAATTCCTAAAAGACCTAAAAATCCATGAAAACATTAAAAATCCTAAAAACCCTAAGAAACCCTAAAAACCCATAAAGACCCCTAAAAACCTGAAAAAACCTAAAAAAACAGAAAAACCCTAAAAAACTACTAAAAACTATAAAAACCCATTAAAAATTCTAAAAATATTAAATCCCTAAAAAACTCAAAATAAAACCCACAAAACCAAAAAATCCAATAAAAACCTTGAAAACCCTAAAAACCCTACAGAACCCTAAAAATCCCAAAACCCCTAAAAAAATCCCAAAAACCCAAAAAACCTCTAAAAATGATAAAAACACAAAAAAATCCAAAAAAATAAAAAAATGTTGAAACCCCTAAAAAACCTGGAAAACCCCTGAAAACCAAAAAAACCACTATAACATAAAAAACCTAAAAACCCATAAAAACCCTAAAATACCACTAAAAACTCTAAAACCCATTAAAACCCCTAAAAACATAAAAAAATGGTAAAAACTCTAAAAAAAATTAAAACCCCTATAAATTTTAAAAAACCATACAAACCAAAAGACCCTAAAAACCTCAAACAACCTTAAAACCCCTAAAAACCCAAAGAAATCCTAAAAACCATAGAAATCCTAAAAAATCCCTAAAAAAATATAAAAGCTTAAAATACCCACTAAAAACCCTTAAAACTGCTAAAAATGTTATAAAATGTTTAAAAAATCAAAAAAAATCAAAAAATCACTAAAAAACTCAAAAAAACCCTAAAAACACAAAAGATCTAAAAACCTAGAAAGCCTATAAAACCCTAAAAAATCCTGAAAAATACTAAAACCCATCAAAATCCCTATAAACCCTAAAAAACATAAAAACCATAAAAATACTAAAAACCTCCAGAAATCCCTGAAAATGTAAAAACCCTAAAACCTCTAAAAAACAAAAGAAAACCATAAACCCCTAAAAACCATAAAAAACCTTAAAAACCAATAAAAACCCAAAAAACCACTAAAAACTCTAAAAACCCTTAAAACCCATAAAAATGTTAAAAAACATTAAAAAACTCTAAAACACCTTAACTACTCTAAAAAACCCAAAAAAAAACTCTGAAAACACAAAAGACCCTAAAAACCATAAAAAACCCAAAAAGACCTAAAACCACTAAAAACCCTCAAAATCCCTAAAATCTAGAAATACCCTCAAAACAATAAAAATCCTAAAAAATGCCTAAAAATCACTGAAACATAAAAAACACTAAAACCCCCCCTAAAACCCATAAAAACCCCAAAAAACCCTCTAAACCCCTAAAAGCCTAAAAAATCCACTGAAAACTCAAAAAACCCCTAAAAACGTTAAAAATCATTAAAAACCCTCAAAACTCAAAAAAATTACCCTAAAACCCCAAAAGACCATAAAAAACCAGAAAAACCAGAAAAACCCTAAAAACCCCCTAAATCCATTAAAATCCTAAAAATGCTAAAACCATAAAAATTCAAAAAAATCCGTGAAAACGTAAAAACCCTAAAAACCCATAAAAACCCTAAAAACAACTAAAAACACAAAAAACCCTAAAACCCCTAAAAATGATAAAAAAAAATCTAAAAATCCTTTAAAACCCTAAGAAACTCAAAAAAACCTAAAATCCCCCAAAACCCCAAAACCCTTAAAAACTTTTAAAAACCTAAAACTCTAAAGACCCTCAAAATCACTAAAAACCTTAATAAACCATAAAAACCATAAAAATAGTAAAAAATACCTAAACATCCATGAAAATGTAAAAACCCCCTGAAAACCCCTTAAAAACCACAAACCCCTAAAATCCATAAAAACCATTAAAAATCTAAATAAATCATTAAAAACTCTAAAAACCCTTAAAAACGATAATTTTTTTAAAAAACTCTAAAAAAATTAAAACCCCTAAAAACTCAAAAAACCCTGAAAACCCCAAAAGACCCAAGAAACCATGAAAACCCCCAAAACTATAAAAACCCTGGAAAGCCTTGAAACCCCTAAAATTCCTAAAAAAACTAAAAATCCATGAAGATGTAAAACCCCCTACAAACCCTGAAAAACCCCCCAAAACCAAAAAAAACCCTAAAACTGTAAAAAAACCTAAAAACCCACAAAAAACCTAAAAACCACAAAAAAACTAAAGAACCTTAAAACCATAAAAAACTTAAAAAAAACCCTGAACCCCCAAAAGACCATAAAAACATATAAAAAACCTAAAAACTCCAAAAAAACATTGAAAACCCCTAAAAGCCCTCAAAATCCATAAAAATCCTAAAAACCACAAAATCCTAAAGAAGACCTAAAAATCCCTGAAAACATAAAAAACCCTAAAAAAATTCAAAAGCCCTTAAACCCCTAATAACCCCTAAAAAACCTAAAAAACCAAAAAAACTTAAATCTAATAAAAACAATAAAAACCCTTAAACCCTAAAAAAAGTTAAAAAAATTTAAAAAGCTCTAAAATACCTTAAAACCCTAAAAACCAAAAAAAACTCTAAAACCCCCAAAAGACCCTAAAACCCTAAAGACACTAAAAACCCATGAAAACCCTCAAAACCCTCAAAATCCATAAAAACCCAAAAAACCCTAAAGACCATAAAATTCCTATAAAATTCTTAAAAATCCCTAAAAACATAAAAAAAACCTAAAAACCCTGACAAACACCGAAAAGCCATAAACCCCTCAATACCTTAAAAGCCCCTAAAAACACATAAAAACCCTAAAACCCCTAAAAATCTAAAACCCCTCAAAACTCTAAAAATGTTAAAAACTTTACATAACTCTAAAAAACCCTAAACCCCTAAAAAACTATAAAATAACCCGAAAACTGAAAAAGTCACTAAAAACACATAAAACCCTAAAAACATTAAAAACCCTTGAAAATCCCTAAAAACTCCCAAAATCGATAAACAACCTAAAAACCTCTAAAACCCATAAAAATCCTAAAATGTCCCAATAGATCCCTGAAAACATAAAAAACCCTAAAAACCTGAAAACCCCTTGAAAACCATAAAACCCCTAAAAACCTTAAAAACCATAAAACCCATAAAACCCCTAAAAACCACTTAAAACTCTAAAAACCCATTAAACAATAAAAAATGTTAAAAAACTTCAAAAAACCTTAAAACCCTTAAAAACATAAAAAACCCTAAAAACCCAAAATGATAAAGACCCTGAAAACCCTTAAAAAACCTAAAAACCTTGAATAACCCTAAAAAACCTCAAAATCTCTAAAAACCCTAGAAACACTAAAAACTATAAAAATCCTAAAAAATCCCTAAAAATCCTTGAAAAAAACCCAAAATACCCCTCAAAACCTTAAAAAATCCTAAAAAACAATAAAACCCATAACAATTCAAAAAGCCCCTAAAATTCTTGAAAACATAAAAAACCCTTAAAACCCACTGAAATCCATCCTTAAAAAATCCTAAAATCCCATAAAAATCAAAAAAAACCCACAAAACTCTAAAAACCCTTAAAACCCATAAAAAGTTAAAAAATGTTAAAGATCTCAAAAAAACCCTTAAAACCTTGAAAAAACTCAAAAAACCCCTAAAACCCCAAAAGACCCTGAAAACCCTGGAAAACCATGAAACCCCAAAAAAACAATGAAAACCCCTTAAAACCATCAAAATACCTAAAACCCCTAAAAACCCAAAAACCCATAAAAATACAAAAAAATCCCTATAAATCATAGAAAATGTAAAAAAACCCATAAAACGTTGAAAACCCCTGAAAAACCTTAAAACCCCAAAAAACCAAAAAACCCTAAAAACCTAGTAAAAACTCTAAACACCATTAAATCCCTAAAAACGTTAAAAAGTGACAAAAACTCTAAAAATCCTTAAAAACCCAAAAAACTCAAAAAAACCCTAAAATCCCTAAAAACCCTGAAAATTCCTAAAAACCCTAAGAACCCTGAAAAACCCTAAAAATCCTAAAAACCCCTCAAAAGTTAAAAATGTTAAAAAACTCTAAAAACCTAAAAACACTAAAAAACTCCAAAAAAATCCCTTAAACCCCCCCAAAGACCCTAAGACCCATAAAAACCCCTAAAAACCCTTAAAATCCCTAAAAACCTTGAAAAACCCATGAAAACCATAAAATGCAAAAACACCATAAAAACCCATAAAAACACATAAAATCTCTATAAACCCTTAAAACCCCTAAAAATTATAAAAAAACTCTAAAAATCCAGAAAGACCCTAAAAACCATGAAAACCCTAAAAACCATAAAAGACCCAAAAAACCCATTAAAACCCTCAAAATCCATAAAAACCATAAAAACCCTAAAAAAATAATAATCCAAAAAATTCCCTAACAATACTTGAAGACATAAAAAACCCTAAAAAACTCTGAAAAACATAAAAACCCCAAAACACCTTTAAAAACCCTCAAAATCCCTAAAAACATAAAAAACCATAAAACCCCATAAAACCCCCTAAAAATTAAAAAACCCCTAAAAACCTTAAAAACCCTAGAAAATCATAAAAATACTAGAAACACTAAAAAATTTAAATACCTTTAAAACCCCAAAAAACGTCAAAAAACTTTAAAGAACTCAAAAAAACCTACAAAACCCTACAAAACTCAAAAAATCCCTAAAAACCCAAAAGACCCTAAAAACCCTTAAAAATCCTAAAAACTTTAAAAAAAACTTTGAAAACCCCTAAAATCCCTCAAAATCCCCAAAAACCTAAAAACCACTAAAACCCATAAAATTCCTAAAAATCCATAAAAACTCACTGAAAAAGTAAAAAAAAATTAAAACCCTGAAAAACCCCCTAAAAACTATATAACCCTCTAAAAAACTTAAAAGCCCCCTAAAATCCATAAAAAACCCAAGACACACAAAAAATCTAAAAACCCTTAAAACCCTAAAAACTCTAAAATCTCTAAAAACCAAAAAAGACTCTAAAAACATAGAAAACCCCTTAAAACCCTAAAAAAACTAGAAAATCCCTAAACCCCCTAAAAATCCCTAAAACCCCTAAAATTCATGAAAACCAAAAAATTATAAAAGTCCCTAAAATTCCATGAAATGTAAAAAACCCTATAATCCCTGAATACCATAAAAAACCCTAAAAAACTTAAAAATCCTAAAAAACACTAAAAACAAACTAAAAATTCTAAAACCCCTTAAACAGACTAAAAACATTAAAAAACTCCAAAAAACCAAAAAAACCTAAAAACTCAAAAAACCCTAAAATCTCAAAAGACCCTAAAACCCTAGAAAACCCAAAAAACCCTTAAAAACCCTCGAAATCTCAAAAAAAACCTAAAAACCCATAAAACGATAAAAATCCTAAAAAATTTCTATAAATCCATGAAAACCCAAAAAAACCCTAAAAACCTTGAAAAACCAGTGAAAACCTTAAAACCCCCTAAAAACTTTAAAAAACCCTAAAACCCATAAAAACCCTAGAACGCCACTAAAAACTCATAAAACCCTAAAAATGTTAAAAAATGGTAAACTCTAAAAAACCTTTAAACCCCAAAAAACCAAATAGACCCTAAAAACCTTGAAAACCCCTAAAAAATCTTTAAAACCCTAAAACCCTCAAATTACCTAAAAACCCTAAAAAAATCATAAAAATCATAAAAATCATAAAAATCTTAAAAAATCCCTAAAAATCCCTGAAAATAGAAAAAACCTTAAAAACCCTAAAAGCCCCCTAAAACCACAAAAAACCCCATAAAACCCTTAAAACCCTAAATCCCATAAAAGTACTGAAACCCCACTAAAAAACTCTACAAACCCTTTAAACCCCTAAAAACGTTAAAAAACTCTAAAAAACCTTAAATACCCAAAGAAACTAAAAAACCTCCCAAAACCCAACAAAGACCCTAAAAACTCGAAAACCACCTAAAAACATTAAAACCCTCAAAATCCCTAAAAACCCTACAACCTTGAAAACCATAAAACTTCAATAAAGGTCATAAAAATCCCTAAAAACGTAAAAAACCCTAAAAACTCTAAAAACCATAAAAATTCCTTAAAACCTTAAAAAAAACCCTAAAACTGGATAACCACTGTAAAAACCCACTAAAAACATTAAAAAATGTCAAAAACTCTAAAAAACCTTAAAAGAACTAAAAAACTCAAAAAACTCCTAAATATCCAAAAGACCCCAAAAACCCAAAAAGCCTAAAACCCCCGCAAAACCCCTCAAAAAACTTAAAATATCCTAAAAACCAATAAAAACCATAAAATTTCTAAAAAACCCTAAAATTCCTGAAAACATAAAAAACCCTAAAAACGCTTAAAACCCACTGAAAACCATAAAACACCGTAAAATCCTTAAAAAATCTAAAATACCATAAAAATTGAAAAACCCACAAAAAACTCTAGAAACCCTCAAAACCCCTAAAACGTTAAAAAATGTTAAAGATCTAAAAAAACCAAAAAAAACCAAAAAAAACTCAAAAAAAACCCCTAAAACCCCCCAAAAGACCCTAAAACCACAAAAAAAACATGAAAACCCAAAAAAACCCTTAAAACCCCTAAAAACCATCAAAATACCTAAAACCCATAAAAGCCCTAAAACCCATAAAAATAAATAAATATCCCTAAAAATCTTGGAAAATATAAAAAACCCATAAAACATTGAAAAACCCCAAAACACCCAAACACCCAAAAAACCTAGTAAAAACTCTAAACACCATTACACCCCTAAAAACGTAAAAAAGTGTTAAAAATATCTAAAAATCCTAAAAAACCCAAAAAACTCAATAAAATCCTAAAAACCATAAAAACCCTGAAAAGCCCTAAAAACCCTAAAAAACCCTAGAAACCCTAAAAATCCCAAAAATACATAAAATCCTAAATTTCTCTAAAATTCCTTGAAAACATAAAAAACCCTAAAACCCTTAAAAACCCCTAAAAACCCCAAATGCCCTAAAAACCCTTTAAACCCCTAAAAAGTAAAAAACATTAAAAAATCTAAAAAACTTAAAACACTAAAAAACTCAAAAAGCCCTTAAAACCCCCAAAAGACCCAAAAACCTAAAAAACCCCTAAAACCACTAAAAATCCTAAAACCCTCAAATTCCTAAAAACCCTAAAAAATCCTAAAAATAAAAAAAATCCCTGAAAACGTAAAAATCACTAAAAAAATTGAAAACCCCATGAAAACCATAAAATGCCAAAAAATCATAAAAACCCATAAAAAACCTAAAAACCACTAAAAACTCTATAAACCCTTAAAACCCCTAAAAATTATAAAAAACTCTAAAAACCCCAAAAGACACTAAAAACCATGAAAACCCTAAAAACCTTAAAAGTCCCTAAAACCCAGAAAAACGCTCAAATCCCTAAAAACCATAAAAACCCTAAAAAACATAATAATCCAAAAAAATCCCTAAAAATCTTTGAAGACATAAAAAACTCTAAAAAATCCTGAAAACCTTAAAAACCCCAAAACACCTTTAAAACCCCTAAAAATCCAAAAAAACCCCTAAAAACTCTAAAAACCCCTAAACCCCCTAAAAACATTAAAAACATAAAAACCCTAAAAACCCTTAAAACCCCTAAAAAAAACTCAAAGACCCCCTAAACTCCCCAAAAGGCCCTAGAAACTCCCAAAAGGGCCCTAGAAACCCCCAATAAACCCTAGTAACCCTGAAAACCCTGAAAACCCTTCCAAATCCTTGAAAACCTAAAAAAAACCTTAAAAACCATAAAAAATCTAAAAAACCTAAAAATCCTTGAAAATGTAAAAAACCCAAAAACCCCTCAAAAGCCTTGAAAACCATAAAACCCCCTAAAAACTTAAAAAACTTTAGAAACTCTAAAATCCTTAAAGACCCAAAAAAACTCAAAAAATCCCTAAAAATCCAAAAAGTCCCTAAAAAGCATGAAAACCCCAAAAAACTATAAAACCCTTGAGAAACCTTAAAACCCCCCCAAATCCCTAAAAACCCAAAAAGACTATAAAAATAAAAAAATCCCTAAAAATCCTTTAAAATGTAAAAAACCCTAAAAACCCATAAAAACCCTAAAACACACTTAAAAAAAATCTAAATACCCTTAAAGCCCCTAAAAACATTAAAAACATTAAAAAACTCTAAAAACCAAAAAACCCCTAAAAAATAATAGAAACCAAAAAGACCCTAAAAACATTGAAAAATCCTAAAATCCCAAAAAAACCTTGAAATGCCAAAAAACCCTCAAAATCCCTAAAAACATAAAAAATCATAAAAACATAAAAATCCAAAAAAATCCCAAAAAATCCCTAAAAACATAAAAAACCATAAAACCCTAAAAATCTTCTGAAAACCATAAAAATCTATAAAAATATTAAAAAACTAAAAACCCATAAATCCCTAAAAATATATTAAAAACACTAAAACCCTTTTAACTCCTAAAAACATTAAAAACTCTAAAAACCTTATAAATTATAAAAACTCAAAAAGGCCCTAAAAACCATAAAACATCATAAAAACCCTGAAAAATCCCCAAAACCCTAAAAACCCAAAAAACTTAAAAACCCTCAAAATCCCAAAAATAATAAAAAACCATAAAAACCATAAAAATCCTAAAAAATCCCTAAAAATCCCTGAAAATGTAAAAACCCCTAAAAACTCTAAAAACACCCTGAAACCATAAAAACCATAAAAACCTTAAAACATTAAAAACCATAAAACTCTCAAAAACACTAAAAACTCTAAGAACCCTAAAAAACCCTAAAAACTTTAAAAAAATTCTGGAAAACCTTTAAAGCCGTAAAAAACCCTAATCGCCCAAAAGACCATAAAAACCCCAAAAACTTTAGAAACCCTGAAAACACCTAAAAACCCAAAAAAATACCTAAAAACTGTAAAAAACCCTAAAAACCATACAAATCCAAAAAATCCCAAAACATCCTTGAAGACATATAAACCCTAAAAGCCTAAAAAGCCATTAAATACCATAAAAACTCCTTAAATCCTTAAAAAACCCATAGAACCCTAAAAACAACAAAAAAACCTAAAAATCCTTTAAACCCCTAGAAACGTAAAAAAAAAGTTAAAAATCTCTATGAAACCTTAGAAACCATAAAAACTCAAAGAAACCCTGAAAATACAAAAAGACACTAAAAACCCAAAAAAACCTAAAAAGCCAGAAAAGCCTGAAAAACCATAAAAACCCTAAAAATACCTAAAATACCTTAAAACCCTTAAACCCATAAAAATCCTATAAATCCCTAAAAATGTAAAAACCCCTAAAAATCCTAAAAAAATCCTAAAAATTATAAAGACCCTAAAAGCCTAAAAACCCTAAAATCCCATAAAAACCCTAAAACCCACTAAAAACTCTAAAAACCCTTAAAACCCCTAAAAACGTTAAAAACTAATAAAAAATCTAAAAATCCTTAAAAACCCAAAAAGTCAAAAAAAATCCCTAAATCCATAAAAACCCCGTAAAACCCATAAAAATCATAAAAAAATCCCCAAAAACCCTAAAAACTTAAAAACCCTAAAAACCCTGAAAAGACCATGGAAACCAAAAAAACCCTAAAAACCTTAAAACACCCTAAAAAAGCACTAAAAACTCTAAAAACCCATAAACCCCTAAAAATGTTAGAAACGTTAAAAAAACTCTAAAAACCTTAAAAACCCAAAAAACTCATAAAAACCCAAAATAACTAAAAAGATCCAAAAAAACATGAAAACCCCTAAAAACCATAAAAACCTCAAAATCCATAAACCCTAAAAAACACAAAAAAAACTAAAAACCATACAAATCTAAAAAAAGACAAAAAAATCCCTCAAAATGTATGAACCCAAAAAACCCAGAAAAAACCCTAATAACAATAAAAAACCCTAAATAACTTAAAACCCCTTAAAACCAATAAAAACCTTAAAACCCATTAAAAACACTAAAAACACTTAAAACTGCTAAAAACGTTAAAAAACATTAACTATCTTTAAAATACACTAAAAACTCAAAAACCAATAAAAACCCAAGAGACCATAAAAACCTGAAAAATCCTTAAAATCCCAAAAAAACTTTGAATATACCTAAAAAAGTCCCTAGAAACCCAAAAAACCCAAAAAATCATAAATATCCTAAAAATCCCTAAAAATACCTCAAAACTTAAAACACCTACAAAACATCTGAAAACCAAAAAAACCCTAACAACCATAACAAACCGTAAAAACCCATAAAAAACACAAACCCCACAAAAATGATAAAATCCATTTAAACCCCTAAAACATTAAAAAACTCAAAAAAACAATAAAACCCCTAAAAACTCAAAAAACTCCAAAAACCCAAAAAGACCCTGAAAAACCCTAAAAGTCCGGAAAAACCCTAAAAACCCTGAAAATCCATAAAACCCCTGAAAATCCCTAAAAACTCTAAAAGACCATAAAAACCATAAAAATCCTAAAAAAGCCCTAAAAATCCATAAAACATAAAAACCCTAAAACAAACCCTAAAACCCTAAAAAAACCCCTAAAAACCACAAAAACCCTAAAAACCCTAAAGACCCCTAAAACACAAAAAGCCCCTTAAAAATACTAAAAACTATAAAAACCCTTAAAACACCAATTTTTTTTAAAAAAACAATAAAAAATCTAAACAACCTTTAAATCACTAAAAATTTCAAAAATTACCCTAAAACCCAAAAGATCCTAAAAACCCCGAAAACCCCAAAAAAACCCAAAAAATCCCCTAAAGTCCCTAAACACCCTAATGAAGAAGATGGCGCCCGCATCTCCTGGCTTCTCTCACATTTGGGTCTTTCCTCATTGTCAACCCTTCCTCGCATGGTGCTTCTCCGGCACGGTTGTGGATTCTGAGGCGCCTGCTTGCTTAACGCTGTTGCTAGCTCCCCTTGAGTTCAGTTTTCTATGGATCGATGGTGCCCTCGCAGGTCTTCTCTGGAAGCAACTTCGGATGAAGGCTTCATCCATGGATGAGCTGGCATGTTCTAGACTTTCTGACATTTGGCCTTGTAGAGATTTCATGGGGTGGACCGGATCTGGTCTTTCCTCTGGGCGGTCCATGGAGGAGGTGGTCGGTTTCAGTCTTCCCGGTGTGCGATTGGTTTTTTGGGGCAGATCTGGAACCTCCGGCGCGCGAAGTTGCAGTTCTTTAGAGGTTTTTCTTGGCATCAGTCTTCCCTTCGCTCGATGTTGCAGACCCATGGAAGAGTGGACACGATCTGCTCTCCGCGCATTGCATAGAGCTGGATCTGGTCGTGGATATTGCATGCAGCGTTGCAGATCCATGGTGGAATCTTTTAAGTCTGGATGCTTCGGTATGCTCTGTTATAGATCCAGGGAAGACCGAGCCAGATCTTGGTGTTACGGTTCTTGCTGATTGGCCTCAGTGGTGTGCCTCAGACTCACGGTTACAAGTGCTCTTCATATTCTTCAGAAAATCAGTTATGTTGTCTTTGATGCGGTGTTGTTCCTACGTTTCTGTTCTTCTCCTGGTGTTTCGGGGGTTCACGGATTCAGAACTCTACTACTTAATGGGTGCGTGATTGATATGCAGTTATGGATTGTTTGGCTGGTGGACTGGTTCACTTATTGGTTTCTTCATATGGTAGGAGATTTCTTGTTTGAGCTTATGGCTGAGGTGGTTCAGGCTTGTTCAAATTTGTTGATGCTGTTGTGGCTTTTGGTGTGTTCTGATGAGGGAGATAGGAGTTGTGCTGCTGCTTGTTCACGAGGTGTTGAAGGAAATGTTGGCCAGATGAAACTTTGGTGTTGGATGATGTTTGTTGCTAGACTGGGATGTGTGGAAGAGGATGTTTTTGGTGTTGATGGTCATGTGTTACTAACAGTGGTTCCTCCTGGGAAGGACATGCTGGCAGTTGGAATTGGTGTGAATGTGGATGAATCAGTTGTGAATCGATGGTGTTGCGGTTTTTTGGTTGTGACTGGTCAGTTTGAGATGCTTGGTCTGAAGGCTCTGGATGTTGGGTCTGGTGATGCTGGTTGCTGGATGGTGAGTAGTGGTGTGCTAGAGGATGGCTGTTTTGGTGATGATGGACGCTGGAATGACAGACCATGGTCTGGGAAAGTGCTGAAGGAGACACTGATGCTGTTGGTGGTTGATGATGGGCTGATGAAATTACTGGTGATGGATTTGGTGTTGCTGGCTTTGGTGCTGATGAATGCTGGCTTTGGTGCTGATGGATGTGAGCTGATGATTGGCTAGGAGGCGCTATTGGGGACTTTTCTGTTTGTCTACTTTTTTTTTGTTTTTTTTGTTTTTTCTTTTTTTGGGGACTTTTGTGTCTTGGGTTGTAAGGGTTTTTGGGTGTGGGTTGATTGACCCCTCCCCTTCCTTGTCTGTTGTGTCTCTTTTTTCCTTTCTAATAAATTTGGGTGGGTCGGGAATAGCCCGACCCCCGCATCTTCCTTGCCCTAAACACCCTAAAAACTCTAAAAAATATAATTATCCTGAAAATATCATAAAAATCCTTGGAAACATAAAAACCCCTAAAACACTGAAAAACCTCTAAAAACTAAAAAACCCATAAAAACCCCAAAAAACAACTAAAACATCTAAAAAACCATTAAACCCATAAATTTTTTAAAAAACTTTAAAAAAGAATAAAAACACTTAAAAACTCAAAAAAACTGTAAAACACAAAAAAATAAACTAAAAACTCTAAAAACCCTAAAAACCTTAAATAACTCTGAAATACCCTAAAAAATATTAAAATTCTTAAAAAACCTAAAAAACCTTAAAACCCAAAAAACTAAAAAAAAAATCCTAAAAAATCCTAAAAAATCCCTGAAATTATAAAAAACCCTAAAACCCATAAAAACGCCTAGAAACCATAAAAAACCCTAAAACCTCATTAAAATCCAAAAAATCCAATAAAACTCTAAAAACCCTTAGAAACCCTAAAAACTTTAAAAACATTAAAAAACTCTAAAAATCCTTAAAATCCCTATAAAACTAAATAACCTTGAAAACCCAAAAGACCCCCAAAACCTAGAAAAAACCTAAAAACCCTAAAAAAACCCTGAAAAATCCTAAAAACCCTTAGAATCCCTAAAACCCCTAAAAATAATAAAAATTCGAAAAAAGCCCTAAAAATTCCTAAAAACGTAAAAAAAACATAAAAACCATAAAAACCCCTAAAAAAAATAAAAACCCTAAAAAACATAAAAACACTAAAAACACATGAAACCATAAAAACCACTAAAAACTCTAAAATCCCATAAAACCCCTAAAATCATTAAAATCGCTAAAAAAACCCTAAAACCCCCCAAAACCCTACAAAAACTAAAAAAACCCTAAAAACCTAAAAAGATCCTAAAACCCCTAAAAATCCCTAAAATCCCAAAAAAATCCCAAAAAAACCCAAAAAAACCCTAAAAACCAAAAAAATACTGATGCAAACCATGCGGAAGGCACATAGTCGATTGCTCGGGTGGAGGAATTGGATTTGCAAGGCCCAATGACACGAGGAAGATTAAAGAGGTTGAATGCTTCAATGGGCGCTCATCTTGCTTCATTAAAGGCCCAATGGGTATTACCTTGCATGGATGGAGCAAATAAGCCTATAATATCACTTATTCAAGCCCAAAATTGATGATTAAAACTTGGCCCACATGGTTGCACGAATTTGGAGGCCTTGCCCACATGGAGGATTCTAGAAATGGCATCTTTGGACACCAAAGTCAAATCCGGTGGGCTATGCACTCAAAGTCAAATCCGGTGGGCTATGTTGGAAAGTTGTGTGCTTCTTTTCCAAAAGTCTTTGTTGGCTTTTATCTTTTTGACTTTTAAGGGGACAAGGTAGGTTTAGACTTTATGACTTTAGGGTATTAGACCCTTGACCATTGTATCACCCCCTTGGCTATAAATAGCCACCCCATGGCATTGTATTGGCATTCAAGACTTAATTTGAGAGCTTATGCTTTGTTTCTCTCCGTTGTGTGAGGATTATCCCGGGTTTTCCCCCTTGCTCTTGTGTATTCTTGCCTTGTCAATCTACAAGTTAGATTGGTGATCCAAGATCACAAAGCCCCCAATTCCGTGCCTCAACCCAAGTGCGTTGTTGTGTGGATTGGCCATCACACCCCTCCCTTGAGTGTGTTGTCTAAGTAGTAGGTCACGCTCCATATAGCGTTGGTTGACTACTTGCATCCACTATCCATACCCTTCACCCGTCACTTAGCCCCAAACCGCATCCATCATCCACCGCCCTACGCCGTGAAGATCGGGCCACCCCGTGCGTCTCGCATCAGTTGGTATCAGAGGGCCGGTTGACACGGTAGGCATCTATCCCTTCATTTACTTTAATTCTATCCATTACCCTCCTTATCTTTCCATATTATTCAATCATTCAACAAAAAAAACCAATTTTTTCTTGAAAGCCTCCCGAATTGTCCTAGTTTGTGCAAGCTTGGATTATTATAAATTGAGCCAAATTTTCATTCATCTTCTTTCCGCATTTAATTCTCTATATGTGATTTGTATCCGGCAAAAAAAAAATCTCTCAACTCATCATTTTGTGCTTTTCAAAATTAAGCACATCCTTTATTTGAGAGATTTCAAAAAAAAAAAATTGTCTTACTCTCCGTTCAATCATCTTGTGCTTTAAAACTCCAAGCACAACACTTTTTGGGGAGAATTGACAAAAAAAAGCAAAAAAAAAAAGAGCGGATACAATTACTCCTTTGTGCTTTACCTTATTAGCACTTTCTATTTCCATATATAACTTTTTCCATCATTTTACTTTATCCCCATTTTGTATTTGGCTCATATTGTTATTCATTTATCTTATCTTGCACAATCGGGCAAAACCCACAATCCACCTATCTACCCCTTCTTTCCACCCTCTTTTTGACCTTTACCATTGTTAAACCCCTTACCACTCAAGCGGGTTGTGTTAAACCATCCCCCGACACAATCTTGATTGGGGAGGAATTGGTGGCACTTGATCGCCCAAAACAAGGTATTATATTTCATAAGAGCTTGGGATTCAAATTGAGTTTTGAGAGTGGAGAGAAATAAGAAAAAAAAATATCTTGTGTGTGTGAGTGTGTGCATCTTGTTGTGTGCGTGTGTGTGTACATCTTGTGCGTGTGAGTGTGTATATATTGCGTGCGTGAGTGTGTATATTTGTGTGTGTGAGTGTGTACATCTTGTGTGAGTGTGTACATCTCGCGTGTGTGAGTGAGTGTGTATCATTGTGTGTGTTCCCCCCCCCCCGGTGTGTGTTTGTGTTTGTGTAACTTATCATGGCAGAAGATCGTGGGAAGAAAATTGCTCATGTTAGCGATGAAGGAAGTCGAAGTAGATCTCCCGCACCTGAAGCTACGCAATTCCAAATGCAAGCTTTGGTGAGCCACTTCGAGAAGCTTCTTGATCGGAAGTTGGAGGTGTTACATGAGAGGATTGATGAATTGGAGAATAAACCAAGCCCAAGGATGTTCCATGATAACCCACGACACGCTCCCGCACCACGTCGTCCCCACATCATGGAGGAGGAGATGGTGAACTTTGATGATGATCTTGATGAAGTCCCACAAAGGAGGAGGTTGTACCAACAACCGAGAGGAGGCCAAAGGAGACAACATGATGATGAACTACTTGGCGGGATCAAGGTGAAGGTCCCTTCTTTTCTTGGGAAAAGCGATCCGGAAGCATACTTGGAGTGGGAGATGCGGATCGAGCAGGTCTTTTCATGCCATGCATATTCTGAGGAGAAAAAGGTCAAACTTGCTTCCCTTGAATTTTCTGATTATGCTTTAATTTGGTGGGATCAAGTTCAAAAGGAGAGGGCTAGATATGGTGGACGTCCCATCAACACTTGGGAAGACATGAAGTTCACCATGCGGAAGCGGTTTGTTCCCACACATTACCATAGAGATCTCCACAACAAACTTCAACGCCTCATCCAAGGGAGTAAGAGTGTAGAAGACTACTACAAGGAGATGCAAATTGCCATGATTCGGGCAAACGTTGAGGAGGATCCGGAGGCAACCATGGCACGGTTTTTACATGGGCTCAATCGGGAGATTGCGGATCAAGTGGAGATGTACCACCATGTAGAGATACAAGATATGATCCACCAAGCCACCAAGATCGAGCAACAAATCAAAAGGAGGAGCAACATGAGGAAACCCACTACCCCTTTCACACCATGGAGAAATCCAAGGAAGGAGATTGGAGAACCATCAAAGGCAAAAGAGGTGGTTGATCGCAAAAGTGACAAGGTAATTTTTCCACCTAAGAAACCTACTTTTGAGGCTAACCAAACCAGGAATAGAGATATTCGGTGTTTTAAATGTCAAGGAAGGGGTCACATTGCTAGTGAATGCCCAAACCGTCGCACCATGATCATCAACAAGTATGGAGAATGGGAGACCGATGGAGAGAGCTCCGAAGAGGAGGAAGATGAATCTCCAGAAATTGAAAATGGAGAATTTGCGGAAGATGGCGAGATTCTTGTCACTAGAAGAGTTTTAAGTGCACAAATGACCGTTGGAGAAAAGGATCAGCGGGAGAACCTTTTCCATACACGATGCAAGATCAATGGGAAGGTATGTAGTGTTATTGTTGATGGTGGAAGTTGTAGCAATGTGGCGAGCACCGAGTTGGTGGAGAAGTTGGGACTCCCGACTTTAAGGCATCCAAATCCATACCGGCTTCAGTGGTTGAATGATTGTGGAGAGCTGAAGGTCACCAAGCAAGTTAAGGTATTGTTCACCATCGGTAAGTACAAATATGAGGTATTGTGCGACATTGTTCCTATGAAGGCGTGCCACTTGTTGTTGGGTCGACCATGGCAGTACGATCGGCGTGTTACTCATGATGGTTTCTTGAACCGTCACTCTTTTCTACTCCGAGGGGAACCTATAACCCTCAACCCCATGTCCCCCAAGCAAATTCTGGAAGATCACATTTTGAGAGAAAAGAAAAAAAAGAGTGATGAGGAAAAAAAGAGAGAAAATGAAAAGGGAGAGAATGAGGGAAAAATAGAAAATGAGATAATCAAAGAAATGGAGAGCAAAGAAAAATCAAGAGGGGAAAAAGATTTGAGAGGAGAGAAAAGTGTGATGTTGGCAAAAAAGAGTGAGGTTAAGGAAGCTTTGATTTCTCGACAAAATCTCTTAGTACTTATGTACAAAGAGGTGATGTTGAACACTAACGACTTAACATCTTCTTTGCCACATGTTGTTGAGTCTTTGTTGCAGGAATTTGAAGATGTGTTTCCCGAAGAGGTGCCACCGGGTTTGCCACCCATTAGAGGTATTGAGCATCAAATTGACCTCATACCTGGAGCATCACTACCGAACCGCCCAGCATATCGCACCAACCCAGAGGAGACAAAAGAAATTCAAAGGCAAGTTCAAGAGTTGTTGAATGTGGGGTATGTGAGAGAGAGTCTTAGTCCTTGTGCGGTACCGGTCCTTCTAGTACCAAAGAAGGATGGAACATGGAGAATGTGCATTGACTGTAGAGCCATCAACAACATCACGGTCAGGTATCGTCATCCTATCCCTAGGTTAGATGATATGCTAGATGAATTAAATGGTTCAACTATTTTCTCAAAAATTGATTTAAGAAGTGGCTACCATCAAATTAGGATGAAAGAAGGAGATGAGTGGAAAACTGCATTTAAGACAAAACATGGACTTTATGAATGGTTAGTCATGCCCTTTGGTCTCACCAATGCACCTAGCACATTTATGAGGTTAATGAATCATGTCTTACGTACATATATTGGAAAATTTGTGGTAGTTTACTTTGATGATATTCTGGTGTATAGTAGGACTTTGCATGAGCATGTAGATCATTTGAGAAAAGTCTTAGAGGTGTTAAGGAAAGAAAACCTATTTGGAAACATAAAAAAGTGTGAATTTTGTCTCGATAAGATTGTTTTCCTTGGATTTGTTGTGAGTGGCAATGGAGTTGAAGTGGACACCGAGAAGATCAAAGCAATACAAGAATGGCCAACTCCAACCTCTGTTGGACAGGTAAGAAGTTTTCATGGGCTTGCTAGTTTTTACAGGAGATTTGTGAAAGACTTCAGCACACTAGCAGCACCATTGAATGAATTGACAAAGAAGAATGTTCCTTTCAAATGGGGGACAACTCAAGAAAAATCCTTCCATGCGCTAAAGGAGAGACTCACCCACGCCCCTCTACTTGCACTTCCAGACTTCGGTAAGACCTTTGAAATTGAATGTGATGCAAGCGGAATTGGCATAGGAGGAGTACTCATGCAAGAAGGTAAGCCTATTGCTTATTTTAGTGAGAAGTTAAATGGCCCAACTCTAAACTATGCTACATATGATAAAGAGTTGTATGCATTGTTTAGAGTACTCGAAACATGGCAACACTATCTTTGGCCTAAAGAATTTGTGATCCATTCTGATCACGAGGCTCTTAAATACCTTAGGAGCCAACATAAACTAAATAGGAGACATGCTAGATGGCTGGAATTCATTGAATCATTTCCATATGTCATCAAGCATAAAAAGGGTAAAGAAAATACTGTGGCCGATGCACTTTCGCGTAGATATTCTCTTTTATCCTTGTTGGATTCAAAACTTCTTGGTTTTGAATACATTAAGGATTTATATGCCACTGATAGTGATTTTAGAGAACCTTATGAACATTGTAAACCTGGAGTTAGTTGGGAAAAGTTCTATTTACATGATGGATTCTTATTTCGGATTGATAAGCTTTGCATTCCTAATTGCTCTATCCGTTTACTTTTACTAAAGGAGTCACATTCGGGTGGGTTAATGGGGCATTTTGGTGTTTCAAAAACTCTAAGTGTTCTTAGTGAGCATTTTTATTGGCCTAGGATATCTAGAGATGTTGAGAAATTTGTGGGAAAGTGCATTGTTTGCCATAAAGCCAAATCAAAGCTGAACCCACATGGACTATATCTTCCTCTCCCAATTCCCAACACCCCTTGGGAGGACATATCAATGGACTTTATTGTGGGGTTACCACGGACCAAGAGGGGGAGAGATTCCATTTTTGTTGTGGTGGATCGGTTTTCAAAAATGGCACATTTTATTCCCTGTCACAAAACAGATGATGCCACTAACATTGCAACACTTTTCTTTCAGGAAGTAGTCAAGCATCATGGCATGCCAAGGACCATTGTGTCGGATCGAGACACAAAATTTCTTAGTTACTTTTGGAAGACCTTGTGGAGCAAACTCGGTACAAAGTTATTATTTTCCACTACTTGTCATCCACAAACCGATGGGCAAACGGAGGTGGTGAATCGCACACTATCATCCCTTCTGCGAACAATTGTCAAAAAGAATATCAAGAATTGGGAGGAGTGTCTGCCACATGTGGAATTCGCATATAACAGGGCCAAGCATTCCACTACTCAATATTCTCCATTTGAAATAGTTTACGGCTTTAACCCCCTTGCGCCTATTGATTTAGTTCCTTTGCCTTTACAGGAAGCAGTTAATATGGATGTGAAAGGGCGTGCAGAATTCATCAAGAAAATCCATGAAAAGGCAAGGTTAAATATCGAGCGGATGACCCAAAAATATATGGATCGTGCAAACAAGGGTCGCAAGCAAATGTTGTTCGAGCCCGGTGACTTGGTTTGGATTCATATGCGGAAGGAAAGATTCCCTGAAAAGAGGAAATCAAAACTCATGCCACGAGGCGATGGACCATTCCGAGTGCTTGAAAAGATTAACAACAATGCTTACAAGATAGCTTTGCCAGGTGAGTATGGTGTAAGTGCCACTTTCAATGTTTCTGATCTTTCTCCTTTTTTGGGTGTAGAGGATGAAGAGTCGAGGACGACTCCTTTTCAAGAGGGGGAGGATGATGCAAACCATGCGGAAGGCACAGAGTCGATTGCTCGGGTGGAGGAATTGGATTTGCAAGGCCCAATGACACGAGGAAGATTAAAGAGGTTGAATGCTTCAATGGGCGCTCATCTTGCTTCATTAAAGGCCCAATGGGTATTACCTTGCATGGATGGAGCAAATAGGCCTATAATATCACTTATTCAAGCCCAAAATTGATGATTAAAACTTGGCCCACATGGTTGCACGAATTTGGAGGCCTTGCCCACATGGAGGATTCTAGAAATGGCATCTTTGGACACCAAAGTCAAATCCGGTGGGCTATGCACTCAAAGTCAAATCCGGTGGGCTATGTTGGAAAGTTGTGTGCTTCTTTTCCAAAAGTCTTTGTTGGCTTTTATCTTTTTGACTTTTAAGGGGACAAGGTAGGTTTAGACTTTATGACTTTAGGGTATTAGACCCTTGACCATTGTATCACCCCCTTGGCTATAAATAGCCACCCCATGGCATTGTATTGGCATTCAAGACTTAATTTGAGAGCTTATGCTTTGTTTCTCTCCGTTGTGTGAGGATTATCCCGGGTTTTCCCCCTTGCTCTTGTGTATTCTTGCCTTGTCAATCTACAAGTTAGATTGGTGATCCAAGATCACAAAGCCCCCAATTCCGTGCCTCAACCCAAGTGCGTTGTTGTGTGGATTGGCCATCACACCCCTCCCTTGAGTGTGTTGTCTAAGTAGTAGGTCACGCTCCATATAGCGTTGGTTGACTACTTGGATCCACTATCCATACCCTTCACCCGTCACTTAGCCCCAAACCGCATCCATCATCCACCGCCCTACGCCGTGAAGATCGGGCCACCCCGTGCGTCTCGCATCAAATACCTTAAAAACCTTTTAAAACACTAAACACCCATAACAATCCAAAAAAACTTTTAAAACCCTTAAAAACATTAAAAACGTTAAACAACTCTAAAAAACCATAAAACCCTAAAAAAACTCAAAAAAACCCAAAAAGACCATAAAACCCATAAAACCCTATAAACCCTAAAAACCTTGAAAAAACCCTAAAATGCCTTAAATTCCCTAAAAACTCTCAAAAACCCAAAAAACCATAAAAAACCATAAAAATTCCTCAAAATGTAAAAAACTCTAAAAACGAAAAAACCCTAAAAACCAAAAGAGACCCTAAAACCCCATAAAACCCTAAAACCAACTAAAAACTCCGAAAACCCTTAAAACCCCTAAAAACATTAAAAAACATAAAAAACTCTAAAAACCTTAAATAGCCAAAAAACTCAAAAAACCCCTAAAACCCCCTAAAAATCCAAAAAACCTAGAAAAAACCCCTAAAAACCTCAAAATTCCTAAACATGTAAAAAACCCTAAAAACCTTGAAAATACTAAAAATTCCCTTTAAATCCCTAAAAACGTAAAAAACCCTAAAAACCCTAAAAACCCCTGAAACAAAAAAAACCCTTAAAAAGTATAAAAAATCCAAAAACCCTTAAAAACCCCAAAAACTAACTAAAACATCTAAAAAAGTTTAAACCCCCTAAAACGTAAAAAAACATTAAAAACTATAAAAATCCTCAAAACCCCAAGAAAACTAAAAAAACCCTAAAACCCAAAAAGACCCTAAAACCCTTGTAAATCCCTAAAAACCCTAAAACACATGAAAACCCCTCAAAATCCCTAAAAACCCTAAAAACCTTAAAAATCCCTAAAAATCCCTAAAAACGTAAAAAATCCTAAAAACATTGAAAATCCCCTAAAACCCATAAAATTCCCTAATTTTTTTTTAAAAAACCCCAAAACCCATAAAAACCCACTAAGACACTAAAAACCCTTAAAACCCTTAAAAACATTAAATACGTTAAAAACATTAAAAACATTAAAATAATCTAAAAACCGTAAAAACCTTAAAAACTCAAAAAACCCACAAACCCCCAAAAGTCCCTAAAACCCCTAAAAAACCCGAAAAACCATCAAAATCCCTAAAACCCCTAAAAACACCTAAAAAGAATAAAAACCATTAAAACCCATAAAATCCATAAATACACTAAAAACCCACTAAAAATTAAAAAAAATCCTTAAAATCCCAAAAAACATTAAATGGTTAAAAACTCAAAAAACCTTAAAACCCCAAGAAACTAAAAAAACCCTAAAACCCCATAAAGGCCCTAAAAACCCTGAAAATATCTAAATACCCTAAATTCCCTAAAAAACCCTAAGACCCCTCAAAATCCATAACACACCTAAAAAAAGTAAAAATTCTCTAAAAACCTATAAAACCCTAAAACCCCTAAATAACCTTTGAAAACCATAAAAACCCCTAAAAACCTTAGAAAAACCTAAAACCCCATAAACTCACTAAAAAGACACTAAATACACTAAAAATCCTTAAAACCGCTAAAATCATTAAAAGAGTTAAAAAACTCTAAAAGACATTAAAACCACTAAAAAACTCAAGAAACCCCTAAAAACCCAAAAGACCTAAAACCCTAAAAACCCGTAAAAACCCTGAAGAACCCTAAAGAACCCTAAAAACCCTGAAGAACCCATAAAACCCACTAAAACTCTAAAAACCCTCAAAACTCCCAAAAACATTGAAAAATGATAAAAACTCTAAAAAACCTTAAAACCCCAAAAAAACTCTTGAAACATGAAAACCCAAAAAAAAACCATGAAAATGCCTAAAAACCCTTAAAATTTTTAAAACCCTAAAACCTGTAAAAAGCCTAAAAGCCGTAAAAATCCTAAAAAATCACAAAAAAATCCCTTCAAATATAAAAAACCCTAAAAACCCTAATAAAAACCCATAAAACATTAAAAATCCTAAAAAATTATAAAACCCCCCAAAACCACTAAGAACTCCAAAAACCCTTTAAATCCCTTAAAATGATAAAAAAACTCTAAAAACCTTAAAAACCCAAAAAAACTCAAAAAACACTAAAAACCCAAAAAAAACTCAAAAAACTCTAAAAACCCAAAAAGGACCTAAAAACCCTAAAACCTTAAAAACCCCTAAAATGATCAAAATCACTAAAAGCACTAAAAAACCCTAAAAACCTCTAAAATCTCTAAAAACCCTTAAACACCTTAAAAAACCCAAAAAAACCATAAAAAGCACTAAAATCGCTAAAATTCCTTAAACCCCCTAAAAAGTTAATAAAATCTAAAAACCCTAAAAAATTAACAAAACCCTAAAAGCCAAAACAGACCCAAAAAAACCCAAAAAACCCCTAAAATCTCACAAAATCCCTAGAAACCATAAAAACTGTAAACCATAAAAATCCTAAAAAAACCCAAAAATTCCCTGAAAACTTAAAAAACCTTAAAAACTTCAAAACCCCTAAAAACCATAAAAACCCCTAGAACCTTAAAAACCCATAAAAACCCTAAAAACCACTAAAAACTCTAAAAACCATTAAAACCCCTAAAGGTGTTTAAAATGTTTACAAAATCTATTAGCATTTAAAATCCTAAAAACTTTTAAAAAACCCTAAAAGACCCTAAAAGCCCTGAAAAACCCTAAAAATCCCCAAAATCCCAAAAACCCCAAAAACCCCTAAAAACCATAAAAATCCTTAAAAATCACAAAAAATCGCTGAAAATGTAAAAAACCCTAAAACCCCTGAAAACTATGAAAACTCTTAAAAACCTTTAAAAATCCTAAAAACCCATGAAAACCCTAAAAACCCAAAAAACCCATTAAACCCCCCAAAAATGTTAAAAACATTAAAAAAGTAAAAAAACCATAAAATCCCTAGAAAACTCAAAAAAAAACCCTAAAAGCCCCAAATCCCTAAACATCCCGAAAAAACCCTAAAACCCCTAAAAACTAGAAAAAACCCATAAAACCCTCAAGATATCTAAAAACCTTAAAAAAATCTAAAAACCATAAAAAAAATCTAAAAACCATAAAAATCCTAAAAAAGCTAGAAAAATGTTAAAAAATAATAATAAACATTTAAAACCCTGAAAAGTAAAAAAAACCCGTAAAACCCCAAAGACCCTAAAACCCCTAAAAACCTAAATAACCTTGAAAACCACTAAAGAATCTTAAAATCCCTAAAAAACCTAAAAACTATAAAATCCTAAAAAACCCAAAATATCCCCTAAAATGTAAAAAATCTTAAAACCCTAAAAAACCTTGAAATCCATAAAAACCCCAAAAACCATAAAAATCCTCAAAAACCATAAAAATCCTGGAAAACGTAAAAACACCTAAAACCTAAAAAAACCACTAAAAACCATGAAGACCCCTTAAAACCTTAATATACCCTAAAAACACATAAAAACCCTAAAAACTGCTAAAAACTATAATACCCCTAAAAAAATTAAAAATGTTAAAAATTGTAAAAAACCTTTTAAACCCCAAAAAGTCAAAAATACCCTAAAAACCCAACATGACCCTAAAAACCCTAAAAACCCTAAAAAATCCTAAAACTCCTCAAAATCCTTGAAATCCCTAAAAACCATAAAAATCCAAAAAACCCTAAAAATCCATGAAAACGTAAAACCCCAAAAACCCAAAAAACCCCGAAATATCATAAGCCCTAAAAACCCACTAAAAACTCTAAAAACCCTTCAAACCCACAAAAATGTTAAAAAATTGTAAAAAACCTCAAAAACCCTAAAAACACAAAAAACCCTAAAAACCTTGAAAACCCTAAAAACCCTAAAAACAGCCAAAAACCCTCAAAATCCATAAAACCACTAAAAATAAGAAAAATGCTAAAACCCCCTAAAAATCTCGCAAAACGTAAAAACACTTAAAAATCCGGAAAAACCCCAGAAAAACATAAAACCCCTAAAACATTAAAAATCATAAAAACCCATAAAAAACATTAAACCACTAAAAACTACAAAAACCCTTAAAATCCAAAAAAAACCTTAAAAATGTTAAAAAAAAATTCAAAAACTATAAAACCCATAATCTCTAAAAAAACCCCATAAATCCCAAAAAGACTTAAAAACGTTGAAAACCCCATAAAAACTCTAAAAATCATGAAAAATCCTAAAACCATCAAAATCCATAAAAACGCTAAAAAACCATAAAAACCTTAAAACCCTTAAAAATCATAAAACCCCTAAAAACCATGAAAACCCTAAAAACCCTAATAAACCACTAAAATCTCTAAAAACCCTTAAAACCCAAAAAAACATTAAAAAATGTTAAATAATATAAAAACCTTAAAAACCTAAAAAACTAAAAAACCCCTAACACCAAAAAATACCCTAAAAACTCTAAAAACCCCTAAAAATCTCTAAAACCCCTCAAAATCCCTAAAACCCCTAAAAACCCTATAAATTATAAAAAACCTAAAAAATACCAAAAAATCCCTTAAAAGGTAAAAACTCTAAAACCCCTGAAAAACCCCAGAAATCCCTTAAACCCCTACAAACCTTAAAAACCATAAAAACCCCTAAAAACCCAAAAAAACAACTAAAAACACTATAACCTTGTAATACCTTAAAAATGTTAAAAACATTAAATACACTAAAAACCTTTAAAACCCTAAAAACTCAAAAAATACTAAAAAATCAAAAAGATCCTAAAACCCTGAAAACCCCTAAAAACCCTGAAAACCCCAAAGAAACCTCAAAATCATGAAAAACCCTAAACCCCCTAAAATCTATAAAAATCCAAAAAGTGTCCTAAAAATCCCTAAAAATGTAAAATCCCCTAAAACCCTGAAAATCATAAACCCCCTAAAAACCATAAAAAGCCCTAAAAACCCATAAAAACCCTGAAAACCAACTAAAAACTCTAAAAACCTTAAAATATCTAAAAATATTAAAAAAAACTCTTAAAAACCATAAAAACAACAAATGAAAAAAGACCTTAAAACCCTAAAAACCTTAAAAAACCCTGAAAACCCCTAAAAACCCTCAAAATACCTAAAAACCCTAAAAACACTAAAAACCATAAAAATCCTAAAAAATCCCTAAAAATCCCTAAAATTGTAAAAAAACCCTAAAAACTGAAAAAAAAAACCTGAAATACTAAAACCCCTAAAAACCTTAAAAAGCCTTAAAAACCTCGGCAGATCTGGAATCTTCTCAGATCTTCGTTGTTGGATCCTCACTCCTTCCCATTTATTGGCGACATTAGCGCGCTTAGGCTTCAACGAATTTGGAGGTTGGATGATCTATTGTGGTTTCAGATCATCTCGATCTGACTAGGGACGAGGCAAATGACTCCTTGGCATTTGAAATCCCTTCTGGGTAGCGGATTAGGGTCGCTTTTGCATATCTGGGGTCACAGATAGGTTAGCAGGTTCGTGGGCCTCAATGGAAGAGAAGGTTGCATCAATGGCACGAGTTCAGTCTCATCGACTATCGGTCGCCTTCTCTGGTTTGCTACTTCGATGTTCAGTTTCTTCTCCAATGGCGCTTCGAATATGGTATGTTGTCTCTCCTACGGTGTTGATCTTGTGACTTTTTGGTTTGTCAGTGGCTCATGGATTATGTTTCCTATGGTTTAGAAGGTACATGATTTACCTGCTATTACGGATTGTTTTGATGGTGGATTGGTCTGTTGGATGGGATTTTCATCTAGTTAGGGGTTTTGAATCTTCGATTAAGATGATTATGAATTTATCAATATTTTTTATGCTGTAGTGGAAATTTGTGTGTGTCGATGCGAGAGATAGGTTGTCCGTTGCTGCTCGTTTATGAGGTGTGAAAAGAGATGTTGGTTGTAGGAAATGGTGGTGTTGGATGCTGATTGCTGATGGGCTTGGATGTGATGAATCTGATGTTTATGTGTTTTGTGCTGGTTGCTCTATCTGGCTGGCGATGGATCTTCTTGGTGAGGAGGTGCTGGAGGCTGATGATGCTGGTGGTTTTGCGTTGTTAGTGGTTGATCTTCTTGGAAAGGAGGCAATGGTTGATGATAACGGTGTTGCGGGATGGTTGATGTTTGGCCGGGATGTGATGAAGCTGACATTTTTGAGTTTGGTGCTGATGGTTTTGTGCTGCTGGTGGTGGATCTTTTTGGTGAGGAGGTGCTGATTGAAAGATTTTGTGAAATTGGATCTGGTAGGTTCTTGGTTGTGAGCTGCTAGATGCTGGTTACTGCTTGGATGGTAAGTGATGAAGGTGTGGCCGTCAACTGCTGCTGGTATTTTGGGATTATGAATAATGCAATTGGTGATTTGCTGTGGTGGGTGATTTTGGTGTTTTGTGCTGTTGGTTGCTAGTCGCTGATTGGTTGGAAGGTGATGATGATGCTTACTGATGGATGTTGTGATGGTGATTGGCATTGGGGCTGCGGAGGTTGGTGTTTATGGCTTCGTGGAGTTGAAGCTGGTTTTGTGTTTGGTTTGTTGTGTCTTTTTCTTTATTTGTCTGCTTTTTTGGGACTGTCTTTGGGTATGGGTCATTTCACTCTGCCCCTCCCTTTTTTTATGCGTCTCTTTTTCTAATAAATTTTGAGGGGTTCGGGAATAGCCTGTCCCTACACCATTCTTTCCCTAAAAACCCATAAAAACCCTAAAAACCCACTAAAAACTCTAAAAGCCCTTTAAACCCCAAAAATTTATAAAAACGTTGAAAACTATAAAAACAATAAAAACCCTAAAAACAAAAAAAAAACCCTAAAAACCCAAAATAGACCCTAAAACCCCTAAATCCCATAAAAAACCTGAAAAACCCTAAAACCCCTCAAAAACCCAAAAAACACAAAAAACCCATAAAAACCATAAAAATATTAAAAAATCCCTAAAAATATAAAAAACCATAAAACCTAAAACCCTTGAAAACCATAAAACCCCTAAAAACCATTAAAACAATAAAATCCCATAAAATCCCAAAACACACTAAAAACTCTAAAACCCCTAAAAAATTTAAAGACTCTAAAAAATATTAATACCCCTAAAAAAATTCCCAAAAACCCAAAAACCCCAAAAGACCCTAACAACCCTTAAAACCTTAAAAACACTAAAAAACACTAAATAACCATAAAAAAACTAAAGCCCACTAAAACACTACAAACCCCTGAAACCCCTAAAAACCATAAAAAAATGTTAAAAAAATCTAAAAAAAACTAAAAACGCAAAAAACTAAAAAAAACCCTAAAAACCCAGAAAAACCCTAAAAAACCCTAAAAACTCCTACAAATCCCTAAAACCCTCAAAATCAATAAAAAGAAAAAAAAACCCCAAAATACCATAAAAATCCTAAAAAATCCCAAAAAAAATCCTAAAAACAAAATAACCCAAAAAACCCTGAAAATCCCCTGAAAACTATAAAAACCCATAAAAACCTTAAAACCCCAAAACACCCATAAAAACATAAAAACACACTAAAAACTCTAAAAAACATTAAAACCCCTAAAAAGTTTAAAAATTGTTAAAAAATTCTTAAAAAACTTATATACCCTAAAAAATAAAAAAGAACCCTAAAAACCCAAAAAAGACACTAAACCCCCCCCCCCCCAAACTCTAAAAACACTAAAAACAACTGGAAAACCCAAAAAAAATCCTCAAAATCACTAAAAAATTGAAAAAAACCTAAAAACCATAAAAAACTTAAAAAACCTTAAAAATCATTGAAAACGTAAAAAACCGTGAATACCCTGAAACACCCTTGAAAACCATAAAAACCCCTAGAAACCTTAAAAACCATAAATAATCATAAAAATCCAAATAAATTTCTAAAAACTCTAAAAACCCTTAACACCACTAAAGATGTAAAAAATGTTAAAAAAACTCTAAAAAACCTTAAAACCCTTCACATACCATAAAACCCCTAAAAATCGCTAAAAACTCCAAAACTCATTAAAACCCCAATTTTTTTTAAAAAAACTTTTAAAAACTCTAAAAAACAGTAAAAACACTAAAAACTCAAAAAACCCATAAAAACCCTGAAACCCCTAAAAACCCCAAAAATCCATAAAGACACCAAAAATTGTAAAAACCATATAAATCCTAATAAAATCCTAAAAATCCCTGAAAGCATAAAAAAACCAAAAACCCCTAAAATCCAGAAAACCCCTAAAAACCCATAAAAATCCTCAAAAACCAATAAAAACTCTAAAACCCTTTAAACCCCTAAAAACGTTAACAAATGTTAAAAACCCTAAAAAACCACAAAACCCCTAAAAACTCAAAGAAACACTAAAAAACCAAAAGACCATAAAAACCCTAAAACCCCTAAAAACCCTAAAAACCTTAAAAACCCTAAAAACCTTAAAAACCATAAAAATCTGAAAAACACTAAAAATCCCTCAAAATGTAAAAAACCCTTAAAACCCCCTGAAAACCATAAAACCCCCTAAAAACCTTAAAAGACCATAAATACTCATAAGACCAATAAAAACCCACTAAAAACTCTTGAAATCCCTAAAAACTATAAAAACGTTAAAGAACTCTAAAAAACATTTAAACTCTAAAAAACTCAAAAAACCACTCAAGACCTAGAAAGACCCTACAAACCCAAAAAAAGTAAAAAACACCTAAAGAACCTTGAAAAATCCTAAAAACCCTCAAAGTTACAAAAAATCCAAAAAAAAAACACTAGAAACCATAAAATCCTAAAAAATATCTATTTTTTTTAAAAAATGTAAAAACCCCTAAAAATAGAAAAAACTAAAACCCCCTAAAAACCTTTAAACCCCTAAAAACCCACAAAACCCTAAAACCCGCTAAAAACTCTAAAACCCCTTAAAACCCCTAAAAATTTTAAGAACTCTAAAAACACTTAAAACCCCTAAAAACTCAACAAAAAACCCTAAACCCCCAAAAGACCCTAAAAACCTTGAAAATCCCTAAAATCCCAAAATAACCTAAAAAACCCTTAAACACCTCAAAATTCCTCAAAACCCTAAAAACCATAAAAATCCTAAGAAATCCCTAGAAACATAAAAAACCCTAAAAACCTAGAAAAACCCCTGAAAACCATAAAAACTCCTAAAAACCTTAAAAACACTAAAAACCCTAAAACCCTCAAAACCCCTAAAAACATTAAAAAATCTAAAAAACATAAGAAACTCTAAAAAGTCGAAAAAACCCTAAAAACCCAAAAAACCCCTAAAAACTAGAAAAACCTAAAAACCATAAAAAACTAAGAAAAAAACTAAAAACCCTCAAAATCCATAAAAACCCTAAATACCCCCAAAACCATAAAAATCATAAAAAAGACCTAAAACTCCCTAAAAGGGTAAAAATCCTAAAAAACCCTAAAAACCATAAGACCCCTAAAAGCCTTAAAAATCCCTAAAAACCCATAAAACCCCTAAAACCCCAATAACAACTATAAAACCCTTTAAACCGCTAAAAAAAATTAAAAATGTTAAAAACACTGAAAAAATTAAAACCCTTAAAAAACTTTAAAAAACCTAAAAACCAAAAAGAACCTAAAAACCCTTACAACCCCTAAACCCTAAAAATACTAAAAACAGTAAAACCTCTCAAAATCCCTAAAATCACTAAAAAACCCCAAAATCGTGAAAATCCTAAAAAATCCCTAAAATCCCTAAAAACATAAAAAAATCCCTAAAATCCTTGAAAATACCCAAAAAATAATAAAACCCCCAAAAAAACTTAAAAACCCCTAAAAACCAACCAAAACCCAAAAACCAATAAAAACTCTAAAAACCCTAAAACCCCTAAATAACTCAACAGAACCCTAAAAATTCCTAATGACCCTAAAAACCTTAAAAACCTTTAAAACACCTAAAAACAATGAAAACCCCTAAACCCCTAAAAACCATAAAAATTGTAAAAAAATTCGCCAAATCCTTGAAAACTTAAAAAAACCCTAAGAACCCCTAAAAAAATAAAAACCCCTAAAAAACTCTAAAAACCATAAAGACCCTAAAACACCACTAAAAACTCTAAAAACCCTTAAACCACATAAAACATTAAAATTATTAAAATCTATAGAAACCTTAAAATCCTAAAAAACTCAAAAAACCCTAAAAACCCTAATAACCCTGAAAACCCCTAAAACCCCTAAAAACCCTGAAAAAAACTAAAAATCCTCAAAATCCCTAAAAACACTAAAAAACCCTAAAAGCCATTAAAATCATAAAAAACCCCCTAAAAATACTTGAAAATGTGAAAACACTAACAAACCTGAAAACCCCATAAAAGCAAAAAAAACCCTAAAAACCTTTAAAACTCTAAGAACCTTGAAAAAAACCTAAAAACCATTAAAAACTCTAAAAATATTTAAAACCCATAAAAACATTAAAAAAACTATAAAAACCTTAAAATCCCTAAAAAACCCAAAAAAAACCTAAAAACCCAAAAGACCCTAAAAACCTTCAATACCCCTAAAAAGTCTAAAAACCGTAAAAACCCGTAAAAACCCTTAAAAACCATTAAAAACCCACAAAATCTCTAAAAACCCTATAAACCATAAAAATACTAAAAAACCCTAAAAATACGTAAAAATATAAAACCCTAAAAACCTTGAAAAACCATTGAAAATAATAAAAACCCCTAAAAATCATAAAAATTCCTAAAACCCATAAAAACCCTAAAAACCACTAAAAGCTTGAAAACCTCTTAAAACCCCTAAAAATGTTAAAAAATATAAAAACATTAAAACCCCTAAAAATATGAGAAAACCCATAAAAACACAAAAGACCATAAAAACCCAAAAAAACCCCGAAACACCTAAAATCACTAAAACCCTTAAAATCCCTAAAACCCTAAAACCCTAAAAACCAAAAAATCCGAAAAAATCTCTAAAGATACCTGAAAATGTAATAAACCCTAAAATCCATAATAGCTATAAAACCCCAAAAAACCATAGAAAACCTAAAAACTCATAAAACCCCTAAAACCCACTAAAAACTCACAAACACTTAAAATCACTTAAAATGTTTAAATCTCTAAGAAACCTTAAAACCCCAAAAAAACTCAAAAAAGTACCCTAAAACCCAAAAATTCACTAAAAACACTGAAATTCCCCAAAACCCTAAAAACTCGGGAAAACCCCTAAAACCCCTCAAAATACCTAAAAACCTAAAAAACCACATAAAACCATAAAAATCCTAAAAAACCATAAAAATGCCTGAAAATGTAAAAAACCCTGAAAACCTTCTAAAAACTATCAAAATCCTTTAAAACCTTAAGAAACTATTAAAACCATAAAAACCACTAAAAACTCTAAAAACCCTTAAAACCTTTAAAAACGTTGAAAATATTAAAAGAAGTCTAAAAAACCTTAAAACACTAAAAAATTCAAAAAAAAACCCTAAAAACCTAAAAAGACCCTAAAAACCCTGAAAACCCATAAAAACCATAAATATCCTAAAAATCCCTAAAAATCCCAAAAAAAAAATAATAAAAACCCTACAACCCTAGAAAACTATGAAAATCCTGAAAATCCCTAAAATCCATAAAAATTTAATAACATAAAAACTCATGAAAACCCCTGAAACCGTAAAAACTCTAAAAATATTTAGAAACCCTAAAAACCCATAAAACCCTAAAAAACTCTAAAAACCCTTAAAATCCTAAAAATGTAAAAAATTGTTAAAAACTCTAAAAAACCTCAAATCCATAAAACTCTTGAAAAAACCCTAAAAACCCAAAAAAGACCCTAAAGCCCCTCAAAATCCCTAAAAACTAATATGATACCATATGGCGTGCGATATTTGTTGGCGAAAATGAGGAAAACACAAGGGATGAAATGGGATAAATTGATAACAAATTAATGTGAAGGAAATTAAAGGGGGAGGGGGATGATCAATTTGGACCCCAAGGAGACTTTTCCCTTAAAACTTTAATTATAAAGTTCCATAAAAGTTGAACAGTCCTTTGATAAGATTTACTTGTATTCATTCAAGAACACAAGAAACACAATCATCTTAATGCTAGAAAACAATAAAATTCATAATTCACCTTTAAAGGGTACAATGAGGTTTCTATTTATATCCAAATAAGAGAGATACAAGTCGAAATACCTAGCTATCAAAAGTCTAAATTCTAAAAAAAATTGACTTTGTTTACACATTCCCATGGCTTTAGGGGACAAGATATCCAACAAGAAGACTTTTTGGGATCACCCCAAAGATTTTGAACTTTCCCACCATGACTTTGGAGACAAGGCCCCCACCACTTTTGAATTTGGATATTTCATTGATGAAAGTGGATATAAATTCATGGGATCATTTGGGTGGTCCATTTAGGTTAACTTTTGGGCTTTAATAAGTGTTATTAAATTTCCATTTTGTCCTACAATGCATGCATGTTGGTCCTACTCCCATACTATATCATATAATTTGGTATCAGTGCTCGACAACAAAAACTAGGTTCTTTCATTTTTCCATTTCTCCCATCATTTTCTTCTTCTTCTTCCATTTTCGACCATCACCAAATCTATCGGAAAATTTCTTCCTCCATTTAATCAACTTTTTATTTGAGTTTATGGATGTATAGTATGTCATTTTAATAGCTCAGGATCTCATCTTTCTTCTTGATTTTTAAAAATTTAAATCTGACACATATATTTGGAGATATAGGACAACGATACCTGACCATGATGTTGTTGATGGCTCTGTAGTCAATGTACATTCTCTATGTTCCATCATTCATGGGTACTAAAAGTATCGATATGGCAGAAGGAATAAGGATCTCTATGATATATCCCACATCCAAAAGCTCTTAAACTTGCCTTTGAATTTATTTTGTCTCTTCTGGGTTGGTGCAATATGAAGGGAGGTTCGGTAGTGATGATCGAGGTATGAGATCAATTTCATGCTCAATACATCTAATGGGTGGAAAACCCGGTGGCACCTATTTTGTAAATACATCATCATACTCCTGTAACAAATACTCAACAACATTTGGAAAAGGGGGTAAGTCGTTAGTGTTTAGTAACACATCTTTGTACATAAGTACTAGGGGGTTTACTGTGAAAACAAAGCTTCCTTAACCTTGATATTTTTTTCCAACATCACACTTTTCTCTTCTCTTAAATTTTTCCATCTTTATTTTTCTTTGCTCTCCATTTCTTTTCTTCTCTCATTTTCTCTCTTTCCCTCATTCTCTCTTTTTTCATTTTCTCTCTTTTTTTTCTTCATCGATCATTTTTTCTTCTCTCTATAGAGTGAAATGGGTAATGGGTTTCCTCATGTTTCTCCTCCTTTTGATTTTTTTCTCAATCTTGGTTTCTTGGTGGATCATATCTTGTATTTCCACATGGCGGTACATGACTACTTGATCAAAAATCTCCCGATTGAGCCCATGTAAGAACTCAACCATAGCTACCTATGGATCCTCCTCAATGTTTACTCAAATCATGTAAATTTTCATCTTCTTATAGTATTCTTAAAATCTCTTACTCTCTTGCATAAGGCATTGAAGCTTATTGTGGATATTTCTATGATAGTGTGAGGGAACAAATCACTTCCTTATAGAGAACTTTATGTCTCCCAAAGTATGGATAAAACATCCTCCATAATGGGATATATCCTTTTGAACTTTATCCCACCATATAAATGAATAATCAATGAATTCAAGGGATGAAAGTTTTACCTAATTCTCCTCATAATAGGTATGACATAAAAACACCTGCTTGATCCGCATCTTCCACTCCAAGTATGATTCTGGATTGCTCCCTTGAAACGAAGGGACCTTCTCCTTGATACCACCAACTTGGTCATCATCATGTGATATAGTTTGGCCTCCTCTAGGTTATAGGTACAACCTTCTCCTTTTGGGGGCATCCTCGAAATCACCGTCAAGGTTTTCCATCTCCTCCTACATGATGCGGGGGTGATGTGGTGCTGGAGCACGCTGTGGGTCATCATGGATCATCCTCGGGATTGGTTCATTCTACATGTTTTAAATACTCTCATGTAGCACCTCCAACTTCCTATCAAGAAGCTTCTCGAAATGGCTCACCAAATCTTATAATTGGAGTGGTGTAGCTTTGGGTGTAGAAGATCTAATTTGAATTCCCTCATTACTATGAGCAATTATCTTCCCTATATATTAATTTCTCATCACTCCCAACACTCAATCAAATCCAAAAGATCTTATAAAATATAATACCTTGTTTGGGGGTGATCATGTGCCACCAATCCTTCCCAAATCAATATTATATTGGGGGATGGTTTAATATAACCCTTTTGAGTGGTAAAGGGATAAAAATTGGTAGAGGGTGAAAAAAGGTAGAAAATTTGGGTAAATGGTGGATGGTCGTAACAATGGGGTTTTTCCCGATTGTTCAAGATAAGAAAAATTAATAACACTATGAGCCAAATATGATATGGTGACGAAGTAAAAATGATGGATAAAGTCATTTATAGAAATGGAAAGTTCTAATAATGTAAAACACGAAGAAAAAAATAATTGTATCCACTTTTTTTTCTTTTTTTTGTCTTTTTTTTCAAATATCCCCCAAAAAGTGTTGTACTTAGAGTTTTAAAGAACAAGATGATGAACAGAGAGTTAGAATTTTTTTTTGAAATCTCTCAAAGAAAGGATGTGCTTAATATTGAAAAGCATGAAATGATGAGTTGAGAGAATTTTATTTTTATTGTTTATTTTTTTTGGATAAAAATTACATATAGGGAATTAAATGTGAAAAGAAGAGGGATAAATATTTGGATCAATGTATAATATTTCAAGCTTTCACAATATAGGCAAATTATAGAGGTTTTAAAGAAAAGGGTTTTTTGGGTTTCTTCTTGAATGGGTGGATAATATAGAAGGATAAGGATTGTAATGGGTAAAATTAATGTAAATGAAGTGATAGATGCCTACCATGTCAACTGGATCTATGATACCAACTAATGCAAGCCACATGGGGTGGCCCAATCTTCACGGTGTAGGGAAGTAGATGAAAGATGCAGTTCGGGTCTAAGTGGTGGATGATGGGTAGGGATAGTGGATGCAATCAGTCAATCAACACTATAAGGAGCGCGACCTACTACATACACAACACACTCAAGGTAGGGATGTGATATCCAATCCACACAAAAATGCACTTGGGTTGAGGCATTGAATTGAGGGCATTATAATCTTGGATCATCAATCTGACTTATATATTGACAAGGCAAGAATGCATAAGAGAAATGGGAAAAAATGGAACAATCATCACACAACAGAGATAAACAAAGAATAAGCTACCTATATCAATCTTGAATGCCATACAAGTGCCATGGGGGTGGCAATTTATAGCCAAGGGGTGATACAATAGTCAAGGTTCTAATACCCAAAAGTCATAAAGGCCAAACCTACTTTGTTCCCATAAATTAAAAAAGATAAAGTCTACCAAAGACTTTTTGGAAAAGTAGCACACAACTTTCCAACTATAGCCAATAGGATTTGACTTTGAGTGCCTAGCCCATTGTATTTTAACTTCGGTGTCCAAAGATTCCATTCTAGAATCCTCCATGTGGGCATGGATTCCAAAATTCGTTCAACCAAGTTATCCAAGCTTTAAATATACTGTTTGGGATTGAGTAAGTAAGATTATAGGCCCATTTTCTCTATCCATGCAAGGAAAGATCCATTGGGTATTTAATGATGTGAGATGGGAACTCATTATATCACTCAACCACTTTAATCTCCCACACTCATCGGGCCTTGCAAATGCAACTCCTCCACCCGGTCAATCAACTTGGTGCCTTCAACATGGTTCTCATAACTTAAAAACCCTAAAACCCCTTGAAAACCCCTGAAAACTCTCAAAATCACTACAAACCCAAAAAAACCCTAAAAGTCATAAAAATCCTAATAAACCCCTAAAAATCCATGAAAACATAAAAACCCCTTGAAAACCATAAAAGACCCTAAAACCCTTTAAAAACCTAAAAACCCATAAAAAACCTAAAAACCACTAAAAACTTAAAAACCCTTTAAACCCCTAAAAACGTTAACAAAATCTAAAAAACCTTAAAACACCTAAAAACTCAAAAAAACCCATAAAACCCTAAAACGACCTTAGAAACCCCAAAAAACCCTAAAATACTTAAAAACCTTGAATAACCGCAAAACCCTCAAAATCCCTAAAAACCCTAAAAACCATAAAACCATAAAACCATAAAAATCCTAAAAATCCCTCAAAATCCATGAAAACATAAAAAACCAAAAAACCTTAGAAAAACCCTTGAAAACCATAAAGATCCTTAAAAACTTAAAAACCCTAAAAACCACTAAAAACTCTAAAAACCTTAAAACCCCTAAAAATGTTAAAAACTCTAAAAATCCTAAAAAATAAAAAAATACAAAAAAACCTAGAAAGTCTAAAAACCCTGAAAACCCCAAAAAACCCTAAAACCCCATGAAAACCCCTAAAATCCCTCAAAATCCTTAAAAACCCTAAAAAACCCTAAAAATAATAAAAAACCTAAAAAACCCATAAAAATCCACACAAACTTAAACTACCTTAAAAACCTTAAAAACCTCCTTAAACCATAGAAACCCATAAAATCCTTAAAAAAATTCTAAAACACCATAAAAACCCTAAAAACCCACTAAAAACTCTAAAAACCCTTTACACCCCTAAAAAATTAAAAACTCTAAAACCTTAAAACCCCTAAAAATCTCAAAAAACCCCCCTAAAACCCCAGAAAAAGACCCTAAAACCCAAAAGAAACCCTAAACACCCCAAAAACTCATAAAAATACCTAAAAAAACTAAAACAACCTTAAACCCATAAAAATCCTAAAAACCACCTAAAAATCCATGAAAACATGAAAAGATGTAAAACCTCGTAAAACCATAAAAACTCACAAAAAAATTTAAAATCCCTAAAAACCCTAAAAACCACTAAAAAAATAAAAATGCTTAAAACACCTAAAAACATAAAAAACTATAAAAAATCTTAATAACCCTAAAAACTCAAAAAATACTCTAAAACCCCAAATAAATCCCTAAAAACCCTGAAAATCCAACCCCTCTAAACCCCTAAAAACCGTTAAAATCCTCAAAATCACTAAAAACCCTAAAAACTACAAAAAATACTAAAACCCCCCAAAAAATCCCTAAAAATTTAAAAAACCCTAAAACCCATGAAACCCCTAAAACCCTAAAAAACCTTAAAACCCCATAAAACCCAAAAAACCACTTAAAACTCTAAGAACCCTAAAAAATCCTCATAACATAAAAAAAACTCTAAAAACCTTAAAAACCCTAAAAAATCAAGAAAACCCAAAAAGACCCTAAAGACCCTATAAACCCCTAGAATCCTCCAAAATCCCTAAAAACCCAAAAAAACCCAAAAAACCTTGAAAACCCCCTTTAAACCGTAAAACCCCCTAAAAACCTTTAAAAAATCTAAAAAACCACAAAACCCCTAAAAATCACTAAAAACTCCTTAAACCCCTAAAAATGTTACAAACCTCTAAAAACCTAAAAACCCCTAAAAATTAAAAAAACACTAAAATCCCAAAAAGAATCTAAAAACCCTAGAAACCCATAAAACCCTAAAAACTCCTAAAAATCCTAAAAACCCTCAAAATCCCTAAAAACCCTAAAAATCATAAAAATCCTAAAAAACCCCTAAAAATCCATGAAAACATAAAAAACCATAAAACCCTTAAAAAACCCCCCAAAATCCATAAAAACCCTTAAAAACCTTAAATAACTAGATATCATAAAATCCCTAAAAACACTAAAAACTCTCAAAACCCTTTAAACCCCTAAAAGCATTAAAAAACTCTAAAAAACCTTAAAAACAATAAAAACTCAAAAAACCATAAAAACCTAAAAGAACCTAAAGCCCTAAAAAATGATAAAACCCTACCCCCTCGAAAAACCATTAAAACCCTCAAAATCCCCAAAAACCCCAAAAAATCATAAAAAACCTAAAAAACCACAAAAAAACCATGAAAACATAAAACCCCTAAAACCATAAAAAACTCCTTTAAACCATAAAAAACCCTAAAAATATTTAAACCCCATAAAAACCCTAAAACCACTAAAAACTCTAAAAACCCTTAAAATCCCTAAACACGTTAAAAACTCTAAAAACCTTGAAACCCTAAAAAAACTCAAAAAAAACCCTGAAAATTCAAACAACCTTAAAAACCCTAATAAACCCTAAAACTCTGAAAACCCTCCAAAAACCATAAAACCCCTAAAAACCTTTAAAACCCTAAAAAACATAAAAATCCTAAAAACCACTATTAACTCTAAAAACCCTTTAAACCCCTAAAAAGGTTAAAAAACCTTTAAACCCTAAAAAACTCTAAAAAACCCCTAAAAACCTAGAAGACCCTAAAAACCTAGAAGACCCTAAAAACCCTGAAAATCCCTAAACCCCCTTAAAACCTGTGAAAAAAAACTAAAAACCCTCAAAATCACTAAAAACCCTAAAAACTGTAAAAATCCTAAAAAACACTTAAAAATCCATTAAAACATTAAAAACACTAAAAATCCTGAAAACCCCCTTGAAAACCATAAAACCCCCTAAAAACCTTAAAAACCTTAAAACCCATAAAAACCCTAAAAAATACTAAAAAATCTAAAACCCATCAAAACCACTATAAACGTTAAAAACTCTAAAGACCTTAAAAATCCAAAAAAAACTCAAAACCCCCCCTAAAAATCTTAAAAACCTTAAAAACATTAAAAACCCTAAAAACCTTAAAACCCCTAAAAACCTTAAAAACCCTAAAATCTATAAAACCCTAAAAACTCACTAAAAACTCTAAAAACCCTTAAAACCCATAAAAACATTAAAAAACCTTAAAACACATTAAAAACCCTAAAAACCCAAAAGGACCCTGAAAACCCCTAAAACCCCAAAAACCCCAAAAAACCCCTCAAAATACATAAAAACACTAACCATCCCTAAAAACCATAAAAATCATAAAACCCCCTAAAAATCCGTTAAAATGTAAAAAAAACTTTAATACCATGAAAACCATAAAACCCCCTAATGACATTAAAACCCCTAAAAACCCATACAAACCATAAAAACCCACTAAAAATCTAAAAAACAATATAACCCCTAAAAAATTAAAAATCTCTAGAAAACCATAAAAACTCTAAAACTCAAAAAAAAAACCCAAAAACCAAAAAAGACCCTAAAAACCATGAAAAACCTTAAAAACCCTAAAACCCCATGAAAACCCTAAAACCCTAAAAATCCCTAAAAACCCTAAAAAACATAAAAATCCTAAAACCCCCTAAAAATCCATGAAAACATAAAAAACCCTAAGAACACCTGAAAACCATAAAACTCCCTAAAAACCTTAAAAACCCATAAAATATCCATAAAACCACTAAAAATCTAAAACTACATAAACCCCCTAAAAATGTTAAAAACTCTAAAAACCATAAAAACCCTAAAATCCCCTAAAAAATACCTAAAACCATAAAAATCCTAAAAAGAATTAAAATCCATGAAAACTCAAAAAACCTAAAAACACTGAAAAACCTCTAAAAATCATAAAAATCCCTAAAAACATTAAAAATCCCTAAAAACACATAAAACATGAAAAACCGACAAAAAATTCTAAAAACCTGGGTTCCATGCTGGGTGTGATGTTTTTAGGGGTTGTAGATGCAATGCAGGAGTGCCTATTGCTTTTGGTGTGTGTCGACCTATTGGTGGGATGTTTGTGGTTCTGGGTGCTATGGTTCTTGCTACTAACTAAGGTGGTGTTCAGTTGCTCTTTGAGCGATGCTTTCTCGCATGGAGGTCTATGAGTGTGGGCATGTGTGAGTGTGTGAGTGTTTGCATGTGTGAGTGCATGTGTGAGTGGTTGCGTGCGTATGTGCGTTTGTGGGTTTGATTATAGTAGGTTCTGTTTGGATTGTTGCATTGTTGTCAAATTCCTCTTGGACCATTTCGTTTCTCTTGGAGGGCATGCTTCTTGGACTTTGCAGGTTTATTGGCGGTGTCTACCTCGTTCTCAGGTGCTGTAGGGTTGCTACTACTTATTGATTCTCCTTGCATGCTCTCTGTTTTTTTTGGTTTCTTATCTCTCATTCATCTCTTGGTATCATTTATGTTGGTCTCCTTGATGTAGCCTTGGTAGGTGTGCCTGTTGGTGTCATCCCTCGCCATCCAACTGCTGTTTTCTAACACTGCTTGTGATGCTTGTTGTTGGGTGTGATGTTGTCCTGGGATGTGGTGGCTTGGAGGTTTGGAGTTCAGTGTGCTTCCTTAACCTTGGAGTACCATTGTTTGGTGAATCTTGGTTGGGTTTCTTGTCACTTGTTTCTCCTTATAGGTTCGGTGCTTCCTAGATGCTGGCATCCATGGTTGCTTGGTTTCATGGTGCTAGTTTGGTTAGCTTCGTGAGGTTTCTCAGGCTTTCCTGCTGGTTTCTTTCCTCAAGTTCTTGGGCTTGTCTCTTTGTGTTGTTATTTTGTTGGCCTTTAGGTTTTGGTTCACCCCCCAAGTGTTTGTTTGTACTTCAATTCCTTTTCCTTTTAATATATCTTTTGATTTTCCTTAAAAACAGAAAATTCCTAAAAACCCTAAACCCCCCCAAAAAACATAAAAACCCCTAAAGACATTAAAAAACCTAAGAACCCATAAAAACCCTAAAAATCACTAAAAATTCAAAAAACCCAAAAAACCCCTAAAAACATTAAAAACTCTAAAAAATAATAAAAAACCTAAAAAAATAAAAAAAAAAAACCTAACCCTCCCCCCCCCCAAAAACAACTAACCCCCCCCCCCCAAATACCTAAAAACTCTAAAAACCATAAAAACCATAAAAATCCTAAAAACACCTAAAAATCTAGGAAGACGTAAAAAACCTTGAAAACCTTGAAAACCATAAACCCCCTAAAAGCCTTAAACCCCCCCAAAACCCATAAAAACCCTAAACCACTAAAAAATCTAAAACCCTTTAAACCCCTAAAATTGTTAAACAAACTCTAAAAACCCCTAAACCCCAAAAAGAAGCTAAAAACCATAAAAATCCTAGAACCCTTGAAAATCCATAAAACCGATCAAAATCCCAAAAATCCTAAAATCCCATAAAACCCATAAAAATCTTACAAAACCTCTAAAAATCAATGAAAGTATAGAAACCCTAAAAACCCTAAAAACCCCTAAAAATAATAAAAACCCCTAAAAACCTTAAAACCCTATAAATACCCTAAAAACCCATTAAAAACTCCAAAAACCCTTAAAACCCAAAAAAATGTAAAAAAATATAAAAACCTTAAAAACTCAAAAAACTGAAAAAAAACACTAAACCCAAAAAGATCCTAAAAACCCTAAAATCCCTAAAACCCCTTAAAACCCCTGAAAACTCTCAAAAAACCTAAACACCCTAAAAACTCTGAAAAACTTTAAATTCCCAAAAAACCACTAAAAATAAATGAAAATTTAAAAAATACTAAAATCTTGAAAACCCCTGAAAACCATAAGAACCCTTAAAAACCTTAAAAACCCTAAAAACCCCTAAAACCCCTAAAACCACCTAAAACTTTAAAAACCCTATAAACCCCAAAAAATGTTAAAAAATTCCGAAAACCCTTTAAAACCCTAAAAAACCTCTAAAAATCCAAAATGACACTAAAAACCACGAAAACCCCTAAAACCCATTAAAAAAACTGAAACCCCAAAAAAACACTCAAAATCCCTAAAAAAACTTAAAAACCTAAAAACCATAAAATTTATAACAATCCACTAAAAATCCATGAAAACGTAAAAAAACCCTTAAAATCATGAAAATCCCCTGAAAACCATAAAAATCCTAAAACCTTAAAAAACTCTCACGTCGCTAGGGTTCCCCTTCGGTTCTTCCTCCTTCCCCCTCTGGCGTGGTCCGACCTCGGTGACCGTGGTTTCGTCTTGGATCAGTGTTGATGGAGGTTTCTCCGATGTGTCATGGCTTCGTTTTTGACCTGGTGGTGGCTTCATTGCGCCTTTCAGCTTTGAAATCTTTCTTCGGTTTCAGATCGCTTGTTACTGGCTCCGGTTCACGCAATGGTGACCCCGACTCTCCTAGATTCAGGATCCTTGTCTGGCATCGGTCGGCATCGGCTTTGTGTGGTCCGAATCTGGTTTTCCAAATCAGTGTTTTCCTTTCGAAATCTGGAGTTTTTTTTGCAGCTTCGAGAGATTAGTGTCAGGCTTGGCATTCCTGATGTCCGATTTGGCATTCCCCTGTCCTCAGGATCTCGTTGCGGCATCCTCGTGCTCATCGCTTCCCTCGGGTTGATTGTTGTCAGCTGCGGTTGGCTCCTCCTAGACTTTGGGTTCCAGTTGCGGACTTGGTTTGGTGTTGGCCCTGTCGCTTCTGGATCTAAATTCCTCGGCCCGACGGCGGTTCTGGTGTGCTTTGGTCTTCTCGGGGTTAGCTCCTATGGCCTGGAGGGGGGAGGCCCGGTGTTCTTCTTTTTCTATTTTCCTACACTGTTGTTCCCTTTCTGTTGGTAATCTATTGTAATGTGTGTTTTTTGTGGTGGTCCCTGCTGGTTGCCGGCCGCTGATTGCTAGAAGATGCTACTGCTTAATGGTTAATGCTGTGATGGTTTTTGGCTTGGGACTGTGGAGGTTGGTGGTTTTGACTTTGTGGTGCTGAAGTTGGGTTGATGAAATTGCTTAAGAAGGTTTTGGTTCTGCTGGATGATAGTTGCTGATTGACGGTTTTGGTGCTGATGGATGCTAGTTACTGATTAGCTGAGAGGTGATGTTGGGGACAATTCTGTTTTTTTGTTTTTTTTGGGTTTGTGTGCTTTTTGGTCTTTCTTTTTGGGGTTTTTTGGGTTTGGGGTTGTAAAGGGTCTTTGGGTGTGGGTTGTTGGACCCCTCCCCTCCCTTGTATGTTGAGTCTTTTCTATAATAAATTTGGGGGGATAGGAAATAGTCTGACCCTCGCATCTTCCTTGCCCTAAAAACCCTAAAATGCATAAAAAATCCTAAAAAATCCTTTAAAATCCATGAAAGCATAAGAAAACCATAAAAACTCACTGAAAACCATAAAACCCCCAAAAACCTTAAAACACTACAAAAACCCATAAAAACCATAAAAACTCTAAACCCCATAAAACCCCTAAAATGTTAAAAAACTCTAAAAAACCTTAAAAACCCTAAAAAACTCAAAAAAACCCTAAACATTCAAAAGACCCTAAATACCCTGAAAACCCTTGAAAACCCCTGAAAATACCTAAAAACCCTAGAAAAATAAAAATCCTAAAAAATTATGAAAACGTAAAAAACCCTTAAAAACCCCTGAAAACCATAAAACCCCCTAAAATCTTAAAAATTACTAAAAACCCTAAATACCACTAAAAACTTTAAAAACCCTTAAAATCCCTAAAAACATTAAAAAACTCAAAAAAAACATTAAAATCCCAAAAAGAACCAAAAAACCCAAAAAACCCTTAAAACCCCTAAAAATACCTGAGGAACACTAAAACCCTGAAAAACACCTGAAAACCATAAAAATCGATAAAAACATAAAAAACCCTAAGAACCCATAAAACCCCTAAAAACAATAAAAACTCAAAAAACACTTAAAACCCCTAAAAACGTTAAAATACTCTTAAAATACTTATAAACCATAAAAACTCAAAAAACCCTAAAACCCAAAAAGACCATAAAAACCTAAAAGACCCTAAAAACCCTTGAAAATAATCTAAAAACCCTCAAAATCCCTAGAAACACTAAAAACCCTAAAAATCATAAAAATACTAAAAAACACCTAAAAAAATTAATAAACCCTAAAAATCCATAAACACCTTCAAAACCACTAAAAACTCCAAAAACCATTAAAACCCCTAAAAATGTTAAAAAAACTCTAAAAACCTTAAAAACCTATAAAAAACTCAATAAAACCCCTAAATCGCTAAAAAGATCCTAAAAACCTTGGAAACCCCTAAAAACCCGAAAATCCCTTGAAAACCCCAAAAAACCTTCAAAATCCCTAAAAATCCTAAAAAACATTAAAAACCCTAAAAATCATTAAAACCCGCTAAAAATCCAAGAAAACATAAAAAAACTAAAAACCCTGAAAAACCCCTAGATACCATAAAAAACCCTAAAACCATAAGACCTTAAAAACCCATAAAACCCCTAAAACCCACTAAAAACTCCAAAAACTCTTAAAACCCTAAAAATGTTTAAAAACTCTAAAAACCCTAAAAACCAAAAGAAACTCAAAAAAACCTTAAAAATCCAAAAAGGTTGAAAAATCCCTGATAAACCCTTAAAACCTAAAAAACATAAAAAACATTAAAACCCCCCTAAAAATCTATGAAAACGTAAAAAACCCTAAAAACCATGAAAACGTAAAAAACCCTAAAAACCATGAAAACCAAAAAAACCAAAAAACCACTTAAAAACCCTAAAAACCCTAAAAACCCATAAAACCCCTAAAAACCACTAAAAACTCTAAAACCCCTTAAGACTCCTAAAATCCCAAAAAGACCCTAAAAACCATAAAAACTCTGATAAACCCTAAAAACTGTAAAAATTCTAAAAACTCCCTAAAACTCCATGAAAATGTTAAGAACCCTAAAAAACCTAAAAACCCCTAAAAAGTATAAAACCCCCTAAAAACCTTGAAAACCCAAAAAACCAATAAAAACTATAAAATCCCCCAAAACACCTAAAAACATTAAAAACTCCAAGAAACCTTAAAAACCCTAAAAAACTCAAAAAACCCATAAAAACTCTAAAAAACCTTAAAAACCCTAAACCCCTAAGAACCCACAAAATCCTTATAACCCCTAAAAACCCTGAAACCATAAAAATACATGAAAATGTAAAAAATTCTAAAAACCCTCAAAACCTCTAGAAAATCATAAAACCCCTAAAAACCTTAAAAATTCCTAAAAACCCATCACAACCCTAAAAACCACTAAAAATAATAATAACCCTTAAACCCCCTAAAACTATTTAAAAACTCTAAAAAAACCATAAAAGCCTAAAAACTCAAGAAAGCCCTAAAACCCGAAAAGACCCTAAAAGCCTAAAAACCTTAAAACCCCCCAAAAACCCCTAAAACCCCTTAAAATCCCTAAAAACCCTAAAAAACCACAAAATTCTTAAAAACCCCTAAAAATCCATGAAAATGGAAGAAATAATAAAAACCCTAAAAACCCACTAAAAACCCTTAAAACCCCTAAAAACATCAACAAACTCTAAAAAACCTTTTTTCAAGGAAAATAGAATATATATATATATATATATATATATATATATATATATATATCGATGGAAGATGAATTAAAAACAAATCACCCAATGGTGAACTGAGATGACCAAAAAACACAAGGTTCAAGGACAAGAAAGCAACCAAAGGAAGAAAAACAAAAAAACACATGGAATACCCATGGAGGAAGAGGAAAACAAGAAAGAAAAAGAATGGACCTATCCAAAATCCATGAGAAGCTGAAAACCCAAGATATGGGAAGCCGACACCACCAAGAGCACATGAGCCAAAAGTGATCCCAGTGAGCCACCCACAAGCCAAACTATCAAGAAGTTGGGACTACCATAGGGGAACATGAGCCAAGCAGATAGGATGGCAGTACCACCAATAAGATTACATGAACCAGTAACAAAAAACAAGACCAACAAGCATCTGAACCAAGAGAAGACAACAAAAACGAATGCCAATTTTCCACACACCAAGAGGCCAGAAGCCCCCTGTGATAAACATCACACATTGTCGCACGAGCACCGCAAGGAATTACCACCAAGAGGAAGGCAGAAACCACACAACCAAGGAGATCCATCAAAGAAGGACCACCCAATAAGGAAAACACCACAAGGAACAAAAAAACCAGTTCATGCACCCGAACACGCATGCACGCACACACACCCACCTGAACACACGTGCACACACACGCACATGCACACACACACACGCACACACACCCTCACATGCACACACCACCACCCATCGCACCACACCACCAAATAGAAACACACATAAAACTGACCCTAAAACCACTGGAACCAAGACAGCCCACCAGTCCAACAAAAAGCAACACAACAGTACACTAAGCAGGCCAACTAGCATCCAATTAACACACTGGAACAACCTGCACCCTACACCCTACCCTCCCAATTTCATCCCTACAACCTAGACATCCCATTATCTAGTTGTACCCCAACCCTCCAGACACCCAAACCAGTAGCCATCACACCCAACCAACCGAAGAAAGAAAACTCCCACCCAATACCACCATAATGAACAACATCCGTAACAATAAAGCAGTCAATAGATGACCATCCATCAGCCACCAAGCTCCTTGGAATCCTCTGAAAGATTCCCATGAATCCCAAGACCTACCACCTCAATAATTGATCCAGAAAGAAACTACAACAACCCCCACTGAACACGAGTCCAGTCCAATAGCACATCCAGCCAAATATCCTTGCACAGAACCCAGAACAACAGTAAAAAAAGGAACCTAGCAAGCATCCAAGCACTGAATACCGTCCTTCATCTATCCCAATATCCCTACACCCAAACAACCCTCAAACACCATAACACACCTTCAAAGAAGCCCCAGATCCAGCCAGGACCACATCTCAACCCAACAGCCACACCTTACAACTCAGAACCGTACTGGAATCTCCCTAAGAGGACAACAACGCAATGCCACCAGCTTGAAAACAAGAATATTTCAACCCACAACACCGCAACAACATCCATCCACACCAATAGTGAAATAAGTATCCCAAAAGAAACCACCCATTGAGCCAAGGTACAATAAGAAACTAAAGCAAATCAACCCATCTGAAACCACAAACCGAACAAAAAGAACCTACACCGGTCACTACGTGCCAACCACCCCTACCCTTACCAACCAGCATGAGAAGGATCCTAACTTGAAACACCAGTAGCTCCACCACCCACATGAAACTAGCCATCTACAACCTGAACAATATCACAACTAGCCACCAATAAAACCCCAGCAACCAGCAACACTATCCAAGCCAACACTGCCCACCCAAGTAGCGGAAAAACACCTCCGGTACACCAGACAACCAGAGCCACCCTCCAGTACTTGTAGCACAACTCCCCCATTCACTCGCAACACTATATCCACACTCCATCAGCCCTGGAATAGCAATAAAAACCACCATCCAACCCCAAAACCATCCAAAAGAAACTAGGTCAACAACCCAAGTACCAACAGCAACCAAGAAACCCACAACACATCCCTACTCCAACAAGACCACCACAAGCCAAGAAAAATCCCAACCAAACTGCAAATCCCCTGCAAAGTCCTAGCATTTAAAGCCTCCATCCTAAAGTAAATCATTCCAAAATCCCCAAGAAATAGCAAAAAAAAAGCAACCCATAACACACCAACAAACCAGCTCCAGAATCAATGACCCCCCAAGCAAGGAGCTCAGGAGATTTCCTCTACAAACCAAATCACGATTAACCTTGGTATTTGGAAACTTATTTCATGAGAAAATCTTGGAATGAAGAATCATATCAAATTTGTACCAAATGAGGATACCATAATGAGGGGAAGAACCATACAACCTAGAATTCCTCTCCTTCCAAATAGAATACACCATAGCAACCAACCCAATCCTTCCTAAAACACTCCTCAATGAATCATTCTAAGATAAATTTTTATACTAAGAAATGATGTCTGAAAAGTAAGTAACAGAAAAATCAACAATTAAGAGGCCTAAAAAGAGAACAAAAGCTTCCTAGACATCCCACAGTTGAAAAAAATGGTCAATATCCTCAGCATCGAACTCACAAAGAAAGAACCTATTAGGAAAGGATAACCCCCTCCTCTACAATATATATTGAGTAAGAAAGTGATTAAGAACCCATAATAGATAATGAAAGAGTACCTAGTAGGGATGAAGCGATTCCAAACCAGAAAAAAACAAGGCACTGTAGAAGATTTCACCCTCAATTCATCCCAGACAAGATGAAGGGAAATGTTGGTATATCCATTCTAAATAATCCTATCCAAGTCCACTTTAGGATCAAAAAAAGAAATAATCTCCTACCTAATATCTCGGAGTCAGTACAAACAACGAGTGGAAAATCCTAATAAATATTAAAAATGATATCAGCTACTGAAGAAAATTTGGCTAGCCCCAAATAATAAATAATGTGATTATTAGTAGATAAGAAAATAGAGCCTATAGGAAGCTAAGAATCAAACAAGAGAGAGATTCTCGAATCATTCCCAACAAAAAAGGAAATATGGTTCTTGAGAAGATCCCAAATACCCAAAAACTTCCTCCAAGTCCATGAGCAATTCCATGGGACTTTGGCCACCCAAAATCTTAGTGTGACAAAGAAGAAAAATTTGGGGCCAATCCACCCAAATAGAAGATAAGGATAGATTGCAAAGATCCTAGTCATGTATACCCATGGAAGCCTTATTGCAATACTCAACACGCTTTATTCCAAATCCACCCTCATCTTTTGTTTTAGCAACCAAGTCCCAATCCAATTTAGCTCTGGAGACAACAAGATAAGGGCCCTTCCAAAGAAAACTCCTTAATTTAGCCTTAATGGACTTCACAAATTTCTAAGGAAGAATAAAGTGCCAACACCAATAGGACTGCATACTAAAAAATATATTGGACAAGCTACAAACGACCCGCAAAAGAAAGAAATTTACTCATACAAACCTTAATTATTCTGACAATATTCTCCGCCAAGATAACATAGTTCACTACTCTTAATTTGGTAGTGATAAGAGGAACTCCAAGATAGAAAATGGGAAGGGATCCACATTTAATACCCATTGCAGATTCAATGTTATTCTGAACCTCTATAGTGACTCCAGTCGAGAACATAATAGATTTTGAAAAATTAACAGTCAACCCAGACAAGGAAGAAAAATATCCAGGGCATTCTTCAAAATTGAAACAAAATCCAAGTTTCCAAACAAAAAAAAAGATGGTCATCCGCAAAACAAAGATGAGAAATAGCAATCTTATCACAACGCCAATAAAATTTAAATGAACTGGAGGCTGAAATAATAGATTCCAAAATGCATGAAAAGACCTATAGGAAAATTACAAAGAGAAAGGGAGAAAGCATATCCTCTTTCCTCAACCCTCTCTTCCCAGGAAATAGCCTTGCAAACCACCATTAATATTCACAGTAAACATAGGTCTAGAAACACACATTTTTATCCATGATGGAAATCTAGCTAAGAAACCAAGAAGATCCAGAGTGTCCTAGATGAAATCCCATCTAACATAATAAAAATCCTCAAATAAATCAATTTTAAAGGCATAATGGTGAACCCTATAATCTAGATGACAACCCCACACCAAATCCTACGCAATCAAGATATTATCAGAAATATGCCTCCCTTGAATAAAGGTCGATTGGGCCTTGTTGATTCAAGAAGAAAGAACCAACTTAATTATGGCTACTAGAATCTTTGAAATGCACTTTTAGATCACATTATAGCAAGAGATATGTCTAAAATTAGCGAGGGAACTGGCATTCAGGACTTTAGAAATCTTGGAGATGATCAAACCTCTAGCCTCCCACAACATCTTCCTAGATCTGAAAAATTCAATCATCACTTCAGAAACCTCTGGACCAACCACACACCATGCCCTATAGAAAAACCCTAAAAACCATTGAAAAACCTTAAAACCCCTCAAAATCACTAAAAACATTGAAAAACCATAAAACCATAAAAATCCTAGAAAACCCTAGAAATCCATGAAAACGTAAAAAACCTTGAAAACCATAAAAAACCCCTAAAACCATAAAAACCCCTAAAAACATTAAAAACCCCTAAACACCCATAAAAACCCAAAAAACCACGAAAACTCTAAAAACACTTAAAACCCCTAAAAACGTTAAAAAATCTAAAAAAACTTAAAAACCCTAAGAAACTAAAAAAAACCTAAATACCCAAAAAGACCCTCAAAACCATGAAAACACCTAAAACCTATAAAATATCAGAAAACTATAAAATATATAAAAACCATAAAAATCTAAAAAACCCCTAAAAATCCATGAAAACGAAAAAAACACTAAAACCCTAACAAACCCCTAAAAACCAAAAAAACACCTAAAAACCTTAAAAACCCATAAAAAGCCTATAAACCACTAAAACTCAAAAAACCCTTAAAACCCATAAATTTTTAAAAACTCTAAAAAACCTCAAAACCCCTAAAAACTAAAAAAACCCTAAAAACCCAAAAGACCCTAAAAACCCTGAAAACCCTAAAACCTATAAAACCCATGAAACTCTTTAAATCCCTAAAAACCCTAAAAACCCTGAAAATCTAAAAAATACCCTAAAACCTTAAAAAACCCATAAAACCCTAAAAACCCACTAAAAACTCTAAAAACTCTTAAAACCACTAAAAATGTTAAAAAACTCTAAAAAACCTTAACAACCCTAAAAAACTCAAAAAAAAACAAAAAATCCCCAAAAGACCCTAAAATTCTTGAAAACCCCTAAAACCATAAAAAAAACCCCTAGAAAAACCCTAAAAATCCTAAAAATCCTTAAAAACCCAAATAAATCCTAAAAATTAGAAAAACCCTAAAAACCATAAAAATCAATGAAAACGTAAAAAAACCCTAAAAACCCTGAAAACCCCCTAGAAACCCTAAAGACCCATAAAAACCTTACAAACCCTAAAAACCTATAAAAAATCTAAACCACTAAAAAATATAAACAAACCCCCGAAAACCCCTAAAAACTCATCAAAATCTCTAAAACCCCAAAAAAAACCTAAAACCCCTTAAAAATCCTAAAAGACCCTAAAAATCCATGAGAATGTAAAAAAACCCTAAAAACCTTGAAAACCCCATGAAAACCATAAAAACCTTTAAAAACACTAAAAAACCATAAAAACCCAAAAACCACTAAAAACTATAAAACCCCTCGAAACCCCTAAAAACTTTTAAAAACTCTAAAAAACCTTAAAAATCCAAAAAAAATCAAATACCCTAAAAACCCAAAAAGTCCATAAAAACACTAAAAAACCCTAAAACCCCTAAAAACTAAAAAAAATCCTAAAACCCCTAAAAATCATTGAAAATATAAAAAACCCTAAAACCCCAAAAAATACCCTAAGAACCATAAAACCCATAAAACCTAAAAACCAATAAAACCCCCAAAACAACAAAAAACTCTAAAAACCCTCAAAACCCCTAAAAACATTAAAAACACTAAAAAACCATAAAACCCCGAAAAGAACTCAAAAGACCCCTAAAATGAAAAATGACCCTAAAAACCCTAAAAAACCTCAAAGTCCAAAAAATTACTAAAAACCATAAAAACCATAAAAACCCTAAAAATCCCTAAAAATCTCTAAAAATGTAAAAACCGCTAAAACCCAAAAGGACCCCTAGAAAACACTAAAAACCAACAAATTTCCTAAAACCCCAAAAAAACCTTAAAAACCTGTAAAAATCCTAAAGAAATCCTTAAAATACAAAAAAAATATAAAAACACCTAAAAACCCTAAAAAACCCCTAAAAACCCTAAAAACCCATAGAAACATTAAAACCCTTAAAAACCCATAAAACCCTAAAAATCACTAAAAACTCTAAAAACCCTTAAAACCCCTAAACACGTTAAACACTTTAAAAACCTGTAAATACCATAAAAACTAAAAAAAAACCCTAATAACCCTAACAGACCCTAAAGCCCCTAAAAACCAATAAAAACCCTCAAAACCCATAAAACTCCTAAAAACCCAAAAAACCATAAATATCCTAAAAAACCCTAAAAATCCAGGAAAACTTAAAAACCCCAAAAAACCCAGAAAACCCCTGAAAACCAAAAAAACCCTTAAAAACCTTAGAAACCCTAAAAATCCATAAAAACCTAAAAACCTGCTAAAAATCCTTAATACTATAAAAACGTTAAAAACTCTAAAAAACTTTAAAAACCCTAAAAAACTAAAAAAAACACTAAAATCCCAGGAGACCCTAAAACCCCCTAAAACCCTTGAAAAACCCTAAAAACTCTCAAAATCCACCAAAACCTTAAAAACCTATAAAAACAATAAAAATCCAAAAAAAACCCCTAAAAGTACATGAAAACATAAAAAGCCTAAAAAGCCTAAAAAACCCTTAAAAACCATAAAACCCCTAAAAACCTTAACCCCCCCCTAAATACCCATAAAACCTTAAAACACCAATAAAAACTCCAAAAACCCTTTAAACCCCTAAAATGTTAAAAAACTCTAAAAAACCTTGAAAACAGTAAGAAAAACAAAAAACCCCTAAAAAACCCCCAAAAGACCCTAAAAACCCTGAAAACCACTAAAAACACTAAAAACCCCTTAGAACCACTAAAACCCTCAAAATACCTAAATCCCCAAAAAACCCCAAAAACCACAAAAATATTAAAAAACCCCTAAAAATCCATAAAAACGTAAAAAACTCAAAAATCCCTAAAACCCCCTAAAAACCGTAAAACCTTAAAAACCCATAAAACCCTTTAAAACCAATAAAATCTCTAAAAACCCTTAAAAACCTTGAAATTTTTAAAAACTCTTAAAAACCTAAAAACCGCTAAAAAATAAATAAAAAACCCTAAAACCCAAAAAGACCCTAAAAACTTGAAAATCCCTAAAAAACCCTAAAACAAGAAAACCCTCAAAATCCCTAAAAAATTCCAAAAAACCCATAAAACTCCTAAATTCATAAAAACCATAAAACCCCATAAAAACCTTAAAACCCATTAAAACTCTAAAACCCCATAAAAACCCCTAAAAACATTAAAAAAACTCTAAAAACCTTAAAACTGTAAAAAACAAAAAAAACCCATAAAACCCCCAAAGCCCCTAAAAATCATGAAAACACTAAAAACACCCTGAAAACCCCTAAAACCCCTCAAAATCCCTAAAACCCCGAAAAACCATAAAAATCCTAAAAAACTCCTAAAAATCCATGAAAAATAAAAAAACCCCAAAATCCCTAGAAAACTCTAGAAAATTATAAAAAACCATAAAAACCTTAAAAACCCCCAAACCCCATAAAACCCGAAAAAACTAAAATCCCTAAATACCCTTAAAACCCCTAAAAACCTTAAAAAACTCTAAAAGCCTTAAAACCCTAAAACCTAAAAAAACCCCTAAAACCCCCAAAACACCCTAAAAACCCTAAAAACCCATAAAACCCCTAAAACCCATGGAAAACCCCTAAAACCCCTCAAAATCCTAAAAACCCTAAAAACCATAAAAAATCATAAAAAACCCTAAATATCCAGGAAAATGTAAAAAACCCTAAATAACCCTTGAAACCCATAAAACCCCCTAAAAACACTAAAAACCCAAAAACCCCATAAAACACTAAAAACCCACTAAAAACACTGAAAACCTTTAAAACCCCAAAGAATGTCAAAAAACCCCAAAAACCATAAACCACTAAAAAGTCAAAAAAACCCTAAAAACCAAAAACCTCCTAAAACTCAAAAAAAATCCAACAACCCTAAAAAGCCCTAAAAATATTCGAAACCCTCAAAATCCATAAAACCACTAAAAACCCTAAAAACTACAAAAATCCTAAAAAACCCCAAAAAATATATCAAAATGTAAAAAACTCTAAAAACCCAAAAAGAACCCTGAAAATTATAAAAACCCATAAAAACCTTAAAAGGCCTAAAAACCTAAAAAACCTTAAAAACTACTAAAAAATATAAAAACCCTTTAAACCCCTAAAAATTATAAGATAAACACTAAAAACATTAAAAAATCAAACAAAGAATCTAAAACCCAAAAAAGATCCTAAAAACACTCAAAAAAATAAAAACACCTGAAAAACCCTAAACCCTCAAAATCTCTAAAACCCTAAAAAACCTAAAAACCAAGAATATCTAACAAAACTGATAAAAATCCATGAAAACATAAAAAACCCAAAAAACACTGAAAATCAACTGAGAACCATAGACCCCCTAAAAACATTAAAAAACCCTAAAAACCCATAAAAACCCTAAAAACCCACTAAAAATCTAAAAAACCTTAAAACCCCTAAAAACATTAAAAACACTAAAAACCTTAAAAAACCTAAAAACCCCAAAAGACCCTAAGAACTTTGAAAGCCCCTAAAAACCCAAAAAATCCCTAAAAACCCTCAAAATACCAAAATATCCTAAACCCCCTAAAAAACCTAAAAATCCTAAAAATCCCCTAAAAATTCATTAAAACATAAAATCTCTAAAAACCCAGAAAAACCACTGAAAACAATAAAAAACCCTAAAACCCATTTAAACTTTAAAAACCCATAAAACCCCTAAAATCACTAAACACTCTAAAATCCCTTAAAAACCTTAAAATTTTTAAAAAACTATAAAAACACTTAAAACTAATAAAAAACTAAAAAAACCCCTTAAACCTTGAAAACCCCTCAAAACCAGAAAAAACCCTAAAACCCCTGAAAACCTATAAAACCCCTCAGAATCCCTAAAAATCTAAAAATCCCTAAAAACCATAAAAATCCTAAAAAACTGCTAAAAATCCTTGAAAACATAAAAAACCCTAAAACCCCTAAAAAACCCTGAAAACCATAAAATCCCCTAAAACCTTAAAAAACCCAAAAACCAATTAAAAACCCTGAAACCCCACTAAAAACTCTAAAAACCCTTAAAACCCCTAAAATGTTAAAAAGCTCTAAAAACATTTAAAACCCAAAAAAATAAAAAAAATAAAACCTAAAAACTATAAGGACCCTAAAAACATTGAAAACCCCTAAAACCCTGAAAACCCATAAAAACCCAAATAACTCATAAAACCCCTAAAAATAAAAATAGCTAAAAACCCAAAAAACCCTAAAATCCATAAAAATCATAAAACCCCCAAAAAATACATGAAAACATAAAAACCCTAAAAACCCAAGAAGACCCCTCAAACCCATAAAAACCTTTAAAACCCAAACCCCATAAAAACCGTAAATCTACTAAAATCTCTAAAAACCCTTAAACCCCTAAAAACAATAAAAAATCTAAAAATATTTAAACCCTAAAAACTCAAAAAAAACCCTAAAACCCCCAAAAGACCCTAAAACCCTAAAAACCCTAAAACCCTTGAAAATCCTAAAACCCTCAAAATCCATAAATACCTAAAAACCATAAAAACCATAAAAATTCTAAAAACCCCTAAAAATCCATGAAATCATAAAAAACCCTAAAAATTCTCAAAGACCCCTGAAAACCATAAAAACTCTAAAAAACTTAAAAAACCCTAAAACCCAATAAAAGACCTTAAAACCACTAAAACTCTAAAACCCTTTAAAACCCTAACAATGTTAAAAAACCTTAAAAACCCTTAAAAATCCAAAAAAACTCTATGAAAACTCTAGGAACCAAAAAGACCCTAAAAACCCTGTGATGCAAGATACACGAGGTGGACCTATCTTCACGGTGTAGTGCAGCGGATGACGGATATGGTTCAAGGCTGAGTGGAGGATAATGGAGTTGGATACTGGAAGAAAATAGTCAATCAATGCTATATGGAGTGTGACCTACAACTTAGACAACACACTCAAGAGAGGGATGTGATGATGAATCCACACAACAACGCACTTGAATTGAGGCACGAAATTGGGGGATTTGTGATCATGGATCACCAATCTAACTTATAGATTGATAGGGAAATAATGAACAATATCAAGGGAAGAAAATAAAAATCCTCAAAATGGAGAGAATAAACTCACAGAGTTTCACTAATGCAAACTTGAATCAGAATACAATGTCATGAGGTGGAAATTTATAGCCAAGTGGTGACATAAAAGTTTAAGGTCCTAATACCCTAAAGTCATCAATTTTATTGCTACCTTGTCCCCTTAAATTAAAAATTAAAAATTTAATAATGACTTTTAGGAAAGGTTGAACGTGTATTTCCACTCATGGCCCATCAGATTTGACTTTGAGTATCCAGCCCACTGGATTTGACTTTGGTGTCCAAAGATGCCAATATAGAATTCTCCATGTGTTCAAGGCTTACAAAATTAATGAAACCATGTGTGAAAATCTTTAAACATCATTTTTATCCTTGAATAAGTGAGATAATAGGACCACTTTCTCTATCCATGGAAGGCAAGATCCATTTAGCCTTTAATAAAGTAAGATGGGAACTCATTATAGCATTCAACCTCATTAATCTCCCTCGTGTCATCTGACCTTACAAATCCAACTCCTCCACCAGAGAAATTGACTTGGTTCCTTCAACGTGGTTCTCATCACCCCCTCTTAAAAAGGATTATTCCTTGAATCTTCATCCTCTACAACCAAAAATGGAGAAAGATCAGAAACATTTAAAGTGGAAATTACACCATACTCACCTAGCAGAGCTATCTTTTAAGCATTGTTGTTAATATTCTTGAGCACTCAGAAAGGTCTTTCTCCACAAGGCATGAGTTTTGATTTCCACTTGTTGGGAAATCTTTCCTTCCACATATGAATCCAGACCAAGTCACCGATTTCAAACAACACTTTCTTGCAACCTTTGTTTGCACGATCAACATATTTTTTGGTCATTCACTTGATATTTTTCTTTTCCTTTTCATGGAGTTTATTAATGAATTTAGTATGCCCTTTCGCATCCATATTAGTTGATTCCTACATGGGAAAAGATACTAGATAAATAGGGGAAGGGGGTTAAAGCCATAAACAATTTCAAATGGGGAATAATGAGTAGTGGAATGCTTGGACCAGTTATATGTGAATTCTATATGTGGAAGACACTCCTCCCAATTCTTTATATTATTCTTAATAATTGTCTGCAAAAGGGATGATAGTCTCTGATTCACCACCTATATTTTTCCATCAGTTTGTGGATGACAAGTAGTAGAGAATAGTGACTTTGTACCCAGTTTTCCTCATTCAGGTTGTTGGTATAACCTCCTCCTTTTTTAGACATAATCAAAATCACCATCAAAGTTTTCCATCTCCTCCTCCATGAAGTGGGGGTACTGTGGTGCCAGAGTGTGTCGTGGGTTTTCATGGATCATCCAAGGTCTTGGTTGATTTTACAGGTTGTTGATCCTCTTAGGTAGCACCTCCAACATCCTATCAAGAAGCTTCTAAAAATGTCTCAACAAAGCTTTCATTTAGAGAGGTGTATCTTATGATACGGTAGATCTACTTTGACTTCCTTCATCGCTAGCATGAGAAATTATCTTCCCATGATCTTCTACCATGATATATTACAAAAAAATAAACACACATGGGGAGAAACACACATAATTATACACACACTCACACACACGAAGACACACACACACACAAGATATACACACTCAGACACTCAAGATGTACACAATGATGCACACAAGTTACACACTCACACACAAAATATATACACCCTCACACACACAAGATGTACACACTCATGCCTGTAAGGATATACACTCACACATGCAATATATACACATTCACACACACAAAGATACACACTCACACACACACATGATATAAACACACACACAAAGATATATTATTTAATTTCTCTCCACTCTCAACACTCATTTCAAATCTCTAGCTCTAATGAAATCTAATACCTTGTATGGGGCGATCACATGCCAAAAATCCTTACTAAATCAAGATCATATTAGAGGATGTTCTAACACAACCCGTTTGAGTGGTAAAAGGTAAAAAAATGGTAAATGGTGGAAAAGAGGGTAGAAATATGGGTAAATTTGAAGAAGGGGTAGAAAAGTGGTATGTGGGTTTTGCCTGATTTTGAAAGATAAAAAAATTTAATAAAAATATGATCCAAAATTGATTTGGTGATGAAGTAAAAATGAAGTAGAAAGTGATGTATGTAAATGGAAAGTGCTAATAATGTAAAGCATGAAGAAGTAATTGTATCCGCTTTTTTTATTTCTCTTTTTTTGTAAAATCTACCTAAAAAGTATCCTGCATAGTGTTTTAAAGCACAATATGATGAACAGAGAGTAAGAAAATTTTATTTTGAACTCAATCAAATAAAAGAAGTGCTTAATTTTAAAAAGAACAAAATGATGATTTGAGAATTTTTTTTGATACAAATCACATATAGTGAATTAAATGTGAAAAGAAGATGAATGAATAATTGGCTCAATGTAAAAATATTTCAATCTTGCACAACATAGGCCAATTCTATAGGTTTTTCAAAGATAAATGGTTTTTAATGGGTGGATAATAAGTAAAGATGAGAAGGATAGTGTATATATAGGATAGAAAAAGGGTGAAAGATGCATGTCGAGTCAATCAGAGCACTTATACCAACTGATTCAAGAAGCACGGAGTGGCCCAATCTTCACTTTGTAGGGCTGTGGATGACGGATACGGTTCAGGGATAAGTGGAGAATGATTGTGTTGGATGGTGGAATCAAGTATTCAACCAACACTATATGGAGTGTGACCCACTACTTAGACAACACGCTCATGGGAGGAATGTGATGACCAATCCACGCAATAATGCACTTGGGATGAGGCACTAAATTGGGGGCTTTGTGATCTTGGATCACCAATATAACTTGTATATTGACAAGGAAAGAATACACAAGAGCAAGGGAAGAAAATAACGATCCTAAAAATGGAGAAAATAAACTCACAAAGTTTCACTAATGAAAACTTGAATCAGAATAAAATTCCATGAGGTGTCTATTTATAGTCAAGGGGTGACATAAAAGGTCAAGGTCCTAATACCCTAAAGTCATAAATCCCATTCCTACCCTGTACCCTTAAAGTCAAAAAGTTAAAGTCTAAAAATGAATTTTAGGAAAAATAGCACATTTCTTTCCACCCATAGCCCACCGAATTTGACTTTGAGTACCTAGACCACCGGATTTGACTTTGGTGGCCAAAGATGCCAATCTAAATTCTCCATGCGGGCAAGGCTTCCAAAATTAATGAAACCATGTGGTCCAAGCTTTAAACATTATGTTTTTCCTTGAATAAGTGAGATAATAGGCCCATTTTCTCAATCCATGCAAGGCATGATTCATTGGGCCATTACTGAAGCGAGATGGGCGCTCATTGTAGCATTCAACCTCTTTAATCTCCCATGCGTCATCAAGGTTTGGAATAACTCCTCCACCTGGGAAATTGACTTGTTTCCTTCGACATAGTTCTCATCATCCTGAGAACCCCTAAAACCCCTAAATACCCCAAAAAACACCAAAAAAATCATCAAAATCCCTAAAAATCCTAAAAGATCCAAAAAATCATAAAATCCAAAAAACCCCTAAAAATCCATAAAAACGTAAAAAAACTAAAAAACCCTGAAACAACCTATAAACTATAAAACCCCTAATAACCATAAAAACCCTAAAACCCCATTAAAACCTTAAAAACCACTAAAAACCCTAAAATCCCTTAAAACCCCTAAAAACATTAAAAAAACTCTAAAAAATCTTTAAATCCTTAAAAACTCAAAAAACACAAACGACCCTAAAAACTATAAAATACCCTAAAACCCCTAAAACCCTCAAAATCCCTAAAAACCCAAAAAACCCAAAAAACCATAAAAATCATAAAATCCTATAACAATCCATGAAAATTTAAAATACCCAAAAAAACCCTGAAAAATTCCTAAAAACCATAAAACCACTAAAAATCTTAAAATTAAATAAAAAACCATAAAAACCGTAAAAAACCACTAAAAACTCTAAAAATTCTAAAAAAGTTAAAGAATTTTGAAAACCTTAAAAACCCTAAAAAACTAAAAAAAACCCTAAAAACCCAAAAGGCCCTAAAAACCGTGAAAAAATCTAAAAACCTGACAACCCTTGAAAACCCCTAAACACCCTCAAAAACCCTAAAAACCATAAAAAATCCTAAAAATCATAAAAACCTAAAAAACCACTAAAAATCCATGAAAACGTAAAAAATCCAAAAACCCTAAAAAACATAAAAACCCAAGAAATCCTTAAAAATGTCTAAAAATCCCAAAAGACCCTAAAACCCCTAAAACCCCTAAAAACATTAAAAACTCCAAAAACATTAACAACCGTAAAAAACTCAAAAAAACCCCCTAAAAATACAAAAAATCCCTAAAAACCCTAAAAGGCCCTAAAACCCCTGAAAATCCATAAAACCCCTCAAAATCCCTAAAAACCCTAAAACCCCTTAAAACCCATAAAATTCCTAAAAATCCCTAAAAATCCATGGAAACATAAAAAACTCTAAAAACCCCTGAAAACCATAAAAACCCATAAAACCTTTAAAATCCCTAAAAACCTATAAAAACCCTAAACAACCAATAAAAACTCTAAAAACCCTTAAGAACCCTAAAAATATAAAAAAACTCTAAAAACCTTAAAACCCCAAAAAAAATCAAAAAAACCCAAAAGGACCCTAAAAACATTGAAAATCCCTAAAACACTAAAAACCCTTGAAAAACAATAAAAACATTCAAAATCCGAAAAAAATCCTAAAAACCATAAAAATTATAAAAACCCCAAAAAATCAATGAAAATGTAAAAAAACCCTAAAACCCCGAAAAACTCCTAAAAACCATAAAAACCCAAAAATACCTTAAAACCCCTAAAAACAATAAAAAGACTGAAAACCACTAAAAACTCTAAAACCGTTAAAACCCCTAAAAACATTAAACAAACTCAAAAAACCTTGAAAACCCTAAAAAATTCAAATAAAACCCTAAAACCCCACAAAATCCCTAAAAACCCAAAAAAAACCCTAAAACACATAAAAATCTTTAAAATCCCATAAAAATCAATGAAAATGTAAAATCCCATAAAAACCTTGAAAAAACCCTAAAAACCATAAAGGCCCCTAAAAACCTTAAAACCCTAAAACCCTAAAAACCCATTAAAAACTCAAAAAACCCTAAAACCCTTAAAACGTTTAAAAACTCTAGAAAGTTTTAAAACCCTAAAAAATCAAAAGACACTAAAAACCCAGAAAAGACCTAAAAACCCTAAAACCCAAAAAACCCTTGAGAAATGCTAAAACCCCTAAAAATACCTAAAAACTCTAAAAAACCATGGAAACATAAAAAACCATCAAAACCCTAAAAACCCCATGAAAATCATAAAACCCCTAAAAACCATAAAAAACACTAAAAAACCCTAAAAGGACTAAAAACTCTAAAAACCCTTTAAACCCCTAAAAATGTTAAAACCCTCTAAAAAACCGTAAAACTCAAACCCCCCCCCCTAAAAATCCAAAAAAGAAATGAAAAACCCTAAAAACCTATGAAAAATGGGTAAACCCCTAAAAATCCCTAAAAACCCTAAAAACCCCACAAACAATAAAAATCCTAAAACCTGCTAAAAATCCATGAAAATGTAAAAACCCCTAAAAACCCCAACCCCCCCCCCCTAAAAACCATAAAAACCACTAAAAACCTTAAAAAACCTTAAAACCCCATAAAACCACTAAAACTCTTAAAATCATGAAATCCTCAAAATGTTAAAAAACTATAAAAACCTTAAAAAAACTCAAAAAAATGTTGAAACCCAAAACGACCCTCAAAACCCCTAAAAACCCTCGAAAAACCCTAAAACCCTCAAAATCACTAAAAACCCTTAAAATCCCTAAAAAACACAAAAATTATAAAACCCCATAAAATCCATGAAAATGTAAAAACCCTTAAAAACAAGAAAACCCCTAAAAAACATAAAAACCCATAAAAGCCCATAAAAACCCATAAAAACCCTAAAAACACAGTAAAAAAATCCCAAAAACATTAAAATCCCTAGAAACGTTAAAAACTCTAAAAAACTATAAAACCCCAAAAAAATCAAAAAACCCCTAAAAACCCAAAAGACTCTAAAAACCCTAAAAACCCCTAAAACCCATGAAAACCCTAAAAATCATCAAAATCGATAAAAACCCAAATAATCCTAAAAACTATAAAAATCCTAAAAACCCTCTAAAATTCCATGAAAACGTAAAAACCCTAAAAACCCTGAAACCACATGAAAACCATAAAAACCCCTAAAAACCTTAAAAAACCCTAAAAACTCATAAAAACCATAATACCCACTGAAAACTATAAAAACCCTTCAAACCCTTAAAAACATTAAAAAACCCTAAAACCCTTAAAAATCCTAAAAAAATCAAACAAATCCCTAAAAACATAAAAAACTCCTAAAAACACTGAAAACCCCTGAAAACCCTAAACCCTGCCTGAAAAACCCTAAAATCCCTCAAAATCCCAAAAAACCAAAAAAAGCCCAAAAAAACCATAAAAATCCTAAAAAGCTACTAAAATTCCATGAAAACATAATAAAACCCAAAAACAATGAAAATCCCCCAAAAACCATAAAAACCCCTAAAAACCTTAAAAAACCTAAAAACCCAAAAAAACCACTAAAACCCCTAGAAACGTTGAAAAACTCTAAAAACTTAAAACCCTAAAAAACCCAAAAAAAACTAAAACCCCAAAAAGACCCTAAAACCCATGAAAACCCTTAAAAACCCGAAAACCCTTGAAAACCCTAAAAATCCATAAAAACTAAAAAACCTAAAAAACCCCTAAAAATCCATGAAACATAAAAAACCATAAAAACCCTGAGAAACCCCTAAAACAAAAAAACACCTAAAAACCTAAAAACCCTTAAAAACCCTAAAAACCATAAAACCCATAAAAACCTTAAAAATTCCTAAAAACCCAAAAAGTCCCTCAAAATCCAGAAAACCCCTAAAAACACTCAAAATCCCTAAAAATCCTTAAAAACCCTAAAAACCTCAAAAACCATAAAAATACTAAAAAACCATAAAATCCATGATAATCTAAAAACCCTACAAACCCCCTGAAAACCATAGAAAACCTAAAAAACCTAAAAAAAACTCTAAAAACCCACTAGCAACTCTAAAAACCCTTAAAACCACTAAAAACGTTAAAAAATTCTAAAAAACCTTTAAAACCCCAAAAAACTCAACCCCGCCCCCCAAAAAAAATCCAAAAAGACCTTACAAACCCGAAAAATCCATTAAAACCCTAAAAAACCTCACAATTCCTAAAAACCTGAAAAAAACCCTAAAACCCATAAAAACCTTGCAAAAACTCTAAAAATCTATGGAAATGTAAAAAACCCTAAAAACCCTTTAAAATCACTGAAAACCATAAAACCCCTAAAAACCATAAAAACCCTAAAACCCTATAAAAACCCCAAACAACCACTAAAAACTATAAAAACCCTTGAGATCCCAAAAATTGTCAAAAAACTCTAGAAAACCCTTAAAAACCCTAAAAATCCTAAAAAATGCCCTAAAAATTCAAAAAAACCCAATGAACATTGAAAAAACTAAAAAACCCTAAAAACATCAAAATCCCAAAAAACCCTAAAAAAGCTTAAAAACAATAAAAATCCTAAACCCCCTAAAAATCCATAAATTTGTAAAAAAACCCAAAAACCCTTAAATCACCCTGAAAACCATAAAACCCCTAAAACCTCAAAACCCCTAAAAACCCATAAAAAACTAAAACCCACTAAAAACTCAACAAACCTAAAAAACCCCTAAAAATATTAAAAAACTCCAAAAAAACCTTGAAAACCGTAAAAAAATAAAAAAAACCCTAAATACCCAAAAGACCCTAAAACCCTAAAGACCCTAAAACCCCTAAAAACCCCTAAAACCCCCTAAAACCCCTCGAAACCCCTAAAAACCCAGAAAACCTCTACAATGTCCTAAAAAACCTTTAAAATCAATGAAAACATAAAAAAAACCCTAAAACCCTGAAAACTTCTAAAAAGCTTAAAAACCCCATTGAAAACTCTAAAACCCCATAAAACCCCTAAAATGAAAAAAAAAACTCTAAAAAACCTTAAAAACCTAAAAACCTAAAAATACCCTAAAACCCCTGAAAAGCACAAAACACCCCCTCAAAATACCTAAAAACTCTAAAACCCTAAAAACCATAAAAATACTAAAAACCCTCAAAAACCATGAAAACATAAAAAACCCTAAAAAACCTGAAAATCCCCTGAAAACCCATAAAAACCCTAAAAACCCCATAAAACCCCATAAAAACCTAAAAACCCTAAAAACCCTTGAAAACGCTAAAAACTCTAAAAATCCCTAAAAACACAAAAAACCTTAAAAACCATAAAAATCCTACAAAACCCCCCATAAAATCCATTAAAACGTAAAACCCCCTAAAAATCCTGAAAACCCCTAAAAATTATAAAAACCCCTAAAAACCTTAAAAAACACTAAAAACCCATAAAAACCCTAAAAACCGCTAAAAACTATTAAAAGCCCTAAAAAAGTTAAAAAAACTTTAAAAACCTCAAAACCCTAAAAAGCTCAAAAAAACCCTAAAAACACAAAAGATCCTAAAAACCCTGAAAACACCTAAAAACCCTAAAACCACAGAAAGCCACTAAAAACCCTCAAAATCCCTAAAAAACATTTACCCCAAAAACTAAAAAAATCCTAAAAAACCTCTAAAAATCCATCAAAACGTAAAAAACCCTAAAAACCCTAAAAAACCCCTGGAAACCATTAAAACCCATAAAAACCTAAAAAATCATAAAAACGCTAAAAAACCAATAAAAACTCTAAAACCCCCCAAAACCCATAAAATGTTAAAAAACTCTAAAAAATCATAAAACCCTAAAAAACCCCCAAACCTAAAAAGACCCTAAAAACCCTAAAACCCCCCAAAAAACCTAAAAACCCCTAAAATCCCTAAGACCCAAAAAAACCTAAAAACCATAAAAATCCTAAAAACACCTTAAAAATCCATGAAAACATAAAAATCCTTAAAAACCATGAAAAACCCCTGAAAACCATAAAAACCTTAAAAAGCCCTAAAACCTATAAAAACCACTAAAAATATAAATACCCTTAAAACCCTTAATTTTTTTTAAAAAATCGAAAACTCTTAGAAACCTAAAAAAACTCAAAAAAATCCCTAAAAACCCAAAAGACCGTAACACCCTAAAAAACCCTAAAAACCTTAAAAACCCTCTGAAAACCCCTAAAATCCATCAACATCCCTAAAACCATGAAAACCCTAAAAACCATAAAAATCCTAAAAAACCACTAAAAATCCATGAAAAATGAAAAAACCCCTAAAAACTGTGAAAATCCCTAGAAAACCATAAAACCACTAAAAACCTTAAAAAACCTAAAAACCCATAAAACCCTAAAACCCAATAGAAACTCTAAAAAACCCTAAAAATGTTAAAAAACCATAAAAACCTTAAAATCCTAAAAAATAAAAAAACCTAAAAATAAAGAAAGTCCCTAAAAACCCAGAAAAACCCAAAAACCCTTAAAATCGTTGAAAATGTAAAAAAATGTAAAAACCCTGAAAAAACCCTAAAAATCATAAAAACACAAAAAACCTAAAAACCCCTAAAAATCGATGAAAATGTAAAAAACCGTAAAAACCCTGAAAAAACCCATAAAATCATAAAAACACAAAAAACCTTAAAAACCCATAAAACCATAAAAACCGACTAAAAACTCTAAAAACCCTTAAAACCCCTAAAAAATTAAAAGACTCTAAAAAATATTAAAAATCTTAAAAAACTCAAAAAACCCATAAAAACCTTGAAAACCCAAAAGACCCTAAAAAGGATGAAAACCCCTAAAACCCTCAGAATCCCTAAAAACCCTAAAAAACCCTAAAAATCATTAAAATCATAAAAAATCCCAAAAAATCCATGGAAATTTAAAAACCATAAAAACTTTGAAAAACCCCTGATTACCATAAAAATCCAAAATAACCATTCAACACCCTAAAACCAATAAAAACCCTATAACCTCTAAAAACTCTAAAACCCCTAAAAACATTAAAAACCCTTAAAAACCCTAAAAACTCAAAAACCCTCCTAAAATCCCAAAAAGACCCAAAAAACTGTAAAAACCCATAAAACCCCTTAAAAAGCTTAAAAACCCAAAAAACCCAAAAAACCCTAAAAACCCACTAAAAACTCAAAAAACCCTTAAAACCTCTAAACCATTAAAAAAAATCTAAAATCCCTTAAACCCCTAAAAAAATCAAAAAAAACCCATAAAACCCCCCAAAAGACCTTAAAATCCATAAAACCCCCCAAAAGACCTTAAAATCCACAAAACCCCTAAATATCCCTAAAAACCTCGGAAAACCCCTAAAAACACTCAAAATCACTAAAACCCCTAAAAAACCCTAAAAACCATAAAAATCCCAAAAATCCCATAAAATCCATGAAAACCTAAAAAACTCTAAATACACAAAAAAAACCCAAAAAAACCCCTAAAAAACATAAAAACCCATAAAATCTTAAAATTCCCATTAAACCCCTAAATAACGGCTAATAACTCTAAAAATACATAAAATCCCAAAAAATGTTGAAAAACTCAAAAAAAAATAATGCCCTAAAAAACTCAAAAATACCCTGAAAACACTAAAAACCCTAAAAACCACTGAAAAACCTAAAAACCCTCAAAATCCCTAAAAAACAAAAAAAAAGCTTAAAAACCCCCAAAGACCCATAAAAATCCATAAAAATTTAAAAAAACCTAAACACTCTGAAAAACGCTTAAAAACCATAAAACCACTAAAATTGTAAAAACACGTAAAACACCAAAAAACGTTAAAAAACTATAAAACCCTTAAAAACACTAAAAACTAAAAAAACCCAAAACCCCAAAAAGACTCTAAAAACACCTAAAATCCCAAAAAACCCAAAAACCCCCTAAAAATCCCTAAAAACAATAAACGCCATAAAAATATAAAAAAATCTATGAAAGTGTAAAAAACCCTAAAAATGCTTAAAAACCATAAAACCCCCTAAAAACCTTAAAAACACTAAAACCCCATAAAATTCCTAAAAACACTGAAAACACTAAAAACACTTAAAACCCCTAAAAACATTAAAAACTGCAAAAACCTTAAAAACCCTAAAAAAACTCAAAAAATCCTCAAAACCCAAAAAGGCACTAAAACCCTGAAAACTCCTAAAAACCCTCAAAATCTATAAAACCCTAAAAACCATCAAAATCCCAAAAAAACGAAAAATCCATAAAAACATAAAAAACCCTGAAAACTATTGGAAACCATAAAACCCCTAAAAACCTTAAAAACCATAAAAACCCATAAAAACCATAAATAATCACTAAAAACACTAAAAACCCTTAAAACCCAAAAAAACGTTAAAAACTCAAAAAAATATTAGAAACCCTAAAAAATCATAAAAACCCTAAAACCCAAAAAGACCCTAAAAATCTTAAAAAACCCTGAAATCCATCAAAATCCCTAAAAACCCTAAAAAACGCTAAAACAATAAAAACCCTTAAAAACCCCAAAAAAATCCATGAAAACATAAAAAATCCTAATAACCCTGAAAACCCCCTAAAAACCATAAAAGCCCCTAAAACATTAAAAAACCCATAAACCCCCTAAAAAACTAAAAACTCTAAAAACACTTAAAACCCTTAAAAACATTTAAAATATCTAAAAAAGTTAAATACCCTAAAGAAATAAAAAAACCCTAAAACCCAAAACACCTTAAAATTCCTAAAAGACCCTTAAAGCTCTAAAAACCCATAAAAAATTTATAAACACAAAATATCCCAAAAAAACTATAAAAACCATAAAAAACCTAAAAACCCCCTAAAAATCCATGAAAACATAAAAAACCCTAAAAACCTTGAAAACCATAAAACCCCTAAAAACCTTAAAAACCCTAAAAACCCATAAAAACCCTAAAAAACCACTAAAACCACTAAAAACCCTTACAACCCCTAAAACATTAAAAAACTCTAAAAACCATCAAAACCGTTAATAACTCATAAAAAATCTAAAAACCCTAAAAACCCCTAAAAACCCCTAAAAACCCTAAAATCTCTAAAAATAGTAAAAACCCCCAAAACCCAAAAAAGATCCTAAAAGACCCCTAAAAATACTCAAAAATGTAAAAAACCCCTAAAAACCTTAAAAAACCCTAAAACCCCATAAAATCCCTAAAAACCCATTAAAAACTCTAAAAACCCTTAAAACCACTAAAAACTTTAAAAAACTCTAAAAAACCTTGAAAACCCTAAAAAGCACAAAGAAAAACACCAAAACCCAAAAGACCCTAAAAACTCTAAAAATCATAAAACCCCTAAAAAACCCTAAAACACATCAAAATCCCTAAAACCCCTAAAAATGCTAAAAACCATAAAATTCTATAAACCCCTAAAAATCCATAAAAATGTAAAAAACCCTAAAAAATCCCAAAAAACCAAAAAACCCCAAAAAACCTTAAAAATCATATAAACCCCTAAAAACCTTAAAAACCCTAAAAACCCATAAAACCCTAAAAACCTCTAAAAACTCTAAAACCCCTTTAAACCCCTAAAAACAATAAAAAATTCTAAAAACCTTAAAACCCCTAAAACACTCAAAAAATACCCTAACCCCCCCCCCAAGACCCTCAACACCCTGAAAAACCCTAAAACCCCTAAAACCGTTGAAAACCCATAAAAATACTCAAAATAAAAAACCCAGAAAAACTCTAAAAACCATAAAAAACCTAAAAAACCCCTAAAAACCACTAAAACCAATGAAAACATAAAAAACCCTAAAAACTGTGAAAACCCCCCTAAAAACCATAAAAACCCCTAAAAACCTTAAAAACTGTAAAACCTATAAAAACTCCTAAAAACCACCAAAAACCACTAAAAACTCTAAAAATCCTCTAAACTCCAAAAATGTTAAAAAAACTCTAAAAAACCTTTAAACCCCTAAAAACTCTAAAAATCCCTAAAAACCCAAAAAAGACCCTAAAAATCCTGAAAATCCCTAAAACCCTAAAACCTCTAAAAAACCCTAAAAACCCTCAAAATCCTTAAAAACCCTAAAAATCCCTAAAACCCATAAAAATCCTAAAAAACCTTAAAATCCATGAAAATGTAAAAAAACCCTCAAAACCTCCTGAAAACCATAAAAATCCTAAAAAATCCCTAAAAATCCACAAAAATGTAAAAAACCCTAAAAAGGTAGAAAATTCCCAAAAAAACATAAAAACCCCTAAAAACATTAAAAAACCCTAAAAACCCATTAGAACCCCAAAACACCATTAAAAACTCTAAAAACCTTTTTAACCCCTACAACATTAAAAAACTCTAAAAACCCTTCAAACCCTAAAAAACTAACCCCCCTAAAAACCCAAAAAGACACTGAAACCCTTTAAACCCCTAAAACCCTAAAAACCACTAAAAAAACCCTAAAAACCCCCAAAATCGCTAAAAACCCTAAAAACCTAAACAAACCTATAAACCCCTAAAAATCCATGAAAACGTAAAAAAAACCCCTAAAAACCCCTAAAACCATTAAAACCCCTAAAAACCTTAAAACCCCTAAAGACCCATAGAAACCCAAAAAAACACATTAAAAACTCTAAAAACCCTTAAAACCCTTAAAACCCTGAAAAACATTAAAAATTTATAAAAATCTTAAAAACCTTAAAAACTCAAAAAAACCCCTAAAAACCCAAAAAGACCCTAAAACCCTTTACAACCCTCAAAAACCCTAAAACCCCTTAAAATCCATAAAACCCCTAAAAACACTAAAAAACATAAAAATCCTAAAAAATCCCTAAAAATACCTGAGAACGTAAAAAACCCAAAAAACCCAGAAAAAACCTTAAAACTATAAAAACCCCTAAAAACCTTAAAAACTATAAAACCACCTAAAAACCACCAGAAAAACAAAAAATCCTAAAAACTCAAAAAAGACCCTAAAATCACAGAAAACCCCTTAAAACCATAAAAATCCATGAAAGACATAAAACCCCTTAAAATCCCTAAAAACCCTAAGAAACCCAAAAAACCATAAAAAACCTAAAAAACTCTAAAAATCTATCAAAACGTAAAAAAACCATAAAAACCCTTAAAACTCCTGAAAACCATAAAACCCCTAAAAACCATAAAAAATATTAAAAACCCATAAAACCCCTAAAAACCAATAAAAACTCTAAAAACCCTTAAAACTCATAAAAATGTTAACAAACTCGAAAAAAACTCAAAAACCATTAAAAACTCTAAAAAACCCTAAAACCCCAAAAAACCCACAAAAAATATGAAAATCTATAAAAACACCTTTAGAACCCCCAAAACCCTGAAAGTCCCTAAAAACCCTAAAAATACTAAAAAACCTAAAAACCCTAAAAAACTAAAAACACCTAAAAACCCAAAAAGAACCTAAAACACTAAAAACCCCAAAAAACCCATGAAAACACCTAAAACCCCTCAAAACACTTAAAACCCCTAAATCCCTAAAAACCATAAAAATCCTAAAATCACCTAAAAACCCTTGAAAAAATAAAAAACCCTAAAATCCTAGAAAAATACCAAAAGACCATAAAACCCCAAAAAAATAAAATCCCTAAAAACCCGTTGAAAACTATAAACACCCCTAAAAACCTTTAAAAACCCTAAAACCGCATAAAAAACCCTAAAAACGCACTAAAAATCTAAAAACCCTTAAAACCCCTAAAAATCACAAAAAACCTTAAAACCCATAGAAAACTCAAAAAAACATAAAAACCTAAAAAGACCCAAAAAAACTTAAAAAACTAAAAACTCCTGAAAAACATAAAAACTATCAAAATATATAAAAACCCTAAAAACCATAAAAATCCTAAAACCCCCCTAAAAATCCATGAAAATGTAAAAAACCATAAAAACCCCCGAAAAACCATAAAAACCCTAAAAACCGAGAAAAACTCAAAAAATACTTAAAACCCATAAAAACTTTAAGAAACTCTAAAAAACCATAAAACCCATAAAAACTCAAAAACCCTAAAACCCAAAAGACCCTAAAAACACAGGAAAAACCTAAAATCCTAAAAACCTCTAAAAACCTATAAAAACCTATAAAAACCCTCAATTTCCATAATAACCTAAAAACCCTAAAACCATAAAAATCCTTAAACCCCCCCTAAAAATCTATGAAAACTTAAAAAACCCTAAAAATCGAAAAAACTGCTAAAAACCATAAAAACCAGTAAAAACCTTAAAAAAAATAACAAACCTTTAAACCCATAAAACCCCCAAAACCAATAAAAATTCTAAAAACCCTTAAAACCTATGAAAATGTTTAAAAACTCTAAAAAATTAAAAAACCCTAAAAATATATAAAAAATCTCCTAATACCCAAAAGAACAAAAAAACCACGAAAATCCCAAAAAACCCTAAAAATCATTAAAGCACTAAAAACCCCTAAAAATACATGAAAAAAGTAAAAAACCCTAAAATCCATGAAAACCCCCTGAAAACCATAAAACCCATAAAAACCTTAAAAAATCCATAAAAACCCTAAAACCCACTAAAAAATCTAAAAACAATTTAAACCACACAAATTGTTATAAAACTCAAAAAAACTTGTAAACCCTAAAAAACTAAAAAAACCCTAAATACCCAAATGACCCAAAAAACATGAAAATGCCTAAAATCCCCTGAAAAACTCTAAAACCCCTCAAAATCCCTAAACACCCTAAAAACCCTAAATATATATAAATCCTAAAAAAACCCTAAAAACCCATCAAAAAGTAAAAAACCTTGAAAAAAACCCTTAAAAACTATAAAAACCCACAATAACCATAAAAGACCCTAAAACCCATAAAACCCCTAAACCCACTAAAAACTCTAAAAACCCTTTAAACCCCTAAAAATGTTAAAAGACTCTAAAAACATTAGAAACTCTAAAAAACTAAAACAAATCAAAAAACCCAAAAAGACCCTAAAAACCCTAAAAACCCTGAAAACCCCAAAAAAACCATAAAAAATCTTGAAAAATCCTAAAAACCCTCAAAATACCTAAAAACCCTAAAAATCCAAATAGCCATAAAAATCATAAAAACCCCTAAAAATCCATGAAAATGTAAAGAACCCTAAAAACCCAAAAAACCCTAAAATCCGTAAACCCCCCCCCCCCCCTAAAAACCATAAATTAATCCAAAAAACCCAAAAAACACCAAAAAACCCACTAAACACTCTAAAAATCCTTTAAATCCCTAAAAATGTAAAAAAACTCTAATAAACCATAAAACCCCTAAAAACTCAAAAAAAAAACCCTTAAAAACACTAAAGACCCAAAAAACCTAGAAAAACCCTAAAACCACTAAAAACCCAAAAAACCCCCCAAACCCATAAAAAACCCGCAAAACCTTAAAAATCCCTTAAAACCATAAAAATCTTAAAAACCACTAAATATTCTATAATACCTTAAAACCCATAAAAATGTTAAAAAAACTCTAAAAACCTTTTAAATCCTTAAAAACTCAAAAAAACCTAAAAACTCCAAAAGACCCTAAAAACCCTAAAACCTCCCAAAAAAGCCCTAAAAAGCCCTACAAATTCTCAAAATACCTAAAAAACCAAAAAACTCCAAGAAACCATTCAAATCCGAAAAAGCCCCTAAAAATCTGGGAAAACATAAAAAACCCTAAAACCCCTAAAAACCCTTAAAAACCATAAACCCCCTAAAATCCGTGAAAACCTTAAAAATTTATAAAACCCTAAAAACCATAAAACTCTAAAAACCCTTAAAATCCCTAAAAAAGTTAAAAAATTCTAAAAAACCTTAAAACCATAAAACACTCAAAAAACCCTAAAACCCCATAAACATCCAAAAAACCCTAAAACCCCCTAAAAACCTCTGAAATACCCTAAACCCCCTCAAAATCCCAAAAAATCCAAAAAATCCCTAAAACCTATAAAAACCCCTAAAAATCCATGAAAACGTAAAAAACTCTAAAACCTCTTAAAACCCCCTGAAAACCAGAAATTCCCCTAAAGCCTAAAACACCATAAAAACATTAAAAGACACTAAAATTCCTAAAAAAAATTAAAACGCATAAAATTTTAAAAAGCTCTAAAAAACCTTTAAACCCTAAAATACTAAAAAAATCTCTAAAAATCTAAAAAGACCATAAAAATGTTGAAAACCCCTAAAACCAATAAAAACCACACAAAAACCCTAAAACCCTCAAAATACCTACACTACTAGAAACAAGGGCTATCCCCACTCCCCTATACCAATAGGTTTCCATAACCATTGGGATATGGCAGTATATTGTAGGCTATCCCAATGATTGTATAAAAACCATTGGGATAGACCTCCCTAAATCCCCTAAAACACCTCCCCCCCCCCCTCACGCTCGCCTTCTCCCATACCGAATCCCCCTCACACTCCCCTTCTTCCATCCCGACAACACTGGTCCCCTCCCCTCCTCCCATCCCGAGCCCTAATAGCACTACTCACCGCCGCTCACCTCCTCCCATCTCAAGCCCTAGCAGCCACCACTCACCCCTACCCCACATACTCTACTCTATGCATCATCCACAAGATGTGCATAGAGGGATCAACTGACTCCACCTCCCCACCATATCTTCCCTCTTCATGGAGATCTTGGGTGCAATTTGACAGCATCAATGGTCAAGATATTCCACCTCCCTCCTGTATTGTTCTCCTTATGACATTTCTAATTTTAGAAGTTTCTGTTTTAGGGTTATTCATAGATTTCGCTAAAGTACAGTGAAATCAATCTTTTATGGTAGAGATTTTTCTATTATTAAGAGTAGGGGAACCCAAGACTATGTCTTTCTATTTTTTCACATCGATCCATTAAGGTATGCCAATGTTTCATATTATTCCAAGGGGTTTTTTCCAAAATCAATTTTATTATCTATTGAATAACTATTTTTAATTGGGGATTTGTGTAGCCTCAATTTAGGGATGCATTAGGAGTGTAAAAGCCTTGGTAAAAGGTGATGCGATGAGCATAGTTGATAAAGGGAGAGGTTAGATGAGCTTGGCGGGCCTTGGCAGATAATGTTGGCCATTAGAATCAAAGTGGAAAAGCCTTGGTAAAAGGTGGGGGGCCCTTCATACTTACCTTATGGAATTTACTATAGTTTTATGATGCATGTGGATTCTCGGGCATTCCATTGAGGTTTCTTCCCAATATTAATTTATTTACAAAAATATTTTTATTTAATTCAAAATGCTTAATTAGAATAGCTCAATTCCAGGGGTCACGAACAACCCTTGTGTGATTTCTTGACACTTCACTAATTTTAAATGTTTAATCTATGTTGCCAACCCCATTTAATTGGGTTTAATACTTGTTTGTTGTTGTTTTTTTGAATCTGAATTAATTTAGTGTGTGCATTTTTGTTTTCCCTTGCAGGTGTGGGTAAGAGATGCCTTCTTTTTTGTTTCTTTAATAGCTCCTTTACTACTAGTTTTATCACTACAATTGGGTATTCCCTCTTAATATTATTCATCTTGTTGATACTTTGGTTTCTTTGTCTACCTAATAAGATTATTCTTACTGATCTAGTATAGATTTCAAGATAAGAACCATTGACTTGGATGGAAAATGGATCAGAATCCAAATTTGGGATACTATTGGTTAGGAGAGATTTAAGATAATCACAACTGGTATTCTATTTTATCTTGCATGACATGTAATTTAGAGCCCATTTGTTTCAACTTAAAAAATAAGTAATTTTGGGATGATATTTAAAACATGATTTCTCAAAAAATCAGAAGTTATTTTTTCTCAAGAAACACTATTTCACATCTCTAGTGACCGAATTATCCACTAGGATCTGATGCTAATTTTTTTCTTAATACTATACTAGATAAAACCATGCTACAATTGGGCTTGGTCTAGATACACTACTACAAAAACGGGCTTTATCAGTACTCAAAATGGGCTTTAACAATGCTAAAAAAGCGCTGTAAATCTCAGCACTGATAAAGGTATCCTTTATGAGCGCTAAATCAGTGCTGATAAAGGGAGCCTTTATCAGTGCTAAAAAATCACTGATAAAGGTTCCATTTATTAGCGCTAAAAAATTGATGATAAATGCCCTGTCTGCTGTAACATAAAATTCTGTAGCAGCACACCCAAACAAGACCTGCAAAAAAATCAGCATATCAACAAGTATACCCATACAAAATTAACATATAATTCATAAGGTAGTTACAAAAAGTATACCCATACAACAAGTATACCCATACACCATTAACACATAATTCATAAGTTAATTAAATACATAAAGAATTCAATTCAGAATTCAGGGGGTTGGGGGGGGGGGCTGTTTAGGGGTTTGGGGTGGCTTTCCAAGGGGGGTAGGGGTGTCCAGGGGTATAGGGGTGTCAGGGGGGGTCCAGGAGGTTTGGGGGATGTCCAGGGGGGTGTGTTGGTGTCCAGGGGGGCGGTGGGGCTGTTCATGGGGGTGGGGTGTCCTGGGGGGTGGGGGTGTCCAGGTGGTGGGGTGGTGTCTAGGAGGGGTGGGGGCATCTAGGGGGTGGTGGGGTGTCCAGGGGAGTGGGGGTTGTCCAGGGTGGGTGGGGGGGGGGGCTGTCCATGGGGGTGTCCAGGGGGGTGGGGGTGGTGTTTAGGGTGTTGGGGGGGGATTTCCGGGGGTGGGGTGTCCAGGGGGTGGGGGTGGTTGTCTATGGGGGTGGGGGTGTCCAGGGGGTGGGGTGTCTAGGTGGTGGGTGGTGTCTAGGAGGGGTGGTGGTGCCGTCCAGGGGGTTGATGGGTGTCCAGGGGGGTGGGGGTATCTAGGGGGGTCAGGGGGGGGGGGCTATCCATGGGGGTGTCCAGGGGGTGGGTGGTGTCCAGGGGACTGGGGGGATTTCTTGGGGGGGTGTCTATAGGGGTGGGGTGTCCAGGGGGTGGGGTGGTGTTCAAGGGGGTGGGGGCAGTCCAGGGGGTTCGTGGGTCTATAAAAGGGGGGTGGGGTGGTTTCCAGGGGTGGGAGTGGATATCCATGGGGGTGGGTGTATCCAGGGGGTGGGGAAGTGTCCAGGTGGTGGGGTGGTGTCTAGGAGGGGTGGCGGGCGTCCAGGTGGGGGGGGGGGGGGCGTCCAGGGGGTTGGGGCTGTCTACGGGGGGTGGGGGCTGTCTAGGGTGGTGGTCTGTCCAGGTGGTGGGGTGGTGTCTAGGAGGGGTGGGGGTTCCATCCAGGGGGTTGGTGGGTGTTCAGGGGGTGGGGGGCTGTGCAGGGTGGGGGGTGTTCATGGGGGTGTCCAGGGGGTGGGGTGGCATCCATGGGGGGTTGACTCGTACACGTCATAAATGACCCATGGATCGTTCTCCTAAAATATCAACACAATCCGAATGCGTTTGGTTGGATTTCCGTATGTCAGTTGTTGTTTTCACTTAAAATTCTGTCCATTTTAAACAAAAGATAGACACTTTGAGTGATACCGGCCACGTCGTGCCTCATATTAAGGTAGGGTTGACTCATACACATCACAAATGACCCATGGATCATTATCCTAAATTGTCAATACAATCTGAATGTTTTTTGTCAGATTTCCGTACGTCAGTTGTTGTTTTCATTTAAAATTCTATCCATTTAAAAAAAGACACTTTGAGTGAAACCGGCCACACCGTGCCTCATATTGAGGCAGGGTAGACTCTTACATGTCAAAAATGACCCATGGATCGTTCTCCCAAAGTATCAACACAATCCGAATGGGTTTGGTCGGATTTCCGTACGTTAGTTTTTCTTTTCACTTAAAATTATATCCATTTTAAACAAAAGAGAGACACTTTGAGTGATACGGGCCACACCGTGCCTCTTATTAAGGTGGGGTTGACTTGTACATGTCAAAAATGACCCATGGATCGTTCTCATAAAGTATCAACACAGTTTGAATTCATTTTTTAGATTTCTGTATGTCATTTGTTGTTTTCACTTAAAATTCTGTCCATTTTAAACAAAAGAGAGACACTTTGAGTGATACCGATCACACCGTACCTTGTATTGAGGAAGGGTTCACTAGTACACATTAAAAATTACCCATGGATTGTTCTCCTAAAGTATCAACATAATATGAATGTTTTTGGTCAGATTTCCGTGCATTAGTTCTTGTTTTCACTTAAAATGTTGTCCATTTTAAACAAAAGAGAGACACTTTGAGTGATACTGGCCACAACGTTCTTTGGATTGAGGAGGGGTTGGCTCTTACTTGTCAAAAATTACCCATGGATCTTTCTCTTAAAGTATTAACAAAATCCGAATGCATTTGGTCAGATTTATGTATGTCAGTTGTTGTTTTCACTTAAAATTCTATCCATTTTAAACAAAAGAGAGACACTTTGAGTGATACCGGCCACACTATTCCTCATATTGATGTGGGTTTTATTCTTACACATCATATATGATCCAAGGATCATTATCCTAAAGTATAAACACAATCCAAATGTTTTTTGTTGGATTTCCATACGTCATTTGTTGTTTTCACTTAAAATTCTGTCCATTTTAAACAAAAGAGAGACACTTTGAGTGATACCGGCCACACCGAGCCTCAGATTGAGACGGGGTTGACTCTTACACGTCAAAAATGACCCATTGATCGTTCTCCTAAAGTATCAACACAATCCAAATGCTTTTGGTCAGATTTCCATACGTCAGTTGTTGTTTTCACTTAAAATTTTGTCCATTTTAAACAAAAGAGAGACAATTTGAGTGATACCGGCCACACTGTGCCTCAGATTGGGGAGGGGTTGACTCGTAAACGTCAAAATGACCCATGTATTGTTCTCCTGAAGTATCAACACAATTTCTAATGCTTTTGGTCAAATATGAAGGTATTTTGTAGATTTTTCTGGTTTTTTTTATCCAAAGCCCAAAGAAAAGTGGTTCATCATTCTTGCATGTTGTTGGTGCATTTCATCTGTTAAAATGGGAAAATGAATAATTGGAGAAAGGATGTTTTATTTAATAATAATTACAATTTTCCTATGAACATTTACATAAAAAAATGTTTCATCTTTTGATCCCCTTAACCCCTCTCAAAAATGACTGCCAATTGTACACGTCCCCAAGTCAGATCTTCATGCTATTTGTGTACAATCTTCCATCAGGTATGTGACCCACTCATTTCTGAACAAATCTATATCGTATTTTGATTATGAGGCTTTTCGATAGTCATAGTAGTACTGCAAAATATATAAATAAATAATTAATAAATAAATTAAATGAAATAGCAGTTGTTTTTGAAAATACCTCTTTAGGGATTCTAGTTTGTTGATAAAAAACAAGATCTTTCATAAATTTACAAACATAATAACCGAAATCATTATTGTTTGTTTGTTTTGGACACTACAAAAAATTTGATCATTAGGAGAATAACTAACTTGTGTTGATATGTGTTTAGATAGTGAAATTTTATTATATATACCCTGATATTTGGCTAGAAGTAGTACTTGCTCGCCTCCTTATGCTTAGCCCCTGTCCTCATTCCTTTTTTTAGACGATAATGATACACCACCCTATCATAACAGAATCCTCAATAAAAGATAATATAAATTATATTACTTGATGTTTAGACCTAAGACGTAGGATGTAGTGTCTTAAAAATTCACAAACTCCATCATGTGTGGTTGGTTTGTTGGATATCCTTGCATTAAATCCAGAAAATAAATCTTTGGAGTATCCAAGTTCACCACAATTAGTAGTCAATGTTGCCTAAAAACAAAAAAAGTAGTAAGTGATAAAATAAGTGAAAATATAATTGATATTCTTTAATCATAGAGTTTTACCCCTGCATAGATGGTATTAGGAAGAGTCTGTCATCCGTAATCTTGCTTTCAAATGTTTTCAGCAAGCCGTTCACTATATCATCCTTTTTTGATAGCTCTAATTTCATTAGATGTGTTGATGTGGTATGAGGACTAACGAGTCTGAATTTTGGATCATGGGAAAATTCCTTCAACTGTTTTTCATATATACGTCTGTCAATAATATAAAATACATTTAGTCATAATTTTCACATTATATCATATTTTAGAAAATAAATTCATGAAAACATACCTCATATATAAATTTGCAACTGTGACGCCTAGACAACCGTATTCAAGGATCTCATTTACATTTTCAGCAGCAACGAAATCTTGAATTTCCTCTCTGTATATATTCTTTTCAAAAACCACTATATGACTACTACCACCTCTTAACCTCGTATCCACATGAGTCTTCAATTCTAGTAAATGTGGATAGATAACAGGTGGTGTTATTGTGATTTCAGTAGCTCTTTGGGATTGGTTGGTCGATCCTTTAGATTCTTTTGAGCTGAAGTGTCTTGTCACCCCCTTCCCTTTCTCTGTCTATAATAAAATTCATTGGTTCAGACTCTTTTTTCATTAATTGTTAAAGGTTTAGCTTGAAAAAAAAAGGAAATAAATACCTCTTTGTCCCTATGTACTCTTACAAGTTGTGGCGGCCATGCAATGAATGTCCCAATATCCTTTTTGACTGTATGAATATCATCATCATCAAGTGGAATAGGTAGCTCTGTATTTGGCTCATGATCTAGAGTAATCGTCACTTTCATATGATCTTTCAGAAGTGGTCTATTATGCAGCTTATCCTCTGGGATGTTGAACACTATAGCCCTTGCTATAAGATGATAGGTGGGTGTTGACAGATATAAATCATAGTCATTATCACCCTGTAGAAGATCAGTATAGAAAAAAGTATCAGTGTTTGTATGATTCACATTTCATAGGAACAATTATTAGAATATTGATTACCACGACTAAGAAAGCTCTTTGAGGGGAATGGCTCACCTCAAAGCTGGTGGGGGTGGAGCAGGATCTTCACGCGCTAGTTGTTCCTGAGTTGTGTCTTCTCCTTGCTTCCCACCCATAAAAGTTGCTAGCAACTCTCCCTACCATTGAAATCATTCTTCAAGAGTTTCTAGTTTTTCGCTCTTTTTTTTTGTCAAAATATAGTCAGGGTGTCACCCCAAACCTTGCACCTCTAACACGACCATATTGTTCTATCCGCTTCAAAGCCGTCGATAATAGGTCTACATCCACTACAAGAGTAGATGATTCCTGTTACTATCAGATATAGGAAAATAACTAATTATTTTTATGTAATAGCAATTTAAAACAAATCTTTTTATCATGTCATACTTACACATATTTCCCACACTTTTTGTGTATTTTCATCTACTAGATTCCCTTCCTTATTCACACGTTCCTCCTTCCATAACACATGATGAGGGATGGAAGTGTGTTTGATTTTAGACTCATCAATCTATATATAAATATAGAAAGATAATTATGATGTTGTTTCTTGGCACCTAACAATATTACTATAAATTTAAAATACGTACCATTTTCTTTTCTAGTGAAGCATACCCCATCATTTCTTTACGATAGGGGTATGTTGGTTTTGATGCACGTTCCTTATTTTCAGTACTGAGTTGTTGTTTCATAACTGAAATATTGATAATCAAAGTGATGAATACACGTATCCTCAAACAATGTATTATCAGCCACAATGTACCTGAAACTTCTCATCCCCATAGTGGCCAATAAATGCATCCCATGCTTCTTGGGATATCAGGTGAGCGTAGACAAGGGGTGGGTGCAGGTTTATTTCACCTTTGGAATCTTTCAAGTGACATTTTGTTAAAATAGTGCGAAAAACTCGATGAATCCTTCCTGCAAGTCTTAGTACACAATTCTAGTGTGAATCATCTACTATAAATGTACTCTTCAAGAGATTGATAAGAGAAAGACATTGTTTCATTATTTTATTTTCTAGTAAATTAAAGAAATAATATCATAATGTTACCGTAATTTCTTCTCAGATCACAGCCTTCAGCCTGGACACAACATGGTGCCATGAATCTATGTCAATCGGCATGCATTACCAAGTGAAAATTCCAATGTAACTACTAAACATAGCCTTGTTGGGATTCACATGTTGGCCTCATGCATTCCATCCAACATCAAATTTGATGCCTTTTCTTTTCACCTTAAGAACATTGGCTAACACCGTCAAACTACAACGCACTTGTGTTTTCTGTGATGGAGGTCCTTCATCCCCAACCATTTCATCGATATCAATATCATCTATATGTTCATATGAAATGGTAGCAACGACATGTGCATATGGTTGTTGGACCTCAACACTAGGAGCAACAATAGGTTCAGAAACTTATTGTTGCTCTGCACTATGATCATCCGCAGCAGCAGCAGCAGCAATAGGTTGAGAGACTTGTTCAGCCTCGAGGTTAGGAGCACCAGAATGTGCATAAGTCATTATCTGCAAAATTGGATGAATAGTTAATTTAGATTACATAAATTTAGTAATGATTAGATAATAACATGAGATAACAAGATCTATATTACAAAAATATATAACCTGTTTATTAAACTCTCTTTATTTTTTTCAAAGGCTAAAAGGATTTGACACCTCTATAGATTATCCAAATCCCTTCGTTTTGGTCTCCTCTAACATAAAAATATCATCTATATTGGTAATGATGAAAAATGATTGCGACATACCACTGAAAGGATCGTCCTCAACTGAATTTTCATCATACCCTTCAGTAGTTTTGGACGATAATAGAACAATCGACCACTTTCGGTTTGCGGGATCTAGAACATAAAAAACTTGTACAGCTTGTGATTCCATTATAAACTGTTAATCTTTGGACCATTCTTTACTAAAATCAACTTTCACAAATCCCAATTCATCTATTTTAACCCCGCTGTTGTTGTCAACCCATTTGCATTGAAAAATCGGCAATTGGAATGTCTTATAATCCAACTCCCTATTTTTTTGATAATGCCAAAGTATGATATATTTTCATAAATTGGATTTCTGTACTTACTACCAGAAACATGCATCGATTCAGCCATAAGTGTAACTCCACTATTTTTCATGGTACTATCTTCATGATGTTCATCTGTATGGAATGTATAACCATTAATTACCTAACCATTGTAAGATAATACATACACACTTGGTCTGGCAGTTAGCCATCGAATTCATTCTGAAATTGAATTCATATTTTTATCCAACTCCTTAAAAATATGGTCCTAAAACCATCTTATGAACTGGTGATTATGTGTATTTGATATCCATTTTTCAGCCCTTGATGGATTCAACTGCATAATAATTTCTTTGTGGGTTTCAATATATGAAGCAACCTCCCAACTGTTATGCAAAACATAAAGATGGGTCTGCTCCTGATCTGTAATATTGAATGTCACAATATCTCTTCCAGAAATTCCCTCACCCTCAATGCATCCAATGTAACGAGATTTCGTGAGACCAATTGCTTTCCACATCAGATAGGTATTCGGTACATAATTCAATGGGTTCCTCAACAATATATTGCTCCACTGTATAACCCTCTGACCGAATTTGATTTTTGACATACCCTTTCAAAATCTTCATATACCGTTCAATGGGGTACATCCATCTATAGTGAAAAGGACCACAAAATCGAATCTATCTCACCAAGTGAATCATCAAATGAACCATCATATCAAATAATGTTGGTGGAAAGAACATTTCTAATTCTCATAATATGATGAAAATTTCTCTTTCCATAGCTAGAAATTTCACTGGGTCTAAAACTTTGCTACATATAGCTTTGAAAAAGAAACAAATTTTGGTTAACTTATGACGAACATTCTTGGGAAAAATGCAACGTAAAGCTATAGGAATTAAATCTTGAATCAAAACATGGTAGTCATGTGATTTTGAACCTTTTAACTTCAAATCATTCATTGAAACAATGTTATTGATATTTTATGAATACCCCTATGAAACCTTTATATCATTGAAGAAGTTGAAAAACTGATATCTCTCCTCCCTAGAAAGAGTGTAAGCAGCTGGAGGAAGAAACATTCAATTTTCACCCTTCACGGGAGCCAACTCTTCTCGTATTCTCATGTCAACCATGTCCAACCTTGCCTTAATTCCATCCTTTGTTTTTTCAGGGGAATTTAGCAATGTTCCGATAACACTGTTACATACATTTTTTTCCACATGCATCACATCAAGAAAATGTCTGACGTACAAACAATTCCATTATGGTAATTCAAAAAAAACTGATCTCTTTTTCCAAGTGATTTTTGTAAGGTTTTTCAAAAATGGTTTACCAAAAACAGTGTTCACATATTTTACTTTCTCAAATAGTTGATCACATGTTAGTGGAGACGGTGTTGTACGTTGTTTTGAACTTCCATTGAATGATGTCGTCCAAGATAGATACTTATGCCGATGAGGTAGAAATATACGATGTCCTGGAAACACAGATTTCGATGAATGTTTCAACCTAATTGATTCTGTATCTTCTTCTCACACGGGACACCCTTAAGTTCCTTTAATTCTATAGCCTGACAAATTTCCATAAGCAGTGAAATCATTTATCATCCCATACAACATTGCTCTCAATGTGAAGTATTCACTTTTATAATAATCATACAACATAACACCGGAATCCCACAATAACTTCAAATCCTCAATAAAAGGAGCCAAATAAACATCAATATCATTACCTGGTTGTTTTGGTCCTGATATAAGCATAGATAACATGATGAATTTCCGCTTCATGCATAACCAGGGTGACAAGTTATAATTTACCAACATAACAAGCCATGTACTATGAGTGTTGGTTTGAAAACCAAAAGGATTCACTCCATCTGTAGATAACACAAGACAAAGGTTTCTCAACTCTTTTCCAAATTCAGGATACTCATGATCAATCCTCTTCCATTGAGGAGTGTCGGCCGGGTGATGTAATTTCCCACCTTTATTTCTTTTATCTGCATGCCATGACAATTTTCTTGTAGTTTCTTCACTTCCATATAGACGAATAAACCTTGGAATGATTGGAAAGTACCATAAAACAATCGTAGAGATGGATTAATCTTTCTTGTATTGAGAAGCACCACACTTTGGGAATTCTATAAGTGATTTGTTCTCCTTGTGAAATAATATATAGTCTTTCGGGCAGGCATGTATTCTTTCAGAAATCATACCCATCGAGCGTAGCATTCATTTAGCCTCATATGTCTGGCTTGGGAGCTCATTATATTTCAAGAGCATGTCATTCAAGAGAGAAAGTAGTTCCATAAAACTGACATCACTTCATCTATTTCCTGCTTTAAATTTATAAAACTTCAGTACAACTGACAATGCTGTATATTTAGTGAAACCAGCATACAATGGAGTCTTTGCACAACTCTTTAACTTCTCAAACAATTTTGGGCAATCATAGAGTTCATCTTCAACAGTCCATGTCATTTCCTCAATACGATCTTCATCATCATTTAAATCTATAATCACATCCTCCATATGGTCTTCTTCATTATCCATATTTTTATTCATATCTGATGATCCATAAAACTTAGTTTTATCCCAGCCAGTAGCTACATTCTCTTTTTCTCCATGTTTATTCCAACATTTATAACTCTGATATTTTCCATGACATATCAAATGTTCTTCCAACTCCTCTAGAGTAATTAGTCTAGAATAACAACAACGTAAACACGGACAAAGGATTTGAGAAGGATCCTTTGTGTGATCCTTTGCAAACTTGATGAACTCTTTCACTCCGTTCTCATACTCTATTGTCAAATGATTAGCATCCATCCAATAATTATTCATCTCCATCATATTTAAATCTCAAATATTAGTATTTATGGTTCAAATACACAAAATAAGGCTTCCAAATACAGTAGAAGAGAACCACTTCCTTATAAAAATAGAGATTAATAGAGCCTAACCATTTCCAATAAATATTTGGAAATCAACAGAACCAAGATAGACCCCCCATCAAAATCAACACACTTTCCAACCCCTTACTAATAGTTCTAGGACCCACCACCCTTGCAGAAAAAAATTAAACACCCTTTTAACCACCCCTACTAGCCACCTCATTCATAATAAAATAATCACATTAAACAGCCCAAAACTAGTAACCAAACTCAAATAAAATGAAAACAAGGATACAATTTTGATGAGAAAACTAATATAGTAGATACATTTCCATACACAGAGGGGTTCATGGGGTAAAAATATAACCTAGGTTTACCCAAAAGTACTATGAAATATCATAGGTTTTGTTACCCAAATTAACATAAGAAATAGAAAATTAAGGTTAGTGAACATAAATTCTATCATGAACATCTAAAGAATATGCAATAACTCTCCTTCACTAACATGGGGATCTAGCAATTCCTACCATATACCTATAAAATAATTGAAAAAATTAGGAAAAATAGTTTCTTTTACCTATTTCTAATATAACTACAAGAAAAGTATAACGAACATAGATCGTGCCTCCAAACACTCCTGGAGCCTCCTGGTAAAAAGACTCTAGTGACTACAACTATCCGAGATTCTAACAACTAACTTCCCAATATAGGAGTGGTCTGCTTAGGGGTAGTATTAGTAGAACCAAACCAATGATCCATCCACCTCATGCTGCTCCCCGGTCTCCTCCATCACTTTAGTGTTGTATAGACCACCTTTCTCCAGTTCCTTCCTCTACCTAGGCTATTCGTCGACTGCCTCTCTGACTATAGCATGAATGTTAAGAAAATGCAATGTGATATATCTATACCCATCATAATAATATTAAATTACTTGGAGTAATGGGCTATCCTTGATGTACCTATGAATGACAGTGCCTCCTGAGATGAGACTTGCATCACACACCTACTGTGGGTGGGTGCTAGGGGTGTCCACACCCGACCCAACCTAATGGGTTCGATCCGACCCGACCGGGTTGGGTTGGGTTGTGGAAAAAAAATCGGGCTGGGTTTGTATTGGGTTAACCCATGGATGGGTTGGGTTGGGTCTCGGGTTGGCTAAATATTGACCCAACTTGACCCGTTGACCCAAGGGTGTATGCAAAAAAAACCCTACCTGGTGTCGCGACCCGGCCTGGCCACCCCAATTCCATCCCTCCCTCGCACTCGCCTACCACTTCCTCCCCCTCCCCGACCTTCCCTCATGCATGACTTTCTGGCCTCCCTTCTCCTCTTCCTCTCCTTTATCACCTCCTCCCCTCCCCAGACAGATTCTCCTCCTCCTCTCCTCCTCCTCCCCCCTGACCCCGACTTTCCCTCGCATGTGGAAAAACCCTAATATCCATCCTTCATCCTTCCCTCACCACCAGTGAATGGACTCCTTCCTCCTACTCTACTCCCTTACTCCTCCTCTCCTCACTCACCTCCTCCCTGGACTGATTGATTCCCTCACAAGCAATCGGGAGAAATCACTCCTACTGGATCACTCCTCCCTGGCCTATCGTGCGTTATGTCTGGTGGCACTGGTGGTAAGGTAAGTAGTTTTTTAATCATGTTCTTAAAATTATCTTCCTTTGGTAATTTATTTATGCACCTATGTGAGTCGGATCGGAGTGCATGTGTGCACATTTCGAGCATGCGGTGAAAGTTTCTCATTTCAGTTGTATGAACAGTTGGTATACTTGGGTGATTTTGTTTGATTTCCATTTCCCCTGAAAATTATTTGTAACTCTAGTTAAGGTAAACTTCCTAGTTAGTAGTTATCAACTCTAGGAAGGATATTTTCTTTTCTTCCTTCTTGTCCACCTATCTTCTATTTTCACATAGCCATTTCTTTATACTGATTTTGTTAAAAATTCAACCAAGAATACTAGTAATCCAAACTTATCCCTGTTGTTTGGCCTGGTTACTCACCAAATTATTTATTGTGGTGACTCTTTCCACTTATAGGGTAATGTTTTTTTTCGCTACAACACATTTACACAATGAAATTTAGTGTCATTTCCAAGGACATTATTAGGAACTTGGGCTAGCTGGGGCTGTGTAAGGGGCTATTTATAGTTGGGTGGCAGTATAGTAATTTTTTAGTTGGTCTATTCTAGCCAGTTGTAGTTGATAGTGGCTAGGAAGGTTAGGTAGGGTAATAAATGGGGGTTGGCTGGTGCAGTGGTGCAGGTTGGTGCAGCCGGGGGGGGGGGGGGGGATGGTGCAAGTGTAGGGGTGGGGGAGGGGTTGGTTGGTGCAGGGAAGGGGGTAGGGGGAGGGGTTGGTGTAGTGCAGGGGGGAGGGAGAGGGGCCCGTGTAAGGGTAAGGGGGAAGGTGATGGGATAATATAGTAGGGGGAGGGGGAGGGGCTGGTGCATCATGGAAAGTGGGAGGGGGAGGGGATGGTGGTGCTGGTGGGGCTTGGGTGGCAGGGGATAGGGGATAGGGGATAGGGGATAGGGGGAGGGGCTGGTGCAAGGGAAGGGGGAGGGGGAGGGGATGGTGCAACAAGGGGGAGGATGGGGGGCTAGTGCAGCAGGTGGATAGGGGATGGTGGTGGGGCTAGTGCAGGGCAGGGGGGAGGGGGAGGTTCTGGTGGAGCAGGGGGAGGGGGAGGGGCTGGTGGAGCAGGGGGAGGGGGAGGGGCTAGTGCAGCAGGGGGGGTAGGGGGTGGGGGGGAGGGGAGGGGATGGTGCAGCAGGGGGAGGGGGGGGCTATTTCAGGGTAGGGGAGGGGCTGGTGCAGTAGAGGGTTGGAAGAGGGGCTGGTGCAAGGGCAAGGGGGAGGGGGAGGGGCTGGTGCAGTAGGGGGGAGGGGGAGGGGTTGTTCCAGGAAGAGGGGGATCGTGCAACAGGGTAGGGGTGCAGAGGGGGTGGTGGGGGTGCAGTGCAGGGGGGAGGGGCTGGTGAAACATGAGGGATAAGGGGCTGGTGGGGGTGCAGTGCAGGGGGGAGGGGGCTAGTGGAATTTACCATTGATTGAATTTAAGAAACATCCCACTATCCTAAAAAGAATTAACCACCCAAATACAACTTCTCACATGTTCATACCACTATTTAAACCCAAAGTCCTTTTCCAAATAATACCATTCACCTTTCCATGGATGCGCTACTCTGATCTCCTCATCTTCTGTGGCCTTAGTGCATGAAGACTGGAGGCCACTCCATGAATCTTGGTTTAATAATAAAAGAACCTAAATGGCTTATAGGCTCCACTATGAACCATCTCAAGGAGAGATTCAATTTAGAACACTATAACTTCACAAACACGCTCATCATCTCTGGTATATGGGTTGATGCATACACCATATCCTTACCAAGAGTTAACCATAAGTCTCCCTTATGAAGCATTCTGGAATTCCTCAACATTCATAGGGAAGAAAAGTATTCTTCTTGCACACATCACATAAAACCATTCTCACCAACTAAGGGAAATATAACTTAACATCCATAGGGTTGGATACACTTTCTATATTTGAGGGGTCCTAATCACTATCAAAAATAGAACCTTCCCCATAAACACAATCACCAGCACATCATGACACCCACAAAGTGTAACCAATTAATAATGAGGCGGGTACTATCAAAACTCTTCTTTTTCATGAAGGGGTTTACAAAAAGACCACTTTCCCCAGTATAGATAAACCCACTCCACTAGAAGGATGAGGAAAAAACACTCAACATTAAAATAATATTCATGTATAACAAGGTCTAGCTTGAGGTTGCACGAGAATATCAAACCCTCATACATATGACACTTGGTGAAAAATTAATTCTAGTTCCAAACATCATAAGGACCCATGGAGAATCATAAAAAAGTCATACTTTAGTTCAAATCATCTGTTAACCAAGTATAAGAATCCACTATGTGTGTTATTTCGTGACATTGATTGTTAGAACTCTATGTTAGTTATTATTTAATCCAAAGGTGGTGATCATGGGGAAAAATCCAAACATTACCCTAATGAAAACTAATCTCACAAAACCTATCCACCAAAAATAAACCTAAAAGGAGAAGTGGGAGACTTACCTAGAGTAGATCACACCCATGATGGAGGGAGAGAAGAAGCGCCGAACGGTCAGGGAGCCTTCTGCGCTACGTCGGTAGGGGAAGGCATGACCGCTAGAGGGGGAGGTGCATGGGAGGAGCCACCAACCATTGAGAAATGGAGGAGTAGGGTTCATGGGGAGTATGGTCCAATGGAGAGGAGGAGAATTAGGGTTTGCGGGGAGGAGGATCTATGGAAGGGGTTTGAGGGGGAGGATAAGGAGTAGGGATAGAGGAGAAGGTCCGACAAAGAGAAGATCGAGGGGGAGGGGAGTTGTCGTTGGGGTACAGTACCACGAGAGCTTGAGGGCATGATAAACAGAGGATACTGTGCACCTGATTTTATAAAATATGAGACTATGGTTTTATCAGCGCTTTTTTCTTAGCGCTGATAAAAGGAGGCGCTTCCCTTTCCCGTTTTTTTAGTAGTGATATACTGTATTTTATTTTAAATATATCTCTCTCTAATCTAAAATATGCACTAATCACTTACCAAACATTTCATTCAACTCCAAATATACCTTGACACAATCAATTACACTTGAAAAGCATTTGTAAACACACCACTATACCTTCTTCCCATGAAACCTTGATAGTCCTATGCACTATAGAATTATACTTTTCTTTTCTCCTCAAGACATGATGTGTTAAATGAGTGAACATATATAGAAGTACCTAATCGATGACACAAATCTTTAAGAGATGATGTTTGTGGTCTCTAAAAATCATCCATCCACTCAAAACTACACCCAAGAATCTATTGATTATATAAACTTAATCCATAGTCTCTTAATCAAGACCCGATCTGTTGAACAAAATATCATTCAGTACAAAGGTTATCTTACTCTATTCATGACATTTAATATTATTCAAATTTTGGGGTGTACATGGACTGTTAACTAAAACTACCTTTCATCGATTACCCTAGGAAATGACTTTGTCTAAAGGCAATTGACCCACTTACAAATCTAATGTCTACTTAGGAATAATATATAACTCACTTTCTTTTATTCTGGTATTCAATGCAACACTATAGTCGCCAACTCCCCAAGATTGTTACACATGCCACCCTCTACATTAATCATAACTTACCAATCATCGTAATTATACTATAAAGGTACTAGAGGAATTTTATTCACCATAATACTTCCCATATCACTGTTTTATTAATACTAATGAACCAAAATTCCAACATTACATGAAAACCACTGCACATTAGCCCAGCTCGATATAACCGAAAAAACCATCCCATGAAACACACTCCAGAAATTAAGGGAATATGAATACTCTACACAAAAAATATTTGTCATCTTGAACTTGGTTTATATAGTCAAAATATATCCCAATCATATATAAAAAACCAAACATACCTTAAAATTATTATCCTTTATATTATATAACTTTATTCCCATGTTTAAGCTCACTCTCGAATCTATATTTTCACATGAGCATTTCTATAGTACCTCTATAGATACCCCATATCACTGAAGGTGATATGTTTCTTCTATTAATCCATATAATGAAAGGGAACATTATACATCCTTCTATATGGGAAACAATCTACATGTCATTTCTTCTTAGATCATAACAGTGAAAAATACCCCCTAACCTGCCTTAATTAGACCTCTCCTGACCTACCTCAATTAGGATTGCATCAAACATAACAAATAAAGATAAACTATAGGAAACCAAACAAAAAAGATCCCTAAGAAAACCCTAAAAACTTTAAAAACCCAAAAAACCCCTGAGAACATAAAAACTCATAAACCCAATAAAAACCATAAAAAACCCTAAAAACATTAAAAACCCAAAAAACCCAAAAAACCCAAAAAACACTAAAAATACTAAAAGGCCTTAAAATCCCGAAAAAAATTAAAAAACTATAAAAACCTTAAAACCCCTAAAAACTCAAAAACAACCCCTAAACATAAAAAAACCATAAAAGCCCTAAAATCCCTATAAAACTTGAAAAAACCTATCACCCATCAAAATCCCTAAGAAATATAAAATCCATAAAAAACCTAAAAAACCCTAAAATCCTTGAAAACATAAAAAACCCTAAAAACATTAAAAAATCCCTGAGAACCATAAAAACCTTTAAAAACATTAAAAACCCTAAAACCCCATAAAACCATAAAACCTCTAAAAACTCTAAAAGCACTTAAAACTCCAAAAAAGGTTAAAAACTCCAAAAAACATAAAAACCCTAAAAAACTCAAAAAACCATAAAACCCTAAATAACTCAAAACCCCCTATAACCGCCAAAAACCACAAAATCCTAGAACCCTAAAAATCCTTGAAAACCCTTAACCCCCCCCCCCCAAATTCCTAAAAACCATAAAATCCTAAAAAATCCATAAAAATCCCTGAAAACAAAAAAACCCAAAAAAATCCTAAAAACCCCTGAAGACCATAAAACCCCCCCAAAACCTTAAAAACACTAAAAACCCATAAAAGTCCAAAAAAACACTAAAAAATCTAAAAACCCTTTAAGCCCCTAAAAATGCTTAAAAACTATAAAAAACCTTAAAACCCCTAAAAACTCAAAAAAAACCCAGAAAACCCTTAAAACCCTAAACGTCCTCGAAATCCCAAAAAAACCCATAAAATAATAAAAATCCAAAAAAACCCAAAAAATCCCTGAAAACTTAAAAAACCCTAAAACCCTGAAAATCCCCCAAAATACAATAAAAATACCTAAAAAAATGAAAACCCTAAAAACCTAATAAAAACCCTAAAAACTCTTAAAACCCCTAAATATATTAAAAACTCTAAAAAACCATAAAAAACCTAAAAAGCTATAAAAATCCATGAAAATGTATAAAAAGCCTAAAAACAATAAAAATCCAAAAAAACCCTAAAAACTTAAAAAACCCTAAAAACATAGAAAATCCCCCAAATACCATAAAAATCCATAAAAACCATAGAAACCCAATAAAAACTTTAAAAACTCTTAAAACCCTTAAAAATATTAAAAACTCTAAAAAAACCATAAAAAAACGAAAACCCCCCTAAAAATCTATGAAAAAGTATAAAAACCCTAAAAACCCTGAAAACCCCTAAAAACCATAAAAACACTTGAACCCATACAAACCCTAAAAACCAACTAAAAAATCTAAAAATCTTTAAAATCCATAAAAACATTAAAAACACTAAAAACATTAAAACACCTAAAAAGTCAAAGAAATCATAAAACCCAAAAGACCCAAAAAACTATGAAAACCCCTAAAAACACTCAAAATCCCTAAAAACCATAAAACCGTAAAAACTATAAAAATCCTAAAAAACCACGAAAAATCCAAGAAAAAGGAAAAAACCCTAAAATCACTGAAAACCATAAAATCCACTCAAAACCTTAAAAACCCAAAAAACCAATAAAAACCCTAAAAACCACTAAAAACACTAAAATAGCTTTAAAATCCTAAAAAAATTAAAAAACTCTATAAAGCCTTTAAAACCCAAAAAAAAAATCCCAAAACCCAAAAAGACCCTAAAAATATTGAATAACCCTAAAAACTTTGAAAACCCCATAAAATCCTAAAAATCCATAAAAACCCTAAAAATCCTAAAAATAAACTAAAAATCCCCGAGATCATAGAAAACCCTAAAAACAACTAAAAATAATAAAACCCCTAAAAACCGTAAAAAATCAAAAAACCCAAAATACCCTGAAAAAACCACTGAAAACTCTAAAAACCCTATAAAGCCCTGAAATGTTAAAAAATGTTAAAAAATCTAAAAAATATTAAAACCCCAAAAAACCCTAAAACCCAGAAAGACCCTAAAAATCCTGAAAAAGCCAAAAAAATCATAAACCCCCCCCCCACAAAATCTCTAAAAACCCTAAAAAACCATAAAAACCATAAAAATCCTAAACCCCCCTAAAAAACCCTGAAACATAAAAGACCTTAATAACCCTAAACCCCCCTAAAAACCATTAAACCCCAAAAATCATTAAAAATCCAAATAAACCCTAAAAAGCCACTAAAAACTCTAAAACCCCTAAAAACTTTAAAAAATGTTAAAAACACTAAAAAACCTTAAAAACCCTGAAAAACTCAAAAAACCCAAAAAACCCCAAAAGGACCCTAAAAACCAAGAAAACTCTTAAAAACCCTAAAAATCCTAAAACCCCCTAAAAACTCCTAAAACCCCTCAAAATCCTTAAAAACCATAAAAACCCTAAAAACCATAAATATCCTAAAAAGCCCTTAAAATCCCTGAAAATTTAAAAAACCCTAAAAACCCTGAAAATCCCCTGAAAACCATAAAAACCCCTAAATACTTGAAAACTACTAAAACCCCATAAAATCCATAAAACCTACTAAAAATCCCCCAAAACCCTTAAAACCTCTAAAAACATTAAAAAACGTTAAAAACTATAAAAAACCATAAAATCCTAAAAAATCCCTAAAAATCCGTAAAAAGGTAAAAAAACCCTAAAAACCCAGAAAGACCCCTAAAAACCATAAAATCCCTACAAACCTTAAGACCCTAAAACCCAAAAAAACTATAAAAACCCATTAAAAACTCTAGAAACTCTTAAAACCCCTAAAAAAATTAAAAAGACTCTAAAAATACTTGAAACCCTAGAAAACTCAAAAAAAAACCCTAAATCTTCACAAAACCCAAAAAACCATGCAAAAAACCATAAAATTCCTAAAAAATCCTAACAACCCCTTAAAACCCTAAAAATCCCTAAAACCTTAAAAAACCCTAAAACCCATAAAAATGAAAAGGAAGCTACAAAAACCCTAAAAACCACTGAAAACCATAAAACCCATAAAACCTTAAAAAATACTAAAAAACCTAAAACCAGTAAAAACTCTCATACTCCTAAAAACATTAAAAAACTCTAAAAACCATGAAAATCCTAAAAACTCAAAAAAAAATATGAAAACCCAAAAGTCTCTAAATCCCCCAAAAAAACCTAAAAAACCTAAAAACCCAAGAAAACCCCTAAAAATCCTAAAAATCCATAAATCTCTAAAAAAACTCTAAAACCTATAAAAATCCTAAAAAGCCCTTAAAATCCTAGAAAATGTAAAAAAACCAAAAAAAACATGAAAACCATAACAACCCATAAAAACATTGAAAAACCTAAAACCCCATAAAAACCACTAAAACTCAAAAAACCCTTAAAACCCCTAAAAATGTTAAAAACTCTAAAAACCTTAAAACCCTAAAAAACCCAAAAAAACATAAGTACCTAAAACCCCTAAAAACCCTAAAAACTCTCAAAATCCCTAAAACCCCTCAAAAACACTAAAAACCCTAAAAGTCATAAAGAATCCCTAAAAATCCATGAAGATGTTAAAAACCCAAAAAAACCCTAAAAAACTTCTTAAAACCATATAAACCAATAAAAACCATAAAAACCCTCAAAACCCAGAAAACCCCTAAAAACTGTTAAAACTATAAAACCCCTTTAAACCCTTAAAAACATTAAAATTTTCTAAAAACCCTTAAAACATCTAAAAACTAAAAAACCCTAAAAACCCAAAAAACCATAAAAAGCACAAAAACCCTAAAAACCCTCAAATTCACTAAAAACCCTAAAAACAAGAAAAATATAAAAATCCCTAATAACCAATGAGAACATAAAAACCCATAAAACCCCTAAAAACCATACAAAAACCCAAAAAACCTTAAAAACCCAAAAAAACCATAAAAACCCTAAAAACACTAAAAATACTAAAAAGCCTTAAAATCCCTAAAAAAATTAAAAGACTAAAAAACCTTAAAAACCCTAAAAACTCATAAAAAACCCAAACACCCAAAAAACCATAAAATGGCTAAAATCCCTATAAACCTTGAAAAACCCTATCACCACTCAAAATCCCTAAAAAACATAAAATCCATAAAAATCCTAAAAACCCCTAAAATCCCTGAAAACATAAAAAACCCTAAAAACATTGAAAAATCCCAGAGAACCATAAAAATATCGAAAAATGATAAAAACCCTAAAAACCCATAAAAACTGTAAAAACCACTAAAAACTCTAAAAACACTTAAAACCCCACAAAATGTTAAAAACTCCAAAAAACATAAAAACCCTAAAAACCTAAATAACTCAAAAACCCCTAAAACCCCAAAAAACCATTAAACCCTAAAACCCTAAAAATCCTAAAAAAACTCTGAAAACCCTTAACCCCCCCAAATACCTAAAAACCCTAAAAACCTAAAATCCCTAAAATCCTAAAAATCCATAAAAATCCATGAAAACAAAAAAACCCAAAAAACCTTAAAAACCCTTAAAGACCATAAAACCCCCCAAAAAACTTAAAAACACTAAAAAAACATAAAAATCCCCAAAAAAACTAAAAAAATCTAAAAACCATTTAAACCCCTAAAAATGCTTAAAAACTCTAAAAAACCTTAAAACCCCTAAAAACTCAAAAAATCCCAAAAAACCCTGAAAAACCTAAAAACCCTTGAAATCCCAAAACACCCCTAAAAACCATACAAATCCAAAAAAACCCCCCTAAAGATCACTGAAAACTTAAAAAACCCTAAAAACCCTAAAAATTCCCTAAATACCATAAATATCCCTAAAAAGCCAATAAAAACTCTTAAAATCCCTAAAAATATTACATCTTTTGGTGACATGGATTCTTGACGGCGTAGATCTATGCTCTCAGCCTCTTTTGAGCGGCTCATGGATCATGCTCTTCAGAGATACAGAGGTATGGATGGAGCGGTTTTCGTCTGGCTGGAGGCACGTTTGTAGGCATCGGGGACTCTCCATGACAGATCTGGGTTCCGGCGGTGTTCCTTGTTCCTTGTTGGCTTCGTTTTGGATGGATTCTTGCATCGGTGTGGTGCGGGCATGACAGACCTGGGATCTGTTTCTTGGATCGCAAGATCCTCAGTTTTGACGATGGAGATCCTCGATCGGGGAGGCAAGCAGTTTTCAACGGGTTTCTCCGGCTTAAAGGCGAAATGCATCGATGACTTTCTCTGCTTTCAACTCTCTGATTCTCGGTTCCGCACTGAAGAGGGTTTGTATCATTTTCTAAGTCGATCCATTCCTCGGTTCATGAAGCTGATGCAGGTGCGTGCTCTTCTTAATCTCTCGGATTCTTCTCCGCTCCATGCTGTTGACGCTAGATCTGGCCGAACCTTTTGGCATTCCATGTCCTTCTATTTCCTGATTGTGATGTTGGTTATGAATCATCTGGTTTTGCTGAAATGGTATAAACGAGTATTGATGTGTGCTTGTTGGTGGTATGAGGTTAATTTTGATATGAGGTATGGAATTCCGGATGTGGTTCGGTCTAATGGCCTTGATTGCTGGATGTGGAGCTGCGTTCCCTTGGGAGATGAAGGTTTTAGATGTGCTGTTTGCTGCGTTTTGTGCTGCATGTTGTTTGGGACTGGTTGTCTTGGAGGTGGTGTTGTTTTTGCTATTAATGCTGGTGTTTCGGTGCTGTCTTTTGTTGGAGGCTGTTGCTGGTTTCTTGGGCAGATGAGCTTGTCTTGGGTTTCTGAGCGGGGTTTGCTTCGGTGCTGCGGTCTGGTTGTTACCTGTAGTTTTCTGTGTAATGGTTGGTTCGACTGTGTTTTTTTGCGGGTGCTGGTCTTTCTTTATGTATGCTGGTTCTTGGTGAGGGATGTTGTTCTGCTGCGTGGTAGCGAAGACGGCTTGGTTGTGGTTCGATGCATATGTTGGCTATGGATTCTGCTGAGTGGTTCTGTGCTGATGGCGGTGGATCTTCTTGGTGAGAAGGTGGTGGATGTTGGTCTGTGTAAGTTTGGATGTTGGTATCTGGTTGGTTGTGAGCTGCTGGTTGCTAGTGATGGCTGGATGATGGAGCTTCTTATGGCAGAGATTCTTGGTGAGAAGGTGTTGGTTGTTGGAACTTGTGAGATTGGACGTTGTTCGCTGCTTGGCTATGAGCTGTGGATGCCGGTTTCTGCTTGGTTGGGAAGTGATAAAGGGGTGATGGTGCTGCCAACTGCTGGAATTGGCTGAGAAGGTGCTAAAGATGTTGTGGGTTTGGTGTTGTGTCTTTCTTTCTTTTGATTTTCCCTTTTTAAGGTCTTTGTGTTTGTTTGTTAAGGGATTTTGGGTGTGGGTTGATTGACCTCGCCCCTCCCTATCTGCAGTGTCTTTGTGTCTTTTTTTTTTGTAATAAATTTTGGGGGGTGTCAGGAATAGCCTCGCCCCGAGCCTTCCTTGCCCTTAAACCATAGAAACCCTAAAAACCAACTAAAAGATCTAAAAATCCTTAAGATCCCTAAAAACATTAAAAACACTAAAAATGTTTAAACCCCTAAAAAGTCAAAAAAAACCCATAAAATTCAAAAAGAACCAAAAAACCATGAAAACCCCCTAAAATTTCTCAAAATCCCTAAAAACAATAAAACAGTAAAAACTATAAGAATCCTAAATAACGCATAAAAATCCATGAAAAAGTAAAAAAACCCTAAAATCCCTAAAAACCATAAAATCCACTGAAAACCTTAAAACCCCAAAAAACCAATAAAAACCCTAAAAACCACTAAAAACTATGAAATAGCTTTAAACTCCTAAAAAACTTAAAAAACTCTAAAAAGCCTTAAAACCCCAAAAAACACACACACAAAAATCCCAAATCCCCAAAAGACCCTAAAAACATTGAAAAACCCTAAAAACTATGAAAACCCCATAAAACCCTCAAAATCCATAAAAACCCTAAAAACCCCTAAATTGTTAAAAAAATGTTAAAAAATCTAAAAAATATTAAAACCCCTAAAAACTCCAAAAAAACCATAAAACCCAAAAGACCCTAAAAAACCATAAATACCCTAAAAATATTAAAAACCCCTAAAAATCCCTCAAACATAAAATACCTTAAAAACCCTAAACCCCCCTAAAAAACATAAAACCCCTAAAATCATTAAAAACCCATATAAACCCCAAAAATACACTAAAAACACTAAAACCCTTAAAAACTTTTAAAAATGTTAAAAACACTAAAAAAACATTAAAAACCCTGAAAAACTCAAAAAAACCAAAAAACCCCAAAAGACCCTAAAAACCGAGAAAACCCCTAAAACCCCAAAAAACCCTAAAACCCCTGAAAACCCTAAAAACCCTCAAAATCCTTAAAAGTCGTAAAAACCATAAAAACCATAAAATTCCTAAAAAAAGGCCTTAAAATCCCTGAAAATGTAAAAAACCATAAAAACCCAGAAAATCCCCTGAAAACCATAAAAACCCCTAAATACTTAAAAACCACTAAAACCCTAGAAAATCCTAAAAAATCCCTAAAAATCCTTGAAAAGTAAAAAACCCTAAAAACCCAGAAATACCCCAAAAAACCATAAAACCCCTACATACCTTAAGACCCTAAAAACCCACAAAAACCATAAAAAACCACTAAAAATTCTAGAAACTCTTAAAACCCCTACAAAAAATTAAAAAAACACTAAATATCATTAAAACCCTACAAAACTCAAAAAAACTCTAATACTCCTAAAAACATTAAAAAACTCTAAAAACCAAGAAAATCCAAAAAACTCAAAAAAAAACTCTGAAAACACAAAAGCCCCAAAATCCCTAAAAACCCCAAAAACCCCTAAAAACCCATGAAAACCCCTAAAAATAATCAAAATACATAAAACCATAAAAAACTATAAAACCCGTAAAAATCCTAAAATGCCCTTAAAATCATGGAAAATGTAAAAAACCCAGAAACCATGAAAACCATAAAAACCCATAAAAACATTGAAAAACCAAAAAACCCATAAAAACCACTAAAACTCAAAAAACCCTTAAAACCCCTAAAATGTTTAAAAACTCTAAAAACTTTAAAAACCCTAAAAAACCCAAAAAAAACAGAAGTCCCTAAAACCCCTAAAAACCTTGAAAACCCTAAAAACCCTCAAAAGCACTAAAACCCTAAAAACCATAAAGATTCCCCAAAAATCCATGAAGATTTTAAAACCCAAAAAACCCTGAAAAAACTCCTTAAAACCATATAAACCACTAAAAACCATAAATCCCTCAAAACCCATCAAACCCCTAAAAACCGTTAAAACTCTAAAAGCCTTTTAAACCCTTAAAAACATTACAAATTTCTAAAAACTTTAAAACCTCTAAAAACTAAAAAAACCCTAAAAACCCAAAAAACCATAAAAAACATAAAAACCCTAAAAAACCCTAAAAACCCCTGAGAACATAAAAACTCATAAACCCAATAAAAATCATAAAAAACCCTAAAAACATTAAAAACCCAAAAAACCCATAAAAACCCAAAAAACAATAAAAATACTAAAAGGACTTAAAATCCCTAAAAAAAATAAAAAACTGTAAAAACCTTAAAAACCCTAAAAACTCAAAAACAAACCCTAAACACAAAAAAAAACCATAAAACCCCTAAAATACCTATAAAACATGAAAAACCCTACCACCCATCAAAATCCCTAAGAAACATAAAATCCATAAAAAACCTAAAAAACCCTAAAATTCTTGAAAACAAAAAAAACCCTAAAAACATTAAAAAATCCCTGAGAACCACAAAAACCTCTAAAAACATTAAAAGCCCTAAAACCCCCTAAAAACCATAAAAGGCACTAAAAACTCTAAAAGCACTTAAAACTCCAAAAAATGTTAAAAACTACAAAAAACATAAAAACCCTAAAAAACTCAAAAAACCATAAAACCCTAAATAACTCAAAAAACCCTAAAACCCCAAAAAACCATAAAATCCTAGAACCCTAAAAATCCCTGAAAACCCTAAAACCTAAAACCCATAAAATCCTAAAAAATCCATAAAAATCCCTGAAAACAAAAAAACCCAAAAAATCCTAAAAACCCCTGAAGACCATAAAACTCCCCAAAACCTTAAAAACACTAAAAACCCGTAAAAATACAAAAAAACACTAAAAACTCTAAAAACCCTTTAAACCCCTAAAAATTCTTAAAAACTATAAAAAACCTTAAAACCCCTAAAAACTCAAAAAAAACCCACAAAACCTTGAAAACCCTAAAAGCCCTAGAAATCCCAAAAAACCCTAAAAACAATAAAAATCCAAAAAAACCCTAAAAATCCCTGAAAACTTAAAAAACCCTAAAAACCTTGAAAATTCTCCAAAATACAATAAAACCCCCTAAAAACCATAAAAACCCTAAAAACTTGATAAAAAATCTAAAAAACTCTTAAAACCCCTAAAAATATTAAAAACTCTAAAAAACCATAAAAATCCTAAAAAGCCTCTAAAAATCCATGAAAATGTATAAAAACCCGAAAACTCTGAAAACCCCTAAAAACCATAAAAACCCGTAAACCCATACAAACCCTAAAAACCAACTAAAAAATCTAAAAAACCATAAAATCCCTAAAAACATTAAAAACACTAAAAATGTTAAAACCCCTGAAAAGTCAAAAAAGAACCATAAAAATCCAAAAAGACCCAAAAACTATGAAAAAACCCTGAAAAACCTAAAAATCCCTAAAAACCATAAAACCGTAAAAACTATAAAAATCCTAAAAAACCCCTAAAAATCCATGAAAAAGTAAAAAAACCTAAAATCCATGAAAACCATAAAATCCACTAAAAACCTTAAAAACCCAAAAAACCAATAAAAACCCTAAAAACCATGAAAAACACTAAAACAACTTTAAACTCCTAAAAACATTTAAAAACTCTAAAAAGCCTTAAAACCCCAAAAAACACAAAAAAATCCCAAAACCCAAAAAGACCCTAAAAACATTGAAAAACCCTAAAAAATCTCAAAACCCCATAAACCCTCAAAATCCATAACAACCCTAAAAACTATAAAAATTATAAAAATGAACTAAAAATACCTAAAATAATATAAAAAACTAAAAACCCTAAAAACCACTAAAAATAATAAAACCCCTAAAAACATTAAAAAACCAAAAAACGCAAAAAATCCAGAAAAAACCACTAAAAACTCTAAAAACACTTAAAACCCCTAAAATATTAAAAAATGTTAAAAAATATAAAAAATATTAAAACCCCTAAAATCTCAAAAAAACACTAAAACCCAAAAAGACCCTAACAATCCTGAAAAAGACTAAAAACCAAAAAAACAACCCCCCACAAAATCCCTAAAAACCATAAAAATCCTAAAAAACACCTAAGAATCCCTGAAAGATAAAAGACCATAAAAACCCCCAAACCCCCCTAAAAACCTTAAAACCCCTAAAAAGCCACTAAAAACTCTAAAACCCCTAAAAACTTTCAAAAATGTTAAAAACACTAAAATAAATTAAAAACCCTAAAATAATAAAAAAACCAAAAAAACCCCAAAAGACCCTAAAAACCCAAAAAAACCCCTAAAACCCTAAAAATACTAAAACCCTTGAAAACACCTAAAAACCCTCAAAATCCTTAAAAGACGTAAAAACCGTAAAAACCATAAAAATCCTAAAAAAAATCCCTTAAAATCCCTGAATATGTTAAAAACCTTAAAAACCCAGAAAATCCCATGAAAACCATAAAAACCCATAAATACTTAAAAACCACTAAATTTCCATAAAATCCATAAAACCCACTAAAAAACCAAAAACCCTTAAAACCTCTAAAAAAATTTAAAAACGTTAAAAACTCTAAAAACCATAAAAATCCTAAAAAATCCCTAAAAATCCAGGAAAAAGTAAAAAACCCTAAAAACCCATAAAGTCCCCTAAAAACCATAAAACCCCTAAAAACCTTAAGACCCTAAAAACCCACAAAAACCATAAAAACCCAGTAACAACTCTAGAAACTCTTAAAACCCGTACAAAAAATTTAAAAACTCTAAAATTCCTTAAAACCCTAAAAAACTAAAAAAACCCCTAAACCCCCAAAAAACCCAAAAAAACATGAAAAACCATAAAATTCCTAAACCCCCCTGAAAACCCCTTAAAAACCTCAAAATCCCTAAAACCTTAACAAAACCCTAAAACCCATAAAAATAAAAAGGAAGCTATAAAAACCACTGAAAACCATAAAACCCATAAAAACCTTAAAAATACTAAAAACCCTAAAACTCGTAAAAAATCTAATTGATATGGATCAGATTCAACCCAAGGAGAATAATTTTGGTCTTGATAAAAATTTTAAGCCCAATTGTTGTTCGAATTGGATCATCCCGCACTTCTTGATGTCCAACACTATGATGGGCCACAAAACACTTATTTGGGGCCCAAAATCACTAATCCACATGGAAATGGGTGGAAATTCGTAGCAGTGCATTAATGAGGAGAGAGAAGGTGTAGAAAAGTATCATTAAGAGAGTATCCCGCTACTTTAACTAGTGGGTCATTAAATTGCTTGAGAAAGTGATTTTTTACGCTTTTTATGTGCCTTTTGGGTTTCCCATGCCTTTTAACTCGAATTAGGACATTTTCCTTTCTTAATTTTGACTTTATAATGTATTTTCATCCCATTGTAATGGAATTTTTTGAATTGGACGAATTTTCGAAGCTTGTTGTGCATTGTTCTAGCTTTAGCCTCTTCCCATTGACCGAAATTGGTGGTGCATCTCCATTGATGGTGATGTGGTCTTTAAGCGTGGAGGAACCTTGGTGGGTGGCATTGCCTTTAAGCCTTGGTCAATTCGGCTACAATACTCTGGCCTCTTCGCTTACTTTTTTTGAGCTTTTCGGCGATGCATCAGTTGGTATCAGAGCCACGGTTCCAACGAGTAAGTTCTATCACATCCTTCTTATTACTCTTAATCATGTCTCACAAGAGTGGATCTTATACTCCTCCTACTCCATGGGAAATAGCTAACGCACAGCTACAATCGCAAATTACTCAAATCGGTGAGCAACTTGCTCAACTATTGAGAGCATGACAACCTGACTCTCCTCCACCACAGCGGTATCCCCAATTTCCATCACCACATAATAGGTGCAATCCATCACCATTTTATGAAGATCGTGCAAATGGTCATGATTACAGTGATTCAGAGGTGTATATGTGAAGAAGAAGAGATGATGAAGATATTGAAAGAGTGTTGAAGATTGGCATTCCAGATTTTTATAGGAGTATGAATCCGGATGATTTTCTGGATTGGATGCGGGAAATCGAACAGTTCTTCGAATTTAAGAATTGTTCTGATGAGAATAAGTGCAAGGTATCCATTCTGAAATTTAAATATTATGCATCTCTTTGGTGGGAAAATCTAAATAAACAGCAGGAACGTGATGACAAAGGCAAAATACTCTCATGGGAGAAGTTGAAAAATCTTTTGAGGAGACGATTTCTGCCCGAGAATTACAAGCAAGAGATTTATTTTCTGAATGCATAGTCTACGACAAGGATATAAATCTGTTGAAGAGTATATTCTGGAGTTTAATCATTTATTGATGCGAAGTGATGTTGTAGAGTATAAAGAGAAAACAATTGCAATATTTTTTGGTGGATTAAATGAATAAATTTCACATTCAGTGGAGTTTCAACCATTCTTCTCACTTGATGATGTTTGCAAGCTGGCGATCAAGGTTGAAAAGCAAAAGTAGACCTCAAAGGCACCGGAGCTCAAAAACTACAATAGAGGTACAAATTTTTATAAAGTTATTTCTTCTAATAAATCTGTTGTTGGTGAGAAGGAATTTGGAAGGAACAAGATTCTGGATAAATGGAAAGAGAAGGATATGGAAAAACCAAAAGGGAAGTCTAACTCCTTTGAATGTGGGAATTGAAAGTGTTTCAAATTCCATGGGTATGGTCATTTTCAGACCAATTTACCTAACAATCGAATTATTACTATTAAGGATATTGAAGAGATTGAAGAGGAAATCAAAGAGGATGAACATGATGGTGAAGAATCTAAATATGAGGAACATTTTGTGGAAGAAACTGATGTGGGAAACATGTTGGAGATACGAAGAGTTTTGCAAGAACAAATTTTCCCGAAAGAAGATCAAAGAGAAAACTTGTTCCAAACTCATTGCACCATTAATCAGCGGGTATGCATGGTGATTATTGATAGTGGGAGATGTACAAATGTGGCTTCAACAACACTAGTGGTGAAATTGAAACTTCCAACTCAGAATCATCCTCACCGTATAAATTGCAATGGTTGAACAATGGGAGCACACTCCAAGTTAACAAATAGGTTCTGATTTCATTCTCCATTGGTAAGAACTATGCTTATGAAGTATTGTGTGATGTTATTCCTATGGATACTTGTCACTTGTTGTTGGGAAGGCCTTGGCAGTTTGACAGGGTAGTGAAATATGATGGGAGGAAGAACACATATTTTTTTCGATCCGGGGAAAAGAATATCATACTTGCTCCTTTGAAGTCCTAAACTCTTCAAGGAAAATCTATTTCAGAAGTGCCCAAAGGTAGTCTCTTTATCAACAAATCTCAAGTAGAGAAATCCATAAATAAGCAAAATCCAGTTTTTGCTTTATTGTTGATGGAACAGTCATGCCATGAGGAGAAGAGTCATCAATATCTGTTAGCTCATTCCTTAATTGGGGAAAATCATGACGTTTTTTCAAATGATCTTATAATAGAATTACCACCATTTAGAGGCATTGAACACCAGATTGATCTTGTACCGGGTGCATAATTTCCAAATAAACCAACATATCGGTGTAATCCTGGAGAATTAAGGGAATTGTAGAAGCAAGTAGACGAGTTGATGGATCGAGGCTTTATAAGGCCAAGCATGAGCCTGTGTTCTATTCCAGCATTATTGGTGCCGAAGAAATATGGTACGTATCGCATGTACATTGATAGTAGAGCTATTAATAATATTACCATCAAATATAGGTATCCCATTCCACGACTCGATGATATGCTTGATGAACTACATGGTTCATCAATTTTTTCGAAGGTTAATCTTCGTAGTGGATACCACCAGATTCGAATGAAGGAAGGGGATGAGTGGAAAATGACCTTCAAAACTAAAGGAGGACTGTTTGACTGGATGTTCATGCCATTCAGCCTCTCAAATGCTCCTAGCACATTCATGCAACTCATGAATGAAGTTCTGAAACCATTCATCGGTAAATTTGTGGTTGTTTATTTGGATGATATTTTGATTTACATCAAGGATGTGGAGAGCCATGTGGATCATCTTCGGCGGGTATTTGACGTTCTACGGAAACAAAAGTTGTATGGAAAGCTGAAAAAATGCGATTTCTTTTCAAATAAAGTGGTGTTTCTGGGATATGTGGTAACCAAAGAAGGCATCATGGTGGATGAATCAAAATTGGAAGCAATCAAGTCATGTCCACAACCAGAATGCATCACCGAAGTAAAAATTTTCCATGCTTTGGCATCTTTTTATAGTCGCTTTGTTTCCAATTCCAGCACTATCATGGAACCTATCATTGAATGCTTGAAAAGGGGGAAATTTGAGTGGTCAAAGGCAGCAAATGAATCATTTGAAATCATTAAGAAAAAGTTGTGTGAAGCACCAGTTTTGGCATCGCCTGATTTTGATCAAGTCTTTGAAGTAGAATGTGATGCAAGTGGAGTTGGGATAGGCGATGTTCTCATCCAAAGAAAGCATCCTATTGTATATTTCATTGAGAAAGTGAATGATTCAAGGATGAATTACAGCACCTATGCTAAGGAATTTTATGCATTTATAAGATCCCTAGATCATTGGTCTCATTATTTGAGACCGGAACAGTTTGTTCTTCATTCTAGCCATCAGGAATTGAGGTTTATCAATGGTCAACACAAGCTGAGTTCGAGGAATGCAAAGTGGGTGGAATTATTACAAACATTCTCATTTGTGTCAAAATAAAATAAGGGGCAAGATAATCTGGTGGCAAATGCTTTATCTCGAAGGTATGCATTACTTACCATTCAAGATGCTCGAATTATTGGATTTCAGATTATGAGAGAAGATTATCAACATGATATGGAGTTTAATTATATTTTAATCTAATATCAAGATGGATTTGTGGAGTATTATTCTGTATATGATGGGTTTCTCTTTAAGAGAAACAAGTTGTGTGTTCCAAAGGGTAATTACAGGGACTTCGTCATTCAGGAAACACATCAAGGGGGACTTGCTGGTCATTTTTGCATCCATAAAACCTTAGAGATACTAAAGGAGCATTTCTACTGGCCGAAGATGCAATAAGATTTCCGATAAATTCTTTTGAGATGAGGAACATGTCAAAGAGAAAAGAGTTATTTCAAGCCTGGTTTATACACTCCGTTACCTATTCCGGAGCAGCCATGGGAAGATATCAGCATGGATTTCATTATGGATTTACCAAAGACTCAGTGAGGTAAAGATTCAATAATGGTTGTTGTTGATCGATTTTCTAAGATGGCTCATTTCATAACTTTTCATAAGACTGAAGATGCGGTGAAAGTGGTAGAATTGTTTTTTCAAAGATATTGTTCGCCATCATGGAATTCCTCGCAACATCGTTTCGGATAGAGACACAAAATTTCTCAGCCATTTTTGAAGGATATTATGGGGGAAATTCGGTACGAAAATTCTTTTCAGCACATCCCATCACCCTCAAACGTATGGGAAAATAGAAGTTACCAATCGTACATTGGGCACTATTCTGAGAACATTGGTGAACAAGAGCATGAGAGGTTGGGATTTGAAACTTGCACAATCTGAATTAGCATACAATAAATCTCCCAGTGCTACCACTCGGCATTCTCTATTCGAAGTGGTTTATGGAATCAATCCAATCACTCCTATATAATTGTGCTCTTTGCCTCTTGATTTTCAAGTGAATATTGATGTGGAGGAGAAGACAAAGTAGATGAAGAATCTCCATGAATCTATTCGTGCTCAAATAGAGAAGTCTAATGAAGCATACAAGAGGTGAGAAAATAAGCATCGGAAGCAGGATATTTTCCAACCTGGAGACAAAGTGTGGATTCACCTTTGTAAGGAGTGATTTCCATCCAAAAGGAAGAGCAAGTTGGAACCATGAGAAGAAGTTCCATTCAAAGTTCTTGAATGAGTGGGAAACAATGCCTAAAAAATTTATTTACTAGATGATTTTGGCGGCGTTTCTGCAACGTTCAACATTGGGGACTTATCTCCTTACATTGAAGAAGATGCTTTAATGGATTTTAGGGAAAATCCTCTTTAACCAAGGGGGAATGATATGGATCAGATTCAGCCCAAGGAGAATAATTTTGGTCTTGATAAAAATTTCAAGCCCAATTGTTGTTCAAATTGGACCAACCCACACTTCTTGATGTCCAACACTATGGTGGGCCACAAGACACTTATTTGGGGCTCAAAATCACTTATCCATAAAGAAATGGGTGGAAATTCATAGCAGCACATTAATGAGGAGAGAGAAGGTGTAGAAAGGTATCATTAAGAGAGAATCCCGCTAATTAGCTAGTGGGGTCATAAATGGCTTAGGAAAGTGTTGTTTTATGCTTTTTATGTGCCTTTTGGGTTTCCCATGCCTTGTAACTCGAATTGGAACATTTTCCTTTCTTAATTTTGTCTTTATAATGTATTTTCATCCCATTGTAATGGAAGTTTTTGAATTGGACGAATTTGTGAAGCTTGTTGTGCATTCTTCTAGCTTTAGCCTCTTCCCTTTGCCCGGAATTGGTGGTGCATCTCCATTACTGGTGACGTGGTCTTTAAGAATGGAGGAACCTTAGCGAGTGACATTGCCTTTAAGCCTTGGTCGATTCGACTACATTACGTTGGTCCTCTTCGCTTACTCATTTTGAGCTTTCCGGCGATGCATCACTAATACTCCTAAAAACATTAAAAAATTCTAAAAACCATGAAAATCCTAAAAACTCCAAAAAAAACTCTGAAAACCCAAAATCCCCTAAAACCCCTAAAAACCCTAAAAACCCATGAAAACCCCTAAAAATCCTCAAAATCCATAAAACCCTAAAAAACTCTAAAACATGTAAAAATCCTAAAAATCCCTTAAAATCCTAGAAAACGTAAATAACCCTAAACACTATGAAAACCATAAAAACCCATCAAAACATTGAAAAACCTAAAAACCCATAAAAACCCCTAAAACTCAAAAAAACCCTTAAAACCCCTAAAAATGTTAAAAAAATCTAAAAACCTTGAAACCCCTAAAAAACCCAAAATAAACATAAGTCCCTAAAACCCTCCAAAACCCGGAAAACCCTAAAAACCCTCACAATCCCTAAAACCCCAAAAACACTAAAAAACTAAGAATCACAAAGAATCCCTAAAAATCCATGAAGATGTTGAAAACCCAAAAAACCCTGAAAAAATCCTTAAAACCCTATAAACCACTAAAAACCATAAAAAACCTCCAAACCCATAAAACTCCTAAAACCGTTAAAACTCTAAAATTCTTTAAACCCTTAAAAACATTAAAAATTTATAAAAACCCTTGAAACCCCTTAAAACTAAAAAAACCCTAAAAACCATAAAAAGCATAAAAACACTAAAAAACCCTAAAAACCCTCAAATTCACTAAAAACCCTAAAAACCCTAAAAACCCCTAGAAACCATAAAAATACCCTATAAACCTTAAAAAACCCAAAACCCCCATAAAAAACCAAGAAACACTAAAAATACTAAAAACCTTAAAATCCCTAAAAAAATTTAAAAACCTTAAAAAACCTTAAAAACCCTAAAAACTCAAAAAAAAAACCCTAAACGTCCAAAAAACCATAAAACTTCTAAAATCACTATAAACCTTGAAAAACCCTATCACCACTCAAAATCCCTATGAAACATAAAATCCATAAAAATCCTAAAACACCCTAAAATCCCTGAAAACATAAAAAACCCTAAAACAATGAAACATCCATGAGAACCATAAAAACATCTCAAAACATTAAAAACCCTAAAACCCATAAAAACCGTAAAAACCACTAAAAACACTTAAAACCCAAAAAAATGTTAGAAACACCAAAAAACATAAAAACCCTAAAAAACTCAAAAAACCCTAAAACCCTAAATAACTAAAAAACCCCTAAAACCCCCCAAAACCATAAAACCCTAGAACCCGAAAAATCCTAAAAATCCATGAAAACCCTTAACCCCCTAAATACCTAAAAACCCTAAAAAAACTAAAAACCATAAAATCCTAAAAAAAGCCATAAAAATCCCTGAAAACAAAAAAACCAAAAAAACCCCGAAACCCTTTGAATACCATAAAACCCCCCAAAACCATAAAAACACTAAAAAACCGTAAAAATCCAAAAAAACACTAAAATTTTTAAAAACCCTTTAAACCCCTAACAATTCTTAAAAAATCTAAAAAACCTTAAAACCCTTAATAACTAAAAAACCCCAAAAAACCCTGAAAAACCTAAAAACCCCCTAAATCCCAAAAAACCCCTAAAAACCATAAAAATCCAAAAAAAATCCCTAAAAATCCCTAAGAACATAAAAAACCCTAAAAACACTGAAAATCCCCCAAATACCATAAAATACCTAAAAACCATAAAACCCCTAAAATCCCAATAAAAACACTAAAAACTCTTAAAACCCCTAAAAATATTAAAACTCTAAAAAACCATAAAAATCCTAAAAATCCCCTAAAAATCCATGAAAATGTATAAAAACCCTAAAAACCCTAAAAACCCTAAAAACCCCTAAAAACCATAAAAACCCTTAACCCCATACAAACCCTTAAAACCAACTAAAAAATCTAAAAAACCATAAAATCCCTAAAAACATTAAAAACACTAAAAACTTTAAAACCCCTAAAAGTAAAAAAAAACTATAAAAACCCAAAGAGACCAAAAAAACCATGAAAAAACCCTAAAAACCCTAAAAATCCCTAAAAACCATAAAAACTATAAAAATCCTAAAAAACCCCTAAAAATCCATGAAAAATTAATAAAACCCTAAAATCCGTAAAAATTATAAAATTCGTTGAAAACCTAAAAAACCCAAAAAACCAATAAAAACCCTAAAAACCACTAAAAAAACTAAAACAGATTTAAACTCCTAAAACATTAAAAAACTCTAAAAAATCTTAAAACCCCAAAAAACACAAAAAAAATCCCAAAACCCAAAAGACCCTAAAAACATTGAAAAACCCTAAAAACTCTGAAAACCCCATAAAACCCTCAAAATCTATAAAAACACTAAAAACCCTAAAGATCATAAAAATGAACTAAAAATCCCAGAAATCATAGAAGAACCTAAAAACCATGGAAACCACTAAAAATAATAAAACCCCTAAAAACCTTAAAAACCCAAAAAACCCAAAAAAAACCCTGAAAAACCCACTAAAAACTCGAAACACCCATAAAACCCCTAAAATGTAAAAAAAACTAAAAAATATTAAAAAACCAAAAAACTCCAAAAAACCACTAAAACCAAAAAAGACCATAAAATTCCTGAAAAATCTTAAAGTCAATAAAAAACAGCCCCCCCCCCCACAAAATCCCTAAAAACCCTAAAAAGCCATAAAAACCATAAAAAACCAAAAAACCCATAAAAATCCCTGAAACATAAAAGACATTAAATACCCTAAAACCCCTATAAAACCATAAAACCCCAAAAATCATTAAAAACTCATATAAACCCTAAAAAGCCACTAAAAACTCTAAAACCCCTAAAAACTTTAAAAATTTTAAAAACACTAAAAATGTTAAAAACCCTGAAAAACTCAAAAAAACCAAATAACCCCCAAAAGACCCTAAAAACCCAAAAAACCACTAAAACCCCTAAAAATCCTAAATCCACTAAAAAACAAAAAAAACCCTCAAAATCCTTAAAATTGTAAAAACCCTAAAACCATAAAAATCCTAAAAAAAATCCCTTAAAATCCCTAAAAATGTAAAAAACCCTAAAAATCCCTTGAAAACCATAAAAACATCTAAATACTTAAAAACCACTAAAATCCCATAAAATCTTTAAAACCCACTAAAAACACCAAAACCCCTTGAAACCTCTAAAAACATTAAAAAATGTTAAAAACTCTAAAAATCCTAAAAAATCCTAAAAAATCCATAAAAATTCTTGAAAAAGTAAAAAACCCTAAAAACCCAGAAAGGCCCTTAAAACCATAAAACCCCTACAAACCTTAAGCCCCTAAAAACTCACAAAAACCATAAAAAACCACTAAAAAATATAGAAACTCTTAAAACCCGTATAAAAATTTAAAAAACTCAAAAAATCCTTAAAACCAAAAAAAATAAAAAATAAACCCCTAAACCGCCAAAAAACCCAAAAACCCATGAAAAACCATAAAAATCCTAAAAAACCTTGAAAACCCTTGAAAACCCTCAAAATCCCTAAAACCTTATAAAACCCTAAAACCCATAAAAATGAAAAAGGAAGCTCGAAAAACTCTAAAAACCACTGAAAACCATAAAACCCATAAAAACCTTGAAAATACTAAAAACCTTAAAACCAGTAAAAACTCTAATACTCCTAAAAACATTAAGAAACTATAAAAACCAGGAAAATCTTGAAAACTCAAAAAAAAACTCTGAAAACCCAAAATCCCCTAAAACCCCTAAAACCCCTACAAACCCATGAAAACCCCAAAAAATCCTCAAAATCCATAAAACCCTAAAAAACACTAAAACCCTTAAAAATCCTAAAAAACCCTTAAAATCCTGGAAAAAAACCCTAAAAACCATGAAAACCATAAAAACCCATAAAAACATTGAAAAACCTAAAAACAAATAAAAACCAGTAAAACTCAAAAAAACCCTTAAAACCCCTAAAAATGTTAAAAAACTTTAAAAATCTTTAAAAAAATAAAAAGACCAAAAAAACATAAGTTCCAAAAACCCCTAAAAACCCAGAAAACCCTAAAACCCTCAAAATCCCTAAAACCCCTCAAAAACACTAAGACCCCTAAAAATCATAAAGAATCTCTAAAAATCCAAGAATATATTAAAAACCAAAAAAACCTGAAAAACTCCTTAAAACCATATAATCCAATAAAAACCATAAAAACCCTCAAAACCCATAAAACCCCTAAAAACCGTTAAAAGTCTAAAATCCCTTTAAACAATTAAAAACATTAAAAATTTCTAAAAACCCTTAAAACCCCTAAAAACTAAAAAACCCTAAAAAACAAGGAAACCATAAAAAGAATAAAAAAACCTAAAAAACCCTAAAAACCCAAAAAAAACCCCTCAAATTCACTAAAAACCCAAAAAAAACCCTAAAAACAATAAAAATCTAAAAACCCTAAAAACCACTGAGAACATAGAAACCCATAAAACCCCTAAAAACCATAAAAACCCCTAAAAACCATAAAAACCCAAATGAAACCAAAAAAACCCTAAAAACACTAAAAATACTAAAAAGCCTTAAAATCCCTAAAAAATCTAAAAAAGTATAGAAAACCTTAAAAACCCTAAAAACTCAAAAAAACCCTAAACACCCAAAAAACCATAAAACCCCTAAAATCCCTAAAAAACATAAAATCTATAAAAATCCCAAAAAACACTAAAATCCCTAAAAACATAAAACTCCCTAAAAACATTGAAAGATCCCATAGAACCATAAAGACCTCTAAAAACATTAAAAACTATAAAAATCCATAAAAACCGTAAAAACCATTAAAAACTCTAAAAACACTTAAAACCCCAAAAAATGTTAAAAACTCCAAAAAACATAAAAACCCTAAAAAACTCAAAACCCCTAAAACCCTAAATAACTCAAAAACCCTTAAAACCCCAGAAAACCATAAAACCCTAGAACCCTAAAAATCCTAAAAACCCTAAAAACCCTTAACCCCCCCCCCCACACAAATACCTGAAAACCCTAAAAACCTAAAAACCATAAAATCCTAAAAAAAATCCATAAGAATCCCTAAAAGAAAAAAAAACCCCAAAAAATCCTGAAAACCCCTAAAGACCATAAAACCCCCCAAAACCTTAAAACATAAAAAAAATCGTAAAAATCCAAAAAAACACTAAAACTCAAAAAACCCTTTAAACCCCTAAAAATGTTTAAAACTCTAAAAAATCTTAAAACCCCTAAAAACTCAAAAAACCCCAAAAAACCCTGAAAACCCTAAAAACCCTCGAAATCCCAAAAAACCACTAAAAACCATAAAAATCTAAAAAAAACTCCTAAAAATCCCTAAAAACCATAAAAAACCTAAAAACCCAATAAAAACTCTAAAAACTCTTAAACCCCTAAAAATATTAAAAACTCTAAAAACCCATAAAAATCCTAAAGAACCCCTAAAAATCCATGAAAATGTATAAAAACCCAGAAAACCCTGAAAAACCCTAAAAACCATAAAAACCCTTAAACCCATACAAACCCTAAAAACCAACTAAAAAATCTAAAAATCATTAAAAACCCTAAAAACATTAAAAACGCTAAAAACGTTAAAACCCCTAAAAAGACAAAAAAACCATAAAAACCCAAAAAGACCCAAAAACCATGAAAAAACCCTCAAAATCTATAAAAACCATAAAAGCGTAAAAACTATAAAATTCCTAAAAAACCCTTATAAATCCATGAAAAATTAAAAAAAACCCTAAAATCCCTGAAAACCATAAAATCCACTAAAAACCTTAAAAACCCAAAAGACCAATAAAAACCCTAAAACCACTAAAAACACTAAAACAACTTTAAACTCCTAAAAACATTAAAAAACTCTAAAAATCCTTAAAACCCTAAAAAACACAAAAAAATCCCAAAACCCCAAAAGACCGTAAAAACATTGAAAACCCCTAAAAACTCTAGAAAGCCCAAAAAAACCCTCAAAATCCATAAAAACCCTAAAAACAATAAAAATTCAAAAAATGAACTAAAAATAAATGATATCATAAAAAAACCTAAAAACCTTGAAAACCACTAAAAATAATAAAACCCCTAATTACCTTAAAAAACATAAACCCTAAAAAAACCAATAAAAACCCTTAAAACCTCTAAAATGTTAAAAAAACTAAAAAATATTAAAACCCCTAAGAACGAAAAAAAACCTAAAACCCAAAAAGACCCTAAAAATCCTAAAAAATCCTAAAAACCATAAACCCCCCCCCCCCACAAAATCCCTAAAACCCTAAAAAACTATAAAACCATAAAAAAACTAAAAAACACCTAAAAAACCCTAAAACATAAAAGACCTTAAAAACCCTAAAACCCCCCTAAAACCATAAAACCCCTAAAATCATTAAAAACCCATATAAACCCTAAAAATCCACTGAATACTCTAAAACACCTAAAAACTTTAAAAATTGTTAAAAACACTAAAAAACCTTAAAACCATGAAAAACTTAAAAAAACCATAAAACCCCAAAGAGACCCTAAAAACCCAAAAAAATCCGTAAAACCCTAAAAATCCTAAAACCCTGGAAAACCCCTAAAAATCCTTAAAAACCTTAAAAACCCTAAAAACCATAAAAATCCTAAAAAAGCCTTTAAAATCCCTAAAAATGTAAAAGACCCTAGAAACCATGAAAATCCCCTGAAAACCATAAAAACCCCTATATATTTAAAAACCTCTAAATCCCCATAAAATCCATAAAACCCACTAAAAACACCAAAAACCCTTAAAACCTCTAAAAATATTAAAAACATTAAAAACTCTAAAAAACCTTAAAAACCCTAAAAAATAAAAAAAACCAAAAAACCCCTAAAAGACCCTAAAAACCTTGAAAACCCCTAAAAACCCTAAAAAACACTAAAAATCCTCAAAATCCCTAAAAATTATAAAAAACCCTAAAAACCATAAAATTCCTTAAAAATCCCTGAAAAACCCAGAAAACATAAAACCCCCCAAAACCCCTAGAAACCATAAAAACACCTAAAAACCTTCAAAACCCTAAAAACCTATAAAAAAACTAAAACCACAAAAAACTTCTAAAAACCAAACATTAAAAACTCTAAAAAACTATAAAACCATAAAAAAACTCAAAAAAACCCCTAAAACCCAAAAAGACCCTAAAAATCCTAAAGAAATGGAAAACCCTAAAGACCCTCAAAATCCCTAAAAACCCTAAAAACCCAAAAAACCATAAAAATCCTAAAAAATCCCAAAAAATACCTGAAAAGGTAAAAAACCCTAAAAACTTTGAAAAATGCTTAAAACCATCAATACCCCTAAAACCTTATAAAAACCCAAAAACCACTAAAAATCTAGAAACGCTTAAAATGTTAAAAATGTTAAAAAACTCTAAAAAACCATAAAAATCCAAGAAAACTCAAAAAACCCTAAAGATAGAAAAAAGACCCCAAAACCCTAAAAATCCCCAAAAACCGAAAAAACCTCGAAAACCCCTAAAACCCCTCAAAATCTCTAAAAACCCTTAAAAACCTAAAAACTTTAAAAATCCATAAAACCCCTAAAAACCTTAAAAATCCAAAAAACCCAAAAAACCCCTAAAACCACTAAAAACTTAAAAAACCCCCTTTAAACCACTAAAAACTTTTTAAAAAAAGTTAAAATACTCTAAAAAAACCTTATAACCCCTAAAAACGCAAAAAAAAAACCCCTAAGGACCCAAAATACCCAAAAGACCCTGAAAAACCATAAAACCCACAAAACCTTGAAAAATTTTAAAACCCTCAAAATCCCTAAAACCCTAAAAACCATGAAATCCTAAAAAATCTCTAAAAATCAATGAAAAAGTAAAAACTACTGAAAACCATAAAACGCCCTAAAACCATTAAAAAAACCTAAAAACCCATTAAAATTCTAAAAACCACTTAAAACTCTAAAAACCCTTTAAACCCCTAAAACTGTTAAAAATGTAAAAGACTCTAAAAAACCTTAACAACCCTAGAAAATTCAAAAAAAATCCTCAAAACCTGAAAAGATCCAAAAACTCACAAAAACTTTGAAAAAAACCCAAAAAACCCTCAAAATCCCAAAAAACCCTAAAAAGCCTAAAATCCATAAAAATCCTAAAAAATCCCTAAAAATCCCTAAAAACATAAAAACTCTAAAAACCTTGAAAACCCCATGAAAACCATAAAACCCATAAACCATTAAAAACCATAAAAACCCTCAAAATCCACTAAAAACTCTAAAACCCCTTAAACCCCTAAAAATATTAAAACGTTAAAATATTCTAAAAAACCTTTAAAACCTTAAAAAACTCAGAAAACACCCTAAAACACAAAAAGACTCTAAAAACACAAAAAAATCCTAAAATCCCTAAAAAACCCTGAAAAACCATAGCAATCCTAAAAATCAGATAACACAAAAAAGAAACCCTAAAACCCTTAAAAACCGCTTAAAACCATAAAAACCACTAAAAACCTTGAAAAACCAAAAAAATCCAAAAAATCCAATAAAAATCCTAAAAAACACAAAATACTCTAAAAAATTTTTAAACCCTTAAAAATTTCAAAAATGTTAAAATACTGTAAAAAACCTTAAAATCCCTAAAAACACAAAAGGACTCTAAAAACCCTGAAAACACATAAAACCCTAAAAAACCTGGAAAAGCCCCTGAAAAACATAAAACCCCCTAAAAACCTTTAAAACCCTTAAACCCATAAAAATCACTAAAAATTCTAAAAACTCATAAAAATGTAAAAAATGTCAAAAAAAAACTCTAAAAGCATTTAAAATCATAAAAAAACTCAAAAAAAACCCTAAATACCCAAGAACTCCCTAAAATCCTAAAAAACCCTAAAAACCGCAAAAATCCAAAAAACCCTCAAAATCCATAAAGCCCATAAAAACCCATAAAAACCATAAAAATCCTACAAAATCCATAAAAATCCTTCAAAATGTAAAAACCATAAAAACCCTAAAAATCATAAAACTCCTAAAACCATAAAAACCCTAAAAACCCATAAAATCCCTAAAACCCCACTAAAAACTCTAAAACCCCTTTAAACCCCTAAAAATGTTAAAAAAATTAAAAACTCTATAAAACCTTAAATACCCCAAAAAACTCAAAAAAACCCCAAAAACCTAAAAAGATCCTAAAAACCCTAAAACCCTATAAAACCGTAAAACCCCTCAAAATCCTAAAACCCCCCATAAAACCCTAAAAACCAAAAAAATCCAAAAAACCCCAAAAAATCCCTAAAAACATAAAAAAACCTAAAGAACCATGAAAAACATAAAACCACTTAAAACCATAAAAAATCCATAAAACCCCTAGAAACCACAAAAATCTAAAAACCCTTAGAACCCCTAAAACCGTTAAAAATGTTAAAAAACTCTAAAAAACCTTAAAACCCCTAAAAAGTCAAAACAACATTAGAAAACCCCAAAAAACCCAAAAAAGGATAAAAAACCTAGAAACCCCTAAAAACCCTAACACCCTTAAAATCCTTAAAACCTGTAAAAAACCAGAAAACCCATTAAAATCCTAAAAATCCATAAAAATACCTGAAAACATAAAAAACCCTGAAATCCATGAAAATCCCCTAAAAATCACAAAACATATAAAAACCTTAAAATTTCTAAAAATCCATAAAAACTTGAAAAACCACTAAAAACTCTAAAACCCCTTAAAACCCTTGAAAATGATAAAAATGTTAGAAAACTCTAACAAACCTTAAAAATACTGGACAACTCAAAAAACCAAGAAAAACCCAAAAGACCCTAAAAACCCTAAAAACCCTAAAAACTCTAAAAAACCCTTAAAAATCTAAAAAATCCTCAAATTCCCTCAACCCCCAACTATAAAAGTCCTAATAAATCCTTACAAATCCCTAAAAATGTAAAAACCCCTAAAAATCCTTAAACCCCCCCCCAAAAACCATAAAATCCCTAAACACCTTTAAAAACCCTATAAACCCCATAACAACCCTAAAACCCGATAAAAACTCTAAAACCCTCAAAATCGCTAAAAATGTTTAAAAACTCTAAAAAACCTTAAAAATAATAAAAACTAAAAAAAATTAAAAACCTAAAAACACCATAAAATCCCTGAAAATCCTTAAAAACCCCTAAAAAACCCCTAAAATCCTCAAAATACCTAAAAACCCGAAAAACCCCAAAAAACATAAAAATCCTAAACAACCATAAAATTCCCTGAAAACGTAAAAAACCCAAAAAAACCACTGGAAAATCATAAAAACACCTCAAAACCATAGAAAATCCTAAATTACCATCAAATCCCAAAAAAAAACTGCTAAAACTCTAAAACCCCTTGAAACCTATAAAAATGTTAAAAAACTTTAAAAACTCTAAATAAATTTGAAAACCCTAAAAACATAAAAAGACCCTAGAAAACCGAAAAAGACCCTGAAACTCTAGAATCCCCTAAACCCCTAAAAAACCTGAAAAACCCCTAAACCCCTCAAAATTCCTAAAAACCATAAAAAACCCTAAAACCATAAAAACCATAAAAACGCCCTAAAATACTTGATAACATAAAAAAAACTAATGCTCTGAAAAACCCATGAAAACCATAAATACCCTTAAATCAAAAAAACACTAAAAATCCATAAAAACCCTAAAACTATTAAAACCATAAAAACCCTTAAAACCCATTATGTTTTTTAAAAAACTCTAAAAGTATTAAAACCCAAAGAAACTCAAAAAAACCCTAAAACCCAAAAGATCCCAAAAACCCTGAAAAAACCCTAATACCCCAAAAGAAAAAACCCCAAAACCCCCTAAAACCCCTCAAAAATACCTAATAATTCTGAAAAACCTAAAAACAATAAAATTCATAAAAAACCCATAAAATCCCGTAAAATGTAAAAAAAATAAAACCTCTACAAACAATAAAAAACAAAAGACCTTAAAATTTCATAAAACCCCGTAAAAACCCTAAAGACCACTAAAAGATATTAAAAACATTAAACCCCTAAAAAATTTAAAAAATGTTAAAAAACTCTAAAAACCTCAAAACCCTAAAAACTCAAAAAAATTCTTTTAATAAATTTTGGGGGGTGCCGGGAATAGCCTGGACCCCGAGCCTTCCATTGCCTAAAAACTCAAAAAAATACCTAAAAACCAAAAAAGACCCTAAAAACCCAAAAAACCCTTGAAAACCCCTAAAATCCCTTAAAATCCCTAAAAACCATAAAAACCACAAATTTTCTAAAAAAACCTAAGACCCATGAAAACATAAAAAACCCTTAAAACACTGAAAATCGCTCAAAATCATAAAACCCCAAAAAACCATAAAAACCCATAAAAACCCTAAAACCCCACTAAAAACTCTTAAAACCCTTAATACCACTAAAAATATTAAAAACATTAAAAACTATAACAAACCATTGAAACCCAAAAAATCTCCAAAAAACCCCTAAAACCCCAAAAAGACCGTAAAAACCCTAAAAACACTAAAAACACTGAAAATCCCTAAATACCCTCAAAATCAATAAAAACCATAAAAACCCCTAAAAACATAAAAAATGTAAAAAACCCTAAAAACCCTTGAAAACGTAAAAATCTATAAAAACACTGAAAACCCCATGCAAACCATAAAAAACACTTAAAACCATAAAAACCCTAAAAACCACTAAAAACTCTAAAACCCCTGAAAATGTTTAATTTTTTTTTTAAAAACTCTAAAAACCCTTGAAACCCCTAAAAACAAAAAAACAACCCGAAAAGCCCAAATGACCCTAAAAACCCAGAAAACCCCTAAAAACCCTAAAAATCAATGAAAACCCCTAAGAACCCTCAAAATCCATAAAACCCTAAAACCCCTAAAAATCATAAAAATCGTAAAAAAATGCTAAAAAATGCTAAAAATGTAAAAAACCCGAAAATCCCTGAAAAAACCATGAAAACCATAAAAACCTTAAAACCCTAAAAACCCATAAAAACCCTAAAAACCACTAAAAACTCTAAAAATGCTTAAGACCCCTGAAAACGTTAAAAATATTAAAAAACTCTAAAAACCTTAAAAACCTTAAAAAACATAAAAAACTGATAAAACCCAAAAAGATACTAAAAAACTATAAAACCCCTAAACAACCTAAAAACCCTAAAAAACTCTAAAACCCCTCGAAATCCCTAAAACCCTAAAACCCCTAAAAACCATGAAAATCCCAAAAAATCCCTAAAAACCCTACAAACATAGGAAACCCTAAAAACCATAAAAAACCCCAAAAAACCATAAAATCCCCAAAAAACCATAAAAACAGTAAAAACCCTAAAACTACTAAAAACTCTAAAACCCTTAAAACCCCTAAAAATGTTAAAAACAATAAAAAAACCTAAAACCTAAAAACTCAAAAAAAACCCTAAAAACCCCTAAAACCCATAAAACCCCTCAAAATCTCTAAAAATCCTAAAAACCATAAAAATCCAAAACAATCCCTGAAAATCCCAAAAAAAATTAGAATCCCCTAAAAACCCTGAAGACCCCTTGAAAACCATAAAAACCCCTAAACACCCTAAAAAACCTAAAAACCCATAAAAACCATAAAAACACCTGAAAACCTTAAAAACCCTAAAAAAATCTAAAAACCCTAAAAACCAACTAAAAACTTCTAAAATCCATAAAACCACTAAATTTTTTAAAAAGTTATAAAAACCTTAAAACCCCTATAAACTAAAAAAAACCCTAAAACCCCTCAAAATCCTTAAAAACCATAAAAAACTGATGAGAACCATGTTGAAGGCACCGAGTCGATTTCGCAGGTGGAAGAGTTGGATTTGCAAGGCCTAATGACACGAGGGAGATTAATGAGATTGAATGCTACAATGGGAACCCATCTCACATCTTTAAAGTCCTAATGGATCTTTCTGTGCATATATAGAGAAAATGGGCCTATAATCTCACTTATTCAATCCCAAACATGATGTTTAAAGCTTGGACCACATGGTTTCAGAAATTTTGGAAGTGTTTCCCTCATGGAGGATCCTAGAATGGCCTCTTTTGACACCAATGTCAAATCCAGAGGGCTAGGTACTAAAAGTCAAATTTTGTGGGCTATATTTGGAAAGCTATGTACTACTTTTCCAAAAAGTCTTTAGAAGACTATATCCTTTTGAATTTAAGGGGAAACTATAGGTTTAGCCTTTATAAATTTAGGGTATTAGACCCTTGACTATTGTATCACACCTTGGATATAAATAGCCACCCTCATGGCACTTGTAATTCATTCAAGATTGTAATAGAGTTCTTATGATTGGTTTCTCTCTATTGTGTGAGGATTGTTTCAGTTTTCCACTTGTTCTTATGCATTCTTACTTTGTCAATCTACAAGTTAGATTGATGATCCAATATCACAAATCACCCAATCCCGTGACTCAACCCAAGTGCATTATTGTGTGGATTGTCTATCACATCCCTCCATTAAGTGTGTTGTCTATGTATTTGTTCATCATCCTAATTGCTTTGATTGAATAATTGCATCCACTATCCATACCCATCATCCACCACTTATCCCTAAACCACATCCTTCATCCACCACCCTAAGCCATGATAATTGAGCCACTATATGCATCTCACATTAGTTGGTATCAGATCTCTGGTTGACACAGTAGGAATATATCCCTTTAAATTATTTTTACCCATTACCCTCCTTATCTTTCTATATTATACACCAATTCAAAAAAAAACCCTTTCTTGAAAACCTCTGAATTTGGACCATATTGTGCAATATTTAAATTTTTATTGAGCCAATATTCATACATCCTTATTTCCATTCACATTTAATCTCTTTGAATTTTTTCCTCAACAAAAAAAATTACAAAAAGAAATGAAAAATTCTCTTGATCCTCAATATTGTGCTCCACATCATTAAGTACAGTTATTTTTATGAGAGAAAAAAAGAAAAAAAATGAGGACACATTTTCACTCTTTTTTGCTTCATATTGTTAGCACCATTCATTTTCACCCCATATTACATAATATTTAGCTCTTATTATATTTAAATTTTTATCGTGAATAACAATTGAGAAAACACCTTTATTATACTCACCCACTATTTTCCACCATTTAACCATATTTTCAACCCTCTTTTCCACCCTCTACCATTTTTTACCCCTTTACCACTCAAACAAACTGTGTTAAACCATCTCCCAACACAATATTTATTTGGGAAGGATTGGTGGAACATGATATCCATAAAAAAGGTATTAGATTTTATAAGAGCTCAGGATTTTAATTGAGTGTTTAGTGGAGATTAATTTTAAAAAAATAATTGCGTGTGTTAGTGTGTATATATTGCATGTGTGATTATCCATGTGTATGTGAGTGTGTATCCTTGTGTGTGTGAGTGTGTATATTTTATATGTGTGAGTTTGTAACCTTGTGTGTGTGTGTGTACATCTTGTGTGCATGAGTGGTATATCTTGTGTGTGTGTATCTTCGCATGTGAGTGTATGTGTAACATTGTGTTTGTTTCTCTATGTGTATGTTTTTGTTTGTGTTATATATCACGGAAGAAGATTGTGGGAAGAGAAATTCATGTGCAAGGGATAAAGGAAGTCAAAGTTGATCTCCCACACCGGAAGTTGCGTCACTATAAATAAAAGTTTTGCTGAGACATTTAGAGAAGCTTCTTGATAGGAAGTTGGAGGTTCTACATGAGAGGATTGAAAACCTAGAGAATAAAACATCCCAAGGATGATCTATGATAATCCACAGCGCACTCCGGCGCCACATCACCCCACGTCATAGAGGAGGAAGATGGTAAACATTGATGGTGATTTCAAGGATTTCCCACAAAGGAAGACGTTGTACCAACAAACTAGAGGAGGCCAAAGGAGACCACATGGTGATGAGCTACTTGGTGGGATCAAGGTGAAGGTCCCTTAGTTTCAAGATAAAAGTGATCTAGAACTATACTTGGAGTGGGAGATGCAGATCAAGTAGGTGTTTTCATTCCATACCTATTTCGAGGATAAAAAGTTCAAACTTGATTCCCTTGAATATTATGATTATTCTTTAATCTGGTGGGATCAAATGAAAAAGTAGAGGGAGAGATATGGAAAACGTCCCATCAACACTTGGGGTGACATGAAGTTTTCCATGAGGAAGTGTTTTTTCCCCTCACACTACCAAAAAGATATCCATAATAAACTTCAGTGGATCACCCATTGGAGTAAGAGTGTAGAAGATTACTAAAAGGAGATGAAAATTGACATGATTTAAGAAAACATTGAGGAGGATCCACATGCAACCATGGAATGATTTTTACATGGGTTAAATAGAGATATTTTTTATCAAGTGGATATGTAACAACATGTGAAGATACAGAATATGTTCTACCAAGCAACCAAGATCGAGCAACAAATCTAAAGGAGGAGAAGCATGAAAAAATCCACTACCCCTTTCACACCATGGAGAAATTCAAATAAGTAAATTGGAGAATCGTCAAATCTAAAAGATGTGGTCGATCAAAAAAGTGACAAGGTAATTCTTCCACCTAATAAACCTACATTTTAGGTTAACCAAGCAAGGAATTGGGATATTCGTTGTTTCAAATGTCAAGGAATGGGTCACATTTCCAGTGAATTCCCAAATTGGTACACCATGACCATAAAAAGAATGGAAAATGGGAGACTTATAGAGAGATCTTAGAGGAGGAAGATGAGGAATACCCTAAAATTGATAATGGAGAATTTGTGGAAGATAGTGAGATTCTTATCACTAGGAGAGTTTTAAGCACACAAATGACCATAGGAGAGGACTAGTGGGATAACCTTTTCCATACATGGTAAAAGATCCATGGGAAGGTATGTAGTGTTATTTTTTATGGAGGAAGTTGTAGCAATGTAAAAAGCACCAAGTTGGTGGAGAAGTTGGGACTTCCATCTTTGGGGCGTCAACATCCATATCAGATTCAGTGGTTGAATTATTGTGGAGAGTTGAAGGTTACCAAACAGGTGAAGGTATTATTCTCCATCAGTATATACAAGTATGAGGTATTTTTCGATGTTGTTCTTATGAAAGTGTGCCATTTTTTTGGGACGATCGTGGTAGTACGGTTGTCATGTTACTCATGACAGGTTCTTGAATCATCACTCTTTTGTACTCTGAGGGGAACCAATAACCGTTAAACCCATGTCCCCAAAACAAATTTTGGAAGATAACATTTTTAGAGAGAAGAATAAAATGAGTGATTAAGAAAAAAGAGTGAAAATGAAAAAGGAGAGAATGAGGGAAAGAGATGAAATGAGAGAAGAAAAGAAATGGAGAGAAAAGAAAAATCAAGAGGAAAAAAGAATTTAAGATAAGAGAAAAGTGTGATGTTGGAAAAAAAGAGTGAGGTTAAGGAAGATTTATTTTCATAGAAAAGCCTTATAGTACTCATGTACAAAGTGGTGTTGCTAAATACAAACAACATACCCCATTTTCCAAATGTTGTTGAGACTTTATTACAGGATTGCAATGTTGTCTTTCCAGAAGAGGTGCCACCGGGTTTTCCACCATTAGAGGTATTGAACATCAAATTTACCACATACCTGGAACATCACTATTGAACCTCCCTGCATATCACACCAACCCATAGGACACAAAAGAAATTAAAAGGAAAGTTCAAGAGATATTGGATGTGGGATATGTCAGAGAGATCCTTAGTCCTTTTGTCGTACTGCTTCTTCTAGTACCCAAGAATGATGGAACACAGAGAATGTGTATTGACTATAGAGGCATAAATAACATCATAGTTAGGTATCATCATCCTATCCCTAGGTTATATGATATTCTAGATGAATTAAATGGTTCGTCTATTTTCTAAAAAATTGATTTAATAAGTGGCTACCATCAAATTAGGATGAAAGAATAAGATGAGTGGAAAACTGCATTTATGAAAAAACATGGACTATATGAATGGTTATTCATGTCATTTAGTCTCACCAATTCACATATCACATTTATGAGGTTAATAAATCATGTATTATGTGCATATATTGTGAAATTTTTGGTATTTTACTTTGGTGACATTTTGGTGTATATAATGAATTTTCATGAACATGTAGATCACTTAAGAAAAGTAAATGACCCCAAATTTTGGTAAGACCTTTGAATTTGAATGTTATGAAAGAATAATTAGCATAGGAGGTGTACTCAAGAAAGAAGTTAATATTGTTTCTTTCTTTAGTGAGAAGTTAAATGGCCCAACTCTAGACTGTGCTACATATGATAAAGAGTTGTATGCAGTGTTTAGATTTCTATAAACATGGAAAATTTACCTTTGGCCTAAATAATTTATGATCTATTCTGATCATGAGGATCTTAAATACCTTAGGAGCCAAAATAAACTAAATAGAATACATTACAGATGGATTGAATTCGTTGAACCATTTCCATATGTCATCAAGCATAAAAAGGGTGAAGAAAATACTATGGTTGATGCACATTCACATAGATATTATCTCTTATCTTTTTTGGATTCTAAAATCATTGGTTTTTAATAAATTAAGGGTTTATATGCCACTGATATAAATTTTTTGAAACTTATGTTCATTGTAAACCTAGATTTAGTTGGTAAAAGTTTTATTTACATGATGGATTCATACTCCAGATTGATAAGCTTTGTATTCCCAATTTCTATATCTATTTAATTTTAATAAAGGAGTCACATTATGGTAGGTTAATGGGACATTTTTGTGTTTTAAAATATTTAATCATTCTAAGTGAGAATTTTTATTGGCCTAGTATGTCGAGAGATGTTGACAAATTTGTGGGAAAGTGCATTTTCTATCATAAAGACAAAACTAAATAGAACCCACATGGATTATATCCTCCTCTCCCAATCCTCAAAAACCCTTGGGAAAGGAATTAATTGTGAGGTTACCAAGGACCAAGAGGGTGAGAGATTCCATTTTTGTTGTGGTCGATTAGTTTTCTAAAATGGAACATTTTATTCCTTGTCACAAAACAGATGATGCCACTAACATTAAAACACTTTACTTTCAAGAAGTAGTCAAAATCCATTTAAATTCCAAGGATGATTTAGTTAGATCGAGACACAAAATTCCTATGTTACTTTTGGAAGACCTTATGAAGAAAATTGGGTATAAAGTTACTATTTCCACTACTTTTCATCTGCATACCGATGCGAAAAAAGAGGTAGTGAATCAAACACTATCATCCCTTCTACAAAAAATTGTCAAGAAGAATCTAAAGAATTGGGAGGAGTGTCTTCCACATGTGTAATTATCATATAATAGGGCCAAGCATTCCACTAATCATTATTCTCCATTTAAAATTATTTGTAGCTTTAAACCCCTTTCCTTTATTGATCTAGTTCATTTTCCTTTCTAGGAAGAAACTAATATGGATGCAAAAGGGCATGCAGAATTCATCAAGAAACTCCATTAAAAGGAATGGAAAAATATTGAGCGGATGACCCAGAAATACATTGATCGTGCAAACAAGGTTTGTAAGAAAGTGTTGTTTGAGCCCAGTAACTGATTCTGGATTCATAAGTGGAAGGAAATATTTCCTGATAAATGGAAATCAAAACTCATACCATGAGGAGACATACCTTTATGAGGGCTCGAGAAGATTAACCACAATGTTTACAAGATATCTCTCCCAGGTGAGTATGGTGAAAGTGCCACTTTCAATGTTTCTGATATTTCTCATTTTTTAGGTATAGTGGAAGTAGAGTTAAGGATAAATCCTTTTCAAGAAGGGGAGGAAGATGAGAACCATGTTGAAGGAACTGAGATGATTCCCCAGGTGGAGGAGTTGGATTTGCAAGTCCCGATGATGTGAAGGAGATTAAAGAAGTTGAATGATACAATGAGCACCTATATCACATCATTAAATACCCAATTGATCTTTCCTTACATGGATGGAGAAAATGGGCTTATAATATCACTTATTTAATCCCAAACATGATCCTTAATGCTTGTCCCACAAGGTTGCATGAATTTTGGAAGCCTTACCCACATGGAGGATTCTAGAATGGCATCATTGGACACTAAATTATAATCTGTTGTGCTTGGAACTCAAAGTCAAATCTTGTGGGCTATAGTTGGAAAGTTGTGTACTACTTTTCCAAAAAGTCTTTGGTAGAATTTATATTTTTTTACTTTAGGGGACAAGGTAGGCTTAACCTTTATGACTTTAGGGTATTAGACCCTTGACTATTGTATCACCCCTTGGATATAAATAGACACCCTCATGGCACCTGTAATTCATTCAAGATTGTAATAGAGATCTTATGCTTTGTTTCTCTCTGTTGTGTGAGGGTTTTTTTGGTTTTCTTCCTTTTTGTTATGTATTCTTGCTTTGTCAATCTACAAGTTAGATTGGTGATCCAAGATCAAAAAGCCCCCAATTATGTGCCTCAACCTAAGTGCATTGTTGTGTGGATTAGATATCACATCCCTCCATTGAGTGTGTTCTCTAAGCATTAGGTCGTGCTCCTTTTAGAGCTGATTGACTACTTGCATCCACTATCCATAATCATCATCCACCACTTAGACCAAAACCATATCCTTCATCCACCACCCTAAACTATGAAGATCAAGCCACCACCCCGTGCGTCCCACATCAAAAACTCTAAAAACCATAAAAATCCTAAAACAGCCCTCAAAATCCCTGAAAACATAAAAAACCCTAAAAACCCTGAAAATTCCTTAAAACCCATAAAATCCCCTAAAAACCTTAAAACCCCAAAAACCCCAAAAAACCCAAAAAACCCACTAAAAACTCTAAAAACCCTTAAAACTACTAAAAATGTTAGAAAACACTAAAATACCTTTAAATCCCTAAAAAACTAAAAAAAACCAAAAGACCCTAAAAACCTTGAAAACCCCTAAAAACCCTTAAAAACAACAAAAACCCCGAAAACCCCATAAAATATCTAAAACCTAAAAACCATAGAAGTCCTACAAAATCCCTAAAAATCTTTAAAAACGTAAAAAAATCATTAAAATCCTGAAAAAACCCTGAAAATGATAAAAACCCCTCAAAACCCTCAAAACCCATAAAACCCTAAAACAACTAAAAATTTAAAAAACCTTTAAAACACGTAAAAATGTTAAAAACATTAAAAACTCAAAAAAACTTTGAAAACCCTACAAACTCAAAAAGAACCTAGAAAACCCAAAAGACCCCAAAAACCCAAAAATACCCCTAAAAATCCCTAAAAACCCTTTCATCCCAAAAAATCCTAAAAACCCTAAAAACCTTAAAAACCATAAAAAAGCCATAAAAACCCCTGAAAACTTAAAAACCCTGAAAAACCCCTGAAAACCATAAAAACACTAAAACCCATAAAACCCCTAAAAACCACTAAAAATGTTAAAAATATTAAAAAACTCCAATAAACCTTAAAAACCCTAACAAACACAAAAAGACCCTGCAAACCCAAAAAACATTAAAAACCCAGAAAACCCAAAAAACCCAAAAAACCCTAAAAATTCTAAAAATCCTAAAAGTACCTAAAAACATAAAAAAACCCTAAAAAACCCTGAAAACCATAAAAACCACTAAAAACCTTAAAAAACTAAAAACCCATAAAACCACTAAGAATTTTAAATACCCTCAAAACCCCTAAAGACGTTAAAATTGTTAAAAAACTCTAAAAAAACTTTAAAACCCTAAAAACCCCAAAAGACCGTAAAAAACCTAAAAAACCCTAAAAACCCTTGAAAACCCCTAAAAGCCCTCAAAATCAATAAAAACCCTAAAAATAAAAAAAAATCCTAAAAATCACTAAAAATCCATGATAACCCAGGAAACCACAGCCCAACAAAGCAGCCAGAACACGGCCCAGCTTAGAAAGCCCATGAACACCAAACACCACTCCATCCCGTGCATCAGATCCATCATCCAGCACAAGAAGCATCTCACAACCAAACCAGCCATACACAGAACCAAGAGTACCACTTTGGTACTCCAGAAAAGCAAAAACTAAGAAATAACCCCTAAAAACCCTGAAGAACCCCATAAAAACCATAAAACCCCCAAAAAACCTTAAAGACCCTAAAAAACCACAAAAAACCCTAAAAAGCTACTAAAAACTTTAAAAACCCTTAAAACCCCTAGAAACCATAAAAACCGCTTAAAACTCTTAAAACCCTTAGAAAACATAAAAAAATAAATAAAAACCCTAAAAAACCCAAAAATGTCCTTAAAAACCCTGAAAAAAACTAAAACCTAAAAAAACACTGAAAAACCCTAAAACCCCACAAGATCCTACAAAACCCCTAAAAACCATAAAATCCTAAAAATCCCAGAAAATTGAAAAACCCCTGAAAACCATAAAACTCCTAAAAACCTTGAAAAACCACAAATACCCAATAATAACTCTAAAAACACTTAAAAACCCTAAAAAATTAAAAAAATTAAAAAACTCTAAAAAACCGTAAAACTCCTAAAAATTCAAAAAAATCTTAAAAACCCAAAAAGAAGCAAAAAAACATGAAAAACCCTAAACCCCCTAAAAACATGAAAAACCCTAAAAACCCTCAAAATCCTTAAAAACCTAAAAAACAAAAAAATCCATAAAAAATCTAAAAGGGCCTAAAATCCCTAAAAACATCAAAATCCCAAAAGACCATTAAAACCCCCTAAAACCATAAAGCCCCCTAAAACCTTAAAAACCCTAAAAATACACTAAAAACTCTAAAACCCGTTAAAAACCCTAAAAATGTTAAAAATGCTAAAATAATTTAAAAGACCTTAAAAGTTGTAAAAAACTCAAAAAACCCTGAAAACCCCAAAAGACCCTAAACCCCTGAAAAACCCTAAAACACTAAAAAACACTTAAAACCCCTAAAAACCCTAAAACCCACTAAAAACTCTAAAAACCCCTTGAAATGTTAAAAAATACAAAAAACTATAAAAAACTTTAAAACCCTAAAATCTCAAAGCAAAAAACCCCTGAAGACCCAAAAAGACCTGAAAAACCATGAAAAACTCTAAAAACCCTAAAAAACCCTAAGAAACCATAAACCCCTCAAAATCCCTAAAAACCCTAAAAACCCCAAAAACCATAAAAATCCTAAAAAATATCTAAAAATACCTAAAAATGTAAAAAACACTAAAACCCTAAAAACACTTTAAAACCACAAAACCCCTAAAACCTTTAAAAACACCAAAACCCATAAAAATCCTAAAAACCGCTAAAATCTCTAAAAACCCTTAAAAACCTTAAAAGTGTTAAAAAATTCTAAAAAAACTTTAAACCCCTAAAAAATAAAAAAACCCCAAAAGTCCCTAAAAACATTGAAAAAACCTAAAACCCCTTTAAACCACTCAAAAACTCTAAAGACCATAAAAACCATAAAACCATAAAATCCTAAAAAATCTCTTAAAATCCAAGAAAACCTAAAAAACCCAAAAAACCGTGAAAGACCACTGAACACCATAAAACCCACTAAAAACCATAAAACCCCTGAAACCCATAAAAACCCTAAAAACCCTCTAAAAACACTAGAAAACATAAAAACCCCTAAAAACTATAGAAACATTAAAAACCCTAAAAAACTCAAAAAACCCTTAAAACCCTAAAAAAACCCAAAAGACCCTAAAACCCTAAAAACCTTAAGATCCCAAAAAACCAAAAAAACCCTAAAACCCCTCAAAATCCCTAAAACCTTAAAAAACCCTAAAAACAATAAAAATACTAAAAAACCATAAAAATCTTTATAAACGTAAAAAACCCAAAAAACTGAGAAAAAGCCTTGAAAACCATAAAATCCCCTACAAACCATCAAAACCCCTAAAATCCCATAAACCCCTAAAAACTACTAAAAATACTAAAACCCATTAAAACCAATAAAAATGTTAAAAATGTTAAAAAATCTCTAAAACCCTTTAAACCATAAAAAAATCAAAAAAAATTAAATACATAAAAGACCATAAAATCCTAAAAAACCCTAAAAATTCCAAACAAACCCACAAAATCTCTAAAAACCCTGAAAATCCCCAAAAAACCATAAAAATCATAAAATCGCTGAAAAATCCCTAAAAACGTAAAAACCCCTCAAAACCCTGAAAACCACCTAAAAACCATAAAAACATCTAAAACATTAAAAAACTCTCAAAAACCCATAAAACACTAAAACCCCCACTAAAAACTCTTAAAATCCTTAAAACCCCTAAAAATGTTAAAAATGTTAAAAACTGTAAAAAGGCTTAAAATCCCTTAAAAATTAAAATAACCCATACAACCCTAAAAATCCTAAAAAAATATGAAAACCCCTAACACCCCTAAAATCCCTAAAAAACCCTAAAAAACATAAAATTCCTAAAAAAGCCCCAAATATTCCTGAAAACCTATAAAACCTTAAAAACCCTTAAAACACCAAAAAATCCTAAAAACCCCTAAAACCTTAATAACCCCTAAAACCCCATAAAAACCTTAAAACCCACTAAAAACTCTAAAAATCCTTAAAATCCATAAAAATTTTAAAAAAATCTAAAAAACATTAAAATCCTGAAAGACCCTAAAAATGTTGAAAACCCCTAAAACCCCTAAAAAACACTGAAAATCCCTAAAACACCTCAAAATACTTAAAAATCCTAAAAAACTTAAAGATCCTAACAAATCCCTAAAAATCCCTAAAAAAGAAAAAAAACCTAAAAACCCTGAAAACCCCATGAAAACCATATAAATCCATAAAAACATTAAAAAAACCACAAAAACCCTAAATACAAACTAAAAACTCTAAAAACCTTAAAACCCCTTAAAATTAAAAATACCACCTAAAACCCTTTAAAACCCGTAAAAACCTTAAAAACACTTAAAACACCTAAAACCCCTCGAAATCCCTAAAAACCCTAAAAACCATAAAAATGCTAAAAATTCCCTAAAAGTATCTGAAAATGTAAACAACCCTAAAAACCCTAAAAAACCTCTAAAAATCATAAAAACACCTAAAACCCATAAAACCCCTAAAAACCATAAAAACCCTAAAAAATACAAAAACCACTAAAAACTCTAAAAACCATTAAAACCCTTAAAACCCCTAATTTTTTTGCACAACTCTAAAAACCATTAAAATCCTAAAAAACTCTAAAAAACCTTAAAAACCTAAAAAGACCCTAAAAACCTAAAAAGCCCTAAAATCCCTAAAAAACTTAAAGCCCCTCAAAATAACTAAAAATCCTAAAAAACCTAAAAAACCATAAAAACCCTAAAAAAATCCCAACAAATCCATGAAAACCTAAAAAACCCTAAAAACCTAGAATAACCAATGAAAAAGATAAAAACACTTAAAAACCTTTAAAACGCTTAAAAACAATTAAAACTCCTAAAAAACCTAAAAATCTCTAAAAACCATAAAAATCCTAGAAAGGCCCTAAAAATCCTTAAAAAGGTAAAAAAACCTGGAAAAAACCTTGAAACCCCTAAAAATATTTAAAGTCCCTAAAAATCCATAAAAATACTTAAAACCCACTAAAACTCTAAAAACCTTTTAAACCCCTAAAAATGATAAAAATATCTAAAAACCCATAAAACCCCTAAAAATTCAAAAAAAACCCTAAAAACCCAAAAAAGACCCTAAAAACCTAAAATCCCTAAAAACCATGAGAAATCTAAAAAAATATCAAAATCCCTAAAATCCCTAAAAACCCTAAAACCATAAAAATCCTCAATTAGGTTGGACTAAGGTCACTCCCAAGAAACATGTTTATAGGAAGAAGGAGTTTCCCAATGATGTTTTTGACCTAAAGGGTAATCTTCCAATTCGACTGGTTGATAAGAAGTTGGTTAACACCAAAGTTGATAACACTGGGGCTTGTTTGGTTCTTTCTCTTATGGGCATTAGTCCTTATACTATGGATGCTTTATCCTCCTTAACTAAATCCTTTCTAAGGAGTTATTGTTTGTCAAGAACCCTTTATTCTATAGGAGATGGCTCTTATTCTGATGAGTCTCGTCCAGCTAGTACTGAGAATTTCAATTGTGCCCATGTGTGTAACTCCTTTGACTATCTTTCAGGGGTTCATGGTGATGATTTGGTTTCAATCTCTATCCCTTCCGCATCCTTGGTTCCTACTATTTCTCAAATAAGTGAAGAAATGGAGGTTGTTGATACTATGGTAGGTACGGGTGGGGGTTTTCCTTGTCCTTCAAGTTTCTTAGAAGGTGATTCTTCTAATCGGGGTTTGACTCTACACATTCAGGTTTGTGAGGGAATGGTTTCTGCAACCTTTTCTAGAGTTGACGATGGTACTAGTTCAGCTCAGGCTGTTCCGGCCTCTCCTTCTTTATCTAAACATTCAGATAATTTGGTTCCTATCTTCGGGCATCTAAATTCTAGTTCAAAATTTCCTCGGTATTCTGGTTCCAAAAATGTTGGCTTCCCCTCTCCGATCCATGATTCTAAGGACTAGGTTAACCCTAATTCTTCATCCTTAAGCAATAATACTCTTAGTAAGAAATTGATTATGGTGGATGAATTTGATTTGAAGAGGGAACCAGCTAAAATGGATCCCAGGTTTGTTGGATCTGATCCTCCCTTAAGTTCAAATGTTTGATTTTGGAGTGTGGTATATTAGGTTCCTTAATACAGCTTTTAAATAAAAGGTGGTTTGGGATCTTATTATTTCACATAATCTAGCTTGTGTGGGCCTTATTGGATCTAAGGTTAAATGTGGCAACCTAAATTCTATTATGAGGAATATCATGCCAGGATGGTGTTGTCTTGCTAATTTTTCCTTTTACTCTCCTTACCACATCTTGGTCTTGTGGAATCATACTCTTATGATGTCCGAGCTTCAGTTTGATTCTTCTCCACTTGTTGAATGCCTTATCAGCACTATTAAGGTGGATGTCACTTGCTTGATCTCATTTTTTTATGGATCCAACTCTATTGCTGAACAAATGGACTTGTGGGCAGATATTGGTAGAAGAGTTTTTCTTAGGCATGAGATTCGATGTATTCATATTGGATATTTAAACACTATGAGGTTCCTAGATGATAGACGTGGGGGTTGTTTGGATTGGCCCTCTTCAATGGAGGAATACGATTCTTGTATTATTGGAGCTAGCTTAGAGGATCTTCATTTTCCTAGCCTGAGGTATTCCTGGAGGAAGTAATTTAGGGGTTCTGAGGAAGCCAGACAGAGCCTTATTCAACTCCTCATGGATGTACAAATTCCCCTATTTGATTTTTTATTTCTTTCCTTTAGGGTTTTCTGACCACACCCCTATTATTATTAGAACTAGTGAAGGTATTCAATCAAGGAAGTTACTGTTTAATTTTTTTAATCATTGGGAAGATTATGATGGGTTTTTTTCTATGAGTTCTAATTCTTGGAATGTTGAGGTTTTATGTTTCAAGATGTTCCAAGTTTATCAAAATCTTAATAGGGTTATGTAGGCCCTCAGGATCTTGCATGACTAAGTGGTTTCCCAATATTTTTCTAATATTTCCTTTATTAAGAAGGAAATTTCATAGTGTCAAACTTCTTTGGTTTGTAATGGTCCATTAGAGGCCTTGTTCCAAGATGAATCTAGGTGCAAGGTTAGGTTAAAGGCCTTGACCTTGAAGGATTACCTCTCAGATAGGAAAAGAGTAGGTTCCAATGGCTTAAGTAGTGGGAACGTAATTTTTCTTTTTTCTTCAACTCGATTAAGGATAGATTCAATTATTCTAAGTTGGTCATCCTCTAAAGATCCGATTAATCTACTATCTCTGACCCTAGAACTATTATTCTTGAGTTTTTTGAGTACTTACAATCCTTAATTGGGTCTCTACACTCTTCAGCCTATTCGAGGAGGTGAAGCTTTGAACCCTTTCTGGTACACTCTATCGATGTTCCTCTATGTTATTTTCTTGATATGGTAATGGATTCAAAGGAGGTTTAGAAGCCCTTATTTTATAACCATTACAAAAAATCTCTAGGACCATATGGATTTAATGTTTTTTTCTTCTATAGGGCTTGGTCTATGGTTGGTTTGGATGTTACTAAGGATGTCTTAGAGTTTTTCAGATCTGGGAAGATACTGCGGGAAGACAGTTGTTCAATTATAAAAATGATTCCAAAGGTTTAAAATGCATGCCCTCTTACAGATTTCGAGATTATCTCTTGCTATAACAAAATCTACAAGGGAATATCTAATATTCTTATGTCCAATTTGATGGTGTTTCTTCTAGCTTTGATTAACAAGGCTTAATATTCCTTTATCTAAGGGAGGATAATATTTGATAATATTTTGATTTCTCAGGTTTTGATGTAGTGTTATCATCTAGATGTTGGGGTACCACATTATGCCTTAAAATTTGATCTTTTCAAGTATTTTGATTCTGTCAAATGGGAGTTCATTTGGGATGCTCTGGATCTTCTTATGTTTCCGGCCAGATTGCCATCTTGGATCAAAAGGTGCATCTCTTATACTATGTTCTCAGTAAATATTAATGGTTACTTATAGGACTATTTTCCTGGGAATAAAGGCTGAATACAAGGGGATCCCCTTTCCCCTTTCTAATTTTTGATTTTTATGGAGGTCTTTTTTTCATCCTTGAGTCTCTTATTTATGATTCTAGCTCCTTTAAATTTTATTGGATATGCGGTAAGTCTTCTATTTCCACCCTTTTCTTTGAGGATGATCTATTATTATTTTCCTATAGGAATTTGGATTCTATTTTAGTCTTAAAGCATGCCTTGGATCTATTTTACACCCGTTCTAGATTGTCGGATAATCTTTCGAAGTCTCTGATGTTCATGGTTGGCATTTCTACTGAGATTAAAGATAGCCTTGGGGAAGCCATGGTGATTAAGTGTGGGTCCTTACCTCTTTTTTATCTTAGGTTACCCCTGATTACTACTAGGATGAGAGCTATAAATTGTGCTATATTGGAGGATAAAATTGTTAATATAATTAAGTTTTGGACTAATAACTTCATTTACTTTGTGGGGCGTTTTTAGTTAGTCCAATCTATTTTGTTCACCATGAAATCTTATTATTGCTATCACTTTATTTTTCCCAAGAAATTTTTTAAATCTATTGAGGCTAATCTGAGATGTTTTCTATAGAAGGGCCCTTCACTTGAGTCATCAGAAGATAAAGTTTCCTAGGATTCAGTTGTAAAAACTTAGGAGGAGGGCGGGTTAGCGATCAAGAATTTTGGTGATTGGAAAAAAGACACTATGGCTAGACATGGTTGCGATATTTGTAATATGTCTTTCACTTTTATATAGGAAGACTGGGCTCATCTGTTTCTGATCGGTCATTCTCAGTTTTGGGTGGCCAAAGTTACTTGGAATTTTTCTTAGACTTGGAGTAAATTGATTAGTATGTGGAACTTTCTTAAAGGCCATTTTACTTTTTCAGTTGGGACTGGTTCTAGTATTTCCTTATGGTTTGATCCCTATCTCCCTATGGGGCCAATGTACTCCTCCATTGATGATCATATCATTTTTTATTTTGGGCATTCTTGTTCTGCTAAGGTTTATGACATCATCTACAATGGTGAGTGGAATCCTCCTCTCATTTTTTCTGTAGAACTTTGGGATATGAAGCATGAGATAATTTCTCTTCCCAAGAAAAAGGGTGATAGGGATATGGTTCTTTAGAATGGACAACCTGATTTCTCCATTTGCAAGGTGTGGGAGGATATAAGTTTAAAGTTTTTTAAAGTTCATTAGTTCTTTTTGGTTTATAAATGTGTCTCCCCTACTACATATTCCTTTGTTATGTGGTTGGTGGTTATCAAAGGTCTCCCTACCCAAGATAGACTTCATCGCAAAGACTTGGCTTTCCCTAATCGATGTTTACTTTATGAATCAGATTTTGAAAGTTTGGACAACCATTTTTTAGTTATTGGAAGCTTTGATCCTCATTTTTGGGTCTCTTAAATGTTGATTTCCTGACTTATACTCTTTTAGATGTTATTTCTTGGTGTACTTTCAATTTCAATGGGAATTCTCTTTCTTCTATCTTGGGAAGGTTTGGGATGGCTTCATTAGTGTATTTCATTTAAAAGAAACAGAATTCTAGGGCGCATGGTTCTACCTATCATAGTGGAAGACATATCTGGATCAAGTTTTACCTAGTTATTCGTTGTCAAATCTCCTCTTGAAATCAATTTACCAATAAAAAGGTGAATTCATACCTGGTTAGGAGATGAAATTTTCTAACCTCCTTTTAGAGGAATGGATAATTTCTGGGTGGTGGTTGTTTTTCTGTTCTGGTTTGTTTCCATATTCTGTGGTTTCTAATGTGGTGTGCTTTAGGTTTGGATTTCTGGTGAAGGGGCTATATTGTGGGTGCTTGATGGTGTTGTGGCTATGCTGGTTGGAGTTGTTGTTGTTGGATGGCTTCGTGGTTGTGTGTGGGTGGCTTGGTTGGTTATGGTTTCTTCATGCTTGTGTGACTGTTGGATCTCGTTACTTAGTGTTTCATGTTTGTCTACTATCTTGGTTCTTCTGGCTATGGTTTGTGGCTTACTGAGGCCTTTGTCGATGTTCTATTCAGTCTGCGATTTTGGACGTTTCTTTCTGTTTCAGAGGATGTTTATGCTAGTTTTTGGTTGTGTATGGGTGGTTGTTATGTTGTTGCTGACTAGAGGGTTTGTGGATGGTGAATGGGTATGATGTTTGGCTCAGATGGTCTATGGAGTGCTTGTTGATGACATTGGAAGGCTGGTGTGTGGAATGTTGGGTGTCCGGGTGTTGTGGGTTGCTTGCTGTGGACTTCTTCTCTTTGGTGCCTTATTGTTGTTCGCAAGCCTAGTGCTGGTTGGTGTTGACGTAGTTTTGGTTCTTGTGAATTCCTCTGGTATATGGTGGTTGGGGTGCAGTTTGTTTGTTTTGGCTAGGGTGATGGATGATGGGGGTTGTATTGTTGGGTATCTATTGTATGTATCCCCTAGTTTGCTACTCATGGAATGGATGGCTGGTGGTCTTTTGATTTAGGGTGTGGTGTTGGACAGGTTGACAAACCCAGTGGGCCTAAAACCCAACGAACTTGGCCACGCCTGAGCCCATCCCTCTAGAAGATAGCAGACCCCCAACCTTAGGCAGATAACATACCCCCACCTCAGAATGTCCCAGATAACACATGGAAGGTACTGTCCTCTGCTGGGTGAGGATTTAAATCGCCTCCCCCGCAACTCGAACCCGTGACCACAGGCTTAAAGGCCAACCGAGAAGCATTATGAGTACTAAATTGAGGGTGTTGTTGGAGTGTCTTTGGAGTGCAGGTGCTGGCATGGCTGGTGTAGAGTTGGTGTTGTTCGGTTGGAGTGGTACAGGCTTAGGTGGATGGATTTTTTGCCTATGGATTGTGCGCTTTTAGGTACGACTGGGGGCTGGTGTCGAGTTGATGAGGTGCTGGTTTGGGTTGTAGCGGTTTGGTTGTTTGTGTTTTCTCTAGGGTGGGTGGGTGGGTGGACCATGTGTGCGTGTGTGAGTGTGTGCGTGTGTGTTGGTGTGTGTGAGTACATGTATGTGTTGGTTGGTTTGCAGGTTTCTTTATTTGGTGGCTTGATGGGTGGTCTCTTGTTGCTATCGTGGTGGCTTCCTGTGGGTTCGGTGGTGGTTCATTTACCATGATCGGTTGCTGTTGGTCGGGGGGATTCACCCACTTGGTGGTGCTTCTCGTTTTTCGGCCGCTTTTTGTATGCTGGTGTTCAGGCTTGTTTGGTGATTCTTAGTGCTAGAATGGTTGGCTTCGTGGGGCTTCTCGGGATTCCAGTTAGCTACTCATCTGGGCTATTGGGTTTTGTTGCTGCGGATTTTGGTGCTTCATGGTCTCATGGTGTCGTTGGTGCTGGCTTGTTTGTTGCTGTTTTGGTAATGTAGTGGTGGTTTCCCATAGGTTCGGTGGAAGTGCCCTTGTCGTGCTCAGTTGTTGTTGGCTGGGTGGGGATTTTCCCTTCTTGGTGGTGTTTCTCATCTTCCGACATCTATTGGTTGTTATTGTTTGGGATTTCTTCATGCGTTTTGATGCCAGACTAGTTAGCTTTGCGGGGATTCTTGGGCTTCTGGTCAGCCGCTCATCTGGGCTACTGGGTTTTGTTTTTGCAGCTTCCTGGTGCTTTTGATGGTGTCTTGGTGTCACTACTGTTCGCTGTTTATTTTCTATTGGTGATCATGTTTTGATTTGGTTGGTCTGGGACCTTGTTCTTGGGTCAATCGGTGTTTTTACCCATGGGCGTTCTGTTGTATTTCATCCTTCTTTTATTAATATATTTACCTTTGCCTTAAAAAAACTATAAAAACCCATAAAACCCCTAAAAACATTTAAAAAAAGTTAAAAAACCCTAAAAAAACCACAAAACCCTAAAATGCGAAAAAAAACCATAAAAACCCAAAAGACCATAAAAACCTTGAAAACCCCTAAAAACCCTAAAAATCCCTAAAAACCCAAACAAACCCTAAAACCATAAAAAACTTAAAAATTACCTAAAAATACCTAAAAACATTAAAAACCCTAAAAATCCTGAAAAACGCATGAAAATCATAAAAATCCCCAAAAAACCTTAAAAATCCTAAAACCCCAAAAAACCACTAAAAACTCTTAAAACCTTCAAAACCTCGAAAAATGTTAAAAAATGTTAAGTAACTCTAAAAACCCTTAAAACCCCTAAGAACAAAAAAAACCCTAAAAACCCAAAAAGAAACTAAAAACCCTGAAAAAACCTAAAAACCATAAAAACCCTAATAAACCCTAAAAATCCCTAAAAACCTAAAAACCAAAAAAACCATAAAAACTATGAAAAATCCCTAAAAATCCCTAAAAGGTTGAAAACCCCTAACCCCCCCCCTGAACACCATAAAACCCATAAAAACCATAAAAACCTATAAAAACCCTAAAACCCACTAAAACTCTAAAAACCTTTAAAACCCTAAAAAGGTTAAAAAAATCAAAAATCCCTTAAAAACCCAAAATACCGAAAACCCCCAAAAAACATGAAAAGATCCCAAAAATCATAAAAACCCCATGAAAAACCTTAACACTCCTCAAAATCCATAAAAAAATAAAAACCATAAAAATCCTAAAAAATACCTAAAACTCCCAGAAAACGTAAAAACTCCTAAAAAGCATTAAAAATCCCTAAAAAGAAAAAAACCCTAAAAACATTAAGAAACCCTAAAAACCCATAAAAACCCTAAAAACCACTAAAACCACTAAAAATGTTAAAAATGTTAAAAACTCTAAAAAACATTAAAAAACCCCAAAAAACTCACAAAAAAAACCAACCAAACCAAAAACACCCTAAAACCCAGAAAACCCCTAAAAACAATAAAAATCATCAAAAAACAATAAAAATCCATAAAAACATAAAAAACCTTAAAAACCCTGAAAAATAATTGAAAACAAAAAAACCCTAAAAAACTTAAAAACCCATAAAAACCCTAAAAACCCACTAAAAACTCTACAAACCCACAAAAACCTTAAAAACATTAAAAAATGATAAAAATTCTAAAATTCCATAAAGCCCCAAAAAAACCCTAAAAACCCCGAAAACCCCAAAAAATTGTAAAACCCCGTAAAAACCTGAAAAACATAAAACCCTAATAACCCTAAAAATCATAAAAATCCTAAAAAGATCTCAAAATCCCTAAAAATGTAAAAAACCATAAAAAACCTTGAAAAACAAAAAACCCATAAAAACCTTAAAAACCCTAAAAACCCATAAAACCCTAAAAATACTAAAAAATCTAAATACCTTAAAAAACCCTAAAAACATTAAAAATTGTTAAAAAACTCTAAAAACCTTTAAAACCCTACAAAACTCAAAAAATCCCTAAAAACCTAAAAGAGCCCAAAACCCCTAAAAAACCTAGAAAACCTAAAAAACCTAAAAACCCTAAAAAACCTTGAAAACCCCTAAAACCCCTCAAAATCACAAAAAACACTAAAAACCACTAAAAACTATAAAAAAGCTAATAAAGCTCTAAAAATTATTGAAAACCTAAAAAACCCTAAAAACCCTAAAAAACACCTAAAACCATAAAACCCCTAAAAACCATAAAACACCTAAAAACTATAAAACCCAAAACACCCACTAAAAAGTCTAAAATCATTTATACCCCTAAAAATGTTAAAAACATTAAAAAAATCTAAAATACCTTAAAACCCTAAAAAAACTATAAAAACCCAAACCCCCCAAAAGACCCTAAAACCCATAAAAATCATAAAATCCCTAAAAACCCTTGAAAAACCCAAAAAAACCATGAAAATCATAAAAGTCCTAAAAAAATCCATATAAATCCTTGAAAATGTAAAAATCCCTAAAAACCTTAAAAAACCACAGAAAACCATAAAAACCCTAAAAAATTTAAAAAACCCTAAAAACCCATAAAAACCCTAAAAACTACTAAAAAACTCAAAAACCCTTTAAACCCCTAAAATGTTAAAAACATTAAAAAATCTAAAAAATCATAAAAACCCTAAAAAATGAAAAAAAATCCCTAAAAACCCTCAAAACCATAAAAAACCTTAAAAACCCTCAAATTCCATGAAAATCCTAAAAAACCCTAAAACAATGAAAAACCCCTAAAAACTATAAAAACCCCTAAAAACCTTAAAAATCCTAAAATCCCAAAAAACTATAAAAACCCTCTTAAAACTCTAAAACCCTTAAAACCCCTAAAATGTTAAAAAACTATAAAAAACCTTAAAACCCCTAAATGATTCAGAAATAATTTAAAAACCCAAAAGATAAAAAAACCCTTAAAACACATAAAAACCCTAAAAACTATAAAAATCCCTTAAAACCCACAAAAATCCTAAAAACCCAAAAACCCCAAAAACCATAAAAATCCTAAAAAATACCTAAAAATCCTTGAAAATGTTAAAAACCCTAACAACCCTGAAAATAACTTGAAAACCATAAAACCCCTAAAAACCTTAAAAACCCCTAAAAACCCATAAAAATTCTAAAAAGTCACTAAAAACTCTAAAAACCCTTAAAACCCCTAAAACCCCCAATAAATTTAAAAAAACTCTATAAAACCTTTAAATCCTATGAAACTAAAAAAAACCCCAAAAACCCAAAAGACCTTTAAAATCCTAAAAAACCTTAAAACCCAAAAAACCATGAAAATTCCTAAAAACCCTCAAAATCCCTAAAAACCCTAAAAACCATAAAAACCATAAAATCCTAAAAAATCCCTAAAAATCCATGAAAATGTAAAAAACCCTAAAAACCCTGAAATACCCTAAAAAACCATAAAACCCAAAAACCCATAGAAAAATCTAAAACCCTCAAAACCCTAAAAAATATTAAAAATGTTAAAGAGCTCTAAAAACCATAAAACCCTAAAATCTCAAAAAAAACACAAAAATCCCCAAAAGACCCAAAAAACCTACAAAAACCCTAAAAACACTAAAAACACTAAAAAACCCTGAAAACCCCTAAAACATCTCAAAATCCATAAAAACCCTTAAAACCCTTTAATATCATAAAAATACATAAAAATCCCTAAAAATACCAGAAAACGTAAAAAACCATAAAAACCCTTAAAACCCTAGAAACCCCTAAAAACCCCAAAAAATATTAAAAATCCTAAAACCCGTAAAAACCCTAAAAACCCATTAAAAACTATAAACACCATTAAAACCCCTAAAAATATTAAAAATGTTAAAAAACACTAAAACCCATTAAAACCCTAAAAAACCCTAAAACCCCTAAAAACCAAAAAAAGGTACTAGAAACACTTAAAACCCCTAAAACCCCCCCAAAAAATAGAAAAACTTTAAAACCCTCATAATCCCTAAAACCCTAAAAACCCATAAAAACATAAAAACCCTAAAAAACTTGAAAAATCTCTAAAAACATAAAAAAACCCTAAAAATTATGAAAATCATCTAAAAACCATAAAAACCCCTAAAAACCCATAAAAACCTTAAAACCCCCTAAAAACATTAAAAACCCCTAAAACCAATAAAAAACTAAAAACCCTAAAAACTCCTAAAATGTTAAAAATGTTATAAAACTCCAAAAAAACATTAAAATCCCTAAAAAACTTCAAACCCCCCGTAAAAACCCAAAGACCCTAAAAACCCTGAATACCCTAAACACCATCAAAATCCTTAAAAAACCAAAAATACATAATAATCCTAAAAGATCAGTAAAAATCCCTAAAAACATAAAAAAAATCCTAAAAACCTTGAAAAACCCATGAAAACCATTAAACCCCTAAAAACTTAAAAACCCATAGAAACCCATAAAACCACTAAAAACTGTAAAAATCATTAAAACCCCTACTTTTTTAACAAACATTAAAATTCTCTAAAAAACCGTAAAAACTCTAAAAAACTAAAAAAACCCTAAAAACACAAAAGAACCTAAAAACCCTGAAAAACCATAAAGAACCTAAAAACCCCTAAACCCCCTCAAAGTCCCTAAAAACCCTCAAAACCATAAAAATCCTAAAGAAGCCAAAAAAATCACTAAAAACGTAAACAACACTAAAAAACCTGAAAACCCCAAAAAACTATAAAAACTCGTAAATACCTTAAAAACATAAAAAATCATAAAAAACCTAAAAAATCACTAAAAACTCTAAATACCCATAAAACCCCGAAAACATTAAAAAACATTAAAAAACACAAAACCCCCAAAACACCAAAAAAACCCTAAAACCCTTAAAATACTAAAAACCCTCAAAATCCCTAAAAATCGTAAAAAACCTGAAAAACCATAAAACACCAAAAATCCTTAAAACACCTTAAAGACCCTAAAAAACTCTTAAACTCTAAAACCCATAAAACCCCTCAAAATGAAAAAAAATGTTAAAAACATAAAAAAAAACTCAAAACCCTAAAAAACTCAAAACAAACCCCTCTAAAATCCCTAAAGACTCTAAAAACCATGAAAAATCTAGAAAATCCCTAAAATCCCTAAAAACCTAAAAACACTAAAACCCTTTAAAATCCCTAAAAATCCTAAAAAAACATAAAAACCATAAAAACTCCTAAAAACCCTAAAAATACCTGAAAAAGTAAAAAAAACCCTAAAAACCTGAAAAAACCTGAAAATCATAAAACCCCCAAGAACCTTAAAAACCCTTAAACCCCTAAAAACTGTAAATACCAATAAAAACTCTAAATCCCTTAAAACCCTAAAAACATTAAAAAAGTAAAAAAACTCTAAAAAGCTTAAAGACCAAAAAAACTCAAAAAACACTAAAAATATGTGAGAACCTAAAACCCTTAAAACCCCAAAAAACCAAAAAACCCCCAAAAAACCCCTAAAATCACTAAAACCCCACAAAAACCATAAAAATCCTATAAAATCACAGAAAATCCATAAAAATGTAAAAAACCCAAAAACCTATTCCATAAAACCCCTAAAAACCTTCAAATCCAAAAAACCCCATAAAAATCATTAAAACGCGGTAAAGAGTCAAAAAACAATTAAAACCACTAAAACGTTAAAAACTCTAAAAATCCTTAAAAGCCCTAAAAAATTCAAAAAAATCCTAAAACCCCAAAATGACCCTAAAAACCCTGAAAACCCATAAAAATCTTTAAAAATATTGAAATACCCTAATAAAAATCAAAATCCCAAAAAACCCAGAAAACCATAAAAACCCTAAAACCCAAAAAATTCTTTAAAAATCCCTAAAAATCCCTCAAAACGTAAAAACCCCTAAGAACCTTGAAAAACTCTTGAAAACCAAAAAAATCCCTAAAAACCTTAAAAACACTAAAAACCCATGAAAACCATAAAAACCTACTAAAAATATAAAAACACTTAAAACCCCTAAAAGCTTTAAAAAACATTGAGAACTCTAAAAACCCTTAAAACCCATAAAAAATCAGAAAAAACCAAAAAAACCTTAAAAACCCTAAAAACCCTAAAAACCTAAAAAACCCTGAAAACCATAAAACCCTCAAAATCCTAAAAACCCTAAAAATCATAATAATACAAAAAAAATTCCTAAAAATCCCTAAAAGTGAAAAAAACCATAAAAACCTTTAAAACCCTAAAAACCTTTCAAACAAAAAAACCTAGAAAATCTCAAAAAACCACTAAAAACCCTTAAAATCCCTAAAAAATTTAGAAAACTCGAATAAAACCTTTAAAACTCTAAAAAACTAAAAAAATCTAAAAACCCAAAAAGACCCTAAAAACCCTAAAACCCTAAAAAACCACTAAAAACCATAAAACCCCTAAAATCCTTTCAAAGCCCAAAAATACAATAAAGACCAAAAAAAACCATTAAAAACTCTAAAAATCCTTTAAACCCCAAAAGAGTTTAAAAACATTAAAAAAATCTAAAAAAGATTAAAAACCCTAAAAACACAAAAAAACCTAAAAACCAAAAAGATCCTAAAAACATTGATAAACCCTAATTACCTTAAAAAACAATAAAAATAGGAAAACCCTCAAAATACCTAAAAACCCTAAAAAACCCTTAAACCGATAAAAATCTAAAAGGCACTAAAAATCTATGAAAACGTAAAAAACCTTAAAATACCTGAAAACCCCCTGAAAACCATAAAAAACACTAAAAACCATATAACCCCTAAAAACTCATAAAAAAATTAAAAACCCACTAAAAAAATCCAAAAACCATCAAAAACCCTAAAATGTTAAAAAAACGTTAAAAAACTCTAAAAACCTTTAAAATCCCAAAAAACTCAAAAAAACCCTAAACCCCAAAAAATCCCTAAAAACCATAAAAAAGCTAGAAAAACCATAAAAACACTCAAAATCCTTGAAAACCCTAAAAACCATAAAAATCCAAAAAAATCCCTAAAAATCCCTGAAAATGTAAAAACACCTAAAAACCATGAAATCCATAAACCCCTAAAAACCTTAAAAACCCTAAAAACTCAAAAAAAACATAAAAACCTTATAAAAACTCTAAAAACCCTTAAAACCCCTAAAACGTTAAAAAACTTTTAAAAACCTTAAAAACCATAAAAAACTCCTAACAACCCTAAAAACCCAAAAAGGCCCTAAAAACCCCTAAAACCCCTAAAACCCTAAAAACCCTTAAAATCCCTAAAATCCCTAAAATATCCAAAAAACCACTAAAAATCCGAAAACCCATAAAAATCCTAAAAATCCCTAAAAATGTAAAACCCCCTAAAATCCCTTGAAACCATGAAAACCTCTAAAAGCCCCTAAAACCTTAAAAATCCCTAAGAACCCAAAAAACTCCTAAAAACACACTACAAACTCTAAAACCCTTAAACCCCTAAAATTGTTAAAAAAAACTTCAAAAAACTTTTAAAACCCTTTAAAACCCAAAAAAATCAAAAAAAAAAAACACTAAAAACCCAAAAGACCCTAAAAATCCTGAAAAACCCTGAAAACCCTAAAAATCACTGAAGACCCTCAAAATCCCTAAAACCCTTAAAACCACTAAAAATCCTAAAAAACCCCTAAAAATTCTTGAAAACAAAAAATACCCTAAAAACCCAGAAAAATCCCTAAAAACCAAAAACCCCCTACAAATCTTTAAAAAACCTAAAAACCATAAAACCCCTAAAACTTCTAAAAACTAAAAAAACCCTTAATACCCCAAAAAGTTAAATTTTTTAAAAGAATTCTAAACCCTGTAAAACCCTAAAAAACTAAAAAAAACTAAAAACACAAAAAGAGCCTGGACCCGAGCCTTCCTTTGCCTAACAACCCAAAAAAGCAATAACCCAAAAAAATCATAAAAAACTTGAAAAATCCCTAAAAACATAAAAAGCACTCAAAGCCCTAAAACAACCTAAAAGATATAAAACCCCTAAACCATTAAAAACCCATAAAAACCCTAAAACAACTAAAAACTCTTAAAACCCTTAAAACCCCTAAAACATTAAAAAACATTAAAAAACATTAAAAAATATAAAAAATCTTAAAAACCCTAAAAAATAAAAAAAACCATAAAACTCAAAAAGTCTCTGAAAACCCTAAAAACCCTAAAAATCCAAAAATCCCTGAAACCCCATAAAAACCCTAAAATCCCTAAAAACCCTAAAAAATATAAAAAACCTAAAAAATCCCTCAAAATCCATCAAAACATATAAAACCCTAAAAAATCCATGAAAACCATAAAACCCCCCTAAAAACCTTTAAAACCCCTAGAAAAACATAAATACCCTAAAACCCAATAAAAACTCTGAAAATACTTAAACACCCTAAAATGTTAAAAACTATAAAAAAAACTTCAAGATACCTTAAAAACCCTAAAAACCCAAAAAGTCCTAAAAAATGTTGAAAAACCCTAAAAACCCTAAACACCCTAAAACCCCTAAAAAACCTAAAAACCCAAAAAACCATAAAAATCCTAAAAATCCCAAAAAATACCTAAATACTTAAAAAATCCTGATCCCCCCAGAAAACCATATAAACCCTTAAAAATGTTAAAAACCCATAAAACCCCTAAAAACCCACTAAAAACTCTAATAAACCTTAAAACCCCTAAATATGTTAAAAATTTTCAAAAAACTCTAAAACACCTTAAAACCCCAAAAAAGTAAAAAAACCACTTAAACCCCGGAAAACCCCCAAAACCTCTCAAAATACCTAAAACCCCTAAAAACCCTAAATACCATAAAAATCCTAAGAATTCCCTAATAATCCCTAAAAACATAAAAACCCCTAAAAACCATGAAAAACCTCTAAAAACCATAAAAACATCTAAAAACATAAATCCCATAAAACTATAAAAAAACCAAAAAACCCAAAACTACTAAAAACTCTAAAAACTGTTAAAACCCCTAAAAATGTTGAAAAACTCTAAAAACCCTTCAAACCCCTAAAAACCCCTTAAAAACCTAAAAAGGCCCTAAAAACCCAAAAAACCCAAAAACCCCAAAAATCCCTGAAAACACTTAAAACCCCTCAAAAGAACTAAATATCCTAAGAAACCCTAAAAACCCTAAAAACCTAAAAACTCTCGAAAAACCTAAAATACCCTAAAAACCTAGAAAAAAAATGAGAACCATAAAACTCCTGAAAATTTTAAAAACCCAAAAAACCATTAAAACCCACTAAAACTCTAAAAACCTTCAAACACCGTAAAAATGATAAAAAATGTTAAAAACATAAAAACCATAATTTTTTTTAAAAAAACCCTACAACCCCAAAAGAAACTAAATACCCTAAAAAAACCTAAAACCCTAAAACATCATGAAAACAACTAAAATAAATCAAAATCCCTAAAATCCCTAAAAAACCCTAAAACCCATAAAAATCCAAAAAAAATCCCTAAAAATCCCTAAAAAGGTAAAAAGCCCTGAAAATCCCCTTAAATTCTTAAAAACCCCTAAAATCCATAAAGCCCCTTAAAAACCACTAAAAACTCAAAAAAAAACCCTTTAAACCCCTAAAAACGTTAAAAAACATTAAAAACTCTAAAAAACATAAAACCCCTAAAAACTCAAAAAAATCCTAAAACCCTAAAAGACCCTAAAAACCATGAAAACCCCAAAAAGCCTTTAAAACCCCAAAAGAACCTAAAAACTACAAAATCCCTAAAACCCTAAAATACCCTAAAATCCTTAAAAATGTGAAAAACTATAAAAACCCTGAAAGACCAAGAAAACCCATAAAACCCCTCAAAACCATTAAAACTCTAAAAACCCATAAAACCCTGAAAAACTCTAAAAACCCTCAAACCCCCTAAAAATGTTAAAAACTATAAAATGCCTTAAAAGGCCTAAAAACTCAAAAAATACCTAAAACCCAAAAGACCCTAAAAGACCTAAAAACCCCTAAAACCCTCAACATACCTAAAAACCATATTGATTAAAATCCTAAAAAATCCCAAAAAATCCCTGAAAACACAAAAAAAACCATAAAAACCTTGAAGAACCCCTGAAAACCCTAAAAACCCATAACAAACTTAAAACACTAAAATACCATAAAAACCCAAAAAACCCACAAAAAACTCTAAAAACCCTAAAACCATTAAAAATGTTGGAAAATCTAAAAAATCGTAAAAACTCAAGAAATCCTAAAAACCCAAAAACACCATAAAAACCCTGAAAACCCCTACAACCCCTCGAAATCCCTAAAAACACTTGAAAACCCTAAAAAATATAAAAAAATCCAAGAAAACCCCAAAAAAATTAAAAAACCCAAAAAACATTAACCCCCCCCCCCCCCCGAAAATCATAAAAACCCCTAGACCTTAAAAACCCTAAAACCCCATAAAAACTCTAAAAACCAACTATAAACTCTAAAAACCCATAAAACCCTAAAATGTTAAAAAATGTTAAAAACTCTAAAAACCCATAAAAACCCTAGAATGCTAAAAAAACCATAAAAACCAAAAAGACCCTAAAAACTATGAAAACCCCAAAAAATTCAAAACCCCCCCCCCCCCAAACCCCTCAAAATCCCTAAAAACCCTAACAAACCCTAAAACCATAAAAATCCTAAAAATTCCCTAAAAATCCATGAAAACGTAAAAACCCCTAAAAACACTGAGAAACACATGAAAACCATAAAAATCACCAAAAACACTTAAAAACCCTAAAACCCCATAAAAACCCTAAAACCCACTAAAAACTCTAAATCCCCTCAAAACCCAAAAAAACATTAAAAATGTTAATAAACTCTAAAAACCCTTTAAAAACCTAAGATACATGAAAATCCAAAAAACCCAAGAGACACTAAAAACCCTGAAAAACCCTAAAAACACTAAAACCGCAAATAAACCCAAAAACCCCTCAAAATCCCTAAAAACCCAAAAAACCCTAAAAACCATAAAAACACTAAAAATCCCTAAAAATCCCTAAGATCTTAAAAACCCAAAAACCCTGAAAAATCCTAGAAATGATAAAAACCCCCAAAACCATAAAAATCCTAAAAACCTATAAAAACCCTAAAAACCCACTAAAAACTCTAAAAACCCTTAGAACCCTAAAACGTTAAAAAACATAAAAAAAACTCTATAAACTCTTAAAATACCTAAAAACTCATAAAAAACCCCTAAAACACAAAAAGATCCAATAAAACCTAAAACCCCTAAAAACCCTAAAAACCCCTAAAAACCCAGAAAATCCATAAAAAACAAAAAAACATAAAAATCCTAAAAAATACCTAAAAACCCTTAAAATCCCCGAAAACCAAGAAACCCCTAAAAACCTTAAAAACCCTAAAACCCATAAAATACCTAAAAACACTAAAAATGTTAAAAACGTTAAAGAACTCTAAAAACATTAAAAACCCTAAAATCTCTAAAAAAACTAAAAACCCAAAAAGACCCTAAAAACCCTTAAAACCCCTAAAAAATCATAAAAATACATGAAAACATAAAAAAAAACCCTGAAAAACACCTGAAAGCCATAAAAACCTCTAAAAACCATAAAAATCCTAAAAACCCATAAAAACTCTAAAAACCCTAAAAAACCTAAAAAATTTAAAAAATAACAAAAAATCTAAAAATCCTTAAAACCCCCAAAAGAAACTCAAAAAACCCTAAAAATTCAAAAGACCATAAAATCCCCAAAAACCATAAAATCCCCAAAAACCCATGAAAATCGTAAAAACACTCAAAATCCCTAAAAACACTAAAAAATCATAAAAACTCCTCAAAATCCCTAAAAGTGTAAAAACCCATAAAAACCCTAAAACTACTAAAAACACTAAATACCCTTAAACCCCCAAAAACATTAAAAACGTTATAAAACTCAAAAAAGCCTTAAATATCCTACAAAACACAAAAAATCCCTAAAAACATAGAAGACCCTAAAAGCCCTTAAAAATATTAAAAACTTTGAAAACCCATAAAACCCCTCAAAATCTCAAATAACCCTAAAAATAATAAAAACCATAAAAATCCTAATAAATCCCTAAAAATCACTAAAAATGTAAAAAACTCTAAAAATCACTAAAATCCCTAAAACTACAAAAAATCTCTAAATCCCCTAAAAACCTTGAAAACCACTCAAAATCCCTAAAAACCCTAAAAAACCCTAAAAAACCCTAGAAAGCCCTAAAAACAATAAAAAAATCCTTAAAAACTATAAATACCCTCAATGACATTAAAAACCCTAAAACCCCATAAAATCCCTAAAAACCACTAAACACTCTAAAATCCTTAAAACCCCTACAAATTTAAAAACATTAAAAAACTCTAAAAATCTTAAAGACCAAAAAAACTCAAAAAAACCCTAAAAATAAAAAAAGTATCTAAAACCCTAAAAACCCCTAAAAACCCTAAAAACCCCTAAACCCCCCTAAAATCCCTAAAAAGTCATAAAAACAATAAAAATCCTATAAAAACCGTAAAAATCCCTAAAAATATAAAAAACCCAGAAAAAACACCTCAAAACCATAAAAAACAATAAAAATCATAAAAACCGCCCAAAACCTTAAAAACCGTTAAAAACCATAAAACCCTAAAAAAATACTCAAACTAGAAAAAAACTATTAAAACCCCTAAAAATGCTAAAAATGTTAAAAATGTTAAAAATGTTAAAAACGTTAAAAACTCTAAAAATACTTAGAACCCCTAAAAATTCAAACAAATATGAAAACCCCAAAAGACCCTAAAACCCAAAAAACCCCTACATACTCTGAAAAATCCTGAAATACCCAAAAACACTCAAAATCACTAAAAACCATAAAAACCCTAAAAACCCATAAAATTACTAAAGAAACCCTAAAAATCCCTAAAAACGTAAAAAACCCTAAAAACCCTAAAAAAATCCTGAAAACCAAAAAAAAACCCTTAAAAACTTAAAAACACTAAAAACCAATAAAATCCCTAAAAATATACTAAAACTCTAAAAGCACTTAAAACCCTAAAAACGTTAAAAACATTAAAAAATATAAAAACTCCTAAAAACCTTAAAAACTCAAAAAAAAACAAAGGGGCCTAGGAACCCTAAAAATCCCTAAAAACCCCTGAAAACCCTAAAAAACCCAAAAACCCAAAAAAATATAAAAACAAAAAAAATATTAAAATGTCTTAAAAATCCATGAAAAGGTAAAAAACCCTAGAAACTCTGAAAAACACCTGAAAACCATGAAAACCCCTAAAAACCAATAAAAACCCTAAAAATGACTAAAAACTCATAAAACCCCTAAAAACTTTAAAAAACTCTAAAAACCCTTTAAAACCCTAAAAAACTAAACAAAAACACTAAAAACCCAAAAGACCCTAAAAACACTAAAAAACCCCTAAAAACCCTAAAAAACCCAGAAAACACCTAAAAATCCTTAAAATTCATAAAATCATTAAAACCCCTAAATACCATAAAAATCCTAAAAAGCCGTAAAAATCCATGAAAACTTAAAAAACCCTAAAAACCCTGAAAACCCCCTAAAAACCCCTTAAATCCTTAAAAACCCTAAAAACTAATAAAACCCCACTAAAAACTCGAAAAATACTTTAAACCGCAAAATAGGTTAAAAATGTTAAAAAAACTCTAAAAAACCTCAAACACCCTAAAACTCAAAAAAAAACCTAAAAACCTAAAAGACCCTAAAAACCTTGATAAACCCAAAAAACCCTAAAACCCCATGGAAAAACTAAAAACCCCCAAAATAACTAAAAACCCTAAAAACCCTTAAAACCAATAAAAATCCTAAAAGGCATTAAAAAACCCAAAAAACATAAAAATACCCTAAAAGACCTGAAAATCCCCTGGAAATAATAAAAATTCCTAAAAATCTTAAAAACCCTAAAACCTCATAAAAACCCAAAAAACCCACTAAAAACTATAAAAACACTTAAAACCTTAAAAATGTCAAAAAACCCTAAAAAACCTTAAAACCCCTAAAAACTCATAAAAATCCCTAAAACCGCAAAAAGTCCCTAGAACCCATAAAATCCCAAAAAAACCATAAAACAATCAAAATCCTAAAAAACCAAAAACCTCAAAAAAATAATAAAAATCCTAAAAAAGCCCTGAAATACCTGAAAAATAAAAACACCTAAAAACCCTCAAAACCTTAAACCCCAAAAAACCTTTGAAAACCCTAAAAACCCATAAAAACACTAAAAACCCACTAAAAACTCAAAAAACTATTTAAACCCCGAAAAACATTAAAAATGTTTAAAAACTCTAAAAACCCATAAAACCCCTAAAACCTCATAACAACCCCCAAAACCCAAAAAGATCCAAAAAATCCAAAAAACCCTAAAAACCCTCAGAATCCCTAAAAAAACCCAAAACCCAAAAAAACCATAAAAATCCAAAAAAACCCTAAAACCCCTAAAAATGTAACAAACCCTAAAAACCCTAAAAACCCCCTGAAACCCCTGATAAATCCTAAAATCCTCAAAATCCCTAAAAATCCTAAAAAACACTAAAACCATACAAAAGTAAAAAAACCCTTAAAATACATGAAAACTTTAAAAACCCTAAAAACCAGTTCTGGAGTGCTTTTGGCATGGTCATCTTCGGGTCCTTAGGTCGGCGTCAGCACGACTTGGTCTCTCAGCTTGTTCGTGCCTTAGTGATGGTGTTTTGGATCTGGAGTTGACCTCAGATTGGTGAGAGATCTGGTGCTGATCTCGGTCAGGTGTGCCTCCTGTGTGAGTTTGGTTTTGTTTCCTTGGTTGGGTGTTGGCACTGCTTGGCGTGCTCCTGGATTTGGTCATCTTGCTCGAGGATGCTCCTGCGTGATCTCGGAGGTTTTGGTGGCAGTTCCACCTTTGACCTCAGATTAACGTCGGTCCTAGTGCACTTCTTGTTCTGTAATGGCTCGAATGCTGATCCAGTGTAGTTTTGATGGATCTTGGGATGGCTGCTTTGCCTTCCTGGATTTGCTCGACGATGGCTATGGAGCGGCCTGGAGGGGGGAGGTAAGGGTTTTGGCATTGTTGGTCTTGTTCATTCTGCTAGTGTTTGAAATGGGGCAAGGTGTTGGCTAAGGAATGGAGTTGGGTGAGGGTGATGTTGTGTTGATTTGGGATGATGTACGTTGACGGTGATGATTTGGTGATTTGTTTGAGTTGGTGTTTGGTGATAATTTTTTGCGTGATGTGTGCTGCTAGATGCTGGTTGCTGCTTGGTGGTCCTAAAGCTGTTTCTGTGTTTGGATTTTTTGTGTCTTTTTCTTTCTTTGTTTTCTTTTTTGCGATTGTCTTTGGGTATGGGTCGTTTGACTCTGCCTCTCCCTTGTCTTCTGCGTATTCTTTCTAATAATTTTTTTTTTGGGGGGGGGGGTCGGGATTAGCCTGGCGCTACCCCTTCCTTGCCCTAAAAACCATGAAAAACTCTAAAACCCCTTAAAATTGCTAAAAAGGTTTAAAAAACTCTAAAATCTTAAAAACCATAAAAAATACCCTAAAAACACTAAAACCCCTAAAACCCCAAAAAAACCCTAAAACCCCACAAAATCCCTAAAAACCCTAAAAAGCATAAAAATCCTTAAAAAGCCCTAAAATCCATGAAAAATGTAAAAACCCTAAAAATCCTGAAAAACCACTAAAAACCATAAAACCCCTAAAAACCTTAAAAACCCCTAAAAACCCAAAAAAACCCTAAAATAAACTAAAAACTCGAAAAACCCTTAAAACTCTTAAAAACATTAAAAAACTCTAAAAAACCTTTTAAACCCTAAAAAGTAAAAAAACCAACCCCCCCCCAAACACCATAAAACCATGAAAACCCTCAAAACCTTAAAAATCCCTAAAAACCCCTAAAAACCCTAAAAACCCTAAAAACCAAAAAACCATAAAAATCCTGAAAAACCCCTAAAAATCCCTAAAAACATAAAATACCCAAAAAACCTTTATAACCCCTGAAAACCATAAAACCCCTAAAAACCTCAAAAAAACCCTAAAACCCCCATAAAAACCCTAAAAACCACTTAAAAACTCTAAAACCCCTTAAAACACCTAAACCCTTAAAACACCTAAAACCTTAAAAAACTCAAAAAAAACCCAAAAAAAACCCTAAAAAATCAAAAAATCCCTAAACCCCCCTTAAAAACCATAAAGCCCCTAAAAACCTTAAAAACCCCTAAAACCCATAAATACCCTAAAACCCCAAAAAAGCCACTAAAAACTCTAAAAACCCTTAAAACCTATAAGAATGTTAAAAAACTCTAAAAACCATTAAAAATTCAAAAAAATCCATACAACTCCAAAAAGAACCTAAAAAGCCAAAAAAACCGTAAACCCCTCTGAATCCCTAAAAACCAAAAAAAACATAAAAACCATAAAAACCCTATAAAAACCCCTAAAAATCCATGAAAATGTAAAAAACCACTAAAAATCCCGAAAAACAGCTGAAAACCAAAAAAACACTTAAAAACATTAAAAACAATAAAAGCCCATAAAACCCCTAAAAACCCACTAAAAACTCTAAAAACCCTTAAAACCCCTAAAATGTTAAAAACTCTAAAAAACCTTAAAACCCCTAAAAACTCAAAAAATAATGCCTAAAAACCCAAAAGACCCTAAAAACCCTAAAAACCAGAAAAATCGTTGAAAACACCTAAAAACCCTCAAAATCCGTAAAACCCCTAAAATCCCTAAAAACCATAAAAATCAAAAAACCCCCTTCAAAATCCTTGAAAATGTAAAAAACTCGAAAAACCCTTTAAACCCCTAAACCCGTAAAAACCCAAAAAACATTAAAAACCTATAAAACCCCTAAAAACACTAAAAACTATAAAAACCCTTAAAATCCCTAATAACGTTAAAAAAACTCTACGAAACCTTAAAAACCTTGAAAACTAAAAAAATAACCCCTAAAAACCATTAAAACCCTTAAAACCCCTGAAACACCCTAAAAACCCTAAAAATCCCTATAAACCCAAAAAACACTAAAAATAATAAGAAAATTTAATAATCCCCTAAAAATCCATGAAAACATAAAAACAATAAAAACCTAAAAAACCACAAAAACAATAAAAACCCCTAAAACCTTAAAAACCCAAAAAAACTCAACAAAACCATAAAAACCCACTAAAAAATCTAAAAACCATAAAAAACCTAAAAACATTTAAAAACTCTAAAAAACCTTAAAACCCCTAAAAACTCAAAAAAAAACTCTACCAAACCCAAAATGACTCTAAAAATCGTGAAAATCCCTAAAAATCCTAAAACCCCTTGAAAAGCTCTAAAAATCCATGAAAACGTAAAAAACCTTATAAACCCTAAAAACCCCCTTAAAACCGTAAAACCCCCAAAAACCTTAGAAACCCATAAAAACTCTAAAAATCAGTAAAAACTCTAAAAATCGTTAAAACCCCTAAAAAAGTTAAAAACTCCAAAAATCCTTAAAACCCCTAAAAAACTCAAAAAAATCCCAAAAAATGAAAACCCCTAAAATCTCTAAAACCCCTTGAAAAAGCCTAAAAAGCCTCAAAATACCAAAACCCTTAAAAATCCTAAAATCCCACTAAAAATCTATGAAAATGTAAAAAACCCTAAAAAACCCTAAAAACCCCTAAAAACCTTAAAAACCCCTAAAAGCGTTAAAAAACTCTAAAAACATTAACAACCTAAAAAACAACTAAAAACTCAAAAAACCCTTAAAACCCCTAAAATGTTAAAAAGTTCTAAAAAACCTTAAAAACCATAAAACCCCCAAAAGACCATAAAAACCCTAAAACACTAAAAACCACTGAAAACCCCTAAAAATCCTCAAAAATCCCTTAAAACCAAAAAAACCCTAAAAATGATAAAAATCCTAAAAAACCCCTCAAAATCCATTAAAATGTAAAAAACCCTAAAAACCCCAAAACTACCTAAAATCATAAAAACCTAAAAAACCCTTCAAAACCTATAAAATAGTAAAAACCCACTAAAACTCTAAAAAACCCTTTAAACCCCTAGAAACGTTAAAAACTCTAAAAAACCATAAACCCCTAAAAAACTCAAAAAATCCCTAAAAACTCAAAAAGACCCTAACAACCCTAAAAAACACTAAAAAACCTAAAACCCCTGAAAAACCCTAAAACCCTCAAAATCCAAAAAAAACCATAAAAACCCTAAAAAATGAAAATCCTAAAAAACTCCTAAAAATCCATGAAAATGTAAAAAAACCCTAAAAACCCATAAAAACCTAAAAACAACTAAAAACTCTAAAAACCCTTTAAACCCCTAAAAACTAAAAAAATATAAAAAACCTTAAAAACCTAAAACAACTAAAAAACACTATAAACCTAAAATGACCCTAAAAACTCTGAAAACCCAAAAAACCCCAAAAAAACCCCTAAAACCCCTCAAAATCCCTACAAAAACCTAAAACCCCTAAAAATCAACAAAAACATAAAAAACCCTAAAACCCTTAATGATGAGAACCATGTTGAAGGCACCAAGTCGATTGCACGGGAGGAAGAGTTGTATTTTCAAGGCCCAATGATGTGAGGGAGATTAAAGAGGCTCAATGCTATAATGGGCGCACATCTTACATCATTAAAGGCCCAATGGATCTTTCCTTGCATGGATGGAGAAAATGGGCCTATAATATAAATTATTCAAGCCCAAAATTGATGTTTAAAGCTTGGCCCACATGGTTGCACGAATTTGGATGCCTTTCCCACATGGAGGATTCTAGAAATGGCATCTTTGGACACTAAAGTCAAATTTGGTGGGCTATGCACTCAAAGTCAAATCCGGTGGGCTATAGTTGGAAAGTTGTGTGCTACTTTTCCAAAAGTCTTTGTTAGACTTTATCTTTTTGAATTTTAAGGGGACAAGTTAAGTTTAGCCTTCATGACTTTAGGGTATTAGACCCTTGACTATTGTATCACCCCTTGGCTATAAATAGCCACCCCATGACATTGTATTTTCATTAAAGAATTAATTGAGACCTTATGATTTATTTCTCTCCGTTGTGTGAGGATTACCTCGGGTTTTCCCCCTTGCTCTTGTGCATTCTTGCCTTGTCAATCTACAAGTTAGATTGGTGATCCAAGATCACAAAGCCCCCAATTCCATTCCTCAACCTAAGTGCATTGTTGTGTGGATTGGCTATCACATCCCTCCCTTCAGTGTGTTGTCTAAGTAGTAGGTCACACTCCTTATAGTGTTGATTGACTACTTGCATCCGCAATCCATACCCATCATCCACCACTTTGCCCCAAACCGCATCCTTCATCCGCCAACCTACGCCGTGAAGATCGGGCCACCCCGTGCATCTCACATCACTTAAAAACCTTAAAAAACCCTAAAAACCCATAAAAACCTTAAAAATCACCCAAAAATCTAAAAAACCTTTATAACTCTAAAAACGTTAAAAAACTTTAAACCCCTAAAAAACTCAAAAAAAACCCAGAAACCCAAAAATACCCTAAAAACCGTGAAAACCCCTAAAAACCCTAAAACCCCCTGAAAACCCCTAAACCCCCTCAAAAACCCTAAAACACTAAAAAACCTTTAAAACCATAAAAATCTTAAAAAACTCCTAAAAATCCATGAAAACATTAAAAACCCTGAAAACCCCATAAAAACCACAAAAACACGTAAAATCCTTAAAATACCCTAAAAGCCCTTAAAACTTCTAAATGTGTTAAAAAACTCTAAAAAATCTTCAAAACCCTAAAAACTCCAAAAAACCCGAAAAGACCACAAAACCCCTCTAAAAACCCCCAACAACCCTGAAAACTCTTGATAACCCCTAATAACCCTTAAAACCCCTAAAAACCCTAAAAACCATAAAAATCCTTAAAAACCCTAAAAATCAATGAAAATGTAAAAAACCCTAAACCCTGAAAGACCCCTAAAAACCATTAAAACCACTAAAAACCTAAAACAACCCTCAAACCCATAAAAACCCTATAAAGACACTAAAAACTCTAAAAACCCATGAAACCCATAAAAACGCTAAAAACATTAAATATATTTAAAACCTAAAAGACTCAAAAAACACCCAAAACCCCAAAAGACCTTAGAAACCTAAAGAACCCAAAAAAACTTGAAAAATCCAAAAATCCCTCAAAAACCCTAAAAAACTAAAAAACACAAAAAACCATAAAAATCCTAAAAATCCCTAAAAACATAAAAAACACTAAAAACTCTGAAAACCCCCTAAAAATTGTAGAAACCCCTAAAAACCATAAAACCCAAAAAACCCCAAAAAACCCTAAAAACCACTAAAACCCCTAAAACCCTTTAAACTCCTAAAAATGGTAAAAAACTCAAAAAATATTAAAGAAACTAAAAAACCCTAAAAACCCAAAAAGAACCTAAAAATATTTAAAAAACAGTGAAAAATCCTAAAAACACTCAAAATCCCCAAAACCGAAAAAAACCCTAAAAACCATAAAATTCCACCCCCCCCCCCAAAAAGAGATAAAAACGTAAAAAACCATAAAAACCTTAAAAAAACCTATGAAAACCATAAAAAACACTAAAAACCCACAAAAAATTTTAAAACTCCTTGAAAACCCTAAAAATGTTAAAAAAACTCTATAAAACCTTAAAAATCATAAAAAACTCCAAAAACCCTAAAAACCCAAAAAGACACTAAAAACCCTAAAACCCTAAAAGCACTAAAAAACTCTAAAAAACCCTAAAAACCCATAAAAATTATAAAAATCATAAAACCCCCTTAAAAATCCATTAAAATAAAAAAACCATAAAACCATAAAATCCCCATGAAAACTATAAAAACAACTAAGAACCTTAAAACAGTAAAAACCCATAAAACCTTAAACACCACTAAAAACTCTAAAAAATCTTTAAACCCATAAAAATGTTAAAAATGTTAAAAAAATCTAAAACCCCTTAAAACCTCTAAAAACACATAAAAACCCCTAAAAACCCAAAAGGACCTTAAAAATCCAGAAAGACCCTAAAAAACCTAAAAACACCTAAAAACCCTCAAAAACCATAAAAATGCCAAAAAAATCCATGAAAACCTAAAAAACACTAAAATCCCATAAAACCATAATACCCCTAAAAACCTTAAAAATCCTAAAAACCCATAAAAAATCTAAAAACACTTAAAACTCTAAAAACACTTAAAACCCCTAAAAATGTTTAAAAAACTCTAAAAACCCAGAAAACCACTAAAAAATCAAAAAACCCTAAAAACCCCAAAAAACCTGAAAACCCAAAAATCCATCAAAATCCCTAAATCCCTTGAAAAACATAAAAACCATAAAAATCCTAAAACCCCTAAAAATCCATGAAAATGTAAAATATTCTAAAAACACTGAAAAACCCCTGAAAACTACAAAAACTTCTAAAAACCCTAAAACCACTAAATATAAAAAACCCTCAAAATACATAAAAACATTAAAAAGCTCAAAAGCCCTTAATACCCCTAAAAATTGAAAAAAAACCTAAAACCCCCAAAAGACCCTAAAAACCGTAAAACCCCTAAAAACCCATAAAAACCATAAAACCCCCCAAAACCATAAAAATACTAAAAAACCCCAAAAAATCATAAAAACCCTTAAAAACCATAAAAACCCTAAAAACCCATTAAAATACTAAAAACCCACTAAAAACTCTAAAAACCCTTCAAACACCTAAAAATATTAAAAAATCTCAAAACCGTAAAACCCCTAAAAACTCAAAAAAAAAAACTCTAAAAACCTAAAAAGACCCTAAAAACCATGAAACCCTATGAAAAACCCTTAAGACCCCCCAAAATCCCTAAAAGACATAAAAATCCAACCCCCCTAAAAGTCCTTAAAAACATAAAAAATTGTAAAAACCCTAAAAACTGAAAAAAAAACCCTAAAAGCCCACTAAAAACTCTAAAAACCCTTTAAACCCCTAAAAATGTTTAAAACCCTTAAAACCCTAAAACCCTAAAAACCTTAAAACCCCCTAAAATCTCCAAAAGACCCCAAAAACCCCAAAAACCCCTAAAAATCCAAAAACCCCTGAAAATCCCTAAAAACCATAAAAATCCCTAAAAATCATAAAAAACCAAGAAAACCATAAAAATCCCAAAAAACCCCAAAAAATCCATTGAAACGTAAAAACACTAAAACCCATTGATAACCATAAAACCCCTAAAACCCTTAAAAACCACTAAAAACCCAAAAAGATCTTTAAACCCCTAAAAATGTTAAAAACACTAAAAAAACATAAAACCCCTAAAAAACTCAAAAAACCCGAAAACCCAAAAAACCTAAAGCCCCTAAAAATCCTAGAAAGACCCTAAAAACCCTCAAAATCCCTAAAAACCCTAAAAAAATTAAAAACCATAAAATCCAAAAAAAACCCAAAAAATCCATGAAAACATAAAAACCCTGAAAACCCCTTAAACCATAAAAACCCAAAAAAACAATAAAAACTCAAAAAAACTACTAAAAATTCTAAAAACCCCCAAAACCCCTAAAAACATTAAAAAACTCTAAAACTCTCTAAAAACGCAAAAAAAAAATAAAAAAACCCAAAAAGAACCTGAAAACCCTAAAAACCCTAAAAACCATAAAAACCATAAAAACCATAAAAAAATCCTAAAACCCACAAAAATATCCATGAAAACCTAAAAATCCCTAAAAACCCTAAAAACCATAAAAACCACAAAGAACCTTAAAATCCCCAAAAAACCCAAAAACCCATAAAAACCACTAAAAACTGTAAAAACATTTAAAACCCCTAAAAATATATAAAAACTCTAAGAAACCAAAAGACCCTAAAAATCTCAAAAAGACCCTAAAATCCCTAAAAACATGTAAAACCCTAAAACCCCTGAAAATCCCTAAAACCCTAAAAATCTTAAAAACATAAAATTCATAAAATCCATGAAAACTTAAAAAACCCTAAAAACCCTAAGAAAAACCTGAAAACCATAAAAACCGCTAAAACCGTAAAGAGACTAAAACCCAACAAAAACCGTACAAAACCACTAAAACCTAAAAAATCTCTAAAAACCCCAAAAAATGTTAAAAACTCTAAACAAACTTAATACCCCTAAAAACTTAAAAAAAACAGTAACACCCAAAAAGACACTAAAACCTTGAAACTCCTAAAACCCATGAAAAACCCTAAAACCCTAAAAATCCCTAAAAACCATAAAAACCCTAGAATACCCCTGAAAACCATAAAACCCCTAAAAACATAAATAATCTTAAAAACCCATAAAAACCCAGAAAATCCCTAAAAACCCTTTAAACCCCAAAAAAATGTTAAAAATTTATAAAAATCTTTAAAACCCCTAAAAACTATAAAAAACACTAAAACCCCGAAAACACCCTAAATCCTTTAAAACCCTAAAAAAACCTAACAAAACACTAAAAAACCCTGAAAATCCATAAACCCCAAAAAATCCTAAAAACTATAAAAATCCAAAACTAAAAAACCATAAAAACGTAAACAAACCTAAAAACCTGAAAAAACCCCTAAGAACCATAAAAACCCATAAAACCTTAAAAAAAACCCTAAAAACCAATAAACACCCAAAAACAACTAAAAACTAAAAAAACCCTTAAAACCCCTAAAAATGTTAAAAAACTCTAAAAACCATAAAAACCCTACAAAACTCAAAAAACCCTAAAAACCTAAAAAATCCCTAACAACCCCAAAAAACCCCAAAAAAAACCCTAACCCCAAAAGCCTACTAAAACTAAAAAAACCCTTAAACCCCCTACAACATTAAAAAGTATAAAAACCTTAAAATCCCAAAAAAACATAAAAAACCGCAAAACCTAAAAAGTCCCAGAAAACCCTAAAAAAACGTAAAACCCTAAAACCCTCAAAATCCCTAAAAACCCTAAAAACCATTCAAATAAAAAAACCCTAAAAGTAAATGAAAATCTAAAAAACCCTTAAATCCCCCTAAAAAACATAAAACCCATAAAACCCATAAAAACACTAAAACCACAAAAAACTCTAAAAACCCTTGAAACCCCTTTAAACGTTAAAAACTCTAAAGAACCTTAAAACCCCAAAAAAACTCAAAACACCCTAAAAACCCAAAAGATCCTAAAAACCCTAGAACTGCTGAAAACCCAGAAAAACCTCAAAATCTCTAAAAACACTAAAAACCCATAAAAACCATAAAAAATCTGAAAACCCCCTAAAAATAAATGAAAACGTAAAATACCCTAAAACCCCTAAACCCCCCTAAAATCCATAAAAACAATAAAGAAACTTAAAAATCCCTAAAACCCCATAAAGACCCTAAAAACACACTAAAAAATCTAAAAACCCTCAACATCCTTAAAAATGATAAAAAACTCTAAAAACCCTTAAAAACACTAAAAAACTCAAAAAAATCCATTAGAACCCCAAAAGAACATAAAAACTATGAAAACCCCTAAAAAACCTAAAAACCCCTAAAAACCATAGAAATTATAAAAACCCCTAAAATCCATGAAAATGTAAAAAATCCTAAAAACCTTGAAAAACCCCTTAAAACCATTAAAAATCCTAAAACCCTTAAAAAACCTAAAAACATATAAAAAACCTAAAAACACTAAAAACTATATAACCCCTTAAAACCCCTAAAATATTAAAAAACATTAAAAACCTTAAAACCATAAAAATCCAAAAAAACAACTTAAATTCCATGAAAATGTAAAAAACCCTAAATCCCTGAAGAACTCGTTAAACCTATAAAATCCCCAAAAACCCTTAAAACCATAAAAATAAATAAAACCCCTAACAACCCACTAAAAACTCTAAAAACCCTTTAAATCCATAAAACATTAAAAACTCCAAAAAACCTAAAAAACCCTATAAAAATAAAAAAAAAACTTAAAACAAAAAAGTCCCTAAAAACCATAAAAAAACCCTAAAAACCCTAAAATCCACAAAAAAAAACTTTCAAATCCCTCAAAATCCCTAAAAATCCAAAAAACTCCTAAAAATCATAAAAATCTAAAAAATCCCTGAAAACGTAAAAAACCCTAAAACCCTAAAAACCCCTGAAAACCATAAAAACCCCTAAAAACTTGAAAACCCCTAAAAATCCATAAAAAACCTAAAAACACATTAAAAAATATAAAATCCATTAAAACCCCTAAAAATGTTAAAAACTATAAAAACCTTAAAACCCTAAAAAACTAAAAAAACCCTAAAACCCCCAAAAGATCCTAAAAACCCTAAAAATCGTAAATACCCATAAAAACCCTAAAACCCCTAAAAGTACCTAAAAACCCTAAAACCCCTAAAAGTCCCTAAAAACCCTAGAAAACCCTAAAACCATAAAAAATCCTAAAAAACCCTATAAATCCATGAAAACGTAAATAACCCAAAAAAACCCTGAAAACCCGTCAAAAACTATAAAAAGACCTAAAAGACTCTAAAATCCAAAAAAACCATAAATACCCTAAAAACTACTAAAAACTTTAAAAACCCTTTAAACACCTACAAGTGTTAAAAAACTCTAAAAACCTTAAAACCCTAAAAAATTCAAAAAAAAACCCCCTGAAAACCCCAAAATACCCTAAAATCCATAAAAATATTAATAAAACCACTAAAAATCCTTGAATACGTAAACAACCCTAAAAACCATGAAAAACCAATGAAAACCATAAAACACCTAAAAACCTTAAAAAAACCCTAAAAACAACTAAAATCTCAAAAAACCCTCAAAACCCCTAAAAATGTTAAAAAACTCTAAAAACTGTGAAATCACTAAAAAGCTCAAAAAAACCCCTAAAACTCTTTAAAACCACTGAAAAACCCTAAAAACCCTCAAAATCCCAAAAAACCCTAAAAACCATAAAAATGATAAAACCCCCAAAAAATCCTTGAAACATAGAAAACCATAAAAACCCTAAAAGCCCCTGAAGAACAAAAAAACCCTAAAAACTGTAAAAAAAACCCTAAATTCCATAAAATTCCTAAAAACCCACTAAAAGCTCTAAAAAACCTTAAAACACCTAAAAACATTAAAAAAATCTAAAAAACTTAAAAACCATTAAAAAATAAAAAAACCCCTAAGAACCCAAAAAGAACCTAAAAACCCTAAAAACCCTAAAAATCCATTAATATCTAAAAACCCTCAAAATCCATAAAAACCCTAAAAACCCTAAAAAACCATAAAAATCCTAAAAACCCTCAAAATCCATAAAAGCCCTAAAAACCTAAAAACCATAAAAATCCTAAAAACCATAAAGTCCATGAAAACGTAAAAAATGCTAAAACCCCTGATAATCCCCTGAATACCATAAAAACCACCAAAACCTTTAAAAACCCTAATAAACCATTATTTCCCCTAGAATGTGTATTCTGGTTAGGAGTCACTACTTCTGGACAATTTCCATTAGATTTTTTATGGAACCAGAAACACCCAATGGTTCTGTATCCAAAGGGACCTGCTTTCCAAAGGTAGGCGTTCGTTAGGTTTGTTGACCTATGATACTTAAGAGCTCATATTGGTCAATAGGATGGGAGGTCAGGCTCATCACACCCTTTTTTTGGGGGAATTATTGCCTAATATGAGACTCTTTTATAGACCTAAGATATGTTCATGAATCCTTATTAATTTACCAAGTATAAGGTAATTTCCCTTGAAATTTGCAATCAATTGTTAACATGTGTGGAATTCAGAATCATCTGTATGTATTCTAGGTTATTCATTAATGGAGATATATGTATGTATTCAAGGTTCTCCATCAATGGTATTCTCTCATATAATACTTAGAGATTCTTTAGTTGTTGCTATGATGATGTTGGTTTTTAAGCCACTCAGTGGGACCCTCTAGAATTTATGGTCATATAGGTAGAAAAAAGTTGTTTTGATATTGGGATCGTACCCATAAAGGGGATACCTACGTATTCTAGTGAAAGGAATTGGAACCCTTGTAGTTTGGTTCCACTAAATGGGACACATCATACCTTTTAAGGTCATGTGATAAGTACTTAACCATACAGTTTAATGTCATGTGGTAAGGACATCAAGGCGGAATGTGCCTAGTCAAATATTGGTGTGGGGATTATGCCTAAGCAACCCAAGAAACTTGGAAAGGATATGAGTTTCCAATTTGGATTATATACTACTGGGAATGTGGCCTTAGAAGAACAAGGTTGATTTGGAGTGTTGGGTTTGAACCTCATGGAGGCTTCCTAAGTATCCCACTTGGATAGGAATCAAATACCACATAGTTCAGTAAGTCCTATAGGGGGTATGGACTTTTAAGATAAATAGGTTGGGGCGTACTTCTAAATAGGATTCCTTTGTAACGGGATCCATGAAATAGGATTCCCTTGTAATAGGGACCACAAGAGATGTCTTAACTCATAGTGATTCAAGAGGAAACTTAATTCGAGGTTTACTCCTAAGGAGGATGCCCAAATTAAGGTAATTAGAGTTGGATTCCTAAATAGTATGTCAAGTGAGCTTAGGCTCTAATTGAAGGCTTCCTATGTATCCTGATTAGGGAAGGAATCATAGTTCTTGTAGTTCAAGATATGAGGTGGATTGTGCAGATGTGTGATCATCACAAATCTTTAATCCCACGTGAGTCATGCTCGGTGTGAAAAACAAGAGGATGTGAAAGATTTAACAAACCACACACTTTCTTCTTTGCTAATGGAAGAGTCCTACAGTGAAAGAAGCCAAGGCGATAGTGGACGAGGGTGCAGAGCAATGAACCTTTCAATGTGGAATGAATGTGAAGGTCATTAGGTCCAGCCAGAAATTCTAGGGGCTTACTCCAAGAGGTATTCCCTAAAATTGGTCCCATAGTGCAAGGAGGATATCATTCCCTGTTTCAAAAGGAAATGAAAGTGTGAACCGTACCTTCCCTGCCAGTGACCTGAGGTTCCGAGTCGTAGAGAAGAGAAGGGGGGAACATGGCCCGAACCATAATCCTCCAAACTGATAACTTCCCAATACTATATCTGGGGTAAGGGTCCATGCGACTATAGATATAAAAACCTACAGACACCCCAAGGATCATGTCTCCCTTATAAGACAAATGTGGGAAACCTCTAACTGTAGAAATACAAACCCAAATGGGATACATGCTGATGTGTCTTTCTCAAAGGATTGGTATGTTAGGAGGTTTTGGTGGAGGTTTCAACTTGGTCCCTTTCAGAAAAGGGATCCAAGGAAGGATAGGCCTCTCAATGGGTGGATAAGAAGAGGTCTTCAAAGATGGCTCGCATAGGTGGTATGTGAAGGTCCTCCGCGTAGGTATGTTGTGTAGGTATTTCATACAGGTGTACCGCATAGGTATACCATGTAAGTCCTAATAGAAAATAAAAAATGCTTAACACATGAAGTATAAGCCTATGAGAGCTTGATATGCCTTAGTCAATGGACTAAGGACAACAACACTTGGGTGAGGTTTTAACTTAATCACCCTGGGAGTACCTTGATGTCCTTATAAGCATCCCACATAGGTCCTTGCATAAGGAAAAGACCATGCATATATGACTTATTCCTATAGAAGGAGGGTCCTTAATCAGTTGTTTTGTATTTAAAACTATTAAAGGATATTTATTTTTCCTGTCCCATCTAATTATCTCCTCTCATGTTTTTAAATATCTACCTAAGAAAATTTGGGGGACTTGGGTGAAAGAGATGCAATGGGAGATTTGGGAGTTCTTCCAACTTTTTCAGTCTACAAAATGGGGAGCCCAAGGGTCCTATTTATAGGCAAGGAGGGGGGATAGTCGAAAGTAGATCATCTGTGTCGGTCTTCAGTGTAGCTTCACAACGTTTCTCTTCTACGTAGGGGTGAGAAAATTATGTTTCCACATAGACCTATTATGTAGGTCCCCAACGTAGGTTCTTGGTGTAGGGGATGCGAATTGGTCTGCATGGATAGAACCAGCGCTGGCCGCTTAATGCGTAGTTATGCCTCTTAGGTCACTTAAACTATTTCACTTCCTTCACCATTTTTTTTACTTTAATATATCCAAAGATCTTCTTCATAATCATTTTTCTTCCTTTATAAAAAATAATATCAACAAAATCCCCCCTCAAGATTGGATCTGACTGAAAAGAGGGTCTAATCTCGAGGCAAGATTATGGGGAAAAGATTATGGAGAATTAATTATGGACCGCACAGGTATACTGCATAGTTACATCATGTAGGTGTATGGCGTATCAGCGGTGTATGTCAGCAGCGTAGGTTAGTGGTGTATATAAATGCCCCCATTCCTTTTTTCATTTTCTTCATCAGTGTTCTCGGATTTCTATTCTTATTGTGTAGCTCATTCGTTCAGCTTTATCATGTTGTTCTATTGCATGGGTCCCTTGAATATTTCTTGTGGTATACCCAATTGATCGATAGAGCTACACAAAGTTACTTCATCGAAGGAGCTATGTAGAAGGACTTTGTCGAAGGACCTGCACTGGGTACCTTGTCGAAGGACCTATGCGGGTGACCTCATCAAAGGAGTTGCACGAAACTTTTCCTTTGACAAATTCTCTAATTCCTTTAAGTTAACAATTTAACTCTCTTAAATCAATATTCCTAATTAAATGAGGAAACAATTGGTAATTCTCTTGCAGGAAATGGCTCTCTTGATGACTTTAACCGAGGAAACTAAAGTTCACCAAACCAAAATGATAAAAATCATTGGACCAGACTATTATGATATTGTTTAGAGTACCCTTCCTGAGTTGGTGAAAGGATTGATTCCATATCAACATTAATATCCATGAAGCCACTATCTACCTTTATACAAGTATGGGCTTTTGCAAGATACCCACATTCCGGCTTACAAGAAATATTTTCCAAAGACTTAGTTTTTTCAACACCTCAACTATCATTGTATGAATATTATTACGAAGGGTATGCCTATTAATGAGAGAAAAGTCCCTATTGGATGCATCATAAATCATAGTGGTTGTACTCTTGATATAAAGAATCATGTTGTAGAGCCTAGGCTGCATTTCTATGATTCAACTTTTCATGCTTCAAAAATAGATTAATCTAACGGCTGGAAGGAAGACTGGGACCTTCGTTCTAGAGGAGGAGTCAAACCTGAATAAATTTGGGTGTTTTGGGTATGCCAAACTTTTACAGAGTTTAGGAAAGAGCTGATAGATGTTCACATTTATGAAGCTATCTGGATAGGACAAACTTATATTTACAAAAATAACTTCATTCCTAAATTACTAAGACGATGGAGTCTGCAAACAAATTCTTTTCACTTGGTGCATGTTGAGGTTGGCATCGGTTTATGGGATATCTACCAAATATCTAGGCTCCCATTCTTGGAGAGATGTATAATGAATTCATTCCACCAATAACAACATGGGGTGATGCTAAGAGGATGACACCATTAGATCATGAACTATTCTAAATAGAAAAGAAATTTCCAAAAGAAAATATATATCTTTTCACTAAGGCTGATATTCATGCAAGAGTGTGTATGGAATATTTTTTAGAACTAATGAAAGATAAGGGTCCTACTTGCATACATCCTACCATTTTCCCAATTGTAGATAATCAGGGTTCTTTTGGTACATATTGACCCATGTTGGAGAAATGTGACTACAAGCATTGGGGTTACAAAATTAAGTTTGAGATTGATGCAAAGGTACGCTTAGATGGATTCCTTTCTATGTGGCTAATCATTTATTTGCTTACAGTCCAGAGTCTGGTAGCGGTGTAAGACCAAGGTCTTTTTTTATTATAGACAAGTTGGTATAGGGGAAATATATTAGGATGGATACCCTTGTATTATGAAGAATCTATCACGTCATGTTGCATTTTTACAATGGGAAGGATCTATTTAGACTTGTAGGGCCATTTCAAGTATTCTGAGGCTGGATTGCAGCACATTTTTTTTTCATATTTAGTGTTTAATTTAGTTAGAGTCCCCAATGGTCGATTTAATCCATTTTTTCAGAAATTTTATGGGATTCATCCTTTAAACCTGGAACATGATGTAGTGATGAGGTTATTGAATGCATCAAGATAATTCATATACTTTCCTTTTGGTAACCCACTAACTGGAACATTTGTTGATGATGGTAAGGAAGAAAATTATGAGCTGAGGTCTTATATGATAGAATTTAGGGATAGTGTACTATCAACCAGGATTTATGGAGAAATAATATGTGAGGTTTATGTCCCCTATAGGTTTTCTCTCTAGTTCAAATGTCTTCAATAATAGAGCACTTTTCCTCCTAAATATGTTAGTCATGAGAAGAACCCAGTGGTAGCCTAAAAATTATGGATTCTGATGACTTTAGAGACATCCAAAATGTCGATTATGCTACCTCCATCAAATGTATCAATTGGATTATAGGCTACGATAAATTTTGCTCGTAGAAATTGTGGTAAAATTTCTAAAGCTAAAGATGATGGAGAGTCTTCAAAAGATTCAGAACCTTCAAAACATTCTTGTAGAAAAGTCACTAAGAAGACCAAGTCTAAAAAGAAAACACCTCCAGCATTGAGGAGATCTAGTCACTGACATCAAAAAGTGGTTACCATCTCACCTGCTTATTCTTCTAAAGAAGAAGAGAGGTTTGATGAGGCCTTTTAATCAGAGGGTGTTGAGTTTTCACCACAGCCAGCTGTATCAAAGATGAATTATGTACGGCCTTTAGGAATCTAGTACTGGGAAAGCACTGCTCATGAACTCAGGAATGCATGGGCATTTCTCCAATCTGGCTTTTGAATACCAGATGTGGGTGATATTAAAGAACCTTCTAATTTTCATCTGGAAAATAATCTAGGTGAAGTATATGAGCATATTGTGGAGATGGATACCGTCATATATGCAACTGATGACCAAATCCCAGCCTCAAAATGAGTATCTGACATGATGGATCGAGGGATACGTGAATGGGTAATTTTTCACCTTAAAGAGGAATGAGACATTTATGTTAATATTGAGAATGTGTTTCTCTTTTCATTTTTTTAAATTATGCTTCGTCATCCACCATCATTAATCTCAATGGGATTGCATTTTACTGCTTGAGATTAAAGAAGGAACATCAGGAAAGGTGCTCGAGTCACTAAAATACAGACCTACAGGCACTCCCATTGACACATTGGATGAAACCCCCGGGTCTTCAGGGTTTTCTCCCAGAGGGAAAACCATGATGGAGGTAATGGCGAAAAAAATTCTCAGCTGTTACCTCAGGTCTCTACTGCCAGGAGGAGTAGTATAATCTCTCCAATATCTTATGAAAAGAAATACAAGAAATCATTGAGATTGGTCCTAAGTGTACATATGAAAAGTGGGTATTTGTGTTGTCCTCTAATATTATGACTTGCTTGATACACCTTGGTGATCATATTCATATTTTCATAGGATCTGCATCACTTTCTTCTCTTATGGGATTTAAAACTGGTCCTTTAAGAACTGATAAGGAAACTCCAATAGAAATACAAATTCTTGCTGATGAATTTGTTACCCTAACAGATAAAGTGTCAAGGGATGTGGATGCAGATGCTCCTATTTCTACATAGAGAGAAAATGGTCATGGTAATATCAAATGCATTCCTTATGGGTATTACATGTTGTTTCTAAAATTATTTTCTCCATAATATTTCAGATCTGTTGCATGTGTTGAAGGATCCTATGAAAATCAATGTTGTTATTATTATTTCTCTAGAAGGAAGGAGCGAGGATCCTGGGAAATCTAAGGTAGGTACTGGTGCTGATCCGAATTCAGCAAGGCCGGATGACATTGAACCAGTTTAAGAGATAATGGAAGAAAATATTAGTAGAGCCAATTTGGGAATCAATCAACATTTATTGGATACCTTAAATGGTGAGGATTCTATAAAATACAATTCCATGTACATTAAAATGATGGATGCTCTTAATCCAAACATTGATATTCCAGGTTCCATTAAGGAGTTTGGGGACTTCAATGAGGAACCGAAAGGACGTAAGTTCTCATTCTTGCATTTTTCATACATAATTGTTCTTTTATCTAACATTTCATATCAAAGACCAATTTATACAGGTTTTTCTTTAGATAATGTTGTGAAGAACCTTCAAGAATAGGGAATCCCACTCTAACCTGCTTCCACTGACGTTGAGGAGATACCAACTAAAAATCCAATGTTGGGAGATGCTCTAGAGCCTATGGTTATGGTAATTGGGCAAGGTTAGGAGAATTCCTTTCCCCAAGAATTACTTACTCAAACTACTGGAGCTAATAATATTAGGTAGGAATCTACTCAAGAAACTAACTTATTACTGATTAAATGTCATTAACTCTATTGATCATGATTTTTTTGTTGCTACACACTTAGATATAAAAATCATTTTAAATTACCATTTAGGTCCATCGGCTACCATGGTTAGGTATGAAGATGAATCCCTTGCTTTAGCTCAACCAATAATGGAAGATGAAGCACCTGATGCTTTGAAAGGAGCATAGCCAAGCACCTCCTTGAGTGATCTAATTCTGAAATATGTTTTGCCTCATGGTGGTGATTATGATTCATACTTAGAGATATAGTTTTCTCTTAGTATTACATGGAAGAAAACATGGTGAACCATTTGGGATACGATCTCTAAAAAGCCTTTGGATGAGTTTTCCTCATATTTTGGCCAATTTCCAGTATTTTTTAGTATACTGTGATTTTGTGGATTTGATTATCGCCCGGTTTACAATGCGATGAAAGAGATTGTTCATCGACGGGAGCAAGAACACAAACTATGACAAGATCTTGTAAAGGCTAAACTTCTCACCACTCTTGAGGGTTTTTGAGCTACATTATCCGAAGTATAAGTCGATCATAGAATTTTTTTTATAAAATTCAAACAGAAAATTAAGGATACAATGAAGGAAATGAAATATCTTCAACAAAAAATGGATGTTGTTCAAAATAGGATTGAGAAATTGAACCAACCATTTTGAGAATCCCAATTAGAAGGGGTAACTACCATTTCAACTGCCAAAGACGCACTTTGTTAGGATGAGGAGGCAGAAGTTGTTCAACTGATCGATCTTCAGAAAGTGGTTGATAGGGACTAGGAGGCTATTCAACAAGTAAAGAGTCAAGATGAATGATTTTTCTAATATATGATATAGTGACTCCATTCTGTGGATGTTCCTATAATTTTTCCATATAAATGAAAAAGATTTGGTCTCCAGTTATATATAAGTTTTCATCCCTGCTTTCTTTCTATAATTTCAATATCAAGGATGATTTTCACGACATGCCATCTTTATGTTAGATAATAATAATTACACTGAAGGGGATGAGGGTGATTTAACCTTTACCTAAGCCAAGAATCTTAGTAAGTATAGTTTGACTGTTTCTAGGGTCATATCGACAACCCTACAAACTTTTTCCCTTTTGGATTTTTATTGCTCGATATTTCCCAGACCATATAGAGTATAGATCTAGTGATCTGAGATTCAACTTTTATCCAAAATTCCCTTTGTAGGTTTTCAATCCCGTGAGTATCAGGTATCTTTTGATAGGAAATTTAAATTTATACATGTTGAACTAATAAAGCTAGTGTTTTAGGTTGAATAGCTTTGACCATGAATTTTGATATTATAATTTAAACAAAGATTGATGGCTAGAAATGTCCCAATATTTTCTTGGATACTTCTAAGGGGAATCTTGATTCGTGTTTTTTTTATGGTCACCAAATCTAAAATTTGAAGTACGAGAATAGAGGAGGTATCCTCTGAGAACAATGTTACTACTATTTGACAAACACATTATGGGATTGTATTATGTGGGGTCAGCTAGGGCATGTGCTGCATAGCCAAACAATGGAATCTTTTGGCTGACATGCCTGTTATGTGGGAGACTTATGCATGGCTACCAAAGAGATATCAAGAATTCTAACATTCTATTACTGATAAACAAAGGGGTTTAAAATTTGGATGTCTTAAGACTAGAGTGGGTGGCTTTGCTAAGGGAAGGTATCTGAGAACATTTTTATGTTCTTTTATGTTTTTAGGGTTTTTTGATTTTTTTAGGGATTTTATGTTTTTTTAGAGTTTTTAAACCTTTTTAAGGGTTTTTATCATTTTTAGTGGTTTTTTGGGATTTTACAGTTTTTTTAAGGTTTTTAGGGATTGTAAGAGTTTTTTAGGTTTTTTATATTTTCATGGATTTTTAGGGGTTTATTAGTATTTTTATAGTTTTTTAGGTTTTTAGGGATTTTGAGGGTTTTAGGCATTTTTATCAATTTTAAGGGTTTTTAGTGCTTTTAGGAATTTTAGGGTCTCTTGGGGTTTTTAGGGTTTTTTTGAGTTTTTTAGGGGTTTAAATGTTTTTTAGATTTTTTTAACATTTTTATGGGTTTTAAGTGTTTTTAGAGTTTTTAGTGGGTTTTAGGGGTTTTATGGGTTTTTAAGGTTTTTGGGGGTTTTATGTTTTTTAGGGGTTTTTCAAGGTTTGTAGGGGTTTTTATGTTTTCATGGATTTTTTTTGGGGGGGGGGTTAGTATTTTTATAGTTTTTAGGGATTTTTATGGTTTTTATGGATTTTATGGGGTTTTAGGAATTTTTTGGGGGTTTTATGGTTTTTAGGGTTTTTAGGGGTTTTAGGGTCATTTTTGGGTTTTTAGGGTTCTTTGAGCTTTTTAGGGTTTTAGTGGTTTTTAGTGTTTTTAACGTTTTTATGTGTTTTAAGGGGTTTTAGTGGTTTTTAGGGTTTTATCTATTTTTAGGGGTTTTAAATTTTTTAGGTTTTTTATGGTTTTCAGGGGTTTTTCAGGGTTTTTAGTGTTTTTTATGTTTTCACGGAGTTTTAATAGTTTTTTAGAATTATTGTGGTTTTTATGGTTTCTATGGTTTTTAAGAATTTTGAATGTTTTTAGGGGTTATTAGGTTTTTGGGGGGGTTTTCAGGGATTTTAGGGTCTTTTGGGTATTTAGGGTTTTTTAGATTTTTTTATGTTTTTAAGGTTTTTATTATTTTTTAACATTTTTAGGGGCTTTAAGGGTTTTTAGAGTTTTTAGTGATTTTAAGGGGTTTTATGGGTTGCTATAGTTTTTTTGGATTTAGGTGTTTTTATAGTTTTTATTAGGGTTTTAGGGTTTTTAGGGTTTTTTACGTTTTCATGGATTTTTAGTGTTTTTTAAGATTTTTATGGTTTTTAGGATTTTTAGGGTTTTTAGGGATTTTTAGGGTCTTTAGGGTTTTTTTAGGGGTTTTATGGTATTTAGGATTTTTCATGGGTTTTAGGATTTTTTAAGGTTTTTGGGTTTTTTTCGAGTTTTTAGGGTTTTTAGAGTTTTTTAATGTTTTTGGCATTTTAGGGGTTTTTAGAGTTTTTAATGGGTTTTATGGATTTTTAGGGTTTTTAATATTTTTAGGGGTTTTATGTTTTCCAGTTGTTTTTATGGTGTTCAGGGATTTTTAATGTTTTCATGGATTTTTAGGGGTTTTTTTGTATTTTTATGGTTTTTTGGGTTTTTTTGTGATTTTGATGGTTTTTAGGGGTTTTAGGGTTTTATGAGTTTTCATGGTTTGTAGGGACTTTTGGGGGTTTTAGGGTTTTTTTGAGTTTTTAAGGGTTTTAATGATTTTTAGATCTTTTTAACGTTTTTAGTCGTTTTAAGGGTTTTTAGAGTTATTAGTGTTTTTTTAGGGTTTTTATGGTTTTTTGGGTTTTTTATGGGTTTTTGAGTTTTTTATGATTTTCAGGGGGTTTTCAGGGTGTTTGGGGTTTTTTATATTTTCATTGATTTTTAAGAATTTTTTGAATTTTTATGGTTGTTATGGTTTTTTATGGTTTTTAGGGATATTGTGGGTTGTTAGGGGTTTTCAAGAATTTTTAGGGTTTTTAGGGGTTTTCAGGGTTTTTATGGTCTTTTTGGCTTTTTATTTCTTTTTTATAGTTTTTAAGGTTTTTACGGTTTTTTATAGTTTGTAACATTTTTATGGCTTTTAAGGGTTTTTATATTTTTAGTGGGTTTTAGAGTTTTTTTAGGTTTTTAGTGGTTCTTATGGTTTTTAGGGGTTATTAAGGGTTTTACGGTTTTTAATGTTTTCATAGATATTTAGGGGTTTTTAGGATTTTTAGGGATGTTGAGGGTTTTTAGGGGTTTTAGGGGGTTTTAGGGTTTCAAGGGGTTTTCTGGGTTTTTTAGGCCTTTTTGTGTTTTTAGGGTTTTTTGATTTTTTTGGGTTTTAAAGGTTTTCTGGAGTTTTTTAACATTTTTAGGGGTTTTGAGGGTCTTTAGAGTTTTTAGTGGTTTATGGTTTTATGAGTTTTGTGGTTTTTTAATGTTTTTAGGGGTTTTATGGTTTTTAGGTATTTTCAGTTTTTTTGGGGTTTTATGTTTTCATGGTTTTTTAGGGTTTTTAGGATTTTTATGGTTTTTCGGGTTTTTTTTTTGTTTTTAGGGATTTCTAGGGTTTTAGGGGTTTTAAAGGTTTTTTTGGGTTTTTAGGGGTTTTCAAGGTTTTAAGGTCATTCTGGGGTTTTAGGGTTTTTTGATTTTCTTAGGGTTTTATGGTTTTTTAGAATCTTTTATCATTTTTAGGGGTTTTAAGGGTTTTTAGAGTTTTTAGTGGTTTTTAAGGTTTTTATATATTTTTAGGGTTTTTAATTATTTTAAGGGTTTTTATGGTTTTCAGGGGGTTTTGGGTTTTGGGGTTTTTTTTCATTTTCATGGATTTTAAGTGGTTTTTAGGATTTTTATGGTTTTTTTAGTTTTTTTATGGATTTTATGGTTTTTAGAGTTTTTTGACATTTTTAGGGGTTTTAAGAGGTTTTAAGGTATTTGGTGGTTTTTAGGGTTTTTATGGGTTTTTGGGGCATTTTATGGTATCTGTGGGTTTTTATGGTTTTTAGGGGTTTTTCAAGGTTTGTAGATTCTTTTCATTTTCATGGATTTTTAGGAGGTTTTTAAGGATTTTTATGGTTTTTAGGGTTTTTAGTGATACATGATCCAAGACCTGCTAGGAGTTGTCCTAGGAACCTCGTTTAATGTTCGTGTATTAAGCACCTGGATCACCATAAGAAAAACAATTGAAATGTGGTGTGGATAGTGAGAATGAGAAGGATGTGGGGAAATGGTCAAGGCAGAACCAAAAGAGAACTTGTCTCTAAGAACTCTAGCCACAAGACACCACAAAGGATGTCCAATCATTTGATAAGTCAAGAAGTTTAGCAAGAACACAAAGGTTTCCAGCAAAACTCACCATAATAACATTGCCTTCATTCATGATGTTTCAAGAGTACAATGGGATGACTATTTATAGCCAAAGAGAGCTTGAAATTCATATTGCACCATAGGGTGGCTCTTTACATTAGTCTAATGCCTAGTTTTCCATAGTCAAAAAGCCTAATGTATGATTTTGAAAACTTTGGCATCTTCCCATGACTTTAGGAGACAAGTAGCACCCCCTTTTCGAAAACTAAAGTCAAGTAGTGTTGAGTCAAAAGTTTCCTTATGACTTTTTCTCATTCCTTTATGTTTTGGAAATCACAAACACATTTTCCTATAATTCTCTCTATCTATAAGGAAATCTATATGCATGTTCTTTAACCTTTTATAGTTAAGTCTAACATTATTTTCCTTACGTCAAAAGGATAAGTCGGATCCTTAATGAAACATGGAATCCATTGCTTACCCTAAAAACCCAGAAAAACTCCTGAAAACCATAAAACCCCTAAAAACCTTAAAAACACTAAAATCCCATAAAAACCCATAAAAAACATAAAAATCACTAAAAACCCTAATAACGTTAAAAAACTCTAAAAAAAATTAAAATCCATAAAAAAACTCAAAAAAACCATAAAAAACCCAAAAATACCCTAAAACCTCTAAACCCCCTCAAAATACCTAAAAACCCTAAAAAACTCTAAAAACCATATAAATCCTAAAAAACCCCTAAAAATCCATGAGAATGTAAAAAACCCTAAAAACCTTAAAAAGCCCCTAAAACCCCTAAAACACGTAAAACCCTTAAAACCTAAAAAATCCCCTAGAAACCATAAAGACTAACTAAAAGCTCTAAAAAACCTTAAAAATATTTAAAAACTCTAAAAACCTTAAAACCCCAAATTTTTTTTTTCAAAAAAACCTAAAAACTCAAAAAGACCCTAAAAACTTTAAAAAACCCTAAAAACCCTAAAACCCCTGAAAAAATATAAAAGCCCTCAAAATTCCTAAAAACCCTAATACTGTTAAAAACCATAAAAATCGTAAAAAAACCTGAAAATCCTTGTAAACATAAAAAATACCTAAAACATTGAAAAACCCTTAAAAACCATAAAACCCCTGAGAACCATAAAAATCCCTAAAGACTATAAAAATCCTAAAAACCTATAAAACAATCGAAAAACTCTAAAAACCTTTAAAATCCATAAAAATGTTAAAAAACTCTAAAAAACCCTAAAAACCCATAAAACCATTAAAACCCCTGAAAACCATAAAAACCCCTGAAAACCATAAAAATCCCTAAAGACCATAAAAACCCAAAAAACCCATAAAACAAACAAAAAACTCTAAAAACCTTTAAAATACCTAGAAATGTTAAAAAACTCTAAAAACCCTAAAAACCCATAAAACCCATAAAACCACTAAAAACCCTTAAAACACGTAAAAACGTTAAAAACACTAAAAACCCATTAAAACCCTAAAAATCTCAAAGAACCCTAAAAACCCAAAAAAGACCCTAAAAACCCTAAAACCCTAAAACCCCCAGAAAATTTCTAAAACCCCTTAAAATCCCTAAAACCACTAAAAATACCTAAAAACTATAAAAATCCTACCCCCCCCCCCAAAAAAAATCCATGAAAACGTAAAAAACCCTACAAACCCTGAAAAAACCCTGAATAACATAAACCCCCCCAAAACCTTAAAAACCCCTAAAACCCACTAAAAACTCTAAAAACCCTTAAAACCCCTAAAAATGTTAAAAAACTCTAAAAACCTTTAAACCCCTAAAAAACTCAAAAAAAACCCTAAAACCCCCAAAGACCCTAAAATTCCTAAAAGCACTAAAAACCCTTAAAATTGTTGAAAATGCCTAAAACCCCCAAAATCCCAAAAATCCCATAAAAAACCCTGAAAACCCCTAAAAAACCTTAAACCCCCGAAAAATCCTAAGAACCCTCAAAATATCTAAAAACCCAAAAAACTAAAAAACCATAATAACCCTAAAAAAGCTCCTAAAAATCTATGAAAACGTAAAAAACACAAAAAACCCTAAAAACCCCCTGAAAACCACGAATACACCTAAAAACTTTAAAAACCCTAAGAACCCATAAAAACCCTAAAAACCACTAAAAACTCTAAAACCCCTTAAACCCCCTAAAAACATTAACAAACTCTAAAAAACCCTAAAACCCCCAAAACTCCCTAAAAACCCTAAAAAACCCTAAAACCCAGAAAACCCTAAAAACCATAAAAATCTTAAAAATCCATGAAAAAGGAATAAACCCTAAAAACCCTGAAAAATCCCCAAAAACCATAAAACCTCTAAAAACCATCAAAACCCTAAAACCTATAAAAACCCTAAAAAACCACAAAAAACTAAAAAACCCTTAAAATCCATAAAAACATTAAAAAAACTATAAAACCTTAAAACACCTAAAATCTCAAAAAAAACCCCATAAAAACCCAAAAAGATCCTAAAACCCTTGAAAACCCCAAAAAACCCCTAAAAATCATTGAAAACACCTCAAAATCCCTAAAAACAAAAAAAAAGACCCTAAATACCAAAAAAATACTAAAAATCCATGAAAAATTCAAAAGCCCTAAAAACCCCAAAAACCCACAAAAAAATATAAAAACCCATAAAACCCCTAAAAACATTAAGAAAATCTAAATACCTTAAAAACACTAAAAACACAAAAAGAACATAAAAACACTAAAAAACCTAAAACCCCTAAAAAACCCTAAAACCCTCAAAATCCCATGAAACCCTAAAATACTCTAAAAACAATAAAAATCTTAAAAAACCCCTAAAAATATATGTAAACGTAAAAAACCCTAAACACCATAAAAACCCACCGAAAACCATAAAAACCTTAAAAATCATAAAAACCCCCAAAACCACTAAAAACTCTTAAAACCCTTAAAACCCCAAAAAACATAAAAAAATCTAAAAAACCTTAAAACCCCTAAAAAACTCAGAAAACCCCCTAAACAACCAAAAAGACACTAAAACCCATGAAAACCCCTAAAAACCTAAAAATCTTAAAATTCCTGAAAAACCCTAAAAACCATCAATACCTGAAAACCCCTAAAAACCATAAAAATCCCTAAGAACCCTAAAAAACCTAAAAACCAAAAAAAACCTAAAATCACCTAAAAGTCCATTAAAATATAAAAAACCAGGAAAACCCTAAAATACCATTAAAAATCATAAAAAATATAAAAACCCCTGAAAACCCATAAAAACCCTAAAAACCAATAAAAACTCTAAAAACCCTTTAAACCCCTAAAAAGTTAAAAAACACTAAAAAGCTTAAAACTCCTAAAAAAATTAAAAAACCACCTAAACCTCGCTTGTAAAAAAACATAAAAACCCAAAAAAGACCCTAAAAACCCTAAATAACCCCAAAAACCTAGAAATCCACTGAGAAACACTAAAAACCCTTAAATCTATAAAAACCCTAAAAACCATAAAAACCATAAAAACCATAAAAGTACCAAAACCCCCTAAAAATCCATCAAAATGTAAAAAAACCCTGAAGAAACCTAGAAAATTAAAAAACCCACTAAAAACATTAAAAAACATAAAAGCCAATAAAAGCCACTAAAAACTCTTCTAACCCCTAAAAATGTTAAAAAACTCTAAAAAACATTAAGAACCCCAAAAACCTCAAAACCCCCTAGAAACCCAAAAAGATCCAAAAATTCTTGAAAACACCTAAAACCCCTAAAAACTCCTGAAAAACAATAAAAACCCTCAAAATCCCTAAAACCCTAAAAACCCTAGAAACCATAAAAATCCTAAAAAACCCTTACAAATCAATGAAAATGTAAAAAACCTTAAAAAACCTAAAAAATTCTTAAAAAACATAAAACCCCTCAAAACCTTAAAAACCCTAAAAACCCAAAAAACGTAAAAACCCTAAAAACCATAAAAATCCTAAAAAACCCCTAAAAATCTAGAAAATTGTAAAAAACCGTAAGCCTTTAAAAACTACTAAAAATCATAAAAATCAATAAAAACCCTAAAAACCCTAAAACCACTAAATACTTTAAAAACCCTTAAAACCCCTAAAAACCTTAAACAAATCAAAAAAAACTTTAAAACCCTGAGAAACTAAAAAAACCCTATAACCCAAAAAGAATTTAAAACCCTGAAAAAATCTAAAGCCCCTAAAACCCCTAAAATCCTAAAGATCCCTAAAAACCCAAAAAATCCCTAAAATTCAAAGAAAACATAAAAACACCTAAAAACCACTAAAAACTCTAAAAACCCTTTAAACCCCTAAAAATGTTAAAAAAACTCTAAACACCCTTAAAAACCCTAAAAAACAAAAAAAACCTAAAAAGCCTAAAAAGCCTAGAAACCCTAGAAACCATAAAAATAAAAAAAAAAACCCACTAAAAATCCATGAAGACGTAAAAAACCTTGAAAAGCCTGAAAAACCCCTGAAAATAATAAAAACCCATAAAAACCTTTAAAAACCATAAAAACCCATAATGAACCTAAAAATCACAAAAAACTCTAAAAAATATTAAAGTCCCTAAAAACGTAAAAATACTATAGAAAACCTTAAAACCCCTAAAAATCACAAAATCCCTAAAAACCCTAAAAAACACAAAAAACCATAAAAATCCTAAAACCCCTTAAAATTCCATGAAAACATAAAAAACCCTAAAAACCTAAAAAAATCCTAAAACCATAAAGACCCCTAAAAACCAAAAAAAACCCTAAAAACCAAAAAAACACATAAAAATATGAAAAACCACTAAAAACAAAAAAACCCTTAAAACTCTTAAAATGTTAAGAAAACTTTTAAAACCCTGAAAAGCCCTAAAAGACTATAAAACCCTAAAAACCCTAAAAACCAGGAAAACCCCGAAAAACCCTTAAAACCCCATAAAAACCCTAAAAACCATCAAAATACCTAAAAACCCTAAACAACCTAAAAACCCTTAAAATTGAAAAAAATCCTAAAAATGCAAAAAAAAACCATGAAAACGTAAAAAACCCTAAAACCCTGAGAAACTCCTGAAAACAAACTCCTGAAAACCATAAAACCACTAAAAACATTAAAAAACCCTAAAAATCCATAAAACCCCCCACTAAAAACTCTATAAACCATGAAATCCTCTAAATCCATTAAAAAGTTCAAAAAAACATCAAAAACCCTAAAACATGAAAAAAAAAACCAAAAGACCCTAAAACCCCTAAAAACCCTAAAAACTCTAAAAAATCCAAAAACCCCTCTTAAAATCAGTGAAAACGTAAAAAAACCCCCAGAACCTCGAAACCTCGGTGAAAACCAAAAAAACCCACTAAAGACCACAGTAAAAACTCTAAAACCCTTAAACGCCTTAAAAACATTAAAAAACTCTAAAAAACATTTAAACCATGAAAAATATCAAAAAAATCCTAAAACCCCCAAAAGACACTAAAAACCCAAAAAACCTTAAAAACACTTGAAAACCCCTAAAACCCCTCAAAATCCCTAAAAAGCATAGAAACCCTAAAAATTACAAAAATCCTGAAAAACCCCTAAAAAACCATGAAAACCTAAAAAACCCAAAAACCTTGAAAAACCCTTGAAAAGAAAAAAACCCTAAAACCTTAAAAACCCTAAAACCCACTTAAAACACTAAAAATCCTTTAAACCCCTAAAAACATTAAAAACTCTAAAAACTTCAAAACCCCTAAAAAAACAAAAAACCCTTTAAACCCAAAAAGACCCTAAAGGCCTAAAAACCCCAAAACCCCATTAAAATCCCTCAAAATCCATCAGGGTGTGGTGGTGTATTTCTCACAAACAGGGGATTTGTGAAAGGATTATTTTTTCACTTCATTGACAATGGATGTACATATGAGGCTGAACTTTGGTATATGGTGAAGGTGATCAAGTTTGCGGTCCAATTTAGATGGAAGTTTCTCTGGATCGAATCAGACTCGATGTTAGCAGTGGAAGCCCTAAAGAATAGATCTAGGAGAGTCCCTTGGTGAATTCTCCCACACTAGATTGAGTTTCTCAGCAACTCTTATGAACTCACTCTCAATGTCACGCATGCATATAGGGAGGCGAACATGGTGGCAGATGTACTCTCCAAGAAAGCACTCATGGAAATGAGCTTGATGTGGTCTTTTGTTATCACACAATGTTGTGCTCCTTTTATGAACTCATATGAAGGTTGATCTACACACCTGTAAGTGTAAGCCTTCCTTGTAACACCTTGCATGTACTTTTCTTTAATAATTTTGGGGGACCAGGCGTGCTTGGTCCTGCACCTTGTTTTCCAAAAAAACCTTAAAAAACCCTAAAACCCAAAACATAAAAAACCACTAAAAGCTCTAAAAGCCCTTAAAACCCCTAAAAATGATATAAAACACTAAAATACCACCCTAAAAACCTCGAAATCCCCTAAAACCCTAAAACCCCAAAACCCCGAAAAAACCCTAAAAATCCCTAAAAACATTAAAATTCCCTAAAACCATAAAAATCCAAAAAAACCCCTAAAAATTCATTAAAACGTTAAAAACCAAAAAAAACCCTAAAAAACCCCTAAAAACCTTGAAAATCCCTAAAACCCCATAAAAACCCTAAAAACCACTGAAAACTCTAGAAACCCTTTAAACCCCTAAAAACTCTAAAAAACCAAAAAACCCTAAAAAAACTCAAAAACCCCTAAAACCCCAGAAAGAACCAAGAAACCCAGAAAACCCTAAAAAACCCAGAAAACCCCTAAAGACCCTAAAAACCCCTAAAACCCTAAAATACCTCAAAACCCTAATGACCATAAAAATCCTAAAAAACCCATAAAAATATATGAAAACATAAAAAAACCTAAAAACCTAAATAAACCCCTGAAAACCATAAAACTCCTAAAAACCTTAAAAACCATAAAAACCTAAAAAAACCTAAAAAAAACCTAAAAACTCTAAAATCCATCAAAACCCCTAACAACGTTAAAATACTCAAACAAACCTAAAAACCCCTAAAAACTCAAAAAAACACAAAAACCCTGAAAGACACTAAAAACCCAGAAACCCCTAAACCCCTTAAAAACCCTAAAACCCCTCAAAATCCCTAAAAACCCACAAAACCCTAAAAATTCTAAAAACCATAAAAATCCTAAAAAACCCCTAAAAATCCATGAAAACATAAAAAACCCTAAAAACCCTGAAAACCCCTGAAAACCATCAAAACCCTAAAAATAAGAAAAACCCTAAAAAGCCATATAATACCTAAAAATCATTGAAAACACGAAAACCCCTTAGAACCCCTAAAAATGTTAAAAAACTCAAAAAATGTGACGTGATAATGTCGTTGTTGTGTCTGCTTTTGAGTCTTTTCTTTTTTTTTTCTTTTTGGCATGGGTTGTAAGGGTTTTTTTGGGTGCGGGTCGTTTGACCCCTCCCCTCCCTTGTCTGCAGTGTCGCCTTTTTTCTTGTTAATAAATTTGGGGGGCCGGGAATAGCCCGACCCTCACATCTTCCTTGCCCTAAAATACTCAAAATAAACCCTAAAAACCCAAAAGACAATAAAACCCAAAAGACTCTAAAAACCTTGAAAATGATAAAACTCTAAAAACCCACAAATCCCTCAAAATCCCTAAAAAACATTAAAAACTAGAAAAATAAAAAATCCCTCTAAAAATCCATGATAATGTAAAAAACCTTAAAAACCCTGAAAAACCCTGAAAAACCACAAAAACCCAAAAAACCTTAAAAAACCCAAAAACCAATAAAACCTTAAAACCACTAAAAATTAGAAAAACCCTTAAAACCCTAATAAACGTTAAAAAACTCTAAAAAACATTAAAACCCCCAAAAAATCAAAGAAACACAAAAACCCAAAAATACCTTAAAAACCATGAAAACCCCTAAAAAAACCCCTAAAACCATAAAAACCCTAATAAATCCCTAAAAACATAGAAAACCCCTAAAAACCCTAAAAACCCCTAAAAACATTAAAAACCCAAAAACCAATCAACACCCTAAAAAACTAATAAAAACTCTAAAAACCCATAAATCCCCAAAAAATGTTAAAAACTATAAAAACCCATTAAAACTCAAAAAAACTCAAAAAAAACCCCTAAAATACAAGAATTCCTCCTAAAACCCCAATAAACCTCAAAATACCTAAAAACCATAAAAATCCTAAAGCCCCCTAAAAATACAGGAAAACGTAAAAAACCTTAAAAACCATGGAAACCCCTTGAAAACCATAAAAACCCATAAAAACCTTAAAAAACCATAAAAACCTTGAAAACCCACTAAAAACACTAAAAACGCTGTAAACCCCTAAAAATGTTTAAAAACTCTAAAAACCTTAAAAACTCTAAAATCTAGAAAAAACCCTAAAAACCCAAAAGACCATAAAACCCCTCAAAATCCCTAAAAACCCATAAACCCCAAAAAATCATGAAAATCTTAAAAAACCCTAAAAATCCATGAAAATGTAAAAACCCCTAAAAACCCTAAAAACCCACAACAAACTCTAAAATCTCTTTAAACCCCTAAAAATGTTAAAACTCTAAAAAACCTTAAAACCGCTAAAAAACTCCAAAAAAAACGTAAAAAACCAAAAGACCCTAAAAACCTGAAAACCCCTAAAACACCTGAAAAACACTAAAAACACTTAAAATCCCTAAAAACCATAAAATCCCTAAAAAGCATAAAAATCCTAAAAACCCACTAAAAATCCATGAAAACGTAAAAAACCCTAAAAACCCTGAAAAACCCCTAAAAATCATAAAAACCTTAAAAACCTTAAAAAAAACCCTAAAAACCCACAAAAACCCTAAAAACCCACTAAACCTATTAAAGCCCTTAAAACACCTATTTTTTAAAAAAAACTCTTAAAAAAACCTTAAAAACCCTAAAAAAATCAAAAAACCCCCAAAAAACCTGAAAACACTCTAAAAACCCTAAGAACCCCTAAAAACCGTCAAAATCTCTAAAAATCCTAAAAAATATAAAAATTTTAAAAACCCCTCGAAATACATGAAAACATAAAAAACCCTAAAAACCCTAAAAACCTATAAAAACCATAACAACCCCTAAAACTCTAAAAATCCATAAAAACCATTAAAAACATTGAAAATCATTAAAACCAATAAAAACGTTAAAAAACTCTAGAAAACTTTAAAAATCTTAAAAAATTCAAAAACAACCCTAAAAACCCAAAAAACCCAAAAAACCCAAAAAACCCTAAAATGTCCTAAAACCCCCTAAAAAACACTAAAACCCCCTCAAAATCCCTAAAAACCATAAAACCCTAAAAACCATAAAAATACTAATACCATCAAAAAAATCAATGAAAACCTAAAAAATCCTAAAAACCAGAAAAACCACAGAAAACCATAAAACCACTTAAAACCTTACAAAATCATAAAAACCAATAAAAACCCAAAAAAATATAAAAAACTCTAAAATCCCTTAAAATTCCTAAAGACATTAAAAAACTAAAATACCTAAAAACCCCTAAAAACTAAAAAAACCCTAAAAACACAAAAGGACCCTAAAAACCATTGAAAAATCCTAAAAACCCTCAAATTCCCAAAAAACTGAAAGAAACACTAAAAACCATAAAAATCTTAAAAAACCCATAAAAATCCTTGAAAACATAAAAAATCCTAAACCCCCTCCCCCCGAAAAGCATAAAAACGCCTGAAACCCTTAAAACCCTTAAAACCCCACAAAAACCATAACAAACCACTAAAAACTCTAAAAACTCTAAAACCCCTAAAAACATTAAAAAACTCTAAACAACCTTAAAAGAATAAAAACTCAAAAAAAACCCCTAAAAACCCAAAATGACACAAAAAACTATGAAAACCTCTAAAAACCCTAAAAACACCAGAAAAACCCAAAAATCCCAAAATTCCCTAAAAACCATAAAATTCCTAAAAAGACCCTAACATCCATTAAAACGTAAAAGACCCTAAAACCCTAAAAACCCCTTGAAACCCATAAAACTACATAAATAAAATAAGAAACCCTAAAAACCCATAAACACCCCAAAACCCACTAAAAACTCTAAAAACCCTTAAACCCATAAAAAATTTAAAAACTCTAAAAAACCTTAAAACCCCTAAAAAACTCAATAAAACCCCTAAAACCCCAAAAGACCCTAAAAACATGAAAAACCATAAATACCCTAAAACCCCTAAAAATCCTAAAAACCCTAAAAAACCCTAAAAACCCTATAAAACCCTAAAACCCATAAAAATCATAAAAACCCCTAAAAATCCCTGAAAATGTAAAAAACACTAAAAACCCTGAAAACCCCCTAAAAACCATAAAAAACCTTAAAAACTTAAAAAAACACCTAAAACCCACTAAAAACTACAAACAACCATCAAACCCCCTAAAAATGTTAAACAGCACTAAAACCCTGTAAACCATAAAAAACTTAAAAAACCACCTTAAATCACAAATATATCCAAAAAACATTGAAAAATCCTAAAAACCCCTAAAAACCCTTAAAATCCCTAAAATCCCTAAAAATCCCTAAAACCCCAAAAAATACAAAATACCCCTCAAAAACCATGAAAATGAAAAAAACTCTAAAACCATAGAAAATAATAAAAACCCCATAAAAACCTTGAAAAACGCTTAAAACTCATAAAAACCCTAAAAACCACAAACAACTCTAAAAACACTAAAAACGTTAGATAACTCTAAAAACCTTATACCCCCTAAAGACTCAAAAAAACCCTAAACCCCCAAAATTCCCAAAAAACCCTAAAAAATCTTAAAAACCATGAAAATCCTAACAACCCCATAAAATCCATGAAAACATAAAAAACCCTAAAAACTATTAATATCCCCTAAAACCATGAAAACCCCTAAAAACCTTTAAAAATCTTAAAAACCCATAGAAAGCCAAAAAACACTAAAAACTATAAAAACCCTTAAAACTCTAAAAACTTTAAAAAACTCTAAAAACCTTAAAAACCCTAAATAACTCAAAAAGACCCTAAAAACAAAAGACCCTAAAACCCCTAAAAACCCTAGAAACCTTAAAAACCCAGGAAAAACACTAAAAACCCTCAAAATCCCTAAAAACAAAAAAACCCTAAATTCCATAAAAATTCAAGAAAACACGAAAAAGTCCTGAAAACATAAAAAACACAAAAAACCCATGAAAACCATTAAACCCCTAAAAACCTTAAAAACCTCAAAAACACATAACACCCTAAAAGCCACTAAAAATTATAAAAACCCTTTAAACCCCGAAAAACGTTAAAAACTCTAAAAACTATAAAAACCAAAAAAAACTCAAAAACTCCCCTAAAAACCCAAAAAAGACCCTAAAACCCATGGAAAACCCTTAAAACTCTCAAAACCCTAAAAAACCCTAAAAAATCATAAAAACCATAAAAATCCTAAAACACCCCTAAAAATCCATGAAAATGTAAAAAATAATAAAAAAACCTTAAAAACCCCTTAAAACCCTCAAAACGCATAAAAACCTTGAAAAACCCTAAAAACCCATCAAAACCCTAAAAACCCACTAAAAACTCTAAAACCCTTAAAACTCGTAAAAACGTTAAAAAAATAAAAAAAACCTTAAAACCCTAAAAATTCAAAAAACCAAAAAAAGACCCTAAAAATGCCGAAAATCCCTAAAAACCATTAAACCCCTGAAAACCCCTAAAAACACTCAAAATCCATAAAATCCCTATAAAACCAAAAAACAAAAAAAAATCCTAAAAAACCCCTAAAAATCCATGAAAATGTTAAAAACCTTAAAAAACCCTAAAACCCCCCAAAACCATAAAAACCCCTAAAAACCATAAAAAACCCTAAAACCCCTATAAACCCATTAAAAACTTTAAAAATCATAAAAATCCTAAAAAACTAAAAAAACACTGAAACCCCCAAAAGACACTAAAAACCCTGAAAACCCCTAAAAACCCTAAAAACCCTCAAAATCCCAAAAAAACCCAAAAAACAATTAAAATTCTAAAAAACACAAAAAAATCCATGAAAAATTAAAAAAACCCTCAAAACTCCTAAAAACCATAAAACCCCTAAAAACCTTAAAAACCCCTAAAAACCCATAAAACCATAAAAAATAATAAAAGCTCTAAAACCCTTTAAATCTGAAAAAACGTTAAAAAACTCTAAAAAACATTAAAACCCCTAAAAACTCAAAAAAACCCTAAAAATGAAAAAAGACCCCTGAAAACCCATATTAACACACAAATACCAGAAAAACCATAAAATGTATAAAAACCTAAAAAACCGTAAAAATCTAGGAAAACATAAAAGACCCTAAAAACCCTTAAAACCATAAAAACCCATAAAAACCTTAAAAAACCAAAAAAACCTAAAAACTACTAAAAAATCTTAAAACCATTAAAACCTCTAAAAACGTTAAAATACTCTAAAACCTTAAAAACCCTAAAAAACTAAAAAAAACCCTAATATCCCAAAAAGACCCTAAAACACTCTCAAAACCCTCAAAACCCCCCGAAGAACCCTAAAACCCCAAAAAAATCCCGAAAAGCCCTAAAAACCCTAAAACACATAAAAATCCTAGAAAACACCTAAACCCCCTAAAAACCTCTTGAAAACCTCATAAAAACCCTAAAAACTCACTATAAATTCTAAAAACCCTTAAAATCCCTAAAAACCCTAAAAACCTAAAAGCCCCTTAAAAACTAAATAACAACCCTAAATACACAAAAGACCCCAAAAACCTTGAAAAATCATAAATTCCTTAAAAACCCCTAAAAACACTAAAAATACTCAAAATCCCTAAAATCCCTAAAAACACTAAAAACCATAAAAATCCTAAAAAACACCTAAAAATCCATGATTGGGTGGTGGTCGATTGACCCCTCCCCTCCCTTGTCTGCTTGTTGTCTATTGCATCTTTTTTTCTAATAAATTGTTGGGGGGGTCAGGAATAACCTGATCCTCGTATCTTCCTTGCCTGTAAAAATCCATGAAAACCTAAAAAACCCTAAAATCATAAAACCCCCCTAAAAACCAGAAAAACCCCTAAATATCTTAAAAAACCAGAAAAACCCTAAAAAAATCAAAAACCCCTTAAAACCGCTAAAAACAGTAAAAAACACTCAAAACCCTTAAAACCCTTGAAAAAACAAAAAAAACATGAAAAACACAAAAGACCCTAAAAACCCTGAAAAACACTAAAAACCCTCAAAATAGCTAAAAACCATAAAAAACCCTAAAAACCATAAAATTCCTAACCCCCCCTAAAATCCATGAAAACATAAAAAACCCTAAAAACTCTGAAAAACACCTGAAAACCATAAAAACACCTAAAAACCATTAAAAACCATTAAACCCCTAAAAACCCCTAAAAATCTCTAAAAATGTAAAAAACTCAAATAACCCTTAAAACCCCTGAAAACCATAAAACCCATAAAAACAAAAGAAAACCCTAAAAACTCATAAAAACCCCAAAACCACTAAAAACTCAAAAAAACCCTTAAACCCTCTTAAAACATTAAAAACACTAAAAACCTCAAAAACTGGGGAAAAAACCTAAAAACCCTAAAAGACCCTCAAAATCTTTAAAAACCTTAAAAAGAACTAAAAAACATAAAAATCCTAAAAATACCTAAAATTCAATGAAAATGATAAAAAAAACCTAAAAACCCGTTGAAAACCATAAAACCCCTAACAACCCTAAAAAATCATAAAAACCCTAAAAAACCACTAAAAACTAAAAAATGCTTTAAACCCCTCAAAACGTTAAAAACTCTAAAAAATTTTAAACCCCTAAAATTATCAAAAAAAACTCTAAAAACCTTAAACGAGCCAAAAAACCCTGAAAACCTTTAAAACCCAAAAAAACCCATAGGAATCCTAAAAACCCAAAAAATACCTAAAAACCCTAAAAACCCTAAAAACCCTAAAAACCCTAAAAACCCCTACAAACCCCTAAAAACCATAAAAATCCTAAAAAACCCTAAAAATCAATGAAAACTTAAAAAACCCTAAAAGCCCTAAAAAGCCAGTGAAAACCATAAAACCCCCTAAAAACCGTAAAAAACACTAAAAACCCATAAAACCCACAAAACCCACAAAGAAGTTTAAAAACCATTAAAATTCCTAAAACGATAAAAACTTTAAAAAAACTAAAACCCCTAAAAATCAAAAGACCCCTAAAAACCCCAAAACACCATAAAAAACCCTAAAGACCCATGAAAACCCTAAAAACATCCCTAAAACACCTAAAAATCTTCAAAAACCTTAAAACCCCTAAAAACCCCGAAAAATCCCTGAAAATTTAAATAACCCTAAAAACACTTAGAAGCCCCTAAAAACCATAAAAACCCCTAAATACTTAAAAAACTTTAAAACCCACTAAAAACCCTTTAAATCCCTAAAAATATTAAAAAAACTCTAAAATACCTTAAAACCCCAAAAAACTCAAAAAAAACCCAAAAAGACCCTAAAAACCCTCAAAAATGCTAAAACCCCCTAAAAACACTAACCCCCCTCAAAACCTCTAAAATCCTTAGAAAACCCTAAAACCCATAAAAATCATAAAAACACATAATATCCATGAAAACGTTAAAAAACCGTAAAAACCCTGAAAAACCCCTGAAAAGCATAAAACACCTAAAAACCTTGAAAACCCTTAAAAACCCATAAAACTCCATAAAAACCTAAAAACCCACTAAAAACTCTAAAATCCCTTTAAACCCCCTAAAGATTTTAAAAAACTCAAACAAAACTAAAAAACTAAAAAAATCCCAAAAGGCCCTAAAACCCCTCAAAAACCCAAAACCCTAAAAATCCTTAAAAACAACTAAAAATGCTCAAAATCACTCAAAACCCTAAAAACTAAAAAATGTAAAAAACCCCTAAATATCCTTGGAAATATGAAAAACCATAAAAACCCTTTCAAATCATAAAAAACCCTAACAACCCAATAAAAACTCTAAAAACCCTCAAAACCCCTAAAAATGTTAAAGAACTCTAAAAAACCTTAAAAACCCAAAAAAACTAAACAAAAACTAAAATGAAAAAGACCCTAAAATAATGAAAAACCCTAAAAACCCTAAAACCCAAGAAAACCCTAAAAAACCCTAAAAAACCCTAAAAAACCCTAAAAACCCTAAAAACACATAAAAACCATAAAATTCCAAAATACACCTAAAAATCCACGAAAACATAAAAAACACTAAAAATCTTAAAAACCCCCTAAAAACCATAAAACCCCTAAAACGTTAAAAAAATCCAAAAAACCCATAAAAACTAAAACCACTAAAAGATCTAAAACCCTTTAAATCCACTAAAAACATTAAAAAACTTTAAAAACCTTAAAACCACAAAAAAACTCAAAAAACCCCTACAAAACCCAAATAACCCTCAAAATCTCTAAAAGCATGAAAAAAACCTAATACCATAAAAATCCTAAAACAACCCCAAATTCCATGAAAACATAAAAACCTATAAAAACCATTGAAAATAATAAAACCCCTAAAAATATTAAAAACCCTAAAAACCCATAAATAACCTAAACACCAACTAAGAACTCAAAAAACCAATAAACTCCCTAAAATTTTTAAAAAAATATAAAAAACATTAAAAAACTCAAAAAAATCTAAAAAACCGAAAGAGAACCTAAAAACCTTTAAAATCCCTAAAAATAGTAGAAACCCCTAAAAACCCATCAAAAACCCTAAAACACCTAGAAATCCATGAAAACAAAAAAACCCTAAAACCCTGAATACCACAAAAACCACTAAAAACTTAAAACCCCCAAAAAAACCAAAAAATCCTAAAAAACCACTAAAAACTCTAAAAAACTATAAAAACCCTAAAACCCCTAAAAAACTCAAAAAAATCCCTAAAAACCCAAAAAAAACAAAAAACCCCCGAGAACCCCTAAAAACCCTCAAAATTCATAAAAAACCTAAAAACCATAAAATCCTAAAAAACCCCAAAAAAATATAACAAAAGTTTTAAACCCCTAAAAACACTGAAAACCCTCTAAAAACCAAAAAAACCACTAAAAATATTTAAAAACCCAAAAAACTCATAAAAACCCTTAGACAACCCAAAACTCAAAAAACATTTAAAACCCTTAAAACATTAAAAACTCTAAGAAACCTTAAAACCCCTAAAAAACTCAAAAAAACCCATAAAAACCCAAAAGACCCTAAAAACCCATAAAAACCCAAAAACCCAAAAACCCTATGAAAACCCATAAAACCCTCAAAATCCCTAAATCCCTAAAAACATTAAAAACCATAAAAATCTTTAAAACCTCTAAAAATCCATGAAAACTTAAAAAACCCTAAAAACCTAGAAAAACCCCTAAAAATCATAAAAATCCCTAAAAATGTTAAAAACCCTAAAAACCCATAAAAACCCTAAAAACCCACTAGAGACTCTAAAAACCCTTAATACACTACAAACCTTAAAAAACTATAAAAAACCTTAAAAACCATAAAAAACCCAAAAACCCCTAAAAACCTAAAAACCTGGAAAATCCTTCAAAATTGTAAGAACCCGGATCTTCGTTTCAGGTACGCCTTTCCTTTTTCTGGAGTTTTTAAGAAAAATGGAGTTTCTAGAAAATTTTGAAGTACACGCCGTGTACTCTTTTCCAGCTCAAAGTCATGTGCTGGTCGTGTCCGGGCCACACACACGGTGTGTAGGGGTGACGTGGAGGCTGATTTTGACAAAGTATGGAAAAACCCACTACACGCCGTGTAATTTTCTTTTTTTCACTAAATGGACCGGGGTCGTGCCTGACGCACAAAAATGGCTTCTTCTTCAGATTCCGTTCGTCCGAGAGCACCGAGGGCCATGAATCTTCTCCGAGCCACCGTGCCTCCGTCCGATCTCCGTTCCAGCTGCCGTCGATTGCGTTGGGATCGCCTCGGTGATTTATTTCTTCTGCTTTAGCCTTTTTCCTTGGTTCCTCCTCATTTTCAAGTAATCTAAGGTTGAACGTTTTGTATGTTTTCTCAGATCTACGATGTTCTAGGAAGAATCTGTTGTCGTTGTTCATGTATATCGATCTTCTAGGATCAAGGTGGGTGGTTTGTGCCTTTCTGTAGAAAGTCTTTGAGTATTTTGTGCAACTTCCACAAATTCCCTTGGGCGGGGAATTTTGGGTTTCCTGTTTTCCCCCTGCTTTTTGCCTTCTTTGCTTGATTACTGTAGTAGAGGTTTATGCTTATGAGTAGAGTAAAATGTTTTGTGCTCAGGTTTCTTTGCCATGGTTGTTTTACCTTTTGGCGGTTGCCAGTTTCCATGCCTAGTTGTAAGATAGTGGAACTGTTGCTATGTTATTCTGTTGAGCCTTAGATTGATATCCAAGTAGTTCTTGAGGTTTACTTGGACGTTGCACACACGCTGAGCACTTTAGTTTCACACAGAACTGTGAGAACCTAGTGTAGTAGACCACGAGGAGAATAGACGTAAGGGATTCTCCAGAGTGTCTTTTAATATGATGCGAGACCATAAGGGGAATTGACGATGAGTTCTTCCCCAGAGAGTCTGTAGTTCCTCGAGGCGGGCCATAGGGGGAATGAGACATTGAGTGCTTCCCCAGAGAGCCTTTAGCACGATACGAGACTATAGGGGGAATTGACGGTGAGTGCTTCCTCAGAGAGCCTATTATTAGCTGAACCAGAGTGGTGAGACAGTGTGTTCCTCCTAGAGGGTTGATATTACTTGTAGGTTGAACCATAGGGGTTAGGCTGTGAGAGCTACCCAGAGGGTTACCTATTTTCTTCCTGTTGTTGTTGTTACTTGTGTACTTTATATGCTAGAATTGTGGATTGTAGCTGCTGTGTGATTTTCTGTTTACGGCATCTTGCACTTTTACTGACTGTTAGGCACAGATCTTTGGGTGATTGCCTACTTGGATTCTATCTCACACCCTATTTGGGTCATGCTTTTGGGCCCAAGTAGACTTTGTTGTTGCAGGAATAGATAAGGGAAAGCGCCTTTAGACTTCTGGTACGTGATTGCTTGGAGCTGGAGAGCAAGGGACCGAGCTTAGGCTTACGATGCTGAGGAGTTTACTTTGTTTTCTTTGAACCATGTTTTTTTAGTTGTACTTCAGCACGTTGGTTTGTTTACTGCTTTCCATATACATATGTACCATGATGCGTCATCATTATTTATACATTGCTTCTACTGTTCAGTTCAGTTGTTGTATTCTTTTATTATTTTCGCTATTGTGTCTGGTTGTTCTTCCGCTGTATACTTTATCGAAATAGGGCATAGTTTCCCCACCGACTCACGAAGGCCCTCGCTGCTAGTCGGCAACCTCTGGCGTTTGGGGAAATGCGCTTGAGGTCATGTGGCAAACCGAGTACGAGGCACTAGTGGAGGGGCTCCGGATTCGGGTCGTTACAAAGTGGTATCAGAGGAGTTCTTTTCTCTTGATTTATTATTTGGAGACTTTAGCCAGGGATAGGATGGATTCGGTACTTGGTATTAAGCTGTGCTCGGGAGTAGCTAACCCGTGTACAGGTAAAAGCCATACTACCTCGTTAAATTGTAGTTTGCTAGTTTTGAGGTTTTACGGTTGATATGATTTCACCTAGAGTGATTCACATGCTTTGTGTTGTTATTTTATTGACGATTGCGGTTCTATTTCTGTCGCAACCCGATGAGATGAGGGTATTCCATCTCATGCATCATATAGGCACTTGTAGAAATCACCTGCCATGAATTCTTGCCATGCCATCTAGGGTATATTAGCGATTGCATGCTGTTGTGATAGACTTTGTGTAGATTATACATTATGTTGTAATAGATGCTTGATAAAATCTCTATTACCTTGTTAGAGGATTGTTTGTTTCCTACTTTGCTTAAATGAACACCAAATTTTGATTCTTGAGGTGTTATGGGCCCTCACAGATCGGACTTTGGAACCTCTTTTCCTTGTTTTCAGTGTTTCTGGGCTTCTATGCAGTTTCTGAGCTACTGCCCAGAAAAACCCAGAATACACAGCGTATAATTTTCGGATACAGGCCATGTAATTTCCAGGATGTGTCACTGACCGTGTGAGTAGGGACACATTGTTCTGGAAGTAACTTCAGGAACACGCCGTGTACGGTTGGCACACGCCATGTAGTTCGGAGCCGTGTACCCGACCCTGTCACTAACAACACGGGTCGAGGAAGCTCGAGTAGAACACATCGTGTTATAAAGGAACACACCGTGTAGTCCCGTCCAGGTACCCGGCCGTGTCACGAACAACACGGGTTGGCGTTACCTTCTCTTCGACACGCCGTGTTGTCTTTGGAACACGTCGTGTAGTCTTGTTCAGGTACCTTCCCGTGTCATGAACAACACGGGACGGTTTCACCGTCACCTATACACGTTGTGTTTGTTCGGATTACACTGTGTAAGGTTCAGCCGTGTAGACGGCCGTGTGTTTAACAACATGGGCCACCGAAGCCATGACTAGTACACGTCGTGTATGATGAGAACACACCGTGTAGTCTCGGGTTAAGTCGGACCGTGTGGGTTAGCCATGTAAGGAGACTCGGGCAGGGGAATAGTTTCATGTACACGCCGTGTGTTGGGTTAACATGTCGTGTAGTTTGAGGTGTTACATGACCTGTAGGGGCAGGGATACACACCCATGTCAGTGGCTTAAGAAGACACGCCGTGTAGTTGTTATACACGCCGTGTAGTCGTGTTTTGTAAACTTGTGTGTTTTTCTACCCCTGTTCCCATTTTTTACTCTTTTGTTCTCTGTCCTTGTTTTTTTGATCTAAGGTGTGATTTTGATATTTCAGAGTTATGCCTCCTAGACGTCCTACGGTTGTACGTCTGTCGTCAGGCAGTGATCAGACGCCAGATATGGCTGATCAGAGACTTCCTGCCGATCCTCCAGTCGGGCCAGCCTTGGCACCGACTGTCATACCAGTTGCAGGCACTAATGTGCAGTTCAGGGAAGGTTTTCTGAGGATGATGTAGACCTTTTAGGGAGCACCGCCTCCTTCCTCGAGCATGGAAGATTTGACGCGGGTTTTCCAGCAGCAGCGTCCTCCCACGTTCTCAGGAGAAGGAGGACCACAGGCTGTAGAGTCATGGCTGGAAGCCATGTTGACCATCTTTGAGCATCTAGAGACGCCTCCAGAGAGGCGGGTCAAGCTCGCTAACTACATGCTCCAAGACTCCACCAAGAGGTGGTGGGATGTGATCTCACAGGCGGTTCATCAGTAGGTTATGGGTTGGGAGGAGTTTCAGCGCGTCTTTTATGACTAATTCTACCTAGAGACCCTGAGGGCCGACTGAGCCCGGGAGTTCATGAGCTTAGAGCAGGGTACTCTTTCTGTCATGGAGTATTCCTCTCGTTTCACCGAGCTGCATCATTTCACACCCCTCTAGGATGGGAGTGGGGTATTCTTAGCAAGGAAGTTCGAGGATGGTCTCAGGCAGGAAATCCGCTCGCAGGTGAATATCTTCCAGTTGACTTCCATCACTTCCATCATCAACTAGGCGCTGATTTTAGAGCGCAATCTGAGAGACTCTGGAGCTGCGAGCCAGGGTGGTTCTGCTTCCAGAGCTAGTTTTCCTCCAGATGGCAGCAAGAAGTGCCGTAGGGAGTCTACGCACGGTGATCCGAGGAATCGAGATGCATCGTCAGGAAGCCAGGTGGTATGCTATCAGTGTGGCCGGTTTGGGCACACGAGGCCACAGTGCTAGAGAGACCCCATGGAGTGCTGATCTTGCGACAAGATGGGTCACCTTCAGTGTTTCTGCTAGGTTTTCTCACCAGCAGCTGGTGACCAGGGTTCTTCCATGACTCCTCGTTCAGGAGCAGCCCCACCAGTTTCTCACCAGTCGGGGAACTGGAGTTCTTCCAGCCATTCGGTCCGAGGTGAAGATCGAGGCCGTGGCGGTCAGCCACCAGTCTCTCAGCACCAGCAGGGAGGTTCAGCTCAGAGTGGTCATCCAGGGGCGTAGGGCCGTGGTGTAGGCCAGTATTTCGCCGTGGAGCAGGCCTATCAGGAGCAGGATCCCGACCCTTCTACAGTTCGAGGTACGATTTTAGTAGCCTTGTTTTTATATTCAGCTCTTTTCGATACTAGTGCTACGTATAGTTTAATATCTATTGTTACTGTGGAGAGCATTGGGATCTGTGTCTTTTCTTCTTCTAACTCGTTGACACTAGACACACCTTTGGGGACGAGGAAATCTAGTGTACACTAGTGTAGAGAGTGCCCTCTCGAGGTTTCAGGGTATCGTTTCTTATGGGATCTCTATGTCCTAGAGATGACAGGCTATGATGTCATCCTCGGGATGGACTGGTTGGTTCCCTTCCAGGCAGTCGTCGACTGTTATCACCATAGAGTGAGTTTCGTTTCACCAGAGGGTGAATCATTTCTTCATAGAGGCGAATGGGATGTTCAGGCGAGTCGAGCAGGACTCGAGCATCACGGGCTAGGAAGGGTGACAGCCCAGATTGCTAGTCTTTATCTGGATGATCAGGGGACATCGTAGTTGGAATTTCCTCCAGTGGTGGATCGTTTCAGGGACGTCTTTCCAGAGGAATTTTCGTGTTTGCCTCCGGAGCGTAAGGTAGACTTTTCTATTGAGCTCGTGCCAGGAGCAGCACCGGTGTCCATTTCTCCTTATAGGATGGCTACACCTAAGTTGCAGGAGCTCAAGAAGCAGTTGGAGGAGTTACAGTCAAAGGGTTTCATCCAACCCAGTACTTCTCCTTGGGGTTCGCATGTCCTGTTTGTGAAGAAGGCAGATGGTACCCTTCAGCTTTGTGTGGATTATCGGAAGCTGAACCAGTTGACGGTCAAGAACTGATATCCCTTGCCAAGGATTGGTGACCTCTTTGATCAGCTTCGAGGAGCCCGGGTGTTCTCGAAGATCGACTTGAGGTCCGGTTATCATCAGTTGCGCGTTAGACCATCAGATATACCTCTGATAGCCTTCAGGAGCATGTATGGTCTATACGAGTATACAGTCATGTCGTTCGGTCTCACGAACGCGCCTGCAGTTTTAATGGCACTGATGAACCGAGTGTTCCATCGTTACTTGGACTCCTTTGTCATGGTCTTCGTGGATGATATCTTGGTGTACTCTCACACTCTACATGACCATGCCACACATCTTGAGATCGTTCTGAATACACTGAGAGAGCATCAGTTTTATGCTAAACTATCGATGTGCCACTTTTGGATGGATCAGATTCACTTCTTGGGTCATGTCATCTCAGAGGCAGGAGTATCTGTGGACCCAGAGAAAGTGAGAGCTGTGGTTTCCTGGGAGCATATGAAGAACGTTTTTGAGGTACAGAGTTTCCTAGGGCTGGATGGATACTACAGACGCTTCATTCAGGACTTTTCATGCTTAGCAGCACCTTTGACAGGTCTGACCAAGAAGGGGGAGAAGTTCTTATGGTCAGATTCTTGTGAGTCATCCTTTCAGGAGCTGAAGGGAAGGTTGACGTCGGCACCGATGCTAGTCTTTCCAGATCCAGGCAAGAGCTATACAGTCTATTGTGATGCTTCAGGTATTGGGCTAGGAGCTGTGCTTATGCAGGTAGATGGAGTTGTTGCGTACGTGTCTCGGCAGTTGAGGCCACATGAGAGGAAATACCCTACGCACAATCTGGAGTCGGCAGCTGTTGTTCATGCCTTACGCTGTTGGAGACACTATCTTCTGGGAGAGAACTTTGTGGTCTTTACTGACCACAAGAGTCTCAAGTATATCTTCACTCAGCGTGATCTGAATTTGAGACAGCACAGGTGGGTCGAGTATCTTCAGTCTTTTGATTTCGAGCTTGCCTATACACCGGGAAAGGGTAACGCAGTGGCAGATGCGTTGAGCAGGAGAACTCAGTTTCAGGCAGTTCAGGCCAGCAGTGAGTGGAAGCTTATGGCTCTATTCTCTGAGATGCATCTGGAGGTTCACGATAGATAGGGATAAACTTTCCTATCTTCTATAGCTGTTACCTCTACACTACTTGATCGGGTACGGATGAGGTAGCTATCAGACTCAGAAGGCTTAGTCCTGTGGAAGAGCGTGTCAGGAGAGGACCCTCTTCCTAGATGGAAAGTGGGCGAGGATGAGATCTTGCATTTCCAAGGACGCGTATGGGTTCCAGCAGACATACGCGAGGAGCTGATGTGATATTTTCATTCCTCAGTTTCGGCAGTTCATCCTGGCGTCACCAAGATACATCAGAATCTTCATCACCAGTACTGGTGGCCAGGTATGAAGAAAGATGTTGCTGGTTTCATCTTGCGGTGTTCTACTTGTCAGCAGGTGAAGGTGGAGCATCAGCGACCAGTAGGACTTTTACAGTAGTTACCCATTCCGGAGTAGAAGTGGAACGATGTTGTGATGGACTTCGTGATCGGGTTTCCGAGGTCACCTCAAGGGAACAATGCTGTTTGGGTTGTCGTCGACAGGCTCACGAAGGTTGATCCCTTCTTGCCGATCAAGGAGACCTTCAATGTCGATGATCTGGGATGACTTTACATCAGAGAGATCGTTCGTCTGCATGGAGTTTCACATTCTATTGTTTTAGACAAGGATTCATGCTTTACCTCTCGGTTCTGGCAGGGACTTTAGAAGGCCTTGGGTACACAGGTACTTTTGAGTACAGCATACCATCCCCAGACATATGGTCAGTCCGAGCGCACGATCCAGGAGCTTGAGGATATGCTCTGAGCTTGCATCCTATACTTTGGAGGTTCTTGGGTGAATCATATTCCTCTGGTGGAGTTTGCCTACAACAACAGTTTCCAGGCGACCATTCAGATGGCACCATAAAAGGATTTGTACGGTAGGTCATGCCGATCACCCTTATGCTGGCTGGAGGTAGGAGAGGCAACCTTGTTGGGACCTCGTCTTGTTCAGGAGACTTCAGAGCAGATAGAACTGATTCGGAAGAGGATGAATACAACATAGTCTCGACAGAAGTCTTATGCTAATCAGCGGAGACGACCTCTAGAGTTCGAGGTCAGGGATCAGGTATTCCTGTGTGTCGCACCGAGGTTGGGACACAAGAGGATTCAGAGGCAAGGTAAACTTTCACCGCGGTACATTGGGCCGTTTGAGGTTTTGGAGAGATTTGGGCCAGTCGCCTATCGGTTGCAGCTACCCCAGAGGTACCAGGCCATGAACGACGTCTTCCATGTCGCTCAGCTCCGACGTTACTTTTCAGACCCGACTCATGTCTTTCAGCCCGAGGAGGTTGAGCTCGAAGCGGATGCATCGTTCGAGGAGCATCATATCCGGATTGTCGATCGTAGTACGAAGGTTCTCCGTGGGTGGTCTGTCCCTCTTGTACGAGTGCTATGGAATCATGGGCGAGTACAGGACGAGACCTGGGAGAGGGAGGCTGATGTATGATCGCAGTGGCCAGAGCTGTTCGGGGTTTCTTCTTCTACACCTCGCTATGGAAATTCGGGGATGAATTTCTTTAAGTGGGGAAGTTTGTAAGAACCCGGATCTTCGTTTCAGGTACTCCTTTCTTTTTTCTGGAGTTTTTAAGAAAAATGGAGTTTCTGGAAAATTTTGAAGTACACGCCATGTACTTTCTGAGTACACACTGTGTACTCTTTTCCCCCTCAAAGCCGTGTGCTGGCCATGTCCGAGCCACACACACGGTGTGTAGGGGTGACGTGGAGGCCAATTTTGGTGGAGTACGAAAAAACCCAGTACACGCCATGTACTTTAAAAATACACGTCGTGTACTTTTCTTTTTTTTCACTAAATGGACCAGGGTCGCGCCTGACGCACAGAAATAGCTTATTCTTCAGATTTCGTTCGTCTAAGAGCGTCGAGGGCCACGAATCTTCTCCAAGCCTCCGTGCCTCCGTCCGATCTCCGTTCCAGCTGCCGTCGATTGCGTTAGGATCACCTCGGTGATCTATTTCTTCTGTTTTAGCCTTGTTCCTTGGTTCCTCCTCGTTTTCAAGTTATCTAAGGTTGAACATTCTGTATGTTTTCTCAGATCTACGACATTCTAGGAAGAATGTGTCATCGCTGTTCAGGTATATCGATCTCCTAGTATCAAGGTGGGTGGTTTGTGCCTTTCTGTAGAAAGTATTTGAGTATTTTGTGCAACTTCCACAATTCCCTTGGGTGGGGAATTGTGGGTTTCCTGTTTTTCCCCTGTTGTTTGCCTGCTTTGCTTGATTGTTGTAGTAGAGGTTTATGCTTATTAGTAGAGTAAAATGTTTTGTGCTCATGTTGCTTTGCCATGCTTGTTTTACCTTTTGGCGGTTTCCAGTTGTCATGCCTAGTTGTAGGATAGTGTAACTGTTTATATGTTATTCTATTGAGCCTTAGATTGATAGCCAAGTAGTTCTTGAGGTTTACTTGGACGTTACACATGCACTGAGCATGTTAGTTTCACACAGGACTATGAGAACCTAGTGTAGTAGACCACATGGAGAATAGATGTAAGGGCTTCTCCAGTGTGTCTTTTAATACGATGTGAGACCACATGGGTAATTGATGATGAGTGCTTCCTAAGAGAGTCTTTAGTTCCTCAATGCGGGCCACAGGGGGAATGAGACATTGGGTACTTCCCCAGAGATCCTTTAGCACGATACGAGACTATAGGGGAAATTGACGGTGAGTGCTTCCTCAGAGAGTCTATTCTTAGCTGAACCAGAGGGTTGAGACTGTGTGTGCCTCCTAGAGGGTTGCTAGTACTTGTAGGTTGAACCATAGGGGTTAGGGTGTGAGAGCTACCCAGAGGGTTACCTGTTTTCTTCCTGTTCATGTTGTTACTTGTGTACTTTATATGCTAGAATTGTGAATTGTAGCTGTTGTGTGATTTTCTGTTTACTGCTTCCTGCACTTTTACTTGCCTTGTATTCATTGATTGTTAGGCACAGATCTTTGGGTGATTGCCTACTGGGATTGTATCTCACACCCTGTTTGGGCCATGATTTTGGGCCCAAGCAGACTTTGTTGTTGCAGGAATAGATTACGGCAAGCGCCTTTCGACTTCCAGTACGTGATTGCTTGGAGCTGGAGAGCAAGGGACCGAGCTTAGGCTTGCGATGCTGAGGATTTTACTTTGTTTTCTTTGCACTTTGTTTTTTTAGTTGTACTTCAGCACGTTGGTTTGTTTACTACTTTCCATAGACAAATGTACCATGATACATCATCATTATTTATACATTGCTTCCGTTGTTCAGTTCAGTTGTTGTATTCTATTATTGTTTCCGCTATTGTGTCTGGTTGTTCTTCCGTTGTATACTTTACCGAATGAGGGCATAGTTTCCCCACCGACTCACCAAGGCCCTCGCTGCTAGTCGGCAGCCTCTGGCGTTTGGGGAAACACTCTTGAGGTCATGTGGTGAACCGGGTATGGGGCACCAGTGGAGGGGCGCCAGATTCGGGTCGTTACAAAAATCACTAAAAATACTAAGAACCACTAAAGACCATAAAAATCCAAAAACCCCCCAAAAATTCCCGAAAACGTAAAAAACCCTGAAAAACCCATGGAACAATAAAACAGCCTAAAACCTTAAGAAACCCTAAAAACCAAAAAAAAACCTTAAAATCCCACTAAAAACTCTAAAAACACTTTAAACCCCTAAAAACATTAAAAAAGTCTAAAAATCTTAAAACACCTAAAAAACTAAAAAAACCACTAAATATTTAAAAAGACCATAATAACAATGGAAAAACCTAAAAACTCTAAAAACACCTAAAACCGTAAAACCCCTCAAAATAAAAAAAAACCTAAAAAACACTAAAGACTATAAAAATCCTAAAAATCCCCAAAAAATCTATGAAAACGTAAAAAAACTAAAAAACCTTAGAAACCCCTAAAAACCATAAAACCCCTAAAAACTGAAAATAACCCTAAAAACCCATAAAAACCCTAAAAACCTAAAAAAGGCTCTAAAACCCAAAAAACATTAAAAAACTCTAAAAAACCTAAAAAACCTTAAAAAATAAAAAAACCCAAAAACCCAAAAAAGACCCTAAAAACCATGAAAACCCCTAAAACCCTTAAAAACCTCTAAAAAAACCTAAATAACCTCAAAATATCTAAAAACCCTGAAAAAGATAAAAAACCTAAAACCCCCTGAAAAATCAAAGAAAATATAAAGAAACCCAAATAACCCTAAAAACCCCCCAAAAACCATAAAACCCCCTAAAAACATTAAAAACTATAAAAACTCATAAAAACCCTAAAATTACTAAAAAATATGAAAACCCTTAAAACCCCTAAACATGTCAAACAACTCTAAAACCCTTAAAAATCCTAAAAAACAACACAAACCCTAAAAGCCCCAAAGGACACTAAAAACCTTAAAAACCCTAAAAATCCTAAAAACAAAAGAAAACCCTCAAAATCCCTAAAATCCCTAAAAACCCTAAAAACCCTAAAAAACCAAACAATCCTAAAAAACCACTAAAAAACCATGAAACGTAAAAAACCCAAAAAAAACCCTGAAAAGATTTAAAACCCATAAACCCCCAATAAACCTTAAAACACCTAAAAACCCATAAAAACCCTAAAAACCATTCAAAACTCTAAAAAACCCTTAAAAATGATAAAAAAACTCTAAAAACCTTAAAAGCCCTAAAAAACTCAAAAAAACTCTAAAAACCCCAAAAGACCCTAAAAACCCTGAAAAACCCTCAAAATCCCTGAAAACCACTAAAAATCCAAAAAACCCAAAAAACCCAAAAAAATCCTCAAAACCCCCAAAATCCATGCAAAAAGAAAAAAACCCTAAAAACCCTAAAAACCCTAAAAAACTCCTAAAAACCATAAAACCCCTAAAAACATTAAAAAACCATAAATACCCATAAAACACTAAAAATTAACTAAAAACTCTAAAAACCATTTAAACCCCTAAATTTTTTAAAAAAACTATAAAAACCAATTAAAACCCCAAAAAACTCAAAAAAAAGGAAAACCAAAACCAAAAAGACCCTAAAACCCTGAAAAACTCTTAAAATCTATAAAACCCCTAAAAACCATAAAAACCATAAAAACCATAAAAATCCTAAAAAACCTCTAAAAATCCATGAAAACATAAAAAAGCCTAAAAACCTCAAAACCCCCTGAAAAACATAAAAACTCCCAAAACCTTAAAAACCCTAAAAACCCATAAAACCCTAAAAACCCATAAAAACCCTAAAAACCACTACAAACTCTAAAAAACCTTTAAACCCCTAAAAATGTTAAACAACTCTAAAATACCTTGAAACCCCTAAAAAATATAACCCCCCCCCCCCTAAAAACCTAAAACGACCATAAAAACCTTGAAATCCCTAAAACCCCTAAAATCCCCAGAAAAACACTAAACACCCTCAAAACCCCTAAAACCTCTAAAAAACCTGAAACCATAAAGCCCTAAAACTCCTAAAAATCCATCAAAATATAAAAACACTAAACCCCCCCTGAAAACCATAAAAACCCAAAAAAACTTAAAAACCCTAAAAAATCACTGAAAACTCTAAACCCCCTTTAAAGCCCTAAAAATGTTAAAAAACTCTAAAAACCTTAAAAACCCTTAAAACATAAAAAACCTAAAAATTTAAAAGACACTAAAAACCTTAAAAACATATAAAAATCCTTAAAACCCTAAAAAACCCAAACCCCCCCAAATCTCTAAAAACCTTAAAACCCCATAAAAACCATAGAAATCCTAAAAAACCCCTAAAAATCCATGAAAACGTAGAAAAACCCTAAATACCCAAAAAAATCCCTAAAAACCACACAAACCCCTAAAAACCTTAAAAAACCATAAAACCCCTAAAAAGTATAAAAAACCAATAATAAATCCAAAAAACCTTAAAACCCCTAAATATGTTAAAAAACTCAAAAAAAACCTAAAAATCCCAAAACACACTAAAAACCCTAAAAACTCTAAAAAACTAAAAAACCCTAAAAAGCCTTAAAAAACCCAAAAAACCATAAATTTCCTAAAAAACCCCTAAAAATCCAAAAAACAAAAAAAATACTAAATACCCTAAAAAACCCCTAAAACCCCATAAGAACCCATAAAAACACTTAAAACTACTAAAACCTATAAAAAACATTAAAACCAATAGAATGTTAAAAAACTCTAACAAACCTTTAAAACTCAAAAAAAAACCCTAAAAACCCAAAAAGATGCTAAAAACCCAAAAAATCCAAAAAACCCCTGAAACACCCAAAAACCCTAAACTCCATAAAAATCCAAAAAACCCTAAAAATCCATGAAAACTTAAAAAACCCTCAAAACCCTGAAAACCCCTTAAAACCATAAAAACTCCTAAAAACCATAAATACCCTAAAAACCTATAAAAACCCTAAAAGTCCACTAAAACTCTAAAAAACCTTAAAACCTCTAAAAACGTAAAAAAAATCTAAAAAATATAAATACCCTAAAGAACTCAAAAATACCGTAAAACCCCAAAAGAGAAAAAACCCCTGAAAACACCTAAAAACCCCCAAAATCTCAAAAAACTCTAAAAACCCTCAAAATCCCAAAAAATCCTAAAAAATACTAAAAATCATAAAACCCCCTAAAAATCCATGAAAGCATAAAAAACCCTAAAACCCCTGAAAACCCCCTTAAAACCATAAAACCCCTAAAAACCTTAAAACACCCCAAAACCCCATAAAACCCTAAAAAACTCAAGAAACTCTAAAAATATGTAAAACCCCTAAAAACTAAAAAAACCATAAAAACCCCCAAAGACCCTAAAAACCATGAAAACCCCTAAAACCCATAAAGCCATCAAATTTACCAAAAACCCTAAAAACCTAAAAACCCATTAAAATCCTAAACCCCCCTAAGAATACATGAAAAAATAAGTCCCTAAAAACATTGAAAAACCCTTGAAAACCATAAAAACCCCTAAAAACCCTGAAAAAAACCTGAAAACCATAAAACCCTTAAAAACCTTAAAAAATCCTAACAACCCTAACAACCCTAAAACCCCCATAAAAAATCTAAAAACCCTTAAAACCCCAAAAAAAATTAAAAATATCAAAAAAACCCTAAAAACCAAAAAAGACAAAAAAAAAATCCCCGAAATCCCCTAAAACCAAAAAACCCTTGAGAAATCCAAAACTCCTAAAAACCCTAAAAATCCAAAAAACCCATAAAAATCATAAAAACACCTAAAAATCCATTAAAAGATAAAAAACCTAAAAAACCCTAAATCCCCCCCTCAATACCATAAAACCCCTAAAAACCTTTAAAAACCCCAAAAACCCATCAGACCCCTAAAAACCCACAAAAAACTCTAAAAACGTTTTAAGCCCCTAAAAACGTTAAAAACTCCAAAAATATTTATTAAAACTAACAAACTAAAAAAACCCTAAAATCCCAAAAAGACCCTAAAAACCTGAAAACACCTAAAATCCTTAAAAGCCCCTAAAAACCCATAAAAACCTAAAATACCACTAAAAATCTAAAAAACGTTAAATCCCCAAAAAACTTTAAACAGTCTAAAAAACCTTATGATGAGAACCATGTTAAAGGAACCAAGTTAATAGCGTGGGAGGAAGAGTTTGATTTGCAAGGCCCAATGACGCGAGGGAGATTAAAGAGGCTCAATGCTAGCTACAATGGGTGTGCATCTTGCTTCATTAAAGGCCCAATAGATCTTTACTTTCATGGATGGAGAAAATGGGCCTATAATATCACTTATTCAGGCCCAAAATTGATGTTTAAAGCTTGGCCCACATGGTTGCACGAATTTGGATGCCTTGCCCACATTGAGGATTCTAGAAATGACATCTTTGGACACCAAAGTCAAATCCAATGGGCTATGCATTCAAAGTCAAATCTGGTGGGCTATGGTTGGAAATTTGTGTGCTACTTTTCCAAAAGTATTTGTTAGACTTTATCTTTTTGACTTTTAAGGGGACAAGGTAGGTTTAGCCTTTATGACTTTAGGGTATTAGACCCTTGACTATTTTATCACCCCTTGGCTATAAATAGCCCCCCATGGCATTGTATTTTCATTCAAGATTTAATCAACAAGTTATGATTTGTTTCTTTTCGTTGTGTGAGAATTGTTCCAAGTTTCCCCTTGCTCTTGTGAATTCTTGCCTTGTCAATCTACAAGTTAGATTGGTGATCCAAGATCACGAAGCCCCCAATTTTGTGCCTCAATCCAAGTGTGTTGTTGTGTGGATTGGTTATCACATCCCTCCCTTGAGCGTGTTGTCTAAGTAGTAGTTCATGCTCCATATAGCGTTGATTGAATACTTGCATCCACTATCCATACCCATCATCTGCCACTTAGCCCCAAACTGCATCTTACATCCGCCGCCCTACGCCGTGAAGATCGGGCCACCCTGTGCATATCACATCAGTTAGTATCAGAGCTCCAGTTGACATGGTTGGCGTATATCCCTTAATTGACTTTACTTTTTTCCATTACCCTCCTTATCCTTCCATATTATTCACCAATTCAACAAAAAAATCCCTTTTCTTGAAAGCCTCCTGAATTGGACTTGTTTGTGCAAGCTTGGATTATCATAAATTAAGCCAAATTTTCATTCATCTTCTTTCCACATTTAATTCTCTATATGTGATTTGTATCCGGGAAAACAATCAAAAAAAAACCAAATTCTCTCAACTCATCATTTTGTGATTTTCAAAATTAAGCACATCCTTTATTTGATAGATTTAAAAAAATTGTCTTACTCTCTGTTCAATTATCTTTCACTTTAAAAATCCAAGAACCACACTTTTTGGGGATGATTGACCAAGAAAAGAAAAAATGGATACAATTACTCCTTTGTGCTTTACCTTATTAGCGCTTTCCATTTTCGTATATCACTTTTTCCCATCATTTTACTTCATCCCTGTTTTGTATTTGGCTCACATTTTTATTCATTTATCTTATCTTGCATAATTTGGAAAAACCCAAATACCACCTTAATACCCCCTTTCCACCCACCCTTTTCCATTCTTCTACCCTCTTTTCACCCTTTACCCTTTACCACTCAAGTGGGTTGTGGTAAATCATCCCCCGACACAATCTTTATTGGGGAAGGATTAGTGGAAAGTGATCACCCGAAACAAGGTATTATATTTCATAAGAGCTTGGAATTTGAATTGAGTGTTGAGAGTAGAGAGAAATAAGAAAAAAAATATCTTGTTTGTGTGAGTGTGTGCATCTTGCATGTGCGAGTGTGTACATCTTGTGTGTGTGTGTGTGTGTACATATCGCGTGTGTGAGTGAGTGTGTATCATTGTGTGTGTCCCCCCCCCAGTGTGTGTTTTTGTTTGCGTAACTTATCATGGAAGAAGACTATGGGAAGAAAATTGCTCATGTTAGTGATGAAGGAAGTCGGAGTAGATCTCCCGCACCCGAAGCTACACAATTCCAAATGCAAGCTTTGATGAGCCACTTTGAGAAGCTTCTTGATAGAAAGTTGGAAGTGCTACATGATAACCCACGATGCACTCCAGCACCACGTCGTCCCCACATCATGGAGGAGGAGATGGAGAACTTTGAAGATGATCTTGATGATGTCCCACAAAGGAGGATGTTGTACCAATAACCTAGAGGAGGACAAAGGAGACCACATGATGATGAACTAATTGGTGGGATCAAGGTGAAAGTCCCTTCATTTCCAGGGAAAAATGATCTGGAAGCATACTTGGAGTGGGAAATGCGAATCGAGCAGGTCTTTTCATGCCATGCATATTCCGAGGAGAAAAAGGTCAAATTTTCTTCCCTTGAATTTTCTGATTATGCTTTAATTTTGCGGGATCAAGTTCAAAAGAAGAGGGCTAGATATGGTGGACGTCCCATCAACACTTGGGAAGAAATGAATTTCGTCATGCGGAAGCGGTTTGTTCCCACACATTACCATAGAGATATCCAAAACAAACTTCAACGCCTCACCTAAGGGAGTAAGAGTATAGAAGACTACTAAAAGGAGATGCAAATTGACATGATTCGGGCAAACGTTGAGGAGGATCCGGAGACAACCATGGCACGGTTTTTACATGGGCTCAATCGGAATATTTCCGATCAAGTGGAGATGTACCACCATGTGGAAATACAAGATATGATCCATCAAGCCACCAAGATCGAGCAACAAATCAAAAGGAGGAGAAACATGTGGAAACCCGCTACCCCTTTCATGCCATGGAGAGATCTGAGGAAGGAGATTGGAGAACCATCAAAGTCAAAATAGTTGGTTGATCGCAAAAGTGACAAGGTAATTATTCCACCTAAGAAACATACTTTTGATTCTAACCAAACCAGGAATCGGGATGTTCGGTGTTTCAAATGTCAAGGAAGGGGTCACATTTCTAGTGAGTGCCCAAACCAGTACACCATGACCATCAAGAAGTATGGATAATGAGATACCGATGGAGAGAGATCAGAAGAGGAGGAGGAAGAATCTCCAGAAATTGATAGTGGAGAGTTTGCAGAAGATGGTGAGATTCTTATCACTAGGAGAGTTCTAAGCGCAAAAATGACCGTAGGAGAGAAGGAGTAGTGGGAGAATCTTTTCCATACATGGTTCAAGATCTATGGGAAGGTATGTAGTGTTATTATTGATGGAGGAAGCTGTAGTAATTTTGTGAGCACCGAGTTAGTAGAGAAGTTGGGATTTCCTACTTTGAAGCATCAACAACCATATTGGCTTTAGTGGTTGAATGATTGCAGTGAGTTGAAGGTCACCAAGCAAGTAAAGGTATTGTTCGCTATCGGTAAGTATATAGATGAGGTTTTGTGTGATGTTGTTCCTATTAAGGCTTTCCATTTGTTGTTGGGACGACCGTGGCAGTACGATCGGCGTGTTACTCATGACGGTTTCTTGAATCGTCACTCTTTTGTACTCCGAGGGGAACCTATAACCCTCAAACCCATGCCCCCAAGAAAATTTTGGAAGATCACATTTTGAGAGAAAAGAAAAAAAAGAGTGATGAGGAAAAAAAGAGAGAAAATGAAAAAGGAGAGAATGAGGGAAAAATTGAAAATGAGAGAAGAAAAGAAATGGAGAGCAAAAGAAAAATCAAGAGGGAAAAAAGATTTGAGAGGAGAGAAAAGTGTGATGTTGGCAAAAAAGAGTGAGGTTAAGGAAGCTTTGATTTCTCGACAAAACCTCTTAGTACTTATGTACAAAGAGGTGATGTTGAACACTAACGACTTAACATCTCCTTTTCCACATGTTGTTGAGTCCTTGTTGCAAGAATTTGAAGATGTGTTTTCCGAAGAGGTGCCACCTAGTTTTCCACCCATTAGAGTTATTTAACATCAAATTGACCTCATACCTGTAGCATCACTACCAAACCGCCCAGCATATCGCACCAACCCAGAGGAGACAAAAGAAATTCCAAGGCAAGTTCAAGAACTGTTGAATGTGGGGTATGTGAGAGAGAGTCTTAGTCCTTGTGCGGTATCGGTGCTTCTAGTACCAAAGAAGGATGGAACATGGAGAATGTGAATTGGTTAGAAAACTGCATTTAAGAAGTGGCTACAATAAATTAGGATGAAAGAAGGAGATGAGTAGAAAACTGCATTTAAGAAAAAACATGAACTTTATGAATGGTTAGTCATGCCCTTTGGTCTCACCAATGCACCTAGCACATTTATGAGGTTAATGAATCATGTATTACGTGCATATATTGGAAAATTTGTGGTAGTTTACTTTGATGATATTCTGGTGTATAGTAGGACTTTGCATGAACATGTAGATCACTTAAGAAAAGTCCTAGAGGTGTTAAGAAAAGAAAACTTGTTTGGAAACATCAATAAGTGTGAATTTTGCCTCGATAAGATTGTTTTCCTTGGATTTGTTGTGAGAGGAAATGGAGTTGAAGTTGACACTGAAAAGATCAAGACAATACAATAATGGCCAACTCCAACCACCATTGGACAGGTAAGAAGTTTTCATGGGCTTTTTAGTTTTTACAGGAGATTTGTGAAGGACTTCAGCACATTAGTAACACCGTTGATCGAGTTGACAAAGAAGAATGTTCCTTTCAAATGGGGTATACTCAAGAGAAGGCCTTCCATGAACTTAAGGAGAGACTCACCCATGCCCCTCTACTTTCACTTCCAGACTTCGGTAAGACCTTTGAAATTGAATGTAATGCAAGCAGAATTTTCATAGGAGGAGTACTCATGCAAGAAGGTAAGCCTATTTCTTTCTTTAGTGAGAAGTTAAATGGCCCAACTCTAAACTATTCTACATATGATAAAGAGTTTTATGCATTGTTTAGAGTACTAGAGACATGGAATGACTATCTTTGGACTAAAGAATTTGTGATCCATTCTGATCACAAAGCTCTTAAATACCTTAGGAGCCAACATAAACTAATAGGAGACATGCTAGATGGATGGAATTCATTGAATCATTTCCATATGTCATCAAGCATAAAAAGGGTAAAGAAAATACTGTGACCGATGCACTTTCACGTAGATATTATCTTTTATCCTTTTTGGATTCAAAAATCCTTGGTTTTGAATGCATTAAGGAATTATATGCTATGGATAGTGATTTTAGAGTACCTTATGAACATTGTAAACCTGGAGTTAGTTGGGAAAAGTTCTATTTACATGATGGATTCTTATTCCGGATTGATAAGCTTTGGATTCCCAATTGCTCTATCTGTTTACTTTTGCTGAAGGAATCACATTTTGGTGGGTTAATGGGGCATTTTGGAGTTGAAAAAACTCAAAGTGTTCTTAGTGAGCATTTTTATTGGCCTGGGATATCTAGAGATGTTGAGAAATTTGTGGGAAAGTGCATTGTCTGCCATAAAGCCAAATCGAAACTGAACCCACATGGATTATATCTTCCTCTCCCAATCCCCAACACCCCTTGGGCGGACATATCAATGGACTTTATTGTGGGGTTACCATGGACCAAGAGGGGGAGAGATTCCATTTTTTTGTGGTGGATCGGTTTTTAAAAATGGAACATTTTATTCCTTGTCACAAAACAGATGATGCCACTAACATTGCAACACTTTTCTTTCAGTAAGTAGTCAAACTCCATGGAATACCAAGGAAGATTGTGTCGGATCGAGACACAAAATTTCTTAGTTACTTTTGGAAGACCTTGTGGAGAAAACTGGGTACAAAGTTACTATTTTCCACTACTTGTCATCTGCAAACTAATGGTCAAACGGAGGTGGTGAATTGAACACTATCATCCCTTCTATAAAAATTTTCCAATAAGAATATCAAGAATTGGGAGGAGTGTCTTCCACATCTGGAATTCACATATAACAGGGCCAAGCACTCCACTACTCAATATTATCCATTCAAAATTGTTTACGATTTTAACCCTCTTACCCCTATTGATCTAGTTCCTTTTCCTTTTCAGGAAGCAACTGACATGGATGTGAAAGGTCGCACAGAATTCGTCAAACAACTCCATGAAAAGGCAAGGAAAAAATTCAAGCGGATGACCCAAAAATATGCTGATCATGCAAACAAGGGTCACAAACAACTATTGTTCGAGCCTGGGAACTTGGTCTGGATTAATATGCGAAAGGAGAGATTTCCCGAAAAGTGGAAATCAAAACTCATGCCACGATGAGATAGACCCTTTCGAGTGCTCGAGAAGATTAACAACAATGCTTATAAGATAGATTTTCCAGGTGAGTATGGTGTAAGTGCCACTTTCAATGTTTCTGATCTTTCTCCTTTTTTGGGTGCAGAGGATGAAGAGTTAAGGACGACTCTTTTTCAAGAGGGGGAGGATGATGAGAACCATGTTAAAGGCACCAAGTCAATAGAACGGGAGGAAGAGTTTGATTGCAAGGCCCAATGACACGAGGGAGATTAAAGAGGCTCAATGCTATAATGGGCGTGCATCTTGCTTCATTAAAGGCCCAATGGATCTTTCCTTGCATGGATGGAGAAAATGGGCCTATAATATCACTTATTCAAGCCCAAAATTTATGTTTAAATCTTGGACCACATGGTTTCACGAATTTGGTTGCCTTTCCCACATGGAGGATTCTAGAAATGGCATCTTTAGACACCAAAGTCAAATATGATGGGCTATGCACTCAAAGTCAAATTCGGTGGGTTATGGTTGGAAAGTTGTGTGTTACTTTTCCAAAAGTCTTTGTTAGACTTTATATTTTTGTCTTTTAAGGGGACAAGGTAGGTTTAGCCTTTATGACTTCCGGGTATTAGACCCTTGACTATTGTATCACCCCTTGGCTATAAATAGCAACCCCATGACATTGTATTTTCATTCAAGATTTAATTGAGAGCTTATTCTTTGTTTCTCTCAGTTGTGTGAGAATTGTTCCAAGTTTCCCCTTGCTCTCGTGCATTCTTGCCTTGTCAATCTACAAGTTAGATTGGTGATCCAAGATCACAAAGCCCCCAATTTCGTGCCTCAACCCAAGTGCGTTGTTGTGTCGATTGGCTATCACATCCCTCCCTTGAGTGTGTTGTCTAAGTAGTAGGTCGCGCTCCTTATAGCGTTGATTGACTACTTGCATCCACTATCCATACCCATCATCTGCCACTTAGCCCCAAACCGCATCTTACATCCGCCACCCTACGCAGTGAAGATCGGGCCACCCCATGCATCTCACATCACCTAAAAACTCAAAAAATCCCTAAAAACCTAAAGGCCTTAAAAAAAATTTAAAACCCTAAAACCCCAAAAAAGCACTAAAAACCCTCGAAATCCCTTAGACCCCTAAAAAACCAAAAAACCACAAAGATCCAAAAAAAACCCCCCAAAATCCATGTAAACGTGAATGCCCTGAAAACCCTGAAAAACCCCTGAAAACCATAAAACCCCTAAAAGCCTTAAAAATTGTAAAAACCCATAGAAACCCTAAAAAACTAATAAAAACTTATAAAACCCAAAAATATAAAAAAACTCTAAAAACCTTAAAACCTTAAAACCTCAAAAAATCCCATGAAAACCAAAACAACCCTAAAAACCCAAAAAAACCCCTAAAAACATTAAAACCCTGGAAAACCTTAAAACCCTCCAAATCCGAAAAAAAATATAAAAACCCAAAAAAACCACAAAAAGCCTAAAAAGTGTAAAAAATCCATGAAAACGTAAAAACCCCTAAAAACCCCGAAATACCCCTAAAAACCTTAAAACCACCTAAAACCCCATAAAAACCATAAAACTAATAATAAATCTAAAAACCTTTAAACCCCTAAAACTTTAAAAAACTCTAAAAAAATATTAAAAACCGAAAAAGTCTAAAAAAATCATGAAAACCACAAAGAACCTAAAATCCCTAAAACCCCTAAAACATCTAAAAACCCTAAAAACCCCCCATAAAAATTCCAAAACCCCCATAAAAATCCATGAAAATGTAAAAAACCCTGGAAAACCCCTGAAAACCATAAAAACCTAAAAACCATCAATACCCATAAATACCCTAAAAACCCACTAAAAAATCTAAAAACCCTCAAAACCCCTAAAAACGTTAAAAAACTAAAAAAACCTTAAAAACCCTAATCACTAAAAACCCCAAAAGACCTTAAAATCCCTAAAAACCATAAAATCCACTAAAAACTTTTAAACCCTCAAGCACCAAAAATCATAAAAATTCTAAAAGACCCCTAAAAATCCATGAAAACTTAAGAAACACTAAAAATGATTAAAGACCCTTGAAAACCATAAAACCATAACCCCCCCCCCCCCCCATAAAACCCAAAAAACAACTAAAAAATATAAAAACCATTAAAACCCCTAAAAACGTTAAAAAACTCTAAAAATCCTTAAAACCCTAAAAACTCAAAAAAGCCATAAAAAATCAAAAAAGACCTTAAAAACCCTAAAAATTGTAAAAATCCTCTCAAAAAAGACCCTAAAACCCTAAAAAACCCCTCAAAATCTCTAAAAACCTTAAAACCATAAAAATCCTAACAAACCGAAAAAAATCCCTAAAAATGTAAAAACCCTAAAAAAACCCCTCAAAACCACAAAACCCCACAAAAATATAAAAACCCCTATAACCCCTAAAAACCTCAAAACCCACCAAAACTCTAAAAACCCTTAAATCTGTTAAAACAACTAAAAACGTTAAAATTTCTCAAAAAAATCTAAAAACCCTAAAAATCTCAAAAAAACCCTAAAAACCCTGAAAAACCCTAAAAATCTAAAAAAACCCCCAAAACCCCTAAAATCCCTCATAATCCATAAAAACCCAAAAAACCATAAAAATCATTAAAACCACTAAAAATCAAGGAATATATAAAAAAGCCCAAAAACCCTGAAAACCCCTTGAAAACTATAAAAACTTCCAAAACCATAAAAACCCATATAAACCCATAAAACCCCTAAAACCCACTAAATACACTTTAAATCCTTAAAAAAATTAAAAAACTCTAAAAAACCTTAAACCCTAAAAAACTCAAAAAAACCCCCTAAAAACCCAAAAGACCCTAAAAACCCAGAAACCCCATAAAATACATAAAAACCCTTAAAAACCCCCAAAACCCCTCAAAATCTATATAAAACCTAAAATTCCCTAAAAACCATAAAAACCCTTAAAACCTCTAAAAATCCATGAAAATGTAAAAAACCGAAAAAACCCTAAAAAACCCTAAAAACCAAAAAACCCCTAAAAACCTTTAAAACCCTAAAACCCCATAAAATCTCTAAAAACCATAAAAACCCTAAAAACCCTAAAACCCCTAAAAACACTAAAATCACTAAAAAACCTTAAACCCCTAAAAACGTTAAAAACTCTAAAAAACAATGAAAACCCTAAAAACACAACCCCCCTAAAACCCATGAAAACACCTAAAACCCTAAAAATCCCTAAAAACACAAAAAAAAAAACCTTTAAAACCCATAAAAATCCATGAAAACTTAAAAATCCCTAAAAACCCATAAAAATACCTATAAACCATTTAAACCCCTAAAAACCCTAAAAACCCCTAAAACCTTAAAAACCCTAAATACCCATAAAAACCCAAAAAACAACTAAAAACTCTAAAAACCCTTAAACCCAAAAAATTGTTAAACTCTAAAAAACTTTAAAAACCCTAAAAAACTTAAAAAAAGACCCTCTAAAAACCCAACAAGACCTAGAAAAACTCTGAAAAGACCTAAAACCCCTGAAAAAATCTAAAATCCCATAAAATCCTTGAAAACCAATGAATCCCTAAAAAACATCAAAATCCTAAAAAACCCCTAAAAATCCATGAAAACGAAAAAAAACATAAAAACACTGAAAACACCTGGAAACCATAAAAACCTTAAATAACCACACAAAACTATAAAAACCCTTTAAAACCCTAAAAATGATAAAAATCTCTAAAAACCTTAAAATACCTAAAAATCATAAAAATCCTGAAAACCCCAGAAAACACTGAAAAACCCTTGAAAACCATAAAAGCCCCTAAAAACCTTAAAATAATCCTAAAAACATATAAAACCACTGTAAAAACTCTAAAAACCCTTTAAACCCATAAAAATATTTAAAACTCCAAAATCCCAAAAAATTCTAAAAAAACTCAAAAAACCCCCAAAAAACCCAAATGATCCTAAAAACCTTGAAGAACCCTAAAACCCTAAAAACCACTGAAAAACTAAAAAACCCTCAAAATCCAAAAAAACCCCTAAAAACCATTAAAATCCTAAAAATCCATAAAAATCCACGAAAACATAAAAACCCCTAAAAACCATGAAAAATCCTTATAAACCAAAACCCCCGAAAAACCTTAAAAACCCTAAAAGCCCATAAAAACCCTAAAAACTCATTAAAAACTGTAAAATCCCATAAAACCCCTAAAAATGTTAAAAAACTCTAAAAACATTAAAAACCCTAAAAAACTCAAAAAACCCATAAAAACTCAAAAAGATCCTAAAAACCCAAAAAACCCTCAAAACACTAAATACCCTTAAAAACCATAAAAATCCTCCAAATCTATAAAAACCCTAAAATCCCTGAAAAACATAAAAATCCTAAAAAACCCCTAAAAACCCACGAAAATGTAAAAAACACAAAGAACCCTGAAAATCCCCTAAAAACCAAAAAATTCCTAAAGACCTTTAAAGACCCTAAAAATTCATAAAAACCTTAAAAACCCCAAAAAATTATAAAAACTCAAAAAAAACCCTAAAAATGTTAAAAAATCTATAAATCATTAAAACCCTAATAACTAAAAAAACCATAAAACCCAAAAGACCCTCAAAACCCAGAAAACCCCTAAAAACCCCTGAAAAACCCTAAAACACTCAAAATTCCAAAAATCCTAAAAACCCTAAAAAGCATAAAAATCCAAAAAAAACCCTGAAAATCCACAAAAACATAAAAAACCCTAAAAACCCTAAAAACCTCTGAAAACCATAAAAACACCAAAAAATCATTAAAAACCCTTAAAACCACATAAAAACACTAAAAACACACTAAAAAAATCTAAAAACCCTTAAAACACCTAAAAAATCAAAAAACCCCTAAAAACCCCAAAAGACCAAGAAAACCTTAAAAACCCTTCAAAGCCATAAAACCCTCAAAATCCCTAAAAACCCTAAAACCACTAAAATATATAAAAATCCTAAAGAACCCGAAAAAATCTAAGAAAACATAAAAAACCCTAAAAACCTTGAAAAACCCTGAAAACCATAAAAATACCAAAAACCATAAAACCCTAAAAACCCAAAAAAAACCCCTAAATACCCACAAAAAACTCTAAAAACCCTTAAAACCCATAAAAACTTTACAAAATTTAAAAAACCATAAAAACCCTAAAAATGTAAAAAACACTAAAAACCCAAAAGGACCCTCAAAAACATGAAAACCCATAAAACCCCTAAAAACCCTTGAAAAAACCCAAAAATTCCTTTAAAAACCTAAAACCGTTTATATCATAAAAATCCTAAAAAACCCCTAAAAAAAATGAAAACGTAAAAAAAACCTAAACCCCCGAAAAAACCCTCAAAAACAATAACAACCCCTAAAAACCCATAAAAACCCTAAAACCACTAAAAGTTCTAAAAACCCTTTAAAACCCGAAAAACATTAAAAATCTGTAAGAAACTCAAAAACCCTAAAGAACTCAAAAAAACCCTAGATACCCAAAAAGACTCATAAAACTCAGAAAACCCCTAAAAATCTAAACCCCCCCCAAAAAACCCGAAAACACCTCAAAATCACTAAAAACCCTAAATACTATAAATATCCTAAAAAATCACTAAAAATATATGAAAACGTAAAAAACCCTAAATACCATGAAAACCCCCTAAAAACCATAAAAACACTAAAAACCTTGAAACCCTAAAAACTCATAAAACCCCAAACAACCCACTAAAAACTCTAAAAAACCATTAAAACCCCTAAATGTTAAAAAAATCTTAAAAACCAAAAAACCCTAAAAACTAAAAGAAACCCTAAAAACCCAAAAGACCCTAAAAACCATAAAAACCACATAAACTCCAAAAAACAATCAAAATCCCTAAAATCCCTAATAACCTTAAATACCATAAAATCCTAAAAACCCTTAAAAATCCATGAAAACATAAAAAACCCTAAAAACCCTGAAAACCCTTGAAAACCCTAAAAACCCCTAAAAACCTAAAAATAACTCTAAAAACCCATAAAATCCCTAAAAACCCCAATAAAACTATAAAAACCCTTGAGACCCCTAAAAATGTTAAAATACTGTAAAAACCTTGAAAACCCTAAAAACTCAAAAAAAAATCCCTAAAAACACAAAAGATCCTAAAAAACATGAAAACCCCTAAAAACCCTAAACACTCCTAAAAACCATGAAAACCCTCAAAATCCATAAAACCCTAAAAATCATTAAAATCCTAAAAACCAGCTAAAAATCCATGAAAACATAAAAAACCTTAAGAACCCTAAACAATCACTGAAAACCATAAAACACCTAAAAACCCTAAAAACCATAAACCCCTTAAAAACCCTAAAAACCACTAAAACTCCAAAAAACCATTAAATCCCCAAAAAATTAGAAAACTCTTAAAAACCTTAAAATCTATAAAATCTTAAAAAACCCCTTAAAACTGAAAAGGACCATAAAACCCCTGAATACCCCTAAAAATCCTAAAACCTCTGAAAAACCCAAAAAACCCTTAAAATCCCTGAACACCCAAAAAACCCAAAAAAAACCATAAAATCCTATAAAACCCCTAAAAACTAAGAAAATGTAAAGAACCTTGAAAACCCTTTAAAACTCCAAAAACCCTTAAAACACCTAAAAATGTAAAAAAACTCTAAAAAAACTTAAAACCCTAACAAACTAAAAAAACCCCTAAAAACCCAAAAGACACTAAAACCCCTGAAAAATCCTAAAAATCAAAAAACCCCTAAAAACACTAAAAACCCACAAAATCACTAAAAATCCTAAAAAAAATAAAAACCACTAAAAATCCATGAAAAAATAAAACCACCTAGAACCTCTTAAAAACATAAAACCCCCTAAAATCCATAAAAAACCCTAAAACCCATAAAAACCCTAAAACCCACTAAAAACTCTAAAACCACTTTAAAACATTAAAAATGTTAAAAAACCTTACATCCCTAAAAACCCAAAAAAACCTAAAAACCCAAAATACCCTAAAACCCCAGAAAATCCCTAAAACCCCTAAAAATTCCTAAAACCCTAAAAACCCTAAAAACCATAAAAACCATAAAAATTCTTGAAATTTTAAAAATCCCTAAAAACCTTTAAAACCCCCTGAAAACCATAAAAATTCAAAAAAACATATAAAACCCCTAAAAAGGAATTAAAAACTCAAAAAACCGTTGAAACCTCTAAAATGTTAAAAAACTTCAAAAAACCCTAAAACTCAAAAAAAAACCCCAATAAACATTAAAAACCCTAAAATGCCTAAAAACAATAAAAACATCTAAAAAACCTAAAAACCCTCAAAATCCCTAAAAATCCTAAAAAACCGTAAAACCTATAAAAATCATAAAACCCCCAAAAAAATCCATGCAAACAAAACAAAAATCCTAAAACCCCCAAAATTCCCTGAAAACCATAAAAAATCCTAAAAACATTGAAAACCCTAAAAACCCATAAAAACTCTAAAAAATACTAAAACACCAAAAAACCATTAAAATGCCTAAAAACGTTAAAAACTCTAAAGACCATTAAAATCCAAAAAAGGGTTTTTAGGGGTTGTATGGATTTTTTTAGTTTTTTAACGTTTTAGGGGTTTTAAGGGTTTTTAGATTTTTAGTTGGTTTTTAGGGTTTTAGGTGTTTTAAAGTTTTTAGGGGTTTTTAGGGTCGTAGGGGGTTTTCATGGTTTTTAGGGTTTTTATGTATTTTTGTATTTTTTTTGGTTTTTTAGGATTTTTAAGGATTTATTAATTTTATGTTTTTTGGGGGGGTTTCTGTGGTTTTTTGGGTTCTTCAGGGTTTCTATGGTCTTTTTGGGATTTTATAGTTTTTTGAATTTTTAGGGTTTTTATGGTTTTTTATGGTTTTTTAGAGGTTTGTAATATTTTTAAGGTTTTTAAGGGTTTTTATAGTTATTAATTTTTTTAGGGTTTTTATGGGGTTGAGGGGTTTTTTTTCATGGATTTTTAGGGTTTTTAATATTTTTATGGTTTTTAGGGGTTTTAGGGATTTTTAGGGGTTTTTAGGGGTTTTAGGGTTTCCTATTTTTTCTGGGTTTTTAGGTTCTTTTGGGTTTATAGGGTTTTTTAGGATTTTTAATGTTTTTAGAGTTTTTAAACATTTTAGGGGTTATAAGGGTTTTTAGTGTTTTTAGTGGGTTTTATGTTTTTTATGGGCTTTTAGGGGGTTTTAAGGTATGTAGGGGTTTTATGGTTTTTAGGGTTTTTTTTTGTTTTTTATATATTTTAAGGTATTTTTTCAGTTTTTAGGGATTTTGAGGGTTTGTATGGTTTTTGAGGAGTTTTTAGGGTCTTTTGGGATTTTGGGGATTTTTTTGAGTTGTTTATGGGTTTTAAGGTTTTTAGAGATTTTTAAAGTTTTTAGGGGTTTTTATAGTTTTTAATGTTTGTAGTATTTTTTTGAGGTTTTTATGGGTCCTTATGGGTTTTTATGGTTTTAGGGGGGTTTAGGGTTTTTAGGGTTGATTTATGGTTTTTATGGATTTTTAGAGTTTAGGAGGTTTTAGGGGGTTTAGAGGATTTAGGGTTTTTCAGGGTCTTTTGGGTTTTTTTGGGTATTTTCGAGTTTTTTAGGTTTTTAAGGTTTTTTATAGTTTTTAACATTTTTAAGGAATTTAACGGGTTTTATAGATTTTAGTGGGTTTTAGGGTTTTTTTTTGGGTTTTGGGGGGTTTTCAAGGTTTTTAGGGGGTTTTAGGGGTTTTAGGGGGTTTTAGGGTTTTGAGGGTTTTTCAGAGGTTTTAGGGTCTTATTGAATTTTTAGGATTTTATGGTTTGTTAAAGTTTTTTAACATTTTTAGGGGGTTTATGGGATATTGTGGTTTTCAATGGGTTTTAAGGGTATTATGGGTTTTTAGGGTTTTTAATGTTTTTAGCATTTTTTTTTGTTATCATGGGTTTTTTATAGTTTTTAGGGTTTTTTACGTTTTCATGGATTTTTATGGGATTTTTAGGATTTTTTTGTTTTGAGTGTTCTTAGGGTTTTTAGGGATTCTGATGGTTTTTAGGGTTTTTAGGGGTTTTCAAGGTTTTTAGGGTCCTAAATTTTTAAGGTTTTTTCTGTTGTTTAGGGCTTTTAAGGTTTTTTAGATTTTTTTTTAAAATTTTTAGGGTATGAAGGGTTTTTATATTTTTATTGGTTTTTAGGGTTTTAATTGGTTTTTAAGGTTTTTAAAGGTTTTTTGTGGTTTCTATAGTTTTCAGGGGTTTTTTAGAGTTTTTAGGATTTTTAACGTCTTCATGGATTTTTAGAGGTTTTTTAGGTTTTTTTGGTTTTTTATTGTTTTTAGGGCTTTTGGGGTTTTCAGGGGTTTTGTGGGTTTTCATGGATTTTAGGGTCTTTTTGGAGTTTTATGGGTTTTTTGAGTTTTTTAGGGTTTTTACGGTTTTTAGTGTTTTTTTAACTTTTTAGGGGTTTTAAGGGTTTTTATAGTTTTAGTGGGTTTTATGGATTTTAAAGGTTTTTTTGGGGTTTTTATTTTTTTAGGGGGTTTTCAGGGTTTTAGGGTTTTTTACATTTTCATGTATTTTTAGAGACCTTTTAGTTTTTTATGGTTTTTAGGCTTTTTAGGGATTTTGAGGTTTTTTAGGATTTTTAGCTGTTTTTTGGGTTTTCAGAGTTTTTAGGGTCTTTTTTAGGTTATTAGGGTTTTTTTTTGAGTTTTTAGTGTTTTTAAGGTTTTTTAGAGTTTTTTAACATTTTTTGGGGTTTTAGAAAACTCAAAAAAACCATAAAACCCTAAAAAACTCAAAAAAAACCTAAAACCCCAAAAAAGACTCTAAGAACTCTAAAACACTAAAAACCCCTTAAAACCACTTTAAACCCTCGAAATCCCAAAAAACCATAAAAACCATAAAAATCCTAAAAAAAACTCTAAAAATCCTAAAAACCCTAAAAATCCATAAAAAACCTAAGACAACTAAAAACTCAAAAAAGATTTAAAACCCCTAATTTTTTTTAAAAAAAAACAAACGGAGACATGAACTGGTTACATAAAACTCCTAAAAACATTAATATCTCTAAAAAACCTTAAAAACCCAAAAAAACTAAAAAAAACTAAAAACCCAAAATACCCTAAAAACTCTGAAAACCCTAAAAACCTTAACCCCCTGAAAACTCCTAAGACCATCAAAATATCTAAAACCCTAAAAACTCTAAAAATCCTAAAAAACCTCTAAAAATCCTTGAAAATGTAAAAAACACTAAAACCCAGAAAAACCCTTGAAAACCATTAAAACCCCTAAAAACCCCTAAAAACCTAAAACCCCTAAAAAACCCATAGAAACCCTAACTGTCCACTAGAGATTCTAAAAACCCTTTAAACCCCTAAAAACCTTAAAAAAAACTCTAAAAATCCTTAAAACCATAAAAAACTCAAAAAAAACCTAAAAACCAAAAAACACCCAAAAAACCCTGAAAAACCCTAAAAACCCTCAAAATAGAAAATCCATAAAACACTAAAAAACCATAAAAACCAAAAAAATCATAAAAAAACCCAAGAAATTCCTGAAAACGTAAAAAACGCTAAAAACCTTGAAAAACCCCTGAAACCATAAAACCCCCTAAAAACCTTAAGAAACCCTAAAAAACCATAAAAACCCTAAAACCCACTAAAAACTCTAAAACCCCTTTAAAGACCTAGAAACATTAAAAAATTCTAAAAAATATAAAAACGCCTAAAAAATAAGAAAAAACCTAAAAATGAAAAAGGCTATAATAATAATAGAAAACCCTAAAACCCCTCAAAATCCCTAAAAACCCTAAAAAATATATAAACCATAAAAACCTAAAATCCCCTAAAAATATATGAAAATGTGAAAAACCCTAAAAACCCTGAGAAACCCCTAAAACTCATAAAAATCCTAAAAACCTGAAAAAAAACCTAAAATCCCATAAAAACCCAAAAAAACTATTAAAGGCCCTAAAACCCCTAAAAATCCCTAAAAACATTAAAAAACTCTAAAACCCTTAAAACTCCTAAAAACTATAAAAACCTTAAAAACCCAAAAAAGACCCTCAAAACCATGAAAAACACTAAAAACCCTAAAAACCTCTGAAAAAACCTAAAAACCCTCAAAATATCTAAAAACCCTAAAAACCATAAAAATCCTAACCCCCCCCCCCCAAAAAAAATCAAAGAAAATGTAAAAAAACCTATAAACCATGAAAAACCCTGAAAACCATAAAAACCACTAAAAACCTTAAAAAACCCTAAATACTCTAAAATACTCTAAAACCTGTAAAAACTATAAAAACCCTTAAAAAATCCATAAACACGTCAAAAAACTATTAAACCCTTAAAACCCCTAAAAATAAAATAGCTCCCTAAAAAACAAAAAAGACCCTAAAACCCTGGAAAACCCTAAAAATTCTAAAAACACCTCAAAAACCCGACAAACCCTTAAAAACCCTAAAATCCCTAAAAAACCCTAAAAAACATATAAATCCTAAAAACCACAACAAAATCCATAAAAACATAAAAAAACCTAAACCCCTAAAAATCATAAACCCCCCAAAAAACCCAGAAAACCCTAAAAACTATTAAAAAATATAAAACCCTTAAAACCCTTAAAAACGTTAAAAAACTCTAAAAAACCTTTAAAACCCTAAAAACTCAAAAAAAAACACCTAAAATCCCAAAAGACCATAATAACCCTATCACCCCCTGAAAATCCTAAAAAACCTCAAAATTCCTAAAAACCCTAAAAACCCAAAAAACCCTAAAAATATTTAAAACCCCTAAATTCAGTGAAAACATAAAAAACCTTGAAACCCCCTGAAAACCAAAAAACCCCTAAAAACATTAAAAAACCATAAAAACCCATAAAATAGTAAAAATTGAAAAAAATGAAAAAAATATATATAAACACTAAAACCCATAAAAACGTTAAAAAATTCTAAAAACCTTTTCGGCCAATGATCCCTTGGGTTTTGATGGGTGGTTAGGTGGGTGGTGGCTGGGTGGGGGTGTGTTGAGTTGTGTGCGCGATGCGTGTGTCTGGTGGTGTTAGTGTTTTTGTGTTCTTCTTAGAGCTTTGGTGGTTCTGTTGATGACTGGGTGCTGCTGGTCGGGTTAAGGCTTCCCTCGTCTCTCGTTGGAGCTGGGTTTGGTCTTGCCGATTGTAGTTGTTGATGCAGTCAGATGTTATTCTTTGTAGCTCGTGGCACTCCTTCCTTGCTGTTGTTGCTGGTGCTTGTGTTTGGTGATTACTTGTTGCATCTCATGGTGTCAATATGTCCCTACTTCTTGGTGTTGTTGCTGCTCAAATGTTGAGGTACTGGTTTGATACGGTAGCCTCATACTCTAGTGGCCAGAGATGTTTTTGGGATTTTATGCTGGAGCTTCTTCAGCTTTCATCCACCACGCATGTGGATGGTTTGATGGGGGTGGGTTTGTTATTCCTTGGTGGTTTGACAAGGCTGATTTCATTATTCTTTGCTTTCTTTTTTCCTTGGTATTCTTTTCATTTCTGCTGTTGTTGGCCCATGGGCAAGTTGTTTTCACCAATGGGTGATCTTTGTACTTCAATTCATCTTTTTTTATACTACTCACTATTTGCCTTGCAAAAAAACTCTAAAAACCCTTTAAAACCCTAAAAACACAAAAGAACAAAAACCTAAAAGACCCTAAAGACCCGGAAAAAAATCTAAAAACCTAAAACCCCCTAAAAATCCCTATAAACCCTCAATATACATAAACCCCTAAAAAATCTTGAAAACCAAAAAAATCCTAAAAACCCCTAAAAATCCAGGAAAAGGTAAAAAAGACAAAAAAAAACCTGAAACTCCCTAAAAACCACAAAACCCCTAAAAATCATGAAAAACCTTAAAAATCCATAAAAACTCTAAAAACCACTACAAACTATAAAAACCCTTAAAACCCCTAAAACATTAAAAAACTCTAAAATACCTTAAAAACCCTTAAAAACTCAAAAAAAAACCCCTAAAAGACCCTAAAAACCCTGAAAAAACTAAAAACCCTAAAAACCCCTAAAGACCCCCAAAATCCTTAAAAACCATAAAAGTCCTAAAAACCCTAAAAATCCATCCAAATGTAAAAAACATTAAAACCCTAAAAAACCCCTGAAAACCATAAAAACCCCAAAAAACCTTAAACCCCCTAAAACCCTAAAACCTAACGAAGCCTCTAAAAACCCTTCAAACCCCTAAAAACGTTAAAAATCTCTAAAAACCCTAAAAAACCTCAAAACCCAAAAAAAACAATAAAACCTCAAAAGACCCTTAAAACCTTCAAAACGCCTAAAAATCCTAATAACCCTAAAAAACCCTAAAACCCTCCAAATTCTATAAAAACCTTTAAAAACCCAAACAACTATAAAAATCCTAAAAACCCCTGAAAATCCATGAAAACCTAAAAAACACTAAAAACCCTAAAAAACAACTGAAAACCATTAAAACCCTTAAAAACAATAAAAAAACTAACCCCCCCTAAAAAGTATAAAAACCAACAATAAATCTAAAAACCCTCAAAACCCCTAAAAACATTAAAAAACTCTAAAACATTAAAAAAACTCAAAAAAACCCCTAAAAACCCAAAAAAACCCTAAAAACCCAAAAAAACCCTAAACCCCAAAAAAAACCCTAAACCCCAAAAAAACCCTCAAATCCCTAAAACCCCTAAAAAACATAAAATTCCAAAAACCCCCCTAAAAATCCAAGAAAACTTAAAAAACATTAAACCCCCTTAAAAACCCCTGAAAACCACAAGAACCCCTAAAATCCCAAAAAACCCAAAAAACCACTAAACCCACTAAATACCCTTAAAATAAATAAAAAAGTTAAAAAATTCTAACAAACCATAAAAATCCTAAAAAATCACAAAAAACCCAAACGGACCCTCAAAACCCTGAAAATCCTAAAACACCCTAAAAACCCTAAAAGCCATAAAAATCCAAAAAAACTCTAAAAATCCATGAAAATGTAAAAAAACCTCAAAACCCAAAAAACCCCTTAAAACCATAAAACCATAAAAACCTTAAAAACCCTAAATCCCTATAAAAACCCTAAAAACCCATTAAAACTCTGAAACCTTTAAAACCTCTAAAACCCCTAAAAATGTTAAAAAAACTCTAAAAAACCTTTAAACCCTAAAAAACTAAACAAACCCTAAAAACCCAAAACGAACCTAAAAACCTAAAAACCCCTAACACCCCTAAAAATTCATAAAAACCCTCAAAATCCAAAAAACCCCTAATAATCCTAAAAATCATAAAAAACCCCTAAAATCGATAAAAACCTAAGAAACCCTCAAAACCCTCAAAACCCCCTTAAAACCATAAAACACCTAAAAACCTTAAAACACCCTAAAAACCCATAAAAACCGTAAAAAACCTCAAGAAACACTTAAAATACTTAAAACCCTTAAAAAATAAAAACTATAAAAAACCTTAAAACCCCTAAAAACTCAGAAAAAACCATAAAACCCTCAAAAGACCCTAATACCATGAAAACCCCTAAAAACCTAAAAACCCATTAAAATCCTAAAAAACCCCTAAGAATCCATGAAAATGTAAAAACTCCTAAAAACCCTAAAAACCATAAAAACCATTAAAACCCCTGAAAACCATGAAAACCCCTAAAAACCTTCAAAAACACTAAAAACCCTGAAACCCTAAAAAACCTCTAAAAACTCTAAAAACCCTCAAAACCCCTAAAAATGTTAAAAACTCTATAAAACCATAAAACACAAAAAACTCAAGAAAACCCTAAAAAATCCTAAAACCCCTAAAAAACTAAAACCCCTAAAACCCTAAAAACCCAAAAAGCATAAAAATCCTAAAAAACACCTAAAAATACATGAAAATGTAAAAAACCCTAAAAACCCAAAAAAACCCATCAATACCATAAAACCCCATAAAAACCCAAAAAAACTATAAAACCCCTTTAAACCCCTAAAAATGTAAAAAAACTATAAAAATATTTTAAAACCCTAACAAACTAAAAAACACCCTAAAATCCAAAAAGGACCTTAAAAACCCTGAAAACCCCTAAAACCATTAAAAACACTAAAACCATAAATATCTTTAAAAACCCTAAAAATATTTTAAAATGTAAAAAACCCTAAAAACCCTGAAAAATCCCTAAAAACCATAAAAACCTAAAAACCACTAAAAAACTAAAAAATATTAAACCCCCAAAAAACTTTCAAAAACTCTAAAAACCCTAAAAAACACTAAAAAACTAAAAAAATCCTTAAAAACCAAAAAATGTCATAAAAAAACTAAAAACCCATAAACCCCTAAAAACCCAAAAAACCTCAAAATCCCAAAAAACCCTAAAACCCATAAAGATCCTAAAAAACCCCTAAAAATCCATGAAAATTTTAAAACCCTAAAAACCCTGAAAAAATCCTGAAAATTATAAAAACTTTTAAAAAAACAAAAAAACCCATAAAAACCCTAAAAACCCACTAAAAACAATAAAAACCCTTAAAACCCCCAAAAATGTAAAAAAATTCTAAAAACCTTAAAACCATAAAAAACAGAAAAAGACCCTAGAAACCCAAAAAGACCCTACAAACCCTGAAAAAACCTAAATACATTAAAACCCCCGGAAAAAACCTTAAAACCCTCAAAATCCCTAAAAAATCCAAAACCTGAAAAAAACTAGAAAAATCCTAAAAACCCCTAAAAATCCATGAAAACGTAAAAAACCCTGAAATACCCCTCAAATCCTTAAAACCCTAAAATCCCATAAAACCACTAAAAACTCTAAAAACCCCTTAAACCCCTAAAAATGTAAAAACACTCTAAAAAATCTAAAAAACCCAAAAAAACTCAAAAAACGCTAAAAACCCAAATGAACCTAAAAACATTGAAAACCCCTAAAAATCCTAAAACCCCTGAAAATCCTAACCCACACATAAAAATCCTAAAACCCCCCTAAAATTCCATGAAAATGTAAAAAACCTAAAACGCATGAAAACCCCCTGAAATCCATCAAACCCGTAAATACCTTAAATACCCTAAAAACCCATAAATACCCTAAAAACCCACTAAAAACTCTAAAAACCTTTAGAAACCCTGAAAATGTTAAAAAACTCTAAAAAACCTTAAAACCCCTCAAACCCTAAAAATCTGTAAAAACCTTAAATTCCTAAAAAACCATAAAAATCCATGAAAACTTAAAAACACTAAAAACCCTAAAAACCCTTAAACCCCTAAAAACATTATAAAACTCTAAAAAACCTTAAAACCCTTAAAAACTAAAAAAGACCCTAAAACCCCAAAAAGACCATAAAAACCCTAAAACACTCAAAATATATAAAAACCATAAAAATCCTAAAAACTAAAAAATTCCATGAAAGCGTCAAAAACCCTATAAACCTTCAAAAAACCCTAAAACCATAAAAACCCCTAAAAACCATAAAAAACCCTAAAACCCATAAAAACCTTAAAACCCACCAAAAATAATAAAAACACTTAAATCCCTTAAAACCCCTAAAAACTTTTAAAAACTCCAAAAAACCTTAAAAATGCTAAAAACCCAAAAAACTCCCAGAAACCCAAAAAGTCCCTAAAAACTCAAAAAACCCTAAAAACCCTAAAAACCCTAAAAAAACCCCTAAAAATACACAGAATCCCTAAAAACCATGAAAACCATAAAAATCCTAAAAACCCCCCTAAAAAACCAAGAAAACATAAAAAACCCTCAAAACACTGAAAACCCCATGAAAACCATAAAACCCCCTAAAAACCTTAAAAACCCCTAAAAATCTTAAAAACCACTAAAAGCCCATAAAAACCCTCAAAACTGAATAAATAATCTAAAACCTCTAAAAACATTAAAAAAACTCTAAAAACCCCAAAAACTCAAAAAAACCCTTAAAACCACTGAAAGCACCTAAAAACCCTCCAAATCCCTAAAATCCCAAAAACCTTAAAGTCCATAAAATCCTAAAAACCCCTAAAAATCCGTGAAGACGTAAAAACACCAAAAAACCCTTAAAACCTTGAAAACAATATAAACCCCTAAAAACCATAAAATCCCTAAAAACCCATGAAACCCCTAAAAACTCTAAAAAAACTTAAAATCACTAAAGATGTTAAAAAACTATAAAAAACATTAAAACCCTAAAAAACTCAAAAAAAAACAATAAAACCCAAAAATAACCTAAAAAACCTAAAAAACCCTAAAAACCCTAAAACCCCCTAAAAACCCTAAGAACCCTCAAAATCCCAATAAACCCTAAAAAACCCAAAAAATCATAAAAATTCAAAAAACCTTAAAAACCCCAAAAAATCAATGAAAATCTAAAAAAAACATAAAACCCTAAAAAACCCTAAAAAACACAAAACCCCTAAAAATCTTAAAAATTGTAAAACCCATAAAAACCATAAAACCCCCTAAAAAACTAAAAAAAACCCTAAACACTGCTAAAATCCCCTAAAAACCATAAAAATCCCTAAAACCCTAAAGAATCCTAAAACCCATAAAAATCTTAAAAAACAAATAATAATCCATGAAAATAGTAAAAAACCTAAAAACCATGAAAAACCCATAAAAACCATAAAAAAACCCTAAAACCTTAAGAAAAACCCTAATACCCCATAAAAACCGAAAAATCCGCTAAAAAATCTAAAAACCCTTAAAACCCCTAAAAATGTTAAAAAATTATAAAAAAACCTCAAAATCTCTAAAAAACTCAAAAAACACCCAAAAAAATCCATGAAAACATAAAAAACCTAAAAACCCTAAAAAACACTTGAGAACCATAAAATCCCTTAAAAAACTTAAAAACCCTAAAAACCCACTAAAAACACTAAAAAACCTTAAAACCCCTAAAATGGTAAAAAAACTCTAGAAAAATTAAAAACCTTAAAAATCATAAAAAACCTAAAAACCCTAAAAACCCTGAAAACCCCTAAAAACCATAAAATCCCCTAAAAACCTTAAAAACCCAGAACCCCTCTAAAACTCTAAAAACCATTTTAACCCCTAAAAACGTTTAAAACTCCAAATCCTTAAAATTCCTAAAAAAACCCCCTAAAACCCCTGAAAAACCCTAAAATCACTAAAAATACAAAAAACCATTGAAAAAATTGAAAACTCTCAAAATTCTTAAAAACCATAGAAACCCAAAAAACCATTAAAATCCTAAAAAATCCCTAAAAATCCATGAAAACGTAAAAAGCCCTAAAACCCTTAAAAACCCCTATAACAAAAAACCCTAAAACCTTTAAAAGTCTATAAAAACTGTAAAAAACCATCAAAAACTCTAAAATCTCATAAAACCCCTAAAAATGTTAAAAAACTCTAAAAACCTTAAAAACCCTAAAAAACTCAAAAAAAAACATAAGAACCCAAAAAGATCCTAAAAATCCTAAAAACCCCTACAAACACTAAATACCCCTGAAAAACCCTAAAGACCCTCAAAATCCCTGAAAATTTTAAAAACTATAGAACCCATAGAAACCCCCAAACAGCCCTAAAAACGATGAAAATGTAAAAAATCCAAAAAACCCTGAAAAACCCCTGAAAATAAAAAAAAACCTAAAAACCATTAAAAACCTATAAAAACATTCAAAACGCCTAAAAATTCTAATACCCTATAAAACTCTAGAAATGTTAAGAAAACTCTAAAAATATTTAAAACCTAAAAATTAAAAAAAACATAAAACCCAAAAGACCCTAAAAACCCCAAACCCCCCAAAAAAATCTAAAACCCCTAAAACCCTAGAAAACCCCTAAAAAACTCAAAATCCATAAAAATCCTAAAAAGCCTAAAAATCCTAAAAATCCCCTAAAAATCAATGAAGACATAAAAAATAGTAAAAACCCTAAAAACCCCCTAAAAACCATACAAACACCTAAAAACCTTAAAAACACTAAAATTCGCTAAAAACTCTAAAACCCCTTTAAACCCTTAAAAATGTTAAAAACTCTAAAATCCCTTAAAACCCCAAAAAAAATAAAAAAACCTCTAAAACCCAAAAAGACCCAAAAAACATTAAGAAACCCTAAAAACCTAAAAACCCCTAAAAACCATAAAACCCTCAAAATCCCTAAAACCCATAAAAACCCCTAAATACCATAAAAATCCAAGAAAACCCCAAAAATCCAAGAAAACATAAAAACCTATAAAAAACCTTGAAAACCCCCTAAAACTCATAAAAATCCCTGAAAACCTTAAAACCATAAAACCTCTAAAAACCACTAAAAACTCTAAACACTTCAAACCCATAAAAATGATAAAAAAATAAAAATAAAAACCATAAAAACCCAAAAAACATAGCACCCCCTATAAATCCCAAAGGAATCTCAAAACTTTGAAAACCCATAAAAACCCTAAAAACCCTAAAAAAACTAAAAACACTCAAAATACTAAATACCCTCAAAACCATAAAAATCCTAAAAACGTAAAAAATCCAAAAAACCCTGGAAAAATTCCCAAAAATAAAAAAACCCTAAACCCCTATATACCCAAAAAAACCCATAAAACCCTAAAAACCAATAAAAGCTCTACAAAACATTAAAACCCTTAAAACGTTAAAAAACTATAATAACCTTAAAACCCTAAAAAAACTCAAAAAAAACCCTAAAAAAACAAAAATGCCCTAAAACCCTGAAAACCCATAAAAACCCTAAAACCCACTAAAACCCCTCAAAATATCTAAAAACCCTAAAACCACTAAAAATCTATGAAAACGTTAAAAACACTAAAAACTATGAAAACCCCCTGAAAACCACAAAAACTACTGAACACCTTAAAACCTCTAAAAAATCATAAAACCCATAAAACCCCACTAAAACTCTAAAACCCCCTCAAAATTCCTAAAACGTTAAAAAATATAAAAACCAAAAAAACAGTAAAAAAACTCAAAAAAACCATAAAAATCCAAAAGACCCAAAAAACCCAGAAAAATCCTAAAAACCCTAAAACCCATAGAAAAAAGATAAAAAACCCCTGAAAACTCTCAAAAATCCCTAAAACACCTAATAACCCTGAAAACCATAAAAATCCAAAAAAACCCCTAAAATCCATGAAAACGTAAAAAACCCCTAAAACCCTAAAAATCCATAAAAACCATAAACCCCTAAAAACCGTAAAAACCTTTAAAAAATCTAAAAACCCAAAAAATATCTAAAAACCAATCAAAACTCTAAAAACCATGAAGACCCCTAAAGAACCCTAAACACCCCTAAAAACCCAAACAACCCTCAACATCCCTAAAACCCTAAAACCCTAACAGTCATAAAAATCCTAAAAAACTGCAAAAAATCCATGAAAATGTAAAAAAAACTTCAGAATAATGAAAAACCCCTAAAAACCATAAAAACACCTAAAACCCTAAAAAACCCTAAAAATCCTAAAAACCCTTAAAAACACTTAAAAACACTAAAAACCCACTAAAACTCTAAAAACCATTAAAACGCCTAAAAACATTAAAAAAAACTAAAAAACCATTAAAACCCTAAAAACTCAAAACAACCACCTAAAACACTAAAAGACTCAAAAAAACCTTGAAAACCCCTAAAACCCCTAAAACCCCTAAAATCCCTGCAAGTTCCTAAAAACCCAAAAAACCATAAAAATCCTATAAAACCCATAAAAATCCATGAAAATGTAAAAAACCCTAAAAACCCCTTGAAAACCATAAATCCCCATAAAACCCTTAAACCCACAAAAAACTCTAAAAACTCTCAAAACACATAAAAACCAAAAAAAACTCAAAAAAACCCTAAAAACCCAAAAGATCCTAAAAATCCAAAAGATCCTAAAAACTTTCAAAAACAATAAAAACCCAAAATCCCCTGAGAAATCCTCCAAACCCACAAAATCCCTAAAAACCCTAAAAACCCTAAAAACCCTAAAAATATTAAAAACCCCTAAAAATCCATGAAAACGTAAAAACCCCTAAAACCCATGAAAATCATAAAACCCCAAAAACCCATGAAAATCATAAAACCCCTAAAAACGCATAAAAACACTAAAATCTAAAAACCATTAAAACCCCTAAAATGTTAAAAACACTAAAAAACCTAAAACCCTAAAAAACTAAAAAAAAACTAAGAACCCAAAGACCCTAATATCCCCTCAAAATTCTGAAACCCTCAAAATAAAAAAAACACAAAACCCCCTAAAAACGTAAAAATCCCTAAACATATTGAAAACCTCTAAAAACCATAAAAACCTATAAAAACATATAAAAACCTAAAAATAACTAAAAACTCTAAAAACATTTTAAACCTCTAAAACGTTAAAAACCCTAAAAACACAAAAAAACCCAAAAAGATCCTAAAACTCCAAAAAACCCAAAAAACCCCTGAAAACACCTAAAAACCTAAAAATACCAAAAAATCCTAAAAAACCTTAAAACCTATAAAAATCATAAAACCCCCCGAAAAAAATCCAGGAAAATGTAAAAAATCCTAAAAACTCTGAAACCCTCTGAAAACCATAAAAACCCCTAACCATAAAAACCCTAAAATACATTAAAATTCTAAAAACTAATAAAAACATAAAAAATCCTTAAAACACCTAAAAACATTAAAAATATTTTAAGACCATTAAAAACCCTAAAAAACTAAAAAACCCTAAATGTTTTTAGGGTTTTTATGTTTTGTTAGAGTTTTTAAATTTTTATGGGTTTTAAGGGTTTATAGATTTTTAGTGGGTTTTTAGGTTTTTAGGGGTTTTAAATGTTTTTAGGGGTTTTTCGTGGTTTTTACAGTTTTTTATGTATTCATGGATTTTTAGGGATTTTTAGGATTTTTAAGGCTTTTATGGATTTTGAGGTTTTTTAGGGTTTTTCATTGGTTTTTATGGTTTTTAGGGTTCTTCAGGGTCTCTAGAAACTTTTTGTGATTTTAGATTTTTTTTAGTTTTTTGGGGTTTTAAAGGTTTTTTAGAGTTCTGTAACATTTTTAGGGTTTTTAAGAGTTTTTATAATTAGTGTTTTTAGGGTTTTTATGGGGTTTTAGGGTTTTTTTACGCTTTCATGTATTTTTAGGTATTTTTTGGCTTTTTATGGTTTTTAGGGTTTTTTAGGGGTTTTAGGGATTTTGAGGAGTTTTGAGGGTTTTATAAAGTTTTAATGTTTTTCAGGGTTTGTAGGTTCTTTTTGGGTTTTCAGGGTTTTTTGAATTTTTTATGGTTTTTAAGGTTTTTAGAGATTTTTAATGTTTTTAGGGGTTTTACGTTTTTTTTTGTAGTTTCTAGGGGTTTATGTGTTCTTAGGGGTTTTTATGGTTTTCATGGGGTTTTTAGGGTTTTTAGGGTTTTTTTATGTTTTCATGTACTTTTATGGTTTTTTTTGTTTTTATTATTTTTAGGGTTTTTTGGGTTTTTTAGGGTTTTTAAGTATTTTGAGGGTTTTAGGGGTTTTGAGAGGGTTTTCGGGGGTTTTCGGGATTTTTGGGGTCTTTTGGGGTTTTAGGGTATTTTTGAGTTTTTTAGGGCTTTTAAGGTTTTCTAGAGTTTTTAACATTTTTAAGGATTTTATGGGTTTTTAGAAATTTTAGTATTTTTTTTGGGGTTTTATGGTTTTTCAATGTTTTTATGGTTTTTAGGGTTTTTAGGGGGTTTTGAGGTTTTGAGCAGTTTTCAATGGTTTTTAGGGCTTTTAGGGGTTTTTTAGTTTTTTTTATTGTTTGTTAGGTTTTTTTGGGTTTTAGGGGTTTTTAGGTGTTTTCATGGATTTTAGGGTCTTTTGAGGATTTTAAGGGTGTTTTTGAGTTTTTTAGGATTTTTAATTTTTTTAGAGTTTTTTTAACTTTTTAGGGGTTTTAAGGGTTTCTAGAGTTTTAGTGGATTTTTAAAGTTTTAAAGGTTTTTTGTATTTTTTATGGTTTTTAGGGGGTTTTCAGTGTTTTTAGGGTTTTTTATATTTTCACGGATTTTTTGAGGTTTTTTTTTGGATTTTTATGCTTTTATGGTTTTTTGGGATTTTGAGGTTTTTAGGGATTTTCAGGGTTTTTATGGTTTTATGGGTTTTTACGGTCTTTTGGGGGTTTGAGGGTTTTTTAAGTTTTTTTACCGTTTTAGTGGGTTTAAGGGTTTTATAGTTGTTTGTGCTTTTTTAGGGATTTTATGGTTTTTTCTGTTTTCATGGATTTTTTTTTTGGTTTTTTAGTACTTTTATAGTTTTTAGGGTTTTTAGGGATTTTAGGGATTTTGAGTGGTCTTCATGGATTTTAGGGTTTATAGGGATTTTAGGGAATTTTAGGGATTTTAGTGTCTTTTTGGTTTTTTTGGTTTTTTTGAGTTTTTTAGGGTTTTAAAAGTTTTAAAAGTTTTTTGTCATTTTTATGGGTATTAAGGGTTTTTTTTGTTTTTAGTGGTTTTAGGGTTTTTATAAGTTTTTAGGTGTTTTTATGGTTTTTAGGTTTTTTTATTTATTTTTAGGGGTCTTTGAGGGTTTTTAGGGATTTTTACATTTTCATATGTTTAAAGGGGTTTTTTATGATTTTTAGGGTTTTTAGGGTATTTAGTGATTTTTAGGGTTTTTTGGATTTTTGAGGGGATTTTAGGGTCTTTTGGGTTTTTAGGGTTTTTTTTTTGATTTTTTTAGGGTTTAAAGGGTCTGCAAAGATTTTTAATGTTTTTAGGGGTTTTAAATTTTTTTAGAGTTTTTTGTGGTTATTTTTGGTATTTATGCGTTTTTAGGTTTTTTTTAAGGATTTTAGGGGTTTTTATGTTTTTGGGGGTTTTTACGTTTTCATGGATTTTAATAGGTTTTATGGTTTTTAAGTATTTTGTGGGTTTTTAGGGTTTTCTAAGGTTTTTAAGTTTTTAGGGATTTTTCAGCGTTTTTGTGGTCATTTTGGGTTTTTAGGGAGTTTTTGAGTTTTTTTTGGATTTTAAAGTTTTTTGTGTTTTTTAATTTTTTTATGGATTTTAAGGGTTTTTATAGTTTTTAGTGGTTTTTAGGTTTTTTTTTTGTTTTTAGGGTTTTTTAGGGGGTTTAGTGTTTTGGGTATTTTTTGGTGTTTTTAGGGTTTTAGGGTCTTCTTGATTTTTTTAGGGTTTTATGGTTTTAAAAGTTTTTTAATATTTTTAGGGTGTTTAAGTGTTTTTAGAGTTTTCAGTGATTTCTAGGATTTTTATGGGTTTTAGGTTTCTCTGAGTTTTTTAAGGGGTTTTTATGGTTTCTGGGAATTTTTAGAGTTTTTTGGGTTTTTTTTGTTTTCATGGATTTTTAGGGGATTTTTTTGGATTTTTATGTTTTTAGGGGTTTTTAAGGTATTTAGGGATTTTGAATGTTTTTCAGGATTTCAGGGTGTTTTAGGGTTTTTCTGGATTTTTAGAATCTTTATGGGTTTTTTGGGTTTTTAGGGTTTTTTGTGTTTTTATGGTTTTTATGGTTTTTAAGGTTTTTAAGAGTTTTTTAATGTTTTGATGGTTTTAAGGGTATTTAGAGTTTTAGTAGTATTTAGGGGTTTTATGGGTTTTTAATCTTTTTAGTCGTTTTATGGTTTTCTGGGGATCTTAAGGGTTTTTAGGGTTTTTTACTTTTTCATGGTTTTTTAGGGGGTTTTCGATTTTTATTGTTTTTTAGGGTTTTTAGATTTTTTAGGGGTTTTTCATGTCTTTTAGGATCTTTTTGGGTTTTTTTGAGTTTTTTAGGGATTTTTAGGTTTTTATAGGTTTTAGTGGTTTTTGGGTTTTTAGTGTTTTTTAAGATTTTTAGGGGTTTTTATGGTTTTTTAGGGCTTTTAGTTTTTTTACGTTTTTATCGATATTTAGGGGGTTTTTTAGGATTTTTATGGTTTTTAGGGTTTTAGGGATTTTGAGGTTTTTGGGGGGTTTAGGGATTTTAGGGGTTTTCAGGGTTTTTATGGTCTTTTGGGTTTTAGGGTTATTTTGACTTTTTAAGTTTTTAAGGGTTTTTTGGGTTTTTTAATGTTTTAGGGGGTTTAAAGGATTTTATAGTTGTTAGTGATTTTTTAATGTTTTAATGGGTTTTTAGTGTTTTTTATGTTTTCATGGATTTTTAGTGGTTTTTTAGGATTTTTATGATTTTAGGATTTTTAGGGTTTTAAGTGATTTTGAGGGGTTATCAAAGGTTTTTAAGTTTTTTAGGTGTTTTTGGGTTTTTGGGTCCTTTTTTGGGGGTTTTGCGTTTTTTAGGGTTTTTAGAGTTTTTAGAGTTTTTTTAACATTTTAAGGAGGTTTAAAGGTTTTTAGTGTTTTTAGTGGTTTTTAGGGGTTTATGGGGTTTTATGGTTTTGTAAGGTCTATAGGGGTTTTATGGTTTTTAGGGGTTTTCAAGGTTTTTAGGGATTTTTACGTTTTCATGTGATTTTAGTGGTTTTTAGGTTTTTTATTGTTTTAGGGTTTTTAGGGTTTTTATGGTTTTTAGGGATTTTGAGGGGTTTTAGGGATTTTAGGGGTTTAAGGCTCTTTTGGGGTTTTTATGTGTTTTTTGAGTTTTTTAGGGTTTTTAAGGATTTTTAGAGATTTTTAACGTTTTTAGAAGTTTTAAAGGTTTTTAGAGTTTTTAGTGGTTTTTAGGGTTTTTAGGGGTTTTATGGTTTTCAAGGGGTTTTCAGGGTTTTTAAAGTTTTTTTACATTTTTATTGATTTTTATGGGTTTTTAGACTTTTATGGATTTTAGGGTTTTTATGTATTTTGAGGGTTTTTTAAGGGTTTGGGGTTTTATGGGTTTTTAGGGTGTTTTCGGACTTTTTGGGTTTTAGGGTTTTTTTTTGATTTTTAGGGGTTTTAAGGTTTTTTAGAGTTTTTTAATTCTTTTAGGGATTTTAAGTGTTTTTAGAGGTTTTAGACATTTTTTTAAGGTTTTTTTTTGGTTTTTTTGGATTTTCAATATTCTCAGAGTTTTTAGGGGGTTTATGGTATTTAGGGGGTTTTGGGGGGGTTTTTATGTCTTTTGGGTTGTTTTAAGTTTTTAGTGTTTTCATCATTTTTTAGAGTTTTTTAATATTTTAATGGGTGTGAGGGTTTTTAGAGTTTTCAATGGTTTGTAAGGTTTTAATGGGTTTTTAGGTTTCTTAATGGTTTTGGGGTGTTTTTATGTGTTTTAGGGGTTTTTGGAGTTTCTCGGGGCTTTTATGTTTTCATGAATTTTAGGGGATTTTTAGGGTTTCTAGGTTCTTTTTGGGGTTTTAGGGTTTTTTAGGGTTTTTATGAATTTTTAGAGTTATTTAACATTTTTAGGGGTTTTCAGGGTTTTTAGAGTTTTTAGTGGTTTTTAGGGTTTTTCAGGTTTTTCATGTTTTTTATGGTTTTAAGGGGTTTTTCAGGGTTTTTTACATTTTCATGATTTTTTAGGATTTTTATTACTTTTGAGGGGTTTTAAGGGTTTTCATGGATTTTAGGGTCTTTTGGGGCTTTTAAGATTTTGTTGAGTTTTTTAGGGGTTTTAAGGCGTTTTTAGGGTTTTTAAACCTTTTGAGAGGTTTTAAGGGTTTTCAGATTTTTTTAGTGTTTTTTGGGGTTTTATGGATTTAAAGGTTTTTAGGGGTTTTATGGTTTTAGGGGAATGGGGGGGGGGGGTTAGGGTGTTTTCGATTTTTTACATTTTCATGGATTTTTAGGGGTTTTTAGGATTTTTCTTATTTTTATGGTTTTAGGGTTTTTAGGGATTTTGAGGTTTTTAGGGGGTTTTAGAATTTTTTTTATGATTTTTAGTGTATTTTTGGCATTTGAAGGTTTTTTTAATTTTTTAGGGTTTTAAAAGTTTTTTAGAGTTTTTAACGTTTTAGGGGTTTTAAGGGTTTTTATAGTTTTTAGTGCTTTTTAGGGGTTTTTAGGGTTTTTTATATTTTCATGGATTTTTAAGGGTTTTTAGGAGTTTTATGGTTTTTAGGGTTTTTTTTGGTTTTTCGGGTTTTTTTGGTTTTTAGGGTTTTTGAGGGGTTTTAGGGTTTTTAGGGTTCTTATGGGTTTTTAGGGGTTTTTGGGTCTTTTTGGGTTTTTAGGGGTTTTTTGAGTTTTTTAGTGTTTTTTTTTATTTCGAGAGTTTTTTAATTTTTTTTGGGGGGTTTAAGGGTTTTTAAGGGTTTTTAGGGTTTTTATGCTTTCATGTGATTTTAGGGGTTTTTTGGGTTTTTTATGGTTTTTTGGGTTTTTTGGGTTTTAGGGTTTTTTGTGTTTTTTAGGGTTTTAAAGGTTTGTTAGAGTTTTTTAATGTTTTTTGGGATTTAAAGGGTTATAGAGTTTTCAGTGAGTGTTTAGCATTTTTTGTGCGTTTTTGGGGTTTTCAAGGTTTTTAGGGTTTTATAGGGTTTTTTTAGGGTTTTCGGGTTTTACAGGGGATTTTAAGGTTTTTAGGGTCTTTTTGAGTTTTTTAGTGTTTTTTAACATTTTTAGGTTGTTTAAGGGTTTTAGAGTTTGAATTGTTTTTATGGGTTTTTAGGTTCCTTTAGGTTTTTAGGTGTTTTTAAGGGTTTCCGGGATTGTTTAGAGTTTTTAGGGTTTTTTACGTTTTCATGGATTTTAGGGGATTTTTAGGATTTTTATGGTTTTGAAAACATAAAAACTCTAAAAAAACACATGAAAACCATAAAAAACCCTAAAAACCATAAAAAAAACCTAAAAACCCATAAAACCCCTAAAAACCATTGAAAACGATAAAGACCATTAAACCTTGTAAAAATCCTAAAAACCATAAAAACCTTGAAACCCCCAAAAAACCTATAACCCACTAAAAACTCTAAAACCCTTCAAATCCCTAAAAATGTTAAAAAAACTCTAAAAAATACTACAAAATTCAAAAGAAACTTGAAATCCCAAAAGACCCCAAAAACTCTAAAAAACCCCAAAAAACCCTCAAAATCAATAAAAACCCTAAAAAACATTAAAACTATAAAAACCTAAAAAACCCATGAAAATCCATAAAAATGTAAAAAACTATAAAACCCTGAAAATCCCTGAAAACTATAAAACCCCTTAAAACCATAAAAAATCCTAAAACACAAAAAACCATAAAACCCTAAAAAATCGATGAAAACTATAAAAACCCCTAAAAACATTAAAAAAATCCTAAAACACAAAAAATACCCAAAAACGGCCAAAAATTATAAACACCTTTAAAACCCACAAAAATGTTTAAAATCCCTAAAAAACCTTAAAAACCCTAAAAAACTCAAAAAAAACCCCGAAAACCCCCAAAAGTCCCTAAAACCCTACAAACCCTAAAACCCCCCAAAAACCCAAAAAAATATATAAAAACCCTAAAAACCACTAAAAACACATGAAAATGTAAAAAACCCTAAAAATCCTTAAAAACCCCTAAAAGCCATTAAAACCACTACAAACCTTAAAAACCCCTAAAAACTATAATTACCCTAAAAAACCACTAATAAAATAAAAAACCCTTAAAACCCTTAAAAATGTTAAAAAACTCTAAAAACATTAAAACCCCTAAGACACTCAAAAATAACAAAAAAACCCCAAAAGACACTAAAAACCTTTAAAAACCCTTAAAACCCCTAAAAACCTAAAACCCCATTAAACCTTCAAAATCTCTAAAAACCCTAAAAACCATAAAAATCTTAAAAAACCCCTAAAAATCCATGAAAAAGTAAAAAACCCTAAAAACCCTAAAAATCACTAACAACTATAAAACCCCTTAAAACCCCTAAAACGTTAAAAAACTCTAAAAAAGCTTTAAAAACCTAAAAAATCAAACAACCCTAAAAACCCAAAAGACCCTAAAAACCCTAAAACCACATGAAAAACCCTAAAAACCACAAAATCCATAAAACCCAAAAAACCCAAAAAACCAAAAAACCCATAAAATCCAAAAAAATAACTAAAAATTCATGAAAACGTAACAGACCCTAAAAACCCTAAAAACCCCCTGAAAACCATATAAACTCCTAAAACCTTTAAAAATACTAACTCTAAAAACCCATTAAACCCTAAAAAGTTCAAAAAATCTAAAAAACATTAAAAACTCTAAAAACCCTAAAAACCAAAAACCCCTAAAAGCCCCCTAAAACCTATGAAAAATCCTAAAAACCTTCAAAAACACTAAAAAAACTGGAACCCCCCTAAAAATCTATGAAAATATACAAAACCCAAAAAACCCTAAGAAACCCCTAAAAACCATAAAAGTAACTAAAAACCATAAAAATCCAAAAAACTCAAAAAACCCTAAAAACCCACTAAAACTCAAAAAACACTTAAAACTCCTCCAAATGTTTAAAAAATATAAAAAAACATTAAAAGCCTAAGAAAACAAAAAACCCTAAAAACCCAAAAGACCCTAAAAACCCAGAAAAACACTAAAACCCCCTGAAATACCTTAAAAAACATCAAAATCCACAAAAACCCTAAAAGCATTCAAACCATCAAAATCTTAAAAATCCCTTAAAAATACATGAAATTGTAAAAAAACCCAAAAAATCCCCTTAAAACTATAGAAACCCCTAAAAACCTTAAAATCTTAAAAACCCATAAAAACCCTAAAAACCATTGAATACACTAAAAACCCTTAAACCCCCTAAAAGCGTTAAAACTCTAAAAAACAATAAAAACAATAAAAAACTCAAAAGACCCTAAAAACCCCTTAAAATCGTAAAAATCCTAAATCACCCTAAAAACCCTAAAAAATACTAAAAAACATTAAAAACCCCCAAAACTGAAAAAACCCTAAAAACCCATTGAAAACTCTAAAACCCCTAAAAATCCCTAAAAATGTTAAAAGCTCTAAAAACCTTAAAAACCCTAAAAAACTCAAAAAACCCTAAAAACCCCAAAAGACCCCGCAAAACACTAAACCACTGAAAAACAATTAAACCCTCAAAATTGTAAAAAAAACCATAAAAAACCCATAAAATTTATGAAAATATAAAAAACCCTAAAAACCCTTGAAAACCATAAAAATCCCTAAAAACTTTAAAAACCGATAAAAACCAAAAAAACCCACAAAAAATTTAAAAACCTTTAAACCCCCTAAAAATGTTAAAAATCTCTAAAAGACCTTAAAACCCCCCTAAAAACACAAAAAAATCCTAAAACCCCCAAAGGAACCTAAAAACCCAAAAACCCCTCAAAAACCCTAAAAGCCCACAGAATCCCTAAAAACCTTAAAAACCCTGAAATCCATAAAATCCTAAAAAGCCCCTACAAACCTTAAAAAACCTTAAAAACCCATAAAAACCCTGAAAGCCCCCTAAAACTATAAAAACCCCTACAAACCATAAAAAACCTTAAAAACCCATAAAAACCCTTAAAACCCCCAAAAATGTTAAAAAAACTCTAAAAACATTTAAAATCCTAAAAAACTCAAAAAAACCTTAAAAACCCAAAAAGACCCTAAAAACCATGAAAACCCATAAAAACCACTGAAAAACCCTCAAATCCCTAAAAATCCAAAAAAACCCCTAAAAGCCATAAAATCCTAAAAAGCCCTTAAAGATCCATGATAACGTAAAAACTCCTAAAAATCCAAAAAAAATCACTAACAACTAACCCTTAAAACCCATAAAAATGTCAAAAACTCTATAAAACCTTAAAAACCCTAAATAACTCAAAAGAAACCTAAAAACCCAAAAAATCCTAAAACCCCTAAAAACCCTAAAAACCAAAAACCCCCTTAAAACGTCAAAAACCCAAAAAACCATAAAAACCACAAAAATACTAAACCCCCTAAAAATATATGAAAATGTAGAAAAAGCCTAAAACCTTTAAAACCCTTAAAAGGCACTAACAAAAATAAAAACCCTTAAACCCCCTAAAAATGTTAAAAAACTAAAAAAACCTTAAAACCCAAAAAGACCCTAAAACCCTAAAACTCTTAAAAACCCTAAAACCCCCAAAAAAACCCCAAAATTCATAAAACCCCTAAAAACCCTAAAAAACCCTAAAAATCCAAAAAAACCACTAAAAATCCATGAAAACATAAAAAATCTTAAAAACTAAAATCCCCCAAAAAACCATAAAAACCCCTAAAAACCTTTAAAAACCCTAAAAACCAACTAAAAACTCCAGAAACCTTTAAAACCTCTAAAAAGGTTAAAAAACTCTAAAAAACCTTAAAAGCCCAAAAAAACTCAAAAAATTCCTAAAAAGCCAAAAATATCCTAAAAGCCATGAAAAACCCTAAAACCCCTAAAAATCCTAAAATCCTTCAAAAATAATAAAAAACATAAAAAATCTCTAAAATATATGAAAGTAAAAACCCATAAAAACCTTAAAAATCCCTAAAAACCAAAACTACAGCTAAAAACCTTTAAAAACCCTAAAACCCCCAAACACCCTAAAACCCACTAATAACTCTAAAACCCCTTAAAACCCCCTAAAATGTTAGAAAACTCTAAAAAACCTTAAAAACCTTAAAACACCCAAAAAAAACCCTAAAACCAAAAAAACCCTAAAAACTTTGGAAACCCCTAAATTCCCTAAAAAACCGCTAAAAAATCCTATAAACCTTCAAAATCCTTAAAACCCCTAAAAACCTCAAAACCATAAAAATCCTAAAAATTCATGAAAATGTAAAAAACCCTAAAATCTCTAAAAAAACTTGAACCCCCTAAAAACGTTAAATAACTCTAAAAACCCTAAAAATCCTAAAGAACTCAAAAAGACTGTAAAAACAACAAAAACCCCTGAAAACCCCCAAAAAACCTAAAACCCCCTAAAACCCAAAAAAATCCACAACAAACTTGAAAACCCCCCAAAGCCCCCAAAAAACCCAAAAACCACTAAAAAATCTAAAAACCTTTTAAATTCCTAAAATGTTTAAAAACTCTAAAAAACCTTAAAGACACTATAAAACTCAAAAAAATACCCTAAAACCCCTAAAAAGAACTTAAAAAACTTGAAAATCCCAAAAAATTGTAAAAAACCCTAAAATCATTAAAAACTTAAAAATCCTAAAAATTACTAAAAGCTCTAAAAATCCTTAATACCCCAAAAAAAGTAAAAAAATTTGAAAAACTTAAAACCCTAAAAAACTCAAAAAACACATAAAAACCCCTGAAAACCCCTGAAAAACACTAAAACCCTAAAAAAACCCTAAAAATTATAAAAAACCCTAAAACCATGAAAAACCCCTAAACACCATGAAAACCAATATATACCTTAAAACCCTAAAAAGCCAAAAAAGCTCTAAAAACCCACTAAAAACTCTAAAAACCCTTAAAACCCCTAAAAATGATAAAAAACTCTAAAACGCCTAAAAACACGAAAAACCACAAAAAAACTTCAAAACAAAAAACACCCTAAAAACCCTGAAAACCCCAAAAAACCTTAAAAAACCAAAAAACCCATAAAAATCGTAAAAAAATTTGAAAACTCTAAAACCTTAAACCCCTAAAAACATTAAAAAACTCTAAAAATCATAAAAATCCTAAAAAACTCAAAAAGACTGTAAAAACCCTGAAAACCTAGAAAACCCCCTAAAAGCCCAAAAAACATTAAAAATCTTGAAAAACCCTAAAAATCCAAAAAACAAACAAAAAAACCACTAAAAACACTAAAAACCATTTAATCCCAAAAAACATAAAAACACTAAAAACCCATAAAACCCCTAAAAACATAAACAAATCGTAAATATACAAAAACCCTAAAAACACTAAAAACCCAAAACCCCTTAAAAATCTTAAAAACCCTCAAAATCCCAAAAAAACCCTAAAAAGACCTAAAAACCATAAAAACTATAAAACCCATAAAAATCCATTAAAATGTAAAAAGCCCTAAAAACCCTGAAAACCCCCTGAAAACCATAAAAACCCCTATAAACCTTATAAAACACTTAAACCCATAAAACCCATAAAACCCATAAAACCCAAAAAACCACTAAAAACTCCAAAAATCATTAAAACCCTTAAAAACCTTAAAAATATCTAAAAAACCTTTAAAACCTTAAAAACTAAAAAAACCCCTAAAATCCCAAAAGACCATAAAAACCCTAAAAAACCATAAAATCCATTGAAACCGTAAAAAAACTGAAAATCCCTAAAAGCCCTGAAAACCATAAAAATCCAAAAATCCCCTAAATACACATGAAAACTTAAAAATTCATAAAAACCATAAAAACCCCCTAAAAACCATAAAATCCCTACAAACATGAAAAACCCATAAAAACCACTAATTCCCACAAAACCCCAAAAAACTTTAAAAAACTCTAAAAACATTCAAAACCCTAAAAAACTCAAAAAAACCGAAAAAACCCAAGAAACCCTAAAAGCCCTGAAAAACCCTAAAAACCCTGAAAATCCCTGAAAATCCCTAAAAACCATAAAAACCCTAAAAACGCCCTAAAAATCCATGAAAATGTAAAAAAAACCATAAAACCCCATAAAAATCCTAAAAAGCAATAACAACTATAAAAACCCTCAAACCCCCTAAAAATGTTAAAAAACTCTAAAAACCTTTAAAACCTTAAAAACTAAAAAAAACCCTAAAAACCCAAAAAGTCTTTTAAACCCTAAAAACCCTTGAAAAACCCTAAAAATCTCAAAATCCCTAAAACCCCTAAAAACTCTAAAAACCATAAAAATCCTAAAAAACCCCTCAATATCCATGAAAAAGTAAAAAACCCTAAAAACCACTCAAAACCTTTAAAAACCTTAAAAACCCTAAAGACCACTAAAAACTCTAAAAACCATTAAAACCCCTAAAAAAGTCAAAAAACTCTAAAAAACCTTAAAACCATAAAAAGCTCAAAAAACACTAAAAACCCTAAAAGACCCTAAAAGCCATGAATAACATTAAAACCCCTAAAAAACCCTATAACCCTAAAAAATAATAAAAAACCTAACCCCAAATCCCTGAAAATGTAAAAAAACCCAAAACCCTAAAAACCCCCATGAAAACCCTAAAAACCACTAAAAACCATAAAAAGCAATAAAAACTAAAAAACCACTAAAAACTATAAAAACACTTAAAACGTTAAAAAAACTCTAAAAACCTTAAAACCCATAAAAACAGAAAAAACCCAAAAATATCAAAAAGTCCCTAAAACCCTAAAAAAACCTAAAAACCTTCAAAATCCCTAAATCCCTAAAAAACCCTCAGAATGATAAAAATCCTTGAAATTCCCTAAAATACTTGAAAACTTAAAAAACATTAAAAACTAAAAAAACCATAAAAAACCCTAAAAATCTAAAAACCTAAAAACCGATAAAAACCCTAAAAACCATTGAAAACTCTAAAAACCCTTAAACCCCCTAAAATGTTAAAAAAATCTAAAAAACCATAAAACCCTAAAAAATATAAAAGATCCTAAAATCCCTAAAACCCCCATGAAAACCCCTAAAACCACAAAACCCCGAAAAACCTTGAAAAAATGAAAAACCCAAAAAAAACCCTAAAACCCACTAAAACCCCTTAAAACCCCTTAAAACTATAAAAAAAAATCAAAAAACCTTTTAAACCCTAAAAACTAAAAAAACCCCTAAAAACCTAAAAAGACCACAAAAACCATAAAGAAACACTAAAACCATAAAATCCATGAAAAATTCTAAAAACCCACAAAATCTCTATGAACCCTGAAAAACCCAAAAAACCATAAAAACCTAAAAAACACTTAAAATCCATTAAAATGTAAAAACCCTTAAAAAACCTCAAAACCCCCAGAAAACCATAAAAACCCAAAAATACATAAAAACCCGAAAAACCCATAAAAATGTTTAAAATATCTAAAAACCTTAAAATCATAAAAAACACAAAAAACCCTAAAAACCTTAAAAGTCCCTAAAAACGCTAAAACCCTTGAGAACCCATAAAAACCATCAAAATCACTAAAACCCCTAAAAAATCCTAAGATGGGAGATGGCGGAAGGAGGAACGGGACCCCCCTCGGTCCATGGGAAGGATCAAGAGGTTGTTCCGAATTATGGAGGGAACTTCGCTAACCCAGTCAGCCATGGCGAGCTTTTTCGTTTCTGTAATCCTTCCATGGCGAACCCAGCTCCTCCTACTTACTCACGGCCGCAAGTGGTGAGCAGGAATTTTGCGGAAGTGGTGAGGTCAGCTGCATCGCTATCCTTCACTGATTTTGAGTCTCCTTCCCCTGGAAGAATTATCCGGAAGGGGCGCATTGCCCACGTTGCTGAAAACAGAGAGGCGGTTGAGGAGCGGGTGAGCTTGTGTCGTTTCTCCATCATTGCCAGGGTTCTGGTCCCGAAAGGGGAAAAATTATGGAAATTTGATAATCTTGCGAGTCGTATCTCTGAGGCTTGGGGTTTCAATGACTGGAAGATGACTGCAATGGGGCGCGGTTTCTATCATGTGGTGTTCCCCACTGACGAACTGAAAAGGAAGGCCTGGAGCTTTGGATCGATTTCCCTTAAGCCGGGACTCCTCAGAATACAAGAATGGGACAGAAACTTTGATCCAGCAAATGTGAAAAATACCTTTACGCAAGTGTGGATTTGCAAATGCATTTGAATTGGCTTTACTGGCATCCCAGAATCTTATGGGATATTGCCTCTGCGGTTGGTTTCCCCATTCGCATTGACAAAGAGACTGATAATCCACTGTACGGGCACTATGTAAGGGTGCTTGTTGATATTGACTTGGCGAGTACACTCGACGAAGAGGTAGTTCTCACCACAATTGATGATACCTTGAACCTGGAAATACAATATGAGAGGAGGCCCAAGTTTTGATCCACCTGCAAATTCATAGGCCACTCGTTCGCTGAATGTAGGAGGTCTAGAATCTGTGGCGTTTGCAAGCAGCAAGGGCATGTGGAACCCGACTGTCGGAGCAAGAAGGTGAAGGGAAAGGGGATAATTTCTGAATCAATGCAGCAGCCCTTGGAAACTCTGAACCGGGGCGTGCTATGGGAAACAATGTGGTGGCCGAAGCTCCAGTCGGGATGGCCAATGGAGATAGGGATAATGTAGAGGCAGTGAGGGCTGATAGGGCATCTACCTATAAGGATGTCACTGCGCCTCCTGGGCTTGTTAACAGTGTTCCCCCCACAGGGTCAACTCAAGACATGTGTCCATCGATCCAGGCTATAACTCACAAGGAGTCCACCTGTGCTGATCTCAGCAAGATGGTGGAGAGTGGGGCGGCTCCCTCTGGTGGTGGGACTGTGTCACAGCCAGCCCTTGCACAGATAGAAGTGGACGGTCTGGAGAATCCATCAGCCCCAGCAAGGACTGTACATGGACCGAGCTGCTTGGCAAACACGCGGGATTCCAGTGTTCCTGTTGGGAATGTGGCAGTGCCACTGGAAGCTAAGGATGTGGTGGGTGAGCCTGATATGAATGTTCCTCCCACTGAGTCATCACAGGCCATGTGCCCATCGTTCCGCATCATAACTGAGTCCATAATCTCGGATCCTAGCACGTTTGTGGAGAGTGGGGCTGCTCCCACTGGCGGTGGTACTGTGGCACAGACAGCCCCTGCTCATGTGGAGGGTGATGTGAGTGGACATCTCTCTAAGTTAGGGCAGGGTGATTCTGCTCTGGTCCCAGGACAAGTGGAGATATTGGCTGGGCACAGTATTCCAAGTAATAGTGCATCACCCCCTCCTACTCTGCTGGAGAGTCCTGTGCATGAACCTGCACTGGATCAGGGAGATGGAACCGTGCAGGAGGTGAACACGTGCACAGATATTGTTGGGATACTGGAGCAACATGATGATGCCCAGCAGGATCGGAGTGGGGATTTCACTCCAGTCTCATGTAAGGTTGCTAGAAGGACTTCCAATTTCCAGCCTCCTAAAGGGCTCTGTGCCACCAACAGGTTCACTCCACTCTCTGGCAGATTCTGGGCTAATGAGGGGGGTAATGAGCAAGGTCATGAAGAAGGAGCCAATGGGTCTGCGAACTGTGGAACTCCGAATGAGACTCAGGTGTGTGAGAATGTGTATGAACACATGAAGAAGCCAGTTGGCAGGCCTCCCAAGAATAAGGGCAGGAAAGGAAAAGGGAAAGAAACTGACCTCACATCCAACAAGAAGCAACCTCCTGCTGGGGGTGGGAAAAACTCTTCTCAATGAAGATCATGTTCTGGAACTGCAGAGGGCTGGGAAATATTCCAACGACCCATGCCCTTAAACATTTAATTTCAGCCAAAAATCTGATGCTTCTAGGGATTGCAGAACCTATGAATAGCTTTGACAGCTGGAAGGGCCTTAACTGGCAGAAGTTTGGTTACTCTCTTGTTGTGCACAACAACATTAAGAGTGGTGCGGAGACTCTTTGGGTCCTCAAACATGATTGTATTCAAGTGGTATCTGTTGAGAGAAGACCACAAATCATCTCCCTATGGATCTAGATTCATGACTCCTTATATACATTTTCTTTTGTCTATGTCTCATGTGTTTACACTAGGAGAAGGCAACTATGGAGTGATATGATGAGTATCAGTCAACACGATCATTACAACTGGGTTGCTGTTGGTGATTTTAATATGGTGCTGAGGCCAGATGAAAGGATTGGATCATCTTTCTCACGTATTGCTGTAGAGGAATTCTCCTGCTATATTGATTAGTGCAATCCGGTGGAACTCCCTGTTGTGGGTGATCGCTTCACATGGGGAAGGTACACCATAAAGGGGAGGCAAGCAAGTAAATTGGATAGATGTTTTTTCCAAATCAATGATAGCAGGTCCTCAGTTGTGATGTCTGCCTCTACTCTCCCTAAGTTCAACTCGGATCACAATCCCTTGATGCTTGAGATCAATGATAGCACCTGCAGGTCCTCTCCTTTGCCCTTCAAATTCAACAATGCCTGGCTCACCATGCCTGGATGTAGGGAAGTGATTGTTGATGGGTGGAGCAGCACTTTTCATGGCAGCCCACATTATGTGGTGGCGACAAAGCTCAAACGAATAAAGAGTCTTCTTAAAAAATGGAGTAAGATCTCTTTCTCCAAGCTCGACGATGACATCATGGATGCTGAATCCCAGCTTTCTCACTGCCAAATTGATGACCAGCAGCGACTTACCCCATCTAGCGAAGAAATGCAGCTCCACTTGAAGCTGAATGAGCTTTTGGCTCTTAAAGAGAAGCTGGCTAGAAATCAATTTAGAGTGGCTTGGCTCAAGGAAGGAGATAGTAATTCCAAATTCTTTCATCATCTTCACAGGGAGAAAAAATCAAAGAAATCTATAGATGTCATACGAGTTAATGGGGTCTCCTTTTCAACTGAGAATGAAATATCTGATGTTGTGGTTAATCACTTTAAAGCACTTTATAATGATGGAGGGCATGAGCAGACACCCAGTCTCTTTGGATCTATTGTTCCTTGTATTAACGAGCTACAGAATAAGCAGCTTACTGATGCACCACTTGAGGAAGAAGTCAGATCTGCTCTCTTTTCTCTGAACATGGACAGCACTCCCGGTCCGGATGGATTCACTAATAAGTTCTTTATGTTCTATTGGGATATTATTCATGTGGAGATCACTAATGTTTTCAGGGAATTTTTTATCTTCTACTCCATTCCCCATGGAACGAACTCCAACTTCCTTGCTCTACTACCAAAGAGAGAGAATGTCATGGACATTGGGGACTTTCGTCCGGTGGCGATTGGCAATACCATTCCTAAGATAATAAGTAAAATTCTGGCGACCAGATTGGGGAAGATTGTTGGTGGGATAATCACGCCAAACCAATTCGAGTTTGTCCCAGGACGCAATATTCAGAGTTGCCTTTACTCTACATCGGAGGGTATTAACATAATGAGGAAATACTCTAAACATGGAAGCTTTGCTATGAAGCTGTACATCTCAAAGGCATTCGATACAATCAAATGGAGCTTTATCTTTACTATTCTCAGCAGGTATGGCTTCTCCACCTCTTTTATAAGGTTGATCCATACTATCCTATCCTGTTCCAAGATTTCTGTTCTTATTAATGGATCCCCTAAGGGGTTCTTTCAATGCTCCCGTGGTGTCCGGCAAGGTGACCCAATTTCTGGACTTCTCTTCGCTCTGGTTGAGGATTACCTGAGCAGATGTATAATTGATCTAGTTCAGGCTGGTTACTATGCCTAGATTAAAGCTGGGAAAGAGCTCTACGTGCCAACTCATCTTCTATATGCGGATGATATTCTCCTTTTTGGGAAGGCTGATTGGCGTACAATATCTTCAATTAAGTCACTTCTACAACATTATGAGAAGGTTTCAGGGCAATCAATTAGTTGGAAAAAGTCCTCTATCATTTTTGGCAATGGGATTTCAGCCCCCAAACAACGCAGGATTGTCAGAAATCTTGGTATCATGAGGGGCTCCCTCCCCCTCATGTACATGGGGGTCCCATTGTTCTGGGGGAGGGTGAAGAGTAGTTACCTGGAGGAAATTTCTCTCAAAATTACCCAGAAACTTGCGAACTGGAAAGGAAAATGCTTATCTCAGGCAGGCAGAATTTGCCTGATCAACTCTGTCATTACATCCATGTTTGTGCATGCGTTCTCCATTTACAGATGGCCGACAAGTCTCATCAAGAGCCTACAGGCAAAAATCAGAAACTTTGCATGGACAGGATGCATAACCAAGAAGAAGCTTGTTTCTGTGGCATGGAAAGAATGCACAAAGCCCATCGAGATGGGTGGGCTGGGCATCAAGGACCTCAGGAAATTCAACGATGCCTTAATTGGCAAATTCACATGGAATCTTTTCAACCCGACTGACATGAGTCCTGACTTCTTGAGGGAAAGATTCAACTCTAAGCTATGTGAGGACTTCCTGGGATTCATCCCCTCATCGGTTTGGACCACAATCAGGTCCTCATATAGGCGCATTATCTCCAATTCGAAATGGGTGGTCTCAAGGCACTCGACCTTGAATTTTTGGAAGACCACCTGGCTGGATAGGCCCATCAGTGAATCTGTCCAGCCACCTCAGGTTTTCAAGCACTGGTCCATTGCTGATCTCAAGGGCAATATGAACGAGATTGAAGGTATCCTGCCGCAGAATATTATCACACAAATACAAAACTACAGTTTTATGGACATGGATTGCCTCATTTGGAAGCCAAATACGGTTGGGATGTTGAGTGTGAAGGAGTTTTACCGGTTTGAATGTGAGCAGGGAATTCAACCCCTTGCTTGGCTCTCTAAATTTCGGAGGCCCTTCATTCCCCCCTCTAGCCAACTGCTGCTGTGGAAAATTTGGAGAAATAGATTTCCAGTTCAAGAGCAATTGAAAAGAGTTGGGTGGTGTTTGGCCTCTGCTTGTCCGATCTGTCTTCAGGATGAGGAAAATCTGCAGCACATTTTTCTTAAGTGCAGGTTGGCTGCAGGTCTTTGGGATCATTTGCAGGGCATGTTCCAGCTGACAATCTGCACGGACAGCACGCTGTCTGCTATTTTCAGCAGTGTCGTTGGCGTGCAATGCAGTCAACAAATTGCCAATCTGCTTCTTGCTGCCACTGCGGCTCTTACTGCTTTTGTGTGGGCAGCTCGGAACAAAGTGGTTTTTGATAATGATGCATGTTGCCTCCGAAATGGTGTGGTGGAAATTCATCAAGCAGTCCATGCGGCGGCTCATATCCAGGATGGTACGATGGCTAATGATATTAAGGACCTTATGGTGTTGAGAACTCTCGGTATTTCTGGAAGATGCCAGAAACCGAAAGACTTTAAATTCATTCGGTGGATTCCACCAATCCCAGAATGGATAAAAGATAATGTGGATGGTGCAAACCTAGGCGCGCCTGGTCTCTCCGGGTGTGGTGGTGTTTTCCGGACGTATAGAGGTTTTGTTAAAGGATGCTTTTATCATTACATTGGGAATGGATGTGCTTATGAAGCGGAGTTATGGGACATGATTAAGGCTGTACAGTTTGCGGTCCACTTCAGGTGGAAGCAGCTTTGGATTGAATCTGACTCGATGTTGGTGGTGGAAGCCCTCAAAATCAAAACAAGGACAATCCCATGGAGGCTCCTCCCACAATGGGTTAACTGTCTGAGAATCTCTCAGGGCATGAACATTATGGTCACACATATATACAGGGAAGCGAACAAGGTGGCGGACATACTCTCCAAGAAAGCAATTGAGGATGGATGTTCCATGTGGTCATTTATTGCACCAGATTTCTGCACTCCTCTTGTGGACTCAGACATGAAGGGTGAATTGCACACTCAGCTGTGCAAACCCTCCTTGTAATGCCTTGTACCTTTATTTTATGTTATTGAATATTGTGGGGCTGGGATCCGCCTGGCCCCAAACCTGTTTTGCCTAAAAAATCCTAAAATCCTAAAAAACCCCTAAAAACACATGAAAATGTAAAAATCCCTAAAAACTTTGAAAAACACCTCAAAACCATAAAAACCCGTACAGACCTTAAAAAACCAGAAAACCCTAAAAACAATAAAACCCCAAAAAACACTAAACACCCTTAAAACACCTAAAAACTTTAAAAACCCGAAAAAACTCAAAAAAAAATCCTGAAAACCCCAAAAGACCCTAAAAATCTTGGAAACCCCAAAACCCCATGAATCCCTAAAAACCCTAAAAACCCTAAAATTGATAAAAATACTAAAAACCCCTAAAAATCCATTAAAATATAAAAAACCCTAAAAATCCATAAAACCCAAAAAACAATAACAACTATAAAAACCCTTAAAACCCAAAAAAACGTTAAAAACTTTAAAAAAAACATAAAAACCCCAAAAAACTAAGAAAACCCTAAAAACACAAAAGACCCTAAAAACCCTAAAACCCCTTGAAAACCCCAAAAAATCTCAAAATCCCTAAAAATCATAAAAAACCCTAATCACCATAAAAATCCTAAAACTTCCCTAAAAATCCATGAAAACAACAAAAACCCTAAAAACCCTAAAAACCCCTAAAAAGCATAAAAATACATAAAAACATTAAAAACCTTCAAAACCCACTCAAAACCCTATAAAACCTTAAAACCCTTAAAAAAGATAAAAAACTCTAAAAAACCTTAAAACCACTAAAAAATTCAAATAACCCTAAACCCCAAAAGACCCTAAAAGCCATGAAAAACCCTAAAACCCTAGAAAAACCCTAAAAAAACCTAAAAATGATAAAAAAACCTAAAAAACCCTGACAATCCATGAAAACATAAAAAACCCTAAAAACCCTTAAAAACCATTGAAAATCATAAAAACAACTAAAAACCATTAAAATCCTAAAAACCCATAAAAACCCTAAAACCACTAAAAACTCTAAAAACCCTAAAAACCCTTAAAAAAGTTAAAAATATCTAAAAACCTTAAAACCCAAACAAAAAAAAACCCCTAAAACTCCAAAAAGACCCTAAAACCCTGAAAAATCCTAACCCCTAAAAAACCCAAAAAACCTTCAAAATTTCTAGAAACCATAAAAATCCACAAAACCATAAAAAAATAAAAATCCCTTAAAAATCCATGAAAACGTAAAAGACAATAAGAACACTAAAAACCCTTGAAAACCATAAAACCCTTAAAAACTATAAAAAACCTAAAATCCCCTAAAAATCTTAAAAACCTAAAAACCCATAAAAACCCTAAAAACCATTTAAAACTCTAAAAACCCATAAACCCCCTAAAAACCATAAAAAACTATAAAAAACCATAAAAACCCTAAAAACTCAAAAAGACCCCCAAAACCTTAAAAACCCTAAAACCACAAAAAAACTCTAAAAATCCTAAAAAACCTTGAAAACCCCAAAAAACCCAAAAAACCTGAAAAACCCGCTATAAAATCTTAAACCCTAAAAATCGCTAAAAACATTAAAAACTCTAAAAAAATCTTTGAAACCCTAAAAACCCATAAAACATAAAAGACCCCAAAAACCCAGAAAAAATCCTAAAAACCCTAAAACCCCTAAAAAAACTCTAAGCCCCTGAAAATCTGTAAAAACCCTAAAAACCCTAGAAATCATAACAACCTAAAAAACCCATAAAAATCCATGAAAATTTAAAGAACCCCCAAACCCTGAAAAACCCCTGAAAACGACAAAAACCCCTCAAAACCTTTAACACACTAAAATCACTAAAAACCCACGAAAAACTCTAAAAACCTTCAAAATCCCTAAATTTTTTAAAAAACACTAAAAACATTAAAAACACTAAAAAATAAAAAAAAACCATAAACCCCAAAAGACCCTAACACCCTAAAGAACCCTAAAAACCCTAAAACCTCCTGAAAACCGTAAAACCCTCAAAATCCCTAAAACCCCAAAAAATACATAAAAACCACAACAGCCATAAAAATCCTAAAAACGCCTTAAAATATGTGAAAACCCCTAAAAACCCTAATCACCATAAAAATCCCTAGAAACCCTAAAAAACACCTAAAACCATAAAAACCAATACAAACCTCAAAGAAACACAAAACATCCATAAAAAATATAAAAACCACTAAAAAAAGTAAAAACCCTTTAAACCCCTAAAAATCCCTAAAAACATTAAAAACTCTAAAAATCCTTAAAAATCCTAAAAAACTAAAAAAACCCTAAACACCCAAAAGACCTTTAAAATCCCTTAAAACCCTAAAATCCTAAAAAACCCTAAAAAGCCCCTAAAAAACCTAAAAATCCCTCAAAACCCAAAAAACAATAAAAATCCTAAAAAACCCCTAAAAATCTATGTTAAAACGTAAAAAAGCATAAAAATCCTGAAAACCCCCTAAAACCCCTAAAAACCCCTAAACAAATTTAAAACCCTAAAACCAATAAAAAATCTCAAAACCCTTAAAACCCCTGAAAAGGTTAAAAAACTCTAAAAAACCTTTAAAACACTAAAAAATCTCAAAAAAAGCCTAAAACCCCAAAATACCCTAAGAGCCATGAAAAATCCTAAAAACCCATGAAAACCCCTAAAAACCCTAAAAAATAATGAAAATCCTAAAAAAGCTGTACAAATCATTAAAGACATAAAAAACCTTGAAAACCCCATGAAAAACATAAAAAACCACTAAAAACCTTAAAAACCCTACAAACCCATAAAAACCCTAAAAACCTACAAAAACTCTAAAAACCATTAAAACCCCTAAAAATGTTAAAAACTCTAAAAACCTTAAAACCCCAAAAAAATGAAAAAAAACCGCAAAAACCCAAAAGACCCCAAAACTCTAAGAACCCTAAAAACCTATGAAAATCCCTTAAAATATTCAAAATCCATAAAAACCCTAAAAAACCCTTAAAACCAAAAAAGTCCTAAAAATCCCATAAAAATCAAAGAAAATGTAAAAATCCCTAAAAACTCTAAAAAACACCTAAAAATCATAAAAACCCATAAGAACCGTAAAAAAACCTAAAACCCATAAAAACCCTAAAAACCATTGAAAACTCTAAAAACCCTTAAACCCCCTAAAAACTTAAAAAAATCTCTAAAAAACCACAAAAACCCTAGAAAGCACAAAGGACCTTAAAAGACCTAAAAACCCCTAAGAGCCCCTAAAAAACCTAAAATCCCATAAATACCCTAAAAACCTTGAAAACCCCCCAAAACCCAAAAAATCACTAAAAATCACTAAAAACTCTTTAAACCCTTAAAATCCATAAAAATATTAAAATAACTCTAAAAAACCTTAAAAAACATAAAAACTCAAAAAAAAACCTAAAATACCAAAAGGACCACAAAAAACCTGAAAAGACCCCAAAATCCATAAATCCCCTAAAAGCCCCTAAATCCCCTAAAACCCCTAAAACCCCTCAAAATCACTAAAAACGCTAAAAAATCATAAAAACCAAAAAACCCCATAAAAATCCATGAAAATGTAAAAAAAACCCTAAGAAACCCCCAAAAACCACAAAATCCCCTAAAAACATTAAAAACCCTAAACCCCTAAAAACCACTTAAAACTCTAAAAACCATTAAAACCTCTAAAAACATTAAAAATATCTAAAAAACCTTAAAAACACTAAAAATGTTTAAAAAAATCTTAAAACCCCCAAGATACCCTAAAAACCATAAAATGCCAAAAAACCATAAAAACCATGAAAATCCTAAAAACCCCCTAAAAACACATGAAACATAAAAAACACTAAAACCCCCTAAAAAGCATAAAAACCCCTAAAAACCTTAAAAGACCCTAAAACCCATAAAAACTGATAAAAACACTAAAAACCCTTAAAACCCCCCAAAATGTTAAAAAACTCTAAAAATTTTAAAAACCCTAAAAAGATAAAAAAACCCACTAAAACTGAAAAAAGACCATAAAAACCCTAAAATCCTTAAAAATCCTAAACCCCCAGAAAATCCCTGAAAATCCCTAAAACCCCAAAAAAACATGAAAAACCACAAAAATGCTATAAACGCCTAAAAATCCATGAAACCTAAGTACCCCTAAAAACCCATAAAAACACTAAAAAAGTACTACAAACTATAAAAACCCTTAAAACCCAAAAAAACGTTCAAAGCTCTAAAAAACCTTTAATACCCCTAAAAAACAAAAAAAACTCTAAAGTCCCAAAAAGACACTAAAACCCCTAAAACCCGTAAAACCCAAAAAACCTTTGAAAACCCTAAAAACCATAAAAATCCCTAAATAACCTAAACAAATCCTAAAAATCCTAAAAAACCCTAAAAATATATGAAAATGTAAAAAATATTAAAAACCCCGAAATCCTCCTAAAGCCATAAACCCCTTAAAACCCTTAAAACCCTAAAAACCAACTGAAAATTCTAAAAACCCATAAAACCCCTAAAACAGTTAAAAAAACTCTAAAAGCCCAAAAAGACCTAAAAAATAATAAAAATCCTAAAAAAACCCCTAAAAATCCATGAAAATGTTAAAATCCTAAAACCCCTAAAAACAAAAAAACCCATTAAAACCATTAAAAACCCTAAAAACCCATAAAACCCTAAAAAACTGAAAACTCTAAAAATTACTAAAACCCCTAATAATGTTAAAAAATCTAAAAAATATTTAAAACATTAAAAAACACAAAAAACCAAAAAAAAATCAAAAAAGAACCTAAAAACCTGGAAAAAACCCTAAAAATCCTAAAAAGCCCTGAAAAACCCTAAAAGCCATTGAAAACTCCAAACCCCTTAAACCCCCTAAAAATGTAAAAAATCTAAAAAACTACAAAACCCTAAGAAATCAAAAAGACCCTAACTACCTTAAAACCTCAAAAAACCCCTAAAACCCCAGAAAAACCCTAAAATACCCTAAAAACATTGAAAACCAACCAAAACCCAAAAAAACCACAAAACCACTAAAAACGCTAAACACCCTAAAATCCCTAAAAATGTTAAAAACTCTAAAAAACTCTAAAAAACATTAGAAACCATAAAAAACTAAAAAAAACACCAAAAACCCAAAAGACTCCAAAAATTAGAAAAAATCCTAAATACCCGGAAACCCCTGAAAAACACTAAAACCACTCAAAATACCTAAAAACCCTAAAAACCCTTAAAACCCTTAAAACCCCGGAAAACAAAAAACCCTTAAAAACCTTAAAACCCCCTAAAAACCCATAAAAACCCTAAAAAACAACTAAAAACTCTAAAACTCTTTAAAACCTCGAAAAACATTAAAAATCCCTAAAAACCTAAAAAAACCATAAAACCATAAAATCCTAAAAAAACCCCAAAACACATAAAAATATAAAAATGCATAAAAACGATGAAAACCCCCTAAAAATAATAAAAAAAAAACCTTAAAAACCCATAAAAACCTTAAAAACCACTAAAAACACTAAAAACTCTAAAACCCATAAAAATGTTAAAATAATCTAATGATATTAAAAACCCTAAAAATCTCAGAAAAACCCCTAAAAACCCCTAAAAACCATAAAAATCCAAAAAACCTCTAAAATCCATGAAAACGTAAAAACTAACAACTATAAAAACCCTTAAAAATTCTAAAAATATTAAAAAAACTCTAAAGAACCTTGAAAACCCTAAAAACTCAAAACACCCTAAAACCCCAAAAAGACACTAAAAAACCTAAAAAATCCTAAAAACCCTAGAAAAACCATAAAAATCCTCAAAATTCCCCAAAACCCTAAAAAACATAAAAATCCTAAAATCCCCTAAAAATCCACGAAAATGTTAAAAACCCTAAAACCCCCTAAAAACCTTTGAAACTGTAAAAACCACTAAAAACTTTTAAAATAATTAAAACCCCTAAAAAGGTTTTAAAACTTTAAAAAACCGTAAAACCCTAAAAAATTCAAAAAAACCCTAAGAACCCAAAAAGACCCTAAAAACCATGAAAACCCCTAAAAACCCTCAAAAAAATAAAAAACGTAAAAACCCCTAAAATCCATGAAAACATAAAAAAAAACATGAAAAACCATTGAAAATGATAAGAAACTATAAAAAAACCATAAAACCCCTAAAAACTAAAAAACCCTAAAAACCCTAAAAAACCTCAAAACCATAAAAATCCTAAAAATCCCCTAAAAATCCATGAAAACTTAAAAACTCTAAAACCCCCTAAAAACCCCTAAAAACCTTAAAAATACCTTAAAACCCAAAAAAACCATTGAAAACTCTAAAAACCCTTAAACCCCCTAAACGTTAAAAAACTATAAAACCCTAAAAACCCTTGAAAATCCCAAAAAACCCTAAAACTCCCTAAAACCCCTACAACCTTAAGAAACTTGGAAAACACAAAAATCCTAAAAAAACCTTAAAACTAATAAAAACTCTAAAAATCCTTAAAATCCATAAAAATGTTAACAAACACTAAAAAAATAAAAAAACTAACAAAAATAGTAAACACTAAAAACCCAAAAAGTCCCCAAAAACCCTGAAAAACCCCAAAAGCACTAAAAACTGTAAAAATCCATCAAAACCATAAAAACCTAAAAACCCATAAAAATCCATGAAAATGTAAAAATCCACTGAAAACCATAAAAACCCCTAAAAACCTTAAAAGCCCCTAAAACCCATAAAAACCATAAAAATCACTAAAATCTCTATAAACATTTTAAACCCCTAAAAACATTATAAATATCTAAAAAACATTTAAACCCCTAAAAAACTTAATAAAAACCCAAAAAACCATAAAAATACTAAAACACCCTCAAAAACCTAAAACCCCCAAAATCCTTGAAAACCCTAAAAAACCCTAAAACCCATAAAAATCCTAAAAAACCACAAAAAACTCATGAAAACATAAAAAACCCTGAAAACCCTGAAAAATGCCTAAAAACCAAAAAACCCCTACAAATCTTAAAAACTCCTAAAAACCCAATAAAGACACTAAAAATTCTAAAAACCCTTAACCCCTAAAAACATTAAAAAACTCTAAATACTTTAAAAACCATAAAAAAATAAAAAAAAACCCTAAAAATAGAAAATGACCCTAAAAACTCTTAAAAACCCTAAACCCCTAAAACCCCATGAAAAATTCTCAAAATCCTTAAAAAACCTAAAAACCATAAAAAACCTAAAAACCATAAAAAAACCTAAAACCCCCCTAAAAATCCATGAAAACATAAAAAACCCTAAAACGCCATAAAATCCCTAAAAAGAATTCACAACTATAAAAACCCTTAAAACCCATAAAAACATTAAAATACTCTAAAAAACCTTAAACCCCTAAAAACTCAAAAAAACCCTAAAACTTTAAAAGACCATAAAAAACCTAAATACCCCTCAAAACCCTAAAAACCTATGAAAAACCCTAATAACCTCAAAATACCTAAATACCCTAAAAAACCCTAAAACCCATAAACATACCCCCCCCCAAAGAAAATCCTTGAAAATGTAAAAAGCCCTATAAACCCTTAAAACCCCTAAAACCTATAAAAACCCTTAAAATCATTAAAAACCTTTAAAAACCCTAAAAACTTAAAATCCCACTAAAAATATAAAAACCCTTAAAACACATAAAAAAGTTTAAAAACTGTAAGAATCCTTAATAACCCTAAAAACTCAAAAAACCCTAAAATCCCCAAAGACCCTAAAAGCCATGAAAAACCCTAAAACCCTAAAAACCCTTAAAACCAATAAAAATCCTAAAAAAACCCATAAAAATACATGAAAATGTAAAAAACGGTAAAACCCCTTAAAACCGCATGAAAACCTAAAAACTACTAAAAACCTTAAAAAACCATAAAACCCCATAAAAACCTAAAACCCACTAAAAACTATAAAAACCATTAAAACCCCCAAAAATGTTAAAAAAACTCTATGAAACATTAAAAACACTAAAAACATGAAAAAAACCTAATACCCCAAAGACCGTAAAAACTCTAAAAAACCCTAAAACCCCTGAAAAACCCTAGAAACCTTCAAAATCCCTAAAAAATCTAAAAACCCTCAAAACTATAAAAATCCTAAAAATCCCATACAAATCTATGAAAACATAAAAAAACCCTAAAAACTCGAAAACCCCCGTAAAAACCATAAAAACCCTTAAAACCCTTTAAAAACCTAAAAACTCATAAAAACCCTAAAAGCCTTTGAAAACTATAAAAACCCTTAAACCCCCTAAATACATTAAAAACTATAAAAATCCACAAAGACCCTAAAAACTCAAAAAGACCCAAAAAACCCAAAAAAACTCATGAAAACCCCTAAAAACCTAAAACCCCCTAAAACCTTAAAACCCCTAAAAACTAAAGCCCCACAAAACCTAAAAAACCCCAAAAATCACTAAAAACTATAATACCCCTTAAAATCCTTTAAAATGTTAAAAAAACTCTAAAAACCCTAAAAACCCTAAAATATCTAAAAAACTCTAAATATCCAAGAAACCCCAAAACCCCAAAAACCACTAAAAACCCCTAAAAATCCTCAAAATCCCTAAAACCCTAAAAAACCCTAAAAACCATAAAAACCTAAAAACCCATAAAAATCAATGACAACGTAAAAAACCGTAAAACCTTGAAAATCCCTAAAAACCATAAAACCCCCTAAAACCCTTAAAAGCACCAAAAACCAACAAAGACCCTAAAAAACCACTAAAACCACTAAAAACCTTTTAACCCCTAAAAAAATTAAATATCTATAAAAAATTCAAAACCCAAAAAAAGTAAAAAAAGCCCCCTAAAAACCCAAAAACAACCTAAAAACTCTAAAAAAAATCTAAAAACCCATAAGAACCCTAAAACCCCTCAAAATCCATAAAAACCCTAAAAATCCCTAAAAAAATAAAAATCCTAAATAATCCATAAAAGTACATGAAAACGTAAAAAATCCCTAAAAACACTGAAAACCCCCTCAAAACCATAAAACCCCTAAAAAACTTAAAACACCCTAAAAACCAACTAAAACCCTAAAATCAACTAAAACACTAAAAACCCTTAAAACCCCTAAAATATTAAAATACTCAAAAAACTTTAAAACCCCTAAAAAACTAAAAAAACAGTAAAAACGCAAAAAGACTCTAAAAACCCTAAAAACCAAAAAACCCCTTTAAACCCTCAAAATTCCTAAAATTCCTAAAAACCATAAAAACCATAAGAATCCTAAAAAACCCCTAAAAATCCATGAAAATGTAAAAAAGCCCTAAAAACCCCTTAAAACACAAAAAAGCAATAACAACTATAAAAACCCTTTAAATCCCTAAAAATGATGAAAAAAAATCTAAACAACCTTAAAAACCCTGAAAAACCAAAAAGACCCTAAAAAATGAAAAAACCTTAAAACCCCCAAAAAAACCTCATAATCCCTAAAAACCCTAAAAATCCTAAAAACCCATAAAAATCCTAAAACCACCTAAAAATCCAAAAAATGTAAATAACCCTAAAAATCCCTTAAATACCATAAAAACACCTAAAAACCTTTAAAACCCCTAGAAACCCACTAGAAACTCAAAAAAACCATAACCCCATAAAGTTTAAAAACTCAAAAAAATCATAAAACCCCTAAAAACTCAAAAAAAACCCTAAAAACCCCAAAAGACCCAAAAAGCCTTAAAAAACCCTAAAAACCTTGAAAACCGTAAAAAATAATAAAAATCCTAAAAACCCCTCAAAATCCATGAAAACATAAAAACCCTAAAAAATTGAAAAAACCCTCAAAACCATAAAAACCACTAAACATTAAAAACCCTAAAACCACTAAAAACTCTAAAAACCACTAAAACCCCTAAAAATGTTAAAAAAACTCAAAAAAAATCTTAAAAACCTAAAAAAAACCCTTAAATCCCAAAAAAACACAAAAAACCCTAAAAAAACCCTAAATACCCCTAAAAACCTTCAAATTCCCTAAATATCCTCAAAACCATAAAAATCCTAAAAATCCATGAAAAAGTAAAAACCACTAAAAACTCTAAAAAATCCCTGAAACCCTTAAAAACACCTAAAAACTTAAAATAACCTAAAAACCCCTAAAAACAATAAAAACCATTCAAACTCTAAAACCCTTAAACAACCTAAAAATGTTAAAAAACACTAAAAACTCAAAAAGACACTAAAAAACCATAAAATCCCCTGTAAAACCTGAAAACCCTAAAAACACAAAAAAACCCTAAAACCCTAAAAACCCAAAAAACCATAAAAAACCTAAAAAACCCCTAAAATCACATGAAAGCATAAAAACCCAAAAAACCCGAAAACCCCCTAAAAATGTTAAAAAGCTCTAGAAACTATAAAAATCCTACAAAACTCAAAAAATCCCTAAAAACACAAAAAGACCCCAAACCCCTGAAAACCCCTAAAAACCCCTCAAAAACCCTAAAAACCATAAAATCCCTAAAAACAAAAAAAGACCCCAAACCCCTGAAAACCCCTAAAAACCCCTCAAAACCCCTAAAAACCATAAAAAACCCTAAAAACCATAAAATTCCTAAAAACCCCTAAAAATCCAAGAAAATGTAAAAAATCCTAAAAACCCATAAAACCCCTAAAAAGCACTGAAACTATAAAAACCCTTAAAACCCCTAAAACGTTAAAAAACTTTAAAAAACTTTTAAAACCCTAAAAAATTAAAAAAACCTCGAAAACCCAAAAATACACTAAAAACTGTAAAAAAAATAAAAACCTCAAAATCCCTAAAAACCCTAAAACCATACAAATAAGAAAAATCCTAAAAATCCCTAAAAATCCATGAAAATGTAAAAAACCCAAAACAACCTAACCTTCCCCCCCTAAAACCATAAAACCCCGAAAAATAACTAAAAAATCTAAAAACCCTTAAAACCTCTAAAAGAGTTTAAAAACCCTAAAACACCCTAAAAACCCTAAAAACACCCTAAAAACCCTAAAAAACTCAACAAAATCCTAAAACCCCTAAAAGACCCTAAAATCCATGAAAACCCTTAAAACCCCTCAAAAGCAATAAAAATCCTAAAAAAATCATAAAAAACCATGAAAATGTAAAAAACCCCTTAAAACCATAAAAACATTAAAAACCCCAAAACCCTAAAAACCACTAAAAACTCTAAAAATCCTGAAAACCCCTAAAAATGTTAAATAACTCTAAAAATTCATAAAAACCATAAAAAACCCTAAAACCCAAAAAAACAACCTAGAGACCCTAAAAATCCCTAAAAACGCAAAAAACCTTCAAAATCCCTAAAAACCCTACAAAACCCTCAAACCCACTAAAATCTTAAAAATCCCCTAAAAATCCATGAAGACATAAAAGCCCTGAGAAACTCCAAAAACCCCTAAAACCCATAAAGACACCCCAAAACCATTAAGAAACCTAAAAACCCATTAAAACCTTACAAACCATTGAAAACTCTAAAAAACCATGAAAACCCTAAAAACTTAAAATGCCCCTAAAGACATTAACCCCCCCCCCCCAAAACCCCCAAAATACCATAAACCTTCTAAAAACCCTAAGAATATTAAAAACCCACAAAAACCCAAAAAACCTAAAAAAACCTCTAAAACCTCTAAAAACACTTAAAATCCCTAAAATCATTAAAAAACTCTAAAAACCTTAAAATCCCTAAAAATAAAAAAAACCCTAAAACCCAAAAAGACCAAAAAAAACCATAAAACGCCAAACCCTTAAAAAACCCTCAAAATACCTAAAAACCCTAAAATCCATAAAAGCCTAAAAACCCATAAAAATCAATAAAAATGTAAAAAGCTTTAAAAACCCTGAAAAACCCTTGAAAACCATAAAACCCCAAAAAACCTTAAAAACCCTAAAACTCATAAAAACCCTAAAAACCCACTAAAAACTCTAAAAACCATTAAAACTTTTAAAACATTAAAAATCTCTAAAAATCCTTTAAAACCCTAAAAACTCAAAAAACCACATAAAAACCCCAAAAAACCGTTAAAATCCCTAAAAACCCTCAAAATCCCTAAAAACCCTAAAACAATAAAAAACCTAAATAACCCCTAAAAGCACATGAAAATGTAAAAATCCCTAAAAACCTTGAAAACCCCTACAAACCACTAAAAACACTAAAAACCCTTAAGCCTCCTTAAAATGTTAAAAACTCTAAAAACTCTAAAAACCCTAAAAAACGCAAAAACCCCCAAAAAGGCCCTAAAACCCCTAAAACACCTAAAACACTTAAAACCCTTTGATAACCCCTCAAAATCACTGAAAACCCTAAAAACCCTAAAAACATAAATATCCAAAAAAATCCCATAAAATTCCATGAAAACAAAAAAACCCAAAAACTCTAAAAACTCCTAGAAACCATAAAAACCCCTTAAAAACCTGAGAGAAACCGAAAAACACATAAAAATCCTCGAAATCATTGAAAACTCTAAAAACACTTAAACAGCCTAAAAACATTAAAAAACTTTAAAAACCATAAAACCCTAAAAAATTCAAGAAGACCCTAAAACCCTAAAAACTCCAGAAAATCCCCAAAACACTATAACCCCTAAAAAACTAAAAATAACCCAAAAAATTTGAAAAACCCTAAAAACCCAAAAAAAACCCTAAAAACCACTAAAAACATAAAAAACCCTAAAATCCTTAAAAAACCTAAAAATGAATAAATACCCAAAAAACCCACAAAAAACTCTAAAAATCTTTAAAACTCCTAAAAACATTAAAAATCTCTGCAAACCCTTTAAACCCTAAAAAAATAAAAAAAAACCCCTAAAAACCCAAAAGACCCTAAAGCCCCCTCAAAAATCCAAAAAACACTCAAAATCACTAAATACCCTAAAAACCCTAAAATTCATAAAAATCATAAAAAAACCCTTTAAACATATGAAAATGTAAAAATCCCTAAAAACCGTGAAAGACCCCTAAAAATAATAAAAAACCCTAAAAATCATAAAAACTTATAACCCTAAAACCACTAAAAACACTAAAAACCCTTAAAACCCATAAAAAGGACAAAAAACTTTTAAAACTTTAAAAACCCTAAAAAACTCAACAAAAACCCAAAAATACCAAAAAGACACTAAATACCATGAAATTCCCTAAAATCCCTATAAACCCTAAAACCCATGAAGACCACACAAAATCCATAAAATGCCTAAAAACCCTAAAAACTATAAAAATCCTAAAAAACCAAAAAATCCATGAAAACAGTAAAGCCCATAAAAAACACTAAAAAATCACAAACAACTATAAAACACTTAAAACGTTAAAAAAACTCTAAAAACCTTAAAACCCATAAAAACAGAAAAAACCCAAAAATATCAAAAAGTCCCTAAAACCCTAAAAAAACCTAAAAACCTTCAAAATCCCTAAATCCCTAAAAAACCCGCAGAATGATAAAAATCCTTGAAATTCCCTAAAATACTTGAAAACTTAAAAAACATTAAAAACTAAAAAAACCATAAAAAACCCTAAAAATCTAAAAACCTAAAAACCGATAAAAACCCTAAAAACCATTGAAAGCTCAAAAAACCCTTAAACCCCCTAAAATGTTAAAAAAATCTAAAAAACCATAAAAACCTAAAAAATATAAAAGATCCAAAAATCCCTAAAACCCCAATGAAAACCCCTAAAACCACAAAACCCCGAAAAACCTTGAAAAAATGAAAAACCCAAAAAAACCCCTAAAACCCACTAAAACCCCTTAAAAGCCCTTAAAACTTTAAAAAAAATCAAAAAACCTTTTAAACCCTAAAAACTAAAAAAACCCCTAAAAACCTAAAAAGACCACAAAAACCATAAAGAAACACTAAAACCATAAAATCCATGAAAAATTCTAAAAACCCACAAAATCTCTATGAACCCTGAAAAACCCAAAAAACCATAAAAACCTAAAAAACACTTAAAATCCATTAAAACGTAAAAACCCTTAAAAAACCTCAAAACCCCCAGAAAACCATAAAAACCCAAAAATACATAAAAACCTGAAAAACCCATAAAAATGTTAAAAATATCTAAAAACCTTAAAATCATAAAAAACACAAAAAACCCTAAAAACCTTAAAAGTCCCTAAAAACGCTAAAACCCTTGAGAACCCATAAAAACCATCAAAATCACTAAAACCCCTAAAAAATCCTAAAATCCTAAAAAACCCCTAAAAACAAATGAAAAATGTAAAAATCCCTAAAAACTTTGAAAAACACCTCAAAACCATAAAAACCCGTACAGACCTTAAAAAACCAGAAAACCCAAAAAACAATAAAAACCCAAAAAACACTAAACACCCTTAAAACACCTAAAAACTTTAAAAACCCGAAAAAACTCAAAAAAAAATCCTGAAAACCCCAAAAGACCCTAAAAATCTTGGAAACCCCAAAACCCCATAAATCCCTAAAAACCCTAAAAACCCTAAAATTGATAAAAATCCTAAAAACCCCTAAAAATCCATTAAAATATAAAAAACCCTAAAAATCCATAAAACCCAAAAAAATAACAACTATAAAAACCCTTAAAACCCAAAAAAACGTTAAAAACATTAAAAAAACTTAAAAAACCCAAAAAACTAAGAAAACCCTAAAAACACAAAGGACCCTAAAAACCCTAAAACCCCTTGAAAACCCCAAAAAATCTCAAAATCCCTAAAAATCATAAAAAACCCTAATCACCATAAAAATCCTAAAACTTCCCTAAAAATCCATGAAAACAACAAAAACACTAAAAACCCTAAAAAAACCCTAAAAAGCATAAAAATACATAAAAACATTAAAAACCTTCAAAACCCACTCAAAACCCTATAAAACCTTAAAACCCTTAAAAAGGTAAAAAACTCTAAAAAACCTTAAAACCACTAAAAAATTCAAATAACCCTAAACCCCAAAAGACCCTAAAAGCCATGAAAAATCCTAAAACCCTAGAAAAACCCTAAAAAACCTAAAAATAATAAAAAAAAACCTAAAAAAACCCTAACAATCCATGAAAACATAAAAAACCCTAAAAACCCTTAAAAACCATTGAAAATCATAAAAACAACTAAAAACCTTTAAAATCCTAAAAACCCATAAAAACCCTAAAACCACTAAAAACTCTAAAAACCCTTAAAACCCTTAAAAAAGTTAAAAATATCTAAAAACCTTAAAACCCAAACAAAAAAAACCCTAAAACTCCAAAAAGACCCTATAACCCTGAAAAATCCTAACCCCTAAAAAACCCAAAAAACCTTCAAAATTTCTAGAAACCATAAAAATCCACAAAACCATAAAAAAATAAAAATCCCTTAAAAATCCATGAAAACGTAAAAGACACTAAGAACACTAAAAACCCTTGAAAACCATAAAACCCTTAAAAACCATAAAAAACCTAAAATCCCCTAAAAATATTAAAAACCTAAAAACCCAAAAAAAACCCTAAAAACCATTTAAAACTCTAAAAACCCATAAACCCCCTAAAAACCATAAAAAACTCTAAAAAACCATAAAAACCCTAAAAACTCAAAAAGACCCCCAAAACCCTAAAAACCCTAAAAACCCTAAAACCACAAAAAACTCTAAAAATCCTAAAAAACCTTGAAAACCCCAAAAAACCCAAAAAACCTGAAAAAACCGCTATAAAATCTTAAACCCTTAAAATCCCTAAAAACATTAAAAACTCTAAAAAAATCTTTGAAACCCTAAAAACCCATAAAACTTAAAAGACCCCAAAAACCCAGAAAAAATCCTAAAAACCCTAAAACCCCTAAAAAAACTCTAAGCCCCTCAAAATATGTAAAAACCCTAAAAAACCCTAGAAATCATAACAACCTAAAAAACCCATAAAAATCCATGAAAATTTAAAGAACCCCAAAACCCTGAAAACCCCTGAAAACGACAAAAACCCCTCAAAACCTTTAAAACACTAAAATCACTAAAAACCCACGAAAAACTCTAAAAACCTTAAAAATCCCTAAATTTTTTAAAAAACACTAAAAACCTTAAAAACACTAAAAAATAAAAAAAAACCATAAACCCCAAAAGACCCTAACACCCTAAAGAACCCTAAAAACCCTAAAACCTCCTGAAAACCGTAAAACCCTCAAAATCCCTAAAACCCCAAAAAATCCATAAAAACCACAACAGCCATAAAAATCCTAAAAACGCCTTAAAATATGTGAAAACCCCTAAAAACCCTAATCACCATAAAAATCCCTAGAAACCCTAAAAAACACCTAAAACCATAAAAACCAACACAAACCTCAAAGAAACACAAAACATCCATAAAAACCATAAAAACCACTAAAAAAAGTAAAAACCCTTAAAACCCCTAAAAATCCCTAAAAAACATTAAAAACTCTAAAAATCCTTAAAAATCCTAAAAAACTAAAAAAACCCTAAACACCCAAAAGACCTTTAAAATCCCTTAAAACCCTAAAATCCTAAAAAACCCTAAAAAGCCCCTAAAAAACCTAAAAATCCCTCAAAACCCAAAAAACAATAAAAATCCTAAAAAACAACTAAAAATCTATGTTAAAACGTAAAAAAGCATAAAAATCCTGAAAACCCCCTAAAACCCCTAAAAACCCCTAAACAAATTTAAAACCCTAAAACCAATAAAAAATATCAAAACCCTTAAAACCCCTGAAAAGGTTAAAAAACTCTAAAAAACCTTTAAAACACTAAAAAATCTCAAAAAAGGCCTAAAAACCCAAAATACCCTAAGAGCCATGAAAAATCCTAAAAACCCATGAAAACCCCTAAAAACCCTAAAAAATAATGAAAATCCTAAAAAAGCCATACAAATCATTAAAGACATAAAAAACCTTGAAAACCCCATGAAAAACAGAAAAAACCACTAAAAACCTTAAAAACCCTACAAACCCATAAAAACCCTAAAAACCTACAAAAACTCTAAAAACCATTAAAACCCCTAAAAATGTTAAAAACTCTAAAAACCTTAAAACCCCAAAAAAATGAAAAAAAACCCGCAAAAACCCAAAAGACCCCAAAACTCTAAGAACCCTAAAAACCTCTGAAAATCCCTTAAAATATTCAAAATCCATAAAAACCCTAAAAAACCCTTAAAACCAAAAAAGTCCTAAAAATCCCATAAAAATCAAAGAAAATGTAAAAATCCCTAAAAACTCTAAAAAACACCTAAAAATCATAAAAACCCATAAGAACCGTAAAAAAATCTAAAACCCATAAAAACCCTAAAACCCATTGAAAACTCTAAAAACCCTTAAACCCCCTAAAAACTTAAAAAAAACTCTAAAAAACCACAAAAACCCTAGAAAACAAAAAGGACCTTAAAAGACCTAAAAACCCCTAAGAGCCCCTAAAAAACCTAAAAGCCCATAAATACCCTAAAAACCCTAAAAACCCCCAAAACCCAAAAAATCACTAAAAATCACTAAAAACTCTTTAAACCCTTAAAATCCATAAAAATATTAAAATAACTCTAGAAAACCTTAAAAAACATAAAAACTCAAAAAAAAACCTAAAATACCAAAAGGACCACAAAAAACCTTAAAAGACCCCGAAATCCATAAATCCCCTAAAAGCCCCTAAATCCCCTAAATCCCCTAAAACCCCTCAAAATCACTAAAAATGCTAAAAAATCATAAAAACCAAAAAACCCCATAAAAATCCATGAAAATGTAAAAAAACCCTAAGAAACCCCCAAAAACCACAAAATCCCCTAAAAAATTAAAAAACCCTAAAAACCCTAAACCCCTAAAAACCACTTACAACTCTAAAAACCATTAAAACCTCTAAAAACATTAAAAATATCTAAAAAACCTTTAAAACACTAAAAAGTTTAAAAAAATCTTAAAACCCCCAAGATGCCCTAAAAACCATAAAACGCCAAAAAACCATAAAAACCATGAAAATCCTAAAAACCCTCTAAAAACACATGAAAACATTAAAAACACTAAAAACCCCTAAAAAGCATAAAAACCCCTAAAAACCTTAAAAGACCCTAAAAACCCATAAAAACTAATAAAAACACTAAAAACCCTTTAAACCCCCCAAAATGTTAAAAAACTCTAAATTTTTTAAAAACCCTAGAAAGATAAAAAAACCCACTAAAACTGAAAAAAGACCATAAAAACCCTAAAATCCTTAAAAATCCTAAACCCCCAGAAAATCCCTGAAAATCCCTAAAACCCCAAAAAAACATGAAAAACCATAAAAATGCTATAAACACCTAAAAATCCATGAAACCTAAGTACCCCTAAAAACCCATAAAAACACTAAAAAAGTACTACAAACTATAAAAACCCTTAAAACCCAAAAAAACGTTCAAAGCTCTAAAAAACCTTTAATAACCCTAAAAAACAAAAAAAACTCTAAAGTCCCAAAAAGACACTAAAACCCCTAAAACCCGTAAAACCCAAAAAACCTTTGAAAACCATAAAAACCATAAAAATCCCTAAATAACCTAAACAAATCCTAAAAATCCTAAAAAAACCCTAAAAATCTATGAAAATGTAAAAAATATTAAAAACCCCGAAATCCTCCTAAAGCCATAAACCCCTTAAAACCCTTAAAACCCTAAAAACCAACTAAAAATTCTAAAACCCCATAAAACCCCTAAAAGAGTTAAAAAACTCTAAAAGCACAAAAAGACCTAAAAAAATAATAAAAATCCTAAAAAACCCCCTAAAAATCCATGAAAATGTAAAAATTCCTAAAACCCCTAAAAACAAAAAAACCCATTAAAACCATTAAAAACCCTAAAAACCCATAAAACCCTAAAAAACTGAAAACTCTAAAAATTACTAAAACCCCTAATAATGTTAAAAAATCTAAAAAATATTTAAAACAAAAAAAAACAAAAAAAATCCAAAAAGAACCTAAAAACCTGGAAAAAACCCAAAAAATCCTAAAAAGCCCTGAAAAACCCTAAAAGCCATTGAAAACTCCAAACCCCTTAAACCCCCTAAAAATGTAAAAAAATCTAAAAAACTACAAAACCCTAAAAAATCAAAAAGACCCTAACTACCTTAAAACCTCAAAAAACCCCTAAAACCCCAGAAAAACCCTAAAATACCCTAAAAACATTGAAAACCCACCAAAAACCAAAAAAACCACAAAACCACTAAAAATGCTAAACACCCTAAAATCCCTAAAAATGTTAAAAACTCTAAAAATAATAATCACAAAAAACCTTAAAAACCCATAAAAACCTTAAAAACCACTAAAAACACTAAAAACTCTAAAACCCATAAAAATGTTAAAATACTCTAATGATATTAAAAACCCTAAAAATCTCAGAAAAACCCCTAAAAACCCCTAAAAACCATAAAAATCCAAAAAACCTCTAAAATCCATGAAAACGTAAAAAACCCAAAACCCCATAAAACCCTAAAAACTAACAACTATAAAAACCCTTAAAAATTCTAAAAATATTAAAAAAACTCTAAAAAACCTTAAAAACCCTAAAAAACTCAAAACACCCTAAAACCCCAAAAAGACACTAAAAAACCTAAAAAATCCTAAAAACCCTAGAAAAACCATAAAAAGCCTCAAAATTCCCAAAAACCCTAAAAAACATAAAAATCCTAAAATCCCCTAAAAATCCAGGAAAATGTTAAAAACCCTAAAACACCCTAAAAACCTTTAAAACTGTAAAAACCACTAAAAACTTTTAAAATCCTTAAAACCCCTAAAAACGTTTTAAAACTTTAAAAAACCGTAAAACCCTAAAAAATTCAAAAAAACCCTAAGAACCCAAAAAGACCCTAAAAACCATGAAAACCCCTAAAAACCCTCAAAAAAATAAAAAACCTAAAAACCCCTAAAATCCATGAAAACATAAAAAAAACATAAAAATAGTGAAAAACCCTTGAAAACCATAAGAACCACTAAAAACCTTTAAAACCCTAAAAACCCATAAAAACCCTAAAAGATCACAAAAAACTCTAGAACCCCCTAAAACCCCTAAAAATGATAAGAAACAATAAAAAACCATAAAACCCCTAAAAACTAAAAAACCCTAAAAACCCTAAAAAACCTCAAAACCATAAAAATCCTAAAAATCCCCTAAAAATCCATGAAAGCTTAAAAACTCTAAAACCCCCTAAAAACCCCTAAAAACCATAAAAACCCCTAAAAACCTTAAAAATACCTTAAATCCCAAAAAAACCATTGAAAACTCTAAAAACCCTTAAACCCCCTAAAACGTTAAAAAACTATAAAACCCTAAAAACCCTTGAAAATCCCAAAAAACCCTAAAACTCCCTAAAACCCCTACAACCTTAAGAAACTTGGAAAACACCAAAATCCTAAAAAAACCCTAAAACTAATAAAAACTCTAAAAATCCTTAAAATCCATAAAAATGTTAACAAACACTAAAAAAATAAAAAAACTAACAAAAATAGTAAACACTAAAAACCCAAAAAGTCCCCAAAAACCCTGAAAAACCCCAAAAGCACTAAAAACTGTAAAAATCCATCAAAACCATAAAAACCTAAAAAACCATAAAAATCCATGAAAATGTAAAAATCCACTAAAAACCATAAAAACCCCTAAAAACCTTAAAAGCCCCTAAAACCCATAAAAACCATAAAAATCACTAAAATCTCTATAAACATTTTAAACCCCTAAAAACATTATAAATATCTAAAAAACATTTAAACCCCTAAAAAACTTAATAAAAACCCTAAAAACCATAAAAATACTAAAACACCCTCAAAAACCTAAAACCCCCAAAATCCTTGAAAACCCTAAAAAACCCTAAAACCCATAAAAATCCTAAAAAACCACAAAAAACTCATTAAAACATAAAAAACCATGAAAACCCTGAAAAATGCCTAAAAACCACAAAACCCCTACAAATCTTAAAAAATCCTAAAAACCCATTAAAGACAGTAAAAATTCTAAAAACCCTTAACCCCCTAAAAACATTAAAAAACTCTAAATACGTTAAAAACCATAAAAAAATAAAAAAAAAACCCTAAAAATATAAAATGACCCTAAAAACTCTTAAAAAACCTAAACCCCTAAAACCCCATGAAAAATTCTCAAAATCCTTAAAAAACATAAAAATCATAAAAAACCTAAAAACCATAAAAAACCTAAAACCCCCCTAAAAATCCATGAAAACATAAAAAAACCCTAAAACGCCATAAAATCCCTAAAAATAATTCACAACTATAAAAACCCTTAAAACCCATAAAAACATTAAAATACTCTAAAAAACCTTAAACCCCTAAAAACTCAAAAAAAACCCTAAAACTTTAAAAGACCATAAAAAACCTAAATACCCCTCAAAACCTTAAAAACCTATGAAAAACCCTAATAACCTCAAAATACCTAAATACCCTAAAAAACCCTAAAACCCATAAACATACACCCCCCCCCCCAAAAAAATCCATGAAAATGTAAAAAGTCCTATAAACCCTGAAAACCCCTAAAACCTATAAAAACCTTTAAAATCATTAAAAACATTTAAAAACCCTAAAAACTAAAAATCCCACTAAAAATATAAAAACCCTTAAAACCCAAAAAAAGTTTAAAAACTGTAAGAATCCCTAATAACCCTAAAAACTCAAAAAACCTTAAAATCCTCAAAGACCCTAAAAGCCATGAAAAACCCTAAAACCCTAAAAACCCTTAAAAACAATAAAAATCCTAAAAAACCCCATAAAAATACATGAAAATGTAAAAAACGCTAAAACCCCTTAAAACCGCATGAAAACCTAAAAACTACTAAAAACCTTAAAAAACCATAAAACCCCATAAAAAACCTAAAACCCACTAAAAACTATAAAAACCATTAAAACTCCTAAAAATGTTAAAAAACTCTATGAAACATTAAAAACACTAAAAACATGAAAAAACCCTAATACCCCAAAGACCGTAAAAACTCTAAAAAACCCTAAAACCCCTGAAAAACCCTAGAAACCTTCAAAATCCCTAAAAAATCTAAAAACCCTCAAAACTATAAAAATCCTAAAAAACCCATACAAATCTATGAAAACATAAAAAAACCCTAAAAACTCAAAAACCCCCGTAAAAAACATAAAAACCCTTAAAACCCTTTAAAAATCTAAAAACCCATAAAAACCCTAAAAGCCTTTGAAAACTCTAAAAACCCTTAAACCCCCTAAATACATTAAAAACTATAAAAAGCCACAAAGACCCTAAAAACTCAAAAAGACCCAAAAAACCCAAAAAACTCATGAAAACCCCTAAAAACCTAAAACCCCCTAAAACCCTAAAACCCCTAAAAACTAAAGCCCCCCAAAACCTAAAAAAACCCAAAAATCACTAAAAACTATAATACCCCTTAAAATCCTTAAAAATGTTAAAAAAACTCTAAAAACCCTAAAAACCCTAAAATATCTAAAAAACCCTAAATATCCAAGAAACCCCAAAACCCCCAAAAAACCTAAAACCCCTAAAAATCCTCAAAATCCCTAAAACCCTAAAAACCATAAAAACCATAAAAACCTAAAAACCCATAAAAATCTATGACAACGTAAAAAACCATAAAACCTTGAAAATCCCTAAAAACCATAAAACCCCCTAAAACCCTTAAAAGCACCAAAAACCAACAAAGACCCTAAAAAACCACTAAAACTACTAAAAACCTTTTAACCCCTAAAAAATTAAATATCTATAAAAAAATCAAAACCCGAAAAAAGTAAAAAAAACCCCCTAAAAACCCAAAAACAACCTAAAAACTCTAAAAAAATCTAAAAACCCCTAAGAACCCTAAAACCCCTCAAAATCCATAAAAACTCTAAAAATCCCTAAAAAAATAAAAATCCTAAAAAATCCATAAAAGTACATGAAAACGTAAAAAATCCCTAAAAACACTGAAAACCCCCTCAAAACCATAAAACCCCTAAAAAACATAAAACACCCTAAAAACCAACTAAAACCCTAAAAACAACTAAAACACTAAAAACCCTTAAAACCCCTAAAATATTAAAATACTCAAAAAACTTTAAAACCCCTAAAAAACTAAAAAAACAGTAAAAACGCAAAAAGACTCTAAAAACCCTAAAAACCAAAAAACCCCTTTAAACCATCAAAATTCATAAAATTCCTAAAAACCATAAAAACCATAAGAATCCTAAAAAACCCCTAAAAATCCATGAAAATGTAAAAAAGCCCTAAAAACCCCTTAAAACACAAAAAAGCAATAACAACTATAAAAACCCTTTAAACCCCTAAAAATGATGAAAAAAACTCTAAACAACCTTAAAAACCCTGAAAAACCAAAAATACCCTAAAAAATAAAAAAACCTTAAAAACCCATGAAAAACCTCATAATCCCTAAAAACCCTAAAAATCCTAAAAACCCATAAAAATCCTAAAACCCCCTAAAAATCCAAAAAATGTAAATAACCCTAAAAACCCCTTAAATACCATAAAAACACCTAAAAACCTTTAAAACCCCTAGAAACTCTAAAAAACCGTAACCCCATAAAGTTTAAAAACTCAAAAAAATCATAAAACCCCTAAAAACTCAAAAAAACCCTAAAAACCCCAAAAGACCCAAAAAGCCTTAAAAAACCCTAAAAACCTTGAAAAGCGTAAAAAATAATAAAAACCCTAAAAACCCCTCAAAATCCATGAAAACATAAAAACCCTAAAAAATTGAAAAACCCCTCAAAATCATAAAAACCACTAAACATTAAAAACCCTAAAACCACTAAAAACTCTAAAAACCACTAAAACCCCTAAAAATGTTAAAAAAACTCAAAAAAAATCTTAAAAACTAAAAAAAACCCTAAATACCCCTAAAAACTCCTAAAAACCTTCAAATTCCCTAAATATCCTCAAAACCATAAAAATCCTAAAAAACCATGAAAAAGTAAAAACCACTAAAAACTCCAAAAAATCCCTGAAACCCTTAAAAACACCTAAAAAACTTAAAATAACCTAAAAACCCATAAAAACAATAAAAACCATTCAAACTCTAAAACCCTTAAACAACCTAAAAATGTTAAAAAACATTAAAAACTCAAAAAGACACTAAAAAACCATAAAATCCCTTGTAAAACCTGAAAACCCTAAAAACACAAAAAAACCCTAAAACCCAAAAAACCCAAAAAACCATAAAAAACCTAAAAAACCCCTAAAATCACATGAAAGCATAAAAACCCTAAAAACCCTAAAAACCCGAAAAACCCAAAAAACCCCAAAAAACGTTAAAAAGCTCTAGAAACTATAAAAATCCTACAAAACTCAAAAAATCCCTAAAAACACAAAAATACCCCAAACCCCTGAAAACCCCTAAAAACCCCTCAAAAACCCTAAAAACCATAAAATCCCTAAAAACACAAAAAGACCCCAAACCCCTGAAAACCCCTAAAAACCCCTCAAAAACCCTAAAAACCATAAAAAACCCTAAAAACCATAAAATTCCTAGAAACCCCTAAAAATCCAAGAAAATGTAAAAAATCCTAAAAACCCATAAAACCCCTAAAAAGCACTCAAACTATAAAAACCCTCAAAACCCCTAAAATGTTAAAAAACTTTAAAAAACTTTTAAAAAGCTAAAAAATTAAAAAAAACCTTGAAAACCCAAAAATACACTAAAAACTATAAAAAAAGCTAAAACCCCATAAAAACCTCAAAATCCCTAAAAACCCTAAAACCATACAAATAAGAAAAATCCTAAAAATCCCTAAAAATCCATGAAAATGTAAAAAACCCAAAACAACCTAACCTTCCCCCCCTAAAACCATAAAACCCCTAAAAATAACTAAAAAATATAAAAACCCTTAAAACCTCTAAAAGAGTTTTAAAACCCTAAAAACACCCTAAAAACCCGAAAAACACCCTAAAAACCCTAAAAAACTCAACAAAATCCTAAAACCCCTAAAAGACCCTAAAATCCATGAAAACCCTTAAAACCCCTCAGATACAATAAAAATCCTAAAAAAATCATAAAAAACCATGAAAATGTAAAAAACCCCTTAAAACCATAAAAACATTAAAAACCCCAAAACCCTAAAAACCACTAAAAACTCTAAAAATCATGAAAACCCCTAAAAATGTTAAATAACTCTAAAAATTCATAAAAACCATAAAAAACCCTAAAACCCAAAAAAACAACCTAGAGACCCTAAAAATTCCTAAAAACGCAAAAAACCTTCAAAATCCCTAAAAACCCTACAAAACCCTCAAACCCACTAAAATCTTAAAAATCCCCTAAAAATCCATGAAGACATAAAAGCCCTGAGAAACTCCAAAAACCCCCAAAACACATAAAGACACCCCAAAACCATTAAGAAACCTAAAAACCCATTAAAACCTTACAAACCATTGAAAACTCTAAAAAACCATGAAAACCCTGAAAACTTAAAACGCCCCTAAAGACATTAAACCCCCCCCCCCCAAAACCCCCCAAATATCATAAACCTTCTAAAAACCCTAAGAATATTAAAAACCCACAAAAACCCAAAAAACCTAAAAAAACCTATAAAACCTCTAAAAACACTTAAAATCCCTAACATCATTAAAAAACTCTAAAAACCTTAAAACCCCTAAAAATAAAAATAAACCCTAAAACCCAAAAAGACCAAAAAAACCCTGAAAAAACCATAAAACCCCAAACCCTTAAAAACCCTAAAAATACCTAAAATCCCTAAAAACCCTAAAATCAATAAAAATCTAAAAACCCATAAAAATCAATAAAAATGTAAAAAACTTTAAAAACCCTGAAAAACCCTTGAAAACCATAAAACCCCAAAAAACCTTAAAAACCCTAAAACTCATAAAAACCCTAAAAAACCACTAAAAACTCTAAAAACCATTAAAACTTTTAAAACATTAAAAATCTCTAAAAATCCTTTAAACCCCTAAAAACTCAAAAAACCACATAAAAACCCCAAAAACCGTTAAAATCCCTAAAAACCCTCAAAATCCCTAAAAACCCTAAAACAATAAAAAACCAAAATAACCCCTAAAAGCACATGAAAATTTAAAAATCCCTAAAAACCTTGAAAACCCCTAAAAACCACTAAAAACACTAAAAACCCTTAAGCCTCCTTAAAATGTTAAAAACTCTAAAAACTCTAAAAACCCTAAAAAACGCAAAAACCCCCAAAAAGGCCCTAAAACCCCTAAAACACCTAAAACACTTAAAACCCTTTGATAACCTTTCAAAATCACTTAAAACCCTAAAAACCCTAAAAACATAAATATCCAAAAAAATCCCATAAAATTCCATGAAAACAAAAAAACCCAAAAACTCTAAAAACTCCTAGAAACCATAAAAACCCCTTAAAAACCTCAGAGAAACCTAAAAACACATAAAAATCCTAGAAATCATTGAAAACTCTAAAAACACTTAAACACCCTAAAAACATTAAAAAACTTTAAAAACCATAAAACCCTAAAAAACTCAAGAAGACCCTAAAACCCTAAAAACACCAGAAAATCCCCAAAACACTATACCCCCTAAAAAACTAAAAATAACCCAAAAAATTTGAAAAACCCTAAAAACCCCAAAAAAACCTAAAAACCACTAAAAACTCTAAAAATCCTAAAAATCCTTAAAAGCATTAAAAAACTCACAAAACTTTAAAACCTTAAAAAACTCTAAAACTCCCTAAAAACCGAAAATGACCACAAAAAACGCAGAAAATCCCAAAAAACCAAAAAACCTTTGAAAAACCCTAAAAAAGGACCAAATCCCTAAAAACCATAAAAATGATAAAAATCCATGAAAACGTAAAACCCCGAAAACCCCTAAAAACATAAAAACCACTAAAATCCTTAAAAAACCTAAAAATGAATAAATACCCAAAAAACCCACAAAAAACTCTAAAAATCTTTAAAACTCCTAAAAACATTAAAAATCTCTGCAAACCCTTTAAACCCTAAAAAATCAAAAAAAACCCCTAAAACCCCAAAATACCCTAAAGCCCCCTCAAAAATCCAAAAAACACTCAAAATCACTAAATACCCTAAAAGCCCTAAAAATCATAAAAATCATAAAAAACCCATTTAAACATATGAAAATGTAAAAATCCCTAAAAACCCTGAAAGACCCCTAAAAATAATAAAAAACCCTAAAAATCATAAAAACTTATAACAACCCTAAAACCACTAAAAACATTAAAAACCCTTAAAACCCATAAAAAGGACAAAAAACTTTTAAAACATTAAAAACCCTGAAAAACTCAAAAAAAAACCCAAAAATACCAAAAAGACACTAAAAACCATGAAATTCCCTAAAATCCCTATAAACCCTAAAACCCATGAAAACCACACAAAATCCATAAAATGCCTAAAAACCCTAAAAACTATAAAAATCCTAAAAAACCAAAAAATCCATGAAAACAGAAAAACCCATAAAAAACACTAAAAAATCACAAACAACTATAAAACACTTAAAACCCCCAAAACGGTAAAAAACTCAAAAAACCCTCAAACCCCAAAAAGACCCTAGAAACCCTAAAAACCGTAAAAACCATAAAAACCTTGAAAACCCCTAAAAACCTCAAAATCCCTAAAAACCATATAAAGCATAAAAATCCAAAAAAACCTCAAAAAATCCATGAAAATATAAAAAACCCTAAAAACACTGAAAACCCCCTAAGAACCATAAAAAATGCAAAAAAACTTTAAAACTTTAAAAATCCACTAAAACTCTAGAATCCCTTAAAACCTCGAAAAAGTTAAAAAAACTCTAAAAAAATTAAAAATCCTAAAAAACTCAAAAACACCCCTAAAATCCCAAAACGACCATAAAATCCATGAAGACACATAAAAACCCATAAAACCCCAAAAGCCCTAACAAACAATAAAAAAACTAAAAACCCCTAAAAATCCAAGAAACCGTTAAAAAAACTAAAAACTCTAAAAAAACCATAAAAACCATAAAAACCACTAAAAACCTTAAAAAACCCAAAAACCAATAAAAAACTTAAAAACCCACCGAAAACTAAACTCTAACAAAACCTTAAAACCCCTAAAAATATAAAAAACCCAAACCCCAAAAAGATCGAAAAACCTAGGAAAACCCTAAAACCCCCTAAAAACACCTAAAAACCTTCAGAATCCCTAAAAAACCTAAAAAAAACCCTCAAACCCAAAAAAACCTAAAAATCCCCTAAAAATCAATGAAAACATAAAAAAAACTAAAACCTATAAAAGAACCCCTAAATAGCATAAAACCCCCTAAAAACCTTAAAACATAAAAACCCATTGAAAACTCTAAAAACCCTCAAACCCCCTAAAAACGTTAAAAAAATCTAAAAACCTTAAAAATCCTAAAAACTTAGTAAGACCCTAAAAGCCCTAAAAACCATTAAAAACCCCTCAAAACCTCAAAACCCCCTAAAAACCCTAAAAACCCAAAAAACATTGAAAAACCACAAAAACCCAAAAAACATATTAAAAACTCTAAAAACCCATAAAATCCTTTAAAACGTTAAAAACTCTAGAAAACCTTAAAAACCCTAAAAAACTCAAAAATACCATAAAAACCCAAATGACCCCAAAAATCAAGAAAAAACCACTAAAACCCTCTCAAAACCAATAAAAACCCGCAAAATCCTTAAAACCATAAAAAACACAAAAAACCATAAAACCCATAAAAATACATGAAAACATAAAAAAAACCATAAATCCCTGAAAAACCCATGAAAACCATAAAAACCCCTAAGAACACAAAAAACCCTAAAAACTAATAAAAAATAAAAAAACGTAAAACCCCCTAAAAACATTTAAAATATATAAAAACCTTAAAAACCATAAAAAAAACTCAAAAAAACCCTACAAACCCCAAAAGACCAAAAAAACCTAAAAACCCCTCAAAAACCCTAAAAACTCATAAAATCTGTAAAACTCCAAAAAACCTTAAAATCTATAAAAAACCAAAAAAACCCTAAAAACACATGAAGACGTAAAAATCCCTAAAAACCCTGAAAACCCCTAAAAACCATAAAACTTCTAAAAAACTTAAAAACCCTAAAAACCCATAAAAACCTTAAAAACCACTAAAAATACTAAAAATACTTAAAAAACCTAAATTTAAAGAACTTTAAAAATCCTAAAAAAACCCTAAAAATACATGATAGCGTAAAAAAACCCTAAAAATCATAAAAACCCTAAAAATGTTACAGAACTCTAAAAAACCTTTAAAACCCTAAAAAATCAAAAAACTCTAAAATCACAAAAAGTCCCTAAAGACCCTGAAGAACCCTAAAAACCCTAAAAACCAATGAAAAACCCTAAAAACCCTAAAAAACCTCAAAATCCATAAAAGCCCAAAAATCCTAAAAAATCCTAAAAATCCATGAATACATAAAAAACTGTAAAAACCATGAAAAACCCTAAAAAGCTTTAAAACCCCTAAAAACCTAAGAACCCACTAAAACTCTATAATCCCTTAAAACCCCTAAAAAGTTAAAAAAACTCTTAAAAAACATAAAAATCATAAAAAAATTTAGGTTTTTTTTTAGTTTTTAGGGTTTTTAATGGTCTTAAAATATTTTTAATATTTTTAGGTGTTTTAAGGATTTTTTTATGTTTTTATTAGTTTTTAGGATTTTAATGGGTTTTTAGGTTTTTTATGGTGATGGGTTTTCATGGTTTTAAGGGGGTTTCAGAGTTTTTAGGATTTTTTACATTTTCATGAATTCTTTTTGGGGGGTTTTATGATTTTTATAGGTTTTAATGTTTTTAGGATTTTTTGGGTTTTTTAGGTTTTTTAGATTTTTTAGGTGTTTTCAGGGGTTTTAGGGTTTTTTGGAGTTTTAGGATCTTTTTGGGTTTTTAGGGTTTTTAAGGTTTTTAACATTTTATAGGTTTAAAATATTTTTAGAGTTTTTAGTTATTTTTATGGTTTTATATATTTTTTTTAGAGTTTTTTATGGTTTTTATGGTGTTTCAATATTTTTAGGAATTTTTACATTATTAGGGGTTTTTTGGGTTTTTTTATTTTGAGGGTTTTAGGGATTTTAGGGTCTTTGGGTTCTTAGTTTTCTTTTAGTTTTTAAGGGTTTTAGGTTTTTTAGTGTTTTAAACATTTTTAGGGGTTTTAATGGTTTTTAGATTTTAGTGTTTTTATGCATTTTTCGGGGTTTAAAGGATATTAAGGGGTTTTTATGATTTTCATTGGTTTTAGGGGTATTTATGTTTTCATGGATTTTTAGGGGTTTTTAAGATTTTTATGGTTTTTTTGGTTTTTTGGGATTTTGTGGGTTTTAGGGATTTTTTAGGGGATTTTGGGTTTTTATGGTTTTTAAGGGTTTTTAGGATCTTTTTGGTTTCTGAAGTTTTTTTGAGTTTTTTAGGATTTTTAGTGTTTTTAGAGTTTGTTTTTGGTTTTTAGGTGTTTTGAGGGTTTTTAGAGTTTTTTGGGGGTTTTAGGGTTTTATGGGGTTTTAGGGTTTTTTTATGGTTTTTAGGGGGATTTATGGTTTTCAAGGGGTTTTTAGGGTTTTTTACATTTTCATGTATTTTTATGGGTTTTTTAGGATTTTTAGGATTTTTTGAGTTTTTAGGGATTTCAAGGGATTTGAGGGTGTTTTAGGGTTTTTTTGAGTCTTTTAGGGTTTTAGGTGGTTGTTTTGAGTTTTTAGGGTTTTAATTGTTTTTAGAGTTTTAGTGGTTTTTAGTGTTTTGAAGTTTTTTTAATGGTTTTTAGGTTTTTTAGGCGTTTTTATGGTTTTTAGGGGTTTTTTCATGGTTCTGAAGTTTTTTTTTGTTTTCATGTATTTTTGGTAGTTTTTAGGATTTTTATGAGTGTTAGGGTTTTAGGGTTTTAGGGATTTTGAGGGTTTTTTTGGGTTTTTTAGGGGTGTTTAGGGTTCTTTAGGTGTTTTCTTGGTTTTTAGATTTTTGATTAGTTTTTAGAGATTTTATAGGTTTTTTATCTTTTTTAAAGGTTTTTACGGTTTTTAGGGGTTTTAGGGTTTTTATGGGTTTTTGGGGTTTTTTACATTTTCATGGATTTTTAGGGGGTTTTTTTTGGATTTTTATGGTTTTCAAGATTATTAGGCATTTTAGGGATTTTTGAGGGTTTTCTGGGGTTTTGTCTCTTTTTTCTATGGGTTTTAGCGTTTTAGGATTTTTCTGGGTTTTTAGGGTCTTCTGGGTTTTTGTTGTTTCTTTGAATTTTTTACAGTTTTTATGGTTTTTTATATTTTTTAACATTTTATGCATTCTGAGGGGGGTTTAGAGTTTTTAGTGGGTTTTTATGGGTTTTATGAGTTTTTAGAGGTTTTAAGGTGTTTAGTAGTTTTTATGGTTTTGCTGGGGTTTTTCATAGTTTTTATGGTTTTTAACATTTTCAAAGATTTTTAGTGGTTTTAGGTTTTCTAGAGATTTTGAGGGGTTTTAGGGGTTTTTAGAGTTTTTAGGGGTTTTCAGGGTTTTAGGGCATTTTTGGTTTTTAGGGGGGTTTTTTTAGTTTTTTTTAGGTTTTAAGGTAATTATAATTTTTTAACATTTTAAGGGTTTTAATGATTTTTAGAGATTTTAGTGGGTTTTAGGGGGGGGGGTTGGGTTATAGGGGTTTTAGGGTTTTTTTTATTTTTGGGGGGTTTTCCAGGGTTTTTAGGCTTTTTACGTTTTTAGGGATTTTTAGGGGTTTTTTAGGATATTTATGGTTCTAAGGGTTTTTTAGGATTTTGATTGTTTTTAGTTTTTTATGGGTTTTTAGGGTTTTTATTGGTTTTCAAATTTTTTAGGGTCCTTTTGGATTTATAGGGGGTGCTATGTTTTTTTTGTTTTTTTGGTTTTTAAATTTTTTTAACATTTTTATGGGTTTGAAGTGTTTTTAGAGGTTTTAAGGTTTTAAGGTTTTGGGGTTTTATGGTTTTCAGGGGGTTTTCAAGGTTTTTAGAGGTTTTTATGTTTTCTTAGATTTTTTGGGTTTTTCTTGGATTTTTATGGTTTTTAGGGTTTTTTATGGGTTTTAGGCAAAGAAGGCACGGGTCCAGGCTATTCCCGGAACCCCCCAAAATTTATAAACAAAAGATACAGACACTGCAGACAAGGGAGGGGAGGGATCAATCAATCCACACCCAAAACCCCTTACGACCTCAGCCCGAGGGCCACAAAAGGAAAGAAAAAAAGAAACAAAGCGCAAGACCAAAAAGGACACAGTGACCAAAAGAAAATCATACACAGAGAAGGTCAGTCAACATTGCCGCCAAAATCCTCCATATCCGCATCACGAAACCCCATGCCAACACCAAAACCGCCACCATCATCAGCAACGCTAAAATCTGATTCATCACCCTGGTCCATTGAGTCCTATCCAGAGTCAAAATCTTCTTGCATGCCAAGTCTGGACCGCAGCTTCTCTTTTTATGGGTTTTAGGGATTTTGAGGGTTTTATTGTTTTTCAGGGGTTTTTAGATTTTTAGGGTTTTTTAATGTTTTTTGGGACTTTTAGGTTTTTAGGGGTTTTTATATTTTTTTGGGGTTTTAAGGGTTTTGAGAGTTTTTAACATTTTTAAGGGTTTAAAGGTGTTTTAGAGTTTTTAGCGAATTTTAGGGGTTTAAAGGTTTTTAGGTGATTGTATGGTTTTCAGGGGGTTTTAGGGTTTTTAGGGTTTTTTATGTTTTCATTGATTTTCAGGGTGTTTTTTAGGGTTTTTAGGGTTTTTAGGATTTTTATGGATTTTGAGTTTCTTTAGGGGTTTTCAGGGGTTTTAGAGTTTTTCGGGGGGTTTGGGGTTTTTAGGATCTTTTGGGTTTTAGGATTTTTTTTGAATTTTTTGGCTTTTAAATAGTTTTCGAGTTTTCTTAACATTTCTAGAGTTTTATAGGGTATTAAGAATTTTTAGGTGTTTAGAATGTTTTTATGGTTTTTTAAAGGTTTGTCAATTTTTTTTGGTTTTCAGGGGTTTTTCCGGGTTTTTTGGATTTTTTACATTTTCATGGTTTTTAGGGGTTTTTTAGGGTTTCTATGGGTTCTATGGTTTTTAATATTTTTAGGGATTTTGAGGGTCTTTAGGGTTTTTCATGGGTATTTAGTGTTTGTAGGGGTTTTTAGGATTTTTAGGATCTTTTTGGGTTCTTATGTTTTTTTTTTAGTTTTTTAGGGGTTTTAAGGTTTTTAGAGTTTTTTAACATTTTTAGGGGTTTTATGAGATTTTAGAGTTTTTGATGGTTTTTTATAGTTTTTATAGATTTTAAAAGGTTTTTAGGGTTTTTTTGTTATAATATTTTTCCAGGTTTTTAGGGTTTTTTACATTTTCATGGATTTTTAGGGATTTTTTAGGATTTTAAGGGTTTTTTGGGTTTTTATGGTTTTTAGGAATTTTGAGAGTTTTCTATTTTTTTCAATGGTTTTTAGGATTTTTAGTGGTTTTAGTGTTTTTTAGGGATTTTAGGGTTTTTTTTTGAGTTTTGTAGGAATTTTAATGTTTTTGGAGTATTAAATGTTTTTAGGGGTTAAAAGGGTTTTTAGAGTTTTTAGTTGGGTTTTAGGGTTTTTGTTTGTTTTTAGGGTTGTTAAGGTTTTTAGGGGATTTTATGGTTTTCGGGGATTTTTCTGGGGTTTTAGGGGTTTATAGGGTTTTTATGATTTTTAGGGTTTTTAATGTTTCTAGAGTTTTATACCATTTTAGGGTTTTTAGATTTTTTAGTTGGTTTTTAGGGTTTTTAGGGTTTTAAAGGTTTTTAGGGGCTTTTATGGTTCTCAAGTGTTTTTTAGGGTTTTTAGGTTTTTTATGTTTTCATGGATTTTTAGGGGTTTTTTTATGATTTTGTTGGTTTTTAGGGGTTTTAGGGATTTTATGGGTATTTATAGTTTTTCAGAGGTTTTTGTGTTTTTCAGGGTTTTTAGGATCCTTTTGGGGTTTTATGGGGGGTTTTGAGTTTTTAGGGCTTTTAAGGTTTTTTAGAATTTTTTAACGTTTTAGGGGTTTTATGGGATTTTAGAGTTTTTAGTGGATTTTTTGGTTTTTATGGGGTATTAGGGTTTCTTAACGTTTTAGGGGGGCTTATGGTTTTTATGGGTTTTTCATGGTTTTTAGGTTTTTTAATGTTTTCGTGGAATTTTATTTGTTTTTTAGGATTTTTATGGTTTTTATTATTTTTTAGGGGATTTTAGGGGTGTTCAGGGTTTTTTGGGTTTTAGGGTTTTTTGAGTTTTTTAGGGTTTTTGAGTTTTTAGGAGTTTCTTAACAATTTGTGGGGGTTTAAGGGTTTTTAGAGTTTTTAGGGTGTTTTATGGTTTTTATGGGTTTTAAGATTTTTAAGGTTTTTAGGGGTTTTGTTGTTTTCAGGGGTTTTTTAGGGTTTTAGGGTATTTTACATTTTCATGGATTTTTAGGGGGTTTTAAGGTTTTTTGTATTTTTATGGTTTTTAGGTTTTTTAGGGTTTATTGGGATTTTGAGGGTTCTTAGGGTTTTTAGGGGGTTTAGGGTTTTTAAGATTTTTTAGGTTTTTAGGTTATTTTTGGGTTTTAGTGTTTTCTTGAGTTTTTCGGGGTTTTAAGGTTTTTTATAGTTTTTTAACGTTTTTAGGGATTTTATGTTTTTTTTATAGTTATTAGGGGTTTCATGGGTTTTTAGGGTTTTTCGGGTTTTTTGGGTTTTTAGGGATTTGGTGGGGTTTTAGGTGCTTTCAGTGGTTTTTAGTGTTTTTTTTAGTTTTTGGGGTTTTTAGAGTTTTTTTAACATTTTTAGGGGTTTTAGTTTTTTTATTGGGTTTTTAGGGTTTTTAGGGGTTTTTAGGGGTTTTTAAGGTTTTTAGGGGTTTTTAAGGTTTTTAGGGGGTTTTATGGTTTTCATGGGGTTTTCAATGATTTTAGGGTTTTTTATGTTTTCCTCGATTTTTAGGGGGTTTTTAGGATTTTTATGGTTTTCAAGGTTTTTAGGGATTCTGTGGGTGTTTAGGGTTTTTCTAGGGTTTTAGGATTTTTAGGGTTTTTTGAGTTTTTAGGGACGTTTTGGGTTTTTATAGGTTTTTTGAGTTTCTAGGATTTTTAAGGTTTTTTGGGGTTTTTAAAAGTTTTTTGGAGTTTTAAAGGATTTAAGGGTTTTTAGAGTTTTTGTTGGGTTTTAAGGTTTTTATGGGTTTAAGGGGTTTTTATGGTTTTTAGGGGTTTTTATGGTTTTAGGGTTTTTCAAGGTTTTTAGGGTTTTTGATGTTTTTATGGAATTTTTTAGTTTCTTTAGGATTTTTATGGTTTTTATATATTTTGAGGGTTTTTAAGGATTTTCTAGGGTTTTTAGGGTTTTTATGGTTTTTAAGGTCGTTTTGGGGTTTTAGGGTCTTTTATAGTTTTTAAGGGTTTTATGGTTTTTTAGAGTTTTATAATGTTTTTAGGGGTTTAAGGGTTTCTGGTGTTTTTAGTGGATTTTTTGGGTTTTTACGAGTTTTTAGGGTTTTAAGGTTTTTAAGGGTTTTATGGTCTTTAGGGGTTTTTAAGTGTTTTTAGGCGTTTTTAAGTTTGCATGGATTTTTATGATTTTTTAGGATTTTTATGGTTTTTACTGATTCTTAGGGTTTGAGGGGTTTTGAGGTTTTTTAAAATTTTTTAAACATTTTTAGGGTTTCTAAGTGTTTTTAGAGTTTTTAGTGGGTTTTTAGGGTATTTATGGGTTTTTAGGGTATTTAAGGTATTTAGGGGTTTGATGGATTTCAAGGGTTTTTCATGGTTTTTTTGGGTTTTTTACATTTTCATGGAATTTTAGGGTGGTTTTACGATTTTTATGGGTGGGTTAGGATTTTTAGGGGTTTTAGGATTTTCAGGGGTTTTCAATGTTTTTAGGTTCATTTGGGTTTTTACGGTTTTTTGATTTTTTTTTGGGTTTTGTATATTTTTTTGAGTGTTTTAACATTTTTAGGGGTTTAAGGGTGATATGGATCAGATTCAGCACAAGGAGAATAATTTTGGGCTTGATAAAAATTCCAAGCCCAATTGTTGTTCGAATTGGACCAGCCCACACTTCTTGATGTCCAACACTATGGTGGGCCACAACACACTTATTTGGGACCCAAAATCATTTATCCACATGGCAAATGGTGGAAATTCGTAGCTGCACATTAATGAGGAGAGAGAAGGTGGAGAAAAGCATCATTAAGAGGGAATCCCGCTACTTTGGCTAGTGGGGTCATTAAATGGCATGGGAAAGTGTTATTTTATGCTTTTTATGTGCCTTTTGGGTTCCCCATGTCTTGTAACTCGAATTGGAGCATTTTTCTTTATTTATTTTGTCTTTATATTGTATTTTCACTCCTTTGTAATGGGGATAGATGAATGTGACGGGATTTTGAAGTTTGCTGTGCAATCTTCTTGCTTTAGCCTCTTCCCTTTGCCCGGAATTGGTGGTGCATCTCCATCGCTGGTGACGTTGTCTTTAAGCGTGGAGAAACCTTGGCGGGTGGCATTGCCTTTAAGCCTCGGTCATTCGGCTACATTACGCTGCTCCTCTTCACTTACTCATTTTTGAGCTTCCGGCGACGCATCAATTGGTATCAGAGGCGCGGTTCCAACGAGTAAGTTCTATCACATTCTTCTTATTACTCTCCATCATGTCTCGCAAGAGCGGATCTTCTACTCCTCCTGCTCCATGGGAAATAGCTAATGCACAGCTACAATCACAAATTACTCAAATCGGTGAGCAACTTGCTCAACTTTTGAGAGCACGGCGACCTGACTCCCCTCCACCGCAGCGACATCCTCGACGTCCATCACCACATAATAGACGCAATCCAGCACCATTTTATGAAGATCATGCAAATGGTGATGATTCCAGCGATTCAGAGGTAGATATGCGAAGAAGAAGAGATGATGAAGACATTGAAAGAGGGTTGAGGATCGACATTCCAGATTTTTATGGGAGTATGAATCCGGATGATTTTCTGGATTGGATGCGGGAAATCGAACGGTTCTTCGAATTTAAGAATTGTTCTGACGAGAAGAAGTGCAAGGTAGCCATTCTGAAATTTAAAGATTATGCATCACTTTGGTGGGAAAATCTGAAGAAACAGCGGGAACGTGATGATAAAGGCAAGATACGCTCATGGGAGAAGTTGAAAAAGCTTTTGAGGAGACGATTTCTGCCTGAGAATTATAAGCAAGATCTTTATTTTCGAATGCATAGCCTACGACAAGGAGATAAGTCTGTTGAAGAGTACATTCGGGAATTTGATCGTTTATTGATGCGAAGTGATGTTCCAGAATATAAAGAGCAAACAATTGCAAGGTTTTTGGGTGGATTAAATGAAGAAATTGCACATTCAGTGGAGTTGCAATCATTCTGCTCACTTGATGATGTTTGCAAGCTGGCGATCAAGGTGGAAAAGCAAAAGCGGACCTCAAGGGCACCGGTGCTCAAAAACTACAATAGAGGTACAACTGTTTATAAGGGTATTTCTTCTAATAAATCTGGTGTTGTTGAGAAGGAATTTGGAAGGAACAAGATGCTGGAAAAAGGGAAAGAGAAGGCTATGGAACAAACAAAAGGGAAGTCGAACTCCTTTGAACGTGGGAATCGAAAGTGTTTCAAATGCCATGGGTATGGTCATTTTCAGGCCAATTGCCCTAACAACCGGATTATTACTATTAAAGAGATTGAAGAAATTGAAGAGGCAATCAAAGAGGATGAACATGATGGTGAAGAAACTGAAAATGAGGAACATGTTGTGGAAGAAGCTGATGTGGGAAACATGCTGGTGCTACGAAGAGTTTTGCAAGCTCAAATCTGCCCGGAAGAAGATCAAAGAGAAAACTTGTTCCAAACTCGCTGCACCATTAATCAGCGGGTATGCATGGTGATTATTGATAGTGGGAGCTGTGCAAATGTGGCTTCAACAACACTAGTGGAGAAATTGAAGCTTCCAACTCAGAATCATCCTCACTCATATAAATTGCAATGGTTGAACAATGGGAGCACACTCCAAGTCAAAAAACAGGTTCTAATTTCATTCTCCATTGGTAAGAACTATGCTGATGAAGTACTGTGTGATGTTATTCCTATGGATGCTTGTCACTTGTTGTTGGGTAGGCCTTGGCAGTTTGACAGGGAAGTGAAATATGATGGGAGGAAGAACACTTATTCTTTTCGATCTGGGGAAAAGAATATCACACTTGCTCCTTTGAAGCCGTCCCAAACTCTGCAAGAAAAATCTGTTCCGGAAGTACCCAAAGGTAGTCTCTTTATCAGCAAAGCTCAAGTGGAGAAAGCCATAAATAAGCAAAAGCCAGTTTTTGCTTTATTGATGATGGAAAAGTCATGCCATGAGGAGAAGAGTCATCAACATCCTTTAGCTCATTCCTTAATTGGGGAATATCATGATGTTTTTCCTAATGATCTTCCAGCAGGATTACCACCATTTAGAGGCATTGAACACCAGATTGATCTCGTTCCGGGTGCACAATTGCCAAATAAACCAGCATATCGGTGTAATCCTGGAGAATCAAGGGAATTGCAGAAGCAAGTAGATGAGTTGATGGATCGAGGCTTTATAAGGCCAAGCATGAGCCCGTGTTCTGTTCCAGCATTATTGGTGCCAAAGAAAGATGGTACGTATCGCATGTGCATTGATAGTAGAGCTATCAATAATATTACCATCAAATACAGGTATCCCATCCCACGACTCGATGATATGCTTGATGAATTGCATGGTTCATCAATCTTTTCAAAGGTTGATCTTCGTAGTGGATACCACCAGATTCGAATGAAGGAAGGGGATGAGTGGAAAACAGCCTTCAAAACTAAAGGCGGATTGTTTGAGTGGCTGGTCATGCCATTCGGCCTCTCAAATGCTCCTAGCACATTCATGCGACTCATGAATGAAGTTCTGAAACCATTTATTGGTAAATTTGTGGTAGTTTATTTGGATGACATTTTGATTTACAGCAAGGATGTGGAGAGCCATGTGGATCATCTTCGGTGGGTATTTGATGTTCTACGGAAACAAAAGCTATATGGGAAGCTTGAAAAATGCGAGTTCTTTTCAACAGAAGTGGTGTTTTTGGGATATGTGGTAACCAAAGAAAGCATCATGGTGGATGAATCAAAAGTGGAAGCAATCAAGTCCTGGCCACAACCAGAATCCATTACCGAAGTAAGAAGTTTCCACGGTTTGGCATCCTTTTATCGTCGCTTTGTTTCCAATTTCAGCACTATTATGGCACCTATCACTGAATGCTTAAAAAGGGGGAAATTTGAGTGGTCAAAGGCAGCAAATGAATCATTTGAAATCATTAAGAAAAAGTTGTGTGAAGCACCGGTTTTGGCGTTGCCTGATTTTGATCAAGTCTTTGAAGTGGAATGTGATGCAAGTGGAGTTGGGATAGGCGCTGTTCTCATCCAAAGCAAGCGCCCTATTGCATATTTCAGCGAGAAACTGAATGATTCAAGGAGGAATTACAGCACCTATGATAAGGAATTTTATGCGGTTATAAGAGCCCTAGATCATTGGTCTCATTATTTGAGACCGAAGCAGTTTGTTCTTCATTCTGACCATCAGGCTTTGAGGTTTATCAATGGTCAACACAAGCTGAGTTCGAGGCATGCAAAGTGGGTGGAATTCTTACAATCATTCTCATTTGTGTCAAAATACAAGAAGGGGCAAGATAATCTAGTGGCAGATGCTTTATCTCGGAGGTATGCATTACTTACAATTCTTGATGCTCGAATTCTTGGATTTCAGCTTATGAGAGAAGATTATCAGCATGATATGGAGTTTAATTCTATTTTAATCCAATGTCAAGATGGATTTGTGGAGGATTATTCTGTACATGATGGGTTTCTCTTTAAGAGAAACAAGTTGTGTGTTCCAAAGGGTAATTACAGGGACTTGCTTATTCGGGAAGCACATGAAGGGGGACTTGCTGGTCATTTTGGCATCCATAAAACCTTGGAGATACTAAAAGAGCATTTCTACTGGCCGAAGATGCAATCAAATGTCCAAGCTATTCTTTCAAGATGCGGAACATGTCAAAGAGCAAAGAGTCATTTCAAGCCTGGTTTATACACTCCGTTACCTATTCCGGAGCAGCCATGGGAAGATCTCAGCATGGATTTCATTATGGCTTTACCAAAGACTCAGCGAGGTAAAGATTCAATAATGGTTGTTGTTGATCGATTTTCTAAGATGGCTCATTTCATACCTTGTCATAAGACTGAAGATGCAGTGAAAGTGGCAGAATTGTTTTTCAAAGAGATTGTTCGCCTTCATGGAATTCCTCGCAGCATCGTTTCGGATAGAGACACAAAATTTCTCAGCCATTTTTGGAGAACATTATGGGGGAAATTCGGTACGAAACTTCTTTTCAGCACATCCCATCACCCTCAAACGGATGGGCAAACAGAAGTTACCAATCGTACATTGGGCACTATTCTGAGAACATTGGTGAACAAGAGCATGAGAGATTGGGATTTGCAACTTGCACAAGCTGAATTTGCATACAATAGATCTCCCAGTGCTACCACCCGACATTCTCCATTCGAAGTGGTTTATGGAATCAATCCAATCACTCCTATAGAATTGTGCTCTTTGCCTCTTGATTTTCAGGTAAATATTGATGCGGAGGAGAAGACAAAGCAGATGAAGAAGCTCCATGAATCTATTCGTGCTCAAATAGAGAAGTCTAATGAGGCATACAAGAGGCGAGCAAACAAGCATCGGAAGCAGGCTATTTTCCAACCTGGAGACAAAGTGTGGATTCACCTTCGCAAGGAGAGATTTCCATCCAAAAGGAAGAGCAAGCTGGCACCACGAGCTGAAGGTCCATTCGAAGTGCTTGAACGAGTGGGAAACAATGCCTACAAAATTGATTTACCAGATGATTTTGGCAGCGTTTCTGCAACATTCAACATTGGGGACTTATCTACTTACATTGAAGAAGATGATGTCGTGGATTTGAGGGCAAATCCTCTTCAACCGGGGGAGAATGATATGGATCAGATTCAGCACAAGGAGAATAATTTTGGGCTTGATAAAAATTCCAAGCCCAATTGTTGTTCGAATTGGACCAGCCCACACTTCTTGATGTCCAACACTATGGTGGGCCACAACACACTTATTTGGGACCCAAAATCATTTATCCACATGGCAAATGGTGGAAATTCGTAGCTGCACATTAATGAGGAGAGAGAAGGTGGAGAAAAGCATCATTAAGAGGGAATCCCGCTACTTTGGCTAGTGGGGTCATTAAATGGCATGGGAAAGTGTTATTTTATGCTTTTTATGTGCCTTTTGGGTTCCCCATGTCTTGTAACTCGAATTGGAGCATTTTTCTTTATTTATTTTGTCTTTATATTGTATTTTCACTCCTTTGTAATGGGGATAGATGAATGTGACGGGATTTTGAAGTTTGCTGTGCAATCTTCTTGCTTTAGCCTCTTCCCTTTGCCCGGAATTGGTGGTGCATCTCCATCGCTGGTGACGTTGTCTTTAAGCGTGGAGAAACCTTGGCGGGTGGCATTGCCTTTAAGCCTCGGTCATTCGGCTACATTACGCTGCTCCTCTTCACTTACTCATTTTTGAGCTTCCGGCGACGCATCAAAGGGTTTTTAGAGTTTTTAGTGGTTTTATGGGTTTTTAGGGTTTAAGGATTTGAGGGGTATTTCAGGATTTTTTATGTTTTCATGGATTTTTAGGGGGTTTTAGGATTTTTCTAGTTATTTTGGGGGGTTTTAGATTTTTTAGGGATTTTTGAGGGTTTTAAAGTTTTTTCAGGTGTTTTTAGGTTTTTAGGTTTTTTCAGGGTTTGTAGGGTCTTTTTTGTTTTCTTGGGTCTTTTTTAGTTTTTTATGGTTTTAAGGTTTTTAGATTTTATTTACATTTTTGGGGTTTTAAGGTTTTTGATTGTTTTTGGTGGGTTTTTAGTGTTTTTAGGGGTTTTTATGTTTTTTTAAAGGTTTTTATAGTTTTCAGGGTTTTTTCAGGGTTTTTTGGTTTTTTAAATTTTCATGGATTTTTAGTGGTTTTTTAGGATCTTTATGGTTTTTAGGGTTTTTAGGGATTTTGAGGTTTTTAGGGTTTTTAGGGGTTTAGGGGTTTTCATTGTTTTTAGGAACTTTTTGGGTTTTTAGGGATTTTTGAGTTTTTTAGTGTTTTTAGGTTTTTTAGAGTTTTTGAAAGTTTTTTGGGGGTTTAATATTTTTTTAGTTTTTTTAGTGGTTTTTATGGTTTTTATGGTTTTCAGGGATTTTTCAGGGTTTTAGGGTTTTTTACATTTTCAAATATTTTTAGGGTTTTTAAAGATATTTATGGTTTTAGTGTTTTTTAGGGTTTCAGGGGTTTTCAGGGTTTTTAGGGTCCTTTTTGGATTTTAGGCGTTTTTTTAGTTTGTTAGGGTTTTTAATTATTTTTAGAGTTTTTTAACATTTTTAGGGGTTTTAGAGTTTTTTTGTGGGTTTTAACGGGTTTTTAAGGTTTTTAGGGGTTTTATGGTATTGAGGGGTTTTTCAGGGTTTTTAGGGTTTTTTACATTTTCATGTATTTTTAGGTGATTTTTAGGATTATTATGCTTTGGGGGTTTTAGGGTTTTTAGGGTTTTAGTTTTTTCAGGGGTTTCAGGGTTTTTAGGGATATTATGGTCTTTTTGGGGTTTTTAGGGTTTTCTTGAGTTTTTTTGATTTTATGGTTTTATTGAGTTTTTAACATTTCTAGGGGTTTTGAGGGCTTTTAGATTCTTTAGAGGTTTTTTAGGGTTTTAGGGTTTTTTAAGGTTTTTAGGTGTTTTCGTGGTTTTCAGGGGTTTTAATGGCTTTTATGGTTTTCAGGGTTTTTAGGGGTTTTTACGTTTTCATGGATTCTTAGGGGGGGGTTTATGATTTTAATGAGTTTTTAGGTTTTTAGGGGTTTTCATGGTATTAGGGTCTTTTGAGGGTTTTATGGTTTTTTTTATTTTTAGGGGTTTTAAGGTTTTTTTATAGTTTTTAGTTTTTAAAGTGTTTTAAGTATTTTAAGATTTTCTTGAGGTTTTTTAGGTTTTTATGGGTTTTTTGGGTATTTTAAGGTTTTTAGGGGTTTTATAGTTTTAAGGGGGTTTTCAGGGTTTTGAGGGTTTTTTTACGTTTTTATGGATTTGTTGGGGTTTTTTAAAGATTTTTAGGATTCTTAGGGGTTTTTTGGATTTTGAGGGTTTTTATGAATTTTTAGGGGTTTTTAGGTTCTTTTTGGGTTTTTAGGGTTTGTTTAGTTTTTCATGGTTTTAAGATTTTTTAGAATTTTTAAACGTTTTTAGGGGTTTTAGAGGTTTAAAGGGTTTTATAGTTTTAATGGATTTTTTGAGTTTTTATAGGGATTTAGGGTTTTAAAGGTTTTTATGGTTTTTATGGTTTTAAGGGGTTTTTAGGGTTTTGAGGTTTTTTTACATTTTCATGGATTTTTAGGTTTTTTATTGGTTTTTTTAATTGTTTTAGGATTTTTATGGTTTGATAGAATTTTTTGATGTTTTTATTTATTTCAAGGGTATTTAGTGGTTTTAGTGGATTTTTCGGTTTTTTTGGGATTTTAGGGGTTCTTGTGGTTTTCAGGGGTTTTTCAGGGGTTTTAATGTTTTTTAAGTTTTCTCAGAGTTTTAGGGTTTTTTTTGGAATATTATGTTTTTATGGGTTTTAGGGATTTTGAGGGTTGTGAGGGTTTTTTTAGGGGTTTAGGGTTTTTTTTGGTTTTTATGTTTTTTTTTGAGTTTTTTAGTGTTTTAGAGTTTTTTAATTTTTTTAGGGGTTTTGAGGGTTTTTAGATTTATTGTTGGTTTTTTAGACTTTTTAGGGGGTTTAGTTTATTTATTGTTTTTAAGGGTTTTAATGGTTTTCAGTGGGTTTTTAGGGTTTTTAGTGGTTTTTAGGTTTTCATGGATTTTCAGGGGGGGGTTACGATTTTTCTAGTTGTTTGGGTTTTTTAAGGTTTTTATAGAATTTGGGGGGTTTTAGGGGTTTTTAGGGTTATTAGGATTTTTAGGCCTTTTGAAGGTTTTAAGGGTCTATTGAGGTTTTATTGTTTTTTTGTGGTTTTTAGTTTTTTTAAGGTTTTTAGAGCTTTTTAACGTTTTTAGGGGTTTAAAGGGTTTTTAGATGTTTCGTTGGGTTTTTAGGGTTTTTAAGGTTTTTTGGGGTTTTTAAGGTTTTTTGGGGTTTTTATGGTTTTCAGGGGTTTTTTAGGGTTTTAATGTTTTTACATTTGGATGGATTTTTATGGTTTTTAGGACTTTTATGGTTTTTAGGGATTTTGAGGGTCTTTAGGGTTTTTAGGGGTTTTTAGGGTTTTTAGTTTTTCAGGGTTTTTAGGGTCTTTTGGGATTTTAGGGTTTTTTTGAGTTTTTAAGGATTTTAAAGGTAATTTAGAGTTTTTTAATGTTTTTAGGGGTTTTAAGGGTTTTTAGAGTTTATAGTGGTTTTAGAGTTTTTTTGGATTTTTAAGGTTTTTCATGGTTTTTCGGGGTTTTATGGTTTTTAGGGAGTTTCAGGGTTTTTAGTATTTTTTACGTTTTCATGGATTTTTAGGGGTTTTTAGGATTTTTATGGTTTTCAGGGTTTTTTAGGGGTTTATGTATATTGAGGGTTTATAGGGTTTTTTAGAGGGGTTTAGTTTTTTAGATTTTTTCAGGGTCTTTAGGGCCTTTTAGGTTTTTGTTCTTTTGTGTTTTTTAGGGTTTTAAAGGTTTTTTAGAGTCTTTTTGCAAGGAAAATAGTGAGTAGTATAAAAAGAAAGATGAATTTAAGTACAAATATCACCCATAGGTGAAAAAAAGTGGCCCAGGGGCCAACAACAACAGAAACGAAAATAATACCAAAGAAAAAAGAAAGAAAAGAATAATGAAATCGGTCTTGTCAAACCACCAACGAACAACAAACCCATCCCGTCAAACCATCCACATGTGCAGTGGATGAAAGCTGAAGAAGCTCCAGCATAAAATCCAAACAATAGCCCTGGCAACCAGAGGATGAGGCTATCATATCAAACCAGTACCTCAACCACTGAGCAGCAATAATAACAAGAAGCAGGGGCACATTGACACCATGAGATGCATCAAGCAATCACAAAACACAAGCACCAGCAACAACTGCAAGGAAGGAGTGCCACGAGCTACACAGAACAACATTTGACTGTATCAACAAATACAATCGGCAAGAGCAAACCCATCTCCAACGAGAGACGAGGGAAGCCTCAACCAGACCAGCAACACCTGTTCAGCAATAGAACCATAAAACCTCTAAGAAGAACACAAACACACTAACACCACCAGACACACGCATCACGCACACAACTCAACACACCCCCACCTAGCCACCACGCAACCACCAACCCACCCACCAAAATCCAAAGGAGCATTGGCCGAAAAGGTTTTTTAGAAATTTTTAACATTTTTATGGGTTTTAAGGGTTTATATTTTTTTTTTCAAATTTTAGTGTTTTAATGGGTTTTTATGGTTTTTTAATGTTTTTAGGGGTTTTTTGGTTTTCGCGGGGTTTCAAGGTTTTTAGGTTTTTTTTATGTTTTCATTGAATTTTAGGGGTTTTAAGGATTTTTAGGGTTTTTTGGGGGTTTTTAGGGTTTTTAGGAATTTTGAGGGTTTTTAGGATTTTCAGGGGGGAGGATAGGGTTATTATGGTCTTTTGGGATTTTAGGTATTTTTTGAGTTTTTAGGGTTTTAAAGGTTTTTTAGAGTTTTTTAACGTTTTTAAGGGTTTTAAGGGTTTTTAGATTTTTTAATAGTTTTTAAGGTTTTATGGGTTTCTAGGGGTTTTAGTATTTTTAGTGGGTTTTAGGGTTTTTATGATTTTTTAGGGTTTCTTAAGGTTTTTAGGTGGTTTTATGGTTTCAGGGGTTTTTCAAGGTTTTTAGTGTTTTTTACGTTTTCAGGAATTCTTAGGGGTTTTTAGGGGGGTTAAGGTTTTTAGGGTTTTTAGGGTCTTTTGGGTTTTTAGTTTTTTTGGGGTTTTAAGGTTTTTAAGGTTTTTAGGGTTTTTAGGGTTTTAAGATTTTTAAGTTTTTTAGGGGTTTTGTTGTTTTTAGGGTTTTTTTAGGGTTTTAGGGTATTTTACATTTTCATGGATTTTTAGGGGGTTTAAAGGTTTTTTGTATTTTTATGATTTTTAAGGTTTTTTAGAGATATTAATGTTTTTAGGGGTTTTATGTGACCAATTCATGTCTCCGTTTGTTTTAAAAAAAATTAGGGTTTTTAAATATTTTTAGGGTTTTTTAGTTCTCTTAGGGTTTTTATGGATTTTTAGGGTTTTTAATGATTTTAGGGATTTTTTTGGTTTTTAGGGGTTTCTTAGGGTTTTTAGGTTTTTTAGGGTTTTTTTATGATTTTTATGGTTTTTATGGTTTTTTGGGATTTTGAGGGTTTAAAGGGTTTTTTAGTTTTTTTAGTGTTTTTAGAGTCTTTTGGGGGGTTTTAGTGTTTTTTTGAGTTTTTTAGGGTTTTATGGTTTTTTAGGGTTTTCTAAAACCCCCAAAAATGTTAAAAAACTCTGAAAAAACCTTAAAACCCCTAAAACTCTAAAAACCCAAAAAACCCAAAAAACACCTAAAAATCCTAAAAAACCTCAAAATCCCTAAAAACCCTAAGGGTTTTCCAGGTTTTTTAGGCTTTTTACGTTTTTAGGGATTTTTAGGGGGTTTTAGGATATTTATGGTTCTAAGGGTTTTTTAGGATTTTGACTGTTTTTAGTTTTTTATGGGTTTTTATTGGTTTTCAAATTTTTTTAGGGTCCTTTTGGATTTATAGGGGGTGCTATGTTTTTTGGGTTTTTAAATTTTTTTAACATTTTTATGGGTTTGAAGTGTTTTTAGAATTTTTAGTGGTTTTTAGAGGTTTTAAGGTTTTAAGGTTTTGGGGGGTTTTATGTTTTTCAGGCGGTTTTCAAGGTTTTTAGAGGTTTTTAAGTTTTCTTGGATTTTTTGGGTTTTTCTTGGATTTTTATGGTTTTTAGGGTTTTTTTATGGGTTTTAGGGATTTTGAGGGTTTTATGGTTTTTCAGGGGTTTTTAGATTTTTAGGGTTTTTTAATGTTTTTTGGGACTTTTAGGTTTTTAGGGGTTTTTATATTTTTTTGGGGTTTTAAGGTTTTGAGAGTTTTTAACATTTTTAAGGGTTTAAAGGTGTTTTAGAGGTTTTAGCGAATTTTAGGGTTTTAAAGGTTTTTAGGTGATTGTATGGTTTTCAGGGGGTTTTAGGGTTTTTAGGGTTTTTTATGTTTTCATTGATTTTCAAGGGTTTTTTTAGGGTTTTTAGGGTTTTTAGGATTTTTATGGATTTTGAGTTTCTTTAGGGGTTTTCAGGGGTTTTAGAGTTTTTCGGGGGGTTTGGGGTTTTTAGGATCTTTTGGGTTTTAGGTTTTTTTTTGAATTTTTAGGCTTTTAAATAGTTTTAGAGTTTTCTTAACATTTCTAGAGTTTTATAGGGTATTAATAATTTTTAGGCGTTTAGAATGTTTTTATGGTTTTTTAAAGGTTTGTCGGTTTTTTTTGGTTTTCCGGGGTTTTTCAAGGTTTTTTGGATTTTTTACATTTTCATGGTTTTTAGGGGTTTTTAGGGTTTCTATGGGTTCTATGGTTTTTAAGATTTTTAGGGATTTTGAGGGTCTTTAGGGTTTTTCAGGGGGTATTTAGTGTTTGTAGGGGTTTTTAGGAATTTTAGGATCTTTTTGGGTTCTTATGTTTCTTTTAGTTTTTTAGGGGTTTTAAGGTTTTTAGAGTTTTTTAACATTTTTAGGGGTTTTATGAGATTTTAGAGTTTTTGATGGTTTTTTTATAGTTTTTATAGATTTTAAATGGTTTTTAGGGTTTTTTTGTTATAATATTTTTCCAGGTTTTTAGGGTTTTTTACATTTTCATGGATTTTTAGGGATTTTTTAGGATTTTAAGGGTTTTTATGGTTTTTAGGAATTTTGAGAGTTTTTGATTTTTTAAATGGGTTTTAGGATTTTTAGTGGTTTTAGTGTTTTTAGGGATTTTAGGGGGTTTTTTTGAGTTTTGTAGGAATTTTAATGTTTTTGGAGTATTAAATGTTTTTAGGGGTTAAAAGGGTTTTTAGAGTTTTTAGTTGGGTTTTAGGGTTTTTGTTTGTTTTTAGGGTTGTTAAGGTTTTTAGGGGATTTTATGGTTTTCAGGGATTTTTCTGGGGTTTTATGGGTTTATAGGGTTTTTATGATTTTTAGGGGTTTTAATGTTTCTAGAGTTTTATACCATTTTAGGGTTTTTAGATTTTTTAGTGGGTTTTTAGGGTTTTTAGGGTTTTAAAGGTTTTTAGGGGCTTTTATGGTTCTCAAGTGTTTTTTAGGGTTTTTAGGTTTTTTATGTTTTCATGGATTTTTAGGGGTTTTTTATGATTTTGTTGGTTTTTAGGGGTTTTTAGGGGTTTTAGGGATTTTATGGGTATTTATAGTTTTTCACAGGTTTTAGTGTTTTTCAGGGTTTTTAGGGTCCTTTGGGGTTTTAAGGGGGGTTTTGAGTTTTTAGGGCTTTTAAGGTTTTTTAGAATTTTTTAACGTTTTTAGGGGTTTTATGGGATTTTAGAGTTTTTAGTGGATTTTTCGGTTTTTATGGGTATTAGGGTTTCTTAAAGTTTTAGGGGGGTTTATGGTTTTTATGGGTTTTTCATGGTTTTTTGGTTTTTTAATGTTTTCATGGAATTTTATTTGTTTTTTAGGATTTTAATGGTTTTTATTGTTTTTTAGGGGATTTTAGGGGTGTTCAGGGTTTTTTGGGGTTTTTTGGGTTTTAGGGTTTTTTGAGTTTTTTAAGGTTTTGGAGTTTTTAGGAGTTTCTTAACAATTTGTGGGGGTTTACGGGTTTTTAGAGTTTTTAGGGGGTTTTATGGTTTTTATGGGTTTTAAGATTTTTAAAGTTTTTAGGGGTTTTGTTGTTTTCAGGGTTTTTTTAGGGTTTTAGGGTATTTTACATTTTCATGGATTTTTAGGGGGTTTAAAGGTTTTTTGTATTTTTATGGTTTTTAGGTTTTTTAGGGTTTATTGGGATTTTGAGGGTTCTTAGTGGTTTTAGTGGTTTTTTCGGATTTTTTGGGATTTTAGGGGTTCTTGTGGTTTTCAGGGGTTTTTCAGGGGTTTTAATGTTTTTTAAGTTTTCTCGGATTTTTAGGGGTTTTTTTGGAATATTATTTTTTTATGGGTTTTAGGGATTTTGAGGGTTGTGAGGGTTTTTTTAGGGGTTTAGGGTTTTTTTTGGTTTTTATGTTTTTTTTTTTGAGTTTTTTACTGTTTTAGAGTTTTTTAATTTTTTTAGGGGTTTTGAGGGTTTTTAGATTTATTGTTGGTTTTTTAGACTTTTTAGGGGGTTTTAGTTTATTAATTGTTTTTACGGGTTATAATGGTTTTTAGTGGGTTTTTAGTGTTTTTTAGGTTTTCATGGATTTTCAGGGGGGTTTACGATTTTTATAGTTTTTTGGGTTTTTTAAGGTTTTTATAGAATTTGGGGGGTTTTAGGGTTTTTTAGGGTTATTAGGATTTTTATGCCTTTTGAAGGTTTTAAGGGTCTTTTGAGGTTTTATTGTTTTTTGGTGGTTTTTAGTTTTTTTAAGGTTTTTAGATCTTTTTAACGTTTTTAGGCGTTTAAAGGGTTTTTAGATCTTTCGTTGGGTTTTTAGGGTTTTTAAGGTTTTTTGGGGTTTTTATGGTTTTCAGGGGTTTTTTAGGGTTTTAATGTTTTTACATTTGGATGGATTTTTATGGTTTTTAGGACTTTTATGGTTTTTAGGGATTTTGAGGGTCTTTAGGGTTTTTAGGGGTTTTTAGCGTTTTTAGTTTTTCAGGGTTTTTAGGGTCTTTTGGGATTTTAGGGTTTTTTTGAGTTTTTAAGGATTTTAAAGGTAATTTAGAGTTTTTTAATGTTTTTAGGGGTTTAAAGGGTTTTTAGAGTTTGTAGTGGTTTTAGAGTTTTTTTTTGGATTTTTAAGGTTTTTCATGGTTTTTAGGGGTTTTATGGTTTTTAGGGAGTTTCAGGGTTTTTAGTCTTTTTTACGTTTTCATGGATTTTTAGGGGTTTTTTAGGATTTTTATGGTTTTCAGGGTTTTTCAGGGGTTTATGTATATTGAGGGTTCATAGGGTTTTTTAGGGGGGTTTGGGTTTTTAGATTTTTTCAGGGTCTTTAGGGCCTTTTAGGTTTTTGTTCTTTTGTGTTTTTTAGGGTTTAAAAGGTTTTTTAGAGTCTTTTTGCAAGGAAAATAGTGAGTAGTATAAAAATAAAGATGAATTTAAGTACAAAGATCACCCATAGGTGAAAACAAGTGGCCCAGGGGCCAACAACAACAGAAACGAAAAGAATACCAAGGAAAAAAGAAAGAAAAGAATAATGAAATCTGCCTTGTCAAACCACAAGGAACAACAAACCCATCCCGTCAAACCATCCACATGTGCGGTGGATGAAAGCTGAAGAAGCTCCAACATAAAATCCAAACAATAGCCCTGGCAACCAGAGGATGAGGCTATCATATCAAACCAGTACCTCAACCACTGAGCAGCAACAATAACAACAAGCAGGGGCACATTGACACCATGAGATGCATCAAGCAATCACAAAACACAAGCACCAGCAACAACTGCAAGGAAGGAGTGCCACAAGCTACACAGAACAACATTTGACTATATCAACAACTACAATCGGCAAGAGCAAACCCATCTCCAATGAGAGACGAGGGAAGCCTCAACCAGACCAGCAACACCTGGTCAGCAATAGAACCATAAAACCTCTAAGAAGAACACAAACACACTAACACCACCAGACACACGCATCACGCACACAACTCAACAAACCCCCACCCAGCCACCACGCAACCACCAACCCACCCACCAAAATCCAAAGGAGCATTGGCCGAAAAGGGTTTTTAGAAATTTTTAACATTTTTATGGGTTTTAAGGGTTTATATTTTTTTTCAATTTTTAGTGTTTTAATGGGTTTTTATGGTTTTTTAATGTTTTTAGGGGTTTTTTGGTTTTCGCGGGGTTTCAAGGTTTTTAGGTTTTTTTATGTTTTCATTGAATTTTAGAGGTTTTAAGGATTTTTAGGGGTTTTTTGGGGTTTTTAGGGTTTTTAGGAATTTTGAGGGTTTTTAGGATTTTCAGGGGGGAGGATAGGGTTATTATGGTCTTTTGGGATTTTAGGTATTTTTTGAGTTTTTAGGGTTTTAAAGGGTTTTTAGAGTTTTTTAACGTTTTTAAGGGTTTTAAGGGTTTTTAGAATTTTTAATAGTTTTTAAGGTTTTATGGGTTTCTAGGGGTTTTAGTATTTTTAGTGGGTTTTAGGGTTTTTATGATTTTTTAGGGTTTCTTAAGGTTTTTAGGTGGTTTTATGGTTTCAGGGGTTTTTCAAGGTTTTTAGTGTTTTTTACGTTTTCAGGAATTCTTAGGGGTTTTTAGGGGGGTTAAGGTTTTTAGGTTTTTAGGGTTTTTAGAGTTTTTTAGTTGTCTTAGGGTTTTTATGGATTTTTAGGGTTTTTAATGATTTTAGGGATTTTTTTGGTTTTTAGGGGTTTCTTAGGGTTTTTAGGTTTTTTAGGGTTTTTTTAGGATTTTTATGGTTTTTATGGTTTTTTGGGATTTTGAGGGTTTAAAGGGTTTTTTAGTGTTTTTAGTGTTTTTAGAGTTTTTAGAGTCTTTTGGGGGGTTTTAGTGTTTTTTTGAGTTTTTTAGGGTTTTATAAAACCCCCAAAAATGTTAAAAAACTCTAAAAAAACCTTAAAAACCCTAAAACTCTAAAAACCCAAAAAACCCAAAAAACACCTAAAAATCCTAAAATCCTCAAAATCCCTAAAAACCCTAAAGACCATAAAAAACCTAAAAGACCTCTAAAAATACATGAAAACGTAAAAAACCCTAAAACCCCCAAAACCCCCTAAAAACCATAAAAACCCCAAAAAAAATTTTAAAAACCCTAAAACCCACTAAAACTATAAAAACCCTTAAAAACCCTCAAAAGTTAAAAAAACTCTAAAAATCCGTAAAAACCCTCAAAAACTCAAAAAAAAACCCTAAAACCCCAAAAGACCCAAAAAGCCATGAAAACTCACAAAAACTCACAAAAACCACAAAAATCCCTAAAAACAATAAAAACCCTAAAAAACTCTAGAAATCCATGAAGACGTTAAAAACCCTAAAAACTCTGGAAAAACCCTGAAAACTATAAAAACCCCTAAAAACATTTAAAACCCTAAAAACTAATTAAAACCCTAAAAACCAATAAAACTATAAAAACCCTTCATACCCTAAAAATGTTAAAAAAAACTATAAAAAACCTTAGAAACCCTAAAAAACATAAAAACCCTCAAAAACCTAGAAGGACCCTAAAAACCTTGAAAACCCCTAAAAACCGTCAGAATCCCTAAAAACCATAAGGACCCTAAAAACAAAAAAAATCCTAAAAATGCCATAAAAATCCATGAAAACGTAAAAAACCCTAAAAACTATAAAAAAAATCCATGATAACCATAAAACTCTAAAAACCTTAAAAAAACCTAAAAACCCATAATACACTTAAAACCCATTGAAAACACTAAAAACCCTTAAACCCCCTAAAAATGTTAAAAAACTTTAAAAAATCATAAAGTCCTAAAAATTCAATAAGACCCTAAAACCTCTAAAAACCCTCAAAACCCTCAAACTCCCTAAAACCCCTAAAACCCCCTAAAAATCTTGGAAACCCCCCAAAACCCAAAGAAAATATGAAAACCACTAAAATATCTAAAAAAAATTAAAATCCTTAAAAATGTTAAAAACTATAAAAAACTTTAAAAACCTAAAAAACTCAAAAATACCCAAAAAACCCAAAAGACCCCAAAACCCTGAAAAAACCCTAAAACCTCCTAAACTCTAAAAATACTTAAAAACCATAAATAAACCCTAAAATCCCCTAACACCATAAAAACCCATAGGGACCCACAAAAACCCAAAAAACTACTATAAACTCTAAAACTATAAAAACCCCTAAAAACATTAAAAGCTCTAAAAACTTTAAACCCATAAACAACTCAAAAAAATCCCAAAAATCCAAAAATACCCTAAAAACTCCTCAAAAACCACACAAACCCTCAAAATCCCAAAAAAACCAAAAAAACCTTAAAATACATAAAAATCAAAAAAAAACCCTTAAAAACACATGAAGATGTAAAAATCCCTGAAAACCCTGAAAAGCCCTAAAAACCAAAAAACCCCTGCATAACTTAAAACCCCCTAAAACCCCATAAAAAACTTAAAACCCACTAAAAACAGTAAAAACCCTCAAAACCCCTAAAAATGTTTAAAAAACTCTAAAAACATTAAAAAGCCTAAAAAACTCAAAAAACCCTATAAACCCAAATGAACTTAAAACCCCAGAAAAAATAGGAAACCCTAAAAACCCCTGAAAACCCCTCAAAATCCCTAAAAACCCTAAAAACCATAAAAATATTAAAACCCCTAAAAATCCATGAAAACATAAAAACCCCTAAAACCCCATAAAAACCCTAAAAACATTAATAACTATAAAAACCCTTAAAACCCTTAAAAATATTACAAATCTCTAAAAAACCATAAAAAACCTTATAAATCCCTATAAACTCAAAAAACTATAAAAGCCCAAAAAGACTTTAGAAACACTAAAGAACCCAAAAAAACCCAAAAAACCACAGACCCGCCCCAAAAAAAAAACTTAAAATCAATAAATCCTTAAAAAACCAAAACAACCAAAAAAATACATGAATATATAAAAAGTTGTTTTAGAGTTCTTATTGGGTTTTTAGGGTTTTTATGGGTTTTAGGGTTTTTTATGGATTTTAGGGGTTTTTATGTTTTGCAGAGGTTTTAGGAGATTTAATTTTTTTCATGGATTTTTAGGGGTTTTTATGTTTTTTAGGATTTTTAGTGATTTTGCGGGTTTTTAGTGTTTTTAGGGGTTTTTTGGTTTTTAAGATTTTTTAGGGGTTTTAATGTCTTTTGGGTTTTTAGGGTTTTGTTTTAGTTTTTTAGGGTGTTAAGGTTTTTAGAGTTTTTTTACATTTTTAGGTGTTTTAAGGGTTTTAGGGTTTTTTATGGATTTTAGGGGTTTTTATGTTTTTCATAGGTTTTAGGAGGTTTAATGTTTTATGTATTTTTAGGGATTTTTATGTTTCTTATGATTTTTAGTGATTTTGTGGGTTTTTAGTGTTTTTTAAGGGTTTTTAGGATTTTCAGGGGTTTAGTGTCTTTTGGGTTTTTAGGGTTTTGTTTTAGTTTTTTAGGGTTTTAAGTTTTTTAGAGTTTTTTACATTTTTAGGTATTTTAAGGGATTTTAGAGTTTTTTTGGGTTTTATGGGTTTTATGGGGTTTTAGGGGTTTTACGGTTTTTAAGGGTTTTATGCTTTTAAGGGTTTTCAAGGGTTTTTTTTACATTTTCTTAGTTTTTAGGTGTTTTATAGGATTTTTATGGTTTTTTGGGTTTTTTGGGTGTTTAGGGATTTTAAGGGTTGTTAGGGGTTTTCAGAGTTTTTAGGATTTTTAGGGGTCTTCAGGGTTTTTAGGGTCCTTTTGGTTTTAAGGGGTTTTTTAAGATTTTAGGGGTTTTAAGGTTTTTAAGAGTTTTCTAATTTTTTAGGGAGTTTAATGGTTTTTTGGAGTTTTAGTGGTTTTTAGGGTTTTAAGGGGTTTTAGGGTTTTAAGGGTTTTTTGGTGTTTTTTGGTTTTCAGTGGTTTTTTAGGGTTCTTAATGTTTTTTACGTTTTCATGGATTTTTAGTTGGTTTTTAGGATTTTAATTATTTTTTCAAGTTTTAGGGTTTTAGGGATTTTGAGGTTTTTCAGGGTTTTTAGGGGTGTTTAGGGTTTTTAGGGGTTTTCAAGTGTTTTAGGATCTTTTGTGTTTTTAGGGTTTTTTTTGAGTTTTTAGGGTTTTCAAGGTTTTTCAATTATTTTAACATTTTAAGGGTCTCAAGGGTTTTTATAGTTTTTATTGGTTTTTTACGAATTTTATGGGTTTTTAGAGTTATTTTTAGGTTTTTAGGGGTTTTTAGGGTTTTCAAGGGTTTACAGGGTTTTTAGGGTTTTTTATGTTTTCATGGATTTTTAAGGGTTTTTAGGATTTTTATGGTTTTTAGGGTTATTAGGAGTTTTAGAGATTTTGATAGCTTTTTGGAGTTTTATGTGGTTTTTATGGTTTTTAGGGTCTTTTGGGTTTTTAGGGTTTCTTTGTGTTTTTAGGGTTTCTTGGTTTTTAAGATTTTTTTTAACATTTTAGGGGTTTTAATGGTTTTTTAGAGTTTTAGTGGGTTGTTAGGGGTTTTATGAGATTTTAGGGTTTTTTAAGGTTTTTAGTGGTTTTTATGGTTTTCTTGGGGTTTTCATGGTATTTAGGGTTTTTTACGCCTTCATAGATTTTTATTTATTTCTTAGGATTTTTATATTATTTAGGGGTTTTAGGCAAAGAAGATGCGAGAGACAGGCTATTCTTGTCCCCCCCCCCCCAAAATTTATTTAGAATGAAAAGGAGACACAGCAGACAAGGGACGGGAGGGGTTGATCGACCCACACCCAAAAGGGTTTTTAGGGATTTTGAGGTGTTTTAGGGTTTTTTGGGGGTTTTAGATTTTTAGGGGTTTTCTAAGTTTTATGAGTCTTTTTGGGTATCTAGGGTTTTTAAGTTTCCTAAATATTTTTAAGGTTTTTAGGGGTTTAAATGGTTTTTATAACTTTTAGTGGTTTTAGGGTTTTATGGGTTTTTAGGGGTTGTTGTTGTTTTTTAGGGTTTTTTCAGGGGTTTAGGTTTTTTTACGTTTTCATTGATTTTAGGGGTTTTTTTAGGATTTTTATGATTTAAAAGGTTTTAGGGTTTTTAAGGAATTTTTGAGTTTTTTCAGGGGTTTTTAGGGTTTTTATGGGTTTTCATGTTTTTGAGGGTCCTTTTGGGTTTTTAGGTGTTTTTTAAAATTTTTAGGGTTTTTATGGTTTTTTAAATTTTATAACGTTTTTATGGGTTTTAAAGATTTTTAGAGTTTTTTGTGGGTTTTTAGGTTTTATGGTTTTTTTGTATTTTTATGGTTTTTAGAGTTTTTCATGGTTTTTAGGGTTTTTTATGTTTTCTTAGATTTTTTTCGGTTCTTTAGGATTTTTATGTTTTTTAGTGGTTTTAGGGTTTTTAGGGATTTTGAGGGTTTTACGGTTTTGTAGGGGGTTTTAGGGTTTTTAAGGTTTTCTTGGTCTTTTTGGGTTTTTAGGGGTTTTTTTATTTTTTCAGGGGTTTTAAGGGTTTTTAGATTTTTTATGTGGGTTTTTAGTGTTTTTATGTGGTTTTATGGTTTTTAAATGTTATTTTGGTGTTTTTATGGTTTTCCGGGGGGGTTTTAGGGTTTTTTATTTTTTGGGGGATTTTCAGGGGTTTTTTAGGATTTTTATGCTTTTTAGGGTTTTTAGGATTTTTAGGGATTTTAGGATTTTAGGGATTTTGAGTGTTTTAGGGTTTTCACGGGTTTTTAGGGGTTTTCTGGGTTTTGAGGGTCTTTTCGGTTTTATGGTTTTTTTAGTTATTAGGGTTTTAAAGGTTTTTAGATTTTTTAATATTTCTTGGGTTTTTTTGAGTTTTTAGAATTTTTATGGGTTTTTAAGGTTTTTATGGGTTTTTAGGGTTTTTAAAGGTCTTTATGATAGTTTTGGTTTTTAGGTTCTTTTCAGGGTTCTTTGTGTTTTTTACATTTTCATGGGTTTTTAGGGGTTTTTTAGGATTTTTATGTTTTTTTATGGGTTTTAGGGATTTTGAGGGTTTTATGGTTTTTTAGGAGTTTTTAGGTTTTTAGGGCTTTTTAATATCTTTGGGGTCTTTTAGGTTTTTAGGGTTTTTATTCGGGGTTTTAAGGGTTTTGAGAGTTTTTAACATTTTTAAGGGTTTAAAGGGGTTTTAGAGTTGTTAGCGAATTTTAGTGTTTTTAAGGTTTTTAGTTGTTTTATGGGTTTTAGGGGTTTTTAGGGTTTTTAGGGTTTTTTATCTTTTCATTGATTTTCTGGGGTCTTTTTGGAATTTAGGGGTTTTTTTTGAATTTTTAGGGTTTTAAATATTTTTAGAGTTTTTTTAACATTTCTAGAGTTTTAAGGGGTATTAATAATTTTTAGGTATTTTGAATGTTTTTATGGGGTTTTCAAGGTTTTTAGATTTTTTTTTGGTTTTTAGGGGTTTTATAGGGTTTTTTGGATTTTTTACATTTTCATGGTTTTTAGGGGTGTTTGAGGGTTTCTATGGGTTTTATGGTTTTTAAGATTTTTTGGGATTTTGAGGGTCTTTAGGGTTTTTTCAGGGGTATTTTTTGTTTGTTGGGTTTTTTAGGATTTTTAGGTTCTTTTTGGGTTCTTTTTTTTTGATTTTTTTAGGTTTTTTAAGGTTATTAGAGTTTTTTAACATTTTTAGGGGTTTTACGAGATTTTAGAGTTTTTAAAGGTTTTTTACGGTTTTTATAGATTTTTAAAGGTTTTTAGGGTTTTTTTGTTATAGGGTTTTTCAAGGTTTTTACGGTATTTTACGTTTTTATGGATTTTTAGGGATTTTTTAGGATTTTAATGGTTTTTTGGGTTTTTATGGTTTTTATAAATTTTGAGAGTTTTCGATTTTGTCATTGGTTTTTAGGATTTTTAGTGGTTTTAGGGTTTTTCAGGGGTTTTAGGGGGATTTTTTTTTGAGTTTTTTAGGAATTTTAATGTTTTTGGTGTTTTAAACATTTTTAGGGGCTAAAAGTGTTTTTAGAGTTTTTAGTGGAGTTTTAGGATTTTTATTTGTTTTTAGGGTTATTATGGTTTTTAGGGGATTTTATGGTTTTCATGGATTTTTCAGGATTTTTCAGGGTTTCTAGGGGTTTTTAGGTTTTTTAGGGTGTTTAATATTTTTAGAGTTTTTTTTACCATTTTCGGGTTTTTAAGGGTTTTTATAGTTTTTATTGGGTTTTTTGGTTTTTTAGTGTTTTTAAGGTTTTTATGGTCTTTTATGGTTCTCAGGTGTTTTTAGGGTTTTTAGGTTTTTTATGTTTTCATGGATTTTTAGGGGTTTTTTATGATTTTGTTGGGTTTTAGGGGTTTTTAGGGGTTTTAAAGATTTTTTGGGTATTTACGGGTTTTCAGGGGTTTTAGTGTTTTTCAGTGTTTTTAGGGTCCTTTTGGGGTTTTAGGGCGTTTTTTGAGTTTTTTAGGGATTTTAAGGTTTTTTAGAATTTTTTAACGGTTTTAGGGGTTTTAGAGTTTTTAGTGGATTTTTCGGGTTTTATGGGGTATTAGGGTTTTTAAGGTTTTAGGGGTTTTTATGGTTTTATGGGTTTTTCATGGTTTTTAGGTTTTTTAATGTTTTCATGGATTTTTATTTGTTTTTTAGGATTTTTTATGGGTTTTAGTGTTTTTAGGAGATTTTAGGTGTGTTCATGGTTTTTAGGGTCTTTTTGGTTTTTAGGGTTTTTCGAGTTTTTTAGGGGGTTTTATGGTATTTATGGGTTTTATGATTTTTATGGTTTTTAGGGGTTTTGTGGTTTTCAAGGTTTTTTAGGGTTTTAGGGTTTTTTACATTTTCATAGATTTTTAGGGGTTTTAAGGTTTTTTGGATTTTTATGGTTTTTTGGGTTTTTAGGGTTTATTGGGATTTTGAGGGTTCTTTGGGTTTTTAGGGGGTTTTAGGGTTTTTAGGGTTTTTTAGGGTTTTTAGGTTATTTTTGGGTTTTAGGGTTTTTTTTTTGAGTTTTTTAGGGTTTTAATGTTTTTTATAGTTTTTTAACGTTTTTAGGGATTTTATGTTTTTTAGAGTTTTTAGGGGTTTCATGGGTTTTTAAGGATTTTAAGGTTTTTAGGGGTTTATATGGTTTTTAAGGTTTTAAGGGTTTTTTGGTGTTTTTACGTTTTCATAGATTTTTAGGGGTTTTTTAGGATTTTTATGGATTTTAAGTTTTTTGGGGTTTTTAGGGATTAGAGGGTTTTTAGGTGCTTTCAGTGGTTTTTAGAGTTTTTTTAACGTTTTTAGGGGTTTTAGATTTTTTATTGGGTTTTTAGGGGGTTTTAAGGTTTTTAGGAGTTTTGGGTTTTTAGGGGGTTTTAGTGATTTTTGGGTTTTTTACGTTTTCATGGATTTTACGGTTTTTTTATGGTTTTTAGGGATTTTTAGGGTTTATAGTGATTTTGAGGGTTTTTAGGGGTTATGAAGGTTTTGAAGGATTTTAGGGCTTTTAGGGCTTTCAGAGTTTTTCAGGGTTTTTATGGTATTTTTGGGTTTCTAGGGGGGGTTTGAGTTTTTTAGGGTGTTAAGGTTTTCTAGAGTTTTTTAATGTTTTTTGGGATTTAAAGGGTTTTTAGAGTTTTTAGTGTTTTTTGGGTTTTATGGGTTTTTATGATTTTTTATGGTTTTTAGGGAGTTTTAGGGTTTTTCAAGGGTTTTTCAGTGTTTTTAGGGTTTTTTTGTTTTCCTGGATTTTTTGGATTTATATGGTTTTCAAGGTTATGGGGGATTCTGTGGGTTTTTAGGGTTTTTTGGGATTTTTTTAGGGTTTTAGGGTTTTTGAGGTTTTTAGGGACTTTTTGGGTTTTCATGGGTTTTTTGAGTTTTTTAGGGTTTTTAAGCTTTTTTGGAGTTTTTTAAAGTTTTTAGTGGTTTTATGGGATTTGAGGGTTTTTAGAGTTTTTGGTGGGTTTTAAGGTTTTTATGTGTTTTGGGGGTCTTTATGGTTTTTAAGGGTTTTACGGTTTTAGAATTTTTTCAAGGTTTTTAGGGTTTTTTAGGTTTTCATGGAATTTTTGAGTTTTTTTAGGATTTTTATGGTTTTTATATATTTTGAGCATTTTTAAGGATTTTGAAGGGTTTTAAGGTTTTTTAAAGTTTTTTTAATGTTTTTAGGTGTTTAAGGGTTTTTAGTGTTTTTAGTGGTTTTTTGGGTTTTTATGGGTTTTCAGGGTTTTTAAGGTTTTTAAGGGTTTTATGGTTTTCAGGGGTTTTTAAGTGTTTTTAGGGTTTTTTAAGTTTGCATGGATATTTTTGGTTTTTTTTGGATTTTTAAGGTTTTTACGGATTTTTAGGGTTTGATGGGTTTAATGGTTTTTTAGAGTTTTTTAACATTTTTAGGGTTTCTAAGTGTTTTTAGAGTTTTTAGTGGGTTTTATGGTATTTTTGGGTTTTTAGGGTATTTAGGGTATTTAGGGGTTTGATTGATTTCAGGGGTTTTTCATGGTTTTTAGGGTTTTTTACATTTTCATGAAAATTTTGGGGGGTTTTAAGACTTTTATGGGTGTGTTAGGATTTCCAGGGGTTTTAGGATTTTTAGGGATTATCATTGTTTTTAGGTTCATTTGGATTTTTTGGGTTTTTTAGATTTTTTAGAGTGTTTTAACATTTTTAGGGGTTTAAGGGTTTTTAGAGTTTTTAGTGGTTTTATGGGGTTTTAGGGTTTTAAGGATTTGTGGGGTATTTCAGTGTTTTTTATGTTTTCATGGATTTTTAGGTGTTTTTAGGATTTTTCTTATTTTTTTGGGGATTTATAATTTTTAGGGATTTTGAGGGTTTAAAGGTTTTTTGAGGGGTTTTTAAGGTTTTTAGGGTTTTTCAGGGTTTGTAGGATCTTTTTGGATTTCCAGGGTCTTTTTTAGTTTTTTATGGTTTTAAGGTTTTTAGAGTTTTTTACGTTTTTGGGTGTTTTAAGGGTTTTTATTGTTTTTAGTGGGTTTTTAGGGGTTTTTATGGGTTTTTAGGTTTTTTAAAGGTTTTTGTAGTTTTCAGAGGTTTTTTTAAGGTTTTTAGGGTTTTTACAATTTCATGGATTTTTAGGGGTTTTTTAGGATCTTTATGGATTTTAGGGATTTTTGAGGTTTTTAGGGTTTTTTAGGGGTTTAGGGGTTTTAAATGTTTTTGGGACCTTTGGGTTTTTATAGATTTTTTGAGTTTTTTTAGTGTTTTTTAGGTTTTTTAGAGTTTTTGAAAGTTTTTGGGGGGTTTAATATTTTTTATTTTTTAGTGGTTTTTAGGTTTTTATGGGTTTCATGGATTTTTCAGGGTTTGTAGGGTTTTTAAATATATTTATGGTTTTTGTGTTTTTTAGGGTTTTAGGGGTTTTCGGGGATTTTAGGGAGTTTTTAGGATTTTAGTGGGTTTTTTAGTTTGTTAGGTTTTTTAAATATTTTTAGATTTTTTTGACATTTTTAGGGTTTAAAGGGGTTTTATAGTTTTTTTGCAGGTTTTTACGGGGTTTTTAAGGTTTTAGGGGTTTTATGGTATTGAGGAGTTTTTTAGGGTTTTTTACATTTTCTTGTATTTTTAGGTGTTTTTTAGGATTTTTATGCATTTATGGGTGTTTAGGGTTTATCAAGGATATTATGGAATTTTTGGGTTTTTTAGGGTTTTCTTCAATTTTTTGTGTTTTTAAGGTTTTATAGAGTTTTTAACATATTTAGGGGTTTTGAGGGTTTTTAGAGTATTTAGAGGTTTTTTAGGGTTTTAGGGTTTTTAGGGTTTTTGAAGGTTTTTACTAGTTTTCATGGTTTTCAAGGGTTTTTATGGTTTTAATGGGTTTTAATGGTTTTTATGGTTTTCAGGGTTTTTAGGGGTTTTTACGTTTTCATGGATTCTTAGGGTTTTTTTTGGACTTTAATGGGTTTTTAGGTTTTTTACGGGTTTTAGGGATTTTGAGGGGGGGTTTGGGGGGGTTAGGGTTTTTAGGGGGTTTCATGGTATCCTTTGATGGTTTTATGGTTTTTTTGAGTTTTTAGGGGTTTTAAGGTTTTTTTAGTTTTTATTTTTTGAAGGGGATTTAAGTATTTTAAGAGTTTCTTGATGGTTTTTAGGGTTTTTATGGGTTTTAGGGTGTTTTACGATTTTTAGGGGTTTTATGGTTTTAAGGGAGTTTTCAGGGTTTTGGGGGTTTTTTATGATTTTTAGGATTCTTAGGGGTTTTTTGGATTTTGAGGGTTTTTATGAATTTTAGGTATTTTAGGGGTTTTTTGGTTTTTTGGTTCTTTTTGGGGTTTTAGGGTTTTTTTAGTTTTTTAGGGTTTTAAGGTTTTTTAGAGTTTTTTAATGTCATGACCCGACCCTACCCGGGCTCGAGCCGCAACTACCCCAAGCCCGCCTCCATAGGCCAGGGGCTGGCGACCAGCGCTGAAGGCACAATAACTCGGGGAGGCCTTTGCCTAAGCACCTGTACACACACACACGCAAGAAACTCAATGCAAAAGTGCAGAGTAAAAGAAAGAACAAGCAGTAAAAAGAACAACTGCTATATATATAAACCACTGATGTGTGTCGAACTCTAAACAGTACAAAGTACAAGCTGAAAAGAAAAGGGGAAAAACACACGCCCAACCAAAAAGTGCCACAACCCGGCAACAGGTAAACAAAAAGAAACAGCTGACGGGTCTCCCACCTGGAACCCGTCCACGACCACCGCACGCGGTCCAAGCTCCAAAGCTCCTACGCTCCACTGAATTCACGCTCCACCTGTCCGTCGTCTGCAAGGGCACACCAAGTGCGGGCAAAGCCCAATCAGGGGTGAGTATAAAAATACTCAGTAGGATACCCCGAAGGCTGGAGGGAGCAACAAAAACGAGGTACCGAAGGGTGAGCAGTAGAGCGAACGGGGGAAAGCAAAGGGAGTACAACAGAGAGTGCAGTAAAGAGTCCAGCTCAACCAAACAAGAGGAAGGAAGTAGACTCTTCCAGGCACAAGGAGCTGGAAACGGTGAGAATATGAACTTCCCATCTAGTCTTCGCTTCCTATAGCAGGAGAGTAACCTCATCCAACCACGAGAAGCTAGACACGGAAATCACATGGCATACCCCGCATGTCTTCGCCTCTCCTGGAAGGAGAGTAACCAAACCCAAGAAGTGGGTACTAGAACAAGGTATATACATATCTGTATGCTCAACAAGAAACTCGAACAACGTCGTAAGGGGATCTCCGTCCCGTAGCTCAGCCCAAGAAAAGGTAGCCAACAGTCCCAGAAGTAACACCATCATCGATGCCCAGTATCCCGCACGTCTACCCTGAACCGCAAGCCAAGGGGCTCAATCACCGTACCTTGACACTATCCGCTTTGGGCGGCACTGACTCGCCCACACGGTTTTAGATCGCGTCGCAAAAACGCATCTCAGTGGGGAAAGTGCCCCTCGTACTTCAGAGTTCTAGGTAAAGTCAAACCACACCTCGTCACTGCCCTGCGGTCGAGAGGTCTCCTCAAAGTCAAGGTCGTCACAACACTGACCCATAACCAGGGGTCCCGCTCCGGTAATCATGGAGGAAAGCCATAGGCTAGCCTAGTAGAAAGGACTGAGCCAGGAATGCCAACAGGTGTCCCACTGCCCAGTCCTGTTGGAGGGTAATTCATAATATGATATCGGGTGACCCACTGCCCAGCCCTGCTGGAGGGTAAACCATAATACATCGTCAGGCGACCCACTGCCCAGCCCCGCTGGAGGGTAAACCATAATAAGATATCGGGTGACCCACTGCCCAGCCCTGCTGGAGGGTAAACCATAATACATCATCCAGCGACCCACTGCCCAGCCCCGCTGGAGGGTAGACCTTAATACGTCATCAGGAGACCCACTGCCCAGCCCCGCTGGAGGGTAGACCTTAATACGTCATCAGGCGACCCACTGCCCAGCCCCGCTATAGGGTAGACCTGGAATAAGTCGACAGGCGAACCACTGCCCAGCCTTGCTGGAGGGTAGACCTGGAACTAGACGACGGACGACCCACTACCCAGCCCTGCTGGAGGGTAGGCCCTAAGAGGTCGTCGGGTGACCCACTGCCCAGGCTCTGCTGGAGGGTAGACCCTAAGTGCGTCGGGCAACCCACTGGCCAGTCTCTACTGGAGGGTAGACCCTAAGTGCGTCGGGTGACCCACTGCCCAGTCTCTGCTGGAGGGTAGACCCTAAGTGCGTCGGGTGACCCACTGCCCAGACTCTATTGGAGGGTAGACCCTAGAAGCCGATGAGTAACCCACTGCCCAGCCCCGCTGGAGGGTAAAACTCAGAACTGCCCTGGCCACCCCCACTGGAGGGTACAACACTGGTCAACCGAACACGGAGTGGGTATCGTGTGACCACCCAACTCCAGCACAACTCACCCAAAGGGGTTTCAGCGCCTATTCCATCACTGAGTGTCACCAGCACCGCTACCGGCTGATCCATCGAGAACGAAACCAGGGGGAGACCACTCAACCCTGCTGGTCAAACAAACGACCACAGAGCCAGGGGAAAAAATCCACCCTGCTGGTCAAACAAACACACAGAGGGACCCTCTACGTCGCGAGAGGTCAAAGTACGCAAAGCAGAACACGACACGCACATGGGGCCCACCCGACGTGTGGCCCCACGTCAACCCCAACTGAGCGCACAAACGTTCTCAGGTACAAACCACACGTGCCTCTAAGCGTTCCCGCATACTCCCAGAGTATACCTCGTCCTAGCCCAAAGGCTATCGTGCACACGGCACCCAGCGTCAATGCGAAGGCATGACGTAACAACTCCACCTCAAAGGCCCAGGCATGACCAACCACATCTTGTGAATCATTTATCGCTCTCCCAAGAGTGCGCGACCACACGCCAAGGGTCCGCTACAAACAAGGTAGGGCGAACCACCACCGGAGCACCTTTCCATGCTTCCATATTTAATAAGATTGCATAAGAGGCTCCGCTCGTCTGAAGAGATCACACCATCGTATTCCTCACGGAAAAACATGCGAGATCGACTACTTACTCGCCTCCAACAGATACCCGATGGAAAAGTCACCAACACCACCTCACGTCTGAACGGTGTCCCGTGATCCCGAGCCTCGGCCCTGAAAACAGTCGGGCGCATCGCACCATTGCGATCCCCTCGGGAAAACAAGTCAAAAGCACTACTCATATGAATGCAATGAATATCCGAAGAAAAAGGTGCAACCCGGCGCAGCGCACACGAGCGGTGCCACGTGGGACCTGCATCCCGGTCCTAAAACTCAATGAACGGATCACACCATTGCGATCCTCTCGAAAAAGTACACGAAATGGACTATTCACTTGTCCAAAACGGTCGCCCGGTGATAAAGCTGGAAATCACCGTCAACTCCCGAAACGACCCTCGTGGGGCCCGCACCATCGTGCAGAATTACAATGGGTAGACTGTGCAAACGCGATGCCCCCGGAAAAACACCCAACATCAACTGCTCGCACGCCCCGAACGGTCGTCCGAGGAAAAAGTCGCTAAAAGCTGCACACAGCTAAAAAGACGGGTCGTGGGGCCCGCACCTCAACTTTGTCCTCAACGCCTGAAACCACCCTGGAAGGATCCGCCTCGATGCCAGGGTCCCAATGCCATTGACGGCGCTCAAAACGGACGTCGGACGCGTCTGCGCCGTCCAAAACAAGAATCTCGGGAGAAACGCTCGTCCACTTATAGACACGTCGAGCCTCCGCGGCCCCTCGTTTCGGGAATTAAAAATTCCTGAAACCATCTCAAAAAGTCCGCCTCGACGATACAGTTCCACCGCCACAGACGGCACTCCAAACGGACGTACGGTTTGAGTTTTAGGATCATTTTGGTATTTAGGGACCGAAAAGGGCGGGCCAAGCCGGTTCGGCCGGCCCACCCGTACTCTGGACCGGCGGTCCGCGGTTCACTGCGCGGACCACCCTGAACCGCACGGACCGGGTCGGCCGGTCCGGTCTCCGCATGGACCCGCGCGGCGTGGGTCCTGTCCGCCGACCGGGGTCACGAATACCCCTGGTCCTCGCGCCCCTCGCGCTCGCCGACGACCCCGCCGACCCCAGATCTCCCGACCGCCTGCGCCAGCCTCCGCGCGCGCTCGCCGCGACCCCGCCGCTGAGCCGACCGCCGCCTGCGCCAGGAGCCACCGCCTCTGCCGTCCGCAGTCGGCCACGCCGTCGCCCTCGCACACCCAGCCGCCTCAAGCCGCCGCTCGGATCACCGCGCCGCCGCCTGGCATGGCCGGCCGCCGCGCCTACCCGCCGGAACACCCCAGATCTCCTCCGCAAACCCACAATTTTCGGCGAATGATTGCGGGTTCCTCCTAACTCCAAAACCGAATCCGAAAGATGCTTCAGATAGCTCATAAAAACTACTACGTGCTCATGGGTTTTGATTCGACAATCGAACAACAATCGACGCATATAATTGAGGTTGAAATAAGGTTTGGGAATTAAAACGCTCAAAACCTCCAACCTCTTGGGCGATGCCCGGAGCTTCACGGAGTCTGCCGCCGCGCCGCGCCTTGCTGGAGCTGCTTTGCCAGAGTTGGAGGAGGAGAGGGAGGAGTTCCTCCTTGCTGCTGTCCAGGTGAGGAAGAGGAAGAGGGAGGGGGTGACTTAAGCGTTTAAATAGAAACGCTTAACCACCCGCCCGTCGGCCCGAACCCGGACCCTCAGCAGGGTCGAGGTTAAGCCTCCCCTAGGGTAAAAACCACCTCTTGAGCACAATGGAGGCCTTGGAATTTTAATCCGAGACCCCGTTCAAAAGTTATAAAACTGAACGCCCAAAGCTGCCATGTCACGTACCAGATCTGGTCACCACCATTAATGGCACCAAACCCGGCCCATGACAAGGCCCGAAGGGCATTCCCTATCCCCACGGGCTGGCACAAGTGCCCGGGTATAAAACAATATGATTTGGGAACGATTTACCCGAGTATGAAAGCATAAAACAAATAAAACAATCAATAATAAGAATCTGAAATTTCCATACTAAACCATTCTTAACAAAACCAGATCTGAATACATATGTTTAAAGACACTACAAGTGGTCCAAATACAAATAATGACAACATCAAGACATCCCCAATCACTTCACACAACAAGGGTGTCATCACCCGCAAGCCTTCTCCACAACTCTGCCCCAACGATGGAGACTAACACCCTGGAGCGCCATCACCCTTAGCCTTCCCTTTACCTGAGTCAAGCATAAGAAGTTCTACTTACACCCAAGGGGTGTAAGTAGGGTGTGAGCCTAAGCCCAATAGGATACCACCAGAAGATTCCAAAGAGGATGCAATACAATGGGAACAAAACTAGCAATTTTAACACACAAGGTGAAACAATGTTAAAAATTTCAAGAAAAGCAACTTTCAAATGAAAACAGTTTTCAATCCAAGAATTTCAGAATGATAACACATTAAATAAACATGTGAGCTACTGTAAAGTACTTCCAAAAGATCCCACAACAAGGGTAAATACTACAATTCTAATGAGCACATAAATTGGGAACACCCCTAGGCAACTAGATAGTCTCGGGCCCTATGTACCTCGTACCTCGGTGTAAAGTATCCAAGTCACAATCCTTTCCCGTGCACGAGCCACTAGTAGGGAACAAACCCATAACCTAGTGGTCCCCAAATAACATCCACATAGTTCAGTTAGTGTTGTCGTTATCCATTTGCTCAGTGAAACAGGGACACAACCCATCCGGTCCACTAGCCGTACTAGTACATATCCGCCCACCTAAGTACCCGGGATTCCCCCTTTTGTGCTCAAACAATTTCAGCAAACAACACACATACTTTTTCATGTAAAGTATCACTACTGGTCACAAACAAATAGTACAGTAGCTACACACATTTTATATCATTTGAAACAGTCAATAAAATATTTTGATCTTCAATAAAACAACCTCTCAAAACATCACATTGTTTTGCACCCAAAACTCTTTAAAATATCCACTTTTCACAGTATGTGAACACTTGTAAGTCATCAAAACAAAATTTCAGTTCAACACAATTTAATAAAACCAAAAATTCAGTTATGGGGCAGCCCAATGTGAACCAAGAAATTATATATTTTAAAAACCACCATTTTCACACCAACATGGCACTTAATGCCCATTTGCTTCTCAAACACAATTTAAACAAACTTTTGCAGCCACAACCAAAAAGAATAGATATTTAAAACATTATTTTAATTCCTAATACAGTTCAATAAAATCAACTATGTAATTAGAGTTCATCCCAAAATGAACCAATAAAAGACTTGCATGAAAAACCCTCAATTTCAACAAAAATTGTAACATAAAATTCATTTGCATTGTAAATGCAACTAAAACAAATTTTTACAGAAACATTAAAATTCAATAAGCATTAATTCACCCTCAACACAGCAAGCAAATTCCCAAAGAATTGCACACACAATGGAATCACCTACCAAAAGATTCAAGAACCGCAAATCCTAGTGCGGAACTTCAACCGCACGACCACCGCGCCACAAGGAAGTGATATCAAACCTAAAACCAGAGGATTGAACCATGAAACCCAAAATGAAACCCTAGGTACGAAGCCCTAGCTTCTGGAAATTTGGGGATTCAAGAAAAAAAAGATAAATCTCAAGGAAAAGGAGAGAACTAGAAGGATAGTCACTTACTTGAGAAAACTGGACGTTTTTAGAAACCAGAGAAGTTAGGCCCTAATTCGCGACAGATGCGATCTCCAAAGAGGGGGAAACGAAGCTGAGGGTGCGTCCAGGTACATTGGGAGAAGGTGAGAGGTGGAATCACCGAAAAAGAATAAAAATTGAATATTTTATGAAATAATTACAAAATAATTTTAAAACTGGAAATGGGCTTTCGGGTTGGCCCAATACCTAACTTGATCACCCAAATCCAAGATGCAAATGAATTTTTAAGGGGGCCAAAATAAATTGGTGGTTTTAATAGTTAAATTGAGGTCATTTTGGAAGTTGAATGAGTTAAAAATGTTGAAAAACGATGGAGTTATTAAACAAACAAAATTTATTGTCAAAACTGGAAATGGGCTCTCGAGTTGACCCAAATTATGGAAACCCACCATTTCCTTCAAAAATGCATTGAAAACCCCCAAAAAAAGCAATAATGTAAATTAAATACAAAAATACCTTTAAAATATATCATGTATGTGACAATTCTCCCCACCATGAAGGACTTTCCGCCCCGGAAAGTCAACATGATTCTTGGTTGGTAAACAAGAATGGGTACTCTTCCTCGACCCATGACTTTCGCTCCCAAGTCTCATGTGTATCATTCCCATGCCGCCATAGAACCCGAACTAATGGAATAGACTTCCCTCGAAGTATCTTCTCTTGGGAGTCCATAATTTTTACTGGCCTCTCAACAACAGACAAGTCAGGCTCTATCTCCAATTCTTCCCAATTCAACACATGGGACGGATCCGGGTTGTATTTCTTCAATTGAGAGACGTGGAAGACATCATGGATGGACGTCAGCTGAGAAGGTAAGGCCAACCTGTATGCCACCTTTCCAATACGCTCGGTGATCTCAAAGGGCCCGACATACCGTGGCATTAACTTACCTTGCTTCCCCAATCGACGATGGCCCAAACGAGGGGCCACTTTTAAGAATACCCTATCACCCACAGTAAACTCTAGGTCTCGACGCCTCCGATCAGCATAAGATTTATGACGACTCTGAGGTGTCAATAAGCGCTTCCTGATCAATTTGACCTTCTCAGAAGTCTCCTGCACAAGGCTCGGCCCCAATAGTGAAGTCTCTCCTACCTCAGCCCAATATAGGGGGGACCGACATGGCCGACCATAGAGCGCCTCAAAAGGGGCCATTCGAATTGAGGATTGGTAACTATTATTATAAGCAAACTCAACCAATCCCAAATGGCTATCCCAAGAACCTCCAAAGTCCAAGACACATGCACGAAGCATGTCCTCCAAAATCTGATTCGCCCGCTCCGTCTGACCATCCGTCTGAGGGTGGTATGACGTGCTCATCTTAATCTGAGAGCCCAAGGCCTTTTGAAGGCCTTCCCAAAATCGAGAAGTGAAGCGGGGGTCTCTATCCGAGACAACAGCTGATGGTACACCATGGAGTCTCACCACCTCTTGAAGATACAAATGGCCCAACTCATCCACTTTAGATGTATCTCTGATCGGAATGAAGTGGGCTGATTTGGTCAGACGATCAATCACCACCCAAATGGAATTCTTACCCCGAGGTGTACGAGGTAAGCCAACAATGAAGTCCATGGAAACCTCTTCCCACTTCCAGGTAGGAATGGGTAATGGCTGGAGCAAACCGGAGGGCCTTTGGTGCTCTGCTTTCACCTGCTGGCATGTGTAGCATCTCGAAACAAAGTCTGCTATGTCTCGTCTCATATCAGGCCACCAAAAATGCCGACGGACATCATAATACATCTTAGTGGCACCTGGATGGACAGCCCACTGAGACTGGTGGCTATCACGCATCACTGCCTTCCGTAGAGATAACGGTACTACTGAACGGCCCTTGAAGCACAAGATGCCCTCGGGAGACGACGACCAATCAGAGGATGTCTCCCCACCATGAAGAAACTGCCTAGATCGCTGACAAAGCTCATCACTAGGTTTTTCCCGCTGAATCAACTCCAACAGAGAAGGATTCAATTGGACACTCGCCAAGAATGCCCCTCCACTGTGTTCCCTAGCCTCCACATGCATTTGAGAAAAGAGCCCCATCAATGTCCACTCATCACTAGACTTCCTCAAAGCCTGCACTGGAACTCTTCTGCTCAAAGCGTCGGCCACCACATTACCCTTGCCTGGGGTATAGACAATGTCAAAGTCGAACCCCTGCAAGTACTCGATCCAGCGGCGTTGCCTCAAGTTGAGGTCCTTCTGCGAGAAGATATAAGCCAAGCTTTTGTGATCAGAGTAGACCACAAACTTCTCGCCAAAGAGGTAGTGACGCCATGTCTTCAAAGCATGCATCACCGCTGCCAACTCCAAGTCCTGGGTAGGGTAGTTCTTTTCATGTGGTCGGAGTTGGCGAGAGCCATAAGCCACCACGTGATCATCCTGCATAAGCACGCACCCAAGACCCATACCTGAAGCATCACAATAAACAACATAACCCTTCCCAGCCTCAGGCAAAATCAGCACAGGGGCGGTAGTCAACCGTCTCTTCAGCTCCTCGAATGATGCTTGACATTCTGGACCCCATACAAACTTCACCCCTTTCCGGGTGAGCGCAGTCATTGGTGATGCAAGCCGAGAGAAATCCCGAACGAATCGCCTGTAGTAACCAGCTAGGCCAAGGAAACTCCTGATCTCGAACACATTCTTCGGCTGCTCCCATGACATAACCGCACTAATTTTCTCAGGGTCCACTGAAACTCCGTGCTCTGAGATCACATGCCCCAGAAATCTCACCTCTCTGATCCAGAAGGTGCACTTTGACAACTTTGCATAGAGGCGGTGATCCCGTAATGTACCTAAAACGATCCTCAAGTGATGTTCGTGTTCCTCCTCAGAGCTAGAGTATACCAGAATATCATCCACGAACACCACAATAAAGGAATCGAGGTACTGATGAAACACCCTATTCATGAGTGCCATAAAGACTGCTGGAGCATTGGTCAATCCGAAGGGCATGACCAAATACTCAAAGTGGCCGTACCTGCACCGAAAGGCTGTCTTTGGGATATCTGACTCCTTCACCCTGAGTTGATGATACCCTGAACGCAGGTCTATCTTTGAGAACCACTTTGCTCCCTTCAACTGGTCAAACAAATCATCTATTCTGGGAAAAGGGTATTTGTTTTTAATTGTTACCTTATTCAGCTTCCGGTAGTCAATGCACAGACGGAGGGATCCATCAGCCTTTTTTGCGAACAACACAGGAGCGGCCCAAGGAGAGACGCTCGGGCGAATGAATCCTTTGGATTCTAAGTCGTCCAGATGCATCTTTAATTCCCTCAACTCGGTGGGGGCCATGCGATAAGAGGGAAGAGATATCGGCTGTGTTCCCGGCGCCAGATTAATCGAAAACTCCACATCCCGCTCTGGGGGCAAACCCGAAAAATCAACCGGAAATACCTCTGGAAACTCATTCACTACATGAGGTAGTGAACCATTAGAAGAAATACCATCTTCTATCATGAGCGAAGATAACTGGAAGATAACACTTCCCAACTTTGGGAATGGAGGCCCTGCGCGACCTGACCGAGGATCCCATTCACCATGAAAAACCTGACGACTCCCGTCAGGTGCCGTGAAACTCACACGCCTTCTGTAGCAGTCGATGTGTGCCTGGAAGTGAACTAGCCAATCCATCCCGAGTATAACATCAAAAAGGTCCATATCTAAGACCAAGAGGTCCCACTCCATCTCGACCCCTGACACAGAAAGTGCACACGAGGGGCACCTCAGGCCCTGCTCCTTCTTCTTTCCCAATGGTGTCACCAACTCCATCGCAAAAGACATCAACTCAGTTGGCAAATTCAGCATGTCCACAAAATGTCCAGAAATGAATGAAACAGAGGCACCAGTATCAAAAAGAGCAGTAGCTATAGAAGATGCAATCAGAACGGTACCTCGAACTGTCGACGGTCTCGCCTCTGATCCTACTGGTGTCTGATCCACTGCATGGAGGTGTCCAGTATCTATCTGAGAACGACCGCTAGCCTGAGGCTGTGCCCTGAACTGGCTCTGCCCAGAAGATGATCCAACCCTTCCACCACGACTTCCAAATCGAGATCCCCCAGTCCTCGATGGCTCAGACTGTGCTGACACTCCTTTTGAAGCCACTGAACCAACCCCACTCGGAAGTGGACGTGCCACACCACAAAAACGCTGCAAATGCCCTATACCTCCACACTGGTAACAAGGCTTCGGAGGAAGAGGACATGCTGGTCGGATATGCCCAGGCCTCCCACATTGGTGGCACACGACCGATCTCGCATCAGAAGCCGCAGAAGAAAACTGCCTGGAAGAGTGGCCTGAACTGCCCCCTCCTTTCTTCACATGATCCTCCCGCTTCCTTTTCTTCTCTGAGGAGCTTCCACTTCCCACTACTGATACAGAACCATAGAAACCAGCCCTGCCTTTTCTATCAATCTCCACCATGCACGCTCGATCAACAACCTCAGCATAGGTCCTCAGCAAAAACAAGAACACCTGAGATTATATCTCTGGTCGCAAGCCTTTCTCAAACCTTTGGGCCTTCGATTGCTCATTAGAGACAATTTCTGGAGCATACCGAACCAATTCAGCGAAACGGTTGGCATACTCCATCACAGATAGATTCCCCTGAACAAGTTCCATGAACTCTCTAGACCTGGCATAAGCCAACACCTCAGGGCAATACTGTTCATTGAAGACAGCCTTGAAATCTCCCCAGCGCATCTGCTCATTCTTCCCAGACTGAAGCACTGACTCCCACCATTTACGGCTGGGACCCTCCAACAGAAAGGAGGCACACTTCACCCTGAGCTCCTCGGGTGTTTCCAGGAACTCAAACATACGCTCGATCTTCTCGAGCCATTCTTCTGCTTCCTGGGGTTCTGAGCTGCCTCGGAAGGTTGGAGGCTTATTTTTCAGGAACTCCTGGGCCTTGTCCTTTCTAGGACCAGTATAATCCTCTCTAACAGGAGCTGGAGCTGGAGCTGGTCCATATCCTAGAGCCTGGACAGCCCGGACCACGGCCTCGACTAGCCTCTGATCAATCGGCGTGGGAGAACTCTCTCCAGCTTCCTCCTGTGGGTGCGTGGGAGCTTTCCGGGGAGGCATGTTGCTACAAAATGAAACAGTCACAAAACAAATAGTCAATACCACAATTCTGAAAATTGAAATCAAATACATCAAATATAAAAAAACTAAACACATTCTTGTAATAAAAGAAACAACTACTCCACATCTGCCTGATGTCCACATGTGGTCTGCAGCCCACATGTCTCACCTGGAAGTGAAGTAAATCAGTAAATTCCAACATCCTCTGGTGACTCAAGGTCTGCCATGAGAGGTGCGGGCCAGGCACCCTACTCACAACCAATACCCCGAGCCCCGACAGTCCTAGCTCCTGTCTATCCCAACTCATCTCAAAATAACAATATAACCCAAAAACATTAACCTCCTCTGATACCATTTTGTCACGTACCAGATCTGGTCACCACCATTAATGGCACCAAACCCGGCCCATGACAAGGCCCGAAGGGCATTCCCTATCCCCACGGGCTGGCACAAGTGCCCGGGTATAAAACAATATGATTTGGGAACGATTTACCCGAGTATGAAAGCATAAAACAAATAAAACAATCAATAATAAGAATCTGAAATTTCCATACTAAACCATTCTTAACAAAACCAGATCTGAATACATATGTTTAAAGACACTACAAGTGGTCCAAATACAAATAATGACAACATCAAGACATCCCCAATCACTTCACACAACAAGGGTGTCATCACCCGCAAGCCTTCTCCACAACTCTGCCCCAACGATGGGGACTAACACCCTGGAGCGCCATCACCCTTAGCCTTCCCTTTACCTGAGTCAAGCATAAGAAGTTCTACTTACACCCAAGGGGTGTAAGTAGGGTGTGAGCCTAAGCCCAATAGGATACCACCAGAAGATTCCAAAGAGGATGCAATACAATGGGAACAAAACTAGCAATTTTAACACACAAGGTGAAACAATGTTAAAAATTTCAAGAAAAGCAACTTTCAAATGAAAACAGTTTTCAATCCAAGAATTTCAGAATGATAACACATTAAATAAACATGTGAGCTACTGTAAAGTACTTCCAAAAGATCCCACAACAAGGGTAAATACTACAATTCTAATGAGCACATAAATTGGGAACACCCCTAGGCAACTAGATAGTCTCGGGCCCTATGTACCTCGTACCTCGGTGTAAAGTATCCAAGTCACAATCCTTTCCCGTGCACGAGCCACTAGTAGGGAACAAACCCATAACCTAGTGGTCCCCAAATAACATCCACATAGTTCAGTTAGTGTTGTCGTTATCCATTTGCTCAGTGAAACAGGGACACAACCCATCCGGTCCACTAGCCGTACTAGTACATATCCGCCCACCTAAGTACCCGGGATTCCCCCTTTTGTGCTCAAACAATTTCAGCAAACAACACACATACTTTTTCATGTAAAGTATCACTACTGGTCACAAACAAATAGTACAGTAGCTACACACATTTTATATCATTTGAAACAGTCAATAAAATATTTTGATCTTCAATAAAACAACCTCTCAAAACATCACATTGTTTTGCACCCAAAACTCTTTAAAATATCCACTTTTCACAGTATGTGAACACTTGTAAGTCATCAAAACAAAATTTCAGTTCAACACAATTTAATAAAACCAAAAATTCAGTTATGGGGCAGCCCAATGTGAACCAAGAAATTATATATTTTAAAAACCACCATTTTCACACCAACATGGCACTTAATGCCCATTTGCTTCTCAAACACAATTTAAACAAACTTTTGCAGCCACAACCAAAAAGAATAGATATTTAAAACATTATTTTAATTCCTAATACAGTTCAATAAAATCAACTATGTAATTAGAGTTCATCCCAAAATGAACCAATAAAAGACTTGCATGAAAAACCCTCAATTTCAACAAAAATTGTAACATAAAATTCATTTGCATTGTAAATGCAACTAAAACAAATTTTTACAGAAACATTAAAATTCAATAAGCATTAATTCACCCTCAACACAGCAAGCAAATTCCCAAAGAATTGCACACACAATGGAATCACCTACCAAAAGATTCAAGAACCGCAAATCCTAGTGCGGAACTTCAACCGCACGACCATCGCGCCACAAGGAAGTGATATCAAACCTAAAACCAGAGGATTGAACCATGAAACCCAAAATGAAACCCTAGGTACGAAGCCCTAGCTTCTGGAAATTTGGGGATTCAAGAAAAAAAAGATAAATCTCAAGGAAAAGGAGAGAACTAAAAGGATAGTCACTTACTTGAGAAAACTGGACGTTTTTAGAAACCAGAGAAGTTAGGCCCTAATTCGCGACAGATGCGATCTCCAAAGAGGGGGAAACGAAGCTGAGGGTGCGGCCAGGTACAGTGGGAGAAGGTGAGAGGTGGAATCACCGAAAAAGAATAAAAATTGAATATTTTATGAAATAATTACAAAATAATTTTAAAACTGGAAATGAGCTTTCGGGTTGGCCCAATACCTAACTTGATCAGAGTTTTTAGTGGGTTGTTTGTGTTTTTAGGGTTTTTTATGATTTTAAATGGTTTTTATGGTTTTTTACATTTTCATGGATTTTTAGAGGTTTTTTACATTTTTTAGTTTTTAGGGTTTTGAGTGATTTTGAGCATTTTTAGTTGTTTTCTAGGATTTTTAGTGTTTTGGGTTTTTGAGGTGTTTTAGGGCCTTTTGGGATTTTAGGGGGTTTTTTTGAGTTTTTTAGTTTTGTTAGAGTTTTTTAACATCTTTAGGGGGTCTAAAGTTCTTTTAGAGTTTTTAGTGGTTTTTTAGGTTTTTATGGGTTTTAAGGGTTTTTATGGGTTTTTATGGGTTTTGAAGGTTTTTAGGTGTTTTATGGTTTTCGGGGGGGTTTTCAGGGTTTTTATAGTTTTTAACATTTTCATGGATATTATGTGTTTTTACGATTTTTATGGGTTTTAGGGTTTTCTAAGGATTTTAGTGGTTTTTGAGGGGGGGTTAGGGTTTTTTATGGGGTTTTAGCATTTTTTAGGTTTTTTAGGGTTTTTTGGGGGTTTTTTTTTGAGTTTTTTGGGGTTTTAAGGTATTTTAGAATTTTTTAATGTTTTTAGGGATTTAAAAGGTTTTTAGTGGGTTTTAAGGTATTTTAGATTTTTTTGGATATTTATGGTTTTTAGGGATTTAGGGATTTTGAGGGTTTTATGGGTTTTCATAGGGTTTTTTGGTTTTTTGGGGTTTTCAGGGTTTTTATGATCTTTTGGGTTTTTATGGGTTTTTTAAGTTTTTTAGGGTTTTTAAGGTTTCTTAGAGTTTTTAATGTTTTTAAGGGTTTTAAATGTTTTTTGGGTTTTGGGTTGTCTAAGGATTTTTATGAGTTTTTAGGGTTTTTAAAGATTTTTAGGGGTTTTTTTGGTTTTTAGGGGGTTTTAAGTGTTTTTAGGGTTTTAAAAGTTTTGTTATATTTTTTGGGGTTTTTTAGGATTTTATGGTTTTTAGGATTTTTGCAGATTTTGAGGGTTTTTAGTGGTTTTAGGCTTTTTATGGAATTTTTAAGTTTTTTAAGTTTTTAGAGGTTTTTGTGGTATTCAGGGTTTTAGGGTTTTTTATGTTTTCAAGGATTTCTAGGGTTTTTTAGGATTTTTATGGTTTTTAGGGCTTTTGATGAGTTTTTATGGGTTTCTAGGGTTTTTAGGGATTTTCAGTGTTTTTAGGGTCTCTTTCGGTTTTTTATATTTTTTTAAGTTTTTTAAGGTTTTTTATATTTTTTTAACATTTTTAGGGAGTTCAAGGGTTTATAGAGTTTTTAGTGGGTGTTTAGGTTTTTTATGTGTTTTTAGGGTTTTTAATATTTTTAGGGGTTTTATTATTTTCAATGTTTTTTACAGGTTTTTATGTTTTCCTGGATTTTTGGGTTATTTTAGGATTTTTATGGTTTTAGGGTTTTTTCATGCTTTTAGATATTTTGAGGGTTTTTTGTGTTTTGTAGGTCTTTTTTGAGTTTTTTGGGGTTTAAAGGTTTCTAAAGTTTTTTAATGTTTTTTGGGGCTTTAACGGGGTTTAAATCTTTTAGTAGTTTAAGTTTTTTATGGGTTTTTGGGATTTTTTTAACGTTTTTAGGGGTTTTATGGTTTTTAGGGTGTTTTCAGGGTTTTTAGTGTTTTTTATGTTTTTGTGGATTTTTAGGTGTTTTAGGATTTTTATGGTTTTTATGCGTTTTTGGGTTTTTCGGGATTTTGAGGATTTTTTTAGGGTTTTCATGGGCTTTTAGGTCTTTTAGGGTTTTCATTGTTTTAGGGTCTTTTTCATATTAGGTTTTTTTAGTTTTTTTGGGTTTTTAAAGTTTTTTAGAGTTCTTTAACATTTTTAGGGGTTTTGAGGGATTTTAGAGTTTTTAGTGGGTTGTAAGGGTTTTTAGGGTTTTTTATGATTTTAATGGGTTTTTATGATTTTTTACATTGTCATTGATTTTTAGGGGTTTTTAGATTTTTTAGTTTTTAGGGTTTTCAGTGATTTTGAGCATGTTAAGTTGTTTTAAAGGATTTTTAGGGTTTTGGGTTTTTGAGTGGTTTTAGGTCCATTTTGGGATTTTAGGGGGGGGGGGGTTGAATTTTTTAGTTTTGTTATAGTTTTTTAACATCTTTAGGGGGTTTAAAGGGATTTTAAAGTTTTTAGTCGGTTTTTAGGTTTTTAGGTGTTTTATTGTTTTCAGGGGTTTTTTATGGTTTTTCTACGTTTTCATGGATATTATGTGTTTTTACAATTTTTAAGGGTTTTAGGTTTTTCTAAGGATTTTAGAGATTTTGAGGGGGGGTTAGGGTTTTTAGGGGATTTTAGCATTTTTAAGGGTTTTTAGGGTCTTTTTGGGTTTTTTGTTTTTTTTTGAGTTTTTTGGGGCTTTAAGGTATTTTAGAGTTTTTTTAATGTTTTTAGGGATTTAAAGGGGTTTTAGTGGGCTTTAAAGTTTTTTAATTTTTTAGGGGTTTTATGGTTTTTAGGGGTTTCTAAGTGTTTTTAGGGTTATTTAATTTTTCATGGATTTTAGGGGTTTTAGGATTTTTATGGTTTCTGAAGATTTTTTAGGGGTTTTAGAGATGTTTCTAGGGTTTTTCATGGGTCTTTAGGGTTTTTATGGTGTTTTTGGGGTTTTTAGGGGTTTTTTGATTTTTAGGGGTTTTAAGTTTTTTAAATTTTTTATCGTTTTAGGGGTTTTAATGGTTTTTAGACTTCTTATTGGGTTTTATGGGTTTTTAGTTTTTTTTTACGGTTTTTAGGGGGTTTTATGCTTTTCAAGGGCTTTTTAGGGCTTTTAGGGTTTTTTAAATTTTCATTGATTTTTAGGGTTTTTTAAGGATTTTTATGGTTTTTAGGGGTTTTTAGGGTTTTTAGGTATTTTTTCAGTTTTTAGGATTCATATGGGGTTTTTTGGGTTTTAAAGGTTTTCAGGGTTTTGTTTTGGTCGTTTTAGGTTTTTAGAGTTTTTTTGATAATTTTCGGGGTTTAAAGTTTTTTTAGAGTTTTTAACGTTTTGAGGGGTTTAAAGCGTTTTTTAGTTTTTAATGGGTTTTTTGGGTTTTTATGATTTTTAGGGGTTTTAGGGGTTTTATGGTTTTCAAGGGGTTTTTAGGTTTTTTATCATTTTCATTGAATTTTAGGGTTTTTTAGGTTTTTTATGGTTTTTAGTTCTTTTTAAGGTTTTTAAAGATTTTGAGGGGTTTTAGGGTTTTTCAGGGGGGGGGTTGGGGTTTTAAGGGTGTTCCGGGGTTTTTAGGGTCTTTTAGGGTTTTTAGGGTTTTTTTCCAGTTTTTGAGGTTTTTAGTGTTTTTAACATTTTAAGAGGGTTTGAGGTTTTTTTTAGTTTTTAGGGTTTTTATGAGTTTTTAGGGTTTTCTTCGATTTTTTGGGGTTTTATGGTTTTTAGGGGTTTTAAGGGTTTTTTGAGTTTTTTACATTTTTAGAGATTTTTAGGGGGTTTTAGGATTTTTATGGGTTTTTTGGATTTTTTTGGGTTTTTTAAGGTTTTTAGAGTTTATTAACATTTTTAGGGGTTTAAATGATTTTTAGATTTTTTTGGTGGGTTTTTAGGGGTTTAATGGTTTTTTAAGGGTTTTTAGGTTTTTAGGTGTTTTTATGGTTTTCATGTGTTTTTCAAAGTGTTTAGGGTTTTTTATGTTTTCATGGATTTTAGGGGGATTTTAGGATTTTTATGGTTTTTAGGGTTTTTTATGGTTTTTAGGTATTTTGAGGGTTTTTAGTGTTTTTCAGGGTTTTTAGGGTTTGTTTGTGTTTTTCATGTTTTTTTTTATTTTTTCAAGGGTTTTAAGGTTTTTCAGTGTTTTTTAATGTTTTTAGCGGTTTTAAGGGGTTTTTGATTTTTTTAGGGTTTTTATGGTTTTTTTAAGGTGTTTAGGGGTTTTTCTGGTTTTTAGGGGACGATGCTTAAGAACTTACATTGGTCGAGAGGATGGGAGGTCAGGCTTATCACACCCTTTTGGGGGAGTTATTTCCAACTCTGAGACTCTCTTATAGATTTAAGATATGTTCATGAATCCTTCATTAATTCCCAAGTACGAGTGGGTCATCCCAAATTAGCAATCATTTATTAGCATTTGTGGAATTCAGAATCATCTCTATGTATATGAGGTTCTTCATTGATGGAGATATTTGTATGTATCTAAGGTTCTCCGTCAAGGGTATCCTTTTAACACCCTAAAAACCTAAAAACCCATTTACACCCTAAAAAAACTGAAAAATCCCAAAACCCTTAAACCCCCCCTAAAAGCATTAAAAAGCTCTAAATAACCATAAAAACCCTAAAAAACTCAAAAGGACCCTAAAGCCCAAAAAACCCTAAAATACCCTAAAAACCCTAAAACCCCTTAAAACCCCTAAAAACCTTAAAAACCCCGAAAACTGAAAAAACCCCTAAAAACTATAAAAACCCTTAAAATACCAAAAAATGTTAGAAAACTCTAAAAACCTTGAAAACCCGAAAAAAACTCAAAAAACCCTAAAAACCCTAACACCTCTCAAAAACCCTAAAAACCCTAAAAAATTCTAAAAACCATAATAACCTAAAAAATCCATAAAAATCCACGAAAACAGAAAAAAACGTAAAAACCCAGAAAAACCTTAAAAAACCTAAAAACCCCTAAAACCCTAAAAACCCACTAAAACTCTAAAAACCTATAAAACCCCTAAAAATGTTAAAAATATCTATAAAACCTTAAAAACCCTAAAAAAACACTACAAACCCCAAAAGACCCTAAAAACCCTAAAACCATTAAAAAACCCCCAAAACCCTCAAAATCCATAAAAAATCTAAAAACTCAAAAAAAAACCCAAAATACCCAAAAGACCCTAAAAATCCTGAAAAAACCAAAAAATCCAAAAAACCCTTAAAAACCCCACAAAATCCCTAAAAATTTTAAAACACCCTAAAAACCATAAAAAGCCTAAAAAACCCATAAAAATTCATGATAACATAAAAACCCAATAAAACCCCCTAAAACGTTAAAAAACTCAAAAAAACCTTAAAATCCTAAAAAATACAGAAAATACTCTAAAAACCACAAAAACCCTAAACAACCACTAAAATCCATGGAAACCTAAAAAACCATAAAATTTCTTTATAATAATTTGGGGGGGTCGGGAATAGCCCGACCCTCGCATCTTCTTTGCCTAAAAAATCCTAAAAACCAACTAAAAACAAACCGCCCCCGAAAAACCATTAAAAACCCTAAAAATCACTAAAAACTCTAAAAACCCTTAACACCCCTAAAAATGCTAAAAAACTCTAAAAAACCATTAAAACCCTAAAAAATCAAAAAACCCTGAAACCCATAAAAGACCCTAAAATCCAACATAAACCCTAAAAACCACTGAAAACCCTAAAACCCCTAAAAAAATAAAAAACCTAAAAAACCTCTAAAAATCCAGGAAAACGTAAAAGACCCAAAAAACCCTGAAAACCACTTGAAAACCATAAAACCCCTAAAAATCTTAAAAACCCAAAAATCTCATACATACCCTAAAACCCCACTAAAAACTCTAAAAACCCTAAAACCCCTAAAAACTTTGAAAACTATAAAAAACCATAAAAACCCAAAAGACCCTAAAAACCCTAATACACACTAAAACCCTAAAAACCCCTGAAAACCCCTAAAAATATTCAAAATCCCTAAAAACCCTAAAAAACCGTCAAAACCATAAAAATCCTAAAATTCCCCTAAAAATCAGTGTAAACTTCTAAACCATAAAAACTCTTAAAAACCCATGAAAACCATAAAAACGCCAAAAACCATAAAAAACCTAAAAAATTTAAAACCCTAAAAACCATTGAAAACTCTAAAAACCCTTAAAGTGACTAAAAACATTAAAAACTCTAAAAACCATAAAACACTAAAAACTTAAAAAAACTTAAAAAAACCCAAAAATCTCCTGAAAACCATAAAAACCTTGAAAACCCCCCAAAACATAAAAACCCCCTCAAACCGCTCAAAAATTTAAAAACCCTCAAAATCCCTAAAAATGTTAAAAAACTATAATACCTTAAGAACCCTAAAAAACTCAAAAAAACCCTAAAAACCCAAAAAACACTAAAAACCATAAACCCCCTGAAAACCTCTAAAAACACTAAAAAACCATAAAAACTATAAAAAACCTAAAAACCAAAAAAACATAAAAACCCATAAAAATTCATGAAAATGCCGAAAACCCTAAAAATCGTATAAACCCCTAAAAACCTTAAAAATCTTAGAGACCCATAAAAACAATAAAAACCATAAAACCCGCCAAAAACTCTAAAAACCTTTAAACCCCTAAAAACATTAAAAATCTCAAAAAACCTTAAAAACCTGAAAAAACTAAAAAACCCTAAAACCCCCAGAAGTCCCTAAAAATCCTCAAAAACCCTAAATCCCCTAAAGAGCATAAAAATCCTAACAAATCCCTAAAAACACATGAAAACATAAAAATCCTTGAAAACTGTGAAAAAAACCTAAAAACCATAAAACCCCTCCGTAACTTAAAAATCCTAAAAACCCAAGAAAATCCAAAAAACCACTAAAAACACTAAAACCGCTAAAAAACCTTTAATACCCAAGAAAACTTAAAAAAATTAAAAACTTAAAAAACTTAAAAAACACCTAAAAACACAAAAAGACCCTAAAGACCCTGAAAACCCCAAAAAACCCACAAAATCCCTAAAAGCCCCAAAAAACCTTAAAAACCATAAAAAACATTAAAAACCATAATAATCCATAAATGGTAAAAAACCCTAAAAACTTATAAAAATCCTAAAAGGCACTAACTATTATAAAAACCCTTTAAACCCCTGAAAACATTAAAAAATATAAAAAACCTTTAAAACCCTAAAAAACTCAAAAAACTGTAAACACCCAGGAATAGCTTGGACCCGAGCCTTCCTTTGCCTAAAACCCCTAAAATACCCTAAAAACCCTAAAAACCACGAAAAACCCCTAAAACCCCTCAAAATCCCTAAAACCCCTAAAAACCCTAAATACCTAAAAAAACCCAAAAACCTAAAAAACCCCTCAAAATTCATGAAAACAAAAAAAAACCATAAAACCCCTAAAGACCCACTAAGAACCATAAAAACCTCAAAAAACCATTAAAACCCCAAAAAACCCACTAAAAACTCTAAAAATTCTTAAAATTCCTAAAAAAGTTTAAAAACTCTAAAAAATCTTAAAAACCCTAAAAAACTCAACAAACCCCCTAAAAACCCAAAAGACCCTAAAAGCCATGAAAAACCCTAAAAACCCCTGAAAACCCCTAAAAATAATAAAAATCCTAAAAATCCCCTAGAAATCCATGAAAACATAAAAAACACTAAAACCCATTGAAAACCATAAAAATCCCTAAAAACCTTTAAATACCCTAAAAACCACAAAACCCTCTAAAAACCCTTAAAACCCATAAAATTTTTAGGAACTCTAAAAAACTGTAAAAACCCTAAAAATATAAAAACCCATAAATACCATAAAAAACAACTAAAAACTCTAAAAACTTTTAAAACCCAAAAATTGATAAAAATATCTAAAAAATCTTAAAACCCCATAAAACTAAAAATACCTTAAAAACCCTAAAAGACCCTAAAAACCATAAAAATCCTAAAAAACCTAAAAACACATGAAAACATAGAAATCCCTAAAAAGCCTGAAAAACCCCTACAAACCTTAAAAAATCCTAAAAACCCATTAAAATGATAAAAACCACTAAAACCACTAAAACCCCTTTAAACCCCTAAAAACGTTAAAAAACTCTAAAAACTTTAAAAACCCTAAAAAAATCCAAAATGCCCCAAAAACCCAAAAGACACGAAAACCCCTCAAAATCCCTAAAACCCCACAAAAACCATAAACACCATAAAAATACCATAAAAACCACTAAAAAGTACTAGCAGCTATAAAAACCTTTTAAACCCCAAAAAATGTTTAAAAACTCTAAATAAATTTAAACCCTAAAAAACTCAAAAAACCCGAAAAACCCTGAACAACCCTAAAAATCCCTAAGAAAGCACTAATAACTATCAAAACCCTTTAAACCCCTAAAAATGTTAAAAACTATAAAAACCTTTAAAACCTTAAAAACTAGGAAAAACCCTAAAAACCCAAAAAGTCCTTAAAACCCTTAAAACCCCTGAAAAACCCTAAAAAATCTTAAAATCCCCAAAAACCCTTAAAACTCTAAAAGCCATAAAAATCCTAAAAAACCCCTAAATATCCATGAAAAAGTAAAACCCCTAAAAACACCCCAAAACCTTTAAAATCACTAAAAACCCTAAATACCACTAAAAACTCTAAAAAGAATTAAAACCACTAAAAAGTCAAAAAACTCTAAAAAAACTTAAAACCCAAAAAAGCTCAAAAAACAATAAAAACCATAAAAGACCCTAAAAGCCATGAATGACTGTAAAACCCCTGAAAAAACCTAAAACCCTAAAAAATAATAAACCCTAACCCCCCAAAAAAATTTCTGAAAATGTAAAAAACCCAAAACCCTAAAAACCCCATGAAAACCATAAAAACCACTAAAACCATAAAAAGCAATAAAAACTAAAAAACCACTAAAAACTATAAAAACATTTAAAACATTAAAAAAACTCTAAAAACCTTAAAACCCATAAATAAATAAAAAACACTAAAATATCAATAAGACCCTAAAAGCCCAAAAAACCCAAAAAACTCTAAAAACCCTGAAAACCCCTAAAAACCTTCAAAATCCATGAATCCCTAAAAAACCCTCAGAACGATAAAAATCATTGAAACCCTAAAATACTTGAAAACTTAAAAAAGATTAAAATCTAAAAAAACCATAAAAAACCCTAAAAACCTAAAAACCGATAAAAACCCTAAAAACCATTGAAAACTCTAAAAACCCTTAAACCCCCTAAAAATGTTTAAAAACTCTAAAAATCCATAAAACCCTAAAAAATATAAAAGATACTAAAATCCCTAAAACCCCCATGAAAACCCCTAAAACCACAAAACCCCGAAAAACCTTGAAAAAAACAAAAACCCAAAAAACCCTAAAACCCACTAAAAACCCTTAAAACCCCATAAAAATTTAAAAAAATCAAAAATCCTTTAAAACCCTAAAAACTAAAAAAACCCTTAAAACCCCAAAAAGACCACAAAAACCCGAAAGAAACACTAAAAACCATAAAATCCATGAAAAATTCAAAAAACCCACAAAATCTCTACGAACCCTAAAAAACCTTAAAAACACATAAAATCCATGAAAACGTAAAAACCCTTAAAAACCCTTAAAACCCCCTGAAAACCATAAAAACCCCAAAAATACATAAAAAACCCTAAAACCCGATAAAAATGTTAAAAATCTCTAAAACCCTTAAAATCCTAAAAAACTCAAAAAACCCTAAAAACCTCAAAAGTCCCTAAAAACCCTAAAACCCTTGAAAACCCCTAAAAACTATCAAAATCACTAAAACCCCTAAAAAATCATAAAAATCCTAAAACCCCCTAAAAACACGTGAAAACGTAAAAACCCCTAAAAGCTTTGAAAAACACCTCAAAACCATAAAAACCCATACAAGCCTTAAAAAACCCTAAAACCTTAAAAATGATAAAAACCCTAAAAAACACTAAAAACCCTTAAAACCCCTAAAAACTTTAAAAACCCTAAAAAACTCAAAAAAATCCTCAAAACCCCAAAAGACCCTAAAAATCTTGGAAACCCCTAAAACCCCAAAACCACCTCAATCCCTAAAAACCCTAAAAAACCCTAAAAATGATACAAATCCTAAAAACCCCTAAAAATCCATGAAAACATAAAAAACCCTAAAAACCCATAAAACCCAAAAAACACTAACAACTATAAAAACCCTTAAAACCCAAAAAATGTTTACAACTTTAAAAAATATTAAAAACCCTAAAAAACTCAAAAAAAACCCTAAAAATACAAAAGGCCCTAAAAACCCCTAAAAACCCCAAAAAACCCCAAAATGCCAAAAAACCACGAAAACCCCTAATCGCCATAAAAATCCTAAAACTCCCCTAAAAATCTATTAAAACATAAAAAACCCTAAAAATCCCCTAAAAAGCATAAAAATACATAAAAACATTAAAAACCCTCAAACCCCACTGAAAACTCTATAAACCCTTAAAACCCCTAAAAAAGTTAAAAAAAACTCTAAAAACCTTTAAAAAAACTAAAAAATTGAAATAACCCTAAACCCCAAAAGACCCAAAAAGCCATGAAAAACCCTAAAACCCTAGAAAAAACCCTAAAACCCTAAAAAACAATAAAAAACCTAAAAAATCCCTAAAAATCCATGAAAACATAAAAAACCCTAAAAACCTTGAAAAACAGTGAAAATCATAAAAACAACTAAAAACCTTTAAAATCCTAAAAACCCATAAAAACCCCAGCATGCTTCCGGACCCTCAAATGTATTCCTGGTTCGATGTCGGCTGTAGGTATGGATTGGTGTGCTCAGGTTCGGGTCCTGTTGCTTGGAGGAGGGAGGATTTGGTTTCTTCTGATTCTCTGTCTCTTGCTGCTACTTATGGTCTTTGGTTGTGGTTCTATGCACTGGTTTTTGACATGAAATGGTGGATTTGATTTGATGTGGGTGATGGCGAGTTGGTTTGATGGAATGGTTGTCTGGGGAGAGCTTGATCGGATGGGATGGTTATGCTGCGTGGCTGTGATGTTTTGGTGTTGGTGCTGGATGTTGTTCTGGTGCTGGTTGGCTGGATGGTGTTGTGGTCAATTTTTCTGGTGGTGAATGGTTGTGGTGGTTTGAAATGGTGTTGTTGGTGCTGATAGATATTTGTTGCGCTGGTTGTTGTTTGGCTGGGAGGTGCTGGATGCTGGTTTTTTTAGTTTGGATGATGCAAGGTGCTGGATGCTGGGATGCTGGATGATGGTGGTGGCTGCTTTCCCTTGTGTGTTTTCTTTTTCGTTCTTGAATTTTCTTTTTTTGGGTCTTTTATCTTGGGTCGTTAAGGGTTTTTTGGGTGTGGGTCGATTGACCCCTCCCCTCCCTTGTCTGCTGAGTCTCTTTTTCTTTATAATAATTTGGGGGGGTCGGGAATAGCCCGACCCTCGCATCTTCTTTGCCCTAAAAAACTCTAAGCCCCTCAAAATCTGTAAAACCCCAAAAAACCCTAAAAATCATAAAAACCTAAAAAACCCATAAAAATCGATGAAAATTTAAAAAACCCAAAAACCCTTGAAAAACCCCTAAAAATGACAAAAAACCCTAAAAATGACAAAAAACCCTAAAAACCATTAAAAACCCTAAAATCATAAAAAACCCCAAAAAAACTCTAAAAACCTTCAAAACCCCTAAAAATGTTAAAAAACCCTAAAAATCATTAAAAACCCTAAAAACTCAAAAAAAACACTAAACCCCAAAAGACCCTAAACACCCTAAAGAACCCTAAAAACCTTAAAACCCCTTGAAAACCGTAAAACCCTCAAAATCCCTAAAACCCCCAAAAAAACCATAACAGCCATAAAAATCCTAAAAACACCTTAAAATACGTGAAAATGTAAAAATCTCTAAAAATCTTGAAAAACATCTAAAACCATAAAAACCCGTACAAACTTTAAAAAAACACCAAACACCCATAAAAACCCTAAAAACCACTAAAAAAAGTAAAAACCCTTAAACCCCCTAAAAATCCCTAAAAACATTAAAAACTCTAAAAATCCATAAAAACCCTAAAAAATTAAAAACTCTAAAAATCCATAAAAACCCTAAAAAATTAAAAAACCCTAAAAACCCAAAAGACCTTTAAAATTCCTTAAAACCCTAAAATCCTAAAAACCCTGAAAACCCCCAAAAAAACCTAAAAATCCCTCAAAACCCAAAAAATCCTAAAAACCCCTAAAAATATATGTTAAAATGTAAAAAACCCTAAAAATCCTGAAACCCCCCCTAAAAACCCTAAAAACCCTTAAAAAAATTAAAAACCCTAAAACCAGTAAAAAATATAAAAACCCTTAAAACCCCTAAAAAGGTTAAAAAATTCTAAAAAACCTTTAAAACCCTAAAAAACTCAAAAAAACCCTAAAAACCCAAAATACCCTAAGAGCCATGAAAAATCCTAAAAACCCAGGAAACCACCTAAAACCCCTCAAAAATAATGAAAATCCTAAAAAAGCCCTACAAATCAATGAAGACATAAAAAAACCTTTAAAACCGCATGAAAAACATAAAAAACCACTAAAAACCTTTAAAAACCCTACAAACCCATGAAAACCCTGAAAACCTACAAAAACTCGAAAAACCATTAAAACCCCTAAAAATGTTAAAAACTCTAAAAAACCTTAAAACCCCTAAAATGAAAAAAAATCACAAAAACCCAAAAAGACCCTAAAACTCTAAGAACCCTAAAAACCTCTAAAAATCACTAAAAATATTCAAAATCCCTAAAAACTCTAAAAACCCCTCAAAACCAAAAAAGTGCTAAAAATCCCATAAAAATCAAAGAAAATGTAAAAAACCCTAAAAACTCTAAAAAACACTTAAAAACCCATAAGAACCGAAAAAAACCTAAAACCCATAAAATCCCTAAAAACCATTGAAAACTCTAAAAACCCTTAAACCCCCTAAAAACTTAAAAAACTTTAAAAAAACATAAAAACCCTAGAAAACTCAAAAGGACCTTAAAAGCCCTAAAAACCCCTAAAACCCCCTAAAAACCTAAAACAATAAATACACTAAAAACTTTGAAAACCCAAAAAAACACTAAAAACCACTAAAAACTCTTTAAACCCTTAAAATCCATAAAAGCATTAAAATAACTCTAAAAGAACTTAAAACCCATAAAAACTCAAAACAAATTCCTAAAAAACCAAAAGGACCACAAAAACCTTGAAATGACCCTAAAACCCATAAATCCCCTAGAATCCCCTAAATCCCCTTAAACCCCTCAAAATCCCTAAAAACGCTAAAAACCATAAAAACCTAAAAACCCCATAAAAATCCATGAAAATATAAAAAAACCCTAAAAACCCTAAAAAACCCCAAAAAACCATAAAAAACCCCTAAAAACATTAAAAAACCCTAAAAACACAAAAACCACTAAAGTCTACTTAAAACTCTAAAAACCTTTAAAACCTCTAAAGACATTAAAAAATCTAAAAAACCTTGAAAACACTAAAAAAGTTAAAAAAATCTTAAAAACCCCAAGAGGCCAAAAAATCCTAAAACCCCAAAAAACCATAAAAACCCTGAAAATCCTAAAAACACATGAAAACATAAAAAACCCTAAAAACCCCTAAAAATCATAAAACCCCCTAAAAACAATAAAAGACCCTAAAAACCCATAAAAACTAATAAAAACACTAAAACCCCTAAAACCCCCCAAAAACGTTAAAAGGCTCTAAAAACTTTAAAAACCCTAAAAAGCTAAAAAACCCACTAAAACTGAAAAAAGACCCTAAAAACCCTAAAATCCTTAAAAATCCTAAACCCCTAGAAAATCCCTGAAAATACCTAAAACCCCTAAAAACATGAAAAACCATAAAAATAACATAAACACCTAAAAATCCATGAAATCTGAATACCCCTAAAAACCCATAAAAACACTAAAAATGTACTAACAACTATAAAAACCCTTAAAACCCATAAAAACGTTAAAAGCTCTAAAAACCTTTAAAACCCCCAAAAAACTCTAAAGTCCCAAAAAGACACTAAAAACCCTAAAAACCCCTAAAACCCAAAAAACATCTGAAAAACCCTAAAAAACCTAAAAATCCCTAAATGACCAAAAAACACCAAAAAACTATAAAAATCCTAAAAACCCTAAAAATCTATGAAAATGTCAAAAATACTAAAAACCATGAAATCCTCCTAGAGCCATAAACCCATTAAAACCCCTTAAAACCCTAAAAACAAACTGAAAACTCTAAAATCCCATAAAACCCCTAAAAGAGTTAAAAAACTTTAAAAGCCTTTAAATCCCTAAAAACTCAAAAAAGACCTAAAAACCCAAAAAGACCCTAAAATCCATGAAAAACACTAAAAACCCTGAAAAACCTAAAAAATAATAAAAAACCTAAAAAACCCCATAAAAATCAATGAAAATGTAAAAAGCCATAAAACCCCTAAAAACAAAAAAAACCACAAAAACCATTAAAAAACCCATAAAACCCTAAAAAACTGAAAACTCTAAAAATACTTAAAACCCCTAATAATCTTAAAAAATCTAAAAAATCTTTAAAACCTTAAAAAACACAAAAAACCAAAAAAATCCAAAAGGACCCTAAAAACCTGGAAAAAACCCCTAAAAATCCTAAAAATCCCTGAAAAACCCTAAAAACCATTGAAAACTCAAAACTCCTTAAACCCCCTAAAAATGTAAAAAAATCTAAAAAAACTACAAATCTCTAAAAAATCAAAAAGACCCTAACTACCCTAAAACCTCAGAAAACCCCTAAAACCCCTAAAACCCCATAAAAACCCTAATATACCCTAAAAACCTTGAAAACCCCCCAAACCACTAAAAACTCTAAACACCTTAAAATCCCTAAAAATGTTAAAAACTCTAAAAAACCTTAGAAACCCTAAAAAACTCAAAAAAACACTAAAAACACAAAAGATCCCAAAAACTAGAAAAAACCATAAATACCTTGAAACCCCTGAAAAACCCTAAAACCCCTCAAAATACCTAAACACCCTAAACACCCTAAAAGCCCCTGAAAACAAAAAACCCTTAAAAACCTTAAAAATCCCTAAAAACCCATAAAAACCCTAAAAACAACTAAAAACTCTAAAACTCTTTAAAACCCCGAAAAACATTAAAAATCTCTAAAAACCTAAAAAAACCATAAAACCATAAAAATCCTAAAAAAACCCCAAAACACATGAAAATATAAAAATGCCTAAAAATAATGAAAACCCCCAAAAAATAATAATCACTAAAAACCTTAAAAACCCATAAAAACCTTAAAAATCACTAAAAACACTAAAAACTCTAAAACCCATAAAAATGTTATAATACTCTAAAAACATTAAAAACCCTAAAAATCTCAGAAAAAACCCTAAAAACCCTAAAAAGCATAAAAATCCAAAAAAAACCTCTAAATTCAAGGAAAACGTAAAAAACCCTAAAACCCCATAAAACCATAAAAAACACTAACTATAAAAACCCTTAAAAATTCTAAAAATGTTAAAAAACTCTAAAAACCTTAAAAACCGTAAAAAACTCAAAAACACCCTAAAACCCCAAAAAGACACTAAAACCCCCAGAAAAACCCTAAAAAGCCTCAAAATCCCTAAAAACCCTAAAAACCATAAAAATCCAAAAATCCCCTAAAAATCCACAAAAACATTAAAAACCCTGAAAACCCCCTAAACACCTTTAAAACTGTAAAAACCACTAAAATCTTAAAAAATCCTTAAAACCCCTAAAAAGGTTTAAAAACTTTAAAAAACCTTAAAACCCTATAAAACTCAAAAAACCCTAAAAACCCAAAAATACCCTAAAAACCATAAAAACCCCAAAAAACCCTAAAAAAATAAAAAACCTAAACCCCACTAAAATCCATGAAAACAAAAAAAAACTTAAAAAAACTGAAAAACCCATGAAAACCATAAAAACCACAAAAAACCTTAAAAAACATAAAAACCCATAAAAACCTTATAATATCTCCAAAAACTCTAGAACCCCCTAAACCCCCTAAAAATGATAAGAAACTATAAAAAACCATAAAACGACTAAAAACTAAAAAACCCTAAAAACCTTTAAAAACCTCAAAACCATAAAAATCTTAAAAATCCCCTAAAAATCCATGAAAATTTAAAAACTCTAAAAACTCTAAAAAACCCCTAAAAACCTTAAAAATACATTAAAACCCAAAAAACCATTGAAAACTCTAAAAACCCTTAAGCCCCCTAAAACGTTAAAAAAATCTAAAGAACTATAAAACCCTAAAAAACTCAAAAACAACCTACAAACCCTAAAAACCCTTAAAATTCCCCCAAAACCCTAAAACTCCCTAGAACCCCTAAAACCTTAAGAAACTTGGAAAACACCAAAATCCTAAAAAAAACCTAAAACCAATAAAAACTATAAAAACCGTTAAAATCCATAAAAATGTTAAAAAACTCTAAAAAAATAAAAATAAAAACTAACAAAAATAGTAAACCCTATAAACCCAAAAAGTCCCCAAAAACCCTGAAAAAACCATAAAGCACTAAAATCTGTAAAAATACATCTAAACCATAAAAACCTAAAAACCCATAAAAATCCATGAAAATGTAAAAATCCACTGAAAACCATAAAAAAACCCCTGAAAACCTTAAAAGCCCCTAAAACCCATAAAAACCATAAAAATCACTAAAATATCTATAAATATTATAAACCCCTAAAAACATTACAAATATCTAAAAAACATTTAAACCCCTAAAAAAATAATAAAAACCATAAAAATCCTAAAACACCCTCAAAAACCTAAAACCCCCAAAATCCATGAAAACCCTAAAAAACCCCAAAACCCATAAAAATCCTAAAAAACCCCAAAAAATCCACTGATTAAGGTTTTTATGTTTTTTTTTATTTTTTTTAACATTTTTAGGGGTTTTGAGGGTTTTTAGAGATTTTAGTGGGTTTTTAGGGTATTTATGGGTATTGATGTTTTTTAGGTTTTTTTGGTTTTCAGAGGTTTTCTAGGGTTTTTTTGGTTTTCAGGGGTTTTCTAGGGTTTTTTATGTTTTCATTGATTTGTATGGGGGTTTTGGAAGTTTTATGGGGTTTTTTAGAGTTTTTAGAGGTTTTAGGGTTTTTAGGGGTTTTTAGGGTTTTTAGGTTGTTTATGGTTTTCATGATTTTTTGAGACTTTTTCAGTTTTTAATATTTTTTATAGTTTTCTAAAGTTTTAAGGGGTTTAAGGGTTTTTTAAGGTTTTTTTAGTTTTTTAACATTTTTAGGGGTTTTGAGGATTTTTAGAGTTTTTAGTGGGGTTTTAGGGTATTGATGGGTATTGATGGTTTTTTAGGTTTTTATGGTTTTCAGGGGTTCTCCAGGGTTTTTTACATTTTCATGGATTTTTATGGGGGTTTTGGAATTTTTATGGGGGTTTTGGAATTTTTATGGGGGTTTTTAGGGCTTTTAGAGGTTTTAGGGTTTTTAGGTGTTTTTAGGGTTTTTTTAGGTTCTTTGTGGTTTTCATGATTTTTTGAGTCTTTTCTGTTTTTAATAGTTTTTAGAGTTTTTAAAGTTTTAAGGGGTTTAAGGGTTTTTAGAGTTTTTATTGGTTTTGTGGTTTTTATGGGGTTTTAATGTTTTTAGGGGTATTTCAGGGTTTTTAGGGTTTTTTACGTTTTCATGGATTTTTTTTGCGGTTTTTATGCTTTTTGTGTTTTTTTTGGTTTTTATATTTTTTTTGGGATTTGGAGGGTTTTATGGTTTTCAAGGGTTTTAATGTTTTTAGGGATTTTTAGGGTTTTAGGGTTTTTAGGGTTTTTAGGGTTGTTATGGTTTTCTGGGGCTTTTGAAGGTTATAAGGTTTTTATAGTTTTTTTATATTGTTGGGTTTTTAAAGTTTTTATTAGTTTTTTAGGGATTCTATGGGTTTTTATGATTTTTAAGGATTTTAGGGGTTTTATGGTTTTCAGGGGGTTTTCATATTTTCAGGGCATTCACGTTTTAATGGATTTTTATGTATTTTTTTGGATCTTTGTGTGTTTTTGGGTTTTTTAGGGGTCTAAGGGATTTTGAGGGTTTTTTTGGCATGCAAGTGATTTTGAGGGTTTTTAATGTTTTTAAGGCCTTTAGGGTTTTTAGGGTTTTTTTGAGTTTTTTAGGGTTTAAAGGTTTTTTAGAGTATTTAAAGTTTTTTGGGGGGTTTAACATTTTTTAGATTTTTAGTGCTATTTTAGGTTTTTATGGGTTTTTAGAGGTTTTTTAGGATTTTAGGTGTTTTTATGGTTTTTTGGGGGTTTGACAATTCATGGGGTTTTAAGGTCTTTAGGGATTTTCAGGGTTTTCAGGGTCTTTTCGAAATTTTAGGGTTTTTTTAGTTTGTTAGTTTTTTTAAATATTTTTAGAGTTTTTTAAGGTTTTTAGGGCTTAAAGTGTTTTTAGAATTTTTTTTGTGGGTTTTTAGGGGTCTGATGGGTTTTTAGGGTTTTTAAAGGTTTTTAGGGGTTTTATAGTTTTGAGGGGGGGTTTTAGGGTTTTTTAGGTTTTTTACCTTTTCATGGATTTTTAGGTGTTTTTATGATTTTTATGGGTTTTGGGGATTTTTAGGGTTTTTAGGAGTTTTGTATTTCTCAAGGGTTTTTGGGTTTTAGGGTTTTTCAGGGATTTTTTTATCTTTTTTGGTTTTTAGGGTTTTTTTGAGCTTTTTAATTTTTTTTGGGGTGTTAAGGGTTTTTAGAGTTTTTATGGGGTTTTTAGGGTTTTTAGGTTTTTTAAGGTTTTTAAGGGTTTTATGGTTTTTAGGGTTTTTTCAGGGTTTTTAGGGGTTTTTATGGTTTTCAGGGTTTTTCAGGGTTTTTAGGGGTTTTTATGGTTTTCAAGTGTTTTTCAATGTTTTTTTCAATGTTTTTAGGGATTTTTATTGTTTCATGGATTCCTAGGGGGTTTAGGATTTTAATGGGTTTTTAGGTTTTTAGGGTTTTTGGTGAATTTGAGGTTTTTATGGGTTTTTAGGGGTTTTCATGGTTTTTAGGGTTTGGGGGTTTTATGGTTTTTTTTATTTTTTAGGGGTTTTAAGATCTTTTAGTTTTTATTGTTTTTAGGGGTTTTACAAATTTTTAGAGTTTCTTGAGTTTTTTAGGGTTTTATGGGTTTTTAGGGTGATTTAAGGTTTTTAGGGGTTTTGTGGTTTTATGGGGGTTTTCAGGGTTTTTAGGGTTTTTTATTTTTTCATGGTTTTTTAGTATTTTTTAGGATTTTTTGGGATTTTGAGGGTTTTTAGGGTTTTTAGGGATTTTGGGGTTTTTTAGGTGTTTTCAGGGTTTTTTTGATCTTTTGGGGTTTTAGGGTATTTTTTAGTTCTTTAGAGTTTTTATATTTTTTTAATGTTTTTAGAGGTTTTAAGGGTTTTGGAGTTTTACTGGACTTTTAGGGTTTTATAGGTTTTTAGGGTATTTAAGGTTTTTAGGAGTTTTTATGGTTTTAAGGGGTTTTTAGGGTTTTCTAAATTTTCATAGATTTTTAGGGTTTTTGTGTGTTTCAGGGGTTTTTAGGATTTTTTGGGTTTTTAGCGTCTTTTTGGGTTTTTATGGCATTTTTGAGTTTTTAGGGTTTTAAAGGTTTGTTAGAGTTTTTTAAAATTTTATTGGTTTTAATGGTTTTTATAGGTTTCAGTAGTTTTTAGTGTTTTATGGGTTTTTATGGGTTTTAGGGGTTTTTAAAGGTTTTTATGGTTTTCAGAGGTTTTTTAGGGTTTTTAGTATTTTTATGTTTTCTTGGATTTTTAGAGTTTTTTTATGAAATTTATGGTTTTCTGGGTTTTTAAGGGTTTTTAGGAATTTTTAGTTTTTTAGAGTTTTTTGGGTTTTTAGTGTGTTTTTGGATTTTTAGGGTTTTTAGAGTTTTTTAACATATTTAAGGGTATTAAGGTTTTTTGGATTTATTGTTGGTTTTTTAGACTTTATAGGGGTTTTATGGGTTTTTAAGGTTTTTAGGGGTTTTTTAGGGTATTTAGGGTTTTTACATTTTCATAGATTTTTAGGGTTTTTTTAGGATTTCTATGGTTTTTATGGGTTTTTAAGGTTTTTAGAGATTTTGGGGAGTTTTAGGGTTTTTTAGGGTTTTAAGGATTTTTATGCATTTTTAAGGTTTTTAATGTCTTTTGAATTTTTACGTTTTTTTTATGTTTTAAGGGTTTTAAGGTTTTTAGAGTTTTTTTTAACATTTTTAGGGCTTTAAAGGGGGTTTAGATTTTTTAGTGGTTTTTTAGGGTTTTTCGGGTTTTTAAGTTTTTTTGTGTTTTTATGTTTTTTAGGGGGTTTTCCGGGTTTTTATTGTTTTTTATATTTTGATGGATTTTTAGGAGTTTTGGAACTTTTATGGTTTTAGGGTTTTTATGGGTCTTAGGGATTTTGAGGGTTTTTAGTGTTTTTAAGGGGATTTTAGGGTTTTCAAGGTTTTTAGGGTCGTTTTGGGTTTTTAGGGGGGGTGAGTTTTTTAGGGGTTTTAAGGTATTTTAGAGTTTGTAGTGGTTTTAAGGGGTTTTATGGGTTTTAGGGTTTTATGGGTTTTTAATGTTTTTGGGGTTTTTATGTTTTTCAGGGGGTTTCAGGGTTTTTAGGCTTTTTTACGTTTTCATGGATTTTTAGAGGTTTTTTAGGATTTTTATGGTTTTTAGGGTTTTAGGGGTTTTATATATTTTAAGGGTTTTTATGGTTTTTTAGTGGTTTAAGTGTTTTTCAGGGTTTTAGGGTATTTTTGGTTTTGGTTTTCCTTTTTTTTAGTTTTTTGGGGTATTAATGGGTTTTTAGAGTTTTTTAACGTTTTTAGGGGTTTAAAGGGTTTTTAGAGTTTTTAGTTAATTTTTAGTGTTTTATGGGTATTTATGGTTTTTTAATGTTTTTAGGGGTTTTATGGTTTTTAGGACTTTTTTAGTGTTTTTATGGTTTTTTACTTTTTCATGGATTTTTAGGGGTTTTTGAAGATTTTTTTCATTTTTTCGGGTTTTTAGTGGTTTTCAGGGATTTTGAGGGTTTTTCATGGTTTTAGGGTCTTTTGGGGTTTTAGGGTTTTTTTGAGTTTTTTAGGTCTTTTAAGCTTTTTAGAGTTTTTTAACATTTTTAAGGGTTTTTAGAGTTCTGAATGGTTTTTATAGTTTTGATGGGTTTTTAGGTGTTTCAAGGTTTTTAGGGGGTTTATGGGTTTCAAGGTTTTTAGGTGTTTTTAGAGTTTTTAGGGTTTTCCATTGTTATTAGGGTCTTTTTTAATATTTAGGGGTTTTTTTGAGTTTTTTTGAGTTTTTTAGGTGTTTTAAGACTTTTTAGACTTTTGAATGTTTTTAGGGGTTTAAAGGTTTTTAGAGTTTTTAGTGGGATTTCAAAGATTTTTTTAGTTTTTTGGGTTTCTTAAGGTTTTAGGTGGTTTTATTATTTTAGGGGGTTTTAGGGTTTTTTACATTTTCAGCATTTTTGGGGGGGTGTTAGGATTTTTATGGTCTTTAGAGGTTTTTAGTATTTTTAGGGATTTTGAAGGATTTTCCAGGTTTTTAGGTATTTCAGGGTTTTGGGTTTTTTATGGTTTTTAGAGTATTAATGGTTTTTAGAGTCTCTAGTGGGTTTTTAGGGTTTTTATGGGTTTTTAGGATTTTTAACGTTTTTAGGGGTTTTTATGATTTTGAGGGGTTTTTCTAGGTTTTTAGGGTTTTTTAAGTTTTCATGGATTTTTAGAGGTTTTTTAGAATTTTTATGGTTCTTAAGGTTTTTAGAGATTTAGGGATTTTGAGGGTATTATGGGTTTTCATAGGGTTTTAAGGGTTTAGGGTTTTTAAGGTTTCTTAGAGTTTTAATGTTTTTAAGGATTTTAAATGTTTTTTGAGTTTTGGGTTGTCTAAGGGTTTTTATGAGTTTTTAGGGTTTTTAAAGATTTTTAGGGTTTTTTTTTCTTTTTAGGGGGTTTTTAGTGTTTTTAAGGGTTTTAAAGTTTTGTTATATTTTTTTGGGTTTTTAGGATTTTATGGTTTTTAAGTTTTTATGGATTTTGAGGGTTTTTGGGGGTTCTTAGGGGTTTTTTGGTTTTTTTGGGTTTTTAGGGGGTTTTTTTGAGTTTTTAGGGGTTTAGGGTTTTTAGAGTTGTTTTAGAGTTTTCAGTGGTTTTTTAGGCCTTTTATGGTTTTTAGGGTTTTTTAAGTTTTTAGAGGTTTTTGTGTTATTCAGGGTTTTTGGGTTTTTATGTTTTCATGGATTTATAGGGGTTTTAGGGTTTTTGATGGGTTTTTAGGGGTTTCTAGGGTTTTTAGAGATTTTCAGGGTTTTTAGGGTCTCTTTCTATTTTTTAGATTTTTTTGAGTTTTTTAAGGTTTTTTATAATTTTTTAACGTTTTTAGGGAGTTTAAGGTTTTTTGAGTTCTTAGTGGGTGTTTAGGTTTTTTATGGGTTTTTAGCGTTTTTAATATTTTTAGGGCTTTTATTATTTTCAATGGTTTTTACAGGTTTTTATGTTTTCATGGAATTTAGGGTTGTTTTAGGATTTTTATGGTTTAAGGGTTTTTTCATGCTTTCAGAGATTTTGAGGGTTTTTTGGGTTTTGTAGGGTTTTTTTGAGTTTTTTTGTGGTTTTAATGTTTTTAAAGTTTTTTAATTTTTTATGGGCTTTAACAGGGTTTAGATCTTTTAGTTGTTTAAGTTTTTTTTGGGTTTTCAGGATTTTCTAATATTTTTAGGGGTTTTATGGTTTTTAGGGGGTTTTCAAGATTTTTAGTGTTTTTTATGTTTTCGTGGATTTTTATGTGTTTTTAGGATTTTTATGGTTTTTATGTGTTTTTTTGGGTTTTTAGGGATTTTGAGGGTTTTTTAGGGTTTTCTTGGGTTTTAGGGTCTTTTTCATTTTAGGTTTCTTTTGTTTTTTTGGGTTTTTAAGGTTTTTTAGAGTTCTTTAACATTTTTAGGGGTTTTGAGGGTTTTTAGAGTTTTTAGTGGGTTGTTTGTGTTTTTAGGGTTTTTTATGATTTTAAATGGTTTTTATGGTTTTTTACATTTTCATGGATTTTTAGAGGTTTTTTACATTTTTTAGTTTTTAGGGTTTTGAGTGATTTTGAGCATTTTTAGTTGTTTTCTAGGATTTTTATGGTTTTGGGTTTTTGAGGTGTTTTAGGGCCTTTTGGGATTTTAGGGGGTTTTTTTGAGTTTTTTAGTTTTGTTAGAGTTTTTTAACATCTTTAGGGGGTCTAAAGTTCTTTTAGAGTTTTTAGTGGTTTTTTAGGTTTTTATGGGTTTTAAGGGTTTTTATGGGTTTTTATGGGTTTTTATGGGTTTTCAAGGTTTTTAGGTGTTTTATGGTTTACGGGGGGTTTTCATGGTTTTTATAGTTTTTAACATTTTCATGGATATTATGTGTTTTTACGATTTTTATGGGTTTTAGGGTTTTCTAAGGATTTTAGTGGTTTTTGAGGGGGGGTTAGGGTTTTTTATGGGGTTTTATCATTTTTTAGGTTTTTTAGGGTTTTTTGGGGGGTTTGTTTTTGAGTTTTTTGGGGTTTTAAGGTATTTTAGAGTTTTTTAATGTTTTTAGGGATTTAAAAGGTTTTTAGTGGGTTTTAAGGTATTTTAGATTTTTTTGGATATTTATGGTTTTTAAGGTTTTTAGGGATTTAGGGATTTTGAGGGTTTTATGGGTTTTCATAGGGTTTTTTGGTTTTTTGGGGTTTTCAGGGTTTTTATGATCTTTTGGGTTTTTATGGGTTTTTTAAGTTTTTTAGGGCTTTTAAGGTTTCTTAGAGTTTTTAATGTTTTTAAGGGTTTTAAATGTTTTTTGGGTTTTGGGTTGTCTAAGGATTTTTATGAGTTTTTAGGGTTTTTAAAGATTTTTAGGGGTTTTTTTGGTTTTTAGGGGGTTTTAAGTGTTTTTAGGGTTTTAAAAGTTTTGTTATATTTTTTGGGGTTTTTTAGGATTTTATGGTTTTTAGGATTTTTGCAGATTTTGAGGGTTTTTAGCGGTTTTAGGCTTTTTATTGAATTTTTAAGTTTTTTAAGTTTTTAGAGGTTTTTGTGGTATTCAGGGTTTTAGGGTTTTTTATGTTTTCAAGGATTTCTAGGGTTTTTTAGGATTTTTATGGTTTTTAGGGCTTTTGATGAGTTTTTATGGGTTTCTAGGGTTTTTAGGGATTTTCAGTGTTTTTAGGGTCTCTTTCGGTTTTTTATATTTTTTTAAGTTTTTTAAGGTTTTTTATATTTTTTTAACATTTTTAGGGAGTTCAAGGGTTTATAGAGTTTTTAGTGGGTGTTTAGGTTTTTTATGTGTTTTTAGGGTTTTTAATATTTTTAGGGGTTTTATTATTTTCAATGTTTTTACAGGTTTTTATGTTTTCCTGGATTTTTGGGTTATTTTAGGATTTTTATGGTTTGAGGGTTTTTTCATGCTTTTAGATATTTTGAGGGTTTTTTGTGTTTTGTAGGTCTTTTTTGAGTTTTTTGGGGTTTAAAGGTTTCTAAAGTTTTTTAATGTTTTTAGGGGCTTTAACGGGGTTTAAATCTTTTAGTGGTTTAAGTTTTTTACGGGTTTTTAGGATTTTTTTAACGTTTTTAGGGGTTTTATGGTTTTTAGGGTGTTTTCAGGGTTTTTAGTGTTTTTTATGTTTTTGTGGATTTTTAGGTGTTTTAGGATTTTTATGGTTTTTATGCGTTTTTGGGTTTTTCGGGATTTTGAGGATTTTTTTAGGGTTTTCATGGGCTTTTAGGTCTTTTAGGGTTTTCATTGTTTTTAGGGTCTTTTTCATATTAGGTTTTTTTTAGTTTTTTTGGGTTTTTAAAGTTTTTTAGAGTTCTTTAACATTTTTAGGGGTTTTGAGGGATTTTAGAGTTTTTAGTGGGTTGTAAGGGTTTTTAGGGTTTTTTATGATTTTAATGGGTTTTTATGATTTTTTACATTGTCATGGATTTTTAGGGGTTTTTAGATTTTTTAGTTTTTAGGGTTTTCAGTGATTTTGAGCATGTTAAGTTGTTTTCAAGGATTTTTAGGGTTTTGGGTTTTTCAGTGGTTTTAGGGCCATTTTGGGATTTTAGGGGGGGGTTGAGTTTTTTAGTTTTGTTATAGTTTTTTAACATCTTTAGGGGGTTTAAAGGGATTTTAAAGTTTTTAGTCGGTTTTTAGGTTTTTAGGTGTTTTATTGTTTTCAGGGGTTTTTTATGGTTTTTCTACGTTTTCATGGATATTATGTGTTTTTACAATTTTTAAGGGTTTTAGGTTTTTCTATGGATTTTAGAGATTTTGAGGGGGGGTTAGGGTTTTTAGGGGATTTTAGCATTTTTAAGGGTTTTTAGGGTCTTTTGGGTTTTTTGTTTTTTTTTGAGTTTTTTGGGGCTTTAAGGTATTTTAGAGTTTTTTTCATGTTTTTAGGGATTTAAAGGGTTTTTAGTGGGATTTAAAGTTTTTTAATTTTTTAAGGGTTTTTTAAGGTTTTTTATAATTTTTTAACGTTTTTAGGGAGTTTAAGGTTTTTTGAGTTCTTAGTGGGTGTTTAGGTTTTTTATGGATTTTTAGCGTTTTTAATATTTTTAGGGCTTTTATTATTTTCAATGGTTTTTACAGGTTTTTATGTTTTCATGGAATTTAGGGTTGTTTTAGGATTTTTATGGTTTAAGGGTTTTTTCATGCTTTTAGAGATTTTGAGGGTTTTTTGGGTTTTGTAGGGTTTTTTTTGAGTTTTTTTGTGGTTTTAATGTTTTTAAAGTTTTTTAATTTTTTAGGGGCTTTAACAGGGTTTAGATCTTTTAGTTGTTTAAGTTTTTTTGGGTTTTCAGGATTTTCTAATATTTTTAGGGGTTTTATGGTTTTTAGGGGGTTTTCAAGATTTTTAGTGTTTTTTATGTTTTCGTGGATTTTTATGTGTTTTTAGGATTTTTATGGTTTTTATGTGTTTTTTTGGGTTTTTAGGGATTTTGAGGGTTTTTTAGGGTTTTCTTGGGTTTTAGGGTCTTTTTCATTTTAGGTTTCTTTTGTTTTTTTGGGTTTTTAAGGTTTTTTAGAGTTCTTTAACATTTTTAGGGGTTTTGAGGGTTTTTAGAGTTTTTAGTGGGTTGTTTGTGTTTTTAGGGTTTTTTATGATTTTAAATGGTTTTTATGGTTTTTTACATTTTCATGGATTTTTAGAGGTTTTTTACATTTTTTAGTTTTTAGGGTTTTGAGTGATTTTGAGCATTTTTAGTTGTTTTCTAGGATTTTTAGGGTTTTGGGTTTTTGAGGTGTTTTAGGGCCTTTTGGGATTTTAGGGGGTTTTTTTTGAGTTTTTTAGTTTTGTTAGAGTTTTTTAACATCTTTAGGGGGTCTAAAGTTCTTTTAGAGTTTTTAGTGGTTTTTTAGGTTTTTATGGGTTTTAAGGGTTTTTATGGGTTTTTATGGGTTTTTATGGGTTTTCAAGGTTTTTAGGTGTTTTATTGTTTTCGGGGGGGTTTTCAGGGTTTTTATAGTTTTTAACATTTTCATGGATATTATGTGTTTTTACGATTTTTATGGGTTTTAGGGTTTTCTAAGGATTTTAGTGGTTTTTGAGGGGGGGTTAGGGTTTTTATGGGGTTTTAGCATTTTTTAGGTTTTTTAGGGTTTTTTGGGGGGTTTTTTTGAGTTTTTTGGGGTTTTAAGGTATTTTAGAATTTTTTAATGTTTTTAGGGATTTAAAAGGTTTTTAGTGGGTTTTAAGGTATTTTAGATTTTTTTGGATATTTATGGTTTTTAAGGTTTTTAGGGATTTAGGGATTTTGAGGGTTTTATGGGTTTTCATATGGTTTTTTGGTTTTTTGGGGTTTTCAGGGTTTTTATGATCTTTTGGGTTTTTATGGGTTTTTTAAGTTTTTTAGGGTTTTTAAGGTTTCTTAGAGTTTTTAATATTTTTAAGGGTTTTAAATGTTTTTTGGGTTTTGGGTTGTCTAAGGATTTTTATGAGTTTTTAGGGTTTTTAAAGATTTTTAGGGTTTTTTTTTGGTTTTTAGGGGGTTTTAAGTGTTTTTAGGGTTTTAAAAGTTTTGTTATATTTTTTGGGGTTTTTTAGGATTTTATGGTTTTTAGGATTTTTGCAGATTTTGAGGGTTTTTGGTGGTTTTAGGCTTTTTATGGAATTTTTAAGTTTTTTAAGTTTTTAGAGGTTTTTGTGGTATTCAGAGTTTTAGGGTTTTTTATGTTTTCAAGGATTTCTAGGGTTTTTTAGGATTTTTATGGTTTTTAGGGCTTTTGATGAGTTTTTATGGGTTTCTAGGGTTTTTAGGGATTTTCAGTGTTTTTAGGGTCTCTTTCGGTTTTTTATATTTTTTTAAGTTTTTTAAGGTTTTTTATATTTTTTTAACATTTTTAGGGAGTTCAAGGGTTTATAGAGTTTTTAGTGGGTGTTTAGGTTTTTTATGTGTTTTTAGGGTTTTTAATATTTTTAGGGGTTTTATTATTTTCAATGTTTTTTACAGGTTTTTATGTTTTCCTGGATTTTTGGGTTATTTTAGGATTTTTATGGTTTTAGGGTTTTTTCATGCTTTTAGATATTTTGAGGGTTTTTTGTGTTTTGTAGGTCTTTTTTGAGTTTTTTGGGGTTTAAAGGTTTCTAAAGTTTTTTAATGTTTTTAGGGGATTTAACGGGGTTTAAATCTTTTAGTAGTTTAAGTTTTTTATGGGTTTTTGGGATTTTTTTAACGTTTTTAGGGGTTTTATGGTTTTTAGGGTGTTTTCAGGGTTTTTAGTGTTTTTTATGTTTTTGTGGATTTTTAGGTGTTTTAAGATTTTTATGGTTTTTATGCGTTTTTGGGTTTTTCGGGATTTTAAGGATTTTTTTAGGGTTTTCATGGGCGTTTAGGTCTTTTAGGGTTTTCATTGTTTTTAGGGTCTTTTTCATATTAGGTTTTTTTTTAGTTTTTTTGGGTTTTTAAAGTTTTTTAGAGTTCTTTAACATTTTTAGGGGTTTTGAGGGATTTTAGAGTTTTTAGTGGGTTGTAAGGGTTTTTAGGGTTTTTTATGATTTTAATGGGTTTTTATGATTTTTTACATTGTCATGGATTTTTAGGGGTTTTTAGATTTTTTAGTTTTTAGGGTTTTCAGTGATTTTGAGCATGTTAAGTTGTTTTCAAGGATTTTTAGGGTTTTGGGTTTTTGAGTGGTTTTAGGGCCATTTTGGGATTTTAGGGGGGGGGGGTTGAGTTTTTTAGTTTTGTTATAGTTTTATAACATCTTTAGGGGGTTTAAAGGTATTTTAAAGTTTTTAGTCGGTTTTTAGGTTTTTAGGTGTTTTATTGTTTTCAGGGGTTTTTTATGGTTTTTCTACGTTTTCATGGATATTATGTGTTTTTACAATTTTTAAGGGTTTTAGGTTTTTCTAAGGATTTTAGAGATTTTGAGGGGGGGTTAGGGTTTTTAGGGGATTTTAGCATTTTTAAGGGTTTTTAGGGTCTTTTTGGGTTTTTTGTTTTTTTTTTTTGAGTTTTTTGGGGCTTTAAGGTATTTTAGAGTTTTTTTAATGTTTTTAGGGATTTAAAGGGTTTTTAGTGGGCTTTAAAGTTTTTTAATTTTTTAGGGGTTTTATGGTTTTTAGGGGTTTCTAAGTGTTTTTAGGGTTATTTAATTTTTCATGGATTTTAGGGGTTTTAGGATTTTTATGGTTTCTGAAGATTTTTTAGGGGTTTTAGGGATGTTTCTAGGGTTTTTCATGGGTCTTTAGTGTTTTTATGGTGTTTTTGGGGTTTTTAGGGGTTTTTTGATTTTTAGGGATTTTAAGTTTTTTAAATTTTTTATCGTTTTAGGGGTTTTAATGGTTTTTAGACTTCTTAGTGGGTTTTATGGGTTTTTAGTTTTTTTTACGGTTTTTAGGGGGTTTTATGGTTTTCAAGGGCTTTTTAGGGCTTTTAGGGTTTTTTAAATTTTCATTGATTTTTAGGGTTTTTTAAGGATTTTTATGGTTTTTAGGGGTTTTTAGGGTTTTTAGGTATTTTTTCAGTTTTTAGGATTCATATGGGGTTTTTTGGGTTTTAAAGGTTTTCAGGGTTTTGTTTTGGTCGTTTTAGGTTTTTAGAGTTTTTTTGATAATTTTCGGGGTTTAAAGTTTTTTTAGAGTTTTTAACGTTTTGAGGGGTTTAAAGCGTTTTTTAGTTTTTAATGGGTTTTTTGGGTTTTTATGATTTTTAGGGGTTTTAGGGGTTTTATGGTTTTCAAGGGGTTTTTAGGTTTTTTATCATTTTCATTGAATTTTAGGGTTTTTTAGGTTTTTTATGGTTTTTAGTTCTTTTTAAGGTTTTTAAAGATTTTGAGGGGTTTTAGGGTTTTTCAGGGGGGGGGGGATTGGGGTTTTAAGGGTGTTCCGGGGTTTTTAGGGTCTTTTAGGGTTTTTAGGGTTTTTTTCCAGTTTTTGAGGTTTTTATGTTTTTAACATTTTAAGAGGGTTTGAGGTTTTTTTTAGTTTTTAGGGTTTTTGTGAGTTTTTAGGGTTTTCTTCGATTTTTTGGGGTTTTATGGTTTTTAGGGGTTTTAAGGGTTTTTTGAGTTTTTTACATTTTTAGAGATTTTTAGGGGGTTTTAGGATTTTTATGGGTTTTTTGGATTTTTTTGGGTTTTTTAAGGTTTTTAGAGTTTATTAACATTTTTAGGGGTTTAAATGATTTTTAGATTTTTTTGGTGGGTTTTTAGGGGTTTAATGGTTTTTTAAGGGTTTTTAGGTTTTTAGGTGTTTTTATGGTTTTCATGTGTTTTTCAGAGTGTTTAGGGTTTTTTATGTTTTCATGGATTTTAGGGGGATTTTAGGATTTTTATGGTTTTTAGGGTTTTTTATGGTTTTTAGGTATTTTGAGGGTTTTTAGTGTTTTTCAGGGTTTTTAGGGTTTGTTTGTGTTTTTCATGTTTTTTTTATTTTTTCAAGGGTTTTAAGGTTTTTCAGTGTTTTTTAATGTTTTTAGCGGTTTTAAGGGGTTTTTGATTTTTTTAGGGTTTTTATGGTTTTTTTAAGGTGTTTAGGGGTTTTTCTGGTTTTTAGGGGACGATGCTTAAGAACTTACATTGGTCGAGAGGATGGGAGGTCAGGCTTATCACACCCTTTTGGGGGAGTTATTTCCAACTCTGAGACTCTCTTATAGATTTAAGATATGTTCATGAATCCTTCATTAATTCCCAAGTACGAGTGGGTCATCCCAAATTAGCAATCATTTATTAGCATTTGGGGAATTCAGAATCATCTCTATGTATATGAGGTTCTTCATTGATGGAGATATTTGTATGTATCTAAGGTTCTCCGTCAAGGGTATCCTTTTAACACCCTAAAAACCTAAAAAACCATTTACACCCTAAAAAAACTGAAAAATCCCAAAACCCTTAAACCCCCCCTAAAAGCATTAAAAAGCTCTAAATAACCATAAAAACCCTAAAAAACTCAAAAGGACCCTAAAGCCCAAAAAACCCTAAAATACCCTAAAAACCCTAAAACCCCTTAAAACCCCTAAAAACCTTAAAAACCCCGAAAACTGAAAAAAGCCCTAAAAACTATAAAAACCCTTAAAATACCAAAAAATGTTAGAAAACTCTAAAAACCTTGAAAACCCGAAAAAAACTCAAAAAACCCTAAAAACCCTAACACCTCTCAAAATCCCTAAAAACCCTAAAAAATTCTAAAAACCATAATAACCTAAAAAATCCATAAAAATCCACGAAAACAGAAAAAAACGTAAAAACCCAGAAAAACCTTAAAAAACCTAAAAACCCCTAAAACCCTAAAAATCCACTAAAACTCTAAAAACCTATAAAACCCCTAAAAATGTTAAAAATATCTATAAAACCTTAAAAACCCTAAAAAAACACTAAAACCCCAAAAGACCCTAAAAACCCTAAAACCATTAAAAAACCCCCAAAACCCTCAAAATCCATAAAAAATCTAAAAACTCAAAAAAAAACCCAAAATACCCAAAAGACCCTAAAAATCCTGAAAAAACCAAAAAAATCCTAAAAACCCTTAAAAACCCCACAAAATCCCTAAAAAGTTTAAAACACCCTAAAAACCATAAAAAGCCTAAAAAACCCATAAAAATTCATGATAACATAAAAACCCAATAAAACCCCCTAAAACGTTAAAAAACTCAAAAAAACCTTAAAATCCTAAAAAATACAGAAAATACTCTAAAAACCACAAAAACCCTAAACAACCACTAAAATCCATGGAAACCTAAAAAACCCTAAAATTTCTTTATAATAATTTGGGGGGTCGGGAATAGCCCGACCCTCGCATCTTCTTTTCCTAAAAAATCCTAAAAACCAACTAAAAACAAACCGCCCCCGAAAAACCATTAAAAACCCTAAAAATCACTAAAAACTCTAAAAACCCTTAACACCCCTAAAAATGCTAAAAAACTCTAAAAAACCATTAAAACCCTAAAAAATCAAAAAACCCTGAAACCCATAAAAGACCCTAAAATCCAACATAAACCCTAAAAACCACTGAAAACCCTAAAACCCCTAAAAAAATAAAAAACCTAAAAAACCTCTAAAAATCCATGAAAACGTAAAAGACCCAAAAAAACCCTGAAAACCACTTGAAAACCATAAAACCCCTAAAAATCTTAAAAACCCAAAAATCTCATACATACCCTAAAACCCCACTAAAAACTCTAAAAACCCTAAAACCCCTAAAAACTTTGAAAACTATAAAAAACCATAAAAACCCAAAAGACCCTAAAAACCCTAATACACACTAAAACCCTAAAAACCCCTGAAAACCCATAAAAATATTCAAAATCCCTAAAAACCCTAAAAAACCGTCAAAACCATAAAAATCCTAAAATTCCCCTAAAAATCAGTGTAAACTTCTAAACCATAAAAACTCTTAAAAACCCATGAAAACCATAAAAACGCCAAAAACCATAAAAAACCTAAAAAAATTAAAACCCTAAAAACCATTGAAAACTCTAAAAACCCTTAAAGTGACTAAAAACATTAAAAACTCTAAAAACCATAAAACACTAAAAACTTAAAAATACTTAAAAAAACCCAAAAATCTCCTGAAAACCATAAAAACCTTGAAAACCCCCCAAAATATAAAAACCCCCTCAAACCGCTCAAAAATTTAAAAACCCTCAAAATCCCTAAAAATGTTAAAAAACTATAAATACCTTAAGAACCCTAAAAAACTCAAAAAAACCCTAAAAACCCAAAAAACACTAAAAACCATAAACCCCCTGAAAACCTCTAAAAACACTAAAAAACCATAAAAACTATAAAAAACCTAAAAACCAAAAAAACATAAAAACCCATAAAAATTCATGAAAATGCCGAAAACCCTAAAAATCGTATAAACCCCTAAAAACCTTAAAAATCTTAGAGACCCATAAAAACAATAAAAACCATAAAACCCGCCAAAAACTCTAAAAACCTTTAAACCCCTAAAAACATTAAAAATCTCAAAAAACCTTAAAAACCTGAAAAAACTAAAAAACCCTAAAACCCCCAGAAGTCCCTAAAAATCCTCAAAAACCCTAAATCCCCTAAAGAGCATAAAAATCCTAACAAATCCCTAAAAACACATGAAAACGTAAAAATCCTTGAAAACTGTGAAAAAAACCTAAAAACCATAAAACCCCTCTGTAACTTAAAAATCCTAAAAACCCAAGAAAATCCAAAAAACCACTAAAAACACTAAAACCGCTAAAAACCCTTTAATACCCAAGAAACCTTAAAAAAATTAAAAACTTAAAAAACTTAAAAAACACCTAAAAACACAAAAAGACCCTAAAGACCCTGAAAACCCCAAAAAACCCACAAAATCCCTAAAAGCCCCAAAAAAACCTTAAAAACCATAAAAAACATTAAAAACCATAATAATCCATAAATGGTAAAAAACCCTAAAAACTTATAAAAATCCTAAAAAGGCACTAACTATTATAAAAACCCTTTGAACCCCTGAAAACATTAAAAAATATAAAAAACCTTTAAAACCCTAAAAAACTCAAAAAACTGTAAACACCCAGGAATAGCTTGGACCCGAGCCTTCCTTTGCCTAAAACCCCTAAAATACCCTAAAAACCCTAAAAACCACGAAAAACCCCTAAAACCCCTCAAAATCCCTAAAACCCCTAAAAACCCTAAATACCTAAAAAAACCCAAAAACCTAAAAAACCCCTCAAAATTCATGAAAACAAAAAAAAAACCATAAAATCCCTAAAGACCCACTAAGAACCATAAAAACCTCAAAAAACCATTAAAACCCCAAAAAACCCAAAAAACCCACTAAAAACTCTAAAAATTCTTAAAATTCCTAAAAAAGTTTAAAAACTCTAAAAAATCTTAAAAACCCTAAAAAACTCAACAAACCCCCTAAAAACCCAAAAGACCCTAAAAGCCATGAAAAACCCTAAAAACCCCTGAAAACCACTAAAAATAATAAAAATCCTAAAAATCCCCTAGAAATCCATGAAAACATAAAAAACACTAAAACCCATTGAAAACCATAAAAATCCCTAAAAACCTTTAAATACCCTAAAAACCACAAAACCCTCTAAAAACCCTTAAAACCCATAAAATTTTTAGGAACTCAAAAAAACTGTAAAAACCCTAAAAATATAAAAACCCATAAATACCATAAAAAACCACTAAAAACTCTAAAAACTTTTAAAACCCAAAAATTGTTAAAAATATCTAAAAAATCTTAAAACCCCATAAAACTAAAAATACCTTAAAAACCCTAAAAGACCCTAAAAACCATAAAAATCCTAAAAAACCTAAAAACACATGAAAACAAAGAAATCCCTAAAAAGCCTGAAAAACCCCTACAAACCTTAAAAAATCTTATAAACCCATTAAAATGATAAAAACCACTAAAACCACTAAAACCCCTTTAAACCCCTAAAAACGTAAAAAAACTCTAAAAACTTTAAAAACCCTAAAAAAATCCAAAATGCCCCAAAAACCCAAAAGACACGAAAACCCCTCAAAATCCCTAAAAACCCACAAAAACCATAAACACCATAAAAATACCATAAAAACCAATAAAAAGTACTAGCAGCTATAAAAACCTTTTAAACCCCAAAAAATGTTTAAAAACTCTAAATAAATTTAAACCCTAAAAAACTCAAAAAACCCGAAAAACCCTGAACAACCCTAAAAACCCCTAAGAAAGCACTAATAACTATCAAAACCCTTTAAACCCCTAAAAATGTTAAAAACTATAAAAACCTTTAAAACCTTAAAAACTAGAAAAAACCCTAAAAACCCAAAAAGTCCTTAAAACCCTTAAAACCCCCGAAAAACCCTAAAAAATCTCAAAATCCCTAAAAACCCTAAAAACTCTAAAAACCATAAAAATCCTAAAACCCCCCTAAATATCCATGAAAAAGTAAAACCCCTAAAAACACCCCAAAACCTTTAAAATCACTAAAAACCCTAAATACCACTAAAAACTCTAAAAATAATTAAAACCACTAAAAAGTCAAAAAACTCAAAAAAAACTTAAAACCCAAAAAAGCTCAAAAAACAATAAAAACCCTAAAAGACCCTAAAAGCCATGAATGACTGTAAAACCCCTGAAAAACCCTAAAACCCTAAAAAATAATAAACCCTAACCCCCCAAAAAAATTCCTAAAAATGTAAAAAACCCAAAACCCTAAAAACCCCATGAAAACCATAAAACCCACTAAAAACCATAAAAAGCAATAAAAACTAAAAAACCACTAAAAACTATAAAAACATTTAAAACATTAAAAAAACTCTAAAAACCTTAAAACCCATAAATACATAAAAAACACTAAAATATCAATAAGACCCCAAAAGCCTAAAAAACCCAAAAAACTCTAAAAACCCTGAAAACCCCTAAAAACCTTCAAAATCCCTGAATCCCTAAAAAAACCTCAGAACGATAAAAATCATTGAAACCCTAAAATACTTGAAAACTTAAAAAACATTAAAATCTAAAAAAACCATAAAAAACCCTAAAAACCTAAAAACCGATAAAAACCCTAAAAACCATTGAAAACTCTAAAAACCCTTAAACCCCCTAAAAGTGTTTAAAAACTCTAAAAATCCATAAAACCCTAAAAAATATAAAAGATACTAAAATCCCTAAAACCCCCATGAAAACCCCTAAAACCACAAAACCTCGAAAAACCTTGAAAAAAACAAAAACCCAAAAAACCCTAAAACCCACTAAAAACCCTTAAAACCCCATAAAAATTTAAAAAAATCAAATATCCTTTAAAACCCTAAAAACTAAAAAAACCCCTAAAACCCCAAAAAGACCACAAAAACCCGAAAGAAACACTAAAAACCATAAAATCCATGAAAAATTCAAAAAACCCACAAAATCTCTACGAACCCTAAAAAACCTTAAAAACACATAAAATCCATGAAAACGTAAAAACCCTTAAAGACCCTCAAAACCCCCTGAAAACCATAAAAACCCCAAAAATACATAAAAAACCCTAAAACCCGATAAAAATGTTAAAAATCTCTAAAAACCTTAAAATCCTAAAAAACTCAAAAAACCCTAAAAACCTCAAAAGTCCCTAAAAACCCTAAAACCCTTGAAAACCCCTAAAAACCTTCAAAATCACTAAAACCCCTAAAAAATCATAAAAATCCTAAAACCCCCTAAAAACACGTGAAAACGTAAAAACCCCTAAAAGCTTTGAAAAACGCCTCAAAACCATAAAAACCCATACAAGCCTTAAAAAACCCTAAAACCTTAAAAATGATAAAAACCCAAAAAAACACTAAAAACCATTAAAACCCCTAAAAACTTTAAAAACCCTAAAAAACTCAAAAAAAATCCTCAAAACCCCAAAAGACCCTAAAAATCTTGGAAACCCCTAAAACCCCAAAACCACCTCAATCCCTAAAAACCCTAAAAAACCCTAAAAATGATACAAATCCTAAAAACCCCTAAAAATCCATGAAAACATAAAAAACCCTAAAAATCCATAAAACCCAAAAAACACTAACAACTATAAAAACCCTTAAAACCCAAAAAATGTTTACAACTTTAAAAAATATTAAAAACCCTAAAAAACTCAAAAAAACCCTAAAAACACAAAATACCCTAAAAACCCCTAAAAACCCCAAAAAACCCCAAAATCCCAAAAAACCATGAAAACCCCTAATCGCCATAAAAATCCTAAACCTCCCCTAAAAATCCATTAAAACATAAAAAACCCTAAAAACCCCCTAAAAAGCATAAAAATACATAAAAACATTAAAAACCCTCAAACCCCACTCAAAACTCTATAAACCCTTAAAACCCCTAAAAAAGTTAAAAAAACTCTAAAAACCTTTAAAACCACTAAAAAATTGAAATAACCCTAAACCCCAAAAGACCCAAAAAGCCATGAAAAACCCTAAAACCCTAGAAAAAACCCTAAAACCCTAAAAAACAATAAAAAACCTAAAAAATCCCTAAAAATCCATGAAAACATAAAAAACCCTAAAAACCTTGAAAAACAGTGAAAATCATAAAAACAACTAAAAACCTTTAAAATCCTAAAAACCCATAAAAACTCCAGCATGCTTCCGGACCCTCAAATGTCTTCCTGGTTCGATGTCGGTTGTAGGTATGGATTGGTGTGCTCTGGTTTGGGTCCTGTTGCTTGGAGGAGGGAGGATTTGGTTTCTTCTGATTCTCTGTCTCTTGCTGCTACTTATGGTCTTTGGTTGTGGTTCTATGCACTGGTTTTTGACATGAAATGGTGGATTTGATTTGATGTGGGTGATGGTGAGTTGGTTTGATGGAATGGTTGTCTGGGGAGAGCTTGATCAGATGGGATGGTTATGCTGCGTGGCTGTGATGTTTTGGTGTTGGTGCTGGATGTTGTTCTGGTGCTGGTTGGCTGGATGGTGTTGTGGTCAATTTTTCTGGTGGTGAATGGTTGTGGTGGTTTGAAATGGTGTTGTTGGTGCTGATAGATATTTGTTGCGCTGGTTGTTGTTTGGCTGGGAGGTGCTGGATGCTAGTTTTTTTAGTTTGGATGATGCGAGGTGCTGGATGCTGGGATGCTGGATGATGGTGGTGGCTGCTTTCCCTTGTGTGTTTTCTTTTTCGTTCTTGAATTTTCTTTTTTTGGGTCTTTTATCTTGGGTCGTTAAGGGTTTTTTGGGTGTGGGTCGATTGACCCCTCCCCTCCCTTGTCTGCTGAGTCTCTTTTTCTTTATAATAATTTGGGGGGGTCGGGAATAGCCCGACCCTCGCATCTTCTTTGCCCTAAAAAACTCTAAGCCCCTCAAAATCTGTAAAACCCCAAAAAACCCTAAAAATCATAAAAACCTAAAAAACCCATAAAAATCGATGAAAATTTAAAAAACCCAAAAACCCTTGAAAAACCCCTAAAAATGACAAAAAACCCTAAAAACCATTAAAAACCCTAAAATCATAAAAAACCCCAAAAAAACTCTAAAAACCTTCAAAACCCCTAAAAATGTTAAAAAACCCTAAAAATCATTAAAAACCCTAAAAACTCAAAAAAAAACACTAAACCCCAAAAGACCCTAAACACCCTAAAGAACCCTAAAAACCTTAAAACCCCTTGAAAACCGTAAAACCCTCAAAATCCCTAAAACCCCAAAAAAACCATAACAGCCATAAAAATCCTAAAAACACCTTAAAATACGTGAAAATGTAAAAATCTCTAAAAATCCTGGAAAACATCTAAAACCATAAAAACCCATACAAACTTTAAAAAAACACCAAACACCCATAAAAACCCTAAAAACCACTAAAAAAAGTAAAAACCCTTAAACCCCCTAAAAATCCCTAAAAACATTAAAAACTCTAAAAATCCATAAAAACCCTAAAAAATTAAAAACTCTAAAAATCCATAAAAACCCTAAAAAATTAAAAAACCCTCAAAACCCAAAAGACCTTTAAAATTCCTTAAAACCCTAAAATCCTAAAAACCCTGAAAACCCCCAAAAAAACCTAAAAATCCCTCAAAACCCAAAAAATCCAAAAAATCCTAAAAACCCCTAAAAATATATGTTAAAATGTAAAAAACCCTAAAAATCCTGAAACCCCCCCTAAAAACCCTAAAAACCCTTAAAAAATTAAAAACCCTGAAACCAGTAAAAAATATAAAAACCCTTAAAACCCCTAAAAAAGTTAAAAAATTCTAAAAAACCTTTAAAACCCTAAAAAACTCAAAAAAACCCTAAAAACCCAAAATACCCTAAGAGCCATGAAAAATCCTAAAAACCCAGGAAACCCCCTAAAAACCCTCAAAAATAATGAAAATCCTAAAAAAGCCCTACAAATCAATGAAGACATAAAAAAACCTTTAAAACCGCATGAAAAACATAAAAAACCACTAAAAACCCTACAAACCCATAAAAACCCTGAAAACCTACAAAAACTCGAAAAACCATTAAAACCCCTAAAAATGTTAAAAACTCTAAAAAACCTTAAAACCCCTAAAATGCAAAAAAAATCACAAAAACCCAAAAAGACCCTAAAACTCTAAGAACCCTAAAAACCTCTAAAAATCACTAAAAATATTCAAAATCCCTAAAAACTCTAAAAACCCCTCAAAACCAAAAAAGTGCTAAAAATCCCATAAAAATCAAAGAAAATGTAAAAAACCCTAAAAACTCTAAAAAACACTTAAAAACCCATAAGAACCAAAAAAACCTAAAACCCATAAAAACCCTAAAAACCATTGAAAACTCTAAAAACCCTTAAACCCCCTAAAAACTTAAAAAACTTTAAAAAAACATAAAAACCCTAGAAAACTGAAAAGGACCTTAAAAGACCTAAAAACCCCTAAAACCCCCTAAAAACCTAAAACCATAAATACACTAAAAACTTTGAAAACCCAAAAAAACACTAAAAACCACTAAAAACTCTTTAAACCCTTAAAATCCATAAAAGCATTAAAATAACTCTAAAAGAACTTAAAACCCATAAAAACTCAAAAAAAATTCCTAAAAAACCAAAAGGACCACAAAAACCATGAAATGACCCTAAAACCCATAAATCCCCTAGAATCCCCTAAATCCCCTTAAACCCCTCAAAATCCCTAAAAACTCTAAAAACCATAAAAACCTAAAAACCCCATAAAAATCCATGAAAATATAAAAAAACCCTAAAAACCCTAAAAAACCCCAAAAAACCATAAAAAACACCTAAAAACATTAAAAAATCCTAAAAACACAAAAACCACTAAAGTCTACTTAAAACTCTAAAAACCTTTAAAACCTCTAAAGACATTAAAAAATCTAAAAAACCTTGAAAACACTAAAAAAGTTAAAAAAATCTTAAAAACCCCAAGAGGCCAAAAAAATCCTAAAACCCCAAAAAACCATAAAAACCCTGAAAATCCTAAAAACACATGAAAACATAAAAAACCCTAAAAACCCCTAAAAATCATAAAACCCCCTAAAACCATAAAAGACCCTAAAAACCCATAAAAACTAATAAAAACACTAAAACCCCTAAAACCCCCCAAAAACGTTAAAAGGCTCTAAAAACTTTAAAAACCCTAAAAAGCTAAAAAACCCACTAAAACTGAAAAAAGACCCTAAAAACCCTAAAATCCTTAAAAATCCTAAACCCCTAGAAAATCCCTGAAAATCCCTAAAACCCCTAAAAACATGAAAAACCATAAAAATACCATAAACACCTAAAAAGCCATGAAATCTGAATACCCCTAAAAACCCATAAAAACACTAAAAATGTACTAACAACTATAAAAACCCTTAAAACCCATAAAAACGTTAAAAGCTCTAAAAACCTTTAAAACCCCCAAAAAACTCTAAAGTCCCAAAAAGACACTAAAAACCCTAAAAACCCCTAAAACCCAAAAAACATCTGAAAACCCCTAAAAAACCTAAAAATCCCTAAATGACCAAAAAACACCAAAAAACTATAAAAATCCTAAAAACCCTAAAAATCTATGAAAATGTCAAAAATACTAAAATCCATGAAATCCTCCTAGAGCCATAAACCCATTAAAACCCCTTAAAACCCTAAAAACAAACTGAAAACTCTAAAATCCCATAAAACCCCTAAAAGAGTTGAAAAACTTTAAAAGCCTTTAAATCCCTAAAAACTCAAAAAAGACCTAAAAACCCAAAAAGACCCTAAAATCCATGAAAAACACTAAAAACCCTGAAAAACCTACAAAATAATAAAAAACCTAAAAAACCCCATAAAAATCAATGAAAATGTAAAAAGCCATAAAACCCCTAAAAAAAAATAAACCACAAAAACCATTAAAAACCCATAAAACCCTAAAAAACTGAAAACTCTAAAAATACTTAAAACCCCTAATAATCTTAAAAAATCTAAAAAATCTTTAAAACCTTAAAAAACACAAAAAACCAAAAAAAATCCAAAAGGACCCTAAAAACCTGAAAAAAACCCCTAAAAATCCTAAAAATCCCTGAAAAACCCTAAAAACCATTGAAAACTCAAAACTCCTTAAACCCCCCTAAAAATGTAAAAAAATCTAAAAAACTACAAATCTCTAAAAAATCAAAAAGACCCTAACTACCCTAAAACCTCAGAAAACCCCTAAAACCCCTAAAACCCCATAAAAACCCTAATATACCCAAAAAACCTTGAAAACCCCCCAAACCACTAAAAACTCTAAACACCTTAAAATCCCTAAAAATGTTAAAAACTCTAAAAAACCTTAGAAACCCTAAAAAACTCAAAGAAACACTAAAAACACAAAAGATCCCAAAAACTAGAAAAAACCATAAATACCTTGAAACCCCTGAAAAACCCTAAAACCCCTCAAAATACCTAAACACCCTAAACACCCTAAAAGCCCCTGAAAACAAAAAACCCTTAAAAACCTTAAAAATCCCTAAAAACCCATAAAAACCCTAAAAACAACTAAAAACTCTAAAACTCTTTAAAACCCCGAAAAACATTAAAAATCTCTAAAAACCTAAAAAAACCATAAAACCATAAAAATCCTAAAAAAACCCCAAAACACATGAAAATATAAAAATGCCTAAAAATAATGAAAACCCCCAAAAAATAATAATCACTAAAAACCTTAAAAACCCATAAAAACCTTAAAAATCACTAAAAACACTAAAAACTCTAAAACCCATAAAAATGTTATAATACTCTAAAAACATTAAAAACCCTAAAAATCTCAGAAAAAACCCTAAAAACCCCTAAAAAGCATAAAAATCCAAAAAAAACCTCTAAATTCAAGGAAAACGTAAAAAACCCTAAAACCCCATAAAACCATAAAAAACACTAACTATAAAAACCCTTAAAAATTCTAAAAATGTTAAAAAACTCTAAAAACCTTAAAAACCGTAAAAAACTCAAAAACACCCTAAAACCCCAAAAAGACACTAAAACCCCCAGAAAAACCCTAAAAAGCCTCAAAATCCCTAAAAACCCTAAAAACCATAAAAATCCTAAAATCCCCTAAAAATCCACAAAAACATTAAAAACCCTGAAAACCCCCTAAACACCTTTAAAACTGTAAAAACCACTAAAATCTTAAAAAATCCTTAAAACCCCTAAAAAGGTTTAAAAACTTTAAAAAACCTTAAAACCCTATAAAACTCAAAAAAACCCTAAAAACCCAAAAATACCCTAAAAACCATAAAAACCCCAAAAAACCCTAAAAAAATAAAAAACCTAAACCCCACTAAAATCCATGAAAACAAAAAAAAACTTAAAAAAACTGAAAAACCCATGAAAACCATAAAAACCATAAAAACCACAAAAAACCTTAAAAAACATAAAAACCCATAAAAACCTTATAATATATCCAAAAACTCTAGAACCCCCTAAACCCCCTAAAAATGATAAGAAACTATAAAAAACCATAAATCGACTAAAAACTAAAAAACCCTAAAAACCTTTAAAAACCTCAAAACCATAAAAATCTTAAAAATCCCCTAAAAATCCATGAAAAATTAAAAACTCTAAAAACTCTAAAAAACCCCTAAAAACCATAAAAATACATTAAAACCCAAAAAACCATTGAAAACTCTAAAAACCCTTAAGCCCCCTAAAACGTTAAAAAAATCTAAAGAACTATAAAACCCTAAAAAACTCAAAAACAACCTACAAACCCTAAAAACCCTTAAAATTCCCCCAAAACCCTAAAACTCCCTAGAACCCCTAAAACCTTAAGAAACTTGGAAAACACCAAAATCCTAAAAAAAACCTAAAACCAATAAAAACTATAAAAACCGTTAAAATCCATAAAAATGTTAAAAAACTCTAAAAAAATAAAAAAAAACTAACAAAAATAGTAAACCCTATAAACCCAAAAAGTCCCCAAAAACCCTGAAAAAACCATAAAGCACTAAAATCTGTAAAAATACATCTAAACCATAAAAACCTAAAAAACCATAAAAATCCATGAAAATGTAAAAATCCACTGAAAACCATAAAAAACCCCTGAAAACCTTAAAAGCCCCTAAAACCCATAAAAACCATAAAAATCACTAAAATATCTATAAATATTATAAACCCCTAAAAACATTACAAATATCTAAAAAACATTTAAACCCCTAAAAAAATAATAAAAACCATAAAAATCCTAAAACACCCTCAAAAACCTAAAACCCCCAAAATCCATGAAAACCCTAAAAAACCCCAAAAAATCCACTGATTAAGGTTTTTATGTTTTTTTTATTTTTTTTAACATTTTTAGGGGTTTTGAGGGTTTTTAGAGTTTTTAGTGGGTTTTTAGGGTATTTATGGGTATTGATGTTTTTTAGGTTTTTTTGGTTTTCAGGGGTTTTCTAGGGTTTTTTTGGTTTTCAGCAGTTTTCTAGGGTTTTTTATGTTTTCATTGATTTTTATGGGGGTTTTGGAAGTTTTATGGGGTTTTTTAGAGTTTTTAGAGGTTTTAGGGTTTTTAGGGGTTTTTAGGGTTTTTAGGTTGTTTATGGTTTTCATGATTTTTTGAGACTTTTTCAGTTTTTAATATTTTTTATAGTTTTCTAAAGTTTTAAGGGGTTTAAGGGTTTTTTAAGGTTTTTTTAGTTTTTTAACAATTTTAGGGGTTTTGAGGATTTTTAGAGTTTTTAGTGGGGTTTTAGGGTATTTATGGGTATTGATGGTTTCTTAGGTTTTTATGGTTTTCAGGGGTTCTCCAGGGTTTTTTACATTTTCATGGATTTTTATGGGGGTTTTGGAATTTTTATGGGGGTTTTTAGGGCTTTTAGAGGTTTTAGGGTTTTTAGGTGTTTTTAGGGTTTTTTTAGGTTCTTTGTGGTTTTCATGATTTTTTGTGTCTTTTCTGTTTTTAATAGTTTTTAGAGTTTTTAAAGTTTTAAGGGGTTTAAGGGTTTTTAGAGTTTTTATTGGTTTTGTGGTTTTTATGGGGTTTTAAGGTTTTTAGGGGTATTTCAGGGTTTTTAGGGTTTTTTACGTTTTCATGGATTTTTTTGCGGTTTTTATGCTTTTTGTGTTTTTTTTTGTTTTTATATTTTTTTTGGGATTTGGAGGGTTTTGAGGTTTTCAAGGGTTTTAATGTTTTTAGGGGTTTTTAGGGTTTTAGGGTTTTTAGGGTTGTTATGGTTTTCTGGGGCTTTTGAAGGTTATAAGGTTTTTATAGTTTTTTTATATTGTTGGGTTTTTAAAGTTTTTATTAGTTTTTTAGGGATTCTATGGGTTTTTACGATTTTTAAGGATTTTAGGGGTTTTATGGTTTTCAGGGGGTTTTCAGATTTTCAGGGCATTCACGTTTTAATGGATTTTTATGTATTTTTTTTGATCTTTGTGGGTTTTTGGGTTTTTAGGGGTCTAAGGGATTTTGAGGGTTTTTTTGGCATGCAAGTGATTTTGAGGTTTTTTAGTGCTTTTCCAGGGTTTTAGGGTTTTTAATGTTTTTAAGGCCTTTAGGGTTTTTAGGGCTTTTTTGAGTTTTTTAGGGTTTAAAGGTTTTTTAGAGTATTTAAAGTTTTTTGGGGGGTTTAACATTTTTTAGATTTTTAGTGCTATTTTAGGTTTTTATGGGTTTTTAGAGGTTTTTTAGGATTTTAGGTGTTTTTATGGTTTTTTGGGGGTTTGACAATTCATGGGGTTTTAAGGTCTTTAGGGATTTTCAGGGTTTTCAGGGTCTTTTCGAAATTTTAGGGTTTTTTTAGTTTGTTAGTTTTTTTAAATATTTTTAGAGTTTTTTAAGGTTTTTAGGGCTTAAAGTGTTTTTAGAATTTTTTTGTGGGTTTTTAGGGCTCTGATGGGTTTTTAGGGTTTTTAAAGGTTTTTAGGGGTTTTATAGTTTTGAGGGGGGTTTTAGGGTTTTTTAGGTTTTTTACCTTTTCATGGATTTTTAGGTGTTTTTATGATTTTTATGGGTTTTGGGGATTTTTAGGTTTTTTAGGAGTTTTGTATTTCTCAAGGGTTTTTGGGTTTTAGGGTTTTTCAGGGAGTTTTTTTTATCTTTTTTGGTTTTTAGGGTTTTTTTGAGCTTTTTAATTTTTTTTGGGGTGTTAAGGGTTTTTAGAGTTTTTATGGGGTTTTTAGGGTTTTTAGGTTTTTAAGGTTTTTATGGGTTTTATGGTTTTTAGGGTTTTTTCAGGGTTTTTAGGGGTTTTTATGGTTTTCAGGGTTTTTCAGGGTTTTTAGGGGTTTTTATGGTTTTCAAGTGTTTTTCAATGTTTTTTTCAATGTTTTTAGGGATTTTTATTGTTTCATGGATTCCTAGGGGGTTTAGGATTTTAATGGGTTTTTAGGGTTTTAGGGTTTTTGGTGAATTTGAGGTTTTTATGGGTTTTTAGGGGTTTTCATGGTTTTTAGGGTTTGGGGGTTTTATGGTTTTTTTTATTTTTTAGGGGTTTTAAGATCTTTTAGTTTTTATTGTTTTTAGGGGTTTTACAAATTTTTAGAGTTTCTTGAGTTTTTTAGGGTTTTATGGGTTTTTAGGGTGATTTAAGGTTTTTAGGGGTTTTGTGGTTTTATGGGGGTTTTCAGGGTTTTTAGGGTTTTTTATTTTTTCATGGTTTTTTAGTATTTTTTAGGATTTTTTGGGATTTTGAGGGTTTTTAGTGTTTTTAGGGATTTTGGGGTTTTTTAGGTGTTTTCAGGGTTTTTTTGATCTTTTGGGGTTTTAGGGTATTTTTTAGTTCTTTAGAGTTTTTATATTTTTTTAATGTTTTTAGAGGTTTTAAGGGTTTTGGAGTTTTACTAGACTTTTAGGGTTTTTATAGGTTTTTAGAGTATTTAAGGTTTTTAGGAGTTTTTATGGTTTTAAGGGGTTTTCAGGGTTTTCTAAATTTTCATAGATTTTTAGGGTTTTTGTGTGTTTCAGGGTTTTTTAGGATTTTTTGGGTTTTTAGCGTCTTTTTGGGTTTTTAGGGTATTTTTGAGTTTTTAGGGTTTTAAAGGTTTGTTAGAGTTTTTTAAAATTTTATTGGTTTTAATGGTTTTTATAGGTTTCAATAGTTTTTAGTGTTTTATGGGTTTTTATGGGTTTTAGGGGTTTTTAAAGGTTTTTATGGTTTTCAGAGGTTTTTTAGGGTTTTTAGTATTTTTATGTTTTCTTGGATTTTTAGAGTTTTTTTATGAAATTTATGGTTTTCTGGGTTTTTAAGGGTTTTTAGGAATTTTTAGTTTTTTAGAGTTTTTTGGGTTTTTAGTGTGTTTTTGGATTTTTAGGGTTTTTAGAGTTTTTTAACATATTTAAGGGTTTTAAGGTTTTTTGGATTTATTGTTGGTTTTTTAGACTTTATAGGGGTTTTATGGGTTTTTAAGGTTTTTAGGGGTTTTTTAGGGTATTTAGGGTTTTTACATTTTCATAGATTTTTAGGGTTTTTTTAGGATTTCTATGGTTTTTAGGGTTTTTAAGGATTTTTATGCGTTTTTAAGGTTTTTAATGTCTTTTGAATTTTTACGTTTTTTTTATGTTTTAAGGGTTTTAAGGTTTTTAGAGTTTTTTTTAACATTTTTAGGGCTTTAAAGGGTTTAGAGTTTTTAGTGTTTTTTTAGGGTTTTTCGGGTTTTTAAGTTTTTTTGTGTTTTTATGTTTTTTAGGGGGTTTTCCGAGTTTTTATTGTTTTTTATATTTTGATGGATTTTTAGGAGTTTTGGGACTTTTATGGTTTTAGGGTTTTTAGTGTTTTTATGGGGATTTTAGGGTTTTCAAGGTTTTTAGGGTCATTTTGGGTTTTTAGGGGGGGTGAGTTTTTTAGGGGTTTTAAGGTATTTTAGAGTTTGTAGTGGTTTTAAGGGGTTTTATGGGTTTTAGGGTTTTATGGGTTTTTAATGTTTTTGGGGTTTTTATGTTTTTCAGGGGGTTTCAGGGTTTTTAGGCTTTTTTACGTTTTCATGGATTTTTAGAGGTTTTTTAGGATTTTTATGGTTTTTAGGGTTTTTAGGGGTTTTATATATTTTAAGGGTTTTTATGGTTTTTTAGTGGTTTAAGTGTTTTTCAGGGTTTTAGGGTATTTTTGGTTTTGGTTTTCCTTTTTTTTAGTTTTTTGGGGTATTAATGGGTTTTTAGAGTTTTTTAACATTTTTAGGGGTTTAAAGGGTTTTTAGAGTTTTTAGTTAATTTTTAGTGTTTTATGGGTATTTATGGTTTTTTAATGTTTTTAGGGGTTTTATGGTTTTTAGGACTTTTTTAGTGTTTTTATGGTTTTTTACTTTTTCATGGATTTTTAGGGGTTTTTGAAGATTTTTTTCATTTTTTCGAGTTTTTAGTGGTTTTCAGGGATTTTGAGGGTTTTTCAGGGTTTTAGGGTCTTTTGGGGTTTTAGGGTTTTTTTGAGTTTTTTAACATTTTTAAGGATTTTTAGAGTTTTGAATGGTTTTTATAGTTTTTATGGGTTTTTAGGTGTTTCAAGGTTTTTAGGGGGTTTATGGGTTTCAAGGTTTTTAGGTGTTTTTAGAGTTTTTAGGGTTTTCCATTGTTATTAGGGTCTTTTTTAATATTTAGGGGTTTTTTTGAGTTTTTTTGAGTTTTTTATGTGTTTTAATACTTTTTAGACTTTTGAATGTTTTTAGGGGTTTAATGGTTTTTAGAGTTTTTAGTGGGATTTCAAAGATTTTTTTAGTTTTTTGGGTTTCTTAAGGTTTTAGGTGGTTTTATTATTTCAGGGGGTTTTTATGGTTTTTTACATTTTCAGGATTTTTGGGGGGGTGTTAGGATTTTTATGGTCTTTAGAGGTTTTTAGTATTTTTAGGGATTTTGAAGGATTTTCCAGGTTTTTAGGTATTTCGGGGTTTTTGGGTTTTTTATGGTTTTTAGAGTATTAATGGTTTTTAGAGTCTCTAGTGGGTTTTTAGGGTTTTTATGGGTTTTTAGGATTTTTAACGTTTTTAGGGGTTTTTGTGATTTTGAGGGGTTTTTCTAGGTTTTTAGGGTTTTTTAAGTTTTCATGGATTTTTAGAGGTTTTTTAGAATTTTTATGGTTCTTAAGGTTTTTAGAGATTTAGGGATTTTGAGGGTATTATGGGTTTTCATAGGGTTTTAAGGGTTTAGGGTTTTTAAGGTTTCTTAGAGTTTTTAATGTTTTTAAGGGTTTTAAATGTTTTTTGAGTTTTGGGTTGTCTAAGGGTTTTTATGAGTTTTTAGGGTTTTTTTTGTTTTTAGGGGGTTTTCAGTGTTTTTAAGGGTTTTAAAGTTTTGTTATATTTTTTTGGGGTTTTTAGGATTTTATGGTTTTTAAGTTTTTATGGATTTTGAGGGTTTTTGGGGGTTCTCAGGGGTTTTTTGGTTTTTTTGGGTTTTTAGGGGGTTTTTTTGAGTTTTTAGGGGTTTAGGGTTTTTAGAGTTGTTTTAGAGTTTTCAGTGGTTTTTTAGGCCTTTTATGGTTTTTAGGGTTTTTTAAGTTTTTAGAGGTTTTTGTGTTATTCAGGGTTTTTGGGTTTTTATGTTTTCATGGATTTATAGGGGTTTTAGGGTTTTTGATGGGTTTTTAGGGGTTTCTAGGGTTTTTAGAGATTTTCAGGGTTTTTAGGGTCTCTTTCTATTTTTTAGATTTTTTTGAGTTTTTTAAGGTTTTTTATAATTTTTTAACGTTTTTAGGGAGTTTAAGGTTTTTTGAGTTCTTAGTGGGTGTTTAGGTTTTTTATGGGTTTTTAGCGTTTTTAATATTTTTAGGGCTTTTATTATTTTCAATGGTTTTTACAGGTTTTTATGTTTTCATGGAATTTAGGGTTTTAGGATTTTTATGGTTTAAGGGTTTTTTCATGCTTTTAGAGATTTTGAGGGTTTTTTGGGTTTTGTAGGGTTTTTTTGAGTTTTTTTGTGGTTTTAATGTTTTTAAAGTTTTTTAATTTTTTTAGGGGCTTTAACAGGGTTTAGATCTTTTAGTTGTTTAAGTTTTTTTTGGGTTTTCAGGATTTTCTAATATTTTTAGGGGTTTTATGGTTTTTAGGGGGTTTTCAAGATTTTTAGTGTTTTTTATGTTTTCGTGGATTTTTATGTGTTTTTAGGATTTTTATGGGTTTTATGTGTTTTTTTGGGTTTTTAGGGATTTTGAGGGTTTTTTAGGGTTTTCTTGGGTTTTAGGGTCTTTTTCATTTTAGGTTTCTTTTGTTTTTTTGGGTTTTTAAGGTTTTTTAGAGTTCTTTAACATTTTTAGGGGTTTTGAGGGTTTTTAGAGTTTTTAGTGGGTTGTTTGTGTTTTTAGGGTTTTTTATGATTTTAAATGGTTTTTATGGTTTTTTACATTTTCATGGATTTTTAGAGGTTTTTTACATTTTTTAGTTTTTAGGGTTTTGAGTGATTTTGAGCATTTTTAGTTGTTTTCTAGGATTTTTAGGGTTTTGGGTTTTTGAGGTGTTTTAGGGCCTTTTGGGATTTTAGGGGGTTTTTTTGAGTTTTTTAGTTTTGTTAGAGTTTTTTAACATCTTTAGGGGGTCCAAAGTTCTTTTAGAGTTTTTAGTGGTTTTTTAGGTTTTTATGGGTTTTAAGGGTTTTTATGGGTTTTTATGGGTTTTTATGGGTTTTCAAGGTTTTTAGGTGTTTTATGGTTTACGGGGGGTTTTCATGGTTTTTATAGTTTTTAACATTTTCATGGATATTATGTGTTTTTACGATTTTTATGGGTTTTAGGGTTTTCTAAGGATTTTAGTGGTTTTTGAGGGGGGTTAGGGTTTTTTATGGGGTTTTATCATTTTTTAGGTTTTTTAGGGGTTTTTGGGGTTTTTTTTTGAGTTTTTTGGGGTTTTAAGGTATTTTAGAGTTTTTTAATGTTTTTAGGGATTTAAAAGGTTTTTAGTGGGTTTTAAGGTATTTTAGATTTTTTTGGATATTTATGGTTTTTAAGGTTTTTAGGGATTTAGGGATTTTGAGGGTTTTATGGGTTTTCATAGGGTTTTTTAGTTTTTTGGGGTTTTCAGGGTTTTTATGATCTTTTGGGTTTTTATGGGTTTTTTAAGTTTTTTAGGGTTTTTAAGGTTTCTTAGAGTTTTTAATGTTTTTAAGGGTTTTAAATGTTTTTTGGGTTTTGGGTTGTCTAAGGATTTTTATGAGTTTTTAGGGTTTTTAAAGATTTTTAGGGGTTTTTTTGGTTTTTAGGGGGTTTTAAGTGTTTTTAGGGTTTTAAAAGTTTTGTTATATTTTTTGGGGTTTTTTAGGATTTTATGGTTTTTAGGATTTTTGCAGATTTTGAGGGTTTTTAGCGGTTTTAGGCTTTTTATGGAATTTTTAAGTTTTTTAAGTTTTTAGAGGTTTTTGTGGTATTCAGGGTTTTAGGGTTTTTTATGTTTTCAAGGATTTCTAGGGTTTTTTAGGATTTTTATGGTTTTTAGGGCTTTTGATGAGTTTTTATGGGTTTTTAGGGATTTTCAGTGTTTTTAGGGTCTCTTTCGGTTTTTTATATTTTTTTAAGTTTTTTAAGGTTTTTTATATTTTTTTAACATTTTTAGGGAGTTCAAGGGTTTATAGAGTTTTTAGTGGGTGTTTAGGTTTTTTATGTGTTTTTAGGGTTTTTAATATTTTTAGGGGTTTTATTATTTTCAATGTTTTTTACAGGTTTTTATGTTTTCCTGGATTTTTGGGTTATTTTAGGATTTTTATGGTTTTAGGGTTTTTTCATGCTTTTAGATATTTTGAGGGTTTTTTGTGTTTTGTAGGTCTTTTTTGAGTTTTTTGGGGTTTAAAGGTTTCTAAAGTTTTTTAATGATTTTAGGGGCTTTAACGGGGTTTAAATCTTTTAGTGGTTTAAGTTTTTTATGGGTTTTAGGATTTTTTTAACGTTTTTAGGGGTTTTATGGTTTTTAGGGTGTTTTCATGGTTTTTAGTGTTTTTTATGTTTTTGTGGATTTTTAGGTGTTTTAGGATTTTTATGGTTTTTATGCGTTTTTGGGTTTTTCGGGATTTTGAGGATTTTTTTAGGGTTTTCATGGGCTTTTAGGTCTTTTAGGGTTTTCATTGTTTTTAGGGTCTTTTTCATATTAGGTTTTTTTAGTTTTTTTGGGTTTTTAAAGTTTTTTAGAGTTCTTTAACATTTTTAGGGGTTTTGAGGGATTTTAGAGTTTTTAGTGGGTTGTAAGGGTTTTTAGGGGTTTTTATGATTTTAATGGGTTTTTATGATTTTTTACATTGTCATGGATTTTTAGGGGTTTTTAGATTTTTTAGTTTTTAGGGTTTTCAGTGATTTTGAGCATGTTAAATTGTTTTCAAGGATTTTTAGGGTTTTGGGTTTTTGAGTGGTTTTAGGGCCATTTTGGGATTTTAGGGGGGGGGGTTGAGTTTTTTAGTTTTGTTATATTTTTTTAACATCTTTAGGGGGTTTAAAGGGATTTTAAAGTTTTTAGTCGGTTTTTAGGTTTTTAGGTGTTTTATTGTTTTCAGGGGTTTTTTATGGTTTTTCTACGTTTTCATGGATATTATGTGTTTTTACAATTTTTAAGGGTTTTAGGTTTTTCTATGGATTTTAGAGATTTTGAGGGGGGGGGGGTTAGGGTTTTTAGGGGATTTTAGCATTTTTAAGGGTTTTTAGGGTCTTTTGGGTTTTTTGTTTTTTTTTTGAGTTTTTTGGGGCTTTAAGGTATTTTAGAGTTTTTTTCATGTTTTTAGGGATTTAAAGGGTTTTTAGTGGGCTTTAATGTTTTTTAATTTTTTAGGGGTTTTATGGTTTTTAGGGGTTTCTAAGTTATTTTAGGGTTATTTAATTTTTCATGGATTTTAGGGGTTTTAGGATTTTTATGGTTTCTGAAGATTTTTTAGGGGTTTTAGGGATGTTTCTAGGGTTTTTCATGGGTCTTTAGGGTTTTTATGGTGTTTTTAGGGGTTTTTTGATTTTTAGGTGTTTTAAGTTTTTTAAATTTTTTTATCGTTTTAGGGGTTTTAATGGTTTTTAGACTTCTTAGTGGGTTTTATGGGTTTTTAGTTTTTTTTACGGTTTTTAGGGGGTTTTATGGTTTTCAAGGGCTTTTTAGGGCTTTTAGGGTTTTTTAAATTTTCATTGATTTTAAGGGTTTTTTAAGGATTTTTATGGTTTTTAGGGGTTTTTAGGGTTTTTAGGTATTTTTTCAGTTTTTAGGATTCATATGGGGTTTTTTGGGTTTTAAAGGTTTTCAGGGTTTTGTTTTGGTCGTTTTAGGTTTTTAGAGTTTTTTTGATAATTTTCGGGGTTTAAAGTTTTTTTAGAGTTTTTAACGTTTTGAGGGGTTTAAAGCGTTTTTTAGTTTTTAATGGGTTTTTTGGGTTTTTTTGATTTTTAGGGGTTTTAGGGGTTTTAGGGGTTTTAGGGGTTTTATGGTTTTCAAGGGGTTTTTAGGTTTTTTATCATTTTCATTGAATTTTAGGGTTTTTTAGGTTTTTTATGGTTTTTAGTTCTTTTTAAGGTTTTTAAAGATTTTGAGGGGTTTTAGGGTTTTTCAGGGGGGGGGATTGGGGTTTTAAGGGTGTTCCGGGGTTTTTAGGGTCTTTTAGGGTTTTTAGGGTTTTTTCCAGTTTTTGAGGTTTTTAGTGTTTTTTACATTTTAAGAGGGTTTGAGGTTTTTTTTAGTTTTTAGGGTTTTTATGAGTTTTTAGGGTTTTCTTCGGTTTTTTGGGGTTTTATGGTTTTTAGGGGTTTTAAGGGTTTTTTGAGTTTTTTACATTTTTAGAGATTTTTAGGGGGTTTTAGGATTTTTATGGGTTTTTTGGATTTTTTTGGGTTTTTTAAGGTTTTTAGAGTTTTTTAACATTTTTAGGGGTTTAAATGATTTTTAGATTTTTTTGGTGGGTTTTTAGGGGTTTAATGGTTTTTTAAGGGTTTTTAGGTTTTTAGGTGTTTTTATGGTTTTCATGTGTTTTTCAGAGTGTTTAGGGTTTTTTATGTTTTCATGGATTTTAGGGGGGTTTTAGGATTTTTATGGTTTTTAGGGTTTTTTATGGTTTTTAGGTATTTTGAGGGTTTTTAGTGTTTTTCAGGGTTTTTAGGGTCTTTTTGTGTTTTTCATGTTTTTTTTTTATTTTTTCAAGGGTTTTAAGGTTTTTCAGTGTTTTTTAATGTTTTTAGCGATTTTAAGGGGTTTTTGATTTTTTTAGGGGTTTTATGGTTTTTTTAAGGTGTTTAGGGGTTTTTCTGGTTTTTAGGGGACGATGCTTAAGAACTTACATTGGTCGAGAGGATGGGAGGTCAGGCTTATCACACCCTTTTGGGGGAGTTATTTCCAACTCTGAGACTCTCTTATAGATTTAAGATATGTTCATGAATCCTTCATTAATTCCCAAGTACGAGTGGGTCATCCCAAATTAGCAATCATTTATTAGCATTTGTGGAATTCAGAATCATCTCTATGTATATGAGGTTCTTCATTGATGGAGATATTTGTATGTATCTAAGGTTCTCCGTCAAGGGTATCCTTTTAACACCCTAAAAACCTAAAAACCCATTTACACCCTAAAAAAACTGAAAAATCCCAAAACCCTTAAACCCCCCCCCCCCTAAAAGCATTAAAAAGCTCTAAATAACCATAAAAACCCTAAAAAACTCAAAAGGACCCTAAAGCCCAAAAAACCCTAAAATACCCTAAAAACCCTAAAACCCCTTAAAACCCCTAAAAACCTTAAAAACCCCGAAAACTGAAAAAAGCCCTAAAAACTATAAAAACCCTTAAAATACCAAAAAATGTTAGAAAACTCTAAAAACCTTGAAAACCCGAAAAAAACTCAAAAAACCCTAAAAACCCTAACACCTCTCAAAATCCCTAAAAACCCTAAAAAATTCTAAAAACCATAATAACCTAAAAAATCCATAAAAATCCACGAAAACAGAAAAAAACGTAAAAACCCAGAAAAACCTTAAAAAACCTAAAAACCCCTAAAACCCTAAAAACCCACTAAAACTCTAAAAACCTATAAAACCCCTAAAAATGTTAAAAATATCTATAAAACCTTAAAAACCCTAAAAAAACACTACAAACCCCAAAAGACCCTAAAAACCCTAAAACCATTAAAAAACCCCCCAAACCCTCAAAATCCATAAAAAATCTAAAAACTCAAAAAAAACCCAAAATACCCAAAAGACCCTAAAAATCCTGAAAAAACCAAAAAATCCTAAAAACCCTTAAAAACCCCACAAAATCCCTAAAAAGTTTAAAACACCCTAAAAACCATAAAAAGCCTAAAAAACCCATAAAAATTCATGATAACATAAAAACCCAATAAAACCCCCTAAAACGTTAAAAAACTCAAAAAACCTTAAAATCCTAAAAAATACAGAAAATACTCTAAAAACCACAAAAACCCTAAACAACCACTAAAATCCATGGAAACCTAAAAATCCCTAAAATTTCTTTATAATAATTTGGGGGGGTCGGGAATAGCCCGACCCTCGCATCTTCTTTGCCTAAAAAATCCTAAAAACCAACTAAAAACAAACCGCCCCCGAAAAACCATTAAAAACCCTAAAAATCACTAAAAACTCTAAAAACCCTTAACACCCCTAAAAATGCTAAAAAACTCTAAAAAACCATTAAAAACCTAAAAAAATAAAAAAACCCTGAAACCCATAAAAGACCCTAAAATCCAACATAAACCCTAAAAACCACTGAAAACCCTAAAACCCCTAAAAAAATAAAAAACCTAAAAAACCTCTAAAAATCCATGAAAACGTAAAAGACCCAAAAAACCCTGAAAACCACTTGAAAACCATAAAACCCCTAAAAATATTAAAAACCCAAAAATCTCATACATACCCTAAAACCCCACTAAAAACTCTAAAAACCCTAAAACCCCTAAAAACTTTGAAAACTATAAAAAACCATAAAAACCCAAAAGACCCTAAAAACCCTAATACACACTAAAACCCTAAAAACCCCTGAAAACCCCTAAAAATATTCAAAATCCCTAAAAACCCTAAAAAACCGTCAAAACCATAAAAATCCTAAAATTCCCCTAAAAATCAGTGTAAACTTCTAAACCATAAAAACTCTTAAAAACCCATGAAAACCATAAAAACGCCAAAAACCATAAAAACGCCAAAAACCATAAAAAACCTAAAAAAATTAAAACCCTAAAAACCATTGAAAACTCTAAAAACCCTTAAAGTGACTAAAAACATTAAAAACTCTAAAAACCATAAAACACTAAAAACTTAAAAAAACTTAAAAAAACCCAAAAATCTCCTGAAAACCATAAAAACCTTGAAAACCCCCCAAAATATAAAAACCCCCTCAAACCGCTCAAAAATTTAAAAACCCTCAAAATCCATAAAAATGTTAAAAAACTATAAATACCTTAAGAACCCTAAAAAACTCAAAAAAACCCTAAAAACCCAAAAAACACTAAAAACCATAAACCCCCTGAAAACCTCTAAAAACACTAAAAAACCATAAAAACTATAAAAAACCTAAAAACCAAAAAAACATAAAAACCCATAAAAATTCATGAAAATGCCGAAAACCCTAAAAATCGTATAAACCCCTAAAAACCTTAAAAATCTTAGAGACCCATAAAAACAATAAAAACCATAAAACCCGCCAAAAACTCTAAAAACCTTTAAACCCCTAAAAACATTAAAAATCTCAAAAAACCTTAAAAACCTGAAAAAACTAAAAAACCCTAAAACCCCCAGAAGTCCCTAAAAATCCTCAAAAACCCTAAATCCCCTAAAGAGCATAAAAATCCTAACAAATCCCTAAAAACACATGAAAACGTAAAAATCCTTGAAAACTGTGAAAAAAACCTAAAAACCATAAAACCCCTCTGTAACTTAAAAATCCTAAAAACCCAAGAAAATCCAAAAAACCACTAAAAACACTAAAACCGCTAAAAACCCTTTAATACCCAAGAAACCTTAAAAAAATTAAAAACTTAAAAAACTTAAAAAACACCTAAAAACACAAAAAGACCCTAAAGACCCTGAAAACCCCAAAAAACCCACAAAATCCCTAAAAGCCCCAAAAAAACCTTAAAAACCATAAAAAACATTAAAAACCATAATAATCCATAAATGGTAAAAAACCCTAAAAACTTATAAAAATCCTAAAAAGGCACTAACTATTATAAAAACCCTTTGAACCCCTGAAAACATTAAAAAATATAAAAAACCTTTAAAACCCTAAAAAACTCAAAAAACTGTAAACACCCAGGAATAGCTTGGACCCGAGCCTTCCTTTGCCTAAAACCCCTAAAATACCCTAAAAACCCTAAAAACCACGAAAAACCCCTAAAACCCCTCAAAATCCCTAAAACCCCTAAAAACCCTAAATACCTAAAAAAACCCAAAAACCTAAAAAACCCCTCAAAATTCATGAAAACAAAAAAAAAACCATAAAATCCCTAAAGACCCACTAAGAACCATAAAAACCTCAAAAAACCATTAAAACCCCAAAAAACCCAAAAAACCCACTAAAAACTCTAAAAATTCTTAAAATTCCTAAAAAAGTTTAAAAACTCTAAAAAATCTTAAAAACCCTAAAAAACTCAACAAACCCCCTAAAAACCCAAAAGACCCTAAAAGCCATGAAAAACCCTAAAAACCCCTGAAAACCACTAAAAATAATAAAAATCCTAAAAATCCCCTAGAAATCCATGAAAACATAAAAAACACTAAAACCCATTGAAAACCATAAAAATCCCTAAAAACCTTTAAATACCCTAAAAACCACAAAACCCTCTAAAAACCCTTAAAACCCATAAAATTTTTAGGAACTCAAAAAAACTGTAAAAACCCTAAAAATATAAAAACCCATAAATACCATAAAAAACCACTAAAAACTCTAAAAACTTTTAAAACCCAAAAATTGTTAAAAATATCTAAAAAATCTTAAAACCCCATAAAACTAAAAATACCTTAAAAACCCTAAAAGACCCTAAAAACCATAAAAATCCTAAAAAACCTAAAAACACATGAAAACAAAGAAATCCCTAAAAAGCCTGAAAAACCCCTACAAACCTTAAAAAATCTTATAAACCCATTAAAATGATAAAAACCACTAAAACCACTAAAACCCCTTTAAACCCCTAAAAACGTAAAAAAACTCTAAAAACTTTAAAAACCCTAAAAAAATCCAAAATGCCCCAAAAACCCAAAAGACACGAAAACCCCTCAAAATCCCTAAAAACCCACAAAAACCATAAACACCATAAAAATACCATAAAAACCAATAAAAAGTACTAGCAGCTATAAAAACCTTTTAAACCCCAAAAAATGTTTAAAAACTCTAAATAAATTTAAACCCTAAAAAACTCAAAAAACCCGAAAAACCCTGAACAACCCTAAAAACCCCTAAGAAAGCACTAATAACTATCAAAACCCTTTAAACCCCTAAAAATGTTAAAAACTATAAAAACCTTTAAAACCTTAAAAACTAGAAAAAACCCTAAAAACCCAAAAAGTCCTTAAAACCCTTAAAACCCCCGAAAAACCCTAAAAAATCTCAAAATCCCTAAAAACCCTAAAAACTCTAAAAACCATAAAAATCCTAAAACCCCCCTAAATATCCATGAAAAAGTAAAACCCCTAAAAACACCCCAAAACCTTTAAAATCACTAAAAACCCTAAATACCACTAAAAACTCTAAAAATAATTAAAACCACTAAAAAGTCAAAAAACTCAAAAAAAACTTAAAACCCAAAAAAGCTCAAAAAACAATAAAAACCCTAAAAGACCCTAAAAGCCATGAATGACTGTAAAACCCCTGAAAAACCCTAAAACCCTAAAAAATAATAAACCCTAACCCCCCAAAAAAATTCCTAAAAATGTAAAAAACCCAAAACCCTAAAAACCCCATGAAAACCATAAAACCCACTAAAAACCATAAAAAGCAATAAAAACTAAAAAACCACTAAAAACTATAAAAACATTTAAAACATTAAAAAAACTCTAAAAACCTTAAAACCCATAAATACATAAAAAACACTAAAATATCAATAAGACCCCAAAAGCCTAAAAAACCCAAAAAACTCTAAAAACCCTGAAAACCCCTAAAAACCTTCAAAATCCCTGAATCCCTAAAAAAACCTCAGAACGATAAAAATCATTGAAACCCTAAAATACTTGAAAACTTAAAAAACATTAAAATCTAAAAAAACCATAAAAAACCCTAAAAACCTAAAAACCGATAAAAACCCTAAAAACCATTGAAAACTCTAAAAACCCTTAAACCCCCTAAAAGTGTTTAAAAACTCTAAAAATCCATAAAACCCTAAAAAATATAAAAGATACTAAAATCCCTAAAACCCCCATGAAAACCCCTAAAACCACAAAACCTCGAAAAACCTTGAAAAAAACAAAAACCCAAAAAACCCTAAAACCCACTAAAAACCCTTAAAACCCCATAAAAATTTAAAAAAATCAAATATCCTTTAAAACCCTAAAAACTAAAAAAACCCCTAAAACCCCAAAAAGACCACAAAAACCCGAAAGAAACACTAAAAACCATAAAATCCATGAAAAATTCAAAAAACCCACAAAATCTCTACGAACCCTAAAAAACCTTAAAAACACATAAAATCCATGAAAACGTAAAAACCCTTAAAGACCCTCAAAACCCCCTGAAAACCATAAAAACCCCAAAAATACATAAAAAACCCTAAAACCCGATAAAAATGTTAAAAATCTCTAAAAACCTTAAAATCCTAAAAAACTCAAAAAACCCTAAAAACCTCAAAAGTCCCTAAAAACCCTAAAACCCTTGAAAACCCCTAAAAACCTTCAAAATCACTAAAACCCCTAAAAAATCATAAAAATCCTAAAAACTAGGGGTTTTATGGTTTTTAGGGTGTTTTCATGGTTTTTAGTGTTTTTTATGTTTTTGTGGATTTTTAGGTGTTTTAGGATTTTTATGGTTTTTATGCGTTTTTGGGTTTTTCGGGATTTTGAGGATTTTTTTAGGGTTTTCATGGGCTTTTAGGTCTTTTAGGGTTTTCATTGTTTTTAGGGTCTTTTTCATATTAGGTTTTTTTAGTTTTTTTGGGTTTTTAAAGTTTTTTAGAGTTCTTTAACATTTTTAGGGGTTTTGAGGGATTTTAGAGTTTTTAGTGGGTTGTAAGGGTTTTTAGGGGTTTTTATGATTTTAATGGGTTTTTATGATTTTTTACATTGTCATGGATTTTTAGGGGTTTTTAGATTTTTTAGTTTTTAGGGTTTTCAGTGATTTTGAGCATGTTAAATTGTTTTCAAGGATTTTTAGGGTTTTGGGTTTTTGAGTGGTTTTAGGGCCATTTTGGGATTTTAGGGGGGGGGGGGTTGAGTTTTTTAGTTTTGTTATATTTTTTTAACATCTTTAGGGGGTTTAAAGGGATTTTAAAGTTTTTAGTCGGTTTTTAGGTTTTTAGGTGTTTTATTGTTTTCAGGGGTTTTTTATGGTTTTTCTACGTTTTCATGGATATTATGTGTTTTTACAATTTTTAAGGGTTTTAGGTTTTTCTATGGATTTTAGAGATTTTGAGGGGGGGGGGGGGTTAGGGTTTTTAGGGGATTTTAGCATTTTTAAGGGTTTTTAGGGTCTTTTGGGTTTTTTGTTTTTTTTTTGAGTTTTTTGGGGCTTTAAGGTATTTTAGAGTTTTTTTCATGTTTTTAGGGATTTAAAGGGTTTTTAGTGGGCTTTAATGTTTTTTAATTTTTTAGGGGTTTTATGGTTTTTAGGGGTTTCTAAGTTATTTTAGGGTTATTTAATTTTTCATGGATTTTAGGGGTTTTAGGATTTTTATGGTTTCTGAAGATTTTTTAGGGGTTTTAGGGATGTTTCTAGGGTTTTTCATGGGTCTTTAGGGTTTTTATGGTGTTTTTAGGGGTTTTTTGATTTTTAGGTGTTTTAAGTTTTTTAAATTTTTTTATCGTTTTAGGGGTTTTAATGGTTTTTAGACTTCTTAGTGGGTTTTATGGGTTTTTAGTTTTTTTTACGGTTTTTAGGGGGTTTTATGGTTTTCAAGGGCTTTTTAGGGCTTTTAGGGTTTTTTAAATTTTCATTGATTTTAAGGGTTTTTTAAGGATTTTTATGGTTTTTAGGGGTTTTTAGGGTTTTTAGGTATTTTTTCAGTTTTTAGGATTCATATGGGGTTTTTTGGGTTTTAAAGGTTTTCAGGGTTTTGTTTTGGTCGTTTTAGGTTTTTAGAGTTTTTTTGATAATTTTCGGGGTTTAAAGTTTTTTTAGAGTTTTTAACGTTTTGAGGGGTTTAAAGCGTTTTTTAGTTTTTAATGGGTTTTTTGGGTTTTTATGATTTTTAGGGGTTTTAGGGGTTTTAGGGGTTTTAGGGGTTTTATGGTTTTCAAGGGGTTTTTAGGTTTTTTATCATTTTCATTGAATTTTAGGGTTTTTTAGGTTTTTTATGGTTTTTAGTTCTTTTTAAGGTTTTTAAAGATTTTGAGGGGTTTTAGGGTTTTTCAGGGGGGGGATTGGGGTTTTAAGGGTGTTCCGGGGTTTTTAGGGTCTTTTAGGGTTTTTAGGGTTTTTTCCAGTTTTTGAGGTTTTTAGTGTTTTTTACATTTTAAGAGGGTTTGAGGTTTTTTTTAGTTTTTAGGGTTTTTATGAGTTTTTAGGGTTTTCTTCGGTTTTTTGGGGTTTTATGGTTTTTAGGGGTTTTAAGGGTTTTTTGAGTTTTTTACATTTTTAGAGATTTTTAGGGGGTTTTAGGATTTTTATGGGTTTTTTGGATTTTTTTGGGTTTTTTAAGGTTTTTAGAGTTTTTTAACATTTTTAGGGGTTTAAATGATTTTTAGATTTTTTTGGTGGGTTTTTAGGGGTTTAATGGTTTTTTAAGGGTTTTTAGGTTTTTAGGTGTTTTTATGGTTTTCATGTGTTTTTCAGAGTGTTTAGGGTTTTTTATGTTTTCATGGATTTTAGGGGGGTTTTAGGATTTTTATGGTTTTTAGGGTTTTTTATGGTTTTTAGGTATTTTGAGGGTTTTTAGTGTTTTTCAGGGTTTTTAGGGTCTTTTTGTGTTTTTCATGTTTTTTTTTTATTTTTTCAAGGGTTTTAAGGTTTTTCAGTGTTTTTTAATGTTTTTAGCGATTTTAAGGGGTTTTTGATTTTTTTAGGGGTTTTATGGTTTTTTTAAGGTGTTTAGGGGTTTTTCTGGTTTTTAGGGGACGATGCTTAAGAACTTACATTGGTCGAGAGGATGGGAGGTCAGGCTTATCACACCCTTTTGGGGGAGTTATTTCCAACTCTGAGACTCTCTTATAGATTTAAGATATGTTCATGAATCCTTCATTAATTCCCAAGTACGAGTGGGTCATCCCAAATTAGCAATCATTTATTAGCATTTGTGGAATTCAGAATCATCTCTATGTATATGAGGTTCTTCATTGATGGAGATATTTGTATGTATCTAAGGTTCTCCGTCAAGGGTATCCTTTTAACACCCTAAAAACCTAAAAACCCATTTACACCCTAAAAAAACTGAAAAATCCCAAAACCCTTAAACCCCCCCCCCTAAAAGCATTAAAAAGCTCTAAATAACCATAAAAACCCTAAAAAACTCAAAAGGACCCTAAAGCCCAAAAAACCCTAAAATACCCTAAAAACCCTAAAACCCCTTAAAACCCCTAAAAACCTTAAAAACCCCGAAAACTGAAAAAAGCCCTAAAAACTATAAAAACCCTTAAAATACCAAAAAATGTTAGAAAACTCTAAAAACCTTGAAAACCCGAAAAAAACTCAAAAAACCCTAAAAACCCTAACACCTCTCAAAATCCCTAAAAACCCTAAAAAATTCTAAAAACCATAATAACCTAAAAAATCCATAAAAATCCACGAAAACAGAAAAAAACGTAAAAACCCAGAAAAACCTTAAAAAACCTAAAAACCCCTAAAACCCTAAAAACCCACTAAAACTCTAAAAACCTATAAAACCCCTAAAAATGTTAAAAATATCTATAAAACCTTAAAAACCCTAAAAAAACACTACAAACCCCAAAAGACCCTAAAAACCCTAAAACCATTAAAAAACCCCCAAAACCCTCAAAATCCATAAAAAATCTAAAAACTCAAAAAAAACCCAAAATACCCAAAAGACCCTAAAAATCCTGAAAAAACCAAAAAATCCTAAAAACCCTTAAAAACCCCACAAAATCCCTAAAAAGTTTAAAACACCCTAAAAACCATAAAAAGCCTAAAAAACCCATAAAAATTCATGATAACATAAAAACCCAATAAAACCCCCTAAAACGTTAAAAAACTCAAAAAACCTTAAAATCCTAAAAAATACAGAAAATACTCTAAAAACCACAAAAACCCTAAACAACCACTAAAATCCATGGAAACCTAAAAATCCCTAAAATTTCTTTATAATAATTTGGGGGGGTCGGGAATAGCCCGACCCTCGCATCTTCTTTGCCTAAAAAATCCTAAAAACCAACTAAAAACAAACCGCCCCCGAAAAACCATTAAAAACCCTAAAAATCACTAAAAACTCTAAAAACCCTTAACACCCCTAAAAATGCTAAAAAACTCTAAAAAACCATTAAAAACCTAAAAAAATAAAAAAACCCTGAAACCCATAAAAGACCCTAAAATCCAACATAAACCCTAAAAACCACTGAAAACCCTAAAACCCCTAAAAAAATAAAAAACCTAAAAAACCTCTAAAAATCCATGAAAACGTAAAAGACCCAAAAAACCCTGAAAACCACTTGAAAACCATAAAACCCCTAAAAATATTAAAAACCCAAAAATCTCATACATACCCTAAAACCCCACTAAAAACTCTAAAAACCCTAAAACCCCTAAAAACTTTGAAAACTATAAAAAACCATAAAAACCCAAAAGACCCTAATACACACTAAAACCCTAAAAACCCCTGAAAACCCCTAAAAATATTCAAAATCCCTAAGAACCCTAAAAAACCGTCAAAACCATAAAAATCCTAAAATTCCCCTAAAAATCAGTGTAAACTTCTAAACCATAAAAACTCTTAAAAACCCATGAAAACCATAAAAACGCCAAAAACCATAAAAACGCCAAAAACCATAAAAAACCTAAAAAAATTAAAACCCTAAAAACCATTGAAAACTCTAAAAACCCTTAAAGTGACTAAAAACATTAAAAACTCTAAAAACCATAAAACACTAAAAACTTAAAAAAACTTAAAAAAACCCAAAAATCTCCTGAAAACCATAAAAACCTTGAAAACCCCCCAAAATATAAAAACCCCCTCAAACCGCTCAAAAATTTAAAAACCCTCAAAATCCATAAAAATGTTAAAAAACTATAAATACCTTAAGAACCCTAAAAAACTCAAAAAAACCCTAAAAACCCAAAAAACACTAAAAACCATAAACCCCCTGAAAACCTCTAAAAACACTAAAAAACCATAAAAACTATAAAAAACCTAAAAACCAAAAAAACATAAAAACCCATAAAAATTCATGAAAATGCCGAAAACCCTAAAAATCGTATAAACCCCTAAAAACCTTAAAAATCTTAGAGACCCATAAAAACAATAAAAACCATAAAACCCGCCAAAAACTCTAAAAACCTTTAAACCCCTAAAAACATTAAAAATCTCAAAAAACCTTAAAAACCTGAAAAAACTAAAAAACCCTAAAACCCCCAGAAGTCCCTAAAAATCCTCAAAAACCCTAAATCCCCTAAAGAGCATAAAAATCCTAACAAATCCCTAAAAACACATGAAAACGTAAAAATCCTTGAAAACTGTGAAAAAAACCTAAAAACCATAAAACCCCTCCGTAACTTAAAAATCCTAAAAACCCAAAAAAATCCAAAAAACCACTAAAAACACTAAAACCGCTAAAAACCCTTTAATACCCAAGAAACCTTAAAAAATTAAAAACTTAAAAAACTTAAAAAACACCTAAAAACACAAAAAGACCCTAAAGACCCTGAAAACCCCAAAAAAACCCACAAAATCCCTAAAAGCCCCAAAAAACCTTAAAAACCATTAAAAACCATAATAATCCATAAATGGTAAAAAACCCTAACTTATAAAAATCCTAAAAAGGCACTAACTATTATAAAAACCCTTTAAACCCCTGAAAACATTAAAAAATATAAAAAACCTTTAAAACCCTAAAAAACTCAAAAAACTGTAAACACCCAGGAATAGCTTGGACCCGAGCCTTCCTTTGCCTAAAACCCCTAAAATACCCTAAAAACCCTAAAAACCACGAAAAACCCCTAAAACCCCTCAAAATCCCTAAAACCCCTAAAAACCCTAAATACCTAAAAAAACCCAAAAACCTAAAAAAACCCCTCAAAATTCATGAAAACAAAAAAAAACCATAAAACCCCTAAAGACCCACTAAGAACCATAAAAACCTCAAAAAACCATTAAAACCCCAAAAAACCCAAAAAACCCATAAAAACTCTAAAAATTCTTAAAATTCCTAAAAAAGTTTAAAAACTCTAAAAAATCTTAAAAACCCTAAAAAACTCAACAAACCCCCTAAAAACCCAAAAGACCCTAAAAGCCATGAAAAACCCTAAAAACCCCTGAAAACCCCTAAAAATAATAAAAATCCTAAAAATCCCCTAGAAATCCATGAAAACATAAAAAACACTAAAACCCATTGAAAACCATAAAAATCCCTAAAAACCTTTAAATACCCTAAAAACCACAAAACCCTCTAAAAACCCTTAAAACCCATAAAATTTTTAGGAACTCTAAAAAACTGTAAAAACCCTAAAAATATAAAAACCCATAAATACCATAAAAACCACTAAAAACTCTAAAAACTTTTAAAACCCAAAAATTGTTAAAAATATCTAAAAAATCTTAAAACCCCATAAAACTAAAAATACCTTAAAAACCCTAAAAGACCCTAAAAACCATAAAAATCCTAAAAAACCTAAAAACACATGAAAACATAGAAATCCCTAAAAAGCCTGAAAAACCCCTACAAACCTTAAAAAATCCTAAAAACCCATTAAAATGATAAAAACCACTAAAACCACTAAAACCCCTTTAAACCCCTAAAAACGTTAAAAAACTCTAAAAACTTTAAAAACCCTAAAAAAATCCAAAATGCCCCAAAAACCCAAAAGACACGAAAACCCCTCAAAATCCCTAAAAACCCGCAAAAACCATAAACACCATAAAAATACTAAAAAAACCACTAAAATCAATGAAAATGTAAAAAACCCTAAAAACCCATAAAAACCACTAAAAGTACTAGCAGCTATAAAAACCTTTTAAACCCCAAAAAATGTTTAAAAACTCTAAATAAATTTAAACCCTAAAAAACTCAAAAAACCCGAAAAACCTTGAACAACCCTAAAAACCCCTAAAAACCCCAAAAAACCTCAAAATCCATAAAAACCTTAAAAACCCTAAAAACCATAAAAAACCTAAAAACCCCTAAAAATCCATGAAAACATAAAAAACCCTAAACACCTAGAAAACCCCCCTAAAAATCATAAAACCCCCTAAAACCCCATAAAAACAATAAAAACCCAATAAAAACTCAAAAACCTTTAAACCACAAAAAATGATAAAAATCTCTAAAAAACTAAAAACCCCTAAAAACTCAAAAAAAACACAAAAACCCCAAAAGGCCCTCAAAACCCTAAAGACACTAAAAACCCTAAAAACCATAAAAATCCTTTAAACCCCTACAACACATGAAAACGTAAAAATTCCTAAAAATCCTAAAAACCCCTAAAAAACCATAAAAACCCCTACAAAACTTAAAAAATCCTAAAAACCCACAACACACTAAAAACCACTAAAAACACCAAAAACCTTTAAAACCCCAAAAATGTGAAAATCTCTAAAATCTTTAAAAACCCTAAAAACTCAAAAAAACCCAAAAACTCAAAAAAAAACCCAAAAACCCAAAAAAAGACACGAAAAACTTTGAAAAAAGAATAAAAACCCTTAAAAAATGCTCAAAATCTCTCAAAACCCTAAAAATCCTGAAAACCCAAAAAAATACTAAAAAATCCCTAAAAACCATGAAAACGTAAAAAACTCTAAAAACCCATAAAAACCTAAAATGGCAGTAATAGCTATAAAAACCCTTTATACCCCAAAAAATGTTAAGAAACTTTAAAAAACCTTAAAACCCCTAAAAAAATAAAAAAACCCAAAAAGATACTAAAAAGCCTGAAAACCCTAAAAACCCTAAATAGCCCTAGAAACCCCTAAAAACGACAAAATCCCTAAATACCCTAAAAACCATAAAAATCTTTAAAAACCCATAAAAGTCAATGAAAACATAAAAAAACCCTAAAAACCCTGAAAACACCCTAAAAATCATAAAAACACTAAAACCCCCTCAAAAACATAAAAATCCCCTAAAAAACCATGAAAATGTAAAAACCCCTAAAGACTCAAAAAAAAAAACAAATGAAAACCATAAGAACACCTAAAAAACTTTAAAAAATATAAAAATCACATAAAAACCCTAAAAACCATTGAAAATTTAGCAAACCCTTAAACCTCCTAAAAACGTTAAAAACTCTAAAAAACCCTAAAAACTCAAAACACCCAAAAAACCTCAAAAAAACCCTAAAAACCTTAAAGCCCCCTAGAAACCTAAAAACATGAAAACCCCCAAAACCTTAAAAAACCCCTAAAACCACTAAAAACTCTAAAAACCATTAGAATCCCTAAAAGTTCCAAAAGACTCTAAAGAACATTAAAAGCCCTAAAAAAACCCTACTAAAACACTAAAAACCCTTTAAACCCAAAAAAATGTAAAAAAAACTCTAAAAACATTAAAAACCATAAAAAATTCAAAAACAACCTTTAAAATCAAAAAAACCCTAAAACCCCTGAAAAACCCTAAAAACCTTTGAAAAAACCTCAAAATCCATAAAAAACCCCTAAAAAATCCCTAAAAACCATAAAAATCCTCAAACCCCCTAAAAATCCATGAAAATGTAAAAAACACATAAAAAGCCTAAAAATCACTAACAACTATAAAAACTCTTTAAACCCCTAAAAACTTTAAAAAAATCTGAAAAACCATAAACCCTACAAAACTAAAAAAACCCTAAAAACCAAAAAAGACCCTAAAAACAAGAAAAGACCCTAAAAATCCCTAAAAACCCTAAAAATACCTGAAAAACCCTAAAAAACATCAAAATTCCTAAAAACCCTAAAAAACACTAAAAACCATACAAATCCTAAAACCCAAAAAAAATCTAGAAGCCTTTAAAATCCCTAAAAATGCAAAAAATCACTAAAAACGCTAAAAACTCTTAAATACCCTAAAAAATGTAAAAAACTCTAAAAAATTCAAAAATACCTTGAAACCCCAAAAGACTCTAAAAGCCATGAAAACCCCTAAAAACCCCTAAAACCCCTTAAATTCCTCAAAAACAATAAAAACCCTAAAAAACCCCTCAAAATACAAGAAAATGTAAAAAAAAACACTAAAAACACCTGGAAACCATAAAACCCCCTAAAAACATTAAAACCCCCTAAAAACCAATAAAAACCCTAAAAACCCACTAAACACTCTAAAAACCCTTAAAACCCCTAAAAGCATTAAAAAACTCTAAAAAACCTTAAAACCCCTAAAAACAAAAAAAACCCAAAAAACCCAAAAAAGACCCTAAAATCCCTAAAAACATTCAAAATCCATAAAAACACTAAAAAACCCTCAAAACCATAAAAAAACCTTCAAATCCCCTAAAAATCCCTGAAAACGTAAAAAACACTAAAAACTCTAAAAAACTCCTAAAAACCATAAAACCCACTAAAACATTAAAAGCCTAAAAACCCATAAAAATCCTAAAACCATTGAAAACTCTAAAAACCCTGAAACCCACTAAAATGTTAGAAAACTCTAAAAACCCATAAAAAACTCTAAAAGACCCTAAAAATCCCTAAAAGCCCTAAAAAACTAAAAACCTAAAAAATCCAAAAACCCAAAAAAACCCTAAAAAACCACTAAAAACTCTTAAAACCCTTTAAATGCCTAAAAATGTTAAAAAACACTAAAAACCATAAAACCCTAAAAAAACTCAAAAAATCAAAAAAAAACCCAAAGACCCCAAAAACCTTGAAAAAACCATAAAACCCTAAAACTCCTGAAAACCCTATAAACCTCCAGAATCCATAAAAACCATAAAAAAACCTATAAAAATCCTTGAAACGTAAAAAACCCTAAAAACCCTAAAACCCATAAAAAACTTAAATGACACTAAAACCCCAAAATAAACCCCTAAAAACCCCGTAAAACTCTAAAAACCATTAAAGCCCCTACAAATATTAAAAATATCTAAAAAAATTAAAAACCCCGAAAAAACTCAAAAAAACCTTAAAATCCTAAAAGACCCTAAAACCCTAAGAAAACCTAAAACCCCTAAAAACCCCTCAAAAAACCCAAAAACCCTCACAATCCTTTAAAACCCTAAAAACCTTAAAAACCATAAAAACCATAAAAATCCAAAAAACCCTCTAAAAATACATGAAAACATAAAAATCTCTAAAAACATTGAAAATGCCCTAAAAACCCAGAAAAATACATAAAAACTATAAAACCCCTATAAACCTTAAAAACCCTAGAAATCCATAAAACCCTTTAAAAACTGTGAAAAATTCAAAAAACCTAAAAAACTCAAAATACCCCTAAAAACCCTAAAATCCCTAGAAAAAACCCTCAAAAACCCTCAAAACCCCCAAAAACCATAAAAATCCTAAAAACCCCTAAAAATCCATGAAAATGTAAAAAACCCTAAAAATTCCAAAAAACACTAAAAAACACTAACAATAATAAAAACCCTTAAAACCCCTAAAAATGCTATAAACTCCAAATAACCTCAAACTCCCTAAAAAACTCAAAAAAAACCCCTAAAACTCCAAAAAGACCCTAAAAATCCTGAAAACAACCTAAAAACCCTTGAAAACCCATATAAAAAACCTCAAAATCACTATAAACCCTGAAAACCCCTAAAAACCAAAACAAATACTAAAAAACCCTTAAAAATCCATGAAAACGTAAAAACCCCTAAAAACCCTGAAAACCTCTAAAAAACATAAAAATCCCTAAAAGCCTTTAAAAACCTAAAAACCTCTAAAAAATCACTAAAAACTATAAAAACCTTTAAAACCCATTAAAATGTTAAAAAACTCTAAAAACCCAAAAAACTCCTAAAATAATCCAAAACCCTAAAGACAAAAAAAGACCCTAAAATACATGGAAAACCCTAAAAACCCCTGAAACCCCTAAAACCCATAAAATCCTTAAAAACCCTAAAAACCCATAATAACCCCAAAAATCCACTAAAAACTCTAAAAACCCTTAAAGCCCCAATAAATGTTAAAAACTCTAAAAAACCTTTAAAACCCTATAAAACATGAAAAAACCCCTAAAACCCCTAGAAAACCCTAAAACCCTTCAAAATCCATAAAAACTCTAAAAACTCCTAAAAACCATAAAAATCTTAAAAATCAACTAAAAATCCATAAAAACATAAGAAACCCTAAAAACTCTAAAAAAGCCCCCAAAACCATAAAAACCCCTAAAAACCTTAAAAAAAATAAAAACCCCATAAAAACCCTAAACCCCATTGAAAAATATGAAAACCCTTAAGCCCCCTAAAAATGTTAAAAAACTCTAAAAAACTAAAAAATCAAAAAGACCCTAAAACCCTAAAACCCCCTAAAAACATTAAAAACCCACAAAAACCCAAATAAATCCTAAAATCCACTAAAAACTCTAAAAACCATTAAAATCCCTAAAAATGTTAAAAAAACTCTTAAAAACCTTAAAACCCCTAAAAACTCAAAAAACCCCTAAAAACCCAAAAAGACTCGGAAACCCTAAAACCCCCCTAAAATCTCTAAAACCCATGAAAAACTCTAAAAACCCTCAAAATCCTTGAAAACCCTAAAAAACCTTAAAACCCACAAAAACCTAAAAAAACCATAAAAATCCATGAAAACGTAAAAAACCATCAAAACCCTGAAACCCCCCAGAATACCATAAAAACCCCTAAAAACCTTAAAAAACCCTTAAAAATCCATAAAACCCTAAAAAACACTATAAACTCTAAAAACCTCTAAAACCTCTAAAAATGTTAAAAATCTCTAAAAATCCTTAAAAACTCTAAAAAACTAAAAAAAATCCGAAAAGACCCCAAAACCCCTAAAAACCATAAAAATCCTAAAACCCCTAAAAACACTTGAAAACGTAAAAAACCCTAAAAACCCAGAAAACCCCCTAAAAACCCTAAAAACCCATAAAAACCTTAAAAAATCCTAAAACCCCATAAAACCCCTAAAAACCCAATAAAAACACTAAACCCCTGAAAACTTTAAAAAACTCCAAAAACTCTAAAACCCTAAAAAACTCAAAAAAACCCCTTAAAACCTAGAAAGACCCTAAAATCCATGAAAACCCCTATAAAATCCTAAAAAAAATCCTAAAAATCCCTAAAAATCCTTAAAAACCTAAAAAAGCAGTAACAACTATAAAAACCCTTAAAACCCCTAAAAACTTTAAAAAGCTCCAAAAAACCTTAAAACCTCTAAAAAACTCAAAAAATCCCAAAAAACCCAAAAAGACCCTAAAAACCCTGAAAGCCCCTAAAACCCCTAAAAACCTGAAAACCCCCTTAAAACCATAAAAAAACCTCAAATCCCTAAAAACCCTAAAAACCCTAAAAAACATAAAAACCAAAAAAATCCTAAGAAACACCTAAAAATCTATGAAAATATAAAAAACCCTAGAAATATTGAAATCCCCCAAAAATCATAAAACCCCATAAAAATATTTAAGAGCCATAAAAAACACTAAAAACTCAAAACCCTTATACCCCCTAAAAAATTTATATCCCACTGATACTGAGCAGCCTCCCCTACCTGCTGGCCTGCCCATAGATGAGACAGGGGACACTCTGGGCCTTGCTGCTCCAGCCTCTAGGGAGCTACTTGCTCCTAGTACTTATTTTGATCCTAAGCATCCTACAACCCATTAAGTTCTAGTCACTGGGTCACCTTCCTGTGATTTCATTTTTGCTGATGGTAATGCGTGCTTGGTCCCAATTCTGGATGCTACCAAGTCGTCCCGGGTCTATTATGCAGAGCAGGTACCCATGCTTTTGGTTCCATCTACGGATCTAATAAATGAGGCACTGTCTCTAACCTCTCCCCCTAACAATGTTGTGGAAAAAGACTCTTCCAGTTGTGGTGATGACATAGTGTTGGAGACACCAGGTGATTTGCAGGGTACCCCTGGAGCCCTGTCTGTTAATGTTCCAGTCATGATAGTTGATCCGGGATATTCTGTGGTTAAGGTGGTACCAACCGAGAGCTCTTCTGAGCATGCTTTGAGTGCAGATTCTTTCACAGTGGCATCTTCAGACAAGGCTGCTAATAGGAAATTTGATGAGACTCCATCCACATAAATAGTATGCACCTTGAACAAATTCAATCCAATGTATGGGGATTTCTCGAGTGACATGAGTGAGGATTCTCAGGACAAAGATGATGGTGATGAGCCTATCACTAGTCCTAATCCCACAGAACAGCCTGAGGACAGACCAAACCGGTGGAAAAGTATATTGATCTGGAACCCATAAAGTAGCCTACTGTCAAGGCCATAAAAAAGGGAAAGAAGGGTAAAGGGAAGGGTAACAACTCCCATTCCAAACCATTCAATGAGGAACTGCCTCTCTCTAGGGGCTGCACACCCCGCTCCCAATGAGGATCATGTTTTGGAATTACCAAGGGCTTGGGAACTCTCCCACGACCGCAACCCGTCGACACTTTCTTCTTTCTAATAAGCCAATGCTCATTGGGATTGCTGAGCCCATGTTGAATTTTTGAAATTGGAAGGGTTTCAACTGGACCCGACTTGGTTACTCCCTTGTTTCTCATAATAGTGAGGACGGTGCTTTAGAAACCTTATGGGTTATGAATCATGATGATGTCCAGGTTCTAACCTATGAGGCGTGCTCTCAAGTTGTCTCCCTCTCAATCCGCTTTCAATCTTCCACTTTAACCCTATCCTTTGTGTATGCATCCTACTTGTGCACTAGGAGGAGGGACCTTTGGAGGAATTTGGTTAAATTAAATGAAAATATAGCCCAAAATTGGATTGTTATTGGTGATTTCAACACTATTTTGAGACCGGATGAGAATATTGGCCCCAAATTCTCTTGTACTATTGTAGAGGATTTATCTTCTTGATTGGATCAATGTAACCTCACTGAAGTACCCATTGTTGGTGCATCTTTTACTTCGGAAAGATTTAATATTAATGGAAGATAGGTGAGTAAGATTGGTAGGTGTTTCTCCCAAATCAGTGACAGGAGTGCCCTATTGGTTATCTCTCTGTTCACCCTTCCCAAGTTCAACTCGGATCACAATCCACTTGTTTTTGATCTTAAGGAAGGAATTACAAGGTCAACCCCTTTTCCCTTTAAATTTAATAATGCTTGGATTACTATTCCTGGATGCAGGGAGGTGGTTATCAATGGTTGGAAGAACACCTTTCAAGGAAGCCCGCATTTTATTATGGCTTCTAATCTTAAGAAGATTAAATGCCTTCTGAAAGAATGGAGAAGGAAATCCTTTTCTTGGATTAATGAAGACATTAAGGCTAATGAATCTCAGCTTTCTCTCTACCAGATTTCCAATCAGTAGTAAAAAAAACCTTCCTAGGATGAGCTACAACTTCATTCCAAGTTGGATGATCTCTTGGCTCTTAAGGAAAAGCTGGAAAAGAGTCAATTTAATGTTACGTGACTCAAGGATGGGGAAAGAAATTACAAATTCTTCCATTGTCTTCACATGTAGAAAAGGAAAAAGAATAACCTAAATTCCATCCGCGTCAATTATTCCGCTTTCACATTTGCGAATGACATCTCTAATGATATTATGCATTATTTTCAGGCATTGTATAACGAGTATCGTACTGATTCTATTCATCTATCTGACTCAATTTTACCATGTATTGCTGATCACTAAAACAAGGCCTTAACAGATTCCCCCTTTGAAGAGAAAGTCAAATTTGCACTTTTATCTCTATATATGGACAATATAGTGGGTCCGGATAGGTTTAGCAACAATTTTTTCATGTTCTATTGGGATTTCATGCATGTGGAAATCACCAATGCTATCAGGGAATTTTTTCTCTCTCCAGTTCATTATTGTATAGAATAAACTCCAATTTTATTTCTTTGATTCCAAATAAGTAAAATGCCATCGATATAGGGGACTTTCGTCTGGTTTCTATTGGGAACACCATTCCCAAAATTATAATAAAAATTTTGGTCATTAGATTGGGGAAAATTTTAGGGAATCTTGTAACCCCAAATCAATTTGGTTTTTTTTCCTAGGAGGAGTATTCAAACCTATCTTTACACATCCTTGGAAAGCATTAACATCAAGAGGAGGGAAACAAATCATGGGAACTTTTCTTTGGAATTAGATATTTTTAAGGCCTTTGATACCATTAAGTGGTGTTTCATCTTCAAAGTTATAAAAAATTATGTATTTTCCAACACTTTCATTAAAATGATCAACACTATTTTCCAACACTTTCATTAGCTGGAGGAAATATTTCTTTGTCTTTGGCAAAGGGGTTTTGGTATCCAGACAACTCCGCATTGCTAGTTCTCTTGGGGTTAAAAGAGGCACTCCCCCATTTATATATTTGGGAGTACCTCTATTTTGGAGGAAGGCCAAAATATTATACCTTGAGGCCATCTCAAATAATATCACTCAGCAACTAGCCAAGTGGAAAGGCAAGTGTTTATCTCAGGCTGGCAGGGTTTTCTTGATTAATTCTATTATTACCTCTATGTTTGTTCATGCATTTTCCATCTATAGATGGCCGACTAGCTTTGTCAAAAATTTATATTCCAAAACTATGAATTTTTCTTGAATGGGATGAATCGGTGAAAGGAAGATGTTCACTATAGCTTAGAAAGATTTCACTAATCCTATTGATATGGGTGGGTTGGGCATTAAGGATCTCAGGAGGTTTAATGATGCTTTGCTAGGAAAGTTCACCTGGAATCTTCTTAATCCACATGATGATGGTATGGACCTTCTTCGTGATAGGATCACCCAAAGACTTTGTGATGGTTTCATCGGTTACATTCCTTCCTCTGTTTAGCCTTCACTTCGATCCTTATATAAGGATGTCATTTCTCATTCAAAATGGGTTGTCTCAAAGCAATCGACTCTGAACTTCTAGACAACCACATGGCTTGAGAGGCCCCTGTCTAAAATTTTGTCTCCTCCCCATGAGTTGAAGGACATGTCTATTGCTACTTTCTTTCAACAGAGTGGGGACTTACATGTATGTCTCCTGAACCACATTGTTTTGCAGATGCAGTGATATATGTTCATGGACAAGGATGCCCTTATTTGGAAGCCAAACTTGGTTTCCCAGTTTAATACACGTGACTTATACTAGATGAAATTCTCTCAAATCATTATTCTTCCATCTTGGCTGTTAAAATTCAGAACACTTATTATTCCACCTGCTCATCAAATGATTCTTTGGAAAATCTGGAGAAATAGGATGCCTCTTCAATAGTAGAAAAAGACAATTGGGTGGAACCTGGTTTCCATGTGCTATCTTTGCTTGCAGTCCAAGGAGAGCATTCTGCATGTTTTCGTTCATTGTAAACATGCAACTGATCTTTGGGCGCATCTGCAACAGAGATTTGGCTTGAAGTGAAGCATACAGGGGGTGGTATGTGACTTCATCTGTAGTCTGGTGGAGCTATAATATAGTGATCATGTACAAAACCTGCTACTTTTTGGTGTCACAACCACTGTTTATTATATATGGTTTGCTTGAAACGCGATGTCCTTTAACTACCAACCTTGTTCTTTCCATGGTGGAGTGGTGATGATCCAAAAGGCGATCTAAACGGCATCCCGCGTACAAACAGGTTCGATGGAAAATGATGTTAATGATATGATACTCTTATGTTTACTTGGAGTTCCTGGTAGGAGAAAAAAATCCATAGGTGTTTAAATATTTTATATGGATCCCTCGATTCCATCATGGATAATGGTCAATGTGGATAGTGCGGCGCTTGGAGCACCTGGCCCCTCAGGGTGTGGTGGGGTATTCTGTACCTATAGAGGCTTTGTGGAGGGATACTTTTACCACTTTATCGAAAGTGGATGTGCTTATAAAGTGGAGCTATGGGCTATTATGAAGGCGGTCAAGTTTGCGACCCAATTCGGGTGGAACTTGCTTTGGCTTGGGTCAGACTCGATGCTAACAGTGGGTGCTCTCAAGAAAAAATCAAGGAAAGTCCCCAAGAGACTTCTACCACACTTGATTGAATGTCTCAATCTCTCTTAGGCTCTCACTCTGAATGTCACACATTCCTATAGGGAGGTCAACACAGTGGAAAATGATATGAAGGGCGACCTAAAAACCCATGCTTTTAAACCCTCCTTGTAACTTTTATCTTTATTTTTTAATAAGTTTTGGGGGGCAGGCATGTTTGGCTCTGAGACTACTTCATCCCTAAAAAGGTTAAAAAACTCTAAAAAACCTTAAACCCCTAAAAACCCTAAAAAAACCTAAAAGCCCTAAAAGACCCTAAAACGCTTGAAAAAACCCTAAAACCCTCAAAAATAATAAAAATCCCCAATACCCCTAAAAACCCTAAAAAAACCTAAAATCCCTAAAAGACCCTAAAACGCTTGAAAAAACCCTAAAACCCTCAAAAATAATAAAAATCCCCAATACCCCTAAAAATCCATGAAAATGTAAAAAAGCCTAAAAACCTTGAAAAACATCTAAAACCCATAAAACCCCCTACAAACCTTAAAAAACCCTAAAACCCCATAGAAACCCTAAAACCCTATTAAAAACTCTTAAAACCCTCAAAACCCATAATAATGATAAAAAACTATAAAAGTACTTAAAACCCCAAAAAATACAAAACCCCCGCCCTAAAAACCCAAAAAGACCCTGGAAACCCCAAAAAACCAAAAAACCCCAGAAAACTCCTAAAAACATTCAAAATCCTTAAAACACTAAAGAATCCTCAAAACCCTAAAAACTCTAAAACCCCCACTAAAAACCATAAAAACCCATAAAACCCATAAAAAACCTTAAAACCCATAAAAACCATAAACAACCTAAAAATCCATAAAAACCCAAAAATCCATTGAAAAATCTAAAAACAAAAAAACACTCTAAAAATATTAAAAACTGTAAGAAACCATAAAACCCTAAATAACACAAAAAGACCTTTAAAACCCTAAAACCCTTGAAAACCCCTAGAAACCCTAAACCCCCCCCCCCAAACCATAAAAACCCTAAAAACCTTAAAAAAATGTAACACCCGAGACTTTTATGGGAAATATTATGTTTTTATGTTATATAAATCATCAAAGTAATATTTCACTACACACAACACTAGCTTGGCTTGCTTTACATGCAAACGCGGCCTTCCTTGATAGCTTGCGTCGTACGCAATACCGAGTTTCACTAAACAACGATATGTTATTAAAATATTTTTAAAACTAGCCGTTATGAATAGTAATAACCACTTTTTGAAATTTTATAAATTTTATTTTTCAAAATGGACTTCATTTTTGGATTCGGAATATCGAAATTAGCCTAGGGTGAAATTTTGGTATTTTTCTGAAAACTTTCAATTTTTGATGAATAGTGAAAACACTAGGTTACTATTTAAAAACCGACTTTTTATTTAAATAATTATTTATTTTATTTAAATTTATTTTAGGTCAAAATTTATACATAATACCTATATAATTTCAATGTAATTCATTGGAAAAATTTTATAATAATTTTAGATATATAAAAATTTTATTGAACTTTTCACCGTCTTTTACCCACCTCCTAGGAGAATTTGAAAATTTACATAAAACATAATTTTACCACTTATGTGAGTGGAATTTTAAAAATCCGAGAGACACAGTTGATGTCAGTAAGTAAAATGTGGTTCAATGAGATGAAAATAATTTTTGGTGAATAGTAACTTTTTACTTTTATTTACCACGGTTAAAAGTAAATAGGGTAATTAAGGGTAAAAATGATATTATTATTACCCTAACACATGTCCTAATTCTATTGAATAATTGTAATTCGACCAAAAACAACCTTAGGAATAAAATATGACCATTTAGGCCCACTTGGATTAGATTAGGACATTTATTATTAATTTATTTAAAGAAGGGTGAAAATAGTTAAAATCAAAGTTTAATAAGTAAATAATTTTTAATATAGGGTTATACATAAGATAAATTTGACTATAAATATTCATTAGAAAGATAAAACGATTTACTACATAATGGTATTTTATTTTTAATTTTTATACATTAAATAATTTAATTTATTTATGACACAAAGATGATGTAGTAATTATCTTATTAATGAAATATTGACATAATTGATGTTATAAATACCCAAATAAATGCAATTTGAGACTTTTTATGAATTACACTAATTTTATAGGTTAATATGACATGTTATTATTGATTTAATTAACTTTTTTAGAACTAATCATTCTGTTATGATTTTCACAAAAATCAATTACTAAATAGTGTCAAAATTGACATAAAATAGTTTTTAAAACAATTATTATATTATTAATTGTTATTTTATTCCTAAAAATGTAAGGTTCTATAAAATGACTTAGATAAGTTATATATATTAATAATAAACAACTTGGGGTTTGTTTGGCTTGTTATAGTAAGTTTATTAACCTTGTAGTGTAAGAACACAAAAAGACACGGTAAAAGTAAAGTTATCTAACTTAAAGTTACATCTAAATGATAAGGTTAAAATAGTAAACTAAACTTGTCCAAATTCTATTGGATGAGAGGATTTCGACCCATACCCACCTTAGCTTAGAAATAAATCAATTTGGAGCCATTTAAAACCGAATATGGCTTTATAATAAAATAATATTTTTGGTTTTTCCAAAGGTGCCACTCTCCTCCCTTATAAAAGGGCACCTCCTCCCTCTCTTCCTCACACCACTTTGAGCCTTCAAGATTGTCCAAACCCTGCCAAATTCTCTTCTCCACTTCCCTAGAAACATTCTAGAGGTCCTGGTCTTGTTCAAAGACCAATTTTAGTGCCCTAAAGGAGGTCTCAAAGAGGCGCTTCAAAGAAGAGGTAATGTCCGTTACCAATTCTTTCAACTTTATTTCTTCTTGCACTTCTTCTTCTTTAGTTGTTTCATTATGAAGTAATAACATCAGTATCAATCATATACTGATATGTTATTATAAGTATGAAACAATCCTATTTCACCATCTATCCATCCTACGGAAAACGAAATCACCGTGCGTGCGTACGTACGGAATACCGTGTCCACGCCGTGGTGTAATCTATTTTCCACCACCACATTACTTGGATGGGTATAATGGTGTAAATAATAACTATATATGATTATTTTAAAGTGATATTGATTCTGAAATAGTATACATACACTCCAATACAATTCCACGATCATGGGAACGATATCATCGCTCGTGCGTACGTACGGAATACCGTCTCCACGATGTGATGCGACTCATTCTACATGATTTTCATTGAATAATGATTACATAAATGAATTGAGTGAATAAATATGATATATATTACACTAATACCATTCTGAAAATGAGGTATTTATAACCTAAAAAGAAGAATAAGAATTTATTCGACAAAACACGCATAAGAACAAAAAGTAATAAACACCCGAATAACAAGTAGCAATGAAATATTACTAATAATAAGCTAAGAATATGACCATATATGATATCATAAAAATAATTATGATTCTGGAATAAGTCAATAACATTATTTAAAACATTATACAGGAGGTTCGGACACTTACGAAACAAATCGGACCTAAGGTAAGGGAAATATCACAATCTCATTTTTATCCGAGATTATTTATACTTTGGAATTTACTGGGGTGTATTTTATCATCCACATCCATGTTTCCTCAATATTTAATATTATTTCCATCCACCTACAATTGTTTAAATCCAATTTTACCCTTCGGTGAGTTTTTAGTAAAAGATATGAAAGGAATCTTTTGTCATTTTTCGTACGAGGTACTTTTTGACTTTTCCGACAAAAGTACGAGAATAATGTTTTTTTAACTTATACGGCATGAATGGATTTTTAAAACATTATTTCCAAGAACATTCCTTTACAAGTTTTCAAGTTTATTTTTAATCAACTTCTTTTAGTTTAAAATTGTATGACATGTTAAGAAAGGAAAATGTTTTTGAAGTAGAAATGATATTTTCCTCAAGAATGGAGTTCAGGTGTTTTATCAAAATTATTTTCCATCTAAGATAATATAGGGTTCTGTTTCTATCCCTATCATTACATTGATTTGATTATGTTGTGATGGAATTATTTTTATGAATTCCTTTATCTTATATGAATTGTTTTATGATATCACGATGTTTAAGAATCCCATTTTTATTACATGAGTTATGCAATGATGTATGATTTTTTTTTTGATTTTGTGGAACACATAAGAATGGTATCATTATGAGATGGGTGGGACCTATATCTCCCTCCAATGAATTGGGTAAAGATCTTATATCTCATGAGATAGACATGGCTGGAACGGCAGGTTAAACCGTTTTAGTGAAACAGGACTGAAACGATTAGTGAAATCGTTTCAAAAATGGACTTTGTCCACTAAGATAGTCTTGGAAATGAGTCTTGACTAATAAGAAATGATTCTCTATGATTATGTGTGTATGCCACAAAGCTTCATGTTTTCAGTTATGATTATTGTGATTACATTTCACTACCATGATTTATCCCATGTTATGAAATTATGATCTCTTTTGCAGGGTAAGATTTCCAAAATGTTATGTTCTTATGAATATGATGTGATTGATATTTCTTTTGTTTACCCTTACTGAGCATTTGAGCTCACCCTTTTGTATGTTTTCTTTCCTTAGGTCAGGAAGAAAGTTATTAAGTAGGATATGCCAAAAAAATTTCTGAAAATGTAAAAAACCCAAAACCCTAAAAACCCCATGAAAACCATAAAAACCACTAAAACCATAAAAAGCAATAAAAACTAAAAAACCACTAAAAACTATAAAAACATTTAAAACATTAAAAAAACTCTAAAAACCTTAAAACCCATAAATACATAAAAAACACTAAAATATCAATAAGACCCTAAAAGCCCAAAAAACCCAAAAAACTCTAAAAACCCTGAAAACCCCTAAAAACCTTCAAAATCCATGAATCCCTAAAAAACCCTCAGAACGATAAAAATCATTGAAACCCTAAAATACTTGAAAACTTAAAAAAGATTAAAATCTAAAAAAACCATAAAAAACCCTAAAAACCTAAAAACCGATAAAAACCCTAAAAACCATTGAAAACTCTAAAAACCCTTAAACCCCCTAAAAATGTTTAAAAACTCTAAAAATCCATAAAACCCTAAAAAATATAAAAGATACTAAAATCCCTAAAACCCCCATGAAAACCCCTAAAACCACAAAACCCCGAAAAACCTTGAAAAAAACAAAAACCCAAAAAACCCTAAAACCCACTAAAAACCCTTAAAACCCCATAAAAATTTAAAAAAATCAAAAATCCTTTAAAACCCTAAAAACTAAAAAAACCCTTAAAACCCCAAAAAGACCACAAAAACCCGAAAGAAACACTAAAAACCATGAAATCCATGAAAAATTCAAAAAACCCACAAAATCTCTACGAACCCTAAAAAACCTTAAAAACACATAAAATCCATGAAAACGTAAAAACCCTTAAAAACCCTTAAAACCCCCTGAAAACCATAAAAACCCCAAAAATACATAAAAAACCCTAAAACCCGATAAAAATGTTAAAAATCTCTAAAACCCTTAAAATCCTAAAAAACTCAAAAAACCCTAAAAACCTCAAAAGTCCCTAAAAACCCTAAAACCCTTGAAAACCCCTAAAAACTATCAAAATCACTAAAACCCCTAAAAAATCATAAAAATCCTAAAACCCCCTAAAAACACGTGAAAACGTAAAAACCCCTAAAAGCTTTGAAAAACACCTCAAAACCATAAAAACCCATACAAGCCTTAAAAAACCCTAAAACCTTAAAAATGATAAAAACCCTAAAAAACACTAAAAACCCTTAAAACCCCTAAAAACTTTAAAAACCCTAAAAAACTCAAAAAAATCCTCAAAACCCCAAAAGACCCTAAAAATCTTGGAAACCCCTAAAACCCCAAAACCACCTCAATCCCTAAAAACCCTAAAAAACCCTAAAAATGATACAAATCCTAAAAACCCCTAAAAATCCATGAAAACATAAAAAACCCTAAAAATCCATAAAACCCAAAAAACACTAACAACTATAAAAACCCTTAAAACCCAAAAAATGTTTACAACTTTAAAAAATATTAAAAACCCTAAAAAACTCAAAAAAAACCCTAAAAATACAAAAGGCCCTAAAAACCCCTAAAAACCCCAAAAAACCCCAAAATGCCAAAAAACCACGAAAACCCCTAATCGCCATAAAAATCCTAAAACTCCCCTAAAAATCTATTAAAACATAAAAAACCCTAAAAATCCCCTAAAAAGCATAAAAATACATAAAAACATTAAAAACCCTCAAACCCCACTGAAAACTCTATAAACCCTTAAAACCCCTAAAAAAGTTAAAAAAAACTCTAAAAACCTTTAAAAACACTAAAAAATTGAAATAACCCTAAACCCCAAAAGACCCAAAAAGCCATGAAAAACCCTAAAACCCTAGAAAAAACCCTAAAACCCTAAAAAACAATAAAAAACCTAAAAAATCCCTAAAAATCCATGAAAACATAAAAAACCCTAAAAACCTTGAAAAACAGTGAAAATCATAAAAACAACTAAAAACCTTTAAAATCCTAAAAACCCATAAAAACCCCAGCATGCTTCCGGACCCTCAAATGTCTTCCTGGTTCGATGTCGGCTGTAGGTATGGATTGGTGTGCTCAGGTTCGGGTCCTGTTGCTTGGAGGAGGGAGGATTTGGTTTCTTCTGATTCTCTGTCTCTTGCTGCTACTTATGGTCTTTGGTTGTGGTTCTATGCACTGGTTTTTGACATGAAATGGTGGATTTGATTTGATGTGGGTGATGGCGAGTTGGTTTGATGGAATGGTTGTCTGGGGAGAGCTTGATCGGATGGGATGGTTATGCTGCGTGGCTGTGATGTTTTGGTGTTGGTGCTGGATGTTGTTCTGGTGCTGGTTGGCTGGATGGTGTTGTGGTCAATTTTTCTGGTGGTGAATGGTTGTGGTGGTTTGAAATGGTGTTGTTGGTGCTGATAGATATTTGTTGCGCTGGTTGTTGTTTGGCTGGGAGGTGCTGGATGCTGGTTTTTTTAGTTTGGATGATGCAAGGTGCTGGATGCTGGGATGCTAGATGATGGTGGTGGCTGCTTTCCCTTGTGTGTTTTCTTTTTCGTTCTTGAATTTTCTTTTTTTGGGTCTTTTATCTTGGGTCGTTAAGGGTTTTTTGGGTGTGGGTCGATTGACCCCTCCCCTCCCTTGTCTGCTGAGTCTCTTTTTCTTTATAATAATTTGGGGGGGTCGGGAATAGCCCGACCCTCGCATCTTCTTTGCCCTAAAAAACTCTAAGCCCCTCAAAATCTGTAAAACCCCAAAAAACCCTAAAAATCATAAAAACCTAAAAAACCCATAAAAATCGATGAAAATTTAAAAAACCCAAAAACCCCTGAAAAACCCCTAAAAATGACAAAAAACCCTAAAAATGACAAAAAACCCTAAAAACCATTAAAAACCCTAAAATCATAAAAAACCCCAAAAAAACTCTAAAAACCTTCAAAACCCCTAAAAATGTTAAAAAACCTTAAAAATCATTAAAAACCCTAAAAACTCAAAAAAAACACTAAACCCCAAAAGACCCTAAACACCCTAAAGAACCCTAAAAACCTTAAAACCCCTTGAAAACCGTAAAACCCTCAAAATCCCTAAAACCCCCAAAAAAACCATAACAGCCATAAAAATCCTAAAAACACCTTAAAATACGTGAAAATGTAAAAATCTCTAAAAATCCTGAAAAACATCTAAAACCATAAAAACCCGTACAAACTTTAAAAAAACACCAAACACCCATAAAAACCCTAAAAACCACTAAAAAAAGTAAAAACCCTTAAACCCCCTAAAAATCCCTAAAAACATTAAAAACTCTAAAAATCCATAAAAACCCTAAAAAATTAAAAACTCTAAAAATCCATAAAAACCCTAAAAAATTAAAAAAACCTAAAAACCCAAAAGACCTTTAAAATTCCTTCAAACCCTAAAATCCTAAAAACCCTGAAAACCCCCAAAAAAACCTAAAAATCCCTCAAAACCCAAAAAATCCTAAAAATCCTAAAAACCCCTAAAAATATATGTTAAAATGTAAAAAACCCTAAAAATCCTGAAACCCCCCCTAAAAACCCTAAAAACCCTTAAAAAAATTAAAAACCCTAAAACCAGTAAAAAATATAAAAACCCTTAAAACCCCTAAAAAAGTTAAAAAATTCTAAAAAACCTTTAAAACCCTAAAAAACTCAAAAAAACCCTAAAAACCCAAAATACCCCAAGAGCCATGAAAAATCCTAAAAACCCAGGAAACCCCCTAAAACCCCTCAAAAATAATGAAAATCCTAAAAAAGCCCTACAAATCAATGAAGACATAAAAAAACCTTTAAAACCGCATGAAAAACATAAAAAACCACTAAAAACCTTTAAAAACCCTACAAACCCATGAAAACCCTGAAAACCTACAAAAACTCGAAAAACCATTAAAACCCCTAAAAATGTTAAAACTCTAAAAAACCTTAAAACCCCTAAAATGAAAAAAAATCACAAAAACCCAAAAAGACCCTAAAACTCTAAGAACCCTAAAAACCTCTAAAAATCACTAAAAATATTCAAAATCCCTAAAAACTCTAAAAACCCCTCAAAACCAAAAAAGTGCTAAAAATCCCATAAAAATCAAAGAAAATGTAAAAAACCCTAAAAACTCTAAAAAACACTTAAAAACCCATAAGAACCGAAAAAAACCTAAAACCCATAAAATCCCTAAAAACCATTGAAAACTCTAAAAACCCTTAAACCCCCTAAAAACTTAAAAAACTTTAAAAAAACATAAAAACCCTAGAAAACTCAAAAGGACCTTAAAAGCCCTAAAAACCCCTAAAACCCCCTAAAAACCTAAAACAATAAATACACTAAAAACTTTGAAAACCCAAAAAAACACTAAAAACCACTAAAAACTCTTTAAACCCTTAAAATCCATAAAAGCATTAAAATAACTCTAAAAGAACTTAAAACCCATAAAAACTCAAAACAAATTCCTAAAAAACCAAAAGGACCACAAAAACCTTGAAATGACCCTAAAACCCATAAATCCCCTAGAATCCCCTAAATCCCCTTAAACCCCTCAAAATCCCTAAAAACGCTAAAAACCATAAAAACCTAAAAACCCCATAAAAATCCATGAAAATATAAAAAAACCCTAAAAACCCTAAAAAACCCCAAAAAACCATAAAAAACCCCTAAAAACATTAAAAAACCCTAAAAACACAAAAACCACTAAAGTCTACTTAAAACTCTAAAAACCTTTAAAACCTCTAAAGACATTAAAAAATCTAAAAAACCTTGAAAACACTAAAAAAGTTAAAAAAATCTTAAAAACCCCAAGAGGCCAAAAAATCCTAAAACCCCAAAAAACCATAAAAACCCTGAAAATCCTAAAAACACATGAAAACATAAAAAACCCTAAAAACCCCTAAAAATCATAAAACCCCCTAAAAACAATAAAAGACCCTAAAAACCCATAAAAACTAATAAAAACACTAAAACCCCTAAAACCCCCCAAAAACGTTAAAAGGCTCTAAAAACTTTAAAAACCCTAAAAAGCTAAAAAACCCACTAAAACTGAAAAAAGACCCTAAAAACCCTAAAATCCTTAAAAATCCTAAACCCCTAGAAAATCCCTGAAAATACCTAAAACCCCTAAAAACATGAAAAACCATAAAAATAACATAAACACCTAAAAATCCATGAAATCTGAATACCCCTAAAAACCCATAAAAACACTAAAAATGTACTAACAACTATAAAAACCCTTAAAACCCATAAAAACGTTAAAAGCTCTAAAAACCTTTAAAACCCCCAAAAAACTCTAAAGTCCCAAAAAGACACTAAAAACCCTAAAAACCCCTAAAACCCAAAAAACATCTGAAAAACCCTAAAAAACCTAAAAATCCCTAAATGACCAAAAAACACCAAAAAACTATAAAAATCCTAAAAACCCTAAAAATCTATGAAAATGTCAAAAATACTAAAAACCATGAAATCCTCCTAGAGCCATAAACCCATTAAAACCCCTTAAAACCCTAAAAACAAACTGAAAACTCTAAAATCCCATAAAACCCCTAAAAGAGTTAAAAAACTTTAAAAGCCTTTAAATCCCTAAAAACTCAAAAAAGACCTAAAAACCCAAAAAGACCCTAAAATCCATGAAAAACACTAAAAACCCTGAAAAACCTAAAAAATAATAAAAAACCTAAAAAACCCCATAAAAATCAATGAAAATGTAAAAAGCCATAAAACCCCTAAAAACAAAAAAAACCACAAAAACCATTAAAAAACCCATAAAACCCTAAAAAACTGAAAACTCTAAAAAATACTTAAAACCCCTAATAATCTTAAAAAATCTAAAAAATCTTTAAAACCTTAAAAAACACAAAAAACCAAAAAAATCCAAAAGGACCCTAAAAACCTGGAAAAAACCCCTAAAAATCCTAAAAATCCCTGAAAAACCCTAAAAACCATTGAAAACTCAAAACTCCTTAAACCCCCTAAAAATGTAAAAAAATCTAAAAAAACTACAAATCTCTAAAAAATCAAAAAGACCCTAACTACCCTAAAACCTCAGAAAACCCCTAAAACCCCTAAAACCCCATAAAAACCCTAATATACCCTAAAAACCTTGAAAACCCCCCAAACCACTAAAAACTCTAAACACCTTAAAATCCCTAAAAATGTTAAAAACTCTAAAAAACCTTAGAAACCCTAAAAAACTCAAAAAAACACTAAAAACACAAAAGATCCCAAAAACTAGAAAAAACCATAAATACCTTGAAACCCCTGAAAAACCCTAAAACCCCTCAAAATACCTAAACACCCTAAACACCCTAAAAGCCCCTGAAAACAAAAAACCCTTAAAAACCTTAAAAATCCCTAAAAACCCATAAAAACCCTAAAAACAACTAAAAACTCTAAAACTCTTTAAAACCCCGAAAAACATTAAAAATCTCTAAAAACCTAAAAAAACCATAAAACCATAAAAATCCTAAAAAAACCCCAAAACACATGAAAATATAAAAATGCCTAAAAATAATGAAAACCCCCAAAAAATAATAATCACTAAAAACCTTAAAAACCCATAAAAACCTTAAAAATCACTAAAAACACTAAAAACTCTAAAACCCATAAAAATGTTATAATACTCTAAAAACATTAAAAACCCTAAAAATCTCAGAAAAAACCCTAAAAAACCCTAAAAAGCATAAAAATCCAAAAAAAACCTCTAAATTCAAGGAAAACGTAAAAAACCCTAAAACCCCATAAAACCATAAAAAACACTAACTATAAAAACCCTTAAAAATTCTAAAAATGTTAAAAAACTCTAAAAACCTTAAAAACCGTAAAAAACTCAAAAACACCCTAAAACCCCAAAAAGACACTAAAACCCCCAGAAAAACCCTAAAAAGCCTCAAAATCCCTAAAAACCCTAAAAACCATAAAAATCCAAAAATCCCCTAAAAATCCACAAAAACATTAAAAACCCTGAAAACCCCCTAAACACCTTTAAAACTGTAAAAACCACTAAAATCTTAAAAAATCCTTAAAACCCCTAAAAAGGTTTAAAAACTTTAAAAAACCTTAAAACCCTATAAAACTCAAAAAACCCTAAAAACCCAAAAATACCCTAAAAACCATAAAAACCCCAAAAAACCCTAAAAAAATAAAAAACCTAAACCCCACTAAAATCCATGAAAACAAAAAAAAACTTAAAAAAACTGAAAAACCCATGAAAACCATAAAAACCACAAAAAACCTTAAAAAACATAAAAACCCATAAAAACCTTATAATATCTCCAAAAACTCTAGAACCCCCTAAACCCCCTAAAAATGATAAGAAACTATAAAAAACCATAAAACGACTAAAAACTAAAAAACCCTAAAAACCTTTAAAAACCTCAAAACCATAAAAATCTTAAAAATCCCCTAAAAATCCATGAAAATTTAAAAACTCTAAAAACTCTAAAAAACCCCTAAAAACCTTAAAAATACATTAAAACCCAAAAAACCATTGAAAACTCTAAAAACCCTTAAGCCCCCTAAAACGTTAAAAAAATCTAAAGAACTATAAAACCCTAAAAAACTCAAAAACAACCTACAAACCCTAAAAACCCTTAAAATTCCCCCAAAACCCTAAAACTCCCTAGAACCCCTAAAACCTTAAGAAACTTGGAAAACACCAAAATCCTAAAAAAAACCTAAAACCAATAAAAACTATAAAAACCGTTAAAATCCATAAAAATGTTAAAAAACTCTAAAAAAATAAAAATAAAAACTAACAAAAATAGTAAACCCTATAAACCCAAAAAGTCCCCAAAAACCCTGAAAAAACCATAAAGCACTAAAATCTGTAAAAATACATCTAAACCATAAAAACCTAAAAACCCATAAAAATCCATGAAAATGTAAAAATCCACTGAAAACCATAAAAAAACCCCTGAAAACCTTAAAAGCCCCTAAAACCCATAAAAACCATAAAAATCACTAAAATATCTATAAATATTATAAACCCCTAAAAACATTACAAATATCTAAAAAACATTTAAACCCCTAAAAAAATAATAAAAACCATAAAAATCCTAAAACACCCTCAAAAACCTAAAACCCCCAAAATCCATGAAAACCCTAAAAAACCCCAAAACCCATAAAAATCCTAAAAAACCCCAAAAAATCCACTGATTAAGGTTTTTATGTTTTTTTTTATTTTTTTTAACATTTTTAGGGGTTTTGAGGGTTTTTAGAGATTTTAGTGGGTTTTTAGGGTATTTATGGGTATTGATGTTTTTTAGGTTTTTTTGGTTTTCAGAGGTTTTCTAGGGTTTTTTTGGTTTTCAGGGGTTTTCTAGGGTTTTTTATGTTTTCATTGATTTGTATGGGGGTTTTGGAAGTTTTATGGGGTTTTTTAGAGTTTTTAGAGGTTTTAGGGTTTTTAGGGGTTTTTAGGGTTTTTAGGTTGTTTATGGTTTTCATGATTTTTTGAGACTTTTTCAGTTTTTAATATTTTTTATAGTTTTCTAAAGTTTTAAGGGGTTTAAGGGTTTTTTAAGGTTTTTTTAGTTTTTTAACATTTTTAGGGGTTTTGAGGATTTTTAGAGTTTTTAGTGGGGTTTTAGGGTATTGATGGGTATTGATGGTTTTTTAGGTTTTTATGGTTTTCAGGGGTTCTCCAGGGTTTTTTACATTTTCATGGATTTTTATGGGGGTTTTGGAATTTTTATGGGGGTTTTGGAATTTTTATGGGGGTTTTTAGGGCTTTTAGAGGTTTTAGGGTTTTTAGGTGTTTTTAGGGTTTTTTTAGGTTCTTTGTGGTTTTCATGATTTTTTGAGTCTTTTCTGTTTTTAATAGTTTTTAGAGTTTTTAAAGTTTTAAGGGGTTTAAGGGTTTTTAGAGTTTTTATTGGTTTTGTGGTTTTTATGGGGTTTTAATGTTTTTAGGGGTATTTCAGGGTTTTTAGGGTTTTTTACGTTTTCATGGATTTTTTTTGCGGTTTTTATGCTTTTTGTGTTTTTTTTGGTTTTTATATTTTTTTTGGGATTTGGAGGGTTTTATGGTTTTCAAGGGTTTTAATGTTTTTAGGGATTTTTAGGGTTTTAGGGTTTTTAGGGTTTTTAGGGTTGTTATGGTTTTCTGGGGCTTTTGAAGGTTATAAGGTTTTTATAGTTTTTTTATATTGTTGGGTTTTTAAAGTTTTTATTAGTTTTTTAGGGATTCTATGGGTTTTTATGATTTTTAAGGATTTTAGGGGTTTTATGGTTTTCAGGGGGTTTTCATATTTTCAGGGCATTCACGTTTTAATGGATTTTTATGTATTTTTTTGGATCTTTGTGTGTTTTTGGGTTTTTTAGGGGTCTAAGGGATTTTGAGGGTTTTTTTGGCATGCAAGTGATTTTGAGGGTTTTTAATGTTTTTAAGGCCTTTAGGGTTTTTAGGGTTTTTTTGAGTTTTTTAGGGTTTAAAGGTTTTTTAGAGTATTTAAAGTTTTTTGGGGGGTTTAACATTTTTTAGATTTTTAGTGCTATTTTAGGTTTTTATGGGTTTTTAGAGGTTTTTTAGGATTTTAGGTGTTTTTATGGTTTTTTGGGGGTTTGACAATTCATGGGGTTTTAAGGTCTTTAGGGATTTTCAGGGTTTTCAGGGTCTTTTCGAAATTTTAGGGTTTTTTTAGTTTGTTAGTTTTTTTAAATATTTTTAGAGTTTTTTAAGGTTTTTAGGGCTTAAAGTGTTTTTAGAATTTTTTTGTGGGTTTTTAGGGGTCTGATGGGTTTTTAGGGTTTTTAAAGGTTTTTAGGGGTTTTATAGTTTTGAGGGGGGGTTTTAGGGTTTTTTAGGTTTTTTACCTTTTCATGGATTTTTAGGTGTTTTTATGATTTTTATGGGTTTTGGGGATTTTTAGGGTTTTTAGGAGTTTTGTATTTCTCAAGGGTTTTTGGGTTTTAGGGTTTTTCAGGGATTTTTTTATCTTTTTTGGTTTTTAGGGTTTTTTTGAGCTTTTTAATTTTTTTTGGGGTGTTAAGGGTTTTTAGAGTTTTTATGGGGTTTTTAGGGTTTTTAGGTTTTTTAAGGTTTTTAAGGGTTTTATGGTTTTTAGGGTTTTTTCAGGGTTTTTAGGGGTTTTTATGGTTTTCAGGGTTTTTCAGGGTTTTTAGGGGTTTTTATGGTTTTCAAGTGTTTTTCAATGTTTTTTTCAATGTTTTTAGGGATTTTTATTGTTTCATGGATTCCTAGGGGGTTTAGGATTTTAATGGGTTTTTAGGTTTTTAGGGTTTTTGGTGAATTTGAGGTTTTTATGGGTTTTTAGGGGTTTTCATGGTTTTTAGGGTTTGGGGGTTTTATGGTTTTTTTTATTTTTTAGGGGTTTTAAGATCTTTTAGTTTTTATTGTTTTTAGGGGTTTTACAAATTTTTAGAGTTTCTTGAGTTTTTTAGGGTTTTATGGGTTTTTAGGGTGATTTAAGGTTTTTAGGGGTTTTGTGGTTTTATGGGGGTTTTCAGGGTTTTTAGGGTTTTTTATTTTTTCATGGTTTTTTAGTATTTTTTAGGATTTTTTGGGATTTTGAGGGTTTTTAGGGTTTTTAGGGATTTTGGGGTTTTTTAGGTGTTTTCAGGGTTTTTTTGATCTTTTGGGGTTTTAGGGTATTTTTTAGTTCTTTAGAGTTTTTATATTTTTTTAATGTTTTTAGAGGTTTTAAGGGTTTTGGAGTTTTACTGGACTTTTAGGGTTTTATAGGTTTTTAGGGTATTTAAGGTTTTTAGGAGTTTTTATGGTTTTAAGGGGTTTTTAGGGTTTTCTAAATTTTCATAGATTTTTAGGGTTTTTGTGTGTTTCAGGGGTTTTTAGGATTTTTTGGGTTTTTAGCGTCTTTTTGGGTTTTTATGGCATTTTTGAGTTTTTAGGGTTTTAAAGGTTTGTTAGAGTTTTTTAAAATTTTATTGGTTTTAATGGTTTTTATAGGTTTCAGTAGTTTTTAGTGTTTTATGGGTTTTTATGGGTTTTAGGGGTTTTTAAAGGTTTTTATGGTTTTCAGAGGTTTTTTAGGGTTTTTAGTATTTTTATGTTTTCTTGGATTTTTAGAGTTTTTTTATGAAATTTATGGTTTTCTGGGTTTTTAAGGGTTTTTAGGAATTTTTAGTTTTTTAGAGTTTTTTGGGTTTTTAGTGTGTTTTTGGATTTTTAGGGTTTTTAGAGTTTTTTAACATATTTAAGGGTATTAAGGTTTTTTGGATTTATTGTTGGTTTTTTAGACTTTATAGGGGTTTTATGGGTTTTTAAGGTTTTTAGGGGTTTTTTAGGGTATTTAGGGTTTTTACATTTTCATAGATTTTTAGGGTTTTTTTAGGATTTCTATGGTTTTTATGGGTTTTTAAGGTTTTTAGAGATTTTGGGGAGTTTTAGGGTTTTTTAGGGTTTTAAGGATTTTTATGCATTTTTAAGGTTTTTAATGTCTTTTGAATTTTTACGTTTTTTTTATGTTTTAAGGGTTTTAAGGTTTTTAGAGTTTTTTTTAACATTTTTAGGGCTTTAAAGGGGGTTTAGATTTTTTAGTGGTTTTTTAGGGTTTTTCGGGTTTTTAAGTTTTTTTGTGTTTTTATGTTTTTTAGGGGGTTTTCCGGGTTTTTATTGTTTTTTATATTTTGATGGATTTTTAGGAGTTTTGGAACTTTTATGGTTTTAGGGTTTTTATGGGTCTTAGGGATTTTGAGGGTTTTTAGTGTTTTTAAGGGGATTTTAGGGTTTTCAAGGTTTTTAGGGTCGTTTTGGGTTTTTAGGGGGGGTGAGTTTTTTAGGGGTTTTAAGGTATTTTAGAGTTTGTAGTGGTTTTAAGGGGTTTTATGGGTTTTAGGGTTTTATGGGTTTTTAATGTTTTTGGGGTTTTTATGTTTTTCAGGGGGTTTCAGGGTTTTTAGGCTTTTTTACGTTTTCATGGATTTTTAGAGGTTTTTTAGGATTTTTATGGTTTTTAGGGTTTTAGGGGTTTTATATATTTTAAGGGTTTTTATGGTTTTTTAGTGGTTTAAGTGTTTTTCAGGGTTTTAGGGTATTTTTGGTTTTGGTTTTCCTTTTTTTTAGTTTTTTGGGGTATTAATGGGTTTTTAGAGTTTTTTAACGTTTTTAGGGGTTTAAAGGGTTTTTAGAGTTTTTAGTTAATTTTTAGTGTTTTATGGGTATTTATGGTTTTTTAATGTTTTTAGGGGTTTTATGGTTTTTAGGACTTTTTTAGTGTTTTTATGGTTTTTTACTTTTTCATGGATTTTTAGGGGTTTTTGAAGATTTTTTTCATTTTTTCGGGTTTTTAGTGGTTTTCAGGGATTTTGAGGGTTTTTCATGGTTTTAGGGTCTTTTGGGGTTTTAGGGTTTTTTTGAGTTTTTTAGGTCTTTTAAGCTTTTTAGAGTTTTTTAACATTTTTAAGGGTTTTTAGAGTTCTGAATGGTTTTTATAGTTTTGATGGGTTTTTAGGTGTTTCAAGGTTTTTAGGGGGTTTATGGGTTTCAAGGTTTTTAGGTGTTTTTAGAGTTTTTAGGGTTTTCCATTGTTATTAGGGTCTTTTTTAATATTTAGGGGTTTTTTTGAGTTTTTTTGAGTTTTTTAGGTGTTTTAAGACTTTTTAGACTTTTGAATGTTTTTAGGGGTTTAAAGGTTTTTAGAGTTTTTAGTGGGATTTCAAAGATTTTTTTAGTTTTTTGGGTTTCTTAAGGTTTTAGGTGGTTTTATTATTTTAGGGGGTTTTAGGGTTTTTTACATTTTCAGCATTTTTGGGGGGGTGTTAGGATTTTTATGGTCTTTAGAGGTTTTTAGTATTTTTAGGGATTTTGAAGGATTTTCCAGGTTTTTAGGTATTTCAGGGTTTTGGGTTTTTTATGGTTTTTAGAGTATTAATGGTTTTTAGAGTCTCTAGTGGGTTTTTAGGGTTTTTATGGGTTTTTAGGATTTTTAACGTTTTTAGGGGTTTTTATGATTTTGAGGGGTTTTTCTAGGTTTTTAGGGTTTTTTAAGTTTTCATGGATTTTTAGAGGTTTTTTAGAATTTTTATGGTTCTTAAGGTTTTTAGAGATTTAGGGATTTTGAGGGTATTATGGGTTTTCATAGGGTTTTAAGGGTTTAGGGTTTTTAAGGTTTCTTAGAGTTTTAATGTTTTTAAGGATTTTAAATGTTTTTTGAGTTTTGGGTTGTCTAAGGGTTTTTATGAGTTTTTAGGGTTTTTAAAGATTTTTAGGGTTTTTTTTGTTTTTAGGGGGTTTTTAGTGTTTTTAAGGGTTTTAAAGTTTTGTTATATTTTTTTGGGTTTTTAGGATTTTATGGTTTTTAAGTTTTTATGGATTTTGAGGGTTTTTGGGGGTTCTTAGGGGTTTTTTGGTTTTTTTGGGTTTTTAGGGGGTTTTTTTGAGTTTTTAGGGGTTTAGGGTTTTTAGAGTTGTTTTAGAGTTTTCAGTGGTTTTTTAGGCCTTTTATGGTTTTTAGGGTTTTTTAAGTTTTTAGAGGTTTTTGTGTTATTCAGGGTTTTTGGGTTTTTATGTTTTCATGGATTTATAGGGGTTTTAGGGTTTTTGATGGGTTTTTAGGGGTTTCTAGGGTTTTTAGAGATTTTCAGGGTTTTTAGGGTCTCTTTCTATTTTTTAGATTTTTTTGAGTTTTTTAAGGTTTTTTATAATTTTTTAACGTTTTTAGGGAGTTTAAGGTTTTTTGAGTTCTTAGTGGGTGTTTAGGTTTTTTATGGGTTTTTAGCGTTTTTAATATTTTTAGGGCTTTTATTATTTTCAATGGTTTTTACAGGTTTTTATGTTTTCATGGAATTTAGGGTTGTTTTAGGATTTTTATGGTTTAAGGGTTTTTTCATGCTTTCAGAGATTTTGAGGGTTTTTTGGGTTTTGTAGGGTTTTTTTGAGTTTTTTTGTGGTTTTAATGTTTTTAAAGTTTTTTAATTTTTTATGGGCTTTAACAGGGTTTAGATCTTTTAGTTGTTTAAGTTTTTTTTGGGTTTTCAGGATTTTCTAATATTTTTAGGGGTTTTATGGTTTTTAGGGGGTTTTCAAGATTTTTAGTGTTTTTTATGTTTTCGTGGATTTTTATGTGTTTTTAGGATTTTTATGGTTTTTATGTGTTTTTTTGGGTTTTTAGGGATTTTGAGGGTTTTTTAGGGTTTTCTTGGGTTTTAGGGTCTTTTTCATTTTAGGTTTCTTTTGTTTTTTTGGGTTTTTAAGGTTTTTTAGAGTTCTTTAACATTTTTAGGGGTTTTGAGGGTTTTTAGAGTTTTTAGTGGGTTGTTTGTGTTTTTAGGGTTTTTTATGATTTTAAATGGTTTTTATGGTTTTTTACATTTTCATGGATTTTTAGAGGTTTTTTACATTTTTTAGTTTTTAGGGTTTTGAGTGATTTTGAGCATTTTTAGTTGTTTTCTAGGATTTTTATGGTTTTGGGTTTTTGAGGTGTTTTAGGGCCTTTTGGGATTTTAGGGGGTTTTTTTGAGTTTTTTAGTTTTGTTAGAGTTTTTTAACATCTTTAGGGGGTCTAAAGTTCTTTTAGAGTTTTTAGTGGTTTTTTAGGTTTTTATGGGTTTTAAGGGTTTTTATGGGTTTTTATGGGTTTTTATGGGTTTTCAAGGTTTTTAGGTGTTTTATGGTTTACGGGGGGTTTTCATGGTTTTTATAGTTTTTAACATTTTCATGGATATTATGTGTTTTTACGATTTTTATGGGTTTTAGGGTTTTCTAAGGATTTTAGTGGTTTTTGAGGGGGGGTTAGGGTTTTTTATGGGGTTTTATCATTTTTTAGGTTTTTTAGGGTTTTTTGGGGGGGTTTTTTTGAGTTTTTTGGGGTTTTAAGGTATTTTAGAGTTTTTTAATGTTTTTAGGGATTTAAAAGGTTTTTAGTGGGTTTTAAGGTATTTTAGATTTTTTTGGATATTTATGGTTTTTAAGGTTTTTAGGGATTTAGGGATTTTGAGGGTTTTATGGGTTTTCATAGGGTTTTTTGGTTTTTTGGGGTTTTCAGGGTTTTTATGATCTTTTGGGTTTTTATGGGTTTTTTAAGTTTTTTAGGGCTTTTAAGGTTTCTTAGAGTTTTTAATGTTTTTAAGGGTTTTAAATGTTTTTTGGGTTTTGGGTTGTCTAAGGATTTTTATGAGTTTTTAGGGTTTTTAAAGATTTTTAGGGGTTTTTTTGGTTTTTAGGGGGTTTTAAGTGTTTTTAGGGTTTTAAAAGTTTTGTTATATTTTTTGGGGTTTTTTAGGATTTTATGGTTTTTAGGATTTTTGCAGATTTTGAGGGTTTTTAGCGGTTTTAGGCTTTTTATTGAATTTTTAAGTTTTTTAAGTTTTTAGAGGTTTTTGTGGTATTCAGGGTTTTAGGGTTTTTTATGTTTTCAAGGATTTCTAGGGTTTTTTAGGATTTTTATGGTTTTTAGGGCTTTTGATGAGTTTTTATGGGTTTCTAGGGTTTTTAGGGATTTTCAGTGTTTTTAGGGTCTCTTTCGGTTTTTTATATTTTTTTAAGTTTTTTAAGGTTTTTTATATTTTTTTAACATTTTTAGGGAGTTCAAGGGTTTATAGAGTTTTTAGTGGGTGTTTAGGTTTTTTATGTGTTTTTAGGGTTTTTAATATTTTTAGGGGTTTTATTATTTTCAATGTTTTTACAGGTTTTTATGTTTTCCTGGATTTTTGGGTTATTTTAGGATTTTTATGGTTTGAGGGTTTTTTCATGCTTTTAGATATTTTGAGGGTTTTTTGTGTTTTGTAGGTCTTTTTTGAGTTTTTTGGGGTTTAAAGGTTTCTAAAGTTTTTTAATGTTTTTAGGGGCTTTAACGGGGTTTAAATCTTTTAGTGGTTTAAGTTTTTTACGGGTTTTTAGGATTTTTTTAACGTTTTTAGGGGTTTTATGGTTTTTAGGGTGTTTTCAGGGTTTTTAGTGTTTTTTATGTTTTTGTGGATTTTTAGGTGTTTTAGGATTTTTATGGTTTTTATGCGTTTTTGGGTTTTTCGGGATTTTGAGGATTTTTTTAGGGTTTTCATGGGCTTTTAGGTCTTTTAGGGTTTTCATTGTTTTTAGGGTCTTTTTCATATTAGGTTTTTTTTATTTTTTTTGGGTTTTTAAAGTTTTTTAGAGTTCTTTAACATTTTTAGGGGTTTTGAGGGATTTTAGAGTTTTTAGTGGGTTGTAAGGGTTTTTAGGGTTTTTTATGATTTTAATGGGTTTTTATGATTTTTTACATTGTCATGGATTTTTAGGGGTTTTTAGATTTTTTAGTTTTTAGGGTTTTCAGTGATTTTGAGCATGTTAAGTTGTTTTCAAGGATTTTTAGGGTTTTGGGTTTTTCAGTGGTTTTAGGGCCATTTTGGGATTTTAGGGGGGGGTTGAGTTTTTTAGTTTTGTTATAGTTTTTTAACATCTTTAGGGGGTTTAAAGGGATTTTAAAGTTTTTAGTCGGTTTTTAGGTTTTTAGGTGTTTTATTGTTTTCAGGGGTTTTTTATGGTTTTTCTACGTTTTCATGGATATTATGTGTTTTTACAATTTTTAAGGGTTTTAGGTTTTTCTATGGATTTTAGAGATTTTGAGGGGGGGTTAGGGTTTTTAGGGGATTTTAGCATTTTTAAGGGTTTTTAGGGTCTTTTGGGTTTTTTGTTTTTTTTTGAGTTTTTTGGGGCTTTAAGGTATTTTAGAGTTTTTTTCATGTTTTTAGGGATTTAAAGGGTTTTTAGTGGGATTTAAAGTTTTTTAATTTTTTAAGGGTTTTTTAAGGTTTTTTATAATTTTTTAACGTTTTTAGGGAGTTTAAGGTTTTTTGAGTTCTTAGTGGGTGTTTAGGTTTTTTATGGATTTTTAGCGTTTTTAATATTTTTAGGGCTTTTATTATTTTCAATGGTTTTTACAGGTTTTTATGTTTTCATGGAATTTAGGGTTGTTTTAGGATTTTTATGGTTTAAGGGTTTTTTCATGCTTTTAGAGATTTTGAGGGTTTTTTGGGTTTTGTAGGGTTTTTTTTGAGTTTTTTTGTGGTTTTAATGTTTTTAAAGTTTTTTAATTTTTTAGGGGCTTTAACAGGGTTTAGATCTTTTAGTTGTTTAAGTTTTTTTGGGTTTTCAGGATTTTCTAATATTTTTAGGGGTTTTATGGTTTTTAGGGGGTTTTCAAGATTTTTAGTGTTTTTTATGTTTTCGTGGATTTTTATGTGTTTTTAGGATTTTTATGGTTTTTATGTGTTTTTTTGGGTTTTTAGGGATTTTGAGGGTTTTTTAGGGTTTTCTTGGGTTTTAGGGTCTTTTTCATTTTAGGTTTCTTTTGTTTTTTTGGGTTTTTAAGGTTTTTTAGAGTTCTTTAACATTTTTAGGGGTTTTGAGGGTTTTTAGAGTTTTTAGTGGGTTGTTTGTGTTTTTAGGGTTTTTTATGATTTTAAATGGTTTTTATGGTTTTTTACATTTTCATGGATTTTTAGAGGTTTTTTACATTTTTTAGTTTTTAGGGTTTTGAGTGATTTTGAGCATTTTTAGTTGTTTTCTAGGATTTTTAGGGTTTTGGGTTTTTGAGGTGTTTTAGGGCCTTTTGGGATTTTAGGGGGTTTTTTTTGAGTTTTTTAGTTTTGTTAGAGTTTTTTAACATCTTTAGGGGGTCTAAAGTTCTTTTAGAGTTTTTAGTGGTTTTTTAGGTTTTTATGGGTTTTAAGGGTTTTTATGGGTTTTTATGGGTTTTTATGGGTTTTCAAGGTTTTTAGGTGTTTTATTGTTTTCGGGGGGGTTTTCAGGGTTTTTATAGTTTTTAACATTTTCATGGATATTATGTGTTTTTACGATTTTTATGGGTTTTAGGGTTTTCTAAGGATTTTAGTGGTTTTTGAGGGGGGGTTAGGGTTTTTTATGGGGTTTTAGCATTTTTTAGGTTTTTTAGGGTTTTTTGGGGGGTTTTTTTGAGTTTTTTGGGGTTTTAAGGTATTTTAGAATTTTTTAATGTTTTTAGGGATTTAAAAGGTTTTTAGTGGGTTTTAAGGTATTTTAGATTTTTTTGGATATTTATGGTTTTTAAGGTTTTTAGGGATTTAGGGATTTTGAGGGTTTTATGGGTTTTCATATGGTTTTTTGGTTTTTTGGGGTTTTCAGGGTTTTTATGATCTTTTGGGTTTTTATGGGTTTTTTAAGTTTTTTAGGGTTTTTAAGGTTTCTTAGAGTTTTTAATATTTTTAAGGGTTTTAAATGTTTTTTGGGTTTTGGGTTGTCTAAGGATTTTTATGAGTTTTTAGGGTTTTTAAAGATTTTTAGGGTTTTTTTTTGGTTTTTAGGGGGTTTTAAGTGTTTTTAGGGTTTTAAAAGTTTTGTTATATTTTTTGGGGTTTTTTAGGATTTTATGGTTTTTAGGATTTTTGCAGATTTTGAGGGTTTTTGGTGGTTTTAGGCTTTTTATGGAATTTTTAAGTTTTTTAAGTTTTTAGAGGTTTTTGTGGTATTCAGAGTTTTAGGGTTTTTTATGTTTTCAAGGATTTCTAGGGTTTTTTAGGATTTTTATGGTTTTTAGGGCTTTTGATGAGTTTTTATGGGTTTCTAGGGTTTTTAGGGATTTTCAGTGTTTTTAGGGTCTCTTTCGGTTTTTTATATTTTTTTAAGTTTTTTAAGGTTTTTTATATTTTTTTAACATTTTTAGGGAGTTCAAGGGTTTATAGAGTTTTTAGTGGGTGTTTAGGTTTTTTATGTGTTTTTAGGGTTTTTAATATTTTTAGGGGTTTTATTATTTTCAATGTTTTTTACAGGTTTTTATGTTTTCCTGGATTTTTGGGTTATTTTAGGATTTTTATGGTTTTAGGGTTTTTTCATGCTTTTAGATATTTTGAGGGTTTTTTGTGTTTTGTAGGTCTTTTTTGAGTTTTTTGGGGTTTAAAGGTTTCTAAAGTTTTTTAATGTTTTTAGGGGCTTTAACGGGGTTTAAATCTTTTAGTAGTTTAAGTTTTTTATGGGTTTTTGGGATTTTTTTAACGTTTTTAGGGGTTTTATGGTTTTTAGGGTGTTTTCAGGGTTTTTAGTGTTTTTTATGTTTTTGTGGATTTTTAGGTGTTTTAAGATTTTTATGGTTTTTATGCGTTTTTGGGTTTTTCGGGATTTTAAGGATTTTTTTAGGGTTTTCATGGGCGTTTAGGTCTTTTAGGGTTTTCATTGTTTTTAGGGTCTTTTTCATATTAGGTTTTTTTTTAGTTTTTTTGGGTTTTTAAAGTTTTTTAGAGTTCTTTAACATTTTTAGGGGTTTTGAGGGATTTTAGAGTTTTTAGTGGGTTGTAAGGGTTTTTAGGGTTTTTTATGATTTTAATGGGTTTTTATGATTTTTTACATTGTCATGGATTTTTAGGGGTTTTTAGATTTTTTAGTTTTTAGGGTTTTCAGTGATTTTGAGCATGTTAAGTTGTTTTCAAGGATTTTTAGGGTTTTGGGTTTTTGAGTGGTTTTAGGGCCATTTTGGGATTTTAGGGGGGGGGGGTTGAGTTTTTTAGTTTTGTTATAGTTTTATAACATCTTTAGGGGGTTTAAAGGTATTTTAAAGTTTTTAGTCGGTTTTTAGGTTTTTAGGTGTTTTATTGTTTTCAGGGGTTTTTTATGGTTTTTCTACGTTTTCATGGATATTATGTGTTTTTACAATTTTTAAGGGTTTTAGGTTTTTCTAAGGATTTTAGAGATTTTGAGGGGGGGGTTAGGGTTTTTAGGGGATTTTAGCATTTTTAAGGGTTTTTAGGGTCTTTTTGGGTTTTTTGTTTTTTTTTTGAGTTTTTTGGGGCTTTAAGGTATTTTAGAGTTTTTTTAATGTTTTTAGGGATTTAAAGGGTTTTTAGTGGGCTTTAAAGTTTTTTAATTTTTTAGGGGTTTTATGGTTTTTAGGGGTTTCTAAGTGTTTTTAGGGTTATTTAATTTTTCATGGATTTTAGGGGTTTTAGGATTTTTATGGTTTCTGAAGATTTTTTAGGGGTTTTAGGGATGTTTCTAGGGTTTTTCATGGGTCTTTGGTGTTTTTATGGTGTTTTTGGGGTTTTTAGGGGTTTTTTGATTTTTAGGGATTTTAAGTTTTTTAAATTTTTTATCGTTTTAGGGGTTTTAATGGTTTTTAGACTTCTTAGTGGGTTTTATGGGTTTTTAGTTTTTTTTACGGTTTTTAGGGGGTTTTATGGTTTTCAAGGGATTTTTAGGGCTTTTAGGGTTTTTTAAATTTTCATTGATTTTTAGGGTTTTTTAAGGATTTTTATGGTTTTTAGGGGTTTTTAGGGTTTTTAGGTATTTTTTCAGTTTTTAGGATTCATATGGGGTTTTTTGGGTTTTAAAGGTTTTCAGGGTTTTGTTTTGGTCGTTTTAGGTTTTTAGAGTTTTTTTGATAATTTTCGGGGTTTAAAGTTTTTTTAGAGTTTTTAACGTTTTGAGGGGTTTAAAGCGTTTTTTAGTTTTTAATGGGTTTTTTGGGTTTTTATGATTTTTAGGGGTTTTAGGGGTTTTATGGTTTTCAAGGGGTTTTTAGGTTTTTTATCATTTTCATTGAATTTTAGGGTTTTTTAGGTTTTTTATGGTTTTTAGTTCTTTTTAAGGTTTTTAAAGATTTTGAGGGGTTTTAGGGTTTTTCAGGGGGGGGGGGATTGGGGTTTTAAGGGTGTTCCGGGGTTTTTAGGGTCTTTTAGGGTTTTTAGGGTTTTTTTCCAGTTTTTGAGGTTTTTATGTTTTTAACATTTTAAGAGGGTTTGAGGTTTTTTTTAGTTTTTAGGGTTTTTATGAGTTTTTAGGGTTTTCTTCGATTTTTTGGGGTTTTATGGTTTTTAGGGGTTTTAAGGGTTTTTTGAGTTTTTTACATTTTTAGAGATTTTTAGGGGGTTTTAGGATTTTTATGGGTTTTTTGGATTTTTTTGGGTTTTTTAAGGTTTTTAGAGTTTATTAACATTTTTAGGGGTTTAAATGTTTTTTAGATTTTTTTGGTGGGTTTTTAGGGGTTTAATGGTTTTTTAAGGGTTTTTAGGTTTTTAGGTGTTTTTATGGTTTTCATGTGTTTTTCAGAGTGTTTAGGGTTTTTTATGTTTTCATGGATTTTAGGGGGATTTTAGGATTTTTATGGTTTTTAGGGTTTTTTATGGTTTTTAGGTATTTTGAGGGTTTTTAGTGTTTTTCAGGGTTTTTAGGGTTTGTTTGTGTTTTTCATGTTTTTTTTATTTTTTCAAGGGTTTTAAGGTTTTTCAGTGTTTTTTAATGTTTTTAGCGGTTTTAAGGGGTTTTTGATTTTTTTAGGGTTTTTATGGTTTTTTTAAGGTGTTTAGGGGTTTTTCTGGTTTTTAGGGGACGATGCTTAAGAACTTACATTGGTCGAGAGGATGGGAGGTCAGGCTTATCACACCCTTTTGGGGGAGTTATTTCCAACTCTGAGACTCTCTTATAGATTTAAGATATGTTCATGAATCCTTCATTAATTCCCAAGTACGAGTGGGTCATCCCAAATTAGCAATCATTTATTAGCATTTGGGGAATTCAGAATCATCTCTATGTATATGAGGTTCTTCATTGATGGAGATATTTGTATGTATCTAAGGTTCTCCGTCAAGGGTATCCTTTTAACACCCTAAAAACCTAAAAAACCATTTACACCCTAAAAAAACTGAAAAATCCCAAAACCCTTAAACCCCCCCTAAAAGCATTAAAAAGCTCTAAATAACCATAAAAACCCTAAAAAACTCAAAAGGACCCTAAAGCCCAAAAAACCCTAAAATACCCTAAAAACCCTAAAACCCCTTAAAACCCCTAAAAACCTTAAAAACCCCGAAAACTGAAAAAAGCCCTAAAAACTATAAAAACCCTTAAAATACCAAAAAATGTTAGAAAACTCTAAAAACCTTGAAAACCCGAAAAAAACTCAAAAAACCCTAAAAACCCTAACACCTCTCAAAATCCCTAAAAACCCTAAAAAATTCTAAAAACCATAATAACCTAAAAAATCCATAAAAATCCACGAAAACAGAAAAAAACGTAAAAACCCAGAAAAACCTTAAAAAACCTAAAAACCCCTAAAACCCTAAAAATCCACTAAAACTCTAAAAACCTATAAAACCCCTAAAAATGTTAAAAATATCTATAAAACCTTAAAAACCCTAAAAAAACACTAAAACCCCAAAAGACCCTAAAAACCCTAAAACCATTAAAAAACCCCCAAAACCCTCAAAATCCATAAAAAATCTAAAAACTCAAAAAAAAACCCAAAATACCCAAAAGACCCTAAAAATCCTGAAAAAACCAAAAAAATCCTAAAAACCCTTAAAAACCCCACAAAATCCCTAAAAAGTTTAAAACACCCTAAAAACCATAAAAAGCCTAAAAAACCCATAAAAATTCATGATAACATAAAAACCCAATAAAACCCCCTAAAACGTTAAAAAACTCAAAAAAACCTTAAAATCCTAAAAAATACAGAAAATACTCTAAAAACCACAAAAACCCTAAACAACCACTAAAATCCATGGAAACCTAAAAAACCCTAAAATTTCTTTATAATAATTTGGGGGGTCGGGAATAGCCCGACCCTCGCATCTTCTTTTCCTAAAAAATCCTAAAAACCAACTAAAAACAAACCGCCCCCGAAAAACCATTAAAAACCCTAAAAATCACTAAAAACTCTAAAAACCCTTAACACCCCTAAAAATGCTAAAAAACTCTAAAAAACCATTAAAACCCTAAAAAATCAAAAAACCCTGAAACCCATAAAAGACCCTAAAATCCAACATAAACCCTAAAAACCACTGAAAACCCTAAAACCCCTAAAAAAATAAAAAACCTAAAAAACCTCTAAAAATCCATGAAAACGTAAAAGACCCAAAAAAACCCTGAAAACCACTTGAAAACCATAAAACCCCTAAAAATCTTAAAAACCCAAAAATCTCATACATACCCTAAAACCCCACTAAAAACTCTAAAAACCCTAAAACCCCTAAAAACTTTGAAAACTATAAAAAACCATAAAAACCCAAAAGACCCTAAAAACCCTAATACACACTAAAACCCTAAAAACCCCTGAAAACCCATAAAAATATTCAAAATCCCTAAAAACCCTAAAAAACCGTCAAAACCATAAAAATCCTAAAATTCCCCTAAAAATCAGTGTAAACTTCTAAACCATAAAAACTCTTAAAAACCCATGAAAACCATAAAAACGCCAAAAACCATAAAAAACCTAAAAAAATTAAAACCCTAAAAACCATTGAAAACTCTAAAAACCCTTAAAGTGACTAAAAACATTAAAAACTCTAAAAACCATAAAACACTAAAAACTTAAAAATACTTAAAAAAACCCAAAAATCTCCTGAAAACCATAAAAACCTTGAAAACCCCCCAAAATATAAAAACCCCCTCAAACCGCTCAAAAATTTAAAAACCCTCAAAATCCCTAAAAATGTTAAAAAACTATAAATACCTTAAGAACCCTAAAAAACTCAAAAAAACCCTAAAAACCCAAAAAACACTAAAAACCATAAACCCCCTGAAAACCTCTAAAAACACTAAAAAACCATAAAAACTATAAAAAACCTAAAAACCAAAAAAACATAAAAACCCATAAAAATTCATGAAAATGCCGAAAACCCTAAAAATCGTATAAACCCCTAAAAACCTTAAAAATCTTAGAGACCCATAAAAACAATAAAAACCATAAAACCCGCCAAAAACTCTAAAAACCTTTAAACCCCTAAAAACATTAAAAATCTCAAAAAACCTTAAAAACCTGAAAAAACTAAAAAACCCTAAAACCCCCAGAAGTCCCTAAAAATCCTCAAAAACCCTAAATCCCCTAAAGAGCATAAAAATCCTAACAAATCCCTAAAAACACATGAAAACGTAAAAATCCTTGAAAACTGTGAAAAAAACCTAAAAACCATAAAACCCCTCTGTAACTTAAAAATCCTAAAAACCCAAGAAAATCCAAAAAACCACTAAAAACACTAAAACCGCTAAAAACCCTTTAATACCCAAGAAACCTTAAAAAAATTAAAAACTTAAAAAACTTAAAAAACACCTAAAAACACAAAAAGACCCTAAAGACCCTGAAAACCCCAAAAAACCCACAAAATCCCTAAAAGCCCCAAAAAAACCTTAAAAACCATAAAAAACATTAAAAACCATAATAATCCATAAATGGTAAAAAACCCTAAAAACTTATAAAAATCCTAAAAAGGCACTAACTATTATAAAAACCCTTTGAACCCCTGAAAACATTAAAAAATATAAAAAACCTTTAAAACCCTAAAAAACTCAAAAAACTGTAAACACCCAGGAATAGCTTGGACCCGAGCCTTCCTTTGCCTAAAACCCCTAAAATACCCTAAAAACCCTAAAAACCACGAAAAACCCCTAAAACCCCTCAAAATCCCTAAAACCCCTAAAAACCCTAAATACCTAAAAAAACCCAAAAACCTAAAAAACCCCTCAAAATTCATGAAAACAAAAAAAAAACCATAAAATCCCTAAAGACCCACTAAGAACCATAAAAACCTCAAAAAACCATTAAAACCCCAAAAAACCCAAAAAACCCACTAAAAACTCTAAAAATTCTTAAAATTCCTAAAAAAGTTTAAAAACTCTAAAAAATCTTAAAAACCCTAAAAAACTCAACAAACCCCCTAAAAAACCAAAAGACCCTAAAAGCCATGAAAAACCCTAAAAACCCCTGAAAACCACTAAAAATAATAAAAATCCTAAAAATCCCCTAGAAATCCATGAAAACATAAAAAACACTAAAACCCATTGAAAACCATAAAAATCCCTAAAAACCTTTAAATACCCTAAAAACCACAAAACCCTCTAAAAACCCTTAAAACCCATAAAATTTTTAGGAACTCAAAAAAACTGTAAAAACCCTAAAAATATAAAAACCCATAAATACCATAAAAAACCACTAAAAACTCTAAAAACTTTTAAAACCCAAAAATTGTTAAAAATATCTAAAAAATCTTAAAACCCCATAAAACTAAAAATACCTTAAAAACCCTAAAAGACCCTAAAAACCATAAAAATCCTAAAAAACCTAAAAACACATGAAAACAAAGAAATCCCTAAAAAGCCTGAAAAACCCCTACAAACCTTAAAAAATCTTATAAACCCATTAAAATGATAAAAACCACTAAAACCACTAAAACCCCTTTAAACCCCTAAAAACGTAAAAAAACTCTAAAAACTTTAAAAACCCTAAAAAAATCCAAAATGCCCCAAAAACCCAAAAGACACGAAAACCCCTCAAAATCCATAAAAACCCACAAAAACCATAAACACCATAAAAATACCATAAAAACCAATAAAAAGTACTAGCAGCTATAAAAACCTTTTAAACCCCAAAAAATGTTTAAAAACTCTAAATAAATTTAAACCCTAAAAAACTCAAAAAACCCGAAAAACCCTGAACAACCCTAAAAACCCCTAAGAAAGCACTAATAACTATCAAAACCCTTTAAACCCCTAAAAATGTTAAAAACTATAAAAACCTTTAAAACCTTAAAAACTAGAAAAAACCCTAAAAACCCAAAAAGTCCTTAAAACCCTTAAAACCCCCGAAAAACCCTAAAAAATCTCAAAATCCCTAAAAACCCTAAAAACTCTAAAAACCATAAAAATCCTAAAACCCCCCTAAATATCCATGAAAAAGTAAAACCCCTAAAAACACCCCAAAACCTTTAAAATCACTAAAAACCCTAAATACCACTAAAAACTCTAAAAATAATTAAAACCACTAAAAAGTCAAAAAACTCAAAAAAAACTTAAAACCCAAAAAAGCTCAAAAAACAATAAAAACCCTAAAAGACCCTAAAAGCCATGAATGACTGTAAAACCCCTGAAAAACCCTAAAACCCTAAAAAATAATAAACCCTAACCCCCCAAAAAAATTCCTAAAAATGTAAAAAACCCAAAACCCTAAAAACCCCATGAAAACCATAAAACCCACTAAAAACCATAAAAAGCAATAAAAACTAAAAAACCACTAAAAACTATAAAAACATTTAAAACATTAAAAAAACTCTAAAAACCTTAAAACCCATAAATACATAAAAAACACTAAAATATCAATAAGACCCCAAAAGCCTAAAAAACCCAAAAAACTCTAAAAACCCTGAAAACCCCTAAAAACCTTCAAAATCCCTGAATCCCTAAAAAAACCTCAGAACGATAAAAATCATTGAAACCCTAAAATACTTGAAAACTTAAAAAACATTAAAATCTAAAAAAACCATAAAAAACCCTAAAAACCTAAAAACCGATAAAAACCCTAAAAACCATTGAAAACTCTAAAAACCCTTAAACCCCCTAAAAGTGTTTAAAAACTCTAAAAATCCATAAAACCCTAAAAAATATAAAAGATACTAAAATCCCTAAAACCCCCATGAAAACCCCTAAAACCACAAAACCTCGAAAAACCTTGAAAAAAACAAAAACCCAAAAAACCCTAAAACCCACTAAAAACCCTTAAAACCCCATAAAAATTTAAAAAAATCAAATATCCTTTAAAACCCTAAAAACTAAAAAAACCCCTAAAACCCCAAAAAGACCACAAAAACCCGAAAGAAACACTAAAAACCATAAAATCCATGAAAAATTCAAAAAACCCACAAAATCTCTACGAACCCTAAAAAACCTTAAAAACACATAAAATCCATGAAAACGTAAAAACCCTTAAAGACCCTCAAAACCCCCTGAAAACCATAAAAACCCCAAAAATACATAAAAAACCCTAAAACCCGATAAAAATGTTAAAAATCTCTAAAAACCTTAAAATCCTAAAAAACTCAAAAAACCCTAAAAACCTCAAAAGTCCCTAAAAACCATAAAACCCTTGAAAACCCCTAAAAACCTTCAAAATCACTAAAACCCCTAAAAAATCATAAAAATCCTAAAACCCCCTAAAAACACGTGAAAACGTAAAAACCCCTAAAAGCTTTGAAAAACGCCTCAAAACCATAAAAACCCATACAAGCCTTAAAAAACCCTAAAACCTTAAAAATGATAAAAACCCAAAAAAACACTAAAAACCCTTAAAACCCCTAAAAACTTTAAAAACCCTAAAAAACTCAAAAAAAATCCTCAAAACCCCAAAAGACCCTAAAAATCTTGGAAACCCCTAAAACCCCAAAACCACCTCAATCCCTAAAAACCCTAAAAAACCCTAAAAATGATACAAATCCTAAAAACCCCTAAAAATCCATGAAAACATAAAAAACCCTAAAAATCCATAAAACCCAAAAAACACTAACAACTATAAAAACCCTTAAAACCCAAAAAATGTTTACAACTTTAAAAAATATTAAAAACCCTAAAAAACTCAAAAAAACCCTAAAAACACAAAATACCCTAAAAACCCCTAAAAACCCCAAAAAACCCCAAAATCCCAAAAAACCATGAAAACCCCTAATCGCCATAAAAATCCTAAAACTCCCCTAAAAATCCATTAAAACATAAAAAACCCTAAAAACCCCCTAAAAAGCATAAAAATACATAAAAACATTAAAAACCCTCAAACCCCACTCAAAACTCTATAAACCCTTAAAACCCCTAAAAAAGTTAAAAAAACTCTAAAAACCTTTAAAACCACTAAAAAATTGAAATAACCCTAAACCCCAAAAGACCCAAAAAGCCATGAAAAACCCTAAAACCCTAGAAAAAACCCTAAAACCCTAAAAAACAATAAAAAACCTAAAAAATCCCTAAAAATCCATGAAAACATAAAAAACCCTAAAAACCTTGAAAAACAGTGAAAATCATAAAAACAACTAAAAACCTTTAAAATCCTGAAAACCCATAAAAACTCCAGCATGCTTCCGGACCCTCAAATGTCTTCCTGGTTCGATGTCGGTTGTAGGTATGGATTGGTGTGCTCTGGTTTGGGTCCTGTTGCTTGGAGGAGGGAGGATTTGGTTTCTTCTGATTCTCTGTCTCTTGCTGCTACTTATGGTCTTTGGTTGTGGTTCTATGCACTGGTTTTTGACATGAAATGGTGGATTTGATTTGATGTGGGTGATGGTGAGTTGGTTTGATGGAATGGTTGTCTGGGGAGAGCTTGATCAGATGGGATGGTTATGCTGCGTGGCTGTGATGTTTTGGTGTTGGTGCTGGATGTTGTTCTGGTGCTGGTTGGCTGGATGGTGTTGTGGTCAATTTTTCTGGTGGTGAATGGTTGTGGTGGTTTGAAATGGTGTTGTTGGTGCTGATAGATATTTGTTGCGCTGGTTGTTGTTTGGCTGGGAGGTGCTGGATGCTAGTTTTTTTAGTTTGGATGATGCGAGGTGCTGGATGCTGGGATGCTGGATGATGGTGGTGGCTGCTTTCCCTTGTGTGTTTTCTTTTTCGTTCTTGAATTTTCTTTTTTTGGGTCTTTTATCTTGGGTCGTTAAGGGTTTTTTGGGTGTGGGTCGATTGACCCCTCCCCTCCCTTGTCTGCTGAGTCTCTTTTTCTTTATAATAATTTGGGGGGGTCGGGAATAGCCCGACCCTCGCATCTTCTTTGCCCTAAAAAACTCTAAGCCCCTCAAAATCTGTAAAACCCCAAAAAACCCTAAAAATCATAAAAACCTAAAAAACCCATAAAAATCGATGAAAATTTAAAAAACCCAAAAACCCTTGAAAAACCCCTAAAAATGACAAAAAACCCTAAAAACCATTAAAAACCCTAAAATCATAAAAAACCCCAAAAAAACTCTAAAAACCTTCAAAACCCCTAAAAATGTTAAAAAACCCTAAAAATCATTAAAAACCCTAAAAACTCAAAAAAAAACACTAAACCCCAAAAGACCCTAAACACCCTAAAGAACCCTAAAAACCTTAAAACCCCTTGAAAACCGTAAAACCCTCAAAATCCCTAAAACCCCAAAAAAACCATAACAGCCATAAAAATCCTAAAAACACCTTAAAATACGTGAAAATGTAAAAATCTCTAAAAATCCTGAAAAACATCTAAAACCATAAAAACCCATACAAACTTTAAAAAAACACCAAACACCCATAAAAACCCTAAAAACCACTAAAAAAAGTAAAAACCCTTAAACCCCCTAAAAATCCCTAAAAACATTAAAAACTCTAAAAATCCATAAAAACCCTAAAAAATTAAAAACTCTAAAAATCCATAAAAACCCTAAAAAATTAAAAAACCCTCAAAACCCAAAAGACCTTTAAAATTCCTTAAAACCCTAAAATCCTAAAAACCCTGAAAACCCCCAAAAAAACCTAAAAATCCCTCAAAACCCAAAAAATCCAAAAAATCCTAAAAACCCCTAAAAATATATGTTAAAATGTAAAAAACCCTAAAAATCCTGAAACCCCCCCTAAAAACCCTAAAAACCCTTAAAAAATTAAAAACCCTGAAACCAGTAAAAAATATAAAAACCCTTAAAACCCCTAAAAAAGTTAAAAAATTCTAAAAAACCTTTAAAACCCTAAAAAACTCAAAAAAACCCTAAAAACCCAAAATACCCTAAGAGCCATGAAAAATCCTAAAAACCCAGGAAACCCCCTAAAAACCCTCAAAAATAATGAAAATCCTAAAAAAGCCCTACAAATCAATGAAGACATAAAAAAACCTTTAAAACCGCATGAAAAACATAAAAAACCACTAAAAACCCTACAAACCCATAAAAACCCTGAAAACCTAAAAAAACTCGAAAAACCATTAAAACCCCTAAAAATGTTAAAAACTCTAAAAAACCTTAAAACCCCTAAAATGCAAAAAAAATCACAAAAACCCAAAAAGACCCTAAAACTCTAAGAACCCTAAAAACCTCTAAAAATCACTAAAAATATTCAAAATCCCTAAAAACTCTAAAAACCCCTCAAAACCAAAAAAGTGCTAAAAATCCCATAAAAATCAAAGAAAATGTAAAAAACCCTAAAAACTCTAAAAAACACTTAAAAACCCATAAGAACCAAAAAAAACCTAAAACCCATAAAAACCCTAAAAACCATTGAAAACTCTAAAAACCCTTAAACCCCCTAAAAACTTAAAAAACTTTAAAAAAACATAAAAACCCTAGAAAACTGAAAAGGACCTTAAAAGACCTAAAAACCCCTAAAACCCCCTAAAAACCTAAAACCATAAATACACTAAAAACTTTGAAAACCCAAAAAAACACTAAAAACCACTAAAAACTCTTTAAACCCTTAAAATCCATAAAAGCATTAAAATAACTCTAAAAGAACTTAAAACCCATAAAAACTCAAAAAAAATTCCTAAAAAACCAAAAGGACCACAAAAACCTTGAAATGACCCTAAAACCCATAAATCCCCTAGAATCCCCTAAATCCCCTTAAACCCCTCAAAATCCCTAAAAACTCTAAAAACCATAAAAACCTAAAAACCCCATAAAAATCCATGAAAATATAAAAAAACCCTAAAAACCCTAAAAAACCCCAAAAAACCATAAAAAACACCTAAAAACATTAAAAAATCCTAAAAACACAAAAACCACTAAAGTCTACTTAAAACTCTAAAAACCTTTAAAACCTCTAAAGACATTAAAAAATCTAAAAAACCTTGAAAACACTAAAAAAGTTAAAAAAATCTTAAAAACCCCAAGAGGCCAAAAAAATCCTAAAACCCCAAAAAACCATAAAAACCCTGAAAATCCTAAAAACACATGAAAACATAAAAAACCCTAAAAACCCCTAAAAATCATAAAACCCTCTAAAACCATAAAAGACCCTAAAAACCCATAAAAACTAATAAAAACACTAAAACCCCTAAAACCCCCCAAAAACGTTAAAAGGCTCTAAAAACTTTAAAAACCCTAAAAAGCTAAAAAACCCACTAAAACTGAAAAAAGACCCTAAAAACCCTAAAATCCTTAAAAATCCTAAACCCCTAGAAAATCCCTGAAAATCCCTAAAACCCCTAAAAACATGAAAAACCATAAAAATACCATAAACACCTAAAAAGCCATGAAATCTGAATACCCCTAAAAACCCATAAAAACACTAAAAATGTACTAACAACTATAAAAACCCTTAAAACCCATAAAAACGTTAAAAGCTCTAAAAACCTTTAAAACCCCCAAAAAACTCTAAAGTCCCAAAAAGACACTAAAAACCCTAAAAACCCCTAAAACCCAAAAAACATCTGAAAACCCCTAAAAAACCTAAAAATCCCTAAATGACCAAAAAACACCAAAAAACTATAAAAATCCTAAAAACCCTAAAAATCTATGAAAATGTCAAAAATACTAAAATCCATGAAATCCTCCTAGAGCCATAAACCCATTAAAACCCCTTAAAACCCTAAAAACAAACTGAAAACTCTAAAATCCCATAAAACCCCTAAAAGAGTTGAAAAACTTTAAAAGCCTTTAAATCCCTAAAAACTCAAAAAAGACCTAAAAACCCAAAAAGACCCTAAAATCCATGAAAAACACTAAAAACCCTGAAAAACCTACAAAATAATAAAAAACCTAAAAAACCCCATAAAAATCAATGAAAATGTAAAAAGCCATAAAACCCCTAAAAAAAAATAAACCACAAAAACCATTAAAAACCCATTAAACCCTGAAAAACTGAAAACTCTAAAAATACTTAAAACCCCTAATAATCTTAAAAAATCTAAAAAATCTTTAAAACCTTAAAAAACACAAAAAACCAAAAAAAATCCAAAAGGACCCTAAAAACCTGAAAAAAACCCCTAAAAATCCTAAAAATCCCTGAAAAACCCTAAAAACCATTGAAAACTCAAAACTCCTTAAACCCCCCTAAAAATGTAAAAAAATCTAAAAAACTACAAATCTCTAAAAAATCAAAAAGACCCTAACTACCCTAAAACCTCAGAAAACCCCTAAAACCCCTAAAACCCCATAAAAACCCTAATATACCCAAAAAACCTTGAAAACCCCCCAAACCACTAAAAACTCTAAACACCTTAAAATCCCTAAAAATGTTAAAAACTCTAAAAAACCTTAGAAACCCTAAAAAACTCAAAGAAACACTAAAAACACAAAAGATCCCAAAAACTAGAAAAAACCATAAATACCTTGAAACCCCTGAAAAACCCTAAAACCCCTCAAAATACCTAAACACCCTAAACACCCTAAAAGCCCCTGAAAACAAAAAACCCTTAAAAACCTTAAAAATCCCTAAAAACCCATAAAAACCCTAAAAACAACTAAAAACTCTAAAACTCTTTAAAACCCCGAAAAACATTAAAAATCTCTAAAAACCTAAAAAAACCATAAAACCATAAAAATCCTAAAAAAACCCCAAAACACATGAAAATATAAAAATGCCTAAAAATAATGAAAACCCCCAAAAAATAATAATCACTAAAAACCTTAAAAACCCATAAAAACCTTAAAAATCACTAAAAACACTAAAAACTCTAAAACCCATAAAAATGTTATAATACTCTAAAAACATTAAAAACCCTAAAAATCTCAGAAAAAACCCTAAAAACCCCTAAAAAGCATAAAAATCCAAAAAAAACCTCTAAATTCAAGGAAAACGTAAAAAACCCTAAAACCCCATAAAACCATAAAAAACACTAACTATAAAAACCCTTAAAAATTCTAAAAATGTTAAAAAACTCTAAAAACCTTAAAAACCGTAAAAAACTCAAAAACACCCTAAAACCCCAAAAAGACACTAAAACCCCCAGAAAAACCCTAAAAAGCCTCAAAATCCCTAAAAACCCTAAAAACCATAAAAATCCTAAAATCCCCTAAAAATCCACAAAAACATTAAAAACCCTGAAAACCCCCTAAACACCTTTAAAACTGTAAAAACCACTAAAATCTTAAAAAATCCTTAAAACCCCTAAAAAGGTTTAAAAACTTTAAAAAACCTTAAAACCCTATAAAACTCAAAAAAACCCTAAAAACCCAAAAATACCCTAAAAACCATAAAAACCCCAAAAAACCCTAAAAAAATAAAAAACCTAAACCCCACTAAAATCCATGAAAACAAAAAAAAACTTAAAAAAACTGAAAAACCCATGAAAACCATAAAAACCATAAAAACCACAAAAAACCTTAAAAAACATAAAAACCCATAAAAACCTTATAATATATCCAAAAACTCTAGAACCCCCTAAACCCCCTAAAAATGATAAGAAACTATAAAAAACCATAAATCGACTAAAAACTAAAAAACCCTAAAAACCTTTAAAAACCTCAAAACCATAAAAATCTTAAAAATCCCCTAAAAATCCATGAAAAATTAAAAACTCTAAAAACTCTAAAAAACCCCTAAAAACCATAAAAATACATTAAAACCCAAAAAACCATTGAAAACTCTAAAAACCCTTAAGCCCCCTAAAACGTTAAAAAAATCTAAAGAACTATAAAACCCTAAAAAACTCAAAAACAACCTACAAACCCTAAAAACCCTTAAAATTCCCCCAAAACCCTAAAACTCCCTAGAACCCCTAAAACCTTAAGAAACTTGGAAAACACCAAAATCCTAAAAAAAACCTAAAACCAATAAAAACTATAAAAACCGTTAAAATCCATAAAAATGTTAAAAAACTCTAAAAAAATAAAAAAAAACTAACAAAAATAGTAAACCCTATAAACCCAAAAAGTCCCCAAAAACCCTGAAAAAACCATAAAGCACTAAAATCTGTAAAAATACATCTAAACCATAAAAACCTAAAAAACCATAAAAATCCATGAAAATGTAAAAATCCACTGAAAACCATAAAAAACCCCTGAAAACCTTAAAAGCCCCTAAAACCCATAAAAACCATAAAAATCACTAAAATATCTATAAATATTATAAACCCCTAAAAACATTACAAATATCTAAAAAACATTTAAACCCCTAAAAAAATAATAAAAACCATAAAAATCCTAAAACACCCTCAAAAACCTAAAACCCCCAAAATCCATGAAAACCCTAAAAAACCCCAAAAAATCCACTGATTAAGGTTTTTATGTTTTTTTTATTTTTTTTAACATTTTTAGGGGTTTTGAGGGTTTTAGAGTTTTTAGTGGGTTTTTAGGGTATTTATGGGTATTGATGTTTTTTAGGTTTTTTTGGTTTTCAGGGGTTTTCTACTGTTTTTTTTGGTTTTCAGCAGTTTTCTAGGGTTTTTTATGTTTTCATTGATTTTTATGGGGGTTTTGGAAGTTTTATGGGGTTTTTTAGAGTTTTTAGAGGTTTTAGGGTTTTTAGGGGTTTTTAGGGTTTTTAGGTTGTTTATGGTTTTCATGATTTTTTGAGACTTTTTCAGTTTTTAATATTTTTTATAGTTTTCTAAAGTTTTAAGGGGTTTAAGGGTTTTTTAAGGTTTTTTTAGTTTTTTAACAATTTTAGGGGTTTTGAGGATTTTTAGAGTTTTTAGTGGGGTTTTAGGGTATTTATGGGTATTGATGGTTTTTTAGGTTTTTATGGTTTTCAGGGGTTCTCCAGGGTTTTTTACATTTTCATGGATTTTTATGGGGGTTTTGGAATTTTTATGGGGGTTTTTAGGGCTTTTAGAGGTTTTAGGGTTTTTAGGTGTTTTTAGGGTTTTTTTAGGTTCTTTGTGGTTTTCATGATTTTTTGTGTCTTTTCTGTTTTTAATAGTTTTTAGAGTTTTTAAAGTTTTAAGGGGTTTAAGGGTTTTTAGAGTTTTTATTGGTTTTGTGGTTTTTATGGGGTTTTAAGGTTTTTAGGGGTATTTCAGGGTTTTTAGGGTTTTTTACGTTTTCATGGATTTTTTTGCGGTTTTTATGCTTTTTGTGTTTTTTTTTGTTTTTATATTTTTTTTGGGATTTGGAGGGTTTTGAGGTTTTCAAGGGTTTTAATGTTTTTAGGGGTTTTTAGGGTTTTAGGGTTTTTAGGGTTGTTATGGTTTTCTGGGGCTTTTGAAGGTTATAAGGTTTTTATAGTTTTTTTATATTGTTGGGTTTTTAAAGTTTTTATTAGTTTTTTAGGGATTCTATGGGTTTTTACGATTTTTAAGGATTTTAGGGGTTTTATGGTTTTCAGGGGGTTTTCAGATTTTCAGGGCATTCACGTTTTAATGGATTTTTATGTATTTTTTTTGATCTTTGTGGGTTTTTGGGTTTTTAGGGGTCTAAGGGATTTTGAGGGTTTTTTTGGCATGCAAGTGATTTTGAGGGTTTTTAGTGCTTTTCCAGGGTTTTAGGGTTTTTAATGTTTTTAAGGCCTTTAGGGTTTTTAGGGCTTTTTTGAGTTTTTTAGGGTTTAAAGGTTTTTTAGAGTATTTAAAGTTTTTTGGGGGGTTTAACATTTTTTAGATTTTTAGTGCTATTTTAGGTTTTTATGGGTTTTTAGAGGTTTTTTAGGATTTTAGGTGTTTTTATGGTTTTTTGGGGGTTTGACAATTCATGGGGTTTTAAGGTCTTTAGGGATTTTCAGGGTTTTCAGGGTCTTTTCGAAATTTTAGGGTTTTTTTAGTTTGTTAGTTTTTTTAAATATTTTTAGAGTTTTTTAAGGTTTTTAGGGCTTAAAGTGTTTTTAGAATTTTTTTGTGGGTTTTTAGGGCTCTGATGGGTTTTTAGGGTTTTTAAAGGTTTTTAGGGGTTTTATAGTTTTGAGGGGGGTTTTAGGGTTTTTTAGGTTTTTTACCTTTTCATGGATTTTTAGGTGTTTTTATGATTTTTATGGGTTTTGGGGATTTTTAGGTTTTTTAGGAGTTTTGTATTTCTCAAGGGTTTTTGGGTTTTAGGGTTTTTCAGGGAGTTTTTTTTATCTTTTTTGGTTTTTAGGGTTTTTTTGAGCTTTTTAATTTTTTTTGGGGTGTTAAGGGTTTTTAGAGTTTTTATGGGGTTTTTAGGGTTTTTAGGTTTTTAAGGTTTTTATGGGTTTTATGGTTTTTAGGGTTTTTTCAGGGTTTTTAGGGGTTTTTATGGTTTTCAGGGTTTTTCAGGGTTTTTAGGGGTTTTTATGGTTTTCAAGTGTTTTTCAATGTTTTTTTCAATGTTTTTAGGGATTTTTATTGTTTCATGGATTCCTAGGGGGTTTAGGATTTTAATGGGTTTTTAGGTTTTTAGGGTTTTTGGTGAATTTGAGGTTTTTATGGGTTTTTAGGGGTTTTCATGGTTTTTAGGGTTTGGGGGTTTTATGGTTTTTTTTATTTTTTAGGGGTTTTAAGATCTTTTAGTTTTTATTGTTTTTAGGGGTTTTACAAATTTTTAGAGTTTCTTGAGTTTTTTAGGGTTTTATGGGTTTTTAGGGTGATTTAAGGTTTTTAGGGGTTTTGTGGTTTTATGGGGGTTTTCAGGGTTTTTAGGGTTTTTTATTTTTTCATGGTTTTTTAGTATTTTTTAGGATTTTTTGGGATTTTGAGGGTTTTTAGTGTTTTTAGGGATTTTGGGGTTTTTTAGGTGTTTTCAGGGTTTTTTTGATCTTTTGGGGTTTTAGGGTATTTTTTAGTTCTTTAGAGTTTTTATATTTTTTTAATGTTTTTAGAGGTTTTAAGGGTTTTGGAGTTTTACTAGACTTTTAGGGTTTTTATAGGTTTTTAGAGTATTTAAGGTTTTTAGGAGTTTTTATGGTTTTAAGGGGTTTTCAGGGTTTTCTAAATTTTCATAGATTTTTAGGGTTTTTGTGTGTTTCAGGGTTTTTTAGGATTTTTTGGGTTTTTAGCGTCTTTTTGGGTTTTTAGGGTATTTTTGAGTTTTTAGGGTTTTAAAGGTTTGTTAGAGTTTTTTAAAATTTTATTGGTTTTAATGGTTTTTATAGGTTTCAATAGTTTTTAGTGTTTTATGGGTTTTTATGGGTTTTAGGGGTTTTTAAAGGTTTTTATGGTTTTCAGAGGTTTTTTAGGGTTTTTAGTATTTTTATGTTTTCTTGGATTTTTAGAGTTTTTTTATGAAATTTATGGTTTTCTGGGTTTTTAAGGGTTTTTAGGAATTTTTAGTTTTTTAGAGTTTTTTGGGTTTTTAGTGTGTTTTTGGATTTTTAGGGTTTTTAGAGTTTTTTAACATATTTAAGGGTTTTAAGGTTTTTTGGATTTATTGTTGGTTTTTTAGACTTTATAGGGGTTTTATGGGTTTTTAAGGTTTTTAGGGGTTTTTTAGGGTATTTAGGGTTTTTACATTTTCATAGATTTTTAGGGTTTTTTTAGGATTTCTATGGTTTTTAGGGTTTTTAAGGATTTTTATGCGTTTTTAAGGTTTTTAATGTCTTTTGAATTTTTACGTTTTTTTTATGTTTTAAGGGTTTTAAGGTTTTTAGAGTTTTTTTTAACATTTTTAGGGCTTTAAAGGGTTTAGAGTTTTTAGTGTTTTTTTAGGGTTTTTCGGGTTTTTAAGTTTTTTTGTGTTTTTATGTTTTTTAGGGGGTTTTCCGAGTTTTTATTGTTTTTTATATTTTGATGGATTTTTAGGAGTTTTGGGACTTTTATGGTTTTAGGGTTTTTAGTGTTTTTATGGGGATTTTAGGGTTTTCAAGGTTTTTAGGGTCATTTTGGGTTTTTAGGGGGGGTGAGTTTTTTAGGGGTTTTAAGGTATTTTAGAGTTTGTAGTGGTTTTAAGGGGTTTTATGGGTTTTAGGGTTTTATGGGTTTTTAATGTTTTTGGGGTTTTTATGTTTTTCAGGGGGTTTCAGGGTTTTTAGGCTTTTTTACGTTTTCATGGATTTTTAGAGGTTTTTTAGGATTTTTATGGTTTTTAGGGTTTTTAGGGGTTTTATATATTTTAAGGGTTTTTATGGTTTTTTAGTGGTTTAAGTGTTTTTCAGGGTTTTAGGGTATTTTTGGTTTTGGTTTTCCTTTTTTTTAGTTTTTTGGGGTATTAATGGGTTTTTAGAGTTTTTTAACATTTTTAGGGGTTTAAAGGGTTTTTAGAGTTTTTAGTTAATTTTTAGTGTTTTATGGGTATTTATGGTTTTTTAATGTTTTTAGGGGTTTTATGGTTTTTAGGACTTTTTTAGTGTTTTTATGGTTTTTTACTTTTTCATGGATTTTTAGGGGTTTTTGAAGATTTTTTTCATTTTTTCGAGTTTTTAGTAGTTTTCAGGGATTTTGAGGGTTTTTCAGGGTTTTAGGGTCTTTTGGGGTTTTAGGGTTTTTTTGAGTTTTTTAACATTTTTAAGGATTTTTAGAGTTTTGAATGGTTTTTATAGTTTTTATGGGTTTTTAGGTGTTTCAAGGTTTTTAGGGGGTTTATGGGTTTCAAGGTTTTTAGGTGTTTTTAGAGTTTTTAGGGTTTTCCATTGTTATTAGGGTCTTTTTTAATATTTAGGGGTTTTTTTGAGTTTTTTTGAGTTTTTTATGTGTTTTAATACTTTTTAGACTTTTGAATGTTTTTAGGGGTTTAATGGTTTTTAGAGTTTTTAGTGGGATTTCAAAGATTTTTTTAGTTTTTTGGGTTTCTTAAGGTTTTAGGTGGTTTTATTATTTCAGGGGGTTTTTAGGGTTTTTTACATTTTCAGGATTTTTGGGGGGGTGTTAGGATTTTTATGGTCTTTAGAGGTTTTTAGTATTTTTAGGGATTTTGAAGGATTTTCCAGGTTTTTAGGTATTTCGGGGTTTTTGGGTTTTTTATGGTTTTTAGAGTATTAATGGTTTTTAGAGTCTCTAGTGGGTTTTTAGGGTTTTTATGGGTTTTTAGGATTTTTAACGTTTTTAGGGGTTTTTGTGATTTTGAGGGGTTTTTCTAGGTTTTTAGGGTTTTTTAAGTTTTCATGGATTTTTAGAGGTTTTTTAGAATTTTTATGGTTCTTAAGGTTTTTAGAGATTTAGGGATTTTGAGGGTATTTTGGGTTTTCATAGGGTTTTAAGGGTTTAGGGTTTTTAAGGTTTCTTAGAGTTTTTAATGTTTTTAAGGGTTTTAAATGTTTTTTGAGTTTTGGGTTGTCTAAGGGTTTTTATGAGTTTTTAGGGTTTTTTTTGTTTTTAGGGGGTTTTCAGTGTTTTTAAGGGTTTTAAAGTTTTGTTATATTTTTTGGGGTTTTTAGGATTTTATGGTTTTTAAGTTTTTATGGATTTTGAGGGTTTTTGGGGGTTCTCAGGGGTTTTTTGGTTTTTTTGGGTTTTTAGGGGGTTTTTTTGAGTTTTTAGGGGTTTAGGGTTTTTAGAGTTGTTTTAGAGTTTTCAGTGGTTTTTTAGGCCTTTTATGGTTTTTAGGGTTTTTTAAGTTTTTAGAGGTTTTTGTGTTATTCAGGGTTTTTGGGTTTTTATGTTTTCATGGATTTATAGGGGTTTTAGGGTTTTTGATGGGTTTTTAGGGGTTTCTAGGGTTTTTAGAGATTTTCAGGGTTTTTAGGGTCTCTTTCTATTTTTTAGATTTTTTTGAGTTTTTTAAGGTTTTTTATAATTTTTTAACGTTTTTAGGGAGTTTAAGGTTTTTTGAGTTCTTAGTGGGTGTTTAGGTTTTTTATGGGTTTTTAGCGTTTTTAATATTTTTAGGGCTTTTATTATTTTCAATGGTTTTTACAGGTTTTTATGTTTTCATGGAATTTAGGGTTTTAGGATTTTTATGGTTTAAGGGTTTTTTCATGCTTTTAGAGATTTTGAGGGTTTTTTGGGTTTTGTAGGGTTTTTTTGAGTTTTTTTGTGGTTTTAATGTTTTTAAAGTTTTTTAATTTTTTTAGGGGCTTTAACAGGGTTTAGATCTTTTAGTTGTTTAAGTTTTTTTTGGGTTTTCAGGATTTTCTAATATTTTTAGGGGTTTTATGGTTTTTAGGGGGTTTTCAAGATTTTTAGTGTTTTTTATGTTTTCGTGGATTTTTATGTGTTTTTAGGATTTTTATGGGTTTTATGTGTTTTTTTGGGTTTTTAGGGATTTTGAGGGTTTTTTAGGGTTTTCTTGGGTTTTAGGGTCTTTTTCATTTTAGGTTTCTTTTGTTTTTTTGGGTTTTTAAGGTTTTTTAGAGTTCTTTAACATTTTTAGGGGTTTTGAGGGTTTTTAGAGTTTTTAGTGGGTTGTTTGTGTTTTTAGGGTTTTTTATGATTTTAAATGGTTTTTATGGTTTTTTACATTTTCATGGATTTTTAGAGGTTTTTTACATTTTTTAGTTTTTAGGGTTTTGAGTGATTTTGAGCATTTTTAGTTGTTTTCTAGGATTTTTAGGGTTTTGGGTTTTTGAGGTGTTTTAGGGCCTTTTGGGATTTTAGGGGGTTTTTTTGAGTTTTTTAGTTTTGTTAGAGTTTTTTAACATCTTTAGGGGGTCCAAAGTTCTTTTAGAGTTTTTAGTGGTTTTTTAGGTTTTTATGGGTTTTAAGGGTTTTTATGGGTTTTTATGGGTTTTTATGGGTTTTCAAGGTTTTTAGGTGTTTTATGGTTTACGGGGGGTTTTCATGGTTTTTATAGTTTTTAACATTTTCATGGATATTATGTGTTTTTACGATTTTTATGGGTTTTAGGGTTTTCTAAGGATTTTAGTGGTTTTTGAGGGGGGTTAGGGTTTTTTATGGGGTTTTATCATTTTTTAGGTTTTTTAGGGGTTTTTGGGGTTTTTTTTTGAGTTTTTTGGGGTTTTAAGGTATTTTAGAGTTTTTTAATGTTTTTAGGGATTTAAAAGGTTTTTAGTGGGTTTTAAGGTATTTTAGATTTTTTTGGATATTTATGGTTTTTAAGGTTTTTAGGGATTTAGGGATTTTGAGGGTTTTATGGGTTTTCATAGGGTTTTTTAGTTTTTTGGGGTTTTCAGGGTTTTTATGATCTTTTGGGTTTTTATGGGTTTTTTAAGTTTTTTAGGGTTTTTAAGGTTTCTTAGAGTTTTTAATGTTTTTAAGGGTTTTAAATGTTTTTTGGGTTTTGGGTTGTCTAAGGATTTTTATGAGTTTTTAGGGTTTTTAAAGATTTTTAGGGGTTTTTTTGGTTTTTAGGGGGTTTTAAGTGTTTTTAGGGTTTTAAAAGTTTTGTTATATTTTTTGGGGTTTTTTAGGATTTTATGGTTTTTAGGATTTTTGCAGATTTTGAGGGTTTTTAGCGGTTTTAGGCTTTTTATGGAATTTTTAAGTTTTTTAAGTTTTTAGAGGTTTTTGTGGTATTCAGGGTTTTAGGGTTTTTTATGTTTTCAAGGATTTCTAGGGTTTTTTAGGATTTTTATGGTTTTTAGGGCTTTTGATGAGTTTTTATGGGTTTTTAGGGATTTTCAGTGTTTTTAGGGTCTCTTTCGGTTTTTTATATTTTTTTAAGTTTTTTAAGGTTTTTTATATTTTTTTAACATTTTTAGGGAGTTCAAGGGTTTATAGAGTTTTTAGTGGGTGTTTAGGTTTTTTATGTGTTTTTAGGGTTTTTAATATTTTTAGGGGTTTTATTATTTTCAATGTTTTTTACAGGTTTTTATGTTTTCCTGGATTTTTGGGTTATTTTAGGATTTTTATGGTTTTAGGGTTTTTTCATGCTTTTAGATATTTTGAGGGTTTTTTGTGTTTTGTAGGTCTTTTTTGAGTTTTTTGGGGTTTAAAGGTTTCTAAAGTTTTTTAATGATTTTAGGGGCTTTAACGGGGTTTAAATCTTTTAGTGGTTTAAGTTTTTTATGGGTTTTAGGATTTTTTTAACGTTTTTAGGGGTTTTATGGTTTTTAGGGTGTTTTCATGGTTTTTAGTGTTTTTTATGTTTTTGTGGATTTTTAGGTGTTTTAGGATTTTTATGGTTTTTATGCGTTTTTGGGTTTTTCGGGATTTTGAGGATTTTTTTAGGGTTTTCATGGGCTTTTAGGTCTTTTAGGGTTTTCATTGTTTTTAGGGTCTTTTTCATATTAGGTTTTTTTAGTTTTTTTGGGTTTTTAAAGTTTTTTAGAGTTCTTTAACATTTTTAGGGGTTTTGAGGGATTTTAGAGTTTTTAGTGGGTTGTAAGGGTTTTTAGGGGTTTTTATGATTTTAATGGGTTTTTATGATTTTTTACATTGTCATGGATTTTTAGGGGTTTTTAGATTTTTTAGTTTTTAGGGTTTTCAGTGATTTTGAGCATGTTAAATTGTTTTCAAGGATTTTTAGGGTTTTGGGTTTTTGAGTGGTTTTAGGGCCATTTTGGGATTTTAGGGGGGGGGGTTGAGTTTTTTAGTTTTGTTATATTTTTTTAACATCTTTAGGGGGTTTAAAGGGATTTTAAAGTTTTTAGTCGGTTTTTAGGTTTTTAGGTGTTTTATTGTTTTCAGGGGTTTTTTATGGTTTTTCTACGTTTTCATTGATATTATGTGTTTTTACAATTTTTAAGGGTTTTAGGTTTTTCTATGGATTTTAGAGATTTTGAGGGGGGGGGGGGTTAGGGTTTTTAGGGGATTTTAGCATTTTTAAGGGTTTTTAGGGTCTTTTGGGTTTTTTGTTTTTTTTTTTTGAGTTTTTTGGGGCTTTAAGGTATTTTAGAGTTTTTTTCATGTTTTTAGGGATTTAAAGGGTTTTTAGTGGGCTTTAATGTTTTTTAATTTTTTAGGGGTTTTATGGTTTTTAGGGGTTTCTAAGTTATTTTAGGGTTATTTAATTTTTCATGGATTTTAGGGGTTTTAGGATTTTTATGGTTTCTGAAGATTTTTTAGGGGTTTTAGGGATGTTTCTAGGGTTTTTCATGGGTCTTTAGGGTTTTTATGGTGTTTTTAGGGGTTTTTTGATTTTTAGGTGTTTTAAGTTTTTTAAATTTTTTTATCGTTTTAGGGGTTTTAATGGTTTTTAGACTTCTTAGTGGGTTTTATGGGTTTTTAGTTTTTTTTACGGTTTTTAGGGGGTTTTATGGTTTTCAAGGGCTTTTTAGGGCTTTTAGGGTTTTTTAAATTTTCATTGATTTTAAGGGTTTTTTAAGGATTTTTATGGTTTTTAGGGGTTTTTAGGGTTTTTAGGTATTTTTTCAGTTTTTAGGATTCATATGGGGTTTTTTGGGTTTTAAAGGTTTTCAGGGTTTTGTTTTGGTCGTTTTAGGTTTTTAGAGTTTTTTTGATAATTTTCGGGGTTTAAAGTTTTTTTAGAGTTTTTAACGTTTTGAGGGGTTTAAAGCGTTTTTTAGTTTTTAATGGGTTTTTTGGGTTTTTATGATTTTTAGGGGTTTTAGGGGTTTTAGGGGTTTTAGGGGTTTTATGGTTTTCAAGGGGTTTTTAGGTTTTTTATCATTTTCATTGAATTTTAGGGTTTTTTAGGTTTTTTATGGTTTTTAGTTCTTTTTAAGGTTTTTAAAGATTTTGAGGGGTTTTAGGGTTTTTCAGGGGGGGGGATTGGGGTTTTAAGGGTGTTCCGGGGTTTTTAGGGTCTTTTAGGGTTTTTAGGGTTTTTTCCAGTTTTTGAGGTTTTTAGTGTTTTTTACATTTTAAGAGGGTTTGAGGTTTTTTTTAGTTTTTAGGGTTTTTATGAGTTTTTAGGGTTTTCTTCGGTTTTTTGGGGTTTTATGGTTTTTAGGGGTTTTAAGGGTTTTTTGAGTTTTTTACATTTTTAGAGATTTTTAGGGGGTTTTAGGATTTTTATGGGTTTTTTGGATTTTTTTGGGTTTTTTAAGGTTTTTAGAGTTTTTTAACATTTTTAGGGGTTTAAATGATTTTTAGATTTTTTTGGTGGGTTTTTAGGGGTTTAATGGTTTTTTAAGGGTTTTTAGGTTTTTAGGTGTTTTTATGGTTTTCATGTGTTTTTCAGAGTGTTTAGGGTTTTTTATGTTTTCATGGATTTTAGGGGGGTTTTAGGATTTTTATGGTTTTTAGGGTTTTTTATGGTTTTTAGGTATTTTGAGGGTTTTTAGTGTTTTTCAGGGTTTTTAGGGTCTTTTTGTGTTTTTCATGTTTTTTTTTTATTTTTTCAAGGGTTTTAAGGTTTTTCAGTGTTTTTTAATGTTTTTAGCGATTTTAAGGGGTTTTTGATTTTTTTAGGGGTTTTATGGTTTTTTTAAGGTGTTTAGGGGTTTTTCTGGTTTTTAGGGGACGATGCTTAAGAACTTACATTGGTCGAGAGGATGGGAGGTCAGGCTTATCACACCCTTTTGGGGGAGTTATTTCCAACTCTGAGACTCTCTTATAGATTTAAGATATGTTCATGAATCCTTCATTAATTCCCAAGTACGAGTGGGTCATCCCAAATTAGCAATCATTTATTAGCATTTGTGGAATTCAGAATCATCTCTATGTATATGAGGTTCTTCATTGATGGAGATATTTGTATGTATCTAAGGTTCTCCGTCAAGGGTATCCTTTTAACACCCTAAAAACCTAAAAACCCATTTACACCCTAAAAAAACTGAAAAATCCCAAAACCCTTAAACCCCCCCCCCTAAAAGCATTAAAAAGCTCTAAATAACCATAAAAACCCTAAAAAACTCAAAAGGACCCTAAAGCCCAAAAAACCCTAAAATACCCTAAAAACCCTAAAACCCCTTAAAACCCCTAAAAACCTTAAAAACCCCGAAAACTGAAAAAAGCCCTAAAAACTATAAAAACCCTTAAAATACCAAAAAATGTTAGAAAACTCTAAAAACCTTGAAAACCCGAAAAAAACTCAAAAAACCCTAAAAACCCTAACACCTCTCAAAATCCCTAAAAACCCTAAAAAATTCTAAAAACCATAATAACCTAAAAAATCCATAAAAATCCACGAAAACAGAAAAAAACGTAAAAACCCAGAAAAACCTTAAAAAACCTAAAAACCCCTAAAACCCTAAAAACCCACTAAAACTCTAAAAACCTATAAAACCCCTAAAAATGTTAAAAATATCTATAAAACCTTAAAAACCCTAAAAAAACACTACAAACCCCAAAAGACCCTAAAAACCCTAAAACCATTAAAAAACCCCCAAAACCCTCAAAATCCATAAAAAATCTAAAAACTCAAAAAAAACCCAAAATACCCAAAAGACCCTAAAAATCCTGAAAAAACCAAAAAATCCTAAAAACCCTTAAAAACCCCACAAAATCCCTAAAAAGTTTAAAACACCCTAAAAACCATAAAAAGCCTAAAAAACCCATAAAAATTCATGATAACATAAAAACCCAATAAAACCCCCTAAAACGTTAAAAAACTCAAAAAACCTTAAAATCCTAAAAAATACAGAAAATACTCTAAAAACCACAAAAACCCTAAACAACCACTAAAATCCATGGAAACCTAAAAATCCCTAAAATTTCTTTATAATAATTTGGGGGGGTCGGGAATAGCCCGACCCTCGCATCTTCTTTGCCTAAAAAATCCTAAAAACCAACTAAAAACAAACCGCCCCCGAAAAACCATTAAAAACCCTAAAAATCACTAAAAACTCTAAAAACCCTTAACACCCCTAAAAATGCTAAAAAACTCTAAAAAACCATTAAAAACCTAAAAAAATAAAAAAACCCTGAAACCCATAAAAGACCCTAAAATCCAACATAAACCCTAAAAACCACTGAAAACCCTAAAACCCCTAAAAAAATAAAAAACCTAAAAAACCTCTAAAAATCCATGAAAACGTAAAAGACCCAAAAAACCCTGAAAACCACTTGAAAACCATAAAACCCCTAAAAATATTAAAAACCCAAAAATCTCATACATACCCTAAAACCCCACTAAAAACTCTAAAAACCCTAAAACCCCTAAAAACTTTGAAAACTATAAAAAACCATAAAAACCCAAAAGACCCTAAAAACCCTAATACACACTAAAACCCTAAAAACCCCTGAAAACCCCTAAAAATATTCAAAATCCCTAAAAACCCTAAAAAACCGTCAAAACCATAAAAATCCTAAAATTCCCCTAAAAATCAGTGTAAACTTCTAAACCATAAAAACTCTTAAAAACCCATGAAAACCATAAAAACGCCAAAAACCATAAAAACGCCAAAAACCATAAAAAACCTAAAAAAATTAAAACCCTAAAAACCATTGAAAACTCTAAAAACCCTTAAAGTGACTAAAAACATTAAAAACTCTAAAAACCATAAAACACTAAAAACTTAAAAAAACTTAAAAAAACCCAAAAATCTCCTGAAAACCATAAAAACCTTGAAAACCCCCCAAAATATAAAAACCCCCTCAAACCGCTCAAAAATTTAAAAACCCTCAAAATCCATAAAAATGTTAAAAAACTATAAATACCTTAAGAACCCTAAAAAACTCAAAAAAACCCTAAAAACCCAAAAAACACTAAAAACCATAAACCCCCTGAAAACCTCTAAAAACACTAAAAAACCATAAAAACTATAAAAAACCTAAAAACCAAAAAAACATAAAAACCCATAAAAATTCATGAAAATGCCGAAAACCCTAAAAATCGTATAAACCCCTAAAAACCTTAAAAATCTTAGAGACCCATAAAAACAATAAAAACCATAAAACCCGCCAAAAACTCTAAAAACCTTTAAACCCCTAAAAACATTAAAAATCTCAAAAAACCTTAAAAACCTGAAAAAACTAAAAAACCCTAAAACCCCCAGAAGTCCCTAAAAATCCTCAAAAACCCTAAATCCCCTAAAGAGCATAAAAATCCTAACAAATCCCTAAAAACACATGAAAACGTAAAAATCCTTGAAAACTGTGAAAAAAACCTAAAAACCATAAAACCCCTCCGTAACTTAAAAATCCTAAAAACCCAAAAAAATCCAAAAAACCACTAAAAACACTAAAACCGCTAAAAACCCTTTAATACCCAAGAAACCTTAAAAAATTAAAAACTTAAAAAACTTAAAAAACACCTAAAAACACAAAAAGACCCTAAAGACCCTGAAAACCCCAAAAAAACCCACAAAATCCCTAAAAGCCCCAAAAAACCTTAAAAACCATTAAAAACCATAATAATCCATAAATGGTAAAAAACCCTAACTTATAAAAATCCTAAAAAGGCACTAACTATTATAAAAACCCTTTAAACCCCTGAAAACATTAAAAAATATAAAAAACCTTTAAAACCCTAAAAAACTCAAAAAACTGTAAACACCCAGGAATAGCTTGGACCCGAGCCTTCCTTTGCCTAAAACCCCTAAAATACCCTAAAAACCCTAAAAACCACGAAAAACCCCTAAAACCCCTCAAAATCCCTAAAACCCCTAAAAACCCTAAATACCTAAAAAAACCCAAAAACCTAAAAAACCCCTCAAAATTCATGAAAACAAAAAAAAACCATAAAACCCCTAAAGACCCACTAAGAACCATAAAAACCTCAAAAAACCATTAAAACCCCAAAAAACCCAAAAAACCCATAAAAACTCTAAAAATTCTTAAAATTCCTAAAAAAGTTTAAAAACTCTAAAAAATCTTAAAAACCCTAAAAAACTCAACAAACCCCCTAAAAACCCAAAAGACCCTAAAAGCCATGAAAAACCCTAAAAACCCCTGAAAACCCCTAAAAATAATAAAAATCCTAAAAATCCCCTAGAAATCCATGAAAACATAAAAAACACTAAAACCCATTGAAAACCATAAAAATCCCTAAAAACCTTTAAATACCCTAAAAACCACAAAACCCTCTAAAAACCCTTAAAACCCATAAAATTTTTAGGAACTCTAAAAAACTGTAAAAACCCTAAAAATATAAAAACCCATAAATACCATAAAAAACCACTAAAAACTCTAAAAACTTTTAAAACCCAAAAATTGTTAAAAATATCTAAAAAATCTTAAAACCCCATAAAACTAAAAATACCTTAAAAACCCTAAAAGACCCTAAAAACCATAAAAATCCTAAAAAACCTAAAAACACATGAAAACATAGAAATCCCTAAAAAGCCTGAAAAACCCCTACAAACCTTAAAAAATCCTAAAAACCCATTAAAATGATAAAAACCACTAAAACCACTAAAACCCCTTTAAACCCCTAAAAACGTTAAAAAACTCTAAAAACTTTAAAAACCCTAAAAAAATCCAAAATGCCCCAAAAACCCAAAAGACACGAAAACCCCTCAAAATCCCTAAAAACCCGCAAAAACCATAAACACCATAAAAATACTAAAAAAACCACTAAAATCAATGAAAATGTAAAAAACCCTAAAAACCCATAAAAACCACTAAAAGTACTAGCAGCTATAAAAACCTTTTAAACCCCAAAAAATGTTTAAAAACTCTAAATAAATTTAAACCCTAAAAAACTCAAAAAACCCGAAAAACCTTGAACAACCCTAAAAACCCCTAAAAACCCCAAAAAACCTCAAAATCCATAAAAACCTTAAAAACCCTAAAAACCATAAAAAACCTAAAAACCCCTAAAAATCCATGAAAACATAAAAAACCCTAAACACCTAGAAAACCCCCCTAAAAATCATAAAACCCCCTAAAACCCCATAAAAACAATAAAAACCCAATAAAAACTCAAAAACCTTTAAACCACAAAAAATGATAAAAATCTCTAAAAAACTAAAAACCCCTAAAAACTCAAAAAAAACACAAAAACCCCAAAAGGCCCTCAAAACCCTAAAGACACTAAAAACCCTAAAAACCATAAAAATCCTTTAAACCCCTACAACACATGAAAACGTAAAAATTCCTAAAAATCCTAAAAACCCCCAAAAAACCATAAAAACCCCTACAAAACTTAAAAAATCCTAAAAACCCACAACACACTAAAAACCACTAAAAACACCAAAAACCTTTAAAACCCCAAAAATGTGAAAATCTCTAAAATCTTTAAAAACCCTAAAAACTCAAAAAAACCCAAAAACTCAAAAAAAAACCCAAAAACCCAAAAAAAGACACGAAAAACTTTGAAAAAAGAATAAAAACCCTTAAAAAATGCTCAAAATCTCTCAAAACCCAAAAAATCCTGAAAACCCAAAAAAATACTAAAAAATCCCTAAAAACCATGAAAACGTAAAAAACTCTAAAAACCCATAAAAACCTAAAATGGCAGTAATAGCTATAAAAACCCTTTATACCCCAAAAAATGTTAAGAAACTTTAAAAAACCTTAAAACCCCTAAAAAAATAAAAAAACCCAAAAAGATACTAAAAAGCCTGAAAACCCTAAAAACCCTAAATAGCCCTAGAAACCCCTAAAAACGACAAAATCCCTAAATACCCTAAAAACCATAAAAATCTTTAAAAACCCATAAAAGTCAATGAAAACATAAAAAAACCCTAAAAACCCTGAAAACACCCTAAAAATCATAAAAACACTAAAACCCCCTCAAAAACATAAAAATCCCCTAAAAAACCATGAAAATGTAAAAACCCCTAAAGACTCAAAAAAAAAACAAATGAAAACCATAAGAACACCTAAAAAACTTTAAAAAATATAAAAATCACATAAAAACCCTAAAAACCATTGAAAATTTAGCAAACCCTTAAACCTCCTAAAAACGTTAAAAACTCTAAAAAACCCTAAAAACTCAAAACACCCAAAAAACCTCAAAAAAACCCTAAAAACCTTAAAGCCCCCTAGAAACCTAAAAACATGAAAACCCCCAAAACCTTAAAAAACCCCTAAAACCACTAAAAACTCTAAAAACCATTAGAATCCCTAAAAGTTCCAAAAGACTCTAAAGAACATTAAAAGCCCTAAAAAAACCCTACTAAAACACTAAAAACCCTTTAAACCCAAAAAAATGTAAAAAAAACTCTAAAAACATTAAAAACCATAAAAAATTCAAAAACAACCTTTAAAATCAAAAAAACCCTAAAACCCCTGAAAAACCCTAAAAACCTTTGAAAAAACCTCAAAATCCATAAAAAACCCCTAAAAAATCCCTAAAAACCATAAAAATCCTCAAACCCCCTAAAAATCCATGAAAATGTAAAAAACACATAAAAAGCCTAAAAATCACTAACAACTATAAAAACTCTTTAAACCCCTAAAAACTTTAAAAAAATCTGAAAAACCATAAACCCTACAAAACTAAAAAAACCCTAAAAACCAAAAAAGACCCTAAAAACAAGAAAAGACCCTAAAAATCCCTAAAAACCCTAAAAATACCTGAAAAACCCTAAAAAACATCAAAATTCCTAAAAACCCTAAAAAACACTAAAAACCATACAAATCCTAAAACCCCAAAAAAATCTAGAAGCCTTTAAAATCCCTAAAAATGCAAAAAATCACTAAAAACGCTAAAAACTCTTAAATACCCTAAAAAATGTAAAAAACTCTAAAAAATTCAAAAATACCTTGAAACCCCAAAAGACTCTAAAAGCCATGAAAACCCCTAAAAACCCCTAAAACCCCTTAAATTCCTCAAAAACAATAAAAACCCTAAAAAACCCCTCAAAATACAAGAAAATGTAAAAAAAAACACTAAAAACACCTGAAAACCATAAAACCCCCTAAAAACATTAAAACCCCCTAAAAACCAATAAAAACCCTAAAAACCCACTAAACACTCTAAAAACCCTTAAAACCCCTAAAAGCATTAAAAAACTCTAAAAAACCTTAAAACCCCTAAAAACAAAAAAAAACCCAAAAAACCCAAAAAAGACCCTAAAATCCCTAAAAACATTCAAAATCCATAAAAACACTAAAAAACCCTCAAAACCATAAAAAAACCTTCAAATCCCCTAAAAATCCCTGAAAACGTAAAAAACACTAAAAACTCTAAAAAACTCCTAAAAACCATAAAACCCACTAAAACATTAAAAGCCTAAAAACCCATAAAAATCCTAAAACCATTGAAAACTCTAAAAACCCTGAAACCCACTAAAATGTTAGAAAACTCTAAAAACCCATAAAAAACTCTAAAAGACCCTAAAAATCCCTAAAAGCCCTAAAAAACTAAAAACCTAAAAAATCCAAAAACCCAAAAAAACCCTAAAAAACCACTAAAAACTCTTAAAACCCTTTAAATGCCTAAAAATGTTAAAAAACACTAAAAACCATAAAACCCTAAAAAAACTCAAAAAATCAAAAAAAAACCCAAAGACCCCAAAAACCTTGAAAAAACCATAAAACCCTAAAACTCCTGAAAACCCTATAAACCTCCAGAATCCATAAAAACCATAAAAAAACCTATAAAAATCCTTGAAACGTAAAAAACCCTAAAAACCCTAAAACCCATAAAAAACTTAAATGACACTAAAACCCCAAAATAAACCCCTAAAAACCCCGTAAAACTCTAAAAACCATTAAAGCCCCTACAAATATTAAAAATATCTAAAAAAATTAAAAACCCCGAAAAAACTCAAAAAAACCTTAAAATCCTAAAAGACCCTAAAACCCTAAGAAAACCTAAAACCCCTAAAAACCCCTCAAAAAACCCAAAAACCCTCACAATCCTTTAAAACCCTAAAAACCTTAAAAACCATAAAAACCATAAAAATCCAAAAAACCCTCTAAAAATACATGAAAACATAAAAATCTCTAAAAACATTGAAAATGCCCTAAAAACCCTGAAAAATACATAAAAACTATAAAACCCCTATAAACCTTAAAAACCCTAGAAATCCATAAAACCCTTTAAAAACTGTGAAAAATTCAAAAAACCTAAAAAACTCAAAATACCCCTAAAAACCCTAAAATCCCTAGAAAAAACCCTCAAAAACCCTCAAAACCCCCAAAAACCATAAAAATCCTAAAAACCCCTAAAAATCCATGAAAATGTAAAAAACCCTAAAAATTCCAAAAAACACTAAAAAACACTAACAATAATAAAAAGCCTTAAAACCCCTAAAAATGCTATAAACTCCAAATAACCTCAAACTCCCTAAAAAACTCAAAAAAAACCCCTAAAACTCCAAAAAGACCCTAAAAATCCTGAAAACAACCTAAAAACCCTTGAAAACCCATATAAAAAACCTCAAAATCACTATAAACCCTGAAAACCCCTAAAAACCAAAACAAATACTAAAAAACCCTTAAAAATCCATGAAAACGTAAAAACCCCTAAAAACCCTGAAAACCTCTAAAAAACATAAAAATCCCTAAAAGCCTTTAAAAACCTAAAAACCTCTAAAAAATCACTAAAAACTATAAAAACCTTTAAAACCCATTAAAATGTTAAAAAACTCTAAAAACCCAAAAAACTCCTAAAATAATCCAAAACCCTAAAGACAAAAAAAGACCCTAAAATACATGGAAAACCCTAAAAACCCCTGAAACCCCTAAAACCCATAAAATCCTTAAAAACCCTAAAAACCCATAATAACCCCAAAAATCCACTAAAAACTCTAAAAACCCTTAAAGCCCCAATAAATGTTAAAAACTCTAAAAAACCTTTAAAACCCTATAAAACATGAAAAAACCCCTAAAACCCCTAGAAAACCCTAAAACCCTTCAAAATCCATAAAAACTCTAAAAACTCCTAAAAACCATAAAAATCTTAAAAATCAACTAAAAATCCATAAAAACATAAGAAACCCTAAAAACTCTAAAAAAGCCCCCAAAACCATAAAAACCCCTAAAAACCTTAAAAAAAATAAAAACCCCATAAAAACCCTAAACCCCATTGAAAAATATGAAAACCCTTAAGCCCCCTAAAAATGTTAAAAAACTCTAAAAAACTAAAAAATCAAAAAGACCCTAAAACCCTAAAACCCCCTAAAAACATTAAAACCCCACAAAAACCCAAATAAATCCTAAAATCCACTAAAAACTCTAAAAACCATTAAAATCCCTAAAAATGTTTAAAAAACTCTTAAAAACCTTAAAACCCCTAAAAACTCAAAAAACCCCTAAAAACCCAAAAAGACTCGGAAACCCTAAAACCCCCCTAAAATCTCTAAAACCCATGAAAAACTCTAAAAACCCTCAAAATCCTTGAAAATCCTAAAAAACCTTAAAACCCACAAAAACCTAAAAAAACCATAAAAATCCATGAAAACGTAAAAAACCATCAAAACCCTGAAACCCCCCAGAATACCATAAAAACCCCTAAAAACCTTAAAAAACCCTTAAAAATCCATAAAACCCTAAAAAACACTATAAACTCTAAAAACCTCTAAAACCTCTAAAAATGTTAAAAATCTCTAAAAATCCTTAAAAACTCTAAAAAACTAAAAAAAATCCGAAAAGACCCCAAAACCCCTAAAAACCATAAAAATCCTAAAACCCCTAAAAACACTTGAAAACGTAAAAAACCCTAAAAACCCAGAAAACCCCCTAAAAACCCTAAAAACCCATAAAAACCTTAAAAAATCCTAAAACCCCATAAAACCCCTAAAAACCCAATAAAAACACTAAACCCCTGAAAACTTTAAAAAACTCCAAAAACTCTAAAACCCTAAAAAACTCAAAAAAACCCCTTAAAACCTAGAAAGACCCTAAAATCCATGAAAACCCCTATAAAATCCTAAAAAAAATCCTAAAAATCCCTAAAAATCCTTAAAAACCTAAAAAAGCAGTAACAACTATAAAAACCCTTAAAACCCCTAAAAACTTTAAAAAGCTCCAAAAAACCTTAAAACCTCTAAAAAACTCAAAAAATCCCAAAAAACCCAAAAAGACCCTAAAAACCCTGAAAGCCCCTAAAACCCCTAAAAACCTGAAAACCCCCTTAAAACCATAAAAAAACCTCAAATCCCTAAAAACCCTAAAAACCCTAAAAAACATAAAAACCAAAAAAATCCTAAAAAACACCTAAAAATCTATGAAAATATAAAAAACCCTAGAAATATTGAAATCCCCCAAAAATCATAAAACCCCATAAAAATATTTAAGAGCCATAAAAAACACTAAAAACTCAAAACCCTTATACCCCCTAAAAAATTTATATCCCACTGATACTGAGCAGCCTCCCCTACCTGCTGGCCTGCCCATAGATGAGACAGGGGACACTCTGGGCCTTGCTGCTCCAGCCTCTAGGGAGCTACTTGCTCCTAGTACTTATTTTGATCCTAAGCATCCTACAACCCATTAAGTTCTAGTCACTGGGTCACCTTCCTGTGATTTCATTTTTGCTGATGGTAATGCGTGCTTGGTCCCAATTCTGGATGCTACCAAGTCGTCCCGGGTCTATTATGCAGAGCAGGTACCCATGCTTTTGGTTCCATCTACGGATCTAATAAATGAGGCACTGTCTCTAACCTCTCCCCCTAACAATGTTGTGGAAAAAGACTCTTCCAGTTGTGGTGATGACATAGTGTTGGAGACACCAGGTGATTTGCAGGGTACCCCTGGAGCCCTGTCTGTTAATGTTCCAGTCATGATAGTTGATCCGGGATATTCTGTGGTTAAGGTGGTACCAACCGAGAGCTCTTCTGAGCATGCTTTGAGTGCAGATTCTTTCACAGTGGCATCTTCAGACAAGGCTGCTAATAGGAAATTTGATGAGACTCCATCCACATAAATAGTATGCACCTTGAACAAATTCAATCCAATGTATGGGGATTTCTCGAGTGACATGAGTGAGGATTCTCAGGACAAAGATGATGGTGATGAGCCTATCACTAGTCCTAATCCCACAGAACAGCCTGAGGACAGACCAAACCGGTGGAAAAGTATATTGATCTGGAACCCATAAAGTAGCCTACTGTCAAGGCCATAAAAAAGGGAAAGAAGGGTAAAGGGAAGGGTAACAACTCCCATTCCAAACCATTCAATGAGGAACTGCCTCTCTCTAGGGGCTGCACACCCCGCTCCCAATGAGGATCATGTTTTGGAATTACCAAGGGCTTGGGAACTCTCCCACGACCGCAACCCGTCGACACTTTCTTCTTTCTAATAAGCCAATGCTCATTGGGATTGCTGAGCCCATGTTGAATTTTTGAAATTGGAAGGGTTTCAACTGGACCCGACTTGGTTACTCCCTTGTTTCTCATAATAGTGAGGACGGTGCTTTAGAAACCTTATGGGTTATGAATCATGATGATGTCCAGGTTCTAACCTATGAGGCGTGCTCTCAAGTTGTCTCCCTCTCAATCCGCTTTCAATCTTCCACTTTAACCCTATCCTTTGTGTATGCATCCTACTTGTGCACTAGGAGGAGGGACCTTTGGAGGAATTTGGTTAAATTAAATGAAAATATAGCCCAAAATTGGATTGTTATTGGTGATTTCAACACTATTTTGAGACCGGATGAGAATATTGGCCCCAAATTCTCTTGTACTATTGTAGAGGATTTATCTTCTTGATTGGATCAATGTAACCTCACTGAAGTACCCATTGTTGGTGCATCTTTTACTTCGGAAAGATTTAATATTAATGGAAGATAGGTGAGTAAGATTGGTAGGTGTTTCTCCCAAATCAGTGACAGGAGTGCCCTATTGGTTATCTCTCTGTTCACCCTTCCCAAGTTCAACTCGGATCACAATCCACTTGTTTTTGATCTTAAGGAAGGAATTACAAGGTCAACCCCTTTTCCCTTTAAATTTAATAATGCTTGGATTACTATTCCTGGATGCAGGGAGGTGGTTATCAATGGTTGGAAGAACACCTTTCAAGGAAGCCCGCATTTTATTATGGCTTCTAATCTTAAGAAGATTAAATGCCTTCTGAAAGAATGGAGAAGGAAATCCTTTTCTTGGATTAATGAAGACATTAAGGCTAATGAATCTCAGCTTTCTCTCTACCAGATTTCCAATCAGTAGTAAAAAAAACCTTCCTAGGATGAGCTACAACTTCATTCCAAGTTGGATGATCTCTTGGCTCTTAAGGAAAAGCTGGAAAAGAGTCAATTTAATGTTACGTGACTCAAGGATGGGGAAAGAAATTACAAATTCTTCCATTGTCTTCACATGTAGAAAAGGAAAAAGAATAACCTAAATTCCATCCGCGTCAATTATTCCGCTTTCACATTTGCGAATGACATCTCTAATGATATTATGCATTATTTTCAGGCATTGTATAACGAGTATCGTACTGATTCTATTCATCTATCTGACTCAATTTTACCATGTATTGCTGATCACTAAAACAAGGCCTTAACAGATTCCCCCTTTGAAGAGAAAGTCAAATTTGCACTTTTATCTCTATATATGGACAATATAGTGGGTCCGGATAGGTTTAGCAACAATTTTTTCATGTTCTATTGGGATTTCATGCATGTGGAAATCACCAATGCTATCAGGGAATTTTTTCTCTCTCCAGTTCATTATTGTATAGAATAAACTCCAATTTTATTTCTTTGATTCCAAATAAGTAAAATGCCATCGATATAGGGGACTTTCGTCTGGTTTCTATTGGGAACACCATTCCCAAAATTATAATAAAAATTTTGGTCATTAGATTGGGGAAAATTTTAGGGAATCTTGTAACCCCAAATCAATTTGGTTTTTTTCCTAGGAGGAGTATTCAAACCTATCTTTACACATCCTTGGAAAGCATTAACATCAAGAGGAGGGAAACAAATCATGGGAACTTTTCTTTGGAATTAGATATTTTTAAGGCCTTTGATACCATTAAGTGGTGTTTCATCTTCAAAGTTATAAAAAATTATGTATTTTCCAACACTTTCATTAAAATGATCAACACTATTTTCCAACACTTTCATTAGCTGGAGGAAATATTTCTTTGTCTTTGGCAAAGGGGTTTTGGTATCCAGACAACTCCGCATTGCTAGTTCTCTTGGGGTTAAAAGAGGCACTCCCCCATTTATATATTTGGGAGTACCTCTATTTTGGAGGAAGGCCAAAATATTATACCTTGAGGCCATCTCAAATAATATCACTCAGCAACTAGCCAAGTGGAAAGGCAAGTGTTTATCTCAGGCTGGCAGGGTTTTCTTGATTAATTCTATTATTACCTCTATGTTTGTTCATGCATTTTCCATCTATAGATGGCCGACTAGCTTTGTCAAAAATTTATATTCCAAAACTATGAATTTTTCTTGAATGGGATGAATCGGTGAAAGGAAGATGTTCACTATAGCTTAGAAAGATTTCACTAATCCTATTGATATGGGTGGGTTGGGCATTAAGGATCTCAGGAGGTTTAATGATGCTTTGCTAGGAAAGTTCACCTGGAATCTTCTTAATCCACATGATGATGGTATGGACCTTCTTCGTGATAGGATCACCCAAAGACTTTGTGATGGTTTCATCGGTTACATTCCTTCCTCTGTTTAGCCTTCACTTCGATCCTTATATAAGGATGTCATTTCTCATTCAAAATGGGTTGTCTCAAAGCAATCGACTCTGAACTTCTAGACAACCACATGGCTTGAGAGGCCCCTGTCTAAAATTTTGTCTCCTCCCCATGAGTTGAAGGACATGTCTATTGCTACTTTCTTTCAACAGAGTGGGGACTTACATGTATGTCTCCTGAACCACATTGTTTTGCAGATGCAGTGATATATGTTCATGGACAAGGATGCCCTTATTTGGAAGCCAAACTTGGTTTCCCAGTTTAATACACGTGACTTATACTAGATGAAATTCTCTCAAATCATTATTCTTCCATCTTGGCTGTTAAAATTCAGAACACTTATTATTCCACCTGCTCATCAAATGATTCTTTGGAAAATCTGGAGAAATAGGATGCCTCTTCAATAGTAGAAAAAGACAATTGGGTGGAACCTGGTTTCCATGTGCTATCTTTGCTTGCAGTCCAAGGAGAGCATTCTGCATGTTTTCGTTCATTGTAAACATGCAACTGATCTTTGGGCGCATCTGCAACAGAGATTTGGCTTGAAGTGAAGCATACAGGGGGTGGTATGTGACTTCATCTGTAGTCTGGTGGAGCTATAATATAGTGATCATGTACAAAACCTGCTACTTTTTGGTGTCACAACCACTGTTTATTATATATGGTTTGCTTGAAACGCGATGTCCTTTAACTACCAACCTTGTTCTTTCCATGGTGGAGTGGTGATGATCCAAAAGGCGATCTAAACGGCATCCCGCGTACAAACAGGTTCGATGGAAAATGATGTTAATGATATGATACTCTTATGTTTACTTGGAGTTCCTGGTAGGAGAAAAAAATCCATAGGTGTTTAAATATTTTATATGGATCCCTCGATTCCATCATGGATAATGGTCAATGTGGATAGTGCGGCGCTTGGAGCACCTGGCCCCTCAGGGTGTGGTGGGGTATTCTGTACCTATAGAGGCTTTGTGGAGGGATACTTTTACCACTTTATCGAAAGTGGATGTGCTTATAAAGTGGAGCTATGGGCTATTATGAAGGCGGTCAAGTTTGCGACCCAATTCGGGTGGAACTTGCTTTGGCTTGGGTCAGACTCGATGCTAACAGTGGGTGCTCTCAAGAAAAAATCAAGGAAAGTCCCCAAGAGACTTCTACCACACTTGATTGAATGTCTCAATCTCTCTTAGGCTCTCACTCTGAATGTCACACATTCCTATAGGGAGGTCAACACAGTGGAAAATGATATGAAGGGCGACCTAAAAACCCATGCTTTTAAACCCTCCTTGTAACTTTTATCTTTATTTTTTAATAAGTTTTGGGGGGCAGGCATGTTTGGCTCTGAGACTACTTCATCCCTAAAAAGGTTAAAAAACTCTAAAAAACCTTAAACCCCTAAAAACCCTAAAAAAACCTAAAAGCCCTAAAAGACCCTAAAACGCTTGAAAAAACCCTAAAACCCTCAAAAATAATAAAAATCCCCAATACCCCTAAAAACCCTAAAAAAACCTAAAATCCCTAAAAGACCCTAAAACGCTTGAAAAAACCCTAAAACCCTCAAAAATAATAAAAATCCCCAATACCCCTAAAAATCCATGAAAATGTAAAAAAGCCTAAAAACCTTGAAAAACATCTAAAACCCATAAAACCCCCTACAAACCTTAAAAAACCCTAAAACCCCATAGAAACCCTAAAACCCTATTAAAAACTCTTAAAACCCTCAAAACCCATAATAATGATAAAAAACTATAAAAGTACTTAAAACCCCAAAAAATACAAAACCCCCGCCCTAAAAACCCAAAAAGACCCTGGAAACCCCAAAAAACCAAAAAACCCCAGAAAACTCCTAAAAACATTCAAAATCCTTAAAACACTAAAGAATCCTCAAAACCCTAAAAACTCTAAAACCCCCACTAAAAACCATAAAAACCCATAAAACCCATAAAAAACCTTAAAACCCATAAAAACCATAAACAACCTAAAAATCCATAAAAACCCAAAAATCCATTGAAAAATCTAAAAACAAAAAAACACTCTAAAAATATTAAAAACTGTAAGAAACCATAAAACCCTAAATAACACAAAAAGACCTTTAAAACCCTAAAACCCTTGAAAACCCCTAGAAACCCTAAACCCCCCCCCCCAAACCATAAAAACCCTAAAAACCTTAAAAAAATGTAACACCCGAGACTTTTATGGGAAATATTATGTTTTTATGTTATATAAATCATCAAAGTAATATTTCACTACACACAACACTAGCTTGGCTTGCTTTACATGCAAACGCGGCCTTCCTTGATAGCTTGCGTCGTACGCAATACCGAGTTTCACTAAACAACGATATGTTATTAAAATATTTTTAAAACTAGCCGTTATGAATAGTAATAACCACTTTTTGAAATTTTATAAATTTTATTTTTCAAAATGGACTTCATTTTTGGATTCGGAATATCGAAATTAGCCTAGGGTGAAATTTTGGTATTTTTCTGAAAACTTTCAATTTTTGATGAATAGTGAAAACACTAGGTTACTATTTAAAAACCGACTTTTTATTTAAATAATTATTTATTTTATTTAAATTTATTTTAGGTCAAAATTTATACATAATACCTATATAATTTCAATGTAATTCATTGGAAAAATTTTATAATAATTTTAGATATATAAAAATTTTATTGAACTTTTCACCGTCTTTTACCCACCTCCTAGGAGAATTTGAAAATTTACATAAAACATAATTTTACCACTTATGTGAGTGGAATTTTAAAAATCCGAGAGACACAGTTGATGTCAGTAAGTAAAATGTGGTTCAATGAGATGAAAATAATTTTTGGTGAATAGTAACTTTTTACTTTTATTTACCACGGTTAAAAGTAAATAGGGTAATTAAGGGTAAAAATGATATTATTATTACCCTAACACATGTCCTAATTCTATTGAATAATTGTAATTCGACCAAAAACAACCTTAGGAATAAAATATGACCATTTAGGCCCACTTGGATTAGATTAGGACATTTATTATTAATTTATTTAAAGAAGGGTGAAAATAGTTAAAATCAAAGTTTAATAAGTAAATAATTTTTAATATAGGGTTATACATAAGATAAATTTGACTATAAATATTCATTAGAAAGATAAAACGATTTACTACATAATGGTATTTTATTTTTAATTTTTATACATTAAATAATTTAATTTATTTATGACACAAAGATGATGTAGTAATTATCTTATTAATGAAATATTGACATAATTGATGTTATAAATACCCAAATAAATGCAATTTGAGACTTTTTATGAATTACACTAATTTTATAGGTTAATATGACATGTTATTATTGATTTAATTAACTTTTTTAGAACTAATCATTCTGTTATGATTTTCACAAAAATCAATTACTAAATAGTGTCAAAATTGACATAAAATAGTTTTTAAAACAATTATTATATTATTAATTGTTATTTTATTCCTAAAAATGTAAGGTTCTATAAAATGACTTAGATAAGTTATATATATTAATAATAAACAACTTGGGGTTTGTTTGGCTTGTTATAGTAAGTTTATTAACCTTGTAGTGTAAGAACACAAAAAGACACGGTAAAAGTAAAGTTATCTAACTTAAACTTACATCTAAATGATAAGGTTAAAATAGTAAACTAAACTTGTCCAAATTCTATTGGATGAGAGGATTTCGACCCATACCCACCTTAGCTTAGAAATAAATCAATTTGGAGCCATTTAAAACCGAATATGGCTTTATAATAAAATAATATTTTTGGTTTTTCCAAAGGTGCCACTCTCCTCCCTTATAAAAGGGCACCTCCTCCCTCTCTTCCTCACACCACTTTGAGCCTTCAAGATTGTCCAAACCCTGCCAAATTCTCTTCTCCACTTCCCTAGAAACATTCTAGAGGTCCTGGTCTTGTTCAAAGACCAATTTTAGTGCCCTAAAGGAGGTCTCAAAGAGGCGCTTCAAAGAAGAGGTAATGTCCGTTACCAATTCTTTCAACTTTATTTCTTCTTGCACTTCTTCTTCTTTAGTTGTTTAATTATGAAGTAATAACATCAGTATCAATCATATACTGATATGTTATTATAAGTATGAAACAATCCTATTTCACCATCTATCCATCCTACGGAAAACGAAATCACCGTGCGTGCGTACGTACGGAATACCGTGTCCACGCCGTGGTGTAATCTATTTTCCACCACCACATTACTTGGATGGGTATAATGGTGTAAATAATAACTATATATGATTATTTTAAAGTGATATTGATTCTGAAATAGTATACATACACTCCAATACAATTCCACGATCATGGGAACGATATCATCGCTCGTGCGTACGTACGGAATACCGTCTCCACGATGTGATGCGACTCATTCTACATGATTTTCATTGAATAATGATTACATAAATGAATTGAGTGAATAAATATGATATATATTACACTAATACCATTCTGAAAATGAGGTATTTATAACCTAAAAAGAAGAATAAGAATTTATTCGACAAAACACGCATAAGAACAAAAAGTAATAAACACCCGAATAACAAGTAGCAATGAAATATTACTAATAATAAGCTAAGAATATGACCATATATGATATCATAAAAATAATTATGATTCTGGAATAAGTCAATAACATTATTTAAAACATTATACAGGAGGTTCGGACACTTACGAAACAAATCGGACCTAAGGTAAGGGAAATATCACAATCTCATTTTTATCCGAGATTATTTATACTTTGGAATTTACTGGGGTGTATTTTATCATCCACATCCATGTTTCCTCAATATTTAATATTATTTCCATCCACCTACAATTGTTTAAATCCAATTTTACCCTTCGGTGAGTTTTTAGTAAAAGATATGAAAGGAATCTTTTGTCATTTTTCGTACGAGGTACTTTTTGACTTTTCCGACAAAAGTACGAGAATAATGTTTTTTTAACTTATACGGCATGAATGGATTTTTAAAACATTATTTCCAAGAACATTCCTTTACAAGTTTTCAAGTTTATTTTTAATCAACTTCTTTTAGTTTAAAATTGTATGACATGTTAAGAAAGGAAAATGTTTTTGAAGTAGAAATGATATTTTCCTCAAGAATGGAGTTCAGGTGTTTTATCAAAATTATTTTCCATCTAAGATAATATAGGGTTCTGTTTCTATCCCTATCATTACATTGATTTGATTATGTTGTGATGGAATTATTTTTATGAATTCCTTTATCTTATATGAATTGTTTTATGATATCACGATGTTTAAGAATCCCATTTTTATTACATGAGTTATGCAATGATGTATGATTTTTTTTTTGATTTTGTGGAACACATAAGAATGGTATCATTATGAGATGGGTGGGACCTATATCTCCCTCCAATGAATTGGGTAAAGATCTTATATCTCATGAGATAGACATGGCTGGAACGGCAGGTTAAACCGTTTTAGTGAAACAGGACTGAAACGATTAGTGAAATCGTTTCAAAAATGGACTTTGTCCACTAAGATAGTCTTGGAAATGAGTCTTGACTAATAAGAAATGATTCTCTATGATTATGTGTGTATGCCACAAAGCTTCATGTTTTCAGTTATGATTATTGTGATTACATTTCACTACCATGATTTATCCCATGTTATGAAATTATGATCTCTTTTGCAGGGTAAGATTTCCAAAATGTTATGTTCTTATGAATATGATGTGATTGATATTTCTTTTGTTTACCCTTACTGAGCATTTGAGCTCACCCTTTTGTATGTTTTCTTTCCTTAGGTCAGGAAGAAAGTTATTAAGTAGGATATGCCAAAAGGGACTCTAGATATGATGAAATAAATGGGAGGCAATGTGGATGCTTTATGAACCAGTTGTTTTTGTTTCCCAGTTTCTAAAGACACTATACCTATACGGTCATTTCATGGTTTTGTTATAAGTTTTAATAAGTGTACTTCAATTTTGAAGTACTAACAATGTATGTAAAGTATGAGTCATTATAGTTGGTATCAGAGGAAAGGTATAGTCAACCTTTGGAAACTAGGATGTGAAAGCCTTAGTAAGAACCCTAAGGATAAGTCTAAGCATAGAACACAATCTTAGTGTTTTAGAAATGGCCATGAATAACCTAGGATAAGACCTTAAGTGTGAAATTTTATTCTTGATTATGTGTTTTTCCTATTATAATTAGTGTTTCTCACACTATTCTTCTTGGTTTTAGTCAATGGCTGGAACCCGAAGGAACCGTGTTAATGCGGAATACGACGGGCAATGCAATGATTGTCCCCCTAAGCAACCAAACGTTATGGGAGCTGGAATGAAAAATCTTGTAGCCATGCTCACACAACTTTCTCAAGCTATGAATCATGCATGACTTCCAAACGAGCAAAGGAAGGAGCAACATTCTGTTGAATCCTTCATGAGACAGCGTCCACCTTCATTCAGCGGGTCTACTGATCCATTAGATGCTGAACAATGGATCAGTACTACTGAAAAGATATTTTCAATTCTTCAATGTTTTGAACATGATAATGTCATCTTGGTAGTGTATCGTTTGGAAGGTGATGCTGATCAATGGTGGAATCTAATCAAGAATACGAGGCCAAGAGATGAAATTGAGTCCATGGAATGGGACGACTTCAAGAACTTATTTTTCAATAAGTACTTCCCTCGTATTATCTGAACAAAGATGGAGAAGGAGTTTCTTGAACTAAAGAAAAATTATGATGAATCTGTTGGTACCTTTGAAGGAAATTTTACAAGACTTTCAAGGTACGCTTCTGGTATTATTATCCAACCTGAGAGTAAGATCGATCGATTCTTTAGTGGCTTAAAACCAAGTCTTAGAAGGGAGTTAGCCATAAGGGACTTCAATAGCTATGAGGAAATCGTTCGATGTGCTCTCAAAGTTGAGATGGAGATTGGAGTAACTCATCAGTCATATGGGTTTGATAAGAAGAGGAAAATTGAATTCAAAGGAAAATCTAAAGAGCACACTTAAAAGAAGATGAGTTTTCCCTTATGCTCAAAGTGTGGAAAGAAACATGGAGGGAGTTGTCTTAAAGGGACAAGTAAATATTTCAAATGTGGAAACGAAGTTCATCATGCATTTGAATGTCGCAATGATGGGAATAAGATGTCTAGTGATGCGAACAATGAAAAGGATACACAGAGTGCACCTCCTACACTTCAATGTTACAAGTACAAGGAAATGGGGCATTATGCCAATCAATGCCCTAATCCAAGGGTTGTTGATGATGATTGACATCAAAAAACTCTTTAGGCTAAAGATAAAGGAAAGTCACATGCAATTTCTATCAGCGATGTGGAGTACGATAACGAAGTGGTGAAAGGTACACTTACCATACACTCTAAAGTAGAAAATGTTTTATTTGATTCTGGATCCACCCACTCCTTTATTTCTGAAGAATTTTCTAAGGGTATCACCGTATTACCTCAACAATTAGATGTTGAGTTAGCTGTTACAACCCCTAATGGCACAACAGTCGCATCAAAAGTTTATAATTCTTCTCCGATTGATGTTTGTGGGAAAGTGATTCCTACAAATCTTGTGATCCTCCCTATAGTGGAATTTGATGTGATTCTTGGCATGAATTGGCTTTCTCTATATGGAGCTCATATCAATTTCCAAATAAGGGAAGTCACATTTCATATTCCAGATCAATCTTTGATCATCTATCGATGCAAGGATGAACATAATCTTCCAGTGGAAATTTCTTCCATCTTATGGGTATTGATTCCACTAAATGAAAGTTATTTATCTCAAATGGTTGTTGAGAAACTCATGATTAAGAATATGCCCATTGTACGGGAGTTTGATGATGTCTTTCCGGAGGAATTGTCGGGTCTTCCACCAAATCGTGAAGTTGAGTTTTCAATAGAACTCATACCAGGTGCTTTACCTATTTCAAAGAAACCTTATAGAATGGCCCCAATTGAGTTGCAGGAATTGAAGAAGAAACTCCAAGAGAATTTTGATAAGGGATTCATACGCCCTAGTGCGTCACCTTGGGGATCACCTGTTTTGTTTGTTAAGAAGAAAGATGGATCAATGAGACTCTGCATTGATTATTGAGAACTTAACAAGATCACTATCAAGAACAAATATCCTCTCCCGCGCATTGATGAATTATTTGACCAACTACGCGGAGCTCAATACTTTTCCAAGATTGATCTTCATTCAGGGTATCATCAATTAAGGGTCAAAAGGGAGGATATACCAAAGAAGACCTTCCGTACAAGGTATGGACACTATGAATTTATAGTGATGCCATTTGGTCTTACTAATGCCCCTGCTATCTTCATGGATCTGATGAATAGAGTCTTTAGAGACTATCTTGATCAGTTTGTGGTAGTCTTTATAGACGATATTCTTGTATATTCAAAGAGCAAGGAAGAACATGAAGATCACTTGAGAATTATATTGAAGACCCTGAGAAAGGAGAATCTTTATGCCAAATTTACCAAGTGTGAATTTTGGCTTCAAAAAGTTGCATTTTTGGGTCACATAATCTCAAAAGAGGGGATATCTGTGGATCCAGCAAAAATAGAGGTTATCGAAAGATGGTTGAGACCAACAACAGTAACTGAGATCCGAAGTTTTCTTGGTTTGGCTGGATATTATTGACGTTTTGTGAAATATTTTTCACGATTATCTAATCCACTCACCAGGTTGACTCGGAAAGGAGTTAAGTTTGTTTGGACGGAGGAATGTGAAGAGAATTTCAAGGAGTTGAAAAGAAGGTTATCCAGTGCACCTGTTCTCACACTACCTTGTAGTGGAGAAAGGTTTGTGATCTACAGTGATGCATCCAAGAAGGGATTGGGGTGTGTTCTTATGCAAAATGATATGGTGATAGCTTATGCCTCACGGCAGTTGAAAATCCATGAGCAAAATTACCCAACTCATGATTTGGAGTTATCTGCGGTAATCTTTGCATTAAAGATTTGGAGGCATTATCTTTATGGAGAAAGGTAAAGTTTAAAGTATATTTTCACACAAAAGGAGCTGAATATGTGCCAAAGAAGATGGTTGGAGCTGATTAAGGATTACGACTGCTCAATTCATTACCACCCTGGGAAAGCAAACAAGGTGGCAGATGCATTAAGTCGACAAGACCATGTTAGCTTATCCATGATGAGGATCACAAAAGATCCAATATTTATGGATTTACAAAGGATGAAGCTTGGAATTATAATTAAAGGGGAAAATCGTATCTTTCTCAAATGAATGTTCAACCATCTATACATGTGAAGATTAAAGAGGCACAGAAAGAAGATGTAGAGTTAAAAAAGAAGGTGTGAAATGTTCCTGAATTCAACCTTGATTGTGATGGGATAATAAAGTTCAGGAATCGTGTTTGTGTTCTTCCCATCCCTGAATTAAAGAAGGAGCTGCTAGATGAGGCTCATAGTTCTTCATTCTCTATTCATCCTGGAAGCACGAAGATGTATAGGGACCTGAAAGAGTACTTCTGGTGGGATGGCATGAAAAAAGATGTTGCTGAATATGTCTCTCGATGCTTGGTTTGTCAGCAAGTTAAAGATGAGAGACAAAAGTCTAAGGGGATGTTACAACCATTACCCATACCCGAATGGAAATGAGAAAACATCACTATTGACTTTGTCACAGGACTTCCTAAAACATCCAAAGGCAATAATGATATTTGGGTCATAGTTGATCGTCTTACAAAGTCTACACACTTCATTGCAATTAGAGAGGATTTCTCTCTGGATCAGCTTTCCAGGATATATGTAAAGGAAGTGGTAAGATTGCATGGAGTACCACTTTCTATTATATCTGATCGGGATCTGAGGTTTACCTCAAAGTTCTGGCAAAGTCTTCAGCATACTCTGGATACAGAGTTGAGTTTCAGCACTGCTTATCATCCTCAGACAGACGGTTAGTCTGAGAGGACAATTCAAACTCTAGAAGATATGTTTAGAGCTTGCTCTATAGATTTCAAAGGTGGTTGGGATCAACACCTACCTTTAGTGGAATTTTCTTATAATAATAGATTTCAATCCAGTATTCAGATGGATCCTTATGAAGCTCTCTATGGAAAGAAATGCAGGACTCCAACTTGCTGGGATGAAGTTGGGGAAAGAAAGCTATTAGGACCTGATCTTGTTGATGAGATGGCAGAAAAGGTCCGATCTATTCAACAACACATAAGAGCAGCTCAGAGTTGACAAAAACGTTATGCCGACAACCGAAGAAAAGAATTAGAGTTTGAAGTGGGTGATAAAGTGTTCTTACGAATACCTCCTTGGAAGAGAGTAATGAGATTTGGAAATAAGGGAAAGCTGAGCCCTAGGTATATCGGTCCTTTCGAAATACTGGATCGTGTTGGGAAGGTAGCTTACCGATTGGCGCTTCCACCGAATCTCTCTCAAGTTCACGATGTGTTCCATGTATCTCTCCTGAGAAAGTACATACCCGATCCTTCACATGTACTCAGCTCAGAAGTAGTACCGCTGGAACAAAATCTTTCTTATGAAGAACAGCCGATAGAGATTCTCGATCGTAGTGAAAAAGTCCTACGAAACAAGACCACTCACTTGGTGAAAGTTTTATGGAGGAACCACCAATTATAAGAAGCTACATGGGAGCTTGAGGATATGATGAGGGAGAGGTATCCTCATCTGTTTGTTACAAAGTGACGAATTTCAAGGGCGAAATTCATAGAATGTAACACCCAAGACTTTTATGGGAAATATTTTGTTTTTATGTTATATAAATCATCAAAGGAATCTTTCATTACACACAACACTAGCTTGGATTGCTTTACACGCAACCGCGTCCTTCCTTGATAGCTTGCGTCGTACGCAATACCGAGTTTCACTAAACAACGATATGCTATTAAAATATTATTAAAACTAGCCGTTATGAATAGTAATAACCACTTTTTAAAATTTTATAAATTTAATTTTTCAAAATGGACTTCATTTTTGGATTCGGAATATCGAAATTAGCCTAGGGTGAAATTTTGGTATTTTTCTGAAAACTTTCAATTTTTGATGAATAGTGAAAACACTAGGTTACTATTTAAAAACCGAATTTTTATTTAAATAATTATTTATTTTATTTAAATTTATTTTAGGTCAAAATTGATACATAATACCTATATAAGTTCAATGTAATTCATTGGAAAAATTTTATAATAATTTTAGATATATAAAAATTTTATTGAACTTTTCACTGTCTTTTACCCACCTCCTAGGAGAATTTACAAATTTACATAAAACTTAATTTTACCACTTCTGTGAGTGGAATTTCAAAAATCCGAGAGACGCGGTTGATGTCAGTAAGTAAAATGTGGTTCAATGAGATGAAAATAATTTTTGGTGAATAGTAACTTTTTACTTTTATTTACCACAGTTAAAAGTAAATAGGGTAATTAAGGGTAAAAATGTTATTATTATTACCCTAACACATGTCCTAATTCTATTGAATAAGTGTAATTCGACCAAAAAAAACCTTAGGAATAAAATATGACCATTTAGTCCCACTTGGATTAGATTAGGACATTTATTATTAATTTATTTAAAGAAGGGTTAAAATAGTTAAAATCAAAGTTTAATAAGTAAATAATTTTTAATATAGGGTTATAAATAAGATAAATTCGACTATAAATATTCATTAGAAAGATAAAAAGATTTCCTACATAATGGTATTTTATTTGTAATTTTTAGAAATTAAATAATTTAATTTATTTATGACACAAATATGATGCAGTAATTATCTTATTAATGAAATATTGACATAATTGATGTTATAAATACCAAAATAAATGTAATTTGAGACTTTTTATGAATTAAAATAATTTTATAGGTTAATATGACATGTTATTATTGATTTAATTAACTTTTTTCGAACTAATCATTCTGTTATGATTTTCAAAAAAATCAATTACTAAATAGTGTCAAAATTGACATAAAATAGTTTTTAAAAAAATTATTATATTATTAATTGTCATTTTATTCCTAAAAATCTAAGTATCGTCCAAATGACTTAGATAAGGTTATATATATTAATAATAAACAACTTTGGGTTCGTTTGGCTTGTTATAATAAGTTTATTAACCTTATAGTGTAAGAACACAAAAAGACATGGTAAAAGTAAAATTATCTAAATTAAAGTTAAATCTAAATGATAAGGTTAAAATAGTAAAATAAACTTGTCCAAATTCTATTGGATGAGATTATTTCGACCCATACCCACCTTAGATTAGAAATAAATCAATTTGGAGCCATTTAAAACCGAATATGTCTTTATAATAAAATAATATTTTTGGTTTTTCCAAAGGTGCCCCTCTCCTCCCTTATAAAAGGGAACCTCCTCCCTCTCTTCCTCACACCACTTTGAGCCTTAAAGCTCGTCCAACCACTTCCAAATTCTCTTCTCCACTTCCCTAGAAACATCCTAGAGGTCCTGGTATTCTTCAAAGACCAATTTTAGTGCCCTAAAAGGAGGTCTCAAAGTGGCGCTTCAAAGAAGAGGTAATGTCTGTTACCAATTCTTTCAACTTTATTTCTTCTTCTTCTTTAGTTGTTTCATTATGAAGTAATAAAATCAGTATCAATCATATACTGATATGTTATTATAAGTATGAAACAACCCTATTTCACCATCTATCCATCCTACGGAAAACGAAATCACCGCGCGTGCATATGTACGGAATACCGTGTCCACGCCGTGGTGTAATCTATTATCCACCACCACATTACTTGGATGGGTATAATGGTGTAAATAATAACTATATATGATTATTTTAAAGTGATATTGATTCTGAAATAGTATACATACACTCCAATACAATTCCACGATCATGGGAACGATATCATCACTCGTGCGTACGTATGGAATACCGTCTCCACGATGTGATGCGACTCGTTCTACATGATTTTCATTGCATAATGATTACATAAATGAATTGAGTGAATAAATATGATATATATTACACTAATAACATTCTGTAAATGTGGAATTTATAACCTAAAAATAATAATAAGAATTTATTCGACAAAACACGCATAAGAACAAAAAGTAATAAACACCCGAATAACAAGTAGCAATGAAATATTACTAATAATAAGCTAAGAATATGACCATATATGATATCATAAAAATAATTATGATTCTGGAATAAGTCAATAACATTATTTAAATCATTATACAGGAGGTTCGGACACTTACGAAGCAAATCGGACCTAAGGTAAGGGAAATATCACAATCTCATTTTTATCCGAGATTGTTTATACTTTGGAATTTACTGGGGTGTATTTTATCATCCACATCCATGTTTCCTCAATATGTAATATTATTTCCATCCACCTAAAATTTTTTAAATCCAATTTTACCCTTCTGTGAGTTTTTAGTAAAAGATATGAAAGGAATCTTTTGTTGTTTTTCGTACGAGGTACTTGACTTTTCCGAAAAAAGTACGAGAATAATGTTTTTTTAACTTATAAGGGATGAATGGATTTTTAAAACATTATTTCCAAGCAGCTTCCTTTACAAGATTTCAAGTTTATTTTTAATAAACTTCTTTTAGTTTAAAATTGTATGACATGTTAAGAAGGGAAAATGTTTTTGAAGTAGAAAGGATATTTTCCTCAAGAATGGAGTTCAAGTGTTTTATCAAAATTATTTTCCATCTAATATAATATAGGGTTCTGTTTCTATCCATATCATTACATTGATTTGATTATGTTGTGATGGAATTATTTTTATGAATTACTTTATCTTATATGAATTGTTTTATGATATCACGATGTTTAAGAATCCCATTTTTATTACATGGGTTATGCAATGATGTATGATTTTTTTTTGATTTTGTGGCACAAATAAGAATGGTATCATTATGAGATGGGTGGGACCTATATCTCCCTCCAATGCATTGGGTAAAGATCTTATATCTCATGAGATAGACATGGATGGAACGGCAGGTCGAACCGGTTCAGTGAAACAGGACTGAAACGAGGAGTGAACTCGGTTCAAAAATAGACTTTGTCCGCTAAGATAGTCTTGGCAATGAGTCTTGACTAATAAGAAATGATTCTCTATGATTATGTATGTATGCCACAAAGCTTCATGTTTTAAGTTATGATTATTGTGATTACATTTCACTACCATGATTTATCCCATGTTATGAAATTATGATCCTTTTTGCAGGGTAAGATTTCCAAAATGTTATGTTCTTATGAATATGATGTGATTGATATTTCTTTTGTTTACCCTTATTGAGCATTTGAGCTCACCCTTTTGTATGTTTTCTTTCCCCAGGTCAGGAAGAAGGTTATTAAGTAGGATATGCCAAAAGGGACTCTAGATATGCTGAAATAAATGGGAGGCAATGTAGATGCTTTATGAACCAGTTGTTTATGTTTCCCAGTTTCTAAAGACACTATACCTATACGGTCCTTTCATGGTTTTGTTATATGTTTTAATAAGTGTACTTCAATTTTGAAGTACTAACAATGTATGTAAATTATGGGTCGTTATAAAAAACAACCCCCCCCAAACCACTAAATACTCTAAAACACTTAACATCACTAAAAACAATAAAAAAATCTAAAAACCCTTTAAACACCAAAAAAATTCAAAAATACCCTAATAACCCAAAAGGACCCCAAAAACCATGAAAACACCCTAAAAACCCTAAAACCCTGGAAAAACCCTCAAAATCCCTAAAACACTAAAAAACCCTAAATAACCATAAAAATATAAAAAACCTAAAAACCATGAAAAACACTTAATAACCATAAAAACCACTAAAACCCCTAAAAACCTTAAAAAACCATAAAAACCCATAAAAACCCTAAAAACCACTAAAAACTCTAAAACCTTTTACACCCCTAAAAACGTTAAAAATCTCTAGAAAACCTTAAAAACCCTAAACCCCTCAAAACACAAAAACCCTCAAAATCCCTAAAAACCCAAAAAACCATAAAAATCCTAAAACCCCCCAAAAAACAATAGAAACATAAAAATCCCTAAAACCCCTGAAAAAATCCCTAAAAACCATAAAACCCCTACAAACCTTAAAAACCCTAAAACCCATAAAAACACTAAAAACCCACTAAAAACACCAAAAACTTTTTAAACCCCAAAAAACATTAAAAAACTCTAAAAAATTTAAAAACCCAAAAACACTTGAAAAAACCCTAAAAACCCAAAAAACCCCTCAAAATCCCTAAAAACTCCAATAAACCCAAAAACCATAAAAATCCTAAAAGCCCTAAAATTTCAGGAAAATGGAAAAAACTCAAAAAATCCATGAGAACGTAAAAAACCCTAACAACCATAAAAACCCTAAAAAGGACAAACTACTATAAAACCCTTAAAACCCCAAAAAAAGTTAAAAATCTAAAAAACCTTAAAAACCCTAAAAAACTAAAAAAGAAACACTAAAAACCCAGAAGACCCTAAAAACTGTAAAACCCATAAAAATCCTAAAAACCCCTAAAACCCCCTAAACCCCTAAAAACCCTAAAAACCCAAAAAACCCTAAAAACCATAAAAATCCTAAAAACCCCTAAAAATCTATGAAAACAACAAAAATGATGAAAACCCCCTAAAAAATAAAAAACCTTTAAAACCCCTAAAAACTCTAAAAACCCTCAAACCCTTTAAAAAATTTAAAAAACTCTAAAAACCCTTAAAACACGTAAAAACCCAAAAAGACCCTAAAACCCCTGAAAATCCCTCAAAAAAAATAAAAATTCATAAAAACCCCTAAAAATATAGGAAAACATAAAAAATACTTAAAACCCAGAAAAACCCTTGAAAACCATAAAACCCCTTAAAACCTTAAAAAACCCTAAAAACTAAAAAACCCTGAAAAACAACTAAAAACTCTAAAAACCATTAAAACCCCTAAAAATGATAAAAAACTCTAAAAACCTTAAAAACACTAAAAACACAGAAAAGACTTAAAAACTCAAAAGACCCAAAAAACCCTAAAAAACCCAAAAAACCCTAAACACCCCTGAAAAAACCTAAAAAGCTTTAGAATCCCTAAAATCCCTAAAAACCCTCAAAACCATAAAAGTCCTAAAACTCCAATAAAATTCCATTAAAATGTAAAAAACATTAAAGATATTAAAAACCACTTAAAACCATAAAACCCTTTAAAAGCATAAAAAATATAATAACTCAAAAAAACCATAAAAACAATTGAAAACATAAAAAACTCTTAAACCCCCTAAAAATATTAAAAAACTCTAAAAACCCATAAAAACCCTAAAAACTCAAAAAACCCAAAAAACCCTAGAAACCCTAAAACACCCTAAAACCCAAAAAAACCTAAAAATAATGAAAATTCCCCAAAACCCTAAAAACCTAAAAACCAGTAAAAACTTTAAAACCCTTTCAAATCCCTAAAAATTTTAAAAACCCATAAAAACCCAAGATACCCAAAATCCTAAAAACCCTAAAACCCATGAAAAACCCTCAAAATCCTAACAACCCTAAAACCATGAGAAAATAAAAAAAAACCCATTAAAATCAATGAAAACCTAAAAAACCCTTAAAACCCTGAAAAACCCCTGAAAACCATAAAACCCCCTAAAAACCTTAAAAAAACCTAAAACCCATAAAAATTCTAAAAACACTAAAAACTCTAAAAACCTTTTAAACCCCTAAAAGTGTTATAAATCTCTAAAAAACCTTAAAACCCCTAAAAACTCAAAAACTCCTAAAAGACCCTAAAAATCCTCAAAAACCCTAAAAACCATAAATTTTTTAAAAAACCCCTAAAAACACATGAAAACATAAAAATCCCTAAAAAATCTAAAACCCCCTAGAAAACAAAAAACCCCTACAAACATTAACACACTCTAAAAACAGATAAAAATCCTAAAAACCACTAAAAACACTAAACCCCTTAAAACTTTAAAAAACTCTAAAAACATTAAAACCCCTAAAAAACAAAAAAAAACACAAAAACCCAAAAAGACCCTTAAAACCCTAAAAAATCCTGAAAAACCTTAAAATCCCTAAAAACCCTAAGAACACCCTTAAAACCATAAAAAACCATAAAAAACCTCCTAAAATCCATGAAAATGCAAATAGCCCTAAAAACTCAAAAAAACCCTAAAAAGTACTAACAACTATAAAATCCCTTAAAACCCAAAAAATTGTAAAAAAAACTATAAAACCCTAAAAACCCCTAAAAACACAAAAAGACTTTAAAATCGTAGAAAAACCATAAAAACCCCTGGAAAACCCTAAATAACCTTAAAATCCCAAAAAACACTAAAAATACCTAAAACCCATAAAAATCCTAAAAACCCATAAATATCCATGAAAACATAAAAACCCCTAAAAACCATAAAAACGCCTAAAACACTAAAAACTCTAAAACCCCTTAAATCCCCTAAAAAGTTGAAAAACAATAAAAAACCTTAAAACCCTAAAAAACAAAAAAAAACCCCAAAAGACCCTAAAACCCATGAAAAAGCCTAAAACCTCTGAAAACCCTAAAAACTCGAAAAAACCCGAAGAAACCCTCAAAATAATAAAAATCCATAACCCCCCTAAAAATCAATGAATGCGTAAAGAAACCTAAAAACCCCCTGATAACCATAAAAACTCCCAAAAACCTTAAAAATCCCTAAGAACCCATAAAACCCTAAAAAACCCCTGAAAACCATAAAACCCCCAAAAACCTTAAAAACCCCTAAGAACCCATAAAACTCCTAAATATGTTAAAAAATCTAAAAAACCTTAAAAACACAAAAAACACAAAAAACCGTAAAAACCCAAAAAGACCCTAAAACCTTGAAAATCACTAAAAACCCTAAAACCACCTAAAAACCCATAAAAACCATCAAAATCCCTAAAACCCAAAAAAACCGTCAAAACCCTAAAAATACTAAAAAACCCTAAATCAATAAAAATGTAAAACACCCTTAAAACTCTAAAAATCCCCTAAAAACCATAGAAGACCCTAAAAACTTTAAAAAACCTAAAAACCTATAAAAATCATAAAAACCTTTAAAAATTGTAAAAACCCTTAAACCCCCTAAAAATGTTAAAAAACTCTAAAAAACCATAAAAACCCTAAAAAACTCAAAAATACCTAAATACCATAGAAAACCCTAAAAACCCCTAAAAACCATAAACACCCCTAAAAACCCTAAAAAACATAAAAAACTTAAAAATCCCCCAAAAACAAAAAAAACTCTAAAAAACACTAAAACACTAAAAACCTTTAAAATCATTAAAAACATTAAAAAACTCCAAAAACCCTTAAAAACCCAAAAAAACTCAAAAAAATCCTAAAAACCCAAAAAGAACCCAAAAGCCCTAAAAACCCCTAAAACCCTGAAAATCCGTAAAAATCCTTAAAAACCCTAAAAACCATAAAAACCTAAAAACCCCATAAAAATCCATAAAAATATAAAAACCCTAAAACCCCTGAAAACTAAAAAACTCCCTTAACTCCTTATAATAGCCTAAAACCCATAAAATCAAAAAAATCAACTAAAAACTCTAAAAACCTTTAAAACCATAAAAAATGTTAAAAATGTGTAAAAAAACTTAAAAACCGTAAAATCTCAAAAAACCCTAAAACCCCTAAAAGACCCTAAAAATCCTATAAAACCCCTCAAAAACCCTAAAAATCCTAAAAATCCCTAAAAACCACAAAACCCCCCAAAACCCATTAAAATCCTAAAAACCCCTCAAAACGCATGAAAACGTAAAAATCCAAAAAAAACTGAAAACCCCATAAAAACTATAAAACCATCAACAAACCTTCAAAAACACTGAAATCCCAAAAAAACCCAAAATATCCACTAAAAACACTAAAACCCCTAAAAAAGTTAAAAACACTAAAAACTTTAAACCCCATAAAAAACTCAAAAAAATCATAAAACCCCAAAAGTCCCAAAAAACCCTGAAAACCCCTAAAAACCTTTTAAAACCATAAAAAAACCTAAAAACCTTGAAAATCCCATAAAAACCATAAAAACCCCTAAAAACCTTTTAAAACCCTAAAAACCTAAAAACCCTAAAAAACTGCAAGAAACTATAAAAAGCCTTAAAACCACTAAAAATTTAAAAAAGTCTAAAAAAACATTAAAACCCAAAAAACCCCCAAAAAGCACTAAACCCCACAAAAGACAATAAAAGCCATGAAAAACCCAAAAAAATCTCTGAAAACCCCTAAAACCCCCTAAAACCCCCTCAAAACCCTAAAAAATAATAAAAAACCTAAAACCACCTAAAAATACTTGAAAAAATAAAAAAATTCTAAAAACCATGAAAGGTGCCTAAAAAAAACCCAAACCTTAAAAAACCTTAAACCCCATAAAACCCCAAATAAACCACTAAAAACTCTAAAACACTTAAAACCCGAAAAAACGTTTAAAAACACTAAAAAACCAAAAAATTCCTAAAAACACAAAAAAAAAACATAAAACCCCAAAAGACTCTAAAAACCCTGAAAATCCTAAAAACCCTAAAAACTCCTAAAAAACCCAAAAAACATTCCAAATACCCAAAAAACCTAAAAACTCTCAAAACCATAAAAATCCTAAAAATACCCTAAAAGTCAATGAAAACGTAAAATACCCTAAAAACTCTAAAAACCCCTTGAAACTGATAAAACCCCTAAAAACCTTTGAAAAACCTAAAAACAACTAAAACCCATAAAAACCATTGAAATCTTTAAAAACCCTTCAACCCCCTAAAAATGTTAAAAATATCTAAAAAACCATAAAAAACTAAAAAACCCAAAAGATCCAAAAACCCTAAAAACAGCAAAAAAAACCTAAAACACCCTAGAACCCCTAAAAACCCTAAAATAATAGAAAAATATCCAAAACCAAAAAAAAACCTCAAAACCACTCAAAACTGTAAAAACCCTTAGATTCACTAAAAACGTTAAAAAAATTAAAAAACCATAAATACCATAAAAACCCTAAAAACCTAAAAAGACACAAAAAAACCCTAAAAAACCCCAAAAACCCAAAAACCCCTAAAAACCCCTAAACCCCAAAAAATCCCTAAAAACCCTTAAAACCATAAAAACCTAAAAAACCCATAAAAATCCTTGAAAACATAAAAAACCCTGAACAAACCCAGAAAACCAAAAAAAACATACAAACCTAAAAAACCCCTAAAAACCCATAAAAACCCTCAAATCCAATAAAAATTATTAAAACCTTTAAAACCTCTAAAAACTTTAAAAATATCTAAAAACCTTAAAACCCTAAAAAAATCAAAAAAAAAACCTAAAGGCCCAAAACACCTTAAAAGCCCTATATACCCTAAAAACCATAAAAAACCTGAAAAACCCCTCAAAACCCTAAAAACCCTCAAAATCCATAAAAACCCGGAAAGGACCTAAAAACCCCTAAAAAACATAAACTGCCAATCAAAACCCTAAACCTCCTGAAAACCTTAAAAACCCCCGAACACCCCAAAAATTCCCTAAAAACACTAAAAAATATGAAAACCCTTAAAATCCCTAAAAATGATAAAAAAAATTATTAAGCCTTAAAAACTTTAAAAAACTAAAAACCCAAGAGACCCCAAAATGCTAAAAAACTCTAAAAACCCAAAAACCCCTAAAAACCCATAAAAACACTCAAAATCCCCTAAAACCCTAAAGAACCTGAAAAACAAAAAAAACTAAAAACCCATAAAAATCCATGAAAACGTAAAAAATCCAAAAAACCATAATCCCTTAAAAAGAATAAAAAACCCTAAAAACCTTAAAAAACCCAAAACCCATAAAAACACTAAAAACACTAAAAACCATAAAAAACTCTAAAAGCCTTTAAAAACCCTAAAAACATTAAAAATCTATAAAGCACCTTAAAACCCTAAAAAACTTTAAAAAAATCCCAGAAAACCCCAAAAGACCCTAAAAACCCTAAAACCCTCTAACAACCCTAAAAACCCTCAAAATCTCTTAAAACCCTAAAAAACCCTAAAACCATAAAAATCCTAAAAAATCCTTAAAACATAAGAAAACATAAAAAATCACTAAAAACCCTAAAAAAACCCTAAAAACCATATAAACCCTACAAACCTTAAAAATCCTAAACCCCCTAAAAAACCAATAAAAACCCTATAAAAAATTAAACCCCTAAAAATGTTTAAAAAAAACTTTAAAACCCTTAAAAAACTCAAAAAAAACCCAAAATACCCCAAATACCCCCAAAACCCTGAAAACCCATAAAAACCCTAAAAACCCATGAAAATCCCCCAAAATCCTAAAAAATATTAAAATCCATAAGAATCCTAAAAAACCTCTAAAAATATATGAAATTATTAAAAACCCAAAAAACCCTAAAACACCAACAAATATAAAAACCCCTCAAACCCTTAAAAATATTAAAAAACTCTAAAAACCCTTAAAAACTTAAAAAACCCCTAAAACCCCAAAACAACCAAAAACCCTTGAAAAACTATAAAAACCTAAAAACACATGAAAACCCCTAAAAATCCTAAAAACCATCAAAATCCCTAAAAACCCTAAAACCCCATAAAACCATAAAAATCCTAAAATACCCCTAAAAATCCATGAAAACGTAAAAAAAAACCCTAAACCCCAAGAAAAACCCTTAAAACCATAAAACCATCTAAAAACCATCAAAAACCCCTAAAAACTAAAGAGACCACTAAAATCTCTAAAAAACCCTAAAACCCCTAAAAAAATAAAAATCCTATAAACCCCCAAAAAATGCATGAAATGTAAAAACCCGAAAAACCCTAAATAACCCATAAAAAGCCTAAAAACCCCAAAAACCTTAAAAACCCTAGAACCCATAAAAACCCTAAAACCACTAAAAACTATAGAAATCATTAAAACCCCCAAAAAACTTAAAAACTCTAAAAAGCCTTAAAAATCCTAAAACACACAAAAAACTGTAAAAACACAAAAAGACCCTAAAACCCTAAAAAACATAAAAACCCTTAAACTGAAAAACCCCTAAAAATCTAAAAAATCCCCAAAGCCCTTAAAACCCCACAAAACCATAAAAATCCTAAAAATTCCTAAAAATTCATGAAAACGTAAAAACCTTAAGAACTCAAAAAACCCCTAAAACCATAAAAACCCCTAAAAACCTTAAAAAACCTAAAATCCACTAAAAAAATAAAACCCCTTAAACCCCCTAAAATGTTAAATATTCTAAAAAACCATAAAAACACTACAAAAATAAAAAAGACCCTAAAAAACTAAAACCCCCTAAAAACCCTAAAACCCCCTAAAAACCATAAAAACCCATAAAAACCCTGAAAAACCACAAAACCCCACAAAACCCCTAAAAACCACTAAAAAAAATAAAAACCCTTAAAATCCAAAAAAATGTTTAAAAACCTTAAAACCCTATAAAACACAAAAAAACCCTAAAAACCCCCAAAAAACCCAAAACTCTAGAAAAACCCTAAAAACCCCAAACCCCTGAAAACCCCAATAAAAACCCTAAAACTCCCTAAAACCCCAAAAAACATCCCAAAACCCCCTAAAACCATAAAAACCTAAAAACCCATCAATATCCATGGAAACGTAAAAAACCCTAAATCCCTTGAAAACCCTTGAAAACCATAAAACCCCATAAAAACCATTAAAACCCCTAAAAAACCCTAAAACCCATAAAACCCCTAAAAACCCACTAAAAGCTCTAAAAACCTTTAAAACCCCTAAAAATGTTAAAAATCTCTAAAAAAAACTTAAAAACCCTAAATAACTCAAAAAACACTGAAAATATCAAAAGATCCTAAAAACCCTAAAAAACCATCAAAAACCCTAAAACACTCAAAATACCTAAAACCCTAAAAAGTCATTTTGCAATGATGAAGGATTCTTCTACTTCTGGTTCAATTCTTCCTACATTCTGGCAGATTGAATTTCGTGTGGTCCTTGGTTTTTTGCAGGTAGGTCTATGGTTCTAAGACCCTGGCATCTTGGTATGTCCCTTGATAATGAATCCATCTCAGTTTTTCTAGTGTGGGTCAATTTTTATAATGTTCATCTCGAGGCTTGGGAAATAGAGGGCTTGAGTTATATTACTAGTGCGGTGGGAAAACCCCTCTTTGTAGATAAGGATGCCATTGAGGTTAGCAGAATCAATTTTTCCCATGTTTGTGCCTTGCAACAAAACAAAATCCCGTGTTTGTGTTGAAATCTCAGCTGGATATGATCACCTAGAGGATATTTTTTTAGATTTGGGTTTCAGTTCCCCCACCTGTATCTTTGTTGAGTAAAGTTGGGAGCCTAAATCCTGTGGTTTTTTCAATATCATTGGGAACCATGTTAATCGGTGTTATAAGAAACCCAAGGTTGATCTACGATGACCCAGAAGAAACAGGTTTTTAGAAAGGAGTCGCGCCTTAATGCTAAACTTGATTCAAAGTCTATGTTAAGGTCTCTTCTGGTTTGATAAATGGATAGTAAGCTTATTAAGGCTACTGCCTATGGTTTTCCTTTAACTTAGTCTGGGCCCAGAGCACAAGCAATGGTATTGAGTAGTTCTGGTTGTAATGTTTCTACTATGGATGGTTCATCCCCTTCAGGTATGGTTAATTCTACCAGAAAAACAGTCAGGAGACTGCTCGTCATATTCCTGTGTGTAATTCCTTTAAGTGTATTTCAGAGGCCCCATGGGAAGAAACTGAGGTTTTTCCTTCTTTCGCTCTTGTTCCTCCATATGATGGTGATGGTTCTGTTTTGTATCCTATTGGTTCCTCCCCTCCTGGGCTGAAGGCTGTAGATGAATCTATTACACTGCTGGTTTTGGACGAAACCGCTTCTGTTTTTGGGTCTATGAATTCGGGGAAGGCGGACAGTGCTTCTCCATGTTCGGGATCTTCTGAATAGGATAGTCCTACTTCATCCTCTTCCACTTTAAATGTTAACCCTATCATAGATAGTATTATTAAAGTTGTTGAGTGTGATATTAAGAGGGTTCCAACCAAAGGGTACCAACCATGATTGTTTTGGGGTAGTGGGTTGCTCTTGTTTTGTCTTATAGGATGTGTTGATACTTCTATGGTGGCTTACGTGGCTTGGGATTGATTTCATTTTCTTTCTTGCCATCACTGTTGGCCTTTGAGGTAAATGAATCACCTTTGGCTAATCATTTGTGCATCAATTCATTTTCCTTTTTTATATACTACGTTCTATTTGCCTTGAAAAAACCCTAAAAATCACTAAAACACTAAAAAACCCTAAAACCCGTAAAAACATTAAAAACACTAAAAACTTGAAACCACCTAAAAAACTCAGAAAAACCCTAAAAACCAAAAAGACCATAAAAACCATGGAAACCCCTAAAACCCTAAAAAAACATGAAAACCCCTCAAAATCCCTAAAATCCCTAAAAACCCATAGGAGGAAAAAAAATCCAAAAAAACTCCGAAAATTCCACGAAAATGTAAAAAAACCTAAAAACACATTAAAACCCTAAAATACACTAATAATTATAAAAACCCTAAAACCCCTAAAAATGTTAAAAACTGTAAAAAACCTAAAAACCCATTAAAACCCTAAAATGCACTGATAATTATAAAAACCCTTAAAATCCCTAAAAATGTTAAAAATCTCTAAAAACCATAAAACCCTAAAAACTCAAAACCCCCCCCTAAAACCCAAAAAAAAAGACCTTTAAAACCCTAAAAATCCTTAAAAACCCAAACCCCCCCAAAACCCTCAAATCCCTAAAAATCCTAAAAAACCCTATAAACCATAAAAATCATAAAAAACCCCTAAAAATAAATGAAAACATAAAAAAACCCTTAAACCCCCCCCCCTAAAAACATAAAAGCCCCTACAAATCTTTAAAAACCCTATAAACTATAAAAAACCACTAAAAACTCTAAAAATGCTTAAAACCCCTAAAAAGGCATGAAAAACCATAAAAAACCTTAAAAATCCTAAAACCCTTGAAAACAACAAAAATACTAAAAAACCCTAAAAACCAAAAAAAACCCCTGAAAATAAAAAAAAACCCTAAAAACACTAAAAACTCACAAAACCCCTAAAACGTTAAAAAACTCTAAAAACCATAAGAACCCAAGAAAAACCCAAAAAGAGCCTAAAAACCTAAAAAACCCTAAAACCCACTGAAAACCGCTAAAAACCTTCAAAATCCATAAAAACCCATAAAAACCTTAGAACCATAGAAATCCTAAGAAACTTAGAAAAGACCATAAAACCCTGAAAACCATAAAATCCATGAAAACCCTTAAAAACCCCCAAACCCCCTAAAACCCAAAAAACCTTGAAAACCCCCCAAAACCCCAAGAAACCCAAAAAAACCACTAAAAACCCATAAAATCCCTAAAAATTTAAAAAACTCTAAAAAACCTTTAAAACCCTAAAAAACTAAAAAAAACCAAAAGACCCCAAAACCTAGAAAATCCCTTAAAACCCCTAAAACACCTGAAAGACCCAAAAAACCCTCAAAATCCCTAAAAACCCAAAAAAAATCCTAAAAACCACAAAAACATATACAAATCCATGAAAACATAAAAAACCAAAAAACCCTGAAAACCATAAAAACTCCTAAAAACTTTTAAATACCCTAAAAAATCGCTAAAAACTCTAAAATCCTTTAAAACACTAATTTTTTTAAAAAACTCTAAAAACCATAAAAAACTCAAAAAAAACCTTAAAACCCTTAAGGACCCTAAAAACCAAGAACAAACCTAAAACCCCTCAAAAACCCTAAAAACCCTAAAATCCCTCAAAATCCCTAAAACCCAAAAAAAACCCAAAAACCGATAAAAATACTAAAAAACCCTAAAAACGCATGAAAATGTAAAAATACCTCAAAACCCTAAAACTCCCCTAAAAATCATAAAAACCCCTACAAACCATAAAAAACCCTCAAAACCCCATAAAACCCCTAAAAGCCACTAAAAACACTAAAAACCCGTTAAACCCCTAAAAATGTTAAAAAACTCTAAAAATATTAAACACCTAAAAACTCTAAAAAAACTAAAAACCTTGAAAACCCCTAAAAACCCCTCAAAATCCATAAAAACCCTAAAAAACTCTGTAAACCATAAAAATACTAAAAACCCTAAAAATCCATGAAAACGTAAAAAACCCTAAAAACCCTGAAATACCCCTAAAAACCTTTAAAACCCCTAAAACCCTGAAATATCCCTAAAAACCTTTTAAACCCCTAAAACCCAATAAAAACCATAAAACCAATAAAAACTCTGAAAACCCTTAAACCCCTTAAAACTTTAAAAAACTCTAAAAAATATTAAAAACCGAAAAAGACTAAAAAAATCATGAAAATCACAAAAAATCTAAAAACCCTAAAAACCCCTAAAAACCTCTAAAACCCCGAAAACCCCCTATAAAAATTCCAAAAACCCCCTAAAAATCAATGAAAATGTAAAAAACCCTGGGAAAACCATGAAAACCATAAAACCCCCTAAAAACCTAAAAAACCATAAATAACCATAAATACCCTAAAACCCACTAAAACTCTAAAAATCCTCAAAACCCCTAAAACGCTAAAAAATTAGAAAAAACCTTTAAAACCTTTAAAACCCTAAAAAACCCTAAAAAACTAAAAAAATCCCTAAAAACCCCAAAAGACCTTAAAAGCCCTAAAAACCCTAAAATCCACTAAAAAACTTAAAACCCTCAAACACCTAAAAAACCATAAAAATCCTAAAAGACCCAAAAAAATCAATGAAAACTTAAGAAACACTAAAAATTATTAAAAACCTTTGAAAACCATAAAACCATAAAAAACCCTAAAACCCCATAAAACCCAAAAAACCACTAAAAAATCTAAAAACCATTAAAACACCTAAAAACGTTAAAAAACCCTAAAAACTCAAAAAAGCCTTAAAAACTCAAAAAAGACCCTAAAAACCTTAAAATTTGTAAAAACCCCTGAAAACCCAAACCCCCCCCCCCCCGCAAAATCTCTAAAAACCTTAAAACCATAAAAATCCTAACAAAACTGCAAAAAATATCTGAAAATGTAAAAACCCTAAAAAACCCCTCAAAACCATAAAACACCTAAAAACCATAAAAACCCCTATAACCCATAAAAATCTTAAAACCAACCAAAACTCTAAAAACCCTTAAATCCCTTAAAACAACTAAATTTTTTGAAAATTATCAAAAAAACATAAAAACCCTAAAAACATCAAAAAAACCACTAAAAACCCAAAAGGTCCCTAAAAACCCTAAAAACCCTAAAAATCCAAAAAAACCCTGAAAACCTCTAAAATCCCTCAAGGGTCGCTTATTTCATTTTATTGGGGATGGTTGTGCCTACGAACCGGAGCTTTGGTTCATTATAAAAGTTGTGCGATACGCGAGCCAGTTTGGGTGGCAGAAGATCTGGATTGAGTCGGACTCGATGCTTGCGTTTGCTTCTCTAAAGAAGTCTTCTAGGGATGTCCCATGGTGATTACTTCCACATTGGATTGAGTGCCTTGACACCTCAGATCCCTAAGCTTTAGTGTGTCTCATGTTTATAGGGAGGAAAATTCTGTGGCAGACGCTCTCGCGAAAAGGGCGATTGATGAAAGATGCTCGATGTGGTCCTTCATGTCCCCATCTTTTTGTTCTCCCTTTGTTGATTCAGATATGAAGGGTGAGACTCATTCGCGACCTTTTCGCTCCATCTTGTAACTGTCTCTTTATGCTTTATTGATTTTGGGGGGCGAGGCTCGCCTAGCCCTGAACCACTTCTGCCCTAAAAATCGAGGAATATATAAAAAAGCCTAAAAACCCTATAAAACCCCTAAAAACCATAAAAACCCCCAAACCATAAAAAACCCATATAAACCCATAAAACACCTAAAACCCACTAAATACACTTTAAATCCTTAAAAACGTTAAAAAAATCTAAAAAACCTTAAACCCTAAAAACCCAAAAGATACTAAAAACCCTGAAAACCCCTAAAATAACTAAAAACCCTTGAAAACCCCTAAAACCCCTCAAAATCCTTTTAAAACCTAAAATTCCCTAAAAATCATAAAAGACCTTAAAAACCCCTAAAAAGCTAGGTAAATGTGAAAAACCCTAAAAACCCTAAAAAACAATGAAAACCACAAAACCCATAGAAACCATTAAAACCCTAAACCCCCTAAACCCCTAAAAACCATAAAAACCCTAAAAACCAAAAAAACCCTAAAAACACTGAAATCACTAAAAAACCTTAAACCCCTAAAAATGTTAAAACTCTAAAAAACAATAAAAACCCTAAAAACTCAACCCCCCCCAAAAAAAACCCATGAAAACACCTAAAAACCCTCCAAATCCCTAAAAACACAAAAAACCATAAAAACCTAAAAACCCCTAAAAATCCATGAAAACTTAAAAATCCCTAAAAACCCATAAAAATCCCTAAAAACCATTTAAACCCCTAAAAACCATAAAACCCCCTAAAACCTTAAAAACCCTAAAAACCCATAAAAACCCAAGAAAAAAACTAAAAAATTTTAAACCTTAAAACCCCAAAAATAAACTCTAAAAAACTTTAAAAACCCAAAAAAACTCAAAAAAAACCCTTTAAAAACCCAACAAGACCCAGAAAAACTCTGAAAAGACCTAAAAATCCATAAAAAAATATAAAAGCCCATAAAATCCTTGAAAACCCTAAGAATCCCTAAAAAACATCAAAATCCTAAAAAACCACTAAAATTCCAGGAAAACGAAAAAAAAGCATAAAAACTCTGAAAACACCTGAAAACCATAAAAACCATAAAAACCCCTAAAAACCTTAAAAAACCCAAAAGACCATAAAAACCTTAAATAACCAGTAAAAACTCTAAAAAACCCTTAAAACCCCTAAAAATGATAAAAAACTCTAAAAACCTTAAAATACCTAAAAATCCTAAACATCCTAAAAACCCCAGAAAACCCAGAAAACCCCCCGAAAACCATAAATGCAAACCAAAAATCCCCTAAAAACCTTTAAATATCCTAAAAACATATAAAACCCCCAATAAAAACTCTAAAAACCCTTTAAGCCCCTAAAAATGATTAAAACTCCAAAATACCTTAAAATTTTAAAAAAACTCAAACAACCCCCAAAAAACCCAAATGATCCAAAAAAACCTTGAAGAATCCTAAAACCCTAAAAACCCATGAAAAACTAAAAAACCCACAAAATCCAAAAAAAAACCCTAAAAACCGTAAAAACCATTAAAATCCCTAAAAATCCATGAAAACATAAAAAACCCTAAAAACCATGAAAAAACCTTATAAACCAAAACCCCCCTAAAAACCGTAAAAACCCTAAAAGCCAATAAAAACCCTAAAAGCCCATTAAAAACTCTAAAATCCCATAAAACCCCTAAAAATGTTAAAAAATTCTAAAAACCTTAAAAACCCTAAAAACTCAAAATACCATAAAAACTCAAAAAGATCCTAAAAACCCTAAAACCCCCCCCAAAACACTAAATACCCCTAAAAAACCATAACCCCCCCCCCCAAATCCATAAAAACCCTAAAAACCATAAAAATACTAAAAAACCCATGAAAATGTAAAAAACACAAAGAACCCTAAAAAGCCCCTGAAAACCAAAAAAAATTCTAAACACCTTTAAAAACCCTAGAAACCCATAAAAACCTTAAAAACCCCTAAAAATTCTAAAAACACAAAAAAACCATAGAAATGTTAAAAAATCTAAAAACTTTTAAAACCCTAATAACTAAAAAAACCATAAAACCCAAAAGACCCTAAAAACCCTAAAAACCCCTAAAACCCCTAAAAACCCCTAAAACACTCAAAATCCCTAAAATCCTAAAAACCCAAAAAATCCTAAAAACACTAAAAATCATAAAAATCCTAAAAACCCATGAAAATCCCCAAAAACATAAAAAACCCTAAAAACACTAAAAAACCCCCTAAAAACTATAAAAACACCAAAAAACATTTAAAAAACATAAAACCAAATAAAAACACTAAAACCCACTAAAAAACTAAAAACCCTTAAAACCCCTAAAAATAAAAAAAAACCCCCAAAAACCCAAAGAGACCAAGAAAACCTTAAAACCCTAAAAACCCCTACAAAACCATAAAACCCTCAAAATCCCAAAAAACCTTAAAGAACACAAAAATGGTCTAAGAAAACATTAAAACCCCTAAAAACCTTGAAAAACCCACAAAAAACTCTAAGAACCCTTAAAACCCATAAAAATTTTACAAAATTTAAAAAACCATAAAAACCCTAAAAACTTAAAAAATCACCTAAAAACCCAAATGGACCCCCAAAATCATGAAAACCCATAAAAACCCTAAAATCCCTAGAAAAAACCCAAAAATTCATTAAAAACCCTAAAACCTTTTAAATCATAAAATCCTAAAAACCCCTAAAAATCAATGAAAACGTAAAAAAACCCTAAACACCCGGAAAAAACCCTCAAAAAAAATAACAACCCCTAAAAACCCATAAAAACCCTAAAAACCACTAAAAGTTCTAAAAACCCTTTAAACCCCTAAAAACGTTAAAAATCTGTTAGAAACTTAAAAACCCTAAAGAACTCAAAAAAACCCTAGATACCCAAAAAGACTCATAAAACTTAGAAAACCCCTAAAAATATAAAAACCCCAAAAAACCTCAAAATCCCTAAAAACCCTAAATACTATAAAAATTCTAAAAAATCACTAAAAATCTATGAAAACGTAAAAAACCCTAAATACCATGAAAACCCTATGAAAACCATAAAAACCACTAACAACCTTAAAAAACCCTAAAAACTCATAAAACCCCTAACAACCCACTAAAAACTCTAAAAACCCATTAAAACCCCTAAAATGTTAAAAAAATATTAAAAACCAAAAAACCCTAAAAACTCAAAGAAACCATAAAAACCCAAATGTCCCGAAAAACCATAAAAACCACGTAAAACGCCAAAAAAATATCAAAAACCCTAAAACCCCTAATTAACCCTAAAACCCATAAAAATCCTAAAAACCCTTAAAACCCTTGAAAATCCTAAAAACCCCTAAAAACCTAAAAATAACTCTAAAAACCCATAAAATACCTAAAAACCCAATAAAAACTATAAAAACCCATGAGACCACTAAAAATGTTAAAATACACTAAAAACCTTGAAAACCCTAAAAACTCAAAAAAATCTGTAAAAACACAAAAGATCCTAAAAAACTTGAAAACCCCTATACACCCCTTAAAACCCTTAAAACCATCAAAATCCTTAAAACCCTAAAACCCTAAAAACCATAAAAATCCTAGAAACCAGTTAAACTTTTATGAAAAAATAAAGAACCTTAAGAACCCTAAAAAACCACTAAAAACCATAAAACACCCAAAAACCCAAAAACCACTTAAAAACCCTAAAAACCACTAAAACTCCAAAAAACCCTTAAATCCCCAAAATTTTTTAGAAAACTCTTAAAAACCTTAAAACCCCTAAAAGCTTAAAAAAAACCCTTAAACCCGAAAAGGACCCTAAAAACCCTGAAGACCCATAAAAATCCTAAAACCCATGAAAAGACCTAAAAACCCTTAAAATCCCTAAACACCCAAAAATCCCAAAAAACCATAAAAATCCTATAAAACCCCTAAAAACTAATAAAATGTAAAAAAACCTTGAAAACCCTTAAAACACCTAAACATGTAAAAAAATCTAAAAAAAACTTTAAACCCTAGAAACCCAAAAGACACTAAAACCCCTGAAAAATCCTAAAAAAACCCTAAAAAACACTAAAAACCCGCAAAATCGCTAAAAATCCTAAAAAACATAAAAAACCCTAAAAATACATTAAAAAATAAAACACCCTAAAACCTCTGAAAAACATAAAAACCCCAAAAATCCATAAAAACCCCTAAAAACCTTAAAAATGTTAAAAAAACACTAAAAAAACTTATAGCCCTAAAAAATTCAAAAAAACCTAAAAACCCAAAAGACCCTAAAACCCCTGAAAATCCCTAAATCACCTCAAAATCCCTAAAAATCGTAAAAACCATAAAAACCATAAAAATTCTTGAAAATGTAAAGAAACCTAAAAACCTTGAAAACCCCCTGAAAACCGAAAAAAACATAAAAACATATAAAACCCCTAAAAACAACTATAAACTCTAAAAACCATTGAAACCTCTAAATTGTTAAAAACTTCAAAAACCATAAAACCCAAAAACTCAAAAAAAAACCGTAAAACCCCAATAGACCCAAAAAACCCTTAAAATTCTTAAAAATAATAAAAAAAACTCTTAATATTAGTGTGATTTATGTTTTTTATGGGTTTTTAGGGTGTTTTAAGGTATGTAGGGTTTTTTTGGGTTTTAGGGGTTTTTAGGGTTTTAGGGATTTTTACGTCTTCATGTGTTTTTAGGGTTTTTAATTTTTATGTATTTTAAGGTTTTTTTAGGTTTTTAGGTATTTTGAGGGTTTTTATGGGTTTTGAGGGGTTTTTAGAGTCTTTTTGGATTTTTGGGATTTTTTTGAGTTGTTTATAGGTTTTCAGGTTTTTAGATATTTTTAATGTTTTAAGGGGGTTTTATAGTTTTTAGTGTTTATAGTAGTTTTTTAGGGTTTTTATGGGCCCTTATGGGTTTTTTATGGTTTTAGGAGGTTTTAGGGTTTTTAGGGTTTATTTACGGTTTTTAAAGATTTTGAGATTTTTGTGAAGTTTTAGGGGGTTTTAGAGGTTTTAGGGTTTTTTCAGGGTTATCAGGGTCTTTTGGGTTTTTTTGGGTATTTTTGAGTTTTTTAGGTTATAAAGGTTTTTTATAGTTTTTAACGTTTTTAAGTATTTTAAGGGTTTTTAGAAATTTTAGTGGTTTTTAGGGTTTTTTTGGGTTTGGGGGGGGGGGGGTTTAAGGTTTTTAGGGGTTTTTAAGGGTTTTAGGGGGTTTTATGGTTTTGAGGGGTTTTCAGAGGTTTTAGGGTCTTATTGAATTTTTAGGATTTCATGATTTTTTAAAGTTTTTTAACATTTTTAGTGGGTTTAAGGGTTTTTAGTGTTTTCATTGGGTTTTTAGGGTATTTTGGGTTTTTAGGTTTTTAAGGTTTTTAGCGTTTTTATGGTTATCGTGGGATTTTTATAGTTTTTAGGGGTTTTTACATTTTCATGGATTTTAATGGGATTTTTAGGATTTTTTTGTTTCGAGGGTTCTTAGTGTTTTTAGAGATTCTGATGGTTTATAGGGGTTTTAGGATTTTTAGGGGTTTTTAGCGGTTATCAAGGTTTTTAGGGTCCTTCTAGGTTTTTAAGGTTTTTTCTGTTTTTTAGGGCTGTTAAGGTTTTTTAGAGTTTTTTTAACATTTTTAGGGTATGAAGGGCTTTTAGAGTTTTATTGGTTTCTTGGGTTTTAATTGGTTTTTGGGGTTTTAAAAGGTTTTTAGTGGTTTTTATAGTTTTCAGAGTTTTTAGGGTTTTTAATGCCTTCATGGATTTTTAGGGGTTTTTAAAGATTTTTATTGTTTTAAGGGATTTTGTGGGGTTTTGGGGGGCTTTTCATGGCTTTTAGGGTCTTTTTTGGGGTTTTAGGGGTTTTTTTTTGAGTTTTTTAGGGTTTTACGGTTTTTTAGAGTTTTTTTTAACTTTTTAGGGGTTTTAAGGTTTTTTTATAGTTTTAGTGGGTTTTCGGGTTTTTAAAGGTTTTTTGGGGGTTTTTATGGTTTTTAGGGGGTTTTAAGGGTTTTAGGGTTTTTTATGTTTTCATGTATTTTTAGGGGTCTTTTAGGTTTTTTATGGTTTATAGGGTTTTTATGGATTTTGAGGTTTTTTAGGATTTTTAGGTGTTTTTTGGGTTTTTTGGGTTTTCAAAGTTTTTAGGGTCTTTTTTATGTTATTAGGGTTTTTTTGAGTTTTTTTGAGTTTTTAGGGTTTTTATGGTTTTTTAGAGTTTTTTAAATTTTTTTGGGGTTTTAGAAAACTCTAAAAACACTAAAAACACTAAAAACCCCTTAATCCGGAAAATGGGACAGTTTGAGCCCCTCATTCCTATTGACACATATATGCAAATTATGGAATATGTCTTTGTTGAAAGAGACCTTCTCATCTGGAAGCCCAATCTTGTTGGCCAGTTGAACGTAAAATATTTCTACTTGTCGAAATGCCAACAGGGCCCTGCCCCTCCGGCCTAGCTCTCAAGATTTTGGAGGCCCTTTATCCCTTCGACTCGTCACCTCCTGCTCTAGAAAATCTGGAAGAACCGGCTGCCGATCCAAGGTCAGCTACAAAGGGCTGGACACAGCCTGGCTTCGGTATGTTTTCTATGCCTTGGAGCTGAAGAATCCATCCAACACACCTTCTTCCAGTGCAGGTTTGCAGCGGCTCTCTGGGGGTACCTGTAGGGGCTGTTTGGATTTCCCCTCTGCCTTGACAGGACATTCCTTGAGCTGCTGGACAGCCTAATCAACTGGCCATACAACATGCAGGTTTCCAATTTTCTGCATGTGGCCATTGTCGCCATTGTCTCCTACATATGGGCTGCCCGGAATGCGATCGATTTCAACAAAAGGTGGCTCTCTCTTCATGGTGGTGTCGTCAGCATCAACATGGAGATCCATGCGATGTCTCATATCCAATCCGACTCTATGGAAAATGATGTGAGTGATCTTATTCTCTTGTGGGTACTTGGTGTTGATGGCAGGCCAAGGAAACCGAAGATTCTCAAATACATCCACTGGATCCCCCCGATCTTCCTGGATCAAGGTCAATGTGGATGGTGCAGCGCTGGGCACACCAGGGCCGCCCTCGGGGTGTGGAGGGGTCTTCCGTACACATCGAAGCTTTGTCAAAGGATGCTTTCATCGCTTCATCAGGAATGGGTGCACCCTTGAAGCTGAAATTTGGGCCATGAATAAGGTGATTGAGTTTGCTGGACAGTTTGGATGGAATCCCCTCTAGCTTGAATCAAACTCCATTCTTGCAGTGGAAGTTCTCAAAGCTAAATCAGAGTGCGTCCCTTGGAGGATCCTTCCGCAATGGATGGAATGCCTTGCTTCCCGCCAAAGGCTCAGCCTTCATGTCACACACGCCTACCGGGAGGCAAACTCGGCTGCAGATGCATTATCCAAACAGGCGATTATGGAGAGGAGCTCGATATGGTCTCATGTGGCCACACCGTGCTGCCTTCGATTTGTGGAGTCTAATATGAAGGGTGAGGTGCACACCCGGGTTTATAATCCCCCCATGTAACACTTTCTTGGCGCTCTTCTTTCTTATATATTTTAGGGGGCCAGGTTCACCTGGTCTCGAGCCTTCTTTGCCCTTAAAACCCCTTATAACTCTCAAAATCACAAAAAATCCTAAAAACCATAAAAATCCTAAAAAAACGATAAAAATCCCTAAAAACCCAAAGAACCCCCAAAAAAAACTAAAATCATTAAAAACCCTAAAAATTCATAAAAACCCTAAGAAAACTAAAAAATCTAAAAACATTTTAAACCCCTAAAAACATTAATATCTCTAAAAAACCTTAAAACCCCTAAAAACTAAAAAAACTAAAAACCCAAAAAACCCTAAACCCCCGCTAAAAACCCCTAAGATCATCAAAATATCTAAAACCCTAAAAACTCTAAAAATCCTAAAAAAACCTCTAAAAATCCATGAAAATGTAAAAAACTCTAAAAACCAATAAAAACCCTTGAAAACCATAAAACCCCTAAAATCCTAAAACCCCTAAAAACCCATAGAAACCCTAACTACCCACTAGAGACTCTAAAAACCCTTTAAATCCCTAAAAACCTTAAAAAACTCTAAAAACCCTTAAAAACATAAAAAACTCAAAAAAAACCTAAAAACCAAAAAAACCCAAAAAACCCTCAAAATCCCTAAAAACACTAAAAACCATAAAAAATCATAAAAAAATCCCTAAAAATTCATGAAAACGTAAAAAAAACTAAAAACCTTGAAAACCCCATAAAACCATAAAACCCCCTAAGAACCTTAAGAAACCTTAAAAAACCATAAAAACCCTAAAAACCCTAAAAATCCACTAAAAATTCTAAAACCCCTTTAAAGACCTAGAAACATTAAAAAATTCTAAGAAATCTTAAAACCCCTAAAAAATAAAAAATACCCTAAAAACAGAAAAGACCATAATAACAGTATAAAACCCCAAAACCCCTCAAAATCCCTAACAACCCTAAAAAATCTATAAATCATAAAAACCTAAAAAGCCCCTAAAAATCTATGAAAATGTGGAAAACCCTGAGAAACCCCTAAAACTCATAAAAATCCTAAAAACCTGAAAAAACCCTAAAAGCCCATAAAAACCCAAAAAACCTACTAAAGGCTCTAAAAACCCTTAAAACCCCTAAAAACATTAAAAACTCTAAAACCCTTAAAACTCCTAAAAACTAGAAAAACCTTAAAAACCCAAAAAAGACCCTAAAAACCATGAAAAACACTAAAAACCCTAAAAACCTCTGAAAAAAAACCTAAAAACCCTCAAAATATATAAAAACCCTAAAAACCATAAAAATTCGAAAACCCCCCAAAAAATCAAAGCAAATGTGAAAAACCCTATAAACCATGAAAAACCCCTGAAAACCATAAAAACCACTAAAAACCTTAAAAAAACCCAAAAAACTCATAAATACTCTAAAACTAGTCAAAACTATAAAAACCCTTAAAAAACCCATAAACACACCAAAAAACTCTAAAACCCTTAAAACCCATAAAAAATCAAATAGCACCCTAAAAACCCTAAAAATCCTAAAAACACCTCAAAATCCCTACAAACCCTTAAAAACCCTAAAATCCATAAAAAACCCTAAATAACATAGAAATCCTAAAAACCACAAAAAATCCATAAAAAAATAAAAAAATCTAAACCCCTGAAAACCATAAACCCCCCTAAAAAATTAAAACCCCAAAAAACCCAAAAAACCCAAAAAACCCAAAAAACCCAAAAAACCCAAAAAACTATTAAAAAATCTAAAAACCCTTAAAACCCTTAAAAATGTTAAAAAACTCTAGAAAACCTTTAAAACCCTAAAAAATAAAAAAAACACCTAAAATCCCAAAATACCATAATAACCCTATCCTCCAACTTGAAAATCCTAAAAACCCTAAAAATTCCTAAAAAACCCTAAAAACAAAAAAAAACCCTAAAAATCCTCAAAACCCCTAAAATTCAATGAAAACATAAAAACCCCTAAAAACCTTGAAACCCCCTGAAAACCATAAAACCCCTAAAAACATTAAAAAACCATAAAAACCCATAAAACACAAAAAAATGAAAACAAATATATAAATACCCTTAAAACCCCTAAAACGTTAAAAAATTCTAAAAAACCTTTCCGGCCAAAGCTCCCTTGGGTTTTGATGGGTGGGTGGGTGGGTGCGTGGTGGCTGGGTGGGGGTGTGTTGAGTTGTGTGCATGATGTGTGTGTCTGGTGGTGTGGGTGTTTTTGTGTTCTTCTTAGAGGTCTGACGGTTCTGTTACTGACCGGGTGCTGCTGGTCGGGTTGAGGCTTCCCTCATCTCTCATTGGAGATGGGTTTTCTCTTGCCGATTGTAGTTGTTGATGCAGTCAGATGTTGTTCTGTGTATCTCATGACACTCCTTCCTTGCTGTTGTTGCTGGTGCTTCTGTTTGGCGATTGCTTGATGCATCCCATGGTGTCAATGTGCCCTTGGTTCTTATTGTTGTTGCTGCTCAGTGGTTGAGGTACTGGTTTGATACGGTAGCCTCATCCTCTGGTTGCTAGGGCTATTGTTGGGATTGTATGCTCGAGCTTCTTCAGCTTTCATCCACCATGCATGTGGATGGTTTGATGGGATGGGTTTGTTTTTCCTTGGTGGTATGATAGGGCTGATTTCATTATTCTTTGATTTATTTTTTCCTTGGTATTCTTTTCGTTTATGTTGTTGTTGGCCCCTAGGACACTTGTTTTCACCTATGGGTGATCTTTTTTACTTCAATTCATATTTATTTTTATACTACTCACTATTTTCCATGCAAAAAAACTCTAAAAAACATTTAAAACCCAAAAAACACAAAAGAACAAAAACCTAAAAACACCTAAAAACCCCTAAAAACCCTTATAAATCCTCAATATACATAAACCCCTAAAAAACCCTAAAAACCACAAAAATCCTAAAAAACCCCTAAAAATCCATGAAAACATAAAAAAGACTAAAAACCCTTAAACCCCCTAAAAACCATAAAACCCCTAAAAACCATGAAAAACCTTGAAAATCCATAAAACCCTAAAAACCGGTATAAAATCTAAAAACCAATAAAACCCCTAAAAATATTAAAAAACTCTAAAATGACTAAAAAATCCTTAAAAACTCAAAAAACCCCTAAAATCCCAAAAAGTCCCTAAAACCCCTGAAAAAACTAAAAACCCTAAAAACCCCTAAAAACCCTAAAGACCCATAAAATCCCTAAAAACAATAAAAGTCCTAAAAACCCTAAAAATCCATCCAAATTTAAAAAACATTTAAACCCTAAAAAACCCCTGCAAACCATAAAACCCCAAAAAATCTTTAAAACCCTAAAAACCCTAAAAACCCAACGAAGCCTCTAAAACCCCTTTAAACCCCTAAAAAAGTTAAAAATCTCTAAAAACCTTAAAAAACCTAAAAACCTCAAAAGACCTTTAAAACTTTCAAAACGCCTAAAAATCCTAATAACCCTAACAAACCCAAAACCCCCCTAAAATTCCATGAAAACATAAAAAACACTAAAAACCCTAAAAAACCACTGAAAACCATTAAAACCCTTAAAAATAATAAAAACACCAAACCCCCTAAAAAGTCTAAAAAACCAACAATAAATCTAAAAACCCTCAAAACCCCTAAAAACATTAAAAAACTCTAAAACACTAAAAAACTCAAAAAAACCTAAAAACCCAAAAAAAATCCCTAAACCCCTAAAAAAACCCTAAAACCCCTCAAAATCAGTAAAACCCCTAAAAAAATTAAAATTCCAAAAAAACCGCCCCTAAAAATCCAAGAAAACTTAAAAAAACGTTAAAACAACAGAAAAACCCCTAAAAACCAAAAGAACACCTAAAATCCCAAAAAACCCAAAAAACCACTAAAATAACTAAATACCCTAAAAATAAATAAAAACGTTAAAAAATTCTAACAAACCATAAAAACCCTAAAAAAATCAAAAAACAAAAAAGGACCCTCAGAACCCTGAATATCCTAAAAAACCCTAAAAAACCCTAAAAACCCAAAAAACCATAAAAATCCAAAAAACCCCTAAAAATCCATGAAAATGTAAAAACCCTCAAAACCCTCAAAACCATTTAAAACCATAAAAACCTTAAAAACCCTTAAAAGCCTTAAAAACCCTAAATCCCTATAAAAACTCTAAAAACCCATTAAAACTCTAAAACCCTTAAAACCTCTAAAACCCCTAAAAACGTTAAAAAGCTCTAAAAAACCTTAAAACCCTACAAAACTAAAAAAACTCTAAAACCCCCAAAAGAACCTAAAAACCTAAAAACTCCTAAAACCACTAAAAATTCATAAAAACCCTCTAAATCCAAAAAATCCCAAAGAATCCTAAAAATTATAAAAAACCATCAAAACCCTGAAAGCCCCCTTAAAACCATAAAACCCCTAAAAACCGTAAAACACCCTAAAAACCCATAAAAACCCAAAAAAACCTCATGAAACTCTTAAAATACTAAAAACCCTTAAAAAATTAAAACTATAAAAAACCTTACAACCCCTAAAAACTCAAAAAAACCATAAAACCCTCAAAAAACCCTAATACCATGAAAACCCCTAAAAACCCTAAAACCCCCTAAAAACACTCAAAATCCCTAAAACCCCTAAAAAATATAAAAACCCATTAAAATCCTAAAAAACCCCTAAGAATCCATGAAAATGTAAAAACCCCTAAAAACCCCGAAAAACCCCATACAACACGTTTAGAAGATACCGCCGCTCTCTCTTGGGCTCTCCCTCACGACGCAACGATCTCTAGGGTTCCCTCTTGGAATCCTCTTCAGCGGCTTCATCGATCTATTCCAGTTTGAGCTTTGTGATGCAGATGTTTTTCTGTTCGAGTGGCTTCCTCTCCTGGCACGATGGTGGAATTCAAGGTGGATGGTGGATGGCGTTGAGATCTGGTGGGTTGTTTCAGGAAATGGAGGCGACGACTTGGTCTGGATTTTTCTTCGTTTTGGATCAGTTTTGTTAGATCTGGCTCCTACTTCTCCTCAGGCGTCGTCTTTGTTCCTTGGTGGCGGCGATGATGGCTCTACAATGATCTGGGCGAAGTCTAAGAGGTTGATGGTGAAGTCAACGCGGGCACGATGGATGTCTCGACGTCTGGACAGAGGGGTGCCTGGCCCGATTTTCATTTATGCTTGTCGGATCTGTGTTTTGTCTCGGCTGTTCAGGTCTTTTGGTGCTTGGCGCTTTGGCTCTCATCTTTGGTGCGACAAGATACTCTGGTGGCTTCATCTGGGAAAGATTTGGCTTCGTTCTGGTGGTAAGTGGGTTTGGCGGGCTTTGCGACTTCTTGTTGATGGTGTTTTTGGTTCTGTGCTCGGATCTGCGTCTCTTTCTTGGACACGAGGAGGGTCTTGCTGGCCTTCCTGGTATCTCAAATGGCCATGGTGGACGAAAAGAGAAAGGATGCAGGTTTTCTTTCCTATTTCCACTTTTTTGTTCTTGGATCTTGCTGGTGATGAAGGTATGGTCATTCTGTGTTGTGTTCGTTCTGATATGCTAGCATGCGTGCTCTTGTGTTGTGGCTGGTTTTGTTTTGAGTTGTTGTTACTGTTGAATGATGGTTGCTGGATCCTGAGGTGTTATATGACGTTCGCTGCTGGTTGTTGGTTCCTTCATAAGTTGCTGCTGAATTTTGGTTGGATATTGAGTTGTTGGATGATGAGCTACTGGTCTTTGGCTACCTCTTCCCTTGAGAGGAGGTGGTGGGTACTGGAAATCTGGTATGGTGGTTTGATTGGTGTTGGTGCTGTTGGTTGCTGAGGTGGAAGTGGGATGCTGGCTGTCGGAATCGGATGGGCTGGACGTTGGCTACTGCTTGGCTGAGATGTGATGTTGTTGATGCTTTGGAGGTGACGAAGCTGCTGAGTATGGTGATGGTGCTGCTGCTGCTGGATGTTGGTTGCTGCTTGGTTGGAACTGCTGCTGGATTTTTCTTGCTTGGCTTTGTGTGTTTTTTCTTTTTTGATCTTTCTTTTTTTGGGGTCTTTTGCGTTTTGGGTTTGTAAAGGGTTTTTGGGTGTGGGTCATTTGACCCCTCCCCTCCCTTGTCTGCTGCGTCTTTTTTCGTAATAAAATTTGGGGGGGTCGGGAATAGCCCGATCCTCGCATCTTCCTTGCCCTTTAAACCCCTAAAAATGTCAAAAAAATTAAAAAATATTTAAAAACCCTAACAAAATAAACCCCCTCCTGAAATCCCGAAAACAACCTAAAATCCTTGAAAACCCCTAAAACCCTAAAAAACACTAAAACCAAAAATATCTATAAAAACCCTAAAAATATTTGAAAATCTAAAAAACCCTAAAAACCTTGAAAAATCCCTGAAAACCATAAAAAACTAAAAACCACTAAAAAACTAAAAAATATTAAACCCCCAAAAAACATTCAAAAACTCTAAAAAACCTACAAAACACCAAAAAAACTCAAAAAATCCCTAAAAACCCAAAAAGGTCCAAAAAACACCAAAAACCCCTAAAGCCCTAAAAACCCCTAAAAACCACAAAATCCCTAAAAACCCTCAAAACCATAAAGATCCAAAAAAACTCTTGAAAATCCATAAAAATGTAAAAACCCTAAAAACCCTAAAAAAACCCTGAAAACTATAAAAACCTTTAAAAAAACCTAAAAACCCATAAAAACTCTAAAAACACACTAAAAACAATAAAAACCCTTAAGACCCCACAAAATGTAAAATAACTCTAAAAACCTTAAAACCATAAAAAAACTAAAAAAGACCCTGGAAAACCAAAAAGATCCTACAAACCCTGAAAAACCCTAAAAACCCTAAAAACCCCTGAAAAAACCTTTAAACCCTCAAAATCCCTAAAAAATCTAAAACCCCAAAAAACTAGAAAAATTCTAAAAACCCCTAAAAATCCATGAAAACGTAAAAAACCTTGAAATACCCCTCAAATCCTTAAAACCCTAAAACCCCATAAAACCACTAAAAGCTCTAAAAACCCTTAAACCCCTAAAAATGTTAAAACACTCTAAAAAATCTAAAAAACCCTAAAAAAACTCAAAAAACCCTAAAAACCCAATTGAACATAAAAACATTAAAAACCCCTAAAAAACCTAAAATCCCTGAAAATCCTAACCCACCCATAAAAATCCTAAAACCCCCTAAAATCCCATGAAAATGTAAAAAACCCTAAAAACCATGAAAAACCCCTGAAATCCATCAAACCCCTAAATACCTTAAATACCCTAAAAATCCATAAATATCCTAAAAGCCCACTAAAAACTCTAAAAACCCTTAGAAACCCTAAAAATGTTAAAAAACTCCAAAACTCCAAAAAACCTATCAAACCCTAAAAATCCGTAAAAACATTAAAATCCTAAAAAAACCAAAAACATCCATGCAAACTTAAAAAACCCTAAAACACTTAAAAACCCCTGAAATCCATAAAATCCTTAAAACCCTAAAAACTCGTAAAAACACAAAAAAACCCCTAAAAACCCAAAAAACGACTAAAACCACTAAAAACCCTTAAACCCCTAAAAACATTAAAAAAACTCTAAAAAACCTTAAAACCCTTAAAAACTAAAAAAGACCATATAACCCCAAAAGACCCTAAAAACCCTAAAAACCCTTGAAAATCCTTAAAAATCCTCAAAATATATAAAAACCATAAAAATCCTAAAAAAACTCAAAAAATCCATGAAAACATAAAATACCCTAAAAACCATGAAAAAACCCTAAAACCCTAAAACCCTTAAAAACCATAAAGACCCCCAAAACCCATAAAAACCTTAAACCCACCAAAAACTCTAAAAACCCTCAAATCCCTTAAAACCCCTAAAAACTTTAAAAAACTCCAAAAAACCTTAAAAACCCTAAAAAACTCAAAAAACCCCTAAAACCCAAAAAGTCCCAAAAAACATCAAAAAACCCTAAAAATCCTAAAACCCCCCCAAAAACCCTCAAAACCCAAAGAATCCCTAAAAACATTGAAAACCATATAAATCCTAAAAAGCCCCTAAAAATCCAGGAAAACATAAAAAACCCTAAAAACACCAAAAAACCCCTGAAAACCATAAAACCCAAAAAAAACACAAAAAACTCGAAAACCCCTTTAAATCCCAAAAAACTTTAAAAAACTCCAAAAAACCTTAAAACCCTAAAAAACTCAAAAAACCCCCTAAAAACCCAAAAATACCATAAAAACCCTGAAAAACTCTAAAACCCCAAAAATCCTTAAAAACATTGATAACTCCTAAAAACCCTCAAAATCACTATAAACCCTCCAAATCCCTAAAAACCATCAAAAACCCCTAAAAGTCCATGAAAACGTAAAAAAACAAAAATCCCTAAAAATCCCTGAAAAACCCAAAACTCATAAAAACCTTAAAAACCCCTAAAACCCCAATAAAAAAAAAATCCCTAAAAACATTAAAAAAACTCTAAAACCCCCAAAAACTCAAAAAACACCTAAAAACATCTGAAAACACCTAAAAACCCTCCAAATCCCTAAAAGCCCCCAAAAACTTAAAATCCATAAAAATCCTAAAAAACCCCTAAAAATCCATGAAAACTTAAAAACACCAAAAAACACTTAAAACCTTGAAAACCATATAAACCCCTAAAAAACTTAAAATCCCTAAAAACCCATGAAACCCCTAAAAACTCTAAATAACATAAAATCCCTAAAAACGTTAAAAAACTATAAAAAACATTAAAACCCAAAAAAAACTCAAAAAGACACTAAAACCTAAAAATAACCTAAAAACCCTAAAAAACCCTAAAACCCCCTAAAAATTTTAAGAACCCTCAAAATCCCAGTAAACCCTAAAAAACCCAAAAAACCCTAAAAATCCAAAAAACCTTAAAACCCCTAAAAAATATGAAAATGTAAAAAACCCTAAAACCCTAAAAAAACCCTGAAAACCACAAAACCCCTAAAACCTTAAATATCGTAAAACCCATAAAAAACATAAAACCCCCTAAAAACTCTAAAAACCATTAACCCCCACAAATTGTTAAGAAATTCCAAAAAACTCCAAAAACCCTAAAAAACTATAAAAACCCTAAAACCCAAAAAGACCCAAAAAACCCTGAACACCCCTAAAATCCCCTAAAAACCCTAAAAACCCTAAAAACCATAAAAATCCTAAAAAACAAATAAAAATCCATTAAAACATTAAAAAACATAAAAACCATGAAAAACCCATAAAAACATAAAACCCCTAAAACCTTAAAAAACCCTAATACCCCATAAAAACAGAAAAATCCACTAGAAACTCTAAAACCCCTTAAAACCCCTATGACTTTAAAAAATTCTAAAAATCCTTCAAAGCCCTAAAAAACTCAAAAACCCCCTAAAACCCCAAAAGGACCCTAAAAACCATGAAAAACACTAAAACCCCTGAAAAACCGCAAATACCCACAAAATCCCTAAAACCCCTAAAAATCCCTAAAAACCAACAAAATCATAAAATACCCCTTAAAATCCATGAAAACATAAAAAACCTAAAAACCCTAAAAACCCAAATAACCCACTAAAAACTCTAAAATCTCTTAAAAACCCTAAAATGGCAAAAAAACTCTAGAAACATTAAAAACCCTAAAAATCATAAAAAACCTAAAAACACCTAAAAACACCTAAAAACCCTGAAAAATCCCTAAAAACCATAAAATCTCCTAAAAACCTTAACAACCCTAAAAACAAATAAAAACCCTAAAACCCCACTCAAAACTCTAAAAACCCTTTTAACCCCTAAAAATGTTTAAAACTCCAAAAACATTAAAATTCCTAAAAAACTCAAATTAACCCTAAAACCCCTGAAAACCCTAAAACAACTGAAAATCCTAAAAACCATTGAAAAAATAAAAAACTCTCAAAATTCCTAAAAACCATAAAAACCCAAAAAACCATTAAAATACTAAAAAATCCCAAAAAATCCATAAAAACTTAAAAACCCTTGAAAAACCCTACAAAAAAAACCCTAAAAACTTTTCAAAATCTATAAAAACCGTAAAAAACCATCAAAAACTCTAAAATATCATAAAATCCCTAAAAATTTTAAAAAACTCTAAAAACCTTAAAAATCCTAAAAAACTCAAAAAAAAACATAAGAACCCAAAAAGATCATAAAAATCCTAAAAACCCCTACAAACACTAAATACCCCTGAAAAACCCTAAAGACCCTCAAAATCCCTAAAAATCTTAAAAACCATAAAACCCATAGAAACCCTCAAACACCCCTAAAAAACCACGAAAATGTAAAAAATCCAAAAAACCCTGAAAAACCCCTAAAAACCAAAAAAACCAAAAAACCTTTAAAAACCCATAAAAACATTCAAAACCCCTAAAAATTCTTAATACCCTATAAAACAATAGAAATGTTAAAAAAAACTCTAAAAATATTCTAAACCCTAAAAATTCAAAAAAAAACCCTTAAATCCAAAAAGACCCTAAAAACCCCACCCCCCCCCCCCCCCGAAAAACTATAAAACCACTAAAACCTGAAAAACCCTAAAAAAACCCAAATCCATTAAAATCCTAAAAACCCTAAAAATCCTAAAAGACCCCTGAAAATCAATGAGAACATAAAAACCCCTAAAACCCTACAAACCCCTGAAAACCATAAAAACACCTAAAAACCTTAAAAACCCTAAAATTCTCTAAAAACTCTAAAACCCCTTTAAACCCTTAAAAACGTTAAAAACTCTCAAAACCCTTAAAACCCCAAAAAAAATAAAAAACCCCTAAAACCCTAAAAGACTGATACGCGATGCAAGACCCACTAGAAAGTGTCATAGGAACCTTGTATAATGTTTGCGCGTTGAGCACCCAGATCGCCGCAAGAAAACAAGTGAATGTGGTGTGTGGATAGTGAAAATGAGAAGGAAGGGGGAAATAGTCAAGGTATAACCCAAAGAGAACTTGTCTCTAAGAACTCTAGCCACAAGACGCCACAAAGGATGACCAATCATTTGATAAGTCAAGAATTAAGAAAGAACACAATGGTTGCAATAAAAACTCACCATAACAACATTACCTTCATTCATGATGTCTAAAGAGTACAAGGGGGTGTCTATTTATAGCCAAAGAAACTTGAAATTAGAATCACACATTGGGTGGCTCTTTACAATAGTGTAATGCCTAGTTTCTATAAGTCAAAAATCCTAAATGATGACTTTGACAACTTTGGCACTAGCCCATGACTTTAGGAGACAAGTAGCACACCCTTTTGGAAAAATAAAGACAAGAAGCCCACCACCTTTTGACTTTGAAGATTCCATGATTGGGTGGGATTGAAAATTCGTAGCACCACTTGGGTTGGATTTTTAAAAGCATGTTTTGGCCTTAATTAATGTAATTATAGGCCCGGATACTTCCCCCAAGCAAGGGTGTTGGGTATCCTCTTGGAATTCCATGATTAACCCATTTAAGGCCTTCTTCGTTCTCTTGGTCCGCTCCCTTGTCATTGGGCCTCCGATTCCACGCAATGGGTCATGTCCACTTGTGTGCATTACACACTTCTCATCGAGTCCACCTCCAACCCCGTGATTCCCATGTGTGCCATGATCCTCATCATCTCCTCCCTCTTCAAAAGGATTCGTCCTCGAATCTGAAAATTCAAAGGGAGAAAGAGCAACAACATTAAAGGTGGCACTAACATTCCCATACTTGTCGGGTGACTCAATCTTGTAGGCATTATCATTGATCTTCTCTAAGGATGGAAAGGACCATCTCCTCGTGGATGAAGTTTTGATTTTTGTTGCTCTGGGAACCTCTCCTTCCTCAAGTGTACCCACACCCAATCTCCAGGATGAAACACCAATTTCGCCGACCTTTGTTGGCATGCTTCGCTACCTGTTCATTCTTCCGCTCAATGTTGGCCTTTAACTTTGCATGGAACTCCTGCAAAAACTTTTCCTTCTTTTCACCTTCAAGATTAGAAAATTTATTAGTAGGAAAAGGTAAAATATCGAGTGGAGTTAATGGGTTATAACCATACACAACTTCAAACGGTGAAGCATTGGTAGTGGAGTGAACCACACGATTATAAGCAAACTCAATGTGAGGCCGACATCTTTCCCAATTTTTCAGATTTTTTCTAAGGATGGCACGAAACAATGTGGAAAGTGTTCTATTGACCACCTCATTTTGGCCATCTTTTTGTGGGTGTGTAGTGGTGGAGAACAAAAGTTTGGTTCCAAGTTTGTTCCACAATGTCCTCCAAAAGGGACTAAGGAATTTGACATCCCTATCACTCACAATACTCTTGGTTAATCCATGCAACCTAACAATTTCCATGAAAAACAAATTAGTGATATGAGTTGCATCATTGGTTTTATAACAAGCAATAAAATGATCCATTTTACTAAACCTGTCAACCACCACAAAGATGTTATCCTTACTTGATTGTGATCTTGGCAAGCCGAGCACAAAATCCATTGAAATGCCAACCCAAGGATGATAAGAAATGGGCAAAGGGGTGTATAATCCATGTGGAAGCACTTTTGACTTTGCATGTTTACACACATTACAATTTCCACAAACACTAACCACATCCCTACGCATGTGAGGCTAAAAAAATGTTCACTCAATAAGGACAAAGATTTCTCGACCCCAAAATGCCCCATTAATCCACCACCATGAGTTTCTCTAACAAGAAATTCACACATGGAACAAGATGGAACACACAATTTATTTTTCTGAAAAAGAGATCCATCATGTTTGTAAAAATCATTTTTTCCATGTTTTTCACACAACTTCCAAATTTTAGAAAAATCCACATCCTTCTCATACATGCTTTTCAACATTTCAAAACCAAGTATTTTAGCATGTATAGAAGTGATTAGAGAGTATCTACTAGACAAAGCATCAGTGACAACATTTTATTTTCCTTGTTTATGTTTAATGATGTAAGGAAATGTTTCAATGAATTCAAGCCATCTTGCATGCTGCCTATTCAACTTTCCATCTGACTTAATAAATTTTAGGCTTTCATGATCCGAATGAATCACAAATCCCCTTGAACACAAGTAATGTTGCCAATTTTCTAAAGTTCTTTTGAGAGCATATAATTCCTTGTCATAGGTAGAGTAGTTTAATGCAGCCCCATTGAGCTTCTCACTGAATTATGCGATGGGCTTAGAGTCTTGCATTAAAACAGCCCCAATTCCTATTCCAGAGGCATCACAATCAACCTTAAAAACTTTAGAAAAGTTGGGCAAAATTAAGAGAGTTGAATTGGTCAACTTACCTTTGAGTTTGGAGAAGGCATCTTCTTGAGATTTTCCCTACTTGAATCTCACCCCTTTCTTGACCAACTCATTCAATGGTTCTGCAATGGTTGAAAATTCCCTCATGAACCTTCGGTAAAAACTCGCAAGTCCATGGAAGCTCCTCACCTTGTTGACATTATTTGGTGTTGGCCACTCCCGAATCGCCTTCACCTTCTATTCATCAACCCTCATGCCATCATCTCCCACCACAAAACCACGGAAAACAACCGAATTTAAACAAAATTTACATTTTTTCAAGTTTTCAAACAACCTATTTTTCCTAAGAGTCTCAAAAACATGTTTCAAATGTTTATGATGTTCATCAAGGCTCTTAGAATAAACAAGGATGTCATCAAAATACACAACCACAAATTTCCCAATGAATAGACGGAAAACTTGATTCATTAAGTTCATGAATATACTAGGGGCGTTAGTTAGTCCAAAAGGCATAACTATCCATTCATACAGTCCAAACTTAGTTTTAAATGCAGTTTTCCATTCATCACCCTCTTTCATTTTAATTTGATGGTATCCACTCCTTAAGGTCAATTTTGGTAAACAAGCATGCACCATGGAGTTCATCAAGAATATCATCCAAACAAGGTATGGGATAACGATACTTTACTTTTATTTTGTTGATATCTCGACAATCAACACACATTCTCCACTTACCATCTTTTTTTAGGACAAGGATTACCGGTACCGCACACGGATTCAAGATCTCTCGAACAAATACCTTCCTTAGAAATTATTCCACTTGTCGTTGGATTTCTCGAGTCTCCTCTTGGTTATCTCGATAAGCCATTCGATTGGGAAGTGTTGCTCCAGGGAGGAAGTCAATGTGGTGCTCGATACCCCGCAAGGGAGGTAAGCCATCGGGAATTTCCTTTGGAAACAAATCACCAAATTCCTATAAAATGGACATAACACTAGAAGGCATTGAAGGGTTAGGAGAGTTAGTGGTAAAACATTCTCCCTTGAATAGAAGCACGAGAGTTTCCTCCCCCTATAAGCTCCCTATATCTCTCTTTTTCCTGAAAATAAGCTCACTTTTCCCTCAACACTCTTGTTTTCACTCTTTTATTTCCCTCATTTTTTTGCTTTCACTCAACACTCCTTTTTCACTATTGATTTTTTCACTCTTCTCATTCTCTCTATTTTTTTTCTCTATTTTCTTTTTCTCTCTTCTCACAATCTCTCTCAATCCTCACTTGGTCTTCATAAGCTTGCAAAGGCCTCAATGGTGTAAGAATAACCGTCCTCCCGTTGTACTCAAAAGAATAGCGGTTGGTGTATCCATTATGTGTGACCCTTATATCAAATTTCCAAGGTCTTCCCAACAAGATATGACTAGCATGCATTGGAACAACATCACACATCACCTTGTCTTCATACTTCCCAATAGAAAATGAAACTTGTGCTTGCTTAGTAATTTTGACATCCCAACTATTATTTAACCACTGAATTCTATAAAGCTTAGGATATCTAGTCGTAGCTAATCCCAATTTTTCAACCATCAAAACACTTGATACATTTATATAACTACCTCCATCAATAATAATACTACATACCTTATCTTTTATGAGGCATCTAGTATGAAAAGTGTGCTCCCTTTGCTCTTAATCATATTCTCCTTCGGGTTGAGCACTCAAAGTATGCCTTTCCACAAGCATTTCTCCATGTATGGGGCTTTCCACTTCCACATCTGAATCATCCTCAAGTGATGACATTTCATCTTCTCTTGAGCTAACACTAAGAACATCTCCATCATCCAAAATAATCATTGTCCTCTTGTTTGGGCATTGTGAGGAATTATGTCCAAATCCTTGACATTTAAAACATTTTATATCTCATGATTTGGAAACAACCTTACCCTACATTTTACCTTTAGATTCTGGAAAGAATGGTTTTGGTTTGGGAAACTCCTTTGGATTATTTTTGTGTTCCCTTACATGCTCTTGTGGTTTGGAATCCTTAAACTTGAAAGAAGGTCTATAATCCTTACCATAAGATGTAGGGCACATCCTTCTTGCCTTTACTTGCCTCTCCGCTTTGGTAGCCATGTGAAGTAGATCCTCCATGTCCAAGTAGTGGTGCATGTCCACTATGTACTGAATATCATGGTTGAGGCCGTTCACAAACCTTGACATGGTGGCCTCTCTCTCCTCATCAATATTTGCCCGAATCATGATGATCTCTATCTCTTTGTGATACTCCTCAACACTCATGGCCCCTTATTTCAAACCCTACAACTTGAGGAACAAATCATGATAATAGTGGAAAGAAATGAACCTCTTACGCATTACCACTTTCATCTCCTCCCAAGTGTGGATGGGTCTTTCTCCACTTCGCTTTCGACTCACTTGTAGTTGGTCCCACCAAATACTAGCATAATCGGTGAACTCCACATCTGCCAACTTCACTTTGTTTTCCTCCGAATAGGTGTGACAACCAAAAACTTGTTCGACCTTTCTTTCCCATTCCAAGTAAGTTTCAGGATCATTCTTACCTTGGAATGAAGGGATCCTCAACTTTACTCCTCCAAGATCATTGGCTTACCTCCAGGTGGTTGATTTATCTGAATTGGTGACTCGTGAAAATCGAATAACTCCTCCTCTTCTTCAACAACCCGCCTTCTTGGTGGTGCTCTAGAATTGGAAGGGGATTGAAGTTCATCCATCCTTGCATTCAACCTTTGGAATTGTTCTTGTACAACCCTCATGAACATCTTAATGCCCGCTTCATTGGTATTAATCGACTCTGCCATTTAGGAATCCTGTAAAAAAATGAAGAGAAAGGAAAATGGTCCTCACACACTCCCTCATGCGTTTACACTCAAAAATAATAAGTTCGCTCGTTTTTCACTCAATTTTGGCTTTTATCAAAATGTAACACTCTTGCCTTTTACCACTCAACTTGCATCATATAGCACTCTTACCCAATTTCAACAAATCAAAAGGATCTTTGAAATGTGGAAATCTCAAACTAGAATTCAAAGATAAAATTCAAATTGGATTCAAGATGAAAAATTTGGGAAGATGAAGAAAATGGAAGAAGAATAATGAAAATGGGATGTAGAATTCAAAATGTTACAAATTATTTTTGAGCCTTTAATTTTTTTTGGATTTTTTTTGTTTTTTTTTTTGCTCTTTTTTTGTAGATGCAACAGCAACAAGATGAATTTTTCAATATTTAAATGCAGGAGAAGCAATAATTTGTAACATCAAATGGAATCAATGTGAGATTTCCGTGGTTTTAAAATTGCAGAATTTGTCGCAAAATTTGAACCCGCTGTATCTCGCTATTTTTAGCTTTGCTTTTGATGATTCCAAATGGAGAAGAAATATGAGCTTCTCAACTACAATAATGATATATTATACGTCCGAAAAGACGAAGAAATAACGTTTTTAGGTGAAGAAGAAAATGGAACAGAATTGATGTCGTCCCGATTTGAAGAGAAATGAAAATGGAAGAAATGGTAAGAAAGAAAGAACCTGATTTCTTGCAAATGGGCTCTGATACCAAATGATACACGATGCAAGACCCGATAGGAAGTGTCCTAGGAACCTTGTATAATGTCCGTGCATTGAGCACCCAGATCGCCGCAAGAAAACAAGTGAATGTGGTGTGCGGGTAGTGAAAATGAGAAGGGGGAAATGGTAAAGGTAGAACCCAAAGAGAACTTGTCTCTAAGAAATCTAGCCACAAGACGCCACAAAGGATGACCAATCCTTTGATAAGTCAAGAATTAAGGAAGAACACAAAGGTTGCAAGAAAAACTCACCATAATAACATTACCTTCATTCATGATGTCCAAGGAGTATAAGGGGGTGGCTATTTATAGCCAAAGAAACTTGAAATTCGAATCACACATTGGGTGGCTCTTTACAATAGTCTAATGCCTAGTTTCCATAAGTCGAAAAGTCTAAATGATGATTTTGACAACTTTGGCACTTTCCCATGACTTTAGGAGACAAGTAGCACATCCTTTTGAAAAAATAAAGACAAGTAGACCACCACCTTTTGACTTTGAAGATTCCATGGTGGGGTGGGCTTGAAAATTCGTAGCACCACTTGGGTTGGATTTTTAAAAGCATGTTTGGGCCTTAATTAATGTAATTATAGGCCCGGATGCTTCCCCCAAGCAAGGGTGTTGGGCCTCCTCTTGGAATTCCATGATTAACCCATTTAAGGCCTCCTCTATTCTCTTGGTCCGCTCCCTTGTCGTGGGCCTCTGATTCCACACAATGGGTTATGTCCACTTGTGTACATTCTGCACTTCTCATCAAGTCCACCTCCAACCCCGCGATGCCCATGTGTGCCATGATCCTCATCAAAGACCCAAAACACATTAAAAAACCCTAAAAACCTAAAACCCCCTAAAAACTATAAAACCCTCAAAATCCCTAAAACCCATAAAAATAATAACCATAAAAAATCCTAGAAAACCCCAAAAAATCCAAGAAAACATAAAAACCTCTAAAAACCTTGAAAACCCCCTGAAAACCTTAAAAACCATCGAAAACCTTAAAACCATAAAACCTCTAAAAACCACTAAAAACTCTAAAAACACTTCAAACCCATAAAAATGTTAAAAAAATAAAAAAACCATAAAAACCCAAAAAACATAGCACCCCCTATAAATCCAAAAGGACCCTCAAAACTCTGAAAACCCATAAAAACCCTGAAAACCCCTAAAAAATTAAAAATACTCAAAATCCTAAAAAACCATGAGAACCACAAAAATACAAAAAACCCTATAAATACCTAAACACGTAAAAAAGCCTAAAAACCCTGGAAAACCCCCCAAAAATAAAATAAACCCTAAAACCCCTATAAACCCCAAAAAACCCATAAAAATCCTAAAAACCACTAAATCTCTAAAAACCATTAAAACCCTTAAAACGTTAAAAAATTATGATAACCTCAAAACCGTAAAAAACTAAAAAAAAAACTAAAACCCAAAGAGGCCCTAAAACCCTAAAAACCCATAAAACCCCCCTCAAAATATCTAAAAACCATAAAAACCACTAAAAATCTAAGAAAACGTTAAAAACCATAAAAACTATGAAAAACCCCTGAAAACCATAAAAACCACTAAACACGTTAAAACCTCTAAAAACTCATAAAACCCATAAAAACCCAATAAAAACTCTAAAAACCCCTCAAAATACCTAAAACGTTAAAAAATATAAAAAACCATAAAAACTGTAAAAAACTCTAAAAAACCATAAAAACCCAAAAGACCCTAAAAACCCTGAAACCCATAAAAAAAGATAGAAAACCCCTGAAAACTCTCAGAAATCCCTAAAACCCCTAATAAAAACCCTAAAAACTATAAAAATCCAAAAAACCCCCTAAGAATCCATGAAAACGTAAAAAAACCCATAAAAACCCTAAAACCACTAAAAACTGTAAAAACCATAAAAAATCTAAAAAATCATAAAATCTCGAAAAACCAATCAAAAATCTAAAAACCTTGAAAACCCCTACATAACCCTAAACACCCCTAAAAAACCCCAAAACCCCTCAAAATCCCTAAAACCCTAATAGTCATAAAAATCCTAAAAAACTGCTAAAAATCCATGAAAACATAACCATGAAAAACCCCTAAAAACTATAAAACACCTAAAAACCCTAAAAAACCTTAAAAACACTAAAAAACCACTAAAACTCTAAAAACCATTAAAACCCCTAAAAACATTAAAAAAATATAAAAAACCATTAAAACCCTAAAAACTCAAAACAACCACCTAAACCCCAAAAAAGACTCTAAAAACCCTGAAAACCCCAAAAAAACCCTAAAATCCCTTGAAATCCCTAAAAACCCAAAAAGCCATTAAAATCCTAAAAACCCCATAAAAATCCATGAAAATGTAAAAAACCCTGAAAAAACCCTTGAAAAACATAAATCCCCCTAAAAACCTTAAAATACCCTAAAACCCCATAAAACCCTAAACCCACAAAAACTCTAAAATCCTCAAAATACCTAAAAACCTAAAAAAATCTAAAAAAATTAAAAATCCTATGAAACTCAAAAGAGCACTAAAACCCAAAAGATCCTAAAAACCATTAAAAACCATAAAACCCAAAAACACCCTAAAAAACCCTCAAAACCCACAAAATCCATAAAAACCCTAAAAACCATAAAAATCTTAAAAACCCCTAAAAATCCATGAAAACGTAAAAACCCCTAAAACCCATGAAAATTATAAAAATCCCTAATATACTTTAAACCCTTAAAAACGCATAAAAAGCATAAAACCACTAAAATCTAAAAACCCGGAAAACCCCTAAAAATTTTAAAAACACTAAAAAACCTAAAACCCTAAAAAACTAAGAACCCAAAGACCCTAAAATCCCCTCAAAATCCCTAAAACCCTAAAAACCCTCAAAATAAAAAAACCCAAAAAACCCCTAAAAATGTAAAAATCCCTAAAAATATTGAAACCCCCTAAAAACCATAAAAACCTCTAAAAACATATAAAACCCTAAAATAACTAAAAACTCTAAAAACATTTTAAACCTCTAAAATGTTAAAAACCTTATAAACCCTAAAAACCCAAAAAAACCCTAAAAACCCAAAAAGACACTAAAACTCCTAAAAAACATAAAAACCCCTGAAAACACCTAAAAACACTAAAAATATCAAAAAATCCTATAAAACCTTAAAACCTATAAAAATCCTAAACCCCCCTTAAAAAATTCATGAAAACGTAAAAAATCCTAAAAACTCTGAAACCCCCTAAAAACCATAAAAACACCTAACCATAAAAACCCTAAAAATCCATTAAAATCCTAAAAACTAATAAAAACATAAAAAAATCCTTAAAAAACTGAAAAACATTAAAAATATCTTAAGACCATTAAAAACCCTAAAAAATAAAATACCCTAAATTTTTTTAGGGTTTTTATGTTTTTTTAGAGTTTTTTTAACTTTTTAGGGGTTTTAAGGGTTTATAGAGTTTTGGTGGGTTTTTAGGTTTTTAGGGGTTTAAAGGTTTTTTGGGGGTTTTCCTAGTTTCTACAGTTTTTTATGTATTCATGGATTTTTAGGGGTTTTTAGGATTTTTAGGGATTTTATGGATTTTGAGGTTTTTTAGGGTTTTTAGGGTTTTTAGGGGTTTTAGGGTTTTTAGGGTTCTTTAGGGTCTTTAGGGACTTTTTTTTGATTTTAGAGTTTTTTGAGTTTTTTAGGGTTTTTTAGGGTTTTAAATGGTTTTTAAAGTTCTATAACATTTTTCAGGTTTTTAAGGGTTTTTAAAGTTAGTGTTTTTAGGGGTTTTATGGGGTTTTATGGTTTTTTACGCTTTCATGTATTTTTAGGGTTTTTTAGGATTTTTATGGTTTTTATGGTTTTTAGGGTTTTTAGGGATTTTGAGGGGTTTTTAGGGGTTTTTACAGTTTTATTGTTTTTCAGGGTTTGTAGGTTATTTTTGGGTTAATAGGGTTTTTTTGAGTTTTTTAGGAGTTTTAAATTTCTTAGAGTTTTTTAAAAAAAATTAGGGTTTTTAAGTATTTTTAGTATTTTTAGTGGGTTTTAAGGTTTTTATGGGTGTTTAGGGGTTTTAAGGTGTTTAGAAGTTTTATGGTTTTTAGGGGTTTTTAGGGTTTTTAGGTATTTTTACATATCCATGTGTTTTTAGGGTTTTTTTCTATTTTTTTTGGATTTTAAGGGTTTTTAGGCATTTTGAGGGGTTTTTATGTTTTTTGGGTTTTTTTAGTTTTTGGGGTTTGTAGGGTTTTTTTGAGTTTTTTATGGTTTTTAAGGTTTTTAGAAATTTTTAATGTTTTTAGGGGGTTTTACATTTTTTTAATTTTTAGTAGTTTTTTGGGTTTTATGTGTTCTTAGGGGTTTTTATGGTTTTCATGGGTTTTTCAGGGTTTTCATGGTTTTTTATGTTTTCATGTATTTTTATGGGTTTTTTTTGGTTTTTATGGTTTTTAAGGTTTTTTAGGGCTTTTAAACATCATCACGTCACATCCAGCCAATACCAGCATTCAGTAGCACCGCATCCAAGCAGAAACCAATATCCAGCAACATCCTTCAGCAGCATCTCCAAAGCATCTCCCAACCAAACAGAACCAGCATCCCATAGCACCAACCAGCCCTTAGCCTCCAGCAACTCTTCTTCCATACCCACAACCAACACCAGCAGAGGTCCACTACCAAACCAACCACAACAAACCAGCCCCAACAGAAACTTACAGCCAAACGTCCAGCCACATCCAGCATCACAGCCAACCAAGAACCAATACCCGTAGTATCTCACAAGCAGACCAGTCACAACCAATAGACACCATCGGTTCACAGCCACAACAACACCTCCAGCACCTCCTCTATAGGCGGAAAACAACAACAAGCAACCCATTGTCCAACATCCATCATCCTCAATCCAGAAAAAACCAAACATCCAGAAAATTTCATCCAAGAGCTCCCAGCCAACAACATAGAAAAACATAGCAATGAACATTTTATAGTGGCTCCCGCTTCCACCAAAATCACAATTTAGCTTCAACATTCTATGAGCAAAATCCACCACAGTTGAATCACTCCAGAACTGAGTCATACCATAAGATCAGAACTAGAAAACGTACCTCATGACACATCCCAGGATCAACAGCCTACCAGAGACATCCACCATAATAGAAGACACGAAACTACAGGAATTTACCATCTGAGAAGAAAGCCCTGGGTAGGCCTGTAGACCAAACTACCGCTGCACCTTTCCAAGTGAATGAAGCCCTCGACCCTGTTGACCCATCTGCAGATGCTTCAGATACGAAGAATCGACCCTGATCAGCAGCTGCATCTCATCGCGAAGCCAGTAAAGTCGTTGTCACACCTATCTAAAGTCGTCATGAAGCCAAGGAAACCACCGCATAATCAGATCTGGAGCTAGGGTTGACTTCACCGTCGACTTAGAAACCCACCATGCTTTCACACCGCAGCACCAGCGGGAGTCTCCATGACCATCGCCAAGCCCGTCGAGCCTCTGAGACCGCACCCAGGCCACCGAGAAGCCCTGGATGCCGCCGCAAAAGAGCATTGAAGATCCATCCAAAAGCAGCAGCGCTGAGGATCGAGAGAGAGCACCTGGAGACTCGGCCGCCATCTATAGGGTCCTTTTTCGGGTTCTTTTTCAAGAGGATTTTAGGGGTTTTATAGGTTTTTTAGTATTTTTGGGGTCTTTTGGATTTTTAGGGTATTTTTGTGTTTTTTAGGGTTTTTAAGTTTTTCTAGAGTTTTTATCATTTTTAAGGATTTTATAGGTTTTTAGAGTTTTTAGTCTTTTATATATTTTTGGGGTCTTGTGGTTTTTCATTGTTTTTAGGGTTTTTAGGGTTTTTGTGGGGTTTTGAGGTTTTTAAGGGTTTTCAAGGGTTTTTAGGGCTTTTAGGGTCTTACTAAATTTTAGGATTTTTATGGTTTTTTAGAGTTTTTAACGTTTTTAGGGGATTTAAGGGTTTTTAGAGTTTTCAATGGGTTTTTATGTTTTTAATGTTTTTAGGGGTTTTTATGGTTTTTATGGGTTCTTTTATATTTTTTATGTTTTTTTATGTTTTCATGGATTTTTAGGGGATTTTTAGGGTTTTTTGGTTTTGTGGGTTTTTTAGGGTTTTTAGGGGGTTTTATGGTTTTTAGGTGTTTTTAGTGTTTTCCAAGGTTTTTAGGGTCTTTTGGGGTTTGGGGTTTTTTATATTTTTAGGGCTTTTTAGGTTTTTTTAGAGTTTTTATATTTTTATGGTATTAAGGGTTTTAACAGTTTTTGGTGGTTTTCTGGGTTTTTTATTGGCTTTCAGGTTTTTTAAAGTTTTTAGTGGTTTTAGGGGTTTTTCAGGGTTTTTCAGAGTTTTTAGTTTTTTTAATGGTTTCTTGGATTTTTAGGGGTTTTTTAGTTTTTTTTATTGTTTGTTAGGGTTTTTTGGGGTTTTAGGGGTTTTTAGGTGTTTTCATGGATTTTAGGGTATTTTTTGGATTTTAGGGGTGTTTTTGAGTTTTTTAGTTTTTTTAATTTTTTTAGAGTTTTTTTAACTTTTTAGAGGTTTTATGGGTTTCTAGAGTTTTAGTGTATTTTTAGAGTTTTAAAGGTTTTTTGTATTTTTTATGGTTTTTAGGGGGTTTTCAGTGTTTTTAGGGTTTTTTATATTTTCTTGGATTTTTTTAGTTTTTTTTGGATTTTTATGCTTTTTGTGGTTTTTAGGGATTTCGAGGCTTTTAAGGGTTCTCAGGGTTTTTATGGTTTTTAGGGTTTTTAGGGTCGTTTGGGGTTTGAGGGTTTTTTAAGTTTTGTTTACCATTTTTAGGGGTTTTAAGGGTTTTATAGTTGTTTTGTGTTCTTTTAGGTTTTTTATGGTTTTTTCTGTTTTCATGGATTTTTTGGTTTTTTAGGATTTTTATAGTTTATAGGGTTTTTAGGGAATTTAAGGATTTTTTTTGGTCTTCATGGTTTTATGGTTTATAGGGATTTTAGGGATTTTCAGGGTTTTTACTGTCTTTTTGGGTTTTTTTGGATTTTTATGAGTTTTTTAGTGTTTTTAAAGTTTTAAAAGTTCTTGTCATTTTTATGGGTTTTAAGGGTTTTTAGTGTTTCTAGTGGTTTTAGGGTTTTTATAAGCGTTTAGGTGTTTTTATGGTTTTTACAGTTTTTTATTATTTTTAGGGGTCTTTCAGGGTTTTTAGGGATTTTTACATTTTCACTTCTTTAAAGGGTTTTTTTTATGATTTTTAGGATTTTTAGGGTTTTTAGGGTATTTAGTGATTTTGAGGGTTTTTTGGGTTTTTGAGGGGGTTTTAGGGTCTTTTGGGTTTTTACGGGGTTTTTTTTGAGTTTTTTATGGTTTAAAGGGTTTTTAGGGATTTTTAATGTTTTTAGGGGTTTTAAAGGTTTTTAGATTTTTTTGTGGGTTTTTTGGGTATTTATGCATTTTTAGGTTTTTTATGGGATTTTTGGGGTTTTTATGTTTTTAGGGGGTTTTACATTTTCATGGATTTTAATAGGTTTTCTGGTTTTTAGGGATTTTGTGGTTTTAGGGTTTTTCTAGGTTTTTAGGTTTTTAGGGGGTTTTCAGCGTTTTTTGTTGTCATTTTGGGTTTTTAGGGAGTTTTTGAGTTTTGTATGGTTTTAAGGTTTTTTGAGTTTTTTAATGTTTTTAGGGATTTTAATGTTTTTTAGAGTTTTTAGTGGTTTTAGGGTATTTTTTGGGTTTTTAAAGGTTGTCATGTTTTTGGGTTTTTTTTTAGTTTTTTAGGGTGTTTCGTGTTTTGTTGGGGATTTTCTGGTGTTTCTAGGGTTTTAGGGTCTACTTGAGTTTTTAGGGTTTTATGGTTTTTAAAGTTTTTTAGTGTTTTTAGGGTGTTTAAGTGTTTTTAGAGTTTTCAATGATTTCTAGGATTTTTATGGGTTTTTAGGTTTCTCTGAGGTTTTTAGGGGGTTTTTATGGTTTCAGGGACTTTTTAGAGTTTTTTTTGGGTTTTTTATGTTTTCATGGATTTTTATGGGGTTTTTTTCGATTTTTATGTTTTTTTTTGGGTTTTTAGTGTTTTTAGGGATTTTGAATGTTTTTAGGGATTTCAGGGTGTTTTAGGGTTTTTCTAGATTTTTAGAATCTTATGGGGTTTTTAGGGGTTTTTTTGTGCATTTATGGTTTTTAAGGTTTTTAAGAGTTTTTTAATGTTTTTAGGGTTTTAAGGGTATTTAGAGTCTTAGTAGCTTTTAGGGTTTTTATGGGTTTTAGGGGTTTTAAGCTTTTTTGTTGTTTTATGGTTTTCAGGGGTTCTTAAGGGTTTTTAGGGTTTCTTACTTTTTCAAGGATTTTAGGGGGTTTTGGATTTTTATTTCTTTTTAGGGTTTTTAGATTTTTAAGGGGTTTTCATGGCTTTTAGGATATTTTTGGGTTTTTAGGGGTTTTTTGTGTTTTTTAGGGATTGTAAGGGTTTTTATAGATTTTAGTGTTTTTTTGGGTTTTTGTTTTTTTAAAGATTTTTAGGGGTTTTGTGGTTTTTTAGGGATTTTAGTTTTTTTACGTTTTTATGGATATTTAGGGGGGTTTTAGGATTTTTATGGTTTTTAGGGTTTTAGGGATGTTGAGGTTTTGGGGGGGTTTAGGGATTTTATGGGTTTTCAGGGTTTTAGGGGTCTTTTTGGGTTTTAGGGTTTTTTTGATTTTTTATGTTTTTAAGGGTTTTTTGTGTTTTTTAAAGTTTTAGGGGTTTTAAGGGTTTTATAGTTGTTAGTGATTTTTAGGGTTTTAATGGGTTTTTAGTGTTTTTTATGTTTTCATGGTTTTTTAGTGGTTTTTTAGGATTTTTATGATTTTATGATATTTAGGTTTTTAAGTGATTTTGAGGGGATATCAAAGGTTTTAAGTGTTTTAGGGGTTTTAGGGTTTTTAGGGTCTTTTTTGGGGGTTTTTTGTTTTTTAGGGTTTTTAAAGTTTTTAGAGTTTTTTAACATTTTAAGGAGGTTTAAGAGTTTTTAGTGTTTTAGTGGGTTTTAGGGGTTTTATGGGGTTTTATGGTTTTTTAAGGTCTATAGGGGTTTTATAGTTTTTAGGGGTTTTCAAGGTCTTTAGGGATTTTTACGTTTTCATGTGCTTTTAGGAATTTTTTAGGTTTTTTATTGTTTTAACGTTTTTAGGGTTTTTAGAGTTTTTAGGGATTTTGAGGGGTTTTAGGGGTTTTAGGGGTTTTAGGGGTTTTAGGGGTCTTTTGGGGTTTTTATGTGGTTTTTTGAGTTTTTTTGGGGGTTTTAAGGATTTTTAGAGATTTTTAACATTTTTAGAAGTTTTAAAGGTTTTTAGAGTTTTAGTGGGTTTTTAGGGTTTTTATAAGTTTTAGGGTTTTTAAGGTTTTTATGGTTTTCAAGGGTTTTTCAGGGTTTTTAAAGTTTTTTACATTTTTATGGGTTTTTAGGCTTTTATTGATTTTAGGGTTTTAGGGTTTTTAGGTATTTTGAGGGTTTTTAGGGTTTTTTAAGGGGTTGGGGTTTTATGGTTTTTTCAAGGTTTTTTGGGTCTTTTTGGTTTTAGGGATTTTTTTGATTTTTATGGGTTTTAAGGTTTTTTAGAGTTTTTTAATGCTTTTAGGGATTTTAAGTGTTTTTAGAGGTTTTAGAGGTTTTTTTAGGTTTTTTGGGTTTTTTTGTGGATTTTCAATATTCTTAGGGTTTTTTGGGGATTTTTAACATTTTAATGGTTTTGAGGGTTTTGTAGGGTTTTTGAAGGTTTTTATTTTTTTATGGATTTTTAGGGTTTCTAGGTTATTTTGGGGGTTTTAGGGTTTTTTTTGGGTTTCTATGAATTTTTAGAGTTATTTAACATTTTTAGGGGTTTTTAGGGTTTTTAGGGTTTTTAGTGGTTTTTAGGGTTTTTCAGGTTTTTAATGTTTTTTATAGTTTAAAGGGGTTTTTTCAGGTTTTTAGGGTTTTTTAAATTTTCATGGATTTTTAGGATTTTGTAGGATTTCTATTGCTTTTGAGGGGTTTTAGTGTTTTTCAGGGGGTTTTAAGGGTTTTCATGGATTTTAGGGTCTTTTGGGGGTTTTAGGATTTTGTTGAGTTTTTTTAGGGTTTTTAAGGGGTTTTAGGGTTTTATACCTTTTTAGAGGATTTAAGGGTTTTCATATTTTTTAGTGATTTTTAGGGGTTTTAAATGTTTTTAGCGGTTGTATGGTTTTAAGGGGGGGGGGGTTAGGGTTTTTTGGGTTTTTTACATTTTCATGGATTTTTAGCATTTTTAGGATTTTTCTTATTTTTATGGTTTTAGGGTTTTTAGGGATTTTGAGATTTTTAGGGGGTTTTAGCATATTTTAGGGGTTTTAGTGTATTTTTGGGTTTTCAGGGTTTTTGGACATTTTTAGGGTTTTAAAAGTTTTTTAGAGTTTTTTGAGTTTTTTAGTGTTTTTATAGTTTCTAGAGTTTTCTAACATTTTAGGGGTTTAAAGGGTTTTTAAGGGTTTTAAGTGTTTTTATGCTTTCATGTGATTTTAGGGTTTTTTTCGGGTTTTTTATGGTTTTGGGGGTTTTAGGGTTTTAGGGTTTTTTTGTATTTTTTGGGGTTTTAAGGTTTTTTAGAGTTTTTTAATGTTTTTTGGGATTTTAAGGGTTTTATAGTTTTTAGTGAGTGTTTAGAATTTTTTGGGGTTTTGGGGGGTTTTCAAGGTTTTTAGGGTTTTATAGGGTTTTTTTAGGTTTTTTGAGTTTTACAGGGGATTTTTGGGTTTTTAGGATCTTTTTAAAATTTTTAGTGTTTCTTAACATTTTTAGGTTGTGTAAGGGTTTTAGAGTTTTCATTGGTTTTTATTGTTTTTATTGGTTTTTAAGTTCTTTTAATTTTTTAGGTGTTTTAAGGGTTTCAGTGATTTTTTAGAGTTTTTAGGGTTTTTTACGTTTTCATGGATTTTTAGAGGATTTTTAGGATTTTTATGGTTTTGAGGGTTTCTCAGGGGTAGTTAGGGTTTTTTTGTGTTTTTGGGGGTTTTTTGGGGGTTTTTAGGGTTTTTTTTGTGTTTTTGTTTTTTAAGGTTTTTTTTGAGTTTTTTAACATATTTAGTGGTTTTAGTGGTTTTTAGAGTTTTTAGTGGTTTTAGGGTTTTAATGGGTTTTTAATGTTTTTAATGTTTTTAGTGGTTTTATGGTTTTAAGGGGTTTTTTAGTGTTTTTAGGGTTTTTATGTTTTCATCGATTTTGAGGGGTTTTTAGTATTTTTATTATTTTTTACGGTTTTCTAGGTTTTTCATTGTTTTTATGGTTTTTCATGGATTTTAGGGTCTTTTGGGGTTTTTTGAGTTTTTTAGGGGTTTTATTGTTTTTTTTTTGAGTTTTTAAACTTTGGGAGGTTATGGTTTTTTAGAGTTTCTAGTGGGTTTCTAGGGGTTTTAATGGTTTTTATGGGTTTTTCTGGTATTTAAGGGGGTTTTAAGGTTTTTAGGGTTATTTACATTTTCTGGAATTTTAGGGGGGTTTAGGATTTTTATGGGTTTTCAGGTTTTTAAGGGTTTTTTGGGATTATGAGGTTTTTCAGGGGTATTTAGGGTTTTTTTTTTCAGTTTTTAGGTTCTTTTTGGGTTTTCAGGGTTTTTAAGGTTCTTTAGAGTTTTTTATCATTTTTAGGGGTTTAAAGGTTTTTTATAGTTGTTATTTCTTTTTTGGGGTTAAGGGTGTTTTAGGGCAAGGAAGGCTCGGGTCCAGGCTATTCCTGGGACCCCCCAAATTTTATTAAGAGAAAAGTCACAGACACTGCAGACAAGGGAGGGGAGGGATCCATCGATCCACACCCAAAACCCCTTACGACCTTAGCCCGAAGGCCACAGAAAGAGAAGAAGAAAAGCAAAAAAGCAAAAACAACAAGTGAAGAGACCAGAAGGGAGAGCACACAAGGGGAGGATCAGTCAACATCTCCACCAAAATCCTCCAGCTCCGCACCTCGAATCCCCATGTCCACACCAAAGCCGTCTTCCACATCATCAAAACAGAAATCTGACTCAGCACCCACGTCTGTTGAGTCCCATCCAAATTCAAAATCCTCTTGCATGCCAAGCCTGGATAACAGCTTCCTCCTAGCCTTTTCTTGCTCTTCAGACATTGAAAGTTTAGGGTGTTTTAGGGGTTTTTTTTACATTTTCTTGGATTTTTAGGATTTTTTTAGGATTTTTATGGATTTTATGGTTTTTATGGTTTTTAGGAATTTTGGGGTATTCAGGGGTTTTTAGGGTTTTTACTTTTTTTTAGTTTTTAGGGTTTTTAAAGTTTTTTGATTATTTTAACATTTTAGGGGGTTTAAGGGTTTTTAGTGTTTTAGTTGTTTTTAGGGTTTTAGTTGGTTTTTAGGGGTTTTAAGTTTTGTAGGGTTTTATGGTTTTCAGGGGGTTTTCAACATTTTTAGGGATTTTTTACGTTTTCATGTATTTTTATGAATTTTTTAAGTTTTTTATTTTTTTAGGGATTTTTAGCAGTTTTATGGATTTTGAGGGGTTTTAGGGCAAGGAAGGCTCATGTCCAGGCTATTTTGAGGGGTTTTAGGGGTTTTTAGTTTTTTTAGGTTGTTTTGGGGTTTTTATGGGTTTTTTTTTTACTTTTTTAGGGTTTTAAATTTTCTTATAGATATCTAACGTTTTTAGGGGTTAAAAGGTTTTTAGATTATTTAGTAGTTTTTAGGGTCTTTGTGGGTTTTTAGGTGTTTTTAAGGGTTTTAGGGGGTTTTTTGGTTTTCAGGGATTTTTCTAGGTTTTATGGTTTTTTACGTTGTCATGGATTTTTATGGGTTTTTAGGTTTTATGGTTTTTAGTGGTTTTTAGGGTTTTAGGGATTTTGAGGATTTTTTGGGGTTTTCCGGGTTTTAGTGTTTTTTAGGGTTTTTGGGGTTTCTTGGATAATTAGGGTTTTTTAGAGTTTTTAGGGTTTTTAATGTTTTTAGAGTTTTTAAACATTTTTAAGGATTTTAAGGGGTATTATAATTTTTAGTGGTTTTAGGGTTTTTTAGGTTTTGGGGGGTTTTAGTTTTTAGGGGTTTTAGCGTTTTAGGGGGTTTTCTGTTTTTAGGGGTTTTCATTCTTTTTTTGGGGGTTTTAGGTCTTTTTGAATTTTTAGGGTCTTTGTGGATTTTTATAGTTTTTTAATGTTTTTAGCGGGTTTAAGGGTTTTTAGAGTTTTCAAAGGTTTTTAGGGTTTTATGGGTTTTGAGGTTTTGTAAAGGGTTTTAAGGGTTTTTATGGTTTTCATGGGTTTTTTCATGTTTCTAAGGGTTTTTTTATGTTTTCATGGATTTGTAGGGGATTTTTAGGATTGTTATAGTTTTGAGGGTTTTTAGAGTTTTTAGGGATTTTGAAGGTTTCTAGGGTTATTCAAGGGTTTTAGGGTTTTTTAGAGTTTTTACGGTCTTTGGGGTTTTAGGGATTTTTCATATTTTTAGTGTTTTTAATGTTTTTTAGAGTTTTTTATCTTTTTTAGGGGTTTAAATGTTTTTTATTGTTTTTAGTGGGTTTTTGGTTTTCAAGGGGTTTTAGAGTTTTTTTACATTTTCTTGTATTTTTAGGGGTTTTTTATGATTTTTATTATTTTAAGGGTTTTTAGGGTTTTTCATGGCTTTTAGGGTCTTTTGGGATTTTAGGGGTTTTTGAGTTTTTTAGGGTTTTTGTATTTTTAGTGGGCTTTTAATTTTTTTAGGTTTTTAAAGGTTTTTAAGGCTTTTAAGGGTTTTTATAGGTTTTAGGGGTTTTCAGGTTTTATAGGGCTTTTTATGTTTTCATGGATTTTTTTTGGGGGGGGTGGATTTATATGGGTTTTAGGATTTTTTAGGGTATTTAGGGATTTTGAGGTTTTTGGGGTATTTCAGATGTTTTTAGGGTTTTGAGGGGTATTTAGGGTTTTTATGGTCTTTTGAAGTTTTAGTTTTCTTTTTGAGTTTTTAGGGGTTTAAGGTTTTTTAGAGTATTTTAACGTTTTTATGGGTTTTAAGGGTTTTTATAGTTGTTAATGCTTTTTACAGATTTTATGGGGTTTTAGGGTTTTTTATGTTTTCATGGATTTTTAGGGGGTTTTAGGATTTTTAGGGTTTTTAGGTTTTTTAAGGATTTTGTGATTTTTTCATGGGGTTTTAGGGTTTTAGGGTTTTTAAGGGTTTTGGGGGTCATTTTCGGTTTTTTGGGTTTTTTGATTTTTTTATGGTTTTAAAGAATTTAGAGTTTTTTATGGTTTTTAGGGGGGTTAAGGGTTTTTCATTTTTAGTGGACTTTATGGGTTTTTTGGGTTTTTAAAGATATGTAGGGGTTTTATGGTTTTTAGGCGTTTTTCAGGGTTTTTAGGGTTTTTTACGTTTTCATGTTTTTTTTTGGGTTTTTTAGGATTTTTACGAGTTTTATGGTTTTTTATGGTTTTCAAGGATTTTGGGGGTTTTAGTTTTTTGAGGTTGTTTAGGGTTTTTAAGGTTTTTAGGGTTTTTAAGGTTTTTAGGGTTTTTATTATTTTTTTAGGGGTTTAAATGTTTTTTAGATATTTATAATGTTTTTAGGGGTTTAAAAGGTTTTTAGAGATTTTAGTGATTTTTTATTGTTTTTATGGGTTTTAGTGGATTTTAAAGTTTTTAGGGGGTTTTATGATTTTAAGTGGATTTTTAATTTTCATGGATATTTATGGTTTTTTAGGTTTTGATGGTTTTTTACAGATTTTAGTGCTTTAGGGTTTTTTCAGGGTTTTTGGGGACTTTTTGAGTTTTATGGGTTTACTATTTTTGTTAGGTTTTTTTATTTTTGTAGATTTTTTTTAACATTTTTTGGATTTTAATTGTTTTTATAGTTTTTATTGGTTTTAGGGTTTTTTAGGATTTTGGTGTTTTCAATGTTTCTTAAGGTTTTAGGGGTTTTAGGGAGTTTTAGGGTTTTTTTGGGATTTTCAAGGGTTTTTAGGGTTTGTAGGTTGCTTTTGAGTTTTTTAGGGTTTTATAGTTTTTTAGAGTTTTTTAACATTTTAGGGGGCTTAAGGGTTTTTAGATTTTTCAATGGTTTTTTTGGGTATTAAGGTATTTTTACGGGTTTTAGGGGTTTTATGGTTTTTAGGGGTTTTTTAGAGTTTTTAGAGTTTATGTTTTCATGGATATTTAGGGGAATTTTAGGATTTTTATGGTTTTGAGGTTTTTTAGGGTTATTAGGGTTTTTTAGTTTTTAGGGGTTTATGGTTTTTTGTAGTTTCTTATCATTTTTAGGGGTTTTAGGGGGTTCTAGTGTTTTTGGTGATCTTTTAAGGTTTTTAGTGATTTTTAGGGTTTTGCAGTGTTTTGAAGTTTTTTATGTTTTCATGGATTTTATGGGGTTTTAGGATTTTTTTAGGGTTTTTAGGGGTTTTCATGGGTTTTAGAGTCTTTTGGGTTTTTAGGGTTTTTTTCAGTTTTTTAGGGTTTTAAGGTTTTTTAATGTTTTTAAACCTTTTTAGTGCTTTTAAGGATTTTTAAAGTTTTTAGTGGTTTTTACAGTTTTAAAGGTTTTAGGGGGTTTTCAGGGTTATTAAGGTTTTCGTGGATTTTTTGGGGATTTTAGGATTTTTATGGTTTTTAGGGTTTTTAGGGATTTTGAGGCTTTTTAGAGTTTTTCTAGGGTTTTTTGAAATTTTCAGGTTTTTTAGTGTCTTTTTGGGGTTTTAGGGTTTTTTTGAGTTTTTTAGGGTTTTTAAGGTTTTTTAGTGCTTTTTAACATTTTTAGAATTTTTGAGGGTTTTTATAGTTGTTAGTGTTTTTTAGAGTTTTTATGGGGTTTTAGGGTTTTTTACGTTTTCATGGATTTTAGAGGTTTTTTGGATTTTTATGGTTTTTAGGGTTTTTCTGAGATTTTTAGGGTTTTTAATGTTTGTAGAGTATTTTAACATTTTTATTGATTTTATAGTTTTTAGTATTTCTAGTGGTTTTTACGGTTTGAGGGGTTTTTAAGGTTTTTAGTGATTATTATTTTTAGGGGGTTTCAACATTTTTAGGCATTTGTATATTTTCATGTGTTTTGGGTTTTTTTTAGGATTTTTATGGTTTTATGTTTCTTTTAGGTTTTTAGGGATTTTTAATGTATTTTTGGGGTTTTAAAGAGTTTTAGAGTTTTTAGTTGTTTTTAGGGTTTTTATGGGTTTTTAGGGGGTTTTAAGGTTTTCAGGGGTTTTTTATTTTTAGGGGTTTTAAAGGTTTTAGGGTTTTTAGGTATTTTGAGGGGTTTAAGGGTTTTTCAGGGGTTTTAGGGTATTTAGGATTTCTTGGGTTTTTGGGGTCTTTTGAGTTTTTAGTATTTTTTGAGTTTTTTAGGGTTTCTAAGGTTTTTTAGAGTTTTTAACATTTTTATGGATTTTAGGGTGTTTAGAGTTTTTAGTGGTTTTGGGGGGTTTTCAAGGTTTTTAGGGTACTTCAGGGTTTTTATGGGGTTTTAGTGTTTTTAGGGGGGTTTTGAGATTTTAGGGTTGTTAAGGTCTTTTTGATTTTTTAGGGTTTTGTAGTTTTTTAGATTTTTTAACATTTTTAGGGGGTTTAAGGGGGTTTTGAGTTTTTAATGGTTTTTAGGGATTTTATGGGGTGTTCGGTTTTTTAAAGGTTTTTACGAGTTTTTATGGTTTTCAGGGGGGTTTTAGAGTTTTAAGGTTTTTTACATTTTCATGATTTTTTAGGATTTTTATGGTTTTGAGGGATTGTTAGGGTTTTTAGGGATTTGGAAGGTTTTGGGGGTTTACAAGGGTTTTTTAGGTTTTTTAGGGTTTTTTCCTGGTTTTTTGTGTCTTTTTTGATTTTTTTGGGTTTTTTGTGTTTTTTAAGGTGTTAAAGATTTTTTAGATTTTTTAACATTATTAGGGGTTTTAGGAATTTTTAGAGTTCTCAGTTTTTTAGGGTTTTATGGGTTTTTATGGATTTTTAATGGTTTTAGTGTTTTTTTTTGTTTTTAGGGGTTTTATGCCTTTTTACAGTTTCATGGATTTTTAGGAGGTTTTTAGGCTTTTTATTATTTTTTTAGGTTTTTTAGGATATTAAGTATTTTTCATATATTTTAGGGTCTTTTGGGTCTTTTGGTTTTTTTAGTTTTTAGGGATTTAAAGGCTTTTGGATTTTTTTAACTCTTTTAGGGGTTTTATGGGTTTTTAGAGTTTTCGGTTGGTTTTTAGGGTTTTAAGGGGTTTTAAGGGGTTTTAAGGGGTTTTAAGGGGTTTATGGCTTTATGAGGATTTCGAGGTTTTTAGTATTTTTTACATTTTCGTAAATTTTTAGGGTTTTTAGGATTTTTATTGTTTTTAGATGTTTTTAGGGTATTTAGCGATTTTCAGGTTTTTTAGGGTTTTTTCATATGTTTTTTGGGTTTTAGGGGTTTTTAGGGGTTTTAGTGTCTTTTTGGGACTTTAGAGTTTTTTTTTTGTTTTTTTGGGGGTTTTAAAGGTTTTTTATAGCTTTTAACATTTTTATGGGTTTTAAGGGTTTTTATAGTTTTTAGTACTTTTTAGTGTTTTTATGGGTTTTTAGGGGTTTTCAGGTCTCATGGATTTTTAGGTGTTTATAGCATTTTTGTGGTTTTTCATGTTTTTAGGAGTTTCAGGGATTTTTAGTGATTTTTTTTTGGGGGGGGGGGGGGTTAGGATTTTTAAGGTTTTAAGGTTTTTTAGGGTTTTATGGTTTTTAGGGTCATTTTAGGGTTTTGTGGTCCTTTTGGTTTTTTAGGTTTTTTTTGAGTTTTTATGGTTTTTAGGTTTTTTAGAGTTATTTTAATGTTTTTATGGATTTTAAGGGTTTAAAGAGTTTTTAGTGGTTTTTAGTGTTTTTTTTGAGTTTTTGGGGGGCTTTCAAGGTTTTTAGGGTATTTAGGGGGTTTTAGGTTTTTTTGGGTTTTTAGGGGTTTTAGGTTTTTTTGGGTTTTTAGGGGTTTTTAGGGCATTTAAGGTGCTTTTGAGTTTTCTAGGGTTTTTATGATTTTTTAGAGTTTTTTTAAGTTTTTAGGGGGTTTAAGGGTTTTTAGAGTTTTCAATGGCTTTTAGGGTTTTTGTGGGTTTTAGGTTTTTTTACGGTTCTTATGGGTTTTTATGGTTTTTAGGTGTTTTTTAGAGTTTTTTGGGTTTTTTACATTTTCTTTGATTTTTATGGGATTTTTAGGACTTTTTTGGCTTTGAAAGTTTTTTAGGGTTTTTAGGGATTTTGAATATTTTTAGAAATTTTCAAAGGTTTTTAGGGTTCTTTGAGTTTTAGGGTCTTTTGGGTTTTTGCGGTTTTTTTTCATTTTTTTTGGGTTTTTAAGGTTTTTTAGTGTTTTTAACATTTTTAGAGGGTTTAAAAGGTTTTTAGAGTTTTTGTGGGTTTTTAGGGGTTTTATGTGTTTGTAGGGTTTTTAAGGTTTTTAGTGGTTTTTTATGTTTTTAATGGGGTTTTCAAGGTTTTTTATGTCTTCATTGATTTGTAGGGATTTTTTAGGATTTTCATTATTTTTGAGGGGTTTTAGGGTTTTTAATGGGGTTTTCAAGGTTTTTTATGTCCTCATTGATTTGTAGGGTTTTTTTAGGATTTTCATTATTTTTTAGGGTTTTAGGGGTTTTCATTGGTTTTTATGATTTTTCATGGCTCTTAGGGTACTTTGGGTTTTTAAGGTTTTTTTTTGAGTTTTTTAGGGTTTTAAAGGTTTTTTAGAGTTTTTTAACCTTTTTAGGGGTTTAAGGGTTTTTAAATTTTTTTCTTCTAATTTTAGGGTTTTTAATGTTTTTAGGGGTTTTTAGGGTTTTTAGGGTGTTTTTCGGATTTTTATTGTTTTTTATGTTTTAACATAGATTTTTAGGGGGGTTTTAGGATTTTTATGGTTTTTTGGGTTTTGAGGGATTTTTAGGTTTTTAGAGGTTTTTTAGGTGTTTAGGATTTTAGGGTTTTTAATCGATTTTAAAGGTCTTTTGGGGTTTTAGGGTTTTTTAGTTTTTAAGGGTTTTTAAGGGTTTTTAGTGTTTTTAATGTTTTTATGGATTTTTAGGGGTTTTAAGTTTCTTTATTATTTTTAGTGGTTTTTAGAGTTTTTATGGGTGTTTTGTGTTTTCTAAGGTTTGTATGGGTTTTTATGGTTTTAGGTGTTTTTCAGGGTTTTTAGGGATTTTTACGTTTTCACATAATTTTAGGTATTTTTAGGATTTTTATGGTTGTTATGGTTTTTATGGTTTTTTTTTGGGGGGGGTTTAGGGATTTTGAGGGTTTTAGAGTTTTCAAGGGGTTTATGGTTTTTAGGGTTCTTTAGGGTGTTTATGGTCTTTTGGGGTATGGTGTTTTTTTTGAGTTTCTAGGGTTTTTAAGGAGTTTTAGTGTTTTTTTAACAATTTTATGGTTTCTGAAGGTTTTTAGAGTTTTTCGTGTGTTTTTAATGATTTTAGTGTTTTTAAGAGTTTTTAGGGGTTTTTTTCGTTTTAAGGGTTTTTGGGTTTTTTACATTTTCATGGATTTTTATGGGTTTTTCATGTTTTTATGATTTTTAGGGTATTTTAGGGTTTTTACAGATTTTGAGGGGCTAAGTGTTTTTTAGGAGTTTTAGTGTTTTTAGGGTTTTTTCTGGGTTTTGGGGGTCTTTTTGGTTTTATGATTTTTTAGGGTATTAAAGATTTTTTTAGAGTTTATAATGTTTTTAGGGATTTTAAGGGTTTTAGATTTTATAGTTGTTTTTTCAAGTTTTTTGGGTTTTTTGGGTTTTTCAAGGTTTTTAGGGATTTTTAGAGTGTTTATGTGGTTTTAGGGTTTTTAGGATTTTGGGGGTCTTTCTGAGTTTTTTTAGGGGTTTTAAGGTTTTTTTAAGGTTTTTAGGGGGTTTATGGGTTTTTAGAGTTTTAAATGGTTTTTTGGGTTTTTTGGTTTTTTAAGGTTTTTAGGGGATTTTAGGTTTTTTATGGTTTTTAAGGGTTTTATGGTTTTCAAGGGTTTTTCGTGTTCTTAGTGTTTTTTACGTTTTCATGAATTTTTAACGGATTTTTATGTTTTTTATGGTTTTGTGGATTTTTATGGTTTCTCGAAGTTTTGAAGGTTTTTTGGGTTTTTTAGGGGTTTAGATTTTCAAGGTTTTTAGGGTCTTTTTGGGGTTTTAGGGTTTTTTTGTTTGTTTGGGTTTTAAGGTTTTTAGAGATTTTTAACTTTTTCAGGGGTTTTAAGGGTTTTTAGAGTTTTTAGTGGTTTTAGGGTTCTTATGGATTTTTATGATTTCAAAGGTTTTTAGTTATTTTTATGATTTTCAGGGGTTTTTCAGGGTTTTTAGGGTTTTTTATGTTTTCATGGATTGTTGGGGATTTTTTAGGGTTTTTATTTTTTTTAGGATTTTTAGGGGTTTTCTAGGGTTTTAGGGTTTTTCATGGCTTTTAGGGTCTTTTGGGGTTTAGGGTTATTTGAATTTTTTAGTGGTTTTAAGGTTCTTTAGAATTTTTTTTAACTTTTTTAGGGGTTTTAAGGTTTTATAGAGTTTTGAGTGGGTTTTGAGGGTTTTTAATGTTTTTGTGTATTTTTATGCTTTTTATGGGTTTTTAGGGTTTTTGATGTTTTCATGGATTTTTTGTGGAGTTTTAGGATTTTTATGGTGACTAGGGTTTTTTTATGGTTTTTACGGATTTTGAGTTTTTTTGTGGTTTTCAGGGGTTTTTAGGGTCTTTTGTGTTTTTTTTGAGTTTTTAGGGTTTTTAAGTTTTTTTAAAGTTTTTAACGTTTTTTTTTGGGTTTTAAGGGTTTTTATAGTTGTTAGTGTTTTTAGGGTTTTATTGATTTTTAGGGATTTTTATGTTTTCATGGATTTTTAGGGTTTTTTTTAGGATTTTTATAATTTTTAGGGTTTTTAGGGTTTTTTAGGGCTTTTAGGGATTTTGGGGGTTTTTGGGTTTTTAGGGGTTTCCAGGATTTTTACGGTCTCTTGGGGTTTTCAGAATTTTCTTGAGTTTTTTAGGGTATTTAATGTTTTTAGCGGTTTTAAGGGTTTTTAGTGTTTTTTGTGGGTTTTTATTGTTTCTTGGATTTTAGGGTTTTTTAAGATTTGTACGGGTTTTTATGGTTTTGATGTGTTTTTCAAAGCTTTTAGCGATTTTTACATTTTTCATTTGTTTTTAGGGGTTTTTTAGGATTTTTATGATTTTTTAGGGGTTTGAGTGATTTTGATGGTTTTTAGGGGTTTTCAAGGGTTTTAGGGTTTTTAGTGACTTCTGAGGTTTTTAGGGTTTTTAAAGTTTTTTAGGATTTTAATGTTTTTAGTGATTTTTAACATTTTAATGGGTTTTTAGGGTTGTATATGTATTTTTGGGGTTTTTATGGTTTTCAGGGGGTTTTGAGGGTTTTTAAGGGTTTTTACGTTTTCATGGATTTTATGTGTTTTTTAGGTTTTTATGTTTTTTTTGGTTTTTTAGGGTTCATAGAGATTTCATGGGTTTTTAGAGTTTTTCATTGGTTTTAGGGTTTTTAGTGTTTCTTTAGGGGTTTTGTGGTCTTTTTGGGTTTTTAGGGATTTTTTTAGTTTTTAGGGTTTTAAAGGTTTTTTTATTTTTGTAAGCTTTAAGGGGTTTTAAGGGTTTTTAGTTGGTTTTAGGGTTTTTTTGTGTTTTTGGTTTTTTCAAGGTTTTTTTGAGTTTTTAATGTTTTTTAAGTTTTCAAGTATTTTAGGGGATTTCTAGGATTTTCATGGTCCTGAGGGTTTTTTATGGATTTAGGGATTTTGAAGGTTTTTAGGGGTTTTAGGGGTTTTTTGAGTTTTTAGGGTTTTTTCTATTTTTATGGGTTTTAAGGTTTTTAGAGTTTTTTTACGTTTTAAGTGTTTTTATAGTTTTTAGTGGTTTTTTAGTTCTTATTTCTTTTTATGGTTTTTAGTGGTTTTTATGGTTTTCATGGGGTTTTTAGGGTTGTAGGTTTTTCACATTTTTAGGGACTTTTTTGGGGGGGAGGTTAGGATTTTTATTATTTTTGAGGGTTTTAGGGTTTTTCAGGGGTTTTATGTTTATTCATGGCTTTTAGGGTCATTTTGGGTCTTTATAGTTTTTTGAGCTTTTTAGGGTTTTAAGGTTTTTTTGAGTTTTTTTTGACTTTTTTGGGGTTTTAATGGTTTTTAGAGTTTTTAGTGATCTTTTGGGTTTTTAAAAGTTTTTGAGGGGTTTTATTGTTTTGAAGGGTTTTTTGTGGTTTTTAGGGTTTTTTAATTTTTCATGTATATTTTGGGCTTTTAGTATTTTTATGGTTTTTATAGTTTTTAGGGTTTTTAGGGATTTTGAGATTTTTTAGGGGTTTTCAAGGGGTTTTAAGGTTTTAAGGACTTTTTTGGTTTTTAGGGTTTTTTCTAGTTTTTAAGGTTTTAAATGTTTTTAGAGTTTTTTAACATTTTTCGGGGTTTTAAGGGTTTTTATAGTTGTTAGTGCCATTTTCGGGGTTTTATGGGTTTTTAGGGTTTTTTTACATTTTCATGGATTTTTAGGGCGTTTTTATGGTTTTTATGGTTTTTAGGGATTTTGAGGAATTTTCAGGGTTTTTAGGGTTTTTCATGATTTTTAGGGTCCCTTGGGGTTTTTGGGGTTTTTTTTTAGTTTTTTGGGTTTTTAAAGTTTTTAGAGTTTTTTAAAGTTTTATAGGGTTTTGAGGGAATTAGTGGTTTTTTTTGTTTTTGTGGGTTTTTTATGTTTGTAGGGGTTTTATGGTTTTTAGGTGGTTTTCATGTTTTTAGGGATTTTTAAGTTTTCATGTGTTTTTAGGGGATTCTAGGATTTTTTTGGTTTTTAGGGTTTTTATGGATTTTGATTTTTTTAGGGTTTTGATTGATTTTTAGGGTTTTTAGGGGTTTTAGGGTCTTTTGGGGTTTTAGGAGTTTTTTGAGTTTTTAAGGTTTTAAATGGTTTTTAGATATTTTTAACGTTTTAAAGATTTTTTAGATATTTTTAAGGTTTTTAAGGGTTTTAATGATTTTTAGAGTTTTTAGTGGTTTTTAGGGTTTTATGGGTTATTGTGTTTTATAAGGTTTATAGGGTTTTTTATGGTTTTCAGGGGTTTTTTAGGGTTTTTAGGGCTTTTTACATTTTAATGGATTTTTAAGGGCTTTATGGTTTGTATGGTTTTAGGTTTTTTTAGGGTTTTTTGGGATTTTGAGGGTTTTTAAGGTTTTTAAGGGGGTTTCGTGGTTTTTTATAGTTTTTTTTAAATTTAATGGGTGTGAAGGTTTTTAGAGGTTTCAATGGTTTGTAAGGTTTTAATGGGTTTTTAGGTTTCTTAATGGTTTTGGGGGGTTTTGTGGTTTTTAGGGGTTTTTAGAGTTTCTTGGGGCTTTTATGTTTTGATGGATTTTTAGGGGATTTTTAATATTTTAATGGTTTTTAGGGTTTTGTAGGGTTTTTAGGGTTTTTGAAGGTTTTTATTGTTTTTAGGGATTTTTAGGGTTTCTAGGTTCTTTTTGGGGTTTTAGGGTTTTTAGGTTTTTTTTGAATTTCTAGAGTTATTTAACATTTTTAGGGGTTTTCAGGGTTTTTAGAGTTTTTAGTGGTTTTTAGGGTTTTTCAAGTTTTTAATGTTTTTTATTGTTTTAAGGGGTGTTCAGGGTTTTTAGGGTTTTTTACATTTTCATGGATTTTTAGGATTTTTTAGGATTTTATTGCTTTTTAGGGGTTTTAGTGTTTTTCAGGGGGTTTAAAGGGTTTTCATGGATTTCAGGGTCTTTTGGGGGTTTTAGGATTTTGTTGAGTTTTTTTGGGTTTTTTAGGTTTTTTAGGGTTTTTAAACCGTTTTAGAGGTTTTAAGGGTTTTCAGATTTTTTAGTGATTTTTTTGGGTTTTAGGGGGTTTTAAAGGTTTTTAGGGGTTTTTATGGTATTAAGGGGGGGGGTAGGTTTTTTTGGGTTTTTTACATTTTCATGGATTTTTAGGGGTTTTTAGGATTTTTATTATTTTTATGATTTTAGGGTTTTTAGGGATTTTGAGGTTTTTAGGGGGGTTTTATCATATTTTAGGGTTTTTAGTTTATTTTTGGGTTTTCATGGTTTTTTGAATTTTTTAGGGTTTTAAAAGTTTTTAGAGTTTTTTAACGTTTTAGGGGTTTTATGGTTTTTTATAGTTTTCAGTGCTTTTTAGGGGTTTTAAGGGTTTAAGGGTTTTTATGCTTCATGTGATTTTAGGGGTTTTTTGGGTTTTTTTTTTGTTTTTGGGTTTTTTTTGGGTTTTAGGGTTTTTTTGTGTTTTTTAGGGTTTTTAAGGTTTTGAGTTTTTTTAATGTTTTTTGGGATTTTAAGGGTTTTAGAGTTTTTAGTGAGTGTTTAGCATTTTTTGGGGGTTTTGGGGGTCTTCATGGTTTTTTGGGTTTTATAGGGTTTTTTAGTGTTTTTGGGTTTTACAGGGTATTTTAGGGGTTTTAGGGTCTTTTTTAAGTTTTTCAGTGTTTTTTAACATTTTTAGGTTGTTTAAGGGTTTTAGAGTTTTCAATGGTTTTTATTGTTTTTATGGGTTTTTAGGTTCTTTTAAGTTTTTTAGCATTTTTTAAGGGTTTCAGGGATTTTTTAGAGTTTTTAGGGTTTTTTATATTTTCATAGATTTTTAGGGGATTTTTAGGATTTTTATGGTTTTGAGGGTTTTTCAGGGATATTTAAGGTTTTTTGGGTTTTTGTTGTGATTTTAGGGGGTTTTTTTAGGTTTTTACGGTTTTTTTAGTTTTTTAACATTTTTAGGGCTTTTAGTGGTTTTTAGAGTTTTTAGTGGTTTTAGGGTTTTAATGGGTTTTTAGGGTTTTTAATGTTTTTAGTGGTTTTTATGGTTTTCTGGGGGTTTTCAGTGTTTTTAGGGTTTTTATGTTTTCATGGATTTTGAGGGGTTTTTAGGATTTTTTTTATTTTTTATGGTTTTCTAGCGTTTTCAAGGTTTTTAGGGTTTTTCATGGCTTTTAGTGTCTTTTGGGGTTTTTAGGGTTTTTTGAGTTTTTAGGGGTTTTATGGTTTTTTTGAGTTTTTAAACTTTGAGTTAAGGTTTTTTAGAGTTTCTAGTTGGTTTCTAGTGGTTTTAAAGGTTTTTAGGGGTTTTATGGTATTTAAGGGGTTTTTAGGGTTTTTAGGGTTATTTAAGGGGGTTTAGGATTTTTATGGGTTTTCAGGTTTTTGAGGGTTTTTAGGGATTATGAGGTTTTTCAGGGGTTTTAGGGTTTTTTCATTTTTAGGGTCTTTTTGGGTTTCCAGGGGTTTTAAGGTTGTTTAGAGTTTTTTTTATCATTTTTAGGGGTTTAAAGGGTTTTTACAGTTGTTATTGCCTTTTTGGGTTTTAGGGGTTTTTTTACATTTTCATGGATTTTTAGGGGTTTTAAAGGATTTTTATGGTTTTATGGTTTTTACGGTTTTTAAGATTTTTGAGGGTTTTGAGGGGTTTTGAGGGTTTTTAGAGTCTTTTTATGTTTTTACTGTTTTTTTTAGTTTTTTAGGGGTTTTAATGTTTTTTGAGTATTTTACCATTTTAGGGGTTTTAAGGGTTTTTAGTGTTTTAGTTGTTTTTAGGGTTTTAGTTGGTTTTAGGGGGTTTTAAGTTTTGTAGGGGTTTTATGGTTTTGAGGGGGTTTCAGCGTTTTTAGGGATTTTTTATGTCTCATGAACTTTTATGGATTTTTTAGGTTTTTTATTTTTTAGGGATTTTTGGGGGTTTTATTGATTTTGAGGGGTTTTAGGGTTTTTAGGGTTTTTTAGATTTTTTAGAGTTTTTAGGTTTTTTTTGGGGTTTTAGGGGGGGGTTACTTTTTTAGGGTTGTAAATTTTTTTATAGATATTTAATGTTTTTAGGGGTTAAGAGGTTTTTAGAGTTTTTAGTGGTTTTTAGGGTCTTTGTGGGTTTTTGGGTGTTTTTAAGGGTTTTAGAGGTTTTTATGGTTTTCAGGGATTTTTCAAGGTTTTATGGTTTTTTAAGTTGTCATGGATTTTTATGGGTTTTTAGTTTTTATGGTTTTTAGTTTTTTTTCGGGTTTTAGGGATTTTGAGGATTTTTAGGGGTTTTAGGTTTTTTCAGGGTTTTGGGGTTTCTTGTATATTTAGGGTTTTTTAGAGATTTTAGGGTTTTTAAGGTTTTTAGATTTTTTAACATTTTTAAGGATTTTAAGGGGTATTATAGTTTTTAGTGGTTATAGGGTTTTTTTTATGTTTTGGGGGGTTTTAGTTTTTAAGTGTTTTAGGGTTTTAGGGGGTTTTAGGTTTTTAGGGGTTTTCATGAGTTTTTTTGGGTTTTTTTGGTCTTTTTGAGTTTTTAGGGTCTTTGTGGATTTTTATAGTTTTTAATTTTTTTAGGGGGTTTAAGGGTTTTTAGAGTTTTCAATGGTTTTTAGGGTTTTTATGGGTTTTTAGGGTTTTTAAAATGTTTTTATGGTTTTAAGGGGTTTTTTCGAGTTTTTAGGGGGGTTTTATGTTTTCATGGATTTGTAGGGGATTTTTAGGATTTTTATAGTTTTGAGAGTTTTTAGAGTTTTTAGGGATTTTGAAGGTTTCTAGGTTTTTTCAGGGGTTTTAGGGTTTTTCAAAGTTTTTACGGTCTTTGGGATTTTAGGATATTTTTCAGTTTTTTAGTATTTTTAATGTTTCTTAGTGTTTCTTAACATTTTTGGGGTTTTAAGGGTTTTTATAGTTTTTAGTGGGTTTTTAGGTTTTTTGTGAGGTTTTAGGTTTTTTTAAGGCTTTTAGTGGTTTTTTTGTTTTCATGGGGGTTTAAGTGGTTTTATCATTTTTTATATTTTTATGTATTTTTAGTGGTTTTTTAGGATTTTTATTGTTTTTAAGGGTTTTAGGGGTTTTAGGGGTTTTCATGGATTTTAGGGTCTTTTGGGATTTTAGGGTTTTTTGAGTTTTTAGGATTTTTAAGGATTCTTACAGTTTTTTAACTTTTTTATGGGTTTTAGGGGTTTTTATATTTTTAGTTGGTTTTAAGTTTTCTAGGGTTTTTAAAGGTTTTTAAGGCTTTTAAGGGTTTTTATAGTTTTTAGGGTTTTTCATGGTTTATAGGGATTTTTACGTTTTCATGGATTTTGGGGGGGGATTTTTATGGGTATTTAGGTTTTTTATGATCTTTTGAAGTTTTAGTCTTTTTTTGAGTTTTTAGGGGTTTAAGGTTTTTTATAGTATTTTAACATTTTTATGGGTTTTAAGGGTTTTTATAGTTGTTAATGCTTTTTAGGGATTTTATGGGGGTTTAGGGTTTTTTATGTTTTCATGGATTTTTAGGAGTTTTTAGGATTTTTATGGTTTTCAGTTTTTCTAAGGATTTTGAGAATTTTTCAGGGGGTTTTAGTGTTTTAGGTTTTTTTGGGTCATTTTCTGTTTTTAGGGTTTTTTTTGAGTTTTTATGGTTTTTAGCATTTTTAGTGGCTTTTATGGGTTTTTAGGGTTTTTTAAGATTTGCCGGGGTTTTATGGTTTTTAGGCATTTTTCAGGGGTTTTAGGGTTTTTTACTTTTTCATGAGTTTTTTGGGGTATTTTAAGATTTTTATGGGTTTTAGGGTTTTTTAGTGTTTTCAAGGATTTGGGGGGTTTTAGGTTTTTGAGGGTGTTTTAGGATTTTTATGGTTTTTATTAAGTTTTTTAGGGTTTAATTTTTTTCGATATTTATAATGTTTTTAGGGGTTTAAAAGGTTTATAGAGATTTGAGTGATTTTTATTGTTTTTATGGGTTTTCGGGGCTTTTAAGGGTTATAGAGGCTTTTATGGTTTTTAGTGGATTTTTACATTTTCTTGGATTTTTATTGTTTTTTATGCTTTTATGGTTTTGATGGATTTTTACAGTTTTTAGTGCTTTATGGTTTTTTCAGGGTTTTTTGGGACATTTTGGGTTTTTAGGGTTTACTATTTTTGTTAGGTTTTTTTATTTTTTTAGAGTTTTTTAACATTTTTATGGATTTTAAAGTTTTTTGGAGTTTTTATTGGTTTTAGGGTTTTTTTAGGATTTTGGTGTTTTCCAAGTTTCTTAAGGTTTTAGGGGTTTTAGGGAGTTTTAGGGTTTTTTGCGATTTTCAAGGGTTTTTAGGGTCTGTAGGTTGTTTTTTATTTTTTTTAGTGTTTTATAGTTTTTTAGAGTTTTTTAACGTTTTTGGGGGATTAAGTGTTTTTAGAGTTTTCAATGGGTTTTTTGGGTTTTAAGGTATTTTTAAGGTTTTTAGGGGTTTTATGGTTTTTAGGGGTTTTATGGTTTTTAGGGGTTTTTAGAGTTTTTAGAGTTTTTAAGTTTTCATGGATTTTTAGGGGATTTTTAGGATTTTTATGGATTTGAGGTTTTTTAGGGTTTTTAAGTTTTTAGGGGTTTTATGGTTTTTTAAAGTTTCTTATCATTTTTAGTGGTTTTTGGGGTTCTAGAGTTTTTCATGATCTTTTAGGGGTTTTATGGGTTTTTAGGGTTTTTAAGGTTTTTAGTGGTTTTTTTTTGTTTTCAAGGGTTTTTCAGTGTTTTTATGTTTTTTTATGTTTTCATGGATTTTAGTGGGTTTTAGGATTTTTATTTTTTCAGGGGTTTTGGCGGTTTTCATGGGTTTTAGGGTCTTTTTGGGTTTTTAGGGTTTTTTTGAGTTTTTTAAGGTTTTAAGGTTTTTTAAAGTTTTTAAACCTTTTCTGGGGTTTTAAAGATTTTTGATGTTTTTAGTGGTTTTCATAGTTTTAAAGGTTTTTAGGGGGGTTTCAGGGTTTTTAACATTTTCGTGGATTTTTAGGGGTTTTTTTGATTTTTATGGTTTTAGGGTTTTTAGGGATTTTGAGGTTTTTTAGGGTTTTTAGGATTTTTCAGGTTTTTAGTGTCTTTTTGGGGTTTTAGGGTGTTTTTGAGTTTTTTAGGGTTTTATGAGGTTTTAGGGGTTTTTAAGTTTTCATGGATTTTAGAGGTTTTTTGGATTTTTATGGTTTTTTGGGTTTTTTAGGGTTTTATTCTGAGATTTTTAGGGTTTTTAATGTTTTTAGAGTATTTTAACATTTTTATGCGTTTTAGAGTTTTTAGTGTTTTTAGTGGTTTTTAAGTTTTTTATGGGTTTTTATGGTTTTTAGTGATTATTATTTTTAGGGGGTTTTCAACATTTTTAGGCATTTTTATATTTTTCATGTGTTTTGGGGTTTTTTTAGGATTTTTATGGTTTTATGGTTTTTTTAGGTTTTTATGGATTTTTAATGTTTTCCGGGGTTTAAAAGAGTTTTAGAGTTTTTAGTTGTTTTTTAGGGTTTTTATGGGTTTTTGGGGGGTTTTAAGGTTTTCAAGGTTTTTTTCCATGGGTTTTAAGGGTTTGTTCTGGTTTTTGGGGTCTTCTGGATTTTTAGTGTTTTTTTGAGTTTTTTAGGGTTTCTAAGGTTTTTTAGAGTTTTTAACATTTTTAGGGATTTTTGTTTGTTTATATTTTTTAGTGGTTTGGGGTTTTTTTGGGTTTTTGGGGGTTTTCAAGGTTTTTAGGGTATTTTAGGGTTTTTTGGGGTTTAGGGGTTTTAGGGGTTTTCTGAGGTTTTAGGGTAGTTAGGGTCTTTTTTATTTTTTAGGGTTTTGTAGTTTTTTAGATTTTTTTACATTTTTAGGGGGTTTAATGGGTTTTGAGTTTACAATGATTTTTAGGGTTTTTTAGGGCTTTTTAGGATTTTTAGGGTTTTTCCAGGTTTTTAGGGTTTTTTTGGATTTTTTTTTTGGATTTTTTTGTTTTTAAGGTTTTAAAGATTTTTTTATTTTTTAACATTATTAGGGGTTTTATGAATTTTTAGAGTTTTCAGGGGAAAACCTGAATGCAAAGATCCAAAACCAAAGCCACGAGGAGAATCCAGGGGAAAACCTGGAAGAGGCATCGAGCAAGGGAGAGATCCGGGGGAGTGCGCCGCCATCTTAAGGTTTTTAGGCGTTTTAATGATTTTTAGAGTTTTAGTGGTTTTTAGGGTTTTATGGGTTTAAGTGTTTTATAAGGTTTATAGGGGTTTTTTATGGTTTTCAGTGGTTTTTAGGGTTTTTAGGGATTTTTACAGTTTAATGGATCTTTATGGGTTTTATGGTTTTTATGTATTTTTTGGTTTTTTTGGGATTTTGAGGGTTTTTAAGTTTTTTAAGGGGTTTTTGGGTTTTTAGTGTTTTTTAGGGTTTTTGTATTTTTAGGATTTGTTTAAGTTTTTAGGGTTTTTATGGGTTTTCAGTGTTTTTTATGTTTTTTGGGATTAAATGGTTTTTAGTGATATTAGTGGTTTTTTTGGTTTATTTTTGGATTTTTTGGCTTTAGGGAGTTTTCTAGGTTTTCTAGGTTTTTCAGGGTTTTTAGGGTCTTTTTTAGTTTTTTAGGATATTTATGGTTTTTAGAGTTTTTTAATGTTTTTAGGGGGTTTAAGGATTTAGTGTTTTCAATTGTTTTTACAGTTTTTATGGGTTTTTTGGGTTTTTAATGTTTTTAAGGGTTTTTATGGTTTTTAGGGGGTTTTAGAGTTTTATTTGGGGGTTTTTTGAGTTTTTAGGGTTTTTTATGTTTTCATGGATTTTTAGGGTTTTTCATGGGGTTTTCAAGGGTTTTTTGTGTTTTTTGGGGTTTTTAGGGTTTTTAGGGTGATTTGTGTTTTTAAGTTTTTTTTGTGGTTTTTCGTGTTTTTAGGGGTTATAGAGTTTTCTATCATTTTTAGGGGTTTTAAGGGTTTTTAGAGTTTTTAGTGGGGTTTGAGTGCTTTTATGGGTTTTTATGGTTGTAAGGTATATAGTGGTTTTTATGGTTTTCAGGGGTTTTTCAGGGGTTTAGGGTTTTTTAGGATTTGAGTGGTTTTTTAGGGTTTTAGGGGTTTTCAGAGGTTTTAGGTGTTTTCATGGCTTTTAGGGTCTTTTGGGGTTTTATGTGTTTTTTGGAGTTTTTTTAGTGTTTTAAGGTTTTTTAGACTTTTTTTACATTTTTAGGGGTTTTAAGGATTTTTAGAGCTTTAGTAATTTTTAGGGTTTTTAATGTTTTTAGGGTTTTTTATAATTTTATGGGATTTTAAAGTTTTTTAAGTTCTTTTTAGGGTGTTTTAGGGTTTTTAGGGTTTTTTTAGTTTTATAGTGTCTTTAATGTTTTTTAGAGTTTTTAAACGTTTTAGGGATTTAAAAGGTTTTTAGATTTTTTAGTGGTTTTTTGGGTTTTTTGGGTTTTGAGGGGTTTTCAAGGTTGTTGTTGATTTTTTGGGTTTTTGGGGGTTTTAGGTTTTTGGGGGTTTTCAGGGGTTTTTATTATTTTTACAGTCTTTTTGAGTTCTTTAGGGTTTTTATGGGGTTTTAGAGTTATTTAACGTTTTTAGGGGGTTTAAGTTTTTTTAGAGATTTTAGGGTTTTTTACATTTTCATGGATTTTTAGGATTTTTATGGTTTTTTGGGTTTTAAGGTTTTTAAGGGTTTTTAGAGTTTTCTAACATTTTAGGGGGTTTAAGGGGTTTTAGAGTTATTAGTGGGTTCTAGGGTGTTTGTGGGTTTTTAGGGATTTTAAATGTTTGTAAAGTTTTTTTTTGTTAGGGGGTTTTTAGGGTTTTTATGGTTGTTTACGTTTTCATATATTTTAGATTTTTTTTAGGATTTTTATTATTTTTGAGGGATTTTAAGATTTTTAGGGGTTTTAGGGTTTTTCATGGCTTTTAGGATCTTTTTGGCTTTTTTAGGAATTTTTTAAATTTTTTTTGGGCTTTTAAGGTTTATTATAGAGTTTTTTAACCTTTTTAGAGGTTTGAAGGGTTTCTAGAGTTTTTAGTTGGTTTTTACGTTTTTAAAGGTTTTTAGGGGTTTTATGGTTTTTTGGGGGATTTTAGGTTTTTAAGATTTTTTTATGTTTTCATTGATTTTTAGTGTTTTTTAGGATTTTTATGGTTTTTAGGGGTTTTATGAATTTTGAGGTTTTTTGGGTTTTTTTGGGTTTTTTGAGTATTTTGAGTGTTTTTTGGGGTTTTAAGGTTTTTTTGAGTTTTTTAACGTTTTTAGGGGGTTTAAGGGTTTTTATTGGTTCCTTTTAAGGGTTTTAAATGTTTTAGGATTTTTTTTTTACATTTTCATGTATTTTTAGGGGGGAGGTTAGGATTTTTATGGATTTTATGGTTTTTTGGGTTTTTGATGTTTTTAGGGGGCTTTGGGGTTTTTAGGGTTTTTAGGGGTTTTAGGATTTTTTTGGGTATTTTTGTGTTTTTAGGTTTCTTTTGTGTTATTTAGGGTTTTTAAGGTTTTATAGAGTTTTTAACATTTTTATGGGTTTTAAGGGTTAGTTGCTAGCGATTTTTTTATTTTTATGGGTTTTTACGTTATCATGGATCTTTGAGGGGTTTTTAGGATTTTATGGTTTTTAGGGTTTTTTTAGGATTTTTAGGGATTTTAGGGTTTTTTAGGGGGGGTTTAGGGGTTTTCATGGTTTTTAGGGTCTTTTTTGTGTTTTTAGGGGTTTTTTGAGTTTTTTTGGATTTTAAATGTTTTTAGATTTTTTTAACATTTTTAGGGGTTTTTAGGGTTTTTATGGGTTTTTATGTTTTCTTGTATTTTTAGGGGCTTTTTAGGATTTTTATGGATTTTAGGGTTTTTAAGGTTTTTAAGGATTTTGTGGGCTTTTTGGGTTTTTGAGGAGTTTTAGGGGTTTTAGGGTTTTTGAGGGGTTTTAGGGTTTTTAGGGTCCTTTGGGGTATTTAGGTATTTTTTTTTGAGTTTTTCAGGGGTTTTAAGGTCTTTTAGAGTTTTTAACATTTTTAGGGGTTTTAAAGGTTTTTAAATATTTAGGGGGGGTAGGGTTTTAAGGATTTTTAGAGTTTTTTTAACGTTTTATGGGTTTTAAGCGGTTTTATAGTTGTTAGTGATTTTTAGGGTTTTTAGGGTTTTTTACTTTTTCATGGATTTTTAGGTGTTTTTTAAGATTTTTATGGTTTTTAGGGTTTTTAGAGATTTTGAGGGTTTAATGGGGGTTTTAGGGGTTTTAAGGGTTTTTAGGGTCTTTTGGGGTTTTTATGTTATTTTTGAGTGTTTTAGGGTTTTTAATGTTGTTAGAGTTTTTTAACATTTTTATGGGTTTAAAGGGTTTTTTATTTTTTTAGTGGGTTTTTAGGGTTATTATAATTTTTAGGGGTTTTTAAGGTTTATAGGGGTTTTTATGGTTTTTAGGTTTTTTTAAGGGTTTTTAGGGTTTTTTACATTTTCATGTGTTTTTTAGTGGTTTTTAGCGTTTTTATATATATTTTTTGGGTTTTTTTTGGGTTTTTTGGGTTTTTTGGGTTTTTTGGGACATTTTGGGGGTTTTAGGGTTTTTTTTTGAGTTTTTAGGGTTTTTAAGGTTTTTTAGAGATTTTAAACATTTTTGCGGGTTTTAAAGGTTTTCATAATTTTTAGTCATTTTTGGGTTTTTTTTGTGCTTTAGGATTTTTTAATGTTTTTTTGGGTTATTATAGTTTTCATGGATTTTTTAGGGTTTTTATGGTTTTTTGTGTTTTAGGATTTTTTAAGGTTTTAGGGGGTTTTATAGTTTTCAGGGGTTTTTCAGGGTTTTATAGTTTTTTACATTTTCTTGGATTTTCATGGGTTTTTTTAGGTTTTTATAGTTTTTAGGTTTATAGTGATTTTGAGTGGTTTTTGGGGGTTTTGGGGTTTTTGGGGTCTTTTTGGATTTCAAGTTTCTTTTGAATTTTTTAGTGTTTTTTAGAGTTTTTTTAACATTTTTATGGATTTGAAGGGTTTTGGAGTTTTTAATGGGTTATAGGTTTTTGGGGGAGTTTCAAGGTTTTTATGGTTTTTAGGATTTTTACAGGGTTTAATGGTCTTTATCGTTTTCAATGGTTTTTAGGGGTTTTATGGGTTTTTAGGTTTTTTTATGGTTTTTAGTGTTTTTTATGGTTTTCATGGGTTTTTTAGAGTTTTTATGTTTTCATGGATTTTTAGGGGAGTTTTTGGATTTTTATGGTTTTTAGGGTTATTTAGGGATTTTGAAGGTTTTTAGGGTTTTTTAGGGGGTTTTAGGGTTTTTCAGATTTTTTAGGGTCTTTTGGGTTTTTAGGGATTTTTTGCGTTATTTAGGGTTTTAAAGTTTTCTAGAGTTTTTTAATCATTTTTAGGGGTTTTATGGGGTTTTAGATTTTTTATTGGGTTTTTTATGATTTTTTAGGGTTTTAAGGTTTTTAGTGGATTTTATGGTTTTCAGAGGTTTTTAGGGTTTTTGTGGTTTTTTACGTTTTCATGACTTTTTAGGCGGTTTTTAGGAATTTTATTGTTTTTGTGTGGTTTTAGCGTTTTTAGAGTTTTTAGGGTTTTTCATGGCTTTTAGGTTCGTTTTGGTTTTTTTAGGTTTTTAAAGGTTTTTTAGTGTTTTTAATTTTTTTGAGGGTTTTATGGGTTTTTAGAGTTTTTAGTGGTTTTTAGGTTTTTTAGGGTTTTTATTGTTTTTAGGGGGGTTTTAGTGTTTTAGGGTTTTTTATGATTTCCCGGACATTTAGGGGTTTTTTAGGATTTTTATGGTTTTTTGGGTTTTTAGGGTTTTAGGGATGTTGGGTTTTTTTGGGGGTTTTCAATGGTTTTTGGGGTTTTTAGGGTTTTTCATATTTTTTAAGGTCTTTTTAGGTTTTTATGGTATTTTTGAGTTTTTTAGGGTTTTTAAGGTTTTTTAGAGTTTTTATGGTTAAAGGTTTTTTATAGTTGTTAGTGTTTTTTGGGGTTTTTATTGGTTTTAAGGTGTTTTAACATTTTTCATAGATTTTAAAGGGGGTTTGAGGATTTCTATGGTTTTTATGGTTTTTATGGATTTTGAGGGGGTTTTAGGGTTTTTAGGGGTTTTCAGAGTTTTTCGGGTCTTTTGGGGGTTTTAGGGTTTTTTTTTGAGTTTTTTGGGTTTTTAATGTTTTTAGAGTTTTTAATGGGTTTTTAGGGTTTTTATGGATTTTTAGGGGTTTTTAAGGTTTATAGGGATTTTTAGGGCTTTATGGATTTTTACGTTTTCATACGTTTTTACCATTTTTTAGGATTTTTTTATCTTTCGTATTTTTTAGGGTTTTTTGGGATTTTGAGAGGTTTTAGGGTTTTTTAGGGGATTTTTGGGTTTTATGATCTTTTGTGGTTTTAGGGTTTTTTTGAGTTTTTTAGGATTTTTAAGGTTTTTTATAGATTTTTAACAATTTTAAGATTTAAAGGACTTTTAGAGTTTTTAGTGGTTTTTTGTGGATTTTACGTTTTTAGGGATTTTTATGGGTTTTTAGGTTTTTTAGGTTTTCAGGGTTTTTTCAGAGTTTTCAAGGTCTTTTGGGTTTTTTGGTTTTTTTGAGTTTTTTTTATTTTTAAGGTTTTTTAGAGTTTTTTAACATTTTTTGGAATTTTAAGGGTTTTTAGGGTTTTTAGGGGGTTTTAGGGTTTAGGGGTTTTCAGGTATTTTTTTGGTTTTTTGGTTCATTTTGAATTTTTAGGGTATTTATGGTTTTTAAGAGTTTTAACATTTTTAGTCGGTTTAAGGGTTTTTAAAGTTTTCAATGGTTTTTAGGGTTTTATGGATTTTTAATTATTTTAAGGTTTTTAGGTTTTTTAAGCTTTTTATGTTTTTTAAGGTTTTTAGGATTTTTATGGTTTTTATGAGTTTTTATAGTTTTTAGAGGTTTTTACGTTTTCATGGATTTTAAGGTGAATTTTAGCATTTTTATGGTTTTTAGGGGTTTTTGGGTTTTTAGGGATTCTGAAGGTTTTTAGGGGTTTTCTTGGATTTTAGGAACATTTTGGGGTTTTAGGGGGTTTTGTGTTTTTTTAGGTTTTTAGAGTTTTTTATTGTTTTTAGGGGTTTAAAGTGTTTTTAGGGGTTTAAAAGTTTTTTAGAGTTTTTAGTGGTTTTATGGGTTTTTATGGTTTTTAGGGATTTTTATCTTTTTCATGGTTTTTAAGGTATTTACGTTTTCATAGATGTTTAGGGGTTTTTAGGTTTTTTATTATTATTGAGGTGTTTTATGATTTTTTAGGGGTTTTTAGAGTTTTTATGGCTTTAAGGGTCTTTTGGGTTTTTTCTTTTTTTTTTTGAATTTTGTAGGGTTTTAATGGTTTTTTGGTGTTTTTTTAACTTTTTTAGTGGTTTAAAGGTTTTAAGGATTTTTAGGGTCTTTTGGTGTTTTTAGGGTTTTTAAAGTTTTTTAGTGTTTTTAAGGTTGTTTAGAGTTTTTTGACGTTTTTAGAAGTTTTAATGGTTTTTATAGTTGTTAGTCCTTTTTTGGGTTTTTTTTTGTTTTTAGGATTTTTTACATTTTCACGGATTTTTATGGGGTTTTTATGATTAATATGGTTTTTCATGGGTTTTAAGGATTTTGAGGGTTTTTCATGGGTTTAACATTTTTCAAGGTTTTTAGGGTCTTTTTGGGTTAATAGGGTTTTTTGAATTTTTTAGGGATTTTAATGTTTTTAAAATTTTCTAACATTTTTAGGGGTTTTATGGGTTTATAGAGTTTTTAGTTTGAATCTAGGGGTTTTATGTTTGTTTAGGATTTTTTAAGATCTGTAGGCATTGTTACAGTTTTAGGTTTTTTTTAGAGTTTTTGGGGATTTTTACGTTTTCATTTGTTTTGAGGGGGAATTTTTAGGACTTTTCTAGGTTTTAAGGGTTTTTTAGGGTTTTTAGGGATTTTAAAGGTTTTATGGTTTTTGAAGGGGGTTTACAGTTTTTAGGGGTTTTAGGGTCTTTTTGGGTTTTTAGGGTTTTTAAGGTTTTTTAGAGATTTTTTACATTATTAGGGTTTTAAAGGTTTTTAGAGTTTTTGAGTTTTCTTGGGGTTTTTATTATTTTTTGGTTTTTTTAAGGTTTTTAGGGGTTTTTATGGTTTTCAAGGGTTTTTCAGGGTTTTTAGGGTTTTTTACATTTTCATGGATTTTTATAGGTTTTTTGAGTTTTTAATTTTTTCGGGTCTTTTAGGGTTTTTAAGAATTTTGAGGGGTTTTAGGTATTTTAGGGTTTTTAGTGTTTTTGGGGTTTTATGGGATTTTTTTTAAGTATTTTAGTGTTTTAAGGTTTTTTAACATTTTTAGGGATTTTAAGGTTTTTTAGAGTTTTTAGTGGTTTTGGGGGGGTTTGGGTTTTTTTCATGGTTTTTAGGGTCTTTTTTAGTTTTTTAGGATTTTTATGGTTTTTAGAGTTTTTGAAAGATGTTAGGGGGATTAAGGATTTTTGGAGTTTTTAAGGGTTTTTATGGTTTTGATGGTTTTTTAGGTTTTTTAAGGTTTTAGGGGTTTTAGGGTTTTTAGGGTTTTTTAGAGTTTTTAGGGTTTTTACGATTTCATGGATTTTTCAGGGATTTTTAGGATTGCTATGGTTTGGAGGGTTTTTAGTTTTTTCTAGGAGGTTTAGGAATTTTGAAGGTTTTTAGGGGTTTTTAGGGGTTTTTAGAGTTTTTTTAGGGTTTTAGGGACTTTTTGGGGTTTTGTGGTTTCTTTGTTATTCTTGTGTTTTTATGTTTTTTTAGAGTTTTTTTTAACCTTTTTAGGGGTTTAAAGGTTTCCAGAGTTTTTATTGTTTTATGGTTTTTATGGGTTTTTAGGGTTTTAAGGTTTCTAGTGGTTTTTATGGTTTCTAGGGGTTTTAGGGGTTTTAGGGTTTTTTTACATTTTCATAGATTTTTATGGGTTTTTAGCATTTTTCTTGTTTTTTAGGGTTTTTTGGGTTTCTAGGGGTTTTCTGGGTTTTTTTGGGTCTTTTGGGGTTATTAGGGTTTTTTTTGAGTTTTTAAGGGAAGTTTCTTTGAGATTTTTAATTTTTTGGGGTTTTAAAGGGATTTATAATTTTTAGCGGGTTTAATGGTTTTTAGGGATTTTTATGGTTTTTATGGGGTTTCCAGGGTTCTTAAGTTTTTTTACAATTTCATAGATTTTTAGGGGTTTTTTAGGATTCTTATGGTTTTTAGGGTTTTTTTAGGATTTTTAGGGATTTTGATTGTTTTATGGTTTTGAATGGTATTTAGGATTTTTCATGGTTTTAGGGTCTTTTTCTGTTTTAGTGGGTTTTTTAGAGTTTTTAGGGGTTTTAAGGTTTTTTTAGAGTTTTGTAACATTTTTATGGGTTTTAAGGGTTTTTATAGTTATTAGTGATTTTTAGGGTTTTTATGTGTTTTTAGGGTTTTTTATGTTTTCATGGATTTTTTAGGGTTTTTTGGATTTTTAGGGTTTTTTGGATTTTTATGGTTTTTAGGGGTTTTAGTTTTTTTCAGGATTTTCAGGGTTTTTTGAATTTTTAGGATATTTTTGAGTTTTTTATGGGTTTTAAATATTTTAGAGTTTTTAAACAATTTTAGGGGTTTTAATGGTTTTAGTGTTTTTAGTGGTTTTTTGGGTTTTTTGGGGTTTTTTCGTCATGTAGGAGTTTTTATGGTTTTTAGGTATTTTTACATTTTCATGTTTTTAGGGATTTTTTAAGATTTTTATTGTTTTTAGGGTTTTTTGGGTTTTTTGGGATTTTGAGGGGTTTGGGGGTTTTTGATGTGTTTCAGGGTTTTATGGGGTTTTAGGGTTTTAGGGTCTTTTGGGTTTTTTATGGTTTTTTCTATGTTTTTAAGAGTTTTGAGGTTTTTTTGAGATTTTCACTTTTTAGGGATTTTAAAGGTGCTTAGATTTTTTTTGTGGGTTTTAGGGGTTTTTCAAGCTTTTTAATGTTTTTAGGGGTTTATGGTTTTCATGGGTTTTTCAGTTTTTAAAGATTTTTTACGTTTTTGGGGAATTTTATGGGTTTTTTTTAGGTTTTTATGGGTTTTAGGGTTTTTAGAGATTTTGAGGGTTTTTTAGGATTTTTAGGGGTTTTAGTGTTTTTCGGGTTTTTGGGGTCTTTTGGGGTTTTAGGGTTTTTTTTTTGAGTTTTTAGGGGTTTTAAGGATTTTTAGAGTTTTTTAACATTTTTAGGGATTTTAGAATTTTTAGTGGTTTCTAGGGTTTTTTTGTTTTTTGGGGGTTTTTAAGGTTTTTAGGGGTTCTAGGTGGTTCTAGGGGTTTTAGTGTTATTCAGGGGTTTTAGGGGTTTTAGGGTCTTTTTGCGTTTTTTAGGATTTTTTTGGTTTTTTTAAAGTTTTTTACTATTTTTAGGGGGTTTAATGGTTTTTAGAGTTTTCAATGGTTTTTTGGGTTTTTTGGATTCTTGGGTTTTTAAGGTTTTTAGGGGTTTTTATGGTTTTCAGGGTTTTTTAGTGCTTTTAGGGTTTTTTATGTTTTTGTGGATTTTTAGTATTTTAATGGTTTTGATGGGTTTTTAGGGTTTTTCGGGATTTTGAAGGTCTTTGGGTTTTTAGGGGGTTTTAGGGGGTTTTCAAGTGGTTTTGGTCTTTTTGTGTTTTTAGGGTTTTTTGTGTTTTTTGGGGTTTAATGTTTTTTTGAGTTTTTTAGTGTTTCTTGGGGTTTTAAGGGTTTTTACAGTTTTTAGTGGTTTGTGGTTTTTTTGTTTTTCTGGGTTTTAGTGTTTTATGGTTTTTAGGGGTTTTTTAGGGTTTTATTGTTTTTTATATTTTCATAGGTTTTTCAGGGTTTTTTATGTTTTTTTGAGAGTTTTTAGGGGTTTTAAGTGGGTTTTAAGTGGGTTTTAGGGTATTTCATGGCTTTTAGGGTCTTTTTTGTTTTTTTGGAGTTTTTATGGTTTTTAAGGTTTTTAGAGTTTTTTAACCTTTTTAGGGGTTTTAGGGGTTTAGAGTTTTTAGTGGATTTTTAGGGTTTTTAAAGGTTTTTAAAGGTTTTTAGGGGGGTTTCAGGTTTTTTAGGTTTTTTTAATGTTGTCATGGATTTTTAGGGGGGTTTTAAGATTTTTAGGGGTTTTAGGATTTTAAGGGATTTTGAGGGGTTTTAGGTGTTTTCAGGGGGTTTTAAGTTCTAAAGGGCTTTTTAGGGTTTTTATAGACATTTAGGTTTTTAGGGTCTTTTTAGTTTTTAGGGTTTTTAAGGTGTTTTAGATTCTTTTAAAACATTTTTTGGGGTTTTAAGGGGTTTTATAGTTGTTAGTGTTTTTTTTGGGTTTTTATGTGTTTTTAGGGTTTTTTAAGTTTTCATGGATTTTCAGGGGTTTTTTTTATTCGTATGGTTTTTAGGGTTTAGGGTTTTTAGTGATTTTGAAGGAGTTTCAGGGTTTTTTTTGGTTTTTAGGGGTTTTTAGGGTTTTGAGACTATTTTTGGGTTTTAAAGGGTTTTTTTTTGAGTTTTTAGGGTTTCTAAATTTTGTAGATTTTTTTAACGTTTTTAGGGGTTTAAAGGGTTTTAGTGTTTTTAGTGGGTTTGATGGGGTTTTAGGGTATTTAAAGGTTTGTAGGGATTTTTATGGTTTTTAGGGTTTTTTCAGGATTTCTAAGGATTTTTATGTTTTCATGTATTAATAGGGGTTATTTGGATTTTTATGGTTTTTAGGTATTTTTAGGGTTTTTAGTGATTTTGAGGGGTTTTAGGGTTTTGGAAGAGCTTTAGCATTTTTAGGTGGTTAAGGGGTTTTATGGTATTTTGGGGGTTTTAGGGTTTATTTCATTTTTTTAGAGTTTTAAAGGTTTTTTTGTGATTTTTAACGTTTTTAGGGGTTTAAAATGTTTTTAGAATTTTTAGTGGTTTTTTTGGGTTTTTAGGCTTTTTTAAGGTTTTTATGGTTTTTAGGGGTTTTTCAGGGTTTTACTGTTTTTTATGTTTTCATGGATTTTCATGGGTTTTTAAGGAATTATGGTTTTTATGTTTTTAGGGTATTTTGGTATTTTGGGGGTTTTTAGGTATTTTGGGGGGTTTTAGGGTTTTGGGGGTCTTTTTGGGTTTTTAGGGGTTATTTGAATTTTTAGGGGTTTTAAGGTTTTTTGGAGTTTTCATCGTTTTTAGAGGGTTTTTAGGGGGTTTTAGGGTTTTTAGGGGTTTTAGTGTTTTTTTAGGGGTTTTAGGGTCTTTTCCTTTTTTAGGGTTTTTCAGTTTTTTATATTATTTTAACATTTTTAGGGGGTTTAAGGGTTTTTAGAGTTTTCATTTGTTTTTAGGGGTTTTATGGGTTTTTAGGTTTTCAGGGGGTTTTATGGTTTTCATGGGTGTTTTAGAATTTTTAGTGTTTTTTACATTTTCATGGATTTTTAGGATTTTTATGGTTTTGAGGATTTTTTAGGGTTTTTAGGGATTTCAAGGTTTTTAGTATTTTCATGGGTTTTAAGAGTTTTTAGGGTATTTTGGAGTTTCTTTTTGTTTTTTAGGGTTTTTAATATTTTTTAGGTTTTTAGAGTTTTTAGTGGTTTTTTTGGATTTTTATGGGTTTTCAAGGATTTTTAGGGATTTTCATGGCTTTTGAGGTCTTTTGGAGTTTTAGGTCGTTTTTTTAGCTTTTTAGTGTTTTTAGAGTTTTTTTAACTTTTTTAGGGGTTTTAAGGGGTTTTAGAGGTTTTAGTGTTTTTAGGGATTTTAAAACTTTTAGGGCCAAGGGAGATGTGAGGGTCAGGCTAATCCTGACCCCCCGCAAATTTATTAGAAAAAAAAAGAGACACAATAGACAGGGGAGGGGAGGTGTCAAACGACTCGCACCCAAAAACCCTTAACAACCCAAAAACCAGAAAAAGAAAACCACACTTTTAATGTTTTTAGGGGTTTTTATGGTTTTTAACGTTTTTTTCATTTTCATGGATTTTTATGTGTTTTTTAGGATTTTTATGGGTTTTAGGATTTTTAGATATTTTGATGGTTTTTAGGTTTTCAGGTATTTTTTGAGTTTTTTAGAGTCTAAGATTTTTTAGATTTTTAATCGTTTTTACGGGTATTAAGGGTTTTTATAACTGTTATTTCTTTTTAGGGTTTTTTTTGTTTTCATGGATTTTAAGGATTTTTTTGGTTTTTAGGGTTTTTAGGGTTTTAGAGTTTTTATGGATTTTGATGGTTTTCAGGGGGTTTTAGGGGTTATCTGGGTTTTAGGGACCTTTGTGTTTTTTAGGGTTTTTTTATTTTTTAGGGTTTTTAAATTTTCTAGAGTTTTTTACGTTTTTTGGGGTTTTGGTGGGTTTTTATGGGTTTTTATGGATTTTTAGGGTTTGTAGGGGTTTTTAATGCTCTTGCGGGTTTTTTCAGGGTTTTTATGGATTTTTATGTTTTCTTGTGTTTTTTGGGGTTTTTAGGATTTTTATAGTTTTTAGGAATTTTGTTGGTTTTTAGGTTTTATTAGGGGTTTTTAGGGTTTTAGGGTTTTTAGGATCTTTTGTGGTTTTTATGGGTTTATTTTATTTTTTTAGGGTTTTAAGTTTTTTAGAAATTTTTAACATTTTTAGGGGTTTAAAAGGTTTTTAGTGTTTTTAGTGGTTTTTTGGGTTTTTAGAGGTTTTTAGGGGTTTTTAAGGTTTTCAAAGGTTTTTATGGCTTTCAAGGGGTTTTTCAGGGGTTTTAAGGTTTTTCACATTTTCATGGATTTTATGAGTTTATGTTTTTATGGTTTTTAGGGTTTTTGAGGGGTTATAGGGGTTTTTAGGGATTTTTTAGGGGTTTTAGGGGTTTTAGGTTTCTTTTAGGCTTTTGTGGTTTTTTTGGTTTTTAGGGTTTTTTCTTGTTTTACATGGCAAATAGAACGTAAATATAAATGAAAGATGAAATAAAAACAAATCACCAAGGGTGAGCCAAAGAATTCCCCCAGTGACCGAAGGAGTAAAGGACAAGAAATAAAACCAAATGGTGGAGACCCAATGCCCAAGACATCCAAAAGGCCACATGAAAACAGAAACCCAAGAGGTGGGAAGCTGACACTGCCACGAGCACCCTACCCATCCAAAATAGAATGAGCCCACCAAGCAGCGCACACGCACAAGCTAAGAAAGGAAGATGTCATCACCACCAAGATCATAGGAGCCAGACAACAACATGATCCCAACAAGAAGACAAGCGCACAAAAAATTAAATAACCCAAAAAACACTTAGAAACCCCTAAAAACCCCAAAACACCATAAAATCCCTAAAGACCAATGAAAAACCCTAAAAACATCCCTAAAACCCCTAAAAAATCTTAAAAACCAAAAAAATCCTAAAAACCCCTAAAAATCCATGAAAAATTAAATAACCCTAAAGACACTTAGAAACCCCTAAAAACCATAAAAAACCCTAAAAACTTAAAAAACTTTTAAACCCACTAAAAACCCTTTAAATCCCTAAAAACATTTAAAAACTCTAAAATACCTTAAAACCACAAAAAACTAAAAAAACAAAAAACCCAAAAACACCCTAAAAACCCTAACCCCCTCAAAATCTCTAAAATCCTTAGAAAAACCTAAAACCCATAAAAATCGTAGAAACACATAATATCCAGGAAAACATAGAAAAATCATAAAAACCCTGAAAAACCCCTAAAAACCATAAAACACCTAAAAACCTTGAAAACCCCTAAAAACCCATAAAAACCTAAAAACCCACTAAAAACACTAAAAGACCTTTAAACCACCTAAAGATGTTAAAAAACTCAACCCCCCCCCCCCTAAAATGCCAAAAAGGCCCTAAAACCACTCAAAAACCCAAAACCCCAAAATCCTTGAAAACAACTAAACATGCTCAAAATCCCTGAAAACCCTAAAAACTAAAAAATCTAAAAAACCCCTAAAAATCCATGAAAATGTAAAAAACCCTTTAAAATAAAAAAAAACCTAAAAACCCTTACAACTAAGAACTCTAAAAACCCTCAAAACCCCTAAAAATGTTAAAGAACTCTAAAAAACCTTAAAAACTCAAAAAAAAACTATAAAAACCTCAAATGAAAAAGACCCTAAAAACAATTAAAACCCCTAAAAAACACTCAAAATCCCTAAAAACCCAAAAACCACATAAAAACCATAAAAATCCTAAAACACCTAAAAATCCACGAAAACATAAAAAACACTAAAAACCCTGAAAACCTCCTAAAAACCATAAAACCCCTAAAAACGTTAAAAAATCCTAAAAACGCATAAAAAATTAAACCACTAAAATATTTAAACCCCGTTAAAGCCCCTAAAAACATTAAAAAACTTTAAAAACCTTAAAACCCCCAAAAAAACTCAAAAAACCCCTAGAAAACCCAAAAAAAACTTCAAAATCTCTAAAAGCATGAAAAAACCCTAAAACCATAAAAATCCTAAAACAACCCTAAAATCTAGGAAAACATAAAAACCTACAAAAAACATTGAAAATAATAAAACCCGTAAAAATATTAAAAACCCTAAAAACCCATAGAAAACCTAAACACCCACTAAAAACTCTAAAATCCCTTAAACTCTCTAAAAATGTTTAAAAAATATAAAAAACCTTAAAAAACTCAAAAGAATCTAAAAAACTGAAAGAGACCCTAAACACACTGAAAATCCCTAAAAATCCCTAACAACCCATCAAAAAACCCTAAAAATCCTAAAAAACCCAAAAAATCCATAAAACCCTAAAAACCACTAAAAACTCTAAAAAAAATCTAAAAACCCTAAAACCCCTAAAAAACTCAAAAAACCCCCTAAAAAGCCAAAAAAACCAAAAAACCCCTGAGAACCCCCTAAAAACCCTCAAAATCCATAAAAACCCAAAAAACCATAAAATCCTAGAAAACCCCAAAAAATATAACAAAGCTTTTAAACCCCAAAAAACACTGAAAGTCCTCTAAAAACCAAAAAAAACACCTAAAAATCTTTAAAAACCCTAAAATCTCATAAAAACCCTTAGACATCCCAAAACACAAAAAACATTTAAAACCCTTAAAAACCTTAAAAACTCTAAGAAACCTTAAAAACCATAAAAAACTCAAAAAAACACATAAAAATCCAAAAGACCCTAAAAACCGGGAAAACCCAAAAAACCAAAAAACCCTAAGAAAACCCATAAAAACCTCAAAATCCCTAAATCCCTAAAAACCTTAAAAACCATAAATATCATAAAAAACCTCTAAAAATCCATGAAAACTTCAAAACCTTAAAAACCTAGAAATACCCCTGAAAATCATAAAAACCCCTAAAAACGTTAAAAACCCACTAGAGACTCTAAAAACCCTTAAAATCCTACCAACCTTTAAAAACTCTAAAAAACCAGAAAAACCATAAAAAACCCAAAAACCACTAAAAACCTAAAAACCTGAAAAATCCTTCAAAATCCCTAAAAATACAATAAACCTCTAAAGACCATAAAAATCTATAAAACCCCCCAAAAATCCTGAAAACGTAAAAAATCCTGAAAACCCCCTAAAACAAAAAAACTGCCTAAAACCTTAAGAAACCCTAAAAACCAAAAAAAAGCCCTAAAATCCCACTAAAAACTCTAAAAACACCTTAAACCCCTAAAAACAATAAAAAAGTCTAAAAAATCTTAAAACACCTAAAAAACTCAAAAAAACTAAAAAAAACCTAAATATTAAAAATGACCCTAATAACAATGGAAAACCCTACAAACTCTAAAAACACCTAAAAACCCTAAAACATCTCAAAATCCAAAAAAAACTAAAAACTATAAAGACCATAAAAATCCTAAAAATCCCCTAAAAATGTATGAAAACGTAAAAAACCCTAAAAAACCTTAGAAAACCCCTAAAAGCCATAAAACCCCTAAATAACTGAAAAAAAAACCTAAAACACCAAAAAACATTAAAAAACTCTAAAAAACCCTAAAAATAAAATAAAACCCGAAAACCCAAAAAAGACCTTAAAAACCATGAAAACCCCTAAAAACCCTAAAAAACTCTAAAAAAACCTAAATAACCTCAAAATATCAAAAAACCCTAAAAATCATAAAAATCCTAAAACCCCCGGAAAAATCAAAGAAAACATAAAGAAACCCAAAAAGCCCAAAAAGCCCCCTGAAAACCATAAACCCCCTAAAAACGTTAAAAAACTATAAAAACTCATAAAAACCCTAAAATTACTAAAAAATATAAAAACCCTTAAAACCCTTAAACACGTCAAACAACTCAAAAACCCCTAAAACCCCTAAAATCAAAACAAACCCTAAAACCCCCAAAGGACCCTAAAAACCCTAAAAACCCTAAAAATCCTAAAAATCCCTAAAAACCCTAAAAACCCTAAAAACCGAGAAATCCTAAAAAACCACTAAAAATCCATGAAACGTAAAAAAACCCCAAAAAACCCTAAAAAGCCTTGAAAATCATAAACCCCCATAAAAACCTTAAAACACCTAAAAACCCATAAAAACCCTAAAAATCATTAAAAACTCTAAAAACCCTTAAAAATGTTAAAAAACTCTAAAAACCTTAAAAGCCCTCAAAAACTCAAAAAAACCCTAAAAACCAAAAAAGACCCTAAAAACCCTGAAAAAACCTCAAAATCCCATAAAACCAATAAAAACCCAAAAAACCATAAATATCCTCAAAAACCCCTAAAAATCCATAAAAACGTAAAAAACCCTAAAAACTCCTAAAAACCATAAAACCCCTAAAAACATAAAAAATCATAAATACCCATAAAACACTAAAAATTAACTAAAAACGCTAAAAACCCTTTAAACCCCTAAAAACGTTAAAAAAATCTAAAAACCCATTACAACCCCAAAAAAATCAGAAAAAGAAAACAAAAACCAAAAAGACCCTAAAACCCTGAAATCTCTTAAACCACTGAAAAACTATAAAAACCCTTAAAATCCATAAAACCCCTAAAATCCCTAAAAATCATAAAAATCCTAAAAAATCTCTAAAAATACATGACAACGTAAAAAAGCCTAAAAGCCCTAAAATCCCCCTAAAAAACATAAAAACCCCAAAAACCTTTAAAACTCTAAAAACCCATAAAACCCTAAAAACCCATAAAAACCCTAAAAACCACTACAAACTATAAAAACCCTTTAAACCCCTAAAAACTCAAAACCCCCATAAAAACCCAAAATGAATCTAAAAACCTTGAAAAAGATAAAATCCCTAGAAAACCCCTCAAAATCCCTAAAACCCCTAAAAACCCTAAAACCATAAAAGTCCTAAAACTCCTAAAAATCCATCAAAATATAAAAACACTAAAAACCCTGAAAACCCCCTAAAAACTATAAAAACACAAAAAAACTTAAAAACCCTAAAAACCCTAAAAAACCACTGAAAACTCCAAACCCCCTTTAAAGCCCTAAAAATGTTAAAAGACTCTAAAAACCTTAAAAACCATTAAAACATAAAAAAACCCTAAAAAAATCAAAAGACACTAAAAACCTTAAAAACACATAAAAATCCTCAAAACCCTAAAAACCCTAAAACCCCCCAAAATCACTAAAAACCTTAAAAACCCATAAAAACCATAGAAATCCTAAAACCCCCCTAAAAATCCATGAAAACATAAAAACCCTAAATACCCTTAAAAACCCATAAAAACCATAAAAACCCCTAAAAACCTTAAAACCCCTAAAACCCCTAAAAAGTCTAAAAAACCAATAATAAATCCAAAAACATTAAAACCCCTAGAAATTTTTAAAAAACTCTTAAAACCCTAAAAAACTAAAAAAAAACCTAAAAATCCAAAAACACACTAAAAACCCTAAAAAACTCTAAAAACCTAAAAATCCCTAAAAACCCTTAAAAACCCAAAAAAACCATAAATTTCCTTAAAAATCCAAGAAAACATAAAAATACTAAAAACCCTTGAAAATGTGATTAATAAAAAAGAGTGTCATGAGTTGAGGGAAAAGAAAAAGAGAGAAGAAAATAGAAAAAAAATGAAAAGAGTGAAAAAATTGAGAGTTAAAAAGGAGAGAAGAGTGACATAAAAAGAAATTAGGGAAATAAAAAGTTGAAAATAAGAGTGTGGAGTAGAAGGTGAGTTTGTTTTCCATAAAAAGTGTGGTGAAAATGGTTTTTTTGGGAAATAAAGTTTTCTTACTCATTAGTAGGGATGCTTACCTTGAAACTAAATAACTTCATAATTTTTTTCTCTCTCGTGTTGTGTCTTTAATACAGGAAAATGGCGATCAAGTAAAGAATTATTGGAAATAAGTTACATTTGATCCAGGTGGTTTAGAATGGCATTACCTGCTAAAAGGAAGATTTTCAGAACAAATAACGTCAAAGACCTCACATCAAGGAGATAGTCATTTCCATATTTTAGAGAATGACTAAAATACTAACTTACCTATAAGGTATGAAAATGTGAGTGATAACATTAATGTTACTAATCTTGCTCCCTTTGAATATGTATATTTGAGAATTAATCTTTTTGAAGAGGGAGGGAATGATGAGAATCATGGAGCACATATGAATCGAGGATTTCAGAGTGACCATGACCTGGAGTTTGGAAGGCACATAAATAGACAAGACCCATTGCATGGGATTGGTGGCCCAATGAAATGAGTAATAATGAGGATAATTAAAGAGGCTTTACATGTCCTTACTTTGAAACTACAAGTGGAGGCCCAACATGCATGTATGGAAGGAGAAAATGGGCCATTAATCACACATATTAAAGCCCAAAAGTGAACCTAAATGGACCACCCAAATGATCCCACAAATTTATATCCACTTAAATGAAGGAAATCTCCAAATTCAAAAGTGGTGGGGACATGGTCTCTAAAGTCATGGTGGGAATCTTAAAAGTCTTTGGGGGTGGTGCCAAAAAGTCTTCTTGGTGGATATATTATCCCCTAAAGCCATGGTCATGTGTAAAAAATGTAATTTTTTTAGGCTTTAGACTTTTTTGGGCTAGGTTTTTGACATGTATCTCTCCCATTTGGTTATAAATATCCACCTCCTTGTACCACTTGAATAAGAATTTAGAATTTTGAGTGTTTTCTAGCAATATTATTCTTATGTTTCTTGTATTCTTGAATGAATTCAAGTGATTCTTATCAAAGGAGTGATCAAACTTTATGGCACTTTATAATTAGGGTTTAAAGGGGAAAGTCTCCTTGGGGTCCTAATTGATCACCCCTCCCCCCTTTAATTTTCTTTTTTTATTTGTTATCCATTTCTCCCATTCATCCCTCGTGTTTCCACATTTTTTCTCCAATGAAGACTGCAAACTCATGTGATATCATATCAGTTTTTAAATTTTTAGTGGTTTTTTGGATTTTTAGGGGGTTTAAAGGTCTTTAGGGGTTTTTATGGTTTTTGGGAAGTTTTAGGGGGTTTCATGGTTTTTTGGGCTTTTTTATGTTTTCATAGATTTTTAGGGGTTTTTATGTTTTTTATGGTTTTTTTGGTTCTTTAGGGTTTTTAGGGGTTTTCAGGGTTTTAAGGTCTTTTTAGGTTTTTAGAGTTTTTTAACTTTTTTAGGGGTTTGAGGGTTTTTATATTTTTTAGTGTTTTTTAGGGTTTTTATGGGTTTTTTTGTCTTCGTAGAATTTTAGGGTTTTTTAGGATTTTTATAGTTTTTAGGGGTTTTTAGGTTTTTATTGATTTTGAGGGTTTTTAGGGTTTTCAAGGTATTTAGGGTCTTTTGGGTTTTTGGGATTTTTTTGAGTTCTTTTCGGTTTCAAAGTTTTTAGAGTATTTTAACCATTTTAGGGGTTTAAGGGTTTTTAGTATTTTTTGTGTTTTTTAGGGTTTTTATAATTTTTTAGTGTTTTTAAGATTTGTAGATGTTTTATGGTTTTTAGGGGTTTTTACAGTTTTGACGAATTTTTACATTTTCATCTGTTTTTAGGGGTTTTTTAGGATTTTTATAGTTTTTAGGAATTTTTATGGGTTTTAGGGATTTTCAGGGTTTTTAGGGTTTTGAGTTTTTTTAGCATTTTTAGGGTTTTTAGTGTCATTTGGGGTTTTTAGGTTTTTTTGATTTTTTTAGGGGTTTTAAGGTTTTTAGAGATTTTTAATGTTTTTTTGGGATTTAAAGGTCTTTATAGTTTTTAATTATTTTTTAGGATTTTATGGGTGTTTAGGGTTTTTAAGGTTTTTAGGGGTTTTATGGTTTTCATGGGGTTTTTTGGATTTTTATTGTTTTTTACATTTTCATGTATTTTTATGGGATTTTTAGGATTTTATAGTTTTTAGGGGTTTTAGTGATTTTGAGGGGTTTTATGGGGTTTCAGTAGATTTTGGGCTTTTCTTGGTATTTTGGGTCTTTTTGGGTTTTTAGGGTTTCTTTGAGTTTTTAGGGTTTTTATGGTTTTTAAAGTTTTTTAACGTTTTTAGGGATTTTAAGGGATTTTAGAGTTTTTAGTAAATTTTAAGGTTATTTTTGGTTTTTGGGAAATTTTAAAGGTTTTTTGGGTTTTTTAGGGTCTTTTATTTTTTTAGGGTTTTTATGGTTTCTTATAGTTTTTTTAACATTTTTAGGGGGTTTTAGGGTTTTTATGGATTTTAGGTTTTTTATGGTTTTAGGGGTTTTATGGTTTTTGTGGGTTTTTAGAGTTTTTTATGTTTTCCTGGATTTTTAAGGGACTTTGAGGATTTTTATGGTTTTGATGGTTTTTAGGGTTTTTAGGGATTTTGAAGTTATTTAGGGTTTTTATTGGTTTTTAGGGTTTTTAAGGATTTTCAAAGTTTTTAGGGTCTTTTGGGTTTTTAGCGTTTTTATGGGTTTTTTAGGGTTTTTTAGGTTTTCTTGTGTTTTTTCAATTTTTTAGGGGTTTTAATGGTTTTTAACGTTCTAGTGGGTTTTTAGAGGTTTTATGGGGTTTTAAGGTTTGTTAAGGTTTTTAGGGGGTTTAGGATTTTTAGGGTGTTTTAAGGGTTTCTAGAATTTTTTATGTTTTCATGGATTTTATGGGGGTTTTTAGGATTTGTATTCTTTTTTAGGGTTTTTCTGGGGTTTTTAGGGGTTTTCAGGGCTTTTAGGGTCTTTTTTATGCTTGCAGGGTTTTTTTGAGTTTTTTATGGTTTTTAAGGTTTAATAGAGTTTTTTTAAAAAAAAATAGGGTTTTTAATGGTTTTTAGAATTTTTAGTGGGTTTTTAGGGGTTTTTATGGTTTTTGGTGGGTTTTCAAGGGTTTTAGGGTTTTTTTATGTTTTCATGGATTTTTAGGTGTTTTTTAGGATTTCATGGTTTTTAGGGGTTTTAGGGTTTTTATGGATTTTGACGGTTTTTAGGGGTTTTTAGGGTTTTTATGGTTTTTAGGATTTTTCAGGGTTTTTAGGGTCTTTTTGGGTTTTTTTTAGTTTTTTAGCGATTTTAAGGTTTTTTTAGAGTTTTTAATGTTTTTAGGGGTTTTTTGGGGTTTTGTAATTGTTAGTTATTTTAAGGGTTTTTTTGGGGTTTTTAGGGGTTTTTATGTTTTTATAGATTTTTAAGAGTTTTAGGGTTTTTAGGGGATTTTATGTTTTTATAGATTTTTAAGAGTTTTTAGGGTTTTTAGGGTCTTTAGGGTTTTTTAGGGTTTTTATGGATTTGAGGGGTTTTCAGGGATTTTTAGGATTTATTGGGTTTTTTTTAGTTTTTTAGGGTTTTTAAAATTTTCAGAGTTCTTTAACGTTTTTAGGGGTTTAAAGGGTATTTAGTGGTTTTCTAGGGTTTTTACGGGTTTTTAGTGTTTTTTATGGTTTGTAGGGATTTTTATCGTTTTTAGGGGTTTTTTAGTGTTTTTATGATTTTTTATATTTTCATGTGTTTTAAGGGGTTTTTTTATTTTAATGGTTTTTATGGTTTTTTAGCATTTTTAGGGATTTTGAGGGTTTTGAGGGGATTTTAGGGTTTTAGGGTTTTTAGGGTCTTTTGGAGTTTTTAGGGTTTTTTGGAGTTTGTTTTGGTTTTTAAGGTTTTTAGAGATTTTAAACATTTTCAGTGGTTTTTAGGGTTTTTAGTTCCTTTTAGGATTTTTTTGGGTTTTTAGGCTCTTTTAAGGTTTTTCGAGGTTTTTATTATTTTTAGGGGTTTTAGGGTTTTTTAGGTTTTCATGGATTTTAATGAATTTTTATGGATTTTTTTTATTTTTATGGTTTTTAGGGTTTTTCAGAGGTTTTTGGGTTTTTAGGGTTTTCTCAGGGTTTTGGTCTCTTTTGGGTTATTACGGGTTTTGAGATTTTTTAGAGTTTTTTAACATTTTTACAGATTTAAAAGTTTTTTTTGGGTTTTTTCAGTTTCTGGGAATTTTAAACGTTTTTAGGGTTTTTTAGTGTTTTTAAGGGGTTTTGTGGTTTAGGTTTTTAAAGTTTTTCATTGTTTTTAGGGTTTTTGTAGTGTTTTTTGGGTTTTTATGTTTTTATGAATTTTTAGGGGGTTTTTAGGATTTTTATGGTTTTGAGGGTTTTTAGATTTTTTTTTTGATTTTTAAGGTTTTAGAGGTTTTAGAGTTTTTTAATGTTTTTAGGGGATTTAAGGGTTTTTAGAGTTTTTAGTGGTTTTTTGGGGATTTATGGGTTTTAAGGGTCTTTTAGGTTTTTAGGGGTTTTATGGTTTTCCGGGGTTTTCAGGATTTTTAGGCTTTTTATGTTTTCATGGATTTTTAGGGGTTTTTTAGGATTTTTATTATTTTTGATGGTTTTAGGGTTTAGAAGGGGGTTGTAGGGTTTTTCATGGCTTTTAGGGTCTTTTGGAGTTTTTAGGGCTTTTTTTGAGTTTTTATGGTTTTAATGGTTTTTAAATTTTTTTAGCTTTTTTTGGGGTTTGAGGGTTTTTGAGTTTTTAGTAGTATTTTAGGGTTTTTAAATGTTTTTAGGGGTTTTTATTGTTTTAGGGGGGTTTGGGGGTTTTTTATAATTTGTATGGCTTTTAGGAATTTTTAGGGTTTTTACGGTCTTTTGGGTTTTTTTTTGAGTTTTTAGGGATTTAAAGGGTTTTTAGTGTTTTTTAATGTTTTTAGGTGTTTTAAGGTATTTTATAGTTGTTAGTGGTTTTTAGGGTTTTTATGGGTTTTCAGGGGTTTTTTTGTTTTCATGGATTTTTAGGGGGTTTTAGTATTTTTATGGTTTTTAGGTTTTTTTAGGGATTTTAGGTATTTTGAGGGTTTTCAGGGGTTTTTTGGTTTTTTGATCTTTTTAGGGATTTCAAGGTCTTTTTGGGTTTTTAGGGTCTTTTAGTTTTTTAGGGTAAATTTTTTAGATTTTTTATCATTTTTAGGGGTTTTAAGTGTTTTTTGTATGTTTAGTGGGATTTTAGGGTTTTAGGGTTTTTAAGGTTTGTAGGTGTTTTTCTAGTTTTTTCTAGGTTGTAGGGTTTTTAGAGATTTTTGCATTTTCATATTTTTTAGGGGTGTTTAAGGATTTCTTTGATTTTTAGGGTTTTTATGGGTTTTAGGGATTTTGAGGGGTTTTAGGGTTTTTGAGGGGTTTTTAGGTTTTTTAGGGGTTTTAGGGTCTTTTGGGGGTTTTAGGTTTTTTTGAGTTTTTTAGGGATTTTAAGGATTTTTAGATATTTTTATCATCTTTAGGGTTTTAAAAGGTATTTAGAGTTTTTATGGGTTTTAGGGCTTTTTAATGTTTTAAGGGATTTTTATGATTTTTAGGGTTTTTCATGAATTTTAGGGTTTTTTTGTGATTTTTCAGGGTTTTGGGGTTCTTTTTGGGTTTTTAGGGTTTTTTTAAGTTTATGGGGGTTTAAGGCTTTTAGTGTTTTTTTAATTTTTTTTAGGGATTCTTTAGGTTTTTAGGGATTCTAAAGGTTTTTTGAGTTTTTATTGGTTTTTTCAATTTTTGGGGTTTTTGGGGTTTTTCATGGTTTTTATGGGGTTTTTGGGTTTTTGGGGGGGTTTTGGGGTTTAGGGGTTTTAGGCGTTTTAGGCGTTTTAGGGTCTTTTTGATTTTTTTAGGGTTTTATGGTATTTAGAGTTTTTTAACATTTTTAAGGGTGTTTTGTGTTTATAGATTTTTCAATGGTTTTTAGGTTTTTAGGTTTTTTAAGGTTTTTAAGGGTTTTTATGGTTTTCATGGATTTTTTAATTTTTTTTGGGTTTTTACATTTTCATGGATTTTTAGGTGATTTTTAGGATTTTTATGGTTTTGAGAGATTTTTAGGGTTTTTTGGGATTTTGAAGGTTGTTAGTGTTTTTCAGGGTGTTTTAGGGTTTTTAGAGGTTTTCAAGGTTTTTAGGGTCTTTTGGGATTTTAGGGTTTTTTAATGTTTTATAGGGTTTTATGGTTTTCATGTTTGTTAAGGTTTTCAGGGATTTTAATGGTTTTTAGTGTTTTTAGTGGTTTTTAGGGTTTTTATGCGTTTTTAAGGTTTTTAGTGGTTTTTATGGTTTTTAGTGGTTTTTTAAGGTTTTCTGGGTTTTTAGGGGTTTTTATGTTCTCATGGATTTTTAGTGGTTTTCAGGTGTTTTAGGATTTTTTTTTCATGTCTTTTAGGGTTTTTTTTAGGTTTTTTGGGATTTTTTAGAAATTTTTTGGGGTTTTAAGGTTTTTTGGAGTTTTTAAACTTTTTTAGGGGTTTTAAGGGTCTTCAGAGTTTTTAGTGGTTTGGGTTTTTAAATGTTTTTAGAGATTTCTATGGTTTTAAGGTGATTTTTAGGACTTTTAGGGTTTTTTACGTTTTCATGAATTTTTGGGGGTTTTTATGATTTTTATGGTTTTTATGGTTTTTAGGGTTTTTATGGTTTTTAGGTGTTTTCAATGTTTTTGGGGTCTTTTTGGGTTTTAGGGTTTTCTATGAGTTTTTTAGGGTTTTTAAGGATTTTAGAGTTTTCTAACATTTTTAGGGTTTTAATGGTTTTTTAATTATTGTTTCCTTTTTACTGTTTTTATGTGTTTCCAAGGTTTGTTATGTTTTTGATGGATTTTTAGATGTTTTTATGATTTTTACTGTTTTTAGTGTTTTCTAGGGTTTTTAGGGATTTTGAGGGGTTTTCACGAGGGGTTTAAGGGGTTTTAGGTTCTTTTTGGTTTTTAGGGTTTTTTTTTGACTTTTTTAAGGTTTTTAATGTTTTTAGATTTTTTAACGCTTTTTGGGGTTTAAAGGATCTTTAGTATTTTTATTGGTTTCTTAGGGTTTTTATGGGTTTTTAGGGGTTTTAATGGTTTTAGGGGTTTTTAGGGATTTTAGGGATTTTAATGTTTTCATGTTTTTCAGTAGTTTTTTAGGGTTTTTATGGTTTTTTGAGGTTTTTATGGTTTTTACGGATTTTGAGTGTATTTCGTGTTTTTGAGGTTGTTTTAGGGTTTTTTGGATTTTCAGGGTCTTTTGGGGTTTTATGGTTTTTTTATTTTTTTTAGGTTTTAAATATTTTTTAGTGATTTTTAACGTTTTTTGGAGTTTAAAAGGTTTTTAGAGAATTTAGTAGGTTTTTGGGTTTTTATGGGGGTTTAAGTTTTTTAAGGTTTTTAAGGGTTTTTATGTTTTTTAGTTTTTTTGGGTTTTTTACGTTTTCATGAAATTTAATGTGCTTTTTAGGTTTTTGTGGTTTTTTGGGTTTTTAGGGTTTTTAGGGATTTTTAGGGTGTTTAGGGATTTTTAGGGTGTTTAGGGTTTTAGGGGTTTTAGGCTTTTTTGGGTTTTTTTAGGGTTTTTGAGTTTTTTTTGGGGTTTTAGGGTTTTTTGAGTTTTTTAAGGTTTTAAAGGTTTTTTAGAGTTTTAAAATGTTTTTAGGGATTTTAGGGTATTTATATTTTTATTGGTTTTTAGGGTTTTTTTGGGTTTTAGGGATTTGCAAGGTTTTTAGGGGGTGTTAGGGTTTTTATGGGTTTTCAGGGGGGGTTTAGGGTATTTAGGGTCATTTTGAATCTTTTAGGGTTTTTATGGGTTTTTAGCGTTTTTAACAATTTTAGGTTGTTTTAGGGTTTTTAGAGTTTTCAATGGTTTTTAGTTTTTTTATAGGTTTTTAGTTTTTTATGGGTTTTTAGTTTTTTTAATATTTTTAGTGGCTTTTTTAGAGTCTTTAGGATTTTTTATGTTTTCATGGATTTTTAGGATTTTTATGGTTTTGAGGGTTTTTATTATTTTTAGGGATTTTGAAGGTTTTTAGGGATTTTTAGGGGGGTTTAGGGTTTTTAGGGTTTTAACATTTTTTAATGTTTTTAGAGAAAGGTAGGTGCAGGGCCAGGCTACTCCTGACCCCGCCAAAATTTACTAGAAAAAAGACATATCATACAAGGGAAGGGGGGAGTCAAACGACCCACACCCAAAAACCCTTAACAACCCCAAATCCAAAACAACCCCAAAACGCAAAAGAAAATATAAAAGCTACATGTCATAAGGATCAACATCTCCAAATGGATCTCTATAGGGGTCACCATCAGCACCATATCTAGAGGACGCGTCCGAGTCCGCCATCTCCCACTCAAATATCACCTTCCTAGCATTGTCCAAATCCATGGAAAGGGTAAAATAAATGTCCCTTAGTCTTTGTTGCTCCTCAGATAACTGCACAGAGGGGGGATCAGACTTCCTACTCATTCTAGAGGCATTCTTCTCGATTCCCATAGAGGAGGCCCTGGTAGACACGGTCCTTGGCATGGTTGAGTAGTCCCTCCTCAGTTTCCGCTTACAGGAAGATGAGTTTGCCATCGTAGAAAATTATCCCTCCCAAGAGGCATAGTAGACCAAATCAGGGCCCTCTCCCTCATTATTTGCGCCATATTGGAGTTGATCTGTCTTTCATCCTTAGAAAAAAGCACCTAACCACCCAACCTCATCTACATATTGTAGATTGTCCTTCCAAGAGCCACCTGAACATTCCTCCACTTCCATGTCATGCAGAACCTCACAACCAGGTCCATCTGAGGTCCCCTCATGCACAACCCCAGCCAGTAATATTTTTAGGGGTTTTAAGTGTTTTTAGAGTTTAAGTGGGGTTTAGGGTTTTTATGGGCTTTTACGATTTTTACGGTTTTATGAGTTTTATGGGTTTTAGGGGGTTTTAGGGGTTTTTATAGTTTTTAGTGGTTTTTAGGGGATTTTTAGGATTTTTATGGTTTTTTAGTATTTTTAGGGATATTGAGGGGTTTTAGGGTGTTTGTGAGGTTTTTTGGGGTTTTAAAATCTTTTGGGGTTTTTAGGGGTTTTTTGAGTTTTTTTAGGGTTTTTGAGTTTTTTTGGGTTTTTAAGGTTTTTAGAGATTTTTAATGCTTTTAGGGCTTTAAATTTTTTTTTGATTTTTTAATGGGTTTTGTGGATTTTTATGGATTTTTAGGATTTTTAAAGGTTTTTAGGGGGTTTTATAGTTTTCAGGGTTTTTAGGGGTTTTTACATTTTCATGGATTTTTATGGGTTTTTTAGGTTTTTATGGTTTTTACGATTTTTTACAGTTTTTTAGGGATTTGAGTGTTTTTGTGGTTTTCAAGGCATTTTAGAGTTTTTTGGGGTTTTTTGTGTTTTTGAAGGTTTTTAGGGGTTTTTATTGTTTTTTTGATTTTTTAACATTTTTAAGGGGCTTAAGGGTTTTAGAGTTTTCAATGGTTTTTAGGGTTTTTATCGGTTTTTTATGTTTTTAATTGTTTTGTGGGGTTTTATGGTTTTTAGGGGAATTTTAAGGTTTTTAGGTTTTTTTATGTTTTCATGGATTTTTTGTGGATTTTTAGGATTTTAATGGTTTTTAGGGGTTTTTAGGGTTTTGAGTGGTTTTGATAGTTTTTAGTGATTTTGATGGTTTTCGGGGGGGGGGGGGGGGGGGTTGGGTGATTTTACGGTTTTTAGGGTCTTTTGGGGTATTTATGATTTTTTTCTACGGTTATTAAGGTTTTTAGAGTTTTTAATGTTTTAGGGGTTTTATGGGTTTTAGGTGGTTTTCATGGTTTTTAGTGATTTTTACATTTTCGTGTGTTTTTAGGGGTTTTTACTATATTTATGGGGTTTTCGGGTTTTAGTGATTTTGAGGGTTTTTTGGGTTTTTTGGGGGGTTTTAGGGTTTTTTAGGGTTTTTCGGGACTTTTGGGGTTTTTTGAGTTTTTTGAGTTTTTTCGGATTTTTAAGGTTTTTTAGAGATTTTAAGGTATTTTGGGGTTTTAAAGGTTTTTAGAGTTTTCAGTGGTGTTTTGGTTTTAGGGTTTTTTAAGGATTTTAGGGTATTTTATGGTATTCAGGGGTTTTTGGGGGTTTTTAGCGTTTTTTACATTTTCAGGGATTTTTATGAGTTTTTTAGGTTTTTTAGGTTTTTTTAGGTTTTTTTAGTTTTTTGGGGTTCTCAAGATTTTCAGGGTTTTTAGGGTTTTTATGGGGTTTTTGGGTTTTTAGGGGTTTTTAGGGCTTTTGAGTGGTTTTTAGGGTCTTTAGGGTTTTTAAGTGTTTTTATGCATTTCTAGATATTTTTAACATTTTTAGAGGGTTTATGAGTTTTTAGAGTTTTCAATGGTTTTTATGGGATTTTTGGTTTTTAGGGTTTTTATGGTTTCTAGGTGTTTTTTATAGTTTTTAGAGTTTTTCTATGTTTTCATGGATTTTTAGGGGAAATTTAGGGTTTTTGATGGTTTTTATGGTTTTTAGAGGTTTTAGGGTTTTTTGGGGTTTTCAGGGTTTTTAGGGCCTTTTGGGGTTTTAAGGTTTTTTTTTTGTTTTTTGGGGTTCTTAATATTTTTAGATTTTCTTAACATTTTTAGAGGTTTTAAGGGGTTTTAGATTTTTTTAGTGTTTTTGGGGTTTTTATGGGTTTTTAGGATTTGTTTAAGGTTTTTAGTGGTTGTTATGGTTTGCAGGGTTTTCCGTGTTTTTATGGTTTTTAATGCTTTCATGTATTTTTGTGGGTTTTTAGGATATTTATTATTTTTAGGGGTTTTAGGGGTTTTCAGGGGGATTTAGGGTTTTTCATGGTTTTTTGGGCCTTTCTAGGTTTTTAGGGGTTTTTTGAGTTTTTTAGGGTTTTAAAGGTTTTTTAGAGTTTTTTTAACCTTTTAGGGTTTAAAGGGTTTTTAGATTTTTTTGTGGTTTTTTGGGGTTTTAGGGTTTTTAAATGTTTTTTGTGTTTTTATTATTCTTAGGGGGTTTTATGGTTTTTAGGTTTTTTTACGTTTTCATGGATTTTAATGGTTTTTTATGATTTTTATGGTTTTTGGGTTTTTTAGGGTTTTTAGGGGTTTTGAGGTTTTGTAGGGTTTCAGGGGTTTTAGGGTTTTAGGGGTTTTTAGGGTTTTTAGCTTTTTTTTTGTTTTTAGGGTTTTTCGGAGCTTTTTAGGGTTTTAAAGTAGAGTTTTATAACAGTTTTAGGGGTTTAAATGTTTTTTTATTGTTGTTAGTGCTTTTTTAAAAAATTTATGGGTTTTAGGATTTTTTATATTTTCATTGATTTTTAGGGGTTTATTTAGGTTTTTTAGGTTTTTTTGTTAATAGGGTTTTTTAGGAATATTAAGGATTTTGAGGGATTTTTAAAGGTGTTTAGGTGTTTTTAGGGTTTTTAGGGTCTTTTGGGGGTTTTAGGGTTTTTTGAATTTTTTAGGGTTTTTTGAGTTTTTTAGGGTTTTTTGAGTTTTTTAGGGTTTTAAACATTTTTAGATTTTTTTAACTTTTTTAGGGTTTTTAAGGGTTTTAGTTTTTTTAGTGGGTTTTTAAGGTTTTTATGCGTTTTTAGGGTTTATTATGGTTTGTATGGGTTTTATGGTTTTTAGAAGCTTTTTAGGGTTTTAGGGATTTTTACATTTTCATGTGGTTTAGGGGGTTTTTAGGTTTTTTTTATAGTTTTTAGGGGGTTTGGGGGTTTTGGGGGATTTTGAGGGTTTTTGGGGATTTTGAGGGTTTTTAGCGATTTTGTGGGGGGTTTTAAGGACTTGGGTTTTATGGGTATTTTTCACGTTTTTAGGTTTTTAATGGTTTTTAGTGGTTTTTATGGTTTTGGGGGGTTTTTTAGAGTTTTTAGGGGTTTTATGATTTCATTGAATTTTAGGGGTTTTTTAGGATTTTTATGGTTTTGAGGGTTTTTAGGTTTTTTAGGGATTTTGAAGGTTTTTACGGTTTTTCAGGGGTTTTTGGGTTTCTATGGTTTTTCAAGATTTTTACTGTCTTTTTTGGTTTTTAGGTTTTTTTTGTTTTTCTGTTTTAATACTTTTTAGAGTTCTTAACGTTTTAAAGGGTTTAAAGGGGTTTTTTATGGTTTTTAGGGGGTTTTTGGTTTTTAGGGTTGTTTTCGTTTTCATGGATTTTTTGGGGTTTTTTAGGATTCTTATTGTTTTCATAGATTTTTTGGGTTTTAGGGGTTTTTAGGGGTTTTCATGGATTTTAGGGTCTTTCGGGTTTTTAGGTTTTTTTGAGTTTTTAGTATTTTAAAGGTTTTTTAGTGTTTTCAACCTTTTGGAGTTTTAATGGGTTTTAGAGTTTTTAGTGGTACTTTGGGTTTTTAGGGTTTTAAAGGTTTTTAGGGGTTTTCATGGTTTTTAGAGGCTTTTCAGTGTTTTAGGGTTTTTTACGTTTTCTTACATTTTTAGGTTCTTTTAGGACTTTTAAAGTTTTAGGGTTTTTCAGGGTTTGTAGGGTCTTTTTGGGGTTTTTAGTGTTTTTTTTGAGTTTTTAGGGTTTTTAAGGTTTTTTTAGAGTTTTTTAATGTCTTTAGGGGTTTAAAAGGTTTTAATTGTAAATAGTGTTTTGTAGGGTTTTTATGGGTTTTTAGGTTTTTTACATGTTCATGGATTTTTACTGTTTTTTAGGATTTTTATGGTTTTTAGGGTATTTAGAGATTTTGAGGGTTTTTAGGGAGTTTTAGGGGTTTTCGGCGTTGTTAGGGGATTTCATGGTTTTTAGGGTCTTTTGGGGTTTTTAGATTTTTTTTGAGTTTTTTAGGGTTTTTAAATATTTCAGATTTTTTTAATGTTTTTAGGGGTTTTAAGGGTTTTTAGTGTTTTTATTGATTTTAGGGTTTTTATGGGTTTTTAGTGGTTTTTAAGGTTTTTAGGGGTTCTATGGTTTTTAGTGGGTTTTCAAGGTTTTAGGGATTTTTACGTTTTCATGTGTTATTTTGAGTTTTTTGGGAATTTTATGGTTTTAAGGGTTATTTTGGGTTTTTAGGGATTTTGAAGGTTTTGTTGGTTTTTTAGGGGTTTTAGGGTTTTTAAGGTTTTTAGGGAATTTTGGGGTTTTTAGTGTTTTTTGAGCTTTTAGGGGTTTTGGGGGTTTTTAGAGATTTTTAACGTTTTTAGAGATTTAAAATGTTTTTAGAGTTTTTAGAGGTTTTTTAAAGTTTTAAAGATTTTTAGGGTTTTTTATGGTTTTCAAGGGGTTTTCACGGTTTTTAGGGGTTTTTATGATTTCGTGGATTTTTATGGGGTTTTTAGGTTTTTTTGGTTTTTTTGGTTTTTAGGGGTTTTAGGTTTTTTTCAAGGTTTTGGGGGTCTCATGGGGGTTTTAGGGTTTTTTGAGTTTTTTAGGAGTTTTAAGGTTTTTAGAGTTTTTTTTAACATTTTTAGGGATTTAAAGGGGTTTTAGAGTTTTTAGTGGTCTTTTCGGGTTTTGGGGTTTTGGGGATTTTTCAAGATTTTTAGGGATTTTTAGGGTTTTAAGGGGGGTTTTAAGAGTTTTAGGGTTTCATGGGTTTTTAGGGTGTTTAGGGACTTTTTGATTTTTTTGGGTTTTTATAATTTTTAGAGATTTTTAACATTTTAAGGGGGTCTAAGGGTTTTAGAGTTTTCAATGGTTTTTATGGCTTTTTGGTTTTTTAAGGTTTTTAGAGGTGTATATGGTTTTCAAGGGCTTTTAGAGATTTTAGGGTTTTTTACATTTTCATGGATTTTTAGGGTACTTTTTGGATTTTTTTGGTTTTTATGTTTCTTTAGGGTTTGCTGAGATTTTTTGGGTTTTTATGGTTTTTCTGGTGGTTTTAGGACTTTTTAGGGGTTTTAGGGTATTTTGGGTTTTTAGGGGTTTTTTTTGAGTTTTTAGGGTTTTTAATATTTTTTAGAGTTTTTTTAATATTTTTAGGGGTTTAAAGTGTTTTTTTAATTATTAGTGCTTTTTTAGGGTTTTTAGGGTTTTTACCTTTCATGGGGTTTTAGCGTTTTTTAGGATTTATGTGGTTTTTAGGATTATTTAGAGTTTTCAGGGATTTTGAGGGGTTTTCAGGGGTTTTAGGGATTTTTACATTTTCATGTGTTTTTGGGGGTTTTATGATTTTTATGTTTTTTAGGTTTTTGGGGATTTTGAGGGTTTTTAGGGTTTTTAGGGGGTTTTTGAGTTTTTAGGTTTGTAAGGTTTTTTAGCTATTTTTAATTTTTTTTTGAGTTTAAAAGTTATTTAGAGTTTTTATTGGTTTTTAGGGTTTTAAGGGTTTTTAAGATTTTAGGGGCATTTATGGTTTTTAGTGGATTTTCTGGGTTTTTAGGGGTTTTAAATATTTTGAGAGTTCTTATGGTTATTCAGGGGATTTAGGGTTTTCAACGTGTTTTCAGGGTTTGGGGGCGTTTTAGGGGTTTTAGCGTTTTTTTTAGTTTTTTAGGGTTTTTAGGTCTTTTAGATTTTTTTAACATTTTTAGGGATTTAAAGAGTTTGTAGAGTTTTTAATGGTATTTAGGGTTTTGGGGGTTTTGGGGGGTTTTCAAGGTTTTTAGGGGTTTTAATGTTATTTAGAGTTTTTTAACATTTTAGGGGGTTAAGGGTAGATTTTTCAGTAGTTTATGTGTTTTTTGCGTTTTTAGGTTTTTAAGGTTTTTACGGGGTTTTATGTCTTTTATGGTGTTTTTAAAGTTTTTATGGGTTTTTATGTTTTCATGATTTTTAGGGGATTTTTATGGTTTTTGGGTTTTTTAGGATTTTTAGAGTTTTTCAGGGACTAGTTTATTTTTGTATTTTTTGAATTTTTAGGGTTTTAAAGACTTTTTTGAGTTTTTAACATTTTTAGGGGTTTTATTGTTTTCATGTGTTTTTCAAGGTTTTTAGGTTTTTTTATGTTTTCATGGATTTTTAGTGGTTTGTTAGGATTTTTATTATTTTTGAGGGTTTTGTAGGTTGGTTTTGGGGTTTTATGGATTTTAGGGTCTTTTGGGTTTTCAGGCTTTGTTTGAGTTTTTTTGGGTTTTTAAAGTTTTTTAGAGTTTTTTACTCTTTTTAGGGGGTTTAGGGTTTTTTAGCGTTTTTAGGGTTTTTTACGTCTACATATATTTTTAGGGGATTTTTTGGATTTTTATGGTTTTTGTTGGGTTTTTTGGGTTTTTTGGGATTTTGAAGGTTTTAGGGTTTTTCTGGGGGTTTTAGAGTCTTTTGTGCTTTTAGTATTTTGTAGATTTTTTTAATATTTTTAGGGGTTTTATGGGTTTTATAGTTGTTAATGATTTTTTCGGGGTATTTAGGGGTTTTTAGGGTTTTTTTACGTTTTCATGGATTTTTAGGTGTCTTTTAGGATTTTTATGGGTTTTAGGGTTTTTAAGGGGTTTTAAGGGTTTTTAGGGGGTTTCAGTGGGTTTTAAGGGATTTTCGGGTTTTTCATGGTTTTTAGGGTCTTTAGGGTTTTTAGGTTTTTTTTTGAGTTTTTTAGGGTTTTAAAAGTTTTTAGAGTTTAAAAAAAATTGAAGATAAAAGGGTTTTTAGTGTTTTTAGTGATTTTTAGGGTTTTTATGGGGTTTTAGGGTTTTAAAGGTTTATATGGGTTTTTATGTTTTTTATGGGGTTTTCATGGTTTTTTGGGATTTTTACGTTTTCATGTTCTTTTAGGGGATTTTTAATATTTTTATGGTTTTTAATGTTTTTTAGGATTTTTGAGATTTTTGAGATTTTTAGGATTTTAGGGATTTTTTTTTGGGTTTTTGGGGTTTTTTGAGTTGTTTATGGCTTTTAAGGTTTTTTAGATTCTTTTAATTTTTTTAGGGGTTTAAAAGGTTTTTAGAGTTTTTAATAGTATTATTGGGTTTTATGGGTTTTAAGTTTTTTTAATGTTTTTAGGGGTTTTTATGGTTTTTAGGGGTTTTTTTAGTGTTTTTTGGGATTTTATATTTTCAGGGATTTTGATTGTTTTTTTAGGTTTTTATGGTTTTTATTGTTTTTAGGGTATTTAGGGATTTTGTGGGTTTTTAGGATTTTTTTAGGGGTTTTAGGGTTTTTAGGGGTTTTTTGGGTTTTGGGGTCTTTTGGGCTTTTAAGTTTTTTTAGTTTTTTAGGGTTTTATGGTTTTTTAGTTTTTTAACATTTTTAGGGATTTTTATGTGTTTTTAGAGTTTTTAGTGGTCTTTTAGGGTTTTTTGGGTTTTTTGGGGTTTTTAAAGGTTTTAGGGGGTTTTAGTGTTTTTAGGGGGTCTTAGGGGTTTTTAAGAATTTTAGGGTTTTTAGGGACTTTTTTAGTTTTTTTATGATTTTTATGGGTTTTTAGAGTTTTTTAATCATCTAGGGGGTTTAAGGGTTTTTAGTGTTTTCAATGGTTTTTAGGGTTTTATGGGTTTTTAGGTTTTTTAAGGGTTTTAGAGGTTTTTATGGTTTTCAGGGGTTTTTTAGAGTTTTACGTTTTTTTATGTTTTCATTGATTTTTAGTGGATTTTTAGGATTTTTATGATTTTAAGTGTTTTTTAGGGTTTTGAGGGATTTTGAAGGTTTTTAAGTTTTTTAATGGTTTTTAGGGTTTTTATGCATTTTCAGGGTCTTTTTTTTTTTAGGGGTTTTAAGGTTTTTAAGAGTTTTTTAAATTTTTATGGGTTATTAGGGTTTTTAGAGTTTTAACAGTTTTTGGGGTTTTATGGGTTTTGAGGGGGTGGGGTTTAAGGTTTTTAGGGGTTTTTATGGATTTTGGGTTTTTTTGGTTTATTAGGGTTTTTTATGTTTTCTGGGATTTTTAGTGGTTTTTAGGATTTTTATTGTTTTTTAGATTTTAGGGTTTCTTAGGGGTTTCAGGGTTTTTCATTGATTTTAGGTTCTTTTGGGTTTTTGTGTTTTTTTGAGCTTTTAGGGATTTTTAAGGTTTTTTAGAGTGTTTAAACCTTTTTAGGGGTTTTTAGGGGTCTTACAGGTTTTAGTGGGTTTTTAGGGGTTTTAATGATTTTTAGGTGTTCTATGGTTTTTAGGGGGTTTTCCGGGTATTTAATGTTTTCATGGATTTTAGGGTGTTTTTTTGGAATTTTATGGGTTTTTGGGTTTTTTATGATTTTTAGGGATTTGAGGTTTTTAGGGGGTTTTCAAGAGTTTTAAGGGTTTTTAGGGATTTTATGAGTTTTTAAAGGTTTTAAGATTTTTTAGAGTTTTTTTAACATTTTTCATGTTGTAAGGGTTTTTATAGTCTTTAGTGATTTTCTAGTAATTTTATGGGTTTTTAGGGTTTTTACGATTTCATAGATTTTTAGGTGTTTTTATGGTTTTTATGGTTTTTAGGGGTTTCAGTGATTTTGAGTGGTCTTCAGGTTTTTTATTGTTTTTAGGGATTTTGAGTATTTTTAGGGTTTTTGAGGGGTTGTTATTGTTTTTGGGGCTTTTTAGTGTTTTAGGGCCTTTGGGGGTTTTAGGGTTTTTTTTAGTTTTTTAGGTTTTTTAAGGTTTTTTAGAGATTTTAACATTTTTATGGGTTTAAAAGGTTTTCAGAGTTTTTATTTATTTTTTAGAGTTTTTTTAGCATTTTTAGAGGGTTTAAGGGTTTTTAGAGTTTTCCATGGTTTTTAGGATTTTTATGTTTTTTATGACTTTTTATGGTTTTTAGGTGTTTTTATGGTTTTTAGGGTTTTTTTTGAGTTTTTAGGGTTTTTTACATTTTCATTAATTTTTAGGGGATTTTTAGGATTTTTATGCTTTTGAGGGTTTTTAGGGTTTTTAGGGATTTTTGAAGGGATCTTGGGTCCTTTTTTTGTGTTTTTATAGTTTTTCTGAGTTTTTTAGGATTTCCAGGTTTTTTAGAGTTTTTTATCATTTTTAGGGGTTTTAAGTTTTTTTAGTGTTTTTAACGTTTTTAGGGGTTTAAAGGTTTTTTATAGTTGTTAGCGTTTTTTTAGGGTTGTTTACGTTTTCATGGATTTTTAGGGGGGTTTTAGGATTTGTATGGTTTTTAAGGTGTTTTTAGGTTTTTAGGGATTTTGTGGGCTTTTAAAGGTTTTTAGGATTTTCTGGTTTTTCCTGGTTTTAGGGTCTTTTGGGGTTTTTTTTGAGTTTTTTAGGGTTTTTAACGTTTTTAGATTTTTTTGACATTTTTTGGGGTTTATAGGGTTTTTAGTGTTTTTATTGAGTTTTTAGGGGGTTTTGTGGGCTTTAAAGATTTTTGTATGGTTTGTAGGGGGTTTTAAGAATTTTAGGGATTTTTATGTTTTCATGTGTTTTTAGGGGTTTTTTAGAATTTTTATAGTTTTTAGTGTTTTTAGGGATTTTGGGGGTTTGGGAGGGTTAGGGTTTTTTTAGGGTTTTTAGAGTCTTTTGGGGTTTTTAGTGTTTTTTGAGTTTTTTAGGCTTTAAAGGTTTTATAGAGATTTTTAATGTTTTTATGGGTTTTACAGGTTTTTAGTGGGTTTTTAGGGTTTTTATGAATTTTTAGGTTTTTTGTTGTTTTTAGGGGTTTTTATGTTTTTCAAGAGTTTTCAGGGTTTTTACGTTTTTATGTTTTCATGGAATTTTAAGGGGTTTTATGGTTTTATGGTTTTTTGAAATTTTTAGGGTTTTTTGGGATTTTGAGGGGTTTCCGGGTTTCCGGGTTTTTTTTTGATTTTTTTCATCTTTTCATTGTTATTAGAGTTTTTTTGCATTTTTATGGATTTTAAGGGTTTTAGAGTTTTTAGGGGTTTTTAGGGTATTTTTGGGTTTTTCGGGGCTTTCATTGTTTTTAGGGTTTTTAGGGGTTTTATGGGGTTTTAGGGTTTTTCGGGTGTTTCATGGTTTTTAGGGTCTTTTGAGTTTTTTAGGGGTGTTATGGTTTTTTAGAGTTTTTTAATGTTTTTAGGGTTTACGGGTTTTAAGATTTTTCAATGTTTTTAGGGTGCTTATGGGTTTGTAGGTTTTTTATGGACTTTAGGGGTTTACGATTTCATGGATTTTTAGGGGATTTTTAAAAATTTTATGGTTTTGAGGGTTTTTGAGAGGTTTTAGGGTTTTCAAATGTTTTTAGTGTTTTCAGTGGGTTTTAGAGTTTTTAGGGGTTTTTAGGATCTTTTTGGGGTTTTATTTTTTTTTGTATTTTTTATGTGTTTAAAGGTTTTAAAGTTTTTCAACATTTTTAGGGGTTTTAGAGTTTTTCGTGTTTTTTAGGTTTTTTAAGGGTTTTAAGGTTTTTAGGAGTTTTTAGTGTTTTCAAGGGTTTTTCAGGATTTTTAATGGTTTCTACATTTTCGTGGATTTTAGGGGGGGTTTTTTATGATTTTTATCATTTTTAGTGTTTTTAGGGGTTTTCAATTGGTTTTATGGTTTTTCATGGCTTTTAGGATCTTTTGGGTTTTTTGGGGTTTTTTTGAATTTTTATGGTTTTTAAAATTTTTAGTGTTTTTTAAATTTTTAAGGGTTTTAAGATTTTTTAGTGGGTTTTTAGGGTTTTATTTTTTATGGGTTTTAAGGTTTTTTAGAGTTTATTAATATTTTGGGGTTTTAAGGGTTTTATAGTAGGGTTTTTTTGGATTTTTCTGGTTTTTTACGTTTTAATGGATTTTTAGGTGTTTTTTAAATATTTTTATGGTTTTTAGGAATTTTGGGGGGTTTTCAAGGGTTTTAGGTTTCTTGGGGTTTTTAGGGTCCTTTTGGGATTTTTGGATTTTTTTGAGTTTTCTAGGATTTTTAAAGTTTTTAGAGTTTTTTAAAGTTTTTAGGTGTTTAAAGGGTTTTTAGTGTTTTTATGGGTTTTACGGGTTGTAAGGTTTGTGGTGGTTTTTATGGTTTTTTGGGGGTGTTCAAGGTTTTTATTCATATCTTCATTTTCATGTGTTTTTAGGGGTTTTTAGGATTTTTATGGTTTTTAGGGTTTTTAGGGATTTTTAGGGTATTTAATTTTTTAGTGGTTTTTAGGGTTTTTAGGGTTTTTAGGGTCCTTTGAGGGTTTTAGGGGGGGGGGGTTCCTCCTTTTCTAGTGTTTTTAAGGTTTTTTGAGATTTTTAACGTTTTTCGGGGTATGAAAGGTTTTTAGAATTTTTATTGTTTTTTTGGGTTTTTATGGGTTTTTAGGATTTTTTATGGTTTTAGGGGTCTTCATGTTTTTCATGAGTTTTTTGGGGGTTTTAAGGTTTTTTACCTTTTCATGGATTTTTGTGGCTTTTTAAATTTTTTATGGTTTTTATGGTTTTCAGGGGGGTTTTAGAGTTTTTAGGATTTTTTTACATTTTTGTGGATTTTTATGGGATTTTTAGGAATTTTATGGTTTTGAGGGTTTTTTATTGTTTTTAGGGATTTTGATTGTTTTTAGAAATTTTTAGGGATTTTAGGGATTTTAGGGTTTTTCAGGGTTTTTTGGGAGTTTTGGGTTTTTATGGGGGTTTTTTGTGTTAAGAGTTTTAAATTTTTTAACGTTTTTGGGGTTTAAGGGTTTCAGAGTTTTTAGTTGGTTTTCAAGGATTTTAGGGGTTTTAGGGTTTTTAGTTTTTCATGTATTTTTAAGGGGTTTTTAAGGATTTTTATTATTTTTGTGGGATTTTTTGGGTTTTTATGGGGGGGTTTAGGGGTTTTCATGGATTTTAGGGTCTTTTGGGTTTTAGGGTTTTTTAGAGTTTTTTAGGGTTTTTAAGGGATTTTAAATTTTTTAACCTTTTTAGGGGTTTTATGGATTTTTAGATTCTTTATTGGTTTTTAGGGTTTTTAGGGTTTTGAATGTTTTTAGGTGTTTTTATGGTTTTTAAAGGGTTTCAGGGTCTTTTAGGTTTTCATTGATTTTTAGGGGATTTTTAGGTTTTTTATGGTATTTTGGGTTTTTTAGGGTTTTTAGGGATTCTGAGGTTCTTTGGGGGATTTTCAGGGGTTGTTAGGGTTTTAGGGGTTTTTAGAGTTTTTAGGGTCTTTTGGGATTTTTAGGGTTTTTTTTATTTTTTGGGGGTTTTATGGGTTTTTAGAGTTTTTAAACATTTTTAGGGGGTTTGAAGGGTTTTTATTGTTGTTAATGGTTTTTCGAGTTTTTATGTGGTTTTAGGGTTTTTTATGATTTCTTGGATTGTTAGAGTTTTTTAGAGTTTTCAAGGATTTTGAAGGTTTTCAGGGTTTTTAGGGATATTCAGGGGTTTTAGGGTCCTTTGGGGGTTTTAGGGTTTTCTTGAGTTTTTTAGGGTTTTTAATGTTTTTTGAGTTTTTTTAACGTTTTTAGGGGTTTAAAGGGTTTTTATTGTTTTTAGTGGTTTTTAAGGGTTTTAGGGTTTTTTAAGGTTTGTTGGGGTTTAAATGGTTTTTAGGGATTTTTGAGATTGTTTTAGGGGTTTTTACATTTTAATGTGTTTTAGGGGTTTTTTTGGATTTTTATGGTTTTAAGGGTTTTTAGGTGTTTGGTTTTTAGGGTCTTTTGATGTTTTTAGGGTTATTTTGAGTTTTGTTAGAGGTTTTAATATTTTTTAGATATTTTTAATGTTTTTAGGGTTTTTAAGGTTTTTAGAGTTTTTAGTAGGTTTTAGAGTTTTTATTGATTTTTAGGGTTTTAAAGGTTTTTAGCGGTTTTTATGGTTTTCCAAGGTTTTTTTTTCGGGTTTTAAGGTTTTTTAGAGTTTTTTAACGTTTTTAGTGATTTAAAGGGTTTTTATTAGTGTTTTTTTGGGTTTTGGGGTTTTTCAAGGTTTTTAGGGTTTTTAAGGGTTTTTAGGGGGTTTTGGGTCTTTTTGGGTGTTTAGGGTTTTTTGGGTTTTTTGTTTTTTTAATGTTTTTAGGGGGTTTGAAGGTTTTTAGAGTTTTCAATTGTTTTTAGGGTTTTGATGGGTTGTTTGGTTTTTTATGGCTTTTAGGGGTTTTATGGTTTTCAGGGGTTTTTTTTAGAGTTTTTAGGGGTTTTTTACATTTTTATGGATTTTTGTCTATTTTTTGGATTTTTATGGTTTTTGGGGGTTTTAGGGATTTTGAAGGTTTTTAGGTTGTTTCAAGGCTTTTAGGGGTTTTTAGGGTTTTTAGGGTCGTTTGGGTTTTAGGGTTTTTTTTGTGTTTTTTAGGGTTTATAAGGTTTTTTTACAGTTTTTTAACATTTTTAGATGTTTAAAGGGTTTTTAGAGATTTTAGTGGTTTTTAGGGTTTTTATGGGTTTTTAGGGTTTTTAAAGGTTTTTAGGGGTTCATGGTTTTTAGGGTTTTTCAGAGTTTTTATGGTTTTTTACGTCTTCGTTGATTTTTAAGGTGTTTTTAGGATTTTCATTGTTTTTAGGGTTTGGTGTTTTTTTCATGGCTTTTAGGGGTTTTTATTGAGTTTTAGGGAATTTTTTGAGTTTTTAGGGTTTGTAAGGTTTTTTAGAGTTTTTTTTAACTTTTTTAGGGTTTTAAGGGTTTTTATAGTTTTTAGTGGTTTTAGTGTTTTTAGGAGTTTTAAATGTTTTTAGGAGTTTTAATGGTTTTTTTGGGGGTTTTCAAGATTTTTATGGTTTTTTAAGTTTTCGTTGATTTTTTGGGGTTTTTAGGATTTTTATGGTTTTTCGGGTTTTTTAGGGTTTTTATGGATTTTTTAGGATTTTAGGGTTTTTCAGCGGGTTTTAGGGGTTTTATGGAATTTTCACGGTTTTTAGGGTCTTTTGGGTTTTTTAGGGGGGTTTTTTAGATATTTTTGAGGTTTTACGGGTTTCTATAGTTGTTATTGCTTTTTTAGGGTTTTTATGGGTTTTAGGGTTTTTTACGTTTTTAGTGATTTTTAGGGTTTTTTTAGAATTTTTATGGTTTTTTATGGTTTTTAATTTTTTTAGAGTATTTTAATGTTTTTAGTGCTTTAAGGGTTTTTATAGTTGTTAGCGCTTTTAAGGTTTTTATGGGTTTTTAATGTTTTTTACATTTTCATGGATTTTGAGGGGTTTTTAAGATTTTTTGGTTTCTAGGATTTTATAGGGTTTTTTTTGGATTTTAAGGGGTTTTGGGGGGTTTTAGGGTTTCTAGGGTATTTTTGGGTTTTCAGGAGTCTTTTTGAGTTTTTTAGGGTTTTAAAAGTTTTTATAGTTTTCATCATTTTTAGGGGTTTAAAGGGTTTTTAGTGTTTTAGTGTTTCTTAGGGTTTTTATGGGGTTTTAGGGGTTTTGTGTTTTGTAGGGGTTCTTATGGTTTTTAGAGGTTTTTCAGGGTTTTTAGGGATTTTTATGTTTTTATGTTTTTTAGGGATTTTTTAGGATTTTTATGGATTTTAGGGTTTTTAGGGTCTTTAAGGTCTTTTGGGGTTTTTCGGTTTGTTTTTTGAGTTCTATAGTTTTTTAATATTTTTTAGATATTTTTAAGGTTTTTAAAATGTTTTTAGAGTTTTTAGTGGGTTTTTACGGTTTTTATGGGTTTTTAGGTTATTTTAAGGTTTTTAGTGGTTTTTATAGTTTTCAGGGCTTTTTTAGGGTTTTTATGGTTTTTTATGTTTCTATGGATTTTTATGGGGTTTTTTGGTTTTTATGGTTTTTATGGTTTTTAGGGTTTTTTTGGGCTTCTAGGGATTTTGAGTGTTTTTTGGGGTTTTCATAGGTTTTAGGGTTTTTACGGTATTTTCACTGTCTTGGATTCTTTTTGGGTTTTTGGGTTTTTTTTTTGTGTTTTTAGGGTTTTTAAGGATTTAAGTGTTTTTCATGTTTTTTATGATTTTTAATGGTTTTTAGAATTTTTAGTTGCTTTTAGGGGTTGTTTTGGGTTTTGGGGGGTTTTCAAGGTTTTTAGGGTTTTTAGGGGTTTTTAGGGTTTTTATGGGGTTTTAGGGTTTTTAGGGTTTTCAGGGTCTGTTTGAGTTTTTTAGGGTTTTTAGTGTTTTTAATGAGTTTTTAGGGTTTTTATGGTCTTTTGAGTTTTTTAGGATTTTATTGTTTTTTAGAGTTTTTTTTCATTTTTGGGCGTTTAAGGGGTTTTATGTGTTTTTAGGTATTTTAAAGTTTTTAGGGGGTTTTAAGGGTTTTTTAGAGTTCTTAGGGTTTTTTACATTTTCATGGATTTTTAGGGGATTTTTAGGCTTTTTATTGTTTTGAGGGTTTTTTAGAGATTTTAGGGATTTTGAAGATTTTTAGGGTTTTCATGTGTTTTTTTGGGATTTTAGGGATTTTTAGGGGTTTTAGGTTATTTGGATTTTTTGGGTCTTATTGTTTTTTTTAGGGTTATAAGTATTTTTAGAGTTTTTTTTATCATTTATAGGGTTTTTTAGGGTTTTTAGAGTTCTTAGTGGTTTTTAGGGGTTTTATAGGTTTTGGGGGGTTTTAAAGGATTTTCAGGTTTTTTAGGGTTTGTAGGGTTTTCGTGGGTTTTTAGGGGTTTTAGGGGTTTTTATAGTTTTTAGGGGTTTTCAGTGTTTTTTATGGTTTTTTGCGTTTTTTTGAGTTTTTTATGGTTTTTAAGGGGTTTTAAGGGTTTTTAACGTTTTTAGGGATTTTAAGGGTTTTTATATTTTTAGTGTATTTTAGGGGTTTTTTGGGTTTTTGGTTTTTTTCTTGGTTTTTAGGTTTTTTTTGGAGGTTTTAGGGTTTTTAGTATTTTTTTGAGATTTTTAGGATTTTAAGGGTTTTAGAGTTTTTTAACTTTTTAGGGGTTTTAAGGGTTCTTATAGTTGTTAGATCTTTTTAGGGTTGTAATGTGTTTTTAGAGTTTTTTACGATTTAATGGATTTTTAGGGGGTTTTGGATATTTATGGTTTTTAGGGTTTCTTAATATTTTCAGGGATTTTTAGGGTTTTTATGGGTTTTATGGGTTTTTATGGTTTTTAGGGGTTTTATGGTTTTTATGGGTTTTCAGGGTTTTTAGGGGTTTTACATTTTCATGTGTTTTGAGGGGTGTTTTAGAATTTTTATGGTATTTAGGGTTTTTGATAGGTTTAGGGGTTTTTAGGGTCTTTTGTGGTTTTTAGGGGTTCTAAGGTTTTTTAGAGATTTTTATCATTTCTAGGGGTAATAAAAGGTTTTAGAGTTTTTAGGGGTTTTATGGGTTTTAGGGTTTTTAAGGTTTTTAGGGGTTGTATGGTTTTCAAGGTTTTTTCAGAGTTTTTAGTGTTTTTACGTTTTCATGGATTTTTATGGGTTTTTCTTGGGTTTTAGGGTTTTTAGGGTTTTTTTCGTGGTTTTTTTTCGTCTTTTAGGGTATTTACGTTTTTTTGAGTTTTTTTGGGTTTTAATGTTTTTTAGAGTTTTTAACATATTTAGGGATTTAAAGGGTTATTAGAGTTTTTAGTGATTTTTTAGAGGTTTGTTGGGTTTTGGGGGATTTTCATGGTTTTTAGGGTTTAAAGGTCTTTTTCAGTTTTCTAGGTTTTTTATGGTTTTTTGAGTTTTTTAACATTTTTAGGGGGTTTAAGGGTTTTTAGAGTTTTCAATGGTTTTTAGGGGTTTTATGGGATTTTAGGTTTTTTACGTTTTTATGGGTTTTTATGTTTTTCATGGGTTTTGAAAATTAAATGAAGTGCGGAAGAAATAAAAGGGGAAGGGGGATGATCAATTAGGACCCCAAGGAGACTTGCCCCTTGAAACTCTAATTATAAAGCGCCACAAAGGTTGATCACTCCTTTGATAAGCCTTACTTGTATTCATTCAAGAACACAAGAAACACAAGCATAACAATGCTAGAAAACACTCAAATTAGAAATTAACCTTCAAGGGGTACAAGAGGTGGATATTTATAGCCAAATTAGAGGAATAAATGTCAAACTACCTATCCCACAAAAGTCTCAAGCCTATCCCACGAATTTGAATTTGTGTACACATGTCCATGGCTTTAGGGGACACGATATCTCCAAATAAGACTCTTTGGAACCACCCTAAAGACTTTGAAGATTCCCACCATGACTTTGGAGACAAGGCCCCCACCACTTTGGACTTTGGAGATTTCCTTCATGCAAGTGGATTAAATTTCGTGGAAGCATATGGGTGGGCCTTTTAGTTTCACTTTTGGGCTTCAATAAGTGTGATTAAAGGCCCATTTTCTCCTCCCATGCATGCATGTTGGGCCCCCTATTGTAATTTTAAAATGAGGCCATGTAAAGCCTCTTTCATCATCCTCATTCTTCCTCTTGTCATTGGGCCACCAATCCCATGCAATGGGTCTTGTCCATTAATTCTTCTTCCACCATCAATGTCATGATCACCCTCAACTCCTCGCTGCATGTGTGCACCATGATTCACATCATCCCCTCCCTCTTCAAAAGGATTCGTCCTCGAATATGAATATTCAAAAGGAGAGAGATCAGAAATATTAAAGGTCGTACTCACATTTCCATACCTGCTGGGCAAGTCAATCTTGTAAGAATTATCATTGATTCTTTCTAAAACTTTAAATAGACCATCTCCTCGTGATTGAAGTTTTGATTTTCTTTGCTCTGGTAACCTTTCCTTCCTCAAATGCACCCACACCCAATCTTTGGGTTCTAGTACAACCTTATGCCTACCCTTGTTTGCTTGCTTCACATATTGTTCACTTCTTCATTCAATGTTGGCTTTCACCTTGGCATGTAAATCCCGAAAAAATGTTGCCTTCTCATCACCTGCAAGATCAACAACCTCATTAGTAGGCAATGAAAGAATATCTAACGGAGTCATTGGGCTAAAGCCATATAAAATCTCAAAAGGTGAGAAGTTAGTAGTGGAATTCACTACTCGGTTATATGCAAACTCTGTGTGGCAAACATTTTTCCCAATTCTTCATATTTTTTTGAATTATTGCACGCAAGAGGGTAGAAAGAGTCATATTCACCACTTCAGTTTTCCCATCTGTTTGAGGATGTGCAACAGTTGAGAACAATAATTTAGTTGCCAATTTATTCCACAAAGTCCTACAAAAGTGGCTAAAAAATTTCACATCCCTATCACTTACAATAGTTTTGGGTAGTCCATGTAATCTCACAATTTCTTTGAAAAACAAATCTGCTATATGTATAGCATCATTAGTTTTTGAGCATACAATGAAATGGGCCATTTTGCTGAATCGATCCACAACAACAAAAATGTTATCTCTTCCCGATTGGTATCGAGTCAATCCCAACACAAAATCCATAGATATGTATGTCCAAGGATGGGATGGAACAGGCAAGGGGGAATACAATCCATTAGGTTGGACATTGGACTTTTCATGTTTACAAGTGACACACTTAGCAAAAATTGCAATAACATCTTTTCTCATGCTTGGCTAATAAAAATGTTCATGCAAAGTAGCTAGTGTTTTATTAACCCCAAAATGCCCCCATCAAACCACCCCCATGAGTTTCTTTTACAAGAAATTCTTGAGTTGAACAATTTGGAATGCACAATTTATCCCTCTTGAAAAGAAACCCATCATTTTTGTAATAGTATTTAAATCCATGTTTTTCACAGGATGTCCAAATTTGAGAAAAATCTCCATAATTTTCATAAATTTCCTTTAGTAACTCAAGTCCAAGTAATCTAGATTGAAGAGAAGTAAGAAGTGCATACCTTTGTGAAAGAGCATCAATAACCACATTTTCCTTACCTTTTTTTGTGCTTGATCACATAGGGGAAAGTCTTAATGAATTCCAGACAAGATTCATACCGCCGATTCAACTTACCTTGGGACTTCAAATACTTAAGGATTTCATAGTCAGAATGAATAATGAACTCTTTTGACCATAAGTAATGTTTCCATGTTTCCAAGGTTCGTTTCAAAGCATAAAGTTATTTATCGTAAGTTGAATAATTTAATGCTGCCCCATTCAATTTCTCACTAAAGTAAGTAATTGGACACGACTCTTGAGTCAAAATAGCACCAATACCAACTCCCGATGCATCACACTCAATTTCAAAGACTTTGGTGATATCTGGTAGCCTTAAAAGGGGAGCATTGACCAATTTTTCTTTGAGTGTGTTAAAGGCTTTTACGTGTTTTTTACCCCATTTAAAGACCACATGTTTCTTTACAAGTTCATTAAGAGGTGCAACGATGGATAAAAAATCCTTTAAAAACCTCCTATAGAAGCTTGCCAATCCATTAAAACTCCTAACCTCGGCTGCACTCTTTGATGTGGGCCACTCCTGAATTGCTTTGATCTTTTCATCATCCACACGAATCCCTTCTGACCCTACAACAAAGCCAAGAAAAACAACATAATCCATGCAAAAGGAAATTTTTTGAAGATTGGCATAAAGCTGGTTTTCTTTAAGGGTCTCGCACACCAAACGCAAGTGTTCAACATGGTTGTCTAGAGATTTTCTATACACCAATATATCATCAAAATAGACAACCACGAATTTTCTAATGAATGAACAAAGCACATGGTTCATTAAGCTCATGAATGTACTTGGTGCATTAGTTAAACCAAATGGCATAACTAACCACTCATACAAAACGAACTTAGTTTTAAAAGCAGTTTTCCACTCATCTCCTTCTTTCATTCAAATTTGGTGGTATCCGCTTTTAAGATCAATTTTAGAAAACAAATATGCCCCATGTAATTCATCAAGCATGTCATCAAGTCTAGGGATTACATAATGGTACTTAACTGTCATTTTGTTGATGGCACGACAATCCACACACATTCATCATGTTCTATCTTTCTTGGGTAATAGGATCACTGGAATGACTCATGGACTCATACTTTCCCTTACTAATCCTTTCTTCATGAGTTTTTCAACTTGACATAGGATCTCTCTAGTCTCTTCCAGATTAGCTCTATATACTGGCCTGTTGGGAATTGCGGCACCGGGTATGAAGTCAATCTGATGCTCAATGCCTCTCAAAGGGGGTAATCCATCGGGTGTTTCTTCGGGAAACAAATCACCAAATTCCTATAGTAAAGACACAACACAAGAAGGCAAAGAATGGTGAAGTTCATTAGTTGCAAGGTAAGCATCCTTACTAATGAGTAAGAACACTTTCCCGCTAAATAAAACACCTTTCACCTCACTTTTTCTAGAAAATAAACTCACCTTTCGCTCATCATTCTTGTTTTCAACTCTTTGATTTCCCTCATTTCTTTTTATGTCACTCGACTCTCCTTTTCCACTCTTAATTTTTCCACTCTTTTAATTTTTTTTCTCTCATTTCCTTTTTCATCAACTCATCACTCTCATTTTTATCACTCAAAATTTTATTTTTCCCACTTTCTTTTTCACTCATTTATTTTTTCTTTTTGTATTCTTTCTCTATCCTCACTTGATATTCATGTATGTGATTTAGAGGAGTCAAAAAAATCTTTCTACTGCTAAAATGAAAAGAGAAGCGGTTCACATAACCATCATACATCACCCTCCTATCAAATTGACATGGTCTCCCTAGTAGCAAATGTCCAACTTGCATTGGAGCAACATCACACAACACCTCATTGTGATATTTTCCAATGGAAAAAAGAAACTATGGATTGTTTTTTGATCCTCACTTCACCACTATCATTCAACCACTGCAATCTATAAGGTCTAGTATGCCTTAGAGTAGGCAAACTCAACTTCTCCACCAATAAGGTACTAGCCACATTAGTACAACTTCCACTATCAATGATCATACTACATACCTTCTCCTTGATGTGGAATCCTGTATGAAAAATATGCTCACGCTACTCCTCATAATGATCATCTTTGGGTTGAATGTTTAAAGCTCTTCTTGCCACCAATGCATCTCCATGTACGGGTTCTTCAACTTCTACATCTAAACTCTCCTCCAAAGATGGAATCTCATCATCTCTAGAGTGCTCACTAAGGATGTCTCCATTATCCAAAATAATCATGGCCCTTTTGTTTGGGCATTGAGACGCAATATGACCATGTCCTTGACACTTAAAACACTTTATATCATGAGATTTAGAAGGGAAATTTGTGTCCATTTTTCCTTTTGAATCAGTGGGGAAGAACTTATTTTTGGCCTCTTCTCTTTGTTTTGGAAAAAATTTGGAATCTCTTAGTTTTGTTTCATTCCACTTAGAGGTTGATTTTGGATCTCTCCAGTTATCCTTCCAAAAATTATGTGAACTTACTTGACTCCTTCGAGAATGTAGTTGTTTTTCAACCTTCACCGCCTTATGTAGCAACTCTTCCATGTCAATATAGATCTGTAGTTCCACCACATCTCTAATTGTCGGATTCAATCCATTGATGAACCTTGCCATGGTAGCTTCACGATCCTCCTCCAAATTGGATCGAATCATTGATATCTCCATTTCTTTGTAGTATTCCTCTACTAACATGGAACCTTGAACAAGTTTTTGTAACTTCAAATGAAAATCTTTATAGTAACGACTAGAAATATACCTTTTGAGCATTACTATCTTCATTTCTTCAAAAGTTCGAATTGTCCTTTCTCCATTTCGTCGTTGACTTACTTGTAATTGGTCCCACCAAATACTTTCATAGTCATTGAACTCAAGCACCGCCAATTTTAACTTCTTCTCCTCCAAGTATTTGTGAAGTCCAAACACATGGTCAACCTTCTACTGCCACTCCAAATAAAGTTCTGGGTCACTCTTCCCTTGAAAGGATGGAAGTGTCACTTTGATGCTTCTTAAGTCATTTTCTCTCCAAGAAGCACGTTGCCCTCGCCTAAGAATTGATTCTTCGAAATCGGAGTACTCATCATCACCTTCATGAATTTATTTCCTTATTGGAGCCTTTGAAGATGAGGAAATTTTCATATCATCCAACCTAGCATTCAATCTTGCAAACTGGTCACTGACTACTTTCATGAATAATTTAATGTCGATCTCACTTCTTTCTCCTTCACTTGCCTTTTTTCTAATTCCTCACACACTCTTTCTCTCTCTATTTTTATCTCTCAAAAGGTTCCTCACACTTTCTAGCACAACAAATTGGTTCCTACAAGTGTTCTTAAATAGAATCAAGAAGACAACTAGTAGAAGCAATCAATTCATGACAATCTTTAAAAATCATAAATTTTAAGAGGGTTTAAATCAATGGAGTACAAGAAATATGGGAGGTAAATGGGATAAATAGTTATAGAAGAATGTTGGATATGGATGAAGGAAAGAAGATTATGGATAAAAAAAATGCAATCAAATTATAAATTATGAGCGATCGCAATGTTTCAAATGAGCAACTTCTTTTTTTTTTGTTTTTTTTTCTGATTTTTTTCTGATTTTTTTTTCTTTTTTTGCTACTCAATAAACAAGAATTGAGATACAAAGAGTGCGCTTTTGGTGCTCAAAGTACAAAAAATGAAACATGTAATAATCTAATTACAATGTTGTAAATGGTTGAGATAACAAGAACTTCAAACTCAAATGAAAATCTACCTTGGAGATTGTTAGATTTCAAAAGAGTGAAACTGTATCACGAATTGATTCAGCTATATCTCCCAATATAGGTGTCAGATTTTAGTGTTTCCAAATCGATAAGAAAGATGAGATTCTGAACTATTAAAATGACATATTATACATCCAGAAACTCAAAGAAAATGCAGACGAAAATGTGGAAGAAATTTCCATCCAGAATTGGTGATGGCCGAAAATGGAAGAAGGGGAATAAAAAAAAGATGGGAGAAATAGAAATATGAAAGAACCTGGTTTCCATTTCTTACCTATGATACCAAATGATATGATACCGTATGCGAGTGCGTTATTCATTGGTGAAAAATGCAGAAACACAAGCGAAGGAAGAAGAGGAAAATGAAATTAAAATAAATGCAAGGAAAATTAATGGGAAGGGGGATGATCAATTATGACCCCAAGGAGACTTGCCCCTTGAAACTCTAATTATAAAGCACCACAAAGTTTTATCACTCCTTTGATAATCCTTACTTGAATTAACTTAAGAACACAAGAAACACAAGCATAATGCTAGAAAACACTCAAATTCGAAATTAACCTTCAAGGGGTACAAGAGGTGGTTATTTATAGCCAAATTAGAGGAATAAATGTCAAACTACCTATCCCACAAAAGTCTCAAGCCTATCCCACGAATTTGAATTTGTGTACAAATGTCCATGGATTTAGGGGACAATATATCTCCAAAGAAGACTCTTTGGAACCACCCTAAAGACTTTGAAGATTCCCACCATGACTTTGGAGACAAGGCCCCCACCATGTCAAACTACCTATCCCACAAAATTCTAAAGTCTATCCCATGAATTCGACTATGTTTACACATGTCCATGGATTTAGGGGATAATATATCTCCAAAGAAGACTTTTTGGAACCACCCTAAAGACTTTGAAGATTCCCACCATGACTTTGGAGAAAAGGGGCCCACCACTTTGGACTTTGGAGATTTACTTCATGCATGTGAATTAAATTTCGTGGAAGCATATGGGTGGGCCTTTTAGGTTCACTTTTGAGCTTTAATAAGTGTGATTAAAGGCCAATTTTCTCCTCCCATGCATGCATTTTGGGCCCCCTCTTGTAATTTCAAAATGGAGCCATATAAAGCCTCTTTCATCCTCCTCATTCTTCCTATTGTCATTGGGCCACCAATCCCATGCAATGGGTCTTGTCCATTAATGTTCCTTCCACCATCAATGCCATGATCACCATCAACTCCTCGCTGCATGTGTGAACCATGATTCGCATCAAGTTTTTAGAGTTTTTAGGCAAAGGAAGGCTCGGGTCCAGGCTATTCCTGGCACCCCCAAAATTTATTAAAAGAAAAGACACAAAGACCTGCAGACAAGGGAGGGGAGGGGTCAAACGACCCACACCCAAAAACCCTTCACAACAAAAGACCCAAAAAAGGAAAATCAAAAAAGAAAACAAAATAGAGATTTTTAGAGTTTTTAGGGGTTTTTAGGATTCCATGGGTTTTTTGTGTTTTCATGGTTTTTTGGGTTTTTAGAATTCTTTAATGTTTTTTGGGTTTTTAAAGGTTTTTAGAGTTTTTAGTGTTTTATGGTTTTTGTGGGTTTTTAGGTTTTTTTTATCATTTTTAGGGGTTTTATGGTTTTTAGGGGTTTTCAGGGTTTTTAGGGTTTTAACATTTTCATAGATTTTAAGGGATTTTTTATTTTTTTAGGGGTTTTCGGGTTTTTCAAGGGTTTTACGGTTTTTCATGGATTTTAGGGCATGTTTGGGTTTTTAGAGGCTTTTTTAATTTTTTTAGGGTTTTAAGCTTTTTTGCAGTTAAGGTATTTTATGGTTTTTAGGATTTTTAGGGTTTTAAAAGTTTTTAATGGGATTTTATGGGTTTTAGGGGGTTTTCAGGGTTTTAGGATTTTAGAGTTTTTTACGTCTTCATGGATTTTTAGGGAGTTTTGGGTTTTTATGGTTTTTAAGGTTTTTAGGGTTTTTTAGGGATTTTAGGGATTTTTAGGTTTGTAGGTTTTTCCTGGGTTTTTAGGGTTTTTAGGGGTTTTTATGTGTTTTAGGGTTTTTTTTGTGGTTTTAGGGGTTTTTATGATTCTTTTCAGATTTTTAAGGTTTTTTCGATATTTTTAACATTTTTAGGGTTTTAAGGGTTTTTTTAGTTTTTAGTGTGTTTATGGGTTTTTAGGGTTTTTATGTTTTCAATGCTTTTTAGGGGTTTTTTAGGATTTTTATGGTTTTTAGGGTTTTTTAGGGTTTTAGTTATTTTGAGGGGTTTTAAGGGCCAAAAGAGGTTTAGCACTAGGCAAGCCTAGACCCCTAAATTATTAATGAAAACAGGTACAAAGCAGACCGGGGAGGGGTAGGGTCAATCAACCTATACCCAAAAACAATCCCCAAATGGAAAACAAAGAAAAGAAAAAAGACACAAAAAACAGGAAAGGCAAAGAACCAAAAGTATCACCAGCATCATCCCCCAGCTAATCAGCAACCAGCGTCATACAACACCAATTTCATCAACCTCCACCACCTTGCCAATCAAAATCACCAACCACTAGCATCAAAGACATAAATATCACCTTCGCCACCACGCAGCGAATCGACAACCATCACCAAGCACCAACATCTTTTATCACATCCCATCCTATTAGCAGCCATCACCCAGCAACTTGAAACCCAGAAACCATCACCTCTATCCAGTCAACTTCTAGAATTCCACACCAAGTATCACATCAAGGAACATAAGACAGCATCCAGCGCCACTCAACATGACCAAAGACCATCGCTCGCAATGATTCACAACCAAACCAACCACATCACAGAAAACTACAGTCCAACATAGCAGCCAAAAAGCAACACAGATGCATCTCCTGCACAGAATGCCAAGCCAATCTCATCTGCCCAAGAAACAAGCAGAAAACTCTGATGAACGATGACCCCAAATCACCAGCATCAACAACAAAAGCATCACCGCCTCCATGCTAACCAACTTCTATCAACTTGAATCTCATAAAACAAAAACTATCACATCCTAACCCATCGTCTACCAATGAATCACAGCTCAACATCCAGCAATCAAGGCCTTCGAACCAAACAACTTTCAGCATTCCACACCTCGTAGCATAGCTAACCGCATACCACCAGCAGTTGCACAAAAATTGCCTAACCCATATCAGAAAAACCAGAAACCAGAACCCTTTCATAACCAAAATCACAACCAAGAAATAGGAGAACATAAAATTCAAAAAGGTCCAACCAAATCTAGCATCAACAAACTGGAGCGGAGACGAAGCCGAGAGACTAGGTTGAGCACGCACCTGCAGCTGCTTCGCGAACCGAAAAAAGGATCGAACCAGAACATAGAACAATCCTTCTGCAATACGGGATTGAGAAACTGAGATTTGATAGAAGGAAGATCTGTCGCTGCCTGATGACCCACGCCGAGGAGAAACAAAACCATTCCGCACCGCTTCCAGAGTCAACAGAAGCTCAATCGAGCTCAGAACTTGAAAAAGAGGAGGCCACTGAAGAACGCCTTCTGCCATTGAACAAGAGAACGCTGCTAATGACTGCTATTTCCAGGATCTACCTCCATAAGTAGGGGTCGAGAAGGGATCTGGTGCCGACGCCCCGGTCAGCACTGTCACTTGTAAAGCGTGAAGCCGCCGAAGAACGAAAACTGCACCGAAGAAAACTGCAACAGCTCACCGACGCCAAGAGTGCCCCCCAAAATCCCTAGCAGCTAAGGGTGGAGATCCAAAGACTCCATCGTTAGGAGGATCAAGAGGAAACCCTAGAATTTGCGTCGAGGGGGAGAGATCACCAGGAGAGTGTGCCGCCATCTTCCTTTCTTTTAAGTGTTTTTCAAGGGTTTTTAGGTTCTTTTTTGGGATTTTAGGGTTTTTTAGGTTTTTTAGGGGTTTAAATTTTTTAGAGTTTTTTTATATTTTTAGTGGTTTTAAGGGTTTTTAGTATTTTAATGATTTTTAGGGGTTTTATGGGGTTTTAGGGGTTTTTATGGTTTTAGGGGGGTTTACGGTTTTTAGGTGTTTTTATGGTTTTCAGTAGTCTTTCAAGTTTTTTAGGATTTTTTACATTTTCATGGATTTTTATGGACTTTTTAGGTTTTTATGGTTTTTTATGGTTTTAAGTGAATTTTATGGGATTTATGGTTCTTTAGGGTTGTTAGCATCTTTTGGATTTTTAGTGGCTTTTTTGTTATTTTTGGGTTTTTAGGGGTTTTTAGGATTTTTTCAAGGTTTTTGGGTATTTTTGTGTTTTTAGGGTTTTTTGGGTCTTTTAGGGGTTTTACGGTTTTTAGTGTTTTTTAACATTTTTAGGGATTTTGTGGATTTTTAGAGTTTTAGTGGGTTTTTAGGGTTTTAAAATATTTTTTTTGGGTTTTGGGGGGTTTTTAAGGTTTTTAGGGTTTTTTAGGGTTTTAGGAGGTTTTATGGTTTTTAGGGGGTTTTAGGGTTTTTAGGGTCTTTTTGAGTTTTTTAGAGGTTTATGGTTTTTTAGAGTTTTTTTAACATTTTAGGGTGTTTAGGATTTTTATGGGTTTGATGGTTTTTTAGGGTTTTTAGGGATTTTGATGGTTTTAGGGTTTTTAGGGTTTTTTAGGGTTTTTAGGGGTTTTTAGGGTTTTTAGGGCCTTTATGGGTTTTTGGTGTTTTTTTTGTTTTTAAGGGTTTTTAATATTTTATAATTTTTTAACGTTTTTATGGTTTTTAAGGGTTTTGAGTGTTTTTAGGTGTTTTATTTGTTTTTTGGGTTTTTATGTTTTTTAGGGTTTTTTTTGGTTTTCAGAAGTTTTTCAGGTTTTTTACATTTTCACGGATTTTTAGGTTTTTTATTATTTTCGATGGATTTTAGGGGTTTTCAGGGGTTTTAGGGTTTTCCATTATTTATAGGGTCTTTGGGTTTTTTTTGTGTTTTTTGTGGTTTTTTGGGTTTTAAAGGTTTTTTAGAGTTTTTTTTAACTTTTTAGGGGTTTTAAGAGTTTCAGAGTTATTAGTGCGTTTTTAGGGTTTTAAATATTTTTAGGGGTTTTTAGGGGTTTTTAGGGTTTTAGGGTTCTTTATGTTTTTCATTGATTTTTTTGTGTTTTTAGGTTTTTTTTGTTTTTAGGGGTTTTTAGGGAGGTTTTGGAGTTTTTAGCGATTTTCAGGGTTTTAGTGTCTTTTGGGGTTTTTAGAGTTTTTTTGGGGTTTTTCAAGGATTTAAGTTTTTTTGAGTTTTTCAACATTTTTAGAGGTTTTAAGGGTTTTTATAGTTGTTAGTGCTTTCTTAGAGTTTTTACGTTGTTTTAGGGTTTTTTACTTTTTCATGGATTTTGAGGGGTTTTCGGAGATTTTTTAGGGTTTTTATGGGTTTTCAGGGTTTTTAGGATCTTTTTGGGTTTTTAGGGGTTTTTTGAGTTTTTTAGTTTTTTAATGTTTCTAGAGTTTTTTAACATTTGTAGGGGTTTTAAGGGTTATTAGTTATTGTTAAGGGTTTTTATGGGTTTTTATTGGTATTTTAAGGTTTGTAGCGGTTTTATGGTTTTTAGGTGTTTTTTCGGGCTTTTAGGGATTTTTATGTTTTCATGTGTTTTTAGGTCAAAGAAGGCGTAGGACCAGGCTATTCCCGACCCTCCAAAATTTATTAGAAAAAAGAAAAGGCAAACAAGGGAGGGGTGGAGTCAATCCACCTCCACCCAAAAACCCTGGACACCCCCAAGAAAACCAACCCCCCTGCAAAACCCAAAAAAACACAAATAACCAAACACAAAAGTAACGCAAAATCATCACCTTCAGCACCTCCCAGCCAAGCAACAACCAGCATTCAACAGCACAGTTTCTAGTATCCAGTGCCTCCTCACCAAGTAGATCCATAGTTTTTCAAGGGATTTTGGGTTTTTAGGGTTTATAGGGTTTTCAGGGTTTTCATTGAGTTTTTTATAGTTTTTAAAGTTTTTAGAGTTTTTAACGTTTTATGGAATTTTGAGGGTTTTTATCGATTTTAGTGGTTTTTTGGGGTTTTATGGGTTTTTTGTGTTTTTAAGGTTTGTAGGGGTTTTTATGGTTTTAAGGGTGTTTTTTGGTTTTTTAGGCGTTTTTTAATATTTTTATTGTTTTTATGGTTTTTAGGGGTTTTAGGGCAATGATGATGCGAGGGTCGGGCTATCCCCCCCCCAATTTTATTAGAAAGAAAAAAGAGACACATAAGACAAGGGAGGGGAGGGGTCAAACGACCCACACCCAAAAACCCTTAACGACCCCAAAAAAATCAAGAAAAAACAAACAAATAGAAAAGGTCTAAAATAAAAGACACACACAAGAAGCGCGACAGTCAATATCACCACCAAAGTCATCCAGCACCGCATCACGTGTCCTCCCCTCCATAGGGGTCCCCGTCTGCACCATACCCAGAGGAGGCATCCGAGTCTGCCGTCTCCCATTTAGATGACTCATACTGCTTGAGGAAGTCAGCGTAATACCTCCTGAGTCGCTTCTTCTCCAGCTTCCTATCCACTCGGTCCTCGGTAAGGGGGTCCTCCACAGCTTTGGAAGCTTTCGAGGAGGCCCTTGTTGTCATTGGTTTTGGAAGGTATGAATAGTCTCTCCTTGCCCTCCTCTTGGTAGGGGAAGCACTCCCCCTCCTCCTACTGTGAAGGACATCATCAGCACTCACCACCTTGAGGCTCCCCTTCTTCTTTACCCTTCTTTTCCGAGTCCCAGACGAGCTATGTGTCCCCTGAGAAGGTATTTCCATGTCCTCCTGGTCTTGCTCCTGTGCAGGAATCTCCATGAACTCTTGATTCAAGGCACAAATGGAATGTTCACGCCTCATATTTTTAAACTGGGGCATATTGGCATTGATACGCTTGTCTTCCTAATTGAGAGAGCAAATGGTAATATCTGGCCCTGTAAAATCCATCTCCCCGGGCAAGCCACCTGCATAGTTCTCTTTACTGAAAGGAAATACTTCCTCAAGTAGGGCCCTTTCTTTCAAAATATTAGCCATATTTGATGCCATCCTATATCCATCATGAGATCCTTCCTCCTAGAACAAAGGATCTTGGGAATTCAATTCCTCCTGCAAAAAAACATCCAACACTGGTGCCTGCATCACATTGGGGTCCTCCAAAACCTTGTCTTTCAGAACCAGGCATGCTGACTTCCTGTTGTCATCATCTCCCATCTGCCCAGGCTCATCTATCTTACCATCAGGTTCCCTTTTGGGAGCGCATGCGTCTGTTACGTCTATCACAATTGGGACCGGGAACCCCATTTCATGAGAGCAGTCATCATGCGAAACAAGGCAGGGCACTCCTAACCAAGCACCATCACCCTCCTTAGGTTGTAGCTGATCACTCTTTGGCGGAGTGATACTAGACCCCGCACAAACCTGCTCCTCCTCCCGAAGCATCGTATCATGTTTCATCACATCCATGTCAGTAGGGTGTTCTGCCGCACCTCTCTCACCACAATCCAAGATTTCATCCCCCTCTTTACCATCATTAACATTCTGTCCAAAGCAATAATCTTGCCCAGTTTTCTCCATTCTCTTTTTGATACTCTCAACATTTCTGGTAGCAGCGCTGTCATCCTTCCTTGCTCCCCACACATCCTGCTTCCCATGATCAACCGTCTTGGAGACCAAAGCATCAAAATGATTGCTTAGGGGGACTGCACTGTCTTGAAGTACACCTTGCCATTGCTTGGCGTGTGCAGTCAGCCCTTCCTCAGGCTGTTTCCTCCCGACTTGAGGTGGCCCATCCAGGATGTCCAACACATTGCCTTTATTACCAATCAGCGCCCTCTCTGCATGTTGCAGTATCACCTCCTGCCCAAGAGCAACCAAGATCACTGGATCACTATTCACATTCAGAGTGCCCGAACCCCAATTGGAAAGCTCAGAGCCCCTCGTACTGCAGTCACCATCTTCCTGCAGCCCCACCCCCCTCTCCTTAATAGGCAAGGCAGACACCTCATCAACCCCTCGTACTGCAGTCACCATTTTTAGGTGATTTTTAGGTTTTTTATGGTTTTTAGGGTTTTCAGGGTTTTAGGGATTTGGGGGTTTTTAGGGTTTTCATCGGGTTTTTAGGGTTTTCAGGGGGTTTTAGGGATTTTTATGGATTTTAGGTACTTTTGTGGTTTTAAAGGTTTTTTAGAGTTTTTAATGTTTTTAGGGGTTTATAGAGGTTTTAAAATTGTTTGGGCCTTTTTAGGGTTTTTATGGGTTTTATACGTTTTCATGGATTTTTTGGGTTTTAGGATTTTTATGGTTTTTAGGAATTTTGGGTTTTTAGGGATTTTGAGGGGTTTTAGGGTTTTTAGGGTTCTCTTGGTTTTAGGGGTCTTTTTGGGTTTTTAGGATTTTTATGAGTTTTTGGATTTTTAATGTTTTTAGGTAGTTTTGACGTTTTTATCAGTTTTAAGGGTTTTTATATTTTTTATGGTTTTTTCGTTTTTTATGGGTTTTTAGGGTTGTTTAAGGTTTGTAGTGATTTTTATGGTTTTTAGGAGTTTTGACGGTTTTTAGGGATTTTGAAATTTTCATGTATTTTAGTGGTTTTTTAGGATTTCTGTAGTTTTTAGGGGGTTTTAGGGTTCTTACAGATTTTGAGAATTTTTAGGGTTTTCAGGGTTTTCATGGGTTTTGAGGGTTAACAGGGGGTTTTAGGGTTTTTAGGGTATTTCAAAGTTTTTAGGTTTTGTTGAGTTTTTAAGTGTTTTTAAGGCTTTTTAGAGATTTTTAACGTTTTTAGGGGGTTAAAAGGTTTTTAGAGTTTTTAGTGGTTTTTTGGGTTTTTATGGGTATTTAAGATTTTTTAAGGTTTTTAGGGGTTTTATGGTTTTCGCGGGTTTTTTCTAGGTTTTTCGGGTTTTTACGTTTTCATCGATTTTTATGTGTTGTTTTTGTTTTTATAGGTTTTATGGTTTTTAGGGTTTTTAGGGATTTTGGGAGTTCTTAGGGTTTTTAGGGGGTTTTGGGTTTTTAGGGTTTTTTGAGGGGTTTTAGGGTATTTTACATTTTCATGGATTTTTAAGGTTTTTAGGATTTTTATTTTTTTAGGGGTTTTTAAGGTTTTAGGGACTTTGAGGTTTTTTAGGGTTTTTTAGCGGGTTTAGGGTTTTTAAGGGTTTTCATAGGTTTTAGGGTATTTTGGGGTTTATGTGTTTTTTTGAGTTTTTAAGCATTATAGGGTTTTTAGAGTTTTTTTAATAATTTTTTGGATTTTTAGGGTTTTTATAGTTTTTAGTGCTTTTTAGGGTTTTTTGGATTTTTAAGATTTTTTACGTTTTCACGGATTTTTAGGGGTTTTTATTATTTTTTTCGTTTTTAAGGGTTTTTTGGGTTTTTAGGGATTTGTGGGGTTTTAGGGGTTTTTTAGGCTTTTTGGGTTTTTAAGGGTTTTTTGGGTCTTTTTGGTTTTTGGGGGTGTTTTGAGTTTTTTAGGGTTTCATTGTTTTTAGATTTTTTTAACGTTTTTAGGGGTTAAAGGGATTTTAGTGTTTTTAGTGTTTTTCTATGGTTTTTGTGGGTTTTTAGAGTTTTTTAAGGATTGTAAGAGTTTTTATAGTTTTTAGGGGGTTTTCAGGGTTTTTAGATATTTTTACTTTTACATGTGTTTTTAAGGGTTTTTAGGATATTTATGGTTTTTAGGGTTTTTTTGGGATCATAATGGGTTTAGGGTGTTTTGGGCGGTTTTGAGGGTTTTTTTAGTTTTTTATGGTTTTTAAGGTTTTTAGAGTTCTTTAAGATTTTTAGGGGTTTTAAAGGTTTTGAGATATTTTAGTGGTTTTAGTGTTGTTATGGGGTTTAAGGGATTTTTAAGGTTTTTAGGGGTTTTATGGTTTTCAGGGTTTTTTCAGGGTTTTTAGTTTTTTTATGTTTTCGTGGATTTTTATTGTTTTTTTAGTTTTTTATGGTTTTTATGGGTATTTAGGATTTTTAGGGGTTTTCGAGGATTTTAGGGTTTTTTCTAGGGTTTCTTTGGGTCATTTTGGGTTAATAGGATTTTATTGAGTTTTTTAGGGTTTTTAAGGTTTTTAGAGTTTTTAGGGATTTAAAGGGTTTTCAGAGTTTTTTGGGGTTTTTTGGGTTTTTGGGGGGTCAAGCTTTTTAGGGTTTTAGGGTTATAGTGTTTAGGGTTTTTTCAAGGGTTTTTAGGGTCTTTGTGTCTTTTGAGTTTTTATGGGTTTTATGGTTTTTTAGAATTTTTAACATTTTTAGGGGGTTTAAGGGTTTTTAGAGTGTTTAGTGGTTTTTAGAGTGTTTAGTGATTTTTAAAGTGTTTAGTGGTTTTTAGAGTTTTATGGGTTTTTAGTTTTTTAATGGTTTTTATGTTTTTAAGGGGTTTTTTAGAGTTTTAGGGTTTTTTATGTTTTCATGGTTTTTTAGGGGATTTTTAAGATTTTTATGGTTTTGAAGAATTTTTAGGTTTTTATTGATTTTGAGGGTTTTGAAGAGTTTACAGGAGTTTTTAGGTTTTTTAGGGTTTTTAGGGCCATTTTGGGTTTTTAGAGTTTTTTTTTGTGTTTTTTCGGGTTTTTAAGGTTTTTAGAGTCTTTTCTCGTTTTTAGGGGATTTGAGGGTTTTTACAGTTTTTAGTGTGGTTTTAGGGTTTTTTGGGGGTTTTAAGGGGTTTTTAGGTTTTTCAGGGTTTTATGGTTTTCTGGGGTTCTTCAGGGTTTTTTATGTTTTCATGGATTTTTTGAGATTTTTTTGGTTTTTTATTATTTTTTATATTTTTATGGTTATACAAGGGTTTTAGGATTTTTCATGGCTTCTAAGGTCTTTTTTGGTTTTTAGGGGTTTTTCAGTTTTTTTTTTGGTTTTATGGTTTTTTAGAGTTTTTTTAACTTTTTTAGGCGTTTTAATGGATTTTATAGTTTTTATTAGGTTTCTAGGGATTTTTAGGGGTTTAAAAGGTTTTTAGGGGTTTTATGGTTTTTAGGGGGTTTTAAGGTTTTTTGGTTTTTTACGTTTTCAAGGATTTTTAGTGGTTTTTTTTGGATTTTTTTGGTTTTTAGGGTTTTTTAGTGTTTGAGGGATTTTGAGGTTTTGAGGGTTTAGGGGTTTTAGGGTTGTTAGGGTTTCTGATGGTCTTTTTTGGGTTTTTGAGGTTTTTTTGATTTTTTTAGGGTTTAAAGGTTTTTTAGAGTTTTTTTAATGTTTCTAGGTGTTTAAAGGGGTTTTTATAAGTGTTAGTGATTTTTAAGGTTTTATGGATTTTTAGGGTTTTTTATGTTTTCATGGATTTTTAGGGATTTTTAATGATTTTTATTGTTTTTAGGGGTTTAGAGTCTTTAGGGATTTTGAGGGTTTTTCAAGGGGCCTTTATGGTTTTTAGGGCCTTTTAAGGGTTCTTAGGGTCTTTTGGGTTTTTATATTTTTTTTGATTTTTTAGGGTTTTTTTTGGGTTTTTATGTTTTTTAAGGTTTGTAGGGGGTTTTATGATTTTTAGTGGTTTTCCATGATTTCTAGGGATTTTTACATTTTCATGTGTTTTTAGGGGGATTTTAGGATTTTTAGGGATTTTGAGGGTTTTGTGGTGGTTTTTGGGTTTTGGGGGGTTTTTAGGGTCTTTTGGGGTTTTTAGGTTTTTTTGTAGAGTTTTTTTAATGTTTTTAAGTTTTTATAGGTTTTTAACATTTTTAGGGGTTTTAAAGATTTTTAGAGTTTTTAGTGGTTTTAAGGGTTTTTATGGGTTTTAAGGGTTTTTAGGGGGTTTTATGGTTTTCAAGGTTTTTACTGTTTTTTAAAATTTCTTGGTTTTTAGGGGTTTTCTAGGGGTTTTTTTTGGTTTTTTGGTTTTTAGGGTTTTTTATAGTTTTTAGGGATTTTGAGGGTTTTTTGGGGTTTTCAGTCGTTTTAGTGTTTTTAGGGTTTTTTCAGGGGTTTTGGGGTCTTTTCGGTTTTTAGGGTTTTTTTGAGTTTTTAAAGGTCTTCGAGGTTTTTTAACATTTTTAGGTATTATAAGGGTTTTTAGAGTTTTTAGAGGTTTTTAAGCAAGTTTCTGGGTTTTGGGGGGTTTTCAAGGTTTTTATGGTTTTTAGGGGGTTTTAGGATTTTTTAGGATTTTTAAGGTCTTGAGTTTTTAGGGGTTTTATGGTTTAGCATTTTTTAACGTTTTTAAGTTTTTTAGGTGTTTTTATGGTTTTTCGAGGTTTTTTAAAGTTTATAGGGTTTTTTATGTTCTCAAGGATTTTTAGGGGATTTTTAGCGGATTTTTAGGATTTTTATGGATTTGAGGGTTTTTTAGGGTTTTTAGGGATTTTGAAGTTTTTTAGGGGTTTTTTGGGTTTTTAGGGTTTTTAGGGTTCTTTTGGATTATTATGGTTTTTTGTGTTTTTTAGGGTTTTAAAAGTTTTTTTGAGTTTTTTTAAATTTTTAGGGGGTTTAAGGGTTTTAAAAGTTTTTATTGGTTTTTTGGTTTTTAATTGGTTTTGAGGGTTTTTTAATGTTTTTAGGGGTTTTATGGTTTACAGGGGGTTTTCATGGTTTTTAGGGTTTTTTTATGTTTTAATGGAATTTTATGGGTTTTTAGAAGTTTTATTTTTTGAGGGTTTTTAGGGTTTTTCCTATGTTTTTTGGGTTTTTCATGGCTTTTATGGTCTTTTGGGTTTTTAGGGTTTTTCTTGAGTTTTTTGGGTTTTAAGGTTTTTTAGAGTTTTTTTAACTTTTTAGTGGTTTTATAGGTTTTTAGAGTTTTTCATGGGGTTTTAGGGCTATTAAGGTTTTAAGGGTTTTTATGGTTTTTAGGGGTTTTCTGGGTTTTTATGGTTTTTAAAGTTTTCGTGAATTTTTAGGGGTTTTAGGATTTTTATGGTTTTTAGGGGTTTTAGGGTTTTTTTGGAGTTCTTAGGATTTTTCATGGGTTTTAGGGTCTTTTTGGTATTTAAGGGTTTTTTTTTGTGTTTTATAGGGTTTTAAATGTTTTTATAGGTTTTTATCGTTTTTAGGAATTTAAAGAGTTTTGATAGTTATTTTTTCTTTTTTAGGGTTTTAATGGTTTTTATGTTTTCATCGATTTGGATTTTTATGATTTTTAGGGGTTTGAGGGGGTTTGAGGGTTTTTTAGGGGTTTTCAGGTTTTTAATGTTTCTTAGGGCCTTTTTGCAAAGAAGGCTTGGGACCAAGCATGCCTGGCCACCCAAAATTTATTAATAAAAGTAATGACAAGACATTACAAGAAAGAGGCATATTCAAACCACCCATGCCCAAACCCAAATAAAACTACATATGAAAGGGGTCACCGTCATCCCCATATCCATAATCAAAAGTTGTTGCAGCATCTGCTGACTCCCATTCAGATTTTAAATTTTTCTATTACTTGAAGAGTGTAGAATACATCTCCCTGAGCCTTTGCCACTCGAGAGTAAACTAAGCTTTGGAATAATTTTTTTTGGCCGCTCTCACTTGGGATCAGAATCATTCTTTTTAGAAGACTTATAAGAGGAACTGGTAGACACGGTCCTTGGAAAATTAGAGTAATCCTTCCTCAACCTCCTCTTCGATGGAGTAGAAATGAACCCTGCAAACTCTTTCTCCCTCCCATGCATGATGACATCACTGATTCAGGATTTATCACAACTCAAGACCTTTGATTTACTATCATCATCCTTGTGGTCATCATTAGTGACATCCTCCCATTTATTAGAGATTTGTGACCAATTATGGAGTTTCTGGATTTCCACCTTAAAATTGACTTTTTTTTCATTTTAGTGCCAGGATCCCCATCACCTAGAAATTGCACTGTCATATCAGATTCACTTGACTGCAGAAAGCTGCATCCCATAAACTGCAGTTGTACATTGGTGTCCTCCAGAACCATGTCCTCCAGAACCAAACAATGAGAATTTTCAGTAGAGACCCCTTCATGCACCACAAGAAACAACTGCATGACCTGAACCTCATGCTCCTCATGATCAGCACAAGAAATCTGGTCCAATTGCCTCTAGTCCAACTACTTATCCTCATGCCCAAAAGTTGATTGCCTTTCCTTATTTCCAGAGCAAGAATTCAAATCTGATTTCCTTTCTTCATGCCCAGCACTGGCATTCTAGCCCGACTGCTTTTCCTCATGCCTAGCACAAGAAATTTGAATTGTATGCAGGACCTACACCTAACTCTCCACATTCCCCAACATAAACATTCAAATTCAAACTAGTATTATCCCTTACTCCATCAAATATATTCCTCACATCACTATGAGAAACATCATCCACTAAAAGAGAACTAGGCTCACACAAAGACACAGAATTATTTAAATTCAAATCAGCCTCATACGGAACAAAACACCCAAATCAGATTTTAAACTACTAAATGCATCAAAGACCTTCAGATCATTCGATGTAACCTATAATGACTTCTAAAGTTGCATGAAAACATCACCTGGGATCACAGAATTAGGAGACACAACATGATCATTCCATGTTAATCTGATGCCTTCATCAATAACAGGATCGACAAGTCATGTGTGATCCAAGGAGACTTCAATAGGAATTGGTTTTATGTGAGGAACTACAACACCAAATGCATTTGGCCGCAACATGTCACACTTTCACACCGCCGGTATATGATCCAACCTCTTACCCATTGAATATAAATCATACAAAGACTCAAACATGGCTGATTTCTTATAATAAAATTCTTCACTTACAGATGTCTAGAATGGGTTTGGCTATTCGAGCAGAAATAGAACCCAATAAGATTTTCTAGCATGTGAAGAATATAAGCATTCTAAAATAGGAGTGGGAGTTCAGGGAGTCTTACCAAAATCGCCATTATCGATGAATCACGCTTCATATGGAAGTCATAAGGCCATTTTAAAAGGAATAAACAAGCTCCATTATAGCTTTTTGAGGCATACGACCAAGCCAAAATCAAATCCTCCTCTGAAGTAAAGAGAACTATGAAATGATTGGAGTCAAGCAACCCCACCGTAGCATGATCTTGCAGACCCCACAAATTGAAAATATGTCGATCAAGTATATCCACTGAGGGTCGGTGTTTCCTAAATCTCACAATCAAGGTTTTAACAGAGAACATGCATCAAAAAAATCAATAGATTAGATTGACAGCTGAGGATGACCCTTAAACCATTCGAGAACCTTTAGATTTAGGAAAATCTAAGGGAAAGTAGGAAGATATTTAAGATTTGAGAAAGGAATGAATGGGGAAGGACTCACCGATGTGGAAGGGTGGCCCTTCCCCACCAACGGGGGAAGGGAAGAGGTGGCAGCCATCGCTGCGCCGCCTAGGCTAAAGGCGAATCGTCGAGTTGAGAGCACAGGATCCAAGCCATCATTAAGGGTTTTTTGGGTTTCTTGGGTTTTTAGTGTTTTTTATAGTTTTTTAGGGTTTTTAAAAATTTTAGAGTTTTTAACGTTTTGAGGGGTTTTAAGGGTTTTTACTATTTTTAGTGGGTTTTTAGGGTTTTTAAGGTTTTACGGTTTTTATAGTTTTTAGGGTGTTTTTAGGGTCTAAGGATTTTTATGTTTTCATGTATTTTTAGGGTTTTTAGGATTTTTATGGTTTTTATTATTTTTAGTGTTTGAAAGGATTTTGAGGGGGTTTATGATTTTTAGGGGTTTTTAGGGGGTTTTAGGGTCTAAGGATTTTAGTGTTTTTAAGGGTTTTTAGGTTTTTTTAAGGTTTTTATGATTTTTAGGTGTTTTGTAGAGTTTTTAGGGGTTTTACGTTTTCGTGGAATTTTAAGGGATATTTAGGATTTTTATGGTTATGAGGGGTTTTTAGGGTTTTTCTATATTTTGAAGGTTTTTAGTGTTTTTAGGGGTTTTCAAGGTTTTTTGGGACATTTGTGTTTTTAGGGTTTTTTTTATTTTTCGAGGTTTTAAGGTTTTTTATAGTTTTTAACATTTTTAGGGGTTTGAACGGTTTTTGGAGTTTATAGGTTTTTTACAAGTTTTAGGGTATTTAAGGTTTTTAGGGGTCTTTATGGTTCTTAGGGGTTTTTAGGGTTTTTATAATTTTTTACATTTTCATGGATTTTTATGGGTTTTAGAAGATTTTTATTGTTTTTTAGGATTTTAGGGGTTTTTAGTGGTTTTTAGGATTTTTCTGGATTTTTGGGTTTGTTTGGGTTTTAGTTTTTTTTTAGTTTTTTAGGGGTTTTAAAGTTTTTTAGAGTTATTTAACTTTTTTGGGGCTTTAATGGTTTTTATATTTTTTATAGGGTTTTGGTGTTTTTAGGGTTTTAAGAGGTTTTTCGGGGTTTTTATGGTTTCTAGTGGGTTTTCAGGGTTTTTAGGGTTTTTATATTTTCATGGATTTTTCTGTTTTTTAGGTTTTTTATGGTTTTTAGGGTATTTTAGGTGTTTCAAGGAATTTTAAGGGTTTTTCAAGGTATTTCTATATTTTTAGGGGTGTTCAGGGTTTTTAAGGTCTTTTGGGGTTTTAGGTTTTTTTTAGTTTTTTAGGGTTTTTAAGGTTTTTTTGAGTGTATTAACATTTTTAGAGATTTTAAGGGATTTTGAAATTGTTTGTTCTTTTTTAAGATTTTTAGGGTTATAGATATTTTGATATTTTTTAGGGGTTTTTATTGTTTTTAGGGGTATTTAGGGTATTTAAGTTCTTTTGGGTTTTTAGGGTTTTTTGAGTTTTTTATGGTTTATAAATTTTTTAGAGTTTTTTAACGTTTTAACGGGTTTTAAGGATTTTAGTGGATTTAGGGGTTTATGGGTTTTCAGTATTTTTAGGGGTTTTATGGTTTTTAGGGGTTTTTAGGGATTTTAGGGATTTTTACGTTTTCATGTGTTTTTAGGGGTTTTTTAGGTTTTTTATGGTTTTTAGCATTTTTTAGAATTTTTATTGATTTTGAGGGGTTTTAGGTTTTTTGTCGGTTTTTTATGTTTTTAGAACTTTTTGGGTTTTGATAGTTTTTTTAATTTTTTCCAGTTTTTTAAGGTTTTTTAGAAAATTTTAATGTTTTTAGGTGTTTTTAGGTGTTTTTAGGTTTTTAGAGTTTTTAGTGGTTTTTATGTTTTTATGGGTTTTTTGGGTTTTTAAGGTGTTTAGGGGAATTTATGGTTTTCATGGGTTTTTAGGGTTTTGTGGGTTTTATAGGTTTTTATGATTTTTTAGGGTTTTCTAGGTTTTTATGGTTTTTTAGGGTTTTTAGGGATTTTGGCAGTTTTTAGGGGTTTTCAAGGGTTTTATGGTTTTTATGGGTTTTTCAGGGTTTTTGGGGGTATTTTTGGGGGTATTTTTGGGGGTTTAGGGTTTTTTTGAGTTTTTAAGGGTTTTTAGAGTTTTTTAACATTTTTAGGTATTTTAAGGGTTTTTAGATTTTTTAGTGGTCTTTTAAGGTTTTTGTGGGTTTTTTGAGTTTTTTATGGTTTTTAGGGGTTTTTAGGGTTTCTAGGGGGCTTTAGTTTTTTGGGTATTTAGGGTCCTTTTAAGTTTTTAGGGTTTTTATGGGGTTTTAAAGTTTTTTAATGTTTTTAGGTTGATTAAGGGTATTTAGAGTTTTCAATGGTTTTTATAGGTTTTTAAAATTTTAAGGTATTTAGGGTTTTTTATGGTCTTGAGGGGTTTTTTCGAGTTTTTAGGGTTTTTATGTTTTCTTGGATTTTTATGGGATTTTTAGGATTTTATGGTTTTTAGGGGTTTTCAGTGTTTTTAGGGGTTTTTTTTTTGCATTTTTAGGGTTTTTTGTGTTTTTTAGGTGTTTTAAGATTTTTTAGAGTTTTTAAACATTTTTAGGGGTTTTAAGGGAATTTATTATTTTTGGTGGTTTTTAGGGGTTAGGGTTTTTTAATGTTTTTAGGGTTTTTTATGGTCTTCTGTGGTTTTTGTGGTTTCCAGGGTTTTTCAGGATTTTAGGGGTTTTTATGTTTTCTTGTCTTTTTAAGGGGGTTTTAGGATTTTTATTGGTTTTTGGGAGTTTTAGTGTTTTTTGGGTTTTATGAGGTATTTAGGGTTTTTAAGGATATTTATATTTTTTTAAACCCTTTTAGATGTTTTAAGGGCTTTTAAAGTTTTTAATGGGTTTTAAGTTTTTTTTGGGATTTAAAAGTTTTTTAGGGGTTTTATGGTTTTTAGGGGGTTTTCAAGGGTTTTAGGGGGGTTTTATGTTTTTACAGATTTTTTGGGGGTTTTAGGTTTTTTATGGTTTTTAGGGGTTTTAAGGTTTTTTAGGGACTTTATGGGTTTTTAGGGTTTTCCATGGGTTTTCATGGTGTTTAGGGTCTTTTTGGTTTTTATGTTTTTTTTGAGTTTTTTAGGGGTTTTATGGTTTTTTAGAGTTTTTTAATGTTTTTAGGTTTTGATAGTTAGTGATTTTTTAGGGTTTTTATAGTTTTTTTGGGTTTTTTATGTTTTCATGGATTTTTCGGGGTGTTTTAGGATTTTTATGGTTTTTAGGTTTTTTAGGATTTTGGGTGATTTTGTGGGTTTTCAATGGTTTTTAGGGTCTTCATGGTTTTCCCAGGTTTTTAGGGACTTTTAGGGTTTTTAGTGTTTTTTTGAGTTTTTAGGGTTTTCATGGTTTTTAGATTTTTTTTAAAAAAAAATTAGGGGTTTTAAGGGTTTTTAGTGTTTTTAGGGGTTCTATGGGTTTTTAAGGATTGCAGGGTTTTATGGTTTTAAGGTTTTTTACATTTTCTTGTGTTTTTAGTGGTTTTTGGGTTTTTTAGGTTTTTTAGGGTTTTTAGAGTATTTTGGGCAAGGAAGATGCGAGGGCTAGGCTATTCCCGGCCCCCCCAATTTTATTAGCAAGAAAAAAGGAGACACAGCAGACAAGGGAGGGGGGGTCAAACGACCCGCACCAAAATCCCCTTACAACCCACGCCAAAAGGAAAAAAAAGAAAGAAAAGACTCAAAACAGACACACCAGTGGCATTATCACGTCACATCCAGCCAGTACCAGCATCCAACAGCACCACATCCACTCATCATAGAAACATATCAGCAGCAATACATCCAAACCAACTAGCCCCAACAACCAACATCACCAAATCCAGCATCACAGCCAAACACAACCAGCAGCATCAAACCACAGCTCAAGCGTAACCGAACGCAGCAAACATCACCATCCAACAAACAACAACCAACGACTAGGAGCACAATAACAGACTCATCCGCAACAGTATCAAAAACCAAACAACCACACGTCATCCAGCATTCACCAGCAACCAGCAAGTCATAACCAACCAAAGACCTGCATCCAATCTCACAAGGTACAACACCCAACGCCTTCTCACCAAGAAGGTCCTTCTCCAGCAACATAGAACCATTAGCATCAAAAGAACGACAATTAGCACCACCCAAAAGAACCGATAGCCAGCATCCACATCGATACCAAAACAGCATCCAAAACGCATTCAGCAGAAATAGAAACTCAAAACCACGCCAGCCACCCTCCAAAAACACGCAGACCAGCAAATCAAAGCGAACACAGCACATTGTGACCATACCTTCGTTAGCAGCAAGATCCAAGAACAAGAAAGTAGACCCAGAAGAGCAAACCTGCATCCGCGCCCTATGCATCCACCACGACCTGCCAAGAATCCAGAGGAGCCAGTAAGACCTTCCTCTGGTCTGGACAAGCAGCGCAGAACCAAGCACAGATCCATAGACGCCAGTGCGAAGAATACGCAAAGCCCATTGAACCTGGACATCACCAAGGCGAAGCCAGAACTCCCCCCGGCAAAGCCGCCAGAGCGTCTTGCTACACCAAAGATCCATTGGGCCGAGAACACCTCTGTCGATTTGTCGAAACATCCATCTCGCCTGCGTTGACCTCACCATCAACCACTTAAACTTCATCCAGATCACTTGAAAGGCATACCCATTGCCGCCAAGGAATACAGAATCCACTCATCTTGAATGTTTTTTGAGGTTTTTAATGTTTTTTGGGGTTGTAAATTTTTTTAGAGTTTTTAGTGGGTTTTTAAGGTATTTAGGGGTTTTTATGGTTTTCAGAGATTTTTAGTGTTTCTAGGTTTTTTTAAGTTTTCATGGATTTTTATGGGGTTTTTATGTTTTTATAGTTTTTAGGGTTCTTGGGATTTTTGGTTTTTTTTTTTGAGTTTTTTAGGATTTTAAGGTTTTTTAGATTTTTTAAAACTATTTTTAGGGATTAAAGGGTTTTTATATTTTTAATGATTTTAAGGGTTTTTTTGGTTTTTTGTGGGTTTTAAAGTTTTTTTGGCTTTTTTAGGGTTCTTAGGGGGATTTGGGTTTATAGGGTATTTTAGGGATTTTTTGGTTCTTTTTGATTTTTTTTGGGTTCTTATGGGTTTTAGGTGGTTTAAAGTTTTTTAGAGTTTTTAATAGTTTTTGGTGTTTTATGGGTTTTTTGGTTTTTTAAGGTTCTTATGGTTTTTAGGGTTTTTTAGAGTTTTTAGAGGTTTTTATGTTTTCATGGATTTTAGGGAATTTTTAGGATTTTTATTTTTTTGATGGTTTTTTGGGTTTTTAGGGATTTTGAAGGAATTTACGGGTTTTTAGGTTTTTTAGGGGTTTTTCAGGGTTTTTGTGGGTTTTTTGGATTTTAGGGTTTTTCATGTGTTTAGGGTTTGAAGGGTTCTAATAATTTTTTAACCTTCTTTGGGGTATTAAGGTTTTTGGAGTTTTTAGTGGGTTTTTAGGGTTTTTTTGAAATTTTTAGGGGTTTTAATGGTTTTCATATGCCTTTCATGGTTTTCAAGGCTTTTTACGTTTTCATGGATTTTTGGGGGTTTTTTTAGGTTTTTTTTTTGTTTTTGAGGGATTTTAGGGTTTTTCATGGCTTTTAGGGTCTTTTGGGTTTTTAGGGTATTTTTTAGTTTTTTAGGATTTTTAAGGTTTTTTATAGTTTTTTAACCTTTTTAGGGGTTTTATGTGTTTTTAGATTTTCTAGTGTGTTTTAGGAGTTTTAGGGGTTTAAAAGGTTTTTTGGGGTTTTCGGGGTTTTTAGGGGGGTTTCAGGGTTTTTAGTATTTTTTACATTTTCATGGATTTTTTAGGATTTTTATGGTTTTAAGGGTTTTTTATGTTTTTTAGGGATTTTGAGGTTTTTAGGGGTTTTTTAAGGTTTTTGGGTTTTTGGGTTTTTGGGTTTTTAGGGTCTTTTGGGGTTTTTTTGTGTTTTTTAGGATTTTTAAGGATTTTTAGAGTTTTTGTTATGTTTTTAGGGGGTTTAAGGGTTTTTATTGTAGTTACTGTTTTTTAGGATTTTTATGGGTTTTTAGGGTTTTTTACATTTTCATGGATTTTTAGGTTTTTTTAATGGTTTTTATAATTGTCTGTTCTTTTTTACGATTTTATGGGTTTTTATGTTTTCATGGATTTTTAGGGGTTTTTAGGTTTTTTATGGTTTTTAGGTATTTTGAGGGGTTTTCATAGGTTTTTATGATTTTTAGGGTTTTTAGGGATTTTATTGTATTTTAGGGTTTTTATGGTTTTTTTGTGTTCTTTAGGTTTTTAAATATTTTTAGAGTTTTGTAACATTTTTTGGGGTTTTTAGTGTTTTTAGTGTCTTTAATGGTTTTTTAGGGTTTTATGGGTTTTAGGGTTTCTTAAGTTTTGTAGCGGTTTTTATAGTTTTTAGTAGTTTTTTAGGGTTTTTAGGGTTTTTTGCATTTTCATGTATTTTTAGGGGTTTTTTAATTTTTTTACATATTTTACGATATTTTAGGATTTTTTAGGATTTTTATGGATTTGGAGAGTTTTTAGGGGGTTTTAGGGTTTTTTTGTTTTTAGGGTCTTTTGGGGTTTTTAGGGTTATTTTGAGTTTTTTATGGTTTTAAAGGTGTTTTCGATATTTTTAACGTTTTAGGGGTTTTAAAGGATTTTTGAGTTTTAAGTGGGTTCTATTTTTTATGGGATTTAAGGGTTTTTTAATTTTTTAGGGGTTTTTATGGTTTTCATGGGGTTTTCAGGGTTTTAAGAGTTTTTTATGTTTTCATGGATTTTATGGGGTTTTTAGGTTTTTATGTTTTTTAGGGTTTTTGGGGTTTTTGGGATTTTGAATGGGTTTGGGGTATTTCGGGGCTTTTAGGGTCTTTAGGTTTTTTCAGGGATTTTGGGGTCTTTTGGGTTTTTAGTGTTTTTTGAGTTTTTTGAGGGTTTTAAAGGTTTTTTAGAGTTTTTAACGTTTTTAGGGATTTTAAGGGTTTTGAGAGTTTTTAGTGGTTTTTTAGTTTTTTTATGTTTTGGGGTTTCTTCAGGGTTTTTAGAGGTTTTTTAGGGTTTTTAGGTGGTTTACGGTTGTTAGGGGTTTTCAGGGGTTTTAGGGTTTCTAGTTCTTTTTGAGTTTTTTTAGGGTTTTATTGTTTTTTAGATTTTTTTAATGTTTTTAGGGGGTTTAGGGGCTTTTAGAATTTTCAATGGTTTTTAGGATTTTTATGGGTTTTTAGGTTTTTTAAGGGCTTTAGTGGTTTTTATGGTTTTCATTGGTTTTTTAGAGTTTTTAGGGTGTTTCACGTTTTTCGGAATTTTTAGGGTATTTTTAGGTTTTTTGTAGTTTTGAGGGGTTCTTAGGGTTTTTTGGGATTTCGAAGGTTTTTATGGATTTTCAGGGGTTTTAGGGTTTTTAGGATTTTCATGATTTTAGGGTATTTTTGGTTTTTAGGTTTTTTTTTTGTGTTTTTAGGGTTCTTAAGGTATTTTCAAGTTTTTTAACGTTTTTAGGGGTTTTGAGGGTTTTAGAGTTTTTAGTGGTTTTTCAGGTTTTATGGGGGTTTTTGGGTTATTTATGTTTTCAAGGATTTTTAGGGTTTTAAATGGGTTTTAGAGTTTTGTTTTGGGTTTTAGGTTTTTCAATGATTTTTAGGGGTTTTATTGTTTTAAGGGGTTTTTATGATTTTTAGGGTTTTTTATGTTTTCATGGATTTTTTGGAGTTTTTTAGGATATTTATGGGTTTTCCGGGTTTTTCAAGTTTTTAGGGATTATTAGGTTTTGGGGGGGGGGGGTTAGGTTTTTTTGATGTTTTCGGGGTCGTTTTGGGTTTTTAGGGGTTTTTGTGTTTTTTGAGTTTTTTAGGATTTTTAGAGTTTTTTAATGTTTTTAGGGGTTTTGAAGGTTTTTAGAGTTTTTAGTTGGTTTTTAGGGTTTTTATATGTTTTGTGGTTTTTTTATGTTTCATGGATTTTAGGGGTTTTTTGGATTTTTATGGGTTTTAGGAGTTTTTAGTGTTTTTATGGAATTTGAGGGGTTTTTAGGGGTTTTAGGGTTTTTGAGGGTTTTCAAGATTTTTAGGGCCTTTTGGTTTTTAAGGTTTTTTTGAGTTTTTTTGGGTTTTTAAAGTTTTTAGTGTTTTTTAAAGTTTTTATGGGTTTTTAGTGTCTGTAGTGGTTTTCTTTAGGTTTTCAATTTTTTTAATATTTGTAGGGATTTTTATGGCTTTTGGAGGTTTATGATGGTTTTTAGGGTTCTTTACAATTTTATGTGTTTTTATGGGTTTTTTAGGTTTTTTATGGTTTTTTCTGTTTTTTATGGTTTTTAGGGATTTTGTAGGTTTTTAGGGTTATTTAGGTTTTTATGGTCTTTTGGGTTTTTACGGGGGTTTTTTAGTTTTTTATTGTTTCAAATGTTCTTTATAGATTTTTAACATTTTTAGGGTTTTTAAAGGTTTTTAGAGTTTTGAGTGGTTTTTGGGTTTTTAGGGGTTTTTTCAGTTTTCAGGGAATTTTTAGAGTTTTTAGGGTTTTTTATGTTTTCATGGATTTTTATGGTTTTTCTAGGTTTTTAGGGTTTTTTAGGATTTTCAGGGATTTTTAGGGATTTTAGGGTTTTCCTGGGGTTTTAGGTGTTTCAGGGTTTTGGGGGTCTTTGGGGTGTTTAGGGTTTTTGAGTTTTTTTGGGTTTTAAATGTTTTTTAGAGTTTTTTTTAACAATTTTAGGGATTTTAATGGTTTTTGGGGGTTTTAGTGGATTTTTGGGTTTTTTTGGGTCTTGGGGGGTTTTCAAGGTTTTTAGGGTTTTTGGGGTGATTTAGGGTTTTTATGGTTTTGAGGAGTTTTTACGGATTTTAGGGTCTTTTGAGTTTTTAAAGGTTTTATGGGTTTTAGAGTTTTCAATTGTTATTGGGGTTTTAATGGGTTTTTATGTTTTTTATGGTTTTTAGTGGTTTTTATGGTTTCCAAGGGTTTTTTACGTTTTCAGGGACTTTTAGGGGATTTTTAGAATATTTATGGTTTTGAAGGTTTTTTAGGATTTTTAGGGATTTTTAATGTTTTTAGAGTTTTTTAGGGGTTTTTAGGGTTTTATGGGTTTTTAGGGTTTTTTAGGGATTTTTGGGTCTTTTGGGTCTTTAGGGTTTAGGGTTTTTTGTGTTTTTTGGGTTTTTAAGGTTTTTAAGGTTATTTATAGTTTTTAAACATTTTTTTGGGGTTTTAAGGCTTTTTAGAGTTTTTAGTGTTTTTTACGGTTTTTAGGGTTTTTAGGATTTTTTAAAGATTTTAGGGTTTTTTTGGTTTTTAGGGTTTTAAAGATTTTTTACATTTTCATGGTTTTTATGGGTTTTTGAGGAATTTTATTGTTTTTGAGGGGTTTTAGTGTCTTTCAAGGGTTTTGGGGGTTTTAACAGCTTTTTGGGTACTTTTGGGTTTTTAGGGTTTTTTTGAGTTTTTAAGGTTTTAAAGGTTTTTTATAGTTTTTTAAATTTTTTAGGGGTTTTAATGGTTTTTAGAGTTTTTATTGGTCTTAGGGTTTTTCCAGGTTTTAGGGGTTTTTATGGTTTTTAGGGCGCTTTCAGGGCTTTTAGTATTTTTTATGTTTTCCTGGATTTTTAGGGGATTTTTAAGACTTATGGTTTTTAGGGTTTTTTAGGGATTTTACGGGTTTCGAAGTTTTTTAGGGGTTTTGAAAGGTTTTAGGGGTTCTTACGGTTTTTTGAGTTTTTTTACATTTTAGGGGTTTTAATGATTTTTATAGTTGTCGGTTCTTTTTTAGGGGTTTTGTGGGTTTTTAGGTTTTTTTCATTTTCATGGATTTTTAGGGGTTTTTTAGGATTTTTATGGTTTTTCGTGATTTTGAGGGATTTTTCGAAAGTTTTTAGGGTTTTAGGATTTTTCATGATTTTTAGAGTCTTTTTGGGGTTTTAGTGTTTTTTTGAGTTTTTTAGGGTTTTTAAAGTTTTTAATGTTTTTTAACATTTTTAGGGCTTTAAAGGGTTTTTAGTGTTTTTAGTTTTTTAGGGTTTTTATGGGTTTTTAATGTTTGTAGGCTATTTATGTTTTTAGGGGGTTTTTAGTGTTTTTAGGTATTTTTACATTTCCATGTGTTTTGGGGGGTTTTTAGGATTTTTATGGTTTTTAGTGTTTTTTGTGGTTTTGACGGTTTTTAGGGTTTTTAGGGGTTTTTAGGGTCGTTTGGGGTTTTAGGGATTTTTTGTGTTTTTTTGGGCAAGGAAGGTTTGGGGCCAGGCTATTCCTGACCCCCCCCCCCCCCCAAATTTATTAGAAAAAGGAGACGAAGACGCTGCAGACAAGGGAGGGGAGGGGTCAAACAACCCGCACCCAAAAACCCTTTACAGACACACGCTCAAGAACCACAAAAAAAGAAAGATAAAAAACGCATAGGAAAAAGAAAGACCGAAACATCTCCGACAGCAGCTCCCTGCCAATCAACAACCAGCAGTAACACAAGCGCAACACCTTCAACATCTCACATCCCAGCAGCATCCAGCATCCAGAACCATCAACATCCAACATCACACAACCACCAGCATCCAACACCATAGAACCATCAGCATCAGAATCACAAGTCTCACCTTCACCAGTATTCAGCGGCTCACCACCAAACAACAACCAACATCCAATCTTACAGAAACTAGCACCTTCACACCAAAATGAGCTACAACCAACAACACATAACCATCAACACCAACAGCACACAACCACCAGTAACTAGAGTTCGCATCCAGACAGCAACCATCCTCCTTTTTCACAAAAGCTAATTGCCAGCACCTCCCTTCATCACTTCGGGGCAAAACAACACCCCTTTCCAAGCACCAGCAGCAACAAACATCATCAAACTAGTCAGTCTTAAGCAACTTACACCATCCAGCATCCACCAGTCCAGCCACAAACATCATCTAGCACCAGAGTTTCAGCCAGCCGACATTTCCTTTAACGTTTTTAGGGGTTTTAAATGTGTGTATAGTTTTTAGTGGTTTTTATAGTTTTTAGGGGGTTTTAGGGTTATTTAAGGTTTTTAGGGGTTTTTATGATTTTCATAGGTTTCTCATAGTTTTTTGGGGTTTTTATGCTTTCATGGATTTTATGGGTTTTTTAGGTTTTTATGGTTTTTTAGGATTTGTAGGGATTTTGAGGGTTTTTACGGGTTTTCAGGGTTTTTATGGTTTTTTAGGACAAGGAAGATGCGAGTGTCGGACTATTCCCGACCCCCCCAAATTTATTAGAAAGGAAAAAAGAGACACAGTAGACAAGGGAGGGGAGGGTTCAATCTACCCTCACCCAAAAACCCTTACAACCCAAGACACAAAAGACCCCAAAAAAAGAAAAATCAAAAAAGAAAAAGACAAAAAAAAGTAGAATTTTTATGGGGTTTAAGAGTTTTTTGAGTTTTCAAAAGTTTTTAGGGTTTTTATGGGTTTTTAGGTTTTCTAAGGTTTTTATGGATTTCATGGTATTTTAGAATTTTTAGGTTTTTTTATGTTTTCATGGATTTTTAGGGAATTTTTAGGATCTTTATGGTTTTGAGGGTTTTTTGGGGTTTTAAGGATTTTGAAGGTTTTTTGGATCTTTCGGGGGTTTTGGGGTTTTCAGGGTTTTTAGGGACTTTTTGGGGTTTTGGGTTTTTGCATTTTTTATGGTTTTAATGTTTTTATTGGTTTCTAAGGGTTTATATGGGTTTTTAGGGTTTTTGATGTTTTTGGGGTATTTATGGGTTTCATGGGGTTTTCATGAGTTTTAGGTTTTTTATGTTTTCATGGATTTCTAGGGGTCTTTTGGGTTTTTATTGTTTTTTATGGTTTTTAGGGCTTTTTAGTGGTTTTAGGGGTTTTCATGGCTTTTTGGGTCTTTGGGGTTTTTACTGTTTTTTTTTAGTTTTTAGGGTTTTTTAGGTTTTTTAGAGTTTTTAACTTTTTTAGGGGTTTTAAAGGTTTCTAGAGTTTTTAGTTGTTTTTAGGATTTTAATGATTTTTAAAGGGTTTTAGGGGCTTTTAGGGTTTTTAGAGTTTTCAATTTTTTCAGGGTTTTTTAGGATTTGTTTGGTTTTTAGGGTTTTTCAGGGGTTTTTAGGGTCTTTTTGAGTTTTTAGGGTATCTATGAATTTTATAAGGGTTTAAAGTTTTTTAACATTTTTAGGGGCTTAATTGGTTTTTATAGTTAGTGTTGTTTATGGTTTTATGGGTTTTTATAGATTTTTATGTTTTTTATGGATTTTTATGGGGTTTTAGGATTTTTAAGGTTTTTAGGTTTTTTAGGGTTTTTAGGAATTTTGAGGGGTTTTGAGGGGTTTTCAGCATTTTTATGGGTTTTAAGGGTTTTTGGGAAGTTTTTAGGATTTTTTTTTTGAGTTTTTAGGGTTTTTAATATTTTTAGAGCTTTTTAACGTCTTTAGGGGTTTTAAGGGTTTTTAATTTTTTAGTCGTTTAAGGTTTTTAATGGGTTTTTAAGGTTTATTGAGGTTTCTATGGTTTTTAGGGGTTTTTAGGGTTTTTATAGATTTTTATGTTTTCATGTGTTTTTTGGGGTTTTTAAGAATTCGTAGGGTTTTTTGGGGTATTTAGTTTTTTTGGGAATTTTTTGAGTTTTTAATGTTTTTGAGGGGGTTTAGGTTTTTTATGGCTTTATGTTCTTTTGGAGTTTTTAGGGTTTTTTTGTTTTTTAGAGTTAAGGTTTTTTGGAGATTTTAAACGTTTTTAGGGGTTTAAAAGATTTTTAGAGTTTTTAGTAGTTTTCAGGGTTTTTCTAAGGTTTTAGGGTTTTTAAATTTTTTAGGTATTTTTTATGGTTTTTAGGGTTTTTAGGGTTTTCTACATTTTCATGGATTTTTATGGGTTTTTTAGGATTTTATGGATTTTAGGGTTTTTAGGGATTTTGAGGGTGTTTAAGATTTTTCTTGGTTTTGGGGGTTTTGAGGGTTTTTCAGGGTTCTGGGAGTCTTTTTGGTTTTATAGGGTTTTTAGAGTTTTTAGTGGTTTTTTTGAGTTTTTTGTGTATTTCAGGCTTTTTTATGGTTTTTAGCTTTTTTATGGTTTTAGAGGGTTTTCAGGTTTTTAGAGTTTTTAGAGTTTTTAGGGGATTTTAGATTTTTTAGGGTCTTTTTGAGTTTTTGAGGTTTTTATGGGTTTTGAGAAATTTTTAATGTTTTTGGGAGTTTAAGGGCTTTTAGAGTTTTCAATGGTTTTTAGGTTTTTTTTTTGGGTTTTTAGCCTTTTAAGGTTTTTAGGGGTTAAATGTTTTGAGTGGTTTTTTAGAGTTTTTAGGGTTTTTTATTTTTTCATGTATTTTTAGGGGATTATAGTATTCTTATGGTTTTGATGGCTTTTTAGGGTTTTTGGGGAATTTGAAGGGTTTTTTGGGGTTTTTTGGTTTTTTGGGTTATTTAGGGGTTTTAGGGTCTTTTGGGGTTTTAAGGGTTTTTTTTTTGGGTTTTGGGGTTTTTTTTATATTTTTTTAGAGTTTGTTTACATTTTAAGGGTTTTTTAGATTTTTTAGTGATTTTTAAGTTTTTTTTGGGTTTTTAGGATTTTTTAAGTTTTTTAGGGTTTTTTTGTTTTTAGGGGGTTCTTTTAGGGTTTTTAGGTTTTTTTACATTTTCATATATTTTTAAGGGTTTTTGGGTTTTTTATTATTTTTTAGGGTTTTAGAGTTTTCAGGGGTTTTCATGGCCTTATAATCTTTTGCGTTTTTAGGGTATTTTCAGTTTTTAAGTATTTGTGATTTTTAGAGTTTTTTAAAAAAATTAGGGGTTTTAAGGGTTTTTAGAGTTTTTACTGGTTTTTTTGGGTTGTTACAGTTTTTAAAGGTTTTTAGGATTTTTAGGGATTTTTACGCTTTAATTGATATTTATGGGTTTTTTATGATTTTTATTCTTTTTAGGGTTTTTAGGAATTTTGAGGGTTTTTAGGGTCTTTTTGGGTGTTTGTTTTTTTTTTAACTTTTTTAGGGTTTCTAATGTTTTTTATAGATTTCTAATGTTTTTAGGGATTTTATGTGTTTTTATAGTTGTTAGTGCTTTTTTATGGTTTTAGGGTTTTTTACGTTTTCATTGATTTTTATGGGCGGTTTAATATTTTTATGGTTTTCTAGGATTTTTATGGTTTTTAGGGATTTTGAGGGGTTTTCAAGGGGTTTTAGGTCCTTTTTGGGATTTTAGGGTTTTTTTGACTTTTTTAGGGTTTTTAAAGTTTTTATATATTTTAACTTTTTAGGGGTTTAAAGGGTTTTTTTAGTTTTTATGGGTTTTTAATGTTCGTATGAGTTTTATGGTTTTTAGGGGGGTTTTAGGGATTTTAGATATTTTTACGTTTTCATGTGTTTTTAGGGGTTTTTTATAATTTTTATGGTTTTTTGGGTTTTTTAGGGTTTTTAGGGATTTTGAGGGGTTTTAGAGTTTTTTAGGGGGATTTAGGGTTTTTAGGTTTTTTAGTGTTTTTAGGGTCTTTTGGGGTTTTTAGGGGTTTTTAGGGTTTTATGATTTTTTAGAGATTTTTAACGTTTTTAGAGGTTTTAAAGGTTTCTAGAGTTTTTGGAGTTTTTTTTGTGGTTTTTAGGGTTTTTTTAGATTTTTTATGTTTTTTAAGGTTTTTATGGGTTTTTATGGTTTTCAGGGGTTTGTCAGGGTTTTTAAGGATTTTTACGTATTCATGGCTTTTATGGCTTTTTTGTTTTTTTTATGGTTTTTATTGATTTTTTCAGGGCTTTGGGGTCTTTTAGGGTTTTAGGGGGTTATTTTAGGGTTTTTAATGGTTTTAGAGTTTTTTAACGTTTTTAGGGATTTTAAGGGGTTTTTTTAGTTTTTAGTGGGTTTTTAGTGTTTTCAGGGGGTTTTAGGGTTTTAGGGTTTTTCATAGATTTTTAGGGTCTTTTTGAGTTTTCTAGGGTTTATATGGTTTTTAAAGTTTTTTAACATTTTTAGGGGGTTTAAGCGTTTTTAAATTTTATAATAGTTTTTAGGGTCTTTATGGGTTTTTTGGTTTTTTAAGGTTTTTAGGGGGTTTTATGATTTTAAGGGGGTTTCTAGAGATTTTGGGGTTTTTTACGTTTTCATGGATATTTAAGGTTTTTTAGGATTTTTATGTTTTTTAGGGTTTTTTGGGATTTAGAATATTTTTAGGGGTTTCAGGGTTTTTTATGGTTTTTAGTGATTTTCTGGTTGTTTAGGGTCTTTTGGTGGTTTTAGGTGTTTTTTTTGTGTTTTTTTGGTTTAAATTTTTAAAAGTTTTAGGGGTTTAAGGGCTTTTAGAGTTTTTTTTATTTTTAGGGTTTTTATGGTTTTTTTCTGTTTTCCTAGATTTTTATTGGGTTTTAAAGATTTTTATAGTTTTTGAGGGTTTTTTGGGTTTTCAGCAGTATTTTATGGTTTTCATGACTTTTTGGGATGTGTTGGGTTTTTAGGGTGTTTTTAGTTTTTTAGAGTTTTTTAACCTTTTAGAGGTTTTAATATTTTTTTGAGTTTTTAGTGATTTTTAGGGTTTTTAGTGTTTTTAAATGTTTCTAAGGGTTTTTATTATTTGTAGTGGGGTAATAGGGTTTTTAGGGTTTTTATGAGATCTTGGATTTTTAGGCATTTTTAGGGTTTTTTGGGTTTTTTTGGGATTTTGGGGGGTTTTAGGGTTTTAGACATTTTTAGGTTTTTAAGGTTTTTAATAGTTTTTAGGGTCCTTTTAGATTTTCAATATTTTTAGTGTTTTAGGGTTTTTAGAGATCTTTAACGTTTTTTGGGTGTTTAATGGTTTTTATAGTAGTTCATTCTTTTTTGTGGTTTTAGGGATTTTTAGGTGTTCATGTATTTTTATGGTTTTATTGGTTTTATGGTTTTTAGGGATTTTGACAGTTTTTAAGGCTTTTTAGTGTTTTTCGTGGTTTTCAGGGTCATTTTTTGTTTTTAGGGTTTTTTTGAGTTTTTAAGTGTTTTAAATTTTTTTAGATTTTTTTTAACATTTTTTGGGGTTTTAAGTAGTTTTAGTGTTTTTAATTATTTTTATGGTTTTAATGGGGTTTTGGGATGTTTTCAATTTCATATGTTTTTAGGGGTTTTTTAGGATTTTTATGGTCTTTAGGGTTTTTTTCAGGGTTTCTATGCTTTTCAAGGGTTTTTTGGGTTATTAGGGTTTTTTACGTTTACATAGATTTTTATGGGGTTTTTAGGTTTTTATGGCTTTTAGCGGTTTTTAGGGTTTTTTAGAGATTTTGACGGATTTTTGGGGGTTTTAGGGGTTTGGGGGTTTTTAAGGTTTTTCGATGTTTTTGGGTTCCTTTTGGGTTTTTAGGGTTTTTTATGAATTTTTTATGGGTTTAAAGGTTTTTTACAGTTTTTAGTGGGTTTTAGGGTTTTTTGGGGGTTTTGGGGGGTTTTCAAGGTTTTTTGGGTTTTTAGGGTTTTCAGAGGTTTTTAATGTTTTTATTGTCTTTTTGAATTTTTACGGTTTTACGGTTTTTTGGAGTTTTTTAACATTTTAGGGGGTTAGGGTTTTTATGGGCTTTTAGGTTTTTTAAGGTTGTTAGGGGTTTTTATGGTTTTTAGGGGTTTTTTAGAGTTTTTTAGGGGTTTAACGTTTTCATGGATTTTTAGGGTTTTTAAAGTTTTTTGGAGTTTTTAAAAAATTTAGGGGGTTTTAGGGATTTTAAAGTTTTTAGTGGTTTTTAAGGTTTTTATGGGTTTTTAGGTTTCTAAGGATTTTAGGGTTTTTTATGGTTTTTAGGGGGTTTTCAGCGTTTTTAGGATTTTTTACGTTTTCATGGATACTTAGGGGTTTTAGGATTTCAGGGATTTTAGGGTTTTTTAGGGGTTTTAAGGTCTTTTGGGGGTTTTATGGTTTTTTAGGTTTTTTGTGGTTTTTAAGGCTTTATAAAGTTTTTTAATGTTTTTAGGGGTTTCAATGGCTTTTATAGTTGTTTGTGCTTTTTAGGGGCTTTTTGGGCTTTTTAGGATTTTTATGGTTTACAGAATTTTTTAGGGTTTTTAGGGATTTTGAGGGGTTTTCAAGGGTTTTTAGGGGTTTTCAAGGTTTTTTTGAGTTTTTTAGGGTGTTTAATGTTTTTAGAGTTTTTTAACATTTTTAGTGGTTTGAAGGGTTTTTAGTGTTTTTAGTGGATTTTAGGGTTTTTATGGGGTTTTGAGGGTTTTTTATGGTTTGTAGGGGTTTTTATGATTTTTAGGGGGTTTTCAGGGTTTTGAGGTTTTTTGAGGTTTTCATGCGTTTTAGGGGATTTTAGTATTTTTATGGTTTTTTGGGTTTTTTTGGGGTTTTAGGGATTTTGAGGAATTTTAGGGTTCTTAGGGTTTTGAGGGGTTTTAGGTTTGTTCTTGGTTTTTATGGTCGTTTGGGGTTTTAAGGTTTTTTTGAGTTTTTTATGGTTTTTATAGTTTTTTAACATTTTTAAGGTTTTAAAGGATTTTAGAGTTTTTAGTGATTTTTTAGGGTATTTAAAAGTTTTTAGGAGTTTTTATGGTTTTTAGGATTTTTTATGGTTTTTAGGGATTTTGAGGGTTTTTTGGGTCTTTCAGGTGTTTTAGGGGTTTTAAGGGATTTTCTAGGTTTTGGGGTCTTTTGGTTTTTTTAGTTTTTTAGGGTTTTAAAGGTTTTTTAGAGTTTTTTAATGTTTTTAGGGATTTTATGTGCTTTTAGTGGTTATTTTGGGTTTCTTGGGGTTTTGGGGGCTTTTCATGGTTTTTTGGGTTTTAGGGGGTTTGGGGGTTTTTAAGGGGTTTTATGGTTTTTAGGGTTTTATGTTATTTTTTGAGTTTTTTAGGATTTCTATGGTTTTAAGGTTTTTTATGGATTTTGAAGGTTTTTAGGGTTTTCAGGGGGGTTTAGGGTTTTTCTTGGGTTCTTATGGTTTTTAGAGTTTTTTAACGTTTTAGGGGTTTTATTTGTTTTTAGTGTTTCTAGGGGTTTTTTTGATTTTCAAGGGTTTTTTCAGGGTTTCAAGGGTTTTTTACTTTTAAATATATTTTTTGGGTTTTTTAGGATTTTTATTCTTTTTTAGGGTTTTAGGGTTTTTGAGGGTTTTTATGGTTTTTCATGAATTTTAGGGTCATTGGGGTTTTTAGGGTTTTGTTTTGAGTTTTTTAGGTGTTCTAAGGGCTTTCAGTGTTTCTTTATCCTTTTTAGGGTTTTAAGTGTTTTTAGAGTTTTTAGTGGTTTTTTATAGTTTATAGGGTTTTTAAAGGTTTGTAGGGGTTTTTATGTTTTTAGGGGGGTTTTCAAGGGTTTTAGGGTTTCTTTACATTTTCATTTATTTATAGGGATTTTTTAGGATTTTTAGGGATTTGAGGGTTTTGGGGGGTTTTGGGTTTTTTGGGTTTTTAGGGATTTTTAGGGTTTTAAAGGTCTTTTTTTGGGTTTTTAGGGGTTTTTTGAGTTTTTTAGGGTTTTATGGTTTTTTAGTGTTTTTAAACATTTTTAGGGCTTTTAAGGGTTTTTATAATTATCAGTGCATTTTAGGGTTTTAATGGGTTTTTAGGTTTTTTACAGTTTTTAACATTTTTAGGGGTTTTAAGGGTTTTTATAATTATTAGTGCATTTTAGTGTTTTAATGGGTTTTTAGGTTTTTTTTACATTTTCATGGAATTTTAGGAGTTTTTTTAGATTTTTTTCCTTTTATGGGTTTTTAGGGTTTTTGAGGGGTTTTCATGTTTTTTAGGGTTTTAGGGGTTTCCATGGTTTTTATGGTCTTTTGGGATTTTAGGGTTTTTTTAAGTTTCTTACGCGATTTCAAGTTTTTAGTGTTTTTAATATTTTTACTGGCTTTAGGGATTTTTAGTGTTTTAGTGGTTTTTTAGGGTTTTTAGGGTTTTTTTCAAGGAAATAGAACATAGTATATAACAAAGGAAAAGGAATTGATGTACAAATGATCAACCAAAGGTGATTCATTTACCTCAAAGGCCAACAGCGATGCTAAGAAAGAAAATGAAATCAATCCCAAGCGATGTAAGCCATTGTAGAAGTATCAACACCTCTTATAAGACAAAATAAGAGCAACCCATTGCCCCCAAACAATCGTGGTTGGTACCCTCTGGTTGGAACCCTCTTAATATCACACTCAACAACTTTAATAATGCTATCTATGATAGGGTTAACACTTAAAATGGATGAGGATGAAGTAGGACTATCCTATTCAGAAGATCCCGAACATGGAGAAGCACTCTCCGCCTTCTCCGAATTCATAGACCCAAAAATAGAAGCGGTTTCATCCAAAACTAGCAGTGTAATAGATTCATCCACACCCTTCCGCCCAGGAGGGGAGGAACCAACAGGAGACAAAACAGAACCATCACCATCATATGGAGGAATAGCAGCGGAAGAAGGAATAACCTCAGTTCCTTCACATGGGGCCTCCGAAAGACACTTAAAGGAATTACACACAGGAACATGACCAGTAGTCTCCTGACTGTTTTGCTGGTAGAATTAACCATACCTGAAGAGGATGAACCATCCACTGTAGAGACATTACAACCAGAACTAATCGATACCATTGCTTGTGCTCTGGGCCCAGAATGTGATAAAGGAAAACCATAGGCAGTATCCTTAATAGGCTTACTATCCATTTATCCAACCAGAAGAGACCTTAACTTAGCCTTCGAATCAAGTTTAGCATCAAGGCGCGACTCCTTTCTAAAAACCTGTTTCTTCGGGGTCACCTTAGACCAACCTGGTTGAGGATCAACCTTGGGTTTCTTAGAACACGAATTAACATGGTTCCCAATACTATTGAAAAAACCACAAAATTTAGGCTCCCAACTTTACTCAACAAGGATAGAGGTGGCGGAACTGAAACCCAAATCTAAAACAATATCCTCTAGGTGATCATATCCAGCTAAGATTTCAACACAAACACGGGATTTTGTTTTGTTTCAAGGCACAAACATGGGAAAAATTGACTCTGCTAACCTCAATGGTAGCCTTATCTACAAAAAGGGGTTTTTCCACCGCACTAGTAATATAACTCAAGCCCTCTATTTCCCAATCCTTGATATGAACACTATAAAAATTTACCCACACTAGAAAAACTGAGATGGATTCCTTATCAAGGGACATACCAAGATGCCAGGTTCTTAGAACCATATACCTACCTGCAAAAAACCAAGGACCACACGAAAGTCGATCAGCCAGAATATAGGAAGAATTGAACCAGAAGTAGAAGAATCCTTCACCATTGCAAAGGCCTTTTTAGGGTTTTAGGGTTTTTAGGGGTTTTTATGGTTTTTAGGGGGTTTTATGGTTTTCAAGTGTGTTATGGTTTTTTACATTTCCATGGATATTGATGGGTTTTTAGTTTTTTATGGTTTTAGGGGGTTTTGGGAATTTTTTTGGGGGTTTAGGGAGTTGTTGGGTTTTTATTGGGGTTTTCAGGGGTTTAGGGTTTTTAGTATTTTTCTAGAGTTTTGGCGGTTTTTTGGGATTTTAGGGGTTTTTGTGTTTTATAGGGTTTTAAGGTTTTTTAGTGTTTTTTAACATTTTTTGGGATTTTAAGGGTTTTTATAGTTTTTAGTGGTTTTTAGGGGTTTTGGTGGTTTTGTGGGTTTTCATGGTTTTTATGGGTTTTTATGGTTTTTAGGGGGTTTTAGGGTTTTTAGGGATTTTAAGGGGTTTTAGTTTTTCAGTGTCTTTTTGAGTTTTGTAGTGTTTTGATGGTTTTTTTAGAATATTTAACATTTTAGGTGGTTTAAGGGGTTTTATTTTTTTAGTGGTTTTTAGGTTTTTTAAGGTTTTATGGGTTTTTATGGTTTTAGGGGTTTTTAGAGTTCTTAATTTTTTTTACGTTTTAATGGGTTTTTAGGAGATTTTAGGATTTTTATGGTTTTGTGGGGTTTTAAGGGATTTTTGGGATTTTGCAGATTTTTAGGGTTTTTTCAGTTGTTTTAGGGTTTTTATATTTTTTTAGGGTTTCAGGGTCTTTTTGTGTTTTTAGGGTTTTTTTGTGTTTTTTAGGGTTTTTAAGGTTTTTTAGAGTTTTTAAGAGTTTTAGGGGTTTAAATGATTTTTAGAGTTTTTAGTGGTTTTTAGGGTTTTTATGGGTTTTTAGGGTTTTTTAAGGTTTTGTGGGTTTTTATGCTTTTTAGGGGTTATTTAGGGTTTTTCGGGTTTTTACATTTTCATGGATTTTTTGGGGGTTTATAGAATTTTTATTATTTTTAGGGGGTTTAGGCAAAGAAGGCACGGGTCCAGGCTATTCCCAGAACCCCCCAAAATTTATAGACAAAGGATACAGACACTGTAGACAAGGGAGGGGAGGGATCAATCAATCCACACCCAAAACCCCTTACGACCTCAGCCCGAGGGCCACAAAAGGAAAGAAAAAAAAATAAACAAAGCGCAAGACGAAAAAATACACAGTGTCCAAAAGAAAATCACACACATAGTGGGTCAGTCAACATCGCCGCCAAAATCCTCCAACTCCGCATCACGAAACCCCATGCCAACACCAAATCCGCCGCCATCGTCAGCAAAGCTAAAATCTGATTCATCACCCTGGTCCATTAAGTCCCATCCAGGGTCAAAATCTTCTTGCATGCCAAGTCTGGACCGCAGCTTCTCTATAGCTTTTACCTGCTCAGCAGAAAAATAAGGCTTCTCTCACTTATTCACCTTTAGATTCAGTTTGACAGCTCTTGAGGAGCCCCTAGTTGCCATTGGGCGTGGGAGGGTAGAGTAATCCCTCCTCCTTCGTCTTGGTGGGGCAGAGGAGGTTCCCGCAGCAGACATCTTTGTTCCATTGCCACCATCACTAGCGGCTAGTGGTTCCTTGCCTTTCTTGATGGTTTTTAGGGGGTTTTATAGTTTTAAGGGTTTTTCTGGGGGTTTAGGGTTTTTTTACGTTTTCATGGATTTTTAGGGGTATTTTAGGATTTTTTTGGTTTTAGGGGGTTTTATGGTTTTTAGGGATTTTGAGGGTTTTTAGGATTTTTAGGGGTTTTCACGTGTTTCTAGGTTTTTAGAGTTTTTCAAGGGTTTTTGTTTGTTTTTGGATTTTAGGGTTGTTTTAAGTTTTTAAGGGTTTTTAGAGTTTTTAGAGTTTTTTAATGTTTTTAAGGGTTTGAGAGGTTTTTATATTTGTTGGTGTTTTTAGGGGTTTTTGGGTTTTTAATAATTTCATATATTTTTAGGGGTTTTCAGGATTTTTATGGATTTTAATATTTTTTAGGATTTTGGGGGGTTTTAGGGTTTTTATGGGTTTTCAGGGTTTTGGGGGTATTTTGAGTTTTTTGGGTTTTTTTTGAGTTTTTTAAGGGTTTTAAAGTTTTTATATTTTTTTAATATTTTTAGGGGTTTAAATTTTTTTAGGGTTTTTATTAGTTTTTTAGGGTTTTAAGGGTTTTTAAGGTTTGTAGGGTTTATATGATTTTTAGGGGTATTTTTGTGTTTTTAGTGATTTTTTACGTTTTCTTGTGTTTTAAGGATTTTTTAGGATTTTTATGGTTTTAGGGTTTTTTAGGGTTTTAAGAGATTTTGAGGGTTTTTAGGGTTTTTAGGGTTTTTAGGGTTTTTAGGGTCTTTTGGGGGTTTCAGGGATTTTTTAAGTTTTTTAGGGTTTTAAGGTGCTTTATAGATTTCTAACGTTTTTAGGGTTTTTAAAGGCTTTTAGAGTTTTTAGTGGTTTTTAGTGTTTTTATGGGTTTTTGTGTTTTTTAAGGTTTTTAGGGTTTTTATCCTTTTTAGGGGATTATGGTTTTTAGGATTTTTTATGTTTTCATAGATTTTTATGGGTTTTTAGTTTTTTGTGGTTTTTCATGTTCTTTAGGGTTTTGGGGGATTTTGAGTGTTTTTATGGTTTTTAGGGGTTTTAGGGTTTTTAGCGTTTTGGGGTCTTTTGGGTTTTTAGTTTTTTAGTGTTTTTAAGGCTTTTAAGAATTTTTTTTATCATTTTTAGGGATTTTAAGTGTTTTCGTATTTTTTAGTATTTTTAGGGATTTTTGGTGTTTTGGGGGGCTTTTAAGATTTTTAGGAGGTTTTAGGGTTTTTATGGGCAATTTATGGTTTTTAGGGTTTTTTAGGTCCTTTGTGGGTTTTTATGGATTTTGAGGGTTTTTAGGGTTTTTGAGGGGTTTTTGGGTTTTTTATGGTTTTTTAGGGTATGGATTTTATCTTTTTTTTAGGTTTTTAGGTTTTTTTGGGTTTTTTAGGGTTCATAGAGATTTTGTAGGTTTTTAGAGTTTTTCATGGATTTTATGGTTTCTAGTGTTTCTTCAGGGTTTTGTGGTATTTGGGTTTTTAGGGGTTTTTTTAGTTTTTAGGGTTTTAAAGGTTTTTTGATTTTTTTAAAGTTTTAAGGGGTTTTAAGAGTTTTTAGTGGGTTTTAGGGTTTCCTTGGGTTTTTTGGTTTTTTCAAGGTTTTTCGGGGTTTTGTGATTTTAGGGGTTTTCATGGGGGTTTTAGGGATTTTAGAAACTTTTATATTTTTTAGGGTTTTATGGTTTTTTAGAGTTTTTTAACATTTTTAGGGGGTTTAAGGTTTTTTTAGTTTTCAATGGTTTTTAGGGTTTTTATTTGTTTTTAGGTTTTTATGGTTTTTTATGGGTTTTTCTAGATTTTAATGTTTTTTAAGTTTTCACGTATTTTAGGGGATTTCATGGATTTTTATCGTTCTAAAGATTTTTTTGGGATTTGGGGATTTTGAAGGTTTTTAGGGGTTTTCAGGGGTTTTTAGAGTTTTTAGGGTTTTTAGGGTTTTAAGGTCTTTTTGATATTTTAGGGTTTTTTCCATTTTTATGGGTTTTAAGGTTTTTAGAGTTTTTTCTAACATTTTAAGTGTTTTTTTAGTTTTTAGTGGTTTTATAGTTTTGTTGCTTTTTATGGTTTTTAGTGGTTTTTATGGTTTTCAGGGCGTTTTTAGGGTTTTGGGTTTTTTACATTTTCAGGATTTTTGGGGGGGGTAGGATTTTTATTATTTTTGAGGGTTTTGGGTTTTTCAGGGCTTTTACGGTCATTCATGGCTTTTAGGGTCTTTTAGGGTTTTTATTGTTTTTTGAGCTTTTTAGGTTTTTATGGTTTTTAGAGTTTTTTGACCTTTTTAGGGGTTTTAATGGCTTTTAGAGTTTTTAGTGGTCTTTAGGGTTTTTAAAGGTTTTTGGGGGGGTTTAAGGGTTTTTTACTTTTTCATGGATATTTTGGGGTTTTTTAGGATTTTTATGGTTTTTAGTGTTTTCATGGTTTTTAGGGATTTTGATATTTTTTAGGGTTTTTCAGGGGGGTTTAGGGTTTTAAGGACTTTTTGGGTTTTTAGTGTTTTTTCTAGTTTTTAAGGTTTTAAAGGTTTTTAGAGGTTTTAACATTTTTAGGGGTTTTAAGGGTTTTTATAGTTGTTAGTGATTTTTTAGGGGTTTTATGGGTTTTTAGGGTGTTTTTACATTTTCATGGATTTTTAGGGCGTTTTTAGGGGTTTTATGGGTTTTAGGGATTTTGAGGGATTTTCATGGTTTTTAGGGTTTTTCAGGGTTTTTGGGGTCTCTTGGGTTTTTTGGGTTTTTTTGAGTTTTTTAGGGTTTTTAAAGTTTTTAGAGTTTTTTAATGTTTTTTGGGGTTTTGAGGGAATTAGTGGTTTTTATGGTTTTATGGGGTTTTTTTAATTTTGTAGGGGTTTTATGGTTTTTAGGGGGTTTTCATGGTTTTTTGGAATTTTTAAGTTTTCAGGTGTATTTAGGGGATTTTATGATTTTTATGGTTTTTAGGGTTTTTAGGGATTTTTAGTTTTTTTATGGGTTTGAATTATTTTTAGGGTTTTTAGGGGTTTTAGGGTCTTTTGGGGTTTTAGGGGTTTTTTGAGTTTTTAAGGTTTTATAGGTTTTTTAGATATTTTTAAGGTTTTTAAGGGTTTTAATGATTTTTATAATTTTTAGTGGTTTTTAGGGTTTTATGGGTTTAAGTGTTTTATAATGTGTATAGGGGTTTTTTATGGTTTTCAGGGGGTTTTTAGGGTTTTTAGGGCTTCTTACATTTTAGATATTTTTAGATATTTTTAAGGTTTTTAAGGTTTTTAAGGGTTTTAATGATTTTTATAGTTTTTAGTGGTTTTTAGGGTTTTAGGGGTTTAAGTGTTTTATAATGTGTATAGGGGTTTTTTATGGTTTTCAGGGGGTTTTCAGGGTTTTTAGGGCTTCTTACATTTTAATGGATTTTTATGGGTTTTATTGTTTTTAGGGTTTTTAGGTCTTTTTAGGTTTTTTGGGATTTTGAGGGTTTTAAGGTTTTTAAGGGGTTTTTGGGTTTTTAGTCTTTTTTAGGGTTTTTTTTATTTTTAGGATTTGTTTAAGTTTTTAGGGTTTTTATGGGTTTTTTATGTTTTTTGGGATTAAATGGTTTTTAGTGTTTTTCGTTGTTTTTTTTTGGTTTGTTTTTGGATTTTTAGGGTTTTTCAAGATTTTAAGGTTTTTTGGCTTTTAGGGGGTTTTCTAGGGTTTTCATGGTTTTCAGGGTCTTTTGGGTTTTTTAGGATATTTATGGTTTTAAGAGTTTTTAAATGTTTTTAGGGGGTTTAAGGTTTTAGAGTTTTCAAAAAAAAAATTACAGTTTTTATGGGTTTTTTGGGTTTTTAAGGTTTTTAAGGGTTTTTATGATTTTTAGGGGGTTTTAGAGTTTTTTGGGGGTTTTAGAGTTTTTAGGGTTTTTTTTGTTTTCATGGATTTTTAGCGGATTTTGATGGTTTTTAGGGGTTTTCATGGGGTTTTTCGGGGTTTTTTGGGTTTTTGGGGTTTTCAGGGATTTTAGGGTGTTTTGTGTTTTTAAGTTTTTTTATGGTTTTTCGTGTTTTTAGGGGTTTTAGAGTTTTTTATCATTTTTTGGGGTTTTAATGGTTTTTAGAGTTTTTAGTGGATTTTGAGATCTTTTATGGGTTTTTAGGGTTTTAAGGTATATAGTGGTTTTTATGGTTTTTAGGGGTTTTTCAGGGTTTTAGGGTTTTTTAGTGTTTTAGGGGTTTTTTAGGGTTTTAGGGGTTTTCAGGGGTTTTCAGGGGTTTTCAGGGGTTTTCATGGATTTTAGGGCCTTTTTGGGTTTTTATGTGGTTTTTTTGTGTTTTTTAGGGTTTTAAGGTTTTTCAGATTTTTTTTACTTTTTTAGGGGTTTTAAGGATTTTTAGAGCTTTTAGTAATTTTTAGGGTTTTTAGGTTTTTAACGATTTTAGGGTTTTTTATAATTTTTTGGGATTTTCTAGTTTTTTAAGTTCTTTTCAGGGGGTTTTAGGGTTTTTAGGATATTTTTTGAGTTTTTAGACTTTTTAGGGATTTAAAAGGTTTTTAGATTTTTTAGTGGGTTTTGGGGTTTTTTTTGGGGGGGGGGTTTCAAGGTTGTTGAGGATTTTTTGGGTTTTAGGGGGTTTTAGGTTTTTTCGGGGTTTTTGGGGGGTTTTTATTGTTTTTACAGTCTTTTTGAGTTCTTTAGGGTTTTTATGGGGTTTTAGAGTTATTTAACGTTTTTAGGGGGTTCAATTTTTTAGAGATTTTAGGGTTTTTTACATTTTCATAGATTTTTAGAATTTTTATGGTTTTGAGGTTTTTTAGGGGTTTTAGGGATTTTGAAGGTTTATAGGATTTTTTAGGGGTTGTTAGGGAATTTAGGGGTTTCCAGGGTTTTTAGGGTTTTTTTGGGTTTTAAGGGTTTTTTGGGTTTTTAAGGTTTTTATGGGTTTTTAGAGTTTTATAACATTTTAGGGGGTTTTAGAGTTATTAGTGGGTTTTAGGGTGTTTGTGGGTTTTTAGGGTTTTTAAAGGTTTTTGCGGTCTTTTTGGTTTTTAGGGGTTTTTATGGTTTTTTATGTTTTCATATATTTTAGAGATTTTTTATGATTTTTATTATTTTTGAGGGATTTTAGGATTTTTAGGGGTTTTCATGGCATTTAGGATCTTTTTGGATTTTTTAGGAATTTTTTGAGTTTTTTTGGGCTTTTATGGTTTTTTATAGAGTTTTTAACCTTTTAGAGGTTTTAAGGGTTTCTAGCGTTTTTAGTTGGTTTTTAGGGTTTTTAAAGCTTTTAAAGGTTTTTAGGGGTTTTTATGGTTTTTTGGGGGATTTTAGGTTTTTAAGATTTTTTATGTTTTTATGGATTTTTAGTGGTTTTTTAGGATTTTTATGGTTTTTATGGTTTTTAGGGGTTTTATGAATTTTGAGGTTTTTTGGGGTTTTTAGGGTTTATAAGTGTTTTAAGGTTTTCGGGTCTTTTTGGGTTTTTGAGTATTTTTGTGTTTTTAAGGGTTTTAAGGTTTTTTTTGAGTTTTTAACGTTTTTAGGGGGTTTAAGGGTTTTTATTGTTGTTAGTGCCTTACCTTTTAAGGGTTTTAAAGGTTTTAGGCTTTTTTTACATTTTCATGTATTTTTAGGGTGGTTTTAGGATTTTTATGCTTTTTATGGTTTTTTGGGTTTTTGACGTTTTTAGGGGGTTTAGGGTTTTTAGGGTTTTTAGGGGTTTTAGGATTTTTTGGGTCTTTTTGGGTTTTTAGGTTTCTTTTGAGTTATTTAGGGTTTTTAAGGTTTTATAGAGTTTTTAACATTTTTATGGGTTTTAAGGGTTAGTTGTTAGTGATTTTTATGGTTTTTAGTGTTTTTTAGGATTTTTTGGGATTTGAGGTTTTTAAGGGGTTTTTAGGGGTTTTCATGGTTTTTTTGGGTTTTTTTGGGTTTTCAGGGTTTTTTTTGAGTTTTTTAGGATTTTAAATGTTTTTAGAGTTTTTTTAACATTTTTAGGGGTTTTAAGGGGTTTTTATAGTTTTAGGGGGTTTTCAGGGTTTTTATGGGTTTTTATGTTTTCTTGTGTTTTTAGGGGTTTTTTAGGATTTTTATGGATTTTAGGGTTTTTAAGGTTTTTAGGGATTTTGTGGGCTTTTAGGGTTTTTGAGGGGTTTAGGGTTTTTAGGGTCCTTTGGGGTTTTTAGGATTTTTTTTGAGTTTTTCAGGGGTTTTAAGGTCTTTTAGAGATATTTAACATTTTTAGGGGTTTTAAAGGTTGTTAGATTTTTTGTGGGTTTTATGGTTTTTAGGGGGTTTTAAAAATTTTAGGGATTTTTATGGTTTTCAAGGGGTTTTATGGTTTTTTCCATTTTCATTGATTTTTATGGGTTTTTACGGTTTTTTACTATTTTGAGGGTTTTATTGTTTTTCAATGGTTTAGGGTTTTTAGGTTTTTCTTATGGTTTTTGGGGTCTTTTGGGGATTTTAGGGGCTTTTTGAGTTTTTTAGGGTTTTTAAGGTTTTTAGAACTTTTAACATTTTTAGAGATTTTTGGGGGTTTTAGAGTTTTCAATGGTTTTTTAAGGTTTTTTTTGGGGGGTTTTAAAGGTTTTTAGTATTTTTTAGGGTTTTTAGGGGGATTTAGGATTTTTACGGTTTTAAGGGGTTTTTAGGGTCTTTTGAGTTTTTTAGGGTTTTTATTGTTTTTTAAAGTTTTAACGTTTTTAGGGGGTTTAAAGGCTTTTAGTGTATTCAATGGTTTTTAGGGTTTTTATGGGTTTTTAAGATTTTAAGTTTTTTAGGGGTTTATATAGTTTTAAGGGGATTTTTTGGGGTTTTTTTACAATTTCATGTATTTTTAAGGGATTTTTAAGATTTTGATGGTTTGAGTGATTTTAGGGTTTTTGAGGATTTTGAAGTTTTTTAGCGTATTTCAGGGGTTTTTAGTGTTTTTCAGGGTTTTTTTGGGTCTTTTGGGTTTTTAGGGTTTTTTTAGGGTTTAAAGGTTTTTTAGATTATTTAAACATTTTGAGGAGTTTTAAGGGTTTTTAAAGTTTTAGTGGGGTTTTAGGGTTTTTTGGGGTTTTGGGATTTTTATGGTTTTTAGGGGTTTCTTAGGGTTTTTTTTTTGGATTTTTTATGTTTTCATGGATTTTTAGGGGGGTTTAGGTTTTTTATTGTTTTTGAAGGTTTTTAGGATTTTTCAGAGGTTTTAGGGGGGCTTTTAGGGGTTTTTTGGTTTTTAGAAATTTTAATGTTTTTTTGATTTTTTGAACTTTTTAGGGTTTTAAGGGTTTTTAGAGTTAGTATTTTTAAAGGTTTTAGGAGTTTTTATGGTTTTTAGGGGGTTTTTACGGTTTTTAGGGTCTGTTACGTTTTCATGAATTCTTAGTTATTTTTTAGGATTTTATGGTTTTTAGGGTTTTTAGGGTTTTTAGGGTTTTTAGGGTCTTTTTGGGCTTTTAGGGTTGTTTGTGTTTTTTAGGGTTTTTAAGGTTTTTTAGAGTTTTTAACATTTTAGGGGTTTTAAAGGGTTTTATAGTAGTTAGTGATTTTTAGGGTTTTTAGGGTTTTTTACTTTTTCATGGATTTTTAGGGGTTTTTAAAGATTTTTATGGTTTTTAGGGTTTTTAGTGATTTTCAGGGTTTTATGGGGGTTTTAGGGTTTTAGGGTTTTTTGGGTCTTTTGGGGTTTTTTCTGTTATTTTTGAGTGTTTTAGGGTTTTTAAAGTTTTTAGAGTTTTTTAACATTTTTAAGGGTTTTAAGGGTGTTTTATTTTTTAGTGGGTTTTTAGGGTTATTATAGTTTTTAGGGGTTTTTAATGTTTATAGGGGTTTTTATGGTTTTTAGGGGTTTTTAAGTGTTTTTAGTGTTTTTTACATTTTCATGTGCTTTTAGTGGTTTTTAGGGTTTTTATATATTTTTTTGGGTTTTTTTGGGGGTTTAAGGGTTTGTAGGATTTTTAGGGACTTTTGGGGGTTTTAGGGGTTTTTTGAGTTTTTTAGGGGTTTTAAGGCTTTTAGAGATTTTTAACATTTTTACGGGTTTTAAAGGTTTTTATAATTTTTAGTCGTTTTTGTGTTTTTTTTGTGTTTTTGGATTTTTTTAATGTTTTAGTGGATTTTATAGTTTTCATGGATTTTTTAGGGTTTTTATGGTTTTTTGTGTTTTAGGATTTTTTAAGGTTTTAGGAGGTTTTATAGTTTTTTACATTTTCATGGATTTTCATGGGTTTTTTTAGGTTTTTATAGTTTTAAGGTTTTTTAGGGTTTTTAGTGATTTTGAGGGGTTTTAGGGGTTTTTAAGGGTTTTGGGGGTCTTTTGAGCTTTCAAGTTTCTTTTGAAATTTTTAGTGTTTTTTAGAGTTTTTTAAACATTTTTAGGGATTTGAAGGGTTTTAGAGTTTTTAGTGGATTAGTTTTTTGGGGGTTTCAAGGTTTTTATAGTTTTTAGGATTTTTACAAGGTTTAATGGTCTTTACTGTTTTCAACAGTTTTTAGGGTTTTTATGGGTTTTTAGGTTTTTTATGGTTTTTAGGGGTTTTTATGGTTTTTAGGGAACTTTTTGTATTTTTATGGGTTTTAAGGTTTTTTAGGGATTTTAAGGATTTTGAAGGTTTTTAGGGGTTTTAGGGGTTTTTAGGGTTTTTCATAGTTTTTAGGGTCTTTTGGGTTTTTAGGGATATTTTTGTGTTTTTAGGGTTTTAAAGTTTTTTAGATTTTTTTATCATTTTTACGGGTTTTATGGGTTTTTAGAGTTTTTATTGGGTTTTTTATGATTTTTTAGGGTTTTAAGGTTTTTAGTGGTTTTTATGGTTTTCAGGGGGTTTTTAGGGTTTTTTATGTTTTCATGACTTTTTAGGGTCTTTTTAGGGCTTTTATTGTTTTTGATTGGTTTTAGTGTTTTTAGTGGTTTTAGGGTTTTTCATGGCTTTTAGGTCCGTTTTGTTTTTTTTTCTTTTTTATGGTTTTAAAGGTTTTTTTAGAGTTTCTTAACCTTTTTGAGGGTTTTTAGAGTTTTTAGTGGTTTTTAGGTTTTTTTATGATTTCCCAGACATTTAGGGTTTTTTTAGGATTTTTATGGTTTTTTGGGTTTTTAGGGTTTTAGGGATGTTGGTTTTTTTGGGTTTTTCAACGGTTTTTAGGGTTTTTCATATTTTTTAAGGTCTTTTTAGGTTTTTATGGTATTTTTGAGTTTTTTAGGTTTAAATTTTTTTTATAGTTGTTAGTGTTTTTTAGTGGTTTTATTGGTTTTAAGGTGTTTTTACATTTTCATAGATTTTTAAGGGGGTTTGAGGATTTTTATGGGTTTTAGGGTTTTTAGGGATTTGAGGGGTTTTTAGGGTTTTTAGGGGTTTTTAGAGTTTTTAGGGTCTTTTGGGGTTTTTAGGGTATTTTGAGTTTTTTGGGTTTTTAAAGTTTTTAGAGTTTTTAATGGGTTTTTTGGGTTTTTATGGGTTTTTAGGGATTTATGGATTTTTATGTTTTCATACGTTTTTTTCATTTTTTATAATATTTATGGTATTTCATATTTTTTAGGGTTTTTTGGGATTTTGAGAGGTTTTAGGGTTTTTGAGGGGATTTTGGGGTTTTTAGGATCTTTTGGGGTTTTATTTTTTTTTGAGTTTTTTAGGATTTTTAAGGATTTTTATTGATTTTTAACAATTTTAGGGTTTAAAGGATTTTTAGAGTTTTTAGTGTTTTTTTGGGGGTTTTACGTTTTGGGGGATTTTTATGGGTTTTAAGGTTTTTTTTGGTTTTCAGGGTCTTTTCAGGGTTTCAGGGTCTTTTGGGTTTTTTGGTTTTTTTGAGTTTTTTTATTTTTAAGGTTTTTTAGAGTTTTTATCATTTTTTGGAATTTTAGTGGTTTTTGGAGGTTTTAGTGGTTTATGGATATTTTTGGGGGGTTTTCATGGTTTTTAGGGGGTTTAAGGGTTTTAGGGGTTTTCATGTGTTTTTTGGGTTTTTTGGTTCTTTTTGAGTTTTTAGGGTTTTTATGGTTTTTAAGAGTTTTAACATTTTTAGTGGGTTTAAGGGTTTTAAGAGTTTTCAATGGTTTTAAGGGTTTTATGGGTTTTTAGATATTTTAAGGTTTTTAGGTTTTTTAAGGTTTTAAGTTTTTTTAAGGTTTTTAAGAGTTTTTATAGTTTTTAGAGGTTTTTGAGTTTTTACGTTTTCATGGATTTTTAGGTGAATTTTAGCATTTTTATGGTTTTAGGGGTTTAGGGTTTTTAGGGATTCTGAAGGTTTTAGTGGTTTTTTGGGATTTTAGGGACATTTTGGGGTTTTAGAGGGTTTTTGTGTTTTTTTTAGGTTTTTAAGGTTTTTAGAGTTTTTAGTGGTTTTTATGGTTTTATGGGTTTTTAAGGTTTTTAGAGATTTTTATGTTTTCAGAGTTTTTCAGGGTTTTTAAGGTGTTTACATTTTGATAGATGTTTAGGGGTTTTTAGGATTTTTTTTATTATTGAGGGGTTTTAGGGTTTTTTCAGGGGTTTTTAGAGTTTTTATGGCTTTAAGGGTCTTTTGGGTTTTTTCGTTTTTTTTTTAGTTTTTTTAACTTTTTTAGTGGTTTAAAGGTTTTTTGTGATTTTGGTGGTTTTTTAGGGTTTTTAGTGTTTTTAAAGGTTTTTTGTGGTTTTTGTGATTTTTAGGGGGTTTTCATGGTTTTTAGGGTTTTTTAGGTTTTCATGGATTTTTATTGTTTTTTTGAATTTTAATGGTTTTTAGGGTTTTTATTTATTTTGAGGGTTTTTAGAGGTTTTTATCATTTTAAGGGGTTTTAAGGATTTTTACGGTCTTTTTGTGTTTTTAGGGTTTTTTGAGTTTTTTAGGGTTTTTAAGGCTGTTTAGATTTTTTTGACGTTTTTAGGAGTTTTAATGGTTTTTATAGTTGTTATGCTTTTTTGGGGGTTTTTTGGTTTTTAGTGTTTTTTACATTTTCATGGATTTTTAGGGGGTTTTAGTATTATTATGGTTTTTATGGTTTTTTAGAGTTTTTAAGGATTTTGGGGGTTTTTCATGGGTTTAGCATTTTTCAGGGTTTTTATGGTCTTTTTGGGTTAATAGGGTTTTTTGAATTTTTTAGGGATTTTAATGTTTTTAGTGTTTTCTAACATTTTTAGGGGTTTTATGGGTTTTTAGAGTTTTTAGTTTGTTTTTAGGGGTTTTATGGGTGTTTAGGTTTTTTTAAGATTTGTAGGAGTTGTTACAGTTTTGAGGTTTTTTTTAGAGTTTTTAGGGATTTTTATGTTTTCATTTGTTTTGAGGGGAAATTTTTATGATTATTATGGGTTTTAAATGTTTTTTTTAGGTTTTTTAGGGATTTTAAAGGTTTTATGGTTTTTGAAGGGGTTTTACGGTTTTTAGGGTTTTTAGGGTTTTTAGGGTCTTTTGGAGTTTTTAGGGTTTTTTTTAGTTTTTAGGGTTTTTAAGGTTTTTTAGAGATTGTTTACATTATAAGGGTTTTAAAGGTTTTTAGAGTTTTTGAGTTTTCTTGTGGGTTTTATTGTTTTTTGTTTTTTTAAGGTTTTTAGTGGTTTTTATGGTTTTTAGGGGTTTTTCAGGGTTTTTTACATTTTCATGGATTTTTATGGGTTTTTTGGGTTTTTATTTGTTTAGAGTTTTTAGGGTTTTTAGGGATTTTGAGGGGTTTTTGGTGTTTTTGGGTTTTTTAGTGTTTTTGGGGTATTTTGGGGTTTTAGGGGATTTTTTTGAGTATTTTAGTGTTTTAAGATTTTTTAACATTTTAAGGGATTTTAAGGTTTTTTAGAGTTTTTAGTGGTTTGGGGAGTTTTTGGGTTTTTTTCATGGATTTTAGGGTCTTTTTTAGTTTTTTAGGATTTTTATGGTTTTTTAGAGTTTTTTAAAGTTTTTAGGGGGTATAAGGGTTTTTGGAGATTTTAAGGTTTTGATGGATTTTTAGGTTTTTTAAAGTTTTAGGGGTTTTAATGGTTTTTAGGTTTTTTTAGAGTTTTTAGGGTTTTTACGATTTCATGGATTTTTCAGGGATTTTTAGGATTGTTATGGTTTGATGTGTTTTTAGTTTTTTTAGGAGTTTTAGGAATTCTGAAGGCTTTTAGGGGTTTTTAGGGGGTTTTAGAGTTTTTTTTGGGTTTTAGGGTCTTTTTGGGTTTTGTGGTTTTTTTTGTAATTTTTTGGTTTTTGACTTTTTTAGAGTTTTTTAACCTTTTCAAGGGTTTAAAGGTTTCTAGATTTTTTAGTGTTTTAGGGTTTTTATGGGTTTTTAGGATTTTAAGGTTTTTCGTGGTTTTTATGGGTTTTAGAGGTTTTCAGGTGTTTTACGGTTTTTTTACACTTTCATGGTTTTTTAGGGGTTTTTAGGTTTTTTATTGTTTTTTTGGGTTTTTTGGATTTTTAGGGGTTTTCATGGTTTTTTGGGTCTTTTGGGGTTATTAGGGTTCTTTTGAGTTTTTACGAGAAGTTTCTTTGATTTTTTTAACTTTTTTGGGGTTTTAAAGGGATTTATAGTTTTTAGTGGGTTTTTAGGTTTTTAGGGGTTTTAATGGTTTTTAAGAATTTTTATGGTTTTTAAAGGGTTGTTAGGGTTCTTAGGGTTTTTAAATTTTCATAGATTTTTAGGGGTTTTTTAGGATTCTTATGGTTTTTAGGGTTTTTTAGGATTTTTAGGGATTTTCATTGTTTTAGGGTTTTTCATGGTTTTAGGGTTTTTTCTATTTTCAGTGGGTTTTTTATAGTTTTTAGGGGATTTAAGGTTTTTTTAGAGTTTTTTTAACATTTTTATGGGTTTTAAGGGTTTTTATAATTGTTAGTGATTTTAGGGTTTTTATGCGCTTTTAGGGGTTTTTATGTTTTCATGGACTTTTTAGGGTCTTTTGGATTTTAATGGTTTTTAGGGGTTTTAGGTTTTTTTTAGGATTTTTAGGGTCTTTTTCAATTTTTAGGATATTTTTGAGTTTTTTAATGGGTTTTAAAGATTTAAGAATATTTTAAAAAATTTAGGGGTTTTAATGGTTTTAGTGTTTTGTGGTTTTATGGGTTTTAAAGGTTTTTTAGTTATGTAGGATTTTTTATGGTTTTTAGGGTGTTTTTAGGGTTTTTAGGTTTTTTTACATTTTCATGTGTTTTTAGGGATTTTTTAAGATTTTTATTTTTAGGGTTTTTTGGGATTTTGAGGGTTTTTGATGTGTTTAGGGGTTTTAGGGGGTTTTAGGGGTTTTAGGGTCTTTTGGGTTTTTTATGGTTTTTATAAGTTTTTAAGAGTTTTTATGGTTTTTTGAGATCTTTTACTTTTTAGGGATTTTAATGGTGTTTAAAGTTTTTTTGTGGGTTTTTAGGGGTTTTATGGGTTTTTCGAGATTTTTAATGTTTTTAGGGGGTTTATGGTTTTCATGGTTTTTTCAGTTTTTAAGGTTTTTTATGTTTTTGGGGATTTTTATGGGTTTTAGGGTTTTCAGAGATTTTGAGGGTTTTTAGTATTTTTAGGGCAAGGAAGATTCGAGGGTCAGGCTATTCCCCCCCCCCCCCAAAATTTATTAGTAAAGAAAAAGAGACGCAGCAGAAAAGGGAGGGGAGAGATCAAACGACCCACACCCGAAATCCCCTTCCAACACACGCAAAAGAAAAGAAAAAACAAAAAGACACACAAAATGAGAAAAGAAAGAAAACAAAAGAAAAACCAACAGCATCTCCCAGCCAACCCGCAACCAGCATCCAGCACAGGGTCTACCAGCCATCTCCACCATCATCATCATAATCTGCACCAGGGGGGTCTCCCTCGGCACCATAGCCAGAGGTCGCATCAGTGTCTATTGACTCCCATTCCGAAGAATCATACTGCTTCAAAAGTTGGTGTAGTACTCCCGTAACTTCACCTGCTCCACATTCAACTGCTTTTTAGCAGACCGCCCGCCTTACCAGAGGAGTTCTTCGAAGCCTTGCTGGAAGCCCTCGTAGAAACCGTTCTTGGAATAGAGGAGTAGTCCTTCCTTGGCCTCCTTACTTTCAGAGCAGCGGTGCAAAGATCGCCATGATTCCCCTGGACAGGTATAACAGAGTCCTCCTGGTTGAGAAAACAAGAGGTGGGAGGTGGAAAACACTCCCTGGACAGGCCCCCAGCAAAATTCTCTTTCCCAGCGAGTATGGCCTTGTCCTTTAAAATCTAGGCCATGTTGGATTTCATCCTAGAGCCATCATCCGAGCCACTCTCCCAGAGCATCGAGCACTCAGATTCCATTCCCTCCTGTAAAAGAGAAGGCTGCAAATCCAGGTCTTTCAGAACCAAACTTTTGGATTTCTCATCCACACTATCCCTAATCATCCCATCTTCAACAAAATTAACATCATTTTCTCTGAAGGAAATGAGCACCTTCGAAGCATCCACTGTGATCAGAACAGGTTCAAAGGATTTTGAAGCATTCATCAAAGACCTGGTGAGGATACCCCCATTACCCTCAACCTGGACAGCATTCACACCATTCTCAGTCTTCAGATCGGCCCTCGCCTTATGCTCCCGTTCACCGGCATTATCAAAGCTCCCAAAAGTGCTAAAAATCATCTCGGCTTCACTAGAAATGTGCTCCACACTCCCTCCCCCTGCCCAGTAGCAGGCACATTAGCCAGCACATGAGAAGGAGACTTTGCGCTCCCAGCATCAGCCACCAGAGGGTTTTGGGACACGCTCCCTCCACCATGCCCAGCAGCATCGGCCTGCACCTTATGCTGTATCTATTCATCATACATCTCGCCTCCCGCATTGTCCAGGGGCCCCTGCACCTCCTCCTCAAGCTCTAGCCCAGCATAGGCCTCCATGCCAAGAGAACTTCCAGCATTCGGAAACTGCAGATCACTCCTCATGTGCTTGCAGATATCATGTACCTTGGGTTCTGGTTGGCACTAGATGGCCACTTTCCCAAGTGCAACCGGAGGCGTAGCATGCACAATCTGTGAGTTCAATGGTCCAGAACCCAAACCAGGAGAGGATTCCACCCCCTCAACAAGAGTCCTCTCACTCCCAGTTGAAAAATCCATAGCAACCTCCTTGGTATAGACCTCCACCCGAGCCTGACCCCCTTCCATCATCCTACAACAAAACATCCCCAACCGCGATAGCCTCCTATTCCTCAGAAGCAGCATGACTCGTAGGGTATTCAGCCACACCAGTATCTGGAGCCAAAAATCCCATATTGGGTGAGCCCCCGACCACTATCTTAGCAAATGATGATGGATCCACAACAGGCGGCCCAAGCACAGAGGGGCCACTTCCACGTCAGCACACAGATGCAGTGTGGCCTAACTTGCAGCAAGTCGAGGGTTTGGACACATCCACCTCTATGTAAATCCGAGGCGCAAAGGGATGACATGCAGTGCTCGTCCACGCATCCATACACAGAAATCGTCCAACGAGATTACCTATGACCCGAAGGATAGCCGGATTCTGGAAGGGGAGCGCAAGTCCAAGAAGAGTTACCCAAAAATCCGCGCTTGGGGGATCACGATTTAATTGGAAATCAAAGCTCCATCGGAAAAAGTAGAACCGAAAACCAGAAACAATCTGTGGGGCCACGACCCAGGCCGATATCAAATCATCCTCATTCCCAAATCGAACCAAAAAGTGTTGAGCATCAAGTAACCCTGCAATAGATCTTTCATGGAGATTCCAATAAGAGGCAAAAAACCTATCAAAAACGTCCATAGGAGGCCGAAAACTCCCAAACCGAACCACCAGCGTCAAATCCAGAAGAGCAGAGGCCGAAGAAAGCTCTTGAGCAGAAATCGAAACTAAGGGCACACCGTTCTGGCACTGATGGACTTTCGGGCAAAGCGCTATCTCAGGAAATGGAGGGGGAAAATCCTGCTCTACTTGTAGGGGGATCCCATCTGTCGCCCCTCCAATCCCAGGGAGGGGTGGGACCACCGCATCCATCAATTACAGCGACGTCGTCTTCAAGGGAGCCGAGAATCACCATCACGAAAGAGAGAGAGATGGAGTAGTGCCATCATTCTTCTTCTCTAGGACTTCCTTAGGATTTTTAGGGGTTTTAGGGTTTTTCAGGGTTTTCGGGGTCTTTTGGGGTTTTAGGGGTTTTTTGAGTTTTTAGGGGTTTTTAAGATTTTTTAGAGTTTTTTAACATTTTTAGGTATTTTAGAATTTTTAGTGGTTTCTAGGGTTTTTTTTGTTTTTTCGGGTTTTTTGTGTTTTTAGGGGTTTTAAGTTTTTTTGAGTTTTTTTAATGTTTCTAGGGGTTTTAAGGGTTTTTACAGTTTTTAGTGGTTTATGGTTTTTTTATGGGTTTTAGTGTTTTTATGGTTTTTAGGGGTTTTTTAGGGTTTTATGTTTTTTTATATTTTCATAGGGTTTTTAGGGTTTTTTAGTATTTTAATTTTTTTAGAGTTTTTAGGGGTTTCAAGTGGGTTTTATGGTATTTCATGGCTTTTAGGGTCTTTTGGTTTTTTTATGGTTTTTAAGGTTTTTAGTGTTTTTTAACCTTTTAGGGGTTTTAAGGGTTTTAGAGTTTTTAGTGGATTTTTGGGGTTTTTAAAGGTTTTTAAAGGTTTTTAGGGGGTTTTCAGGGTTTTTAGGGTTTTTAATGTTGTCATGGATTTTTATGGGGTTTTTAGGATTTTTAGGGTTTTTAGGATTTTAAGGGATTTTGAGGGTTTTTAGGGTTTTTCAGGGAGTTTTAAGGTCTAAAGGGTTTTTTTAGGGTTTTATAGACTTTTAGGGTTTTAGGGTTTTTTTAGTTTTTAGGGTTTTTAAGGTGTTTTAGATTTTTTTAACATTTTTTGTGGTTTTAAGGGTTTTTATGTGTTTTTAGGGTTTTTTAAGTTTTCATGGATTTTCAGGGGTTTTTATTATTCTTATGGTTTTTAGGGATTTAGGGTTTTTAGTGATTTTGAGGGATTTTCATTGGTTTTTATGGTTTTTAGGGGTTTTTAGGTTTTTTAGGATATTTTTGTGTTTTTAGGAGTTTTTTTTGAGTTTTTTAGGGTTTTTAAATTTTGTAGAGTTTTTTAACGTTTTTCGGGGTTTAAAGGGTTTTAGTGTTTTTAGTGGGTTTTATGGGGTTTTAGGGTATTTAAAGGTTTGTAGGTATTTTTATGGTATTTAGGGTTTTTTCAGGATTTTTATGGATTTTTACATTTTCATGTATTTTTAGAGGTCATTAGGATTTTTATGGTTTTTAGGTATTTTTAGGGTTTTTTGGGATTTTGAGGGGTTTTAGGGTTTTGAAGGTGCTTTAGGGTTTTTAGGGTTTTAAGGGTTTTTAGGGTCTTTTGGGGGTTTTAGGGTTTCTTTCATGTTTTTTAGGGTTTAAAATGTTTTTAAAATTTTTAGTGGTTTTTTGAGTTTTTTTTGGCTTTTTTAAGGTTTTTATGGTTTTCAGGGTTTTTGTGTTTTTTATGTTTTCATGGATTTTCATGGGTTTTTTAGGCATTATGGTTTTTATGTTTTTAGGGTATTTATGTATTTTGGGGGTTTTTAGGTATTTTGGGGGGTTTTATGGGTTTTAAGGTTTTTTAGGGGTTTTAGGGTTTGTAGGGGTTTTTAAGGGTTTTGGGGGTCTTTTGGGGTTTTTAGAGGTATTTTTGAATTTTTAGGGTTTTTAAGGTTTTTTGGAGTTTTTAGCGTTTTTAGAGGTTTTTTGGATTTTTTAGCTGTTTTTAGGGTTTTTATGGGGTTTAGTGTTTTTCAGGGGTTTTAGGGTCTTTTCTATTTTTTGGGTTTTTTTTTCAGTTTTTTATATTATTTTAACATTTTTAGGGGGCTTTTAAGTTTTTTATGTTTTTATGGGTTTTTATGGTTTTCATGGGTTTTTTAGAATTTTTAGTCTTTTTTACATTTTCATGGATTTGTAGGATTTTTTAGGGTTTTTAGGGAATTCAATGTTTTTATGATTTTCATGGGTTTTTAGAGTGTTTAGGGTATTTTGGAGTTTTTTTATGTTTTAGGGTTTTTAATATTTTTTAGGTTTTTAGAGTATTTAGTGGTTTATTAGGATTTTTAGGGGTTTTCAAGGGTTTTTAGGGATTTTCATGGATTTTGAGGTCTTTTGGGGTTTTAGGTCGTTTTTTTGAGCTTTTTAGGTTTTTTAGAGTTTTTTTAACTTTTTAGGGGTTTTAAGGGGTTTTAGAGTTTTTAGTGTTTTTTGGGCTTTTAAAGTTTTTAGGGGTTTTTATGGTTTTTAGCGTTTTTTTCATTTTCATGGATTTTTAGGAGTTTTTTTGGATTTCTATGGTTTTTAGATATTTTGATGGTTTTTAGGGTTTTCAGGGGTTTTTCGAGTTTTTTAGAGTCCTTTAAGATTTTTTTAGAGTTTTTAATCATTTTTACGGGTTTTAAGGGTTTTTATAGTTGTATTTCTTTTTAGGTTTTTTTTGTTTTCATGGATTTTTAGGGGTTTTTAGGATTTTTGTTGGTTTTTAGGGTTTTTATGGTTTTTAGGGATTTTGAGGGTTTTCAGGGGTTTTTTAGGGTTTTTTTATTTTTTCCGGTTTCTAAATTTTTTAGAGTTTTTACGTTTTTTGGGGTTTTAGTGGGTTTTTACGGATTTTTCTGGTTTATAGGGATTTTTAATGCTCTTGCAGGGTTTTTAAGGTTTTTATGGATTTTTATGTTTTCGTGTGTTTTTTGGGGTTTTTTGGATTTTTATAGATTTTTAGGAATTTTGTAGGTTTTTAGGTTTTTTAGGGGGTTTTTGGGTTTTAGGGTTTTTAGGGTCTTTTGGGGTTTTTATGGGTTTATTTTATTTTTTTAGGGTTTTTATATTTTTTAGAAATTTTTTACATTTTTAGGGGTTTAAAAGGATTTTAGTGTTTTTAGTGGTTTTTTGGGTTTTTAGAGGTTTTTAGGAGTTTTTAAGGTTTTCAAGGGTTTTTATGACTTTCAAGTGTTTTTCATGGGTTTTAGGGTTTTTTACGTTTTCACGGATTTTATGGGTTTTTTAAGTTTTTATGGTTTTTAGGGTTTTTGAGGGGTTTTAGTGGTTTTTAGGTTTTTAGGGCTTTTCAGGGGTTTTAGGGTTCTTTTAGGCTTTTTGTGTTTTTTTTGTTTTTTAGGGTTTTTTTATTTTTTTACATGGAAAATAGAAAGTAAATATAAATGAAAGATGAAATAAAAACAAATCACCCACGGGTGAGCCAAAGAAAGCCCCCAGTGACCCAAGGAGTAAAGGAGAAGCAATAAAACCAAAAGGTGGAGACCCAATGCCCAAGACAACCAAAAGGCCACATGAATCCAGTAACCCAAGCAGTGGGAAGCTGACACCACCTCGAGCACCCTACCCATCCAAAATAGAATGAGCCCACCAAGCAGCACACAAGCACAAGCTAAGAAAGGAGATGTCATCACCACCAGGAGCATTGGAGTCAGACAACAACATGAGCCCAGCAAGAAGACAAGTGCGTGAAAAATTAAATACCCTAAAAACACTTAGAAACCCCTAAAAACCCCAAAACAGCATAAAAACCCTAAAGACCAATGAAAACCCTAAAAAACTCCCTAAAACCCCTAAAAAATCTTAAAAACCGTAAAAATCCTAAAAAACCCTAAAAATCCATGAAAAATTTAAAACCCAAAAAAACCCCATTAAATCCTTAAAAACATAAAAAACTCTAAAATACCTTAAAACCCAAAAAAACTCAAAAACAAAAACAAAAAAAAACCCAAAAGACCCTAAAAACCCTAAAAAATTCTAAAATCCCCCAAAACCCCTAACCCTCCCTCAAAATCTCTAAAATCCTTAGAAAAATCTAAAACCCATAAAAATCGTAAAAACACATAATATCCATGAAAACGTAGAAAAACAATAAAAACCCTGAAAAACCCCTGAAAACCATAAAACCCCTAAAAACCTTGAAAACCCCTAAAAACCCACAAAAACCTAAAAACCCACTAAAAACTCTAAAAGCCCTTTAAACCCCCTAAAGATGTTAAAAAACTCTAACAAAACTAAAAAACTCAAAAAGCCCCCCTAAAATCCCAAAAAGGCCCTAAAACCACTCAAAAACCCAAAACCCTAAAAATCTTTGAAAACAACTAAACATGCTCAAAATCACTGAAAACCCTAAAAACTAAAAAATCTAAAAAACCCCTAAAAATACATGAAAATGTAAAAAACCCTAAAACCCTTTAAAATCATAAAAAACCCTAAAAACCCTTACAACCCACTAAAAACTCTAAAAACCCTCAAAACCCCTAAAAATGTTAAAGAACTCTGAAAAACCATAAAAACCCAAAAAAAAAACTAAAAAAACCTAAAATGAAAAAGACCCTAAAAATAACGAAAAACCCTAAAAACCCTAAAAGCTCATGAAAACCCTTAAAAACCCTCAAAATCCCTAAAAAGCCAAAAACCACATTAAAACCATAAAAATCATAACACACCTAAAAATCCATGAAAACATAAAAAACACTAAAAACCCTGAAAACCCCCTCAAAACCATAAAACCCCTAAAAACGTTAAAAAATCCTAAAAACCCATAAAAAAAAATTAAACCACTAAAAGATTTAAACCCCGTTAAATCCCCTAAAAATATTAAAAAACATTAAAAACCTTAAAACCCCAAAAAAACTCAAAAAACCCCTACAAAACCCAAAAAACCCTCCAAATCTCTAAAATCATGAAAAACCCCTAAAACTATAAAAATCCTAAAACAACCCTAAAACCCATTGAAAATAATAAAACCCCTTAAAATATTAAAAACCGTAAAAACCCATAAAAACCTAAACACCCACTAAAAACTCTAAAAACACTTAAAATCCCTAAAAACGTTAAAAAAATATAAAAAACCTTAAAAAACTCAACAAAACATAAAAAACCGAATCAGATCCTAGAAACACTGAAAATCCCTAAAAACCCTAAAAACCCATAAAACCCATAAAAAACCCTAAAAAGCCTAAAAATCCTAAAAAACCCTAGAATTTCATGAAAACATAAAAAACCCTAAAACCCGAAATACCACAAAAACCTCTAAAAACTCAAAAAACCTAAATAATCCATAAAAATTTAAAAAATCACTAAAAACTCTAAAAAAACTTAAAAACCATAAAAACCCTAAAAACTCAAAAAAAACCCCTAAAACCCCAAAAAAACCAAAAAACCCTGAGAACCCCTAAAAACCCTCAAAATTCGTAAAAAACCAAAAAACAATAAAATCCTAAAAAACCCCAAAAAATATAACAAAACTTTTAAACCCCTAAAAACACTGAAAACCCCCTAAAAACAAAAAAACCCCTAAAAATATTTTTAAACCCTAAAAACTCATAAAAACCCTTAGATAACCCAAAACTCAAAAAACATTTAAAACCCTTAAAACATTAAAAACTCTAAGAAACCTTAAAAACCCTAAAAAACTCAAAAAAACCCATAAAAACCCAAAAGACCCTAAAAACCCTGAAAACACCAAAAGACCAAAAAAACCTATGAAACCCCATAAAACCCTCAAAACCCCTAAATCCATAAAAACTTAAAACCCATAAATATCCTAAAAAACCTCTAAAAATCCATGAAAACTTAAAACCCCCTAAAAACCTAGAAAAACCCCTGGAAATCATAAAAACCCCTAAAAACGTTAAAAACCCTAAAAACCCATAAAAACCCTAAAAACCCACTAGAGACTCTAAAAATCCTTTATACCCTACAAACCTTTAAAAACTGTAAAAAAACCTTAAAAACCATAAAAAAACCCAAAAACCCCTAACAACTTTAAAACCTGGAAAATCTTTCAAAATCCCTAAAAATACTAAAAACCTCTAAAGACCATAGAAATCCTAAAAAACCCCCAAAAAATCTTGAAAGCGTAAAAAACCCTGAAAATCCCCTGAAACAATAAAACCGCCTAAAACCTTAAGAAACCCTAAAAACCAAAAAAAACCTAAAACCCCTTTAAAAACTCTAAAAACACTTTAAACCCCTAAAAACATTAAAAAAGTCTAAAAAATCTTAAAACACCTAAAAAAATAAAAAAAACTCAAAAAAACCCCTAAATATTAAAAAAGACCCTAATAACAATGAAAAACCCTAAAAACTCTAAAAACACCTAAAAACCCTAAAACCCCTAAAAATCCAAAAAAAACCATAAAAATCCCCTAAAAATGTATGAAAATGTGAAAAAACCTAAAAAACCATAGAAAACCCCTAAAAACCATAAAACCCCTAAAAACTGAAAAAACCCCTAAAACCCCAAAAAACATTAAAGAAACCTAAAAAATCCAAAAAAACCCTAAAAAATAAAATAAAACCTGCAAACCCAAAAAAGACCCTAAAACCATGAAAGCCCCTAAAAACCCTAAAAACCTATAAAAAAACCTAAATAACCTCAAAATATCTAAAAACCATAAAAATCCTAAAAACCCTAAAAAATTCTAAAATCCCCCAAAACCCCTAACCCTCCCTCAAAATCATTAAAATCCTTAGAAAAATCTAAAACCCATAAAAATCGTAAAAACACATAATATCCATGAAAACGTAGAAAAACAATAAAAACCCTGAAAAACCCCTGAAAACCATAAAACACCTAAAAACCTTGAAAACCCCTAAAAACCCTCAAAAACCTAAAAACCCACTAAAAACTCTAAAAGCCCTTTAAACCCCCTAAAGATGTTAAAAAACTCTAACAAAACTAAAAAACTCAAAAAGCCCCCCTAAAATCCCAAAAAGGCCCTAAAACCACTCAAAAACCCAAAACCCTAAAAATCTTTGAAAACAACTAAACATGCTCAAAATCACTGAAAACCCTAAAAACTAAAAAATCTAAAAAACCCCTAAAAATACATGAAAATGTAAAAAACCCTAAAACCCTTTAAAATCATAAAAAACCCTAAAAACCCTTACAACCCACTAAAAACTCTAAAAACCCTCAAAACCCCTAAAAATGTTAAAGAACTCTGAAAAACCTTAAAAACCCAAAAAAAAACTAAAAAAACCTAAAATGAAAAAGACCCTAAAAATAACGAAAAACCCTAAAAACCCTAAAAGCCCATGAAAACCCTTAAAAACCCTCAAAATCCCTAAAAAGCCAAAAACCACATTAAAACCATAAAAATCATAACACACCTAAAAATCCATGAAAACATAAAAAACACTAAAAACCCTGAAAACCCCCTCAAAACCATAAAACCCCTAAAAACGTTAAAAAATCCTAAAAACCCATAAAAAAAATTAAACCACTAAAAGATTTAAACCCCGTTAAATCCCCTAAAAATATTAAAAAATATAAAAAACCTTAAAAAACTCAACAAAACATAAAAAACCGAATGAGATCCTAGAAACACTGAAAATCCCTAAAAACCCTAAAAACCCATAAAACCCATAAAAAAACCCTAAAAATCCTAAAAATCCTAAAAAACCCTAGAATTTCATGAAAACATAAAAAACCCTAAAACCCGAAATACCACAAAAACCTCTAAAAACTCAAAAAATCCTAAATAATCCATAAAAATTTAAAAAATCACTAAAAACTCTAAAAAAACTTAAAAACCATAAAAACCCTAAAAACTCAAAAAACCCCCTAAAACCCCAAAAAAACCAAAAAACCCCGAGAACCCCTAAAAACCCTCAAAATTCGTAAAAAACCAAAAAACAATAAAATCCTAAAAAACCCCAAAAAATATAACAAAACTTTTAAACCCCTAAAAACACTGAAAACCCACTAAAAACAAAAAAACCCCTAAAATTTTTTTTAAACCCTAAAAACTCATAAAAACCCTTAGATAACCCAAAACTCAAAAAACATTTAAAACCCTTAAAAACATTAAAAACTCTAAGAAACCTTAAAAACCCTAAAAAACTCAAAAAAACCCATAAAAACCAAAAAGACCCTAAAAACCCTGAAAACCCCAAAAGACCAAAAAAACCTATGAAACCCCATAAAACCCTCAAAATCCCTAAATCCATAAAAACTTAAAACCCATAAATATCCTAAAAAACCTCTAAAAATCCATGAAAACTTAAAACCCCCTAAAAACCTAGAAAAACCCCTGGAAATCATAAAAACCCCTAAAAACGTTAAAAACCCTAAAAACCCATAAAAACCCTAAAAACCCACTAGAGACTCTAAAAACCCTTTATACCCTACAAACCTTTAAAAACTCTAAAAAAACCTTAAAAACCATAAAAAACCCAAAACCCCTAAAAACCTTAAAACCTGGAAAATCTTTCAAAATCCCTAAAAATACTAAAAACCTCTAAAGACCATAGAAATCCTAAAAAACCCCCAAAAAATCTTGAAAGCGTAAAAAACCCTGAAAATCCCCTGAAACAATAAAACCGCCTAAAACCTTAAGAAACCCTAAAAACCAAAAAAAACCTAAAACCCCTTTAAAAACTCTAAAAACACTTTAAACCCCTAAAAACATTAAAAAAGTCTAAAAAATCTTAAAACACCTAAAAAAAATAAAAAAAAACTCAAAAAAACCCCCTAAATATTAAAAAAGACCCTAATAACAATGAAAAACCCTAAAAACTCTAAAAACACCTAAAAACCCTAAAACCCCTAAAAATCCAAAAAAACCATAAAAATCCCCTAAAAATGTATGAAAATGTGAAAAAACCTAAAAAACCATAGAAAACCCCTAAAAACCATAAAACCCCTAAAAACTGAAAAAAGCCCTAAAACCCCAAAAAACATTAAAGAAACCTAAAAAAACCAAAAAAACCCTAAAAAATAAAATAAAACCTGAAAACCCAAAAAAGACCCTAAAACCATGAAAGCCCCTAAAAACCCTAAAAACCTATAAAAAAACCTAAATAACCTCAAAATATCTAAAAACCATAAAAATCCTAAAACCCGTCGAAAAATCAAAGAAAACATAAAGAAACCCAACCCCCCCCCCCTGAAACCCATTAAACCCCTAAAAGCGTTAAAAAACTATAAAAACTCATAAAAATTACTAAAAAATATGAAAACCCTTAAAACCCCTAAACACATGAAACAACTCTTAAACCCTTAAAACACCTAAAAATCAAAATGAACCCTAAAACCCACAAAGGACCCTAAAAACACTAAAAATCCCTAAAAACCCTAAAAACTAAGCAATCCTAAAAAACCACTAAAAATCCATGAAACTTAAAAAACCCCAAAAACCCTGAAAAGCATTTAAAACCATAAACCCCCATAAAAACCTTAAAACACCTAAAAACCCATAAAAATCCTAAAACCATTAAAAACTCTAAAACCCTTAAAAATGTTAAAAAAAACTCTAAAAACCATAAACGCCCTCAAAAACTCAAAAATACCCAAAAAAACCAAAAAGACCCTAAAACCTGGAAAAACCCTCGAAATCCCTGAAAACCACTAAAAACCTAAAAAACCATAAAAATCCTCAAAAACCCCTAAAAATCAATAAAAACATAAAAAAACCCTAAAAATGCTCCTAAAAACCATAAAACCCCTAAAAACATTAAAAAATCATTAGTACCCATAAAACACTAAAACTTAACTAAAAACTCTCAAAACCCTTTAAACCCCTAAAACGCTAAAAAAAATCTAAAAATAGATTAAAACCCCAAAAACTAAAAAAAAGAAAACAAAAACCAAAAAGACCCTAAAACCCTGAAAAACACATAAACACCTGAAAAACTATAGAAACCCTTAGAATCCATAAAACCCCTAAAATCCCGAAAAACCATAAAAATCCTAAAAAAACCTCTAAGAATCCATGAAAACGTAAAGAGGCCTAAAAACCCTAAAATCCCCCTGAAAAACAAAAAAAAACCCAAAAGCCTTAAAAACCCTAAAAACCCATGAAAATCCTAAAAACCACTACAAACTCTAAAAACCCTTTAAACCCCTAAAAATGTTAAACAACTCTAAAATAACTTAAAACCCCTAAAAAACACAACCCCCCCCCCTAAAAACCCAAAACGACCCTAAAAACCTTGAAAACCCTAAAATCCCCAGAAAACCTCCAAAACCCCTCAAAATCCCTAAAACCCCTAAAAACCCTAAAACCATAAAAGTCCTAAAACTCCTAAAAATCCATTAAAATATAAAAACACTAAAAACCCTGAAAACCCCCTGAAAACCATAAAAACACAAAAAAACTTAAAAAACCCTAAAAACCCTAAAAAACCACTGAAAACTCCAAACCCCCGTTAAAGCCATAAAAATGTTAAAAGACTCTAAAAACCTTGAAAACCCTTAAAACATAAAAAAACCTAAAAATTCAAAAGACACTAAAAACCTTAAAATGCATAAAAATCCTTAAAACCCTAAAAAACACTAAAACCCCCCAAAATCTTTAAAAACCTTAAAAACCCATAAAAACCATAGAAATCCTAAAAAACCCCAAAAATCCAGGAAAACGTAAAAAACGCTAAATACCCTAAAAACCCTAAAAACCATACAAATCCCTAAAAAACTTAAAATACCCTAAAACCCCCTAAAGAGTCTAAAAAACCAATTATAAAACCGAAAAACCTTAAAACCCCTAAAAAATTCAAAAAAAACCTAAAAATCCAAAAACACACTAAAACCCTAAAAAACTCTAAAAACCTAAAAATCCCTAAAAACCCTTAAAAACCCAAAAAACCAGAAATTTCCTAAAAAACCCCTAAAAATCCAAGAAAACATAAAAATACTAAAAACACTGAAAAAGCCTTGAAAACCCTAAAAACCTTAAAAAACCCCTAAAAACCCAAAAAAATCCAAAAAAACACTAAAAAACACTAAAACCTATAAAAACCATAAAAACCAATAAAATGTTAAAAAACTCTAATAAACCTTTAAAACCCTAAAAAACTCAAAAAAACCCTAAAAAATCCTAAAAGTCCCTGAAACACACAAAACCCTAAACCCCATAAAAATCCAAAAAACCCTAAAAATCCATGAAAACTTAAAAAACCCTCAAAACCCTGAAAACCCCTTAAAACAATAAAAACCTTAAAAACCATAAAACCCCTAAAAACATTAAAAAACTCTAAAAAATATAAAAACCCTAAAGAACTCAAAAATACCCTACAACACCAAAAGAGCAAAAAAAACCCTGAAAAAACCTAAAAACCCCCCAAATCCCTAAAAACCCTAAAAACCCTCAAAATCCCAAAAAACCGTAAAAATACAAAAAATCATAAAACCCCCTAAAAATCCATGAAAACATAACAAACCCTAAAAACTCCCTTAAAACCAAAAAACCCCTAAAAACCTTAAAACACCCTAAAAACCCATAAAACCCTATAAAACTCAAGAAACTCTAAAAATATGTAAAACCCCAAAAAACAATAAAAACAATAAAAGACATTAAAACCCCAAAGAACTAAAAAAAACCATAAAAACCCTTAAAAACCTTAAAACCCCTAAAAATCCCATAAAACACTAAAAAGCCTTAACACACCAAAAAACATTAAAAAGATCAAAAAAACCCTAAAAACAAAAAACGACCAAAAAAATCCCCGAAAAACCGTAAAAACTATAGAAATCCTAAAAATTCACTAAAAATCTATCAAAACGTAAAAAACCCTAAATACGATGAAAACCCCCTGAAAAATATAAAAACCACTAAAAACCTTAAAAAACCCTAAAAACTCATAAAACCCCAAAAATGTTAAAAAAATATTAAAAACCAAAAAACCCTAAAAACTCCAAGAAACCCTAAAAACCCAAAAGACCCTAAAAACCATAAAAACCACATAAAACGCCAAAAAGTTATCAAAATCCCTAAAATTCCTAATAACCCTAAAAACCATAAAAATCCTAAAAACCCTAAAAACTCCATGAAAACATAAAAAACTCTGAAAACCCTTGAAAACCCTAAAAACCCCTAAAAACCTAAAAATAAATCTAAAAACCAATAAAATCCCTAAAAAACCAATAAAAACTATAAAAACCCTTGAGACCCCTAAAAATGTTAAAATACTCTAAAAACCTTGAAAACCCTAAAAACTCAAAAAAATCCCTAAAAACAAAAAAGATCCTAAAAAACTTGAAAGCCCCTAAAAACCCTAAACACCCCTGAAAGCGCTAAAAACTCTCAAAATACCTAAAACCCTAAAACCCTAAAAATCATTAAAATCCTAAAAACCAACTAAAAATCCATGAAAATGTAAAAAACCGTAACCCTAAAAAACCACTGAAAACCATAAAACACCTAAAAACCCTAAAAACCCTAAAACCCCTTAAAAACCCTAAAAACCACTAAAACTCCAAAAAACCCTTAAATCCCCTAAAAAATTAGAAAACTCTTAAAAACCATAAAACCCCTAAAATCTTAAAAAACCCCTTAAAATAAAAAAGGACCCTAAAAACCCTAAAACCTCAGAAAAACCCTAAAAACCCTTAAAATTCCTAAACACCCAAAAAACCCCAAAAAACCATAAAAATCTTATAAAACCCCTAAAAACTAAGAAAATGTAAAAACCCTTGAAAACCCTTAAAACTGTAAAAACCCTTGAAAACCTTAAAACCCCATAAAACCCAAAAAACCCAAAAAAAAACTCCAAAAACCTTTAAAACACATAAAAATGTAAAAAACTCTAAAAAACTTAAACCCTAACAAACTAAAACAAAACCCTAAAAACCCAAAAGACACTAAAACCCCTGAAAAATCCAAAAAACCAAAAAAAACCCTAAAAAAACTAAAAACCCGCAAAATCACTAAAAATCATAAAAAACATAAAAACCCCAAAAAATCAATAAAAAAATTAGACCTCCTAAAACCTATGAAAAACATAAAAACCCCTAAAATCCATAAAAATCCCTAAAACCCTTAAAACACCTAAAAATGTAAAAAAAAACTCTAAAAAACTTGAAACCCTAAAAAACTAAAACAAAACCCTAAAAATCCAAAAGACACTAAAACCCCAGAAAAATCCTAAAAACCACTAAAAACAATAAAAACCCGAAAAATCACTAAAAATCCTAAAAATCAAAGAAAAACCCTAAAAATCCATGAAAAAATTAAACCACCTAAAACCTCTGAAAAATATAAAAACCCCTAAAATCCATAAAAAACCCCTAAAACCCATAAAAACCCACTAAGAACTCTAAACCCACTTTAAAACCTTAAAAATGTTAAAAAAACTTACAACCCTAAAACCCCTGAAAATCCCTAAAACACCTCAAAATCCTAAAAATAATAAAAACTACAAAAAATCTTGAAATTTTAAAAATATCTAAAATCATTGAAAACCCCCTAAAAACCATAAAAATTCATAAAAACATATAAAACCCCTAAAAACAACTAAAAACTCTAAAAACTATTGAAACCTCTAAAATGTTAAAAAACTTCAAAAAACCATAAAACCCTTAAACTCAAAAAAACCCCAACAAACCCTAAAAACCCTAAAAATGCCTAAAAATAATAAAAACCTCTAAAAAAGCCTAAAAACCCTCAAAATCCCTAAAAATCTTGAAGAACCATAAATCTTATAAAAATCATAAAACCCCCCAAAAGAATCCACGAAAACAAAAAAAATCCTAAAAACCCCAAAATGCTCTGAAAATCATAAAAACTCCTAAAAACATTGAAAAACCTAAAAACCCATAAAAACTCTAAAAAATACTAAAACACCAAAAAAAAACGTTAAAATGCCTAAAAATGTTAAAAACTCTAAAGACCATTAAAATCCCAAAAAAAGTTTTTAGGGAGTTTATGGATTTTTTTTGTTTTTTAACTTTTTAGGGGTTTTAAGGGTTTTTAGATTTTTAGTGGGTTTTTAGGGTTTTAGGTGTTTAAAAGTTTTCAGGGGTTTTTAGGGGTTTTAGGGTTTTTATGTATTCATATATTTTTTTGGTTTTTTAAGATTTTCAAGGGTCTTTTTGGGATTTTATAGTTTTTGAGTTTTTAGTGTTTTTAAGGTTTTTTATGGTTTTTTAGAGGTTTGTGATATTTTTAAGGGTTTTAAGGGTTTTTATAGTTATTAATGTTTTTTAGGTTTTTTATGGGGTTTTGGGGGTTTTATGTTTTTATGGATTTTTAGGGTTTTTAATATTTTTATGGTTTTTAGGGTTTTTAGGGATTTTAAGGGGTTTTCAGGGTTTTTTAGGGTTTCCTATTTTTTCTGGGGTTTTAGGTTCTTTTGGGTTTATAGGGTTTTTTGAGTTTTTTAGGCTTTTTAATGTTTTTAGAGTTTTTTTTATCATTTTTAGGGGTTTAACGGTTTTTAGTGTTTTTAGTGGGTTTTATGTTTTTATGGGGTTTTAGAGGGTTTTAAGGTATGTAGGGGTTTTATGGTTTTTAGGGGTTTTCAGGGTTTTAGTGATTTTTACGTCTTCATGTGTTTTTATGTGTTTTTTTGATTTTTATCTATTTTAATGTTTTTTTGGTTTTTAGGGATTTTGAAGGTTTGTATGGTTTTTGAGGAGTTTTTAGGATCTTTTAGGATTTTTGGGATTTTTTTGAGTTGTTTATGGGTTTTAAGGTTTTTAGAGATTTTTAATGTTTTATGGGGTTTTTATAGTTTTTAGTGTTTATAGTAGTTTTTTGGGGTTTTTATTGGTCCTTATGGTTTTTTATGGTTTTAGGGGGTTTTAGGGTTTTTAGGATTTATTTATGGTTTTTAAGGATTTTGAGAGTTTAAGAGGTTTTAGGGGTTTAGAGGTTTTAGGGTTTTTTCAAGGTTTTCGGGGTCTTTTGGGTTTTTTGGGTATTTTTGAGTTTTTTAGGTTTTTAAGGTTTTTTATGGTTTTTAACATTTTTAAGGATTTTAATGGTTTTTAGAGATTTTAGTGGTTTTTAGGGTTTTTTTGGGTTTTGGGGGGTTTTCAAGGTTTTAGGGGGTTTTAGGGGTTTTAGGGGGTTTTGAGAGTTTTGAGGGTTTTTCAGAGGTTTTAGGGTCTTATTGAATTTTTAGGATTTTTTGGTTTTTTAAAGTTTTTTAACATTTTTAGGGGGTTTAAGGGTTTTTAGTGTTTTCAATGGATTTTAAGGGTATTATGGGTTTTTAGGTTTTCTAAGTTTTTTAGCGTTTTTATGTTTATCATGGGTTTTTTTATTGTTTTTAGTTTTTTTTACATTTTCATGGATTTTTATGGGTTTTTTAGGATTCTTCTGTTTTTAGGGTTCTTAGAGTTTTTGGGGATTCTAAAGGTTTTTAGGGTTTTTTAGGGGTTTTAAAGGTGTTTAGGGTCCTTCTAGGTTTCTAAGGTTTTTTCTATTTTTTAGGTCTGCTAAGGTTTTTTAGAGTTTTTTTTAACATTTTTAGGGTATGAAGGGTTTTGAGAGTTTTATTGGTTTTTAGGGTTTTTAACGTCTTCGTAGATTTTTAGGGGGGTTTTAGGATTTTTTTTGTTTTTAGGATTTTTTTTGTTTTTAGGGATTTTTGGGGTTTTCAGGGGTTTCTGTGGGTTTTCATGGCTTTTGGGGTCTTTTTGGGGTTTTAGGGTTTTTTTGGAGTTTTTTAGGGTTTTTACGGTTTTCTAACGTTTTTTTAACTTTTTAGGGGTTTTAAGGGTTTTTGTAGTTTTAGTGGGTTTATGGTTTTTAACGGTTTTTTGGGGGTTTTATGGTTTTAGGGGGTTTTCAGGGTTTTAGGGTTCTTTACATTTTCATGTATTTTTAGAGGTGTTTTATGTTTTTTATGGTTTTTAGGGTTTTTAAGGATTTTTAGGTTTTTTAGGATTTTTAGGTGTTTTGGGGTTTTTTGGGTTTTCAGAGTTTTTAGGGTCTTTTTTTGGTTATTTGGGTTTTTTCTTGAGTTTTTAGGGTTTTAAAGGTTTTTTAGAGTTTTTTTAACATTTTTTGGGGTTTTAGAAATCTCTAAAAAACCTTGAAACCCTAAAAAACTCAAAAAAACCCTAAAACCCCAAAAAGACTCTAAAAACTCTAAAAACACTAAAAACACTAAAAAACCCATTTAAACCCCTTTAAACCCTCAAAATTCCAAAAAAACCATAAAAACCATAAAAATCCTAAAAATCCCTAAAAATCCCTAAAAACCCTAAGAACCCCCTAAAAACCAAAAAAACCCATAAAATCATTAAAAATCCATAAAAACCCTAAGACAACTAAAAACTCTAAAAACATTTATAACCCCTAAAAGCATTCTTTTTAAAACAAACAGAGACATGAATTGGTCACATAAAACCCCTAAAAACATTAATATCTCAACAAAACCTTAAAAACCCTAAAAAACTAAAAAAAAAACTAAAAACCCAAAAGACCCTAAAAACCCTAAAAACCCTAAAAACCTTAAACCACCCCTGAAAACCCCTAAGACCATAAAAATATCTAAAACCCTAAAAACTCTAAAAATCCTAAAAAACCTCTAAAATATCATGAAAATGTAAAAATCCCTAAAAACCCAGAAAAACCCTCGAAAACCATAAAAACCCCTAAAAACCTAAAACCCCTAAAAACCCATAGAAACCCTAACTGCCCACTAGAGACTCTAAAAACCCTTTAAACCCCTAAAACCTTAAAAAACTATAAAAACCCTTAAAACTATAAAAAAACTCAAAAAAACCTAAACACCAAAAAAGACCGTAAAAACCCTGAAAACCCTAAAAACCCTAAAACCCTCAAAATCCATAAAAACACTAAAAAACCATAAAAACCAAAAAAACACTAAGAAACCCCTAAAAATTCCTGAAAACGTAAAAAACACTAAAAACCTTAAAAAACCCCTGAAAACGTAAAACCCCCTAAAAACCTTAAGAAACCATAAAAACCCATAAAAACCCAAAAACCCACTAAAAATTTTAAAAATCCTTTAAAGACCTAGAAACATTAAAAAATTCTAAAAAATATAAAAACCCCTAAAAAATCAAAAAAACCCAAAAAATGAAAAAGGCCATAATAACAATAGAAACCCGAAAACCCCTCAAAATACCTAAAAACCCTAAGAAATCTATAAACCAAAAAAACCTAAAAATCCCCAAAAAATCAAAGAAAATGTAAAAAACCCTATAAACCATGAGAAACCCCGGAAAACCATAAAAACCGCTAAAAAACATAAAAAACCCTAAAAACTTATAAATACTCTAAAACCAGTAAAAACTATAAAAACCGTTAAAAAACCCATAAACACATCAAAAAACTCTAAAAACCTTAAAATCCCTAAAAAAATAAAATAGAACCTTAAAAAAACAAAAAAGACCCTAAAACCCTGAAAAACCCTAAAAATCCTAAAAACACCTAAAAAACCCTACAAACCCTTAAATACCCTAAAATCCCTAAAAACCCTAAAAAACATAGAAATCCTAAAAACCACAAAAAATCCATAAAAACATAAAAAAACCTAAATCCTTGAAAACCATAAACCCTCCTAAATACCTTAAAACCCCTAAAAACCCAAAAATCCCAAAAAACTATAAAAAAATCTAAAATCCCTTTAAACCCTTAAAAATTCTAAAAAACCTTTAAAACCCAAAAAACTCAAAAAAACACCTAAAATCCCAAAAGACCATAATAACCCTCAAAATTCCTAAAAATCCTAAAAAACCCAAAAAACCCCTAAAAATCCTTAAGACCCCTAAAATTTAATGAAAACATAAAAAAACATGAAAACCTTGAAACCCCCTGAAAACCAAAAAACCCCTAAAACATTAAAAAACCATAAAACCCCATAAAACACTAAAAATTGAATATATATATATATATATGAAAACCCATAAAACCCATAAAAACGTTAAAAAATTCTAAAAAACCTTTTCGGCCAATGCTCCCTTGGGTTTTGATGGGTGGGTGGGTGGTTGTGTGGTGGCTGGATGGGGGTGTGTTGAGTTGTGTGCGTGATGTGTGTGTCTGGTGGTGTTAGTGTGTTTGTGTTCTTCTTAGAGGTTTGGCGGTTCTGTTGCTGACTAGGTGCTGCTGGTCGGGTTGAGGCTTCCCTCGTCTCTCGTTGGAGCTGGGTTAGCTCTTTATGATTATAGTTGTTGATGCGGTCAGATGTTGTTCTGTGTAACTCGTGGCACTCCTTCCTTGATTTTGTTGCTGGTGCTTGTGTTTGGTGATTCCTTGATGCATCTCATGGTGTCAATGTGCCCCTGCTTCTTAGTGTTGTTGTTGCTCAGTGGTTGAGGCACTGGTTTGATACGGTGTCCTCATCCTCTGGTTTCCAGGGCTATTGTTGGGATTGTATGTTGGAGCTTCTTCAGCTTTAGTCCACTGCACATGTGGATGGTTTGACGGGATGGGTTAGTCGTTCGTTGGTGGTTTGACAAGGCTGATTTCATTATTCTTTGCTTTCTTTTTTCCTTTGTATTCTTTTCGTTTCTGCTGTTGTTGGCCCCTGGGCCACTTGTTTTCACCTATGGGTGATCTTTGTACTTCAATTCATCTTTATTTTTATACTACTCACTATTTTCCTTGTAAAAAAAACTCTAAAAAACCTTTAAAACCCTAAAAAAAAACCTAAAAGACCCTAAAGACCCTGAAAAAATCTAAAAACCTAAACCCCCTAAAAATCCCTATAAACCCTCAATATACAAAAACCCCAAAAAAACCCTGAAAACCATAAAAATCTGAAAAAACCCCTAAAAATCCATGAAAACGTAAAAAAGACTAAAAACCCTAAAACTCCCTAAAAACCATAAAAGCCCTAAAAACAATGAAAAACCTTAAAAATCCATAAAAACTATAAAAACCACTACAAACTCTAAAAACCCTTAAAACCCCTAAAAACATTAAAAAACTCTAAAATACCTTAAAACCCCTTAAAAACTCAGAAAACCTCTAAAATCGCAAAAAGAACCTAAAAACCCTGAAAAAACAGAAAACCCTAAAAACCCCTAAAAACCCTAAAGACCCTCAAAATCCCTAAAAACCATAAAAGTCCTAAAAACCCTAAAAAGACATCCAAATGTAAAAAACATTAAAACCCTAAAAAACCCCTGAAAACCATAAAACCCCAAAAAACATTAAAAACCCTAGAACGCCTAAAACCCAATGAAGCCTCTAAAACCCTTTAAACCCCCAAAAACGTTAAAAATCTCAAAAAACATTAAAAAACCTAAAAACCTCAAAAAAAACCTCAAAAGACCTTTAAAACCTTCAAAACGCCTAAAAATCCTAAAAACCCTAAAAAACCCAAAACCCCCCAAATTCTATAAAAACCTTAAAAAACCCAAAAAACTATAAAAATCCTAAAACCCCCTGAAAATCCATGAAAACCTAAAAAACACTAAAAACACTAAAAACCACGGAAAAGCATTAAAACCCTTAAAAACAATAAAAAAACTAAAACACCCTAAAAATTCTAAAAAACCAATAATAAATCTATAAACCCTCAAAACCCCTAAAAACATTAAAAAACTCTAAAACAATAAAAAACTCAAAAAAAAAAACTAAAAACCCAAAAAAAACCCTAAACCCCTAAAAACCCTAAAAACCCTCAAAATCCCTAAAACCCCTAAAAACATAAAATTCCAAAAAAAACCCCTAAAAATCCAAGAAAAATTAAAAAACATTAAAACCCCTGAAAAACCCCTGAAAACAACAAGAACCCCTAAAATCCGAATAAAAACAAAAAACCACTAAAACCACTAAATACCCTTAAAATAAATAAAAACATTAAAAAATTCTAACAAACCATAAAAATCCTAAAAAATCAAGAAAACCCAAAAGGACCCACAAAACCCTGAAAATCCTAAAAACCCATGAAACTCCATAAAACAATAAAAATCCAAAAAAACCCTAAAAATCCATGAAAATGTAAAAAAACCTCAAAACCCTAAAAACCCCTTAAAACCATAAAAACCATAAAAACCTTAAAAACCCTAAATCCCTATAAAAACCCTAAAAACCAATTAAAACTCTAAAACCCTCAAAACCTCTAAAACTCTTAAAAACTTTAAAAAACTCTAAAAAACCTTAAAACCCTAAAAAACTAAACAAACTATAAAAACCCAAAAAATAACCTAAAAACCTAAAAACTCCTAAAACCCCTAAAAATTCATAAAAACCCTCAAAATCCAAAAAACCCGTAAGGATCCTAAAAATCATAAAAAACCCCTAAAAATACATAAAAACGTAAAAACCCCTCAAAACCCTGAAAACCCCCTTAAAACCATAAAACCCCTAAAAACCATAAAACACTCTAAAAAACCATAAAAAACCCTAAAAAACCTCAAGAAACTCTTAAAATACTTAAAACAGTTAAAAAAATAAAAACTATAAAAAACCTTAAAACCCCTAAAAACTCAAAAAAAACCCATAAAACCCTCAAAAGACCCTAATACCATGAAAACCCCTAAAAACCTAAAAACCCATTAAAATCCTAAAAAACCCCTAAGAATCCATGAAAAAGTAAAAACCCTTAAAAACCCTGAAAACCATAAAAACAATTAAAACCCCTGAAAAACCCTGAAAACTATGAAAACCCCAAAAAACCCTAAAAAACCTCTAAAACTCTAAAACCCCTCAAAACCGTTAAAAATGTTAAAAACTCTATAAAACCATAAAAACACAAAAAACTCAAGAAAAACCTAAAAACCCAAAAAGACAATTATATCCCTCAAAAACCCTAAAACCCCTGAAAAAACTAAAACCCCTAAAAACCATAAAAAACCCTAAAAACCGAAAAAGCATAAAAATCCAAAAAAACACCTAAAAATACATGAAAATGTAAAAAACCCTAAAAACCCTGAAAAACCCCTCAAAACCATAAAACCCCTAAAAACCTTAAAACCCCCCGTAAAACGCACAAAAAACTCAAAAACCCATTTAAACCCCTAAAAATGTTAAAAAACTCTAAAAATATTTAAAAACCCTAACAAACTAAAAAAACCCCTAAAATCCCAGAAGGACCCTAAAAACCCCGAAAACCATTAAAACCCTACAAACACTAAAACAATAAATATCATTAAAAACCCTATAAAAATTTGAAAATATGTAAAACCCTAAAAACCCTGAAAAATCCCTGAAAATCATAAAAACCTAAAAACCACTAAAAAAACTAAAAAATATTAAACCCCCAAAAACTTTCAAAAACTCTAAAAAACCTAAAAACACTAAAAAAACTCAAAAAAAATCACTGAAAACCCAAAAAGGTCCTAAAAACACTGAAAACCCCTAAACCTCTAAAAAACCCAAAAAACCTCAAAATCCCTAAAAACCCTAAAAACCATAAAGATCCTAAAAAACCCCTAAAAATCCAGGAAAATTTAAAAACCCTAAAAACCATGAAAAAACCCAAAAAACTATAAAAACCTTTAAAAAACCTAAAAACTCGAAAACACACTAAAAACAATAAAAACCCTTTAAACCCCCAAAAATGTAAAAAAATTCTAAAAACCTTAAAACCATAAAAAACTAAAAAAGACCTTAGAAAACTAAAAAAACCCTAAAAACCCAGAAAAAACCTAAAAAACTTTAAAACCCCTGAAAAAACCTTAAAACCCTCAAAATCCCTAAAAAATCAAAAACCCCCAAAAAACTAGAAAAATCCAAAAAACCCCTAAAAATCTATGAAAACGTAAAAAACCTTGAACTACCCCTCAAATCATTAAAACCCTAAAACCCATAATACCACTAAAAACTTTAAAAACCTTTAAACCCCTAAAAATGTTAAAACGCTCTAAAAAATCTAAAAAACCAAAAAAAACTCAAAAAACCCTAAAAACCCAAATAAACCTAAAAACACTGAAAACCCCTAAAAATCCTAAAACCCCTGAAAATCCTAACCCACACATAAAAATCCTAAAACCCCCCTAAAATTCCATGAAAATGTAAAAAACCATAAAAACTATGAAAAACCCCTGAAATCCATCAAACCCCTAAAAACCTTAAATACCCTAAAAACCCATAAATACCCTAAAAACCCACTAAAAACTCTAAAAACCCTTAGAAACCCTAAAAATGATAAAAAACACTCTGAAAAACCTTAAAACCCTTCGAACCCTAAAAATCTGTAAAAACCTTAAAAATCCTAAAAAACCCATAAAAATCCACGCAAACTTAAAAAACCCTAAAAACGCTTAAAAACCCCTAAAAACCACAAACCCCTAAAATCCTTAAAAACCCTAAAAACCCATAAAAACCCAAAAAAATCCACTAAAAACACTAAAAACCCTTAAACCCCTAAAAACATTATAAAACTCTAAAAAACCTTAAAACCCTTAAAAACTAAAAAAGACCCTAAAACCCCAAAAGACCCTAAAAACCCTAAAAACCCCAAAAATCCTTGAAAATCCTTAAAACCCCTCAAAATATATAAAAACCATAAAAATCCTAAAAAAATCTAAAATTCCATGAAAACATAAAAAACACTAAAAACCTTGAAAAAACCCTAAAACCCTAAAACCCCTAAAAACATTAAAAAAACATAAAAACCCATAAAACACTAAATATTGAAAAAAATATATAAAAACCCTTCAAACCCATAAAAACGTTAAAAAATTCTAAAAAACCTTTCCGGCCAATGCTCCCTTGGGTTTTGATGGGTGGGAGGGTGGGTGGGTGGTGGATGGGTGGGGGTGTGTTGAGTTGTGTGCATGATGCGTGTGTCTGGTGGTGTGAGTGTGTTCATGTTTTTCTTAGAGGTTTGGCAGTTCTATTGCTGACCGGATGCTGCTGGTCGGGTTGAGGCTTCCCTCGTCTCTCATTGGAGATGGGTTTGCTCTTGTCGATTGTAGTTGTTGATGCAGTCAGATGTTGTTATGTGTAGCTCGTGTCACTCATTCCTTGTTGTTGTTGCTGGTGCTTGTGTTTGGCGATTGCTTGATGCATCTCATGGTGTCAATGTGCCCATGCTTCTTGGTGTTGTTGCTACTCAGTGGTTGAGGTACTGGTTTGATACGGTAGCCTCATCCTCTGGTTTTCAGGGCTATTTTTGGGATTGTATGCTGGAGCTTCTTCAGCTTTCATCCACTGTGCATGTGGATGGTTTAACAGGATGAGTTTGTTGTTCCTTCGTGGTTTGATAGGGCTGATTTCATTATTCTTTGATTTATTTTTTCCATAGTATTCTTTTCGTTTCTGCTGTTGTTGGCCCCTGGGCCACTTGTTTTCACATATGGGTGATCTCTGTACTTCAATTCCTCTTTCTTTTTATACTACTCACTATTTTCCTTACAAAAAAACTCTAAAAAACATTTAAAACCCTAAAAAACACAAAAGAAAAAAAACCTAAAAGACCTTAAAGATCCTGAAAAAAACTAAAAACCTAAAAACCTCTAAAAAACCCTATAAATCCTCAATATATATAAACCCCTAAAAACCCTCAAAACCATAAAAATCCTAAAAAACCCCTAAAAATTCATGAAAACGTAAAAAATACTAAAAACCCTAAAACTCCCTAAAAACCATAAAACCCCTAAAAACCATGAAAAACCTTAAAATCCATAAAATCCCTATAAACCACTACAAACTCTAAAAACCCTTAAAACCCCTAAAAATATTAAAAAACTCTAAAATACCTTAAAAACCCTTAAAAACTCAAAAAACCCCTAAAATCCCAAAAAGACTCTAAAACCCCTGAAAAAACTAAAAACCATAAAACCCCTAAAAACCCTAAAGACCCTCAAAATCCCTAAAAACCATAAAAGTCATAAAAACCCTAAAAATCCATCCAAATGTAAACTACATTAAAAACCTAAAAACCCCCTGAAAACCATAAAAAACCCAAAAAATATTTAAAACCCTAAAAACCCTACAACCCAATGAATCCTCTAAAAACCCTTTAAACCCCTAAAAATATTAAAAAGCTCTAAAAACCTTAAAAAACCTAAAAACCTCAAAAAAACAATAAAAACTCAAAAGACCCTTAAAACCTTCAAAATGCCTAAAAATCCTAATAACCCTAAAAAACCCTAAACCCCCCAAATTCTATGAAAACCATAAAAAACCCAAACAACTATAAAAATCTTAAAAACCCCCGGAAATTCCATGAAAACGTAAAAACACTAAAAACCCTAAAAAACCACTGAAAACCATTAAAACCCTTAAAAATAATAAAAAAAACCAAAAACCCCTAAAAATTCTAAAAAACCAACAATAAATCTAAAAACCCTCAAAACCCCTAAAAACATTAAAAAACTCTAAAACACTAAAAAACTCAAAAAAAAAACTAAAAACCCAAAAAAACCCTAAACCCTAAAAAAACCATAAAAACCCTCAAAATCCCTAAAACCACTAAAAAATTAAAATTCTAAAAAACCGCCAATAAAAATCCAAGAAAACTAAAAAAACGTTAAAACCCCCTGAAAACCACAAGAACCCCTAAAATTCCAAAAAACCCAAAAAACCACTAAAACCACCAAATACCCTTAAAATAAAAAAAACGTTAAAAAACTCTAACAAACTATAAAAACCCTAAAAAAATCAAAAAAACCCAAAAGGACCCTCAAAACCCTGAAAATCCTAAAAACCCCTAGAATACCCAAAAAAACCATAAAAATCCAAAAATACCCCGAAAAATCCATGAAAATGTACAAAACTCTCAAAACCCTAAAAACCCCTTAAAACCATAAAAACCCTAAAAAACATAAAAACCCTAAATCCCTATAAAAACCCTAAACCCCAATAAAACTCTAAAACCCTTAAAACCTATAAAGAAAGTAGGGATCTTCATATACCATCTCGCCTGCTCTATGCTGATGATATCATTATTTTTGGGGAGGCAAACCGTACAACACTTATTTCAATAAAGAAGCTCTTCCGGCATTATGAGGAGGTAGCAAGACAATCTATTAGCTGGAGAAAATCATTCATCATCTTTGGCAAAGGAATCTCCAATGTTAGGCAGATACGATATGCCCATCTTATGGGTGTGAAGAGGAGTTCATTGCCATTTACATACCTCGGGATTCCTCTCATTTGGGGTAAGCTGAGATGTTCTCACTTTGAATCGATTGCGGCAAGAGCCATCAACCAACTTGCCAGGTGGAAAGGGAAATCTCTGTCATAAGAAGGAAGGGTTTGGTATTAATTCCCATGTTGGTGCATGCCTTCTCGATTTATAGGTGGTTGGTCAGTTTGCTTAAGAAAATGCAAGAGAAATTCAGAAACTTCATGTGGACGGGATGCATCAATGAAAGGAAGCTTGTCACAGTGGCCTGGAAAAAGTGTACTAAAACAATTGACATGGGAGGCCTTGGTATCAAGGACTTGAGGAAGTTCAATGAGTCACTCCTGGGTAACTTTGTCTGGAATCTGATCAATTCTAGAAATGAGGGTATGGATTTCCTCAATGATCGGTTTGTTTGCAGGTTGATGAATGAATCTGTTGGTTATTCTCTCTCTTCGGTTTGGCCCTCCATCAAGAAAACATACCATGATATTATCTCAAATAAAAGGTGGACTGTCTCGAAGAAATCCAGCCTGAACTGTTGGACTAGTACATGGTTGGACACTCCGCTAAATACAATACTTCAGCCGCCGAACAACATGAAGAATTTGCAAATTTCTGAGTTTTTGCAGAATTTTGACGACATGGCTGGCATGCTTCCGAGCATGATCGCCATGGAAATAAAGAGATATAAATTTTTCAATGTTGATGCTTTAGTGTGGAAACCTAATCTGTGTGTGGTCTTCTTGATACCAAAGGGTTATATCGACACAAATGTGAGCATAACTCCTCTGTTCCAGCGTGGCTTTCCAAATTTAGGAAGATGTTTATTCCTCCTTCAAGGAAGATTTTCTTATGGAAAATATGGATAGGAAGACTGCCTCTACATGGGGCGCTAAAACTGGCTGGATGGCAGATTTTTTTAGGCTGTAACATTTGCTTGCGGGCGGAGGAAACTAGTAATCATCTTTTCATACACTGCAGTATGGATTCTGAGTTATGGCTTTATATTCAGGATGTCTTTGGAATTCATCTTAATTTGAGTAGGTAACGGGAGCTGGTGAATCTTCTCAGTGCGGTAACCGAGGTCGGCCTAAGCTCACAGCTTTACAATCTTCTCCTAGCAGCGGTGGCGGCACTGCTCTCCTATGTTTGGTTTGCCAGAAATGTGGTGGCACATCGGAATAATGATTTGAATGACTTCCTGGTCCTGCGCAGAATTGGAATTCCAAGAAGATGCAGAAAACCGAGGATGCTGAAATTTATTAGGTGGATCCCTCTGATAGCGGGCTTTATCAAGGTCAATGTTGATGGCGCTGCCATGGATGCGCTAGGTCCTTCAGGACGTGGCGGGGTTTTTCGTACCTCTTGGGGCTTTGTCAAAGGATGATTTTACCACTTCCTTGGGAGCGGTACCGCGTATGAGGCAGAACTTTGGGCCATCATAAAGGCGATTCAATATGCAACCCATTTCAGATGGAATAAGCTCTGGATTGAATCTGATTCATCATTGGCGGTGGAGGCCTTCGGGAAGCAGTCATGACTTGTACCATGGAGACTTCTCCAACACTGGATCGAGTGCCTCGATGCTGCCAAGACTCTAACCCTACGCATCTCACATGTATATAGGGAGGTAAACTAGGTTGCGGATGCACTTTCCAAGAGATCGATTGACGAAGGGACTTCAGTATGGTCTTTCAAGACTCCAGACTTCTGTTTGTCTTCAGTTGACTCAGACATGAAGGGGACGACCCACACTAGGATATGCAAGCCTCTTTGTAATGCTTTGTACTTTACTTTTTATGTTCTTTAATAAATCATGGGATCAACTTTGTCTAATCCCACACCTTTTCTGCCCTAAAAACATTAAAAAACTCTAAAAACCCTTAAAACCCTAAAACCCTAAAACCCCTAAAATTCATAAAAACCCTCAAAATCCAAAAAACCCCTAAGAATCCTAAAAATCATAAAAACCCCTCAAAACCCTGAAAACCCACTTAAAACTATAAAACCCCTAAAAACCGTAAAACACACTAAAACCCATAAAAACCCTAAAAAACCTCAAGAAACTCTTAAAATACTTAAAACCCTTAAAAAAATAAAAACTATAAAAAACCTTAAAACCCCTAAAAGCTCAAAAAAAACCATAAAACCCTCAAAAGACCCTAATACCATGAAAACCCCCTAAAACCCCTCAAAATCCCTAAAACCCCTAAAAAACCAAAAAACCCATTAAAATCCTAAAAAACCCCCTAAAAACCCTAAAAACCATAAAAACCATTAAAAACCCTAAAAACCCCTGAAAACCATGAAAACCAGTAAAAACATTCAAAAACACTAAAAACCCTAAAAAACCTCTAAAAACTCTAAAAACCAGCAAAACCCCTAAAAATGTTAAAAACTCTATAAAACCTTAAAAACAAAATAAACTCAAGAAAACCCTAAAAAACCCAAAAAGACCATAATATCCGTTATAAACCCTAAAAACCCTAAAAACCCAAAAAGCATAAAAATCCTAAAAAACACCAAAAAATACATGAAAATATAAAAAACCCTAAAAAACTCCTCAATACCACAAAACCCCTAAAAACCATCAAAACCCCGTAAAAACCCACAAAAAAAATCTAAAACCCCTTTAAACCCCTAAAAATGTCAAAAAAATCTAAAAATATTTAAAAACCCTAACAAACTAAAAAACCCCTAAAATCCCAAAAACACCCTAAAATCCCCAAAAACCCCAAAAACCCTAAAAAACACTAAAACCATAATTATTTTTAAAAACTATAAAAATATTTGAAAATGTAAAATACCCTAAAAACCCTGAAAAATCTCAGAAAACCATAAAAACCTAAAAACCACTAAAAAAACTAAAAAATATGAAACCCCAAAAAAACATTCAAAAACTCTAAAAATCCCTAAAAACCCAAAAAGGTCATAAAAACACTGAAAACCCCTAAAGCCCTAAAAACCCCTAAAAACCTCAAAATCCCTAAAAACCCTAAAAACCCTAAAAACCATAAAAACCATAAAGATCCTAAAAAGCCCCTAAAAATCCATGAAAATGTAAAAATCCTAAAAAAACCCTGAAAACTATAAAAACCTTTAAAAAACCTAAAAACCCATAAAAACCCTAAAAACCCACTAAAAACAATAAAAACCACTAAAACCCCCAAAAATGTAAAAAAACTCCAAAAACCTTAAAACCATAAAAAACTAAAAAAGATCCTGGAAAACCAAAAAGATCCTACAAACCCTAAAAAACCCTAAAAACCTTAAAAACCCCTGAAAAAACCTTTAAACCCTCAAAATCCCTAAAAAATATAAAACCCCCAAAAAACTAGATTCATCCTAAAAACCCCTAAAAATCACTGAAAACATAAAAAACCCTGAAGTACCCCTCAAATCCTTAAAACCCTAAAACCCCATAAAACCACTAAAAACTCTAAAAACCCTTAAACCCCTAAAAATGTTAAAACACTCTAAAAAATCTAAAAAACCCAAAAAAACTCAAAAACCCCTAAAAACCCAAAATGAACCTAAAAACATTGAAAACCCCTAAAAATCCTAAAACCCCTGGAAATCCTAACCCACCCATAAAAATCCCAAACCCCCCCTAAAATTCCATGAAAATGTAAAAAACCCTAAAAACAATGAAAAACCCCTGAAATCCATCAAACCCCTAAATACCCTAAATAACCTTAAAACCCATAAATACCCTAAAACCCACTAAAAACTCTAAAAACACTTAGAATCCCTAAAAATGTTTAAAAAACTCTAAAAAACCTTAAAACCCCTCAAACCCTAAAAATCCGTAAAAACCTTAAAATCCTAAAAAAACCATAAAAATCCATGCAAACTTTAAAAACCCTAAAAACACTTAAAAACCCATGAACCCCTAAAAACACTTAAAAACCCTAAAAACCTGTAAAAACCCAAAAAAACCACTAAACCACTAAAAACCATTAAACCCCTAAAAACATTAAAAAACTCTAAAAAACCTTAAAACCCTTAAAAACTAAAAAAGTCCCTAAAACCCCAAAAAGACCCTAAAAACCCTAAAAACCCTAAACCCCTTGAAAATCCTTAAAAACCCTCAAAATATATAAAAACCATAAAAATCCTAAAAAAACTCAAAAATTTCATGAAAACATAAAAAACCCTAAAAACCTTGAAAAAACCTTAAAACCCTTAAAAACCATAAAGATCCCCAAAACACATAAAAACCTCAAAACCCACCAAAAACTCTAAAAACCCTCAAATCTCTTAAAACCCCTAAAAACTTTAAAAACTCCAAAAAAGCTTAAAAACCCTAAAAAACTCAAAAAACCCATAAAAACCCAAACATTCCTTAAAAACCTCAAAAAACCCTAAAAATCCTAAAACCCCCCCAAAAAACCCTAAAAGCCCACGGAATCCCTAAAAACCTTGAAAACCATATAAATCCTAAAAATCCCCTAAAAATACAGGAAAACATAAAAAACCCTAAAAACACTGAAAAACCCCTGAAAACCATAAAACTCCCTAAAAACCATAAAAAATCATAAAAACCCATAAAACCCAAAAAACCACTAAAAACTCTAAAAACCCTTTAAATCCCAAAAAACATTAGAAAACTCTAAAAAACCTTAAAACCCTAAAAAACTCAAGAAACCCCCTAAAAACCCAAAAATACCATAAAAACCCTGAAAAATTCTAAAACCTCTAAAATCCTTAAAAACCTTGATAACTCCTAAAAACCCTCAAAATCACTATAAACCCTAAAAATCCCTAAAAATCCCTAAAAAACATAAAAAACCCATAAAACCCATGAAAATGTAAAAAACCCAAAAATCCCTAAAAACCCCTGAAAAACCCAAAACTCCTAAAAACCTTAAAACCCCCTAAAAATCCATAAAACCCCTAAAAACCCAATTAAAAATCTAAAACCCCTAAAAACATTAAAAAAAACTCTAAAACCCCCCAAAACTCAAAAAACCCATAAAAACCACTGAAAGCACCTAAAAACCCTCCAAATCCCTAAAAACCCAAAAAAATTAAATTACATAAAAATCCTAAAAAACCCCTAAAAATCCATGAAAACGTAAAAACACCAAAAAAAACCCTTAAAACCCTGAAAACCATATAAACCCCTAAAAACCTTAAAATCCCTAAAAACCCATGAAACCCCTAAAAACTCTAAAAAACATAAAATCCCTAAAAAGGTTAAAAACTATAAAAAACATTAAAACCCTAAAAAACTCAAAAAAAAAACACTAAAACCCAAAATTAACCTAAAAACCCTCAAAAAACCCTAAAAACCCTAAACCCCCCCTAAAAACCTTAACAACCCTCAAAATCCCAATAAACCCTAAAAAACCCAAAAAACCATAAAAATCAAAAAAACCCATAAAAACTATAAACCCCCCTAAAAAACTCAAAAAACCCTAAAACCCAAAAAGACCATAAAAACCCTGAACACCCCTAAAATCCCCTAAACACCCTAAAAACCATAAAAATCCTAAAAAACAAATAAAAATCCATGAAAACATTAAAAAACCTAAAAACCATGAAAACCCCATAAAAACCATAAAAACCCCTAAAACCTAAAAAACCCCTAATACCCCATAAAAACCGAAAAATCCACTAAAAAATCTAAAACCCTTAAAACCCCAAAAAACATTAAAAAATTATAAAAAACCTTAAAAGCCCTAAAAAATTCAAAAAACCTCCTAAAACCCCCAAAGGACCCTAAAAACCCTGAAAAACACTAAAACCCCCGAAAACCCGTAAATACCCACAAAATCCCTAAAACCCCTAAAACCCTAAAAACTAACAAAATCATAAAAAAAACCCTAAAAATCCATGAAAACATAAAAAACCTAAAAACCCTAAAAAACACTTGAGGACCATAAAAGACACTAAAAACCTTAAAAACCCTCAAAAACCTAAAAACACTAAAAACACACTAAAAACTATAAAAACCCTTAAAAATCCTAAAATGGTAAAAAAACTCTGGACACATTAAAAACCCTAAAAATCATAAAAAAACCTAAAAACCCGTAAAAATCCTGAAAAATCCTAAAAAAAACCCTGGAAACCACAAAATCCAAAAAAAACCTTAACAACCCTAAAAACAAATAAAACCCCTAAAACCCCACTAAAAACTCTAAAAACCCTTTTAACTCCTCAAAATGTTTAAAACTCCAAAAACATTAAAATTCCTAAAAAACTAACCCCCCCCCCCCCCTAAAACCCCCGAAAAACCCTAAAAACACTAAAAATCCTAAAAAAACATTGAAAAAAATCGAAAACTCTCAAAATTCCTAAAAACCATAAAAACCCAAAAAACCATTAAAATCCTAAAAAATCCCTAAAAATCCATGAAAACGTAAAAAACCCTAAAAACCTTGAAAAACACTACAACAAAAAAACCCTAAAACCCTTTAAAAATCTATAAAAACCGTAAAAAACCATCAAAAATTCTAAAATCTCATAAAACCCCTAAAAATGTTAAAAAACTCTAAAAACCTTAAAAACCCTAAAAACTCAAACAAAAAAACATAAGAACCCAAAAAATCTTAAAAACCAGAAAACCCATAGAAACCCTCAAACACCCCTAAAAAACCATGAAAATGTAAAAAATTCAAAAAACCCAAAAAAAAACCCCTGAAACCCAAAAAAATACCAAAAAACCTTTAAAAACCCATAAAAACAATCAAAACCCATAAAAATTCTTAATACCCTATAAAACTCTTAAAATCTTAAAAAAACTCTAAAAATATTTAAAACCCTAAAAATTCAAAAAAAAACCCTAAAATCCAAAAAGACCCTTGAAAATCAATGAAAACATAAAAAACCCTAAAACCCCCCAAAAACCATAAAAACACCTAAAAACCTTAAAACCCCTAAAATTTTCTAAAACTCTAAAACCACTTTAAACCCTTAAAAATGTTAAAAACTCTCACAACCCTTAAAACCCTGAAAAAAATAAAAAAAACACCTAAAAACCTAAAAGACCCAAAAAACATTAAAAAACCCTAAAAACCTAAAAACTCCTAAAAAACCATAAAACCCTCAAAATCCCTAAAACCCATAAAAACATAAAAATCCTAAAAAAAACCCCTAAAAACCCATGAAAATGTAAAAAACACAAAGAAACCTGAAAATCCCCTGAAAACCAAAAATATCATAAAGACCTTTAAAAACCCTAAAAACCCATAAAAACCTTAAAAACCCCTAAAAATTCAAAAAATTCAAAAAAACCCTAGAAATGTTAAAAAATCTAAAAACCTTTAAAACCCTAATAACTAAAAAAACCATAAAACCCAAAAGACCCTCAAAACCCAGAAAACCCCTAAAAACCCCTGAAAAACAGTAAAACACTCAAAATACCTAAAATCCTAAAAACCCTAAAAATCCTAAGACCCTAAAAACCATAAAAATCCTCAAAACCCCCAGAAAATCCCCAAAAACATAAAAAACCCCAAAAACCCTAAAAACCCCCTGAAAACCATAAAAAACACCAAAAAATATTTAAAAACCATAAAACCACATAAGAACACTAAAAACCCAATAAAAAATCTAAAAACCCTTAAAACGCCTAAAAAATAAAAAACCCCCTAAAAACCCAAAAAGACCAAGAAAACCTTAAAAACTCTAAAAACCCATACAAAACCATAAAAACCTCAAAATCCCTAAAAACCCTAAAACCACTAAAAAACCTAAAAATCCTAAAGAACCCCCAAAAAATATAAGAAAACATAAAAAGCACTAAAAACATTGAAAAACCCTGAAAGCCATAAAATACCAAAAAAACAAAAAACCCTAAAACCCTTAAAAACCCACAAAAAACTCTAAAAACCCTTAAACCCATAAAAATGTTACAAAATTTAAAAAACCATAAAAACCCTAAAAACTTAAAAAAACACCTAAAAACCCAAAAGGACCCTCAAAAACATGAAAACCCATAAAACCCCTAAAATTCTTTAAAAACCCTAAAACCTTTTAAATCATAAAAATCCTAAAAAAACCCTAAAAATAAATGAAAACGTAAAAAAAACCTAAACCCCCAAAAAACCCTAAAAAAAATAAAAACCCCTAAAAACCAATAAAAACCCTAAAACCCACTAAAAGTTATAAAAACCCTTTAAACCCCTAAAACGTTAAAAATCTCTAAGAAACTTAAAAAACCTAAAGAACTTAAAAAAACCCTAGATACCCAAGAAGACTCATAAAACTCAGAAAACCCCTAAAAATCTAAAAACCCCCAAAAAACCCTAAAACACATCAAAATACCTAAAAACCCCAAATACTATAAAAATCCTAAAAAAACACTAAAAATCTATGAAAACGTAAAAAACCCTAAATACCATGAAACCCCCCTGAAAACCATAAAAACCACTAAAAACCTTAAAAAATCCTAAAAACTCATAAAACCCCTAACAACCCACTAAAAACTCTAAAAAACCATTAAAACCCCTAAAATGCTAGAAAAATCTTAAAAACCAAAAAACCCTAAAAACTCAAAGAAACCCTAAAAACCCAAAAGACCCTAAAAACCATAAAAACCACATAAAACGCCAAAAAGCTATCAAAATCCCTACAACTCCTAATAAACCTAAAAACCCTAAAAATCCTAAAAACCCTTTAAAATCCATGAAAACATAAAAAACCCTGAAAACCCTGAAAACCCTGAAAACCCTTGAAAACCCTAAAAACCCCTAAAAACCCCTAAAACCTAAAAATAACTCTAAAAACCCATACAATCCCTAAAAAACCAATGAAAACTATAAAACCCTTGAGACCCCTAAAAATGTTAAAATACTCTAAAAACCTTGAAAACCCTAAAATCTCAAAAAAACCCATAAAAACACAAAAGATCCTAAAAAACTTGAAAACCCATAAAATCTCTAAACACCCATGAAAACCCTGAAAAACCTCAAAATCCCTACAACCCTAAAACCCTAAAACCCTAAAAATCATTAAAATCCTAAATACCAGCAAAAAATAGATGAAAATGTAACAAACCTTAAGAACCATAAAAAACCATTGAAAACCATAAAACACCTAAAAACCCTAAAAACCCTAAACCCCTTAAAAACCCTAAAAACCACTAAAACTCAAAAAAAAAACCTTAAATCCTCCAAAAAATCAGAAAACTCTTAAAAACCTTAAAACCCCTAAAAGCTTAAAAAACCCCTTAAAACAAAAAAGGACCCTAAAAACCCTGAAGACACCTAAAAATCCTAAAACCTCTGAAAAACCCTTAAAATCCCTGAACACCCAAAAAACCCAAAAAACCATAAAAATCCTATAAACCCCTAAAAACTAAGAAAATGTAAAAAAACTTGAAAGCCCTTAAAACCATAAAAACCCTTGAAAACCTTAAAACCCCTAAAACACCATAAAACCCAGAAAACCCAAAAAAATCCAAAAACCCTTAAAACACCTAAAAATGTAAAAAAACTCTAAAAAACATAAAACCCTAAAAAACTAAAACAATACCCTAAAAACCCAAAAGACACTAAAACCCCTGAAAAATCCAAAAAACCAAAAAAACCCCCTAAAAACACTAAAAACCCACAAAATCACTAAAAATCCTAAAAAACATAAAAACCCCTAAAAATCCATGAAAAAATTAAACCTCCTAAAACCTATGAAAAACATAAAACCCCCTAAAATCCATAAAAAACACTAAAACCCTTTAAACACCTAAAAATGTAAAAAAACTCTAAAAAACATAAAATCCTAAAAAACTAAAACAAAATCCAAAAACCCCAAAAGACACTAAAACCCCTGAAAAATCCTAAAAACCAAGAAAACCGCTAAAAACACTAAAAACCAGAAAAATCATTAAAAATCCTAAAAAACATAAAAACCCCTAAAAATCCCTGAAAAAATTAAACCTCCTAAAACCTTTAAAAAACATAAAACCCCTAAAATCCCTAAAAAACCCTAAAACCCATAAAAACCCTAAAAACCCACTAAAGACTCTAAAACCACTTTAAAACCGTAAAAATGTTAAAAAACCTTACAACCCTAAAATACCCAAAAAACTTAAAAACCCAAAAGACCCTAAAACCCTTGAAAATCCCTAAAACCCTCAAAATCCCAAAAAACCCTAAAAACCATAAAAACCATAAAAAATCTTGAAATTTTAAAAATACTTAAAAACCTTGAAAACCCCCTGAAAACCATAAAAAATCATAAAAACATATAAAACCCCTAAAAACAACTAAAAACTCTAGAAACCGTTGAAACCTCTAAAATGTTAAAAAACTTAAAGAAACCATAAAACCCTAAAACTCAAAAAAAAACCAACAGACCCTAAAACCCCTAAAAATGCCTAAAAACAATAAAAAAACTCTAAAAAACCTAAAAACCCTCAAAATCCCTAAAAATCCTAAAAAACAAAAAATCCTATAAAAATCATAAAATCCCCCAAAAAATCCATTAAAACAAAAAAAATCCTAAAAACCCCCATATGCCCTGAAAACCATAAAAACTCCTAATAACGTTGAAAACCCTAAAAACCCATAAAAACTCTAAAAATACTAAAACACCAAAAAACCGTTAAAATTCCTAAAAATGTTAAAAACTCTAAAGACCATTAAAATCCCAAAAAGGAATTGTAGGGGTTTTATGGATTTTTTTTAGTTTTTTAACTTTTTAGGGGTTTTAAGGGTTTTTATATTTTTAGTGGGTATTTAGGGTTTTTGGTGTTTTAAAGTTTTTAGGGGTTTTTAGGGGTTTTTCATGGGTTTTAGGGTTTTTATGTATTCATTTATTTTTTTTGGTTTTCTTGGATTTTTAAGGATTTATTTATTTTAAGTTTTGGGGGGGGGTCTGTGTTTTTTTGGGTTTTTTGGGTTCTTTAGGGTTTCTAGGGTCTTTTTGGGCTTTTATAGTTTTTTGAGTTTTTAGGGTTTTTAAATGTTTTTTATGGTTTTTTAGAGGTTTTTAATATTTTTAAGGGGTGTAAGGGTTTTTATTGTTATTATGTTTTTAGGGTTTTTATGGGGTTTTAGAGGTTTTATGTTTTCATGGATTTTTAGGGTTTTTAATATTTTTATGGTTTTTAGGGTTTAGGGATTTTGAGGGGTTTTCATGGGTTTTTAGGGTTTCCTATTTTTTCTGGGGTTTTAGGTTCTTTTGGGTTTATAGGGTTTTTTGGGTTTTTTAGGATTTTTAATGTTTTTAGAGTTTTTTAACATTTTTAGGGGGTTTAAGAGTTTTTATTGTTTTTAGTGGGTTTTATGTTTTTATGGGGTTTTAGGGGGTTTTAAGGTATGTTGGGGTTTTATGGATTTTAGGGGTTTTCAGGGTTTTAGGGATATTTACGTCTTCATGTGTTTTTAGGGTTTTTTTTTTGATTTTTATGTATTTTAAGGTTTTTTGGGTTTTTATGGATTTTGAGGGTTTGTATGGTTTTTGAGGAGTTTTTAGGGTCTTTTGGGATTTTTGGGATTTTTTTGAGTTGTTCATGGGTTTTCAAGTTTTTAGAGATTTTTAATGTTTTTAAAGGTTTTTATAGTTTTTAGTGTTTATAGTAGTTTTTTGGGGTTTTTAGGGGTCCTTATGGGTTTTTATGGTTTTAGGGTTTTTAGGGTTTATTTATGGTTTTTATGGTTTTTTAGGATTTTTAAGGATTTTAATGGTTTTTAGAGATTTTAGTGGTTTTTTGGGTTTTGGGGGGTTTTCATGGTTTTTAGGGGGGTTTAGGGGTTTTAGGGGGTTTTAGGGTTTTGAAGGTTTTTCAGTGGTTTTAGGGTCTTATTGAATTTTTAGGACTTTATGGTTTTTTAATTTTTTTTAACATTTTTAGGGGGTTTAAGCTTTTTTAGTGTTTTCAATGGGTTGTAAGGGTATTATGGGTTTTTAGGGTATTATGGGTTTTTAGGTTTTTTAAGGTTTTTAGAGTTTTATGGTTATCATGGGTTTTCTTATAGTTTTTAGGGTTTTTTACGTTTTTATGGATTTTTATGGAATTTTTAGGATTTTTTTCTTTTGAGGGTTCTTAGGGCTATTTGGGATTCTGAAGGTGTTTAGGGGTTTTCAAGGTTTTTAGGGTCCTTTTAGGTTTTTAATGTTTTTTCTATTTTTTAGGGCTGCTAAGGTTTTTTAGAGTTTTTTTTAACATTTTTAGGGTACGAAGGGTTTTTATAGTTTTATTGGTTTTTAGGGTTTTAATTGGTTTTTAGGGTTTTTAAAGGTTTTTAGTTCTTTTTATAGTTTTCAGGGGTTTTAAGAGTTTTTAGGGTTTTTAACGTCTTCATGGATTTTTAGGGGTTTTTTAGGGTTTTTATTGTTTTTAGAGTTTTTTGGGGGTTTTTTAGGGTTTTTATTGTTTTAGAGCTTTTTTGGGGATTTTTAGGGGTTTTTTACGGTTTTTTAGATTTTTTTTAACTTTTTAGGGGTTTTAAGGGTTTTTATAGTTTTAGTGGGTTTTAGGGTTTTTAAAGGAATTTTGGGGGTTTTATGGTTTTCAGGGGGTTTTTAGGGTTTTTTTTTTACGTCTTCATGAATTTTTAGAGGTCTTTTAGGTTTTTTATGGTCTTTAGGGTTTTTAGGGATTTTGAGGTTTTTAGGATTTTTAGGTATTTTTGGGGTTTTTTGCGTTTTCAGAGTTTTTAGGGTCTTTTTTAGGTTATTAGAGGTTTTTTTTGAGTTTTTAGGGTTTTTAAGGTTTTTTAGAGATTTTTAACATTTTTTGGGGTTTTAAAAAACTCTAGAAAACCATAAAACCCGAAAAACTCAAAAAAACCCCTAAAACCCCAAAAGTCTCTAAAAACTCTAAAAACACTAGAAACACTAAAACCCACTTTAAACCCATTTAAACCCCCTTAAACCCTCAAAATCCCAAAAAACCATAAAAATCCTAAAAACCCAAAAAAAAGCCTAAAAACCCTTAGAACCCCCTAAAAACAAAAAAAATCCCTTAAATCATTAAAAACCCTAAAAATCCATAAAAACCCTAAGACAACTAAAAACTCTAAAAACATTTAAAACCCCTAAAAACATTTTTTTAAACAAACGGAGACATGAATTGGTCACATAAAACCCCTAAAAACATTAATATCTCTAAAAAACCTTAAAAACCCCAAAAAACTAAAAAAAAACTAAAAACCCAAAAGGCCCTAAAAACCCTGAAAACCCTAAAAACCTTACCCCCCCTAAAAACCCCTAAGACCATCAAAATATCTAAAACCCTAAAAACTCTAAAAATCCTAAAAATCCATGAAAATGTAAAAAACCCTAAAAACCCAGAAAAACCTTGGAAAACCATAAAACCCCTAAAAACCTAAAACCCCTAAAAACCCATAGAAACCCTAACTGCCCACTAGAGACTCTAAAAACCCTTTAAACCCCTAAAAATCTTTAAAAACTCTAAAAACCCTTAACACCATAAAAAAACTCAAAAAAAAACCTAAAAACCAAAAAAGACCCTAAAAACCCCCAAAACCCCTAAAAACCCTAAAAACCCTCAAAATCCATAAAAACACTAAAAAACCATAAAAACAAAAAATATCCTAAAAAACCCCTAAAAATTCTTAAAAACGTAAAAAACACTAAAAACCTTGAAAAACCCCTGAAACCATAAAAGCCCCTAACAACCTTAAGAAACCCTAAAAAACCATAAAAACCCTAAAACCCACTAAAAACTCTAAAACCCCTAAAAACCCATAAAACCATAAAAACTATTAAAAAATATAAAAACCCTTAAAACCCTTAAAAACATTTAAAAAACTCTAAAACAACACCTAAAATCCCAAAATACCATAATAACCCTATCCTCCCCCAGAAAATCCTAAATACCCTCAAAATTCCTAAAAACCCTAAAAACCCCAAAAAACCCTAAAAATCCTTAAAACACCTAAAATTCAATGAAAACATAAAAAACCCAAAAAACCTTGAAACCCCGTGAAAACCAAAAAAACCCTAAAAACATAAAAACCCATAAAAACCCATAAAACACTAAAAATTGAAGAAAAAATATAAAAACCCTTAAAACCCATAAAAACGTTAAAAATTTCTAAAAAACCTTTTCAGACAATGCTCCCTTGGGTTTTGATGGGTGGGTGGGTGGGTGTGTGGTGGCTGGGTGGGGGTGTGTTGAGTTGTGTGCGTGATGCGTGTGTCTGGTGGTGTTAGTGTGTTTGTGTTCTTCTTAGAGGTTTGGCGGTTCTGTTGCTAACTAGGTGCTGCTGGTCGGGTTGAGGCTTCCCTCGTCTCTCGTTGGAGCTGGGTTTTCTCTTGCCGATTGTAGTTGTTGATGAGGTCAGATGTTGTTCTGTGTAGCTCGTGGCACTTATTCCTTGTTGTTGTTGCTGGTGCTTGTGTTTGGTGATTTCTTGATGCATCTCATGGTGTCAATGTGCCCCTCCTTCTTGGTGTTGTTGCTGCTCAGTGGTTGAGGTACTGGTTCGATACGGTAGCCTCATCCTCTGGTTTCCAGGGCTATTTTTGGGATTGTATGCTGGACCTTCTTCAGCTTTCATCCACCACGCATGTGGATGGTTTGTCGAGATGGGTTTGTTGTTCCTTGGTGGTTTGACAAGGCCGATTTCATTATTCTTTGCTTTCTTTTTTCCTTGGTATTCTTTTCAATTATGCTGTTGTTGGCCCCTGGGCCACTTATTTTCACCTATGGGAGATCTTTTTACTTCAATTCATCTTTCTTATTATACTACTCACTATTTTCCTTGCAAAAAAACTCTAAAAACCTTTAAAATCCTAAAAAACACAAAAGAACAAAAACCTAAAAGACCCTAAAGACCCTGAAAAAATCTAAAAAACCCAAACCCCCTAAAAATACCTACAAACCCTCAATATAAATAAACCCCTAAAAAAATCTGAAAACCATAAAAATCCTAAAAAACCCCTAAAAATCCATGAAAACGTAAAAAAGACTAAAAACCCTGAAACTCCCTAAAAACCATAAAACCCCTAAAAACCATGAAAAACCTTAAAAATCCATAAAAACTCTAAAAACCACTACAAACACAAAAAAACCTTAAAACCCCTAAAAACATTAAAAAACTCTAAAATACCTTAAAAACCCCTAAAATCCCAAAACGACCCTAAAAACCCTGAAAAAACTAAAAACCCTAAAAACCCCTAAAAACCCCAAAGACCCTCAAAATCCCTAAAAACCATAAAATCCTAAAAACCCTAAAAATCCAATAAAATATAAAACCATTAAAACCCTAAAAAACCCCTGAAAACCATAAAAACCCCAAAAAACCTTAAAAACCCTAAAAACGCAATGAAGCCTCTAAAAACCCTTTAAACCCCTAAAAATGTTAAAAAGTTCTAAAAACCTTAAAGAACCTAAAAACCTCAAAAAAACAATAAAACCTCAAAAGACCCTTAAAACCTTCAAAATGCCTAAAAATCCTAATAACCCAAAAAAACCCTAAAACCCCCCAAATTCTATAAAAACCTTAAAAAAACCAAACAACTATAAAAATCCTAAAACCCCCCTGAAAATCCATGAAAACCTAAAAAACACTAAAAAACCTAAAAAACCACTGAAAACCATTAAAACTGTTAAAAACAATAAAAAAACTAAACCCCCCTAAAAAGTCTAAAAAACCAAAAAAAAATCTAAAAACCATCAAAACCCCTAAAAACATTAAAAAATTCAAACACTAAAAAACTCAAAAAAAACCTAAAAACCCAAAAAAAAACCCCTAAAAACCCACACAACCCTCAAAATTCCTAAAACACCTTAAAAACATAAAATTCCCAAAAAAAACCCCTAAATATCAAAGAAAACTTAAAAAACATTAAAATCCCTGAAAACCCCCTGAAAACCACAAGAACCCCTAAAATCTCAAAAAACCCAAAAAACCAATAAAATCACTTAATTCCCTTAAAATAAATAAAAACGTTAAAAAATTCTATCAATCCATAAAAATCCTAAAAAAATCAAAAAAACCTTAAAGGACCCTCAAAAACCTGAAAATCCTAAAAACCCCTAAAACACCCTATTAACCCTAAAAACCATTAAAATCCAAAAAAATCCCTAAAAATCCAAAAATATGTAAAAAAACCTCAAAACCTCAAAACCAAAAAAACCAAAAAAACCTTAAAAACCCTAAATCCATATAAAAACCCTAAAAACCCATTAAAACTCTAAAACCCTTAAAACATCTAAAACCCCTAAAAACGTTTAAAAACTCTAAAAAACCTTAAAACCCTAAAAAACCAAACAAACCCTAAAAACCCAAAAAGAACATAAAAACACCTAAAATTTCATAAAAACCCTCAAATCCAAAAAACCCCTAAGAATCCTAAATATCATAAACCCCCCCCCCTAAAAATCCATAAAAACGTAAAAAACCCTCAAAACCTCTAACAACCTTAAAACACCCTAAAAACCCATAAAAAACTTAAAAAACCTCAAACTCTTAAAATACTTAAAACACTTAGAAAATAAAAACTATAAAAAACCTCAAAACCCCTAAAAACTCAAAAAAAAAAACCATAAAACCCTCAAAAGACCCTAATACCATGAAAACCCATAAAAACCGAAAAACCCATTAAAATCCTAAAAACCCCTTAGAATCCATGAAAAGGTAAAAACCCCTAAAAACACTGAAAACCATAAAAACCATAAAAACCCCTGAAAAACCCTGAAAACCCTGAAAACCCCTAAAAACCTTCAAAAACACTAGAAACCCTAAAACCCTAAAAAACCTCTAAAAACTTTTAAAACCCTCAAAACCCCCAAAAATGTTAAAAATTCCATAAAACCTTAAAAACAAAAAAAACTCAAGAAAACCCTAAAAACCCTAAAAAATCCAAAAAGAACATAATATCCCTGAAAACCCTGAAACCCCTGAAAAAAACTAAAACCCCTAAAAACCCTAAAAATCCTGAAAACCTAAAAAGCATAAAAATCCTAAAAAACACCTAAAAATACATGAAAATGTAAAAAACCCTAAAAACCCAGAAAAACCCCTCAATACCATAAAACCCCTAAAAACCGTAAAAACCCCATTAAAACCCACAAAAAACTCTAAAACCCCTAAAAATGTTAAAAAACTCTAAAAATATTTAAAAACCCTAACAAACTAAAAAACCCCCAAAAAATACCAAAAGGACCCTAAAAACCCATAAAACCCCTAAAACCGTAAAAAAACTAAAACCATAAATATCTTTAAAAACCCTAAAAATATTTGAAAATGCAAAAAACCCTAAAAATCCTGAAAAATACCTGAAAACCATAAAAACCTAAAAACCACTAAAAAACTAAAAAATATGAAACCCCTAAAAACCATTCAAAAACTCTAAAAAACCAAAAAAAACACTAAAAAAACTAAAAAAATCCCTAAAAACCAAATAAGGTCCTAAAAATACTGAAAACCCCTAAACCCCTAAAAAACCCTAAAAACCTCAAAATCCCTAAAAACCCTAAAAACCATAAAGCTCCTAAAAAACCCCTAAAAATCCATAAAAATTTAAAAACCCTAAAAACCCTAAAAAACCCTGAAAACTATAAAAACCTTTAAAAAAACCTAATAACCCATAAAAACCCTAAAAACCCTGAAAAAACCCTGAAAACTATAAAAACCTTTTAAAAAAGCTAATAACCCATAAAACCCCTAAAAACCCTCTAAAAACAATAAAAACCCTTAAAACCCCCAAAAATGTAAAAAAATTCTAAAAACATTAAAACCATAAAAAACTAAAAAAGACCCTAAAAAACCAAAAAGACCCTACAAACCCTAAAAAAACCTAAAAACCTTAAAAACCCCTAAAAAACCTTAAAACCCTCAAAATCCCTAAAAAATCTAAAACCCAAGAAAAACTAGAAAAATCCTAAAAAACCCTAAAAATCCATGAAAACGTAAAAAACCCTGAAATACACCTCAAATCCTTAAAACCCTAAAAACCCATAAAACTACTAAAAACTCTAAAAACCCTTAAACCCCTAAAAATGTTAAAACACTCTGAAAATTCTAAAAAACCCCAAAAAACTCAAAAAGCCATAAAAACCCAAATGAACCTAAAAACATTGAAAGCCCCTAAAAATCCTAAAACCACTGAAAATCCTAACCCACCCATAAAAATCCTAAAACCCCCCTAAAATTCAATGAAAATGTAAAAAACCCTAAAAACCATGAAAAAACCCAGAAATCCATCAAACCCCTAAATACCATAAATACCCTAAAAACCCACTAAAAACTCTAAAAACCCTTATAAACCCTAAAAATGTTAAAAAAATTAAAAAAACCTTAAAACCCCTCAAAACCTAAAAATCCGTAAAAACCTTAAAATCCTAAAAAACATAAAAATCCATGTAAACTTAAAAAACCCTAAAAACACTTAAAAACCCCTGAAAACCATAAAACCCTTAAAAAACATAAAAACCCAATAAACTCGTAAATACCCAAAAAAACCACTAAAAACACTAAAAACCATTAAACCCCTAAAAACATTATAAAACTCTAAAAAACCTTAAAATGCTTAAAAACTAAAAAACACCCTAAAACCCCCAAAAGACCCTAAAAACCCTAAAAATCATAAAAACCCTCGAAAATCCTTAAAAACCCTAAAAATCCTAAAAAAACTAAAAAATTCCTTGTAAGCATCAAGAGGGAGAGGATGATGCGAAAGGAAAGATTCCCTGAAAAGCGGAAATCAAAACTCATGCCACGAGGCGATGGACCATTCCGAGTGCTTGAGAAGATTAACAACAATGCTTACAAGATAGCTTTTCCAGGTGAGTATGGTGTAAGTGCCACTTTCAATGTTTCTGATCTTTCTCCTTTTTTGGGTGTAGAGGATGAAGAGTCGAGGACGACTCCTTTTCAAGAGGGGGAGGATGATGCGAACCATGCAGAAGGCACAGAGTTGATTGCTCGGGTGGAGGAATTGGATTTGCAAGGCCCAATGACACGAGGAAGATTAAAGAGGTTGAATGCTTCAATGGGCGTTCATCTTGCTTCATTAAAGGCCCAATGGGTATTACCATGCATGGATGGAGCAAATGGGCCTATAATATCACTTATTCAAGCCCAAAATTGATGATTAAAGCTTGGCCCACATGGTTGCACGAATTTGGAGGCCTTGCCCACATGGAGGATTCTAGAAATGGCATCTTTGGACACCAAAGTCAAATCCGGTGGGTTATGTTGGAAAGTTGTGTGCTTCTTTTCCAAAAGTCTTTGTTGGCTTTTATCTTTTTGACTTTTAAGGGGGACAAGGTAGGTTTAGACTTTATGACTTTAGGATATTATACCCTTGACCATTGTATCACCCCCTTGGCTATAAATAGCCACCCCATGGCATTGTATAGGCATTCAAGATTCTAATTGAGAGCTTATGCTTTGTTTCTCTCCGTTGTGTGAGGATTGTTCCAAATTTCCCTTGCTCTTGTGCATTCTTGCCTTGTCAATCTACAAGTTAGATTGGTGATCCAAGATCACAAAGCCCCCAATTCTGTGCCTCAACCCAAGTGCGTTGTTGTGTGGATTGGCCATCACACCCCTCCCTTGAGTGCGTTGTCTAAGTAGTAGGTCACGCTCCATATAGCGTTGGTTGACTACTTGCTTGCACTATCCATACCCTTCACCCGTCACTTAGCCCGAAACCGCATCCATCATCCGCCGCCCTACGCCGTGAAGATCGGGCCACCCCGTGCGTCTCGCATCAAATGCACAAGAGCAAGGGAAATTTGGAACAATCCTCACACAACGGAGAGAAACAAAGCATAAGATCTCAATTAGAATCTTGAATGCCAATACAATGCCATGGGGTGGCTATTTATAGCCAAGGGGGTGATACAATGGTCAAGGGTCTAATACCCTAAAGTCATAAAGTCTAAACCTACCTTGTCCCCTTAAAAGTCAAAAAGATAAAAGCCAACAAAGGCTTTTGGAAAAGAAGCACACAACTTTCCAACATAGCCCACCAGATTTGACTTTGAGTGCATAGCCCACCGGATTTGACTTTGGTGTCCAAAGATGCCATTTCTAGAATCCTCCATGTGGGCAAGGCCTCCAAATTCGTGCAACCATGTGGGCCAAGCTTTAATCATCAATTTTGGGCTTGAATAAGTGATATTATAGGCCCATTTGCTCCATCCATGCATGGTAATACCCATTGGGACTTTAATGAAGCAAGATGAGCGCCCATTGAAGCATTCAACCTCTTTAATCTTCCTCGTGTCATTGGGCCTTGCAAATCCAATTCCTCCACCCGAGCAATCAACTCTCTGCCTTCCGCATGGTTCGCATCATCCTCCCCCTCTTGAAAAGGAGTCATCCTCGACTCTTCATCCTCTACACCCAAAAAAGGAGAAAGATCAGAAACATTGAATGTGGCACTTACACCATACTCACCTGGCAAAGCTATCTTGTAAGCATTGTTGTTAATCTTCTCAAGCACTCGGAATGGTCCATCGCCTCGTGGCATGAGTTTTGATTTCCGCTTTTCAGGGAATCTTTCCTTCCGCATATGAATCCAAACCAAGTCACCGGGCTCGAACAACATTTGCTTGCGACCCTTGTTTGCACGATCCATATATTTTTGGGTCATCCGCTCGATATTTAACCTTGCTTTTTCATGGATTTTCTTGATGAATTCTGCACGCCCTTTTGCATCCATATTAACTGCTTCCTGTAAAGGAAAAGGAACTAGATCAATAGGCGCAAGGGGGTTAAAGCCGTAAACTATTTCAAATGGAGAATATTGAGTAGTGGAATGCTTGGCCCTGTTATATGCGAATTCCACATGTGGCAGACACTCCTCCCAATTCTTGATATTCTTTTTGACAATTGTTCGCAGAAGGGATGATAGTGTGCGATTCACCACCTCCGTTTGCCCATCGGTTTGTGGATGACAAGTAGTGGAAAATAATAACTTTGTACCGAGTTTGCTCCACAAGGTCTTCCAGAAGTAACTAAGAAATTTTGTGTCTCGATCTGACACAATGGTCCTTGGCATTCCATGATGCTTGACTACTTCCTGAAAGAAAATTGTTGCAATGTTAGTGGCATCATCTATTTTGTGACAGGGAATAAAATGTGCCATTTTTGAAAACCGATCCACCACAACAAAAATGGAATCTATCCCCCTCTTGGTCCGTGGTAACCCCACAATAAAGTCCATTGATATGTCCTCCCAAGGGGTGTTGGGAATTGGGAGAGGAAGATATAGTCCATGTGGGTTCAGCTTTGATTTGGCTTTATGGAAAACAATGCACTTTCCCACAAATTTCTCAACATCTCTAGATATCCTAGGCCAATAAAAATGCTCACTAAGAACACTTAGAGTTTTTGAAACACCAAAATTCCCCATTAACCCACCTGAATGTGACTCCTTTAGTAAAAGTAAACGGATAGAGCAATTAGGAATGCAAAGCTTATCAATCCGAAATAATAATCCATCATGTAAATAGAACTTTTCCCAACTAACTCCAGGTTTACAATGTTCATAAGGTTCTCTAAAATCACTATCAGTGGCATATAAATCCTTAATGTATTCAAAATCAAGAAGTTTTGAATCCAACAAGGATAAAAGAGAATATCTACGCGAAAGTGCATCGGCCACAGTATTTTCTTTACCCTTTTTATGCTTGATGACATATGGAAATGATTCAATGAATTCCAGCCATCTAGCATGTCTCCTATTTAGTTTATGTTGGCTCCTAAGGTATTTAAGAGCCTCGTGATCAGAATGGATCACAAATTCTTTAGGCCAAAGATAGTGTTGCCATGTTTCGAGTACTCTAAACAATGCATACAACTCTTTATCATATGTAGCATAGTTTAGAGTTGGGCCATTTAACTTTTCACTAAAATAAGCAATAGGCTTACCTTCTTGCATGAGTACTCCTCCTATGCCAATTCCGCTTGCATCACATTCAATTTCAAAGGTCTTACCGAAGTCTAGAAGTGAAAGTAGAGGGGCGCGGGTGAGTCTCTCCTTTAGCGCATGGAAGGCTTTTTCTTGAGTTGTCCCCCATTTGAAAGGAACATTCTTCTTTTTCAATTCATTCAATGGTGCTGCTAGTGTGCTGAAGTCTTTCACAAATCTCCTGTAAAAACTAGCAAGCCCATGAAAACTTCTTACCTGTCCAACGGAGGTTGGAGTTGGCCATTCTTGTATTTCTTTGATCTTCTCGGTGTCCACTTCAACTCCATTGCCACTCACAACAAATCCAAGAAAAACAATCTTATCGAGACAAAATTCACATTTTTTTATGTTTCCAAACAGGTTTTCTTTCCTTAACACCTCTAGGACTTTTCTCAAGTGATCTACATGTTCATACAAAGTCCTACTATACACCAGAATATCATCAAAGTAAACTACCACAAATTTTCCAATATATGCACGTAAGACATGATTCATTAACCTCATAAATGTACTAGGTGCATTGTTGAGACCAAAGGGCATGACTAACTATTCATAAAGTCCATGTTTTGTCTTAAATTCAGTTTTCCACTCATCTCCTTCTTTCATCCTAATTTGATGGTAACCACTTCTTAAATCAATTTTTGAGAAAATAGTTGAACCATTTAATTCATCTAGCATATCATCTAACCTAGGGATAGGATGACGATACCTGACCATGATGTTGTTGATGGCTCTACAGTCAATGCACATTCTCCATCTTCCATCCTTCTTTGGTACTAGAAGCACCGATACCGCACGAGGACTAAGACTCTCTCTCACATACCCCACATTCAACAACTCTTGAACTTGCCTTTGAATTTCTTTTGTCTCCTCTGGGTTGGTGCGATGTGCTGGGCGGTTCGGTAGTGATGCTCCAGGTATGAGGTCAATTTGATGATCAATACCTCTAATGGGTGGCAAACCCGGTGACACCTCTTCGGGAAACACATCTTCAAATTCCTGCAACAAAGACTCAACAACATGTGGCAAAGAAGATGTTAAGTCGTTAGTGTTCAACATCACCTCTTTGTACATAAGTACTAAGAGATTTTGTTGAGAAATCAAAGCTTCCTTAACCTCACTCTTTTTTGTGAACATCACACTTTTCTCTCCTCTCAAATCTTTTTCCCCTCTTGATTTTTCTTTGCTCTCCATTTCTTTGCTTCTCTCATTTTCTATTTTTCCCTCATTCTCTCCTTTTTCATTTTCTCTCTTTTTTTCCTCATCACTCTTTTTTTTTCTTTTCTCTCAAAATGTGATCTTCCAGAATTTGCTTGGGGGACATGGGGTTGAGGGTTATAGGTTCCCCTCGGAGTACAAAAGAGTGACGGTTCAAGAAACCATCATGAGTAACACGCCGATCGTACTGCCATGGTCGACCCAACAATAAGTGGCACGCCTTCATAGGAACAATGTCGCACAATACCTCATATTTGTACTTACCGATGGTGAAAAATACCTTCACTTGCTTGGTGACCTTCAGCTCCCCACAATCATTCAACCACTGAAGTCGGTATGGATTTGGATGCCTTAAAGTCAGGAGTCCCAACTTCTCCACCAACTCGGTGCTCGCCACATTGCTACAACTTCCACCATCAACAATAACACTACATACCTTCCCATTGATCTTGCATAATGTATGGAAAAGGTTCTCCAGCTGCTCCTTTTCTCCAACGGTCATTTGTGCACTTAAAACTCTTCTAGTGACAAGAATCTCTCCATCTTCCGCAAATTCTCCATTTTCAATTTCTGGAGATTCATCTTCCTCCTCTTCGGAGCTCTCTCCATCGGTCTCCCATTCTCCATACTTGTTGATGATCATGGTGCGATGGTTTGAGAATTCACTAGCAATGTGACCCCTTCCTTGACATTTAAAACACCGAATATCCATATTCCTGGTTTGGTTAGCCTCAAAAGTAGGTTTCTTAGGTGGAAGAATTACCTTGTCACTTTTGCGATCAACCACCTCTTTTGTCTTTGATGGTTCTCCAATCTCCTTCCTTGGATTTCTCCATGGTGTGAAAGGGGTAGTGGGTTTCCTCATGTTGCTCCTCCTTTTGATTTGTTGCTCGATCTTGGTGTCTTGGTGGATCATATCTTGTATCTTTACATGGTGGTACATCTCCACTTGATCCGCAATCTCCCGATTGAGCCCATGTAAAAATCGTGCCATGGTTGCCTCCGGATCCTCCTCAACGTTTGCCCGAATCATGGCAATTTGCATCTCCTTGTAGTAGTCTTCTACACTCTTACTCCCTTGGATGAGGCGTTGAAGTTTGTTGTGGAGATCTCTATGGTAATGTGTGGGAACAAACCGCTTCTACATGGTGAACTTCATGTCTTCCCAAGTGTTGATGGGACGTCCACCATATCTAGCCCTCTCCTTTTGAACTTGATCCCACCAAATTAAAGCATAATCAGAAAATTCAAGGGAAGCAAGTTTGACCTTTTTCTCCTCGGAATATGCATGGCATGAAAAGACCTGCTCGATCCGCATCTCCCACTCCAAGTATGCTTCCGGATCGCTTTTCCCAAGAAAAGAAGGGACCTTCACCTTGATCCCGCCAAGTAGGTCATCATCATGTTGTCTCCTTTGGCCTCCTCTCGGTTGTTGGCACAACCTCCTCCTTTGTGGGACTTCATCAAGATCATCATCAAAGTTCACCATCTCCTCCTCCATGATGTGGGGACGACGTGGTGCGGGAGCGCGTCGTGGGTTATCATGGAACATCCTTGGGCTTGGTTTATTCTACAATTCATCAATCCTCTCATGTAACACCTCCAACTTCCGATCAAGAAGCTTATCGAAGTGGCTCACCAAAGCTTGCATTTGGAATTGCGTAGCTTCAGGTGCGGGAGATCTACTTCGACTTCCTTCATCGCTAACATGAGCAATTTTCTTCCCACAATCTTCTGCCATGATAAGTTACACAAACACAAACACACACTGGGGGGGGGGGAACACACACAATGATACACACTCACTCACACACGCGAGATGTACACACTCACACAAGATGTACACACTCACACACACAAAGATACACACTCACGCACGCAATATATACACACTCACACGCACAAGATGTACACACACACGCACACAACAAGATGCACACACTCACACACACAAGATATATATTTTTTGCTTATTTCTCTCCACTCTCAAAACTCAATTTGAATCCCAAGCTCTTATGAAATATAATACCTTGTTTAGGGCGATCAAGTGCCACCAATTCCTTCCCAATCAAGATTTTTTCGGGGGATGGTTTAACACAACCCGCTTGAGTGGTAAGTGGTTTAACAATGGTAAAGGGTCAAAAAGAGGGTGGAAAGATGGGGTAGATAGGTGGATTGTGGGTTTTTCCCGATTGTGCAAGATAAGATAAATGAATAACAATATGAGCCAAATACAAAATGGGGATGAAGTAAAATGATGGAAAAAGTTATATATGGAAATAGAAAGTGCTAATAAGGTAAAGCACAAAGGAGTAATTGTATTCGCTCTTTTTTTTTTGCTTTTTTTTTTGTCAATTCTCCCCAAAAAGTGTTGTGCTTGGAGTTTTAAAGCACAAGATGATTGAACGGAGAGTAAGACAATTTTTTTTCTTTTTTTTTCGAAATCTCTCAAATAAAGGATGTGCATAATTTTGAAAAGCACAAAATGATGAGTTGAGAGAATTTTTTTTTTGCCAGATACAAATCACATATAGAGAATTAAATGCGGAAAGAAGATGAATGAAAATTTGGCTTAATTTATAATAATCCAAGCTTGCACAAACTAGGACAATTCGGGAGGCTTTCAAGAAAAATGGATTTTTTTTGTTGAATGGATGAATAATATGGAAATATAAGGAGGGTAATGGATAGAATTAAAGTAAATGAAGGGATAGACGCCTACCGTGTCAACCGGAGCTCTGATACCAACTGATGCGAGACGCACGGGGTGGCCCGATCTTCACGGCGTAGGGCGGCGGATGATGGATGCGGTTTGGGGCTAAGTGACGGGTGAAGGGTATAGATAGTGCAAGAAAGTAGTCAACCAACGCTATATGAAGCATGACCTACTACTTAGACAACGCACTCAAGGGAGGGGTGTGATGGCCAATCCACACAACAACGCACTTGGGTTGAGGCACGAAATTGGGGGCTTTGTGATCTTGGATCACCAATCTAACTTGTAGATTGACAAGGCAAGAATGCACAAGAGCAAGGGAAATTTGGAACAATCCTCACACAACGGAGAGAAACAAAGCATAAGCTCTCAATTAGAATCTTGAATGCCAATACAATGCCATGGGGTGGCTATTTATAGCCAAGGGGGTGATACAATGGTCAAGGGTCTAATACCCTAAAGTCATAAAGTCTAAACCTACCTTGTCCGCTTAAAAGTCAAAAAGATAAAAGCCAACAAATACTTTTGGAAAAGAAGCACACAACTTTCCAACATAGCCCACCAGATTTGACTTTGAGTGCATAGCCCACCGGATTTGACTTTGGTGTCCAAAGATGCCATTTCTAGAATCCTCCATGTGGTCAAGGCCTCCAAATTCGTGCAACCATGTGGGCCAAGCTTTAATCATCAATTTTGGGCTTGAATAAGTGATATTATAGGCCCATTTGCTCCATCCATGCATGGTAATACCCATTGGGCCTTTAATGAAGCAAGATGAGCGCCCATTGAAGCATTCAACCTCATTAATCTTCCTCGTGTCATTGGGCCTTGCAAATCCAATTCCTCCACCCGAGCAATCAACTCTGTGCCTTCTGCATGGTTCGCATCATTTTTATGGGTTTTTATGCTTTTTAGGGGTTCTTTTATAGTTTTTATGTTTTTTATGTTTTCCTGGATTTTTAGGGGATTTTTAGGTTTTTTTGGTTTTGAAGTTTTTTAGGGTTTTTAGGGATTTTTAAGGTTTTTAGGTCTTTTTAGGGGTTTTTAGGGTTTTCCAAGGTTTTTAGGGTCTTTTTCGGGTTTGGGGTTGTTTTATATTTTTAGGGGTTTTAAGGTTTTTTTAGAGTTTTTAAATTTTTAGGGTATTAAGGGTTTTAAGAGTTTTTGGTGGTTTTTTAGGTTTTTATTGGTTTTTGGGTGTTTTATGGTTTTAGTGGTTTTTATGGTTTTTAGTGGTTTTTTAGAGTTTTTAGTTTTTTTAACGGTTTCTTGGATTTTAGGGGTTTTTTAGTTTTTTTATTGTTTGTTAGGGTTTTTTGGGGTTTTATGGGTTTTTAGGTGTTTTCATGGATTTTATGGTCTTTTTGGGATTTTAGGGGTGTTTTTGAGTTTTTTAGGTTTTTTAATTTTTTTTAGAGTTTTTTTAACTTTTTAGGGGTTTTAAGGATTTCTAGAGTTTTAGTGGATTTTTAAAGTTTAAAAGGTTTTTTTTATTTTTTATGATTTTTAGGGGGTTTTCGGTGTTTTTAGGGTTTTTATGTTTTCATGGATTTTTTGAGTTTTTTTTTGGATTTTTATGCTTTTTATGGTTTTTAGGGATTTTGAGGTTTTTAGGGGTTTTCAGTGTTTTTATGGTTTTTATGGTTTTTATGGGTTTATAGGGTTTTTAGGGTCTTTTTGGGTTTGAGGGTTTTTTAAGTTTTTTTACCGTTTTTAGGGGTTTAAAGGGTTTTATAGTTGTTTGTGCTTTTTTAGGGTTTTTATGGTTTTTTCTGTTTTCATTGATTTTTTTTTGGTTTTTTAGGATTTTTATAGTTTTTAGGGATTTTAGGGATTTTAGGGATTTTGTGTGGTCTTCATGGGTTTTAGGGTTTATAGGGCTTTTAGGGAATTTCAGGGTTTTTAGTGTCTTTTTGGTTTTTTTGGTTTTTTTTTTGAGTTTTTCAGGGTTTTTAAAGTTTTAAAGTTTTTTTTCATTTTTATGGGTTTTAAGGGTTTTTAGTGTTTTTAGTGGTTTTAGGGTTTTTATAAGTTTTTAGGTGTTTTTATGGTTTTTTGGGTTTTTATTATTTTTAGGGGCCTTTGAGGGTTTTTATGGATTTTTACATTTTCATATGTTTAAAGGGGTTTTTTATGATTTTTATGATTTTTAGGGTTTTTAGGGTATTTAGTGATTTTGAGGGTTTTTTGGATTTTTGAGGGTTTTTTAGGGTCTTTTGGGTTTTTAGGGTTTTTTTTGAGTTTTTTAGGGTTTAAAGGGTTTGCCGAGATTTTTAATGTTTTTAGGGGTTTTAAAGGGTTTTTAGATTTTTTGTTGGTTTTTTGGGTATTTATGCGTTTTTACGTTTTTTTAAGGATTTTAGGGGTTTTAGGGGTTTTTACGTTTCCATGGATTTTAATAGGTTTTATGGCTTTTAGGGATTTTGTGGGTTTTTAGGTTTTTTCAAAGGTTTTTAGGTTTTTATGGATTTTTCAGCATTTTTTGTGGTCATTTTGGGTTTTTTAGGGAGTTTTTGAGTTTTTTAGGGTTTAAAGGTATTTTGAGTTTTTTAATGTTTTTAGGGATTTTAAAGGCTTTTAGAGTTTTTAATGGTTTTTAGGGTTTTTTTGGTTTTTTAGGGTTTTTCAAGTTTTTTGGGTTTTTTTTAGTTTTTTAGGGGGTTTAATGTTTTGGGGATTTTTTGGTGTCTTTAGGGTTTTATGGTCTTCTTGAGTTTTTTAGGGTTGTATGGTTTTTAAAGTTTTTTAATGTTTTTAGGGTGTTTAAGTGTTTTTAGAGTTTTCAAAGATTTCTAGGATTTTTATGAGTTTTTATGTTTCTCTGAGGTTTTTAAGGGGTTTTTATGGTTTTTAGGAGTTTTTAGAGTTTTTGGGTTTTTTTGTTTTCATGGAATTTTAGGGTATTTTTTTGGATTTTTATGTTTTTAGGGGTTTTAAGGTTTTTAGGGATTTTGAATGTTTTTCAGGATTTCATGGTGTTTTAGGGTTTTTCTGGATTTTTAGAATCTTATGGGTTTTTAGGGTTTTTTGAGTTTTTATGGTTTTTAAGGTTTTTAAGAGTTTTTTAATGTTTTTATGGTTTTATGGGTATTTAGTGTTTTAGTAGTTTTTAGGGTTTTTATGGGTTTATAGGGTTTTTAAGATTTTTAGCAATTTTATGGTTTTCAGGGGTTCTTAAGTGTTTTTAGGGTTTTTTACTTTTTCAAGGATTTTTAGGGGTTTTTGGATTTTTATTGTTTTTGAGGGTTTTTATATTTTTAGGGGGTTTTCATGGATTTTAGGATCTTTTTGGGTTTTTAGGGGTTTTTTGAGTTTTTTAGGGATTTTAAGGTTTTCTATTGGTTTTAGTGGTTTTTTGGGTTTTTGTGTTTTTGAAGATTTTTAGGGGTTTTATGGTTTTTTAGGGTTCTAGTTTTTTTAAGTTTTTTTATATTTAGGGGGTTTTTTAGGATTTTTATTGTTTTTAGGGTTTTAGGAATATTGAGGTTTTAGGGGGGTTTAGGGATTTTAGGGGTTTTCAAGGTTTTTTGGGTTTTTTTGATTTTTTAAATTTTTAAGGGTTTTTTGTGTTTTTTAAAGTTTTATGGGGTTTAAAGGATTTTATAGTTGTTAGTGATTTTTTAAGGTTTAAATGGGGTTTTAGTGTTTTTTATGTTTCCATGGATTTTTAATGGTTTTTTAGGATTTTTATGATTTTAGGATTTTTAGGATTTTTTGTGATTTTGAGGGGTTATCAAAGGTTTTGAAGTGTTTTAGGGGTTTTAGGGTTTTTAGGGCCTTTTTTGGGGGTTTTGTGTTTTTTAGGGTTTTTTAGGGTTTTTAGAGTTTTTTAGCATTTTAAGGAGGTTTAAGGGTTTTTAGTGTTTTTAGTGTTTTTAGGGTTTTTATGGTCTTTTATGGTCTATAGGGGTTTTATGGTTTTTAGGGGTTTTCAAGGTTTTTAGGGGTTTTACGTTTCCATGTGCTTTTAGGGGTTTTTTAGGTTTTGTATTGTTTTAGGGTTTTAAGGGTCTTTTGGGGTTTTTATGGGTTTTTTATAGTTTTTTTGTGGTTTTAAGGATTTTTAGAGATTTTTAGAGATTTTTAGAGATTTTTAACGTTTTTAGAAGTTTAAAAGATTTTTAGAGTTTTTAGTGGGTTTTTAGGGTTTTTATGAGTTTTAGGGATTTTAAGGTTTTTAGGAGTTTTACAGTTTTCAAGGGTTTTTCAAGATTTTTAAAGTTTTTTACATTTTTATTGATATTTATGGGTTTTTAGGCTTTTATGGATTTTAGGGTTTTTAGGGTTTTTTGGTATTTTGAGGGTTTTTTAAGGGTTTGGGGTTTTATGGTTTTTAGGGTTTTTTGGGTCATTTTGGGTTTTAGGGTTTTTATGGGTTTTAAGGTTTTTTAACGATTTTAGGGATTTTAGGTGTTTTTAGAGGTTTTAGAGGTTTTAGAGGTTTTTTTAGTTTTTTTGGTTTTTGTGGATTTTCAATATTCTTAGGGTTTTTAGGGGGTTTATGGTATTTAGGGGATCTTGGGGGGGGGGGGTTAGTGTCTTTAGGGTAGTTTTATGTTTTTAGGGTTTTCATGGTTTTTTAGAGTTTTCAAAGGTTTGTAAGGTTTTAATGGGTTTTTAGGTTTCTTAATGGTTTTGGGGGGTTTTATGGGTTTTAGGGGTTTTTGGAGATTCTCGGGGCTTTTACGTTTTCATGGATTTTTTGGTGATTTTTAATATTTTAATGGTTTTGAGGGTTTGGTAGGGTTTTTTAGGATTTTTATTGATTTTGAGGGGTTTTTAAGGGCTTTCATGGATTTTAGGTTCTTTTGGGGGTTTTAGGATTTTTTGAGTTTTTTATGGGTTTTATGGTGTTTTTAGGGTTTTTAAACCTTTTTAGAGGTTTTAAGGGTTTTCAGATTTTTTAGCGATTTTAGGGGTTTTATGGGTTTAAAGGTTTTTAGGGGTTTTATGGTTTTAGGGGGGGTTAGTGTATTTTTGGGTTTTCAGGGTTTTTTGAATTTTTTTGGGTTTTAAAAGTTTTTTAGAGTTTTTTAACATTTTAGGGGCTTTGAGGGTTTTTATAGTTTTCAGTGCTTTTTAGGGGTTTTTTTGGGTTTTTTTGGGTTTTTTGGGTTTTTTACATTTTCATGGATTTTAGGGGTTTTTAGGATTTTTATGGTTTCTAGTGTTTTTTAATGTTTTTTGGGGTTTTAAGGGTTTTTAAGGGTTTTTAGGGTTTTTATGCTTTCATGTGATTTTAGGGGGTTTTTAGTGTTTTTTAACATTTTTAGGTTGTTTAAGGGTATTAGAGTTTGAATGTTTTTTATTGTTTTTATGGGTTTTAGGTTCTTTAAAGTTTTTTAGGTGTTTTTAAGGGTTTCAGGGTTTTTTTAAAGTTTTTATGGTTTTTTACGTTTTCATGGATTTTTAGGGGATTTTTAGGATTTTTATGGTTTTGAGGATATTTAGGGAATTTGAAGGTTTTGAGGGGTATTTAGGGTTTTTTAGGGTTTTTTGGGTTTTTTTTGGGATTTAAGGGGGGGGGGGGTTAGGTTTTTAAGGTTTTTTTGAGTTTTTTAACATTTTAGGGGTTTTAGTGGTTTTTAGAATTTTTAGTGGTTTTAGGGTTTTTAATGTTTTTAGTGGTTTTTATGGTTTTCAGTGGTTTTCAGTTTTTTTAGGGTTTTTATGTTTTCATGGATTTTGAGGGGTTTTTAGGATTTTTATTATTTTTTATGGTTTTCAAGGTTTTTCAAGGTTTTTAGGTTTTTTCAAGGCTTTTAGGGTCTTTTGTGGTTTTTTGGGGGTTTTTTGAGTTTTTAGGGGTTTTATGATTATTTTGAATTATTAAACTTTGGGGGGTTAAGGTTTTTTAGAGTTTCAAGTGGGTTTCTAGGGATTTTAAAGGTTTTTAGGGGGTTTTATGGTATTTAAGGGGTTTTTAGGGTTATTTACATTTTCTGGATTTTTAGGGGGGTTTTAGTATTTTTATGGGTTTTCAGGATTTTTAGGGTTTTTAGGGATTATGAGGTTTTTCAGGGGTTTTTAGGGTTTTTCATTTTTTCGAGTCTTTTTGGGTTTTCAGGGTTTTTAAGGTTATTTAGAGTTTTTTTTATCATTTTTAGGGTTTTAAAGTGTTTTTATAGTTGTTATTGATTTTTTGGGTTTTAGGGGGTTTTATGGGTTTTTTACATTTTCATGGATTTTTTGGGATTTTTTAGGGTTTTTATGGTTTTTATGGTTTCAGGGTTTTTTTGGGTTTTAGGGGTTTTTAGGATTTTCAGAGACTTTTTGCATTTTTACGTTTTTTTAGTCTTTTTGGGTTTTTAATGTTTTTTGAGTATTTTAACATTTTTGGGGATTTAAGGGTTTTTAGTGTTTTAGTTGTTTTTAGGGTTTTAGTTGGTTTTTATGGGGTTTTATGTTATGTATGGGTTTTATGGTTTTGAGGGGGTTTTTAGTGTTTTTAGGGATTTTTTTACGTTTTCATGTACTTTTATGGATTTTTAGGTTTTTAATTTTTTTAGGGATTTTTAGGGTTTTTATGGATTTTGAGGGGTTTTAGGGTTTTTAGGGGTTTTTAGATTTTTTAGAGTTTTTAGGTTGTTTTGGGGGTTTTAGGTGGGTTTTATTTACTTTTTTACGGTTTTAATTTTTTTTATAGATATTTAATGTTTTTAGGGGTTAAAACGTTTTTAGAGTTTTTAGTGGTTTTTAGGTTCTTTGTGGGTTTTTTGGTGTTTTTAACGGTTTTAGGGCGTTTATGGTTTTTAGAGATTTTCAAGTTTTTATGGTTTTTTACGTTGTCATGGATTTTTATGGATTTTTAGGTTTTTATGGTTTTTAGTGTTTTTTAGGGTTTTAGGGATTTTTAGGATTTTTAGGGGTTTTTAGGGTTTTAGGGTTTTTTTAGGGTTTCTTGGATATTTTGGGTTTTTAAGATATTTTATGGTTTTTAAGGTTTTTAGAGTTTTTAAACATTTTTAAGGATGTTATGGGGTATTATAGTTTTTAGTGGTTTTAGGGTTTTCTTTAGGTTTTGGGAGGTTTTAGTTTTTAGGGGTTTTAGGGTTTTATGGGGTTTTAGGTTTTTAGGGGTTTTCTTGAGTTTTTTGGGTCTTTTTGAGTTTTTAGGGTCTTTGTGGCTTTTTATAGTTTTTAATGTATTTAGGGGGTTTAAGGGTTTTTAGTGTTTTCAAAGGTTTTCAGGGGTTTTTTCGAGTTTTTAGGGGTTTTTTTATGTTTTCATGGATTTGTATGGGATTTTTAGGATTTTTATAGTTTTGAGGGTTTTTAGATTTTTTAGGGATTTTGAAGGTTTCTAGGGTTTTTCAGGGGTTTTAGGGTTTTTCAGAGTTTTTACGGTCTTTGGGGTATTTTAGGATTTTTTCATCTTTTTAGTGTTTTTAATGTTTCTTAGAGTTTTTTAACATTTTTTAGTGGTTTTAAGGGTTTTTATAGTTTTTAGTGGGTTTTTAGGTATTTTATGGGGTTTTAGGGTTTTTTAAGGTTTTTAGTGGTTTTTTGGTTTTCAGGGGGTTTAAGGGGTTTTAGCGTTTTTTACATTTTCATGTATTTTTAGGGGGTTTTTAGGATTTTTATTGTTTTTAAGGGTTTTTAGGGTTTTTAGGATTTTTCATGGCTTTTAGGGTCTTTTAGGATTTTAGGGTTTTTTGAGTTTTTTAGGGTTTTTAAGGATTCTTACAGTTTTTTAAAAATTTTATGGGTTTTAAGGGTTTTTATATTTTTAGTGGGGTTTTAAAATTTTCAGGGTCTTTAAAGGTTTTTAATGCTTTTAAGGGTTTTTATAGGTTTTAGGGGTTTTCAAGGTTTATTGGGGTTTTTACGTTTTCATGGATTTTTGGGGGGGTGGATTTTTATGGATTTTTGGGTTTTTTATATTTTCATGGATTTTTAGGGGGTTTTAGGATTTTTATATTTTTTAGGTTTTTTAAGGATTTTGATAATTTTTCATGGGGTTTTAGGGTTTTAAGGGTTTTTAGGGTCATTTTCTGTTTTTAGGGTTTTTTTTGTGTTTTTTATGGTTTTTAAAATATTTCGAGTTTTTTAAGGTTTTTAGGGGGTTAAGGGTTTTTAGAAATTTTAGTGGATTTTATGGGTTTTTAGGATTTTTTAAAGATTTGTAGGGGTTTTATGGTTTTTAGGCGTTTTTCAGGGTTTTTATGGTTTTTTATTTTTTCATGAGTTTTTTGGGGTTTTTTAGGATTTTTATGGGTTTTAGGGTTTTCAAGGATTTGGGGGGTTTTAGGTTTTTGAGGGTGTTTTAGGATTTTTATGGGTTTTAGGATTTTTATTAAGTTTTTTAGGGGTTTAAATGTTTTTTAGATATTTATCATTTTTTTAGGGGTTTAAAAGGTTTATAGATATTTTAGTGATTTTTATGGTTTTTATGGGTTTTAGGGGCTTTTAAGGTTTTTAGGGGTTTTTATGGTTTTTAGTGGATTTTTACATTTTCATGGATTTTTATGGTTTTTTTGGTTTTTATGGTTTTGATGGATTTTTACAGCTTTTAGTGCTTTACGGGTTTTTCAGGGTTTTTGGGGACTTTTTGGGTTTTTAGGGTTTACTATTTTTGTTAGGTTTTTTTATTTTTTTTTGGGTTTTTTAACATTTTTATGGAATTTAAGGGTTTTTAGAGTTTTTATTGGTTTTAGGGTTTTTTTAGGATTTTGGTGTTTTCCAAGTTTCTTAATGTTTTAGGGGTTTTAGGGAGTTTTAGGGTTTTTTGGGATTTTCAAGGGTTTTTACGTTTTGTAGGTTGTTTTTGAAAATTTTAAGGGTTTTATAGTTTTTTAGAGTTTTTTAACGTTTTAGAGGGTTTAAGGGTTTTTAGATTTTTCAATAGTTTTTTTGGGTTTTAAGGTATTTTTAAGGTTTTTAGGGGGTTTTATGGTTTTTAGGGGTTTTTTAGACTTTTTAAGTTTTCATGGATTTTTATGGGATTTTTAGGATTTTTTTGGTTTTGAGGTTTTTTAAGGCTTTTAGGATTTTTTAGTTTTTAGGGGTTTTATGGTTTTTTATAGTTTCTTATCATTTTTATGGGTTTTAGGGGGTTCTAGAGTTTTTGGTGATCTTTTAGGATTTTTATGGGTTTTTAGGGTTTTTAAGGTTTTTGGTGGTTCTTATGGTTCTCAAGGGTTTTTTTGTGTTTTTATGTTTTCTATGTTTTCATGATTTTAGGGGGTTTTAGGATTTTTTTTGATGCTTTTTAGGGGGTTTCATGGTTTTTAGGGTCTTTTTGGGTTTTTTTGAGTTTTTTAGGGTTGTAAGGTTTTTTAAAGTTTTTAAACCTTTTTAGGGGTTTTAAGGATTTTTAATGTTTTTAGTGGTTTTTACAGTTTTAAATGTTTTTAGGGGGTTTTTAGGGTTTTTAATGTTTTCGTGGATTTTTAGGGGATTTTAGAATTTTTATGGTTTTTAGGGTTTTTAGGGATTTTGAGGCTTTTTAAGGTTTTTCTGGGGTTTTTAGGATTTTTTAGGTTTTTAGTGTCTGTTTGGGGGTTTAGGGTGTTTTTGAGTTTTTTTTAGGGTTTTTAAGTTTTTTTAGAGTTTTTTAACATTTTTAAAATTTTTATGGGTTATTATAGAGGTTAGTGTTTTTTAGGGTTTTATGGGGTTTTAGGGTTTTTTACGTTTTCATGGATTTTAGAGGTTTTTTTGATTTTGATGGTTTTTAGGGTTTTTAGGGTTTTTTTCTGAGATTTTTAGGGTTTTTAATATTTTTAGAGTATTTTAACATTTTTATGGGTTTTGGAGTTTTTAGTGTTTTTAGTGGTTTTTAAGGTTTTTATGGGTTTTAGTGATTATTATTTTTAGGGGGTTTTCAGCATTTTTAGGCATTTTTATATTTTTTAAGTGTTTTGGGGTTTTTTTAGGATTTTTATGGTTTTATGGTTTTTTAGGTTTTTAGGGATTTTTAATGTTTTTAGAGGTTTTAAAGAGTTTTAGAGTTTTTAGTTATTTTTTAGGGATTTTATTGGTTTTTAGGGGGTTTTAAGGTTTTTAAGGTTTTTTTTTCAGGGGGTTTTAGGGTTTTTAGGGTTTTTTTTTTGTTTTTGGGGTCTTTTGGGTCTTTAGTGTTTTTTGAGTTTTTTAGGGTTTCTAAGGTTTTTTAGAGTTTTTAACATTTTTAGGGATTTTAGGGTGTTTAGTTTTTTTAGTGGTTTTCGGGTTTTTTTTGGGTTTTGGGGGGTTTTAGGGGTTTTCTGAGGTTTTAGGGTAGTTAGGGTCTTTTTGATTTTTTAGGGTTTTGTAGTTTTTTAGATTTTTTTACATTTTTAGGAGGTTTAAGGGGTTTGGAGTTTTGAATGGTTTTTAAGGTTTTTAGGGTATTTTAGGATTTTTTGGGTTTTTTCCAGGTTTTAGGGTCTTTTTGGATTTTTTTTGTTTTTTGTGTTTTTAGGGTTTTAAAGATTTTTTAGATTTTTTAACATTATAAGGGTTTTAAGAGTTTTTAGAGTTTTCATTTTTTTGGGTTTTATGGGTTTTTAGGTTTTTTTAATGGTTTTAGTGGTTTTTTTTGTTTTCAGGGGTTTTATGGCTTTTTACATTTTCATGGATTTTTAGGGGGGATTTAGGTTTTTTATTATTTTTTAGGTTTTCAGGGTTTTTAGTGTTTTCCATGGATTTTAGGGTCTTTTTGGGTTTTTAGGGCTTTTTTTGAGTTTTTAGGTATTTAAAGGCTTTTAGAGTTTTTAACTCTTTTAGGGCTTTTATGGGTTTTTAGAGTTTTTAGTTGGTTTTTAGGGTTTTAAGGGGTTTTATGGGGTTTATGGCTTTTGGAGGATTTCAGGGTTTTTAGTATTTTTTACATTTTCATGGATTTTTAGGGTTTTTTACGATTTTTATGGTTTTTTGGAGTTTTTAGGTTATTTGGGTATTTTTAGGGTTTTTAGGGTTTTTCAGAGGTTTTTTGGGTTTTAGGGGTTTTTAGGGTTTTTAGTGTCTTTTGGGGACTTTAGATTTTTTTTGTTTTTTAGGGATTTTAAAGGTTTTTTAGAGCTTTTAACGTTTTTTCGGGGTTTTAAGGGTTTTTATAGTTTTTAGTACTTTTTTAGTGTTTTTATAGATTTTTAGGGGTACTCAGGTTTCATGGATTTTTAGGTGTTTATAGAATTTTCATGGTTTTTCATGTTTTTAGGGGTTTTCTAGGGGTTTAGGATTTTTTAAGGTTTTTATGGTCTTTTTCCATTTTAGTGGTTTTTTTAGCTTTTTAGGGTTTTTACTGTTTTTAGAGTTTTTTAACATTTTTGGGGGGTTTTAGTGTTTTTATTAGTTTTTATGGGTTTTTAGGGTCTTTTAAGGTTTTTAGGGGTTTTTATGCTTTTTAGGGGTTTTTTATGTTTTCATGTGTTTTTAGGGGGGTTTTAGGATTTTCATGGTTTTTATGGTTTTTTGGGGTTTTAGGGTTTTTAGGGCCTCTTGGGGTTTTTATGATTTTTTTAACTTTTTAGTGTTTTAAAGGTTTTTTAGGTATTTTTTATGTTTTTAGAGGTATTAAAGGTTTTTAGAGTTTTAAGTGGTTTTTAGGGGTTTATGTGTTTTTAGGGTTTTTTAATGTTTTTAGGGGATTTTATGGTTTTTTGGGCTTTTTAGGGTTTTTAGGTTTTTTTACATTTTCATGGATTTTTATGGGGTTTTTTGGTTTTAATGGGTTTTTTTTTGCATTTTTAGTGATTTTGAGGGGTTTTGGGGGTTTTAGGGGATTTAGGGGCTTCTAGGGGATTTATGGATTTTAGGGTCATTTCAGGGTTTTTGTGGTCCTTTTGGTTTTTTATGTTTTTTTTTTGAGTTTTTATGGTTTTTACGGTTTTTTAGAGTTATTTTAATATTTTGATGGATTTTAAGGGTTTAAAGATTTTTTAGTGATTTTTAGTGTTTTTTGGGTTTTTAGGGGGTTTCAAGGTTTTTAGGGTATTTAGGGGCTTTTAGGTTTTTTAGGGGGTCTTAGGGGTTTTTAGGGATTTTAAGGTCCTTTTGAGTTTTCTAGGGTTTTTTATGGTTTTTTAGAGTTTTTTTAAGTTTTTAGGGGGTTTAAGGGTTTTTAGAGTTTTCAATGGTTTTTAGGGTTTTTATGGGGTTTAGGTTTTTTTACGGTTCTTATGGGTTTTTATGATTTTTAGGTGTTTTTTAGAGTTTTTAGGGATTTTTACATTTTCTTTGATTTTTATGGGATTTTTATGACTTTTTTGGTTTTGAGGGTTTTTTAGAGCTTTTAGGGATTTTGAATATTTTTAGGGGTTTTCAGAGGTTTTTTGGGTTCTTAGAGTTTTAGGGTCTTTTTGGGTTTTTGCGATTTTTTTGCATTTTTTAGGGGTTTTAAGGTTTTTTAGAGTTTTTAACATTTTTAGGGGTTTTAATGGTTTTTAGAGTTTTTGTAGATTTTTAGGGTTTTTATGGGTTTGTAGGGTTTTTAAGGTTTTTAGTGGTTTTTTATGTTTTCATGGGGTTTTAAAGGTTTTTTATGTCTTCAATGATTTGTATGACTTTTTTAGGATTTTAATTATTTTTTAGGGTTTTTAGGAGTTTTCATGGGTTTTTAGGATTTTTCACGGCTTTTAGGGTATTTTGCGTTTTTAGGGTTTTTTAGAGTTTTTTAGGGTTTTAAAGTTTTTTAGAGTTTTTTAACCTTTTTAGGGGTTTTAATGGTTTTTAGATTTTTTACTGGTTTTAGGGTTTTTAATTTTTTAGGGGTTTTTAGGGTTTTTAGGGGGTTTTCATGATTTTTATGGTTTTTTAGTTTTTAACATAGATTTTTAGGGGGTTTTTAGGATTTTTATGGTTTTTTGGGTTTTGAGGGATTTTATGGTTTTTAGGGTATTTTTAGGTTTTTTTAGGATTTTAGGGTTTTAAGGGATTTTAAAGGTCTTTTGGGTTTTTAGGGTTTTTAGGGTTTTTAGGGATTTTTACATTTTCACATATTTTAAGGTGTTTTTAGGATTTTATGGCTGTTGTGGTTTTTATGGGTTTTTTGGGATTTTAGGGAAAGGAAGGCTCGAGACTAGGCAAGCCTGGTCCCCCAAAATTTATACCAAAAGGAAAGAACAAACGGAGGACTACAAGGAGGGGTTAGATAAGCAAGTGTCTGACTCACCCTTCAAGTCAGAGTCCACAAGCGAGGAGCAGGAGGGCGTGGCCACAAAGGACCACCATGAGCATCTCTCCACAATAGCCTATTTGGAGAGAGCATCTACAACCGCATTCGCCTCCCGATAGGTGTGTGTCACTGAAAGATTCAGCCTTTGGCACATGGTGAGGCATTCCATCCATTGGGTGAGGATCCTCCAAGGAACGCACCTAGATCTCTTTTTAAGAGCATTCACAACAAGCATGGAGTCAGACTCAAGCCACGGGAAGCTCCACCCAAAACGGACAACATATTCAATCACCTTTATCATGGCCCACAATTCTACTTCAAGGCCACCGCATCCAGCAGGACCCGGCGCACCAAGGGCCGCACCATCCACATTAACCTTAATACAGGAGGGGAGGGGAGGAATCCATTGAATAAACTTGGAAACCATTGATTTTTTTGCCCTGCTAGAGACGCCATGCAGTCGAAGGATGATGAGCTCGTGAACATCATTCACCATATGTCCAATCTGAATGCGGGAAGCCGCATAAACATCCCTGTGAATCATCACCACACCACCATGAATGGAGAGTCGTTTCTTATTGAAGGAAACTGCATTCCAAGCGGTCCAGATAAAGGAGGTGGTGGCTGCAACAACAACCAGCAGGAGATTGCAGACTTGTTCATTGTAATCCCAGGTGAACAGGTCGGCCATGACCTCAAAGAGAGGCCTGTCCAGGCCAGTTGGGAACCAAAAAATTTGTTGTATATAGGCCCAAATTTCTGCACTAATCATGTATTGGAGGAAGGCGTTTTGAATATTTTCTTACGCACCAAGGCAGAGGAGGAAAATGGAGGTGAGACAGTGCCCAAATTTCTGTAACTGGTTCTGCATTGGCAGCCGATTCTTCCAGATTTTCCAGAGAAGGAGATGGCTGGCTGGGGGGATGAAATTTCTCCAAAATTTGGAGAGCCAGGCTGGGGGAGGGGATCCCCTGGCACAGTTGTACCTATAATAATCCTTAGCAGTTAGTCTTCCTACCAGGCTGGGCTTCCAGATCAAGATGTCAGAGTCGACGAAGGCATAATGTTGGATTTGAAGCAAGGCTTCAGTTGGGAGGGGGGGCTCAATCTGTTCCAGCCGCGGAAGGAGCGCCACAATGGACAAGATTTTAAGGCCTGGAGAGGGATTCATGCATTCCTGTAGGGCCCTATCAAGACAAGTTCTGGACCAAGCATTAAATTCTGAGTTCTTTGATACGATCCATTTAGAGTGAGAAATAATGGACCTGTACAATCACGAATTGCTGGCCAAACAGAAGAGGGAAAGTAACCAGCATGTTCATCAAAAAGTTTGAGCACAAATCTTTCCCGAGTGAAACCCAAGCCCCCACCCCTAGGATTAAGCAACCCCCAAGTGAATTTAGCAAGAATACCGTCATTTTATCGTCTGAGGTCTTTGATATTTTGGGGTTTTAGGGATTTTGAGGGTTTTATGGTTTTCAAGGGGTTTTAGGGTTTTTAGGGTTCTTTAGGGTGTTTAGGGTCTTTGGGGGTTTAGGTTTTTTTGAGTTTTTAGGGTTTTTAAGGGTTTTTAGTGTTTTTTTACATTTTTAGGGGTTTTGAGGGTTTTGAGAGTTTTTCGTGGGTTTTTAGTAATTTTAGGGTTTTTAAAGGTTTTTAGGGGTTTTTTTCGTTTTCTAGGGTTTTTCAGTGTTTTTGAGTTTTTTAAATTTTCATGGATTTTTAAGGGGTTTTTAGGTTTTTATGATATTTAGGGTTTTTTAGGGTTTTTACAGATTTTGAGGGGCTTAGAGTTTTTTAGGGGTTTTAGGGTTTTTATGATTTTTATGGGTTTTTGGGGTCTTTTAGGTTTTATGGGTTTTTAGGGTTTCAAAGATTTTTTTAGAGTTTTTAATGTTTTTAGTGATTTTAAGGGTTTAAGATTTTATAGCGTTTTTTCAGGTTTTTTGGGTTTTTTGGGTTTTTCAAGGTTTTTAGGGATTTTTAGAGTTTTTATGTGGTTTTAGGGTTTTTAGGGTTTTGGGGGTCTTTTTGAGTTTTTTAGGGTTTTTATGGTGTTTGGAGTTTTTTTTACGGTTTTTAGGGGGTTTATGGGTTTTTAGAGTTTTAAATGGTTTTTAGGGTTTTTATGGGTTTTTTGATTTTTTTAATATTTTTAGGGGATTTTAGGTTTTTTATGGTTTTTAAGGGTTTTATGGTTTTCAAGGGTTTTTAGTGTTCTTAGTGTTTTTTACATTTTCATGGATTTTTAAGGGATTTTTATGTTTCTTATGGTTTTGTGGATTTTTATGTTTTTTAGAAATTTTGAAGGTTTTTTAGGGGTTTAGGATTTTTTAGGGTTTTTAGGGTCTTTTTGGGGTTTTATGATTTTTCTTGTTTGTTTGGGTTTTAAGGTTTTTAGAGATTTTTAACTTTTTTGGGGTTTTAAGGGTTTTTAGAGTTTTTAGTTGTTTTAGGGTTTTTATGGGTTTTTAGGATTTTAAAGGTTTTTAGTTGTTTTTATGATTTTCACTGGTTTTTCAGGGTTTTTTGGGTTTTTTATGTTTTCATGGATTGTTAGGGATTTTTTAGGTTTTTTATTTTTTTTAGGGGTTTTTAGTGTTTTTAGGGTCTTTTGTGTTTTTAGGGTTTTTTTGAGTTTTTTAGGGTTTTTAAGATTTTTTAAAGTTTTTAATGTTTTTTTGGGTTTTAAGGGTTTTTATAGTTGTTAGTGTTTTTTGGGTTTTATGGATTTTTAGGGTTTTTTACGTTTTCATGGATTTTTAGGGGTTTTTTACGATTTTTATCATTTTTAGGGTTTTTTAGGGTTTTTTGGGATTTAGGGGGTTTTAGGGGTTTCCAATATTTTTAGGGTCTTTTGGGGTTTTCAGGATTTTTTTTTGAGTTATTTTGGGTTTTTAATGTTTTTATGGGTTTTAAGGGTTTTTAGTGTTTTTTTGGGATAGGAAGATGCGAGGGTCAGGCTATTCATGACCCCCCTCAAGTTTATTATTATGAAAAAAAGACACAGCAGACAAGGGGGGGAGGGGTCAAATGACCCACACCCAAAAACCCTTAAGAAACCCAAAACCAGAAAACCCAAAGGACCAAAAAGCACACAAAAACAAGAAAAGCATACAAATAGAAAAGAACCCAGTAACAGTCCCAACCAAACAACAATTAGCAACCACCACAAGCAAGACCATAAACCACAACTTCAACACCTCTCAGCTAAGCAACAACCATCATCCAACATCACAATTTCCAGCATCCAGCGCTTTCTCTCCAAGCAGGTTCACCACAAACAACATGGAATCACCATCACTAGAAGAAAAAACATCAGCATCACCACCATCATCCAGCACCAACATAGAGTCCCAACCAAGCCAGCCACCACCCTCTTCAACCGCATCAATCCAAGCAGCATCCATCAACTAGCAGCTCAGATTCCAGTATTCAAGGCCTCTTATCCTAGCAGCTTCCAGCATGCCACACCTAGGCATACCATCAACAGCACAGGACCGCCAACACCCATGCTCAAAATCAATATCTTTGTCACATTCCAGCTCACCAACAAGCAGAAACCAGCCCCAAAGTTGCTGAAGAACACTAGCTCCAATCACACCTTGTAAACAAGCAGCAACACACCACACATATCTCGCATCGGCACACTCCAAATTCCGTAGTGGAAACAGAAAATTCAAACAAATCAGAGAACATGGAAACCAACGCCCATACCTAGAACCCATCTGCAGCACCCAAAGGAAAGGAAACTTCCAGCACCACTCAACATTGCCGAGATCCATCACTCTCAGCGATTTAGAACCAAACGAGCCACAATGCAGAAGGCCACAGTCCAGAATAAAATCTATAACGCAACACAACAAAGCGGTCCCTTCATTAACAGCATGAAGCAGAACCAAAAGCCCAGAAATACGCACCTAAAAAAACTATACAAATCAATGTCAAGAAGATCTCATCTGCACCTCCTCCAAGCTCTGTGCAGAATCGGAAGCCCCCATAGTAGTGACCAGCACCAATCTCCTTTTACCGTCAGAAGAACAAAAAAGCCACCAAGAAACATTTGGTACCAAATCACTGCGGTGAAAACTGGACTCATCTTGACTCCACCAAAACCACCTCTCGGATCATTGACCATGGATGCCACGACGATGAGAAAAATCCAGATCTTCCAAGGCCAAGCCAAATCTCTGCAAGAACCAGGCCAACTCGATGCTGTCCATGCCCAAACTGGACAGCCGGATCCCAACTCCATCAAGCACTTACCTCATCTCCCGCAAGATCACCAGGGAAGGAGACCTCTTGAACAAAACTCCAACCGCATCATCGAACTGGAAGAGATCATAGGACTGAGACTGCCAACACTGTCGTTGAATACCTTGACCCCGCTGACCCGTCCGTGGACACCCCAGATCTAAAAGCGCAGCCCCGAAAGGCTGAAATACATAAGGGATCCTAGCTTCCAAGGAATCGCCGGCTTCACCACAATCCAGATCGGAACGATCTGATGAGAAGAATCACCACACGAACCAGGTCATCTTGTCGCCGCCTTTCCCCGAAAATAAAATCCAAACTCCATCGCCAGCCAGCATCTGCCTTGTCTCCTGCAAACGCACCGGGGAAGAAGACCGCTCGAACCGAAAACCATTCGCAACACCCAACCTGAGTAAATCGCTGAAGATGCTGAAAAGGATTGCATGAGGAAACCCTGGTGATCGTCATGTTGGGAGGGAGAGCCCAGGAGAGAGCGGCGACATTTTCTTTCAAGTGTTTTTTGGGTTTTTATTGTTTTTTGGGTTTTAGGGTTTCTTAAGGTTTGTACGGGTTTTTATGGTTTTGAGGTGTTTTTCAAAGTTTTTAGGGATTTTTAGGTTTTCATGTGTTTTTAGGGGTTTTAGTGATTTTGATGGTTTTTAGGGGTTTTCAAGGGTTTTAGAGTTTTTAGGGGTTTTAGGGACTTTTGAGGTTTTTAGAGATTTTTGAGTGTTTTAGGATTTTATGGTTTTTAGATATTTTTAACATTTTTATGGGTTTTTAGGGTTTTTTTATGTATTTTTGGGGTTTTTATGGTTTTCAGGGGGTTTTGAGGTTTTTTAAGGGTTTTTACATTTTCATGGATTTTATATGTTTTTTAGGTTTTTATGGTTTTTTGGATTTTTTAGGGTTCATAGAGATTTTGTGGGTTTTTAGAGTTTTTCATGCATTTTATGGTTTTTAGTGTTTCTTTAGGGTTTTTGTGGTCTTTTTTGGGTTTTTAGGGGTTTTTTTAGTTTTTAGGGTTTTAAAGGTTTTTTGATTTTTTTAAAGTTTTAAGGGGTTTTAATGGTTTTTAGTGGGTTTTAGGGTTTTTTTGGGGTTTTTGGTTTTTTCAAGGTTTTTCGGGGTTTTGTGATTTTATGGGTTTTCATGGGGGGGTTTAGAGATTTTAGGATCTTTTATATTTTTTAGGTTTTTATGGTTTTTTAGAGTTTTTTAACATTTTTAGGGGTTTAAAGGGTTTTTAGAGTTTTCAATGGTTTTTAGGGTTTTTATCGGTTTTTAGGTTTTTAGGGTTTTTGTGTTTTTTTTAGTTTTTAATGTTTTTTAAGTTTTCAAGTATTTTAGGGGATTTCAAGGATTTTTATCGTTCTGAGGTTTTTTTAGGGATTTAGGGATTTTGAAGGTTTTAGGGGTTTTCAGGGGGTTTTAGAGTTTTTAGGGTTTTATAGGGTTTTAGGGTCTTTTTGATATTTTAGGGTTTTTTCTATTTTTATGGGTTTTCAGGATTTTAGAGTTTTTTTTAATGTTTTAAGTGTTTTTATAGTTTTTAGTGGTTTTTTAGTTTTTATTGCTTTTTATGGTTTTTAGTGGTTTTTAGGGTTTTCATGGGGTTTATAGGGTTTTGTGTTTTTTATATTTTCAGGGATTTAGGGGGGGGGGGTAGGAGTTTTATTATTTTTGAGGGTTTTAGGATTTTTTAGATTCATGGATTTTAGGGTCTAGTAGAGTTTTTAGAGTTTTTTGAGCTTTTTAGGGTTTTATGGTTTTTTAGAGTTTTTTGACTTTTTAGGGGTTTTAATGGTTTTTAGAGTTTTTAGTGGTCTTTAGGGTTTTTTGGGTTTTTAAAGGTTTTGAGGGGTTTTTAGGGTTTTTTACTCTTTCATGGATATTTAGGGGTTTTTTAGGATTTTTATGGTTTTTAGAGTTTTTAGGGTTTTTAGGGATTTTGAGATTTTTTAGGGGTTTTCAGGGTTTTAATGACTTTTTGGGTTTTTAGGGTTTTTTCTAGTTTTTAAGGTTTTAAAGGTTTTTAGAGTTTTTTTAACATTTTTAAGGGTTTTGAGGGTTTTTATAGTTGTTAGTTTTTTTTAGGGTTTTTATGGGGTTTTAGGGGTTTTTTTACATTTTCATGGATTTTTAGGGCGTTTTTAGGGTTTTTATGGTTTTTAGGGATTTTTAGGGATTTTTAGGGTTTTTTAGGGTTTTTTTGGTTTTTTGGGTCTCTTGGGTTTTTTGGGTTTTTTTGAGTTTTTTAGGGTTTTTAAAGTTTTTAGAGTTTTTTAAAGTTTTTTGGGGTTTTGAGAGAATTAGCGGTTTTTATGGTTTTTTGGGTTTTATTAAGTTTGTAGGGGTTTTATGGTTTTTAGGGGGTTTTCATGGTTTTTAGAAATTTTTAAGTTTTCATGTGTATTTAGGGGATTTTATTATTTTTATGGTTTTTAGGGTTTTTAGGGTTTTTAAGGATTTTCAGTTTTTTTAGGATTTTAATGGATTTTTAGGGGGTTTTAGGGTTTTTAGGGTCTTTTGGGGTTTTAGGGATTTTTTGAGTTTTTAAGGTTTTAAAGGTTTTTTAGATATTTTTAAGGTTTTTAATGGTTTTAATGATTTATAGAGTTTTTAGTGGTTTTATGGGTTTAAGTGTTCTATAAGGTTTATAAGGGTTTTTTATGTTTTTCAGGGGGGTTTCATGGTTTTTAGGGCTTTTCACATTTTAATGGATTTTTATGGGTTTTATGGGTTTTATGGTTTTTAGGTCTTTTTAGGATTTTTTGGGATTTTGAGGGTTTTAAAGGTGTTTAAGGGGTTTTGGGTTTTTAGTGTTTTTTAGGGTTTTTGTATTTTTGGGATTTGTTTAAGTTTTTAGTGTTTTTATTGGTTTTTAGTGTTTTTTATGTTTTTTGGGACTAAATGGTTTTTAGTGGGTTTTTTGGTTTTTTTTTGGATTTTTAGGGTTTTTCAAGATTTTAAAGGGTTTTTAGGCTTTTAGGGGGTTTTCTAGGTTTTTCAGGATTTTTAGGGTCTTTTTGAGTTTTTTAGGATTTTTATGGTTTTAAAAGTTTTTTAATGTTTTTAGGGGGTTTAAGGTTTTAGAGTTTTCAATTCTTTTTACGGTTTTTATGGGTTTTTTGGTTTTTTAAGATTTTTAAGGGTTTTTATGGGTTTTTTGGGTTTTTAAGGTTTTTAAGGGTTTTTATGGTTTTTAGGGTGTTTTAGAGTTTTTTGGCGTTTTTAGAGTTTTTAGGGTTTTTTATGTTTTCATGGATTTTTAGGGGATTTTGATGGTTTTTAGGGTTTTTCATGGGGTTTTCAGGGGTTTTTTGGGTTTTCAGGGTTTTTAGGGTGTTTTGTGTTTTTAATTTTTTTTGTGGTTTTTTGTGTTTTTAGGGGTTTTAGAGTTTTTATCATTTTTAGGGGTTTTAAGGGTTTTTAGAGTTTTTAGTGGGTTTTGAGAGCTTTTATGGGTTTTGGGGTTTTAAGGTATATAGTGGTTTTTATGGTTTTTAGGGGATTTCAGGGTTTTAGGGGTTTTTAGGATTTTTAGGGGGTTTTTAGGGTTTTAGGGATTTTCAGGGGTTTTCAAGGGTTTTATTGGCTTTTAGGGTCTTTTTAGGTTTTTAATGATTTTAGGGTTTTTTATATTTTTTGGGATTTTCATGTTTTTTAAGTTCTTTTCAGGGGGGTTTTAGGGTTTTTTTTGAGTTTTATAGTGTATTTAAGGTTTTTTAGAATTTTTAAACGTTTTTGGGATTTAAAAGGTTTTTAGATTTTTTTAGTGGTTTGTTGGGTTTTTTGGGGGGGTTTGGGGGGTTTTCAAGGTTGTTGAAGATTTTTTGGGTTTTAGGGGGTTTTAGGTTTTTTTGGGGGGGGGGGTTCAGGGGTTTTTATTGTTTTTATAGTCTTTTTGAGTTCTTTAGGGTTTTTATGGTTTTTTAGAGTTATTTAACATTTTTATGGGGTTCAAGTTTTTTTAGAGATTTTAGGGTTTTTTACATATTCATGGATTTTAGGATTTTTATGGTTTTGGGGTTTTTTAGGGGTTTTAGGGATTTTGAAGGTTTATAGGATTTTTTTAGGGATTTTTAGGGAATTTAGGGGTTTCCGGGGTTTTTAGGGGTTTTTTTTGTGTTTTAGGTTTTTTGGGGGTTTTAAGGTTTTTAAGGGTTTTTAGAGTTCTCTAACATTTTAGGGGGTTTTAAGGGGTTTTAGAGTTATTAGTGGTTTTTAGGGTGTTTGTGGGTTTTTAGGGTTTTTAAAGGTTGTTAGCGGTCTTTTTGGTTTCTTGGGATTTTTTAGGGTTTTTATGGTTTTTTACGTTTTCATATATTTTAGATATATTTTATGATTTTTATGATTTTTGAGGGATTTTAGGATTTTTAGGGGTTTTAGGGTTTTTCATGGCTTTTAGGATCTTTTTGGCTTTTTTAGGATTTTTTAGATTTTTTTGGGATTTTAAGGTTTTTTATAGAGTTTTTTAACCTTTTTAGAGGTTTTAAGGGTGTCTAGAGTTTTTAGTTGGTTTTTAGGGTTTTTAGGGTTTTAAAAGGTTTTTAGGGGTTTTTATGGTTTTTTGGGGGATTCTAGGTTTTTAGGATTTTTTACATTTTCATGGATTTTTAGTGGGTTTTTAGGATTAATATGGTTTTTAAGGTTTTTAGGGGTTTTATGAATTTTCAGGTTTTTTGGCTTTTTTGGGGTTTTTAGGGTTTTTAGGGGTTTTAGGGTTTTAGGGTCTTTTGGGTTTTTAGAGTATTTTTTGTGTTTTTTAGGGTTTTAAGGTTTTTTTTAGTTTTTTAACGATTTTAGGGGGTTTAAGGGTTTTTATTATTGTTAGTGCTTTTTAAGGGTTTTAGTTTTTTTTACATTTTTATGTAATTTTAGGGGGGGTTTAGGATTTTAATGGGTTTTTTGGTTTTTTCGGTTTTTGACGTTTTAAGGGGGTTTAGGTTTTTAGGGATTTAGGATTTTTTGGGTCTTTTTTGGGTTTTTAGGTTTCTTTTGAGTTATTTAGGGGTTTTAAGGTTTTATAGAGTTTTTAACATTTTTATGGGTTTTAAGGGTCAGTTGTTAGTGATTTTTTTGGATTTTTAGGGGTTTTTTTAGGGTCTTTTTGGGTTTTTAGGGTTTTTTTTGAGTTTCTTAGGATTTTTAATGTTTTATAGTTTTTTTTAACATTTTTAGGGGTTTTAAGGGGGTTTATGGGTTTTTAAGGTTTTTTAAGGTTTGTAGGGGTTTTTATTGTTTTAGGGGGTTTTCAGGGTTTTTATGGGTTTTTATGTTTTCTTGTGTTTTTAGGGGATTTTTAGGATTTTTATGGATTTTAGGGTTTTAAGGTTTTTAGGGGGATTTAGTATTTTTACAGTTTTAAGGGGTTTTTAGTGTCTTTTGAGTTTTTAGGGTTTTTATTGTTTTTTAGAGTTTTAACGTTTTTAGGGGGTTTAAGGGTTTTTAGTGTATTCAATGGATTTTAGGGTTTTTATGGGTTTTTAATATTTTAAGGTTTTTAGGGGCTTCTATAGTTTTAAGGGGATTTTTGGGGTTTTTTTTACAGTTTCATGTATTTTTAAGGGATTTTTAAGATTTTGATGGTTTGAGTGCTTTTAGGGTTTTGTGGATTTTGAAGTTTTTTAGGGTATTTCAGGGGTTTTTAGTGTTTTTCAGGGTTTTTAGGGTCTTTTGGATTTTTGGGGTTTTTTTTCTTAGGGTTTTAATGGTTTTTTAGATTTTTTAAAAATTTTGAGGAGTTTTAAGGGTTTTTAGAGTTTTAGTGGGTTTTTTAGGGTTTTTTTTTGGTTTTTGGGATTTTATGGTTTTTAGTTATTTTTATGGTTTTTAGTGGTTTCTTAGGGTTTTTTTTGGGATTTGCATGTTTTCATGGATTTTTAGGGGGGGTTTAGGTTTTTTATTATTTTTGAAGGATTTTAGGATTTTTCAGAGGTTTTAGGGGGCTTTTAGGGGTTTTTTGGTTTTTAGGGTTTTCAGAGTTTTTAATGTTTTTAGATCTTTTGAACTTTTTAGGGCTTAAAGGGTTTTTAGAGTTAATAATTTTAAAGGTTTTAGGGGTTTTTATGGTTTTTAGGGGGTTTTTAGGGTTTTTAGTGTCTGTCACATTTTCATGATTTTTAGTTATTTTTTAGGATTTTATGGGTTTTAGAGTTTTTTGGGTTTTTTAGGTTTTAAGGATTTTGAGGTTTTTAGGGTTTTTCATGGGGTTTTAGGGTTTTTAGGGTCTTTTTGGGTTTTTAGGGTTGTTTGAGTTTTTAGGGTTTTTAAGGTTTTTAAGGTTTTTTTAACGTTTTAGTTGTTTTAAGGGGTTTTATAGTTGTTATTAATTTTTAAGGTTTTAAGGATTTTTTACTTTTTCATGGATTTTTAGGGGTTTTTAACGATTTTTATGGTTTGGAGGGTTTTTAGAGATTTTGAGTCTTTAATGGGGGTTTTAGGGTTTTAGGGTTTTAGGGGTTTTAAGGGTTTTTAGGGTCTTTTGGGGTTTTTATGTTATTTTTGAGTGTTTTAGGGTTTTTAAAGTTTTTAAGGTTTTTTAACATTTTTAAGGGTTTTAAGGGTTTTTTATTTTTTAGTGGGTTTTTAGGGTTATTATAGTTTTTAAGGTTTGTAGTGGTTTTTATGGTTTTTAGGGGTTTTTAAGGCTTTTTAGGTTTTTTATATTTTCATGTGTTTTTTAGTGGTTTTTAGGGTTTTTATATATTTTTTTGGGTTTTTTTGGGGGTTTTAGGGTTTTTAGGGTTTTAGGGACTTTTGGGGGTTTAGGGGTTGTTTTGAGTTTTTTAGGGTTTTTAAGGTTTTTTAGAGATTTTAAACATTTTTGAGGGTTTTAAAGGTTTTCATAGTTTTTAGTCATTTTTGGGTATTTTTTGTGTTTTAGGATTTTTTTTAATGTTTTTAGGGGTTTTAATAGTTTTCATGGATTTTTTAGGGTTTTTATGGTTTTTTTGTTTTGGGATTTTTTAAGATTTTAGAGGGTTTTATAGTTTTCAGGGATTTTTCCTGGTTCTATAGTTTCATACATTTTTATGGATTTTCATGGGGTTTTTTAGGTTTTTATAGTTTTAAGGTTTTTAGGGTTTTTAGGGTCTTTTGGGCTTTCAAGTTTCTTTTGAATTTTTTAGTGTTTTTTAGAGTTTTAATAACATTTTTTAGGGATTTGAAGGGTTTTAGAGTTTTTAGTGGGTTATAGGATTTTTTGGGGTTTTAAGGTTTTTATGGTTTTTAGGATTTTTACAGGGTTTAATTGTCTTTATCGTTTTCAATGGTTTTTAGGGTTTTTATGGGTTTTTAGGTTTGTTTATGGTTTTTATGGTTTTTTATGGTCTTCATGGGTTTTTTAGAGTTTTTATGTTTTCATGGATCTTTAGGGGACTTTTTGGATTTTCATGGTTTTTAGGGTTGTTTAGGGATTTTATGAATTTTGAAGGTTTTTAGGGTTTTCCGAGGTTTTTAGGGGTTTTCAGAGTTTTTAGGGTCTTTTGGGTTTTTAGGGATTTTTTCTGTTTTTTAGGGGTTTAATGTTTTTTAGAGTTTTTTTATCATTTTTAGGGGTTTAATGGATTTTTAGTGTTTTTACAGGGTTTTTTATGATTTTTTAGGGTTTTAAGGTTTTTATTGGTTTTTATGGTTTTCAGGGGTTTTTAGGGTTTTTAGGGTTTTTTACGTTTTCATGACTTTTTAGGGGGGGTTTAGAACTTTTTTTGTTTTCGAGTAGTTTTAGGGGTTTTCATGACTTTTAGGTTCATTTTGGTTTTTTTAGTTTTTTAGGGTTTAAAAGGTTTTTTAGAGTTTTTTTACTTTTTTGAGGGTTTTATGGGTTTTTAGAGTTTTTAGTGCTTCTTAGATTTTTAGGGTTTTTTTGTGGTTTTTAGGGGGGGTTTTACTGTTTTAGGTTTTTTTTAGGATTTCCTGGATATTTAGGGGGTTTTTAGGATTTTTATGGTTTTTTGGGTTTTTAGGGTTTTAGGGATGTTCGGTTTTTTTTGGGGTTTTCAACGGTTTTTAGGGTTTTTAGGGTTTTTCATATTTTTAAGATCTTTTTTTGTTTTTATGGTATTTTTGAGTTTTTAGGGTTTTTAAGGTTTTTTAGAGTTTTTAGGGTTAAAGGTTTTTTATAGTTGTTAGTGTTTTTTAGTGTTTTTATTGGTTTTAAGGTGTTTTTACATTTTTCATAGATTTTTAAGGGGTTTTGAGGATTTTAGGGTTTTAGTGGTTTTTTGGTTTTTATGGTTTTTTAGGGTTTTCATGGTCTTTTGTGTTTTTTGGTTTTTTGAGTTTTTTTTATTTTTAAGGTTTTTTAGAGTTTTTTAACATTTTTTGGAATTTTAAGGGTTTTTAGAGTTTTTAGTGGTTTATGGGTTATTTTTGTTTTGGAGGGTTTTCAGAGTTTTTAGGGGGTTTTAAGGTTTTAGGGGTTTTCAGGTGTTTTTTTGTTTTTTGGTTCTTTTTGAATTTTTAGGGTTTTATGGTTTTTAAAAGTTTTAACATTTTTAGTTGGTTTAAGGGTTTTTAGAGTTTTCAATGTTTTTTAGGGTTTTATGGGTTTTTAGATATTTTAGGGTTTTTAGGTTTTTTAAGGTTTTTAGGTTTTTTAAGGTTTTTATAGTTTTTAGAGGTTTTTTGAGTTTTTAGGGTTTTACGTTTTCAGGGATTTTTAGGTGAATTTTAGCATTTTTATGATTTTTAGGGGTTTTAGGGCTTTTAGGGATTCTGAAGGATTTTAGGGGTTTTCTGGGATTTCAGGGACATTTTGGGGTTTTAGAGGGTTTTATGTTTTTTTAAGTTTTTAAGGTTTTTTAGATTTTTTAGTGGTTTTTAGGGGTTTTAAGGGTTTTAAGGTTTTTTAGAGATTTTTTACATTATTAGGGTTTTAAAGTTTTTTAGAGTTTTTGAGTTTTCTTGGGGTTTTTATTGTTTTTTGGTTTTTTAAGGTTTTTAGTGGTTTTTATGGTTTTCAGGGGTTTTTAGGGTTTTTTACATTTTCATGTATTTTTATGGGTTTTTTGGGTTTTTATTTTTTTAGGTTTTTTTTGGGTTTTTAGGGCAAGGAAGATTCGAGGGTTAGGCTATTCCCGGCCCCCCCAAATTTATAATTTTAGGGTTTTTAGGAATTTTGAGGGGTTTTAGGTGTTTGAAGGTTTTTTAGTGTTTTTTGTGTCTTTTTGGGGTTTTAGGGGATTTTTTTGAGTATTATAGTGTTTTAAGGTTTTTTAACATTTTTAGGGATTTTAAGGTTTTTTAGAGTTTTTATGGTTTTGGGGGGTTTGGGGGTTTTTCATGGTTTTTAGGGTCATTTTTAGTTTTTTAGGATTTTTATGGTTTTTTGATTTTTAAGGGTTTTTAAGGTTTTGATGGATTTTTAGGTATTTTAAGGTTTTAGGGGTTTTAATTGTTTTTAGGATTTTTTAGATTTTTTAGGGTTTTTACGATTTCATGGATTTTTCCGGGATTTTTAGGATTGTTATGGTTTGGAGGGTTTTTAGTTTTTTTGGAGTTTTAGGAATTTTGAAGGTTTTCAGGGTTTTCAGGGGGTTTTAGAGTTTTTTTAGGGTTTTAGGGTCTTTTGGGTTTTTCTGGTTTTTTTTGTTATTTTTGGGTTTTTAAGCTTATTTAGAGTTTTTTAACCTTTTCAGGGGTTTAAAGGTTTCTAGAGTTTTTAGTGTTTTAGGGTTTTTATGGGTTTTTAGGGTTTTAAGGTTTTTGGTGGTTTTATGGGTTTTAGGGGTTTTCAGGGGTTTTAGGGTTTTTTACATTTTCATGGATTTTTAGGGGGTTTTAGAATTTTTATTGTTTTTAATGGTTTTTTTGGGTTTTTAGGGGTTTCCATGCTTTTTTTGGGTCTTTTGGGGTTATTAGGGTTTTTTTGAGTTTTTAAGGGAAGTTTCTTTGAGTTTTTTTTAACTTTTTGTGGGTTTTAAAGGGATTTATAGTTTTTAGTGGGTTTTTAGGGGTTTTACGGGTTTTAATGGTTTTAAGGATTTTTATGGTTTTTATGGGGTTGTTAGGGTTCTTAGGGTTTTTTACATTTCCATGGACTTTTAGGGGTTTTTTAGGATTCTTATGATTTTTAGGGTTTTTTTGGGATTTTTAGGGATTTTTACTGTTTTAGTGTTTTTCAATGGTATTTAGGGTTTTTCATGGTTTTAGGGTCTTTTTTTGTTTTTAGCGGGTTTTTTAGAGTTTTTAGGGGTTTAAGGTTGTTTTAGAGTTTTTCACATTTTTATGGGTTTTAAGGGTTTTTATAGTTATTAGTGATTTTTTAGGGTTTTTATGTGCTTTTAGGGTTTTTTGGATTTTTATGGTTTTTAGGGGTTTTAGGTTTTTTTTTCAGGATTTTTAGGGTCTTTTTGGATTTTTAGGATATTTTTGAGTTTTTTATGGGTTTTAAAGATTTTAGAGTTTTTTAACAATTTTAGGGGTTTTAATTGTTTTAGTGTTTTTAATGGTTTTATGGGTTTTTAAGGGTCTTTTATATATGTAGGAGTTTTTATGGTTTTTATGGTTTTTAGGGATTTTTCAGGGTTTTTAGGGTGTTTTCAGGATTTTTAGGGTCTTTTGGGGTTTTGTATGGTTTTTCTAAGTTTTTAAGAGTTTTTAAGGTTTTTTTGAGATCTTTAACTTTTTAGGGCTTTCAAAGGTGTTTAGGGTTTTTTTGTGTGTTTTTAGGGGTTTTATGGGTTTTTCGAGCTTTTTAATGTTATAGGGGCTTTATGGCTTTCATGGGTTTTTCAGTTTGTTAAGGTTTTTTACGTTTTTGGGGATTTTTATGGGTTTTTTAGGTTTTTATGGGTTTTAGGGTTTTTAGAGATTTTGAGGGTTTTTATGATTTTTAGGGGTTTTAGGTTTTTTCGGGGTTTTGGGGGTCTTTTGGGGTTTTTTTGAGTTTTTAGGGGTTTCTAAGGTTTTTTGGAGTTTTTTAACATTTTTAGGGATTTTAGAATTTTTAGTGGTTTCTCGGGATTTTTTTTGTTTTTTTGGGGTTTTCTAAGGTTTTTAGGGTTTTTAGGGGTTTTAGGGGTTTTAGGGGGTTTTAGGGGTTTTAGTGTTTTTCAGTGGTTTTTAGGGCCTTTTTGAGTTTTTTATGATTTTTTTGGTTTTTTAAAGTTTTATACTGTTTTTAGAGTTTTTAATGGTTTTTGGGTTTTTAGGGTTTTTAGGTTTTTAAGGTTTTTAGGGGGGGTTATAGTTTTCAGGGGTTTTTTAGTGTTTTTAAAGTTTTTTATGTTTTCGTGTATTTTTAGTATTTTATTGATTTTGATGATTTTTAGGGTTTTTCGGGATTTTGAAGGTCTTTGGGGGTTTTTAGGGGGTTTTAGGGTTTTTCAAGGGGTTTAGGTCATTTTGTATTTTTAGGATTTTTTGTGTTTTTAGGGGTTGATTTTTTTTTTAATTTTTTAATGTTTCTAGGGGTTTTAAGGGTTTTTACAGTTTTTAGTGGTTTATGGTTTTTTTAGTTTTTATGGGTTTTTGTGTTTTTGTGGTTTTTAGGGTTTTTTCAGGGTTTTATGGTTTTTTATATTTTCATAGGGTTTTTAGGTTTTTTATTTTTTGAGAGTTTTTAGGGGTTTTAAGTAGGTTTTAGGGTATTTCATGGCTTTTAGGGTCTTTTGGGTTTTTTTATTTTTATGGTTTTTAAGGTTTTTAGTGTTTTAAAAGGTTTTTAGTGGGTTTTCAGGGATTTTAGGGTTTTTTTATTTTTTCATGGATTTTTATTGGGTTTTTAGGATTTTAATGGTTTTTAGGATTCTAAGGGATTTTGAGGGTTTTTAGGGTTTTTCAGGGGGTTTTAAGGTCTAAAGGGGTTTTTAGGGTTTTTATAGACTTTTAGGGTTTTAGGGTTTTTTTAAGTTTTTAGGGGTTTTAAGGTGTTCTAGATTTTTTTAACGTTTTTCGGGGTTTAAGGGTTTTTATGTGTTTTTAGGGTTTTTTAAGTTTTCATGGATTTTCAGGGGTTTTCATTATTCGTATGGTTTTTAGGGTTTTAGGGTTTCTAGTTATTTTGATGGATTTTCATGGGTTTTTATGGTTTTTAGGGGTTTTTAGGATTTTTTTGGCTATTTTTGGGTTTTAGGGGTTTTTTTGAGTTTTATAAGGTTTTTAAATTTTGTAAAGTTTTTTAACGTTTTTAGGGGTTTAAAGGGTCTTAGTGTTTTTAGTGGGTTTTATGGGGTTTTATGGTATTTAAAGGTTTGTAGGGATTTTTATGGTCTTTAGGGTTTTTTCAGGATTTTTAGGGATTTTTAAGGTTTTTAGGTATTTTTAGGGTTTTTAGGGATTTTGAGGGGTTTTAGGGATTTGGAGGTACTTTAAGGTTTTTAGATTTTTTAGGGTCTTTTGGGTGTTTTAGGGTTGCTTTCATGTTTTTTAGGGTTTAAAATCTTTTTAGAATTTTTAGTGGTTTTTTGAGTATTTAGGCCTTTTTAATGTTTTAATGGTTTTCAGGATTTTTTAGGGTTTTATTGTTTTTTATGTTTTCATGGATTTTCATGGGTTTTTTAGGCATTATGGTTTTTATGTTTTTTAGGGTATTTAGGTATTTTGGGGGTTTTTAGGTATTTTGAGGGTTTTTATGTATTTCGGGGGCTTTTAGGGGTTTTAGGATTTTTCAGGGATTTTAGGGTTTGTAGGGGTTTTTAAGGGTTTTGGGGGTCTTTTGGGGTTTTTTGGGTTTTTTTTTGAATTTTTTGGGGTTTTAAGGTTTTTTGGAGTTTTTTTTACGTTTTTAGAGGTTTTTTGGATTTTTTTGCGGTTTTTAGGGTTTTTTCAGGGGGTTTAGGGTTTTTCAGAGGTTTTAGGGTCTTTTCTGTTTTTAGGGTTTCTTCAGTTTTTTATATTATATTAACATTTTTAGGGGGTTTAAGGGCTTCTAAGGCTTTCAATGTTTTTTAGGGTTTTTTTAGGGTTTTTAGGTTTTTAGGGGGTTTTATGGTTTTCATGGGTTTTTTAGAATTTTTAGTGTTTTTTACATTTTCATGGATTTTGAGGATTTTTATTGTTTTGAGGATTTTTTTAGGGTTTTTAGGTTTTTTAGGGATTTTAAGGTTTTTAGGATTTTCATGGATTTTCAGAGTTTTTAAGGTATTTTGGTGTTTTTTTGTTTTTTAGGGTTTTTTATATTTTTTAGGTTTTTAGAGTTTTTAGTGGTTTTTTAGGATTTTTAGGGATTCTCAAGGGTTTTTACGAATTTTAATGGCTTTTGAGGTCTTTTGGGGTTTTAGGTCATTTTTTTTGAGATTTTTAGGGTTTTTATAGTTTTTTAAATTTTTAGGGGTTTTAAGGGGTTTTAGAGTTTTTAGTGTTTTTTTGGGATTTAAAAGTTTTTAGGGGTTTTTATGGTTTCTAGAGTTTTTCTTTCATTTTCATGGATTTTTAGGTGTTTTTTTAGGATTTTTATGTTTTTTAGGGTTTTTAGATACTTTGATGGTTTCTAGGGTTTTCAGGGGTTTTTGAGTTTTTTAGAGCCTTTAAGATTTTTTAGAGTTTTTTATCATTTTTACGGGTTTTAAGGGTTTTTATAGCTGTTATTTCTTTTTAGGGTTTTTTTGTTTTCATTGATATTTAGGGGTTTTAGGATTTTTTTGGTTTTTTAGGGTTTTTAGGGTTTTTAGGGATTTTGAGGGGTTTTCAAGGGTTTTTAGGGGTTTTCAGGGTTTTTAGGGTCTTTTAGGTTTTTTTGGGTTTTTTGATTTTTTTCGGGTTTCTAAATTTTTTAGAGTTTTTTACGTTTTTTAGGGTTTTAGTGGGTTTTTATGGATTTTTATGGTTTTTAGGGGTTTTTAATGCTTTTCGGGTTTTCAGGTTTTTTATGGATTTTTATGTTTTCTTATGTTTTTTAGGATTTTTATAGTTTTTAGGATTTTTGTAGGTTTTTAGGTTTTTTAGGGGTTTTTAGGGTTTTAGGGTTTTTAGGGTCTTTGGGGGTTTTATGGGTTTATTTTATTTTTTTAGGGTTTTTATGTTTTTTAGAAATTTTTAACATTTTTAGGGGTTTAAAAGGTTTTTAGTTTTTTTAATGGTTTTTTGCGTTTTTAGAGGTTTTTATGGGGTTTTAAGGTTTTAAAGGGTTTTATGGCTTTCAAGGGGTTTTTCAGGGGTTTTGGGGTTTTTTACGTTTTCATGGATTTTATGGGTTTTTTATGTTTTTATAGTTTTTAGGGTTTTTGAGGGGTTTTAGGGGTTTTTCAGGGGTTTTAGGGGTTTTAGGGTTCTTTTAAGCTTTTTGTGGTTTTTTTGGTTTTTAGGGTTTTTTTTCTTTTTTTACTTGGAAAATAGAAAGTAAATATAAATGAAAGATGAAATAAAAACAAATCACCCAAGGGTGAGCCAAAGAATTCCCCCAGTGACCCAAGGAGTAAAGGACAAGCAATAAAACAAAAGGTGGAGACCTAATGCCCAAGACAACCAAAAGGCCACATGAATCCAGTAACCCAAGCGGTGAGAAGCTGACACCACCACGAGCACCCTACCCATCCAAAATAGAATCAGCCCACCAAGCAGCACACACGCACAAGCTAAGAAAGGAAGATGTCATCACCACCGAGAGAATAGGAGAAAGACAACAACATGAGCCCAGCAAGAAGACAAGTGCACAAAAAATTAAATAACCCTAAAAAGACTTTGAAACCCCTAAAAACCCCAAAACCCCATACAAACCCTAAAGACCAGTGAAAAACCCTAAAAACATCCCTAAAACCCCTAAAAAATCTTAAAACCATAAAAATCCTAAAAACCCCTAAAAATCCATGAAAAATTAAATAACCCTAAAAACACTTAGAAACCCCTAAAAACCATAAAAACCCCTAAAATCTTAAAAAACTTTAAAACCCACTAAAAACCCTTTAAATCTTTAAAAACATTAAAAAAACTCTAAAATACCTTAAAACCCCAAAAAACTCAAAAAAAAAACAAAAAACACAAAAAGACCCTAAAAACCCTAAAAAATGCTAAAATCCCCTAAAACCCCTAAAAACTCCTCAAAATCTCTAAAATCCTTGGAAAAACCTAAAACCCATAAAAATCATAAAAACACATAATATCCATCAAAAAGGTAGAAAACCCATAAATACCCTGAAAACCCCCTGAAAACCACAAAACACCTAAAAACCATGAAAACACCCAAAAACCCATAAAAACCTAAAAACCCACTAAAAACTCTAAAAGCCCTTTAAACCCCCTAAAGATGTTAAAAAACTCTAACAAAACTAAAAAACTCAAAAAAACACCCCTAAAATCATAAAAATGCCCAAAAACCACTAAACCCCCCAAAACCATAAAAATCCTTGAAAACAACTAAACATGCTCAAAATCACTGATAACCGTAAAAACTAAAAAATCTAAAACCCCCCTGGAAATACATGAAAATTTAAAAAACAATAAAAACATTTTAAAATCATAAAAAAACCCCAAAAAGCCTTACAACCCACTAAAAACACTAAAAACCCTCAAAACCCCTAACAATGTTAAAGAACTATAAAAAACCTTAAAAACCCAAAAAAACTAAAAAAACATAAAATGAAAAAACCCTAAAAACAATGAAAAACCCTAAAAACCCTAAAAGCCCATGAAAATCCTAAAAAACCCTCAAAATCCCTAAAAACCCAAAAACTGCATAAAAACCATAAAAATCCTAAAACACCTAAAAATCCACGAAAACATAAAAAACACTAAAAACCCTGAAAACCCCCTAAAAACCATAAAAACCCTAAAAATGTTAAAAAAATCCTAAAAACCCATAAAAAACTTAAACCACTAAAAGTTTTAAACCCCCTTAAAGCCCCTAAAAACATTAAAAAACTTTAAAACCTTAAAACCCCAAAAAAAGCTCAAAAAACCCCTACAAAACCCAAAAAACCCAAAAACCATAAAAATCCTAAAACAACACTAAAGTCCAGGAAAACATAAAAACCTGTAAAAACTTAAAAAACCCAAAAAATCCATAAAAAGGCTAAAAAACACTAAAAACTCTAAAAAACTCTAAAAACCCTAAAACCCCTAAAAAACTCAAAAAAACCCTAAATGTTTTTTAGATATTTATAATGTTTTTAGGGGTTTAAAAGGTTTATTGATATTTTAGTGATTTTTGTGGTTTTTATGGGTTTTAGGGGCTTTAAAGGTTTTTAGGGGTTTTTATGGTTTTCAGTGGATTTTACATTTTCATGGATTTTTATGAGTTTTTAGGTTTTTATGGTTTCGATGGCTTTTTACAGTTTTTAGTGCTTTATGGTTTTTTTAGGGTTTTTGGGGACTTTTTGGGTTTTTTGGGTTTACTATTTTTTTTAGGTTTTTTTTATTTTTTTAGAGTTTTTTAACGATTTTATGGATTTTAAGGGTTTTTAGTGTTTTTATTGGTTTTAGAGTTTTTTTAGGATTTTGTTGTTTTCAAAGTTTCTTAAGGTTTTAGGGTTTTTAGGGAGTTTTATGGTTTTTTGGTATTTTCAAGGTTTTTTAGGGTTTTTAGGTTGTTTTTGAGTTTTTTAGGGTTTTATAGTTTTTTAGAGTTTTTTAACGGTTTAGGGGGCTTAAGGGTTTTTAGAGTTTTGAATGGTTTTTTGGGTTTTAAGATATTTTTAAGGTTTTTAGGGGTTTTTATGGTTTTTAGTGGTTTTTTAGAGTTTTTGGAGTTTTTAAGTTTTCATCGATTTTTAGGGGATTTTTAGGATTTTTATGGTTTTAAGGTTTTTTAGGGTTTTTTAGTTTTTTGGGGTTTTATGGGTTTTTATAGTTTCTTATCATTTTTAAGGGTTTTAGGGGGTTCTATAGTTTTTGGTGATCTTTAAGGGTTTTTAAGGTTTTTATTGGTTTTTATGGGTTTCAAGTGCTTTTCAGTGTTTTTGAGTTTTTTTATGTTTTTATGGAGTTTAGGGGGTTTTAGGATTTTTATTTTTTTTGAGGGTTTTTAGGGGTTTTCATGTTTTTAGGGTCTTTTTGGGTTTTTAGGGGTTTTTTTAGTTTTTTAGGTTTTTAAGGCTTTTTAATGTTTTTAAACCTTTTTGGGGTTTTTACGGATTTTTAAAGTTTTTAGTGATTTTTACAGTTTTAAAGGTTTTTAGGGTTTTTAACGTTCCACGGATTTTTAGGGGATTTTAGGATTTTTATAGTTTTTAGGGTTTTTTTGGGGTTTTTGGGATTTTTCAGGTTTTTTAGTGTCTTTTTGGGGTTTTAGGGTGTTTTTGAGTTTTTTAGGTTTTTAAGGTTTTTTAGAGTTATTTTAACATTTTTAGAATTTTTAAGGGTTTTTATAGTTGTTAGTGTTTTTTAGGGTTTTATGGGGTTTTAGGGTTTTTTACGTTTTCATGGATTTTAGAAGTTTTTAGGATTTTTATGGTTTTTAAGGGTTTTTTCTTAGATTTTTAGGGTTTTTAATGTTTTTAGAGTATTTTAACATTTTTATGGGTTTTAGAGTTTTTAGTGTTTTTAGTGGTTTTTAAGGTTTTTATGGGTTTTTAAGGTTTTTGGTGATTATTATTTTTATGGGTTTTTCAGCATTTTTATGCATTTTTATATTTTCATGTGTTTTGGGGTTTTTTTAAAATATTTTTAAGTTTTTATGGTTTTTTAGATTTTTAGGGATTTTTAATGTTTTCCGGGGTTTTAAAGAGTTTTCGAGTTTTTAGTTGTTTTTTAGGGTTTTTATGGGTTTTTAGGGGGTTTTAAGGTTTTTAAGGGTTTTTTTATTTTCAGGGGTTTAGGGTTTTTAGGTTTTTTAGGTATTTTGAGGGGTTTTAGGGTTTTTCAGGGTTTCAGGGTATTTAGGGTTTTTTCTAGTTTTTGGGATCTTTTGCGTTTTTAGTTTTTTTTTTGAGTTTTTTAGGGTTTCTAAGGTTTTTTAGAGTTTTTAACATTTTTAGGGATTTTAAGGTGTTTAGAGTTTTTAGTGTTTTTGGGGGTTTTTTTGGGGTTTTTGGGGGTTTTTATGGGGTTTTAGGGGTTTTAAGGGTTTTCTGAAGTTTCAGGGTAGTTTGGGTCTTTTTTATAGGGTTTTGTAGTTTTTTAGATTCGTTTACATTTTCAGGGGGTTTAAGGGGCTTTGAGTTTTCAATGGTTTTTAGGGTTTTTCCGGGCTTTTTAGGATTTTTAGGGTTTTTTCCAGGTTTTTAGGGTCTTTTTGGATTTTTTGTCTTTTTGTGTTTTTTAGGGTTTTAAAGATTTTTTATATTTTTTAACATTATTAGGGGTTTTAGAAAGTTTTACAGTTTTTAGTTTTATAGGGTTTTTAGGGTTTTTAGGGTTTTTAATGGTTTTAGTTGTTTTTTAGGGGTTTTATGGATTTTTACATTTTCATGGATTTTTAGGGGGTTTTTTAGGTTTTTTATTATATTTTTTGGTTTTTCAGGGTTTTTAGTGTTTTTCATGGATTTTAGGGTCTTTTTGGGTTTTTAGGTCTTTTTTGAGATTTTAGGGATTTAAAGGCATTTAGAGTTTTTTAACTCTTTTAGGGGTTTTATGGGTTTTCAGAGTTTTCAGTTGGTTTTTAGGGTTTAAGGGGTTTTAAGGGGTTTTAAGGGGTTTATGGCTTTAGGAGGATTTCAGGGCTTTTAGTATTTTTTACATTTTCATAGATGTTTTGGGTTTTTTTTGGATTTTTATGGTTTTTAGGAGTTTTTAGGTTATTTAGGGATTTTTCGGTTTTTAGGGTTTTTCAGAGGTTTTTTGGGTTTTAGGGGTTTTTAGGGGTTTTATGACTTTTTGGTACTTTAGAGTTTTTTTGTTTTTTGGGGGGTTTTAAAGGGTTTTTAGGGCTTTTATCATTTTTATGGGTTTTAAGGGTTTTTATAGTTTTTAGTACCTTTTTAGTGTTTTTATGGGTTTTTAGGGGTATTCAGGTTTCATGGATTTTTATGTGTTTATAGCATTTTTATGGTTTTTCATGTTTTTAGGGGGTTTAGGGATTTTCAGGGATTTTTTGGGGGTTTAGGATTTATAAGGTTTTTAGGGCCTTTTTTCGATTTTAGTGGTTTTTTTAGCTTTTTAGGGTTTTTAAAGTTTTTAGAGTTTTTTAACATTTTTTGGGGGTTTTAAGGGTTTTTAATATTTTTATTAGTTTTTATCGGGTTTTAGGGTCTTTTAAGGTTTTTAGGGATTTTATGGATTTTAGGGGGTTTAGGGTTTTTTATGTTTTCACGTGTTTTTAGGGGGGTTTTAAGATTTTTATGGTTTTTATTGGTTTGGGGGGTTTTAGGGTTTTTAGGCCCTCTTGGTGTTTTTAAGATTTTTTTTAACTTTTTTAGTGTTTTTAAGGTTTTTTAGATATTTTTAATGTGTTTATAGGTTTTAAAGGTTTTTAGAGTTTTAAGTGGTTTTTAGGGGTTTATGAGTTTTTAGGGGTTTATGTGTTTTTAGGGTTATTTAATGTTTTTAGGGGTTTTTGTGGTTTTTGGGGGTTTTTTACGGTTTTTAGGGTTTTTTTACATTTTCATGGATTTTTATGGGGTTTTTATGGGGTTTCTAGATTTGCAGTGGGTTTTTAGGGTATTCAAGGGTTATTCAGGATTTTAGGCATTTTAACGGTTTTTTGGTGTTTTAGTATTTGTTATAGTTTTTATGGGTTTTTAGGTTTTTCAATGTTATTAGGAGTTTTTATGATTTTCAGGGCATTTTGGGGTTTTTAGGATTTTTTTTGTTTTCGTGGATTTTTTGGGGGGGGTTTATGATTTTTATAGGATTTATTGTTTTTTAGTGTTTTTAGTGTTTTTTAGGGTTTTTAGGGTTTTTAGAGGTTTTTATTGTTTTTAGGCATTTTTAGGGTTTTTAGGGTTTGTTGGGGTATTTTTTTGAGTTTTAGGGGTTTATGGTTTTTTGAAGTTTTTTAACATTTTCGAGGTTTCAACGGTTTTTAGAGTTTTTAGTTGTTTTTTAGGGGTTTTATATGTTTTATGAGTTTTCATGGTTTTCAGGGGGTTTTCAAGGTGTTTAGGGATTTTTAAAATTTCAAGATTTTTTATGGTTTTTATTGTTTTTATGATTTTTGAGGTGTTTTAGGGATTTTCAGGGGTTTTAGGGTCTTTTGGGTTTTTATGTTTTTTGGGGCTGTAAGGTTTTTTATCATTTTAAAGGTTTTATAGTGGTTTTAGTGTTCTTAGTGGGTTTTTAGGGTTTTTATGGGTTTTAGGGTTTTTTATGGATTTTAGGGGTTTTTATGTTTTTCAGAGGTTTTAGGTCGTTTAATTTTTTCATGGATTTTTAGGGGTTTTTATGTTTTTTAGGATTTTTAGTGATTTTGCGGGTTTTTATTGTTTTTATTGTTTTTTTTTGTTTTTAGGATCTTTCAGGGGTTTTAGTGTCTTTTGGGTTTTTAGGGTTTTGTTTTTGTTTTTTAGGGTTTTAAGTTTTGTAGAGTTTTTTTACATTTTTAGGTGTTTTAAGGGTTTTAGGGTTTTTTATGTATTTTAGGGGTTTTTGTCTTTTTCATAGGTTTTAGGAGGTCTAATTTTTTCCTAGATTTTTAGGGGGTTTTATGTTTTTTAGGATTTTTAGTGATTTTGCGGGGTTTTAGTGTTTCTTAGGGTTTTTTTTTTGGTTTTTTGGATTTTTCCGGGGTTTTAGTGTCTTTTGGGTTTTTAGGGTTTTGTTTTAGTTTGTTAGGGTTTTAAGTTTTTTAGAGTATTTTTACATTTTTTGGTGTTTTAAGGGTTTTTGGAGTTTTTTTGGGTTTTCTGGGTTTTATGGGGTTTTAGGGGTTTTAAGGTGTTCAATGGTTTTTATGGTTTTAAGGGTTTTCAAGGTTTTTTACATTTTCTTAGTTTTTAGGGGTTTTATAGGATTTTTATGGTTTTTTGGGTTTTTTGGGTGTTCGGGGATTTTAAGTGTTTTTAGGGTTTTTCAAAGGTTTTAGGGTTTTTAGGGGTCCTTAGGGTTTTTAGGGTCCTTTTTGGTTTTAAGGGGTTTTTTTAAGCTTTTAGGGGTTTTAAGGTTTTTAAGAGTTTTCTAATTTTTTAGGGGATTTAAGGGTTTTTTGGAGTTTTAGTGGTTTTTAGGGCAAGGAAGATGCGAGGGTCGGGCTATTCCCGGCCCCCCCAAATTTATTAAGAAGAAAAAAAAGACACAGCAGACAAGGGAGGGGAGGGGTCAAACGACCCACACCCAAAAACCCTTCACAGTAAAAGACCCAAAAAAAGAAAAATCAAAAAAGAAAACAATGACAGAGAAAAAGACACAAAATAAAACACAACAGCAGCTTCCACACATCTTGTCCAGCCAACACCAACATCCAGCACCAGTACCAAAAAACACACAAAAGCTGACCAAGGCAGACATCCAGAAACATCCAGTAATGCCAAAGCAGACATCTTCCAGCACGTCATAGCTCATAATCCAGCAACCAACATCACCTAACCAAGCATAAACATCAGTATCCTCACACTCCATCCAATCAGCCATCCATCATCTCAGATTCCAAAGGCCAGCACACATCCGACCAGTCTGACAGCAAGCAGCACTTGACCAGAACCTAGTAGTAGAAAAACAGGACCACCAGCTTCTGTACCTCAAAACATACCGCATCACCCAAACCACCATGTTCAGACCTGAAACCAAGTAGCCCCTCACCTCCAAACCAGCATCCAGCACCATCAGCAACTCACATCCACAACCGCCACGACCAGAGCACCAGCAATTGAACAAACAGAAGACAAACAGGAACCATAGAAAAGGATAAATACCAGCAAAGAAGTCCGATGAAAACCAGATTTTCAATCCTTCAAAGAATGGTAGAGCACAGAACCACCAATGCAGCGTGGAAAAATTCAGGAAACCCATCGCAGAACATGAGAACAAACCTGTATCGGCAGCACAAGCTGAAAACATCCTCACCGTGTCTGACTTCCAGACCAATCCACCCCTAAATGTTTTTTAGATATTTATATGTTTTTAGGGGTTTAAAAGGTTTATAGATATTTTAGTGATTTTTGTGGTTTTTATGGGTTTTAGGGGCTTTAATGGTTTTTAGGGGTTTTTATGGTTTTCAGTGGATTTTACATTTTCATGGATTTTTATGAGTTTTTAGGTTTTTATGGTTTCGATGGTTTTTTATAGTTTTTAGTGCTTTATGGTTTTTTTAGGGTTTTTGGGGACTTTTTGGGTTTTTTGGGTTTACTATTTTTGTTAGGTTTTTTTTTATTTTTTTTAGAGTTTTTTAACGATTTTATGGATTTTAAGGGTTTTTAGTGTTTTTATTGGTTTTAGAGTTTTTTTAGGATTTTTTTGTTTTCAAAGTTTCTTAAGGTTTTAGGGTTTTTAGGGAGTTTTATGGTTTTTTGGTATTTTCAAGGTTTTTTAGGGTTTTTAGGTTGTTTTTGAGTTTTTTAGGGTTTTATAGTTTTTTAGAGTTTTTTAACGGTTTAGGGGGCTTAAGGGTTTTTAGAGTTTTGAATGGTTTTTTGGGTTTTAAGATATTTTTAAGGTTTTTAGGGGTTTTTATGGTTTTTAGTGGTTTTTTAGAGTTTTTGGAGTTTTTAAGTTTTCATCGATTTTTAGGGGATTTTTAGGATTTTTATGGTTTTAAGGTTTTTTAGGGTTTTTTAGTTTTTTGGGGTTTTATGGGTTTTTATAGTTTCTTATCATTTTTAAGGGTTTTAGGGGGTTCTATAGTTTTTGGTGATCTTTAAGGGTTTTTAATGTTTTTATTGGTTTTTATGGGTTTCAAGTGCTTTTCAGTGTTTTTGAGTTTTTTTATGTTTTTATGGAGTTTAGGGGGTTTTAGGATTTTTATTTTTTTTTAGGGTTTTTAGGGGTTTTCATGTTTTTAGGGTCTTTTTGGGTTTTTAGGGGTTTTTTTAGTTTTTTAGGTTTTTAAGGCTTTTTAATGTTTTTAAACCTTTTTGGGGTTTTTACGGATTTTTAAAGTTTTTAGTGATTTTTACAGTTTTAAAGGTTTTTAGGGTTTTTAACGTTCCACGGATTTTTAGGGGATTTTAGGATTTTTATAGTTTTTAGGGTTTTTCTGGGGTTTTTGGGATTTTTCAGGTTTTTTAGTGTCTTTTTGGGGTTTTAGGGTGTTTTGAGTTTTTTATGTTTTTAAGGTTTTTTAGAGTTATTTTAACATTTTTAGAATTTTTAAGGGTTTTTATAGTTGTTAGTGTTTTTTAGGGTTTTATGGGGTTTTAGGGTTTTTTACGTTTTCATGGATTTTAGAAGTTTTTAAGATTTTTATGGTTTTTAAGGGTTTTTTCTTAGATTTTTAGGGTTTTTAATGTTTTTAGAGTATTTTAACATTTTTATGGGTTTTAGAGTTTTTAGTGTTTTTAGTGGTTTTTAAGGTTTTTATGGGTTTTTAAGGTTTTTAGTGATTATTATTTTTATGGGTTTTTCAGCATTTTTATGCATTTTTATATTTTCATGTGTTTTGGGGTTTTTTTAAAATATTTTTAAGTTTTTATGGTTTTTTAGGTTTTTAGGGATTTTTAATGTTTTCCGGGGTTTTAAAGAGTTTTCGAGTTTTTAGTTGTTTTTTAGGGTTTTTATGGGTTTTTAGGGGGTTTTAAGGTTTTTAAGGGTTTTTTTATTTTCAGGGGTTTAGGGTTTTTAGGTTTTTTAGGTATTTTGAGGGGTTTTAGGGTTTTTCAGGGTTTCAGGGTATTTAGGGTTTTTTCTAGTTTTTGGGATCTTTTGCGTTTTTAGTTTTTTTTTTGAGTTTTTTAGGGTTTCTAAGGTTTTTTAGAGTTTTTAACATTTTTAGGGATTTTAAGGTGTTTAGAGTTTTTAGTGTTTTTGGGGGTTTTTTTGGGGTTTTTGGGGGTTTTCAAGGTTTTTAGGGTATTTTAGGGTTTTTATGGGGTTTTAGGGGTTTTAAGGGTTTTCTGAAGTTTCAGGTTAGTTAGGGTCTTTTTTATAGGGTTTTGTAGTTTTTTAGATTCGTTTACATTTTCAGGGGGTTTAAGGGGCTTTGAGTTTTCAATGGTTTTTAGGGTTTTTCCGGGCTTTTTAGGATTTTTATGGTTTTTTCCAGGTTTTTAGGGTCTTTTTGGATTTTTTGTCTTTTTGTGTTTTTTAGGGTTTTAAAGATTTTTTATATTTTTTAACATTATTAGGGGTTTTAGAAAGTTTTACAGTTTTTAGTTTTATAGGGTTTTTAGGGTTTTTAGGGTTTTTAATGGTTTTAGTTGTTTTTTTAGGGGTTTTATGGATTTTTACATTTTCATGGATTTTTAGGGGGTTTTTTAGGTTTTTTATTATATTTTTTGGTTTTTCAGGGTTTTTAGTTTTTTTCATGGATTTTAGGGTCTTTTGGGTTTTTAGGTCTTTTTTGAGATTTTAGGGATTTAAAGGCATTTAGAGTTTTTTAACTCTTTTAGGGGTTTTATGGGTTTTCAGAGTTTTCAGTTGGTTTTTAGGGTTTAAGGGGTTTTAAGGGGTTTTAAGGGGTTTATGGCTTTAGGAGGATTTCAGGGCTTTTAGTATTTTTTACATTTTCATAGATTTTTTGGGTTTTTTTTGGATTTTTATGGTTTTTAGGAGTTTTTAGGTTATTTAGGGATTTTTCGGTTTTTAGGGTTTTTCAGAGGTTTTTTGGGTTTTAGGGGTTTTTAGGGGTTTTATGTCTTTTTGGGACTTTAGAGTTTTTTTGTTTTTTGGGGGGTTTTAAAGGGTTTTTAGGGCTTTTATCATTTTTATGGGTTTTAAGGGTTTTTATAGTTTTTAGTACCTTTTTAGTGTTTTTATGGGTTTTTAGGGGTATTCAGGTTTCATGGATTTTTATGTGTTTATAGCATTTTTATGGTTTTTCATGTTTTTAGGGGGTTTAGGGATTTTCAGGGATTTTCTGGGGGTTTAAGATTTATAAGGTTTTTAGGGCCTTTTTTCGATTTTAGTGGTTTTTTTAGCTTTTTAGGGTTTTTAAAGTTTTTAGAGTTTTTTAACATTTTTGGGGGGTTTTAAGGGTTTTTAATATTTTTATTAGTTTTTATCGGGTTTTAGGGTCTTTTAAGGTTTTTAGGGGTTTTATGGATTTTAGGGGGTTTAGGGTTTTTTATGTTTTCACGTGTTTTTAGGGGGGTTTTAAGATTTTTATGGTTTTTATTGGTTTGGGGGTTTTAGGGTTTTTAGGCCCTCTTGGTGTTTTTAAGATTTTTTTTAACTTTTTTAGTGTTTTTAAGGTTTTTTAGATATTTTTAATGTGTTTATAGGTTTTAAAGGTTTTTAGAGTTTTAAGTGGTTTTTAGGGGCTTATGTGTTTTTAGGGTTATTTAATGTTTTTAGGGGTTTTTGTGGTTTTTGGGGATTTTTTACGGTTTTTAGGGTTTTTTTACATTTTCATGGATTTTTATGGGGTTTTTATGGGGTTTCTAGATTTGCAGTGGGTTTTTAGGGTATTCATGGGTTATTCAGGATTCTAGGCATTTTAACGGTTTTTTGGTGTTTTAGTATTTGTTATAGTTTTTATGGGTTTTTAGGTTTTTCAATGTTATTAGGAGTTTTTATGATTTTCAGGGCATTTTGGGGTTTTTAGGATTTTTTTTTGTTTTCGTGGATTTTTTGGGGGGGTTTTATGATTTTTATAGGATTTATTGTTTTTTAGTGTTTTTAGTGTTTTTTAGGGTTTTTAGGGTTTTTAGAGGTTTTTATTGTTTTTAGGCATTTTTAGGGTTTTTAGGGTTTGTTGGGGTATTTTTTTTGAGTTTTAGGGGTTTATGGTTTTTTGAAGTTTTTTAACATTTTCGAGGTTTCAACGGTTTTTAGAGTTTTTAGTTGTTTTTTAGGGGTTTTATATGTTTTATGAATTTTTATGGTTTTCAGGGGGTTTTCAAGGTGTTTAGGGATTTTTAAAATTTCAAGATTTTTTATGGTTTTTATTGTTTTTATGATTTTTGAGGTGTTTTAGGGATTTTCAGGGGTTTTAGGGTCTTTTGGGTTTTTATGTTTTTTGGGGCTGTAAGGTTTTTTATCATTTTAAAGGTTTTATAGTGGTTTTAGTGTTCTTAGTGGGTTTTTAGGGTTTTTATGGGTTTTAGGGTTTTTTATGGATTTTAGGGGTTTTTATGTTTTTCAGAGGTTTTAGGTGGTTTAATTTTTTCATGGATTTTTAGGGGTTTTTATGTTTTTTAGGATTTTTAGTGATTTTGCGGGTTTTTATTATTTTTATTGTTTTTTTTTGTTTTTAGGATCTTTCAGGGGTTTTAGTGTCTTTTGGGTTTTTAGGGTTTTGTTTTTGTTTTTTAGGGTTTTAAGTTTTGTAGAGTTTTTTTACATTTTTAGGTGTTTTAAGGGTTTTAGGGTTTTTTATGTATTTTAGGGGTTTTTCTCTTTTTCATAGGTTTTAGGATGTCTAATTTTTTCCTGGATTTTTAGGGGGTTTTATGTTTTTTAGGATTTTTAGTGATTTTGTGGGGTTTTAGTGTTTCTTAGGGTTTTTTTTTGGTTTTTTGGATTTTTCCGGGGTTTTAGTGTCTTTTGGGTTTTTAGGGTTTTGTTTTAGTTTGTTAGGGTTTTAAGTTTTTTAGAGTATTTTTACATTTTTTGGTGTTTTAAGGGTTTTTGGAGTTTTTTTGGGTTTTCTGGGTTTTATGGGGTTTTAGGGGTTTTAAGGTTTTCAATGGTTTTTATGGTTTTAAGGGTTTTCGAGGTTTTTTACATTTTCTTAGTTTTTAGGGGTTTTATAGGATTTTTATGGTTTTTTGGGTTTTTTGGGTGTTCGGGGATTTTAAGTGTTTTTAGGGTTTTTCAAAGGTTTTAGGGTTTTTAGGGGTCCTTAGGGTTTTTAGGGTCCTTTTTGGTTTTAAGGGGTTTTTTTAAGCTTTTAGGGGTTTTAAGGTTTTTAAGAGTTTTCTAATTTTTTAGGGGATTTAAGGGTTTTTTGGAGTTTTAGTGGTTTTTAGGGCAAGGAAGATGCGAGGGTCGGGCTATTCCCGGCCCCCCCAAATTTATTAAGAAGAAAAAAAAGACACAGCAGACAAGGGAGGGGAGGGGTCAAACGACCCACACCCAAAAACCCTTCACAGTAAAAGACCCAAAAAAAGAAAAATCAAAAAAGAAAACAATGACAGAGAAAAAGACACAAAATAAAACACAACAGCAGCTTCCACACATCTTGTCCAGCCAACACCAACATCCAGCACCAGTACCAAAAAACACACAAAAGCTGACCAAGGCAGACATCCAGAAACATCCAGTAATGCCAAAGCAGACATCTTCCAGCACGTCATAGCTCATAATCCAGCAACCAACATCACCTAACCAAGCATAAACATCAGTATCCTCACAATCCATCCAATCAGTCATCCATCATCTCAGATTCCAAAGGCCAGCACACATCCGACCAGTCTGACAGCAAGCAGCACTTGACCAGAACCTAGTAGTAGAAAAACAGGACCACAAGCTTCTGTACCTCAAAACATACCGCATCACCCAAACCACCATGTTCAGACCCGAAACCAAGTAGCCCCTCACCTCCAAACCAGCATCCAGCACCATCAGCAACTCACATCCACAACCGCCACGACCAGAGCACCAGCAATTGAACAAACAGAAGACAAACAGGAACCATAGAAAAGGATAAATACCAGCAAAGCAGTCCGATGAAAACCAGATTTTCAATCCTTCAAAGAATGGTAGAGCACAGAACCACCAATGCAGCGTGGAAAAATTCAGGAAACCCATCGCAGAACATGAGAACAAACCTGTATCGGCAGCACAAGCTGAAAACATCCTCACCGTGTCTGACTTCCAGACCAATCCACCCCTGTCGGATCTGCTGAGAAAAAGCCACCAAGTTGCATCGTGAACCTCCACCTTTTCCGTAAACAATCGCAGATCGGGCCTGAAGAGAGGCTGTATCATGGTATTTAGGGTTTTTTTACATTTTCATAGATTTTTAGTGATTTTTTAGGATTTCTATAGTTTTTCGGGTTTTCCGGGGATTTTTTGGTCTTTTTTGGTTTTTAGGGTTTTTTTTAGCTTTTTAATTTTTTTTTGGGTTTAAGGGTTTTTAGAGTTTTTATCAGATTTTTAGGGTTTTTAGGGTTTTTAAGGTTCTTAAGGGTTTTTATGGTTTTCAAGGGTTTTTCAATGTTCTTAGGGATTTTTATTTTTTCATGGATTCTTAGGGGGTTTTAGGATTTTAATGGATTTTTAGGTTTTTTATGTTTTTTGGTGAATTTGAGGGTTTTAGGGGTTTTTAGGGGTTTTCATGGTTTTTAGGGTCTTTTGGGGTTTTATAGTTTTTTTGAGTTTTTTGGGGTTTTAAGGTCTTTTATCGTTTTTATTGTTTTTAGGGGTTTTACATATTTTTAGAGTTTCTTGAGTTTTTATAGGGTTTTTTGGGTTTTTTGGTTTTATGGGGTTTTTCAGGGTTTTTAGGGGGTTTTTATCATTTTTATTATTTTTAGAGTTTTTTGGGATTTTGAGGGTTTTTAGGGATTTTTGGGATTTTGGGGGCTTTTAGGTTTTTTCAGGGTTTTTTTGCTCTTTTGGGGTTGTAGGGTATTTTTGAGTTCTTTAGGGTTTTTATATTTTTTAGAGTTTTTTAATGTTTTTAGGGGTTTTAAGGGTTTTTAGTGTTTTAGTGTACTTTTAGGGTTTTTATAGGTTTTAGGGTTTTTTAGGTTTTTAAGGTTTTTATTGTTTTAAGGGGTTTTTAGGGTTTTGAGTCTTTTTTATGTTTTCATGGATTTTTAGGGTTTTTGTGTGTTTCAGGGATTTTTAGGAATTTTTAGGGTTTTTACATCTTTCTGGGTTTTTAGGGTTTTAAAGGTTTATTAGAGTTTTTTAATATTTTATTGGTTTTTATGGTTTTTATAGGTTTTGGTGGTTTTTAGTGTTTTTTTGGGTTTTTATGGTTTTCAAGGGTTTTCTAGGGTTTTTAGTATTTTTATGTTTTCTTGTATTTTTAGGGGTTTTTTAGGAAATTTATGGTTTCTTGGGTTTTTTAAGGGTTTTTAGGGATTTTTAGGTTTTTAGAGTTTTTTAGGGTTTTAGTGTGTTTTTGGATATTTAGGTTTTTTGAGTTTGTTAGGGGTTTTAAGGTTTTTTGGTTTTATTATTGGTTTTTTAGACTTTTTAGGGGTTTTAGGGTATTTTAAGGTTTTAAGGGTTTGTATGGTTTTTAGGGTATTAGGGTTTTTTATGTTTTCATCGATTTTTAGGGTTTTTTAGGGTTGTAAGGATTTTAATGCGTTTTAAGGTTTTTAGTTACTTGATTTTTTAGGGTTTTTTTTGTTTTAAGGGTTTTCAAGGTTTTTAGAGTCTTTTAACATTTTTAGGGCTTTAAAGGGGGTTTGGAGTTTTCAGTGGTTTTTTAGGTTTTTTAGGGTTTTTAGGGATTTTGAGGGGTTTTAGGGTTTTTCTTGGGATTTTAGGGTTTTCAAGGTTTTTAGGGTCGTTTTGGGTTTTTAGGGGGGGTTGAGTTTTTTATGGGTTTTAAGGTATTTTAGAGTTGTTTAACATTTTTAGGGGTTTAAAGGGTTTTTAGAGTTTGTAGTGGTTTTTAGGGTTTTTATGGGTTTTTAGGGTTTTATGGGTTTTTAGGGTTTTTAAGGTTTTTGGGGTTTTTATGTTTTTCAGGGGGATTTCAGGGTTTTTAGGCTTTTTTACATTTTCATGGATTTTTAGAGGGTTTTTAGGATTTTTATGGTTTTTTGGGATTTTAGGGGTTTTATAGATTTTAAGGGTTTCTATAGTTTTTCAGTGGTTTAAGCGTTTTTCCGGGTTTTAGGGTCTTTTTGTTTTTTTTTTCTTTTTTTGAGTTTTTGGGGTTTTAATCTATTTTTAATTTTTTTAACGTTTTTAGGGGTTTAAAGGGTTTTTAGAGTTTTTAGTTAATTTTTAGTGTTTTATGGGTATTTAGGATTTTTTAATGTTTTTAGGGTTTTTTTTGGTTTTTAGAAGTTTGTTTAGGGTTTTTTTATGTTTTTATGGATTTTTAGGGGTTTTTGAGGATTTTTATGGTTTTTTAGGTTTTTAGTGGTTTTTAGGGATTTTGAGGGTTTTTTAGGGTTTGTAAGGTCTTTTTGGGTTTTTTGAGTTATTTTTTGAGTTTTTGAGGGCTTTTAAGGTTTTTATAGTTTTTTAACATTTTTAAGGGTTTTTAGAGTTTTTAATGGTTTTTAGGGTTTTTATGAGTTTTTAGGTTTTTTAAGGTTTTTATGGTGTTTTATGGTTTTCAATGCTTTTCGGGGTTTTGGGGTTTTTTATGTTTCATGGATTTTTAGTGGTTTTTTAGGATTTATTGGTTTTTAGGGTTCTTAGGGTTTTTAGGGTCCTTTGGGGGTTTTAGGGTTCGTTTTGATTTTTAGGGGTTTTAAGGGTTTTAGAGTTGTTTGATGTGTTTAGGGGTTTTAAGGGTTTTCATATTTTTTAGTATTTTTTGGGTTTTTTTGAGTTTTTATAGTTTTTTAACATTTTTAGGTGGTTTTATGGGTTTTAGGGGGGGTTGGGTTTCTTATGTTTTCTTCGATTTTTCGGGGGGGGGGGGTTAGGATTTTTATGGTTTTTAGATATTTTGAGGTTATTTAGGTTTTTAGGGTCTATTGGGGTTTTATGGGTTTTGTAGGGGTTTTTTGAGTTTTTTTGGGGTTTTAAGGTTTTTAAAGTTTTTTAATGTTATTAGGGGCTTTAATGGGGTTTAAATCTTTTAGTGGTTTTAGTTTTTTATGGTTTTAAGGTTTTTTAGAGTTTTATAACAATTTTAGTGGTTTTAAGGGTTTTTACAGCATTTAGTAGTTTTAGGGGGTTTGTGGGTTTTTACTGTTTTATCGTTTTTAAGTGTTATTATGGATTTCAAGGGGTTTTAGAGTTTTTAGGGTTTTTATGTTTTTTGGGATTTTTAGGGATTTTAAGGATTTTTATTTTTTTTTAGGGTTTTTTGGTATTTTGAGAGGTTTTTAGAGTTTTTATTCTTTTTAGGATTTTTAGGTGTTTTCAGGGTTTTTAAGGCCTTTTAGGTTTTTTAGGTTTTTTTTAGTTTTTTAGGTGTTTTAATATTTTTTTAAAGTTTTTAACATTTTTAGGGGCTTAAAGGGTTTTCTGAGTTTTTAGTGCTTTTTAGGGTTTTTATGTGGTTTTTGGTTTTTTAAGGATTTAAGAGTTTTATGGTTTTCCGGGGTTTTTTGGGGTTTTAGTATTTTTTATGTTTTTTGGTATTTTATGGATTTTTATGATTTTTTTGGTTTTTAGATTTTTTTTGGGGATTTCGAAGGGGTTTTAGGGTTTTCATTGGTAGTTTGACGTTTTTAGGGGTTAAAAGGGTTTTTAGGGTCTTTTGGGTTTTTAGGGTTTTTTCCAGTTTTTATGGGTTTATGGTTTTTTAGATTTTTTTATCATTTTTTACGGGTTTTAAGAGTTTTTTGAGCTTTATGTTGTTTTTATGGTTTTTATGGTTTTTATGGGTTTTAGGTTTTTTATGGTTTTTAGGGGTTCTTATGGTTTTCAGGGTATTTTTAGGTTTTTTTGTATTTTTATGTTTTTTGGGATTTTTAGGGAATATTTAGAATTTTTATGGTATTTAGGGCCTTTTTTGGTTTTTAGGTATTTTTTGTGTTCCTCAGGGGTTTCAGGGTTTCTTAGGGGTTTTATAGGTTTTTAGGGTTTTTTGAGTTTTTAGGGGTTTAAGGTTTTTTAGAGTTTTTTTGGCTTTTTTAGAGTTTTTAATGATTATTAGAGTTTTTAGTGATTTTAGGGTTTTTAGGGTTTTTTTCCATTTTCAGGGTTTTTTGGGATTTTAGTGATTTTGAGGGGTTTTAGATTTTTCAGGTTAATAGGGGTTTTCGGGGTTTTTTTGGGGTTTTTAGGGTTTTTAGGGGGGTTTTTTTACATTTTCAGGGTTTTTTGGGATTTTAGTGATTTTGAGGGGTTTGGGGGTTTTTAGGTTTTTAGGGGTTTTAGAGTTTTCAGGTTAATAGGGGTTTTTGGGGTTTTGGGGGGTTTTTAGGGTTTTTATGGGTTTTTATGGTTTTTTTGATTTTTTGGGGGTTTTAAGGTTTTTTAGATTTTTTTAACATTTTTATGGGATTTAAGGGTTTTTAGAGTTTTTTGTGGGTTTTTAGGAGTTTTTAGGGGTTTAGGGTTTTTTAAGGTTTTGGGGGGGGTTTATGATTTTCATGGTATTTTAAGGGTATTTAGGGTTTTTATGATTTTAGGGATTTTTGAGCTTTTTACGAAATTTATTGTTTTAGGAATTTTTGGTTTATTAGAGATTTTGAAGGTTTGTGGGGGTTTTCATTATTTTTTTTGGTTTTTAAGGACTTTTAAGGTTTTAAGGTCTTTTGGGGTTTTAGGGGTTTTTTGAGTTTTTTTTGGGATTTTAATTTTTTTAAAATTTTTTAAATATATTTAGGGGTTTAAAGGGTTTTTAGAGTTTTTTTTGGGTTTTAGTGTTTTTTTGGGTTTTTTGGGGTTTTATGGTTTTAGGGGTTTTTTGGTTTTCAGGGGGGTTAGGGTTTTTAGGGTTTCTATGTTTTTAGGTATTTTTAGGACCTTTTTAAGATTTTTATGGTTTTTACTATTTTTTATGGTTTTCAGGGATTTTGAGGGGTTTTTTGGGTTTTTAGGATTTTTTAGGGTTTCTAGGGTCTTTTTGGGTTTTATGGGTTTTTTTTTAGTTTTTTAGGGGTTTTAAATATTTTCATAGTTTATTAAATATTTTTTGGGGTTTTGAGGGTTTATACTATTTTTATTGTGTTTTATGGTTTTTATGAGTTTCTTAGGATTTTTATGTATTTTATTGGGGGTTTTTTAGTTTTCAAGGATTTTTTATGGTTTTTTGGATTTTATTACATCTTCAAGGTTTTTTAGAGATTTCTTAGGATTTTTATGGATTTTAGGGTTTGTAGGGATTTTGATGGTTTTTTGGGGTTTTCAAGGATTTTAGGTACTTTTTTGTGAAAAAAGTGTTTTATTGAGTTTTTGTGGGATTTAAGCTTTTTTAGATTATTTATCGTTTTTAGAGGTTTTTAGGGTTTTTAGGGTTTTTTAGTTGTTTTTATGGGTTTTTAGGGTTTTAAGGTTTTTAGGGGTATTTATGGTTTTCATAGAGGTTTTCAGGGTTTTTATATTTTTTACATTTTAAGGGATTTTTAAGGATTTTTTTAAGATTTTAATAGTTTTTTGGGTTTTTAGGGTTTCTAAGGATTTTGATGTTTTTTAGGGTTTTTTCAGGGTTTTATAGGGTTTTAGGAGGTTTTAGTGTTTTTAGAGACTTTTTGGGTTCTTAGGGGTTTTAAGCCTTTAGATTTTTTTAATGTTTTTAGGGGTTTATAGAGTTTTTAGAGTTATTAGTGGGTTTTTAGGGTTTTTAAGATTTTTTGGGGTTTTTATGGTTTTTAGTGGGTTTTTAGGGTTTTTAGGGGTTTTAGGGTTTTTTTACATTTTTAGAGATTTTTAGGGATTTTTTAGTATTTTTATGGTATTGAAGTTTTTTTAGGGGTTTTAGGGAATTTGATGGTTTTTATGGTTTTTAGGGGCTTTTAGAGTCATTTCAGGTTTTTAGGTTTTTTTTGAGTTTTTAGGGGTTTATGGTTTTTAGATTTTCAATGTTTTTAGGGGTCTTAATGGTATTTAGAGTTTTTATTTGTTTTTTGGGATTTTATTGGTTTTTAGGGGGTTTTATGGTTTTCGAGGGGGGTTTCAGAGTTTTTAGGGATTTAAATGTTTTAATGGATTTTTTAGGATTTGATGGTTTTTAGGATTTTTTAAGGTTTTTAGGGGTTTTGAGGTTTTTTATGGTTTTTAGGGTTTTTTAGGGGTTTTAAAGTATTTTTGGCTTTTTAGGGGTTTTTTTAGTTTTTTAGGGTTTTAAAGGTTTTGTAGATTTTTTTAAAAAAAATTAGGGGTTTTATGGGTTTTAGAGTTTTTAGTGGGTTTTTTGGGTTTTTTGGGTTTCTATGGGTTTTAGGGTTTCTAAAAGTTTTTAGGGGTTTTATGGTTTTCGGGGGTATTTTAGGGTTGTTAGGGTATTTTATGCCTTTAGGTATTTTTTGTGATTTTTTAGGTTTTTTATGGTTTTTAGGTTTTTTATGGTTTTCAGAGATTCTGAGGGTTTCAGGGGTTTCCATGGTATTTTAAGTTTTTAGGGGTTTTTTGGGTTTTTTGGGTTTTTAGAGTTTTTTTTTGATTTTTTAGGGTTGTTTAGGTTTTTTTGAGCTTTTTAACATTTTTAGGGGTTTTGAGGGTTTTTAGATTTTGTAGTAATTTTTTGGGTTTTTAAGGTTTTTAGGGGTTTTATGGTTTTTAAGTGTTTTACTAGGTTTTTATGGTTTTTTTACATTTTTAGGGATTTTTGGGGATTTTTTTGGATTTATAGTTTTTTTGGGTTTTTAGGGTTTTAAGGGATTTTGATGGTTTTAGGGGTTTTCATTGTTTTTTAGGGGTTTTCAGGGTTTTTTGTAACTTTTGGGTTTTTAGAGTATTTTGATTTTTAGGGTTGTTATGGTTTTTTAGAGTTTTTTAATGTTTTAGGAGTTTTAAGGGTTTTAGAGTTTTTGGTGGTTTTAGTTTTTTTATGGGTTTGTAGGGTTTTTCATGGTTTTAGGGGGTTTTATAGTTTTTAGGGGGTTTTCATTATTTTTAGGAGTTTTTTAAGTTTTTAGGGATTTTAATGGATTTTTAGGATTTTTATGGTTTTTAGGGGTTTTAGGGACTTTTGGAGTTTTTAGGGTTTTTTTGAGTTTTTTAGGGTTGTTTAGATATTTTAAAGTTTTTAATATTTTTTTGGATTTTTAGATTTTGTAGTTGTTTTTAGGGTTTTTATATGTTTTTAGGGGGTTTTAATGTTTTAAGGGTTTTTATGGTTTTTAGGGTTTTAAGTGGTTTTTATGTTTCAAGGTTTTTTAGGGATTTTTTAGGATTTTTATGGTTTTTAGGGTTTTCCTGTGTTTTTAGTGTTTTTATGATTTTTTAGGGTTTTTGGTTTTTTCAGGTTTTAATGGTCTTTTGGGGTTTTATCATTTTTTTTTTGCGTTTTTAGGGTTTTATAGGTTTTTTTAGAGATTTTAACGTTTTTATCGGTTTTAAGGGTTTTTAGAGATTTTTTTTGTCGTTTTTATGTTTTTTATGGGTTTTATTGTTTTACGGTTTTTAAGATCTTTTATAGTTTTCATGGGTTTTTCATCATTTTTAGGGTTTTTTCATTTTTAGGAATTTTTAATGTTTTTTTGGATATTTATGGTTTTAAAGTTTTAAGTGTTTTCTAGGATTTTTTGGGTTTTATGGGTTTTTGGGGGTTTTATGTTTTTTAGGATTTTATGGGTTTTTACCGTCTTTTTAGGTTTTCGGGGTTTTTTTGAGTTTTTTGGGGTTTTAAGGTTTTTTAGTGTGTTTTAACATTTTTAGGGGTTTTAATGGTTTTTACTGGGGTTTTAGGACTTTTAGAGATATAAGGTTTTTAGTGGTTTTACAGTTTTTAGGTTTTTTTTATGTTTCTAAGGATTTTTATGGATTTTTTAGGATTTTTATGTTTTTTAGTGTTTTTAGGGAATTTATGGGTTTTTAGGGTTTTATGGGTTTTCATGGTTTTTAGGGTGTTTTTGGTTAGGGTTTTTTGAATTTTTAGGGGTTTTGTGGTTTTTTAGAGTTTTTTAATGTTTTTAATATTTTAAGAGTTTTTTAGAGTTTTTATTGGTTCTTAGGTTTTTATGGGGTTTTAGTGTTTTTAAGGTTTTTTGGGGTTTTTATAGTTTTTAAGGGTTTTTTAGGGTTTTTAGGGTTTTTTATATTTGTAGGGTTTTTTAGGGTTTTTTTATGATTTGTATAGATTTTAGGGTTTTTTTGGGATTTTGATGGTTTTCAGGGTTTTTAGGGGGATTTAGGGATTTAGGGTTTTTCATGGTTTTTAGGGTCTTTTGGGGTTTTTAGGGTTTTTTGAGTTTTTTAGTGTTTTTAAGGTCTTTAGAGTTTTTTTGATTTTTTTAGTGGTTTTAAGTATTTTTGTAATTTTTAGGGTTTTTCAGGGGGTTTTAAGGTCTAAAGGGGTTTTTAGGGTTTTTATAGACTTTTAGGGTTTTAGGGTTTTTTTAAGTTTTTAGGGGTTTTAAGGTGTTCTAGATTTTTTTAACGTTTTTCGGGGTTTAAGGGTTTTTATGTGTTTTTAGGGTTTTTTAAGTTTTCATGGATTTTCAGGGGTTTTCATTATTCGTATGGTTTTTAGGGTTTTAGGGTTTCTAGTTATTTTGATGGATTTTCATGGGTTTTTATGGTTTTTAGGGGTTTTTAGGATTTTTTTGGCTATTTTTGGGTTTTAGGGGTTTTTTTGAGTTTTATAAGGTTTTTAAATTTTGTAAAGTTTTTTAACGTTTTTAGGGGTTTAAAGGGTCTTAGTGTTTTTAGTGGGTTTTTTGGGGTTTTATGGTATTTAAAGGTTTGTAGGGATTTTTATGGTCTTTAGGGTTTTTTCAGGATTTTTAGGGATTTTTAAGGTTTTTAGGTATTTTTAGGGTTTTTAGGGATTTTGAGGGGTTTTAGGGATTTGGAGGTACTTTAAGGTTTTTAGATTTTTTAGGTTCTTTTGGGTGTTTTAGGGTTGCTTTCATGTTTTTTAGGGTTTAAAATCTTTTTAGAATTTTTAGTGGTTTTTTGAGTATTTAGGCCTTTTTAATGTTTTAATGGTTTTCAGGATTTTTTAGGGTTTTATTGTTTTTTATGTTTTCATGGATTTTCATGGGTTTTTTAGGCATTATGGTTTTTATGTTTTTTAGGGTATTTAGGTATTTTGGGGGTTTTTAGGTATTTTGAGGGTTTTTATGTATTTCGGGGGCTTTTAGGGGTTTTAGGATTTTTCAGGGATTTTAGGGTTTGTAGGGGTTTTTAAGGGTTTTGGGGGTCTTTTGGGGTTTTTTGGGTTTTTTTTTGAATTTTTTGGGGTTTTAAGGTTTTTTGGAGTTTTTTTTACGTTTTTAGAGGTTTTTTGGATTTTTTTGCGGTTTTTAGGGTTTTTTCAGGGGGTTTAGGGTTTTTCAGAGGTTTTAGGGTCTTTTCTGTTTTTAGGGTTTCTTCAGTTTTTTATATTATATTAACATTTTTAGGGGGTTTAAGGGTTTCTAAGGCTTTCAATGTTTTTTAGGGTTTTTTTAGGGTTTTTAGGTTTTTAGGGGGTTTTATGGTTTTCATGGGTTTTTTAGAATTTTTAGTGTTTTTTACATTTTCATGGATTTTGAGGATTTTTATTGTTTTGAGGATTTTTTTAGGGTTTTTAGGTTTTTTAGGGATTTTAAGGTTTTTAGGATTTTCATGGATTTTCAGAGTTTTTAAGGTATTTTGGTGTTTTTTTGTTTTTTAGGGTTTTTTATATTTTTTAGGTTTTTAGAGTTTTTAGTGGTTTTTTAGGATTTTTAGGGATTCTCAAGGGTTTTTACGAATTTTAATGGCTTTTGAGGTCTTTTGGGGTTTTAGGTCATTTTTTTGAGATTTTTAGGGTTTTTATAGTTTTTAAAATTTTTAGGGGTTTTAAGGGGTTTTAGAGTTTTTAGTGTTTTTTTGGGATTTAAAAGTTTTTAGTGGTTTTTATGGTTTCTAGAGTTTTTCTTTCATTTTCATGGATTTTTAGGTGTTTTTTTAGGATTTTTATGTTTTTTAGGGTTTTTAGATACTTTGATGGTTTCTAGGGTTTTCAGGGGTTTTTGAGTTTTTTAGAGCCTTTAAGATTTTTTAGAGTTTTCTATCATTTTTACGGGTTTTAAGGGTTTTTATAGCTGTTATTTCTTTTTAGGGTTTTTTTTGTTTTCATTGATATTTAGGGGTTTTAGGATTTTTTTGGTTTTTTAGGGTTTTTAGGGTTTTTAGGGATTTTGAGGGGTTTTCAAGGGTTTTTAGGGGTTTTCAGGGTTTTTAGGGTCTTTTAGGTTTTTTTGGGTTTTTTTATTTTTTTCGGGTTTCTAAATTTTTTAGAGTTTTTTACGTTTTTTAGGGTTTTAGTGGGTTTTTATGGATTTTTATGGTTTTTAGGGGTTTTTAATGCTTTTCGGGTTTTCAGGTTTTTTATGGATTTTTATGTTTTCTTATGTTTTTTAGGATTTTTATAGTTTTTAGGATTTTTGTAGGTTTTTAGGTTTTTTAGGGGTTTTTAGGGTTTTAGGGTTTTTAGGGTCTTTGGGGGTTTTATGGGTTTATTTTATTTTTTTAGGGTTTTTATGTTTTTTAGAAATTTTTAACATTTTTAGGGGTTTAAAAGGTTTTTAGTTTTTTTAATGGTTTTTTGCGTTTTTAGAGGTTTTTATGGGGTTTTAAGGTTTTAAAGGGTTTTATGGCTTTCAAGGGGTTTTTCAGGGGTTTTGGGGTTTTTTACGTTTTCATGGATTTTATGGGTTTTTTATGTTTTTATAGTTTTTAGGGTTTTTGAGGGGTTTTAGGGGTTTTTCAGGGGTTTTAGGGGTTTTAGGGTTCTTTTAAGCTTTTTGTGGTTTTTTTGGTTTTTAGGGTTTTTTTTCTTTTTTTACTTGGAAAATAGAAAGTAAATATAAATGAAAGATGAAATAAAAACAAATCACCCAAGGGTGAGCCAAAGAATTCCCCCAGTGACCCAAGGAGTAAAGGACAAGCAATAAAACAAAAGGTGGAGACCTAATGCCCAAGACAACCAAAAGGCCACATGAATCCAGTAACCCAAGCGGTGAGAAGCTGACACCACCACGAGCACCCTACCCATCCAAAATAGAATCAGCCCACCAAGCAGCACACACGCACAAGCTAAGAAAGGAAGATGTCATCACCACCGAGAGAATAGGAGAAAGACAACAACATGAGCCCAGCAAGAAGACAAGTGCACAAAAAATTAAATAACCCTAAAAAGACTTTGAAACCCCTAAAAACCCCAAAACCCCATACAAACCCTAAAGACCAGTGAAAAACCCTAAAAACATCCCTAAAACCCCTAAAAAATCTTAAAACCATAAAAATCCTAAAAACCCCTAAAAATCCATGAAAAATTAAATAACCCTAAAAACACTTAGAAACCCCTAAAAACCATAAAAACCCCTAAAATCTTAAAAAACTTTAAAACCCACTAAAAACCCTTTAAATCTTTAAAAACATTAAAAAAACTCTAAAATACCTTAAAACCCCAAAAAACTCAAAAAAAAAACAAAAAACACAAAAAGACCCTAAAAACCCTAAAAAATGCTAAAATCCCCTAAAACCCCTAAAAACTCCTCAAAATCTCTAAAATCCTTGGAAAAACCTAAAACCCATAAAAATCATAAAAACACATAATATCCATCAAAAAGGTAGAAAACCCATAAATACCCTGAAAACCCCCTGAAAACCACAAAACACCTAAAAACCATGAAAACACCCAAAAACCCATAAAAACCTAAAAACCCACTAAAAACTCTAAAAGCCCTTTAAACCCCCTAAAGATGTTAAAAAACTCTAACAAAACTAAAAAACTCAAAAAAACACCCCTAAAATCATAAAAATGCCCAAAAACCACTAAACCCCCCAAAACCATAAAAATCCTTGAAAACAACTAAACATGCTCAAAATCACTGATAACCGTAAAAACTAAAAAATCTAAAACCCCCCTGGAAATACATGAAAATTTAAAAAACAATAAAAACATTTTAAAATCATAAAAAAACCCCAAAAAGTCTTACAACCCACTAAAAACACTAAAAACCCTCAAAACCCCTAACAATGTTAAAGAACTATAAAAAACCTTAAAAACCCAAAAAAACTAAAAAAACATAAAATGAAAAAACCCTAAAAACAATGAAAAACCCTAAAAACCCTAAAAGCCCATGAAAATCCTAAAAAACCCTCAAAATCCCTAAAAACCCAAAAACTGCATAAAAACCATAAAAATCCTAAAACACCTAAAAATCCACGAAAACATAAAAAACACTAAAAACCCTGAAAACCCCCTAAAAACCATAAAAACCCTAAAAATGTTAAAAAAATCCTAAAAACCCATAAAAAACTTAAACCACTAAAAGTTTTAAACCCCCTTAAAGCCCCTAAAAACATTAAAAAACTTTAAAACCTTAAAACCCCAAAAAAAGCTCAAAAAACCCCTACAAAACCCAAAAAACCCAAAAACCATAAAAATCCTAAAACAACACTAAAATCCAGGAAAACATAAAAACCTGTAAAAACTTAAAAAACCCAAAAAATCCATAAAAAGGCTAAAAAACACTAAAAACTCTAAAAAACTCTAAAAACCCTAAAACCCCTAAAAAACTCAAAAAAACCCTAAATGTTTTTTAGATATTTATAATGTTTTTAGGGGTTTAAAAGGTTTATTGATATTTTAGTGATTTTTGTGGTTTTTATGGGTTTTAGGGGCTTTAAAGGTTTTTAGGGGTTTTTATGGTTTTCAGTGGATTTTACATTTTCATGGATTTTTATGAGTTTTTAGGTTTTTATGGTTTCGATGGCTTTTTACAGTTTTTAGTGCTTTATGGTTTTTTTAGGGTTTTTGGGGACTTTTTGGGTTTTTTGGGTTTACTATTTTTTTTAGGTTTTTTTTATTTTTTTAGAGTTTTTTAACGATTTTATGGATTTTAAGGGTTTTTAGTGTTTTTATTGGTTTTAGAGTTTTTTTAGGATTTTGTTGTTTTCAAAGTTTCTTAAGGTTTTAGGGTTTTTAGGGAGTTTTATGGTTTTTTGGTATTTTCAAGGTTTTTTAGGGTTTTTAGGTTGTTTTTGAGTTTTTTAGGGTTTTATAGTTTTTTAGAGTTTTTTAACGGTTTAGGGGGCTTAAGGGTTTTTAGAGTTTTGAATGGTTTTTTGGGTTTTAAGATATTTTTAAGGTTTTTAGGGGTTTTTATGGTTTTTAGTGGTTTTTTAGAGTTTTTGGAGTTTTTAAGTTTTCATCGATTTTTAGGGGATTTTTAGGATTTTTATGGTTTTAAGGTTTTTTAGGGTTTTTTAGTTTTTTGGGGTTTTATGGGTTTTTATAGTTTCTTATCATTTTTAAGGGTTTTAGGGGGTTCTATAGTTTTTGGTGATCTTTAAGGGTTTTTAAGGTTTTTATTGGTTTTTATGGGTTTCAAGTGCTTTTCAGTGTTTTTGAGTTTTTTTATGTTTTTATGGAGTTTAGGGGGTTTTAGGATTTTTATTTTTTTTGAGGGTTTTTAGGGGTTTTCATGTTTTTAGGGTCTTTTTGGGTTTTTAGGGGTTTTTTTAGTTTTTTAGGTTTTTAAGGCTTTTTAATGTTTTTAAACCTTTTTGGGGTTTTTACGGATTTTTAAAGTTTTTAGTGATTTTTACAGTTTTAAAGGTTTTTAGGGTTTTTAACGTTCCACGGATTTTTAGGGGATTTTAGGATTTTTATAGTTTTTAGGGTTTTTTTGGGGTTTTTGGGATTTTTCAGGTTTTTTAGTGTCTTTTTGGGGTTTTAGGGTGTTTTTGAGTTTTTTAGGTTTTTAAGGTTTTTTAGAGTTATTTTAACATTTTTAGAATTTTTAAGGGTTTTTATAGTTGTTAGTGTTTTTTAGGGTTTTATGGGGTTTTAGGGTTTTTTACGTTTTCATGGATTTTAGAAGTTTTTAGGATTTTTATGGTTTTTAAGGGTTTTTTCTTAGATTTTTAGGGTTTTTAATGTTTTTAGAGTATTTTAACATTTTTATGGGTTTTAGAGTTTTTAGTGTTTTTAGTGGTTTTTAAGGTTTTTATGGGTTTTTAAGGTTTTTGGTGATTATTATTTTTATGGGTTTTTCAGCATTTTTATGCATTTTTATATTTTCATGTGTTTTGGGGTTTTTTTAAAATATTTTTAAGTTTTTATGGTTTTTTAGGTTTTTAGGGATTTTTAATGTTTTCCGGGGTTTTAAAGAGTTTTCGAGTTTTTAGTTGTTTTTTAGGGTTTTTATGGGTTTTTAGGGGGTTTTAAGGTTTTTAAGGGTTTTTTTATTTTCAGGGGTTTAGGGTTTTTAGGTTTTTTAGGTATTTTGAGGGGTTTTAGGGTTTTTCAGGGTTTCAGGGTATTTAGGGTTTTTTCTAGTTTTTGGGATCTTTTGCGTTTTTAGTTTTTTTTTTGAGTTTTTTAGGGTTTCTAAGGTTTTTTAGAGTTTTTAACATTTTTAGGGATTTTAAGGTGTTTAGAGTTTTTAGTGTTTTTGGGGGTTTTTTTGGGGTTTTTGGGGGTTTTTATGGGGTTTTAGGGGTTTTAAGGGTTTTCTGAAGTTTCAGGGTAGTTTGGGTCTTTTTTATAGGGTTTTGTAGTTTTTTAGATTCGTTTACATTTTCAGGGGGTTTAAGGGGCTTTGAGTTTTCAATGGTTTTTAGGGTTTTTCCGGGCTTTTTAGGATTTTTAGGGTTTTTTCCAGGTTTTTAGGGTCTTTTTGGATTTTTTTGTCTTTTTGTGTTTTTTAGGGTTTTAAAGATTTTTTATATTTTTTAACATTATTAGGGGTTTTAGAAAGTTTTACAGTTTTTAGTTTTATAGGGTTTTTAGGGTTTTTAGGGTTTTTAATGGTTTTAGTTGTTTTTTAGGGGTTTTATGGATTTTTACATTTTCATGGATTTTTAGGGGGTTTTTTAGGTTTTTTATTATATTTTTTGGTTTTTCAGGGTTTTTAGTGTTTTTCATGGATTTTAGGGTCTTTTTGGGTTTTTAGGTCTTTTTTGAGATTTTAGGGATTTAAAGGCATTTAGAGTTTTTTAACTCTTTTAGGGGTTTTATGGGTTTTCAGAGTTTTCAGTTGGTTTTTAGGGTTTAAGGGGTTTTAAGGGGTTTTAAGGGGTTTATGGCTTTAGGAGGATTTCAGGGCTTTTAGTATTTTTTACATTTTCATAGATTTTTTGGGTTTTTTTTGGATTTTTATGGTTTTTAGGAGTTTTTAGGTTATTTAGGGATTTTTCGGTTTTTAGGGTTTTTCAGAGGTTTTTTGGGTTTTAGGGGTTTTTAGGGGTTTTATGTCTTTTTGGTACTTTAGAGTTTTTTTGTTTTTTGGGGGGTTTTAAAGGGTTTTTAGGGCTTTTATCATTTTTATGGGTTTTAAGGGTTTTTATAGTTTTTAGTACCTTTTTAGTGTTTTTATGGGTTTTTAGGGGTATTCAGGTTTCATGGATTTTTATGTGTTTATAGCATTTTTATGGTTTTTCATGTTTTTAGGGGGTTTAGGGATTTTCAGGGATTTTTTGGGGGTTTAGGATTTATAAGGTTTTTAGGGCCTTTTTTCGATTTTAGTGGTTTTTTTAGCTTTTTAGGGTTTTTAAAGTTTTTAGAGTTTTTTAACATTTTTTGGGGGTTTTAAGGGTTTTTAATATTTTTATTAGTTTTTATCGGGTTTTAGGGTCTTTTAAGGTTTTTAGGGATTTTATGGATTTTAGGGGGTTTAGGGTTTTTTATGTTTTCACGTGTTTTTAGGGGGGTTTTAAGATTTTTATGGTTTTTATTGGTTTGGGGGGTTTTAGGGTTTTTAGGCCCTCTTGGTGTTTTTAAGATTTTTTTTAACTTTTTTAGTGTTTTTAAGGTTTTTTAGATATTTTTAATGTGTTTATAGGTTTTAAAGGTTTTTAGAGTTTTAAGTGGTTTTTAGGGGTTTATGAGTTTTTAGGGGTTTATGTGTTTTTAGGGTTATTTAATGTTTTTAGGGGTTTTTGTGGTTTTTGGGGGTTTTTTACGGTTTTTAGGGTTTTTTTACATTTTCATGGATTTTTATGGGGTTTTTATGGGGTTTCTAGATTTGCAGTGGGTTTTTAGGGTATTCAAGGGTTATTCAGGATTTTAGGCATTTTAACGGTTTTTTGGTGTTTTAGTATTTGTTATAGTTTTTATGGGTTTTTAGGTTTTTCAATGTTATTAGGAGTTTTTATGATTTTCAGGGCATTTTGGGGTTTTTAGGATTTTTTTTGTTTTCGTGGATTTTTTGGGGGGGGTTTATGATTTTTATAGGATTTATTGTTTTTTAGTGTTTTTAGTGTTTTTTAGGGTTTTTAGGGTTTTTAGAGGTTTTTATTGTTTTTAGGCATTTTTAGGGTTTTTAGGGTTTGTTGGGGTATTTTTTTGAGTTTTAGGGGTTTATGGTTTTTTGAAGTTTTTTAACATTTTCGAGGTTTCAACGGTTTTTAGAGTTTTTAGTTGTTTTTTAGGGGTTTTATATGTTTTATGAGTTTTCATGGTTTTCAGGGGGTTTTCAAGGTGTTTAGGGATTTTTAAAATTTCAAGATTTTTTATGGTTTTTATTGTTTTTATGATTTTTGAGGTGTTTTAGGGATTTTCAGGGGTTTTAGGGTCTTTTGGGTTTTTATGTTTTTTGGGGCTGTAAGGTTTTTTATCATTTTAAAGGTTTTATAGTGGTTTTAGTGTTCTTAGTGGGTTTTTAGGGTTTTTATGGGTTTTAGGGTTTTTTATGGATTTTAGGGGTTTTTATGTTTTTCAGAGGTTTTAGGTCGTTTAATTTTTTCATGGATTTTTAGGGGTTTTTATGTTTTTTAGGATTTTTAGTGATTTTGCGGGTTTTTATTGTTTTTATTGTTTTTTTTTGTTTTTAGGATCTTTCAGGGGTTTTAGTGTCTTTTGGGTTTTTAGGGTTTTGTTTTTGTTTTTTAGGGTTTTAAGTTTTGTAGAGTTTTTTTACATTTTTAGGTGTTTTAAGGGTTTTAGGGTTTTTTATGTATTTTAGGGGTTTTTGTCTTTTTCATAGGTTTTAGGAGGTCTAATTTTTTCCTAGATTTTTAGGGGGTTTTATGTTTTTTAGGATTTTTAGTGATTTTGCGGGGTTTTAGTGTTTCTTAGGGTTTTTTTTTTGGTTTTTTGGATTTTTCCGGGGTTTTAGTGTCTTTTGGGTTTTTAGGGTTTTGTTTTAGTTTGTTAGGGTTTTAAGTTTTTTAGAGTATTTTTACATTTTTTGGTGTTTTAAGGGTTTTTGGAGTTTTTTTGGGTTTTCTGGGTTTTATGGGGTTTTAGGGGTTTTAAGGTGTTCAATGGTTTTTATGGTTTTAAGGGTTTTCAAGGTTTTTTACATTTTCTTAGTTTTTAGGGGTTTTATAGGATTTTTATGGTTTTTTGGGTTTTTTGGGTGTTCGGGGATTTTAAGTGTTTTTAGGGTTTTTCAAAGGTTTTAGGGTTTTTAGGGGTCCTTAGGGTTTTTAGGGTCCTTTTTGGTTTTAAGGGGTTTTTTTAAGCTTTTAGGGGTTTTAAGGTTTTTAAGAGTTTTCTAATTTTTTAGGGGATTTAAGGGTTTTTTGGAGTTTTAGTGGTTTTTAGGGCAAGGAAGATGCGAGGGTCGGGCTATTCCCGGCCCCCCCAAATTTATTAAGAAGAAAAAAAAGACACAGCAGACAAGGGAGGGGAGGGGTCAAACGACCCACACCCAAAAACCCTTCACAGTAAAAGACCCAAAAAAAGAAAAATCAAAAAAGAAAACAATGACAGAGAAAAAGACACAAAATAAAACACAACAGCAGCTTCCACACATCTTGTCCAGCCAACACCAACATCCAGCACCAGTACCAAAAAACACACAAAAGCTGACCAAGGCAGACATCCAGAAACATCCAGTAATGCCAAAGCAGACATCTTCCAGCACGTCATAGCTCATAATCCAGCAACCAACATCACCTAACCAAGCATAAACATCAGTATCCTCACACTCCATCCAATCAGCCATCCATCATCTCAGATTCCAAAGGCCAGCACACATCCGACCAGTCTGACAGCAAGCAGCACTTGACCAGAACCTAGTAGTAGAAAAACAGGACCACCAGCTTCTGTACCTCAAAACATACCGCATCACCCAAACCACCATGTTCAGACCTGAAACCAAGTAGCCCCTCACCTCCAAACCAGCATCCAGCACCATCAGCAACTCACATCCACAACCGCCACGACCAGAGCACCAGCAATTGAACAAACAGAAGACAAACAGGAACCATAGAAAAGGATAAATACCAGCAAAGAAGTCCGATGAAAACCAGATTTTCAATCCTTCAAAGAATGGTAGAGCACAGAACCACCAATGCAGCGTGGAAAAATTCAGGAAACCCATCGCAGAACATGAGAACAAACCTGTATCGGCAGCACAAGCTGAAAACATCCTCACCGTGTCTGACTTCCAGACCAATCCACCCCTGTCGGATCTGCTGAGAAAAATCCACCAAGTTGCATCGTGAACCTCCACCTTTTCCGTAAACAATCGCAGATCGGGCCTGAAGAGAGGCTGTATCTGGTGTAAACCGCCTCGGATCCTCGCCACACTGTGAAAAGAAAGCCGAAAGGGCCTGAGCAACCAAGATTTGACCACCTCGTAACATCCTGTCGACGCGGCCCACCATCCTTCACTGATCCACAAGAAATCCAAAGCCGGAAAACCCTGGATCTTCTTATGAAGAGCAAATTTTAGATCCGCCGAAACCAAGTCAAGTCGACACCAAATCCAAGACAAGTCAACGCCTCCCTTGCCAGATCCCCTCGACCATGCAGATCTGAGAAGAGGAAGCCCGAGGTAGCCTTTGACCGCAAGAACAATATCCGTTGTCCACACATACAGAGCCACCAGACTTGAAGAAAAGTCAGAAGCAAAACCTTTGATGCCGTGAAAACCGCCAGAGCCTGACGCCACCACGAGCCTCCAAAATCCTCCACCGTCAAGGATCAACATCACACGCCAAAGCAAGCCACAACTGACAAGCCAATCCTCATCACGAACAGACCGGGAGACAAATCCGCCGTGAGGAGATGTTGGAAATCGCGACGTCGGGAGGAACCCAGGCGAGAGCGGCGGCATCCTCCTCCTTCTTTAGTGGTTTTTAGGGGTTTTAGGGTTTTTAGGGGTTTTATGGTTTTCAGTGGTTTTTTAGGGTTCTTAAGGTTTTTTACGTTTTTATGGATTTTTAGCTGGTTTTTAGGATTTTAATGATTTTTAGGGTTATAGGGTTTTAGGGATTTTGAGGGTTTTCAGGTTTTTCAGGTGTGTTTAGGGTTTTTAGGGGTTTTCATGTTTTTTAGGATCTTTTGTGTTTTTAGGGATTTTTTTTGAGTTTTTAGGGTTTTCTAGGTTTTTAGAGTATTTTAACATTTTTAGGGGTCTCAAGGGTTTTTATAGTTTTTATTGATTTTTTAGGGATTTTATGGGGTTTTAGAGTTATTTTTAGGTTTTTAGGTGTTTTTAGGGTTTTTAAGGGTTTTCGGGGTTTTTTATGTTTTCATGGATTTTTAAGGGTTTTTAGGATTTTTTTGGTTTTTATGGTTATTAGGAGTTTTAGGGATTTTGATAAATTTTGGTGTTTTATGTGGTTTTTAGGGTTTTTAGGGTCTTTTGGGTTTTTAGGGTTTCTTGGAGTTTTTAGGGTTTTTCGGTTTTTAATATTTTTTTAACATTTTAGGGGTTTTAATGGTTTTTTAGAGTTTTTAGTGGGTTGTTAGGGGTTTTATGAGTTTTTAGGGTTTTTTAAGGTTTTTAGTAGTTTTTATGGTTTTCCGGGGGTTTTCATGGTATTTAGGGTTTTTTTACATTTTCATAGATTTTTAGTGATTTTTTAGGATTTCTATAGTTTTTCGGGTTTTCCGGGGATTTTTTGGTCTTTTTTGGTTTTTAGGGTTTTTTTTAGCTTTTTAATTTTTTTTTGGGTTTAAGGGTTTTTAGAGTTTTTATCAGATTTTTAGGGTTTTTAGGGTTTTTAAGGTTCTTAAGGGTTTTTATGGTTTTCAAGGGTTTTTCAATGTTCTTAGGGATTTTTATTTTTTCATGGATTCTTAGGGGGTTTTAGGATTTTAATGGATTTTTAGGTTTTTTATGGTTTTTGGTGAATTTGAGGGTTTTAGGGGTTTTTAGGGGTTTTCATGGTTTTTAGGGTCTTTTGGGGTTTTATAGTTTTTTTGAGTTTTTTGGGGTTTTAAGGTCTTTTATCGTTTTTATTGTTTTTAGGGGTTTTACATATTTTTAGAGTTTCTTGAGTTTTTATAGGGTTTTTTGGGTTTTTTGGTTTTATGGGGTTTTTCAGGGTTTTTAGGGGGTTTTTATCATTTTTATTATTTTTAGAGTTTTTTGGGATTTTGAGGGTTTTTAGGGATTTTTGGGATTTTGGGGGCTTTTAGGTTTTTTCAGGGTTTTTTTGCTCTTTTGGGGTTGTAGGGTATTTTTGAGTTCTTTAGGGTTTTTATATTTTTTAGAGTTTTTTAATGTTTTTAGGGGTTTTAAGGGTTTTTAGTGTTTTAGTGTACTTTTAGGGTTTTTATAGGTTTTAGGGTTTTTTAGGTTTTTAAGGTTTTTATTGTTTTAAGGGGTTTTTAGGGTTTTGAGTCTTTTTTATGTTTTCATGGATTTTTAGGGTTTTTGTGTGTTTCAGGGATTTTTAGGAATTTTTAGGGTTTTTACATCTTTCTGGGTTTTTAGGGTTTTAAAGGTTTATTAGAGTTTTTAATATTTTATTGGTTTTTATGGTTTTTATAGGTTTTGGTGGTTTTTAGTGTTTTTTTGGGTTTTTATGGTTTTCAAGGGTTTTCTAGGGTTTTTAGTATTTTTATGTTTTCTTGTATTTTTAGGGGTTTTTTAGGAAATTTATGGTTTCTTGGGTTTTTTAAGGGTTTTTAGGGATTTTTAGGTTTTTAGAGTTTTTTAGGGTTTTAGTGTGTTTTTGGATATTTAGGTTTTTTGAGTTTTTTAGGGGTTTTAAGGTTTTTTGGTTTTATTATTGGTTTTTTAGACTTTTTAGGGGTTTTAGGGTATTTTAAGGTTTTAAGGGTTTGTATGGTTTTTAGGGTATTAGGGTTTTTTATGTTTTCATCGATTTTTAGGGTTTTTTAGGGTTGTAAGGATTTTAATGCGTTTTAAGGTTTTTAGTTACTTGATTTTTTAGGTTTTTTTTGTTTTAAGGGTTTTCAAGGTTTTTAGAGTCTTTTAACATTTTTAGGGTTTTAAAGGGGGTTTGGAGTTTTCAGTGGTTTTTTAGGTTTTTTAGGGTTTTTAGGGATTTTGAGGGGTTTTAGGGTTTTTCTTGGGATTTTAGGGTTTTCAAGGTTTTTAGGGTCGTTTTGGGTTTTTAGGGGGGGTTGAGTTTTTTATGGGTTTTAAGGTATTTTAGAGTTGTTTAACATTTTTAGGGGTTTAAAGGGTTTTTAGAGTTTGTAGTGGTTTTTAGGGTTTTTATGGGTTTTTAGGGTTTTATGGGTTTTTAGGGTTTTTAAGGTTTTTGGGGTTTTTATGTTTTTCAGGGGGATTTCAGGGTTTTTAGGCTTTTTTACATTTTCATGGATTTTTAGAGGGTTTTTAGGATTTTTATGGTTTTTTGGGATTTTAGGGGTTTTATAGATTTTAAGGGTTTCTATAGTTTTTCAGGGGTTTAAGCGTTTTTCCGGGTTTTAGGGTCTTTTTGTTTTTTTTTCTTTTTTTGAGTTTTTGGGGTTTTAATCTATTTTTAATTTTTTTAACGTTTTTAGGGGTTTAAAGGGTTTTTAGAGTTTTTAGTTAATTTTTAGTGTTTTATGGGTATTTAGGATTTTTTAATGTTTTTAGGGCTTTTTTTGGTTTTTAGAAGTATGTTTAGGGTTTTTTTACGTTTTTATGGATTTTTAGGGGTTTTTGAGGATTTTTATGGTTTTTTAGGTTTTTAGTGGTTTTTAGGGATTTTGAGGGTTTTTCAGGGTTTGTAGGGTCTTTTTGGGTTTTTTGGGTTATTTTTTGAGTTTTTGAGGGCTTTTAAGGTTTTTATAGTTTTTTAACATTTTTAAGGGTTTTTAGAGTTTTTAATGGTTTTTAGGGTTTTTATGAGTTTTTAGGTTTTTTAAGGTTTTTATGGGGTTTTATGGTTTTCAATGCTTTTCGGGGTTTTGGGGTTTTTTATGTTTCATGGATTTTTAGTGGTTTTTTAGGATTTATTGGTTTTTAGGGTTCTTAGGGTTTTTAGGGTCCTTTGGGGGTTTTAGGGTTCGTTTTGATTTTTAGGGGTTTTAAGGGTTTTAGAGTTGTTTGATGTGTTTAGGGGTTTTAAGGGTTTTCATATTTTTTAGTATTTTTTGGGTTTTTATGAGTTTTATAGTTTTTTAACATTTTTAGGTGGTTTTATGGGTTTTAGGGGGGGGGGGGGGGGGTTGGGTTTCTTTATGTTTTCTTCGATTTTTCGGGGGGGGGGGTTTAGGATTTTTATGGTTTTTAGATATTTTGAGGTTATTTAGGTTTTTAGGGTCTATTGGGGTTTTATGGGTTTTGTAGGGGTTTTTTGAGTTTTTTTGGGGTTTTAAGGTTTTTAAAGTTTTTTAATGTTATTAGGGGCTTTAATGGGGTTTAAATCTTTTAGTGGTTTTAGTTTTTTATGGTTTTAAGGTTTTTTAGAGTTTTATAACAATTTTAGTGGTTTTAAGGGTTTTTACAGCATTTAGTAGTTTTAGGGGGTTTGTGGGTTTTTACTGTTTTATCGTTTTTAAGTGTTATTATGGATTTCAAGGGGTTTTAGAGTTTTTAGGGTTTTTATGTTTTTTTGGATTTTTAGGGATTTTAAGGATTTTTATTTTTTTTAGGGTTTTTTGGTATTTTGAGAGGTTTTTAGAGTTTTTATTCTTTTTAGGATTTTTATGTGTTTTCAGGGTTTTTAAGGCCTTTTAGGTTTTTTAGGTTTTTTTTAGTTTTTTAGGTGTTTTAATATTTTTTTAAAGTTTTTAACATTTTTAGGGGGTTAAAGGGTTTTCTGAGTTTTTAGTGCTTTTTAGGGTTTTTATGTGGTTTTTGGTTTTTTAAGGATTTAAGAGTTTTATGGTTTTCCGGGGTTTTTTGGGGTTTTAGTATTTTTTATGTTTTTTGGTATTTTATGGATTTTTATGATTTTTTTGGTTTTTAGATTTTTTTGGGGATTTCGGAGGGGTTTTAGGGTTTTCATTGGTAGTTTGACGTTTTTAGGGGTTAAAAGGGTTTTTAGGGTCTTTTGGGTTTTTAGGGTTTTTTCCAGTTTTTATGGGTTTATGGTTTTTTAGATTTTTTTATCATTTTTTACGGGTTTTAAGAGTTTTTTGAGCTTTATGTTGTTTTTATGGTTTTTATGGTTTTTATGGGTTTTAGGTTTTTTATGGTTTTTAGGGGTTCTTATGGTTTTCAGGGTATTTTTAGGTTTTTTTGTATTTTTATGTTTTTTGGGATTTTTAGGGAATATTTAGAATTTTTATGGTATTTAGGGCTTTTTTTGGTTTTTAGGGATTTTTTGTGTTCCTCAGGGGTTTCAGGGTTTCTTAGGGGTTTTATAGGTTTTTAGGGTTTTTTGAGTTTTTAGGGGTTTAAGGTTTTTTAGAGTTTTTTGGCTTTTTTAGAGTTTTTAATGATTATTAGAGTTTTTAGTGATTTTAGGGTTTTTAGGGTTTTTTTACATTTTCAGGGTTTTTTGGGATTTTAGTGATTTTGAGGGGTTTTAGATTTTTCAGGTTAATAGGGGTTTTAGGGGTTTTTTGGGGTTTTTAGGGTTTTTAGGGGGGTTTTTTTACATTTTCAGGGTTTTTTGGGATTTTAGTGATTTTGAGGGGTTTGGGGTTTTTTAGGTTTTTAGGGGTTTTAGAGTTTTCAGGTTAATAGGGGTTTTTGGGGTTTTGGGGGGTTTTTAGGGTTTTTATGGGTTTTTATGTTTTTTTTGATTTTTTGGGGGTTTTAAGGTTTTTTAGATTTTTTAACATTTTTATGGGATTTAAGGGTTTTTAGAGTTTTTTGTGGGTTTTTAGGAGTTTTTAGGGGTTTAGGGTTTTTTAAGGTTTTGGGGGGGTTTATGGTTTTCATGGTATTTTAAGGGTATTTAGGGTTTTTATGATTTTAGGGATTTTTGAGCTTTTTACGAAATTTATTGTTTTAGGAATTTTTGGTTTATTAGAGATTTTGAAGGTTTGTGGGGGTTTTCATTATTTTTTTTGGTTTTTAAGGACTTTTATGGTTTTAAGGCCTTTTGGGGTTTTAGGGGTTTTTTGAGTTTTTTTTGGGATTTTAATTTTTTTAAAATTTTTTAAATATATTTAGGGGTTTAAAGGGTTTTTAGAGTTTTTTTTGGGTTTTAGTGTTTTTTTGGGTTTTTTGGGGTTTTATGGTTTTAGGGGTTTTTTGGTTTTCAGGGGGGTTAGGGTTTTTAGGGTTTCTATGTTTTTAGGTATTTTTAGGACCTTTTTAAGATTTTTATGGTTTTTACTATTTTTTATGGTTTTCAGGGATTTTGAGGGGTTTTTTGAGTTTTTAGGATTTTTTAGGGTTTCTAGGGTCTTTTTGGGTTTTATGGGTTTTTTTTTAGTTTTTTAGGGGTTTTAAATATTTTCATAGTTTATTAAATATTTTTTGGGGTTTTGAGGGTTTATACTATTTTTATTGTGTTTTATGGTTTTTATGAGTTTCTTAGGGTTTTTATGTATTTTATTGGGGGTTTTTTAGTTTTCAAGGATTTTTTATGGTTTTTTGGATTTTATTACATCTTCAAGGTTTTTTAGAGATTTCTTAGGATTTTTATGGATTTTAGGGTTTGTAGGGATTTTGATGGTTTTTTGGGGTTTTCAAGGATTTTAGGTACTTTTTTGTGAAAAAAGTGTTTTATTGAGTTTTTGTGGGATTTAAGCTTTTTTAGATTATTTATCGTTTTTAGAGGTTTTTAGGGTTTTTAGGGTTTTTTAGTTGTTTTTATGGGTTTTTAGGGTTTTAAGGTTTTTAGGGGTATTTATGGTTTTCATAGAGGTTTTCAGGGTTTTTATATTTTTTACATTTTAAGGGATTTTTAAGGATTTTTTAAGATTTTAATAGTTTTTTGGGTTTTTAGGGTTTCTAAGGATTTTGATGTTTTTAGGGTTTTTTCAGGGTTTTATAGGGTTTTAGGAGGTTTTAGTGTTTTTAGAGACTTTTTGGGTTCTTAGGGGTTTTAAGCCTTTAGATTTTTTTAATGTTTTTAGGGGTTTATAGAGTTTTTAGAGTTATTAGTGGGTTTTTAGGGTTTTTAAGATTTTTTGGGGTTTTTATGGTTTTTAGTGGGTTTTTAGTGGGTTTTTAGGGTTTTTAGGGGTTTTAGGGTTTTTTTACATTTTTAGAGATTTTTAGGGATTTTTTAGTATTTTTATGGTATTGAAGTTTTTTTAGGGGTTTTAGGGAATTTGATGGTTTTTATGGTTTTTAGGGGCTTTTAGAGTCATTTCAGGTTTTTAGGTTTTTTTTGAGTTTTTAGGGGTTTATGGTTTTTAGATTTTCAATGTTTTTAGGGGTCTTAATGGTATTTAGAGTTTTTATTTGTTTTTTGGGATTTTATTGGTTTTTAGGGGGTTTTATGGTTTTCGAGGGGGGTTTCAGAGTTTTTAGGGATTTAAATGTTTTAATGGATTTTTTAGGATTTGATGGTTTTTAGGATTTTTTAAGGTTTTTAGGGGTTTTGAGGTTTTTTATGGTTTTTAGGGTTTTTTAGGGGTTTTAAAGTATTTTTGGCTTTTTAGGGGTTTTTTTAGTTTTTTAGGGTTTTAAAGGTTTTGTAGATTTTTTTAAAAAAAATTAGGGGTTTTATGGGTTTTAGAGTTTTTAGTGGGTTTTTTGGGTTTTTTGGGTTTCTATGGGTTTTAGGGTTTCTAAAATTTTTTAGGGGTTTTATGGTTTTCGGGGGTATTTTAGGGTTGTTAGGGTATTTTATGCCTTTAGGTATTTTTTGTGATTTTTTAGGTTTTTTATGGTTTTTAGGTTTTTTATGGTTTTCAGAGATTCTGAGGGTTTCAGGGGTTTCCATGGTATTTTAAGTTTTTAGGGGTTTTTTGGGTTTTTTGGGTTTTTAGAGTTTTTTTTGATTTTTTAGGGTTGTTTAGGTTTTTTTGAGCTTTTTAACATTTTAGGGGTTTTGAGGGTTTTTAGATTTTGTAGTAATTTTTTGGGTTTTTAAGGTTTTTAGGGGTTTTATGGTTTTTAAGTGTTTTACTAGGTTTTTAGGGTTTTTTTACATTTTTATGGATTTTTGGGGATTTTTTTGGATTTATAGTTTTTTAGGGTTTTTAGGGTTTTAAGGGATTTTGATGGTTTTAGGGGTTTTCATTGTTTTTTAGGGGTTTTCAGGGTTTTTTGTAACTTTTGGGTTTTTAGAGTATTTTGATTTTTAGGGTTGTTATGGTTTTTTAGAGTTTTTTAATGTTTTAGGAGTTTTAAGGGGTTTTAGAGTTTTTGGTGGTTTTAGTTTTTTTTATGGGTTTGTAGGGATTTTCATGGTTTTAGGGGGTTTTATAGTTTTTAGGGGGTTTTCATTATTTTTAGGAGTTTTTTAAGTTTTTAGGGATTTTAATGGATTTTTAGGATTTTTATGGTTTTTAGGGGTTTTAGGGACTTTTGGAGTTTTTAGGGTTTTTTTGAGTTTTTTAGGGTTGTTTAGATATTTTAAAGTTTTTAATATTTTTTTGGATTTTTAGATTTTGTAGTTGTTTTTAGGGTTTTTATATGTTTTTAGGGGGTTTTAATGTTTTAAGGGTTTTTATGGTTTTTAGGGTTTTAAGTGGTTTTTATGTTTCAAGGTTTTTTAGGGATTTTTTAGGATTTTTATGGTTTTTAGGGTTTTCCTGTGTTTTTAGTGTTTTTATGATTTTTTAGGGTTTTTGGTTTTTTCAGGTTTTAATGGTCTTTTGGGGTTTTATCATTTTTTTTTGCGTTTTTAGGGTTTTATAGGTTTTTTTAGAGATTTTAACGTTTTTATCGGTTTTAAGGGTTTTTAGAGATTTTTTTTGTCGTTTTTATGTTTTTTATGGGTTTTATTGTTTTACGGTTTTTAAGATCTTTTATAGTTTTCATGGGTTTTTCATCATTTTTAGGGTTTTTTCATTTTTAGGAATTTTTAATGTTTTTTTGGATATTTATGGTTTTAAAGTTTTAAGGGTTTTCTAGGATTTTTTGGGTTTTATGGGTTTTTGGGGGGTTTTATGTTTTTTTAGGATTTTATGGGTTTTTACCATCTTTTTAGGTTTTCGGGGTTTTTTTGAGTTTTTTGGGGTTTTAAGGGTTTTTAGTGTGTTTTAACATTTTTAGGGGTTTTAATGGTTTTTACTGGGGTTTTAGGACTTTTAGAGATATAAGGTTTTTAGTGGTTTTACAGTTTTTAGGTTTTTTTATGTTTCTAAGGATTTTTATGGATTTTTTAGGATTTTTATGTTTTTTAGTGTTTTTAGGGAATTTATGGGTTTTGAGGGTTTTATGGGTTTTCATGGTTTTTAGGGTGTTTTTGGTTAGGGTTTTTTGAATTTTTAGGGGTTTTGTGGTTTTTTAGAGTTTTTTAATGTTTTTAATATTTTAAGAGTTTTTTAGAGTTTTTAGTGGTTCTTAGGGTTTTTATGGGGTTTTAGTGTTTTTAAGGTTTTTTGGGGTTTTTATAGTTTTTAAGGGTTTTTTAGGGTTTTTAGGGTTTTTTATATTTGTAGGGTTTTTTAGGGTTTTTTTATGATTCGTATAGATTTTAGGGTTTTTTTGGGATTTTGATGGTTTTCAGGGTTTTTAGGGGGATTTAGGGATTTAGGGTTTTTCATGGTTTTTAGGGTCTTTTGGGGTTTTTAGGGTTTTTTGAGTTTTTTAGTGTTTTTAAGGTCTTTAGAGTTTTTTTGATTTTTTTAGTGGTTTTAAGTATTTTTGTAATTTTTAGAGGGGTTTTATTGGTTTTCTTGGTTTTTAGGTGTTTTTATGGCTTTCAGGGGATTTTAATGGTTTTTAGGGTTTTTAAAGTTTTCAGAGATTTTTAGTGATTTTTTAGGATTTTTACAATTTTTATGGTTTTTTAGGGTTTTTAGTGATTTTGATGTTTTTTTCAGGGTTTTTAGGGTTTTTTTAGTTTTTATGGTTTTTATGGGTTTTGGGGGGGTTTTAATGTTTTTAGTGGTTTTTATGGTTTTTAGGGATTTTTCAAGGTTTTAAGGGTTTTTTACATTTTCATGGATTTTTTAGGATTTTTATGGGTTTTTAGGTTTTTTAGGGATTTTGATGGTTTTTAGGATTTCTCAGGGTTTTTATGGTTTTTCGTGTCTTTCAGGGTTTTTAGATTCTTCTTACGATTTTAGGGCTTTTTTTAGTTGTTTTGGGTTTTAAGGTTTTTAGAGTTTTTTAATGTTTTTAGGGGTTTAAGTGTTTTTTCAGTTTTTAGTGTTTTATGGATTTTTAAGGTTTTTAAGGTTTTTAGGGGTTTTATGGTTTTTACAGGTTTTTTAGGGTTTTTAGGGTTTTTTACATTTTCATGGATTTTTAGGGTTTTTAGGGTTCTTTTAGGATTTTTATGGTTTTTAGGGTTTTTAGGGCTTTTAGGGATTTTGAAGGGTTTGATGGGTTTTTAGGGGTTTTTAGGATTTTTAGGGGTTTTGGGGTTTTCAGGGTTTTTAGGGCCTTTTTGGTTTTTTTAGTTTTTAGGGGTTTTGAGGTTTTTACAGTTTTTAAAATTTTTAGGGGTTTTATGGGTTTTTAGAGTTTTTTGTGGGTTTTTAGGGTTGTTATGGATTTTTATGGTTGGGTTTTTAAAGGTTTTTAGGGGTTTTATGGTTTTCAATAGTTTTTCAGGGTTTTAGGGTTTTTTACATTTTCTAGGATTTTTAGGTATTTTTTAGGATTTCTATAGTTTTTAGGGTTAGTTTTTTAGTGTTTTTATGGTCTTTTTTGGTGTTTAGGGGGTTCTTTGAGTTTTTTAGGGTTTTAAGGTTTTTTATAGTTTTTTAACATTTTTAAGGAAAAGAAGGCCCAGGGCTAGGTATGAATGCCCCCCCCCCCAAATTTATAAGAAAAATAAAGAAAAAGCCTTACAAAGAGGGTTTACAAACACAACTGTGAAGTTCACCCTTCATATCAGAGTCCACGTCAAGCACACAAAAGAGTGTTGTGGAAAAGGACCACAGCGAGCTCCTTTCCTCAATTAAGCCGCAAAGCTGACCACCTTCATTATTACCCAAAGCTCAGCTTCATAAGAACATATTCTTCCAATAAAGTGGTAAAATCATCCCTTTAGAAAGCCTCTATATGTACGGAAGACCCCACCACACCCCAAGGGGTCGGGTGCTCCCAAAGCCACACCGTCCACATTGACCTTGATCCATGATGTAATCAGGGGGATCCATTAGATAAATTTTAGAAGCAATGGATTTTTTATCCTTCTAGAAACTCCATGAAAGCACCAGAGTATGAGATCATTGACATAATTATCCATCAAACATGTTTGTATGAGAGACGCTGCTTGGACCACCTTGTGGATTTTCACGACTCCACCATGGAAAGAGAAAGGCTGATAGTTGAAGGCCACCATATTACGAGCAGTCCAAATGTAGGAAGTCATTGCAGCAATGCCTACAAGTAGCATGTTATGAAGCTATTCACTGCACTCCATCACCACTAGGCTACTGATCAGATCAACCAGAGAGCCATGCGTGCTACAAGTAAGCTCGAACATCTGTTGCAGGTGATCCCACAATTTAGTAGCAAAAACTACAGTGAATGAAGGTGTGCTGGTTGTTCTCCTCAGACCGAAGGTAGAGGTAGAAAATGAAGGCTATATTCTATAAGGATTTCTTCAAACTTTATCATGGGCTCTGCTATGAGCATTGGCCAGTTATAGAGAAGAAAGTACTGAAGGGCTGCATCTGTGGGAGAGTTCACAAGCCCTTGGCAATTCCAAAACATGATCCTCATTGAGAAGGGGGTGTGTTTCCCCCAAAAAGAGGCATTTTCTCTTTTTATAGGTTTGTAGGAGGGATTTATTACCTTCCTTACCATTATTTCCTTTCACTTTGGGCTTACCTATAGATTGGATTTTGGGTTCCGTGTCAATGTATTTCTCCATTAGGTTATGCCTGTCTTCAAGATGGTCCATGGGTTTAGGACCAATGGCATGCTCCTCACTATCTTCATGGACCCGAGAGTCCTCAGCTATATCACTCCAAAAATCCCCATTTAGTGGGATGAATTTATTCAAGGTGCAAAAGATTTCTTTGGATGAATTCCCATCAAGTTTTCTCTTAGTAGCCTTGTCTTAGGATACCACTATGAAAGAATATGCACTCAAATCCATCATAGGTGATCATTCAGGTGTGACCACTTGATCGAAAGAATAATATTTTTAGGAGTTTAAAGGGTATTTCGAGTTTTTAGTGATTTTTAGGGTTTTAGGGTTTTAGGGTTTTAGGGTTTTTTACAGTCTTTAAGAGTTTTATAGTTATTTGGGGTTTTCCATGGTTTTTTATGCTTTTAGGGATTTTCAGGGACTTTTTTATTTTTAAGTTTTTTAGGGTTTTTAGGGATTGGGAGGGGGAGGTTTAGGGGTTTTCAGAGTTTTTAGGGTTTTAGGGTCCTTTTGGTTTTTTAGGTTTTTTATTTTTTAGGGTTTTATGGGTTTTTATATTTTTTAATGTTTTTAGGGATTTTAAGGGGTTTTAGAGTTTTTAGAGTTTTTAGTGATTTTTAGGGTTTTTAAGGTTTTTAGGGGTTTTATGGTTTTCAGGGGGCTTTGAGGGTTTTTTATATTTTCAGGGATTTAGGGATTTTTTAGGATTTTTATAGGTTCATCATTTTTAGGGGTTTTCAAGATCTTTTAGGGTCTTTAGCGGTTTTCAGTGTTTGGGGGTGTTTTGGGTTTTTATGTTTTTTTAGTGTTTTTATGGCATTTAAGGTTTTTAGAGTTTTGTAATAATTTTAGGGCTATAAGGGTTTTTAGAGTTTTTAGTGGTTTTGAAGGTTTGTATAGGTTTTTAGGTTATTAAGGTTTTTAAGGTTTTTATGCTTTTTAGGGGTTTTTCTAGGTTTTTAGTGTTTTTTGTACATTTTCAAGGATTTTTAGGGATTTTTCATGATTTTTATAGATTTTAGGGTTTTTAGATATTTTAGGGTTTTTAGGAGTTTCTAGGGGTTTTCAGGTTTTTTAGAGATTTTAAGGGGTTTTTTTGGGGTCTTTTGGGTTTTTAGGTTTTTCTTGAGTTTCTATGGGTTTAAAGGTTATTTTGGAGATTTTTAACTTTTTTATGGGTTTTGAGGGTTTTTAGATTTTTAGTGGGGTTTTTTGGGTTTTATGATTTTTAGTGTTTTTTAAGGTTTTAGGGGGGTTTATGGTTTTCTGGGGTTTTTTCTAGGTTTTTATAGTTTTTTTATGTTTCTAGGAATTTTTTGGGATTTCTTAGGATTTTTATCAGTTTTTGGGTTTTTGGGTTTTTTGGGATTTTTAGGGTTTTAGGGGTTTTAAATGTTTTTAGGGTTTTAGGGGTTTTTTAGTTTGTTTTTTGGGTTTTTATGTTTTTTGGGTTTTTAAGGTTTTTTAGTGTTTTTAACGTTTCTAAGGGTTAAAAGGGGTTTTAGAGTTTCTAGTTGGTTTTTAGGGTTTTTAAAGTTTTTAGTGGTTTATGGTTTTTAGGGGTTTTCTGGGTTTTTATGCTTTTTTACATTTTCAAGTATTTTTAAGGCTTCTCAAGATTTTTATGGGTTTGAGGGTTTTTACTGGTTTTAGGGATTTTAAGGGTGTTCACTGTTTTTTAGGATTTTTATTTTTTTAACATTTTTAAGAGTTTAAGTGTTTTTAGAATTTTTGTGGTTTTTACAGTTTTTTACGTTTTTAGGGTTTTTTGGATTTTTTTTAGGTTTTTAGGTATTTTTTGGGATTTTTTATGATTTTTATGGTTTTTAGGGTTTTTTAATGTTTTAGGGCTTTTGAGGGTTTTTAGTGATTTTCAATGTTTTTTAGGGGTTTCAGCATTTTCACAGTTACTATGGTTTTTTGGGAGTTTTAGGGGGGGTTTTTTTGGGTTTTTAGGGTTTTTAAGGGTTTTAAGAGTTTTTTTAACATTTTTAGGGGTTTAAAGGGCCTTTAGATTTTTTAGTGTTTTAGGGTTTTTTGGGTTTTCATATTTTTATAAATTTTAGGGGGTTTTAATTTTTTTATGTTTTTAGGTAATTTTTGGGATTTTTAGGATTTTTATGGTTTTTAGGTGTTTTTAGAGATTTTTGGGGGTCTTAGGATTTTTCAGGGTTTTAAGGGTTTTCATGTCTTTTTTGGTTTTAGGGTTTTTTTTGAGTTTTTAGGGGTTTAGAGGGTTTTTAAAGTTTTCTATCGTTTTAAGGGGTTTTAAGGGTTTTAGAGTTTTTAGTGGGCTTTTAGGGTTTTCATGGGTTTTAGGGTTTTTATGGTTTTTAGGGATTTTTATAATTTTCTAGAGGTTTTAGGGGTTTTTCAAGGTTTTCAGGGTTTTTTACATTTTAAGGGATTTTTAGGTATTTTTTTATGATTTTCATGGTTTTTATAGTTTTTAGGGTTTTATGGATTTTTAGGGCTTTTTATAGTTTTTCAGGGTGTTTAGGGTTTTTTAGGTTTTCAAGGTTTTTAGGGTCTTTTTGGGTTTTTTTGGGTTTTTTTAGTTTTTTAAGTTTTTAAGGGATCTTAGATTTTTATAAAGTTTTTAGGGGTTTTAAGGATTTTCATAGTTTCTAGTGGTTTTTTGGGTTTTTTGGGTTTTTGGGGTTTGTTATGGTTTTTTGTGGTTTTTATGGTTTTTAGGGATTTTTCCAGGTTGTAGGGTTTTTTACGTTTTTAGGTATTTTTTGGGTGTTTTTAGGATTTTTATTATTTTTAGGGGTTTTTAGGACTTTTTGGGATTGTATGGGTTTTCGAGGTTTTTTTGGGGTTTTAGTGGTTTTCAGGATTTTTAGGGTCTTTTGGGGTTTTAGGGTTTTTTGTGTTTTTAGGGGTTTAAATTGTTTTTATAGTTTTTAGCGTGTTTTAGGGTTTTCATGGATTTTTGTGAATTTTAAGGTTTTAGGCAAAGGAATGCTCGGGTCCAGGCTATTCCTGGCACCCCCAAAATTTATTAAAAGAAAAGACACAAAGACATGCAGACAAGGGAGGGGAGGGGTCAAACGACCCACACCCAAAAACCCTTCACAGCAAAAGACCCAAAAAAGGAAAATCAAAAAAGAAAACAAAATAGAGAAACAGACACAAAACAAAACACAACAGCAGAGTCCACAAATCTTGTCCAGCCAACACCAGCATCCAGCACCAATACCAAACAGCACAACCAAGCAGCGTCCACACATCCAGCATCACAACATCCATCATCCAGCACATTCCAGCATCCAACAGCACCACATCCAATCATCACATTAATACAGCAGCCACAACACATCAAAACCAACCAGCCCCAGCAACCATCAGCAGCATCACATCCATTCGTCATAGCAACACAGCAGCACCACATCCAAACCCACCAGCCCCAGCAACCAACAGCACCAAATCCTCCTGAAAAGCAGCAACCAGCAGCACACCAAACAGCATCCAGCACACTCACCAAAACAAAAATCCCGCACCCATAGCTATTCAAAACCAAACCAACACCACAGCCATCAACCTCCATCTCAACTTGCCTCAAATCCAACTTCAGCAACAACTCACAACCAAACCAGCAATAGCTCAAAAGACCACATTCCACCATAGCAGCCAGGACGCAACTCAGCTTGTCCAGAAACTCATCAGCAGCATAAATCAAAGGCGAAACTAAGGAAATAGAAGCACGAACCTGCACGTTCACTTTCCGTAGCCCCCAGAAACCGTCAAAATGCCAAGAGATCCAGAAAAAACCTCCCAGACTCAGATCTGGAAAACCAGACCCAAGCATGGAAGCGGACATGCCATTTCCAGAACATCGCAGATCCCACTGTACCCACCGTTCAGCATCATGGATCCAAAAAGGCCAGGCCACCGTTCGGAGAAGACCAAACCGCCGAAGACATTGGAAGAACCCGTATTGCCAAGATCTGATCCACACCTCCATGGAAACGAAGCGCCGCATGGTGGAAATCCCAGATCTGAACGGCTCCACCATAGTCCTGCAACGCTGCGCCAAGGATGAGCCATAGCCAGTCCACGCCTCCACGAATCGTCGAAGAGGCCAGAGTCCACACCGCCGATGAAACTCCCTCCACCGCTGCAGCTGCTTCGCGAACCGACAGAAGAAACGAGCTTCTGCAGTGTAAAATCGAGAAGACCCCGACCAGCGTCGCCAGACCAGATCGTTGCACCATCCGCCTAAACGAAGCACCTTCTGAAAAGAACCTGAACGCCGAAGCAACCAGCTTTGCCATTGCGCCCTTTGACTGCGTTGACCCGCCTGCAGAAACCCTAGATCTGAAAAAACAACCCCATTCTGCTGCTGTTGGAGGATGTCTACCCAAGCAAGAACATCTGAAGGCATCACGACCACCATAGCAGACGGAAGCCAGATGTGCCAGCAACAGAACAAAGCCCCGTCGAAGTCCGAAGTCCAGAGCACTCGGGGAAGACGATGTTGTCGAAGAGCAGAATCCACCACCGTCTTGAGGCCGAAGATCACATCCAGGTCATACCATCTCCGAGGACGAAGGAGCAAGGATCCACCGATGAAGCTTCGATCTGGATCCAGGGGAAAGCCTGGAAGAATCGTCGAGCGAGAGAGAATTCCAGGAGAGTGCGCCGCCATCTTCCTTTAACGTGTTGTATGGGTAACGAGGTATAGGGCTAGCCTGCCCACCTGCGCGTCGCACGCCCCCAGCTAGGCCCAAGGTGGACAACCCTTGGGCTTAGGCCAGTTCCCACGGAGTCGAGGGGACGAGAGGTTCGCTGACATATGGTGCGCGTTGCCTTTGTGAGGACTTGAACCCGGAACCTCAGCGACGGGTCGCCACCACCTTGAACCAACTCACCTAGCCCCTGTGGGCTGTAAGTTTTTAGGGGATTTATTGTTTTTAGGGGTTTTCAGGGTTTTAGGGTTTTTTACATTTTTAGCGATTTTTTTGGATTTTGACGATTTTTATGGTTTTTATAGTTTTTAGGGATTTTTAGGGTTTTCAGTGTTTTTCAATATATTCGAGTTTTTAGGGTTTTTAGGGTCTTTTGAGTTTTTAGGGTCTTTTTGAGTTTTTAGGGTCTTCTGAGTTTTTAGGGCTTTTCTTGTGTATTTATGATTTTAAAGGTTTTTAGTGTTTTTTAACATTTTTAGGTTTTTTTGAGTGTTTCTAGAGTTTTTAGTGATTTTTTTTGTTTTTATGGGTTTTTAGGGTTTTTTAGGTTTTTTATGTTTTATGGGTTTTTAGGGTTTTTTAAGGTTTTTAGGGGTCCAAAATTTTCATAGGGTTTTTAGGGTTTTTTACATTTTCAGGTATTTTAAATGTTTTTTTTTGTATTTTAAATATTTTTAAGGGGTTTTGGATGTTTTGGGATTTTGAGGGTTTTTAGGGGTTTTCAGGGTGTTTTGGGATTTTAGGGGGTTTTTTGAGCTTTTTAGTTTTTTAAGATTTTTAGAGTTTTTTTATGTTATTAGGGGATTAAGGGTTTTTATATTTTTATTAGTATTTTTGGGTTTTATAGGTTTGAAGGAGTTTTAAGATTTTTAGGTGTTTTAGGATTTTCAGGGTTTTTTAGTTTTTTTTGTTTTCAGGAATTTTTAAGGATTTTTAATGATTTTTATGGGTTTTCATGATTTTTAGGGATTTATAGGGTTTTTGGGTTTTTTTTAATGTTTTTAGGGTTTATTGGTTTTTTTGGGTTTTTAGGGTTTTTTAAATTTTTAGTGGTTTTAAGGTTTTTTAAATTTTTAACCTTTTTAGTGGTTTTAACAATTTTTAGAGTTTTGAGAGGATTTTTTGGGTTTTTATGGGTTTGGGGGGGGGGGGTTTAATGTTTTTAGGGGTTTATATGGTACATATGTGTTTTTCTAGGTTTCTAGGATTTTTTACATTTTAAGGGATTTTTAGAGATTTTTTAGGATTTGTATGGTTTTTAGGGGATTTCAGGGGTTTTAGGTACTTTGAGGGGTTTTAAGGTTTTTAGGGTTTTTAGGGGGTTTTGGGGTTTTAAGGATTTTTACTATTTTTTGGGTTTTTAACGTTTTTGTGTTTTTTAGGAGTTTTAATGTTTATTAGAGTTTTTTAACATTTTTAGGGGTATAAAGGTTTTTTAGAGGTTTTAGTGTTTTTGTGGGTTTTTATGTGATTTTAAGATTTTTAGGGGTTTTAGGGTTTTTAGGGGTATTTACACTGTTTTTAGGGTGTTTATGGATTTTTATTTTTTTAGGGTTTCTCGTGGATTTTTAGGGTTTTTTAGGTTTTTAAGGTTTTTAGGGTCTTTAGGGTCTTTTAGGTTTTTTTTCTTTTTCGGATTTTTAACGTTTTTAGAATTTTGAAATTTTTAGGGTTTTTATGGGGTTTTAGAGTATTTAGTGGGTTTTCCGGGGAGTTTTCAAGTTTTTTAGGGATTTTTAGGGATTTTTTAGCAATTTATGGTTTTTAGGGGTTTTGGGTTTTTTAACATTTTTAGGGGTTTAAGGGGTTTTAGATTTTTTTATTGGTTTTTAGGGTTTTTATGCGGTTTTAGAGTCTTTAAGGATTTTATGTTTTTCAGGGGTTTATCAGGGTTTTTAGTAATTTTTTAGGATTTTCATGGGTTTTTGGGTTTTTAGGGGTTTTTAGGGTTTTAGGGGTTTTTTTGGTTTTTAGGGTCTTTCTGGTTTTAGGGTCTTTTTGGGTTTTTTAAGTTTCTTTTGAGTTTTTAGGATTTTTAAGGTTCTTTAGAGTTTTCAAAGTTTTTAGAGTGTTTAAGAGTTTTTATTGTTTTTAGGGTTTTTATGGGTTTTTAAGGGGCTTTATGGTTTCCATAGGTATTTCAGGGTTTTAGGTATTTTTTCATTTTAGGGCCTTTTAGGGATTTTTAGGAATTTTATGGTTTTTAGGTTTTTTAGTAATTTTGAGGGTTTAGGGGTTTTCATGGGTTTTTAGGTTTTTTAGTGATTTTAGGGTTTTTATATTATTTTGTTTTTTTTTTGAATTTTTTGGGTTTTATGGTTTTTTTGAGTTTTTAACGTTTTTAGGGGTCTTATGGGTTTTTAGATTTTTAGTGGTTTTATAGTGTTTTTATGGGTTTTTAGGATTTTTAATGTCCATAAGTGTTTTTATGTTTTTCTGGAGGGATTTCAAGGTTCATAGGGGTTTTTACGTTTTTAGGGAATTTGGGTATTTTTATAGTTTTTTGGATTTTCTGGGTTTTTTGGGATTTTTAGGGGTTTTGGGCTTTTAGGTATTTTTTGGGGTTTTTGGGTTTTCTGGGTTTTTATGTTTTTTTGGGGTTTTAGGGTTTTATAGTAGTTTGTTAGTGTTTTAATGGTTTTAGAGTTTTTTAATGTTTTTATGGGTTTTAAGGGTTCTAATAGTTTTTAGTGATTTTTAGGGTTTTTGTGGATTTTTAATAGGTTTTTTGGTTTTTATTGTTTTCAGGGGTTTTAGGGTTTTTTTTTTGTTTTTATGGATTTTTAAGGATTTTGTTAGGAATTTTATGGTTTTTAGGGTCTTTTAGGGTTTTTAGGGATTTTGAAGGTTTTAGGGTTTTTAGGGTTTTTAGGGTTTTTAAGGTTAAGGGTTTTTAGGGTTTTTAGGGTTTTTAAGGTTAAGGGTTTTTATGGTTTTTTTGGGGGTTTAAGGTATTGTTGATTTTTTAGGGTTTATTTTTTTTGATTTTCTTAATGTTATGGGGGGTTTAAAGGGTTCTTTAGATTTTTAGTGGGTTTTAAGGTTTTATGGGTTTTTAGGGTTTTTTATGTTTTCATGATTTTTTAGTGATTTTTTAGGATTTTTATGGTGTTTAGGGTTTTTTTAGGTTGTTAGGTATTTCGAGGGGTTTTAGGGGGGGTTATGTTTTTAGGTTTTTTCAAGGTTTTTAGGGTTTTTTTAGGGTTTTTAGGATTTTTTGATTTTTTTTTGTGTTTTAAAGGTTTTTTAGAGTTTTTTAAACATTTTTAGCAGATTTATGGGTTTTTAGAGTTTTTAGTGGGTTTTGGGGTTTTTATGGGTTATTTGGGGTTTAAAAGGTTTTTAGGGGTTTTTGTGGTTTTCAACGGTTTTTCAGGATTCTTAGGGTTTTTATGTTTTTAGGTATTTTAGATCTTTTTAGGATTTTTATGGTTTTAGGGTTTTTAGGGGTTTTAGAGATTTTAATGGGTTTTTCATGATTTTTTAGGGTTTTTAAGGTTTTTTAGAGTTTTTAAGGTTTTTTAGAGTTTTTAACATTTTTAGGGGTTTTAAGGGTTTTAGTGGTTTTTAGGGGGTATTATGGGTTTTTAAGTTTTTTATGGTTTTAAGGGGGTTTAGGGTTTTTAGGGTTCTCAGATTTTTAGGGATTTTAGGATTTTTTTTTGGATTTATATGTTTTTATGGGGTTTGAGGCATTTTGATGGGTTTTAGGTTCTTTAGGATTTTAATTGGTTTTTAGGGTTTTTTGGGGTTGTTTGCGTTTTTAGGGTTATTTTTTATTTTTTTAGGGTTTTTATGGTTTTTTATAGTTTTTTTAACTTTTTTAGGTGTTTTAAGTGTTTTTAGAGTTTTTAGTGGCTTTAAGGTTTTTATGGATTTTTAGGGGTTTTTAAGGTTTTAAGGGTTTTTTATGGTTTTAGGGGTTTTTTCATGGTTTTAAGGGTTTTATGTTTTTAAGGATTTTTAGGACTATTTCATATTTTATGGTTTTTATGATTTTTTGGGTTTTAAGGATTTTGAGGGGTTTTTTGGCCCTTTCTAGGTTTTTTTGGCTTTTTAGAGTTTTTAAGGGTTTTTAGAGTTTTTTTGGGTTTTAGGGTCTTTTGGATTTTAAGCGTTTTTTGAGTTCATTAGGGTTTTTTTGGTTTTTAGATTTTTTAGTTCTTATTGAGGGGTTTTACGGGATTTTAGGGTTTTTATGTTTTTAGAGGGTTTTATGTTTTTCTGGGGGTTTTGAGGGGTTTTATGGTTTTTTATGTTTTTCGGGATTTTTAGGGATTTTTTTTTATTTTTATGGTTTTTAGGTTTTTTATGGATTTTTCGGGATTTTGAAGGTTATTTAGTATTTTTAGGGTTTTCGGATTTTTGGGTTTTTCTAGGGTCTTTTTGGGTTTTAGGGTTTTTTAGTTTCTAGGTTTTTTAAGGTTTTTAGAGTTTTTTAAACATTTTTAGGGTTTAAAGGGTTTTTAGAGTTTTTGTGGCTTTAGGATTTTTATGGGTTTTAGGGTTTTTTAGTGTTTTTATGGGATTTTATTGTTTTCAGGGGTTTTAGGATTTTTAGTTGTTTTTTTTGTTTTCAAGGACTTTAGGGTTATTTTTTGATTTTTATGTTTTTTAGGGTTATAGGGTTTTGAGGGATTTTGAGGTTTTTAAGGGTTTTATGTTTTTTTGTTTTAATGGTTTTTAATGTTTTTAACATTTTTAGGGGGGTTTAAGGGTCCTTATTGTATTTAGTTGTTTTTAGGGTTTTTTTAGTTTTAAGTTTTTTTAATGTTTTTAGTGCTTTTTGCGGTTTTAAAGAGTTTTTCAGGGTTTTTAGGGATTTTTTTGGATTTTATAGGATTTTTATAGATTTTTAGGTTTTTATGGTTTTTAAAGATTTAGAGGGTTTTTTGGGTTTTTATAATTTTTTTTGGCTTTTTAAGGTTTTTTTGAGTTTTTCAGGTCTTTAAAAGTTTTTTAGAGTTTTTAAATATTTTTAGGTGTTTTGAGGAGTTTTTGAGTTTTTAGTGGGTTTTAGAGATTTTATAGGGTTTTTAATGTTTTTAGTGTCTTTTATGTTTTTCGGGGTTTTCAGGGTTTTTAAGGTTTTTTATGTTTTCAAGAATTTTTAAGGATATTTAAAGATTTTTTGGGTCTTAGGGTTTTTTTGGTATTTAGATATTTGAGTGTTTTTCAAGGTTTTAGGGGTTTTAGAGTTTTTTTTATAGTTTTTATAGTTTTTTTGGTCTTTAGGGTTTTTTAGTTTTTAGGGTTTTTATGATTTTTAGAATTTTTTATTGTTTTATGAGTTTCAAGGGTTTTTAGAATTTTTAATGGTTTTAGGGTATTTATGGGTTTTTAAGGTTTTAATGGTTTTTAGGGGTTTTTATTTTTTTTAGGGGTTTTCTGGGTTTTTAGGATTTTTTACATTTTTAGGGATTTTAAAGATTTTTTTGGTTTTAGGGGTTTTTATTGGTTTTTAGGGATTTTGGTGGATTTTTGGATTTTTCTTGGGTTTTTAGTATTTTTTGGATTTTTAGGTTTTTAGGGTTTTTTTGTGTTTTTATGGTTTTTTAGAGTTTTTTAAAGTTTTAGAGTTTTTAAGTGTTTTTAGTGTTTTTAATGGTTGTTAGGATTTTTAGGATTTTTATGGGTTTTAGGGGCTTTAAAGGTTTTCAGTGGTTTTTGGGTTTTTTACATTTTCAGGGATTTTTAGGGATTTTTTAGGATTTTTATGGTTCTTAGGGTTTTTAGGGTTTTTAGAGTATTTTGGGTTTTTAGGGGTTTTATGGTTTCTTATAGTTTTTTAACATTTTTAGGGGTTTCAAGGGTTTTTATAGTTTTAGTATTTTTTTATGGTTTTTCAAGGGTTTTAAGGGTTTTTAAGGTTTTTGAGGGTTTTATAGTTTTTAGGGGGTATTTTTGGTTTTAGGGTTTTTATGTTTTTAGGGATTTTTGAGGATTTTTTATGATTTCTATGGTGTTTTAGGTTTTTTGGTTTTTCGAGTTTTTTAGGGTTTTTAGATGTTTTTTCAATATTTTTATGGTTTTTAAGGGTTTTAGAGTTTTTTTAACATTTTTAGAGATTTTTAGGGTTTTTAGAGTTTTTAGTGGTTTCTATGATTTTTATGGTTTTTATGGGTTTTTAGGGTATTTTAAGGTTTTTATGGGTTTTATGGTTTTGAGGGGTTCCCCAAGTTTTTTAAGGTTTTTAACATTTTCATAAATTTCTATACCTTTTTAGATTGTTATGGTTTTTAAGGGTTTAAGGATTTTGAGGGTTTTTAGGGTTTTCATGGATTTTTTTGTGTTTTTACAGTTTTTAAGGGTTTTTATAGTTTTTTTGGGTTTTCAGGGTTTTTTTAGTTTTTTAGGGATTTTGAGGTTTTTAGAGTTTTTTAACGTTTTAATAGGTTTTATGGGTTTTTAGAGTTTTTAGTGGGTTTTTAGGGTTTTTGGTGTTTTTGGGATTTTTATGCTTTCAAGGGTTTTTATTATATTTAGGGGTTTTCAGGGTTTTTAAAAATTTTAATGTTTTTTAGGTATTTTTTAGGATTTTTATGGTTTTTGGGGTTTTTAAGGTTTTTAGGAATTTTGATGGTTTTTAGGGGTTTTTAGGGTGTTTAGGGTTTTTAGGGATTTTATGTTTTTGTTGGGGTTTTAGGGTTTCTTTGGGTTGTTTGGTTTTTTTTGGTTTTTTAGAGTTTTTTAATGTTTTTAGTTGTTTAAAGTGTTTTTATTATTTTTCTGTATTTATCAGGTTTTTATAGGTTTTTTGGGTTTTTATGGTTTTTATTAGTTTTTCAGGGTTTTTTACCTTTTTAGGGATTTTTGGGATTTTTATTGGTTTTAGAGTTCTTTAGTGTTTTTAGGGAATTTTTGGGGTTTTAGGATTTTTGCGGTTTTTAGGGGTTTTTAGGGGTTTTAGGCGTTTTCAGGGTTTTTAGGCTCTTTTGGGGTTTTTAGGGGTTTTATGGTTTTTTGCATTTATAGGTATTTTTTGGTATTTTTTAGGATTTATATGATTTTTAGGGTTTTTTGGGATTTTGAGGGGTTTTGGGGGTTTAAATTCTTTTAGGGTTTTTAGGGGTTTTCAGGGTTTTTAGGGTCTTTTGTGTTTTAAGTTTTTTTGAGTTTTTCAGGTTTTTTATAGATTTTTAAAGTTTTTAGGGGTTTTAAGGGTTTTTAGAGTTTTTAGTGGTTTTTAGGATTTTTATTTGTTTTTAGGATTTTGAAAGGTTTTTAGGGGTTTTTATGGTTTTCATAGGGTTTTCAGTGTTTTTAGGGTTTTTTATGTTTTCAGAGATTTTTTGTGATTTTTTCAGATTTTATGGGTTTTAGTGGATTTTATTATTTTTAGGGATTTTGACGGGTTTTAAGGTTTTTTAGGGTATTAGGGAATTTTTGGGTTTTTAGATTATTTAGTTGGGTTTTATGGTTTTTAGGGATTTTAAGATTTTTAGGGGTTTTTAGAGTTTTTAGGGGTTTTTAGGTTTTTAAGGTCTGTTGTGTTTTTAGATTTTTTTTAGATTTTTAGGTTTTAAGCCTTTTTAGAGTTTTTTTACATTTCTAGGGGTTTTAAGGGGTTATATCTTTTAGTGGTCTTTTATGGTTTTAATGGGATTTAAGTGTTTTTTACAGATTTTTTATGATTTGTATGGGTTTTGGGGGTTTTTTGTATTTTTTAAGTTTTTTAGGATTTTAGGGTTTTTTAGGTCTTTTTGGGTTTTGAGGGGATTTTTTTTGAGTTTTTTTTTGGATTTTTAGGATTTTTAGGATTTTTATGTTTTTTTAATTTTAATGGTTTTTTAGTTTTTAGGGGTTTTAAGGTTTTTTAGATTTTTTTACACTTTTTGTGGTTTTTAGAGTTTTTAGTGTGTTTTGGGGGTTTTATGAGGTTTCAGGGGATTTTAAGGATTTTAGGGGTATTTTATAGTTTACAAGGGGTTTTCTAGGTTTTTAGGGTTTTTTACGTTTTAAGTAATTTTTAGGGATATTTTAACATTTTTATGGTTTTTAGGGTTTTAAAGGATTTTGAGGGTTATTCTAGACTTTTAGGGTTTTTTAGGGTTTTAGGGGTAGGGTTTGTGTTTTTTAAAGGTTTAAAGGATTTTTAAAATTTTCAGCATTTTTAGGGGTTTTAATGGTTTTTAGAGTTTTTTAGTGGTTTTTAGGTTTTGTATGGGTTTTTAGGGTTTTTTCTAGTTTTAGGGTTTTTTATGGTTTTCAAGGGTTTTTCAAGGTATTTTACGTTTTCAGATAATTTTAGGGATCTTTTAACTTTTTATGGTTTCTAGGGTTTTTAGGGTTTTTAGGTATTTTTAGGGCTTTTAGGGGGTTTTATGGGTTTTAGGGGTTTTAGGGATTTTCAGGGGTTTTAGGGGTTTTTTGAGTTTTTTAGGATTTTTAGATTTTTGTAGAGTTTTAAACGTTTTTAGGTGTTTTAATGGTTTTAGAGATTTCATTGGTTTTTTAGAATTTTTAGGTTTTAAAAGGTTTTTTGTTTTCATGGGTTTTCAGGGTTTTTTGCGTTTTTTATGTTTTTAGGGAGTTTGAGGGATTTTAATGTTTTTATGGGTTTTAGGGTTATTTTTGGTTTTTAGGGAGTTTGAGGGTTTTAGGGATTTTAGGGGTTTTAGGGTCTTTTGTGTTATTTGGGTTTTTTGAGTTTTTAGGGTTTTTTGTTTTTTTTAGTTTTTAACATTTTTAGGGTTTTATGGGATTTTAGAGTTTTTAGTGGTTTTGGGGTTTTTTTAGGTGTTTAAGGTTTTTTCTCATTTTAAGGGGTTTTTTATGGTTTTCATGGGGTTTTTAGGGTTCTTTACATTTTAAGGGATTTTTAGCAATTTTTTAGGTTTTTTATGGTTTTTAGGGGTTTTCAGGGTTTTTAGGGCTGTTTTGGGTTTTAGGTTTTTTTTAAGTTTTAAGGGTTTTAAGGGTTTTAAGGGTTTTAAGAGTTTTTAACGTTTTATGGGTTTTATGGGGTTTTATAATTTTTATTTGTTCTTTACTGTATTTAGGGGTTTTTATGTTTTTAAGGGTTTGTGGTTTTCATGTGTTTTTCAGGGTTTTTAGAGCTTTTTAAATTTTCAGTGATTTTTATGCTTTTGTTAGGATTTTTATGTTCTGTTTGGGTTTTTCAGGGTTTTTTGGGTTTTTTTGGGTTTTAAGGTTTTTTGAGTTTTTTTAGAGTTTTTATGGTTTTTAGAGTTTTTAATGTTTTTAGGGGTTTAAGGGTTTTTAGAGTTTTTAGTGGTTTTTAGGGTTTTTATGGAGTTAATGGTTTTTAATGTTTTAGGGGTTTTTATGATCTTCATGGGTTTTTATGGGTTTTAGGGTTTTTTGTGTTTTCAGGGATTTTTAGGGATTTTTAGTATTTTTATGGTTGTTGGGTTTTCTAGGGTTTTGTAAGGATTTGTAGAGTTTTATGGTTTTTTAGGGTTTTCAGGGTTTTCAGGGTTTTTAGGCAAAGAAGGCACGGGTCCAGGCTATTCCCGGAACCCCCCAAAATTTATAAACAAAGGATACAGACACTGCAGACAAGGGAGGGGAGGGATCAATCAATCCACACCCAAAACCCCTTACGACCTCAGCCCGAGGGCCATAAAAGGAAAAAAAAAATAAAAAAAGAAACAAAGGACAGACCAAAAAGGACACAGTGACCAAAAGAAAATCACACACAGAGAAGGTCAGTCAACATCGCCGCCAAAATCATCTAGCTCCGCATCACGAAACCCCATGCCAACACCAAAGCCGCCGCCATCATCAGCAACGCTAAAATCTGATTCATCACCCTGGTCCATTGAGTCCCATCCAGAGTCAAAATCTTCTTGCATGCCAAGTCTGGACCGCAGCTTCTCCATAGCTTTTACCTGCTTAGCAGAAAAATAAGGCCTCTCTCGCTTATTCACCTTTAGATTCAGTTTGTCAGCTCGTGAGGAGGCCCTAGTTGCCATTGGGCGTGGGAGGGCAGAGTAATCCCTCCTCCTTCTTCGTCTTGGTGGGGCAGAGGAGGTTCCGGCAGCAGACATCTTTGTTCCATTGCCACCATCACTAGCGGCTAATGGTGCCTTGCCCTTCTTGCTTTCTGCCTCAGGAGTTTCAGCACCTCCGCTGATTTTTTTCTCCCTTGATGTGACCATAGCACCATTTATCCATCGATCAGCCTCAGCAAGCCTCTCCCCAAGCCTCCTTGCCTTACCTTTAAGAGGGAACCTTTCCCTTTCAACCCATACCATCTCATGGAGCTGCACACAAAAGTCTTCAGCAGAGGGAACATCATGAAGGATCATCGCCCTCTGCAGGTCCATGGAAGGACCACCAGCATCACCAGCATATCGGAGCTGGTCACTAGGAAGGTCCTCAGCACTGCCGTCAGAGGGGGATGATAACCCAGGCCCCATGCCAGGTCCCCCCACACCAGGATACCCATGCAGGACCAGCGGGGCATCACACCAGTCTGTATCCCCATCCAGTATGGGCTTTTCCTCAGCTGAGCATGAAATCCAGTCATCTCCAGACCTGGTTTCCTGAGCAATAGCATCCTCCTTTGCAGCATCTTCCACCCGTACCCCACCCATAGCAGGCTCAGCCGAACCTGCAGCCTTAGAAAAATTCAGGGTTTTTAGGGGTTTTAAGTTTTTTTAGAGTTTTTAAATTTTTTAGGGTTTTTAGGGTTTTTATGGGTATTTTAGGGTTTTTACTGTTCTTAGGGGTTTATGGTTTTCAAGGGGTTTTAAGGGTTTTTAAGGTTTTTTACGTTTTCAAAGATTTTTAGGAATTCCTAAGGAATTTTATGGGTTTTAGGGTTTTAAGAGGTTTTCAGAGTTTTTTAGGTTTTTTAAGGGTTTTAGGGTTATTATGGTTTTCTTGGGGTTTTTTGAGTTTTTTAGGGCTTTTAAGGTTTTTAGAGTTTTTTAACGTTTTTATACATCTTATTGGTTTTTAGAGTTTTTAGTGGTTTTATGGGGTTGTTATGGGTTTTAGGGTTTTTAAGATTTTTAGGGGCTTTATGGCTTCTAGGTTTTCTTCAGTATTTATAAGTTATTTTTTTGATGGATTATTAGGGCTTTTTTAGGTTTTTTATGTTTTTAGGGGTTTTTAGTTTTTTTATGAGTTTCTTAGAATTTTTAAGGTTTTTATGTTTTTTAATGTTTTTAGCAGTTTAAAGGGTTTTTTTAGTTTTTAGTAGGTTTTTTTAGTTTTTATGGGTTTTTAGGGGTTTTATGGTTTTCAGGTTTTTTATGTTTTTTTATGTTTTCAAGGATTTTTAGGGCTTTTAAGATTTTTATCGTTTCAGGGTTTTTAGGTTTTTTAGGTATTTTTACTATTTTTATGTTTTTTCATGGTTTTGTATGGTTTTAATGGTTTTAAGGGTTTTTATGATTTTCTAGGTTATTTTTATTTTTTTCATTTTTTTAGGAATTTTAATTTAGAGTTTTTATGGCTTTAAAGGATTTTTAGAGATTTTCAAGGATTTTTTTGTTCTTTTGGTTTTTTTTGTTAGGGATTTTGAGGGGTTTAGGTGTTTTCTAGTGTTTTTAGGGTTTCACGACTATTAGGGACTTTTGGGGTTTTTAGGATTTTTTGAGATTTTTAGCTGTTTTAAGGTTTTTTAGAGTTTTTTAGCATTTTTAGGTTTTTTAAGAGTTTTTAGAATTTTAGTGGGTTTTAGGGATTTTTTTGGTTTTTAGGGGTTTTAAGGTTTTAGGGGTTTTTATGATTTTGAGGGGTTTTTTTGTGTTTTTAGGGTTATTTATGTTTTAAGGGATTTTTAGGGCTTTTTTAGAATTTTTATGGTTTTTAAGGTTTTTACGGATTTTGTGTTTTTTGGGTTTTTAGAGTTTTTTGGGTTTTTAGATTTTTAACATTTTTAGGGGTCTAAAGGGTTTTTAGTGGGGTTTTAATTTTTATGGGTTTTTATGGTTTCTGAAGGTTTTAGGGTTTTTTGTGGTTTTTAGGGGGGTTTTAAGGGTATTTAAAGTTTTTGACATTTTTAAGGATTTTTTGGGATTTTTGAGTATTTATATGGTTTTTAGGGTTTTTTGGGATTTTGAGTGGTTTTTTTTTCAGTTTTTAGGGGTTTAAAGGGTTTTTAAAGTTTTTATCATTTTTAGGGGTTTTAAGGGTTTTTTTGAGTTTTTAGTGGTTTTGGGGTTTTATGGGTTTTTTTATTAAGGTTTTCAAGGTGTTTTATGGTTTTTAGAGTTTTAATGGTTTTATTTATTTTTATATATTTTTAGGGCCTTTTAGGATTTTTATGGTTTTTAGGGTTTTGGGGTGTTTATGATTTTGAGGGTATTTAGGCGTTTTCATGGTATTTTAGTGTTTGTAGGGGTTTTCTGGGTTTTTATGGTCATTTTGGTTTTTAACATTTTTTAAATTTTTAGAGGTTTTAAGGTTGTTTAGATTTTTTTAAACATTTTTAGTTATTTTAAGGGTTTTGAGTTTTTAGTGGGTTTTTAGCGTTTTTATGGCTTTTTAGGGGATTTAAATTATTTTGGGGTTTTTATGGTTTTTATGGGGTTTTCAGTTTTATGGTTTTTTATGTTTTCTGGGGATTTTAGATATTTTTTTAGGATTTTTATGGTTTTTATAGGTTTTTAGGGTTTTTAGGGATTTGAAGGGTTTTTAGAGATTTTAGTGGTTTTTTGGGTTTTTTGGGAAAAGAAGATGCGAGGGTCGGGCTATTCCCGACCGCCCCAAATTATTATAAAGAAAAAGAGACTCAACAGACAAGGGAGGGGAGGGGTCAATCGACCCACACCCAAAAACCCTTAATGACCCAAGACAAAAGACCCAAAAAAAGAAAATTCAAGAACGAAAAAAGAAAACACACAAGGGAAAGCAGCCACCACCATCATCCAGCATCCCAGCATCCAGAAACCTCGCAGCATCCAAACTCAAAAAACCAGCATCCAGCACCTCCCAGCCAAACAACAACCAGCGTAGCAAAAATCCAGCAGCACCAACAGCACCATTTCAAACCACCACAACCATTCACCACCAGCAAAATAGACCACAACACCATCCAGCCAACCACCACCAGAACAGCATCCAGCACCAACACCAAAACATCACAGCCATGCAGCATAACCATCCCATTTGATCCAGCTCGCCCCAGATAACCATTCCATCAAACCAACTCGCCAGCACCACATCAAATCAAATCCTCCATTGCATGTCAAAAACCAGCACACAGAACCACAACCAAAGACGATAAGCAGCAGCAAGAGACAGAGAATCAGAAGAAGAACCAAAGCCTCCCTCCTCCAAGCAACAAGACTCGAACCTGAGCACACCAAGCCATACCTGCAGCCGACATCGAACTAGGAAGACATTTGAGGGTCCAGAAGCATGTCGGGGTTGACACTGCGCCCTCTAGATCTGGCGCAAGGCAAACAAAACGGAGGAGCCCTGCAGACAAGCCAGCGTCAGGACCACCAGATCTGCAACTGATCAGGAGCTGGAAGGGGGAGTAGCAACCGAAGCCGGGTCTCGAACCAGGCATGCCAGAAGCCAACTGGAATGGACCTTGAGCCGGGAGGGGAACCTTCGCAGCAACGAAACTGGGTCCCGAAACAAGGCACACCAGAAGTTCGGAACGAACCTGAAGAACGAGAGGGGAACCTTCGCAGCATTTCGGAACCCGAAACCAGGCACCAAGAAGAAAGATCAGGAGGTGGGACGCGCATCGGGCAAGCCGGGCAAGATCCCCTCCTCTGAAGACCCAACGCACCAGATCTGGAGCAATATGGGCGCGACCTAGCCACCACCGCACCGACCAGAACACGCAAAGCCAACACCAGCAGTTGCCGAGCCGAAGCGGGACAAGAAGCACCGAGGTCGGACCTCGCCGGAGGAGGAAGGAGGAAGACAGCAGAGGAAAACCTAGGCGGCACGAGGAGGAAGAGAGCCGCCGCTCAGAGGCCGTCTAGGTGTTTTAGGGGATTTGGGTTTTTTGGGGTTTTTAAGGTTTTTTGGGGTTTTTATAGTTTTCGGGGGGATTGTAGGGTTTTTTACAATTTTAGGAGTTTTAAGGCCTTTTGAGGTCTTTTATGGTTTTTTGGGGTTTTTATGGTTTTTAGGTATTTTAAAGGTTTTTAGGGGTTTTCAGGGTTTTTGAAGGTTTTTAGGGTCTGTATGGGTTTTTAGGGGTTTTTTAGTTTTTTAGGTTTTTTATAGTTTTTTAACATCTTTAGTCATTTTAAGGGTTTTAGTTTTTTTCTCGGTTTTTAGGGGTTTATGGGGTTTTAGAGGTTTTTAATGGTTTTAGGGGTTTTTGTAGTTTTTAGGGTTTCTTATGTTTTTAGGAATTTTTAGTCCTTTTAAGGATTTTTATGTTTTTAGGGTTTTTTAGAATTTTCAGGGATTCTGGGTGTTTTTATGGTCTTTCTGGTATTTTTATGATTTTAGGGTTTTTTTGGGTTTTTTAGCTTTTTATTAGTTTTTTATGGTTTTTAAGTTTTTAGTGTTTTTAACGTTTTTAGGGGTTTTAAGGGTGTTTAGAGTTTTTTGTGATTTTTTTAAATTTTTATGGGTTTTTAGTGTTTCTTATGGTTTTTAGGGGTTTTTATGGTTTCTAAGTGTTTTTAGGGTCTTTAGGGTTATAAAGTTTTCGGGGGTTTTTAGTTTTTTTTAGGATTTTTATGGTTTTTTGGAGTTTTTAGGGTTTTTAGGTTATTTTTGGTTTTTCAGGGTTTTTATGCTTCTTTTTGTTTTTAGGGGTTTAAAGGGGTTTTAGAGTTTTTAGTGGCTTTTAGGGTTTTTATGAGTTTCTAGGATTTTTTAATATTTTTAGAGGTTTTTATGGTTTTCAGGGGGGGTTTTCAAGGTTTTTAGGTATTTTTATGTTTTTAGGGATTTTTAAGGGATTTTTAGGATTTTTAGGGTATTTATGGTTTTTTGGGTTTTTGGGGATTTCGAGGGTTTTTAGGGTACTTTATAGGTTTTTTGGGTTTTTTTACTTTTTTAGGTCTTTAATTTTTTTTAGAATTTTTTAATGTTCTGGGGGTTTTAAGGGGTTTTATAGTTTTTAGTGACTTTTAGGGGTTTTATGAGTTTTTAGGGTTTTTATGGTTTTCAGGGTTTTTTATGGTTTTTAGGGGGTTTTCATGGTTTTTTAAATTTTTTGGTATTTTTAGGGCATTTGAAGTATTTTTATGGGTTTTCAGGTTTTTTAGGGTTTTTATGGATTTTGAGGATTTTTAGTGTTTTTCTTGGTTTTTAGGGTTTTAGGTTTTTAGGGTTTTTAAGAAATTTTTGTTTTTTTGGGTTATTTTTGACTATTTAGGGTTTCTAAGGTTTTTTAGAGTTTTTTTTACATTTTTAGGGGGTTTAAGGATGTTTAAAAATTTTAATCATTTTTTGGGTTTTTATGGGCATTTATGTTTTTTTAGGGGTCTAAGGGTTTTATGGTATTTAGATGATGTTTCAGGGGGTTTTATGGAATTTTTTGTTTTTATGAATTTTTAGGGTTTTTAGCATTTTATGGTTTTTTGAGATTTTGAGGGATCTAAGGCTGTTTCCGGGTTTTAGGGTTTTTAGGGGTTTTTAGGGTTTTAGGTTATTTTGGGTTTTTGGGTTGTTTTTGAGTTTTTAGATATTTTAAATATTTTTAGGGTTTTTAATGTTTTTAGGGGTGTTAAGGGTTTTTAGAGTTTTTAGTGGTTTTTAGGGGTTTTATGGGTTTTTATGGTTTTTAGGGGTTTTAAGACTTTTAGGGGGGTTTAGGGTTTTGTATGTTTTCAAGGATTTTTATGTCATTTTTAGGATAATTATGGTTTTTTAGGGTCTTTAGATATTTTGAGGGTTTTTAGGGTTTTTATGGTCCTTTTGGGTTTTTAGGGGTCATTTTGAGTGTTTTAGGGTTTTTAGGGTTTTTTTAGAGTTTTCTAACGTATTTTGGGGTTTTAGGGGTTTTAGAGTTTTTAGTGGGTTTTGGGATTTCTATGGGTTTTTCGTGTTTTTAAAGGTTTTTAGGGTTTTTTTGGTTTTCAGGGGTTTTTAGGTGGTTTTAGGATTTTTTACACTTTTTCGGGATTTTTATGGATTTTTAGGATTTTATGGGTTTTAGAAATTTTTAGGGATTTTGAGGGTTTTCAGGATTTAGAGGGGTTTTTTTATTGTTTTTATGGTTTTTTTTGTGTTTTAGGGTTTTTTTAGTTTTTTAGGGTTTTTAAGGTTTTTTATAGTTTTGAACATTTTTTGGCGTTTTAAGGGTTTTTAGAGTTTTTAGTGTTTTTTATGGTTTTTATGGATTTTTAGGGTTTTAAAGGTTTTTAAGGGGTATATGGTTTTCATTAGTTTTTAAGGGTTTTTAAGGTTTTTTATGTTTTTAGAGATTTTTAGGGATTTAACGGGTTTTTAGGGGTTTTTTATGGATTTTGAGGGTTTTAGGGTTTTCAGGATTTTTTTGGTTTTTTGGTTTTTTAGGGTTTTTTTGAGTTTTTAGGGTTTCAAAGGTTTTTTAGAGTTTTTAAATGTTTTTATGGATTTATAGGGATCTATAGTTTCTAGGTTTTTTTGAGATTTTCATAGTTTTTGAGGTTTTTAATGATTTTATGGGGGTTTTACGTTTTTAGGGATTTCGGGGATTTTTTAGGATTTTTATGGTTTTTAGGAATTTTATGGTCTTTTTGGATTTTTAAAGATTTTAAAAATTCATAGGGTTTTAAGGTCTTTTAGAATTTTTTACATTTTTAGGGGTTTTAGAGTTTTTATTGGGTTTTTAGTGTTCGAAGGAGTTTTTAGGGGTTTTTAGGTTTTTAGGGGGTTTTATGGTTTTAATTGATTTTTAAGGGTTTGTTTTTGAGATTTTTAGGGATTTTAAGGGTTTTTAAGGTTTTTAGGGATTTTGAGGGTTCTTAGGGGGTTCAGGGTTTTCAGGCGTCTTTTGTTTTGCTGGGTTTTTAGGGTTTTTTTGAGTTTTTAGGGCTTCAAAGGGTTTTTAGAGTTTTTAATGTTTTTAGAAGTTTTAAGGGTTTTTTGAGTTTTTAGTGGTTTTTAGTGATTTTAGGGGGTTTGAAGGTTTTTAAGGATTTTAGGGGTTTTATGGTTTTTAGGGGGGGGGTTTGGGTTTTTATGGGTTTTGATGTTTTCATGGATTTTTAGAGATTTTTTACAATTTTATGGTTTTATAGTTTTTAGGGTTTTTAGAATTTTTAGAGTTTTTTGGGGATTTTAAGGTTTTTTTAGAGTTTTTAAACTTTTTTTTTCAATTTTAAGTGTTTTAATGTTTTTAGTGGTTTTTTAGGGTTTGAATGTTTTTTAGGATTTTTAAGGTTTTTATAGGGTTCTATGGTTTTCAGGGGGTTTTGAAGGTATTTAGGGTTTTTTATGTTTTCAGGTATTTTTATGGATTTTTAGGATTTTTATGGTATTTAGGATTTTTTAGGGTTTTTTGAGATTTTGAGGGTTTTTAGGGGTTTTCAGGGTTTTTAGGGTTTTCAGGGTCTTTTTTGGGTTTTGGGTCTTTTTTGTTTTTTATGTGTTTTAGGGGGTTTTATTGTTTTTTATCTTTTTTTAGGTTTAAAAGGGTTTTTATATTTTGATGGGGTTTTATGGGTTTTTAGATTTTTTAAGGTTTTTAGGGGGTTTTTTGGTTTTCAGTGGTTTTTAGGGTTTTTTATGTTTTTAGGGATTATTATGGATTTTTTAGGATTTTTAGGGTTTTAGGGTTTTTATGTTTTTTTGTATTTTGAGGGGTTTGTGGGGTTTTAGGGTTTTAAGGGTTTTTAAGATTTTACTGAGTTTTAGGGACTTTTCGGGTTTTTATAGTTTTTTGAGTTTTTATGTTTTTTAAGGTTTTATAGTGTTTTGAACGTTTTTAGAGGTTTAAAGTGTTTTTAGAATTTTTATTAGTGGTTTTTTTCGGTTTTTTGGGTTTTTAATGATTTTTAGGGGTTTTTATCTTTTCAGGGTTTTAGGGTTTCTTAAGTTTTTATGGATATTTAGGGATTTTTTAGATTTTTTACGGTTTTTAGGGGTTTTTAGTTTTTTAGTGATTTTATGGTGGTTTATGGTTTTTTTGGTTTTTTATGGGTTTTCAATCCTTTTAGGGTATTTTTCGGTTATTAGGTTTTTTTTATTCTTTAAGGGTTTTTTAGAGTTTTTAACATTTTGAGGGTTTAAATGTTTTTTAGTGTTTTAATGGGTTTTAATGTTTCTATAGGTTTTTAGGGTGTTTTTGGGTTATTAGAGTTTTTTTAACATTTTTAGGATTTTAAGAGTTTCTAGGGTTTTATTGGGTTTTAGGGATTTTATTGGTTTTTAGGGGGTTTAAGGTTTTTGAGGTTTTTATGGTTTTCAGGGGTTTTTTGTGTGTTAAGGTTTCTTTAGGTTTTAAGGGATTTTTCGGGATTTTGAGTTTTTATGGGTTTTTAGATTTTTTAACGTTTTTAGGGGTCTTGAGGGTTTTTAGGGGTCTTAAGGGTTTTTAGGGGGGGTTTGTTTTTTATGGGTTTTGAAGGTTTTTGGGTTTTTTATGGTTTTTAGGGGATTTTAAGGGTATTTACAGTTTTTGACATTTTCAAGGATTTTTGGGGATTTATATGGTTTTTTAGGGTTTTTTGGGATTTTGAGGGTTTTTAGTGTCTTTTAGGGTTTATTGAGTTTTTCGAGTTTTTTCTGGGTTATTAGGGTTTTTTTTCAGTTTTTAGGGGTTTAAATTTTTTAAATTTTTTATCATTTCTAGGGGTTTTAAGGATTTTTTAGAGTTTTTAGTGGTTTTAGGGTTTTATGGGTTTTTTTTATTAATATTTTCAAGGTGTTTATGGTTTTAAGAGTTTTAATGGTTTTCTTTATTTTTAGAGATTTTTAGGGCCTTTTAGGATTTTTATGGTTTTTAGGATTTTTGGGTTTTTATGATTTTTAGGGTATTTTGGGGTTTTCATGGTTTTTAGTGTTTGTAGGGGTTTTCTAGGTTTTTAGGGTCTTTTTGGTTTTTAGCATTTTTTGAATTTTTAGTGGGTTTATGGTTTTTTAGAGTTTTTAAAACATTTTTAGTGGTTTTAAGGGTTTTGAGTTTTTAGAGGGGTTTTAGCATTTTTATGGCTTTTTAGGGGTTTTAAATTGTTTGCGGGTTTTATGATTTTTAGGGGGTTTTCGATTTTATGGTTTTTTATGTTTTCAGGGGGTTTTAGGTATTTTTTTAAAATTTTTATGATTTTTATAGGTTTTTAGGGTTTTTAGGGATTTTGAGGGTTTTTAAGGGTTTGCCTGGTTTTTTAAGGTTTATAGGGACTTTCATGGGTTTTAGGGTCTTTTGGGTTTTATATTTTTTTTTGAGTTTTTTAGGGTTTTTATGTTTTCTTAGAGTTTTTAAAGTTTTTAGGGGTTTGAAGGGTTTTTAAAGTTTTTAGTGGTTTTTTGGGTTTTTGGGTTTTTTAAGGTTTTTAGGGGTTTTTATAGTTTTCAGGGGATTTTAGCGTTTTTTACAATTTTAGGTGTTTTAGGGTCTTTTGAGGTTTTTTATGGTTTTTAGGGGTTTTAGGGTTTTTAGGTATTTTTGAAGGTTTTTTAGGATTTTCATGATTTTTTGGAGTTTTTAGGGTTTTTTAGGTTATTTTTGGTTTTTTAGATTTTTTATGGTTCTTTTGGTTTTTAGGGGTTTAAAGGGGTTTTAGAGTTTTTAGTGGCTTTTAGGGTTTTTATGAGTTTCTAGGATTTTTAAGTTTTTTAGTGGTTTTTAAGGTTTTCAAGGGGTTTTCAAGGTTTTAGGTGTTTTTAGGTTTTCAGGGATTTTTAGGGGTTTGTTAGGTTTTTACGGTATTTTGGGTATTTTGGGTTTTTGGGGATTTCGAGGGTTTTAAGGGTATTTCAGAGGTTTTTTGGGGTTTTCAAGGTTTTTTGGGTTTTCTTTTCTTTTTTAGGTCTTTAAGTTTTTTTATAATTTTTTAATGTTTTTGGGGTTTTAAGGGGCTTTATGGTTTTTAGGGTATTTTATGGTTTTTAGGGGGTTTTCAGGGTTTTTTAATTTTTTGGGGGATTTTTAGGGCATTTTAAGTATTTTTATGGGTTTTCAGGTTTTTTAGGGGTTTTCAGGATTTTGAGGAATTTTAGTGTTTTTCTTGGTTTTTAGTTGTTTTAGGTTTTCAGGGGTTTTAGGTAATTTCTGTGTTTTAGGGTTATTTTTCAGTTTTTAGGGTTTTAAAGGTTTTTTAGAGTTGTTTAACATTTTTAGGGGGTTTAAGGCTTTTTTTGAATTTTTAATCATTTTTAGGGTTTTTATGGGCATTTATGTTTTTTGAAGGGTTTTAAATTTTTTATGGTATTTAGAGGATTTTTCGGGGGGGGGGGGGGTTAGGGATTTTTTCTTTTTTTGGGATTTTTAGGGTTTTTTAGCATTTTTATGGTTTTTAGGGATTTTGAGGGTTCTTAGGCTCTTGTAGGTTTTTTTTAGGGTTTCTAGGGGTTTTAGAGTTTTAGGTTATTTTGGGTTTTTGGGTTATTTTTGAGTTTTTAGGTATTTTAAATATTTTTAGGGTTTTTAATGTTTTTAGGGGTTTTTAGGGGTTTTAAGGGTTTTTAGAGTCTTTAGTAGTTTTTAGGGGTTTATTGGTTTTTAAGGTTTTTAGGGGTTTAAAGGTTTTTAGGGGGTTTCTGGGTTTTGTATGTTTTCAAGGATTTTTATGTCATTTTTAGGATAATTATGGTTGTTTAGGGTCTTTAGATATTTTGAGGGTTTTTAGGGTTTTTAATGGTTTTTTGGGGGTGTTATGGTTTTTATGGTCCTTTTGGGTTTTTAGGGGTCATTTTGAGTTTTTTAGGGTTTTAAGGATTTTTTAGAGTTTTCTAAAATATTTTGGGGTTTTAGGGGTTTTAGGGGTTTTAGAGTTTTAGTGGGTTTTTGGATTTTTATGGGTTTTTCATGTTTTTAAAGGTTTTTAGGGTTTTTTTGGTTTTTAGGGGTTTTAAGTGGTTTTTGGGCTTTTTACATTTTTTCAGGATTTTTAGGGATTTTTAGAATTTTATGGGTTTTAGGACTTTTTAGGGATTTTGAGGGTTTTCAGGATTTCTTAGGGTTTTTTTTGTTTTTTGGTGTTTTAGGGGTTTTTTTAGTTTTTTAGGGTTTTTAAGGTTTTTATAGTTTTTAACCTTTTTAGGGGTTTTAAGGGTTTTTAGAGTTTTTAGTGTTTTTTATGGTTTTTATGGATTTTTAGGGTTTTTAAGGTTTTTAAGGGGTTTAGGGTTTTCATTAGTTTTTAAGGGTTTTTTAGGTTTTTTAGGTTTTCAGAGATTTTTAGGGCAACGAAGATGCGAGGGTCAAGCTATTCCAGCCCCCCCCCCCCCCCCCACAAGTTTATTGTTATGAAAAAAAGACACAGCAGACAAGGGGGGAGGGGTCAAACGACCCACAACCAAAAACCCTTTACAAACCCAAAACCAGAAAACCCAAATGACCAAAAAGCACACAAAAACAAGCAAAGCATGCAAACAGAAAAGAACCCAACAGCAGTCCCAACCAAACAACAATCAGCAACCAGCAGTAGCAAGACCCTAAACCATGACTTCAACACCTCTCAGCTAAGCAGCAACCATCATTCAGCATCACAATTTCCATTATCCAGCATCACAAATTCAAGCATCCAACGCTTTCTCTCCAAGCAGGTTCACCACAAACAACACGAAATCACCATCACCAGAAGCATAAGCATCGGCATCACCACCATCATCCAACACCAACATAGAGTCCCAACCAAGCCATCCACCACCCTCTTCAACCGCATCAATCCAAGCAGCATCCATCAACCAGCAGCTCAGATTCCAGTATTCAAGGCCTCCTATCCTGGTAGCTTCCAGCATGCCACACCTAGGCGTACCATCAACAACACAGGACTTCCAGCACTTTTAGATATTTTTAGGGATTTTAGGGGGGTTTAGGGGGTTTTTATGGATTTTGAGGGTTTTAGGGGGTTTTAGGTTTTCGGGTTTTTTTTTTTTTGGTTTTTTGTGTTTTTTTTTGAGTTTTTAGGGTTTCAAAGGTTTTTTAGAGTTTTTAAATGTTTTTAGGGATTTAAAGGGTTTTAGAGTTTTTAGGGTTTTTTTTGAGATTTTTGGGGTTTTGAGGTTTTTAATGATTTTAGGGGGTTTTATAGTTTTGAGGGGGTTTTCAAGGTTTTTAAGGGTTTTTACATTTTTAGGGATTTTAAGGGATTTTTTAGGATTTTTATGGGTTTTAGGGTTTTTAGAATTTTTATGGTCTTTTGGGTTTTTAAAGTTTTATAGGGTTTTTAAGGTCTTATAATTTTTTACATTTTTTCAGGTTTTAGAGTTTTTTTTGGGTTTTTAGTGTTTGAATGGGTTTTTAGGGGTTTTAAGGTTTTTAAGGGGTTTTATGGTTTTCATTAGTTTTTAAGGTTTTTTATTTTTTTAGGGATTTTTAGAGATTTTAGGGTTTTTTAGGGTTTTGAGGGATTCTGAGGGTTTTTTGGGGGTTTTTGGGTTTTCAGGCATCTTTTGTTTTGCTGGGTTTTTTGGGTTTTTTTTAGTTTTTAGGGTTTCATAGGTTTTTTAGAGTTTTTAATATTTTAGGGTTTTATAGGTTTTTAGAGTTTTTAATGTTTTGAGATGTTTTAAGGGTTTTTTGAGTTTTTAGTGCTTTTAGTTATTTTAGGGGCAAATAAGGCGCGTGCCAAGCAGAAAGCTTGGCGCCTCAATTAATAAAAGGAAAAGGTACAAAACATTACAGGGGGGACTTGTACATTCGTGTGCGGGTAGCACCCATCATGTCAGAGGCTACATGAGACGTGCAAAAGGAAGGAGCAATGAATGACCACCGTGAGCAGCATTCTTCAATAGCCATCTTGGAGAGAGCATCGGCCACCATATTGACTTCCCTATATGCATGAGAGATCCTGAGAGTCAGGTTCTTGGATAGGCTAAGGCATTCAATCCACTGAGGAAGAAGCCGCCATGGAACCTTCCTTGAGTTTTGGCGAAGCGCCTCCACTACAAGCATTGAGTCTGATTCGATCCATAGATGCAACCACCCAAATTGAATTGAAAAATGAACAGCCTTGATAATAGCCCAAAGCTCTGCCTCATAAGCACATCCATTCCCAATGTAGTGATAGAAAATACCCTTGACAAATCCTCGACAAGTACGGAAGACCCCACAACAACCTGAAGGGCCTGGTGAGCCTGCCGCCGCACCATCAACATAATACAGTCGGCAACCAAGGCCGAGGGAGGGGTACCATCATCCTTATAAAGAGCTTTAAAATGGTCAACAATAGCATCAGAGAGCTCTTTCTCCTCAACCAAGGTTGCCCCATTGATTCAGATACGATTACGTCCTTTATAGACCCTTTTCTCCCGTTGTAAGCAATGAAAGAACTTTGAGTTTCTGTCACCATCCTTGAGCCATCGAGCACTGAATTGGTGCTTTGCCAGATTCTCTTTTGAGTTTTTTTACAATTTTAGGGTTTTAGGGTTTTTAGGATTTTTAGGATTTTTCAAGTCTTTTTGGTTTTTAGATTTTTTAGAGTTTTTAGGGGTTTTAAGGTTTTTTTAAAGTTTTTAAACATTTTTTTGGGTTTTAAGGGTTTTAATGTTTTTAGTGGTTTTTTAGGGTTTGAATGTTTTTTAGGGTTTTTAAGGTTTTTATGGGGTTCTATGGTATTAGGGGCTTTTGAAGGTTTTTAGTGTTTTTTATGTTTTCAGGTATTTTTAGGGATTTTTAGGATTTTTATGGTTTTTAGGATTTTTTAGGTTTTTTTAGGTTTTTTTGAGATTTTGAGGGTTTTAGGGGTTTTCAAGGTTTTTAGGGTTTTTTATCATCTATAGGGTTTTCAGGTTTTTTAGGGTCTTTTTTGGGTTTTGGGTCTTTTTTGTTTTTTATGTGTTTTAGGGGTTTTTATTGATTTTTATCTTTTTTAAAGTTTAAAAGGGTTTTTAGACTTTTTGGGGGGTTTTAGGGTTTTATGGGTTTTTAGAGTTTTTAAGGTTTTTAGGGGGTTTTATGATTTTAAGTGGTTTTCAGTGGTTTTTAGGGTTTTTTATGTTTTTAGGGATTCTTATGGATTTTTTAGGATTTTTATGGTTTTAGGGTTTTTATGTTTTCTTGGTATTTTGAGGGGGTTTTAGGGTTTTAGGGTTTTTTGGGTTTTTAGGATTTTTATGAGTTTTAGGGTCTTGGGTTTTTAGGTTTTTTTGAGTCTTTAAGTTTTTATGGTTTTATTGTGTTTTTAACGTTTTTAGGGGTTTTTTAGAATTTTTTGTGGTTTTAGGGGGTTTTTTGATTTTTAGGGGTTTTTATCTTTACAGGGTTTTAGGGTTTCTTAAGTTTTCATGGAATTTTAGGGTTTTTTAGGATTTTTATGGTTTTTAGGGGATTTTATATTTTTAGTAATTTGGAGGTGTTTTAGGGTTTTTAGGGGTTTTCAAGCCTTTTAGGGTATTTTTGGGTTATTAGGGTTTTTTTGATTTTTAAGGATTTTTTAGAGTTTTTAACATTTTAAGGGTTTAAATGTTTTTTAGTTTTTTTAGTGGTTTTTACGATTTTTATAGGTTTTTAGGGTTTTTAAAGGTTTTCAGGGGGTTTTATAATTTTTAGGTGTTTTTTAGGGTTTTTTTTGTTTTTCGAAATGTTTTGGTATTTTTTTATATTTTAATTGTTTTTAGGATTTTTTAGGGATTTCATTGATTTTTAGGGTTTTAGGGTTTTTAGGGGTTTTAGGGTTTTTAGGATTTTTTTTGTTGTTTTAGGGTATGTTATGGTTTTTTAGGGTTTTTTTAGATTTTAGGGTTTTTTAGGTTTTTTAGAGTTTTTTAACATTTTTATGGGTTTTAAGGGTTTTTAGAGTTTTTATTATATTTTAGGGTTTTTGTGGGTTTTTAGGGTTTTTAAGTTTTATAGGGGTTTTTATGGATTTTCGGTGTTTTCAGGTTTTTTTGGGTTTTTATGTTTTCAGGGATTTTTAGGGTCTTTTAGGATTTTTATGGTTTTAGGGTTTTTTTGGTTTTTAAGGATTTTGTGGGGTTTTTCGGGTTTTTCGTGTTTTTCGGGTTTTTAGGGTGTTCAAAAATTTTATGGTCTTTTTGAATTTTAGGGTCTTGTTTTGAGTTTTTTTTGTTTTTAAGATTTTTAATAATTTTTCAACATTTTTTTACATTTTTAGGGTTTAAGGGTTTTTAGAGGTTTTAGGGGTTTTTTGGGTTTATTAAGGTATTTGGGGTTTTTTTGTTTTCAGAGTTTTTTATGTTTTTATGTATTTTTTGGTTTTAGGGTATTTATGGTATTTAGGGATTTTGATGGTTTTTTGTGTTTTTATGGTTTTTAGAGTGTTTTAGCGTTTTTAGGGGTTTAATGGGTTTTAGATTTTTTTTAGTGGTTTTTTGTTTTTTAAGGGGTTTAGGGTTTTAATGTTTTTTGGGTTTTTATGGTTTTCAGGGTGGTTTCATTTTTCTTTTTGTTTTTAGTGAATTTTACGGATTTTTTAGTATTTTTATTTTTTAAGGTTTTTAAAGATTTTGTGGGTTTTTAGGGGTTTTGTGGGTTTTGTGGGTTTTTAGATTTTTTAAGGTGTTTTTTGGATTTTAGGTTTTTTTGAGTTTTTTCTGGTTTTTAAGGTTTTTTAAAGTTTTTAATGTTTTTAGGGATTTTTAGGTCTTTTTTAGGATTTTTATGGGTATAAGGGTTTTAATGGATTTATAGTGTTCTAGTGTATTTAAGGTTTTTTATGGGTTTTGGGGTTTTTAGGGTTTCTTTGGAGTTTTTTTACGGTTTTTATGGTTTTTAGAGTTTATTAATGTTTTCATGGTTTTAAGGTTTTTAGGGTTTTTAGTATTTTTAGGGTTTTTATTGGGTTTTATGGTTTTTAGGGTTTTATGGTTTTTTATGTTTTTCTTAAGGTTTGTAGGGTTTTTCATGATTTTTTGGATTTTTAGGTTTTTTTGGGATTTTTATGGTTTTTAGTGATTTTGATGTTTTTAGGGGGTTTAAGGGTTTTTAGAGAGTTTTTAGGGTATTTATGGTCTTTAGGGTTTTTTAGGGTTTTTAGGGATTTTGAGGGTTTTGGGGGGGTTTTAGGGTTTTTTTAGGGTTTTTAGGTTTTTTAGGGGTTTTAGGGAATTTTTGGGTTTTTTGGGTTTTTTCGAGTTTTTTCGGGTTTTAAAGTTTTTTTAGAGTTTTTAACCTTTTTAGGGGTTTTAAGGTTTTTTAGAGTTTTATTGGGTTTTAGGGTTTTTTATGGTTTTTAGGGGTTTTATGGTTTTGAGGGGTTTTGAAGGGTTTTTATGTTTTTAGGTATTTTAGAGATTTTTTAGGATTTTTTTGGTTTTTAGGGTTTTTATGGTTTTTTATGGATTTTAAGGGGTTTTAGGGAAAAGAGGTTCAGGACTAGGCTAGCCTAGACCCCCAAAATTCAATATAACACAAACAGACAACTATAAGATGGGTCTACAAGGGCAAGAGTGTATCTCACCCTTCAAATATGAATCAACAAACAAAGTTCCAAAAGGTGGAGTGACGAAGGACCACATCGAACATCTTTCTTCAATTTCTCTTTTAGAGAGAATGTCCGCAACCAAGTTGTCCTCCCTATATGCATATGAAACACTAAAGCTCAGGGTCCGAGAAATATTAAGGCACTCAATCCAATGTGGTAGAAGTCTCCAAGGGACATCCCTGGAAAATCCCTTTAGAGCAGCAACCACGAGCATCGAATCAGATTCAATCAAAAGCCTTGTCCACTTAAACTGACTCACTAATTTTATAGCCTTTATGATAGCCCAAAGATCCGCTTCATAAGCACATCCATCCCTAATAAAATGAAAGAAGCAGCCCTTTACGAATCCTCTGGAGGTACAAAATACACCACCACACCCCGAAGGTCTATGAGCTCCCAGGGCCGCGCCATCCACGTTGACCTTTATCCATGATGGAAGTGGGGGGATCCATCTATTGAACTTCAGGATCATTGTTTTTCTTATTCCTCCAGCAACCCCAAGTGAGCACAATAATGTCAGGTCATTAACATCATTCCACATCGAACCTGTTTGTAATCGTGATGTATTCTGGATCATCTTGTGGATGGTCGCCACCCCCCCCCCCCCATGCAGTGAGAGGGGCTATCGATTGAAGGCAATAGCATTGCGACCAGCCCAAACATAGCGAACAGTCGCCGCCACACTATCAAGAAGTAGATTATGGACCTGGTCACTTCGGTTCATCTCCACCAGGCTGCGCAAAAAATCACAGATCGATCCTTGCAAAATGTAGGTCAGGCCGACGCACTGTGACAGGTAACGCCAAAGTTCTGCAGCAAAGGTGAAGTGTTGGAAGATGTGATTGCAGTGCTCCTCAGCCTTCCTGCATAAGAAATAAGCAGAGACAAGTTTCCATCCGACCATCTTCAGCTGATCATGAATTAGAATCTGATTCCGCAAGATTTTCCAAATAAGTACAAAGTGTAAAGGGGGAATAAAAGGGCCCCTGAATTTAAGCAGCCACGATGGGAAGACCAAACCTTGCAGACACTTCAATTGATAAAAATCACTGGTATTGAATTTACCCACCATACTGGGCATCCATATGAGTGTATCAATGTCTGTGAAGGCATATCGCTGGACTTGCATGGCAATATTATCCAGAAGCGGTACCCCCGATTCACCACATTACTGGATGAGACCAGCAATGGTTAAGTTTTTGCAGATCCTAGGGAGGTGTCATCACCTCCGAGATGGGCTGCTCCAGCCATGGGGTAGACCAAAAATTCAGGGCATAGTGCCTTGACACAATCCATTTTGATTTAGACATAATATCCTTGTATAAGGATCGTAAAGCAGGCTAGACCGAGGAATCTCTCCTTGAGAAAATCCAGGCCATCACCTTGAGGTTTGAGTAGTCTCCATGTGAATTTCCCAATCATGGTGTCATTAAAATGTCGCAGGTCTTTAATACCAAGCCCACCCAGATCAATCGGCTTTGTGCAGTTTTTCCAGGCCATAGAGACCAATTTCTGTTCGCTGATAGAACCTGTCTAAACAAAATTCATTATCCTTGCATTCAATCTTTTGAGGAGATACCCGGCCATCTATAGATAAAGAAAACATGCACAAACATAGAGGTAATAATAGAGTTAACCAGGAAGACTCTTCCAGCTTGAGAGAGGCAGTTGACCTTCCATTTAGACATTTGATGAGTAATTTTAGAAGCAATGCACTCAAAGTAGCAGCTCTTTTCTTTCCCCCAAAAAAGAGTCACACCCAGGTAGATGAAGGGTAATGATACCCTCTTCACCCCAAGAACATTGGAAATGCGGAGTTTCCTAGCAGGAGATACCCCATCGCCAAAAGTAATTAATGATTTCATCCAGCTAATAGTTTTCCCGGCCACACTCTCATAGTGGCGAAAGATCAGCCTGACTGTAGACAGAGTTTGCTTATCAGCCTTCCCAAATAGGAGGATGTCATCCACATAAATAATGTGTGAGGGGATATAAAGGTCCCCACATGCTTTAATTGTTGAGTACAACCACGCATGCACAAGATCAAGGATGCATCGAATCATGTAATCTTCCACCATTGCAAAGAGAAATCCAGAGAGAGGAACCCTTGCTGAACTCCACGGGAGCATGGGAAGAACCCATGGGGGGAGCCATTAATCAGGACTGTGACTCTGGAACTGTGAAAAATTGAGGAAATCAACTTGATGAAGTTGCTAGAAAATCCATATATACCAAGGACCTTAAATATGAAGATCCATTTTATAGTATCAAAGGCCTTAGAAATATCAAGATTTAGCGCAAAACTACCTTTCTCTGATTTCTTCCTCATTATATTAATCCATTCTGAGGCAGTAAAGAGGCACATTTGGATACATCATCCAGGAATAAATCCAAACTTATTTGGAGTAACAATGTCGCATAAAATCTTCCCAAACCTTATGAAAAGAATCTTGATAATTATCTTCCTCATTATGTTTTTAAGGTTTTTTAAAGTTTTTAACATTTTTATGGGTTTAAAAGGTTTTTATATTTTTCAGTGGGTTTTAGGTTTTTTATGGGTTTTTTTGGGTTTTTAAGGTTTTGGGGGTTTTTTTGGTTTTCAAGGAGTTTTAGGGTTTCATGTTTTTTATTTTTTTAGGTATTTTTATGCCTTTTTAGGATTTTTTAGATTTTTAGGGTTTTTAGGGTTTTGATGGATTTTGAGGGTTTTCATGGTTTTCATGGTTTTAGGGGTTTTAAAGTCTTTTTTGGTTTTTAGGGTTTTTTAGGGTTTTAGACTGTTTTTTTATGTTTTTAATTTTTTTAGGGATTTTAAGGGTTTTTAGAGTTTTTAATGGATTTTTATTTGCTTTATGGGTTTTAGGGTTTTGAAAGGTTTTTAGGGGTTTTTTATGGTTTTCAGGGGTCTTTCAGGGTTTTTAGGGTTTTTTACGTTTTCAAGGATTTTTAGGGATATTTTACGTTATTTATTATTTTTATCATTTTAGGGGATTTGGAGAGATTTCATGGGTTTTTAGGTTTTTTAGGGTTTTTCTGTTTTCAGGTTCCTTTTGGGTTTGTAGGTGTTTTTTTGTGTTTTTCAGTGTTTTATGGTTTTTTAATATTTTTTGGGATTTTAAGGGTTTTTAGAGTTTCTAGTGGTTTTTAGGGTTTTTAAGGTTTTTAGGGGTTTTAGGGTTTTTTGGGGGTTTTAGGGATTTTGATGGGTTTTCATGATTGTTAGTGTTTTAGGGTTTTTAGGGTTTTTAGTTTTTTATTGTCTGTAGGGTTTTTTTAGCTTTTATCATTTTTAAAGTTTATAAAGTTTTTAGGTATTTTTAGTGTTTTTAGAGTTTTTAGTTTTTTTAGGGTTTTATGGTCTTTTGGGCATGTTTTGGTTTTCAGGGGGTTTTCATGGTTTTTAGGGTTTTTTATGTTTTTAGGGATATTTAGGGATTTTGTAGGATTTTTATGGTTTTTAGGGGTTATAAGGGTTTTTTGGGGTTTTAGGGTATTTAGGGTTATTCAGGGTTTTTAGGGGTTTTATGGTTATTTGGGGTTTTTAGGGACTTTTTTATTTTTTTTTAGTTTTTAAATTTTTTAAAGTTTTTAACGTTTGTTGGGGTTTAAAGGGTTTTTAGAGATTTTAGTGGGTTTTTAAGGTTTTAGGGCTTCTTAAGGTTTTAAGGAGTTTTTATGGTTTTCGAGGGTTTTAAGGGTTTTTAGTGTTTTTTTACTTTTTTAGGGCTTTTAGGGATTTTTTAGTCCTTTTAAGGGTTTTAATGTTTTATAGGGGTTTTAGGGCCTTTTTGGGTTTTTAGCATTTGTTTTTGAGTTTTTAGGGTTTTAAAGGGTTTTAATGTTTTCCAGGGGTTTTAGGGCATTTTTGGGTTTTTATCATTTTTTGGAGTTTTTAGGGTTTTTAGAGTTTTTAATGTTTTTAGGGGTTTTAAGAGTTTTTAGAGTTTTAGTGGTTTTTAGGGGTTTTATATGTTTTTAGGTTTTTCAAGGTTTTTAAAGGTTTTTATGGTTTTTAGGGGTTATTCATGGATTTAGGGTTTTTTTATGTTTTCATGGATTTTTAGGGCTTTTCAGGTTTTTATGGTTTTTAGAGTTTTTAGATATTTTTAGGGATTTTGAGTGTTTTTAGGGGTTTTAGGGGTTTTCATGGTTTTTAAAGTCTTTTAGGTTTTTAGGGTTTTATGGTTTTTTATAATTTTTAATGTTTTTAGCGGTTTAAATAGTTTTTAGAATTTTTATTGGATTTTTAGGGTTGTTATGGGTTTATAGGGTTTTAAAGGTTTTTGAGGGTTTTATGGTTTTTTGGGGTTTTTTGGGGTTTTTAGGATTTTTTATGTTTACAGATATTTTTAGGGCTTTTTAGGATTTTTATGATTTTTTGTGTTTTTAGGGTTTTTAGGGATTTTGAGGGGGTTTAGGGTTTTCAGGGTTTTTAGGGTTTTTATGGTATATTCCGGTTTTTAGGTTTTTTTGAATTTTTTAGATTTTTAAGGTTTTTTAGAGTTCTTTAACATTTTTAGAGGTTTTAAGTGGTTTAAGTGTTTTTACTGGTTTTTTAGGGTTTTATGGTTTTTTAGGAGTTTTCAAGGATTTTAGTGGTTTTATGGTTTTCATGGGATTGTCAAGGTTTTTATGCTTTTTTACGTTTTATGGGATTTTTAGAGATTTTTATGGCTTTTATGGTTTTTAGGGTTTTTGATGTTTTTAGGTATTTTGAGGGGTTTTAAGGGATTTTAGGGTTTTTAGGGGTTTTCAGGGTTTTTAGGTTCCTTTGGGGTTTTAGGGGTTTTTTGAGTTATTTAGGGTTTTAAAGGTTTTTTAGAGTTTTTAACGTTTTTAGGGGTTTTAAGTGTTTTTAGAGTTTTTAGTTTTTTTAGGGTTTTTTGTGTTTTAAGGTTTTGGGGGTTTTTTGTTTTTAGTGGGTTTTCATGGGTTTTAGGGTTTTTTTATTTTTTTAGGGACTTTTTGGGCTTTTTATGTTTTTAGGGTTTTTAGGGATTTTGAGTGTTTTAGGGGTTTTCAGTATTTTTTTAGGGTTTTCATTGTTTTTTATGATTTTGAGGGGTTTTTGTTATTTTTGGGGTTTTATGGTTTTTTGAGTGTTTTAGGGGTTTTGAGGGTTTTTAGAGTTTTTTTAAATGTTTTAGGGGTTTTAAGAGTTTTAAGAGTTTTTACTGGTTTTAGGGTTTTTATGGGGTTTTAGGATTTTTTAACGTTTTTAGGGGTTTTATGGTTTTCAGGGAGTTTTTAGGGTTTTTATTTTTTAGGGATTTTTAGGATTTTTATGGTTTTGATGGTATTTCATAATTTTTAGGGTTTTCTAGGGTTTTAGGGTCTTTTGGGGTTTTTATGGGTTTTTATGGGTTTTTTGAGTTTTTTAGTGTTTTTAAGACTTTTTAGAGTTTTTAAACATTTTTAGGGGTTTAAAGGGTTTTTATAATTTTAGTGGGTTTTTATTGGTTTCTTGGTTTTTTTAAGGTTTTTTGGTTTTCTATGGTTTTCAGGAGAGTTTTTAAGGTTTTTAGGGTTTTTTATCTTTAAGGTATTTTTAAGGCATTTTTAGTATTTTTATGGTTTTTAGAGTTTTTAGGAATTTTGAGTGTTTTATGGGTTTGAAGGGGTTTGAAGGGTCTTTTATAATTTTAGGGTTTTTTTGGTTATTTTGGTTTTTTAGGTTTTTAAGGTTTTTTAGAGTTTTTAACATTTTTAGGGATTTTGAGGGTTTTTATTGTTTTTAGTGGTTTTAGTGTTTGTATTTGTTTTCAGGGTTTTTTAATGTTTTTAGGGGTTTTTATGGTTTTCAGGGGCTTTTCATGGTTTTTTATGTTTTTTAGGATTTTTGGGCTTTTGTAGGATTTTATGGTTTTTGATGGTTTTTAGGGGTTTTCAGGGTTTTTATGGTTGTTTTGAGTTTTTATGGGGATTTTGAGTTTTTTTTTTTGGGTTTTTAAGGTTTTTAAGGTTTTTTCTCTTTTTTATGAGTTTTAATGGTTTTTAGAGTTCTTAGTGGTTTTTAGGGATTTATGGGTTTTTAGGGATTTTTAAAGTTTTTAGGGGTTTCAGGGGGTTTTCAGGGTCTAGGGATTTTTACTTTTTTAGGGATTTTAGTGATCTTTTTGGATTTTTATGGTTTTAGGGCTTTTCAGGGTTTTTAGTTCTTTTAGGGTATTTTGGGTTTTTTGGTTTTTTCGGTTTTTAGTGTTTTCAAGGTTTTTAGAGTTTTTTGGGTTTTTAGGGGTTTTATGGTTTTTAGAGATTTTTTAGTGTTATTATGGTTTTTTATGTTTTCTAGGTTTTTTAGGGATTTGTTGGATTTTTATGGTATTTAGAGATTTTAGTGTTTTTAGGGATTTTGAGGGGTTTTAGAAGTTAGGATTTTTTATAGTTTTCATGGTTTTTAGGATCTTTTTGGGTTTTTAGGGCTTTTTTGTGTTTTTAGGGTTTTTATGGTTTTCTAGAGTTTTTAACGTTCTTAGGGGGTTTGAGGGTTTTTAGTGTTTTTAGTGGTTTTTAGGGTTTTTATGTGTTTTAGGGTTTTCTAAAGTTTTTAGGGATTATATGTATTTCAGGGTTTTTTCAAAGCTTTTAAGGTTTTTTACTTTTTCAGGGGTTTTTAGGAATTTTTTATGATTTCTATGGGTTTTAAGGGGTTTTAGGGTTTTTAGGTATTTTAAGGGTTTTTATGGTTCTTTACAGTTTTTTAGGATTTTTAGGGATTTAAGGTGTTTTGGGGCTTTTTTAAGTTGTTAGTGGTAGAGTTTTTTAACATTTTTAGGGCTTTTAAGTGTTTATAGAGATTTTAGTGGTTTTTAGGGTTTCTAAGTGTTTTTAAGGGTTTTAAGGTTTTTAGAGGTTTTATGGTTTCTAAGGGGTTTTAAGGGTTTTTATGGATTTTTACATTTTCATGGATTTTTAGGGATATTTTATGATATTTATGGTTTTTTGGGTTTTTTAGTGTTTTTGGGATTTTGATGGTTTTTAGGGTTTTTTAGGGTTTTGGGGGTTTTTAGGGTTTTAAGGGTCTCTTGGGGGTTTAAGGTTTTTTTTTTGAATTTTTTAGGGGTTTAAAGTTTTTTTAGAGTTTTTAACGTTTTTAGGGGTTTTATGGGTTTTTAGAATTTTTAGTGGGTTATTATGGCTTTTATGGGGTTTTAGAGTTTTTAAGGTTTTTAGGGTTTTATGGTTTTCAGGGGGTTTCAAGGTTTTTAGAGTTTTTTACATTTTTATGAATTTGAGGGATTTTTAAGGATTTTTTTGGGAATTGGGTTTTTAGGGATTTTGAGGGATTTTCGGGTTCTTTAGGGTTTACTAGGGTTTTTAGGGTCTTTTGGGGTTTTAGATTTTTTTTTGAGTTTTTTAGGGTTTTAAAAGTTTTTTTCTAGTTTTTTAACATTTTTAAGGGGGTTAAGAGTTTTTAGAGTTTTTAGTGGCTTTTAGGGTTTTTATTGGGTTTTAGGGCTTTTAAGGTTTTTAGGGGTTTTTACGGTTTTCAGGGGGCATTTAAGGTTTTTAGGGGGTTTTACATTTTTAGGGATTTTTAGGGATTTTTTATGGGTTTTTGTGTTTTTAGGGTTTTTTTGGATTTTGAGGGTTTTTAGAGTTTTTCAAGATTTTTTGTGTTTTTAGGTTTTTGGGTTTTTCAGGGTTTTTAGGTTCTTTTGTGTTTTTAATGGTTTTTTGAGTTGTTTAGTGTTTTTAAGGTTTTTTATAGTTTTTTAATGTGTTTAGAGGATTTGGGGATTTTTAGATTTTTAGTCGGATTTTAGGGGGTTTTAGGGGTTTTAGGGTTTTCTATGGGTTTTAGTGCTTTTTTATGGTTTTCATAGGCTTTTCAGGGTTTTGGGGGTTTTTTACGTTTTTAGTGATTTTTAAGGATTTTTACAATTTTTAGGGTTTTTAGATTTTTTAGTGATTTTGTGGGGTTTTAGGTTTTTTAGGGTTTTTAGGGTTTTTACAGTCTTTTTATGGTTTTTAAGGTCTTTTTGGGTTTTTTTTTTTGAATTTTTTAGGGTTCTTTCTATTTTTTAGAGTTTTTTAACATTTTTAGCAGGTTTAAGGGTTTTTAGATTTTTAGTTTTTTATTGGGTTTTGTGGTTTTTTGGGGTTTTTAGGGGTTTTTTATGGTTTTCAAGGGTTTTTTTTTGGGGTTTTGACGTTTTAGGAATTTTTAGGTTTTTTAGGATTTTTATAGTTTTTAGGGTTTTTAGGGATTTTGAGGGTTTTTAAGGGTTTTCAGGGATTTCAGGGCCTTTTGGGAGTTTAGGGTTTATTTGAGTTTTTTAGGGTTTTCAGGTTTTTTAGAGTTTTATAATGTTTTTAGGGGTATTAAGGGGTTTTAGAGTTCTTAGTGGTTTTTAAGGGTTTTTAGGGTTTATATGGTTTTTTGGGTTTTTTTGTTTTTAGGGTTTTTTCAGAAGATGTACGAATTTTTACCTTTATAGGAATTTTTAAGGATTTTTAGGATTTTTATGAATTTTAAGGGTTTTTAGGGAATTTGAGGGTTTTAGGGTTTTCATAGTTTTTTTGGGTTTTTAGGGGTTTTTAGGTTTTTATGGTCTTTTGGGGGTTTTAAGTTTTTTTTTAATTTTTTACTCTTTTAAAGATTGTTTAGAGGTTTGACGTTTTTAGGGGTTTAAAAGGTTTTTAGAGTTTTTAGTGTTTTTTAGGGTTTTGTGGGTTTTTAGGGGTTTTGTGGTTTTAGGGGTTATGGTTTGCAAGGGTTTTTTTTATGGTTTTTAGGGTTTTTTACATTTTCTAGGATTTTAGGGCTTTTTTAGGATTTTTATGGTTTTTATGGTTTTTAGGTTTTTTAGTGATTTTTCTGGTTTTATGATTTTTCAATAATTTTAGGGTTTTAGGGTTTTATGGGGGTTTAGGGGTTTTTTTATCTTTTTGGCTTTTTAGGTTTTTTGACATTTTTATGATTTTTAAGGTTTTTAGAGTTTTTTAATCATTTTAGGGGTTTTAGATTATTTTTTTGTTTTTAGTGTTTTTATGGGTTTGTAGGGTTTTTAAGGTTATTAAGTATTTTTATGGTTTTCAGGGGGGTTTAGGGTTTTTAGTGTTTTTTATTTTTTCATATATTTTTAAGGATTATTTAGAATTTTTATGGTTTTTAGAGTTTTTTAGGGATTTTAGGGATTTTGAGGGTTTTTATTGTTTTTTAGGGTTTTTTAGGGTTTTAGGATTTTTCATGTTTTTACGAGTTTTTTTTTGGTTTTAGGGTATTTTAAGTTTTTACAGGTTTTTAAGTTTTTTTAGAGTTTTTAATCATTTTTTGGGTTTTTAAGGGTTTTTGGAGTTTTTACGGGTTTTATGATTTTTGTGGTCTTTAATTTTTTTACGTGTTTTTCTGGTTTTCATGAATTTTTTAGGGTTTTTATGTTTTTGTGGATTTTTATGCCATTTTATGATTTTTATGGTTTTAGGGTTTTTTAGGGTTTTTAGGGCCTTTGTGTTTTTATGGTATTTTTGAGTTTTTTAGGTTTTTTATAGTTTTTTAATGTTTTTAGGGGTTTTAAGGGTTTTTTGAGTTTTTAGTAGGTTTTTAGGGGTTTTATGGGTCATTAGTATTTTTGAAGGTTTCAAAGTTTTTAGGGTTTTTTAGGTTTTTAGGTATTTTTAGGGAATTTTAGATTTTTATGGTTTTTTAGGGTTTTAGAGATTTTGAGTGTTTTTAAATATTTTTTTGGTTTTTTTGGTTTTTTGGGGTTGGAAGGTTTTAAAGGTATTTTTGGGTTTTAGGATTTTTTTTGGGTTTTTTAGGGTTTTAAGGTTTTTTATAATTTTTAAAAGCTTTTAGGGGTTGAAAGGGTTTTTAGAGTTTTTAGGGGTTTTCGTGTTTTATGGGTTTTGGGGGGTTTTAATGGTTTAATGGGTTTTTATGGTTTTTAGGGGGGTTTTAGAGGTTTTAGGATTTTTACATTTTTCAGGATTGTTTCGCGCTGGAATTGGGGATGACCTCATTGGTTTAATGTTCAAACATTCCAATCGGTTTCTAATGGGTTTTTTCATAGAACCAGAAACATCCAATGATTCTATATCTATTTGGACCTACTTTCCAAAGGTGGGTGCTCATTAGTTGTGGATTGATAAGGCTTAAGAATTTGCATTGGTCGAGAGGATGGTAGGTCAGACTCATCACACCTTTTTGAGGGGAATTATTATCTACTCCAGGACTCTCTTTATAGATTTAAGTTATGTTCGTGAATCCTTATTACATTACAAAGTATAAAAATGAGATTTCCTTTAGATCTGACAATCAATGATTAGTATGTAGGAGATTTAGAGAATCTTTTATATGTATTCGAGGTTCTTCATCGATAGAGAATCATCTGTATTTGTTTAGAGATTTTTAGTCAATGGTATCCTTCAATACATTATATAGAGATCTTATGGTCATTATGATAACCATACTGGTTTTAAAGCCACTCAGTGGAGCACTTGAAGTTTATTATTGTTCAGAAGGACATGGGTTATTTCAGAGTTGGGATCGTACCCGCAGATAGGCTACCTACGTATCCTTGTTTAGAAAAGGAATCAGAACCCACGTAGTTCAAGTAAGGGAGTATGAGGTTTATGCATGATTTATGGCTCAAAGAAAGATTTCATAATTACTTTTACGCTCTAAGCTCACGTGAGTCATGCTCGATGTGAGAAACAAGAGGTATTGGTAAAACCTGACAATTGTTCCACAAAAAATGCAATCATGAGAAATAATGTGGGTTTTATGTATGTATGACTACCCAGATAGATGAAGATTAAGATTTATTTCAGGGAAGATACCTAAGAACAAGGTCCATAAAGGTATATGTGCTTTACGGAGATTTGGATACTTAACTTAGGGCTTACTCCTAAGAAGGATGCCCAAATTTTAGGGGATTTATGATTGGGTTTTACTCCTGATAAGGAATCCCAAATCAAAAGTAAATTAAGGCTGGTTAAGAGAAATTATGACTGGGTCTTATTCTTGAGAAGGAGGCCCGGGTTAAAGGATTTGAGAACTGGGTCTTACTCTTGAAAAGGAGGCCCAAGTTAAGGGGAATTATGACTGGGGCTTACTCCTAAGGAGGATGCCCATATTAAGGGACTTGGGGCTTACTCCTAAGGAGGATGCCCATATTAAGGAATTTGAGACTGAGGCTTACTCCTGAAAAGGAGGCCCATGTTAGGGGAGTTGGGGCTTACTCCTAAGGAGGATGCTCAGGTTAAAGAGACTTGGATTGGGACTTACTCCTGAAAAGGAGGCCCGTATTTAGGAATTTGAGATTGGGACTTACTCCTGAAAGGGAGGCCCAGGTTATGGATATTTGGGAACTTGGGGCTTACTCCTAAAGAGGATGCCCAGATTAAATAACTTTGACTGGGGCTTATTCCTAAGGAGGCCCAGGTTAATGGATTTGAGAACTGGGGCTTACTCCTGAGGAGGATGCCCATATTAAGGGACTTGGGGCTTACTCCTAAGGAGGATGCCCATATTAAGGAATTTGAGACTGAGGTTTACTCCTAAAAAGGAGGCCCGGGTTAGGGGACTTGGGGCTTACTCCTGAGGAGGATGCCCAGGTTAAAGAGACTTGGATTGGGACTTACTCCTGAAAAGGAGGCCCGTATTTAGGAATTTGAGATTGGGGCTTACTCCTGAAAAGGAGGCCCAGGTTAAGGATATTTGGGAACTTGGGGCTTACTACTAAAGAGGATGCCCAGATTAAATAACTTTGACTGGGGCTTATTCCTGAGAAGGAGGCCCAGTGAATAGGGAACTAGGGGCTTACTCCTAAGGAGGATTCTCATATTTAGAGAAATTATGACTGGGGCTTATTTCTGAAAAGGAGGCCCATATTAGAAGATCCTCTCATCTTAAAGGATAAGGTTGAATGAATGAAATCTCTAACCTTAGTGACATAAATATATGTAAATCACTAGGTTTAAAGAGATGTTCCACATAATTCCTTTCAGATTAGGAAGCCAATAAGGGAACCATGCCAAAAATGGATTTGAAGAGGGTTCTGAAGGCTGAATCTTGAATAGGAGAGGTGGATTTGAAGAAAACAAGTGAATAGGCAGGAGGGGCATCCAAAAAGAGAGAGGCGCGCAAGTCCTGTGTGGGCGCGCAGGTCCTGGTCGCGCAGGTCTACCTGCGCGAAACATAGGTACCTACGTGATGGTCAACCATTAGGGTAATACTTGGGCGACACTTGGCTCAAGCCCTTAGTATTACCCCTAGAGGCTTAAAAAATGGCGGCGCGCAGGTTCTAGTGAAAGGATTAGGCGGCGTGCAGGTGTCTTCATTTTCCCATAAGGGTTAGTCACTTAGGAGCACAGGTGTTGATGAATTTCAACACTTAGGCCTTGTTTCCCATGTTTAGATCTTCCATTCTAGGTAAGAAATTACCTTAGAAGTGTTCGGAAGAATTACAGAAGAGACTAGGGAACCGGGAGCTGAAATCTGAGTTTCTGGATTTTTCGTCCTTTAAATGGGGGGCCCACAAGGGGTATTTATAGGCTGCTGAAGACCCCGGGCGAAAATCAAATAGGGCGCGCAGGTACCCTGGGCGACCGTCTTGGAACCTGCGCGGCCCATGCTAAAGCAAATCCGTATTCATGTCTTTGTCAATTTTTGATGTTTTTTTAAAGGATGAATCACTTTATGCTAAGGTATTCCCTTTTTTCAGTCGTTTAAACTCTGTGACGGAAAGGAGTGTCAACAAAATTCCCCCCTCAGAGTTGGACCCGAAAGGAAGGAGGATGTGACTCTGAGGTAAAGAAGAAAACCAAGGAAGGTCGGCGTGTAGGTTCTGAGCGCGAAACTATCAGTGCACAGGTGCAAGGCACGCAGGCTTCAGCGTGCAGGGTTGCGGCCTGACCTATATATATGTGACCATTCTCGCGCAAATCACCCGGCTCTCAAACATTTCCTCTCTCGTTGTGCAGGTCGCCTTCGTCGCACAACTGTCTTGTTTTCCGCTGGTTCAGTGCTTTTTTCCGTGTCGCACTGCTGTAGTGGTATTTTGACCTGCGCAGTGATACATGCGCGCCAAAAACCTGTGCGACACAGTTACACCTGCGCGCCAACTTTGGACTTACACGCCTTAATGCCTTAGCCTTTTTTTGAATTTCTTCACAAATTTTATGAAAAATCAACCCACTTAAGAGTTAATTATTCGACCTTTGTGCAGATTCAATGGCTCCTAGAAGAATCGTAACGGCTGATGAAATGGCTAGCAAGAAGATTGATGATATGATGAACATCGTTGGCCATGACTACTATGATATCTATGACAACACACATCCATATTTGGCCAAGTACTTGAAGAAGTATCATCTTAACTTTCCACAAAGCATCTACTTGCCTCTGTATGGGTATGGTCATCTGCAAGATGTCAACATTCCAGATGAAAAGAATTATCTACCCGAGATGCATCTGCACTGCTACTCCTCTATTTCGGTTATGATGTGCATTAAGAGCAACAAAAATGGTGTGAACAATCAAATTTTTCTTCCATGCTATTTCCTTGCAGATATGAAAATGCAAAACCCATGGACTGAAATGTTTTCCACTGCCGGTTGGTGGAGAGAAGACTATCATGGTATTAGAACAATATCTGAAAAGAGTACTCTCTCTAAATGGCTCTTTACTTCCAATGCTCCATTCTCAAATCCATGTATCCATCTTCTAAGTCTCTTGGACAAAAATAGATTCACTGTTTGATCAGCAGAAAATTTTCTCAAACCGCACTCAAGAACATCCTTTTACAATTGTTCCATGAAGAGGTATCACTGCATCTCTTATTATATCCAGTTGAATGAATGAATTCTAGGAGGATGCTGATGAAGCTCGGGATGTCGTAAATCAAATGAAGATTTATATTGAAAGTCTTTTGCAATTCCTGAAAAATAGAAGAGACTCCAGTCTGTGGATGTCCTTTTAACTCTTGTGCATCAATGAAAAACACTTTCATCTTCAATCATTTGTTGCTGCATTCTTTTGCTACCTGATTTAAATTTTTACCTAAGCCAATGGTCCTAGTAAGCATAGTTTGATTTTTTTACTAGGATTATAAAAATAACCCTACAAACTTTGAATCTTTTAATTGCTCAATATTACCTAAATCATACGAAATGTATGTTTAGTGAGCTGGGACTTGACTTTTGTTCAGAGTTCCCTTGTCTTTTGTGGGTAGTTTAAAGTCATGCACGTCGGACATAAAAAGGCTAATGTTTAAGGTCTAAATATCTTTGACCGAATGGATTAAAAATTGACTCAATTCCTTGACAATTTATCTAAAAACATATTACCACACTTAAGTATGAGGGAAAATATGTAAACTATGACTTTAGAAATTTTGAATCTGAGGAATGATTTGAAAAAGGACTAAGAGGCATTATAAGAAGTATTTCCCAAGAATGAAGTTACCATTATTTAACAAACCTGTTAGGGGGTTGAATTAAGCAAGGCCGCTTAAGGGAATTGGTTGCATAGTCAAATAATAGCATCTTTTGGCTGACAGGTCTGTTATGTAGACTACTTATGCAAGGATGCCTAAGGGAATGTGCTGCATAGTCAGGAAAAAGAACTCTCAAAAATTTACTTTTATACTTCTAAAAATCCAATGAAAGTTTACGGAGATTCAAATTTTCAAAAGCATATAGTTTGCTGTATGGAGAGAGGTACTTGAATATGGAGAAGATATTTCCAAACAAGATTGTCTAAGAATTGGATGAATGTCACTCCTATGAAGGTCTAACCCAAACATAGGGAAGAGAAATATAAACCATATATTTGAATACTTTCAGATCATGAAAAAGAGTATGGGACAAATATGTTAAGGATGACTATTTTTGCGGATCTCTACATATTATCGTTAAGACAACTAAGGAAAAAAAGAGGTTTTCTTCCCAAGAATGAAGTTACCACTATTTAGCAAACCCGTTAGGGGGTTGAATTATGCAGGGCCACCTAAGGGCATTGGCTGCATAGTCAAATAATAGTATCTTTTGGCTGAAAAGTCTGTTATGTGGACTGTTTATGCAAGGCCACTTAAGGGCATGTGCTGCATAGTCAAGCAAAAGAATTCTCAGAAATTGGAAATTTTGTGACTAGAATTCAAGAAAAGGGTTATGAAGATCTGGAAGTATTTAAGGTTAGGAGTATGACACATGAAAATGGGTATTTTCCAATGCATGAAAGATATACATAGACCAATTCTAACCATAATCATGTTGTGGCTGGGTCCTGAATTGAAATATTGGACTTCACTACGTATCCCATAAGGATGAGAATCAAGTCATACGTAGTTCTTGAAATACAGTTTAACATCATGTGGGACGAAAGTATGAGAGATCTTAGTTTAGGGTCATAGAGCTCGGACCATAATAATGAATACACAGTGTGTGTTTTATAAACTTGATGTGAATGAAGACCAGGGTTTTCATACCACATTCATGTTTTCATAGGGGGACTTTTCAGCCAAGGGACTGAAAGTGAAATTTGAGGTTAGGCCCAAATACTTGGGGATGGATTCGAGGGATGCTCGAACGTTCCTACGTATCCCATAAGGATGGTAATCAAGCCAACGTAGTTCTAGAAATACCCTCTGTACAGATTTGGTTCGTACATATGAAGGGTGAAAGGGGACTTTAGTGCATTGATGGTTTGACCCAAGATAAAAGGTTCGGGCATTGCCATGTATGTACATAGTCTTTAGAATATAACATGATTGGAGATCAATGTAAATAATGATTCCCTCTCAGGTGAGGGTGTCAAAGAATGTTGTAGTTTATTGTCGTACAGGACAATAGTTTTGTACATTTTAACGTCATATAACAAGGACAAAGGTGAACCAATATGAAGATATTGATTTTGGGGGTGGATTCACGAATCAACATCGTATAAGATGGAGGTGAACCGATGTGAAGAGATTGGTTTTGGGCTTGAACCTTGGGAGGTTGCCTACGTACCCAGCCTAGAAAGCAAGGATCAAAGTCCGAATAGTTCAATTGAATAATGAATTGGTGATCAAGTTGTTTATGAGGACAAAGACCTAAAAAAACAAGTGTTGGGAATTACGTATGGTTAGCGGCCCAGAGAAGGTGTTATGGTTGAAGTTTACTCTAAGCTCACATGAGTCATACTCGGTGTGAGAAACAAGAGGTAGCAACAACCCTAACAATGCATAGTTTAATGTCATGTAGGACATATAAGGGACTGAACACAGTTTAACGTCATGTTGGACAATGGGGGATTATGCAATTTAAAGTCTTGAAGTAAGGACAAAAGAGGAGATTATGCAGTTTAAAGTCTTGCAGTAAGGACTTTGGGGACTATGCAGTTTAATGTCATGCTGGACGATGGAGTGTTGTACAGTTTAGTGTCATGTAGCTAGGATGTATTAGGGACTTTTTCACAGTTTAATTTCATGTGGGGCGAAGAGGTGCATAGTTTAACGTCATATAGCTAGGACGATGGTCATGTCGTTTAAAGTCTTGCTGGACGTAAGGGAATTCTGTACAGTTTAGAATCATGTATCTAGGACGTCACAGTTTAATGTCATGTTGGACGTATAAGGGACAATACAGTTTAACGTCATGTTTGGACAATAGAGTGTTGTACAGTTTAGTGTCATGTAGCTAGGACGTATTACTATGCAGTTTAATGTCTTGCAGTGAGGAAAATGGGGACACAGTTTAACGTCATGTTGGACGATGGTGCGAATAGTTTAAGGTCATATTCATGGATTGTTGAAGGGGACACAGTTTAACCTCATGTTGGACGATGGTGCGAATAGTTTAAGGTCATATGCATGGACCATAATGATGTATTTGTGTTATACAAAATACTTCTTCAGAAATTTGTCATTGGTTGGAGTAGTGATGAGTTCTCCATCCATTGAGATTAAAGAATAAGCTCCATTGGAGTAGACCTTATGTATTGAGTAAGGTCCTTCCCATTTTGGTTCAATCTTGGGAGGTTTCTTTCCTGGTATCATTGGATTTCTGAGAACCAATACCAATTCTCCCTGAATGAACGAACGAAGACAAACTTTTTTGTTGAAAGATCATTCCATTCGATTCTGGTAGACTTCCAAGTGATGCAGGGTGCACAATCTTTTTTCATCTAATAATTCCAAATCATCCAATCGCTTTTGAGATTGTTCATCTGTAGATTACTGATCACAAATGGCCACTATGAGCAAAGGTAATTGAACTTCAATGGTCAAGACTTCTTCTGTTCCATATACCAATGAATATGGAGTTGACCCGATTGTAGTGTGGGTGGTGGTTCGATAAGCCTATAAAGCATGAAAGAGCTTATCAGGCCACGAATTCTTATCTCTATCCACCATCTTTTACAGTATGTTTGAAAGAGTCTTGTTAAAGGCTTCTATCTGGCCATTGGCCGCTGCATGGTACCGAGATGAATGGTTGGATTTGATGTTGTATTCTTGATACAACTTCTTTACCTCGGATGAACAGAAGTTGGTGCCATTATCCGTCAATATGGTATGAGGGACACCAAATCTAGTAATGATGTTAGACTTGATGAAGCTAACAATGATTTTAGAACTAATTTCTTTGAGAGATATTGCCTCTTCCCATTTGGAAAAGAAGTTAGTAGCAGTAAGAATATACTTAAACTGCTTGGTTGTAGCTGAAGGGTAAGGTCCCACCACATCCATTCCCCATGTGGAAAATGACCACGAGTATTTAGTTGTATGAATCAACTCTGGGGGTTGATGAATGAAGTTGGCACATACTTGACATGAATGACACTTCTTTTGAAATCAACACAATCTTGTATCATTGAAGGACAAAAGTATCCAAGCCTTTGAATTTGATCAGATAGTCTATGTCCAGACTGGTGGGCACCACAGACTCCTACATGCACTTCTTTCATGACAGCCATTGTCTCTTCACCATCAATGCATCTGAAGATAACTCCATCAAAACCCCTTTTGTAGAGAATTTTTTCTAGGTGATCAGGGCTGTCATAAAGAGAAAAATTGACCACACATCACTGTATTTGTTCTTTCCCAGCTCTATCAGGTGGAAGTGTTCCATTTTGAAGGTATTACCTGATAGGTGTCATCCATTATGTAGTATGACCATATGGTTCAGAAATGGAGCTAATTTCGTTGATTTCCTCTATTCTGGTTTGAACATAAGGTGAAATTATACGACGGTGGGCAATACTCATGATTGTATCGTCCCGATTTGGATCTGCCAGAGCTGTGGCTATATTATCTAGTGCATCATCTTGGGCATTTTTTGATCGCGGGACATAAGAAAATGTTGGTTCCGAAAGAAATTCCGCCATTAACTCTCTAATGTAATCATACAAAGGGATTAAATCTTCTTTTCTGATGGTGTAATCCCCATTGACTTGTTTGATTTCCAGGTCTGAATCACCTTTCACCTTTAAGTGATTCACTTGTTCTTGAAGCGCCAAATCCAATCCTACGATGAGAGCTTGGTATTCTGCTTCAGTATTGGTACTGCCTTCCCATAATAAGAAGGAATAAGGTAGCACTGCCTTTTCTGGAGAAATGAGCACAATTCCTAACCCAACTTTGTTGAACTTAGGATCTTCCATTTTCTTCCTAGTTGGACTTCTGGAAGCACCATCAAAGTATATTTCCCATGGTTGAAGATTATCTTGAATATAAAATACTTCTTCATCAGGAAGTTCAATATCTAAAGATGTATCTTCTACTGAAGGATGTTCAGTAAGGAAATCAGATAGAGCTTGGCCCTTTATTGCCTTTTGAGACACATACTGGATATCAAATTGCTGCAAAATAACTGCCCACCTTACCAAACGTCATGTAAGCATTGGACGACTAAGGATGAATTTGAGCGGGTTATTGCGAGATACCAATTGGACCTCGTGATTTTGCAGGTAGTGTCTCAACTTCTTAACTATAAAGATTAATGCTAGGCAGCACTTCTCAATACTTGAATATCAGATTACTACTTCAAGCATAGTCTGACTGAGATAGTAGATGCTGTTTTAATTCCTTGCATCATTCTTCTGAGCAAGAAAGTCACCCAATGATCGCTCTAAAGCTGTCACATAGAGGATAAGTGGTCTTCCTTCAACAGGTGGAATTAATACTGGTGGACTCAAGAGATATTTCTTGAGAACATTGAATGCTTCTTGACATTCTTCAGTCCACTGGTAAGTGACTCCCTTCTTCATCAATTTGGTGAAGGGTAAACTTTTTCCTGCCAAATTGGCGATGAAACACCGAATATAGGCTAAGTGTCCTTGAAGTCCTCTCAATTATTTCAAATTTCGAGGAGGTGACATACCAAGTATTGAATTTGTCTTCTCAGGATCAACTTCGATGCCACGATGGCGTACAACAAAGCCGAGAAATTTTCCTGAGGTTACCCCAAAAGCACATTTTAAGGGGTTCATCTTCAAATTGTGTTATCGAAGTTTGTGGAGTATGACTTCCAAATCATCCAAGTGATTTGAACATTTTATGGATTTAACCACCAAATCGTCCACATAAAATTCAACAAAATTCCCTAAAAAGGGTTTGAAGATACAATGCATTGCACGCTTATATGTTGCGCTTGCATTCTTCAAGCAAAAGGGCATTACCCGATAGAAAAACATGCCCTGAGGGGCACTGAAGGCTGTATATTCTTCATCTTCTAGAGCCATTTGGATTTGATTATACCCGGAATATCCATCCATGAAGGAAAGTTCTCCATAGCTAGCTGTTGCATCAATTAAGAGTTTTGTTATCGGAACTAGAAAATCAACCTTGGGACAATGCCAATTAAGATCTCTGAAATCAATGAAAACTATAATTTGTCCATTCTTTTTTTTCACAAGGACAATATTAGCCAGCCATTTGGGATATTGAACTTCTCCGACGAATTTAGCTTTGATAATCTTATCCACCTCAGCTTCAATTTTGGAAGCATACGTTGGGTGTGTTCTTCTTGTATCTTGCTTGAATCCTTGATGTTCTTCTGGCAAACCCAAATGATGAGTAGCAACATCAGGATCAAGGCCTAACATCTTTGTATAGTTCCAAGAAAATATATCGCGGTTTTGCTTCAAAAATGAAATATATATTTCCAACTCTTCAAGAGTCATGGTCTCACTAATTAAAGTGGGACGTGGATCCTCTTTTGTACCCAGATTTATTTCTCTAAGTTCATCCACAGTGGTAGAGATACCCTCTTCAAAATATGGAGGATCATCTCTAAGTCTTCCTCTTCTTCTTCAACATGTTTTATTTCTTCTGTTTCTACTTGCATAGTAGATGATGAAGCAGAATTTCCATGATCAGGAGAGATGTTAAAATTTGAACATATTGAAGAAGAGGCTTCCATTTCTGACCCTATTGATGATGAAGGGTCTTCCTTGGGTAATAAAGAGGATATGATGGATTGAGAATCAACATCATCATTCAACTCTGACATTTCTATAACTTCTTCTGGCCTATTTGGCGAAGTATAGACTTGCTGGATTTCAGTGGATGAAATGAAGACATCTCCATTTGAGATTTCATCATTGCCTGGTGAATCACCAATTTCTCCCATGTTGTCTGGCTTGTTTGTTGTAATTGACATTATGAAAGTTTCTATAAGAGCATTTGTATTTGGGTTTATCTTGTCAATTTGACTGATATGAAACACATAATTTGTACTCACATGTATGAATGGGTTTACTGGAATCTTTTCCAAACCATATGGAGCATTAACTTTGGTGACCTCCCTTGTTGTAGATTTCTCCTTACCCTCCATGTGATAGAATTCCACCTCAATGTATTGAGATTCACATGTTTTGAATGGGGCTTTATCACCATACAATGTCCCAGTTTGGCCATTGAAACAATATTTAAGACATTGATGGTATGATGAAGTAATATCTGCATGTTGATGTACCAAGGTCTTCCAAGCAAAATGTTGAAAGCTATGTCATGACGAACAACAATGAAATATGAATTGGATACAAGATCTACAAACTGAGTTCTAAGTGTGATCTCACCCAGAGGTTCTTGTTCATTTTTATCATATCCTTGCAACATCAAAGTGGAAGGAAATAAATTAGATTCAGTGAGGCCTAATCGACGAAGTGTATGAATGGGGATGAGGTTGACTCCTGAACCATTATCAATAAAATCTCTCCGGATGTCTACATCATTGACCTTTTCAGATAAATACAAAGGTCTAATATGTCCATCCACAACATCATCTTCATCTTTATCTATGAAAGATATCACTGCATGACATTCTACATGATTATTCTCTACATGGTAGACTTCAGCTGCAACAATTTCAGTTTCAAACTCCTGAGGGCTTGACAAAGCCTCGATGAGTGCCTCTCGAAGATCCTTTGATAGATTAAAGGCATCTAGAATTGATAACTTGGACGGTACTTGGTCCAAATGTTTCAAGACATCATATTTTTGATCCAAAGGTATACGTTTCCCAACAGGAACATGTGGGTTTGCAAGTGCCTTGGAAGTTGATGCTTTGGAAGTAGACGCATCTGGTATCGGGATAGGAGTTGAGAATACTCCTGGCTTTGGAAGATTGGACCGACTAGGTATATTTACCTGCTGAGAGGAAGAAGGTGTAACCTCTAACTGATCCTACAGAATGAGTGTGCCAGGACTGAATCTGCCATGTGTGGAAGAACTTGCTTGTTCTTGTTGAGCTCACTGAAGGGCTCTGCCACGAGTTTCTACTGCATATACAGTTCTAGGAGGAGTAGAATTGGAATAGTGGCTTTTGGGATATCCATGTCTTCCTCTGTATCCCAGACCTCTAGAACTCCCTTTAATTCCTCTGTTTGATACAGGGAACATAGGCTCATCGAGATCAAAACTATGACTGGAATAAGGATCTGTTAAGTGAATCATGTTAACAGAACCAAAGATCAACTCTTCATCTGATGAAGACTCTACCTGATTATCCAGTTTAGGTTGTGCCGTTTGGTGGGGTGGTGCCCATGGCTTCGAAGTAGATGGCATAAAATCTGCCAGAGTCAAATACAACTTAGGCTTTGACACGTTCTCATATTCTTCTGATTTCTCTTATTTATTTGAATTATGTCGTTTCTTTGAGGATTTTCCCTCTGATGAATGGGGCTTTTCTATGGCATTCATAGCAGAAGACACAATTGATTTCTTCAATTGCGTTCGCAAAATGACATGAGTTCGGTTGATCGTTTTTCTGATTATCCAATCATCATATTTCTGTGCATTTTTGCTTTTGACTTCTTGCCACTCGCCTACTTCCTCTGGATCTGTAGCAGTAACACATGCTACCTGAGCTGAAGAACCTTTCAATTTGACTTGTCCCAAGTCGACCATTTTTTGCAGGAGGTCCTTGAAGACAAAACACTCCTGAATGGGATGCCCCAACATCAGATGAAATGGGAAATAATTGGGACGGTCTTCATATCCTTCCTTGTTCGGCCTTTTGGGCCTTGGCAATTGAACCAAATTATTTTCCAGAGCTGAAATGAAGTAACCAGGAACTTTTTCATTTCGGAAAGAAGAAACTTTTCTCTTCAGATCCTCAAATTGTTTCCGTATTTTATCTCTTTCATCATATTGACGAAACGACCTTTGTTTTTGACGCTCAGGAGGTGGAGCCCTTCAGAAAGATGAAGGTTTTGAAGTAGAAGCAGGTACAGGTGCTTGTTTAAGTGTAACTGTAGTAGTTTATGCTCTACCCATTCTCCTTCCTGGAGCTGATGGAATTACACAAGTTTTATCCTTAGTCTTTGTAAGAGAGTCTTCAATCTGCTGAGAAATCAAAGTAAGGTCTCGAAACCCTCATGTGTATTTCACAGGGATCAATGGTGTGCGCAACTCATCACACAAATTTTCCACACAGATTGGCAACAATTCCTCTTGAGGGAGTACTAAGCTTAGTAAATATGTTAATCCCTTCCAGCAAGCAATGAAATCTGAAACCCTTTCATTCTCCCTTTTCTTACAATTTGTAAGATCAAAAATTGTTGTCTTTGGAAAAGTTGAGCTGAATTGAAGAAGGAATCTTTGGCGAAGATCCTCCCATTCGGTAATTGACTGGGATTGCAAGCTTGTATACCAAATAAAGGCAGACCCTTATAATGACTGTACAAAACACCTGAGCTTAACTGCTTCCTGTTGCTGAGGGGTTCCCATCATAGGATCACAACGAGAAACAAAATGTGTTAAGTGTTACTCTGGGTCTCCCAAACCATTAAAGATTGGGAATTTGGTACTTGAAAAATTTGATGGGGGAGGAATTGCATCAACCCATTCATGGTAAGCTCTCTTTTCTGGTTGAATTTGAGCATTTTTTACCTCCATAGCTTCCAAACTAGCTTTTAATGACTCAATAGTAGTTATTAACTTTTGAGAAACATCTGGTTGAGCTTGGACCTGAGCAGGTGCAATAACTGGAGCTTGAACAGATGTGGTGGCTAGTACTGCAACTGATGGTAGCACCACCGGTTGTTGTTGCACTTGACCCATAGGATTATACCTGTGAGGGTGTACTGGTAGAGGAGGATATTCTTGATCCATCTTAATAGCTGCAAAAAAATCCCTTGGCTGACTGACTCCAGCACGCTTAGGAGGAAGACTACCTTAAAGTAGTTCTTCATTCAACCTCCACAATTTCCCCATTTCTTCCTCTTTTTGCATGAATCTTTGCTCTATTGAGAGATATTGGCCTTCTCCATAGGAAGGATATGTAAACTGATTCTTTCCTTTCCCCTTGTTAGATCCCTTTTGGAGAGGGGGAAGTTGGTTATTTGAAGGAACACCCAGATTCTGGGTAATCTTTTGATTTCGTATATGCACACCTTCTTCATTTGTGTCTATGCGTACAACTTCTTGAGCATGAATCTCTTCATCTGATCCCTCTGAGTGAGCCTCATATTCTGGAGGATCATCAACAACTACATTGATGACATTAATTGATGCATAATGCATTGCATCCCTTATATCGGCATTTCTGCGATACTGTCTTTTTCCATGTCCTTGATGAAACATTGCCTTTTGTTGATTTGATCCCTCAGGAACTTCTTGACGAACCATAATTTTGAGGGAATCTCCTAATAATTCGGCTCTCTGTTCCTCTTGTGGTTTCTTCTCTAATCGAGAGAATACTAACTTTCTTTGAGGAAGAGATTGAGGATTTGAAAAATTTCCCAGTCCTGTGGACTGGGGCTATTCCTACTATTTCTGCTCAACTCCTCGAATCCTATTTATTGATTCTGAGGGTTGGGTTAAAAGAGTCCCCAGTCTGGAAAGCTGGGGTGGTTCTTGAGTTGCTAAATATGAGACTTTCTTAAAAGCTCTCTTTGATCTTGTGGACTTTAGTCCGGAAATTGGCTGGATGCATCCACTTTTATCACCCATCTCAAATGAATGTTGGATGATTTCTGACACTTCTGTCACCTGATGATGCGCTCGCTCTAAACGATAATCCTGTTCAATATTCTCATTTTCCTGATACAAGAGTAGTTCAACAACTTGTTCTCTGTATGCCTGACTTTGGGAAGAACTAGTTGAGGCATGTTGCTGAGAAAGCCTTTGATTACAAACAAAGTCAATTGGCTGTGGCTGGACATGGGCAATAACATTGTATGAGACCATTTTCGGCGGGCTTTGATGACCCGAGAGCACAGTGAAATGTAGTGCTCCATGAATACCCCATCCCCTGATATGAATACCATATGGGGCATTGGCAATTAACTGGCGCAATATTCTTAGTGCGCCAAGGCATGAATGTTGAAGGGCTCTCTGCTGCTTTTCAGCCTTCGGATATCGAGAAACTAAGAGAGATTCCAAGTCAATTTGGCGTTTTAACCCTTCTATTATCTTTACACGATTTTCATATTCATCATAAGATAATATTTTCTTTTTCAATTGACAAAGAGTTTTCCATATGTTGAGACGAATATCATGAATTCCATATTCCGTCAACATCTCTGGAATGTCATACTGAGAGTCAGCCAAAGGCCAAAACATGACTGGAACTTCACCTTTTACCAGTTTTTTTCTCATAGTCATTACTTCCTCTTTATCATTCAATGACGATTCTTCTACCTAATTAGACCAGAGTTGGTGCTTCCTTGTTGATTCATCGGATTCAACAAGATTGGTAGAGAATTCACTGATCAAACTAGAAGATGAATGACCCAGGGGTGGTTCAGATAATGACCTACACCCCAGGCTATCTTCTGATTGAGAAAGTATTTCACCTGTTAGCGGTAAAGCATTAGACATGACTGGATTTACAATTTCAAGTGCCTCAAGATAAGAGGGCTTTCTCATCACTACATTTTCCTCTGAAGAATTTTCCAGACAATGCGAATCACTAATGCGGAGAGGACTTTCGCAGCTAAATTCATCATCATGGTGAGGACCACCATGGTGGGTTACATCAAAAGGTGAAACATTTTTCTCCTTGGTCTTCTGGCCACACAGAGGGTTCTTGTGGATCTCATCTGAAGATGAAACTTCGAGATCGACCAAACTGTCATGAAGAAAGCCTTCATGAGGAAGTGTCTGATGAAGACCTTCAGAATTAATGTTCCCACTATTGGGAAATGAGGGAGTGGAATTTTGAATTCCAACAGATAATTGTCTGAGGGCTTCAAGAACTCTAGCATCGAGCAAGGCCTTATTACAAATTGGCTCTTGATTTCTTGACTGTGCTGGGTGAGTCTTCTTCTTAGACGCCTTCTTACTAACTTTAGGAATCACTTGTTGACAAAAGTGGTTACTCTCAGTAGGTATATGTGACTTCTCAGGAGAGATGGCCAGGTTAGGCTGATGATCTTTATTCAAATCAGGTGTATGTGTCTGACTTGATTGTTCGTATGAAATTGGGGAGTATGCCCCATGAACCTCTTGGATTGGAACAGAGGGGTGTATCTGCTCCGGAGTGATCTGTTGATGTGTCACTCCACTGGTAGGGATAGATTTGCATTTATTTCACTGTGATACTACTGAAGCTGTTATAATATCCTGGCATTCCTCCAGAATATGAGCAGGGATTTGCTTCTGCTCTTTCACCATTTTCAGAATGTGCTTGGTGAATTCAGCTGTCGGAATGGGAATATACGTCCATTCCATGTCTGGAGTAGGTGTATGTGCCTGCTCCTGTCCTCCTTTTCCTGTCAGTGAATTCTGACAGTACTCAAGTGTGGGGGAAAAGAGTTGAGTCTGCCTCCTGTTTTTCATTAGGGCTTTCCAATCGAATTCTGCAGGTGCTACCAAATGATACTATTGGTAGGCTTGATCAATACTATCAAGTGTATGTGCCTACTCATTTCACTATGCTGAACATGGTTAATGAACTTCCTTCAATACTGAAAAACGAGGCTGATGGAAGGATTGATGAGTGTAAGCAGGTGTATGTGTCTGTTTACTAGTTGTCAACACATTGGGTTGGCGGGCTTCATCGTATGTAGTCATATGAGACTGCTGACTAGCTGATGATTTATAAACAGGTGTATGTTCCTATCTATAGTACTTCGCTGGAATTGCCTGGAAGGATTGACGTGCTGCTTCCAGACGAGTCTGTTGGACAACGGAATTAAAACGGACGGGTGTGTGTGCCCGCTCATTGCTTTCCACCAAGTTAGGTTGGTGGACTTCTCTGAAAATGGAAAAGATAATAACCTGCTCACTGTTGACTGGTCGTCGCCTTTGGTGGTTCGTCTTGCCTGCTCGGGTTCAAGGAATCTAGGTCGAACGCCTGGAGACGACACCCTCATCATGTTGAGGGTGCACTGCTGCATGAGTCTGGCAGCGATTGTTGACGGGAGCCCTCGGGAAGGACTCATGTCTCCTTGAATTAAGGCCTTCAATGACCTTCTCATTCACCTCCCCAGAATATGGGAGGTACTGGTGATTGCGTTCCGGGGATAACGACCTGAAACGGTTGGAGACGGTGGTTGACACCACCTGCTTCTTGATCGCTGGTCGTCGCTGTCCGGACAACCAGGGTGAATTATTGACTTGGGGGCTTCTCAAGAGGCCTCGAGAGTCATAATAGTACCGTTTTGATGGTATTCCTTAACCAACGCATTTTATACTCAGCATTGAAGGCACTGAGTAGGAGATTTCATCCTCAGAGCGGACGATGATCCATCAGGAGTAGCAGTAGAGGCATTCACAACAGAGTTATTCACAGCTGTGAACTTAAGAGAAGCCATTTCTGTAATGCAGAAGATCTTGGAAAAGAGTGTCTATTTGATATAACAGATATAATCAAGATAAGTTCGGCCACTACATCTTTTGGATGAGCACATATGTTAATTATTGTTTTGTTGTCCCTCTCATTGAGTTTAAATAGGGGCCTAACAAATAAGTAAAACATCATTTTAACTTGGTTAAGGATTCACGTCGGGTTCACCATTTTTTGTTTCGCGTTGGAATTGGGGATGACCTTGTTGGTTTAAGGTTCAAACATTCCAATCGGTTTCTAATGGGTTTGTTCATAGAACCAGACACATCCAATGATTCTATATCCATCTGGACCTACTTTTCAAAGGTAGGTGCTCATTAGTTGTGGACTTATAAGGCTTAAGAATTTCCATTGGTCGAGAGGATGGGAGGTCGGACTCATCACACCTTTTTTATGGGAATTATTGTCTACTTCGGAACTCTCTTTATAGATTTAAGTTATGTTCATGAATCCTTATTACATTTCCAAGTATAAAAATGATCTTTCCTTTAGATCTGACAATCAATGATTAGTATGTAGGAGATTTAGAGAATCTTTTATATGTATTCGAGGTTCTTCATCGATAGAGAATCATCTGTATTTGTTTAGAGATTCTTAGTCAACGGTATCCTTCAATACCTTATATAGATATCTTATGGTCATTATGATAACCATACTAGTTTTAAATCCACTCAGTAGGGCACTTGAAGTTTTTTGTCGTTCAGAAGGACATGGGTTATTTCAGAGTTGGGATCATACCCGCAGATGGGATACCTATGTATCCTTGTTTAGAAAAGGAATCAGAACCCACGTAGTTCGAGTAAGGGGGTATGAGGTTTATGCATGATTGATGGCTCAAATAAAAATGTCATAATTACTTTTACGCTCTAAGCTCACGTGAGTCATGCTCAGTGTGAGAAACAAGAGGTATTGGTAAAACCTGACAATTGTTCCATGAAAGATTCAATCATGAGAAATAATGCGGAGTTTATGTATGTATGACTGCCTAGATAGATGAATATTAGGATTTAATTCAGGGAAGATACCTCAGAACAAGGTCCATAAAGGTATATGTGCTTTACGGAGATTTGGATACTTAACTTAGGGCTTACTCCTAAGAAGGATACCCAAATCAGAGGGGACTTATGATTGGGTTTTACTCCTGAGAAGGAAGCCCAAATCTAAAGAAAATTAAGACTGGTTAATAGAAATTATGATTGGGGATTATTCTTGAGAAGGAGGCCCAGGTTAAAGGATTTGAGAACTAGGGATTACTCCTAAAAAGGAGGCCCAGGTTAAGGGGAATTATGACTGGGGATTACTCCTGAGGAGGATGCCCATATTAAGGGACTTGGGGCTTACTCCTAAGGAGGATGTCCATATTAAGGAATTTGAGACTGAGGCTTACTCCTGAAAAGGAGGCCCAAGTTATGGGACTTGGGGCTTACTCCTAAGGAGGATGCCCATGTTAAAGAGACTTGGATTGGGACTTACTCCTGAAAAGGAGGCCCGTATTTAGGAATTTGAGATTGGGACTTACTCCTGAAAAGGAGGCCCAGGTTAAAGATATTTGGGAACTTGGGGCTTACTCCTAAAGAGGATGCCCAGATTAAATAACTTTGGCTGGGGCTTATTCCTAAGAAGGAGGCCCAGGTTTAAGGATTTGAGAACTGGGGCTTACTCCTGAAAAGGAGTCCCAAGTTAAGGGAAATTATGACTGGGGCTTACTCCTAAGGAGGATGTCTATATTAAGGGACTTGGGGTTTACTCCTAATGAGGATGCCCATATTAAGGAATTTGAGACTGAGGCTTACTCCTAAAAAGGAGGCCCAGGTTAGGGGACTTGGGGCTTACTCCTGAGGAGGATGCCCAGGTTAAAGAGACTTGGATTGGGACTTACTCCTGAAAAGGAGGCCTGTATTTAGAAATTTGAGATTGGGACTTACTCCTGAAAAGGAGGATAAGGTTAAGGATATTTGGGAACTTAGGGATTACTTCTAAAGAAGATTCCCGGATTAAATAACTTTGACTGGGGCTTATTCCTGAGAAGGAGGCCTAGTGAATAGGGAACTTGGGGCTTACTCCTAAGGAGGATGCCCATATTTAGAGAAATTATGACTGGGGCTTATTCCTGAAAAGGAGGCCCAGATTAGAAGATCCTCTCATCTTAAAGGATGAGGTTGAATGAATGAAATATCTAACCTTAGTGACATAAAGATTTGTAAATCACTAGGTTTTAAGAGATGTTCCACAGAATTCCATTCAGATAAGGAAGCCAACAAGGGAACCATGCCAAAAATGGCTTTGAAGAGGGTTCTGAAGATTGAATCTTGAATAGGAGAGGTGGATTTGAAGAAAACAAGTGAATAGGCAGGAGGGGCATCTAAAAAGAGAGAGGCGCGCAAGTCCTATGTGGGCGCGCAAGTCCTGGTCGCGCAGGTCTATCTGCCCGACACATAGGTACATGTGCGATTGTCAACCCACAGGGTTATACTTGGGTGGGACTTCACTCAAGCCCTTAGTATTACCCCTAGAGGCTTACAAAAGGGCGGCGCGCAGGTTCTGGTGAAAGGATTAGGCGACACGTAGGTATCTTCATTTTCCCGTAAGGGTTAGACACTTAGGCACGCGGGTGTTGATGAATTTCAACACATAGGCCTTGTTTCCCCTATTTATATCTTCCATTCTAGGTAAGAAATTACCTTAGAAGTGTTCGGAAGACTTCTAGAAGAGACTAGGGCACTGGGTACCCTGTACGACCGTCTTGGAACCTGCACGGCCCATGCTAAAGAAAATCCGTGTTCATGCCTTTGTCAATTTTTGATGTTTTTTCAAAGGATGAATCACTTTATGCTAAGGTATTCCCCTTTTTCAGCCGTTTAGACTCTGTGATGGAAAGAAGCGTCAACAGGGATTTGTTAGTATTTTTATGGTTTTAGGGTTTTTAGAAATTTGGAGGGGTTTTAGGGTTTTTTCAAGGTTTTTAGTTTTTTTAGTTTTTTTGGGTTTTTAGTGTTTTTTTAGTTTTTTGGGATTTTAATGCTTTTTTAGAGTTTTTACATTTTTTAGGTTTAAAGAGTTTTTAGATTTTTGTTGTTTTTTATGGATTTTGTGTTTTTTTGGGATTTTAGGGTTTTTAGGGATGTTTATGCTTTTAAGGGGTTTTTAAGGGTATTTAGGGTTTTTTATGATTTCATGGATTTTTACTGATTTTTAAGGTTTTTTAGGGTTTTAGGGTTTAAATGGGTTTTGGGGGTTTTAGGGGCATCATGGTTTTTAAAGGTTATTAGGGTTTTAGGGTCTTTTAGGTTTTTAGGGTTGTTTATAGTTGTTTAGGGTTTATAATGTTTTTTAGAGTTTTTTTAACATTTTAGGTTTTTAAGGGTTTTTAGAATTTTCAGCGTGTTTTTTGGGATTTTACGGGGTTTTTATGGTTTTCAGTATTTTTCTAGGGTTTGTAGGGTATTCCAAATTTTTAGGGATTTTTACGTATTTTTTAAGGATTTTTATGGTTTTAGGGTTTTAGTGTTTTTAGGTATTTTGACGTGTTTTAGATTTTTTTGTGTTTTTTAAGGTTTTTGGGTTTTTCTGGGTTTTTAGGGGTTTTTGGGGTTTTAGGGTTTTATGATTTTTTAGGGGTTTTAAGTTTTTTTAGATATTTTTATCAATTTTAGTAGCTTTAAGAGTTTTTTGAGTTTTTAGTGATTTTTAGGGTTTTTATGGTTTTCAGATGTTTTTCAGTGTTTATAGGGGTTTTTATGTTTTAAGGGATTTTTTATAGATTTTTTATGGTTTTTAGGGTTTTTTCGGGTTTTAAAGGATTTTGAGGGTTTTTAGTGTCTTTTTGGGTTTTTAGGGTTTTTTGATTTTTTTAGCGTTTTAAGGTTTTTTAGAGTTTTTTAGGTTTTTATGCGTTTTTAAGGTTTTCTTGGGGTTTTATGGTTTTCAGAGGTTTTTTGGGTGTTTAGGGTATTTTACGTTTTCCAGGATTTTTATGGATTTTTTATGATTATTATGTTTTTTATGGGTTTTTGGGGGTTTTTTGGGATTTTTAGGATTTTAGACTTTTTCATAGTTTTTAGGGTTTTTAGGGTTTTGAGGGGTTTTAGGGTCTTTTTGGTTTTTTAGGGTTTCTTTTTAGTTTTTTAGGGTTTTTAAGGTTTTTAGATTTTTTAACGTTTTTAGGGGTTTAAAGGATTTTTAGAGTTTTTAGTGAGTTTTTATAGGGTTTTCGGGTTTTTAAAGGTTTTAGGGGTTTTTATTGTTTTTGGGGGATTTCAGGATTTTTATGCTTTTAGGGATTTTTAGGTCTTTTTTAGGATTTTTATCGCTTTTTTGGTTTTTAGGGTTTTTGGGATTTTGAAGATTTCTATGGTTTTTTCCGAGTTTTTCAAGGTTTTTAGGGATTTCAGGGGTTTTAGGGTCTTTTGGGTTTTTGGGATTTTTATAGTTTTTTTTGGGTGTTTAATGTTTTTCTTTTTTATATATTTTTTGGTTTTTAGGGTTTTTAGGGTTTTTATGGATTTTGTTGGTTTTTAGGGTTCTTCATGTTTTTTATGGTTTTAGGGGTTTTTTGAGTTTTTAGTGTCTTTTTGGGTGTTAGTTTTTTTTTGTTTTTTTTTGGGTTTTAAGGGTTTAAAGAGTTTTTAAAGTAATTGATGTTTTTAGTGGTTTTAAGGTTTTATTGAGTTTTTAGTGGGATTTTGGGTTTTTATGGGATTTTATGTTTTATATGGTTTTTAGGGGTTTTATGGTTTTAGTGGGATTTTTATGATTTTAAGGGTTTTTAATGTTTTAAGGGATTTTTCAGGATTTTTTGATTTTTTGGGTTTTTAGCAATTTTGAGAATTTTTAGGTTTTTTAGGGTTTTTAGGGTTTTTCGGTTATTCCAGGTTTTTAGGGTCTTTTGGGTTTTTTTAGTTTTTTAGGTTTTTATTGTTTTTAACATTTTTTAATATTTTTAGGGGTTTTAAGGGTTTTTTGTGTTTTTTTGGTTTTTTATGGTTTTTTATGGTTTTTTAAGTTTTCAGAATTTTTTTTTGGCTTTTTAGTATTTTTATGGGTTTTTATTGTTTTTATCGATTTTAAGGATTTTTAGGGTTTTTCAAGTTTTTCAGGGTTTTTTGAGGTTCGGGGGGTTTAAGGGTTTTTAGGGTCTTTTTTGGTTTTTAATTTTTTTTTTGAGTTTTTTAGGGTTTAAAAGGTTTTTTTAGTTTTATAAGTTTCTTAGGGGTTTAAAGGGTTTTTAGAGTTTTTAGTGGTTTTAGGGTTTTATAGGGGTTTTATGGTTTTTTAAGTTTTTTGGGGTTTTATGGTCTTTAGGGGTATTTTAGGTTTTTTAGTCCTTTCTATGTTTTTAAAAAAAATTAAGGATTTTTTAGGATTTTTATGGGTTTTAGGGTTTTTTAGGGTTTTTAGGGTTTTTAGAGATTTTGTGGAGTTTTAGGGTTTTAAGGGTTTTCAGGGTCTTTTTTGGGTTTTAGGGTTTTTATATTTTTTGGGTTTTTAAGGTTTTTTTAGAGTTTTCTAATGTTTTTCGGAGATCTAAGGGTTTTTAGAGATTTCAGAGCTTTTAGGGTTTTTATGGATTTTTAGGGTTTTTTATGGTTTTCACTATTTTTTCAGGGGTTTTAGGGGGTTTTACAATTTCATATATTTTGATGGATTTTTTATGATTTTTTGGGTTTTTAGGATTTCTTTAGTTTTTATGGTTTTTTAGGTTTTTTAGGGGTTTTCAGGGTTTTTTGGTTTTTTGGTGTTTTGGTGTTTTAGGTGTTTTTAAGGGTTTTTGGGGTTTTTATCTTTTTCAAGGGAATTTTAGGGTTTTTAGGGGTTTTGGGATTTTTTACGTTTTTATGGATTTTTAGGGATTTTTTTGGATTGTTATGGTTTTTAGGGTTTTTTAGGATTTTTAGGGATTTTGATTATTTTAGGGTGTTTCTGTTTTTCATTATTTTTAGGGGTTTTAAGGGGTTTTATGGTCTTTTGGGGTTTTCAAGTTTTTTTTGAGTTTTTTAGGGTTTTAAATGTTTTTAGAGTTTTAATATTTTTAGCGTTTTATAGGGGTTTTAGAGTTTTTAGTGGTTTTTTGGGGTTTTTAAAAGATTTTATGGATTTTTTATGATTTTTATGTTTTTTAGAGTTTTTAGGGATTTTGAGAGTTTTTAAGGGTTTTTAAGGAGGGGTTTTGGGTTTTTTATTGTTTTTAGGATTTTTAGGGACTTTTGGATTTTTAGGGTTTTTTTGGTTTTTTTGGTTTTTATGTGTTTTTAGGTTTTTTAAAGTTTTTAGGGGTTTATGGTTTTCATGGGGTTTTCAAGGTTCTCATGGTTTTTAACATTTTTAGGGATTTTTATGGATTTTTTAGGATTTTTACGTTTTTAGAGTTATTAGGGATTTTAGTATTTTAGGGATTTTATGGGTTTTTAGGGTTTCTCTGGGTTTTTGGGGTTTTTCAGTGTTTTGGGTCTTTTGGGGGTTTTTAGGGTGTTTTTGATTTTTTAGGGTTTTTAAGTGTTTTTTACAATTTTTAACTTTTTAGGGGTTTGTAGGGTTTTTATGGTTTTTTACATTTTCAGGGTTTTTTAGAGCTTTTTAAGATTTTTATAGTTTTTAGGGTTTTAATGTTTTTAGGGAATTTGAGGGTTTTTTGAGGTTTTAAGGGTTTTTAGGTTTTTAGGTTCATTTGGGGGCTTAGGTTTTTTTGAGTTTTTTTAGGTTTTTAATGTTTTCTAGAGTTTTTAACATTTTTAGGGGTTTAAAGGGTTTTTTAGAGTTTTTAGCAGTTTTTTAGAGTTTTTAGCAGTTTTTAGCAGTTTTTAGGGATTTCTGGACGTTTAGGATTTTTAGGTGTTTTCTGGGCGTTTTAGGATTTTTAGGGGTTTTCTTTTTTTTTTTAGGGTCTTTTGGGTGTAAGGATTTTTTTGTGTTTTTAGGGGTTTTAAGTTTTTTTATAGTTTATTAACGTTTTTAGGGGTTTCAATGGTTTTTAGAGTTTTTAGTGGATTTTTAGGGGTTTTATGGGGTTTTGAGTTTTTTAAGTTTTTAGGGGTCTTATGGTTTTCATGGGTTTTTTATGGTTTTTACCTTTTCAGGGATTTTTACTATTTTTTAGGATTTTTATAGTTTTTTGGGTTTTTAGGGTTTTAAAGATTTCGAGAGGTTTTAGGTTTTTGCAGGGGTTTAGGTTTTTTTAGTTTTTAAAGGTTTTTTTAGAGTTATTTAATGATTTTAGGGGGTTTAAGGGTGCTTAGTGTTTTTATTGGTTGTTATGGTTTTTGTGGGTTTTTAGAGTTTTAGGGGGTTTTATGGTTTTCAAGTGGTTTTCTTGGTTTTGAGGGTTTTTAACGTTTTCAGGGACTTTTAGGTCTTTTTTATGATTGTTATGTTTTTTAGGTTTTTTATGGAATTTGATGGTTTTTAGGGGATCTCAGGATTTTTAGGGGTTTTTGGGTTTTTCTAGGTTGTTAGGGTTTTTAGGGTTTTTTTTAGTTTTTAGGGGTTTAAAGGGTTTTAGTGTTTTTAATGTTTTTTAACATTTTTAGGTTTTTAAAGGATTTTTAGAGTTTTTATCGTTTTTTATAGTTTTTAGGGGTTTAAAATTTTTTTAAAGGTTTTTATGGTTTTCAGGGGGTTTTAGGGGTTTTTACGTTTTCAGGGAATTTTAGGTATTTTTAGGTTTTTATGGTATTTATATTTTTTAGGGTTGTGGGGTTTTTTAAGGTTTTCAGGGTCTTTTTGGGTATTTGGGTTCTTTTGAAAAAATTTATGGATTTAAAGGTTTTTTAGAGTTTTTAATGTTTGTAGGGGTTTTAAGGGTTTTTAGAGTTTTTATTGGGTTTTAGGGGTTTTATGGGTTTTCATTTTTTTTTTAATTTTGTAGGGTTTTTTGTGGTTTTCAGAGGTTTTTCAGAATTTTTATTTTTTTATGTTTTCAGATTTTTTTATGACTTTTTTATAGGATTTTTAGGGTTTTTAGGAATTTATAGTTTATAGGATTTTTCAGGGTATTTATTTGCTTTCATGGTTTTTTAGGTTTTAGGGGTTTTTAGGCATTTTCAAGGTTTTTAGTGTTCTTTATTATTTTTAGGTGTTTTTTAGTTTTTTAGGGGTTTTGGGGTTTTTTAGAGCTTTTTAACGTTTTTAGGGGTCTTAAGGGTTTTTGGAGTTTTTATTGTGTTTAGGGTTTTGGTGGATTTTTAGGATTTTTAATGGTTTTTAGGGGTTGTTATGGTTTTTAGGGGGTTTTAGGGGCTTTGGGGGGTTTTTACATTTTCAGGGGTTTTGGGGATTTTATAGGATTTTTACAGTTCTTAGGGTATTTAGGGTATTTAGGGTATTTAGGGGTTTTGGGGGTTTTCAGGGTTTTTTAGGTTTTTATGTTTTAAGGGATTTTTAGGGATTTTTTAGGATTTTTATGGTTTTTACAGTTTTTGGGACTTTCAGGGGTTTGGGGTATTTCAGAGCTTTTAGGATTTTTAGGTCCTTTTAGGTTTTTAGGGTTTATTATGAGTTTTTAAGTGTTTTTAAGTATTTTTAGAGTTTTTTAACATATTTCAGTGTTTTAAAGGTTTTTGAGTTTCTAGTGGGTTTTAAGGTTTTTATGGGTTACTTGGGTTTTTTAAGGTTTTAAGGATTTTTTCAGGCTTTTTTGGGGTTTTCATGTTTTTAGGGATTTTTAGGGATTTTTTAGGATTTTTATGGTTTTTAAGGTTTATTAGGGTTTTTAAGGATTTTGAGGGCTTTTAGGTTTTCTTAGAGTTTTGAGGGTTTTAGGGGGTTTTAAGGTCTTCTGGGGTTTTAGGGATTTTTGGTGTTTTAAGGTTTTTAAATGTTTTTTAGGTTTTTAGGTGTTTTAATGGGGTTTTATATTTTTTTGTGGTCTTTATGGTTTTCGTGGGGGGTTAGGCTTTTTAGGGTTTTTTACATTTTTCGGGTTTTAGGGCTTTTCGAATTTTTTGGTTTTTTGGGTTTGTTGGGATTTTTAGTGGTTTTAGTGTTTTCAAGGTTTTTAGGATTTTTAGGTTTTAGGGTTTTTTTGGGGGGGTTAGGGTTATTTTAATTTTTTTAGGGCTTTTATGTTTTTAGAGTTTTTTAAATTTTTACGGGTTTTAAGGGTTTTTAAATTTTTTATTATTTTTAAGGTTTTTATGGGAATTTAGGGTTTTTAAGGTTTTAGGGGTTTTATGGTTTAATGGGTTTTTTAGGGTTTTATATGTTTTCCGGGATTTTTAGGCATTTTTAGGAATTTTATGGTTTTAGGGTTCTTAGGGATTTTGTGCGTGTTTAGGGTTTTTTAATGTTTTTAGGGGATTTTAGGGTCTTTCATGATTTTTATGGGATTTTGGGGTTTTTAGGGTTCTTTTGAGTTTTTTAGGATTTTTAATGTTTTTAAGACTTTTTATATGTTTTTAGTGGTTTTTAGAGTTTTTAGTTGTTTTTAGGGTTTTTATTTGGTTTTAGTTTTTTTATTGTTTTAGGGGTTTTTATGGTTTCAATGGTTTTAATGGATTTTAGGGTTTTATATGATTTTATTGATTTTTTGGGATTTTTTATGATTTTTATGTGTTTAGGGTGTTCTGGGGTTTTAGGGCTTTTGAGGGATTTTTGTGATTTTTTGGGTTTTTAGTGTTTTTAGGGATTTTTTAGTGTTTTTGGGTCTTTTGGGGTTTTAGGGTTTTGTGAGTTTTTTATTAGTTTTAAGGGGTTTTATAGTTTTTAGTCGGGTTTTATGGTTGTTATGGGTTTTTAGGGGTTTTAGGAATTTTAAGGGTTTTTATGATTTTCAAGGTTTTTTAGGGTTTTTAGTGTTTTTTATATTTTTAGGGATTTTCCACTATTTTTTAAATTTTTTATGGGTTTCAGGGTTTTTAAGGGTCTTTTTGGGTTTTTAAATATTTTTATTGAGTTTTTTTAATGTTTTTTAAGGTTTTAGACTTTTTTTAATATTTTTAGGGTTTTTAAGGGTTTTTAGGGTTTTATGGGTTTTTAGGATTTTACGAATTTCAGGGGGCTTTATGGATTTCAAGGGTTTTTAAGGTTTTTTACATTTTTAGGAATATTTAACCTTTTTTTGGATTTTTATGATTTTTAGGTTTTTAGGGATTTTAAGGGTTTTTAATGGGTTTCTGGGTTTTTTGGGTTTTTTGGTTTTTTGGTGGTTATTAGGGCCTTTTTTGGGTGTTGGGTTTTTTTAGTTTTTTAGGATTTTTAAGATTTTTCAGAGTTTTTTGTACATTTTTAACAGTTTTAAGGGTTTTTAGAGGTTTTTTGTTATTTTTAGAGTTTTTATGGGTTTTAGGGGTTTTAAAGTTCATAGGGCTTTTTCAGGGTTTTATGGTTTTTAATGGTTTTTAGGGTTTTTAGGGTTTTTAGGGCCTTTTAGGTTTTTTGGGTTTATTATGATCTTTTAGGGTTTTTAAGTATTTTAAGAGTTTTTTAATTTTTTGAGGGGTTTTAAGGGTTTTTAGAATTTCTTGTGATTTTTAGGGTTTTTATGGGATTCTAGGGTTTTTAAAGTTTTTACAGGTTTTAATGGTTTTAAGGTTTTTTTTAGGATTATTTGGGGTTTTTACATTTTTAGGTATTTTTAGGTATTTTTAGGTATTTTTAGGTATTTTTAGGATTTTACGTATTTTAGGGGTTTTAGGGTTTTTAGGGATTTTGAGGGGTTTTATGATTTTTAGGGTTTTTAGGGGTTTTAGGGTCTTTGGATTTTTTAGGGTTTTTTAGAGTTTTTAGGTGTTTAAAGTTTTTTAAAAGTTTTTTTATGTTTTTTATGGGTTTTAATGGGGTTTTAGGGGTTTTAGAGTTTTTAGTGCTCTTTATGGTTTCTAGGAGGTTTTTAGGGTTTTAGGGTTTTTTATGTTTAAGGGTTTTTAGGGGTTTTTGAATTCTATGGTTTTATGGTTTTTTTGGGTTTTTAGGGATTTTAAGGGTTATTAGGGTTTCTCAAGGATTTATGGTTATTAGGGGTATTAGGTTTTATGGTTTTTTGGGGTCTTTAGTGTTTTTTTTATTTTTTCTGGATTTTTAGGGTTTTTAGAGTTTTTTAACATTTTTAAGGGTTTAAAAGGTTTTTATATTTTTTAGTGTTTTAAAGGTTTTTATAGGAATTTAGGGTTTTTTAAGGTTTTAGGCGGTTTTATGGTTTTTAGGATATTTTAGGGTTTTTAGGATTTTTTATGTTTTTAGGGATTTTTTAGGATTTTTTAGGATTTTTTAGGATTTTTATGGTTTTTAGGGATTTTTTGGGTTTTTAGGGATTTCAATTTTTTTAGAGTTATTTTGGGTTTTTGAGGGTTTTAATTTTTTTACGAGTTTTATAACATTTTTATTGGTTTTTAGAGTTCTTAGTGGGTTTTAGGTTTTTTATTATTTTTAGGGTTTTTTAGGATTTTATACACTTTCAGGGATTTTTTGGGATTTTTTATGATTTTTATGGTTTTTAGGGTGTTTTGGAGGTTTTAGGGATTTTGAGGGATTTTTTGGATTTTTTTAGCGTTTTTAGGGTTTTAGGGTCTTTTTATATTTTAGGGTTTTTTTGAGTTTTTTTGAGGTTTTAAAGGTTTTTAGAGTCTTTAGTGGGTTTTTAGGGTTGTTATGGGTTTTAGGGTTTTTAATTATTTTATGGGTTTTTATGGTTTTCAATGGTTTTTAGGGTTTTTAATGTTTTTTTACATCTTTCGGGATTTTTATGGAATTTTTAGAATTTTTATGGTTTTTAGGGATTTAATGGAATTTGAGGGGTTTTTAGGGTCTTTTGGTGGTTTTAGGTGTTTTTTTGGAGTTTTTATGGATTTTAAGGTTTTAAGAAATTTTTTACATTTTTAGGGGTTTTAAGGGTTTTTAGAGTTTTTAGTAGGTTTAGGGGCTTTACGGGTTTTTAGGATTTTAAGGTGTTTATGGGTTTTTTTTTGGTTTTCAGGTTTTTTTAAGGGTTTTTAGGTTTTTTACATTTTTATGAATTTTTCATGTTATTTTTTGGATTTTTTGGATTTTTAGGGATTTTAGGGTTTTAGGGATTTTAAGGGATTTTATGGGTTTTTAGGGTTTTTGGTTTTCTTGTGGTTATTAGGGATTTTTTTGGGTTTGGGGAAGGGGTTATTTTTTTAGGGTTTTAAATAATTTTTATAGTTTTTATCATTTTTAACTGCCTGTTAGGGTTTTTTCAAGTTTTTTTTTGTTTTAGAGTTTTTATAGGTTTTGGGGTTTTTAAGGTTTTTAGGGGTTTTTATGGTTTTCAAGGGGATTTTAGGCTTTTAAAGGGTTTTTTCATTTTAAGGTATTTTTAGGGCTTCTTAAGGTTTTTTATGTTTTTATTTCTTTTTTGGTTTTTAACGATTTTGTGGGATTTTAGGTGGTTTTAAAGGTGTCTAGGGTTTTAATGCCAAGCCCTCCCAACTCAATTGGCTTGGTACAGTCCCTCTAGGCCACTGTAATCAGTTTCCTTTCGCTAAAGAATTTTTTTGGTTTTTTAGAGTTTTTAGTGGATTTTAGGGTTTTTATGGGTTTTTTAATGTTTTAGATGTTTTATGGTTTTTTGGGGTTTTTCAAGGTTTTTAGGGTTTTATAAGTTTTATTTTTTTTAGGGATTTTTAGGATTTTATTTTTGGGATTTTATTGTATTAGGGTTTATAGGGTTTTTATAAATTTTGAGGGTTTTTAGGTTTTTTCAGAGTTTTAAGGACCTTTGGGTTTTTAGTGTTTTTTTTTTGATTTTTTAGTATTTTTAATGTTTCTTATATTTTTTTAACATTTTTTGGGGTTTAAAGGATTTTTAAAGTTTTTAGTGGGTTTTATAATATTTTGTTGAATTTGAGGGGGTTTTATGGTTTTCAGATGATTTTCAGGTTTTTTAGGGTTTTTTTGTTTTTAGGATTTTTAGGTTTTTTAGTATTTTCACGGATATTTTGGAATTTTTTAGGATATTTATTGTTTTTTGGTAATTTAGATTTTTTTTGTGTTTCTCGGGGTTTTTTGGGCCTTTTTGTATTTTTTCAGTTTCTTTTGAATTTTTTAGGGTTTTAAGGTTTTTTAGAGTTTTTTGACTTTTTAAGAGGTTTTTATGGTTTTTATAATTTTTAGTGCGTTTTGAGGATTTTTATGGGGTTTTTAGGGTTTTTAGGGTTTTTAGGGTTTTTAGGTGTTTTATGGATTTTAGTAATTTTTAGGGTTTTTTACCTTTTTAGGTATTTTTAGGGATTTTTTTTGGATTTTCATGGTTCTTAGGGCATTTTAGGTTTTTTATGGATTTTGATGGTTTTGGGGGTTTTTCAAGGATTTTTTGGGTTTTTAGGTATTTTTAGGGGGTTTAGGGCTTTTTAAGGTTTTTAGGGTGTTTTGGGGATGTAGGGTTTTTTTCAGTGTTTTAGGGTTTTTAAGGTTTTTTTTATGTTTTTTAACATTTTTAAGGGTTTAAAAAGTTTTATAGTTTTAACGGTCTTTAGGGTTTTTGTGGGTGTTTATGGTTTTTTATGGTTTTTAGGGGGTTTTATGGTTTTCAGGGGGTTTTCATGTTTTTAAGGGTTTTCAACGTTTTCATGGATTTTGAGATTTTTTTAGGATTTTTATGGTTTTTATGGGTTTTAGGGTTATAGGGATTTGAGGGTTTTTAGGCTCTTTTTTGGTTTTTAGTTTTTTTTAAGTTTTTTAGGGGTTTTATGGTTTTTTAGAGTTTTTTAACATTTTTTGGGTTTTTAAGGATTTTTAGAGTTTTTAGTAGTTTTTAGGGGTTTTTTGGGTTTAGGGTTTTATAGGTTTTTAGGGGTTTTTATGGGTCTAAAGGGTTTTTCAGTGATTTTAGGGGTTTTTACGTTTTCATGGTTTTTTTGGTTATTTAAGGATTTTTATGGTTATATGGTTTTTTAGTATTTTTGAGGGATTTTGAGGGGTTTTAGGGAATTTTTGGGTTTTTTGTCATTTTTATGGTCTTTTTGGAATTTTAGGGGGGGGGGGTTGAGTTTTTAGGGGTTTAAAAGTTTTTTAGAGTTTTTTGACATTTTTGTGGGTTTTTTGGAATTTTTAGTGGAGTTTATGGTTTGCATGAGGTTTTAGGGGTTTTTAGGTTTTTAGAGGTTTTTATGATTTTCATGGGTTTTGTATGGTTTTTTAAGTTTTCAGGGATTTTTAGGGATTTGTTGGGATTTTTATGGTTTTTCAGTGTTTTGGGGGTCTTTTTTGGGGCTTTGGCTTTTTTTTAGTTTTTAAGGGGTTTTAGTGTTTTTAGTGGTTTTTATGGTGTTCTAAGGTTTTTAGAGGTTTTATGGTTTTCAGGGGTTTTAAGGGATTTTACTATTTTTTACTTTTTCAGGGATTTTTATGGCTTTTGTTGGATTTTAATGGCTTTTAGGGTTTTTGGGTTTTTGGGGATTTTGAGGGTTTTGTGGTTTTTAAGGGTTTTTAGTGGTTTTTTGAGTTTTTAAGGTGTTTAAAGTTTTTTAGAGTTTTTTAACTTTTTTGGGGATTTTAAGGGTTTGTGGATTTTTATTGTTTTTTTTTCATGGGTTTTTAGGTTTTTTAAAGGTTTTAAGGGTTTTTATTGTTTTTTCTTGATTTTCTGGGTTTTTTAGGGTTTTTTATGTTTTCAGGGATTGTTAGGTATTTTTAGGATTTTTATGGTTTTAAGGTTTTTAGGAATTTTTCAGGGTTTTGGGTTTTTCAGGGGTTTAGGATTTTTAGATTTTTTAGGGTTTTTATGGTTTTTTGTGTTTTTAGGGTTTTTAAGATTTTTTAGAGTTTTTAACGTTTTTAGTGTTTTTAAGTGTTTTTAGAGTTTTCAATGGGTTTTAGGGGTTTTATGGATTTTTAGGGTATTTTAAGGTTTTAGGGTTTTTATGGTTTTCAAGTGTTTTTTAGGGTTTCTAGGGGTTTTTACACTTCCATATATTTTTAGGGTTTTTTTAGGATTTTAATTGTTTTTTGGGTTCTTAGGGTTTTAGGAATTTTCAGGGTTTCTAGGGTCTTTTTGGGTATCTAGGGATTTTTTTAGTTTCTTAGGGTTTCTAAGGTTTTTATAGTTTGGTTACATTTTTAAGGATTTTGAGGGTTTTTTGAATTTTTAGTGGTTTTTAGGGTTTTTGGGATTTTATGGTTTTCAGTGGGTTTTCAAGGTTTTTTTGGGTTTTTTACATTTTCAGGGACTTCTAGAGATTTTTTAGGATTTATATGGTTTTTAGGGGTTTTAGGAGTTTTTAGGGTCTTTTTGGGTTTTCTAGGGTTTTTTGGAGTTTTTTGGGGTTTTGAGATTTTTTTATAGTTTTTTAACAATTTTTTTGGAGATTTATGGGTTTTAGAGTTTTTAGTAGTTTTTTTGGGTTTTAATGGGTTTTTACAGTTTTTAAGTTTTTTGGGGTTATTATTGTTTTGAAGGGTTTTTTTTGGGATTTTAGGGTTTTTTACATTTTCAAGTATTTTTGAGATATTTTTTTAGGTTTTTTATTATTTTTAAGTGTTTTTGGGTTTTGGGGGATTTTACGGGGTTTTCAGGGTTTTTACAGTTTTTAAGGTCATTTATGGGTTTTTAGTTTTTTAGTTTTTTAGGTGTTTTTAGGTTTTTATATATTTTTTACCATTTTTAAGGGGTTTTGGGGGTTTAAAGGGTCTTTATAATTTTTAGTAGTTTTTAGGTTTTAAGGTTTTTTTGTTTTTTAAGGGTTTTAGGGGCTTTTATGGTTTGCAAGGGGTTTTTAAGGGTTTTTATGTTTTTAGGGTTTTTAGGGATTTTTATGGTTTTTAAGGTTTTTAGGGTTTTTATGGAATTATAGGATTTTTAGGGGTTGTTCGAGGTTTTTATGGTTTTGGGGGGTTTTCAGTGTTTTTAGGGACTATTTGAGGTTTAAAGGTTTCTTTTAGTTTTTTAGGATTTTCAGGTTTTTTTGAGTTTTTAAAGTTTTTTGGGGTTTAAAGGGTTTTAGAGTTTTTAGTGGTTTTTTATGTTTTATCGATTTTTAGAGTTTTTAAGGTATTATGGGGTTTTTATGGATATCAAGGGGGTTTTACATTTTGAGGGTTTTTAGTGTTTTTTAGGATTTTCAAGGTTTTTAGGGTTTTTTGGGTTTTTAGGGTTTTTAGGGTTTTTTAGGGTTTTTAGGGGTTTTAGGGTTTTTAGGGTTTTTTTTTTGTTTTTAGCATTTTATTGAGCTTTTTATGTTTTTAATTTTTTTTAAAGTTTTTTAACGTTTTTAGGGTTTTAAGTGTTTTTATAGTTTTTTGTTTTCTAGACATGTTATGGGATTTTAGGGGTTTTAAGGTTTTTAAGAGTTTTATGTTTTTTAGGATGTTTTTAGGGTTTTTAGGGTTTTTTTTTCATTTTTAGGAATTTTTTGGCTTTTTAGGATTTTCGTGGTTTTTAGTGGTTTTCGTGGTTTTTATGATATTTTTGGGTTTTTTTGAGTTTTATGGATTTTTAGAGTTTTTTAATGTTTTAGGGGTTTTACAGGCTTTTAGAGTTTTTAGTGATTTTAGGGTTTTATGGGTTTTTTTGGTTTTTTGGGGTTTTTCAAGCTTTTTTTTTGTTTTTATGTTGTTAGTGATTTTTTTGATTTTTTAGGATTTTTATGCTTTTAGTGTTTTAAGGTTTCTTAGAGATTTTTAGGGTTCTAACAGTTTTTTAGGGTTTTTAGGGTTTTTTAGGTTTTTAGGGTCTTTTGCATTTTAGGGTTTTCTTGAGTTTTTAGGGTTTCTAAAGTTTTTAGAGTTTTTAAACATTTTTTTGAGGTTTTAGGGTTTTTTACAGTTTTTAATGGGGTTTTGGGGTTTTTATTAGTTTTTAGGATTTTTAATGTTTTAGGGGTTTTGATGGTTTTTAGGGGTTTTCCATGGTTTTTAGGTTTTTTTACGTTTTTAGGGATTTTTAAGGATTTTAAAGTTTTTTTTGGTTTTTAGGGTTTTTGGGGATTTTGAGGGTTTTAGGGTTCTTTTTGAGTTTTTAGGAATTTTTAAGGTTTTTTAACATTTTTAAAGTTTTATGGTTTTTAAGGGTTTTTAGAGTTTTTACTGGTTTTTTGGGTTTTTGGGTTTTTGGGTTTTTTTAAGGTTTTTAGCAATTTTTAGAGTTTTATGGGTTTTTATTGTTTTTAGAGATTTAGGGTTCTTATGGTCTTTTTGGGTTTTTAGGGTTTTATTTTGAGTTTTGTAGGCTTTTAAGGTTTTTAGAGTTTTTAACATATTAGGGGTTTAATGGTTTTTAGAGTTTTTTGTGGGTTTTAGTGTTTTGATGTGTTTTTATGGGTTTTTAAGGTTTTTAAGGGTTTTATGCTTTTCAGGGGTTTTTAGTGTTTTTAGGGTTTTTTACGTTTTCAGGTATTTATTGGGATTTTTTAGGATTTTTATGTTTTTTAGTATTTTTTAGGGTTTTTAGGGATTTTGAGGGGTTTTAGTGGTTTTTAGGGTTTTTAGGGATTTTATGGGTTTTCAGGGTTATTTTAGGTTTTTTGGGGTTTTTTTTGTTTTTTGAGTTTTTAGGGTTTTTATGGTTTTTAGGGGTTTTTAAGGTTTTTAGGGGTTTTATGGTTTTCAAGGGTTTTTAGGGTTTTTTACATTTGCAATGATTTTTAGAGATTTTTTAGGATTTTTAGGGTTTTAGGGTTTTCTAGGGGTTTTAAGGATTTTCAGGGTCTTAAAGATTTTTTAGGGTTTTTAGGGTTTTTAGTATTTTTTAGGGGATTTATGTCTTTTTAGGTTTTAGGGGTTTTTCAGAGTTTTTAGGGGTTTTAAATATTTTTAGACTTTTAAAGTTTTTAGGGGTTTTGATGGTTTTTTTTTGTTTTCAGTAGTTTTTAGTGTTTTTCTCGATTTTTAGGGTTTTATTGGTTTTTATGGTTTTCAAGGGTTTTTCAGGGTTTTTTCCGAGATATTTAGGTTATTTTACGGTTTTTAATGTTTTTAGGGTTTTTAGGGTTTTTATGGATTTCGAGGGTTTTTTAGTATTTTTCAGTGTTTTTAGGTTTTTTTAGGGTTTTTGGGTCTTTTGGGGGTTTTAGGTTTTTTTTTGAGTTTTTAGGGGTTTAAAGGTTTTTTAGAGTTTTTTAATGTTTATATGGGTTTTAATGGTTTTTAGAGATTTTAGTGGGTTTTTAGGGATTTTATGGGTTTTTAGGGTTTTTATTGTTTTCAGAGTTTTTCCAGGTTTTTTAGGGTTTTTTACATTTTCAATGATTTTTAGGGATTTTTAGGAGTGTTATGGTTTTTAGTGTTTTAGTGATTTTAAGGGGTTTTAGGGGTGTTCAAATTTTCTTAGGGTTTTAAAGGTTTTTCAGGGTATTTAGGGTCTTTTTGGGTTTTTTGGGGTTTTTAAAGTGTTTTGAGAGTTTTTAAAGCTTTTATGGGTTTTAAGTGTTTTTAGTTTTTATAGGTTTTTATTAGTTTTTAGGGTTTTTTAATGTTTTTAGAGGATATTATGGTTTTCAAGGTTTTTTACCTTTTCATGGTTTTTAGTGATTTTTAAGGATTTTTATCATATTTAGAGTTTTTTAGGGTTTTTTAGTTTTTTAGTGATTTTCTTGTTTTATGGGGGTTTTCAGGGTTTTAGGGTTTTTATGTTTTTAGATATTTTTAGGGATTTTTTGGTTTTTTATGGTTTTTCGGGTTTTTAGGGTATTTAAGGATTTTGAGGGGTTTAAGGTTTCTATTTTTTGGGGAGATTTTATGGGTTTTTTGGGTTTTTTAAGGCTTTTAATGTTTTATAGAGTTTTTTTAAGATTTCTTGGGGTTTACTGGTTTTTAGAGTTTTTAGTGGTTTTTTGTGGTTTTATGGTTTTTTAGGTTTTTTAATGTTTTTAGTGATTTTTTTTGTTTTCAGTGGGTTTTCAGGGTTTTTGGGGTTTTTGGGATTTTTATGCATTTTAGGGGTTTTTAGGTTTTTTAGTGATTTTGAGAGGTTTAGGGGTTTTCAGGGTTTTTCGTGTTTTTAGGGCTATTAGGGTCTTTTTTGGGTATTAGGGTTTTTTGAGGTTTTTAGGATGTTTAATTTTTTTTAATGTTTTAGGGGTTTAAAGGGTTTTTAGTGTTTTTAGGGGTTTTATGCGTTTTTTATGTTTTTTGGGGGTTTTAATTTTTAGAGATTTTTCAAGATTTTTAGGGTTTTCTACATTTTGAGGGATTTTTAGGGGATTTTTAGGTTTTTTATGATTTTTAGGGGGATTTTGTGGTTTTTTGGATTTTGAGGGGTTTTAGGGTTTTCATGGTTTTTAGGGGTTTATGGGTTTTCATGGTTTTTAGGGTCTATTTTTGTTTTTAGTTTTTTTTGAGTTTTTAGGGTTTTAATGGTTTTTTAGAGTTTTATAACCTTTTAAGGGGTTTAAGGGTTTTTAGAGTTTTGGTGGTTCTTTTGGGTTTTTATTGATTTTTATGGTTTTTAAAGATTTTTAGAGGTTTTATGCTTTTTAAGTGTTTTTGGGGTTTTTAGGGTTTTCAATATTATCGTGTTTTTTAAGGATTTTTTAGGATTTTTATGGTTTTCAGGGGTTTTAGGGATTTTGAGGGATTTTTGGGGCTTTTAGGGGTTTTAGGTGATTTTAGGGTCTTTTGAGGTTTTAAAGTTTCTTTTTGAGTTTTTAGGGGGTTTATAGTTTTTTAACATTGTTATGATTTTAAGGGTTTTTATAGTGTTTAGTGGGGTTTTAGGTTTTTTATGGGGTTTTATGGTTTTTAAGGTTTTAGGGGTTTTATGGTTTTTAAGGTTTTAGGGGTTTTATGGTTTTTAGGTATTTTTCAATAGTTTTAGGGTTTTTTATGTTTTCTAGGAATTTTAGGGATTTTTTAGGATCTTTATGGTTTTTGGGTTTTTGTGAGTTTTTAGGGTTTTTAGTGTTTTTGAGGGGGTTTAGGGTCTTTTTTGGTTTTAGGGTTTTTTGATTCTTTTAGGGTTTTTAATGTTTTTTAGATTTTCTTATCATTTTTAGGGGTTTAAAGATTTTGAGAGTTTTTAGTGGTTTTTAGTGTTTAACGAGGTTTTGGGTTTTTTTTAATTTTTTTGGGCTTTTATGGATTTCAGGGTTTTTTAAGGATTTATGATTTTTTATGTTTTTATGGATTTTTATGGTTTTTTTAGGTTTTTAGTGTTTTTAGGTTTTTATGGTTTTTATGTTTTTTAGGGATTTTCGTTGGGGTTAGGGTTTTTAGGGTATTTCTCAGTTTTAGTGGTTTTAGGGTCTTTTGGGATTTTTAGGGTTCTTTTTTATTTTTTATGATTTTTATGCTTTTTAGAGATTTTTAATGTTTTTAGGGGTTTTAAGTGTTTTTAGAGCTTTTAGTGGTTTTGGGGGGTTTTATTGGTTTTTAAGGTTTTTAGTGGTTTTTATGGTTTTATGGGGTTTATAAGGTTTTTAAGGTTTTTTGACGTTTTTAGATATTTTTATGGATTTTTTAGGATTTTTAAGATTTTTAGGGTTCTTAGGGATTTTGAGGGTTTTTAGGGTTTTTCGGAATTTTTTAAGGGTTTTATCGTTTTTTTTTAGTTTTATGGTCTTATCTGGTTTTTAGGTTTTTTTTTTGAATTTTTAGGGTTTTAAGGTTTTAGAGTTTTATAACATTTTTAGGGCTTTAAAGGTTTTATATTTTTAGTGGTTTTTGGATTTTTTTGGGTTTTAAGTGTTTTTTAAGTTTTTAGGGTTTTTTATGTTTTTCAAGAGTTTTTAGGGTTTTTTACGTTTCCAGGTATTTTTAGGGATTTTTAGGATTTTTATGGTTTTTATGGTTTTTAGGGATTTTGAGGGGTTTTAGTGTTTTTTGGGTTTTTATGGTTTTTAGGGGTTTTTAGTGTTTTAGGGTCATTTTGGGTTTTTAGGGGTTTTTTTTGAGTTTTTTAAGTTTTTAAATGTTTTTAGAGTTTTTTAGCCATTTTATGGGTTTTAAAGGTTTTTGGAGTTTTTGGTGGGTTTTTAGGGTTTTTAGGTGTCTTAGGGGTTTTTTTGGTTTTTAGGGGGTTTTCAGAGTTTTTTGGGATTTTTACATTTCAATGGATTTTTATGGATTTTTTTTGGATTTTTATGGTTTTTAGGGTTTTTAGCGATTTTGTGGTTTTTAGGGTTTTCAGAGTTTGTTGGGTTTTCAGAGTTTTTAGGGTCTTTTGGGGTTTTTAGGGTTTTTTGAGTTTTTAATGGGTTTTAGAGTTTTTTTTAAAAAAATAGGGGTTTTAAGTGTTTTTAAGGATTTTAAATGTTTTTAGGGGTTTTTAGGGGTTTTAGGGTTTTTAAGGGTTTTGGGGGTTTTTATGGTTTTTTGGGTTTTTTCCTGGTTTTTAGAGTTTTTACGTTTTCAAATATTAGTTTGGGATTTGTTAGGATTTTTTTGGTTTTTTGGGTTTTTTGGGTTTTTATGGTATTTAGGGATTTTGAGGGTTTTAAGTTTGTAGGGTTTTTTATGAGTTTTTAGGGCATTTAAGGTCTTTTTGGGTTTTTAGGGGTTTTATTGAGTTTTTTATGTTTTTATAGTTTTTTATCGTTTGAGGGATTTTAAGTGTTTTTAGAGTTTTTAGTAGTTTTTAAGGGTTTTATGGGTTTTTTATGGTTTTTAGGGGTTTTATGGTTTTAAGGGTCTTTTCAGGGTTTTTAGAGTTTTTTTACGTTTTTAGTGATTTTGAGGGATTTTTAAGGTTTTTATATCTTTTAGGGTTTTTTAGGGATTTTGAAGGTTTTAAGACATTTTAGTGTTTTTTAGGGTTTTTAGGGTTTTTAGGGTTTTAGGGTCTCTTTGGGTTTTAGGGTTTTTTTTTTAATTTTTAAGGGTTTTAATGTTTTTTAGAGTTTTTAAAGTTTTAGGGGTTTGGTGGGGGGTTCTTATATTTTTTAGTTTTTTTTTGGGTTTTTATGTGTTTTTCGTGTCTTTAGGGTTTTTAGGGATTTTTATGGTTTTGAGGAATTTTTCCAGGGATTTTAGGGTATTTTACGTTTTTAGGGATTCTCGGGGATTTTTTAGGAATTTTTTGGTTTTTAGGGTTTTTAGAGATTTTTAGGGTTTCTAGGGGTTTTTTAGTTTTTTAGGTGTTCAAATAATTTTTAGTGTTATTTAACATTTTTAGGGATTTTAAGGGTTTTTATAGTTTTTAGTGGTTTTTTCTGGTTTTTATGAGTTTTTTGGGTTTTTAAAGGTTTTTTTTGGGTTTTTTTGTTTTAAGGCGTTTTTTAGGGGTTTTTTGGGATTTTTACATTTTCATGGATTTTTTAGGATTTTTTAGTTTTTTATGGTTTTTAAGTTTTCTAGGGATTTATAGGGTTTTTAGAGTTTTTAGTGCATTTTTCTTGTTTTTATGGGTTTTTTGGGTTTTTAAAGGTTTTTTGGGTTTTTTGGTTTTAAGGGGGTTTTTTTGGGATTTTTACATTTTCAGGGATTTTTTAGTTTTTTTAGGGTTTTTAGGTTTTTTACGAATTTTGAGGGGTTTTAGGGTTTTCATGATTTTTAGGGTCTTTATGGGTTTTCAGCGTTTTTAGGGTCTTTTAGGAATTTTAGGGCTTTTTGAGTTTTTTTGGTGTTTTCATGTTTTTTGAGTTTTTATCATTTTTAGGGGTTTAATGGGTTTTTAGGGTTTTAAGGGTTTTTTGTGGTTTTTAAGGTTTTTAGTTGTTTTCTGGTTTTTAGGGGTTTATCAAGGTTTTTATGGTTTTTATGTTTTTTATGTTTTTTAGGGTTTTTAGAGATTTTGAGGGGTTTGGGGGGTTTGGGGGTAGGGTTTTAGGGGTTTTAAGGGTATTTAAGTTTTTTTTGGGATTTTTTGAGTTATTTAGGGTTTTAAGGTTTTTAGTGTTTTTTAATGTTTATTTTTGTTTTAAGGGTTTAAAGAATTTTTAGTTGTTTTTAGGAGTTTTCTGATTTTTATGTTTTTAATGGTTTTTAGGGGTTTTATAGTTTTTCAGCGGTTTTTTTGTTTTTTATTGTTTTTTACATTTTCAGGGAAATTTTGGGCTTTGTTAAGATATATTTTTTTAGGTTTTTAGGGATTTAAAGAGTCTTCAGGGTATTTAGGGTCTTTTGGGTTTTTTAGGGTTTTTAGGGATTTTTAGGGTTTTAGGGTATTTTTAGGTATTTTTTGTTTTTTTTTGAGTTTTTTATATTTTTTAAGGTTTTTTAGAGTTTTTTACAATTTAGGGGTTTTAAGGGTTTTTAGAGTTTTTTTGTGGATTTTAGGGTTTTTATGGTGTTTTGGGGTGTTTATGGTTTTAGGGGTTTTTAAGGTTTTCATGGATTTTTCTGGGTTATTAGGGCTCTTTACGCTTTCATGGATTTTTTAGGGATTTTTAGGATTTTTATGGTTTATAAGTATTTTTTGTGTTTTAATGGATTTTGAGGGCTTTTAGGGTTTTCTTTTAGTTTTTTAGGGTTTTAATGGTTTTTTAGAGTTTTTAACATTTTTTGGGGTGTTAAGGATTTTTAATGATTTTTTAGGTTTTTGAAGGGTTTTAGGGTTTTTAAAGTTTTTAGAGGTTTTTATGGTTATAAGGGTTTTTTAGGGGTTTTCAGGTTTTTTATGTTTTTTGGGATTTTTTGTGATTATTTAGGATTTTTATGGTTTTTATGGTTTTTAGGGTTTTTTGGGATTTTTGAGGGTTTTAGGGCTTTTAGGGATTTTTCAAGGTTTTTAGGGTCTTTTTTGTGTTTAGGTTTTTTTTTTAGTTTTTTACGATTTATAAGGTTTTTTATAGTTTATCAACTTTTTTAGGGTTTAAAGGGTTTTTAGAGTTTTTAGTGGTTTTTGGGTTTTATATGTTTAAAAGGTTTTTAGAGGTTTATGGTTCTCAGGGTGTTTAGGTTTTTTTACTTTTCACAAATTTTTAAGTATTTTTTAGGAATTTTGTGGTTTTTAGGGTTTTTTAGGAATTTTGAGGGTTTGTTGTGTTTTCATGGATTATTAGGGTTATTATTATTATTTTTTAGGGGGTCTGAGGTTTTGTTTGAATTTTTAACGTCTTTAGGGATTTTAAAGGTTTTTATAGTTTATAGTGGTTTTGGGTTTTTAAGGTTTTTTTGGGTTTTTTAGTTTGTTAAGGGTTTTTATGGTTTTCATGTGTTTTTAGGGGTTTGGGGGTCATTTATATTTTCTAGGATTTTTAGGGATTTTTTAAGATTTTAATGGTTCTAGGTTTTTTTGGGATTTTGAGGATTCTTAGGGGGTTTTAAGGGGTTTTCATTAGGTTTTAGGGCTTTTAGGGTTTTAAAAGGTTTTTAGGGTCTTTTGGGTTTTAGGGTTTTTTGAGTTCTTGGGGTTTAAAGGTTTTTAGAGTATTTTAACGTTTTTGGGGGTTTAAGGGGTATTAGATTTTTAGTTGGTTTTTTAGGTTTTATGTGTTTTTATGGTTTTTAAGCTATTTTGGGGTTTTTATGGTTTTTAGGGGTTTTTTCAAGATTTTTTTACAGTTTTTATGTTTTCAGGGATTTTTAGGGCTTTTTTTAGGTTTCTTTGTTTTTAGGGTTTTTTAGCATTTTAGATATTTTGAGGGATTTAGGGGTTTTTAGAGTTTTTTAGGGTTTTTAGGTTTTTTCTTGGTTTTTATGGTCTTTTGTGCTTTTACTTTTATTTGACTTTTTTAGGGTTTTTAAGGTTTTTTTATCATTTTTAACTTTTTTAGGGGTTTAATGGATTTTAGATTTTTAGTTTTTTAGGTTTTTATGAGTTTTTTATGGTTTTGAGGGGTTTTTTAAGGTTTTTTAAATTTTCAAGGATTTTTAGTGCACTTTAGGATTTTATGGTTTTTAGGGTATTTTATGTTTTTAGGAATTTATGGGGTTTTGGGGTGCTTTTGGGTTTTCAGGGCTTTTTCTTGAGATTTGTGGGGTTTTTATGGGGTTTTAGAGTTTTTTTTACCATTTTTAGGTGGTTTAAGGGTTTTAGAGTTTTCAGTGGTTTTTTGAGTTTTTATGGGGTTTTAGGATTTTTAGGTTTTTAATATTTTTATGTTTTTCATGAGTTTTTCAGGGTTTTTAGGGTTTTTTATGTTTTTAGGGATTTTTTGTATTTTTTAGGTTTTGTAGGATTTTTATTGGTTATAGGGATTTTTAAGGTTTTTAGGGATTTTGAAGGTTTATGAGTTTTTTATAAATTTTAGGGGTTTAAAGGGTTATGAGAGTTTTTAGTGGGCTTTTAGAGTTTTGATCGGTTTTTAGGGATTTTTATAATTAACTGGGGTTTTCAGGGTTTTTTTGGTTTTTTTACATTTTCAGGGATTTTTAGGGTTTTTTAGGTTTTTTATGATTTTTATGGTTTTAAGGGTTTTTAGGGATTTTTAGAGTTTTTAGGGGTAATATAGGTTTTTTATGTTTTTAAGGTTTTTAAGGTTTTTTCAAGCTTTTACAGTCTTTTTTGGTTATTAGGGTTTTGCATGAGTTTTTAGTGGTTTTAGGGTTTTTTATATTTCTTAAATGTTTTTAGGGGTTTAAATGGTTTTTAGAGTTTTTAATGGGTTTTCGGGTTTTTATGGGTTTTTAGGGTTTTTTAGGGATTTTCCAATTTTTATAGGTTTTTAGGGTTTCAGGTGTTTTTCTGTGTTTTTTAGGGTATTTTACATTTTAAGTGATTTTTGTGATTTTTTTGGGTTTTTATTATTTTAGTGGTTTTATGGTTTTTTGGGGATTTTGAGAGATTTTAGGGGTTTTTATTGTTTTTAGGGTTTTTAGGGTCTTTTTGGGTCTTTTTGGGTTTTAGTGATTTTTTTTTTGTTTTTTAGGGTTTTTAGGGTTTTAGGGTTTTTGAACATTTTTATGGGTTTTAAGGGTTTTTAAAGTTTTTTGTGGGTTTTTAGAGTTTTTTTGGGTTTAAAGGTACAATTTTTTTACATGTTTTTAAGTTTTTCAGGGGGGGGGGGTTTAGTGGTTTTTAATGCTTTCAGGGATTTTTAAGGATTTTTATGGTCTTTATGGTTTTAGGGTTTTATTGATTTTGAGGGGTTTAGGGGTTTTCAGGGTTTTTAGGGGTTTTGTGGTTTTTTGGGGGGTTTATGGTTTTTTTTATTTTTTTCAGGATTTTAAAGTTTCTTATAGGTTTTTAATATTTTTTTTGGTTTTAAGGGTTTTTAGAGTTATTTGTGGTTTTTAGGGTTTTATGGTTTTTATGGTTTTTTAAGATTTTTAGGGGTTTTGTGGTTTTCATAGGGTTTTCAGTGTTTTTTGGGATTTTTATGTTTCCATGGATTTTTGGGGATTTTTGGGGATTTTTTATGATTTTTATGGTTTTTAGTGTTTTGGGGGGTTTTTAGGGATTTTGACTATTTTTAGGGGTTTTGGGGTTTTTAGGATTTTTAGGGTTTTTAGGGTCTTTTCGAGTTTTTAGGGTTTTTTGAATTTTTTAGGGATTTTAAGGGTTTGTATAATTTTTTAACATTTTTTGGGGTTTTAAGGGGCTTTAGAGTTTTAGTTGGGTTTTAGGATTGTTCTGGGTTTTTAGGGTTTTTTATGGTTTTGGGGGGTTTTATGGTTTTCAGGGGTTTTTTAAGGGTTTTTAGGGTTTCTTACATTTTCAGGGATTTTTAGGACTTTTTTAGGATTTCTATGGTTTTTAGGGGTTTTTAGGGTTTTTATGGATTTTGAGGGGGTTTAGGGGTTCTCAGGGTTTTTAGGGTTTTAAGGGTTTTTCATGGTATTTTGGGTATTTTGGGTTTTAAGTTTTTTTTGAGTTTTTAAGAGTTTTTAAGGATTTTTTTGAGTTTTTTAATGTTTTTTAAGGTTTTAGTGTTTTTAGACTTTTTAGTGGTTTTTAGGGTTTTTATGGGTTTTTACAGTTTTTTGAGGTTTTCTGATTTTCATGGGTTTTTTACGTTTTCTAGGATTTTATGGATTCTTTTGATTTTTAGGATATTTTAGGGTTTTTTTGGGAGTTTGAGGGGTTTTCAAGGTTTCTTAGGGTTTTTAGGGGTTTTAAGGGTATTCAGGGTCTTTTTGGGGTTTTCGGGTTTTTTTTTGTGTTTTTAGGGGCTTTAAAGTTCTTTAATATTTTTTAATGTATTTAGGATTTTAGAGGGGTTTAATGTTTTTAGCGGTTTTTATTGGTTTTAGGTTTTTTAGGGTTTTTAGTGTTTTTTAAGGTTTTTACTGAGTTTTATGGTTTTCTGGGATTTTCTGGGTTTTTAGGGTTTTTCATGTTTTTAGAGATTTTTATGGATTTTTCAGGATTTTTATTGGTTTTTGGGTTTTTGGTATTTTGAGGGTTTTAGGGGTTTTTAGGGGTATTTTATGATTTTTTAGGGTTTTTAGGATCATTTTGGGTTTATAGGGTTTTTCCAATTTTTTTAGGGGTATTAAAGTTTTTTAGAGTTTTTTAACATTTTTAGGGGGTTGGAGGGTTTTTAGAGTTTTTAGTGATTTTAGTGTTTTTATCAATTTTTAGGGTTTTATGGTTTTTAGAGATTTTATGGTTTTTAGGGGGTTTTCAGGGTTTTTATGTTTTCATGGATTTTTAGGGGTTTTACGTTTTTATGATTTTTAGGGCTTTCAGGGATTTTGGCGAGTTTTAGGGTCTTTAAGGTTTTTTATGTGTTGTAGGGTATTTCAGGGTTCTTAGAGTCTTTTTGATGAGGATCATGACACACATGGGCATCACGGGGTTGGAGGTGGACTTGATGAGGATGGCGGAATGCACACAAGTGGACAAGACCCATTGCGGGAATCGGAGGGCCAATGACAAGGGAGCGGACCAAGAGAATGAAGGAGGCCTTAAATGGGTTAATCATGGAATTCCATGAGGAGGCCCAACACCCTTGCTTGGGGGAAGCATTCGGGCCTATAATTACATTAATTAAGGCCCAAACATGCTTTTAAAAATCCAACCCAAGTGGTGCTACGAATTTTCAAGCCCACCCCACCATGGAATCTTCAAAGTCAAAAGGTGGTGGACTACTTGTCTTTACTTTTCCAAAAGGGTGTGATACTTGTCTCCTAAAGTCATGGGCAAGTTCCAAAGTTTTCAAAGTCATCATTTAGGCTTTTTGACTTATGGAAACTAGGAATTAGACTATTGTAAAGATCCACCCAATGTATGATTCGAATTTCATGTTTCTTTGGCTATAAATAGCCACCCCCTTGTACTCTTTGGACATCATGAATGAAAGTAATGTTATTATGGTGAGTTTTGTTTGCAACCTTTGTGTTCTTGCTTAATTCTTGAATTATCAAAGGATTGGTCATCCTTTGTGGCGTCTTGTGGCTAGAGTTCTTAGAGACAAGTTCTCTTTGGGTTCTACCTTGACCATTTCTCCCTTCCTTCTCATTCTCACTATCCACACACCACATTCACTTGTTTTCTTACGACAATCTGGGTGCTCAATGCGTGAAAATTATACAAGGTTCCTAGGACACTTCTTAGAGGGTCTTGGATCACGTATCATTTGGTATCAGAGGCCATTTGCAAGAAATCAGGTTTCTTCTTTCTTATCCTTTCTTCCATTTTCATTTCTCTTCAAATCGGGCCAAAATCAATTCTGGTCCATTTTATTCTTCACCTACGGACATCATTACTTCGTCTTTCTGGACGTACAGTATACCATTATTTTAGTTGAGAAGCTCATCTTTCTTTTCTATTTGGAATCATCGAAATCCAAGCTATAAATCGAGAGATACATCTGGTTCAAATTTTGCGAAAAAAATCTGCAATTTTAAAACCACGCAAATCTCATGTTGATTCCATTTGATGTTATAAGTTATTGCTTCTCCTACATTTAAATATTAAAAAATTCATCTTGTTGCTGCTGCATCTACAAAAATAAGGAGCCAAAAAAAATCAAAAAAAAAAATTAAAGGCTCAAAAAAAATTTGCAACATTTTGAATTCTACGTCCCATTTTCATTCTTATTCTTCCATTTTATTCCTCTTCCCAAATTCTTCATCTTGAATCCAATTTGAATTTCATCTTTGAATTCTAGTTTGGCATTGCCACATTTCAAAGATCCTTTCGATTGTTTGAAATTGGGTAAGAACGCTATAGGAAGCAAGTTGAGTGGTAAAAGGCAAAAGTGTTACATTTTGATAAAAGCCAAAATTGAGTGAAACACGAGCGAACATATTATTTTTGAGTGTAAACACTTGAGGGAGTGTGTGAGGTCCATTTTCCTTTCTCTTAATTTTTTTACAAGATCCCTAAATTGCGGAGTCAAGTAATACCAATGAAGCGGACATTAAGATGTTCATGAGGGTTGTACAAGAACAATTCCAAAGGTTGAATGTGAGGATGGATGAACTTCAATCCCCTTCCAATTCTAGAGCACCACCAAGGAGGCGGGTTGTTGAAGAAGAGGAGGAGTTGTCCGATTTTCACGAGTCACCAATTCGGAGAAATCAACCACCATAGAGGCAAGCCAACGTTCTTGGAGGAGTAAAGTTGAGGATCCCTTCATTCCAAGGTAAGAATGATCCTGAAACTTACTTAGAATGGGAAAGAAAGGTCGAACATGTTTTTGGTTGTCAAACCTATTCTGAGGAAAACAAAGTGAAGTTTGTGGCCGTGGAGTTCACCGATTATGCTAGTATTTGGTGGGGCCAACTACAAGTGAGTCGATGGAGAAGTGGAGAAAGACCCATCCACACTTGGGAGGAGATGAAAGTTGTAATGCGTAAGAGGTTCATTTCTAGCCACTATTATCATGATTTATTCCTCAAGTTGCAGGGTTTGAAACAAGGGGCCATGAGTGTTGAGGAGTATCACAAAGAGATGGAGATCATCATGATTCGAGCGAATATTGATGAGGAGCGAGAGGCCACCATGGCGAGGTTTGTGAACGGCCTCAACCATGACATTCAGGACATAGTGGACATGCACCACTACTTGGACATGGAGGATCTACTTCACATGGCTACCAAAGCGGAGAGGCAAGTAAAGGGAAGAAGGATGTGCCCTACATCTTATGGTAAGGATTCCAAACCACAAGAGCATGTAAGGGAACACAAAACTGATTCAAAGGAGTTGCCCAAACCAAAACCATTCTTCCCGGAATCCAAAGGTAAAATGGAGGGTAAGGTTGTTTCCAAATCACGAAATATCAAATGTTTTAAATGTCAAGGATTTGGACATATTGCTTCACAATGCCCAAACAAGAGAACCATGATTATTTTGGATGATGGATATGTTCTTAGTGATAGCTCAAGCGAAGATGAAATGCCATCACTTGAGGATGATTCGGAGGTGGAAGTGGAAAGCCCCGTACATGGAGAAATGCTTGTGGAAAGGCATGATTTGAGTGCTCAACCCGAAGGAGAACATGATCAAGAGCAAAGGGAGCACATTTTTCATACTAGATGCCTCGTCAAAGATAAGGTATGTACTATGATTATTGATGAGGTTAGTTGTACAAACGTAGCAAGTGGTTTGATGGTTGATAAATTGGGATTGGCTATGACTAGACATCATAGGCCTTATAGATTGCAATGGTTAAATAATAGTGGGGATGTCAAAGTGACTAAGCAAGCACAAGTTCCATTTTCTATTGGGAAGTATGAAGACAAGGTGATGTGTGATGTTGTTCCAATGCATGCTAGTCATATTTTGTTGGGAAGACCTTGGCAATTTGATAGGAGGGTCACACATGATGGATACACCAACTGCTATTCCTTTGAGTACAACGGGAGGACAGTTATTCTTACACCATTGAGGCCTTTGCAAGCTTATAAAGACCAAGTGGGGATTGAGCGAGATTGTGAGAAGAGAGAAAAGGAAAAGAGAGAAAAAATAGAGAGAATGGGAAGAGTGGAAAAATCAAGAGTGAAAAAGGAGTGTTGAGTGAAAGCAAAAAAAAAGAGGGAAATAAAAGAGTTGAACACAAGAGTGAAAATAAGAGTGAAAACAAGAGTGTTGAGGGAAAAGTGAGCTTATTTGCAAGAAAAAGAGAGATAGAGAGAGCTTTAGAGGGGGAGGAAACTCTTGTGATTCTATGCAAGGGAGAATGTTTTACCACTAACTCTCCTAACCTTTCAATGCATTCTAGTGTTATGTCTCTTTTTTCAGGACTTTGGTGATGTGTTCCCAGAGGAAATTCTCGATAGCTTACCTCCCTTGCGGGGTATTGAGCACCACATCAACTTCCTCCCCAGAGCAACGCTTCCAAATCGACCGGATTATCGGGCTAACCTGGAGGTGACTCGAGAAATCCAACGACAAGTGGAAGAATTGCTAAGGGATTTGTTCGAGATAGCTTGAGTCCATGTGCGGTACCGGTAATCCTTGTCCCAAAAAAAGATGGTAAGTGGAGAATGTGTGTTGATTGTCAAGCTATCAACAAAATCATGGTAAATTATCGCTATCCCATACCTCATTTGGATGATATGCTTGATGAACTCCTAAGGAGTGGATACCATCAAATTAGAATGAAAGAGGGAGATGAATGGAAAACCACATTTAAAAATAAGTTTGGATTGTATGAATGGCTAGTTATGCCTTTTGGACTAACTAACGCCCCTAGTGAGAAGCTTAATGGGGCTGTATTGAGCTACTCCACCTATGACAAGGAATTGTATGCTCTCAAAAGAACTTTAGAAAATTGGAAACATTACTTGTGGCCAAGGGAATTTGTGATTCATTCGGATCATGAAAGCCTAAAATTTCTTAAGTCACAATGAAAGTTGAATAGGCGACATGCAAGATGGCTTGAATTCATTGAAAAATTTCCTTGCATCATTAAGCACAAACAAGGAAAACAAAATGTTGTCGCTGATGCTTTGTCTAGGAAATATTCTCTTATTACTTCAATTCATGCTAAAATACTTGGTTTTGAAATGTTGAAAAGCATGTATGAGAATGATGTGGATTTTTATGAAATTTGGAAGTTGTGTGAAAAACATGGCAAAAGTGATTTTTACAAACATGATGGATTTCTTTTTCGGAAAAATAAATTGTGTGTTCCATCTTGTTCTATGCGTGAATTGCTTGTTAGAGAAACTCATGGTGGTGGATTAATGGGGCATTTTGGGGTTGAGAAAACTTTTTCCGTATTGAGTGAACATTTTTATTGGCCTCACATGCATAGGGATGTGGTTAGTGTTTGTGGAAATTGTAATGTGTGTAAACATGCAAAGTCGAGAGTGCTTCCACATGGATTATACACCCCTTTGCCCGTCGCTTCTCATCCTTGGGTTGACATTTCAATGGATTTTGTGCTCAGCTTACCAAGATCACAATCAGGAAAGGATAACATCTTTGTGGTGGTAGACAGGTTTAGTAAAATGGCCCATTTTATTGCTTGTTCTAAAACCAATGATGCAACTCATATCGCTGATTTGTTTTTCAGGGAAATTTTTAGGTTGCATGGCTTACCCAAGAGCATTGTGAGTGATAGGGATGTCAAATTCCTTAGTCACTTCTGGAGGACATTGTGGAACAAACTTGGAACCAAACTTTTGTTCTCTACCACTGCACACCCACAAACAGATGGTCAAACGGAGGTGGTCAATAGGACACTTTCCACATTGTTATGTTCCATCCTTAGAAAAAATTTGAAACATTGGGAAAGATGCCTGCCTCACATTGAGTTTTCTTATAATCGAGTGGTTCACTCCACTACTAATGCTTCACCGTTTGAAGTTGTGTATGGTTTTAACCCATTAACTCCACTCGGTATTTTACCTTTGCCTACTAATCAATTTTCTAATCTTGAAGGTGAAAAGAAGGAAAAGTTTGTGCAGGAGTTCTATGCAAAGGTAAAGGCCAACATTGAGCGGAAGAATGAACGAGTAGCGAAGCACGCTGAAAAATGTCGGTGAAGATTGGTGTTTCAACCTGGAGATTGGGTGTGGGTACACTTGAGGAAGGAGAGGTTCCCAGAGAAAAGAAAATCAAAACTTCATCCACGAGGAGATGGTCCTTTGCAAGTCTTAGAGAAGATCAATGATAATGCCTACAAGATTGAGTTACCCGACAGGTATGGAAATGTTAGTGCCACCTTTAATGTTGTTGATCTTTCTCCCTTTGAATTTTCAGATTCGAGGACGAATGATTTTGAAGAGGGAGGAGATGATGAAGATCATGACACACATGGGCATCACAGGGTTGGAGGGGGACTTGATGAGGAGGGCAGAATGAACACAAGTGGACAAGACCCATTGCGGGAATCGGAGGCCCAATAATAAGGGAGAGGACCAAGAGAATGAAGGAGGCCTTTGGGTTAATCATGAAATTCCATGAGGAGGCCCAACACCCTTGCTTGGGGGAAGCATCCGGGCCTATAATTACATTAATTAAGGCCCAAACATGCTTTTAAAAATCCAACCCAAGTGGTGCTACGAATTTTCAAGCCCCCCCCCCCACCATGGAATCTTCAAAGTCAAAAGGTGGTGGGCTACTTGTCTTTACTTTTCCAAAAGGGTGTGCTACTTGTCTCCAAAAGTCATGGGCAAGTGCCAAAGTTGTCAAAGTCAGCATTTAGTCTTTTTGACTTATGGAAACTAGGCATTAGACTATTGTAAAGAGCCACCCAATGTGTGATTCGAATTTCAAGTTTCTTTGGATATAAATAGCCACCCCCTTATACTCTTTGGACATCATGAATGAAAGTAATGTTATTATGGTGAGTTTTTCTTGCAACCATTGTGTTCTTGCTTAATTCTTGACTTATCAAAGGATTGGTCATCCTTTGTAGCGTCTTGTGGCTAGAGTTCTTAGAGACAAGTTCTCTTTGGGTTCTACCTTGACCATTTCCCCCTTCCTTCTCATCTTCACTATCCGCACACCACATTCACTTGTTTTCTTGCTGCGATCTGGGTGCTCAACACGCGAACATTATACAAGGTTCCTAGGACACTTCCTAGCGGGTCTTGCATCGCGTATCACTTTTTTTTTTTTTTTGTTTTTTTTCAATTTTTTAGGGTTTTAAAGATTTTTTGTAGTTTTTTTTACATTTTCATGATTTTTATGGTTTTTAGGGGTTTTATGGGGTTTTAAAGGTTTTTACATGTTTTTATAGTTTTAAGGGGTTTTTAGGGTTTTTTACATTGGCTAGGATTTTTAAAGATTTTCGGGATTTTTATAGTGTTTAGGGTTTTTAGGGATTTTGTGTGGTTTTAGTGTTTTTAGGGGTTTTTTGGGTTTTTTTGGTTCTTCCAGGGTTTTTAGGGCCTTTTGGGTTTTAAGGGTTTTTTTGAGTTTTTTTGGTGTTTAGTTTGTTTAGATTTTTTTAATGTTTTAAGGGTTTTAAAGGATTTTTAGAGTTTTTATTGGTTTTTAGGGGGGTTTTACTGATTTTAGGGTATTTAAGGGTTTTAGGGGTTTTATGGGGTTTTCAGGGTTTTTAGGACTTTTTACATTTTATTGGATTTTTAGGGATTTTTTTAGGAATTTTATGGTTTTTAGGGGTTTTTTAGTGTTTTTAGGGATTTTGAGGGTTTAAGGTTTTTTTAGGGTTTTATGGGTTTTTAGGGTTTTTGGGTTTTTGGGGGCTTTGGGTTTTTTTTGAGTTTTTAGTGTTTTAAATGTTTTTTTGAGTGTTTAACGGTTTTAGGAGTTTTAAGTGTATTTAAAAGGTTTAAATCAGTTTTAAGGGGTTTTATGGGTTTTTAGGGTTTTTATGGTTTTTAGGGGTTTTATAGTTTTCAAGGGTGTTTAGGGTTCTTGGTTTTTTACATTTTTAGGGGTTTTTAGGGGTTTTTTTAGATTTTTATGATTTATACTATTTTTTAGGGTTTTAGATATTTTGAGGGTTTTTATGGGCTTTCATTTTTTTTATTGTTTTTAGGGTTATTTATGGGTTTTACGATAGTTTTGGAGTTTTAGGGGTTTTTTTGAATTTTTTGGGGTTTTAAGGGGTTTTAGAGTTTTTTAACTTTTTTAGGGGTTTTAAGGGTTTTCAGAGTTTTTAGTGGATTTTTATGTTTTTTATGGGTTTTTAATATTTTTATGGTTTTTAGGTGTTTTTATAGTTTTCAGGGATTTTTCAGGGTTTTTGCGGTTTTTACATTTTTCTGGATTTTTAGGGGTTTTTAGGATTTCTATGTTTTTAGGGTTTTAAGTTTTTTGACATGTTTTAGGGGTTTTCAGGTTTTTAGGGTATTTTTGGGAATTTCATATCTTTTTTGGGATTTTCATGGTTGTTAAGGTTTTTTAGATTTTTTAAACATTTTTAGAGGTTTGAAGGGTTTTTAGAGTTTTTAGTGGTTTTGAGTGTTTTTATGAGTTTTATGGTTTTTAAGGTTTTTAGGGGGCTTTTATATTTTTCAGGGGTTTTAGGGTTTTTTTTTACATTTTTAGGGATTTTTTAAAAAAATTATGTTGTTATGGTTTTCAGGGATTTGGGGGATTTTGAGGGTTTTAGGGGTTTTTAGGGTTTTTAGGGTATTTCAAGGTTTTTAGGGACTTTTGGGGTTTTATAGTTTTTGTGAGTTTTTTTTGCTTTAATGTTTTTTTAGCACTTTATGGTTTTTAGGGGTTTTTATGTGTTTTAAGGGTTTGTAGTGTTTTTAGGGGTTTTTACGTTTTTAGGGAGTTTTAGGGATTTTTTAGGATTTTTATGGTTTTTAGGGGTTTTTATGGTTTTTAGGGATTTTGAGTGTTTTTAGGGGTTTCAAGGGTTCTTAGGGTTTTTTTGGGCTTTAGGGTCTTTTGGGGTTGTTAGGGTTGTTTTTGTATTTTTAGGGTTTTTAATCGTTTTTAGAGTTTTTAAATATTTTTAGGGGTATTATGGGTTTTTAGAATTTTATGTAGTATGTATGGTTTTTATGGGTTTTCAAGGTTTTTAAGGGTTTTTATGGTTTTCAGGGTTTTTTTAGAGTTCTTAGGGTTTTTTTCATTTTTTGGGATTTTTAGGGATTTTTAGGATTCTTATAGTTTTTAGGGTTTTTAGGTATTTTGTGGGTTTTTCAGGATTTTCAGGATTTTTAAGTTTTTAGATTCTTTTGGGGTTTTTAGGTTTTTTTTTTGATTTTTTTGGGTTGTTAATGGTTTTTTGAGTTTTTTTAACAATTTTAGGTGTTTAAAGGGTTTTTAGAGTTTTTGGTCATTTAGTATGGTTTTTATGGGATTCTAGAGGTTTTAAGGTTTTTTTTGGGGTTTATATGGTTTTCAAGGGTTTTCCAAGGTTTGTAGGGTTTTCTAAATTTTCAGGGATTTTTAGGATTTTTTTAATATTTTTATGGTTTTTATGGTTTTTTGGGGTTTCAGGGATTTTGAGGGGTTTTTTGGAGTTTTCTTGGGTTTTCAGGAGTTTTAAGGTCTTTTTGGATATTTATGTTTTTTTAGTTTATTAGGGTTTTTAAGGTTTTAGAGTTTTTTAATGTTTTTTGTAGTTTTAATGGTTTTAAATAAATTTAGTAGTTTACATCATTTTTTGGGTTTCTATGGTTTTTACGGTTTTTAGGTGTTTTTATTATTTTTCGGGGGTTTTCAAGGTTTTAGGGTTTTTTATGTTTTCAAGTGTTTTTAGGGATTTTTTAGGTTTTTTATGGTTTTTTGGGTTTTAAGGGATGGGTTTTAGGGTTTTCATTATATTTAGGGTCTTTTTTGGATTTCTAGGGATTTTTTGAGTTTTTTTAGGTTTTAATTTTTTTTAGATTTTTTAAAATTTTTAGGGGCTTAAAAGGTTTTTAGAATTTTTAGTGGTTTTTAGGGTTTTTAGGGGTTTTTAAGTTTTTTAGGGGTTTTCATGTTTTTAAGGTGTTTTTAGGGTATTTAAGGTTTTTTATGTTTTTATGGACTTTTATTGAATTTTTAGGATCTTTATGGTTTTTTGGGTTTTTATGGTTGTTATGAATTTTGTGGGGTTTTATGGATTTTTATTGTTATTTAGGGTTTTTTGAGTTTATAGGGTTTTATGGGTTTTAGAGTTTTTTAACTTTTTCATGGGTTTTAAGGGTTTTAAGAGCCTTTAGTGGGGTTTTAGTGTTTTTATGGGGTATTATGGATTTTAGGTTTTTAGGGGTTTTTATGGTTTTTAGGGTTCTTTTTGGTTTTAGGGTTTTTTATGTTTCTAGGATTTTTAGCCCCCTTTTAGGATTTTTATGGGTTTTAGGGTTGTTAGGGATTTTGAAGGGTTTTAGGGTTTATCAGGGTGTTTTAAAGGTTTTAGGGATTTTCAGGGCTTTTACATCTTTTTAGGGATTTAGTTTTTTTTTTATTTTTTAGGGTTTTAATGGTTTTTTATAGTTTTTAACATTTTTAGGGGTCTATGGGTGTTTATAGGTTTTAGCGGTTTAATATAGTTTTTATGGGTTTTTAGGATTTTTTAATATTTTTGGGGGTTTTTATGGTTTTCGGTGGGTTTTAAGGGTTTTTAGGGGTTTTACATTTTCAGGGATTTGTAGTGTTTTTTAGGATTTTTATGGTTTTTGGGGATTTTTAGGGTTTTTAGAGATTTTGAGGGTTTTTACGGGTGTTTAGTGGTTTTTATTGTTTTTTAGTGATTTTAGGTTTTTTTCAGGGTTTTTAGTTTTGTGGATTTTGATGGTTTTTTTAGTTTTTTTAGTTTTTTTAGTTTTTTAGAGTTTTTAATTTTTTTAGGGAATTTACAAGAATTTAGATTTTTTAGTGTTTTTAGGGGTTTTATGGTGTTTTATGCTTTTTTACTTTTTCATGGGGTTTTCAGGGTTTTTAAGGTTTTTTATGTTTTTAGGGATTTTTAGGGATTTTTAAGATTTTTATAGTTTTTAGGGTTTTAGGTCATTTTTCGGGTTTTTAGATGTTTTCATTATTTTTTAGGGGTTTTTGGGTTTTTATGGGTTTTAGTGTCTTTTTTGGTTTTTAGAGGTTTTTTTTGAGTTTTTTAAGGTTTTTAAATTTTTTATAGTTTTTTTTATGTTTTATGGGGTTTTAAAGGTTTTTAAAGTTTTATTGGGTTTTTAGGTTTTTCTAGGTTTTTAGGATATTTTATGGTTTTTATGGTTTTCTAGGGTTTTCTGGGTTTTTAGGGTTCTTATGTTTTTAGGGATTTTTAGGGATTTTTAAGGATTTTTATGGTTTTTAGTGTTTTGAAGGGTTTTAGGGATTTTGAGGGTTTTTATGATTTTTCATGCTTTTTAGGGTTTTTAGAGTTCTTATTTTGTTTTTTTGGTTTTAGGGTTTTTTGAGTTTTTAGGGGTTTTAAGGTTTTTTAGAGTTTTTTAATGTTTTTGGGGGTTTAAAGGAGTTTTAGGGTTTTTAGTGGTTGTTAGGGATTTTATGGGATTTTAGGGTTTTTAATGTTTTTAGGGGTTTTATGGTTTTAGGGTTTTTTATGTTTTCATGGATTTTTCAGGCTTTTTTAAGTTTTAATTTTTGTAGGTTTTTATGGATTTTGAGGGTTTCGAAGTGTTTTAGGGTTTTTAGGGGTTTTCAGGGTTTTTATGGTCTTTTTGTGTTTTTAGAGGTTTTTATGTTTTTTAGGGTTTTTAATGTTTTGTAGTGTTTTTAACAATTTTAGTGGTTTTAAGGGTTTTTAGAGTTTTTAGTAGGTATTTAGGGTTTTTATGGCTTTTTAGGATTTTTTAAGGTTTTTAGCAGTTTTTATGGTTTTTAGGGTTTTTTCGGGTTTTTATGTTTTCAAGGAATTTAGGGCTTTTTTATGATTTTTAGGGATTTTGATGGTTTTTAGGGGTTTTCAGTAGTTTTTAAGGTTTTTAGAGCTTTACAGGGTTTGAGGATCTTTTGGGTTTTTAGGGTATTTTTAGTTTTTTTACGGTTTTATATAGTTTTTTAACTTTTGGGGGGTTTTAAGGGTTTAAAGAGTTTTTAATGGGGTTTTAGGGATTTTATTGATTTTTAGGGTTTTTAAAGTTTTAATGGGTTTTTCAAGGTTTTCTAGGTATTTTTGGTTTCCAGGTATTTATATGGATTTTTTTTGGATTTTTATGGTGTTTTGGTCTGTTTAGGGTTTTTAGGGTCTTTTTGGGTTTTTTTATTTTTAGTGTTTTGAAGTTGTTTTAATGTTTTTTTTAACATTTGTAGGGGTTTTGAGGATTTTTCGAGTTTTTATGGGTTTTTAAGGTTTTTATTGGTTTTGGGTTTTTGAAGGTATTTATGGGATTTATGTTTTTCAGGGGTTTTTCAGGTTTTTTAGGATTTTTTACATTTTCATGGATTTTTATAGATTTTTTTTGGATTTTTATGGTTTTTTAGGGTTTCTAGGGATTTCTAGGGTTTTTAGGGTTTTCATGGATTTTTTGGGTTTTTAAGGCTTTTATGATTTTTTTGGGCTTTAGGTTTTTTTTTAGTTTTTTAGGGATTTATGGTTTTTTAGAGTTTTTTAATGTTTTTAAGGGTTTTAAGGGGTTTTAGAGTTTTTTGTGGGTTTTTAGGGATTTTATGGGTTTTGGGGTTTTTAAGGTTTTTATGGTTTTCAGGGGTTTTTCATGGTTTTTATGGTTTTTTATGTTTTTATGGTTTTTATGGATTTTTAGGGATTTTAGGGATTTTTTGGGGATTTCAGGGGTTTTTTTGTGGTCTTATTAGGTTTTAGGGGTTTTTTGAGTCTTTAGGATTTTAAAGGTCTTTTAGAGTTCATTAATGATTTAATGGGTTTTGAGAGGTTTTAGAATTTGTAGTTGTTTTAGGGTTTTATGGGATTTTATGGTTTTTAAGGTTTTTAAGGGTTTTTTGGTTTTTCGGGGTTTTTCATGGTTTTAGGGTTTTATTATTTTTCCTGTATTTTTAGTGAATTTTTAGGGCTTTTATGGTTTTTAGGGTTTTTTAGGATTTTTAGGGATTTTGAGGGGTGTTGGGGTTTTCAAGGTTTTTGGGGTTTTTCAAGGGTTTAAGGGCCTTTTTGGGTTTTTAGGGTTTTCTTGAGTTTTTAGGATTTTTAACGGTTTTCAGAGTTTTTAAAAGTTTTTAGGGGCTTTAAGGGTTTTTAGAGTTTTTAGTTCTTTTTATTATTTGTATTTTTTTTTCTGTTTTTAATGTATTTATGGGATTTTATTGTTTTTAGGGGTTTTTCAAGGTTTTTATGGTTTTTTATGTTTTGAAGGATTTTTAGGGATTTTTTTGGACTTTTATGGTTTTTAGGGGGTTTTAGGTTTTTTAGGGATTTTTAAGGGGTTTTAGGGGTTTTCTGGGGTTTTAGGGTTTTAATGATTTTTAGGGTTTTTTTTGAGTTTTTAGGGTTTTTAAGGTTATTTAGCGGTTTTAATGGATTTTAGGTTTTTTTAGGTTTTTTAGGATTTTTTATGTTTTCTGGGATTTTTTTGGATTTTTTTGGTTTTTTATTATTTTATGTTTTTTAGGGTTTTATGGATTTTCTTGAGTCTTTTGGGTTTTTCAAGGGTCTTTAGGGGTTTTAGGATTTTTTAGGGTTTTTAGGGTATGCGAGGGTTTTTAGGGGTTTTTTGAGTTTTAGAGGGGTTTTATGGTTTTTTTAGAGTTTTTAATTTTTTATGGGTTTTAAGGGTTTTCAGTGATTTTAGTGATTTTTACAGGGTTTTAGGGTTTTTTAAGGTTTTTTGGTATTTTTATGGTATTCAGGGGTTTTCAAGGTTTTAGGGTTTTTTACATTTTCTTGGATATTTATGGAATTTTTGGGATTTTTGCTTAGGTTTTTTAGAGTTTTGAGGGCTTTTAGGGGGGTTTTATGGTTTTTCAGGGTTTTTAGGTTCTTTTCAGTTTTTAGGGTTTTTTTGAGTTTTGTAGGATTTTTAAGGCTTTTAGAGTTTTTAACGTTTTTTGGGGTTTGATGGGTTTTTAGAGTTTTAGTCGTTTTAGGGTTTTAGGGGTTTTAGTGGTTTTTAATATTTTTAGGGGGTTTATGGTTTTCAGGTGTTTTTTCAAGATATTTTGGGTTTTTAGGTTTTCAAGGATTTTTAACGCTTTTTAAGAATTTTAATGGGTTTTTGTGTTTTTTGGGTTTTTAGGGAATTGAGGGGTTTAATGGTTTTTCAGGGCTTTTTAGGGATTTTAGGGGTTTTAGGGGTTTTCTTAACTTTTTAGGGTTTTAAATTTTTTTTAGAGGTTTTTAACATTTTTATGGGTTTTAGGGGTTTTTAGAGATTTGGGATGTTTTTAGGGGTTTTATGTGTTTTTAGGATTTTTAAGGTTTTTAGAGGTTTTTATGATTTTCAGGGTTTGTTAATTTTCCTGATTTTTTTATGTTTTTTAGGGTTTTTATATTTTTTAGGGTTTTTAGGGGTTTTTGAATTTTTTAGGGGTTTTGAGGTTTTTAGAGGTTTCTAATATTTTTAGGGGTTTAAAGGGTTTTTAGAGATCTTAGTGGATTTTTAGGGTTTTTTTGGGTTTTTAGGATTTTTTAAGGTTTTTTGGGGTTTTACAGTTTACAAGGGTTTTCAAGGTTTTTACATTTTAAGGGATTTTTAGGGATTTTTTAGGATTTTTATGGTTTTTGGGGGTTTTTTGTGATTTTGATTTTTTAATGGGTTTTAGGTATTTTTAGGGTTTTTATCAGTTTCCAAGTTTTTAAAGATTTTTCTGGGTTTTGTGGTTTTTAGGGGTTTTTAGCATTTTTCAGGGTTTTTAGGGTTTTTACATTTTCAAGGATTTTTTTGTGTTTTTTTTGGATTTTTTTGGTTTTTATTTTTTTTTTGGTTTTTACGGTTTTTAGGGATTTTGAGAGATTTTAGGGGTTTTCATGTTTTTTAAGATTTTATGGTTCATAGGATTTTTATTACTTTTTTCGGATTTTTTTGTTTTTTTAGGGTTTTAGTTTTTCTAGATTTTTTAAAACAGTTTTAAGGGTTTTAAAGGTTTTTAGAGTTCTAGATGGTTTTAGGGGTTTTAGGGGTTTTGAGGTGTTTTTAAGGTTTTAGGGGTTTTCTAGGTTTTTATTGTTTTTTATGTTTTCAGTGATTTTTATATCTTTTTTAGAATTTTTTAATTTTTAAGGTTTTTAGGGATTTTGAGGGTCTTTAGGGGGTTTCGGAGTTTTTTATGGTTTTTAGGGGTTATCAAGGTTTTTAAGGACTTTTAGGGTTTTTAGGTTTTTTGTTGAGTTTTTTGGGTTTATAAGGGGTTTTAGAGTATTTTAACATTTTATGGGTTTTAAGGGTTTTTAGAGTTTTTATGGGTTTTTATGGTTTTTATGGGTTTTATGGTCTTCGGGGGGGGTTCATGGTTATTTGGGGTTTTTTTACTCTTTTAGAGATTTTTATGGATTTTTAGGATTTTTATGGGTTTTAGGGTTTTTAGGGATTTTGAGGGGTTTTTAGGGTTTTTTGGGGTTTTAGTGTTTTTATGTTTTTTAGGGGTTTAATGGTCTTTGTGGGTTTTTAGGGTTTTAAATTTTTTAGGGGTTTTTTGGTTTTCAAGGGTTTTAGGGTTTTTTATGTTTTTAGGGATTTTCAGGGCCTTTTAGGATTTTATGGATTTTAGGTTTCTTTGGATTTTTAGGGATTTTTGGGTTTTGGGGGGTTTTAGGTTTTTAGGGGGTTTTAGGGTCTTTTGGGTTATTAGGGGTTTTATGAGTTTTTTGGGTGTTTTAAAGTTTTTTTGAGTTTTTAATGTTTTAAGGGGTTTAAAGGGGTTTTAGAGTTTTAAGTAGATTTTTGTGGTTTTATGGGTGTTTAGAATTTTTTAAGGTTTTAGAGGTTTTTATGGTTTTCATGGGGTTTTTGTGTTTTTAGGGGTTTTTTTTACATTTTCAGGGAATTTTAAGGCTTTTTTAAGATTTTTACAGTTTTAGGGTTTTTAGGGATTTTGAAGGTTTTATGGGTTATCATGGTTTAAGGTATTTAGGTATTTTTTAGGGTTTTTAGGGTTTTTTTTTTGAGTTTTTAATGTTTTTATGTTTTTAGAGTTTTTAACGCTTTTAGGGTTTTAAAGGGTTTTTAGATTTTTTAGTGGGTTTTAGGGTTTTATGGGTTTTAGGGTTTTAAGGTTTTTAAGGGTTTTATGGTTTTCAGGGGGTTTTTTGGTTTTTGAGGGTTTTTTCATTTTCAGTGATTCCCATGGGTTTTTAGGTTTTTTAGATTTTTTAGGGTTTCTATGTTTTTTAGGGGTTTTTAGGTTTTTTCAGAATTTTGGGGTCTTTTGGGGTTTTTAGGGGTTTTTTGAGTTTTTAGGGTTATTAAGGTTTTTTTTTGAGTTTTTTAACATTTTTAGGGGTTTAAAGGGTTTTTAGAGTTTTTAGTGGTTTTTAGTGTTTTATGGGATTTTAGGTTTTTTTTAAAGGTTTTTAGGGGTTTTAATGGTTTTTAGGGGGTTTTAAGGGGTTTATGGTTTTTTTTGAATATTTAGGGGTTTTGGGTCTTTTGGGGGTTTATGGTCTTTTTGAGTTTTTTGTGGTTTTTAAGTTTTGTAGAGTTTTTTAATATTTTTAGTGGTTTTAAGGGGTTTTAGAGTTTTTAGTAGGTTTTGGGGTTTTTATGTGTTTTAGGGTTTTTTAATGTTTTTTGGGTTTTTGGATATTTTGAGGGGTTTTAGCGGTTTTCATGGTTTTTAGGGGTTTTAGGTGTTTTCAAGGGTTTTAGGGTCTTTTGGGGTTTAAGGTTTGTTTTCTATTTTTAAGGGTTTCAATATTTTTTTCATTTTTTTATATGTTTAAAGGTTTTTAGAGTATTTTAACATTTTTAGGGGGTTTAAGATATTTTAGAGTTTTGAATGTTTTCCAGGTTTTTAGCGTTTTTTAAGGTTTTTATGGGTTTTTACAGTTTTCATCGATTTTTCATAGATTTTAGGGTTTTTTACATTTTTAGTGATTTTTTGGGCCTTTTTAATATTTTAAAGGTTTTTAGGGATTTTGAAGGTTTTATGGTTTTCATGGATTTTTTTGGGTTTTTTAGGGTGTTTAATGTCTTTTTGGGTTTTAGGGATTTTTTGAGCTTTTTTGGCTTTTTAATGTCTTTAGAGTTTTTAACATTTTTAGGGATTTAAAAGGGTTTTTGGAGTTTTTAGTGGGTTTTTTTTGGTTTTTAGGGTTTTTAAAGGTTTTTATGGGTTTTATGGTTTTTAGGGGTTTTAGGGGTTTATACATTTTTATAAATTTTTAGAGATTTTTAGTATTTTTATAGTTTTTAGTGTTTTTTAGGATTTTTTTGGTATTTTTAGGGTTTTTAGGATTTTTAGGGTATTTATAGTTTTTAGGGGATTTTTGGGTTTTAATGTCTTTTTGGGTACTTAGGGTTTTTTTGAGTTTTTTAGTGATTTTAAGGTTTTTTGAGCTCTTTATTGTTTTAGTGGTTTAAAGGTTTTTTAGATTTTTTAGTGGGTTTTGAGGATTTAGTGGGTTTTTTTTATGGTTTTTAAGGTTTTTAGGGGTTTTATGGTTTTTAAGGTTTTTAGGGGTTTTATGGTTTTCAAGGTGTTTTCAGGTTTTTTAGGGTTTTTTATATTTTCAGGGATTTTTTGGTCCTTTTTTGGATTTTTATGGTTTTTAGGGTTTTAGGGCTTTGAGGTATTTTGAGGGGTTTTAGGGTTTTTTTGGTTTTTACGGTCATTTTAGGTTTTTAGGATTTTTTTTGATTTTTAGGTTTCTTAATGTTTTTAAAGTTTATTAACGATTTTAGGGGTTTGAGGATTTTTCTTTTTTTTTGTTGGTTTTTAAAGTTTTTAGGGGTTTTTATGGTCCTCAGGGGTCTTTCAGGGATTTTTGGGTTTTTAGGGATTTTTAGGGTTTTTAGGATTTTTAGGGTTTTTAGGATTTTTAGGGTTTTTTAGGATTTTTAAGGTCTTTTTAGGTTGGTAAGGTTTTTTTGAGTTTTTAGGGTTGTTAGGGATTTTTAGAGTTTTTTTAATGTTCTTAATGGTTTAATGGGTTCTTAGATTTTTTTTAGGATTTAAGGGTTTTTATGGGGTTTTAGGATATTTTAACTTTTTAAGGGTTTTTATGGTTTTTAGGGAGATTTCAAGGTTTTTAGAGGTTTCTACGTTTCTAAGGATTTTTCAGGATTTTTTATGAATTTTACGGTCTTTAGGGTTTTTTGAGATTTTTTGGGTTTTTTGGGTTTTTTTGGGTTTTTAGGGTTTTTAGGGTCCTTTTGGGTTTTACAAATTTTTTTTTGTTTTTAAGGATTTTAAGTTTGTATAGTTTTTTAACATATTTAGTGGTTTATAGGGTTTTTAGAGTTTTATTTTTTTAGTTTTTATGGGTTTTTAGGGGTTTTAGGGTTTTTATGGTTTTTAGATGTTTTTATGATTTTCAAGGGTATTTTCAAGGTTTTTTAATTTTGCATGGATTTTTTGGGATTTTTAGGATATTTATGGTTTTTAAACATTGTGAGGGTTTTTATGTGTTTTTAGGGGGGTTTTAGGGTTTTCAGGGTTTTTCATGGGTTTAGTATTTTGGGTTTTTTAGGGGTTTTTCAATTCTGTAGGGTTTTTAAGATTTTTCAGAGTTTTTTTAACATTTTTGGGGTTTTAACAATTTTTCGTTTTTTAGTGGTTTTTTGTGGTTTTATGGGGTTTTATGATTTTTATGGGTTTTACAGGTTTTATAGTTTTTAGGGGTTTTTTTGGGTTTTTTGAGTTTTTTACATTTTAAGGGATTTTTTAAGATTTTTATGGTTTTTAGCGGGTTTTTAGGTTTTTTTGGGGTTTTTGGTTTTTTTGGGGGTTTTTTGTTTTTTTTTGGGTTTTTAGTGTTTTTTGTATTTTATAGGTTTTTAAGGGGTTTCAAGATATTTTAACACTTTTAGGGGATTTAATGTTTTTTAGATTTCCTGGTAGATTTTTTAGGGTTTGTATGGGGTTTTTAGGGTTTGTATGGGGTTTTTAGATTTTTAAGGTTTTTATGGTTTCAGGGGTTTTTTAGGGTTTTTAGGGTTTTTTATGTTTTCAAGGATTTTAGGTTTTTTTAAGGATTTTGATGGTTTTTAGTTTTGTTTATGGTTTTTATGGATTTTGATCTTCCTTCAGGGTTTTCTGTGTTTTTTAGATGTTTTTAAGGTCTTTTTGGGTATTTAAGGTTTCTTTTATGTTTTTAGTATTTTAAAGGTTTTTAGAGTTTTTTAACATTTTTAGAGGCTTTAAGGGGTTAGAGTTTTTTTAGTTTAGGGGTTTTATGGGATTCAGGGTTTTCTAAGGTTTTTAGGGGTTTTAAGGTTTTTAGTGGGTTTTCATGGTTTTTTGGGTTTTTTGGGTTTTTTGGGATTTTGAGGATTTTGGGGGATTATAAGTTTTTTTTAGGGTTTTTAGGGTCTTTTTGGGTTTTTTTTTAGATTTTTAGAGTTTTAAGGTGTTTTAGGGTTTTTTCATGTTTTTAAGGGTTTTAATGGGTTCTAGAGTCTAGTATTTTTAGGGGTTTTATGAGTTTTTTATGGTTTTTATTTTTATTATTGTGTTTTTAGTTTTTTTTTACATTTTCAGGGATTTTTATGTCTTGTTAGGATTTCAATGGTTTTAGGGTTTTTTGGATTTTTTGGGATTTTGAGGTTTTTTAGGGGTTTTCAGGATTTTTTAGTGTTTTTAGGGTTTTTCAGGGGTTTTTAGTTCTTTTTTAGGTTTTAAAGGTTTTTTTATTTTTTTAGGGGTTTAAAGGTTTTTTAGATTTTTTAAACTTTGTTAGGGGTTTTAAGGATTTTTAGAGTTTTTAGTAGGGTTTTATGGTTTTTCTAGGTTTTTATGGTTTTTTATGTTTCTATGGATTTTTAGGGATTTTGAGGATTAATATAGATTTTATTGTTTCTAAGGGTTTTTAGGATTTTGAGGGTTTTCAGGCTTTATTAGGATTTTTAGGGGCTTATGTTGTTTTTTGGGTTTAAGGGATTTTTTTTGAGTTTTTAGGGGTTTTATGGTTTTTTAGAGTTTTTTAACATTTGTAGGGGTTTTAAGGATTTTTAGACTTTTTATTGGTTTTAGGTTTTTTATGGGTTTTAGGTTTTTTATATTTCTAGGGGTTTTATGGTTTTGAAGGGGTTTTGGGGTTCTTAGGGTTTTTTACATTTTTTGGGATTTTTAGGGGTTTTTTAGCATTTTTATGGATTTAGGGTTTTTAGATATTTTGAGGGGTTTTAGGGGTTTTCACGGTTTTTTGGGATTTTTAGGGGTTTTCAGGGTTTTTAGGGACTTTTGGGGGTTTTAGGGGTTTTTTTAGTTTTTTATGATTTTTAACGTTTTTTAGATTTTTTAATGTTTTTAGTGGTTTTAAGGGTTTTTAGAGTTTTTGGTGGGTTTTATGGGTTTTATGGATTTTTAGGATTTTTTTAAAGGTTTTTAGTGGTTCTTTTGGGTTTTTTACATTTTAGGGATTTTAGGGTTCTTTAGTATTTTTATGGTTTTTATGGATTTGGTGGGTTTTTAGGGGTTTTTAATGATTTGTAGGGGTTTTAGGGTATTATAGGGTTTGATGGTCTTTTGGGTTTTAGGGTTTTTTTGAGTTTTTTAGGGTTTTAAGGGTTTTTAAAAAAATTAGGTTTTTTAGAATTTTAGTGTGTTTTTAAAGATTTGATGTTTTTTTAGGGTTTTTCAAAGTTTTATGGATTTTTATGTTTTTAAGGGGATTTTTAGGGGTTTTAAGTTTTTTTAAGTTTTCAGGGATATTTAGGGCCTTTTAAAGGTTTGTATGGTTTTTAGGGTTTTGAGGGGTTTTGGGGTTTTTTTGGTACTTTTTGGGGCTTTAGGGTTTTGTTTTGATTTTTTTTGTTTTTTTAAGGGTTTTTATTTTTTTTAACATTTCTAGGGGTTTTAAGGGTTTTTAGAGTTTTTAATGGATTTGGGTTTTTATTGGTTTTTAGGGTTGTTGAAGGTTTTTAAGGGTTTTATGGTTTTCAAGTGTTTTTAGGCTTTTAGGATTTTTCACATTTTTAAGGATTTTTAATGGTTTTTAGGAGTTTAATGGTTTTTAGGGTTTTCATGAGTTTTTGTGATTTTGAGGGGTTTTAGGATTTTTCCAGAATTTTCGGGTTTTTATGATTTTTTTGGGGTGTAGGGTTTTTTTGAGTTTTTTAGGGATTTTATGGTTTTTCTGATTTTTTAGGGATTTTATGGATTTTAAGTTTATTTAGAGTATTAGTGGGTTTTTAGGGGTTTTATGGATATTTAGTGTTTTTATGGGTTTTAGGGGGTTGTCCAGGTTTTTAGGGTTTTTTAAGTTTTCAAGGATTTTTACGGATTATTTATGGTTTTATGGTTTCTAGGGTTTCTAGGTTTTTTAGGATTTTTAGGGTCTTTTTTTTGTTTTTAGGATTTTTTTAGTATTTTACAATTTTAATGGTTTTTTAGAGTTTTTTAATGGTTTAATGACTTTTAAGGTTTTTTAGAGTTTTTAGTGTGTTTTTAGGTTTTTATGGGTTTTTCGGGTTTTATGGTTTTTAGGGGTTTTATGGTTTTGATGGGTTTTTCAGTGTTTTAAGGGGTTTTACATTTTTAGGGATTTTTAGGGCTTTTTTAGGATTTTATGGCTTTTTTTGGGTTTTTAGGGTTTTATTTTGAGTTTTTTAGATTTTTAAGGTTTTCTTAGTTTTTTTAACGTCTTTAGGGGTTTAGAGGGTTTTTAATGTTTTTGAGTGGTTTTTATATTTTTCAGGGGGTTTTCAACGGTTTTAGGGTTTTTCATGTTGTTTGTGATTTTTTAGGATTTTAATGGTTTTTAGGGTTTTTGAGGGTTTTTAGGGATTTTGAGGGGTTTTCAGGGGTTTTCAGGGGTTTTCAGGGGTTTTTAGAGTTTTTAGGGTTTTTAGGGTTTTTAGGGGTTTTAGGGTTTTTATTGTTTTTTAGTTTTTAGGGTTTTACGGTTTTTAAATTTTTAAAAACTTTTAGGGATTTAAAGGGTAGTTAGAGTTTTTAGTTTTTTTGGGGTTTTATGGGCCTTTAAGAGTTTTTAAGGTTTTTCCGAGTTTTTTTTGGGGGGGGGGGTTTAGGGATTTTTATGGATTTTTTAGGATATTTATGGTTTTTAGGGTTTTAGAGATTTTGATGGGGTTTAGGGGTTTTGAGTGTTTTTTAGGGTTTTTAAGGTTTTTTAGATTTTGTTAAATGTTTTTACAAGTTTTATGGATTTTTATAGTTTTTAGTTTTTTTTATTGTTCTATGAGTTTTTAATGTTTTTAGGGGTTTTTATGGATTTCATTTGTTTTTCAGGGTTTTTAGGGTTTTTTATGTTTTCAGGGAATTTTAGGGCTTTTTAGGATTTTTATGGGTTGTTAGATTTTTGGGGTTTTTACCGATTTTGAGGGTTTATAGGGTTATTTCAATATATTTTTATTTTTTTAGGGGTTTTCAGGGTTTTAAGGGGATTTTGGGATTTGGGGGGGTTATAGGGGGATTTTTGGGTTTTTTTCGGGGTTTTTGAGTTTTTTAGGGTCTAATGGTTTTTTAAAGTTTTTTAACTTTTTATGGGGTTGAAGAGTATTTAGAATTTTTATTGGGTTTTCGGGGTTTTATGAGTTTTTTTTGTTTCAAAGGTTTTTAGGGATTTTTGGATTTTTTGTAATTTTTTAGGGATTTTAGGGATTTTTATGATTTTAGATATTTTTAGGGTTGTTTTAGGTTTTTTATGGTTTTTAGTGTTTTTAGAGATTTTGTGTGTTTTTAGGGGTTTTCTAGGGTTTTAAGGTTTTTAGGGTTTTAAAGGGTTTTCAGGGTTGTTAGGGATTTTTAGGAATTTTTAAGGAATTTTATGGTTTTTAGGAGTTTTAGGGGTTTCAGGGATTTTTAGAGATTTTTAGGGTATTAAGGGTTTTTAGGGTTTTTAGGGGTTTTAAGGGGTTTAGGGCAGTTTTAGGTTTTTTATGGATTTTAGAGTTTTTTTGTGTGTTTTAGGTGTTTTAAGGGTTTTTAGAGTTTTATTGTATTTTAGTGTTTTAGGTTTTTTATGGTTTTTAGGGGGTTTCATGGTTATCATGGGGTTTTCAGGGTTTTAAAGGTTTTTACATTACATGTAATTTTAAGGATTTTTAATCATTTTTATGGGTTTTAGGGGGTTTTAGGGTTTTTAGGGATTTTGAGGGGTTTTAGGGGTTTTCGGGGTTTTTTAGGATTTTTAGGGTTTTGGGGTTTTTATGGGGTTTGGGGGTTTTAGGGTTTTCTTGATTTTTTTAGAGTTTGTAATGTTTTTATGGTATTAGTCATTTTTAGGGGTTTGATGGGTTTTTAGAGTTTTTATTGGGTTTTTAGGATTTTAAAGGTTTTTATGGTTTTCAGTGGTTTTTATGGTTTTTAGGGTTCTTTATGTTTCAAGGACTTTTAAGGCTTCTTTGCATTTTAATGGTTTTTAGGTTTTTATGGGTTTTAGGAATTTTTAGGGGTTTTAGAGGTTTTTTGGGTTTTTTAGTGTACCAAATTTTTTTTGGGGGTTTTAGGGGTTTTTACAGTTTTTTACGGGTTTTAAGGTTTTTGAGATTTTTAATGTTTTTAGGGATTTTAAGGGTTTTTATATTTTTTTAGTGGTTTTTTAGGTTTTTAAGGGTTTTTAGGGTTTTTTAATGTTTTTAGGGAGTTTTATTGTTTTAAGGGGTTTTCAATGTTTTTTGGGGATTTTTTATGTTTTAAGTGATTTTTAGGGATTTTTTAGAATTTTTATGGGTTTTAGGTGTTTTTTAGGGATTTTAAATATTTTGATGATTTTTAGGGATTTTCAAGGTTTTTGAGGGATTTTAGTGTTTTTCAGGGTTTTTAGGTTTTTAGGGGTTTTATGGGTTTTTTTGGTTTTTTGTGAATTTTTTAGTTTTTAGGGTTTTTAAGGTTTATTAGGGTTTTTTAACGTTTTTAGGGGTTTTATGGTATTTATGGTTTTCTGGGGTTTCTCAGGGTTTTTAGGGTTTTTTACGTTTTCAGGGATTTTTAGAGATTTTTTAGGATTTTTATTTTATTAGTGCTTTTAGGGATTTTGAGGGGTTTTAGAGGGTTTTAGGGGTTTTTAGGCCTTTTATGGTCTTTTGGGATTTTAGGGTTTTTTGTGTTTTTTAGGGTTTTTAATCTTTTTTTAGTGTTTTTTAAGGTTTTCAAAGTTCTCAAGGGTTTTTAGAGTTTTTATAGGTTTTTTAGGGTTTTATGGGTTTGTGGTGTTTTTTAGGGTTTTTAGGCGTCTTCATGGTTTTACGGATTTTTTCAATGTTTTTAGGGTTTTTTTCATTTTTCATGGATTTTGAGGGGTTTTAAGGATTTTTTTTGGTTTTTAGGGTTTTTAGGGTTTTTTAGATATTTTGAGAGTTTTTTTTATGTTTTCAGGGTTTTAGGATTTTGGGGGGTTTTATGAGTTTTTAGGGATTTTTGGGTTTTTAGGGGTATTTTTTTTGATTTTTTAGGGGTTTTATAGCTTTTTAGAGTTTTTTTATATTTTTAGGGGTTTTGCGGGTCTTAGATGTTTTAGCATATTTTTAGGGTTTTTTTAGGGTTTTTAGTGTTTTTATGGTTTTTTTGGTTTTTATGGTCTTATTTGAGTTTTTAGGGATTTTATTGCTTTTTAAGTGTTTTTATGGTTTTTTAGAGATTTTTAACATTTTTAGGGGTTTTAAGGGTTTTTAGAGTTTTTAGTGGCTTTTAGGGTTTTTACGTGTTTTTAAGTTTTTTAATGTTTTTATGCTTTTCTTGGGATTTCGAGGGTTTTTAGGGTTTTTATTGGTTATTAGGTTTTTTTGGGTTTTAGTTTTTTTAAGGTTTTTAGCGGTTTTTTATGGTTTTCATGGGTTTTTTAGGGGTTTTAGGGTTTTTTATGTTTTCAACATTTTTAGGGATTTTTTGGATTTTTATGGTTATTAGGGTTTTCCTGGGGTTTTAGTGTTTTTTAAGGTTTTTATCGGTTTTTATGGTTTTCATGGGGTTTTCTAGGTTTTTAGGGTTTTTTATGTTTTCAATGTTTTTATAGCTTTTCAAAGTTTTTCAGGTCTTTATGGATTTTTATATGTTTTTTTTTGATTTTTTTAGAGTTTTTAAGGTCTCTTTGAGTTTTTAACATTTTTAGGGGTTTTAAGGATTTTTAGAGTTTTTAGTTGTTATTAGGGTTTTTATGGAGTTTTACTTTTTTTAAAGTTTCTAGTGGGTTTTTATGGTTTTCATGGGGTTTTTAGGGTTTTTAGTGTTTTTTATGTTTTCAATGTTTTTAGGGATTTTTAGGAATTTTATGGTTTTTTAGGTGTTTTAGGGTTTTTCAGGATTTTAAGTGTTTTTAGGTATTTTTAGGGTTTTTTCTAAGTTTTTAGGGTCTTTTTGTGTTTTTAGGTTTTTTTTGTATTTTAGGGGTTTTTAGGTTTTTTAGAGTTCTTTAATGTTTTTTTGGTGTTTTAAGGGTTTTTAAAAATTTTACTGGTTTATGGGGTTTTCTGGGTTTTTAGGGGTTTTAAGGTTTTTAGGGGTTTTATGGTTTTCATGGGGTTTTCATAGTTTTAGGGTTTTTATGATTTCATGGATTTTTGGGGATTTTTTAATATTTTTATTGTTTTTAGGATTTTTTAAGGTATTTAAGGATTTTTAGGGTTTTAGGGTATTTAGGGTTTCTAGGGGTTTTCGTGTGTTAAGGGGTTTTTATGGTTATTATGATCTCTTTGGGTCTTTAGTTTTTTTTGAGTTTTTAGGGGTTTATGTTTTTTATAGTTTTTTAATATTTGTAAGGGTTTTAAGGGTTTTAAGGGTTTTAAGGGTTTTTAGAGTTTTTAGTGGATTTAGGGGCTCTATGGGTTTTGGGTTTTTAATATTTTAAGGGTGTTTTATTGTTTTCATGGGTTTTAAGGGTTTTTTTTACCTTTTCGGGGATTTTTTGGGATTTTTTGGATTTTTAAGTTTTTACATTTTTTAGGGATTTTAGGGATTTTGAGCGGTTTTAGCGATTTTGAGTGGTTTTAGGACTTTTAGGGTTTTTTTTGGGTTTTTTGGTTTTTTGGGTTTTTACGGTGTTTTTAAAATTTTAGGGGTTTTAACGGTTTTTAGAGTTTTTTTACATTTTTAAGGGTTACAAGGGGTTTCAGATTTTTTAGTGGATTTTTTTTTGTTTTTATGGATTTTTAGGGTTTTTAAGGATTTTATGGTTTTAGTTGTTTTTCATAATTTTTAGGGTTTTTATGTTTTAGGGATTTTCACGATTTTTTTGGTTTTTTAGGGTTTTAGGTAATTTGAGTGGTTTTAGGGTTTTTTAGGGATTTTAGGGATTTTAGGGATTTTAGGATCTTTTGGGGTTTAAGGGTTTGTTTATTTTTTTAGGGGTATTATGGGTTATAGATGTTTTAAGGTTTTAGAGTTTTTATTGGTTTTTTAGTATTTTAGTGGTTTTTAGGGTTTTTATTGGTTTCTTGGAATTTTAATGTTTTTAGGGCTTTTGATGGTTTTTAGGAGGGTTTCAGTGTTATTCAGGTTTTTTACTCTTTCTGGGATTTTTATGGATTTGTAGGAGTTTTATTGTTTTTATGGGTTTTTGGGGATTTTATGGAGTTTTAGGGTTTTAGTGTTTTCAGGGTTTTTAGGCTCTTTTATGGTTTTTAGGGCATTTCATGGTTTTTAGGGTATTTTTTAAATTTTAGGGTGTTTTTTTGAGTTTTTTGGGTTTTTAATGTTTTCTAGAGATTGTTAACATTTTTAGGGGTTTTATGGGTTTTTAGACTTTTTAGGGTTTTAGGATTTTAGAGTTTTATGGGTGTTTACAGTTTTAATGGTTTTAATGGGTTTTATGCTTTTTAGGGGGTTTTCAGGGATTTTAGGGTTTTTTATGTTTTCATATATTTTTAGGGATTTTTGTGATTTTTATAGTTTTAGTGTTTCTTAAGTTATTTAGGAATTTTGAAGGTTTTTAAGGTATTTTAGGGTCTTTAGGGTTTCTAGGGTTTTTGTGGTTTTTTGCGTTTCAGGGTTTTTTTTTAGTTTTTAGGGTTTTAAATGTTTTTAGAGTTTTTAAAGTTTTTAGGGGTTTTTAGGGTTTTATGGGTTTTAGTAGCTTTTAGGGGTTTTATGGGTTTTTATGGTTTTTTAGAGTTATTAGGTTGTAGGGGTTTTAGGGATTTTTAGGGGGTTTTTTTTGTTTTTTACATATTATGAGATTTTTATGCATTTTTTAGAATTTTTATAGATTTCATGATTTTTAGGGTCTTTTTTTACTTTTAGGCTTTTTTTGAGTTTTTTAGGGTTTTAAAGGTTTTTTATAGTTTTTTAACATTTTAATTGGTTTTAAGGGTTTTTAGAGTTGTAGTGGGTTTTTAGGGTATTTAAGGGTTTTAGGGGTTTTTAAGGTTTTTTGGGGTATTTATGGTTTTCAGGCATTTTTCAGGGTTTTTTAAATTTTCATAGATTTTTAGGGGTTTTTAGGAATTCTATGGTTTTTATGGTTTTAGGGATTTTGAGGGGTTTTAGCGGTTTTTAGGGGTTTCTAGGGTTCCAAGAATTTTCAAGGTTTTTAGACCTTTTTTGGGTTTTTAGGGTTTTTTGATTTTTTTAGGATTTTTATTTTTTTTAGATTTGTTAATGTTTTTAGGGGTTTAAAGGGTTTTTAGCGTTTTTAGAGGTTTTTAACGTTTTTATGCGTTTTTAGGGTTCTTTATGTTTTTTGGGGGTTTTATGGTTTTTAATATTTTTTCAATATTTTCAGACTTTTTTATGTTTTCATGGATTTTTATGGATTTTTTAGGATTTTTATGGATTTTTGGGTTTTTATGGATTTTTAGGGGTTTTAAAGGTTTTAGGGGTTTTCAGGTTTCTTAGGGTTTTTAGGGTCTTTTGGGTTTTGGGGATTTTTTTAAAGTTTTTATGGTTTTAAGGTTTTTATGGTTTTTAATATTTTTAGGGGTTTAAAGGGGTTTTATAGTTTTTATTGGGTTTTATGGGTTTTTAGGGTTTCTTAAGGTTTTTGACGTTTTTATGATTTTCATATGTTTTTCTGCATTTTTATGCCTTTTTACGTTTTCATGTATTTTTAGTAATTTTTTAGGATTTTTATGATTTTTAGCGTTTTTTGGAATTTTGAGGGTTTTTAGGGTTTTCAAGGTCTTTTAGGGTTTTAGTGTTTTATGGTTTTTTTATTTTTAGGATTTTATGAGTTTTTAGGTTTTTTGGAGTCTTTAATGTTTTTGGGTGTTTTAAGTTTTTTAGAGGATTTAGTGGTATTTGGGGTTTTTAGGGGGTTTTATGGTTTTTGTAGTTTTTAGGGGTTTTTACGTATCCAAGGATTTTTATGGATTTTTTAGGATTTATATGGTTTTCAAGGATTTTTAGGGTTTTTAGGGTCTTTTTGGATTTTTAGTGTGTTTTTGTTGAGTTTTTTTGGGGGTTTAAGGTTTTTATAGTTTTTTAAAATTTTAGCTGTTTTAAGGGTTTTTAGAGATTTTAGTGGGTTTTAGGGGTTTTATGGTGTTTAGAGTTTTTTAAGGTTTTAGGGGGTTTTGTGGTTTCCAGGGGTTTTTCAAGGTATTTCAGGTTATTTAGGGTTTTTATGTTTTTAAGGATTTTTAGAAATTATTTATAATTATTATGGTTTTAAGGTTTTTTAGTGATTTGAGGGTTTTTTGGGGTTTTAAGGGGTTTTAAGGGTTTTTAGGGATTTTAGGGATTTTATGGTTTTTTTTTGTTTTTAGGGTTTTTTTTGAGTTTTTTATGTTTTTCATATTTTTTTGAGTTTTTAATATTTTTAGGGGTTTTGTGGGTTTTGAGGGTTTTAAGATTTTTAGTGATTTTTAGGGTTTTTAAGGTTTTTAGGGTTTTCAAGGGATTTTATGGGTTGTTAAGGGATTTTACATTTTCTTTGATTTTTAGTGCTTTTTATTATTTTTATTATTTTTAGGATTTTTCCTGGTTATTTGGGATTTTGATAGTTATACAGATTTTAGGGTTTTTTAGGTTTTTAGGTTTTTCGTGTTTTTTTGTGTTTTTTGGGACTTTTTGGCTTTTTAGGGGTTTCTTGAGTTTCTTAGGGTTTTAAGGGTTTTTAGTGTTTTTCAACATTTTTAGGGGTTGTAAGGGTTTTTTGAGTTTTTTGTACATTTTTAAGAATTTTCATGTGTTTATATTTTTTGGGGTTTTTATAGTTTTCAAGGTTTTTTCAAGGTTTTTAGGGTTTTTTATGTTTTCATGGATTTTTTAGGATTTTTTTTGTTTTTAGGGTTTTTTAGAATTTTTGTCGTTTTTTTGAGTTTTTTAGAGTTTTTAATGTTTTTAGGGGTTTTTAGGGCCTTTATAGTTTTTAATGGGTTTTAAGGGTTTTTAAGTGTTTTTAAGTTTTTCGGGATTTTTAGGGATTTTTTAGGATTTTTATAGGTTTTAGGGTTTCATGGGTTTTAGGGTATTTTGGGGTTTAGGGGGGTTTTGGGTTTTCTAGGGGTTTTAAGGTTTTTTTTTGAGTTTTTAATTTTTTAGGGGGTTTTACGATTATTATAGTTTTTTACAGGTTTTATGAGTTTTTTGGATTTTTATGGTTTTAGGGGTTTTAGGGTTTTATGATCCTTATAGATTTCTAGGGTTTTTTGAGTTTTTTAGGATTTTTAAGGTTTTTTAGAGTTTATTAATGTTTTTAGGGTTTTTAAGGGTTTTTATAGTTTTTAGTGTGTTTTTAGGGTTTTAGTGTCTTTTAGGATTTTTAAGGTTTTAGGGTTTTTATGGTTTTTAGGGGGTTTTCGTGGTGTGTATGGGTTTTTATGTTTTGAGGGATTTTTATGGATAATTTTTAAGGTTTTAGTTTTTTTTATGTTTCTTCAGGGGTTTTAGGGTTTTTAAGGTTTTTATGATCCTTTTGGATTTCTTGGATTTTTTGAGTTTTTAGGGGTTTTAAAGTTTTTTGGAGTTTATTAATGTTTTTAGGGTTTTAAGGTCTTTTAGGATTTTTTTAAGGTTTTAGGGTTTTTATGGGTTTCAAGGGTTTTTCATGGTAGTTAGGGGTTTTTATGTTTTTAGGAATTTTTAGGGATTTTTAGGATTTTTATGGGTTTTAGGGTATTTTAGGGTTTGTCAGGTTTTTGAGGGGTTTTAGGGTTTTTGTGGTTTTAGGGTTTTTTAGGGTTTTTATGGGATTTTTGTATTTTTAGACTTTTTTTATAGTTTTTAAGATTTTTTAGTGTTTTTAATGTTTTTAGGGGTTTAAAGGATTTTTAGTGTTTTTAATGGGTTTTAGGGGTTTTATTGGATTTTTGGATTTTTAAAGGTTTTTTTGGGGGTTTTATGGTTTTCCTTGGGATTTTTCTGGGGTTTTCAGGGGTTTTTACATTTTCTAGGATTTTTTTGGCTTTTTTGAAATTTTTAGGGTCTTGTGGGGGTCTTTTAGGTTTTTTTGAGTTTTCAGGGCTTTAAATTTCTTTTAGAGTTTTTAACGTTTTAGGGGTTTAAAGGGTTTTTAGAGCTCTTTAATGTTTTAGGGTTTTAAAGGTTTTTTAGATTTTTTAGTGGTTTTTGAGGATGTTATGTATTTTTACGATTTTTAAGGTTTTTAGGGGTTTTATGGTTTTCAAGGTGTTTTTTAGGTTTTTAGGGTTTTTTATGTCACGACCCGACCCTACCCGTGCTCGAACCGCAACTACCCCAAGCCCGCCTCCATAGGCCAGGGGCTGGCGACAAGTGCCAAAGGCTAAACAACTCGGGGAGGCCTTTGCCTAAGTACCTGTACACACACACGCAGCCCACTCAATGCAATAGTATAGAGTAAAAGAGAAAGTAAAGTACCAACTGCTATAAATAACCACAAAAGTGCATCGACCTCTAAATAGTACAAAGCAAGTGCTGAAGGTAAACTAAAAAGAAAAGGGAAAAGCATGTGCCCATCCAGAAAAGTGCCACAACCCGGCAACAGGTAAAAAAAAGTATCCAACTAGGAGAGTCTCACACCTGGAACCCGACTACGACCACCGCACGCGGTCCAAGCTCCCGAACTCTTAAGTATAAAAATACTCAGTAGGATGCCCTGAAGGCTCGAGGGAGCAACAAAGGAGGTACTGAAGAGGTGAGCAGTAGATCGAACAGGGAAAAGTATAGGAGTACAACCGAGGGTGCAGTAAGAGTATAACTCAACCCAACAAGAGCAAGGAAGTATACTCATCCAACACAAGGAACTAGAAACGGTGAGAAGATGAACTTCTCATCGAGTCTTCGCTACCTATAGCAGGAGAGTAGTCTCATCCAACCAAGAGAAGCTAGACATGGAAAGCATGTGGCATACCCCGCGCATCTTCGCCTCTCCTGGAAGGAGAGTAACCAAAACCCAAGAAGTGGGTACTAGAACAAGGTATATACATATCCATATGCTCAATAAAGAAACCCGAATGAGATCGTAAGGGGATCTCCATCTCATAGCTCAACCCAAGAAAGTGAGTAGCCAACAGTCCCCGAAGTAAACACTATCGATGCCCAGTATCCCCCACGTCATCCCTGAACTGCAAGTCAAGGGGCTCAAATCACCGCACCCTGACACTATCCGCTTTGGGCGGTATTGACTCGCCTGCACGGTTTTAGGTCGCGTCTCAAGGACATATCTCAGTGGGGAAAGCGCCCCTCATCCTTGAGAGTTCTAGGGTGAGTCAAACCATGCCTCGTCACTGCCCCGCAGTCGAGAGGTCTTCTCAAAGTCAAATCCGTCACATTACTGACCCGTACAACCAAGGGTCCCACTCCGGTAGTCACAGAGAAAAGCCACAAACTAGCCTAATAGAATGGACTGAGTCTGAAAGAAGTCGTCGAGTAACCCACTGCCCAACCCCACTATAGGGTAAACCCTAAGAGGTCATCGGGTAACCCACTGCCCAGTCTCTGCTGGAGGGTAAACCCTAAGATGGTCGTGGGGTAACCCACTGCCGAGTCTCTGCTGAAGGGTAGACCCTAAGATGGTCGTCGGGTAACCCACTGCCCAGTCTCTGCTGGAGTGTAGACCCTAAGATGGTCGTCGGGTAACCCACTATCTAGTCTCTGCTGGAGGGTAGACCCTAAGAGGTGGACGGGTGAGCCACTGCCCAGTCTGTGCTGGAGGGTACACCCTAAGAGGTCGACCGGTGACCCACTGCCCAGTCTGTGCTGGAGGGTAAACCCTAAGAGGTCGACGGGTGACCCACTGCCCAGTCTGTGCTGGAGGATAAACCCTAAGAGCGTCGATGAGCAACCCACTACCCAATCTCTACTGGAGGGTAAACCCGAAGAAGTCGATGAGCAACCCACTGCCCAGTCTCTACTGGAGGGTAAACCCGAAGAAGTCGATGAGCAACCCACTGCCCAGTCTCTGCTGGAGGGTAAAACCGAAGAAGTCGATGAGAAACCCACTGTCGAGTCTCTGCTGGAGGGTAAACCCCAAGAAGTTGATGAGCAACCCACTGCCCAGTTTCTGCTGGGGGGTAAACCTGAAGAAGTCGATGAGCAACCCACTGCCTAGTCTCTACTGGAGGTAAACCCGAAGCTGCTCTGGCCATCCCTATTGGAAACAACCTCATGGGTAGAGGATCGGTGCCCACATAAAGTATTGGTCACACCGGATCCACAATAACCCTTCCAGGGAACACGAAAGGATATGCTATTGAAATCCCTCATAGCTGAAGGAATTGGGGAACTCAAACAACTCTGTTGATCAAACCATCAATAATAGAGTGACCCTCTACGTTGTGATAGGTCAAAGATACGTAAAGTAGAACATGACACGTACAAGGGGCCCACACGACGTGTGACCCTAACCCATCTCCAAACTAAGCACAAACGTTCTCAGGTACAAACTATAACAAGTTCCAAGTGTTCCCATATACTCCCAGAGTATACCACATTTCCATCCCAAAGGCTATCGTGCACACAATGTCCAACGTCAACGCAAAAAGGGCGAAAATGTAATTTCGACAACCTGCTTCCTCTATGACCATAGCACGAGCAACCATATATCTTCAAACATTCACTTCACTCACATGGGAGTGAATGCGATCACACGCCAAGGGTTCTCTTCCAAACACAACAAGAAGAACCGCCACTGGAGCACCTTTCATGCTTCCACATTTAATGAGATCTCGAAAGAGACTCTGCACATCCAAACAGATCATACTGTTGTAATCCTCGTGGAAAAATACACGAGATCGGCTAATTACTCACCTCCAACAGACATCCGACGTAAAAGTCGTTCAATACTGCTTTACGCCCGAACAATGTCCCGTGGTCCCGAGTCTTGGTCCCGAAAACAGTCGGGCGCATCGCACCATTGTGATCCCCTAGGAAAGACACGTCCAAAAAGATTTCTTAATTGCGTGGAAAGGATGTCCGGAGAAAAAGACGTGTCTCACCATACCACACACGAGCAGTACTATGTGGGACCCACATCCTGGTCCTGAAGCACTATAAATGGATCGCACCATTTTGATCCTCTCAGAAAGGTACGCAAGATTGACTATTCACTTGTCCAAATCGGACACCCGGTGAAGAAGATGGAAATCACCGCCAAATCCCAAAAAGAACCTCGTGGGGCCTGCACCACCGTGCTGAATTAGAGAAAGAGGATTGTACCATTGCAATGACCTTAGAAAAACACCCTGAATCGACTGCTCGCACGCCCCGAACAGACGCCCGATGAAAAAGTTGCGAAACGCGGCTCACAGCTTAAAAGATGGGCCGTGGGGCCCACGTCTCAACTCTGGATTCAACGCCCGAAACCATACTGGAAATATTCTTCTCGATGCTAGGGTCTCAACCCCGCTGAGGGCGATCAAAACTGACTTCAGATGTGTCTGCGCCATCCGAAAGAATAATCCCGACGTAGTACTTAACGAGCGTGTCGCGCCACCGAGCTCCCGTCCCGGGAATTAAAAATCCCCCAAACCATCTCAAAACCTATGTTTCGAACCGAGGATCGCGTCTCTTTAGATGGTACACGAATCCGACACTCGGATTGCAAGTTATGATGTTTTTAACATCATCGGATGGAGACGGGGGGCTTGGGCCAGCCCACACCTTTAGGCCGGCGGTCCGCGACTGGGCCGCCCGGACCGCCCGGTCCACCGTGTCTCTTGGTTCACCGTGTGGGCCATGCCGCGTCAACCCTGGCCAGCTTAGCTGGTCCGCGTTTTCTTCATGAGACCCGTGGGGTGCTGGTTTCAGTCGGCTGACTGGGGTCGCGACGACCCCGGTTCTTCGCGCCTGCCGCTGACGGCGAAGCTGGCCAGCCCAGCTCCCCCGCGTCGCCCCTCCTCTAGAAGCCGCCTCCACGCTGGAAGCCGCCGCCGCCTGGAGCCTCCGCGAGCCGCCACCTCCTCTAGAAGCTGCCTACACGCTGGAAGTCGCCGCCGCCTGAGCTCATCGAAGAAAAAAAAAGAAAAAAAGAAAATAGCCGAAAACTTCCCAGGGCCACCTCGGATGCCCCGGGACTCGGATTTTCGATCTGAAAGGTTTGTTGGAAATCTCAGATCGAGCTTTATTCAAAATCGGCCTTCTCCCAACAATTAAACAACAATTATATACAAGTAAAACAATTCAAGGGAGTTATGAATATTAAAATTAAGAAAATACGAACTCCTCCTTACAGGGGCGTAGCCCGACGCTTCACGGTGGTCTCAGAATTTTAATCTGAGGCTCCATTCGAAATATATAATATCTAACGTTTGAGACCACTTAATTACAAAAACACCCCTCATGGCGTTTCCCATAGAGGGCTCGCACTCGTGAAAGTTACACCCCTCCTAGGGTAAACGGAGCGCTTCGGACTCAACGGTGCCCTCGTTTTACCATCCGAGCAACCATTTAAAAGTTATTTCATTTATTTTGCGTTCCTAGTGTGAACGCAGTAAAATTTTAATTTTGGCCACATTGAGGCTCGGAATCGCACCGTCTGAAGGCGCTGCTCTGGAATAACATCAAGAAATTTTCCAAAGTCTTTTATTGAAAAAACCAGGTTCTTACATTTTATATTTTCAGGGTTTTTTGGACCTTTTTAGGATTTTTATGGTTTTTAGAGTTTTAGGGATTTGAAGGGTTTTGAGGGGTTTTAGTGTTTTTAAGATTTTTAAAGGTTTTTGTGGTTTTTAGGGTCTTTTGGTTTTTTATGGTTTTTTTAGTTTTTAGGGTTTTTAATGTTTTTTAGAGTTTTTTAACATTTTAGGGGTTTCAAGGATTTTTAGAGTTTTTAGTTGGATTTTAGTGTTTTTATGTGTTTCAAAGGTTTTTTAAAGTTTTTAGGGGTTTTTATGGTTTTCAAGGGTTTTTAGGGATTTTTGGGTTTTTAGGGATTTTGAGGGTTTTTAGGTTTTTTATGGTTTTTAAGATTTTTAAGGTCTTTTTGGTTTTCTAAGGATTTTTTAGAGTTTTTTTAACTTTCTTAGTGGTTTAAAGGGTTTTTAGATTTTTTTGTGTTTTTAGGGTTTTTATGGGGTTTTAAGGGTTTTTATGGTTTTTAGGGTGATTTTAGGGTCTTTTACAAGTTTCTACATTTTTAAAGATTTTTAGGGATTTTTTATGATTTTTACGGTCTTTAGGGATTTTCGATATTTTTTGGTTTTTAGGTGTTTTTAGGGTTTTTAGTGTTTTTAGGGTCTTTTTGGGTTTTTTATGTTTTTCTAGTTTTTAAGGGTTTGAGTTTTTATAGTTTTTTAACATATTTAGTGGTTTTAAGGGTTTTTAGAGTTTTAGTTTTTTTAGTTTTTATAGTTTTTTAGGGTTTTAGGGGTTTTTATAGTTATTTGATGTTTTATGATTTTCAGGGGTATTTTCAAGATTTTTAAATTTTTCATGGATTTTTAGGGATTTTTTAGTATTTTTATGGTTTTTTTAATTTTCAGGGTTTTAGGGGTTTTAGGGTTTTTCATGGTTTTTATGATCTTTTGGGGTTTTTAGGGGTTTTTCAATTTTGTATTGTTTTGAAGATTTTTTTTAGTTTTTTAACATTTTTAGGGGTTTTAACGATTATTAGTTTTTTAGTAGTTTTTGGGGTTTTCTGGGTTTTTAGGATTTTTATGATTTTTAGAGGTTTTTACATTTTAATGAATTTTTTAGGATTTCTATGGTTTTTAGGGGTGTTTTGGGTTTTTTTTGGGGTTTTTGGTTTTTTTGGGTTTCTAGTGGATTTTTTGTATTTTTTAGGTTTTTAAGGGCTTTTAGAGTTTTTAACATTTTTAGGGGATTTAAGGGTTGTTAGAGTTCCTAGTGGTTTTTAGGTTTTTTACGTGGTTTTTAGGTTTTTTAAGGGTTTTATGGTTTTCAGGGGGTTTTTTCAGGGTTTTTAGGGTTTTTTATGATGTCAAGGATTTTAGGGGTTTTTAAGGATTTTGATTGTTTTTAGTTTTGTTTATGGTTTTTATGGATTTTGAGGTTCCTTAGAGGTCTTCAGGGTGTTTTAGGTGTTTTTAGGGGTTTTAAGGTCTTTTGGGTTTTTAAGGTTTCTTTTATATTTTTAGGGGTTTAAAGGTTTTTTAGAGTTTTTTTTTACATTTTTAAGAGCTTTAAGGGGTTTAGTGTTTTTTTTGGTTTAAGGGTTTTATGGGATTCAGGGTTTTCTAAGGTTTTTAGGGGTTTTATGGTTTTCGATGTGTTTTTAGGGTTTATAAGGATTTTGAGGTTTCTTGGGGATTTTCAGGTTTTTCTATGGCTTTCAGGTTTTTTCAAGTTTTTTAGGGCCTTTTGGGTTTTTATTCTTTTTTTAGTTTTTATGGGTTTTAAGGTGTTTTAGAGTTTTTCATGTTTTTAAGGGTTTTAAGGGGTTCTAGAGTCTAGTATTTTTGGGGGTTTTATGGGTTTTTTTGGTTTTTTATTGTTTTTATTGTTATTATTGTGTTTTTAGAGTTTTTAGGGTTTTTTACATTTTCAGGGATTTTTATGGCTTTTTTAGGATTTTATGGTTTTTTGGGTTTTTTGGATTTTGATGGGTTTTAGGTATTTTTAGGATTTTCTATGTGTTTTTAGGGTTTTTCAGGGGTTTTAGGGTATTTTTGGATTTTTAGGGGTTTTAAGGTTTTTTAGAGTTTTTAACCTTTTTAGGGGTTTAAAGGATTTTTTGAGTTTTTAGTGATTTTTTAGGGTTTTTCTAAGTTTTTATGGTTTTTATGTTTTTATGGATTTTTAGGGATTTTTAGGATTATTATGGTTTTTAGGGTTTTTAAGGGATTTTAGGGTTTTGAGGGTTTTCTGGGTTTAATAGGATTTTTAGGGTTTTAGGTTGTTTTTTTGGGTTTAAGGGGTTTTTCTATGATTTTTAATGGGTTTTAAGGTTTTTAGGGTTTTTTAACATTTGTAGGGGTTTTAAGGTTTTTTAGGGTTTTTAGTGGTTTTAGGGTTTTTTATGGCTTTTTAGGGTTTGAATATTTTTAGGGGTTTTTGTTTTTGAGGGGATTTCGGGGTTTTTAGTGTTTTTTATGTTTTTTGGGATTTTTATAGATTTTTATGATTTTTATGGTTTTAAGGTTTTTAGGGATTTTGAGGGGTTTTAGGGTTTTCTAGGGTTTGGGGGGGTTAGGGTTTTTCAGGGTTTTTAGGAACTTTTTGGGTTTTTAGGGGTTTTTTGAGTTTTTTAGGATTTTTAATGTTTTATAGTTTTTTTAATGTTTTTAGTTTTTTAAAGTTTTTTCGAGTTTTTGGTGGGTTTTAGGGTTTTTATGGGTTTTTAAGATTTTTTTAAGGTTTTTATGGGTTTTTATGGTTATTAGGGGTTTTTTGGGTTTTTTACATTTTCAGGTATTTTAGGTTTTTTTAGTATTTTTATGGTTTTTGGTGTTTTTATGGTTTTTAGGGATTTGGAGGGTTTTTAGGGGTTTTTAATGATTTGTAGGGGTTTTAGGGTTTTACAGGGTTTTAGGGTCTTTTGGGTTTTTAGGGTTTTTTTGATTTTTTTTAGGGTTTTAAGGGTTTTTAAAAAAATTAGGCTTTTTAGAGTTTTAGTGTGTTTTTATATATATGATGGGATTTTAGGGTTTTTCACGGTTTTTGGGATATTTAAGTTTTTAAGGGGATTTTTAGGGTTTTATGTTTTTTTAAGTTTTCAGGGATATTTAGAGCTTTTTTATGATTTGTATGGTTTTAGGGTTTTTAGGGTTTTTAGGGATTTTGAGTGGTTTTAGGGTTTTTAACTTCTTTGGGGGTTTTAGGGTTTTGTTTTTGATTTTTTTATTTTTTAAGGGCTTTTATATTTTTTAACATTTTTTGGGGTTTTATGGATTTTTAAAGTATTTAATGGTTTTAGGGTTTTTATTGGTTTTTAGGGTTATTGAAGGTTTTTAAGGGTTTTATTGTTTTCAGCTGTTTTTAGGGTTTTTACAGTATTAGTGTGTTTTTAGGGTTTTAAGGGTTTTTAGTATTTTTGTGGTTTTCTTTGGGTTTTCAAGGTTTTTTGGGTTTTTAATGTTTTTTAGAGTTTTTAACGTTTTTTGGGATATGGGTTTTTAGAGTTTTTAGTGGGTTTTTAGAGTTTTTAGTGGGTTTTTAGTGTTTTTATGGGTATTTTGGGTTTTTATGGTTTTTAAGAGTTTTTATGGATATCAGTGTTTTTCAGATTTTTAGGGTTTTTTGTGTCATCTAGGTTTTTTATTTCTTTTTAGGATTTTATAGGTTTAGGGTTTTTTATGGTTTTTAGGGTTTTTGAGGGTTTTTTGGGTTTATTAGGGTTTTTAAGGTTTTTAAGGTCTTTTAGGGTTTTTAAGGGGGTTTATAGTTTTTGTGAGTTTTAAATGTTTTTTAGAGTTTGTAATGTTTGTAGGGGTTTTAAGGGGTTTTTGCGATTTTTTTAGGGATTTTAGTGTTTTTTATGTTTTTAGAGATTTTTAGGGATGTTTTAGTATTTTTATGGTTTTTAGGGGTTTTAGAGATTCTGTGGGTTTTTAGGAGTTTTCTAGGGGTTTAGGGTTTTTAGGGATTTTTAGGGTTTTAGGGTCTTTATTGTTTTTAGGGATTTTTAGTTTTTTAGGTTATTTAAGGTTTTTTGAGTTTTTAAACGTTTTTATGTGTTTAAAGGATTTTTGGAGTTTTTAGTGGTTTTTATTGGGTCTTATGGTTTTTATGGGATTTTATGGGATATTATGGTTTTCTAAGGTTTTTTACATTTTTATGGATTTTTAGGAATTTTCAAGGAATTTTATTATTTTTAGGGGTTTTATGGTTTTTAGGGATTTTTTAGAGATTTTACGGCATTGAGGATTTTTAGTGGTTTTACGGGTTTTAGAGTAGTTTTAGGTTTTTATGGTTTTAATTGATTTCTTATGGTTTTTAATGGTATTTTGAGTTTTTTAGTGTTTTTAGGGGTTTTAAGGGTTTTAGAGTTTTTAGTGGATTTTAGTGTTTTAGGTTTTTTATGGTTTTTAGGCTGTTTTATGGTTTTCATGGGGTTTTCAGGGGGGTTTTAGGGTTTTAAGGGTTTTTACATTACATGTACTTTTAGGGATTTTTAATCATTTTTATGGGTTTTAGGGTTTTTTTGGGTTTTTAGGAATTTTGAGGGGTTTTAGTGTCTTTTGGATTTTTTTAGGGTTTTTTGGGTTTTTTGGTTTTTATGGTGTTTGGGGGTTTTAGGGTTTTTTGATTTGTTTTATAGTTTTTTATTGTTTTTTCTATTTTTAATCATTTTTAGGGGTTTGATAGATTTTTAGAGTTTTTAGTGGGTTGTTAGGATTTTTAGGGTTTTAATGGTTTTTACAGTTTTCAAGGGTTTTCTATGGTTTTTTGGGTTCTTTACGTTTCATGGACTTTTAAGGACTTTTAGGATTTTTATGGTTTTTAGGTTTTTATAGCTTTTAGGGATTTTTAGGGGTTTTAGGGGTTTTTAGGGTTTTTCAAGTACCTAGGGACTTTTTTGGGCTTTTAGGGGTTTTTTTAGTTCTTTTTGGGTTTAAATGTTTTTTGAGCCTTTTAATATTTTTAAGGGTTTTAAGACTTTTTAGAGTTTTTAGTGGTTTTTTGGGTTTTCATGGATTTTTAGGATTTTTTTAATGTTTTTAGGGATTTTTTTTGTTTTTAGGGGGTTTCATGGTTTTTCGGGATTTTTTATGTTTTCAATGATTTTTAGGGATTTTTTAGGATTTTTAAGGGTTTTAGATGTGTTTTATGGTTTTTAAGGATTTTGATGATTTTTAGGGATTTTCAAGGTTTTTTAGGGATTTTAGTGTTTTCAGGGTTTTTTGGGTTTTTATGTCTTTTCAGTTTTTTAAGGTTTTTAAGGTTTATTAGAGTTTTTAACGTTTTATGGGTTTTATGGGTTTCTACAGTTTTTAGTGGTTTAGGGTTTTTATGGGTTTTTAGTTGTTTTTATGGTATTTATGGTTTTCTAGGGTTTTTTGGGTTTTTTACATTTTCAGGGAATTTTATTATTTTTAGTGTTTTTTGGGATTTTGTGGGGTTTGAGATGTTTTTAGGGTTTTTAGGGTTTTAGAGGTTTTTTAAGCTTTTAGGGTCATTTGGGATTTTAAAATTTTTTAAATTTTTTTAGGGTTTTAATGCTTTTTAGTGTTTTTTAAGGTTTTAGGGTTCTTAAGGGTTTTTAGAGTTTTTATAGGTTTTTAGGTTTTTATGGGGTTGTGTTGTTTTTTAGGGTTTTTAGGGGTCTTTATGGTTTTATGGAGATTTTCAAGGTTTTTAGGGGTTTTTACATTTTTCATGGATTTTTTAGTTTCTTTAGGACTTTTTTTGGTTTTTATAATTTTTAAGGTTTTTAGATATTTTGATAGCTTTTTGAGGTTCTCAGAGTTTTTAGGATTTTGGGGGGTTTTAAGAGTTTTTATGGACTTTTGGGTTTTTCAGGGTTTTTTTGAGTTTTTTATTTTTTAGGGGTTTTAAGGAATTTTTTGGGGTTTGGGGTTTTTTTATTTTGAGGGGTTTTAGGGGTTTTCTAGTTTTTTAGGGTTTTAAGTATTTTCAAGAGTTTTAGGGCCTTTTTTGGGGTTTTAGGGTTTTTTGAGTTTTTTTAGATTTTAATGTTTTTTAGAGTTTTTAATGTTTTTCGGGGTTTTAAGTGTTTTTAATGTTTTTTAATGTTTTTATGTGTTTTTAGGGTTTTTTATGTTTTCATGGATTTTTAGGTCTTTTTTAGGCTTTTTACGGGTTTTATGGTTTTTAGGGATTTTTTAGGGTTTTTAGTGTCTTTTTGGGTTTTTAGGGATTTTTTTTTTGAGTTTTTAGGGTTTTAAGGTTTTTATGGTTTTTAACATTTTTTGGGGTGAGATGGGTTTATAGTCTTTATTTGGTTTTTATGGGTTTTTAATGTTTTTTATTTTTTTTGAGGTTTCTATGATTTTCATATGTTTTTTGGGTTTTTATGGTTTTTTACATTTTCAGGTATTTTTAGTAATTTTTAGGACTTTTATGGTTTTTAGGAATTTTTAGGGTTTTTTGGGTTTTTAGGGTTTTTATGAGTTTTTAGAGTTTTTAAGGTTTTCTGAATTTTTTAACGTTTTTGGGGGTTTTAAGCTTCTTAGAGGATTTAGTGGTATTTAGGGTTTTTATGGGGTTTTATTGTTTTTTTGTTGTTTTTAGGGTTTTTAGTGTTTTTAGGGGTTTTTACGTATTGAGGGACTTTTAGGGACTTTTTAGGATTTATATGGTTTATAATGATTTTTAGGGTTTATAGGGATTTTGAGGGATTTCAGGGGTTTTCATCATTTTTAAGGGTTTTAGGGGTTTTTATGGTTTTTAGGGTCCTTTTGTATTTTTAGTGTTTTTTTGTTGAGTTTTTTGGGGGTTTTAAGATTTTTTAGAGTTTTTAGTGGGTTTTAGGGGTTTTATTGTTTTTTAGAGTTTTTTAAGGTTTTAGGGAGTTTTTTTGCTTTGAGGGGTTTTTCAGGGATTTTAGGGTTTTTATGTTTTTAAGGTTTTTTAGCGATTTTTTATAATTATTATGGTTTTAAGGGTTTTTAGTGATTTTGAGGGTTTTTTGGGTTTTTAAGGGGTTTTAAGGGTTTTAGGGATTTTAGGGATTTTATGTTTTATGTTTTTTAGGGTTTTCTTAGTTTTTGAGGTTTTTCAAGGGTTTTAGAGTTTTCAACCTTTTTATGGGTTTTGAGGGTTTTTAGAGTTTTTAGTTATTTTTAGGGTTTTTTAAGATTTTTATGTTTTTCAGGGGATTTTCAGGGTTGTTAGGGGTTTTTACATTTTCTGGGATTTTTAGTGTTTTTTTAGTATTTTTATTGTTTTTTGGATTTTTTAGGGTTTTAAAGGATTTTGTGGGTTTTACGGTTTTTCAAGGTTTTTTAGGTTTTAGGTTTTTTAGTGTTTTTAGGGACTTTTTGGGGTTTTATGGGTTTTTTGGAGTTTTTTAGGGTTTTAAGGGCCTTTAGAGTTTTTAGTGGTTTTTATGGGTTTTAAGGTTTTTAATGTTTTTTATGGTTTTTAGGGGGTTTTCAAGGTTTTTAAGTGTTTTTATGTTTTTTGGGATTTTTAGGGATTTTAGAGACTTTTTGGGTTTTTAGGGATTTTAAGTTTTTTTAGAGTTTTTAACATTTTTTGGGGTATGATGGGGTTTTTAGTGCGTTTTTAGTGTGTTTATGGGTATTTTGTGTTTTATGGTTTTTAAGAGATTTTATGTATATCAGGGTTTTTAGCGGTATTTTATGGTTTTCATGGGGTTTTCAGGGTTTTTATGTTTCCAACGTTTTTAGGGATTTTTAGGATTTTTATGGGGTTTTAGTATTTTTATAGTTTTTAGCTGTTTTTTATGTTTTTCATGGGGTTTTCAGGGTTTTTAGGGTTTTTTATGTTTTTTATGTTTTTATTGGTTTCAGGTTTTTATGGATTTTTCTTAGTTTTTTTTTTAGTTTTTTAGAGTTTTTAAGGTCTCTTATAGTTTTTAACATTTTTAGGGTTTTTAAGGGTTTTTTGAGTTTTTAGTGGTTATTGGGGTTTTTATGGGGGTTTAGTGTTTTTTAAGGTTTTTAGCGGTTTTTTATGGTTTTCATAGGGTTTTTTATGTTTTCAACCATTATTAGGGATTTTTAGGATTTTCAGGGGTTTTTGGGTATTTTGGGATTTTTAGTGTTTTTATATATTTTCAGGGTTTTTTAGTGTTTTTATGTATTATCAAGGTTTTTTAATGTTTTTAGGGTTTTTTCTGGGTTTTTACGGTTTTTTAGGTTTTAATGTTTTTTTGTGTTTTGGGGGGTTTTAAGGTTTTTAGAGTTCTTTAATGTTTTTTTGGTGATTAAGGGGTTTTTAGAGTTTTTAGTTGTTTATGGGGTTTTCTAGGTTTTTTAGGGGGTTTAAGGTTTTTAGGGGTTTTTCAGAGTTTTAGGGTTTTTATGATTTCATGGATTTTTAGGGATTTTTTAATATTTTCATTATTTTTAGGATTTTTTACGGTTTTTAAGGATTTTGAGGGTATTTGTGGTTTTTAGGTTTTTTTTTTGGGTTTTAGGATCTTTTTGGGTCTTTAGGGTTTTTTTGAGTTTTTTTAGGGTTTTTATGTTTTTATAGTTTTTTAATGTTTTTAAGGGTTTTGAGGTTTTGTAGAGTTTTTTGTGGTTTTAAGGGTTTTATGGGTTTTAGGGTTTTTAATATTTTATGGGGTTTTTATTATTTTCATGGATTTTAAGGGTTTTTCATGTTTTTGGGGATTTTTTTTGGGATTTTTGGGATTTTTATGTTTTGGAGTTTTTCGGGGTTTTAGGGATTTTTCGTGGTTTTAGGACTTTTAGGGTTTTTTGGGTTTCAATGGTTTTTTGGGTTTTTCGAGGTTTAAGGGTTTTTTTAGTTTTTTAGGGGTTTTCTGGGTTTTATGGGTTTTAGAATTTTTAACATTTTTAGGGTTTTTATTAGTTTTTAGATATTTTAGTGGTTTTAGTGTTTTTAGCAATTTTGATGGTTTTTAGGGGGGTTTTAGGGTTTTTAGAGTTTTTTATGTTTTTTGAGATTTTTAGGGATTTTTTAGGAGTTTTACGATTTTTACGGGTTTTGGGGTTTCTATAGATTTTTAGGGTTTTTAGAGCTTTTCATGGTTTTTAGGATCTTTCAGTTTTAGGGTTTTTTTGAGTTTTTTTGGTTTTTAAGGTTTTTTAGAGATTTTAAACATTTTTAGGGGTCTTAAGGGTTTTTAGTGTTTTTAGGGTTTTATGGTTTTTATGGATTTTTAGGGTTTTATTGATTTTAGAGGTTTTATGGTTTTCAGGGGTTTTCACGGGTTTTTCAGGGTTTTTAGGGTTTTTTTGTTTTCATATATTTTTAGGGATATTTTTATTATTTTTATGGTTTTAGGGTTTCTTAGGGTATTTTGGAGTTTTGAGAATTTTTAGGGTTTTCAGGGTATTTTAGGGGTTTTAGGGTTTCTAGGGGATTTATGGTTTTTTGGGTTTTAGGATTTTTTATGAGTTTTTTAGGGTTTAAAATGTTTTTAGAGTGTTTAAAGTTTTTAGGGGGTTTGATGGTTTTTAGGGGTTTTAGTGGCTTTTAGGGGTTTTTATGGTTTTTAGGGTTTTTTTGGGGTTTTAGGGGTTTTAGGGGTTTCTATTTTTTACGTTTTCAGCGATTTTTAGGGAATTTTAGAATTTTTATGGTTTTCAGGTTTTTAGGGTCTTTTTTTTTATTTTTAGGGATTTTTGAGTTTTTTAGGGTTTTAATGGTTTTTTATAGTTTTTAACATTTTTATGGGTTTTATGGGTTTTTAGAGTTGTTGTGGGTTTTAAGGGTATTTATGGGTTTTAGGGGGTTTTAAGGTTTTTTCGGGTTATTTATGGGTTTTAGCTGTTTTTTAGGGTTTTTATGGTTTTTTAAATTTTCATGGATTTTTAGGGGGTTTTAGAAATTCTATGGTTTTTAGGGTTTTAGGCATTTTCAAGAGTTTTAGGGCCTTTTTTGGGGTTTTAGGGTTTTTTGAGTTTTTTTTCGATTTTAATGTTTTTTAGAGTTTTTAATGTTTTTAGGGGTTTTAAGGGTTTTTAGTGTTTTTAGTGTTTTTTAATGTTTTTATGTTTTTTAGGGTTTTTTAAGTTTTTTGGGGGGTTTATGGGTTTATGGGTTTTAAGAGTTTTTTTAGTGTTTTTAGGGTTTTTTACGTTTTCATGGATTTTTAGGACTTTTTAAGGATTTTTATGGTTTTTAATGTTTTTTTGGAATCTTAGGGTTTTTAGGGGTTTTCAGGTTTTTTAGGGTTTTTTATGTTTTTTTAGGGTTTTTAGGGTCTTTCTGGGTTTTTAGGTGTTTTTTGAGTTTTTAGGGTTTTAAGGTTTTTATAGTTTTTAACATTTTTTGGGGTTTAAATGGGTTTTATAGTCTTTATTTGGTTTTTATGGGTTTTTAGGGTTTTTAATTTATTCGAGGTTTTTATGATTTTCATATGTTTTTATGGGTTTTTATTGTTTTTATGTTTACATGTATTTTTAGAATTTTTTTAGGACTTTTATGGTATTTATGATTTTTTAGGGTTTTTGGGATTTTGAGGGGTTTTAGGGTTTTTAGTGTCTTTTAGGGTTTTATGGTTTTTATTGTTTTTTTGGGTTTTTAGGGTTTTAAAGAGTTTTTAGGGTTTTTATGGTTTTTTGAAGTTTTTAACGTTTTGGGTGTTTTAAGTTTTTTAGAGGTTTTATTGGTATTTGAGGTTTTTAGGGGGTTTTATGGTTTTTTGTGGTTTTTAGGGTTTCTTTAGTGTTTTTAGGTGTTTTTACATATTCAGGCACTTTTAGGGATTTTTTAGGATTTATATGGTTTTTAAGGATTTTTATGGTTTTTAGGGATTTTGAAGGATTTTTGGGTTTTTTGTGTTTTTAAGGGTTTTATGGGTTTTTAGGGTTTTTAAGGTGTTTTTGGATTTTTAGTGTTTTTTTGTTGAGTTTTTTTGGGGGTTTTAAGGTTTTTAGAGTTTTTTAACATTATTAGCAATTTTAAGGTTTTTTAGAGTTTTTAGTGGGTTTTAGGGTTTTTATGGTTTTTTTAATGTTTTTTATGGTTTTAGGGAGTTTTGTGGCTTTCAGGGGTTTTTCATGGATTTTAGGTTTTTTATGTTTTTAAGGATTTTTAGCGATTTTTTATAATTATTATGGTTTTAAGGGTTTTTAGTGAGTTTGTGGGTTTTTTGTGTTTTTAAGGGGTTTTTAGGGTTTTTAGGGATTTTAGGGATTTTAGGGTTTTTTTAGTTTTTAGGGTTTTTTTTTTTAGTTTTTAGGTTTTTCAAAGGTTTTTAGAGTTTTCAACGTTTTTAGGGGTTTTGAGGGTTTTTAGAGTTTTTAGTTATTTTTAGGGTTTTTTAAGATTTTTATGTTTTTCAGGGGATATTCAGGGTTGTTAGGGGTTTTTACATTTTATGGTATTTTTGGTGTTTTTTGGGTATTTTTATTGTTTTTTTTTATTTTTTTGGGTTTTTAAAGATTTTGGTGGTTTTAGGGTTTTTCAGGGATTTTTAGGTTTTTAGGTTTTTAGTGTTTTTAGGGACGTTTTGGGGTTTTAGGGGTTTTTTAGAGTTTTTTATGGTTTTAAGGGTTTTTAGGGCCTTTAGAGTTTTTAGTGGTTTTATGGGTTTTTAGGGGTTTTAATGTTTTTTATGGTTTTCAGGGGGTTATCAAAGTTTTTAAGGGTTTTTAAGTTTTTTGCTATTTTTAGGGATTTTTTAGGATTTTTATAGGTTTTAGGGTTTTAGGGTCTTTGGGGTTTAGGGTTTTTTGGGTTTTCTAGGGGTTTTAATGTTTTTTTTTGAGTTTTTAATCTTTTAGGGGTTTTTTACGATTTTTAGAGTTTTTAGTAGTTTTTAGGGGTTTTATGGGTTTTATAGGTTTTTATGGTTTTTAGGGGTTTTAGGGTTTTGAGGATTTTTTTTTGTTTTTTCAGGGTTTTTAGGGTTTTTATGATCCTTTTGGATTTCTAGGGGTTTTTATGTTTTTTAGGGGTTTATGGTTTTAGGGGACTTTTCAAGTTTTGAGGGTTTTTTATGTTTTCAAATATTTTTAGAGATCTTTTAGGATTTTTTTTGGGTTTTTAGGGATTTTTGAGGATTTTCACGGTTTTTATGGAGTTTTTGGTGGTTTTAGGGATTTTTTTAATTTTTTTTAGATTTTTTAAGTTTTTTATAAATTTTAGGGATTTTAAGGATTTTTTAAGTATTTAGTGATTTTTTAGGGTTTTATGGAATTTTATGGTTTTTTAAGGTTTTTAGGGGTAGGTTTTATGGTTTTCAGGTATTTTTTAGAATTTTTATGGTTTTTTACATGTTCAGATACTTTTAAGAATTTTTTTAGGATTTTTAAGGTTTTGGGGTTTTATAGAGTTTTAGGGATTTTTATGGTTTTTAGGGGTTTTGAAGGTCTTTTTTGGTTTTTTTTGAGTTTTTAGGGTTTTTAAGAGTTTTTAACATTTTTATGGGTTTCAAGGGTTTTTAGAGCTTTTAATGGGTTTTTTTGTGTTTTTAGGGTTTTTAATATTTTTAGGGGCATTTATGATTTTTAGGGGGTTTTCAAGGTTTTTAGAGTTTTTTTATGTTTTTAGAAATTTTAGGGCCCTTTTTAGGATTTTTATGGTTTTTATGGGTTTTTATAGTTTTTAGGGATTTTGATGATTTTTTGGGTTTTTAGGTTTTTTTTAGTTTTTGGGGTTTTTCAGTGTTTTTAGGGGTTTAAAGAGTTTTAAAAGTTTTTAATGGGTTTTTAGCATTTTTTATGGGGTATTAGTTGTTTTTAAGGATTATGATTTTTAAGGGTTTTAAGGATATTTAGAGTTTTTATGTTTTTAGGGTTTTTATGTTTTTAGGGTTTTTTAGGGATTTTAGGATTTTTATAGTTTTTAGGGATTTGGGGGGGTTTAGGGTTTTTAGGGGGGTTTTATGGTTTCAAGGTTCTTTTTGGGTTTTAGGGGTTTTTATTTAGTTTTTAGGGTTTTTTTGGTATTTTTGAGTTTTTTAACATTTTCAGGGGTTTAAAGGATTTTTATAGTTTTTGGTGGGTTTTTAGGATTTTTGGCTTTTTTGGGTTTTTAAGGGTTTTAGGGGTTTTTATAGTTTTTTGGTGTTTTTCAGGGTTTTAAGGGATTTTTACATTTTCACATTTTTTAGGGAATTTTTCAGATTTTTATGGTTTTATGATTTTTAAGGGTTTTGAGGGATTTTTAGGGGTTTTAGGGGTTTTTATGATTTTTAGTGAAGCTTTTTAGGCTCTTTTTGGAGTTTTAGGATGTTTTTATTTTTTATGGTATTTAAGGCTTTTTAGAGTTTTTAGTTGTCTTGAGGATTTTTATGGGTCTTTATTGGGTTTTAATGTTTTTAGGCGTATTTATGGTTTTTATTTTTTTTAGGTTTTCATATATTTATTTGGGATTATTTAGGATTTTTAGGTTTTTTAGGTTTTTTAGGTTTTTTAGGGTTTATAGAAATTTTTAGGGTTTCTTGGTTTTTTAAAGTTTTGAAGGTTTTGAAGGTTTTTATGGTCCTTTTAGATTTTTTGTTTTTTTTTGAGTTTTTAGGGGTTTTGAGGTCTTTTATATTTTTTCAATGTTTTTAGGGGTTTTAAGGGTTTTTAGAGTTTTTAGTGGGTATTTAGGGTTTTTATGGGTCTTTAGGGTATTTATGGTTTTTAGGGGTTTTATGGATTTATGAGGTTTTTCATAGTTTTTAGATTTTTCATGTTTTTAGGGATTTTTATAGTTTTTAGGGTTTTTATTGTTTTTATGGATTTTGATTGTTTTGGGGTATTTCTTGGTTTTTATGGGTTTTAGGAGTTTTCTGGGTTTTTTTTGGGTCTTTTTGAGTTTTTAGGGTATTTATGGTTTTTAGAGTTTTTTAACGTTTTTAGGTGTTTTAAGGTTTTTAGAGTTTTTAGCATGTTTAAGGGGTTTTACGAGTTTTTATAGGTTTTTACATTTTTTTAGGTTTTTAGAGGTTTTTATTATTTTGCGGGGTTTTTTAGGGTTTTTAAGGTTGTTTACATTTTCATGGTTTTGAGGGTTTTTTAGTATTTTTATGGATTTTAGGGTTTTTAGGGACTTTTTGGGTTTTAGTGGTTTTTTCAGATTTTTTGGGATTTAAAGGTTTTTAGACTTTTTAACGTTTTTAAGGTTTTAAGGGTCTTTAGAGTTTTTATTGGTTTTTTGGGTTTTTAGGGTATTAGGGTTTTTTAGTGTTTTTAGGGGTTTTTTTGGTTTTGAGTGGGTTTTAGGGGTTTTTTAATGTTTTCAAGGATTTTTTTAGCTTTTTTAGGATTTTTATGATTTTTTTGGTTTTTTAGGGTTTTTAGGGATTTTGAGGATTCTAAGGGTTTTTCATAGGGTTTTCGGGTTTTTAGGTTTTTTAATTTTTTTATGGGTTTTTTGGGCTTTTTGTGTTTTTAGTGGTTTTAAGGTTTTTTAGATTTTTTAACATTTTTAGGGGTTTAAGGGTTTTTATATTTTTTAGTGGGTTTTAGGTTTTTTAGGGGTTTCAAAAATTTTATGGTTTTGAGAGGGTTTTTAAGTTCTTTTAGGGTTTTTTATATTTTCAAGAATTTTAAGGGTTTTTTAGGATTTTTATGGTTTTTATGGTTTCTGAGGGTTTATTTTTGGATTTTGAGGGTTTTTAGGGATTTTGATGGTCTTTAGGGTTTTTAGGCCTTTTTCAGGTTTTTTGGGTATTTTTTTATTTTTAGGGTCTTTTGAGTTTTTTAGCGTTTTTAAGGTTTTCTAGAGTTTTTTTTAACATTTTTAGGGGAGATTGTTTTTAACATTTTTAGCGAGTTTAGAGTTCTTAGTTTTTTTTAGGGTTTTGGGATTTTTAAGCTTTTAGGGGATTTTATGGTTTTAGGGTTTTTAAAATTTTCAGGTATTTTTAGGGATTTTTTATGATTTTTTGGGTCTTTTAGATTTTTTATGGATTTTGAGAATTATTGGGGGTTTTCATGGTTTTTAGGGTTTTTAGGGTTTTTTAGGGTTTTGGAGGTTTTAAGGTTTTTTTGTTTTTTTATAGTTTTTTAGGTTTTCATAGCTTTTTAAAGTTTTTATGGGTTTTAAGGGGTTTTAGAGTATTTAGTGGTTTTTTTTGTTTTTATAAGGTTTTATGGTTTTCTGGGGTTTTCAGTGGTTTTAGGATTTATTACGTTTTCAGTGATTTTTTGGGATTTTTTAGGATTTTTATAGTTTTGATGGTTTCGTAGGGTTTTTAGGGATTTTGTGGGGTTTTAGTGTTTTTGAGGGTTTTATGGTTTTTTTATTTTTTTAGGGTTTTTAAGGTTTTTATATTTTTTAACATTTTTGGTGGTTTTGGGGGGGTTTTATGGGGTTTTAAGGTTTTTAGCATTTTTATGGTTTTCATAGGGTTTTTAGGGTTTTTTTGGTTTTTTATGTTTTCAGGTATTTCTAGGGAATTTTAAGGATTTTACTGGTTTTGAGGGTTTTTTACATTTTTAGGGATTTTGAATGATTTTAGGGGCTTTCGGGGTTTTTACGGTTTTTAGGGGTTTTCAGGGTTTTTTGGGACTTTTTGGATTTTATGGTGTTTTCGAGATTTTAGAGGTTTTAAGGTTTTTAGAGTTTTTTACCATTTTTAGGGGTTTAAAGGTTTTTAGAGTTTTTAGTGGTTTTAGGGTTTTAGGGGTTTTAGGGGTTTTAGGGGTTTTTATTATTTTCATGGGTTTTTTGGGTTTTTAAGGTATTTTATTTTTTCATGGATTTTTAGGGCTATTTAATATTCTTATGGTTTTTAGGGTTTTTAGGGTTTTGGGGGATTTTGTGGGTTTTAGTGTTTTTAATATTTTTTAGATATTTTTAACATTTTAAGGGGTTCTAAGGGGTTTTTGAGTTTTTAGCATTTTTTATGGTTTTTATGGTTTTTAGGTTTTTTTAATGTTTTTAGGGTTTTTATGGTTTTCAGGGTTTTTTCAGTGTTTTTAGGATTTTTTACATTTTTAGTAATTTTTAGAGATTTCTTAGGTTTTTTATTTTTTTAGGGTTTTAGGGATTTTGATGGTTTTTCATGGATTTTAGGGTTTTTAGGGGTTTTAGGGTCTTTTTGATTTTTAGGGGATTTAAGGTTTTTTAGATTTTTTAATGTTTGTAGGGGTTTTAAGGGTATTTGGAGTTTTTAGTGGTTTTTAGGGTTTTTATGGGTTTTTGGGTTTTCTAATGTTTTTAGGGGTTTTATCTTTTTTTTTGGGTTTTTTCAAGGTTTTTTACATTTTCAGGGATTTTTTGGGATTTTTCACAATTTGTATGGGTTTTTTTGGGTTTCTAGGGTTTTTAGAGATTTTGAGTTTTTTTTGGGTTTTCAAGGTTTTTAAGGGTTTTTAGGGTTTTTCAGGGGGTTTAGGATCTTTTTTTTAGCCTTTTTTGATTTTTTAGGGTTTAAGGTTTTTTTGATTTTTTTATCGTTATTATGGGTTTAAAGGGTTTTTAGAGGTGTTTTGTGTTTTTATGGGTCTTTATGGGTTTTAGGGGGTTTTATTGTTTTTAGGGTTTTTTCTGGATTTTTTGGGATTTTTAAGTTTTCAGGGATTTGTAGGGTTTTAAAGGATTTTTATGGTTTTTAGGGTTTCAAGGGTTTTTTAGGATTTTAAGGGTTTTTAGAGATTTTCAGGGTTCTTTAGGGTTTTAGTTTTTTTAAAGGTTTTTAGGTTCCTTTTAGGTTTTTTAGGGCTTTTTGGATTTTTTGGGGTTATAAGGTTTTTAGAGTATTAAACATTTTTAGGGGTTTTAAGGGGTTTTAGAGTTTTTAATGTTTTAAGGTTTTTATAGGATTTTAGGGTTTTTACGATTTTAGGAGTTTTATGGTTTTTATTGTTTGTATAATTTTTAATGTTTTTTGGGATTTTAAGGGATTTTGATGGGTTTTTTCAGATTTTTTTAGGCTTTTAGGATTTTTCTGGGGTATAGGATTTTTTTTGGGTTTTTGGGGTTTTTTAACCTTTTAAAGTATTTAATATTTCATAGAGTTTTTAATTTTTATGTGTTTTAAGGTTTTTGAGATTTTTTGTGGGTTTTAGGGTTTCTTGGGGTTTTTAGGGTTTTAAAGGTTTTTAAGGTTTTTATGGTTTTCAAGGGTTTCTTTCGGGTTTTTTTTATTTTTTATGTTTGTAGGTATTTTTACAGCTTTTTTAGGAATTTTATTGTTTTCATGGTTTTTTAGGGATTTTAGCGATTTTAATGGTTTTTATGAGTTATCAAGGTTTTTTAGGGTTTTTATGGGATTTATGGGTTTTTAGGTTTTTTAGAGCCTTTTTGGTTTTAGAGCTTTTTTTTACATTTTTAGGGTTTTCATGGGTTTTTAGAGTTTTTTAACACTGTTTTGGGTTTTGAGGGTTTTTAAAAAATTTATTGGTTTTTATGGTTCGTATGGTTTTTCGGGTTTTTAATGTTTTTAGGGAATTTTATGGTTTTCATGGGGTTTTCAGGGGGTTTTCATGGTTTTTATGTTTTCAGGTATTTTTAGCACTTTTTTCACGATTTTTATTGATTTTCAGGTTTTTCAGGGGTTTTAGGGATTCTGAGGGTTTTGGGGGATTTTAGGGTTTTTAGGGGTTTTCAAGGTTTTTAGGGTCTTTTTGTGGGTTTTTTTAATTTTTTTTAGATTTTAAGGCTTTTTAGAGTTTTTTAAAGTTTTTAGGGGTTTTAAGGGTTTTTAGATTTTTTTAGTTGATTTGAGGGGTTTTAGGGGTTTAAAGGAGTTTTTTTAAGGTTTTTAGGGAGTTTAGGGTTTTCTACATTTTTAAGGATTTTTAGGGATTTTTTTTCAGATTTTATGGTTTTTAAGGATTTTTTGGGGTTTTAGGAATTATGAGGGTTTTTAGTATTTTTTAGGGGTTTTTTGGATTTTTAGGTTTTCTCAGGGTTTTTTGGGTCTTCTGGGTATTAGGGTTTTTTTGAATTTTTTAGATTTTTTAATGTTTATAGAGTTTTTTTTAACATTTTTACGAGTTTTAAGGGTTTTTTTAGTGTTATTTGGGTTTTAATGGGGTTTTACGAGTTTTTAAGGTTTTTAGGGGTTTTTATGGTTTTCGGGTGTTTATCAGGGTTTTTTATATTTTTGTGGATTTTTAGGGCTTTGTAGGATTTTTATGGTTTTTGTGGTTTTTTGGGGTTTTTAGGGTTTTTTTGAGTTTTTAGGGTCTTTAAAGTTTTTTAGGGTTTTTAGAGTTTTTAAACATTTTTATGGATTTAAATGATTAGTGTTTTTAGTGGGTTTTTAGGGTTTTATGGTTTGTTATGGTTTTTCTAGTTTTTAGGAGTTTTTAGGGTTTTCAGGGTTTTTAGGGTTTTTAGGGTTTTTTATATTTTCAAGGATTTTTAGGGATTTTTCATATTTTTTTTGGTTTTTTAGGTTTTTTTTGGGATTTCAGGGATATTGAGGGTTTTTAGGGGCTATCAGTGTTTTTTAGGGCTTTAGGGGTTTTTAGGGTCTTTTTGGTGGTTTGGGGTTTTTTTAGTGTCTTAGGGTTTTAAAAGTTTTTTAAAGTTTTAAACATTTTTAGCAGTATAAAGGGTTTTTAGATTTTTTAGTGGTTTTAGGGGTTTTCTGGGTTTTTAGGGTTTATTAAGGTTTTTAGGGCTTTTATGGTTTTTAGGGGGGTTTCAAGGTTTTTGTGATTTTTACCTTTTCTCTAATTTTTTCCAATTTTTATGGTTTTTAGGGTTTTTATGGATTTTGAGTGTTTTTATTGTTTTTCATGTGTTTTATTGTCTTTTTGGTTTTAGAGTTTTTTTTACATTTTTTTGGTTTTTAAGCATTTTTAGAGTTTTTAGTTTATTTAGTTGTTTTATGGGGTTCAATGGTTTGTTTAATGTTTTTTGGGGTTTTCTATTTTTTTAGAAGTTTTAGGGTTTTTTTTATGTTTTTAGGGATTTTTATGGATTTTTTAAATACTTTTATGGATTTAATGCTTTTTGGGTTTTTTTGGGATTTTGAGGGATTTTATGGGTTTTTAGGGTTTTTAGGGTCTTTTGGGTTTTTAGAATTTTTTGAGTTTTTATGGTTTTTAATATTTTTTTAACATTTTTTGGAGTTTTAAGGGTTTTTAGAGTTTTTGTGGGTTTTTAGGGTTTTTGTGGGGTTTTAAATTTTTTAATGGTTTTAGGGGTTTTTAGTGGTTTCTGGGGTTTTTCAGGGTATTTATGGTTTCTTATGTTTTCAAGGATTTTTAGGTTTTTAATGTTATTTTGGGTTTTTTGGGTTTTTTAGTGTTTTTAGGTATTTTTTGGGTTTTTATGGTTGTTCAAGATTTTTAGGGTCTTTTGGGTTTCAGGATTTTTTAAGTTATTTAGCATTTTTATGATTTTTAGTGTTTTTTAACGTTTTATGGGTTTTAATGGGTTTTAGCATTTTTAGTTGTTTTTAGGGTTTTTTTGGGTTTTTTATTTTTTTTATGGTTTTTTGGGGTTTATGGTTTTCAGGGGTTTTTCAGGGTGTTTAGGGTTTTTTATGTTTTCAGGTATTTTAGGGATTTTTAGTATATTTATGGTTTTTAGGGTTTTCTAGGTTTTTAGGGATTTTGCGGGTTTTTATGGTTTTCAAAGGTTTTTAGGGTTTTATGGTCTTTTTATATTTCTAGGTGTTTTTTAATTTTTTTAGGGTTTTACGGATTTATATAGTTTCTTTAACTTTTTAAGGGTTTTAAGGGTGTTTAGAGTTTTTAGTAGTTTTTTAGTGTTTTTATGGATTTCTAGGGTTTTTTACATTTTTAGGAGTTTTATGGTTTTCAAGGGGTTTATGATTTTTAGGGTGTTTTAGGTTTTCATAGATTTTTAGGGATTTAAGGATTTTTATGGTTTTTTGGGTTTTTATAGATTTTGAGGGTTTTCTGGTTTTGGGGGGTTTTTGGGTTTTTCAGGGTTTTTGGGTTCTTTTTGGGTTTTTGGGTTTTTTTTTGAGTTTTTTAGGGTTTAAATGTTTTTAGGGTTTTTTAAATCTATAGGGGTTTTGACGGTTTTTTGAGTTCTTTATGAGTTTTTATGGTTTTTATGGGTTTTAAGGTTTTTAGGGGCTTTATGGTTTTCCGGGTTTTTATGTTTTCTAGGGTTTTTTACATTTTAAAGGATTTTTTGGGCTATTTTAGGATCTTTTTATTGTTTTTAAGGTTTTTAGGGGCTCTAAAATTTTGAGTGTTTTTAGGGTTTTTCAAGTTTTTATATGATTTTTTTGGGATTTTCAGGGTTTTTATTGTTTTTAGTGTTTTTTTGACTTTATAATGGTTTTTAAAGTTTTTTTTAGTTTTTTCACGTTTTTAGGGGGGCTTTTAAGGGTTTTTAGAGTTTTAGTGGTTTTTAGGGTTTTTATGGGTATTTTAGCTTTTTAAGGTTTTATAAGGTTTTTAGAGTTTTTAGTGGGTTTTCAAGTTTTTATGTAGTTTTAGGGTTTTCAAGTTTTTCAGGGTTTTTATAGTTTTTTGGGGGGGTTTTAGGGGTTTTAAGGTCTTTTACATTTTCATGGATTTTTAAGCCATTTTTAGAATTTTGTGGTTTTTAGGGTTTTTAAGGGTTTTTTGGGATTTTTAGGCATTTTACAGGTTTTATGGATTTTAGGGGTTTTCAGGGGTTTTAGGGTCTTTTGGGTTTTTATGGTTTTTTTTGTTTTTTAGGTGTTTTAAGGGTTTTAGTGTTTTTGAACATTTTTTGGGGTTTTAAGGGTGTTCATAGTTTTTAGTGGTTTGTAGGTTTTTTATGTGTTTTTAGGGGTTTTTAATTTTTTTAGGGGTTTTTATGCTTCTCAAGGGTTTGTCATGTTTTTTAGGGTTTTTATGTTTTTAGGGATTTTTAGGTATTTTTTATGTTTTTTATGGTTTTTTGGGTTTTTTGGGATTTTGAGGGTTTTTAGAAAATTTTCTATGTTTTTTAGGGTTTTATTGTTTTTCAGAGTTTTTAGGTTCTTTTTGGGTTATAGGTTTTTTAGCTTTTAAGGTTTTAAAGGTTATTTAGTGTTTTTAACGATTTTAAGGTTCTAGGGTTTTTAGAGGTTTTTGTGCTTTTAGGGTTTTTAGGGATTTTTAATCTTTTTAGGGGTGTTTATTGTTTGGCGGTTTTTCAGGATTTCTTGTGTATTTATGTTTTCCAGGACATTTAGGGAGTTTTTAGGTTTTTTATGATTTTTTGGGTTTTAGGGTTTTTAGGGATTTTGAATGTTTTTAAGGGTTTTCAGGGTTTTTTAGGATTTTTAGGATTTTTCAGGGTTTTTAGGAGCTTTTGTTTTTTAGGTTTTTTTTTAGTTTTTTAGAGGTTCGAAGGTTTTTAAGATTTTTTCAATGATTTTATGGGTTTAATGGTTTTTTTATAGTTTTTTGTGGTTCTTAGGGTTTTTATATATTTTTTATAGTTTTGTAAGGTTTTTAGGGGTCTTATTATTTTCAAAGTGTTTTTTTGGGTTTCAATGTGTTTTTAGGATTTTTCAGATTTTATGGTTTTCAGGGGTTTTAGGGTTTTTTACGTTATTAGGGATTTTTAGAGCTTATTTAGGATTTTATGGTTTTTAGGGTTTTAGGGTTTTTAAGGTTTTCTAGGGGTTTCTGGGTATTTTAGGCTTTTTAGGGACTTTTTGGGTTTTTAGTGTTTTTTTTTTGAGTTTTTAAGGGTTTTATGGTTTCTTGGAGTTTTTAAAATTTTTTAGGGAATTTAAGGGTTTTTAGATATTTTTGTGGGTTTTAGGTTTTTTTATGGGTTTCTAGGGGTTTTAAAGTTTTTAGTGGTTTTTATGGGGTTTAGGGTTTTTACATTTTATGAGATTTTTAGGACCTTTATAAGACTTTTATGGTTTTAGGGTTTTTTTGGTGTTTTAGTGATTTTGATGGGTTTTACTGGTTTTTAGGGTTTTTAGGGTTTTTTAGCGTTTTTAGGCTCTTTTTCGGTTTTTAGGGTGTTTTTGATGTTTTTAAGGGTTCAACAAATTTTTAGAGATTTTTAAACTTTTTTAGGGGTTTTGAGGCCTTAAGAGTTTTTAGGGTTTTATGGGGTTTTATGGTTTTTAAATGTTTTTATTGGTTTTTGTGGTTTCTGGGGGTTTTCAATGTTTTGAATGTTTTTTTACATTTTCAAGGATTTTTAGGGCTTTTTTAGGATTTTAGTGTATTTAAGGTTTTCATGGATTTTGAGGGGTTTTAGCATTTTTTCATGGTTTTTAGTATTTTTAAGGTTTTTTGGTCTTTTGGGTTTTGGGATTTTTTTTTTATTTTTTCAGGGTTTTAAAGGTTTTTTTGTGTTTTTTTACGTTTTTAGGAGTTTTAAAGGTTTTTAGGGTTTTTTTTTATAATTTTAGGGATTTTTAGGATTTTTATGGTTTTTATGGTTTTTAGGGATTTTGAGGGGTTTTATAGTTTTCCAATGTTTTTAGGGATTTGAGGGTCTTCATGGTTTTTACAAGCTTTTGGGTTTTTAGGGGTATTTTTTTGAGTTTTTTAGGTTTTTTAATTTTTTTTAGAATTTTTTAATGTTTTTAGGGGGGGCTTTAGGGATTTAAGAGTTTTTAGTGATTAATGGGTTTTTATGACTTTTTTGGTTTTTTAAGGTTTTTTGAGGTTTTATGATTTTCAAGGGTTTTTATGGTTTTTTATGTTTTCAGAGATTTTTATGGTTTTTTTAGATTTTTATGGTTTTTAGGTATTTAGGGTTCTTACAGATTTTGACGGTTTTTAGGGGTTTTAGAGTTTTTCATGGTTTTAAGGGTTTTTAGTGTTTTAGGGTTTTTAAGAGTTTTTCAAGGTTTTTAATGTTTTTAGAGTATATAAATGTTTTTAGGGGTTTAAAGTTTATTTAGAGTTTTTCATGGTTTTTAGGTTTTCAAGGCTTATAGATTTGTTTTGTGCTTTTTAGTGGATTTTCAAGGTTTTTAGAGTTTTTTACGTTTTCAGGGATTTTTACGGATTTTTTGAATTTTTATTTTTTTTGGGTTTTTACTATTTTTAGGGATTTTGAGGGTTTATATGGGTTTTCACGATTTTTAGATTTTTTTTCTGGGTTTTTAAGTTCTTTTTTGGGTTTTCATGGGTTTTTGGAGATTTTTAGAATTTTTTAACATTTTTAGTGGTTTTAAGAATATTTTATGTTTTTATTGGTTTTAGGGGTTTTATGGCGTTTTAGGTTTTTTATGGATTTCAGGGGTTTATGGTTTTTCGGGGTTTTTAGGGTTTTTAATATTTTTTACCTTTTAAGTGTTTTTAAGGCTTTTTTAGGATTTTTCTCATTTTTAGGGTTTTTACTGATTTTTAGGGGCTTTTAGGATTTCTAAGGTGTTTTTGGGTTTTAGCATCTTTTGGGGGTTTTAGGGTTTTTATGTTCTTTTTAGGGGTTTAAAGGTTTTTTAGAGTTTTTAACGTTTTTAGAGGTTAAAGGGTTTTCAAAGTTATTTGTTGTTTTGTGGTTTTTATGGGTTTTAGGGGTTTTTATCGTTTTAAGGGTATTTCAAGTTTTTAAGGCTTTTTACATTTTCAGAGCTATTTAGGGTTTTTATGGTTTTTAGTGTTTTTTAGTGTTTTTATGGATTTTTGGAGGTTTTGGGTGTTTTAGGGATTTTTAGGGGTTTTAGGACATTTAAGGGTTTTTAGGGTCTTTTGGTTTTTTTTTGATTTATATAGGGTTTTATGGGTTTTAAGGGTTTTTTAACACTTTTAGGGGTTTAAAGGGTTTTTATATTTTTTAGTGGCTTTTAGGTTTTTTATGTGTATTTAGGGGTTTTCATGGTTTTAGTGGTTTTATGGTTTTCATGGGTTATTCAGGATTTTTATGGTCTTTTACATTTTCTTGGATTTTTGTGGATTTTTTAGGATTTTCATGGTTTTTGGGTTTTTCGGTTTTTTATGGATTTTGAGGGGTTTTAGGGTTTTTTAGGTTTTTTCATGATTTCTAGGGACTTTTGGGTTTTCATTTTTTTTATTGTTTTAGGGGTTTTATGGTATTTTAGGATTTTATGGTATTTTTATAGTTTTCAATGGATTTTTAATGTTTTTAATGGGTTTTTGGATTTTTAAGGTTTTTTTTATGGTTTTCAGGGGTGTTTTAAGGATTTTGGGGTTTTTTACATTTTTAGTGATTTTTATGGATTATTTTATGATTTTTATGATTTTTATGGTTTTTATTGTTTTTTGGGATTTTTGAGGGGTTTTTGGGTTAATAGGGTTTTTTAGGATTTTTTAGTTTTTAGCAGTTTTATGGGCTTTTATAAATTTTATTAGGTTTCTATGGTTTTTATGGGTTTTTAGGGATTTTAGAGGTTTTTAAAATTTTTATGGTTTTCTTTTGTTTTCTAGGGTTTTTAAGGTTTTTTATATTTTCAAGGATTTTTTGGTATTTTTATGGTTTTTAGGGTTTTCTAGGGTTTTTATGGTTTTTTTAGGTTTTTTTTTTGTTTTTTAGGATTTTTAAGGTTTTTTGTGGTTTTTGTGTTTTTTAATGTTTTTTGGGGGTTTAAGGGTTTTTATAGTTTTTAGTGGTTTGTTATAGATTTTATGGGTTTTTAAGGTTTTTAGAGGTTTTATGTTTTTAGGGGGTTTTCAGGGTTTTTATGGTTTTTTATGTTTTTAGGGATTTTTAGGGATTTTTAGGATTTTAATGGTTTTTAGGTTTTTAGAGTTATTTAGGGTTTTTAAGGGGGTTTAGAGTTTTTTTTGGTTCTTTCGGCTCTTTTTAGGTTTTTAGCTGTGTTTTTGCGTTTTTTAGGGTTTTAAAGGTTTCCCAAGGTTTTTTAATGTTATAGGGGTTTTAAGGGTTTTTAGAGTTTTTAGTGGGTTTTAGGGTTTTTATGGTTTTCATGAGTTTTTTAGGGTTTTTATGGTTTTTTACATTGTTAGGGATTTTGGGGTATTTTTAGGATTTTTATGGTTTTTGGGATATGGAGGGGTTTTAGGGATTTTTCGACATTTTAGGTTTTTTCAGTGTTTTTAGGGTCTTTTTTGGTTTTCTGGGTTTTTTTTCCTATTTTTAGGGTTTTAAAGGTTTTTAGAGTTTTTTAAAAAAATTAAGGATTTTAAGGGATTTTAGAGTTTTTAGTGGTTTTTATGGTTGTTGTGGGTTTTTATGGTTTTCAGGGGTTTTTCAGACTTTTTAGGGTTTTTTTATGTTTTCAAGGATTTTTAGGGATTTTTTATGATTTTTATGGTTATTAGGGTTTTTAGGGTTTTTAGGGATTTTGGGAGGTTTTAGGGGTCATTTCAAGGGTTTTTAGGGTTTTTCAATTCTTTTTGGGTTTTAGAGTTTTTCTTGAGTTTTTTATGGGTGTTTATGTTATTTATAGTTTTTTAACTGTTTTAGAGGTTTTAAGGGTTTTTAGAGTTTTTAGAATTTTTATGGTTTTAGGGGTTTTAATCTTTTCAAGGGTTTTATGGTTTTTAGGGGTTTATTAGGATTTTTAGGGTTTTTTTTGTTTTTAGGGATTTTTAGGTCTTTTTTAGGATTTTATGTTTTTTAGGGTTTTTCGGGTTTGTAGAATTTTTAGGGTCTTTTTGTTTTTTGAGGGTTTTTTTGAGTTTTTAAGGGTTCAAAATATTTTTAGAGTATTTTAATGTTTTTAGGGTTTTAGGGGTTTTTAGTGGTTTTGAGGGTTTTTTAAAGTTTTTAGGGGTTTCTATGGGCTTTTAGGTTTTTTACATTTTAAGGAATTTTAGGGATTTTTTTAATAATTTTTATGGTTTTTAGGTTCTTTTTGGTTTTTTGGGATTTTTAGAGGTTTTAGGGGTTTTTTAGGTTTTTTGGGTTTTAAGGGGTTTTAGGGTTTTTTGGGATTTTTAGAGTTATCTTCAGTTTTTAGGGTTTTTAAGGTTTTTAGTGATTTTTACGTTTTAAGGGTTTTTAAGGGATTTTATAGTGTTTAGTGGGTTTTTGGGGTGTTTATGGGATTTTAGGGGTTTTAAGGTTTGTTGGGATCTTTATGGTTTTCAGGTATTTTTTAGGTTTTTTTGTGTTTTCAGGGATTTTTTGGTATTTTTTTGGTTTTAGTGGTTTTTATGGTTTTAGGGATTCTGAGGGTTTATTGGATTTTTAAGGTTTGTAGGGGTTTTAGGGTTTTCCGAGGTTTTTAGGGATTTTTTTGTTTTTTGGGTTTTCATTTGAGTTTTTTGGGGTCTTAAGGTTTTTTAGAGTTCTTTAATGTTTTTGGGTTTTTGAGGGTTTTTAGAGTTTTTAGTGGTTTTTAGGTGTTTTATGGGTTTTTAGGGTTTTTATTTTTGTAGGGGTTTTTATGGTTTTCTAGGTTTTTAGGTATTTTTAGGGATTTTCTCTAGATTTTTAGGGTTTTTTGTATTTTTGGGACCTTAGAGATTTTGAGGGTTTTTAGGGATTTTATGGGTTTTCATGGTTTTTAGGGTCTTTTGGGGTTTTATGGATTTCTTGAGTTTTTTTTCAGGCTTTTAAGGTTTTTTATAGTTTTTAATATTTTTACAGATTTTAAGGGTTTTTAGTGGGTTTTAAGGTTTTTATGGGGTTTATGGTTTTTAAAGTTTTTAGAGGTTTTTATGATTTTTAGGGGGGGTTTAATTTTTTTAGGGTTTTTTATGTTTTCAGGGACTTTTAGGGAGTTTTTAGGATTTTTATGGTCTTTTGTTTTTTTGGCGTTTTTATGAATTTTGAGGGTTTTTAGGGGTTTTACAGTTTTTTAGGTTTTTTAGGGGTTTTAGGATTTTTCAAGTTTTTTAGGGGTTTTAGGGTTTTTAGGTTTTTAGGTTCTTTTTGGATTTTAGCGGTTTTTTTAGTATTTTAGGGTTTTTTGTTTCATTAACTTTTTAGGGATTTTAAGTGTTTTTAGAGCTTTTAGTGGTTTCTTTGTGGTTTTATGGTTTTTATTGTTTGTAATATTTTTGTGTTTTTAGGGTTTTTATGAGTTTTTAGGTTTTTCATGTTTTCTAATGCTTTTAGGGGTTTAAGGGTTTTTATATTCTTTAGTGGTTTTAGTGGTTTTATGGATTTTTAGGGTTTTTTAATGGTTTTAGGGGTTTTATGGTGTTTAGGGGGTTTGGGGTTTTTTTGGGTTTTTTACGCTTTTGTGGTTTTTAGAGCTTTTTTTGGTTTTATGGATTTTAGGGTTTTTAAGGGGTTTTTAGGGGTTTTCATGGTTTTTTGGGTCTTTTGGGTTTTAGATTTTTTTTTTATATTTGTAGGGTTGTTAATATTTTTTAGAGTTTTTTAACATTATTAGTGGTTTTAAGAGTTTTTAGAGAATTTATGGTTTTTAGGGGTTTTATGGGTTTTTAGAGATTTTTATGGTTTTGGGGGTTTTATGGTTTTTTTTGTTTTTAAGGTTTTTTGGACTATTAAGGCTTTTTTACTTTTTCATGGATTTTTTGGGATTTTTTATAATTTTAATGGGTTTTTTGGTTTTCATGGTTTTTAGGGATTTTGAGGGCTTTTATGGGTTTTCAGGGTTTTTTTGGGATTTTAGGGACTTTTTTGTTTTTAGGATTTTTTTTGAGTTTTTTAGGGTTTTTTTTTACATTTTAGGGTTTTAAATGGTTTTAGAGCCTTTAATGGTTTTTAAGAGTTTTTGGGTTTTTTATGTTTTTAATGTTTTTATAGGTTTTATGGTTTTCAGGGGTTTAGGGTTTTTTCTGTTTTCAGGGTTTTTAGTGCTTTTTAAGGATTTTTATGGTTTTTAGGGATTTTAGGGATTTTGATGGTTTTTACAGGTTTTTGGGTTTTTTTGGATTTTTCAATGTTTTTAGGGTCTTATGGATTTTTCATGGTTTTTCTGATTTTTTACGACTTTTAAGATTTTTTAGAATTTTTTAATGTTTTAGGGGTTTTAAGGGTTTTTAGATTTTTCAGTAGTTTTTAAGGTTTGGGGGGTTTTTAAGGATTTTTAGGGTTTTTATGTATTTAAGGGGGTTTTCTAGGTTTTTTACATTTTCCGGGATTTTTAGCGATTTTTTAGGAATTTTAGGGTTTTAAGGGGGTTTTAGGGTTTTTATGGATTTTGAGGCTTTTTAAGGGGGATTTGGGATTTTTTTGGGTATGCAGGGTTTTTTGGGTTTTGAGGGTCTTTTTGGGCTTTTAGGGTTTTTTGAGTTTTTTAGGGTTTTAATGTTTTTTACGTTTTTTGGCATTTAAGGGTTTTATGGGTTTTTAGTGTTTTTTAAGGTTTTTAGGGGTTTTTATGATTTTCTGGGGGTTTTAGGGTTTTTTGGGATTTTTATGTTTTCTAGGATTTTTAGGGATTTTTAGTATTTTTATTGTTTTTAAGGTATTTTTGGGTATTTAGAGATTTTGGGGGTTGTTCATAGTTTTTATGGTTTTTTTAAGTTTTCAAGGCTTTTAGGGTCTTTTGGATTTTTAGAGTTTTTTAGTTTTTTAAGGGTTTTATTTTTTTAGAGTTTTTAATGTTTTTATGGGTTTTAAGGTTTTGTAGAGTTTTTATGATTTTTAGGGTTTTTTATTATTTTTGGTGTTTTATGGTTTTCAGTTTTTTAGGGATTTTAAGGTTTGTTATGTTTTTACGGAATTTTAGAGATTCTTTAGGATTTTTTTTGTTTTTAGGGTATTTTAGGGATTTTGTGAATTTTGTGAATTTTGTGGGTTTTTAGTGGTTTTCAAGGTTTTTAGGGTCTTTTCGGGTTTTTAAGGTCTCTTTGGGTTTTTAGTGTTTTTCTAGGTTTTTATTGTTTTTTTACTGTTTTTTTATATTTTTGGGGTTTTAAGGGTTTTTAGAGTTTTTAGTGGTCTTTAGGGTTTTTATGGGCCTTTAGGGTTTTTAAAGATTTTTGGGATTTTGAGAGTTTTAGGTTTTTTAGGGATGTTTAGGGTTTTATGGGTCTTTCAGGTTTTTAGGGTCGTTTTGGGTTTTAGGGTTTTTTAGAGTTTTTAATATTTTTTTAGTGTTTTTATGGTTTTTTGGGTTTTTATGGTTTTCATGGTTTTTGCAGGGTTTTTAGGGTTTTTTTATGTTTTCAATGATTTTTATGGTTTTTAGGGTTTTAGGGATTTTGAGGGGGTTTGGGATTTTTCATGTTTTTAAGGATTTTTTGAGTTTTTAGGGAATTAAAGGTTTTTTTAGAGTTTTTAACAATTTTACAGGTTTAAAGGGTTTTTAGAGTTTTTAGTGGTTTTTAGGGGTTTTTTTGGTTTTATGGGTATTTATGGTTTTTAGGGGGGTTTGTGGTTTTCATGAGTTTTTCAAGGTTAATAGGTTTTTTTAGAATTTCTATAATTTTTAGTATTTTTAGGGTTTTTAGGGATTTTGAGGGCTTGTATGGGTTTTTAGGGTTTTTCTGGGTATTTATGGTATTTTTGGCTTTTTATGGTTTTTTGAGTTTTTTAGGGTTTTTAAGGATTTTTAGAGTTTTTAGAGTTTTTAGTGGTTTTTAGGGGTTTTAAGGGTTTTTGGGTTTTTTAAGGTTTTTATAGTTTTTAGGGATTTTTCGGATTTTTTAAGGTATGATACGTTTTAGGGGATTTATAGGGATTTTTTTAAGATTTGTATGTTGTTTAGGGGTTTTTAGGGTTTTTAGAGATTTTGAGGGGTTTTAGGGTTTTTTTTGTTTTTTTAGGATTTTTTGTTTGTGTTTTAGGGTTTTTTTTCAGGGTTTTTAGGGTCTTTTGGTGGTTTTATGTTTTTCTTGAGTTTTTTATAAATTTTAAATATTTTTAGAGTTCTTAAAAGTTTTAAAGGGTTTTAAGGGTTTTTAGAGTTTTTAATGGTTTTAGGGGTTTTATGGGTTTTTAAGGCTTTTAGAGATTTTTATGTATTTAAAGGGTTTTTAGGGTTTTTTATGTTTTCAGGGATTTTTTAGGATTTTTATGGTTTTTGTGGGTTTTAGTAATTTTAGGAATTTTGGGGGGCTTTAGGGTTATTCATGGTTTTATAGGGTTTTAGAGTTTTTTAGGTTTTTATATGGTTTTTAAGGGTTTTTATGGTCTTTTGGGTTTTGGGGGGGTTTTTGGTTTTTTTTGAGTTTTTTAGGGTTTTTAAGGATTTTTAGAGTTTTTATTGTTTTTCGTAGTTTTAACGGTTTTAGTGGGTTTTTAGGGGTTTTAGGGGTTTAGGGTTTTCTAAGGTTTTTTATGGGTCTTTTTGGTTTTTAGGGGTTTTTTACATTTTCAGGGATTTTGGGGATTTTTTTATTTTATGGTCTTTAGGGTTTTTAGGGGTTTTGGGGATTTTGAGGTATTTTAGGGTTTCTCAGAGTTTTTAGATTTTTTAGAATTTTTTAGGGTTTTTTTTGTGTTTTTGGATTTTTATGGTTTTTTAGAGTTTTTAAGGGTTTTATGGTTTTTTAAAGTTTTTTAACATTTAAAGGGGTTTGTGAGTCTGTAGACTTTTTAGTGGGTTTTAGGGGTTTTATTAGTTTTTAGTATTTTTTAAGTGCTTTAGTGGTTTTTATGGTTTTTAGGAGTTTTTAAGGTATTTTTACTTTTTTTGGTATTTTTAGTGTTTTTAGGGATTTTGAGGTTTTTTAGGGGTTTTTTGGGTTTTTTGGGTTTTTTGGGTCTTTTTGGGTTTTTAGGGTTTTTTAGTTTTTTTAGGATTTTAAGGTTTTTTAGAGTTTTATAACATCTTTAGTGGTTTTAAGGGTTTTTACATCATTTAGTTGTTTTAGATGTTTATGGGTTTTTACTGTTTTTATGGTCTTTATGTGTTATTACGGATTTCAAGGGGTTTTAATAGTTTTTAGGGTTTTTACGTTTTTTTGGGATTTTTAGGGATTTTAAGGATTTTTATGGGTTTTAGGGGTTTTAGGTATTTTGAGAGGTTTTTAGAGTTTTTAGGATTTTTAGGTGTTTTCAGGGTTTTTAAGGTCTTTTAGGTTTTTTAGGATTTTTTTTAGTTTTTTAGGGGTTTTAATCATTTTTAATGTTTTTAACATTTTTAGGGGCTTAAAGGGTTTTCTGAGTTTTTAGTGCTTTTTAGGTTTTTTATCGGGTTTTTGGTTTTTTAGGGATTTAAGGGTTTTATGGTTTTCAAGGGTTTTTTGGGGTTTTAGTGTTTTTTATGTTTTTACGGATTTTAGGGATTTTTAGGATTTTTTTGATTTTTGATTTTTTTGGGGTTTTTGGGGATTTATGAGGGGATTTAGGGGTTTTCTAGGTTGTTTAAGGATTTTAGGGGTTATAAGGGTTTTTAGGGTCTTTTGGGTTTTTAGGATTTTTTCCAATTTTTATGGGTTTAATGGTTTTTTAGATTATTGTAACATTTTTAGGGATTTTAAGAGTTTTTTGAGCTTATTTTGTTTTTAGGGTTTTTATGGGTTTTATGTTTTTTATGGTTTTTAGGGGTACTTATGGTTTTTAGGGTATTTTTAGGTTTTTTAGTATTTTTATGTTTTTTGGGATTTTTGTGGAATATTTAGAAATTTTATGGTTTTTTGGGGTTTTTTGGGTTTTTTGGGATTTTTTGTGTTCCTCAGGGGTTTCAGGGTTTCTTAGGGGTTTTATGGGTTTTCAGGGTTTTTTGAGTTTTTTAGGGGGTTAAGTTTTTTTAAAGTTTTTTGGCGTTTTTAATGATTATCAGAGTTTTTAGTGGTTTTAGGGTTTTTAGGGTTTTTTTCAATTTTCAGGGTTTTAGGGATTTGTTAATATTTTTTTGGTTTTAGGGTTTTTTTGGGATTTTAGAGATTTTGTGGGGTTTTAGGGTTTTTAGGTTTTTAGGGGGTTTAGGGTTTTCATGTTTTTCGGGGTTTTAGGGTTTTTTTGGGGTTTTTATTGTTTTTATGGGTTTTTATGGATTTTTTGGATTTTTAGGGGTTTTAAGGTTTTTTAGAGTTTTTTAACATTTTTATGGGATTTAAGGGTTTTGTGGCTTTTTAGGATTTTTAGGGGTTTTAGGGTTTTGTAAGGTTTTGGGGGGGTTTTATGGTTTTAATGGTGTTTTAAGGGTATTTAGGGGTTTTTTATGCTTTTAGGGATTTTTTTAGCTTTTTAGGAAATTTATGGTTTATTAGGGATTTTGAGGGTTTGTGGGGGGTTTCATTATTTTTTTTGGGTTTTAAGTGCTTTTAGGGTTTTAAGGTCTTTTGGGGTTTTAGGGGTTTTTTGAGTTTTTTTGGGTTTTTAATTTTTTTTTAAATTTTTTAAATATATTTAGGGGTTTAAAGGGTTCTTAGAGTTTTTAGTGGGTTTTAGTGTCTTTTTGGGTTTTTAGGGTTTTTTTTTGGTTTTTAGGGGTTTTTGTGGTTTTTTGAGTTTTTTAGGGGTTTTAAATGTTTTTTGGGGTTTTGACGGTTTAAACTATTTTTATTGCTTTTTATGGTTTTTATGAGTTTCTTGGCTTTTTATGTATTTTATTGGGGGGTTTTTGGTTTTCAAGGATTTTTATGGTTTTTTGGGTTCTATTACATCTTCAAGGTTTTTTAGGGATTTTTTAGGATTTTTATGGATTTTAGGGTTTGTAGGGATTTTGAGAGTTTTTGGGGTTTTCAGGTGTTTTAGGTACTTTTTTTTCTTTTTAGTGTTTTATTGAGTTTTTGATGGGTTTTAAACTTTTTAGATTTTTTATTGTTTTAGGGGTTTTTAGGGTTTTAGGGGTTTTTATTAGTTTTTATGGGTTTTTAGGGTTTTTAAGGTTTTTAGGGGTATTTATGGTTTTCATTGGGGTTTTCAGGGTTTTTATAATTTTTACATTTTAGGGGATTTTTAAGGATTTTTTTGGATTTTAATAGTTTTTTGGGTTTTTAGGGTTTCTAAGGATTTTGATTGTTTTTAGGGTTTTTCAAGGTTTTGTAGGGTTTTAGGGGTTTTAGTGTTTTTAGAGACTTTTTGGGTTCTTAGGGTTTTTTGAGTTTCTTAGGGGTTTTAGAGTTTTTTAATGTTTTTAGGGGTTTAAATAGGTTTTTAGAGTTATTAAGGGTTTTTTGGGTTTTTATGGGTTTTTTGGGTTTTTAAGGTTTTTAGGGGTTTTTATGGTTTTTAGTAGGTTTTTAGGGTTTTTTACATTTCTAGAGATTTTTTGGGCTATTTTATTATTTTTATGGTATTTAGGTTTTTTAGGGGTTTTAGGGATTTTGAGGGTTTTATGGTTTTTAGGGGTTTTTAGAGTCATTTTAGGTTTTTAGGTTTTTTTTTGTTTTGAGGGGTTTTATGGTTTTTAGAGTTTTCAATGTTTTAGGGTTCTTAATGGTATTTAGAATTTTTATTTGTTTTTAGAGTTTTTATGGGTTTTTAGGGGGGTTATATGGTTTTTTTTGGGGGGGGGGTTCAGAGTTTTTAGGGGTTTTAATGTTTTCAGGGATTTTTTAGAATTTTATGGTTTTTAGGATTTTTTATGGTTTTTAGGGGGTTTGAGGTTTTTTGTATGGTTTTTAGGATTTTTTAGGGGTTTTAAAGTATTTTTGGGTTTTGGGGTTTTTTTTTTAAAAAAATTAGGGGTTTTAAGGGTTTTAGAGTTTTTAGTGGGTTTTTAGGGTTTTTATGGCTTTTAGGGTTTCTATAGGTTTTAGGGGTTTTATGGGTTTTAGGGGTATTTAAGGGCTTTTAGGGTATTTTATGCCTTTAGGTATTTTCAGGGATTTTTTAGGTTTTTTATGGTTTTTAGGTTTTTAGGGTTTTTAGAGATTCTGAGGGTTTTAGGGGTTTTCAGGGATTTTTGGGATTTTTGGGTTTTTAGAGTATTTTTTATTTTTTAGGGTTGTGTAGGTTTTTTTGAGTTTTTTAACATTTTTAGGGGCTTTGAGGGTTTTTAGATTTTTTAGTCGTTTTTTGGGTTTTTTAGGTTTTTAGGGGTTTTATGGTTTTAAAGTGTTTTACTAGGTTTTTTGGGTTTTTTACATTTTAAGAGATTTTTGGGGATTTTTTAGGATTTTTAGTTTTTTTAGGGTTTTTTGGGTTTAAAGGTTTTTTGAGTGTTTTAGGGGTTTTCATTGTTTTTTAGGGTTTTTAGGGTTTTCATGGTTTTTATTAACTTTTGGGTTTTTAGGGTATTTTGAGTTTTAGGGTTTTTATGGTTTTTTTGACTATTTTAATGTTTTAAGAGTTTTAAGGGGTCTTATAGTTTTTGGTGGTTTTAGTTTTTTATGGGTTTGTAGGGTTTTTCATGGTTTTAGGGGGTTTTATAGTTTTTCGGGGGTTTTCATTATTTTTAGGGGTTTTTACATTTTTATGGATTTTGATGGATTTTTAGGATTTTTATGGTTTTTAGGGGTTTTAGGGGTTTTAGGTATTTTTATGGTCTTAGGGGGTTTTAGGGGTTTTTAGGGGTTTTAGGGGTTTTAAGGACTTTTGGGGTTAATAGGGTTTTTTTGAGTTTTTTAGGGTTTTTTAGATTTTTTAAAGTTTTTAATGTTTTTTTGGATTTTTAGAATTTGTAGTTGTTTTAGGGTTTTTATATGTTTTTAGGGGGTTTTAATATTTTTAGGGTTTTTATGGTTTTAAGTGTTTTTAGGGGTTTTTATGTTTCAAGGTTTTTTAGGGATTTTTTAGGATTTTTATGGTTTTTAGGAGTTTTTTCGTGTTTTTAGGTTTTTTGATAGTTTTTTGGGTTTTTATGGGTTTTTTGGGTTTTTGGGTTTTTCAGGGTTTAATGGTCTTTTGGGGTTTTAGCATTTTTTTGATTTTTTAGGGTTTTGAAGGTGTTTTAGAGTTTTTTTTAACATTTTAGGGGTTTAAAGGGTTTTAACAGTTTTTAGTGGTTTTGAGCGATTTTATGGGTTTTAGGATTTTTTAAGGTTTTTATGGATTTTAGAGTTTTTTAGGGGTTTTAGGGTTTATTACATTTTCAAGGATTTTTAGGTCTTTTTTATGATTTTTATGGTTTTAGTGTTTTTAAGGCTTTTAGGAATTTTGAGGATTTTTATCTGTTTTGATGGTTTTTAGGGTCTTTGGGGGGGGGTTATGCTTTCTTTTTTGTGTTTTAGGGTTTTTAAGGTTTTCTTAGAGCTTTTAATGTTTTTAGTGGTTTTAAGGGTTTTTAGAGTTTTTTGTCATTTTTAGGATTTTTATGGGTTTTATTGTTTTTAAGGTTTTTAAGATCATTTATAGTTTTCATAGGTTTTTCATCATTTTTAGAGTTTGTTCATTTTAGGAATTTTTTTGTGCTTTTTAGGATTTTTATGGTTTTAGAGTTTTAAGGGTTTTCTGGGATTTTTTGGGTTTTATGGGTTTTTAGGTGTTTTTATGTTTTTTTTGTTTTTTTGGGGTTTTTAGCATCTTTTTAGGTTTTCGGGGTTTTTTTGAGTTTTTTTTTGGGTTTTAAGGTTTTTCTGTGTGTTTTAACATTTTTAGGGGTTTTAATGGTTTTTAGTGGGTTTTTAGGACTTTTAGAGATTTAAGGTTTTTAGTGGTTTTACAGTTTTTAGGGTTTTTTTTACGTTTCTAAGGATTTTTATGGATTTTTTAGGATTTTATGGTTTTTAGTGTTTTTATGGATTTTATGGGTTTTGGGGGTTTTATGGTTTTTATGGGTTTTCATGGTTTTTCGGGTCTTTTTGGTTGTTAGGGTTTTCTGAATTTTTTAGGGATTTGTGGTTTTTTTAGAGTTTTTTTAATGTTTTTAATATTTTAAGAGTTTTTAGAGTTTTTAGTGGTTTTTAGGGTTTTTATGGGGTTTTAGGGTTTTTAAGGGTTTTGGGGTATTTATGGTTTTCAACGGTTTTTTAGGGTTTTTTGTGTTTTTTATGTTTGTAAGTTTTTTAGGGTATTTTTATGATTTGTATGGATTTTAGGGGTTTTTTGGGTTTTTTGGGATATTGATGGTTTTTTGGGGTTTTAGGGGTTTTTTGGGATTTAGGGTTTTTCAGGGTTTTTAGGGTCTTTTGGGGGGTTTAGGGTTTTTTGAGTTTTTTAGTGTTTTTAAGGTCTTTAGATTTTTTTTGAAGTTTTTATTTGTTTTAAGTATTTTTATAATTTTTAGTGGGTTTTTAGGGGTTTTCTTGGTTTTTAGGTGTTTTTATGGATTTTAGGGGCTTTTAACGGTTTTTAGGGTTTTTTAAGTTTTCAGAGATTTTTAGTGATTTTTTAGTATTTTTAAATTTTTTACGGTTTTTTAGGGTTTTTATGGTTTTTTGAGTTTTTAACATTTTTAGGGGTATTAAGGGTTTTTTATATTTTATTTTTTTAGGTTTTTTATAGGTTTTTTGGGGTTTTTAATGTTTTTAGTCGTTTTTATGGTTTTCAGGGATTTTTCAAGGTTTTATGGTTTTTTACATTTTCATGGATTTTTTAGGATTTTTATGGGTTTTCAGCTTTTTTAGGATTTTTAGGGATTTGATGGTTTTTAGGATTTCTCAGGTTTTTTATTGTTTTTTGAGTCTTTCAGGGTTTTTTAGTTGTTTTGGGTTTTAAGGTTTTTAGAGTTTTTTAATGTTTTTAGGGGTTTTAAGTGTTTTTTCATTTTTTAGTGTTTTTATTGATTTTTAAGGTTTTAAAGGTTTTTGGGGAGGGTTTATGGTTTTTACATGTTTTTTAGGGTTTTTTGGGTTTTTATGATTTTTTTAGGATTTTTTATGGTTTTTAGGGTTTTTAGGGCTTTTAAGGATTTTGAAGGGTTTGATGGGTTTTCATGGGTTTTTAGGATTTTTAGGTGTTTTAGGGGTTTTCATGGTTTTTAGGGTCTTTTTGGTTTTTTTAGTTTTTAGGGGGTTTGAGGTTTTTACAGTTTTTAAAAAATTTAGGGGTTTTATGGGTTTTTAGAGTTTTTTTGTGGGGTTTTAGGGTTGTTATGGATTTTTAGGGATTTTAAAGGTTTTTAGGGGTTTGATGGTTTTCAATAGTTTTTCAGGGTTTTAGGGTTTTTTACGTTTTCTAGGATTTTTAGGTCTTTTTTTAGGATTTCTATGGTTTTTAAGGTTTTTAGGGTTTTTTAGTGTTTTTATGGTCTTTTTTGGTGTTTAGTGGGTTCTTTGAATTTTTTAGGGTTTTACGGTTTTTTAGAGTTTTTTAACATTTTTAGGGAAAAGAAGGCCAGGGCCAGGCATGCATGCCCCCCCCCCCAAATTTATTAGAAAAATAAAGAAAAAGTGTTACTAGGAGGGTTTACAAACACAGTTGTGGAGTTCACCCTTCATATCAGAGTCCACATCAGGCACACAAAAGAGTGGTGTGGAAAAGGACCATAGTGAGCTCATTTCCCCAATTAAGCCGCAAAGCTGACCACCTTCATTATTACCCAAAGCTCAGCTTCATAAGCAAATCTTCTTCGAATAAAGTGGTAAAATCATCCCTTCAGAAAGCCTCTGTATGTAAAGAAGACCCCACCACACCCCAAGGGGTTGGGTGCTCCCAAAGCCGCACCGTCCACATTGACCTTGATCCATGATGTAATCAGGGGGACCCATCAGCTAAATTTTAGAATGTGTGGATTTTGTATCCTTTTAGAAACTCTAAGAAAGCACAACAGTATGATATCATTGAAGTCATTATCCATCAAACATTTTTGTATGAGAGACGCTGCATGTACCACCTTGTGGATTGTCACGACTCCACCATGGAAGGAGAAAGGCTGATGGTTGAAGGCCACCATATTACGAGCAATCCAAATATAGGAAATCGTTGCAGCAATGCCTGCAAGTAGCATGTCATGAACCTGTTCACTACACTGCATCTCCACTAGGCTACTGATCAGATCAACCAGAGAGTGATGTGTGATACAAGTAAACCCAAACATCTGTTGCAGGTGATCCCACAATTCAGTAGCGAAAAATGCAATGAATGAAGGTGTGTTGAGTGTTCTCCTCAGATCGAAGGTAGAGGTAGAAAACAAAGGCCAAATTCTAACTGAATTTGTTGAAATTCTCTTAAGTAGGTAGCCTGTTGCTCTAGAGTTTCCCCAATAGAAGGTGGTTTGTAGGTGGAATGAATGGAACCTTGAATTTTAAAAGCCAAGATGGTGGGACCGTGGCTTGTGGAAATTTCGTTCGATAAAAATCTTGTATATAGAACTTTCGAATTAGCTTCAACTTCCAAATTAGGGTGTCACTATCCATAAAAATATTCCTATGGATCTGAAAAATAATATTGTCTAGAAGAGTCCCATGTAAATCTCTAATTCTTTGGTTGAGAGTTGCAATAGACATGTCCTGCAACTCATGGGGAGGTGCCACAATTTCAGATAGGGGACTTCCAATCCAGGTAGTTGTCCAACAGTTTAGGTTTGATTATTTTGACACAACCCATTTTGATTGAGATATAATGTCCCTGTATGAGGACATGAGTGCAGGCCATACATAGTAAGGTATATAACCTATGAAACCATCACAGAGTCTCTATGTGAACTTCTCATGAAGAAAATACATACCATCATCATTTGGATTGAAAAAATTCCAGGCGAACTTTCCATGTAGGTCATCATTAAATCTCCTTAGTTCCTTTATGCCTAGCCCACCTAGATCAACAGGCTTAGTACATTCTTTCCAAGCCATAGAAACCATCTTCCTTTCACTAATGCATCTCATCTATGAAAAGTTCCTAATCATGGCATGCAGGCTTTTAACAAGGATAGTCATCCATCTATAAATGGATAATGCATGAACAAACTTGGAGGTGATGACTGAGTTGATCAGACAAACCCTTCTAGCCTGACATAAGCATTTGCCTTTCCATTTAGAAAGTTTTTGAGTGATTTTAGTTGATATTACCTCAAGGTAATAGCTTTTGGACTTCCCCTAGAAAAAAGGGACACTCAGATATGAAAAGAGGAGTGAGCCTCTTTTCACCCCAAGTGACCTAGAAATTTGGAGTTATCTATAGGCTAAAACCCCTTTGCCAAAGATAATAATGGATTTATTCTATCTAATAGACTACCTTTCCACACTTTCATAATGACAAAAGATCATTCTAATTGAAGATAAGGTTTGCTTATTCTCTTGCCCGAATAGAAGGATGTCATCCATATAAAGAAAATGATAGGGCACATGAAGGTCTCTCCCTGTCTTAATCGATTTGTACAAACTAGCCTGCAAGAGATCAATAATGCCCCGACTCATGTAATCCTCATCAATCACAAATAGAATACCCAAGAGCGGGTCCCCTTGCCTAACTCCTTAGGATCATTGAAAAAACCCTTTTGGGGAGCCATTGATAAGGATAGAAACCCTAGCACTAGTCGAGATAGTGTTAATCATTTTAATGAAAATGTTAGAGAAACCATACTTTCCAAGGATTTTGAAGATGAAGCTCCGCTTAATGGTTTCAAAGACCTTTGAGATATCCAGCTTCAATGCAAAACTCCTATGCTTCGTTTCCTTCCTTAGGATATTGATGCCTTTTGAGGTTGTAAAGAGGTTGGTTTGAATACTCCTCCTAGGAACAAACCCAAGTTGATTTGGGGTGATAAGATCCTATAGAATTTTCCCCAACCTGATGACCATAATTTTGCTTATAATTTTTGGAATGGTGTTCCCAATGGAAATAGGATGGAAGTCCCCTATGTCAATAGCATTGTCCTTCTTTGGGATCAAAACAATAAAATTGGAATTATCCCCATGAGGGATTTAACTGGAGAGAGAAAATCCCCTGATTGAATTGGTGACCTCCACATGAAAAATATCCCAATAGAACATGAAAAATTTGTTGTTAAATCCATCTGATCCCGTTGCACTTTCCATGCTCAAATAGAATAGTGTAGATTTGACTACCTCTACAAATGGGGAATCTGTTAAGGCCTTGTTCTGGTGATCATCACTGCAAGGCATAATGGAGTCATATATATGAATAGAATCAGCACCATCATCATTGTACAGTGCCTAAAATAATCCACAACAGCATTAGAGATATCATTCATATATGTGAAAGTAGATCCATTGATGTGAATGACATTCAGGTTTTTCTTGTCCCTCTTCTCCCTGCATAGACAATGGAAGAATTTGGAATCCTATTCCCATATTTGATCCACATAACATTAAATTGATTCTTTGACATCCTTAAGATCCAGGATATCATCCATCTTGGAATGAAGTTGTAGCTCCTCCCGGGAAGGAATGTGATGCTGCTAATTGGTAATCTAGAAAAGGGAAAGCTAAGATTCAGCAGCCTTAATGTCATCATCCAACCTGGAAAAAGATCTCCCAATCCACTCTTTCAGAAGGCATTTGATTCTCTTAATCTTAGATTCCACAATAAAATTTGGGCTGCCATGAAAGATGTTATTCCATCCATTGATAACCACTTCCCTACATCCAGAAATCGTGATCCAAGCATTACTAAATTTTAAGGATATAGGGTTTGAACTTGTAATACCCTCACCTAAATCAACAATAAGGGGATTGTGATCTGAGTTGAACTTGGGAAGAGTGAACGTAGAGATATCCATAAGGACACTCCTGTCACTGATCTAAAAGAAACACCTGTCAAGATTACTATATTGTCTTCCATTAATAGTGAACCTTCCCCATGTGAAATATGCTCCAGTAATAGGTACCTCAGCGAGATCACATTGGTCAAAGAAGGAAGAGAAATCCTCTACAGTATTATGAGAGAAGTTAGGAACAATATTCTCATCTGGTCTTAGAACAGTGTTGAAATCACCATTAACAACCCATCTTTGGATGATAGTCTCATTTAATTGATCCAACTTCTTCCATAGGTGCCTTTTCCTAGCATACAAGAAGGATGCATACACAAAGGATAGGGATAGGTGGTAGCCTGAAGGAAGATTGAGAGGAAGAAAGTTTGAGAGTTCTCCTCATAAGAAAGAACCTGGACATCATAATGATTCATTAACCATAAGGTTTCCAATGCACTGATATCCCTATTATGAGAAACAAGAGAGTATCCAAGGCTGACCCAGTTGAATCCCTTCCAATTTTCATACTTTATCATGGGCTCAGCTATGAGCATTGGGCTGTTAGAGAGAAGAAAGTGTCGAAGGGCTGCATCTTTGGGAGAGTTCACAAGCCCTTGGCAATTCCAAAACATGATCCTCATTGAGAAGGGGGTGTGTTGCCCCCCAAAAGATGCATTTTATCTTTTTATAGGTTTGGAGGAGGGATTTATTCCCTTCCCTACCATTCTTTCCTTTCTTTTTTCGGTTTACCTACAGATTGTCTTTTAGGTTCCGTGTCAATGTTTTTCTCCATTAGGTTATGCCTGTCTTCAAGATGGTCCATGGGTTCAGGACCAATGGCATGATCCTCACTATCTTCATGGGCCTAAAAGTCCTCAGCTATATCACTCCAAAAATCCCCAATTTAGTGGGATGAATTTATTCAAGGTGAAAATGATTTCTTTGGATGAATTCCCATCAATTTTCCTCTTAGAAGCCTTGTCTAAGGATACCAGTATGAAAGAATCTGCACTCAAATCCATCATAGGTAATCTCACAGGTGTGACCACTTGATCGAAATAATAATATTTTTAGGGTTTTAAAGGATTTTTTGATTTTTTAGTGTTTTTAGGGTTTTTATGGGTTTTAGGGTTTTTTACAATCATTAGGAGTTTTATGGTTACTAGGGGTTTTCCAGGGTTTTTTATGCTTTTAGGGATTTTCAGGGACTTTTTTTATTTTTAATGTTTTTAGGTTTTTTATTGTTTTAGGGTTTTTAGGGATTTGGGGGGGGGGAGGTTTAGGGGTTTTTAGAGTTTTTTAGGGTTTTAGGGTCCCCCTTGGTTTTTAGGGTCCTTTTGGGTTTTTAGGTTTTTTTTTAATTTTTTTAGGGTTTTATGGGTTTTTTTAGTTTTTAATGTTTGAGGGATTTTAAGGGTTTTTAGGGTTTTTAGAGTTTTTAGTGTTTTTTAGGGTTTTAAAGGTTTTTAGGGGTTTTTTTGTTTTCAGGGGGGTTTTCAGGGTTTTTTATATTTTTAGGGATTTTTTTTGGATTTTTATAGATTTAGCATTTTTAGGGGTTTTCATGCTTTTTTAGGGTCTTTAGGGGTTTTCAATGTTTGTGGGTGTTTTGGGTTTTTAGGTTTTTTTAGACTTTTTATGGAATTTAAGGTTTTTTAGAGTTTTTTAATAATTTTTGGGCTATAAGGGTTTTTAGTGTTTCTAGTGGTTTTTAAGGTTTTTATGGGTTTTTAAGGTTATTAGGTTTTTGGGGGTTTTTATGCTTTCTAGGGGGATTTCTAGGTTTTTAGTGCTTTTTTGTACATTTTCAGTGATTTTTAGAAATTTTTCATGATTTTTATAGTTTTTAGGGTTTTTAGAGATTTTAGGGTTTTTTGAAGTTTCTAGGGTTTTCAGGGTTTTTGGGGTTTTTAAGGGTTTTTTTGGGTCTTTTCTGTTTTTAGGTTTTTCTTGAGTTTTTTATGGGTTTAAAGGTTATTTTGGAGGTTTTTAACTTTTTTATGGGTTTTGAGGGTTTTTAGATTTTTAGTGGGTTTTATGATTTTTAGTTTTTTAAGGTTTTAGGGGGGTTTATGGTTGTCTGGGGTTTTTCTAGGTTTTTATAGCTTTTTTATGTTTCTACGGTTTTTTAGGATTTTTATCATTTTTAGGTTTTTTTTTTGTTTTTTGAGATTTTTAGGGTTTTGGGGGTTTTCAATGTTTTTAGGGTTTTATGGGCTTTTTAGTGTATTTTTGGGGTTTTTAGGGTTTTTTCTGTTTTTTGGGTTTTTAATGTTTTTGGTATTTTTTAACGTTTCTAAGGGTTAAAAGGATTTTTAGAGTTTTTAGACGGTTTTTAGGGTTTTTAAGGTTTTTAGAGGTTTTATAGTTTTTAGGGGTTTTCCGGGTTTTTAAGGTTTTTTACATTTTTAGGTATTTTTAAGGCTTTTTAAGATTTTTATGTGTTTGAGGGTTTTTACGGGTTTTAGGGATTTTAATGGTGTACACTGTTTTTTAGGGTTTTTATTATTTTTTAACATTTTTAAGAGTTTAAGGGTTTTTTAGAGTTTTTGTGGGTTTTCATATATTTATGGTTTTTAGGGGGTTTCAATGTTTTTTTATGTTTTCAGGGATTTTTTGGGATTTTTAGGATTTTTATGGTTTTTAGGTGTTTTTAGAGATTTTGGGGGGTTTTAGGATTTTTGAGGGTTTTAAGGGTTTTCATGTCTTTTTTGGTTTTAGGGTTTTTTTTGAGTTTTTAGGGGTTTAAAGGGTTTTTAGAGTTTTGTAATGTTTTTAGGGGTTTTAAGGGTTTTAGATTTTAGTGGGCTTTTAGGGTTTTCATGGGTTTTAGAGTTTTTATGGTTTTTAGGGTTTTTTATAATTTTCAAGGGGTTTTAGGGGTTTTTTAAGGTTTTCAGGGTTTTTTACATTTTAAGGGATTTTTAGGGATTTTTTTGGATTTTCATCATTTTTAGATTTTTTAGGGTTTATGGGGATTTTTAGGGTTTTTTATGATTTTTCAGGGTGTTAAGGGTTTTTTAGGTTTTCAAGGTTTTTAGGATATTTTTAGGTTTTTATGGGGTTTTTTAGTTTTTTAATGTTTTAAGGGATCTTAGCATTTTTACAGTTTTTAGGGGTTTTAAGGGTTTTCATAGCTTAGTGGTTTTTTGGGTTTTTTGGGTTTTTTTAGGTTTGTTATAGTTTTTTGGGGTTTTATGGTTTTTAGGGATTTTCAAGGTTTTAGGGTTTTTTACATTTTTAGGTGTTTTTTGGGTGTTTTTAGGATTTTTATTATTTTTAGGGGTTTTTAGAACTTTTTGGGATTTTATGGTTTTTCGAGGTTTTTTTGGGGTTTTAGGGTTTTTCAGGATTTTTAGGGTCTTTGGCGGTTTTAGGGTATTTTTTGTTTTTAGGGGGTTTAAGGTTTATCAGAGTCTGAAGGTTTTTAACATTTTTAGGGATTTAAATGGTTTTTAGAGTTTTAGTGTGTTTTAGGGTTTTCATGGATTTTTGGGAATTTTAAGGTTTTAGGGGTTTCATGGTTTTTAGGGGTTTTCAGGGTTTTTAGGGTCTTTTACTTTTTTAGGGATTTTTTTTTGATTTTTCGGATTTCTATGGTTTTTAGAGTTTTTAGGGATTTTTAGGGTTTTTAGTGTTTTTCAATATTTTCGAGTTTTTCAGGTTTTTAGGGTATTTTTGAGTTTTTGAGGGTTTTAGGTCTTTTTGAGTTTTTTGGGGTTTTCTTGAGTATTTATGATTTTAAATGTTTTTTAGAGTTTTTTTTTACATTTTTAGGGTTTTTGAGTGTTTTTAGAGTTTTTAGTGATTTTTTGGTTTTTATGGGTTTTTAGGGTTTTTTCGGTTTTTATGGGTTTTTAGGGTTTTTTAAGGTTTTTAGGGGTTTTAAGTTTTCATAGGGTTATAGGGTTTTTTACATTTTCAGGTATTTTAAGGGATTTTTTTTGGATTTTAAATATTTTTAGGGAGTTTTGAATGTTTTGGGATTTTGAGGGTTTTTTGGGGTTTTCAGGGTGTTTTGGGATTTTAGGGGTTTTTTTGAGCTTTTTAGTTTTTTAAGGTTTTTAGAGTTTTTTTATGTTATTAGGGGATTTAAGTGTTTTATATTTTTTATTAGTTTTGGGGTTTTATAGTTTTGTAGGGGTTTTTAGGTTTTGAGGTGTTTTATGATTTTCAGGGGTTTTTTAGAGTTTTTAGTGTTTTTTTTGTTTTTCGGGATTTTTAAGGATTTTTAATGTTTTTTATTCTTTTTTGTGTTTATTAGGGATTTAAAGGGTGTTTAGGTTTTTCTTAATGTTTTTAGGGTTTTTTTTGGTTTTTTTTTGGTTTTTAGGGTTTTTAAATTTTTATGGTTTTAAGGTTTTTTAAATTTTTATCATTTTTAGTGATTTTAATGATTTTTAGAGGATTTTTTGGGTTTTTATGGGTTTTGGGGGGGGGGGGGTTAATGTTTTTAGGAGTTTATATGGTATATATGGTGTTTTTCTAGGTTTCTAGGGTTTTTTACATTTTAAGGTATTTTTAGAGATTTTTTAGGATTTTTATGGTTTTTAGGGAATTTTAGGGGTTTTAGGTACTTTGAGGGGTTTAAGGTTTTTTAGGATTTTTTAGGGGGTTTAGGGGTTTTAAGAATTTTTATTATTTTTTTGGTTTTTAATGTTTTTGTGTTTTTTAGGCGTTTTAATGTTTATTAGAGTTTTTTAACATTTTAGGGGTTTTATGGTTTTTTAACGGTTTTAGTGTTTTTTTTGTTTTTTATGGGATTTTAAGGTTTTTAGGGGTTTTATGGGTTTTAGGGGTATCTACAATGTTTTTAGGGTTTTTACGGATTTTGAGTTTTTTTAGGGTTTTTAGGTTTTTTTTTCATATTTTTAACATTTTTAGAATTTTTAAAGTTTTAGGGTTTTTATGTGTTTTAAGAGTTTTTAGTGAGTTTTTAGGGGAGTTTTCAAGTTTTTTAGGGATTTTTAGGGATTTTTTAGGATTTTAGGGTTTTGGGGGGTTTTACTGATTTTGAGGGGTTTTAGGGTTTTTTGGCTTATTTGGATTTTTTATTTTTTGAGGGTTTTAAGGTTTTTTTAGCCTTTAACATTTATTGGAGATTTAAATATTTTTAGAGTTTTTATTGGTTTTTTGGGGTTCTATGGGAGTTTAGGGTTTTTAATGTTTTTATGGTTTTATGGTTTTTACGGTTCTTTACATTTTCTGATATTTTTAGGGATTTTTTATGACTTATGGTTTCTGGGGTCTTTCACGGTTTTTAGGGTCTTTTGGGGTTTCTAGGGGTTTTTTGAGTTTTTTTAGTGTTTTATGGTTTTACAATGATTTTTAACATTTTTACGGATTTTAAGGGTTTTTCGAGTTTTTTGGGGTTCTTTAGGGTTTTTATGGTTTTTTGGGTTTTTATGGTTTTTAGGGATTTTGAGGGTTTTTAGGGTTTTTAGGAATTTTTAGGGGTTTTAGGGTTTTTATGGGATTTTATGGTTTTGAGGGGTTTTATGGTTTTTAGGGGTTTTATGGTTTTTAGGGGTATTTATAGTGTTTTTAGGGTTTTTATAGATTTTGAGGTTTTTTAGGGTTTCTCATGGATTTTTAGGGTTTTTTAGGTTTTTAAGGTTTTTAGGGTCTTTTGGGTTTTTTAGTTTTTTTCTTTTTCATATTTTTAATGTTTTTAAAATTTTGAAAGTTTTAGGGTTTTTATGGGGTTTAAGGGTTTTTAGTGGGTTTTCAGGGGAGTTTTCAAGTTTTTTAGGGATTTTTGGGGATTTTTTATGATTTTATAGTTTTTATGGTTTTGGGGGGGGTTTTAGGGATTTTGGGGGGTTTTAGAGTCTTTTTGGCTTATTAGGCTTTTTTATTTTTTAAGGGCCTTAAGTTTTTTTAGTCTTTAACATTTTTTGGAGATTTAAATATTTTTAGAGTTTTTATTCGTTTTTTGGGGTTTTATGGGAGTTTAGGATTTTTAATGTTTTTATGGTTTTTAGGGTTTTTTACATTTTCAAATATTTTTTGGTTTTTTTAAGACTTATGGTTTCTAGGGCTTTTTAATGTTTTTAGGGTCTTTTGGGGTTTCTAGGGGTTTTTTTGAGTTTTTTAGTGCTTTTATGGTTTTACAAAGATTTTTAACATTTTTTTGGGTTTTAAGGGTTTTTAGAGTTTTTTTGGGTTCTTTAGGGGTTTATGGGTTTTTATGGTTTTTTGGGTTTTTATGGTTTTAGGGATTTTGAGGGGTTTTAGGGTTTTTAGGCATTTTTAGGGTTTTTATCATTTTTAGGGTCTTTTGGGTTTTTAGGGGTTTTTTGAGTTTTTTAGTGATTTTATGATTTTTAGAGTTTTTTAACATTTTTAGGGGTTTATGGGTATTTAGATTTTTTAGTGGTTTTTAGGGTTTTTATGGGGTTTTAGAGTTTTTAAGGATTTTATGTTTTTCAGGGGTTTATCAGGGTTTTTAGGGTTTTTTTTTGGATTTTCATGGGTTTTTGGGTTTTTAGGGGTTTTAGGGTTTTAGGGTTTTTTAGGGGATTTTTTGGTTTTTGGGGTCTTTTTGGGTTTTTTCAGCTTCTTTTGAGTTTTTAGGATTTTTAAGGTTTTTTAGAGTTTTCAACGTTTTCAGAGTGTTTAAGAATTTTTATTGTTTTTTGGGGTTTTATGGGTTTTTATGGGTTTTAGGGGTTTTTATGGTTTCCAGAGGTATTTCAGGGTTTTAGGGTTTTTTTTCATTTTAGGGCTTTTTAGGGCTTTGTAGGAATTTTATGGTTTTTAGGGGGGTTTTAGGAATTTTGAGGATTTTTAGGGGTTTTCACGGGTTTTTAGGTTTTTTAGGGTGTTTAGGGTTTTTATATTATTTTTTTATTTTTGAATTTTTTGGTGTTTTATGGTTTTTTTGAGTTTTTAACGTTTTTAGGGGTCTTATGGGTTTTTAGATTTTATAGTGTTTTATGTGTTTTTATGATTTTAAATGTCCATAAGGGTTTTTATGTTTTTCTGGAGGGATATCAAGGTTCATTGGGGTTTTTACGTTTTTAGGGATTTTTAGGGATTTTTATTATTTTTATTGTTTTTTGGGTATTTGGGTTTTTTGGGATTTTTAGGGGTTTGTGGCTTTTAGGTATTTTTCGGGGTTTTTGAGTTTTGGGGTTTTTTATGTTTTTTTGGGTTTTAAGGGTTTTGTTGGTTTTTATTGTTTCCAGGGGGTTTTCAGGGGTTTTAGTGTTTTTTTGTTTTCATGGATTTTTAAGGATTTTGATAGGAATTTTATGTATTTTAGGGTCTTTTAGGGTTTTTAGTGATTTTGAATGTTTTTAGGGTATTTTAGGGGTTTTAGGATTTTTAATGTTAAGGGTTTTTATGGTTCTTTTGGTGGGTTTTAAGGTATTTTTGATTTTTTAGGGTTTAATTATTTTTATTTTCTTAATGTTATGGGGGTTTAAAGGGTTCTTTATATTTTTAGTGAGTTTTTAAGGTTTAATGGGTTTTAGGGTTTTTTTTTCATTGTTTTTCATGATTTTTAGGATTTTTTTGTTGTTTAGGGTTTTTTTAGGTTGTTAGGTATTTTGAGGGGTTTGGGGGGTCACGTTTTTATGGGTTTTCAAGGTTTTTAGGTGTTTTTTTGGGTTTTCATAATTTTTTGAAATTTTTTGTGTTCCTAAGGTTTTTTAGAGTTTTTTAACATTTTTAGCAGGTTTATGGGTTTTTAGAGTTTTTAGTGGGTTTTTGGGTTTTTATGGGTTTTTTTGGGGTTTTAAAGGTTTTTAGGGGTTTTGTGGTTTTCAAGGGTTTTTCAGGATTCTTAGGGTTTCTTATGTTTTTAGGAATTTTAGATATTTTTTAGTAATTTTATGGTTTTAGGGTTTTTAGGGGTTTTATATATTTTAAGGGGTTTTGGGTTTTTCATGATTTTTTAGTGTTTTTAAAGTTTTTTAGGGGTTTTAAAGGTTTTTAGTGTTTTAGTGGTTTTTAGGGTATTTTGGGTTTTTAGGGTTTTTATGGTTTTAAGGGGGTTTTAGGGTTTTTAGGGTTTTCACGTTTTTAGGGATTTTGTAGGATTTATATGGTTTTATGGGGTTTTAGGCATTTTGATGGTTTTTAGGGTCTTTTAGGGTTTAAAATTGTTTTTTTAGGGTTTTTTTGGGTTGTTTGCGTTTTTAGGGTTATTTTTGAGTTTTTTAAGGTTTTTATGGTTTTTTATAGTTTTTTAAGTTTTCTAGGTGTTTTAAGAGTTTTTAGAGTTTTTAGTGGCTCTAAGGTTTTTATGGGTTTTTTAAGGTTTTAAGGGTTTTTTATGGTTTTAAGGGTTTTTTATGGTTTTTAGTGTTTTTCATGGTTTAAAGGGTTTTTATGTTTTTAAGGATTTTTAGGACTTTCATATTTTTATAGTGTTTATGTTTTTTTTGGGTTTTAGGATTTTCAGGGGTTTTTTGGTATTTTCTAGGTTTTTTTTGGCTTTTTAGTGTTTTTAAGGGTTTTTAGAGTTTTTATGGGTTTTAGGGTCTTTTGGATTTTCAGCATTTTTTTGAGTTCATTAGGGTTTTGTGGTTATTAGAGTTTTTAGTGATTATTTAGGGGTTTTATGGAATTTTAGTGTTTTTATTTTTTTAGAGGGTTTTATGGTTTTCTGGGGGTTTTCAGGGGTTTTATGGTTTTTTATGTTTTTTGGGATTTTTAGGGATTTTTTTAGATTTTTATGGTTTTTAGGGGTTTTTTGGATTTTTCGTGATTTTGAGGGTTATTTAGTATTTTTTAGCGTTTTAGGGTTTTTAGGTTTTTCTTGGGTCTTTTTGGGTTTTAGGGTTTTTTAGTTTTTAGGTTTTATAATGTTTTTAGAATTTTTTAAACATTTTTAGGGTTTAAAGGGTTTTTAGAGTTTTTAGTGGCTTTAGGATTTTTATGGGTTTTTGGTTTTTTTAATGTTTTTATGGGATTTTATGGTTTTCTAGGGTTTTAGGGTTTTTAGGTGTTTTTATGTTTTCAAGGACTTTAGGTTTATTTTATGGTTTTTATGGTTTTTAGGCTTTTTAGGGTTTTGAGGGATTTTGAGGGTTTTTGAGGTTTTATGATTTTTTTAGTTTTTAAGGTTTTTAATATTTTTAACTTTTTTAGGGGGTTTAAGGGTTCTTAGTGTATTTAGTTGTTTTTAGGGTTTTTTTAGTTTTAAGGTTTTTTAATGTTTTTAGTGCTTTTTATGGTTTTAAGAATTTTTTCAAGGTTTTCAGGGTTTTTTACGTTTTTAAGGATTTTTTTGGGATTTTATAAGATTTTTATAGATTTTTAGGTTTTTATGGTGTTTAAGGATTTGGAGGGTTTTTATAATTTTTTTGGGTTTTTAAGGTTTTTTTGAGTTTTTCAGGTGTTTTAAGGTTTTTTAGAGTTTTTAAACATTTTTAGTGGTTTTGAGGTGTTTTTAAGTTTTTAGTGGGTTTTTAATGTTTTTAGTGTCTTTTATTTTTTAGGGGTTTTTAGGGTTTTTAAGGTTTTTTACGTTTTCAATATTTTTTTAAGATTTTTAAAGATTTTTCTGGGTCTTAGGATTTTTTGGGTATTTAGAGATTTGAGTGTTTCTCAACGTTTTAGGAGTTTTAGAGTTTTTTAGAGTTTTTATAGTCTTTTTTGGGTTTTTAGGGTTTTTTAGTTTTTAGGGTTTTTATGATATTTATAGTTTTTTATCCTTTTATGAGTTTCAAGGGTTTTTAGAAATTTTAGCGGTTTTTAGGGTTTTTATGGGTTTTTATGGGTTTTTAAGGTTTTAATGGTTTTTAGGGGGTTTTATTTTTTTCAGTGGTTTTCTAGGTTTTTGGTATTTTTTATATTTTTAGGGGTTTTTTTGGTTTTTAGGGATTTTGCTTTTTTTTTGTTTTTTCTTGGGTTTTTAGTATTTTTTGGATTTTTCAGGTTTTTAGGGTTTTTTTGTTTTTATGGTTTTGTTAGCTTTTAGGGTTTTTATGGTTTTTTGGAGTTTTTTAAAGTTTTAGAGATTTTAAGGGTTTTAAGTGTTTTTAATGGTTTATTATGATTTTTAGGATTTTTATGGGTTTTAGGGGCTTTAAAGGTTTTCAGTGGTTTTTAGGGTTTTTTACATTTTCTGGGATTTTTAGCTATTTTTAAGGATTTTTATGGTTCTTAGGCTTTTTAGGTTTTTTAGATTATTCTGGGTTTTTAGGGGGTTTTAGTGTTTTTAAAGTCTTTTTGGGCTTTTAGCGGTTTTGTTTTAATCTTTTGGGGTTTTAAGGTTTCTTTTAGAGTTTTTTAACATTTTTAGGGGTTTCTTTTAGGGGGTATTTAAGGTTTTTAGGGTTTTCTTACGTTTTTAGGGATTTTTGAAGATTTTTTACGATTCCTTTGGTTTTTAGGGTTTTTAGGGTTTTTTAGTGTTTTAAGGATTTTTAACGGATTTATAGGGTTGTTAGGGTTTTTAGTGTTCTTTGGGGATTTTAGTGTCTTTTTGGGTTTTTAGTGGTTTTTTCAAGTTTTTTATGGGTTTTAAGGGTTTTAGAGTTTTTTAATATATTTAGAGATTTTTTGGGTTTTTAGAGTTTTTATTGGTTTCTATGATTTTTATGGTTTTTATGGGTTTTTTGGGTATTTTGAGGTTTTTCTAAGTTTTTATGGTTTTGAGGGGTTCCTCAAGTTTTTCCAAGGTTTTTTACATTTTCATAAATTTCTATAGCTTTTTAGATTCTTATGGTTTTTAAGGGTTTTATGGATTTTGAGGGTCTTTAGGGTTTTCATGGTTTTTTGTGTTTTTACAGTTTTTTAGGGTTTTTATAGTTTTTTTGGGTTTTTAGGGGTTTTTTGAGTTTTTTAGGGATTTTAAGGTTTTTAGTGTTTTTAAACGTTTTAACAGGTTTTATTGGTTTTTAGAGTTTTTAGTGGGTTTTTAGGGTTTTTGGGGTTTTTGGGATTTTTATGGTTTCAGGTGTTTTTATTATATTTAGGGTGTTTTAGGGTTTATTTGGTTTATTTCATTTTTAATGTTTTATAGGTATTTTTTAGGATTTTTATGGTTTTGGGGGTTTTTAAGGTTTTTAGGGGTTTTTTGGGTTTTTTAGGTTTTTAAGGATTTTATTTTTTTTGTTGGGGTTTTAGGGATTTTTGTGTTATTAGGGTTTTTTATGGTTTTTAGAGTTTTTTAAGGTTTTTATTGTTTATAGGGTTTTTTAAGGTTTTTATTGGTTTTTTAGGGTTTTTTACCTTTTTAGGGAATTTTGAAATTTTTTGGGATTTTTATGGGTTTTAGGGTTCTTTAGTGTTTTTAGGGAATTTAGGGGTTTTAGGATTTTTTGGGTTTTTAGGGGTTTTAGGTGTTTTTCCAGATTTTTAGGTTTTTTTAGTTTTTGGGGGTTTAAGTTTTTTAGATTTTTTAGTGGTTTTTTAGGGTTTTGATGGGTTTTAGAGTTTTTAAAGGTTTTTAGGGGTTTTATGGTTTTTTAAATTTTTAGGTATTTTTAGGGATATTTTATGATTTATATGGTTTTTATTGATTTTTAGGGTTTTTTTGGGATTTTGAGGGGTTTTAGGGGTGTTTAAAGGCTTTTAGGGTTTTTCAGGGTTTTTAGGGTCGTTTTGCATTTTAAGTTTTTTTGAGTTTTTAAGGTTTTTTATAGTTTTTTAAAGTTTTTAGGGGTTTTAGGGGTTTTTAGAGTTTTTAGTGGTTTTTAGGATTTTTATTTGTTTTTAGGATTTTGAAAGGTTTTTAGGGGTTTTCAGGGGTTTTCAGTGTTTTTAGGATTTTTTATGTTTTCAAAGATTTTTAGGGATTTTTTTTTGGATTTTTATGGGTTTTAGTGGTTTTTATTATTTTTGGGGATTTTAAGAATTTTTAGGGGTTTTTAGGGTTTTTAGGGGTTTTTAGGTTTTTAAGGTCTGTTGTGTTTTTAGAGTTTTTTTAGATTTTTAGGTTTTAAGATTTTTTAGAGGTTTTTAACATTTCTAGGGGTTTTAAGGGGTTTAGATCTTTTAGTGGTCTTTAATGGTTTTAATGGGTTTTAAGGGTTTTTTACGGATTTTTTAGGATTTGTATGGGTTTTGGGGGTTTTTTGGATTTTTGTAAGTTTTTTAGGGTTTTAGGGTTTTTAAAGTCTTTTTGGGTTTTTAGGGGTTTTTTTAGGTTTTTTTTTGGATTTTTTGGATTTTTATGTTTTTTTTAATTTTAAGGGTTTTTTAGTTTTTAGGGGTTTTAAGGTTTTTTAGATTTTTTTATGCTTTTAGTGGTTTTAATGGGTTTTAGAGTTTTTAGTGTGTTTTGGGGGTTTTATAAGGTTTGGGGGGATTTTAAGGATTTTAGGGTTATTTTATAGTTTACAAGAGCTTTTCTAGGTTTTTAGGGTTTTTTACATTTTAAGTGATTTTTTAAAATTTTTATGGTTTTTAGGGTTTTAAAAGATTTTGAGGGCTATTCCAGATTTTTAGGGTTTTTTAGGGTTTTAGGGGTCGAGTTTGTGTTTTTTAGGGGTTTAAAGGATTTTTAAAGTTTTTAACATTTTTAGGGGTTTTAATGGTTTTTAGAGTCGTCAGTGGTTTTTAGGTTTTTTATGTCTTTTTTCTAGTTTTAGGGTTTTTTATGGTTTTCAAGGGTTTTTCAGGGTATTTCAGGGTTTTTTACATTTTCAGATAATTTTAGGGATCTTTTAACTTTTTATAGTTTCTAGGGTTTTTAGGATTTTAAAGTATTTTGAGTGCTTTTAGGGGTTTTGAGGGGTTTTTAGAGGGTTTAGGGATTTTCAGGGTTTTGGGGTTTTTTTGAGTTTTTTAGGGTTTTTAGATTTTTATAGAGTTTTTAACATTTTTAGTTGTTTTAATGGTTTTAGAGTTTTTATTGGTTTTTTAGAATTTTTAGGTTTTAAAAGGTTTTTTGTTTTCAGGGGTTTTAAGGGCTTTTGGGGTTTTTTATGTTTTCAGGGAGTTTGAGGGCTCCTTTATGTTTTTATGGGTTTTAGGGTTCTTTTGGGTTTTTAGGGAGTTTGATGGTTTTTAGGGGTTTTATGGTCTTTTTGGTTATTTGGGTTTTTGAGATTTTAGGTTTTATGGTTTTTTTTTTGAGTTTTTAACATTTTTAGGGTTTTATGGGATTTTAGAATTTTTAGTGGTTTTGGGTTTTTTCAGGTGTTTAAGGTTATTTTCAAGTTTTTAGGGTTTTTTTATGGTTTTCATTGGGTTTTTAGGGTTTTTTACATTTTAAGGAATTTTAGGTGTTTTTAGGTTTTTTATGGTGTTTAGGGGTTTTCAGGGTTTTTAGGGTTGTTTTGGGTTTTAGGGGTTTTTTTGAGTGTTTAGAGTTTTAATGGGTTTTTAGAGTTTTTAATGTTTTATGGGTTTTATGGGGTTTTATAATTTTTATTGGTTCTTTAGGGTATTTAGGGGTTTTTAAGTTTTTCAGGGTTTTATGGTTTTCGTGTGTTTTTCAGGGTTTTTAGAGTTTTTTAAATTTTCAGTGATTTTTAAGCTTTTGTTAGGATTTTTATGTTTTATTTGGGGTTTTCAAGGTTTTTTGGGTTATTTTGGGGTTTTAGGGTTTTTTCAGTTTTTTTAGTGTTTTTATGGTTTTTAGAGTTTTTAATGTTTTTAGGGGTTTAAGGGTTTCTAGAGTTTTTAGTGGTTTTTAGGGTTTTTACGGAGTTAATGGTTTTTAATGTTTTAGGGGTTTTTATGATCTTCATGGATTTTATGGGTTTTAGGGGTTTTTTTGTTTTCAGGGATTTTTAGGGATTTTTGGGATTTTTATGGTTTATTGGGTTTTCTAGGCTTTTTTAAGGATTTTGAGGGTTTTATGGTTTTTTATGATTTTAGGGTTTTTCAGGGTTTTTAGGGGTTTTAAGGTTTTTTAGAGTTTTTAATGTTTTTTGGTTTTTTAGGGTTTTTATGGGTTTTTTTAGGGTTTTACTATTTTTAGGGTTTTATGGTTTCTAGGGCAAGGAAGATGCGAGGGTCGGGCTATTCCCATCCCCCCCCCCAAATTTAAAAAGATACGAGGGTCAGGCTATTCCCAGCCCCCCCCCCCCCCCAAATTTGTTAGAAAGAAAAAAGGAGACACAGAGCAGACAAGGGAGGGGAGGGGTCAAACGACCCACACCCAAAAATCCCTTACAACCCACACCAAAAAAAGAAAAAGAAAAAAAGAAAAAGACTCAAAAACAGACACAACAGCGGCATCATCACGTCACATCCAGCCAGTACCAGCATCCAACAGCACCACATCCAAACATCACAGCAACACAGCAGCAACATTATGGTTTTCAAGGGGTTTAAAGGGTTTTTAAGGTTTTTTATGTTTTCAAGGATTTTTAGGAATTCTTAAGGAATTTTATGGTTTTTAGGGTTTTTTGGGTTTTTTATGGTTTTTAGGGATTTTGATAGTTTTAAGAGGTTTTCAGAGTTTTTTAGGGTTTTTAGGGGTTTAGAGTCATTATGGTTTTCTTGGGGTTTTTCGATTTTTATGGTTTTTAAGGTTTTTAGAGTTTTTTAACGTTTTTATAGATCTTAAGGGTTTTTAGAGTTTTTAGTGGTTTAATAGGGTTGTTGTGGGTTTTAGGGTTTTTAAGCATTTTAGGAGCTTTATGGTTGCTAGGGTTTCTTTAGTATTTATAAGGTCTTTTTTTGTTTTCATGGATTTTTAGGGCTTTTTTAGATTTTTTATGTTTTTAGGGGTTTTAGGATTTTTTTGGATTTTGAGGCTTTTTTAGGGTTTTTAGGGTTTTTATGGAATTTTGGGTTTTTATATTTTCTATGAGTTTCTTAGCATTTTTAAGGTTTTTAGATTTTTTAAAGTTTTTAGTAATTTGAAGGGTTTTTTGAGTTTTTAGTAGGTTTTTTGAGTTTCCATTGGTTTTTAGGGGTTTTATGGTTTTCAGGTTTTTTAGGTTTTTTTACGTTTTCGAGGATTTTTAGGGGCTTTTAGGATTTTTTTTTGGTTTCGAGGTTTTTTGGGTTTTTTGGGATTCTGACTGTTTTTATGTTTTTTCATGGTTTTTTAGGTTTTTAGGGTTGTTAAGGGTTTTTATGGTTTTATAGGTTATTTGGTTTTTTGAGTTTTTTAGGGATTTTAATGTTTTTAGAGTTTGTAGGGGTTTAAAGGATTTTTATGGATTTTCAAGTATTTTTATGGTTTTTTTGTTTTTTTCGGTTGTTAAGGATTTTGAGGGGGGTTAGGGGTTTTTAGTCTTTTGGGTTTTAATGTTTTTTTGAGTTTTTAGGTGTTTAAAGGTTTTTTATAGTTTTTAACATTTTTAGGGGTTTTATGGGTTTTTAGATTTTTTAGTGTGTTATTATGGCTTTTATGGGGTTTTAGAGTTTTTAAGGTTTTTAGGGGGTTTTATGGTTTTCAGGGGGTTTCAAGGTTTTTAAAGTTTTTTACATTTTTATGGATTTTAGGGATTTTAAGGATTTTTATGGGATTAGGGTTTTTAGGGATTTTGTGGGGTTTTAGGATTCTTTATGGGATTAGGGTTTAGGGTCTTTTGGGTTTTAGGTTTTTTTTTGAGTTTTTTAAGGTTTTAAATTTTTTTTCTAGTTTTTAACATTTTTAAGGGGTTTAAGAGTTTTTACTGTTTTTAATGGATTTTATGGTTTTTATGGGGTTTTAGGGTTTTTATTTTTTAATGGTTTTTATGGTTTTTAAGGGACATTTAATTTTTCTAGGGGGTTTTACATTTTCAGGGATTTTTAGGGATTTTTTAGGATTTTTTGTGGGTTTTAGTGTTTTTAGGGTTTTTAGGGCAAGGAAGGCTCGGGTCCAGGCTATTCCTGGGACCCCCCAAATTTTATTAAAAGAAAAGACACAGACACTGCAGATAAGGGAGGGGAGGGATCCACCGATCCACACCCAAAATCCCTTACGACCTCAGCCCAAAGGCCATAGAAAGAGGAATAAAATCAGAAGCAAAAACAGACAAGTCAAAAGGTTCAATAGGAAAAGCACACAAGTGGAGGATCAGTCAACATCGCCACCAAAATCCTCCAGCTCCGCACCTTGAAACCCCATGCCCACACCAAATCCGTCACCCACATCAACAAAACTGAAATCTGACTCAGCACCCATGTCCGTTGAGTCCCATCTAGACTCAAAATCCTCTTGCATGCCATGCCTGGATATAAGCTTCATCCTAGCCTTCTCTTGCTCTGCAGAAATTGAAAGTTGCTCTTGCTTATTCACCTTTATATTAATTCTTACAGCTCGTGAAGAGGCCCTAGTTGCCATGGGACGTGGGAGTGCAGAGTAATCCTTCCTCCGTCTTTGTCTCAGAGGGGCAGAAGTGGATCCAGCTGCAACACCCGCCTTCGCACAAGCGACACCATCACTGACAGCCGATGTTTCCTTCCCTTTCTTACAGTCTGTCCCAGGAGTTTCAGCACCTCTTTTCTCCTTTGGCCTGGCCATAGCAGCATTTATCTGGCGAACAGCCTCAGAAAACCTCTCCCCGAGCCTCTCAGCTTCATCCTCAAGCGGGAACCTTTCCCGTTCAACCCACACCATCTCATGCAGCTGCACACAAAAAGATTCAGCAGAGGGGACACCATGAAGGACCATTTCCCTCTACAGGTCCATGGATGGACCACCAGCATCACCAGCATTTCCCGGCATAGGGTTAAGCTGGCCATTGGGAGGATCCTCAGCACCGCTTGTGCTGTCAGAGGGCGGATATAACCCAGGGTTCTTACTGTTTTTTAGAGTTTTTTAACATATTTAACAGGTTTAAGGGTTTTTAGATTTTTAGTTTTGTATGGGGTTTTATGGTTTTTTGTGGTTTTTAGGATTTTTTTATGGGTTTTGAGGGTTTTTTGGGGTTTCTAAGTTTTTAGGGATTTTTAGGTTTTTTAGGATTTTATAGTTTCTAGGGTTTTTAGGGATTTTGAGGGTTGTTAAGGGTTTTCAGGGTTATTAGGGCCTTTTAGGGTTTTCAGGTTTTTTATAGTTTTTTAATGTTTTTAGGGGTTTTAAGGGGTTTTAGAGTTCTTAGTGGTTTTTAAGGGTTTTTAGTGTTTTTTGGTTTTTTGGGTTTTTTTAGTTTTTAGGGTTTTTTGAGATGTTGTAGAGATTTTTACCTTTATAGGGATTTTTAAGGATTTTTAGGATTTTATGGTTTTTAGGGTTTATAGGGAATTTGAGGGTTTTAGGGTTTTCATGGTTTTTTGGGTTTTTAGGGGTTTTTAGGGTTTTATGGTCATTTTCGGGTTTTAAGGTTTTTTTGAGTTTTTACTATTTTAAATATTGTTTAGAGTGGTTTAACGTTTTTAAGGGTTTAAAAGGTTTTTATAGTTTATAGTGTTTTTTAGGGTTTTTAGGGGTTTTTATGGTTTGCAAGGGTTTTTTTATGGTTTTTAGGGTTTTTTACATTTTTAGGGATTTTCATTGATTTTTCAGGTTTTTTATGGGTTTTAGGGTTTTTTAGGTTTTTTAGTGGTTTTTATGGTTTTTCAATATTTTTAGGGTTTTAGGGTTTTAGGGTTTTTCAGGGTTTTTTTATCTTTTTGGATTTTTGGGTCTTTTGTGATTTTTCTGATTTTTAAGGTTTTTTAGAGTTTTTTAATCATTTTAGGGGTTTTAAGGGGTTTTAGAGTATTTTTTTGTTTTAGTGTTTTATGGGTTTTCAGGGTTTTTAAGGTTATTAAGTATTTTTATGGTCTTCAAGGGGGTTTCAGGTTTTTCAGTGTTTTTTTTGTCTTCATATATTTTTAGGGATTATTTAGAATTTTTATGGTTTTTTGAGTTTTTTAGGGATTTTAGGGATTATAGGGATTTTGAGGGTTTTTATTGGTTTTTAGGGTTTTAAGATTTTTCATGTTTTTAGGGGTTTTTTGGGGTTTGATGGTTTTTTATGTTTTTACGGGTTTTTAAGTTTTTTTAGAGTTTTTATTTTTGGGTTTTAAGGGTTTTTGGAGTTTTTACGGGTTTTATGATTTTTATGGTCTTTAAGGTTTCTATGGGTTTGTATGGTTTTCAGGGATTTTTATGGCATTTTAGGATTTTTATGGTTTTAGGTTTTTTGGGGTTTTCATAATTTTGATGGGTTTTAAGGGTTTCCATGTTTTTTAGGGTTTTAGGGTTTTTAGGGCCTTCGTGTTTTTATGGTATTTTTGAGTTTTTTAGGGTTTTTTTATAGTTTTTTAATGTTTTTAGGGGTTTTAAGGATTTTTTGAGTTTTTAGTGGGTTTTTAGTAGTTTTTTGGTTTTTTTCGGGTTTCTAGTGTTTATTTAGTTTTTTAGGATTTTTAAGATTTTTTATAGTTTTTAACGTTTTTTAGGTTTTAAGAGCTTTTAGATTTTAGTGTTTTTTATGGATTTTATGGGTTTTTTGGGATTTTAAGGTTTTTAGGGTTGTTTATGGTTTTAAGGGATTTTTAAGGGTTTTTAGGTTTTTTTACGTTTTCATGGATATTTACTGATTTTTAAGGTTTTTTAGGGTTTTTAGGGTTTTTAGGGTTTAAAGGGGTTTTGGGGGTTTTGAGGGCATCATGGTTTTTTAAAGATTATTAGGGTTTTCGGGTCTTTTTGGTTTTCAGGGTTGTTTATAGTTTTTTAGGGTTTATAATGTTTTTTAGAGATTTTTTAACATTTTAGGTTTTTTAAGGGTTTTTAGAATTTTCAGTGTTTTTTTGGGATTTTATGGGTTTTTAGGGGTTTCTATGGTTTTCAGTATTTTTCTAGGGTTTTTAGCGTATTCCACATATTTAGGGTTTTTTTAAGGATTTTTATGGTTTTAGGGTTTTCGTGTTTTTTGGTATTTTGATGCATTTTAGATTTTTTTTTGGGTTTTTTAAGGGTTTTTTGGTTTTTCTGGGTTTTTGGGGGTTTTTTGGGTTTTAGGGTTTTATGATTTTTTAGGGGTTTTAAGGTTTTTTATAGTTTTTTATCATTTTTAGCAGCTCTAAGTGTTTTTTGAGTTTTTAGTGATTTTTTGGGGTTTTTATGGTTTTCAGATGTTTTTCAGTGTCTATAGGGTTTTTTATGTTTTAAGGGATTTTTTAGGGATTTTTTTATGGTTTTTAGGGTTTTTAAGAATTTTGAGGGTTTTTAGCGTCTTTTTGGGTTTTTAGGGTTTTTTGAATTTTTTAGGGTTTTAAGGTTTTTTAGAGTTTTTAAGGTTTTTATGTGTTTTTTAGGGTTTTTATGGTTTTCTTAGGGTTTTATGGTTTTCAGTGTTTTTTTGGGTGTTTTGGGTATTTTACGTTTTTGAGGATTTTTATGGATTTTTTTAGGATTATTATGGTTTTTATGGTTTTTTAGGGTTTTTTGGGTTTTATAGGGTTTTGTGTTTTTTCATAGTTTTTTGTGTTTTGGGGGGTTTTAGAGTTTTTAGGGTCTTTTTGGGTTTTTAGGGTTTCTTTTTAGATTTTTAGGGTTTTTAAGGTTTTTAGAGTTTTTTAACGTTTTTAGGGGTTTAAAGGGTTTTTAGAGTTTTCAGTGAGTTTTTACGATTTTTATGGGGTTTTAGGGTTTTTAAATGTTTTAGGAGCTTTTATTGGTTTTGGGGGATTTCATGATTTTTATGCTTTTAGGGATTTTTTAGGTCTTTTTTACGATTTTTATCGCTTTTTTAGGTTTTTAGGGTTTTAGGTATTTTGAAGATTTTTATGGTTTTTTCAGGGTTTTTTAAGGTTTTTAGGGATTTCAAGGGTTTTAGGGTCTTTTGGATTTTTGGGATTTTTATTGTTTTTTGGGGATTTTAATGTTTTTCTAGTTTTTTAATGTTTTTAGGGGTTTTAAGAGCTGTTAGAGTTTTTCACGGTCTTTTGTGTTTTTATGGGTTTATAAGGTTTTTTATGTTTTTGAGAGGTTTTATGGTTTTATGGGGGGGGGGTTGGGTTTTTTACATTTTGATTGATTTTTAGGGATTTTTAATTTTTTTTTGGTTTTTAGTGTTTTCGGGTTTTTATGGATTTTGTTGGTTTTTAGGGTTCTTCATGTTTTTTAGGATTTTTAGGTGTTTTCAGAGTTTTTAGTGTCTTTTTGGGTGTTATTTTTTTTTTGAGTTTTTTGGGTTTTAAGGGTTTTAAGAGTTTTTAATGTTTTTGATGTTTTTAGGGGTTTTAAGGTTTTTTGAGTTTTTAGTGGGTTTTAGGGTTTTTATGGGATTTTAGGGTTTTTATGGTTTTTAGGGGTTTTATGGTTTTAGTGGGATTTTTATGGTTTTAAGGGTTTTTTATGTTTTAAAGGATTTTTCAGGATTTTATTCCTTTTGGGGTTTTTTGAAATTTTGAGAATTTTTAGGTTTTTCAGGGTTTTTAGGGTTTTTCGTTTATTCCAGGTTTTTAGGGTCTTTTGGGTTTTTATGTTTTTTTTTTGAGTTTTTTAGGTTTTTTAGAGTTTTTAACATTTTTTTACGTTTTTTGGGGTTTTAAGGGTTTTAGTGTTTTTTGTGGTTTTTAAGGTTTTAATGGGAGATTAGGGATTTTAAGAGTTTTAAGTTTTTTAGCGGGTTTTATGGTTTTCAGGGTTTTTCGGGGTTTTTTATGGTTTTTTAAGTTTTCAGGGAATTTTTTGGCTTTTTAGTATTTTTATGGTTTTTTTTATCGATTTTAGGGACTTTTAGGGTTTTTCAAGTTTTTCAGGGTTTTTTGGGTGTTTTTTGGTTTTTAATTTTTTTTTGAGTTTTTTAGGGTTTTTAAGGGTTTTTTAGTTTTATAAATTTCTTAGGGGTTTAAAGGGTTTTTAGAGTTTTTAGCGCTTTTTAGTGTTTTATGGGGCAAGGAAGATGCGAGGGTCGGGCTATTCCCGGCCCCCCCAAATTTATTAGAAAGAAAAAAGAGACTCAGCAGACAAGGGAGGGGAGGGGTCAATCAACCCACACCCAAAACCCCTTACAACCCATGCCAAAAAAAACAGAAAAATCAAAAAGAAAATAAGAAAAATAAACCCAAGCAGAAAAACACACAACAACAAGCATCAACCCTCTTCATCACCATCATCAACCAGCATCCAGCAGCTCACAACCAAGCAATGACCAGCCTCCAATCTCACCATGTCTAGCATCCAGCATAATCCAGTCGTTACAGCCACAACATCGCTTAGCAGCATCTCTAACCGCATCACCCAGCCAAACAGAACAAGCATCCCATAACACCGACCAGCTTCCGGACCCCAACAACTCTTCTTCCCTACCAACAGCCATCTCAAGCGGATTCCCACTGCCAAACCCTCCGCAGCAATCCATCCCTGTTAGCAACTCACAGCCAAATATCCAGCCACATCCAACATCACATCCAAGCCAGCTACCAGCATTTTCTTTACAGAAATCAAAAACTCCCAACCATACCACTTTCATCCAGGACGCATCAAGCATCCAACAACTCCAACTCCAGAATTCACTAACGGCATTTTCCCACTCCGAACCCCATAGCAGCATCAAAACCATAAAAAATGAAACCATCCCAGCCAGTATCTCATTCAGAACCATAACCAGCACGCAACCAACGAACCAAGCCACCAGTGAAGCGAACCATAGCAACAGATTGAACCTGTAGAGCAATAAACCACAATCTAACAACACACCATAACCAGAGAAAAATCGCATAAACAACACCATGAAAGAGGAAACATATCAGATATGCATCGACATCAAGGAAGCATCCTTGAAACGCCATGGGTTTTAGGGTTTTTTAGGGTTTTTAGGGTTTTTAGAGATTTTGTAGAGTTTTAGGGTTTTTAAGGGGTTTCAGGGTATTTTTTTTGGGTTTTAGGTTTTTTTATCTTTTTAGGGTTTTAAAGGTTTTTTAGAGTTTTATAATGTTTTTAGAAGATTTAAGGGTTTTTAGAGTTTTTAGAGATTTTAGGGTTTTTATGGATTTTTAGGGTTTTTTATGGTTTTCACTATTTTTTCAGGGGTTTTAGGGGGTTTTACAATTTCATATATTTTGATGGATTTTTTATGATTTTTTTGGTTTTTAGGATTTCTTTGGTTTTTAGGGTTTTTTAGGGGTTTTCGGGGTTTTTTTGGTCTTTTTGTGTTTTTAGGGGTTTTAATGTTTTAGTGGTTTTTTGGGTTTTTTTGGTGTTTTAGGTGTTTTTAAGGGTTTTTGGGTTTTTTATCTTTTTCAAGGGCATTTGAAGGTTTCTAGGGGTTTTAAGATTTTTTACGTTTTTAGCGATTTTTAGGGATTTTTTATGATTGTTATGGTTTTTAGGATATTTTAGGGTTTTTAGGGATTTTTATTGTTTTAGGGTTTTTCTGTTTTTCTGGGTTTTTGGGGTCTTTTGGGGTTTTCAAGTTTTTTTTTAGTTTTTTAGGGTTTTAAATGTTTTTAGAGTTTTAATATTATTAGCGTTTTAAAGGGTTTTTAGAGTTTTTAGTGGTTTTTTGGGATTTTTAAGGGATTTTAGGGATTTTTTATGATTTTTATGTTTTTAGGGATTTTAGGGATTTTGAGGGTTTTTAAGGGTTTTTAAGGGTTTTCAGGGGTTTTGGGGGTTTTTGTTGTTTTTAGGATTTTTAGGGACTTTTGGGTTTTTAGGGCTTTTATGGTTTTTTAGGGTTTTTTAACATTTTTATGGGTATTCAGGGGTTTTAGAGTTTTTAGTGGTTTTTATGGTTTTTATGGGTTTTTAGATTTTTTAAGCTTTTTAGGGGTTTTATTGTTTTCATGTGTTTTTCAAGGTTCTCATGGTTTTTAACATTTTTAGGGATTTTTATGGATTTTTTAGGATTTTTATGTTTTTAGGGTTAATAGGGATTTTAGGATTTTATGGGTTTTTATGGGTTTTTAGGGTTTCTCTGGGTTTTTAGGGTTTTTCAGTGTTTTGGGAGTTTTTGGGATTTTAAGGTATTTTTGAATTTTTAGGGTTTTTAAGAGTTTTTTTACAATTTTTATCTTTTCTTGAGGTTTTATCATTTTTAGGCGTTTTTAGGTTTTTTAGAGTTTTTAGTGGTTTTTAGGGTTTTATGGATTTTTAATATTTTGTAAGGTTTGTAGGGGTTTTATGGTTTTTAGGGTTTTTTAGGGTATTTAGGGTTTTTTACTTTTTAATGGATTTTCAGAGATTTTTTAGAATTTTGAGGGTTTTTAGGGTTTTCTAGGCGTTTTAGGATTTTTAGGGGTTTTCTTTATTTTTAGGGTCTTTTGGGATGCAAGGATTTTTTTTGTGTTTTTTAGGGGTTTTATGGTTTTTTAGAGTTTATTAACATTTTTAGGGGTTTAAATGGTTTTTAGAATTTTTAGTGGATTTTCAGGGTTTTTATGGGGTTTTGAGTTTTTTAAGTTTTTAGGGGTTTTATGGTTTTCATGGGTTTTTTAGGGTTTTTAACTTTTCAGGGATTTTTACTATTTTTTAGGATTTTTATGGTTTTTTTGGGTTTTTAGGGTTTTAAGGATTTTGAGAAGTTTTGGGTTTTTGCAAGGGTTTAGGTTTTTTTTAGTTTTTAAAGGTTTTTCTATTGTTTTTTAATGATTTTAGGGGGTTAAAGGGTTCTTGGGGTTTTTATTCGTTGTTATGGGTTTTGCGGGTTTTTTAATGTTTTAGGGGGTTTATGGTTTTCAAGTGGTTTTCTTGGTTTTGAGGGTTTTTAACGTTTTCAGGGACTTTTAGGGATTTTTTATGATTGATATGTTTTTTAGGGTTTTTAGAGAATTTGAATGTTTTTAGGGGTTTTCAGAATTTTTAGGGGTTTTGTGGTTTTTCTAGTTTGTTAGGGTTTTTTGGGTTTTAGGGGTTTTTTTTATTTTTTTAGGGGTTTTAAGGGTTTTATAGTTTTTAATGTTTTTTAACAATTTTAGGTTTTTAAAGGTTTTTTATAGTTTTTATCGGTTTTTAGAGTTTTTATGGGTTTTTAGGGGTTTAAAAGATTTTCAAAGGTTTTTATGGTTTTCAGGGGGTTTTCAGGGTTTTAGGGGTTTTTACGTTTTCAGGGAATTTTAGGTATTTTTATGTTTTTATGGTATTTAGATTTTTTTAGGGTTTTGGGGTTTTTTAAGGTTTTCAGGGACTTTTTGGGTATTTGGTTTCTTTTGAAAAATTTTAGGGATTTAAAGGTTTTTTAGAGTTTTTATTGGGTTTTTAGGGTTTTTATGGGTTTTCATTTTCTTAAATTTTTTAGGGGTTTTTATGATTTTCAGAGGTTTTTCAGATTTTTTTTATGTTTTCATATTTTTTATGATTTTTTTAGGGTTTTTAGGGTTTTTAGGATTTCAGGATTTTGAAGGATTTTTTAGGATTTTATGGTTTATAGTATTTTCAGGGTTTTTTATTTGCTTTCATGGTTTTTTAGGTTTTAGGGGGTTTTTAGGCATTTTCAAGGTTTTTAGGGTTCCTTATTATTTTTTGGTGTTTTTTTGTTTTTTAGGGATTTTGAGGTTTTTTAGAGCTTTTTAACGTTTTTAGGGGTCTTAAGGGTTTTTAGAGTTTTTATTGTGTTTAGGGTTTTTATGGATTTTTAGGATTTTTAATGGTTTTTAGGGGTTTTTATGGTTTTAGGGGGTTTTAGGGGCTTTAGGGGTTTTTACATTTTCAGGGGTTTTGGGGATTTTCTAGGATATTTACGGTTCTTAGGGTATTTAGGGTTTTGGGGGATTTTTTAGGGTTTTTTGGGCTTTCATGGTTTTTAGGGATTTTCATGGTTTTTAGGGTCTTTTTGGGTTTTTAGGTTTTTTAGGATTTTTTTGGATTTTTAATATTTTTAACATTTTTAGGGGTTTTAAGTGTTTTTGGGTTTTTAGTGCTTTTTTGTTGTTTTAGGGGTTTTTTGGGTTTTTTGGGGGTTTTATGGTTTTTCGGGGGTTTTCAGGGTTTTTTAGGTTTTTTATGTTTTCAGGGATTTTGGGGGATTTTTTAGGATTTTTATGGTTTTTAGGATTTTTAGGTCCTTTTAGGTTTCTAGAGTTTATTATGAGTTTTTAGTATTTTTAAGTACTTTTAGAGTTTTTTAACATTTTTTGGGGTTTTATGGGTTTTTGAGTTTCTAGTGGGTTTTAATGTTTTTATGGGTATCTTCAGGTTTTTAAGGTTTTAAGGATTTTTTCAGGCTTTTTGGGGTTTTTTTGTTTTTAGGGATTTTTAGGGATTTTTTAGGATTTTTATGGTTTTTAAGGTTTTTAGTGTTTTTAGGGATTTTGAGGGTTTTTAGGCTTTCTTGGAGTTTTTAGGGTTTTAGGGGTTTTTAGGGTCTTTTGGGGTTTTAGGGTTTTTTAGGTGTTTTAAGGTTTTTAAATGTTTTTTTAGGTTTTTAGGTGTTTTAATTGGGATTATGGGGTTTTAGAGTTTTTAGTGGTCTTTATGGTTTTCGGCGTAGTTTTAGGGTTTTTAGAATTTTTTACATTTTTTGGGTTTTAGGGCTTTTCGAATTTTATGGTTTTTTGGGTTTTTTGGGAATTTTAGGGTTTTTATGGTTTTTCAGGGTTTTTTAGGGTATTTAGTTTTCAAGGTTTTTTTGGGGGGGTGGGGGGTTGGTTTTTTTAAATTTTTAGGGATTTTATGGCTTTTAGTGTTTTTTAACAGTTTTAGGGGTTTTTAGATTTTTTAGTGTTTTTAATGTTTTTATGGGAATTTAGGGTTTTTAAGGTTTTAGGGGGTTTTATGGTTTAATGTGTTTGGAGATTTTATATGTTTTCATGGATTTTTAGGCTTTTTTATGAATTTTATGGTTTTAGGGTTTTTAGGGATTTTGTGGGTGTTAGGGTTTTTAATGTTTTTAGGGGATTTTTGGGATTTTGTTGATTTTTACGGTTTTTTGGGGTTTTATGGATATTTTGAGTTTTTAGGATTTTTAATTTTTTTAAGAGTTTTTTAACGTTTTTAGTGGTTTTTATAATTTTTAGTTGTTTTTCGGGTTTTTATTTGTTTTTTGTTTTTTTTATGGTTTTAGGGGTTTTTATGGTTTTCAAGGGTTTTCAAGGCTTTTAGGGTTTTATACGCTTTTATGGATTTTTTTGGGATTTTTTAGGATTTTTATGTGTTTTTGGGTGTTTTTGGGTTTTAGGGCTTTGGGGGATTTTTGTGATTTTGTAGGGTTTTTAGCATTTTTAGGGATTTTTCAGGGTTTTAGGGTCTTTTGGGGTTTTAGGGTTTTGTGAGTTTTTTAGGTGTTTTAAGGGTTTTTATAGTTTTAGTAGGTTTTTATAGTTGTTATGGGTTTTTAGGGGTTTTAAGAATTTTAAGGGCTTTTATGGGTTTCAATGTTTTTTAGGGTTTTTAGTGTTTTTTACATTTTTTCGGGATTTTTCAGGATTTTTTTGGATTTTTTATGGTTTTTAAGGGTTTTAAGGGTATTTTTGGGTTTTTAGGTATTTTTATGGAGTTTTTAATGTTTTTTAAGTTTTTAGACTTTTTTAATGCTTTTAGGGATTTTAAGGGTTTTTATGATTTTATGATTTTTAGGGGGCTTTATGCTTTTCAATGGATTTTAGGGATTTTTACGTTTTCAGGAATTTTGAGCCTTTTTTGGATTTTTATGGTTTTTAGGGTTTTTAGGGATTTTAATGGGTTTTTAGGGTTTTTAGGGTTTTTAAGATTTTTCAGAGTTTTTTGTACATTTTTAACAGTTTTAAGGGGTTTTAGAGTTTTTTGTTATTTTTTAGAGTATTTATGGGTTTTAGGGTTTTTAAGGTTAATAGGGTTTTTTTGTGTTTAGGGGGTTTTCAGGGTTTTTAGGGTTTTTAATGGTTTTTAGGGTTTTTTTAGTTTTGAGGGGGTTTTAGGGTTTTAAGGGTTTTGGATGTTTATTGGGGTTTTAGTGTTTTTGTGCTTTTTTTTTTGTGTTTTTAAATTTTTCAGGGGTTTTTATGGTTTTTAGAGCTTTTTGAGAATTTTTAGTTTGTTTTACATTTTTAGAGATTTTTATGGTTTTTTTAGGATTTTTATGGTTTTTTGGGTTTTTCGAGTTTTTTGGGTTTTTCCGGATTTTGAGAGATTTTTTTAGGATTTTATGGTTTATAAATTTTTTTAGGGTTTTTAGGGATTTTGATGGTTTTTAGTGGTTTTCATGGTTTTTTAGGTTTTTTAGGGGTTTTTAGGGGTTTTGGTGGTTTTTATTATTTTTAGGGATTTTTCAGGTGCTTTAGGGTTTTTTACATTTTCAGGGGTTTTAGGGATTTTTAGGATTTTTATGGTTTTCAGGGGTTTTAGGGTTTTTAGGGAATTTTGAGGTTTTTAGGGATTTCTTGGTTTTTAGGGGTTTTTAGGGTTTTATGGTCTTTTTTGTTTTTTAGGTTTTTTTTTGTTTTTTGGGGTTTTTAGGTTTTTAAAGTTTTTAATGTTTTTAGGCGTTTTAAGTGTTTTTAGGGTTTTTAGTGGGTTTTAGGGTTTTGTTGGGTTTTTAGGGTTCTTAATGTTTTTAGGGGTTTAAAGTTTTTTTATGGTTATTAGGGGTTTTTCAGGGGCTTTAGGGTTTTTTGCATTTTCAGGGGTTTTAGGGATTTTTTATGATTTTTATGGTTTTTAGGGGGTTTAGGGTTTTTAGGGATTTCGTGGTTTTTGGGGGTTTTCAGGGTTTTATGGTCTTTTTGGTTTTTTTGGTATTTTAATGTTTTTAATATTTTTAGGGGTTTTCAGTATTTTTAGGGTTTTTAGTGGTTTTTATATTTTTTTTGGGGTTTTAGGGTTTTTAATATTTTTTGGGGTTCTTATGGTTTTCAGGGGGTTTTCAGGGGTTTTTTTGGGTTTTTTATGTTTTCAGGGATTTTCAGGGATTTTTAGGATTTTTATAGTTTTTAGGGTTTTTACAGTTTTTGGGACTTTTGGGGGTTTAGGGTTTTTAGAGTTTTTAGGGTTTTTATGGTTGTTAGGGCCTTTTTGGTTTTTAGGGTTTATTATGAGTTTTTAGGGTTTTTAATTATTTTAAGAGTTTTTAATTTTTTTGGGGGTTTTAAGGGTTTTTAGAGTTTCTTGTGGTTTTTTGGGATTTTATGGGATTCTAGGGTTTTTAAAGTTTTTACAGGTTTTAATGGTTTTATGGTTTTTTTCAGGATTTTTTGGGGTTTTTACATTTTTAGTTATTTTTTGGTATTTTTAGGATTTTTATGTGTTTTAGGGGTTTTAGGGTTTTTAGGGATTTTGAGGGTTTTTATGGTTTCTCAGGGTTTTTAGGGGTTTTAGGGTGTTTCGTTTTTTTAGTGTTTTTAGATTTTTTTAGGTGTTTAAAGTTTTTTTAAAAGTTATTTAAGGTTTTTAGGGGTTTTAATGGGGTTTAAGGGGTTTTAGAGTTTTTAGTGGTCTTGGTGGTTTCTAGGAGGGTTTCAGGGTTTTTAGGGATTTTATGTTTTAAGGGTTTTTAGGGGTTTTTGAATTTTATTGTTTTATGGTTTTTTTGGGTTTTAGGGATTTTAAGGGTTATTAGGGTTTCTCAAGGATTTAGGGTTATTAGGGGTATTAGATTTTATGGTATTTTGGGGTCTTTAGGGTTTTTTTATTTTTTCTGGATTTTTATTTTTTTTAGAGCTTTTTAACATTTTTAAGGGTTTAAAAGGTTTTTAAATTTTTTAGTGTTTTAAAGGTTTTTATGGGAATTTAGAATTTTTAAGGTTTTAGGTGGTTTTATGGTTTTTAGTAGATTTTAAGGTTTTTAAGGTTTTTTATGTTTTCAGGGATTTTTTAGGATTTTTTAGGATTTTTATGGATTTTTTTGGTTTTTAGGGGTTTCAATTTTTTTAGGGTTATTTTGGGTTTTTGATGGTTTTAATGTTTTTATGAGTTTTATAATGTTTTTATTGGATTTTAGAGATCTTAGTGGGTTTTAGGTTTTTATTGTTTTTTGGGTTTTTATGGTTTTTAGGGATTTTAGGGTTTTATACACTTTCAGGGATTTTTTGGGCATTTTTTGATTTTTATGGTTTTTAGGGATTTTTTAGGATTTTAATGGTTTTTAGGTTTTTTAGGTTTTTTAGGTTTTTTTGAGTTATTTAGTGTTTTTAGGGGGGTTTAGAGTTTTTTGGGTCTTTCGGCTCTTTTTAGGTTTTTAGTTGTGTTTTTTGAGTTTTTTTTGGGTTTTAAAGGTTTCCTAAGGTTTTTTAATGTTTTAGGGGTTTTAAGGGTTTTTAGAGTTTTTAGTGGGTTTTAGGGTTTTTATGGCTTTTTGGGGTTTTTCAGGGTTTGTATGGATTTTTACATTTTTAGGGATTTTGGGGTATTTTTAGGATTTTATGGTTTTGGGATTGGAGGGATTTTATGGTTCTTTCGATATTTTAGGTTTTTCAGTGTTTTTAGGGTCTTTTTTGGTTTTTTGGGTTTTTTTTCAGTTTTTAGGGTTTAAAAGGTTTTTATATTTTTTTAACATTTTTAAAGGTTTTAAGGGTTTTTAGAGTTTTTAGTGGTTTTTATGGTTTTCAAGGGTTTTAAGATTTTTTAGGGATTTTTATGTTTTCAAGGATTTTTAGGGATTTTTTATGATTTTTATGGTTATTAGGGTTTTTAGGGTTTTTAGGGATTTTGGGAGGCTTTATGGGTTATTTCAAGGTTTTTAGGGTTTTAAGGGGGTTTAGGGTTTTTCGAGTCTTTTTGGGTTTTAGGGTTTTTCTTGAGTTTTTATTGGTTTTTATATTATTTATAGTTTTTTAACTGTTTTAGAGGTTTTAAGGGTTTTTAGAGTTTTTAGCCTTTTTTATGGTTTTAGGGGTTTTAAACTTTTCAAGGGTTTTATGGTTTTTAGGGGTTTATTAGGATTTTTAGGGGTTTTTTGTTTTTAGGGATTTTTAGGTCTTTTTTAGGTTTTTTATGTTTTTAGGGTTTTTAGGGTTTTTAGGGATTTTGAGGGGTTTTAGGATTTTTTAGTGTCTTTAGGGTTTTTAGGGTTTGTAGAGTTTTTAGGGTCTATTTGGGTTTTGAGGGTTTTTTTGAGTTTTTAAGGGTTTAAATATTTTTAGATTTTTTTAATGTTTTCAGGGTTTTAAGGGTTTTTAGTGGTTTTGAGGGTTTTTTTAAAGTTATTAGGGGTTTTTATGGGCTTTTAGGGTTTTTACATTTTAAGTAATTTTAGGGATTTTTTATAATTTTTATGCTTTTTAGGTTTTTTTATGGTTTTTTGGGATTTTTAGAGGTTTTTGGGGTTTTCCAATTTTTTTGGGTTTTAAGGGGTTTTAGGGTTTTTTGGGTATTTTGGGGTTTTTAGAGTTATCTTCAGTTTTTAGGGTTTTTAAGGTTTTTAGTGATTTTTATGTTTTTAGGGGTTTTAAGGGTTTTTTATAGTTTTTAGTGGGTTTTTAGGGTGTTTATGGGATTTTAAGGTTTTTAAGGTTTGTTGGGATCTTTATGGTTTTCGTGTATTTTTTAGGGTTTTTTGTGTTTTTAGGGATTTTTTGGGATTTTTATGGTTTTAGTGGTTTTTAGGGTTTTTAGGAATTCTGAGGGTTTATTGGATTTTTCAGGGTTTTTTGTGGTTTTTTGTTTTTTCATGGGTTTTAGGGCTTTTTGGCTTTTAAGGTATTTAGGGTTTTCTAGGTGTTTAGGGATTTTCTCTATATTTTTAGGGTTTTTTGTGTTTTGGGACCTTAGGGATTTTGAGGGTTTTTAGGGATTTTATGGGTTTTCTTAGTTTTTAGGGTCTTTCGGGGTTTTATGGATTTCTTGAGTTTTTTTCGAGCTTTTAATGTTTTTAGAGTTTTAAATATTTTTACGGATTTTAAGGGGTTTTAGGGTTTTTAATGGGGTTTATGGTTTTTAAAGTTTTTAGATGTTTTTATGATTTTCAGGGGGGTTTTAGGTTTTTTGGGTTTTTTATATTTTCAGGGACTTTTAGGGATTTTTTAGGATTTTTATGGTCTCTTGGTTTTTTTGGATTTTTATGAATTTTGAGGGTTTTTAGTGGTTTTACAGTTTTTTAGGGTTTTAGGGGTTTTAGGATTTTTTAGGGTTTTTAGGGGTTTTAGGGTTTTCAGGTTTTTAGGGTCTTTTTGGGTTTTTAGCGGTTTTTTATTATTTTAGGGTTTTTTTGTTTCATTAACTTTTTTAGGGATTTTAAGTGTTTTTAGGGATTTTAGTGGTTTCTTTGTAGTTTTATGGGTTTTTAGTGTTTTTAATATTTTTTTCGTTTTTAGGGTTTTTATGAGTTTTTAGGTTTTTCATGTTTTCTAACAATTTTGAGGGGTTTAAGGGTTTTTATATTCTTTAGTGGTTTTTCGGGTTTTTATGGATTTTTAGGGTTTTTAATGGTTTTGGGGGTTTTATGGTTTTTAGGGGGTTTGTGATTTTTTTTGGGTTTTTTACGCTTTCGCGGTTTTTAGGTATTTTTTGGGTTTTTATAGATTTTATGGTTTTTAAGGGTTTTTAGGGGTTTTCATGGTTTTTTGGGTCTTTTGGGTTTTAGATTTTTTTTTATTTTTTAGGGTTTTTTAATGTTTTTTAGAGATTTTAACATTGTTAGTGGTTTTAAGGGGTTTTAGAATTTTTATGGTTTTTAGGGTTTTTATGGGTTTTTAGAGATTTTTATGGTTTCAGGGGTTTTATGGTTTTTTTTTTGGTTTTTAAGGTTTTTTTGGACTTTTAGGGCTTTTTTACTTTTTCATAGATTTTTAGGGATTTTTTTATAATTTTAATGGGTTTTTTAGTTTTCATGGTTTTTAGGGATTTTGAGAGATTTTAGGGGTTTAAAGGGTTTTTTTGGGATTTTAGGGACTTTTTTTTAGGGTTTTTTTGATTTTTTTAGGGTTTTTAAAGTTTTTTTTTAGATTTTTAACATTTTAGGGGTTTAAGGGCTTTAAAGTCTTTAATGGGTTTTAATGGTTTTGGGTTTTTTTAAGTTTTTAAGGTTTTTAGAGGATTTATGGTTTTCAGGGGTTTAGGGTTTTTTCTGTTTTCAAGGTTTTTAGTGCTTTTTAGGGATTTTTATGGTTTTTAGGGATTTTAGGAATTTTGATGGTTTTTACATGTTTTGGGTTTTTTTTTGGATTTTTCAATGTTTTGAGGTCTTATGGATTTTTTCATGGTTTTTCTGATTTTTTACGATTTTTAAGATTTTTTAGAATTTTTTAATGTTTTAGGGGTTTTAAGGGTTTTTAGAGTTTTTAGTAGTTTTTAAGGTTTTTTGGGTTTTTAAGGTTTTTTGGGGTTTTTATGCATTTCAGGGGGTTTTCTAGGTTTTTTACCTTTTCAGGGATTTTTAGGGATTTTTTAGGAATTTTAGGGTTTAAAGGGGGTTTTGGGTTTTTATGGATTTTGAGGCTTTTTAGGGGGTTTTAGGGATGTTTTTGGTATGCAGGGTTTTTTGGGTTTTTTTTGGTTTTTTTGGCTTTTAGGGTTTTTTGAGTTTTTTAGGGTTTTAATGTTTTTTTACGTTTTTTGGCATTTAAGGGTTTTCTGGGTTTTTAGTGTTTTTTAATTTTTTTATGGGTTTTTATGGTTTTCAGGGTTATTCCGGGTTTTTTGGGATTTTTATGTTTCCTTGGAATTTTAGGGATTTTTAGTATTTTTATCGTTTTTAAGGTATTTTTGGATATTTAGAGATTTTGAGGGTTGTTCGGAGTTTTTATGGTTTTTTAGGTTTTCAAGGCTTTTAGGGTCTTTGGGTTTTTTAGAGTTTTTTTGAATTTTTTAAGGGTTTTATTGTTTTTTAGAGTTTTTAATGTTTTTATGGGTTTTAAGGTTTTATAGAGTTTTTATGATTCTTATGGTTTTTTATTATTTTTGGTGTTTTTATGGTTTTCAGTTTTTTAGGGATTTTAAGGTTTGTTATGTTTTTAGGGATTTTTAGGGATTCTTTAGGAATTTTTTTTGTTTTTTGGGTATTTAAGGATTTTATGGATTTTGATGGTTTTTAGTGGTTTTCAAGGTTTTTAGGGTATTTTCGGGGTTTTAAGGTCTCTTTGGGTTTTTAGTGTTTTTCTAGGTTTTAGGGTTTTTATTGTTTTTTAGAGTTTTTTAATATTTTTGGGGTTTTAAGGGTTTTTATAGTTTTTAATGGTCTTTAGGGTTTTTATGGGCCTTTTAGGGTTTTAAAGATTTTTGCGATTTTGAGAGTTTTAGGTTTTTTATGGATGTTTAGGGTTTTATGGGTCTTTAGGGCTTTTAGGGTCGTTTTAGGTTTTAGTGTTTTTATGGTTTTTTGGGTTTTTATGGTTTTCATGGTATTTGCAGGGTTTTTTGGGTTTTTTATGTTTTCAAGGATTTTTATGGTTTTTAGGGTTTTAGGGATTTTGAGGGGTTTGGGTTTTTTCATGTTTTTTATGGATTTCTTGAGTTTTTAGGGAATTTAAGGTTTTTTAGAGTTTTTAACAATTTTACAGGTTTAAAGGGTTTTTAGAGTTTTTAGTGGTTTTTAGGGTTTTTTTTGGTTTTATGGGTATTTTGGTTTTTAGGGGGGTTTTGTGGTTTTCGTGAGTTTTTCAAGGTTTTCAGGGTTTTTTAGCATTTCTATAGTTTTTAGTATTTTTAGGGTATTTAGGGATTTTGAGGGATTCTATGGGTTTTTAGGGTTTTTAGAGTTTTTCTGGGTTTTAAGGGTATTTTTGGCTTTTTAGGGTTTATTTGAGTTTTTTTGAGTTTTTAAGGATTTTTAGAGTTATTAACATTTTAGGGGTTTTGAGGGTTTTTAGAGTTTTTAGTGGTTTTTAGGGTTCTTAAGGGTTTTTGGGTTTCTTAAGGTTTTTATAGTTTTCAGGGGTTTTTCATATTTTTTAAGGTAAGTTACGTTTTATGGGATTGATGGGGATTTTTTTAAGATTTGTATGTTGTCTAGTGATTTTTGGGGGTTTTAGGGATTTTGATGGGTTTTAGGGGGTTTTAGGGGTTTTTTTTTTGTGTTTTATGGTTTTTAGGGTTTACGGTTTTTTAGGGTTTTTTTTGTGTTTTAGGGTTTTTTTAGGGTTTTTACGGTCTTTCGGTGGTTTTATGTTTTTTTGAGTTTTTTAAGGTTTTTAAAGATTTTTAGAGTTCTTAAAAGTTTTTAATGGTTTTAAGGGTTTTTAGAGTTTTAATGGTTTTTAGGGTTTTTATGGGGTTTTAAGGCTTTTAGATATTTTTATGTATTTAAAGGGTTTTTTAGGGTTTTTTATGTTTTCCGGGATTTTTTAGGATTTTTATGGTTTTTGTGGGTTTTAGTAATTTTGGGAATTTTGGGGGCCTTTAGGGTTATTCATGGTTTTATTGGGTTTTAGAGTTTTTTAGGTTTTTATATAGTTTTTAAGGTTTTTATGGTCTTTTGGGTCTTTTGGGGTTTTCTAGTTTTTTTTTGAGTTTTTTAGGGTTTTTAAGGTTTTTTAGAGTTTTTATAGTTTTTAGTAGTTTTAACGATTTTTAGTGTTTTTAGTGGGTTTTTAGGGGTTTTAGGGGGTTTAGGGTTTTCTATGGTTTTTCGTCAGTTTTTTTGGTTTTCAGGGGTTTTTCGGGGTTTTTCGGGGTTTTTTACATTTTTAGGGATTTTTGGGATTTTTTTTTCTGATTTTATGGTCTCTAGGGTTTTTTGGGGTTTTGTGGATTTTGAGGTATTTTAGTGTTTCTCAGGTTTTTTAGGGTTTTTAGCGGTTTTTAGGGTTTTTTTGTGTTTTTGGGTTTTTGTGGTTTTTATGAGTTTTTAGGGGTTTTATGGATTTTTAGAGTTTTTTAACATTTTAAGGGGATTATGGGTCTATAGACTTTTTACTGGGTTTTAGGGGTTTTATTGTTTTTAGTATTTTTTAAGTGCTTTAGTGGTTTTTATGGTTTTTAGGAGTTTTTAAGGTATTTTTACTTTTTTGGGGGGGGTTTTAGGAATTTTGAGGGATTTTTAGGGGTTTTAGGGTTTTTTGGGGGTTTTTTGGGTCTTTTTGGGTTTTTTGGGGTCTTTTTGGGTTCTTAGGGTTTTTTAGTTTTTTAGGGATTTAAGGTTTTTTAGAGTTTTATAAAAAATTTAGTGGTTTTAAGGGTTTTTATAGCATTTAGTAGTTTTAGGGGTTTATGGGTTTTTACTGTTTTTATGGTTTTTAAGTGTTATTATGGATTTCAAGGGATTTTTAGAGTTTTTAGGGTTTTTATGTTTTTTGGGATTTTTAGGGATTTTAAGGATTTTTATGGTTTTTATTTATTTTGAGATTTTTTTAGAGTTTTTAGGATTTTTTAGGATTTTTAGGTGTTTTTAGGGTTTTTAAGGTCTTTTAGGATTTTTTTTAGTTTTTAGGGGTTTTAATCTTTTTTAAAGTTTTGAACATTTTTAGGGGTTTAAAGGGTTTTCTGAGTTTTTAGTGCTTTTTAGGGTTTTTATGGGGTTTTTGGTTTTTTAAGGATTTAAGGGTTTTTTGGTGTTTTAGTGTTTTTTATGTTTTTAGTGATTTTATGGATTTTTAGGATTTTTTTGGTTTTTATATTTTTTTGGGTTTTTGGGGATTTCTAATGGGTTTTAGTGTTTTCTAGGTTGTTTAAGGTTTTTAGGGGTTATAAGGGTTTTTAGGGTTTTTTTCCAGTTTTTATGTGTTTTATGGTTTTTTAGATTTTTTAAACATTTTTAGGGGTTTTAAGAGTTTTTTGAGCTTTATGTTGTTTTTAGGGGTTTTATGGGTTTTAGGTTTCTTATGGTTTTTTGGGAAAAGGTAGGTGCAGGCCAGGCTATTCCTGACCCCCCCCCCCCTAAAAAAATTCAGGTTTTTTTAGTATTTTTATGTTTTTGGGATTTTTAGGTAATATTTAGAATTTTCATGGTATTTAAGGTTTTTTTGGTTTTTTAGGGATTTTTGTGTTCCTCAGGGGTTTCAAGGTTTCTTAGGGGTTTTCAGGGTTTTTTAGAGTTTTTTTGGCATTTTTAGAGTTTTTAATGATTATTAGAGTTTTTAGTGGTTTTAGGGGTTTTAGGGATTTGTTAAAAAAAATTGGTTTTAGGGTTTTTTTTGGGATTTTGGAGATTTTGAGGGGTTTTAGGGTTTTCAGGTTTTTAGGGGTTTTAGGGTTTTCAGATTTTTAGGGTTTTTTTGGGGGGGTTTTAGGGTTTTTATGGGTTCTTATGGCTTTTTTGAAATTTTTAGGGGTTTTAATGTTTTTAGAGTTTTTTAACATTTTTATGGGATTTAAGGGTTTTTAGAGTTTTTTGTGGGTTTTTAGGAGTTTTTAGGGGGTTTATGGTTTTTAAGGTTTTGTGGGGGTTTATGGTTTTCATGGTGTTTTAAGGGTATTTAGGGGTTTTTATGCTTTGAGGGATTTTTTGAGCTTTTTAAGAAATTTATGGTTTTAGGGATTTTTGGTTTATTAGGGATTTTGAGGGTTTTTTTGGGTTTTCATTATTTTTTTGGGTTTTTAAGGGCTTTTAGGGTCTTTTGGGGTTTTAGTGATTTTTTTATTTTTTTTTGGTTTTTAATTTTTTTTAAATTTTTTAAATATATTTATGAGTTTAAAGGGTTTTTTTAATTTTTAGTGGGTTTTAGGGTTTTTTTGGGTTTTTAGGGGTTTTATGTTTTTTGGGGGAGTTTTGTGGTTTTCAGTGGGGTTTTAGGGTTTATATGTTTTTAGGTATTTTTAGGACGTTTTTAGGATTTTTATGGTTTTTAGTGTTTTTTATGGTTTTCAAGGATTTTGAGGGGTTTTTTGGGTTTTGGGGTTTTTAGGATTTTTTACTATTTTTAGGGTCTTTTGGGTTTTATGATTTTTGAGTTTTTTAGGGGTTTTAAAGATTTTCATAGTTTTTAAATGTTTTTTGGGGTTTTGTGAGTTTAAACTATTTTTATTGCTTTTTATGGTTTTTATGAGTTTCTTGGGTTTTTTATGTATTTTATTGGGTTTTTTTTGTTTTCAAGGATTTTCTATGGTTTTTTGGGTTCTATTACATATTCAAGGTTTTTAGGGATTTTTTAGGATTTTATGGATTTTAGGGTATGTAGGGATTTTGAGGGTTTTTGGGTTTTTCAGGGGTTTTAGGTACTTTTTTGTGTTTTTAGTGTTTTATTGAGTTTTCATGGGTTTTAAGCTTTTTTAGATTTTTTTTATCGTTTTTAGGGGTTTTTAGGCGTTTTAGGGGTTTTTAGTAGTTTTTATGGGTTTTTAGGGTTTTTAAGGTTTTTAGGGGTATTTATGGTTTTCATAGGGGTTTTCAGGGTTTTTATATTTTTTATGTTTTAGGGGATTTTTAAGGAATTTTTAGGATTTTAATAGTTTTTTTGGGTTTTAGGGTTTCTAAGGATTTTGATGGTTTTTAGGGTTTTGTAGGGTTTTAGGGGGTTTTAGTGTTTTTAGAGACTTTTTGGGTTCTTAGGGTTTTTCTGAGTTTCTTAGGGTTTTTAAGGTTTTAGAGTTTTTTAATGTTTTTAGGGGTTTAAAGGGTTTTTTAGGGTTTTTTACATTTTTAGAGATTTTTAGGGATTTTTTAGTATTTTTATGGTATTTAAGTTTTTTAGGGGTTTTAGGGATTTTGAGAGTTTTCATGGTTTTTTAGTGGTTTTTAGACTCATTTTAGGTTTTGAGGTTTTTTTTTTGAATTTTTAGGGGTTTTGTGGTTTTTAGAGTTTTCAATGTTTTTAGGGGTCTTAATGGTATTTAGATTTTTTATTTGTTTTTGGGTTTTTTATGGGTTTTTAGGGGGTTTTATGGTTTTCGGGGGGGGTCAATGTTTTTAAGGGTTTTAATGTTTTCAGGGATTTTTTAGGATTTTATGGTTTTTATGATTTTTTAAGGTTTTTAAGGGTTTTGAGGTTTTTTATGGTTTTTAGGGTTTTTTATGGTTTTTAGGGTTTTTTATGAGTTTTAAAGTATTTTTGGGTTTTTAGGGGTTTTTTTAGTTTTTTAGGGTTTTTAAGGTTTTGTAGAGTTTTTTAAAAATATTAGGGGTTTTAAAGGTTTTAGAGTTTTTAGTGGGTTTTTAGTGTTTTTATGGATTTTAGGGTTTCCAAAGGTTTTATGGGGTTTTATGGGTTTTAGGGGTATTTTAGGGGTTTTGGGGTATTTTACGCCTTTAGGTATTTTCCAGGATTTTTTAGGTTTTTTAGGGTTTTCACAGATTCTGAGGGTTTTAGGGTTTTCCATGGAATTTTATGTTTTTAGGGGGTTTCAGGGTTTTTTGGGTTTTTAGATTTATTTTGACATTTTAGGGTTGTTTTGGTTTTTTTGAGTTTTTTAACATTTTTAGGGGTTTTGAGGGTTTTTAGATTTTGTAGTTGTTTTTTTGGGTTTTTAAGGTTTTTAGGGGTTTTATGGATTTTAAGTGTTTTACTAGGTTTTTAGGGTTTTAATGGGTTTTGAGGGTTTTGAGGAATTTAGAGGGTTTTAGGGGTTTTCATTGTTTTTAAGAGTTTTTATGGGTTTTCAGGGTTTTTAGTAACTTTTGAGTTTTTAGGGTATTTTGAGGTTTATGGTTTTATGGTTTTTTAGAGTATTTTAATGTTTTAGGAGTTTTAAGGGGTTTTAGAGTTTTTGGTGGTTTTAGTTTTTTATGGGTTTGTAGGGTTTTTCATGGTTTTAGGGGGTTTTATAGTTTTTAGGGGGTTTTCATTATTTTTAGGGGTTTTTTACCTTTTTAGGGATTTTAATGGATTTTTAGGATTTTTATGGTTTTTAGGGTTTTTAGGGTTTTTAGGTATTTTTAAGGTCTAGGGGGTTTTAGGGGTTTTTAGTTTTTAGGGACTTTTGGGGTTTTGGGGGTTTTTTTTGAGTTTTTTAGGATTTTTTAGATTTTTTAAAGTTTTTAATGTTTTTTTGGATTTTTGGAATTTGTAGTTGTTTTAGGGGTTTTATATGTTTTTAGGGGGTTTTAATGTTTTTAGGGTTTTATGGTTTTTAGGATTTTTAGGGCTTTTTATGTTTTAAGGTTTTTTAGGGATTTTTTAGGATTTTTATGGTTTTTAGGGTTTTTTCGTGTTTTTAGGGTTTTTGAGAGATTTTTAGGTTTTCATGGTTTTTTAGGGTTTGGGGGTTTTAGTGTTTTTTTGAGTTTTTAGGGTTTAGAAGGTCTTTTAGAGTTTTTTTAACATTTTAGGGGTTTAAGGGTTTTAACAGTTTTTAGTGGTTTTGAGTGATTTTATGGGTTTTAGGGTTTTTTAGGGTTTTTAGGGTTTGTTTCATTTTCAAGGATTTTTAGGGTTTGTTTCATTTTCAAGGATTTTTAGGTCTTTTTTATGATTTTTATGGTTTTAGTGTTTTTTAAGGCTTTTAGGAATTTTGAGTATTTTTAGTTGTTTTCATGGTTTTTAGGGGTTTTAGGGGTTTTAGGGTCTTTGGGGGGTTTTATGCCTTCTTTTTTCATTTTTGGGGTTTTTAAGGTTTTTTAGAACTTTTAACGTTTTTAGCAGTTTTAAGGGTTTTTAGAGTTTTTTTTTCGTTTTTAGGTTTTTTATGGGTTTTGTTGTTTTTAAGGTTTTTATGATCTTTTATAGTTTTCATGGGTTTTTCATCATTTTTAGGGTTTTTTCATTTTTAGGAATTTTTAGTGCTTTTTAGGATTTTTATGGTTTTAGAGTTTTAAGGGTTTTCAGGGATTTTTTTGGGTTTTTAGGGGTTTTTATGTTTTTTAGGATTTTTATGGGTTTTTATCGTCTTTTTAGGTTTTCGGGGTTTTTTTGAGTTTTTTTTTATTTTAAGGTTTTTTAGTGTGTTTTAACATTTTTATGGGTTTTAATGGGTTTTAGTGGATTTTTAGGACTTTTAGAGATTTAAGGTTTTTAGTGGTTTTACAATTTTTAGGGTTTTTTACGTTTCTAAGGATTTTTATGGATTTTTTAGCATTTTTTTGGTGTTTAGTGTTTTTAGGGATTTTATGGGTCTTGAGGGTTTTATGGTTTTTACAGTCGTTTTGGTTGTTAGGGTTTTTTGAATTTTTAGGGGTTTTGTGGTTTTTTATATTTTTTAATGTTTTTAATATTTTAAGAGTTTTTAGAGTTTTTAGTGGTTTTTAGGGTTTTTATGGGGTTTTAGGGTTTTTTAAGGTTTTTTGGGGTTTTTATGGTTTTCAAGGGTTTTTTAGGGTTTTTATGGTTTTTTATGTTTGTAGGGTTTTAGGGGTTTTTTTTTATGATTTGTATGGATTTTAGGGGTTTTTTGGGTTTTTTTGGATTTTGATGGTTTTTAGGGTTTTTAGGGGTTTTGGGGGATTTAGGGTTTTTCAGGGTTTTTAGGGTCTTTTGAATTTTTTGAGCTTTTTAGTGTTTTTAAGGTCTTTAGAGTTTTTTTTGAAGTTTTTAGTGGTTTTAAGTATTTTTATAATTTTTAGTTTGTTTTTAGGGGTTTTCTTGGTTTTTAGGTGTTTTTATGGCTTTCAGGGGCTTTTAATGGTTTTTATGGTTTTTTAAATTTTCAGATATTTTTAGTGATTTTTTAGGATTTTTATGGTTTTTATGGTTTTTTAGGGTTTTTAGTGATTTTGATGGGTTTTTCCAGGCTTTTAGGGTTTTTATGGTTTTTTGAGTTTTTAACATTTTTAGGGGTATTAAGGGTTTTTTATGTTTTATTGGTTTTTTGGGTTTTTTGGGTTTTTTGGGGTTTTTAATGTTTTTAGTGGTTTTTATGGTTTTCAAAGATTTTTCAAGGTTTTAAGGGTTTTTTACATTTTCATGGATTTTTTATATTTTTATGGCAAGGAAGATGTGAGGGCTAGCCTATTCCCGACCCCCCAAAATTTATTAGAAATAAAAAGCAGCAGACAAGGGAGGGGAGGGGTCAAATGACCCACACCCAAAAAACCCAAAAGAAAAAAAACAAAAAGCATACAAAAGAGACAAAAAAAATAAAAGATCCCCAACATCACATCCTAACCAATCAAATCCCACAATCACTAACACCAGACCATAAGCATCAACTTCACACTAGTGTAGAAAACATTTTTTACGTCGGTTATTTTTCATTATTTACGTCGGTTTTTAGGTGACGTTAATACGGACGACGTTATAAATAACGTTTTTTACGTCGGTTATTTAAAACCCGACGTAACATCCCTAACATCACGGTGTTTATCACGTCGGTTCATATAATAACCGACTTGATAAATATGCGCGGGGGGGGGGGGGTTTATCACGTCGGTTATTTCCTAAACCGACGTGATAAAATGCCTGGGATATCGTTTATCACGTCGGTTATCCAATAACCGACGTGGTAAATCGATTCCCAGGCCTTTTAGCACGTCGGTTATATTAAGAACCGACGTGATAAAAGGCCCGGGAACGGTTTAACATGTCGGTTCTCGAAAAAACCGACGTGATAAACCCCTATCGATTAATTACCACGTCGGTTATTTTATAACCGACGTGATAGCGATATATTTTTTTTTAAAATAATTGCACTGCTCTCACCAAAAAGCAACCAGAAACCAAACAACAAAAATAACCATGCCAGCCCTCCCCCAAGCCCCAACTGAACCCCACCCTCATCTATACCCACCTAACAACCTGGCCAGCCCTCCCCCACCACATTGGAGCCCCACCACAACCCTTGGACACCCCCCCACCCCTTGGACAGCCCCCCCCCCCCCACCCTCATTTACACCCCCACGACCCCTAGTACAGCCTCAAACACCCATTGGACACCCCTCCCATATCCCTTGGACACCCCCCCACCCCTTGGACACCCCCACCCCTTGGACAGCCCCCCACCCTCATTTACACCCCCAAGACCCCTAGTACAGCCTCAAACACCCATTGGACACCCCCCCACACCTTGACAGCCCTCCCAGACCCCTTGGACACCCCCCCGACCCCTGGACACCCCCCCCCCCCCCGAGCCCTTGGACAGCCCCAAACACCCCTTGGACACCCCTCCCATATCCCTTGGACACCCCCCCACCCCTTGGACACCCCCCCCACCCCTTGGACAGCCCCCCCACCCTCATTTACACCCAACCGGCCCCTTGGACAGAACTCCCAGACACCTTGGACACCACTCCCATATCCCTTGGACACCCCCCCACCCCTTGGACACCCCCCACCCCTTCGACAGCCCCCCCACCCTCATTTACACCCCCCGAACACTAGGACAGCCCCAAACACCCCTTGGACACCCCTCCCATATCCCTTGGACACCCCCCACCCCTTGGACACCCCCCGACCCCTTGGAAACCCCCCCCCCCCCCCCGACCCCTTGGAAACCCCCCCATCCCTTTGGACAGCCCCAAACACCCCTTGGACACCCCTCCTATATCCCTTGGACACCCCCCCCCCCCCCACCACTTGGACACCCCCCCACCCCTTGGACAGCCCCCCCCCCCCCCCCCCCACCCTCATTTACACCCAACCGGCCCCTTGGACAGCCCCAAACACACCTTGGACACCCCTCCCATATCCCTTGGACACCCCCCACCCCTTGGACACCCCCCACCCTCATTTACACCCCCCGACCCCTAGGACAGCCCCAAACACACCTTGGACACCCCTCCCATATCCCTTGGACACCCCCCAAACACCCACCCACCCCCTTGGAACCTCTCCCCCCATACAAAAATCCAGACCAGAAAAACCATCAACAGTAGACCAAAACAAGAAGTAGAGAAAAATTAAACATTCACTTATATAACATTCAAAACTTACACTGTCAACTTCAAAAAAAACTAAATCCAACCTAAACGACTACGAAATACACAATTACATTGACAATATTCAAAATTACATTTTACATTACAAACAACTAAAAGTCAATCAAACCTGTAAAATAATTTGACCACTCCACTTGTAAGTGTTTGATATCTTCAGCAGTAAAGGGTTGAGGGTCATCAAAAAGCTACAAAGGAAAAGGATAGTAGTCAACGTGTATAATGAATAAATCAAATTGAAATATTATGAGAAAGAGGAAATCTTACCAGGTCAAAACTCAGAACTGTCCCAGTTGTTATTATTTCATACATAAATCTTAACATGTAATATCCGCATTCGATGATGCTTTGTTTCTCATGACATTTCTGTTTGAATGAGTGTAAATTCAATATATTATTTTTATGTAATAAATCAAAATGTACAAATTATAAATGGATATTTACCTTCGCATGTACATATTTGATCTTGAAATTCCTTTTCTTTGCGCTTTTTCGAAAGTGGACCCATGCCCTGTTAGAAAATAATACGAATGGGGTAAATTTAAAATTCATTATAATATATAAAACTATTGTGAAATTGAAACTTACGTTTCCAATATATTCTTAAAACTTTCTCGCACATCATCATGGAGAGAGCATATCCAATAAAGTGCTTTCTCCCTAGGGCAAAAAACCCCTAACATCCAATGATCCCTGATAAAAGGAAATTTAACGTTAGTGGTTTTTTATGTTAAAAGATAATTAACTCTTTGAGAGGGATGTGTTTCATACCTCTCACAAAAAGGCATCATCCAACACTGTGTGATTACATTCTTTTCAAATCTATCAGCAATATAAATCATTCTTTGTTCCTCATCCAATGCACATGCTTCAGGGGAAATCAATTGTGGGTCCACGAATCCATATACATCTGTCAGCTCATTCCTCTCACAGATTTTATACAGATACCTAATACAAAGCAGACATAATTATACATTTTTAATAAATATAATGCAAGGAAAAGGTGTTAAGACTTACATGATAAAAATTTGCACCACGTTGATGCCCAACTTATCTCCAGTGACAAACTCCATGATATCAGTTTTCATAATCCCCACACTTAGTTCACGTCCACAGACATGAGCTTCCATTGTAAAGTCATAATGATCCGCCAACAAATTTGAATATCTTGACAATTTGTCAAGACTGCTAGTATCTGCATCTGATGTCATAGCTATCTGTCTTTGTTGTTGTCTATACAGTATTTCTTTACCTTTGAAGTATTCCTGTAAAAATAAATTGAAAAATATATTAGTTTTCAAATGATAAAACATTAATAAAAATATAAAATAAAATATATAACATCCATACCTCTATGGTAATGAGTCGAAGAAGTCTGGATGGCCAAAGTAAAAAATGGCCGATACTATGTCCAACTGTCGTCACCTCATCTGTAGGTAATGGTATCCGAGCTGATCTATCTATAATATCCTGTACAGTGACCCTCTGATTCTCTACCTCTAACTGTTGATGATGAACTGTATCTCCTATACAATATACCATCCCATATGCAACTATATGATGTTGAGGATCATCAACATACAACTCACAATAAGTAGGTAGCTACGGCGGAGGAGGAGGATCAAAAATGGGGTTCGCAGGCTGAGGTGGGGGAGTGGGAGCTACTGGGAGAGGTGGAGTGGGAGCTGCACCCTGAAATTGTCTTTGCAAGTCTGCAAACATAAACTGCACCGATGCTCTAATCTTGTCCACCATTGTCGCATTAATATTATGGACTTCAGCCTCCAAGGATTCTATTTTTTTTTTATAAACTCCCTCAATGTTAGAAGTTGAGGAATGTGGCAACACTTTTCTTACCGATACACCTGCCGGATATCCTCTTACACGGCCAGGATGTTCGGGCTTTCCCAATGCCACAGATAAAATATCTTCCCTCCCAGATGGTGTAAATGTCCCCTGTGAACTCTGCTCCTCAAGAGAGTCCTGTAATAATTAATTGAACATTTCTATAATGATTGGAAATATATGACGAAAATAGTAAACTTAAATAAATAAAATAGATATCTTACAATCCTCTCAACTACGAGTCTCGATTCTTCCGAAAGATATTGTCCTTTTTTGCCCTTCCGAGCTCTTTTCCATTTCTCATGTCTAGATGGAGGGGATGGAGGGGCCACCTCTCCAGAGCTTGAAGACTCAGCTCTTAGTTGTTGAAATTTTTCTGCCATCATTTGTTCTTCCAATAATGCATACCCTCCCCAAGATAAACTATGAGGGTATACATTTTTAGATTGGATCTCTTGATGAGCTTTCCTTGTTTGCTGTAAATTAAGAATAAGTAATCATTAACAAAACAATAATAAGATCATTTATATAAGAAAACTTATAAAAGTTTACATTTCCCTTACCAAAAATGATTCTTTTCTTCTACTTTCAAAAAATTGTCTCCATGTGTCTTCATCTATAAAAGGATATATACGACATGGATTCTCACGACTCCTATGACCATAAATGAAATCAGATGAGAGGGTTGATTTGAAATCCCTCCATCTCCTAGCAGCCAACGATAAGCATTTCTTCCTGACTCCTCCAGTGTCAGGAATATCAAATGTCATCTGATAAAAAAGAGGTTAAAAATATTATATATACTAGAAACATTTAAAGAACAGTCAAAAAATAGCAAAAGATCTTACCAAAATGGTCTCCCACAGCTGAGAAATTATCGCCTTATCCACACTTCTCCAATCATCATAGAGAATGCTTACTTTGCTCTTAGCCTGAGTTGCTACAAAACCCTTAAAATATTTAGCATTTGGACCTCTAGGAAGATCATCATCATCAAACTCCACGACTATCCTCTCCTCCTTCATACGGGCAAGTGATAATTTTGGTAAACGTGTGCACCCACGCTTACCAACCTTTGAACTCTTTTTCGTAATAGGAGCATGTGAATGTTCCTCCCCAGATGTATGACCAATATGCTCATCTCCAGAATCATGTGGCTGATCAACTGATTGATCTGTCATTTTCCTTCAAATCAAAAAAACAAACATTAGTTCACAAATATACAAATTCAAATATTGTAATACTACTTAATCAGAAAATAGAAAAGTGTACTAAATTACATAATAGTAAACATTGGTAATATGGTAAGCATGTTAAACAATGATAAACATGGTAAACACAGTCTGTTGTACCCCTCTCTCTTGGATTTTAATGATCACAATCACTCTTATTATGTTCTAACTTGTTTTCAAGTGTTTTTGTAGATAGGCAAAAGGTTGCCAAGGAGTTGGCCCAAGAAAGCTGAAAAGTGGACTCACTGAGTCCACCGGTCAGCCGGTGTGAGCTCACCGGCCAGCCGGAGGACCCAGGCAGTAGACTTTCCCACTGCCTGGTGTCACTGGCCGGCCGCTGGCTCACCACCGGCCGGCCGGTGGACCAGACAGAGAGCCTTCCTCTCTGTCTGGACCACCGGCCGGCCGCTGGATCACCACCGGCCGGCCGGTGGACCAGACAGAGAGCCTTCCTCTCTGTCTGGACCATCGGCCGGCCGCTGGCTCATCACCGGCCGGTGCGCCCAGGACTTCTCCTCTTTACGGTTTTTATTGTTTTATCATTTTGGTTTGATACATGTTTTAATAAGTAAAAAATTTACAATATCTAACATTATATGAAAAAACTAAATGTAAACAAGAAATAAACATGTGTTACCTGTAATTTTAGGAATGTACAGTTGGATTGTTTTCCCAAATTCCTTCGTCGTGATCATTCCTTATGGCACAAACCATGTATTCAACATACTCATCATTATGTTCTGTTAATCTTTCCATGGAAGTAGGGATCTCACATAAATCAGCATCTTCATCAAATTCATCCTCACCAACATATTGTTTTTTCCCTTGTAAAACAACAGCCCACTGCATATCTGATTGATCTACTACATAGAAAATTTGTTTGGCATGTGTTGCCATTATAAAAGAATCAGCTGTGTCTTCCAATCTATTCAGATTAACAAGTGTCATTCCAAATTCATCGTGTCTGACACTGTTGTTACCGATAAACCATTTACAGTTAAAAACAGGAACTTTAATTTTAAAGTAATCAGCCTCCCATATGTCTTCAATCACTCCATAATATGCACTTGATGCCGAAATTGGGTTTCTGTCCTTAGCACTCGAAAAATGCATTGCTTCTGCAAACACCAATACACCACTATTCTGAACTGCACTTCTGTTGTCCTGAGCTTTCGTATGAAATGTATAGCCATTAATGTCATAAGCGGACCATGTTATCACATTTAAAGATGGACCACCCACTATCCATTTTAATGTCTCTGATACATCTGATCTACCAAGCAAGGTCTTTTTAAACCATGGAAAAAAAGTTTTGTTGTGCTCATTCAAAATCCACATTTCTTTCTTCTTTGGATGACATTGTTTCAACTCATTAATATGCAATGTGATATACGGTTGAACATCAGCTATGTTATTCAAGATGTATGATTCTAACTTCTTCATCTGTTCAGCTGACAGTGATTTGACTTTCAAGCCACGAATCCCCTTTCCCTCATTATTAACCCGTTCATGGCGAGATGGATGCAAACCTATGTGTTGCGCCGTAGCCAAGTAGCTCGTACAAAACTCTGCTACCTCCTCAGAAATATACTTTTCAATAATGGAGGCTTCAGGTCGATATGGATTTTTAACATATCCCTTTAATATTTTCATATACCTTTCAAAAGGATACATCCAACGAAGATATACAGGTCCACAAAGCTTTATTTCTCGAACCAGATGAATCATTAAATGCACCATCATATCAAAAAAAGTTGGAGGAAAATACATTTCCAAATGACAAAGTATAAAAATTGCATCCTTTTCCAAAATGTTCAAAGCATTCACATCAATCGCCTTGTTACAAATTGAATTGAAAAAATAACACAACCTCATTATAGTCTTTCTGACACGGATGGGCAATATTCCACGCAGTGCAACTGGTAGAATTTGTTGCATCATGACGTGACAATCATGTGATTTCATACCTATCAACTTCAAGTCTTTCAATGAGACAAAATTTTTTACATTTGAAGAATAACCTTGAGGCACTTTGATATCATGAAGACACTGACAGAAGCTACTTTTCTCCCTCTTCGATAATGTATGACAAGCCGGGGGAAGAAATGTTCGTCTTCCTTTAGGAGTGGGAGCTAACTCCAAACGTATTCCCATTGATAGTAGGTCTAACCTTGCATTCAACCCATCTTTTGTCTTTCCTTTAATATCTAGCAATGTTCCGATCAAAGAATCACAGATATTCTTCTCCACGTGCATGACATCAATATTATGTTTGACTTCATGATACCTCCAATATGGTAGCTCAAAAAATATTGACCTTTTCTTCCAAATATGTCTATCATTACCAGATTTCTGTGTCTTTCCCAATGTCACATCAAAGTTTTTCACCCTCTCAAAATACAATTCTGGGGATAAAGGTTTTGGAGCAGTATCAAATTCTTGTGAGCCATTGAATGCCTTTTTTAGTCTTCTATAAGGGTGATCCATAGGCAAAAACTTTCGATGACCCATGTACACTGTTTTCCTCCCATGATGCAATTGACAATATGACGTCTGTTGTTCGCAAATTGGACATGCTTTATGCCCTTTAACACTGTATCCAGACAAATTTCCATATGCTGGGAAGTCATTTATAGTGAATAGAAGCACTGCATGCAGTTGAAAATATTCCATTTTATAAGAATCATACACCCTAATACCATCAGCCCATAACAGTTTCAAATCATCAATCAGCGGTGACAAGTATACATCAATATCATTGCCGGGTTGCTTTGGACCAGAGATCATGATACTCAACATGACATATTTGCGCTTCATACAAACTTCAGGAGAGAGGTTGTAAATTACCAATAAAATAGGCCATGAACTATGTGTGCTACTGAGGGTTCGGTATGGATTCATTCCATCTGTGCACAAGCCTAGTCTCAGATTTCTAATTTCATTTCCAAATGTAGGGTACTGGGCATCAATTTTCTTCCATTATGGACAATCAGCTGGATGACGTATTTTTCCATCACATACCCGCTCATCAGCATGCCATCTTAACCTTTTTGCATCATGTGAATTAGCAAATAAACGTTTGAAACGAGGAATTATAGAAAGATACCAAAATACCTTTGAAGGGAGCTTTGTAATCTCTACATCAGCTTGTGATTTTTCTTTCACCTTATACCATGATGTCCCACATTTAGGACACTCTTTCAGAAATTCATATTCCTTCCTATATATAATGCAGTCATTCGGACAGGCATGTATTTTCCTGTATCCCAATCCCATCGGGCATAATATTTTTTTGGCCTTATAATGTGAATCTGGAAGATCGTTATCTTTTGGAAGAATGTCTTTCATCAATTGTAGCAGCTCTGTAAAACTTCTGTCACTCCATCCATGTTTCGCCTTCAGGTTAATCAATCTTAACACAGCCGACAAAACCGTAAAATCTGTACAACCAGGATATAATGGTTTTTCAGCATCACCATATAGACGTGCAACTGTCGGTCCTATCTCAATTTGTTCTGCTACAATATCGCGAATCATTTCTTCAATTCCATCGGAGTTACCATCTTGCGATTCATTATCATCAGTGACATTCTATCCAGTTTCGCCATGCCAAATCCAAGGGTTGTAACTCGGATTGAAACCATGACAAATCAGATGATCTTTTATCTCTCTACTTTTCAACTTCTTCATATTCAGACATTTCAGGCATGGACAGAAAAAAATGTCACTACTTGGAACATTTCGTTTAGAAAATTCCAAAAAGGCATCAACACCTTCCTCATATTCATTGCTCATTCGATGTGCCGTAATCCAACTTCGACTCATTATTACCTATAACAAATAGAAAAAATATATATATTTTTTAGATAAGACAAATATATGTTTATATGAAAAAAATCATAATTTGAATGTAAACAATTTTGAAATATAAAACAAATCGATGTGTAAACCCCCCTGGACACCCCCCGACCCCTCTGGACAGCCCCCCAGCCCTCCTGGACACAACCCCCCACCCCCGACCTGCTTGGACACCCCCCAACCCTCTGGACAGCCCCCCACCCCTCCTAAACACCACCCCCCACCCCCTACCCCCTACCCCCTTGGACACCCCCCTGGACACCCCCCAACACCCACCCACACCCTTGGACAGCCCCCCACACCCACCCACCCCCTTGTAAACCCCCCTGGACACCCCACGACCCCTCTGGACAGCCCCCCACCCCTCCTGGACACCACCCCCCACCCCCTACCCCCTTGGACACCCCCTGGACATCCCCCAACCCTCTGGGCAGCCCCCCACCCACCCGGACAACCCCAAATACCCTCTGGAGAGGCCGCCACCAACTTGGACATCCCCCCACACCCATCCACCCCCTTGGACATCCCCCCACACCCATCCACCCCCTTGGACACCCCCCTGGACACCCCACCGACCCCTCTGGACAGGCCGCGACCCCCTTGGACACCCCCCCACACCCACCCATCCCCTTGGACACCACCCTGGACACCCCCCGACCCCTCTGGACAGCCCCCGACCCCTCTAGAAAGCACCCCCACCCCTCCTGGACACAACCCCCCACCCCCGACCTGCTTGGACACCCCCTGGACACCCCCCAACCCTCTGGACAGCCCCCCCACCCCTCCTAAACACCACCCCCACCCCCTACCCCCTTGGGGACACCCCCCTGGACACCCCCCAACACCCACCCACACCCTTGGACATCCCCCACACCCACCCACCCCCTTGTAAACCCCCCTGGACACCCCCCGACCCCTCTAGACAACCCCCCGCCCCTCCTGGACACCACCCCCCACCCCCCACCCCCTTGGACACCCCCCTGGACATCCCCCAACCCTCTGGACAGCCCCCCCACCCACCCGGACAACCCCAAATACCCTCTGGAGAGGCCGCCACCCACTTGGACAGCCCCCCACACCCATCCACCCCCTTGGACACCCCCCTGGACACCCCACCGACCCCTCTGGACAGGCCACCACCCCCTTGGACAGCCCCCCACACCCACCCATCCCCTTGGACACCACCCTGGACACCCCCCGACCCCTCTGGACAGCCCCCGACCCCTCTAGAAAGCACCCCCACCCCTCCTGGACACAACCCCCCACCCCCGACCTGCTTGGACACCCCCCTGGACACCCCCCAACCCTCTGGACAGCCCCCCCACCCCTCCTAAACACCACCCCCACCCCCTACCCCCTTGGACACCCCCCTGGACACCCCCCAACACCCACCCACACCCTTGGACAGCCCCCCACACCCACCCACCCCCTTGTAAACCCCCCTGGACACCCCCCGACCCCTCTGGACAGCCCCCCGCCCCTCCTGGACACCACCCCCCACCCCCGACCTACTTGGACACCCCCCTGGACACCCCCAACCCTCTGGACAGCCCCCCCACCCCTCCTAAACACCACCCCACCCCCTACCCCTTGGACACCCCCCTGGACACCCCCCAACACCCACCCACACCCTTGGACAGCCCCCCACACCCACCCACCCCCTTGTAAACCCCCCTGGACACCCCCCGACCCCTCTGGACAGCCCCCCACCCCTCCTGGACACCACCCCCCACACCCTACCCCCTTGGACACCCCCCTGGACACCCCCCAACCCTCTTGATAGCCCTCCCACCCCCCTGGAATCACTGAAAATTTACCATAACAAGAAGTTGGGCCATTCAAAGAATGTTTTTAGGTGTGGAGGAAGAACTGAGTTTCAATAGATAGAGAAGGAACTCGACATTAGGTTGTCTATTCCAGGTGTGGATTTGAAGGAGTTAATGTTTGTTCAGTGACCCAAGAGATTGAATCATAAATTCAGATGTTGTGCCATTTTCTCATGATGAGGATGAATAATTGGTGGGGTTTGACTTTTAAATGGAGAGCTTAGCAGACCATCATATTTTCTATAGATCAGTAAAGGATGTTAGCATCGAACATAAGGCTTAAGGGATGCTTTCAGATCCAAATATGTATGTTGATGGATGCAATGGATCTAGTAGAGGTTCTAGAAAGAATGGTGGTTTTATTTGTTTAGGATAAGTAGTGAAGAAAAAACTAGTTAATTTTTTACTTGCTGAAAAGAGGGTATCTAAAATTTTTAACATGCCGAGGGGAAATCTGGCGAGTCCTCCTCGTGAAACTTTGTTTGCAGGGGGTGAAAATGGTGATGTGATCCCAAATCCATGCACCTATGCCATGGTTGTGTGTGAATAAAGTAGTAACAACTGTAAAAGGGCAACCCATCCAAATGGACACGCCCCAACCCTCTCGGGGATTTATAGAAAACGATGAAAAATTAGTGAAATCATAAAATTACTCAATATTGCAAGTCAAACAAATAGATCTAGGGATGATAAATAAAATTATGGTGCCAAAACGAGTTAAAAGGGTTCGCAATCGAAGAATCTTGCTAGTTTCAACAAAAAAATCACAACACATATATATATACTATCCGCGAAAAAAAACGAACGAGTGGGAGGATTACCTGAGTGCTGCGAGTTTAGATGATTGATCCGAGGAGATTAAATATGAGAAACGATGATCGCAAAACGAATCTAAACTAACGAAATGGACGAGCCGATTCGGGTTTACGCGCGAGAGAGACGAGTCGCGACTGTCGAAGGTAAACTCGCGAATGACAATCCACGGGTCTGGGTAAATTTTTAAATGAGTTATCACGTCGGTTATTCAATAACCGACGTTATAATTTTTTAAAAAACATTTATAACGTCGGTTATTTCAATAACCGACGTAAAAACCTTCCTCCGATTCTTTTTTTACGTCGGTTATTTTATAACCGACGTTATAAAGGGCTCAAAATCCGCGTTTTTTTACGTCGGTTATTCCATAACCGACGTCAAAAACATCTGCGGATTCTTTTTTTACGTCGGTTATAAAATAACCGACGTAAAAAGGCCTTCGAAAACCGCGTTTTTTACGTCGGTTATAAAAATAACCGACGTAAAAAACGAAGCCGCGCGATTAATAACGTCGGTTATTTTTATAACCGACGTTAAAGGTGTACCGAACATAGGTTTTTACGTCGGTTATTAAATAACCGACGTAAAAAACCTCGTTTTACATATTATGACGTCGGTTTTATATAACCGACGTAAAAAATGGTGACGTAAAAAACGTTTTCTGCACTAGTGTCATCAACCCAGATTCAGCACTACAAAGCCATAAACATCCACCTCTAGCAGCCCCAAGCCAGACACCATCACATCATTCATCATCCAGTAGCATCATCACCTTCCAACAAATAGTGACCGGCAAAAACAACATCAAACACCAAGATCACATACCACAACAAGTCACCAACAACAAAAGTTCAGAAGCGTAGGAAACCAGAGGAAATGGAAAGCAGGGCCTCCCCCTCCAAATCAATAGAGCTGAGCTCGGGCAGACCATAGCGCACTAGGACCGCTGTCGGGCCGAGAAGAAGTTGGGTGGGGATATCAAAGCTGAGGAACCATCTGTAGCCGGAAATGAACAACCTGGATCCGGCAACGAGCGCACAGAGTCCACGACGAGATTTAGAGGAAAGGGGGATGCCGAAGCCGATGCCAAGAACACCCAGGGCCAGACATGCATGCCCCCCCCCCAAATTTATTAGAAAAATAAAGAAAAAGCGTTATAAGGAGGGTTTACAAACACAACTCTGAAGTTCACCCTTCATATCAAAGTCCACATTAGGCGCACAAAAGAGTCTTGTGGAAAAGAACCACAGCGATCTCCTTTCCTCAATTAATCCGCAAAGCTAACCACCTTCATTATTACCCAAATCTCAGCTTCATAAGCACATCTTCTTCCAATAAAGTGGTAAAATCATCCCTTCACAAAGCCTCTGTATGTACAGAAGACCCCACCACACCCCAAGGGGTCGGGTGCTCCCAAAGTCGCACCATCCACATTGACCTTGATCTAGGATGTAATCATGGGGATCCATCAGATAAATTTTAGAACCTATGCATTTTTTATCCTTCCAAAAACTCCAAGAAAACACAAGAGTATGAGATCATTGACGTCATTATCCATCAAACATGTTTGTATGAGATACATTGCCTATACCACCTTATGGATTGTCACGACTCCACCATGGAAGGAGAAAGGATGATGGTTGAAGGCTACCATATTACGAGTAGTCCAAATGTAGGAAATTTTTGCAGCAATGCCTGCAAGTAGCATGTTATGAACCTGTTCACTACACTGCATCTCCACTAGGCTACTGATCAGATCAACCAGAGAGCCATGCGTGCTACAAGTAAACCTGAACATCTGTTGCAGGTGATGCCACAATTAAGTAGCGAAAACTACAGTGAATGAAGGTGGGTTGGGTGTTCTCCTCAGACTGAAGGTAGAGGTAGAAAACGAAGGCCAGATTCTAACTGGACATCTTCAAATTCTCTTAAGTAGGTATCCTATTCCTCTAGAGTTTCCACAATAGAAGGTGGTTTGTAGATGGAATGAATGGAACCTTGATTTTTAAAAGCCAAGATGGTGGGACCATGTCTTGTGGACATTTCAGCCGATACAACTCTTGTATATAGAACTTTCCAACCAGGTTCAACTTCCTAATTAGGGGGTCACTGTCCATAAAAATATACCTATGGATCTGAAAAATAATATGGGCTGGAAGAGTCCCATGTAAATCTCTAATTCTTTGGTTGATATTAGCAACAGACATGTCTTGCAACTCATGGGGAGGTGCCTCAATTTCAGATAGGGGCCTTCCAAGCCAGGTAGTTGTCCAACAGTTTAAGTTTGATTATTTTGACCCAACCCATTTTGATTGAGATATAATGTCCTTATATGAGGACATGGATACATGCGAAACATAGGAAGGTATATAACCCGTGAAACCATCACAGAGTCTCTGTGTGAACATCTCATGAATAAAATAAATACCATCATCATGCGGATTGAACAAATTCCAGGTGAACTTTCCATGTAGGTCATCATTAAATCACCTTAGGTCTTTTATACCTAGCCCACCCAGATCAACAGGCTTAGTACATTCTTTCCAAGCCATAGAAACCAGCTTCCTTTCACTAATGCATCTCATCTATGAAAAGTTCCTAATCTTGGCATGCAGGATTTTAACAAGGATAGTCACCCATCTTTAAATGGAGAACGCATGAACAAACTTGGAGGTGATGACTGAGTTGATCAAACAAACCCTTCTGGCCTGACATAAGCATTTGCCTTTCCATTTGGAAAGTTGTTGAGTGGTTTTAGTTGATATTCCCTCATGGTAACAGCTTTTGGCCTTCCCCTAGAAAAGAGGGACACCCAGATATGTAAAAGGGAGTGAGCCACTTTTCACCCCAAGTGACCTGGAAATGCGGAGTTGTTTAGAGGCTAAAACCCCTTTTCCAAAGATAATAAAGGATTTATTCCAGCTAATGGATTGCCTATCCACACTTTCATAATGACAAAAGATCATTCTAATTGAAGATAAGGTTTGATTATTCTCTTTCCTGAATAGAAGGATGTCATCCGTATAAAGAAAATGATAGGTCACATGAAGGTCTCTCCCTGCCTTAATCCATTTGTACAAACTATCCTATAAGAGATCAATAATTCCCTGACTCATGTAATCCTCAGCAATTGCAAATAGAATACCCAAGAGTGGGCCCCCTTACCTAACTCCTCGGGATAATTGAAAAAACCCTTTTGGGGAGCCATTGATAAGGATAGAAACCCTATCACTAGTCAAGATAGTGTTAATCATTTTGATGAAAATGTTAGAGAAACCATACTTGCCAAGGACGTTGAAGATGTAGCTTCACTTAATGGTGTCAAAGACCTTTGAGATATCCAGCTTCAATGAAAAAATCCCATGCTTTATTTCCTTCCGTAGGATATTGATGCCTTTTGAAGTTGTAAAGAGGTTGGTTTGAATACTCCTCCCAGGAACAAACCCAAGTTGATTTGGGGTGATAAGATCCTATAGAATCTTCCCCAACCTGATGACCATAATTTTGCTTATAATTTTTGGAATGGTGTTCCCAATGGAAATAGGATGGAAGTCCCCTATGTCAATAGAATTGTCCTTCTTTGGGATCAAAATAATAAATTTGGAATTATCCCCATGAGTGATTGAACTGGAGAGAGAAAATCCCTTGATTGGATTGGTGACCTCCACGTGCAAAATTTCCCAATAGAACATGAAAAACTTGTTGTTAAATACATCTGATCTCGTTGCACTTTCCATGTTCAAAGAGAATAGTGCAGATTTGATTACCTCTACAAATGGGGAATTTGTTAAGGTCTTGTTCTGGTGATCATCAGTGCAAGGAATGATGGAGCCATATATATGAATTGAATCAGCACCATCATCATTGTACAGTGCCTAAAATAATCCACAACAACATTAGAGATATCATTCATAGATGTGAAAGTGGATCCATTGATGAGAATGAAATTTAGGCTTTTCTTGGCCCTCTTCTCCCTATATAGACAATGGAAGAATTTGGAATTCTTATCCCCATATTTGAGCCACATAACATTAAATTTATTCTTTGACACTCCTTAAGACCCAGGAGATCATCCATCTTGGAATTAAGCTATAGCTCCTCCCGGGAATGCATGTGATGCTATTGATTGGTAATCTGGAAAAGGGAAATCTAAGATTCAACGACCTTAATGTCATCATCCAACCTGGAAAAATATTTACCAATCCAGTCTTTCAGTAGGAATTTGATTCTCTTAATCTTAGAGGCCATAATAAAATATGGGCTGCCATGAAAGATGTTATTCCATCCATTGATAACCACTTCCCTACATCCAAGAATCATGAGCCAAGCATTATGAAATTTGAAGGATATTGGGGTTGAACTTGTAATACCCTCACCTAAATCAACAATAAGGGGATTGTGATCCGAGTTGAACTTGGGAAGAGTGAACGTAGAGATATCCATAAAGACACTCCTATCATTGATCTAAAAGAAACACCTTTCAAGATTACTATCTTGTCTTCCATTAATAGTGAACCTTCCCCATGTGAAATATACTCTAGTAATAGGTACCTCAGTGAGATCACATTGGTCCAAGAAGCAATAGAAATCCTCTACAGTAGTATGAGAGAAGTTAGAAACAATATTCTCATATGGTCTCAGAACAGTGTTGAAATCACCATTAACAACCCAGTTTTGGACGATAGTCTCATTTAATTGAGCCAACTTCTTCCATAGGTGCCTTTTACTAGCGTATAAGAAGGATGCATACACAAAGGATAGGGTTAGGTGGTAGCCTAAAGGCATATTGAGAGGGAGACAGTTTGAGAGCTCTCCTCATAAGAAAGAACCTAGACATCATCATGCTTCATTACCCATAAGGTTTCCAATGCACTGATATCCCTATTATAAAAAACAAGAGAGTATCCAAAGATGGCCTAGTTGAATACCATCCAATTTTCAAACTTTATCATGGGATCAGCTATGAGCATTGGATTCTTAGAGAGAAGAAAGTGTCGAAGGGCTACATCTGTGGGAGAGTTCACAAGCCCTTGGCAATTCCAAAACTTGATCCTCATTGAGAAGGGGGTGTGTTTCCCCCAAAAAGAGGCATTTTCTCTTTTTATAGGTTTGAAGGAGGGATTTATTCCCTTCCCTACCATTCTTTACTTTCTTTTTGCACTTACCTACAAACTGGATTTTGGGTTCCATGTCAAGGTATTTCTCCATTAGGTTATTCATGTCTTCAAGATGGTCCATGGGTTTAGGACCAATGGCATGCTCCTCACTATCTTCATGGTCCTGAGAGTCCTCAGCTATATCACTCCAAAAATCCCCATTTAGTGGGATGAATTTATTCAAGGTGCAAACGATTTCTTTGGATGAATTCCCATCAAGTTTCCTCTTAGCAGCCTTGTTTGAGGATACCACTGTGAAAGAATCTTCACTCAAATCCATCATAGGTGATCTCACAGGCGTGACCACTTGATTGAAAGAATAATATTTTTAGGGAATTAAAGGGTTTTTTAGTTTTTAGTGATTTTTAGGGTTTTTATGGGTTTTAGGTTTTTTTACAGTCTTTAGAAGTTTTATGGTTATTAGGGGTTTTCCCGGGTTTTTATGCTTTTAGAGATTTTTAGGGACTTTTTTTATTTTTAAGGTTTTTCGGATTTTTAGGGATTTGGGGGGGAGGTTTAGGGGTTTTCAGAGTTTTTTAGGGTTTTGGGGCCCCCATGGTTTTTAGGGTCCTTTTGGGTTTTTAGGTTTTTTATTTTTTTAGGGTTTTATGGGTTTTTAGAGTTTTTAATGTTTTTAAGGATTTTTAGGATTTTTAGGGTTTTTAGAGTTTTTAGTGATTTTTAGGGTTTTTAAGATTTTTAGGGGTTTTATGGTTTTTTGGGGATTTTCAGGGTTTTTTATATTTTTAGGGATTTTAGGGATTTTTTTGGATTTTTATAGATTTAGCATTTTTAGGGGTTTTCAAGGTTTTTTAGGGTCTTTAGGGGTTTTCAGTGTTTGGGGGTGTTTTGGGTTTTTAGGTTTTTTAGAGGTTTTATGGAATTTAAGGTTTTTTAATAATTTTAGGGCTATAATGGTTTTTAGAGTTTCTAGTGGTTTTAAGGTTTTTAGGGGTTTTTATGATTTTTAGGGAGTGTTCTAGGTTTTTAGAGTTTTTTTGTACATTTTGAAGGATTTTTAGGGATTTTTCATGATTTTTATAGTTTTTAGGGTTTTTAGAGATTTTCGGGTTTTTAGGAGTTTCTAGGGGTTTTCAGAATTTTTAGGGTTTTTAAGGGTTTTTTTGGGTCTTTTGGTTGTTTTGGTTTTTCTTGAGTTTTTATGGGTTTAAAGGTTATTTTGGAGTTTTTTAACTTTTTTATGGGTTTTGAGGGTTTTTATATTTTTAGTGGGGTTTTTTGGGTTTTATGATTTTTAGTGTTTTTTAAGTTTTTAGGGGGGTTTATGGGTTTCTATGGTTTTTCTAGGTTTTTATAGTTTTTTTATGTTTCTAGGGATTTTTAGGGATTTTATAGGATTTTTATCATTTTTAGGGTTTTTGGATTTTTTTGGATTTTTAGGGTTTTAGGGGTTTTCAGTGTTTTTAGGGTTTTAGGGGTTTTTAATGTATTTTTTGGGTTATTAAGGTTTTTTCTATTTTTGGGTTTTTAATGGTTTTTAGTGTTTTTTAACGTTTCTAAGTGTTAAAGAGGTTTTTAGATTTTTTAGTGGGTTTTTAGGGTTTTAAAGGTTTTTAGAGGTTATATGGTTTTTAGGGTTTTTCCAGGTTTATAAGGTTTTTTACATTTTTAGGTATTTTTAAGGATTTTTAGGATTTTTATGGGTTTGATGGTTTTTACGGGTTTTAGGTATTTTAAGGGTGTTCGCTGTTTTTTAGGGTTTTTATTATTTTTTATCATTTTTAAGAGTTTAACTGTTTCTAGAGTTTTTGTGGTTTTTACAATTTTATAGGTTTTTAGGGTATTTTGGATTTTTTGAGGTTTTTAGGTATTTTTTGGGATTTTTTATGATTTTTATGGGTTTTAGGTTTTTTTTAAGATTTTAAGGATTTTGTGGGTTTTTAGTGATTTTCAGGGTTTTTTAGGGGTTTTAGCATTTTCACGGTTTCTCTGGTTTTTTTGGGGTTTTAGGGTGTTTTTGGGTTTTTAGGGTTTTTAAGGGTTTTTAGAGTTTTTTAACATTTTTAGCGGTTTAAAGGGCCTTTATATTTTTTAGTGTTTTAGGGTTTTTGTGACTAAAAATCATTTTTTTTCGATTTTAAAAAGCCGGTTTATGGGATTCTGGTGCCCAAACTTACAAACACAAACTCAAACAAGAGAAACACAAATTCAGACAACTCAACCAACACAAAATTACACATCATAAAAACCATACTCATCTCCGCATCCCATGCTGGATTCATCTTCTCCGGTAGCTGTAGCCGATTCCCATTCTGGTGACCTCTAATAGCTTTCACTTTGAACCCAACTCCTAAGCTGATCTAGTACTGATTTGTCTGGTAATGTCCTCTTGACCACAATACCCTTCTTAAAATCCATGGTCACCTCACTATCCCTCTTAGAGGTCGATCTAGTCTGCATCGGCCATGGAAGGCATGAATAATCTCTCCTTGGCTGTCTTCTTGGTGCAGTAGAAAAAGGCCCTTCAACTGTATCCAGTTTCTGATTCCCACTTTGAACAACATCGCTGAAAGAAAAACCGACTGGGCCACTCAAATTTTCTTTTCCTCCCCTAGAAATCTCCCTTCCTTTACGATCTTGCTCCCCCAAACCCGAAATAGGATTCCCTGCATTGTTCTCCCTCTATTGATCTGGAGTTTTATTCTTCATCAAAGGCAGGGGTTCATCCTCTGTAATCACATTTTCCACAACCACCGCATGTGCCTCCTTCACACCACCACCAACCTGAAGATCCGGTCTTCTATCTGTTTCCACCAAAGTGGAGCTCTTGACCACTTTGTGGTTGTCTTCCATAGTCAAACCAACAAGATCCTACCCTCTGTCGCCAGCCTGTTGAACCTCCACAGCCTCCTCTCTGACCTTTAAAATCCTAAAAAACGAAAAAAAACCCTAAAAACCCTAAAAACACCCTAAAAACCCTAGAAAACCAAAGAAACCCATAAAACCTTTTAAAAACCTCTAAAATCCCTAAAAACCCATAAATAACATAGAAACCTAATAAAAATTATAAAAACCCTTAAAACTGATAAAAACTAAAAAATCCTAAAAAACCTTAAAAACCCAAAACCCCTAAAAACCCCTAAAACCCCCTAAAAACCCTAAAAACCCTAAAAACCATAAAAATCCTTAAAAAACCCATAAAAATCTCTAAAAACGTAAAAAACCCCAAAATCCTTAAAAAACCCCTGAAAACCTTAAAAACCTTAAAAACCCTAAAAACCAATAAAAACATTAAAAACCCATTGAAAACTATAAAGATGTTATAAAACACTAAAATACCATAAAACCCCTAAAACACTAAAAAAAAAATGAAAACCCAAAAGTCCCTAGAAATCATGAAAAACCCTAAAAACCCTAAAAACCCTCAAAATCCCTAAAAACCCCAAAACCCTGAAAAACAATAAAAATCCTAAAAAATCCCTAAAAATCGAATAAAATGTTAAAGACTGTAAAAATGTTGAATAACCCATGAAAACCATAAATCCCCTAAAACCTTGAAAACCCATAAAAACACATAAAAACCTTAAAACCCACTAAAAACTCTAAAACCCTTTAAACCCCTAAAAGTGTTAAAAAAAACTCCTAAAACCCATAAAACCCAAAATAAATCAAAAAAAAACCAAAAGACCCTAAAAACACTAAAAACCATAAAAACCCTAAAAAAACCCTAAATATCTCTGAAAACGTAAAAAGCCTTAAAAACATGAAAACCCCCTAAAAATGATAAAAACCCCTAAAACCCATAAAAAACCTTAAAAACCCACAAAAACCACAAAACCACTAATAACTTTGAAAACCCTTTAAACCTCTAAAAACGTTAAAAACTCTAAAAAACCTTTAAACACCTAAAAAACACATAAAAACCCTAACACCCCAAAAGACCCTACAACCCTAAAAAACCTTAGAAATCCTAAAAGCCCCTAAAAATCTATAAAAACCCTAAAAATGATAAAAATCCTAAAAAACCCTTAAAAGGTAAAAAACCCAAAAAACCCCAAAAAACCATAAAAACCTCTAAAATCCATAAAAAAAATGAAACACCATAAAACCCCTAAAACCAATAAAAACTTAAAAAATTATTAAAACCACTAAAAACGATAAAAAACTCTAAAAATCTTAAAAGCCCTAAAATCTCAAAAAACCCCTGAAAACCCAAAAAAGACCTTAAAAACCCTGAAAAAAAAATCTAAAAACCGTAAAAACCCATATAAACCCTCAAAATCCCTAAAAATAGTAAAAAACCCAAAAAACATAAAAATTTAAAAAATCTGTAAAAATTCCTGAAAACATAAAAAAAATCTAAAAACCTTGAAAATCCCCTGAAAAGCATAAAAAATCTAAAAGCCTTGAAAACCTAAAAACCCACAAAAACCCTAAAAACCATGAAAAACTTTAAATAAACTTAAAACCCCTAAAAACATTTATATACTCTAAAAACATTAAAAACCTTGAAAAACTCTTAAAAACCCTAAAACACTAAAAATGCTTAAACCCATGAAAAACCCTAAAACCCCTAAAAACCGTCAAAACCTGTAAGAACCCTCAAAACCCTAAAAACCATAAAAATCCAAAAAACTCATAAAAATATATGAAAACAAAAAAAACCATAAAAAACCTAGAAAACCATAAAACCTTAAAAAACCAAAAAAGTCATAAAAATCCTTTTATTACTAAAAACTCTTAAATCCCTAAATCCCCCTAAAAACATTAAAAAATTGTAGAAAAATTTAAAACACCAAAATCCTTGAAAATGTAAAAAAAACTAAAAACCTTTAAAAACCCCCAAAAACGACAAAAACCCATAAAAACATTTAAAAACCATAAAACCCCATAAAAACCTAAAAAAACTAAAAACCCTTAAAACCTTAAAACCCTTAAAAACTCAAAAGAAACATTAAAAACCCAAAAAGACCCTAAAAATCCTAAAATACCAAGAAACCCCAAGAAAACCTTAAAAACCCTAAAATCCTAAAAATCATAAAATCCTAAATAAGCTCTAAAAATCCCTAAAAACGTAAAAAACCCTAAAACCCCTAAAAACCAAAAAAACCCTAAAAAAACAAAAGCTCATAAAAACCCTAAAAAATCCTAAAAATCCTAAAAAAACCCTGAAAACCCTTAAAAGCATTCAAAATCTCTAAAAACCCTAAAACCCTAAAAATCATAAAAATCCTAAAAACTCCCTAAATATCCTGGAAAACATAAAAAACACTAGAAATCCTGAAAAACCGCCAGACAATAAAAACCCCTAAAAATATTAAAAATCCCTAAAAACCACTAAAAACCCTAAAAGCTCAAAAAACTCTAAAAACCCTATACCCTTAAAAACGTTAAAAACGCTAAATAACCTTAAAAACCTTAAAAGCTAAAAAAAGCCTATAAACCCAAAAAAGAACCTAAAAACTCTGAAAAACCCTAAAACCCAGAAAAACATAGAAAATTTTCTAAAAACCCTCAAAATCCCAAAAAACCCAAAAAACCATAAAAATCATAAAAAATACCTAAAAATCCCTGAAAACATAAAAACCCTAAAAAACATGACAACCCCTTGAAAAGCATAAAAACCCCTAAAAATTTAAAAAACCATAAAACACACATAAAAAACCTACAAACCACTAAAAACTCTAAACACCCTGAAAACCCCAAAAAATGTTAAAAAACTCTAAAACCATTAAAACGCATAAAAAACAAAAAAACCACAAAAACCCAAAAGACCCAAAAACCCCTGAAAACCCCTAAAAACCATAAAAACCCCAAAATGCCTAAAAATATGAAAAAAACCCTTAAAAACCATTAAACCACAAAATTCTAAAAAAGACCTAAAAATCCATGAAAATGTAAAAAGTCTTAAAACCCCTGAAAACCCCCACAAAACTATAAATACCCTGAAAAACTAAAAAACCCTAAAACTACATAAAAAACTTGAAAACCCACTAAAAACTCTAAAAACCTTAAAAAAACCTTAAAAAACCTAAAAACCACTAAAACTCTAAAAACCCTTAAAAAGCCCCCCCTAAAAACATGAAAAACTATAAAAAACTTTAAAAATCATTATAAACTCAAAAAAACACTAAAAAACAATAAAAACACTGAAAATCCCAAAAATCGTTAAAAACCTTGAAAAACCCTAAAAACAATCAAAATCCCTAGAGCCCCTAAAAACCTTAAAAACTATAAAAAATCCTAAAATAGCCCCAAAAATCCTTTAAAATGTAAAACACCCTAGAAAACATAAAAACCCCTGAAAACCATAAAGCCCCTAAAAAACCATAAAACCCATAAAAACCCTAAAACCCCATAAAGAACTCAAAAAAACCTCAAAACCCCTATAGATGTTAAAAATACCCTAAAAACATTTAAACCATAAAAAAATAAACCCCCCCCAAACCCCCAAAAGAACCCAAAAACCCTGAAAAACCCAAAACTCCCAAAAACCAAAAAACCCTCAAAATCTCTAAAAACCCTAAAAACCATAAAAATCCTTAAATCCCTAAAAATCCATGAAAACCAAAAACACCCTAAAAATCATAAACCCCTTGAAAGCCATAAAAACCCCTAAAAATGTAAAAAACCCTAGAAATCCATAAAAACCCTAACAAACTACTAAAAACTCTAAACACCCTTAAAACCCTTAAAAAGTTAAAGAAACTATATAAATCCTTAGAACCCTAAAAACACCTAAAAATATAAAAAGACCATAAAACCCTAAAAACCTTTGAAAACCTTAAAAACCCTCAAAATCCCTAAAAACCTAGAAAACCCTAAAAACCATAAATATACTAAAAATCCGTAAAATACCTAAAAACATAAAAAAACCTAAAAACCCTAAAAAACCCCAGAAAAACATAAACCCTAAAAAACCATAAAAAAATCAAAAACCCAAAAAATACCCTAAAAACTACTAAAAACACTAAAACCCCTTAAAACCCCTTAAAACCCATAAAACGTTAAAAAACTCTAAAAACCTTTAAAATGCTAAATAACTTAAAAAATCCTGAAACCCAAAAGGCCCTAAAAACCCTGAACAACCATAAAAACCCTAAAAATACCTAAAAACACTAAAAAACCTAAAAAACCATTAAAAACCTAAAAATCCCTAAAAATCCTTAAAAACATAAGAAACCCTAAATACCCTGAGAAACCCCAGAAACCCCGAAAAACCCCTAAAACCTTTAAAAAACTTATAACCCCAAAAAAACCCCAAAAACCCAATAAAACTCTAAAAAGCCTTTAAACTCCTAAAAATGTTAAAAACTATTAAAAACCTTAAAAACTCAAAAAATCCTAAAAACCCAAAAGACCCTAAAAACCCTGAAAACCCCTAAAATCCCTTAAAATCCCAAAATACCCAAAAAAACATTAAATAAAAAAAAGTATTTAAAAAATCCATAAAAATCCCTGAAAATGTAAAAAACCCTAAAACTTCTAAAAAATAGAAAACCCCTAAAAAGATTAAAAAACCCTTGAACCCCATAAAACAACTAGAACCACTAAAAACTCTAAAAATGCTTAAAAACCAAAAAAATGTTAATACTCTAAAAAACCTTAAAAACCTAAAAAGTGAAAAAAAAACTCTAAAACCAAAAAGACCGTAAAACACCTGAAAAACAATAAAAACGCTCAAAATCCATAAAAACCCAAAAAAACCAATAAAAACCATAAAAATATGAGAAAATCACAGAAAACGTAAAAACCACAAAACCCCATAAAAGCCCTAAAAACCTTAATAAATCCTAAAAACACAGAAAACCACTAAAACCACTAAAAAATCTAAAAACCCTTTATACTGCTAAAAATGTTTAAAACTTTAAAAACCTTTTAAAACCCTAAAAAACTCAAAAAAATCCTAAACCACCAAAAGAACCCTAAAAACCCTAAAAAACCCTAAAGCCCTAAAAAACACTGATAGCTCCTAAAAACCCTCAATATCCCTAAAATCCCTAAAAATCCTTGAAAATATAAAAAACCCTAAAAACCCTGAAAATCATAAAAACTCCTAAAAACCTTAAAAACCATAAAAAACCATAAAACCCTAAAAACCCACTAAAAACACTAATAATTTAAATCCCTAAAAATGTTAAAAAAACTCTAAAAACCCTAAAAAACTATAAAAACCCTAAAAAACTCATAAAAACCCTAAAAACCCTTAAAAACCCTAAAACCCCTAAAAACCCTAAAACCCCTAAAAACCATAAAAATACTACAAATCCCTAAAAATCCCTAAAAATATAAAAAACCCTAAAAACCCTGATAAACACCCAAAAACCATAAAAACTTTAAAAACCCGTAAAACCCCATTAAAACCCAAAAAACACTAAAAAACACTTAAAACTCATAAAAATGTTAAAAAAAACTTTAAAAACATTAAAAACACTAAATTTTTTAAAAAAACCCTAATACCCAGAAGACCCAAAAACCCCGAAAAAATCATAAAAACCATAAAATCTGGAAAAAGACCCTAATAATCCCTGGAAACAAAAATAAACTTAAAATTTGTAAAAACCACCTAAAAACCATAAAAACCTCTAAAAATCCTTAAAAACCCTAAAACCACTAAAAACTCTAAAAACACTTAAAACACTTACAACACCTCAAAACGTTAAAAAACACAAAAAACCCTTAAAACCCTTAAAAAACACAAAAAAAACCCCTAAAGTATTTAAAAGGCCCAAAAACCCGGAAAACCCCTAAAACCCTCAAAATCTATAAAACCCAAAAAAACCCTAAAAACTATAAAAATCCTAAAATCCCTAAAAAGACCTAAAAAGCCCTAAAAATCCGTAAAAATGTAGAAAACCCTAACCACCTAAAAACCTTAAAAAAACTCCTTTAAGCCCCTAAAACCCCTAAAACCCACTAAAAAAATCTAAAAACCCTTAAAACCCCTAAAAACGTTAAAAAAATCTAACAAGCCTTAAAATCCCCAAAAAATTAAAAACCCTAAAAAAAGACCCTAAAACCTTGTAAACCCCTAAAACCCCTAACCCCCCCCCCCCAAACCATCAGAATCCCTAACACCCCTGAAAAACCCAAAAATCAATAAAAATCATGAAAAAAGTGATAGAAATACTTGAAAACGTAAAAACCCTGAAAACCCCATGAAAACCATAAAAATACCTAAAAATATTAAAACCCTAAAAAACCATACAAACCATAAAACACACTAATTTTTTTAAAAACCCTTAAAACCCAAAATAGCGTTAAAAACTCTAAAAAACCATGAAAACCCTAAAAAAGTAAAAAAATGCTCTAAAACCAAAAGGACTCTAAAACCCATAAAAACCCTAAAAACATTGAAAACCAATAAAAACCATTAAAATCCCTAAAATCTCTAAAAAAACATGAAAATAATAAAATTCCTAAAAAAGCTGTAAAAATCTCTACAAACATAAAAAATCCAAAAAAACCCAAAAAACCCCTTGAAAACCATAAAACCCCTAAAAACCTTAAAAACCCTAAAAACCCCAAAAAGTCATAAAACCCATAAAAACTCTAAAAAACCTTAAATCGCATAAAAAATTAAAAACTCTATGAAATATGAAACACTTTAAAAAGTTCAAAAAACCCCAAAACCCCAAAACCCTAAAAAATACCCTAAAACCCCTGAAAAACCCCAAAAGCATAAAAAAAATATGAAAATAAACTCTTAAAAATCCCTAAACACACTAAAAACCGTCAAAATCATAAAAAATCCCTTAAAATCTCAAAAAACATTAAAAATCATAAAAACACTAAAAACCATAAAACTCCTAAAATCGTTAAAAACCCTAAAATCCTATAAAAACCTTAAAACACTAAAAACTCTAAAACCCCTTAAAACCCCTAAAAAATTTTAATACTCTAAAAACCTAAAAACCCCAAAAAATCCAAAAATCCCCTAAAAACCTAAAAGGAACCTAAAAAGCTTAAAAAAACTAAAACCCTAAAAAACCCTGAAAATCTCTAAAAACACTTAAAATCCTAAAAAAACCCTAAAAACCCTAAAAACCATAAAAATCCTTAAAAACCCTACAAATCACTGAAAACATAAAGATCCCAAAAAATCCTGAAAAAACCCAAAAACAATAAAACCCCCTAAAAACGATAAAAAAATAAAAAAACCTTTAAACCCTAAAAAACTCAAAAAAAATGAAAAAAACAAAAGATCCAAAAACCCCTGAAAAACCCTAAAAATCCTTAAAAACCTTGAAAACCCAAAAAACACTCAAAATCTCTAAAATCCCTAAAAACCCATAAAAATTGTGAAAAAGCCCAAAAAATCCCTGAAAATGTAAAAAACCTCAAAAACCTTGAAAAATCACTCAAAAAGATAAAAACCCATAAAAACATTTAAAAACCCAAAAACCCATAAAAACCCAAAAAACCACTAAAAACTACAAATACAAAAAATAAAAAAATCTAAAAACCTTAAAACCCATAAAAAATCAAAAAGTCCCTAAAAACCCTAAAAACCCTGAAAACCCAAAAATCCATGAAAAAACATCAAAATCCCTAAAAACCCTAAAAAAAATAAAAAGCCTAAAAAATCCCTAAAAATCACTAAAAATGTAAAAAATCCTAAAAACACTGAAAAAACCACGAAAACTATAAAAACCCTAAAAAATTAAAAAAACCTAAAACCCATAGAAACCATAAAAGAACTCTAAAAACTCTAAAAACCCTTAGAACCCTTAAAATGTTAAAAATATCTAAAAAACGTTCAAAACACTAAAACCCTCAAAATCCCCAAAAACCCTAAAAACCCTAAAAAACATAAAAATCCTAAATAGCCCTAAAAATCCATGAAAAAACAAAAAACCCTAAAACCCCTAAAAAACCCCTGAAAATAATAAAAACCCCTAAAAACCATAAAAGACCCTAAAACCCACTAAAAACTCTAAAAACCTGTAAACCCCTAAAAATAGAAAAAAAAACTCCAAAAACCTTAAAACCTCTAACAGCTCGAAAGCACCATAAAACCCAAAAAGTCCCTAAAAACCATAAAAACCCCAAAAACTGTAAAAATCCCAAAAGCCCCTAAAATCCCACAAAATCACTAAAAATGTAAAAAACCCTAAAAACCACTAAAATCCTTAAAATTCCCTAGAAATACCTGAAAACATAAAAATCCAAAAAAATCCTAAAAACCCCATGAAAACCATAAAAATGCTAAAAACCTTAAAAACCCATAAAACCTCCCAAAACCACCAAAAATGTTAAAAAAAATATAAAAACCTTAAAAACCCTAAAAATGAAAAAAAACCCCTAAAACCCACAAAACACTAAACCCCTACAAAATCCCTAAAAACCATACGTGATACGCGATGCAAGACCCGCTAGGAAGTGTCTTAGGAATCTGGTATAATTTCCACGTGTTGAGCACCCGGATCGCCGCAATAAAACAAGTGAACGTGGTGTGCGGATAGTGAAAATGAGAAGGAAGGGGGAAGTGGTCAAGGTAGAACCCAAAGAGAACTTGTCTCTAAGAACTCTAGCCACAAGACGCCACAAAGGATGACCAATGCTTTGATAAGTCAAGAATTAAGCAAGAACACAAAGTTTGCAAGAAAACATCACTATAATAACATTACTTTCATTCATGATGTCCAAAGAGTACAAGGGGTGGCTATTTATAGCCAAAGAAACTTGAAATTCGAATCACACGTTGGGTGGCTCTTTACAATAGTCTAATGCCTAGTTTCCATAAGTCAAAAAGCCTAAATGATGACTTTGACAACTTTGGCACTTGCCCATGACTTTAGGAGACAAGTAGCACACCCTTTTGGAAAAGTAAAGACAAGTAGCCCACCACCTTTTAACTTTGAAGATTCCATGGTGGGGTGGGCTTGAAAATTCGTAGCACCACTTGGGTTGGATTTTTAAAAGCATGTTTGGGCCTTAATTAATGTAATTATAGGCCCGGATGCTTCCCCCAAGCAAGGGTGTTGGGCCTCCTTATGGAATTCCATGATTAACCCATTTAAGGCCTCCTTTATTCTCTTGGTCTGCTCCCTTGTCATTGGGCCTCCGATTCCACGCAATGAGTCTTGTCCACTTGTGTGCATTCCTCCCTCCTCATCAAGTTGACCTCCAACCCCGTGATGCCCATGTGTGCCATGATCCTCATCATATCCTCCCTCTTCAAAAGGATTCATCCTCAATATTGTAGGCATTATCATTGATCTTCTCTAAGACTTGGAAATGACCATCTCCTCATGGATGAAGTTTTGATTTTCGTTGCTCTAGGAACCTCTCCTTCCTCATGTGTACCCACACCCAATCTCCAGGTTGAAACACCAATCTTCGCCGACCTTTGTTGGCGTGCTTCGCTACTTGTTCATTCTTCCACTCAATGTTGGCCTTTACCTTTGCATGGAACTCCTGCACAAACTTTGCCTTCTTTTCACCTTCAAGATTATAAAATTGATTAGTAGGAAAAGGTAAAATATCGAGTGGAGTTAATGGGTTAAAATAATACACAACTTCAAACGGTGAAGCATTAGTAGTGGAGTGAACCACTCGATTATAAGCAAACTCAATGTGAGGAAGGCGTCTTTCCCAATGTTTCATATTTTTTCTAAGGTTGGAATGCAACAATGTGGGAAGTGTCCTATTGACCACCTCCGTTTGACCATCTGTTTGTGGGTGTGCAGTGGTAGAGAACAAAAGTTTGGTTCCAAGTTTGTTCCACAATGTCCTCCAGAAGTGACTAATGAATTTGACATCCCTATCACTCACAATGCTCTTGGGTAAGCCATGCAACCTAAAAATTTCCCTGAAAAACAAATCAGCGATATTATTTGCATCATTGGTTTTAGAACAAGCAATAAAATGAGCCATTTTACTAAACCTGTCTACCACTACAAAGATGTTATCCTTTCCTGATTGTGATCTTGGAAAGCCGAGTACAAAATCCATTGAAATGTCAACCCAAGGATGAGAAGCGACGGGCAAAGGGGTGTATAATCCATGTGGAAGCACTTTCGACTTTTCATGTTTATACACATTACAATTTCTACAAACACTAACCACATCTCTACGCATGTTAGGCCAATAAAAATGTTCACTCAACAAGGAAAAAGTTTTCTCAACCCCAAAATGCCCGATTAATCCACCACCATGAGTTTCTCTAACAAGCAATTCATGCATAGAACAAGATGGAACACACAATTTATTTTTCCGAAAAAGAAATCCATCATGTTTGTAAAAATCACTTTTGCCATGTTTTTCACACAACTTCCAAATTTCAGAAAAATCCACATCATTCTCATACATGCTTTTCAACATTTCAAAACCAAGTATTTTAGCATGCATTGAATTAATAAGAGAATATCTCCTAGACAAAGCATCAACGACAACATTTTCTTTTCCTTATTTGTGCTTAATGATGTAAGGAAATGTTTTAATGAATTCAAGCCATCTTGCATGTCTCCTATTCAACTTTCCTTGTGACTTAAGAAATTTTAGGCTTTCATGATCCGAATGAATCACAAATTCTCTTGGCCACAAGTAATGTTGCCAATTTTCTAAAGTTCTTTTGAGAGCATATAATTCCTTTTCATAGGTGGAGTAGTTCAATGTATCCCCATTAAGATTATCACTAAAGTATGCGATAGGCTTAGATTCTTGCATTAAAACAGCCCCAATTTCTATTCCATAGGCATCACACTCAACCTCAAAAACTTTAGAAAAGTCAGGCAGAACTAAGAGGGGTGAATTGGTCAACTTACCTTTGAGTGTGGAGAATGCTTCCTCTTGAGCTTTTCCCCACTTGAAACTCACCCCTTTCTTGACCAACTCATTCAATGGTGTCGCGATGGTTGAAAAGTCCCTCACGAACCTTCCGTAAAAACTCGCAAGTCCATGGAAGCTCCTCACCTCGTTGGCAATCTTTGGTTGTGGCCAATCCCGAATCCCAAATCGCCTTCACCTTCTCTTCATTAACCCTCATGCCATCAGCTCCTACCACAAAACCAAGGAAAACAACTGAATTTAAACAAAATGTACATTTTCCTAAGTTTGCAAACAATCTATTTTTCCTAATAGTCTCAAAAACATGTTTCAAATGTTCATGATGTTCATCAAGGCTCTTAGAATAAACAAGGATGTCATCAAAATAAACAACCAAAAATTTCCCAATGAATGGACGGAAAACAAGATTCATTAAGTTCATGAATGTACTAGGGGCGTTAGTTAGTCCAAAAGGCATAACTAGCCATTTATACAATCCAAACTTAGTTTTAAATGCGGTTTTACATTCATCTCCCTCTTTCATTCTAATTTGATGGTATCCACTCCTTAGGTCAATTTTAGTAAACAAGCATGCACCATGGAGTTCATCAAGCATATCATCCAAACAAGGTATGGGATAGCGATACTTTATCGTGATTTTGTTGATAGCTCGACAATCAACACAGATTCTCCACTTACCATCTTTTTTTGGGACAAGGATTATCGGTACCGCACACGGACTCAAGATCTCTCGAAAAAATCCCTTCCTTAGCAATTCTTCCACTTGTCGTTGGATTTCTCGAGTCTCCTCCGGGTTAGCCCAATAAGCCGGTCAATTTGGAAGCATTGCTCCGGGGAGGAAGTCGATGCGGTGCTCAATACCCCGCAAGGGAGGTAATCCATCGGGAATTTCCTCCGAGAACACGTCACCAAAGTCCTGCAAAAGAGACATAACACTAGAAGGCATTGAAAGTTTAGGAGAGTTAGTGGTAAAACATTCTCCCTTACATAGAATCACAAGAGTTTCCTCCCCCTCTAAAGCTCTTTATATCGCTCTTTTTCCTGAAAATAAGCTCACTTTTCCCTCAACACTCTTGTTTTCACTCTTATTTTCACTCTTGTGTTCAACTCTTTTATTTCCCTCATTTTTTTTGCTTTCACTCTACACTCCTTTTTCACTCTTGATTTTTCCACTCTTCTCATTCTCTATATTTTTTTTCTCTCTTTTCCTTTTCTCTCTTCTCACAATCTCGCTCAATCCTCACTTGGTCTTCATAAGCTTGCAAAGGCCTCAATGGTGTAAGAATAACCGTCCTCCCGTTGTACTCAAAAGAATAGCGGTTGGTGTATCCATCATGTGTGACCCTACTATCAAATTGCCAAGGTCTTCACAACAATATATGACTAGCATGCATTGGAACAACATCACGCATCACCTTGTCTTCATACTTTCCAATAGAAAATGAAACTTGTGCTTGCTTAGTAACTTTGACATCCCCACTATTATTTAACCACTGAAGTCTATAAGGCTTAGGATGTCTAGTCGTAGCTAATCCCAATTTATCAATCATCAAACCACTTACTACGTTTTTACAACTACCTCCATCAATAATCATATTACATACCTTATCTTTGATGAGGCATCTAGTATGAAAAATGTGATCCCTTTGCTTTTGATCATGTTCTCCTTCGGGTTGAGCACTCAAAGCATGCCTTGCCACAAGCATTTCTCCATGTACGGGGCTTTCCACTTCCACCTCTAAATCATCCTCAAGTGATGGAATTTCATCTTCGCTTGAGACTAAGAACATCTCCATCATCCAAAATAATCATGGTTCTCTTGTTTAGGCATTGTAAAGTAATATGTACAAATCCTTGACATTTAAAACATTTGATATCTCGTGATTTGGAAACAACCTTACCCTCCATTTTACCTTTGGATTCCGAGAATAATGGTTTTGGTTTCGACAACTCCTTTGAATCAGTTTTGTGTTCCCTTAGATTCTCTTGTGGTTTGGAATCCTTAAACTTGAATGAAGGTCTAGAATCCTTACCATAAGATGTAGGGCACATCCTTCTTGCCTTTACTTGTCTCTCTACTTTGGTAGCCATGTGAAGTAGATCGTCCATGTCCAAGTAGTGGTGCATGTCCACTATGTCTCGAATGTCATGGTTGAGGCCATTCACAAACCTTGCCATGGTGGTCTCTCTCTCCTCATCAGTATTCACCTGAATCATGATGATCTCCATCTCTTTATGATACTCCTCAACACTCATGACCCCTTGTTTCAAACCCTGCAACTTGAGGAACAAATCACGATAATAGTGGCTAGAAATGGACCTCTTACGCATTACAACTTTCATCTCCTCCCAAGTGTGGATGGGTCTTTCTCCACTTTGCCGCCGACTCACTTGTAGTCGGTCCCACCAAATACTAGCATAATTGGTGAACTCCACGGCCGCCAACTTCACTTTGTTTTCCTCCGAATAGGTGTGACAACCAAAAACATGTTCGACCTTTCTTTCCCATTCCAAGTAAGTTTCAGGATCATTCTTACCTTGGAATGAAGGGATCCTCGACTTTACTCCTCCAAGATCATTGGCTTGCCTCCATGGTTGTTGATTTCACCGAATTGGTGACTTGTGAAAATCAGACAACTCATCCTTTTCTTCAACAACCCGCCTCATTGGTGGTGCTCTAGGATTGGAAGGGGATTGAAGTTCATCCATCCTCGCATTCAAACTTTGGAATTGTTCTTGTACAGCCCTCATTAACATCTTAATGCCCGCTTCATTGGTATTACTTGAATCCGCCATTTAGGGATCCTGTAAAAAAATTAAGAGAAAGGAAAATGGACCTCACACACTCCCTCACGTGTTTACACTCAAAAATAATATGTTCGCTCACGTTTCACTCAATTTTGGCTTTTATCAAAATGTAACACTTTTTCCTTTTACCACTCAACTTGCTTCCTATAGCATTCTTACCCAATTTCAACAAATCGAAAGGATATTTGAAATGTGGCAATCCCAAACTAGAATTCAAAGATAAAATTAAAATTGGATTCAAGATGAAAAATTTGGGAAGAGGAAGAAAAATGGAAGAAGAATAATGAAAATGGGACGTATAATTCAAAATGTTGCAATTTTTTTTTTGAGCCTTTAATTTTTTTTGATTTTTTTTATTTTTTTGGCTCTTTTTTTTGTAGATGGAGCAGCAACAAGATGAATTTTTCAATATTTAAATGCAGGAGAAGAACTAACTTGTAACATCAAATGGAATCAACGTGAGATTTGCGTGGTTTTAAAATTGCATATTTTTTCGCAAAATTTGAACCCACTGTATCTCTCGATTTATAGATTGGATTTCGATGATTTTAAATAGAAAAGAAAGATGAGCTTCTCAACTACAATAATGATATACTGTACGTCCAGAAAGATGAAGTAATGATGTCCGTAGGTGAAGAAGAAAATGGACCAGAATTGATTTTGGCCCGATTTGAAGAGAAATGAAAATGGAAGAAAGGATAAGAAAGAAGGAACCTAATTTCTTGCAAAGGGGATCTGATACCAAATGATACGTGATAAAAGACCCGCTAGGAAGTTTCCTAGGAACCTTGTATAATGTCCGCGCGTTGAGCACCCGGATTGCCGCAAGAAAACAAGTAAATGTGGTGTGCGAATAGTGAAAATGAGAAGGAAGGGGGAAATGGTCAAGGTAGAACCCAAAGAGAACTTGTCTCTAAGAACTCTAGCCACAAGACGCCAAAAAGGATGAACAATCATTTGATAAGTCAAGAATTAAGAAAGAACAAAAAGGTTTCAAGCAAAACTCACCATAATAACATTACTTTCATTCATGATGTCCAAAGAGTACAAGGGGGTGGCTATTTATAGCCAAAGAAACTTGAAATTTGAATCACACATTGGGTGGCTCTTTACAATAGTCTAATGTCTAGTTTCCATAATTCAAAAAGCCTAAATGATGACTTTGATAACTTTGGCACTTACCCATGACTTTAGGAGACAAGTAGCACACCCTTTTGGAAAATTAAAGACAAGTAGCCCACCACCTTTTGACTTTAAAGATTCCATGGTGGGGTGGGCTTGAAAATTTGTAGCACCACTTGGGTTGGATTTTTAAAAGCATGTTTGGACCTTAATTAATATAATTATAGGCCTGGATGCTTCCCCAAAGCAAGGGTGTTGGGCCTCCAACCCCGTGATGCCCATGTGTGCCATGATCCTCATCACTACGAAACCATAAAAACTATAAAAATCCTAAAAAATCCCAAAAAATCCCTGAAAACGTAAAAAATCCTAAAAAATCCCAAAAAATCCCCGAAAACGTAAAAAATCCTAAAAACCTTGAAACCCCCAGAAAACCATAAAACCCCTAAAAACATTAAAACCCTAAAACCTTATAAAAACCCAAAAAAACCTTAAAAAGCTCGGAAAACCTAAAAAACTATAAAAAAACCTTAAAACCCCCAAAACCCTAAAAAACACCGAAAACCCTTGAAAACCCTAAAAACCCTGAAAACCCCCAATAATGCTCAAAATCCTGAAAAACTCTAAAAGACCCAAAAAATCATAAAATTCCCTAAAAATACCTGAAAATTTAAAAAACCCTAAAACCAAAAAAACCACTAAAAAGCTTAAAAATCCCAAAACCCTAAAAAACAACTAAAAACTCTAAACCCCCTAAAAAAGTTAGAAAACTCTAAAAACCATAAAAACACTAAAAAACTCAAAAAGACCCTAAAAATCCAAAAAATACCCAAAAACCCTAAAAAAAGCCTAAAAATCATAAAGACCCTCAAAATCCCAAAAAACCCTCAAAATCCCAAAAAACCCCTCAGAAACCATAAAAATCCTAAAAAACCCTTAAAATTCCTAAAAAATATAAAAAACCCTAAAAGAACTTAAAAACCCACTCAAAACCATAAAATTTTTGAAACCCCTAAAAAACCTAAAACCCACTAAAAAATCTAAAACACCTTAAACCCCTAAAAATGTTAAAAACTCTAAAAAACTTTAAAACCACTAAAAACACAAAACACCCTGAAAACCCAAAAAACCCATAAAAACACTAAAAAACCTAAAAACCCAAAAACCCTTAGAATCCTCAAAATCCCTAAAATCCGTAAAAAACCATAAAACCATAAAAATCCTAAAAAAGATGAAAAAATACCAGAAAATATAAAAAAATCCTAAAACTCACTGAAAACCATAAAAACCCCTAAAAACACTAAAAAAAACCCAAAAATCCAAAATCCCAAAACCCCAAAAAACTTTTAAATCCCTAAAAATCTAAAAAAACCACTAAAACCCAAAAAGTCCCTAAAAGGTTTGAAAACCCCTAAAACCCTAAAAACCCATAAAAACCCTCAAAACCCCTAGAAACACTAAAAAACCCTAAAACCCCTAAAATTCATAAAAATACTAAAAAACCCTAAAAACCCTGAAAATGTAAACCTTAAAAACCCTAAAAAACCCCGGAAAATAATAAAAACCCCTAAAAACCTTAAAAATCATAAAAACATGTAAAAACCCGTAAAACCCCTTAAAACTCGCTAAAAACTCTAAAAAACTTAAAACACCTAAAACGTTAAAAAACTCTAAAAACCATAGAAACCCTAAAAACTCAAAAAGACCCAAAAAACCCAGAAAACTCCTAAAACCCATAAAAATTAGGAAAGAGCCTAAACCCATCAAAATCCATAAAAACAATAAAAATCCCTAAAAACTATAAAAATCCCTAAAAACATGAAAAAATAAAAACTGTGAAAACCCCCGTAAAGCCATAAAACCCCTAAAAACCTTAAATACCCTAAAACCTATAAAAACCCTAAAAACCCACTAAAAACTCTAAAAACCCTTAAAACCCATAAAAACATTAAAAAAATAGAAGACCTCAAAACCCCTAAAAAAAATCTAAAAAACCAAAAGGACCAAAAAAACCTTCAAAACATTAAAAACTCTAAAAAACCCTAGAAACCCTAAAAATATCTATAATACCAAAAAATCCTAAAAAACCTAAAAATCCTAAAATATCCCAATAAATCTATGAAAACCTAAAAAACAATAAAAACCATAAATACCCCTAAAAACATTAAAAACCCATAAAGACCCATAAAAATCCTCAAGACAACTAAAAACTCTAAAAAACCTTAAATACCATAAAAAATAAGAAAACATCCTAAAACTCCAAAAAGAGCCTAAAAAGCCTCACTAAAAATCATAAAACCCCCTAAAACCCCTAAAAATCCCACAAAACCCTTAAAAATCCTAAAACCATAAAAATCCCAAAAATTCTCTAAAAACCATAAAAAACCTTACAACTGTAAAATCCCATAAACCCCTAAAAACAACTAAAAACTCTAAAACCCTTAAAACCCAAAAAAAATAAAAAAAAATTAATAATGTTAAAAACCCTAAAAACTCAAAAAAAACCCTAAAAATCATTAAAACCCTAAAACCCCCACAAACCCCTAAAACACCTCAAAAATCACTAAAAAACCTAAAACACCCTAAAAACCATAAGTCCAAAAAAATCCCTAGAAATCCTTCAAAACATAAAAAACCATTAAAACCCTAAAAAACCCCTAAAAAGCATAAAATCCCATAAATACATTAAAAACCGAAAAAAGTATACAAATAATAAAAAGAACTAAAAACTCTAAAAACCCTTAAAGCCCCTAAAAACTTTAAAAAACACTAAAACCCTTTAAAAATCCTAAAAACTCAAGAAAACCCTAAAAACCCCAAAAGGCCCTAAAACCCTTGAAAAACCCCAAAACCCCTAAAAACCATGAAAACCCCAAACACCCCTCAAAATCCATAAAAATCCTAAAAAACCCTAAAAACCATGAAAAACCTTTAAAAACCACAAAACCCTTAAAAACCTTAAAAACCATAAAATCCCATAAAACCCTCAAACAACTACGAATTCTAAAAACCCTCAAAACCCATTAAAACGTTAAAGAACTCTAAAAGACCTTTAAAATCCTAAAAGACTCAAAAAAACCCCTAAAACCTAATAAGACCACAAAAAAACCCTAAAACCCCCAAAAAATCCGTAAAATCTCTAAAAATCCATAAAAACCATAAAAAATTTGAAAGGGCCCTAAAAATCCTTGAAAACATAAAAAACCATAAAACCCTGAAAAACCTCTGAAAACCATAAATACCTTAAAAACCCCCAAACCCATAAAATCCCTAAAAACCCACAAAAAACTCTAAAAACCCTTAAAACCCCTAAAAACATTTAAAAAATCTAAATCGACCCTATACATAAAGAAAACCAAAAAACCCAAAAAGACCCTAAAACCCTAAACAGACCAAAAAACCATAAAAATCGAAAGAAATCCATATAAATACCTGGAAACCAAAAAAACCTATAAAACCTTGAAAAACCCATTAAATCCTTAAAAAACCCTAAAAATCAATAAAATCCATAAAACCCCATTAATAACTCTTTAAACCCTTAAAACCCCCAAAAAGTTAAAAAACTCTATAAAACCGTAAAAAAACTAAAAATACCCTAAAACCCCAAAAGATCCTCAAACCCTGTAAAACCCTAAAAACATTAAAAACCACTGAAAACCCCTAAAAACCATCAAAATACCTAAAAATCCTAAAAAATCCCTAAATTCCCTGAAAACATAAAAAACCCTGAAAAACCCTAAAAACCATAAAAACCGCTAAAAACCTTAAAAACCCATAAAAACCCTAAATACCCACTAAAAACCCTATTCTGGTGCTCGTTGGATGGATGGTGTTGTGGTCTATTTTGCTGGTGGTGAATGGTTGTGGTGGTTTGAAATGGTGTTGTTGGTGCTAATGGATGTTTGTTGCGCTGGTTGTTGTTTGGCTGGGAGGTGTTGGATGCTGGTTTTTTGAGTTTGGATGCTGCGAGGTGTTGGATGCTGGGATGCTGGATGATGGTGGTGGCTGCTTTCCCTTGCGTGTTTTCTTTTTTCGTTCTTGACTTTTCTTTTTTTGGGTCTTTTGTCTTGGGTCGTTAAGGGTTTTTTAGTGTGGGTCGATTGACCCCTCCCCTCCCTTGTTTGCTGAGTCTCTTTTTCTTTATAATAAATTGGGGGGGGGGGGGGGTCGGGAATAGCCTGACCCTCGCATCTTCTTTGCCCTAAAAATGTTAAAAACTTTACAAAACATTAAAAAACATAAAAAACATAAAAAAAACCCCCCTAAAAACACAAAAGTACCATAAAACCCTGAAAACCCCTAAAAACCCTAAAACACTTTAAAACCCTAAAAAAATTAAAACCTAAAAAATCCTGAATAATCCCTGAAAACCTTAAAAACCCTAAAATCCATGAAACCACTAAAAACATTAAAAACCCTAAAATCCCATAAAAACCCAAAAAGTCACTAAAAACTCTAAAACTCCTTTAAACCCCCCAAAAACGTTAAAAAACTATAAAAAACCATAAAACCCCTAAAAACTCAAAAAACCCTAAAACCTAAAAAACAAAATAAGAACTCTAAAAACCTTAAAAAACAATGAAAAACCAAAAAAACCTTCAAAATCCCCAAAACCCTTCAAAACACTAAAAACATAAAAATCCTTAAAAATCCCTAAAAATCCCTAAAAACATAAAAAAAAACCCTAAAAACCTAGAAAACCCTAGAAAAACATAAAATATCCTAAAAACCTAGAAAAAAATAAAAACCCAATAAAACATTAAAAACCCTTAAAACCACTTAAAACATTAAAAAACTATAAAAACTTTGAAAACCTTAAAAAACTCAGAAAAAACCCTAAAAACCCAAAAAGACACTAAAACCCATAAAAACCCTAAAACCCCTAAAAAATAATGAAAACCACTAAAACCCCGAAAAATACCTAAAACCCTAAAAACTATAAAAATCTTAAAAATCCCTAAAAATCCCTAAAAACATAAAAAACCTTAAAAACCCTGAAAAACCCATGAAAAAATAAAAACCATAAAACCCATAAAACTCCTAAAAAACACTAAAAGCTCTAAATTCCTGTAAAATCCATAAAAAAATTAAAAACTCTAAAAAAATAAAAAACCCTATAAAAAATAAAAAAACCGTCAAAAGCCAAAACGACCTAAATACCCTGAAAAAACCTAAAATCACTAAAAAAACCCAAAAAACCCCCCAAAACCCTCAAAATATCTAAAAACCCTAAAACCCCTAAAAATCATAAAAATGCTAAAAAACTCTATAAATCCCTGAAAATGTAAAAACCCTAAAAACCCTGAAAACCCCCCGAAAACCATAAAAACCCCCAAAAAATATTAAAAAATCCTAAAAACCCATAAAAACTATATTAAACCGCTAAAACCTCTAAATGCCCATAAACCCCTAAAAAATTTAAAAACTATAAAAAACCTTTAAAACCCTAAAAAATAAAAAAAAAACCTAAAACCCCAAAAAGATGTAAAAGCCCTAAAAATCCCTAAAACCTTTAAAAAACTCGGATAAACCCTAAACCCCTTCAAAATCCCTAAAAACCCTAAAACCCATAAAAATCCTAAAAGGGACCTAAAAATCCTAGAAACATAAAAAAAGACTAAAAACCCACTAAAATCTCTTAAGACCCTTAAAACCCCTGAAAAAGTTAAAAAACTCTAAAACCCATAAAACCCTAAAAACACAAAAAACCCTAAATAACACTAAAAAGCCCTAAAACCCCACAAAATCCATAAGAACCATAAAAACCCAAAAAACCATAAAGATCCTAAAAATTCAATAAAAGTCCATAAAAACGTAAAAACCCTTAAATACCCTAAAAACACCTTAAAAACAAAAAGCCCCTAAAAAACAAAAAACCCCTAAGAACCCATAAAACCCTAAAAACCACTAAAACCTCTAAAAACCTTTTAAACCCTTAAAAATGTTAAAAAATATAAAAAAATTAAAACCTGAAGAAACTCAAAAAACCCTAAAAATCCAAAAAAGACCCTAAATATAATGAAAACCCCTAAAACCAGAAAAAACCCTAAAACCCTAAAAACCCCTTGAAAATAATAAAAAACCCTAAAAACCGTATAACTTTAGAAACCCAAAAAACGATGTAAACTACAAACCATAAAAATGTAAAAAACCCTACAAACCTTGAAAAACCCTTGAAATCCATATAAACCCCAAAAAACTTAAAAACCCCTAGAATCCCATAAAAACCATACTAAATGAACAAAAACTTTAAAAAACCCTTTAAACCCCTAAAATTGTTAAAAAACTCAAAAAACCATTGACAACCCAAAAAAATCAAAAAAAACCTTAAACCCCCCAAAGACCCCAAAAACTTAAAAACCCTGAAAACCCTGAAAACCCCACAAAATACCTAAAAACCCTAAAAACCATAAGAATCCTAAAAAAGCCCTAAAAATCCCTAAAAACGTAAAAAACCCTAAGAACTCTGAAAATTCCCTGAAAACCATAAAAACCCCTAAAAACCTTGAAAATCCATAAAAACCATATATACTACATAAAATTCTAAAAACCCTTACTACCCCTAAAAATATTAAAAAATTCTAAAAACATTAAAAACCCTAAAAATACAAAAAACAACCCAAAATACCCCAAAATACCCTAAAGCCCAAAAAATCCTAAGAACCCTTAAAACACCTAAAAACAGTCAAAATCCCAAAAAACCATAAAAACCCCTAAAAACCATAAAAATAAAAAAAAATCCCTAAAACTCCCTAAAAACGTAAAAACCCCTAAAAACCATACAGACGTCTAAAACACATAAAAACCACTAAGAACCATAAAGTGCTATAAAAAAACTTTAAACCTAAAAAAAAACTCGCAAAACTATAAAACCCCAAAAGTCCCTAAAAATCGTGAAAGACCCTAAAAACCCTAGAAACCCTAAAAACCCCTAAAACCCTCAAAATCCCCCAAATCCCTAAAAACCCTAACAACATAATAAATTTAAAAAAACCATGAAAATGTAAAAAAACCATAAAACCCCTGAAAAATATAACCCCCCTAAAACCCTTAAAAACCCTAAAACCCATAAAAACACTCAAAACCACTAAAAACTCTAAAAACCCTTAAAACCTCTAAAAATGTTTAAAAAACTCTAAAAAACCTTAACAACCATGAAAAGCCCCCAAAAAATACAAAATTCCCAAAAAGACCCTAAAAACCTAGAAAATCCCTAAAACCCTAAAATACCCTGAAAACCCCTAAAACCTCTCAAAAAACATAAAAACCCTAAAAAACATAGAAATCCTAAAAACGCATAAAAATCTAGGAAAATGTAAAAACCCTGAAAACACAGAAAAATCCATGAAAACTATAAAAACACCTAAAAACCATAAAAATATTAAAAACCCATAAAAAACATAACAATCCACTAAAAACTCTACAAACCCTTAAAACCCCTAAAAACGTTAAAAAACCCTAAAACCCCTTAAAAACAAATAAAATTCAAAAAAATCCCTAAAACTCCAAAACTATCGTAAAACCCATAAATAACCCTAAAAACACTAAAAAACCCATGAAAGCCCATAAAAAACCCTCAAAATCTCTAAAACCCTAAAAAATAGTAAAAATCAGAAAAATCCAAAAAAACCCCTAAAAATCCCTAAAAATGTAAAAAACCCTAGAACCTTAAAAACCCCTAAAAACTATAAAACCCCTAAAAACCTTTAAAACCCTAAAAACCCATAAAAACCCTAAAAACCCACTAAAACCTCTAAATACACTTAAAACCCCTAAAATTGTTAAAAAACTCAAAAAAACATTTTAATCACTAAAAACTCAAAAAAAACCCAAAGCACCAAAAAACCCTAAAACTCTGAAAACCCATAAAACCCTAAAAAACCCTTAAACCCTCAAAATCCCTAAAAACACTAAAAAATCCCTAAAAACCATAAAATTCCTAAAAAATCCCTAAAAACCATAAAATTCCTAAAAAATCCATAAAAACCATAAAATTCCTAAAAAAATCCCTAAAAATCCCATAAAATGTAAAAAATCCTAAAAACCCTGAAAACCCCATAAAACCCCAGAAACACTTAAATACCCTAAAAACGGTAACCCCCCCTAAAAACCAATAAAAACTCTAAAAACCGTTTAAACCCCTTAAAACATCAAAAAACGCTAACAAACTAAACACAAAAAAAACTCTAAAAAACCCCTTAAAACCCAAAAGGTCCTGAAAACCCTAGAAGAACCAAAAAACCCAAAAAACCCCTAAAAACACTAAAACCACACAAAATCCCTAAAAACCCTAAACACCATAAAAATCCTGAAAATCCATAAAAATCCTAGCCAATGTAAAAAACCCTAAAAACCCCTTAAAACTGTAAAAACACCTAAAAACCTGAAAAACCCCATAAAACCCTCAAAACCATGAAAATGTTAAAAAAACTATAAAAAACCTTTAAAACCTTAAAAATTGAAAGAAAAACAAAAACAAAAAATACTCTAAGAACCCTGAAATACCCTACAACACATAAAAAACCTAAAAGACCCTAAAACTCACCAAAATCCCTAAAAGCCCTAAAAATCATTAAAAACGTAAAAACCCCTAAAAATCAATGAAAATATAAAAACCCTGAAAAAACCCCTAAAACTCATAAAATCTCTAAAAACCATAAAACCCTAAAAATTGATAAAAACACTAAAACCACTAAAAACTCTAAAAACCCTCAAACTCCCTAAAAATGTTAAAAAACTCTAAAAAACCTTAAAACCCCTAAAAAAATTGAAAAACCCTATAAACCCAAAACGATCCTAAAAACCCTAAAAAATCATACAAAACCCCTAAAACCCCCAAAACCCTCAAAATCCCAAAAAATCAATAAAAATCTCTAAAAACATGAAAAACCCTAAAAACCCTGAAAATCCCAAAACACCGTAAAACCCAGTTAAAACCTTAAAAAACACTAAAAACCAGAAAAAACCTAAAACCACTAAAAATATTAAACCCTTCTAAAATCCTAAATACATTAAAAAACACAAAAAACCCTAAAACCCCCAAAGCCCCTAAATACCCTTAAAATCCCTAAAAACCCCAAGAAACCTTGAAAACCCCTCAAACTCCCCAAAACCCCTAAAATATCCTAAAAACCAAAATAATCCCTAAAATACTTGAAAACTTAAAAAACTATAAAACCCAAAAAAACCCATGAAAACCAGAAAACCTCAAAAAACTGTAAAAACCCATAAAAACCACTAAAACGTCTAAAAACACTAAAGCTCTAAAAAACATTAAAAAGCTCAAAAAATCCTTAAAACCTCTAAAAAACTCAACAAAAACCCCTCAAAACCCAAAATACCCAAAATACCATGAAAAACATTAAAACCCTAAAAAACCCTGAAAACCCCCAAACCCCCTCAAAATCCATAAAAACCCCAAAACCCCTAAAAACCATAGAAATCCTAAAAAAGTCCAAAAAATCCCTGAAAATGTAAAAAACCCTAAAACCCCTTTAAAAACCCCTGAAAACCATAAAACCCCCCAAAACCATAAAAAACCCAAAACAATCCTAAAAACCAACTAAAACTCTAAAACCCCTTAAAACCCCTAAAAATGTTAAAAAATTCTAAAAACCCATAAAATCCCTAAAAATTTCAAAAAACCCTAAAAACTCGAAAAGACATGAAAAACCCTGAAAACCCTAAAAACCATTAAAACCCTGAAAACCCCTCAAAATTCTCAAAATCCCTAAAAACCCTCCAAAACACTAAAAACCATAAAACTTATAAAAAGGCCCAAAAAATCCATGGAAACATAAAAAACCCTAAAAACACTGAAAACCCTATGAAAACCACAAAACCCCTAAAAATCATAAAAACCATTAAACACCATAAAACCCTAAAAACCACAAATAACTCTAAAAACCCTTAAAACTAATAAAAACATTAAAAAACAATAAGAAACTTTAAAATCCCTGAAAAAATAAAAAAACCATAAAACCCCAAAAAACCACAAAACCCCTAAAAACCCTGAAAACCCCCAAACCCCTTCGAAATCAATAAAACCCTAAAAACCCTAAAAATCCTTAAAAATCCCTGAAAACATAAAATACCCCTAAAACCACTAAAACCCCTGAAAACCTTAAAAACCCGTAACAAACCCTCAAAATTCCTAAAAACCCTAAAAACCACAAAAATCCCAAAAAATACTTAAAAATTTGTGAAATGTAAAAAAACCTAAACACCCTAAGAACCATAAAACTCCTAAAAACCTTTTAAAACCTATATAACCCCTAAAACCACAAAAATCTCTAAAATCCCTTTAAACCCCAAAAACGTTGATAAACTATAAAAAACCTTATAAATCCTATAAAACTAAAAAAAACCCTAAAAACAAAAAAAGACCCTAAAAACCCTGAAAAACCCCTAAAATCCCTAAAAACCCAGAAAACCCCTCAAACCCTCAAAAATCCCAAAAAACCCTAAAAAACCATAAAATCCTAAAAAATCCAAAAAAATCCCAAAAAATCCCAGAAAACATAAAAAACTTGAAAACACCTAAAAACCCTTATAACCATAAACACGTCTAAAAACATTAAAAACCCTAAAACCCTTCAAAAACCTAAAAAACCATTAAAAACCCTTAACGCCCCAAAAAACATTAAAAACTCTAAAAAATCTTTAAAACCCTAAAAAACTAAAAGAAAACCCTAAACCCCATCAAAATCCATTAAAACACTAAAAATCCTTATAAACCATAAAATCTTAAAAAGTCCTAAAAATCCATGAAAACGTAAAGAACCCTAATATACCAGAAAAATCCATGATAACCTTAAAAACCACTAAAACCATAAAACCCCATATAAACCCTAAAAACCACAAAAAACTCTTAAAACCCTTAAAACCCCTAAAATGTTAAAAACTCTAAAAAACCTTAAAAAATATAAAAAACTAAAAAAAACACCAAAAAACCTAAAAGGACCCTAAAACCCTAAAAACCCTAAAAAACCCATTAAACCCCTAAAAATGATAAAAACTCAAAAAACCATGAAAACCTAAAAAAACTCAAAAATCCCTAAAATTCCTAAAAGACCCTACAAATGATGGAAACCCATAAAACCCCTAAAAATCATGACAACCATAAAAACCCTCAAAATCCCTAAAAACCTAAAAACCGTAAAAAAACTAAAAAATCCCTAAAAATGTAAAAATACCAAAAAAAAACCCCCTTAAAACCAAAAAACCCAAAAAACCTTTAAAAACCCAAAAAAACCCATAAAAACAAAAAAAAACCACTAAAAACTATAAAAACCCTTAAAACCCCTAAAAATATTAAAAAACAACAAAAATCATTTGAATACCTAAAAAACTAAAAAACCCTAAAACCCCTAAAAATCTATAAAAACCCTAAAACCCAAAAAAATCCTAAAAAATCCCCAAGAATCCCTAAAAACGTAAAATACCCTAAAATCCCTAGAGAACCCCCTTAAAACCATAAAAACCCTAAAAACCCTAAAAACTCGAAAAACCCATAAAAACCCAAAAAATAATAAAAAATATAAGAACCCCCCAAACCCCAAAAACGTTAAAAAACTCTAAAAAACATTAAAACCCCTAAAAAATAAAAATCCCTAAAAACGTAAAAAACTCTAAAAACCCTGAAAAGACCCTTAAAACCATAAAACCCCTAAAAACCATAAAAACCCAAAAACCCAAAAAACCCTTAAAAACTACTAAAAAATCTAAAAACACTTAAAATCCCTCAAATGATAAAAAACTATAAAAACCTAGCAAACTCAAAAAACCCCCTAAAAACCCAAAAAGACCTTAAATACCCTAAAAACTCATAAAAACCCTACAAACTTTAAGACCCTCAAAATCCGTAAATACCCTAAAAAACCCAAAAAACCAAAAAAATCCTAACAATTCCCTAACTAATACCTGAAAACGTAAAAACTCTAAAAACCAAGAAAAACCCATAAAACCATAAAACCCCCCAAAACCCTTAAAAACCCTAACCCCCCCCCAAAAAAAACCTTTAAAAACTCTAAAAAACCCTAAAACACCCATTTTTTTAAAAAAAAACTCTAAAACCCATTAAAAACTCAAAAAACCCTAAAAACCCCAAAAGACCCTAAAAACTCTGAAAACCCAATAAACTCTAAAAACCCTAAAAACCAAAAAACCGCTAAAAAACCTAAAAACCATAAAAATCCTAAAAAATCCATGGAAATGTAAAAATCCCAAAATAACACTTAAAACCCCCTAAAAACAAAAAAAACCCCTAAGACCCCTAAAAAACCACCAAAAACTCGAAAAACCTTTAAAACCCCTAAAAATGTTAAAAAACTCTAAAAACATTTAAAACCTTAAAAAACTCAAAAAAACCCTAAAAACCCAAAATGACCCTAAAACACTAAAAAACCCTAAAAACCATAAAAACCCGAAAAAACACTAAAACCCTCAAAATCCCTAAAATCCCTAAAAACCCTAAAAACCATAAAAATCCTAAAAAACACAAAAAAAAACTAGAAACGTAAAAAACCCCAAAAAACTCCTGAAAAACATAAAAAACCCTAGAAAGTTAAAAAACTCTGAAAACCCATAAAAATCCAAAAACCTCTAAATATCTAAAACCTTTAAAAGTCCTAAAAATTTTATAAAACTCTAAGAACCTTAAAAACCCTAAAAATTCAAAAAAAAACCTAAAAACCAGAAAAGACCATAAAACTCCATAAAAAAACCATAAAACCCTTAAAAATTTCTAAAAAACTCTAAAAACCCTCAAAATCCCAAAGAACCCTAAAAATCATAAAAATCCTAAAAAATCCATAAAAATCTCTAAAAACGTCCAAAAGCTTAAAAACCTTGAAAACCCCCATAAAACCATAAAAACCACTAAAAACTTAAAAACCCATAAAAACATCAAACCATCAAAAGCTCTAAAAACACTTAAAACCCCTAAAAACATTAAAAAGCTTTAAAAAACAAAAAAATCAAAAAAAAAGAACCCTAAAAATCCAAAAAAGACCCTAAAACCCCTGAAAACCCCTAAAACTATGAAATACCCTGAAAAAACCCTAACCCCACCGCAAAATCCCTAAAAACCCTAAAAAACTAAAAAACCCATAAAAATCCTAAATCCCTAAAAAACCCTGAAATCCATAAAACCCCAAAAATATTAAAAAACCCTAAACCCCATTAAACACTAAAAACCACTAAAAACTCTCAAAATCCTTAAACCCCTAAAAACGATAACAAACACTAAAAAACATTAAAACCCCTAAAAGAATCAAAAAACCCTAAAACCAAAAAGACCCTAAATCCCCTCAAAACCACTAAAAACCCAAAAACTATAAAAATCCTGAAAAAGCCCTAAAAATCCTAGAAAACATAAAAAAACCTAAAAATATTGAAAAATACCTGAACACCATAAAAACCCCTAACACCTTAAAAACCATAAATCCCCATAAAAACCCTAAAACCCCACTAAACACTCTAAAAACCCTTAAAACCGTAAAATTGTTAAAAAACTATAAAACCCCTAAAAACTCGAAAAGAAACTATAAAACCTCAAAAGACCCTAAAATCACCTAAAACCCCTAAAATCCCCAAAAATACATCAAAATACCTAAAACCCCTAAAAACCATAAAAAACCAAAAAAGCCTTAAAAACATGATAAGATAAAAAACCCTAAAAACCCTAAAAACACTTAAAAACCATAAAACCTCTAAAAACATTTAAAAACCATAAAAATCAATAAAAACCCAAAAGAACCACCAAAAACTCTAAAAATCCTTAAACCCCTTAAAAGGTTATAAAACTCTAAAAAACCTTTAAAACCCTAAAAACTCAAAAAAACTAAAAACACAAATAGACCCTAAAAACCATGAAAACCCCTAAACCCCTGAAAACCAAGAAAACCCTTAAAACCCCTCAAAATCCCAAAACCCTGAAAAATAACTAAAAAAATAAAACTCCCAAAAAACATAAAAAACACATAAAACCCCTAAAAACACTAAAATATCATTGGGAAGGAAAATAAGCCTATAGGGGTCAATGTTGACCCACGAAGGAGGAAGCTGAGGAAGGACTATTCTTCTTTTCCAAGGATTGTGTCCACAAGAGACTCCTACAAGGCTAAGGAAAATGCCTCTAGAAGGGGAGGAAGGGCTGTCAAAATGCAGCGCAATATGGATCAACAACAACTTAGGGAATATCTCTCTAACTTTCTCAATCAATATGAATCATCTGAATGGGAGTCGGTGGATTCAGATTCCTCCTATGGGTATGGTGATGATGGGGGTCCATATGGAGATGATGCGGCTTACAGATATAATGCAGAGGGTGTCCCTTATGGCACTACTGTTTATGAATTCGGTGGCGATGTTGACTGATTTGCTTTTCTCTTGGGTCTTTCCTTTTCGTTCTTTTTTGGTTTTGGGGTTGTTAAGGGTTTTTGGGTGTGGGTTGATTAACCCCTCCCCTCCCTTGTCTAATGTGTCTTTTCTTTTTTTCTAATAAATTTGGGGGGGGGTCGGGAATAGCCTGACCCTCACACCTCTTCTGCCCTAAAAACACTTAAAACTCTAAAAACCCATTAAACCCCTAAAACATAAAAAAAAACTTTAAAAATCCTAAAAAACCCTAAAACCCAAAAAAGACCTAATAGCCCTAAAAACACCAAAAACCCTGAAAACCCCTAAAACCCCTCAAAATCCCTAAAAAACATAAAAACCCCTAAAATGCATAAAAATCCCAAAAACTCTAAAAACCCTGAAAAACCACCGAAAACAAAAAAATCACTAAAAACATTAAAAAACATAAAAAACCATAAAACCACAAAAAACCACTAAAAACTCTAAAAACGATTAAATCCCTAGAAATCTTAAAAAATACTCTATAAAACATTAAAAGCCTTAAAAAACCCAAAAAACCCCTAAAATCTCCCCAAAAAATAGAAACCCTAAAAACCCGAAAAACCATAAAAAAACCCAAAAAAGACCTAAAAATCCCTGAAAACATAAAAACCCTAAAACCCTGAAAACCCCCTGAAAGCAAGAAAATTCCTAAGAAAACAAAAAAACCCTAAAAAATATAAATATGATAACAAACCTTAAAAATCACAAAAAACCATGAAAAGGTAAAATAACCCTTAAAAACCATAATATCCCCTAAAAACATTAAAAACCCCTAAAAACTAAAAAAAATCCAAAAAACGAAAAAATCTAAAAACACTTAAAACCCATAAAAACTTTTAAAAACTCTCAAACCCCTTAAAAACCTGAAAAAAAACCCAAAAACCCAAAAAATTCACTAAATAACCTGAAAACCTTAAAAAACATTGAAAACCCCTAAAACCCCTTAAAATCACTAAAACACTAAAAACCATAAAACTCCTCAAAATCCCTAAAAATCCTTGAAAACGTAAAAAACCCGAAAAATCCTGGAAAACCCCTGAAAACCATAAAAACCCTAAAAACTTTAAAAACCTAAAAACCCATAAATCCCTAAAAACCCACTAAAATCTCTAAAAACCATTAAAACCCATATATACATTAAAAAACTCTAAAAAACCTTTAAACCCCTAAAAACTCTAAAAAACCCTAAAACCCCCAAAAGACCTAAAAAACCCTAAAAAAACCTAAAAACCTCGAAAAATACTAAAAACCCTCGAAATCCAGAAAAACCCTAAACATCCTAAGAACCCTAAAAACATTAAAAACCGTAAAATAACCTAAATATCTGTGAAAAAACCCTGAAAAACCCTTGACAACCATACAAACCTATAAAACCCTAAAAATTGAGAAAAACCCTAAAAACTACTAAAAACTTCCATCAAAACCCCTAAAAACATTAAAAACTCTAAAAACATTTAAAACCCAAAAAAACTCTGAAAAAACCCAAAAACCTAAAAAGACATAAATCCCGTGAAAAATACTAAAAACCCTAAAAAACCCTGAAAAATCTTTAAGACCCTTAAAATCCTTAAAACCCCTAGAAAACCCCAAAAACATAAAAATCCTAAAAAAACTATAAAAATCCCTACAAACATAAAAAACCCTAAAAACCCCTAAAAACCATAAAACCCCTAAAAACCTTAAAAACCCAAAAAACCTTAAAAACCATAAAGACTCCAAAAAACCAAAAAACCCCAAAAACCGAAAATAACCCTGAAAACCCATAAAAACCCTAAAAACCCTAAAAACCACTAAAACCCCTCAAAATATCTAAAAACCCTAAAAATCCTAAAAATTCCCAATAAATACTTGAAAACGTAAAAAACCCTAAAAACACTAAACCCCCCCTAAAAACTACAAAACCCCTAAAAACATTTAAATCCAATAAAAACACATCAAAACACTAAAACCCACAAAAAACTCTAAAAAACATTAAACCCCTAATATGTTAAAAACTCTAAAAACCTTAAAATCCTAAAAAGCTCAAAATAAAACCCTAAAAACCCCAAAAGGCCATAAGAACCCTAAATCTCGAAAAACAATAAAAACCCATTAAAACTCTAAAAATTGTTAAAAACCTTAAAAAACCCAAAAAACCCAAAAAACCACTAAAAACTCTAAAAACTCTTAAAAACCATAAAATTTTAAAAATGTAAAAAAACATTAAAAATACCTAAAAACTCAAAAAGAACCCTAAAAACCCTCAAAATCCCTAAAATCCCTAAAAACCAAAAAAAACTTTAAAATCCTTAAAAATCCCTAAAAACGTAAAAAACCCTAAAAACCATGGAAAACCCCTGAAACCATCAAAACCCTAAAACATTAAAAAACCCTAAAAACTAATAAAAACCCCCAAACCCCATAAAAAACTGTAAAAAACCTTAAAACCTCAAAAAACGTTTAAAAATGGTAAAAACCTTAAAAACCCTAAAAACTCAAGAAAACCCAAAAACGCAAAAGACTCTAAAAAACCTAAAAAACTCTAAAAACACTAAAAAATTGTTAGAACCCTCAAAATCTCTAAGAAACCTTAAAAACACTAAAAGCATAAAAATCCTAAAAAAGCACAAAAATCATTAAAAACATAAAAACAAAAAATAAAAGCTTAAAAAATGCCTGAAAACGATAAAAACCCATAAAACCCTAACATTACTAAAAACTCTAAAAGCCCGTAATACCCCTAAAACATTAAAAAACTCTAAAAATAAATAAAACTCAAAAAAACCCAAAAAGATCATAAAAACCCTGAAAAACACTAAAAACCTTAAAAAATATTTAAATCCTTCAAAATCCCTAAAAACCTAAAAAAACACTAAAAATCACAAAAATCCTAAAAAGCCAAAAAAATCCTAAAAATGAAAAAACACATAAAACCCCTAAAAACATCTGAAAACACATAAAACTCTTAAAAACCTTAAAACCCCTAAAATCCCATAACACGTCTAGAAAAAAAAACTATAAAAACCCTTAAAAACCCTAAAAAAATTAAAAAACTCTAAAAAAATTAAAAATCTAAAAAGCTCAAAAAAAATGCTAAAAAAAACCTAAAAACCCTAAAAACCCTAAAAAACCCCAAAAACACAAAAAAAAACCCTAGAAACACTAAAAATCCTAAAAAGCACTAAAAAAACCTCAAAATGTAAAAACCCTTAAACCCTAAAACCCCTCTAATATCCATAAAACACCTTAATACCTTAAAAACTCTAAAAACCCATAAAACTTAAAAACCCACTAAAAACTCTAAAACCCTTTAAACCCCAAAAAAACTTTAAAAACTCGAAAAAACCTGAAAATCCTAAAAAACTAAAAGAAACCTTTAAAACACAAAATAGACCCTAAAAACCCTAAAAACCCCCAAAACCATAAAAACCTCGAACAACCCTTATAAATCCTAAAATTCCATAAAAACCCTAAAAACCTTAAAAACCATAAAAATCCTAAAAAATCCCTAAAAAGCCAGAAGACATAAAAACCCTAAAAACCCCTTGCAAACCATAAAAGCCCCTAAAACCCTTAAAACAAAAAACCTTTAAAAACCTAAAAACTAATAAAAATTATAAAGACCCTTTAAACCCCCCAAAACCAATTAAAATGTTAAAAAAGATCCAAAAACCTTAAAACACCTAAAAAACTAAAAAACTAAAAACCCATAAATGACCTTAAAAACCGTAAAAAAACCCTCAAAATTCCCAAAAACCCAAAAACCCTTAAAAATAATAAAAAACCTAAAAAATATCAAAAAAACATGAAAATGTAAAAAACCCAAAAATCCCAAAAAACCCTTCAAAACCACAATAACCCCAAAAAAACTTATAAAACCCTAAAACCCAATAAAACCCAAAAAACTACTAAAATCTCTAAAAACCCATCAATCCCCTAAAAATGTTAAAAAACTATTAAAAAACCTTAAAAATCCTAAAAACTCCAAAAAAAACCCTAAAAACCATAAAAATCCTAAAAAATCTATAGAAGTCCCTGAAAACGTAAAAAACCCAAAAAACCTTGAAAACCCCCTGAAAACCATAAAATCCCAAAAACCCATAAAAACTCTAAAAACCACTAAAAATTCAAAAAACCCTCAAAATCCTTAAAAATCTAAAATAACTATAAAAACCTTAGAAACCCTAAGAAACTCAAAAAAACCCTAGATACCCAAAAAGACCCTAGAAACCCTGAAAATTCTTAAAACCCTAAGAACCCAAAAAACCATTAAAATCCTAAAAAAACCCTAAAAATCTATGGAAGCGTAAAAACCCCTAGAAACCCTAAAAAACACATGAAAACCATAAAACCCCTAAAACCTTAAAATACCCTAAAAATCCACAAAACCCCTAATACCCACTAAAAACTCTAAAAACACTTAAAAACACTAAAAACTTTAAAAACTCTAAAAAATCTTAAAAACCCTAAAAACACAAAAAACCATAAAACCCTAAAAAATCTAAATGCCCCAAACCCCCTAAAAACCCCTAAACCCCACAAAATTCCTAAAAACCCTAAAACCATAAAAATCCTATAAATACCTAAAAATCCCTGAAAACATAAAAAACCCCAAAAACCCAGAAAATCAAGAAAAAACAATAAAAACCCTTAAAAAACCTTAAAAAACCTAAAAACCCATAAAAAAAACTACCAATAAAAAATATACAAACCCTTAAAATCCCCAAAAAAGTTAAAAAACTCTAAAAAACCTTAAAGACCTTAAAAACTAAAAAAACCCTAAAACCCCTTAAAAACCACAAAACCCTCAAAATCCCCCAACCCCCCAAAACCCTAAAAGCCATTAAAATCCAACAAAATCCATAAAAATCCCTAAAAAGGTAAAAAATAGTAAAAGCCCTAAAAACCCCTGAAAACCATAAAACCGCTAAAAACCTTAGAACACCATAAAAACCACTAAAAACTCTAAAACCCTTAAAACTCTAAAAACTAAAAAAATCCAAAAACCCAAAAAAGACCCCCAAAACACTGAAAAACCATAAAAATCCTAAAAAATCCCTAAAAATCCCGGAAAACTTAAAAACCCATATAAAAACACCGAAAATCATAAAAACCTCTAAAAATTAAAAACCCCCTAAAACCTCATGGAAACCAAAAACCCCACTAAAAAGTCTAAAAACCCATAAAAATGTCAAAAATCTCTAAAAACCTTTAAACCCCTAAAAAATCAAAACCCCCCTAAAATTCCAAAAGACCATAAAAACCCCAGAAAACCCAAAAAACCAAAAAATTCCCTGAAAACCCTCAAAATCCCTCAAAAATACAAAAAAACCATATAACCATAAAAATACTAAAATAACCAGAAAAATCCATGAAAACTTAAAAACTCATAAAATCCCTGAAAACCCCCTCAGACCCATAAAAACCCCTAAAAACCTATAAAACCCTAAACCCAAAAAAAACCCTAAAAACTACTAAAATCTCTAAAAACCCTTAAAAACCCAAAAAATGTTAAAAAAATCTAAAAAACCATAAAACCCCTAAAAACTCAACAAAACCTAAAAACCAAAAATGTCCCTAAAAACCCTAAAATCCCTATAACCCTAAAACCCCTAAATACCATATAAATCCTAAAAAACTCTAAAAATCCATGAAAACGTTGAAAACCTTTAAAACCTGAAAACCCCCTGAAAACCATAAAACCCCCTAAAAACCTTAAAAAACCATAAACACCCATAAAAACCCTAAAAACCTTTAAAACTATAAAACTTTTTAAACCCCTAAAAATGTTAAAAAACACAAAAAAACCTTTAAAACCCTAAAACACTGAAAAAAACCCTACATCCCCAAAAGACCCTAAAAACCTTAAAAAGCCCTAAACCCCTAAAAATCCCTGAAAACCCGAAAAACCTTAAAAATCCCTGAAAACCTCCAAAAACCATCAAAATCCATAAAAAACCCTAAAATACCCTAAGAACCATGAAAATCCTAAAAAATCCCTAAAAATTACTAAAAGCCATAAAACACCTAAAAAACCTAAAAACCCTAAAAACCCCATAAAAACCCTCAAAACGCACTAAAAATTATAAAAACCATAAAAACCTCTTAAAACGTTAAAAAACTATAAAAAACCTTAAAACCCTAAAAAATTAAAAAAAACTGAAAAATCAAAAAAGACCCTAAAAACCCTGAAAAACCAAAAAAACTCTAAATTACCAAAAAACAATAAATATCTTAAAAAATCCCAAAATATCCATGAAAATATTAAAAAACCTAAAAATCCTAAAAACAAAAAAAACCCTAGAAAACCTGAAAAAGTTCTGAAAACCATAAAACCCCTTCAAAAGCCACAAAATATTAAAAAACCTACTAAAAACTTTAAAAATATTTTAAACCCCAAAAAATGTTAAAAAAATATAAGAAACATTAAAAATCCTAAAAAAAATAAAAAAACCCCTAAAAACCCAAAGGTCACTAAAAAACCTAAAACCCTAAAAAAGCTAAAAACCCTCAAAATTTCTAAAAACCCTATAAACCCTAACACAATAAAATCCTAAAAATAAAATCCTAAAAATCCCTAAAAAAAGTGAAAACATAAAAAACCCTAAAAACCCTGAAAAACCCCTAAAAACCATAAAAACACCTAAAACATTAAAAAACCCATAAAAACCCTAAAATCCACTAAAAACTCTACAAAAACCAAAAAAACCCTAGAAATCATACAAATCCTTAAAATCGTAAAAATCCCTGAAAACGTAAAAAACCTTAAAAACCCTGAAAACCCCCCTAAAAACCATATAAACCACTAAAACCATAAAAATTCCTAAAAACCCATAAAAGCCTAAAAAACCACTTATATTTTTAAAAACCCTTAAAACCTCTAAAAACAATAAAAAACTCTAAAAAACTTTAAAAACACTATAAAACTCAAAAAACCCTAGGAAACCCAAAAAGACTTTAAAAACCATGAAAACCCCTAAAACCCCTAAAAACCACTAAAACACCCTAAAACACCTAAAAATCACTAACCCCCCCCCCCCAAATCCATAAAAATCCTTAAAAATCCCTAAAAACATAAAAAAATCCTAAAAACCATAAAAAACCTATGAAAACCATTGAAAACCCTAAAAACATTTGAAACCCCTAAAACCCTACAAACCACTAAAAATTCTAGAAACCCTTAAAACCACAAAAAATGTTAAAAAAACTCTTAAAAACGTTAAAACCTCCAAAAAATTCCAAAAAACCCTAAAAACAAAAAAAAACCATAAACCCCTAAAAACCTAAAAAACAAAAAAACCTTGAAAACCCATCAAAATCATTGAAAACCCTAAAACCATAAAAATTATAAAAAATCCCTAAAATCCCTAAAAATGTAAAAAACACTAAAAACCTTAAAAAACCCTAAAAACCTTTAAAACCCTAAAAACCATAAAAAACCATATAAAGCCACTAAAACTCTAAAAACCATTAAAACCCCAAAAAATGTTTAAAAAACTCTAAAAACCTTAAAAACCATAAAAAATTGAAAAAAAAACTAGAAAGCCCAAAAGACCTTAATAACCTTGAAAGCCCTTAAAACCCTACAAATACTGAAAATCCTAAAAACCTTCAAAATCCCTATAACCATACATTGCCCTAAAAACCAAAAAACAATCATTAAAAAACCCTAAAAATTCCCTAAAAATGTAAAAAACCCTAAAAACCACTGAAAATCATACAAACCCCAAAAAACCTTAATAAAGCCAAAAAACCCTAGAAACCACTAAAAACTCTAAAATCCCTTCAAATCCTAAGAAACTTTAAAAAACTATAAAAACGTTTAAAAACCTAAAAAAATAAAAAGAAAACCCTAAAAACCAAAAAAACCATAAAACCCTAAAAACCAATGAAAAATCCTAAAAACCATCAAAATCTATAAAACCCTAAATACGCCATAAAACCCCCCAAATCCTACAAAATTACTAAAAAACCGTGAATACATAAAAATCCCTAAAAATCCTAAAAACCCCTAAAACCCTAAAACCCCCTAAAATTCCCTAAAAATCCAAAAAATCCCTAAAAACCCCTCAAAACCCTAAAAATCTTCAAAATACATAAAAACCCTACAAAACCCATTAAACCATAAAAATCATAAAAATTCCCTAAAAATCCCGGAAAACTTAAAAAAGAACCTAAAAAGCCTCAGGAACCCCTCAAATCCATAGACCGCTAAAAACCTTGAAAAATAATAAAAGCCCATAAAATCACTAAAAACCACTAAAAAATCTAAAAATACTTAAATTCTCTAAACGCGTTAAAAAACTCAAAATCCTTAAAACCCATAAAAAACTCAAAAACACTCAAAAAAACCCTAAAAACCATAAAAGACACTAAAAGCCCTAAAAAGCCCTAAAAAGTGTAAAAATCCTAAAAATACATAAAACCCCTTAAAATCTTTAAAAATCCTAAAAAAACTAAAAACAATAAAAATCCTAAAAATCTCTGAAAACATAAAATCTCTAAAAATCCTAAAAACCCCTTGAAATCCATAAAAACACCTAAAATCCTTAAAACCCACAAAAAATCCATTAAAACCATAAAACTTCTAAAACCTCTAAAACCCTTAAAACCCTAAAAAATGTTAAAAAACTATGAAAACCTTTAAAAACCCTAAAACCCCCTAAAAACCAAAAAAAGAAACTAAAAAACCCCAAATAATCATTGAAAAGGAAAAAAACCCTAAAAAACCTAAAAAGCCTGAAAAAAAAATATAACCCATAAAAACCCTAAAACCACTAAAAACTCTAAAAATCCTTTAAACCCATAAAACTTTTAAAAACTCAAAAAACTATAAAACCCTAAAAAACTAAAAAAACCCTGAAATGGAAAAAAAATGCTAAAAACCCTAAAAGATTTTAAATACCCTAAAACCCTAAAACCCTCAAAATCATAAAAATCCTAAAAAATCCCTAAAATTCCGTGAAAATGTAAAAAACCCTAAAAACCCTTAAAACCATAAAAACTCTAAAAACCCATTAAAACACTAAAAACAACTAAAAACTCTAAAAATATTTAAACCCCTAAGAAAAACCTAAAACTCCAAAAACAACCTGAAAATTTTGAAAAACATTAAAACCCTAAAAAACCCTGAAAACCCTAAAACCCACAAAATCCCTAAAAACCATAAAAAACCCCAAAAAACATAAAAATCCTAAAATCCCTAAAAATCCCTTAAAATTTAAAAACCCTAAAATCCATTAAAATAATAAAAAACCCTAAAAACCTTCAAAATCCGTAAAAGCCCAAAAATCCTTTAAAACCCCTAAAACCCCTCAAAATCCATAAAATCCCTAAAACCCACTAAAAACCATAAAAATCCTAAAAATCCCTGAAACTTAAAAAGCGCTAAAACCCCCTAAAAACCATAAAAACCACTTGAAACTATAAAAACACCAAAACCCTAGAAAAACCCTAAATAAACACTAAAAACTCTTAAACCCCTTAAAATCCATAAAATCTTTAAAAACTATAAGAAACCTATAAAACCCCAAAAAAACAAAAAAAACCCCAAAAAACACTAAAAGACCCTAAAAACCCCTAAAACCACTAAAAGCCTGAAAAACCATAAAACCCATAAAATCCCTAAACACCCTAAAAACCATAAAAATCCTAGAAATCTCTAAGAATCCATGAAACCATAAAAAACTATAAAAACCTTGAAAACCCCAGAAAACCATAAAACCCCTAAAAACCTTAAAAATCCTAAAAACCCAAAAAAAACCCTGAAAACACACTAAAAACTCTAAAAACCCTTAAAACCCCTAAAAACCCATTAAAATCCTAAAAACCCACTAAAAACTCTAAAAACCCTTTAAACCCCTAAAACATAAAAAAACTCTAAAAACTAATAAAACTCTAAAAAACAAAAAAAACCCAAAAACACTAAAGGATCCTAAAGACCCTGAAAACCTCTAAACCCTCTAAAACCTAAAAAAAGCACAAAAAAACTCTAAAACCCCTAAAAACTTTTAAAAAACTCTAAAAACCCTTAAAACTAAAAAAACCTAAAACCCCAAAAGATCGTAAAAACCCTAAAAACCCCTAAAAACAATAAAAAGACCCGAAAACCCCTGAAAATCCACAAAATCCCTAAAAACTCTAAAAACACAAAAAATCCATGAAAATCCTAAAAATTCCTGGAAAATATTTGAAAACGTAAAAACCCTAAAAACCGAAAAAACCTAAAAACACCAAAACACTAAAAACTGTAAAAACCTATGAAACCCTAAACCACTAAAAACTCAACAATCCCTTAAAACCGCTAAAATTTTAAGAGCTTTAAAAAACCCTAAAAAATCTAAAACACCATAAAAATCATAAAAAAATCCCTAAAAATCTATAAAAATGTAAAAAATCCTAAAAACCATGAAAAACATCAAGATACCTTAAAACCCCCTCAAAACATTAAAATACCCATACAACCCATAAAACCCACTAAAAATCTAAAAAACCTCTAAACCCCAAAAAATATTAAAAAACTCTAAAAAACCTTTAAACCCCTAAAAACTCAAAGACCTCCCATCAAACCCCCAAAAAACCATAAAAACTTGAACACCCTTCGAAACCTAAAAGATGCTGAAAAACCCTAAAACCCCTCAAAATCCCTAAAAATCATAAAAATACTACAAAATCCCTAAAAATCTCTGAAAACGTAAAAAACTCTAAAGCCCCATAAAAACCCCTGAAAACCATAAAACCCCCTAAAAACCTTAAAAATCATAAAAACCCGTAAAACCCCAACACCCACTAAAAACTCTAAAAATCGTTAAAACCCCTAAAAATGTTTAGAAACTCTAAAAAACCTAAAAACACTAAAAACTCAAAAAAACTCAAAAAACCCAAGAGACCCGAAAAACCATAAAAACCCTGAAAACACCTAAAACCCCTCAAAATCCCTAAAAAGCATCAAAATCCTAAAAATCCCTAAAAATTCATGAAAATGTAAAAAACCCTAAAACCCTAAAAAACCACTGAAAACCATGAAACCCCTAAAAACTAAAAAAACCCTAAAACCCCAATGCACTTAAAAACTCTGAAAATTTCCTAAAACCCTCGAAATCCCTAAAAACTATAAAAACCCAAAAAAACCCTAAAAATCTACGAATACGTAAAAAACCCTAAAAATCCTAAAACCCCCCTGAAAACTATAAAATCCCGAAAAATCTTAAAAACCCTAAAAGTCCATAAAAAAATAAAAACCCCTGAAAAACCGTAAAAACACACAAAATCCGAAAAACCCCAAAAACCCATAAAAATTCCTAAAAATACCAAAGAACGTAAAAAACCCTAGAAACCATAAAAACCCCTGGTAACCATAAAAACCAATAAAAACCTTAAAAACCCAAAACACTCATAAAAACCCTAAAATCCACAAAAAACTCTAAAAACACATCAAACCTTAAAAACGTCAAAATTAAAAAAAACAATAAAACCACAAAAAAACTAAAAAAATCCCCAAAAACCGAAAAAACCGAAAAAACCTAGAAAACGCCAAATAAACCCTAAAAAACTCAAATACCCTAAACCCCTAAAAACTATAAAAATCCTAAAAAATCCATAAAATCCCAAAAAATGTAAAAAATACTAAAAACCCTAAAAACCCTATAAAAACCACAAAACCCCTAAAAACCTTAAAATCCATAAAAATCCATAAAATCCCTAAAACCCCACAAAATACTCTAAAACAACTTAAAACCCTTAAAAATGTTAAAAAACTCTAAAACTTTTAAAATTATAAAAAATTAAAAAACCCTAAAACCCCCAAAATACCCTAAAAATAATGAAAATCCTTAAAAACAATAAAAAACCTTAAAAACACTGAAAACCCTCAAAATATTTAAAATCCCTAAAAAACACAGAAAACATAAAAATCCCAAAACATCCGTGAAAATGTAAAAAACCGTAAAAACCCTGGAAACCCCTTGAAAACCATAACAACCCCAAAAACCTAAAAACCCTAAAAACACATAAGAACCCAAAAAACCCAATAAAACTATAAAAACATATAAAACCCATAAAAAGGATAGAAACTCAAAAAAACCAAAAAAACCCCTAAAAACTCAAAAAAGCACTAAAAATGCCAAAAGACCCTAAAAATCCCTAAAACCCCAAAACCCCTAAATAAACCCCAAAATCCTTAAAAACCCATAAAAATCCTAAAAAGTCCCTAAAAATCCATGAAAACATAAAAATCCCTAAAATCCCTGAAAACCCCTAAAAACCATAAAACCACTAAAACCGTAAAAACCCTATAAACCCACAAAAACCCTAAAAACCAATAAAAACTCTAAAATACATTAAAAGCCCTAAAAATGTTAAAAAGACTAAAAACCCTTAAGCCCCTAAAAACTCAAACAAAGCCCTAAAATCCAAAAAGACCCTGAAAACCCTAAAAACCCATAAAAATACTAAAAACCCTGAAAACCCTTAAAAACCCTCAAAATCCCCAAAAACCCTAAAACCAATAAAAATTCTAAAAAAGTCTTAAAAATCCCTCAAAATGTAAAAAACCCTAAAAACCCTAATAAACACCTGAAATCCAAAAAAACCCCCAAAAAATCTAAAACCACTTAAAACTCTGCAAACCCTTAAAACCTCTAAAGTTTTTTTAAAACTCTAAAAGACCTTATAAACCCTAGAAAACATAAAAAAAACTAAAACCCCCAAAAGACCCTTAAAACCCTAAAACCCTTAGAAGCCTTAAAAACCCTTAAAATGCCTCAAAATCCCTAAAAACCATAAAAACTCCCAAAACCAATAAAAATACCAATAAAGCCCTAAAAATCACTTCAAACATAAAAAACCATAAAAATCCTGAAAACCCTCTGAAAATCATAAAAAACCCTAAAACCATTTAAAACCGTAAAAGTCCATCAGAACCCTAATACCCCACTAAAAACTTTGAAACCCATTTAAACCTTAAAAAACGTTAAAAACACTAAAAACCATAAAACCCTAAAAAATCAAAAAACAAAAACAAAAAACCCCCAAAAGGCAATAAAACCCCCAAAACCCCACAAAATCTTAAAACCCTAAAAAACTCTAAAAACCCCTCAAAATCCCTAAAACCCCTAAGAAAGCCTAAAATCCATAAAAATCCTAAAAAATTCCTAAAAATTCATGAAAATGTAAAAAACCCTGAAAACCCCCTAAAACCCATAAAACCCCTAGAAACCCATAAACACCCTAAAAACCACTAAAAACTATAAAAACACTTTAAACCCCTTAAAACATTAAAAAACCACAAATACATTAAAATCCCTAAAAACTCAAAAAAAACCCTAAAAACCAAAAAGACCCTAAAAACCCTAAAAAAACCTGAAAACCCATAAAACCCTTCAAAATCCCTAGAAACCCTAAAAACCCTAAACCCATAAAAGTCCTAAAAAATCCCTAAAAATCACTAAAAACATAAAAAACCTTCTAAAAATTAAAAATCCCTGAAAACCATAAAAACCCTAAAAACCCAAAAAGAAGCTAAAAACCCAGAAAAAAACTAAAAACCCAAAAAATCCCTCAAAACCCCTAAAAACTATAAAAACCCTTAAAGGCCCAAAAAACATTAAATAAATAAAAAAGAACATTAAACCCCTAAAAAACTAAAAAAACCTAAAAAACAAAAAAGACCCTAAAAACCAAAAAAACCAAAAAACTATAAAAATCTTTGAAAAACCCTACAAACCATCAAAATCCCTAAAAACCCTAAAAGCTTAAAATTCCTAACAAATCCCTAAAAATCCCTAAAAATATAAAAACCCAAAATATAGAAAAATCCATGAAATCAATAAAAACTTTAAAAACTATAAAACCCATAAATCCCTAAAACACACTAAAAATTATAAAAATACTTAAAAACATGAAAACATTAAAAAACTATAAAAAATATTTAAATCTCAAAAAACTCTAAAAAAATCCTAAAACACAAAAATACCCTAGATACCCAAAAAACCCAAAACACCCTAAAAAATCTAAAAATTCTTCAAAATCCCTTAAAACCCTTAAAACCCAAAAAACTGTAAAAATCCTAAAAAATCCTTGAAAACGTAAAAATCCCTGAAAGCAATAAAAACCCCTAAAAACCTTATAAACCCAATAAAACCACTAAAAACCACTAAAAATCTATAAACCCTTTAAACCCCTAAAAACCATAGAAAACATTAAAAACCTTAAAAATCGTAAAAAAACTCAAAAAACCAAAAAAACCATGAAAAACCTTGAAAAACCCTGAAAACCAAAAAACCCTCAAAATCCTAAAAAATGCAAAAAAAAACCCTAAAAACCATAAAAATCATTAAAAAGCGCTAAAATTACTTGAAAAACAAAAAACCCTAAAAACCCTGGAAACCCCCTAAAATCCCTAAAAGCCCCTAAAACCATCAAAAACCCTAAAATCCAAAAAATCCTAAAACCCCCAAAAAATTCTAAAATCCCTCAAACCCCATAAAAATGTTAAAAACTCTAAAAACCTTTAAAACCCTAAAAAACTAAAAAACCTAAAAAGTCCATAAAACCCAAAAAAACCCTAAAAACATTTAAAACCCTCATAATCTTTAAAAACACTAAAGCCCATAAAAATCCTAAAAACCCCTTAAAAATCTCTAAAAATGTAAAAAACACTGAAATCACTGAAAACCATCAAAAACCCTAAAACCACAAGAAAACCTTAAAAACCCAGAAAAACCCTAAACACTAAAAAAAATCTAAAAACCCTTAAAACACCTAAAATGTTAAAAAACACTAAAAACCTAAAAACCCCGGAAAAACATAAAAACCCAAAAATCCCAAAAATACCCTAGAATATCAAAAAACACTAAAAACTCTGAAGGCCCCTAAAACCCATCAAAATCCCTAAAGACCCTAAAAACCCTAAAATCCTAAAAATCCCTAAAAATCCCAGAAAATGTAAAAACCTTAAAAAACTCCAAAAAACTAGGAAACCCCTAAAAACCATAAAAAATATAAAACCCCATCAAACCCTAAAACCCCACTAAAAACAATTTAAATCCCAAAAATGATAAAAACATTAAAAACTCTAAAAAAAACATAGCAACCCTAAAAAACTCAAAAAACCCCTAAATACCCAAAAGAACCCTAATAAACTAAAAAACCCTAAATCCCCTAAAAAACCCTGAAAACCACTAAAAATCCCTAAAAAATCTAAAAACTCTAAAAACCATAAAAAACCTAAAAAAGCTAAAAAACCCCTAAAAACTATAAAACCCTTAAAGAGCATAAAAAACCATAAAACCCATAAAAATCCTAATAACTACCTAGTAACTCTAAAAACCCTCAAACCCCCAAAAAACGTTAAAAACTCTAAAAAGCCAAAAACGCTAAAAAAACCCTATAAAACTAAACGACCCTAAAAACCCTAAAAACCCTTAAAAACTCTAAAACCCCATAAAAATCCTAAAAAACACTAAAAAACCTTAAAACCCCAAAAAAGTTAAAAAAAAGCTCAAAAAAGCCTAAAACCCTTATAAACTAAAAAAACCCCCTTAAAAGCCCAAAAAGACTCTAAAAACCCTGAAAACTCTAAAAACCCTCAAAATCCCAAAAAAACCTAAAAACAATAAAAATCCTTAAAAATCCCTTAAAATTCCTGAAAATGTAAAAAACTCGAAAAACCCTGAAAACCCCTAAAAATCATAAAATCCCTAAAAACCTTAAAAAACCCAAGAAAAATAGAAAATCACAAAAACCACTGAAATCTATAAAACACTTAAAACCCCTAAAACATAAAAAAATATAAAAAACTCAAAAAAAAAACCTTCAAACCCCTAAAAAATCACAATAAAACCCTAAACTCCAAAAAGTCCCTAAAAATAATAAAAACACCTAAAAACCTTAAAGAACCCAAAAACCCCTCAAAATCCCTAAAAACCCAAAAAACAATAAAATCCTAAAAACACCCAAAACATCCCTGAAAACATGAAAAACATTAAAAACCTTAGAAACCCCTAAAAAATAAAACCCCCTCGAAATATTAAAATCCCTAAACACCCATAAAAACCACAAACCACTAAAAACTCTAAAAAACCCTTAAAACCCTAAAAATGTTAAAAATAATAAAAAAACCTTATTACCCTAAACAACATAAAAAACCCTGAAAACCTAAAAAGACCCTAAAACCCTGAAAAACCCTAAAAAATGCTGAAAACCCTAAAAACCCCGAAAAACCATAAAAAGTCTAAAAACAATAGAAATCCTAAAAATCCCTAAAAATCACTAAAAACGTAAAAAACTCTAAAATTCTAAACCCCCACCCCCTGAAAACCCTAAAACCCTTAAAAACCTTAAAACCCCTAAAACCCCTAGAAACCCTAATAACCCGCTAAAATTTCTAAAAACACACAAAACCCCTAAAAATGTTAAAACATTAAAAACTATAAAAAACCTTAACAACTCGAAAAAACTCAAAAAACCCCAAAAATCCAAACAGACCCTAAATACCCTAAAAATCCCAAGAACCCCTAAAAAACATTGAAAACCCATAAAAACTTTAAAAATCCTTAAAAACCCTAAAACCCCAAAAAATAGTAAATATCACTAAAAATCCCTAAGAATGTAAATAACTCTATAAACCTTGAAAACCATAAAAACCCTAGAAACCTTAAAAAACTCTTAAAATGAATAAATCCCTTAAAACCACTAAAAATACAAAAAACCCTTTAAACAGTTAAAAACATTAAAAATTGATAAAGACCATAAAAACCTAAAAAAAACTCAAAAAAAACCTAAAAACCCTAAAAATCCATAAAAACCCTAAAAACTAGAAAAACCCACAAAATCCCTAAAAACTCTAAGAAACATAAAAATCTTATAAAATCCCTAAAAATCCCTGACAACATAACAAACCCTAAAGGCCCCTGAAAACCATAAAACACTCAAAAATGTTAAAACCCCTAAAAACCTATAAAAACCCTAAAAACCACTAAAATCTCTAAAAACCCTTAAAACCTCTAAAAATGTTATAAACTCTAAAAAACTTTTAAACACCTAAAAACTCAAAAAATACCCTAAAACCCCAAAAGACCCTAAAAACCAGGAAAACCGAAAAAACCAAAAAACCCTGAAAATCCCTTAAAACCCACAAAATCCATAAAAATCATAAAAACCCTAAAAACCCAAAAAATCCAAAAAACCCCTAAAAATCATTGAAAATTTTAAAAACCGTAAAAACCTTGAAAACCCCCTGAAACCATAAAACCCCTAAAAACATTAAAAACCCATAACAACCCTAAAAACTCACTAAAAACTCTAAAAACCATTTAAACACCTAAAAACGTTAAAAAGGTCTAAAAAACTCTAAATCCCTTAAAAACCTAAAAACTCAAAAAAACCCCTAAAAACCCGAAAAACCATAAAAACCATAAAAACCCGAAAAAATATCAAAATCCAAAAAACCCTAAAAACCATAAATATCCTAAAAAATTTCTAAAAATCCATGAAAAATTAATACACACTAAAAACCAAGAATAATTCAAGAAAACTATAAAACCCCTAAAAAACTAAAAACCCCTAAAACACCATAAAACCCTAAAAACCATTAAAAATTCTAAAAACCCTTAAAACCCCTAAGAAAGTTAAAAACAAAAAAAACCTCTAAAAAAACTCAAAACCCATAAAAAAGTAAAAAACCCCTAAAAATCCAAAAAGACCCTAAAAACCTTGGAAAATCCTAAAGACCTTGGAAAACTCTAAAAACAGATAAATCTCTAAAAATAATGAAAACCCCTATAAACGTTAAAAACTCTTAAAACCCTTAAAATCCCTAAAAAACTCAAAAAAACCCCAAAAATACAAAAAAGACCCTAAAAACCTTTAAAACCCCTACAAACACTAAAAACCGTGAAAACCCTAAAAACCCAAAAAAATCCCTAAAATCCCTAAAATCCCTAAAAACCATAAAAACTATAAAAATTCTAAAAAATTCATAAATATCCCTGAAGACATAAAATAACCGAAAAACCCTAAAAAATCATAAAATACCCTAAAAACTTTAAAAACCCTAAAAACCCTATAAAAACCATAAAAACCACAAAAAACTCTAAAAAACCTTAAAACCTCTAAAAACTTTAAAAACCCTAAAATAGATTAAAACCCTAAAAAACCCAAACGACCCTAAAAACTATAAAAACATTGAAAAATCCAAAATACCTTTAAAATCCTTAAAAACCATAAAAAGCCTTAAAAAGCCCTAAAAATCCCTAAAAACAAAAACATTATAAAAACCATGAAAAGCCCCTTAAAACCATAAAACTCCTAAAAACCTAAAAACCCCTAAAAATCCATAAAACCCCTAAAAACCACTAAAAAATCTTAAAACCCTTTAAACCCCTAAAAATGTTAAAACCCCTTAAAAACCCTAAAAACTCAAAAACCCCCTAAAAACTCTCAAATACCCTAAAAAGCTTGAAAAACCTTTAAATCCCTAAAATGACCAGAAAATCAATAAAACCCTCGAAATCCCAAAAAACCCTAAAATGCATTAAAATCATAAAAATCCCAAAAAACCTTGAAAACTTAAAAAATACTAAAAACCATGAAAAAATCCTAAAAACCATAGAACCCCCTAAAAACTGATAAAAACCCTAAAACCCACTAAAAACTCTAAAAACACTTTAAACCCTTAAAAACATTGAAAAACTCTAGAAAACCTTAAAAACCCTAAAAAACTAAAAAAAAACCTAAAGGCCCAAAAAAAACCATAAAACTTAGAAAAAACCTAAAAACTTATGCAAACCCCTAAAAACCCTAAAAACCTTAAAAACCATAAAAATCATAAAAAACCTAGAATCCTTGAAAATATAAAATACTCTTAAATTACTAAAAAACCAAAAATGACCATTCCCCTAAAAACCATAAAAACCATAAAACCCTAAAAAACTAAAAACTAAAAACCCTTAAAACCCCTAAAAATGTTAAAAACTTTAAAAACACTTAAAACAATAAAAATTTCAAAAAACCCTAAAACTCCAAAAAATAATAAAAACTCAAAAAATCCTAAAACCCCTAAAAACCCTAAAAATCCCTCAAAACCCTAAAACCCCTAAATACCATAGAAATATTAAAAATCCTGAAAAACATAAAAATTCCAAAACCCCAGAAATCCCCCTGAAAACGATAAAAACTGCTAAGAGCATTTATAAATCATAAAAACTAATAAAATCCACCAAAAACCCTAAAGGCCATTTAAAACCCAAAAATGTTAAAAAACTCTAAAAACCATTAATACCTTAAAAAACTCAAACCCCCCCAAACCCTAAAGACTATAAAAACCTAAAAACCATAAAATCCATAAAAAACCCTAAAAAACCTTAAAAACCTCAAAATCCAAAAAAACCCTGAAAATTTTAAAAACCATAAAAATAAAAAAACTACTAAAATCCAGGAAGATGTAAAATACACTAAAAACCATGAAAACCCCTGAAATTCCTAAAAACCCATATAAACCCCTAAAAACCTTAAAAACCCATAAAATATAATAAAAACAATAAAACCCCACTATAATTCTAAAAACCATTAAAAACCCAAAAATGATAAAAAAAACATTTAAAAACCTTAAAAACCCAAAAAGTAAAAAAGTTCTTTAAAAACCCCAAAAGATCCTAAAAACCCTTAAAAACCCCTAAAATCCACAAAATCCCTAAAAACCCTAAAACCCATTAAAATCCAAAAAAATCCCTAAAAATTTAAAAAACCTTAAAACCCTAGAAAACCTCTGAAAACCATAACACCCCTTAAAACCTTAAAAAATCCTAAAACCCCATAGAAACATTAAAACCCACTAAAAACTCTAAAAATCATTAAAACCTCTAAAAATGTTAAAACACTCAAAACCTTAAAAATCTAAAAAACATAAAAAAGCGCTAAAAACCCATAAATACCATAATAACCCTAAAAACCCTCAAAATTTCTAAAAACCCTAAAAAACCCAAAAAAACAAAAAAATTCCTAAAAATCACTAATACCCTAGAAATGTAAAAAACCCTAAAACCCTGAAAAACCCGTGAAAACCATAAACCCCCTAAAAACATAAAAACACATAAAAACACATAAAATCCGTAAAAACTAATAAAAACTCTAAAAAACCTTAAAATCTCTATATATTTTTGAAAAAACCTAAAAACCCTAAAAAATCATGAAACCCCATAAACCACCTCAAAATACCTAAAATCCTTAAAAACCATAAAATCTGAAAATATCCCTTAAAATCCTTGAAAATTTAAAAATTCCTATTAAAATTGAAAATTCCCCTGAAACCATAAAACTCAAAAAAACCTTAAAAAACCATAAAAACCCTAAAAACCAATAAAATCCTAAAAACCACTAAAAACCCTTAAAACCCTTAAAACTCCTCAAAATGATAAAAAATATAAAAAACCATAAAAACCCAAAAAACCAAATAAAAAAACCATTTAAACCATAAAACCCTAAAACCTTGAAAAACCCAAAAAACCCTCAATATCCCTAAAAATCCTAAAAAGCATAAAAAACGTAAAAAATCCCTAAAAATCCAAAAAAAACATAAAAACACCTAAAAACCATGAAAACCCCCTGAAAACCATAAAAACCCCTATAAAAACCATAAAAACCACTAAAAATCAAAAAACCCTCAAACGTTAAAAACTTTAAAAACCATTAAAACACTAAAAAACTCAAAAAAACTCTAAAAACCCAGCCCTGCAAAAAAAACCCCTAAAAGCACAAAAGACCCTAAAAACCATAAAATCCCTAGAATACCCTTAAAACCACAAAAACCCTCAGAAACACTAAATGTCCTAAAAAAACCTAAAAAATCCTAAAAAAAATCCTTAAAAAGCCCTAATAATCCCTAAAAATGAAAGACTTAAAAATGCTAAAAAACACCTAAAATCTATAAAAACTCCTAAAAACTATAATAACCCTAAGAACCCATAAAAACCAAAAAACACATAAAAATGTTAAAAAAATCGAAAACCTTAAAAAACATAAAAACTAAAAAAAATTCTAAACCACCAAAAGACCCTAAAAACCCTGAAAACCCCTAAAAACCCTAAAACCCTAAAAAAATCTAAAACCCGTCAAAATCCCTAAATACCCTAACAACCCAAAAAACCCCTAAAAACCCGAAAACCCCAAAAAAATCTAAAAACCGTCAAAATCCCTAAAAACCCTAAAAACCATGAAAACCCCCCAGGAAATAAAAAAAACCCTAAAAACCTTTAAAAACCATAAAACCCCTAAAAACCCTAAAAAACCCACTAAAAACATAAAAAACCCTTAAAACCCCTAAAAATGTTGAAAAACACTATAAAACATTAAAAATCCTAAAAACAAAAAATCCTAAAACCCCAAAACACCATAAAAACCCTGAAAAAACCCTAAAAGTCCGGGAAAACCCTAAAAACCGTCAAAATCCCAGGAAACCATAAAAACCCCTAAAAATCATAAAAAACCTAAAAATTCCCTAAAATCCTTAAAAACGTAAAAAACCCCAAAAACCCTGAAATCCCCCTAAAAAATTAAAAACCCTTAAAACCCCTAAAAATCCTAAACACCCATAAAAACCATAAAACCACTAAAAACTCAAAAAACCAATAAAACCCATAAAAAGTTCAAATACTCAAAGAACCTAAAAACCCCTTAAAACTCAAAAAAACCCTAAAAACCCAAAAAGGCCCAAAAAACCTTGAAACCCCCTAAAACCATGAAAACCCCTAAAAACCTCAAAATCCTATAAACCCTTGAAAACTCTAAAACCCTTAAAAATCATAATTTTAATCCCTAAAAATATACAAAACACCAAAACCCTGAAAACCTCTTGAAATCTATAAAAACCCTAAAAACATTAAAAAACACAAAACTCTATTAAACTATAAACCCCACTAAAAATAGTAAAAACCCTTAAAACCCCTAAATATGTTAAAAAACTATAAAAAACATTAAAACCCCTAAAAATCCTTAAAAACTCAAAAAGACCCTAAAACCCCAGAAAAACCCTCAAAATCCCTAAAATTACTTAAAACCCCTAAAACCATAAAAATCTTAAAAAATATCTAAAATTCACTGAAAACCTAAAAAAACCTAAAACCTTTAAAACCCCCTAAAAACTATAAAAACCGATAAAAACCTGAAAAAACCATAAAACCCATAAAAAACCTAAAAACCCGCTAAAAACTCTAAAATTTCATTAAACCCCTAAAAACGTTAAAAAACTCTTAAAAATCTTAAAAACCATAAAAGCTCAAAAAAATATTAAACCCCTAAAAGACCCTAAAAACCCTAAAAGCCTGAAAAATGCCTCAAAATCCCAAAAAACCCAAAAAACCATGAAAACCATAAAAACCAAAAAAATCCAAAAAAAGCTTTAAAAATGTCTGAAAACAAAAAAAACTGTAAAAACCCTTAAAAACCCCAGAAACCCATAAAACCCCTTAAAACGATAAAAAACTCTAAAAACCTTAAAAACCCAAAAAACTCAAAAAACCCTAGAAACCTAAAAAACCATAAACCCCAAAAAATCTGAAAAACACTCAAAATCAATAAAAACCCTAAAACCAATAGAAACCCTAAAAATCCCTAAAATCCTAAAAAAAACTAAAACATTGAAAACCCCTTCAAAACCATCAAAACACCTAAAAACCTTAAAAACATTAAAACCCCATAAAAACACTAAAAACCACAAAAAACACTAAAAACCTGTAAAACTAGTAAAACCTATAAAACATTAAAAAACTCTAAAAACTTTAAAACCCTCAAAAACTCAAAAAAACACAAAAAAAAACCCTAAAAGACCCTAAAACCCCCCCAAACCCCTAAAATTCCTTAAAACCCCTAAAAACCCTAAAAAATTCTTAAAACCCAAAAAAATCATAAAAACACTAAAAACGTCCTAAAAATCCCTGTAAATGTAAAAAATCCTAAAAACCCTAAAAAACCCATGGAAACCATAAAACCCTAAACAACCTTAAAAACCTTTAAAACCTTAAAAACTGTAAAAACCCTAAAAACTCTAAAAACGCTTAAAACCTTTAAAACCCAAAAAACTCAAAAAACCCAAAAAACCCAAAAAAACCCCTAAAACCCCTCAAAACTCCCAAAACCCCTAAAAACCATGGAAACCCCTAAAACCCCGAAAAATTTCTAGAAACCCTAAAAACAAAAAAAAACATAAAAATCCCTTAAAATCCCAGAAAATGTAAAAAATCCTAAAAACCCTGAAAACCCCTAAAAACTATAAAAATCCCTAAAACCCATAAAAACACTAAAACCACTAAAAAATCTAAAAACCTTAAAAACCCTACAAAACACACAAAAAAAACATAAAACCTCCAAAAGACTCTGAAAACCCTAAAAGAATCCTAAAACCCCCAAAAACACCTCAAAATCCATAAAACCCTAAGAAAACTAAAAACCATAAAAATCCAAAAAAAAGATGTAAAAATCCATGGAAACATAATAAAACCCAAACAACCCTGAAAAATACCTAAAAACTATAAAAATCGTTGAAAACCATAAAACCCCTACAAACCATTAAAAACTCTAAAAACTCATAAAACCCTAAAATTCGACAAAAAACTCAAAAAACCCATACCTTGCCCACCATTACATGAATACTCAATTAATCACATAGATGATTGAATCATCCATACCATTTCTAAGACAAACATAAAATAAATTCAAAGGAATCGAGACATGTGAAATCAGCGGAAAAACAACGCCCGATTAACAAAAAAACATGAAGATAACTGGATTTCATTCGATTTTGATACGAAAACTAAAGAACAAGAAAAAAACAAAGGAAGATAAACAATTTTAATGATTTGAAGATCCGGCGGTGGAGGATCAACTAAGAAAATGATCATTGAACATCTCCATCGCGACTGTGTGCGGTGAAAAATCTATCAATGTCAGGCACTACCCCTTTCTTATCACCCTTTTGGACTCGCCTTGAACCTCCACAAACCTTGATAACTACTTGCAGGCTAGCTAATCACATCACACCATCGAGTCACAAACTGACATTTTTTTGGGTCGATTTATTACAGGGTGGAGGATGTGCGCATTCCCTAGTGTGGCGAAGAAGATGAAGCAGAGGAATACGTAACCCGATCAACCCACAGGGCGATATCCAAACAAAGAACTGAATAATTTTTTTTGTCGTAACCCAGTCAACCTGCGGGTTGGGATCATAAAAAAATACCGAACAATTTTTTTCCTTAACCCGATCAACCCGACCCAACCCAACCCGATTTGAGACGGGTTGGGTCGGGTCGGGTCTGAATACAAAAACATCTCTGACCCGACCCCACCCGACCCGACCTATTTTGCTTGGGTCGGGTCCAAAATAGCCCTCAACCCGACCCAACCCAACACATGGACACCCTTACCAAAAACCCATAAAACCCCTAAAAATGTTAAAAAATGTTAAAAACTCTCAAAATCCTTAAAAACCTAAAAAACACAACCCCCCCCCCCCCAAAAGAAACTCCCCAAAATACCCTAAAAACCATGAAAACCCCCCAAAAAGACCCTAAAAACCTTGAAAACTCCTATAAATCCTAGAAAACCCTAAAAAACCTCAAATTCACTAAAAACCATAAAAACTATAAAAATCCTAAAAAACCCTTAAAATCCCTGAAAACAAATAAAATCCAAAACTTCCTGAAAACATCCTGAAAACTATAAAACACATAAAACCCTTAAAAACCACTAAAAACTTTAAAAACCTATAAAACCCCAAAAAACTTAAAAAAGCTAAAAATATTAACAGCCCTAAAAAACTCAAAAAGACCCTAAAACCCAAAAGATCCTATAAACCCTAAAAACGCTAAAAGACCTTGGAAAAACCCAGAAAACCTTCAGAATCCCTAAAAAAAGTAAAACCCCCCAAAATCTAAAAAATCCAGCAAATGCACTAAAAATCCCTAAAAACGAAAATAACATTAAAAACCCTAAGAAATCTCTTAAAACCATAAACCCTCAAACCCATAAAAACACAAAAAAACCACTAAAAACTTCAAAATAATTAAAACACCTTAAAATGTTAAAAAACTTTAAAAACCGTACAAACCCTAAAAACTCAAAAAAACTATAAAAACCCAAAACGACCCTAAAAATCCGGAAAAAAACTAAAAATCATAAAAGCCCTCAAAACACTAAAAACTCTAGAAATCACTAAAAACCCTAAAAACCCTAAAAACCCTAAAAACCATAAAAATCCAAAAATCCCTAAAAATGTAAAAAACCAAAAAAAAACCTTGAAAACCCTTAAAAACCATAAAAACACCTAAAAACCTCGAAAAAACCTAAAAACCCATAAAAAATTTAAAACACACTAATGACTCTAAAAATCCTTAAAATGCCTAAAAATGTTTACAAAATCTAAAAACCTTAGAACCCCTAAAAAACTCAAAAAACCCAAAAAACCCTTAAAACCCTTAAAACCAAGAAAACCCATAAAAACATGAAAAATCCTAAAACCCTCAAAATTCCTAAAAAACCTAAAAAACCGAAAAAAAACCCCTAAAAACCATAAAAATCTATAAAATGTCCTAAAATTCCCTAAAAATAGGAAAAAAACCCTAAAACCCCTTAAGTACCCTTGAAAACCATACAAACCCCCAAAAAACATTAAAAACCTTCAAAACCTAAAAAAACCTTAAAACCACTAAAAACTCTAAAAACCCTTAAAACCCCTAAAAACGTTAAAAAGAGTTGAAAACTCTAAAAACATTAAAATCCATAAAAAACTCAAAAAAACCCTAAAAACCCAGAAATACCCTAAAAACCCTGAAATACCCTAAAAACCCTAAAACCCTAAAAAACCTACAAAATCCCTAAAGATCCTTGAAAATGTAAGAAACCCTAAAAACCTTGAAAAACCCCTAAAAACTATAAAAACCCTAAAATACTTAAAAACCCATAAAACCATTAAAAACTCTAAAAACCCTTAAAACCCCTAAAAGTTTAAAAATCACTAAAAAATAATACAAAACCGAAATAACTCAAAAAACCCGAAAACCCAAAAAAGACCCTAAAACACTGAAAACCCCCCTAAAACCCCTAAACCACAATAAAATCCAGGAAATCCCTAAAAATACTAAAAATACATAAAATCATAAAACAACCCAAAAAACCCTAAAAATGTAATAAACCCTAAAATACCAAAAAAACCCCTTGAAAACATAAAAAACCCATAAAAACCTTAAAAACATTAAAAATCCATAAAACCCTAGAAAATGCTTAAAACTCTTAAAACCCTTAAAACTCCTAAAAACGTTAAAAACATTAAAAAACTCTAAAAACCATAAAAAATGAAAAAAAAAACTCAAAGAAACCTTAAAAACCACAAAACCCCCTGAAAAACCATAAAACCCCACAAAATCCCTTAAAATACTAAAATTGCCTAACAACCATAAAAATCCTAAAAAATGCCTAAAAATCCCTGAAAACATAAAAAACCATAAAAACCCTAAAAATCCACTGAAAACCATAAAACCCCATAAAACCCTTAAAATCACTAAAAACCCATAAAACTCTAAACACCACTAAAAACACTAAAAACCCTTCAAACCCCTACAAATGTTTAAAAACTCTAAAAAACCTTAAAAACCCTAAAAAAAACTCAAAAAAAAACCTAACCCAAAAATGACCCTAAAAACCTTGATATCCCCAAAAACAGTGAAAAACCCTAAAAACCATCAAAATAACTAAAAACTCAAAAAACCCTAAAAAATCATTAAAAAAATCATAAAAAAATTCTAAAAATCATGGAAAATATAAAAAAACCTAAAAACCCAGAAAAACAACTGGAAACTAAAAAAACCCCTGAAACCATAAATACCCCTAAAAATCCATAAAACTGAAAAAACAACAAAAAACTCTAAAAACCCTTAAAACTTGAAAAATGTTAAAAACTCTAAAAACCTTAAAAACAAAAAAGATACTAAAAACATTGAAAAACCCCTACAAACCATAAAAAACCTTAAAAAAATAAAATCCATCAAAATCCATAGAAACCCTAAAGATCCCTAAAATCCAAAAAATCCCAAAAAATCCCTAAAAACGTAAAAACCCTGAAAACCCTAAAAAACATCTGAAAACCATAAAACCCCTAAAAAACATTAAAATAACTTAAAAGGCCAAAAAAACCCTAAACAACTAAAACCCCCAAAAACACTTAAAACCCATAAAAATTTTAAAAAACTCCAAAAAACCTTAAAAACCATAAAAAAACTCAAAAAAAACCCTAAAAAACAAAAAAGACCCCAAAAACCCGAGAAAACAAAAAAAATGGTAAAAACCCTGAAAACCCCTAAAAATCCTCAAAATCCCTAAAATCCCTAAAATCCCTCAAAATCCCTAAAATCTCTAAAAACCCCAAAAACCATAAAAATCTCAAAAAAGCTATAAAAATCCTTGAAAACATAAAAACCCAAAAAACCCTGAAAACCCCTGAAAACCATAATAACCCCTAAAACCCTTAAAAATCCCTCAAACCCCATAAAAACCAAAAAAACTACTAAAAACACTAAAAAACCTTAAACCCCAAAATGTTAAATGACTGTAAAATTTCAAAAAATGTTAAAAAACTAAAAAAAAAATAAAAATACAAAAGGCCTCTAAAACCCTCAAAATCTCTAAAAACCCCAAAAACTACAAAAACCCAAAAAAACCAAAAAAACCCTGAAAACATAAAAAACAAAGAAAAAACCCTTGAAAACCATAAAAACATTAAAATACCCTAAAACCCCATAAAACCCCTAAAACCGACTAAAAACTATAAGACCCTTGCCATGCAAAATGCTAAAATCCTAAAAAAACAATAAAAATGCTAAAAACCTATAAAAACAATAAAAATGCTAAAATCCCAAAAGTCCATAAAAACCCTAAATTCCCAAAAGACCATAAAAACCTTGAAAACCCCTAAAAACCCTCAAAATCCCTAAAAACCTAAAAAACACTAAAAACCGTAAAATTCCTACAAAATCCTCAGACATCCCCGAAAACCTAACAAACCCTTAAAACCTTGAAAACCATAAAAACCCATAAAAACATTAAATAATCATAAAAACCCACAAAACCCACTAAAAACCCCAAAAACCCTTTAAACCCCTAAAAGGTTAAAATACTCTAAAAACCCCTAAATCCATAGAAAACTCAAAATAAAAAAAAAAATCCAAAAAACCCCTAAAAACCAAGAAAAACCTAAAAATATTTAAAAACCCTTAAAACATATAAAACCCCAAAAAACCACTAAAAACTCTAAAAAACCTTAAAATCCCCATAATTGTTAAAAAACTAAAAAAACCCTAAAAATCTATAAAAATCCATAAAAACCCGAAAAACCTCTAAAAACTCTAAAAAACCTTAAAATCCCCATAAATTTTAAAAAACTCAAAAAAACCTTAAAACCCAAAAAAACTAGACAAACTGTAAAATCCCAAAAGAACCTAAAAACACTAAAACCCCTCAAAATCCCTAAAACCCCTAAAAACCATAAAAATCCAAAAGTCCCTAAAAATCCATAAAAACGTAAAAACCCTCCAAAAACCTTTAAAATCCCCTAAAAACCATAAAACCCCTAAAAACATAAAAACCCAAAAAAACACAAGAAAACCCTAAAATACCACTAAAAACTCTAAAACCCTTAAAACCCTAAAAAGGTTAAAAACTCTAAAAAACATTAAAACCCCAAAAAAAACAAAAGACCCTAAAATCCCTAAAAAAAACCTCAAAACCATAAAAAACCCTAAAAACCCTAACCCCCCCTAAAACTCTCACAATACCTAAAATCCAAAAACCCTCAAAACCATAAAAATCCTAAAAATCCCTAAAATTCTTTGAAAACCTAAAAATTCCCTAAAATCCCAAAAAAACCCTAAAACTCACAAAACCCCTAAATGACATAAAAACCCTAAAACCCATAAAACACATGAAAACCCACTAAAAACCCTTAATACCCCTAAAAAATTATAAAAATTTAACAATCTCGAAAACCCTTAAAAGACCTAAAAACACAAAAAACCCTAAATGATCCTAAAAACCATTAAAAACCATACACCCACTCAAAATACCTAAAATCCTTAAAAACCATAAAAACCATAAAATCCTAAAAAACCCCTAAAGATCCCTAAAAATGTAAAAAACCTTAAAAACCATAAAAACCATGAAAACCCACTAAAAACCCTTAAAACCACTAAAAACATTAAAAAACACAAAAGATCCTTTAAAATAGTTAAAAACACAAAAAAATCCTAAAAACAAAAAAAGACCCTAAAACCCCTTAAAAACTCTAAAACCACTAAATACCCCTCAAAACCCTAAAACCCCTCAAAATTCCCAAAACCCTTAAAAACCCTAAAACCCATAAAAATTCAAAAAATCCTTAAAATCCAAGAAAATGTAAAAAACCTCATAAAACCATAAAACCCACTAAAAATAGTAAACCCCTAAAAACTCAAAAAAAAACCCAAAAAACCCCAAAAGACCCTAAAAACCTTGAAAATATGGAAAACCTACAAACCCTAAAACCTAGAAAGCCCATGAAAGCCCCTAAAAATCAGTAAAAATCCTAGAAAACCCTAAAAAATATAAAAATGCTAAAAATCCCTAAAATCCATGAAAACATAGAAAACGCTAACAACCTTGCAAACCCCCTAAAAACCATAAAAACCAATAAAAATGTTAAAAACCACTAAAAACCCATAAGGAGCCTAAAAACCCACTAAAAACTTTAAAAACCCTTAAAACGCCTAAAAAAGTTTAAAAACTCTAAAAAACCTTAAAACCCCTAAAAACTCAAAAAAACCCTAAAACCCATAAAACTCTAAATGCAATAAAATTCCTAAAAAATCCCTAAAAATCTATGAAAACATAAAAACACCTAAAAATATTGAAAAATCTCTGAAGACCATAAAACCCATAAAAACTTTTAAAACCCCATAAAATACGTAAAAATCCACTAAAACTCTAAAAAATCTAAAACCCCCTAAAAATGTTAAAAATCTCTTAAAAACCTGAAAACCCCTAAAATGCTCAAAAAAACCCTAAAAACCCAAAAAGGCCATAAAATCCCTAAAACCCCCTAAAACCCCTAAAAACTCTAAAAACCCTAAAAACCCTGAAAACCAAAAACCCTTACAAGACCCTAAAACCCAAAAATCTCAAAAAACTTTAAAAACCATGAAAACCCCTAAAACACATCAAAATCCCTAAACACCCAAAAACCCATAGAAATCCTAAAAATCCCTGAAAACGTAAAAAACCATTACAACCATGAAAACCCCTTAAAAACCATAAAAATGAAAAAAATCCATAAAAACCCATAAAACCCCAAAAAACCCAAAAACCCACAAAAAACACTAAAAACTCTTTAAACCCTTAAAAATGTTAAAAAATTTAAAAAACCTCAAAACCATAAAAACTCAAAAAACAAACCGTAAAAACCCAACAAATCCCAAAAGTCCCTAAAAACCAGTAAAAACCCTAAAGACCCTAAGATACCATAAAAACCCTCAAAATCCTTAAAAACCCTAAAAAAATAAAAAACCCAAGAAATGCGTGAAAACATAAAAAACCCTAAAGACCCTGAAAACCCCATGAAAAATATAAAAAACCCAAAAAATCTTTAAACACCTAAAACCCATAAGGGCCTTAAAACCCATTAAAAACTCTAAAAACCCTTAAAACTCATAAAAACATAAAAAAAACTTTAAAAACTCTAAAAACCATTAAAAATGCTAAAAACTCAAAAAAAACCTGATAAACCCAAAAGATCCTAAAAACACTGAAAAACCCTAAAAACCCTAAAAATCCCAAAAAAACGTAAAAATCCCTAAAATACCTAAAAACGTAAAACCCCTAATAACCCTAAAAACTCCCTGAAAACCATAAACACCCCTAAAAACCATAAAACCCCTAATACCCACAAAAACCCTAAAAACCAAACCAAACTATAAAAACCCTAAAAACCCTTAAAAACATTAGAAAACACTAAACAGGATTAAAAAACCAAAAAAACATTTAAAAAGCCTTAAAAAAACATTTAAAAAACCTTAAAAAACAAAAAAACCCCCAAAACACTAAAAAACACTGAAAACCCTAAAAACATTAAAAACCCGCAAAACCCCTTAAAACCCAAAAATCCATAAAGATCCATAAGAATCCCTAAAAATTAAATAAAAAATAAAACTCCTGAAAAAACCCTGAAAACAAAAAAAAACCTTAAAAACAAAAAAAAACCCAAAAAAACCCTAAAAACAACTAAAATTATAAAAACCCTAAAAACCCCTAAAATGTTAAAAAACTCTTAAAATATTTAAGACCCTTAAAAAATCAAAAAAAAACCAAAAAAAAAACAAAAGAACCTAAAAGAACCAAAAACCCAAAAAAACCTTGAAACCTCCTAAAAATCCACAAAATCCTTAAAAACTATAAAAACCAGAAAATCATAAAAATCCCTAAAAATCCTGAAAATGTAAAAAACCCTAAAAACCCATTGAAAACAACAAAACTCCTATAATCCTTAAAAAACCCCTAAAAACCCATAAAACCCTAAACCACTAAAAACATTAAAAACCCAAAAAACTCGTAAAAACGTTACAAAACTCTGAAAAACATTAAAAACCCTAAAAACACAAAAAAAACCATAAAAACCCAAAAGACATTAAACCCCTAGAAAACTCCCAAAAACCCTAAAAACCATAAAAACATAAAAATCCCAAAAAACTCTAAAAAAACCTAAGAACCATAAAAATCCTAAAATATAGTAAAAATCCCTAAAAAAGTAAAAAACACTAAAAACCCTGAAAAACACTTGAATGAAAAAAAACCCTAAAAACGTTAAAAAACCCTAAAAACACATAAAACCCCTAAAAACCCACAAAAAACTCCAAAGACCCTTAAAACCCCTAAAAATCTTAAAAACTAAAAAAATGATTTAAAACCCTAAAAACTAAAAAAAAACCCTAACCCCCCCCCCCCCCGCCCAAAAAAAACCTAAAGAACCCTAATAACCATAAAACCCCTCAAAATCCCTAAACTCCCTAAAAAACCCTAAAAACCATAAAAATCCAAAAAAAGCCTTAAAAATCCCTAAAAACGTAAAAGACCCAAAAACCCTGAAAAACCCCAAAAAACCGAAAAACCCCAAAAACCATAAAAACCCTTAAAAATTCATAAAAACACTAAAAAATCTAAAAAACCTTTAAACCCCAAAAAAATCTAAAAACCTTAAAGCCGCCCCTAAATAAGTAAAATAACCCTAAATACCCAAAAGACCCTAAAAATCCTGAAAACCTTGAAAACACTAAAACCATCAAAATCCATAAAAACCCTAAAAACCCTAGAAACCATAAAAATACTAAAAATCTCCTAAAAATCCATGAAAATGTAAAAAACCATTAAACCCCTAAAAACCAATGAAAACCATAAAGATCCCTAAAAACCTTAAAAACCCTAAAAAACCTCAAACCACTTAAAACTCTACAAATCCTTAAAACCTCTAAAAAAATTTAAATCTCTAAAAAACCTTTTAAACCCTAAAAATCATAAAAAACCCTAAACCCCAAAACAACCTAAAACCCTAAAACCCTTAGAAGCCTTGAAAACCCTTAAAATGCTTCAAAATCCCCCAAAACCCTAAAAACCCCCAAAACCCATAAAAATCCTAATAAAGCCCTAAAAATCACTTCAAACATAAAAAAACATAAAAACCCTCAAAACCCTCTGAAAACCATAAAACCCCTAAATACTATTAAAAACCCTAAAAGTCCTTCAAAACCCTAATACCCCAGTAAAAACTCTAAAACCCATTTAAACCCTAAAAAACACTAAAAACACTAGAAACCACAAAAACCCTAAAAAATAAAAAAAAACAAAACCCCAAAAAGACAATAAAACCCCTAAAAACCCATAAAATATTAAAAGCCTAAAAAACCCTAAAAACCCCTCAAAATCCCTTACCACCCTAAGAAACCCTAAAAACCATAAAAATCCTAAAATATCCCTAAAAATTCTTGAAAATGTAAAAAACCCAAAAAACCCTGAAACCCCCCTTAAACCCATAAAACCCATAGAAACCCATCAACACCTGAAAAACCACTAAAAACTATAAAAACTTTTTAAACCCCTTAAAACATTAAAAAACTACAAATACCATAAAATCCCTAAAAACTCAAAAAACCCCTAAAAACCCAAAAGACCCAAAAAAAACCCTTAAAAACTCTAAAAACCCTGAAAACCCCTAAAAATCCCTAAAACCCCTAAAACCCCTAAACCCATAGAAGTCCTAAAAAAGCCCTAAAAATCTATAAAAACAGAAAAAACCTTCTAAACATTGAAAATCCTTGAAAACCATATAACCCCCTAAAAAAAAAGAAAAACCTAAAACCCCTAAAACCACTAAAAACTCAAAAAACCCTTAGAACTCCTAAAAAATTAAAAAAATCCTAAAAACCTTAAAACCCTAAATAACTCAAAAAACCCTAAAAACCCAAAAAGAAGCTAAAAACCCAGAAAAAACCTAAAAACCCTAAAAAACCCCTAAAAAACTTAAAACCATACAAATAAAAAAAACCGCCTAAAAATCCCTTAAAACATAAAAAAACACAAAAAACCACTAAAAACTATAAAAACCATTAAAGCCCTTAAAAACATTAAATAAATCAAAATGAACATTAAAACCCCTAAAAAACTAAAAAAAACCTAAAATCCCAAAAAGATCCTAAAAACCAAAAAACCAAAAAACCACAAAAAACATTGAAAAACCTAAAAACCCTAAAATCTAGAAAAATCCCTGAAATCAATAAAAACCTTAAAAACTCTAAAACCCATAAAACCCTAAAACCCACTAAAAATTATAAAAATACTTAAAAACCCGAAAACAGCAAAAAACTCTAAAAAATATTTAAATCTCAAAAAACTCTAAAAAAACCCTAAAACACAAAAAGACCCTAAATACCCAAAACACCCTAAAAAATCAAAAAATGCCTCAAAACCCCTTAAAACCCTTAAGACCCAAAAAACCATAAAAAACTTAAAAAATCCTTGAAAACATAAAAAACCCTGACAACAATAAAAACCCCTAAAAACCTTAAAAACTCCATAAAACCACTAAAAACCCAATAAAAATATAAAAACCCTTTAAACCCTTAAAAAACATAGAAAACGTTTAAAACCTTAAAACCCGTAAAAAACTCAAAAAAACCCAAAAAACCTAAAAAGACCTAAAAACCCTAAAAAACCCAAAAACCCAAAAAACCCTAAAAATCCCAAAAAACCATAAAAATCTTTAAAAGCGCTAAAATTACTTGAAAATGAAAAAACCCTAAAAACTCTGGAAAACCCCTAAAATCCCCTAAAAACCACAAAAACCCATGAAATCCATAAAATCCCTAAAACCCACTAAAAACTCTAAAATATCTCAAACCCCATAAAAATGTTAAAAACTCTAAAAACCTTTAAAACCCTAAAAAACTAAAAAACCCAAAAAACCTAAAAAGTCCATAAAACCCTAAAAAACCCTAAAAAATTTTAAAACCCCCATAATCTTTAAAAACACTAAAACCCATAAAAATCCTAAAAACCCCTTAAAAATCTCTAAAAATGTAAAAAACACTAAAATCGCTAAAAACCATAAAAAACCTAAAACAATAAGAAAACCTTAAAAACCCAAAAAAACCCTAAACACTAACAAAAAATCTAAAAACACTTAAAACACCTAAAATGTTAAAAAACACTAAAAACCTAAAAGCCCCTGAAAAACTTGAAAATCCTAAAATCCCAAAAATACCCTAGAATCTCTAAAAAACACTAAAAACCCAGAAGACCCTTAAACCCATCAAAATCCCTAAAGACCCTAAAAACCCTAAAATCCATAAAATCCAAAAAATCCCTAAAAATCCCAGAAAATGTAAAAACCTTGAAAAACTCCTAAAAACTAGGAAACCCCTAAAAACCATAAAAAATATAAAACCCCATAAAACCCTAAAACCCCGCTAAAAATCTAAAAACAATTATAATCCCAAAAATGATAAAAATGTTAAAAACTCTAAAAAAACTTAACAACCCTAAAAAACTCAAAAAACCCCTAAAAACCCAAAAGAGCCCTAATAAACCAAAAAACCCTAAATCCCCTAAAAAACCTTGAAAACTCCTCAAAATCCCTAAAAAATCTCGAACTCTAAAAACCATAAAAAACCTAAAAAATCCATAAAAATCAATGAAAACATAAAAACACCTAAAAAAGTTGAAAACCCCCTAAAAACCATAAAAACCCCTAAAGAAAATAAAAAACCATAAAACCCATAAAAACCCTAATAACTACCTAGTAGCTCTAAAAACCCTCAAAACCCCAAAAAACATTAAAAACTCTAAAAAACCAAAAATACTCAAAAAAACCCTATAAAACTAAACGACCAAAAAAATCCTAAAACCCTTAAAAACTCTAAAAACCCATAAAACTCCTAAAAACACACTAAAAACCCGCAAAACCCTTAAAAACATAAAAAAAATTCTAAAAAACCTAAAAGACCCTAAAAACTAAAAAAACCCTTAAAACCCCAAAAATACTCTAAAAACCCTGAAAACACCTAAAAACTGTCAAAATCCCAAAAAAACCTAAAGACCATAAAAATCATAAAAAATACCTTAAAATCCCTGAAAATATAAAAAAACTCAAAACACCCCGAAAACCACTGAAATCCATTAAAAGCCCTAAAAACCTTAAAAACCCAAGAAACATAGAAAATCACTAAAACCACTAAAATATCTAAAACACCTTAAAACCCCTAAACATAAAAAAATATAAAAAACTCAAAAAAACCTTAAAACCCCTAAAAATCGCAATAAAACCCTAAAAACCCCTAAAAGCCATGAAGAACCCAAAACACCCTCAAAATCCCTATAAACCCAAAAAATAATAAAATCCTAAGAACACACAAAAAAATCCCTGAAAATGTGGAAAACACTAAAAAGCTTAAAAACCCCTAAAAACAGTAAAACCCCTAAAATATTAAAAGCCCTAAACACCCATAAAAACCATAAAACTAAAAAATCTAAAAAACCCTTAAAACCCTAAAAATGTTAAAAATAATAAAAACCTTATTACCCTAAAAAACATTAAAAAATACCATGAAAACCTAAAAAGACCCTAAAACCATAAAAAACCCTAAAAAATGCTAAAACCCTAAAAAACTCTCAAATCCATAAAAAGTCAATTGAAATCCTAAAAATCTCTAAAAACGTAAAAAACCCTAAAACTCTAAACCCGACCCCCTGAAAATCATAAAACCCTTAAAAACTGATATGGATCACATTCAGCCCAAGGAGAATAATTTTGGGCTTTATAAAAATTCCAAGCCCAATTGTCGTTCGAATTGGACCAGCCCACACTTCTTGATGTCTAACACTATGGTGGGCCACAACACACTTATTTGGGACCCAAAATCATTTATCCACATGGCAAATGGTTGAAATTCGTAGCTGCACATTAATGAGGAGAGAGAAGGTGGAGAAAAGCATCATTAAGAGGGAATCCCGCTACTTTGGCTAGTGGGGTCATTAAATGGCATGGGAAAGTGTTATTTTATGCTTTTTATGTGCCTTTTGGGTTCCCCATGTCTTGTAACTCGAATTGGGGCATTTTCCTTTATTTATTTTGTCTTTATATTGTATTTTCACCCCTTTGTAATGGGCATGCATGAATGTGACGGGATTTTGAAGTTTGCTGTGCAATCTTCTTGCTTTAGCCTCTTCCCTTTGCCCGGAATTGGTGGTGCATCTCCATCGCTGGTGACGTTGTCTTTAAGCGTGGAGAAACCTTGGCGGGTGGCATTGCCTTTAAGCCTCGGTCATTCAGCTACATTACGCTGCTCCTCTTCACTTACTCGTTTTGAGCTTCCGGCGACGCATCAATTGGTATCAGAGGTGCGGTTCCAACGAGTAAGTTCTATCGCATTCTTCTTATTACTCTCCATCATGTCTCGCAAGAGCGGATCTTCTACTCCTCCTGCTCCATGGGAAATAGCTAATGCACAGCTACAATCCCAAATTACTCAAATCTGTGAGCAACTTGCTCAACTTTTGCGAGCGCGGCGACCTGAATCCCCTCTACCGCAGCGGCATCCCCGCCGTCCATCACCACAGAATAGGCGCAATCCAGCACCATTTTATGAAGATCGTACCAATGGTGATGATTCTAGTGATTCAGAGGTAGATATGCGAAGAAGAAGAGATGATGAAGACATTGAAAGAGGGTTGAAGATTGACATTCCAGATTTTTATGGGAGTATGAATCCGGATGATTTTCTGGATTGGATGCGGGAAATCGAACGGTTCTTCGAATTTAAGAATTGTTCTGATGAGAAGAAATGCAAGGTGGCCATTCTGAAATTTAAAGATTATGCATCACTTTGGTGGGAAAATCTGAAGAAACAGCGGGAACGTGATGATAAAGGCAAGATACGCTCATGGGAGAAGTTGAAAAAGCTTTTAAGGAGACGATTTCTGCCTGAGAATTATAAGCAAGATCTTTATTTTAGAATGCATAGCCTACGACAAGGAGATAAGTCTGTTGAAGAGTACATTCGGGAATTTGATCGTTTGTTGATGCGAAGTGATGTTCCAGAATATAAAGAGCAAACAATTGCAAGGTTTTTGGGTGGATTAAATGAAGAAATTGCACATTCAGTGGAGTTGCAACCATTCTGCTCACTTGATGATGTTTGTAAGCTGGCGATCAAGGTGGAAAAGCAAAAACGGACCTCAAAGGCACCGGCGCTCAAAAACTACAATAGAGGTACAACTTTTTATAAGGGCATTTCTTCTAATAAATAAGGTGTTGTTGAGAAGGAATTTGGAAGGAACAAGATGCTGGATAAAGGGAAAGAGAAGGCTATGGAACAAACAAAAGGGAAGTCGAACTCCTTTGAACGTGGGAATCGAAAGTGTTTCAAATGCCATGGGTATGGTCATTTTCAGGCCAATTGCCCTAACAACCGGATTATTACTATTAAAGAGATTGAAGAGATTGAAGAGGCAATCAAAGAGGATGAACATGATGGTGAAGAATCTGAAAATGAGGAACATGTTGTGGAAGAAGCTGATGTGGGAAACATGCTGGTGCTACGAAGAGTTTTGCAAGCTCAAATCTGCTCGGAAGAAGATCAAAGAGAAAACTTGTTCCAAACTCGCTGCACCATTAATCAGCGGGTATGCATGGTGATTATTGATAGTGGGAGCTGTACAAATGTGGCTTCGACAACACTAGTGGAGAAATTGAAGCTTCCAACTCAGAATCATTCTCGCTCGTATAAATTGCAATGGTTGAACAATGGGAGCACACTCCAAGTCAACAAACAGGTTCTGATTTCATTCTCCATTGGTAAGAACTATGCTGATGAAGTATTGTGTGATGTTATTCCTATGGATGCTTGTCACTTGTTGTTGGGTAGGCCTTGGCAGTTTGATAGGGAAGTGAAATATGATGGGAGGAAGAACACATATTCTTTTCGATCTGGGGAAAAGAATATCACACTTGCTCCTTTGAAGCCATCCCAAACTCTTCAAGAAAAATCTGTTCCAGAAGTGCCCAAAGGTAGTCTCTTTATCAGCAAAGCTCAAGTGGAGAAAGCCATAAATAAGCAAAAGCCAGTTTTTGCTTTATTGATGATGGAAAAGTCATGCCATGAGGAGAAGAGTCATCAACATCCTTTAGCTCATTCCTTAATTGGGGAATATCATGATGTTTTTCCTAATGATCTCCCAGCAGGATTACCACCATTTAGGGGCATTGAACACCAGATTGATCTCGTTCCGGGTGCACAATTGCCAAATAAACCAGCATATCGGTGTAATCCTGGAGAATCAAGGGAATTGCAAAAGCAAGTAGATGAGTTGATGGATCGAGGCTTTATAAGGCCAAGCATGAGCCCGTGTTCTGTTCCAGCATTATTGGTGCCAAAGAAAGATGGTACGTATCGCATGTGCATTGATAGTAGAGCTATCAATAATATTACCATCAAATACAGGTATCCCATCCCACGACTCGATGATATGCTTGATGAATTGCATGGTTCATCAATCTTTTCAAAGGTTGATCTTCGTAGTGGATACCACCAGATTCGAATGAAGGAAGGGGATGAGTGGAAAACAGCCTTCAAAACTAAAGGCGGATTGTTTGAGTGGCTAGTCATGCCATTCGGCCTCTCAAATGCTCCTAGCACATTCATGCGACTCATGAATGAAGTTCTGAAACCATTTATTGGTAAATTTGTGGTAGTTTATTTGGATGACATTTTGATTTACAGCAAGGATGTGGAGAGCCATGTGGATCATCTTCGGTGGGTATTTGACGTTCTACGGAAACAAAAGCTATATGGGAAGCTTGAAAAATGCGAGTTCTTTTCAACAGAAGTGGTTTTTTTGGGATATGTGGTAACCAAAGAAGGCATCATGGTGGATGAATCAAAAGTGGAAGCAATCAAGTCCTGGCCACAACCAGAATCCATTACCGAAGTAAGAAGTTTCCACGGTTTGGCATCTTTTTATCGTCGCTTTGTTTCCAATTTCAGCACTATTATGGCACCTATCACTGAATGCTTGAAAAGGGGGAAATTTGAGTGGTCAAAGGCAGCAAATGAATCATTTGAAATCATTAAGAAAAAGTTGTGTGAAGCACCGGTTTTGGCGTTGCCTGATTTTGATCAAGTCTTTGAAGTGGAATGTGATGCAAGTGGAGTTGGGATAGGCGTTGTTCTCATCCAAAGCAAGCGCCCTATTGCTTATTTCAGCGAGAAACTGAATGATTCAAGGAGGAATTACAGCACCTATGATAAGGAATTTTATGCAGTTATAAGAGCCCTAGATCATTGGTCTCATTATTTGAGACCGAAGCAGTTCGTTCTTCATTCTGACCATCAGGCTTTGAGGTTTATCAATGGTCAACACAAGCTGAGTTCGAGGCATGCAAAGTGGGTGGAATTCTTACAATCATTCTCATTTGTGTCAAAATACAAGAAGGGGCAAGATAATCTAGTGGCAGATGCTTTATCTCGGAGGTATGCATTACTTACAATTCTTGATGCTCGAATTCTTGGATTTCAGCTTATGAGAGAAGATTATCAGCATGATATGGAGTTTAATTCTATTTTAATCCAATGTCAAGATGGATTTGTGGAGGATTATTCTGTACATGATGGGTTTCTCTTTAAGAGAAACAAGTTGTGTGTTCCAAAGGGTAATTACAGGGACTTGCTTATTCGGGAAGCACATGAAGGGGGACTTGCTGGTCATTTTGGCATCCATAAAACCTTGGAGATACTAAAAGAGCATTTCTACTGGCCGAAGATGCAATCAAATGTCCAAGCTATTCTTTCAAGATGCGGAACATGTCAAAGAGCAAAGAGTCATTTCAAGCCTGGTTTATACACTCCGTTACCTATTCCAGAGCAGCCATGGGAAGATCTCAGCATGGATTTCATTATGGCTTTACCAAAGACTCAGCGAGGTAAAGATTCAATAATGGTTGTTGTTGATCGATTTTCTAAGATGGCTCATTTCATACCTTGTCATAAGACTGAAGATGCGGTGAAAGTGGCAGAATTGTTTTTCAAAGAGATTGTTCGCCTTCATGGAATTCCTCGCAGCATCGTTTCGGATAGAGACACAAAATTTCTCAGCCATTTTTGGAGAACATTATGGGGGAAATTTGGTACGAAACTTCTTTTCAGCACATCCCATCACCCTCAAACGGATGGACAAACAGAAGTTACCAATCGTACATTGGGCACTATTCTGAGAACATTGGTGAACAAGAGCATGAGAGATTGGGATTTTCAACTTGCACAAGCTGAATTTGCATACAATAGATCTCCCAGTGCTACCACCCGACATTCTCCATTCGAAGTGGTTTATGGAATCAATCCAATCACTCCTATAGAATTGTGCTCTTTGCCTCTTGATTTTCAGGTAAATATTGATGCGGAGGAGAAGACAAAGCAGATGAAGAAGCTCCATGAATCTATTCGTGCTCAAATAGAGAAGTCTAATGAAGCATACAAGAGGCGAGCAAACAAGCATCGGAAGCAGGCTATATTCCAACCTGGAGACAAAGTGTGGATTCACCTTCGCAAGGAGAGATTTCCATCCAAAAGGAAGAGCAAGTTGGCACCACGAGCTGAAGGTCCATTCAAAGTGCTTGAACGAGTGGGAAACAATGCCTACAAAATTGATTTACCAGATGATTTTGGCAGCGTTTCTGCAACGTTCAACATTGGGGACTTATCCCCTTACATTGAAGAAGATGATGTCGTGGATTTGAGGGCAAATCCTCTTCAACCAGGGGAGAATGATATGGATCACATTCAGCCCAAGGAGAATAATTTTGGGCTTTATAAAAATTCCAAGCCCAATTGTCGTTCGAATTGGACCACCCCACACTTCTTGATGTCTAACACTATGGTGGGCCACAACACATTTATTTGGGACCCAAAATCATTTATCCACATGGCAAATGGTTGAAATTCGTAGCTGCACATTAATGAGGAGAGAGAAGGTGGAGAAAAGCATCATTAAGAGGGAATCCCGCTACTTTGGCTAGTGGGGTCATTAAATGGCATGGGAAAGTGTTATTTTATGCTTTTTATGTGCCTTTTGGGTTCCCCATGTCATGTAACTCGAATTGGGGCATTTTCCTTTATTTATTTTGTCTTTATATTGTATTTTCACCCCTTTGTAATGGGCATGCATGAATGTGACGGGATTTTGAAGTTTGCTGTGCAATCTTCTTGCTTTAGCCTCTTCCCTTTGCCCGGAATTGGTGGTGCATCTCCATCGCTGGTGACGTTGTCTTTAAGCGTGGAGAAACCTTGGCGGGTGGCATTGCCTTTAAGCCTCGGTCATTCGGCTACATTACGCTGCTCCTCTTCACTTACTCGTTTTGAGCTTCCGGCGACGTATCAAAAACCATAGAACCCCTAAAAACCCATTAAAACCCTAATAACCCACTAAAATTTTGAAAAACACACGAAACCCCTAAAAATGTTAAAACATTAAAAACTATAAAAAACCTTAACAACTCTAAAAAACACAAAAAAACCCTAAAATCCAAACAGACCCTAAATACCCTAAAAATCCTAAGAACCCCTAAAAACCTTGAAAACCCATAAAAACTCTAAAAAACCCTAAAACCCCTAAAAACCCTAAAGCCCAAAAAAATCATAAATATCACAAAAAATCCCTAAAAATGTAAATAACCCAAACCCCTAGAAACCTTAAAAAACCCTTAAAATCCATAAAACCCTTAAAACCACTAAAAATTCAAAAAACCCTTTAAAAAGCTAAAAACATTAAAATTTTATAAATACCTAAAACCCTAAAAAATCTCAAAATACCCAAAATACCCTAAAAACCCTAAAAATCCATAAAAACCCTAAAAAATATGAAAAACCCTAAAAATACCTAAAAACTCTCGAAAACATAAAAATCCTAAAAAAATCCCTAAAAATCCCTAACAACGTAACAAATCCAAAAGACCCATGAAAACCATAAAAAGCTGAAAAACGTTAAAACCCCTAAAAACCTATAAAAACCTATAAAAGCCACTGAAAACTCTAAAATCCCTTAAAACCCCTAAAAACGTTAAAAACTCTAAAAAACCTTTAAACCACTAAAAACTCAAAAAATGCCCTAAGAACCCAAAAAGACAATAAAAACCCTGAAAACCCCAAAAAAACCTAAAAACCCTGAAAATCCCTTAAAACCCACAAAATTCCTAAAAACCATAAAAACCCTAAAAACCATAAAAATCATAAAAAACCCTAAAAAATCACTCACAATTTTAAAAACCGTAAAAACCTTGAAAACCCCCTGAAAACATAAAACCCCTACAAACATTAAAAACCCACGGCTACCCTAAAAACCCACTAAAAACTCTAAAAACCATTTAAACACCAAAAATGTTAAAAAGGGATAAAAAATCTATTTCCCTTAAAAAACTAAAAACTCAAAAAAAAACCCTATAACCCCAGAAAACCATAAAAACTCTCAAAATCCAAAAAACCCAAAAAACCCAAAAAACCCAAAAACCATAAAAACCATAAATATCCTAAAAAATTTCTAAATATCCATGAAAAATTAATACACCCTAAAAACCTAAAACCCCCTGAAAACTATAAAAACACCTAAAAACCTAAAAACCCCTAAAACCCCCTACAACCTTAAAAACCATTAAAAACTCTAAAAACCCTTAAAACCCCTAAGAACGTTAAAAACACAAAAAAAACTCTAAGAAAAATCAAAACCCCTAAAAATCCAAAACGACCCTAAAAACCTTGGAAAACCCTAAAGCACTAAAAAAACTAAAAACCCCTAAAACCCTAAAAAATACCTAAAAACCATAAATTTACCTAAAACCCTTATAGACCCTTAAAATCCAAAAAAACTCTTAAAACCGATAAATCTCTAAAAATAATGAAAACCCATAGAAACGTTAAAAACTCTAAAAACCCTTAAAATCCCTAAAAACTAAAAAACCCTAAAATCCCAAAAAGACCCTAAAAACCTTTAAAAACCCTACAAACACAAAAAAAAGTGAAATCTCAAAAAATCCCTAAAATCCCTAAAAACCATAAAACTATAAAAATTCTAAAAAATTAATAAAAATTTCTGAAGACATAAACTAACTGAAAAACTATGAAAACCCTTAAAAAAATAAAAAACCCTAAAAACCTTAAAAACATAAAAGCCTATAAAAACCATAAAAACGGCGAAAAAATCTAAAAAACCTTAAAACCTCTAAAAACATTAAAAACCCTAAAATAGCATAAAACCCTAAAAAACTCAAAAAACACCCCTAAAAACCCAAACGACCCTAAAAGCACTGAAAACCCTAAAAACCATAAAAACCTTGAAAAATCAAAAAAACCTTTAAAATCCTTAAAAACCATAAAAACCCTAAAAACCATAAAAATCCTAAAAAGACCTAAAAATCCCTAAAAAATATCATAAAAACCTTGAAAAATCCCTTAAAACCATAAAACCCCTAAAAACCTTAAAACCCATAAAAATCCATAAAACCCCTAAAAACCACTAAAAATCTAAAAACGATTTAAACCCCTAAAAATGTTAAAAACCCTTAAAAACCCTAAAAAACTCAAAAAAACCCCTAAAAACTCCCAAATACCCTAAAAACCTTGAAAAACCTTTAAATCCCTAAAATGAACATAAAATCAATAAAAACACTTGAAATCCCTAAAAAACCTAAAATGCATTAAAATCATAAAAATCCCAAAAAAACCTTGAAAACGTAAAAAATACTAAAAACCAAGAAAAACTCCTAAAAACCATAAAACCCCCTAAAAACCTTAGAAAGCCCTAAAAACCATCTTGTAGTTGCCTTTTTATTTTTAATTAAGTTTGGGGGGCTAGGTTTGCCTAGTCCCGAACCTCTTCTGCCTAAAAGCCCTCAAAATCCATAAAAATCCTAAAAACCCTAAAAACCTTAAAAACCATAAAAATCATAAAAAAACCCCTAAAATCCTTGAAAATATATAATACCCTTAAACTACCGAAAATCCACAAACGACCATACCCCTAAAAACCATAAAAACCTGAAAACCCTAAAAAAACTAAAAACTTAAAAACCCTAAAACCCCCTAAAAACCCTAAAACACCAAGATACTATAACAATCCTAAAAATCCATAAAAAACATAAAAAATTTCAAAACTACAGAAATCCCTCGGAAAATGATAAAAACCGCTAAAAGCATTTATAAATCGTAAAAACTAATTAAAACCCCAAAAAACCCCATAATCCATTTAAAACCTAAAAATGTTAAAAAAACTCTAAAAACCTTTAATACCCTTAAAAACTCAAAAAAAACCCTAAAGACCCTAAAAACCTAAAAATCACAAAATCCATAAAAAATCCTAAAAAACCTTTAAACCCTAAAAATCCAAAAAAAAACCCTGAAAATTTTAAAAACAATAAAAATAAAAAAACTACTAAAATCCATGAAAATGTAAAAAACACTAAAAACCATGAAAAACCCCTGAAATTCCTAAAAACCCATATAAACCACTAAAAACCCTAAAAACACATAAATATAATAAAAATAATAAAACCCCACTATAATTCTAAAAACCATTAAAACCACAAATATGTTAAAAAGATTTAAAAACCTTAAAACCCCAAAAACTCAAAAAGTTCCCTAAAAACCCCAAAACAACCTAAAAACCCTAAACCCCCCCCCCCCCTAAAATCCTCAAAATCCCTAAAAAACCTAAAAACCATTAAAATCTAAAAAAATACCTAAAAATGTAAAAAACCATAAAAACCCTAGAAAACCTCTTAAAACCATAAAACCCCCTAAAAACTTAAAAAACCCTAAAACCCCATAGAAACATTAAAACGCACTAAAAACTCTAAAAATCTTAAAACCCCTAAAAATGTTAAAACACTAAAAACCCTAAAAATCTAAAAAACATAAAAAGCTCTAAAAACCCATAAAGACAATAATAACCCTAAAAACCCTAAAAACCCACGAAACCCACTAAAAACCCTCAAAATCTAAAAAACCCTAAAAACCCTAAAAAAACATGAAACCCCATAAACCCCCCTCAAAATCTCTAAAATCCTTAAAAACCATAAAATCCTAAAATATCCCAAAAAATCCTTGAAAATGTAAAAAATCCTAATTACCTTGAAAATTCCCCTGAAAACCATAAAACCCCAAAAAACCTTAAAAACCTATAAAAACCCTAAAACCTATAAAATCCTAAAAACCATTAAAAACCCTTCAAACCCTTCAAACCCTTAAAACTCCTCAAAATGATAAAAAAAAATCTAAAAAACCATAATAACCCAAAAAACCCAATAAAAAACCATAAAAGCCTTAAAACCCTAAAACCCTGAAAAACCCAAAAAACCCTCAGTATCCCTAAAATTCCTAAAAACCAAAAAAAATGTAAAAAATCCCTAAAAATCCAAAAAACATAAAAACCCATAAAAACCATGAAAAACTTCTTAAAACCATAAAAGAATCCTTAAACCATAAAAACCCTATTAAAACCATAAAAACCACTAAAAACTCAAAAAACCCTAAAACGTTAAAAACTTTTAAAACCCCAAAAAACTCAAAAAACCCCCTAAAAAACCCAGCCCTGCAAAAAAACCCCTAAAAACACAAAAGACCCTAAAAACCATAAAAGCCCTAGAAAACCCTTAAAACCACAAAAACCCTCAGAATCACTAAAAGTCCTATAAAACCCAAAAAAACCCCTAAAAAAAATTCCTAAAAAATCCCTAATAATCCCTAAAAATGAAAAAGACTTAAAAATGGTAAAAACCTCCTGAAATCTATAAAACCTCCTAAAAACTGTAAAAACCCTAAGAACCCATAAAAACCAAAAAAACCCTTAAAAATGTTTAAAAAATATGAAACCTTAAAAAACATGAAAATCCCTAAAAACCCTAAACCCCCAAAAGACCCTAAAAACACTAAAAACCCCTAAAAACCATAATACCCTTAAAAACCTAAAACCCGTCAAAATCCCTAAAAACCCTAAAAATCCTAAAAACCCCTAAAAACTCGAAAACCTTAAAAAAATCTTAAAGCCGTCAAAATCCCTAAAAACCCTAAAAATCCTTAAAACCCCCCAGAAAATCATAAAAACCTCTAATAACCTTTAAAAACCATAAAACCCATAAAAACCCTAAAAAACCCACTAAAAACTTAAAAAAACCCTTTAAACCCCTAAAAATGTTGAAAACACTATTAAACATTTAAAATCCTTAAAACAAAAAATCCTAAAACCCCAAAACACCATAAAAACCCTGAAAAAACCCTAAAAGCCCGAGAAAACCCTAAAAACCGTCAAAATCCCAGGAAACCATAAAAACCCCTAAAAATCATAAAAAACATAAAAAATCCCTAAAAATCCTTAAAAACGTAATAACCCCCAAAAATCCTGAAATCCCCCTAAAAACAATAAATAACCTTAAAACCCATAAAAATCATAAACACCCATAAAAACCATAAAACCACTAAAAACTCTAAAAACCCTTAAAACCCAAAAAAAGGTTCAAATACTAAAAAAAACTAAAAACCCCTTAAAACTCAAAAAAAACCCTAAAAACCCAAAAAGGCCTAAAAAACCATGAAACACCCTAGAACCATGAGAACCCCATAAAACCTCAAAATCCTATAAACCCTTGAAAACTCTAAAACCCTTAAAAATCCTAATTTTAATCCTTAAAAATCCTTGAAAATATACAAAACGCTAAAACCCTAAAAACCTCTTGAAAAATATAAAAACCCTAAAAACCTTAAAAGGCACAAAACTCTATTAAACTATATGATGCGTCGCCGGAAGCTCAAAACGAGTAAGTGAAGAGGAGCAGCGTAATGTAGCCGAATGACCGAGGCTTAAAGGCAATGCCACCCGCCAAGGTTTCTCCACGCTTAAAGACAACGTCACCAGCGATGGAGATGCACCACCAATTCCGGGCAAAGGGAAGAGGCTAAAGCAAGAAGATTGCACAGCAAACTTCAAAATCCCGTCACATTCATGCCTCCCCATTACAAAGGAGTGAAAATACAATATAAAGACAAAATAAATAAAGAAAAATGCTCCAATTCGAGTTACAAGACATGGGAAACCCAAAAGGCACATAAAAAGCATAAAATAACACTTTCCCATGCCATTTAATGACCCCACTAGCCAAAGTAGCGGGATTCCCTCTTAATGATGCTTTTCTCCACCTTCTCTCTCCTCATTAATGTGCAGCTACGAATTTCCAGCATTTTCCATGTGGATAAATGATTTTGGGTCCCAAATAAGTGTGTTGTGGCCCACCATAGTGTTGGACATCAAGAAGTGTGGGCTGGTCCAATTCGAACAACAATTGGTCTTGAAATTTTTATCAAGCCCCAAATTATTCTCCTTGGGCTGAATCTGATCCATATCATTCTCCCCCGGTTGAAGAGGATTTGCCCTCAAATCCACGACATCATCTTCTTCAATGTAAGTAGATAAGTCCCCAATGTTGAATGTTGCAGAAACGCTGCCAAAATCATCTGGTAAATCAATTTTGTAGGCATTGTTTCCCACTCGTTCAAGCACTTTGAATGGACCTTCAGCTCGTGGTGCCAACTTGCTCTTCCTTTTGGATGGAAATCTCTCCTTGCGAAGGTGAATCCACACTTTGTCTCCAGGTTGGAAAATAGCCTGCTTCCGATGCTTGTTTGCTCGCCTCTTGTATGCTTCATTAGACTTCTCTATTTGAGCATGAATCGACTTATGGAGCTTCTTCATCTACTTTGTCTTCTCCTCCGCATCAATATTCACCTGAAAATCAAGAGGCAAAGAGCACAATTCTATAGGAGTGATTGGATTGATGCCATAAACCACTTCGAATGGAGAATGTCGAGTGGTAGCATTAGGAGATCTATTGTATGCAAATTCAGCTTGTGCAAGTTGTAAATCCCAATCTCTCATGCTCTTGTTCACCAATGTTCTCAGAATAGTGCCCAATGTTCGATTGGTAACTTCTGTTTGCCCATCCATTTGAGGGTGATGGGATGTGCTGAAAAGAAGTTTTGTACCAAATTTCCCCCATAATGTCCTCCAAAAATGGCTGAGAAATTTTGTGTCTCTATCTGAAATGATGCTGCGAGGAATTCCATGAAGGCGAACAATTTCTTTGAAAACCAATTCGGCCACTTTCACCGCATCTTCAGTCTTATGACAAGGTATGAAATGATCCATCTTAGAAAATCGATCAACAACAACCATTATTGAATCTTTACCTCGCCGAGTCTTTGGTAAAGCCATAATGAAATCCATGCTGAGATCTTCCCATGGATGCTCTGGAATAGGTAGCGGAGTGTATAAACCAGGCTTGAAATGACTCTTTGCTCTTTGACAAGTTCCACATCTCGAAAGAATAGCTTGGACATCTGATTGCATCTTCGGCCAGTAGAAATGCTCTTTTAGTATCTCCAAGGTTTTATGGATGCCAAAATGACCAGCAAGTCCCCCTTCATGTGCTTCCCGAATGAGCAAGTCCCTGTAATTACCCTTTGGAACACACAACTTGTTTCTCTTAAAGAGAAACCCATCATGTACAGAATAATCCTCCACAAATCCATCTTGACATTGGATTAAAATAGAATTAAACTCCATATCATGCTGATAATCTTCTCTCATAAGCTGAAATCCAAGAATTCGAGCATCAAGAATTGTAAGTAACGCATACCTCCGAGATAAAGCATCTGCCACCAGATTATCTTGCCCCTTCTTGTATTTTGAAACAAATGAGAATGATTGTAAGAATTCCACCCACTTTGCATGCCTCGAACTCAGCTTGTGTTGACCATTGATGAACCTCAATGCCTGATGGTCAGAATGAAGAACAAACTGCTTTGGTCTCAAATAATGAGACCAATGATCTAGGGCTCTTATAACCGCATAAAATTCCTTATCATAGGTGCTGTAATTTCTCCTTGAATCATTCAGTTTCTCACTGAAATATGCAATAGGGCGCTTGCTTTGGATGAGAACAGCGCCTAACCCAACTCCACTTGCATCACATTCCACTTCAAAAACTTGATCAAAATCAGGCAACGCCAAAATTGGTGCTTCACACAACTTTTTCTTAATGATTTCAAATGATTCATTTGCTGCCTTTGACCACTCAAATTTCCCCTTTTTCAAGCATTCAGTGATAGGTGCCATGATAGTGCTGAAATTGGAAACAAAGCGACGATAAAAAGATGCCAAACCGTGGAAACTTCTTACTTTGGTAATGGATTCTGGTAGTGGCCAGGACTTGATTGCTTCTACTTTTGATTCATCCACCATGATGCCTTTTTTGGTTACCACATATCCCAAAAACACCACTTCTGTTGAAAAGAACTCGCATTTTTCAAGCTTCCCATATAGCTTTTGTTTCCGTAGAACGTCAAATACCCGCCGAAGATGATCCACATGGCTCTCCACATCCTTGCTGTAAATCAAAATGTCATCTAAATACACAACCACAAATTTTCCAATAAATGATTTCAGAACTTCATTCATGAGTCGCATGAATGTGCTAGGAGCATTTGAGAGGCCGAATGGCATGACCAGCCACTCAAACAATCCGCCTTTAGTTTTGAAGGCCGTTTTCCACTCATCCCCTTCCTTCATTCGAATCTGGTGATATCCACTACGAAGATCAACCTTCGAAAAGATTGATGAACCATGTAATTCATCAAGCATATCATCGAGTCGTGGGATGGGATACCTGTATTTGATGGTAATATTATTGATAGCTCTACTATCAATGCACATGCGATACGTACCATCTTTCTTCGGCACCAATAATGCTGGAACAGAACACGGGCTCATGCTTGGCCTGATAAAGCCTCGATCCATCAACTCGTCTAATTGCTTCTGCAATTCCCTTGATTCTCCAGGATTACACCGATATGCTGGTGTATTTGGCAATTGTGCACCCGGAACGAGATCAATCTGGTGTTCAATGCCTCTAAATGGTGGTAATCCTGCTGGAAGATCATTAGGAAAAACATCATGATATTCCCCAATTAAGGAATGAGCTAAAGGATGTTGATGACTCTTCTCCTCATGGCATGACTTTTCAATCATCAATAAAGCAAAAACTGGCTTTTGCTTATTTATGGCTTTCTCCACTTGAGCTTTGCTGATAAAGAGACTACCTTTGGGTACTTCCGGAATAGATTTTTCTTGAAGAGTTTGGGACGGCTTCAAAGGAGCAAGTGTGATATTCTTTTCCCCAGACCGAAAAGAATAAGTGTTCTTCCTCCCATCATATTTCACTTCCCTGTCAAACTGCCAAGGCCTACCCAACAACAAGTGACAAGCATCCATAGGAATAACATCACACAGTACTTCATCAGCATAGTTCTTACCAATGGAGAATGAAATTAGAACCTGTTTGTTGACTTGGAGTGTGCTCCCATTGTTCAACCATTGCAATTTATATGAGTGAGGATGATTCTGAGTTGGAAGCTTCAATTTCTCCACTAGTGTTGTTGAAGCCACATTTGTACAGCTCCCACTATCAATAATCACCATGCATACCCGCTGATTAATGGTGCAGCAAGTTTGGAACAAGTTTTCTCTTTGATCTTCTTCCGGGCAGATTTGAGCTTGCAAAACTCTTCGTAGCACCAGCATGTTTCCCGCATCAGCTTCTTCCACAACATGTTCCTCATTTTCAGATTCTTCACCATCATGTTCATCCTCTTTGATTGCCTCTTCAATTTCTTCAATCTCTTTAATAGTAATAATCCGGTTGTTAGGGCAATTGGCCTGAAAATGCCCATACCCATGGCATTTGAAACATTTTCGATTCCCACGTTCAAAAGAGTCGGACTTCCCTTTTGTTTGTTCCATAGCCTTCTCTTTCCCTTTATCCAGCATCTTGTTCTTCCCAAATTCTTTCTCACCAACACCAGATTTATTAGAAGAAATACCCTTATAAAAAGTTGTACCTCTATTGTAGTTTTTGAGCATCGGTGCCTTTGAGGTCCGTTTTTGCTTTTCCACCTTGATCGCCAGCTTACAAACATCATCAAGTGAGCAGAATGGTTGCAACTCCACTGAATGTGCAATTTCTTCATTTAATCCACCCAAAAACCTTGCAATTGTTTGCTCTTTATATTCTGGAACATCACTTCGCATCAACAAACGATCAAATTCCCGAATGTACTCTTCAACAGATTTATCTCCTTGTCGCAGGCTATGCATTCGGAAATAGAGATCTTGCTTATAATTCTCAGGCAGAAATCGTCTCCTTAAAAGCTTTTTCAACTTCTCCCATGAGCGTATCTTGCCTTTATCATCACGTTCCCGCTGTTTCTTCAGATTTTCCCACCAAAGTGATGCATAATCTTTAAATTTCAGAATGGCCACCTTGCATTTCTTCTCATCAGAACAATTCTTAAATTCGAAGAACCGTTCGATTTCCCGCATCCAATCCAGAAAATCATCCGGATTCATACTCCCATAAAAATCTGGAATGTCAATCTTCAACCCTCTTTCAATGTCTTCATCATCTCTTCTTCTTCGCATATCTACCTCTGAATCACTAGAACCATCACCATTTGCACGATCTTCATAAAATGGTGCTGGATTGCGTCTATTATGTGGTGATGGACGTCGAGGATGTCGCTGCGGTGGAGGGGAGGCAGGTCGCCGTGCTCTCAAAAGTTGAGCAAGTTGCTCACCGATTTGAGTAATTTGTGATTGTAGCTGTGCATTAGCTATTTCCCATGGAGCAGGAGGAGTAGAAGATCCGCTCTTGCGAGACATGATGGAGAGTAATAAGAAGAATGTGATAGAACTTACTCGTTGGAACCGCGCCTCTGATACCAATTGATGCGTCGCCGGAAGCTCAAAACGAGTAAGTGAAGAGGAGCAGCGTAATGTAGCCGAATGACCGAGGCTTAAAGGCAATGCCACCCGCCAAGGTTTCTCCACGCTTAAAGACAACGTCACCAGCGATGGAGATGCACCACCAATTCCGGGCAAAGGGAAGAGGCTAAAGCAAGAAGATTGCACAGCAAACTTCAAAATCCCGTCACATTCATGCCTCCCCATTACAAAGGAGTGAAAATACAATATAAAGACAAAATAAATAAAGAAAAATGCTCCAATTCGAGTTACAAGACATGGGGAACCCAAAAGGCACATAAAAAGCATAAAATAACACTTTCCCATGCCATTTAATGACCCCACTAGCCAAAGTAGCGGGATTCCCTCTTAATGATGCTTTTCTCCACCTTCTCTCTCCTCATTAATGTGCAGCTACGAATTTCCACCATTTGCCATGTGGATAAATGATTTTGGGTCCCAAATAAGTGTGTTGTGGCCCACCATAGTGTTGGACATCAAGAAGTGTGGGCTGGTCCAATTCGAACAACAATTGGGCTTGGAATTTTTATCAAGCCCCAAATTATTCTCCTTGGGCTGAATCTGATCCATATCACTATAAAACCCCACTAAAAATAATAAAAACCCTTAAAACCCCTAAATATGTTAAAAAACAATAAAAAACCTTAAAACCCCTAAAAATCCCTAAAAATCCCTAAAAACTGAAAAAGACCCTAAAACCCCAGAAAAACTCTCAAAATCCTTAAAATACCTTAAAACCCCTAAAAACCATAAAAATCCTAAAAAATATCTAAAATTCATTGACACCTAAAAAAAATTAAAACCTTTTAAACCCCCTGAAAACTATAAAAAGAGATAAAAAAATGAAAAAACCATAAAACCCATAAAACCCTAAAAACCCTAAAAACCCACTAAAAACTCTAAAATTTCATTAAACACCTAAAAACGTTAAAAACTCTTAAAAATCTTAAAAACCATAAAAACTCAAAAAAAACTCTAAACACCCAAAAGACCCTAAAAACCCTAAAAACCTAAAAGACGCCTCAAAATCCCAAAAACCCCTAAAAAACATGAAAACCATCAAAACCAAAAAAAATCCTAAAAAAGCTTTAAAAATGTCTAAAAACATAAAAAACTGTAAAAACCCTTAAAAACCCTAGAATCCCATAAAATCCCTAAAAACCCATAAAACCCCTAAAACCCCTAAAAATCACCAAAACTCTAAAAACGCTAAAAACCCCTAAAAACGATAAAAAACTTTAAAAACCTTAAAAACCCTAAAAACGCAAAAAACCCTAGAAACCTAAAAAATCATAAAACCCCAAAAAACCCGAAAAACACTCAAAATCCCTAAAAACCCTAAAACCAATAAAAACCCTAAAAATCCTTAAAATCCTTAAAAAAAACCTAAAACCTTGAAAACCCCTTGAAAATCATCAAAACACCTCAAAACCTTAAAAACATAAAACCCCCATAAAAACACTAAAAACCTCAAAAAACACTAAAATCCTGTAAAACCAGTAAAATCCCTAAAAACATTAAAAAACTCTAAAAACTTTAAAAACCTTAAAAACTCAAAAAAAAACACCAAAAACCCCCAAAAGACCCTAAAACCCAAAAAAACCCCCAAAAAAACCCCAAACCCCTAAAATTCCTTAAAAACCCCTAAAACCCTAAAAACCTTGAAAAACCCATGGAACCATAAAACCCTAAACAACCTTAAAAACCTTAAAAACCTTAAAAACTATAAAAACCCTAAAAACCCTAAAAACCCTAAAAACCCTAAAAACCCTAAAAACCCCTAAAAATGTTAAAAAATCTAAAAAATGTTTAAAACCCAAAAAAATCAAAAAACCGAAAAAACCCAAAAAACCTAAAAGGACCATAAAACCCCTAAAACCCCCTAAAAACCCCTAAAACCCCTTAAATCCCCCAAAACCCCTAAAACCATGGAAACCCCTAAAAACCTTAAAAATCCCTAAAAACCCTAAAAACCAAAAAAATCATAAAAATCCTTAAAAATCCCTTAAAATCCCTAAAAATGTAAAAAATCCTAAAAACCCTAAAACCCTCTAAAAACTATAAAAATCCCTAAAACCCATAAAAACACTAAAACCACTAAAAACTCTAAAAACCTTAAAAACCCTAAAAAACACAAAAAACCCATAAAACCTCCAAAATACTCTGAAAACACTAAAAAAATCCTAAAAACCCCAAAAAACACCTCAAAATCCATAAAACCCTAAAAATATCTAAAAACCATGAAAAACCAAAAAAAGATGTTAAAATCCATGGAAACATAATAAAACCCAAACAACCCTGAAAAATACCAAAAAACCATAAAAACCGTTGAAAACCATAAAACCCCTAAAAACCATTAAAAACTCTAAAAACTCATAAAACCCTAAAAACTGACTAAAAACTCTTAAAACCCATAAAACCCCTAAAAACATTAAAAAAATGTTAAAAACTCTCAAAAGCCTTAAAAACCTAAAAAACACAAAATCCCCAAAACCCCCCAAATACCCTAATAACCTTGAAAACCCCCCAAAAGACCCCAAAAACCTTGAAAAACTTTTATAAATCCCAGAAAACCCTAAAAAACCTCAAATTCACTAAAAACCCTAAGAACTGTAAAAATCCTAAAAAACCCTTAAAATCCCTGAAAACATATAAAATGCAAAAATTCATGAAAACACCCTGAAAACTATAAAACACATAAAACCCTTAAATACCCATAAAACCACTAAAAACTCTAAAAACCTATAAAACCCCTAAAAACTTAAAAAAGGAAAAAATATTAACAGCCCTAAAAAACTCAAAAAGACCCTAAAACCCAAATGTTCCTAAAAACCCTAAAAACGCTAAAAGACCCTGAAAAAACCCAAAAAACCCTTAGAATCCCTAAAAACAGTAAAAACCCCCAAAATCTTAAAAATACAACAAATGCACTAAAAATCCCTAAAAATGTAAATAACACTAAAAACCCTGAGAAATCTCTGAAAACCATAAACCCTCAAACCCATAAAAACACTAAAAAACCACTAAAAACTTTAAAACACCTAAAAATGTTTAAAAACTCTAAAAAACTGTACAAACCCTAAAAACTCAAGAAAAAATATAAAAACCCAAAAAGACCCTAAAAATCCAGAAAAAAACTTAAAATCATAAAAACCCTAAAAACACTAAAAACTCTAGAAATCACTAAAAACCCAAAAAACCCAAAAAACCATAAAAATCCTAAAATCCCTAAAAATGTAAAAAACAAAAAAAACCTTGAAAACCCCTGAAAACCATAGACACCTAGAAACCTCAAAAAAACCAAAAAACCCATAAAACGTTTAAAACCCACTAAAGACTCTAAAAACCCTTAAAACACCTAATAATGTTTAAAAACTCTAAAAACCTTAGAACCCCTAAAAAACTCAAAAAACCCTAAAAACCCAAAAAACCCAAAAAACCAAGAAAACTCATAAAAACATGAAAAACCCTAAATCCTTCAAAATCCCTAAAAACCCTAAAAAACCCTAAAAACCATAAAAACCCTTAAAACCCCTTGAAAACCATACAAACACCAAAAAAACATTAAAAACCTTCAAAACCTATAAAACCCCTAAAACCACTAAAAACTCTAAAAACCCTTAAAACCCCTAAATTTTTTAAAAAGAGTTGAAAACTCTAAAAACATTAAAATCCATAAAAAACTCAAAAAAATCCTAAAAACCCAGAAATTCCCTAAAAACCCAAAAATACCCTAAAAACCCTAAAATTGTAAAAATCCTAAAAAATCCCTAAAGATCCTTGAAAATGTAAGAAACCCTAAAAACCTTGAAAACCCCCTAAAAACTATAAAAAACCTAAAATACTTAAATACCCATAAAACCCATAAAACCATTAAAAACTCTAAAAACCCTTAAAACCCCTAAAAAGTTTAAAAAGCTCTAAAAAATAATAAAAACCCAAAAAAACTCAAAAAACCAAAAAAACCTAAAAAGACCCTAAAAGCCCTGAAAAACCCCTTTAAACCACTAAACCGCAATAAAATCCCGAAAATCCTGAAAAATACTAAAAATAATTAAAATCCTAAAAAACCCTAAAAACCCTAAAAATGCAATAAACCCTAAAATCCTAGAAGACCCCCTTGAAAACATAAAAAACCGATAAGAACCTTAAAAACAGTAAAACCCATAAAACCCAAGAAAATTCCTTAAAACTCTAAAAACCCTTAAAACTCCTAAAAACGTTAAAAACATAAAAAAACACTAAAAACCATAAAAACTGAAAAAAAAAACTCAAAGAAACCTTAAAAATCATAAAACCACCTGAAAAACCCTAAAACCCCATAAAATCCCTTAAAATCCTAAAATTTCCTAACAATCATAAAAATCCTAAAAACTACCTAAAAATCCCTGAAAACAGAAAAAAGCCATAAAAACCCTAAAATCCATTGAAAACCATAAAACCCCCTAAAACCCTTAAAATCACTAAAAATCCATAAAACCCTAAACACCACTAAAAACACTAAAAACCCTTCAAACCCCTACAATTGTTTAAAAACTCTAAAAAACCTTAAAAACTCTAAAAAAAACTCAAAAAAAACCTAAACCCAAAAATGACCCTAAAAACCTTGAAATCCCCAAAAATACTGAAAACCCCTAAAAACCTTCAAAATAACTAAAAACTATAAAAACCCTAAAATAAAAAAAAATCATAAAAAATCTCTAAAAATCCTATAAAATATAAAAAAACCTAAAAACCCAAAAAAAATAACTGGAAACTAAAAAAACCCCTCCAACCTTAAATAACCCTAAAACCCCATAAAACCAAAAAAACAACTAAAAAATCTAGAAACCCTTAACACTTGAAAAATATTAAAAGCTCTAAAAAACCTTAAAACCCTTAAAAAACTCAAAAAAACCTTAAAAACCCAAAAGATACTAAAAACATTGAAAAACCCTATAAACCGTAAAAAACCATAAAAAATAAAATCCCTCAAAATCCATAGGAACCATAAAGATCCATAAAATCCATTAAAATCCAAAAAATCCCAAAAAATCCCTAAAAACATAAAAACTCTTAAAACCCTAAAAAACATCTTAAAACCATAAAAACCCTAAAAACCTTAAAATAACTTAAAAGGCCAACAAAACCCTAAACAACTAAAACCCCCAAAAACACTTAAAAACCATAAAAATGTCAAAAAACTCTAAAAAACCTTAAAAACCATAAAAAACTCTAAAAAACCCTAAAAACCAAAAAAGACCCAAAAAAACCTGAGAAAACAAAACAAATGGTAAAAACCTTGAAAACCCCTAAAAACACACAAAATCCCTAAAATCTCTAAAAACCAAAAAACCATAAAAATCCTAAAAAAGCTCTAAAAATCCTTGAAAACATAAAAAACCAAAAAACCCTGAAAACCCCTGAAAACCATAATAACCCCTAAAACCCTTAAAAATCCCTAAAACCCGATAAAAACAAAAAAACTACTAAAAACACTAAAAACCCTTAAAACCCCTAAAATGTTAAAAAACTCTAAAAATCATAAAAACTCTATAAAACTAAAAAACAATAAAAAACCAAAAGGTCTCTAAAACCCTCAAAATATCTAAGAACCCCAAAAACTATAAAAATCAAAAAAAAACCAAATAAACCTAAAAGCATACAAAACTAATAAATAACCTTGAAAACCATAAAAATCCATAAAAACATTAAAATACCCTAAAACCCCATAAAACCCCTAAAACCCACTAAAAACTATAAGACCCTTGCTAGGGAAAAAAATTCTAAAAACCCTTAAATACCCTAAATACATCTTCTTTGCCTAAAACACCTAAAAACCTAGGAAAAACCCTAAAACCCTCCAAAATCCCTAAAAACCCTAAAATCCCTAAAACTAAAAAATTCTAAAAATGCACAAGAAATCCTTGAAAATGTAAAAAACCCTCTGAAAACTGATGAAAACTATTAAAATTTCTAAAAACCTTTAAAACCATAAACACCAAAAAAATGAAAAACCACTAAAAACACTAAATAATCTTAAAATCCTGAAAAACACTAAAAAACTCTAAAAAATATTAAAAACCCTAAAAATGTCAAATAAATCCAAAAAACAGAAAAAAACTAAAAGCCCCTAAAACCCCTAAAAACCCAAAAACCCTTGAAACCCCCCTAAAATCCCCCAAAATCTTTAAAAAAGAAAAAAAAATTAAAACATAAACAACCTTAAGAAGCCCTAAAAATATCTTAAATGAAAAAATCGCCAAAAACCCTAAAACCCAGTAAAAACCATAAAAACCCCTAAAAACATTAAAAACCCTAAAACCCATAAAATCTCTAAAATAACGAAAAAACTTTAAAAAACCCTTAAATCTCTTAAAAATAATAAAAAACTCTAAAAATTCTTAAAAACCCTAAAAAAATACCCCCTCCCCAAACCCAAAAAATGCCCTAAACACCTTAAAATCCTAAAAACTCATAAAAACCCTAAACCTACTAAAAACTCGAAAAACTCTAAAAACCCATAAAACCCCAAAAAAGTTAAAAATTTCTTAAAACCATAAAAAACCTAAAAAATCCAAAAAATCACCTAAAATCCCCAAAAGACCCTAAACCCCCCCTCAAATTCCTTAAAATCCCTAAAAACCATAAAAATTCTAAAAATTAAAGAAAAATCCCGAAAGATGTAAAAAAACACTAAAAACACTAAAAACCATTGAAAACCTTAAACACCAATAAAATAATTAAAAACCCTAAAACCAATAATAACCCTAAAAACCCGCTAAAAACTCTAAAAACCGTAAAAACCCCTAAAAACTCAAAAAAACCCTAAAATCCCAAAAGACTCTAAAACCCTGAAAAACCCTAAAAACGATAAAAAACCCTTAAAATCCAAAAATTCCCTCAAAATCTCTGAAACCCCCAAGACACCCTAAAAACCCTAAAAATCATAAAAATGCCAAAAAAAATTTTGAAAACCCCTAAAAACCATAAAAATCCTAAAAACAATAAAAAACCTAAAACCCACTAAGAACTTTAAAAACCTATAAAAACGTTAAAAAACTTTAAAACCCTCAAAAACCCAAAATAACCCTAAAAACCCCAAAAAACCCACGAAAGACCCTAAAACCCCCTAAAAAATTTGACACCCCTAAAAACCCACAAAATCCCTAAAAACCATAAAAATCCTAAAAAATACCTCAAAACTTAAAAAACACCAAAAAACCCTAAAATCTCCTTAAATCCATAAAACCCCCTAAAACCATAAAAAACCCTAAATTCCCATAAAAACCTTTAAAACACTAAAAATTTTAAAAACCCATTAAACCCTTAAAAATGTTTAAAAAATCTAAAAACCATAAAAATATAGAAAAAATAAAAAAAACCCTAAAGCCCCCAAAAAACCATAAAACCTAATACCCCTAATAACCCTAAATCCTTGAGGAACCCTAATAACCCTTAAAATCCCTAAAAACCGAAAAAAACCATAAAACCATAAAATTCAAAAACCCCTAAAAACCTTTAATACATAAAAAACCCTAAAACCCCTGAAACCTCCAAGAAACCATAAAGACCACTAATAACTCTAAAACCCCTTAAACCCCATTAAAACCCCTAAAAACAGTAAAAACCTTTTAAAAAACATAAAACACCTAAAAACCACTAAAAATCCATAAAAAGTCAAAAGACGCTAAAACCCCTAAAAACCCTGAGAAACCATAAAAACCATCAAAATCTCTAAAAACCCTAAGACCCCTAAAACACCTAAAAATCCTAAAAATACCTAAAAATGTAAAAACCCCAAAAAATCCTATAAAAACCTTAAAACCATTAAAACCTGTAAAAACTTTTAAAACCCTAGAATCCTATAAAAACCCTAAAAACCACAAGAAACTCAAAAAACCCTTAAAACCCCCCAAAAAAATTAAAATACTCTTAAAATACTTAAAACCCATAAAAACAGATAATAAACCCTAAAAAACTAAGAGGCCCTAAAATCCAAAAAACCCTAAAACCCCCAAAAGTCCCAAAAACTGTAAAAACCCAAAAAACCATAAAAATCCTAAAAATCCCTAAAAATCCCTGAAAACCTAAAAAACCGAAAAAAAAATCCTAAAAACCATAAGAACCCCAAAAAACACTAAAAACCCTAAAAATCCCAAAAAACCCAAAAAACAAAAAATTTCAAAAAGCCCTAAAACCCCAAAAATGTAAAAAACCCTAACCCCCCCCCCCCGAAAACCATAAAGACCACTAAAAACTCTAAAACCCTATAAACCCCATTAAAACACCTAAAACCCTAAAAAAACTTTTAAAAACCTTAAAACACCTAAAAAACATTAAAAATACAAAAGACCTTAAAAACCTTAAAAACCCCTAAAACCCTTAAAATTCTAAGAAAACCTAAACACCCTCAAAATCCCCAAAAGCCTTAAAAAACCTTAAAAACCATAAATATCATAAAAAATCCCTAAAAATCCCTAAAAACATAAAAAGCCTGAAAAAGCCTAAAAAAATACTTAAAACCATAAAAACGCCTAAAAACCTTAAAAACCCCAAGAAACCCATAAAAACCTTAAAACCCACTGGAAACTCAAAAACCGTTAAAACCCCAAAAAATGTTGAAAAACTATAAAAATACTTAAAAACCCTAAAAAACTCATAATAAAACCTAAAAACCTAAAAGGACCTAAAAACCCTATTAACTCTGAAATACCCAAAACCCGTAAAAACCATAAAAATCCTAAGAAATCTCTAAAAATCCCTTAAAACATAAAAAACCCCAAAAGCCCCAAAAAACTCTAAAACCCCTACAAACCCCTACAAACCACTAAAACCCAAAAAACTCTTAAAACCCCTAAAAATGTTAAAAATGTTAAAAATCCTAAAAATCCTAAAAAACTAAAAAAACCTAAAAACCCAAAAAGACCATAAAAACCAAAAAACCCCTAAAAACCATGAAAGCTTAAAAAACCCTCAAAATCCCCAAAAACCCTAAATAACTTAAGAACCATAAAAATCCTAAAAAATCCCTAAAACCCCTGAAAACGTAAAAACCCCTAAAGCCCCCTAAAAACTATAAAAACCCATAAAACCGTAAACACAATAAAAACTCTAAAAACACTTTAGACCTCTAAAAACGTTAAAAAACTCTAAAAAACCTCAAAACCCCTAAAAAACTAAAAAACACCAAAAAATAATAAAGAACCCTAAAAACCTTGAAAATGTCTAAAAACCCCTAAAACCTATAAAACCATGAAAACCAATAAAAACCCTTAAAAATCCTATAAACCATAAAATCCTAAAAAATCCCTCAAAATCCAGAAAACCTAAAAACCCTAAAGAACCTATAAAAATTCATTAAAATATCTGAAAACATAAAAAAAAAATTGAAAATCCTCTGAAACCCATAAAAACCCCTAAAAAATTTAAAAAAAATGAAAACCCATAAAAACCCTAAAAACCCAATAAAAACTCTAAAAACCCTTAAAACCGTTAAAAACTTTAAAAAACTCTAAAAAACATTAAAACCCCTAAAAATTTTCAAAAGAACCCAAATACTCAAAAAGACCCTAAAAACCATAAAAATCCCCAAAACCCTAAAAATTTATCAATACCATAAAAACCTAAAATTCCCCAAAATTCCTTGAAAACGTAAAAAACCATAAAACCCTGAAAACCCCCTAAAAACCATAAAAACCTTTAAAAACCTTTTAAATCCCTAAAAACCCATAACAACTCTAAAAACCGATAATAACTCTAAAAATCCTTAAAAACCAAAAAATGTTAAAAAACATTAAAAACTCTAAAACCCTTAAAACCCCTAAAAACTAAAAAAACCCCTAAAACCCAAAAGACCCTAACAAACCAGAAAAACCCCAAAACCCCTAAAAATCCTAAAAACCCTTAAAAACCTTCAAATTCCCTAAAAACCCTAAAAAACATAACAATAATAAAAAATCCCTAAAAGTCCCTGAAAACGTTAAAAACCCTCAAAACCAAGAAAACCACTTGAAAACCATAAAACCCACTAAAACCTTAAAAAACCCTAAAACCCAACAAAAACCATAACCGCCAATAAAAACTCCAAGCACCCTTAAACCCCATAAAATCATTAAAAAAATCTAAAAAATCCTTCAAAAACTAAAAAATAACCTAAACCCCTGCAAAAACCTAAAACCTCTCAAAATCCTTAAAACCCTAAAAACCCAAAAAACCATAAAAATCCTAAAAAATAGTAAAAATCACTAAAAATTTAAAAACCCTAAAACCGTAAAAAAACCATGAAAGCCATAAAACCCCTAAAAACTTAAAAAACTCAAAACCACATAAAACCCCTAAAATTCCCCTAAAAACTCTAAAAACTATCAAAACCCCTAAAAACGTTAATAAACTCTAAAAAACCTTAAAACCCCTAAAAACACAAAAAAATCCCTACACCCCAAAAGACCCTAAAAATCAAGAAAACCCCTAACAATCCAAAAATGCCCAGAAAATCCTAAAAACCCTCAAAGTCCCTAAAAACCCGAAAAACCCTAAAACCCCAAAAACCATAAAAATCCTAAAAAATCCCTCAAAATCCATTGAAACGTAAAAAATCCTAAATACCCTAAAAAACCCTAGAAACCCTAAAACGCCTACAAACCTTAAAAAATATTAAAAATCCTTAAAAACCCTAAAAACCGCTAAAAACTCTAAAAACCCTTAAAAACCCTAAAAACCCTCAAATTCCCTAAAAACATTAAAACCCTAAAAACTATAAAAATCATAAAAACCTCTAAAAATCCCTAAAAACATAAAAAACTATAAGAACCCTAAAAACCACTGAAAACCATAAATATCCATAAGAATCATAAAAAACCCTAAAAACCCATAAAAAACCTAAAACCACTAAAAACACTACAAACCCATAAAACCCCTAAAAAAGTTAAAAATTGTAAAAAACTCTTAAAAACCCTTAAAATTCAAAAATACCCTAAAAACCTAAAAAGAACCAAAACACTGAAAAACCCTAAAAACCCAGAAAAACCCTAAAAACCCAAAAAATCCCTAAAATCATAAAATCCCTAAAAACCCAAAAAACATAAAAATCCTAAAAATCCCTAAAAATCCCTAAAAATGTTAAAAACCATGAGAACCTTGAAAACCCCATGAAAACAAGAAAACCCATAAAAACCATAAAAACCAACAAAAACTCTAAAACCCCTTAAGACCCCTAAAAATGTTAAGAAACCCATAAAAACCCTAAAAACCCAAAAGTCCCTAAAAATCTTGAAAACAACAAAAAAACAAAAAAACCCCTGAAAACCCTGAAAACCCCTCAAAATCCCTAAAAACCCTAAAAACATAAAAATCCTAAAAAACTCAAAAAAAAATTGAAAACCCCAAAAGACCATCAAAACCCTGAAAACCCATAAAAATATTGAAAAACAGAAAAACCCAAAAACACTCAAAATCCCTAAAAACCCTAAAAAACCATAAAAACCATTACAATCCTAAAACCCCTAAAAACCCTGAAATGCCCTTGAAAAAGATAAAAACCCCCCAAACCCTTAAAAACATCTAAAACACCAAAAAACTCAAAAAAACAGTAAAACCTTAAAAACCCTCAAAACCAAAAAAAATCCTAAAAACTAAAAAAATCATAAAAAATCCATAAAAATATATGAAATTGTAAAAACCTATAAAACCCCTAAAACCCCTGAAAAATAGTGAAAACCATAAAAAACCCAAAAAATCCATAAAACCCAAAAAGATCTAAAAACTCTAAAAACCCTTAAATCCCCTAAAAACATTAGAAAACTCTAAAAAACCTTAAAAACCCTAAAAAGATAAAAAACCCTAAAACCCAAAAAAGACCCTAAAATCCCTTAAAAACCCTAAAACCTATAAAAATCCTAAAAATCCCAAAAATTTTCTAAAAACATAGAAAGAACTAAAAAACCAAAAATACCCCTGAAATCCATAAAAACCCCAAAAAACATAAAAAATCCTAAAACACCCATAAAACCCTAAAAACCACTAAAAACTCTAAAAAACCTTTAAACCCCTAAGAAAGTTATAAAACTAAAAAACCTTAAAAACCCTAAAAAACTCAAAAAAAAAATTAAAACAAAAAAAGACCCTAAAAACCCTTAAACCCCTAAAACCCCGAAAAACACTTAAAACTTGAAAAACTCTAAAAATCCCTAAAATCGATAAAAACAATAAAAACTATAAAAATACTAAAAAGCCCAAAAATTCGCTGAAAACGTAAAAAACCATAAAAACCATGAATAACCCTGAAAAGCACAAAAACCGCTAAAAACCTTAAAACCCTTAAAATCCCTAATCTCCCATGAAAACCTTAAAAACCACAAAAAACACTAAAAACCCTTAAAACCCCTAAAAATATTAAAAATTGTTAAAAACTCTAAAAAATCTAAAAAACCCATAAAAACCCAAAGGCCCTAAAAACCTAGAATAACCAGAAAAACCCTAAAAACCCTGAAAAACCTTAAAATTCTCAAAATTACTAAAAACCCAAAAAAGAATAAAATCCTGAAAAATCCTTAAAAACATGAAAACCCTTAAAACCATAAAAAGCCCACTAAAACAATGAAACCCCTTAAAACCATAAAAACCCTAAAATCCAATAAAAACCCTAAAACCCACTAAAAACTAAAAAAAAACCTTAAAACCCCTAAAAACATCAAAAACTTTAAAAACTCTTAAAACCCTTAAAACCCAATTTTTTTTTAAAAAAACCTAACACCCCAAAAGACACCAAAAACTCGGAAAAACCCTAAAAACCATAAAAAACAATGAAAAACCCTAAAAACCAAAAAAATCCATAAAAATCCTAAAACCCTAAAAACCCTAAAAACCAAAAAAAAATAAAAATCCCTAAAAATCAATCAAAATGTAAAAAACCCAAAAAACCCTATAAACCCATAAAAACCCAAAAAACTACTAAAAACTCTAACAACCCTTAAAACCCATAAAAACATTAAAAAACTAGAAAAACATTAAAAGCCCAAAAAATCTATAAAATTCCCAAAAACCCAAAAGACCCTAAAACCCCTGAAAACCCTCAAAACCTTGAAAAACCCTGAAAACCATAAAAATCTTCAAAATCCCTAAAACCCTAAAAACATAAAAAAGCGATAAAAATCGTAAAAAGAAGACCAAAAAATCCCAAAAAATGTAAAAATCCTAAAATACCCCAAAAACAATAAAACCCCCTAAAACCTTTAAAAACCCTAAAACCCCATAAAAACCGTAAAAACTCACTAAAAACTCTAAAAACCCATTAAACCCCTAAAAACATTAAAAAACTCTAAAAGCCTTAAAAACCCTAAAAAACTAAAAAGAAACCCTATAAAACCAAAAAGTCCCTAAAAGCCCTAAAAACCCTATATATATATATATATATATATATTTCTTGGTTTTTCTTTTTTTTGGCCTGGGTTGTAAGGGGTTTTTGGGCGTGGGTCGTTTGACCCCTCCCCTCCCTTGTCTGTTGTGTCCTCTTTTTTTCTTTCTAATAAATTTGGGGGGGGGGGATAGCCCGACCCTCGCATCTTCCTTGCCCAAAAGACCCAAAAAACCCGAAAACCCTTAAAAACCCTAAAAACCCAAAAAAACAAAAAAAAATCGAAAAAATCAATGAAAACATAAAAACCCTAAAAACCCTAACCACCCGCACCGGAAAACCATTAAAATCCCAAATAACCTTTTAAAACCCTAAAACCCATAAAAACCATAAAAACCCAATAAAAACTTAAAAACCCTAAAAAACTAAAAAAACCCAACACTTAAAAAAGGCCCTAATAACCACCAAAAAACCAAAAGACCCTAAAAAACCCTAAAAACCTTTAAAAACCCTTAAAATCCCTAAAAACGTAAAAAACCCTAAAAAACCCTTGAAAACCATAAAGCCTCTTGAAAATCTTAAAATCCTAAAAACCCATAAAACCCACTAAAAACTCTAAAAACCCTTAAACCCCCTAAAAACATTAAAAAAGTCTAAAACCTTAAAAAACATTAAAAAATACAATAAAAACACCTAAAAACTCAAAAAGACCCTTAAAAACCTTAAAAACCGTAAAAAAATTTAAAAAATCCTAAAAAATCCCTAAAAATGTAAAAAACACTAAAAACCCTAAAAAACCTTGAAAACCATAAAAACCCATAAAATTATTAAAACCCCCAAAAACCCATAACAACCATAAAAAACCACTAAAAACCATAAAAACCCTTTAAACCCCTAAAAAACTCACAAAAACCTAAAACCCCAAAAGACCCTAAAACCCTGAAAAATCCCTAAAAACGCTAAAAAACCCAAAAAATCCCAAAAATCCCTCAAAATCCCTAAAACCCCAAAACACCCACAAACCCATAAAAATCATAAAAAATCCCAGAAAAATCATAAAATCATATAAAACCCTAAAATCCCTGAAAATACTTGAAAACCATAAAACCCCTAAACCCATAAAAAAACTAAAACCAAATAAAAACCCTAAAAACATCTAAAAACTCTAAAAACCACTAAAAATGTTAAAAAACTCTTAAAACATTAAAAAACCTAAGAAACTCAAAATAACCCTAAACCCCCAAAAAAACCATAAAAATCACAAAAGACCCTAGAATCCCAAAAAAACATTAAAAAATCCTAAACACCCACAAAATCCCTAAAAACCACAAAACCAGAAAAATCCTAAAAAAGCCTAAAAATCTCTGTAAACATATAAAACCCTAAAAAACCCATCAAACCATAAAACCCCCAAAACCATAAAAAACCCTAAATTCCCATAAAAACCTTAAAAAAATTAAAAACTCTTAAAACCCGTAAAAATGTTTAAAAAACTCTAAAAACCATAAAAACCCTAAAAAAAATAAAAAACCCTAACCCCCCCCCCCCCCAAAAAAAACATTAAAACCTAAATAACCTAAAAACCTTAAAAACCCTGAAAAACACTAAAAACCCAAAAAAACCCAAAAAACAATAAATTTCAAAAAGCCCTAAAACCCCAAAAATGTAAAAAACCCTAACCCCCCCCCCCCGAAAACCATAAAGACCACTAAAAACTCTAAAACCCCATAAACCCCATTAAAACACCTAAAAACCTAAAAAAACTTTTAAAAACCTTAAAACACCTAAAAAACGCTGAAAATCCAAAAGACCTTAAAAACCTTAAAACCCCCTAAAACCCTTAAAATTCTAAGAAAACCTAAACACCCTCAAAATCCCTAAAAGCCTTAAAAACATTAAAAACCATAAATATCCTAAAAAATCCCTAAAAATCCCTAAAAACATAAAAAGCCTGAAAAAGCCTGAAAAAATACTTAAAACCATAAAAACGCCTAAAAACCTTAAAAAACCCAAGAAACCCATAAAAACCTTAAAACCCACTGGAAACTCAAAAACCGTTAAAACCCCAAAAAATGTTGAAAAACTATAAAAATACTTAAAAACCCTAAAAAACTCATAATAAACCCTAAAAACCTAAAAGGACCTAAAAACCCTATTAACTCTGAAATACCCAAAACCTCTAAAAATCCCAAAACCCGTAAAAACCATAAAAATCCTAAAAAATCTCTAAAAATCCCTTAAAACATAAAAAACCCAAAAAAAACCCCAAAAAACAATAAAACCCCCCAAAAAAACTCTAAAACCCCTAAAACCCCCAAAAACCACTAAAACCCAAAAAACACTTAAAACCCCTAAAAATGTTAAAAATGTTAAAAATCCAAAAAATCCAAAAAATCCTAAAAAACTAAAAAAACTTAAAAACCCAAAAAGACCATAAAACCCCGAAAACCCCTAAAAACCATGAAAGCTTAAAAAAACCTCAAAAATCCCCAAAAACCCTAAATAACTTAAGAACCATAAAAATCCTAAAAAATATCTAAAACCCCTGAAAACGTAAAAACCCCTAAAGCCCCCTAAAAACTATAAAAACCCAAAAAAACCCTAAACACAATAAAAACTCTAAAAACCCTTAAGACCCCTAAAAACGTTAAAAAACTCTAAAAAACCTCAAAACCCCTAAAAAACTAAAAAACACCAAAAAATAATAAAGAACCCTAAAAACCTTGAAATGTCTAAAAACCCCTAAAACCTATAAAACCATGAAAACAAATAAAAACCCTAAAAAATCCTATAAACCATAAAATCCTAAAAAATCCCTCAAAATCCAGAAAACCTAAAAACCTGAAAGATCCTATAATTTTTTTTTTGAAAATCCTCTGAAAACCATAAAAACCCCTAAAAATTAAAAAAAATGAAAACCCATAAAAACCCTAAAAATCCAATAAAAACTCTAAAAACCATTAAAACCCTTAAAAACTTTAAAAAACTCTAAAAAACCTTAAAACACCTAAATTTTTTCAAAAGAACCCAAATACTCAAAAAGACCCTAAAAACCTTAAAAATCCACACAACCCTAAAAAAATATAAATACCATGAAAACCAAAAATTCCCCAAAATTCCTTCAAAACGTAAAAAACCATAAAACCCTGAAAACCCCCTAAAAACCATAAAAACCTTTAAAAACCTTTTAAATCCCTAAAAACCCATAACAACTCTAAAAACCGATAATAACTCTAAAAATCCTTAAAAATCAAAAAATGTTAAAAAACATTAAAAAATCTAAAACCCTTAAAACCCCTAAAAACTAAAAAAAAAACCCTAAAACCCAAAAGACCCTAACAAAGCAGAAAAACCCCAAAACCCCTAAAAATCCTAAAAACCCCTAAAAACCTTCAAATTCCTTAAAAACCCTAAAAAACATAACAATCATAAAAAATCCCTAAAAGTCCCTGAAAACGTTAAAAACCCTCAAAACCAAGAAAACCACTTGAAAACCATAAAACCCACTAAAACCTTAAAAAACCCTAAAACCCAAAAAAAACCATAACAACCAATAAAAACTCCAAGCACCCTTAAACCCCCTAAAATCATTAAAAAACTCTAAAAAACCTTCAAAAACTAAAAAATAAACTAAACCCCTGCAAAAACCTAAAACCTCTCAAAATCCTTAAAACCCTAAAAACCCAAAAAACCGTAAAAATCCTAAAAAATAGAAAAAATCACTAAAAAGTTAAAAACCCTAAAACCGTAAAAAAACCATGAAAGCCATAAAACCCCGAAAAACTTAAAAAACTGAAAACCCCATAAAACCCCTAAAATTCCACTAAAAACTCTAAAAACCATCAAAACCCCTAAAAAAGTTAATAACCTCTAAAAAACCTTAAAACCCCTAAAAACTCAAAAAAAATCCCTACACCCCAAAAGACCCTAAAAAATCAAGAAAACCCCTAAAAATCCAAAAATGCCCAGAAAACCCTAAAAACCCTCAAAATCCCTAAAAACATGAAAAACCATAAAAACCCAAAAACCATAAAAATCCTAAAAAATCCCGGAAAATCCATTGAAACTTAAAAAATCCTAAATACCCTAAAAACCCTAAAAACCATAAAACCCCTAGAAACCTTAAAAAATCTTAAAAATCCATAAAAACCCTAAAAACTGTTAAAAACTCCACTTCCCTTAAAACCCCTAAAAACCCTCAAATTCCCTAAAAACATTAAAACCCTAAAAACTATAAAAATCTTAAAAAGCTCTAAAAATCCCTAAAAACGTAAAAAACCATAAAAACCCTAAAAACCATAAATATCCATAAGAATTATAAAAATCCCTAAAAATCCCTAAAAACCCTAAAACCACTAAAAACACTACAAACCCATAAAACCCCTAAAAAGGATAAAAATTGTAAAAAACTCTTAAAAACCGTAAAAATTCAAAAATACCCAAAAAACCTAAAAAGAACCAAAACACTGAAAAACCCTAAAAACCCAGAAAAACACAAAAAATCCCTAAAATCCTAAAATCCCTAAAAACCCAAATAACATAAAAATCCTAAAAAATCTCTAAAAATCCCTAAAAATGTTAAAAACCATGAGAACCTTGAAAACCCCATGGAAACAATAAAACCCATAAAAACCATAAAAACCACTAAAAACTCTAAAACCCCTTAAGACCGCTAAAAATGTTAAAAAACCCATAAAAACCCTAAAAACCCAAAAGTCCCTAAAAATCTTGAAAAGAAAAAAAACCAAAAAACCCCTTAAAACCCTTAAAACCCCTCAAAATCACTAAAAACCCTAAAAACATAAAAACCCAAAAAATCCATAAAATCCCTTAAAAACCCCCAAAAACCACTAAAAACTCTAAAAACCCTTTAAACGTTGAAAATATTAAAACTCTAAAAACATTTAGAACCCTAAAAAACTCAAAAAAAATTGAAAACCCCAAAAGACCCTAAAAACCCTGAAAACCCCTAAAAATATTGAAAAACAGAAAAACCCCAAAACACTCAAAATCCCTAAAAACCCTAAAAAACCATAAAAACGATTACAATCCTAAAACCCCTAAAAACCCTGAAATGACCTTGAAAAGTATAAAAACCCCCAAAACCCTTAAAAACATCTAAAACACCAAATAACTCAATAAAATCACTAAAACCATAAAAACCCTCAAAACCAAAAAAATCCTAAAAACTAAAAAAATCATAAAAAATCCATAAAAATATATGAAATTGTAAAAACCTATAAAACCCCTAAACCCCTGAAAAATAGTGAAAACCATAAAAAACCCTAAAAATCCATAAAACCCAAAAGCTCTAAAAACTCTAAAAACCCTTAAATCCCCTAAAAACATTAGAAAACTCCAAAAAACCTTAAAAACCCTAAAACGATAAAAAACCCTAAAACCCAAAAAAGACCCTGAAAACCCTTAAAAACCCTAAAACCCATAAAAATCCTAAAAATCCCATATTTTTTCTAAAAACATAGAAAGAACTAAAAAACCAAAAATACCCCTCAAATCCATAAAAACCCCAAAAAACATAAAAAACCCTAAAACACCCATAAAACCCTAAAACCACTAAAAACTCTAAAAAACCTATAAATCCCTAAGAAAGTTATAAAACTAAAAAACATTAAAAACCAAAAAAAACTCAAAAAAAATTAAAAATTAAAAAAACCCTAAAAACCCTTAAACCCCTAAAACCCCAAAAAACAATGAAAACTTGAAAAACTCTAAAAATCCCTAAAATCAATAAAAACGATAAAAACTATAAAAATACTAAAAAACCCAAAAATTCGCTGAAAACGTAAAAAATCATAAAAACCATGAAAAACCCTGAAAAGCACAAAAACTGCTAAAACCCTTAAAATCCCTAATCTCCCATGAAAACCTTAAAAACCACAAAAAACACTAAAAACCCTTAAAACCCCTAAAAATATTAAAAATTGTTAAAAACTCTAAAAAATCTAAAAAACCCATAAAAACCCAAAAGGCCCTAAATACCTAGAATAACCAGAAAAACCCTAAAACCCCTGAAAAACCTAAAAATTCTCAAAATTACTAAAAACCCAAAAAAACATAAAAACCCTTAAAACCATAAAAATCCCACTAAAACAATAAAACCCCCAAAAACCTTAAAAATCCTAAAATCCAATAAAAACCCTAAAACCCACTAAAAACTAAAAAAACCTTAAAACCCCTAAAAACATCAAAAACATTAAAAACTCTTAAAACCCTTAAAACACAAATTTTTTTAAAAAAAACCTAACACCCAAAAAGACACTAAAAACTCTGAAAAACCCTAACAACCATAAAAAACAATGAAAACCCCTAAAAACCAAAAATATCCATAAAAATCATAAAACCCTAAAAACCCTAAAAACCAAAAAAAAATTAAAAATCCCTAAAAATCAATCAAAATGTAAAAAACCCAAAAAAACCTTATAAACCCATAAAAACCCAAAAGACCACTAAAAACTCTAACAACCCTTAAAACCCCTAAAAACATTAAAAAACTAGAAAAACATTAAAAGCCCAAAAAATCTATAAAATTTCCAAAAACCTAAAAGACCCTAAAACCCATTAAAACCTTAAAAACCTTGAAAAACCCTGAAAGCCATAAAAATATTCAAAATCCCTAAAATGCTAAAAACATAAAAAAGCGATAAAAATCGTAAAAAAGACCTAAAAATCCCAAAAAACGTAAAAATCCTGAAATCCCCCAAAAACAATAAAACCCCCCTAAAACCTTTAAAAACCCTAAAACCCCATAAAAACCATAAAAACTCACAAAAAACTCTAAAAACCCATTAAACCCCTAAAAACGTTAAAAAACTCTAAAAATCTTAAAAACCCGAAAAATCTAAAAAGAAAACCCTATAGAACCAAAAAGTCACTAAAAGCCCTAAAAACCCTAAAAACCCAAAAAACTATGAAAAGGCCTAAAACCCTAAAAATCCCTAAAACCCTAAAAAACCATAAAAACCATAATAATCCTAAAAATTCCATAAAAATCCTAGAAAACGTAAAAAACCCTAAATAGCCAAAAAACATCTGAAAACCATAAAACCCCAAGAAAACTTTAAAAACCCAAAAAAACACATAAAAACTTTAAAAACTCTAAAAAACCTTAAAACCCTAAAAAATTCAAAAAACACTAAAAACCCAAAAAGACACCAAAAACCCTCAAAATCCTTAAAACCCCTAAAACCACGAAAAACCACAAAAAATCCCTAAAAATCCGTTAAAATATAAAAAACCCTATAGACACTGGACACTGAAAAACCTCTGAAAACCATAAAACCCTAAAAATCACTAAAAAATACAAAAAAACATAAAACCCCCTAAAAACCATGAAAAAACCCCGAAAACCATAAAACCATCCTAAAACCATAAAAACCCTATAAAAACCACTAAAAACTCAAAAAACCCTCAAATGCTAAAAACTTTAAAAACCATTAAAAACCCTAAAAAACTAAAAAAAACCCTAAAAACTCCGCCCTCCAAAAAAATCCCTAAAAACAAAAAAGACCCTAAAAATCATAAAAGCCCTAAAAAAACCCTTAAAACCGCAAAAAACCCTCAGAACCACTAAAAGTCCTAAAAAACCCTAAAAACTAAAAAAAATCCTAAATAAGCCCTAACAATCCCTAAAAATGAAAAAGACTTAAAAATTCTAAAAACCACCTGAACTCTATAAAAACTCCAAAAAACCAATAAAAATGTTAAAAAAATCTAAAAAGCTTAAAAAACATAAAAACTCAAAAAAACTCTAAAACCCGAAAAAAATATAAAAACTGTCAAAATCCCTAAAAACCGGAAAACCATAAAATTTCCAAATAACCTTTTAAAACCCTAAAAACCCATAAAAACCCAAAAAACCCACTAAAAACTTAAAAAACCCTTAAACCCCATAAAAATGTTGAAAAACATTATAAAACATTAAAAATCCTAAAAACCAAAAAATCCTAATACCCCGAAACACCATAAAAGCCTTGAAAAAACCCTCATAAAAAACATAAAACCACTAAAAACTAAAAAAACCCATAAAACCAATAAAAACGTCCAAAAACTTAAAAAACCTAAAAACCCCTTAAAACTCAAAAATACCCTAAAAACCCAAAAAGGCCCAAAAAACCTTGAAAATCCCAAAAAACCTTCAAAACCTCTAAAAACCATGAAAACCCCTTAAAACCTCAAAATCCCTATAAACCCTTGAAAATTCTAAAACCCTTAAAATCCTAATTTTAATCCCTAAAAATCCCAAAAAATACACAAAACACTAAAACCATAAAAACCTCTTGCAAACTTTAAATACCCTAAAAACCTTAAAAACACAAAACTCCTTTAAACCATAAAACCCCACTAAAAATAGTAAAAACCCTTAAAACCCCTAAATATGTTAAAAAACAATAAAAAACCTTAAAAACCCTAAAAATCCTTACAAACTCAAAAGAACCTAAAACCCCAGAAAACCCCTCAAAATACCTAAAATCCATTTAAACCCATAAAACCATAAAACTCCTAAAAAATCTCTAAAATTCATTGAAAACCTAAAAAAACCTAAAACCTTTAAAACCCCCTGAAAACTATAAAAAGCTGAAAAAAACCCTAAAACCCATAAAAACCTAAAAACCCACTAAAAACTTCAAAATTTCATTAAACCCCTAAAAATGTTAAAAACTCTAAAAATTCTTAAAAACCATAAAAACTCAAAAAAAACCCTAAACCCCCCTTAAGACCCTAAAAACCTGAAAAACACCTCAAAATCCCAAAAAACCCTAAAAACAATGAAAACCATGAAAACCAAAAAAAATCCTATAAAAGCTCTAAAAATGTCTGAACACATAAAAACTGTAAAAACCCTTAAGAACCCTAGAAACCCATTAAACCCATAAAAACCCCTAGAACCCCCAAAACCCCTAAAATATATAAAAATCACTAAAAACACTAAAAATGCTAAAAACCCCTAAAAACGATAAAAAACTCTAAAAACCTTAAAAACCCTAAAAACTAAAAAAACCTTAGAAACCTAAAAAACCATAAAACCCCCAAAAACACGAAAAACACTAAAAATCCCTAAAACCCCTAAAACCAATAAAAATCCTAAAAATCCCTAAAAGCCCTTAAAACCCCTCAAAATCCCTAAATACCCTAAAAACATAAAAATCCTAAAAAATCCATAAAATCCCTTAAAAACCCCAAAAACCACTAAAAACTCTAAAAACCCTTTAAAACGTTGAAAATATTAAAACTCTAAAAACATTTAGAACCCTAAAAAACTCAAAAAAAAAATTGAAAACCCCAAAAGACCCTAAAAACCCTGAAAACCCCTAAAAATATTGAAAAACAGAAAAACCCAAAAACACTCAAAATCCCAAAAAACCATAAAAAACCATAAAAACCATTACAATCCTAAAACCCCTAAAAACCTTGAAATGCCGTTGAAAAAGATAAAAACCCCAAAAACCCTTAAAAACATCTAAAACACCAAAAAACTCAAAAAATCACTAAAACCTTAAAAACCCTCAAAACCAAAAAAAATCCTAAAAACTAAAAAAATCACAAAAAATCCATAAAAATATATGAAATTGTAAAAACCTATAAAACCCCTAAAACCCCTGAAAAATAATGAAAACCATAAAAAACCCTAAAAATCCATAAAACCCAAAAAGCGCTAAAAACTCTAAAAACCCTTAAATCCCCTAAAAACATTAGAAAACTCTAAAAAACCTTTAAAACCCTAAAACGATAAAAAACCCTAAAACCCAAAAAAGACCCTGAAAACCCTTAAAAACCCTAAAACCAATAAAAATCCTAAAAATCCCAAATTTTTTCTAAAAACATAGAAAGAACTAAAAAACCAAAAATACCCCTGAAATCCATAAAACCCCCAAAAAACCTAAAAAACCCTAAAACACCCATAAAACCCTAAAAACCACTAAAAACTCTAAAAAACCTTTAAACCCCTAAGAAAGTTATAAAACTAAAAGACATTAAAAACCCTAAAAAACTCAAAAAAAATTAAAAACAAAAAAAACCCTAAAAACCCTTAAACCCCTAAAACCCCGAAAAACACTGAAAACTTGAAAAACTCTAAAAATCCCTAAAATCAATAAAAACGATAAAAACTATAAAAATAATTAAAGGCCCGAAAATTCGCTGAAAACGTAAAAAACCATAAAAACCATGAAAAACCCTGAAAAGCACAAAAACCGCTAAAAACCTTAAAACCCTTAAAATCCCTAATCTCCCATGAAAACCTTAAAAACCACAAAAACACTAAAAACCCTTAAAACCCCTAAAAATATTAAAAATTGTTAAAAACTCTAAAAAATCTAAAAAACCCATAAAAACCCAAAAGGCCCTAAAAACCTAGAATAACCAGAAAAACCCTAAAACCCCTAAAAAACCTAAAAATTCTCAAAATTACTAAAAACCCAAAAAAGCATAAAATCCTGAAAAATCCTTAAAAACATAAAAACCCTTAAAACCATAAAAATCCCACTAAAACAATAAAACCCCTAAAAACCATAAAAACCCTAAAATCCAATAAAAACCCTAAAACCCACTAAAAACTAAAAAAGACCTTAAAACCCCTAAAAACATCAAAAACATTAAAAACTATTAAAACCATTAAAACCTAATTTTTTTTAAAAAAACCTAACACCCAAAAAGACACTAAAAACTTTGAAAAACCCTAAAAACCATAAAAAACAATGAAAACCCCTAAAAACCAAAAATATCCATAAAAATCCTAAAACCCTAAAAACCGTAAAAACCCAAAAAAAATAAAAAACCCTAAAAATCAATCAAAATGTAAAAAACCCAAAAAACCCTATAAACCCATAAGAACCCAAAAGACCACTAAAAACTCTAACAACCCTTAAAACCCCTAAAAACATCAAAAAACTAGAAAAACATTAAAAGCCCAAAAAATCTATAAAGTTTCCAAAAACCTAAAAGACCTTAAAACCCCTGAAAACCCTAAAAACCTTGAAAAACCCTGAAAGCCATAAAAATCTACAAAATCCCTAAAATCCTAAAAACATAAAAAAGCGATAAAAATTGTAAAAAAGACCTTAAAATCCCAAAAAACGTAAAAATCCTGAAATCCCCCAAAAACAATAAAACCCCCTAAAACCTTTAAAAACCCTAAAACCCCATAAAAACCGTAAAAACTCACAAAAAACTCTAAAAACCCATTAAACACCTAAAAACGTTAAAAAACTCTAAAAATCTTAAAAACCCTAAAAATCTAAAAAGAAAACCCTATAAAACCAAAAAGTCCCTAAAAGCCCTAAAAACCCTAAAAACCCAAAAAAACTATGAAAAATCCTAAAACCCTAAAAATCCCTAAAACCCTAAAAAACCATAAAAATCATAATAATCCTAAAAATTTCATAAAAATCCTAGAAAACGTAAAAAACCCTAAATAGCCAAAAAAACATCTGAAAACCATAAAACCCCAAGAAAACCTTAAAAACCCAAAAAAACACATAAAAACTCTAAAAAACCTTAAAACCCTAAAAAATTCAAAAAACACTAAAAACCCAAAAAGACACTAAAAACCCTCAAAATCCTCAAAACCCCTAAAAACCCAAAAAACCACAAAAAATCCCTAAAAAATCCGTTAAAATACAAAAATCCCTATAGACACTGGACACTGAAAAACCTCTGAAAACCATAAAAACCCTAAAAATCACTAAAAAATACAAAAAAACATATAACCTCCTAAAAACCATGAAAAAACCCTGAAAACCATAAAACCATCCTAAAACCATAAAAACCCTATAAAAACCATTAAAAACTCAAAAAACCTGATGCGTCGCCGGAAGCTCAAAAATGAGTAAGTGAAGAGGAGCAGCGTAATGTAGCCGAATGACCGAGGCTTAAAGGCAATGCCACCCGCCAAGGTTTCTCCACGCTTAAAGACAACGTCACCAGCGATGGAGATGCACCACCAATTCCGGGCAAAGGGAAGAGGCTAAAGCAAGAAGATTGCACAGCAAACTTCAAAATCCCGTCACATTCATCTATCCCCATTACAAAGGAGTGAAAATACAATATAAAGACAAAATAAATAAAGAAAAATGCTCCAATTCGAGTTACAAGACATGGGGAACCCAAAAGGCACATAAAAAGCATAAAATAACACTTTCCCATGCCATTTAATGACCCCACTAGCCAAAGTAGCGGGATTCCCTCTTAATGATGCTTTTCTCCACCTTCTCTCTCCTCATTAATGTGCAGCTACGAATTTCCACCATTTGCCATGTGGATAAATGATTTTGGGTCCCAAATAAGTGTGTTGTGGCCCACCATAGTGTTGGACATCAAGAAGTGTGGGCTGGTCCAATTCGAACAACAATTGGGCTTGGAATTTTTATCAAGCCCAAAATTATTCTCCTTGTGCTGAATCTGATCCATATCATTCTCCCCCGGTTGAAGAGGATTTGCCCTCAAATCCACGACATCATCTTCTTCAATGTAAGTAGATAAGTCCCCAATGTTGAATGTTGCAGAAACGCTGCCAAAATCATCTGGTAAATCAATTTTGTAGGCATTGTTTCCCACTCGTTCAAGCACTTCGAATGGACCTTCAGCTCGTGGTGCCAGCTTGCTCTTCCTTTTGGATGGAAATCTCTCCTTGCGAAGGTGAATCCACACTTTGTCTCCAGGTTGGAAAATAGCCTGCTTCCGATGCTTGTTTGCTCGCCTCTTGTATGCCTCATTAGACTTCTCTATTTGAGCACGAATAGATTCATGGAGCTTCTTCATCTGCTTTGTCTTCTCCTCCGCATCAATATTTACCTGAAAATCAAGAGGCAAAGAGCACAATTCTATAGGAGTGATTGGATTGATTCCATAAACCACTTCGAATGGAGAATGTCGGGTGGTAGCACTGGGAGATCTATTGTATGCAAATTCAGCTTGTGCAAGTTGCAAATCCCAATCTCTCATGCTCTTGTTCACCAATGTTCTCAGAATAGTGCCCAATGTACGATTGGTAACTTCTGTTTGCCCATCCGTTTGAGGGTGATGGGATGTGCTGAAAAGAAGTTTCGTACCGAATTTCCCCCATAATGTTCTCCAAAAATGGCTGAGAAATTTTGTGTCTCTATCCGAAACGATGCTGCGAGGAATTCCATGAAGGCGAACAATCTCTTTGAAAAACAATTCTGCCACTTTCACTGCATCTTCAGTCTTATGACAAGGTATGAAATGAGCCATCTTAGAAAATCGATCAACAACAACCATTATTGAATCTTTACCTCGCTGAGTCTTTGGTAAAGCCATAATGAAATCCATGCTGAGATCTTCCCATGGCTGCTCCGGAATAGGTAACGGAGTGTATAAACCAGGCTTGAAATGACTCTTTGCTCTTTGACATGTTCCGCATCTTGAAAGAATAGCTTGGACATTTGATTGCATCTTCGGCCAGTAGAAATGCTCTTTTAGTATCTCCAAGGTTTTATGGATGCCAAAATGACCAGCAAGTCCCCCTTCATGTGCTTCCCGAATAAGCAAGTCCCTGTAATTACCCTTTGGAACACACAACTTGTTTCTCTTAAAGAGAAACCCATCATGTACAGAATAATCCTCCACAAATCCATCTTGACATTGGATTAAAATAGAATTAAACTCCATATCATGCTGATAATCTTCTCTCATAAGCTGAAATCCAAGAATTCGAGCATCAAGAATTGTAAGTAATGCATACCTCCGAGATAAAGCATCTGCCACTAGATTATCTTGCCCCTTCTTGTATTTTGACACAAATGAGAATGATTGTAAGAATTCCACCCACTTTGCATGCCTCGAACTCAGCTTGTGTTGACCATTGATAAACCTCAAAGCCTGATGGTCAGAATGAAGAACAAACTGCTTCGGTCTCAAATAATGAGACCAATGATCTAGGGCTCTTATAACCGCATAAAATTCCTTATCATAGGTGTTGTAATTCCTCCTTGAATCATTCAGTTTCTCGCTGAAATATGCAATAGGGCGCTTGCTTTGGATGAGAACAGCGCCTATCCCAACTCCACTTGCATCACATTCCACTTCAAAGACTTGATCAAAATCAGGCAACGCCAAAACCGGTGCTTCACACAACTTTTTCTTAATGATTTCAAATGATTCATTTGCTGCCTTTGACCACTCAAATTTCCCCCTTTTTAAGCATTCAGTGATAGGTGCCATAATAGTGCTGAAATTGGAAACAAAGCGACGATAAAAGGATGCCAAACCGTGGAAACTTCTTACTTCGGTAATGGATTCTGGTTGTGGCCAGGACTTGATTGCTTCCACTTTTGATTCATCCACCATGATGCCTTCTTTGGTTACCACATATCCCAAAAACACCACTTCTGTTGAAAAGAACTCGCATTTTTCAAGCTTCCCATATAGCTTTTGTTTCCGTAGAACATCAAATACCCACCGAAGATGATCCACATGGCTCTCCACATCCTTGCTGTAAATCAAAATGTCATCCAAATAAACTACCACAAATTTACCAATAAATGGTTTCAGAACTTCATTCATGAGTCGCATGAATGTGCTAGGAGCATTTGAGAGGCCGAATGGCATGACCAGCCACTCAAACAATCCGCCTTTAGTTTTGAAGGCTGTTTTCCACTCATCCCCTTCCTTCATTCGAATCTGGTGGTATCCACTACGAAGATCAACCTTTGAAAAGATTGATGAACCATGCAATTCATCAAGCATATCATCGAGTCGTGGGATGGGATACCTGTATTTGATGGTAATATTATTGATAGCTCTACTATCAATGCACATGCGATACGTACCATCTTTCTTTGGCACCAATAATGCTGGAACAGAACACGGGCTCATGCTTGGCCTTATAAAGCCTCGATCCATCAACTCATCTACTTGCTTCTGCAATTCCCTTGATTCTCCAGGATTACACCGATATGCTGGTTTATTTGGCAATTGTGCACCCGGAACGAGATCAATCTGGTGTTCAATGCCTCTAAATGGTGGTAATCCTGCTGGAAGATCATTAGGAAAAACATCATGATATTCCCCAATTAAGGAATGAGCTAAAGGATGTTGATGACTCTTCTCCTCATGGCATGACTTTTCCATCATCAATAAAGCAAAAACTGGCTTTTGCTTATTTATGGCTTTCTCCACTTGAGCTTTGCTGATAAAGAGACTACCTTTGGGTACTTCCGGAACAGATTTTTCTTGCAGAGTTTGGGACGGCTTCAAAGGAGCAAGTGTGATATTCTTTTCCCCAGATCGAAAAGAATAAGTGTTCTTCCTCCCATCATATTTCACTTCCCTGTCAAACTGCCAAGGCCTACCCAACAACAAGTGACAAGCATCCATAGGAATAACATCACACAGTACTTCATCAGCATAGTTCTTACCAATGGAGAATGAAATTAGAACCTGTTTTTTGACTTGGAGTGTGCTCCCATTGTTCAACCATTGCAATTTATATGAGTGAGGATGATTCTGAGTTGGAAGCTTCAATTTCTCCACTAGTGTTGTTGAAGCCACATTTGCACAGCTCCCACTATCAATAATCACCATGCATACCCGCTGATTAATGGTGCAGCGAGTTTGGAACAAGTTTTCTCTTTGATCTTCTTCCGGGCAGATTTGAGCTTGCAAAACTCTTCGTAGCACCAGCATGTTTCCCACATCAGCTTCTTCCACAACATGTTCCTCATTTTCAGTTTCTTCACCATCATGTTCATCCTCTTTGATTGCCTCTTCAATTTCTTCAATCTCTTTAATAGTAATAATCCGGTTGTTAGGGCAATTGGCCTGAAAATGACCATACCCATGGCATTTGAAACACTTTCGATTCCCACGTTCAAAGGAGTTCGACTTCCCTTTTGTTTGTTCCATAGCCTTCTCTTTCCCTTTTTCCAGCATCTTGTTCCTTCCAAATTCCTTCTCAACAACACCAGATTTATTAGAAGAAATACCCTTATAAACAGTTGTACCTCTATTGTAGTTTTTGAGCACCGGTGCCCTTGAGGTCCGCTTTTGCTTTTCCACCTTGATCGCCAGCTTGCAAACATCATCAAGTGAGCAGAATGATTGCAACTCCACTGAATGTGCAATTTCTTCATTTAATCCACCCAAAAACCTTGCAATTGTTTGCTCTTTATATTCTGGAACATCACTTCGCATCAATAAACGATCAAATTCCCGAATGTACTCTTCAACAGACTTATCTCCTTGTCGTAGGCTATGCATTCGAAAATAAAGATCTTGCTTATAATTCTCAGGCAGAAATCGTCTCCTCAAAAGCTTTTTCAACTTCTCCCATGAGCGTATCTTGCCTTTATCATCACGTTCCCGCTGTTTCTTCAGATTTTCCCACCAAAGTGATGCATAATCTTTAAATTTCAGAATGGCTACCTTGCACTTCTTCTCGTCAGAACAATTCTTAAATTCGAAGAACCGTTCGATTTCCCGCATCCAATCCAGAAAATCATCCGGATTCATACTCCCATAAAAATCTGGAATGTCGATCCTCAACCCTCTTTCAATGTCTTCATCATCTCTTCTTCTTCGCATATCTACCTCTGAATCGCTGGAATCATCACCATTTGCATGATCTTCATAAAATGGTGCTGGATTGCGTCTATTATGTGGTGATGGACGTCGAGGATGTCGCTGCGGTGGAGGGGAGTCAGGTCGCCGTGCTCTCAAAAGTTGAGCAAGTTGCTCACCGATTTGAGTAATTTGTGATTGTAGCTGTGCATTAGCTATTTCCCATGGAGCAGGAGGAGTAGAAGATCCGCTCTTGCGAGACATGATGGAGAGTAATAAGAAGAATGTGATAGAACTTACTCGTTGGAACCGCGCCTCTGATACCAATTGATGCGTCGCCGGAAGCTCAAAAATGAGTAAGTGAAGAGGAGCAGCGTAATGTAGCCGAATGACCGAGGCTTAAAGGCAATGCCACCCGCCAAGGTTTCTCCACGCTTAAAGACAACGTCACCAGCGATGGAGATGCACCACCAATTCCGGGCAAAGGGAAGAGGCTAAAGCAAGAAGATTGCACAGCAAACTTCAAAATCCCGTCACATTCATCTATCCCCATTACAAAGGAGTGAAAATACAATATAAAGACAAAATAAATAAAGAAAAATGCTCCAATTCGAGTTACAAGACATGGGGAACCCAAAAGGCACATAAAAAGCATAAAATAACACCTTCCCATGCCATTTAATGACCCCACTAGCCAAAGTAGCGGGATTCCCTCTTAATGATGCTTTTCTCCACCTTCTCTCTCCTCATTAATGTGCAGCTACGAATTTCCACCATTTGCCATGTGGATAAATGATTTTGGGTCCCAAATAAGTGTGTTGTGGCCCACCATAGTGTTGGACATCAAGAAGTGTGGGCTGGTCCAATTCGAACAACAATTGGGCTTGGAATTTTTATCAAGCCCAAAATTATTCTCCTTGTGCTGAATCTGATCCATATCAAAACCCTAAAATGCTAAAAACTTTAAAAACCATTAAAAACCCTAAAAAACTGAAAAAACACCCCCCTAAAACTCCACCCTGCAAAAAAATCCCTAAAAACAAAAAAGACCCTAAAAATCATAAAAGCCCTAAAAAAACCCTTAAACCCGCAAAAAACCATGAGAAACACTAAAAGTCCTAAAAAAACCTAAAAACTAAAAAAACCCCTAAATAAGCCCTAACAATCCCTAAAAATGAAAAAGACTTAAAAATTCTAAAAACCACTTGAACTCTATAAAAACTCCAAAAAACCAATAAAAATGTTAAAAAAATCTAAAAAGCCTAAAAAACATAATAACTCAAAAAAAACCTAAACCCCCAAAAGACCCTAAAAACCCGAAAACCCTTAAAAACTCTAAAACCCTAAAAAAATATAAAAACTGTCAAAATCCCTAAAAACCCTAAAAACTCAAAAAACCAAAAAAAAATCAAAAAAATCAATGAAATCAATGAAAACATAAAAACCATAAAAACCCTAACCCCCACCCCGGAAAACCATAAAATACCCAAATAACCTTTTAAAACCCTAAAAACCCATAAAAACCCTAAAAACCGACTAAAAACTTAAAAAACCCTTAAAACCCCTAAAAATGTTGAAAAACATTATAAAACATTAAAAATCCTAAAAACCAAAAAATCCTAATACCCCAAAACACCATAAAGCCTTGAAAACCCCTCATAAAAAACATAAAACTAAAAACTAAAAAAACCCTTAAAACCAATAAAAACGTCCAAAAACATAAAAAACCTAAAAACCCCTTAAAACTCAAAAATACCCTAAAAACCCAAAAGGCCCAAAAAACCTTGAAAACCCCAAAAAATCCTTGAAAACCTCTAAAAACCATGAAAACCCCTTAAAACCTCAAAATCCCTATAAACCCTTGAAAATTCTAAAACCCTTAAAATCCTAATTTTAATCCCTAAAAAACCCAAAAAATACACAAAACACTAAAACCATAAAAACCTCTTGCAAACTATAAATACCCTAAAAACCTTAAAAACACAAAACTCCTTTAAACCATAAAACCCCACTAAAAATAGTAAAAACCCTTTAAACCCCTAAATATGTTAAAAACAATAAAAAACCTTAAAACCCTAAAAATCCTTAAAAACTCAAAAGACCCTAAATCCCCAGAAAACCCCTCAAAATCCCTAAAATCCATTTAAACCCATAAAACCATAAAAATCCTAAAAAATCTCTAAAATTCATTGAAAACCTAAAAAAACCTAAAACCATTAAAACCCCCTGAAAACTATAAAAAGCTGAAAAAACCTGAAAAAACCCTAAAACCCATAAAAAGCTAAAAACCCACTAAAAACTTCAAAATTTCATTAAACCCCTAAAAATGTTAAAAACACTAAAAATTCTTAAAAACCATAAAAAACTCAAAAAAACCCTAAAACCCCAGAAACCCATTAAACCCATAAAAACCCCTAAAACCCCTAAAACCCCTAAAACCCCCAAAACCCCTAAAACATATAAAAATCACTAAAACCACTAAAAATGCTAAAAATCCCTAAAAACGATAAAAAACTCTAAAAACCATAAAAACCCTAAAAACTAAAAAAACCTTAGAAACCTAAAAAATCATAAAACCCCCAAAAACCCGAAAAACACTCAAAATCCCTAAAACCCCAAAAACCAATAAAAATCCTAAAAATCCCTAAAAATCCCAAAAATCCTAAAAAATCCTAAAACCTTGAAAACCCCTTGAAAACCATCAAAACACCTAAAAAAATAAAAATAATAAAAATCACAAAAAACACTAAAAACCTGCAAAACCAGTAAAACCCCTAAAAACGTTAAAAAACTCTAAAAAACTTTAAAACCCTCAAAAACTCAAAAAAACACCAAAAATACCCCAAAAGTCCATAAAACCCAAAAAAACCCCAAACCCCTAAAATTCCTTAAATACCCCTAAAAACCCTAAAAATTTCTTAAAACCCATAAAACCCATAAAAATAAGAAAAACGTCCTAAAATCCCTGTAAATGTAAAAAACCCTAAAACCCAGAAAAACACATGGAAACCATAAAACCCTAAACAACCATAAAAACCTTAAAAACTATAAAAACCCTAAAAATTATAATAACCCTTAAAACCCCTAAAAATGTTAAAAAAATCTAAAAAACCTTTAAAACACTAAAAACTCAAAAAAACCCAAAAAACCTAAAAAGACCCTAAAAACCCTAAAAACCCCAAAAAACCCCTGACCCCCAAGCCCTAAAAACCATTGAAACCCCTAAAACCCCTAAAAATCCCTAGAAACCCTAAAAGCCAAAAAAACCATAAAAATCCTAAAAAATCCCTAAAAATCCCTAAAAGTGTAAAAAGTCCTAAAAACCCTGAAAACCCCTAAAAACTATAAAATTCCCTAAAACCCATAAAAACACTAAAAACCACTAAAAACTCTAAAAACTGTAAAAACCCTACAAAACACAAAAAAAACTCATAAAACCTCCAAAAGGCTCTGAAAAACCTAAAAAATCCTAAAAACCCCAAAAAACACCTCAAAATCCCTAAAACCCTAAAAAACATTAAAAACCATAAAAATCCAAAAAAATATGAAAAAATCCATGAAAACATAATAATACCCAAAAAAACCTTGAAAAATACCTAAAAACCATAAAAGAACATAAAAACCATTGAAAACCATAAAACCCCTAAAAACTATTAAAAACTCTAAAAACTCATAAAACCCTAATAAAATGACTAAAAACTTCAAAAACCTATAAAACCCCTAAAAATGTTTAAAATGTTAAAAATCCTAAAAAGACTTAAAAACCTAAAAAAACACAAAAAAAACCCAAAAAACCCAGAAATAACCTAAAAACCTTGAAAAACCCCCAAAAGATCCTAAAAACCTTGAAAACCCCTATAAATCCCGGAAAACCCTAAAACACCTCAAATTCACTAAAAATCCTAAAAACCCCTAAAAACTATAAAAATTCTAAAAAAACCCTTAAAGTCCCTGAAAACATATAAAATCCAAAAAATCCTGAAAACCCCCTGAAAACCATAAAAACATCTAAAACCCTTAAAAACCCATAAAATCACTAAAAACTCTAAAAACCTATAAAACCCCTAAAAATATAAAAAAGCTAAAAATATTAATAGCCATAAAAAACTCAAAAAGACCCTAAAACCCAAAATATCCTAAAAACCCTAAAAAAGATAAAAGACCCTAAAAAACCCAAAAAACCCTCAGAATCCCTAAAAACCGTAAAACCCCCCAAAATCTTAAAAATCCAACAAATGCACTAAAAATCCCTAAAAACGTAAAAAACACTAAAAACCCTGAGAAATCTCTCAAAAACCATAAACCCTGAAACTCATAAAAACCCAAAAAAAAACACTAAAAACTTTAAAACACTTAAAACCCCTAAAAATGTTAAAAAAACTCTAAAAAACCGTACAAACCCTAAAAACTCAAAAAAACTATAAAAACCCCAAAAGACCCTAAAAATTATGAAAAAAAACTCAACAATCCCTAAAAACCCAAAAGACCTTAAAAACCAAGAAAACCCATGAAAACGGGAAAAACCCCTAAAACCCTCAAAATCCCTAAAAAACATAAAAAACCTAAAAAACCATAAAAACCAAAAAAAATACTTAAAAGGTCCTAAAATCCCTAAAAACATAAAAACCCCCTAAAACCCCTTAAAAATCCTTGAAAACCATACAAACCCCAAAAAAACATAAAAACCCTTCAAAACCTATAAAAACCCTAAAACTACTAAAAACTCTAAAAACCCTTAAAACCCCTAAAAACGTTAAAAAGAGTTGAAAAGTCTAAAAACATTAAAATCCATAAAAAACTCAAAAAAAATCCTAAAAACCCACAAATAATCTAAAAACTCGAAATACCCAAAAAACCCTAAAACCATAATAATCCTAAAAAATCCCTAAAAATCCCTGAAAATGTAAGAAACCCTAAAAACCTTGAAAACCCCCTAAAAACTATAAAAACCCTAAAATACTTAAAAAACCCTAAAAACCCATGAAACCCATAAAACCATTAAAAACCCTTAAAACCCCTAAAAAGTTTAAAAATCTCTAAAAAATAGTAAAAACCCAAAAAAACTCAAAAAACCCAAAAAACCTAAAAGGTCCCTAAAAACCCTGAAAACCCCCCCAAACCCCAAAACCCCCCTAAAATCCCAGAAAACCCAAAAAATACTAAAAAAAATTAAAATACTAATAAATCCCAAACAGAACCTTGAAAATGTAATAAACCCTAAAAACGCTTGAAAATGCCTTAAAACTCTAAAAACCCTTAAACTCCTAAAAACGTTAAAAACATTAAAAAACTCTAAAAACCATAAAAAATGAAAAGAAAAACTCAAAGAAACCTTAAAAACCATAAACCCCCCGGAAAAACCCTAAAATTCCACAAAATCCCTTAAAATTCTAAAATTGCCTAACAACCATAAAAATTCTAAAAAAGGCCTAAAAATCCAGGAAAAACATAAAAAACCATAAAAACCCTAAAAATGCCCTGAAAACCATAAAAACCCCTAAAACCCTTAAAATCACTAAAAATCCATAAAATCCTAAACACCATAAAAACACTAAAATCCCTTCAAACCCCTAAAAATGTTTAAAAACTCTAAAAAACCTTAAAACCCTAAAAAACTAAAAAAACCTAAACCACAAAATGACCCCAAAAACCTTGAAAACTCCAAAAACCGTGAAAAACCCTAAAAGCCGTGAAAAACCCTAAAAACCCTCAAAATAACTAAAAACTCTAAAAACCCTAAAAACAATAAAAAATCATAAAAAAATTCTAAAAATCCTTGAAAACATAAAAAAACCTAAAAACCCTGAAAAGCCACTAGAAACCAAAAAACCCTTAAAACCTTAAAATCCCCTAAAAACCCATAAAACTGAAAAAGCAACTAAAAACTCTAAAAACCCTTAAAACTTGAAAAATATTAAAAACTCTAAAAAACTATAAAACCCTTAAAAAACTCAAAAAACCCTAAAAACCCAAAAGATACTAAAAACATTGAAAAACCCTACAAACCATAAAAAACCTTAAAAAAATTAAATCCCTCAAAAACTCTAGGAACCCTCAAAATATCGAAAATCCATTAAAATCCAAAAAATACCTAAAAATCCCTAAAAACATAAAAACCTAGAAAACCCTAAAAAAACATCTGAAAACCCTAAAAACCCTAAAAAAATTTAAATAACTTAAAAATCCAAAAGAAACCTGAAACAACTAAAACCCCAAAAAACACTTAAAACCCATAAAAATGTTAAAAAACTCTAAAAAACTATAAAAACCATAAAAACTCAAAAAAACCCCTAAAAACCTAAAAAAACCCTAAAAACTTGAGAAAACAAAAAAAACAGTAAAAACCCTGAAAACCCCTAAAACGCCTCAAAATCCCTAAAATCCCTAAAAACCCTAAAAACCATAAAAACCATAAAAATCCTAAAAAAGCACTAAATATCCTTAAAAACATAAAAACCCTGAAAACCACTGAAAACCATAATAACCCCTAAAATCCTTACAAACCCCTAAACCCCCATAAAAACCAAAAAAACTACTAAAAACACTAAAAAACCTTAAAACCCTTAAAATGTTACAAAACTCTAAAAACCATAAAAATGCCAAAAAACCAAAAAACACTAAAAATCCAAAGGGTCGCTAAAACCCTCAAAATCTCTAAAAAATCCAAAAACTTTAAAATCCCAAAAAAACCCAAAAAACCCTGAAAACATACATAACCAAGAAAAAAACCCTTGAAAACAATAAAAAACCATAAAAACATTAAAATACCATAAAACCCCATAAAACCCCTAAAACCCACTAAAAACTATAAGACCCTTGCCATGTAAAAAACTCTAAAAACCCTTAAAGACCCTAAATACATAAAATTCCATGGAAAACCCTAAAACCCTCAGAATCTGTGAAAACCCTAAAAAACCTAAAAAAATCCTGGAAAATACCTAAAGGCGTAAAATACACCAAAACCCCTAAAATACCCCTGAAACCCATAAAACCCCTTAAAACCTTTAGAAACCCTAAAACCCATAAAAACACTAAAAACCCACTAAAAACTCTAAAACCTTTAAAACCCCTAATATTTTTAAAAAACTCTACAAAATCTTAAAAACCCTAAAAAACTAAAAAAACCCCTAAAAACCCAAAAATACTTTAAAACTCATAAAAAACCCTAAAAACCATAAAAAACCTGAAAATCCTTAAAAACCTTAAAAACCATAAAATCCTAAAAAATCCCTGAAAACATTAAAACCCTTAAAAACCCATAAAAACCCTAAAAACAAATAAAAAAATCTAAATACCATTAAGACCCCTAAAAACATTGAGAACTCTAAAAACCACAAAACCCCTAAAAATTCAAAAAAAAAACCTCAAAACCTAAAATGAGTCTAAAAACCACTAAAAAACCATGAAAACTCTCAAAATCCCTAAAACCCCTAAAAAACTTAAATACCATAAAAATACTAAAAAAGCCCTAAAAATCTCTAAAAATGTAAAAAACCCAAAAACCCTTTAAACCCCTAAAAACATTAAAAAACTCTAAAACCTTAAAAACCCTAAGAAACTCAGAAAAACCCTAAGAACCCAAAAAGTCTCTAAAAACACTAAAACCCCCAAAAACCCTACAAAACCCTAAAAACCATCAAAATCCTTAGAAACCCTAAAACCCAAAAAAACTATTAAAATCCTAAAAATTCCTTAAAAATCCCCTAAAACGTAAAAAATATAAAAACTCTGAAAACCCCTATGAAAACCAGAAATACCCCTAAAAATCTTAAAAACCCTAAAAACCCATAAAAACTACTAAAAACCCCTAAAACACCTAAAACCCCCTAAAAAAAATAAAAAAAATCTAAAAAAGCTTTAAACCCATGAAAACTCAATAAAACACTAAAAACACAAAAAAGTACCTAAAACCCTGAAAAACCCAAAAAACCCAAAAAACCCTCAAAATCCCTAAAAACCCTAAAATCCATAAAATCCTAAAAAATCCCTAAAAACCTTGAATATGTAATAGAACCCAAAAAACCATAGAAAATCCTTGAAAACAAAAAAAACCCCAATAAAATACATAAAAAACCCAAGAAACTCATAAAAACCATAAAAAGCAATAAAAATAGTTTAAACCCACAAAACCCCAAAAAACATTTAAAAACTATGAAAATCATTAAAACCCCTAAAAAACTCAAAAAATCATAAAACCCAAAAAGACCCTAAAAACAGTAAAAAATCCAAAAAACCCCTCAAAATCCCTGAAAACCATAAAAAACACTAAAAACCCTAAAATCCTAAAAACATCCTAAAAATACCTAAAAACATATAAACCCTAAAAAAACATAAAACCCCTAAAAACCCAAAAAAACACTAAAACCCACTAAAAATTATAAAAACCCTTTAAACCCCTAAATATATTTAAAAAATTTAAAAAAAATGAAAAACCAAAAAAAAAACCACTAAAACCCCAAAAGACCCTAAAAGCCCTTAAAAACCCAAAAAAATAATGAAAACCCCAAAAAACCCTCAAAATCCCTAATAAACCAAAAATCCCTAAAACCATAAATTTCTTAAAAAGCTCAAAAAATCCCTAAAAGCATAAAAACCCCTAAATACCCTAAAAACCCCCTTGTCTGCTGTGTCTCTTTTTATTTTAATAAATTTGGGGGGGTCGGGAATAGACCGACCCTCACATCTTCCTTGCCCTTAAAACCACTAATTTTTTTATAAAACTCTAAAAAACCTTAAATCCCTAAAAAACTAAAACCCTAAGAACCCAAAAAGACCCCAGAAAACCAAAAAAGACCCAAAAAACCCCCAAAAAACCCTAAAACCCCCCCAAAAAAGTAAAAATACCTTAAAAACTCCTAAAACCATAAAAACCATAAAAACCACTAAAGCACTTAAAAAATACTAAAAAAAATAAAACCGCTAAAACCCAGTAAAAAGTCTATAGACCCATAAACCCCTTAAAATGTTAAAAAACTCTAAAAATCCACAAAACCCCTAAAAACTCATAAAAACCATAAAAACCCAAAAACACAAAAAATCCCAAAAAACCGCTAAAAAACCTGAGAAACACTAAAATACCTCAAAATCCACAAAACCCCAAAAAACCCTAGAGACCATAAAATCAAAAAAAATCCCCAAAATCCCTAAAAATGTAAAAAACCCCGAAAAACCTTGAAAAACCCCTGAAAACCAAAAAAACCGACGAAAAACCATAGAAAACCCTAAACCCCCTAAAACCCACTAAAAACACTAAAAATCGTTAAAACTACTAACAACTATAAAAACTCTTAAAAACCTTAAAAACCCCAAAAAACTCAAAAAAAAAACTAGAAAACCCCAAAAGACCCAAAAGACCATAAAAAACCTTAAAAATTATATAAAAGCCTAAAAAACTCTAAAACCCAATAAAACCATGAATAACCCTAATGGCCCCCAAAATTCCTAAAATTACTAAAACCCACAAAAACCATAAAAATCCTAAAAAATCCCGGAAAACATAAAAAACCCTAAAAACCCTAAAAAACCCTAAAAAACCCTTTAAATACATAAAAATATCTAAAAGCCTTAAAACCCCATAAAAACCCTAAAAACCATTAAAACTCTAAAAACCCTTAAAACCATTAAAAACTTTTAAGAACTCTAAAAATCTATAAAAACCTTAAAAAACTCAAAAAAAAATAAAACCACCAAAAGACCGTAAAAACCCAAAAAAAAACCCTAAAACACAAAAAAACCCCTAAAAATCCCTAAACACTAAAAAACCATAAAACACAAAAAAAAACCCCTAAAACCCCCTAAAACCCATCAAAATCCCTAAAAACCCCAAAAATCCCTAGACAACATACAAATCTTAAAAAAATCCCCATCAATCCCATAAAACGTAACTTACCTTAAAAAATATGAAAAACCCCTGAAAACTATAAAAACCTTAAAAAACTCAAAAACCCTTAAAAACCCTAAAAACCACTAAAAACTCTAAAAACCCTCAAAACCCCTAAAATGTTAATAACTCTAAAAATCCTTAAAAACTCAAAAAAACTCAAATAAACCCTAAAAGCCAAAAATACCCTAAAAACCCAGAAAAACTCTAAAAAGCCTAAAAACCCATAGAATCCCTCAAAATCCCTAAATACCCTAAAAATACTAAAAACTATAGAAATGCTAAAAAACCCTGAAAACCTTGAAAAACTCATGAAAACCACAAAACCCCCCTAAAAACCATAAATACCCATAAAACCAAAAAAACCCTAAAAACCACTAAAAACTCTAAAAACCCTTTAAACCTGTAAAATTGTTAAAAACTCTAAAAAACCTTAAATTCCCTAAAAATCCCTAAAACCCTAAAAACCATAAAAATCCCTAAAACCCTAAAAACCATAAAAATCCTCGAAAACATAAAAACCCAAAAAACCCTGCAAATACCATGAAAACCATAAAAAACCCAAAAAACCATAAAAACACTAAAAAATATTAAAAACTCTAAAAAACCCTAAAACCCAAAACGACCCTAAAAACCCTAAAGACCCATAAAACCCTAAACATCCCTAAAAAACCTAAAACTCTCAAAATCCCAAAAATCTTTAAAAACCCTAAAAGGCCCATAAAAAACCTAAAGACCATTAAAAACTATAAAAACCCTTAAAACCCCAAAAATATTAAAAAACTATGAAAAATAATAAAAACCCTAAAACCTAGAAAAACACTAAAAACCCAAAGAGACCTTAAAACCCCGAAAATACCCTAAAAACCTTGAAAACCACTAAAAACCATCAAAATCCATAAAATCCTTAAATACCCTAAAAACAAAAAAAATTCCCAAAGAATCCCTAAAAATCCCTAAAAACATAACAAACCTTAAAATCCCTAAAAAACTGAAAACCATAAAAACAAAAAAAATAATAAAAAACCCTAAGAATCATAAAAACTCTATAAAACCTTAAAACCCATAAAAACATTAAAAACACTAAAAAACAATAAAACCCTTAAAAAATTAAAAAAAAACTCTAAAAAACCCAAAGACCCTAAAAGCCTTGAAAACCTAAAAAACCATAAAAACTTCGAACAACCCTCAAAATCTCTAAAATACCCAAAAATACCTTAAAAACGATAAAAATACTAAAAATCCCTAAAATACAAGGAAACATAAAAATCCCAAAAAACCCTGAATAACCCTGAAAACCATAAAAACCCATAAAAAAATTAAAAAACACTAAAAACCCAGAAAACCCTTAAATTCCAAAAAATGTAAAAAAACATTAAAACCCTAAAAAACTCAAAAAACCCTAAAAGCCAAAAAACCCAAAAAACCCAAAAAATCCTGCATACCAAAAACATCCCTAAAACCCCCTAAAAAGCCTCAAAATCCATAAAAACCCAAAAAACCCCTTTAAACGCTAAAATTCCTAAAAAATCCCTAAAAATCCCTGAAAAGGTAAAAAACCTAAAAAACCCCCTGAAATGCATAAAACCCCCAAAAAAACTTACAAACCCAAAAAACCTTAAAAACTACTAAAAACTCTAAAAACCCTTAAAACCCCTAAAACATTAAAAAATTCTAAAAAATCTTAAAAATCGTAAAAAATCAGAAAAACCATGAAAAAATCCATAAGACCCTCAAAACATTGAAAAATCCAAAAAAACCCAAAACATGTAAAAACCATCAAAATTCCTAAAATCCCTAAAAACCATAAAAATCCTTAAAAAGCACTAAAAACCCTAAAAACAGAAAAAACCCTAAACCCCTGAAAACCGTAAATCCTCTAAAAACCTTAAAAACTTAAAAAAAACCCAAATCCATTAAAACCCATTAAAGAATTTAAAGCCCTTAAAACCCCTAAAATGTTAAAAATCTCTAAAAAACTTTAAAAACCCTAAAAAACTCAAAAAACCCAAAAAAAAAGTCCCTAAAATCCCAAAAAAACCCTTTAAACCCCCAAAATCTCTCAAAATCCCTAAAAACCATGAAAACTAAAAAACCCATTAAAATTATAAAAAATCCCTAAAAATCTATGAAAAAGTAAAAAAGCCCTAAAAGTCCAAAAAAACCTCAAAAACCCAAAAAAACCATAAAACCCCTGAAACCATAAAAATCTCTAAAAACCCATAAAAACCCTAAAAACCATAAAAATTCTAAAACCCCTTAAAACCACTAACAATGTTAAAAAACTCTAAAAAACATTAAAAAAACCTAAAAAATTAAAAAAAAAATCTAAAACCCAAAAGACCCAAAAAACCATGAAAACCCCTAAAAACCCTTAAAAACCCTAAAATCTATAAAAACCCAAAAAATCCCTAAAAACCGCGAAAGTGTAAAAAACCCAAAAAAAATCCCAAACCCCCTAAAAACCATAAAACCCCCCAAAACCATTAAAAACCCTAAAAATCCATAAAAACCCGAAAACCCACTAAAGAATATAAAAACACTTAAACCCCTAAAATCGTTAGAAGACATGAAAAACCTAAAAACTCATAAAAACCCTAAAAACGAAAAAAATATTAAAAACACTAAAAACCCATAAAACTACAAAGAAACCACTAAAATCCCTAAAAACACTTAAAATCCCTAAAAAAGTTAATGAAACAAAAAAACCCTAAAATAATAAAAAACCGCTAAAAACCCAAAAAGACCCTAAAAACCTGAAAACCCTAAAACCCCTAAAAACCCTAAAAAATCCTAAAACCCCTAAAAACCCTAAAAAACTGTAAAACCCCTAAAAACACTCAAAATTCATAAAAATCCAAAAAAAACCAAAAGACCATAAAAATCCTAAAAAATCCCTGAAAATATAAAAAACCCAAAAAACCTAAAACCCCATGAAAATCATAAAAACATCTAAAAACTTTAAAAACCATAAACCCCATTAAAAACCCTAAAACCCCTTAAAATCCGTAAAAATATTTAAAACTCTAAAAACATTAAAATCTCGAAAAAAACTCAAGAAATCCATAAAACCCTGAAAGACCCTAAAAACCAAGAAAACCCATAAAATCCCTAAAAACCCTCAAAATCTCTAAGGTCCCAAAAACACAAAAAACCCTAAAAATATAGAGAAAATCCCTAAAAATCCCTAAACACCTAGAAAACCCTAAATACCTTAAAAGCCAAAAAGCCCTAAAACCCATGAAAAAACAAAAAACCACTAAAAACCCTGAAAAATCCAATAAACCCTCAAAATCCCTAAAAACTTTAAAAACCACTAAAACCATAAAAATCCCAAAAAATCCCTGAAAACACAAAAAACCCAAAAAAATACACGAAAACCATAAAGATCCCAACAAACCTTAAAATCCCATAAACACCCTAATAACCCACTAAAAACTCTAAAAACCCTTAAAACCCCTAAAAACATAAAAATCACTAAAAACCTTAAAAACCCTAAAAACTGAAGATAACTCTAAAAACCCCAAAATACCCAAAAAACCCTAAAACCCCTTAAAACCCAAAAAAAATTGGAAAACCCCAAAAACCTCTAAAAATCCCAAAAACCATAAAAAAACCTAAAAAGCATAAAAATTATAAAAAATCCCTAAAATTACTTAAAATGTAAAAACCTTAAAAGCCCATAAAAACCCCTAAAAACATTAAAAAACCCCCAAAACCACTAAAAACCCTTAAAACCCTAAAAACATTAAAAAACTCTAAAAATATTTAAACCCTTAAAAACTCAAAAAACCCCCTCAAAACCCAAATAGACCCTAAAAACTCTACAAACCCTAAAAACCCTAAAGACACTAAAAAATCCTAAAACCCCACAAAATACCTAAAAACCCTAAAAACCCTAAAAAACATAAAAATCCTAAAAAAGACCTAAAAATCCCAAAAACCAAAAAAACCCTAAAAATCATAATAAACCCCTAAAAACCATAAAACCCTTGAAAAGCTTAAAACCCCTAAAACCCTAAAAAAGGCTAAAAACTCTAAAAACCCTTAAAACCTCTAAAATAGTTAAAAAACTATAAATAATATAAAAACCAATAAAAACTCAAGAAAAACCCTAAAACCCAAAAAGACTCGAAAAACCCTAAAACCCCCTTAAAACCCTAAAAACCTTGAAATAACCCATAAAGCCTCCCAAAATCCCTAAAAACCCTAAAAACCCTAATAACCATAAAAATCATAAAAAATCCCTAAAAATCCTTGAAAACATAAAAATCCCTAAAAAGTCTTAAAACCCTTGAAAACCATAAATACCCATAACAACCATAAAAACCACTAAAAACTCTAAAAACCCTTAAAACCTTTAAAAATGTTAAAAAAATATAAAAACCTTTTAAACCCTAAAAACTGAAAAAAAAAACCCAAAAAACCAAAAAAGACCCTAAAAACACTGAAAAAACCTAAAATATCGAAAAAACCATAAAAGCCCTCCAATCCCAAAACCATAAAAATCCTAAAAATACCCCAAAATCCCTAAAAATGTAAAAATCCATACAGACCCTGAAAAACCCCTGAAAGCCATAAAAACCCTAAAACCCACTAAAAACTCTAAAAACCCTTAAAACCCCTAAAACATTAAAAAACCTTAGGAAACCTTTAAAACCCAATAAAAAACTCAAAAAACACAACTAAAAACCTAAAAAGAGCCGAAAGACCCAAAAAAACTCTAAACCCCCCTAAAAACACTAAATAACTCAAAAAACCCTAAAAACCTAAAAACCATTAAAATCCTAAAAAATCCCTAAAAATCTTTGAAAACATAAAAACCATAAAAACCCTGAAAACCCCCTAAAAACATAAAACCTCCAAAAACCTTAAAAACCCATAAAAACCCTAACAAACCACTAAAAACTATAAAAACCCTTAAACCCCCAAAAAACGTCAAAAACATAAAAAAAACCTTTAAAATCCTAAAAAACGAAAAAAAAAACCCTAAAACCCCTAAAAACAGCCTAAAACCCCTAGAAAACCAAAGAAAACCATAAAACCTTTTAAAAACCTCTAAAATCCCTAAAAACCCATAAATAACATAGAAACCTAATAAAAATTATAAAAACCCTTAAAACTGATAAAAACTAAAAAATCCTAAAAAACCTTAAAAACCCAAAACCCCTAAAAGTCCCTAAAAACCCTAAAAACCATAAAAATCCTCAAAAAATCCATAAAAATCACTAAAAACGTAAAAAACCCCAAAATCCTTAAAAAACCCCTAAAAACCGTAAAAACCTTAAAAACCCTAAAAACCAATAAAAACATTAAAAACCCATTGAAAACTATAAAGATGTTATAAAACACTAAAATACCATAAAAACCCTAAAACACTCAAAAAAAATGAAAACCCAAAAGTCCCTAGAAATCATGAAAAACCCTAAAAACCCTAAAAACCCTAAAAACCCTCAAAATCCCTAAAAACCCGAAAACCCTGAAAAACAATGAAAATCATAAAAAATCCCAAAAAATCGAATAAAATGTTAAAGACTATAAAAATTTTGAATAACCCATGAAAACCATAAATCCCCTAAAACCTTGAAAAAACATAAAAACACGTAAAAACCTTAAAACCCACTAAAAACTCTAAAACCCTTTAAACCCCTAAAAGTGTTAAAAAAACTCCTAAAACCCATAAAACCCAAAATAAATCAAAAAAAACCAAAAGACCCTAAAAACACTAAAAACCATAAAAACCCTAAAAAAACCCTAAATATCTCTAAAAACGTAAAAAGCCTTAAAAACATGAAAACCCCCTAAAAATGATAAAAGCCCCTAAAACCCATAAAATACCTTAAAAACCCACAAAAACCACAAAACCACTAATAACTTTGAAAACCCTTTAAACCTCTAAAAACGTCAAAAACTCTAAAAAACCTTTAAACACCTAAAAAACACATAAAAACCCTAACACCCCAAAAGACCTTAAAACCCTAAAAAACCTTAGAAATCCTAAAAGCCCCTAAAAATCTATAAAAACCCTAAAAATGATAAAAATCCTAAAAAACCCTTAAAAGGTAAAAAACCCAAAAAACCCCAAAAAACCATAAAAACCTCTAAAATCCATAAAAAAAATGAAACACCATAAAACCCCTAAAACCAATAAAAACTTAAAAAATTATTAAAACCACTAAAAACGATAAAAAACTCTAAAAATCTTAAAAGCCCTAAAATCTCAAAAAACCCCTGAAAACCCAGAAAAGACCTTAAAAACCCTGAAAAAAAAATCTAAAAACCGTGAAAACCCATATAAACCCTCAAAATCCCTAAAAATAGTAAAAAACCCAAAGAACATAAAAATTTAAAAAATCTGTAAAAAATCCTGAAAACATAAAAAAAATCTAAAAACCTTGAAAATCCCCTGAAAAGCATAAAAAATCTAAAAGCCTTGAATACCTAAAAACCCACAAAAACCCTAAAAACCATGAAAAACATTAAATAAACTTTAAACCCCTAAAAACTTTTATATACTCTAAAAACATTAAAAACCTTGACAAACTCTTAAAAACCCTAAAACACTAAAAACACTTAAACCCATGAAAAACCCTAAAACCCCTAAAAACCGTCAAAATCCGTAAGAACCCTCAAAACCCTAAAAACCATAAAAATCCAAAAAACTCATAAAAATCTCTGAAAACATAAAAAAAACCATAAAAAACCTAGAAAACCATAAAACATTAAAAAACCAAAAAAGTCATAAAAATCCATTTATCACTAAAAACTCTTAAATCCCTAAAGCCCCCTAAAAACATTAAAAAATTGTAGAAAAATTTAAAAAACCAAAAAAACTCAACCCCCCCCCCCTAAAAACCCAAAAGCTCGTAAAAACCATGAAGACCCTCAAATCCCTAAAAACATTGAAAACCCCTAAAACCCCTCAAAATCCCTAAAAACCATAAAAACCATAAAACCCCTATAAATCCCTAAAATTATAAAAAAACCCTAAAAACCTTTCAAACTCCTAAAAACGTAAAAAAACTCGAAAGAACTTTTAAAACCCTGAAAAAATTAAAAAAAATCCCAAAACCCAAAAAGACCCACAAACCTGAAAAATGATAAAAACCATGAAAGAAAATCCTAAAACCCCTCAAAATCCCTAAAAACCCAAAATAAACTAAAATCCTAAAAAGCCCTAAAAATCCTTGAAAATGTAAAAAAAACTAAAAACCTTTAAAACCCCCCAGGAACCACAAAAACCCATAAAAACATTTAAAAACCATAAAACCCTAAAAAAACTAAAAACCCTTAAAACCTTAAAACCCTTAAAAACTAAAAAGAAACATTAAAAACCCAAAAGACCCTAAAAAGCCAAAAATACCCAGAAACCCCTAGAAAACCTTAAAATCCCTAAAATCCTAAAAATCATAAAATCCTAAATAAGCTCTAAAAATCCCTAAAAACGTAAAAAAAAACCCTAAAACCCCTGAAGACCAAAAAAAACCTAAAAAAACAAAAGCTCATAAAAACCCTAAAAAATCCTAAAAATCCTAAAAAAACCCTGAAAACCTTTAAAAGCATTCAAAATCTCTAAAAACCCTAAAACCCTAAAAATCATAAAAATCCTAAAAACTCCCTAAATATCCTGGAAAACATAAAAAACACTAGAAATCCTGAAAAACCGCCAAACAATAAAAACCCCTAAAAATATTAAAAATCCCTAAAAACCACTAAAAACCCTAAAAGCTCAAAAAACTCTAAAAACCCTAAACCCTTAAAAACGTTAAAAACACTAAATAACCTTAAAAACCTTAAAAGCTTAAAAAGCCTATAAACCCAAAAAAGAACCTAAAAACTCTGAAAAACCCTAAAACCCAGAAAAACATAGAAAATTTTCTAAAAACCCTCAAAATCCCAAAAAACCCAAAAAACCATAAAAAACATAAAAAATACCTAAAAATCCCGGAAAACATAAAAACCCTAAAAAACATGACAAACCCTTGAAAAGCATAAAAACCCCTAAAAAATTAAAAACCCATAAAACACACATAAAAAACCTACAAACCACTAAAAACTCAAAACACCCTTAAAACCACAAAAAAATGTTAAAAAACTCTAAAACCCTTAAAACACATAAAAAACAAAAAAAACCACAAAAACCCAAAAGACCCAAAAACCCCTGAAAACCCCTAAAAACCATAAAAACCCCAAAATGCCTAAAAATCTGAAAAAAAAACCTTAAAAACCATTAAACCACAAAATTCTAAAAAAGACCTAAAAATCAATGAAAATGTAAAAAGACTTAAAACCCCTGAAAACCCCCACAAAACTATAAATACCCTGAACAACTAAAAAACCCTAAAACTACATAAAAAACTTAAAAACCCACTAAAAACTCTAAAAACTTTAAAAAACCTTAAAAACCCTAAAAACGACTAAAACTCTAAAAACCCTTAAAAAGCCCCCCTAAAAACGTGAAAAACTATAAAAACTTTAAAAACCATTATAAACTCAAAAAAACACTAAAAAACAATTAAAACCCTGAAAATCCCAAAAATCGTTAAAAACCTTGAAAAACCCTAAAAACAATCAAAATCCCTAGAGCCCTAAAAACCTTAAAAACTATAAAAAATCCTAAAATAGCCCCAAAAATCCTTTAAAATGTAAAAAACCCTAGAAAACATAAAAACCCCTGAAAACCATAAAGCCCCTAAAAAACCTTAAAACCCATAAAAACCCTAAAACCCCATAAAGAACTCAAAAAACCCTCAAAACCCCTATAGATGTTAAAAATACCCTAAAAACATTTAACCCATAAAAAATAACCCCCCCCCCAAAACCCCCAAAAGAACCCAAAAACCCTGAAAAACACAAAACTCCCAAAAACCTAAAAACCCTCAAAATCTCTAAAAACCCTAAAAACCATAAAAATCCTTAAATCCCTAAAAATCCATGAAAACCAAAAACACCCTAAAATCATAAACCCCTTGAAAGCCATAAAACCCCCTAAAAATGTAAAAAACCCTCGAAATCCATAAAAACCCTAGAAAACTACTAAAAGCTCTAAACACCCTTGAAACCCTTAAAAAGTTAAAGAAACTATATAAATCCTTAGAACCCTAAAAACACCTAAAAAGATAAAAAGACCACAAAACCCTAAAAACCTTTGAAAACCTTAAAACCCCTCAAAATCCCTAAAAACCAAGAAAAATCTAAAACCCATAAATATACTAAAAATCTGTAAAATACCTAAAAACATAAAAAAACCTAAAAACCCTAAAAAACCACTGAAAACCATAAACCCCAAAAAACCATAAAAAATCAAAAACCCAAAAAATACCCTAAAAACTACTAAAAACACTAAAACCCCTTAAAACCCCTTAAAACCCATAAAACGTTAAAAAACTCTAAAAACCTTTAAAATGCTAAACAACTTAAAAAATCATGAAACCCAAAAGACCCTAAAAACCCTGAACAACCATAAAAACCCTAAAAATACCTAAAAACACTAAAAAACCCAAAAAACCATTAAAAACCTAAAAATCCCTAAAAACCTTAAAAACATAAGAAAACCTAAATACCCTGAGAAACCCCAGAAACCTCTAAAAACCCCTAAAACCTTTAAAAAACTTATAACCCCAAAAAACCCCTAAAAACCCAATAAAACTCTAAAAAGCCTTTAAACTCCTAAAAATGTTAAAAAACTATTAAAAACCTTAAAAACTCAAAAAATCCTAAAAACCCAAAAGACCCTAAAAACCTTGAAACCCCCTAAAATCCCTTAAAATCCCAAAAAACCCAAAAAAAAAACATTAAATACAAAAAAGTATTTAAAAAATCCATAAAAATCCCTGAAAACGTAAAAAACCCTACAACTTCTAAAAAATAGAAAACCCCTAAAAAGATTAAAAAACCCTTGAACCCCATAAAACAACTAGAACCACTAAAAACTCTAAAAAAACTTAAAAACTAAAAAAATGTTAATACTCTAAAAAACCTTAAAAACCTAAAAAGTGAAAAAAAAACTCTAAAACTAAAAAGACGGTAAAACACCTGAAAAACAATAAAAACGCTCAAAATCCATAAAAACCCAAAAAAACCAATAAAAACCATAAAAATCTGAGAAAATCACAGAAAACGTAAAAACCACAAAACCCCATAAAGCCCTAAAAACCTTAATAAATCCTAAAAACCCAGAAAACCCCTAAAACCACTAACAAATCTAAAAACCCTTTATACTGCTAAAAATGTTTAAAACTTTAAAAACATTTTAAAACCCTAAAAAACTCAAAAAAATCCTAAACCACCAAAAGAACCCTAAAAACCCTAAAAAACCCTAAAGCCCTAAAAAACACTGATAGCTCCTAAAAACCCTCAATATCCCTAAAATCCCTAAAAATCCTTGAAAATATAAAAAACCCTAAAAACCCTAAAAATCATAAAAACTCCTAAAAACCTTAAAAACCATAAAAAACCATAAAATCCTAAAAACCCTCTAAAAACACTAATAATTTAAATCCCTAAAAATGTTAAAAAAAACTCTAAAAACCCTAAAAAACTCTAAAAACCCTAAAAAACTCAAAAAAACCCTAAAAACCCTTAAAAACCCTAAAACCCCTAAAACCCCTAAAAACCCTAAAACCCCTAAAATCCATAAAAATACTACAAAGCCCTAAAAAACCCAAAAAACACCAAAAAACACTAAAAAACACTTAAAACTCGTAAAAATGTTAAAAAAAACTCTAAAAACATTAAAAACACTAAAAAATTTAAAAAAACCCTAATACCCAGAAGACCCAAAAACCCCTGAGAAAACCTAAAAATCCTAAAAAACCCTGAAAAATACTAAAAACCCCCAGAATTCCTAAAACCTCGAAAAAATCATAAAAACCATAAAATCTGGAAAAAGACCCTAATAATCCCTAGAAACATAAATACACTTAAAATTTGTGAAAACCACCTAAAAACCATAAAAACCTCTAAAACCCTTAAAACCCTTAAAACCCTTAAAAACACAAAAAAAACCCCTAAAATATTTAAAAGGCCCCAAAAACCCGGAAAACCCCTAAAATCCTCAAAATCTATAAAACCCCAAAAAACCCTAAAAACTATAAAAATCCTAAAATCCCTAAAAAGACCTAAAAAGCCCTAAAAATCCGTAAAAATGTAGAAAACCCTAACCCCCTAAAAACCTTAAAAAACTCCTTTAAGCCCCTAAAATCCACTAAAAAAATCTAAAAACCCTTAAAACCCCTAAAAACGTTAAAAAAATCTAAAAAGCCTTAAAACCCCCAAAAAATTAAAAACCCACAAAAAAGACCCTAAAAACCTTGAAAACCCCTAAAAACCCTAAACCTCCCCCCCCAAACCATCAGAATCCCTAACACCCCTGAAAAACCCAAAAATCAATAAAAATCATGAAAAAAGTGATAGAAATACTTGAAAATGTAAAAACCCTAAAAACCCCATGAAAACCATAAAAATACCTAAAAATATTAAAAACCCTAAAAAGCCATACAAACCATAAAACACACTAATTTTTTTAAAAACCCTTAAAACCCAAAATAGCGTTAAAAACTCTAAAAAACCTTAAACCGCATAAAAAAATAAAAACTCTATGAAATATTAAACACTTTAAAAAGTTCAAAAAACCCCAAAACCCCAAAACCCTAAAACCCCTGAAAAACCCCAAAAGCATAAAAAAATCTGAAAAAAAACTCATAAAAATCCCTAGACACACTAAAAACCGTCAAAATCATAAAAAATCCCTTAAAATCTCAGAAAACATTAAAAATCATAAAAACACTAAAAACCATAAAACTCCTAAAATCGTTAAAAACCCTAAAATCCTATAAAAACCTTGAAACACTAAAAACTCTAAAACCCCTTAAAACCCCTAAAAAATTTTAATACTCTAAAAACCTTAAAACCCCAAAAAATCCAAAAAATCCCCTAAAAACCTAAAAGGAACCTAAAAAGCTTAAAAAAACTAAAACCCTAAAAAACCCTGAAAATCTCTAAAAACACTTAAAATCCTAAAAAACCCTAAAAACCCTAAAAACCATAAAAATCCTTAAAAACCCTACAAATCACTGAAAACATAAAGATCCCAAAAAATCCTGAAAAAACCCAAAAATAATAAACATCCCTAAAAAACGATAAAAAAAATAAAAAAAACCTTTGAACCCTAAAAAACTCAAAAAAAATGCAAAAAATAAAAGATCCAAAAACCCCTGAAAAACCCTAAAAATCCTCAAAAACCTTGAAAACCCAAAAAACACTCAAAATCTCTAAAATCCCTAAAAACCCATAAAAATTGTGAAAAAGCCCAAAAAATCCCTAAAAATGTAAAAAACCTCAAAAACCTTGAAAAATCACTCAAAAAGATAAAAACCCCTAAAAACATTAAAAAACCCAAAAAACCACAAAAATCTACAAATACAAAAAATAAAAAAATCTAAAAACCTTAAAACCCATAAAAAAATCAAAAAGTCCCTAAAAACCCTAAAAATCCTAAAAACCCAAAAATCCATGAAAAAACATCAAAATCCCTAAAAACCCTAAAAAAATAAAAAACCTAAAAAATCCCTAAAAACCACTAAAAATGTAAAAAATCCTAAAAACAATAAAAAAACCACGAAAACTATAAAAACCCTAAAAACACTAAAAAAACCTAAAACCCATAGAAACCATAAAAGAACTCTAAAAACTCTAAAAACCCTTAGAACCCTTAAAATGTTAAAAATATCTAAAAAACGTTCAAAACACTAAATCCCTCAAAATCCCCAAAAACCCTAAAAAACATAAAAATCTAAAATAGCCCTAAAAATCCATGAAAAAACAAAAAACCCTAAAACCCCTAAAAAACCCCTGAAAATAATAAAAACCCCTAAAAACCTTAAAAGACCCTAAAACCCACTAAAAACTCTAAAAACCTGTAAACCCCTAAAAATAGAAAAAAAACTCCAAAAACCTTAAAACCTCTAAAAGCTCGAAAGCACCCTAAAACCCAAAAAGTCCCTAAAAACCCTAAAAACCCCAAAAACTGTAAAAATCCCGAAAGCCCCTAAAATCCCACAAAATCACTAAAAATGTAAAAAACCCTAAAAAACACTAAAATCCTTAAAATTCACTAGAAATAACTGAAAACATAAAAATCCAAAAAAACCCCAAAAACCCCATGAAAACCATAAAAATGCTAAAAACCTTAAAAACCCATAAAACCTCCCAAAACCACCAAAAGTGTTAAAAAATATAAAAACCTTAAAAACCCTAAAAAATGAAAAAAAAACCCTAAAACCCTCAAAACACTAAACCCCTACAAAATCCCTAAAAACCCTACGTGATACGCGATGCAAGACCCGCTAGGAAGTGTCTTAGGAATTTTGTATAATGTCCACGTGTTGAGCACCCGGATCGCCGCAATAAAACAAGTGAATGTGGTGTGCGGATAGTGAAAATGAGAAGGAAGGGGGAAATTGTCAAGGTAGAACCCAAAGAGAACTTGTCTCTAAGAACTCTATCCACAAGACGCCACAAAGGATGACCAATGCTTTGATAAGTCAAGAATTAAGCAAGAACGCAAAGTTTGCAAGAAAAATTCACCATAATAACATTACTTTCATTCATGATGTCCAAAGAGTACAAGGGGGTGGCTATTTATAGCCAAAGAAACTTGAAATTCAAATCACACATTGGGTGGCTCTTTACAATACTCTGAAAACCCTAAAAAAATCCTAAAAACCACAAAAAACACCTCAAAATCCATAAAACCCTAAAAATATCTAAAAACCATGAAAATCCAAAAAAAGATGTAAAAATCCATGGAAACATAATAAAACCCAAACACCCTGAAAAATACCTAAAAACCATAAAAACCATTGAAAACCATAAAACCCCTAAAAACCATTAAAAACTCTAAAAATTGACTAAAAACTCTTAAAACCCATAAAACCCCTAAAAACATTAAAAAATGTTAAAAACTCTCAAAAGCCTTAAAAACCTAAAAAAACAAAAAAAAAAACCCCAAACCCCCCAAAATAACCTAAAAACCTTGAAAACCCCCCAAAAGACCCCAAAAACCTTGAAAAACTTTTATAAATCCCGGAAAACCCTAAAAAACCTCAAATTCACTAAAAACCCTAAGAACTGTAAAAATCCTAAAAAACCCTTAAAATCCCTGAAAACATATAAAATGCAAAAAATCATGAAAACACCCTGAAAACTATAAAACACCTAAAACCCTTAAAAACTCATAAAACAACTAAAAACTCTAAAAACCTATAAAACCCCTAAAAACTTAAAAAAGAAAAAAATATTAACAGCCCTAAAAAACTCAAAAAGACCATAAAACCCAAATGTTCCTAAAAACCCTAAAAATGCTAAAAGACCCTGAAAAAACCCAAAAAACCCTTAGAATCCCTAAAAACAGTAAAAACCCCCAAAATCTTAAAAATCCAACGAATGCACTAAAAATCCCTAAAAATGTTAATAACACTAAAAACCCTGAGAAATCTCTGAAAACCATAAACCCTCAAACCCATAAAAACACTAAAAAACCACTAAAAACTTTAAAACACCTAAAAATGTTTAAAAACTCTAAAAATCTGTACAAACCCTAAAAACTCAAGAAAAAATATAAAAACCCAAAAAGACCCTAAAAATCCAGAAAAAACCTAAAAATCATAAAAACCCTAAAAACACAAAAACTCTAAAAATCACTAAAAACCCAAAAAACCCAAAAAATCATAAAAATCCTAAAATCCCTAAAAATGTAAAAAACAAAAAAAAAACTTGAAAACCCTTGAAAACCATAGACACCTAGAAACCTCAAAAAAACCAAAAAACCATAAAACATTTAAAACCCACTAAGGACTCTAAAAATGTTTAAAAAACTCTAAAAACCTTAGAACCCCTAAAAAACTCAAAAAACCCAAAAAACCCAAAAAACCCAAAAAACCAAGAAAACTCATAAAAACAAGAAAAACCCTAAAACCTTCAAAATCCCTAAAAACCCTAAAAAACCCTAAAAACCATACAAATCCATAAAAGGTCCTAAAAATCACTAAAAACAGGAAAAAAACTCTAAAAACCCTAAAAACCCTTGAAAACCATACAAACACCAAAAAAACATTAAAAACCTTCAAAACCTATAAAACCTCTAAAACCACTAAAAACTCGAAAAACCCTAAAAACCCCTAAAAATGTTAAAAAGAGTTGAAAACACTAAAAACATTAAAATCCATAAAAAACTCAAAAAAATCCTAAAAACCCAGAAATTCCCTAAAAACCCTAAAATACCCTAAAAACCCTAAAATTGTAAAAATCCTAAAAAATACCTAAAGATCCTTGAAAATGTAAGAAACCCTAAAAACCTTGAAAACCCCCTAAAAACTATAAAAAAAACTAAAATACTTAAATACCCATAAAACCCATAAAACCATTAAAAACTCTAAAAACCCTTAAAACCCCTAAAAAGTTTAAAAAGCTCTAAAAATAATAAAAACCCCTAAAAAGTTTAAAAAGCTCTAAAAAATAATAAAAACCCAAAAAAACTCAAAAAACCAAAAAACCCTAAAAAGACCCTAAAAGCCCTGAAAAACCCCTTTAAACCACTAAACCGCAATAAAATCCCGAAAATCCCGAAAAATACTAAAAACAATTAAAATCCTAAAAAAACCCTAAAAATGCAATAAACCCTAAAATCCTAGAAGACCCCCTTGAAAACATAAAACACCGATAAGAACCTTAAAAACAGTAAAACCCATAAAACCCTAGAAAATTCCTTAAAACTCTAAAAACCCTTAAAACTCCTAAAAACGTTAAAAACATTAAGAAACACTAAAAACCATAAAAACTGAAGAAAAAAACTCAAAGAAACCTTAAAAACCATAAAACCACCTGAAAAACCCTAAAACCCCATAAAATCGCTTAAAATCCTAAAATTGCCTAACAATCATAAAAATCCTAAAAACTACCTAAAAATCCCTGAAAACAGAAAAAAGCCATAAAAACCCTAAAAATCCACTGAAAACCATAAAAACCCCTAAAACCCTTAAAATCACTAAAAATATATAAAACCCTAAACACCACTAAAAACACTAAAAACCCTTCAAACCCCTACAAATGTTTAAAAACTCAAAAAACCTTAAAAACTCTAAAAAAACTCAAAAAAAACCTAAACCCAAAAATGACCCTAAAAACCTTGAAATCCCCAAAAATACTGAAAACCCCTAAAAACCTTCAAAATAACTAAAAACTATAAAAACCCTAAAAAAATAAAAAAACATAAAAAATCTCTAAAAATCCTATAAAATATAAAAAAACCTAAAAACCCAAAAAATAACTGGAAACTTAAAAAACCCCTCCAACCTTAAATAACCCTAAAAACCCATAAAACCGAAAAAACAACTAAAAAATCTAAAAACCCTTAAAACTTGAAAAATATTAAAAGCTCTAAAAAATCTTAAAACCCTTAAAAAACTCAAAAAAACCTTAAAAACCCAAAAGATACTAAAAACATTGAAAATCCCTATAAACCGTAAAAAACCATAAAAAAATAAAATCCCTCAAAATCCTTAGGATCCATAAAGATCCATAAAATCCATTAAAATCCAAAAAATCCCAAAAAATCCCTAAAAACATAAAAACCCTGAAAACCCTAAAAAACATCTTAAAACCATAAAAACCCTAAACAACTAAAACCCCCCAAAACACTTAAAAACCATAAAAATGTTAAAAAACTCTAAAAAACCTTAAAAACCATAAAAAACTCTAAAAAACCCTAAAAACCAAAAAAGACCCAAAAAAACCTGAGAAAACAAAAAAAATGGTAAAAACCTTGAAAACCCCTAAAAACACTCAAAATCCCTAAAATCTCTAAAAACCCAAAAAACCATAAAAATCCTAAAAAAGCTCTAAAAATCCTTGAAAACATAAAAACCCAAAAAACCCTGAAAACCCCTGAAAACCATAATAACCCCTAAAACCCTTAAAAATCCCTAAAACCCCATAAAAACAAAAAAACTACTAAAAACACTAAAATCCCTTAAAACCCCTAAAATGTTAAAAAACTCTAAAAATCATAAAAACTCTATAAAACTAAAAAACAATAAAAAACCAAAAGGTCTCTAAAACCCTCAAAATATCTAAGAACCCCAAAAACTATAAAAATCAAAAAACAAACAAATAAACCTGAAAGCATACAAAACTAATAAATAACCTTGAAAACCATAAAAATCCATAAAAACATTAAAATACCCTAAAACCCCATAAAACCCCTAAAACCCACTAAAAACTATAAGACCCTTGCCAGGCAAAAAAATTCTAAAAACCCTTAAATACCCTAAATACATTAAAAAACTCTAAAAACCCTTATAATCCCAAAAAACTCAAAAAAAACCCCTAAAACCCTAAAACACCTAAAAACCCCTGAAAAACCCTAAAACCCTCCAAAATCCCTAAAAACCCTAAAATCCCAAAAACTATAAAAATTCTAAAAATGCACAAAAAATCCTTGAAAATGTAAAAAACCCTCTGAAAACTGATGAAAACTATAAAAATTCCTAAAAACCTTTAAAACCATAAACACCAAAAAAAATGAAAAACCACTAAAAACACTAAATAATCTTAAAATCCTGAAAAACACTAAAAAACTCTAAAAAATATTAAAAACCCTAAAAATGTCAAATAAATCCGAAAAACAGAAAAAAACTAAAAGCCCCTAAAACCCCTAAAAACCCAAAAAACCTTGAAACCCCCCTAAAATCCCCCAAAATCTTTAAAAACCAAAAAAAAATTAAAACATAAACAACCTTAAGAAGCCCGAAAAATATCTTAAATGAAAAAACCGCTAAAAACCCTAAAACCCCACTAAAAACCATAAAAACCCCTAAAAACCTTAAAAACCCTAAAACCCATAAAAGCTCTAAAATAACGAAAAAACTTTAAAAAACCCTTAAAGCTCTTAAAAATGATAAAAAACTCTAAACATTCTTAAAAACCCTAAAAAAATACCCCCTCCCCAAACCCAAAAAATGCCCTAAACACCTTAAAATCCTAAAAACTCATAAAAACCCTAAACCTACTAAAAACTCTAAAAACTCTAAAAACCCATAAAACCCCAAAAAAGTTAAAAATTTCTTAAAACCATAAAAACCATAAAAAATCCAAAAAATCACCTAAAATCCCCAAAAGACCCTAAACCCCCCTCAAATTCCTTAAAATCTCTAAAAACCATAAAAATTCTAAAAATTAAAGAAAAATCCCGAAAGATGTAAAAAAACACTAAAAACCCTAAAAACCATTGAAAACCATAAACACCAATAAAATAATTTAAAACCCTAAAACCCATAATAACCCTAAAGACCCGCTAAAAACTCTAAAAACTTTAAAAACCCCTAAAAACTCAAAAAAACCCTAAAATCCCAAAAGACTCGAAAACCCTGAAAAACCCTAAAAACGATAAAAAACCCAAAAAATCCAAAAATTCCCTCAAAATCTCTGAAACCCCCAAGACACCCTAAAAACCATAAAAATCATAAAAATGCCCAAATTTTTTTTGAAAACCCCTAAAAACCATAAAAATCCTAAAAACAATAAAAAACCTAAAACCCACTAAGAACATTAAAAACCTATAAAAACGTTAAAAACTTTAAAACCCTCAAAAACCCAAAATAACCCTAAAAACCCCAAAAAACCCACGAAAGACCCTAAAACCCCCTAAAAAAATTGAAACCCCTAAAAACCCACAAAATCCCTAAAAACCATAAAATCCTAAAAAATCCCTCAAAACTTAAAAAACACCAAAAAAACCCTAAAATATCCTTAAAACCATAAAACCCCCAAAAACCATAAAAAAACCTAAATTCCCATAAAAACCTTTAAAACACTAAAAATTTTAAAAACCCTTTAAACCCTTAAAAATGTTAAAAAACTCTAAAAACCATAAAAATATAGAAAAAATAAAAAAACCCTAAAGCCCCCAAAAAACCATAAAACCTAATACCCCTAATAACCCTAAATCCTTCAGGAACCCTAATAACCCTTAAAATCCCTAAAAACCCCAAAAAACATAAAACCATAAAATTCAAAAACCCCTAAAAACCTTTAATACATAAAAAACCCTGAAACCCCTGAAACCTCCAAGAAACCATAAAGACCACTAATAACTCTAAAACCCCTTAAACCCCATTCAAACCCCTAAAAACATTAAAAACCTTTTAAAAAACTTAAAACACCTAAAAAACACTAAAAATCCGTAAAAAGTCAAAAGACGCTAAAACCCCTAAAAACCCTGAGAAACCATAAAAACCCTCAAAATCCCTAAAAACCCAAAGACCCCTAAAACACCTAAAAATCCTAAAAATACCTAAAAATGTAAAAACCCCAAAAAATCCTAAAAAAACCTTAAAACCATTAAAACCTGTAAAAACTTTTAAAACCCTAGAATCCTATAAAAACCCTAAAAACCACAAGAAACTCAAAAAACCCTTAAAACCCCCCAAAAAAATTAAAATACTCTTAAAATACTTAAAACCCCTAAAAACACATAATAAACTCTAAAAAACTAAAAGGCCCTAAAATCCATAAAACCCTAAAACCCCCAAAAGTCCCAAAAACTATAAAAACCCAAAAAACCATAAAAATCCTAAAAATCCCTAAAAATCCCTGAAAACATAAAAAACTGAAAAAAAACCCTGAAAACCACCAGAAAACCATAAGAACCCCAAAAAACACTAAAAATCCTAAAAATCTCAAAAAACCCAAAAAACAAAAAATTTCAAAAAGCCCTAAAACCCCAAAAATGTAAAAAACCCTAACCCCCCCGAAAACTATAAAGACCACTAAAAACTCTAAAACCCTATAAACCCCATTAAAACACCTAAAACCCTAAAAAAACTTTTAAAAACCTTAAAACACCTAAAAAAATTTGAAAATACAAAAGACCTTAAAAACCTTAAAAACCCCTAAAACACTTAAAATTCTAAGAAAACCTAAACACCCTCAAAAGCCCAAAAAGCCTTAAAAAACCTTAAAAACCATAAATATCCTAAAAATCCCTAAAAATCCCTAAAAACATAAAAACCCTGAAAAAGCCTAAAAAAATACTTAAAACCATAAAAATGCCTAAAAACCTTAAAATCCCCAAGAAACCCATAAAAACCTTAAAACCCACTGGAAACTAAAAAACCGTTAAAAACCCTAAAAAACTCATAATAAAACCTAAAATACTAAAAGGACCTAAAAACCCTATTAACTCTGAAATACCCAAAACCTCTAAAAATCCCAAAACCCGTAAAAACCATAAAAATCCTAAAAAATCTATAAAAATCCCTTAAAACATAAAAAACCCAAAAGCCCCAAAAAACAATAAAACCCCCAAAAAAACTCTAAAACCCCTAAAAACCCCAAAAACCACTAAAACCCAAAAAACTCTTAAAACCCCTAAAAATGTTAAAAATGTTAAAAATCCTAAAAATCCTAAAAAATTAAAAAAACCTAAAAACCCAAAAAGACCATAAAAACCAAAAAAACCCCTAAAAACCATGAAAGCTTAAAAAACCTTCAAAAATCCCCAAAAACCCTAAATAACTTAAGAACCATAAAAATCCTAAAAAATCCATAAAACCCCTGAAAACGTAAAAACCCCTAAAGCCCCCTAAAAACTATAAAAACCCATAAAAACCCTAAACACAATAAAAACTCTAAAAACACTTCAGACCTCTAAAAACGTTAAAAAACTCTAAAAAACCTCAAAACCCCTAAAAAACTAAAAAACACCAAAAAATAATAAAGAACCCTAAAAACCTTGAAAATGTCTAAAAACCCCTAAAACTTATAAAACCATGAAAACCAATAAAAACCCTTAAAAATCCTATAAACCATAAAATCCAAAAAAATCCCTCAAAATCCAGAAAACCTAAAAACCCTAAAGATCCTATAAAAATTCATTAAAATATCTGAAAACATAAAAAAAAATTTGAAAATACTCTAAAACCCATAAAAACCCCTAAAAAAAATTTAAAAAATGAAAACCCATAAAAACCCTAAAAACCCAATAAAAAACTCTAAAAACCCTTAAAACCCTTAAAAACATTAAAAAACTCTAAAAAACCTTAAAACCCCTAAAAATTTTCAAAAGAACCCAAATACTCAAAAAGACCCTAAAAACCTTAAAAATCCCCAAAACCCTAAAAAATTCTAAATACCATAAAAACCTAAAATTCCCCAAAATTCCTTGAAAACGTAAAAAACCATAAAACCCTTAAAACCCCCTAAAAACCATAAAAAACTTTAAAAACCTTTTAAATCCCTAAAAACCCATAACAACTCTAAAAACCGATAATAACTCTAAAAATCCTTAAAAACCAAAAAATGTTAAAAAACATTAAAAACTCTAAAACCCTTAAAACCCCTAAAAACTAAAAAATCCCCTAAAACCCAAAAGACCCTAACAAACCAGAAAAACCCCAAAACCCCTAAAAATCCTAAAAACCCCTAAAAACCTTCAAATTCCCTAAAAACCCTAAAAAACATAACAATAATAAAAAATCCCTAAAAATCCCTAAAAATCCCTGAAAACGTTAAAAACCCTCAAAACCAAGAAAACCACTTGAAAACCATAAAACCCCCTAAAACCTTAAAAAACCCTAAAACCCGACAAAAACCATAACAACCAATAAAAACTCCAAGCACCCTTAAACCCCCTAAAATCATTAAAAAACTCTAAAAAAACCTTCAAAAACTAAAAAATAACCTACACCCCTGCAAAAACCTAAAACCTCTCAAAATCCTTAAAACCCTAAAAACCCAAAAAACCATAAAAATCCTAAAAAATAGTAGAAATCACTAAAAAGTTAAAAACCCTAAAACCGTAAAAAACCATGAAAGCCATAAAACCCCTAAAAACTTAAAAAACTCAAAACCACATAAAACCCCTAAAATTCCACTAAAAACTCTAAAAACCATCAAAACCCCTAAAAACGTTAATAAACTCTAAAAAACCTGAAAACCCCTAAAAACACAAAAAAAAATCCCTATACCCCAAAAGACCCTAAAAATCAAGAAAACCCCTAAAAATCCAAAAATGCCCAGAAAATCCTAAAAACCCTCAAAGTCCCTAAAAACCCGAAAAACCCTAAAACCCCAAAAACCATAAAAATCCTAAAAAATCCCTGAAAATCCATTGAAACGTAAAAAATCCTAAATACCCTAAAAAACCCTGAAAACCCGAAAACGCCTACAAACCTTAAAAAATCTTAAAAATCCTTAAAAACCCTAAAAACCGCTAAAAACTCTATAACCCCTTAAAAACCCTAAAAACCCTCAAATTCCCTAAAAACATTAAAACCCTAAAAACTATAAAAATCTTAAATACCTCTAAAAATCCCTAAAAACGTAAAAAACCATAAAAACCCTAAAAACCACTGAAAACCATAAATATCCATAAGAATCATAAAAAACCCTAAAAACCCATAAAAAACCTAAAACCACTTAAAACACTACAAACCCATAAAACCCCTAAAAAAGTTAAAAATTGTAAAAAACTCTTAAAAACCCTTAAAATTCAAAAATAACCTAAAAACCTAAAAAGAACCAAAACCCAGAAAAACCCTAAAAACCCAGAAAAACCCTAAAAACCCAAAAAATCCCTAAAAATCCCTAAAAATGTTAAAAACCATGAGAACCTTGAAAACCCCATGAAAACAATAAAACCCATAAAAACCATAAAAACCAATAAAAACTCTAAAACACCTTAAGACCCCTAAAAATGTTAAAAAACCCATAAAAACCCTAAAAACCCAAAAGTCCCTAAAAATCTTGAAAAAAACAAAAAAACCCCTGAAAACCCTGAAAACCCCTCAAAATCCCTAAAAACCCTAAAAACATAAAAATCCTAAAAAACTCAAAAAAAAATTGAAAACCCCAAAAGACCCTCAAAACCCTGAAAACCCCTAAAAATATTGAAAAACAGAAAAACCCAAAAACACTCAAAATCCCTAAAAACCCTAAAAAACCATAAAAACCATTACAATCCTAAAACCCCTAAAAACCCTGAAATGCCGTTGAAAAAGATAAAAACCCCCCAAACCCTTAAAAACATCTAAAACACCAAAAAACTCAAAAAAAAACTAAAACCTAAAAAACCCTCAAAACCAAAAAAAATCCTAAAAACTAAAAAATCATAAAAAATCCATAAAAATATATGAAATTGTAAAAACCTATAAAACCCCTAAAACCCCTGAAAAATAGTGAAAACCATAAAAAACCCTCAAAATCCATAAAACCCAAAACGCTCTAAAAACTCTAAAAACCCTTAAATCCCCTAAAAACATTAGAAAACTCTAAAAAACCTTAAAAACCCTAAAAAGATAAAAAACCCTAAAACCCAAAAAAGACCCTAAAAACCCTTAAAAATCCTAAAAATCCCAAAAAATTTCAAAAAACATAGAAAGAACTAAAAAACCAAAAATACCCCTGAAATCCATAAAAACCCAAAAAACATAAAAAATCCTAAAACACCCATAAAACCCTAAAAACCACTAAAAACTCTAAAAAACCTTTAAACCCCTAAGAAAGTTATAAAACTAAAAAAACTTAAAAACCCTAAAAAACTCAAAAAAATTTAAAACAAAAAAAGACCCTAAAAACCCTTAAACCCCTAAAACCCCGAAAAATACTTAAAACTTGAAAAAATCTAAAAATCCCTAAAATCGATAAAAACAATAAAAACTATAAAAATACTAAAAATACCAAAAATTCGCTAAAAACGTAAAAAACCATAAAAACCATGAATAACCCTGAAAAGCACAAAAACTGCAAAAAACCTTAAAACCCTTAAAATCCCTAATCTCCCATGAAAACCTTAAAAACCACAAAAAACACTAAAAACCCTTAAAACCCCTAAAAATATTAAAAATTGTTAGAAACTCTAAAAAATCTAAAAAACCCATAAAAACCCAAAGGCCCTAAAAACCTAGAATAACCAGAAAAACCCTTAAAACCATAAAAATCCCACTAAAACAATAAAACCCCTTAAAACAATAAAAACCCTAAAATCCAATAAAAACCCTAAAACCCACTAAAAACTAAAAAAAACCTTTAAACCCCTAAAAACATCAAAAACTTTAAAAACTCTTAAAACCCTTAAAACCCAATTTTTTTTAAAAAAACCTAACACCCAAAAAGACACTAAAAACTCTGAAAAACCCTAAAAACCATAAAAAACAATGAAAAACCCTAAAAACCAAAAAAATCCATAAAAATCCTAAAACCCTAAAAACCCTAAAAACCAAAAAAAAATAAAAATCCCTAAAAATCAATCAAAATGTAAAAAACCCAAAAAACCCTATAAACCCATAAAAACCCAAAAAACTACTAAAAACTCTAACAACCCTTAAAACCCATAAAAACATTAAAAACTAGAAAAACATTAAAAGCCCAAAAAATCTATAAAATTCCCAAAAACCCAAAAGACCCTAAAACCCCTGAAAACCCTCAAAACCTTGAAAAACACTGAAAACCATAAAAATCTTCAAAATCCCTAAAACCCTAAAAACATAAAAAGCGATAAAAATCGTAAAAAAAGACAGAAAAATCCCAAAAAATGTAAAAATCCTGAAATCCCGCAAAAACAATAAAACCCCCTAAAACCTTTAAAAACCCTAAAACCCCATAAAAACCGTAAAAACTCACTAAAAACTCTAAAAACCCATTAAAGCCCTAAAAACATTAAAAAACTCTAAAAACCTTAAAAACCCTAAAAAACTAAAAAGAAACCCTATAAAACCAAAAAGTCCCTAAAAGCCCTAAAAAACCTATATATATATATATATATATATATATATATTTTCTTGGTTTTTCTTTTTTTGGCGTGGGTTGTAAGGGGTTTTTGGGTGTGGGTCGTTTGACCCCTCCCCTCCCTTGTCTGTTTTGTCCTCTTTTTTCTTTCTAATAAATTTGGGGGGGCCGGGAATAGCCCGACCCTCGCATCTTCCTTGCCCAAAAGACCTTAAAAACCTGAAAACCCTTAAAACCCTAAAAACCCAAAAAAACAAAAAAAAAATCGAAAAAATCAATGAAAACATAAAAACCCTAAAAACCCTAACCCCCCGCACCGGAAAACCATAAAAATCCCAAATAACCTTTTAAAACCATAAAACCCATAAAAACCATAAAAACCCAATAAAAACTTAAAAACCCTAAAAAACTAAAAAAAACCCAACACCCAAAAAAGGCCCTAATAACCACCAAAAAACCAAAAAACCAAAAGACCCTAAAAAACCCTAAAAACCTTTAAAAAACCTTAAAAACCCTAAAAACCCTAAAAATCATAAAAATCCAAAAAAGGCTAAAAATTCCTAAAAACGTAAAAAACCCTAAAAAACCCTTGAAAACCATAAAGCCACTTGAAAATCTTAAAATCCTAAAAACCCATAAAACCCACTAAAAACTCTAAAAACCCTTAAACCCCCTAAAACATTAAAAAAGTCTAAAACCTTAAAAAACATTAAAAAATACAATAAAAACACCTAAAAACTCAAAAAGACCCTTAAAAACCTTAAAAACCGTAAAAAAAATTAAAAAATCCTAAAAAATCCCTAAAAATGTAAAAAACACTAAAAACCCTAAAAAACCTTGAAAACCATAAAACCCATAAAATTATTAAAACCCCTAAAAACCCATAACAACCATAAAAACCCACTAAAAACCATAAAAACCCTTAAAACACCTAAAAAAACTCACAAAACCCTAAAACCCCAAAAGACCCTAAAACCCTGAAAAATCCCTAAAAACGCTAAAAAACCCAAAAAATCCCAAAAATCCCTCAAAATCCCTAAAACCCCAAAACACCCACAAACCCATAAAAATCATAAAAAATCCCAAAAAAAATCATAGAAGCATATAAAATCCTAAAATCCCTGAAAATACTTGAAAACCATAAAACCCTTAAACCCATAAAAAAACTAAAACCAAATAAAAACCCTAAAAACATCTAAAAACTCTAAAAACCACTAAAAATGTTAAAAATCTCTTAAAACAATAAAAAACCTAAGAAACTCAAAATAACCCTAAAACCCCAAAAAAAACCATAAAAATCACGAAAGACCCTAGAATCCCCAAAAAACATTAAAAAAATCCTAAACACCCACAAAATCCCTAAAAACCACAAAACCAGAAAAATCCTAAAAAAGCCTAAAAATCTCTGAAAACATATAAAACCCTAAAAAACCCATCAAACCATAAAACCCCTAAAACCATAAAAAACCCTAAATTCCCATAAAAACGTTAAAAAAATTAAAAACTGTAAAAACTCTTAAAACCAGTAAAAATGTTTAAAAAACTCTAAAAACCATAAAAACCCTAAAAAATTAAAAAACCCTACCCCCCCCCCCCAAAAAAAAACCTTAAAACCTAAATAACCTAAAAACCCTAAAAACCCTGAAAAACACTAAAAACCCAAAAAATCCCAAAAAAACCCAAAAAACAATAAATTTCAAAAAGCCCTAAAACCCCAAAAATGTAAAAAACCCGAACCCCCCCCCGAAAACCATAAAGACCACTAAAAACTCTAAAACCCCATAAACCCCATTAAAACACCTAAAAACCTAATAAAACTTTTAAAAACCATAAAACACCTAAAAAACCCTGAAAATCCAAAAGACCTTAAAAACCTTAAAACCCCCTAAAACCCTTAAAATTCTAAGAAAACCTAAACACCCTCAAAATCCCTAAAAGCCTTAAAAACCTTTAAAACCATAAATATCCTAAAAAATCCCTAAAAATCCCTAAAAACATAAAAAGCCTGAAAAAGCTTGAAAAAATACTTAAAACCATAAAAACGCCTAAAAACCTTAAAAAACCCAAGAAACCCATAAAAACCTTAAAACCCACTGGAAACTCAAAAACCATTAAAACCCCAAAAAATGTTGAAAAACTATAAAAATACTTAAAAACCCTAAAAAACTCATAATAAACCCTAAAAACCTAAAAGGACCTAAAAACCCTATTAACTCTGAAATACTCAAAACCTCTAAAAATCCCAAAACCTGTAAAAACCATAAAAATCCTAAAAAATCTCTAAAAATCCCTTAAAACATAAAAAACCCAAAAAAACCCCCAAAAAACAATAAAACCCCCCCAAAACCACTAAAACCCAAAAAACACTTAAAACCCCTAAAAATGTTAAAAATGTTAAAAATCCAAAAAATCCTAAAAAACTAAAAAAAACTTAAAAATCCAAAAAGACCATAAAACCCCGAAAACCCCTAAAAACCAGGAAAGCTTAAAAAACCTCAAAAATACCCAAAAACCCTAAATAACTTAAGAACCATAAAAATCCTAAAAAATCTCTAAAACCCCTGAAAACGTAAAAACCCCTAAAGCCCCCTAAAGCCCCCTAAAAACTATAAAAACCCATAAAAACCCTAAACACAATAAAAACTCTAAAAACCCTTAAGACTCCTAAAAACGTTAAAAAACTCTAAAAAACCTCAAAACCCCTAAAAAACTAAAAAACACCAAAAAATAAAAAAGAACCCTAAAAACCTTGAAAATGTCTAAAAACCCCTAAAACCTATAAAACCATGAAAACAAATAAAAACCCTAAAAAATCCTATAAACCATAAAATCCTAAAATATCCCTCAAAATACCGAAAACCTAAAAACCCGAAAGATCCTATAAAAATTCATTAAAATATCTGAAAACATAATTTTTTTTTGAAAATCCTCTGAAAACCATAAAAACCCCTAAAAATTAAAAAAATGAAAACCCATAAAAACCCTAAAAATCCAATAAAAACTCTAAAAACCATTAAAATCCTTAAAAACTTTAAAAAAACTCTAAAAAAGCTTAAAACCCCTAAATTTTTTCAAAAGAACCCAAATACTCAAAATGACCCTAAAAACCTTAAAAATCCCCACAACCCTAAAAAAATATAAATACCATGAAAACCAAAAATTCCCCAAAATTCCTTGAAAACGTAAAAAACCATAAAACCCTGAAAACCCCCTAAAAACCATAAAAACCTTTAAAAACCTTTTAAATCCCTAAAAACCCATAACAACTCTAAAAACCGATAGTAACTCTAAAAATCCTTAAAAACCAAAAAATGTTAAAAAACATTAAAAACTCTAAAACCCTTAAAACCCCTAAAAACTAAAAAAACCCCTAAATCCCAAAAGACCCTAACAAACCAGAAAAACCCCAAAACCCCTAAAAATCCTAAAAACCCCTAAAAACCTTCAAATTCCTTAAAAATCCTAAAAAAACATAACAATCATAAAAAATCCCTAAAAGTCCCTGAAAACGTTAAAAACCCTCAAAACCAAGAAAACCACTTGAAAACCATAAAACCCACTAAAACCTTAAAAAACCCTAAAACCCAAAAAAAACCATAACAACCAATAAAAACTCCAAGCACCCTTAAACCCCCTAAAATCATTAAAAAACTCTAAAAAACCTTCAAAAACTAAAAAATAAACTAAACCCCTGCAAAAACCTAAAACCTCTCAAAATCCTTAAAACCCTAAAAACCCAAAAAACCGTAAAAATCCTAAAAAATAGAAAAAATCACTAAAAAGTTAAAAACCCTAAAACCGTAAAAAAACCATGAAAGCCATAAAACCCCGAAAAACTTAAAAAACTGAAAACCCCATAAAACCCCTAAAATTCCACTAAAAACTCTAAAAACCATCAAAACCCCTAAAAAAGTTAATAACCTCTAAAAAACCTTAAAACCCCTAAAAACTCAAAAAAAATCCCTACACCCCAAAAGACCCTAAAAAATCAAGAAAACCCCTAAAAATCCAAAAATGCCCAGAAAACCCTAAAAACCCTCAAAATCCCTAAAAACATGAAAAACCATAAAAACCCAAAAACCATAAAAATCCTAAAAAATCCCGGAAAATCCATTGAAACTTAAAAAATCCTAAATACCCTAAAAACCCTAAAAACCATAAAACCCCTAGAAACCTTAAAAAATCTTAAAAATCCATAAAAACCCTAAAAACTGTTAAAAACTCAACTTCCCTTAAAACCCCTAAAAATGTTAAAAAACCCATAAAAACCCAAAAAACCCAAAAGTCCCTAAAAATCTTGAAAACAAAAAAAACCAAAAAACCCCTGAAAACCCTTAAAACCCCTCAAAATCACTAAAAACCCTAAAAACATTAAAATCCTAAAAAAATCCATAAAATCCCTTAAAAAACCCCCAAAACCACTAAAAACTCTAAAAACCCTTTAAAACGTTGAAAATATTAAAACTCTAAAAACATTTAGAACCCTAAAAACCTTAAAAAAATTGAAAACCCCAAAAGACCCTAAAAACCCTGAAAACCCCTAAAAATATTGAAAAACAGAAAAACCCAAAAACACTCAAAATCCATAAAAACCCTAAAAAACCATAAAAACCATTACAATCCAAAAACCCCTAAAAACCCTGAAATGCCCTTGAAAAAGCTAAAAACCCCCAAAACCCTTAAAAACATCTAAAACACCAAAAAACTCAAAAAAATCACTAAAACCATAAAAACACTCAAAACCAAAAAAAACCTAAAAACTAAAAAAATCATAAAAAATCCATAAAAACATATGAAATTGTAAAAACCTATAAAACCCCTAAAACCCCTGAAAAATAGTGAAAACCATAAAAAAACCCTAAAAATACATAAAACCCAAAAAGCTCTAAAAACTCTAAAAACCCTTAAATCCCCTAAAAACATTAGAAAACTCCAAAAAACCTTAAAAACCCTAAAACGATAAAAAATCCTAAAACCAAAAAAAGACCCTGAAAACCCTTAAAAACCCGAAAACCCATAAAAATCCTAAAAATCCCATATTTTTTCTAAAAACATAGAAAGAACTAAAAAACCAAAAATACCCCTGAAATCCATAAAAACCCCAAAAAACATAAAAAACCCTAAAACACCCATAAAACCCTAAAAACCACTAAAAACTCTAAAAAACCTTTAAAACCCTAAGAAAGTTATAAAACTAAAAAACATTAAAAACCAAAAAAAACTCAAAAAAAATTAAAAATTAAAAAAACCCTAAAAAACCTTAAACCCCTAAAACCCTGAAAAACAATGAAAACTTGAAAAACTCTAAAAATCCCTAAAATCAATAAAAACGATAAAAACTATAAAAATACTAAAAAGCCCAAAAATTCGCTGAAAACGTAAAAAATCATAAAAACCATGAAAAACCCTGAAAAGCACAAAAACCGCTAAAACCCTAAAAATCCCTAATCTCCCATGAAAACCTTAAAAACCACAAAAAACACTAAAAACCCTTAAAACCCCTAAAAATATTAAAAATTGTTAAAAACTCTAAAAAATCTAAAAAACCCATAAAAACCCAAAAGGCCCTAAAAACCTAGAATAACCAGAAAAACCCTAAAACCCCTGAAAAACCTAAAAATTCTCAAAATTACTAAAAACCCAAAAAACCATAAAATCCTGAAAAATCCTTAAAAACATAAAAACCCTTAAAACCATAAAAATCCCACTAAACAATAAAACCCCTAAAAACCATAAAAACCCTAAAATCCAATAAAAACCCTAAAACCCACTAAAAACTAAAAAAAACCTTAAAACCCCTAAAAACATCAAAAACATTAAAAACTCTTAAAACCCTTAAAACACAATTTTTTTTAAAAAAAACCTAACACCCAAAAAGACACTAAAAACTCTGAAAACCCCTAAAAACCATAAAAAACAATGAAAAACCATAAAAACCAAAAATATCCATAAAAATCCTAAAACCCTAAAAACCCTAAAAACCAAAAAAAAATTAAAAATCCCTAAAATCAATCAAAATGTAAAAAACCCAAAAAACCTTATAAACCCATAAAAACCCAAAAGACCACTAAAAACTCTAACAACACTTAAAACCCCTAAAAACATTAAAAAACTAGAAAAACATTAAAAGCCCAAAAAATCTATAAAATTTCCAAAAACCTAAAAGACCCTAAAACCCCTGAAAACCCTAAAAACCTTGAAAAACCCTGAAAGCCATAAAAATCTTCAAAATCCCTAAAACGCTAAAAACATAAAAAAGCGATAAAAATCGTAAAAAAGACCTAAAAATCCCAAAAAACGTAAAAATCCTGAAATCCCCCAAAAACAATAAAACCCCCTAAATCGTTTAAAACCCCTAAAACCCCATAAAAACTGTAAAAACTCACAAAAAACTCTAAAAACCCATTAAACCCTTAAAAACGTTAAAAAACTCTAAAAATCTTGAAAACCCTAAAAAAATAAAAAGAAAACCCTATAAAACCAAAAAGTCCCTAAAAGCCCTAAAAACCCTAAAAACCCAAAAAACTATGAAAAAGCCTAAAACCCTAAAAATCCCTAAAACCCTAAAAAACCATAATAATCCTAAAAATTCCATAAAAATCCTAGAAAACGTAAAAAACCCTAAATAGCCAAAAAACATCTGAAAACCATAAAACCCCAAGAAAACCTTAAAAACCCAAAAAAACACATAAAAACTTTAAAAACTCTAAAAAACCTTAAAACCCAAAAAGACACTAAAAACCCTCAAAATCCTTAAAACCCCAAAAAACCCGAAAAACCACAAAAAATCCCTAAAAAATCCGTTAAAATATAAAAAACCCTATAGACACTGGACACTGAAAAACCTCTGAAAACCATAAAAACCCTAAAAATCAATAAAAATACAAAAAAACATAAAACCCCCTAAAAACCATGAAAAAATCCCGAAAACCATAAAACCATCCTAAAACCATAAAAACCCAATAAAAACCACTAAAAACTCAAAAAACCCTAAAATGCTAAAAACTTTAAAAACCATTAAAAACCCTAAAAAACTAACCCCCCCCCCTAAAAACTCCGCCCTGCAAAAAAATCCCTAAAAACAAAAAAGACCCTAAAAATCATAAAAGCCCTAAAAGAACCCTTAAAACCGCAAAAAACCCTTAGAACCACTAAAAGTCCTAGAAAACCCTAAAAACTAAAAAAAATCCTAAATAAGCTCTAACAATCAATAAAAATGAAAAAGACTTAAAAATTATAAAAACCACCTGAACTCTATAAAAACTCCAAAAAACCAATAAAAATGTTAAAAAAATCTAAAAAGCCTAAAAAACATAAAAACTCAAAAAAACCCTAAACCCCCAAAAGACCCTAAAAACCCGAAAACCCTTAAAAACTCTAAAACCCTAAAAAAAATATAAAAACTGTCAAAATCCCTAAAAACCCTAAAAACCCTAAAAACCAAAAAAAAACAAAAAAAATCAATGAAAACATAAAAACTCTAAAAACCCTAACCCCCCACCCCGGAAAACCATAAAATTCCCAAATAACCTTTTAAAACCCTAAAAAACCATAAAAACCCTAAAAACCCACTAAAAACTTAAAAAACCCTTAAAACACCTAAAAATGTTGAAAAACATTATAAAACATTAAAAATCCAAAAAACCAAAAAATCCTAATACCACGAAACACCATAAAAGCCTTTAAAAAACCCTCATAAAAACATAAAACCACTAAAAACTAAAAAAACCCTTAAAACCAATAAAAACGTCCAAAAACTTAAAAAACCTAAAAACCCCTTAAAACTCAAAAATACCCTAAAAACCCAAAAAGGCCCAAAAAAACTTGAAAACCCCAAAAAAACCTTGAAAACCTCTAAAAACCATGAAAACCCCTTAAAACCTCAAAATCCCTATAAACCCTTGAAAATTCTAAAACCCTTAAAATCCTAATTTTATCCCTAAAAATCCCAAAAAATACACAAAACACTAAAACCATAAAAACCTCTTGCAAACTTTAAATACCCTAAAAACCTTAAAAACAAAAAACTCCTTTAAACCATAAAACCCCACTAAAAATAGAAAAAACCCTTAAAACCCCTAAATATGTTAAAAAACAATAAAAAACCTTAAAAACCCTAAAAATCCTTAAAACTCAAAAAACCTAAAACCCCAGAAAACCCCCCCAAACCCAAAAAAGTCCCAAACACCTTAAAATCCTAAAAACTCGTAAAAACCCTAAACCTACTAAAAACTCTAAAAACCCATAAAACCCCTAAAAATGTTAAAAATGTCTTAAAATGTTAAAAACCATAAAAAACTCCAAAAAGAACTTAAAACCCCCAAAAGACCCTAAAATCCCCTCAAATTCCTTTAAATCCCTAAAAACCATAAAAATTCTAAAAATTACAGAAAAATCCAGAAAGATGTAAAAAACCACTAAGAACCCTAAAAACCATTGAAAACCATAAAAACCAATAAAATAATTAAAAACCCTAAAACCCATAATAAACCTAAAAAACCCGCTAAAAACTCTAAAAACCTTTAAAACCCCTAAAAATCTCAAAAAACCCTAAAATCACAAGAGACCCTAAAACCCTGAAAAACCCTAAAAACACTAAAAAACCCAAAAAATCCAAAAAATTCCTCAAAATATCTAAAACCCCCAAAACCCCCTAAAAACCATAAAAATAATTAAAATTCCGAAAAAATCCCTGAAAGTTTATAAAATCCAAAAATCCATGAAAACCCCTAAAAACCATAAAAACCCTAAAAACAATAAAAAACCTAAAACCCACTAAGAACTCTAAAAACCAATAAAACATTAAAAAACTTTAAAAACCCTCAAAAACCCAAAATAACCCTAAAAACCCAAAAAAACCACGAAAGACCCTAAAATCCTTGAAAAAAATTGAAACCCCTAAAAACCCACAAAATCCTTAAAAACCATAAAAATCCTAAAAAATCCCTGAAAACATAAAAAACACCAAAAACCCTAAAATCTCCTAAAAACCATAAAACCCCCTAAAACCTTAAAAAACCCTAAATTCTCATAAAAACCTTTAAAACACTAAATTTTTTTAAAACCCTTAAAACCCTTAAAAATGTTAAAAAACTCTAAAAACCATAAAAATCCAAAAAAAAATAAAAAAACCCTAAAACCCCCAAAAACCATAAAACCTACACCCCTAATAACCCTAAATCCTTGAGAAACCCGAATAACCCTTAAAATCCCTAAAAACCTAAAAAAACATAAAACCATAAAATTCAAAAACCCCTAAAAACCCTTTAAACATAAAAATCCCTAAAACACCTGAAAACCTCCTAGAATGAAAACCCCCTAAAAACTATAAACCCCAAAAAACTTTAAAAACCACTAAAACCCTAAAAAAAACTAAACCACTAAAAACCCTTAAAACCCCTAAAAACTTTAAAAACTCTAAAAACCCTTAAAACTCAAAAAACCCTTAAATCCTAAAAAAATTCAACAAAACCCCTAAAAACGCAAAAAGACCCTAAAACCTTGAAAAACCAAAAAACCCGTAAAATCCCTCAAAATCTCAAAAAACCCTAAAAACCCTAGAAACCCTAAAATCCCCTAAAACCTATAAAAATCAAAAAAACCCTAAAAATCATTAAAAATGAAAAAAATCGTAAAAACCCTGAAAAACCCTTGAAAACCATAATACTCGTAAAAACCTTAAAACCCTAAGACCCCATATAAACCCTAAAAACAAACTAATAACTCTAAAATCCCTAAAACCACTAAAAGATGTTAAAAAAATTCTAACACCCCCTAAAAGTTATAAAAAACTCAAAAAAAACCTTAAAAACCCGCAAAATGCCTAAAACCTTTAAAAATCCAAAAGAACCATAAAAATCCTTTAAAATCCCGAAAAATCCCTAAAAACATAAGAAACCCCAAAACTCTAAAAATGATTGAAACTTGTAAAAACCCCGAAAAACCATAAAAAATCCTAAAAACCCATAAAACTCTAAAACCACAAAAAACTTGAAAACAACTTAAAACCCTAAAAACGTAAAAAGACACTAAGAAACCTTAAAACCCCTATAAAATAGAAAAAAAATATAATAACCCAAAAATGACGTAAACACCTTAAAAACCACTAAAAACCCTCAAAATCTCTAAAAACCATAAAAACCATAAAAATCCTCAAAAAGCCTTAAAAATCCCTAAAAATCCCTAAAAATGTAAAAACTGTTAAACCCCCTAAAACCCCAGAAAACAATAAAAACCCATAACAACATTAAATAACCCTGAAAACCATAAAAACCCAAAAACCCACTAAAAGACCTAGAAACCCTAAAACCCCTAAAAAAAATTAAAAACTCTAAAAACCATAAAAACCCTAAAAAACTCAAAAATACCCTAAAACCCCAAAGACCCTAAAAAACCTAAAACCCCTAAAACCCCTAAAATACCCTCAAATACCCTAAAACCTCAGAATCCACAAGATACCCTAAAAACTAAAAAAATCGTTTAAAATCCAAAATATCCTTTAAAACATAAAAAAACCTTAAAAACCTGTAGAAAACCATGAAAACAATAAAGCCCCCTAAAAACCCTAAAAACCACTAAAAACTCTAAAAACCCTTAAAACCCCAAAATACTTAAAAAAACTCTAAAAAATCTTGATACCCTTAAAGAACTCAAAAAACCCAAAAAAACCAAAAAAACACAAAAAACCCTAAAAACCTTAAAAATTCTAAGAGCCCAAAAATCCCTGAAAACATTAAAAACCCTAAAAACAATGAAAAACCATTGAAAACCACAAAAACCGCTAAAAACCATAAAAATACCAAAACCCCATAAAAACCCTAAAACTATAAAAAAACTCTAAAAACCCTTAAAACCACTAAAACTTTAAAAACGCTTAAAACCCCTAAAAACATTAAAAAACTCTAAAAAACCTTAAAACCCAAAAAAACTCAAAAAATCCCTAAAAATCCAAAAATTCCTAAAAATCCTGAAAACCCCTAAAAACCATAAAAACCTTGAAAAAACCCTAAAACCCCTCAAAATCCTTTAAAACCTAAAAACCTTAAAAATATTAAAAAAGGCCCAAAAAATCCAAGAAAATGTAAAAAACCTAAAAATGCTAAAAACCACCCAAAACCATAAAACCCTTAAAACTATAAAAACCATAAAACACTAAAAATCAATAAAAACCCAAAAAATACACTAAAAATCTAAAAACCCTTAAATACCCTAAAAACGTTAAAAAATCTAATAAAATAAAAAAAACCCTGAAAACCCAAAGAGACCCTAAAAACCCTGAAATGCCCTAAAAACACAAAAAATCCCTAAAGAACCCTAAAACCTGTAAAAATCCTAAAAAATCCCAAAAAATCCATAAAAATGTAAAAAACCCTGAAAATCCTTTGAAAACCATAAAACCCTAAAAACCCTAAAACCCCTAAAAACCCTAAAAACCCTAAAAACCCACTAAAAACTCAAAAAACCCTTAAAACTATTAAAATGTTAAAAAATATAAACAACTATTAAAACCTTAAAGACCCAAAAAAACTCAAAAAACCCTAAAATCCGAAAAAGACTCTAAAACCCAAAAAAACCCAGAAAACCCAGAAAACCCCTCAAAACCCCTAAAAACCCTCAAAACCATAAAAATCCTATAAAATCCCTAAAAATATCTACAAATGTAAAAAATGATAAAAACCCTAAAAATCTGATGAAAACCATAAAAACCACTAAAAACCTTGAAAACCAGAAAAATCCATAAACCCAAAAACCAATAAAAACTCTAAAAGCCCTTAAAACCCCAAAAAATGTTAAAAAACTCCTGAAAACCTTAAAAATCATAAGAACTCAAAAAACCCCCTAAAACTACTAAAAACCCAAAAAACCAAGAAAAACCCCCAAACCCATCGAAATCCTTAAAAACCCTAAAACTCGAAAAACCATAAAATTTCTGAAATAGCCCAAAGAAACCCTGAAAAAGTAAGAAACACTAAAAACCCTGAAAAACCCCTGAAACCCATAAAACCCACTAAAAACCCATTAAAAACCCATAAAACCCCTAAAACCCACTAAAAACTATAAAACCCTTAAAAATCCTAAAAATGTTAAAAAAACTTTAAAAACCCTTAAAAACCATAAAAAACTCAACAAAACCCATAAAAATCCAAAAATACCCTAAAACCCTTAAAAACGCTAAAAAGTCCTGAAAAACACTAAAAACACTCAAAATCTCTAAAACCCTAAAAAACCCCAAAAACCAAAAAAATCCTAAAAATCTGTAAAAACCCCTAAAAACATAAAAACCCCTCACAACCATAAAACCCCAAAAAAACCATAAAAAAACCTAAAAACCCAAAAAATCCAAAAACCCATTAAAAAATCTAAAAACCTGTAAAACCCTTAAAAATGTTAAAAACTATAAAAAACATTTAAACCCCTAAAAACTAAAAAACCATAAAAAAGCCAAAAAGTCCCTAAAAACCCTAAAACCCTAAAAAACCCTGAACCCCCTAAATACCCTAAAAATTCCTAAAAACATAAAAAACCCTAAGAACTATAAAAATCCTAAAAAATCCCTAAAAATCCCTGAAAATTTAAAAACCCTAAAAACCCTAAAATCCTCTAAAAAGAAAAAAACTAACTAAAAACCTTGAAAACCCCAATAAACCCATAAAAACCCTAAAACCTCACTAAAAAATTATAAAAGTTAAAAAAATCTAAAAAACCTTAACAACCCTAAAACATTCAAAAAACCCCTAAAACCGAAAAGACCCTAAAAACTCTGAAAAACCCTAATAACCCTAAAAACTCTTGAAAAACCCTAAAACCCCTCAAAATCCCTAAAAGCCTTAAAAACCATAATAATTCTAAAATCCCTAAAAATCCCAAAAATGTAAAAAACACTAAAAACCATAAAAACAACTGAAATTCACAAAACCCCCTAAAAATATTAAAAAACCATAAAACCCATAAAAATTGTAAATACCCACTTAAACTCTAAAAACATTAAAAACTCTTAAAACATTAAAAACCCTAAAAGACTAAAAAAAAGGATAAAAAACAAAAAGAAACAAAAACAAAAAAAGGCCATAAAAATACTAAAACTATAAAAAACTCGAAAAAACTTAAAACCCCCTAAAATCCCTAAGAACCATAAAATCACTAAAACCATAAAAATCCTAAAAAAACCCAAAAAATCCAGGAAAATGTAAAAAACCCTAAAAACCCTAAAACCCTTAAAAGCCAAAAAAACCCTAAAACCTATAAAAACAATAAAAATGCTAAAATCCCAAAAGTCCATAAAAACCCTAAATTCCCAAAAGACCATAAAAACCTTAAAAACCCCTAAAAACCCTCAAAATCCCTAAAAACCTTAAAAACACTAAAAACCGTAAAATTCCTACAAAATCCTCAGACATCCCCGAAAACTTAACAAACCCTTAAAACCTTCAAAACCATAAAAACCCATAAAAACATTAAATAATTATAAAAACCCACAAAAACAAACTAAAAACCCCAAAACCCTTTAAACCCCTAAAAGGTTAAAATACTCTAAAAACCCCTAAATCCATAGAAAAATCAAAATAAAAAAAATCCAAAAAACCCCTAAAAACCAAGAAAAACCTAAAAATATTTAAAAACCCTTAAAACCTATAAAACCCCAAAAAACCACTAAAAACTCTAAAAAACCTTAAAATCCCCATAAATGTTAAAAAACTAAAAAAACCCTAAAAATCTATAAAAATCCATAAAAACTCGAAAAACCTCTAAAAACTCTAAAAAACCTTAAAATCCCCATAAATTTTAAAAAACTCAAAAAAACCTTAAAACCCAAAAAAAACTAGACAAACTGTAAAATCCCAAAAGAACCTAAAAACACTAAAACCCCTCAAAATCCCTAAAACCCCTAAAAACCATAAAAATCTAAAAAGTCCCTAAAAATCCATAAAAATGTAAAAAACCTCCAAAAACCTTTAAAATCCCCTAAAAACCATAAAACCCCTAAAAACATAAAAACCCAAAAAAACACAAGAAAACCCGAAAATACCACTAAAAACTCTAAAAACCTTAATACCCTAAAAAGGTTAAAAACTCTAAAAAACATTAAAACCCCAAAAAAAACAAAAGACCCTAAAATCCCTAAAAAACCCCTCAAAACCATAAAAACCACTAAAAACCCTAAACCCCCCCCTAAAACTCTCACAATACCTAAAAACCCCAAAACCCTCAAAACCATAAAAATCCTAAAAATCCCTAAAATTCCTTGAAAACCTAAAAATTCCCTAAAATCCCAAAAAAACCCTAAAACCCACAAAACCCCTAAATGACATAAAAACCCTAAAACCCATAAAACACATGAAAACCCACTAAAAACCCTTAATACCCCTAAAAAAATTATAAAAATTTCACAATCTCCAAAACCCTTAAAAGACCTAAAAACACAAAAAACCCAAAAAGATCCTAAAAACCATTAAAAACCCTAAAAACACTAAAAACCATTAAAAACCATAAACCCGCTCAAAATACCTAAAATCCTTAAAAACCATAAAAACCATAAAATACTAAAAAACCCCTAAAGATCCCTAAAAATGTAAAAAACCATAAAAACCATAAAAACCATAAAAACCATGAAAACCCACTGAAAACCATAAAATCTCTAAAAACTTAAATACCCTAAATCCCATAAAAACCCAAAACCATTAAAAACTCTAAAAACCCTTAAAACCACTAAAAACATTAAAAAACACTAAAGATCCTTTAAAATAGTTAAAAACACAAAAAAATCCTAAAAACACAAAAAGACCCTAAAACCCCTTAAAAACTCTAAAACCACTAAATACCCCTGAAAACCCTAAACCCCTCAAAATTCCCAAACACTTAAAAACCCTAAAACCCATAAAAATCCAAAAAATCCTTAAAATCCAAGAAAATATAAAAAACCTCATAAAACCCACTAAAAATAGTAAACCCCTAAAAACTCAAAAAAAAACCCAAAAAACCCAAAAAGACCCTAAAAACCCTGAAAATATGCAAAAACCTACAAACCCTAAAACCTAGAAAGCCAATGAAAGCCCCTCAAAATCAGTAAAAATCCTAGAAAACCCTAAAAAATATAAAAATGCTAAAAATCCCTAAAATCCATGAAAACATAGAAAACGCTAACAACCTTGCAAACCCACTAAAAACTCTAAAAACCCTTAAAACAACTAAAAAAGTTTAAAAACTCTAAAAAACCTTAAAACCCCTAAAAACTCAAAAAATCCCTAAAACCCATAAAACTCTAAATACAATAAAATTCCTAAAAAATCCCTAAAAATCTATGAAAACATAAAAACACCTAAAAATATTGAAAAATCTCTGAAGACCATAAAACCCAAAAAAAACTTTTAAAACCCCATAAAATACCTAAAAATCCACTAAAACTCTAAAAAATCTAAAACCCCCTAAAAATGTTAAAAAACTCTTAAAAACCTAAAAAAACCTAAAATGCTCAAAAAAACCCTAAAAACCCCAAAAGACCATAAAATCCCTAAAACCCCCTAAAACCCCTAAAAACTCTAAAAACCCTAAAAACCCTGAAAACCAAAAACCCTTAAAAGACCCTAAAACCCAAAAATCTCAAAAAACATTAAAAACCATGAAAACCCCTAAAACACCTCAAAATCCCTAAACACCCAAAAACCCATAGAAATCCTAAAAATCCCTGAAAAAGTAAAAAACCATTACAAACATGAAAAACCCTTAAAAACCATAAAAATGAAAAAAATCCATAAAAACCCATAAAACCCCAAAAAACCCAAAAACCCACAAAAAACACTAAAAAAATCTTAAAACCCTTAAAAATGTTAAAAAATCTAAAAAACCTCAAAACCATAAAAACTCAAAAAACAAACCGTAAAAACCCAAAAAATCCCAAAAGTCCCTAAAAACCAGTAAAAACCCTAAAGACCCTAAGATACCATAAAAACCCTCAAAATCCTTAAAAACCCTAAAAAAATAAAAAACCCAAGAAATGCGTGAAAGCATAAAAAACCCTAAAGACCCTGAAAACCCCATGAAAAATATAAAAACCCCAAAAAATCTTTAAACAGCTAAAACCCATTAAAAACTCTAAAAACCCTTAAAACTCCTAAAAACATAAAAAAACTTTAAAAACTCTAAAAACCATTAAAAATGCTAAAAACTCAAAAAAAAACCCTATAAACCCAAAAGATCCTAAAAACACTGAAAAACCCTAAAACCCCCAAAAAAACGTAAAAATCCCTAAAATACCTAAAAACGTAAAACCCCTAATAACCCTAAAAACTCCCTGAAAACCATAAACACCCCTAAAAATCATAAAACCCCTAATACCCACAAAAACCCTAAAAACCAAAACAAACTATAAAAACCCTAAAAACCCTTAAAAACATTATAAAACACTAAACAGGATTAAAAAACTAAAAAAACATTTAAAAAACCTTAAAAAACAAAAAAACATTTAAAAAACCTTAAAAAACAAAAAAACCCCAAAAACACTAAAAAACACTGAAAACCCTAAAAACATTAAAAACCTGCAAAACCCCTTAAAACCCAAAAATCCATAAAGATCCAAAAGAATCCCTAAAAATTAAATAAAACCTAAAACCCCTGAAAAAACCCTGAAAACAAAAAAAACCTTAAAAACAAAAAAAAACCCAAAAAAAGCCCCTAAAAACAACTAAAATTATAAAAACCCTAAAAACCCCTAAAATGTTAAAAAACTCTTAAAATATTTAAGACCCTTAAAAAATCAAAAAAACCCAAAAAAACAAAAGAACCTAAAAGAACCAAAAACCCAAAAAAACCTTGAAACCTCCTAAAAATCCACAAAATCCTTAAAAACTATAAAAACCAGAAAATCTTAAAAATCCCTAAAATCCTGAAAATGTAAAAAACCCTAAAAACCCATTGAAAACAACAAAACTCCTATAATCCTTAAAAAACCCCTAAAAACCCATAAAACCCTAAACCACTAAAAACATTAAAAACCCAAAAAACTCGTAAAAACGTTAGAAAACTCTGAAAAACATTAAAAACACTAAAAACACAAAAAAAAAACCATAAAAACCCAAGACATTAAACCCCTAAAAAACTCCGAAAAACCCTAAAAACCATAAAAACCTCAAAATCCCAAAAAACGCTAAAAAAACCTAAGAACCATAAAAATCCTAAAATATAGTAAAAATCCCTAAAAAAGTAAAAAACACTAAAAACCCTGAAAAACACTTGAATGAAAAAAACCCCTAAAAACCTTAAAAAACCCTAAAAACACATAAAACCCCTAAAAACCACAAAAAACTCCAAAGACCCTTAAAACCCCTAAAAATTTTAAAAACTAAAAAAATGATTTAAAACCCTAAAAACTCAAAAAAAACCTAAAGAACCCTAATAACCATAAAAACCCTCAAAATCCCTAAACTCCCTAAAAAACCCTAAAAACCATAAAAACTCAAAAAAAACCTAAAGAACCCTAATAACCATAAAAACCCTCAAAATCCCTAAACTCCCTAAAAAACCCTAAAAACCATAAAAATCCAAAAAAACCTTAAAAATCCCTAAAAACGTAAAAGACCCAAAAACCCTGAAAAACCCCAAAAAACCGAAAAACCCAAAAAACCATAAAAACCCTTAGAAATTCATAAAAACACTAAAAACTCTAAAAACCTTTTAAACCCAAAAGAAATCTAAAAACCTTAAAGCCGCCCCTAAATAAGTAAAATAACCCTAAATACCAAAAAGACCCTAAAAATCCTGAAAACCTTGAAAACACCAAAACCATCAAAATCCATAAAAACCCTAAAAACCCTAGAAACCATAAAAATACTAAAAATCTCCTAAAAATACCTGAAAATGTAAAAAACCATTAAACCTCTGAAAACCAATGAAAACCATAAAGATCCCTAAAAACCATAAAGATCCCTAAAAACCTTAAAAACCCTAAAAAACCTAAAACCACTTAAAACTCTACAAATCCTTAAAACCTCTAAAAAATTTTAAAACTCTAAAAAACCTTATAAACCCTAAAAATCATAAAAAACCCTAAACCCCCCAAAAGACCCTAAAACCCTAAAACCCTTAGAAGCCTTGAAAACCCTTAAAATGCTTCAAAATCCCCCAAAACCCTAAAAACCCCCAAAACCCATAAAAATCCTAATAAAGCCCTAAAAATCACTTCAAACATAAAAAAACATAAAAACCCTCAAAACCCTCTGAAAACCATAAAACCCCTAAAAACTATTAAAAACCCTAAAAGTCCTTCAAAACCCTAATACCCCACTAAAAACTCTAAAACCCATTTAAACCCTAAAAAACACCAAAAACACTAAAAACCATAAAAACCCTAAAAAATAAAAAAAAACAAAACCCCAAAAAGACAATAAAACCCCTAAAAACCTATAAAATATTAAAAGCCTAAAAAACCCTGAAAACCCCTCAAAATCCCTTAACACACTAAGAAACCCTAAAAACCATAAAAATCATAAAAAATCCCTAAAAATTCTTGAAAATGTAAAAAACCCAAAAAACCCTGAAAACCCCCTTAAACCCATAAAACCCATAGAAACCCATCAACACCTGAAAAACCACTAAAAACTATAAAAACCCTTTAAACCCCTTAAAACATTAAAAAACTACAAATACCATAAAATCCCTAAAAACTCAAAAAACCCTTAAAAACTCTAAAAAACCCTGAAAACCCCTAAAAATCCCTAAAACCCCTAAAAACCCTAAACCCATAGAAGTCCTAAAAAAGCCCTAAAAATCTATAAAAACATAAAAAACCTTCTAAACATTGAAAATCCTTGAAAACCATATAACCCCCTAAAAACAAAGAAAAACCTAAAACCCCTAAACCCACTAAAAACTCAAAAAACCCTTAGAACTCCTAAAACATTAAAAAAATCCTAAAAACCTAAAAACCCTAAATAACTCAAAAAACCCTAAAAACCCAAAAAGAAGCTAAAAACCCAGAAAAAACCTAAAAACCCTAAAAAAACACTAAAAACCCCCTAAAAACCTTAAAACCATACAAATCATAAAAACCGCCTAAAAATCCCTTAAAACATAAAAAAACCCAAAAAACCACTAAAAACTATAAAAACCATTAAAGCCCTTAAAAACATTAAATAAATCAAAATGAACATTAAAACCCCTAAAAACTAAAAAAAACCTAAAAACCCAAAAAGACCCTAAAAACCAAAAAACCAAAAAACCAAAAAACCACAAAAAACATTGAAAAACCTAAAAACCCTAAAATCTAGAAAAATCCCTGAAATCAATAAAAACCTTAAAAACTCTAAAACCCATAAAACCCTAAAACCCACTAAAAATTATAAAAATACTTAAAAACCCGAAAACAACAAAAAACTCTAAAAAATATTTAAATCTCAAAAAACTCTAAAAAGACCCTAAAACACAAAAAGACCCTAAATAACCAAAACACCCTAAAAAAAATCAAAAAATGCCTCAAAATCCCTTAAAACCCTTAAAACCCAAAAAACCATAAAAATCTTAAAAAATCCTTGAAAACATAAAAAACCCTGACAACAATAAAAACCCCTAAACACCTTAAAAACTCCATAAAACCACTAAAAACCCAATAAAAATATAAAAACCCTTTAAACCCTTAAAAAACATAGAAAACGTTTAAAACCTTAAAACCCGTAAAAAACTCAAAAAAACCCAAAAAACCTAAAAAGACCCTAAAAACCCTAAAAAACCCAAAAACCCAAAAAACCCTAAAAATCCCGAAAAACCCAAAAAACCCCAAAAAACCATAAAAATCTTAAAAAGCGCTAAAATTACTTGAAAATGAAAAACCCTAAAAACTCTGGAAAACCCCTAAAATCCCCTCAAAACCATAAAAACCCTTGAAATCCATAAAATCCCTAAAACCCACTAAAAACTCTAAAATATCTCAAACCCCATAAAAATGCTAAAAACTCTAAAAACCTTTAGAACCCTAAAAAACTAAAAATCCCTAAAAACCTAAAAAGTCCAAAAAACCCTAAAAAACCCTAAAAAAATTTAAAACCCCCATAATCTTTAAAAACACTAAAACCCATAAAAATCCTAAAAACCCCTTAAAATCTCTAAAAATGTAAAAAACACTAAAATCGCTAAAAACCATAAAAAACCTAAAACAATAAGAAAACCTTAAAAACCCAGAAAAACCCTAAACACTAACAAAAAATCTAAAAACACTTAAAACACCTAAAATGTTAAAAAACACTAAAAACCTAAAAACCCCTGAAAAACTTGAAAATCCTAAAATACCAAAAATACCCTAGAATCTCTAAAAAACACTAAAAACCCAGAAGGCCCCTAAAACCCATCAAAATCTCTAAAGACCCTAAAAACCCTAAAATCCATAAAATCCATAAAATCCCTAAAAATCCCAGAAAATGTAAAAACCTTGAAAAACTCCTAAAAACTAGGAAACCCCTAAAAACCATAAAAAATATAAAACCCCATAAAACCCTAAAACCCCGCTAAAAATCTAAAAACAATTATAATCCCAAAAATGATAAAAATGTTAAAAACTCTAAAAAAACTTAACAACCCTAAAAAACTCAAAAAACCCCTAAAAACCCAAAAGAACCCTAATAAACCAAAAAACCCTAAATCCCCTAAAAAACCTTGAAAACTCCTCAAAATCCCTAAAAAATCTAAAAACTCTAAAAACCATAAAAAACCTAAAAAATCCATAAAAATCAATGAAAACATAAAAACACCTAAAAAAGTTGAAAACCCCCTAAAAACCATAAAAACCCCTAAAGAAAATTAAAAACCATAAAACCCATAAAAACCCAAATAACTACCTAGTAACTCTAAAAACCCTCAAAACCCCAAAAAACATTAAAAACTCTAAAAAACCAAAAATACTCAAAAAAACCCTATAAAACTAAACGACCAAAAAAATCATAAAACCCTTAAAAACTCTAAAAACCCATAAAACTCCTAAAAACACACTAAAAAACCGCAAAACCCCTAAAAAGTTAAAAAAAACTCGAAAAAACTTAAAAAACCCTAAAAACTAAAAAAACCCTTAAAACCCCAAAAATACTCTAAAAACCTTGAAAACTCCTAAAAACCATCAAAATCCCAAAAAAAACTAAAAACCATAAAAATCCTAAAAAATACCTTAAAATCCCTGAAAATATAAAAAAAAACTCAAAACACCCCGAAAACCACTGAAATCCATTAAAAGCCCTAAAAACCTTAAAAACCCAAGAAACATAGAAAATCACTAAAACCACTAAAATATCTAAAACACCTTAAAACCCCTAAAACATAAAAAAATATAAAAAACTTAAAAAAACCTTAAAACCCCTAAAAATCGCAATAAAACCCTAAAAACCCCTAAAAGCCATGAAGAACCCAAAAACCCCTCAAAATCCCTATAAAGCCAAAAAATAATAAAATCCTAAAAACACACAAAAAAATCCCTAAAAATGTGAAAAACACTAAAAAGCTTAAAAACCCCTAAAAACAGTAAAACCCCCTAAAATATTAAAAGCCTTAAACACCCATAAAAACCATAAAACTAAAAACTCTAAAAAACCCTTAAAACCCGAAAAATGTTAAAAATAATAAAAAACCTTATTACCCTAAAAAACATTAAAAAATACCATGAAAACCTAAAAAGACCCTAAAACCCTAAAAAACCCTAAAAAATGCTAAAAATCCTAAAAAACTCTCAAATCCATAAAAATTCTAAAAACAATTGAAATCCTAAAAATCTCTAAAAACGTAAAAAACCCTAAAACTCTAAACTCGACCCCCTGAAAACCATAAAACCCTTAAAACCATAGAACCCCTAAAAACCCATTGAAACCCTAATAACCCACTAAAATTTTGAAAAACACACAAAACCCCTAAAAATGTTAAAACATTAAAAACTATAAAAAACCTTAACAACTCTAAAAAACACAAAAAACCCCTAAAATCCAAACAGACCCTAAATAACCTAAAAATCCTAAGAACCCCTAAAAACTTTGAAAACCCATAAAAACTCTAAAAAACCCTAAAACCCCTAAAAACACTAAAACCCAAAAAAATCATAAATATCACAAAAAATCCCTAAAAATGTAAATAACCCAAACCCCTAGAAACCTTAAAAAAACCCTTAAAATCCATAAAACCCTTAAAACCACTAAAAATTCAAAAAACCCTTTAAAAAGCTAAAAACATTAAAATTTTATAAAGACCTAAAAACCTAAAAAATCGCAAAAAACCCTAAAAATCCATAAAAACCCTAAAAAATATGAAAAACCCTCAAAATACCTAAAAACTCTCGGAAACATAAAAATCCTAAAAAATCCCTAAAAATCCCTAACAACGTAACAAATCCAAAAGACCCATGAAAACCATAAAAAGCTGAAAAACGTTAAAACCCCTAAAAACCTATAAAAACCTATAAAAGCCACTAAAAACTCTAAAATCCCTTAAAACCCCTAAAAACGTTAAAAACTCTAAAAAACCTTTAAACCCCTAAAAACTCAAAAAATGCCTTAAGAACCCAAAAAGACAATAAAAACCCTGAAAATCCCAAAAAAACCTAAAAACCCTGAAAATCCCTTAAAACCCACAAAATTCCTAAAAACCATAAAAACCATAAAAATCCTAAAAAACCCTAAAAAATCACTCACAATTTTAAAAACCGTAAAAATGTTGAAAATCCCCTGAAAACCATAAAACCCCTACAAACATTAAAAACCCACGACTACCCTAAAAACCCACTAAAAACTCTAAAAACCATTTAAACACCAAAAAATGTTAAAAAGTGCTAAAAAAATCTATTTCCCTTAAAAAACTAAAAACTCAAAAAAAAACCCTAAAACCCCAGAAAACCCTAAAAACTCTCAAAATCCAAAAAACCCAAAAAAACCCAAAAAACCCTAAAACCATAACAACCATAAATATCCTAAAAAATTTCTAAATATCCATGAAAAATTAATACACCCTAAAAACCTAAAACCCCCTGAAAACTATAAAAACACCTAAAAACCTAAAAACCCCTAAAACCCCCTACAACCTTAAAAACCATTAAAAACTCTAAAAACCTTTAAAACCCCTAATAACGTTAAAAACACAAAAAAACTCTAAGAAAAATCAAAACCCCTAAAAAAGTAAAAAAACCCTAAAAATCCAAAAAGACCCTAAAAACCTTGGAAAACCCTAAAGCACTAAAAAAAACTAAAAAGCCCTAAAACCCTAAAAAATACCTGAAAACCCTAAATTTACCTTAAACACTTATAGACCCTTAAAATCCATAAAAACTCTTAAAACCGATAAATCTCTAAAAATAATGAAAACCCATAGAAACGTTAAAAACTCAAAAAACCCTTAAAATCCCTAAAAACTAAAAAACCCTAAAATCCCAAAAAGACCCTAAAAACCTTTAAAAACCCTACAAACACAAAAAAAAGTGAAATCTCAAAAAATCCCTAAAATCCCTAAAAACCATAAAACTATAAAAATTCTAAAAAATTAATAAAAATTTCTGAAGACATAAAATAACTGAAAAACCATGAAAACCCTTAAAAAAAATAAAAAACCCTAAAAACCTTAAAAACATAAAAGCCTATAAAAACCATAAAAACGGCAAAAAAATCTAAAAAACCTTAAAACCTCTAAAAACATTAAAACCCCTAAAATAGCATAAAACCCTAAAAAACTCAAAAAAAAACCCCTAAAAACCCAAACGACCCTAAAAGCACTGTGATAGAACAAATATTTTCAATTATTTTATTCTTAATTTTAATGTTTTTAATCCCACCAATGTGTTATTTAAGGGTCAATTGTCACAATTTATGTTTTAGGAGTATTTTTGAGCTTAATTGGAAAAATGGCTTATTTTGTATTTAAACAGTTTTCATTTATTATAATGTTTCGGCCATAACGTTTTCTAAACTGATCCAAATTTCAAATTTCTTATTTTACAGGTTTTTATGTTTTATGAGCTTCATTTTATAATTCTGGACCCAAATCTCAATTAATCATTTGGAAGCTCAAATACAGCTCACAAACCAGGCATCGAAAACTGTGTACAGAACTGCATAAGTTTATTATGGGGACCATATCTCATAAATGGACAAACCAATGGAGCTGAAAGTTTACATGGAGCTGAAAGAAATCCGGATGAAGAACTTTAATTAAGAAGGCCGCGCATGATTCTTTCATTTTCAAGGCCATTAATACGTTGGAAGTCGGTGTATTGGAATACGAACAGTCTGCCTGGCAGAATTAAATACACTGAGTGATGCGGCCATAACTAATTCATTTCCAGGCCAATTAAGCTGAAATTTTGTGGGTCGACAGAGGTGAAGTATTGGAACAACTTTCAAGAAGGACCAAGTTCCTAATTATTTCATTAAAGAGTACATCCACGCGCCTACATTCGGGGATGAGTTTTGGAGCCAAATTTTCACACACTCTCCCTATAAAAGAGTGTGCTTTCTTCATTCCAAAGGGTTGGCAACTTAGGAATAGCCTTTGTTGGACATTATATGTAGTTTAGCTTCGTATTTTATTTTACTTTCATTATGTAATAGCATTTCATATTTTTATTCAAGTGTTCTCCTTTCACTCTTATTCTTTCTCTCTTTTGTTTTTCTCCCCCCGTTTTCTCCATCACTATGAACTCTTATGCTCGTGATCATGAGTAGCTAACCTGAGGAAGTTCCTGGGGGAGTAATCCAGTGATGTACCCAAGTCTTTGATCATTAATGTTTTATTGTTTCTTATTTACTTAGAGTTAGGCTAAGGGGGATCTTAGTGGGCAAGGCGCCTTTGTGTCTCCACTTGCCACCCGAAGCCTAGATTTCACTTCTGTCACATTCTCCCTCGATCGAGGAGGTGGATGTATGGTCTCTCGGCGATCGTTGAGTGTATCATACATTCACAACCATAGGCAGAAGGGTATGTTCATGCATACGATGGAGCATGTTCATTAAGTAAATTGGAAACTAAGAAAATAGACGATGAAGGTTCACTCTGGATAATCTCCCGGGAGGATCTCCTTTCTGTCTAACATCATTCTGTTTGCATTCATTGTGTTTGCATTGCATCTACATATTTACTTTTAGTTTTGTAATTTTAATTATCAAATATCATTTCTGGTCATTTTAGTTTAAATATATACACTGAATTAGAAGTAGTGAGTGATTAACTGCAAAAGGCTCCTCAAGAGATCAACCTAGGTCAGCCACTGTGCTGCACTTAGTATAAATATTTTTGAGAGCGTGCGCGACAACGCTACATCAAATTGGCGCCGTTGCTGGGGAGCCAAGTGGTCTTCACTCATTATTTTTATTCACATATTGTAAATTATTTTTTCATCCATTCATTAAAAAAACACAAAAAAAATCATAAATTTCAAAAAAAAAAATATTTGTTCATCATGAATTTTGATTCAAATTATTATGCATGGACTGATCAATCACAGGTGCATGAAGAAGTTCAAAATGATTATGAATCCAAAATGCAAGAACTTCATGAAGAGATTCAAAAACTGAAGAGAACTGAAAAAAGGTTTGATGAATATTTTCATTCACTGATGGAACAACCTGATCCTGAACCAGAACCTGAACCTGAACGAGTGGTGGAAGAGATTTCACCGATTATTTTTTGTGTCAAAGAACCTGAGGAGGGTGAGAAGGAGCTTCTAAAAGATTTAATTATATCATCCTGAACTCAACCATTGCTCAAGGAGGTCCCTAATGTATACATTCCAGCTGATACACTTATGGGAGATTAACAATTTTTGGATGAATCATGGAATCACTTTGTTAAAGATATCCTGAAACTTGATCTTCCCATACTTGATATTGAACAATCAGAACCTTTTGACCTCTCTCTTGCTTTGGAAGATGAAGAAGATGATGCACTTGCTGAGATGGAGTTGCCAATGGTCTTGCCTGAAGAGATCAATTTTCAAGCTGACTTACTTGAAAGGGAAGATTTCTATATTGACTCATCATGCTTTAATCCTATTCAAATTGAATTGTTTTCTAACTTCTCTTTTCCTGAAATTTCTGATACAGTAAAAATGGAGCAGACCTTGGATGATATGAAAGATACCACTCAAGTGGTGGTGATCAAGGAAGAAGAGATAGAGAAGCTGGCGGTGGTGCGACTGCCTCCTCTACAACAAATTTCATACCATTTGGAGGAGGACACCACAGATGTTCACAGGGAGCACCCCTATATTCTATTCCCTCCCACTCCTGAACTCAAATTCTATCTTTCTTATTTCATGGGGGTTGGGAACTTTCTTATTTTCTTTGGGGTTCTCAAATCTCATTGTTTACTGATGGACACTGGAAAAAGTCACATTTGGTGGTTTATCTCAAAAAAACCACATCCACCATCTGATTGAGGATAATCTGCTGCAACTGCCTGACTAGGGGCAGTAAAAACCTAGCATCCGCTTGGGGGTCAAACCAAGCATTATCCCTTTTCTCTTTCTATTTATTTATTTTTCTTATGAGTTTTCATTTCTTTTGTTTGTGCTTTCATTTTATTTTTCATGTTCATTTTTTTTGAAATTTTCTTATTTTCCTTTTTTTTGGTGTGTTTTTAGGAATCTTGAGCTGAATCGAATACTTTGGAAAATTCAAACCATCTTGGTATTTTTGTCCCATTGCTTGATTTGATTATTTGAGGATTTAAATGATTGTTGAATGGATTTTGTTTCTTATTTCTGATCTTTTCATTTGATGAAGTTTGGTTGATTGTGAAACTCATGTGCACTAGTGCTGTCCAAATTGAAAATCATGCCCAACCCGAGAGGTTTCTAAACCTGTTTGAAATATTCTTACATTTCCCTTTTTCTTGAGAGTCTTGAGACATGTTGTGTGATCCAGAACTTGCTATTTTTCTCTTTTTCAAAGCTGTTAGAGTTCATGGAATGTGTCACGTATGATTGAGGCATCACTTTGAAAGCCCCTTTTTGCATTAAACTCTTATTTTGGCCTACCTTTTCATATGACCTTATTTAAGCCCCTAGTAGCCATGAAATACCTTGTTATGCAGCCAAATTATAAGCCATTTATCCCTTTCCAACCTACTCTAGAAGTTAAATGCATGATTATTGTTGAACTCAAGTGTGGGGGAGGGAGAGTATGGGCTTTGTTTTGCTTTCCTGAAGAATCTTTTTGAGCTGAATTGAAAGTGTTGCCATATTTATTGCTGCTTGGGTGGAAGAAATTTCATGATGGGAAGATGGATGGGTGGCCCAAAATATCATTACACATATGGGATGAGTGTTCACCAATTTTTGAAGATCAAAAGTTGCCTCTCTTTTCCTCCAAAACATGATTCTGAAGAGAAATCCAGATCTAAATTCAAGATGAAACAATGCTACAAATGGGGAAAAGAGGGATGAAATTCATTGATGCTGAAATCCCAAGTGTGAACTTCCCGAAAGAGGAGGTGTTTGGAGGTGATTCATTTTTGAGCTGATTGAGGAGCACACCATTCTTGAGCAAAACTATTTTCATGCATTTACTTCACTTTAGAGCTTAACCCTCCTCATTCTGCCTCAGATGTTTTTACATTTTAAACCTACCAACCCTCATCTTCAGAACAACCCATGAAAAAGACCTCATGATTGATCCATTTTTGACTCTGTGAAGTGGAGATACTAGGAGGATAGCAAGCCTATGGAGATCACACATGTTTTTGGGAATGAGAAAAACTCCACATTAAATATCCTTGAGTGAAGAGAGAAATAATTTTCCGGGGAGGTAGGTACGACATGTATTTGAGGATTAACATGAGATTTAATAGATTCATATGATTTTAGAGGAGTTATGAATTTTCTATCCATGTATGAGGCATGATATTTTCTCTGATATGAGAATTGAGCTATGTTGTCATTTATGCTTTGAGAAGTTTGTTTTTGACCTTGGTATAAGATGATTGCCCAGGAATGCAATGTTTAAGTGTGGGGGAATTGATAGAACAAATATTTTCAATTATTTTATTCTTAATTTCAATGTTTTTAATCCCAAAAATGTTTTATTTAAGGGTCAATTGTCACAATTTATGTTTTAGGAGTATTTTTGAGCTTAATTGAAAAAATGGCATATTTTGTATTTAAACAGTTTTCATTTATTATAATGTTTCGGCCATAACGTTTTCTAAACTGATCCAAATTTCAAATTTCTGATTTTTCAGGTTTTTATGTTCTATGAGCTTCATTTTATACTTCTGGACCCAAAGCTCAATCCATCATTTGGAAGCTCAAATCCAGCTCACAAACCAGGCATCGAAAACTGTGTACAGAACTGCATAAGTTTATTGTGGGGACCATATCTCATAAATTTCCAAACCAATGGATCTGAAAGTTTACATGGAGCTGAAAGCCATCCGGATGAAGAACTTTAATTAAGAAGTACGCGGATGATTCTTTCATTTTCAAGGACATTAATGCGTTGGAACTTGGTGTATTGGAATACGAACAGTCTGCCTGGCAGAATTAAATACTCTGAGTGATGCGGCCATAACTAATTAATTTCCAGGCCAATTAAGCTGAAATTTTTTGGGTCGACAGAGGAGAAGTATTGAAACAACTTTCAAGAAGGACCAAGTTCCGAATTATGTCATTAAAGAGTACATCCACGCGCCTACATTCGGGGATGATTTTTGGAGCCAAATTTTCACACACTCTCCCTATAAAAGAGTGTGCTTTCTTCATTCCAAAGGGTTGGCAACTTAGGAATATCCTTTGTTGGCCATTATATGTAGTTTAGCTTCGTATTTTATTTTACTTTCATTATGTAATAGCATTTCATATTTTTATTCAAGTGTTCTCCTTTCACTCTTATTCTTTCTCTCTTTTGTTTTTCTCCCCTCGTTTTCTCCATCACTGTGAACTCTTATGCTCGTGATCATGAGTAGCTAACCTGAGGAAGTTCCCGGGGGAGTAATCCAGTGATGTACCCAAGTCTTTGATCATTAATGTTTTATTGTTTCTTATTTACTTAGAGTTAGGCTAAGGGGGATCTTAGTGGGCAAGACGCCTTTGTGTCTCCACTTGCCACCCGAAGCCTAGCTTTCACTTCTGTCACATTCTCCCTCGATCGAGGAGGTGGATGTATGGTCTCTCGGCGATCGTTGAGTGTATCATACATTCACAACCATAGGCAGAAGGGTATGTTCATGCATACGATGGAGCATGTTCATTAAGTAAATTAAAAACTCTCAAAAGCCTTAAAAACCTAAAAAACAAAAAAAAACCCCAAAACCCCCCAAAATACCCTAAAAACCTTGAAAACCCCCCAAAAGACCCCAAAAACCTTGAAAAACTTTTATAAATCCCGGAAAACCCTAAAAAACCTCAAATTCACTAAAAACCCTAAGAACTGTAAAAATCCTAAAAAACCCTTAAAATCCCTGAAAACATATAAAATGCAAAAATTCATGAAAACACCCTGAAAACTATAAAACACCTAAAACCCTTAAAAACTCATAAAACCACTAAAAACTCTAAAAACCTATAAAACCCCTAAAAACTTAAAAAAGGAAAAAATATTAACAGCCCTAAAAAACTCAAAAAGACCCTAAAAACCAAATGTTCCTAAAAACCCTAAAAACGCTAAAAGACCCTGAAAAAACCCAAAAAACCCTCAGAATCCCTAAAAACAGTAAAAACCCCCAAAATCTTAAAAATCCAACGAATGCACTAAAAATCCATAAAAATGTTAATAACACTAAAAACCATGAGAAATCTCTGAAAACCATAAACCCTCAAACCCATAAAAACACTAAAAAACCACTAAAAACTTTAAAACACCTAAAAATGTTTAAAAAATCTAAAAAACTATACAAACCCTAAAAACTCAAGAAAAAATATAAAAACCCAAAAAGACCCTAAAAATCCAGAAAAAACCTAAAAATCATAAAAACCCTAAAAACACTAAAAACTCTAGAAATCACTAAAAACCCAAAAAACCCAAAAAACCATAAAAATCCTAAAATCCCTAAAAATGTAAAAAACAAAAAAAAACCCTTGAAAACCCTTGAAAACCATAGACACCTAGAAACCTTGAAAAAACCAAAAAACCCATAAAACATTTAAAACCCACTAAGGACTCTAAAAACCCTCAAAACACCTAAAAATGTTTAAAAACTCTAAAAACCTTAGAACCCCTAAAAAACTCAAAAAACCCTAAAAACCCAAAAAACCCAAAAAACCAAGAAAACTCATAAAAACATGAAAAACCCTAAAACCTTCAAAATCCCTAAAAACCCTAAAAAACCCTAAAAACCATACAAATCCATAAAAGGTCCTAAAAATCACTAAAAACAGGAAAAAAACTCTAAAAACCCTAAAAACCCTTAAAAACCCTTGAAAACCATACAAACACCAAAAAAACATTAAAAACCTTCAAAACCTATAAAACCCCTAAAACCACTAAAAACTCTAAAAACCCTTAAAACCCCTAAAAATGTTAAAAAGAGTTGAAAACTCTAAAAACATTAAAATCTATAAAACACTCAAAAAAATCCTAAAAACCCAGAAATTCCCTAAAAACCCTAAAATACCCTAAAAACCCTAAAACTGTAAAAATCCTAAAAAATCCTTAAAGATCCTTGAAAATGTAAGAAACCCTAAAAACCTTGAAAACCCCCTAAAAACTATAAAAACCTAAAATACTTAAATACCCATAAAACCCATAAAACCATTAAAAACTCTAAAAACCCTTAAAACCCCTAAAAAGTTTAAAAAGCTCTAAAAAATAATAAAAAACCCCTAAAAAGTTTAAAAAGCTCTAAAAATAATAAAAACCCAAAAAAACTCAAAAAACCAAAAAACCCTAAAAAGACCCTAAAAGCCCTGAAAAACCCCTTTAAACCACTAAACCGCAATAAAATCCCAAAAATCCCGAAAAATACTAAAAACAATTAAAATCCTAAAAAACCCTAAAACCCTAAAAATGCAATAAACCCTAAAATCCTAGAAGACCCCCTTGAAAACATAAAAAACCGATAAGAACCTTAAAAACAGTAAAACCCATAAAACCCTAGAAAATTCCTTAAAACTCTAAAAACCCTTAAAACTCCTAAAAACGTTAAAAACATTAAAAACCACTAAAAACCATAAAAACTGAAAAAAAAAACTCAAAGAAACCTTAAAAACCATAAAACCACCTGAAAAACCCTAAAACCCCATAAAATCCCTTAAAATCCTAAAATTGCCTAACAATCATAAAAATCCTAAAAACTACCTTAAAATCCCTGAAAACAGAAAAAAGCCATAAAAACCCTAAAAATCCACTGAAAACCATAAAAACCCCTAAAACCCTTAAAATCACTAAAAATCCATAAAACCCTAAACACCACTAAAAACACTAAAAACCCTTCAACCCCTACAAATGTTTAAAAACTCTAAAAAACCTTAAAAACTCTAAAAAAACTCAAAAAAAACCTAAACCCAAAAATGACCCTAAAAACCTTGAAATCCCCAAAAATACTGAAAACCCCTAAAAACCTTCAAAATAACTAAAAACTATAAAAACACTAAAAAAATAAAAAAATCATAAAAAATCTCTAAAAATCCTATAAAATATAAAAAAACCTAAAAACCCAAAAAAATAACTGGAAACTAAAAAAACCCCTCCAACCTTAAATAACCCTAAAAACCCATAAAACCGAAAAAACAACTAAAAAATCTAAAAACCCTTAAAACTTGAAAAATATTAAAAGCTCTAAAAAATCTTAAAACCCTTAAAAACTCAAAAAAAACTTAAAAACCCAAAAGATACTAAAAACATTGAAAAACCCTATAAACCGTAAAAAACCATAAAAAAATAAAATCCCTCAAAATCCTTAGGAACCATAAAGATCCATAAAATCCATTAAAATCCAAAAAATCCCAAAATATCCCTAAAAACATAAAAACCCTAAAAACCCTAAAAACATCTTAAAACCATAAAAACCCTAAAAAACCTTAAAATAACTTAAAAGGCCAACAAAACCCTAAAAAACTAAAACCCCCCAAAACACTTAAAAACCATAAAAATGTTAAAAAACTCTAAAAAACCTTAAAAACCATAAAAAGCTGTAAAAACCCTAAAAACCAAAAAAGACCCAAAAAAACCTCAGAAAACAAAAAAATGGTAAAAACCTTGAAAACCCCTAAAAACACTCAAAATCCCTAAAATCTCTAAAAACCCAAAAAAACTTAAAAATCCTAAAAAAGCTCTAAAAATCCTTGAAAACATAAAAACCCAAAAAACCCTGAAAACCATAATAAACCCTAAAACCCTTAAAAATCCCTAAAACCCCATAAAAACAAAAAAACTACTAAAAACACTAAAAACCCTTAAAACCCCTAAAATGTTAAAAAACTCTAAAAATCATAAAAACTCTATAAAACTAAAAAACAATAAAAAACCAAAAGGTCTCTAAAACCCTCAAAATATCTAAGAACCCCAAACACTATAAAAATCCAAAAGAAAACCAAATAAACCTGAAAGCATACAAAACTAATAAATAACCTTGAAAACCATAATAATCCATAAAAACATTAAAATACCCTAAAACCCCTAAAACCCACTAAAAACTATAAGACCCTTGCCAGGCAAAAAAATTCTAAAAACCCTTAAATACCCTAATACATTAAAAAACTCTGAAAACCCTTATAATCCCAAAAAACTCAAAAAAACCCCTAAAACCTTAAAACACCTAAAAACCTAGGAAAAACCCTAAAACCCTCCAAAATCCCTAAAAACCCTAAAATCCCTAAAACTATAAAAATTCTAAAAATGCAAAAAAAATCCTTGAAAATGTTAAAAACCCTCTGAAAACTAATGAAAACTATAAAAATTCCTAAAAACCTTTAAAACCATAAACACCAAAAAAAATGAAAAAACACTAAAAACACTAAATAATCTTAAAATCCTGAAAAACACTAAAAAACTCTAAAATATATTAAAAACCCTAAAAATGTCAAATAAATCCAAAAAACAGAAAAAAACTAAAAGCCCCTAAAACCCCTAAAAACCCAAAAAACCTTGAAACCCCCCTAAAATCCCTCAAAATCTTTAAAAAAGAAAAAAAAATTAAAACATAAACAACCTTAAGAAGCCCTAAAAATATCTTAAATGAAAAAATCGCTAAAAACCCTAAAACCCAGCTAAAAACCATAAAAACCCCTAAAAACATTAAAAACCCTAAAACCCATAAAATCTCTAAAATAACGAAAAAACTTTAAAAAACCCTTAAATCTCTTAAAAATAATAAAAAACTCTAAAAATTCTTAAAAACCCTAAAAAAATACCCCCTCCCCAAACCCAAAAAATGCCCCAAACACCTTAAAATCCTAAAAACTCATAAAAACCCTAAACCTACTAAAAACTCGAAAAACTCTAAAAACCCATAAAACCCCAAAAAAGTTAAAAATTTCTTAAAACCATAAAAAATCCAAAAAATCACCTAAAATCCCCAAAAGACCCTAAACCCCCCTCAAATTCCTTAAAATCCCTAAAAACCATAAAAATTCTAAAAATTAAAGAAAAATCCCGAAAGATGTAAAAAAACACTAAAAACCCTAAAAACCATTGAAAACCTTAAACACCAATAAAATAATTAAAAACCCTAAAACCCATAATAACCCTAAAAACCCGCTAAAAACTCTAAAAACCTTAAAAACCCCTAAAAACTCAAAAAACCCTAAAATCCCAAAAGACTCTAAAACCCTGAAAACCCCTAAAAACGATAAAAAACCCTTAAAATCCAAAAATTCCCTCAAAATCTCTGAAACCCCCAAGACACCCTAAAAACCCTAAAAATCATAAAAATGCCCAAATTTTTTTGAAAACCCCTAAAAACCATAAAAATCCTAAAAACAATAAAAAACCTAAAACCCACTAAGAACTTTAAAAACCTATAAAAACGTTAAAAAACTTTAAAACCCTCAAAAACCCAAAATAACCCTAAAAACCCCAAAAAACCCACGAAAGACCCTAAAACCCCCTAAAAAAATTGAAACCCCTAAAACCCCACAAAATCCCTAAAAACCATAAAAATCCTAAAAAATCCCTCAAAACTTAAAAAACACCAAAAAACCCTAAAATCTCCTTAAAACCATAAAACCCCCTAAAACCATAAAAAACCCTAAATTCCCATAAAAACCTTTAAAACACTAAAAATTTTAAAAACCCTTTAAACCCTTAAAAATGTTAAAAAACTCTAAAAACCATAAAAATATAGAAAAAATAAAAAAAACCTAAAGCCCCCAAAAAACCATAAAACCTAATACCCCTAATAACCCTAAATCCTTGAGGAACCCTAATAACCCTTAAAATCCCTAAAAACCCAAAAAAAACATAAAACCATAAATTTCAAAAACCCCTAAAAACCTTTAATACATAAAAAACCCTAAAACCCCTGAAACCTCTAAGAAACCATAAAGACCACTAATAACTCTAAAACCCCTTAAACCCCATTCAAACCCCTAAAAACATTAAAAACCTTTTAAAAAACTTAAAACACCTAAAAAACACTAAAAATCCATAAAAAGTCAAAAGACGCTAAAACCCCTAAAAACCCTGAGAAACCATAAAAACCCTCAAAATCCCTAAAAACCCTAAGACCCCTAAAACACCTAAAAATCCTAAAAATACCTAAAAATGTAAAAACCCCAAAAAATCCTAAAAAAACCTTAAAACCATTAAAACCTGTAAAAACTTTTAAAACCCTAGAATCCTATAAAAACCCTAAAAACCACAAGAAACTCAAAAAACCCTTAAAACCCCCCAAAAAAATTAAAATACTCTTAAAATACTTAAAACCCCTAAAAACACATAATAAACTCTAAAAAACTAAAAGGCCCTAAAATCCATAAAACCCTAAAACCCCAAAAGTCCCAAAAACTGTAAAAACCCAAAAAACCATAAAAATCCTAAAAATCCCTAAAAATAACTGAAAACATAAAAAACTGAAAAAAAACCCTGAAAACCACCAGAAAACCATAAGAACCCCAAAAAAACACTAAAAACCCTAAAAATCCCAAAAAACCCAAAAAACAAAAAATTTAAAAAATCCCTAAAACCCCAAAAATGTAAAAAACCCAACCCCCCCCCCCCCGAAAACCATAAAGACCACTAAAAACTCTAAAACCCTATAAACCCCATTAAAACACCTAAAACCCTAAAAAAACTTTTAAAAACCTTAAAACACCTAAAAAAATTTGAAAATACAAAAGACCTTAAAAACCTTAAAAACCCCTAAAACACTTAAAATTCTAAGAAAACCTAAACACCCTCAAAATCCCAAAAAGCCTTAAAAAACCTTAAAAACCATAAATATCCTAAAAAATCCCTAAAAATCCCTAAAAACATAAAAAGCCTGAAAAAGCCTGAAAAAATACTTAAAACCATAAAAACGCCTAAAAACCTTAAAAACCCCAAGAAACGCATAAAAACCTTAAAACCCACTGGAAACTCAAAAACTGTTAAAAACCCAAAAAATGTTGAAAAACTATAAAAATACTTAAAAACCCTAAAAAACTCATAATAAAACCTAAAATACTAAAAGGACCTAAAAACCCTATTAACTCTGAAATACCCAAAACCTCTAAAAATCCCAAAACCCGTAAAAACCATAAAAATCCTAAAAAATCTCTAAAAATCCCTTAAAACATAAAAAACCCAAAAAGCCCCAAAAAACAATAAAACCCCCAAAAAAACTCTAAAACCCCTAAAAACCCCAAAAACCACTAAAACCTAAAAAACTCTTAAAACCCCTAAAAATGTTAAAAATGTTAAAAATCCTAAAAATCCTAAAAAACTAAAAAAACCTAAAAACCCAAAAAGACCATAAAAACCAAAAAAACCCTAAAAAATCATGAAAGCTTAAAAACCTTCAAAAATCCCCAAAAACCCTAAATAACTTAAGAACCATAAAAATCCTAAAAAATCCCTAAAACCCCTGAAAACGTAAAAACCCCTAAAGCCCCCTAAAAACTATAAAAACCCATAAAAACCCTAAACACAATAAAAACTCTAAAAACACTTTAGACCTCTAAAAACATTAAAAAACTCTAAAAAACCTCAAAACCCCTAAAAAACTAAAAAACACCAAAAAATAATAAAGAACCCTAAAAACCTTGAAAATGTCTAAAAACCCCTAAAACCTATAAAACCATGAAAACCATTAAAAACCCTTAAAAATCCTATAAACCATAAAATCCTAAAAAATCCCTCAAAATCCAGAAAACCTAAAAACCCTAAAGATCCTATAAAAATTCATTAAAATATCTGAAAACATAAAAAAAAAATTGAAAATCCTCTGAAACCCATAAAAACCCATAAATTTTTTTTAAAAAATGAAAACCCATAAAAACCCTAAAAACCCAATAAAAACTCTAAAAACCCTTAAAACCCTTAAAAACTTTAAAAAACTCTAAAAAACCTTAAAACCCCTAAAAATTTTCAAAAGAACCCAAATACTCAAAAAGATCCTAAAAACCTTAAAAATCCCCAAAACCCTAAAAAATTCTAAATACTATAAAAACCTAAAATTCCCCAAAATTCCTTGAAAACGTAAAAAACCATAAAACCCTGAAAACCCCCTAAAAACCATAAAAAACTTTAAAAAACTTTTAAGTCCCTAAAAACCCATAACAACTCTAAAAATCGATAATAACTCTAAAAATCCTTAAAAACCAAAAAATGTTAAAAAACATTAAAAACTCTAAAACCCTTAAAACCCCTAAAAACTAAAAAAACCCCTAAAACCCAAAAGACCCGAACAAACCAGAAAAACCCCAAAACCCTAAAAATCCTAAAAACCCCTAAAAACCTTCAAATTCCCTAAAAACCCTAAAAAACATAACAATAATAAAAAATCCCTAAAATTCCCTGAAAACGTTAAAAACCCTCAAAACCAAGAAAACCACTTGAAAACCATAAAACCCCCTAAAACCTTAAAAAACCCTAAAACCAAACAAAAACCATAACAACCAATAAAAACTCCAAGCACCCTAAAACCCCCTAAAATCATTAAAAAACTCTAAAAAAACCTTCAAAAACTAAAAAATAACCTAAACCCCTGCAAAAACCTAAAACCTCTCAAAATCCTTAAAACCCTAAATACCCAAAAAACCATAAAAATCCTAAAAAATAGTAGAAATCACTAAAAAGTTAAAAACCCTAAAACCGTAAAAAACAATGAAAGCCATAAAACCCCTAAAAACTTAAAAAACTCAAAACCACATAAAACCCCTAAAATTCCACTAAAAACTCTAAAAACCATCAAAACCCTAAAAACGTTAATAAACTCTAAAAAACCTGAAAACCCCTAAAAACACAAAAAAAATCCCTACACCCCAAAAGACCCTAAAAATCAAGAAAACCCCTAAAAATCCAAAAATGCCCAGAAAATCCTAAAAACCCTCAAAGTTCCTAAAAACCCGAAAAACCCTAAAACCCGAAAAACCATAAAAATATTAAAAAATCCCTGAAAATCCATTGAAACGTAAAAAAACCCTAAATAACCTAAAAAACCCTAAAAACCCTAAAACGCCTAAAAACCTTAAAAAATCTTAAAAATCCTTAAAAACCCTAAAAACCGCTAAAAACTCTAAAACCCCTTAAAAACTCTAAAAACCCTCAAATTCCCTAAAAACATTAAAACCCTAAAAACTATAAAAATCTTAAAAACCTCTAAAAATCCCTAAAAACGTAAAAAACCATAAAAACCCTAAAAACCACTGAAAACCATAAATATCCATAAGAATCATAAAAAACCCTAAAAACCCATAAAAAACCTAAAACCACTAAAAACACTACAAACCCATAAATCCCCTAAAAAATTTAAAATTGTAAAAAACTCTTAAAAACCCTTAAAATTCAAAAATACCCTAAAAACCTAAAAAGAACCAAAACAATGAAAAACCCTAAAAACCCAGAAAAACCCTAAAAACCCAAAAAAATCCCCAAAATCCTAAAATCCCTAAAAACCCAAAAAACATAAAAATCCTAAAAAATCCCTAAAAATCCCTAAAAATGTTAAAAACCATGAGAACCTTGAAAACCCCATGAAAACAATAAAACCCATAAAAACCATAAAAACCAATAAAAACTCTAAAACCCCTTAAGACCCCTAAAAATGTTAAAAAACCCATAAAAACCCTAAAAACCCAAAAGTCCCTAAAAATCTTGAAAAAAACAAAAAAAACCAAAAAACCCCTGAAAACCCTGAAAACCCCTCAAAATCCCTAAAAACCCTAAAAACATAAAAATCCTAAAAAATTCAAAAGCAAATTGAAAACCCCAAAAGACCCTCAAAACCCTGAAAACCCCTAAAAATATTGAAAAATAGAAAAACCCAAAAACACTCAAAATCCCTAAAAACCCTAAAAAACCATAAAAACCATTACAATCCTAAAACCCCTAAAAACCCTGAAATGCCGTTGAAAAAGATAAAAACCCCCCAAACCCTTAAAAACATCTAAAACACCAAAAAACTCAAAAAAAACACTAAAACCTTAAAAACCCTAAAAACCAAAAAAATCCTAAAAACTAAAAAAATCATAAAAAATCCATAAAAATATATGAAATTTTAAAACCCTATAAAACCCCTAAAACCCCTAAAACCCCTGAAAAATAGTGAAAACCATAAAAAACCCTAAAAATCCATAAAACCCAAAATGCTCTAAAAACTCTAAAAATCCTTAAATCCCCTAAAACCCAAAAAAGACCATAAAAACCCTTAAAAACCCTAAAACCTATAAAAATCCTAAAAATCCCAAAATTTTTCAAAAAACATAGAAAGAACTAAAAAACCAAAAATACCCCTGAAATCCATAAAAACCCCAAAAAACATAAAAAATCCTAAAACACCCATAAAACCCTAAAAACCACTAAAAACTCTAAAAAACTTTTAAACCCCTAAGAAAGTTATAAAACTAAAAAACCTTAAAAACCCTAAAAAACTCAAAAAAAATTAAAACAAAAAAAGACCCTAAAAACCCTTAAACCCCCTAAAACCCCGAAAAACACTTAAAACTTGAAAAACTCTAAAAATCCCTAAAATTGATAAAAACAATAAAAACTATAAAAATACTAAAAAGCCCAAAAATTCGCTAAAAACGTAAAAAACCATAAAAACCATGAATAACCCTGAAAAGCACAAAAACCGCTAAAAACCTTAAAACCCTTAAAATCCCTAATCTCCCATGAAAATCTTAAAAACAACAAAAAACACTAAAAACCCTTAAAACCCCTAAAAATATTAAAAATTGTTAAAAACTCTAAAAAATATAAAAAACCCATAAAAACCCAAAGGCCCTAAAAACCTAGAATAACCAGAAAAACCCTAAAAACCCTGAAAAACCTTAAAATTCTCAAAATTACTAAAAACCCAAAAAAGCATAAAATCCTGAAAAATCCTTAAAAACATGAAAACCCTTAAAACCATAAAAAGCCCACTAAAACAATAAAACCCCTTAAAACCATAAAAACCCTAAAATCCAATAAAAACCCTAAAACCCACTAAAAACAAAAAAAACCTTAAAACCCCTAAAAACATCAAAAACTTTAAAAACTCTTAAAACCCTTAAAACCCATTTTTTTTTAAAAAAAACCTAACACCCAAAAAGACACTAAAAACTCTGAAAAACCCTAAAAACCATAAAAAACAATGAAAAACCCTAAAAACCAAAAAAATCCATAAAAATCCTAAAACCCTAAAAACCCTAAAAACCAAAAAATAAATAAAAATCCCAAAAAATCAATCAAAATGTAAAAAACCCAAAAAACCCTATAAACCCATAAAAACCCAAAAAACTACTAAAAACTCTAACAACCCTTAAAACCCATAAAAACATTAAAAAACTAGAAAAACATTAAAAGCCCAAAAAATCTATAAAATTCCCAAAAACCCAAAAGACCCTAAAACCCCTGAAAACCCTCAAAACCTTGAAAAACCCTGAAAAGCATAAAAATTTTCAAAATCCCTAAAACCCTAAAAACATAAAAAAGTGATAAAAATCGTAAAAAAAGACCAAAAAATCCCAAAAAATGTAAAAATCCTGAAATCCCCCAAAAACAATAAAACCCCCTAAAACCTTTAAAACCCTAAAACCCCATAAAAACCGTAAAAACTCACTAAAAACTCTAAAAACCCATTAAACCCCTAAAAACATTAAAAAACTCTAAAAACCTTAAAAACCCTAAAAAACTAAAAAGAAACCCTATAAAACAAAAAGTCCCTAAAAGCCCTAAAAACCCTATATATATATATATATAGATATATATATATATTTTCTTGGTTTTTCTTTTTTTGGCGTGGGTTGTAAGGGGTTTTTGGGCGTGGGTCGTTTGACCCCTCCCCTCCCCTGTCTGTTGTGTCCTCTTTTTTCTTTCTAATAAATTTGGGGGGGTCGGGAATAGCCCGACCCTCGCATCTTCCTTGCGCAAAAGACCCTAAAAACATGAAAACCCTTAAAAACCCTAAAAACCCAAAAAAACAAAAAAAAATCGAAAAACTCAATGAAAACATAAAAACCCTAAAAACCCTAACCCCCCGCACCGAAAAACCATAAAAATCCCAAATAACCTTTTAAAACCCTAAAACCCATAAAAACCATAAAAACCCAATAAAAACTTAAAAACCCTAAAAAACTAAAAAAAACCCAACACCCAAAAAAGGCCCTAATAACCACCAAAAAACCAAAAAACCAAAAGACCCTAAAAAACCCTAAAAACCTTTAAAAACCCTTAAAATCCATAAAAACCCTAAAAATCATAAAAATCCAAAAAAGCTAAAAATTCCTAAAAACGTAAAAAACCCTAAAAAACCCTTGAAAACCATAAAGCCTCTTGAAAATATTAAAATCCTAAAAACCCATAAAACCCACTAAAAACTCTAAAAACCCTTAAACCCCCTAAAAACATTAAAAAAGTCTAAAACCTTAAAAAACATTAAAAAATACAATAAAACACCTAAAAACTCAAAAATACCCTTAAAAACCTTAAAAACCGTAAAAAATTTAAAAAATCCTAAAAAATCCCTAAAAATGTAAAAAACACTAAAAACCCTAAAAAACCTTGAAAACCATAAAACCCATAAAATTATTAAAACCCCTAAAAACCCATAACAACCATAAAAACCCACTAAAAACCATAAAAACCCTTAAAACCCCTAAAAAACTCACAAAACCCTAAAACCCCAAAAGACCCTAAAACCCTGAAAAATCCCTAAAAACGCTAAAAATCCCAAAAAATCCCAAAAATCCCTCAAAATCCCTAAAACCCCAAAACACCCACAAACCCATAAAAATCATAAAAAATCCCAAAAAAATCATAAAATCATATAAAACCCTAAAATCCCTGAAAATAATTTAAAACCATAAAACCCTTAAACCCATAAAAAAACTAAAACCAAATAAAAACCCTAAAAACATCTAAAAACTCTAAAAACCACTAAAAATGTTAAAAATATCTTAAAACATTAAAAAACCTAAGAAACTCAAAATAACCCTAAAACCCCAAAAAAACCATAAAAATCACGAAAGACCCTAGAATCCCCAAAAAACATTAAAGAAATCCTAAACACCCACAAAATCCCTAAAAACCACAAAACCAGAAAAATCCTAAAAAAGCCTAAAAAGCCCTGAAAGCATATAAAACCCTAAAAAACCCATCAAACCATAAAACCCCTAAAACCCTAAAAAACCCTAAATTCTCATAAAAACCTTAAAAAAATTAAAAACTCTTAAAACCCGTAAAAATGTTTAAAAAACTCTAAAAACCATAAAAACCCTAAAAAAATTAAAAAACCCTAACCCCCCACCCAAAAAAAAAACCTTAAAACCTAAATAACCTAAAAACCCTAAAAACCCTGAAAAACACTAAAAACCCAAAAAATCCCAAAAAAACCCAAAAAACAATAAATTTCAAAAATCCCTAAAACCCCAAAAATGTAAAAAACCCTAACCCCCACCCCCCCGAAAACCATAAAGACCACTTAAAACTCTAAAACCCCATAAACCCCAATAAAACACCTAAAAACCTAAAAAAACTTTTAAAAACATTAAAACACCTAAAAAACCCTGAAAATCCAAAAGACCTTAAAAACCTTAAAACCCCCTAAAACCCTTAAAATTCTAAGAAAACCTAAACACCCTCAAAATCCCTAAAAGCCTTAGAAACCTTAAAAACCATAAATATCCTAAAAAATCCCTAAAAATCCCTAAAAACATAAAAAGCCTGAAAAAGCCTGAAAAAATACTTAAAACCATAAAAATGCCTAAAAACCTTTAAAAACCCAAGAAACCCATAAAAAGCTTAAAACCCACTGGAAACTCAAAAACCGTTAAAACCCCAAAAAATGTTGAAAAACAATAAAAATACTTAAAAACCCTAAAAAACTCATAATAAACCCTAAAAACCTAAAAGGACCTAAAAACCCTATTATCTCTGAAATACCCAAAACCTCTAAAAATCCCAAAACCCGTAAAAACCATAAAAATCCTAAAAAATCTCTAAAAATCCCTTAAAACATAAAAAACCCAAAAAACCCCCCAAAAAACAATAAAACCCCCCAAAAACCACTAAAACCCAAAAAACACTTAAAACCCCTAAAAATGTTAAAAATGTTAAAAATCCAAAAAATCCTAAAAAACTAAAAAAACTTAAAAACCCAAAAAGACCACAAAACCCCGAAAACCCCTAAAAACCATGAAAGCTTAAAAAAACCTCAAAAATCCCCCAAAACCCTAAATAACATAAGAACCATAAAAATCCTAAAAAATCTCGAAAACCCCTGAAAACGTAAAAACCCCCTAAAGCCCCCTAAGCCCCCTAAAAACTATAAAAACCCATAAAACCCTAAACACAATAAAAACTCTAAAAACCCTTAAGACCCCTAAAAACATTAAAAAACTCTAAAAAACCTCAAAACCCCTAAAAAACTAAAAAACACCAAAAAATAATAAAGAACCCTAAAAACCATGAAAATGTCTAAAAACCCCTAAAACCTATAAAACCATGAAAACAAATAAAAACCCTAAAAAATCCTATAAACCATAAATTCCTAAAAAATCCCTCAAAATCCCGAAAACCTAAAAACCCGAAAGATCCTATAAAAATTCATTAAAGTATCTGAAAACCTAATTTTTTTTGAAAATCCTCTGAAAACCATAAAAACCCTTAAAAATTAAAAAAAATGAAAACCCATAAAAACCCTAAAAATCCAATAAAAACTCTAAAAACCATTAAAACCCTTATAAACATTAAAAAAACTCTAAAAAACCTTAAAACCCCTAAATTTTTTCAAAAGAACCCAAATACTCAAAAAGACCCTAAAAACCTTAAAAATCCCCACAACCCTAAAAAAATCTAAATACCATGAAAACCTAAAATTCCCCAAAATTCCTTGAAAACGTAAAAAACCATAAAACCCTGAAAACCCCCTAAAAACCATAAAAACCTTTAAAAACCTTTTAAATCCCTAAAAACCCATAACAACTCTAAAAACCGATAATAACTCTAAAAATCCTTAAAAACCAAAAAATGTTAAAAAACATTAAAAACTCTAAAACCCTTAAAACACCTAAAAACTAAAAAAAACCCCAAATACCAGAAGACCCTAACAAACCAGAAAAACCCCAAAACCCCTAAAAATCCTAAAAACCCCTAAAAACCTTCAAATTCCTTAAAAACCCTAAAAAAACATAACAATCATAAAAAATCCCTAAAAGTCCCTGAAAACGTTAAAAACCCTCAAAACCAAGAAAACCACTTGAAAACCATAAAACCAACTAAAACCTTAAAAAACCCTAAAACCCAAAAAAACCATAACAACCAATAAAAACTCCAAGCACCCTTAAACCCCCTAAAATCATTAAAAACTCTAAAAAAACTTCAAAAACTAAAAAATAACCTAAACCCCTGCAAAAACCTAAAACCTCTCAAAATCATTAAAACCCTAAAAACCCAAAAAACCGTAAAAATCCTAAAAAATAGTAAAAATCCCAAAAAAGTTAAAAACCCTAAAACCGTAAAAAAACCATGAAGGCCATAAAACCCCTAAAAACTTAAAAAACTCAAAACCCCATAAAACCCCAAAAATTCCATTAAAAACTCAAAAAACCATCAAAACCCCTAAAAATTTAATAACCTCTAAAAAACCGTAAAATCCCTAAAAACTCAAAAAAAATCCCTACACCCCAAAAGACCCTAAAAATCAAGAAAACTCCTAAAAATCCAAAAATTCCCAGAAAACCCTAAAAACCCTCAAAATCCCTAAAAACATGAAAAACCCTAAAAACCCCAAAACCATAAAAATCCTAAAAAATCCCGGAAAATTCATTGAAACTTAAAAAATCCTAAATACCCTAAAAAACCCTAAAAACCATAAAACCCCTAGAAACCTTAAAAAATCTTAAAAATTCATAAAAACCCTAAACACTGCTAAAAACTCCAAATCCCTTAAAACCCCTAAAAACCCTCAAATTCACTAAAAACATTCAAACCCTAAAAACTATAAAAATCTTAAAAAGCTCTAAAAATCCCTAAAACCCCTAAAAACCCTAAAACCACTAAAAACACTACAAACCCATAAAACCCCTAAAAAGGTTAAAAATTGTAAAAAACACTTAAAAACTGTAAAAATTCAAAAATACCCTAAAAACCTAAAAAGAACCAAAACACTGAAAAACCCTAAAAACCCAGAAAAACCCTAAAAATCCCTAAAATCCTAAAATCCCTAAAAACCCAAATAACATAAAAATCCTAAAAAATCCCTAAAAATGTTAAAAACCATGGGAACCTTGAAAACCCCATGAAAACAATAAAACCCATAAAAACCATAAAAACCACTAAAAACTCTAAAACCCCTTAAGACCCCTAAAAATGTTAAAAAACCCATAAAAACCCTAAAAACCCAAAAGTCCCTAAAAATCTTGAAAACAAAAAAAAACCAGAAAACCCATGAAAACCCTTAAAACCCCTCAAAATCACTAAAAACCCTAAAAACATAAAAATCCTAAAAAAATCCATAAAATCCCTTAAAAAACCCCAAAAACCACTAAAAACTCTAAAAACCCTTTAAAACGTTGAAAATATTAAAACTCTAAAAACATTTAGAACCCTATAAAACTCAAAAAAAATTGAAAACCCCAAAAGACCCTAAAAACCCTGAAAAACCCTAAAAATATTGAAAAACAGACAAACCAAAAAACACTCAAAATCCCTAAAAACCCTAAAAACCCATAAAAACCATTACAATCCTAAAACCCCTAAAAACCCTGAAATGCCCTTGAAAAAGATAAAAACCCCCAAAACCCTTAAAAACATCTAAAACACCAAAAAACTCAAAAAAATCACTAAAAACCTAAAAACCCTCAAAACCAAAAAAAATCCTAAAAACTAAAAAAATCATAAAAAATCCATAAAAATATATGAAATTGTAAAAACCTATAAAACCCCTAAAACCCCTGAAAAATAGTGAAAACCATAAAAAACCCTAAAAATACATAAAGCCCAAAAAGCTCTAAAAACTCTAAAAACCCTTAAATCCCCTAAAAACATTAGAAAACTCCAAAAAACCTTAAAAACCCTAAAACGATAAAAAACCCTAAAACCCAAAAAAGACCCTGAAAACCCTTAAAAACTCTGAAACCCATAAAAATCCTAAAAATCCCATATTTTTTCTAAAAACATAGAAAGAACTAAAAAAACAAAAATACCCCTGAAATCCATAAAAACCCCAAAAAACATAAAAAACCCTAAAACACCCATAAAACCCTAAAAACCACTAAAAACTCTAAAAAACCTTTAAACCCCTAAGAAAGTTATAAAACTAAAAAACATTAAAAACCAAAAAAACTCAAAAAAAATTAAAAATTAAAAAAACCCTAAAAACCCTTAAACCACTAAAACCCCGAAAAACAATGAAAACTTGAAAAACTCTAAAAATCCCTAAAATCAATAAAAATGATAAAAACTATAAAAATACTAAAAAGGCCAAAAATACGCTGAAAACGTAAAAAATCATAGAAACCATGAAAAACCAGAAAAGCACAAAAACCGCTAAAACCCTTAAAATCCCTAATCTCCCATGAAAACCTTAAAAACCACAAAAAACACTAAAAACCCTTAAAACCCCTAAAAATATTAAAAATTGTTAAAAACTCTAAAAAATCTAAAAAACCCATAAAAACCCAAAAGGCCCTAAAAACCTTGAATAACCAGAAAAACCCTAAAACCCCTGAAAAACCTAAAAAGTCTCAAAATTACTAAAAAACCAAAAAAGCATAAAACCCTGAAAAATCCTTAAAAACATAAAAACCCTTAAAACCATAAAAATCCCACTAAAACAATAAAACCCCTAAAAACCATAAAAACCCTGAAACCCACTAAAAACTAAAAAAAAACCTTAAAACCCCTAAAAACATCAAAAACATTAAAAACTCTTAATACCCTTAAAACACAATTTTTTTAAAAAAACCTAACACCCAAAAAGACACTAAAAACTCTGAAAAACCCTAAAAACCATAAAAACAATGAAAAACCCTAAAAACCAAAAATATCCATAAAAATCCTAAAACCCTAAAAACCCAAAAAAAAATTAAAAATCCCTAAAAATCAATCAAAATGTAAAAAACCCAAAAAACCTTATAAACCCATAAAAACCCAAAAGACCACTAAAAACTATAACAACCGTTAAAACCCCTAAAAACATTAAAAAACTAGAAAAACATTAAAAGCCCAAAAAATCTATAAAATTTCATAAATCCTAAAAGACCCTAAAACCCCTGAAAACCCTAAAAACCTTGAAAAACCCTGAAAGCCATAAAATCTTCAAAATCCCTAAAATGCTAAAAACATAAAAAAGCGATAAAAATCGTAAAAAAGACCAAAAAATCCCCAAAAACGTAAAAAACCTAAAATCCCCCAAAAACAATAAAACCCCCTAAAACCTTTAAAAACCCTAAAACCCCATAAAAACCGTAAAAACTCACAAAAAACTCTAAAAACCCATTAAACCCCTAAAAACGTTAAAAAACTCAAAAAATCTGGAAAATCCTAAAAAACTAAAAAGAAAACCCTATAAAACCAAAAAGTCCCTAAAAGCCCTAAAAACCCTAAAAACCCAAAAAACTATGAAAAAGCCTAAAACCCTAAAAATCCCTAAAACCCTAAAAAACCATAAAAACCATAATAATCCTAAAAATTCCATAAAAATCCTAGAAAATGTAAAAAACCCTAAATAGCCAAAAAAACATCTGAAAACCATAAAACCCCAAGAAAACATTAAAAACCCAAAAAAAACACATAAAAACTTTAAAAACTCTAAAAAACCTTAAAACCCTAAAAAATTCAAAAAACACTAAAAACCCAAAAAGACACTAAAAACCCTCAAAATCCTTAAAACCCCAAAAAACCCGAAAAACCACAAAAAATCCCTAAAAAATCCGTTAAAATATAAAAAACCCTATAGGCAGTGGACACTGAAAAACCTCTGAAAACCATAAAAACCATAAAAACCACTAAAAAATACAAAAAAAAATAAAACCCCCTAAAAACCATGAAAAAATCCCGAAAACCATAAAACCATCCTAAAACCATAAAAACCCTATAAAAACCACTAAAAACTCAAAAAACCCTAAAATGATAAAAACTTTAAAAACCATTAAAAACCCTAAAAAACTAAAACCCCCCCCCCTAAAAACTCCGCCCTGCAAAAAAATCCCAAAAAACAAAAAAGACCCTAAAAATCATAAAAGCCCTAAAAAAACCCTTAAAACCGCAAAAAACCCTCAGAACCACTAAAAGTCCTAAAAAACCCTAAAAACTAAAAAAAAATCCTAAATAAGCCCAAACAATCCCTAAAAATGAAAAAGACTTAAAAATTCTAAAAACCGCCTGAACTGTATAAAAACTCCAAAAAACCAATAAAAATGTTAAAAAAATCTAAAAAGCCTAAAAAACATAAAAACTCAAAAAAACCCTAAACCCCGAAAAGACCCTAAAAACCCTAAAAACCCAAAAAAACAAAAAAAAATCAATGAAAACATAAAAACTCTAAAAATCCTAACCCCCCACCCCAGAAAACCATAAAATTCCCAAATAACCTTTTAAAACCCTAAAAACCCATAAAAACCCTAAAAACCCACTAAAAACTTAAAAAACCCTTAAAACCCCTAAAAATGTTGAAAAACATTATAAAACATTAAAAATCCTTAAAACCAAAAAATCCTAATACCCCGAAACACCATAAAAGCCTTGAAAAAACCCTAATAAAAAACATAAAACCACTAAAAACTAAAAAAACCCTTAAAACCAATAAAAACGCCCAAAAACTTAAAAAACCTAAAAACCCCTTAAAACTCAAAAATACCCTAAAAACCCCAAAAGGCCCAAAAAACCTTGAAAACCCCAAAAAAAAACCTTGAAAACCTCTAAAAACCATGAAAACCCCTTAAAATCCTAATTTTAATCCCTAAAAATCCCAAAAAATACACAAAACACTAAAACCATAAAAACCTCTTGCAAACTTTAAATACCCTAAAAACCATAAAAACACAAAACTCGTTTAAACCATAAAACCCCACTAAAAATAGTAAAAACCCTTAAAACCCCTAAATATGTTAAAAAATAATAAAAAACCTTTAAAACCCTAAAAATCCTTAAAAACTCAAAAGAACCTAAAACCCCAGAAAACCCCTCAAAATCCCTAAAATCCATTTAAACCCATAAAACCATAAAACTCCTAAAAAATCTCTAAAATTCATTGAAAACCTAAAAAAACCTAAAACCTTTAAAACCCCCTGAAAACTATAAAAAGCTGAAAAAACCCTAAAACCCATAAAAACCTAAAAACCCACTAAAAACTTCAAAATTTCATTAAACCCCTAAAAATGTTAAAAACTCTAAAAATTCTTAAAAACCATAAAAAACTCAAAAAAAACCCTAAACCCCCTTAAGACCCTAAAAACCTGAAAAACACCTCAAAATCCCAAAAAACCCTAAAAACCATGAAAACCATGAAAACCAAAAAAAATCCTATAAAAGCTCTAAAAATGTCTGAACACATAAAAACTGTAAAAACCCTTAAGAACCCCAGAAACCCATAAAAACCCCTAAAACCCCCAAAACCCCTAAAACATATAAAAATCACTAAAAATGCTAAAAATGCTAAAAACCCCTAAAAATGATAAAAAACTCTAAAAACCTTAAAAACCCTAAAAACTAAAAAAACCTTAGAAACCTAAAAAACCATAAAACCCCCCAAAACCCGAAAAACACTCAAAATCCCTAAAACCCCTAAAACCAATAAAAATCCTAAAAATCCCAAAAATCCTAAAAAAACCTAAAACCTTGAAAACCCCTTGAAAACCATCAGAACACCTAAAAAAATAAAAACAATAAAAATCACAAAAAACACTAAAAACCTGTAAAACCAGTAAAATCCCTAAAAACGTTAAAAAACTCTAAAAAACTTTAAAACCCTCAAAAACTCAAAAAACACACCAAAAAAACCCCAAAAGTCCATAAAACCCAAAAAAAACCCCAAACCCCTAAAATTCCTTAAATACCCCTAAAAACCCTAAAAATTTCTTAAAACCCATAAAAACCATAAAAATAATAAAAACGTCCTAAAATCCCTCTAAATGTAAAAAACCCTAAAACCCAGAAAAACACATGGAAACCATAAAACCCTAAACAACCATAAAAACCTTAAAAACTATAAAAACCCTAAAAACTATAAAAACCCTTAAAACCCCTAAAAATGATAAAAAAATCCAAAAAACCTTTAAAACCCTAAAAACTCAAAAAACCCAAAAAACCTAAAAAGACCCTAAAAACCCAAAAAACCCCTAAAAACCCTAAAAACCCCTAAAAACCATTGAAACCCCTAAAAACCCTAAAAATCCCTAGAAACCCTAAAAGCCAAAAAAACCAAAAAAATCCTAAAAAATCCCTAAAAATCCCAAAAAGTGTAAAAAATCCTAAAAACCCTGAAAACCCCTAAAAACTATAAAATTCCCTAAAACCCATAAAAACACTAAAAACCACTAAAAACTCTAAAAACTATAAAAACTGTAAAAACCCTACAAAACACAAAAAAACCATAAAACCTCCAAAAGACTCTGAAAAACCTAAAAAATCCTAAGAACCCCAAAAAACACCTCAAAATCCCTAAAATCCTAAAAAACACTAAAAAACATAAAAATCCAAAAAAATATGAAAAAATCCATGAAAACGTAATAATACCCAAAAAACTTTGAAAAATACCTAAAAACCATAAAAAACCATAAAAACCATTGAAAACCATAAAACCCCTTAAAACTATTAAAAACTCTAAAAACTCATAAAACCCTAATAAAAGGACTAAAAACTTCAAAAACCTATAAAACCCCTAAAAATGTTAAAAATGTTAAAAATCCTAAAAAGACTTAAAAACCTAAAAAAACACAAAAAAAACCCAAAAAACCAAAAAATAACCTAAAAATCTTGAAAAACCCTATAAATCCCGGAAAACCCTAAAAACCTTGAAAACCCCCTAAAAACTATAAAAACCCTAAAATACTTAATAAACCCTAAAAACCCATGAAACCCATAAAACCATTAAAAATCCTTAAAACCCCTAAAAAGTTTAAAAAGCTCTAAAAAATAGTAAAAACCCAAAAAAACTCAAAAAACCCAAAAAACCTAAAAGGTCCCTAAAAACCCTGAAAACCCCCTAAAACCCCTAAACCCCCCCTAAAATCCCAGAAAACCCAAAAAATACTAAAAAAAATTAAAATTCTAAAAAATCCCAAACAGAACCTTGAAAATGTAATAAACCCTAAAATCCCAGAAAACCCCCTTGAAAACATAAAAAACCCATAAAACCCTAAAAAACCCATAAAAACCAATAAAAACCTTAAAAACACTAGAAACCCTTAAAACCCTTGAAAATGCCTTAAAACTCTAAAAACCCTTAAACTCCTAAAAACGTTAAAAACATTAAAAACTCTAAAAACCATAAAAACTGAAAAGAAAAACTCAAAGAAACCTTAAAAACCATAAACCCCCCTGAAAAACCCTAAAATTCTACAAAATCCCTTAAAATTCTAAAATTGCCTAACAACCATAAAAATTCTAAAAAAGGCCAAAAAATCCAGGAAAAACATAAAAAACCATAAAAACCCTAAAAATGCCCTAAAAACCATAAAAACCCCTAAAACCCTTAAAATCACTAAAAATCCATAAAACCCTAAACACCATAAAAACACTAAAAACCCTTCAAACCCCTAAAAATGTTTAAACACTCTAAAAAACCTTAAAAACCCTAAAAAACTCAAAAAAACTTAAACCACAAAATGACCCCAAAAACCTTGAAAACTCCAAAAACCGCGAAAAACCCTAAAAGCCGTGAAAAACCCTAAAAACCCTCAAAATAACTAAAAACTCTAAAAACCCTAAAAACAATAAAAAATCATAAAAAAATTCTAAAAATCCTTGAAAACATAAAAAAACCTAAAAACCCTGAAAAACCACTAGAAACCAAAAAACCCTGGAAACCCTAAAAACCCCTAAAAACCCATAAAACTGAAAAAGCAACTAAAAACTCTAAAAACCCTTAAAACTTGAAAAATATTAAAAACTCTAAAAAACCATAAAACCCTTAAAAAACTTAAAAAACCCTAAAAACCCGAAAGATACTAAAAACATTGAAAAACCCTACAAACCGTAAAAAACCTTAAAAAATAAAATCCCTCAAAAACTCTAGGAACCCTCAAAATCCCAAAAAACCATTAAAATCCAAAAAAGACCTAAAAATCCCTAAAAACATAAAAACCTAGAAAACCCTAAAAAACATCTGAAAACCCTAAAAACCCTAAAAAAATTAAATAACTTAAAAATCCAAAAGAAACCCTGAACAACTAAAACTCCCCAAAACACTTAAAACCCATAAAAATGTTAAAAAACTCTAAAAAACTATAAAAACCATAAAAACTCAAAAAACCCTAAAAATACCCTAAAAAACCTGAGAAAACAAAAAAATAGTAAAAAACCCTAAAAACCCATAAAACCCCTCAAAATCCCTAAAATCCCTAAAAACCCTCAAAATCCCTAAAATCCCTAAAAACCCTAAAAACCCTAAAAACCATAAAAACCATAAAAATCCTAAAAAATCTCTAAATATCCTTAAAAACATAAAAACCCTGAAAACCACTGAAAACCATAATAACCCCTAAAATCCTTAAAAACCCCTAAAACCCCATAAAAACAAAAAAAAACTACTAAAAATACTAAAAACCCTTAAAACCCTTAAAATGTTAAAAAACTCTAAAAACCATAAAAATGCTAAAAAACTAAAAAACACTAAAAATCCAAAAGGTCGCTAAAACCCTCAAAATCTCTAAAAAATCCAAAGACTATAAAATCCCAAAAAAACCCAAAAAACCCTGAAAACATACATAACCAAGAAAAAAAACCCTTAAAAACAATAAAAATCCATAAAAACATTAAAATACCATAAAACCCCATAAAAACCCTAAAACCCCCTAAAAACTATAAGACCCTTACCATGTAAAAAACTCTAAAAACCCTTAAATACCCTAAATACATTAAAAAACTCTAAAAACCCTTATAATCTCAAAAAAACTCAAAAAATCCCTAAAACCCCTAAAGAACCGTGAAAAACCCTAAAACCCTCAAAAATTCCTAAAAACCGTAAAATCCTTAGAACTATAAATATCCTAAAGATGCACTAAAAATCCTTGAAAACGTAAAAAACCCTCTGAAAAATCATGAAAACTATAAAAATTCCAAAAAAACCTTTAAAACCATAAACACCAAAAAAAATGAAAACCATTAAAAACACTAAATAATCTTAAAATCCTGAAAAACACTAAAAAACTATAAAAAATATTTAAAAACCTAAAAAAGTCAAAAAAATCCAAAAAACAAAAAAAACCCTAAAAGCCCTAAAAACCCTAGAATCCTTGAAAACCCCCTAAAATCCCACAAAATCATTAAAAACCAAAAAAAATAAAAACATAAAAAACCTTAAGAATCCCTAAAAATACCTTAAAATGAAAGAACCCTTAAAAACACTAAAAACCCCTTGAAAACCATAAAAACCCCAAAAAACCTTACAAACCCTAAAACTCATAAAAACTTTAAAACAACAAAAAAACTCGAAAAAACCCTAAAAGCTGTTAAAAATGATAAAAAAACTCTAAAAATTCTTAAAAATCCTAAAAAAAATACCCACCCAAACCAAAAAAGGCCCTAATAACCACAAGAAAATCAAAAACCCTAAAACCCATAAAGTCCCTTAAAATCCCTAAAACGATAAAAAACTCTAAAACCCCTTAAGACCCCTTAAAATCTTTAAAAACCCATAAAAACCCTAAAAACCCAAAAGTCCCTAAAAATCTTGAAAACAACAAAAAAACCAAAAAAACCCATGAAAACCCTTAAAACCCCTCAAAATCCCTAAAACCCTAAAAACATAAAAATCCTAAAAAACCCATAAAATCCCTTAAAAACCCCCAAAACCACTAAAAACTCTAAAAACCCTTTAAAACGTTGAAAATATTAAAACTCTAAAAACATTAAGAACCCTAAAAAACTCAAAAAAAATTGAAAACCCCAAAAGACCCTAAAAACCCTGAAAACCCCTAAAAATATTGAAAAACAGAAAAACCCAAAAGCACTCAAAATCCCTAAAAAACATAAAAAACAATAAAAACCATTAAAATCCTAAAACCCCTAAAAACCTTGAAATGCCTTTGAAAAAGATAAAAACCCCCAAAACCCTTAAAAACATCTAAAACACCAAAAAACTCAAAAAATCACTAAAACCTTAAAAACCCTCAAAACCAAAAAAAATCCTAAAAACTAAAAAAATCATAAAAAATCCATAAAAATATATGAAATTGTAAAAACCTATAAAACCCCTAAAACCCCTGAAAAATAGTGAAAACCATAAAAACCCTAAAAATCCATAAAACCCAAAAAGCTCTAAAAACTCTAAAAACCCTTAAATCCCCTAAAAGCATTAGAAAACTCGAAAAAACCTTAAAAACCCTAAAATGATAAAAAACCCTAAAACCCAAAAAAGACCCTAAAAACCCTTAAAAACCCTAAAACCCATAAAACCCATAAAAATCCTAAAAATCCCAAATTTTTTCTAAAAACATAGAAAGAACTAAAAAACCAAAAATACCCCTGAAATCCATAAAAACCCCAAAAAACATAAAAAAACCCTAAAACACCCATAAAACCCTAAAAACCACTAAAAACTCTAAAAAACCTTTAAACCCCTAAAAAAGTAATAAAACCAAAAGACATTAAAAACCCTAAAAAACTCAAAAAAAATTAAAAACAAAAAAAACCCTAAAAACCCTTAAACCCCTAAAACCCTGAAAAACACTTAAAACTTGAAAAACTCTAAAAATCCCTAAAATCAATAAAAACGATAAAAACTATAAAAATACTAAAAAGCCCAAAAATTCGCTGAAAAAGTAAAAAACCATAAAAACCATGAAAAACCCTGAAAAGCACAAAAACCGCTAAAAACCTTAAAACCGTTAAAATCCCTAATCTCCCATGAAAACCTTAAAAACCACAAAAACACTAAAAACCCTTAAAACCCCTAAAAATATTAAAAATTGTTAAAAACTCTAAAAAATCTAAAAAACCCATAAAAACCCAAAAGGCCCTAAAAACCTAGAATAACCAGAAAAACCCTAAAACCCCTGAAAAACCTAAAAATTCTCAAAATTACTAAAAACCCAAAAAAGCATAAAATCCTGAAAAATCCTTAAAAACATAAAAACCCTTAAAACCATAAAAATCCCACTAAAACAATAAAACCCCTAAAAACCATAAAAACCCTAAAATCCAATAAAAACCCTAAAACCCACTAAAAACTTAAAAAACTTAAAAAAACCTTAAAACCCCTAAAAACATCAAAAACATTAAAAACTCTTAAAACCCTTAAAACCTATTTTTTTTAAAAAAAAACCTAACACCCAAAAAGACACTAAAAACTTTGAAAAACCCTAAAAACCATAAAAAAACAATGAAAACCCCTAAAAACCAAAAATATCCATAAAAAACCTAAAACACTAAAAACCCTAAAAACCAAAAAAAATTAAAAAACCCTAAAAATCAATCAAAATGTAAAAAACCCAAAAAACCCTATAAACCCATAAAAACCCAAAAGACCACTAAAAACTCTAACAACCCTTAAAACCCCTAAAAACATTAAAAAACTAGAAAAACATTAAAAGCCCAAAAAATCTATAAAATTTCCAAAAACCTAAAAGACCCTAAAACCCCTGAAAACCCTAAAAACCTTGAAAAACCCTGAAATCCATAAAAATCTTCAAAATCCCTAAAATCCTAAAAACATAAAAAAGCGATAAAAATTTTAAAAAAGACTTAAAAATCCCAAAAAACGTAAAAATCCTGAAATCCCCCAAAAACAATAAAACCCCCTAAAACCTTTAAAAACCCTAAAACCCCATAAAAACCGTAAAAACTCAAAAAAAACTCTAAAAACCCATTAAACACCTAAAAACGTTAAAAAACTCTAAAAATCCTAAAAACCCTAAAAATCTAAAAAGAAAACCCTATAAAACCAAAAAGTCCCTAAAAGCCCTAAAAACCCTAAAAACCCAAAAAACTATGAAAAAGCCTAAAACCCTAAAAATCCCTAAAACCCTAAAAAACCATAAAACCATAATAATCCTAAAAATTCCATTAAATCCTAGAAAACGTAAAAAACCATAAATAGACAAAAAACATCTGAAAACCATAAAACCCCAAGAAAACGTTAAAAACCCAAAAAACACATAAAAACTTTAAAAACTCTAAAAAACCTTAAAACCCTAAAAAATTCAAAAAACACTAAAAACCCAAAAAGACACTAAAAACTCTCAAAATCCTTAAAACTCCTAAAAAACCGAAAAACCACAAAAAATCCCTAAAAAATCCGTTAAAATATAAAAAACCCTATAGACACTGGACACTGAACAACCTCTGAAAACAATAAAAACCCTAAAAATCACTAAAAAATACAAAAAAACATAAAACCCCCTAAGAACCATGAAAAAACCCTGAAAACCATAAAACCATCCTAAAACCATAAAAACCCTATAAAAACCATAAAAACCACTAAAAACTCAAAAAACCCTAAAATGCTAAAAACTTTAAAAACCATTAAAAACCCTAAAAAACTGAAAAAACACCCCCCTAAAAACTCCGCCCTGCAAAAAAATCCCTAAAAACAAAAAAGACCCTAAAAATCATAAAAGCCCTAAAAAAACCCTTAAAACCGCAAAAAACCCTCAGAACCACTAAAAGTCCTAAAAAACCCTAAAAACTAAAAAAAACCATAAATAAGCCCTAATAATCCCTAAAAATGAAAAAGACTTAAAAATTATAAAAACCACCTGAACTCTATAAAAACTCCAAAAAACCAATAAAAATGTTAAAAAAATCTAAAAAGCCTAAAAAACATAAAAACTCAAAAAAACCCTAAACCCCAAAAGACCCTAAAAACCAGAAAACCCCTAAAAACTCTAAAACCCTAAAAAAATATAAAAACTGTCAAAATCCCTAAAAACCCTAAAAACCCAAAAAACCAAAAAAAAATCAAAAAAATCAATGAAAACATAAAAACCCTAAAAACCCCTAAAAATGTTGAAAAACATTATAAAACATTAAAAATCCTAAAAACTAAAAAATCCTAATACCCCAAAAAACCATAAAAGCCTTGAAAAACCCCTCATAAAAAACATAAAATGACTAAAAACGAAAAAAACCCTTAAAACCAATAAAAACGTCCAAAAACTTAAAAAACCTAAAAACCCCTTAAAACTCAAAAATACCATAAAAACCCAAAAAGGCCCAAAAAACCTTGAAAACCCCAAAAAATCCTTGAAAACCTCTAAAAACCATGAAAACCCCTTAAAACCTCAAAATCCCTATAAACCCTTGAAAATTCTAAAACCCTTAAAATCCTAATTTTAATCCCTAAAAATCCCAAAAAATACCCAAAACACTAAAACCATAAAAACCTCTTGCAAACTATAAATACCCTACAAACCTTAAAAACACACTCCCTTAAACCATTAAACCCCACTAAAAATAGTAAAAACCCTTAAAACCCCTAAATATGTTAAAAAACAATAAAAAACCTTAAAAACCCTAAAAATCCTTAAAAACTCAAAAGACCGTAAAACCCCAGAAAACCCCTCAAAATCCCTAAAATCCATTTAAACCCATAAAAACATAAAAATCCTAAAAAATCTCTAAAATTCATTGAAAACCTAAAAAAACCAAAAACCTTTAAAACCCCCTGAAAACTATAAAAAGCTGAAAAAACCTGAAAAAACCCTAAAACCCATAAAAACCTAAAAACCCACTAAAAACTTCAAAATTTCATTAAACCCCTAAAAATGTTAAAAACACTAAAAATTCTTAAAAACCATAAAAAACTCAAAAAAACCCTAAAACCCCAGAAACCCATTAAACCCATAAAAACCCCTAAAACCCCTAAAACCCCAAAAACTCCTAAAACATATAAAAATCACTAAAAACACTAAAAATGCTAAAAACCCCTAAAAACGATAAAAAACTCTCAAAACCTTAAAAACCCTAAAAACTAAAAAAACCTTAGAAACCTAAAAAACCATAAAACCCCCAAAAACCCGAAAAGCACTCAAAATCCCTAAAACCCCTAAAACCAATAAAAATCCTAAAAATCCCAAAAAATCCCAAAAAACCTAAAAAAACCAAAAACCTTGAAAACCCCTTGAAAACCAACAAAACACCTAGAAAAATAAAAACAATAAAAATCACAAAAAACACCAAAAACATGCAAAACCAGTAAAACCCCTAAAAACGTTAAAGAACTCTAAAAAACATTAAAACCCTCAAAAACTCAAAAAAACACCAAAAAACCCCCAAAAGTCCATAAAACCCAAAAAACCCCCAAACCCTTAAAATTCCTTAAATACCCCTAAAAACCCTAAAAATTTCTTAAAACACATAAAAACCATAAAATTAATAAAAACGTCCTAAAATCCCTGTAAATGTAAAAAACCCTAAAACCTAGAAAAACACATGGAAACCATAAAACCCTAAACAACCATAAAAACCTTAAAAACTATAAAAACCCTAAAAATTATAAAAACCCTTAAAACCCCTTAAAATAGTTAAAAAATTCTAAAAAACCTTTAAAACACTAAAAACTCAAAAAACCCAAAAAACCTAAAAAGACCCTAAAAACCCTAAAAACCCATGAGCCCCCCAACCCCTAAAAACCATTAAAACCCCTAAAAACCCTAAAAATCCCTAGAAACCCTAAAAGCCAAAAAAACCATAAAAATCCTAAAAAATCCCTAAAAATCCCTAAAAGTGTAAAAAATCCTAAAAACCCTGAAAACCCCTAAAAACTATAAAATTCCCTAAAACCCATAAAAACACTAAAAACCACTAAAAACTCTAAAAACTGTAAAAACCCTACAAAACACAAAAAAACCATAAAACCTCCAAAAGACTCTGAAAACCCTAAAAAATCCTAAAAACCCCCCAAAACACCTCAAAATCCCCAAAACCCTAAAAAACACTAAAAACCATAAAAATCCAAAAAAATATGAAAAAATCCATGAAAACATAATAATACCCAAAAAACCTTGAAATATACCTAAAAACCCTAAAAACCATAAAAACCATTGAAAACCATAAAACCCCTAAAAATTATTAAAAACTCTAAAAACTCATAAAACCCTAATAAAATGACTAAAAACTTCAAAAACCTATAAAACCCCTAAAAATGTTTAAAAAGTTAAAAATCCTAAAAAGACTTAAAAACCTAAAAAAACACAAAAAAACCCAAAAAACCCAGAAATAACCTAAAAACCTTGAAAAACCCCCAAAAGACCCTAAAAACCTTGAAAACCCCTATAAATCCCGGAAAACCCTAAAACACCTCAAATTCACTAAAAATCCAAAAACCCCTAAAAACTATAAAAATCCTAAAAAAACCCATAAAGTCCCGGAAAACATATAAAATCCAAAAAATCCTGAAAACCCCCTGAAAACCATAAAACATCTAAAACCCTTAAAAACCCATAAAATAACTAAAAACTCTAAAAACCTATAAAACCCCTAAAAATATTAAAAAGCTAAAAATATTAATAGCCATAAAAAACTCAAAAAGACCCTAAAACCCAAAATATCCTAAAAACCCTAAAAAAGCTAAAAGACCCTAAAAAACCCAAAAAAACCTCAGAATCCCTGAAAACCGTAAACCCCCCCAAAATCTTAAAAATCCAACAAATGCACTAAAAATCCCCAAAAACCTAAAAAACACTAAAAACCCTGAGAAATCTCTCAAAAACCATAAACCCAGAAACTCATAAAAACCCAAAAAAACACTAAAAACTTTAAAACACTTAAAACCCCTAAAAATGTTAAAAAAACTCTAAAAAACCGTACAAACCCTAAAAACTCAAAAAAACTATAAAAACTATAAAAACCCCAAAAGACCCTAAAAATTCTGAAAAAAAACTCAACAATCCCTAAAAACCCAAAATACCTTAAAAACCAAGAAAACCCATAAAAACGGGAAAAACCCTAAAACCCTCAAAATCCCTAAAAAACATAAAAAACCTAAAAAACCATAAAAACAAAAAAAAATACTTAAAAGGTCCTAAAATCCCTAAAAACATAAAAAACCCATAAAACACCTTAAAAATCCTTGAAAACCATACAAACCCCAAAAAAACATAAAAACCCTTCAAAACCTATAAAAACCCTAAAACCACTAAAAACTCTAAAAACCCTTAAAACCCCTAAAAAGGTTAAAAAGAGTTGAAAAGTCTAAAAACATTAAAATCCATAAAAAACTCAAAAAAAATCCTAAAAACCCAGAAATAATCTAAAAACTCGAAATAGCCAAAAAACCCTAAAACCATAATAATCCTAAAAAATCCCTAAAAATCCCTGAAAATGTAAGAAACCCTAAAAACCTTGAAAACCCCCTAAAAACTATAAAAACCCTAAAATACTTAAAAAACCCTAAAAACCCATGAAACCCATAAAACCATTAAAACCCTTAAAACCCCTAAAAAGTTTAAAAAGCTCTAAAAAATAGTAAAAACTCAAAAAAACTCAAAAAACCCAAAAAACCTAAAAGGTCCCTAAAAACCCTGAAAACCCCCTAAAACCCCTAAACCCACCTAAAATCCCAGAAAACCCAAAAAATACTAAAAAAAATTAAAATCCTAAAAAATCCCAAACAGAACCTTGAAAATGTAATAAACCCTAAAATCCCAGAAAACCCCCTTGAAAACATAAAAAACCCATAAAACCCTAAAAAAACCATAAAAACCAATAAAAACCTTAAGAACACTAGAAACCCTTAAAACCCTTGAAAATGCCTTAAAACTCTAAAAACCCTTAAACTCCTAAAAACATTAAAAACATTAAAAAACTCTAAAAACCATAAAAACTGAAAAGAAAAACTCAAAGAAACCTTAAAAGCCATAAACCCCCTGAAAAACCCGAAAATTCCACAAAATCCCTTAAAATTCTAAAATTGCCTAACAACCATAAAAATTCTAAAAAAGGCCTAAAAATCCAGGGAAAACATAAAAAACCATAAAAACCCTAAAAATGCCCTGAAAACCATAAAAACCCCTAAAACCCTTAAAATCACTAAAAATCCATAAAATCCTAAACACCATAAAAACACTAAAAACCCTTTAAACCCCTAAAAATGTTTAAAAACTCTAAAAAACCTTAAAAACCCTAAAAGCCGTGAAAAACCCTAAAAACCCTCAAAATAACTAAAAACTCTAAAAACCCTAAAAACAATAAAAAATTCATAAAAAAATTCTAAAAATCCTTGAAAACATAAAAAAACCTAAAAACCCTGAAAAACCACTAGAAACCAATAAACCCTGGAAACCTTAGAAACCCCTAAAAACCCATAAAACTGAAAAAGCAACTAAAAACTCTAAAAACCCTTAAAACTTGAAAAATATTAAAAACTCTAAAAAACTATAAAACCCTTAAAAAACTCAAAAAACCCTAAAAACCCAAAAGATACTAAAAACATTGAAAAACCCTATAAACCGTAAAAAAACCTTAAAAAAATTAAATCCCTCAAAAACTCTAGGAACCTTCAAAATCCTGAAAATCCATTCAAATCCAAAAAAGACCTAAAAATCTCTAAAAACATAAAAACCTAGAAAACCCTAAAAAACATCTGAAAACCCTAAAAACCCTAAAAAAAATTTAAATAACTTAAAAATCCAAAAGAAACCCTAAACAACTAAAACCCCAAAAAACACTTAAAACCCATAAAAATGTTAAAAAATCTAAAAAACTATAAAAACCATAAAAACTCAAAAAAACCCTAAAAACCTAAAAATACCCTAAAAAACTTGAGAAAACAAAAAAACAGTAAAAAACCCGGAAAACCCCTAAAACGCCTCAAAATCCCTAAAATCCCTAAAATCCCTCAAAATCCCTAAAATCCCTAAAATCCTAAAAAAGCTCTAAATATCCTTAAAAACATAAAAACCCTGAAAACCACTGAAAACCATAATAACCCCTAAAATCCTTAAAAATCCCTAAAACCCCCAAAAAACAAAAAAAAACTACTAAAAACACTAAAAACCCTTAAAATGTTAAAAAACTCTAAAAACCATAAAAATGCTAAAATACTAAAAAACACTAAAAATCCAAAAGGTCTCTAAAACCCTCAAAATCTCTAAAAAATCCAAAAACTTTAAAATCCCAAAAAAAACCAAAAAAACCCTGAAAACATACATAACCAAGAAAAAAATCCTTGAAAACAATAAAAATCCATAAAAACATTAAAATACCATAAAATCCCATAAAACCCCTAAAACCCACTACAAACTATAAGACCCTTGCCATGTAAAAAACTCGAAAAACCCTTAAATACCCTAAATACATTAAAAAACTCAAAAAACCCTTATAATCTCAAAAAACTCAAAAAAAACCCTAAACCCCCTAAAAAACCGTGAAAAACCCTAAAACCCTCAAAAATTCCTAAAAACCGTAAAATCCTTAGAACTATAAATATCCTAAAGATGCACTAAAAATCCTTGAAAACGTAAAAAACCCTCTGAAAACTCATGAAAACTATATAAATTCCAAAAAACCTTTAAAACCATAAACACAAAAAAAAATGAAAACCTTTAAAAACACTAAATAATCTTAAAATCCTGAAAAACACTAAAAAACTATAAAAAATCTTAATAAACCTAAAAAAGTCAAAAAAATCCAAAAAAACCCTAAAAGCCACTAAAAACCCTAGAATCCTTGAAAACCCCCTAAAATCACACAAAATCGTTAAAAACCAAAAACATAAAAACATAAAAAACCTTAAGAATACCTAAAAATACCTTAAAATGAAAGAACCCTTAAAAACCCCTAAAAACCTAAAAAATCCTAAAACCCATAAAAACTTTAAAACAACAAAAAAAACTCGAAAAAACCCTAAAAGCTGTTAAAAATGATAAAAAACTCTAAAAATTCTTAAAAATCCTAAAAAAATACCCCCCCAAAACAAAAAAAGGCCCTATTAACCACAAGAAAATCAAAAACCCTAAAAACACATAAAGTCCCTTAAAATCCCTAAAACGATAAAAAACTCCAATACCCCTTAAGACCCCTAAAAATCTTAAAAAACCCATAAAAACCCTAAAAACCCAAAAGTCCCTAAAAATCTTGAAAACAACAAAAAAACAAAAAAACCCCTGAAAACCCTGAAAACCACTCAAAATCCCTAAAATCCCTAAAAACATAAAAATCCTAAAAAAATCCATAAAATCCCTTAAAAACCCCAAAACCACTAAAAACTCAAAAAACCCTTTAAAACAGTGAAAATATTAAAACTCTAAAAACATTTAGAACCCTAAAAAACTCAAAAAAAATTGAAAACCCCAAAAGACCCTAAAAACCCTTAAAACCACTCAAAATCCCTAAAAACCCTAAAAAACCATAAAAACCATTACAATCCTAAAACCCCTAAAAACCCTGAAATGCCCTTGAAAAAAATAAAAACCCCAAAAACCCTTAAAAACATCTAAAACACCAAAAAACTCAAAAAATCACTAAAACCTTAAAAACCCTCAAAACCCAAAAAAATCCTAAAAACTAAAAAAATCATAAAAAATCCATAAAAATATATGAAATTATAAAAACCTATAAAACCCCTGAAAAATAGTGAAAACCATAAAAAACCCTAAAAATCCATAAAACCCTTAAATCCCCTAAAAACATTAGAAAACTCTAAAAAACCTTAAAAACCCTAAAACGATAAAAAACCCTAAAACCCAAAAAAGACCCTGAAAACCCTTAAAAACCCTAAAACCCATAAAAATCCTAAAAATCCCAAATTTTTTCTAAAAAAATAGAAAGAACTAAAAAACCAAAAATACCCCTGAAATCCATAAAAACCCCAAAAAACATAAAAAACCCTAAAACACCCATAAAACCCTAAAAACCACTAAAAACTCTAAAAAACCTTTAAAACCCTAAGAAAGTTATAAAACTAAAAAACATTAAAAACCCTAAAAAACTCAAAAAAAATTAAAAACAAAAAAAAACCCTAAAACCCTTAAATCCTAAAACCCCGAAAAACACTGAAAACTTGAAAAACTCTAAAAATCCCTAAAATCAATAAAAACGATAAAAACTATAAAAATACTAAAAATCCCAAAAATTCGCTGAAAACCTAAAAAACCATAAAAACCATGAAAAACCCTGAAAAGCACAAAAACCGCTAAAAACCTTAAAACCCTTAAAATCCCTAATCTCCAATGAAAACCTTAAAAACCACAAAAAACACTAAAAACCCTTAAAACCCCTAAAAATATTAAAAATTGTTAAAAACTCTAAAAAATCTAAAAAACCCATAAAAACCCAAAAGGCCCTAAAAACCTAGAATAACCAGAAAAACCCTAAAACCCCTAAAAAACCTAAAAATTCTCAAAATTACTAAAAACCCAAAAAAGCATAAAATCCTGAAAAATCCTTAAAAACATAAAAACCCTTAAAACCATAAAAATCCCACTAAAACAATAAAACCCCTAAAAACCATAAAAACCCTAAAATCCAATAAAAACCCTAAAACCCACTAAAAACTAAAAAAAACCTTAAAACCCCTAAAAACATCAAAAACATTAAAAACTTTAAAACCCTTAAAACCCAATTTTTTTTTTAAAAAAACCCAACACCCAAAAAGACACTTAAAACTCCGAAAAACCTTAAAAAACATAAAAAAATGAAAAACCCTAAAAACCAAAAATATCCATAAAAATCCTAAAACCCTAAAAACCCTAAAAACCAAAAAAAATTAAAAATCCCTAAAAATCATTCAAAATGTTAAAAACCCAAAAAACCCATAAAAACCCAAAAGACCACTAAAAACTCTAACAACCCTTAAAACCCCTAAAAACATTAAAAAACTAGAAAAACATTAAAAGCCCAAAAAATCTATAAAATTTTCAAAAACCTAAAAGACCCTAAAACCCCTGAAAACCCTAAAAACCTTGAAAAACCCTGAAAGCCATAAAAATCTTCAAAATCTCTAAAATCCTAAAAACATAAAAAAGTGATAAAAATCGTAAAAAAGACCTAAAAATCCCAAAAAACGTAAAAATCCTGGAATCCCCCAAAAACAATAAAACCCCCTAAAACCTTAAAAAACCCTAAAACCCCATAAAAACCGTAAAAACTCACTAAAAACTCTAAAAACCCATTAAACCCCTGAAAACGTTAAAAAACTCTAAAAATCTTAAAAACCCTAAAAATCTAAAAAGAAAACCCAAAAAAACCAAAAAGTCCCTAAAAGCCCTAAAAACCCTAAAACCCCAGAAAACTATGAAAAATACTAAAACCTCAAAAATCCCTAAAACCCTAAAAAACCATAAAAACCATAATAATCCTAAAAATTCCATAAAAATCCTAGAAAACGTAAAAAACCTTAAATAGCCAAAAAAACATCTGAAAACCATAAAACCCCAAGAAAACCTTAAAAACCCAAATAAACACATAAAAACTTTAAAAACTCTAAAAAACCTTAAAACCCTAAAAAATTCAAAAAACACTAAAAACCCAAAAAGACACTAAAAACCCTCAAAATCCTTAAAACCCCTAAAAATCGGAAAAACCACAAAAAATCCCTAAAAAATCCGTTAAAATATAAAAAACCCTATAGACACTGGACACTGAAAAACATCTGAAAACCATAAAAACCCTAAAAATCACTAAAAAATACAAAAAAAACATAAAACCCCCTAAAAACAATGAAAAAACCATGAAAACCATAAAACCATCCTAAAACCATAAAAACCCTATAAAAACCATAAAAACCACTAAAAACTCAAAAAACCCTAAAATTCTAAAAACATTAAAAACCATTAAAAACCCTAAAAAACTGAAAACCCCCCTGAAAACTCCGCCCTGCAAAAAAATCCCTAAAAACAAAAAAGACCCTAAAAATCATAAAAGCCCTAAAAAAACCCCTAAAACCGCAAAAAACCCTCAGAATCACTAAAAGTCCTAAAAAAACCCTAAAAACTAAAAAAAATCCTAAATAAGCCCTAACAATCCCTAAAAATGAAAAAGACTTAAAAATTCTAAAAACCACCTGAACTCTATAAAAACTCCAAAAAACCAATAAAAATGTTGAAAAAATCTAAAAAGCTTAAAAAACATAAAAATTCAAAAAAACCCTAAACCCCCAAAAGAACCTAAAAACCCGAAAAACTTAAAAACTCTAAATCCCTAAAAAAATATAAAAACTGTCAAAATCCCTAAAAACCCTAAAAACCCAAAAAACCAAAAAAAAATCAATGAAAACATAAAAACCCTAAAAACCCTAACCCCCCACCCCGGAAAACCATAAAATTCCCAAATAACCTTTTAAAACCCTAAAAATCCATAAAAACCCTAAAAACCCACAAAAAACTTAAAAAACCCTTAAAACCCCTAAAAATGTTGAAAAACATTATAAAACATTAAAAATCCTAAAAACCAAAAAATCCTAAAACCCCAAAACACCATAAAAGCCTTGAAAAAACTCTCATAAAAAACATAAAACCACTAAAAACTAAAAAAACCCTTAAAACCAATAAAAACGTCCAAAAAATTAAAAAACCTAAAAACCCCTTAAAACTCAAAAATACCCTAAAAATCCAAAAGGCCCAAAAAACCTTGAAAACCCCAAAAAAACCTTGAAAACCTCTAAAAACCATGAAAACCCCTTAAAACCTCAAAATCCCTACAAACCCTTGAAAATTCTAAAACCCTTAAAATCCTAATTTTAATCCCTAAAAATCCCAAAAAATGCACAAAACACTAAAACCATAAAAACCTCTTGCAAACTATAAATACCCTAAAAACCTTAAAAACACAAAACTCCTTTAAACCATAAAACCCCACTAAAATATTAAAAACCCTTTAAACCCCTAAATATGTTAAAAAACAATAAAAAACCTTAAAAACCCTAAAAATACTTAAAAACTCAAAAGACCCTAAAACCCCAGAAAACACCTCAAAATCCCTAAAATCCATTTAAACCCATAAAACCATAAAAATCCTAAAAAATCTCTAAAATTCATTGAAAACCTAAAAAAACCTAAAACCTTTAAAACCCCCTGAAAACTATAAAAAGCTGAAAAAACATGAAAAAACCCTAAAACCCATAAAAACCTAAAAACCCACTAAAAACTTCAAAATTTCATTAAACCCCTAAAATGTTAAAAACTCTAAAAATTCTTAAAAACCATAAAAAACTCAAAAAAACACTAAACCCCCTTAAGACCCTAAAAACCTAAAAAACACCTCAAAATCCCAAAAAACCCTAAAAACCATGAAAACCATGAAAACGAAAAAAAATCCTATAAAATCTCTAAAAATGTCTGAACACATAAAAACTGTAAAAACCCTTAAGAACCCCAGAAACCCATTAAACCCATAAAACCCCTAAAACCCCTAAAACCCCCAAAACCCCTAAAACATATAAAAATCACTAAAAACACTAAAAATGCTAAAAACCCCTAAAAACGATAAAAAACTATAAAAACCTTAAAAAAACCTGAAAACTAAAAAAACCGTAGAAACCTAAAAAACCATAAAACCCCCAAAAACTCGAAAAACACTCAAAATCCATAAAACCCCTAAAACCAATAAAAATCCCTAAAAATCCCAAAAATCCTAATAAAAACCTAAAACCTTGAAAACCCCTTGAAAACCATCAAAACACCTAAAAAAATAAAAACAATAAAAATCACAAAAAACACTCAAAACCTGTAAAACCAGTAAAACCCCTAAAAACGTTAAAAAACTCTAAAAAACTTTTAAACCCTCAAAAACTCAAAAAAAAAACACCAAAAAACCCCCAAAAGTCCATAAAACCCAAAAAACCCCCAAACCCCTAAAATTCCTTAAATACCCCTAAAAACCCTAAAAATTTCTTAAAACCCATAAAAACCATAAAAATAATAAAAACGTCCTAAAATCCCTGTAAATGTAAAAAACCCTAAAACCTAGAAAAACACATGGAAACCATAAAACCCTAAACAACCATAAAAACCTTAAAATCTATAAAAACCCTAAAAATTATAAATACCCTAAAAACCCCTAAAAATGTTAAAAAAAATCTAAAAAACCTTTAAAACCCTAAAAACTCAAAAAACCCAAAAAACCTAAAAGGACCCTAAAAAACCTAAAAACCCCTAAAAACCCCTGACCCCCAACCCCTAAAAACCATTGAAACCCCTTAAAACCCTAAAAATCCCTAGAAACCCTAAAAGCCAAAAAAATCATAAAAATCCTAAAAAATCCCTAAAAATCCCTAAAAGTGTAAAAAATCCTAAAAACCCTGAAAACCCCTAAAAACTATAAAATTCCCTAAAACCCATAAAAACACTAAAAACCACTAAAAACTCTAAAAACTGTAAAAACCCTACAAAACACAAAAAAACAATAAAACCTCCAAAAGACTCTAAAAAACCTAAAAAATCCTAAAAACCCCAAAAAACACCTCAAAATCCCTAAAACCCTAAAAAACACTAAAAACCATAAAAATCCAAAAAAATATGAAAAAATCCATGAAAACATAATAGTACCCAAAAAACCTTGAAAAATACCTAAAAACCATAAAAACCATTGAAAACCATTGAAAACCATAAAACCCCTAAAAAATATTAAAAACTCTAAAAACTCATAAAACCCTAATAAAAGGACTAAAAACATCAAAAACCTATAAAACCCCTAAAAATGTTAAAAATGTTAAAAATCCTAAAAAGACTTAAAAACCTAAAAAAACACAAAAAAACCCAAAAAACCCAAAAATAACCTAAAAACCTTGAAAAACCCCAAAAAGACCCTAAAAACCTTGAAAACCCCTATAAATCTCGGAAAACCCTAAAACACCTCAAATTCACTAAAAACCCTAAAAACCCCTAAAAACTATAAAAATCCTAAAAAAACCCTTAAGAACATATAAAATCCAAAAAAATCTTGAAAACCCCCTGAAAACCATAAAACATCTAAAACCCATAAAATCACTAAAAACTCTAAAAACCTATAAAACCCCTAAAAACATAAAAAAGCTAAAAATATTAATAGCCATAAAAAATTCAAAAAGACCCTAAAACCCAAAATATTCTAAAAACCCTAAAAAATCTAAAAGACCCTAAAAAACCCAAAAAACCCTCAGAATCCCTGAAAACCGTAAACACCCCAAAATCTTTAAAATCCAACAAATGCACTAAAAATCCCTAAAAACGTAAAAAACACTAAAAACCCTGAGAAATCTCTCAAAAACCATAAACCCTCAAACTCATAAAAACCCAAAAAAAACACTAAAAACTTTAAAACACTAAAAACCCCTAAAAATGTTAAAAAAACTCTAAAAAACCGTACAAACCCTAAAAACTCGAAAAAACTATAAAAACCCCAAAAGACCCTAAAAATTCTGAAAAAAACTCAACAATCCCTAAAAACCCAAAAGACCTTAAAAACCAAGAAAACCCATAAAAACGGGAAAAACCCTAAAACCCTCAAAATCCCTAAAAAACATAAAAAACCTAAAAAACCATAAAAACCAAAAAAAATACTTAAAAGGTCCTAAAATCCCTAAAAACATAAAAAACCCCTTAAAAATCCTTGAAAACCATACAAACCCCAAAAAAACATAAAAACCCTTCAAAACCTATAAAAACCCTAAAACCACTAAAAACTCTAAAAACCCTTAAAACCCTTAAAAACGTTAAAAAGAGTTGAAAAGTCTAAAAACATTAAAATCCATAAAAAACTCAAAAGAAATCCTAAAAACACAGAAATAATCTAAAAACTCGAAATACCCAAAAAACACTAAAACCATAATAATCCTAAAAAATCCCTAAAAATCCCTGAAAATGTAAGAAACCCTAAAAAACTTGAAAACCCCCTAAAAACTATAAAAACCCTAAAATACTTAAAAAACCCTAAAAACCCATGAAACCCATAAAACCATTAAAAACCCTTAAAACCCCTAAAAAGTTTAAAAAGCTCTAAAAAATAGTAAAAACCCAAAAAAACTCAAAAAACCCAAAAAACCTAAAAGGTCCCTAAAAACCTTGAAAACCCCCTAAAACCCCTAAACCCCCCTAAAATCCCAGAAAACCGAAAAAATACTAAGAAAAATTAAAATCCTAAAAAATCCCAAACAGAACCTTGAAAATGTAATAAACCCTAAAATCCCAGAAAACCCCCTTGAAAACATAAAAAACCCATAAAACCCTAAAAAAACCATAAAAATCAATAAAAACCGTAAAAACACTAGAAACCCTTAAAACCCTTAAACTCCTAAAAACGTTAAAAACATTAAAAAACTCTAAAAACCATAAAAACTGAAAAGAAAAACTCAAAGAAACCTTAAAAACCATAAACCCCCCTGAAAAACCGTAAAATTCCACAAAATCCCTTAAAATTCTAAAATTGCCTAACAACCATAAAAATTCTAAAAAAGGCCTAAAAATCCAGGAAAAACATAAAAAACAATAAAAACCCTAAAAATGCCTTGAAAACAATAAAACCCCTAAAACCCTTAAAATCACTAAAAATCCATAAAACCCTAAACACCATAAAAACACTAAAAACCCTTCAAACCCCTAAAAATGTTTAAAAACTCTAAAAAACCTTAAAAACCCTAAAAAACTAAAAAAAACCTAAACCACAAAATGACCCCAAAAACCTTGAAAACTCCAAAAACCGTGAAAAACCCTAAAAGCCGTGAAAAACCCTAAAAACCCTCAAAATAACTAAAAACTCTAAAAACCCTAAAAACAATAAAAAATCATAAAAAAATTCTAAAAATCCTTGAAAACATTAAAAAACCTAAAAACCCTGAAATACCACTAGAAACCAAAAAACACTTGAAACCTTAAAAACCCCTAAAAACCCATAAAACTGAAAAAGCAACTAAAAACTCTAAAAACCCTTAAAACTTGAAAAATATTAAAAACTCTAAAAAACTATAAAACCCTTAAAAAACTCAAAAAACCCTAAAAACCCAAAAGATACTAAAAACATTGAAAAACCCTACAAACCGTAAAAAAACCTTAAAAAAATTAAAACCCCTAAAAACCATAAAAACCCTAAAATCCAATAAAAACCCTAAAACCCACTAAAAATTAAAAAAAAACCTTAAAACCCCTAAAAACATCAAAAACATTAAAAACTCTTAAAACCCTTAAAACCCAATTTTTTTTAAAAAAAACCTAACACCCAAAAAGACTCTAAAAACTCTGAAAAACCTTAAAAAACATAAAAAACAATGAAAAACCCTAAAAACCAAAAATATCCATAAAAATCCTAAAACCCTAAAAACCCTAAAAACCAAAAAAAAATTAAAAATCCCTAAAAATCAATCAAAATGTAAAAAACCCAAAAAACCCAAAAAACCCATAAAAACCCAAAAGACCACTAAAAAATCTAACAACCCTTAAAACCCCTAAAACATTAAAAAACTAGAAAAACATTAAAAGCCCAAAAAATCTATAAAATTTTCAAAAACCTAAATGACCCTAAAACCCCAGAAAACCCTAAAAACCTTGAAAAACCCTGAAAGCCATAAAATCTTCAAAATCCCTAAAATCCTAAAAACATAAAAAAGTGATAAAAATCGTAAAGACATAAAATTCCCAAAAAAATGTAAAAATCCTGAAATCCCCCAAAAACAAAAAAACCCCCTAAAACCTTTAAAAACCCTAAAACCCCATAAAAACTGTAAAAACTCACTAAAAACTCTAAAAAACCCATTAAACCCCTAAAAATCTAAAAAGAAAACCCTATAAAACTAAAAAGTCCCTAAAAGCCCTAAAAACCCTAAAAACCCAAAAAAACTATGAAAAAGCCTAAAACCCTAAAAAACCCTAAAACCCTAAAAAACCATAAAAACCATAATAATCCTAAAAATTCCATAAAAATCCTAGAAAACGTAAAAAACCTTAAATAGCCAAAAAACATCTGAAAACCATAAAACCCCAAGAAAACCTTAAAAACCCCAAAACAAACACATAAAAACTTTAAAAACTCTAAAAAACCTTAAAACCCTAAAAAATTCAAAAATCACTAAAAATCCAAAAAGACACTAAAACCCCTCAAAATCCTTAAAACCCCTAAAAACCTGAAAAACCACAAAAAATCCCTAAAAAATCCGTTAAAATATAAAAAAAACCTATACACATTGGACACTGAAAAAACTCTGAAAACCATAAAAACCCTAAAAATCACTAAAAAATACAAAAAAAACATAAAACCCCTAAAAACCATGAAAAAACCATGAAAACCATAAAACCATCCTAAAACTATAAAAACCATATAAAAACCATAAAAACCAATAAAAACTCAAAAAACCCTAAAATGCTAAAAACATTAAAAACCATTAAAAACCCTAAAAAACTGTAAAACCCCCCCTAAAAACTCCGCCCTGCAAAAAAATCCCTAAAAACAAAAAACACCCTAAAAATCATAAAAGCCCTAAAAAAACCCTTAAAACCGCAAAAAACCCTCAGAACCACTAAAAGTCCTAAAAAACCCTAAAAACTAAAAAAAAATCCTAAATAAGCCCTAACAATCCCTAAAAATGAAAAAGACTTAAAAATTCTAAAAACCACCTGAACTCTATAAAAACTCCAAAAAACCAATAAAAATGTTAAAAAAATCTAAAAAGCTTAAAAAACATAAAAACTCAAAAAAACCCTAAACCCCCAAAAGACCCTAAGAACCCGAAAAACTTAAAAACTCTAAAACCCTAAAAAAATATAAAAACTGTCAAAATCCCTAAAAACCCTAAGAACCCAAAAAACCAAAAAAAAATCAAAAAAATCAATGAAAACATAAAAACCCTAAAAACCCTAACCCCCCACCCCGGAAAACCATAAAATTCCCAAATAACCTTTTAAAACCGTAAAAATCCACAAAAACCCTAAAAACCCACTAAAAACTTAAAAAACCCTTAAAACCCCTAAAAATGTTGAAAAACATTATAAAACATTAAAAATCCTAAAAACCAAAAAATCCTAAAACCCCAAAACACCATAAAAGCCTTGAAAAAACCCTCATAAAAAACATAAAACCACTAAAAACTAAAAAAAGCCTTAAAACTAATAAAAACGTCCAAAAACTTAAAAAACCTAAAAACCCCTTAAAACTCAAAAATACCCTAAAAACCCAAAAGGCCCAAAAAAGCTTGAAAACCCCAAAAAAACCTTGAAAACCTCTAAAAACCATGAAAACCCCTTAATACCTCAAAATCCCTATAAACCCTTGAAAATTCTAAAACCCTTAAAATCCTAATTTTAATCCCAAAAAATCCCAAAAAATACACAAAACACTAAAACCATAAAAACCTCTAGCAAACTATAAACACCATAAATACCTTAAAAACACAAAACTCCTTTAAACCATAAAACCCCACTAAAAATAGTAAAAACCCTTTAAACCCCTAAATATGTTAAAAAACAATAAAAAACCTTAAAAACCCTAAAAATCCTTAAAAACTCGAAAGACCCGAAAACCCCATAAAACCCCTCAAAATCCCTAAAATCCATTTAAACCCATAAAACCATAAAAATCCTAAAAAATCTCTAAAATTCATTGAAAACCTAAAAAAAACCTAAAACCTTTAAAACCCCCTGACAACTATAAAAAGCTGAAAAAACCTGAAAAAACCCTAAAACCCATAAAAACCTAAAACCCACTAAAAACTTCAAAATTTCATTAAACCCCTAAAATGTTAAAAACTCTAAAAATTCTTAAAAACTCCAAAAAACCCTAAACCCCCTTAAGACCCTAAAAACCTGAAAAACACCTCAAAATCCCAAAAAACCCAAAAAACCATGAAAACCATGAAAACCAAAAAAAATCCTATAAAAGCTCTAAAAATGTCTGAACACATAAAAACTGTAAAAACCCTTAAGAACCCCAGAAACCCATTAAACCCATAAAACCCCTAAAACCCCTAAACCCCCCCAAAACCCTAAAACATATAAAAATCACTAAAAACACTAAAAATGCTAAAAACCCCTAAAAACGATAAAAAACTCTAAAAACTGTAAAAACCCTAAAAACTAAAAAAACGTTAGAAACCTAAAAAACCAAAAAACCCCCAAAAACCCGAAAAACACTCAAAATCCCTAAAACCCCTAAAACCAATAAAAATCCTAAAAATCCCTAAAAATCCCAATAATCCTAAAAAAACCTAAAACCTAGAAAACCCCTTGAAAACCATCAAAACACCTAAAAAAATAAAAACAACAAAAATCACAAAAAACACTAAAAACCTGTAAAACTAATAAAACCCCTAAAAACGTTAAAAAACTCTAAAAAACTTTTAAACCCTCAAAAACTCAAAAAAAACACCAAAAAAACCCCAAAAGTCCATAAAACCCAAAAAACCCCCAAACCCCTAAAATTCCTTAAATACCCCTAAAACCCCTAAAAATTAATTAAAACCCATAAAAACCATAAAAATAATAAAAACGTCCTAAAATCCCTATAAATGTAAAAAACCCTAAAACCCAGAAAAACACATGGAAACCATAAAACCCTAAACAACCATAAAAACCTTAAAAACAATAAAAACCCTAAAAATTATAAAAACCATTAAAACCCCTAAAAATGTTAAAAAAAATCGAAAAAACCTTTAAAACCCTAAAAACTCAAAAAACCCAAAAAACCTAAAAAGACCCTAAAAAACCTAAAAACCCCTAAAAACCCTAAAAACCCCTAGAAACCCTAAAAGACAAAAAACCATAAATATCCTAAAAAATCCCTAAAAATCCCTAAAAGTGTAAAAAATCCTAAAAACCCTAAAAACCCTAAAAACCCTAAAAACCCCTAGAAACCCTAAAAGCCAAAAAAACCATAAAAATCCTAAAAAATCCCTAAAAATCCCTAAAAGTGTAAAAAATCCTAAAAACCCTGAAAACCCCTAAAAACTATAAAATTCCCTAAAACCCAAAAAAACACTAAAAACCACTAAAAACTCTAAAAACTGTAAAAACCCTACAAAACACAAAAAAACAATAAAACCTCCAAAAGAATCTGAAAAACCTAAAAAATCCTAAAAACCCCACAAAACACCTCAAAATCCCTAAAACCCTAAAAAACACAAAAAACCATAAAAATCCAAAAAAATATGAAAAAATCCATGAAAACATAATAATACCCAAAAAACCTTGAAAAATACCTAAAAACCATAAAAAACCATAAAAACCATTGAAAACCATAAACCCCTAAAAACTATTAAAAACTCTAAAAACTCATAAAACCCTAATAAAATGACTAAAAACTTCAAAAACCTATAAAACCCCTAAAAATGTTTATAATGTTAAAAATCCTAAAAAGACTTAAAAACCTAAAAAAAACACAAAAAAACCCAAAAAACCTAGAAATAACCTAAAAACCTTGAAAACCCCCCAAAAGACCCTAAAAACCTTGAAAACCCCTATAAATCCCGGAAAACCCTAAAACACCTCAAATTCACTAAAAATCCTAAAACCCCTAAAAACTATAAAAATCCTAAAAAAACCCTTAAAGTCCCTGAAAACATATAAAATCCAAAAAATCCTGAAAACCCCCTGAAAACCATAAAACATCTAAATCCCTTAAAAACCCATAAAATCACTAAAAACTCTAAAAACATATAAAACCCCTAAAAATATAAAAAAGCAAAAAATATTAATAGCCATAAAAAATTCAAAAAGACCCTAAAACCCAAAATATCCTAAAAACCCTAAAAAGCTAAAAGACCCTAAAAAACCCAAAAAACCCTCAGAATCCCTGAAAACCGTAAACCCCCCAAAATCTTAAAAATCCAACAAATGCACTAAAAATCCCTAAAAACTTAAAAAACACTAAAAACCCTGAGAAATCTCTCAAAAAACCATAAACCCTGAAACTCATAAAAACCCAAAAAAAACACTAAAAACTTTAAAACACTTAAAACCCCTAAAAATGTTTAAAAAACTCTAAAAAACCGTACAAACCCTAAAAACTCAAAAAAACTATAAAAACCCCAAAAGACCCTAAAAATTCTGAAAAAAAACTCAACAATCCCTAAAAACCCGAAAGACCTTAAAAACCAAGAAAACCCATAAAAACGGGAAAAACCCTAAAATCCTCAAAATCCGTAAAAAACATAAAAAACCATAAAAACCCAAAAAAATACTTAAAAGGTCCTAAAACTGGAAACCAAAAAACCCTTGAAACCTTAAAACTGGAAAAATATTAAAAACTCTAAAAAACCATAAAACCCTTAAAAACTCAAAAAACCCTAAAAACCCAAAAGATACTAAAAACATTGAAAAACCCTACAAACCGTAAAAAAACCTTAAAAAAATAAAATCCCTCAAAAACTCTAGGAACCCTCAAAATCCCGAAAATCCATTAAAATCCAAAAAAGTCCTAAAAATCCCTAAAAACATAAAAACCTAGAAAACCCTAAAAAACATCTGAAAACCCTAAAAACCCAAAAAAAAATTAAATTACTTCAAAATCCAAAAGAAACCCTAAACAACTAAACCCCCCCAAAACACTTAAAACCCATAAAAATGTTAAAAAACTCTAAAAATCTAAAAAAACCATAAAAACTCAAAAAAATCCTAAAAACCTAAAAATACCCTAAAAAACTTGAGAAAACAAAAAAAACAGTAAAAACCCCTGAAAACCCCTCAAAATCCCTAAAATCCCTAAAAACCCTCAAAATCCCTAAAAACCCTAAAAACCATAAAAATCCTAAAAAAGATCTAAATATCCTTAAAAACATAAAAACCCTGAAAACCACTAAAAACCATAATAACCCCTAAAATCCTTCAAAACCCCTAAAACCCCATAAAAACCAAAAAAACTACTAAAAACACTAAAAACCCTTAAAATGTTAAAAAACACTAAAAACCATAAAAATGCTAAAAAACTAAAAAACACTAAAAATCCAAAAGGTCGCTAAAACCCTCAAAATCTCTAAAAAATCCAAAAACTATAAAATCCCAAAAAAACCCAAAAAACCCTGAAAACATACATAACCAAGAAAAAAACCCTTGAAAACCATAAAAATCCATAAAAACATTAAAATACCATAAAACCCCTAAAACCCACTAAAAGCTATAAGACCCTTGCCATGTAAAAAACTCTAAAAACCCTTAAATACCCTAAATACATTAAAAAACTCTAAAAACCCTTATAATCTAAAAAAACTCAAAAAAACCCTAAAACCCCTAAAAAACCGTGAAAAACCCTAAAACCCTCAAAAATTCCTAAAAACCGTAAAATCCTTAGAACTATAAATATCCAAAAGATGCACTAAAAATCCTTGAAAACGTAAAAACCCCTCTGAAAACTCATGAAAACTATAAAAATTCCAAAAAACCTTTAAAACCATAAACACCAAAAAAAATGAAAACCTTTAAAAACACTAAATAATCTTAAAATCCTGAAAAAGACTAAAAAACTATAAAAAATCTTAAAAAACCTAAAAAAGTCAAAAAAATCCAAAAAACAAAAAAACCCTAAAAGCCCCTAAAAACCCTAGAATCCTTGAAAACCCCTAAAATCCCACAAAATCATTAAAAACCAAAAAAATAAAAACATAAAAAACCTTAAGAATCCATAAAAATACCTTAAAATGAAAGAACCCTTAAAAACACTAAAAACCCCTTGAAAACCATAAAAACCCCTAAAAACCTTAAAAACCCTAAAACCCATAAAAACTTTAAAACAACAAAAAAACTCGAAAAAACCCTAAAAGCTGTTAAAAATGATAAAAAACTCTAAAAATTCTTAAAAATCCTAAAAAAATACCCCCCAAACCAAAAAAAGGCCCTAATAACCACAAGAAAATCAAAAACCCTAAAAACCCATAAAGTCCCTTAAAATCCCTAAAACCCTAAAACCCCAAAAAATCATAAAAATCCAAAAAATAACGTGAAAAATTCCTAAAAACATAAAAGAACCTAAAAACCCTTAAAAACCCTGAAAACCAAAAAAAAACCCTATTTACCTTAAAATCCTAAAAACCTGTAAAACCCCTAAACCTACTAAAAACTCTAAAAACCCTTAAAAACCCTAAAAATGTTAAAAATGTATTAAAACCTTAAAAACCATAAAAAACTCCAAAAAAACACCTAAAACCCCAAAAAACCCAAAAAACCCCTCAAATTCCATTAAATCCCTAAAAACCATAAAAATTCTAAAAATTCCAGAAAAATTCTAAAAGATGTAAAAAAACACTAAAAACCCTAAAAACCCTAAAAACCATTGAAAACCATAAAAACCCATAAAATAATTAAAAACCCATAATAACCCTAAAACCCACTAAAAACTCTAAAAACATTTAAAACCCCTAAAAAAATCGAAAAAACCCCAAAATCCCAAAAGACCCTAAAACCCGGAAAAACCCTAAAACGCTGAAAAAGCCAAAAAATCCCTCAAAATCCCTAAAACCCTGAAAAACCCTAAAAATGCTAAAAGACCTAAAAAATACAAAAAAATCCTTCAAAATCCCTAAACACCCCCAAATAATCCTAAAAACCATAAAAATCATAAAAATGCCAAAAAAATCCCAGAAAGTTTATAAAATACTAAAAGCCCTAAAACTCTAAAAACAAATAAAAACATTATAAAACTTGTAAAAATATTAAAACCCTCAAAAACCCAAAATAACTCTAAAAAATTGAAACCCCTAAAAACCCACAAAATTTTTAAAAACCATAAAAATCTTAAAAAATCATAAAAAATACCTGAAAACATAAAAAACCCTAAAAACCCTAAAATCTTCTAAAAACCATAAAACCCCCTAAAACCTTAAAAAACCCTAAATTCCTATAAAAACCTTTAAAACACTAAAAAATCTAAAAACCTTTTAAACCCTTAAAAATATTAAAAAACTCTAAAAACCATAAAAATCCAGAAAAAATTAAAAAAAATCTAAGGACCCCAAAAAACCATAAAACCTAATACCCCAATAACCCTAAATCCTTGAGAAACCCTAATAACCCTTAAAATCCCTAAAAACCCCAAAAATCCACAAAACCATAAAATTCAAAAACCCCTAAAAACCCTTAAAACATAAAAAACCCTAAAAACCTCCTAGAAACCATAAAGACCACTAAAAACTTTAAAACCCCTTAAACCCCATTAAAACCCATAAAAACCTTAAAAAACTTTTAAAAAACTTAAAACACCTAAAAAACTCTAAAAAACCCTAAAAAATAAAAAGAACCTAAAAACCCTGAGAAACCATAAAAACCCTCAAAATCCCTAAAAGCCCTAAAACAGGTAAAATCCAAAAAATACCTAAAAAACCTAAAAATGTAAAATCCCCAAAAAATCTGGAAAAAAACCTTAAAACTATTAAAACCTGTAAAAACTTTAAAAACACTAGAATCCCATAAAAACCCTAAAACCCTCAAGAAAATCTAAAAACCCTTAACCCCCCCCCCCAAAAAAAAATTAAAAAACTCTTAAAATACATAAAAAACCTAAAAACAAATAATAAACACTGAAAAGCTAAAAGGCCCTAAAAACCATAAAATCCTAAAAACTCTAAAAACCCAAAAACCCCCAAAAGTCCCAAAAACTGTAAAAACCCTAAAAACCATAAAAACCCTAAAAATCCCTAAAAACATAAAAAACCCAAAAAAAACCCTGAAAAACCACAGAAAACCATAAGAACCACAAAAAATATTAAAAAACCAAAAAAAAAACAAAAAAAACCTAAAAACCACTAAAAACCCTAAAAACACTTAAAACCCCTAAAAACATTAAAAACATTAAAAAACCTAAAAAACCAAATAGACCATAAAACACTAAAAACCCCAAAAAACCATGAAATCCTTAAAAACCCTAAAAAATCCCTAAAACCCTAAACCCCCTAAAAGCCATAAAAATCCTAAAAAATCCCTAAAACCCCTGAAAACGCAAAAAACCCTAAAGCCCCTGAAAAACCCCTGATAACCATAAAAAAAATTAAACCCCTAAAATTATTAAAAACCCAAAAAAACCCTAAAACCCACTAAAAACCCTAAAAACACTTAAAACGCCTAAAAACATTAAAAACTTTAAAAACATAAAAACCCCGAAAAACAAAAAAAATCCTAAAAAACCAAAAAGACCGTAAAACCCTAAAAACCCCTAAAAACCATTAAATCCCAAAAATCCTTAAAAATCCCTAAAAACCCTAAAACCCCTAAAAGCCATAAAAATCCTAAAAACTCCCTAAAACCCCTGAAAATGCAAAAAAACCCTAAAGGCCCTGAAAAATCCCAAAAAACAATAAAAAACCCTAAAACCCCTAAAAACCCCTGAAAACCTAAAAAACCATGAAAACCACTTAAAACCATAAAAATCCCTAAAAACCCTAAAAAATCCTATAAACCATAAAATCCTAAAAAATCCCTCAAAATCTCGAAAAACCTGAAAAACATGATTTTTTTTGGATTTTTTATGGTTTTTAAAGATTTTGAGGTTTTTTTTGTGTGTTTAGGGTTTTTTAGGATTTTATGATCTTTTTGGGTCTTTAGGAATTCTTTGATTTTTTTAGGGTTTTTATGTTTTTATGGTTTTTTTATGTTTTTTAGGGTTATAAGGGTTTGTAGAGTTTTTAGTGGTTTTAAGGGTTTTAAGGGTTTTAGGGTTTTTAATATTTTATGAGGTTTTTATTATTCTAATTGGTTTTAAGGTTTTTTCAGGTTTTTGGGGATTTTTTGGGATTTTTAGGATTTAAAAGTTTTACAGTTTTTAGGGGTTTTAGGATTTTTGGTGGTTTTAGGACTTTTAGATTTTTGAAGGTTTTTTTGGTTTTTGTGGTGTTTTAAAGGTTTTTTGGGTTTTTGTGGTGTTTTTAAGTTTTTAGGGGTTTTGATGGTTTTTAAAGTTTTTTTCATTCTTAGGGGTTATAAGGGGTTTTAGAGTTTTTAGTGGCTTTTTTTGTTTTTATGGGTGTTTAGGATTTTTAAGGATTTTTAGGGTTTTTATGTTTTAGGTATTATTGGGGTTTTTTAGGTTTTTTAGCGTTTTTAGGGTTTTTTAGGGTGTTAGAGAATTTGAGGGGTTTGATTTTTTTAGGGGTTTTAAGGATTTTAGGGTCTTTTGGGGTTTAAGGGTTTTTTTAGTTTTTTAGGGGTTTTATGGGTTTTAGATTTTTTTAACATTTTTAGGGTTTTTATTAATTTTCAGGTATTTTAGTGGTTTTAGGGTTTTTATGGGTTTCTTGGGTATTTTAATGTTTTTTGCGATTTTGATGGGTTTTAGTGGGTTTTCATGGTTTTTAGAGTTTTTTACGTTTTCTGAGATTTTTAGGGATTTCTTTATGAGTTTTACGATTTTTATGGGTTTTGGGGTTTCTATAGATTTTTAGGGTTTTTAGATCTTTTCATGGTTTTTAGGCTCTTTCATGGTTTTTATGGTCTTTTAGGGTTTTTAGGGTCTTTTTATTTTTTAGGGTTTTTTTGAGTTTTTTTGTGTTTTTAAGGTTTTTTAGAGATTTTTAACATTTTTAGTGGTTTTAAGGTTTTTTAGTGTTTTTAGGGTTTTAGGGTTTTTATTGGTTTTTAGGGTTTTAATTTTTTTTTAGGGGTTTTATGGATTTCAGGGGTTTTTCAGTGTTTTTAGGGTCTTTTTATTTTCATATATTTTTAGGGATTTTTTTATGATTTTTATGATTTAAGGGTTTCTTATAGTATTTTGGAATTTTGATGATTTTTAGGGTTTTCAGGGTATTTTAGGGGTTTTTGGTTTCTAGGGGTTTTTTGGTTTTTTGGGTTTTAGGGTTTTTTTGAGTTTTTTAGAGTTTTTTAGAGTTTAAAATGTTTTTAGAGTTTTTAAAGTTTTTAGGGGTTTTGATGGTTTTTTAGGGGTTTTAGTGTCTTTTAGGGGGGGTTTTATGGGTTTTTAGGGTTTTTAGGGGTTTTAGTGGTTTCTATTTTTTACATTTTCAGCATTTTTTTAGGGATTTTTTAGAATTTTTATGGTTTTCACGGTTTTTGGGGTCTTTTTTATTTTTAGGGTTTTTTTATTTATTTCAGGTTTTAATGGTTTTTTATAGTTTCTTAACATTTTTATGGGTTTTAAGGGTTTTTAGAGTCTTTGTGGGTTTTTAGGGTATTTATGGGTTTTAGGGGTTTTTAAGGTTTTTTTGGGTTATTTATTGTTTTTAGGGTTTTTTCAGGGTTTTTGTGGTTTTTTAAATTTTCATGGATTTTTAGGGGTTTTTAGGAATTCTATGGTTTTAGGGTTTTGGGGATTTTGATCGGTTTTAGGGTTTTTCTGAGTTTTTTAGGGTTTAGGCATTTTCAAGAGTTTTAGGGCCTTTTTTGGGGTTTTAGGGTTTTTTGAGTTTTTTTCGATTTTAATGTATTTTAGAGTTTTTAATGTTTTTAGGGGTTTTAAAGGTTTTTAGTGTTTTCAGTGTTTTTTAATGTTTTTATGTGTTTTTAGGGTTCTTTAAGTTTTTTGGGGGGTTTATGGTTTTTAAGATTTTTTTAGTGTTTTTAGGGTTTTTTACTTTTTCATGGATTTTTAGGTCTTTTTTAGGATTTTTATAGTTTTTAATGTTTTTAGGGAATCTCCGAGTTTTTAGGGGTTTTCAGGTTTTTCAGGGTTTTTTAGGGTTTTTGGGTCTTTCTGGGGTTTTAGGGAGTTTTTTTTGAGTTTTTAGTTTTTTAATGTTTTTAAAGTTTTTAATATATTTTGGGGTTTAAAGGAGTTTTATAGTCTTTATTTGGTTTTTTTGGGTTTTTAATTTTTTTTGAGGTTTTTATGATTTTCATATGTTTTAATGGGTTTTTATGGTTTTTTATGTTTTCAGGTATTTTTAGTAATTTTGTAAGACTTTTATGGTATTTAGGATTTTTTAGGGTTTTTGGGATTTTGTGGGGGTTTAGGGTTTTTAGGGTCTTTTAGGGTTTTATGGTTTTTATGGTTTTTTGGGATTTTATGAGTTTTTAGGGTTTTTAAGGTTTTTTGAAGTTTTTAATGTTTTTGGGGTTTTAAGTTTTTTAGAGGATATAGTGTATTTAGGGTTTTTATGGGGTTTTATGATTTTTTGTGGTTTTCGGGGTTTTTTAGTGTTTTTAGGTGTTTTTACGTATTCAGGGACTTTTAGGTATTTTTTAGTATTTATATGGTTTTTAAGGATTTTTAGGGATTTTAGGGATTTTGAAGGATTTGGGGGTTTTTTTAGTGTTTTTAAGGGTTTTAGGGGTTTTTAGAGTCTTTTTGGATTTTTAGTGTTTTTTTTGTTGACTTTTTTTGGGGGTTTAAGGTTTTTTAGAGTATTTTAACATTTTTAGCAGTTTTAAGGATTTTTAGAGTTTTTAGTGGGTTTTAGGGGTTTTAGGGTTTTTCGGAGTTTTTTAAGGTTTTAGAGAGTTTTGTGGCTTTCATGGGATTTTCAGGGATTTTATGGTTTTTATGTTATTAAGGATTTTTAGCGATTTTTTATAATTATTATGGTTTTAAGGGTTTTAGTGATTTCGAGATTTTTTTGGTTTTTTAAGGGGTTTTTAGGGTTTTTAGGGATTTTAGGGATTTTATTGTTTTTTTTGTTTCTAAGGTTTTTTTTAGTTTTAGGTTTTTCAAGGGTTTTTAGAGTTTTCAATGTTTTTTGGGGTTTTGAGGGTTTTAGAGTTTTTAGTTATTTTTAGGGTTTTTTAAGATTTTTATGTTTTCAGGGGATTTTCAGGATTGTTAGGGACTATTTGGGACTTTTTGGGTTTTTAGGGGTTTTTTGGAGTTTTTTAGGGTTTTAAGGGTTTTTAGGGCCTTTAGAGGTTTTAGTGGTTTTTTGGGGGGTTTAGGGTTTTTAATGTTTTTTATGGTTTTCAAGGGGGGTTTTAAGGATTTTAAGGATTTTTATGTTTTTTGGGATTTTTTGGGATTTCTTAGGATTTTATAGATTTTAGGGTTTTAGGGGTTTTAGGGTCTTTGGGGGTTTGGGGGGGTTTGGGTTTTCTTGGATTTTTAAGGTTTTTTTGAGTTTTTAATCTTTTAGGGGTTTTTTACGATTTTTAGAGTTTTTAGTAATTTTTTACCGGTTTTATGGGTTTTTATGATTTTTAGGGGTTTTAGGGTTTTGAGGATTTTTTTGTTTTTTCAGGGTTTTTAGGGTTTTTATGATCATTTTGGATATCTAGGGTTTTTAAAGTTTTTTAGGGGTTTAAAGGTTTTTTAGAGTTTATTAACGTTTTTTGTGTTTTTAAGGGGTTTTAGAGTTTTTTGTGGGTGTTAGGGTCTTTTAGGAATTTTTTGAGTTTTTTTGAGTTTTTTATAGTTTTTACGATTTTTTAGTGTTTTTTAACATTTTTAAGGATTTAAAGAATATTTAGAGTTTTTAATGGGTTTTAGGGGATTTGGGGATTTTGGGGGTTTTAAACTTTTTTTGGGGGGTTTTATGGTTTTCCTCAGGTTTTCCAGGGTTTTTTTGGGTTTTTTACTTTCTCTAGATTTTTTTTGGCTTTTTCAAGATTTTATGGGTTTTAGGGTTTTTATGGATAAAGAAGGTTTTTTGGGTTTTTCGGGGTTTTTAGGGGTTTTCAGCATTTTTAGGGTCTTGTTGGGTTTTTTAGGTTTTTTTGAGTTTTGAGGGCTTAAAGTTTTTTTAGAGTTTTTAGTTGGTTTTTTGTGTTTTTGATGGGTTTTCGGCTTTTTTAAGGTTTTAGGAGTTTATGGTTTTAGGGGACTTTTCAAGTTTTGAGGGTTTTTTATGTTTTATAGTATTTTTAGAGATCTTTTAAAAAAATTGGTTTTTAGGGATTTTTTAGGATTTTCAGTGTTTTTATGGAGTTTTGGGGGTTTTAGGGATTTTTTTTATTTTTTTTAGATTTTTAAGGTTTTTTAAAGTTTTTATAGATTTTAAGGATTTTTCAAGTTTTGAGGGTTTTTAGCATTTTTATGGGGTATTCGTTGTTTTTAAGGATTTTATGGTTTTCAGGGGTTTTAAGGGTATTTAAGGTTTTTATGTTTTTAGGGATTTTTAGGTATTTTAGGATTTTTATAGTTTTTAGTTTTTTTAGGGTCTTTAGGGATTTGGGGGGTTTTAGGGTTTTTAGGGGTTTTAGGGGTTTTATGGTTTCAAGGTTCTTTTTGGGTTTTAGGGGTTTTTTTAGTTTTTAGGGTTTTTATGGTAATTTTGAGTTTTTTAACATTTTTAGGGGTTTAATGGGTTTTTAGAGTTTTTAGTGGGTTTTTAGAGTTTTTTTTTTGCTTTTTTGGGTTTTTAAGCTTTTAGGGGTTTTTATAGTTTTTTGTGGTTTTTCAGGGTTTTAAGGGATTTTTACATTTTCACAGTTTATAGGGGGTTTTTTTTATTTTTATGGTTTTAGGATTTTTAAGGGTTTTGAGTGATTTTTAGGGTTTTTAGGGGTTTTTATGATTTTTAGTGAGGCTTTTTAGGCTCTTTGTTGAGTTTTATGATGTTTTTATTTTTTATGGTATTTACGGTTTTTTTAGAGTTTTTAGTTGTCTTGAGGATTTTTATGGGTCTTTATGGGTTTTTAATGTTTTTAGGGATATTTATGGTTTTTATTGTTTTTTAGGTTTTCATAGATTTTTTGGTGTTTTTTAGGATTTTTATGTTTTTTAGGTTTTTTACGATTTTTAGGGTTTATAGAGATTTTTAGGGTTTCTTGGGTTTTTTAGAGTTTTTATGGTTTTGAAGGTTTTTATTGTCCTTTTGGATTTTTTTTTTTGAGTTTTTAGGGGTTTTGAGGTCTGTTATATTTTTTTAATGTTTTTAGGGGTTTTAAGGGTTTTTAGAGTTTTTAGTGGGTTTTTAGGGTTTTTATGGGTTTTTAGGGTATTTACGGTTTTTTGGGGTTTTATAGCTTTACGGGGCTTTCCATAGTTCTTAGTTTTTTCATGTTTTTAGGGATTTTTATAGTTTTTAGAGTTTTTTTATTGTTTTTATGGATTTTGATGGTTTTGGGGTATTTCTTGGTTTTTATGGGTTTTAGGAGTTTTCAGGTTTTTTTGTGTTTTTTTGAGTTTTTAGGGGTTTCATGGTTTTTAGAGTTTTTTAACGTTTTTAGGTGTTTTAAGGTTTTTAGAGTTTTTAGCAGGTTTTAAGGGGTTTTATGGGTTTCTACAGGTATTTACGGTTTTTAAGGTTTTTAGGGGGTTTTATTATTTTCATGGTTTTTTCGGGTTTCTGGGGTTTTTTTATTATTTTTATGGATTTAATGGTTTTTAGGGTTTTTTAGTGTTTTTAGGCAAAGGAAGGCTCGGGTCCAGGCTATTCCTGGCACCCCCCAAAATTTATTATAAGAAAAGACACAAAGACCTGCAGATAAGGGAGGGGAGAGGTCAAACGACCCACACCCAAAAACCCTTCACAGCAAAAGACCCAAAAAAAGAAAAATCAAAAAAGAAAACAAAATAGTGGAACAGACACAAAACAAACACAACAGCAGAGTCCACAAATCTTGTCCAACCAACACCAGCATCCATCACCAATACCAAACAGCACAGCCAAGCAGCGTCCACACATCCAGCATCACAACATCCATCATCCAGTGCATTCCAGCATCCAACAGCACCACATCCAATCATCACAGCAATACAGCAGCCACAACACATCAAAACCAACCAGCCCCAGCAACCATCAGTAGCACCACATCCATTCTTCATAGCAACACAGCAACACCACATCCAAACCAACCAGCCCCAGCAACCAACAGCACCAAATCCTCCTGAAAAACAGCAACCAGCAGCACACCAAACAGCATCCAGCACACTCACCAGAACAAAAATCCCACACCCATAGCTATTCAAAACCAAACCAACACCACAGCCATCAACCTCTATCTCAACTTGCCTCAAATCCAACTTCAGCAACAACTCACAACCAAACCAGCAATAGCTCAGAAGACCACATTCCACCATAGCAGCCAGGACGCAACTCAGCTTGTCCAGAAACTCATCAGCAGCATAATCAAAGGCGAAACTAAGGAAACAGAAGCATGAACCTGCACGTTCACTTTCCGTAGCCCCCAGAAACCGTCAAAATGCCAAGAGATCCAGCAAAAACCTCCCAGACTCAGATCTGGAAAACCAGACCCAAGCATGGAAGCGGACATGCCATTTCCAGAACATCGCAGATCCCACTGCACCCACCGTTCAGCATCATGGATCCAAAAAGGCCAGGCCACCGTTCGGAGAAGACCAAACCGCCGAAGACATTGGAAGAACCCATATTGCCAAGATCTTATCCACACCTCCATGGAAACGAAGCGCCGCATGGTGGAAATCCCAGATCTGAACGGCTCCACCATAGTCCTGCAACGCTGCGCCAAGGATGAGCCATAGCCAGTCCACGCCTCCATGAATCGTCGAAGAGGCCAGAGTCCACACCGCCGATGAAACTCCCTCCACCGCTGCAGCAGCTTCGCGAACCGACAGAAGAAACGAGCTTCTGCAATGTAAGATCGAGAAGACCCCGACCAGCGTCGCCAAACCAGATCGTCGCACCATCCGCCTAAACGAAGCACCTTCTGAAAAGAACCTGAACGCCGAAGCAACCAGCTTTGCCATTGCGCCCTTTGACTGCGTTTTTAGGGTTTTAAGTGTCTTTAGTTTTGTTAGTTGTTTTTTCCGCATTTTTTGTGTTTTAGGGTTTTTTTAGTGTTTTTATGGTTTTCAGTGGGTTTTAGAGTTTTTTTTATGTTTTTAGAGATTTTTTTAGCTGTTTTAGGATTTTTATAGATTTATGGTTTTTAGGGATTTTGAGGATTCTAATGGTATTTCACAGTGTTTTAGGGTTTTTAGGTTTTTTAGTGTTTTTATGAGTTTTTTGGGTTTTCAGGGTTTTTTGTGTTTTTAGTGGTTTTAAGTTTTTTTAGATTTTTTAACATTTTTATAGGTTTAAGGGTTTTAATATTTTTTTAGTGGGTTTTAGGTTTTTTAGTGGTTTCAAATTTTTTTATGGTTGGTGAGGGTTTTTAAGTTCTTTTAGGGTTTTTTATGTTTTTAGGAATTTTTAGGGTTTTTTAGGATTTTTATGGTTTCTGAGGGGTTTTTTGGGATTTTGAGAGTTTTTAGGGATTTTGAGGGTCTTTAGGGTTTTTAGGATTTTTTCAGGTTTTTTGGGTATTTTTGGATTTTTAGGGTCTTTTTGAGTTTTTTAGTGTCTAAGTTTTTTTAGAGTTTTTTTACATTTTTAGGGGGTTTAGAGTTTTTAGTTGTTTTTTAAGGTTTTTGGATTTTTATGCTTTTTAGTGGTTTTAGGGTTTTTTAAATTTTCAGGTATTTTCAGGGATTTTTATGATTTTTTTTGGGCCTTTTAGAGTTTTTAGGGATTTTGGGCATTATTGGGGGTTTTAAGGGTTTTATGGTTTTCAAGGGTTTTCAGTGTTTTTTAGGGTTTTGGGGGTTTTAAGGTTTTTTTATAATTTTTTAGCTTTTCAGAGCTTTTTAAAGTTTTTATGAGTTTTTAGGGGTTTTAGAGTATTTAGTGATTTTTTGGGTTTTTATAAGGTTTTAGGGTTTTAATGTTTTTAGGGGTTTTTATGGTTTTTTGGGGGTTTCAGGGTTTTTAGTATTTTTTACGTTTTCAGGGATTTTTTGGGATTTTTTAGGATTTTTACAGTTTTTATGGTTTCGTAGGGTTTTTCGGGATTTTATGGGGTTTTAGTGTTTTTTAGGGGTTTTGGATTTTTTTTATTTTTTTAGTTTTTTTAAGGTTTTTATATTTTTTTAAACATTTTTGGTGGTTTGGGGGTTTTATGGTTTTTTATGGTTTTTAGCATTTTTATGGTTTTCATGGGGTTTTTAGGGTTTTTTTGGATTTTTTTGTTTTCAGGTATTTCTAGGGAATTTTAAGGATTTTAGTGGTTTTAGGGTTTTTTACATTTTTAGGGATTTTGAGGGATTTTAGGGGATTTTGGGGTTTTTACGGTTTTTAGGGGGTTTCGGGGTTTTTAGGGACTTTTTGGGTTTTAATGTGTTTTCGAGATTTTAGAGGTTTTATGGTTTTAGAGTTTTTTTACCATTTTTAGGGGTTTCAAGGTTTTTAGAGATTTTATTGGTTTTTAGGGGTTTTATGGGTTTTAGGGTTTGTTAAGGTTTTGAGGGTTTTTTATTATTTTCAGGGGTTTTTTAGGGGTTTTAGGGTTTTTTTATTTTTTTATGGATTTTTAGGGATATTTAGGATATCTTACGGTTTTCAGGTTTTTTATGAGTTTTTAGGGGTTTATGGATTTTTAGAGCTTTTTAACATTTTAAGGGGTTTATGCGTCTATAGACTTTTTAGGGGGCTTTAGGGGTTTTATTAGTTTTTAGTATTTTTTTTAAGTGCTTTAGTGGTTTTTATGGTTTTTAGGAGTTTTTAAAGTATTTTTACTTTTTTGGGGATTTTTAGGGTTTTTTAGTTTTTTTAGGGTTTTAAGGTTTTTTAGCGTTTTAAAACATTTTTAGCGGTTTTAAGGGTTTTTATAGCATTTAGTAGTTTTAGGGGTTTATGGGTTTTTACTATTTTTTATGGTTTTAAAGTGTTATTATGGTTTTCAAGTTGTTTTTAGAGTTTTTAGGGTTTTTACGTTTTTTAGGATTTTTAGGGATTTTAAGGATTTTTATGGTTTTTAGGGTTTTAGGGTATTTTGAGAGGTTTTTAGAGTTTTTAGGATTTTTAGGATTTTTAGGTGTTTTCAAGGTTTTTAAGGTCTTTTTGGTTTTTTAGGATTTTTTTTATTTTTTTATGGGTTTTAATCTTTTTTAAAGTTTTTAACATTTTTAGGGGTTTAAAGGGTTTTCTGAGTTTTTAGTGCCTTTTAGAGTTTTTATGGGGTTTTTGGTTTTTTAAGGATTTAAGGGTTTTTTGGTTTTTTGGGGTTTTAGTGTTTTTTATGTTTTTAAGGATTTTATGGATTTTTAGGATTTTTTTGGTTTTTAGATTTTTTTGGGTTTTTGGTGATTTCTGAGGGGTTTTAAGGGTTTTCTAGGTTGTTTAAGGTTTTTATGAGTTATAAGGGTTTTTAGGGTCTTTTGGGTTTTTAGGGTTTTTTCCAGTTTTTATGGGTTTTATGGTTTTTTATATTTTTTTGAGCTTTATGTTGTTTTTAGGGGTTTTATGGGTTTTAGGTTTTTTATGGTTTTTAGGGGTTCTTATGGTTTTCAGGGTATTTTCAGGTTTTTTAGTATTTTTATGTTTTTTGGGATTTTTTGGTAATATTTAGAAATCTTATGGTATTTAGGGTTTTTTTTTGGGTTTTTAGGGATTTTTTGTGTTCCTCGAGGGTTTCAAGGTTTCTTAGGGATTTTATGGGTTTTCAGGGTTTTTACAGTTTTTTTGGCGTTTTTAGAGTTTTTAATCATTGTTAGAGTTTTTAGTGGTTTTAGTGGTTTTAGGGGTTTTTTTACATTTTCAAGGTTTTAGGGATTTGTTAATATTTTTTTGGTTTTATGCTTTTTTTGGATTTTAGAGATTTTGAGGGGTTTTAGGGTGTTTAGGTTTTTAGGGGTTTTAGGGTTTTCAGGTTTTTAGGGGTTTTGGGGGTTTTGGGGGGTTTTAGGGTTTTTATAGCTTTTTTGAATTTTTTAGGGGTTTTAAGGTTTTTAGAGTTTTTTAACATTTTTATGGGATTTAAGGGTTTTTAGAGTTTTTTGTTGGTTTTTAGTAGTTTTTACGAGTTTTAGGGTTTTTTAAGGTTTTTTAAGGTTTTTTTTTGGGGGGGGGGGTTTATGGTTTTCATGGTGTTTTAAGGGTATTTAGGGGTTTTTATGCTTTTAGGGATTTTTTGAGATTTTTGGAAATTTATGGTTTTAGGGATTTTTGGTTTATTAGGGATTTTGAGGGTTTGTGGGGGTTTTCATTATTTTTTTGGTTTTTAAGGGGTTTTAGGGTTTTAGGGTCTTTTGAGATTTTAGGGGTTTTTTGAGTTTTTTTGGGATTTTAATTTTTTTTTAAATTTTTAAAAAAAAATTAAATATATTTAGGGGTTTTAAGGGTTTTTAGAGTTTAGGGTTTCTATGTTTTTAGGTATTTTTAAGACCTTTTTTGGATTTTTATGGTTTTTAGAGTTTTTTATTGTTTTTTAGGGATTTTGTGGGGTTTTTTGGTTTTTTGGGTTTTTAGGATTTTTTAGGGTTTTTAGGGTCTTTTTGGGTTTTATGGTTTTTTAGGGATTTTGAGGGGTTTTTTTGGTTTTTTGGGTTTTTAGGATTTTTTAGGGTTTTTAGGGTCTTTTTGGGTTTTATGGTTTTTTTAGTTTTTTAGGGGTTTTAAAGATTTTCATAGTTTTTTAAATTTTTTTTGGGGTTTTGAGGGTTTAAACTATTTTTATTGATTTTTGTGGTTTTCATGAGTTTCTTGGGTTTTTTATGTATTTTATTGGGTTTTTTTGGTTTTCAAGGATTTTTTATGGTTTTTTGGGTTCTATTACATCTTCAAGGATTTTATGTATTTTTTAGGATTTTTATGGATTTTAGGGTTTGTAGGGATTTTGAGGGGTTTTTTTGGGTTTTTCAGGGTTTTTAGGTATTTTTTTGTGTTTTTAGTGTTTTATTGAGTTTTCATGGGTTTTAAGCTTTTTTAGATATTTTATAGTTTTTAGGGGTTTTTTGGGTTTTTAATTGTTTTTATGGGTTTTTAGGGTTTTTAAGGTTTTTAGGGGTATTTATTGTTTTCATAAGGGTTTTCAGGGTTTTTATATTTTTTACATTTTAGGGGATTTTTAATGATTTTTTAGGATTTTAATAGTTTTTTGGGTTTTTAGGGTTTCTAAGGATTTTGATGGTTTTTAGGGGTTTTTCATGATTTTTTAGGATTTTAATAGTTTTTTGGGTTTTTAGGGTTTCTAAGGATTTTAATAGTTTTTTGGGTTCTTAGTGTTTTTTTGAGTTTCTTAGGGTTTTTAAGGTTTTAGAGTTTTTTAATGTTTTTAGGGGTTTAAAGGGTTTTTAGAGTTATTAGTGGGTTTTTAGGGTTTTATGGGTTTTTAGGGTTTTTAAGGTTTTTAGGGGTTTTTATGGTTTTAGTGGGTTTTTAGGGTTTTTAGGGATTTTTTAGTATTTTTATGGTATTTAATTTTTTAGTGGTTTTAGGGATTTTGAGGGGTTTTTAGAGTCATTTTAGGTTTTTAGGGTTTTTTTGAGTTTTTAGGGGTTTTATGGTTTTTAGAGTTTTCAACGTTTTTAGGGGTCTTAATGGTATTTAGAGTTTTTATTTGTTTTAGCGTTTTTAAGGGTTTTTAGGGGGTTTTATGGTTTTCGGGGGGTGGGGGTTCAGAGTTTTTAGACGTTTTAATGTTTTCAAGGATTTTTTAGGATTTTATGGTTTTTAGGATTTTTTAAGGTTTTTAGGGGTTTTGAGGTTTTTTATGGTTTTTAGGGTTTTTAGGGGTTTTAAAGTATTTTTGGGTTTTTGGGTTTTTTTTTAGTTTTTTAGGGTTTTTAAGGTTTTGTAGAGTTTTTAAAAAAATTAGGGGTTTTAAGGGTTTTGGAGTTTTTAGTGGGTTTTTAGGGTTTTTAGGGGTTTTATGGGTTTCAGGGGTATTTTAGGGTTTTTAGGGTTTTTAGGGTATTTTACACCTTTAGGTATTTTCAGGGATTTTTTAGGTTTTTTATGGTTTTTAGGTTTTTTAGGGTTTTCAGAGATTCTGTGGGTTTTTGGGGTTTCCATGGTATTTTATGTTTTTAGGGGTTTTTTGGGTTTTTTGGGTTTTTTGGGTTTTTTGGGTTTTTAGATTTTTTTTTTGATTTTTTAGGGTTGTTTAGGTTTTTTTGAGTTTTTTAACACTTTTAGGGGTTTTGAGTGTTTTTAGATTTTGTAGTCGTTTTTTGGGTTTTTAAGGTTTTTAGGGGTTTTATGGTTTTGAAGTGTTTTAGTATGTTTTTAGGGTTTTTTACATTTTCAGGGATTTTTTAGGATTTTTAGTTTTTTTACGGTTTTTAGGGTTTTAAGGGATTTTGAGGGGTTTAGGGGTTTTCATTGTTTTCTAGGGTTTTCAGGGTTTTTAGTAACTTTTGGGTTCATAGGGTATTTTGAGTTTTAGGGTTTTATGGTTTTTTAGAATTTTTTAATGTTTTAGGAGTTTTAAGGGGTTTTAGAGTTTTTGGTGGTTTTAGTTTTTTATAGGTTTGTAGGGTTTTTCATGGTTTTAGGTGGTTTTATAGTTTTTAGGGTGTTTTTATTATTTTTAGGGGTTTTTTTTTACCTTTTTTGGGATTTTAATGGATTTTTAGGTTTTTTATGGTTTTTAGGGGTTTTAGGGGTTTTAGGTATTTTTAAGGTGTTAGGGGGTTTAGGGGTTTTTAGGGTTTTTAGGGGTTTTAGGGACTTTTGGGGATTTTAGAATTTTTTAGATTTTTTAAAGTTTTTAATGTTTTTTTGGATTTTTAGAATTTGTATTTGTTTTTGGGTTTTTATATGTTTTAGGGGGTTTTAATGTTTTTAGGGTTTTTTTCATGTTTTTAGGGTTTTTGAGAGTTTATTATGTTTTTATGGTTTTTTAGGGTTTTTAGGTTTTTCAGGGTTTAATGGTATTTTGGGGTTTTAGCGTTTTATTGAGTTTTTAGGATTTTGAATGTGTTTTATAGTTTTTTAACATTTTAGGGGTTTTAAGGGTTTTAACAGTTTTTAGTGGGTTTGAGCGATTTTATGGGTTTTAGGATTTTTTAAGGTTTTTATGGGTTTTAGAGTTTTTTTAGGGTTTTTAGGGTTTGTACATTTTCAAGGATTTTTAGGCCTTTTTTATGATTTTTATGGTTTTAGTGTTTTTTAAGGCTTTAGGAATTTTGAAGATTTTTATGTGTTTTCATGGTTTTTAGGGTTTTAGGGTCTATTGGGGGGGTTTCTGCTTTCTTTTTATGTTTTTAGGGTTTTTAATGTTTTTTAGGGCTTTTAACGTTTTTAGCAGTTTTAAGGGTTTTTAGAGTTTTTTGTTGTTTTTAGGTTTTTTATGGGTTTTATTATTTTTAAGGTTCTTAAGATCTTTTATAGTTTGCATGGGTTTTTCATAGTTTTTAGGGTTTTTTTAATTTTAGGAATTTTTAGTGCTTTTTAGGATTTTTATGGTTTTAGAGTTTTAAGGGTTTTCAGGTATTTTTTGGGTTTTAGGGGTTTTTAGGGATTTTTATGTTTTTTAGGATTTTTATGGGTTTTTAGCGTCTTTTTAGGTTTTTCGGGTTTTTTGAGTTTTTTTGTGGGGTTTAAGGTTTTTTAGTGTGTTATAACATTTTTAGGGGTTTTAATGATTTTTAGTGGGTTTTTAGAACTATTAGAGATTTAAGGTTTTTAGTGGTTTTATAGTTTTTAGGGTTTTTTACGTTTCTAAGTATTTTTATGGATTTTTTAGGATTTTTATGGTTTTTAGTGTTTTTAGGGATTTTATGGGTTTTGAGGGTTTTATGGTGTTATGGGTTTTCATGGTTTTTAGGGTCTTTTTGGTTGTTAGGGTTTTTTGAATTTTTTAAGGGTTTTGTGGTTTTTTAGAGTTTTTTAATGTTTTTAATATTTTAAGATTTTTTAGAGTTTTTTTTTGGTTTTTAGGGTTTTTATGGGGTTTTAGGGTTTTTATGGTTTTGGGGGGGGTTTTATGGGTTTCGAGGGTTTTTTTTAGGGTTTTTAGGGTTTTTTATGTTTGAAGGGGTTTTTAGGGTTTTTCTATGATTTGTATGGATTTTAGGGGTTTTTTTGGGTTTTTTGGGATTTTGATAGTTTTTAGGGTTTTTAGGGGGTTTTTAGGGATTTAGGGGTTTTCAGGGTTTTTAGGGTCTTTTTGGGTTTTTAGGGTTTTTTGAGTTTTTTAGTGTTTTTATGGTCTTTAGAGTTTTTTTGAAGTTTTTAGTGGTTTTAAGTTTTTTTATAGTTCTTAGGGGGTTTTTAGGGGTTTTCTTGGTTTTTAGGTGTTTTTATAGCTTTCAGGGGCTTTTAATGGTTTTTAGGGTTTTTTAAGTTTTCAGATATTTTTAGTGATTTTTTAGGATTTTTACGGTTTTTATGGTTTTTTAGGGTTTTTAGTGATTCCGATGGTTTTGTCAAGGTTTTTAGGGTTTTTTAGTTTTTTAGGGTTTTTATGGGTTTTGAGTTTTTGACATTTTTAGCGGTATTAAGGGTTTTTGATATTTTATTGGTTTTTAGGGTTTTTATGGGTTTTGGGGGGTTTTTAATCTTTTTAGTTGTTTTTATGGTTTTCAGGGATTTTTCAAGGTTTTAAGGGTTTTTTACATTTTCATGGATTTTTTAGGATTTTTATGGGTTTTTAGGTTTTTTAGGGTTTTTAGGGATTTAATGGTTTTTAGGATTTCTCAGGGTTTTTATGGTTTTTCAAGTCTTTTAGGGGTTTTTGAGTCTTTTTACAATTTTAGGGTTTTTTTAGTTGTTTTGGGTTTTAAGGTTTTTAGAGTTTTTTAACGTTTTTAGGGGTTTTAAGTGTTTTTTCAGTTTTTAGTGTTTTTATGGATTTTTAAGGTTTTTAAGGTTTTCAGGGGTTTTATGGTTTTTACAGGTTTTTAGGGTTTTTAGGGTTTTTGGGGCTTTTAGGGATTTTGAAGGGTTTGATGGGTTTTCAGGGGTTTTTAGGATTTTTATGGGTTTTCATGGGTTTTCAGGGGTTTTCAGGGTTTTTAGGGTCTTTTTGGTTTTTTTAGTTTTTAGGGGTGGTTTTGAGGTTTTTACGGTTTTTAACATTTTTAGGGGTTTTATGTGTTTTTTGAGTTTTTTGTGGGTTTTTAGGGTTGTTATGGATTTTCAGGGTTTTAAAAGGTTTTTAGGGGTTTAATGGTTTTCAGTAGTTTTTCAGGGTTTTAGGGTTTTTTTATGTTTTCCATGTCAGGCGCACAAAAGTGTGTTGTGGAAAAGGACCACAGCGAGCTCCTTTCCTCAATTAAGCCGCAAAGCTAACCACCTTCATTATTACCCAAATCTTAGCTTCATAAGCACATCTTCTTCCAATAAAGTGGTAAAATCATCCCTTCACAAAGCCTCTGTATGTATGGAAGACCCCACCACACCCCAAGGGGTCGAGTGCTTCCAAAGTCACACCATCCACATTGACCTTGATCCATGATTTAATCAGGGGGATCCATCAGATAAATTTTAGAACCTGTGGATTTTTTATCCTTCCAAAAACTCCAAGAAAACACAAGAGTATGAGATCATTGACGTCATTATCCATCAAACATGTTTGTACGAGAGACGCTGCCTGTACCACCTTGTGGATTGTCGCGACTCCACCATGGAAGGAGAAAGGCTGATGGTTGAAGGCCACCATATTACGAGCAGTCCAAATGTAGAAAATCGTTGCAGCAATGCCTGCAAGTAGCATGTTATGAACCTGTTCACTACACTGCATCTCCACTAGGCTACTAATCAAATCAACCAGAGAGCCATGTGTGCTACAAGTAAACCTGAACATATGTTGCAGGTGATCTCACAATTCAATAGCGAAAACTACAATGAATGAAGGTGTGATGGGTGTTCTCCTCAGACCAAAGGTAGAGGTAGAAAACGAAGGCTAGATTCTAACTGAATTTCTTCAAATTCTCTTAAGTAGGTAGGTTGTTCCTCCAAAGTTTCCACAATATAAGGTGGTTTGTAGATGGAATGAATGGAACCTTGAATTTTAAAATCCAAGATAGTGGGACTGTGGCTTGTGGACATTTCAGCCGATAAAACTCTTGTATATAGAACTTTCCAACTAGGTTTGTCTTCCATATTAGGGTGTCACTGTCCATAAAAATATTCCTATGGATCTGAAAAATAATATGGGCTGGAAGAGTCCCATGTAAATCTATAATTCTTTGGTCGAGAGTAGCAATAGATATGTCCTGCAACTCATGGGGAGGTGCCACAATTTCAGATAGGGGCCTTCCAAGCCAGGTAGTTGTCCAACATTTTAAGTTTGATTATTTTGACACAACCCATTTTGATTGAGATATAATATCCTTATATGAGGACATGAGTACATGCCAGACATAGGAAGGTATATAACCTGTGAAACCATCACAGAGTCTTTGTGTGAACATCTCATGAAGAAAATACATACCATCATCATGTGGATTGAACAAATTCCAGGTGAACTTTCCATATAGGTCATTATTAAATCTCCTAACATCCTTTATGCCTAGCCCACCCATATCTGTTAAGTCAAAAGTCTTCTTTTGGCTTTTACATCATGTTTTGGAAATCACAAATATATTCTATGTCATGATTTGGAAATCACAAATATATTCTATGGCATGTTTTGGAAATCTCAAATGTATTCTATCATATGTTTGTAAATAACAAATTGTCTTTTATCATGTTTATCGTATCGTACGATGTTGATCGTACCGACCAGAACGTATCGTACTGACTCTGTCAATCGTATCGTACTGACTCTGTCAAAACGTATCGTACTGACTCTGTCAAATGTATCGTACTGACTCTGTCAAATCGTATCGTACTGACTTTGCTATTCAGATGATCATTATTTGTTTTGGTACTTTGTCAAAAACTCTCTCTGCATATGAATCATACTCATGTTTTACATTTCTATATATCTCTTATCCTAACAAAACGATGTCGTTGAGTTAGTTATATACTAATCAAAACGATGTCGTGCTTTCTGTTTCAATATGACCGTTGGAGGCAATATGACCGTTGGAACCCGAGGCCTATAAATAGGAGGTCATTTGAAGCTGAGAGAACGCTGATGAACGAAGAGACTCTGTGAATTACGAAGATTCTAGAGAGAGACACTGTGACTTCTCTCATCAGCCTTGTGCGTCCGATCATCGTATCGAGGGCTTTCAAGTAATTGAAAGACAGAGGTGCCGATTACCTGCAAAATCGAGGGCTGCCGGGGATAGGCAGACAGACGAGCCGATCATCGTATCGAGGGCTGCCGGGGATAGGCAGACAGACGAGCCGATCATCGTATCGAGGGCTCACCAAGGTGTTGGTGAGACAGACCTTTTATCCTAGGTGAAAGGATAACCCTTCTCTTTGGGTTAAAAGAATTGTATTTCTTTTACATTTCCGCTGTTGTATTAGAAAGGGATTTGTTTTGTTTCCTTTCTTCTTTACATATTCAATTGTAATTGTTTCAATTACAATCATTCCTTTACATATTGTATTGATTGGTTCTATACGCTTTAAGGTAGAATCATTCATATTTGTATTACTCTGATTATTGTGTTCACCTTGAATACAATTGTTATGCTTTACAATAGTATTACAATACATCATACCTTTTACATTCAATACAATTGTGGGTGTTTGTATTTGTATTAGTTTAAGTTCATTTAAACTAATCTCTGTTACTAAAACTCAAGGTTTTTAAACCTACAATTCACCCCCCCTCTTGTATTATTCCATCTAATAGACTTTTATATCGACTATTCGATCCAACAATTGGTATCAGAGGAGGTTTTCCACTGATTTGTATTACTAGTTTTTTTTTATACTTACTACACTAACGTGTGGAGTGGAAAAGTTGTTTTTGTTAGATGGCAGGAATGAATATCGGATCAATAGATAATCTGAATCCTTCTAGACCACCAATTTTTGATGGGAATGATTATGAGTATTGGAGAGATCGTATGAAGACTTTCGTCATCAATACTGGTGTAGACAATTTTATTATGCTTACTGGGGGTTACAAAATTCCTGACAAAGAAGTTAGTACTTTTACCAACCAAGAGAAGCAAGAATATCAACTGAATTACAAGGTACGCAATACTTTATTATGCTCTATGACCAGGAATATATATAGTCAGATATCTTCATGTGAAGCAGCCAACTGTATCTGGAAGAAATTAGAAGTCACTCATTTTGGTACATCCAAGGTTATAGAAACAAGGAGAGCAATGCTTCGAGCAGAATATCATGGGTTTGTTTTTCCTTATGGAGAGCCAGTTTGTAAAGTTCAACAAAGGTTTATGACAATTGTCAACAGCTTACAATCTATGGGAGAAAAAGGTCTTGATGATGAAGCTCTTGTTGATAAGATTATAGATATTATGCCAAATGAATGGGAGTCAGAAAGAAAAACTATTGATGAAAATAGAAAAGTTTCCCAGATTACTCTTGATGAACTCTTTGGAACTCTTCTACAGCACGAGACAAGAATGAAAAGAGATGCTGATTTCAATAAGAAGAAGAATGGGAATGGAAGTGTAGCTTTTGCTTCTAAAGCTAAAACACCTGAAAGGGTTACAAGGTCTAAATCCAAGAAAGTTGTTGTTTCTGATTCAAGTGATTGTAATCTTTCAGACAATGAGTTAGCTAATCTTGCTCGGAGGATGAACAAGATTGTGGGAAAGAAAGATTTTCAATATAGATTCAAAAAGAAAGACAGGAAAGATAGGAAAGATTCAGAGGTAACTTGTTATGAATGCAAGAAAGCAGGACATATAAGGCCTGATTGTCCTTTACTGAAGAGGAAAGATAGAAAAGAGAAACACTCTGAAAGAAACAAGAAAAGGTTTTATAAGACGAAGAAAGTCTTGAAAGCAAATGATACATGGAGTGTAAGTGGTAGTGATTCCTCAGATGATTCTTCAGAATATGAGACGTCAGGACAAAGGAATATTGGACTTCTAGCCAGACTACCAATTGAAGATCATTGTCTCATGGCTAAGGTACATAATGCTGAAGCTGTTACAAATGTCTCTTTAAATGCAAATTATGTTGATAATAAATATTATGAATCTTCAAATGATGAACCCTCATCATCAGAAGATGATACTTTACCTTCTTTTGAAGAAGTCTCTAGATTTGCTAAGTTACTTGAAAATGAAAATTCTAAACTCAAAAAGAGATTTGAAAAAGCAAATTCTAGAATTTCTATTTTGACTAAAGAAGTATCAGATCTTTCTAAAGATCTTGATGAGAAAACTTCTGATTTTGAAAGTATTTTGAAAACCCTTGAGAAAGTCAAATCTGAAAAAGATAAACTTTCTAAGGATCTTGAAACTGCTATTTCAAAGAAAAACATTTTAGAGTCTAACTCTAGTTCTAATTCAAATGTTTTAGAAAACAAGAATTTGGTTTTAAAACTAAAGTCAGAGATTTTATCCTTAAAAAAGTGCTTGTCAAACTTTACTCATGGAAAAGAAAACTTTGATAGGATGTACTCTCAAATAAGACCTTTGAGAAATCGTTCTGGTCTTGGTTATACTTATTCCAAACCTGTTTTTAGTAATAACTATTTTGTTCCTCAAAAAACCATTTTCTGTTCCAAATGTCAATGTGGTGGACATTGGAGAAGAGATTGTTCTCTTAACAAAACTCAATCCTTAGGATTTCATAAAGCTCATTTTGCAAAACAAATGTGGATTCCTAAAATTCTTTTATCTAATCCTTCTGGATCCAAACAAGTTTGGATTCCGAAAATCTAATTGTTTCTTTTTCAGGGAAACGAGAAGTGTATCAATAAGAACATTTGGTACATGGATAGTGGTTGTTCTCGTCATATGACTGGAAACAAAGATTTCTTTGAAAAGGTTATCAAAACAAAAGGTGGAAAAGTTACCTTCGGAGATAATGCTCAAGGAAAGATTGTTGGTATAGGTAATATCGTTTTTCTTGGAAAAGTTCTTATTTCAAATGTTTTGTTTGTTAAAGGACTTAGGCACAATCTCATCAGCATAAGTCAATTATGTGATGAAGGTTACCTTGTGAATTTTAGAAATGATAAGTGTCTAGTTCACAATTCCAAGGATGAATTCATTCTATCTACCCATAGGCAAGAGAATGTTTACACTATTAACTTAGAAGACCTTAGGAACCAAAACTTACCTTGTTTAAGTGTAATAGAAGACCAATCGTGGCTATGGCATAGGAGATTAGGACACTGTAATTTGAGAAACCTAAGAAAACTCTCAAAGAAAGGACTTGTAAAAGGACTACCGGATCTTAGATATGATTCTTCAAAAGTCTGTGATCCTTGTCAATTTGGCAAGCAACATAAAACTAGCTTTAAACCAATTAATGAAGTTTCAACTTCTAATGCATTACAGCTTGTGCATATGGATCTGTTTGGTCCTTCACAATCTGGAAGCATTGGAGGCAAATACTATGTATTTGTTTTAGTTGATGACTTTACTAGATTTACATGGGTCTACTTTCTCACAAAGAAATCTGAAGCCTTTTCCTATTTCAAAACTTTTAGAGCCCAAGTTAAAAATGAGAAAAACCTACCATTGATAACTATTCATAGTGATCATGGTGGTGAATTTCAAAACTCAGATTTTGAAACTTTTTGTAGTAAGAAAGGTATTACTCACAATTTCTCAGCTCCAAGAACTCCTCAGCAAAATGGTGTTGTTGAAAGAAGAAATCGTATTCTTCAGGAAATGACTCGAACCATGTTGAGTGAATACTCAATTGCTAAGCACTTTTGGGCTGAAGCTGTAAGTACTGCCTGTTATACTATAAATCGTGTTTTAACTAGACCATTTCTTAATAAAACTCCTTACGAGTTATGGACTGGCCGAAAACCTAAAGTTTCTTACTTCAAAGTTTTTGGATGCAAAGTATTCATTTTGAATACAAAAGATAATTTGCACAAATTTGCACCAAAATCTGATGAAGGAATCTTTCTAGGCTATTCCACAACCTCTAAGGCTTATAGAGTTTTCAATAAAAACACTTGTATTGTTGAAGAAACAGTACATGTAAAATTTGATGAAACTAACCCTTTTGTTTTCAACCAACCCAATCCTACATCCTCGGATGTGTTTTCCAAAAATGTTTATCAACCTATATTAGAAGAACATTCTGATAAGGAAAATGTTCAAGAAAGTGTTCCTGAAACATTTACCACAGAAGATTTTCTACCATATATTGATGAACAGGTTTTACAAAACCCAAATCAATTGCTTCTTAGGAATCATCCCAGTGATAATATCATTGGTGATATAAATCAACCTGTAAGGACCAGAAATTCCTTAAGAAATGAAATAGAACATCTTGCTTTTCTTTCCCAATTTGAACCTAAAAGTCCAAGTGAGGCCTTAGGTGATGATGATTGGATCAAAGCAATGCAGGATGAACTAAATGAATTTGAAAGGAATCAAGTCTGGACTTTAGTTGAAAGACCTAAAGAAACAACTGTAATTGGTGTAAAATGGGTTTTCAGAAACAAGTGTGATGAAAATGGAATCATTGTAAGAAATAAAGCAAGACTTGTTGCTAAAGGCTATAATCAACAAGAGGGAATAGACTATGAAGAAACATATGCTCCTGTAGCTAGACTAGAATCTATCCGTATTCTATTAGCCTTCGCAGCATATTTCAATTTCAAACTATTTCAAATGGATGTCAAATGTGCTTTTTTAAATGGTTTTGTTCAAGAAGAAGTTTTTGTCGAACAGCCTCCTGGTTTTCAAGACCCAAAACATCCTGATCATGTTTTTAAACTTACCAAGGCTCTATATGGTCTTAAACAAGCCCCTAGAGCATGGTATGATAGACTTACAGGATTTCTTTTACAAAACAATTATAGAAAAGGTACAGCTGATCCAACTCTTTTTATCAAAATGGAAAACAAAAATGTTTTGGTTGTCCAAATCTATGTTGATGACATCATATTTGGATCAACTCAGAAATCTTTAACCGATTCTTTTGCAAATTTAATGAAATCTGAGTTTGAAATGAGTATGATGGGTGAGTTAACATTCTTTCTAGGTTTTCAAATTTCTCAAAAACCAGAAGGAACTTATATATCTCAACATAAGTATATCAAAGACTTGCTCAAAAAGTATGGATTTGACAAAACTAAAAGTATTAGCACCCCAATTGGTACCTCAAATTCTCTTGATCTTGATGAAACTGGGAAACCAGTAGATCAAACAATTTTTAGAGGTATGATAGGGAGTTTGCTATACTTGACAGCTAGTCGACCCGACTTGATGTTTTCTGTATGCTTATGTGCAAGATATCAATCTAATCCAAAAGAGTCTCACTTAAAAGCCGTAAAGAGAATCTTTCGGTATTTAAAAGACACTATGGATTTAGGACTTTTCTACTCTTCTGGAAATGATTTTGTTTTAAAAAGTTTCTCAGATGCTGACTTTGGTGGTTGTAGAATGGATAGAAAAAGTACATCTGGAACTTGTCATTTCTTAGGAGATTCTTTGGTTTCTTGGTCTTGCAAGAAACAACACTCAGTAGCACTCTCCACTGCTGAAGCTGAATATGTAGCAGCTGGAAGTTGTTGTGCTCAAGTATTGTGGATGCAACACACACTCACTGACTATGGTTTGAGTTTCTCCAAAACTCAAATTCTTTGTGATAATACAAGTGCCATATCCCTTAGTAAAAACCCAGCACATCACTCTCGTGCAAAACACATAGATGTTAGGCATCACTTTCTTAGAGATCACACACAAAAAGGAGATATTGTTTTACAATTCATCGGAACGCAAGAACAACTTGCTGATATTTTTACAAAACCTTTACCTTCCGATAGATTTGAATTTATAAAACAGAAGCTAGGAATGATTACAATAAAATAATCATTCATATCTACTTCCTGTTTTACGTCTCTCCTAATAGTAAGAAACTCCTCGAAGAAAGGGGGAGGACATTTCTTTATGTCTATGTTTCTGATCTTTAAATAGTTACTCTCTTTATATATGTTTCTTTCTGTTTATCGTATTGACAGTTTTATCGTTTCATTTTAAGTTTTCCTGATTATCGTATTGACCATTTCAGTTTTTCTGTTTATCGTATTGAAATTCTTTTCCATCGTATCGTTCAAAAATTTTGTATCGTCCGATGATGGTATTGAAATTCTTTTCCATCGTACCATTCAATAGTTTTTGAATCGACCGATGATGGTATTGAAATTCTTTTCCATCGTACCATTCAATAATTTTTGAATCGACCGATGATGGTATTGAAATTCTTTTCCATCGTACCATTCAATAATTTTTGAATCAACCGATGATACTATTCAAATTCTTTTCCATCGTATCATTCGTTTTTTTTATCGACCGATGATAGTATTGAGTTTGTTTTTCATCGGCATCATGATTTTTTTTCTTCTTACGATTGTGTTTACTTTTGATTCATACCAAAACCAGCAATCACCTTTTGTTCTCCGACAGGTATCTTTTTCAATTTTTATTTTATTTTCTTTCGTTGTTTTAATCCTAACCATTGATCTAGTATTATATAATCTCGACCGTAGAAGTTCAACGGTCATCTCTTTTTTGCCTATAAATACCCCCCTCCCCTCCCCAAACTCACATTGATTGTCCAGGAATTGAGGCGAAGCTCTGCTCCCCCAGCTATAAACAATCGTACGATCTTCTCAATCGGCATCATCTTTATGTCTCAATCCTCTGCCAACACTCCCGCTGATATGTCTTCAAAGACTTTTACTGAGAAAGACTTTCACAGAGAAAGGTTATTATCCCGAGAATTTTTCGATATGTACGATTCTACAATCAAGAGGATTATTTTGTTTCAAGGATGGGAACATCTCTGTGTGGAAAAGCCTGATAGTCAAGATCCAGTTCTTTTTGATGAAGTTTGTCAGTTTTACAAAACCGTGTCTTTCGACAAAGATATGACTATTAACTTCGCTGTGTACGATAGAAAGTTATCCATGTCTGTGAAACAAGCGGCACACTTTCTGAATGTTTCTATAGAAGGGGATTCATTCTGTCCATCTCACAAACTACCAGAGGAAGTTGGTACGTTCAATAGAGAAAGTGCTGAAAAATCTTTGTTTGTTGTTAATGAGGGAAAGAGGAAAGTTTATCATCTTTCACCGGACAATCGGTTTGTCACTTTATGGATGAAAGGTTTTCTTGTCCCAAGGAAAGGGGATAGAGAAACTCTTAAAGTTTCTGATGTCTTTATGCTCGATTATCTTGTGAATATGAGGAAAGTGAATCTCATGGGGTATATTTTTGAAACCATCAAGAATGTCAAGAAAGGAGGGATTAAATCTCAGATAATAATGTATCCAGCTATCCTTACAAAATTCATTCTTGAGAGTATGAAGTTTTGTAACATTCCTTTGAAAGGAGAACCTATGGATTTGTGGCCGTCTTTCATTAATAAGAGTACGATGAAAAAGCTGAATGTTTGTTTTGATTCAAATTCAAAACTTTTTGTCAGAGATGTAGAAGCTGAATTGCCTGAAAATCAATCGGCACCTATGCCAGCCAAAGACAATCAATCCGCCGGTGTTACTCGAAAGTCTGATTCGCAGACTAGTTCAAAGCCGAAGAAGAAGCCGAGGTACAGTAAAGAAGTTTTTGCAAAGTGGAGAAAGGACAAGGAACAGAGAAAAGAGGGTGATCCAAAGTTTGGACTTGACCCTGCTGAGGCCTTTGCAGAAAGAATAAGGGTAGAAGAAACCCTTCAAGCTGAAAAGAAAAAGAAGACTCTTTTGAAAAGAAAGGCTCAGGACTTTGATATCTCTAAAGTCTTGAAAGCAGTTGAAGAGGCTAGTGCTCAACTAACTGTGGAAGTGCATCAAGAGCCCATCGTACAGAGTTTGCCTGAGAAAGAAAAAGGAAAACAAGTGATAGAAGAAGTGGAAGTAGAAGAAGGAGATTTTCTGTTAGAATTTCTTCAAAGTTCAAAGAAAAGTAGAGAGGAATCGCTTCAAAAGCTGAGCGAAGGTGTTCAACAAACTCCTCGTGCCGATCAGGAAAGAACTCCGGACAGGGTGTCATCTAGAGAAAAGCAAGATGTTCAATCTTCTCAATCTGATAAAGTAGTTGTCATTAGTGACAGAGTGGAAGATGAAAGAAAACAGAAAGAAAAAGCGAAAGGGAAACAGCCAGCTGTTGATTCAAGCAGATCGTATGAACTAGCATCGTACGATGAAGATACTGATTCAGAGCATACAATCTCTCTCAAGAAGAGTGATTACATTGTTCAAGTTTTGAGAAGGATGGAGAAAACCATTCCTTATTTCCCGAGGCTAGAAGGGAAGATTGATTTTATTACTGAAAATCAGAGAAAGAAGTTTGGCTCTGTGAAAGAATTGAGGAAGAAAGTTTTGTCTGTTGAAGCCGATTTGAAAGTTCTTTCAGAAAGCTCAGTTGCTCATAAGAAGGCATGTAATAAGATGACTAAGTGGTCGTACAAAACAGAGAGCTCAATCAATGATCATGAAATAGCTATTGAAGATATAAGGAGGTTATCAAATGAGCTAGCAATTGCTTTCAACAAGCTTGATAAAGAAACAATTGAAAGGCTGAACCTTTTATCTTCTCAAAGAGCCGATGTTCCTTTAGTGAAAGACTTGCAAGATAGGATGAATGCTTTCCAATCTGAATTCTCGAAGGTTTCATCTTTCAAAGATGAAATGGTTTTACTGAAGAATCAAAATTCTGAGTTGTCCAAGGATAACAAGACTCTGCAAAACAGAATTGATACTCTTGAAGAAGTAATCAGAGTACAGGAAGAGACCATCAGAAATCAAGATCAGATTTTTGCGGATCAACAGGAGCTTCTCAAAACTCAGGGTGAATCAATCTCTGAAGACAAGAAGGAGATCAAGAAGATGAAAGCTGTGCTTCATGAGCTCATAAAGAAAGAGAAGGAAAGAGAAAACAAATGATTGTTGTATTTGTTTCTTTTGGAACTTGTTTGTTTTGTAATAACTCTTATAATCCTTTCTCTTTTATCCATTGTCTTGTATTACTTCACTAACTCTTCCAGACTTTTCGAGATTACTCCTTTCTTTTTGTAAATCACAAAGGGGGAGAATATTTACAAAGCAAAGATTGTTTTACAAAGGGGGAGAATGCATTTCAATGCTCTCAAGGAAAATCTATGAATACAATCCTTAGGAAAATCAATACCTAAGGGGGGGTTAGTTGTATTCAATTTCTTATTCAGAAGAGTTTTCAATAACTCAGGGGGAGATAAGTATTTCTTGTTTCATTTACGTTGTGTGTTTGTGCTTTCCAAAAAGGGGGAGATTGTTAAGTCAAAAGTCTTCTTTTGGCTTTTACATCATGTTTTGGAAATCACAAATATATTCTATGTCATGATTTGGAAATCACAAATATATTCTATGGCATGTTTTGGAAATCTCAAATGTATTCTATCATATGTTTGTAAATAACAAATTGTCTTTTATCATGTTTATCGTATCGTACGATGTTGATCGTACCGACCAGAACGTATCGTACTGACTCTGTCAATCGTATCGTACTGACTCTGTCAAAACGTATCGTACTGACTCTGTCAAACGTATCGTACTGACTCTGTCAAATCGTATCGTACTGACTTTGCTATTCAGATGATCATTATTTGTTTTGGTACTTTGTCAAAAACTCTCTCTGCATATGAATCATACTCATGTTTTACATTTCTATATATCTCTTATCCTAACAAAACGATGTCGTTGAGTTAGTTATATACTAATCAAAACGATGTCGTGCTTTCTGTTTCAATATGACCGTTGGAGGCAATATGACCGTTGGAACCCGAGGCCTATAAATAGGAGGTCATTTGAAGCTGAGAGAACGCTGATGAACGAAGAGACTCTGTGAATTACGAAGATTCTAGAGAGAGACACTGTGACTTCTCTCATCAGCCTTGTGCGTCCGATCATCGTATCGAGGGCTTTCAAGTAATTGAAAGACAGAGGTGCCGATTACCTGCAAAATCGAGGGCTGCCAGGGATAGGCAGACAGACGAGCCGATCATCGTATCGAGGGCTGCCGGGGATAGGCAGACAGACGAGCCGATCATCGTATCGAGGGCTCACCAAGGTGTTGGTGAGACAGACCTTTTATCCTAGGTGAAAGGATAACCCTTCTCTTTGGGTTAAAAGAATTGTATTTCTTTTACATTTCCGCTGTTGTATTAGAAAGGGATTTGTTTTGTTTCCTTTCTTCTTTACATATTCAATTGTAATTGTTTCAATTACAATCATTCCTTTACATATTGTATTGATTGGTTCTATACGCTTTAAGGTAGAATCATTCATATTTGTATTACTCTGATTATTGTGTTCACCTTGAATACAATTGTTATGCTTTACAATAGTATTACAATACATCATACCTTTTACATTCAATACAATTGTGGGTGTTTGTATTTGTATTAGTTTAAGTTCATTTAAACTAATCTCTGTTACTAAAACTCAAGGTTTTTAAACCTACAATTCACCCCCCCTCTTGTATTATTCCATCTAATAGACTTTTATATCGACTATTCGATCCAACAATATCAACAGGCTTAGTACATTCTTTCCAAGCCATAAAAACCAGTTTCTTTTCACTAATGCATCTCATCTATGAAAATTCCTAATCATGGCATGCAGGCTTTTAACAAGGATATTCATCCATCTATAAATGTAGAACGCATGAACAAACTTGGAGGTGATGACTGAGTTGATCAGACAAACCCTTCTGGCCGGACATAAGCATTTTCCTTTCCATTTAGCAAGTTGTTGAGTGATTTTAGTTGATATTCCCTCAAGGTAATAGCTTTTGGCCTTCCCCTAGAAAAAAGGGACACCCATATATGTAAAGAGGAGTGAGCCTCTTTTCACCCCAAGTGACCTGGAAATGCGCAGTTGTCTAGAGGCTAAAACCCCTTTTGGGGAGCCATTGATAAGGATAGAAACTCTAGCACTAGTCAAGATAGTTTTAATTGTTTTGATGAAAATTTTAGAGAAACCATACTTGCCAAGGACGTTGATGATGAAACTCCACTTAATGGTGTCAAAGACCTTTGAGATATCCAGCTTTAATGAAAAACTCCCATGCTTCGTTTCCTTAGGATATTAATGCCTTTTGAGGTTGTAAATAGGTTGGTTTGAATACTCCTCCCAGGAACAAACCCGAGTTGATTTGGGGTGATAAGATCCTATAGAATCTTCCCCAATCTGATGACCATAATTTTTCATATAATTTTTGAAATGGTGTTCCCAATGGAAATATGATGGAAGACCCCTATGTCAATAGTATTGTCCTTATTTGGGATCAAAACAATAAAATTGGAATTAGCCCCATGAGGGATTGAACTGGAGAGATAAAATATCCTGATTGAATTGGTGACCTCCACATGAAAAATGTCCCAATAGAACATGAAAAACATGTTGTTAAATCCATATGATCTCGTTGCACTTTCCATGTTCAAAGAAAATAGTGCAGATTTGACTACCTCTATAAATGGGGAATCTGTTAAGGCCTTGTTCTGGTGATCATCAATGCAAGGAATGATGGAGTCATATATATGAATAGAATCAGCACCATCATCATTGTACAGTGCCTAAAATAATCCACAACAGCATTAGAGATATCATTCATAGATGTGAAAGTGGAGAGTCATTGATGCGAATGATATTTAGTTTTTTCTTGACCCTATTCTCCCTGTATAGGCAATGGTATTTAGTTTTTTCTTTGACACTCCTTAAGATCCATGAGATCATCCATCTTGGAATGAAGTTGTAGCTCCTCCCGTGAAGGCATGTGATGCTGCTGATTGGTAATCTGGAAAATGGAAAGATAAGATTCAGCGGTGTTAATGTCACCATTCAACCTAGAAAAAGATCTCCTGATCCACTATTTCAAAAAGCATTTGATTCTCTTAATCTTAGGGGCCATAATAAAATTTGGGTTGCCATGAAAGATGTTATTCAATCCATTGATAACCACTTACCTACATCTAGGAATAGTGAGCCAAGTGTTATTAAATTTGAAGGATATAGGGGTTGAACTTTTAATACGCTCACCTAAATCAACTTTAAGGGGATTGTGATCTGAGTTAAACTTGGGAAGAGTGAATGTAGAGATATCCATAAGGACACTCCCATAATTGATCTAAAAGAAACACCTGTCAGGATTACTATCTTGTCTTCCATTAATAGTTAACCTTCCCCATGTGAAGTATGATCTAGTAATAGGTACCTCAGTGAGATCACATTGGTCCAAGAAGGAAGAGAAATCCTTTACAGCAGTATGAGAGAAGTTAGGAACAATATTCTCATCTAGTCTCAGAACATTGTTGAAATCACCATTAACAACCCAGTTTTGGACGATAGTCTCATTTAATCGATCCAAATTCTTCCATAGGTGCCTTTTCCTAGCATACAAGAAGGATTCATACACAAAGGATATGGTTAGGTGGTAGCCTGAAGGAAGATTGAGAGGGAGACGGTTTGAGAGCTCTCCTCATAAGAAAGAACTTGGACATCATCGTGCTTCATTACCCATAAGGTTTCCAATGCACTGATATCCCTATTATGAGAAACAAGAGGGTATCCAAAGATGGCCCAGTTGAATCCCTTCCAATTTTCAAACTTTATCATGGGCTCAACTATGAGCATTGGCCTATTAGAGAGAAGAAATTACCAAAGGGTTGCATCTGTGGGAGAGCTCATAAGCCCTTGGCAAATTCAAAACATGATCCTCATTGAGAAGGGGGTATGTTGCCCCCCAAAAGAGGCATTTTCTCTTTTTATATGTTTGAAGGAGGGATTTATTCCCTTCCTTACCATTCTTTCCTTTCTTTTTAGGATTACCTATAGACTGACTTTTGGGTTCCGTGTCAATGTATTTCTCCATTAGGTTATGCCTGTCTTCAAGATGGTCCATGGGTTCAGGACCAATGGCATGCTCCTCACTATCTTCATGGGCTTGAGAGTCCTCAGTTATATCACTCAAAAAATCCCCATTTAGTTGGATGAATTTATTCAAGGTGAAAACGATTTCTTTGGATGAATTCCGATAAAGTTCACTCTTAGCAACCTTGTCTGAGATACCAATGTGAAATAATCTGCACTCAGATCCATCATAGGTGATCTCACAGGTGTGACCACTTGATCGAAAGAATAATATTTTTAGGGATTTAAAGGGGTTTTTGAATTTTTATTGATTTTTAGGGGTTTTATGGGTTTTAGGGTTTTTTACAGTCTTTAGGAGTTTTATGGTTATTAGGGGTTTTCCAGGGTTTTTATGCTTTTAGGGATTTTCAGGGACTTTTTTATTTTTAAGGTTTTTAGGGTTTTTAGGGATTTGGGGGAGAGGTTTAGGGGTTTTCAGAGTTTTTAGGGTTTTATGGTCCCCCATGGTTTTTAGGGTCCTTTTGGGTTTTTAGGTTTTTTTTTATTTTTTTAGGGTTTTATGGGTTTTTAGAGTTTTTAATGTTTTTAGGGATTTTAAAGGTTTTTAGGGTTTTTAGAGTTTTAGTGATTTTTAGGGTATTTAAGGTTTTTAGGGGTTTTTATGATTTTCTGAGGGTTTTCAAGGTTTTTTATATTTTCATGGATTTTAGGGATTTTTTAGGATTTTTATAGATTTAGCATTTTTAGGGGATTTCAAGGTTTTTTAGGGTCTTTAGGGGTTTTCAGTGTTTGGGGGTGTTTTTGGTTTTCAGGTTTTATTAGAGTTTTTATGGAATTTAAGGTTTTTTAGAGTTTTTTAATAATTTTAGGGTATAAGGGTTTTTAGAGTTTCTAGTGGTTTTTAAGGTTTGTATGGGTTTTTAAGGTTATTAAGTTTTTATGGGTTTTTATGCTTTTTAGGGGGTTTTCTAGGTTTTTGGTGTTTTTTTGTACATTTTCAAGGATTTTTACAGATTTTTCATGATTTTTATAGTTTTTAGGGTTTTTAGAGATTTTAAGGTTTTTAGGAGTTTCTAGGGGTTTTCAGAGTTTTTAGAGTTTTTAAGGGTTTTTTTGAGTCTTTTGAGTTTTTAGGTTTTTCTTATGTTTTTATGGGTTTAAAGGTTATTTTGGAGTTTTTTAACTTTTTTATGGGTTTTGAGGGTTTTTAGATTTTTAGTGGGGTTTTTTGGGTTTTATGATTTTTAGTGTTTTTTAAGGTTTTAGGGGGGTTTTCTAGGGTTTTATAGTTTTTTTAAATTTCTAGGGATTTTTAAGGATTTTTTTAGGATTTTTATCATTTTTAGGGTTTTCTGTGATTTTTAGGGTTTTAGGGGTTTTTAGTGTATTTTTTGGGTTTTTAGGGTTTTTTCTATTTTTTGGGTTTTAAAGGTTTTTTAGTATTTTTTAACGTTTCTAAGGGTTAAAAGGGTTTTTAGAGTTTTTAGTCGATTTTTAGGGTTTTTAAGGTTTTTAGAGTTTTTATGGTTTTTTAGGGTTTTCCAGGTTTTTAAGGTTTTCTACATTTTCAGGTATTTTTAAGGCTTTTTAGGATTTTTATGGGTTTGAGGGGTTTTATGGGTTTTTAGGGATTTTAAGGGTGTTCACTGTTTTTTAGGGTTTTAATTATTTTTTAAAATTTTTAAGAGTTTAAGGGTTTTTAGAGTTTTTGTGTTTTTTACAGTTTTTTACGTTTTTAGGGTATTTTGGATTTTTTTTGGTTTTTAGGTATTTTTTGGGATTTTTTATGTTTTTTATGGTTTTTGGGGTTTTTTAAGGTTTTAGGGATTTTGAGGATTTTTAGTGATTTTCAGTGTTTTTTAGCGGTTTCAGCATTTTCACGGTTTCTATGGCTTTTTGGGGTTTTAGGGTTTTTTTGGGTTTTTAGGGGTTTAAAGGGTTTTTAGAGTTTTTTAACATTTTTAGGGGTTTAAAGGGCCTTTAGATTTTTTAGTGTTTTAGGGTTTTTGTGGGTTTTCAGATTTTTATGGTTTTTAGGGGGTTTCAATGTTTTTTATGTTTTTAGTGAACTTTTTGGGATTTTTAGGATTTTTATGGTTAATAGGTGTTTTTAGAGATTTTGGGGGGTTTTAGGATTTTTGAGGGTTTTAAGGGTTTTCATGTCTTTTTTGTTTTTAGTGTTTTTTTGAGTTTTTAGGTGTTTAAAGGGTTTTTAGAGTTTTCTAACGTTTTTAGGTGTTTTAAGGGTTTTAGAGTTTTTAGTGGGTTTTTAGGGTTTTCATGGGTTTTTGGGTTTTTTATGGTTTTTAGTGATTTTTTTTAATTTTTAAGGGGTTTTAGGGGTTTTTCAAGGTTTTCCGGGTTTTTTACATTTTAAGGGATTTTTAGGGATTTTCATGGTTTTTAGAGTTTTTAGGGTTTTTAGGGTTTTTTATGGTTTTTCCGGGTGTTTAGGGTTTTTTAGGCATTCAAGGTTTTTAGGGTTTTTTTGGGTTTTTATGGGTTTTTTTAGTTTTTTAAGGTTTTAAGGGATCTTAGATTTTTTTTAATGTTTTTAGGGGTTTTAAGGGTTTTTATAATTTCTAGTGGTTTTTTGGGTTTTTTTTTGGTTTTTAGGGATTTTTCAAGGTTTTTAAGGGCTTTTTACGTTTTTAGGTATTTTTTGGGTATTTTTAGGTTTTTTATTATTTTTAGGGGTTTTTAGGACTTTTGGGATTTTATGGTTTTTCGAGGGTTTTTTGGGGATTTAGGGGTTTTCAGGATTTTTAGGGTATTTTAACGGTTTTAGGGTTTTTTTGTGTTTTTAGGTGTTTTAAGGCTTATCAGAGTCTTTTTTGGTTTTTAACATTTTTAGGGGTTTAAATGGTTTTTAGAGTTTTTAGTGTGTTTTAGGGTTTTTATGGATTTTTCGGAATTTTAAGGTTTTAGGAGTTTTATGGTTTTAGGGGTTTTCAGGGCTTTTAGGGTTTTTTATGTTTTTAGGGATTTTTTTGGATTTTTTTGGATTTTTATGGTTTTTAGAGTTTCTTGGGATTTTTAGGGTTTTTACTGTTTTTCAATATTTTCGAGTTTTTAGGGTTTTTAGGGTCTTTTGAGTTTTTAGGGTTTTTAGGGTCTTTTTGAGTTAGGGGTTTTCTTGAGTATTTATGATTTTAAAGGGGTTTTAGAGTTTTTTTAACATTTTTAGGGTTTTGAGTGTTTTTAGAGTTTTTAGTGATTTTTTTGGTTTTTATGGGTTTTTAGGGTTTTTTAGGTTTTTATGGGTTTTTAGGGTTTTTCAATATTTTCGAGTTTTTAGGGTTTTTAGGGTCTTTTGAGTTTTTAGAGTTTTTAGGGTCTTTTTGAGTTTTTAGGGATTTTCTTGAGTATTTATGATTTTAAAGGGGTTTTAGAGTTTTTTAACATTTTTAGGGTTTTGAGTGTTTTTAGAGTTTTTAGTGATTTTTTTGGTTTTTATGGGTTTTTAGGGTTTTTTAGGTTTTTATGGGTTTTTAGGGTTTTTTAAGGCTTTAGGGGTTTAATGTTTTCATAGGGTTTTCAGGGTTTTTTAAATTTTCAGGTATTTTAAGGGATTTTTTGGATTTTAATGATTTTTAGGGGGTTTTGGATGTTTGGGCAGAAATGGTGTGGGGTCAGACAAAGCTGATCCCATGATTTATTAAAGAACATAAAAGCAAAGTACAAAGCATTATAAAGGAGGCTTACATATCCTAGTGTGGGTCGTCCCCTTCATGTCTGAGTCAACTGAAGACAAACAGAAGCCTGGAGTCCTGAAAGACCATACCGAAGTTCCTTCATCAATCGATCTCATGGAAAGAGCATCTGCAACCCAGTTTGCCTCCCTATATGCATGTGAAATGCTCAAGGTAAGCGTCTTGGCAGCATCGAGACACTCGATCCAGTGCTGGAGAAGCCGCCATGGTACAAGTCGTGACTGCTTCCTGAAGGCCTCCACCGCCAATGATGAATCAGATTCAATCCAGAGCTTATTCCATCTGAAATGGGTTGCATATTGAATCGCTTTTATGATGGCCCAAAGTTCTGCCTCATACGCAGTACCGCTCCCAAGGAAGTGGTAAAAGCATCCTTTTACAAAGCCCCGAGAGGTACGAAATACCCCACCACATCCTGAAGGACCCGGCGCACCCATGGAAGCGCCATCAACGTTGACCTTGATATATCCTGCAATCAGAGGGATCCACCTGATAAATTTCAACATCTTCGGTCTTCTGCATCTCCCTAGAATTCCAATTCTGCGCAATACCAGTAAGTCATTCATATCATTATGCATCTCCCCATCCTGGATACCTACCACCGCATGGATAGCCATGTGAATGCTTACCACCCATTCATGGAAGGAACTTGTTTCATTACGATGTGCCACCACATTTTTAGTTTAATAAGGTTTTAGAGTTTTTTATGTTATTAGGGGCTTTAAGGGTTTTTATATTTTTTATTGGTTTTTAGGGGTTTTATAGGTTTGTAGGGGTTTTTAGGTTTTTAGGTGTTTTATGATTTTCAGGGGTTTTGTAGAGTTTTTAAGGTTTTTTTGTTTTCAGGGATTTTTAAGGATTTTTAATAATTTTTATGGTTTTTCGGGGTTTTTAGGGATTTAAAGGGTTTTTAGGGTTTCCTTAATGTTTTTAGGGTATTTTGGTTTTTTTGGGTTTTTAGGGTTTTTTAAAATTTTAGTGGTTTAAGGTTTTTTAAATTTTTAACCTTTTCAGTGGTTTTAACGATTTTTAGAGTTTTTAGAGGATTTTTTTGGGGTTTTATGGGTTTTTGGGGGGTTTAAATAATTTTAGGGGTTTATATGGTATATATGGGGTTTTCTAGGTTTTTAGGGGTTTTTACATTTTATGGTATTTTTAGAGATTTTTTCGGATTTTTATGGTTTTGGGGGGATTTTAGGGGTTTTAGGTACTTTGAGGGGTTTTAAGGTTTTTTAGGGTTTTTTAGGGGGTTTAGGGGTTTTAATGATTTTTATTATTTTTTGGGTATTTAACGTTTTTGTGTGTTTTGGGAGTTTTAATCTTTATTAGAGTTTTTAACATTTTTAGGGCTTTTAAGGTTTTTTAGAGGTTTTAGTATTTTTTGGGTTTTTATGGGATTTTAAGGTTTTTAGGTGTTTTATGGTTTTTAGGGGTATTTACAGTGTTTTTAGGGTTTTTACGGATTTTGAGTTTTTTAGGGTTTCTCATGGATTTTTAGAGTTTTTTAGGTTTTTAAGGTTTTTATGTTCTTTTGGGTTTTTTAGGTTTTTTTTCTTTTTCGGATTTTTAAGAGTTTTAGAATTTTGAAATTTTTATGGTTTTTATGGGGTTTTAGAGTTTTTAGTGGGGTTTCAGGGGATTTTTCAAGTTTTTTAGTGATTTTTAGTGATTTTTTAGGATTTTAGGGTTTTTTGAGTTTTTTGGGGGTTTTAGGGATTTTGAGGGGTTTTAGGGTCTTTTTGGCTTATTAGGCTTTTTTATTTTTTGAGGGTATTAAGGTTTTTTTAGTCTAACATTTTTTTGAGATTTAAATATTTTTAGAGTTTTTATTTGTTTTTATGGGTTTTATTGGAGTTTAGGGTTTTTTATTTTTTTAACGTTTTTATGGTTTTTAGGGTTCCTTACATTTTCTAATATTTTTAGGGATTTTTTAATACTTATGGTTTCTATGGGTTTTCAAGGTTTTTAGGGTCTTTTAGGGTTTCTCGGGGTTTTTTGAGTTTTTTAGTGTTTTCATGGTTTTACAAAGGGTTTTAACATATTTATGGTTTTTAAGGGTTTTTAGAGTTTTTTTTGGGTTCTTTAGGGTTTTTATGGTTTTTTGGGTTTTTATGGTTTTTTGGGTTTTTATTGTTTTTAGGGATTTTGAGGGTTTTTAGGGTTTTTAGGCATTTTTAGGGTGTTTATGGTTTTTGTTTTTGTTTTAATTTTTTGGGGTTTTATGGGTTTTTTGAGTTTTTAACGTTTTTAGGGGTCTTATGGGTTTTTAGATTTTTTAGTGGTTTTATAGTGTTTTTATGGGTTTGTAGGATTTTTAATGCCCATAAGGGTTTTAATGTTTTTCTCGAGGGATTTCAAGGTTCATAGGGGGTTTTACCTTTTTTGGGATTTTTAGGGATTTTTAGTTTTTTTTTGGTTTTTTGGGTTTTCTTGGTTTTTTGGGATTTTTAGGGGTTTTTGGGTTTTTGGGGTTTTTATGTTTTTTTGGGGTTTTAGGGTTTTATAGGAGTATATTAATGTTTTAAAGGTTTTAGAGTTTATTAATGTTTTTATGGGTTTTAAAGGTGCTAATAATTTTTAGTGATTTTTTATGGTTTTTATGGATTTTTAAGGGTTTTTTTGGTTTTTATTGTTTTCAGGGGGTTTTCAGGGGTTTTAGGGTTTTTTATGTTTTTATGGATTTTTAAGGATTTTGCTAGCAATTTTATGGTTTTTAGGGTCTTTTAGGATTTTTAGGGATTTTGAAGGTTTTTAGGGTTTTTTAGAGGTTTTAGGGTTTTTAAGGTTAAGGGTTTTTATGGTTTTCTGGGGGTTTTAATGTATTTTTGATTTTTTAGGGTTTATTTGTTTTTTTATTTTCTTAATGTTGTGGGGGTTTAAAGGTTTCTTTAGATTTTAGAGTTTTTAGTGGGTTTTTGGTTTTTTATGGGTTTTTGGGGTTTTAATGGTTTTTAGGGGTTTTGGCGGTATTCAAGGGTTTTTCATGATTCTTAGGGTTTTTTATGTTTTTAGGGATTTTAGATCTTTTTTAGGATTTTTATTGTTTTAGGGTTTTAGGGGTTTTAGAGATTTTAAGGGGTTTTGCGGCTTTTCATGATTTTTTAGGGTTTTTATGGTTTTTTAAAGTTTTTAACATTTTTAGGGGTTTTAAGTGTTTTTAGTGTTTTAGGGGTATTATGGGTTTTTAAGGTTTTTATGGTTTTCACATTTTTAGGGATTTTAGGATTTTTTAGGATTTATATGGTTTTATTGGGTTTTAGGCATTTTGATGGGTTTTAGGGTCTTTTAGGGTTTTAAATTGGTTTTTAGGGTTTTTTAAGGTTTTTGCATTTTTAGGGTTATTTTTGAGTTTTGTTAGGGTTTTTATGGTTTTTTATAGTTTTTTAATTTTTCTAAGTGTTTTAAGTGTTTTTAGAGTTTTTAATGGCTTTAAGGTTTTTTTGGGTTTTTAGGGTTTTTATGGTTTTAAGGATTTTTTATGGTTTTTTTCATGGTTTTAAGGGTTTTTATGTTTTTAAGGATTTTTAGGACATTTTCATATTTTTATGGCTTTTATGATTTTTTGGGTTTTCCGGATTTTAGGGGGGTTTTGGGCTTTTCTGGGTGTTTTTTTGGCTTTTTAGTGTTTTTAAGGGTTTTTAGTGTTTTTCTGGGTTTTAGGGTCCTTTGGATTTTAAATGTTTTTTTTAGTTCATTAGGGGTTTTGTGCTTTTTAGAGTTTTTGGTGCTTATGGGATTTTAGGGTTTTTATGTTTTTATAGGGTTTTATGGTTTTTTGGGGGTTTTCAAGGGTTTATGGTTTTTTATGTTTTCTGGGATTTTTAGGGATTTTTTTAAATTTTTATGGTTTTTAGGGTTCTTTTGGATTTTTTGGGATTTTGAGGGTTATTTAATATTTTTTAGGGTTTTAGGGTTTTTAGGTTTTTCTAGGGTCTTTTTTGGGTTTTAGGGTTTTTTAGTTTTTAGGTTTTTTAGGTTTTTAGAGTTTTTTAAACATTTTTAGGGTTTAAAGGGTTTTTAGTGTTTTTAGTGGCTTTATGATTTTTATGGGTTTTAGGGGTTTTAATGTTTTTATGGGATTTTATGGTTTTCATGGGTTTTAGGGTTTTTAGTTGTTTTTATATTTTCGAGGACTTTAGGGTTATTTTATGATTTTTATGGTTTTTAGGGTTTTGATGGATTTTGATGGATTTTTAGGGTTTTGAGGGGTTTTATGTTTTTTTTGTTTTTAAGGTTTTTAATGTTTTTAGCCTTTTTAGGGGGTTTAAGGGTTCTTAGTGTATTTAGTTATTTTTAGGGTTTTTTTAGTTTTAAGGTTTTTTAATGTTTTTAGTGTTTTTTATGGTTTTAAGGAGTTTTTCAGGGTTTTCAAGGTTTTTTACATTTTTAGGGATTTTTTTGGGATTTTATAGATTTTTAGGTTTTTATGGTTTTTAAGGATTTTGAGGGTTTTTTGGGTTTTTATAATTTTTTGGGGTTTTTAAGGTTTTTTAGAGTTTTTAAACATTTTTAGGGGTTTTGAGGAGTTGTTGAGTTTTTAGTGGGTTTTAGGGATTTTATAGGGTTTTTAATGTTTTTGGTGTCTTTTATGTTTTTAGGGGTTTTCAGGATTTTTAAGGTTTTTTATGTTTTCAAGAATTTTTAAGGATTTTTAAATATTTTTATGGGTCTTAGGATTTTTTGGTATTTAGAGATTTGAGTATTTTTCAAGGTTTTAAGGGTTTTAGTGTTTTTTAGAGTTTTTATAGTCTTTTTGGGTTTTTAGGGTTTTTTAGTTTTTTGAGTTTTTATGATTTTTAGCGTTTTTTATTGTTTTATGAGTTTCAAGGGTTTTTAGAATTTTTAGTGGTTTTTGGGGTTTTTATGGGGTTTTAAGGTTTTAATGGTTTTTAGGGGGTTTTATTCTTTTCAAAGGTTTTCTGGGTTTTTAGGATTTTTTACATTATTAGGGATTTTAAAAAAATTTGTGGTTTTACAGTTTTTTTTGGTTTTTAGAGATTTTGGTGGATCTTTTGATTTTTCTTGGGTTTTTAGTATTTTTTGGATTTTTCAGGTTTTTAGGGTTTTTTTTGTGTTTTTATGGTTTTTTAGCTTTCAAGGTTTTTATGGTTTTTTAGAGTTTTTTAAAGTTTTAGAGTTTTTAAGGGTTTTTAGTGTTTTTAATGGTTTTTAGGATTTTTAGGATTTTTATGGGTTTTAGGGGCTTTAAAGTTTTTCAGTGGTTTTTAAAGTTTTTTACATTTTCAGGAATTTTTAGGGATTTTTTAGTATTTTTATGGTTCTTAGGGTTTTTAGGGGTTTTAAGGTTTCTTAGAGTTTTTTAACATTTTTAGGGGTTTCAAGGGTTTTTATAGTTTTAGTATTTTTTTATGGGTTTTTATGTTTTTTAGGGATTTTTAAGGTTTTAGGGGGTTTTATTGTTTTAGGGTGTATTTATGGTATTTAGGGGTTTTTTACATTTTTAGGGATTTTTGAAGATTTTTTATGATTTCTATAGTTTTTTGGGTTTTTTGGGGTTTTTAGGGTTTTTAGGATTTTTAGGGATTTTTAGGGTTTTTAGTGTTCTTCAGGGATTTTAGTGTCTTTTTGGGTTTTTAGAGGTTTTTTCAAGATTTTTATGGTTTTTAGAGGTTTTTTCAAGTTTTTTATGGTTTTTAAGGGTTTTAGAGTTTTTTAACATTTATAGAGATTTTTAGGTTTTTAGAGTTTTTAGTGGTTTTTATGATTTTTATGGTTTTTATGGATTTTTACTGTATTTTAAGGTTTTTATGGGTTTTTATGGTTTTGAGGGGTTCCTCAAGTTTTTTAAGGTTTTTTAAATTTTCATAAATTTCTTTAGCTTTTAAGATTCTTATGGTTTTTAAGGGTTTTAGGGATTTTGAGGTTTTTTAGTGTTTTCATGTTTTTTTGTGTTTTTACAATTTTTTAGGGGTTTTATAGTTTTTTTTTGGTTTTTAGGGGTTTTTTGAGTTTTTAGGGATTTTAAGGTTTTTAGATTTTTTTAACGTTTTAACAGGTTTTATGGGTTTTTAGAGTTTTTAGTGGGTTTTTAGGGTTTTTGGGGTTTTGGGATTTTTATGGTTTCAAGGGTTTGTATTATATTTAGGGGTTTTTCGGAGTTTTTTTTGTTTTTTTTCATTTTTAATGTTTTATAGGTATTTTTTAGGATTTTTATGGTTTCTGGGGTTTTTAAGGTTTTTAGGAATTTTGATGGTTTTTAGGGGTTTTTAGGGTTTTTAGGGTTTTTAGGGTTTTAGGGATTTTATGTTTTTGTTGGGTTTTTTTGTGTTTTTACGGTTTTTTTGGTTTTTTAGAGTTTTTTTAATGTTTTTAGTTGTTTAAAGGGTTTTTAATATTTTTGTGTTTATCAGATTTTTATAGGTTTTTAGGGTTTTTATGGTTTTTATTGGTTTTCAGGGTTTTTTACCTTTTTAGGGATTTTTTTCTATTTTTATGGGTTTTAGGTGTTTTCAGGGTTTTTAGGGTCTTTTGGGGTTTTTTTAGTTTTTAGGGGTTTAAATTTTTTTAGATTTTTTAGTGGTTTTTAGTGTTTTGATGGATTTTAGTGTTTTTTAAGGTTTTTATTGATTTTTTAGGATTTATATGGTTTTTAGGGATTTTTAGGGTTTTTTTTGGGATTTTGAGGGGTTTTAGGGTGTTTAAAGGCTTTTAGGGTTTTTAGGGGTTTTCAGGGTTTTTAGGGTCTTTTTGCGTTATACGTTTTTTTTAGTTTTTAAGGTTTTTTATAGTTTTTAAAAGTTTTTAGGGGTTTTAAGGGTTTTTAGAGTTTTTAGTGGTTTTTAGGATTTTTATTTGTTTTTAGAATTTTGAAAGGTTTTTAGGGGTTTTATGGTTTTCAGGGGGTTTCAGTGTTTTTATAATTTTTTATGTTTTCAGAGATTTTTATGGATTTTTTAGGATTTTTATGGGTTTTGGTGGTTTTTATTATTTTTAGTGATTTTGACGGTTTTTAGGGGTTTTTAGGGTTTTGGGAATTTTTGGGTTTTTAGGGGTTTTTTTAGTTTTTTAGGGTTTTTAACGTTTTTTAGAGTTTTATTAACATTTTTAACATTTTTAGGGGTTTAAAGGGTTTTAATGGTTTTTAGATTATTTAGTTGGGTTTTATGGTTTTTTGGGATTTTAAGAATTTTTAGGGGTTTTTAGGGTTTTTAGGGATTTTTAGGTTTTTAAGGTCTGTTGTGTTTTTAGAGTTTTTTTAGATTTTTAGGTTTTAAGGTTTTTTAGAGTTTTTTAACATTTCATGGGGTTTTAAGGGGTTTAGATCTTTTAGTGGTATTTTATGGTTTTAATGGGTTTTAAGGGTTTTTTTTACAGATTTTTAGTATTTGTATGGGTTTTGGGGGTTTTTTTGATTTTTTAATTTTTTAGGGTTTTACGGTTTTTAAGGGATTTTTGGGTTTCTACGGGATTTTTTTTAGTTTTTTTGGATTTTTAGGATTTTTGTGTTTTTTAAATTTTATGGGTTTTTTAGTTTTTAGGGGTTTAAAGGTTTTTTAGATTTCTTTACGCATTTATTGGTTTTAATAGTTTTTAGTGTTTTAGTGTGTTTTGGGGGTTTTATGAGGTTTTAGAGGATTTTAAGGATTTTAGGGGTATTTTATAGTTTACACGTGTTTTTCTATATTTGTAGGGTTTTTTACATTTTAAGTGATTTTTTAAAAAATTTATGGTTTTTAGGTTTTTAAAGGATTTTGAGGGTTATTCCATATTTTTAAGGTTTTTTAGGGTTTTAGGGGTTGGGTTTGTGTTTTTTAGGGGTTTAATGGTTTTTTAAGGTTTTTAACATTTTTAGGGGTTTTAATGGTTTTTAGAGTTCTTAGTGGTTTTTAGGTTTTTTATGGGTTTTTAAGGTTTTTTTCTAGTTTTAGGGTTTTTTATGGTTTTCAAGGGTTTTTAGGGTTTTTTACATTTTCAGATAATTTTAGGGATCTTTTAACTTTTTATGGTTTCTAGGGTTTTTAGGGTTTTTAGGTTTTTTGAGGTCTTTTAGGGGTTTTGAGGGGGTTTAGGGATTTTCAGGGTTTTTAGGGGTTTTTTGAGTTTTTTAGGGTTTTTAGATTTTTATAGAGTTTTTAACGTTTTTAGGTGTTTTAATGGTTTTAGAGTTTTTATTGGTTTTTTAGAATTTTTAGGTTTTAAAAGGTTTTTTGTTTTCAGGGGATTTCAGGGCTTTTGGGGTTTTTTATGTTTTAAGGGAGTTTGAGGGCTTTCTTATATTTTTATGGGTTTTAGGGTTCTTTTGGGTTTTTAGGGATTTTGAGGGGTTTTAGGGGTTTTTAGGGGTTTTAGGATCTTTTGGGTTATTAAGGTTTTTTGAGTTTTTAGGGTTTATGGTTTTTTTTAGTCTTTAACATTTTTAGGGTTTTATGGGATTTTAAAGTTTTTAGTGGGTTTTGGGTTTTTTCAGGTGTTTAATGTTTTTTTTCTGGTTTTTAGGGGTTTTATATGGTTTTCATGGGGTTTTTAGGGTTTTTTACATTTTGATGGATTTTTAGGGATTTTTTTAGTTTTTTTATGGTTTTTAGGGGTTTTCAGGGTTTTGAGGGTTCTTTAGAGTTTTTTTTTTAAAATTTTCAGTGATTTTTTAGCTTTTGTTAGGATTTTTATGTTTTTTAGGGTTTTTGGGTTTTTTGGGGTTTTAGGGTTTTTTGAGTTTTTTAGTGTTTTTATGGTTTTTATAGTTTTTAATGTTTTTAGGGGTTTAAGGTTTTTTAGAGTTTTTAGTGGTTTTTAGGTTTTTTATGGAGTTAATGGTTTTTAATGTTTTAGGGGTTTTTATGATCTTCATGGGTTTTTATGGGTTTTAGGGTTTTTTGTGTTTTCAAGGATTTTTAGGATTTTTAGGATTTTTATGGTTTATTGGGTTTTCTAGGGTTTTTAAGGATTTTGAGGGTTTTATGGTTTTTAGGGTTTTTAGGTGTTTTAAGGTTTTTTAGAGTTTTTAAAGTTTTTATGTTTTTTAGGGTTGTTATGGGTTTTTTTGGGTTTTTACTGTTTTTAGGGGTTTATGGTTTTCAAGGTGGTTTAAGGGTTTTTAAGGTTTTTTCTACTTTCAAGGATTTTTAGGAATTCTTAAGGAATTTTATGGTTTTTAGGATTTTTTAGGGTTTTTAGGGATTTTGATAGTTTTAAGAGGTTTTCAGAAATTTTGAGGTTTTTTAGGGGTTTAGGGTTATTATGGTTTTCTTGGGGTTTTTTGAGTTTTTTTAGGGTTTTTAAGTTTTTTAGAGTTTTTTAGCGTTTTTATAGATCTTAAGGGTTTTTAGAGTTTTTAGTGGTTTTATAGGGTTGTTATGGGTTTTAGAGTCTTTTAGTGGTTTTAAGGTTTTCATGGATTTTTAGGGCTTTTTTAGGTTTTTTATGTTTTTAAGGGTTTTAAGATTTTTTGGGATTTTGAGGATTTTTTAGGATTTTTAGATTTTTTTAATGTTTTTAGCATTTTAAAGGGTTTTTTGAGTTTTTAGTAGGTTTATTGAGTTTTTATGGGTTTTTAGGGGTTTTATGGTTTTTAGGTTTTTTAGGTTTTTTTACGTTTTCAAGGGTTTTTAGGGCTTTTAATGATTTTTATGCTTTTACGGTTTTTAGGGTTTTTAAGGATTTTGACTGTTTTTATGTTTTTTCATGGTTTTTTGGGTTTTAAGGGTTGTTAAGGGTTTTAATGGTTTCTTAGGTTATTTGGTTTTTTTGAGCTTTTTAGGGATTTTAATGTTTTTCGAGTTTTTAGGGGTTTAAAGGATTTCTAGGGATTTTCAAGGATTTTTATGGTTTTTTGGTTTTTTTGGTTGTGATGCGGATCATGGTGCACACAAGCAGCAAGGAGTTGAGGGTGATCATGGCATTGATCGTGGAAGGATCATTAATGGAAAAGACCCATTGCATGGGATTGGTGGCCCAATGACAAGAGGAAGAATGAGGAGGATGAGAGAGGCTTTACATGGCCTCATTTTGAAATTACAAGAGGAGGCCCAACATGCATGCATGGGAGGAGAAAATGGGCCTTTAATCACACTTATTAAAGCCCAAAAGTGAACCTAAAAGGACCACCCATATGCTTCCATGAAATTCAATCCACTTGCATGAAGTAAATCTCCAATGTCAAAAGTGGTGGGCCCCTTGTCTCCAAATCCATGGTGGGAATCTTCAAAGTCATTGGGGTGGTTCCTAAAAGTCTTCTTTAGAGATATCTTGTCCCCTAAAGTCATGGACATGTGTAAACAAAGTCAAATTCGTGGGATAGGCTTTAGACTTTTGTGGGATAGGTAGTTTGACATGTATTCCTCTCATTTGGCTATAAATAGCCACCTATTGTACCCCCTTGAGGTCAATTTCGAATTTGAGAGTTTCTAGCATTATTATGCTTGTGTTTCTTGTGTTCTTAGGTGAATGCAAGTAAGGCTCATCAAAGGAGTGATCAACCTTTGTGGCGCTTTATAATTAGAGTTTCAAGGGGCAAGTCTCCTTGGGGTCCTAATTGATCATCCTCTTCCCCTTTTATTCCTATTGCATTTCTTTTAATTTTCATTCCCCTCTTCTTTCTTCGCTTGTGTTTCCGCATTTTTGCCAATGAATACCGCACTCATATACGGTATCATACCATTTGGTATCAAAGGAAGGCAACGGAAACCAGGTTCTTTCATTTCTATTTCTCCAATCTTTTTTTCCCCCTCTTCTTCCATTTTCTGCCATCACCCATTCTGGATGGAACTTTCTTCCATATTTTCTTCTGCTTTTTCTTTGAGTTTCTGGCCGTATAATATGTCATTTAAATAGTTCAGAATCTCATATTTCTTCTCGATTTGGAAACACTAAAATCCGACACCTATATTTGGAGATATAGCCGAATCAATTCGTGCTACAGTTTCACCCTTGTGAAATCTAACAATCTCCAAGGCGGATTTCCATTTGAGTTTGAAGTTCAAGTTATCACAACCATTTACATCATTGCAATCAGATTAGTACATTTTTCATTTGTTGTACTCTGAGCATGAAAAGCGCACTCTTTGCAATTCTTGTTTGTTGAGTAGAAAAAAAAAATCAAAAAAAAATCAAAAAAAAAATCAAAAAAAAAAACAATCAAAAAAAAAATACAAAAAAAAGGGAAGCTGCTCATTTGAAACATTGTGTTTGCTCATATGTCATAAATTTGATTGCAATTTTCTTATCCATCATCTTCTTTCCTTCATCCATATCCAACCTTCTTCTATAACCTTTTCTCCCATTTACCCCCCACTTTTCTTGGACCTCATTGATTCAAACCCTTTTAAAATTTCTGATTTTTAAAGATTGCCATGAGTTGATTGCATCTACTAGTTGTCTTCTTGATTCTATTTAAGAACACTTGTAGGAACCAAGTTGTTGTGATAGAAAGTGTGAGGAACCTTTTTGAGAGATAAAAAAAAGAGAAAGAGTGTGTGAGGAATTAAAAAAAATGGCATGTGAGGGAGAAAGAAGTGAGATCGACATTAAATTATTCATGAAAGCAGTCGCTGACCAGTTTACAAGATTGAATGCTAGGTTGGATGATATACAAAGTTCCTCATCTTCAAAGGCTCCAAGAAGGCAAGAAATTCATGAAGGTGATGATGAGTACTCTGATTTCGAAGAATCAATTCCTAGGCGAGGGCAACGTGCTGCTTGGAGAGACAGTGACTTGGGAAGCATCAAAGTGACACTTCCACCCTTTCAAGGGAAGAGTGACCCATAACTTTATTTGGAGTGGGAGCAGAAGGTTGACCATGTGTTTGGACTTCACAACTACTCGGAGGAGAAGAAGGTAAAATTGGCAGCCCTTGAGTTCAATGACTATGCAAGTATTTGGTGGGACCAATTACAAGTAAGTCGACGACGAAATGGAGAAAGGCCAATTCAAACATGGGAAGAAATGAAGATAGTAATGCGTAAAAGGTACATTTCTAGTCATTACTATCGAGACTTACATTTGAAGTTACAAAAACTTGTGCAAGGTTCCATGTGTGTGGAGGAATACTACAAGGAAATGGAGATATCAATGATTCGAGCCAATTTGGAGGAGGATCGCGAAGCTACCATGGCAAGGTTCATCAATGGATTGAATCCGACAATTAGAGATGTGGTGGAACTACAGACCTACATTGACATGGAGGAGTTGCTACATAAGGCAGTGAAGGTCGAAAAACAACTACATTCTCGGAGAATTCAAGTAAGTTCCCATAATTTTTGGAAGGATAACCGGAAAGATCCAAAATCAATTTCTAAGTGGAATGAAATGAAACCAAGGGATTCTAAATTTGTTCCAAAACAAAGAGAAGAGGCCAAAAATAAGTTCTTCCCCACTGATTCAAAAGGAAAAATGGACACAAATTTCCCTTCTAAATCTCGTGATATAAAGTGTTTTAAGTGTAAAGGACATGGTCATATTGCATCTCAATGCCCAAACAAAAGGGCCATGATTATTTTGGATAATGGAGACATCCTTAGTGAGCACTCTAGCGATGATGAGATTCCATCTTTGGAGGAGGGTTCCGATGTAGAAGTTGAAGAACCCGTACATGGAGATGCATTGGTGGCAAGAAGAGCTTTAAACATTCAACCCAAAGATGATCATGATGAGGAGCAACGGGAACATATTTTTCATACGAGATGCCACATCAAGTAGAAGGTATGTAGTATGATCATTGATAGTGGAAGTTGTACCAATGTGGCGAGTACATTGTTGGTGGAAAAGTTGAGTTTGCCTACTCTAAGGCATACTAGACCCTATAGATTGCAGTGGTTGAATGATAGTGGGGAAGTGAGGGTCACAAAACAAGCCATAGTTTCTTTTTCCATTGGAAAATATCATGATGAGGTGTTGTGTGATGTTGCTCCGATGCAAGCTGGACATTTGCTACTAGGGAGACCATGGCAATTTGATAGGAGGGTGATGTATGACGGCTATGCTAACCGCTTCTCTTTTCGTTTCAGCGGTCGAAAGATTGTTTTTACTCCTCTAAGTCCCATACATGCATATGAAGATCAAGTGAGGATAGAGAAAGAATACAAAAAGAAAAAAGAAATGAGTGAAAAAGAAAGTGGGAAAAATAAAATTTTGAGTGATAAAAAAGAGAGTGATGAGTTGATGAAAAAGGAAATGAGAGAAAAAAATGAAAAGAGTGGAAAAATTAAGAGTGAAAAAGGAGAGTCGAGTGACATAAAAAGAAATGAGGGAAATCAAAGAGATGAAAACAAGAGTGATGAGCGAAAGGTGAGTTTATTTTCTGGAAAAAGTGAGATGAAAGGTGCTTTATTGAGCGGGAAAGTGTTCTTACTCATTAGTAAGGATGCCTACCTTGCAACTAATGAACTTCACCATTCTTTGCCTTCTTGTGTTGTGTCTTTACTACAGGAATTTTGTGATTTGTTTCCGAAAGAAACACCCGATGGACTACCCCCTTTGAGAGGCATTGAGCATAGGATTGACTTCATACCCGGTGCCGCAATTCCAAATAGGCCAGCATATAGAGCTAATCCGGAAGATACTAGAGAGATCCAGTGTCAAGTTGAAGAGCTCATGAAGAAAGGATTAGTAAGGGAAAGCATGAGTCCATGCGCCGTTCCGGTGATCCTAGTACCCAAGAAAGATGGAACATGGCGGATGTGTGTGGATTGTCGCGCCATCAACAAAATAACAGTTAAGTACCGTTATCCCATCCCTCGACTTGATGACATGCTTGATGAATTACATGGGGCCTCTTTGTTTTCAAAAATTGATCTTAAAAGTGGATACCACCAAATTCGAATGAAAGAAGGAGATGAGTGGAAAACTGCTTTTAAAACTAAGTTTGGTTTGTATGAGTGGTTAGTTATGCCATTTGGTTTAACTAATGCACCAAGTACATTCATGAGCTTAATGAACCATATCCTTCGTTCATTCATTGGAAAATTTGTGGTGTTCTATTTTGATGATATCTTAGTGTATAGCAAATCTCTAGACAACCATGTTGAACACTTGCGTTTGGTGTGTGAGACCCTTAAACAAAACCAACATTATGCCAATCTTCAAAAATGTTCCTTTTGCATGGATTCTGTTGTGTTTCTTGGCTTTGTTGTAGGGGCGGAAGGGATTCGTGTGGATGATGAAAAGATCAAAGCAATTCAGGAGTGGCCCACACCGAAGAGTGCAACCGAGGTTAGAAGTTTTCATGGATTGGCAAGCTTTTATAGGAGGTTTGTAAAGGATTTTTCATCCATCGCTGCACCTCTTAATGAACTTGTAAAGAAACATGTGGTCTTTAAATGGGGTGAAAAACAAGAAAAAGCTTTTAACACACTCAAAGAAAAATTGGTCAATGCTCCCCTTTTAAGGCTACCCGATTTCACCAAAGTCTTTGAAATTGAGTGTGATGCATCGGGAGTTGGAATTGGTGCTGTTTTGACTCAAGAGTCACGTCCAATTGCTTACTTTAGTGAGAAATTGAACGGGGCAGCATTAAATTATTCAACTTACGATAAAGAACTTTATGCTTTGAAACGAACCCTGGAAACATGGCAACATTACTTATGGCCTAAAGAGTTCATTATTCATTCTGACCATGAAAGCCTTAAGTATTTGAAGTCCCAAGGTAAGTTGAATCGGCGGCATGCATCTTGGCTGGAATTCATTGAGACTTTCCCCTACGCGATCAAGCACAAAAAAGGTAAGGAAAATGTGGTTGCTGATGCTCTTTCACGAAGGTATTCACTTCTTACTTCTCTTCATTCTAGATTACTTGGACTTGAGTTACTAAAGGGAATGTATGAAAATGATGGAGATTTTTCTAAAATTTGGACATCTTGTGAAAAACATGGTTTTAATGACTATTACAAAAATTACGGGTTTCTTTTCAAAAGGGATAAATTGTGCATTCCAAATTGTTCAACTCGAGAATTGCTTGTAAAAGAAACTCATGGGGGTGGTTTGATGGGGCATTTTGGGGTTGATAAAACACTAGCTACTTTGCATGAACATTTTTATTGGCCAAGCATGAGAAAATTTGTTATTGCAATTTGTGCTAGGTGTGTCACTTGTAAGCATGCAAAGTCCAAGGTTCAACCAAATGGATTGTATTCCCCCTTGCCCGTTCCATCCCATCCTTGGACCGACATCTCTATGGATTTTGTGTTGGGATTGCCTCGATCCCAATCGGGAAGAGATAGCATTTTTGTTGTTGTGGATCGCTTTAGCAAAATGGCCCATTTCATTGCATGCTCAAAAACTAATGATGCTATACATATAGCAGATTTGTTTTTCAAAGAAATTGTGAGATTACATGGACTGCCCAAAACCATTGTAAGTGATAGGGATGTGAAATTCCTTAGCCACTTTTGGAGGACATTGTGGAATAAATTGGGAACTAAATTATTGTTCTCAACTGTTGCACATCCTCAAACTGATGGGCAAACTGAAGTGGTGAATAGGACTCTTTCTACCCTCTTGCGTGCAATAATTCAAAAAAATCTAAAAAATTGGGAAAAATGTTTGCCACACATAGAGTTTGCATATAACCGATTAGTTCATTCCACTACTAACTTCTCACCTTTTGAGATTGTATATGGATTTAATCCAATGACTCCATTAGATATTCTTTCATTGCCTACTAATGAGGTTTTTGATCTCGCAGGTGATGAGAAGGCCAAATTTGTTCAGGATTTACATGCCAAGGTGAAAGCCAACATTGAAAGAAGAAATGAACAATATGCAAAGCAAGCAAACAAGGGTAGGCATAAGGTTGTACTAGAACCTGGAGATTGGGTGTGGGTGCATTTGAGGAAGGAAAGGTTCCCGGAGCAAAGAAAATCAAAACTTCAGTCACGAGGAGATGGTCCATTTCAAGTTTTAGAAAGAATCAATGATAATGCCTACAAGATTGACTTGCCCAGCAGGTATGGAAACATGAGTGCTACCTTTAATATTTCTGATCTCTCTCCTTTTGAATATGCAGATTCGAGGACGAATCCTTTTGAAACCAAAATGGTATGATACCATATATGAGTGCGGTATTCGTTGGCAAAAATGCGGAAACACAAGCGAAGAAAGAAGAGGGGAATGAAAATTAAAAGAAATGCAATAGGAATAAAAGGGGAAGGGGATGATCAATTAGGACCCCAAAGAGACTTGCCCCTTGAAACTCTAATTATAAAGCGCCACAAAGGTTGATCACTCCTTTGATGAGCCTTACTTGCATTCACCTAAGAACACAAGAAACACAAGCATAATAATGCTAGAAACTCTCAAATTCGAAATTGACCTCAAGGGGGTACAATAGGTGGCTATTTATAGCCAAATGAGAGGAATACATGTCAAACTACCTATCCCACAAAAGTCTAAAGCCTATCCCACGAATTTGACTTTGTTTACACATGTCCATGACTTTAGGGGACAAAATATCTCTAAAGAAGACTTTTAGGAACCACCCCAAAGACTTTGAAGATTCCCACCATGGATTTGGAGACAAGGGCCCCACCACTTTTGACATTGGAGATTTCCTTCATGCAAGTGGATTGAATTTCGTGGAAGCATATGGGTGGTCCTTTTAGGTTCACTTTTGGGCTTTAATAAGTGTGATTAAAGGCCCATTTTCTCCTCCCATGCATGCATGTTGGGCCTCCTCTTGTAATTTCAAAATGAGGCCATGTAAAGCCTCTCTCATCCTCCTCATTCTTCCTCTTGTCATTAGGCCACCAATCCCATGCAATGGGTCTTTTCCATTAATGATCCTTCCACGATCAATGCCATGATCACCCTCAACTCCTTGCTGCTTGTGTGCACCATGATCCGCATCAGGTTGTTAGGGATTTTGAGGGGGTTTAGGTGTTTTTAGTGTTTTTAGGGTTTCACGGCTATTAGGGACTTTTGGGGTTCTTAGGAATTTTTGAGATTTTTTTCGGTTTTAAGGTTTTTTAGAGTTTTTTAACATTTTTAGGTTTTTTAATGGTTTTAAGGGTTTTAGTGGGTTATAGATATTTTATTGATTTTTAGGGGTTTTAACGTTTTAGGGGTTTTCTGGTTTTGAGGGTTTTTTTTTGTGTTTTTAGGTTTCTTTATGTTTTAAGGGATTTTTAGGGCTTTTTTATAATTTTTATGGTTTTTAAGGTTTTTAGGGTTTTTAGATTTTTTATTGGTTTTTAGATTTTTTAATGTTTTTAGGGGTCTTAAGGCTTTTTAGTGGGGTTTTATTTTTTATGGGTTTTTAGGGTTTTTGAAGGTTTTGGGGGTTTTTATGGTTTTTAGGGGTTTTAAGGGTATTAGGGGTTTTTAGGGGTTTTAGGATCTTTTGGGTTATTAAGGTTTTTTGAGTTTTTAGGGTTTATGGTTTTTTTTTAGTCTTTAACATTTTTAGGGTTTTATGGGATTTTAAAGTTTTTAGTGGGTTTTGGGTTTTTTCAGGTGTTTAATTTTTTTTTTCTGGTTTTTAGGGGTTTTATATGGTTTTCATGGGGTTTTTAGGGTTTTTACATTTTGATGGATTTTTAGGGATTTTTTTTAGTTTTTTTTATGGTTTTTAGGGGTTTTTAGGGTTTTTAGGGTTGTTTAGAGTTTTTTTAAAATTTTCAGTGATTTTTTAGCTTTTGTTAGGATTTTTATGTTTTTTAGGGTTTTTGGGTTTTTTGGGGTTTTAGGGTTTTTTGAGTTTTTTAGTTTTTTTATGGTTTTTATAGTTTTTAATGTTTTTAGGGGTTTAAGGGTTTTTTGAGTTTTAAGTGGTTTTTAGGGTTTTTATGGAGTTAATGGTTTTTAATGTTTTAGGGGTTTTTATGATCTTCATGGATTTTTATGGGTTTTAGGGTTTTTTGTGTTTTCAAGGATTTTTAGGATTTTAAGGATTTTTAGGATTTTTATGGTTTATTGGGTTTTCTAGGGTTTTTAAGGATTTTGAGGGTTTTATGGTTTTTTAGGGTTTTAGGGATTTCTAGGGATTTTAGGTGTTTTAAGATTTTTTAGATTTTTTAAAGTTTTTATGTTTTTTAGGGTTGTTATGGGTTTTTTTGGGTTTATACTGTTTTTAGGGGTTTATGGTTTTCAAGGGAGTTTAAGGGTTTTTAAGGTTTTTTCTACTTTCAAGGATTTTTAGGAATTCTTAAGGAATTTTATGGTTTTTAGGGTTTTTTAGTGTTTTTAGGGATTTTGATAGTTTTAATAGGTTTTCAGAAATTTTGAGGTTTTTTAGGGGTTTAGGGTTATCATGGTTTTCTTGGGGTTTTTTGAGTTTTTTTAGGGTTTTTGATTTTTTTAGAGTTTTTTAACGTGTTTATAGATCTTAAGGGTTTTTAGAGATTTTAGTGGTTTTATAGGGTTGTTATGGGTTTTAGAGTCTTTTAGTGGTTTTAAGGTTTTCATGGATTTTTAGGGCTTTTTTAGGTTTTTTATGTTTTTAGGGGTTTAAATATTTTTTGGGATTTTGAGGCTTTTTTAGGGTTTTTAGATTTTTTAATGTTTTTAGCATTTTAAAGGGTTTTTTGAGTTTTTAGTAGGTTTATTGAGTTTTTATGGGTTTTTAGGGGTTTTATGGTTTTTAGGTTTTTTAGGTTTTTTTACGTTTTCAAGGGTTTTAGGGCTTTTAATGATTTTTACGCTTTTACGGTTTTTAGGGTTTTTAAGGATTTTTACTGTTTTTATGTTTTTTCATGGTTTTTTAGGGTTTAAAGGGTTTTTAAGGGTTTTAATGGTTTTCTAGGTTATTTGGTTTTTTTGAGCTTTTTAGGGATTTTAATGTTTTTAGAGTTTTTAGGGGTTTAAAGGATTTTTAGGGATTTTCAAGGATTTTTATGGTTTTTTGGTTTTTTCGGTTGTTAGGGATTTTGAGGGGGTTTAGGTGTTTTTAGTGTTTTTAGGGTTTTTAGGGTTTCACGGCTATTAGGGACTTTTGGGGTTTTTAGGAATTTTTGAGATTTTTTGCGGTTTTAAGGTTTTTTAGAGTTTTTTAACATTTTTAGGTTTTTTAAGGGTTTTAGTGGGTTATAGATATTTTATTTGTTTTTTGGGGTTTTAAAGTTTTAGGGGTTTTCTGGTTTTGAGGGGGTTTTTTGTGTTTTTAGGGTTCTTTATGTTTTAAGGGATTTTTAGGGCTTTTTTATAATTTTTATGGTTTTTAAGGTTTTTAGGGTTTTTAGGGATTTTGTGTTTTTAGGGTTTTTAGAGTTTTTATGGGTTTTTAGATTTTTTAATGTTTTCAGGGGTCTTAAGGGTTTTTAGTGGGGTTTTATTTTTTATGGGTTTTTAGGGTTTTTGAAGGTTTTTGGGGTTTTTATGGTTTTTAGGGGGTTTTAAGGGTATTTAGTGTTTTTGACATTTTCAATGATTTTTTGGGATTTTGAGGATTTATATGGTTTTTAGGGTTTTTTGGGATTTTGAGGGGTTTTAAGGTCTTTTAGGGTTTTTTGGTTTTTTCGGGTTTTTTTGGGTTATTGGTGTTTTTTTTTCAGTTTTTAGGGATTTAAAGGGTTTTTAAAGTTTTTATCATATTTAGGGGTTTTAAGGGGTTTTTAGAGTTTTTAGTGGTTTTGGGGTTTTTATGGGTTTTTTGTTTTATTAAGGTTTTAACGGTGTTTTATGGTTTTTAGAGATTTTTAGGGGCAAGGGAGATGCGAGGGTTAGGCTATTCCCGACCCCCCCCCCCAAATTTATTAGAAATAAAAAGCAACAGATAGGGGACGGGAGGGGTCAAACCACCCACACCCAAAAAAACCCTAATAAACCCAAACCCAAAAAACCCAAAAGAAAAAGAGAAAAAAACCAAAAAACACACAAAAGAAACAAACAGAAAATGAAAGATCCCTAACATCACCTCCTAACCAATCAGAGCCTGCAATCAGCAACACCAGACCATAAGCATCAACTTCATCAACCCAGCTTCAGCACTATAAAGCAATAAACATCCACCTCTAGCAGCCCCAAGCCAGACACCATCATAGTGTTTTAAGGGGTTTTCTGGGTTTTTATGGTCATTTTGGTTTTTAGAATTTTTAAAATTTTTAGGGGTTTAAAGGTTTTTTAGATTTTTTAAAACATTTTTAGTTATTTTAGTGGTTTTGAGTTTTTAGTGTTTTTTTAGCGTTTTTATGTCTTTTTAGGGGTTTTAAATTATTTTGAGGTTTTTATATTTTTTAGGGGGTTTTCGGTTTTATGGTTTTTTATGTTTTTAGGGGTTTTTAGGTATTTTTTTAGGATATTTATGGTATTTATAGGTTTTTAGGGTTTTTAGGGATTTTGAGGGTCTTTAAGGGTTTGCTTGGTTTTTTAAGGTTTTTAGGGATTTTCATGGGTTTTAGGGTCTTTTAGGTTTTATATATTTTTTTGAGTTTTTTAAGGTTTTTAAGTTTTTTTAGAGTTTTTAAGGTTTTTAGGGGTTTGAAGGGTTTTTAAGTTTTTAGTGGTTTTTTAGTTTTTTTGGTTTTTAAGATTTTTTGGGGTTTTTATTGTTTTCAGGGGATTTTAGGGTTTTTTAAAATTTTAGGTGTTTTAGGGCCTTTTGGGGTTTTTTATAATTTTTAGGGGTTTTTAGGTATTTTGAAGGTTTTTAGGGGTTTCAGGGATTTTGAAGGTTTTTAGGGGTTTTAGGGTCTTTATGGGTTTTTAGGGGTTTTATTAGTATTTTTACTTTTTTATAGTTTTTTAACATCTTTTGTCATTTTAAGGGTTTTAATGTTTTTCATGGTTTTTAGGGTTTTGTGGCGTTTTAGAGGTTTTTAATGGTTTTAGGGGCTTTTATAGTTTTTAGGGTTTTTTAGGATTCTCAGGGATTATGAGTGTTTTTATGGTCTTTCAGGGCTTTTGAGGATTTTTAGGGGTTTTTTGGGTTTTTTAGCTTTTTATGAGTTTTTTATGCTTTTTAAGTTTTTAGTGTTTTTATCATTTTTAACGTTTTTAGGGGTTTTAAGGGTGTTTAGAGTTTTTAGCGATTTTTAGGATTTTTATGAGTTTTTAGTGTTTCTTAAGGTTTTTAGGGGTTTTAATGGTTTCTAAGGGTTTTTAGGGTCTTTAGGGTTTTAAAGTTTTCAGGGGGTTTTAGAGATTTTTTAGGATTTTTATGGTTTTTTGGAGTTTTTAGGGTTTTTTAAGTTATTTTTGGTTTTTCAGGGTTTTTATGCTTCTTTTGGTTTTTAGGGGTTTAAAGGGGTTTTAGAGTTTTTAGTGGCTTTTAGGGTTTTTATGAGTTCCTAGGATTTTTTAAGATTTTTAGTGGTTTTTATGGTTTTCATGGGGTTTTCCAGGTTTTTAGGTGTTTTTATGTTATCAAGGATTTTTATGGGATTTTTAGGTTTTTTAAGTTATTTAGGGTTTTTTTGGGTTTTTGGGGATTTCGAGCGTTTTTAGGGTATTTCATAGGTTTTGGGGGTTTTTAAGTTTTTTTTTTGGGTTTTTTTACTTTTTTAGGACTTTAAGGTTTTTTAGAAATTTTTAATGTTTTTGGTGTCTTAAGGGGTTTTAAAGTTTTTAGTGACTTTTAGGGGGTTTATGGGTTTTTAGGGCTTTTTATGGTTTTCGGGGTTTTTTATGGTTTTCAGGGGGTTTTCAGGGTTTTTAAAACTTTTTGGGATTTTTAGGGCATTTAGGTATTTTTATGGGTTTTCAGGTTTTTTAGGGTTTTTAGGGATTTTGAGGATTTTTAGTGTTTTTATTCGTTTTTAGGGGTTTTAGGTTTTCAGGTTTTTTAGGTAATTTTTGTGTTTTAGGGTTATTTTTGAGTTTTTAGGGTTTTAAAGTGTTTTTAGAGTTTTTAACATTTTTAGAGGGTTTAAGACTGTTTAGAATTTTTAATCATTTTTAGGGGTTTTATGGGCATTTATGTTTTTAAGGGTTTTAAGGTTTTTATGGTATTTAGAGGATTTTTCAGGGGTTTTAGGGAATTTTTCCTTTTTATGGACTTTTAGGGTTTTTTAGCATTTTATGGTTTTTAGAGATTTTGAGGGCTCTTAGGCACTTTGAGGGCTCTTAGGCTCTTTTAGGGTTTCTATGGTCCTTTTTGGGTTTTAGGGGTCATTTTGAGCATTTTAGGGTTTTTAAGGCTTTTTTAGAGTTTTCTAACGTATTTTGGGGTTTTAGGGGTTTAGAGTTTTTAGTGGGTTTTTGGATTTTTATGGGTTTTTAGTGTTTTTAAAGGTTTTTTGGGGTTTTTTTTGTTTTGAGGGGTTTTTAAGTGGTTTTAGGATTTTTTACATTTCTTCGGGATTTTTAGGGTATTTTAGTATTTTATGGGTTTTAGGACTTTTTAGGAATTTTGAGGGTTTTTAGGATTTTTTAGGGGTTTTTATTATTTTTATGGTTTTTTTGGTGTTTTAGAGTTTTTTTAGTTTTTTAGGGTTTTTAAGGTTTTTTATTGTTTTTAACATTTTTATGGGTTTTAAGGGGTTTCAGAGTTTTTAGTGTTTTTTATGGTTTTTATTGATTTTTAGGGTTTTTAAGATTTTTAAGCAGTTTATGGTTTTCAGTAATTTTTAAGGGTTTTTAAGGGTTTTTATGTTTTCATAGATTTTTAGGGTTTTTAGGGGTTTTTAGAGTTTTTTTATGGATTTTGAGGGTTTTAGGGTGTTTTAGGGTTTTCAAGATTTTTTTGGTTTTTTGGTTTTTTAGGGTTTTTTTTAGATTTATGGTTTAAAGGTTTTTTAGAGTTTTTAAAATTTTTTTGGGATTTAAAGGGTTTTATTTTTTTGGGGTTTTTAGGAATTTTATGGTCTTTTTGGATTTTTAAAGATTTTAAAGTTTTATAGGGTTTTTAAGGTCTTTTAGAATTTTTTACATTTTTAGGGTTTTTAGAGTTTCAATTGGGTTTTTAGTGTTCGAATGGGGTTTTAGGGGTTTAAAGGTTTTTAGGGATTTTTATGGTTTTCATTGGTTTTTAAGGTTTTTTATTTTTCTAGATATTTTTAGGGATTTTAGGGTTTTTATGGTTTTTAGGGATTTTGAGGGTTTTTAGGGGGTTTTAGGGTTTTCAGGCTTCTTTTGTTTTGCTGGGTTTTTAGGTTTTTTTGAGTTTTTAGGGCTTCAAAGGTTTTTAGAGTTTTTAATGTTTTTAGAAGTTTTCAGGGTTTTTTGAGTTTTTAGTGGTTTTTAGTTATTTTAGGGGGTTTGATGGTTTTTAAGGATTTTAAGGGTTTTTTATGGTTTTTAGGGGTTTTTCTGGGTTTTTATGGGTTTTTATGTTTTCATGGATTTTTAGATATTTTTTTTAATTTTATGGTTTTAGGGTTTTTAGGGTATTTAGGATTTTTCAGGTCTTTGGGTGTTTAGGGTTTTTAGAGTTTTTTGGGGGTTTTAAGGTTTTTTTAGAGTTTCTAAACTTTTTTTTCAGTTTTAAGGGTTTTAATGTTTTTAGTGGTTTTTTAGGGTTTGAATGTTTTTTAGGGTTTTTACGTTTTTATGGGGTTCTATGATCTTTAGGGGGTTTTGAATGTTTTTTGGGTTTTTTATGTTTTCCGGTATTTTTATGAATTTTTATGTTTTTTATGTTTTTTTAGGGTTTTTTGAGATTTTGAGGGTTTTTAGGGGGTTTTAGGTTTTTTATCGTCTTTAGGGTTTCAGTGTTTTTAGGGACTTTTTGGGGTTTTTGGTCTTTTATGTTTTTTAGGTGTTTTTTGGGATTTTGGATTTTTTATGGTTTTTAGGGGGTTTTTTGGTTTTTAGTGGTTTTTAGGGTTTTTTATGTTTTTAGGGATTATTATGGATTTTTTAGGATTTTTTGGTATTTTGAGGGTTTTTTGGGGTTTTAGGGTTTTAAGGGTTTTTAGGATTTTTTTGAGTTTTAGGGGCTTTTTGGGTTTTCAGGGTTTTTTGAGTTTTTATGTTTTTTATGGTTTTATATTGTTTTTTACGTTTTTAGGGGTTTAAAGTGTTTTTAGAATTTTTAGTTGTTTTTAGGTGTTTTTTTTTGTGTTGGGGTTTTAATGATTTTTAGGGGTTTTTATCTTTTCAGGGTTTTTGAGTTTCTTAAGTTTTCAAGGATTTTTAGGGATTTTTTAGTATTTTTATGGTTTTTAGGGGAATAAAGTTTTTTAGTGATTTTGAGGTGTTTTAGGGTTTTTAGGTTTTTTAGGGGTATTCAACCCTTTTAGGGTATTTTTGGGTTATTAGGGTTTTTTTTTGCTTTTTTAAGGATTTTTTAGAGTTTTTAACATTTTAAGGGTTTAAATGTTTTTTAGTTTTTTAGCAGTTTTTAAGGTTTCTATTGGATTTTAGGGTTTTTAAAGGTTTTTAGGGGGGTTTTAAAGTTTTCTTGGGTTTTTTTATGTTTTTCGATATGTTTAGGGATTTTTTTATGTTTTAATTGTTTTTAGGATTTTTTAGGGATTTAAGTGGTTTTTAGGGTTTTAGGGTTTTTAGGGTTTTTAAGTTTTTTTAGAGTTTTTTAACATTTTTAGGGGTTTTAAGGGTTTTTAGATTTTTTATTATATTTTAGGGTTTCTATGGGTATTTAGGGTTTTAAAGTTTTTTAGGGGTTTTTATGGATTTTAGGTGTTTTCAGGGTTTTTAGGGTTTTTTATGTTTTCAGGGATTTTTAGGGTCTTATAGGATTTTTATGGTATTAGGGTTTTTTTTTGTTTTTAAGGATTTTGTGGGGTTTTAGGGGTTTTTAGGGTTTTTAGGGTTTTTAGGGTGTTCAGGATTTTTATGGTCTTTTTGAATTTTAGTGTCTTGTGTTGAGTTTTTTAGGGTTTTTAAGAATTTTAAGAATTTTTCAACATTTTTCAACATTTTTTGGGGTTTTAATTGTTTTTTGAGGTTTTAGGTGTTTTTTTGGGTTTATTAATGTATTTAGGGTTTTTTTTTGTTTTCAGGGTTTTTTATGTTTTTTTGTATTTTTAGGATTTTTTATGATTTTTTTGGTTTTAGGGTTTTTAGGGTATTTAGATATTTTGATGGTTTTCAGGGTTTTTATGGTTTTTAGAGTGTTTTAGAGTTTTTAGGGGTTTAATGGGTTTTAGATTTCTAAGAGGTTTTTTATTTTTTTAAGCGGTTTAGGGTTTTAATGTTTTTTGGTTTTTTATGGTTTTTAGGATGGTTTGAGGTTTTAATTTTTTAGGGATTTTTAGGTCTTTTTTAGGATTTTTAGGGGTATAAGGGTTTTTTTTGGGTTTTCAAGATTTTGAGGGTTTTAATGGGTTTATAGTGTTCTAGTTTATTTAAGGTATTTATGGGTTTTGGGGTTTCTAGGGTTTCTTTGGAGTTTTTAGGGTTTTTATGGTTTTTAGAGTTTTTTAATGTTTTCGTGTTTTTAAGTATTTTAGAGTTTTTAGTATTTTTAGGGCTTTTATTGGGTTTTAAGGATTTTAGTGTTTTTATGGTTTTTTTGTTTTTCGTAAGGTTTGTAGGGTTTTTCATGATTTCTGGGATTTTTAGGTTTTTTTGGGATTTTTATGGTTTATTTTGATTTTGAGGCGTTTTAGGGGTTTTTAGGATTTTAGGGAGTTTTTAGGATATTTATGGTCTTTAGGGTTTTTTAGGGTTTTTAGGGATTTTAAGGGTTTTGGGGGTTTTTAGGGGTTTTAGGGTTTTTAGGTTTTTTAGGGGTTTTAGGGAATTTTTGGGTTTTTTGGGTTTTTTTAGTTTATTAGGGTTTTAAAGTTTTTTTAGAGTTTTTAACCTTTTTAGGGGGTTTAAGGTTTTTTTAGAGTTTTATTGGGTTTTAGTATTTTTTTGTTTTTAGGGGTTTTTTATGGTTTTTAGAGGTTTTATGGTTTTGAGGGGTTTTGAAGGGTTTTTATGTTTTTACGGATTTTAGGGATTTTTTAGGATTTTTATGGTTTTTAGGGTTTTTAAGGGTTTTTATGGATTTTAAGGGGTTTTAGGGAATAAGTGGTTTAGGACTAGGCTATCCTAGCCCCCCAAAATTCAATAAAACATAAAGAGACAACTACAAGGGCAAGAGTGTATCTCACCCTTCAAATCCTAATCAACAAACGGAGTACAAAAAGGTGGAGTGACGAAGGACCACATCAAACATCTTTCTTCAATCGTTCTTTTGGAGAGAGCGTCTGTAACTGAGTTAGCCTCCCTGTATGCATGTGAAACACTGAAGCTTAGGGTCTGAGAAATATTAAGGCACTCAATCCAATGTGGTAGAAGTCTCCAAGGGACATCCCTGGAAAATCCCTTTAGAGCAGAAACCACAAGCATCGAATCAGATTCAATCCAAAGCCTTGTTAACTTAAACTGACTCACGAATTTCACAGCCTTTATGATAGCCCAAAGCTCCACTTCATAAGCACATCCATCCCCAATAAAATGAAAGAAGAATCCCTTTACAAATCCTCTGGAGGTACGAAAAACACCACCACACCCCAAAGGTCAAAGAACTCCTAGGGTCACGCCATCCATGTTGACCTTTATCCATGATGGAAGTGGAGGGATCCATCTATTGAACTTTAGGATCATCGGTTTTCTGCTTCTGCCAGAAATCCAAAGTGAGCGCAATAATGTCAGGTCATTAACATCTTTCCACATCGAACCTGTTTGTAATCGTGATGCATTCTGGATCATCTTGTGGATGGTTGCCACCCCCCATGCAGCGAGAGGGGCTATCGATTGAAGGCAATAGCATTGAGAGCAGCCCAAACATAGTGAATAGTCACCACCGCACCAGCAAGCAACAGATTATGGACCTGTTCACTTCGGTTCATCTCCACCAGGCCACGCAAAAAAACGCAGATCGATCCTTGAAAACTGTAGGTCAGGCTGAAGCACTGTGACAGGTAACACCAAAGTTCCGCAGCAAAGGTGCAGTTTAGGAAGATGTGATCGCAGTGCTCCTTATCCTTCCTACATAAGAAACAAGCAGAGCCAAGTTGCCAGCCGGCCATCTTCAGCTGCTCATGAATTGGAATCTGATTCCGCCAGATATTGCAGATAAGCACAAAGTGTGAAGGTGGAATAAAAGGGGCCTTGAATTTAAGCATCCATGATGGGGATACCAAACCTTGCGAACACTTCAATCGATAAAAATCACGGGTATTGAATTTACCCACCATACTGGGCATCCATATGAGTGTATCAATGTCTGCGAAGGCATATCACTGGACTTGCATGGAAATATTATCCGGAAGCGGTACACCCGAGTCACCACATTGCTCGATGAGACTAGAAATGGTTAAGTTCCGCAGATCCTGGGGAGGCATCATCACCTCCAAGATGGGCTGCTCTAGCCATGGGGTAGATGAACAATTCAGGGCAGAGTGCCTTGACAAAATCCATTTTTATTTAGAAATAATATCCTTGTATGAGGATCGTAAAGCCGGCCAGACCGAGGAAGAAATATACCCAGCAAAACCATCGTATAACCTGCGTTTGAATCTCTCCTTGAGAAAATCCAGGCCATCACCATGAGGGTTGAGTAGACTCCAGGTGAATTTCTCAATCATGGCGTCATTGAAACTCGTAGGTCTTTAATACCAAGCCCACCCAGATCAATCGGCTTTGTGCAGTGTTTCCCGGCCACAATGACCAATTTATGTTCGCTAATAGAACTTGTCTTGACAAAATTCCTTATCCTTGAATTCAATCTTTTGAGGAGACTAGTCGGCCATCTATAGATAGTGAAAGCATGCACAAACATAGAGGTAATAACAAAGTTAACCAGGAAGACTCTGCCATCTTGAGAGAGGCACTTGCCTTTCCATTTAGACATTTTTTGAGTAATTTTAGAAGCAATGCACTCAAAGTAGCAGCTCTTTGCTTTCCCCAAAAAAAGAGTCACACCCAGGTAGATGAAGGGTAATGAGCCCCTCTTCACCCCAAGAACATTGGCAATGCGGAGATGCCTGGCAGGAGAGACCCCATTTCCAAAAACAATCAATGATTTCATCTAGCTAATAGTTTTCCCGACCACACTCTCATAGTGGAGAAAGATCAGCCTGCTGTAGATAGAGTTTGCTTATCAGCCTACCCGAATAGGAGGATGTCATCCACATAAAGAATGTGTGAAGGGACATAAAGGTCCCTACCTACTTTAATTGGTTAGTACAGCCCCGCTTGCACAAGATCAAGGATTCATCAACTCATGTAATCCTCCACCATTGCAAAGAGAAAGCCAGAGAGATGATTCCCTTGTTGAACTCCACAGGAGCATGGGAAGAACCTATGGGGGGAGCCATTAATCAGGACTGATACTGTGAAGAATTGAGGAAATAACATGATGAAGTTGCTATAAAATCCATATCTACCAAGGACCTTCAAGATGAAGCTCCATTTTATAGTATCAAAGGCCTTCAAAATATCAAGATTTAGCATAAAACTAGATTTCTCCGATTTCTTTCTCATTATATTAGTCCATTCCAAGGCAGTAAAGAGGCACGTTTGGATACATCATCCAGAAATAAATCCAAACTGATTTGGAGCAACAATGTTGCATAAAATCTTCCCCAACCTTATTACAAGAATCTTGCTAATTATCTTCCTCATTATGTTTTAAGGTTTTTTTAAATTTTTTAATGTTTTTATGGGTTTAAAAGGTTTTTATATTTTTCAATGGGTTTTAGGTTTTTTATGGGGTTTTTGGGTTTTTAAGGTTTTGGGGGTTTTTTTGGTGTTCAAGGAGTTTCAGGGTTTCAGGTTTTTTTATGTTTTTTGGGATTTTTATGCTTTTTTAGGATTTTTTAGATTTTTAGGGTTTTTTAGGGTTTTGATGGATTTTGAGGGTTTTCATGTTTTTCATGGTTTTTAGGGGTTTTCAAGTTTTTTAAGGTCTTTTTTAGTTTTTAGGGTTTTTTTGAGTTTTTTAGGGTTTTTGAGGGTTTAAGATTGTTTTTTTACATTTTTAATTTTTTTAGGGGTTTTAAGGGTTTTTAGTGTTTTTTTACTTTTTTAAGTTTTTTAGGGATTTTTTAGTCTTTTTAAGGGTTTTAATGTTTTCTAGGTGTTTTATGGCCTTTTTGGGTTTTTAGCATTTTTTTTAGTTTTCAGGGTTTTTAGTGTTTTTAATGTTTTTAGGGGTTCTAAGAGTTTTTAGAGTTTTTATGGTTTTTAGGGGTTATTCATTAATTTTAGGTTTTTTTCTATTTTCATGGACTTTTAGGGATTTTTATGGTTTTTATGGTTTTTAGAGTTTTTAGACATTTTTAGGGATTTTGAGTGTTTTTAGGGGTTTTCAGGGTATTTAAAGTCTTTGGTGGTTTTAGGGTTTTTTTTTAGTTTTTTAGGGTTTTAGGGTTTTTTATAAATTTTATTGTTTTTAGGGGTTTAAATAGTTTTTAGAGTTTTTATTGGATTTTTAGGGTTGTTATGGGTTTTTAGGGATTTAAAGGTTTTTATGGGGTTTTATGGGTTTTAGGGTTTTTTTTGGGGGTTTTAGGGTTTTTATGTTTACAGATATTTTTAGGGCTTTTTAGAATTTTTATGATTTTTTGTTTTTTCTAGGGTTTTTAGGGATTTTGAGGGGTTTTTAGGATTTTTGGGGGTTTAGGGTTTTTATAGTCTATTCTCGTTTTTAGGTTTTTTTGATTTTTTTAGTGTTTTTAAGGTTTTTTAGAGCCCTTTAACATTTTTAGAGGTTTTAAGGGTTTTTAGTGTTTTTATGGGTTTTTTAAGGTTTTATGGTTTTTAGGAGTTTTTAAGGATTTTAGTGGTTTTATGGTTTTCATGGGATTGTCAAGGTTTTTATGCTTTTTTACGTTTTCTGAGATTTTTATAGCGTTTTAGGGCTTTTTATGGTTTTTAGGGTTTTTGATGTTTTTAGGTATTTTGAAGGGTTTTAAGGTTTTTAAGGGTTTTTCAGGGTTTTTAGGGTCTTTTGGGGCTTTAAGGGGTTTTTTTGAGTTTTTTAGGGTTTTAAAGGTTTTTTAGAGTTTTAAGTGTTTTTAGAGTTTTTAGTTGTTTTTTAGGGTTTTGTGTGTTTTAAGGTTCTAGGGGGTTTTATTGTTTTTAGTGGGTTTTCATGGTTTTTAGGGTTTTTTATATTTTTCGGGATTTTTGGGGCTTTTTTGGGATTTTTATGGTTTTAGGGTTTTTAGGGTTTTTAGGGATTTTGAGTGTTTTAGGGGTTTTCAGTATTTTTTTTAGGGTTTTTAGGGTTTTTCAATATTTTTTATGATTTTTAGTGGTTTTGTGTTATTTTTGGGGTTTTATGGGTTTTTGAGTGTTTTAGGGGTTTTAAGGGTTTTTAGAGTTTTTTAAACATTTCAGGGGTTTAAAGAGTTTTTAGAGTAGTGGTTTTAGGGTTTTTATGGGGTTTTAGGATTTTTTAACGTTTTTAGGGGTTTTATGGTTTCCAGGGAGTTTTTAGGGTTTTTTATTTTTTAGGGATTTTTAGGATATTTATGGTTTTGATGGTATTTCAGAATTTTTAGGGTTTTTCAGGGTTTTAGGGTCTTTTTGGGTGTTTATGGGTTTTTTGAGTTTTTTAGTGTTTTTAAGACTTTTTAGAGTTTTTTAACATTTTTAGGGGTTTTAAGGTGTTTTAGAGTTTTTGTGGGTTTTTATTGGTTTCTTGATTTTTTAAGGTTTTTTGGTTTTCTATGGTTTTTAGGAGGGGTTTCAGGTTTTTAGGGTTTTTTATCTTTAAGGGATTTTTGAGGTCTTTTTAGTATTTTTATGGTTTGGGGTTTTTTTTAGAGTTTTTAGGGATTTTGAATGTTTTATGGGTTTTCAGGGGTTTGTAGGGTCTTTTAGAATTTTAGGGTTTTTTGTGGTTTTTTTGGTTTTTTAGAGTTTTTAACGTTTTTCGGGATTTAAAGGGTTTTTATAGTTTTTAGTGGTTTTTAGTGTTTGTATTTTTTTTCAGTGTTTCTTAATGTTTTTAGGGGTTTTATGGTTTTCAGGGGCTTTTCATGGTTTTTTATGTTTTTAAGGATTTTTAGGGCTTTTGTAGGATTTTATGGTTTTTAGGGGTTTTCAGGGTTTTTATCGTTGTTTTGAGTTTTTAGGGGGGTTTTGAATTTTTTTGGGGTTTTAAGGTTTTTTAGATTTTTTCTCTTTTTTATGAGTTTTAATGGTTTTTAGAGTTCTTATTGGTTTTTATGGATTTTATGGGTTTTTAGGGATTTTTAAAGTTTTTATGGTTTTAGGGGGTTTTCAGGGTCTTTAGGGATTTTTACTTTTTTTGGGATTTTAGTGATCTTTTTGTATTTTTATGGTTTTAGGATTTTTCAGGGTTTTTTAGTTCTTTTAGGGCTTTTTGGGTTTTTTGGTTTTTTTTCTGGGTTTTTAGTGTTTTTAAGGTTTTTAGAGTTTTGTTGTTTTGGGGGGGTTTGATGGTTTTTATAGTATTTAGTTTGTTTTTATAGTTTTTATGGTGTTTTAGTGTTTTTTAATGTTTTTAGATGTTTTAATGGCTTTCTGTTGTTTTTAGGGTTTTTAGGGTCTTTTACGTTTTCATGGATTTTTAGGGATTTTTTAGGATTTTTATGGTTTGAAGGGTTTGAAGGGATCTTGAGGGTTTTTAGGGTTTTTATGGTTTGTGGGGGGGGGGGGTTAGGTTTTTTATGGTTTGTGGATGGGGGGTTAGGTTTTTTATGGTTTTTTAGGCTTTTATGGTTTTTCATGTTTTTTCGGGTATTTGGGATTTTTTAGATTTTTTTGGGTTTTTTAGGGTTTTTATGGTTTTTAGACTTTTTAAACATTTTTTGGGGTTTAAAGGGTTTTTTGAGTTTTTAGTGTTTCTTAGGATTTTTATGTTTTTCTATTTTTAGGTTTTTAGGGGTTTTATGTTTTTTAGTGGATTTTTTGGTTTTTTATGGTTATTTAGGATTTCATGGATTTTTTGGGATTTTTTAGGTTTTTATGGTTTTTATGGGTTTCAGGGATTTTGAGAGTTTTTAGGGGTATTCGGGTTTTTATAAGTTTTTTGGGATTTATCAAGGTTTTTATGGTCTTTTAGGGTTTTAAGGGGTTTTTTATTTTTTGAGGGGTTTAAGTGTTTTTGAGTTTTTTAACATTTTAAAGGGTTTTAAGGGTTAGTGTTTTTAGTGGGTTTTTATGGGTTTTAGGGTTTTTATGGTTTTTAGGGGTTTTTATGGTTTTAAAGGGGTTTTCATGTTTTTTAGGGTTTTTAGGGGTATTAGGGTTTTTACTGTTTTTCATGGTTTTTAGGGTTTTTAGGATTTGGATTTTTATTGATTTTTTACGATTTTTATGATTTTTATGATTTTTTGGGGTTTTTGGGATGTTGAGGGTTTTTGGGGGGGGGGGGTTGGTTTTTTTAGAGTTTTTAAGGTGTTTTGGGTTTTTATGGTTTTTTTGAATTTTTGAGGGCTTTTAAGGTTTTTAGAGTTTTTCAGGTTTTTAGAGTTTTTTTACATTTTAGGGGTTTTAAGGGCTTTGAGAGTTTTTAGTGGGGTTTTATGGTATTTTGGGTTTTTTAAATTTTTTAGGGGTTTTATGGTCTTCTGGAGTTTTTCAGGGATTTTATGGGTTTTAACGTTTGCAGGGATTTTTATTGATTTTTTATAATTTTTATGGTTTTTAGGGTTTTTTGGGGTTTTAGGGATGTTGAGGGTTTTTTGGGGGGTTTCGGGGTTTTTAGAGTTTTTAAGGTGTTTTTGGGTTTTTATGGTTGTTTTTTGAGTTTTTGAGGGCTTTTAAGGTTTTAATATTTTTTTAAAGTTTTTGGGATTTTGATAGTTTTTAGAGTTTTAGTGGGTTATAAGGGTTTTTATGTGTTTTTGGGGTTTTTATGGTTTATAGGGGTTTTATGGTTTTCAATGTTTTTTCAGGGTTTTTATGGGTTTTTACATTTTTAGGGCTTTTGGGGGATTTTTTGATTTTTTATAGTTTTTTAGGTTTTTAGGTATTTTAAGGTTTTTAGTGGTTTTCAGGGTTTTTAGAGGTTTTCAGGGGTTTTAGGGTTTTTAGGGTCTTTTGGGTTTTTAAGGTTTTTTAGATTTTTTTTTACTTTTTTAACATGTTTAGGGGTTTTAGTGGTTTAAATTTTTTTAGTGGGTTTTTAGGATTTTTATGGTTTTATGGGTTTTTATGTTTATATGGATTTTTATGGATTTTTTAGGATTTTTATGGTTTTTAGGGTTTTTAGGGGTTTTTTGGGTCTTTTTGGGTTTTGAGTATTTTTGTTACATTTTTAGGGTTTTTTAATGTTTATAGAGTTTTTTAGCATTTTTAGGGGCTTTTATTGTTTTCAGTGGGATTTTAGGGTTTTTTTCTGGTTTTTTGAGGTTTTTATGGTTTTCAGGAGTTTTTAAGGTTTTTAGGGTTTTTAACATTTTTTGGGTTTTTTAGCTCTTTTTTAGGATTTTTATGGTTTTTATGGGTTTTAGAGTTTTTTTAGTATTTTAGGGGTTTGATTAATTTTAGAGTTTTTAAACGATTTTAGGGGTTTAAAGACTTTCTAGAGTTTTTAGTGGGATTTTAGGGTTTTTATGGGGTTTTAGGGTTTTATAAGGTTTTTAGGGATTTTTATGGTTTTCAGGGGGTTTAGGGTTTTTAGGGTTTTTTATGTTTTCGAGGATTTTTAGGTTTTTATCGTTTTAGGATTTTTAGGTATTTTTATGGTTTTTTGGGTTTTTCATGGTTTTTTACGGTTTTTAGGTTTTGAGGTGTTTTATGGTTTTTTGGGTTTATAGTTTTTTTTCATTTTTTAGGGTTTTAAATTATTTTAGAGTTTTTTAATGTTTTTAGGGGTTTTATGGTTTTTTTTACAGTTTTTAATGTTTTTTGGGTTTTTAGGGGTTTTATGGTTTTCAGAGATTTTTCAGTGTTTATTATGGTTTTTTATGTTTTCTAGGTTTTTTAGGGATTTGTTGGATTTTTATGGTATTTAGAGATTTTAGCACTACGGAAAAAAAGGCATTTAGCGGCGGTTTTTTTTCATTTCGCGGCGGTTTAAACCGCCGCCAAATCGAATGGCGGCGGTTTTGAAAAACCGCCGTGAAATCGTTCGTTGGGAAACTATTCACGGCGGTTTTCAAAACCATCGCAGAACGTTTCGCGGCGGTTTTTTAGCGGCGGTTTAAACCGTCACGACATGATTTAGCGGCGGTTTTTTTTTTTGTTATTTTTGTTATTTTTTTTTAATTTTTTTTAATTTTTAATTTTATAAATATATATATATATATATATATATATTTATTTATTTATTTATTTTTCGTATTTATTTATTTATTTATTTCGTATTTATTTTATTTATTTATTTTTTGTATTTATTTATTTATTTATTTCATATTTATTTTATTTATTTATTTTTCGTATTTATTTATTTATTTATTTTTGTTATTTTTGTTATTTTTTTGTTTTTTTTTAATTTTTTTATTTTTAATTTTATATATTTATTTATATATATATATATATATATATATATTTATTTATTTATTTATTTCGTATTTATTTTATTTATTTATTTTTCGTATTTATTTATTTATTTATTTCGTATTTATTTATTTATTTATTTTGTATTTATTTTATTTATTTATTTTTAGTATTTATTTATTTATTTATTTATTTTTCGTATTTATTTATTTATTTATTTATTTTATCTATTTATTTTATATATTTATTTATTTTATTTATTTTATTTATTTATTTATTTTATTTTTCGTATTTATTTATTTATTTATTTATTTATATATGTGCATGTGCATGTGCATGGGATGTGCATGCATGGATAAATCCCGGTCACGACCCGTCCTCGGGGCCCGTGTCGTGACTACCCCAAGCCCGCCTTCCATAGGCCAGGGGCTGGCGACTAGCACCAAGGCGTAAATCCTGGTAAAAGGGAAGGCATTGCCTTTGTAAAGTAACCACAAACACCACAGAGAAAGCAGGCAGAAGTAAACACTAAGTAAAAACTGGTACAACAGTAAGTGCGGAAAAGTAAGTGGGCCAGTATACAAACCCAAACTGAAAGTAAAGTACAATTGGAAAGGGAAAACATCAACTGAAAAGTAAAGCTGCAACGTCGAGCTGTCCACTGAAAATCCCACCTGAAGGGTGGGTACAGAAAGCCTCCACTGCTCCTCAGGTCCAGCCGACTGCTCCGAGTACGTCCCGCCCAGTGGTCCACCTCCAGGTACCGTCCTGCTCCGCAAGCCTCAACCACGATCAGCGCTGTCTGTCGTCTGCAACCAACACAACGTAGTGCGGACATAGCCCATGCAGGGGTGAGTATAAGCTACTCAGTAGGGACCCCGAGACCCCTGAAGGTCTCCCAGAATCCACAAAGGATAATCCACAAAGGAAAGATACAATCACGAAGTAACATCCGACACTGCTTAGGTATATGCCCATACATATACCTAAGTCACCAATTCTCGTTCGACTCCAACATCCGAGCCCAAGTACAACCCAGTCCACACAGGAAAGCAAAACGTAAATCCACACAGGATAGCACAACACAATCCACAAAGGAAAGCAAAACAGGATTCAGCTCACACAGGAACACATCATTTGTAAAGTAAGAGTGATGATCAGATGTAGTCACCGATTCATCTTACTGGGACCCACGTAGGATACAAGCACTGTAGTCATCACCGTCGAACCCACAGAGGATTCCCGTACGATAGTCTTCATCGTCGAACCCACATAGGATTCCAGTACGATAGTCTTCATCGTCGAACCCATATAGGATTCCAGTACGATAGTCTTCATCGTCGAACCCACATAGGATTCCAGTAGGATAGTCTTCATCGTCGAACCCACATAGGATTCAAGTACGATAGTCTTCATCGTCGAACCCACATAGGATTCCAGTACGATAGTCTTCATCGTCGAACCCACATAGGATTCCAGTACGGTAGTCTTCATCGTCGAACCCACATAGGATTCCGGTACGCTAGTCTTCATCGTCGAACCCACATAGGATTCCCGTACGATAGTCTTCATCGTCGAACCCACATAGGATTCCGGTACGACAATCTTCATCGTCGAACCCACATAGGATTCCCGTACGATAGTCTTCATCGTCGAACCCATATAGGATTCCAGTACGATAGTCGTCGTCGTCACAGTCGCAGTCGCAGCCAGCACTAGGGCTCCCGCACACAGCAAACTCGTTCGGGAGGGTCCGCTCCACGAGCCGAGAGGATGATACATCAACTGACACATATTCCAGAGTTGTTGTATCCAAAAGTTCCGTATCGTCAACAGGAACTCAACGTCGTAGACGGCGCGTCAATCGGACGTCTGGTCTGAGAGTTATTGGCTTTTTCGTCCCAGGGGCCCGGTTGGTTTTTAAGTCAAAACCAACCCGACCGTACTCCACCTGCGTCCAAACCTTGGGCGGAGTAAGCCAAAAGATCCGTCTCACTTAGAGGAATCCATCAAAGTTGACGGTACATCAATCGGACGTCCGGAGCTCAAGTTATAAGCGTTTCTGTTCCGAGGGCCCGGTTGGTTTCGTGTACGAACCAACCCGGCCGAACCAAAAGTATTCCGAAACCTCGAGTGTGATATACTGAAACGACCGTCTCGATCCAAGGATCTCATCGCCACTGACGGCGCATCGATCGGAGGCCCGTAGCTCAAGATACGGGCAAAAGTCCAAAATGGTCTGAAAACGGGGGGTCTGGGCCCGGACCGACCCGACCCAACCCCCCCTGGGTCAGCCCGAACCGGGTCTGGGTCCGACCCGACCGGCATGGCCCGGCGGGGCGCGGCCCGGCCCGGCGGTCCGGCAGGGCGGCTCGGCCGGCGCGCTGGCCAGGCGCTGCGCAAGGCAGCCCCCCCCCCCCCCCCCCCGCACGGGGGCCGCTCCGTGACACCCGAACGCGGCTTAAGCCGCGTCCCTCCTCCGTGGTCCCGCGCGGCCGCTGGATCGGCCAGCGCCGCCGCGGCTGAAGGGTCTTCCCGGTGGCGCGCCGGGCACCGCCGCATCCTGGCGGTCGGCCGCTGCCGGCCGCCGGCGCCGGCGGGGGCTTCCGCGGATCACCCGACGCGCTCCAGTGGTCCGATTTGCGCGCGGTTTTCGCCAATGCTCGTCTCGGGACTCGTTCTTCACTGAAAAGCCTTCAAAATTAACTTCCGGCCCCGTTTGTCATCGCCCGCCAATCCGTGCATAACAAACAAAAAGGGCGGTGGGTTCGGACTTGTTCGTTGGTCCGCACCAACCGCGTTAGCGGTTTTTAAAGTCTCACAACAATCATATTTAACAACCGGGGATATAAATCACAAAGATTTAAAAGGAACAACCCCTACCTCGTCGTTGTCGTCGGACGAGTTCTTCGCGGAATTGACCGTCGCAGAAGAAGAGGATCATCGAGTCGCGGAATGGGCGTCGCGTCGTCGCGGTACACGACGTCGCGTCGATGATCTCCGAGGGTTAAAGAAAACACACAGATTTAATTTCACGAATTAAATGAGTGTTGAGGATAAAATCCACAAAGGAAATTTAAAAGATCTGCAATCTCCTACCTCAAGCAGTTGATGATCGGAGATTATTAAGGGGAAGAACGTCGCGGAAGAAACGTCGCAGAAGGAGAATCGTCGGCATCGCGGAACACAGCGTCGCGTCATCGATCTCCGAGAGTTCGGCGTTCTTCGCGTTCTTCGCGTTCTTCGCAAAGGAGGATGAAGATACTGTTTCTCCAAATCCTCTCAACAAACCACACCCAAGAAGAAAGTGTGTTGCTCTTATTTTATTATTATGCCAACAGTTTGAAAACATGTTAAGAAACGAACCATTATTTTATTTTTCGTATTTATTTATTTATTTAGTTATTTTATTTTGTATGTATTTTGTATTTATTTTATTTCGTATTATTTTATTTACTTTATTTATCCATGCATGCACATCCCATGATCATGCCCATGCCCATGCCCAAGCCCATGCCCATGCCCATGCCCATGCCCATGCCCATGCCCATGCCCATGCCCATGCCCATGCCCATGCCCATGCCCATGCCCATGCCCATGCCCATGCATACCCATGCAATATAAAGAAATTTTGTGTTTGGTGAGATTTGAACCACTAACATCTTGCATATTTTCCAAAGACTTTATCACTCCAGCAAGCTCGCCATTTGGTTAATAAACAGAATTTAATATACTTATATATATTAATTGAAAAAACAAATAATACATAAATAATAGATATAAACTCAATAATAATAAATAATAAATAATAAATAAGGAATAAGGAATAATAAATAATAAATAATAAATAATAAATAAATATAAATAACAAATAATAATTAAATATAAATAAATAATAAATAATAAATAATAAATAATAAATAATCAATAATCAATAATCAATAATGAATAATCAACAATGAATAATCAATAATAAATAATAAATAATAAATAATAAATAATAAATAATAAATAATAAATAATAAATAATAAATAATAAATAATAAATGTAAATAATAAATAATAAATAATAAATAATAAATAATAAATAATCAATAATCAATAATCAATAATCAATAATCAATAATCAATAATCAATAATCAATAATCAATAATCAATAATCAATAATCAATAATCAATAATCAATAATGAATAATCAATAATGAATAATAAATAATAAATAATAAATAATAAATAATAAATAATAAATAATAAATAATAAATAATAAATAATAAATAATAAATAATAAATAATAAATAATAAATAATAAATAATAAATAATAAATACATAATATATATAAATAATAAATAATAAATAATAGATATAAATAATAAATAATAAATAATAAATAATGAATAATAAATAATAAATAATGAATAAAAAATAAAAAATAAAAAATAAAAAATAAAAAATAAAAAATAAAAAATAATAAATAAATAAATATAAATAATAAATAATAAATAATAAATAATAAATAAATATAAATAATAAATAATAAATAAATATAAATAATAAATAATAAATAATAAATAATAAATAAATATAAATATTAAATAATAAATAAATATAAATAATAAATAATAAATAATAAATAAATATAAATAATAAATAATAAATAAATATAAATAATAGATAATAAATAAATATAAATAATAAATAATAAATAAATATAAATAATAATTAATAAATTATATATAAATATAAATAATAATTAAATATAAATAATAAATAATAAATAATAAATAATAAATAAATATAAATAATAAATAATTAATAATTAATAATAAATAATAAATAAACATAAATAGTTAATAAATATAAATAATTAATGTAAATAAAAAATAAAAAATAAAAAATAACCAATAACCGATAATAAATAATAAATAATAAATAATAAATAATAAATAATAAATAATAAATAATAAATAATAAATACATAATAGATATAAATAATAAATAAAAAATAAAAAATAAAAAATAATAGATATAAATAATAAATAATAAATAATAAATAATAAATAATGAATAATCAATAATCAATAATGAATAATAAATAATAAATAATAAATAATAAATAATAAATAATAAATAATAAATAAATATATATAAATAAAAAATAATAAATAAAAAATAAAAAATAAATATAAATAAAAAATAAAAAATAAAAAATAAAAAATAAAAAATAAATATAAATAATAAATAATAAATAAATATAAATATAAATTAATAAATAATAAATAAATATAAATAATAAATAATAAATAATAAATAATAAATAATAAATAATAAATAATAAATAATAAATAAATATAAATAATAAATAAGAAATAATAAATAAATAATAAATAATAAATAATAAATAAATATAAATAATAAATAATAAATAAATATAAATAATAAATAATAAATAATAAATAATAAATATATATAAATAATAAATATATATAGATAATTAATAATAAATAATAAATAATAAATAATCAATAATGAATAATAAATAATAAATAATAAATAATAAATAATAAATAATAAATAAATAAATATAAATAATAAATAATAAACAATAAATACTAAATAATAAATAAATATAAATAATAAATAAATATAAATAATAAATAATAAATAATAACTGATAAATAATAACTAATAAATAAATATAAATAATAAATAATAAATAATAAATAAACATAAATAATTAATAAATATAAATAATAAATAATATATAATAAATAATAAAGGAAACACATGAAAAAGTATGAAAAGATGTGATAAGGGATGAAAAATCATGAAAACGCATGAAAAAGGATGGAGAAACATATGAAGAATGAGGTATTAGAAAGAATGAGAACGCATGAAAACTCATGACAACTTTGGAAAACTCCTTAATAATTCAACATAATCATCATAATAACCCATAAAAAACCATTGATAAAGATAACAAGTCATGGAAACCCAAATAAACAATAATAAATGGAGCAACCGTTAAAACCCGTCAAAACGGTCATAAAGAGACAAAAACATTGGACTCACATTAACGCAGATAATTTATGATCCGAGAGTCCGTTTTAGATCCACGACCTGTCAAATCAAAGATCCTGAAACGATCTTCGACCTGAAAGGTGAAAGAGTCCGAATGGACAGGCGGATCGGAAGTTATGACCATTTAAAAAAAACTGACGGGGAACGGGTGATAGAAACGAGGCATTGAAAAACATAACAAACCCGATACCCACTAAAAAGGTCATAACATATGATCTAGGAGTGCATGTGGACGCCGCGACCAGTCAAACTGAAGCTCATGGAACGAGCTATGATCTGGCAGGTGGAGGAGGCCGAACTGACACGCGGATCGAAAGTTAGGTCCGTTTGAAGACAAGTTCGACGAGACACCGGTGATGGAAATAGGGTTTTGGAGGCCTTCGGAGGGGTTTTTGGGGTCAAAAAACACAACAAAAGTTCGCTTGTGTTGAACTGGTGCGTAGCTCTCTTCGCTGGCTTCGATTTGATATGTGGTAGAGCCCAAACGGACACCCGGAGCGAAAGTTATGGCCGTGTCAAGTTGGAGAACTTTTTTCAGCTTTCTTATAACTCTAATATCTTCCTCACCTTAGACCGTCTCACGGTTTTGATTATATGTGCCTCTAGATCTCTTCATGAGCTTCGATTTGACTGGTCGTTGCGCTTCAACGGACACCCGGATCAAAAGTTATGGTCATTTTAGTGATTTCGGGATTTTTCGTGTTTTTTTATTTTTTCATTTCCTTTCGTGGCGGTTTTACCGAAACTGCCGCTATTTCACGGTGGTTTTTTAAAAAACCGGCGCTAATCCTCGAATAAAATTAAAAAAATAAAATAAAAATAAAATAAAAATAAAATTTTTTTTGGCATTTCGCGGCGGTTTTAAAAACCGCCACGAAAAAACCGGCGCTAAACGGCGGTTTTCTTGTAGTGTAGGGTATTTAGGGATTTTGAGGGGTTTTAGGGGTTGTTAGGATTTTTTTTATAGTTTTTAGGGTTTTTAGGATCTTTTTGGGTTTTTAGGGCTTTTTTGTGTTTTTTAGGGTTTTTATGGTTTTCTAGAGTTTTTAACGTTCTTAGGGGGTTTAAGGGTTTTTAGGGTTTTTAGTGGTTTTTAGGGTTTTTTGTGTTTTAGGGTTTTTTGTGTTTTAGGGTTTTCTAATGTTTTTAGGGATTATATGTATTTCAAGGTTTTTTCAAATCTTTTAAGGTTTTTTACATATTCAGGGGTTTTTAGGAATTTTTTATGATTTTTATGGGTTTTAAGGGGTTTTAGGGTTTTTAAGTATTTTGAGGGTTTTTTTGGTTCTTTATGGTTTTTTAGGATTTTTCGGGATTTAAGGTATTTAGGGGGGTTTTTAAGTTTTAGTGGTAGATTTTTTAACATTTTTAGGGTTTTAAGAGTTTTTAGAGATTTTAGTGGTTTTTTAGGGTTTCTAAGTGTTTTTAAGGGTTTTTAGGTTTTTAGAGGTTTTATGGTTTCTAAGGGGTTTTAAGGGTTTTTATGTTTTATATTTTCATGGATTTTTAGGGCTATTTTAGGATATTTATGGTTTTTTGGGTTTTTTAGGGTTTTTAGGGTATTTAGGGTTTTAAGGGTCTTTTGGGTTTTAAGATTTTTTTTTGAGTTTTTTTGGGGTTTAAAGGTTTTTTAGAGTTTAACGTTTTTAGGGGTTTTAGGGGTTTTTATATTTTTTTAGTGGGTTATTATGGCTTTTATGGGGTTTTAGAGTTTTCAAGATTTTTAGGGGGTTTTATTGTTTTCAGGGGGTTTCAAGGTCTTTAGGTTTTTTTACATTTTTATGGATTTTAGGGCTTTTTAAGGATTTTTATGGGATTAGGGTTTTTAGGGATTTTGAGGGGTTTTAGGGTTCTTTAGGGTTTACTAGGGTTTTTAGGGTCTTTTTGGGTTTTAGGTGTTTTTTTGAGTTTTTTAGGGTTTTAAAAGTTTTTTCCAGTTTTTTAACATTTTTAAGGGGTTTAAGAGTTTTTACAGTTTTTAGTGGCTTTTACGGTTTTTATGGGGTTTTAGGGTTTTTAAGGTTTTTAGGGGTTTTTATGTTTTTCAGGAGACATTTAAGGTTTTTAGGGGGTTTTACATTTTCATGGATTTTTAGGGTTTTTTTAGGATTTTTTATGGGTTTTATTGTTTTTAGGGTTTTTAGGGATTTTGAGGGTTTTTAGGGTTTTTCAAGATTTTTTGTGTTTTTAGGTTTTTGGGTTTTTAAGGGGTTTTAGGTTCTTTTTGTGTTTTTATGAGTTTTTTGAGTTCTTTATAGTTTTCAAGGTTTTTTATAGTTTTTTAATGTGTTTAGGGGATTTAGGGATTTTACAGTTTTTAGTGGGATTTTAGGGGTTTTAGGGATTTTTAGGGGTTTCTATGGTTTTTAGGGGTTTTTATGGTTTTTATAGGTTTTTAGGGTTTTGGGGGTTTTTTACATTTTTAGGGATTTTTAAGGAATTTTACAGTTTTTAGGGTTTTTATGGTTTTTAGTGATTTTGTTGGTTTTGAGGGTTTTTTAAGGGTTTTGAGGGTTTTACGGTCTTTTCAGGGTTTTATGGTCTTTTTGGGGTTTTTTTTGATTTTTTAGGTTTCTTACTGTTTTTAGAGTTTTTTAACATTTTTAGCAGGTTTAAGGGTTTTCAGATTTTTATTTTTTATGGGGTTTTATGGTTTTTTGAGGTTTTTATGGGTTTTTTATGGTTTTCAAGGGTTTTTTGGGTTTTTACGTTTTTAGGGATTTTTAGGTTTTTTAGGATTTTTATAGTTTTTAGGGTTTTATAGTCTTTTTGGGGTTTTAAGGTTTTTTTGAGTTTGTACTCTTTTAAAGATTGTTTAGAGTGGTTTAACGTTTTAGGGGTTTAAAAGGGTTTTAGAGTTTTCAGTGTTTTTTTTAGGTTTTTGTGGGCTTTTAGGGGTTTTTATGGTTTTCAAGGGTTTTTTAAGGTTTTTAGGGTTTTTTACGTTTTCAGGGATTTTTAGGGATTTTTTAGGATTTTAATGAATTTTCAATATTTTTAGGGTTTTAGGGTTTTAGGGTTTTAGGGTTTTTCAGGGTTTTTTTTTATCTTTTTGGATTTTTCGGATTTTTGAGATTTTTATGATTTTTAAGGTTTTTTAGAGTTTTTTAATCATTTTAGGGGTTTTAAGGGGTTTTAGAGTATTTTTTTGTTTTTAGTGTTTTTATGGGTTTTTAGGGTTATTAAGTATTTTTATGGTTTTCAGGGGGGGTTTAGGGTTTTTTGTTTTTTTTATGTTTTCATATATTTTTTGGGATTATTTAGAATTTTTATGGTTTTTAGAGTTTTTTAGGGCTTTTAGGGATTTTGAGGGTTTTTATTGGTTTTTAGGGTTTTAGGATTTTTCATGTTTTTAGGGGTTTTTTGGGGTTTTAGGATTTTTTAAGTTTTTACTGGTTTTTAAGTTTTTTTAGTGTTTTTATCAATTTTTGGGTTTTTAAGGGTTTTTGGAGTTTTTACAGGTTTTATGATTTTTATGGTCTTTAAGGTTTTTACGGGTTTTATGGTTTTCAGGAATTTTTCAGGGTTTTTAGGGTTTTTATTTTTTGAGGGATTTTTATTGAATTTTAGGATTTGTATGGTTTTAGGGCAAGGAAGGCTCGGGTCCAGGCTATTCCTGGGACCCCCCAAATTTTATTAAAAGAAAAGACACAGACACTGCAGACAAGGGAGGGGAGGGATCCATCGATCCACACCCAAAACCCCTTACGACCTTAGCTCGAAGGCCACAGAAAGAGAGGAAGAAAAGCAAAAAGCAAAAACAACAAGTCAAGAGACCAGAAGGGAGAGCACACAAGGGGAGGATCATTCAACATCCTCCAGCTCCGCACCTTGAATCCCCATGTCCACACCAAAGCCGTCTTCCACATCATCAAAACTGAAATCTGACTCAGCACCCATGTCTGTTGAGTCCCATCCAAATTCAAAATCCTCTTGCATGCCAAGCCTGGATATCAGCTTCCTCCTAGCCTTTTCTTGCTCTGTAGACATTGAAAGCCGCTCTCGCTTATTCACCTTTAGATTGAGTTTAACAGCTCGTGAAGAAAAATCCTTAGGATGGCGGATTTGGATATCAGCTTCCTCCTAGCCTTTTCTTCCTCCTAGCCTTTTCTTGTATGGTTTTAGGGTTTTAAAGGGTTTTTAGGTATTTTTAGGGGTTTTAAGGGTTTCAATGTTTTTTGGGTTTTAGGGGTTTTAGTGTCTTTAGGGCCTTTTTGTTTTTATGGTATTTTTGAGTTTTTTCGGGTTTTTATAGTTTTTTAATGTTTTTTGGGGTTTTAATGGTTTTTTGAGTTTTTAGTGGGTTTTTAGGGGTTTTATGGGTCTTTGGTATTTTTGAAGGTTTTTAGGGTTTTATAGTTTTCAGGGGGTGTTCAAAGTTTTTAGGGTTTTTTATGTTTTCAGGTATTTTTAGGGGATTTTTAATTTTTTATGGTTTTTTAGGGTTTTAGATATTTTGCGTGTTTTTAAATATTTTTTTGTGTCTTTTGGGTTTTTTGGGTTTTTTGGGGTTTGAGGGTTTTAAAGGTATTTTTGGGTTTTAGGGTTTTTTTGGATTTTTAGGGTTTAAAAGGTTTTTTTATAAATTTTAAATGTTTTTAGGGGTTGAAAGGGTTTTTAGAGTTTTTAGGGGTTATTCATGTTTTTATGGGTTTTGGGGTTTTATGGTTTTTAGGGGCAAGGAAGATTCGAGGGTCAGGCTATTCCCGCCCCGCCCACCCCCCCCCCCCCACCCAAATTTATTAAAGAAAAGACACAGCAGACAGGGAGGGGAGGGATCAAACGACCCACACCCAAAAACCCTTTACAACCCCAACCCAAAGACCCAAAAAAAAGAAAGAACAAAAGAACAACAATGAAGGAAAAGAAAACAGGTCATTCAACGTCACCACCAAAATCCGAAACAGAAGCCACAACGTAAGGGTCACCATCCGCACCATATCCAGAGGCTGCATCATCAAAGCCGGAGTCAGAGTCATCCCATCCTGACTCATAATCCTCATTGAGCTTGAGGAGTGTCAGAAACTTCTCCCTGCGTTTTCTTTATTCCGGGGAATGCGGCTGCTCCTGATTATTAACCTTGACTTTCATCTTAACCGCCTTTGAAGACGCCTGAGTAACCATGGGTCTGGGGAGAGTGGAGTAATCCCGCTTCCTCCTCCTCTTTGAGGAGATCGAGGTGGGACCATCATTCATCCCTTTCACCTTCTCGATCTCAAGTGGGCGCCTCTCCGCTTCCATTCCATGCACTTGATCCGGGATAGAGGAGGCTTCCTGATTAAGGGGGCACTCAACAAAAACTTCTTCCTAAGGCAATCTTAGAGCCACTAAGCCAGGTATTTCTACACTCCCAGCGACAGCAACCGGAGGCCTTCGCCCATCCCCCCCAGGCAGGACCGTCCCCTCATCATCATGTTTGGCCGAGTAGTCCGGGCTGTCAGCCAGCTGCAAAAGCCCATCCTCTCTTGGAACCACCTCCTGCGTAGCAGCACCCCTGTGTTCGGGGGAATCCCCCATCCCAAGTACCTCCCCCAGCCCGCACCCTAACCATTCTTTAGGTGCGCTCCCTTGAGAAGATTCCCCCTCCAAGTTGTCCATTGTCCCCTGCCCAACCACCTCGTCCAACTTATTATCTGGCACCTGCACCTCCACCTCCCCCTGCTCAGTCACATGGCAGGAAGCAGCACTAGCCGCCCTCTCAACCCTTGCCTCAGACGCATTCGAAACCAGTCCCTTGGACCAACAACCAGCCACACCTTTAGAGCCATCCTCCCCAACTGCCCCCTTGCTGCTACCTTTCCTTTTGTTGTCGCATGTCCAGAATGCTCAACACTGTCACTAGCGACACGGATGAGAAGGAGGACCTGCATATCAGAGCCCACGAACACTTTCTCATTGCCAATGGGAGGCGTCACCACCTTCACCCCTTGCCCATATCCTCACAAGCAGCTTCCTGAGGCCCAAGGCAGGCATTCTGCCCATCTTGATTATCAAAGTCACTAGCAGACGCCTCCTCGTTACCAGCGGGTGGCGCCACCACCTGAAACCCCTTGCTCATATCCTCACAAACAGCTCCCTGAGGCCCAGGGTAGGTATTCTGCTCATCTTGTTCATCAAAATCACCAGCCAACTTTACTTGGACAGTGTGATGCTCCTGAATCAACTCATCCAAATCAAAGACATCAAACATATTGCACAAGGGGACACCCTCATCTCCCTCATTCACTAACAAAGGTTGACCAGAGACCCCAGGCACCTCCAGACATCCAGGAGAAAATACAGGCAGCACCATGACTCCTTCCATAGGTTTCACCACACCCATACTTTCCACTATTCCAAGATCATTTTTCATCCTGTAAAAAACATCACAAATCCTTGGGTTGAAGAGGGACTTACGATCAGCATGCATCAGAACATCATCGACCACAAAAACCTCCTGCTCCTCAGTCAGAGGTGGATTAACCATTCTAGAGAGGAGACCCTCTTGTGCAATCCAGATTCCCCCCTAAGGAGGCACAACTACTAGCGAACCATCAGATGGAGCAGACTTGACAGAGAAAGCACTCCTACAAGAAGAGGCATAATCACCCAGCCTTTGACAGGACGAGCAGAAAGGCACCCAGGATTCAAAGCATACATCCTGATGCCACATTAGCTCACCTTCGATCTCAACACAGACAGTATTAACCAGAACTTTGGACACATGCACCTCAACACAAATCCTCGGCGCAGCCGAGTGGCAACCAGCACTTGTCCGAGCATCCATACACAGTAATCTACCAATGAGGTTACCAATGATGCAGAGGATGGCTGGATTTTGGAAGGACAGGGCAAGACCAGGAAGGGTAATCCACAGAGCCACACTCGGGGGATCACGATGTAGGTGAAAATTAAAATTCCAGCGGAATAAATAAAACTGAAGGCCAGATAGAGACAAGATCATCTTCATTCCTAAAGCAAATCAGAAAGTGCTAAGCGTCCAACAAACCTACAACCACTTGATCACGGAGATTCCAATAAGAATTAACAAACCTGTTAAAATCATCCACATAGGGTCGAATCCTTCCAAATCGGGCCACCAGGGTGAGATCCAGAAGGGCGGAGGCCATCGAGAACTCCCGAGAAGAGATCTGGAACGAAGGCACACCGTTCTCACAGAGCAGGACTTTGGGGCAGACATCGATCTCTGGAAAGCGAGGAAGCTCTGCTGGAACAGAAGAAGGAGAGGAGGGAAGCCGCGGGGAGGGCCCAGCCGCCGCCGCCTCCCCTGGCCAGGGAGCAGGGCGGGGTGAAGTCAATGATTCCATAGGCTATGTCGTCGTCAACCTCCATGCCGAGAAGCAGGGAGACCATCGCTAGAGCTCCGACGTCATCCTGAGTTTTTTCATTCTATCTATGGTTTTTAGGGGGTTTTTAGAGGTTTTAGTATTTTTACATTTTTTGGGATTTGTTAGGTTTTTTATGGTTTTAGGGTTTTTTGGAATTTTGAGGAGTTTTAGGGGGGTTTTCATGGTTTTTAGTAGTTTTTTGGTTTTTTGGGTTTTTAGTGTTTTTAGTTTCATAGGATTTTTAATCTTTTTTAGAGTTTTTAACATTTTTTAGGTTTTAAGAGTTTTTATATTTTTAGTTTTTTTATGGATTTTATGGGTTTTTTGGGGATTTTAAGGTTTTTAGGTTTGTTTATGGTTTTAAGGGGTTTTTAAGGGGTTTTAGGGTTTTTTACATTTTCATGGTTTTTACTGATTTTTAAGCTTTTTTAGGGTTTTTAGGGTTTAAAGGGGTTTTGGAGGTTTGGGGGGCATCATGGGTTTTTAAAGCTTATTAGGGTTTTAGGGTCTTTTAGGTTTTTAGGTTTGTTTATAGTTTTTTAGGGTTTATAAAGTTTTTTAGAGTTTTTTTTTTAAATTTTAGGTTTTTTAAGGGTTTTTAGAATTTTCAGCCTGTTTTTTTTTGGGTTTTTACGGGGTTTTAGGGGTTTTATGGTTTTCAGTATTTTTGTAGGGTTTGTAGGGTATTCCACAATTTTAGGGATTTTTAGAGATTTTTTTAGGATTATTATGGTTTTAGGGTTTTAGTGTTTTTAGGTATTTTGACGTGTTTTAGATTTTTTTGGGTTTTTAAGGGTTTTTGGCTTTTTTTGGGTTTTTAGGGGTTTGGGGGGTTTTAGGGTTTTATGATTTTTTAGGGGTTTAATGTTTTTAGAGTTTTTTTTATCATTTTTAGCATCTTTAACTGTTTTTTGAGTTTTTAGTGATATTTAGGGTTTTTATGGTTTTCAGATGTTTTTCAGTGTCTATAGGGTTTTTTATGTTTTAAGGGATTTTTAGGGATTTTTTATGGTTTTTATGTTTTTATGGTTTTTAGGGTTTTTAAGGATTTTGAGGGTTTTTAGTGTCTTTTTGGGTTTTTAGGGTTTTTTGAATTTTGTAGGGTTTTAAGGTTTTTTAGAGTGTTTAAGGTTTTTATGCATTTTTTAGGATTTTTAAGGTTTTCTTGGGGTTTTATGGTTTTCAGAGGTTTTTTCGGTGTTTAGGGTATTTTACCTTTTCTAGGATTTTTATGGATTTTTATGGATTTTTTGGATTATTTTTGTTTTTATTGTTTTTTAGGGCTTTTGGGATTTTTAGGGTTTTAGGCTTTTCCATTGTTTTTAGGGTTTTTAGGGTCTTTAGGGTCTTTTTGGTTTTGTAGGGTTTCTTTTTAGTTTTTTAGGGTTTTTATGGCTTTTAGATATTTTTAATATTTTTAGGGGTTTAAAGGGTTTTTAGAGTTTTTAGTGAGTTTTTACGGTTTTTATGGGGTTTTAGGGTTTTTATAGGTTTTAGGGGTTTTTATTGTTTTTGGGGGATTTCAGGATTTTTAGGCCTTTTTTACGATTTTTATTGATTTTTTAGGTTTTTAAAGTTTTAGGGATTTGGAAGATTTCTATGGGGTTTTCAGGGTTTTTCAGGGTTTTTAGGGATTTCAGGGGTTTTAGGGTCTTTTGGGGTTTTTGAGATTTTTATAGTTTTTTTGGGCTTTTAATATTTTTTCTAGTTTTTATTGTTTTTAGGGGTTTTAAGGGCTATTAGAGTTTTTAGTTGTCTTTTGGGTTTTTATTGGTTTATAAGGTTTTTTATGTTTTTGATGGGTTTTATGGTTTTATGGTGGTTTTTAGGGTTTTTTTTGGTTTTTTTGGGTTTTTTACATTTTGATTGATTTTTAGGGATTTTTATAATTTTTTTGGTTTTTAGGGGTTTTAGGGTTTTTATGGATTTTGTTGGTTTTTAGGGTTCTTCATGTTTTTTGTGGTTTTTAGGGTTTTTTAGAGTTTTTAGTGTCTTTGGGTGTTATGTTTTTTAAGTTTTTTTTGGGTTTTAAGGGTTTTAAGAGTTTTTAAAGTTTTTGATGTTTTCAGGGCAAGGAAGATGCGAGGGTCGGGCTATTCCCGACCCCCCCAAATTTATTAGCAAGGAAAAAGAGACACTTCAGACAAGGGAGGGGAGGGGTCAAACAACCCACACCCGAAAACTCCTTACAACTCACGAAAAAAAAAATCAAAAAAAGAACAGCAAAAAAGAAAAAACACACACACAACCAAGCAGCCACCACCATCATCCACCATCAACCAACATCCAGTAACTCACATCTAACCAATGACCAGCATCAAAACTCAAAAAACCAGCATCCAACACCTCCTAGCCAAACAACAACCAGCGCAACAAACATCCATTAGCACCAACAGCACCATTTCAAACCACCAAAACCATCCACCTCCAAGAAAAACAGACCACGACACCATCCATCCAACCAGCACTAGCAACCAACAACAGCATCCAGCACCAACAACAAAACATCACAGCCACGCAGCAGAACCATCCCATCCAATCCAACTCGCCCCAAACAACCATTCCATCGAACCAACTCGCTATCACTCACATCAATTCAAATCCTCCATAGCATGTAAAAAAGGAAACCAGCACACAGAACCACAACCAAAGACCATAAGCAGCAGCAAGAGAGAGAGAATCAGAAGAAGAACCAAAGCCTCCCTCATCCAGGCAACAGGACCCGAACCTGAGCGCACCAAGCCACACTTGCAGCCGACATCGAACCAGGAAGACATGTGATGGGCCGGAAGCACGCCAAGGTTGACACCGCGCCCTCCAGATCTGGCGCAAGGAAAATGACGACCCAACGCACTAGATCTGGAGCAATCTGGGCACGACCAAGCCACCACCGCACTAACAAAATCACGTAAAGCCAACACCAGTGGATGCCGAGCTGAAGCGGGACAGAAAGCACCGAGGTCGGACCTCGCCGGAGGAGGAAGGAGGAAGACAGCAGACGAATTGATGTTTTTAGGGGTTTTATGGTTTTTTTGAGTTTTTAGTGGGTTTTAGGGTTTTTATGGGATTTTTGGTTTTTTATGGTTTTTAGGGGTTTTATGGTTTTAGTGGGATTTTTATGGTTTTAAGGGTTTTTTATGTTTTAAGTGATTTTTCAGGATTTTATTCTTTTTTGGTTTTTAGCAATTTTGAGAATTTTTAGTTTTTTCAGGGTTTTTAGGGTTTTTCAGTTATTCCAGGTTTTTAAGGTCTTTTGGGTTTTTATGGTTTTTTTTTTAGTTTTTTAGGTTTTTTAGAGTTTTTAACATTTTTTAATGTTTTTAGGGGTTTTAAGGGTTTTTAGTGTTTTTTGTGGTTTTTAAGGTTTTCATGGGAGATTAGGCAAGGAAGGCTCGGGTCCAGGCTATTCATGGGACCCCCCAAATTTTATTAAAAGAAAAGACACAGACACTGCAGACAAGGGAGGGGAGGGATCCATCGATCCACACCCAAAACCCCTTACGACCTTAGCCCGAAGGCCACAGAAAGAGAGGAAGAAAAGCAAAAAGCAAAAACAACAAGTCAAGAGACCAGAAGGGAGAGCACACAAGGGGAGGATCAGTCAACATCTCCACCAAAATCCTCCAGCTCCGCACCTTGAATCCCCATGTCCACACCAAAGCCGTCTTCCACATCATCAAAACTGAAATCTGACTCAGCACCCACATCTGTTGAGTCCCATCCAAATTCAAAATCCTCTTTCATGCCAAGCCTGGATATCAGCTTCCTCCTAGCCTTTTCTTGCTCTGTAGACATTGAAAACCGCTCTCTCTTATTCACCTTTAGATTGAGTTTGACAGCTCGTGAAGAGGCTCTAGTTGCCATGGGACGTGGGAGGGCAGAGTAGTCCCTCCTCCACCTTCGTCGAGGGGCGGAAGTGGAACCAGCTGCAACACCCGCCTTCGCACAAGTGACTCCATCACTGACAGCCGATGGTGCCTTCCCTTTCTTACATTTTGTCCCAAGAGTTTCAGCACCTCCTCTGGTTCTTTTCTCCTTTGACCTGGTCATAGCAGCGTTTATCCAACGATCAGCCTCAGCAAACCTCTCCCCGAGCCTCTCGGCTTCATCCTCAAGCGGGAACCTTTCCCGTTCAACCCACTCCATCTCATGAAGTTGCACACAAGAATCTTCAGCATAGGGGACACCATGAAGGACCATAGCCCTCTGCAGGTCCATGGGCTGAGGGCTAAAGCACTTGTCACTGGGAGGATCCTCAGCACCGCTTGTGCTGTCAGAGGGAGGAGATAACCGAGGCCCCATGTCAGGACACCCGAACAGGACCAGGAGGGCATCACGCCAGTTCATGTGCGGCCCCTTGGAGATCCAGGTCTCTTCCTCCGCCCTAGACTTTTCCTCAGCTGAAGGCAAGCTCCACTCATCCCCAGTCTTCAGGCCCTGAGCAACCACTGCTCCCTTCACATCATCTGCCACCAGCACACCCACCACAGCAGGCTCAGCCAATGCTGCAACCTGGAAGTGGTTTGGAGAAAACGCAGCCCCCTCAATTGCTAGAAGGGATCCAGCAGTGATCTCATTGACCTTCAAGCCAACTATACCATCTCGCTCCAGATCCATAGCACAGGACTCCTCCACATTTCCTTTCCAGACACCCATCACAACAGTCTTCCCTAAGTCTGTCTACTTTGAAGGGGAGTCACCACACTCATGAACACCTTCAGCAAAAGCCTGATTATCCCTCTCAGCCAGCAGCACTTCCTTCTCATCAGCATTTCCCGAAACACCAGCACCTCCATCCAGACTCACAACGAAGCCACCCGAATCCATCAGGGCCACCTCTAAATCACTTCTAGGCAGCAAAGCAGATGAGCAGGGAACATCAGCATTCAGAGGTTGGGAGGAAGCTACCTCATCTGTCTCCTTAACCTCCACTAGAGGGAGGATAATCTCATCAGAAGACATGCGAGCCATAGAACCACCACCCCTGACAGTGCCAGGGCAGCCTCCAGAGTGATCACTGTGCCCATAACTCCAACAAGATGAGCAGAAAACCAGCCATTGCTCAAATATGACAGGCTGTCTCCACCTGAGTTCTTCCCCCACTACAATCCAGACAGCATCCACAGGATGCTTCGAAGCATCGATTTCAACAAAAGCCCTTGGTGCCACCGGATGACAAAGGGCCCTAGTCCTACTATCCACACAGAGGAACCTCCCCACCAAATTCCCAAGCATCGAAATAATAGAGATATTTTGAAAGGGAAGGGGAAGCTCAGGAAACCTCACCCAGGTAGCAGCAATCGGGGAACTCTGCTTCAGATGAAAATCAAAGCTCCACCGAAAGATGGAGAATCGAGCACCATTGCATGACCGAGGAGCCGCTGACCAGGAAAGGACCAGGTCTTCCTCCGTGGCAAAGCAGATCATAATGTGGGATCTATCGATCAGGCCCACAGTCGCCCGAGCCCTAAGATTCCAGAAATCCGAAACGAACCTGTCGAAAGTGACAACGGGGGGTCGCCGCATCTGGAAGCTTGCAATCAGAGTCAAGCAGTGTAGGTCTGAAGCCTCATTGAACTCCCGAATCGAGAGGGGAAGCTGCGGGCAACCTTCGAAAACCTCCGGAACCTTCGGGCAGAGCACCGTTCTCGGGAAAGAGGGTAACAAGTCAGCAGAGGAGAGCAAAGAGATATCCTCTGAGAGAGGATCCTCCCCCGTAGAGGGGAAAGGTGCTTCATTTTCCATCCTCTTCAACCTGGGAGGAAGCCTCCATCGCGAGGGAGCTGAATCGCCAGAATCGCCAGAATCGCCAGATCCGCCATCTTCCTTCATGGGAGGTTAGGGATTTTAAAGGTTTTAATGTTTTTAGTGGGTTTATGGTTTTCAGGGGTTTTTTATGGGTTTTTACGTTTTCAGGGATTTTTTTTGGCTTTTTAGTATTTTTATGGTTTTTATTGTTTTTATCGATTTTAGGGATTTTTATAGTTTTTCGGGGTTTTAGGGGTGTAAGGGTTTTTAGGGAATTTTTTGGTTTTTAATTTTTTTTTTGAGTTTTTTTGGGTTTTTAAGGTTTTTTTTATTTTTATAAATTTCTTAGGGGTTTAATGGGTTTTTATAGTTTTTAGTGGTTTTTAGGGTTTTATGGTTTAGGGGTTTTTAATTTTTTTTCGGTTTTATGGTTTTCAAGGGTATTTTAAGTTTTTTAGTCCTTTCTACGTTTTTTAAAAAAAATTAGGGATTTTTTATTATTTTTATGGGTTTTAGGGTTTTTTAGGGTTTTTAGGGTTTTTAGAGATTTTGTGGAGTTTTAGGGTTTTTAAGGGTTTTCAGGGTTTTTTTTTTATCTTTTTAGGGTTTTTAAGGTTTTTTAGAGTTTTCTAATGTTTTTAGGAGATTTAAGGGTTTTTAGAGCTTTTAGGGTTTTTATTGATTTTTAGGGGTTTTTATGGTTTTCACTATTTTTTCATGGGTTTTAGGGGGTTTTAAAATCTCATATATTTTGATGGATTTTTATGCTTCTTTTTTGTTTTTAGGATTTCTTAGGTTTCTTGGGTTTTTTTAGGACTTTTAGGGGTTTTCATGGGTTTTTTTGGTCTTTTTGGGTTTTTAGGGTTTTTAATGTTTTAGTGGTTTTTTGGTGTTTTAAAGGGGTTTTGGGGTTTTTATATTTTTCAAGGGCATTTGAGGGTTTTTAGGGGTTTTAGGATTTTTTATATTTTTAGAGATTTTTAGGGATTTTTTAGGATTGTTATGGTTTTTAGGGTTTTTTAGGGTTTTTAGGGATTTTGATTGTTTTAGGGTTTTTCTATTTTCAGGATTTTTAGGGGTTTTTAGGGTTTTTAGGGTCTTTTGGGGTTTTCAAGTTTTTTTTGAGTTTTTTAGGTTTTTAAATGTTTTTAAAGTTTTAATATTTTTAGCGTTTTAAAGGGTTTTTAGAGTTTTTTGTGGTTTTTTGGGGGGTTTAAAGGATTTTAGGGATTTTTTTATGATTTTTATATTTTTTAGGGATTTTGAGGGGTTTTAAGGGTTTTTAGGGGTTTTTTGGGTTTTTTGTTGTTTTAAAGATTTTTCGGGACTTTGGGGTTTTTAGGGTTTTTATGGGTTTTTAGGTTTTTTTAACATTTTTTGGGGTCTTAAGGGGTTTTGGAGTTTTTATTGGTTTTTATGGTTTTTATGAGTTTTTTGGTTTTTTAAGGTTGTTAGGGGTTTTTGGGTATCTATTGGTTTTTAGTGTTTTTTAGTGTTTTGGGTCTTTTTCGGTTTTAGGGTATTTTTGAATTTTTAGGGTTTTTATGATTTTTTTACAATTTTTAACTTTTTAGGGCTTTTATGGGTTTGAAGGGTTTTATGGTTTTTTAGGGTTTTTTATGGTTTTTATGGATTTTTATGGTTTTCATAGGTTTTATGGGTTTTTATGGTTTTTTACGTTTTCAGAGATTTTTAGAGCTTTTTAAGATTTTTATAGTTTTTAGGGTTTTAATGTTTTTAGGGAATTTGAGGGTTTTTAGGTTTTTAGCTTCATTTGGGGGTTTAGGGTTTTTTTGAGTTTTTTTTAGTTTTTTTGGGTTTTTATTGTTTTCTAGAGTTTTTAACATTTTAGGGGTTTTAAGGGTTTTTAGAGTTTTAACGGTTTTTAGGGTTTTTATGGATTTTTAAGATTTTTTAAGGTTTGTAGGGGTTTATGGTTTTCAGGGTTTTTTAGGTTATTTAGGGATTTTACGTTTTAATGGATTTTCAGGGATTTTTTAGGATTTTTATGGTTTTTCGGTTTTTTAGGTTTTTTGGGTTTTTTGGGATTTTGAGGGTTTTGAGGGTTTTTTGGGCGTTTTAGGATTTTTAGGGGTTTTCTTTATTTTTAAGGTCTTTTGGGGTGTAAGGATTTGTTTGTGTTTTTTAGGGGTTTTAAGTTTTTTTAGAGTTTATTAATGTTTTTAGGGGTTTTAATGGTTTTTAGAGTTTTTAGTGGATTTTGAGGGTTTTTATGGGGTTTTGAGTTTTGTAAGTTTTTAGGGGTTTTATGGTTTTCATGAATTTTTTAGGGTTTTTAGGGTTTTTACCTTTTCACGGATTTTTACTATTTTTTAGGATTTTTATCGTTTTTTGGGTTTTTAGGGTTTTAAGGATTTTGAGAGGTTTTAGGTTTTTGCAGGGGTTTCGATTTTTTTTAGTTTTTAAGGGATTTTTTAGAGTTTTTTAATGATTTTAGGGGGTTTAAGGTGCTTGGTGTTTTATTGGTTGTTATGGTTTTTGTGGGTTTTTAGGGTTTTTAAGGTTTTAGGGGGTTTTATGGTTTTCAAATGGTTTTCTTGGTTTTGAGGGTTTTTAACGTTTTCGGGGACTTTTAGGGCTTTTTTATGATTGTTATGTTTTTTAGGGTTTTTAGGGAATTTGAAGGTTTTTAGGGGTTTTTAGGATTTTTAGGGTGTTTTGGGTTTTTCTGGGTTGTTAGTGTTTTTTGGGTTTTAGGGGTTTTTTTTATTTTTTAGGGGTTTTAAGGGTTTTAGAGTTTTTAATTTTTTTTTAACATTTTTAGGTTTTTAATGGATTTTTAGAGTTTTTATCGAATTTTAGAGTTTTTATGGGTTTTTAGGGGTTTAAAAGATTTTTAGGGTTTTCAGGGTTTTAGGGGTTTTTGCGTTTTCGGGGAATTTTATGTATTTTTAGGTTTTTATGGTATTTAGATTTTTTTAGGGTTTTGTGGTTTTTTAAGGTTTTCAGGGTATTTTGGGGTATTTGGGTTCTTTTGAAATTTTTTAGGGATTTTAAGGTTTTTAGAGTTTTTTAATGTTTTTAGGGGTTTCAAGGGTTTTTTAGAGTTTTATTGGGGTTTTAGGGTTTTTATGGGTTTTCATTTTTTTAAACTTTTAGGGGTTTTTCTAGTTTTCAGAGGTTTTTTAGAATTTTTAATTTTTTCTATGTTTTTGGATTTTTATGACTTTTTTTTAGGATTTTTAGGTTTTTTTGGATTTTAGGATTTTGAGGGATTTTTTAGGATTTTATGGTTTATAGGATTTTTGAGGATTTTTATTTTCTTTCATGGTTTTTTAGGTTTTAGGGGGGTTTAGGCATTTTCAAGGTTTTAGGGTTCGTTATTATTTTTAGGCATTTTTTATTTTTTTAGGGGTTTTGAGGTTTTTTAGATCTTTTTAACGTTTTTAGGGGTCTTAAGGGTTTTTAGAGTTTTTATGGATTTTTAGGATTTTTAATGGTTTATAGGGGTTTTTATGGTTTTTAGGGGGTTTTAGGGGCTTTAGGGGTTTTTACATTTTCCGGGGTTTTGGGGATTTTTTAGTATTTTTACGGTTCTTAGGGTATTTAGGGTTTTTTTGGGATTTTTGAGGGTTTTTTGGGATTTCATGGTTTTTAGGGGTTTTCCGGTTTTTTATGGTCTTTTTTGGGTTTTTAGGTTTTTTTTAGGATTTTTTAGGTTTTTTAATGTTTTAAACATTTTTAGGGGTCTTAACTGTTTTTTGGGTTTTTAGTGTTTTTTTGGGGTTTTATGTGTTTTTAGGGTTTTGGTGGGGGGGGGGGTTTACTGTTTTTTGGGGGGTTTTAGGGTTTTAGGTTTTTTATGTTTTAAGGGATTTTTAGGGATTTTTAGGATTTTTATGGTTTTTACGGTTTTTGGGACTTTTAGGGGTTTTGGGTATTTCAAAGTTTTTAGGATTTTTAGGTCCTTTTAGGTTTTTAGGGTTTATTATGAGTTTTTTAGGGTTTTTAATTATTTTTAGAGTTTTTTAACATTTTTTGGGGTTTTAAGGATTTTTGAGTTTCTAGTGGGTTTTAAGGTTTTTATGGGGTTCTTTGGTTTTTTAAGGTTTTAAGGATTTTTTTAGGTTTGTTTGGGGGTTTTATGTTTTTAGGGATTTTTTGGCATTTTTTGGGATTTTTATGGTTTTTAAGGTTTTTTAGGGTTTTTAGGGATTTTGAGGGGTTTTAGGTTTTCTTAGAGTTTTTAGGGTTTTAGGGGTTTTTAGGGTCTTTTGGGGTTTTAGGGTTTTTTAGGTGTTTTAAGGTTTTGAAAAGTTTTTTTTTCGGGTTTTAGGTGTTTTAATGAGGTTTTAGATTTTTTTAGTTGTCTTTATGGTTTTCGGGGGGGGTTAGGGTTTTTAGGGTTTTTTTTTACATTTTTAGGGTTTTAGGGATTTTCGAATTTTATGGTTTTTTGGGTTCTTTTGGATTTTTAGGGGTTTTAGTGTTTTTTAGGGTATTTACGGTATTTAGGTTTTAAGGTTTTTTTTGGGGGGGGATTATAGTTTTTTTTAATTTTTTTAGGGTTTTTATGGTTTTTAGAGTTTTTAACATTTTTACGAGTTTTAAGGGTTTTTTATAGTTTTTAGTGTTTTTATGGTTTTTATGGGAATTTAGGGTTTTTTAAAGTTTTAGGGGTTTTATGGTTTAATGGGGTTTTTAGGGTTTTACATGTTTTCATGGATTTTTAGGCTTTTTTAGGAATTTTATGGTTTTAGGGTTTTTAGGGATTTTGTGGGTGTTTAGGGTTTTTTAATGTTTTTAGGGGATTTTAAGGTCTTTCGTGATTTTTATGGTTTTTGGGGTTTTTAGGGTTATTTTGAGTTTTTTAGGATTTTTAATGTTTTTAAGAGTTTTTTCACGTTTTTAGTGGTTTTTAGAGTTTTTAGTTGTTTTTTGGGTTTTTATTTGGTTTTATTTTTTTTATGGTTTTAGGGGTTTTTTTGGTTTTCAAGGGTTTTCAGGGATTTTAGGGTTTTATATGCTTTTATGGATTTTTTGGGATTTTTTATGATTTTTATGTGTTTTAGTGTGTTTTAGGGTGTTTTGGGGTTTTAGGGATTTTGAGGGATTTTTGTGATTTTTTGGGTTTTTTAGCGTTTTTAGAGATTTTAACAGCATTTTAGGGTCTTTTGGGGTTTTAGGGTTTTGTGAGTTTTTAGGGGTTTTAGTGGTTTTTATAGTTTTTAGTTAGTTTTTATGGCTGTTATGGGTTTTTGGGGGTTTTAAGAAATTTAAGGGTTTTTATGGTTTTCAAGGTTTTTTTAGGGTTTTTAGTCTTTTTTACATTTTTAAGGATTTTTCAGGATTTTATAGATTTTTTATGGTTTTTAGGGTTTTTAAGGGTCTTTTGGGTTTTTAGGTATTTTTATTGAGTTATTTAATTTTTTTAAGGTTTTAGAATTTTTCAATGTTTTATTTTTTGGGGCTTTAAGGGTTTTTAGGATTTTAGGATTTTCAGGGGGCCTTATAGTTTTCAAGGGTTTTTCAGGGTTTCTTACATTTTCAGGAATTTTTAGCCTTTTTTGGATTTTTATGATTTTTAGGGTTTTTAGGGATTTTAAAGGTTTTTAGGGTTTTTTAGGGTTTTTTCTTTTTTGGTGGTTATGAGGGCCTTTTTTGGGTGTTGGGTATTTTTAGATTTTTAGGGCTTTTAAAAATTTTCAGAGTTTTTTGTACATTTTAATAGTTTTAAGGGTTTTTAGAGTTTTTTGTTATTTTTAGAGTTTTTATGGGTTTTAGGGTTTTTAAGGTTGAGAGGGGTTTTTTTTTGTGTTTAGGGGGGTTTTTAGGGTTTTTAATGGTTTTTAGGGTTTTTTTGGTTTTCAGGGGGTTTTTAGGGTTTTAAGGGTTTTAGTGTTTTTATTAGGTTTTTAGTGTTTTTATGGGTTTTTTCTGTTTTTTAATTTTTTAGGGGTTTTTATGGTTTTTAGATCTTTTTGAGAATTTTTAGTTTGTTTAACCTTTTCAGAGATTTTTATGTTTTTTTAGGATTTTTATGGTTTTTTGGGTTTTTTGAGTTTTTTGGGTTTTTTGAGATTTTGAGGGATTTTTTTGGGTTTTATGGTTTATAGAATTTTTTAGGGTTTTTATGGATTTTGATGGTTTTTAGTGGTTTTCATGGTTTTTTAGGTTTTCAGGGGTTTTTACGGGTTTTAGGGTTTTTTATTGTTTTTATGGATTTATCAGGGGCTTTGGGGTTTTTTACATTTTCATGGGTTTTAGGGTCTTTTAGGATTTTTATGGTTTTTAGGGGTTTTAGGGTTTTTACTGATTTTTGAGGGTTTTAGGGATTTCATAGTTTTTAGGGGTTTTCAGGGTTTTGTGGTCTTTTTGGTTTTTTAGGTTTTTTTTTCGGGGTTTTTAGGTTTTTAAAGTTTTTAATGTTTTTAGGCGTTTTAAGTGCTTAGGGTTTTTAGTCGGTTTTAGGGTTTTTTTTTTGTGATTTTAGGGGTTTTAATGTTTTTAGGGGTTTAAAGTTTTTTTATGGTTATTAGGGATTTTCAGGGGCGTTAGGGTTTTTTGCATTTTCAGGGGTTTTAGGGATTTTTTAGGATTTTTATGGTTTTTAGGGGGTTTAGGGTTTTTATGGATTTTTTAGAGTTTTTAGGGATTTCCTGGTTTTTTTGGGGTTTTCAGGGTTTTATGGACTTTCTGGTTTTTTAGGTTTTTTAATGTTTTTAATTTTTTAGGGGTTTTAAGTGTTTTTAGGGGTTTTAGTGGTCTTTATGTTTTTTTGGGTTTTGGGTTTTTTAATATTTTTTTGGGTTCTTATGGTTTTCTGGGGTTTTTCAGGGTTTTTTTGGTTTTTTATGTTTTCAGGGATTTTTAGGGATTTTTAGGATTTTAATGGTTTTTAGGGTTTTTACAGTTTTTGGGACTTTTGAAGGTTTTAGGGTTTTTAGAGTTTTTAGGGTTTTTATGGTTTTAGGGCCATTTAGGTTTTTAGGGTTTATTATGAGTTTTTAGGGTTTTTAAGTATTTTAAGTGTTTTTTAATTTTTTTAGGGGTTTTAAGGGTTTTTAGAGTTTCTTGTGGTTTTTAGAGTTTCTTATGTTTTTAAGGTTTTAAGACATTTTAAACATTTTTATGGGTTTTAAGGGTTTTTAGAGTTTTTAGTAGGTTTAGGGGTTTTACGGGTTTTTAGGATTTTAAGGTGTTCATGGGTTTTTTTGGTTTTCATGGTTTTTTAAGGGTTTTTAGGTTTTTTTACGTTTTTAGGAATTTTTCACGGCATTTTTTTGGATTTTTATGATTGTTAGGGATTTTAGGGGTTTAGGGATTTTAAGGGATTTTATGGGTTTTTGGGGTTTTTGGTTTTCATGTGGTTATTAGGGCCTTTTTTAGGTTTGGGGGGGGGGGGGCTTATATTTTTAGGGTTTTTAAGAATTTTTAGAGTTTTTTTTCATTTTTAACAGCTTTTAGGGTTTTTTTAAGTTTATTTGTTGTTTTAGAGTTTTTATGGGTTTTAGGGTTTTTAAGGTTTTTAGGTTTTTATGATTTTCAAGGGGTGTTTAGAGTTTTTAAGGGTTTTTACATTTTAAGGTATTTTTAGGGCTTCTTAAGGTTTTTTATATTTTTATTTTTTTAGTTTTTAATGATTTTGTGGGATTTTAGGGGGTTTTCAAGGTTTCTAGGTTTTTTAGGGGCTTTTAGGGGTTTTTTTTGTTTTTTGGATTTTTTTACTTTTTTAGAGTTATTAAGATTTTTTATAGTTTTTTAGTGTTTTTCAGGATTTTAATATTATTTAGTGTTTTTAGAGGTTTTCATTTTTTTGGTGTTTATGGTTTTAAAGGTTTTTAGGAATTTTTATTGTTTTCATGAGTTTTCAGAGGGTTTTTTACGTTTTCAAGGATTTTTAGTGCATTTTTATGATTTTTATAGTTCTAGGGATTTTAGAGTTTTTAGGGATTTTGGAGGGTTTTAGGGTTTTTCAGGGTTTTTTAGGGGTTTTCGGGTTTTCGGGTTTTTTTTGAGTTTTTTTGGCTTATAAGGGTTTTTAGAGTTTTTAAATGTATTTAGGGTATTTAAGGGGTTTAAAGTTTTTTTTTGCATGGTATGGGTCTTATAGTTTTTAGTTGGTTTTAGGGGTTTTATGGGGTTTTAGGGTATTTTAATGTTTTTATGGATTTTTATTATTTTCAAGGGTTTTTTTCTTGGTTATGTATGCTTTCAGGGTTTTTTGGGTTTTTTTGGGATTTTATAGTTTTGGGGGGTTTTTAGAGATTTTGAGGGTTTTAGCGACCTTTTAGATTTTTAGTGTTTTTTGGTTTTTTATCATTTTTATGGTTTTTAGAGTTTTTCCACATTTTTGGGGTTTTCAGGGTTTTTAGTGTTTTTAGTAGTTTTTTTGGATTTTATGGGGTTTTATGGTTTTTAAGTGTTTTAGGGGTTATTATGGTTTCTAGGGGTTTTCAGGGTTTTTTGGATTTTTATGTTTTCAAGGATTTTTAGATCTTTTTTAGGATTTTTATGGATTTTAGGGATTTTTAGGATTTTTAGGGATTTTAGGGATTTTTAGGGTTTTTATGGGTTTTCATGGTTTTTTTACCCTTTTTTTGTTTTCTCAAAATTTTTAGGATCTTTTTGGGTTTTTAGGGTTTTTTGAGTTTTTATGGTTTTTAAGGTTTTTTAGAGTTTCTTAACATTTTTATGGGTTTTAATGTTTTGGGGGGTTTTAGTTGTTTAGTGTTTTTTTGGATTTTTAAGTTATTTTAATGTTTTTTAGGGTTTTTATGGTTTTTAAATGTTTTTTTAGGGTTTTCAGGGTTTTTACGTTTTTAGGGATTTTTAGGGCTTTTTTAATTTTAATGGATTTTCGGGATTTTAAGGGTTCCTAGGGATTTTGAGGGATTTTATTTTTTAAGGTTTTTTTCGGTTTGTAGGGTTTTTCAATGTTTTTAGTATCTTTTGGGTTTTTAGGGGTTTTTTTGAGTTTTTTAAGGGTTTTAATGTTTTTTAGAGTTTTTAACATTTTTCAAGTTTTAAGGGTTTTTAGAGTTTTTAGTTGTTTTTTCGGTTTTATGGGTTTTTAGGGGTTTTTAAGGTTGAAGGGTTTTTTTTTGGTTTCCAGAGGTTTTTCAGGGATTTTTGATTTTTTTTATTTTTTCAAGGATTTTTAGAGATTTTTTATGATTTTTTATTATTTTTATGGTTTTTAGAGTTTTTAGTTATTTTGAGGGTTTTTAGGGTTTTTCACGGTTTTTGAGTTTTTTTAGGGTTTTTAGAGTATTTAAACATTCTAAGGGGTTTGAAGGGTTTTTAGTGTTTTTAGTGGTATTTAGGGTTTTATGGATTTTTAGTGATTTTAAGGGTTTTAGGGGTTTTTATAGTTTTCAGGGGATTTTTAGCGATTTTATGGTTTTTTATGTTTTTCCTGGATTTTTAGGACTTTTTAGGATTTTTATGGTTGTTAGGCAATTTTAGGATTTTAAGGGATTTTGTGGGGTTCTAGGATTTTTCAGTGGGTTTTATGGTTTTTAAGGTATTTTTTGAGTTTTTCTTTTCAGTTTTTATGGTTTTTTGATTTTTTTAATGTTTTGAACGTTTTTAGGAGTTTTAAGGGTTTTTAGATTTTTAAGCATTTTCTAGGGGTTTAAGGGTTTTTTGTGTTTTTAAGGTTTTTATGGGTTTTATGGTTTTTTAGGGTTTTATGGGATTTTTTAGGATTTTAATTGTTTTTAGTATTTTTCAGGTTTTCCGGGATTTTAGGGGGGTTTAGGGGATTTAGGGGGTTTTCAGGGTTTTTAGGGTCTTTTTAGGGTTTTTGGGTTTTTTGAGTTTTTCTTGGTTTTATGGGTTTTATGGGGTTTTTAAAGTATTTTAGGGATTTTAGAGTTCTAGGGTTTTTTCAAGGTTTTTAGGGTTTCTTACATTTTCAAGGATTTTTAGGTATTTTTTAGGATTTTTATGGTTTTAGGGTTTTTAGGGTATTTCGGGGGTTTTAGATTATTTCTGGGTTTTTAGGATTTTTTTTTAGTTTTCTATGGATTTTAATGTTTTTAGACTTTTCAACTCTTTTTAACGTTTTTAGGTGTTTAAAGGGTTTTAAGAGTTTTTAGTGGTTTTAGGGTTTTTATATGTTTTGAAGGTTTTTAAAGTCTTTTTGGGGTTTGTATGGTTTTCAAGGGGTTTTAAGGGGTTTTAGGGTTTTTTTTATGTTTTTATGGATTTTTAGGACCTTTTAAGGATTTTTATGGTTTTTAGAGTTTTTTAGGTTTTTTAAAATTTTTATGGATTTTGAGTTTTTTAGGGTTTTTCATGTTTTTATGGGTTATGTTGGTTTTTAAGGTCTTTTGGGTTTTTAGGGTTTCTTGAGTTTTTTAGGGGCTCTTAGGTTTTTAGAGTTTTTAATCACTTTTAGGTGTTTTAAGAGTTTTTAGTGGGTTTTAAATGTTTTATGGGTTTTTAGGTATTTTTGAGGTTTTTAGGTGTTTTTATGGGTTTTATGGGTTTTCAAGTTTTTTTTTTGTTTTTTACATTTTTATGGATTTTAGGATTTTTATGGTTTTTATGGTTTTTAGGGTTTTTAGTGATTTTGAGAGTTTTTGGTGTTTCTAGGTCTTTTATGATTTTTAGGTTTTTTCCGGATTTTTAGGGTCTTTTTGGGTTTCTATAGTTTTTTTGAGTTTTTAGGGTTTGTATGGTTTTTTTATTGTTTTTTAACATTTTTAGGGGTTTTAAGTGTTTTAATGTTTTTAGTGGTTTTTAGGGTTTTTATGGGTTTGAGGGTTTATGGTTTTTGAGAGATTTCTCAAGGTTTTTAGTGTTTTTTACGTTTTTAGGGATTTTTAGGGCATTTGTTGGATTTTTAAGATTTTGGGGGGTTTTACAGTTTTCAGGGATTCTGAGGGGTTTTTTTGGTTTTTTTTTTGTGTTTTTTCAGGGTCTTTTAGCCTTTTTAGGGTTTTTAGGATATTTCGGGTTTTAGGGTCTTTTGAGTTTTTTAGGGATTTTAATATTTTTAGCTTTTTAAAATTTTTAGGGGTTTTATAGGTTTTTAGAGTTTTTAGTGATTTTATGGGTTTTTAAGGGTTTTTGGTGTTTTATGGTTTTCAGGTGGTTTTCAGGATTTTTTGGATTTTATATGTTTTCAGGGACATAAAGGGTTTTTTTGGATTTTTATAGTTTTTAGGGTTTTTAGTGAATTTGAGGGTTTTTATGGTTTTCCAAGATTTATAGAGTTTTTCAAGGTTTTTAGGGTCTTTTGAGGGTTTTTCAAGGTTTTTATGGTATTTTGGGTATTTTGAGGTTTTTTTTTGTGTTTTTTAGGTTTTTAAGGATTTTTAGGATTTTTAACATTTTTTAATGTTTTTAGGGGTTTTCAGGGTTTTTGGAGTTTTTAGTCATTTTTTAGGGTTTTATGAGTTTTTAGAGTTTTTAATGGTTTTTAGGGGTTTTATGGTTTTCAATGGTTTTTATGGTTTTTAGGTATTTTTAAAGGTTGTTTGGGTTTTATTATGTTTTCATGGATTTTTACATCTTTTTTTGGATTTTTATGATTTTTAGTGTTTCTTAGGGTTTTAGGGATTTTGAGGTGTTTTCTTGGGTATTTAGAATTTTTTTAGGGTTTTCAGAGTCTTTTGGAGGTTTTATGTTTTTTTTTGTGTTTTGTATGGTTTTTACGGTTTTTAGAGCTTTTAGTGGTTTTTAGTGTTTTTATGGGTTTTAGGGATTTTTATAGTTTTTAGGGGTTTTCAGGGTTTTTAGGATTTTTTACATTTTCAGGGATTTTTAGGGATTTTTTAGGATTTTATGTATTTTTTTGTTTTTAGGGTTTCTGGGGATTTGTAGGGGTTTTAGGGTTTTTAGGCTCTTTTTATGTTTTTTTGGGTTTTTTGAGTTTTTAGGGTTTAAAAGGTTTTTTAGATTTTTTTTTACATTTTTAGGGGTTTTAAGGGTTTTTAGAGTTTTTAGGGTTTTATAGTTTTTAAGATTTTTATGGATTTTAAGGTTGTTTAGGGTTTTATGGTTTCCATGTGTTTTTCTGGGTTTTTAGGGTTTTTTACATTTACAGGGATTTTTAGGACATTTTTATTATTTTTATGGTTTTTTGGGTTTTTTGGGTTTTAAGAAATTTTTAGTGCTTTTAGGGGTTTTTAAGGAATTTTAGGGATTGGGGGTTTTTTGGGGTTTTTTGGTGTTTTTTTGAGTTTTTGAGGTTTTTAAAGTTTTTTAGATTTTTTTAACGTTTTTATGGGTTTTACTGGTTTTACAGGTTTATAGTGTTTTTTGAGAATTTTAGTGTTTTTATGGGGTTTTAGTGTTTTTAAGGTTTTTAGGGGTTTTGATGGTTTTCAAGGGGTTTTCAAGGTTTTAGGTTTTTTTAGGATTTCAGGGATTTTTAGGGATTTTTAGGTTTTTTATTGGTTTTAGGGTTTTTAGGAATTTTGAGTGTTTTCGGGTTTTTGGGGGTTTTATCGTTTTTTAGGTTTCTAGGGTTTTTTGAGTTTTAAGGGTTTTTAAGGTTTTTAGAGTTTTTTATCGTTTTTAGGGGGGTTTAGCATTTTTCGAGTTTTTAGTGATTTTAGGGGGTTTTGGGGTTTTAGGGATTTTAGAGGTTTTAGGGTCTTTTGGGGGTGTAGTGTTTTTTTGAGTTTTTTACGGTTTTTAAGATTTTTTATAGTTTTTAACGCTTTTAGGGGTTTAATGAAATTTTATAGTTTTTAGTGGGTTTTTAGGTTTTTTATGGGTTTTACGGTTTTTTCATGTTTTTCTAGTTTTCAGGGGGTTTTAAAGGTTTTATGGTTTTTAGGTTTTCAATGAATTTTAGAGATTTTTTAGGATTTTTAGGGTTTTTAGGGGTTTTAAGGGATTTTAGGGATTTTGAGGGTTTTTATGGGGTTTTACAGTCATTTTGAGATTTTATGGATTTTTAGGGGTTTTAAGGTTTTCTATAGTTTTTTGACATATTTAGGGGTTTTAAGTGTTTTTACTATTTTTAGTGGGGTTCTATGGATTAATAGAGTTTTGTGTTTTTTAAGGTTTTTAGGGTATTTATATTTCACAAGAGATTTTCAGGGTTTTAGTGTTTTATATATTTCCAGGGATTTTTAGGGATTAAAATTAGGATTTTTAAGGGTTTTAGAATTTTCATGGGTTTATAGGGATTTTGAGGTTTTTAGGGGTATTCATGGTTTTTAGGGGTTTTCAAGGTTTTTTAGGGGTTTCAAGGTTTTTTGGGCCTTTTTGGGTTTTTAGGGTTTTTTTTGAGTTTTAAGGGGGGGGGGGGTTAGGTTTTTTATGTTTTTGAACGTTTTTATGGGTTTTAAGGGTTTTTTGAGTTTTTAGTGGCTTTATGGTTTTTATGAGGCTTTTTTCAAGGTTTTTATGGTGTTTTGGGGTTTTAGGATTTTTTGGTTTTTAGGATTTTTAATGTTTTATAGTGTTTTTCAACATTTTTAGGGGTTTAAAGGGTTTTTAAATTTTTAGTGGGTTTTTAGGGTTTTTATGGGTTTTAGTGTTTTTAAAGGTTATTTGGGGTGTTTATGGTTTTCAGGGGTCCATGGTTTTTAGGGTTTTTATGTTTTCATTGAGTTTTTTGATTTTTTTTTTGTTTTTTGGGTTTTTAGGGTTTTTAGGGATTTTGACGGTTTTTAGATTTTTTTAGGGTTTTAGGGTTTTTAGGGGTTTTGGGTTTTTAGGGTCTTTTGGGGGTTTAGTGTTTTTTTGAGTTTTTATGTTTTTTAAGGGTTATAGATTTTTTTAACATTTTTAGGGGTTTTTGGGTTTTTATGGGTTCTTAGGGTTTTTACAGTTTTTTGGAGTTTTTATAGAGTTCAGGTGGTTTTTAGCATTTTTAAGTCTTTTTCATTTTTAGGGATTGTTAGGGCTTTTTTAGTATTTTTTTTTGTTTTTTGGTTTTTTAGGACGTTTAGTGGTTTTGAGGGTTTTTGCGGTTTTAAGGGTTTTCTAGGGCTTTTATGGTTTTTAGGGTCTTTTGTATTTTTTGGGGTTTTTTTACAGGGCTGAGTTTTGAGGGTTTTTTCAGTTTTTTAAGGTTTTTAATGGCTTTTAAAGTATTTAACGTTTTAGGGTTTTTTGAGTTTTTAGTGGTTTTTATTGTTTTTATTGGGTTTTTATGGTTTTAGGATGGTTTTATGGTTTTCAGGCGGTTTTTCATGGTTTTTAGGGGTTTTTATGTTTTTTGTATTTTTAGGGATTTTTTACGTTTTTTATGGTTTTTAGGATTTTTAGGGATATTGAGGGTTTTTTGGGTTTTTTCAGGGTTTTAGGGTTTCAAGGTTTTTATGGTTTTTTTATTGGGTTTTTTGGTTTTTTGGGTTTTTAAGGTTTTTTAGATTTTTCTATCATTTTGAGGAGTTTTAAGGGTTTTTAGAGTTTTTAGTGGTTTTTAGGATTTTATGGGTTTTTAGGGGATTTATGGTTTTCAGGGAAATTTTCAAGGTTTTTCGGATTTTTTACATTTTCAAGGATTTTTAAGGATATTTTAGGATTTTATGGTTTTTAAGGATTTTAGGGATTTTGAAGGGGTTTCATGATTTTTTAGGGTTTTTAGGGATTTTGGGAGTTTTATTGTTTTTTAGGCAAGGAAGGTGCGAGGGTCGGGCTATTCTCGACCCCCCCAAATTTATTGTTTTTTAGGGTTTTAGGGTTTTTAGTTTTTAGGTTTTTCGGTTTTTTTTAAAAAAATTGAGGTTTTAAGCTTTTTTAGAGTTTTTATTAGTTTTTATGGATTTTATGTGTTTTTATGGGTTTTTATGTTTTTTAGGGGGTTTATGGTTTTCAGGGGTTTTTCAGGGTTTCAGGGTTTTTTATGTTTTTAGGGTTTTAGTGATTTTTAGGATTTTTTTGTTTTTAGGGGTTTTTAGGGTTTTTAGAGATTTTGAGGGATTTTAGTGAGTTTCATGGGTTTTTAGGGTTTTTAGGGTTATTATGGTCTTTATGGGTTTTTAGCGCTTTTTATGTTTTTTAGATTTTTAAGGTTTTTAGTGTTTTTAACATTTTTAGCGGTTTTAAGATTTTTAGAGTTTTTAGTGGGTTTTAATATTTCTATGGGGTTTTAGGGTTTTTTAAGGTTTTATGGGGTTTTATGGTTTTCAGAGGTTTTCTAGGATTTTTAGGGTTTTTTACATTTTTAGGGATTTTTTTGGATTTTAATGGTTTTTAGGGTTTTTAGGGATTTTGATGAATTTAGGGGTTTTTTAGGGTTTTTAGGTTCTTTTGGGGTTTTTAGGGAACTTTTTGAGTTTTGGGGTTTTTAAGGTTTTTAAATCATTTTATCATTTTTGGGGTTTTAATGGTTTTTAGAATTATAGTTGGGTTTTATTGTTTTTATTATATTTTATGGGTTTTTACAGTTTTTAGTGGTTTTTATGGGTTTTTAGGAATTTCAGGGGGTTTTTCATGGTTTTTAGTGTTTTTTACATTTTCATGGATTTTAGTAGTTTTTTTTATTTTATTTTTTAAATTTTTAGGGTTTTTTAAGATTTTTAGGGTTTTTATGGATTTTATGGTTTTTAGGTTTTTAGGGTCTTTAGGGTTTTTAGGGTTTTTTTGAGTTTTTTAGGGTATTAAAGGTTTTTAGAGTTTTTTTAATCATTTTTGGGTTTTAAATGGCTTGTATGGTTTTTGGTGGTTTTTATTAGTTTTTATGATTTATAAATGCTTTTAGCGGTTTTTATCATTTTCAAGGGGATTTCTGGGATTTTGGAATTTTTCATGTTTTTCAAGATTTTTAGGATTTTGATGGTATCTAGGTGTTTTGGGGTTTTGAGGGATTTTGAGGGCTTTTAGTTTTTTTAGGGGTTTTTGGGTTTTTTGAGTTTTTTTTGGAGTTTTAGGGGTTTCTTTGAAATTTTTAGTGTTTTAAGTGTTTTTAAAGTTTTTAACATTTTTTGGGATTTTAAGGGTTTTATAGTTATTAGTTTTTTTAGGGGTTTCGGGTTTTATGGTTTTTAGGGGTATGGTCATTTGTGGTTTTTTAGTAATTTAAGGGTATTTTATATTTTTAAGGATTTTAGGGTTTTTTTATGATTTTTATGGTTTTTAAGGTTTTTAGGGTTTTTAAGGTTTTCTAGAGTTTTTCAATGTTTTTAAGGGTTTAAAGTGTTTTTGGAGTTTTTAGTGGGTTTTAGGGTTTTTATCGGTTTTTAGGGTTTTCTAAGGTTTTTAGGGGGTTTATGGTTTTTAGAAGTTTTTCATGGTTTTTAGTATTTTTTATGTTTTCAAGGTTTTTTTGGGATTTTTATGATTTTAATGCATTTTAGGGGTTTTAGGAATTTTAAGGGTTTTTATTGATTTTTTGGTCATTTTAGTGATTTGAAGGTTTTTCAAGATTTTTAGGGTATTTGGGAGTTTTTAGGGTTTTTTTGAGTTTTTTAGGGTTTTTAAGGGTTTTTAGATTTTTTTAGTGGGTTTTAGGGGTTTTATGGATTTTTAGGGGTTTTATGGTTTTAAGGGGTTTTTCAAGGTTTTTAAGATATTTTTTAAGGGATTTTTACTGCTTTTTTTTTTTTGGATTTTTCTGGTTTTTATGGGTTTTTATGATTTTTAAGGATTTTTAAGGTTTTTTGTATTTTTCAACGTTTTTATGGTTTTTAGGGTTTTCAGTGTTTTTAGGGTCGTTTGGGTTTTTAGGGTTTTTTTTGAGTTTTTTAGCTTTTTATGCTATTTTAGGGTTTTTAAAGTTTTTAGAGGTTTTAAGGTTTTTTAGTTTTTTTCATGGTTTTTATGGTTTTTATAGGGTTTTAAAGGTTTTTAGGGGGTTTTATGGTTTTAAAGGTTTTTCAGTGTTTTTCGGTTATTTTATGTCTTCAGGGATTTTTATAAATTTTTTAGAATTTTTTTAGTTTTATGGTTTTTAGGGATTTTAGGGATTTTTTGGGTTTTTATGGTTTTTAGGGTTTTCACTGTTCTTAGTGTTTGTAGGGTTTTTAAAGGTTTTTTGGGTCTTTTTGGGATTTTAGGGTTTTTTGAGTTTTTAGGGATTTTAAGGGTTTTTAGAGTTATTAACGTTTCTAAGGGTTTTCATTATTTTTAGAGATTTATCCGTTTTAAGTGTTTTTATGGATTTTGCGAGTCTATAAGGGTTTTAGGTAAATTTATGGTTTTCAGGTATTTTTTAGGGTTTTAGGGGGTTTTATGGTTTTTTAGTGCTTTAGGGTTTTCCAAGGTTTTTAGGGTCTTTTTGGATTTTTAGGGTTTTTTTAATTTTTTAGGGGTTTTGAGTTTTCTTAGAGTTTTTTTTTTGTTTTTGACATTCTTAGGGGTTTTGAGGGTTTTTAGAGTTTTTAATGGTTTTTAAGATTTTAGGGGGTTTTAGGGGTTTTTAGGTTTTTAGGGGGTTTTATAGTTTTCAGGGGTTTTCTAGGTTTTTAGGGTGTATTACCTTTTCAGGGATATTTAGAATTTTTTTTGGATTTTTATGGTTTTTAGGGTTTTTGGGTTTTTTGGGTTTTTTGGATTTTGAGATTTTTTATGGTTTTCTGGGTTTTTATGGTTTTTAGGGTTTTTAGAGTTTTTTTTTGAGTTTTTAGGTTTTAAGGGATTTAGAGTTTTTTAGCCCTTTTAACGTTTTTTGGAGTTTAAATGGGTTTTATAGTTTTTGGTGGGTTTTTAGGGTTGTTGTGGGGTTTTAATGTTTTTAGGGGTTTTATGGTTTTCAGGGGGTTTTCAAGGTTTTTACGGTTTTTAAAATTTTTAGTGATTTTTAGGGGTTTTTTAGGATTTTTATGGTTTTTATGGTTTTTAGGGTTTTTATGATTTTTAGGGATTTTATGGGTTTTAAGGGATTTTCATGGTTTTTAGGTTTTTTTTGGGTTTTTCAGGGCTTATGGTCTTTTTTGGGTTTTTAGGGTATTTTTAGAGTTTTTAGGGGTTTAAAGGTTTTTTAGAGTTCTTAACATTTTCAGTTGTTTTTAGGGGTTTTAACGTTTTTCAGGGTTTTATGGTTTTCAGGGGTCTTTAGGGTTTATTACGTTGTGAGGGATTTTTTGGGATTTTTTAGGATTTTTATATTTCTGAGAGTTTTTAGGGATTTTGAGGGGGTTTTAAGTTTTTTAGGGTTTTTATGGATTTTTAGGGTATTTTGGATTTTTAGGGTTTTTTGAGTTTTTTTAGGTTTTTACGGTCTTTATAAATTTTTAATGTTTTTAGCTGTTTATAGGGTTTTTTGAATTTTTAGTGGTTTTAAGGGTTTTATGGATTTTAAGGGATTTATAAGGTTTTTAGTGTTTGAGTTATTTACATTTTCAGGGATTTTTAGTGATATTTACGATTTTTAGGTTTTAGGGTTTTTAGGATATTTTAGGGATTTTTAGAGTTTTTATGGTTTTTCAAGGTTTTTTAGTGGTTCTTGGTATTTTTAGGGTATTTAGGGTCTGTTTGGATATTAGGGTTTTTTTGAGTTTTTTAGAGTTAAGGTTTTTTATGGTTTTCAATGATTTAACGTTTTTAGGGGTTTTGTGTGTTTTTAGAAATTTTAGTGGGTTATTAGGGTTTCTAGGGGTTTTTAGGCTTTTAAGGATTTTAAGGGTTTTATTGTTTTCGTGGGGTGGGGGTTTAGAGTTTTAGGGTTTTTTACATTTTTAGAGATTTTTAGGGATTTTTAGGATTTCTATTATTTTTGGACGTTTTATGGTTTTGAAGGGTTTTGAGGGTTTTTAGCATTTTTAGGGTTTTTTAGGGTTTTAGGGTCTTTTTAGGTTTTTAGTGTTTTTTTATGTTTTTTAGGGTAATAAGGTTTTTTATTATTTTTAACATTTTTAGGGTTTTAAGGGTTTTTTTAGAGTTTTTAGTGGTTTTATGGTTTTTATGGGTGTTTAGGGCTTTTAAGATTTCTCGGGGGTTTTATTGTTTTTAGGGGTTTTTTAAGGTTTTTAGTGTTTTTCACGTTTTCAGGGAATTTTTGGGGGTTTTTAGGATTTTATTATTTTTTGGGTTCTTCAGGGTTTTTATGGGTTTTAGGGTTTTATTGTGATTTTTAGGGGTTTAAGGTTTTTTTGAGTTTTTTATATTTTTTATGTTTTAGGGGTTTTAAGGTGTTTTAGATATTTTAGTGGTTTGAGTGATTTTCTATGTTCCGTGGGTTTTTTAAGGATTTTAGGGCTTTTAATGGATTTCAAGGGTTTTCAGGGTTTTTTGAGTTTTTTATATTTTTAGGGATTTTAAGGGATTTTTTAAGATTTTTATGGTTTTTAGGTTTTTTTGGGATTTTGAGGGTTTTTAGGATTTTTAGGAGTTTTCAGGGTTTTTAGAGTCTTTTGGGGGTTTTAAGGGTTTTTTTAGTTTTTAGGGGGTTTTCATCTTTTTTAGGTGTTTTTATGATTTCATTGATTTTTTGGGATTTTTTAGGTTTTTTTTATGTTTTTTAGAGTTTTTAGATTTTTTAGGGATTTTGAGGGATTTTGAAGGTTTTTTAGGGGATTTAGGGTTTTTTGGTTTATTAGCGTTCTTTTGGGTTTTTAGGGTTTTTTTTTAGTTTTTTAGGGTTAAGTTTTTTTTTAGAATTTTTAACATTTTTATCATTTTTGGAATTTAATTGTTTTTAGAGTTTTTAGTGGGGTTTTAGGGTTTTATGGGGTTTTATATTTTTTATGGTTTTTACGGGTTTCCTAGTTTTTCGAAGTTTTTCAAGGTTTTTACATTTTCTGGGATTTTTAGGGATTTTTAGGATTTTAAGGATTTTAGGGTTTTTAGGGTCTTTGGGGATTTTGATGGGTTTTATTGGCCTTGAGGGTTTTTAGTGTTTTTTAGAGATTCTAGGGTATTTTTGGGATTTTAGGGTTTTCAAATTTTTCAGGGGTTTTTAGATTTTTAGTGTTTTTTAAAACTTTATGTGTTTTAAGGATTTTTAGATTTTTTGTTAGTGTTTAGCTTTTTTCTGGGTTTTTAAGATTTTTTTTTTGTTTTAGGTTTTTTAAGGTTTTCACTGATTTTAGTGTTTTTTACATTTTTAGATATTTTAAAGGGGTTTTTAAGATTTTTATGGGTTTTAGTGTTTTTAAAGATTATGAGGGTTTTAAAAGTTTTTAGGTTTTTTTGGGTTTTATGGAATTTTTAGGTTTTTAGGGTTTTTTAGTTTTTTTTTGCGTTTTAAAGGTTTTTAGAGTTTTTAACATTTTTATGGGGTTTCAGAGATTTTAGAGTTTTTAGTGGGTTTTAGGGTTTTTATAGATTTCAGGGTTTTTTATGGTTTTTAGCGATTTTATGGGTTTTCCATGGTTTTTAGGGTTTTTTCATTTTCAAGTAATTTTAGTGCTTTTTTAAGATTTTTATGGTTTTTAGGGGTTTTTTGGGTTTTTCAGGATTTTGAGGGTTTTTCGGGTTTTTGGGGTTTTCAGGGTTTTTTAGGGTCTTTTTAGGTTTTTTGGGTTTTTTGAGTTTTTTACGGGTTTTAAGGTTTTTAACGTTTTCTATGTTTTTAGGGGTTTAAAGGGTTTTTAGATTTTTAGTGGGATTTTAGTGGTTTTATGGGGTTTATAAGGTTTTTAGTGGTTTTTATTTTTTTCAGGGTTTTTTATGTTTTCAAGGATTTTTTAAGATTTTTATGGTTTTTTGGGTTTTAAGGGTTTTAAGGGATTTTGAGGCATTTTTGGATTTTTTAGGGTTTTTTGGGTTTTTTGGGTATTTAGGGACTTTTTGCGTTTTAGGGGTTTTTTAGAGTTTTTCAAAATTTAAATATTTTTTAGAGTTTTTTAATGTTTTCAGCTTTTTAAGTATTTTTATAATTTTTAGTGGGTTTTAGGGTTTTATGGGTTTTAGAGTTTTTAAGGTTTTTATTGATTTCATGGATTTTTCTATATTTTAGGGTTTTTACATTTTTTGGTATTTGTTATGATTTTTATGGTTTTTAGGGTTTTTAGCGATTTTGATGGTTTTTAGGGTTTTTCAAAGTTTTTTATGGTTTTTTGGTTTTTTGGTTTTTAGGGACTTTTTGGGTTTTTAGGTTTTTTTTAGTTTTTTAGGGGTTTTAATGTTCTTTTTTATTTATTGAATGTTTTTAAGGGCTTTAAGAGTTTTTATAGTTTTTAGTGGGTTTTTGGTTTTTTTTATGTTTTAAGGGATTTTTAGCCGGTTTTTAGGATTTTATGGTTTTAAGGTTTTTTGGGATTTTGTGGGTTTCTACGGGTTTTAAGGGTTTTTTATGGTTTTTAGGTTTTTTCTGGGATTTTAGCTTCTTTTGGGGTTTTTAGGGTTTTTTGAGTTATTTAGGGTTTCATGGTTTTTACGATTTTTTAATGTTTTTTGGAGTTCTAGGGGTTTTTTGAGTTTTTAGTGGTTTTAGGGGTTTTAGGTTTTTCTTTTTTTTAGGGGGGTTTATGGTTTTCATGGATTTTCAATGTTTAGAGGGTTTTTTTATGTTTTTATGGATTTTTAGGGCCTATTTAGACTTTTATGGGTTTAGGGTTTTTAGGGTTTTTAGGGATTTTGAGGGGTTTTAGGGGTTTTCAGGGTTTTTTTAGGGTTTTTAGGGTCTTTTGGGTTTTTAGGGTTATTTTGAGTTTTTAGGGATTTTAAGGAATTTGTAGTTTTTTAATGTTTTAAGGGGTTTTAAGGGTTTTTATAGTCTTTAGTGGTTTTTAGGGTGTTGATGGGTTTCTAGGGGTTTTATGGGTTTTAGGAGGGTTTTAGGGTTTTTTGGGTTTTTTACATTTTCATGAATTTTTAGTGATTTTTTCAGATTTTTATGGGTTTTAGGGTTTCTTAGGGTGCTAAGGGTTTCTGAGGGGTTTTCAGGGTTTTTTAGGCTTTTAAGAATTTATCGGTTTTTAGGGGTTTTATTGTCTTTTGGGGGTTATGGGGTTTTTTTAAAAAAAATTAGGGTTTTTATGGTTTTTAGTGTTTTTAATGTTTTTTAGGGATTAAATGGGTTTTAGAGTTTTTATTGGGGTATTAGGGTTTTGAAGGACTTTTAGGGGCTTTAATAGTTTTTAGGGTTTTTTATGGTTTTTAGAGGGTTTTGAGGGTTTTTATGGTTCTTTTATGTTTGTAGTGATTTTTTGGGCTTTATTAGGATTTTTATGGGTTTTGGGGTTTTTTTTGGGTTTTTACGGATTTTGGGGCATTTTAAGGGTTTTCAAGGCTTCTAAGGGTTTTAGGGTTTTTAGGGTCTTTTTGGGGGTTTTAGGGTTTTTTGTGTTTTTTAGGGTTGATAAGTTTTTTTAGAGTTTTAAAAGTTTTTAGAGGTTTTAAGGATTTGTAGAGTTTTAAGTGGTTTTAGGTTTTTTAGGGTTTTTAAGGTTTTTAAGGTTTTTAGGGATCTTTATGGTTTTTAGGGATCTTTATGGTTTTCAGTGGTTTTCAGGGGTTTAATGGTTTTTTACATTTTTTAGGGATTTTTAGGATCTTTTTAGTATTTTTATGGTTTCTAGGGGTTTTTAGGGTTTTTATGGATTTTGATGGTTTTAGTGCTTTCAAGGTTTTAAGGGTTTTAGGGTCTTTTGGGTTTTTAGCGTTATTTTACTTTTTTAGGGGTTTTAAGGTTTTTAGAGTTTTTTTAGGGTTTAAAGGGTTATTAGAGTTTTTAGTGGTTTTTAGTGTTTTTATGAGTTTTAAAGGTTTTTTAAGGTTTTAGAGGTTTTTATAGTTATTTGGGGTTTTTCAGGGTTTTTGGGTCTTTTACGTTTTTAGGGATTTTTAAGGTTTTTTTACGATTTTTATGGTTTTTAGTGTTTTTTAGGGATTTTAGGGATTTTGAGGGTTTTTTGGGTTATTAGGGTTCTTTAGGGGTTTTTTGGGGCGGGGTTAGGGTTTTAGTTTGTTTTTTGAGTTTTTAGGGTTTTAAAGCTTTTTTTTAGTTTTTAATATTTTTAGGGGTTTTGAGGGTTTTTGGAGTTTTTAGTGGATTTTTAGGGGTTTTATGTATTTTAGGGTTTTTTAAGGTTTTTAGGGGTTTTTTTTCATTGAGGTGTTTTTCAGGGTTTTTTACTTTTTTAGGGATTTTTACTACATTTTAGGATTTTTATGGTTCTTAGGTTTTTTTAGAGTTTTTTGGGATTTTGAGGTTTTTTATGGTTTTTAGGGTTTTGAGGAGTTTTATAGGGGTTTAGGGTCTTTTGGGTTTTTATGGTTTGTTTTGTGTTTTTAGGGTTTTTAATGTTTTCAGAGTTTTGTAACGTTTTTACGAGTTTTTTGGGTTTTTAATGTTTTTAGTGGTTTAGGGTTTTATGGGTTTTTAGGGGTTTTTTAAGGATTATAGGGGTTTTATTGTTTTCAATGGGTTTTTAGGGTTTTTTCTTTTTCACGTTTTTTAGGGATTTTTAGGATTTTCTGGTTTTTATGGTATTTGGGGTTTTTAAGGATTTTGTGGATTTTTAGGGGGTTTCAAGGTTTTTTTTTGGGGTTTTTGGTTCTTTTAGGTTCTTTTTTAGGGTTTTATTTTTATTTTTTTAGGCAAATAAGGCTCGGGTCCAGGCTATTCCTGGCACCACCCAAAATTTATTAAACAAAAAGACACAAACACTGCAGACAAGGGAGGGGAGGGGTCGAACTACCCACACCCAAAAACCCTTACAACCCACGCCAAAGAAAGAAAAACAAAGAAAGAAAAAGACACAAAAACAGACAAAACCGCAACATCATCACGTCACATCCAGCCAGTACCAGCATCCAACAGCACTACATCCAGCGTTAACCAGCATCCAGCAGCTCACAGCTAACCAACAACCAGCATTCAGACTACAGCAGCAAACAACATCCAGCAGCAGCAACCAGCCAACCAGCATCCACAACAAACCAGCAACCAGCATCCACATTTTTTTAGGGTCTTAAATGTTTGTAGAGTTTTTTAACATTTTAGGGGTTTTTAGGTTTTTTATAGTTTTTGTTGTTTTTAGGGGTTTTTTGGGTTTTTTTTTTGTTTTTAAGGTGTTTTTGGTTTTCAAGGGGTTTTCAAGGGTTTTAGGTTTTTTTAAATTTTTAGGTATTTTTATGGCTCTTTATGGATTTTTTGGGTTTTTAGGGGTTTTACGGGTTTTTAATGTTTTTAGGGTTTTTAGTGTTTTTTGGGTTTTTTGGTTTTGTAAGGTTTTTTAAAAGTTTTTTTGGGTTTTTAATCCTGTTTAGTGTTTTCTAATGTTTTTAGGGGTTTAAAGGGTTTTTATAGTTTGTTTTGTTTTTTTTGGGTTTTTGTGTGTATTGGGGGTTTTATGGTATTTAGGGGTTCAAAGAGTTTTTAGGGTTATTAGGAGTTTTACGTTTTTAGGTATTTTTAGGGGTTTTTTAGGATTTTTATGGTTTTTATGGTTTTTACGGTTTTTAGGGATTTTTAGGGGTTTTAGGGTTTTTCAGGGTTTTTGGGATCTTTTGGGGTTTATAGGGTTTTTTTTGAGTTTTTATCCTTTTTAAGGGTTTTTAGAGTTTTTTAAAGTTTTTTATGTTTTTAGGGGTTTTAAGGGTTTTTAGAGTTTTTAATGGGTTTTAAGGCCCTTATGGGTTTTAGGTGTTCAATGATTTTTTGGGGTTTTTATATTTTTCAGGGGGTTTTCAGGGTCTTTAGGGTTTTTTATGTTTTCATGCATTTCTGGGGTTTTTTATTTTTTTAGGGTTTTTAAGGATTTTGAGGGGTTTTATGGTATCTTAGGGTTTTTAGGGTTTTTACTGGTTTTTAGGGGCTTTTGGGATTTTTTGGGTTTTTACGGTTTTTTTGAGTTTTTACGGTTTTGAGGTTTTTTAGATTTTTTTAACATTTTTAGGGGTTTTAAGAGTTTTTAGTGTTTTTTGTGGTTTTTTGGGGTTTTGGGGGTTTTATGGGTTTTTATGGATTTTTAAGGTTTTATGGTTTTTAGGGGTTTTTCAGGGTTGTAATGGTTTTTTACGTTTTCATGGATTTTTAGGATTTCTATGGGTTTTTGGGTTTTTATGGATTTTGAGTGGTTTTAGGGGTTTTCATGGTTTTTAAGGTTTTTTGAGTTTTTTGGGTTTTAGGGTCTTTTAAGGGTTTTTGGTTTCCAGGGTTTTTAGGGTCCTCAAAGTTTTTTAGGGGTTTTAGGGGTTTTAGGGATTTTATGGCCTTTTGGGGTTTTAGGGTTTTTTTGAGCATTTTAGGGTTTTTAAGGTTTTTAAGAGTTTCTTAACATTTTAGTGGGTTTAAGGATTTTTATAGATTCAGTGGATTTTTAGGTATTTTATGGGGTTTTAAAAGTTTTTATGGGTTTTATGGTCTTCGGAGATTTTTCAGGATTTTTAGGGGTTTTTACGTTTTTATAGATTTTTAGGGATTTTTTTGGATTTTTATTATATTTAGAGTTTTATGGGTTTTAGGGATTTTGAGGGTTTTAGGGATTTTTTTATTTTTTAGGGGTTTAAAGGTTTTTTAGAGTTTTTAAACTTTTTTAGGTGTTTTAAGGTTTTTTAGAGTTTTTAGTGGGTTTTTAGGATTTTTATGGGTTTTTAGTGGTTTTTAACATTTTTAGGGGTTTTTATGGTTTTTAGGGGGTTTGCAAGGTTGTTAGCGTTTTTTATGTTTTAATGGATTTTAGGGATTTTTTAGTATTTTTATAGTTTTTAGGGTTTTCTTGGATTTTTACTATTTTGAGGGGCTTTCATTGGCTTTCTGGTTTTTAGGGTTTGTAGGTTTTTCCATGTTTTCAGGGTTTTTAGGGACTTTTTGGGTTTTTTGGGTTTTTTTTGAGTTTTTTGGGTTTTATTGTTTTTAGTGGGTCTTATGGTTTTAAGAGGTTTTTTACATTTTCTAGGATTTTAAGGATTTTTTGGATTTTTATGGGTTTTAGGGTTTTTAAGGGTTTTGGGGTTTTTGAGGGGCTTCAAGGATATTTAGTGGTTTTAGAGTTTTTTAGGGTTTTTAGGGTCTTTCTGGGTTTTTAGGATTTTTTTTGTTTTTTTAACTATTTTAAAGGATCTTTAGTGTTTTTTAATGTTTTTAGTGGTTTTAACGGTTATTAGAGTTTTTAATGGTCTTGCATTTTTATGGGCTTTTAAGGTTTTTAAGTTTTTCAGGGCTTTATGGTTTTCAGTGGGTTTTAATGGTTTTAATGGTTTTTATGGTTTTTTACATTTTTAGGGATCTTTAGGGGTTTTTTAGTATTTTATGGTTTTTAAGGTTTTTAAGGATTTTAGGGATTTTGATGGGTTTTATGGTTTTTAATGGGTTTTAGTGTTTTTAGGGGTTTTTAGGGGTTTTAGGGTCTTTTTGGGTTTTTTATGTTTTTAGGTCTTTTAAGGGTTTTAGAGATTGTTAACTTTTTATAATTTTTTAGGGGTTTTAAGGGTTTTTAGAGTTTTTAGTGGGTTTTCATGGTTTTTATGGGTTTTAGGGTTTTTATGTCTTTTAGGGGTTTTGTGGGTTTTAGGAATTTTTCTGGGATTTTAGGGGTTTTTTAGGTTTTCAAGGAATTTTAGGGATTTTTTAGGATTTTTATGGTTTTGAGGGTTTTTTGGGTTTTTAGGGATTGTGAGAGTTTTAGGGGGGTTTAGGGTTTTTTGGGTTTTTTCTGTTTTTAGGGCTTTTAGGGTCTTTTGTTTTTGTTTTTTTAGGTTTTAATGTTTTTTAGAGTTTTTAACCTTTTTAGGGTTTTAAGGTTTTTAGAGTTTTTAGTGGTGTTTTAGGGTTTTCTTGTGTTTTGGGGGGTTTTATGTTTTTCGGGATTTTATGGTTTTCAGGGGATTTTAAGGATTTTTTTTTGGGTTTTTTACATTTTTATGGATTTTTAGGGTCTTTTTGGATTTTTATGGTTTTTAGGGGTTTTAGGGATTTTGAGGGGTTTTAGTGTTTTTAGGTTCTTTTTGGGAATGTACAGTTTGTTTAGTTTTTTTTGGATTTTAAGTTTTTTTTTTGAGTTTTTTATCATTTCTGGGGATTTTAATGTTTTTAGAGTTTTTAGAGGTTTTTCAGGTTTTAATGGTTTTTAAGGGATTTTAAATATTTTTGGTTTTTTTTGTTTTTAGGGGGTTTTAGGGGTATTTTGGATTTTTTTGTTTATTTTGAGTTTTCTATGGATTTAGGGGGTTTTAGAGTTTTTTAACATTTGTAGGGGTTTACAGGGTTTTTGGGGTTTTTAGTGGGTTTTGTGGGTTTTTATGATTATTTAATGTTTTCTGGGTTTTTTTGGTTTTTAAGGTTTTAAGGGTTTGTTAGGTTTTCAGGGATGTCTGGGGATTTTTTAGGAATTTTACAGTTTTTAGTGTTTTTATGGTTTTTAGGGATTTTTAGGGTTTTTAGGGGTTTTCAAGGTTTTTATGGTCTTTTGGGAATTTAGGGTTTTTATGGATTGTTGGGATTTTAGTATTTTTATTGTTTTTATAGGTTTTTAGGGTTTTTAGTGTTTTTTACATTTTCATGGATTTTTAGGGATTTTTTTAGGATTTTTATGATTTTAGTGTTTTTAGGTTTCTTAGGGATTTTGGGGTGTTTTAGGGTTTTTCAGGCTTTTTAGAGTTTTAGTATTTTTATGGCCTTTTTTGGTTTTTGTTCCTTTTTTGTTTTTATCCTTTTTTAGTCTTTTAGGGTTTTTAAAGTTTTAAGAGTTTTTAATGTTTTTAGGGGTTTTTAGAGTTTTAGTGGGTATTTACTAATATGATACCGTATGCGAGTGCGGTATTCCCTGGTGAAAAAAATGCGGAAACACAAGCGAAGGAAGAAGAGGAAAATGAAATTAAAAGAAATTCAAGGAAAATAAATGGGAAGAGGGATGATCAATTAGGACCCCAAGGAGACTTGTCCCTTGAAACTCTAATTATAAAGTGCCACAAAGGTTGATCACTCCTTTGATAAACCTTACTTGCATTCTTTCAAGAACACAAGAAACACAAGCATAACAATGCTAAAAAACACTCAAATTCGAAATTAAACTTCAAAGGGTACAAATAGGTGGCTATTTATTTCCAAATGAGAGAGATACATGTCAAACACCTAGTCTCCAAAAGTCTGAAGCCTAAAAAACGATTTTTGGCATTGTTTACACTTGTCCATGGCTTTAGGGGACAAGATATCCACCAAGAATAATTTTTAGAACCACCCCCAAAGACTTTGAAGATTCCTACCATGACTTTAGAGACAGGGGGCCCACCACTTTATGACTTTGGAGATTTCATTCAAGCTAGTGGCTTAAATTCGTGGGATTAATTGGGTGGGCCATTTAGGTTCACTTTTGGGCTTTAATAAGTGTGATTAAAGGCCCATTTTCTCCTCTCATGCATGCATGTTGGGCCTCCTCTTGTAATTTCCAAATGAGGCCATGTAAAGCCTCTTTCATCCTCCTCATTCTTCCTCTTGTCATTGGGTCAACAATCCCATGAAATGGGTCTTGTCCATTAATGCTCCTTCCCCCATCAATGCCATGATCACCCTCAACTCCTCACTGCATGTGTGCACCATGATTTGCATCATCCCCTCCCTCTTCAAAAGGATTCGTCCTCGAATCTGCATATTCAAAAGGAGAGAGATCAGAAATATTAAAGGTAGCACTCACATTTCCATACTTGATGGGAAAGTCAATATTGTAGGCGTTATCATTGATTCTTTCTAAAACTTGAAATGGACCATCTCCTCGTGATTGAATTTTTAATTTTCTTTGCTCCGGGAACCTTTCCTTCCTCAAATGCACCCACACCCAATCTTCGGGTTCTAGTACAACCTTATGCCTACCCTTGTTTTCTTTCTTCACATATTGTTCATTTCTTCTTTCAATGTTGGCTTTCACCTTGGCATGTAAATCCCAAAATAATTTTGCCTTCTCATCACCTACAAGATCAACAACCTCATTAGTAGGTAATGAAATAATATCTAACGGAGTCATTGGGTTAAAGCCATATACAATCTCAAAAGGTGAGAAGTTAGTAGTGGAATGCACTACTCGGTTATATGCAAACTCGATGTGTGTGAAACATTTTTCCCAATTCTTTATATTTTTTTGAATTATTGCACGCAAGAGGGTAGAAAGAGTCATATTCAACACTTCAGTTTGCCCATCAGTTTGAGGATGTGCAACGGTTGAGAAAAATAATTTAGTTCCCAATTTATTCCACAAAGTCCTCCAAAAGTGGCTAAGGAATTTCACATCCCTATCACATACAATGGTTTTGGTCAGTCCATTAATCTCACAATTTCTTTGAAAAAAAATCTGTTATACGTATAACATCATTAGTTTTTGAGCATGCAGTGAAATGGTCCATTTTGCTGAATCGATCCACAACAACAAAAATGCTATCTCTTCCTGATTGGGATCAAGGAAATCCCACCACAAAATCCATAGATATGTCGGTCCAAGGATGGGATGGAACAGGCAAGGGGGAATACAATCCATTAGGTTGAACCTTTGACTTTTCATGCTTACAAGTGACACACTTAGCACAAATTTCAATAACAACTTTTCTCATGCTTGGCCAATAAAAATGTTCATGCAAAGTAGCTAGTGTTTTATCAACACCAAAATGCACCATCAAACCACCCCCATGAGTTTCTTTTATAAGAAATTCTTGAGTTGAACAATTTGGAATGCACAATTTATCCCTCTTGAAAAGAAACCCATCATTTTTGTAATAGTCTTTAAATCCATGTTTTTCACAAGATGTCCAAATTTGAGAAAAATCTCCATCATTTTCATACATTCCCTTTAGTAACTCAAGTCCAAGTAATCTAGAATGAAGAGAAGTAAGAAGTGCATACCTTCGTGAAAGAGCATCAGCAACCACATTTTCCTTACCTTTTTTGTGCTTGATCACATAGGGGAAAGTCTCAATGAATTCCAGCCAAGATGCATGCCGCCGATTCAACTTACCTTGGGACTTAAAATACTTAAGGCTTTCAAGGTCAGAATGAATAATGAAATCTTTAGGCCATAAGTAATGTTGCCATGTTTCCAGGGTTCGTTTCAAATCATAAAGTTCTTTATCATAAATTGAATAATTTAATGTCACCCCATTCAATTTCTCACTAAAGTAAGCAATTGGACGCGACTCTTGAGTCAAAACAACACCAATACTAACTCCCGATGGCACGACAATCCACACACATTTAATGGTACTTAACTGTTATTTTGTTGATGGCACGACAATCCACACACATTTTTCATTTTCCATCTTTCTTGGGTACTAGGATCACCGGAATGGCGCATGGAATCATGATTTCCCTTACTAATACTTTCTTCCTGAGTTATTCAACTTGACATTGGATTTCTCTAGTCTCTTCCGAATTAGCTCTATATGCAGGCCTATTGGGAATTGCGGCACTGGGTATGAAGTCAATCCGATGCTCAATGCCTCTCAAAGGGGGTAATCCATCGGGTGTTTCTTCGGAAAACAAATCACCAAATTCCTACAATAAAGACACAACATAAGAAGGAAAAGAATGGTGATGTTCATTAGTTGTAAGGTAAGCATCCTTACTAATGAGTAAGAACACTTTCCAGCTCAATAAAGCACCTTTCACCTCACTTTTTTCAGAAAATAAACTCACCTTTCGCTCATTACTCTTGTTTTCAACTCTTTGATTTCCCTCATTTCTTTTTATGTCACTCGACTCTCCTTTTTCACTCTTAATTTTTCCACTCTTTTCATTTTTTTCTCTCATTTCCTTTTTCATCAACTCATCACTCTCTTTTTTATCACTCAAAATTTTATTTTTCCCACTTTCTTTTTCACTCATTTCTTTTTTCTTTTTGTATTCTTTCTCTATCCTCACTTGATCGTCATATGCTTGTATGGGACTTAGAGGAGTCAAAAAAATATTTCTACCGCTAAAATGAAAAGAGAAACGGTTAGTATAGCCATCATACATCACCCTCATATCAAATTGTCATGGTCTCCCAAGTAGCAAATGTCCATCTTCTATTGGAGAAACATCACACAACACCTCATCATGATATTTTCCAATGGAAAAAAGAAACTATGGCTGGTTTTGTGACCCTCACTTCACCACTATCATTCAACCTCTGCAATCTATAAGGTCTAGTATGCCTTAGAGTAGGAAAACCCGACTTCTCCACCAATAATGTACTAGCCACATTAGTACAACTTCCACTATCAATGATCATACTACATACCTTCTCCTTGATGTGGCATCTCATATGAAAAATATGCTCACGTTGCTCCTCATCATGATCGTCTTTGGGTTGAATGTTTAAATCTCTTCTTGCCACCAATGCATCTCCATGCACGGGTTATTCAACTTCTACATCTGAACTCTCCTCCAAATATGGAATCTCATAATCACTAGAGTGCTCACTAAGGATGTCTCCATTATCCAAAATAATCATGGCCCTTTTTTGGGCATTGAGATGCAATACGACCATGTCCTTGACACTTAAAACACTTTATATCACGAGATTTAGAAGGGAAATTTGCATCCATTTTTCCTTTTGAATCAGTGGGGAAGAACTTATTTTTGGCCACTTCCCTTTGTTTTTGAACAAATTTGGAATATCTTGGTTTTGTTTCATTCCACTTAGAAGTTGATTTTGGATCTTTCCAGTTATCCTTCCAAAAATTATGAGAACTTACTTGACTCCTCTGAGAATGTAGTTGTTTTTTGACCTTCACCGCCTTATGTAGAAACTCCTCTATGTCAATATAATTATGTAGTTCCACCACATATCTAACTACCAGATTCAATCCATTGATAAACCTTTCCATGGTAGATTCGCGATCCTCCTCCAAATTGGCTCGAATCATTGATATCTCCATTTCCTTGTAGTATTCCTCCACACATATGGAACCTTGCACAAGTTTTTGTAACTTCAAATGAAAATCTTGATAGTAATGACTAGAAATGTACCTTTTGCGCATTACTATCTTCATTTCTTCCCAAGTTCGAATTGGACTTTCTCCATTTCTTCGTAGACTTACTTTTAATTGGTTCCCCCAAATACTTTCATAGTCATTGAACTCAAGCGCAGCCAATTTTACCTTCTTCTCCTCCGAGTAGTTGTGAAGTCCAAACACTTGGTCGACCTTGCACTCCAAATAAAGTTCTAGGTCACTCTTCCCTTGAAAGGATAGAAGTTTTACTTTGATGCTTCCCAAGTCATTCTCTCTCCAAGCAGCACGTTGCCCTCGCCTAGGAATTGATTCTTCGAAATCAGAGTACTCATCATCACCTTCATGAATTTCTTTCCCTCACTTGCCATTTTTTCTTAATTACTCACACACTATTTATCTCTTTTTTATCTCTCAAAAGGTTACTCACACTTTCTAGCACAACAAATTGGTTCCTACAAGTGTTCTTAAATAGAATCAAGAAGACAACTAGTAGAAGCAATCAATTCATGGTAATATTTAAAAATCAGAAATTTTAAAAGGGTTTGAATCAATGGGTTCCAAGAAATATGGGAGGTAAATGGGAGAAATGGTTATAAAAGAAGGGTGGATATGGATGAAGTGAAGAAGATGATGGATAACAAAATACAATCAAATTTTTAACTTATGAGAGAACTCAATGCTTCAAATGAGTAGCATCTTTTTTTTATTGATTTTTTTTTGATTTTTTTTTGATTTTTTTGCTACTAAATAAACAAGAATTGAGATACAAAGAGTGCGCTTTTTGTGATCAAAGTAAAAAAAATGAAAAATGTACCAATCTGATTGCAATGATGTAAATGGTTGAGATAAAATGAACTTCAAACTCAAATGGAAATCCGCCTTGGAGATTGTTAGATTTCACAAGGGTGAAAATTGGCACGAATTGATTCTAATATATCTCCAAACATAGGTGTCGGATTTTATTGTTTCCAAATCGAGAAGAAATATGAGATTCTGAACTATTAAAATGACATATTATATGTCTAGAAAATCAAAGAAAAAAGCAGAAGAAAATATTGAAGAAAGTTGTGTCAAGAATTGGTGATGGCAGAAAATGGAAGAAGGGGAAGAAAAAAAAGATGGGAGAAATAGAAACATGAAAGAAAACGTGGTTTCCATTGCCTTCATCTGATACCAAATGATATGATACCGTATGCGAGTGCGGTATTTGCTGGCGAAAAAAATGCGGAAATACAAGAGAAGGAAGAAGAGGGAAATGAAATTAAAAGAAATGCAAGGAAAACAAATGGGAAGAGGGATGATCAATTTGGACCCCAAGGAGACTTGCCCCTTGAAACTCCAATTATAAAGCACCATAAAGGTTGATCACTCATTTGATAAGCCTTACTTGCATTCATTCAAGAACACAAGAAACACAAGCATAACAATGCTATAAAACACTCAAATTCGAAATTAAACTTCAAAGGGTACAAAGAGGTGGCTATTTATAGCCAAATGAGAGAGATAAATGTCAAACACCTAGTCTCCAAAAGTCTAAAGCCTAAAAAAGATTTTTGACATCTTTTACACTTGTCCATGGCTTTAGGGGACAAGATATCCACCAAGAAGACTTTTTAGCACCATCCCAAAGACTTCAAAGATTCCTACAATGACTTTAGAGACAAGGGGCCCACCACTTTATGACTTTGGAGATTTCATTCTAGCAAGTGGCTTAAAATTCGTGGGATCAATTGGGTGGGCCATTTAGGTTCACTTTTGGGCTTTAATAAGTGTGATTAAAGGCCCATTTTCTCTTCCCATTGCTGCATGTTGGGTCTCCTCTTGTAATTTCAAAATGAGGCCATATAAAGCCTTTTTCATCCTCCTCATTCTTCCTCTTGTCATTGGGCCACCAATCCCATGCAATGGGTCTTGTCCATTAATGATCCTTCCACCAACAATGCCATGATCACCCTCAAATCCTCGCTGCATGTGTGCATCATGATTCACATCATTTACTATTTTTATGGGTTTTGTGGTTTTTTAATATTTTTAGGGGGTTTTGTGAATTTCCGTTGTTTTCAAGGTTTTTAGTGTTTTTTACATTTTTTGGGATTTTTAGGGCTTTAAGGATTTTTATGGTTTTTAAGGATTTTAGGGATTTTGAGAGGTTTTTGGGGTTTTCAAGATTTTTTAGGGTTATTAGGGGTTTTCAGAGTTTTTACGGTCTTTTTGGGTTTTTAGGGGTTTTTAGGGGTTTTTTGAGGTTTTTAGGGTTCTTAAGGTTTTTTATAGTTTTTTTAACTTTTATAATGTTTTTATGGGTTTTAAAATATTTTAAAGTTTTAGTGGGGTTGTAGGGTTTTTATGGGTTTATTGGGTTTTTCAAGGTTTTTAGTTATTTTTTTTCTTTTTATAGGATTTTAAGGGTTTTTAGGGTTTTTAAGTTTTCAGGGATTTTTAGGGATTTTTTAGGATTTTTATAGTTCTTAGGGTTTTTTAAGTTTTTAGGAATTTTGAGGGTTTTTAGGGGTTTTTTAGGGTATTAGGGGTTTTAGGGTTTTTAGGGACTTTTTGGGTTTTTAGGGTTTTTTTAGTTTTTAGGGGTTTAAATGTTTTTTAGAGTTTTTAGCATTTTTAAGGGTTTTACTGGTTTTTAGAGTTTTTAATGGGTTTTAGGAATTTTTGGGTTTTTAGGGTTTTTTATGGTTTTTATGGGTTTTTATGGTTGTGAGGGGTTTTTTAGGGGTTTTAGGGGTTTTTTTCATATTTTTAGGATTTTTGTGGTTTTTGAAGTTTTTTAGGGTTTTAGGGATTTTGAGTGTTTTTAGTGTTTTAGTGTTTTTCAGGGTGTTTTAGGGTTTTTAGGGTTTTAGAGTATTTTTGGATTTTTATGGTTTGTTGAGTTTTTTAGGGTTTTAAGGGTTTTTAAAGTTTTTTTTAACTTTTTTAGGGATTTTAAGGGCTTTTAGAGTTTTTAGTGGGTTTTATGGGTTTTTAATGGTTTTAGGGGGTTTTATGGGTTTCAGGGGTTTTTTAGGGTTTTTAGGATTTCTTACTTTTTTAGGTTTTTTTAGGTATTTTTCAGGATTTTAATGGTTTTTCGAGTTTTAGGGTTTTTAAGTATTTCGATGGGTTTGGGGGGGTTTTCTTGGTTTTTTGGGTTTTTAGTAGTTTTAGGGGTTTTTTGAGTTATTATGAATTTTAAGGTTTTTCAGAGTTTTTAAACATTTTTTGGGGTTTTAAGGGCTTTTAGAGTTTTTAGTGGTTTTTTGGGTTTTATGGGGTTTTCTGGTTTTCAAAGGTTTTTTGGGGTTTTTATGGTTTTCAAGGGTTTTTTAGGGTTTTTAGCATTTTTTTACATTTGTAGATATTTTTAGGGATTTTATAGGATTTTTATGGTTTTTAGGGTTTTTAGGGGTTTTGAGGGTTTTTTGGGGTTTTTTTGGGTTTTAGGGTCTTTTTCGAATTTTAGGGGTTTTTTTGAGTTTTTTTTGGTCTTTAAGGTTTTATAGTTGTTTATATTTTTAACGTTTTAAGAGGTTTAAAGGTTTTTAGATTTTTTTAGTGGGCTTATAGGGTTTTATGGGTTTTAGGGTTTTATGGTTTTCAAAGGATTTTCGAGGTTTTTTACTTTTTCATGGACTTTTGGGGCTTTTTTAGGATTTTTACAGTTTCAGTGTTTTTAGGGTTCTTTAGGGATTTTTTGTGTTTTAGGGTATTTCAAGGTTTTTAGGGTTTTTTATTTTATTAGAGTTTTTAACGTTTTTAGGGGTTTTAAGGGTTTTTATATTTTTAGTGGATTTTTTGGGTTTTTATTGATATTTAGTGTTTTATGGTTTTTATGGTTTTAAGGGTTTTTATGGTTTTGGGTGGTTTTTATCATTTTTAGGTTTTTTACATTTTCTTGGATTTCTTTGGGTTTTTTTTAGTATTTTTAAGGTTTTTAGGTTTCTAAGGATTTTGAGGGGGTTTGGGGTTTTTCGGGGTTTTTTAGGGTTTTTATGGTTTTTCAGGGTATTTAGGGAATATTTGGATTTTTAGGGATTTTTTGGGTTTTAAGGTTTTTTTAGAGTTTTTTAATGGTTTTAGGGGTTTTAAGCATTTTTAAAGTTTTAGTGGTTTTAAGGGTTTTTAGAGTTTTTTATGGTTTTAGGGTTTTTATGGGGTTTTGGTATTTTTATGGTTTTTAGCGGTTTTTGTGGTTTTCAAGGGTTTTTTCATGGTTTTTAGGGTTTTTTATGTTTTTAGGGATTTTTGGGTTATTTTAGAATATTTAAAGTTTTTAGGGTTTTTACAGATTTTTAGGGATTTTAGGGTTTTTTAGGGTTTTTGTGGTTTTGAAGGTTTTTTGTGTTTTTTGGGTTTTTTGGGTTTTTTGGGTTTTTTGAGTTCTTTAGGGGTTTCAAGATTTTTTAGAGTTTTTTACGTATTTAGGGGTGTCAAGGGTTTTTAGAGTTTTTAGTGGGTTTTAGGAGGGTTTTATTGTTTTCAAGGTTTTCTACAGGTTTTTAAGGTTTTTTATGCTTTAAAGGATATTTTGGATTTTGAAGGATTTTAATAGTCTTTAGGGTATTTTATGGATTCTGAGGTTGTAGGGTTTTTCAGGGTATTTTAGAATTTTTACAGGTTTTAGGGTTTTTAGGGTCTTTTGGGTTTTAGGGTATTTTTGAGTTTTTTTATGGTTTTATGGTTTTTATAGTTTTTAACGTTTTTAGGGGTTTTAGGGTTTCTAGTTATTTTAGTGGGTTTGGGGGTTTTTATGGTTTTCAGGGTTTTCTAATGTTGTTAGGGGTTTTTATTGTTTTCAGGGGTTTTAGGGGGTTTACCGGTTTTTATGTTTTTAGGGATTTTTAGGGATTTTGAGTGTTTTTATGGTTTTTATTGTTTTTAGAGATTTTGAGGGTTTTTAGGGGTTTTCAAGGTTTTTATATTATTTTCGGGTTATTATGGTTTTTTGTGTGTTTTATAGGGGTTTTATGGTTTTTAGTTTTTTTTTATGTTTTTAGGGTTTTAAGTTGTTTTATAGTTTTTTGTGGTTTTAGAGTTTTAGGGGTTTTTTATGGTTTTTTGGGGTTTTTACAGGTTTCAATCATTTTTTAGGTTTTTAGGTTTTTTATGTTTACAGGGATTTTTTGGGATTTTTAAGGATTTTTATGGTTCTTTTGGATTTTAAAGGTTTTAGGAATTTTGAGGGATTTTTTAGGGTTTTCAGGCTTTTTTAGGGTTTTTAGATGTTTTTTGGATTTTTAGAGTCATTTGGGGTTTTTAAGGTTTTTTTTGAGTTTTTTATAATTTTAGGGGGTTTTAGAATTTTTTTTAACATTTTTAGTGGTTTTAGGGATTTTAGAGTTATTAGTGTGTTTTTAGGGTTTGTATGGGGTCTTAGGGTTTTTTTGGTTTTTATGAGTATTATGGTTTTCAAGGGTTTTTCAGAGTTTTTATGGTTTTTTTTCGTTTTCAAGGATTTTTAGGGTTTTTTAGGATTTTTATAGGTTTTAGGGGATTTTTTGGGTTTTTTGGGTTTTTTGGGATTTTGAGGGATTTTATGGGTTTTTAGGGTTTTTCCGGGGTTTTAGGGTCTTTTTTGCGTTTTTAGGGGTTTTGTTGAGTTTTTTAGGATTTTAAGGGTTTTTTGAGTTTTAAGGGTTTTTAGAGATTTTAATTTTTTTAGGGGTTTTAAGGGTTTTTAGTGTTTTAGTTGTTTTCAGGGTTTTTAGTGGTTTTTAAAGTTTTTAGGGGTTTATAGTTTTGAGGGGGTTTTCAGGGTTTTTGGGTTTTTTATGTTTTTTGGGATTTTTAGGGATTTTTTTGGATTTTTATGTTTTTAGGGTTTTTTTGGGATTTTGTGGGTTATTATGGTCTTTCAGGGTTTTTTTATGTTTTTTGGTGTTTTTCAAGGTATTTTGAGTCTTTTTAGGTATTGAGGGTTTTTTTTCTTTTTTTAAGGTTTTACGGTTTTTTAGAGTTTATAAACATTTTAACACTTTTAGGGGTTTTAAGTATTTTTAGAGTTTTTAGTAGTTTTTAGGGGTTTTATTGGTTTTTGGGTTTTTTTAAGGTTTTTAGGGTTTTTTTGGTTTTTAGGGGGCTTTCAGGGTTTTTAGGGTTTTTTACATATTCAAGGATTTTAGGGATTTTTTAGGGTTTTTTTGGTTTTTTTGGGTTTTTTAGGGTTTTTACGGATTCTGAGGGTTTTGGGGGGGTTTTCAGGGATTTAAGGGTTTTTCTATGTTTTTAGAGTCCTTTAGGTTTTTTTCGTTTTTAGGTGGTTTTAAGAGATTTTAGAGTTTTTTTAACTTTTTATGGGTTTTAATGGATTTTATAGTTTTAGTGGGTTTTTATGGATTTTTAGTGTTTTAAGATTTATAGGGGATTTTTAGGGTTTTTATGGATTTTACAATTTTAGGGATTTTTAAGATTTTTATGGTTTTTAGAGTTTTTAGGGATTTTTCGGGTTTTTCAGGAGGTTTTAGGATTTTTTGGGTTTTTAGGGTACATTTGATATTTTAGGGTTTTCTGTGTTTTTTTGGGGTTTTAGAGTTTTTTAATGTTTTTAACGTTTTTAGGGGGTTTAAGGGGTTTTTTGGTCTTTTATGGGTTTTTACATTTTCAAGGATTTATAGGAATTTTTTAGGATTTTTATAGTTTTTACGGATTTTAGGGTTTTTAGAGTTTTTAGGGTTTTTAGAAATTTATAGTGTTTTAGGTGTTTTCAAGATTTTTAGGGTTTTTAAGGTTTTTTAGGGTTCTTATGGGTCTTTTGGGTTTTTAGGATTTTTTTTAGTTTTTTGGGGTTTTTATTGGTTTTTAGATTTTTTAATGTTTTGTAACGTTTTTAGGGATTATAAGGGTTATTAGAGTTTTTAGTGGCTTTTTAGAGTTTTATGGGTTTTAGGGTCTTTTAAGGTTTTAGGGTTTTTTATGGTCTTCAGGCGTTTTTCAGGGTCTTTAGGATTTTAAAGTGTTGATGGATTTTACGGATTTTTTAGGATTTTTGTGGTTTTAAGGGATTTTTTAGGATTTTGTGGTTTTAAAAGATTTTTAGGATTTTTAGGGATTTTTAGGGTTTTTTAGGGTTTTAGGGTCTTTTCGATTATAGGGTTTTTTTGTGTTTTTTGGGGGTTTAATTTTTTTTTGATTTTTTAAAAGTTTTTTAACATTTCTATGGGTTTTAAGGGTTTTTAGAGTTTTTATTAGTTTTTAGGGTTTTATGGGTTTTTATGGTTTTTAGGGGTTTTTAAGGGCTTATGGTTTTTTATGTTTTTAGATATTTTTATGGATTTATTATATTTTTTAAGTTTTTAGGGGTTTTAGGGATTTTGTTGGTTTTTAGGGTTTTCGATGTTTTTTAGGGTTTTTGACGGTTTTTTAGGGTTTTTAGGGTTTTTCGATTTTTTTTTGAGATTTTTAGGTTTCTTAAGGATTTTTAGAGTTTTTTAAACATTTTTAGGGGGTTTTGAGGTTTTTAGAGATTTTAGTGGGTTTTTAGGGTTTTAAGGTTTATTAGGGTATTTTAAGGTTTTCTTGGTTTTCATGGGTTTCTTAGGGTTTATGGGTTTTTACTTTTTTGGGGATTTTTAGGGATTTTTTAGAAATTTTATGGTTTTTATGGTTTCGTAGGGTTCTTAGTGATTTTTTAGGTTTTTAGTGGTTTCAGGGGTTTTAGGATTTTTCAAGGTTTGGGGGTATTTTGGGGGTTTTAGTGTTTTTTGATTTTTTAGGGTTTTATGGTTTTTTAGAGTTTTTAAGATTTTAGGGGTTTAAAGTGTTTTTAGAGTTTTTTGTTGATTTTTAGGGTTTTGTTATTTTTAAGGTTTTTAGGGGATTTTATGGGTTTTAGAGGTTTTTTTCAAGTTTTTTAGGGTTTTTCTTGTTTTCAGGGATTTTTAGAACTTTTTATTCTAATTATATTATTTTATGGTTTTTAGGGATTTTGAGGGGTTTTAGGGGTTTTCAGGTTTTTGGGTCTTTTGGGGTTTTTAGGGGTTTTAGGGTCTTTTTTGGTTTTTTTGGTTTTTAGGGTTTTTTTAGTTATTAGGTTTTTAATAATTTTTTTATAGTTTTTAGTGTTTTGAGCGGTTTTAAGGTTTTTTTAGTTTTTATTGGTTTTTAGTGATTTAATGGGTTTTTAGGGGGTTTTATGGTTTTTAGGGGTTTTTATGGTTTTCAAAGGTTTTCTTGGTTTTTTGGGTTTTTTACGTTTCCACGGACTTTTAGGGACTTTTAGGGATTTTTATGGTTCTTAGGGTTTTTTTGGATTTTGAGGGTTTTTATAGTTTTTAGGGGTTTTCAAGGTTTTTAGGTTCTTTTTGGGTATTTAGGGTTTTTTTAGTTTTTAGGGTTTTAAGGTTTTTTTATAGTTTTTAATGTTTTTAACATTTCTAGGCGTTTTAAGTGTTTTTAAAGTTTTTTGAGGTTTTTAGGGGTTTTATGGTTTTTCTAGGTTTTTTAGGGTTTTTGAGTTTTTTATGTTTTCATGGATTTTTTGGGCCTTTTTATGATTTTTTTATGGAATTTAGGATTTTTCAGGTTTTATGATTTTTATGGATTTTAGGATTTTTTAAGCGGTTTTATAGTTTTTAACGTTATTAACATCATTGAGGGTTCAATGGGTTTTTAGAGTTTGTAGCGGTGATTTTGTGTTTTAATGATTTTTTGGGTTTTTAAATGTTTTTAGGGGTTTTGGGGTTTTTTTACATTTTTAGGGATTTTTTGGGCTTTTTTAGGATTTTTATGGGTTTTAAAGTTTTTAAGATTTTTATAGACTTTGAGGGTTTTAAGGGGTTTTCAAGGTTTTTAAGGGTTTTTTGAGTATTTTTAGGGCTTTTATGGACTTTTTGGGGGATTAGTGTTTTTTTGAGTTTTTTGATCCCTTTTATGGTTTTTTAGAGCTTTTTAATGTTTTTAACATTTTTATGGGTTATAAGGGTTTTTATAGATTTTATTGTGGTTTTTGGAGTTTTATGGGTTTTTAGGGTGTTTTATTATTTTAGTGGTTTTAGGGTTTTTTAGGTTTATAGGTATTTTCAGATATTTTTTAGAAATTTTATGATTTTTAGGGTTTTTAGGAAGAAGAAGGCGCAGGACCATGCAATTCCTGGTCCCCCAAAATTTATTAGAAAAAAGAAAAATCATTCAAGGGGAGAAGTCAAACAACCCAGCCCAAAAAGAGTTACATGTCATAGAGGTCAACATCCCCACCACCGTCATAATAAGAAGCTGCACTGTAAGGGTCTCCATCAGCACCATATCCTGAGTCAACATCAGTATCTGCTGACTCCCATTCAGATTCATGTTGCCTGAATAAGGTAATGTAGTTTTCTCTGAGCCTTTTCAGCTCCTCATTTAGCTGCACCTTGCCAGGATGCCCTCCCCTGTTAGAAGCATTTTTCTTTGGAGATTTGGAGGAGGCTCTGGTGGACACTGTCTTTGGAAAACTAGAGTAGTCTTTCCTCGGCTTCCTCTTTCGGGGGGCTGATGTGACACCTACGTATTTATTTTCCTTCCCATACGGAATGACCTCCTCTATCAAATCCCTCTCGTTAATGATCGTAACCATGTTAAAGATCATCCTACTACCCTCCTCATAGAAAATACTTTTGTTTTCGGGGATGTAGGTGTCTTCCTGATTTATAATACAGTCAGCCAACACTTCACATTGAGTCATGCCTTGGACCACAAAATGTTGACCAATATCACCAGCATTGTGATCCAAGGGAAAAACATCCATCTCGTAATCACCAAGAACATTCAGATCCACTGACCCTTGCTTAAAATCAGTACAACTCCTAACAACCTCTAAGCCAGTGTCTCCTGAATCTACCGGAATCAATTGCAAGCCCTCATCCTCCTCACGAGCAATCTGCCAAGCATGTACTCCCTCCTGAGTAGCAATGGTAGCCTTGTCTAGCCCCTTCTCAATCCCATCACAAGCATCAAAACTAGACAGGGGAACCTGCACATCATCCCCTGCGAACTCATCCTCATTACAATTAGACCGAGAGACATGCACTCCCGTAAGCACAAAAGATTTATCCACTGCAATCTGAACCGAAGATCCATTTACAACAACACTGGCATCATGCACAATAGCATAATCCTCATCCCCTGTACCATACAGCACAATATCACCACAGGTCAAGACATCTTGAAAACCCTACCCCTGTCTTCAAAAGCATCACCCTCTAGCCCAGAGCAAGCAGTCTGCCCAGATTGTTCTTCAATGCTACCAGCCAGCTTCGGTTGCACAACCTGCTTCTCATGGACAAACTCCTTAGAAACAAAGCCATCAAATTGATTGTACAAAGGGACACAATCACTACCCTTATGCACTTCCAGTGATATGAAGAATCCCTGGCCTCCACCAAAACTCTATAATTGAGGCACAATAAAGGCGGCGACATCTGTCGTATCTCCACCATCCTCAGACTATTGCATCCTTCCTCAGTTTCCATCACCCCCTTACCAATAACAATTCCCAAGTCACGTTTCAACCTATCAAACACAACACAGACCTTCGGTTTGGATGAAGACTTTCGAACAACCTTCAATGGAACATCTCCAACCACTATAACAACATGATCATCAGCCATAGGAACATTAGTTTGTCCAGCAGGTATACCTGCACCATCCATAGAGGTGCATCTGGTTGCAAACCATGAGTTGCAGCAGTCGACCAATGTAGTGTAGACTTGACAGTAATACTAGGGCACTTACAGGTAGATGCATAGTGGCCCAGTCTATGGCAGTTCGAATAGAAAGAAACCCAGGATTCAAAGTAAATCTTCTAATACCACCAGAACTCACCTTCAATCTCAACGCAAGCAGAATTAACCAGTGCCTTAGACACATCCACCTCTATGCATATCCACAGCACAATCGGGTGGCAGGAAGCACTAGTTAGTGAATCTATAAAAATAAATCTACCGATGAGGTTGCCAATGATGCAGAGGATGGCTGGGTTTTGGAAGCGCAGGGCAAGACCAGGAAGAGTAATCCATAGGGCCATGCTCATGGGATCACGATGCAGATGAAAATCAAAATTCCAGCAGAACAAATAAAATTGAAGGCCATCAATGATATGTGGTGCAAAAGCCCACGCTGAAATCAAATCTTCTTCATTCCAAAACCGAATCAGAAAGTGACGAGCATCCAACAACCCTACAATATCCTATTCACAGAGATTCCAGGAAGAAGAAAAAATCCTGTCAAATTCATCAACTGAGGGCCAAGCAACTCCTACAAAAACGAGCCACCAACATGAGATCCAGGAGTGCAGAGGCCATTGAGAACTCCTAATAAGAGATCAAAAAAGAGGGCACACCATTCTCGCAGCAGGGGAGTTTAGGGAAAATGTAAATCACTAGAAAGCAAGGAAGCTGCACAGGATCAGTAAAAGGCAATAAGAGATGTCGTAGTGGAGCCCCATCCTCCGCCTCCCCTGGCCAAGGCTTAGGGAGGGGCAGCATCACCGTAGCCATCGGCTATGTCGTCGTCATCTTCAAAGATGACCTTAGGGTTTTTAGCTCTTTCCTAGGGTTTTTAGGGGTTTTCAAGGATTTTTAGGATTTTTGGGTTTAGAGTTTTCAACGTTTTTTAAAGTTTTTAAGGGTATTTTGATTTTTAGGGGGGTTTTAGGGGTTTTATTGATTTGTAGGGGTTTTGAAGGTTTTTATTGGTTTTCATGGTTTCTAGGTTTTTTTACATTTTTAGGGATTTTTAGGACTCTTTTAGGATTTTTATGATTTTTTGGGTTTTTTTGGTTTTTTATGGATTTTGAGGGTTAATAGGGTCTTTTAGGGTTTTTAGGTTTTTTTTGTTTTTATATTTTTTTGGTTTTTAAGGGGTTTTAGAGTTTTTTGTGGGTTTTATGGTTTTTTTGGGTTTTAGTGGGTTTTATGGTTTTCAGGGGTTTTTCAGGGTTTTTATGTTTTTTTATAAAATTTAGGGTTTTTTAGGTTTTTTTATAATTTTTAGTGTTTTTTATTGTTTTTAGGGATTTTGAGGGGTTTTAGGGGTTTTCACTATTTCTAGGGGTTTAATTTTTTTAGGGTTTTAGGGTCTTTTGGTCATTTAGGGTTTTTTGGAGTTTTTAGGGTATTCGTGGTTTTTTAGAGTTTTTATAATTTTTAGGTTTTTAAGTGTTCTAAGAATTTTTAGTGTATTTTTAAGGTTTTTATGGTTTTTAGAGTTTTTTAGGGTTTTAGGGGTATTATGATTTTCATAGATTTTCTGGTTTTTTATGGTTTTTTATTTTTTTTAGGGATTTTTAGGGATTTTTCGACTTTTTATTGTTTTAGGTATTTTTAGTTTTTATGCATTTTTTGGGGTTCTAGTAGTTTTTAGGGGTTTATAGGTTATTTAGGGGTTTTCAGGGTTTTTGGGTCTTTTTTGGTATTTAGGGTTTTTTTGAGTTTTTTAGGGTTTTTAAGGTTTTTAGAGTTTTTTTAAATTTTTTCGGAGTTTCAAGGATTTTTAGAGTTTTTAGTGGTTCTTATGTTATTTATGGGTTTTAGGGTTTTTAAGGTTTTTAGGGGTTTTATGGTTTTCAGGGTTTTTTCAGGGTTTTTAGGTTTTTTACGTTTTTACAGATTTTTGGTATTTTTATGGTTTTTAGGGTTTTATTAGTGTTTTTAGCAATTATGAGGGTTTTTAGGGTTTTTAGGGTTTTATATTGTTTTTAGTGTTTTTTATGGGTTTTAGGGTCTTTTTAGGTTTTAGATTTTTTGATTTTTTTAGGGGTTTTAATGTTTTTCAGAGTTTTTAATGTTTTTAGGGGTTTTAAGGGTTTTTTAGATTTTTATTAGTTTTTAGGGTTTTTATGGGTTTTTATTGTTTTTTAAGGTTATTATGGATTTTATGTTTTTAAGGGGGTTTTCAAGGGTTTTAGCGGTTTTATGTATATAGGGATTTTTACGCCTTTTTAGGATTTTTACACCTTTTTAGGATTTTTATAGTTTTTAGGTGTTTTTAAGGTTTCAAGAGACTTCGATATCGATCAGATTCAGCCCAAGGAGAATAATTTTGGGCTTAATAAAAATTCCAAGCCCAATTGTTGTTCGAATTGGACCAGCCCACACTTCTTGATGTCCAACACTATGGTGGGTCACAACACACTTATTTGGGACCCAAAATCATTTATCCACATGGCAAATGGTGGAAATTCGTAGCTGCACATTAATGAGGAGAGAGAAGGTGGAGAAAAGCATCATTAAGAGGGAATCCCGCTACTTTGTCTAGTGGGGTCATTAAATGGCATGGGAAAGTGTTATTTTATGCTTTTTATGTGCCTTTTGGGTTCCCCATGTCTTGTAACTCGAATTGGGGCATTTTCCTTTATTTATTTTGTCTTTATATTGTATTTTCACCCCTTTGTAATGGAGATGCTTGATTGTGACGGATTTTGGAAGCTTATTGTGCTGTCCTAGTGCTTTAGCCTTTTCCCTTTGCCCGGAATTGGTGGTGCAACTCCAGTGCTGGTGACTTTGTCTTTAAGCGTGGAGTGACCTTGGCGGGTGGCATTGTCTTTAAGCCTTTATCAATTCGGCTACATTATGCTGCTCCTTTTCACTTACTCGTTTTGAGCTTCCGGCGACGCATCAATTGGTATCAGAGGAAGGTTCCAACGAGTAAGTTCTATCGCATTCTTCTTATTACTCTCCATCATGTCTCGCAAGAGCGGATCTTCTACTCCTCCTGTTTCTTCAGATTTTCCCACCAAAGTGATGCATAATCTTTAAATTTCAGAATGGCTACCTTGCACTTCTTCTCGTCAGAACAATTCTTAAATTCGAAGAACCGTTCGATTTCCCGCATCCAATCCAGAAAATCATCCGGATTCATACTCCCATAAATTTCAGAATGGCTACCTTGCACATTCAGTGGGTTGCAATCATTCTGCTCACTTGATGATGTTTGCAAGCTGGCGATCAAGGTGGAAAAGCAAAAGCGGACCTCAAGGGCACCGGTGCTCAAAAACTACAATAGAGGTACAACTTTTTATAAGGGTATTTCTTCTAATAAATCTGGTGTTGTTGAGAAGGAATTTGGAAGGAACAAGATGCTGGAAAAAGGGAAAGAGAAGGCTATGGAACAAACAAAAGGGAAGTCGAACTCCTTTGAACGTGGGAATCGAAAGTGTTTCAAATGTCATGGGTATGGTCATTTTTAGGCCAATTGCCCGAACAACCAGATTATTACTATTAAAGAGATTGAAGAAATTGAAGAGGCAATCAAAGAGGATGAACATGATGGTGAAGAATCTGAAAATGAGGAACATGTTGTGGAAGAAGCTGATGTGGGAAACATGCTGGTGCTACGAAGAGTTTTGCAAGCTCAAATATGCCCGGAAGAAGATCAAAGAGAAAACTTGTTCCAAACTCGCTGCACCATTAATTAGCGGGTATGCATGGTGATTATTGATAGTGGGAGCTGTACAAATGTGGCTTCAACAACACTAGTGGAGAAATTGAAGCTTCCAACTCAGAATCATCCTCACTCGTATAAATTGCAATGGTTGAACAATGGGAGCACACTCCAAGTCAACAAACAGGTTCTAATTTCATTCTCCATTGGTAAGAACTATGCTGATGAAGTACTGTGTGATGTTATTCCTATGGATGCTTGTCACTTGTTGTTGGGTAGGCCTTGGCAGTTTGACAGGGAAGTGAAATATGATGGGAGGAAGAACACTTATTCTTCTCGATCTGGGGAAAAGAATATCACACTTGCTCCTTTGAATCCGTCCCAAACTTTTCAAGAAAAATCTGTTCCGGAAGTACCCAAAGGTAGTCTCTTTATCATCAAAGCTCAAGTGGAGAAAGCCATAAATAAGAAAAAGCCAGTTTTTGATTTATTGATGATGGAAAAGTCATGCCATGAGGAGAAGAGTCATCAACATCCTTTAGCTCATTCCTTAATTGGGGAATATCATGATGTTTTTCCTAATGATCTTCTAGCAGGATTACCACCATTTAGAGGCATTGAACACCAGATTGATCTCGTTCCAGGTGCACAATTGCCAAATAAACCAGCATATCGGTGTAATCCTGGAGAATCAAGGGAATTGCAAAAGCAAGTAGATGAGTTGATGGATCGAGGCTTTATAAGGCCAAGCATGAGCCCGTGTTCTGTTCCAGCATTATTGGTGCCAAAGAAAGATGGTACGTATCGCATGTGCATTGATAGTAGAGCTATCAATAATATTACCATCAAATACAGGAATCCCATCCCACGACTCGATGATATGCTTGATGAATTGCATGGTTCATCAATGTTTTCAAAGGTTGATCTTCGTAGTGGATACCACCAGATTCGAATGAAGGAAGGGGATGAATGGAAAACAGCCTTCAAAACTAAAGGCGGATTGTTTGAGTGGCTCGTCATGCCATTCGGCCTCTCAAATGCTCCTAGCACATTCATGCGACTCATGAATGAAGTTCTGAAACCATTTATTGGTAAATTTGTGGTAGTTTATTTGGATGACATTTTGATTTACAGCAAGGATGTGGAGAGCCATGTGGATCATCTTCGGTGGGTATTTGACGTTCTACGGAAACAAAAACTATATGGGAAGCTTGAAAAATGCGAGTTCTTTTCAACAGAAGTGGTGTTTTTGGGACATGTGGTAACCAAAGAAGGCATCATGGTGGATGAATCAAAAGTGGAAGCAATCAAGTCCTGGCCACAACCAGAATCCATTACCGAAGTAAGAAGTTTCCACAGTTTGGCATCTTTTTATCGTCGCTTTGTTTCCAATTTCAGCACTATTATAGCACCTATCACTGAATGCTTGAAAAGGGGGAAATTTGAGTGGTCAAAGGCAGCAAATGAATCATTTGAAATCATTAAGAAAAAGTTGTGTGAAGCACCGGTTTTGGCGTTGCCTGATTTTGATCAAGTCTTTGAAGTGGAATGTGATGCAAGTGGAGTTGGGATAGACACTGTTCTCATCCAAAGCAAGCGCCCTATTGCATATTTCAGTGAGAAACTGAATGATTCAAGGAGGAATTACAGCACCTATGATAAGGAATTTTATGCGGTTATAAGAGCCCTAGATCATTGGTCTCATTATTTGAGACCGAAGCAGTTTGTTCTTCATTCTGACCATCAGGCTTTGAGGTTTATCAATGGTCAACACAAGCTGAGTTCGAGGCATGCAAAGTGGGTGGAATTCTTACAATCATTCTCATTTGTGTCAAAATACAAGAAGGGGCAAGATAATCTAGTGGCAGATGCTTTATCTCGGAGGTATGCATTACTTACAATTCTTGATGCTCGAATTCTTGGATTTCAGCTTATGAGAGAAGATTATCAGCATGATATGGAGTTTAATTCTATTTTAATCCAATGTCAAGATGGATTTGTGGAGGATTATTCTGTACATGATGGGTTTCTCTTTAAGAGAAATAAGTTGTGTGTTCCAAAGAGTAATTACAGGGACTTGCTTATTCGGGAAGCACATGAAGGGGGACTTGCTGGTCATTTTGGCATCCATAAAACCTTGGAGATACTAAAAGAGCATTTCTACTGGCCGAAGATGCAATCAAATGTCCAATCTATTCTTTCAAGATGCGGAACATGTCAAAGAGCAAAGAGTCATTTCAAGCCTGGTTTATACACTCCGTTACCTATTCCGGAGCAGCCATGGGAAGATCTCAGCATGGATTTCATTATGGCTTTACCAAAGACTCAGCGAGGTAAAGATTCAATAATGGTTGTTGTTGATCGATTTTCTAAGATGGCTCATTTCATACCTTGTCATAAGACTGAAGATGCGGTGAAAGTGGCAGAATTGTTTTTCAAAGAGATTGTTCGCCTTCATGGAATTCCTCGCAGCATCGTTTCAGATAGAGACACAAAATTTCTCAGCCATTTTTGGAGAACATTATGGGGGAAATTTGGTACGAAACTTCTTTTCAGCACATCCCATCACCCTCAAACGGATGGGCAAACAGAAGTTACCAATCGTACATTGGGCACTATTCTGAGAACATTGGTGAACAAGAGCATGAGAGATTGGGATTTGCAACTTGCACAAGCTGAATTTGCATACAATAGATCTCCCAGTGCTACCACCCGACATTCTCCATTCGAAGTGGTTTATGGATTCAATCCAATCACTCCTATAGAATTGTGCTCTTTGCCTCTTGATTTTCAGGTAAATATTGATGCGGAGGAGAAGACAAAGCAGATGAAGAAGCTCCATGAATCTATTCGTGCTCAAATAGAGAAGTCTAATGAGGCATACAAGAGGCGAGCAAACAAGCATCGGAAGCAGGCTATTTTCCAACCTGGAGACAAAGTGTGGATTCACCTTCGCAAGGAGAGATTTCCATCCAAAAGGAAGAGCAAGCTGGCACCACGAGCTGAAGGTCCATTCAAAGTGCTTGAACGAGTGGGAAACAATGCCTACAAAATTGATTTACCAGATGATTTTGGCAGCGTTTCTGCAACATTCAACATTGGGGACTTATCTACTTACATTGAAGAAGATGATGTCGTGGATTTGAGGGAAAATCCTCTTCAACCGGGGGAGAATGATATGGATCAGATTCAGCCCAAGGAGAATAATTTTGGGCTTAATAAAAATTCCAAGCCCAATTGTTGTTCGAATTGGACCAGCCCACACTTCTTGATGTCCAACACTATGGTGGGTCACAACACACTTATTTGGGACCCAAAATCATTTATCCACATGGCAAATGGTGGAAATTCGTAGCTGCACATTAATGAGGAGAGAGAAGGTGGAGAAAAGCATCATTAAGAGGGAATCCCGCTACTTTGTCTAGTGGGGTCATTAAATGGCATGAGAAAGTGTTATTTTATGCTTTTTATGTGCCTTTTGGGTTCCCCATGTCTTGTAACTCGAATTGGGGCATTTTCCTTTATTTATTTTGTCTTTATATTGTATTTTCACCCCTTTGTAATGGAGATGCTTGATTGTGACGGATTTTGGAAGCTTATTGTGCTGTCCTAGTGCTTTAGCCTTTTCCCTTTGCCCGGAATTGGTGGTGCAACTCCAGTGCTGGTGACTTTGTCTTTAAGCGTGGAGTGACCTTGGCGGGTGGCATTGCCTTTAAGCCTTTGTCAATTCGGCTACATTACGCTGCTCCTTTTCACTTACTCGTTTTGAGCTTCCGGCGACGCATCAATTGAGGGTTTTAATTTTTTTTCCATGTTTTTAGGATTTTTCAGGGTTTTTAGGGTGTTTTTGGGTTTTTAGAGGTTTTTGAGTTTTTTAGCGTTTTAAAGAGTTTTTAGAGTTTTTAACGTATTTATGGGTTTAAAGGATTTTTAGAGTTTTTGGTGGCTTGTGAGGGTTTTTATGGGGTTTTAAGGTTTTTTGGGGTTTCATGTTTTTCTTGGGGTTTTTCAAGGGTTTTAGGGATTTTGAGTGTTTTTAGGTTTTTTAGGGTTTTTTTGGGTTTTTAGATTGTTAGTGTTTTTAGTTTCTTTTTGGGTTTTTAGGGGTTTTTTGAGTTTTTTAGGGTTTTAAGGTTTTTATAATTTTTTAACATTTTAGGGGTTTAAGGGTTTTAGAGTTTTTAGTGGGTTTTTAGGATTTTTATTAGGGTTTATGTTTTTTTAATGTTTTAGGATTTTTTTGGGTTTTTAGGGGTTTTTTAGGCTTTTAGGGATTTTTAAAATGTCAAATATATATAGAATTTTTTTAGGATATTTATGGTTTTCAGGGTTTTTTTCTTTTTTTAGGGATTTTGTGGGGGTTTTGGGGTTTTCTAGGTTTTTTGGGTTTTTTGGGGTCGTTTTAGGGTTTTAAGGTTCTTCTTGGGTTTTAAGGGGTTTTTTGAGTTTTTTTAGTGTTTTTAAGGTTTTTAGAGTTTTTTATCATATTTAGTGAGTTTTTAGGGTTTTAATGGGTTTTAGTTTTTTTAAGGTTTCTCTGAGTTTTTATTGTTTTTAGGGGGGTTTTAGGTTTTTAGGGTTTATTAAGTTTTTAGAAATTTTTAGGGATTTTTTTGGGGTTTTTAGTGGTTTTAGGGTTTTTAGGGGTTTAAATGCTTTTTAGGATTTTTTGGGGTTTTTTGGGGGTTTTTTTGAGTTTTTTAGATTTTTTAAGTTTTTTAGAGTTTTTAACATTTTTAGTTGTTTTAAGTGTTTTTAATGTTGTAGTGGTTTTTAGGGATTTTAGGGTTTTCATGGTTTTTTAAGGTTTTTAGGGTTTTTTCTGGTCTTTAGGGGTTTTTAAGGCATTTTAGGGTTTTAGGGTTTTTAGGGTTTTTTATGTTTTCTGGGATTTTTAGGGCTTTTTTGGGTTTTTATGATTTTTAGTGTTTTGAGGGATTCTATGGGTTTTTTGGGTTTTTCATGGATTTGTATGGTTTTAGGGGTATTCTAGGATTTTAGGGTTTTTTTAGTTTTTCTGGGTTTTTAAGGTTTTTGAGAGTTTTTTAAAGTTTTTTTAACTTTTTTAGGATTTTTAAGGGGTTTTATGGGTTTTTATGGTTATTTATGGTTTTAGGGGGTTCTCAAGGTTTTTATGGTTTTTTTACATTTTCAGGAAATTTTAGGGGTTTTTTAGAGTTTTTATGGTTTTTAGGAATGTTTTGTTTTTGTTTTAGGGCAAATAAGGCTCAAGACCAGGTGAACCTGGCGCCCCAAAATATATAAGAAATAAGAGCGCCAAGAAAGTGTTCCATGGGGGGATTACAAACCCGGGTGTGCATCTCACCCTTCATATCAGACTCCACAAATCGAAGGCAGCAAGGTGTGGCCACATGCGACCATATCGAGCTCCTCTCCACAATCGACTGTTTGGATAGCGCATCTGCAACCGAGTTTGCCTCCCGGTAGGCGTGTGTGACATGAAGGCTGAGCCTTTGGCAGGAAGAAAGGCATTCCATCCATTGCGGAAGGATCCTCCAAGGGACGCGCTCTGATTTAGCTTTGAGAACTTCCACTGCAAGCATGGAGTATGATTCAAGCTAGAGGGGATTCAATACAAACTGTCCAGAAAACTCAATCACCTTAATCATGTCCCAAAGTTCAGCTTCAAGGGTGCACCCATTCCCGATGAAGTGATGAAAGCATCCTTTGACGAAGCCTCGTGTGTACGAAAGACCCCTCCACACCCCGAGGGCCCCGGTGCGCCCAACGTCGCACCATCCATGTTGACCTTGATCCAGGAAGAGATCGGGGGGATCCAGCGGATGTATTTGAGAATCTTCTGTTTCCTTGGCCTGCCATCAACACCAAGTAACTGCAAGAGAATAAGGTCACTCATATCATTTCCCATCGGGTTAGATTGGATATGAGATGCTGCATGGATCTCTGTGTGGATGCTGACGACACCACCATGAAGAGAGAGCCGCCTTTTATTGAAAGCGATCGCATTTCGGGCAACCCATATGTAGGAGAAGATAGAGGCAATGGACACATGCAGAAAATTGGAAACCTGCATGCTGCATGACCAGTTGACTAGGCTGTCCAGCAGCTCAAGGAATGGCCTATCAAGGCAGAGGGGAAATCCGAACAACCCCTGCAGGTACCCCCAGAGATCCACTGCAAACCTGCACTGGAAGAAGGTGTGCTGGATGGATTCTTCAGCTCCAAGGAATAGAAAACATACTGAAGCCAGGCTGTGTCCAGCCCTATGTAGCTGACCTTGGATCAGTAGCCGGTTCTTCCAGATTTTCCAGAGTAGGAGGTGACGAGCCGGAGGGATAAAGGGCCTCCTAAATCTTGAGAGCCAGGCCGGAGGGGCAGGGCCCTGTGGGAATTTCAACCAGAAGAAATATTTCACGTTCAACCGGCCAACAAGATTGGGCTTCCAGATGAGAAGGTCTCTTTCAAAAAAGACATATTCCGTAATTTGCATATATGTGTCAACAGGAATGAGGGGCTCAAACTGTACCATTTTCTGGATGAAACCAACGATTGACATATCCTGTGCATCGGTGGAGGGGGGTCACTTTGTCCAGCAGGGGCCTATCAAGCCACGTGGTAGACCGGACATTCATATTCGACTGCTTGGAGACAATCCACTTTGAGTGCTCCATGATGGCAGTGTAGGAGCCTCGTATCGATGTCCAGACTGAGGAGGGCAAATATCCCACGAACCCATCACAAAGTTTTTGTGTGAAACTTTCTCGGAAAAAGTCAAGCCCATCATCCATGTAATCAAGTAGGATCCATGTGAATTTATCAAGTATTGAGTCATTGAATCTCATGAGGTCTTTGATTCCGAGCCCACCTCGTTCAGTTGGCTTAGTGCAGTCCCTCCAAGCCACAGTGACCAGTTCCGTTCACTGATGCAGCCTGTCCAAGCGAAGTTTCTAATCTTCGCCTACAGGGATTTGATGAGGTTAACTGGCCACCTATATAAAGAGAAGGCATAAGTGAACATGGATGTAATAACAGAATTGATAAGACAAACTCTTCCGGCCTGCGAGAGACATTTTTCCTTCCATTTAGCAAGTTGCATTAAAATTCTGCTCATCGTGTTCATAAGATAATTGCTCTTAGCTCTTCCCCAAAATATCGGGACCCCTAGATAATCAAAGGGAAGTGATCCCTTCTTAAAACCAAGAGAGAGGGAAATGCGAATTTACCTGGAGGGGGAAACCCCATCCCCAAAGATGATAGAGGATTTTCTCCAGCTAATGGACTGTACTGCCACATATTCACAGTGTTGGAAGATCTTTCAAATTGAGGACAATGTTCTCTTGTCAGCCTGCCCAAAGAGGAGGATGTCATCGGCATAAAATAGATGAGATGACACCCAAAGGTTTCTCCCTTCCTTAATTGGGCTGAAGAGACCATCCTGCGTGAGGTCGATGAGGCACCTGCTCAGGTAATGTACAGAAATTGCAAAAAGGATGCCAGACAAAGGATCTCCTTGCCTGACCCCACTTGAGCACGAGAAAAACCCCTTGGGGGAACCATTGATAAGAACTGAGGCTTTGGCACTGTTCAGGATGGAAGCCACCAGGTTTATAATGCTGTTTGAGAATCCATATTTTAATAGAACTTGGTAAATAAAGCTCCATTTGATTGTGTCAAAGGCCTTGGAGATATCCATTTTTAGAGCAAAGTTTCCAGGCTTGGAGGGTTTCCTCGTGATGTTGATGCCTTCTGAGGCTGTAAACAAATAGCTTTGAAAGTTCCTCCCAGGAATAAACTCAAATTGGTTAGGGGTGATGAGGTCTCCCATCAATCGCCCCATCCTCTTGAAAATAATCTTGTTGATAATTTTGGTAATAGTGTTCCCCATGGCAACCGGATGGAAATCTACAATATCAAATGCATTATCAATCTTTGGTATAAGAGTGATGAAGTTGGCATTGGTGCCATGCGGAAAGGATCTTGAGCAGAAAACCTCCCTAACAGCCCTCGTGACCTCAGTGTGCAGAATATCCCAATAAAACATTTTTTTAGGGTTTTTATGGGGTTTTAGAGATTTTTTGGGGGGTTTTGGGTTTTTGGGGTCTTTTGAGTTTTTAAGGTTTTGAATGTTTTTAGGGTATTTTGACGTTTTTAGGGGTTTTAAGCACTTTAGAGTTATTTGTGGATTTTTAGGGTTTTATGTGATTTTAGGGTTTTTTAAGGTTTTAGGTTTTTTATGGTTTTTAGGGTATTTTCAGTGTTTTTAGGGTTTTTTACATTTTTAGGTATTTTTACGTCTTTTTTAGGATTTTATGGTTTTTAGGGGTTTTAGGGTTTTTTTATGGATTTTGAGGGGTTTTAGGGTCTTAGGGGTTTTCATGGTTTATTGGGTCTTTTGGGGTTTTAAGGTTTTATAGTGTTTTTTAATATTTTTAAACTTTTTAAGGGTTTTTTGAGTTTGCAGTGGTTTTTAGGGTTTTTATGGGGTTTTAGGGTTTTCTGTGGTTTTTAGGGGTTTTATGGTTTTCAGTGGTTTTTATGGTTTTTAGGATTTTTTAAGTTTTCAAGGATTTTTAGGGCCCTTTTAGGTTTTTTATGGTCTTTATGGATTTTGATAGTTTATAGTGTTTTCAAGGTTTTCATGGTTTTTCATGGTTTTTAGGGTCTTTTAGGTTTTCAAGGTTTTTTTGAGTATTTTAGGGTTTTTATGGTTTTCTAGTTTTTTTAACATTTTTATGGGTTTTAAGGGTTTTAAGAGTTTTTAGTTGGTTTTTAGGGTTTTATGGGTTTTAAGGTTTTCTTAAGGTTTTTAGGGGGTTTTTAGGGTTTTTTATATTTTCAGGGATATTTTTATATTTTCATGGGTTTTTGGGTATTTTAGGTTTTTTAGGGTTTTTAGGGAATTTGAGGGGTTTTAGGGGTTTTAGGGGTTTTTAGGGTTTTTAGGGGTTTTAGAGTTTTCCAGGGTTTTTAGGGTCCTTTTTGGATTTTTAGGGGTTTTTGAGTTTTTAGGGTTTCTAAGGGTTTTTAGAGTTTTTCAATGTTTTTTTATTATTTTTATGTTTTTTTATAGTTTTTAGAGTTTTTTATTTAGTTTTTATGGGTTTCATGGGTTTTTAGGGTTTTAATGATTTTTAGGGGGCTTTATGGTTTTTAAGGGGTTTTCAAGGTTTTTAGGATTTTTTATATTTTATGGATTTTTACTGGTTTTTGAGGACTATTATGAGTTTTAGGGTTTTGGGGATTTATGGGTTTTTTGTTTTTTGAGGGTTTTTATGGGTTTTTAGGGGGTTTTGGGTTTTAAGGGTATTTTATGTTTTTAGGGGGTTTAAGGTTTTTAGAGTTTTTTTATCATTTTTATTGGTTTTGAGTTTTTTAGAGTTTAATTGGTTTTTAGGGTTTTATGTTCTTTTAGGGGTATTTGTAGTATCCTGGGGTTTTTAGGGTTTTAAGGGTTTTTGACATTTTTAGGGATTTTTTTGATTTTAGCAGTTTTTTGATTTTAAGGGATTTTGAGGAATTTTTGGGGTTTTTCAAGGTTTTTTTACGGTTTTTAGGGTTTTATGGTTTTTAGGGACTTTTTTCGTTTTAGGGTTTTTTTGAGTTTTTATGGTTTTTGGATTTTTTTAACGTTTTTAGGGGTTTAAAGGGTTTTTAGAGTTTTTTAGTGGGTTTTAGTATTTTTTTTGGGTTTTAGGGTTTTTAATGTTTTTAGGGGTTTTATGGTTTTTAGGGGTTTTTCAGAGTTTTTAAGGTTTTTTATGTTTTAGGGATTTTTAGCGATTTTTAAGGATTTATATAGTTTTTATGGGGTTTTAAGGTTTTTTGAGATTTTGATGGTTTTTATGGGGTTTTTAGGGTTTTTAAAAATTTTATGGTTTTAAAGGTCTTCTGGGTTTTTAAGGTTTTTTTAGTTTTTTAGGGTTTAATGGTTTTTTATAGTTTTCAACATTTTTGGGGTGTTTTAAAGGTTTTAAGAGTTTCAGTGGGTATTTAGGTTTTTCACGGGTTTTTAGGGGTTTTTAAGGTTTTAGGAGTTTTATGGTTTTTTGGGGGTTTTCAAGGTTCTTTGGGTTTTTTAATTTTTCAAGGAATTGTTGTGCATTTTTTGTACTTTTATGGTTTTCAGGTTTATTATTGGTTTTAGGGATTTATATGGTTTTTAGGGGTTTTAAGGGTTTTTTAGGATTTTAAGGCTTTTGAGGGTTTTTAGGGTCTTTTGGGTATTTAGGCTTTTTTTTTAGTTTTTTACGTTTTTAATGTTTTTTAACTTTTTTAACATTTTTAGGGATTTTACGGGTATTTAGAGTTTTTAGTGGTTTTTATGATTATTTAGGTGTTTTAAGCTTTTTTAGGTGTTTTATGGTTTTTCTGGGTTTTTTAGGATTTTTTTACATCTTGAAGGATTTGTAGGGATTTTATAGGATTTTTATGGTTTTTAGGGTTTTTTAGGGTTTTAGTGATTTTGAGGGGTTTTAGGGGATTTCATGGTTTTTTAGGATTTTAGGGGTTTTCAGTGTTTTTGTGGACTTTTTGGGTTTTTATGGTTTTTTTAGTTCTTCAAGGTTTTTGGTTTTTCAATTTTTTTGGGGTTTTGAGTGTTTTTGTAGTTTTTAATTGTTTTCAGTTTTTTTTGGTTTTTAGTTGTTTTTAAAATTTTAGAGGTTTTATTATTTTCATGGATTTTTCAGGCTTTTTAGTGTTTTTATGTTTTCAAGAATTTTTAGGGCTTTTTTGGTTTTTTATTGTTTTTTGGATTTTTTGGGTTTTTAGGGATTTTAGGGTGTTTAGGGGTTTTCAAAAAATTTAGGGTTTTAAGGGTTTTTCATGGGTTTTTTGGGTTTTTTGGATTTTTAGGGGTTTTTTAGTTTCTTACAGTTTTAAAGGTTTTTTCAAATTTTTAATGTTTTTAATGTTTTTAGGGGTTTAAAGGGTTTTCAGAATTTTTAGTGTGTTTTTATGGTTTTATGGGTTTTAAGGTTTTTAAGGTTATTTTGGGATTTTTATAGGTTTTAGGGGGGTTTCAGGGTTTTTAGGGGTTTTTATGTTTTCAAGTATTTTTAGCGCCTTTTTGGATTTTTAGGGTTTTTATGGTTTTTTAGGATTTTTGGGATTTATAGGGTTTTTTGGTTTTTTGGTTTTTTCAGGGTTTTTAAGGTCTTTTGGGGTTTTTAAGGAATTTTTAATTTTTTAGGCATTTTAAGGTTTTGTAGAGTTTTTTTAACATTTTTATGGTTTATAAGGGGTTTTTAAGTTCTTTGTGGTTTTTAGGGTTTTATGGATTCTTTTGGTTCTTTAATGATTTTAAGGGTTTTTATCATTTTTATGGGGTTTTAATGGGTTTTAGGGGTTTTACATTTTCAATGATTTTTAGGGTTATCTTAGGATTTTTTTTTGTTTTTAGGATTTTTTAGGGATTTTATGGTCTTTTAGGTTTTTAGGGGTTTTTAGAGTTTTTTTGGGTTTTTATGTTTTTTTAGAGTTTTTTAGGGTTTTTATGTTTTTTTAGAGTTTTGAACGTTTTTAACTTTTTTAGGAGGTTTAAGGTGTTTTAGTGTTTTTAGGGGTTTTATGGGTTTTTCTAGTTTTTGTGGTTTTTAGGGGTTTTACGGATTTTTATGATTTTTAGGGGTTTTAAGGGGTTTTAGGGTTTCTTATGTTTTCATGGATTTTTATTGATTTTGAGGTTTTTATGGATTTTAGGGGGTTTTAGGGTTTTTAGGGATTTTGAGGGGTTTTAGGGTTTTTATGGTTTTTCAGAGTTTTTATTTTCTTTTTGGGTTTATGGGGTTTCATTATTATTTTTTAGTGTTTTAAAGGCTTTTTAGAATTTTTATCTTTTTAGGGGTTTTAAGCTGTTTTTATAAATTTTAGTGGTTTTAGGGTTTTATGGGGTATTAGGTTTTTTTAAGGTTTATTGGAATTTTTTGGGTTTTTTGGGGTTTTTCAGGGTTTTTAGTATTTTCTAGTATTTTTTGGGATTTTTTAGGATTTTAATGTTTTTAGGGTTTTTTGGGTTTTTGATGGTTTTAAGGGGTTTTCATGGGTTTTAGAGTTTTTAGGGGTTTTTAGTGTTTTTAGGGTCTTTTTTGGTTTTATGGTTTTTATAAATTTTTAGGGGTTTAAAGGTTTTTTATAGTTTTTAACGCTTTTACAGGTTTTAAGGTTTTTTAGAGTTTTAGGGGGGGTTTACGTTTTTTATGGGTTTTTAGGATTTTTTAAGGTTTTTAGGGGTTTGATGGTTTTTAGGGGTTTTTCATGTATTTAGGGTTTTTTACGTTTTTAGGTATTTTTAGGGGTTTTTTTAGGATTTTAATGATTTTTAGTGTTTTTAGGGTTTTTAGAGATTTGAGTGTTTCAACGGGGTTTCACGATTTTTTTAGTTTTTATGTGATATCAGTGTTTTATTTTGGGTTTTTAGGGGTTTTTTTGATTTTTTAAGGTTTAAAATGGATTTTATGGTTTTTTAAGTTTTTGAGGGATTTTATGGGTTTTCGGTTTTTTATGCTTTTAGGGGGTTTTATGGTTTTAAAGGGTTTTAGGGTTTTTTACACTTTGATTGATTTTTTTGGATTTTTGTGGATTTTTATAGTTTTTAGGGATTTCTGGGTTTTTAGGGTTTGTAGGGATTTTGATGGTTTTTTGGGGTTTTCGTGGGTTTTATTGTTTTGAGAGATTTTCATGGTTTTAGGGACTTTTTTAAGTTTTAGGGTCTTTTTGATTTTATAAGGGTTTTTACGTTTTTTTAAATTTTTTACATTTTTAGGGGTCTTAATGGATTTTAGTGTATTTAGTGGGTTTTTATGGGTTTTAGGGTTTTTAGGGTTTTTAGGGTTTTTATGGTTTTTCAAGGGTTTTTAAACTTTTTATGTTTTCAACGATTTTTAGTGAATTTTTAGGATTTTTATGGTTTTTGGGGATTCTTATTGTTTTTAGGGATTTTGAGGGTTTTTAGGGTCTTTTAGGGTTTTTAGGGTTCTTAAGGGTTTTTAGGGGTTTTAGGTTCTTTTTGAGTTTTTAGGGTTTTTTTTTAAATTTTAGTGGTTTAAAGGGTTTTTAGAGTGTTTGGTGGGTTTTTACAGTTTTTATGGATTTTTAGAGTTTTTAAGGTTTTTATGGATTTTTATGGCTTTTAGGGGTTTTTCAAGGTTTTTAGTGTTTTTTAAATTTTCCAAGATTTTTAGGGCTTTTTTAGGATTCTTATGATCTTTATGCTTTTTAGGGTTTTTAGATATTTTTAGGGTTTTTAGGGGTTTTAAGGTTTTTTAGGGTTTTATGGGTTTTCAGGGTTTCTAGGGTCTTTTGGGGGTTTTAGGGTGTTTTTGAGTTTTTAGGGTTTTAAAGTTTTTTATAATTTTTTAAGGTTTTTAACATTATTAGGGGTTTAAAAGGTTTTTAGAGTTTTTTAGTTTGTTTTATAGTTTTTATTAGGTTTTAGGGTTTTTAAGGTTTTGGGGGTTTTTTGGTTTTCAAGGGTCTTTAGGATTTTTAAATTTTTAGCGATTGTTAGGGATTTTTTAGATTTTTTATGTTTTTTAAAGTTATTAACAGTTTTAGGGATTTATAAGGGATTTTAGGGGTTTTGTGGGTTTTCTAGAATTTTAGGGTTTTCATCGTTTTAGGGCCTTTTGGGGTTTTAGGGGGTTTTTTGATTTTTTTTAGGGTTTTTTAGTTTTCTAGAGTTTTTTAATGTTTTTAGTATTTTTAAGGTTTTTTAGAGTTTTTGGGGATTTTTAGTTTTTATGGGTTTTGGGGTTTTTAAAGTTTTTATGGGTTTTTATGGTTTTCAGGGGCTTTTCAAGGTTTTAGTATTTTTTACGTGTTCAGGGATTTTTAGGGTTTTTTAGGATTATTTAGATTTTTTGGGTTTTTATGGTTTTTAGGGATTTTAGGGTTTTTAGGGTTTCTCAGGGGTGTTTAGGGTTTCTCAAGGGTTTTTAGGGTTTTAGTGTTTTTAGGGTTTTTAGGGTATTTTTTGGGTTTTAGGGGTTTTTTGAGTATTTAGGGGTTTTAAGGTTTTTAGAGCTTTTAACGTTTTTAGGGGTTTAAAGGGTTTTTAGAGTTGTTAGTGGTGTTAATGGGTTTTAGGGGTTTTTAGGTTTTTAGGGTTTTTTATATTTTTTCAAGGGTTTTTCGAGGTTTTTACAGTTTTTTACGTTTTTAGGGACTTTTGAGTCTTTTTTATAATTTTTATGGTTTTATGGTTTTAAAGGTTTTTAGGGATTTTGAGGGTTTTAGGGTTTTTTGGGTTTTTATGGTCTTTTGGGGTTTTAGGGTTTTTTGAGTTCTTTGGAATTTTAGGGGTTTCTAATTCTTTCAGGGGTTTTTCATTGTTTTGAGGGTTTTTACATTTTCTGGTATTTTTAGTGATTTTTTAGGGTTTTTGTGGTTTTATATATATTTTTAGGGTTTTTATGTATTTTAATGGTTTTTAGGGGTCTTTTGGGTTTTTTGGGATTTTATGTTTTTTAGGGTCTTTTGGGTTTTCGGGGTTTTTTTGAGTTTTTTAGGGTTTTATTTTTTTTTTGAGTTTTTTATGTTTCTTAGTGTTTTAAGGGTTTTTAGAGGTTTTAGAGGTTTTAGGGGTTATTCAGGGTTTTTAGGGTTTTTTATGTTTTCGGGTAATTTTATGGCTTATTTAGGATTTTTATGGTTTTTAGGGATCTTTATAGTTTTTAGGGATTTTGAGGGTTTTTAGGGTTTTTCTAGGTTTTTAGGGTTTCTATGGTTTTGATTGGTTTTTTGGGGTTTTATGGATTTCTTTGAGTTTTTTAGGGGTTTTATGGTTTTTTAGAAATTTTTAACATTTCTAGGGGTTTTAAGAGTTTTTAGAGTTTTTAGTGGCCTTTTATGGTTTTCAATGGATTTCAAGGTTTTTAGGGTTTTTTACATTTTTAAGTATTTTTAGGGATTTTTAGGATTTTCATGGGTTTTAGGGTTTTTAGGGTTTTTAAGGATATTGAGGGGTTTTAGGGTTTTTAGGGGTTTTACGGTTTTTAGGATTTTCCGGGGTTTTAAGGTGTTTTTGGGTTTTTATGGTTTTTTTAGTTTTTTATTTTTTAAATTATTTTTATAGTTTTTAAAAAAAATTCGGTGTTTTAAAGTTTTTTAGAGTTTTTAGTAGTTTCTTTTGGGTTTTTATGGGTTTTTAAGGGTTTTATGGTTTTCAGAGTTTTTTAGGCTTTTTTATGTTTTCTCAGATATTTAATGCTTTTTTAGGATTTTTATGGTTTTTAGGGTTTTTTATGTTTTTAGGGATTTTCTGGGATTTTAGGGATTTTCTAGGTTTTTTAGGATTTTTAGGGTTTTCAGTGTTTTTAGGGTCTTTTTGATGTTTTAGAGTTTTTTGAGATTTTAAAGTTTTTAATGTTTATTAACATTTTTAAGGGATTAAATGGTTTTAGAGTTTTTATTGGGTTTTATGTTTTTTATGTGTTTTAGGTTTTCGAAATGTTTTTTGGGGTTTTTTATATTTTTAAGGGTTTTTTGGGTTTTTAAGGTTTTTTATGGATTTTAGGTTTTTTAGGTATTGAGAGGGTTTTTAGGCATTTTGATGATATTTTAGGGTTTTTAGGGTTTTTATGGTCTTTTTGGATTTTTAGGGTTTTTTTAGTTTTTAAGGTATTTAATGTTGTTTTGAGTTTTTAACGTTTTTAGGGGTTTTATGGGATTTTTGTTTTTTTAGTAGTTTTTTGGATTTTTATGGGTTTTTAGGGTTTTAAGGTTTTAGGGTTTTTATGGTTTTCATGGATTTTTCATGGTTTTTAGGGTTTTTTATGTTTTAAGGGACTTTTAGGGATTTTTTATGATTTTTTATGATTTTTTAGGATTTTTACGGTTTTTAGGTATTTTTGGATTTTTAGAGTTTTTAAGCATTTTTAGGGTTTTTAGGGGTTTTCACATTTTTATTGGGTCTTTTTGGTTTTTACGGTTTTCTTTAGTTTTTTATGGTTTTTAGGGCAAAGTAGGTGTAGGGCCAGGCTATTCCCAACCCCCCCCCCCCCCCCCCCAAAAAAAACATTTATTAGAAAAAAAGATCTATCATACAAGGAAGGGGAGGAGTCAAACGACCCACGCCCAAAACCCTTAACATCCCCAAACCCAAAACAAAGAAGAAGAAACCCAAAACAAAAAAGCACACAAGAAAGGGTAGTAGAGTCAAGAAACCCATGCCCAATAAAAATTACATGTCATACAGATCAACATCTCTAAAGGGATCACCATAGGGGTCTCCATCAACACCATATCCAGATGACGTGTACGACTTCGCCGTCTCCCACTCAGCAGCAACCATCCTGGCGCTGTCCATATCCATGGAAAGAGTCGTATAAATGTCCCTTAGCCTTTGCTACTCCTCAGATGACTGTGCCATGGGGATCTCAGGCCGGCCATACTTCCTAGAAGCATTCTACTTGGTTCCCTTCGAAGAGGCTCTGGCAGACACAGATCTTAGAAGCATTGAGTAGTCCTTCCTTGGCTTCCGCTTTCGAGAATCTGAAATTGCCACAACAGAACTATTCTCCTTACCGCGAGGTGCGTCAACCCTAATCATGACCCTCTCCCACATGATTTGAGCCATGTTGGAGTTGATCTGTTTATCATCCTCTGTATACAACATGTTCAACCACCCAACCTCATCCACATCCTGGGGACTGCCCTTCTAGGAGCCACCTGAGCGTTCCTCCATCTCCATGTCATGAAAAACCATACATCCAGGCCTATCAGCCGAGGCCCCCTCATGCACACCCATGACCAGCTCCATCACCTCCCTCTACTCAGAAAGATCCCCCTACTCATGAACAAACCGAGCCAATACCCCCTACAGAGACTCACAACTAGAACCACCGGCCAAATCCCCCTCATGTACCATCAAATCCAGCTTCTCCTAATCGGGCAACATGGATCCCTCCATAACCATAGCACATGTTCCATCACACTGCTCATCCATATCCCCTTGCTCAGACACCTCCCTCTGCTCAGTCGCCTCCCCCAGCTCCTGGCTGGATTGAGCCACATCTCTCTGCTCATCTCCCTCCCCTTGCTCATTCACCTTCCCTTTCACTGACACTCCCCCTGCTCAGCCACCTCCTCCTTCTTATCCTCCGCCCCTGCTCATCCACCTTCCCCTGCTCGGCCACACAACAAGGTTCACCAGCAGCAGCTCCATCAAGCACTCCCCCATGCATTTTCACATTGAGGCCAGAAAGCCTACATCCAGCCACACCCTCAAAACCATCCTCCCCAGCCTCCACATTGCTCTCCACTGGAAGAACCTGCACATCATCATCCCCATTGTCACTGCAGCACAATTCCCGCACAACAGCTTCAGCCACACTACAATCATGGAGCCCGTTCTGGTCATGGTCAACATGGATCCCCTCCCCCTTCTTAGCCACCTCTCCTTGTTCTTCCATCGTCCATTGATCCTCCACCTCCCCCTATGTCATGGATTCACCCTCTGTCTCAACATACATAAGACACTCGAACCTATTATACAAATAAGTATCACTCTGAACACGCGCCTCCCTCTTGCCAGCCTGCTCATTGTTAATGCTATCAGCAAAATGCACAACCACTACATTACCACCTTCATCTACACTATTGTTCTTTAGATTATCCAACCCCAAGGCGCCCACCCTTTCCTCCTCCTTACCACCACCACATTTTAAATCAGCTCTCAACCATGAAAAAATGTCCTTAACCTTTGGCTGGGGAGGCAAGCACTGAATAGCCTTGATAGTCACCTCCTGCCCCCACCAAATTCTAACTTCCTTCACCATGCCCCCCCTGAGCCAGATTTAAAACACCATATCCCCTTAAGCCTCTCCTATAGACCCAGTCTTCATGACCAAGAGGCTGACAAAGGGAAAAAAAATCAACCCATGTCTCAAAGATCACCAGCTGCCTCCATCGGAGCTCCTCACCAACAACAATCTTCACAAAGTCCAGTGGCTCCTTGGAAGTATCCACACAAATAAAAGCCCTTGGAGCAACCGGATGACATAGAGCCCGAGTCCTTCTATCCACACAAAGGAACCTTCCCACCAGGTTCCCCAAAATCAAAATAATAGACAAATTTTGGAAGTGGAGTGGAAGTTCTGAAAATCTCACCTAGGTTTCCACCATTAATGAATCACAACACAAGTTACGATCAAAACTCCACCAAAATAGTGAGAACTGGGAACCATCATATGTCTAAGAATCTATGGACCAGGCATGGAAAAGATATTTCTCAGATGCAAATCGAATCAGAATATGGTAGTTATCGACAAGACCCACTGTAGCACGATACTGAAGATCCCAATTTTCAAAGATGAATCTGTCAAAAACGTCCACTGGAGGGCGCCAGTTCAGGAATCGAGCAACCAAAGTCAACTTATGCAGAGCATAGGCTTCATTAAACTCTGTAATCGAGAGCTAGTGCTGTGGATGTCCTTCATGAAGGTCATGAACCCTAGGGAAAAGCTCAATCTGCAGAAATGGGGGCACCAGATTCGGAACCGTGAATGGGACAAACAATCAATCTTCCTCGAGAATAAGTGGAGGCCTCTCCCCCATGGTGGGGGGAGGGAGAGGCGTGATGTCGGTCGTCATATTCAAGGTTGCTGAAGGGAGGGAGAATCGTCATCACTAGATAGTGGAGGAGGGGCCATCTTTTTATGGTTTTTAGGGGGTTTTATAGTTTTTTAAAGTTTTAACGTTTTAGAGGTTTTATGGGGTTTTAGTGTTTTTAGTGGGGTTTTAAGGTTTTTTAGGGTTTAGAGGGTTTTTTAAGATATTTAGGGGTTTTATGGTTTTCAAGGTAATTTTAGGAGTTTTAGGGTTTTTTAGGTTTTCAGCAATTTTCAGCGCATTTTGGGCATTTTATGGTTTTTATAGTTTTTTATCTTTTTAAGGATTTTGAGGGGTTTTAGTCTTTTTCAAGGTTTTTAGAGTTTTAGGGGTTTTCAAGATCTTTAGATTTTTTAGGGTTTTTTAGGATTTTTATGATCGTTTTGGGTTTTTAGTGTTTTTTTTGAGTTTTTAGGGGTTTACACATTTTTTTAGTGTTTTTTAATATTTTTAGAGGTTTTAAGGGTTTTTAGAGTTTTTAGAGTTTTGTTATGGGTTTTATGGGATTTAAGCATTTTAAAGGTTTTCAGGGGGTTTTATGGTTTTCAGAATTTATAGGTTCTTTTACATTTTTAGGGATTTTTATGGAATTTTTAGGATTTTTATGTTTTCTAGTGTTTTTTAGAACATTTAGAGAATTTGAGGGGTTTAAATGTTTTTTATGGTTTTTTTGGTGTCCATGGTTTTTGGGGTCTTTTGGGGGGTTTTGTCACGACCCGTCCTCGGGGCCCGTGCCGTGACTACCCCAAGCCCGCCTTCCATAGGCCAGGGGCTGGCGATTAGCACCAAGGCGTAAATCCCAACAAAAAGGAAGGCATTGCCTTTGAAAAGTAAACAAGCACCACAGAGTAAGCAAGCGGAAAAATAAACACTAAGTAAAACTGTAACAAGCTGTGCTGAAAGTAAAAGGGGCCGGAAATACAAGCCCAACTGTAAAATACAACTGAAAGGGGAAAACAACAACTGTAAAGAAAAGCCGCAGCGTCGAGCCGTCCTCTGAAGGTCCCACCTGAAGGGTGGGTACAGATAGCCTCCACTGCTCCTCGGGTCCACCTGACAGCTCTGAGTACGTCCCGCCCAGTGGTCCACCTCCAGGTACCATCCTGCTCCGCAAGCCTCCACCACGATCAACGTTGTCCATCGTCTGCAACCAACACCACGAAGTGCGGGCATAGCCCGTGCAGGGGTGAGTATAAGCTACTCAGTAGGGACCCCGAGACCCCCGAAGGTCTCCCGAAATCCACAAAGGATAATTCACAAAGGAAAGATACAATCACGAAGTAACATCTGACACGACTTAGGTATATGCCCATAAATATACCTAAGTCATCAATTCCCGTTCGGCTCCAACGTCCGAGCCCAAGAACAACCCAGTCCACACAGGAAAGCAAACGTAAACCCACACAGGATAGCACAACACAATCCACAAAGGAGAGTAAACAGTAAATCCACACAGGATAGCTCAACACAATCCACAAAGGAGAGTAAACAGTAAATCCACACAGGATAGCTCAACACAATCCACAAAGGAGAGTAAACAGTAAATCCACACAGGATAGCTCAACACAATCCACAAAGGAGAGTAAACAGTAAATCCACACAGGATAGCTCAACACAATCCACAAAGGAGAGTAACTCAAGATTCAGCTCACACAGGTATACTTTTTCGGATGACGATAAAGATGATCACTGATCCATCTAAGTCGTCGGACCCACGAAGGATCGATAGGTAACTAACCCCCGCAATGAACCACACAGGATCGGGCCCACACAGGACCTGTAGGCGCTGGCTCACACAGAACCGCTGAGCGCTGACCCACACAGGATCAGACCCACACAGGATCGGGCCCACACAGGACCTGTAGCACTGATCCACGTAGGATCGCTGAGTGTTGTAGTCATCGCAGTCCACTGAGGATCTCTGCACAGTCGTCGCCGCAGTCCACTGAGGATCTCTGCACAGTCGTCGCCGCAGTCCACTGAGGATCTCTGCACGGTCGTCGCTGTCGAAGTAGCAGTCGCAGCCAGCACTAGGGTTCCCGCACACAGCAAGCTCGTTCGGGAGGGTCCGCTCCACGAGCCGAAAGGCCGATACATCAACTGTCACAAAGTCCGAAGTTGATGTATCCAAAAGTTCCGTATCGCCAACAGGAACTCAACGTCGCAGACGGCGCGTCAATCGGACGCCCGGTCTGAGAGTTATTGGCTTTTTCGTCCCAGGGGCCCGGTTGGTTTTTAAGGCCAAACCAACCCGACTGTACTCCACCTGCGTCCAAACCTCGGGCGGAGTGATCCAAAAGATCCGTCTGACATAGAGGAAAACAACAAAGCTGACGGCACGTCAATCGGACGTCCGTAGCTCAAGATATGAGCGTTTCCGCTCCGATGGCCCGGTTGGTTTCGTGTACGAACCAACCCGGCCGAACTCAAAGTATTCCGAAACCTTGAGTGCGATATACCGAAACGACCGTCTCGATCCAAGGATCGTGTTGCCACTGACGGTGAGTCGTTTGGAGGCCCGTAACTCAAGATATGGGCATTTTACCGAAAACGGTCCGAAGACGGGGGGTCCGGGCCCGGGCCGACCCGGCCCGAACCCCCCCCCCCCCCCCCCCCCCCCCCCCGGGCCGACCCGGCCCGACCCCCCCGGGTCATCCGAACCGGGTCAACCCGGTCCGACCCGGCCAGGGCGCGGCCCGGCCGGTCGGACCGGCCTGGCTCGGCCCGCCCGGCTCGGCTCGGCCGCGCGACGCGGGGGGGAGCCGCCACCCCCGCGTGACACCCCCGCGGCACCCGCGGGGTGTCGCCCTGGACAGCCGAGCGACGCAGGGGGGAGCCGTCGCCCCCGCGTGACAACCCCGCGGCACCCGCGGGGTGTCGCTCGGACAACCGGACGCGGCTTCAGCCGCGTCCCGCGCGCGCCGGACCCGCGCGGCCACGGGTCCGCGAGTGCTGTCGCCGCGGCTTCTGCGGCGGCGGCCTTGTCCGGCGGCGCGCCGGGGCGCCGCCGGCGGCTTCCGCGGGCCACCGGAGTCGCTCCGGTGGTCCGATTCTGTTCCCGTCTGCGCCGCTGCTCCTCTCGGGACTCGCTCTTCACTGCGGAACCATCACACTTCTGTTGCGGCACGTTCCGTCATCGCCCGTCAAATCCGCACAATAACGAAGAACAACGGAGGGTTGTCGGGCCGTGTTTGTTTGGCCTGCACCCTCCGCGTTAGTGATAAACAACGGGAGGAACAATATTCAACATATGAATACATAACCGAAAACAATTTTTAATGAAATAAAAATTGTTTATGAATCGGGTTCTTCATTCTTGAACGGAAACATCACGGGAAAAAGGTAAAGTTCACAACAACCCCTACCTCGTTGGTCGTCGTCGAACGTACGTCCTTCGCGGAATTGCTCGTCGCGGAAGGAGGGGATCGTCGCGTCGTCCCGGAAGGGTGTCGCGTCGTCGCGGAAACTGGCGTTGAGTCGGCGAACTCAACGAACCATGAAACAACAGATTTAATTTAATTAATTAAATCCGTGTTTTGGTAAAAACCACAAAGGAGATTAAAAAGAAAATCTGAGACTCTTACCTCAAGCAGTTGATCGAAGATCGGGGCGGGGAAGGACGTCTCGGATGAAGCGTCGTCAAATACCGAGGGTGACGGCGTTCTTCACGTTATTCACGTTCTTTACGTTCTTCGCGAAGGAGGATGAAGGCTCAAGAACTCTGACAAAACCTCTCCCCCAGTAATCCTCCAAAAAGACTTGTTGGTCTTATTTTATTATTACGCCAACAAACGAAAAAAGGGTAAGTAACGACCCATCAATTCGTTGAATTAATTCAACGAAAGAAACAGCTCATTTAATTTACGAAATAAATCGCCCAATTAAATGGTCTGTTAAGAATTTAAGAAAATGCGTCAGTTGACTTTCATAATGACGGGTTTTCGCGGGTGCGTTACTTAGCGGAAAGAAACGGCGGGGATCGTGCGGGCCCCACCTCACAAATATCTTACCGAGAGGGTAGGATATTTCTGGATAGTACCCTATCCGTTTCAACTCAGTTTAAGCCGCTTTTAAGTGGCTTCAAGTGGCTTCCAAGTGGCTTAAGTGAAATAAAATAAAGTTGTCGAAAAATTATTTTATTTCTTAACTTTAAGCCCGAAAATTAGAAACCACACCCAAGCAAATGCAACTCCGGAAGAGGCGTTTTTAAGCGAATACCGGCGCTGCGATTTCATCGATGCCCTCAGAATTCGATTCCGGGCACCTGTTCAAAAGTTAGAAAAACCCGCTCGTCCGTTCACTGAATGTACCCGAGCCAAACTGCGAAAAATGATTCCGGGCACACCGGGCCTTTGAATCAGGTGTCGTCAGAAACTGCGTTCTTGTAAAATTCCAAAGAAAATTAAGAAAAAAATTTCCTTGAAATTTATGGGTCTTTACATTACTCACACCTCAGGGCTTTACGTCCCCGTAAAGATACATCATAAACTAGGGAAACAAATGTGGGTACTGAGCACACATCTGAGCCTCCCGCTCCCATGTGCTCTCTTGGAGGTTCCCGTGCTACCATCTGATGCGCACAAGAGGAATCGATCGCTCACGTAGGACCCGCTCATGTCGATCCTCTATCTCCACCGGGACCTCCGCAAAAGTCACCCCATCATCCACGTCTAGCTCCCCATAGTCAATGATGTGCGTCGGGTCGTGCACGTATCTCCTCAACTGAGATACGTGGAAGACGTCATGCACCCGGTGCAACTGAGGTGGCAGAGTTAGGCAATAAGCCACCTCGCCAATCCTGCTGAGGACCTGGAAAGGTCCGATGAAGCGTGGAGAAAACTTGCCGCCTCTGCCAAATCTCCGCAAACCACGTCGAGGTGAGACCCGCAAGAAGACGAGGTCGCCATCCTCGAACTCTAGTGGCCTCCGCCTCCTGTCAGCATATGACTTCTGCCGGCTCTGTGCTATCCTCATCCGCTCCTGGATGACCTGGACCTTCTCCGTCATGGCCCGGACCATCTCTGGTCCCACAAGTGCTGACTCCCTAGGGTCTGTCCAGCACAAAGGAGATCTGCACGGCCTGCCATACAACGCCTCGTATGGTGCCATCCTGATGGTGGAGTGGTAGCTGTTCTTGTACGCGAACTCCACCAAGGGTAGGTGGTCCTCCCAGCTGCGACCAAAGTCGAGGACACATGCGCAGAGCATGTCCTCGAGAGTCTGAATGGTCCTCTCCGTCTGATCATCCGTCTGTGGGTGAAAGGTGGTGCTCAGACGTAGCCGCGTCCCGAACGCCTCCTGCAACCCCTTCCAAAGCCGGGAAGTAAAACGAGCGTCCCGATCGGAGATGATAGTCGATGGCACACCGTGAAGCCGTACAATCTCCTGAACGTAGAGACGCCCCGAGCTCTCCACTGAGCCCTGCTCTCGGATGGGTAAGAAGTGTGCCGACTTGGTGAGTCGGTCAACAATCACCCAAATGGAGTCGTGACCTCTGGAAGTGCGTGGAAGTCCAGTCACGAAGTCCATAGATATCCCGTCCCACTTCCACTCCGGGGCCTCCAAGGGCTGTACCAAGCCTGCTGGTACCTGATGCTCTGCCTTCACCTGCTGGCAGGTGAGACACCGTGAAACGAACTCTGCCACAACCTTCTTCATGCCCGGCCACCAGTGCTGTCATCTGAGATCCTGGTACATCTTCGCCACTCCAGGATGTACCGCCAAAGGAGAAGTGTGAAACTCTCTCAGCACCTCCTCTCGTAAAGCGACTGGTACCAAGGTACGTCCTTTGAAAAGGATGTCGTGCTCTTCTCCAAGGGAGAAACCATCAGGTGCCTGTCCCGAGGATATATGTGCACGCCGCGTCTCACAGTCAGCGTCCCCACGCTGTGCCTCTCTGACCCGCTGCAGTAGTGGAGGGGTGACTGTGAGAGACTGAAGGAAGGATGCTCCATCTCTATCCACGAAGGATATCTGCAAAGCGGCTAGCTGCTCTGTCGCCTCCTCAAGTAGCTGGATGCCCGTCCTCCTGCTGAGGGCATCGGCTACCACGTTCCCCTTCCCAGGAGTATAGACTATCTCAAAGTCATAGTCCTGGAGGAACTCGAGCCATCGTCGCTGTCTCAGGTTCAGGTCCTTATGAGAGAAGATGTACCTGAGACTCTGGTGGTCAGAAAAGACTGTAAAGCGCTCGCCCATCAGATAGTGCCGCCATGTCTTCAGAGCGAAGAACACTGCTGCTAACTCCAGGTCATGGGTAGCGTAGTTCTGCTCATGCGGCCTCAACTGACGTGATCCATAGGCAATCACGGCCCGCTCCTGCATCAGGACACACCCGAGTCTAGTCCCTGATGCATCGCAGTAGACTACGTATCCAACTCCCTCCTCAGGCAACCTCAAGATAGGTGCGCTGGTCAATCTCTGTCTCAGCTTCTGGAAGCTCTGCTGACATCTGTCTGACCACACGAAGGGTTTCCCCTTCTTCGTCAAAGCTGAGAGTGGCGCCGCAACTCTAGAAAAGTCCAGCATGAATCTCCGATAGTATCCGGCTAGGCCCAAGAAACTCCGCACCTCCGTCACGCTCCTGGGTGGCTCCCAAGCTAGCACTGCCTCGATCTTCGCAGGATCCACTGCAACTCCCGCCTCAGAAATGACGTGTCCCAAGAAGTGGACCTCTCGTAACCAGAACTGGCACTTCAAGAGTTTGCCATAAAGCTGGTGCTCTCGGAGCGTGTCTAGTACAACCCGCAAGTGGTAGGCGTGCTCCTCCTCTGTGGTCGAGTACACCAAAATGTCGTCGATGAAGACCACACCAAATCGATTGAGGTATGGCTGGAAGATCCTGTTCATGAGGCTCATGAACACTGTTGGAGCATTGGTTACGCCGAATGGCATAACCAAGAACTCATAGTGGCCATACCGACACCTGAAGGCCGTCTTCTGCACGTCCTCGTCTCGAACTCTGAGCTGATGATAAGGTCTATCTTCGAGAACCACCGTGCTCCCTTGAGCTGATCGAAGAGGTCATCAATCCTCGGTAGCGGATACTTGTTCCTCACTGTCACCTGATTCAGGCGACGATAATCGACACACAGTCGCAAGCTCCCGTCCTCCTTCTTGGCGAACAAAATCGGGGAAGCCCAGGGTGAAACACTGGGTCGGATGAACCCCTTGCCCTGCAAGTCCTCCAACTGCACCCGTAGATCTCGAAGCTTGGTGGGGGCCATCCGATATGCTGGAGTGGATATCGGGGCTGTCCCAGGGTACAGATCAATATAAAATTCTACCTCTCTGCGAGGAGGTAGCCCTGGAACGTCGTCGGGGAAGACGTCCGCATACTGATCCACCACTGCAGGAAAACTAGGACTCCGCACGTCAACTGCTCCAAGGATGAGACTAGCCAATTGATGAGTGATGGGTTGCCCTCTCCTCTGCGGGAGTCCATCCTGTGCTGTGAAGGCTCCCTTCTCGCCGGTGAAGGTGAACCTGCTCCCGTCGGTGCGCACACATCGCACCTTGCGCCTAAAACAGTCAATCTGAGCATGGACAATAGATAACCAATCCATACCCAAGATGACGTCGTAAGGCCTCGATGCCGCTACAAGAAGATCCCAGCCGAAGCTCTCGCCTCCTAGAGTAAGCTCACACTGCCGGCACCAGTGCGTAATCGTCAAGTCTGCTCCCGTAAAAGTCTCTAGCCGTAAGGATCGAGCCAACGGCTCTATCGGAATCTCCGAGCTCCGAACAAGGGCAATGGCTATGAAAGAGTGACTCGCTCCTGTGTCTATAAGAACTGCAGCAAGGGTGGAATAAACACAGATCGTACCTCGAATCATCTCTGGCGCGCCGTGGTCGTAGGCCTCCGCTGCTTGGAGCTGTGCCTGTCTTTGCTCGCCAGCTCCCTGTGGTCGGGGTGGGCCTCCTGGTGGTGGTGGTGGCAGAGCCTCAAAGCGTCGCCCACCACCTGCTGCTCGGCCAGCTCCCCTGCCTCGTCCGCCTCCTCCCTGCGGACCGCCACGGTCAACCCTCTACCTCTGCCTGGGTGGCCCCTCCACCGTCTTCTTCTCCTCGGTACGGCGGGTCGGGCAGCCACGAGCCATGTGGCCCTGCCCGCCGCACGCGTAGCACTGCCTGCCTCTCGGAAGACTGGCTCCGCGCTGTGTGCCCCGCACTGCTGAGCCAGTGTCCCGAGGTCGTCTGCCAGAAGGCCTGGCCTACCTGGAACCCTGAGTCATCCGTCGGCTACCAGCTGCCGAAGACTCTGCTACCTGCCGCCCTGCGGTAGGTCTCGCTGTGGACTCAGCTAGAAAGCTCTCGATCAGAAGGGCTCGCTCTAGCACTCCTGCCTGGGTCGGGATGATGAGGGAGATCAGTGACACCCTGATCTCGTGTCTCAATCCCTACTCGAAGGTCCGGGCCTGGAAGAAGGGGTCTCGTACCATGTCGGTCGAGTAGCAAGAAAGATCGGTGAACCTCGCCGCGTACTGGGCGACCGTCAAGCTGCCCTGCCGCAGCTGAAGAAGCTCCTGAATGTGCACCGTACGGAGGGTGGCCGGGACGAACTCTGAGCGGAAGAGGCTCTCGAAGTCCGTCTAGATGAGAGAGGCCTCATCGTGTACCTGGAGCATCAGGCTCCACCATCGTCCTGCTGCTGCGTGCAGTAGGCTCGCCGCGAGGATCACCATTAGGTCTGCTGGTGTCCTCACTAGCCTGAAAACTCGGACGACTGCCTCCATCCAGTCCTCGGCTGCCTGGGGGTCCGTCTCCCCGCGGAACATGGGTGGTCGCTGGCACTGGAACTCGTGCAGAGCTCCGAGGCGTCGTGCATCGTCAGCGATCGGCGCTGGAAGCATCGGGGGCTCGGCGGGTAAAGGTACCGCCGGTGCCTCTGCTGTCAACGGGCCCTGTACCGAGGCCTCGTCGCTCGGCGGGCTGTCGTCGCGCTCTACTCTCGGAACCCTAGTTGGCTGCCGTCGTGGGGCCATCCTGAAAAGGAAACAAGTGCGTCACGGTCAGAACAGTATACCTGGTGAGCTGACACAAGTAATCACAAAGAAAACTTGAAACACACATGCAATCAATGTTTTCGTGCATTAAGTCGGAAATCAGAAGTCAGGGTCCTGGTGTACGGATACGTCGGCCGCCGCACCAACACTGGACTCCCTGGACTGATAACCACACCCAATACGCTAAACACTATTGCTTCACATAGAAGAAAGATCAGAGTCTGCGGTAGAACCGACCCCTCTGATACCAATTTGTCAGGACCCGTCCTCGGGGCCCGTGTCGTGACTACCCCAAGCTCGCCTTCCATAGGCCAGGGGCATGCGACTAGAACCAAGGCGTAAATCCCAACAAAAGGGAAGGCATTGCCTTTGAAAAGTAAACAAGCACCACAGAGTAAGCAAGCGGAAAAGTAAACACTAAGTAAAACTGTAACAAGCTGTGCTGAAAGTAATAGGGGCCGGAAATACAGGCCCAACTGTAAAGTACAACTGAAAGGGGAAAACAAGAACTGTAAAGAAAAGCCGCAGCGTCGAGCCGTCCTCTGAAGGTCCCACCTGAAGGGTGGGTACAGATAGCCTCCACTGCTCCTCGGGTCCACCTGACCGCTCCGAGTATGTCCCGCCCAGTGGTCCACCTCCAGGTACCGTCCTGCTCCGCACGCCTCCACCACGATATGCGTTGTCTGTCGTCTGCAACCAACACCATGAAGTGCGGGCATAGCCCGTGCAGGGGTGAGTATAAGCTACTCAGTAGGGACCCCGAGACCCCCGAAGGTCTCCCGAAATCCACAAAGGATAATCCACAAATGAAAGATACAATCACGAAGTAACATCTGACACGACTTAGGTATATGCCCATACATATACCTAAGTCATCAATTCCCATTTGGCTCCAACGTCCGAGCCCAAGCACAACCCAGTCCACACAGGAAAGCAAACGTAAACCCACACAGGATAGCACAACTCAATCCACAAAGGAGAGTAAACAGTAAATCCACACATGATAGTTCAACACAATCCACAAAGGAGAGTAAACAGTAAATCCACATAGGATAGCTCAACACAATCCACAAAGGAGAGTAAACAGTAAATCCACACAGGATAGCTCAACACAATCCACAAAGGAGAGTAAATAGTAAATCCACACAGGATAGCTCAACACAATCCACAAAGGAGAGTAACTCAAGATTCAGCTCACACAGGTATACTTCTTCGGATGACGATAAAGATGATCACTGATCCATCTAAGTCGTCGGACCCACGAAGGATCGATAGGTAACTAACCCCCGCAATGACCCACACAGGATCGGGCCCACACAGGACCTGTAGGTGCTGGCTCACACAGAACTGCTGAGCTCTGACCCACACAGGATCGGACCCACACAGGATCGGGCCCACACTGGACCTGTAGCACTGATCCATGTAGGATCGCTGAGTGTTGTAGTCGTCGCAGTCCACTGAGGATCTCTGCACAGTCGTCGGCGCAGTCCACTGAGGATCTCTGCACGGTCGTCGCTGTCGAAGTAGCAGTCGCAGCCAGCACTAGGGTTCCCGCACACAACAAGCTCGTTCGGGAGGGTCCGCTCCACGAGCCGAGAGGCCGATACATCAACTGTCACAAAGTCCGAAGTTGATGTATCCAAAAGTTCCGTATCGCCAACAGGAACTCAACGTCGCAGACGGCGCGTCAATCGGACGCCCGGTCTGAGAGTTATTGGCTTTTTCGTCCTAGGGGTCCGGTTGGTTTTTAAGTCAAAGCTAACCCGACCGTACTCCACCTGTGTCCAAACCTCGGGCGGAGTGAGCCAAAAGATCCGTCTCACATAGAGGAAAACAACAATAACGAAGAACGACAGAGGGTTGTCGGGCCGTGTTTGTTTGGCCCGCACCCTCCGCGTTAGTGATAAACAACGGGAGGAACAATATTCAACATATGAATACATAACTGAAAACAATTTTTAATGAAATAAAAATTGTTTATGAATCGGGTTCTTCATTCTTGAACGGAAACATCACGGGAAAAAGGAAAAGTTCACAACAACCCCTACCTCGTTGGTCGTCGTCGAACGCACGTCCTTCGCGGAATTGCTCATCGCGGAAGGAGGGGATCGTCGCGTCGTCGCGGAAGGGTGTCGCGTCGTCGCGGAAACTGGCGTTGAGTCGGCGAACTCAACGGACCATGAAACAACAGATTTAATTTAATTAATTAAATCCGTGTTTTGGTAAAAACCACAAAGGAGATTAAAAAGAAAATACGAGACTCTTACCTCAAGTAGTTGATCGAAGATCGGGGCGGGGAAGGACGTCTCAGATGAAGCGTCGTCAAATACCGAGGGTGACGACGTTCTTCGCGTTCTTCGCGTTCTTCGCGATGGAGGATGAAGGCTCAAGAACTCTGACAAAACCTCTCCACCAGTAATCCTCCAAAAAGACTTGTGGGTCTTATTTTATTATTACGCCAACAAACGAAAAAAGGGTAAGTAACGACGCATCAATTCGTTGAATTAATTCAACGAAAGAAACAGCTCATTTAATTTACGAAATAAACCGCCCAATTAAATGGTCTGTTAAGAATTTAAGAAAACGCGTCAGTTGATTTTCATAATGACGGGTTTTCGCGGGTGCGTTACTTAGCGGAAAGAAACGACGGGGCTCGTGCGGGCCCCACCTCACAAATATCCTACCGAGAGGGTAGGATATTTCGGGATAGTACCCTATCCGTTTCAACTCAGTTTAAGCCGCTTTTAAGTGGCTTCAAGTGGCTTAAGTGAAATAAAATAAAGTTGTCGAAAAATTATTTTATTTTCTTAACTTTTAGCCCGAAAATTAGAAACCACACCCGAGAAAACGCAACTCCGGAAGGGGCGTTTCTAAGCAAATACCGGTGCTGCGATTTCATCGGTGCCCTCAGAATTCGATTCCGGGCACCGGTTCAAAAGTTAGAAAAACCCGGTCGTCCGTTCACTGAACGTACCCGAGCCAAACTTCAGAAAATGATTCCGGGCACACCGGGCCTCGGAATCAGGTGCCGTCAGAAACTGCGTTCTTGTAAAATTCCAAAGAAAATTAAGAAAAAAATTTCCTTGAAATTTACGGGTCTTTACAGGTTTATAGGGGTTTTTTTGAGTTTTTTAGGGTTCTTAAGGGTTTTTTAGAGTTTTTAAGGTTTTTTAACATTTTAGAGGTTTTAAGGGTTTTTAGAGTTTTAGTGGGTTTTAGGGGTTTATGGGTTTTTAAGGTTTTTAGGGGTTTTTATAGTTTTTAGGGGGTTTTTAGTGGTTTTAGTGTTTTTTATTTTTTCATGTATTTTTAGCGCTTTATTAGGATATTTATGGTTTTTAGGGTTTTTAGGGGTTTTAGGTTTTTTAGGGATTTTGAGGGTTCTTGGAAATGTGAATCCACACTTTGTCTCCAGGTTGGAAAATAGCCTGCTTCCGATGCTTGTTTGCTCGCCTCTTGTATGCTTCATTAGACTTCTCTATTTGAGCACGAATCGATTTATAGAGTTTATTCATCTTCTTTGTCTTCTCATCAGCATCAATATTCACCTGAAAATCAAGAGGCAAAGAACACAATTCTATAGGAGTGATTGGATTGATGCCATAAACCACTTCGAATGGAGAATGCTGAGTGATTGTGCTAGGAGATCTATTGTATGCAAATTGAGCTTGTGCAAGCTGCAAATCCCAATCTCTCATGCCCTTGTTCACCAATGTTCTCAGAATAGTTCCCAATGTATGATTGGTAACTACCATTTTCCCATCCATTTGTGGCTGATGGGATATGATGAAAAGAATTTTCGTACTGAATTTCCCCATAATGTCCTCCAAAAATGGCCAAGAAATTTTGTGTCTCTATTTGAAATGATGCTGTGAGGAATTCAATGAAGGTGAAAAATCTCTTTGAAAAACAATTCTGCCACTTTCACCGCATCTTCAGTCTTATTACAAGGTATGAAATGAGCCATCTTAGAAAGTCGATCAACAACAACCATTATTGAATCTTTACCTCGCTGAGTCTTTGGTAAATCCATAATGAAATCCATGCTGAGATCTTCCCATGGCTGCTTCGGAATAGGTAACAGAGTGTATAAACTAGGATTGAAATGACTCTTTTCTCTTTGACATGTTCCGTATCTCGAGGGTTTTTAGGGTTTTAAGAGTTTTAGGGTTTTAGGGTTTTTAGGGTTTTTATGGGTTTTCGTGATTTTTGGGTCTTTTTAGGTTCGTAGCATTTTTTTTGAGTTTTTAGGGTTTTCAATGTTCTTTTAGAGTTTTTAATGTTCTAGGGGTATTTGGTGTTTTTATATTTTTAGTGATTTTTAGGTTTTTTATCATTTTAAGGGGTTTTATGGTTTTTAGGGTTTTTAGGGATTTTATGGTTTTTCATGTTTTTAAGGATTTTTAGGGGTTTTTTTAGGTTTTTTATGCGTTTTAGGGTTTTTTTGGGTTTTTAGGGATTTTAAATATTTTTTGGGATTTTTCAATGTTTTTAGGGTCCCCTTTTGGGTATTAGTGTTTTTTTGAGTTTTTTAGGGTTTTTAAGGTTCTTTAGAGTTTTTAATGTTTTTACGTGTTTTAAGGGATTTTAGAGTTTTTAGTTGTTTTTTATGGATTTTTAGGGGTTTTTTGGGTTATTAGGGTTTTTTAAGGTTTTTATGGTTTTCAAGGGTTTTTAGGGTTTTTAGGGTTTTAAGGGTATTTAATTTTTTAGGGATTTTTGGGATTTTTATTGTTTTTAGGGTTTTTAGTGTTTTTATCGATTTTGAGGGGTTTTATGGGATTTCAGGGATTTTAGGGTTTTTAGGGGTTTTAGGGTTTTTACCGCCTTTTGGGGGTTTAGGGTTTTTTTTGAGTTTTATGGTTTTTAATGTTTTTTAGAGTTTTGCAACGTTTTTAGGGACTTTAAGGGTTTTATGATTTTTAGGGTGTTTAAAGGTTTTTAGGGGTTTTATGGTTTTTTTGGGTTTTTCAGGGTTTTTATGGTTTTTTAGGTTTTCAAGGATTTTTTCAGATTTTTACGGATTTTTATGAATTTTATCGGTTTTCGGGTTTTTTTAGGTTTTTTAGGGTTTTGGGGGTTTTTAAGTGTGTTAGGGGATTTTAGGGTTTTTTGGTTTTTTGAGTTTTTTGGGGTTTAAGTTTTTTCTGAGTTTTTAACAATTTTAGGGATATAAAGGGTTTTTGAGTTTTTAGTGGGTTTTGGCGGTTTTATGGGTTTCTGAGGGCAGAAGAGGTTCAAGACTAGGCTAGCCTAGCCCCCAAAAATTCAATAAAACATAAAAAGACAGCTAGAAGATGGGTCTACAAGGGCGAGAGTGTATCTCACCCTTCAAATCTGAATCAGCAAACAAAGTAGAAAAAGGTGGAGTGACGAAGGACCACATCGAACATCTTTCTTCAATCGATCTTTTGGAGAGAGCTTCCGCAACCGAGTTGGCCTCCCTATAGGCATGTGAAACACTGAAGCTTAGGGTCCGAGAAATATTAAGGCACTCAATCCAATGCAGTATAAGTCTCCAAGGGACATCCCTGGAAAATCCCTTTAGAGCAGCAACCGCGGGCATCGAATCGGATTCAATCCAAAGCCTTATCCTCTTAAACTGACTCGCAAATTTCACAGCCTTTATGGTATCCCAATGGTCCGCTTCATAACCACATCCATCCCCAATAAAATGAAAGAAGCAACCCTTTACGAATCCTTTGGAGGTACGAAAAACACCACCACACCCCGAGTGTCCAAGAGATCCTAGGGTCGCGCCATCCACATTGACCTTTATCCATGATGGAAGTGGGGGGATCCATCTAATGAACTTCAGGACCATCGATTTTCTACTTTTTCCAGCAACCCCAAGTGAGCGCAATGATTTTAGGGGGTTTTGGGATTTTTAGGGTTGTTAGGGATTTTTAGGGATTTTTTAGGATTTTTATCATTTTTAGGGTTTTTAGGGGTCTTTATAGTTTTTAAGGGTTTTCAAGGTTTTTTGGATCCTTTTGGGTATATAGGGTTTTTTGAGTTTTTTATGGTTTTTACGGTTTTTAGAGTATTTTAACATTTTTGTGGTTTTAAGGGTTTTTATAGTTTTTAGTGGTTTATTTTTTATGGGTTTCTATGGGTTTTAGGATTTTTCAGGGTATTTAGGGTTTTTCAAGGTTTTTTTTGGTTTTTAGGGGTTTTCAGGGTTTTTAGGTTCTTTTACTGTTTTATGGATTTTTTTTGTGTTTTTAGGGTTTCTAAGGGTTTTTTGGATTTTTTATCATTTCTAGGGGTTTTAAGGGTTTTTCTAGTTTTTATAGGTTATAGGGTGTTTATGGGTTTTTAGGGTTTTTAGGGTTTTTAGGGTTTTTCTTAATGTATTTAGGGTTTTTATGCATTTTAGGGGGTTCTCAAATCTTTTAGGGTTTTTTACATTTTTAGGGATTTTTAGGGCTTTTTTAAGATTTTTCTGGATTTTAGCGGTTTTAGGGTTTTTAGGGTATTTAGGGATTTTTAGGGATTTTAGGGGTTTTCAAGGTTTTTAGGGGTTTTTAGGGGATTCAGGGGGTTTTAGGGTTTTTAGTGTTTTTAGGTTTTTTAGAGTTTTTAGGGTTTTTAGAGTTTTTAGGGTTTTTAAGGTCTTTTAGAGTTTCTTAACGTTTAAGTGGTTTTTAGGGTTTTTAGATTTTTTAGTGATTTTTAGGGGTTTTGTGGATTTTTAGGTGTTTTATGGTTTTTAGCGGTTTGTATTGTTTTCAAGGGTATTTCGGTTTTTTCAATTTTTAAATATTTTCAGGGCTTTTTTAGATTTTTATAGTTTTAGGGTTTTTAGGGTTTTTTAGGGAATTTGATGGGTTTTCATGGTTTTTATGATTTTTTGGGTTTATCATGATTTATAGGGTCTTTTGGGGGTGGGGGTTAGGGATATTTTTTAGTTTTTTTAGGCTTTTTAGGTTTTTTAGTGTTTTTAACGTTTTTAGGGGTTTTGGGGGTTTTCTGAGTTTTTTTATGGGTTTTTAGGTTTTTTATGGGTTTTTAAGGTTTTTAAAGGTGTTATGATTTTCAAGGGGGGTTTAGCGTTTTTAGGATTTTTTACATTTTCAAGGATTTTTTGGGATTTTTTAGGATTTTTATAGACTTTTGTGATTTTATGGTTTTTATGGATTTTGAGGGTTTTTTGGGTTTTAAGGCTTTTTAGTGTTTTTAAACCTTAAAAACCCTAAAAAAACACAAAAGAAATAAAAACCAAAAAAACCAAAAAAAACCCACTAAAACCCCTAAAAAACCTAAAAACCCTTGAAAACACTAAATCCCTAAAAAAGCTTGAAAATCCCAAAAAATCATCAAAATCCTTAAAAACTCAAAAACACACCTAAAACCTATAAAAATCCTAAAAAAGCCCTAAAAATCACTGAAAACATAAAAAATCCCAAAAAACCCTCAAACCCCCTAAAAACAATAAAACTCCCTAAAAACAATAAAATGCCCTAAAAACATTAAAAAACCCTAAAAACCCCTAAAAACCCAAAAAACCACTAAAAACTCTAAAAACCCTTAAAAACCTTAAAAACATTAAAAAGCTAAAAAACCTTAAAACCCATAAAATCTCAAAAAAACCCTAAAAACACAAAAAAGACCCTAGGTACACTGAAAAACCCTAAAAACCCCTAAAACCCCTAAAAATCCCTAAAAGCCATAAAAACCTAAAAACCATAAAAATCTTAAAAATCTTTAAATGTCCATGAAATGTAAAGAACCCTAAAAACCATAAAACCCCTAAAAAGTACATGTAATGTAAAAAGCCTTAAAACCCTAAAACCCCCTGAAAACCCCATGAAAACCATAAAACCCCCTAAAACCATAAAAAACCTAAAACACTAAAATCCAATAAAAACTCTAAAAACCCTTAAAACCCCTAAAAACACTAAAAAGCTCCAAAAACCATTAAAAACCATAAAAAATCAATTAAAACCATAAAAACCTAAAACTACCCTAAAGCCCTTAAAACCCCTAAAAATCCTTAATACCCTAAAAATCTCTAAAAATCCCTAAAAACCATAAAACCCCAAGAAACCATAAAATTCCTTAAAAATTCCTAAAAATCCATAAAAATGTAAAAAACCATAAAAACCTTAAAAAATTTTGAAAACCATAAAATCCCATAAAACCATAAAAACCTTAAAACCCCATAAAAACCACTAAAAACTTTAAAAATCCTATAAACCCCTAAAAATGTTTAAAAACTATAAAAACCTTAAAAAACCTAAAAAACAAAAAATCCCTAAAAACTCTAAAGACCCTTAAAACCCTAAAAATCCCTAAAAACCCAGAAACCCCCAGAAAACCCTTAAAAACCCACAAAATCTCTAAAAACCCTAAAAACCATAAAAATACTAAAATATCCCTAAAAATCTCTAAAAACATAAAAAACCATAAAATCCCTGAAAAAATCCCAATAAACCCCTAAAAACCTTTAAAACCCAGAAAAAGTCATAAAAACTCTAAAACCCACTAAAAATTCTCAATACGCTTAAACCCCATAAAATGTTAAAAAACTCTAAAAAACCATAAAACCCTAAAAATCTTAAAAAACCCAGAAAAACCTAAAAAGCCTCTATAACCCCCTGAAAACCCAAAATCCCCTTAAAACCCTGAAAATGCAAAACCTCCTTAAAACCCTGAAAACCACTAAAAAAATCTTGAAAAACCCCTACAAACCCTCAAAATCCCTAAAAACCCAAAAAATCTGAAAAACCATAAAATTCCTAAAAACCATAAAACTCCATGAAAACATAAAAAACTCTAAAAACCCTGAAAAAAAAATGAAATCCATAAAACCCCCTAAAAACATTAAAAAACCCTAAAACCCCATAAAACTATAAAAAGAATGAAAACTATAAAAACCCATAAAACTCGTAAAAATGTTTAAAAAAAATCTAAAAATCCTAAAAAAATCAAAAAACCCTAAAAAATCATAAGACCCTAAAAAAACTGAAAGACACTGATAAACCCTAAAAAACTTTGAAAACCCCTCAAAATCACTAAGAACTCCAAAAAAACCAATATAAAAATCCTAAAAGGCCCTAAAAACCATAAAAAACCTAAAACCCCACAAAACCACTAAAAACTTTAACACCCTTAAAACCGCTAAAAACATTACAAACTCTAAAAAACTTTTAAAACTCACAAAAACTCTAAACCCCCTTAAAAACCCCAAAAGACACTAAAAACATTCAAAACCCCTAAAAAACCCTGACAAACCCAAAAAAACCCCTCAAAATCCCTAAAAACCCTAAAAAACCCAAAACCTATAAAATCCTAAAAAGGCATAAAAATCCTAGACAACATCAAAAAACCCTAAAAACCTAAAAAACTCTGATATCCATAAAAACTCTTAAAAACAATAAAAAACCCAAAATACCCATAAAACACTAAAAATCCACTAAAAAAATCCTTAAAAATCCCTAGAACGTAAAAAACCCTGAAATCCCCTTAAAACAAAAAAAAAACCTTAAAAACTCTTAAAGGTCCATAAAAATGCTAGGAAACTAAAAAATCTAGAAACCCTTTAAATCCCTAAAATTTTTAATAATTTTAAGAAACCCTAAAAACCGTAAAAACTAAAAAAACAATAAAAACCCTAAAAACTCTAAAAACCCCTTTAAACCCCTAAAATCACTCAAAATCCCTAAAAACCCTAAAACCCTCAAAACCCCCTGAAAAATATAAAAACCACTAAAAACTTTTAAAACCCCAAATCCTACTAAAAACTCAACAAACCCTTTAAACCACTAAAAACGTTAAAAAAACTAAGAAAACGTAAAAAAGCTAAAAAACTCAAAATAAAACACTAAAAAACCCGAAAGACCCTAAAACCCTTAAAAACCTAAAAAACCTCAAATTCCCTAAAAATCCTAAAAAGTCCTAAAAAAAGACCTAAAAATCCCTAAAAACGTAAAAACCCCTTAAAACACTGAAAAACCAATAAAAACCATAAAACCTTGAAAAACTATAAAAAAACCTAAAAACCCAAAAAAACCTGAAAACACACTAAAAAAATCTAAAAACCCTTTAAAGTCAAAAAAGATTCAAAAAAACCCTAAAAGACCAAAAAGAACCTAACAAACCTAAAAACCCTAAACCCCCTAAAATCAATGAAAACCCGAAAAACCAAAAAAAGCATAAAAATCATAAAAAATCCCTAAAAATACTTAAAAACATAAAAAACCTTGAAAACCTTGAAAACCCCCTAAAAACAATAAAAATACTAAAACCCCATAAAAACCCTTAAAACCCTTCAACAACCCTAAAAACCAATAAAACCCCTAAAACTATTAAAAACTCTAAAACCCCATAAAACCCCTAAAATGTTAAAAAAATATAAAAACCCTTAAAAACTAAAAAAAATCAAAACAAAACCCTAAAACCCCCAAAAGAACTTAAAAACCCTAAAACACCTCAAAATCCCTAAATACCCTAAATACCCTAAATACCCTAAAAACCATACAAATCATAAAAAGCCCTAAATATCCCTAAAAACTTTAAAAAAAACCCTAAAACCCTAAAACCCCTCCAAATCCCTAAAAACCCTAAAACCCCTACAAATCATTAAAAACCCATAAAACCCCTCCAAATCCCTAAAAACCATAAAAACACCAAAAACCATAAAAAACATAAAAAAAACCCAGAAAACCTCTGAAAACCATTAAAACCCTTAAAAACATTAAAAAAATTAAAAAAATCTACAAAACATTTAAAATCCTAGAAAACTCAAAAAACCCCTAAAAACCCAAAATGTCCCTAAAACCCTGAAAAACTCTAACCCCCCCCCCCCCCCCAAACACTGAAAAACTCTAAAACCCCTCAAAATCCCTAAAAACCCTAAAAAACCTTAAAACCATAAAAATCCTAAAAACCCTAAAAATCCCCAAAAACGTAAAAAATCCTAAAAACCCCAAAACCCCCTCAAAAACAAAAAAACCCCAAAAAATATTCAAACCCTAAAAAGTCATAAAAAACCCTAAAACCACTAAAAACTCTAAAAAAGTCTTAAAACCCCTACAAATGTTAAAAAACCGTAAAAAACATTAAAACCCATTAAAACTCATAGAAAAACCCCTTAAACCCAAAAAAGTACCTAAAACCCTAAATATACTAATAAACCCTGAAAACCCCCAAATTCCTAAAAACCCTTAAAAACTCTAAAATCCATAATAATCCTAAAAACCCTAAAAATCCATAAAAATTTAAAAAACCAGAAAAATCTAGAAAAACCATAAAAACTCACTAAAAAGTCTAAAAATCCTTAAAACCCCTAAAAACCTAAAAAACCCCTAAAAACTCAAAAAGACCCTAAAACCCCTAAAAACCCTAAAAACACGTAAAAAGTCCCAAAAACACCTAAAACCCCTCAAAATCCCAAAAAATCCAAAAAACCCTTAAAACCATAAAATCCTAAAAATGCCATAAAAATCCCTGAAAATGTAAAAAACCCTAAAAACTCTAAAAACACTAATAACAATGAAAACAATAAAAAACCATAAAACCCCATAAACCCCACAAAATACTAAAAACTCTAGAACCATTTAAAAACCTTAAAAACGTGAAAAACTCTAAAACACCTTAAAAACCCTAAAAACCCTAAAAACCCAAAAGGCCCTAAAAAACCTGAAAAAACCTGAAAAAACCTGAAAACCCTAAAAATCTGAAAAACCCCAAAAATCCTCAAAATCCTTATAAACCCTAAAAACCCACTGAAAACCATAAAACCCCTAAAAACATTAGAAAACCCTGAATCCCATAAAACCCCTAAACCACAAAAAACACTAAACCCCTTAAAGCTCAAAAAATGTTAAAAAACTCTAAAAAACCTTTAAACCCCTAAAAACATAAAAGAAACCTTAAAAACCCAAAAGACCCTAAAACCCTAAAAACACCTAAAAAATTATGAAAACCTCTCAGGAACCTCAAAATCCATAAAAACCATAAACAAAACTAAAACCATCAAAATCCTTAAAAACCCCTAAAATCCTTGACAACATGAAAAACCCTAAAAACTGAGAAAAAACCCCTGAAAACCATAAAAACATTAAAAAACCTAAAAACCCCATAAAAACCCTAAAACCACCAGGAACTCTAAAAACCCTTAAATCCCCTAAAAATGTTAAAAAATCTAAAAATCCCTTTAAAACCTAAAAAGTACAAAAAAATCACCAAAACCCCAAAAAACACAAAAAAACCCGAAACCCCCCCCTAAAAACCATAAAAATCCTAAAAAATCCCTTAAAATGTAAAAACCTCTAAAAACTATAAAAATCCTAAAAACCCATAAACCAACGAAAAAAAACTAAAAAACTATAGAACGTTAAACCATCTAAAAATGTTAAAAAAACTCTAAAAAATCTTGAAAACCCTACAAAATTGAAAAACCCCTAAAACCCCAAAAGATCATAAAAACCATGAAAACCCCTAAAACCCCTAAAACACCCCTAAAACCCCCTAAAACCCTCAAAATTTATAAAACCCATAAAAATCCTAAAAAATCCCTAAAAATCGATGGAAATTTTAAAAACCTTGAAAATACCCCAAAAAATCATAAAAACATCAATAAACCATAAAAACCCTAAAACCCTAAAAAACCATAAAAAACTAAAAAAATTAAAACACTAAAAACCCTTAAAACCACTAAATATGTTAAAAAACTATAAAAACCCAAACCCTTAAAAACTAAAAAAACATGAAAACCCGAAAAAACCCAGAAAACCCAAAAAACACCTAAAAACCCAAAAAATATCGAAAATCCCTAAAAATCCTTAAAAATGTAGAAACCTATAAAAGACACTAAAATCCCCCTAAAAATCCTTAAAACCTTAAAATATCCTAAAACCCCATAAAAACCCTAAAAACCTAAAAAAAATCTAAAAACCCTTTAAACCACTGAGAAAGGTAAAAAAACTCTAAAAAAACCTTACGAACAAAAGAAGACCTTAAAATCCTAAAAAATCATAAAAAACCTAAAAACACTCAAAATCCCTAAAAACCCCAAAATCCCTAAAAACCCCTTGAAAACCATAAAAACCCCTAAAAACTTTTAAAAACCTTAGAAACACATAAAAAAACTAAAAGCCAACTAAAACCTCTAAAAATCCTTAGAACCCCTAAAAATGTTAAAAAACATTAAAAGCCTTAAAATCTAAAAAAAACATAAAAAACCCAAAAAGACCCTAAAAACCACAAAACCATAAAAAACACTAAAACCCCTTAAACCCCTCAAAACCCTAAAACTCAAAAAATCATAAAAATCCTAAAAAGGCCTCAAAAACCCAGAAAATATAAAAAACCCTAAAAACACCTTGAAAACCATAAAACCCCTAAAAACCTTAAAAGCCCATAACATCCTCAAAACCCACTAAAAATCTAAAAAACCCTTAAACCCCTAAAACATTAAAGAACTCTAAAAACCCTTTAAACCCCTAAAACGTTAAAAACTCTAAAAGAAATTTAAATCCCTGAAAACTCAAAAAAAACCTAAAAAACCCCACAAGACCCTAAAAATGCTGAAAACCCCTAAAAACCCTAAAAAACCCTAAAAACCATCAAAATTCCTAAAAATCCTAAAACCCGTAAAATTCTAAAAAAGACCAAAAAAATCCATGAAAAGGTAAAAAACCCTAAAAAACCCTGAAAAAACCCAAGGAAAACCCTAAAACCTGAAAAAAAACCTTTAAAAACCCAAAAATCTCATAAAACCCCTAAAACCCATTAAAAACTCTAAAAATCCTTTAAACCACTAAAAACATTAAAAAACACTAAAAAATCTTAAAAACTATAAAAACTCAAAAAAAATCTAAAAATAAAAAAATACCATAAAAATCCTAAAAAACCCTAAAACCCCTAAAAACCCTAAAACCCTAAAACCCCTCAAAATCCGGACAAACCCTAAAATACCCTAAAACCCATAAAAATCCTAAAAAATCCCTGAAAACATAAAAACCCCTAAACACCATGAAAACCCCTTGAAAACCATAAAATCCAAAATCCTTAAAAAAATTCTAAAACATTAATAAACTTTTTAAAACCTTAAAACCCCTAAAAAACTAAAAGAACCCTAGAAATCCAAAAGGATCATAAAAACCCTAAAAACTCGAAAAAAACATAAAAAACAATAAAATCATAAAAATAATCCATAAAAATCCCTGAAAACATAAAAACCCTAAAACACCATGAAACCCCCCCTGAAAACCATAAAAACCCTAAAACCTTAAAAAATCCTAAAAGTCCCTAAAACCCTAAAAACAACTAAAAACTCTAAAAACCCTAAAAACATTAATAAACTCTAAAAAACCTTAAAAACCCTAAAAAATAAAAAAACCCCTAGAAATCCAAAAGGATCATAAAACCCTAAAACCCCTAAAAACCATAAAACCCATAAAACTGATAAAACCCGATAAAAATTACTAAAAACTCTAATAATCGTAAATACCCCTAAAAAGATTAAAAACCCAAAAAAACATTAAAACCCCTAGAAAACCCAAAAAAAACCCTAAACCCCAAAAGACCCCAAAACCCCTGAAACCCTAAAACCAATAAAAATCCTAAAAAATCCCTAAATATCCCGAAAAACATAAAAACCCTTAAAAACCTTCAAAACCCTAAAAACCCTTAAAAACCACTAAAAACTCTAAAGGCCCTAAAAACCCCTAAAAACATTAAAAACTCTTAAAAACCCTAAAAAACTAAAAAAACCACAAAAATCCTAAAAAACCCCAAAAACCAAAAAAAGCCCAAAAAATCCTTAAAAATCCATGAAAACATAAAAAACCCTAAAAACCTTGAAAAATCCATGAAAACTATAAAACCCCCCAAAAATGTAAACACCCTAAAAATCCTAAGAACGTACAAAAAACTCAAAAAACCCTTACAACCCCTAAAAATGTTGAAAAACACTAAAAACCCTTAAAACCTTAAAAAACTCAAAAACCCCTAAAAACCCAAAAAGTCCCTAAAAACACTAAAAACACTAAAAACCCTAAAAACCCTAAACAACCCTAAAACTCTCAAAATCCCAAATAACCCTGAAAAATCCAAAAAATAATAAAAATACTAAAAGAGCACTAAAAATCCCAGAAAAATGTAAAAACCCTAAACAACTAGCAAAATCCCTTGAAAAACCTATAAACCTTAAAAAACCCTCAAAACCCCTAAAAATGTTAAAAAATCTAAAAAAACCTTGAAAAACATAAAAAAACTCAAAAAAAACCCTAAAAACAAAAAAACCACAAAATGCCTAAAATCCCTAAAAACCCTTTAAACCCCTTAAAAACCCAAAACCCTCAAAATCACTAAAAAACATTAAAACCATAATAATTATAAAAAAATCGCTCAAAATCCTTAAAAACATAAATACCCTAAAAACCCTGAAATACCCCTAAAACCACAAAACCCCATAAAACATTAAAAAATTCTAAAACACCATAAAACCCCTAAAAACCACTAAAAACTCTAAAAACCCTTAAAACCGTTAAAAATGTAAAAAAACTCACCAAAACAAACTAATAATCCCAAAAGACCCTAAAAACCCCAAAACCCTTAAAAATAATAAAAATCCTAAATCCCTCAAAATCCCTCAAAATCCTAAAAATCGTTGAAAACCATATAAATACTAAAAAATCCATAAAAATCCCTGAATACATAAAAACCCCTAAAAACCAGAAAAAACAATAAAACCCCCTAAAATCCCCAAATACCACTACAAAAACCATAAAAACCCTAGAAACCCTAAAAACCCTAAAATACCCTGAAAACCCCTAAAAACCCTCAAAATTCCTAAATACCCTAAGAAACCCTAAAACTTTAAAAATCACAAAAAATCCCTAAAAATATATGAAAACATAAAAAACCTTAAAAACCTTAAAACCCCCTGAAAAGCATAAAACCCTAAAAACCATTAAAACACTAAAAACCCATAAAAACCCTAAAACCCTAAAAACTCTAAAAACCCATAAAACCCCTAAAAACGTTAAAAATATCTAAAAACATTAAAAACCCAAAAAACTCAAAAAACCCTAAAAATTAAAAAAAAAACCCTGAAAACCATGAAAGACCCTAAAAACCCTAAAAGGGCCTAAAAATCTTGAAAAACTCTAAAACCCTAAAACTCCATAAAACCCCCCAAAACCCGTAACAATCATAAAACTCCTAAAAAATCCCTAAAAATCTCAGAAAGCGTAAAAAACCCAAAAAACACTGAAACCCCCTAAAAACCATAAAAAACCCTAAAAACCATCAAAATCCCTAAAAACATTGAAAACCAAAGAAACCCATAAAAACCCTAAAAACCACTAAAATACAGAAAACCAATAAAAACCCTAAAACGTTAAAAAAATTATAACCAATAAAACCACTAAAAATTTAAAAAAACCCTAAAAACCCTAAAAAACTTAAAAAATCCTGAAAAACCCTAAAAATCCTGAAAAACAACTTAAAACCATAAAATCCTTAAAAATCCTAAAAACACATAAAAACAAAAAAAAATCCACTAAAAACTCTAAAACCCCTTATAACCCCTAAAAATGAAAAAAATCTCTAAACACTGTTAAAACCCCTAAAAAATTAAAAACACCATAAAAACCCAAAAAACAAAAAAAAACCCTAAAAGTCCTAAAACCACTCAAAATCCCTAAAACTGCTCAAAATCCCTAAAATCCCTAAAAACTGTAAAAACTTAAAAATCCTAAAAATCCCTGAAAACGTAAAAACCCTTAAACTCATGAAAACAATAAAACCCCCTTAAAACATTAAAAACTCTAAAACCCATAGAGCCCCTAAAACCACTAAAAACTCTAAAAACACTTAAAACCCTTAAAAATATTAAAAAACTATAAAAAACATAAAAACCCAAAAAAAAGTCAAAAAAAAATTAAAGACCCAAAAAGATAATAATAACCCTAAAAAATCCTTAACACATGAAAAACCCTAAACACCCTAAAACCCTCAAAATCCTTAAATACCCTAAAAATCCTAAAACAAAAAAATATTAAAAAATCCCTAAAATTCCATGAAATCATAAAAACCCTAAAACTCTGAAAAACCCCTGAAAACCACAAAACCCCAAAAAAACTTAAAACCTCGAAAAAATCCAGAAAACCCCATAAACCAGTAAAAACTTTAAAAACCCTTAAAACACCAAAAAAGATTGAAGAACTCTAAAAACCTAAAACCCCTAAAAATACAAAAAAAACTAAAAAACCCAAAATGACACTAAAAACCCCAGAAAATACCAAAAAACACTTAAAATCCTGAAAAACCCTAAAACACCTAAAAAACAATAAAATTCCTAAAAATCCCTAAAAACAGTGAAAACATAAAAAACACTAAAACCCCTAAAAACCCCATGAAAACCATAAAAACCCAATAAAAACTTTAAAAAACAGTAAAACTCCATAAAAACCCTAATAACAACTGAAAACTCTAAAAACCCTAAAAACCCCAAAAATGTTAAAAACTCTAAGAGACCTTAAAAACTCTAAAAAACTCAAAAAAACTTAAAAAACACTCAAACCCCATGAAAACCCTAATAACCATAAAAATCCCAAAAATCCCTCACAACGTTGAAAACATAAAAAAACCCAAAAACCCCTAAAAACCCCATGAAAACCAAAAAAATCGCTAAAAACCTTAAAAAACACTAAAACCCCAAAAAATCCTAATAACCAGTAAAAACCCCAAAACTGTAGAAATCCCAAGAAAAGCATAAAAAAAATAAAAAACTTAAAAACATGTAAAAACCCTAATAGCCACTAAAAACTCTAAAAACCCTTAAACCCCCTAAAAATGCTAAGAAACTCTAAAAAACCATAAAAACTCTTAAAAAATAAAAAACCCTAAAAACTCAAATAAGACCCTAAAAACCAAAAAAACCATAAAAACACTAAAAACCCTAAAAACCCATAAAAACCCTAAAAACCCTAAAAACCCTAAGAGCCCTTGAAAATCCTAAAAACCCCTAAAAACCATAAAAATCTTAAAAAATCCCTAAAAAACCTTGAAAACATAAAAAAAACTAAAAAACATGAAAAACACCAGGAAACCATAAAAGAACCAAAAAACCTTAAAACCCATAAAAACCCTAAAAATATGCTAAAAATCTAAAACCCTCAAAACCCCTAAAAATATTAAAAAACTCTAAAATCCATAAAACCTCAAAAAATACCCCTAACAACCCAAAAGTCCCTAAAAAACTCTAAAAACCCTTAAGAACCTTGAAAACCTTAACAAACACTAAAAAACCTTAAAAACCCTAAAAAACACAAAAAAACCCTAAAAGCCCTGAAAACCCCTAAAAACCCTTAAAACCCACCAAAACCTTCTAAAACCCCTCAAAATCACTAAAAAACTAAAAAAAATAAAAATCCTAAAAAATCCTTAAAAGACCTTGAAAATCCCTAAAAATAATCAAAATACTTAAAAGCCCTAAAAAACACCTAAAACTCATAAAAATCCTAAAAAAATCCCTAAAAATCAGTAAAAACATAAAATTTCCCAAAAAACACTAAAAATCCCTTAAAACCATAAAACTCCCTAAAAACATTAAAAAACCCTAAAAACCCATAAAAATCCAAAAAACCACTAAAAACTCTAAAAACCCTTAGAACCCCTAAAAACATTAAAAAACTCAAAAACCTTAAAACCCGTAAAAAAACTCAAAACCCCCCTGAATACCCAAAAAACACCAGGTACACTAAAAAACCCTAAAAACTTCTAAAACCCCTAAAAATTCTAAAACCCATAAAAACCTAAAAACCATAAAAATCCAAAAAAGCCTTAAAAGTCCATGAAACATAAAGAACCTTAAAAACCATAAAAACCATAAAAACCCCTAAAAACCATGAAAACCATGAAAACCCTCACAACCCAATAAAAACTCTAAAAATACATCAAACCCCTAAAAATGATTAAAAACATAAAAAACTCTAAAAAAATAAAAAAAACATACCCAAACACCGTAAAAACACCAAAACCCTAAAAATCCTAAAAAACCCCGAAAACCCCTAAAACCCCAAAAGCCCCTAAAACCAATAAAAATGATTAAAAATCCCTAAAAGTACATGTTATGTAAAAACCTTTAAAACCCTAAAAACCCCATGAAAACAATAAAACCCCCTAAAAACCATAAAAAACCTAAAACACTAAAATCCACTAGAAACTCTAAAAACCCTTAAAACCCCTAAAAACACTAAAAACTCTAAAAAACATTAAAAAATCTAAAAAATCAATTAAAACAACAAAAACCTAAAACTACCCAAAAACCCTTAAAACCCCTAAAAACCCTAAAAACCCTTAATACCCTAAAAATCTCTAAAAATCCTTAAAAACACTAAAACTCCTAAAAACCATAAAATTCCTTGAAAATCCCTAAAAATGTAAAAAACCATAAAAATAATAAAAACCCCTAAAAACCATAAAATCCCATAAAAACCATGAAAACCATAAAACCTCATAAAAACCCAAAAAAACTTTAAAACCCCTTTAAACCCCTAAAACGTTTACAAACTCTAAAAACCTTAAATACCCTAAAAAACTCAAAAGCCCTAAAAGCTCTAAAGACCCTAACAACCCTGAAAACCCTAAAAACCCTAAAAACTCTAGAAAAATCCTAAAAACTTACAAAATCTCTAAAAACCCTAAAAACCATAAAAATCCTAAAACATCCCTAAAAATCTCTAAAAACATAAAAAACCCTAAAATCCCTGAAAAATTCCAAAAAACCCCTAAAAACCTTTAAAACCCCAAAAAACTCATAAAAACCCTAAAAACCAGTAAAAATTCTAAATACCCTTCAACCCCATAAAATGTTAAAAAACTCTAAAAAACCATAAAACCCTAAAAAACTCAAAAACACCGAAAAACCCCAAAAAGCCCCCTATAACCCCCAAAAACCCAAAATCCCCTTAAAACCCTGAAAACCCCTAAAAACTATAAAAAATATTGAAAAATCCTAAAAATCCTAAAAATCACTAAAAACCCAAAAAATCTCAAAACCCATAAAAATCCTAAAAAGCCCTAAAACTCCAAGAAAACATAAAAAACCCTAAAAACCTTGAAAAACAAATGAGATCCATAAAAAACCCTTAAAAAAATTAAAAAACACAAAAAACCCATAGGATAATAAAAAACAACTGAAAACTATAAAAACCCATAAAACCTATAACAACATTTAACAAAATCTAAAAAACCTTAAAAACCCTAGAAATCCCCAAAAAGTTCCTAAAACCCCTAAAATCCTTTAAAACCCTAAAAAACCCTGAAAACCCCTAAAGCCCATCAAAATCCCTAAAACCCAAAAAACCATAAAAATCCTAAAAAATCTATAAAAATCCCTAAACCCCCCTGAAACCCGAAAAACCTTAAAAACTCCTAAAGGCCTATAAAAACCCAAAAATATAAAAAATTCTAGAAACCCTTTAAATCCCTAAAAGTTTTTAAAAATTTAAAATACCTTAAAAACCCTAAAAATTAAAAAACAATAAAAACCCTAAAAACCCTAAAAACTCTAAAAACCCCTAAAAACCCCTAAAAACCCCTAAAAACTCCTCAAAATCCCTAAAAACCCTAAAAAACCCTAAAAACCATAAAAATCCTAAAAAATCCTAAAAAATCCCAAAAAACATGAAAAACCCTAAAAACCCTGAAAAACCCCCTGAAAAATATAAAAACCACTTAAGAACATTAAAAACCCTAAAACCTACTAAAAACTCTAAAAACCCTTTACACCCCTAAAAACGTTAAAAAACTAAGAAAACCTAAAAAACCTAAAAAACTCAAAATAAAACCCTAAAAGACCCTAAAAACCCTAAAACCCCCTAAAAATCCCCAAAATCCCTAAATACCCTAAAAAACCTAAAAAACCATAAAAATCCTAAAAAATCCCTAAAAACGTAAAAACCCCTTAAAACACTGAAAACCCCCAAAAAACCAAAAAACCCCTAAAATCCATAAAACCCTAAAAACCCATAAAAACCAGAAAACACACTAAAAACTCTAAAAAACCTTAAAATGCATTAAAACATTAAAAAACTCAAAAAACCATTAAAATCATAAAAGACTAAAAAAACCCTAAAAACCAAAAAACCCTAAAAATCCTAAAAACCTAAAAAACCCTAAAAACCCTAAAATCATAAATAATCCGTAAAAATCCTTGAAAACATAAAAAACCCTAAAAACCTGGAAACCCCCTAAAAACTATAAAAACACTAAAAAACCATAAAACCCCTAAAAACCCATTAATACTCTAAAAACCCTTAAAACCCATAAAAATGTTAAAAAATCTAAAAAACCATAAAATCTCGAAAAAAACTCAACAAAACCCTACACCCCAAAAAAATCATAAAAACCCTAAAATTATGGGAAAATCCTAAAACCCCTCAAAATCCCAAAAACCCATGAAAACCCTAAAAACTATTAAATTCCTAAAAAACTATAAAAATCCCCAAAAATGTAAAAAACCCTAAAAAAAACTTGAAAACCATAAAAAAAACATACAGGTATCGAGGTTTATCAGCAATTTCGTTCTCATCGGACGAGGTAAATCTTCTCTCTGAGGACCTTCGATTTGATTTAGTTGGTAAGTTCTCAAAATGTCGACCCTCTTTGGATTTCCTTCGTAAAACCATGGAAAGCATAGGATTTACAAACTTCCATATCGGACTCTTGAATACATTTCATGTTCTATTTCAGTTTACATTGGATAATGACTACTATAGATTTTGGACCTGTGGTTTGTGGTCTTTTGGGGGTTCTTTCATGAAAGTTTTTAAATGGTTGCCTGATTTTAATTTTGATGCTGATCCCCCCATTGTTCCTATTTGGCTTGGGTTCCCGGGTCTGCCTTTACACCTCTTCAAACAGAATGATCTAATCTCTATTGCTCGACTATTCGGTCAGCCTCTCAAACTTGATAATGCTACACTGAACCTGACATGCCCCTCAGTTGCGAGGATATGCACAGAAATTGATATTTCTCAAGAATTACCTTCGCGATTTTGGATTCAAAACGGGGAGAATGGATTTATACAGGATGTGGTTTTTGAGAATGCCCCAGACTTTTATAAGACATGCTTTAGAATTGGCCATACTACAAAAGGATGTGGGATTGAAAGACATCCCCCTTCCCCCTGCCCCACTTCAAGTCGATTTGGGTTGAAAAGATTTCTCCAGAAGTGATGAATGCTGGCCAGATTGACATCCCTAAGGATAAAAGTAACACCTTGAACTCCAAGGATGATTTAAATCCTCAATTGGCCAATCCCTATGAAAATGTTATCCCTCATACCATACCTGAGGGTCATGAGACTAATGAAGAGGGTCATGAGAATAATGAAGATTTACAGGTGAAATATGATGAGCCTTTACAAGAAGATGTTGATAAGATCTCTCAAGTGGAGGAGGATTTTCATTTGAAGGATCAAAAACGGAAAAAATATATAGTTGACTCTGATGGCTTCATCACCCTGAAATCTAGGAAAACTCAAAAACATAGGGTCACCAACAGGGAGAGGACTATTATCACAAGATCATTAGTTGCCAAGATTATTGATAATGAAATCCCTCCACAACCTGTACCTCTTGAACCCTTACCTGAATCCTCATAATCTTCTAATTGTTCTGACTCAGAAGCTTCCTCAAGTGAGGATGATGAAAATGATCCTGCCTGTAGGGATGTCTATCAATATGAAGAGCAATTGGATTTCTCAAAATAACTTGATTCCTGGTTTGAGGAAAATGAAAAAACTGCCTTTTGAAAATATAAAAATGGTAAAATGATTGCCGATGATTATCTTGATATTAGAAAAAGGATGTTTATTAGAGTGGTTGAGGAATTTAAGAAAGACCCAAACTTCAATTTTAAGGACATACCTTGGAAATGATCTTTGGTTTCTGGTTCTTTGAGTTTTTTCTAGTATTGGCTGTTCTGATTATGCATTTTATCATTTTTTCCTGTTGATCCTGCTATTGACATCTGTATGATCTCTGGATATTTTTGATATTCCTCTCTGGAAACCTGGTTTACTACTAGAACTCTCTTGCAGAATCTTTTGACTTCTCTCACAGTCTCCTTATTTGAGAATGAGACTTTGGAGCTTATGAATGCAATTTTTATATCACTGGTTTGGTAGCCCTTTTTGTCTAGTTGTTGGAAACATTTACTAGAATCTGTTTGGATGAAGACCAATGAGGTGATTTGACATTGCTACATCTGTTAATGGTTTCTGGTTCTTACTGGCTTTGGATGGGTTGGTTTGGCTCTTCTGTTCTATATTTCTACTGGTCTATGGGGCTATTTTTCAGTGATGCTTGGTGGATTTCAGTGTGGAAAACTTCTCGAGATAGTTCTGCTCATCTTGGCTTCTATTTCCTACTATCCAGTTTCTAGTTGGGCTTTTTTTTTAAACAAAATTGAATCTGTTTTCTTTCACTATTTTGCTGGCTTGAGTTTGCATTGAAACAGGTTTGATATCTCTCTGTTTTGCTAGATTTCCGTTTGGGCAGGATTCCAGATTCAATGCTACTTCTTTCAATTTTTTGTCCATCCTCATGAAGTTTCCGAATTGTCAATGGTGAAGGATGGTTTTGAAGAGATTAACACCCAATGATTGCTGCTTCTATGGTGAACATACTTTGGCTTGGTGCAATTTGCTTCTGGTTTGTTTGAGTTCCTTTTCTTGTTATCCCTTTAACTCCCTACTGGTGTAAGTTATTTACACATCGAGTCTGTATTGTTACTCTTGTTTTTTAATAAATTCCTTTGTTGGCATGAATTTGGAAACCAATTCATGCCACCACCTTAAAAAAAACTTGAAAACCATAAAACCCTTAAAAACCTTCAACAACCCTAAAAACCAATAAAAACCCTAAAACCATTAAAAACTATAAAAACCCTTAAAGCCCCTACAAATGTTAAAAAAATATAAAAACCCCTAAAAAACAAAAAAAATCAAAACAAAACCCTAAAACCGCAAAAAGAACCAAAAAACCAAAAAATCCCTCAAAATCCCTAAAACCCCTAAAAAACCATACAACCCATAAAAAAACCATAAGTGTCCCTGAAAACTTAAAAAACCTTAAAAACCCTAAAAATCCCCTTCAAAACATAAAAATCCATAAAACCTTTTAAAAACCCTAAAAACCCATCAAATCTATAAAAACAAACTAAAATTCAAAAAAACCCTAAATTTCTTAAAAACCCTTAAAACCTTAAAAAACTCAAAAAAACCCCATAAAACCCAAAAGACGCTCAAACCCTGTAAAACACTAAAACCCCTACAAATCATTGAAAACCCCTAGGAACCCTCCAAATCCCTAAAAACCATAAAAAAACCTAGAAACTAGAAAACCCCTAAAAACCTTACAAAAAATCCTAAAAATCCATAAAACCCACCAAAAACTCTAAAAACCCTTAAAACCACTAAAAACATTAAAAAATATAAAAAACATTAAAAATCACAAAAAACTCAAAAATCCCCTAAATGCCCAAAAAGTTTCTAAAAACCCTGAAAACCCCTAAAAACCCTAAAAATCTCTAAAATCCCTAAAAACCCTAAAACCATTAAAATCCTAAAAAACCCCTAAAACCCCTTAAAACCTTAAAACCCCTAAAACCATAAAAACCCAAAATGACCCTAAAAACCACAAAAACCCTAAAACCCCTCAAAATACCTCAAAACCCTAAAACCATAAAAACCATAAAAATACTAAAAAGGCCCAAAAAATCCATGAAAATATAAAAAACCATAAAAAAAACCTTAACACACATTGAAAACCATACAACCCCTAAAAACCTTAAAAACCTTAAAAAATTCATAAAATCCTCAAAACCCACTAAAAAACTAAAAAGCCTTTAAACCCCTAAAACAATAAAGAACTAAAAAACCTTAAACCCCCTAAAAAACTTTAAAAAACTTTAAGAACCCAAAAAGACACTAAAAACCCAGAAATCCACTAAAAACTATAAATACCCTAAAAACCCTAAAAACCCTAAAAATACTAAAAAAATCCTAAAAAATATGAAAAACTAGAAAAAACTAAAAATCTCTAAAAATTTATAAAAATGTATAAAACACTAAAACCCCTAAAATCCATAAAACCCCTAAAAACCTTTAAAAACCCAAAAAAACCAATTAAAACCCTAAAAACCCACTAAAAACTCTAAAAACCCTTTAAATCCATTAAAACGTTAAAAACTCTAAAGACATTAAAAAGCCAAAAAAGCTCAAAAAACCCCTAAACCGCAAAAAGACACTAAAAACCCTAAAAACCTAAAAAAATCCTTGAAAAACCATAAAACCCTCAAAATACCTAAAAACCCTAAACACCTTTAAAATCTTAAAAAGGCCCAAAAAATCACTAAAAATGTAAAACCCCCTAACATCCCATAAAAATCCATGAAAACTGTAAAAACCCATAAAAACCTTAAAAAACACTAAAAACCAGTAAAACATGCAAAACTCTAAAATCTCTTAAACCCCCAAAAAATGTTAAAATACTCTAAAAAACCTTTCAACATATAAAAAAATGAAAAAAACCTTAAAACCCCTAAAAATAGAAAACAAACCTCAAACCCCAAAAGACCCTAAAAACAATGAAAACCCCTAAAAACCCTAAAAACTTTGAAAACCGCTAAAACCCCTCAAAATCCCTAAAAACCCAAAAAAACAATAAAAATCCTAAAAAATCCCAAAAAATCTCTAAAAACATAAAAGTACTAAAAACCCTGAAAACCCCTAAAACACATAAAAACCCCAAAACCTACTAAAAACTCTAATACCCCTTAAAACCCCTAAAAGACCCAAAACCCCCAAAAGACCCAAAACCCCCTAAAAACTATTAAAACCCCAAAAAACCTTTAAAAAACCTAAAATCCCATAAAACACTAAAAACCACTAAAAACTCTAAAAAACCTTTAAACCCCTAAAAACGTTAAAAATTGAAAAAACCTTAATAACCCTAAAAACTAAAAAAATCTCTAAAAACCCAAAAAGACCCTAAAATCCTGAAAAAACCTAAAAACCCATAAAAATCATAGAAACCAAAATAAAACCTAAAAAACCATGGGAATCCCTGAAAATGTAAAAACCCTCAAAAACCAGAAAACCCCCTCCTGAAAACCAAAAAACCCCTAAAAACATTAAAACTCTAAAACCCACAAAACCCTAAAACCACTAAAAATCTAAAAATCCTTTAAAACCCTAAAAACGTTAAAACTCTACAAAACATAATAACACTAAAAAACAAACCCCCCCTAAAAACCCTAAAAATTTCCAAAACCCATAAAACCATAACCCATAAAACCCTCAAAATCCTTAAAAACCCACAAAACCCTCAAAATCCTTAAAAACCCCTAAAACTATAAAAAAACCTAAAAAATCCTTAAAAATCCCTAAAAATGTAAAAAAAACCCTAAACACCCAAAAAAACTCTAAACACCCATAAAACCACAAAAATCTACATAAAACTCTAAAAACCCTTTAAACCCCTTAAAACATTAAAAACTCAAAAAAACTTTAAAACACCCAAAAAACTCAAAAAACCCTAATAACCCAAAAAGACCCTAAAACCCCTAAAAACCCTGAAAACCCGAAAACACCCCAAAATCCCTAAAAACCCAAAGAAACCTAAAATCCATAAAATCCTAAAATGACCCTCAAATTCCCTAATAACATAAAAACCCTAAAACCCTTGAAAACCATAAAACCCCAAAAAAACATTAAACCCCTAAAAACCCACAAAAACCATAAAACCCCTAAAAACATAAAAACACTAAAAAACCCTAAAAACCCCTAAAACCCCTAAAAACCCCAAAAAACTCAAAAAAAACCAAAAACCCAAAAACTCGAAAAAAACCTAAAAACTCAAAAAAACCTAAAACCCTAAAAGTACTTAAAAACCTTGATAACCCCTAAAAATCATAAAAAAAAAACTATGAACCCCCTAAAGACCCTCAAAATTCCTCAAAACCTTTAAAATTAAAAAATCCTAAAAAAGTATAAAAATCACTAAAAACGTAAAAAATCCTAAAAACCCGGAAAAACCCCTAAAAACCATAAAACCCCCAAATCCTTAAAAACCCATCAAAACCCATAAAACTACTAAAACCCTCTAAAACTCTAAAAACATTTAAAACCCGTAAAAATGTTATAAAAAATCTAGAAAAGCTAAAACCCTAAAAAAACTAAAAAAACCCAAAAAAATAATAAAACCCCTAAAAAACCTAAAATCTTAAAAAACCTGAAAAACCCTAAAAACCCTAAAAATCCCTAAAAACACTAAAAAAAATAAAAAATAAAAACCAAAAAAATCCTAAAAAACACAAAAAATCCTTGAAAATGTAAAAACCCTGAAAAATGCTGAAAACCCTAGAAAACCATAAAACCCCTAAAAACCTTTAAAAACCTGAAAACTGATAAAACCCCTAAAAATCCCTAAAACCCATTAAAAAATCAAAATTCCAAAAAACCCCTAAAAACCATAAAAATCCTTAAAAAATCCCTAAAAATCCCTTAAAATGTAAAAACCTTGAAAACCCCTGTAAACCGTAAAAACCCTAAAAAAACCTAAAAATCCACTAAGATCTAGTATGATACCGTATGAGAGTGCGGTATTCGTTGGTGAAAAATGTGGAAACACAAGCGAAGGAAGAAGAGGAAAATGAAATTAAAAGAAATGCAAGGAAAATAAATGGGAAGGGGGATGATCAATTAGGACCCCAAGGAGACTTGCCCCTTGAAACTCAAATTATAAAGCACCACAAAGGTTGATCAATCCTTTGATAAGCCTTACTTTCATTCACCTAAGAACACAAGAAACGCTAGCATAATAATGCTAGAAAACACTCAAATTCGAAAATTAACCTTCAAGGGGTACAAGAGGTAGCTATTTATAGCCAAATGAGAGGAATACATGTCAAACTACATATCACATAAAAGTCTAAACCCTATACCACGAATTTGACTTTGTTTAGACATTTCCATGGATTTAGGGGACAAGATATCTCTATAGAAGACTTTTTGGAACCACCCCAAACACTTTGAAGATTCCCCCCATGACTTTAGAGAAAAGGGGCCCACCACTTTTGACTTTGGATATTTCCTTCATGCAGGTGGATTAAATTTGGTGGAAGTAATTGGGTGGGACTTTTAGGTTCGATTTTGGGATTTAATAAGTGTGATTAAAGGCCCATTTTCTCCCCCCATGCATGCATGTTGGGCCTCCTCTTGTAATTTCAAAATGAGGCCATGTAAATCCTCTTTTATCCTCCTCATTCTTCCTCTTGTGATTGGGACACCAATCCCATCCAATGGGTGTTGTCCATTAATGCTCCTTCCACCATCAATGCCATGATCACCATCAACTCCTCGCTGCATGTGTGCACCATGATTCACATCATCCCCTCCCTCTTCAAAAGGATTCATCCTCGAATCTGCATATTCAAAAGGAGAGAGGTCAGAAATATTAAAGGTAGCACTCACATTTCCATACTTGCTGGGCAAGTCAATCTTGTAAGCATTATCATTTATTCTTTCTAAAACTTGAAATGGACCATCTCCCCGTGGTTGGAGTTTTGATTTTCTTTGCTCTGGGAACCTTTCCTTATTCAAATGCACCCACACCCAATCTCCAAGTTCTAGTACAGCCTTATGCATACCCTTGTTTTCTTGCTTCGCATATTGTTCATTTCTTCTTTCAATGTTGGATTTCACCTTGGCATGTAAATCCTGAACAAATTTTGACTTCTCATCACCTGCAAGATCAACAACCTCATTAGTAGGCAATGAAAGAATATCTAATGGAGTCATTGGGTTAAAGCCATATACAATCTCAAAAGATGAGAAGTTAGTATTGGAATTCACTACTCGGTTATATGAAAACTCTATGTGTGGCAAACATTTTTCCCAATTCTTTATATTTTTTTGAATTATTGCACGCAAGAGGGTAGAAAGAGTCCTATTCACCACTTCAGTTTTCCCATCAGTTCGAGGATGTGAAATAGTTGAGAACAATAATTTAGTTCCCAATTTATTCCAAAAAGTCCTCTAAAAATGGCTAAGGAATTTCACATCCCTATCACTTACAATGATTTTGGGCAGTCCATGTAATCTCACAATTTCTTTGAAAAACAAATCTGCTATATGTATAGCATCATTAGTTTTTGAGCATGCAATGAAATGGGCCATTTTTCTGAATCGATCCACAACAACAAAAATGTTATCTTTTCCCGATTGGGATCAAGGAAATCCCAAGACAAAAATCCATAGAGATATCGGTCCAAGGATGTGATGGAATGGGCAAGGGGTAATACAATCCATTAGGTTGAACCTTGTACTTTTCATACTTACAAGTGACACACTTAGCACAAAGTGTAATAATATCTTTTCTCATGCTTGGCCAAGAAAAATGTTCATGTAAAGTAGCTAGTGTTTTATCAACCCAAAAATGACCCCTCAAACCACCTCCATGAGTTTATTTTACAAGTAATTCTCGAGTTGAACAATTTGTAATGCACAATTTATCCCTTTTGAAAAGAAACCCATCATATTTGTAATAGTCTTTAAATCCATTTTTTTCACAAGATGCCCAAATTTGAGAAAAATGTTCATCATTTTCATACATTTCATTTAGTAACACAAGTCCAAGTAATTGAGAATGAAGAGAAGTAAGAAGTGCATACCTTTGTGAAAGAGCATCAGCAACCACATTTTCCTTACCTTTTTTGTGCTTGATCACATAGGGGAAAGACTCAATAAATTCCAGCCAAGATGCATTTCTCCGATTCAACTTGCCTTGGGAATTAAAATACTTAAGGATTTCATGGTCAGAATGAATAATGAACTCTTTAGGCCATAAGTAATGTTGCCATGTTTCCAGGGTTCTTTTCAAAGCATAAACTTCTTTATCATAAGTTGAATAATTTAATGTTTCCCCATTCAATTTCTCACTAAAGTAAGCAATTGGACGCGAATCTTGAGTCAAAATAGCACCAATACCAACTCCTGATTCATTACACTCAATTTTAAAGACTTTGGTGAAATCTAGTAGCCTTAAAAGGGGAGCATTGACCAATTTTTCTTTGTGTGTGTTAAAAGGTTTTTCTTGTTTTCACCCCATTTAAAGACCACAAGTTTCTTTACAAGTTCATTAAGAGGTGCAACGATGGATGAAAATCCTTTACAAACCTCCTATTGAAGCTTGACAATCTATGAAAACTCCTAACCTCGATTGCACTCTTCAATGTGGGCCACTCCTGAATTGCTTTGATCTTTTCATCATCCACACGAATCCCTTACGACCCTAAAACAAAGCCAAGAAACACAACAGAATCCATGCAAAATGAACATTTTTGAAGATTGGCATAAAGCTGGTTTTCTTTAAGGGTCTCTCAAACCAAAAGCAAGTGTTCAACATGGTTGTCTAGAGATTTGTTATACACCAAGATATCATCAAAATAGACAACCACGAATTTTACAATGAATGAATAAAGGACATGGTTCATTAAGCTCATGAATGTACTTTGTGCATTAGTTAAACCAAATGGAATAACTAACCACTCATACAAACCGAACTTAGTTTTAAAAGCAGTTTTCCACTCTCCTTCTTTCATTCGAATTTGGTGGTATCCACTTTTAAGATCAATTTTAGAAAACAAAGAGGCTCCATGTAATTCATCAAGCATGTCATCACGTCGAGGGATGGGATAACGGTACCTAACTATTATTTTGTTGATGGCATGACAATCCACGCACATTCACCATGTTCCATCTTTCTTGGGTACCAGGATCACCGGAACGGTGCATGGACTCGTGATTTCCATGACTAATCCTTTATTTATGAGTTCTTTAACTTGACATTGGATCTCTCTAGTCTCTTCCGGATTAGCTCTATATGCTGGCCTGTTGGGAATTGTGACACCGAGTATGAAGTCAATCCGATGCTCAATGCCTCTCAAAGGGGGTAAACCATCGGGTGTTTCTTCGAAAAACAAATCACCAAATTAATGAATTAAAGATACAACACAAGAAGGAAAAGAATGTTGATGTTCATTAGTTGCAGGGTAAGCATCCTTACTAATGAGTAAGAACACTTTCCCACTCAATAAAGCACCTTTCACCTCACTTTTTCCAGAAAATAAACTCACCTTTCGCTCATCACTCTTGTTTTCAACTCTTTTATTTCCCTCATTTATTTTTATGTCACTTGACTCTCATTTTTTACTATTGTTTTTTACACTCTTTTCATCTTTTTCTCTCATTTCCTTTTTCATCAACTCATCACTCATTTTTTTATCACTCAAAATTTTATTTTTCCCACTTTCTTTTTCACTCATTTCTTTTTTCTTTTTTTTATTCTTTATCTATCCCCTCTTGATCTTCATATTCTTGTATGGGACTTAGAGGAGTCAAAAAAATCTTTCTACAGCTAAAACAAAAAGAGAAGCGGTTAGTATAGCCATCATACATAACCCTCCTATCATATTTCCATGGTCTACCTAGTAGAAAATGTCTAGCGTGCATTGGAGCAACATCACACAACACCTCATCATGATATTTTCCAATGGAAAAAGAAACTATGGCTTGTTTTGTGACCCTCACTTCACCACTATCATTCAACCACTGCAATCTATAAGGTCTAGTTTGCCTTAGAGTAGGCAAAATCAACTTCCCCACCAACAAGGTACTAGCCACATTAGTACAACTTCCACTACCAGTGATCACACTACATACCTTCTCCTTGATGTGTCATCTCGTACGAAAAATATGCTCATGCTTCTCCTCATCATGATCATCTTTGGGTTGAATGTTTAAAGCTCTTCTTGCCACCAATGCATCTCCATGTACGTGTTCTTCAACTTCTACATCCGAACTCTCCTCCAAAGACAGAATCTCATCATCGCTAGAGTGCTCACTAAGGATGTCTCCATTTTCCAAAATAATCATGGCCCTTTTGTTTGGGAATTGAGATGCAATATGACCATGTCCTTGACACTTAAAGCACTTTATATCATGAGATTTAGAAGGGAAATTTGTGTCCATTTTTCCTTTTGAATCAGCGGGGAAGAACTTATTTTTGGAATCTTCTCTTTGTTTTGGAACAAATTTGGAATCTCATGGTTTTGTTTCATTCCACTTAGAAGTTGATTTTGGATCTTTCTGGTTATCCTTTCAAAAATTATGAGAACATACTTGACTCCTTTGAGATTGTAGTTGTTTTTCGACCTTCATCTCCTTATGTAGCAACTCATCCATATCAATATAGGTTTGTAGTTTCACCACATCTCTAATTTCCAGATTCAATCCATTGATGAACCTTTCCATGGTAGCTTCGCGATCCTCCTCCAAATTGGACCGACTCATTGATATCTCCATTTCCTTGTAGTATTCATCCACACACATAAAACCTTGCACAAGTTTTTGTAACTTCAAATGCAAATCTCGATAGTAATGACTAGAAATGTACCTTTTGCACATTACTATCTTCATTTCTTCCCAAGTTCGAATTGGCCTTTCTCCATTTTGTCGTCGACTTACTTGTAATTGGTCCCACCAAATACTTGCATAGTCATTGAACTCAAGCGCCGCCAATTTTACCTTCTTCTCCTCCGAGTAGTTGGGAAGTCCAAACACATGGTCACTTTGATGATTCCCAAGTCATTTTCTCTCCAAGCAGCACGTTGCCCTCACCTAGGAATTGATTCTTCAAAATTGGAGTATTCGTCATCACCATCATGAATTTCTTGCCTTCTTGGAGCCTTTGAAGATGAGGAGATTTTCATATCATCCATCCTAGCATTCAATCTTGGAAAACTTTTAAACCCCTAAAAATCCCTAAAAACCCTAAAAACCCTAAAACCCAAAAAAACCTAAAAAACCTAAAAATCCCTTAAAATGTAAAAGACCCAAAAAAACCCAGAAAAACCCCTAAAAACCATAAAAACCTTACAACTTTAAAATCCCATAAAACTCCTAAAAACAACTAAAAACTCTAAAACCCTTAAAAGCCACAAAAAATAAAAAATCTAAATAACCTTAAAAACCCTAAAAACTCAAAAAAACCATAAAAATCATTAAAGCCCTAAAACCCCTGAAAACCCCTGAAAACCCCTAAAAAATCCCTAAAAATCCAAAAACCCCCTAAAACCCATAAAAGTTCAAAAATATCCTTAAAAAACCTTCAAAACATAAAAAAACCATTAAAACCCTAAAACCCCCCAAAAACCAAAAAATGCCCCAAAACCCTTGAAAAACCCCAAAAACCCTGAAAACCCCTAACACCCCTCAAAATCCCTCAAAATCCTAAAAAACCCTAAAAACCATAGAAATCCAAAAAAACCCTAAAAGCCATAAAAATTATAAAAAATCACTAAAAATCCATGAAAAAGAAAAAAACTCTAAAAACCATGAAAACCCCCTAAAAACCACAAAACCCTTAAAAACCTTAAAAACCATAAAATCACATAAAACCCTAAAACAACGACGAATTCAAAAAACCCTCAAAACCCATTAAAACGTTAAAGAACACTAAAAAACCTTTGAAATCCTAAAAGACTCAAAAAAACCCTAAAACCTAATAAGACCACAAGAAAACCCTGAAAACCCCTAAAAATCCCTAAAATCCCTAAAAATCCAGAAAACCATAAAAAATATGAAAAGGCCCTAAAAATCCTTGAAAACATAAAAAACCCTTAAAATCCTAACAAAACCCTGAAAACCATAAATACCATAAAATCCCAAAAACCCATAAAATCCCTAAAAACCTACAAAAAACTCTAAAAACCTTTAAAACCCCTAAAAACATTAAAAAACTCTAAAAAACAATAAATCCCTAAAAAACTCAAAAAGAACCTAAAACCCAAAAAAAATCATAAAAGCCTTAAAACCCCAACAAATCCATGAAAACCTTAAAAACCCTAGAAATCCCTAAAACCCAAAAAACCCTAAAAAACCATAAAAATCCAAAAAAATCATAAAAATCCCTGAAAATGTAAAAAATACGAAAACCCCTGAAAAGCATAAATCCCATAAATACCTTCAAAAACCCAAAAACCAATAAAAACCCTAAAAAACCATAAAAACTCTAAAAACCCTCAAAACCCCTACAAATGTTAAAAAACATTAAATAGATTTAAAACCCTAAAATAAAAAACCCCCCCCAAAACCCCAAAAAACCATAGAAACCCTAAAAAGACCAAAAAACCATAAAAATCGTAAAAAATACATATAAATACATGGAAACCAAAAAAACCTAGAAAACCTTGAAAACCCCATTAAAACCTTAAAAACCCCTAAAAATCAATAAAATCCCTAAAACCCATAAAAAACTCTTAAAACTCTTAAAACCCTTAAAACCCCCAAAAAGTTAAAAAATAGTATAAGACATTTAAAACCGTAAAAAAACTAAAAATACCCTAAAAATCCAAAAGATCCTCAAACATCTAAAACCCTAAAAACCATAAAAACCACTGAAAACCATCAAAATCCCTAAAAATCCAAAAAAATCACTAAATTCCCTGAAAACATAAAAAATCCTAAAAAACCCTAAAAACCCTAAAAACCTTAAAAATCCTAAAAACCTATAAAAACACTAAATACCCACTAAAAAAATCTAAAAACCCTTAAAACCCCTAAAAATGTTAAAAACTCTATAAAACATTAACAACCCTAAAAAACTTAAAAACCCCAAAAAACACAAAAAGACCATAAAAACCCTAAAAACCCCTAGAAACCCCAAAACACTTTAAAACCCTCAAAATCCCTAAAAAACTTAAAAAATTAAAAACCTAAAAAAGCCTTAAAATCCCTGAAAACGTAAAAAACCCTAAAAACCATAAAACCCTTAAAAACATTAAAAACCCTAAAAGCCCATAAAAACCCTAACAACCACTAAAAACTCTAAAACTCATTTAAACCCTCCCAAAAAGTTAAAAAACTCTAAAATACCTTAAAACCCCTAAAAACTCACAAAACTCTAAAACCTAAAAAACAAAATAAAAACTCTAAAAACCCAAAAAAACGTTGAAAAACAATAAAAACCCACAAAATCCCAAAAAACCTTCAAAACACTAAAAACCATAAAAATCCTTAAAAATCCCTAAAAACATAAAAAACCCATAAATCCCTAGAAAACAATAAAAACCAAAAAATATCCTAAATACCTAGAAAAACATAAACCCAATAAAACTTTAAAAACCTTTAAAACCCCTTTAAACGTTAAAAACTATAAAAACTTTAAAAACCTTAAAAAAACTCAAAAATTAACCCTAAAAATCCAAAAAGACACTAAAACCCATAAAAACCCTAAAACCCCTAAAAAATAATGAAAACCTCTAAAAACCCTAAAAATCCCTAAAACCCTAAAAACTATAAAAATCTTAAAAATCCCTAAAAACATAAAAAACCTTAAAAACCTTGAAAACCCCATGAAAAAATAAAAACCATAAAACACAATAAAACCCATAAAACTCCTAAAAACACTAAAAACTCTAAATTCTGGTAAAATCCCTAAAAAATTTAAAACTCTAAAAAACTAAAAAACCTTAAAAAAACTCAAAAAATCGTCAAAAGCCAAAAACACCTAAAAACCCTGAAAATACCTAAAATCGCTAAAAAAACCCTAAAAACCCTCAAAATCTCTAAAAACCATAAAATCCTAAAAAACACTACAAATCCCTAAAAATGTAAAACCCCTAAAACCCCTGAAAACCCCCTAAAAACAATAAAAACCCCTAAAAACATTAAAAAACCCGAAAAACCCATATAAACTATATTAAACCGCTAAAACCTCTAAACACCCATAAACCCCTAAAAATGTTAAAAACTATAAAAATCATTTAAAACCCTAAAAAATCAAAAAAAAATCCCTAAAACCCCCAAAAGATGTAAAAGCCCTGAAAATCCCTAAAACCTTTAAAACACTCTGATAAACCCTAAAACACCTCAAAATCCCTAAAAACTCTAAAAAACTCTAAAACCCATAAAATTCCTAAAAGGGACCTAAAAATCCTAGAAACATAAAAAACCCTAAAACCCAAAAGAATCCTGAGAACCATAAAAACCCCTAAAAGCCTAAAATCCATAAAACCCCATAAAACACTAAATATGGCGGCGCACTCCCCTGGGATTCTCTCTCGCTCGACGCTTCTTCCAAGCCTTCCCCTGGATCCAGATCGGAGCTTCAGTGGTGGTCCCTTGCTCATTCCTAGTTCTTGGCGATGGCATGCCCTGGATGTGATCTTCGGCCTCAAGACGGTGGTGGTTTTCATGCTTCGACGACTTTGACTTCCCTGAGTTCCTTTGATCTGGGTTTCGGACTTTGACGCGGCTTTGCTCCGTTGCTGGCGAGCTTTGACTCCGAGGACTATGATGGTTGTGAGGTCTCCAGATCGGCTTGATCTTGAATGGGTCGACTTCTGCCAGCAACCGCGGGTCGGGGTCTCTTTTTCAGATCTAGGGTTTCTGCAGGCGGGTCAACGCGGTCAAGGGGATCATTGGAAGAGTTGGTTGCTTCAGCGTCCAGGTTCTACTCGGAAAGCGCATCGTTCCTGCAGATGGTGCGGCAATCTGGTCTTGCGGCACTGGTCAGATCCTTCTCGATCCTGCGTTGCCGAAGTAGGTTTTCTCTATACCCTGGCTCGATTCTTTTGTCGGTTCGCGAAGCAGCTGCAGGTGCGTGCTCAACCTAGTCTCTCAGCTTCGCCTTTGCTTCAGTTTGTTGATGCTAGTTTCGGTCAGAACTTTTGGCATTCCATGTTCTCCTACTGCTTGGTTGTGATTTCGGTTTTGAATGAGTGCTGGTTTCTGGGTTTGCTGAGATGGATTTGGCGTTTTTGTGCAATTTCTGGTGGTATGTGGTTTGCTATGCTACGAGATGTGGAATGCTGAAAGTTGTTCGGTTCGAAGACCATGACTGCTGGTGGTTGAGCTGCGATTCCATGTTTGACGATGGGTTAGGATGTGATGGTTGTTGCTTTATGAGATGCAAGCTGATAAGAGCTAGTCGGAAAGGAGGCGGTGATGCTTTTGTTGCCGATGTTGGTGTTTCGGTGCTGCTTGTTGCTGGAAATGGTGTGATTGGAGTTGCTATTTGTTGTTGGCTGGGAGGTGATTATGGCTGCGTTTGGTTGCGGTGTTTGTGTTGTGGTTTCATGCTTCTGGTTGTGAGTGATTGCAATGTTGGTTTTGGTGTTGTTGGTTGCTGGGGCTGGTTGGTTTGGATGTGTTGTTGCTGCTGTGTTGCTGTGATGACGGGATGTGGTGTTGCTGGATGCTGGAATGTGCTGGATGATGGAAATTGTGATGCTGGATGCTGGTTGCTGCTGAGCTGGGAGTTGCTGAAGCTGTGGTTTATGATCGTGCTACTGCTGGATATTGATTGCTGGTTGAGTTTAAATGTTGGTCGTTGTTTAGATGTGAGATGCTGGATGATGGTGGTGGCTGCTTGGCTTTGTGTGCGCTTTCTTTTTTCACTCTTGTTTTTCTTTCTTTTGGGGTCTTTTTCATCTTGGGTTGTAAGGGGTTTTGGGTGTGGGTCGTCTGACCCCTCCCCTCCCTTGTCTGTTGTGTCTCTTTCTTCTTTCTAATAAATTTGGGGGGGGCCGGGAATAGCCCGACCCTCACATCTTCCTTGCCATAAAACACTAAAAACCCACTAAAAGCGCTTAAAAACCTTAAAACCCCTGAAAAAGTTAAAAAAATCTAAAACACATAAAACCCTAAAAACTCAAAAAACCCTAAATAACACTAAAAATCCCTACAACCCCACAAAATCCATAAGAAACATAATAACCCAAAAAAACATAAAGATCCTAAAAATTCAATAAAAGTCCATAAAAATGTAAAAAACCTTAAATACCCTAAAACACCTTAAAAACATGAAAACCCCTAAAAAACATTAAAAACCCCTAAAACCCCCTAAAACCCTAAAACCAGTAAAACCTCTAAAAACCTTTTAAACTCCTAAAATGATTAAAAATCGAAAAAAATTAAAACCTAAAAAAACTCAAAAAACCCTAAAAATCCAAAAATGCCCTAAATATAATGAAAACCCCTAAAACCTGAAAAACCCTAAAACCCATCCATTAAAACCCCTAAAAACAATAAAATACCTAAAAACACTTGAAAATATAAAACACCCTAAAATCCTGAAAACCCCCTAAAATTAATAAAAACCCCTAAAAACAGTAAAATCCTTTAAAACCCAAAAAACGATGTAAACTACTAAAAAAATTTAAAACCCTTAAAACCCCTAAAAACATTAAAAAACTCTAAAACCTTAAAAACCCCTAATAAACTAAAAAAACATAAATATCCAAAAAGACCATAAAACTCCCGAAAACCCTAGAAAACTCAAAACCCCTTGAAAACCATATAAACCCCAAAAAACCTTAAAAGCCCCTAGAATCCCATAAAAACCATACTAAATGACCCAACACTCTAAGAAAACCCTTTAAACACCTAAAATTGTTAAAAAAAATTCAGAAAACCATTAACAACCCAAAAAAATAAAATAAAACCTAAAAACCCCAAAAAACCCTAAAAATCTTAAAAACCCTAAAAATCCTGAAAACCCCATAAAATACCTAAAAACACTAAAAACCAAAAAAATCCTAAAAAAGCCCTAAAAATCCCTAAAATTGTAAAAAACCCTAAGAACTCTGAAAAACCCCTAAAAACCATTAAAACCCCTAAAAACCTTGAAAACCCAAAAAAACCCATGAAAACCATACATACTACATAAAATACTATAAACCCTTAATACCCCTCAAAATATTAAAAAACTCTAAAAATCATTAAAACCCCTAAAAATAAAAAAAAAACAAGCCTAACAACCCCAAAAGACCCTAAAGCCCTAAGAACCCCTAAGAACCCTTAAAACCCCTAAAAACACTCAAAATCCCTAAAAACCATAAAAACCCTTAAAAACAATAAAAATCCTAAAAAATCCCTAAAACTCCGCAAAAACGTAAAAACCCCTAAAAACCCTGAAGACCCCTAAAACACATAAAACCCCTAAGAACCATAAAGTGATATAAAAAAACTTTAAACCAAAAAAAAATCTCAAAAACCATAAAACCCCAAAAGTCCCTAAAAACCGCCAAAGACCCTAAATCCCCGAACAACCCTAAACCCTCAAAATCCCCCAAACCCCTAAAAACCCTGACAATATAAAAATTTTAAAAAATCCCAGAAAATGTAAAAAAACCCTAAAACGCCTGAAAAATATAAATACCCCCTAAAAACCTTAAAAACCCTAAAACCCATAAAAACACTCAAAACCACTAAAAACTCTAAAAACCCTTAAAACAACTAAAAACGTTTAGAAAACTCTAATAAACCTTAACAACCATGAAAAGCCAAAAAAAAAGATGCGAAAAACCCAAAAAGTCCCTAAAAACCCTAAAAACCCCTAAAAACCCTAAAATACCCTAAAAACCCCTAAAAACCTCTCAAAAAACATAAAAACCCTAAAAAACATAAAAATCCTAAAACCCCCTAAAAATCCAAGAAAATGTAAAAACACTAAAAACCCTGAAAAATCCCTGAAAACTATAAAAACACCTAAAAACCATAAAAATATTAAAAACCCATAAAAACATAAAAATCCACTACAAACTCTAAAAACCCTTAAAACCCCTAAAAACGATAAAAAACTCTAAAACCCATTAAAAACCCAAAAATCTCAAAATAACCCCAAAACACCAAAACTATCATAAAACCCACAAATAACCCTAAAAACACTAAAAAAACATGAAAACCCATAAAAACCCTCAAAATCTCTAAAACCCTAAAAATAGTAAAAATCATAAAAATCCAAAAAAACCCCTAAAAACCCCTAAAAATGTAAAAAACCCTAGAACCCTAAGAACCTTGAAAACTATAAACCCCTAAAAACCATAAAAACCCATAAAAACCCTAAAACCCACTAAAACCTTTGAATACACTTAAAACCCCTAAAACTGTTAAAAAATTCAAAAAAACCTTTAAAACACTAAAAACTCAAAAAAAACCTAAAGCCCCAAAAAACCCTAAAACCCTAAAAACCCATAAAACCCTAAAAAGCCCTTAAACCCTCAAAATCCCTAAAAACACTAAAAAATCCCTAAAAACCATAAAATTCCTAAAAAATCCCTAAAAATCCTATAAAATGAAAAAAACCCTAAAAACCCCCAAAACCCTTAAATACCCTAAAATCGGTAAAATCCCCCTAAAAACCAATAAAAACTCTAAAAACCCTTTAAACCCCTTAAAATTTAAAAAACTCTAAAAAAATAAAACACCAAAAATCTAAAAAAAAACCCTTAAAACCCAAAAGGCCCTAAAAACCCTGGAAGAACCAAAAAACCCTAAAAAACCCTAAAAACACCAAAACCCCTCAAAATCCCTAAATATCCTAAACACCATAAAAATACTGAAAATCGCTAAAAATCCTAGCCAATGTAAAAAACCCTAAAACCCCCTTAAAACTATAAAAACACCTAAAAACCTTTAAAACCCAATAAAACCCCATAAAACCCTCAAAACTGTGAAAATGTTAAAAAACTATAAAAAAACCTTTAAAAGAATAAAAAAATTTAAAAAAAAACCAAAAACAAAAGACTTTAAGAACCCTAAAATACCTTACAACACAGAAAAAACCTAAAAATCTCTAAAACTCGCCAAAATCCCTAAAAGTCCAAAAAATCATAAAAAACGTAAAAACCACTAAAAATCCATGAAAACATAAAAACCTTGAAAAACCATAAAAACACTAAAAACCATAAAACCCTTAAAATTGATAAAAACCCTAAAATCACTAAAAATTCAAAAAACCCTCCAACCCCTAAAAATGTTAAAAAACTCTAAAAAAATTTAAGACCCCTAAAAAAATTCAAAAATCCCTATAAACCCAAAACGATCCTAAAACCCCTAAAAACCATAAAATACCCCTAAAAACCCCTAAACCCCTCAAAATCCCAAAAACACAAAAACCCCCAAAACCCATAAAAATCCTAAAAAATCCATAAAAATCTCTAAAAACATGAAAAACCCAGAAAATCCCAGAAAACCATAAAAAACAGTAAAAACCTTAAAAAACACTAAAAACCCCTAAAAACCTAAAACCACTAAAAAATTAAAACCCCTCTAAAATCCTAAAAACATTAAAAAACATTAAAAACATTAAAACCCCAAAAAAACACAAAAACCCCTAGGAAACCTTAAAAACCCCTCAAACTCCCAAAAACCACTAAAATATCCTAAAAACCAAAAGAATCCCTAAAATCCTAGAAAACGTAAAAAACCCTAAAACCTAGGAAAACCCATGAAAACCAGAAAATCTCTAAAAACTTTAAAATCCAAAAAAAATCCTTAAAACCACTGAAAAGTCTAAAAACACTAAACCCCTAAAAAACATTAAAAAATTCAAAAAATCCTTACAAACTCTAAAAAACTCAAAAAAACCATAAAACCCAAAAGACCCAAAATACCATGAAAAACCCTTAAAACCCTAAGAAACCCTGAAAACCCCTAAACCCCCTCAAAATCCATAAAAACCCTAAAAACCCCTAAAACCATAGAAATCCTAAAAAAGTCTTAGAAATCCCTGAAAATATAAAAAACCCTAAAAACCCTTAAAAACCCTTAAACCCCCTTAAACCATAACCCTCCTAAACCATAAAAAAACCCTAAAAACCCAAAAAAAAATCCTAAAAACCAATTAAAACTCTAAAACCCTTAAAAACCCTAAAAATGTTAAAAAAAATATAAAAACCCTTAAAATCCCTAAAAAATCAAAAAACCCTAAAAACCAGAAAAGACCCTAAAAACCCTGAAAACCCTAAAAACCATGAAAACCCTGAAAACCATTAAAAATTCTCAAAATCCCTAAAAACCCCCTAAAACACTAAAAACCATAAAAATCATAAAAAAGCCCAAAAAATCCATGGAAACCTAAAAATCCCTAAAAACACTGAAAACCCTATGAAAACCACAAAACCCCTAAAAATCTTAAAAAACCATAAAAACCATAAAACCCTAAAAACCACATATAACTCTAAATACCCTTAAAACCAATAAAAATATTAAAAAACTATAAGAAACATTAAAATCCCTAAAAAACTCAAAAAAACCATAAAACCCAAAAAAACAAAAAAACCCCTAAAAACCTTGAAAACCCCTAAACCCCTCAAAATCAATAAAACCCCAAAAACCCTAAAAACCATAAAACCCCTAAAAATCCATAAAAATCCCTGAAAACATAAAAAACCCCAAAAATCACTAAAACCCCCTAAAAACCTTAAAAACCCATAAAAACATTATACCTTAAAACCCCCCAAAAAAACCCAAAAAATCCACAAAAAACTCTAAAAACCCTTAAAACCCCTATAAATGTTCAAATACCCTAAAAACATAAAAACCCTAAATAACAAAAAAACCACTAAAACCCAAAAAGACCCTAAAAACCATGAAAAACCCTAAAAACACTAAAAACCCCTAAAATCTCTCAAAATCCAAAAAAAACAAAAAACCCCTAAAATAATAAAAATCATAAAAGTGCCCAAAAAAATCCTTAAAAATGTAAAAAACCCTAAAAACCTTGAAAAACCCCTAAATACCATTAAAAACACATAAAAACCTAACAAACACTAAAAATCTAAAATCCCTTAAACCCCTAAAAAAGTTAAAAATGCTAAAAAACCTTAAAAACCCTAAAAAAACTCAAAAAAACGTAAAATCACAAAAGATCCTAAAAACCAAGAAAAAACCTAAAAACACTAAAAAAATCTAAAATCCCTCAAAATATCTAAAAATGATAAAAAACCCCTAAAAATAAAGAAACCTAAAAAAATCCCTAAAAATCCCTGAAAACATAAAAACCGTAAAAAACCTGAAAAAACCCTGAAAACCATAAAAACCCCTAAAAAACTTAAAAACACATAAAACCCAAAAAACCAACTAAAAATATAAAACCCCTTAAACCCCCCAAAAATATTAAAATACTCTACAAACCTTTAAACCACAAAAACTCAAAAAAAACCCTAAAACCAAAAAGTCCCTAAAAACCATTAAAAACCCTAAAAGCCCCTTAAAACCCCTAAAACCCCATAAAAATCCTCAAAATCCCAAAAAACCCAAAAAACCATAAAAATCTTTAAAAAGTCCTAAAATTCCTAGAAAATATAAATGACCCCAAAACCCCTAAAAACACAGGAAAACCATAAAAATCCCTAAGAAACTAAAAAATCAAAAAAACCTTAAAAACCTTAAAAACCTTAAAAACCCCAAACCACTAAAAACTATAAAAACCTTTCAAATCCCTAAAAATGTTAAAAATTCAAAAAAACCTCAAACCCCTGAAAAATAAAAATAAAAATCCTAAAAATCCATGAAAACGCAACAAACCCTCAAAATTCTTAAAAAACCGAAAAACTCTCAAAACAATAAAAAATCTTAAAAAATACTTAAAAATCTGTGAAAAGTAAAAAAACCTAAACACCCTGAAACCCCCCAAAACCCCCCAAAACCCCCTAAAACCCTCAAAAATCCCCAAAACCCCTAAAAAACCATAAAAACCTATAAAAAATTTAAAAAACCTTTAAAACCATAAAAAACTAAAAGAAGCCCTAAAATCCCAAAAGACCCTAAAAGCCCTAAAAACCCTAAAACCCCCAAAATCCGTTTAAACACTAAAAATCGTTATAAACCATAAAAATCCTAAAAGACCTGAAAAATCAATGAAAACGTAAAGAACCCTAATAATCCATGAAAACATTAAAAACCCCAAAAACCATAAAAATCCCAAAACCCCATATAAACCCTAAAAACCACAAAAAACTCTAAAAACCTTTAAAACCCCTAAAATTTTAAAAACTCTAAAAAACCTTAAAAATTATAAAAAAACTCAAAAATAAACACGAAAAACCTAAAAATACCCGAAAACCCTAAAAATCCCTAAAAACCCTAAAAACCCTAAAAACCCAAAAGACCCTAAATACCCCCAATGACTCTTTAAATCCCTAAAAGCTAAAAATAAATCGTAACAAAGCCCAAAATTTCCCTGAAAAGGTAAAAAACCCTAAAAAACTAAAAAACCGCCGAAAAACTATAAAAACCCCTAAAAACAATAAAAAGGCCTAAAAACCATAAAAAGGCCTAAAAACCATAAAACTCCTAAAAATAACTAAAAACTCTTAAAACCCTTATATAGAAAAAAAATCATTAAAAACACTAAAAACCTTAAAAACCCTAAAAAACTCAAAAAATCCAAAAAAGAACTTAAATACTGTGAAAATCCCTAAAAAACATAAAACCCTGATAAACCCCTAAAAACCAGAAAACCACTAAAAACCTTAAAAACCCTAAAACCCATAAAAACCTTAAAAAGCAATAAAAACCCTAAAAACCTAAAAAACCCATTAAACCCCTAAAAATGATAAAAACTCAAAAAACCATGAAAACCTAAAAAAACTCAAAAGGCCCTAAAATTCCTAAAAGACCCTAAAAACCATGAAAACCCATAAAAACCCTAAAAAATCATGAAAACCCAAAACCCCTCAAAATCCCTAAAAACCCTAAAAACCATAAAAAACTAAAGAATCCTAAAAAATCCCTGAAAATGCAAAAATCCCAAACAATAACACTAAAACCCCCCTTAAAACCCAAAAACCCAAAAAACCATTAAAAAACCAAAAAACCCATAAAAACCAGAAAAAACTACTAAAAACTATAAAAACCCTTTAAACCACTAAAAATGCTAAAAAACACTAAAAAGCATTTGAACACCAAAAAAACTAAAAAACCCCTAAAAACCCTAAAAATCTCTAAAACCCCTAAAAACCAAAAAAATCCTAAAAAATCCTTGAAAATCCCTAAAAACGTAAAATACCCTAAAATCTCTGGAAAACCCCCTGAAAACCATAAAAATCCCTAAGAACCCTAAAAACCCTAAAAACTTGAAAAACCCAAAAATCCCTAAAAATCCCTGAAAATGTAAAAAACTCTAAAAACCCTGAAAAGACCCTTAAAACCATAAATCCCCTTAAAACCCCTTAAAACCATAAAAATCATAAAAACCCATAAAAACCCATAAAACCCTTAAAAACTACTAAAAACTCTAAAAACACTTAAAAGACCTAAAATGGTAAAAAATAATAAAACCCTTTAAAACCCTAAATACTCAAAAAAAACACACCTAAAAACCCAAAAAGACCTTAAATACCCCCAAAACTCATAAAAACACTACAAACCTTAAAACCCTCAAAATCCCTAAATACCCTAAAAAACCCAAAAAACCAAAAAAATCCTAACAAATCCTTAACTAATACCTGAAAACGTAAAAACTCTAAAAACCAGCAAAAACCCATAAAACCATAAAAACCACTAAAACCCTTAAAAACCCTAAAACCCCCTAAAAACCTTTAAAAACTCTAAAAACCCTTAAAACCCCTATTTTTTTTAAAAAAAACTCTAAAACCCATTAAAAATTAAAAAAAAACCTTAAAAACCCCAAAACACGCTAAAAACTCTGAAAACCCAATAAAGTCTGAAAACCCTAAAAACCAAAAAATCACTAAAAACACTAAAAAAACCCTAAAAACCATAAAAATCCTAAAAAATCCTAAAAAATCCCTTGAAATGTAAAAATCCCAAAAAAATATGAAAACCCCCTAAAAACCAAAAAAAACCCCTAAGACCCCTAAAAACCCTAAAAAACCACCAAAAACTCGAAAAACCTTTAAAACCCCTAAAAATGTTAAAAAACTCTAAAGACATTTAAAACCTTAAAAAACTCAAAAAAACCCTAAAAACCCAAAATGACCCTAAAACACTAAAAAACCCTAAAAACCATAAAAATCCCAAAAAACACTAAAAAACCTCAAAACCCCTAAAACCCCTAAAAACCTTAAAAACCATAAAAATCCTAAAAAAGCCCTAAAAATCCCGAGAAACGTAAAAAACCCCAAAAATTGATGAAAAACATAAAAATACCTTAAAAACTTAAAAAACTCTAAAAACCCATAAAAATAAAAAAACCACTAAAAATATAAAACCTTTAAAACCCCTAAAAATGTTATAAAACTCTAAGAACCTTAAAAACCGTAAAAATTCAAAAAAGCCTAAAAACCAAAAAAGACCATAAAACTCCAGTAAAAAAACCATAAAACCCTTGAAAATAATAAAAAAACCTAAAAACCCTCAAAATCCCTAAGAACCCTATAAATCATAAAAATCCTAAAAAAATCCATCAAATCTATAAAAACGTCAAAAAACTTAAAAACCTTGAAAACCCCCATAAAACCATAAAAACCACTAAAGACCTTAAAAACCCATAAAAACCTCAAAACCACTAAAAGCTCTAAAAACACTTTAAACCCCTAAAAACATTAAAAACTCTAAAAAACATAAAAATCATAAAAAAATAAAAAAGAACCCTAAAATCCCAAAAGACTCTAAAACCCCTTAAAACCCATAAAACTATGAAATACCCTGAAAAACCATAACACCACCCAAAATCCCTAAAAAACCTAAAAACCATAAAAACCATAAAAACCTAAAAAACCCATAAAAAGACATAAAAACGTAAAAAATTCTAAATCCTTAAAAAAGCTCTAAAATCCATAAAACACCAAAATATAAAATATCCTAAACCCCATTAAACACTAAAAACCACTAAAAACTCTCAAAATCCTTAAACCCCTAAAAACGATAACAAACTGTAAAAAACCTTAAAACCCCTAAAATAATAAAAAAACCCTATACCCAAAAAAGACCCTAAATCCCCAAAAGACCCCAAAAAACCCTAAAAACTCATAAAAACCCAAAAACTATAAAAATCCTGAAAATCCCTTAAAATCCTGGAAAACATAAAAAAACCATAAAACTATTGAAAAATACCTAAAAACCATAAAACCCCATAAAACCGTAAAAACCATAAAACCCCATAAAAACCCCAAAACCCCATTTACCACTCTAAAAACCCTTAAAACTGTAAAAATGTTAAAAAACTATAAAACCCCTAAAAACTCAAAAAGAAACTTTAAAACCTCAAAAGACCCTAAAATCACTTAAAACACCTAAAATCCCCTAAAATCCCTCAAAATCCATCAAAATCCCTAAAACCTAAAAACCATAAAAATATTAAAAAAGCCTTAAAAACATGATAAAATAAAAACCCTAAAAATACCTAAAAACCATAAAACCCCTAAAAAACTTTTAAAATCCTAAAAATCAATAAAAACCCAAAAGAACCACCAAAAACTCAAAAAACCATTAAACCTCTTAAAACGTTATATGACTCTAAAAAACCCTTAGGATTTTTTAGGGATTTTTATGTTTTTATGGATTTTAGGGAATTTTTAGGATTTTTATGGATTTTATGGGTTTTTAGGGATTTTGGGGGTTATTTAGGGTTTTTTGTGGTTTTAGTGGTTTTTAGGGTCTTTTGGCATTTTTAGGGATTTTTTGAGTTTTTGGGCTTTTTTAGGTTTTTTTGAGTTTCTATCCTTTTATGGGTTTTATATGTTTTTATAGTTTTTATTGGGTTTTTTTGGTTCTTATGGGTTTTTAGGGTTTTTTAGGTTTTTGGGGTTGTTATGGTTTTCAAGGGGTTTCTAGGGTTTTTACAGTTTTTTACGTTTTCATGGATTTTTAGGGATTTTTAGGTTTTTTATGAATTTTAGGGTTTTTAAAGATTTTGAGGGTTTTTAGTTTTTTTCAAGGTTTTTATTGTTTTTAAGGATTTTCATTATTTCTAGGGTATTTGGGGGGTTTTATGGTTTTTTCATTTTTTTTAGGATTTTAAGAGTTTTAGAGTTTTTTAACATTTTAAGGGTTTTATGTTATTTTAGAGTTTTTAGTGGGGTTTTAGGGATTTTATGGATTTTTATTAATTTTAAGGTTTTTAGGAGTTTTTTGGTTTTTAGGGGGTTTTTAGGGTTTTTAGGGTTTTTTACATTTTGGGGATTTTTATGGATTTATTAGGATTTTTACGGTTTTTAGGGGTTTAGGGTTTTTGAGTTTTTAGGTTTTATTTGGCGTTTTCTAGGTTTTATAGGTTTTTTGTGTTTTTAGGGATTTTTTGAGTTTTTTGGGGGTTTTAAGTTTTTTTATAATTTTTTGACGTTTTTAGGGTTTTATGTGTTTTTAGAGTTTTTTGTGGTTTTTAGGGTTTTTATAAGCGTTTTGGGTTTCTAATGATTTTATGGGTTTCAATGGTTCCCATGGGTTTTTATGGTTTCTAGGGTTTTTAAAGTTCATTGGTATTTTTACGGATTTTTATGATTTTTATGGGTTTTAGGGGTTTTGGGGATTTTGTGTGTTTTTACTGTTTTTCAGGGGTTTATATTTTTTTTATGGGCTTTTATGGTTTTTAAGGTTTTTAGGGGTTTTATTTATTTTTTTGGGGGGGGGGGGTTAGGATTTTTAGGGTTTTTTACGCCTTCATAGAATTTTAGGGGTTTTAGGGTTTTTTAGGGTTTTTAGAGTTTTTAGGGATTTTAGGGATTTTAGGGTTTTAGGATATTTTTAGGGTTTTTTGGGTTTTAAAGTGCATTGGGATTTTAGGGTTTTTTTGTGTTTTTATGGGTTTTCTGGTTTTCTGGGGTTTTTCAGAGTTGTAGGGTTTTTTATGTTTTCATGGATTTTTAGGGATTTTTGGGATTTTGATGATTTTTAGTGATTTTGAGGGGTTTTAGGGGTTTTCAAGGTTTTTCTGGTTTTTAGGGTTTGTTGGGGTTTTTGGGTTTTTTTTTGAGTTTTTTGGATTTTTAATGTTTTTTAGAGTTTTTAGTGGGTTTTGGGGTTTTATGGGTTTTTATGGTTTTAAGGGGTTTTTATTCAGTTTTAGTGTTTCTACGTTTTTAGGGATTTTGTAGTATTTTTATGATTTTTACGGCTTTTTATGTTTTTTATGGATTTTGAGGGGTTTTAGGGGTTTTCAGCATTTTATAAGGGTTTGAAGGGTTTTTAGGTTTTTATGGTTTTTTGGGGGTTTGATGGGAGGTCTTTGAGTTCTTAGGGGTTTAAAGGTTTTTTAGAGTTTTTTTACATTTTTTGGGGTTTAAAGGTTTTTTAGATTTTTAGTGGGTTTTTAGGATTTTATGTGTATTTTATGGTTTTTAGGGGGTTTTATGGTATCCAGAGGTTTTTAAAGGTTTTTACGGTTTTTTACATTTTTAGAGATTTTTAGGGATTTTTTTATGATTTTTATGGTGTTTTGAGTTTTTTGTGTTTTTTTAAGTTTTTAGGGTTTTTAAAGATCTTAATATTTTAGGGGTTTTAAGGGATTGTTGAGTTTTTAGTGGTTTAGGGTTTTTATGGGTTTTTACGGTTTTTAGTGTTTTGGTGTTTTAAGGTCTCTTAGGTTTTTAGGGTTTTTACGTTTTCAAAGATTTTTCAGGAATTTTTAGAATTTTCATGGATTTTTGGGGTCTTTTGAGTTTTTAGGGATTTTGTGGGTTTTTAGACGTTTTTAGGGTCTTTTTTATTTTTTTAGGGGTTTTTATTATCTTTTCGGGTTTTAGGTTTTTTTACTCTTTAGGGGTTTTAAGAGTTTTTTAACGATTTTAGGGGTTTTAGAGTTTTTGTGCTTTTTTTGGGTTTCTATGGGGGTTTTAATGTATTTAGGGGTTTTTTGGGTTTTAGGCGGTTTTCAAGGTTTTTATATTTTTAGGGATTTTAGGGTTTTTCGGAGTTTTCAGAGTTTTAGGGTCAATTTGGATTTTTAGGGGGGGGGGGTTTGAGTTTTAGGGTTTAAAAGGTTTTTAAAGTTTGTTAATGTTTACAAGGGTTTAAAGGGGTTTTATTGTTTTTACTGGGATTTTAAGGATTTTACGACTTTTAGGGTTTTTAGGGTTTTTAGGGGTTTTATGGTTTTCTGGGTTTTTTCAGGGTTTTCACGGGTTTTTATGTTTTCGGGGATTTTTAGTGCTTTTTAGGATTTTTATGGGTTTTAGGGTTTTTGTGGATTTTGAGGGGTTTTAGGGTTTTTAGGGGTTTTAGGGTCTTTTTGAGTTTTTTGGGTTTTAAAAGGTTTTTATAGTTTTTTAAAGTTTTAAGGGGTTTTCAGGATTTTTAGAGTTTTTAGGGATTTTAAAGTTCTTGGGTGTTTTTATGGTTTTTAGATGTTTTCCTTCGGTTTTTAGGGTTTTTTACATTTTTCGGGGTTTTTTAGGATTTTTATGGTTTATAGGGTTTTTGGGTTTTTGGGATTTTTAGGGATTTTGAGGGGTTTTAGGGTTTTTCTGGATTTTTTAGGGTTTTATGGTTTTTCTGTGTTTTTATGGTTTCTGTGTTTTTTTAGGGTTTTTCTGCACCCCAATGGGTTTTAGGGATTTTATGGATTTTTATGGATTTTAATGTTTTTAGGAGTTTTGTGGTTTTAAGGGGGTTTTTAGGGTTTTTTACATTTTTTGGGATTTTTATGGATTTATTAGGATTTTTAAGGTTTTTAAGGGTTTAGGGTTTTTGAGTTTTTAGGGTTTATTTGGCGTTTTCTAGGTTTTTTGGGTGTTTTGGGTTTTTAGGGATTTTTTGAGTTTTTTGGGGTTTTGATGTTTTTTATAATTTTTTGACGTTTTTAGGGTTTTATGTGTTTTTAGAGTTTTTTTGTGGTTTTTAGGGTTTTTATGATCGTTTTGTGTTTTTGAGGTTTTTATGGGATTTTATGGTTCCCATGGGTTTTTTTGGTTCCCATGGGTTTTTTTTGGTTTCTATGGTTTTTTATGTTCTTTGATCTTTTTAGTGATTTTTTTGATTTTTATGGGTTTTTGGGGTTTTTGGGTTTTTGTGTGTTTTTACGGTTTTTTAGGGGTTTTATTTTTTTATGGGCTTTTAGGTTTTTAGGGTTTTTAGGGGTTTTTAGGGGTTTTATGGTTTTCAGGGGGTTTTTTAGGATTTTTTATGGTTTTTTACGCATTCATAGATTTTTAGGGTTTTTAGGGTTTTTATTTTGTGTTTTTAGACTTTTTAGGGATTTTAGGGATTTTGAGGGTTTTAGGATTTTTTTTTCAGGTTTTTAGTGTTTTTAAATGTATTGGGGTTTTAGGGTTTTTTTTGAGTTTTTAGGGGTTTTATGGTTTTCAGTGGTTTTTTAGGGTTTTAGGGTTTTTTACGTTTTCATGTATTTTTAGGGATTTTTTAGATTTTGATGCTTTTTAGGGATTTTGAGGGGTTTTAGGGGTTTTCAGGGTTTTTATGGTTTTTGGGATATGTTGGGTTTTTTTGGTTGTTTTTGAGTTTTTTATGGTTTTAAAGTTTTTTAGAGTTTTTTAACAATTTTAGGGGTTTTCAGGATTTTTAGAGTATTTAGTGGGTTTTGAGGTTTATGGGTTTTTATGGTTTTTTAAGGTTTTGAGGGGTTTTTATGATTTTGAGGGGTTTTTATGGGTTTTTAGGGTTTTTTACTTTTTTAGGGATTTTTGGAATTTTGTAGTATTTTTATGATATTTACGGGTTTTTACAATTTTTAGGGGTTTTGCTGGTTTTTAGGGGTTTTCAGCATTTTTTAGGGGTTTAAAGGGTTTTGAGGTTTTTATGATTTTTTGGGGGTTTGATGGGAGGTCTTTGAGTTTTTAGGCGTTTTAAGGTTTTTTAGAGTTTTTTAACATTTTTTGGGGCCTAAAGTTTTTTAGATTTTTAGTGGGTTTTTAGGGTTTTATGGGTATTTTAAGGTTTTTAGGAGTTTTATGGTATCCGGAGGTTTTTCAAGGTTTTTAGGATTTTTTACATTTTTAGATATTTTTAGGGATTTTTTATGATTTTTTGGTGTTTTTGAGTTTTTAGTGTTTTCTTAAGTTTTTAGTGTTTTCTTAAGTTTTTAGGGTTTTTTAAAGCTCCTAACATTTTAGGGGTTTTAAGGGATTGTTGATTTTTTAGTGGTTTAGGGTTTTTATGGGTTTTTACGGTTTTTAGTGTTTTGGTGTTTTTAGGTTTTTTAGGTTTTTAGGGTTTTTACGTTTTCAAATATTTTTCAGGTATTTTTAGGATTTTCATGGATTTTTGGGGGTTTTTTAAGTTTTTAGGGATTTTGAGGGTTTTTAGGGGTTTTTAGGGTTGTTACGATCTTTTTGTGGTTTTAGGTTTTTCTAGTTTTTAGGGCAAAGAAGATGCGAGGGTCGGGCTATTCCCTCCCCCCCCCCCAATTTATTAGAAAGAAAAAAGAGACCGGGGAGACAAGGGAGGGGAGGGGTCAAATGACCCACACTCAAAAACCCTTTACAATCCAAGACGCAAAAGACCCCAAAAAAAGAAAATCAAAAAAGAAAAAAGAAAAGACACACAAAGCCAAGCAGCCGCCACCATCATCCACCATCATCCAACATCCAACAGCTCGCAGCTAACTAATGACCAGCATCCAAACTCACAAAATCCAGCATCCAGCACCTTCTCACCAAGAAGATCCACCACCAACAGCATTGAACCATCAGTACCAAAAAGTCACAGCCATCAACCTCCATCAGCCCCAAGTCAACCACCATCACAACAGCACCCATCAACATCAACATTTTTAGAGTTTTTTTTACCGTTTTTAGGGGTTTTAGAGTTTTTTGTGCTTTTTTTGGTTTTTATGGTCGTTTTAATGTATTTAGGGTTTTTTTGGTTTTTAGGGGGTTTTCAAGGTTTTTATTTTTTCTGGGATTTTTGGGTTTTTAGGTGTTTTCGGGGTTTTAGGGTCAAATTGGATTTTTAGGGGGGGTTTTTTGAGTTTTTAGGGTTTAAAAGTTTTTTTAAAGTTTGTTAATGTTCACAAGGGTTTAAAGGGTTTTTATTGTTTTTACTGGGCTTTTAAGGTTTTTATGATTTTTAGGGTTTTTAGGGTTTTTAGGGGTTTTAGGGTTTTCAAGGGTCTTTCAGGGTTTTCAAGGATTTTTAGTGTTTTTTTGGATTTTTATGGGTTTTAGGGTTTTTATTGATTTTGAGGGGTTTTTAGCTTTTTAGGGTCTTTTTGACTTTTTATGGTTTTAAAGAGTTTTTAGAGTTTTTTAAAGTGATGCGGATCATGGTGCACACAAGCAGCAAGGAGTTGAGGGTGATCATGGCATTGATCGTGGAAGGATCATTAATGGAAAAGACTCATTGCATGGGATTGGTGGCCCAACGACAAGAGGAAGAATGAGGAGGATGAGAGAGGCTTTACATGGCCTCATTTTGAAATTACAAGAGGAGGCCCAACATGCATGCATGGGAGGAGAAAATGGGCCTTTAATCACACTTATTAAAGCCCAAAAGTGAACCTAAAAGGACCACCCATATGCTTCCACGAAATTCAATCCACTTGCATGAAGGAAATCTCCAATGTCAAAAGTGGTGGGCCCCTTGTCTCCAAATCCGTGGTGGGAATCTTCAAAGTCTTTGGGGTGGTTCCTAAAAGTCTTCTTTAGAGATATCTTGTTCCCTAAAGTCATGGACATGTGTAAACAAAGTCAAATTCGTGGGATAGGCTTTAGACTTTTGTGGGATAGGTAGTTTGACATGTATTCCTCTCATTTGGCTATAAATAGCCACCTATTGTACCCCCTTGAGGTCAATTTCGAATTTGAGAGTTTCTAGCATTATTATGCTTGTGTTTCATGTGTTCTTAGGTGAATGCAAGTAAGGCTCATCAAATGAGTGATCAACCTTTGTGGCGCTTTATAATTAGAGTTTCAAGGGGCAAGTCTCCTTGGGGTCCTAATTGATCATCCCCTTCCCCTTTTATTCCTATTGCATTTCTTTTAATTTTCATTCCCCTCTTCTTTCTTCGCTTGTGTTTCCGCATTTTTGCCAACGAATACCGCACTCATATACGGTATCATACCATTTGGTATCAGAGGAAGGCAACGGAAACCAGGTTCTTTCATTTCTATTTCTCCAATCTTTCCCCCCCCCCTTCTTCCATTTTCTGCCATCACCCATTCTGGATGGAACTTTCTTCCATATTTTCGTCTGCTTTTTCTTTGAGTTTCTGGGCGTATAATATGTCATTTAAATAGTTCAGAATCTCATCTTTCTTCTCGATTTGGAAACACTAAAATCTGACACCTATATTTGGAGATATAGCCGAATCAATTCGTGCTACAGTTTCACCCTTGTGAAATCTAACAATCTCTAAGGCGGATTTCCATTTGAGTTTGAAGTTCAAGTTATCACAACCATTTACATCATTACAATCAGATTAGTACATTTTTCATTTGTTGTACTTTGAGCATGAAAAGCGCACTCTTTGCAATTCTTGTTTGTTGAGTAGCAAAAAAAAAAATCAAAAAAAAAATCAAAAAAAAAATCAATCAAAAAAAAATACAAAAAAAAAGGGAAGCTGCTCATTTGAAACATTGCGTTTTCTCATATGTCATAAATTTGATTGCAATTTTCTTATCCATCATCTTCTTTCCTTCATCCATATCCAACCTTCTTCTATAACCTTTTCTCCCATTTACCCCCCACTTTTCTTGGACCTCATTGATTCAAACCCTTTTAAAATTTCTGATTTTTAAAGATTGCCATAAATTGATTGCTTCTACTAGTTGTCTTCTTGATTCTATTTAAGAATACTTGTAGGAACCAAGTTGTTGTGCTAGAAAGTGTGAGGAACCTTTTTGAGAGATAAAAAAAAGAGAAAGAGTGTGTGAGGAATTAAAAAAAATGGCATATGAGGGAGAAAGAAGTGAGATCGACATTAAATTATTCATGAAAGCAGTCGCTGACCAGTTTACAAGATTGAATGCTAGGTTGGATGATATACAAAGTTCCTCATCTTCAAAGGCTCCAAGAAGGCAAGAAATTCATGAAGGTGATGATGAGTACTCTGATTTCGAAGAATCAATTCCTAGGCGAGGGCAACGTGCTGCTTGGAGAGACAATGACTTGGGAAGCATCAAAGTGACACTTCCACCCTTTCAAGGGAAGAGTGACCCAGAACTTTATTTGGAGTGGGAGCGGAAGGTTGACCATGTGTTTGGACTTCACAACTACTCGGAGGAGAAGAAGGTAAAATTGGCAGCCCTTGAGTTCAATGACTATGCAAGTATTTGGTGGGACCAATTACAAGTAAGTCGACGACGAAATGGAGAAAGGCCAATTCGAACATGGGAAGAAATGAAGATAGTAATGCGTAAAAGGTACATTTCTAGTCAATACTATCGAGACTTACATTTGAAGTTACAAAAACTTGTGCAAGGTTCCATGTGTGTGGAGGAATACTACAAGGAAATGGAGATATCAATGATTCGAGCCAATTTGGAGGAGGATCGCGAAGCTACCATGGCAAGGTTCATCAATGGCTTGAATCCGGCAATTAGAGAGGTGGTGGAACTACAGACCTACATTGACATGGAGGAGTTGCTACGAAACCAAGGGATTCTAAATTTGTTCCAAAACAAAGAGAAGAGGCCAAAAATAAGTTCTTCCCCACTGATTCAAAAGGAAAAATGGACACAAATTTCCCTTCTAAATCTCGTGATATAAAGTGTTTTAAGTGTCAAGGACATGGTCATATTGCATCTCAATGCCCAAACAAAAGGGCCATGATTATTTTGGATAATGGAGACATCCTTAGTGAGCACTCTAGCGATGATGAGATTCCATCTTTGGAGGAGGGTTCCGATGTAGAAGTTGAAGAACCCGTACATGGAGATGCATTGGTGGCAAGAAGAGCTTTAAACATTCAACCCAAAGATGATCATGATGAGGAGCAACGGGAACATATTTTTCATACGAGATGCCACATCAAGGAGAAGGTATGTAGTATGATCATTGATAGTGGAAGTTGTACCAATGTGGCGAGTACATTGTTGGTGGAAAAGTTGAGTTTGCCTACTCTAAGGCATACTAGACCCTATAGATTGCAGTGGTTGAATGATAGTGGGGAAGTGAGGGTCACAAAACAAGCCATAGTTTCTTTTTCCATTGGAAAATATCATGATGAGGTGTTGTGTGATGTTGCTCCGATGCAAGCTGGACATTTGCTACTAGGGAGACCATGGCAATTTGATAGGAGGGTGATGTATGACGGCTATGCTAACCGCTTCTCTTTTCGTTTCAGCGGTCGAAAGATTGTTTTGACTCCTCTAAGTCCCATACAGGCATATGAAGATCAAGTGAGGATAGAGAAAGAATACAAAAAGAAAAAAGAAATGAGTGAAAAAGAAAGTGGGAAAAATAAAATTTTGAGTGATAAAAAAGAGAGTGATGAGTTATTGAAAAAGGAAATGAGAGAAAAAAATGAAAAGAGTGGAAAAATTAAGAGTGAAAAAGGAGAGTCGAGTGACATAAAAAGAAATGAGGGAAATCAAAGAGATGAAAACAAGAGTGATGAGCGAAAGGTGAGTTTATTTTCTGGAAAAAGTGAGATGAAAGGTGCTTTATTGAGCGGGAAAGTGTTCTTACTCATTAGTAAGGATGCCTACCTTGCAACTAATGAACTTCACCATTCTTTGCCTTCTTGTGTTGTGTCTTTACTACAGGAATTTTGTGATTTGTTTCCGAAAGAAACACCCGATGGACTACCCCCTTTGAGAGGCATTGAGCATAGGATTGACTTCATACCCGGTGCCGCAATTCCAAATAGGCCAGCATATAGAGCTAATCCGGAAGAGACTAGAGAGATCCAGTGTCAAGTTGAAGAACTCATGAAGAAAGGATTAGTAAGGGAAAGCATGAGTCCATGCGCCGTTCCGGTGATCCTAGTACCCAAGAAAGATGGAACATGGCGGATGTGTGTGGATTGTCGCGCCATCAACAAAATAACAGTTAAGTACCGTTATCCCATCCCTCGACTTGATGACATGCTTGATGAATTACATGGGGCCTCTTTGTTTTCAAAAATTGATCTTAAAAGTGGATACCACCAAATTCGAATGAAAGAAGGAGATGAGTGGAAAACTGCTTTTAAAACTAAGTTTGGTTTGTATGAGTGGTTAGTTATGCCATTTGGTTTAACTAATGCACCAAGTGCATTCATGAGCTTAATGAACCATATCCTTCGTTCATTCATTGGAAAATTTGTGGTTGTCTATTTTGATGATATCTTAGTGTATAGCAAATCTCTAGACAACCATGTTGAACACTTGCGTTTGGTGTGTGAGACCCTTAAACAAAACCAACTTTATGCCAATCTTCAAAAATGTTCCTTTTGCAGGGATTCTGTTGTGTTTCTTGGCTTTGTTGTAGGGGCGAAAGGGATTCGTGTGGATGATGAAAAGATCAAAGCAATTCAGGAGTGTCCCACACCGAAGAGTGCAACCGAGGTTAGAAGTTTTCATGGATTGGCAAGCTTTTATAGGAGGTTTGTAAAGGATTTTTCATCCATCGCTGCACCTCTTAATGAACTTGTAAAGAAACATGTGGTCTTTAAATGGGGTGAAAAACAAGAAAAAGCTTTTAACACACTCAAAGAAAAATTGGTCAATGCTCCCCTTTTAAGGCTACCCGATTTCACCAAAGTCTTTGAAATTGAGTGTGATGCATCGGGAGTTGGAATTGGTGCTGTTTTGACTCAAGAGTCACGTCCAATTGCTTACTTTAGTGAGAAATTGAACGGGGCAGCATTAAATTATTCAACTTACGATAAAGAACTTTATGCTTTGAAACGAACCCTGGAAACATGGCAACATTACTTATGACCTAAAGAGTTCATTATTCATTCTGACCATGAAAGCCTTAAGTATTTGAAGTCCCAAGGTAAGTTGAATCGGCGGCATGCATCTTGGCTGGAATTCATTGAGACTTTCCCCTACGTGATCAAGCACAAAAAAGGTAAGGAAAATGTGGTTGCTGATGCTCTTTCACGAAGGTATTCACTTCTTACTTCTCTTCATTCTAGATTACTTGGACTTGAGTTACTAAAGGGAATGTATGAAAATGATGGAGATTTTTCTAAAATTTGGACATCTTGTGAAAAACATGGTTTTAATGACTATTACAAAAATTACGGGTTTCTTTTCAAAAGGGATAAATTGTGCATTCCAAATTGTTCAACTCGAGAATTGCTTGTAAAAGAAACTCATGGGGGTGGTTTTATGGGGCATTTTGGGGTTGATAAAACACTAGCTACTTTGCATGAACATTTTTATTGGCCAAGCATGAGAAAAGATGTTATTGCAATTTGTGCTAGGTGTGTCACTTGTAAGCATGCAAAGTCCAAGGTTCAACCAAATGGATTGTATTCCCCCTTGCCCGTTCCATCCCATCCTTGGACCGACATCTCTATGGATTTTGTGTTGGGATTGCCTCGATCCCAATCGGGAAGAGATAGCGTTTTTGTTATTGTGGATCGCTTTAGCAAAATGGCCCATTTCATTGCATGCTCAAAAACTAATGATGCTATACATATAGCAGATTTGTTTTTCAAAGAAATTGTGAGATTACATGGACTGCCCAAAACCATTGTAAGTGATAGGGATGTGAAATTCCTTAGCCACTTTTGGAGGACATTATGGAACAAATTGGGAACTAAATTATTGTTCTCAACTGTTGCACATCCTCAAACTGATGGGCAAACTGAAGTGGTGAATAGGACTCTTTCTACCCTCTTGCGTGCAATAATTCAAAAAAATCTAAAAAATTGGGAAAAATGTTTGCCACACATAGAGTTTTCATATAACCGAGTAGTTCATTCCACTACTAACTTCTCACCTTTTGAGATTTTATATGGATTTAATCCAATGACTCCATTAGATATTCTTTCATTGCCTACTAATGAGGTTGTTGATCTCGCAGGTGATGAGAAGGCCAAATTTGTTCAGGATTTACATGCCAAGGTGAAAGCCAACATTGAAAGAAGAAATGAACAATATGAAAAGCAAGCAAACAAGGGTAGGCATAAGGTTGTACTAGAACCTGGAGATTGGGTGTGGGTGCATTTGAGGAAGGAAAGGTTCCCGGAGCAAAGAAAATCAAAACTTCAGTCACGAGGAGATGGTCCATTTCAAGTTTTAGAAAGAATCAATGATAATGCCTACAAGATTGACTTGCCCAGCAGGTATGGAAACGTGAGTGCTACCTTTAATATTTCTGATCTCTCTCCTTTTGAATATGCAGATTCGAGGACGAATCCTTTTGAAGAGGGAGGGGATGATGCGGATCATGGTGCACATAAGCAGCAAGGAGTTGAGGGTGATCATGGCATTGATCGTGGAAGGATCATTAATGGAAAAGACCCATTGCATGGGATTGGTGGCCCAATGACAAGAGGAAGAATGAGGAGGATGAGAGAGGCTTTACATGGCCTCATTTTGAAATTACAAGAGGAGGCCCAACATGCATGCATGGGAGGAGAAAATGGACCTTTAATCACACTTATTAAAGCCCAAAAGTGAACCTAAAAGGACCACCCATATGCTTCCACGAAATTCAATCCACTTGCATGAAGGAAATCTCCAATGTCAAAAGTGGTGGGCCCCTTGTCTCCAAATCCATGGTGGGAATCTTCAAAGTCTTTGGGGTGGTTCCTAAAAGTCTTCTTTAGAGATATCTTGTCCCCTAAAGTCATGGACATGTGTAAACAAAGTCAAATTCGTGGGATAGGCTTTAGACTTTTGTGGGATAGGTAGTTTGACATGTATTCCTCTCATTTGGCTATAAATAGCCACCTATTGTACCCCCTTGAGGTCAATTTCGAATTTGAGAGTTTCTAGCATTATTATGCTTGTGTTTCTTGTGTTCTTAGGTGAATGCAAGTAAGGCTCATCAAAGGAGTGATCAACCTTTGTGGCACTTTATAATTAGAGTTTCAAGGGGCAAGTCTCCTTGGGGTCCTAATTGATCATCCCCTTCCCCTTTTATTCCTATTGCATTTCTTTTAATTTTCATTCCCCTCTTCTTTCTTCGCTTGTGTTTCCGCATTTTTGCCAACGAATACCGCACTCATATACGGTATCATACCATAAAGTTTTAAGGGGTTTAAAGGGTTTTTAGAGTTTTTAGGGATTTTAAAGTTCTTGGGTGTTTTTATAGTTTTTAGATGTTTTCCTTGGGTTTTTAGGGGTTTTTACATTTTTTGGGGTTTTTTAGTATTTTTATGATTTATAGGGTCTTTGGGTTTTGGGGATTTTTAGGGATTTTGAGGGGTTTTGGGGTTTTTCTATATTTTTTAGGGTTTTATGGTTTTTCAGTGTTTTTATGGTTTTCAGAGTTTTTAACGTTTTTAGGGGTTTTTAGGATTTTTAGGGTTTTATTGGGTTTTTAGGGTTTTTATGGGGTTTCAAGATTTTTAAGCTCATTAGTGATTTTATGGTTTTCATGTGTTTTTCATAGTTTTTAGGGTTTTTTATGTTTTTCTGGATTTTTTTGGGATTTTTTAGGACTTTTAATGTTTTTAGGGATTTTCAGCGTTTTAGGGGTTTTCACTGTTTTTTAGAGTTTTGGGGGATTTTTGGGATTTTAGGTCTTTTTGGGTTTCTAGGGTTTTTAGGGTTTTTAAGTGTTTTTAGAGTTATTTGACATTTTTATGGGTTTTAAGGGTTTTCAGAGTTTTTAGTGGGTTTGGGTTTTTATGGGTTTTTAAGGTTTTTAAGGTTCTTGAGGTTTTTATGGATTTCAGGTGTTTATTAGGGTTTTTAGGGTTTTTTACATTTTGAGGGATTTTTAAAACTTTTTTATAATTTTTATTGGTTTTTGGGTTTTTGGGGATTTGGAGGGTTTTTAGGGGTTTTAGGGTTTTTAGTGTTTTTATGGGTTTTTAGGGTTTTCCGGGTCTTTTGGGATTTTAGGGCTATGTTTGAGTTTTTAGGGGTTTAAGGGTTTTTAGTGATTTTTAACATTTTAGGGGTTTTAATGGATTTTAGAGTTTTTAGGGGGTTTTAGGGTTTTTGTGGGTTTACAGGGTTTTTAGAGTTTTAGGGGTTTTATGGTTTTTGCGGTTTTCAGTGTTTTTAGGGATTTTATGTTTTCATGGATTTTTAGGGCCTTTTTAGGATTTTTATGGATTTTATGTGCTTTTAAGGATTTTGGGGGTTATTTAGGGTTTTTTGGGGGTTTTAGGGGGTTTTATGGTCTTTTGGCATTTTTTGGTGCTTTTTTGAGTTTTTAGGGGCTTTTTTAGGTTTTTTTTTTGAGTTTCTATCCTTTTTATGGTTTTTATATGTTTTTATAGTTTTTATTGGGTTTTTTGGGTTCTTATGGGTTTTTAGGGTTTTTTATGTTTTGGGGTTGTTATGGTTTTCAAGTGGTTTGTAGGGTTTTTACGGTTTTTTACGTTTTCACAGATTTTTAGGGATTTTTATGTTTTCTATGCTTTTTAGGGTTTTTAAAGAATTTGAGTGTTTTTAGTGTTTTTCAGGGTTTTTATTGTTTTTAAGGATTTTCATTATTTTTAGGGTATTTTGGGAGTTTTAGGGTTTTTTGATTTTTTTAGGATTTTAAGTGTTTTTAGAGTTTTTTAACATTTTTAAGGTTTTAAGTTGTTTTAGAGTTTTTATTGGGGTTTTAGGGATTTTATGGATTTTTATGGATTTTAATGTTTTTAGGAGTTTTGTAGTTTTTATGCAGTTTTCAGGGTTTTTAGGGTTTTTTACATTTTTTGGGATTTTTATGGATTTATTAGGATTTTTATAGTTTTTAGGGGTTTAGGGTATTTGAGTTTTTTAGGGTTTGTTTGGCGTTTTCTAGGTTTTATGGGTTTTTAGGTATTTTTTGAGTTTTTTTTTGGGTTTTAATGTTTTTTTTAATTTTTTTGACGTCTTTAGGGTTTTATGTGTTTTCAGAGTATTTTGTGGTTTTTCGGGTTTTTATGAGCGCTTTGGGTTTTTAAGGTTTTTATGAGCATTTTGTTTTTTTTTTGGATTTTTTCAGGGTTTCTAGGGTTTTTAAGTGCATTGGGGTTTTAGGTTTTTTTTTGAGTTTTATGGGTTTTATGGTTTTCAGGGTTTTAGGGTTTTTTATGTTTTCATGGATTTTTAGGGATTTTGAGGGGTTTTAGGGGTTTTCAGGGTTTTTATGGTTTTTATGGTATGTTGGGTTTTTGGGGTTGTTTTTGAGTTTTATAGGGTTTTAAGGTTTTTTAGAGTTTTTAAACGTTTTTTGGGGTTTTTGGGTTTTTTAGACTTTTTAGTGGGTTTCGGGGCTTTATGGGTTTTTTTGGTTTTTAAGGTTTTTATGGGTTTTTATGGTTTTCAGGGGTTTTTATAAAGGTTTTAGGGTTTCTTACATTTTTAGTGATTTTTAGGGATTTTGTAGTATTTTTATGATTTTTACGGGTTTTTTTGATTTTTAGGGTTTTTGAGGGTTTTTAGGGGTTTTCAGCATCTTTTTGTGGTTTGATGGGAGGTTGTTGAGTTTTTAGGGGTGTTAAGGTTTTTTAGAGTTTTTTCTGTTTTTTGGGGTTTAAAGGTTTTTTAGATTTTTAATGGATTTTTAGGGTTTTATGGGTATTTTAAGGGTTTTAGGGGTTTTTATGGATCCAGAGGTTTTTCAAGGTTTTTTGGATTTTGTACATTTTTAGAGATTTTTAGGGATTTTTTATTATTTTTATGGTGTTTTTGAGTTTTTAGTATTTTTTAAGTTTTTAGGGTTTTTTCAAAGCTCTTAACATTTCAGGGGTTTAAAGCGATTGTTGAGTTTTTGGGTTTTTAGTGTTTTGGTGTTTTTAGGTTTTTTCGGTTTTTAGGGTTTTTACGTTTTCAAAGATTTCTCAGGCATTTTTAAAATTTTCAGGGATTTTTGGGGTTTTTTGAATTATTAGGGATTTTGAGGATTTTTAGGGGTTTTTTGTGTCTTTTTTATTATTTTTTGGGGTTTCTAGGGTTTTTACAATCTTTTGGGGTTTTCGGTTTTTTTAGTTTTTAGGGTTTTAAGGGTTTTTAGAGTTTTTTTAACATTTTTAGGTGTTTTAGAGTTTTTTGTGCTTTTTTGGGTTTTTTATGAGGGTTTTAATGTATTTAGGATTTTTTTGGTTTTTTGGGGGTTTTCAAGGTTTTTATATTTTTAGGGATTTTAGGGATTTTAGGAGTTTTCAGGGCTTTAGGGCCAATTTTGGTTTTTTAGGGTTTTTTTTGAGTTTTTTGGGTTTAAAATGATCTTTAAAGTTTGTTAATGTTTACAAGGGTTTAAAGGGTTTTTATTGTTTTTACTGGGCTTTTAAGGTTTTTATGATTTTTAGGGTTTTAGGGTTTTTAGGGTTTTTGTGGTTTTCAAGGGTTTTTCCGGGTTTTTCAGGGTTTTTAGGGTTTTTATCTTTTTAAGGATTTTTAGTGCTTTTTAGGATTTTTATGGGTTTTAGGGTTTTTATGGATTTTGAGGGGTTTTACGGGTTTTTAGGGTTTTTATGGTTTTGAGGGTCTTTTGAGTTTTTTGGTTTTAAAGGGTTTTTAGAGTTTTTTAAAGTTTTAAAGGGTTTTGAGGATTTTTAGAGTTTTTAGGGATTTTAAAGTTCTTGGGTGTTTTTATGGTTTTTTGGTGTTTTCCTTGGGTTTTTAGTTTTTTTACATTTTTCAGGGTTTTTTAGGATTTTTATGGTTTATAGGGTTTTTGGGTTTTTGGAATTTTTAGGGATTTTGAGGGGTTTTAGGGTTTTTCAGGATTTTTTAGGGTTTTATGGTTTTTCAGTGTTTTTATGGTTTTTAGAGTTTTTTAACATTTTTAAGGGTTTTTAGGGTTTTTAGGGTTTTTACGGGGTTTCAAGGTTTTTAAGGTTATTAGTGATTTTATGGTTTTCAGTGGTTTTTCAGGGTTTTTCAGGTTTTTTATGTTTTCCATGATTTTTAGGGATTTTTTAGGACTTTTAATGTTTTTTGGATTTATAGGGATTTTTGGTGTTTTAGGGTTTTTTCATTGTTTTTTCGAGTATTAGGGGATTTCCGGGATTTTAGGGTCTTTTTGGGTTTTTTGGGTTTTTTGAGTTTTTATGTGTTTTTAGAGTTATTTGACATTTTTATGGGTTTTAAGGGTTTTTAGAGTTTTTAGTGGTTTTGGGATTTTATGGGTTTTTATGGGTTTTTAGGGTTTTTAAGCTTTTTTGGGGTTTTAATGGTTTTTAGGTGTTTATTAGGGTTTTTAGGGTTTTTTACATTTTGAGGGATTTTTAAGACTTTTTTAGAATTTTTATTTGTTTTAGGGTTTGGGGGATTTGGAGGGGTTTTAGGGGTTTTCAGGGTTTTTATTGTTTTTATTGGTTTTTAGGGTTTTCAGGGTCTTTTGGGATTTTAGGGCTTTGTTTTAGTGTTTAGGGGTTTAAGGGTTTTTAGTGTTTTTTAATATTTTTAGGGGTTTTAATGGATTTTAGAGTTTTTACGGGTTTTTAGGGGTTTTGTGGGTTTATAGGGTCTTAATGGTTTTAGGGGTTTTGTGGTTTTTATGGGTTTTTAGGGATTTTTATGTTTTCATGGATTTGTAGGGACTTTTTAGGACTTTTTATGGATTTTATGGGTTTTTAGGGATTTTGGGGGCTATTTAGGGTTTTTTTGGGTTTTTAGGGGGTTTTAGGGTCTTTTGGAATTTTTAAGGCATTTTTGAGTTTTTTGGGGGCTTTTAGGTTTTTTTGAGTTTCTATCCTTTTTATGGGTTTCATATGTTTTTATAGTTTTTATTGGGTTTTTTGGGTTCTTATGGGTTTTTAGGGTTTTTTATTTTTCTCGGGTTGTTATGGTTTTCAAGGGGTTTCTAGGGTTTTTACGGTTTTTTATGTTTTCATGGATTTTTAGGGATTTTTAGGTTTTCTGTGGTTTTTAGGGTTTTTAAGGTTTTTTAAGATTTAGAGGGTTTTTAGTGTTTTTCAGGGTTTTTATTGTTTTTAAGGATTTTCATTATTTTTAGGGTTTTTTGGGGGTTTTAGGGTTTTTTGATTTTTTTAGGATTTTAAGAGTTTTTAGAGTTTTTTAACATTTTTAAGGGTTTTAAGTTGTTTTAGAGTTTTTAGTGGGTTTTAGGGATTTTATGGATTTTTATGGATTTTAAGGTTTTTATGAGTTTTGTGGTTTTTATGGTTTTTAGGGTTTTTTACATTTTTTGGGATTTTTATGGATTTATTAGTATTTTTATGGTTTTTAGGGGTTTAGGGTTTTTGAGTTTTTTATGGTTTATTTGGCGTTTTCTAGGTTTTATAGGGTTTTTTTTGGTTTTTCTGTATTTTTTGAGTTTTTTTGGGGTTTTAATTTTTTTTATAATTTTTTGACATTTTTAGGGTTTCATATGTTTTTAGAGTTTTTTGTGGTTTTTAGGGTTTTTATGAGTGTTTTGGGTTTTTATGGGTTTCTAGGGTTCCTAGGGGTTTTTATGGTTTCTAGGGTTTTTTACGTTCTTTGGTATTTTAGGGATTTTTATGATTTTTATGGGTTTTTGGGGTTTTTGGGATTTTGTGTGTTTTTACGGTTTTTCAGGGGTTTTTATTTTTTTTATGGGATTTTAGGGTTTTTAAGGTTTTTGGGGTTTTTATGGTTTTTAAGGTTTTTAGGGGTTTTATGGTTTTTAGGGGGGGGTCATGATTTTTAGGGTTTTTACGCATTCATAGTTTTTTAGGGGTTTTAGGGTTTTTTTTAGGTTTTTAGAGTTTTTTTGGATTTTAGGGATTTTGAGGGTTGTAGGACTTTTTCAGGGTTTTAAGGGTTTTTAAGTGCATTGGGGTTTTAGGGTTTTTTTGAGTTTTTATGGATTTTAAGGTTTTCAGGGGTTTTTCAGGGTTTTAGGGTTTTTTACGTTTTCATTCATTTTTAGGGATTTTTTAGGATTTTGATGATTTTTAGGGATTTTGGGGGGTTTTTAGGGTTTTTAGGGTTTTTATGATTTTTAGGGTCTGTTGGGTTTTTTGGGTTTTTTTGATTTTTTTAGGGTTTTAAGGTTTTTTAGAGTTTTTAAACGTTTTTTGGTGATGGTAGGAAATGGAAGAAGGGGAAGGAAAAAAGATGGGAGAAATAGAAATATGAAAGAACCTGGTTTCCGTTGCCTTCCTCTGATACCAAATGGTATGATACCGTATGCGAGTGCGATATTCGTTGGCAAAAAATGTGGAAACACAAGTGAAGGAAGAAGAGGAAAATGAAATTAAAAGAAATACAAGGAAAATGAATGGGAAGGGGAATAATCAATTAGGACCCCAAGGAGACTTACCCCTTGAAACTCTAATTATAAAGCACCGCAAAGGTTGATCACTCCTTTAATAAGCCTTACTTGCATTCACCTAACAACATAAGAAACACAAGCATAATAATGCTAGAAAACACTCAAATTCGAAAATTAACCTTCAAGGGGTATAAGAGGTGGCTATTTATAGCCAAATGAGAGGAATACAAGTCAAACTACATATCCCACAAAATCCATCGAGATGTCGGTCCAAGGATGTGATGGAATGAGCAAGGGGTAATAAAATCCATTAGGTTGAACCTTGTACTTTTCATGCTTACAAGTGACACACTTAGCACAAAGTGTAATAATATCTTTTCTCATGCTTGGCCAAGAAAAATTTTCATGCAAAGTAGCTAGTGTTTTATCAACCCAAAAATGACCCATCAAACCACCTCCATGAGTTTCTTTTACAAGTAATTCTGGAGTTGAACAATTTGTAATGCACAATTTATCCCTTTTGAAAAGAAACCTATCATATTTGTAATAGTCTTTAAATCCATTTTTTTCACAAGATGCCCAAATTTGAGAAAAATGTTCATCATTTTCATACATTTCATTTAGTAACTCAAGTCCAAGTAATTGAGAATGAAGAGAAGTAAGAAGTACATACCTTTGTGAAAGAGCATCGACAACCACATTTTCCTTACCTTTTTTGTGCTTGATCACATAGGGGAAAGACTTAATAAATTCCAGCCAAGATGCATTTCTCCTATTCAACTTGCCTTGGGAATTAAAATACTTAAAACTTTCATGGTCAGAATGAATAATGAACTCTTTAGGCCATAAGTAATGTTGCCATGTTTCCAGGGTTCTTTTCAAAGCATAAAGTTCTTTAACGTAAGTTGAATAATTTAATGCTGCCCCATTCAATTTCTCACTAAAGTAAGCAATTGGATGCGACTCTTGAGTCAAAACAGCACCAATACCAACTCATGATGCCTCACACTCAGTTTTAAAGACTTTGGTGAAATCTAGTAGCCTTAAAAGAGGATCATTGAACAATTTTTCTTTGTGTGTGTTAAAAGATTTTTCTTGTTTTCACCCCATTTAAAGACCACATGTTTCTTTACAAGTTCATTAAGAGGTGTAGCGATGGTTGAAAATCCTTTACAAACCTCATATTGAAGCTTTCCAATCTATGAAAACTCCAAACCTCGATTGCACTCTTCAATATGGGCCACTCCTGAATTACTTTGATCTTTTCATCATCCACACAAATCCCTTCCGACCCTAAAACAAAGCAAAGCATGTCATCAAGTCGAGGGATGGGATAATGGTACTTAACTATTATTTTGTTGATGGTGCGACAATCCACACACATTCTCCATGTTCCATCTTTCTTGGGTACTAGGATCACTGGAACGGTGTATGGACTCATGCTTTCCATTACTAATCCTTTCTTCATGAGTTATTCAACTTGAAATTGGATCTCTCTAGTCTCTTCCGGATTAGCTCTATATGCTGGCCTGTTTGGAATTGTGACACCGAGTATGAAGTCAATCCAATGCTCAATGCCTCTTAAAGGGGGTAAACCATTGGGTGTTTCTTCAAGAAACAAATCACCAAATTCATGCAGTAAAGATACAACACAAGAAGGAAAATAATGGTGATGTTCATTAGTTGCAAGGTAAGCATCCTTACTAATGATTAAGAACATTTTCCCGCTCAATAATGCACCTTTCACCTCACTTTTTCCAGAAAATAAACTCACCTTTCGCTCATCACTCTTGTTTTCAACTCTTTGATTTCCCTCATTTCTTTTTATGTCACTTGACTCTCCTTTTTTACTATTGATTTTTACACTCTTTTCATTTTTTTCTCTCATTTCCTTCTTCGTCAACTCATCACTCACTTTTTTATCACTCAAAATTTTATTTTTCCCACTTTATTTTCCACCCATTTCTTTTTTCTTTTTTGTATTCTTTATCTATCCCCACTTGATCTTCATATTCTTGTATGGGACTTAGAGGAGTCAAAAAAATCTTTCTACAACTAAAACAAAAGGAGAAGCAGTTAGTATAGCCATCATACATCACCCTCCTATCAAATTGCCATGGTATCCCTAGTAGAAAATGTCTAGCTTGCATTGGAGCAACATCACACAACACCTCACCATGATATTTTCCATTGGAAAAAGAAACTATGGCTTGTTTTTTGACCCTCACTTCACCACTATCATTCAACCACTACAATCTATAAGGTCTATTTTTCCTTAGAGTAGGCAAAATCAACTTCTCCACCAACAAGGTACTAGCCACATTAGTACAACTTCCACTACCAATGATCATACTACATACCTTCTCCTTGATGTGACATCTCGTATGAAAAATATGCTCACGCTTCTCCTCATCATGATCATCTTTGGGTTGAATGTTTAAAGCTCTTCTTGCCACCAATGCATCTCCATGTACGGGTTCTTCAACTTCTACATCCGAAATCTCCTCCAAAGACAGAATCTCATCATCACTAGAGTGCTCACTAAGGATGTCTCCATTTTCCAAAATAATCATGGCCCTTTTTTTGGGAATTGAGATGGAATATGACCATGTCCTTGACACTTAAAGCACTTTATATCATGAGATTTAGAAGGGAAATTTGTGTCCATTTTTCCTTTTGAATTAGTGGGGAAGAACTTATTTTTGGAATCTTCTCTTTGTTTTGGAACAAATTTGGAATCTCTTGGTTTTGTTTCATTCCACTTAGAAGTTGATTTTGGATCTTTCTGGTTATCCTTTCAAAAATTATGAGAACTTACTTAACTCCTTTGAGATTGTAGTTGTTTTTCGACCTTCACCGCCTTATGTAGCAACTCCTCCATGTCAATATAGTTCTATAGTTTCACCACATCTCTAATTTATGGATTCAATCCATTGATGAACCTTGCCATGGTAGCTTCGTGATCCTCCTCCAAATTGGCCCGAATCATTGATATCTCAATTTCCCTGTAGTATTCATCCACACACATAAAACCTTGCACAAGTTTTTGTAACTTCAAATTCAAATCTCGATAGTAATGACTAGAATTGTACCTTTTGCGCATTACTATCTTCATTTCTTCCCAAGTTCGAATTGGCCTTTCTCCATTTCATCATCGACTTACTTGTAATTGGTCCCACCAAATACTTGCATAGTCATTGAACTCAAGCGCCGCCAATTTTACCTTCTTCTCCTCCGAGTAGTTGTGAAGTCCAAACACATGGTCAACCTTCTGCTCCACTCCAAAAAAATTTCTGGGTTAGTCTTCCCTTGAAAGGATGGAAGTGTCACTTTGATGCTTCCCAAGTCATTTTCTCTCCAAGCAGCATGTTGCCCTCGCCTAGGAATTGATTCTTCAAATTGGAGTACTCATCATCACCATCATGAATTTCTTGCCTTCTTGGAGCCTTTGAAGATGATGACATTTTTATATCATCCATCCTAGCATTCAATCTTGTAAACGGGTTAGCGACTACTTTTATGAATAATTTAATGTCGATCTCACTTCTTTCTCCCTCACTTTCCATTTTTTTAATTCTTCACACACTCTTTCTCTCTCTTTTTTATCTCTAAAAAGGTTCCTCGCACTTTATAGAACAACAACTTGGTTCCTACAAGTGTTCTCAAATAGAATCAAGAAGACAACTAATAGAAGCAATCAATTCATGGCAATCTTTAAAAATCAGAAATTTTAAAAGGGTTTAAATCAACAAAGTCCAAGAAATATGGGAGGTAAATGGGATAAATGGTTATAGAAGAAGGTTAGATGTGGATGAAGGAAAGAATATGATGGATAAGAAAATGAAATCAAATATATAACTTATGAGTGAACACAATGTTTCTAATGAGCATCTTTTTTTTATTTCTTTTTTTTTTATTTTTTTTTATTTTTTTTTATTTTTTTTTATTTTTTTTACTGCTCAATAAACAAGAATTGAGATATAAAGAGTGCACTTTTTGTGCTCAAAGTACAAAAAATGAAAAATGTAATAATCTGATTCTAATGATGTAAATGGTTGAGATGACATGAACTTCAAACTCAAATAGAAATATGCCTTGGAGATTGTTAGATTTCACAAGGGTGAAACTGTAGCATGAATTGATTCAGCTGTATCTCCAAATATAGGTGTTGGATTTTAGTGTTTCTAAATCAAGAAGAAAGATGAGATTCTGAACTATTAAAATGAAATATTATACGTTCAGGAACTCAAATAAAAAGCATACAAAAATTTGGAAGAATGTTGCATCCAGAATTGGTGATGGCAGGAAATGGAAGAAGGGGAAGGAAAAAAAGATAGGAGAAATAGAAATATGAAAGAACCTGGTTTCCATTGCCTTCCTCTGATACCAAATGGTATGATACCGTATGCGAGTGCGGTATTATTTGGTGAAAAATTCGGAAACACAAGTGAAGGAAGAAGAGGAAAATGAAATTAAAAGAAATGCAAGGAAAATAAATGGGAAGGGGGATAATCAATTAGGACCCCAAGGAGACTTACCCCTTGAAACTCTAATTATAAAGCACCATAAAGGTTGATCACTCCTTTAATAAGCCTTACTTGAATTCATCTGACAACACAAGAAACACAAGCATAATAATACTTGAAAACACTTAAATTCGGAAATTAACCTTCAAAGGGTAGAAGAGGTGGCTATTTATAGCCAAATGAGAGGAATACAAGTCAAACTACCTATCCCACAAAAGTCTAAAGCCTATCCCACGAATTTGAATTTGTTTACACATGTCCATGGCTTTAGGGGACAAGATATCTCCAAATAAGACTTTTTGGAGCCACCCCAAAGACATTGAAGATTCCCACCATGACTTTGGAGACAAGGGGCCCACCACTTTTGACTTTGGATATTTTCTTCATGCAAGTGGATTAAATTTCGTGGAAGCATTTGGGTGGGCCTTTTAGGTCCACTTTTGGGCTTTAATAAGTATGATTAAAGGCCCATTTGATCCTCCCATGCATGCATGTTCGGCCTCCTCTTGTAATTTCAAAATGAGGCCTTGTAAAGCCTCTTTCATCCTCCTCATTCTTCCTTTCGTCATTGGGCCACCAATCCCATCCAATGGGTCTTGTCCATTAATGCTCCTTCCACCATCAATGTCAGGATCACCATCAACTCATCGCTGCATGTGTGCACCATGATTCGCATCAAGATCTCTAAAAAAACTTTAAACCCCTAAAAATATTAGAAACCTCTAACAACCTTAAAACCCTGAAAAAACTCAAAAATCCCTAAAACCCAAAAAAAGAACCTAAAAACTCCTAAAACCCGTAAAAAACATAAAAACCCTAAAAACATCAAAAAAATCATGAAAATATAACAAACCCTGAAAACCCATTGAAAACCATAAAAACCTCTAAAAACCACTAAAAACCTTAAAAACCCTAAAAACACATAAAACCCCTAAAAACATCCCAAAAATCAAAAACCCTTAAAACCCATAAAAATTTAAAAAAAAACTCTAAAAACCTTTAAAACCCTAAAAATTAAAAAAAAGACCATAGGAACACAAAATGGCCCAAACCCCCTAAAAACCCTAAAAAACCCGGAAAACCATTAAACCCCTCAAATTCCCTAAAAACCCAAAAAACACAAAAAACCATTAAAATCCTTAAAGAGCACTAAAAATCCCTAAAATCATAAAAACCCTAAATTCCTTGAAAAACACCCGAAAACCATAAAACCCCCTAAAATATTAAAAACCCCTAAAACCCACAAAACCCTAAAAACGACTAAAACTCTAAAAACCCATCAAACCCCTAAAAACGTTAAAAAATCTAAAAACCTTAAAAATCCCAAAAAACTAAAAAAAAACCCTACAAACCCAAAAGACCTTAAAAACCCTGAAAACCCTTTAAAACCCCTAAAATCCCTCAAAACTCTAAAAAACCTAAGCAAAATTCCTAAAAATACCATAAAAATCCAAAAAAATGTAAAAAACCCCTAAAAACCGTGAAAACCCATGAATACCATAAAAATCCCTAAAACCCTTAAAAACCCTAAAACCCTGTAAAAACCACGAAAAACACTGAAAACCCTTAAAACCCATAAAAAATTAGAAACTCTAAAAAGCCATACAACCCCTTTAAAACCCAAAAAACCCTCACATACCCTAAGAACCCTGAAAAATCCTAAAACCCCTAAAGACCCCTGAAAAACCCAAAAGACCCAAAAAATCCATAAAAAACATAGAATAATAAAAATCCCTAAAAATCCATTAAAATCCCAGAAAACTTAAAAAATCCTAAAAACTCTAAAAAACCCTGAAATCCATAAAAACTGCTAAAAATCCTAAGTACCCATAAAAACCCTAAAAACCAGAAAAAATCTAAAATCCCTTCAAACCACAAAATATGTTTAAAAAGTCTAAAAAACATTAGCAACCCTGAAAACACAAAACAAAACTTAATAACCCAAAAGACCATAAAACCCCTCAAAATCATAAAAACCCAAACCCAAAAAACACCTAAAAAACCTAAAAATCCCTTAAAATGTAAAAGACCCAAAAAAACCCAGAAAAACCCCTGAAAACCATAAAAACCTTACAACTGTAAAATCCCATAAAACACCTAAAAACAACTAAAAACTCTAAAACCCTTAAAATCCAAAAAAAAATTAAAAAATCTAAATAACCATAAAAACCCAAAAAACTCAAAAAAACCCTAAAAATCATTAAAACCCTAAAACCTCTGAAAACCCCTCCAAAATCCCTAAAAAACATAAAACCCCCTAAAAACCATAAAAGTCCAAAAATATCCCTAAAAATCCTTCAAAACATAAAAAACCATTAAAACCCTGAAAACCCCCTAAAAACCCAAAAGGCCCTAAAACCCTTGAAAAACCCCAAAAACCCAAAAACCCTGAAAACCCCTAACACCCCTCAAAATCCCTAAAAATCCTAAAAAACCCTAAAAACCATAGAAATCCTAAAAAATTCTAAAAACCATAAAAATCCTAAAAAATAACTGAAAATCCATGCAAAAGAAAAAAACTCTAAAAACCGTGAAATCCCCCTAAAAACCACAAAACCCTTAAAACCCTTAAAAACCATAAAATCACATAAAACCCTAAAACAACAACGAATTCTAAAAACCCTCAAAACTCATTAAAACGTTAAAAAATTCTAAAAACCTATAAAATCCTATAAGACTCAAAAAACCCCTAAAACCTAATAAGACCACAAGAAAACTCTGAAAACCCCTAAAAATCCCTAAAATCCCTAAAAATCCATAAAACCATAAAAAATATGAAAAGGCCCTAAAAATCCTTGAAAACATAAAAAACCCTAAAAACCCTAACAAAACCCTGAAAACCATAAATACCATAAAACCCCCAAAACCCATAAAATCCCTAAAAACCCAAAAAAAACTCTAAAAGCCCTTAAAACCCCTAAAAATATTAAAAAACTCTAAGAAACAATAAATCCATAAAAAACTAAAAAAAACCCTAAAACCCAAAAAAAAATCATAAAAGCCTTAAAACCCCAAAAAAATCCATGAAAAACCTAAAAACCCTTGAAATCCCTAGAAACCCTAAAAACCCTAAAAAACCATAAAAATCCAAAAAATCATAAAAATCCCTGAAAATGTAAAAAATCCGAAAACCCGTGAAAACCATAAATCCCATAAATACCTTCAAAAACCGAAAAACCAATAAAAACCCTAAAAAACCATAAAAACTCTAAAAACCCTCAAAACCCCTACAAATGTTAAAAAACATTAAATAGCTTCAAAACCCTAAAGATAAAAAACCCCCAAAAGCCCAAAAAAACCATAGAAACCCTAAAAAGACCAAAAAACCATAAAAATCATAAAAAATACATATAAATACATGGAAACCAAAAAAACCTAGAAAACCTTGAAAACCCAATTAAAACCTTTAAAACCCCTAAAAATCAATAAAATCCGTAAAACCCCATAAAAACTCTTAAAACTCTTAAAACCCTTAAAACCCCCAAAAAGTTAAAAAACACTATAAAACCTTTAAAACTGTAAAAAAACTAAAAATACCATAAAAATCCAAAAGATCCTCAAACCCTATAAAACCCTAAAAACCTTAAAAACCAATGAAAACCATCAAAATCCCTAAAAATCCAAAAAAATCACTAAATTCCCTGAAAACATAAAAAATCATGAAAAACCATAAAAACCATAAAAACCGCTAAAAACCTTAAAAATCCTAAAAACCCATAAAAACACTAAATACCCACTAAAAAAATCTAAAAACCCTTAAAATCCCTAAAAATGTTAAAAACTCTACAAAACATTAAAAACCCTAAAAAACTTAAAAACCCCTAAAAACATAAAAAGACCATAAAAACCCTAAAAACCCCTAGAAACCCTAAAACACTTTAAAACCCTCAAAATCCCTAAAATCCCTAAAAATTTAAAAACCTAAAAAGCCTAAAAAATCCCTGAAAACGTAAAAAACCCTAAAAACCATAAAACCCCTAAAAACATTAAAAACCCTAAAAGCCCATAAAAACCCTAAAAGCCCATAAAAACTCTAAAACTCCTTTAAACCCCCAAAAACGTTAAAAAACTCTAAAAAACCTTTAAACCCCGAAAAACTCAAAAACCCCTAAAACCTAAAAAACAAAATAAAAACTCTAAAAACCAAAAAAACCATGAAAAACCATGAAAAACCCACAAAATCCCAAAAAACATTCAAGACACTAAAAAGCATAAAAATCCTTAAAAATCACTAAAAATCCCTAAAAACATAAAAAACCCTAAAAACCCAAAAAACCATAGAAAACAATAAAAACCATAAAATATCATAAAAACCCAGAAAAACCTAAAAACCCAATAAAACTTTAAAAACCCTTAAAACCCCTTAAAACGTTAAAAAACTATAAAAACTTTAAAAACCTTAAAAAACTCAAAAAATAACCCTAAAATCCAAAAAGACACTAAAACCCATAAAAACCCTAAAACCCCAAAAAAATAATGAAAACCTCTAAAACCCTAAAAATCCCTAAAACCCTAAAAACTATAAAAATCTTAAAAATCCCTAAAAACATAAAAACCCTTAAAACCCCATGAAAAAATAAAAACCATAAAACACAATAAAACCCATAAAACTCCTAAAAAACACTAAAAACTCTAAATTACTGTAAAATCCCTAAAAAAATTAAAAACTCTAAAAAACTAATAAACCCTAAAAAAACTCAAAAAACCGTCAAAAGCCAAAAAGACCTAAAAACCCTGAAAAAAACCTAAATTCACTAAAAAACCCATAAAAACCCCTAAAACCCCTCAAAATCTCTAAAAACCATAAAATCCAAAAAAACACTACAAATCCCTAAAAATGTAAAAACCCCTAAAAACCCTGAAAACCATAAAAACCCCTAAAAACATTAAAAAATCCTAAAAACCCATAAAAACTATATTAAACCGCTAAAACCTCTAAACACCCATAAACCCCTAAAAATGTTAAAAACTATAAAAAACCTTTAAAACCCTAAAAAATAAAAAAAAAACCCTAAAATCCCCAAAAGATGTAAAAGCCCTGAAAATCCCTAAAACCACTAAAACACTCTGATAAACCCAAAAACACCTCAAAATTCCTAAAAACCGTAAAAAACCCTAAAACCCATAAAATTCCTAAAAGGGACCTAAAAATCCTAGAAACATAAAAAATCCTAAAACCCAAAAGAATCCTGAGAACCATAAAATCCCCTAAAAACCAAAAATCCATAAAACCCCATAAAAATACTAATAACCCACTAAAACCTCTTAAAAACCTTAAAACCCCTGAAAAAGTTAAAAAAAAATCTAAAACCCATAAAACCCTGAAAACTCAAAAAACCCTAAATAACACTAAAAAGCCCTAAAACCCCACAAAATCCATAAGAACCATAAAAACCAAAAAAAACCATAAGGATCCTAAAAATTCAATAAAAGTCCATAAAAATGTAAAAAATATTAAATACCCTAAAAACACCTTAAAAACATGAAAACCCCTAAAAAACATAAAAAATCCCTAAAAACCCAAAAAACCCTAAAACCAGTAAAACCTCTAAAAACCTTTTAAACCCCTAAAAATTATTAAAAAATCTAAAAGAAATTAAAAACTCAAAAAACTCAAAAAACCCCAAAAAACCAAAAAACACCCTAAATATAATGAAAACCCCTAAAACCTGAAAAACCCTAAAACCAATCCCTTAAAACCCTAAAAACAATAAAAAACCTAAAAAATACCTAAAAAAACTTGAAAATATAAAACACCCTAAAACCCTGAAAACCCCATGAAATTAATAAAAACCCCTAAAAACCGTAAAATCCTTAGAAACCCAAAAAACGATGTAAACTATTAAAAACTTTTAAAACCCTTAAAACCACTAAAAACATTAAAAAACTCTAAAACCGTAAAAACCCCTAATAAACTAAAAAAACATAAATATCCAAAAATACCATAAAACTTCTGAAAACCCTAGAAAACTCAAAACCCCTCCTCAAAATCCCTAAACCCCCAAAAAACCATAAAAACCATAAAAATCATAAAAAAGTCCTAAAAATCCCAGAAAATGTAACATACCCTACAAACCCTGAAAAACCCTTGAAAACCATATAAACCCCAAAAAACCTTAAAAGCCCCTAGAATCCCATAAAAATCATACTAAATGACCCAAAACTCTAAAAAAACCCTTTAAACCCCTAAAATTGTTAAAAAACTCAAAAAACAATTTACAACCCAAAAAAATCAAAAAAAACCCTAAAAACCCCAAAAGACCCTAAAAATCTTAAAAACCCTAAAAATCCTAAAAACCCCACAAAATACCAAAAAACCCTAAAAACCATAAAAATCCTAAAAAAGCCCTAAAAATCCATAAAACTCTAAAAAACCCAAAGAACTGTGAAAAAACCCTGAAAACCATTAAAATCCCTAAAAACATTGAAAACCCAAAAAAACCCATGAAAACCATACATACGATATAAAATTATAAAAACCCTTGATACCCCTCAAAATATTAAAAAACTCTAAAAATGATTCAAAACCCTAAAAATACAAAAAACAACCCTAACAACCCCAAAAGACCTTAAAGCCCTAAAAACCCTAAGAACCCTTAAAACCACTAAAAACACTCAAAATCCCTAAAACCATAAAAACACCTAAAAACAAAAAAAATCTTAAAAAATCCCTAAAACTCCGTAAAAACGTAAAAACCCCTAAAAACCCTGAAGACCCCTAAAACACATAAAAACCCCTAAGAACCATAAAGTGATATAAAAAACTTTAAACCAAAAAAAACTCTCAAAAACCGAAAAACCCAAAAGTCCCTAAAAACCGTGAAAGCCCCTAAAACCCTAAAACCCTCAAAATCCCCCAAACCTCTAAAAACCCTGACCATATAAAAATTTTAAAAAATGCCTGAAAATGTAAAAAAACCCTAAAACACCTGAAAAATATAAATACCCCCTAAAAACCTTAAAAACCCTAAAACCCATAAAAACACTCAAAACCACTAAAAACTCTAAAAACCCTTAAAACATCTAAAAATGTTTTGAAAACTCTAAAAAACCTTACAACCATGAAAATCCAAAATAAAGATACGAAAAACCCAAAAAGACCCTAAAAACCCTGAAAACCCCTAAAAACCCTAAAATACCCTAAAAACCCCTAAAACCTCTCAAAAACATAAAAACCCTAAAAACATAAAATTAATAAATACCCCGAAAAATCAAGGAAAATGTAAAAACACTAAAAACCCTGAAAAATCCTTGAAAACTATAAAAACACCTAAAGACCATAAAAATATTAAAAACCCATAAAAACATAAAAATGCACTAAAAACTCTAAAAACCATTAAAACCCCTAAAAACGTTAAAAAACTCTAAAACCCCTTAAAACCCCAAAAAACTTAAAATAACCCTAAAACTCCAAAACTATTGTAAAACCCAAAAATAACCCTAAAAACACTAAAAAACATGAAAACCCATAAAAATCCTAAAAATCTCTAAAACCCTAAAAAATAGTAAAAATCTTAAAAATCCAAAAAAAAACCCTAAAAATCCCTAAAAATGTAAAAAACCCTAGAACCCTAAAAACCCTGAAAAATATAAACCCCTAAAAACCTTAAAAATCCTAAAAACCCATAAAAACCCTAAAACCCACTAAAACCTCAGAATCAAATTAAAACCCCAACAACTTTAAAAATTTCAAAAAAACTTTAAAACACTAAAAACCTAAAACAACCTAAAGCCCTAAAAAACCCTAAAACCCTAAAAACCTATAAAACCCTAAAAAACCCTCAAACCCTAAAAATCCCTAAAAACACTAAAAAAACCCTAAAAACCATAAAATTCCTAAAAAATCCCTAAAAAACCCATAAAATGTAAAAAACCCTAAAAACCCCCCAAAATCATTAAATACCCTAAAATCGGTAAACCCCCCTAAAACCCAATAAAAACTCTAAAAAACCCTTTAAACCCCTTAAAAAATTAAAACTCTAAAATAAATAAAACACCAAAAAAACTCAAAAAAAACCCTTAAAACCCAAAAAGGCCCTAAAAACCCTGGAAAAAACAAAAAACCCAAAAAACCCCTAAAAACACTAAAACCCCTTAAAATCCCTAAACACCCTAAACACCATAAAAATTCTGAAAATCACTAAAAATCCCAGCCAATGTAAAAAACCCTAAAACCCCCTTAAAACTATAAAAACACCTAAAAACCTTAAAAACCCCATAAAACCCTCAAAACCATGAAAATGTTAAAAAACTATAAAAAAAACTTTAAAACCCTAAAAAAATAAAAAAAACCAAAAACAAAAAAGACTCTAAGAACCCTGAAATACCCTAAAACACAGAAAAAACCTAAAAAACCCTAAAACTCGCCAAAATCCCTAAAAGGCATAAAAATCATAAAAAACGTAAAAACCCGTAAAAATCCATCAAAACATAAAACCCTGAAAAACCATAAAATCATTAAAAACCATAAAACCCTTAAAATTGATAAAAACCCTAAAATCACTAAAAACTCTAAAAACACTCCAACCCCTAAAAATGTTAAAAAACTCTAAAAAACTTTAAAACCCTAAAAAAATTCAAAAATCACTATAAACCCAAAACGATCCTAAAACCCCTAAAAACCATAAAATACCACTGAAAACCCCAAAACCCCTCAAAATCCCAAAAAACCCGAAAACCCCAAAAACCCATAAAAATCCTAAAAAATCCATAAAAATATCTAAAAACATGAAATACCCTAAAAAACCAAAAAATCCCAGAAAACCATAAAACCCAGTAAAAACCTTAAAAAACACTAGAAACCCATAAAAAACCTAAAACAACTGAAAACCACTAAAAAATAAAAACCCCTCTAAAATCCTAAATACATTAAAAAACATTAAATCTCTAAAAAACACAAAAAAAACCCTAAGAAACCTTTAAAAACCCTCAAACTCCCAAAAACCCCTAAAATATCCTAAAAACCAAAAGAATCCCTAAAATCCTAGAAAACTTAAAAAACCCTAAAACCTAGAAAAACCCATCAAAACCAGAAAACCTCTAAAAACTTTAAAATCCAAATAGAATCCCTAAAAACCACTAAAAAGTCTAAAAACACTAAACCCCTAAAAAACATTAAAAAATTCAAAAAATCCTTAAAAACTCTAAAAAACTCAAAAAAAAATCATAAAACCCAAAAGACCCAAAATACCATGAAAAACCCTTAAAACCCTAAAAAAACCCTGAAAACCCCCTAAACCCCCTCAAAATCCATAAAAACACTAAAAACCCCTAAAAACCATAGAAATCCTAAAAAAGTCCTAAAAATCCATGAAAATGTAAAAAACCCTAAAAACCCAGAAAAATCCTAAAAACCAATTAAAACTCTAAAACCCCTTAAAACCCCTAAAAATGTTAAAAAAAATTAAAAAACCTGAAAATCCCTAAAAAAATCAAAAAACCCTGAAAACCCTAAAAACTATAAAAACCCTGAAACCATTAAAAACCCTCAAAATCCCTAAAAACCCTCTAAAACACTATAACCCTTAAAAATCTTTAAAAAGCCCAAAAAATCCCTAGAAACATAAAAATCCCTAAAAACACAGAAAACCCTCTGAAAACCACAAAACCCCTAAAAATCTTTAAAAACCATAAAAACCATAAAACCCTAAAAACCACAAATAACTCTAAATACCCTTAAAACCAATAAAAACATTAAAAAACTATAAGAAACTTTAAAATCCCTAAAAAACTCGAAAAAACCATAAAACCACAAAAAAACCACAAAACCCCTAAAAACCTTGAAAACCCTAAACCACTCAAAATCAATAAAACCCTAAAAACCCTAAAAACCACAAAACCCCTAAAAATCCATAAAAATCCCTGAAAACACAAAAAACCCCTAAAACCACTAAAACTCCCTCCAAACCTTAAAAACCCGTCAAAACATTATACCTTAAAAACCCCAAAAAAACCCTAAAAACCCACAAAAAACTCTAAAAACCCTTAAAACCCCTATAAATGTTCAAATACCCTAAAAACCTAAAAACCCTAAAAAACAAAAAAAACCACTAAAACACAAAAAGACCCTAAAAACCATGAAAAAACCTAAACACACTGAAAACCCCTAAAATCTCTCAAAATCCCAAAAAAACAAAAAACCCCTAAAATAATAAAAACCCAAAACAAATCCCTAAAAATCCCTTAAAACGCAAAAGACCCTAAAAACACAGAAAAACACCTGAAACCCTGAAAACCTAAAAAATCAAAAAAACCCTAAAACCAACTAAAAACTCTAAAAACCATTTAAACCCCTAAAAACGTTTAAAAAATATAAAAAACCATAAAACCGCTAAATACTCATAAAAAACCCTAAAAACCAAAAAAGACTGTAAAACCGTGAAAAATCCTAAAAAACCTATATTACCCCTAAAACTCTAAAAATCCCTAAAAACCCTTAAAACCCTTAAAACCATAAAAACCCTAAAAAACCTAAATATCCCTGAAAACATAAAAAAACCAAAAAAACCTTGAAAACCCCTGTTAATCATAAAAATACCTAAAAACACATGAAAACTATTAAAACCCACTAAAGGTTGATCACTCCTTTAATAAGCCTTACTTGAATTCACCTGACAACACAAGAAACACAAGCATAATAATGCTTGAAAACACTTAAATTCGGAAATTAACCTTCAAAGGGTAGAAGAGGTGGCTATTTATAGCCAAATGAGAGGAATACAAGTCAAACTACCTATCCCACAAAAGTCTATAGCCTATCCCACGAATTTGAATTTGTTTACACATGTCCATGGCTTTAGGGGACAAGATATCTCCAAATAAGACTTTTTGGAGCCACCCCAAAGACTTTGAAGATTCCCACCATGACTTTGGAGACAAGGGGCCCACCACTTTTGACTTTAGATATTTTCTTCATGCAAGTGGATTAAATTTCGTGGAAGCATTTGGGTGGGCCTTTTAGGTCCACTTTTGGTCTTTAATAAGTATGATTAAAGGCCCATTTGATCCTCCCATGCATGCATGTTCGGCCTCCTCTTGTAATTTCAAAATGAGGCCTTGTAAAGCCTCTTTCATCCTCCTCATTCTTCCTTTTGTCATTGGGCCACCAATCCCATCCAATGGGTCTTGTCCATTAATGCTCCTTCCACCATCAATGTCAGGATCACCATCAACTCATCGCTGCATGTGTGCACCATGATTCGCATCAAGATCTCTAAAAAAACTTTAAACCCCTAAAAATATTAGAAACCTCTAACAACCTTAAAACCCCGAAAAAACTCAAAAAGCCCTAAAACCCAAAAAAAGAACCTAAAAACTCCTAAAACCCGTAAAAAACATAAAAACCCTAAAAACATCAAAAAAATCATGAAAATATAACAGACCCTGAAAACCCCTTGAAAACCATAAAAACCTCTAAAAACCACTAAAAACCTTAAAAACCCTAAAAACACATAAAACCCCTAAAAACATCCCAAAAATCTAAAACCCTTAAACCCATAAAAATGTAAAAAAAAACTCTAAAAACCTTTAAAACCCTAAAAATTAAAAAAAAGACCATAGGAACACAAAATGGCCCAAACCCCCTAAAAACCCTAAAAAACCCGGAAAACCATTAAACCCCTCAAATTCCCTAAAAACCCAAAAAACACAAAAAACCATTAAAATCCTTAAAGAGCACTAAAAATCCCTAAAAACATAAAAACCCTAAATTCCTTGAAAAACACCCGAAACCATAAAACCCCCTAAAATATTAAAAACCCCTAAAACCCACAAAACCCTAAAAACGACTAAAACTCTAAAAACCCATCAAACCCCTAAAAACGTTAAAAAATCTAAAAACCTTAAAAATCCCAAAAAACTAAAAAAAACCCTACAAACCCAAAAGACCTTCAAAACCCTGAAAACCCTTTAAAACCCCTAAAATCCCTCAAAACTCTAAAAAACCTAAGCAAAATTCCTAAAAATACCATAAAAATCCAAAAAAATGTAAAAAACCCCTAAAAACCGTGAAAACCCATGAATACCATAAAAATCCCTAAAAACCTAAAAACCCCTAAAACCCTGTAAAAACCACGAAAAACACTGAAAACCCTTAAAACCCATAAAAAATTAGAAACTCTAAAAAGCCATACAACCCCTTTAAAACCCAAAAAACCCTCACATACCCTAAGAACCCTGAAAAATCCTAAAACCCCTAAAGACCCCTGAAAAACCCAAAAGACCCAAAAAATCCATAAAAAACATAAAATAATAAAAATCCCTAAAAATCCCTTAAAATCCCAGAAAACTTAAAAAATCCTAAAAACCCTAAAAAACCCTGAAATCTATAAAAACTGCTAAAAATCCTAAGTACCCATAAAAACCCTAAAAACCAGAAAAAATCTAAAATCCCTTCAAACCACAAAATATGTTTAAAAAGTCTAAAAAACATTAGCAACCCTGAAAACACAAAAAAAAACCTAATAACCCAAAAGACCATAAAACCCCTCAAAATCATAAAAACCCAAACCCAAAAAAAACCTAAAAAACCTAAAAATCCCTTAAAATGTAAAAGACCCAAAAAAACCCAAAAAAACCCCTGAAAACCATAAAAACCTTACAACTGTAAAATCCCATAAAACACCTAAAAACAACTAAAAACTCTAAAACCCTTAAAATCCAAAAAAAATTAAAAAATCTAAATAACCATAAAAACCCAAAAAACTCAAAAAAACCCTAAAAATCATTAAAACCCTAAAACCTCTGAAAACCCCTCAAAAATCCCTAAAAAACCTAAAACCCCCTAAAATCCATAAAAGTCCAAAAATATCCCTAAAAATCCTTCAAAACATAAAAAACCATTAAAACCTTGAAAACCCCCTAAAAACCCAAAAGGCCCTAAAACCCTTGAAAAACCCCAAAAACCCAAAAACCCTGAAAACCCCTAACACCCCTCAAAATCCCTAAAAATCCTAAAAAACCCTAAAAACCATAGAAATCCTAAAAAATCCTAAAAACCATAAAAATCCTAAAAAAATAACTAAAAATCCATGCAAAAGAAAAAAACTCTAAAAACCGTGAAATCCCCCTAAAAACCACAAAACCCTTAAAACCCTTAAAAACCATAAAATCACATAAAACCATAAAACAACAACGAATTCTAAAAACCCTCAAAACTCATTAAAACGTTAAAAAATTCTAAAAACCTATAAAATCCTATAAGACTCAAAAAACCCCTAAAACCTAATAAGACCACAAGAAAACTCTGAAAACCCCTAAAAATCCCTAAACTCCCTAAAAATCCATAAAACCATAAAAAATATGAAAAGGCCCTAAAAATCCTTGAAAACATAAAAAACCCTAAAAACCCAAACAAAACCCTGAAAACCATAAATACCATAAAACCCCCAAAACCCATAAAATCCCTAAAAACCCACAAAAAACTCTAAAAGCCCTTAAAACCCCTAAAAACATTAAAAAACTCTAAGAAACAATAAATCCCTAAAAAACTAAAAAAAACCCTAAAACCCAAAAAAAAATCATAAAAGCCTTAAAACCCCAAAAAATCCATGAAAAACCTAAAAACCCTAGAAATCCCTAGAAACCCTAAAAACCCTAAAAAACCATAAAAATCCAAAAAATCATAAAAATCCCTGAAAATGTAAAAAATCCGAAAACCCATGAAAACCATAAATCCCATAAATACCTTCAAAAACCCAAAAACCAACAAAAACCCTAAAAAACCATAAAAACTCTAAAAACCCTCAAAACCCCTAAAAATGTTAAAAAACATTAAATAGCTTCAAAACCCTAAAGATAAAAAACCCCCAAAAACCCAAAAAAACCTTAGAAACCCTAAAAAGACCAAAAAAACATAAAAAACATAAAAAATACATATAAATACATGGAAACCAAAAAAACCTAGAAAACCTTGAAAACCCAATTAAAACCTTTAAAACCCCTAAAAATTAATAAAATCCCGAAAACCCCATAAAAACTCTTAAAACTCTTAAAACCCTTAAAACCCCCAAAAAGTTAAAAAACACTATAAAACCTTTAAAACTGTAAAAAAACTAAAAAATACCCTAAAAATCCAAAAGATCCTCAAACCCTATAAAACCCTAAAAACCTTAAAAACCAATGAAAACCATCAAAATCCCTAAAAATCCAAAAAAATCACTAAATTCCCTGAAAACATAAAAAATCATGAAAAACCCTAAAAACCATAAACACCTCTAAAAACATTAAAAATCCTAAAAACCCATAAAAACACTAAATACCCACTAAAAAAATCTAAAAACCCTCAAAATCCCTAAAAAATTAAAAACCTAAAAAGCCTAAAAAATCCCTGAAAACGTAAAAAACCCAAAAAACCATAAACCCCTAAAAACATTAAAAACCCTAAAAGCCCATAAAAACCCTAAAAGCCCATAAAAACCCTAACAACCACTAAAAACTCTAAAACTCCTTTAAACCCCCAAAAACATTAAAAAACTCTAAAAAACCTTTAAACCCCGAAAAACTCAAAAACCCCTAAAACCTAAAAAACAAAATAAAAACTCTAAAAACCAAAAAAAACCATGAAAAACCATAAAAACCCACAAAATCTCAAAAAACATTCAAGACACTAAAAAGCATAAAAATCCTTAAAAATCACTAAAAATCCATAAAAACATAAAAAATCCTAAAAACCCAAAAAACCATAGAAAACAATAAAAACCATAAAATATCATAAAAACCCAGAAAAACCTAAAAACCCAATAAAACTTTAAAAACCCTTAAAACCCCTTAAAACGTTAAAAAACTATAAAAACTTTAAAAACCTTAAAAAACTCAAAAAATAACCCTAAAATCCAAAAAGACACTAAAACCCATAAAAACCCTAAAACCCCAAAAAAATAATGAAAACCTCTAAAAACCCTAAAAATCCCTAAAACCCTAAAAACTATAAAAATCTTAAAAATCCCTAAAAACATAAAAAACCTTAAAAACCCTTAAAACCCCATGAAAAAATAAAAACCATAAAACACAATAAAACCCATAAAACTCCTAAAAAACACTAAAAACTCTACATTCCTGTAAAATCCCTAAAAAAATTAAAAACTCTAAAAAACTAATAAACCCTAAAAAAACTCAAAAAACCGTCAAAAGCCAAAAAGACCTAAAAACCCTGAAAAAAACCTAAATTCACTAAAAACCCATAAAAACCCCTCAAAATCTCTAAAAACAATAAAATCCAAAAAAACACTACAGATCCCTAAAAATGTAAAAACCCCTAAAAACCCTGAAAACCATAAAAACCCCTAAAAACATTAAAAAAATCCTAAAAACCCATAAAAACTATATTAAACCGCTAAAACCTCTAAACACCCATAAACCCCTAAAAATGTTAAAAACTATAAAAAACATTTAAAACCCTAAAAAATAAAAAATAAAACCTAAAATCCCCAAAAGATGTAAAAGCCCTGAAAATCCCTAAAACCACTAAAACACTCTGATAAACCCAAAAACACCTCAAAATCCCTAAAAACCGTAAAAAACCCTAAAACCCATAAAATTCCTAAAAGGGACAAAAAAATCATAGAAACATAAAAAATCCTAAAACCCAAAAGAATCCTGAGAACCATAAAATCCCCTAAAAACCAAAAATCCATAAAACCCCATAAAAACACTAATAACCCACTAAAACCTCTTAAAAACCTTAAAACCCCTGAAAAAGTTAAAAAAAATCTAAAACCCATAAAACCCTAAAAACTCAAAAAACCCTAAATAACACTAAAAAGCCCTAAAACCCCACAAAATCCATAAGAACCATAAAAACCCAAAAAAACCACAAAGATCCTAAAAATTCAATAAAAGTCCATAAAAATGTAAAAAATATTAAATAACCTAAAAACACCTTAAAAACATGAAAACCCCTAAAAAACATAAAAAATCCCTAAAAACCCAAAAAACCCTAAAACCAGTAAAACCTCTAAAAACCTTTTAAACCCCTAAAAATTATTTAAAAATCTAAAAGAAATTAAAAACTCAAAAAACTCAAAAAACCCAAAAAACACCCTAAATATAATGAAAACCCCTAAAACCTGAAAAACCCTAAAACCAATCCCTTAAAACCCTAAAAACAATAAAAAAACCTAAAAAATACCTAAAAAAACTTGAAAATATAAAACACCCTAAAACCCTGAAAACCCCATGAAATTAATAAAAACCCCTAAAAACCGTAAAATCCTTAGAAACCCAAAAAACGATGTAAACTATTAAAAACTTTTAAAACCCTTAAAACCACTAAAAACATTAAAAAACTCTAAAACCGTAAAAACCCCTAATAAACTAAAAAAACATAAATATCCAAAAATACCATAAAACTTCTGAAAACCCTAGAAAACTCAAAACCCCTCCTCAAAATCCCTAAACCCCCTAAAAACCATAAAAACCATAAAAATCATAAAAAAGTCCTAAAAATCCCAGAAAATGTAACATACCCTACAAACCCTGAAAAACCCTTGAAAACCATATAAACCCCAAAAAACCTTAAAAGCCCCTAGAATCCCATAAAAATCATACTAAATGACCCAAAACACTAAAAAAACCCTTTAAACCCCTAAAATTGTTAAAAAACTCAAAAAACAATTTACAACCCAAAAAAATCAAAAAAAACCATAAAAACCCCAAAAGACCCTAAAAATCTTAAAAACCCTGAAAATCCTAAAAACCCCACAAAATACCAAAAAACCCTAAACACCATAAAAATCCTAAAAAAGCCCTAAAAATCCCTAAAACTCTAAAAAACCCAAAGAACTGTGAAAAAACCCTGAAAACCATTAAAATCCCTAAAAACATTGAAAACCCAAAAAAACCCATGAAAACCATACATACAATATAAAATTATAAAAACCCTTGATACCCCTCAAAATATTAAAAAACTCTAAAAATGATTCAAAACCCTAAAAATACAAAAAACAACCCTAACAACCCCAAAAGACCCTAAAGCCCTAAAAACCCTAAGAACCCTTAAAACCACTAAAAACACTCAAAATCCCTAAAACCATAAAAACACCTAACAACAAAAAAAAATCTTAAAAAATCCCTAAAACTCCGTAAAAACGTAAAAACCCCTAAAAACCCTGAAGACCCCTAAAACACCTAAAAACCCCTAAGAACCATAAAGTGATATAAAAAACTTTAAACCAAAAAAAACTCTCAAAAACCGAAAAACCCAAAAGTCCCTAAAAACCGTGAAAGCCCCTAAAACCCTAAAACACTCAAAATCCCCCAAACCTCTAAAAACCCTGACCATATAAAAATTTTAAAAAATGCCTGAAAATGTAAAAAAACCCTAAAACGCCTGAAAAATATAAATACCCCCTAAAAACCTTAAAAACCCTAAAACCCATAAAAACACTCAAAACCACTAAAAACTCTAAAAACCCTTAAAACATCTAAAAATGTTTTGAAAACTCTAAAAAACCTTAACAACCATGAAAAGCCAAAATAAAGATACGAAAAACCCAAAAAGACCCTAAAAACCCTGAAAACCCCTAAAAACCCTAAAATACCCTAAAAACCCCTAAAACCTCTCAAAAACATAAAAACCCTAAAAACATAAAAATAATAAATACCCCGAAAAATCAAGGAAAATGTAAAAACACTAAAAACCCTGAAAAATCCTTGAAAACTATAAAAACACCTAAAGACCATAAAAATATTAAAAACCCATAAAAACATAAAAATGCACTAAAAACTCTAAAAACCCTTAAAACCCCTAAAAACGTTAAAAAACTCTAAAACCCCTTAAAACCCCAAAAAACTTAAAATAACCCTAAAACTCCAAAACTATTGTAAAACCCAAAAATAACCCTAAAAACACTAAAAAACATGAAAACCCATAAAAATCCTAAAAATCTCTAAAACCCTAAAAAATAGTAAAAATCTTAAAAATCCAAAAAAAACACTAAAAACCCTAAAAATGTAAAAAACCCTAGAACCCTAAAAACCCTGAAAAATATAAACCCCTAAAAACCTTAAAAACCCTAAAAACCCATAAAAACCCTAAAACCCACTAAAACCTCAGAATACAATTAAAACCCCAACAACTTTAAAAAATTCAAAAAAACTTTAAAACACTAAAAACCTAAAACAACCTAAAGCCCTAAAAAACCCTAAAACCCTAAAAACCTATAAAACCCTAAAAAACCCTTAAACCCTAAAAAACCCTAAAAACACTAAAAAACCCCTAAAAACCATAAAATTCCTAAAAAATCCCTAAAAAACCCATAAAATATAAAAAACCCTAAAAACCCCCCAAAATCATTAAATACCCTAAAATCGGTAAACCCCCCTAAAACCCAATAAAAACTCTAAAAAACCCTTTAAACCCCTTAAAAAATTAAAACTCTAAAATAAATAAAACACCAAAAAAACTCAAAAAAAACCCTTAAAACCCAAAAAGGCACTAAAAACCCTGGAAAAACCAAAAAACCCAAAAAACCCCTAAAAACACTAAAACCCCTTAAAATCCCTAAACACCCTAAACACCATAAAAATTCTGAAAATCACTAAAAATCCCAGCCAATGTAAAAAACCCTAAAACCCCATTAAAACTATAAAAACACCTAAAAACCTTAAAAACCCCATAAAACCCTCAAAACCATGAAAATGTTAAAAAACTATAAAAAAACTTTAAAACCCTAAAAAAATTTAAAAAACCAAAAACAAAAAAGACTTTAAAACCCTGAAATACCCTAAACCACAGAAAAAACCTAAAAAACCCTAAAACTCGCCAAAATCCCTAAAAGGCATAAAAATCATAAAAAACGTAAAAACCCGTAAAAATCCATCAACACATAAAACCCTGAAAAACCATAAAATCATTAAAAACCATAAAACCCTTAAAATTGATAAAAACCCTAAAATCACTAAAAACTCTAAAAACACTCCAACCCCTAAAAATGTTAAAAAACTCTAAAAAACTTTAAAACCCTAAAAAAATTCAAAAATCACTATAAACCCAAAACGATCCTAAAACCCCTAAAAACCATAAAATACCACTGAAAACCCCAAAACCCCTCAAAATCCCAAAAAACCCGAAAACCCCAAAAACCCATAAAAATCCTAAAAAATCCATAAAAATCTCTAAAAACATGAAATACCCTAAAAAACCAAAAAATCCCAGAAAACCATAAAACCGAGTAAAAACCTTAAAAAACACTAAAAACCCATAAAAAACCTAAAACAACTGAAAACCACTAAAAAATAAAAACCCCTCTAAAATCCTAAATACATTAAAAAACATTAAATCTCTAAAAAACACAAAAAAACCCTAAGAAACCTTTAAAAACCCTCAAACTCCCAAAAACCCCTAAAATATCCTAAAAACCAAAAGAATCCCTAAAATCCTAGAAAACTTAAAAAACCCTAAAACCTAGAAAAACCCATCAAAACCAGAAAACCTCTAAAAACTTTAAAATCCAAATAGAATCCCTAAAAACCACTAAAAAGTGTAAAAACACTAAACCCCTAAAAAACATTAAAAAATTCAAAAAATCCTTAAAAACTCTAAAAAACTCAAAAAAAATCATAAAACCCAAAAGACCCAAAATACCATGAAAAACCCTTAAAACCCTAAAAAACCCCTAAAAACCCCCTAAACCCCCTCAAAATCCATAAAAACACTAAAAACCCCTAAAAACCATAGAAATCCTAAAAAAGTCCTAAAAATCCATGAAAATGTAAAAAACCCTAAAAACCCAGAAAAATCCTAAAAACCAATTAAAACTCTAAAACCCCTTAAAACCCCTAAAAATGTTAAAAAAAATTAAAAAACCTTAAAATCCCTAAAAAAATCAAAAAACCCTGAAAACCCTAAAAACTATAAAAACCCTGAAACCATTAAAAACCCTCAAAATCCCTAAAAACCCTCTAAAACACTATAACCCTTAAAAATCTTTAAAAAGCCCAAAAAATCCCTAGAAACATAAAAATCCCTAAAAACACAGAAAACCCTCTGAAAACCACAAAACCCCTAAAAATCTTTAAAAACCATAAAAACCATAAAACCCTAAAAACCACAAATAACTCTAAATACCCTTAAAACCAATAAAAACATTAAAAAACTATAAGAAACTTTAAAATCCCTAAAAAACTCGAAAAAACCATAAAACCACAAAAAAACCACAAAACCCCTAAAAACCACAAAACCCCTAAAAATCCATAAAAATCCCTGAAAACACAAAAAACCCCTAAAACCACTAAAACTCCCTCCAAACCTTAAAAACCCGTCAAAACATTATACCTTAAAAACCCCAAAAAAACCCTAAAAACCCACAAAAAACTCTAAAAACCCTTAAAACCCCTATAAATGTTCAAATACCCTAAAAACCTAAAAACCCTAAAAAACAAAAAAAAAACCACTAAAACCCAAAAAGACCCTAAAAACCATGAAAAAACCTAAACACACTGAAAACCCCTAAAATCTCTCAAAATCCCAAAAAAACAAAAAACCCCTAAAATAATAAAAACCCAAAAAAAATCCCTAAAAATCCCTTAAAACGCAAAAGACCCTAAAAACACAGAAAAACACCTGAAACCCTGAAAACCTAAAAAATCAAAAAAACCCTAAAACCAACTAAAAACTCTAAAAACCATTTAAACCCCTAAAAACGTTTAAAAAATATAAAAAACCATAAAACCGCTAAAAACTCATAAAAAACCCTAAAAACCAAAAAAGACTGTAAAACCGTGAAAAAACCTAAAAAACCTATATTACCCCTAAAACTCTAAAAATCCCTAAAAACCCTTAAAAACCTAAAAACCATAAAAACCCTAAAAAACCTAAATATCCCTGAAAACATAAAAAAACCAAAAAAACCTTGAAAACCCCTGTTAATCATAAAAATCCCTAAAAACACATGAAAACTATTAAAACCCACTAAAGGTTGATCACTCCTTTAATAAGCCTTACTTGAATTCACCTGACAACACAAGAAACACAAGCATAATAATGCTTGAAAACACTTAAATTCGGAAATTAACCTTCAAAGGGTAGAAGAGGTGGCTATTTATAGCCAAATGAGAGGAATACAAGTCAAACTACCTATCCCACAAAAGTCTAAAGCCTATCCCACGAATTTGAATTTGTTTACACATGTCCATGGCTTTAGGGGACAAGATATCTCCAAATAAGACTTTTTGGAGCCACCCCAAAGACTTTGAAGATTCCCACCATGACTTTGGAGACAAGGGGCCCACCACTTTTGACTTTGGATATTTTCTTCATGCAAGTGGATTAAATTTCGTGGAAGCATTTGGGTGGGCCTTTTAGGTCCACTTTTGGGCTTAAATAAGTATGATTAAAGGCCCATTTGATCCTCCCATGCATGCATGTTCGGCCTCCTCTTGTAATTTCAAAATGAGGCCTTGTAAAGCCTCTTTCATCCTCCTCATTCTTCCTTTTGTCATTGGGCCACCAATCCCATCCAATGGGTCTTGTCCATTAATGCTCCTTCCACCATCAATGTCAGGATCACCATCAACTCATCGTTGCATGTGTGCACCATGATTCGCATCAAGATCTCTAAAAAAACTTTAAACCCCTAAAAATATTAGAAACCTCTAACAACCTTAAAACCCCGAAAAAACTCAAAAAGCCCTAAAACCCAAAAAAAGAACCTAAAAACTCCTAAAACCCGTAAAAAACATAAAAACCCTAAAAACATCAAAAAAATCATGAAAATATAACAAACCCTGAAAACCCCTTGAAAACCATAAAAACCTCTAAAAACCACTAAAAACCTTAAAAACCCTAAAAACACATAAAACCCCTAAAAACATCCCAAAAATCTAAAACCCTTAAAACCCATAAAAATGTAAAAAAAAACTCTAAAAACCTTTAAAACCCTAAAAATTAAAAAAAAAGACCATAGGAACACAAAATGGCCCAAACCCCCTAAAAACCCTAAAAAACCCGGAAAACCATTAAACCCCTCAAATTCCATAAAAACCCAAAAAACACAAAAAACCATTAAAATCCTTAAAGAGCACTAAAAATCCCTAAAAACATAAAAACCCTAAATTCCTTGAAAAACACCCGAAAACCATAAAACCCCCTAAAATATTAAAAACCCCTAAAACCCACAAAACCCTAAAAACGACTAAAACTCTAAAAACCCATCAAACCCCTAAAAACGTTAAAAAATCTAAAAACCTTAAAAATCCCAAAAAACTAAAAAAAACCCTACAAACCCAAAAGACCTTAAAAACCCTGAAAACCCTTTAAAACCCCTAAAATCCCTCAAAACTCTAAAAAACCTAAGCAAAATTCCTAAAAATACCATAAAAATCCAAAAAAATGTAAAAAACCCCTAAAAACCGTGAAAACCCATGAATACCATAAAAATCCCTAAAAACCTTAAAACCCCTAAAACCCTGTAAAAACCATGAAAAACACTGAAAACCCTTAAAACCCATAAAAAATTAGAAACTCTAAAAAGCCATACAACCCCTTTAAAACCCAAAAAACCCTCACATACCCTAAGAACCCTGAAAAATCCTAAAACCCCTAAAGACCCCTGAAAAACCCAAAAGACCCAAAAAATCCATAAAAAACATAAAATAATAAAAATCCCTAAAAATCCCTTAAAATCCCAGAAAACTTAAAAAATCCTAAAAACCCTAAAAAACCCTGAAATCTATAAAAACTGCTAAAAATCCTAAGTACCCATAAAAACCCTAAAAACCAGAAAAAATCTAAAATCCCTTCAAACCACAAAATATGTTTAAAAAGTCTAAAAAACATTAGCAACCCTGAAAACACAAAAAAAAACTTAATAACCCAAAAGACCATAAAACCCCCCAAAATCATAAAAACCCAAACCCAAAAAAAACCTAAAAAACCTAAAAATCCCTTAAAATGTAAAAGACCCAAAAAAACCCAAAAAAACCCCTGAAAACCATAAAAACCTTACAACTGTAAAATCCCATAAAACACCTAAAAACAACTAAAAACTTTAAAACCCTTAAAATCCAAAAAAAAATTAAAAAATCTAAATAACCATAAAAACCCAAAAAACTCAAAAAAAACCCTAAAAATCATTAAAACCCTAAAACCTCTGAAAACCCCTCAAAAATCCCTAAAAAACCTAAAACCCCCTAAAAACCATAAAAGTCCAAAAATATCCCTAAAAATCCTTCAAAACATAAAAAACCATTAAAACCTTGAAAACCCCCTAAAAACCCAAAAGGCCCTAAAACCCTTGAAAAACCCCAAAAACCCAAAAACCCCTAACACCCCTCAAAATCCCTAAAAATCCTAAAAAACCCTAAAAACCATAGAAATCCTAAAACATCCTAAAAACCATAAAAATCCTAAAAAATAACTAAAAATCCATGCAAAAGAAAAAAACTCTAAAATCCGTGAAATCCCCCTAAAAACCACAAAACCCTTAAAACCCTTAAAAACCATAAAATCACATAAAACTCTAAAACAACAACGAATTCTAAAAACCCTCAAAACTCATTAAAACGTTAAAAAATTCTAAAAACCTATAAAATCCTATAAGACTCAAAAAACCCCTAAAACCTAATAAGACCACAAGAAAACTCTGAAAACCCCTAAAAATCCCTAAACTCCCTAAAAATCCATAAAACCATAAAAAATATGAAAAGGCCCTAAAAATCCTTGAAAACATAAAAAACCCTAAAAACCCTAACAAAACCCTGAAAACCATAAATACCATAAAACCCCCAAAACCCATAAAATCCCTAAAAACCAACAAAAAACTCTAAAAGCCCTTAAAACCCCTAAAAACATTAAAAAACTCTAAGAAACAATAAATCCCTAAAAAACTAAAAAAAACCCTAAAACCCAAAAAAAAATCATAAAAGCCTTAAAACCCCAAAAAATCCATGAAAAACCTAAAAACCCTAGAAATCCCTAGAAACCCTAAAAACCCTAAAAAACCATAAAAATCCAAAAAATCATAAAAATCCATGAAAATGTAAAAAATCTGAAAACCCATGAAAACCATAAATCCCATAAATACCTTCAAAAACCCAAAAACCAACAAAAACCCTAAAAAACCATAAAAACTCTAAAAACCCTCAAAACCCCTACAAATGTTAAAAAACATTAAATAGCTTCAAAACCCTAAAGATAAAAAACCCCCAAAAACCCAAAAAAAACCCTAGAAACCTTAAAAAGACCAAAAAAACATAAAAATCATAAAAAATACATATAAATACATGGAAACCAAAAAAACCTAGAAAACCTTGAAAACCCAATTAAAACCTTTAAAACCCCCAAAACTCAATAAAATCCCTAAAACCCCATAAAAACTCTTAAAACTCTTAAAACCCTTAAAACCCCCAAAAAGTTAAAAAACACTATAAAACCTTTAAAACTGTAAAAAAACTAAAAAATACCCTAAAAATCCAAAAGAACCTCAAACCCTATAAAACCCTAAAAACCTTAAAAACCAATGAAAACCATCAAAATCCCTAAAAATCCAAAAAAACACTAAATTCCCTGAAAACATAAAAAATCATGAAAAACCCTAAAAACCATAAAAACCGCTAAAAACCTTAAAAATCCTAAAACCCCATAAAAACACTAAATACCCACTAAAAAAATCTAAAAACCCTTAAAACCCCTAAAAATGTTAAAAAATCTACAAAACATTAAAAACCCTAAAAAACATAAAAACCCTTAAAAACATAAAAAGACCATAAAAACCCTAAAAACCCCTAGAAACCCTAAAACACTTTAAAACCCTCAAAATCCCTAAAATCCCTAAAAAATTAAAAACCTAAAAAGCCTAAAAAATCCCTGAAAACGTAAAAAACCCAAAAAACCATAAACCCCTAAAAACATTAAAAACCCTAAAAGCCCATAAAAACCCTAAAAGCCCATAAAAACCCTAAAAGCCCATAAAAACCCTAACAACCACTAAAAACTCTAAAACTCCTTTAAACCCCCAAAAACGTTAAAAAACTCTAAAAAACCTTTAAACCCCGAAAAACTCAAAAACCCCTAAAACCTAAAAAACAAAATAAAAACTCTAAAAACCAAAAAAAACCATGAAAAACCATAAAAACCCACAAAATCCCAGAAAACATTCAAGACACTAAAAAGCATAAAAATCCTTAAAAATCACTAAAAATCCCTAAAAACATAAAAAACCCTAAAAACCCAAAAAACCATAGAAAACAATAAAAACCATAAAATATCATAAAAACCCAGAAAAACCTAAAAACCCAATAAAACTTTAAAAACCCTTAAAACCCCTTAAAACGTTAAAAAACTATAAAAACTTTAAAAACCTTAAAAAACTCAAAAAATAACCCTAAAATCCAAAAAGACACTAAAACCCATAAAAACCCTAAAACCCCAAAAAAATAATGAAAACCTCTAAAAACCCTAAAAATCCCTAAAACCCTAAAAACTATAAAAATCTTAAAAATCCCTAAAAACATAAAAAACCTTAAAAACCCTTAAAACCCCATGAAAAAATAAAAACCATAAAACACAATAAAACCCATAAAACTCCTAAAAAACACTAAAAACTCTACATTCCTGTAAAATCCCTAAAAAAATTAAAAACTCTAAAAAACTAATAAACCCTAAAAAAACTCAAAAAACCGTCAAAAGCCAAAAAGACCTAAAAACCCTGAAAAAAACCTAAATTCACTAAAAACCCATAAAAACCCCTCAAAATCTCTAAAAACAATAAAATCCAAAAAAACACTACAGATCCCTAAAAATGTAAAAACCCCTAAAAACCCTGAAAACCATAAAAACCCCTAAAAACATTAAAAAAATCCTAAAAACCCATAAAAACTATATTAAACCGCTAAAACCTCTAAACACCCATAAACCCCTAAAAATGTTAAAAACTATAAAAAACATTTAAAACCCTAAAAAATAAAAAATAAAACCTAAAATCCCCAAAAGATGTAAAAGCCCTGAAAATCCCTAAAACCACTAAAACACTCTGATAAACCCAAAAACACCTCAAAATCCCTAAAAACCGTAAAAAACCCTAAAACCCATAAAATTCCTAAAAGGGACAAAAAAATCATAGAAACATAAAAAATCCTAAAACCCAAAAGAATCCTGAGAACCATAAAATCCCCTAAAAACCAAAAATCCATAAAACCCCATAAAAACACTAATAACCCACTAAAACCTCTTAAAAACCTTAAAACCCCTGAAAAAGTTAAAAAAAATCTAAAACCCATAAAACCCTAAAAACTCAAAAAACCCTAAATAACACTAAAAAGCCCTAAAACCCCACAAAATCCATAAGAACCATAAAAACCCAAAAAAACCACAAAGATCCTAAAAATTCAATAAAAGTCCATAAAAATGTAAAAAATATTAAATAACCTAAAAACACCTTAAAAACATGAAAACCCCTAAAAAACATAAAAAATCCCTAAAAACCCAAAAAACCCTAAAACCAGTAAAACCTCTAAAAACCTTTTAAACCCCTAAAAATTATTTAAAAATCTAAAAGAAATTAAAAACTCAAAAAACTCAAAAAACCCAAAAAACACCCTAAATATAATGAAAACCCCTAAAACCTGAAAAACCCTAAAACCAATCCCTTAAAACCCTAAAAACAATAAAAAAACCTAAAAAATACCTAAAAAAACTTGAAAATATAAAACACCCTAAAACCCTGAAAACCCCATGAAATTAATAAAAACCCCTAAAAACCGTAAAATCCTTAGAAACCCAAAAAACGATGTAAACTATTAAAAACTTTTAAAACCCTTAAAACCACTAAAAACATTAAAAAACTCTAAAACCGTAAAAACCCCTAATAAACTAAAAAAACATAAATATCCAAAAATACCATAAAACTTCTGAAAACCCTAGAAAACTCAAAACCCCTCCTCAAAATCCCTAAACCCCCTAAAAACCATAAAAACCATAAAAATCATAAAAAAGTCCTAAAAATCCCAGAAAATGTAACATACCCTACAAACCCTGAAAAACCCTTGAAAACCATATAAACCCCAAAAAACCTTAAAAGCCCCTAGAATCCCATAAAAATCATACTAAATGACCCAAAACACTAAAAAAACCCTTTAAACCCCTAAAATTGTTAAAAAACTCAAAAAACAATTTACAACCCAAAAAAATCAAAAAAAACCATAAAAACCCCAAAAGACCCTAAAAATCTTAAAAACCCTGAAAATCCTAAAAACCCCACAAAATACCAAAAAACCCTAAACACCATAAAAATCCTAAAAAAGCCCTAAAAATCCCTAAAACTCTAAAAAACCCAAAGAACTGTGAAAAAACCCTGAAAACCATTAAAATCCCTAAAAACATTGAAAACCCAAAAAAACCCATGAAAACCATACATACAATATAAAATTATAAAAACCCTTGATACCCCTCAAAATATTAAAAAACTCTAAAAATGATTCAAAACCCTAAAAATACAAAAAACAACCCTAACAACCCCAAAAGACCCTAAAGCCCTAAAAACCCTAAGAACCCTTAAAACCACTAAAAACACTCAAAATCCCTAAAACCATAAAAACACCTAACAACAAAAAAAAATCTTAAAAAATCCCTAAAACTCCGTAAAAACGTAAAAACCCCTAAAAACCCTGAAGACCCCTAAAACACCTAAAAACCCCTAAGAACCATAAAGTGATATAAAAAACTTTAAACCAAAAAAAACTCTCAAAAACCGAAAAACCCAAAAGTCCCTAAAAACCGTGAAAGCCCCTAAAACCCTAAAACACTCAAAATCCCCCAAACCTCTAAAAACCCTGACCATATAAAAATTTTAAAAAATGCCTGAAAATGTAAAAAAACCCTAAAACGCCTGAAAAATATAAATACCCCCTAAAAACCTTAAAAACCCTAAAACCCATAAAAACACTCAAAACCACTAAAAACTCTAAAAACCCTTAAAACATCTAAAAATGTTTTGAAAACTCTAAAAAACCTTAACAACCATGAAAAGCCAAAATAAAGATACGAAAAACCCAAAAAGACCCTAAAAACCCTGAAAACCCCTAAAAACCCTAAAATACCCTAAAAACCCCTAAAACCTCTCAAAAACATAAAAACCCTAAAAACATAAAAATAATAAATACCCCGAAAAATCAAGGAAAATGTAAAAACACTAAAAACCCTGAAAAATCCTTGAAAACTATAAAAACACCTAAAGACCATAAAAATATTAAAAACCCATAAAAACATAAAAATGCACTAAAAACTCTAAAAACCCTTAAAACCCCTAAAAACGTTAAAAAACTCTAAAACCCCTTAAAACCCCAAAAAACTTAAAATAACCCTAAAACTCCAAAACTATTGTAAAACCCAAAAATAACCCTAAAAACACTAAAAAACATGAAAACCCATAAAAATCCTAAAAATCTCTAAAACCCTAAAAAATAGTAAAAATCTTAAAAATCCAAAAAAAACACTAAAAACCCTAAAAATGTAAAAAACCCTAGAACCCTAAAAACCCTGAAAAATATAAACCCCTAAAAACCTTAAAAACCCTAAAAACCCATAAAAACCCTAAAACCCACTAAAACCTCAGAATACAATTAAAACCCCAACAACTTTAAAAAATTCAAAAAAACTTTAAAACACTAAAAACCTAAAACAACCTAAAGCCCTAAAAAACCCTAAAACCCTAAAAACCTATAAAACCCTAAAAAACCCTTAAACCCTAAAAAACCCTAAAAACACTAAAAAACCCCTAAAAACCATAAAATTCCTAAAAAATCCCTAAAAAACCCATAAAATATAAAAAACCCTAAAAACCCCCCAAAATCATTAAATACCCTAAAATCGGTAAACCCCCCTAAAACCCAATAAAAACTCTAAAAAACCCTTTAAACCCCTTAAAAAATTAAAACTCTAAAATAAATAAAACACCAAAAAAACTCAAAAAAAACCCTTAAAACCCAAAAAGGCACTAAAAACCCTGGAAAAACCAAAAAACCCAAAAAACCCCTAAAAACACTAAAACCCCTTAAAATCCCTAAACACCCTAAACACCATAAAAATTCTGAAAATCACTAAAAATCCCAGCCAATGTAAAAAACCCTAAAACCCCATTAAAACTATAAAAACACCTAAAAACCTTAAAAACCCCATAAAACCCTCAAAACCATGAAAATGTTAAAAAACTATAAAAAAACTTTAAAACCCTAAAAAAATTTAAAAAACCAAAAACAAAAAAGACTTTAAAACCCTGAAATACCCTAAACCACAGAAAAAACCTAAAAAACCCTAAAACTCGCCAAAATCCCTAAAAGGCATAAAAATCATAAAAAACGTAAAAACCCGTAAAAATCCATCAACACATAAAACCCTGAAAAACCATAAAATCATTAAAAACCATAAAACCCTTAAAATTGATAAAAACCCTAAAATCACTAAAAACTCTAAAAACACTCCAACCCCTAAAAATGTTAAAAAACTCTAAAAAACTTTAAAACCCTAAAAAAATTCAAAAATCACTATAAACCCAAAACGATCCTAAAACCCCTAAAAACCATAAAATACCACTGAAAACCCCAAAACCCCTCAAAATCCCAAAAAACCCGAAAACCCCAAAAACCCATAAAAATCCTAAAAAATCCATAAAAATCTCTAAAAACATGAAATACCCTAAAAAACCAAAAAATCCCAGAAAACCATAAAACCGAGTAAAAACCTTAAAAAACACTAAAAACCCATAAAAAACCTAAAACAACTGAAAACCACTAAAAAATAAAAACCCCTCTAAAATCCTAAATACATTAAAAAACATTAAATCTCTAAAAAACACAAAAAAACCCTAAGAAACCTTTAAAAACCCTCAAACTCCCAAAAACCCCTAAAATATCCTAAAAACCAAAAGAATCCCTAAAATCCTAGAAAACTTAAAAAACCCTAAAACCTAGAAAAACCCATCAAAACCAGAAAACCTCTAAAAACTTTAAAATCCAAATAGAATCCCTAAAAACCACTAAAAAGTGTAAAAACACTAAACCCCTAAAAAACATTAAAAAATTCAAAAAATCCTTAAAAACTCTAAAAAACTCAAAAAAAATCATAAAACCCAAAAGACCCAAAATACCATGAAAAACCCTTAAAACCCTAAAAAACCCCTAAAAACCCCCTAAACCCCCTCAAAATCCATAAAAACACTAAAAACCCCTAAAAACCATAGAAATCCTAAAAAAGTCCTAAAAATCCATGAAAATGTAAAAAACCCTAAAAACCCAGAAAAATCCTAAAAACCAATTAAAACTCTAAAACCCCTTAAAACCCCTAAAAATGTTAAAAAAAATTAAAAAACCTTAAAATCCCTAAAAAAATCAAAAAACCCTGAAAACCCTAAAAACTATAAAAACCCTGAAACCATTAAAAACCCTCAAAATCCCTAAAAACCCTCTAAAACACTATAACCCTTAAAAATCTTTAAAAAGCCCAAAAAATCCCTAGAAACATAAAAATCCCTAAAAACACAGAAAACCCTCTGAAAACCACAAAACCCCTAAAAATCTTTAAAAACCATAAAAACCATAAAACCCTAAAAACCACAAATAACTCTAAATACCCTTAAAACCAATAAAAACATTAAAAAACTATAAGAAACTTTAAAATCCCTAAAAAACTCGAAAAAACCATAAAACCACAAAAAAACCACAAAACCCCTAAAAACCACAAAACCCCTAAAAATCCATAAAAATCCCTGAAAACACAAAAAACCCCTAAAACCACTAAAACTCCCTCCAAACCTTAAAAACCCGTCAAAACATTATACCTTAAAAACCCCAAAAAAACCCTAAAAACCCACAAAAAACTCTAAAAACCCTTAAAACCCCTATAAATGTTCAAATACCCTAAAAACCTAAAAACCCTAAAAAACAAAAAAAAAACCACTAAAACCCAAAAAGACCCTAAAAACCATGAAAAAACCTAAACACACTGAAAACCCCTAAAATCTCTCAAAATCCCAAAAAAACAAAAAACCCCTAAAATAATAAAAACCCAAAAAAAATCCCTAAAAATCCCTTAAAACGCAAAAGACCCTAAAAACACAGAAAAACACCTGAAACCCTGAAAACCTAAAAAATCAAAAAAACCCTAAAACCAACTAAAAACTCTAAAAACCATTTAAACCCCTAAAAACGTTTAAAAAATATAAAAAACCATAAAACCGCTAAAAACTCATAAAAAACCCTAAAAACCAAAAAAGACTGTAAAACCGTGAAAAAACCTAAAAAACCTATATTACCCCTAAAACTCTAAAAATCCCTAAAAACCCTTAAAAACCTAAAAACCATAAAAACCCTAAAAAACCTAAATATCCCTGAAAACATAAAAAAACCAAAAAAACCTTGAAAACCCCTGTTAATCATAAAAATCCCTAAAAACACATGAAAACTATTAAAACCCACTAAAGGTTGATCACTCCTTTAATAAGCCTTACTTGAATTCACCTGACAACACAAGAAACACAAGCATAATAATGCTTGAAAACACTTAAATTCGGAAATTAACCTTCAAAGGGTAGAAGAGGTGGCTATTTATAGCCAAATGAGAGGAATACAAGTCAAACTACCTATCCCACAAAAGTCTAAAGCCTATCCCACGAATTTGAATTTGTTTACACATGTCCATGGCTTTAGGGGACAAGATATCTCCAAATAAGACTTTTTGGAGCCACCCCAAAGACTTTGAAGATTCCCACCATGACTTTGGAGACAAGGGGCCCACCACTTTTGACTTTGGATATTTTCTTCATGCAAGTGGATTAAATTTCGTGGAAGCATTTGGGTGGGCCTTTTAGGTCCACTTTTGGGCTTAAATAAGTATGATTAAAGGCCCATTTGATCCTCCCATGCATGCATGTTCGGCCTCCTCTTGTAATTTCAAAATGAGGCCTTGTAAAGCCTCTTTCATCCTCCTCATTCTTCCTTTTGTCATTGGGCCACCAATCCCATCCAATGGGTCTTGTCCATTAATGCTCCTTCCACCATCAATGTCAGGATCACCATCAACTCATCGTTGCATGTGTGCACCATGATTCGCATCAAGATCTCTAAAAAAACTTTAAACCCCTAAAAATATTAGAAACCTCTAACAACCTTAAAACCCCGAAAAAACTCAAAAAGCCCTAAAACCCAAAAAAAGAACCTAAAAACTCCTAAAACCCGTAAAAAACATAAAAACCCTAAAAACATCAAAAAAATCATGAAAATATAACAAACCCTGAAAACCCCTTGAAAACCATAAAAACCTCTAAAAACCACTAAAAACCTTAAAAACCCTAAAAACACATAAAACCCCTAAAAACATCCCAAAAATCTAAAACCCTTAAAACCCATAAAAATGTAAAAAAAAACTCTAAAAACCTTTAAAACCCTAAAAATTAAAAAAAAAGACCATAGGAACACAAAATGGCCCAAACCCCCTAAAAACCCTAAAAAACCCGGAAAACCATTAAACCCCTCAAATTCCATAAAAACCCAAAAAACACAAAAAACCATTAAAATCCTTAAAGAGCACTAAAAATCCCTAAAAACATAAAAACCCTAAATTCCTTGAAAAACACCCGAAAACCATAAAACCCCCTAAAATATTAAAAACCCCTAAAACCCACAAAACCCTAAAAACGACTAAAACTCTAAAAACCCATCAAACCCCTAAAAACGTTAAAAAATCTAAAAACCTTAAAAATCCCAAAAAACTAAAAAAAACCCTACAAACCCAAAAGACCTTAAAAACCCTGAAAACCCTTTAAAACCCCTAAAATCCCTCAAAACTCTAAAAAACCTAAGCAAAATTCCTAAAAATACCATAAAAATCCAAAAAAATGTAAAAAACCCCTAAAAACCGTGAAAACCCATGAATACCATAAAAATCCCTAAAAACCTTAAAACCCCTAAAACCCTGTAAAAACCATGAAAAACACTGAAAACCCTTAAAACCCATAAAAAATTAGAAACTCTAAAAAGCCATACAACCCCTTTAAAACCCAAAAAACCCTCACATACCCTAAGAACCCTGAAAAATCCTAAAACCCCTAAAGACCCCTGAAAAACCCAAAAGACCCAAAAAATCCATAAAAAACATAAAATAATAAAAATCCCTAAAAATCCCTTAAAATCCCAGAAAACTTAAAAAATCCTAAAAACCCTAAAAAACCCTGAAATCTATAAAAACTGCTAAAAATCCTAAGTACCCATAAAAACCCTAAAAACCAGAAAAAATCTAAAATCCCTTCAAACCACAAAATATGTTTAAAAAGTCTAAAAAACATTAGCAACCCTGAAAACACAAAAAAAAACTTAATAACCCAAAAGACCATAAAACCCCCCAAAATCATAAAAACCCAAACCCAAAAAAAACCTAAAAAACCTAAAAATCCCTTAAAATGTAAAAGACCCAAAAAAACCCAAAAAAACCCCTGAAAACCATAAAAACCTTACAACTGTAAAATCCCATAAAACACCTAAAAACAACTAAAAACTTTAAAACCCTTAAAATCCAAAAAAAAATTAAAAAATCTAAATAACCATAAAAACCCAAAAAACTCAAAAAAAACCCTAAAAATCATTAAAACCCTAAAACCTCTGAAAACCCCTCAAAAATCCCTAAAAAACCTAAAACCCCCTAAAAACCATAAAAGTCCAAAAATATCCCTAAAAATCCTTCAAAACATAAAAAACCATTAAAACCTTGAAAACCCCCTAAAAACCCAAAAGGCCCTAAAACCCTTGAAAAACCCCAAAAACCCAAAAACCCCTAACACCCCTCAAAATCCCTAAAAATCCTAAAAAACCCTAAAAACCATAGAAATCCTAAAACATCCTAAAAACCATAAAAATCCTAAAAAATAACTAAAAATCCATGCAAAAGAAAAAAACTCTAAAATCCGTGAAATCCCCCTAAAAACCACAAAACCCTTAAAACCCTTAAAAACCATAAAATCACATAAAACTCTAAAACAACAACGAATTCTAAAAACCCTCAAAACTCATTAAAACGTTAAAAAATTCTAAAAACCTATAAAATCCTATAAGACTCAAAAAACCCCTAAAACCTAATAAGACCACAAGAAAACTCTGAAAACCCCTAAAAATCCCTAAACTCCCTAAAAATCCATAAAACCATAAAAAATATGAAAAGGCCCTAAAAATCCTTGAAAACATAAAAAACCCTAAAAACCCTAACAAAACCCTGAAAACCATAAATACCATAAAACCCCCAAAACCCATAAAATCCCTAAAAACCAACAAAAAACTCTAAAAGCCCTTAAAACCCCTAAAAACATTAAAAAACTCTAAGAAACAATAAATCCCTAAAAAACTAAAAAAAACCCTAAAACCCAAAAAAAAATCATAAAAGCCTTAAAACCCCAAAAAATCCATGAAAAACCTAAAAACCCTAGAAATCCCTAGAAACCCTAAAAACCCTAAAAAACCATAAAAATCCAAAAAATCATAAAAATCCATGAAAATGTAAAAAATCTGAAAACCCATGAAAACCATAAATCCCATAAATACCTTCAAAAACCCAAAAACCAACAAAAACCCTAAAAAACCATAAAAACTCTAAAAACCCTCAAAACCCCTACAAATGTTAAAAAACATTAAATAGCTTCAAAACCCTAAAGATAAAAAACCCCCAAAAACCCAAAAAAAACCCTAGAAACCTTAAAAAGACCAAAAAAACATAAAAATCATAAAAAATACATATAAATACATGGAAACCAAAAAAACCTAGAAAACCTTGAAAACCCAATTAAAACCTTTAAAACCCCCAAAACTCAATAAAATCCCTAAAACCCCATAAAAACTCTTAAAACTCTTAAAACCCTTAAAACCCCCAAAAAGTTAAAAAACACTATAAAACCTTTAAAACTGTAAAAAAACTAAAAAATACCCTAAAAATCCAAAAGAACCTCAAACCCTATAAAACCCTAAAAACCTTAAAAACCAATGAAAACCATCAAAATCCCTAAAAATCCAAAAAAACACTAAATTCCCTGAAAACATAAAAAATCATGAAAAACCCTAAAAACCATAAAAACCGCTAAAAACCTTAAAAATCCTAAAACCCCATAAAAACACTAAATACCCACTAAAAAAATCTAAAAACCCTTAAAACCCCTAAAAATGTTAAAAAATCTACAAAACATTAAAAACCCTAAAAAACATAAAAACCCTTAAAAACATAAAAAGACCATAAAAACCCTAAAAACCCCTAGAAACCCTAAAACACTTTAAAACCCTCAAAATCCCTAAAATCCCTAAAAAATTAAAAACCTAAAAAGCCTAAAAAATCCCTGAAAACGTAAAAAACCCAAAAAACCATAAACCCCTAAAAACATTAAAAACCCTAAAAGCCCATAAAAACCCTAAAAGCCCATAAAAACCCTAAAAGCCCATAAAAACCCTAACAACCACTAAAAACTCTAAAACTCCTTTAAACCCCCAAAAACGTTAAAAAACTCTAAAAAACCTTTAAACCCCGAAAAACTCAAAAACCCCTAAAACCTAAAAAACAAAATAAAAACTCTAAAAACCAAAAAAAACCATGAAAAACCATAAAAACCCACAAAATCCCAGAAAACATTCAAGACACTAAAAAGCATAAAAATCCTTAAAAATCACTAAAAATCCCTAAAAACATAAAAAACCCTAAAAACCCAAAAAACCATAGAAAACAATAAAAACCATAAAATATCATAAAAACCCAGAAAAACCTAAAAACCCAATAAAACTTTAAAAACCCTTAAAACCCCTTAAAACGTTAAAAAACTATAAAAACTTTAAAAACCTTAAAAAACTCAAAAAATAACCCTAAAATCCAAAAAGACACTAAAACCCATAAAAACCCTAAAACCCCAAAAAAATAATGAAAACCTCTAAAAACCCTAAAAATCCCTAAAACCCTAAAAACTATAAAAATCTTAAAAATCCCTAAAAACATAAAAAACCTTAAAAACCCTTAAAACCCCATGAAAAAATAAAAACCATAAAACACAATAAAACCCATAAAACTCCTAAAAAACACTAAAAACTCTACATTCCTGTAAAATCCCTAAAAAAATTAAAAACTCTAAAAAACTAATAAACCCTAAAAAAACTCAAAAAACCGTCAAAAGCCAAAAAGACCTAAAAACCCTGAAAAAAACCTAAATTCACTAAAAACCCATAAAAACCCCTAAAACCCCTCAAAATCTCTAAAAACCATAAAATCCAAAAAAACACTACAAATCCCTAAAAATGTAAAAACCCCTAAAAACCCTTAAAACCATAAAAACCCCTAAAAACATTAAAAAATCCTAAAAACCCATAAAAACTATATTAAACCGCTAAAACCTCTAAACACCCATAAACCCCTAAAAATGTTAAAAACTATAAAAAACCTTTAAAACCCTAAAAAATAAAAAAACCCTAAAATCCCCAAAAGATGTAAAAGCCCTGAAAATCCCTAAAACCACTAAATCACTCTGATAAACCCCAAAACACCTCAAAAACCCTAAAAACTGTAAAAAACCCTAAAACCCATAAAATTCCTAAAAGGGACCTAAAAATCCTAGAAACATAAAAAATCCTAAAACCCAAAAGAATCCTGAGAACCATAAAATCCCCTAAAAACCAAAAATCCATAAAACCCCATAAAAACACTAATAACCCACTAAAACCTCTTAAAAACCTTAAAACCCCTGAAAAAGTTAAAAAAAATCTAAAACCCATAAAACCCTAAAAACTCAAAAAACCCTAAATAACACTAAAAAGCCCTAAAACCCCACAAAATCCATAAGAACCATAAAACCCCCAAAAAACCATAAAGATCCTAAAAATTCAATAAAAGTCCATAAAAATGTAAAGAATATTAAATACCCTAAAAACACCTTAAAAACATGAAAACCCCTAAAAAACATAAAAAATCCCTAAAAACCCAAAAAACCCTAAAACCAGTAAAACCTCTAAAAACCTTTTAAACCCCTAAAAATTATTAAAAAATCTAAAAGAAATTAAAAACTCAAAAAACTCAAAAAACCCAAAAAATCCAAAAAACACCCTAAATATAATGAAAACCCCTAAAACCTGAAAAACCCTAAAACCAATCTCTTAAAACCCTAAAAACAATAAAAAACCTAAAAAATACCTAAAAAAACTTGAAAATATAAAACACCCTAAAACCCTGAAAACCCCATGAAATTAATAAAAACCCCTAAAAACCATAAAATCCTTAGAAACCCAAAAAACGATGTAAACTATTAAAAACTTTTAAAACCCTTAAAACCACTAAAAACATTAAAAAACTCTAAAACCGTAAAAACCCCTAATAAACTAAAAAAACATAAATATCCAAAAATACCATAAAACTTCTGAAAACCCTAGAAAACTCAAAACCCCTCCTCAAAATCCCTAAACCCCCTAAAAACCATAAAAACCATAAAAATCATAAAAAAGTCCTAAAAATCCCAGAAAATGTAACATACCCTACAAACCCTGAAAAACCCTTGAAAACCATATAAACCCCAAAAAACCTTAAAAGCCCCTAGAATCCCATAAAAATCATACTAAATGACCCAAAACTCTAAAAAAACCCTTTAAACACCTAAAATTGTTAAAAAACTCAAAAAACAATTTACAACCCAAAAAAATCAAAAAAAACCCTAAAAACCCCAAAAGACCCTAAAAATCTTAAAAACCCTGAAAATCCTAAAAACCCCACAAAATACCAAAAAACCCTAAAAACCATAAAAATCCTAAAAAAGCCCTAAAAATCCCTAAAACTCTAAAAAACCCAAAGAACTCTGAAAAAACCCTGAAAACCATTAAAATCCCTAAAAACATTGAAAACCCAAAAAACCCATGAAAACCATACATACAATATAAAATTATAAAAACCCTTGATACCCCTCAAAATATTAAAAAACTCTAAAAACGATTGAAAACCCTAAAAATACAAAAAACAACCCTAACAACCCCAAAAGACCCTAAAGCCCTAAAAACCCTAAGAACCCTTAAAACCACTAAAAACACTCAAAATCCCTAAAACCATAAAAACACCTAAAAACAAAAAAAAATCTTAAAAAATCCCTAAAACTTCGTAAAAACGTAAAAACCCCTAAAAACCCTGAAGACCCCTAAAACACATAAAAACCCCTAAGAACCATAAAGTGATATAAAAAACTTTAAACCAAAAAAAACTCTCAAAAACAGAAAAACCCAAAAGTCCCTAAAAACCGTGAAAGCCCCTAAAACCCGAAAACCCTCAAAATCCCCCAAACCTCTAAAAACCCTGACCATATAAAAATTTTAAAAAATGCCTGAAAATGTAAAAAAACCCTAAAATGCCTGAAAAATATAAATACCCCCTAAAAACCTTAAAAACCCTAAAACCCATAAAAACACTCAAAACCACTAAAAACTCTAAAAACCCTTAAAACATCTAAAAATATTTTGAAAACTCTAAAAAACCTTAACAACCATGAAAAGCCAAAATAGAGATACGAAAAACCCAAAAAGACCCTAAAAACCCTGAAAACCCCTAAAAACCCTAAAATACCCTAAAAACCCCTAAAACCTCTCAAAAACATAAAAACCCTAAAAACATAAAAATAATAAATACCCCGAAAAATCAAGGAAAATGTAAAAACACTAAAAACCCTGAAAAATCCTTGAAAACTATAAAAACACCTAAAGACCATAAAAATATTAAAAACCCATAAAAACATAAAAATGCACTAAAAACTCTAAAAACCCTTAAAACCCCTAAAAACGTTAAAAAACTCTAAATCCCCTTAAAACCCCAAAAAACTTAAAATAACCCTAAAACTCCAAAACTATTGTAAAACCCAAAAATAACCCTAAAAACACTAAAAAACATGAAAACCCATAAAAATCCTAAAAATCTCTAAAACCCTAAAAAATAATAAAAATCTTAAAAATCCAAAAAAAACCCCTAAAAATCCCTAAAAATGTAAAAAACCCTAGAACCCTAAAAACCCTGAAAAATATAAACCCCTAAAAACCTTAAAAACCCTAAAAACCCATAAAAACCCTAAAACCCACTAAAACCTCAGAATACAATTAAAACCCCAACAACTTTAAAAAATTCAAAAAAACTTTAAAACACTAAAAACCTAAAACAACCTAAAGCCCTAAAAAACCCTAAAACCCTTAAAACCTATAAAACCCTAAAAAACCCTTAAACCCTAAAAATCCCTAAAAACACTAAAAAACCCCTAAAAACCATAAAATTCCTAAAAAATCCCTAAAAAACCCATAAAATGTAAAAAACCCTAAAAACCCCCCAAAATCATTAAATACCCTAAAATCGGTAAACCCCCCTAAAACCCAATAAAAACTCTAAAAAACCCTTTAAACCCCTTAAAAAATTAAAACTCAAAAATAAATAAAACACCAAAAAAACTCAAAAAAAAACCCTTAAAACCCAAAAAGGCCCTAAAAACCCTGGAAAAACCAAAAAACCCAAAAAAACCCCTAAAAACACTAAAACCCCTTAAAATCCCTAAACACCCTAAACACCATAAAAATTCTGAAAATCACTAAAAATCCCAGCCAATGTAAAAAACCCTAAAACCCCCTTAAAACTATAAAAACACCTAAAAACCTTAAAAACCCCATAAAACCCTCAAAACCATGAAAATGTTAAAAAACTATAAAAAAAACTTTAAAACCCTAAAAAAATTAAAAAAACCAAAAACAAAAAAGATTCTAAGAACCCTGAAATACCCTAAAACACAGAAAAAACCTAAAAAACCCTAAAACTCGCCAAAATCCCTAAAAGGCATAAAAATCATAAAAAACGTAAAAACCCGTAAAAATCCATCAAAACATAAAACCCTGAAAAACCATAAAATCATTAAAAACCATAAAACCCTTAAAATTGATAAAAACACTAAAATCACTAAAAACTCTAAAAACACTCCAACCCCTAAAAATGTTAAAAAACTCTAAAAAACTTTAAAACCCTAAAAAAATTCAAAAATCACTATAAACCCAAAACGATCCTAAAACCCCTAAAAACCATAAAATACCACTGAAAACCCCCAAACCCCTCAAAATCCCAAAAAACCCGAAAACCCCAAAAACCCATAAAAATCCTAAAAAATCCATAAAAATCTCTAAAAACATGAAATACCCTAAAAACCCAAAAAATCCCAGAAAACCATAAAACCCAGTAAAAACCATAAAAAACACTAAAAACCCATAAAAAACCTAAAACCACTGAAAACCACTAAAAAATAAAAACCCCTCTAAAATCCTAAATACATTAAAAAACATTAAATCACTAAAAAACACAAAAAAAACCCTAAGAAACCTTTAAAAACCCCCAAACTCCCAAAAACCCCTAAAATATCCTAAAAACCAAAAGAAACCCTAAAATCCTAGAAAACTTAAAAAACCCTAAAACCTAGAAAAACCCATCAAAACCAGAAAACCTCTAAAAACTTTAAAATCCAAATAGAATCCCTAAAAACCACTAAAAAGTCTAAAAACACTAAACCCCTAAAAAACATTAAAAAATTCAAAAAATTCTTAAAAACTCTAAAAAACTCAAAAAAAATCATAAAACCCAAAAGACACAAAATACCATGAAAAACCCTTAAAACCCTAAAAAAACCCTGAAGACCCCCTAAACCCCCTCAAAATCCATAAAAACCCTAAAAACCCCTAAAAACCATAGAAATCCTAAAAAAGTCCTAAAAATCCATGAAAATGCAAAAAACCCTAAAAACCCAGAAAAATCCTAAAATCCAATTAAAACTCTAAAACCCCTTAAAACCCCTAAAAATGTTAAAAAAAATTAAAAAACCTTAAAATCCCTAAAAAAATCAAAAAACCCTGAAAACCCTAAAAACTATAAAAAACCTGAAACCATTAAAAACCCTCAAAATCCCTAAAAACCCTCTAAAACACTATAACCCTTAGAAATCTTTAAAAAGCCCAAAAAATCCCTAGAAACATAAAAATCCCTAAAAACACAGAAAACCCTCTGAAAACCACAAAACCCCTAAAAATCTTTAAAAACCATAAAAACCATAAAACCCTAAAAACCACAAATAACTCTAAATACCCTTAAAACCAATAAAAACATTAAAAAACTATAAGAAACTTTAAAATCCCTAAAAAACTCAAAAAAATCTTAAAACTACAAAAAAACCACAAAACCCCTAAAAACCTTGAAAACCCTAAACCACTCAAAATCAATAAAACCCTAAAAACCCTAAAAACCATAAAACCCCTAAAAATCCATAAAAATCCCTGAAAACACAAAAAACCCCTAAAACCACTAAAACTCCCTCCAAACCTTAAAAACCCGTCAAAACATTATACCTTAAAAACCCCAAAAAAACCATAAAAACCCACAAAAAACTCTAAAAACCCTTAAAACCCCTATAAATGTTCAAATACCCTAAAAACCTAAAAACCCTAAAAAGCAAAAAAAAAACCACTAAAACCCAAAAAGATCCTAAAAACCATGAAAAAACCTAAACACGCTGAAAACCCCTAAAATCTCTCAAAATCCCAAAAAAACAAAAAACCCCTAAAATAATAAAAACCCAAAAAAAATCCCTAAAAATCCCTTAAAATGCAAAAGACCCTAAAAACACAGAAAAACACCTGAAACCCTGAAAACCTAAAAAATCAAAAAAACCCTAAAACCAACTAAAAACTCTAAAAGCCATTTAAACCCCTAAAAACGTTTAAAAAATATAAAAAACCATAAAACCGCTAAAAACTCATAAAATACCCTAAAAACCAAAAACGACTGTAAAATCGTGAAAAAACCTAAAAAACCTATATTACCCCTAAAACTCTAAAAATCCCTAAAAACCCTTAAAACCATAAAAACCCTAAAAAACCTAAATATCCCTGAAAATATAAAAAAACCAAAAAAACCTTGAAAACCCCTGTTAATCATAAAAATCCCTAAGAACACATGAAAACTATTAAAACCCACTAAAAACTCTCATAACCCTTAAAACCCCTAAAATTTATAAAAAACTCTATAAACCCTCAAAATCCCTAAAAACCCTAAAAACCCCTATAACCAATAAAAATCCTAAAAACCCTAAAAAATATTAAAAATCCCTAAAAACAAAAAAAACCCTAAAAACCCTGAAAAACCAATGAAAAACTTAACAATCCTAAAAACCTAAATATCCTAAAACCCCATAAAAACTCAAAATACCACTGAAAACTCTAAAACCCTTAAACCGCTTAAAAATTGTAAAAAAAATTATAAAAACCCCATATAACCCCCAAAAATCAGAAGAAAAATCCCTAAAAACCCAAAAGCACCCAAAAAACCCATAAAATCCCTAAAAACCTAAAAAACCCTAAAAACCATAAAAATCAAAAAAGTGCCCGAAAAATCCTTAAAAATGTAAAAAACCCTAAAAACCTTGAAAACCCCTAAATAACATTAAAAACTCATAAAAACCTAAAAAACACTAAAAATATAAAATCCCTTAAACCCCTAAAAAAGTTAAAAATGCTAAAAAACCTTAAAAACCATAAAAAAACTCAAAAAAAAGTAAAAGCACAAAAGATCCTAAAAACCAAGAAAAAACCTAAAAACACTAAAAAAATATAAAATCCCCTAAAATCCTTCAAAACATCTAAAAATTATAAAAAACCCCTAAAAACAAAGAAACCTAAAAAAAGCCCTAAAAATCCCTGAAAACATAAAAACCACAAAAAAGCCTGAAAAAACCCTGAAAACCATAGAATCCCCTAAAAAGCTTAAAAACACATAAAACCCAAAAAACCAACTAAAAATCTAAAACCCATTAAACCCCCTAAAAATGTTAAAATACTCTACAAACCTTTAAACCCCAAAAACTCAAAAAAACCTAAAACCCACTAAAACCTCTCAATACACTTAAAACCCCTAAAACTGTTAAAAAATTCAAAAAAACCTTTAAAACACTAAAAACTCAAAAAAACTTAAAGCCCCAAAAAACCCTAAAACCCTAAAACCCTAAAAACCCATAAAACCCTAAAAAACCCTTAAACCCTAAAAATCCCTAAAAACACTAAAAAACCCCTAAAACCCATAAAATTCCTAAAAAATCCCTAAAAATCATATAAAATGTAAATAACCCTAAAAACCCCCAAAACCCTTAAATACCCTAAAATCGGTAAACCCCCTAAAAACCCATAAAAACTCTAAAAACCCTTTAAACCCCTTAAAAAATTAAAAAACTCTAAAAAAATAAAACACCAAAAAAACTCAAAAAAAACCCTTAAAACCCAAAAAGGCCCTAAAAACCCTGGAGAACCAAAAAACCCAAAAAAACCCTAAAAACACTAAAACCCCTCAAAATCCCTAAATACCCTAAACAACATAAAAATCCTAAAAATCCTAGCCAACGTAAAAAACCCTAAAAACCCCTTAAAACTATAAAAACACCTAAAAACCTTAAAAACCCCATAAAACCCCATAAAACCCTCAAAACAATGAAAATGTTAAAAAACTACAAAAAAACCTTTAAAACCCTAAAAAAATTAAAAAAACCAAAAACATAAAAGACTATAAGAACCCTGAAATACCCTGAAATACCCTTCAACACAGAAAAAACCTAAAAAACCCTAAAACTCGCCAAATGCCCTAAAAATCATAAAAAACGTAAAAACCCATAAAAATCCATGAAAACATAAAAACCCTGAAAAACCATAAAATCACTAAAAACCATAAAACCCTTAAAATTGATAAAAACCCTAAAATCACTAAAAACTCTAAAAACCCTCCAACCCCCTAAAAATGTTAAAAAACTCTAAAAAACTTTAAAACCCCTAAAAAAATTCCAAAATACCTATAAACTGAAAAGGATCCTAAAACCCCTAAAAACCATAAAATACCCATAAAAACCCCTAAACCCCTCAAAATACCAAAAACCCGAAAACCCTCCAAACCCATAAAAATCCTAAAAAATCCATAAAAATCTCTAAAAACATGAAAAACCCTAAAAACCCAGAAAATCCCAGAAAACCATAAAACCAAGTAAAAACCTTAAAAAACACTAAAACCCACTAAAAAACCTAAAACCACTAAAAACCACTAAAAAATTAAAATCCCTCTAAAATCATAAATACATTAAAAAACATTAAAGCCCCTATAAAACACAAAAAACCCCTAAGAAACCTTAAAAAACCCTCAAACCCCCCAAAACTCCTAAAATGTCCTAAAAACCAAAAGAATCCCTAAAATCCAAGAAAACTTAAAAAACCCTAAAACCCAGAAAAACCCATGAAAACCAGAAAAACTCTAAAAACATTAAAATCCAAAAAAAATCCCTAAAAACCACTAAAAAGTCTAAAAACACTAAACCCCTAAAAACATTAAAAAATTCAAAAAATCCTTAAAAACTCTAAAAAACTCAAAAAAAAACCATAAAACCCAAAATACCCAAAATACCATGAAAAACCCTTAAAACCCTAAAAAATCCTGAAAACCCCTAAACCCCCTCAAAATCCATAAAAACCCTAAAAACCCCTAAAAACCATAGAAATCCTAAAAAAGTCCTAAAAATCCCTAAAAATGTAAAAAACCTAAAAACCCTAAAAACCCTTAAAACCCCCTTAAACCATAACCCCCCAAACCATAAAAAAACCCTAAAAAACCAGAAACATCATAAAAACCAATTAAAACTCTAAAACCTCTTAAAACCCCTAAAAATGTTAAAAAAAATTAAAAACCCTTAAAATCCCAAAAAAATCAAAAAACTCTAAAAACCAGAAAAGACCCTAAAAACCCTGAAAAACCTAAAAGCCATAAAAACCCTGAAAACTATTAAAAATCCTCAAAATCCCTAAAACCCTCTAAAACACTAAAAACCATTAAAATCATAAAAAAGCCCAAAAAATCCATGGAAACATAAAAATCCCTAAAAACACTGAAAACCCTCTGAAAACCACAAAACCCCTAAAAATATTTAAAAACCATAAAAACCATAAAACCATAAAAACCACAAATAACTCTAAATACCCTTAAAACCAATAAAAACATTAAAAACCTATAAGAAACTTTAAAATCCCAAAAAAACTCAAAAAAACCATAAAACCACAAAAAAACCACAAAACCCCTAAAAACCTTGAAAACCCTAAACCACTCAAAATCAATAAAACCCTAAAAACCCTAAAAACCATAAAACCCCTAAAAATCCATAAAAACATAAAAAAACCCCTATACCCACTAAAACCCCCTGAAAACCTTAAAACCCCGTAAAAACATTATACCTTAAAAACCTCAAAAAAACCCTAAAAATCCACAAAAAACTATAAAAACCCTTAAAACCCCTATAAATGCTCTAATACCCTAAAAACCTAAAAACCCTAAAAAACAAAAAAAACCCACTAAAATCCAAAAAGACCCTAAAAACCATGAAAAAACCTAAAAACACCGAAAACCCCTAAAATCTCTCAAAATCCCGAAAAAACAAAAAACCCCTAAAACAATAAAAACCCAAAAAAATCCTGAAAAATACCTTAAAACGTAAAGACCCTAAAAAACACATAAAAACACCTGAAACCCTGAAAACCTAAAAAATCAAAAAAACCCTAAAAACCCATAAAAACCCTAAAACCAACTAAAAACTCTAAAAAGCATTTAAACCCCTAAAAACATTTAAAAAATATAAAAAACCATAAAACCGCTAAAAACTCATAAAAAATCCTAAAAACCAAAAAAGACTGTAAAACCTTGAAAAAACCTAAAAAACCTATATTACCCCTAAAACTCTAAAAATCCCTAAAAACCCTTAAAACCATAAAAACCATAAAAACCATAAAAATCCTAAAAATCCTAAAAATCCTTGATAACGTAAAAAAACCAAAAAAAACCTTGAAAACCCCTGTTAATCATAAAAATACCTAAAAACACATGAAAACTCTTAAAACCCACTAAAACTCTCAAAACCCTTAAAACCCCGAAAATTTATAAAAAAACTCTATAAACCCTCAAAATCCCTAAAAACCCTATAACCAATAAAAATCCTAAAACACTAAAAAATATTAAAAATCCCTAAAAACATAAAAAACCCTAAAAACCCTGAAAAACCAATGAAAAACTTAACAATCGTAAAAACCTAAATATCCTAAAACCCCATAAAAACTCAAAATACCACTGAAAACTCTAAAACCCTTAAACCACTTAAAAATGGTAAAAAATTATAAAAACCCCATAAAACCCCCAAAAATATCAAGAAAAAGCCCTAAAAACTCAAAATCACCCAAAAACCCCATAAAATCCCTAAAAACCTAAACAACCCTAAAAACCATAAAAATCATAAAAGTGCCCGAAAAATCCTTAAAAATGTAAAAAACCCTAAAAACCTCAAAAAACCCCTAAATACCATTAAAACTCATAAAAACCTAAAACACACTAAAAATATAAAATCTCTTAAACCCCTAAAAAAGTTAAAAATGCTAAAAAACATTAAAAACCCTAAAAAAACTCAAAAAAAAGTAAAAGCACAAAAGATCCTAAAAACCAAGTAAAAACCTAAAAACACTAAAAAATCTAAAAACCCCTAAAATCCCTCAAAATATCTAAAAATGATAAAAAACCCCTAAAAACAAGGAAACCTAAAAAAAGCACTAAAAATCCCTTAAAACATAAAAACCGCAAAAAAGCCTGAAAAAACCCTGAAAACCATAAAAACCCCTAAAAAGATTAAAAACACACAAAACCCAAAAAACCAACTAAAAATCTAAAACCCCTTAAACCCCCTAAAAATGTTAAAATACTCTACAAACCTTTAAACACCAAAAACTCAAAAAAACCTAAAACCCAAAAGACCCTAAAAACCCTTGAAACCCCTAAAAACCCCTTAAAACCCTAAAACCCCCTAAAAATCCTAAAAATCCCAAAAAAAAACCCAAAAAACCCTAAAACAATAAAAATCTTTAAAAAGCCATAAAATTCCTAGAAAATATAAATGACCCCAAAACCCCTAAAAACACATGAAAACCATAAAAACCCCTAAGAAACTAAAAAAACAAAAAAACCTTAAAAACCCCAAACCACTAAAAACTATAAAAACCTTTAAAATCCCTCAAAACGTTAAAAATTCAAAAAACCTCAAACCCCTAAAAAATAAAAATAAAAACCCTAAAAATCCATGAAAAAGCAACAAACCCTCAAAATTCTTAAAAAACCTAAAAACCCTAAAAACCAAAAAATCCTAAAAAATACTTAAAAATCTGTGAAACGTAAAAAATCCTAAACACCCTGAAAACCATAAAACCCCTAAAAACCTTTTAAAACATATTAAAACCCTAAAACCACTAAAAACTCTAAAAACCCTTTAAACCTCAAAAAAACATTGATAAACTATAAGAAACCTTATAAATCCTAAAAAACTCAAAAAAATCCTAAAAACAAAAAAAGACCCTAAAAACCCCCAAAAACCCCTAAAAACCCCTCAAACCCTCAAAAATCCCAAAAAACCCTAAAAAACCATAAAAACCATAAAAATCCTAAAAGGTCCCAAAAAATACCAGAAAACATAAAAAAACTGAAAAACCCTAAAAATCCCTTATAACCATAAAAACCTCTAAAAACTTTAAAAACCCTAAAACCTAAAAAAGCATTAAAAACCCTTAACGCCCCAAAAAACATTAAAGACTTTAAAAAACCTTTAAAACCCTAAAAATATAAAAGAAACCCTAAAATCACAAAAGACCCTAAAAGCCCTAATAATCCATGAAAACATTAAAAACCCCAAAAACCATAAAAAGCCCAAAACCCCATATAAACCCTAAAAACCACAAAAAACTCTAAAAACCTTTAAAACCCCTAAAACATTAAAAACTCTAAAAAACATTAAAAAATATAAAAAACTCAAAAATAAACACGAAAAACCTAAAAAGACCATAAAACCCTAAAAATCCCTAAAAACCCTAAAAATCCTAAAAACCCAAAAGACCCTAAATAACCCGAAGACTCTTTAAATCCCTAAAAACCTAAAAATAAATCTTAAAAATGCCCAAAATTTCCCTGAAAACTTAAAAAACCCTAAAAAAACTAAAAAACCACCGAAAAACTATAAAAACCCCTAAAAACCATAAAACTCCTGAAAACAACTAAAAACTCTTAAAACACTTTTATCGAAAAAAAGCATTAAAAACACTAAAAACCTTAAAAACCCTAAAAACTCAAAAAATCCAAAAAAGAACTTAAATACCCTGAAAATCCCTAAAAACCAGAAAACCACTAAAAACCATAAAACCCTAAAACCCATAAAAACCTTAAAAACCACTAAAAACCGTAAAAACCCAAAAAAACCAATTAAACCCCAAAAAATGATAAAAACTCAAAAAACCATGAAAACACATAAAAACCCTAAAAAATCATGAAAACCCAAAAACCCCTCAAAATCCCTAAAAAACATAAAAACCATAAAAAACTAAAAAATCCTAAAAAATCCCTGAAAATGCAAAAATCCCAAAAAAACCCTAAAAACCCCCCTTAAAACCCAAAAACCCAAAAAACTTTAAAAAACCAAAAAACCCATAAAAACACATAAAAACCAGAAAAAACCACGAAAAACTATAAAAACCCTTTCAACCCCTAAAAATATTAAAAAAACACTAAAAAGCATTTGAACACCTAAAAAACTAAAAAACCCCTAAAAATCTCTAAAAACCCTAAAAACCAAAAAAAATCCAAAAAAATCCTTGAAAATCCCTAAAAACATAAAATACCCTAAAATCTCTGGAAAACCCCCTGAAAACCATAAAAATCCCTAAAAACCCTAAAACCCCTAAAAACTTGAAAAACCCAAAAAAATACTAAAAAAATATAAGAACCCCCAAACCCCAAAAAATATTAAAAAACATTAAAAAACATTAAAACCCCTAAAAAATCAAAAAACCCATAAAACCCAAAAAGACCCTAAAACCCATAAAACCCCCTAAAAGACCCTTAAAACCATAAAACCCCTTAAAACCATAAAAATCATAAAAACCTATAAAACCCATAAAAACCCATAAAACCCTTAAAAACTACTAAAAACTATAAAAACACTTGAAAGACCTAAAATTATAAAAAACAATAAAACCCTTCAGAACCCTAAAAATGCAAAAAAACACCTAAAAACCCAAAAAGACCTTAAATACCCTAAAAACTCATAAAAACCCTACAAACCTTAAAACCCTCAAAATCCCTAAATACCCTAAAAACCCCCAAAAACCAAAAAAATCCTAACAAATCCCTAACTAATACCTGAAAACGTAAAACCTCTAAAAACCAGGAAAAACCCATAAAACCATAAAAACCCCTACAACCCTAAAAAACCCAAAAAACCCCTAAAAACCTTTAAAAACTCTAAAAACCCATAAAACCCCTATTTTTTTAAAAAAAAACTCTAAAACACAATAAAAATAAAAAAAAAGCCCTAAAACCCCAAAAGACCCTAAAAACTCTGAAAACCCAATAAACTCTGAAAACCCTAAAAACCACAAAATCACTCAAAACCCTAAAAACCCTAAAAACAATAAAAATCCTAAAAAATCCTTAAAAATCCATTGAAATGTAAAAATCCCAAAAAAATATGAAAACCCCCTAAAAACAAAAAAAAACCCCAAGACCCCTAAAAACCCTCAAAACCCACCAAAAACTCGAAAAACCTTTAAAACCCCTAAAAATGTTAAAAAACTCTAAAAACATTTAAAACCTTAAAAAACTAAAAAAAACCCTAAAAACCCAAAATGACCCTAAAACACTAAAAAACCCTAAAAACCATAAAAAAACCCAAAAAACACCAAAAACCCTAAAAACCCCTAAAATCCCAAAAAACCCAAAAAACCCCTAAAATCCCAAAAAACCCTAAAAACCCTAAAAATCCTAAAAAATCCCTAAAAATCCCGAGAAACGTAAAAAACCCCAAAAATTAATGAAAAACATAAAAAAACCTTAAATACTTAAAAAAAACCCTGAAAACCCATAAAAATACAAAAACCACTAAAAATATAAAACCTTTAAAAGCCCTAAAAATGTTATAAAACTCTAACAACCTTAAAAACCCTAAAAATTCAAAAAATCCTAAAAACCAAAAAAGACCATAAAACTCCAGGAAAAAAACCTTTAAACCCTTAAAAATAATAAAAAAACCTAAAACCCCTCAAAATCCCTAAGAACCCTCTAAATCATAAAAATCCTAAAAAATCCATAAAATCTCAAAAAACATCAAAAACCTTAAAAACCTTGAAAACCCCCATAAAACCATAAAAACCACTAAAGACCTTAAAAACCCACAAAAAACCTTAAAACCACTAAAAGCTCTAAAAATACTTTAAACACCTAAAAACATTAAAAAACTCTAAAAAACATAAAAAACATTAAAAAATAAAAAAGAACCCTAAAATCCCAAAAGACCCTAAAACCCTTAAAACTATGAAATACCCTGAAAAACCATAACACCACCCAAAATCCCTAAAAAACCTAAAAACCATAAAAACCATAAAAACCTAAAAAACCCATAAAAATCCATAAAAATGTAAACAATTCTAAATCCTTAAAAAAGCTCTAAAATCCATAAAAAACAAAAAATATTAAAAAATCCTAAACCCCATTAAACACTAAAAACCACTAAAAACTCTCAAAATCCTTAAACCCATAAAAATGAAAACAAACTGTAAAAAACCTTTAAAACCCTAAAAGAATAAAAAAACCCTAAACCCAAAAAAGACCCTAAATCCCCAAAAAACCCCAAAAAACACTAAAAACTCATAAAAACCCAAAAACTACAAAAATTCTGAAAAATCCCTTAAAATCCTGGAAAACATAAAAAACCATAAAAATTTGAAAAATACCGAAAAACCATAAAACCCCATAAAACCTTAAAAACCATAAAACCCCGTAAAAACCCTAAAACCCCACTTAACAATCTAAAAACCCTCAAAACTGTAAAAATGTTAAAAAACTATAAAACCCCTAAAAACTCAAAAAGAAACTTTAAAACCTCAAAAGACCCTAAAATCACTTAAAACCCCTAAAATCACTTAAAACCCCTAAAATCCACTAAAATCCCTCAAAATCCCTCAAAATCCCTAAAACCGCTAAAAAACATAAAAATCTTAAAAAATCCTTTAAAAAATGATAAAATAAAAACCCTAAAAACCCTAAAAATACCTAAAAACCATAAAACCCCTAAAAACCTTTTAAAACCCTAAATATCAATAAAAACCCAAAAGAAACACCAAAAACTCTAAAAACCCTTAAACCTCTTAAAACGTTATAAAACTCTAAAAAACCCTTAGGGGTTTTCAGGGTTTTTAGGGTTTTTTATGTTTTCATGGATTTTAGGGACTTTTTAGGATTTTTATGGATTTTATGGGTTTTTAGGGATTTTAGGGGTTATTTAGGGGTTTGGGGGTTTTAGGGTTTTTTAGGGTCTTTTGGCATTTCTAGGGCTTTTTTGAGTTTTTCGGCTTTTTTAGGATTTTTTGAGTTTCTTTCCTTTTATGGGTTTTATATGTTTTTATAGTTTTTATTGGGTTTTTTGGGTTCTTTTGGGTTTTTAGGGTTTTTTAGGTTTTGTAGGTTTTTGGGGTTGTTATGGTTTTCAAGGGGTTTCTAGGGTTTTTACGTGTTTTTACGTTTTCACGGATTTTTAGGGATTTTTAGATTTTCTATGGTTTTTAGGTTTTTTAAATATTTTGAGGGTTTTTAGTGTTTTTCAAGGTTTTTATTGTTTTTGAGGATTTTCATTTTTTTTAGGGTATTTTGGGGGTTTTATGGTTTTATGATTTTTTTAGGATTTTAAGAGTTTTTAGAGTTTTTTAACATTTTTAAGGGTTTTTAGTTATTTTAGAGTTTTTAGTGAGGTTTTAGGGATTTTATTGATTTTTATGAATTTTAAGGTTTTTAGGAGTTTTGTGGCTTTTATGAATTTTAAGGTTTTAAAAACACATAAAACCCAAAAAACCAACTAAAAATCTAAAACCCATTAAACCCCCTAAAAATGTTAAAATACTCTACAAACCTTTAAACCCCAAAAACTCAAAAAAACCTAAAACCCACTAAAACCTCTCAATACACTTAAAACCCCTAAAACTGTTAAAAAATTCAAAAAAACCTTTAAAACACTAAAAACTCAAAAAAACCTAAAGCCCCAAAAAACCCTAAAACCCTAAAAACCCATAAAACCCTAAAAAACCCTTAAACCCTAAAAATCCCTAAAAACACTAAAAACCCCCTAAAACCCATAAAATTCCTAAAAAATCCCTAAAAATCATATAAAATGTAAATAACCCTAAAAACCCCCAAAACCCTTAAATACCCTAAAATCGGTAAACCCCCTAAAAACCCATAAAAACTCTAAAAACCCTTTAAACCCCTTAAAAAATTAAAAAACTCTAAAAAAATAAAACACCAAAAAAACTCAAAAAAAACCCTTAAAACCCAAAAAGGCCCTAAAAACCCTGGAGAACCAAAAAACCCAAAAAAACCCTAAAAACACTAAAACCCCTCAAAATCCCTAAATACCCTAAACAACATAAAAATCCTAAAAATCACTAAAAATCCGAGCCAACGTAAAAAACCCTAAAAACCCCTTAAAACTATAAAAACACCTAAAAACCTTAAAAACCCCATAAAACCCCATAAAACCCTCAAAACAATGAAAATGTTAAAAAACTACAAAAAAACCTTTAAAACCCTAAAAAAATTAAAAAAACCAAAAACATAAAAGACTATAAGAACCCTGAAATACCCTGAAATACCCTTCAACACAGAAAAAACCTAAAAAACCCTAAAACTCTCCAAATGCCCTAAAAATCATAAAAAACGTAAAAACCCATAAAAATCCATGAAAACATAAAAACCCTGAAAAACCATAAAATCACTAAAAACCATAAAACCCTAAAATCACTAAAAACTCTAAAAACCCTCCAACCCCCTAAAAATGTTAAAAAACTCTAAAAAACTTTAAAACCCCTAAAAAAAATTCAAAAATACCTATAAACCGAAAAGGATCCTAAAACCCCTAAAAACCATAAAATACCCATAAAAACCCCTAAACCCCTCAAAATACCAAAAACCCGAAAACCCTCCAAACCCATAAAAATCCTAAAAAATCCATAAAAATCTCTAAAAACATGAAAAACCCTAAAAACCCAGAAAATCCCGGAAAACCATAAAACCAAGTAAAAACCTTAAAAAACAGTAAAACCCACTAAAAAACCTAAAACCACTAAAAACCACTAAAAAATTAAAATCCCTCTAAAATCATAAATACATTAAAAAACATTAAAGCCCCTATAAAACACAAAAAACCCCTAAGAAACCTTAAAAAACCCTCAAACTCCCCAAAACCCCTAAAATATCCTAAAAACCAAAAGAATCCCTAAAATCCAAGAAAACTTAAAAAACCCTAAAACCCAGAAAAACCCATGAAAACCAGAAAAACTCTAAAAACATTAAAATCCAAAAAAAATCCCTAAAAACCACTAAAAAGTCTAAAAACACTAAACCCCTAAAAACATTAAAAAATTCAAAAAATCCTTAAAAACTCTAAAAAACTCAAAAAAAAACCATAAAACCCAAAAGACCCAAAATACCATGAAAATCCCTTAAAACCCTAAAAAATCCTGAAAACCCCTAAACCCCCTCAAAATCCATAAAAACCCTAAAAACCCCTAAAAACTATAGAAATCCTAAAAAAGTCCTAAAAATGTAAAAAACCTAAAAAACCCTTAAAAACCCTTAAAACCCCCTTAAACCATAACCCCCCAAACCATAAAAAAACCCTAAAAAACCAGAAACATCATAAAAACCAATTAAAACTCTAAAACCTCTTAAAACCCCTAAAAATGTTAAAAAAAATTAAAAACCCTTAAAATCCCAAAAAAATAAAAAAACTCTAAAAACCAGAAAAGACCCTAAAAACCCTGAAAAACCTAAAAGCCATAAAAACCCTGAAAACTATTAAAAATCCTCAAAATCCCTAAAACCCTCTAAAACACTAAAAACCATTAAAATCATAAAAAAGCCCAAAAAATCCATGGAAACATAAAAATCCCTAAAAACACTGAAAACCCTCTGAAAACCACAAAACCCCTAAAAATATTTAAAAACCATAAAAACCATAAAACCATAAAAACCACAAATAACTCTAAATACCCTTAAAACCAATAAAAACATTAAAAACCTATAATAAACTTTAAAATCCCAAAAAAACTCAAAAAAACCATAAAACCACAAAAAAACCACAAAACCCCTAAAAACCTTGAAAACCCCTAAACCACTCAAAATCAATAAAACCCTAAAAACCATAAAACCCCTAAAAACCCATAAAAATCCATAAAAACAAAAAAAAAACCCTAAACCCACTAAAACCCCCTGAAAACCTTAAAACCCCGTAAAAACATTATACCTTAAAAACCTCAAAAAAACCCTAAAAATCCACAAAAAACTATAAAAACCCTTAAAACCCCTATAAATGCTCCAATACCCTAAAAACCTAAAAACCCTAAAAAACAAAAAAAACCCACTAAAATCCAAAAAGACCCTAAAAACCATGAAAAAACCTAAAAACACCGAAAACCCCTAAAATCTCTCAAAATCCCAAAAAAACAAAAAACCCCTAAAACAATAAAAACCCAAAAAATCCCGAAAAATACCTTAAAACGTAAAGACCCTAAAAAACACATAAAAACACCTGAAACCCTGAAAACCTAAAAAATCAAAAAAACCCTAAAAACCCATAAAAACCCTAAAACCAACTAAAAACTCTAAAAATCATTTAAACCCCTAAAAACATTTAAAAAATATAAAAAACCATAAAACCGCTAAAACCTCATAAAAAACCCTAAAAACCAAAAAAGACTGTAAAACCTTGAAAAAACCTAAAAAACCTATATTACCCCTAAAACTCTAAAAATCCCTAAAAACCCTTAAAACCCTAAAAACCATAAAAATCCTAAAAATCCTAAAAATCCTTGATAACGTAAAAAAACCAAAAAAAACCTTGAAAACCCCTGTTAATCATAAAAATACCTAAAAACACATGAAAACTCTTAAAACACACTAAAACTCTCATAACCCTTAAAACCCCCAAAATTTATAAAAAACTCTATAAACCCTCAAAATCCCTAAAAACCCTATAACCAATAAAAATCCTAAAACACTAAAAAATATTAAAAATCCCTAAAAACATAAAAAACCCTAACAACCCTGAAAAACCAATGAAAAACTTAACAATCCTAAAAACCTAAATATCCTAAAACCCCATAAAAACTCAAAATACCACTGAAAACTCTAAAACCCTTAAACCACTTAAAAATGGTAAAAAATTATAAAAACCCCATAAAACCCCCAAAAATATCAAGAAAAAGCCCTAAAAACTCAAAATCACCCAAAAACCCCATAAAATCCCTAAAAACCTAAACAACCCTAAAAACCATAAAAATCATAAAAGTGCCCGAAAAATCCTTAAAAATGTAAAAAACCCTAAAAACCTCAAAAAACCCCTAAATATCATTAAAACTCATAAAAACCTAAAACACACTAAAAATATAAAATCTCTTAAACCCCTAAAAAAGTTAAAAATGCTAAAAAACCTTAAAAACCCTAAAAAACTCAAAAAAAAGTAAAAGCACAAAAGATCCTAAAAACCAAGAAAAAACCTAAAAACACTAAAAAATCTAAAAACCCCTAAAATCCCTCAAAATATCTAAAAATGATAAAAAAACCCCTAAAAACAAGGAAACCTAAAAAAAGCCCTAAAAATCCATTAAAACATAAAAACCGCAAAAAAGCCTGAAAAAACCCTGAAAACCATAAAAACCCCTAAAAAGCTTAAAAACACACAAAACCCAAAAAACCAACTAAAAATCTAAAACCCCTTAAACCCCCTAAAAATGTTAAAATACTCTACAAACCTTTAAACACCAAAAACTCAAAAAAACCTAAAACCCAAAAAACCCTAAAACAATAAAAATATTTAAAAAGCCATAAAATTCCTAAAAAATATAAATGACCCCCAAACCCCTAAAAACACATGAAAACCATAAAAACCCCTAAGAAACTAAAAAACCAAAAAAACCTTAAAAACCCCAAACCACTAAAAACTATAAAAACCTTTAAAATCCCTCAAAACGTTAAAAATTCAAAAAAACCTCAAACCCCTAAAAAATAAAAATAAAAACCCTAAAAATCCATGAAAAAGCAAGAAACCCTCAAAATTCTTAAAAAACCTAAAAACCCTAAAAACCACAAAAATCCTAAAAAATACTTAAAAATCTGTGAAACGTAAAAAATCCTAAACACCCTGAAAACCATAAAACCCCTAAAAACCTTTTAAAACATATTAAAACCCTAAAACCACTAAAAACTCTAAAAACCCTTTAAACCTCAAAAAAACATTGATAAACTATAAGAAACCATATAAATCCTAAAAAACTCAAAAAAATCCTAAAAACAAAAAAAGACCCTAAAAACCCCCAAAAACCCCTAAAAACCCCTCAAACCCTCAAAAATCCAAAAAAACCCTCAAAAACCATAAAAACCATAAAAATCCTAAAAGGTCCCAAAAAATACCAGAAAACATAAAAAAACTGAAAAACCCTAAAAATCCCTTATAACCATAAAAACCTCTAAAAACTTTAAAAACCCTAAAACCTAAAAAAGCATTAAAAACCCTTAACGCCCCAAAAAACATTAAAGACTTTAAAAAACCTTTAAAACCCTAAAAATATAAAAGAAACCCTAAAATCCCAAAAGACCCTAAAAGCCCTAATAATCCATGAAAACATTAAAAACCCCAAAAACCATAAAAAGCCCAAAACCCCATATAAACCCTAAAAACCACAAAAAACTCTAAAAACCTTTAAAACCCCTAAAACATTAAAAACTCTAAAAAACATTAAAAAATATAAAAAACTCAAAAATAAACACGAAAAACCTAAAAAGACCATAAAACCCTAAAAATCCCTAAAAACCCTAAAAATCCTAAAAACCCAAAAGACCCTAAATACCCCGAAGACTCTTTAAATCCCTAAAAACCTAAAAATAAATTTAAAAATGCCCAAAATTTCCCTGAAAACTTAAAAAACCCTAAAAAAACTAAAAAACCACCGAAAAACTATAAAAACCCCTAAAAACCATAAAACTCCTGAAAACAACTAAAAACTCTTAAAACACTTTTATCGAAAAAAAGCATTAAAAACACTAAAAACCTTAAAAACCCTAAAAACTCAAAAAATCCAAAAAAGAACTTAAATACCCTGAAAATCCCTAAAAACCATAAAACCACTAAAAACCATAAAACCCAAAAACCCATAAAAACCTTAAAAACCACTAAAAACCGTAAAAACCCAAAAAACCCATTAAACCCCGAAAAATGATAAAAACTCAAAAAACCATGAAAACCTAAAAAAAACTCAAAAAGCCCTAAAATTCCTAAAAGACCCAAAAAAAAACCATGAAAACACATAAAAACCCTAAAAAATCATGAAAACCCCAAAACCCCTCAAAATCCCTAAAAAACGTAAAAACCATAAAAAATTAAAAAATCCTAAAAAATCCCTGAAAATGCAAAAATCCCAAAAAAACCCTAAAAACCCCCCTTAAAACCCAAAAACCCAAAAAACTTTAAAAAACCAAAAAACCCATAAAAACACATAAAAACCAGAAAAAACCACGAAAAACTATAAAAACCCTTTCAACCCCTAAAAATATTAAAAAAACACTAAAAAGCATTTGAACACCTAAAAAACTAAAAAAACCCCTAAAAATCTCTAAAAACCCTAAAAACCAAAAAAATCCAAAAAAATCCTTGAAAATCCCTAAAAACATAAAATACCCTAAAATCTCTGGAAAACCCCCTGAAAACCATAAAAATCCCTAAAAACCCTAAAACCCCTAAAAACTTGAAAAACCCAAAAAAATACTAAAAAAATATAAGAACCCCCAAACCCCAAAAAATATTAAAAAACATTAAAAAACATTAAAACCCCTAAAAAATAAAAAAACACATAAAACCCAAAAAGACCCTAAAACCCATAAAACCCCCTAAAAGACCCTTAAAACCATAAAACCCCTTAAAACCATAAAAATCATAAAAACCTATAAAACCCATAAAAACCCATAAAACCAAAAAAATCCTAACAAATCCCTAACTAATACCTGAAAACGTAAAACCTCTAAAAACCAGGAAAAACCCATAAAACCATAAAAACCCCTACAACCCTAAAAAACCCAAAAAACCCCTAAAAACCTTTAAAAACTCTAAAAACCCATAAAACCCGTATTTTTTTTAAAAAAAAACTCTAAAACCCAATAAAAATTAAAAAAAAAGCCCTAAAACCCCAAAAGACCCTAAAAACTCTGAAAACCCAATAAACTCTGAAAACCCTAAAAACCACAAAATCACTCAAAACCCTAAAAACCCTAAAAACCCTAAAAACAATAAAAATCCTAAAAAATCCTTAAAAATCCATTGAAATGTAAAAATCCCAAAAAAATATGAAAACCCCATAAAAACAAAAAAAAACCCAAGACCCCTAAAAACCCTCAAAACCCACCAAAAACTCGAAAAACCTTTAAAACCCCTAAAAATGTTAAAAAACTCTAAAAACATTTAAAACCTTAAAAAACTCAAAAAAAACCCTAAAAACCCAAAATGACCCTAAAACACTAAAAAACCCTAAAAACCATAAAAAACCCAAAAAACACCAAAAACCCTAAAAACCCCTAAAATCCCCAAAAACCCTAAAAACCCCTAAAAACCCAAAAAACCCTAAAAACCCTAAAAATCCTAAAAAATCCCTAAAAATCCCGAGAAACGTAAAAAACCCCAAAAATTAATGAAAAACATAAAAAAACCTTAAATACTTAAAAAAAACCCTGAAAACCCATAAAAATACAAAAACCACTAAAAATATAAAACCTTTAAAAGCCCTAAAAATGTTATAAAACTCTAACCTTAAAAACCCTAAAAATTCAAAAAATCCTAAAAACCAAAAAAGACCATAAAACTCCAGGAAAAAAACCTTTAAACCCTTAAAAATAATAAAAAACCCTAAAACCCCTCAAAATCCCTAAGAACCCTCTAAATCATAAAAATCCTAAAAAATCCATAAAATCTCAAAAAACATCAAAAACCTTAAAAACCTTGAAAACCCCCATAAAACCATAAAAACCACTAAAGACCTTAAAAACCCACAAAAAACCTCAAAACCACTAAAAGCTCTAAAAATACTTTAAACACCTAAAAACATTAAAAAACTCTAAAAAACATAAAAAACATTAAAAAATAAAAAAGAACCCTAAAATCCCAAAAGACCCTAAAACCCTTAAAACTATGAAATACCCTGAAAAACCATAACACCACCCAAAATCCCTAAAAAACCTAAAAACCATAAAAACCATAAAAACCTAAAAAACCCATAAAAATACATAAAAATGTAAACAATTCTAAATCCTTAAAAAAGCTCTAAAATCCATAAAAAACCAAAAATATTAAAAAATCCTAAACCCCATTAAACACTAAAAACCACTAAAAACTCTCAAAATCCTTAAACCCATAAAAATGAAAACAAACTGTAAAAAACCTTTAAAACCCTAAAAGAATAAAAAAACCCTAAACCCAAAAAAGACCCTAAATCCCCAAAAAACCCCAAAAAACACTAAAAACTCATAAAAACCCAAAAACTACAAAAATCCTGAAAAATCCCTTAAAATCCTGGAAAACATAAAAAACCATAAAAAAATTGAAAAATACCGAAAAACCATAAAACCCCATAAAACCTTAAAAACCATAAAACCCCGTAAAAACCCTAAAACCCCACTTAACAATCTAAAAACCCTCAAAACTGTAAAAATGTTAAAAAACTATAAAACCCCTAAAAACTCAAAAAGAAACTTTAAAAACTCAAAAGACCCTAAAATCACTTAAAACCCCTAAAATCACTTAAAACCCCTAAAATCCACTAAAATCCCTCAAAATCCCTCAAAATCCCTAAAACCGCTAAAAAACATAAAAATCTTAAAAAATCCTTTAAAAAAAATGATAAAATAAAAACCCTAAAAACCCTAAAAATACCTAAAAACCATAAAACCCCTAAAAACCTTTTAAAACCCTAAATATCAATAAAAACCCAAAAGAAACACCAAAAACTCTAAAAACCCTTAAACCTCTTAAAACGTTATAAAACTCTAAAAAACCCTTAGGGGTTTACAGGGTTTTTAGGGTTTTTTATGTTTTCATGGATTTTTGGGACTTTTTAGGATTTTTATGGATTTTATGGGTTTTTAGGGATTTTAGGGGTTATTTAGGGTTTTGGGGGTTTTAGGGGTTTTTAGGGTCTTTTGGCATTTTTAGGGCTTTTTTGAGTTTTTCGGCTTTTTTAGGATTTTTTGAGTTTCTTTCCTTTTATGGGTTTTATATGTTTTTATAGTTTTTATTGGGTTTTTTGGGTTCTTTTGGGTTTTTAGGGTTTTTTAGGTTTTGTAGGTTTTTGGGGTTGTTATGGTTTTCAAGGGGTTTCTAGGGTTTTTACGTGTTTTTACGTTTTCACGGATTTTTAGGGATTTTTAGATTTTCTATGGTTTTTAGGTTTTTTAAATATTTTGAGGGTTTTTAGTGTTTTTCAAGGTTTTTATTGTTTTTGAGGATTTTCATTATTTTTAGGGTATTTTGGGGGTTTTATGGTTTTATGATTTTTTTAGGATTTTAAGAGTTTTTAGAGTTTTTTAACATTTTTAAGGGTTTTTAGTTATTTTAGAGTTTTTAGTGAGGTTTTAGGGATTTTATTGATTTTTATGAATTTTAAGGTTTTTAGGAGTTTTGTGGTTTTTATGAATTTTAAGGTTTTAAAAACACATAAAACCCAAAAAACCAACTAAAAATCTAAAACCCATTAAACCCCCTAAAAACCTTAAAAACCCTAAAACCCACTAAAAACCTTAAAAACCCTATAAACCCCTAAAAACCTTAAAAACCCTAAAAACCCATAAAAACCCTAAAACCCACTAAAACCTCAGAATACAATTAAAACCCCAAAAACTTTAAAAAATTCAAAAAAACTTTAAAACACTAAAAACCTAAAACAACCTAAAGCCCTAAAAAACCCTAGAACCCTAAAAACCTAGAAAACCCTAAAAAAACCCTTAAACCCTAAAAATCCCTCAAAACACTAAAAAACCACTAAAAACCATAAAATTCCTAAAAAATCCCTAAAAAACCCATAAAATGTAAAAAACCCTAAAAACCCCCCAAAATCATTAAATACCCTAAAATCGGTAAACCCCCCTAAAACCCAATAAAAACTCTAAAAAACCCTTTAAACCCCTTAAAAAATTAAAACTCTAAAATAAATAAAACACCAAAAAAACTCAAAAAAAACCCTTAAAACCCAAAAAGGCCCTAAAAACCCTGGAAAAACCAAAAAACCCAAAAAACCCCTAAAAACACTAAAACCCCTTAAAATCCCTAAACACCCTAAACACCATAAAAATTCTGAAAATCACTAAAAATCCCAGCCAATGTAAAAAACCCTAAAACCCCATTAAAACTATAAAAACACCTAAAAACCTTAAAAACCCCATAAAACCCTCAAAACCATGAAAATGTTAAAAAACTATAAAAAAAACTTTAAAACCCTAAAAAAATTAAAAAAACCAAAAACAAAAAAGACTCTAAAACCCTGAAATACCCTAAAACACAGAAAAAACCTAAAAAACCCTAAAACTCGCCAAAATCCCTAAAAGGCATAAAAATCATAAAAAACGTAAAAACCCGTAAAAATCCATCAAAACATAAAACCCTGAAAAACCATAAAATCATTAAAAACCATAAAACCCTTAAAATTGATAAAAACCCTAAAATCACTAAAAACTCTAAAAACACTCCAACCCCTAAAAATGTTAAAAAACTCTAAAAAACTTTAAAACCCTAAAAAAATTCAAAAATCACTATAAACCCAAAACGATCCTAAAACCCCTAAAAACCATAAAATACCACTGAAAACCCCAAAACCCCTCAAAATCCCAAAAAACCCGAAAACCCCGAAAACCCATAAAAATCCTAAAAAATCCATAAAAATCTCTAAAAACATGAAATACCCTAAAAAACCAAAAAATCCCAGAAAACCATAAAACCCAGTAAAAACCTTAAAAAACACTAAAAACCCATAAAAAACCTAAAACAACTGAAAACCACTAAAAAATAAAAACCCCTCTAAAATCCTAAATACATTAAAAAAATTAAATCTCTAAAAAACACAAAAAAAACCCTAAGAAACCTCTAAAAACCCTCAAACTCCCAAAAACCCCTAAAATATCCTAAAAACCAAAAGAATCCCTAAAATCCTAGAAAACTTAAAAAACCCTAAAACCTAGAAAAACCCATCAAAACCAGAAAACCTCTAAAAACTTTAAAATCCAAAAAGAATCCCTAAAAACCACTAAAAAGTCTAAAAACACTAAACCCCTAAAAAACATTAAAAAATTCAAAAAATCCTTAAAAACTCTAAAAAACTCAAAAAAAATCATAAAACCCAAAAGACCCAAAATACCATGAAAAACCCTTAAAACCCAAAAAAAACCCTGAAAACCCCCTAAACCCCCTCAAAATCCATAAAAACACTAAAAGCCCCTAAAAACCATAGAAATCCTAAAAAAGTCCTAAAAATCCATGAAAATGTAAAAAACCCTAAAAACCCAGAAAAATCCTAAAAACCAATTAAAACTCTAAAACCCCTTAAAACCCCTAAAAATGTTAAAAAAAAATTAAAAAACCTTAAAATCCCTAAAAAAATCAAAAAACCCTGAAAACCCTAAAAACTATAAAAACCCTGAAACCATTAAAAACCCTCAAAATCCCTAAAAACCCTCTAAAACACTATAACCCTTAAAAATCTTTAAAAAGCCCAAAAAATCCCTAGAAACATAAAAATCCCAAAAAACACAGAAAACCCTCTGAAAACCACAAAACCCCTAAAAATCTTTAAAAACCATAAAAACCATAAAACCCTAAAAACCACAAATAACTCTAAATACCCTTAAAACCAATAAAAACATTAAAAAACTATAAGAAACTTTAAAATCCCTAAAAAACTCGAAAAAACCATAAAACCACAAAAAAACCACAAAACCCCTAAAAACCACAAAACCCCTAAAAATCCATAAAAATCCCTGAAAACACAAAAAACCCCTAAAACCACTAAAACTCCCTCCAAACCTTAAAAACCCGTCAAAACATTATACCTTAAAAACCCCAAAAAAACCCTAAAAACCCACAAAAAACTCTAAAAACCCTTAAAACCCCTATAAATGTTCAAATACCCTAAAATCCTAAAAACCCTAAAAAACAAAAAAAAAACCACTAAAACCCAAAAAGACCCTAAAAACCATGAAAAAACCTAAACACACTGAAAACCCCTAAAATCTCTCAAAATCCCAAAAAAACAAAAAACCCCTAAAATAATAAAAACCCAAAAAAAATCCCTAAAAATCCCTTAAAACGCAAAAGACCCTAAAAACACAGAAAAACACCTGAAACCCTGAAAACCTAAAAAATCAAAAAAACCCTAAAACCAACTAAAAACTCTAAAAACCATTTAAACCCCTAAAAACGTTTAAAAAATATAAAAAACCATAAAACCGCTAAAAACTCATAAAAAACCCTAAAAACCAAAAAAGACTGTAAAACCGTGAAAAAACCTAAAAAACCTATATTACCCCTAAAACTCTAAAAATCCCTAAAAACCCTTAAAACCCTAAAAACCATAAAAACCCTAAATATCCCGGAAAACATAAAAAAACCAAAAAACCTTGAAAACCCCTGTTAATCATAAAAATCCCTAAAAACACATGAAAACTATTAAAACCCACTAAAGGTTGATCACTCCTTTAATAAGCCTTACTTGAATTCACCTGACAACACAAGAAACACAAGCATAATAATGCTTGAAAACACTTAAATTCGGAAATTAACCTTCAAAGGGTAGAAGAGGTGGCTATTTATAGCCAAATGAGAGGAATACAAGTCAAACTACCTATCCCACAAAAGTCTAAAGCCTATCCCACGAATTTGAATTTGTTTACACATGTCCATGGCTTTAGGGGACAAGATATCTCCAAATAAGACTTTTTGGAGCCACCCCAAAGACTTTGAAGATTCCCACCATGACTTTGGAGACAAGGGGCCCACCACTTTTGACTTTGGATATTTTCTTCATGCAAGTGGATTAAATTTCGTGGAAGCATTTGGGTGGGCCTTTTAGGTCCACTTTTGGGCTTAAATAAGTATGATTAAAGGCCCATTTGATCCTCCCATGCATGCATGTTCGGCCTCCTCTTGTAATTTCAAAATGAGGCCTTGTAAAGCCTCTTTCATCCTCCTCATTCTTCCTTTTGTCATTGGGCCACCAATCCCATCCAATGGGTCTTGTCCATTAATGCTCCTTCCACCATCAATGTCAGGATCACCATCAACTCATCGCTGCATGTGTGCACCATGATTCGCATCAAGATCTCTAAAAAAACTTTAAACCCCTAAAAATATTAGAAACCTCTAACAACCTTAAAACCCCGAAAAAACTCAAAAAGCCCTAAAACCCAAAAAAAGAACCTAAAAACTCCTAAAACCCGTAAAAAACATAAAAACCCTAAAAACATCAAAAAAATCATGAAAATATAACAAACCCTGAAAACCCCTTGAAAACCATAAAAACCTCTAAAAACCACTAAAAACCTTAAAAACCCTAAAAACACATAAAACCCCTAAAAACATCCCAAAAATCAAAAACCCTTAAAACCCATAAAAATGTAAAAAAAACTCTAAAAACCTTTAAAACCCTAAAAATTAAAAAAAAAGACCATAGGAACACAAAATGGCCCAAACCCCCTAAAAACCCTAAAAAACCCGGAAAACCATTAAACCCCTCAAATTCCCTAAAAACCCAAAAAACACAAAAAACCATTAAAATCCTTAAAGAGCACTAAAAATCCCTAAAAACATAAAAACCCTAAATTCCTTGAAAAACACCCGAAAACCATAAAACCCCCTAAAATATTAAAAACCCCTAAAACCCACAAAACCCTAAAAACGACTAAAACTCTAAAAACCCATCAAACCCCTAAAAACGTTAAAAAATCTAAAAACCTTAAAAATCCCAAAAAACTAAAAAAAACCCTACAAACCCAAAAGACCTTAAAAACCCTGAAAACCCTTTAAAACCCCTAAAATCCCTCAAAACTCTAAAAAACCTAGGCAAAATTCCTAAAAATACCATAAAAATCCAAAAAAATGTAAAAAACCCCCAAAAACCGTGAAAACCCATGAATACCATAAAAATCCCTAAAAACCTTAAAACCCCTAAAACCCTGTAAAAACCATGAAAAACACTGAAAACCCTTAAAACCCATAAAAAATTAGAAACTCTAAAAAGCCATACAACCCCTTTAAAACCCAAAAAACCCTCACATACCCTAAGAACCCTGAAAAATCCTAAAACCCCTAAAGACCCCTGAAAAACCCAAAAGACCCAAAAAATCCATAAAAAACATAAAATAATAAAAATCCCTAAAAATCCCTTAAAATCCCAGAAAACTTAAAAAATCCTAAAAACCCTAAAAAACCCTGAAATCTATAAAAACTGCTAAAAATCCTAAGTACCCATAAAAACCCTAAAAACCAGAAAAAATCTAAAATCCCTTCAAACCACAAAATATGTTTAAAAAGTCTAAAAAACATTAGCAACCCTGAAAACACAAAAAAAACTTAATAACCCAAAAGACCATAAAACCCCTCAAAATCATAAAAACCCAAACCCAAAAAAAACCTAAAAAACCTAAAAATCCCTTAAAATGTAAAAGACCCAAAAAAACCCAAAAAAACCCCTGAAAACCATAAAAACCTTACAACTGTAAAATCCCATAAAACACCTAAAAACAACTAAAAACTCTAAAACCCTTAAAATCCAAAAAAAAATTAAAAAATCTAAATAACCATAAAAACCCAAAAAACTCAAAAAAACCCTAAAAATCATTAAAACCCTAAAACCTCTGAAAACCCCTCAAAAATCCCTAAAAAACCTAAAACCCCCTAAAAACCATAAAAGTCCAAAAATATCCCTAAAAATCCTTCAAAACATAAAAAACCATTAAAACCTTGAAAACCCCCTAAAAACTCAAAAGGCCCTAAAACCCTTGAAAAACCCCAAAAACCAAAAAACCCTGAAAACCCCTAACACCCCTCAAAATCCCTAAAAATCCTAAAAAACCCTAAAAACCATAGAAATCCTAAAAAATCCTAAAAACCATAAAAATCCTAAAAAATAACTAAAAATCCATGCAAAAGAAAAAAACTCTAAAAACCGTGAAATCTCCCTAAAAACCACAAAACCCTTAAAACCCTTAAAAACCATAAAATCACATAAAACCCTAAAACAACAACGAATTCTAAAAACCCTCAAAACTCATTAAAACGTTAAAAAATTCTAAAAACCTATAAAATCCTATAAGACTCAAAAAACCCCTAAAACCTAATAAGACCACAAGAAAACTCTGAAAACCCCTAAAAATCCCTAAACTCCCTAAAAATCCATAAAACCATAAAAAATATGAAAAGGCCCAAAAAATCCTTGAAAACATAAAAAACCCTAAAAACCCTAACAAAACCCTGAAAACCATAAATACCATAAAACCCCCAAAACCCATAAAATCCCTAAAAACCAACAAAAAACTCTAAAAGCCCTTAAAACCCCTAAAAACATTAAAAAACTCTAAGAAACAATAAATCCCTAAAAAACTAAAAAAAACCCTAAAACCCAAAAAAAAATCATAAAAGCCTTAAAACCCCAAAAAATCCATGAAAAACCTAAAAACCCTAGAAATCCCTAGAAACCCTAAAAACCCTAAAAAACCATAAAAATCCAAAAAATCAGAAAAATCCCTGAAAATGTAAAAAATCTGAAAACCCATGAAAACCATAAATCCCATAAATACCTTCAAAAACCCAAAAACCAACAAAAACCCTAAAAAACCATAAAAACTCTAAAAACCCTCAAAACCCCTACAAATGTTAAAAAACATTAAATAGCTTCAAAACCCTAAAGATAAAAAACCCCCCAAAAACCCAAAAAAAACCCTAGAAACCCTAAAAAGACCAAAAAAACATAAAAATCATAAAAAATACATATAAATACATGGAAACCAAAAAAACCTAGAAAACCTTGAAAACCCAATTAAAACCTTTAAAACCCCCAAAACTCAATAAAATCCCTGAAACCCCATAAAAACTCTTAAAACTCTTAAAACCCTTAAAACCCCCAAAAAGTTAAAAAACACTATAAAACCTTTAAAACTGTAAAAAAACTAAAAAATACCCTAAAAATCCAAAAGATCCCCAAACCCTATAAAACCCTAAAAACCTTAAAAACCAATGAAAACCATCAAAATCCCTAAAAATCCAAAAAAAACACTAAATTCTCTGAAAACATAAAAAATCATGAAAAACCCTAAAAACCATAAAAACCGCTAAAAACCTTAAAAATCCTAAAAACCCATAAAAACACTAAATACCCACTAAAAAAATCTAAAAACCCTTAAAACCCCTAAAAATGTTAAAAAATCTACAAAACGTTAAAAACCCTAAAAAACATAAAAACCCCTAAAAACATAAAAAGACCATAAAAACCCTAAAAACCCCTAGAAACCCTAAAACACTTTAAAACCCTCAAACTCCCTAAAATCCCTAAAAAATTAAAAACCTAAAAAGCCTAAAAAATCCCTGAAAACGTAAAAAACCCAAAAAACCATAAACCCCTAAAAACATTAAAAACCCTAAAAGCCCATAAAAACCCTAAAAGCCCATAAAAACCCTAACAACCACTAAAAACTCTAAAACTCCTTTAAACCCCCAAAAACGTTAAAAAACTCTAAAAAACCTTTAAACCCCGAAAAACTCAAAAATCCCTAAAACCTAAAAAACAAAATAAAAACTCTAAAAACCAAAAAAAACCATGAAAAACCATAAAAACCCACAAAATCCCAGAAAACATTCAAGACACTAAAAAGCATAAAAATCCTTAAAAATCACTAAAAATCCCTAAAAACATAAAAAACCCTAAAAACCCAAAAAACCATAGAAAACAATAAAAACCATAAAATATCATAAAAACCCAGAAAAACCTAAAAACCCAATAAAACTTTAAAAACCCTTAAAACCCCTTAAAACGTTAAAAAACTATAAAAACTTTAAAAACCTTAAAAAACTCAAAAAATAACCCTAAAATCCAAAAAGACACTAAAACCCATAAAAACCCTAAAACCCCAAAAAAAATATGAAAACCTCTAAAAACCCTAAAAATCCCTAAAACCCTAAAAACTATAAAAATCTTAAAAATCCCTAAAAACATAAAAAACCTTAAAAACCCTTAAAACCACATGAAAAAATAAAAACCATAAAACACAATAAAACCCATAAAACTCCTAAAAAACACTAAAAACTCTACATTCCTGTAAAATCCCTAAAAAAATTAAAAACTCTAAAAAACTAATAAACCCTAAAAAAACTCAAAAAACCGTCAAAAGCCAAAAAGACCTAAAAACCCTGAAAAAAACCTAAATTCACTAAAAACCCATAAAAACCCCTAAAACCCCTCAAAATCTCTAAAAACCATAAAATCCAAAAAAACACTACAAATCCCTAAAAATGTAAAAACCCCTAAAAACCCTTAAAACCATAAAAACCCCTAAAAACATTAAAAAATCCTAAAAACCCATAAAAACTATATTAAACCGCTAAAACCTCTAAACACCCATAAACCCCTAAAAATGTTAAAAACTATAAAAAACCTTTAAAACCCTAAAAAATAAAAAAACCCTAAAATCCCCAAAAGATGTAAAAGCCCTGAAAATCCCTAAAACCACTAAATCACTCTGATAAACCCAAAAACACCTCAAAATCCCTAAAAACTGTAAAAAACCCTAAAACCCATAAAATTCCTAAAAGGGACCTAAAAATCCTAGAAACATAAAAAATCCTAAAACCCAAAAGAATCCTGAGAACCATAAAATCCCCTAAAAACCAAAAATCCATAAAACCCCATAAAAACACTAATAACCCACTAAAACCTCTTAAAAACCTTAAAACCCCTGAAAAAGTTAAAAAAAATCTAAAACCCATAAAACCCTAAAAACTCAAAAAACCCTAAATAACACTAAAAAGCCCTAAAACCCCACAAAATCCATAAGAACCATAAAAACCCAAAAAAACCATAAAGATCCTAAAAATTCAATAAAAGTCCATAAAAATGTAAAAAATATTAAATACCCTAAAAACACCTTAAAAACATGAAAACCCCTAAAAAACATAAAAAATCCCTAAAAACCCAAAAAACCCTAAAACTAGTAAAACCTCTAAAAACCTTTTAAACCCCTAAAAATTATTAAAAAATCTAAAAGAAATTAAAAACTCAAAAAACTCAAAAAACCCAAAAAATCCAAAAAACACCCTAAATATAATGAAAACCCCTAAAACCTGAAAAACCCTAAAACCAATCCCTTAAAACCCTAAAAACAATAAAAAACCTAAAAAATACCTAAAAAAACTTGAAAATATAAAACACCCTAAAACCCTGAAAACCCCATGAAATTAATAAAAACCCCTAAAAACCGTAAAATCCTTAGAAACCCAAAAAACGATGTAAACTATTAAAAACTTTTAAAACCCTTAAAACCACTAAAAACATTAAAAAACTCTAAAACCGTAAAAACCCCTAATAAACTAAAAAAACATAAATATCCAAAAATACCATAAAACTTCTGAAAACCCTAGAAAACTCAAAACCCCTCCTCAAAATCCCTAAACCCCCTAAAAACCATAAAAACCATAAAAATCATAAAAAAGTCCTAAAAATCCCAGAAAATGTAACATACCCTACAAACCCTGAAAAACCCTTGAAAACCATATAAACCCCAAAAAACCTTAAAAGCCCCTAGAATCCCATAAAAATCATACTAAATGACCCAAAACTCTAAAAAAACCCTTTAAACACCTAAAATTGTTAAAAAACTCAAAAAACAATTTACAACCCAAAAAAATCAAAAAAAACCCTAAAAACCCCAAAAGACCCTAAAAATCTTAAAAACCCTGAAAATCCTAAAAACCCCACAAAATACCAAAAAACCCTAAAAACCATAAAAATCCTAAAAAAGCCCTAAAAATCCCTAAAACTCTAAAAAACCCAAAGAACTCTGAAAAAACCCTGAAAACCATTAAAATCCCTAAAAACATTGAAAACCCAAAAAAACCCATGAAAACCATACATACAATATAAAATTATAAAAACCCTTGATACCCCTCAAAATATTAAAAAACTCTAAAAACGATTGAAAACCCTAAAAATACAAAAAACAACCCTAACAACCCCAAAAGACCCTAAAGCCCTAAAAACCCTAAGAACCCTTAAAACCACTAAAAACACTCAAAATCCCTAAAACCATAAAAACACCTAAAAACAAAAAAAAATCTTAAAAAATCCCTAAAACTTCGTAAAAACGTAAAAACCCCTAAAAACCCTGAAGACCCCTAAAACACATAAAAACCCCTAAGAACCATAAAGTGATATAAAAAACTTTAAACCAAAAAAAACTCTCAAAAACAGAAAAACCCAAAAGTCCCTAAAAACCGTGAAAGCCCCTAAAACCCGAAAACCCTCAAAATCCCCCAAACCTCTAAAAACCCTGACCATATAAAAATTTTAAAAAATGCCTGAAAATGTAAAAAAACCCTAAAATGCCTGAAAAATATAAATACCCCCTAAAAACCTTAAAAACCCTAAAACCCATAAAAACACTCAAAACCACTAAAAACTCTAAAAACCCTTAAAACATCTAAAAAACCTTAACAACCATGAAAAGCCAAAATAAAGATACGAAAAACCCAAAAAGACCCTAAAAACCCTGAAAACCCCTAAAAACCCTAAAATACCCTAAAAACCCCTAAAACCTCTCAAAAACATAAAAACCCTAAAAACATAAAAATAATAAATACCCCGAAAAATCAAGGAAAATGTAAAAACACTAAAAACCCTGAAAAATCCTTGAAAACTATAAAAACACCTAAAGACCATAAAAATATTAAAAACCCATAAAAACATAAAAATGCACTAAAAACTCTAAAAACCCTTAAAACCCCTAAAAACGTTAAAAAACTCTAAATCCCCTTAAAACCCCAAAAAACTTAAAATAACCCTAAAACTCCAAAACTATTGTAAAACCCAAAAATAACCCTAAAAACACTAAAAAACATGAAAACCCATAAAAATCCTAAAAATCTCTAAAACCCTAAAAAATAATAAAAATCTTAAAAATCCAAAAAAAAACCCTAAAAATCCCTAAAAATGTAAAAAACCCTAGAACCCTAAAAACCCTGAAAAATATAAACCCCTAAAAACCTTAAAAACCATAAAAACCCATAAAAACCCTAAAACCCACTAAAACCTCAGAATACAATTAAAACCCCAACAACTTTAAAAAATTCAAAAAAACTTTAAAACACTAAAAACCTAAAACAACCTAAAGCCCTAAAAAACCCTAAAACCCTTAAAACCTATAAAACCCTAAAAAACCCTTAAACCCTAAAAATCCCTAAAAAATCCCTAAAAAACCCATAAAATGTAAAAAACCCTAAAAACCCCCCAAAATCATTAAATACCCTAAAATCGGTAAACCCCCCTAAAACCCAATAAAAACTCTAAAAAACCCTTTAAACCCCTTAAAAAATTAAAACTCAAAAATAAATAAAACACCAAAAAAACTCAAAAAAAAACCCCTTAAAACCCAAAAAGGCCCTAAAAACCCTGGAAAAACCAAAAAACCCAAAAAAACCCCTAAAAACACTAAAACCCCTTAAAATCCCTAAACACCCTAAACACCATAAAAATTCTGAAAATCACTAAAAATCCCAGCCAATGTAAAAAACCCTAAAACCCCCTTAAAACTATAAAAACACCTAAAAACCTTAAAAACCCCATAAAACCCTCAAAACCATGAAAATGTTAAAAAACTATAAAAAAAACTTTAAAACCCTAAAAAAATTAAAAAAACCAAAAACAAAAAAGATTCTAAGAACCCTGAAATACCCTAAAACACAGAAAAAACCTAAAAAACCCTAAAACTCGCCAAAATCCCTAAAAGGCATAAAAATCATAAAAAACGTAAAAACCCGTAAAAATCCATCAAAACATAAAACCCTGAAAAAACATAAAATCATTAAAAACCATAAAACCCTTAAAATTGATAAAAACACTAAAATCACTAAAAACTCTAAAAACACTCCAACCCCTAAAAATGTTAAAAAACTCTAAAAAACTTTAAAACCCTAAAAAAATTCAAAAATCACTATAAACCCAAAACGATCCTAAAACCCCTAAAAACCATAAAATACCACTGAAAACCCCCAAACCCCTCAAAATCCCAAAAAACCCGAAAACCCCAAAAACCCATAAAAATCCTAAAAAATCCATAAAAATCTCTAAAAACATGAAATACCCTAAAAACCCAAAAAATCCCAGAAAACCATAAAACCCAGTAAAAACCATAAAAAACACTAAAAACCCATAAAAAACCTAAAACCACTGAAAACCACTGAAAACCACTAAAAAATAAAAACCCCTCTAAAATCCTAAATACATTAAAAAACATTAAATCACTAAAAAACACAAAAAAAACCCTAAGAAACCTTTAAAAACCCCCAAACTCCCAAAAACCCCTAAAATATCCTAAAAACCACAAGAATCCCTAAAATCCTAGAAAACCTAAAAACCCCTAAAACCTAGAAAAACCCATCAAAACCAGAAAACCTCTAAAAACTTTAAAATCCAAATAGAATCCCTAAAAACCACTAAAAATTCTAAAAACACTAAACCCCTAAAAAACATTAAAAAATTCAAAAAATCCTTAAAAACTCTAAAAAACTCAAAAAAAATCATAAAACCCAAAAGACCCAAAATACCATGAAAAACCCTTAAAACCCTAAAAAAACCCTGAAGACCCCCTAAACCCCCTCAAAATCCATAAAAACCCTAAAAACCCCTAAAAACCATAGAAATCCTAAAAAGGTCCTAAAAATCCATGAAAATGCAAAAAACCCTAAAAACCCAGAAAAATCCTAAAATCCAATTAAAACTCTAAAACCCCTTAAAACCCCTAAAAATGTTAAAAAAATTAAAAAACCTTAAAATCCCTAAAAAAATCAAAAAACCCTGAAAACCCTAAAAACTATAAAAACCCTGAAACCATTAAAAACCCTCAAAATCCCTAAAAACCCTCTAAAACACTATAACCCTTAGAAATCTTTAAAAAGCCCAAAAAATCCCTAGAAACATAAAAATCCCTAAAAACACAGAAAACCCTCTGAAAACCACAAAACACCTAAAAATCTTTAAAAACCATAAAAACCATAAAACCGTAAAAACCACAAATAACTCTAAATACCCTTAAAACCAATAAAAACATTAAAAAACTATAAGAAACTTTAAAATCCCTAAAAAACTCAAAAAAACCTTAAAACCACAAAAAAACCACAAAACCCCTAAAAACCTTGAAAACCCTAAACCACTCAAAATCAATAAAACCCTAAAAACCCTAAAAACCACAAAACCCCTAAAAATCCATAAAAATCCCTGAAAACACAAAAAACCCCTAAAACCACTAAAACTCCCTCCAAACCTTAAAAACCCGTCAAAACATTATACCTTAAAAACCCCAAAAAAACCATAAAAACCCACAAAAAACTCTAAAAACCCTTAAAACCCCTATAAATGTTCAAATACCCTAAAAACCTAAAAACCCTAAAAAACAAAAAAAAAACCACTAAAACCCAAAAAGACCCTAAAAACCATGAAAAAACCTAAACACGCTGAAAACCCCTAAAATCTCTCAAAATCCCAAAAAAACAAAAAACCCCTAAAATAATAAAAACCCAAAAAAATCCCTTAAAACGCAAAAGACCCTAAAAACACAGAAAAACACCTGAAACCCTGAAAACCTAAAAAATCAAAAAAACCCTAAAACCAACTAAAAACTCTAAAAGCCATTTAAACCCCTAAAAACGTTTAAAAAATATAAAAAACCATAAAACCGCTAAAAACTCATAAAAAACCCTAAAAACCAAAAACGACTGTAAAATCGTGAAAAAACCTAAAAAACCTATATTACCCATAAAACTCTAAAAATCCCTAAAAACCCTTAAAACCCTAAAAACCATAAAAACCCTAAAAAACCTAAATATCCCTGAAAATATAAAAAAACCTAAAAAACCTTGAAAACCCCTGTTAATCATAAAAATCCCTAAAAACACATGAAAACTATTAAAACCCACTAAAAACTCTCATAACCCTTAAAACCCCTAAAATTTATAAAAAACTCTATAAACCCTCAAAATCCCTAAAAACCCTAAAAACCCCTATAACCAATAAAAATCCTAAAAACCCTAAAAAATATTAAAAATCCCTAAAAACAAAAAAAAAACCCTAAAAACCCTGAAAAACCAATGAAAAACTTAACAATCCTAAAAACCTAAATATCCTAAAACCCCATAAAAACTCAAAATACCACTGAAAACTCTAAAACCCTTAAACCGCTTAAAAATTGTAAAAAAAATTATAAAAACCCCATATAACCCCCAAAAATCAGAAGAAAAATCCCTAAAAACCCAAAAGCACCCAAAAAACCCATAAAATCCCTAAAAACCTAAAAAACCCTAAAAACCATAAAAATCAAAAAAGTGCCCGAAAAATCCTTAAAAATGTAAAAAACCCTAAAAACCTTGAAAACCCCTAAATACCATTAAAAACTCATAAAAAACTAAAAAACACTAAAAATATAAAATCCCATAAACCCCTAAAAAAGTTAAAAATGCTAAAAAACCTTAAAAACCATAAAAAAACTCAAAAAAAAGTAAAAGCACAAAAGATCCTAAAAACCAAGAAAAAACCTAAAAACACTAAAAAAATATAAAATCCCCTAAAATCCTTCAAAACATCTAAAAATTATAAAAAACCCCTAAAAACAAAGAAACCTAAAAAAAATCCCTAAAAATCCCTGAAAACATAAAAACCACAAAAAAGCCTGAAAAAACCCTGAAAACCATAGAATCCCCTAAAAAGTTTAAAAACACATAAAACCCAAAAAACCAACTAAAAATCTAAAACCCATTAAACCCCCTAAAAATGTTAAAATACTATACAAACCTTTAAACGCCAAAAACTCAAAAAAACCTAAAACCCACTAAAACCTCTCAATACACTTAAAACCCCTAAAACTGTTAAAAAATTCAAAAAAACCTTTAAAACACTAATTTTAAATAATAAATATATTATTTTAAAATTAATATAATTAAAATATTTAATTTATTTAAATTATTAATAAAAAATATAATTTAATTAAAATCCCTAAAAACACTAAAAAACCCCTAAAACCCATAAAATTCCTAAAAAATCCCTAAAAATCATATAAAATGTAAATAACCCTAAAAACCCCCAAAACCCTTAAATACCCTAAAATCGGTAAACCCCCTAAAAACCCATAAAAACTCTAAAAACCCTTTAAACCCCTTAAAAAATTAAAAAACTCTAAAAAAATAAAACACCAAAAAAACTCAAAAAAAACCCTTAAAACCCAAAAAGGCCCTAAAAACCCTGGAGAACCAAAAAACCCAAAAAAACCCTAAAAACACTAAAACCCCTCAAAATCCCTAAATACCCTAAACAACATAAAAATCCTAAAAATCACTAAAAATCCTAGCCAACGTAAAAAACCCTAAAAACCCCTTAAAACTATAAAAACACCTAAAAACCTTAAAAACCCCATAAAACCCTCAAAACAATGAAAATGTTAAAAAACTACAAAAAAACCTTTAGAACCCTAAAAAAATTAAAAAAACCAAAAACATAAAAGACTATAAGAACCCTGAAATACCCTGAAATACCCTTCAACACAGAAAAAACCTAAAAAACCCTAAAACTTGCCAAATGCCCTAAAAATCATAAAAAACGTAAAAACCCATAAAAATCCATGAAAACATAAAAACCCTGAAAAACCATAAAATCACTAAAAACCATAAAACCCTTAAAATTGATAAAAACCCTAAAATCACTAAAAACTCTAAAAACCCTCCAACCCCCTAAAAATGTTAAAAAACTCTAAAAAACTTTAAAACCCCTAAAAAAATTCAAAAATACCTATAAACCGAAAAGGATCCTAAAACCCCTAAAAACCATAAAATACCCATAAAACCCCTAAACCCCTCAAAATACCAAAAACCCGAAAACCCTCCAAACCCATAAAAATCCTAAAAAATCCATAAAAATCTTTAAAAACATGAAAAACCCTAAAAACCCAGAAAATCCCGGAAAACCATAAAACCAATTACAAACCTTAAAAAACACTAAAACCCACTAAAAAACCTAAAACCACTAAAAACCACTAAAAAATTAAAATCCCTCTAAAATCCTAAATACATTAAAAAAACATTAAAGCCCCTATAAAACACAAAAAACCCCTAAGAAACCTTAAAAAACCCTCAAACTCCCCAAAACCCCTAAAATATCCTAAAAACCAAAAGAATCCCTAAAATCCAAGAAAACTTAAAAAACCCTAAAACCCAGAAAAACCCATGAAAACCAGAAAAACTCTAAAAACATTAAAATCCAAAAAAATCCCTAAAAACCACTAAAAAGTCTAAAAACACTAAACCCCTAAAAACATTAAAAAATTCAAAAAATCCTTAAAAACTCTAAAAAACTCAAAAAAAAACCATAAAACCCAAAAGACCCAAAATACCATGAAAAACCCTTAAAACCCTAAAAAATCCTGAAAACCCCTAAACCCCCTCAAAATCCATAAAAACCCTAAAAACCCCTAAAAACCATAGAAATCCTAAAAAAGTCCTAAAAATCCCTAAAAATGTAAAAAACCTAAAAACCCTTAAAAACCCTTAAAACCCCCTTAAACCATAACCCCCCAAACCATAAAAAAACCCTAAAAAACCAGAAACATCATAAAAACCAATTAAAACTCTAAAACCTCTTAAAACCCCTAAAAATGTTAAAAAAAATTAAAAACCCTTAAAATCCCAAAAAAATCAAAAAACTCTAAAAACCAGAAAAGACCCTAAAAACCCTGAAAAACCTAGAAGCCATAAAAACCCTGAAAACTATTAAAAATCCTCAAAATCCCTAAAACCCTCTAAAACACTAAAAACCATTAAAATCATAAAAAAGCCCAAAAAATCCATGGAAACATAAAAATCCCTAAAAACACTGAAAACCCTCTGAAAACCACAAAACCCCTAAAAATATTTAAAAACCATAAAAACCATAAAACCATAAAAACCACAAATAACTCTAAATACCCTTAAAACCAATAAAAACATTAAAAACCTATAAGAAACTTTAAAATCCCAAAAAAACTCAAAAAAACCATAAAACCACAAAAAAACCACAAACCCCTAAAAACCTTGAAAACCCTAAACCACTCAAAATCAATAAAACCCTAAAAACCCTAAAAACCATAAAACCCCTAAAAATCCATAAAAACATAAAAAAACCCCTATACCCACTAAAACCCCCTGAAAACCTTAAAACCCCGTAAAAACATTATACCTTAAAAACCTCAAAAAAACCCTAAAAATCCACAAAAAACTATAAAAACCCTTAAAACCCCTATAAATGCTCTAATACCCTAAAAACCTAAAAACCCTAAAAAACAAAAAAAACCCACTAAAATCCAAAAAGACCCTAAAAACTATGAAAAAACCTAAAAACACCGAAAACCCCTAAAATCTCTCAAAATCCCGAAAAAACAAAAAACCCCTAAAACAATAAAAACCCAAAAAAATCCTGAAAAATACCTTAAAACGTAAAGACCCTAAAAAACACATAAAAACACCTGAAACCCTGAAAACCTAAAAAATCAAAAAAACCCTAAAAACCCATAAAAACCCTAAAACCAACTAAAAACTCTAAAAAGCATTTAAACCCCTAAAAACATTTAAAAAATATAAAAAACCATAAAACTGCTAAAAACTCATAAAAAATCCTAAAAACCAAAAAAGACTGTAAAACCTTGAAAAAACCTAAAAAACCTATATTACCCCTAAAACTCTAAAAATCCCTAAAAACCCTTAAAACCATAAAAACCATAAAAATCCTAAAAATCCTAAAAATCCTTGATAACGTAAAAAAACCAAAAAAAACCTTGAAAACCCCTGTTAATCATAAAAATACCTAAAAACACATGAAAACTCTTAAAACCCACTAAAACTCTCATAACCCTTAAAACCCCGAAAATTTATAAAAAACTCTATAAACCCTCAAAATCCCTAAAAACCCTATAACCAATAAAAATCCTAAAACACTAAAAAATATTAAAAATCCCTAAAAACATAAAAAACCCTAAAAACCCTGAAAAACCAATGAAAAACTTAACAATCCTAAAAACCTAAATATCCTAAAACCCCATAAAAACTCAAAATACCACTGAAAACTCTAAAACCCTTAAACCACTTAAAAATGGTAAAAAATTATAAAAACCCCATAAAACCCCCAAAAATATCAAGAAAAAGCCCTAAAAACTCAAAATCACCCAAAAACCCCATAAAATCCCTAAAAACCTAAACAACCCTAAAAACCATAAAAATCATAAAAGTGCCCGAAAAATCCTTAAAAATGTAAAAAACCCTAAAAACCTCAAAAAACCCCTAAATACCATTAAAACTCATAAAAACCTAAAACACACTAAAAATTTAAAATCTCTTAAACCCCTAAAAAAGTTAAAAATGCTAAAAAACCTTAAAAACCCTAAAAAAACTCAAAAAAAAGTAAAAGCACAAAAGATCCTAAAAACCAAGTAAAAACCTAAAAACACTAAAAAATCTAAAAACCCCTAAAATCCCTCAAAATATCTAAAAATGATAAAAAAAACCCCTAAAAACAAGGAAACCTAAAAAAAGCCCTAAAAATCCCTTAAAACATAAAAACCGCAAAAAAGCCTGAAAAAAACCTGAAAACCATAAAAACCCCTAAAAAGATTAAAAACACACAAAACCCAAAAAACCAACTAAAAATCTAAAACCCCTTAAACCCCCTAAAAATGTTAAAATACTCTACAAACCTTTAAACACCAAAAACTCAAAAAAACCTAAAACCCAAAAGACCCTAAAAACCCTCGAAACCCCTAAAAACCCCTTAAAACCCTAAAACCCCCTAAAAATCCTAAAAATCCCAAAAAAAACCCAAAAAACCCTAAAACAATAAAAATCTTTAAAAAGCCAAAAAATTCCTAGAAAATATAAATGACCCCAAAACCCCTAAAAACACATGAAAACCATAAAAACCCCTAAGAAACTAAAAAACCAAAAAAACCTTAAAAACCCCAAACCACTAAAAACTATAAAAACCTTTAAAATCCCTCAAAACGTTAAAAATTCAAAAAACCTCAAACCCCTAAAAAATAAAAATTTAAACCCTAAAAATCCATGAAAAAGCAACAAACCCTCAAAATTCTTAAAAAACCTAAAAACCCTAAAAACCACAAAAATCCTAAAAAATACTTAAAAATCTGTGAAACGTAAAAAATCCTAAACACCCTGAAAACCATAAAACCCCTAAAAACCTTTTAAAACATATTAAAACCCTAAAACCACTAAAAACTCTAAAAACCCTTTAAACCTCAAAAAAACATTGATAAACTATAAGAAACCTTATAAATCCTAAAAAACTCAAAAAAATCCTAAAAACAAAAAAAGACCCTAAAAACCCCCAAAAACCCCTAAAAACCCCTCAAACCTTCAAAAATCCCAAAAAACCCTAAAAAACCATAAAAACCATAAAAATCCTAAAAGGTCCCAAAAAATACCAGAAAACATAAAAAAACTGAAAAACCCTAAAAATCCCTCATAACCATAAAAACCTCTAAAAACTTTAAAAACCCTAAAACCTAAAAAAGCATTAAAAACCCTTAACGCCCCAAAAAACATTAAAGACTTTAAAAAACCTTTAAAACCCTAAAAATATAAAAGAAACCCTAAAATCACAAAAGACCCTAAAAGCCCTAATAATCCATGAAAACATTAAAAACCCCAAAAACCATAAAAAGCCCAAAACCCCATATAAACCCTAAAAACCACAAAAAACTCTAAAAACCTTTAAAACCCCTAAAACATTAAAAACTCTAAAAAACATTAAAAAATATAAAAAACTCAAAAATAAACACGAAAAACCTAAAAAGACCATAAAACCCTAAAAATCCCTAAAAACCCTAAAAATCCTAAAAACCCAAAAGACCCTAAATACCCCGAAGACTCTTTAAATCCCTAAAAACCTAAAAATAAATCTTAAAAATGCCCAAAATTTCCCTGAAAACTTAAAAAACCCTAAAAAAACTAAAAAACCACCGAAAAACTATAAAAACCCCTAAAAACCATAAAACTCCTGAAAACAACTAAAAACTCTTAAAACACTTTTATCGAAAAAAAGCATTAAAAACACTAAAAACCTTAAAAACCCTAAAAACTCAAAAAATCCAAAAAAGAACTTAAATACCCTGAAAATCCCTAAAAACCAGAAAACCACTAAAAACCATAAAACCCTAAAACCCATAAAAACCTTAAAAACCACTAAAAACCGTAAAAACCCAAAAAACCCATTAAACCCCAAAAAATGATAAAAACTCAAAAAACCATGAAAACACATAAAAACCCTAAAAAATCATGAAAACCCAAAAACCCCTCAAAATCCCTAAAAAACGTAAAAACCATAAAAAACTAAAAAATCCTAAAAAATCCCTGAAAATGCAAAAATCCCAAAAAAACCCTAAAAACCCCCCTTAAAACCCAAAAACCCAAAAAACTTTAAAAAACCAAAAAACCCATAAAAACACATAAAAACCAGAAAAAACCACGAAAAACTATAAAAACCCTTTCAACCCCTAAAAATATTAAAAAAACACTAAAAAGCATTTGAACACCTAAAAAACTAACAAACCCCTAAAAATCTCTAAAAACCCTAAAAACCAAAAAAATCCAAAAAAATCCTTGAAAATCCCTAAAAACATAAAATACCCTAAAATCTCTGGAAAACCCCCTGAAAACCATAAAAATCCCTAAAAACCCTAAAACCCCTAAAAACTTGAAAAACCCAAAAAAATACTAAAAAAATATAAGAACCCCCAAACCCCAAAAAATATTAAAAAACATTAAAAAACATTAAAACCCCTAAAAAATCAAAAAACCCATAAAACCCAAAAAGACCCTAAAACCCATAAAACCCCCTAAAAGACCCTTAAAACCATAAAACCCCTTAAAACCATAAAAATCATAAAAACCTATAAAACCCATAAAAACCCATAAAACCCTTAAAAACTACTAAAAACTATAAAAACACTTGAAATACCTAAAATTATAAAAAACAATAAAACCCTTCAGAACCCTAAAAATGCAAAAAAACACCTAAAAACCCAAAAAGACCTTAAATACCCTAAAAACTCATAAAAACCCTACAAACCTTAAAACCCTCAAAATCCCTAAATACCCTAAAAACCCCCAAAAACCTAAAAAATCCTAACAAATCCCTAACTAATACCTGAAAACGTAAAACCTCTAAAAACCAGGAAAAACCCATAAAACCATAAAAACCCCTACAACCCTAAAAAACCCAAAAAACCCCTAAAAACCTTTAAAAACTCTAAAAACCCATAAAACCCCTATTTTTTTTTAAAAAAACTCTAAAACCCAATAAAAATTAAAAAAAAAAAGCCCTAAAACCCCAAAAGACCCTAAAAACTCTGAAAACCCAATAAACTCTGAAAACCCTAAAAACCACAAAATCACTCAAAACCCTAAAAACCCTAAAAACAATAAAAATCCTAAAAAATCCTTAAAAATCCATTGAAATGTAAAAATCCCAAAAAAATATGAAAACCCCATAAAAACAAAAAAAAACCCCAAGACCCCTAAAAACCCTCAAAACCCACCAAAAACTCGAAAAACCTTTAAAACCCCTAAAAATGTTAAAAAACTCTAAAAACATTTAAAACCTTAAAAAACTCAAAAAAAAACCCTAAAAACCCAAAATGACCCTAAAACACTAAAAAACCCTAAAAACCATAAAAAACCCAAAAAACACCAAAAACCCTAAAAACCCCTAAAATCCCAAAAAACCCTAAAAACCCCTAAAATCCCAAAAAACCCAAAAAACCCTAAAAATCCTAAAAAATCCCTAAAAATCCCGAGAAACGTAAAAAACCCCAAAAATTAATGAAAAACATAAAAAAACCTTAAATACTTAAAAAAAACCCTGAAAACCCATAAAAATACAAAAACCACTAAAAATATAAAACCTTTAAAAGCCCTAAAAATGTTAAAAAACTCTAACAACCTTAAAAACCCTAAAAATTCAAAAAATCCTAAAAACCAAAAAAGACCATAAAACTCCAGGAAAAAAACCTTTAAACCCTTAAAAATAATAAAAAACCCTAAAACCCCTCAAAATCCCTAAGAACCCTCTAAATCATAAAAATCCTAAAAAATCCATAAAATCTCAAAAAACATCAAAAACCTTAAAAACCTTGAAAACCCCCCATAAAACCATAAAAACCACTAAAGACCTTAAAAACCCACAAAAAACCTCAAAACCACTAAAAGCTCTAAAAATACTTTAAACACCTAAAAACATTAAAAAACTCTAAAAAACATAAAAAACATTAAAAAATAAAAAAGAACCCTAAAATCCCAAAAGACCCTAAAACCCTTAAAACTATGAAATACCCTGAAAAACCATAACACCACCCAAAATCCCTAAAAAACCTAAAAACCATAAAAACCATAAAAACCTAAAAAACCCATAAAAATCCATAAAAATGTAAACAATTCTAAATCCTTAAAAAAGCTCTAAAATCCATAAAAAACCAAAAATATTAAAAAATCCTAAACCCCATTAAACACTAAAAACCACTAAAAACTCTCAAAATCCTTAAACCCATAAAAATGAAAACAAACTGTAAAAAACCTTTAAAACCCTAAAAGAATAAAAAAACCCTAAACCCAAAAAAGACCCTAAATCCCCAAAAAACCCCAAAAAACACTAAAAACTCATAAAAACCCAAAAACTACAAAAATCCTGAAAAATCCCTTAAAATCCTGGAAAACATAAAAAACCATAAAAAAATTGAAAAATACCGAAAAACCATAAAACCCCATAAAACCTTAAAAACCATAAAACCCCGTAAAAACCCTAAAACCCCACTTAACAATCTAAAAACCCTCAAAACTGTAAAAATGTTAAAAAACTATAAAACCCCTAAAAACTCAAAAAGAATCTTTAAAACCTCAAAAGACCCTAAAATCACTTAAAACCCCTAAAATCACTTAAAACCCCTAAAATCCACTAAAATCCCTCAAAATCCCTCAAAATCCCTAAAACCGCTAAAAAACATAAAAATCTTAAAAAATCCTTTAAAAAAAATGATAAAATAAAAACCCTAAAAACCCTAAAAATACCTAAAAACCATAAAACCCCTAAAAACCTTTTAAAACCCTAAATATCAATAAAAACCCAAAAGAAACACCAAAAACTCTAAATACCCTTAAACCTCTTAAAACGTTATAAAACTCTAAAAAACCCTTAGGGGTTTTCAGGGTTTTTAGGGTTTTTTATGTTTTCATGGATTTTAGGGACTCTTTAGGATTTTTATGGATTTTATGGGTTTTTAGGGATTTTAGGGGTTATTTAGGGTTTTGGGGGTTTTAGGGGTTTTTAGGGTCTTTTGGCATTTTTAGGGCTTTTTTGAGTTTTTCGGCTTTTTTAGGATTTTTTGAGTTTCTTTCCTTTTATGGGTTTTATATGTTTTTATAGTTTTTATTGGGTTTTTTGGGTTCTTTTGGGTTTTTAGGGTTTTTTAGGTTTTGTAGGTTTTTGGGGTTGTTATGGTTTTCAAGGGGTTTCTAGGGTTTTTACGTGTTTTTACGTTTTCACGGATTTTTAGGGATTTTTAGATTTTCTATGGTTTTTAGGTTTTTTAAATATTTTGAGGGTTTTTAGTGTTTTTCAAGGTTTTTATTGTTTTTGAGGATTTTCATTATTTTTAGGGTATTTTGGGGGTTTTATGGTTTTATGATTTTTTTAGGATTTTAAGAGTTTTTAGAGTTTTTTAACATTTTTAAGGGTTTTTAGTTATTTTAGAGTTTTTAGTGAGGTTTTAGGGATTTTATTGATTTTTATGAATTTTAAGGTTTTTAGGAGTTTTGTGGTTTTTATGAATTTTAAGGTTTTAAAAACACATAAAACCCAAAAAACCAACTAAAAATCTAAAACCCATTAAACCCCCTAAAAACCTTAAAAACCCTAAAACCCACTAAAAACCTTAAAAACCCTATAAACCCCTAAAAACCTTAAAAACCCTAAAAACCCATAAAAACCCTAAAACCCACTAAAACCTCAGAATACAATTAAAACCCCAACAACTTTAAAAAATTCAAAAAAACTTTAAAACACTAAAAACCTAAAACAACCTAAAGCCCTAAAAAACCCTAAAACCCTAAAAACCTACAAAACCCTAAAAAACCCTTAAACCCTAAAAATCCCTAAAAACACTAAAAAACCCCTAAAAACCATAAAATTCCTAAAAAATCCCTAAAAAACCCATAAAATGTAAAAAACCCTAAAACCCCCCCAAAATCATTAAATACCCTAAAATCGGTAAACCCCCCTAAAACCCAATAAAAACTCTAAAAAACCCTTTAAACCCCTTAAAAAATTAAAACTCTAAAATAAATAAAACACCAAAAAAACTCAAAAAAAACCCTTAAAACCCAAAAAGGCCCTAAAAACCCTGGAAAAACCAAAAAACCCAAAAAACCCCTAAAAACACTAAAACCCCTTAAAATCCCTAAACACCCTAAACACCATAAAAATTCTGAAAATCACTAAAAATCCCAGCCAATGTAAAAAACCCTAAAACCCCATTAAAACTATAAAAACACCTAAAAACCTTAAAAACCCCATAAAACCCTCAAAACCATGAAAATGTTAAAAAACTATAAAAAAAACTTTAAAACCCTAAAAAAATTAAAAAAACCAAAAACAAAAAAGACTCTAAAACCCTGAAATACCCTAAAACACAGAAAAAACCTAAAAAACCCTAAAACTCGCCAAAATCCCTAAAAGGCATAAAAATCATAAAAAACGTAAAAACCCGTAAAAATCCATCAAAACATAAAACCCTGAAAAACCATAAAATCATTAAAAACCATAAAACCCTTAAAATTGATAAAAACCCTAAAATCACTAAAAACTCTAAAAACACTCCAACCCCTAAAAATGTTAAAAAACTCTAAAAAACTTTAAAACCCTAAAAAAATTCAAAAATCACTATAAACCCAAAACGATCCTAAAACCCCTAAAAACCATAAAATACCACTGAAAACCCCAAAACCCCTCAAAATCCCAAAAAACCCGAAAACCCCGAAAACCCATAAAAATCCTAAAAAATCCATAAAAATCTCTAAAAACATGAAATACCCTAAAAAACCAAAAAATCCCAGAAAACCATAAAACCCAGTAAAAACCTTAAAAAACACTAAAAACCCATAAAAAACCTAAAACAACTGAAAACCACTAAAAAATAAAAACCCCTCTAAAATCCTAAATACATTAAAAAACATTAAATCTCTAAAAAACACAAAAAAAAACCCTAAGAAACCTTTAAAAACCCTCAAACTCCCAAAAACCACTAAAATATCCTAAAAACCAAAAGAATCCCTAAAATCCTAGAAAACTTAAAAAACCCTAAAACCTAGAAAAACCCATCAAAACCAGAAAACCTCTAAAAACTTTAAAATCCAAATAGAATCCCTAAAAACCACTAAAAAGTCTAAAAACACTAAACCCCTAAAAAACATTAAAAAATTCAAAAAATCCTTAAAAACTCTAAAAAACTCAAAAAAAATCATAAAACCCAAAAGACCCAAAATACCATGAAAAACCCTTAAAACCCTAAAAAAAACCCTGAAAACCCCCTAAACCCCCTCAAAATCCATAAAAACACTAAAAACCCCTAAAAACCATAGAAATCCTAAAAAAGTCCTAAAAATCCATGAAAATGTAAAAAACACTAAAAACCCAAAAAAATCCTAAAAACCAATTAAAACTCTAAAACCCCTTAAAACCCCTAAAAATGTTAAAAAAAATTAAAAAACCTTAAAATCCCTAAAAAAATCAAAAAACCCTGAAAACCCTAAAAACTATAAAAACCCTGAAACCATTAAAAACCCTCAAAATCCCTAAAACCCCTCTAAAACACTATAACCCTTAAAAATCTTTAAAAAGCCCAAAAAATCCCTAGAAACATAAAAATCCCTAAAAACACAGAAAACCCTCTGAAAACCACAAAACCCCTAAAAATCTTTAAAAACCATAAAAACCATAAAACCCTAAAAAACCAAAAATAACTCTAAATACCCTTAAAACCAATAAAAACATTAAAAAACTATAAGAAACTTTAAAATCCCTAAAAAACTCGAAAAAACCATAAAACCACAAAAAAACCACAAAACCCCTAAAAACCACAAAACCCCTAAAAATCCATAAAAATCCCTGAAAACACAAAAAACCCCTAAAACCACTAAAACTCCCTCCAAACCTTAAAAACCCGTCAAAACATTATACCTTAAAAACCCCAAAAAAACCCTAAAAACCCACAAAAAACTCTAAAAACCCTTAAAACCCCTATAAATGTTCAAATACCCTAAAAACCTAAAAACCCTAAAAAACAAAAAAAAAACCACTAAAACCCAAAAAGACCCTAAAAACCATGAAAAAACCTAAACACACTGAAAACCCCTAAAATCTCTCAAAATCCCAAAAAAACAAAAAACCCCTAAAATAATAAAAACCCAAAAAAATCCCTAAAAATCCCTTAAAACGGAAAAGACCCTAAAAACACAGAAAAACACCTGAAACCCTGAAAACCTAAAAAATCAAAAAAACCCTAAAACCAACTAAAAACTCTAAAAACCATTTAAACCCCTAAAAACGTTTAAAAAATATAAAAAACCATAAAACCGCTAAAAACTCATAAAAAACCCTAAAAACCAAAAAAGACTGTAAAACCGTGAAAAAACCTAAAAAACCTATATTACCCCTAAAACTCTAAAAATCCCTAAAAACCCTTAAAACCCTAAAAACCATAAAAACCCTAAAAAACCTAAATATCCCGGAAAACATAAAAAAACCAAAAAAACCTTGAAAACCCCTGTTAATCATAAAAATCCCTAAAAACACATGAAAACTATTAAAACCCACTAAAGGTTGATCACTCCTTTAATAAGCCTTACTTGAATTCACCTGACAACACAAGAAACACAAGCATAATAATGCTTGAAAACACTTAAATTCGGAAATTAACCTTCAAAGGGTAGAAGAGGTGGCTATTTATAGCCAAATGAGAGGAATACAAGTCAAACTACCTATCCCACAAAAGTCTAAAGCCTATCCCACGAATTTGAATTTGTTTACACATGTCCATGGCTTTAGGGGACAAGATATCTCCAAATAAGACTTTTTGGAGCCACCCCAAAGACTTTGAAGATTCCCACCATGACTTTGGAGACAAGGGGCCCACCACTTTTGACTTTGGATATTTTCTTCATGCAAGTGGATTAAATTTCGTGGAATCATTTGGGTGGGCCTTTTAGGTCCACTTTTGGGCTTAAATAAGTATGATTAAAGGCCCATTTGATCCTCCCATGCATGCATGTTCGGCCTCCTCTTGTAATTTCAAAATGAGGCCTTGTAAAGCCTCTTTCATCCTCCTCATTCTTCCTTTTGTCATTGGGCCACCAATCCCATCCAATGGGTCTTGTCCATTAATGCTCCTTCCACCATCAATGTCAGGATCACCATCAACTCATCGCTGCATGTGTGCACCATGATTCGCATCAAGATCTCTAAAAAAACTTTAAACCCCTAAAAATATTAGAAACCTCTAACAACCTTAAAACCCCGAAAAAACTCAAAAAGCCCTAAAACCCAAAAAAAGAACCTAAAAACTCCTAAAACCCGTAAAAAACATAAAAACCCTAAAAACATCAAAAAAATCATGAAAATATAACAAACCCTGAAAACCCCTTGAAAACCATAAAAACCTCTAAAAACCACTAAAAACATTAAAAACCCTAAAAACACATAAAACCCCTAAAAACATCCCAAAAATCTAAAACCCTTAAAACCCATAAAAATGTAAAAAAAATTTCTAAAAACCTTTAAAACCCTAAAAATTAAAAAAAAAGACCATAGGAACACAAAATGGCCCAAACCCCCTAAAAACCCTAAAAAACCCGGAAAACCATTAAACCCCTCAAATTCCCTAAAAACCCAAAAAACACAAAAAACCATTAAAATCCTTAAAGAGCACTAAAAATCCCTAAAAACATAAAAACCCTAAATTCCTTGAAAAACACCCGAAAACCATAAAACCCCCTAAAATATTAAAAACCCCTAAAACCCACAAAACCCTAAAAACGACTAAAACTCTAAAAACCCATCAAACCCCTAAAAACGTTAAAAAATCTAAAAACCTTAAAAATCCCAAAAAACTAAAAAAAACCCTACAAACCCAAAAGACCTTAAAAACCCTGAAAAACCTTTAAAACCCCTAAAATCCCTCAAAACTCTAAAAAACCTAAGCAAAATTCCTAAAAATACCATAAAAATCCAAAAAAATGTAAAAAACCCCTAAAAACCGTGAAGACCCATGAATACCATAAAAATCCCTAAAAACCTAAAAACCCCTAAAACCCTGTAAAAACCATGAAAAACACTGAAAACCCTTAAAACCCATAAAAAATTAGAAACTCTAAAAAGCCATACAACCCCTTTAAAACCCAAAAAACCCTCACATACCCTAAGAACCCTGAAAAATCCTAAAACCCCTAAAGACCCCTGAAAAACCCAAAAGACCCAAAAAATCCATAAAAAACATAAAATAATAAAAATCCCTAAAAATCCCTTAAAATCCCAGAAAACTTAAAAAATCCTAAAAACCCTAAAAAACCCTGAAATCTATAAAAACTGCTAAAAATCCTAAGTACCCATAAAAACCCTAAAAACCAGAAAAAATCTAAAATCCCTTCAAACCACAAAATATGTTTAAAAAGTCTAAAAAACATTAGCAACCCTGAAAACACAAAAAAAAAACTTAATAACCCAAAAGACCATAAAACCCCTCAAAATCATAAAAACCCAAACCCAAAAAAATCCTAAAAAACCTAAAAATCCCTTAAAATGTAAAAGACCCAAAAAAACCCAAAAAACCCCTGAAAACCATAAAAACCTTACAACTGTAAAATCCCATAAAACACCTAAAAACAACTAAAAACTCTAAAACCCTTAAAATCCAAAAAAAAATTAAAAAATCTAAATAACCATAAAAACCCAAAAAACTCAAAAAACCCCTAAAAATCATTAAAACCCTAAAACCTCTGAAAACCCCTCAAAAATCCCTAAAAAACCTAAAACCCCCTAAAAACCATAAAAGTCCAAAAATATCCCTAAAAATCCTTCAAAACATAAAAAACCATTAAAACCTTGAAAACCCCCTAAAAACCCAAAAGGCCCTAAAACCCTTGAAAAACCCCAAAAACCCAAAAACCCTGAAAACCCCTAACACCCCTCAAAATCCCTAAAAATCCTAAAAAACCCTAAAAACCATAGAAATCCTAAAAAATCCTAAAAACCATAAAAATCCTAAAAAATAACTAAAAATCCATGCAAAAGAAAAAAACTCTAAAAACCGTGAAATCTCCCTAAAAACCACAAAACCCTTAAAACCCTTAAAAACCATAAAATCACATAAAACCCTAAAACAACAACGAATTCTAAAAACCCTCAAAACTCATTAAAACGTTAAAAAATTCTAAAAACCTATAAAATCCTATAAGACTCAAAAAACCCCTAAAACCTAATAAGACCACAAGAAAACTCTGAAAACCCCTAAAAATCCCTAAACTCCCTAAAAATCCATAAAACCATAAAAAATATGAAAAGGCCCAAAAAATCCTTGAAAACATAAAAAACCCTAAAAACCCTAACAAAACCCTGAAAACCATAAATACCATAAAACCCCCAAAACCCATAAAATCCCTAAAAACCAACAAAAAACTCTAAAAGCCCTTAAAACCCCTAAAAACATTAAAAAACTCTAAGAAACAATAAATCCCTAAAAAACTAAAAAAAACCCTAAAACCCAAAAAAAAATCATAAAAGCCTTAAAACCCCAAAAAATCCATGAAAAACCTAAAATCCCTAGAAATCCCTAGAAACCCTAAAAACCCTAAAAAACCATAAAAATCCAAAAAATCATAAAAATCCCTGAAAATGTAAAAAATCTGAAAACCCATGAAAACCATAAATCCCATAAATACCTTCAAAAACCCAAAAACCAACAAAAACCCTAAAAAACAATAAAAACTCTAAAAACCCTCAAAACCCCTACAAATGTTAAAAAACATTAAATAGCTTCAAAACCCTAAAGATAAAAAACCCCCAAAAACCCAAAAAAAACCCTAGAAACCCTAAAAAGACCAAAAAAACATAAAAATCATAAAAAATACATATAAATACATGGAAACCAAAAAAACCTAGAAAACCTTGAAAACCCAATTAAAACCTTTAAAACCCCCAAAACTCAATAAAATCCCTAAAACCCCATAAAAACTCTTAAAACTCTTAAAACCCTTAAAACCCCCAAAAAGTTAAAAAACACTATAAAACCTTTAAAACTGTAAAAAAACTAAAAAATACCCTAAAAATCCAAAAGATCCTCAAACCCTATAAAACCCTAAAAACCTTAAAAACCAATGAAAACCATCAAAATCCCTAAAAATCCAAAAAAAACACTAAATTCCCTGAAAACATAAAAAATCATGAAAAACCCTAAAAACCATAAAAACCGCTAAAAACCTTAAAAATCCTAAAAACCCATAAAAACACTAAATACCCACTAAAAAAATCTAAAAACCCTTAAAACCCCTAAAAATGTTAAAAAATCTACAAAACATTAAAAACCCTAAAAAACATAAAAACCCCTAAAAACATAAAAAGACCATAAAAACCCTAAAAACCCCTAGAAACCCTAAAACACTTTAAAACCCTCAAAATCCCTAAAATCCCTAAAAAATTAAAAACCTAAAAAGCCTAAAAAATCCCTGAAAACGTAAAAAACCCAAAAAACCATAAACCCCTAAAAACATTAAAAACCCTAAAAGCCCATAAAAACCCTAACAACCACTAAAAACTCTAAAACTCCTTTAAACCCCCAAAAACGTTAAAAAACTCTAAAAAACCTTTAAACCCCGAAAAACTCAAAAACCCCTAAAACCTAAAAAACAAAATAAAAACTCTAAAAACCAAAAAAACCATGAAAAACCATAAAAACCCACAAAATCCCAGAAAACATTCAAGACCCTAAAAAGCATAAAAATCCTTAAAAATCACTAAAAATCCCTAAAAACATAAAAAACCCTAAAAACCCAAAAAACCATAGAAAACAATAAAAACCATAAAATATCATAAAAACCCAGAAAAACCTAAAAACCCAATAAAACTTTAAAAACCCTTAAAACCCCTTAAAACGTTAAAAAACTATAAAAACTTTAAAAACCTTAAAAAACTCAAAAAATAACCCTAAAATCCAAAAAGACACTAAAACCCATAAAAACCATAAAACCCCAAAAAAATAATGAAAACCTCTAAAAACCCTAAAAATCCCTAAAACCCTAAAAACTATAAAAATCTTAAAAATCCCTAAAAACATAAAAAACCTTAAAAACCCTTAAAACCCCATGAAAAAATAAAAACCATAAAACACAATAAAACCCATAAAACTCCTGAAAAACACTAAAAACTCTACATTCCTGTAAAATCCCTAAAAAAATTAAAAACTCTAAAAAACTAATAAACCCTAAAAAAACTCAAAAAACCGTCAAAAGCCAAAAAGACCTAAAAACCCTGAAAAAAACCTAAATTCACTAAAAACCCATAAAAACCCCTAAAACCCCTCAAAATCTCTAAAAACCATAAAATCCAAAAAAACACTACAAATCCCTAAAAATGTAAAAACCCCTAAAAACCCTTAAAACCATAAAAACCCCTAAAAACATTAAAAAATCCTAAAAACCCATAAAAACTATATTAAACCGCTAAAACCTCTAAACACCCATAAACCCCTAAAAATGTTAAAAACTATAAAAAACCTTTAAAACCCTAAAAAATAAAAAAACCCTAAAATCCCCAAAAGATGTAAAAGCCCTGAAAATCCCTAAAACCACTAAATCACTCTGATAAACCCAAAAACACCTCAAAATCCCTAAAAACTGTAAAAAACCCTAAAACCCATAAAATTCCTAAAAGGGACCTAAAAATCCTAGAAACATAAAAAATCCTAAAACCCAAAAGAATCCTGAGAACCATAAAATCCCCTAAAAACCAAAAATCCATAAAACCCCATAAAAACACTAATAACCTACTAAAACCTCTTAAAAACCTTAAAACCCCTGAAAAAGTTAAAAAAAATCTAAAACCCATAAAACCCTAAAAACTCAAAAAACCCTAAATAACACTAAAAAGCCCTAAAACCCCACAAAATCCATAAGAACCATAAAAACCCAAAAAAACCATAAAGATCCTAAAAATTCAATAAAAGTCCATAAAAATGTAAAAAATATTAAATACCCTAAAAACACCTTAAAAACATGAAAACCCCTAAAAAACATAAAAAATCCCTAAAAACCCAAAAAACCCTAAAACCAGTAAAACCTCTAAAAACCTTTTAAACCCCTAAAAATTATTAAAAAATCTAAAAGAAATTAAAAACTCAAAAAACTCAAAAAACCCAAAAAATCCAAAAAACACCCTAAATATAATGAAAACCCCTAAAACCTGAAAAACCCTAAAACCAATCCCTTAAAACCCTAAAAACAATAAAAAACCTAAAAAATACCTAAAAAAACTTGAAAATATAAAACACCCTAAAACCCTGAAAACCCCATGAAATTAATAAAAACCCCTAAAAACCGTAAAATCCTTAGAAACCCAAAAAACGATGTAAACTATTAAAAACTTTTAAAACCCTTAAAACCACTAAAAACATTAAAAAACTCTAAAACCGTAAAAACCCCTAATAAACTAAAAAAACATAAATATCCAAAAATACCATAAAACTTCTGAAAACCCTAGAAAACTCAAAACCCCTCCTCAAAATCCCTAAACCCCCTAAAAACCATAAAAACCATAAAAATCATAAAAAAGTCCTAAAAATCCCAGAAAATGTAACATACCCTACAAACCCTGAAAAACCCTTGAAAACCATATAAACCCCAAAAAACCTTAAAAGCCCCTAGAATCCCATAAAAATCATACTAAATGACCCAAAACTCTAAAAAAACCCTTTAAACACCTAAAATTGTTAAAAAACTCAAAAAACAATTTACAACCCAAAAAAATCAAAAAAACCCCTAAAAACCCCAAAAGACCCTAAAAATCTTAAAAACCCTGAAAATCCTAAAAACCCCACAAAATACCAAAAAACCCTAAAAACCATAAAAATCCTAAAAAAGCCCTAAAAATCCCTAAAACTCTAAAAAACCCAAAGAACTCTGAAAAAACCCTGAAAACCATTAAAATCCCTAAAAACATTGAAAACCCAAAAAAACCCATGAAAACCATACATACAATATAAAATTATAAAAACCCTTGATACCCCTCAAAATATTAAAAAACTCTAAAAACGATTGAAAACCCTAAAAATACAAAAAACAACCCTAACAACCCCAAAAGACCCTAAAGCCCTAAAAACCCTAAGAACCCTTAAAACCACTAAAAACACTCAAAATCCCTAAAACCATAAAAACACCTAAAAACAAAAAAAAATCTTAAAAAATCCCTAAAACTTCGTAAAAACGTAAAAACCCCTAAAAACCCTGAAGACCCCTAAAACACATAAAAACCCCTAAGAACCATAAAGTGATATAAAAAACTTTAAACCAAAAAAAACTCTCAAAAACAGAAAAACCCAAAAGTCCCTAAAAACCGTGAAAGCCCCTAAAACCCGAAAACCCTCAAAATCCCCCAAACCTCTAAAAACCCTGACCATATAAAAATTTTAAAAAATGCCTGAAAATGTAAAAAAACCCTAAAATGCCTGAAAAATATAAAAACACCCTAAAAACCTTAAAAACCCTAAAACCCATAAAAACACTCAAAACCACTAAAAACTCTAAAAACCCTTAAAACATCTAAAAATATTTTGAAAACTCTAAAAAACCTTAACAACCATGAAAAGCCAAAATAAAGATACGAAAAACCCAAAAAGACCCTAAAAACCCTGAAAACCCCTAAAAACCCTAAAATACCCTAAAAACCCCTAAAACCTCTCAAAAACATAAAATCCCTAAAAACATAAAAATAATAAATACCCCGAAAAATCAAGGAAAATGTAAAAACACTAAAAACCCTGAAAAATCCTTGAAAACTATAAAAACACCTAAAGACCATAAAAATATTAAAAACCCATAAAAACATAAAAATGCACTAAAAACTCTAAAAACCCTTAAAACCCCTAAAAACGTTAAAAAACTCTAAATCCCCTTAAAACCCCAAAAAACTTAAAATAACCCTAAAACTCCAAAACTATTGTAAAACCCAAAAATAACCCTAAAAACACTAAAAAACATGAAAACCCATAAAAATCCTAAAAATCTCTAAAACCCTAAAAAATAATAAAAATCTTAAAAATCCAAAAAAAACCCCTAAAAATCCCTAAAAATGTAAAAAACCCTAGAACCCTAAAAACCCTGAAAAATATAAACCCCTAAAAACCTTAAAAACCCTAAAAACCCATAAAAACCCTAAAACCCACTAAAACCTCAGAATACAATTAAAACCCCAACAACTTTAAAAAATTCAAAAAAACTTTAAAACACTAAAAACCTAAAACAACCTAAAGCCCTAAAAAACCCTAAAACCCTTAAAACCTATAAAACCCTAAAAAACCCTTAAACCCTAAAAATCCCTAAAAACACTAAAAAACCCCTAAAAACCATAAAATTCCTAAAAAATCCCTAAAAAACCCATAAAATGTAAAAAACCCTAAAAACCCCCCAAAATCATTAAATACCCTAAAATCGGTAAACCCCCCTAAAACCCAATAAAAACTCTAAAAAACCCTTTAAACCCCTTAAAAAATTAAAACTCAAAAATAAATAAAACACCAAAAAAACTCAAAAAAAAACCCTTAAAACCCAAAAAGGCCCTAAAAACCCTGGAAAAACCAAAAAACCCAAAAAAACCCCTAAAAACACTAAAACCCCTTAAAATCCCTAAACACCCTAAACACCATAAAAATTCTGAAAATCACTAAAAATCCCAGCCAATGTAAAAAACCCTAAAACCCCCTTAAAACTATAAAAACACCTAAAAACCTTAAAAACCCCATAAAACCCTCAAAACCATGAAAATGTTAAAAAACTATAAAAAAAACTTTAAAACCCTAAAAAAATTAAAAAAACCAAAAACAAAAAAGATTCTAAGAACCCTGAATTTTTAGGATTTTTATGGGTTTTTAGGGTTTTTAAGGATTTTGTGGAATTTTAGGGGTTTTTAGGATTTTTAAAGGTTTTTAGGTGTTTTTAGGGATTTTAGGTCTTGAAGTGTTTTTTGGGATTTTTTGGAGTTTTTTATAGTTTTAATATTTTTTATAGTCTTTTATCATTTTTAGGAGATTTAAGTGTTTTTAGAGTGTTTATTGGTTTTTTAGGGTTGTTATGGGTTTTTAGGTATTTTTAAGTTTTTTAGTAGTTTTTATGGTTTTTAGGGGTGTTTCATGGTTTTTAAGAATTTTTACGTTTTTTGGGATTTTTATGGATTTTTTAAGATTTTTATAGTCTTTAATGGTTAGTAGTGTTTTTAGGGATTTTGAGGGGGTTTAGGGGTTTTCATGATTTTTAGGGTTTTTCAGGGGTTTTAGGATATTTTTGGATTTTTAGGGTTTTTTGATTTTTTTTGGGTTTTAAGGCTTTTTAGTGTTTTTTAACATTTTAGGGGTTTTAGGGTTTTTAGAGTTTTAGTGGATTTTAGGGTTTTTATGTCTTTTGTAAGGTTTTATGTGTTTTATGGATTTAGGGTTTTTAGGGTTTTTTACTTTTCAGTGATTTTTTGGGATTTTTAGGATTTTTATGCTTTTTTTGGTTTTTATGGTTTTTAGGGATTTTGTAGAATATAGGTTTTTCAGGGTTTTGAAGTGTTTTTAGGGGTTTTTAAAGTTTTTAGGGTCTTTCAGTTTTTTTTGGTTTTAAGATTTTCTTTGAGATTTTTAGGGTTTTTAGAGACTTTTAACATTTTTAGGGGATTTAAGGGGTTTTAGAGTGTTTAGTAGTTTTTAGGGATGTTATGGGTTTTTACGTATTTTTATGTTTTAGGGATTTTAATGGTTTTAATGGGTTTTTTGTGGTTTTTTTTAAGTTTTTAGGGATATTTAGTGATTTTTAGGATTTTTATTGTTTTTAGGGTTTATTAGAGTTTTTTGGGATTTTGAGGGTTTTTAGGGGTTTACAGGGTTTTTAGGGTCTTTTGGGGGTTTTAGGGTTTTTTTTAGTTTTTTTTTGTATTTTTAAGGTTTTTTAGATTTTTTTAACATTTTAGGGGTTTAAAGGGTTTTTTTGAGTTTTTGGTGGATATTTGTGGTTTTTATGGGGTTTTAGGGTTTTTATGGTTTTTACAGGTTTTATGGTTTTATGGGGGTTTTAGGGTTTTTACGTTTTTAAGGGACTTTTTGGTTTTTTTAGGATTCTTATTGATTTTAGTGTTTTCAGGGTTTTTAGGTATTTTACAGGTTTTTAGGGTTTTTTGAGTTTTTTATTGGTTTTAAGGGTTTTTAAAGTTTTTTTTCATTTTCAGGGGTTTTTAGGGTTTTTTAAGTTTTTAGTTTGGTGTTTTTATTCTTTGTGTTTTTTGGGTTTTTTTATTTTTTTTCTGGGTTTTTCAGTGTTTTTAGGATTTTTTTACTTTTTTAGGGATTTTTAAGGATTTTTATGATTTTTATTGGATTTTTGGGTTTTTGGGGATTTTAAGGGGTTTTAGGGCAAGGAAGGCATGGGTCAGGCAATTCCTGACCCCCCAAAATTTATTAGAAAAAAAAGACACCGCGGACAAGGGAGGGGCGGGGTCAATCAACCCACACCCAAAAACCCTAGACACCCTCACAAAACCCAAAAGTCCCCAAAAAAACGCAAAAGGAACCCCAAACCAAAGAGAGTAGAAATTCAAAATCATCTCCATCAGCATCTCCCAGCCAATCAGCAACCAACATCCCGCAACACCGTTCTCAGCATCCATCACCTCCTTGCTGAGCATATTTACTACTAGCAACACAGAACCACCAGCGTCAACATTATAAAGATCGCCTTCATCACATCAGTGCCAAGAAACAACCATCACCATCATCCAACATCCCTCATCACAGATCCCACAATCCCTCACCTCCTTGCCATGCAGATCCCTCACCTCACCATATAACTTACCAGTACCAAAATCATCAGCATCACCTTCATCACATCCCATCCAAACAGCACCCATCACCCAGCAACATATATTCTAGTAACCATCACCTACCAACCAATTAAGATCACTTTTAGGGGGTTTTAGGGTTTTTATGTGTTTTTAGGGTCTTTTAGTGTTTTTTGAGTTTTTAGGGGTTTTAAGGTTTTTAAAAAAATTTAAACATATTTAGAGGTTTTAAGGGTTTTAGAGTTTTTAGTGGGTTTTTAGGGTTTTGGGGGGTTTTAGGGTTTTTCAGGGTTTTTAGGGTTTCTAGGGTTTTTAGGGATTTTGAGGGGTTTTATGGGTTTTCATGGTGTTTATGGTTTTTAAGGGTTTTAAGGGTTTTTGGGTTTTTGGGGGTTTTAGGAGATTTTTTTGAGTTTTTTAGGTGTTTTAAGGTTTTCTAGATTTTTTTTAGCATTTTTAGGGGTTTAAAGGGTTTTTAGTGGATTAGGGATTTTATTGGTTGTTAGGGTTTTTGAAGGTTTTTAGTGGTTTTATTGTTTTCAAGGGTTTTTCAGGGTTTTAGAGGTTTTTGTTTTCTGGGATTTTCAGGGTTTTTAATAATTTTTACAGTTTTTAGGTTTTTAGTATTTTTGTGGGATTTTGAGCGCATTTAGGGGTTTTCTTAGTGTTTAGGGTTTTAGCTTTTTCAGGGTTTTAAGGTTATTTTAATGTTTAGAGGGTTTTTTGAGTTTTTTGGGGTTTTAACGGTTTTAACATTTTTTAACGTTTTAAGGGGTTTAGTGTTTTTTTGAGTTTTTAGTGGGTTTTTAGGGTTTTTAAGGTTTTTATGGTTTTCAGGGGTGTTTTTGGGTTTTTATGGGGTTTTATATTTTCATGTATTATTAGGTATTTTTAGGATATTTATGGTTTTTAGGGGTTTTTAGGGTTTTTATGGATTTTAAGGGTTTTAGGGTTTTTTTGGGGTTTAGGGGTTTTAAGGATCTTTTAGTTTTTTATATTTTTTGAGTTTTTTAGGGGTTTAAAGGTTTTTAAGAGTTTTTTTACGTTTTTACGGGGTTTTATGGGTTTTTAGTGTTTTTAGGGTTTTTATGAGGTTTTATTATTTTTATGGTTTTTAGGGGATTTTTGTGGTTTTCAAGGGGTTTTCAGGGTTTTAGGGGTTTTTACATTTTTAGTGAATTTTAGGTCTTTTTTATGATTTTTAATGTTTTTAAGGTTTTTAGGGTTTTTAGGGGCTTTTAGGGTCTTTAGTGTTTGTTTTGGGGTTTTAGGTTTTTTTTGAGTTTCTTAGGCGTTTTATGTTTTTTGGAGTTTTTAATGCTTTATAGGTTTAAGGGTTTTTAGAATTTTTAGTTTTTTTAGGGTTTTAAGGGGTTTTAAGTGTTTTTTAAAGTTTTAGGGGTTTTTATGGTTTTTAGTAGTTTTTCATGGTTTTTTACATTTTCAAATATTTTTAGTGATCTCTTTGGATTTTTATGGTTTTTTGGGTTTTTAGGGTCTTTAGGGATTTTGATTTTTTAGGTTTCTACTGCTTTTGAAGGGTTTTTTGGGGTTTTAGGGTTTTTTTTAGTTTTAGGATTATTAAAGGTTTCTAGAGTTTTTAACATTTTGAGGGGTTTTAAGGGTTTTTAGAGTATTTGGTTGGGTTTTAGGGGTTTTATGAGATTTTTGGGTTTTTCAATGTTCTTAGGGTATTTTATGGTTTTTAGGGGGTTTTGAAGGTTTTTAGGTTTTGTTATGTTATCAATGATTTTTAGGGATTTTTGGGGGTTTTTTGGGATTTTGAGAGGTTTTTCGGATTTTTAGGATTTTTCAGGTCTTTTAGTGTGTTTTGAATTTTTTTTATTTTTTTAGGTTTTTAAAGTTTTTTTATATTTTTTTATGTTTTTAGGGATTTAAGAGGTTTTTAGAGTTTTTAGTGGGTTTTTAATAGGTTTTTTGATTTTTTTTTGTTCTAGAGGATTTTATGGTTTTTAGGGTTTTGAGGTTTCTTAGTGCTTTTAGCGTTTTAGGGGTTTTAAGGGGTTTTAAAGTTTTTATTAGTTTTTAGGGTTTTTATGGGTTTTAAAGGGTTTTATGCGTTTTTATGGTTTTCAGGGGGGTTTCAGGGTTTTTATGGTATTTTATGCCTTCTGGGATTTTTAGGGATTTTTGAGGATTTTTATGGTTTTTAGAGTTTACTAGGGTTTTTATGGATTTTTCATGGTTTTAGGGGTTTTCATGGCTTTTAGGGGTTTTAGGCTTTTTCTAGGTTTTTAGGGTCTTTTAGTGTTTTTTGGGTTTTTTTTTGAGTTTTTAGGGTTTTAATGGTTTTTATGGTTTTTTAACATTTTAGGGGTTTTAAGGGTTTTTAGAGTTTTTAGTGGTTCTTTACGGTTTTTGTGGGGTTTTAGTATTTTTATATTTTTTAGGGGTTTTTATGGTTTTAAGGGGTTTCAGGGTTTTTTTTAAGGCAAATAGAACACACACACACACACACACACACACACACAGATATATATATATAAAGAAAGAAAGATGAATTACAATCAATCACCAGAGGGTGAGACCCAGCCCGCCCAAACAAGGTTCTGGTTCAAGCCAAACCAGAGACTGAAACCAACCCCAAACTAGGGCACCAACCAAAGAGAAACCAGAAAGACAAGCTGCCAGAACCAAGCAGCCAGGGAACTGACACTGCCACAACAAAAGCACACGAGTCAACCTGCATCCATAATAGTTACATCTAGTAGGAAAGAGAAAGCAGAGCTGAGAAAGGGTGATCTGCAACAGGAACCACTAGCATGCCACATTATCAAGCTGCAACAAAAATCCAGCAAGCAGCCAACCCATAAGAGCAAGCAGCAATAATAGCTGCCACCACAAGGAGTCGGATCTGCCCAACACGCTGCATGCCAAAAGAACTAAAATTGTACCATAGGCCCAACAACTCCAAGTGGGCATCCAGAAATAAGAGGCAGCAAGCAAGGAACATCACGAGCAGGGACCACAGCTGGAGAAGCACTGCCCACAGCAAGCACCCCTGCACACGCATGCAAACACAAGGGCTTTTTTTAATTTGTAGGGCTTTTTAGGGTTTTTTTGGATTTTTATGGGTTGTTAGGATTTTTAGGGATTTTGATGGGTTTTAGGGGTTTTCAAGTTTTTTTGGGGGTTTTAGGGTTTTTAAAGGTTTTAGGGGTTTTCAGCCCATGGAAGGTTTGAGCTTGACAGTAGAAGCATCCCTCATCTTTCCCTACATGGTGATGGTTGTGGAGTCCCTCCCCCAGTGTGGGGGAGGGACCTCCTTCATCCTTTCAGGGGGCTTGGACCCATTCCTTCTCCCCCTTTTCTAACCCAAACTATCTTCCTTCCTTCCCTTAGTCTCACTTAGCCCTAAAGTCCCAAAATTTTTTGATGGATTCTTGCAAATTTTTATCTCGTCCTTGAAGTTCACAGATGCCTCATCTCTGCTGAATCTAACACTAATAGCATGATTCAAACAACATCGTATGTTAATGGATTCTTTTCACAGACTTATTTTCAGATTTTGTGGTTTACAGGATTGACCATGGTGGGTCTTCTCGATAAGAGGAACATCATGGTAAGGTTCACATCAGATAAAAACTTGGTCCTACCCTAGTCTAGTTCCCCCTAAATCTCAAATGGATCTTGGTTCTTCCTCTTCAGATGAACTTACGATTTCCACATGAAACATGATACACCGACCATGACGATTTAGGTTAGACTTCTAGAACTCCCGCTTCCATTTCAAAATCCCTTGATTACTCGAATGATAGGGAATCTTGTAGGACATTGTCTTTTCTATAATAGTAGAACTAGATCAAATTTTCACCCAATTTCTCTGTGAATCTGTGTTGAAGTGGATGTTTCAATATTTCCCATTGAATTTATTTGGGTTGTTATCAGAGAAGAGTTTCATTACAAGCAATCAGTTTTTTTGAGTCGTGGTTTGATTTCTGTTCTTTGTGCAAGAAAATGGGTCACTCGTTGGAAATGTATAGGCATGGGAGTTCGAATCTTTATCATAATATAGTTTGATGCGTCGCCGGAAGCTCAAAAATGAGTAAGTGAAGAGGAGCAGCGTAATGTAGCCGAATGACCGAGGCTTAAAGGCAATGCCACCCGCCAAGGTTTCTCCACGCTTAAAGACAACGTCACCAGCGATGGAGATGCACCACCAATTCCGGGCAAAGGGAAGAGGCTAAAGCAAGAAGATTGCACAGCAAACTTCAAAATCCCGTCACATTCATCTATCCCCATTACAAAGGAGTGAAAATACAATATAAAGACAAAATAAATAAAGAAAAATGCTCCAATTCGAGTTACAAGACATGGGGAACCCAAAAGGCACATAAAAAGCATAAAATAACACTTTCCCATGCCATTTAATGACCCCACTAGCCAAAGTAGCGGGATTCCCTCTTAATGATGCTTTTCTCCACCTTCTCTCTCCTCATTAATGTGCAGCTACGAATTTCCACCATTTGCCATGTGGATAAATGATTTTGGGTCCCAAATAAGTGTGTTGTGGCCCACCATAGTGTTGGACATCAAGAAGTGTGGGCTGGTCCAATTCGAACAACAATTGGGCTTGGAATTTTTATCAAGCCCAAAATTATTCTCCTTGTGCTGAATCTGATCCATATCATTCTCCCCCGGTTGAAGAGGATTTGCCCTCAAATCCACGACATCATCTTCTTCAATGTAAGTAGATAAGTCCCCAATGTTGAATGTTGCAGAAACGCTGCCAAAATCATCTGGTAAATCAATTTTGTAGGCATTGTTTCCCACTCGTTCAAGCACTTCGAATGGACCTTCAGCTCGTGGTGCCAGCTTGCTCTTCCTTTTGGATGGAAATCTCTCCTTGCGAAGGTGAATCCACACTTTGTCTCCAGGTTGGAAAATAGCCTGCTTCCGATGCTTGTTTGCTCGCCTCTTGTATGCCTCATTAGACTTCTCTATTTGAGCACGAATAGATTCATGGAGCTTCTTCATCTGCTTTGTCTTCTCCTCCGCATCAATATTTACCTGAAAATCAAGAGGCAAAGAGCACAATTCTATAGGAGTGATTGGATTGATTCCATAAACCACTTCGAATGGAGAATGTCGGGTGGTAGCACTGGGAGATCTATTGTATGCAAATTCAGCTTGTGCAAGTTGCAAATCCCAATCTCTCATGCTCTTGTTCACCAATGTTCTCAGAATAGTGCCCAATGTACGATTGGTAACTTCTGTTTGCCCATCCGTTTGAGGGTGATGGGATGTGCTGAAAAGAAGTTTCGTACCGAATTTCCCCCATAATGTTCTCCAAAAATGGCTGAGAAATTTTGTGTCTCTATCCGAAACGATGCTGCGAGGAATTCCATGAAGGCGAACAATCTCTTTGAAAAACAATTCTGCCACTTTCACTGCATCTTCAGTCTTATGACAAGGTATGAAATGAGCCATCTTAGAAAATCGATCAACAACAACCATTATTGAATCTTTACCTCGCTGAGTCTTTGGTAAAGCCATAATGAAATCCATGCTGAGATCTTCCCATGGCTGCTCCGGAATAGGTAACGGAGTGTATAAACCAGGCTTGAAATGACTCTTTGCTCTTTGACATGTTCCGCATCTTGAAAGAATAGCTTGGACATTTGATTGCATCTTCGGCCAGTAGAAATGCTCTTTTAGTATCTCCAAGGTTTTATGGATGCCAAAATGACCAGCAAGTCCCCCTTCATGTGCTTCCCGAATAAGCAAGTCCCTGTAATTACCCTTTGGAACACACAACTTGTTTCTCTTAAAGAGAAACCCATCATGTACAGAATAATCCTCCACAAATCCATCTTGACATTGGATTAAAATAGAATTAAACTCCATATCATGCTGATAATCTTCTCTCATAAGCTGAAATCCAAGAATTCGAGCATCAAGAATTGTAAGTAATGCATACCTCCGAGATAAAGCATCTGCCACTAGATTATCTTGCCCCTTCTTGTATTTTGACACAAATGAGAATGATTGTAAGAATTCCACCCACTTTGCATGCCTCGAACTCAGCTTGTGTTGACCATTGATAAACCTCAAAGCCTGATGGTCAGAATGAAGAACAAACTGCTTCGGTCTCAAATAATGAGACCAATGATCTAGGGCTCTTATAACCGCATAAAATTCCTTATCATAGGTGCTGTAATTCCTCCTTGAATCATTCAGTTTCTCGCTGAAATATGCAATAGGGCGCTTGCTTTGGATGAGAACAGCGCCTATCCCAACTCCACTTGCATCACATTCCACTTCAAAGACTTGATCAAAATCAGGCAACGCCAAAACCGGTGCTTCACACAACTTTTTCTTAATGATTTCAAATGATTCATTTGCTGCCTTTGACCACTCAAATTTCCCCCTTTTTAAGCATTCAGTGATAGGTGCCATAATAGTGCTGAAATTGGAAACAAAGCGACGATAAAAGGATGCCAAACCGTGGAAACTTCTTACTTCGGTAATGGATTCTGGTTGTGGCCAGGACTTGATTGCTTCTACTTTTGATTCATCCACCATGATGCCTTCTTTGGTTACCACATATCCCAAAAACACCACTTCTGTTGAAAAGAACTCGCATTTTTCAAGCTTCCCATATAGCTTTTGTTTCCGTAGAACATCAAATACCCACCGAAGATGATCCACATGGCTCTCCACATCCTTGCTGTAAATCAAAATGTCATCCAAATAAACTACCACAAATTTACCAATAAATGGTTTCAGAACTTCATTCATGAGTCGCATGAATGTGCTAGGAGCATTTGAGAGGCCGAATGGCATGACCAGCCACTCAAACAATCCGCCTTTAGTTTTGAAGGCTGTTTTCCACTCATCCCCTTCCTTCATTCGAATCTGGTGGTATCCACTACGAAGATCAACCTTTGAAAAGATTGATGAACCATGCAATTCATCAAGCATATCATCGAGTCGTGGGATGGGATACCTGTATTTGATGGTAATATTATTGATAGCTCTACTATCAATGCACATGCGATACGTACCATCTTTCTTTGGCACCAATAATGCTGGAACAGAACACGGGCTCATGCTTGGCCTTATAAAGCCTCGATCCATCAACTCATCTACTTGCTTCTGCAATTCCCTTGATTCTCCAGGATTACACCGATATGCTGGTTTATTTGGCAATTGTGCACCCGGAACGAGATCAATCTGGTGTTCAATGCCTCTAAATGGTGGTAATCCTGCTGGAAGATCATTAGGAAAAACATCATGATATTCCCCAATTAAGGAATGAGCTAAAGGATGTTGATGACTCTTCTCCTCATGGCATGACTTTTCCATCATCAATAAAGCAAAAACTGGCTTTTGCTTATTTATGGCTTTCTCCACTTGAGCTTTGCTGATAAAGAGACTACCTTTGGGTACTTCCGGAACAGATTTTTCTTGCAGAGTTTGGGACGGCTTCAAAGGAGCAAGTGTGATATTCTTTTCCCCAGATCGAAAAGAATAAGTGTTCTTCCTCCCATCATATTTCACTTCCCTGTCAAACTGCCAAGGCCTACCCAACAACAAGTGACAAGCATCCATAGGAATAACATCACACAGTACTTCATCAGCATAGTTCTTACCAATGGAGAATGAAATTAGAACCTGTTTTTTGACTTGGAGTGTGCTCCCATTGTTCAACCATTGCAATTTATATGAGTGAGGATGATTCTGAGTTGGAAGCTTCAATTTCTCCACTAGTGTTGTTGAAGCCACATTTGCACAGCTCCCACTATCAATAATCACCATGCATACCCGCTGATTAATGGTGCAGCGAGTTTGGAACAAGTTTTCTCTTTGATCTTCTTCCGGGCAGATTTGAGCTTGCAAAACTCTTCGTAGCACCAGCATGTTTCCCACATCAGCTTCTTCCACAACATGTTCCTCATTTTCAGTTTCTTCACCATCATGTTCATCCTCTTTGATTGCCTCTTCAATTTCTTCAATCTCTTTAATAGTAATAATCCGGTTGTTAGGGCAATTGGCCTGAAAATGACCATACCCATGGCATTTGAAACACTTTCGATTCCCACGTTCAAAGGAGTTCGACTTCCCTTTTGTTTGTTCCATAGCCTTCTCTTTCCCTTTTTCCAGCATCTTGTTCCTTCCAAATTCCTTCTCAACAACACCAGATTTATTAGAAGAAATACCCTTATAAACAGTTGTACCTCTATTGTAGTTTTTGAGCACCGGTGCCCTTGAGGTCCGCTTTTGCTTTTCCACCTTGATCGCCAGCTTGCAAACATCATCAAGTGAGCAGAATGATTGCAACTCCACTGAATGTGCAATTTCTTCATTTAATCCACCCAAAAACCTTGCAATTGTTTGCTCTTTATATTCTGGAACATCACTTCGCATCAATAAACGATCAAATTCCCGAATGTACTCTTCAACAGACTTATCTCCTTGTCGTAGGCTATGCATTCGAAAATAAAGATCTTGCTTATAATTCTCAGGCAGAAATCGTCTCCTCAAAAGCTTTTTCAACTTCTCCCATGAGCGTATCTTGCCTTTATCATCACGTTCCCGCTGTTTCTTCAGATTTTCCCACCAAAGTGATGCATAATCTTTAAATTTCAGAATGGCTACCTTGCACTTCTTCTCGTCAGAACAATTCTTAAATTCGAAGAACCGTTCGATTTCCCGCATCCAATCCAGAAAATCATCCGGATTCATACTCCCATAAAAATCTGGAATGTCGATCCTCAACCCTCTTTCAATGTCTTCATCATCTCTTCTTCTTCGCATATCTACCTCTGAATCGCTGGAATCATCACCATTTGCATGATCTTCATAAAATGGTGCTGGATTGCGTCTATTATGTGGTGATGGACGTCGAGGATGTCGCTGCGGTGGAGGGGAGTCAGGTCGCCGTGCTCTCAAAAGTTGAGCAAGTTGCTCACCGATTTGAGTAATTTGTGATTGTAGCTGTGCATTAGCTATTTCCCATGGAGCAGGAGGAGTAGAAGATCCGCTCTTGCGAGACATGATGGAGAGTAATAAGAAGAATGTGATAGAACTTACTCGTTGGAACCGCGCCTCTGATACCAATTGATGCGTCGCCGGAAGCTCAAAAATGAGTAAGTGAAGAGGAGCAGCGTAATGTAGCCGAATGACCGAGGCTTAAAGGCAATGCCACCCGCCAAGGTTTCTCCACGCTTAAAGACAACGTCACCAGCGATGGAGATGCACCACCAATTCCGGGCAAAGGGAAGAGGCTAAAGCAAGAAGATTGCACAGCAAACTTCAAAATCCCGTCACATTCATCTATCCCCATTACAAAGGAGTGAAAATACAATATAAAGACAAAATAAATAAAGAAAAATGCTCCAATTCGAGTTACAAGACATGGGGAACCCAAAAGGCACATAAAAAGCATAAAATAACACTTTCCCATGCCATTTAATGACCCCACTAGCCAAAGTAGCGGGATTCCCTCTTAATGATGCTTTTCTCCACCTTCTCTCTCCTCATTAATGTGCAGCTACGAATTTCCACCATTTGCCATGTGGATAAATGATTTTGGGTCCCAAATAAGTGTGTTGTGGCCCACCATAGTGTTGGACATCAAGAAGTGTGGGCTGGTCCAATTCGAACAACAATTGGGCTTGGAATTTTTATCAAGCCCAAAATTATTCTCCTTGTGCTGAATCTGATCCATATCAAGTTACGGGATTGGGAAGTAGTGATAAAGAATTGGCATCCAATTCTGGTGCAAGTCAAAAGGAACAGGTTTTGGTTAGGGTGTCAATTGATCGAAACAAATACTCATTGGTTATGTGCGATGGAACTCATGAGGGAAAGGAGATGGTGGGGAAAAATTGCTTCCTATCCATTTTACCGAAACCTGTTTTCATGCAGCATAGAAAAGGATGTCACCGTCCAGAAGAAGGAACGTATTTTACCTCCTGATCTGAAAGTTATAGACATTTGTGACAGATTGAATCATGGCCAAGAGGGGGTGTGCATCAAGGCCTGTGGAGTTTCAATTGAAAGAATTTTTAGAGGATTTAAATGAGACAGCATTGGAAATAGGCGATAGAGCTAAGGGTAAGAAGGTGCTAGAGGAGGCAGGTGAGAAAAATTCATTAGCCTACTTAACCAGTAAAGGCAACGAGGACTGGGTGCATGCAAAAAGTAAGGCGAGGTCATGAAGGACGAGTATGACAATTCATGTTAGTAATCATCTTGGAAAAATGGATTTTAAAGGTTTGGTACAAGAACCAGGGGATGAGACATAATCCAAAAAGGGCACCCAAACCTCTGTACAAAATAAGAATCTCTCTGATGATCATGAATTTTATGGGATAGATTCAGAGGATGAGATATCTATCCATGTTTCAGCGGACATATTTTATGGAGAGAATGAAAGATGTCAACAAATTCCTAGGAGGAAGAAGGGCAGAAGGGAAAAAGGGATTTAGGGAATCACATTTTGTTGAATGGAAGGAATTCTAAAGGATGTAAGGACTACTCTTAGATACTAAAGAAGATTGAAATAAGGTTTTCCAAAAAGAATAAGGAAATGGATAATGAATTCACGTCTCATGATTAGGAAGGAAATTCAATTATTCTAAGTGAACATAAGACGACGGATTTTGGTGTGGAAAAGGAACAAAAATAGGGTGTTGTTATGATGGTTGATTTGATTCTAGAGCAGGTGGTTTCTAATGCTAAGGTCAGGGTAGTTGATAAAGAGGATGCAAAAAAAAAGGGAATCATGAGAGCTCAGCTATAATTCCCAAGGAAGAAATATTAGAGGAGAAATTAGAAATCAATGCTACCCAGGAGGAGTTAGATAGGGTGGTTGAGAGAATGATTTTAGTGGACCTCAATGAAAAACATTATGTATGGATCAATAAAAAAATTTAATTTTCACACACAGCTTCAATGAAATGAAAGACTTGTATGGAATAGTTTATATAAACTTAGGAAAATATGGCCTACAACTTTAAAGACCACATCATAGATGATCCGAACATGAAGGCCACTACTCTTGAATGGAGTCTCTAGAGAGGTAAGGTTTCTAATAGGCTTAAACATAATTTCAATAAATAATTTATTATGGTGTTAGTTGATAACCTATCCCAAACTTGAACGGCTTTCCACTTTTTCCATAAAAAGTTCTTTACATAATAAAAGTCAATTTTCCGTAGGGGGCTTTCTGTTTTTTTTTTACATTTTCAAGGATTTTCAAGGATTTTTTAGGATTTTTATGGTCTGTAGGGGTTTTAGGGATTTTAAGTATTTTGAGGGTTTTTATGAGTTTTCAGGTTTTTTAGGGTTTTTGGGTTTTCAGTCCTTTTAGGGCATTTTTTTGGGTTTTGGGGATTTTTTGAGTTTTTTAGGGTTTTTAATGTTATTAGAGTTTTTTAATGTTTTTTGGGTTTTTAGAGTGTTAGTGGTTTATCTTGGTTTTTTATGGTATTTTAGGGTTTTTAAGATTTTTATTATTTTTTATGGTTTTGGGGGTTTTTGAGGGTCTTTAAGGTTTTTTACTTTTCTGGGTTTTTAGGGATTTTTTAGGATTTTTATTGTTTTTAGGGTTTTTAGAGTTTTTAGTGATTTTTAGTGTTTTCGGGGTTTTCATGCGTTTTTAGGGGGTTTAGGGGTTTTCAGGGTCTTTAGGATCTTTTAGTGTTTTTTAGGTTTTTTTTTGAGTTTTTTAAGGTTTTAATGGTTTTTAGAGTTTTTTTTATGCTTTAGGGGTTTAAAGGGTTTTTAGAGTTTTTAGTGATTTTATAGGATTTTAATGGGTTTTTAGGGGTTTTAATGGTTTTTAGATTTTTTAATGTGTTTTCAGGGTTCTTATTGGTTTTTAGGGTTTTTAAGGTTTTTAGGGGTTTTATTATTTTCTGGGGTTTTCAATGTTTTTAAAGTTTTTTATGGTTTCATGGATTCTTAGAGATTTTTTGGATTTTTTATGGTTTTTAGGGTGTTTAGGGATTTTATGGATTTTAGGGATTTTCAGGTTTTTTAGTGGTTTTAGGGGTTTTTAGGGTCTTTTAGTGTCTTTTGGGGTTTTTTTTTTGTTTTTTGGGGTTTTAAAGGTTTCTTATAGTTTTTAAAGAATTTATGGATTTTAAGGGGTTTTAGAGTTTTTAGTGTTTCTTTAGGGTTTTTCTGGGGTTTCGGTGTTTTTAAAGTTTCAAGTGGTTTTTATGGTTTTTAGGGGGTTTTAGCGCATTTTAAGTTTCAGGGATTTTTAGGATTTTTATGTTTTTAGTGGATTTTAGGGGTTTTATGGAATTTGAGGGGTTTTAGGGTTTTTAAGGGATTTTTGGGCTTTTATGGGTTTTTAAGGTTTTTAGGGTTTTTTATTATTTTAAGGGATTTCAGGGTTTTTTGGGGTTTTAAAATTTTAAGGGATTTTTTTTGGATTTTAGGATTTTTATGTTTTTTGGGTTTTTTTATGGTTTTTAGGTCTTTTGAGGGTTTTAGGTTTTTCAGGGTTTTTTAGGCTTTTAATGTTTTTCAAAATTTTCAGGTTGTTTTTGGAGTTTTAGGTTTTTCTTAGGGGTTTAAATATTTTTAGAGTTTTTAGTTGTTTTTAGGGTTTTAATGGGTTTTCAGAGTTTTTATGGTTTTAAGGGTTTTTATAGTTTTTAGGGTTTTTAGGGTTTTTTACATTTTCAGGGAATTTTAAGGATTATTTAGGATTTTTATAATTTTGAGGGTTTTGGGGTTTTTAGGGTATTTAAAATTCTTTAGGGTTTTTAGGGTCCTTTTCCATTTTAGGGTTTTTTTGAGTTTTTTAGGGTTTTATAGTTTTTTGAGTTTTTAAAAGTTTTATGTGTTTAAAGGATTTTTAGAGTTTTTAGTGGTTTTAGGGTTTTTATGGGTTTGGTGGGTTTTATGGTTTTTAGGTGTTTTTATGGATTTCAAGGGGTTGTTAGGATTTTTAGGGCTTTTATGTTTTCAAAGATTTTTAGGATTTTTATGGTTTTTATTTTTTTCAGATTTTTTTAGATTTTAAGGGTTTTTATGGATTTTTAGCTTTTTTATGCCTTTTAGGTGTTTTACGGTTTTTAGGGTTTTTATGGTTTTTAGGGTTTTTAGGGTTTTTATGGTTTTTAGGGTTTTTTTGAGTTTTTTTGGGTTTTATGGGATTTTGAGTTTTTTAACATGTTTGGAGATTTTAAGTATTTTTAGAGTTTTTAGTGGTTTTTAGTGATTTTATGGGGTTTTATTGTTTTTTACGGTTTTTAGGGGTCTTTATGGTTTTCAGGGGTTCCCGAGGATTTTTAGGTTCTTTTTAAGTTTTTAGGGATTTTTTGGGATTTTTTATGATTTTTATGGTTTAAAGGGTTTTGTAGGGTTTTTAGAGCTTTTGAAGATTTTTAGGGTTTTGAGGGGTTTTTACAGATTTTATGGATTTTTAGGGAATTTTAGGGGTTTTTAGGGTTTTAGGGGTTTTCAGGATTTTTAGGGATTTTTATGTATTCAGGGATATTTAGTAATTTTGTAGGATTTTGGGGGGTTTTATGGCGTATTTAGGGTTTTTAGAGATTTTGAGGGTTTTTAGGATTTTCCATGGGTGTTTAGGGTTTTATGGTTTTTTTGGTTTTTAGGGTTTTCTTTTTAGTTTTTAAGGTTTTTAAATGTTTTCATAGTTTTTTATTGTTTCTAGGGGTTTAAAGGGATTTTAGAGTTTTTAGTGGTTTCTAGGGGTTATTTTGGGTTTATTATGGTTTTTAGGGGTTTGTATGGATTTCAGTGGTTTTTAGGGATTTTTTTGGATTTTTTTTGGTTTTTAGGGCAATTTAGGGCTTTAGGGATTTTGAAGGTTTTTAGGATTTTGGGTTTTTTAGGGATTTTAAGGGCTTTCAAAGTTTTTAGGGTCTTTTGGGATTTCTAGTTTTTTTCATTTTTTAGGATTTTAAGGTTTTTAGAGCTTTTTAAACATTTTTGGGGTTTTAATGGTTTTTAGAGTTTTAGTGGATTTATATGGTTTTTATGGGTTTTAGGGTTTTTAAGGTTTTTTAGGGTTTTTTAAGGTTTTTAGTGTTTTTTACATTTTTATGGATTTTAGGGATTTTTTATGACTTTTATGGTTTTAGGGTTTTTAGGGATTTTGATGGTTTTTTGGTTTTTTTAAGTTTTTAGGGGTTTATGGTTTTTTTTTTGGGTTTTTTTGAATTTTTTGGTGTTTTAAGGGTTTTTAGAATTTTTAGTGGTTTGTAGGGTTTTCTTGGGTTTTAGGGGTTTTAATGGTTTTTAGGGGTTTCAATGGTTTTCAATGGTTTTTTATGGTTTCTAGGATTTTTTATGTTTTTAGGGATTTTTAAGGATTTTTATGGATTTGAGGGGTTTTTAGTGATTTTTAGGAGTTTTAGGGGTTTTAGTGGTTTTAGGGTTTTTAGGGGTTTTCATGGTTTTTAGTGTCTTTTTGGGTTTCTTAGGGTTTTTTGAGTTTTATAGGGTTTTTAAGGTTTTTAGAGTTTTTTTAATGTTTTTAGAGGTTTTAAGGGTTTTTAAAAATATAAGTGGTTTTTTAGGATTTTTATGGGTTTTTAGGATTTTTTACGGTTTTAGGGGTTTATATGGTTTTTAGGGGGGTTTTCAGGGTTTTTAAGGCTTTTTACATTTTTAGGGATTTTTATGGCTTTTTAGGATTTGTATGATTTCTAGGGTTTTTTTTGTTTTTTTAGATTTTTTTGTGGATTTTAGGGTTTTTATGGATTTTTTATTGTTTTAGATGTTTTTATGGGTTTAAGGGGGTTTTCATTTTTTTACGGATTTGTAGGATTTTATTTTTAGGATTTTTTTGTATTAGGATTTATAGGGTTTTTATAAATTTTGAGGGTTTTTAGGTTTTTTCAGGGTTTTTAAAGGATCTTTGGGTTTTTAGGGTTTTTTTGAGTTTTTAGGATTTTTAATGTTTCATATATTTTTTTAACATTTTTTGGGGTTTAAAGGATTTTTAATGTTTTTAGTGGGTTTTATAAAATTTTCTGGATTTTGAGGGGGTTTTATGGTTTTCAGGTTTTCTAGGGTTTTTTTTGTTTTTAGGTTTTTTAGGTTTTTTAGTATTTTCATGGATATTTTGGAATTTTTAGGATATTTATTGTTTTTTGGTAATTTAGAGTTTTTTGGGTTTCTCGTGGTTTTTAGGGCTTTTTTGGATTTTTTCAGTTTCTTTTGAATTTTTTAGGGTTTTAAGGGTTTTTAGAGTTTTTCAACGTTTTAAGAGGGTTTTATGGTTTTTATAATTTTTAGTGCGTTTTGAGGGTTTTTAGGGTTTTTAGGTGTTTTATGGCTTTTAGTAATTTTTAGGGTTTTTTACATTTTTATGGATTTTTAGGGATTTTTTAGGATTTTCATGGTTCTAAGGGCATTTTTGGGTTTTTATGGATTTTGATGGTTTTGGGGGGTTTTTCAGGGATTTTTAGGGATTTTAGGGGTTTTAGGGATTTTTAGGGGTTTTAGGGATTTTTAAAGTTTTTAGGGTCTTTTGGGGATGTAGGGTTTTTTTTCAGTTTTTAGGGTTTTTAAGTTTTTTTTTGTGTTTTTTAACATTTTTAGGGGTTTAAAAAGTTTTATAGTTTTAAAGGTTTTTTGGGTTTTTATGGCTGTTTATTGTTTTTTAAGGTTTTTAGGTGGTTTTATGGTTTTAGGGGGTTTTCATGTTTTTAAGGGTTTTCAGCGTTTTCATGGATTTTGAGATTTTTTTAGGATTTTTATGGTTTTAGGGGTTTTAGGGTTATAGGGATTTTAGGGTTTTTAGGGTCTTTTTTGGTTTTTAGGTTTTTTTGAGTTTTTAGGGGTTTTATTGTTTTTTAGAGTTTTTTAGCATTTTTTGGGGGTTTTAAGGGTTTTTAGACTTTTTAGTAGTTTTTTGGGTTTTTTTGGGTTTAGGGAAAGGAAGGCTCGGGGCCAGGCTATTCCTTACTCCCCCCAGAATTTATTATAAAAAGACATGAAGACACTGCAGACAAGGGAGGGGCAGGGTCAATCAACCCACACCCAAAAACCCCTTACAACCCAGGACACGAAAGACCCCAAAAAAAGAAAAATCAAAAAGACAAAAACCACGCAAGACCAAACACAACAGCAGCTTCAGAAACACCAGCGTCACCATCCAGCGCCACTTTGACATGAAGATTCACCACCAGTATCACAGAACCAACAACTTCATCACCAGCCAAATAGCACCCAACAGCACAATTTTCATCAGCCAACTCCTCTTTGCCAATCATATCCACCACCAGAATCACAGAACCACATCCCTTCTGCACCTCCCAACTAAGTAGTAAACAGAGTCCAGCAGAACACCTTCAAGCACCCAGCAACTTCCCACAAAAAAGACTTACAGCCAACAACATCAAGCCACCGACACCAAAATCACCAGCCTCTACAACAGCCAACACCTCCACGCCAGTCAAATACATAGCCAGCAACACAGAACCATCCGCATCAGAAAGAAAACTAACTTCATCACATTCCAACCAAAATGTAACCAAAGTTCCATCATACCGCACAACAGCACAACCAGGGGCAAAGAACCATCATCATCCAAGACAAAAACCAGTCTGCAACCCAAACAGCCCTTTCAGCAACCCAGAAACCGCAACACATAGCGAGCACACAATACCTCATACCAATCCCAGCAAATATCACCAACATTAACCCACAAACAAACCATACATCATCACAGTAGATCCATCCAAAACCTTCAGCAAGATGTGTGGGACCAAAAAGACCGCTTGGGCACCATAGGAAAGCATAGACCGAAACCAGATCGCAACAAAATACAAAAAGACCAGAAGTAGCAGCAAGATTCAAGAACATGACCAAGGAGAAAACCTGAGGCTTACGCGCAGACCGAAAACAAGCAGATCTGAAAAACCACAAAGCCAGATCAAGCGCACCACTAAGCCGGCACCATGCCTCCTACATCCACCAGGAACTGCCCATCGCGCTGCATTGACGATGAGGCCAAAGCCCACGTAGCCATTGGGTTTTTTTGGGTTTTTATGGTCCTTTGGAATTTTAGGAGGGGGGGGGGGGGGTCAATTTTTAGGGGTTTAAAAGTTTTTTAGAGTTTTTTGACATTTTTATGGATTTTAGGACTTTTTAGTGGAGTTTTTGGTGTGCATGGGGTTTTAGGGGTTTTTAGGTTTTTAGCGGTTTCTTTGATTTTCAGGGGTTTTATATGGTTTTTTATGTTTTCAGGGATTTTTAGGGATTTTTTAGGATTTTTATGGTTTTTCAGTGTTTTGGGGGTCTTTTTTGGGTTTTTGGATTTTTTTTTTCAGTTTTTAGGGGTTTTAAGGGTTTTTAGAGTTTTTAGTGGTTTTTATGGTGTTCTATGGTTTTTAGGGGTTTTATGGTTTTCAGGGGTTTTCAGGACTTTTACTATTTTTTACTTTTTTAGGTATTTTTATGGCTATTGTCATATTTTAATGGCTTTTAGGGTTTTGGGGGTTTTGGGGATTTTGAGGGTTTTGTGGTTTTTAAGGGTTTTAGGGTTTTTTTTTGAGTTTTTAAGGTGTTTAAGGTTTTTTAGAGTTTTTTAATTTTTTTGGGATTTTAAGGGTTTGTAGATTTTTAATGGTCTTTTTGTTTTTTATGGGTTTTTAGGTTTTTTAAAGGTTTTTAAGGGTTTTTATTGTTTTTTCTTGATTTTCTGGGTTTTTAGGGTTTTTTATGTTTTCAGGGATTTTTAGGTATTTTTAGGATTTTTATGGTTTTAAGGTTTTTAGGAATTTTACAGGATTTAGGGTTTTTCAGGGGGTTTAGGGTTTTTAGATTTTTTAGGGTTTTTATGGGTTTTTGTGTTTTTAGGGTTTTAAATATTTTTTAGAGTTTTTAACGTTTTTAGTGTTTTTAAGTGTTTTTAGAGTTTTTAGTGGGTTTTAGGGGTTTTATGGATTTTTAGGGTATTTTAAGGTTTTAGGGTTTTTATGGTTTTCAGGTGTTTTTTAGGGTTTCTAGGGGTTTTTACGCTTCCATAGATATTTAGGGTTTTTTTAGGATTTTAATGGTTTTTTGGGTTCTGAGGGTTTTTGGAATTTTCAGGGTTTCTAGGGTCTTTTTGGGTATCTAGGGTTTTTTTAGTTTCTTAGGGTTTCTAAGGTTTTTATAGTTTGTTTACATTTTTAAGGATTTTGAGGGTTTTTAGTGGTTTTTAGGGTTTTTGGGATTTTATGGTTTTTAGTGGGTTTTCAAGGTTTTTTGGGTTTTTTACGTTTTCAGGGACTTCTACAGATTTTTTAGGATTTTTATGGTTTTTAGGGGTTTTTGGATTTTTTAGGTTCTTTTTGAGTTTTCTAGGGTTTTTTGGGTTTTTAAGGTTTTTTTACAGTTTTTTAACATTTTTAGGGGATTTTTGGGTTTTAGAGTTTTTAGTAGTTTTTTTTGTTTTAATGGGTTCTTAGGGTTTTTACAGTTTTAAGGTCATTTTTGGGTTTTTAGTTTTTTAGTTTTTCAAGTGTTTTTAGGTTTTTAGATCTTTTTTACCGTTTTTAAGGGGTTTTGGCGGTTTAAAGGGTCTTTATAATTTTTCGTAGTTTTTAGGTTTTTAAGTGTTTTTATTGTTTTTAAGGGTTTTATGGGGGTTTTATGGTTTGCAAGGGGTTTTTAGGGATTTTTTAGGATTTTTATGGTTTTTAAGGTTTTTTTGGTTTTTATGGAATTTTAGGATTTTTAGGGGTTGTTCGAGGTTTTTATGGTTTTCAGGGATTTTCAGGGTTTTTAGGAACTATTTTGGGGTTTAAAGGTTTCTTTTAGTTTTTTAGGATTTTCAGGTTTTTTAGAGTTTTTAAAGTTTTTTGGAGTTTAAAGGGTTTTTGAGTTTTTAGTGGTTTTTTATGTTTTATGGGTTTTTAGAGTTTTTAAGGTATTAAGGGGTTTTTATGGATATCAGGGGATTTACATTTTGAGGGTTTTTTAGTTATTTTTAGGATTTTTAGGGTTTTTAGGGTTTTTAGGTTTTTTAGGGTTTTTAGGGTTTTTTTGTTTTTAGCATTTTTTTGAGCTTTTTAGCTTTTTAATTTTTTTAGAGTTTTTTAACGTTTTTAGGGTTTTTAAGGGTTTTTATAGTTTTTTGTTTTCTAGAAATGTTATGGGATTTTAGGGGTTTTGAGGTTTTTAAGAGTTTTATGTTTTTTAGGATGTTTTTTGGGTTTTTAGGGTTTTTTTTCATTTTTAGGAATTTTTTGGCTTTTTAGGATTTTTTTTTGTTTTTAGTGTTTTTCGGGGGTTTTATGGTCTTTTTGGGTTTTTTTAAGTTTTATGGATTTTTAGTGTTTTCTAATGTTTTAGGGGTTTTACAGGCTTTTAGAGTTTTAGTGATTTTAGGGTTTTAAGGGTTTTTTTGGTTTTCAGGGGTTTTTCCAGCTTTTTTTTGTTTTTATGTTTTTAGTGATTTTTGTGCTTTTTTAGGATTTTTATGTTTTTAGTGTTTTTAAGGTTTCTTAGAGATTTTGAGGGTTTTAACAGTTTTTAGGTTTTTTAGGGTCTCTTGCATTTTAGGGTTTTCTTGAGTTTTTAGAGTTTCTAATGTTTTTACAGTTTTTAAACATTTTTTTGAGGTTTTAAGGTTTTTTTACAGTTTTTAATGGGTTTTGGGGGGTTTTTATTAGTTTTTAGGATTTTTTAATGTTTTAGGGGTTTTCATGGTTTTCATGGGTTTTCCATGGTTTTTATGTTTTTTTTTACTTTTTTAGGGATTTTTAAGGATTTTAAAGATTTTTTTAGGGTTTTTAGGGATTTTGAGGGGTTTTAGGGTTGTTTTTGAGTTTTTAGGTATTTTTAATGTTTTTTTCATTTTTAAAATTTATTGTTTTAAAGGGTTTTTAGAGTTTTTTTTTCTGGTTTTTTGGGTTTTTTTGGGGTTTTTTATGGTTTTTAGCAATTTTTAGAGTTTTTATGGGTTTTTATTATTTTTAGAGATTTAGGGTTCTTACGGTCTTTTTGGATTTTTAGGGTTTTATTTTGAGTTTTTTAGGCTTTTAAGGTTTTTAGAGATTTTAACATATTAGGGGTTTAATGGTTTTTAGAGTTTTTTGTGGGTTTTAGTGTTTTGATGTGTTTTTATGGGTTTTAAAGGTTTTTCAGAGTTTTATGGTTTTCAGGGATTTTTAGTGTTTTTAGGGTTTTTTACTTTTGCAAGTATTTATTGGGATTTTTTAGGATTTTTAAGTTTTTTAGGATTTTTTAGGGTTTTTAGGGATTTTGAGGGGTTTTAGTGGTTTTTTGGGTTTTTAGGGATGTTATGGGTTTTCAGGGTTATTTTAGGTTTTTGGGGGTTTTTTGGTTTTTTTAGTCTTTAGGGTTTTTAAGGTTTTTAGGAGTTTTGAAGATTTTTAGGGGTTTTATGGTTTTTAAGGGTTTTTAGGGTTTTTTACGTTTGTAGGGATTTTTAGAGATTTTTTAGGATTTTTATGGTTTTAGGGTTTTCTAGGGGTTTTAAGGATTTTAAGGGTCTTAAAGATTTTTAGTGTTTTTTACGGTTTTTAGGATTTTTAGGGGGATTTATGTCTTTTTATGTTTTAGGGTTTTTTCATAGTTTTTAGGGGTTTTAAATATTTTTAGAGTTTTTAATGTTTTTAGGGGTTTTGATGGTTTTTAAAGTTTTTGCAGTTTTTAAGGTTTTTATCGATTTTTAGGGTTTTATTGGTTTTTATGGTTTTCATGGGTTTTTCAGGGTTTTTTTCAGAGTTATTTAGGTTATTTTATGGTTTTTAATGATATTAGGGTTCTTAGGGTTTTTAGGGTTTTTATGGATTTCGAGGGTTTTTAGTATTTTTCGAGGTTTTTAGGTTTTTTCAGGGTTTTTGGGTCTTTTGGGGGGGTTTTACGGTTTTTTTGAGTTTTTAGGGCTTTAAAATATTTTTAGAGGTTTTTAATGTTTATATAGTTTTTAATGGTTTTTAGAGATTTTAGTGGGTCTTTAGGGATTTTATGGGTTTTTAGGGTTTTTATGGTTTTCAGGGGTTTTCTAGGATTTTTAGGGTTTTTTACGTTTTCAATGATTTTTAGGGATTTTTAGGAGTTTTATGGTTTTTAGTGATTTAGTGATTGTAAGGGGTTTTAGGGGTTTTTAATGTTTTTTAGGGATTTAAAGGTTTTTCAGGGTATTTCAGGTCTTTGTGAGTTTTTTGGGTTTTTGGGGGGTTTTAAGGGTTTTGAGAGTTTTTTAAAGTTTTTATGGGTTTTAAGTGTTTTTAGATTTTTTACTTTTTTTGGGTTTTTATTAGTTTTTAGGATTTTTTAATATTTTTAGAGGATATTATTGTTTTCAAGGTTTTTTTACATTTTCATGGTTTTTAGTGATTCGTAAGGATTTTTATCATATTTAAAGTTTTTTAGGGTTTTTTAGTTTTTTTATGGATTTTCTTGTTTTCAGGGTTTTAGGGTTTTACATTTTCAGATATTTTTAGGGCTTTTTTGGGGTTTTTTATGGATTTTTCGATTTTTTAGGGTTTCTATTTTTTGGGGAGATTTTAGGGGTTTTTTGGGTTTTTTAAGGATTTAAACATTTTATAGAGTTTTTTAATATTTCTAGTGGTTTAATGGTTTTTAGAGTTTTTTGTGGTTTTTTGTGGTTTTATGGGTTTTTAATGTTTTTAGTGATTTTTTTTATTTTCAGTGGTTTTTTAGGGTTTTTGGGGTTTTTGGGATTTTTATGCATTTTAGGGGGTTTTAGGTTTTTTAGGGATTTTGAGGGGTTTTAGGGGTTTTAGTGTTTTTCGTGTTTTTAGGGCTACTGGGGTCTTTTTGGGGTTTTAGGGTTTTTTGAGTTTTTTAGGATTTTTAAGGATTTTTAAAAGTTTTTTAATGTTTTGGGGGTTTAAAGGGTTTTTAGTGTTTTTAGGGGTTTTATGTGTTTTTTAGGTTTTTTTGGGGTTTTATTTTTTTAGTGATTTTTCAAGGTTTTTTGGGTTTTTTACATTTTCAGGGATTTTTAGGGATTTTTAGGTTTTTATGATTTTTAGGTGGGTTTCGGGGTTTTCGGATTTTGAGGGGGTTTTAGGGTTTTCATGGTTTTTAGGGGTTTATGGGTTTTCATGGTTTTTAGGGTCTACTTGTGTTTTTAGTTTTTTTACTTTTTAGGGTTTTAAAGGTTTTTAGAGTTTTATAATGTTTTAAGGGGTTTAAGGGTTTTTAGAGTTTTTAGAGTTTTGGGTGGTTCTTTTGGGTTTTTATTGATTTTTAGGGGTTTTAATGGTTTTTAGAGGTTTTACGGTTTTTAAGTGTTTTCAGGGCTTTTAGGGTTTTGTATCTTATCATGTTTTTTAAGGCCTTTTTAGGATTTTATGGTTTTTAGGGATTTTAGGGATTTTGAGGTATTTTGGGGGCTTTTAGAGGTTTTGGGTTATTTTAGGGTCTTTTGAGGTTTTAAAGTTTCTTTTTGAGTTTTTAGGGGTCTTAGAGTTTTTTAATATTTTTACATTTTTAAGGGTTTTTAGAGTGTTTAGTGGGGTTTTAGTGTTTTTATGGGGTTTTATGGTTTTTAAGGTTTTAGGGGTTTTTATGGTTTTTAGGTATTTTTCAATAGTTTTAGGGTTTTTTATGTTTTCTAGGAATTTTAGGGCTTTTTCAGGATTTTTATAGTTTTTGGGGTTTTGTGAGTTTTTAGGGTTTTTAGTGGTTTTGAGGGGATTTAGGGTCTTTTTTGGTATTAGGGTTTTTTGATTCATTCAGTGGTTTTAATTTTTTTTAGAGTTTGTTATTGTTTTTAGGGGTTTATGGTTTTTTTAATATTTTTGGGGTTTTATGGATTTCATGGTCTTTTAGGGATTTAGGATTTTTTATGTTTTTAGGGATTTTTATGGTTTTAATAGGTTTTTAGGGTTTTTAGGTTTTTATGGTTTTTTGGTTTTTTGGGTCTTTTGGGATTTTTAGGGTTCTTTTTTATTTTTTATGATTTTTATGCTTTTTAGAGTTTTTTAATGTTTTTAGGGGTTTTAAGTGTTTTTGGAGCTTTAGTGGTTTTGAGGTTTTTTATGGTTTTTTATGGTTTTTAGTGGTTTTTATTGTTTTTTTTTTGGTTTTTAAGGTTTTTAAGGTTTTTGATGTTTATAGAGATTTTTATGGATTTTTTAGGATTTTTATGATTTTTAGGGTTCTTAGGGATTTTTGAGGGTTTTTAGGGTTTTTCAAAAAAATTTAAGGGTTTTATGGTTTTTTTGGAGTTTTATGGTCTTTTATGGTTTTTAGGTTTGTTTTGATATTTTAGGGTTTTTTAAGGTTGTTAGAGTTTTATAACATTTTTTGGGCTTTAAAGGTTTTAGATTTTTAGTGGTTTTTGGATTTTTATGGGCTTTCAGAGTTTTTTAAGTTTTTGGGGTTTTTTTATGTTTTTCAAGAGTTATTGGGGTTTTTTACATTTCCAGGTATTTTTTGGGCTTTTTTAGGATTTTTATGGTTTTTAGGGTTTTTGGGGATTTTAGGGATTTTGAGGGGTTTTAGTGTTTTTTGGGTTTTTTATGGTTTTTAGGGTTTTTTTGTGTTTTAGGGTTTTTTTGAGTTTTTTAATGTTTTAAATGTTTTTAGATTTTTTTAACATTTTTAGGGGTTTTAAAGGTTTTTCGAGTTTTTGGTGGTTTTTAGGGGTCTTAGGGGTTTTTTTGGTTTTTAGGGGGTTTTCAGAGTTTTTTGTGATTTTTACATTTCAATGGATTTTTATGGATTTTTTAGGATTTTTATGCTTTTAAGGGTTTTTAGCGATTTTTTGGTTTTTAGGGTTTTCAGAGTTTGTTGGATTTTCAGAGTTTTTAGGATCTTTTGGGGTTTTTAGGTTTTTTTGAGTTTTTAATGGGTTTTAGAATTTTTTTACAAAAAATAGGGTTTTTAAGGGTTTTTTTTAGGTTTTTAAAGGTTTTTAGGGCGTTTTAGTACTTTTAAGGGTTTTAGGGGTTTTTATGGTTTTATGGGTTTTTTCCTGGTTTTTAGAGTTTTTACATTTTCAAATATTTGTTAGGGATTGGTTAGGATTTTTTTGGTTTTTTGGGTTTTTTGGGTTTTTTGGGGTATTTAGGGATTTTGAGGGTTTTAAGGTTTGCAGGGTTTTTATGAGTTTTTAGGGCATTTAAGGTCTTTTTGGGTTTTTAGGGGGTTTTTTGAGTTTTTTAAGTTTTTATAGTTTTTTATCGTTTGAGGGATTTTAAGTGTTTTTAGAGGTTTTAGTAGTTTTTAAGGGTTTTGTGGGTTTTTATGGTTTTTAGGGGTTTTTTGGTTTTAAGGGTCTCTTCAGGGTTTTTAGAGTTTTTTACGTTTGTAGGGATTTTGACGAATTTTTTAAGGATTTTATATCTTTTAGGGTTTTTTAGGGATTTTGAAGGTTTTAAGACATTTTAGTGACTTTTTTCAGTGTTTTTTAGGTTTTTAGTGTTTTAGGGTCTTTGGGTTTTAGGGTTTTTTTTGATTTTTTGGGTTTTTAGGGATTTGTATGGTTTTCAGGAGGTTTTCTAGGGTTTTTAGGGTATTTTACGTTTTTAGGGATTCTCGGGGATTTTTTAGGATTTTTTTTTTCAGTTTTTAGGGTTTTTTGAGATTTTTTGGGTTTTTAGGGTTTTTTAGTTTTTTAGGTGTTCAAATAATTTTTAGTGTTTTAAAACATTTTTAGGGGTTTTAAGGGTTTTTATAGTTTTTAGTGGGTTTTTTGGTTTTGAGGCATTTTTTAGGGGTTTTTTTTTGGGATTTTTACATTTTTGGGATTTTTTAGGATTTTTTAGTTTTTTTATGGTTTTTAGGTTTTTTTGGGATTTTGTGGGTTTTTATAGTTTTTAGTGGTTTTTTTTTGTTTTTATGGGTTTTTAAATGTTTTTTGGGTTTTTTGGTTTTAAGGGGTTTTTAGGTTTTTTTTTGGGATTTTTACATTTTCAGGGATTTTTTTAGGATTTTTTAGTTTTTTATGGTTTTTATGTTTTTTAGAGATTTTGAGGGGTTTTAGGGTTTTCATGATTTTTTAGGGTTTTTATGGGTTTTCAGCGTTTTTAGGGTCTTTTAGGAATTTTAGGGCTTTTTGAGTTTTTTTAGGTTTTCATGGTTTTTTGAGTTTTTATCATTTTTAGGGGTTTAATGGGTTTTTAGAGTTTTTAGTGGTTTTAGGGTTTTTATATGTTTTAAAAGGTTTTTAGGGGTTTTATGGTTCTCAGGGTGCTTAGGTTTTTTACTTTTCACAAATTTTTAAGTATTTTTTAGGATTTTTGTGGTTTTTTGGGTTTTTTGGGAATTTTGGGGGTTTGTTGTGTTTTCATGGATTATTAGGGTTATTATTATTATTTTTTAGGGGCTTTGAGGTTTCTTTTGAATTTTAAACATCCTTAGGGATTTTAAAGGTTTTTATAGTTTTTCGTGGTTTTGGGTTTTTTAGTTTGTTAAGGGTTTTTATGGTTTTCATGTGTCTTTAGGGGTTTTGGGGTCATTTATATTTTCTAGGATTTTTAGGGCTTTTTTAAGATTTTAATGGTTTTAGGGTTTTTTGGGTTTTTTGGGATTTTTAGGATTTTTAGGGGGTTTTAAGGGGTTTTCATGGGGTTTTCGGGTTTTTAGGGATTTAAAGGGGGTTTTATGGTCTTTTGGGTTTTAGGGTTTTTTTGAGTTTTTGGGGTTTAAAGGTTTTTTAGAGTATTTTAACGTTTTTAGGGGTTTAAGGGGTATTATATTTTTAGTTGGTTTTTTTGGGTTTTATGTGTTTTTATGGTTTTTAAGCTTTTCAGGGATTTTTATGGTTTTTAGGGGTTTTTTACATTTTTTATTTTTTCAGGGATTTTCAGGGCTTTTTTTAGGTTTCTTTGTTTTTAGGGATTTTTAGTAATTTTAGATATTTTGAGGGATTTTAAGGGTTTTTAGAGTTTTTTTTAGGGTTTTTAGGTTTTTTCTTGGTTTTTAGGGTCTTTTGTGCTTTTACTTTTTTTGAGTTTTTTAGGGTTTTTAAGGTTTTTTAGCATTTTAACTTTTTTAAAGGTTTAATAGATTTTAGTTTTTTAGTGTTTTTTTGGTTTTTATGAGTTTTTTATGGTTCTGAGGGGTTTTTCATGGTTTTTAGGGTTTTTTTACGTTTTCAAGGATTTTTAGGGAACTTTAGGATTTTTATGGTTTTTAGGGTATTTTAGGTTTTTAGGGATTTTATGGGGTTTTTGGGTGCTTTTGGGTTTTTAGAGCTTTTTCTTGAGATTTTTGGAGGTTTTATGGGGTTTTAGATTTTTTACCTTTTTTAGGTGGTTTAAGGGGTTCTAGAGTTTTTATGGGGTTTTAGGATTTTTAGGTTTTTAGGATTTTTATGTTTTTCATGGGGTTTTCAGGGTTTTTAGGGTTTTTTAGGTTTTTAGGGATTTTTAGTATTTTTAGGGTTTTTAGGATTTTTATTGGTTATAGGGATTTTTAGGGTTTTTAGGGATTTTGAGGGTTTATGAGTTTTTTATAAATTTTAGGGATTTTAAGCGTTATGAGAGTTTTTGGTGGGTTTTTAGAGTTTTCATTGGTTTTTAGGGATTTTTATAATTAACAGGGGTTCTCATGGTTGTTTTGGTTTTTTTACGTTTTCAGGGATTTTTAGGGTTTTTTATGGTTTTTATGGGTTTAAGGGTTTTTAGGGATTTTTAAAGTTTTAGGGGTAATATAGGTTTTTTAGGTTTTAAGGTTTTTTCATGGTTTTACATTCTTTTTTGGTTATTAGGGTTTTGCATGAGTTTTTAGTGGTTTTAGGGGTTTTTATATTTTTTAAACGTTTTTGGGGTTTGAATGGTTTTTAGAGTTTTTAGTGGGTTTTAAGGTTTTTATGGGTTTTTAGGATTTTTTAGGGTTTTTCCAATTTTTATAGGTTTTTAGGGTGTCATGTGTTTTTCTGTGTTTTCTAGGGTCTTTTATATTTCAAGGGAATTTTGGGATTTTTTTGGTTTTTTATTGTTTTAGGGTTTTTATGATTTTTTTTGGGATTTTGAGAGATTTTAGGGGTTTTCGGTGTTTTTAGGGGTTTTAGGGTCTTTTTGGGTCTTAGTGTTTTTTTTTGTTTTTTAGGGTTTTTAGGTTTTGAGGGTTTTTTGACATTTTTAGGGGTTTTAAGGGTTTTTAAAGTTTTTTGTGGGTTTTTAGAGTTTTTTTGAGTTTAAAGGTATAATGTTTTTATGGGTTTTTAAGGTTTTTAGGGGGTTATAGTGGTTTTTTATGTTTTCAGGGATTTTTAAGAATTTTTAGGGTTTTTAGGGTTTTTAGGGTTTTATTGATTTCGAGGGGGTTTATGGGTTTTTTGGGGTTTTATGGTTTTTTTAATTTTTTTAGGGATTTTAAAGTTTCTTATAGTTTTTTAACGTTTTTATTGGTTTTAAGGGTTTTTAGAGTTATTTTTGGTTTTTAGGGTTTTATGGTTTTTATGGTTTTTAAATATTTTTAGGGGTTTTGTGGTTTTCATAGGGTTTTCAGTGTTTTTTGGGAATTTTATGTTTCCATGGATTTTTTGGGATTTTTTTATGATTTTAATGGTTTTTAGTGTTTTGGGGGGTTTTTTGTGATTTTGAGGATTTTTAGGGGTTTTCTAGGTTTTCGGGGTTTTTATGGTTTTTAGGGTTTTCAAGGTTTTCAGGGTTTTTAGGGTCTTTTTGCGTTTTTAGAGTTTTTTGAATTTTTTAGGGATTTTAAGGGTTTTTAGAATTTTTTATCATTTTTAGGGGTTTTAAGGGGTTTTAGAGTTTTAGTTGGTTTTTAGGATTGTTCTCGGTTGTGAGGGTTTTTATGGTTTTGGGGGGTTTTATGGTTTTGAGGAGTTTTTTAAGGTTTTTTGGGTTTTTTACATTTTCAGGGATTTTTAGGACTTTTTAAGGATTTCTATGGGTTTTAGGGGTTTTAGGGTTTTTATGGATTTTGAGGGGGTTTAGGGGTTTTCAGGGTTTTTATTGTTTAAAGGGTTTTTCATGGTATTTTGGGTCTTTTGGGTTTTTAGGGTTTTTTTGAGTTTTTTGGAGTTTTTAAGGATTTTTTTAGTTTTTTAATATTTTTTTAGGGTTTTAGTGTTTTTACACTTTTTAGTGGTTTTAGGGTTTTTACAGTTTTTCGAGGTTTTCTGGTTTTCATGGGTTTTTCTAGGTTTTAGGGTTTTTTACATTTTCTAGGATTTTATGGATTCTTTTGGTTTTTAGGATATTTTAGGCGTTTTTTGGGAGTTTGAGGGGTTTTCAAGGTTTCTTAGGGTTTTTAGGGGTTTTAAGGGTATTTAGGATCTTTTGGGGGTTTTAGGGTGTTTTTGTGTTTTTTAGGGGCTTTAAAGTTTTTTAATGTTTTTTAATGTATTTAGGATTTTAGAGGGGTTTAATTTTTTAGTGGTTTTAGGTTTTTTAGGGTTTTTAGTGTTTTTTAAGGTTTTTACTAAGTTTTATGATTTTCTGGGATTTTCTGGGTTTTTAGGGTTTTTCATGTTTTTAGAGATTTTTATGGATTTTTTCAGATTTTTATTGGTTTTTGGGTTTTCGGGATTTTGATGGTTTTAGGGGGTTTTAGGGGTATTTTATGGTTTTTAGGGTTTTTAGGATCATTTTGGGTTTATAGAGTTTTCCAAAAAAAATTAGGGGTTTTAAGGTTTTTTAGAGTTTTTTAACATTTTTAGGGGGTTGAAGGGTTTTTACAGTTTTTAGTGATTTTAGTGTTTTTATCAATTTTTAGGGTTTTATGGATTTTAGAGATTTTATGGTTTTTAGGGGTTTTTCAGGGTTTTTATGTTTTCATGGATTTTTAGGGGTTTTTACATTTTTTATGATTTTTAGGGCTTTTAGGGATTTTGGCTAGTTTTAGGGTCTTTTAGGTTTTTTATGTGTTGTAGGGTATTTCAGGGTTCTTAGAGTCTTTTTTTGTTTTTGTTTTTTTTTCAATTTTTTTGAGTTTTAAATATTTTTTATAGTTTGTTTAACAGTTTCATGGTTTTTTGGGGTTTTAGGGGTTTTATGGGGTTATTAAGGTTTTTAGGTGTTTTTATAGTTTTAAGGGGTTTTTAGGGTTTTTTACATTGGCTAGGATTTTTTTGGATTTTCAGGATTTTTATGGTGTTTAGGGTTTTTAGGGATTTTGTGTGGTTTTAGTGTTTTTAGGGTTTTTTTTGTTTTTTGGTTCTTCCAGGGTTTTTAGGGCCTTTTTGGGTTTTAAGGGCTTTTTTGAGTTTTTTGGTGTTTAGTTTGTTGAGAGTTTTTTAATGTTTTAAGGGGTTTAAAGGATTTTTAGAGTTTTTATTGGTTTTTAGGGGGGTTTTACCAATTTTAGGGTATTTAGGGGTTTTAGGGGTTTTATGGGGTTTTTAGGGTTTTTAGGATTTTTTACATTTTATGGGATTTTTAGGGATTTTTTATAAATTTTATGGATCTTAGGGGTTTTTTAGTGTTTTTAGGGATTTTGAGGGTTTATGGTTTTTTTAGGGTTTTATGGGTTTTCAGGGTTTTTGGGTTTTTGGGGGCTTTGGGGTTTTTTTTGAGTTTTTAGTGTTTTAAATGTTTTTTTGAGTTTTTAACGGTTTTAGGGGTTTTAAGTGTATTTAAAGGTTTTAATGGGTTTTTAGGGTTTTTATGGGTTTTGAAGATTTTTATGGTTTTTAGGGGTTTTATAGTTTTCAGGGGTGTTTAGGGTTCTGGGGTTTTTAAAATTTTTTGGGATTTTAGTGGGTTTTTTAGATTTTTATGATTTTTACTATTTTTTAGGGTTTTAGAGATTTTGAGGGGTTTTATGGGATTTTAGGGTTTTTAGTGTTTTTAGGGTTTTTTATGGGTTTTATGATAGTTTTGGAGTTTTTAGTGGATTTTTTTGTTTTTTTTGGGGTTTTAATATTTTTATGGGTTTTAGGTGTTTTTGTAGTTTTTAGGGATTTTTCAGGGTTTTTATGGTTTTTACATTTTCTTGGATTTTTAGGGGTTTTTAGGATTTCTATGTTTTTTAGGGTTTTAGTTTTCCGGGGTTTTAGGGTCTTTTTGGGAATTTCGTATCTTTTTTGGGCTTTTCATGGTTGTGTAAGGTTTTTTAGAGTTTTTTAAACATTTTTAGAGGTTTTAAGGGTTTTTAGAGTTTTTAGTGGTTTTGAGTGTTTTTATGAGTTTTATGGTTTTTAAGGTTTTTATGGGGGGGTTATATTTTTCAGGGGTTTTAGGGTTTTTTTTTACATTTTTAGGGATTTTTTAAAATTTTTATGTTGTTAGGGTTTTCAGGGATTTGGGGGATTTTGAGGTTTTAGGGGTTTTAGGGTTTTTAGGGACTATGGGGGTTTTATGGTTTTTGCAAGTTTTTTTTTGGTTTAAAGTTTTTTTATATCACTTTATGGTTCTTAGTGGGTTTTATGTGTTTTAGGGGTCTGTAGGGTTTTTCAGGGTTTTTTTAGGGCTTTTAGGGTTTTTTATGTTGTCAAGGATTTTAGGTTTTTTTAAGGATTTTGATGGTTTTTAGTTTTGTTTATGGTTTTTGTGGATTTTGAGCTTCCTTCGGGGTTTTATGGGTTTTTTAGATGTTTTTAGGGTCTTTTTGGGTTTTTAAGGTTTCTTTTATGTTTTTAGGATTTTAATGGTTTTTTAGAGTTTTTTTTAACTTTTTTAGAGGATTTAAGGGGTTAGCGTTTTTTTAGTTTAGGGGTTTTAAGGTTTTCAGTGGGTTTTCATGGTTTTTTGGGTTTATAAGGATTTTGATGATTTTGGGGGATTTTAAGGTTTTTTAGGGTTTTTAGGGTCTTTTGGGTTTTTTAGATTTTTAGGGTTTTAAGGTGTTTTTTAGTTTTTCAATTTTTAAGGGTTTTAAGGGGTTCTAGAGTCTAGTATTTTTAGGGGTTTTATGAGTTTTTATGGTTTTTATGGTTATTATTATTATTATAGTGTTTTTAGGTTTTTTGTACTTTTTCAGGGATTTTTATGGCTTTTTAGGATTTCTATGGTTTTAGGATTTTTTGGTTTTTTTGGGATTTTGAGGTTTCTTAGGTTTTTTCAGGATTTTTTTAGTGTTTTTAGGGTTTTAAGGGGTTTTAGGTTCTTTTTAGGTTTTTAGGTTTTTTTTATTTTTTTAGGGGTTTTAAGGCTTTTTAGAGTTTTTAGTGGGGTTTTAGGGTTTCTATAGGTTTTTATGGTTTTTTATGTTTTTATGGATTTTTAGGGATTTTGAGGATTAATATGGATTTTATTGTTTTTAAGGGTTTTTTGGATTTTGAGGGTTTTCAGGCTTTATTAGGATTTTTATGGGTTTAGGTTGTTTTTTGGGTTTAAGGGGTTTTTTTTTTAAGTTTTTAAGGGTTTTATGGTTTTTTAGAGTTTTTTTACATTTGTAGGGGTTTTAAGGATTTTTAGACTTTTATTGGTTTTAGGTTTTTTATATTTTTAGGGTTTTTATGGTTTTGAGGGGGTTTTGGGGTTCTTAGGGGTTTTTACATTTTTTGGGATGTTTTGGGGTTTTTTTAGCATTTTTATAGTTTTAGGGTTTTTTAGGGTTGTTAGATATTTTGAGGGGTTTTCAAGGTTTTGGGGGGGGGGGTTAGGGGTTTTTAGTGTTTTTAGGTACTTTTGGGGGTTTTAGGGGTTTTTTGATTTTTTTTATGATTTTTAATGTTTTTTAGATTTTTAATGTTTTTAGTTGTTTAAAGGGTTTTTAGAGTTTTTTGTGGGTTTTATGGGTTTTGTGGATTTTTAGGAATTTTTTAAAGGTTTTTAGGGGTTTTCTGGTTTTTAGGGGAGTTTTGGGTTTTTTACATTTTCATAGATTTTAGGGTTCTTTAGTGTTTTTATGATTTTTAGGAATTTGTTGGGTTTTTAGGGGTTTTCAATGATTTTTAGGGGTTTTAGGGTTTTACAGGGTTTGAGGTTCTTTTGGAATTTAGGGTTTTTTTGAGTTTTTTTGGGTTTTAAGGATTTTTAAAAAATTTAGGGTTTTTAGAATTTTAGTGTGTTTTTACTGATTTGATCGGGTTTTTAGGGTTTTTCAAGGTTTTATGGATTTTTATGTTTTTAAGGGGATTTTTAGGGTTTTTAAGTTTTTTTTTAAGTTTTGAGGGATATTTAGGGTTTTTTATGGTTTGTATGGTTTTTAGGGTTTTTGAGGGGTTTTTTGGTTTTTTGGTACTTTTTGGGGTTTTAGGGTTTTGTTTTGATTTTTTTAGTTTTTAAGGGTTTTTATATTTTTTTAACATTTGTAGGGGTTTTAAGGGTTTTTAGAGTTTTTAATGGTTTTAGGGTTTTTATTGGTTTTTAGGGTTGTTGAAGGTTTTTAAGGGTTTTATGGTTTTGTTGTTGAAGGTTTTTAAGGGTTTTATGGTTTTCAAGTGTTTTTTGGGTTTTAGGATTTTTTACATTTTTAGGGGTTCTTAGAGGTTTTTAGGAGTTTAATGGTTTTTAGGGTTTTCATGGATTTTTGGGATTTTGAGGGGTTTTCGGATTTTTCCAGAATTTTAGGGTTTTTATGATTTTTTTGGGGTGTAGGGTTTTTTTGAGTTTTTTAGGGATTTTATGGTTTTTTTGATTTTTAGGGATTTTATGGGTTTTATGTGTTTTTAGAGTATTACTGGGTTATTAGGGGTTTTATGGATTTTTAGTGTTTTTATGGTTTTAAGGGGTTTTCTAGGTTTTTAGGGTTTTTTAAATTTTCAAGGATTTTTACGGATTATTTATGATTTTAGGGTTTTTAGGGTTTTTAGGTTTTTTTGGATTTTTAGTGTCTTTTTTTTTGTTTTTAGGGATTTTTTAGTCTTTTACGATTTTAATGGTTTTTTAGAGTTTTTTTAATGTTTTTAGTGTGGTTTCGGGTTTTTATGGGTTTTTCGGGTTTTATGGTTTTTAGGAGTTTTATGGTTTTGATGCGTTTTTCAGTGTTTTTAGGGGTTTTTACACTTTTAGGGATTTTTAAGGCATTTTTAGGATTTTTATGGTATTTTAGGTTTTTAAGGATTTTTAGGGATTTCGGGGATATTTAGGGTATTTAATGGTTTTCAGGGGTTTTAGGGTTTTTCATGTTGTTCGGGATTTTTAGGATTTTTTAGGATTTTTATGGTTTTTATGGTTTTTAGGGTTTTTAGGGATTTTGAGTGGTTTTATGGGTTTTTAGGGTTTTTAATGTTTTAAGGGTTTTTAGGGTTTTTAGGGTTTTTAGGGTTTTTATTATTTTTTAGTTTTTAGGGTTTTTATGGTTTTTAAAATTTTAAAAACTTTTAGGGATTTAAAGGGTTTCCATAGTTTTTAGTTTTTTGGGGGTTTTATGGGCCTTTAGGATTTTTTAAGGTTTTTTCGAGTTTCTGGGGGGGGTTTAGGGATTTTTATGGATTTTTTAGGATTTTTATGGTTTTTAGGGTTTTAGAGATTTTGATGGGGTTTAGGGGTTTTCAGGGTTTTTTATGGTTTTTATAGTTTTTATGGTTTTTAGGGGTTTTAGTGACTTTTGGGGGTTTTTGTAGGGTTTTTAAGGTTTTTTAGATTTTGTTAAATGTTTTTACAAGTTTCATGGGTTTTTATAGTTTTTAGTTGTTTTTTATTGTTCTATGGGTTTTTAATGTTTTTAGTGTTTTTTATGGATTTCATTTGTTTTTCAGGGTTTTTAGGGTTTTTTAGGATTTTTATGGCTTTTTAGATTTTTTGGGTTTTTAGGGATTTTGAGTGTTTATAGGGTTATTTCAATATTTTTTATTGTTTTTAGGGGTTTCAAGGGTTTTAAGGGGATTTTGGGTTTTTTGGGGTTTCTTTTTGTGTTTTTTTGAGGTTATTGAGTTTTTTAGGGTTTAATGGTTTTCTAAAGATTTTTAACAATTTATGGGGTTGAAGGGTATTTAGAATTTTTTCTGGGTTTTAGGGTTTTTATGAGTTTTTTTTGGTTTCAAAGGTTTTTATGGATTTTTTGGTTTTTTGTATTTTTTTTTGGGATTTTTAAGTTTTTAGATATTTTTAGGGATGTTTTAGGATTTTTATGGTTTTTAGGGTTTTTAGATATTTTGTGGGTTTTTAGGGGTTTTCAAGGGGTTTTAGGGGTTTTAGGGTTTTAAAGGATTTTTAGGGGTTTTAGGGTCTTTAGAGCTTTTAGGGTGTGAGTTTTTAGGGTATTTAAGGTTTTTAGAGTTTTTAAACGTTTTTATGGGTTAAAAGGATTTTTCAATTTTTTAGTGGTTTTTATGGGGTTTTAAGGTTTTTATGGTTTTTATGGGATTTTATGGTTTTCAGGGGTTCTTAAGTTTTTATGGTTTTTAGGAGTTTTAGGATTTTCATGGATTTTTAGTGATTTTTATGGTATTAAGGGTTTTTAGGGTTTTTAGGTGTTTTAAGGGTTTAGGGTAGTTTTCTGTTTTTATTGTTTTAATTGATTTTTTAGGTTTTCTAATGGCTTTTAGAGTTTTTAGTGTTTTATGGGTTTTAAGGGGTTTTAGAGTTTTTATTGGATTTTAGTGTTTTAGGTTTTTTATGGTTTTTAGGGGGTTTTATGGTTATCATAGGGTTTTCAGGGTTTTAAAGGTTTTTATATTACATGTACTTTTAGGGATTTGTAATCATTTTTATGGGTTTTAGGGGTTTTTTTGGGTTTTTAGGGATTGTGAGGGGTTTTCTGGGGTTTTTTAGAATTTTTAGGGTTTTGGGGTTTTTATGGTTTTGGGGCTTTTAGGGTTTTCTTGAGTTTTTTAGAGTTTTTAATGTTTTTTATGTTTTTGGTCATTTTTAGGGGTTTGATGGATTTTTAGAGTTTTTATTGGGTTGTAAGGATTTTAAAGGTTTTTATGGTTTTCAGGGGTTTTTATGGTTTTTAGGGTTCTTTATGTTTCCTGGACTTTTAAGGCATTTTTGGATTTTTATGGGTTTTAGGAATTTTTAGGGGTTTTATAGTATTTTTGGGTTTTTTAGTGTACCTAATGTTTTTCTTGGGGTTTTAGGGTTTTTTTTTATTTTTTTTACGGGTTTTAAGGTTTTTGAGCATTTTAATGTTTTTAGGGGTTTTAAGGGTTTTTAGATATTTTAGTGGTATTTTGGATTTTTAAAGGTTTTTAGGGGTTTTTAATGTTCTTAGGGAGTTTTATGGTTTTAAGGGGTTTTCAATGTTTTCTGGGATTTTTTATGTTTTAAGTTATTTTTAGGGCTTTTTTAGATTTTTTTTGGGTTTAAATGTTTTTTAGGGATTTTAAATATTTTGATGATTTTTAGGGATTTTCAAGGTTTTTGAGGAATTTTAGTGTTTTTCTGGGTTTTTAGGTTTTTTAGGGGTTTTACGGGTTTTTTTGGTTTTTTATGATTTTTTTTTAGTTTTTTAGGGTTTTTAAGGTTTATTAGAGTTTTTTAATGTTTTTAGGGTTTTTATAGTTTTTAGTGATTTTAGGGTTTTTAAGGTATTTATGGTTTTCTGGGGTTTCTCAGGGTTTTTAGGATTTTTTACGTTTTCATGGATTTTTAGAGATTTTTTAGGATTTTTATTATTTTTAGCGTTTTTAGGGATTTTGAGGGGTTTTAGAGGGGTTTAGGGGTTTTTAGGTTTTTTAGGGATTTTTAGGGCTTTTAGGGTATTTTGGGTTTTTAGGTTTTTTTGTGTTTTTTAGGGTTTTTAAGATTTTTTAGTGTGTTTTAAGGTTTTCAAGGTTCTCAAGGGTTTTTAGAGTTTTTATAGGTTTTTTAGGGTTTTATGGGTTTGTGGTGTTTTTAGGGTTTTTAGGCCTCTCTATGGTTTTACGGAGTTTTTCAAGGTTTTTAGGGGTTTCTGCATTTTTCATCGATTTTGAGGGGTTTTTAGGATTTTTTTTGGGTTTTTAGGGTATTTAAGGTTTTTTAGATATTTTGAGAGTTTTTTGATGTTTTCAGGGTTTTTAGGATTTTGGGGGGGGGGTTTATGAGTTTTTTGGGACTTTTGGGTTTTAGGGGTATTTTTTTGAGTTTTTAGGGATTTTATAGTTTTTTAGAGTTTTTTAATATTTTTAGGGGTTTTGCGGGTCTTAGATGTTTTAGAAGATTTTTAAGGTTTATGGGTTTTAATGTTTTTTGGTGATTTTATGTTTTTTTTGTGCTTTTCAGGGTTTTTATGGTTTTTACGTTTTAAGGATTATTTGGGATTTTTTTCAGATTTTTATGGTTTTTATGTGTTTTTAGGATTTTCAAGGGTTCTTATGGTTTTCAGGGTTTTTAGTGTTTTTATGGTTTATTTGGTTTTTAGGGTTTTATTTTAGTTTTTAGGGGTTTTATTGTTTTTAAGAGTTTTTATGGTTTTTTAGAGTTTTTTAACATTTCTAGGGGTTTTAAGGGTTTTAGAGTTTTTAGTGGCTTTTAGGGTTTTTACGTGTTTTTAAGTTTTTTAATGTTTTTATGCTTTTCTTGGGATTTCCTGAGTTTTTAGGGTTTTTATTGGTATTAGGTTTTTTTTGGGGGTTTTAGTGTTTTTTAAGGTTTTTAGCGGGTTTTTGTGGTTTTCATGGGTTTTTTAGGGGTTTAGGGTTGTTTATGTCTTCAACGTTTTTAGGGCTTTTTAGGATTTTTATGGTTATTAGGATTTTCATGGGGTTTTAGTGTTTTTAAGGTTTTTATCGGTTTTTATGATTTTCATGGGGTTTTTAGGGTTTTTAGGGTTTTTTATGTTTTCAATGTTTTTATAGTTTTTCAAAGTTTTCAGGTCTTTATGGATTTTTATAAATTTTTTTTTGAGTTTTTATGGTCTCTTAGAGTTTTTAACATTTTTAGGGGTTTTAAGGGTTTTTATGGAGTTTTACTGTTTTTTAAAGTTTTTAGTGGGTTTTTATGGTTTTCATGGGGTTTTTAGGGTTTTTAGTGTTTTTTATGTTATCAATGTTTTTAGGGATTTTTAGGAATTTTATGGTTTTTTAGGTGTTTTAGGGTTTTTCCGGATTTTAAGTGTTTTTAGGTATTTTTAGGGTTTTTTCTGGGTTTTTAAGGTCTTTTGGGGTTTTTAGGTTTTTTAGAGTTCTTTAATGTTTTTTTGGTGTTTTAAGGGTTTTTAAAATTTTACTGGTTTATGGTGTTTTCTGGGTTTTTAGTGTTTTTAAGGTTTTTAGGGGTTTTATGGTTTTCAGGAGTTTTTCAGAGTTTTAGGGTTTTTATGATTTCATGGATTTTTAGGGATTTTTTAATATTTTTATTGTTTTTAGGATTTTTTATGGTATTTAAGGATTTTGAGGGTTTTAGGGTATTTAGGGTTTCAAGGGTTTTTCGTGTGTTAAGGGGTTTTTAGGGTTGTTATGATCTTTTTGGGTCTTTAGTTTTTTTTAGTTTTTTGGGGTTTTATGTTTTTTATAGTTTTTTAATATTTTAAGGGTTTTAAAGTTTTTTAGTGGTTTTAGGGGCTCTATGGGTTTTAGGGTTTTTAATGGTTTAAGGGGGTTTTTATATTTTCATGGGTTTTAAGGGTTTTTTACGTTTTCGGGGATTTTTTGGGATTTTTTTTAATTTTATGTTTTTATAATTTTTTGGGATTTTAAGTATTTTGTGGGGTTTTAGGACTTTTAGTGTTTTTTGGGGTTTTTTTTGGTTTTTTGGGTTTTTACGGTGTTTTTAAATTCTTTGGGGTTTTAACAGTTTTTAGAGTTTTTTTACATTTTTAAGGGTTATAAGGTGTTTTCGAGTTTTTAGTGGATTTTTTTTTTGTTTTTATGGGTTTTTATGATTTTTAATGATTTTATGGTTTTTAGTTGTTTTTCAGAATTTTTAGGGTTTTTATGTTTTAGGGATTTTCTGGATTTTTTAGGTTTTTTGGGGTTTTTAAGGTTTTTTAGGGTTTTAGATAATTTGAGTGGTTTTGGGTTTTTTATGGATTTTAGGGATTTTAGGGATTTTAGGGTCTGTTGGGGGTTTAAGGGTTTTTTTATTTTTTTAGGGGTTTTATGGGTTATAGATTTTTTAACATTTTAGGGTTTTTATTGGTTTTTCGGTATTTTAGTGGTTTTTAGGGTTTTTATTGGTTTCTTGGATTTTTAATGTTTTTAGGGCTTTTGATGGTTTTTAGGGGGTTTCAGTGTTATTCGGGTTTTTTTCTCTTTCTGAGATTTTTAGGGATTTTTAGGAGTTTTATGATTTTTACAAGTTTTTGGAGTTTTTATGGAGGTTTAGGGTTTTAGTGTTTTTCAGGATTTTTAGGCTCTTTTAGGGTTTTTAGGGTCTTTCATGGTTTTTAGGGTATTTTTTAATTTTTAGGCTTTTTTTGAGTTTTTTGGGTTTTTAAAGTTTTTTAGAGATTTTTAACGTTTTTTGGGGTTTTATGGGTTTTTAGATTTTTTAGGGTTTTAGGGTTTTTATGGGGTTTTAGGGTTTTAATGGTTTTCAGGGGTTTTATGCTTTTTAGTGGGTTTTCAGGGTTTTTAGGGTTTTTTATGTTTTCATATATTTTTAGGGATTTTTTATGATTTATAGTTTTAGTGTTTCTTAGGGTATTTAGGAATTTTGAAGGTTTTTAGGGTTTTTAGGGTTTTTAGGGTATTTTAGGGTTTTTAGGGTTTCTAGGGTTTTTTTGGTTTTTTTGGGTTTCAGGGTTTTTTTTAGTTTTTTAGGGTTTTAAATGTTTTTAGAGTTTTTGAAGTTTTTTAGGGGTTTTTAGGGTTTTTAGTGGTTTTAGTGTCTTCTAGGGGTTTTATGGGTTTTTATGGTTTTTTTGAGTTATTAGGGGTGTAGGGGTTTTAGGGATTTTTAGGTTTTTTTTGTTTTTTACATTTTCAGAAATTTTTAGGAATTTTTCAGAATTTTTATAGTTTTCATGATTTTTAGTGTCTTTTTTTACTTTAAGGGTTTTTTGAGTTTTTTAGGGTTTTAAAGGTTTTGTATAGTTTTTTAACATTTTTATAGGTTTTAAGGTGTTTTAGAGTTGTAGTGGGTTTTTAGGGTATTTATGGGTTTTAGGGGTTTTTAAGGTTTTTTGGGGTATTTATGGATTTCAGGCGTTTTTCAGGGTTTTTTAAATTTTCATGGATTTTTAGGGGTTTTTAGGAATTCTATGGTTTTTATGGTTTTGAGGATTTTGAGGGGTTTTAGGGGTTTTAAGGGGTTTCTAGGGTTTTAGGCATTTTCATGGGTTTTAGGCCTTTTTCGGTTTTTATGGTTTTTTGAGTTTTTAGGATTTTAATGTTTTTTAGAGTTTTTAATGTTTTTAGGGGTATAAAGGGTTTTTAGTGTTTTGAGTGGTTTTTAATGTTTTTATGTGTTTTTAGGGTTCTTTAAGGTTTTTAGGGGTTTTATGGTTTTTAATATTTTTTCAATGTTTTCAAGATTTTTAATGTTTGCATGGATTTTCATGGATTGTTTAGGATTTTTATGGATTTTAGGGTTTTTATGGATTTTTAGGGGTTTTAGAGGTTTTAGGGGTTTTCAGGTTTCTTAGGGTTTTTCTAGATTTTTAGGGTCTTTTGGGTTTTTGGGGATTTTTTTAAAGTTTTTATGGTTTTAAGGTTTTTATTATTTTTATTGGGTTTTATGGGTTTTTCGGGTTTCTTAAGGTTTTTGAGGTTTTTATGATTTTCATATGTTTTTCTGCGTTTTTATGCTTTTTTACCTTTTCAGGTATTTTTTAGTAATTTTTAAGGATTTTTATGGTTTTTAGGGTTTTTTGGAATTTTGAGGGTTTTTAGGGTTTTTAGGGTTTTCAGGGTCTTTTAGGGTTTTAGCGTTTTATGGTTTTTTTGATTTTTAGTGTTTTATGATTTTTTAGGTTTTTTGGGGTTTTAACGTTTTTGGGCGTTTTAAGTTTTTTAGAGGATTTAGTGGTATTTGGGGTTTTTAGGGGGTTTATGGTTTTTTTGTGGTTTTTAGGTGTCTTTACGTATCCAGGGATTTTTATGGATTTTTTAGGATTTATATGGTTTTCAAGGATTTTTAGGGCTTTTAGGGATTTTGAGGGATTTTAGGGTTTTTATTGTTTTTAAGGGTTTTGGGTTTTTTAGGGGTTTTAGGGTCTTTTTGGATTTTTAGTGTGTTTTGTTGAGTTTTGGGGGGGGGGGGGGTTTAAGGTTTTTAGAGTTTTTTAACATCTTTAGCAGTTTTAAGGGTTTTTAGGGTTTTAATGGGTTTTAGGGGTTTTATGGTGTTTTAGAGTTTGTTAAGGTTTTAGGGGGTTTTTTGGTTTTCAGGGGTATTTTAGGGTTTTTATGTTTTTAAATATTTTTAGCGTTTTTTTATTATTATTATGTTTTTAAGGTTTTTTAGTGATTTTGAGGGTTTTTTGGGCTTTTAAGGGGTTTTTTGGGCTTTTAAGGGGTTTTTAGGGTTTTTAGGGATTTTAGGCATTTTATGGTTTTTTTATTTTTTGGGTTTTTTAAGTTTTTTATGTTTTTCATGTTCTTTTAGAGTTTTTAATATTTTTAGGGGTTTTGAGGGTTTTGAGGGTTTTTAGATTTTTAGTGATTTTTAGGGTTTTTAGGTTTATCAAGGGATTTTCCGGGTTGTTAAGGGATTTTACATTTTCTTTGATTTTTAGTGCTTTTTACAATTTTTATTATTTTTAGGATTTTTCATGGTTATTTGAGATTTTGATAGTTTTACGGATTTTAGGGTTTTTTTAGGTTTTTAGGTTTTTTAGTGTTTTTAGGGAGTTTTTGGGTTTTTAGGGGTTTTTTGAGTTTTTTTGAGTTTTAAGGGTTTTTAGTGTTTTTCAGCATTTTTAGGGGTTGTAAGGGTTTTTTGAGTTTTTAGTACATTTTTAGGATTTTTCGGGTGTTTATATTTTTTGGGGGTTTTATAGTTTTCAAGGTTTTTTCAAGGTTTTTAGGGTTTTTTATGTCTTCATGGATTTTTTTAGGATTTTTGTGGTTTTTTTTGAGTTTTTAGAGTTTTTAATATTTTTAGGGGGTTTATGGGGTTTTAGGGCCTTTATAGTTTTTAGTGGGTTTTAAGAGTTTTTAAGGGTTTTTAAGTTTTTCGGGATTTTTAGGGATTTTTTTGGATTTTTATAGGTTTTGGGGTTTTAGGGTCTTTTGGGCTTTAAGGGGGTTTTTTGGGTTTTCTAGGGGTTTAAAGGTTTTTTTTAAGTTTTTAATCTTTTTTAGGGGGTTTTACGATTATTATAGTTTTTCGTAATTTTTTACGGGTTTTATGAGTTTTATGGTTTTTTATGGTTTTAGGGGTTTTAGGGTTTTGAGGATTTTATGTTTTTTCAGGGTTTTGAGGGTTTTTAGGGGTTTTAGGGTTTTATGATCCTTATAGATTTCTAGGGTTTTATGAGTTTTTTAGGATTTTTAAGGGTTTTTTAGAGTTTATTAATGTTTTTAGGGGTTTTAAGGGTTTTTTATAGTTTTTAGTGTGTTTTTATGGTTTTAGGGTTTTTATGGTTTTTAGGGGGTTTTCATGGTGTTTATGGGTTTTTATGTTTTCAGGGATTTTTATGGATTATTTTTAAGGTTTTAGTGTTTTTTATGTTTTTTCAGGGTTTTTAAGGTTGTTATGATCCTTTTGGATTTCTAGGGTTTTTTTAGTTTTTAGGGGTTTTAAGGTTTTTTTTGAGTTTATTAATGTTTTTTTTGGTTTTAAGGACTTTTAAGATTTTTTAAGGTTTTAGGGTTTTTATGGTTTTCAAGGGTTTTTCATGGTGGTTAGGGGTTTTTATGTTTTTAGGGATTTTTAGGGATTTTTAGGATTTTTATGGGTTTTAGGGTATTTTTGGGTTTGTCAGGATTTTGAGGGGTTTTTGGGTTTTTAGGGATTTTAGGGTTTTTTAGGGTTTTTATGGGCTTTTGGGATTTTTAGATTTTTTTATAGTTTTTAATATTTTTTGTGTTTTTTATGTTTTTAGGGGTTTAAAGGATTTTTAGAGTTTTTAATGGGTTTTCGGGGTTTTATTGGATTCTTGGATTTTAAAAGGTTTTTTGGGCGTTTTATGGTTTTCCTTGGGTTTTTTATGGGTTTTTCAGGGTTTTTTAAGTTTTCCAGGTTTTTTTTGGCTTTTTTAGAATTTTTAGGGTCTTGTGGGGTTTTTTAGGTTTTTTGAGTTTTCAAGGATTTAAATTTCTTTTAGAGTTTTTAAAGTTTTAGGGGTTTAAAGGGTTTTTAGAGTTCTTTAATGTTTTAGGGGTTTAAAGGTTTTGTAGATTTTTTGGTGGGTTTTGAGGATGTTATGTATTTTTAGGTTTTTTAAGGTTTTTAGGGGTTTTATGGTTTTCAATGTGTTTTTGGGGTTTTTAGGGTTTTTTATATTTTTAGGGTTTTTTGGACCTCTTTAGTATTTTTATGATTTTTAGAGTTTTAGGGTTTTGAAGGGTTTTGTGTGGTTTTGGTGTTTTTTAAGGTTTTTTAAAGTTTTGTGGTTTTTAGGGTCTTTTGGGGTTTTTATGGTTTTTTTAGTTTTTAGGGTTTTTAATGTTTTTTAGAGTTTTTTAACATTTTAGGGGTTTCAAGGATTTTTAGAGTTTTTAGTTGGATTTTAGTGTTTTTATGTGTTTCTAAGGTTTTTTAATATTTTTAGGGTTTTTATGGTTTTCATGGGGTTTTTACAGATTTTTGGGTTTTTAGGGATTCTGAGGGTTTTTAGGTTTTTTATGGTTTTTTAAGATTGTTAAGGTCCTTTTGTTTTGCTAAGGACATTTTAGAGTTTTTTTAACTTTCTTAGTGGTTTAAAGGGTTTTTAGATTTTTTTAGTGTTTTAGGGTTTTTATGGGGTTTTAAGGGTTTTTATGGGATTTTAGGGTCTTCTACAGGTTTCTACGTTTTTAAGGATTTTAGGGATTTTTTATGATTTTTACGGTCTTTAGGGATTTTCTATATTTTTTGGTTTTTTAGGTGTTTTTAGGGTTTTTAGGGTCGTTTGGGTTTTTCATGTTTTTCTAGTTTTTAAGGGTTTGAGTTTCTATATTTTTTTAACATATTAAGTGGTTTGAAGGGTTTTTAGAGTTTTAGTTTTTTTAGTTTTTTACGGGTTTTTAGGGTTTTAGGGGTTTTTATGGTTTTTTGATGTTTTTATGATTTTCAAGGGTATTTTCAAGTTTTTTAAATTTTTTATGGATTTATAGGGATTTTTTAGGATTTTTATGGTTTTTTTAAATTTTGAGGATTTTAGGGTTTTTCATGGTTTTTATGATCTTTTGGGGTTTTTAGGGGTTTTTCAATTTTGTATTGTTTTGAAGATTTTTTAGAGTTTTTTTAACATTTTAAGGGGTTTTAAAGATTTTTAGTTTTTTAGTGGTTTTTCGGGGTTTTCTGGGTTTTTAGGATTTTTATGGTTTTTAGAGGTATTTACATTTTAATGGATTTTTTAGTTTTTGGTTTTTTGGGTTTCTAGTGGATTATTTGTATTTTTTAGGTTTTTAATGTGTTTTTAGAGTTTTTAACAATTTTCGGGGATTTAAGGGTTTTTAGAGTTCCTGGTGGTTTTTAGGGTTTTTATGTGGTTTTTAGGTTTTTTAAGGTTTTTATGGTTTTCAGGGTTTTTTTAGGGTTTTTAGGGTTTCTTATGATGTCAAGGATTTTAGGGGTTTTTAAGGATTTTGATAGTTTTTAGTTTTATTTATGGTTTTTTTGGATTTTGAGGTTCCTTAGATGTTTCTAGGGTGTTTTAGGTGTTTCTAGGGTTTTTAGGGTATTTTGGGTTTTTAAGGTTTCTTTTATATTTTTAGGGGTTTAAAGGTTTTTTAGAGTGTTTTTAACATTTTTAGGAGCTTTAAGGGGTTTAGTGTTATTTGTGGTTTAAGGGTTTTATGGGATTCAGGGTTTTCTAAGGTTTTTAGGGGTTTTATGGTTTTCAGTGGGTTTTTGGGTTTATAAGGATTTTGAGGTTTTTGGGGGATTTTCATGTTTTTCTAGGGTTTTCAGGTATTTTCAGGTTTTTTAGGGCCTTTTGGGTTTTTATTATTTTTGCAGTTTTTTATGGTTTTCAAGGTGTTTTTGAGTTTTTCGTGTTTTTAAGGGTTTTAAGGGGTTTTAGAGTCTTTAGTATTTTTTGGGGTTTTATGGGTTTTTATGGTTTTTTATTGTTTTTATTGTTATTATTGTGTTTTTAGAGTTTTTAAGATTTCTTACATTTTCACGGATTTTTATGGCTTTTTTAGGATTTTATGGTTTTTAGGGTTTTTTGGATATTTTTTGGATTTTGAGGGGTTTTAGGTATTTTCAATATTTTTTATGTGTTTTTAGGTTTTTTCAGGGGTTTTAGGGTCTTTTTGGGTTTTTAGGGTTTTTTTAGTTTTTTAGGGGTTTTAAGGTTTTTTAGAGTTTTTATCCTTTTTAGGGATTTTAAGGATTTTTAGAGTTTTTAGTGAGTTTTTAGGGTTTTTCTAGGTTTTTATGGTTTTTTATGTTTTTATGGATTTTTAGGGATTTTTCGGATTATTATGGATTTTAGGGTTTTTAAGGGCTTTTAGGATTTTGAGGGTTTTCAGGGTTTATTAGGACTTTTAGGGTTTTAGGTTGTTTTTTTGGGTTTAAGGGGTTTTTTATGATTTTAATGGGTTTTAAGGTTTTTTAGGTTTTTTAACGTTTGTTGGGGTTTTGAGTTTTTTTAGAGTTTTTAGTGGTTTTAGGGTTTTTATGGATTTTTAGGGTTTGAATATTTTTAGGGGTTTTTTATTTTTGAGGGGGTTTTGGGGTTTTTAGGGTCATTTATGTTTTTTGGGATTTTTAGAGTTAGAATTTTTATGGTTTTATGGTTTTCTTGGGTTTTTTTTGGGGGGGGGGGGTTGGGTTTTTCAGGGTTTTTTGGAACGTTTTTGGTTTTTAGGGGTTTTTAGGGGTTTTTAGGGGTTTTTTTGAGTTTTTTAGGATTTTTAATGTTTTGTAGATTTTTTCAATGTTTTTAGTGTTTTTAAGGGTTTTTAGAGTTTTTGGTGGGTTTTAGGATTTTTATGGGTTTTTATAATTTTTTAAGGTTTTTATGGGTTTTATGGTTTTTAGGGGTTTTTTGGGTTTTTTACTTTTTCAGGGATTTTAGGGTTTTTTTAGTATTTTTATGGTTTTTGGTGTTTTTATTGTTTTTAGGGATTTGGGGGGTTTTTAGGGGTTTTTAATGATTTGTAGGGGTTTTAGGGTTTTACAGGGTTTTAGGGTCTTTTGGGGTTTTAGGGTTTTTTTGATTTTCTTAGGGTTTTAAGGGTTTTTAAAAAATTTAGGCTTTTTAGAGTTTTAGTGTGTTTTTATATATATGATGGGCTTTTAGGGTTTTTCACGGTTTTTGGGATATTTATGTTTTTAAGGGGATTTTTAGGGTTTTAGGGTTTTTTATGTTTCTAGGGATATTTAGTGTTTTTTTATGATTTGTATGGTTTTTAGGGTTTTTAGGGTTTTTAGGGATTTTGAGTTGTTTTTGGGTTTTTAAGTTCTTTTTGTGGTTTTAGGGTTTTTTTATTTTTTTAGTTTTTTAAGGGCTTTTATATCTTTTAACATTTTTAGGGGTTTTATGGGTTTTTAGAGTTTTTAATGGTTTTAGGGTTTTTATTGGTTTTTAGGGTTATTGAAGGTTTTCAAGGGTTTTATGGTTTTCAGGTGTTTTAGTGTTTTTAGAGTATTGGTGGGTTTTTAGGGTTTTAAGGGTTTTTAGTTTTTTTGTGGCTTTTAGGGGGTTTTCAAGGTTTTTTGGGTTTTTAGTGTTTTTTAGAATTTTTAACATTTTTTGGTGTATGCAGGGGTTTTTAGAGTTTTTAGTGGGGGTTTAGTGTTTTTATGGGTATTTTGGGTATTTATGGTTTTTATGAGTTTTTATGGATATCAGAGTTTTTCAGGTTTCTAGGGTTTTTTTTGTGTCGTCTAGGATTTTTATGTCTTTTTAGGATTTTATAGGTTTAGGGGTTTTTGGGATTTGTCAGGGTTTTTTAGGGGGTTTTAATGTTTTTAGGGTCTTTTAGGGTTTTTAAAGGGGTTTAGAGGTTTTGTGAGTTTTAAATGTTTTTTAGAGTTTGTAATGTTTGTAGGGGTTTTAGAGGGGTTTTGGGATTTTTTTCAGGGATTTTAGGGTTTTTTATGTTTTTAGAGATTTTTAGGGATGTTTTAGTATTTTTATGTTTTTTAGGGTTTTTAGAGATTATGTGGGTTTTTAGGGATTTTCTGAGAGTTTTAGGGTTTTTAGGGATTTTCAGGGTTTTTTGGGTCTTTATAGTTTTTAGGGATTTTTAGTTTTTTGGGTTATTTAAGGTTTTTAGAGTTGTTAAATATTTTTAGGGGTTTAAAGGATTTTTTAAGTTTTTAGTGGGTTTTATGGGGTTTTATGGGTTTTATGGAATTTTATGGGATATTATGGTTTTCTAAGGTTTTTAAGGTTTTTATGGTTTTTTACATTTTTATGGATTTTTAGGAATTTTTAAGGAATTTTATGGTTTTTAGGGATTTTTAGAGATTTTTAGGGTATTAAGGATTTTTAGGGGTTTTAAGGGTTTTAGATTAGTTTTAGGTTTTTATGGTTTTAATTGATTTCTTAGGGTTTTTAATGGTTTTTAGAGTTTTTTAGTGTTTTTAGGGCAAAGAAGATGCGAGGGTCGGGCTATTCCCGACCCCCCCCCCCCCAATTTATTATAAAAAAAAAAGAGACTCAGAAGACAAGGGAGGGGAGGGGTCAATCGAACCACACCCAAAAACCCTTAACGACCCAAGACAAAAGACCCAAAAAAAAAAGAAAAGTCAAGAACGAAAAAAGAAAACACACAAGGGAAAGCAGCCACCACCATCATCCAGCATCCCAGCATCCAGCACCTCGCAGCATCCAAACTCAAAAAACTAGCATCCAACACCTCCCAGCCAAACGACAACCAGCGCAACAAACATCCATCAGCACCAACAGCACCATTTCAAACCACCACAACCATTCACCACCAGAAAAATAGACCACAACACCATCCAGCCAACCAGCACCAGAACAGCATCCAGCACCAACAGCAAAACATCAAGCCATGCAGCATAACCATCCCATCCGATCCAGCTCGCCCCAACAACCATTCCATCAAACCAACTCGCCAGCACCCACATCAAATCAAATCCTCCATAGCATGTCAAAAACCAGCACACAGAACCACAACCAAAGACCATGAGCAGCAGCAAGAGATAGAGAATCAGAAGAAGAACCAAGGCCTCCCTCCTCCAAGCAACAGGACCCGAACCTGAGCGCACCAAGCCATACCTGTAGCCGACATCAAACCAGGAATACATTTGAGAGGTCGGAAGCATGTCGGGGTTGACACCGCGCCTTCCAGATCTGGCACAAGGCAAACGAAACGGAGGATCCCTGCAGACAAGCCGGCATCAGGACCACCAGATCTGCAACTGACCAGGAGCTGGAAGGGAGCAGCAACCGAAGCCGGGTCTCAAACCAGGCACGCCAGAAGCCGACTGGAATGGACTTTGATCCGGGAGGGGAACCTTCGCAGCAACGAAACTGGGTCCCGAAACAAGGCACGCCAGAAGTTCGGAACGAACCTGAAGAACGAGAGGGGACTTCGCAGCACTTCGGAACCCGAAACCAGGCACCAAGAATTAAGATCAGGAGGTGGGACGCGCATCGGACAAGCTGGGCCAGATCCCCCCATCCGAAGACCCAACGCACCAGATCTGGAGCAATCTGGGCACGACCAAGCCACCACCGCACCGAACAGATCACGCAAAGCCAACACCAGCGGTTGCCGAGCCGAAGCGGGACAGGAAGCACTGAGGTCGGACCTCTCCGGAGGAGGAAGGAGGAAGACAGAAGAGGAAAACCTAGGCGGCGCGAGGAGGAGAGGAGAGCCGCCGCTCAGAGGCCTAGTGGTGCTCTTTTTCCAACTTTTTTAGGGGTTTTAAGGGGTTTTAGAGTTTTTAGTGTTTTTTAGGGCTTTTAATGTTTTTAGGGGATTTTATGATTTTTAGTGTTTTTTTTCATTTTCATGGATTTTTAGGTGTTTTTTATAATTTTTATGGTTTTTAGATATTTTGATGTTTTTTAGGGTTTTCTGGGGTTTTTTGAGTTTTTTAGAGTCTTTAATATTTTTTAGAGTTTATTATCATTTTTACGGGTTTTAAGGGTTTTTATACCTGTTATTTCTTTTTAGGGTTTTTTTTCATGGATATTTAGGGGGTTTTAGGTTTTTTTTTGGTTTTTATGGTTTTTCAGGGTTTTTAGGATTTTTATAGTTTTTAGGAATTTTTTAGGTTTTTGGGTTTTTTTGGGGTTTTTAGGGTTTTAGGGTTTTAATGGTTTTTACAGTTTTCAAGGGTTTTCTATGGTTTTAAGGGTTCTTTACGTTTCATGGACATTTAAGGATTTTTAGGATTTTTATGGTTTTTAGGTTTTTATGGCTTTTAGGTATTTATAGGAGTTTTAGGGGTTTTAGGGTTTTTCAGGTACCTAGGGACTTTTATGGGCTTTTAGGGGTTTTTTGAGTTTTTTTGGGGTTTTGAGGTTTTTTGAGCTTTTTAATTTTTTTAAGGGTTTTAAGAGTTTTTAGAGTTTTTAGTGGTTTTTTGGGTTTTTAGGATTTTTTAATATTTTTAGGGAATTTTATTGTTTTTATGGGGTTTCAGGGTTTTTCGGGATTTTTTATGTTTTCAGTGATTTTTAGGGCTCTTTTAGGATTTTAAGAGTTTAGGTGTGTTTTAGGGTTTTTAGGGATTTTGATTATTTTTTGGGATTTTCAAGGTTTTTAGGGATTTTAGTGTTTTCAGGGTTTTTTGGTTTTTCAGGGGTTTAGGGTTTTTTTATGATTTTTTAGTTTTTTATGGTTTTTTAGGTTTATTAGAGTTTTTAATGTTTTTATGGGTTTTATGGGTTTCTACAGTTTTTAGTGGTTTTAGGGTTTTTATGGGTTTTTAGGAGTTTTATGGTATTTATGGTTTTCTATGGGTTTTTTGGGTTTTTTGGGTTTCTTAAATTTTCAGGGAATTTTATTATTTTTAGTGTTTTTTGGAATTTTGTGGGGTTTTAGAGGTTTTTAGGGGGTTTTAGGGTTTTTAGAGGTTTTTTTACGCTATTAGGGTCTTTTGGGATTTTAGAATTTTTTATATTTTTTAGGGTTTCAAGGTTTTTTAGTGTTTTTAAGGTTTTTAGGGTTCTTATGGATTCTTAGAGTATTTATAGGTTTTTTAGGGTTTTATGGGTTTGTGGTGTTTTTTAGGGTTTTTAGGGGACTTTATGGTTTTATGGATATTTTCAAGGTTTTTAGGGGTCTTTACATTTTTCATGGATTTTGAGGTTTTTTAGGATTTTTTTGGTTTTTAGTATTTTTAAGGTTTTAAGATATTTTGATAGTTTTTTGAGGTTTTCAGGGTTTTTAGGATTTTGGGGGGTTTTAAGAGTTTTTAGGGATTTTTGGGTTTGTCGATGTTTTTTTTTGAGTTTTTTAATTTTTAGGGCTTTTTAGGAATTCTATGGGGTTTAGGGTTTTTGTGATTTTGAGAGGTTTTATGTGTTTTCTTGGTTTTTGGGGTTTTAAGCATTTTCAAGAGTTTTAGGGAATTTTTTGGGGTTTTAGGGTTTTATGAGTTTTTTTAGATTTTAATGTTTTTTAGAGTTTTTAATGTTTTTAGGGGTTTCAAGTGTTTTTAGTGTTTTTTAATGTTTTTATGTGTTTTTAGGGTTCTTTATGTTTTTGGGGGGTTTTATGTTTTTAAGTGTTTTTTAGTGTTTTTTGGGTTTTTTACGTTTTCATGGATATTTAGGTCTTTTTTAGGTTTTTATGGGTTTTAAGGTTTTTTGGGTTTTTTTGGGTTTTAAGGGGTTTTCATGTTTTTTAGGATTTTTTAGGGTTTTTAGGGTCTTTTTGGGTTTTTAGGGATTTTTTTGAGTTTTTAGGGTTTTAAGGTTTTTATGGTTTTTAACATTTTTGGGGGTTTAGAGGGGTTTTATAGTCTTTATTTGGTTTTTATGGGTTTTTAGGGTTTTTATGATTTTCATATGTTTTTTTCGGTTTTTATGGTTTTTTACGTTTTTTGGTATTTTTAGTAATTTTTTAGGACTTTTATGGTTTTTAGGATTTTTTAGGGTTTTTTGGGATTTTGAGGGGTTTTAGGGTTTTTAATGTCTTTTAGGGTTTTTTGGTTTTTTGGGGTTTTTAGGGTTTTTATGAGTTTTTTGGGTTTTCAAGGTTTTTTGAGGTTTTTAACGTTTTTGGTGGTTTTAAGTTTCGTAGAGGATTTAGTGGTATTTATGGTATTTATGGGGTTTTATGGTTTTTTGTGGTTTTTAGTGGTTTTTTAGTGTTTTTAGGGGTTTTTACGTATTGAGGGAGTTTTTGGGACGTTTTAGGATTTATATGGTTTTTAAGGATTTTTAGGGTTTTTAGGGATTTTGAGGGATTTGGGGGTTTTTCATCGTTTTTAAGGGTTTTAAGGGTTTTTATGGTTTTTAGGGTCTTTTTTGTATTTTTAGTGTTTTTTGTTGATTTTTTTTGGGGGTTTTAAGGTTTTTTAGAGTTTTTTAAACATTTTTAGCAGTTTTAAGGATTTTTAGAGTTTTTAGTGGGTTTTATTGTTTTTTAGTTTTTTTTAAAGTTTTAGAGAGTTTTGTGGCTTTGAGGGGTTTTCCAGGGATTTTTAGGGTTTTTATGTTTTTAAGGATTTTTAGCGATTTTTTATAATTATTATGGTTTTAAGGGTTTTTAGTGATTTTGAGGGTTTTTGGGTTTTTAAGGGGTTTTAAGGGTTTTTAGGTATTTTAGGGATTTTATGTTTTTTTTTGTTTTTTAGGGGTTTTTTTGAGTTTTTAGGTTTTTCAAGGGGTTTTAGAGTTTTCAACTTTTTTAGGGGTTTTGAGGGTTTTTAGAGTTTTTAGTTTTTTTAAGGTTTTTTTTAAGATTTTTATGTTTTCAGGGGATTTTCAGGGCTGTTAGGGGTTTTTACATTTTCTGGGATTTTTAGTGTTTTTTTAGTATTTTTATTGTTTTTTGGATTTTTTAGGGTTTTTAAGGATTTTGTGGGTTTACTGTTTTTCAAGGTTTTTTAGGTTTTTAGTTTTTTTAGTGTTTTTAGGGACTTTTTGGGTTTTTAGGGGTTTTTTGGAGTTTTTTGGGTTTTAAGGGTTTTAAGGGCCTTTAGAGTTTTTAGTGGTTTTATGGGTTTTAAGGTTTTTAATTTTTTTATGGTTTTTAGGGGGGTTTCAAGGTTTTTAAGGGGTTTTTAAGGGCTTTTACGTTTTTTGGGATTTTTAGGGATTTTAGAGACTTTTTGGGTTTTTAGGGTTTTTAAGCTTTTTTAGAGTTTTTAACATTTTTTGGGGTATGAAGGGGTTTCTAGAGTTTTTAGTGGGTTTTTAGTGTTTTTATGGGTATTTTGGGTTTTATGGTTTTTAAGAGTTTTTATGGATTTCAGGGCTTTTAGCGGTATTTTATGGTTTTCATGGGGTTTTCAGGGTTTTTAGGGGTTTTATGTTTCCAACGTTTTTAGGGATTTTTAGGATTTTTATGGTTATTAGGGTTTTTTATGGGGTTTTAGTGTTTTTGTGGTTTTTAGCTGTTTTTTATGTTTTTATGGTTTTCAGGTCTTTATTGATTTTTATTAGTTTTTTTAGAGTTTTTATCATTTTTAGGGGTTTTAAGAGTTTTTAGAGTTTTTAGTGGTTATTAGGGTTTTTATGGGGTTTTATTGTTTTTTAAGGTTTTTAGCGGTTTTTTATGGTTTTCATAGGGTTTTTAGGGTTTTTTATGTTTTCAACATTTTTTAGGGCTTTTTAGGATTTTCAGGGTTTTTTGGGTGTTTTGGGATTTTTAGTGTTTTTATGTATTTTCAAGGTTTTTTAGTGTTTTTAGGGTTTTTTTCTGGATTTTTACGGTCTTTTTAGGTTTTTAGGTTTTTTTGTGTGTTTGGGGGTTTTAAGGGTTTTTAGAGTTCTTTAATGTTTTTTTGGTTTTTTAGGGATTTTAAGAGTTTTTATTTATTTATGGGGTTTTCTGGGTTTTTAGGGATTTTTATGGTTCAGGGGTTTTTCTGAGTTTTAGGGTTTTTATGATTTCATGGATTTTTAGGGATTTTTAAATATTTTTATTATTTTTGCGATTTTTTTTGGTTTTTAAGGATTTTGAGGGTATTTAGGGTTTTTTCGTGTATTTAGGGGTTTTTAGGGTTTTATGATCTTTTTGGGTCTTGAGGGTTTTCTTGAGTTTTTTAGGGTTTTTATGTTTTTATAGTTTTTTAATGTTTTTAAGGTTTTGTAGAGTTTTTAGTGGTTTAAGGGTTTTATGGGTTTTAGGGTTTTTAATATTTTAAGGGGTATTTATTATTTTCATGGGTTTTAAGGGTTTTTCACATTTTCGGGAATTTTTTTTGGATTTTTAGGATTTTTATGTTTTACAGTTTTTAGGGGGTTTTGGGATTTTTCATGCTTTTAGGACTTTTAGGGTTTTTTGGGTTTTAATGGTTTTTTGGGTTTTTGTGGTGTTTTTAAGTTTTTAGGGGTTTTGATGGTTTTTAGAGTTTTTTTCATTTTTAGGGGTCATAAGGGGTTTTAGAGTTTTTAGTGGCTTTTTTGTTTTTATGAATGTTTAGGATTTTTAAGGATTTTATGGTTTTAGTGGTTTTTCAGGATTTTTAGGGTTTTTATATTTTAGGGATTTTTTGGATTTTTTAGTGTTTTTAGGGTTTTTAAGGTTTTAGAGAATTTGAGGGGTGTGAGGTTTTTTAGGGTTTTTGATGTGAGCACCCGCTGGGACCCACTAGGACACGTGGCTGCCTCGGTCGGCGTCTACCAGGCCCTAGGAACCCCAGTGATACGGGCCCACAACCCCGCTGCAGCGGCAGTCTCCCCAACCCATCTCCGCGGTGGGACCCACTGGGACACCTGGCCCAGGAACCCGCACCGACGTTAGGTTATTGAGGCCAGGATTCGAACCCTGGACCTCCTTAACTACCAAGCCCATGGCACTTGGTAGCAACCACTAAGCTGCAGCCTAGTGGTTGCTACCAAGTGCCATGGGCTTGGTAGTTAAGGAGGTCCAGGGTTCGAATCCTGGCCTCAACAACCTAACGTCGGTGCGGGTTCCTGGGCCAGGTGTCCCAGTGGGTCCCACCGCGGAGATGGGTTGGGGAGACTGCCGCTGCAGCGGGGTTGTGGGCCCGTATCACTGGGGTTCCTAGGGCCTGGTAGACGCCGACCGAGGCAGCCACATGTCCTAGTGGGTCCCAGCGGGTGCTCACATCAGTTTTTAAGGAGTTTAGGGTCTTTTGAGGTTTAAGGATTTTTTTAGTGTTTTAAGGGTTTTATGGGTTTTAGAATTTTTAACATTTTTCGGGTTTTTATTAGTTTTTAGGTATCTTAGTGGTTTTAGTGTTTTATGGGTTTCTTGGGTATTTTAATGTTTTTAGCGATTTTGATGGGTTTTATGGGGTTTTTAGGGTTTTTAGAGTTTTTTACGTTTTTTGAGATTTTTAGGGATTTTTTAGGAGTTTTACGATTTTTACGGGTTTTGGGGTTTCTATAGATTTTTATGGTTTTTAGAGCTTTTCATGGTTTTTAGGCTCTTTCAGGGTTGATAGGGTCTTTTAGGGTTTTTAGGGTCTTTTTATTTTTTAGGGTTTTTTTGATTTTTTTTTTGGGGTTTTAAGGTTTTTTAGAGATTTTTAACATTTTAGGGGTTTTAAGGGTTTTTAGTGTTATTAGGGTTTTAGGGGTTTTTGTGTTTTTTTCGATTTTAATGTTTTTTAGAGTTTTTAATGTTTTTTGGGGTTTTAAGGGTTCTTAGTGTTTTTAGTGTTTTTTAATATTTTTATGTGTTTTTAGGGTTCTTTATGTTTTTTGGGGGTTTTATGGTTTTTAGTGTTTTTAGGGTTTTTTACGTTTTCATGGATTTTTAGGTCTTTTTTTAGTATTTTTATGGTTTTTAATGTTTTTAGAGAATCTTAGGGTTTTTAGGGGTTTTTAGGGGTTTTCAGGGTTTTAGGGGTTTTTATTGTTTTTAGGGGTTTTAGGGTCTTTCTGGGTTTTTAGGGGGGTTTTTTGAGTTTTTAGGGTTTAAAAGTTTTTATAGTTTTAACATTTTTTGCGGTTTAAAGGGGTTTTATAGTCTTTATTTGGTTTTTATGGGTTTTTATGGGTTTTTAGGGTTTTAATTTTTTTGAGGTGTTTATGATTTTCATATGTTTTTATGGGTTTTTATGGTTTTTTATGTTTTCAAGTATTTTTAGTGATTTTTTAGGACTTTTATGGTATTTAGGATTTTTTAGGGTTCTGGGGATTTTGAGAGGTTTTATGGTTTTTAGGGTCTTTGAGGGTTTTATGGTTTTTATTGTTTTTTGGGTTTTTAGGGTTTTTATGAGTTTTTAGGGTTTTTAAGGTTTTTGATGTTTTTAACGTTTTTGGGGGTTTTGATTTTTTTAGAGTATTTAGTGGTATTTAGGGTTTTAGGGGGTTTTATGGTTTTTTGTGGTTTTAGGGTTTTTTAGTGTTTTTAGGTGTTTTTACGTATTCAGGGACTTTTAGGGATTTTTTAGGAGTTATATGGTTTTTAATGATTTATAGGGTTTTTAGGTATTTTGAAGGATTTTGGGGGGGTTTTAGTGTTTTTAAGAGTTTTTAGGGTCTTTTTGGATTTTTAGTGTTTTTTTGTTGAGTTTTTTTGGGAGTTTTATGGTTTTTTAGATGTTTTTAACATTTTTATCAGTTTTAAGGATTTTTAGAGTTTTTAGTGGGTTTTAGGAGTTTTATTGTTTTTTAGAGTTTTTTAAGGTTTTAGGGAGTTTTGTGTCTTTCAGGGGTTTTTCAGGGATTTTAGGGTTTTTATGTTTTTAAGGATTTTTATCGATTTTTTATAATTATTATGGTTTTAAGGGTTTTAGTGATTTTGAGGGTTTTTTTGGGGTTTTATGGGGTTTTTAGGGTTTTTAGGGATTTTAGGGATTTTATGTTTTTTTTGTTTTTAGGGTTTTTTTAGTTTTTATGTTTTTCAAGGGTTTTTAGAGTTTTCAACGTTTTTAGGGGTTTTGAAGGTTTTTAGAGTTTTTAGTTATTTTTAGGGTTTTTTAAGAATTTTATGTTTTTTATGGATATTCAGGGTTGTTAGGGGTTTTTATATTTTCTGGTATTTTTAGTGTTTTTTGGGTATTTTTATTGTTTTTTGAATTTTTTAGGGTTTTTAAAGATTTTGGGGGTTTTAGGATTTTTCAGGGTTTTTTAGGTTTTTAGGTTTTTTAGTGTGTTTAGGGACTTTTTGGGTTTTTAGGGGGGGGTTTAGAGTATTTTAGGGTTTTAAGGGTTTTAAGGGTTTTTAGGGCCTTTAGAGTTTTTAGTGGTTTTTATGGGGTTTTAGGGGTTTTAATTTTTTGTTATGGTTTTTAGGGGGTTTTCAAGGTTTTTAAGGGTTTTTAAGTTTTTTGGGAATTTTTGGGATTTTTTAGGATTTTTATAGGTTTTAGGGTTTTAGGGTTTTTAGGGTCTTTGGGGTTTAGGGTTTTTTTTTTGGGTTTTCTAGAGTTTTTAAGGTTTTTTTTGAGTTTTTAATCTTTTAGGGGTTTTTTACAATTTTTAAAGTTTTTGGTAGTTTTTTAGCGGTTTTATGGGTTTTATAGGTTTTTATGGTTTTTAGGAGTTTTAGGGTTTTGAGAATTTTTTTGTTTTTTCAAGTTTTTTTTTGGGTTGTTTGGGTTTTTCGAGTTTTTATGGGTTATTAGGGTTTTTTTTTCAGTTTTTAGGGGTTTAATGGTTTTTAAAGTTCTTATCATTTTTAGGGGGTTTGAGGATTTTTTAGAGTTTTTAGTGGTTTTAGGGGTTTTTTGGGTTTTTTGTTTTATTATGTTTTTCATGGTGTTTTATGGTTTTTAGAGTTTTAATGGTTTTCTTTATTTTTAGAGATTTTTAGGGCCTTTTAGGATTTTTATGGTTTTTTTGGATTTTTGGGTTTTTATGATTTTGAGGGTATTTAAGGTTTTCATGGTTTTTAGTGTTTGTAGGGGTTTTCTATGTTTTTATGGACTTTTTGGTTTTTAACATTTTTTGAATTTTTAGTGGTTTTAAGTTTTTTTAGAGTTTTTTAAACATTTTTAGTGGTTTTAAGGGTTTTGAGTTTTTAATGGGTTTTTAGCATTTTTATGGCTTTTTAGGGGTTTTTATGGTTTTAGGGGGTTTTCTTTTTTATGGTTTTTTATGTTTTTAGGGGTTTTAAGGTATTTTTTTAGGATTTTTATGGTTTTTATAGGTTTTTAGGGTTTTTAGGGATTTGGGGGGTTTTTAAGGGTTTTCCTGGTTTTTTAAGGTTTTCAGGGATTTTCATGGGTTTTAGGGTTTTTTGAGTTTTTTTTTTTTTTGAGTTTTTTATGGTTTTTAAGTTTTTTTTAGAGTTTTTAAAGTTTTTAGGGGTTTGAAGGGTTTTTAGAGTTTTAAGTGGTTTTTTGCTTTTTTTAAGGTTTTTAGGAGTTTTTATAGTTTTCAAGGGATTTTAGGGTTTTTTGCAATCTTAGGTGTTTTAGGGCCTTTGAGGTTTTTTATGGTTTTTAGGGTTTTTAGTTATTGTGAAGGTTTTTAGGGGTTTTCAGGGTTTTTGAGGGTTTTTGAAGGTTTTTAGGGTTTTTAGGGTCTTTATGGGTTTTTAGGGGTTTGTTTAGTTTTTTTGGATTTTTTAGGTTTTTTAGAGTTTTTTAACATCTTTACTCATTTTAAGGGTTTTAGTGCTTTTCATGGTTTTGAGGGTTTTATGGGGTTTTAGAGGTTTTTAATTGTTTTAGGGTTTTTTTATAGTTTTTAGGGTTTCTTACGTTTTTAGGGATTTTTAGGGATTTTAAGGATTTTTTTAGTTTTTAGGGTTTTTAGGATTCTCAGGGATTTTGAGTGTTTGTTTGGTCTTTCAGGGTTTTTTTTATGATTTTTAGGGTTTTTTGAGTTTTTTAGCTTTTTATGAGTTTTTTAAGGTTTTTAAGTTTTTTAGTGTTTTTAACGTTTTTAGAGGTTTTAAGGGTGTTTAGAGTTCTTAGTGATTTTTAAGATGGTGTTTCTTAAGGTTTTTAGGGGTTTTATGGTTTCTAAGGGTTTTAGGGTCTTTAGGGTTTTAAAGTTTTCAGGTGTTTTTAGCGATTTTTTAAGATTTTTATGATTTTTTTGAGTTTTAAAGGTTTTTAGGTTATTTTGGGTTTTTTAGGGTTTTTATGCTTCTTTTGGTTTTTAGGGGTTTAAAGGGGTTTTAGAGTTTTTAGTGGCTTTTAGGGTTTTTATGAGTTTCTAGGATTTTTATGTTTTTTAGTGGTTTTTAAGGTTTTCAGGGGGTTTTCAAGGTTTTTAGGCGTTTTTATGTTTTCAGGGATTTTATGGGTTTTTTAGGTTTTTTAGGGTATTTAGGGTTTTTTGGGTTTTGGGGGATTTTGAGGGGTTTTAGGGTATTTCAGAGGTTTTTTGGGGTTTTCAAGGTTTTTTGGGTTTTTTTACCTTTTTAGGCCTCTATGTTTTTTTAGAATTTTTTTAATATTTTTGGGGTTTTAAGGGGTTTTAGAGTTTTTAGTGACTTTTAGGGGTTTTATGGGTTTTTAGGGTTTTCCTGGTTTTTAGGGTTTTTTAAAATTTTTGGGATTTTTAGGGCATTTTGAGTATTTTATGGGTTTTCAGGTTTTTAGGGGTTTTAGGTTTTCAGGGGTTTTAGGTAATTTTTGTGTTTTAGGGTCATTTTTGAGTTTTAGGGTTTTAAAGGTGTTTTTAGAGTTTTTTATCATTTTTAGGGGGTCTGAGCCTTTTTAGAATTTTTAATCATTTTTAGGGTTTTTATGGGCATTTATGTTTTTTAAGGGTTTTAAGCTTTTTATGGTATTTAGAGGATTTTTCAAGGGGTTTATGGATTTTTTTTCTTATTTGGGATTTTTAGGGTTGTTTAGCATTTTTATGGTTTTTTAGGGATTTTGGGGGTTCTTAGGATCTTTTAGGATTTTTAGGGGTTTTAGGGGTTTTATAGTTTTCAAGGGATTTTAGGGTTTTTTACAATCTTAGGTGTTTTAGGGCCTTTGAGGTTTTTTATGGTTTTTAGGGTTTTTTAGGGTTTTTAGTTATTGTGAAGGTTTTTAGGGGTTTTCAAGGGTTTTCAGGGTTTTTGAAGGTTTTTAGGGTTTTTAGGGACTTTTTGGGTTTTTAGGGGTTTTTTGGAGTTTTTTGGGTTTTAAGGGTTTTAAGGGCCTTTAGAGTTTTTAGTGGTTTTATGGGTTTTAAGGTTTTTAATTTTTTTATGGTTTTTAGGGGAGTTTCAAGGTTTTTAAGGGCTTTTACGTTTTTTGGGATTTTTAGGGATCTTAGAGACTTTTTTGGTTTTTAGGGTTTTTAAGCTTTTTTAGAGTTTTTAACATTTTTTGGGGTATGAAGGGGTTTCTAGAGTTTTTAGTGGGTTTTTAGTGTTTTTATGGGTATTTTGGGTTTTATGGTTTTTAAGAGTTTTTATGGATTTCAGGGTTTTTAGCGGTATTTTATGGTTTTCATGGGGTTTTCAGGGTTTTTAGGGGTTTTATGTTTCCAACATTTTTAGGGATTTTTAGGATTTTTATGGTTATTAGGGTTTTTTATGGGGTTTTAGTGTTTTTATGGTTTTTAGCTGTTTTTTATGTTTTTATGGTTTTCAGGTCTTTATTGATTTTTATTAGTTTTTTTAGAGTTTTTTAGAGTTTTTAAGGTCTCCTAGAGTTTTTATCATTTTTAGGGGTTTTAAGAGTTTTTAGAGTTTTTAGTGGTTATTAGGGTTTTTATGGGGTTTTATTGTTTTTTAAGGTTTTTAGCGGTTTTTTATGGTTTTCATAGGGTTTTTAGGGTTTTTTATGTTTTCAACATTTTTTAGGGCTTTTTAGGATTTTCAGGGTTTTTTGGGTGTTTTGGGATTTTTAGTGTTTTTATGTATTTTCAGGGTTTTTTAGTGTTTTTAGGGTTTTTTTTGGATTTTTACGGTCTTTTTAGGTTTTTAGGTTTTTTTTGTGTGTTTGGGGGTTTTAAGGGTTTTTAGAGTTCTTTAATGTTTTTTTGGTGTTTTAGGGATTTTAAGAGTTTTTATTTATTTATGGGGTTTTCTGGGTTTTTAGGGATTTTTATGGTTCAGGGGTTTTTCTGAGTTTTAGGGTTTTTATGATTTCATGGATTTTTAAATATTTTTATTATTTTTGTGATTTTTTTTGGTTTTTAAGGATTTTGAGGGTATTTAGGGTTTTTTCGTGTATTTAGGGGTTTTTAGGGTTTTATGATCTTTTTGGGTCTTGATGGTTTTCTTGAGTTTTTTAGGGTTTTTATGTTTTTATAGTTTTTTAATGTTTTTAAGGTTTTGTAGGGTTTTTAGTGGTTTAAGGGTTTTATGGGTTTTTAATATTTTAAGGGGTTTTTATTATTTTCATGGGTTTTAAGGGTTTTTCACATTTTCGGGGATTTTTTTTAGATTTTTAGGATTTTTATGTTTTACAGTTTTTAGGGGTTTTTGGGATTTTTCATGGTTTTAGGACTTTTAGGGTTTTTTGGGTTTTAATGGTTTTTTGGGTTTTTGTGGTGTTTTTAAGTTTTTAGGGGTTTTGATGGTTTTTAGAGTTTTTTTCATTTTTAGGGGTCATAAGGGGTTTTAGAGTTTTTAGTGGCTTTTTTGTTTTTATGAATGTTTAGGATTTTTAAGGATTTTATGGTTTTTAGTGGTTTTTCAGAATTTTTTGGGTTTTTATATTTTAGGGATTTTTTGGATTTTTTAGTGTTTTTAGGGTTTTTAAGGTTTTAGAGAATTTGAGGGGTGTGAGGTTTTTTTAGGGTTTTTAAGGATTTTAGGGTCTTTTGAGGTTTAAGGGTTTTTTTAGTGTTTTAAGGGTTTTATGGGTTTTAGAATTTTTAACATTTTTCGGGTTTTTATTAGTTTTTAGGTATCTTAGTGGTTTTAGTGTTTTTATGGGTTTCTTGGGTATTTTATTGTTTTTAGCGATTTTGATGGGTTTTATTGGGTTTTTAGGGTTTTTAGAGTTTTTTACGTTTTTTGAGATTTTTAGGGATTTTTTAGGAGTTTTACGATTTTTACGGGTTTTGGGGTTTCTATAGATTTTTATGGTTTTTAGAGCTTTTCATGGTTTTTAGGCTCTTTCAGGGTTGATAGGGTCTTTTAGGGTTTTTAGGGTCTTTTTATTTTTTAGGGTTTTTTTGATTTTTTTTTGGGTTTTTAAGGTTTTTTAGAGATTTTTAACATTTTAGGGGTTTTAAGGGTTTTTAGAGTTATTAGGGTTTTAGGGTTTTTATGGGTTTTCGGGATTTTAATTATTTTTAGGGGTTTTATGGTTTTCATGGGTTTTTTAGGGTTTTTAATGTTTTTTGTTTTCATATATTTTTAGGGATTTTTTTTTATGATTTTTATGGTTTTAGGGTTTCTTAGGGTATTTTGGAGTTTTGAGGATTTTTAGGGTTTTCAGGGTGTTTTAGGGGGTTTAGGGTTTTTAGGGGATTTATGGGTTTTTTGGGTTTTAGGGTTTTTTTGAGTTTTTATTGGGTTAAAATGTTTTTAGAGTTTTTAAAGTTTTTAGGGGTTTTAATGGTTTTTAGGGGTTTTAGTGGCTTTTAGGGGTTTTTATGGTTTTTTGGGGTTTTTACAGGTTTTAGGGGTTTTAGGGGTTTCTGTTTTTTATGTTTTCAGCGATTTTTAGGGATTTTTTAGAATTTTTATGGTTTTCATGGTTTTCATGGTTTTTAGGGTCTTTTTTTTATTTTTAGGGCTTTTTGAGTTTTTTAGAGTTTTAATGGTTTTTTATAGTTTTTTAACATTTTTATGGGTTTTAAGTGGTTTTATAGTTTTTGTGGGTTTTAAGGGTATTTATGGGTTTTAGGGGTTTTTAAGGTTTTTTCGGGTTATTTATGGTTTTTAGGGGTTTTTCATGGTTTTTATGCTTTTTTAAATTTTCATGGATTTTTAGGGGGATTTAGGAATTCTATGATTTTTAGGGTTTTTGGGATTTTGAGGGGTTTCAGGGCTTTTCTGGATTTTTTAGTGTTTTAGGCATTTTCAAGAGTTTTAGGGCCTTTTGGGGTTTTAGGGGTTTTTGTGTTTTTTTCGATTTTAATGTTTTTTAGAGTTTTTAATGTTTTTTGGGGTTTTAAGGGTTCTTAGTGTTTTTAGTGTTTTTTAATGTTTTTATGTGTTTTTAGGGTTCTTTATGTTTTTTGGGGGTTTTATGGTTTTTAGTGTTTTTAGGGTTTTTTACGTTTTCATGGATTTTTAGGTCTTTTTTTAGTATTTTTATGGTTTTTAATGTTTTTAGAGAATCTTAGGGTTTTTAGGGGTTTTCAGGGTTTTAGGGGTTTTTAGGGTTTTTAGGGGTTTTAGGGTCTTTCTGGGTTTTTAGGGGGTTTTTTTGAGTTTTTAGGTTTTAAAAGTTTTTATAGTTTTAACATTTTTTGCGGTTTAAAGGGGTTTTATAGTCTTTATTTGGTTTTTATGGGTTTTTAAGGGTTTTTAGGGTTTTAATTTTTTTGAGGTGTTTATGATTTTCATCTGTTTTTATGGGTTTTTATGGTTTTTTATGTTTTCAAGTATTTTTAGTGATTTTTTAGGACTTTTATGGTATTTAGGATTTTTTAGGGTTCTGGGGATTTTGAGAGGTTTTATGGTTTTTAGGGTCTTTGAGGGTTTTATGGTTTTTATTGTTTTTTGGGTTTTTAGGGTTTTTATGAGTTTTTAGGGTTTTTAAGGTTTTTTATGTTTTTAACGTTTTTGGGGGTTTTGATTTTTTTAGAGTATTTAGTGGTATTTAGGGTTTTAGGGGGTTTTATGGTTTTTTGTGGTTTTAGGGTTTTTAGTGTTTTTAGGTGTTTTTACGTATTCTGGGACTTTTAGGGATTTTTTAGGAGTTATATGGTTTTTAATGATTTATAGGGTTTTTAGGGATTTTGAAGGATTTTGGGGGGTTTTAGTGTTTTTAAGGGTTTTTAGGGTCTTTTTGGATTTTTAGTGTTTTTTTGTTGAGTTTTTTTGGGAGTTTTATGGTTTTTTAGATGTTTTTAACATTTTTATCAGTTTTAAGGATTTTTAGAGTTTTTAGTGGGTTTTAGGAGTTTTATGGTTTTTTAGAGTTTTTTAAGGTTTTAGGGAGTTTTGTGTCTTTCAGGGGTTTTTCAGGGATTTTAGGGTTTTTATGTTTTTAAGGATTTTTATCGATTTTTTATAATTATTATGGTTTTAAGGGTTTTAGTGATTTTGAGGGTTTTTTTTGGGTTTTTATGGGGTTTTTAGGGTTTTTAGGGATTTTATGTTTTTTTTTGTTTTTAGGGTTTTTTTTGTTTTTATGTTTTTCAAGGGTTTTTAGAGTTTTCAACGTTTTTAGGGGTTTTGAAGGTTTTTAGAGTTTTTAGTTATTTTTAGGGTTTTTTAGGATTTTTATGTTTTTTAGGGATATTCAGGGTTGTTAGGGGTTTTTATATTTTCTGGTATTTTTAGTGTTTTTTGGGTATATTTATTGTTTTTGGAATTTTTTAGTGTTTTTAAAGATTTTGGGGGTTTTAGGGTTTTTCAGGGTTTTTTAGGTTTTTAGGTTTTTTAGTGTGTTTAGGGACTTTTTGGGTTTTTAGGGGGGGGGGTTTAGAGTATTTTAGGGTTTTAAGGGTTTTTAGGGCCTTTAGAGTTTTTAGTGGTTTTTAGGGGGTTTTCAAGGTTTTTAAGGGTTTTTAAGTTTTTTGGGAATTTTTGGGATTTTTTAGGATTTTTAAAGGTTTTAGGGTTTTAGGGTTTTTAGGGTCTTTGGGGTTTAGGGTTTTTTTTGGGTTTTCTAGGGTTTTTAAGTTTTTTTTGAGTTTTTAATCTTTTAGGGTTTTTTTACAATTTTTAAAGTTTTTGGTAGTTTTTTAGCGGTTTTATGGGTTTTATAGGTTTTTATGGTTTTTAGGAGTTTTAGGGTTTTGAGATTTTTTTTGTTTTTTCAGGTTTTTTTTGGGTTGTTTGGGTTTTTCGAGTTTTTATGGGTTATTAGGGTTTTTTTTTTCAGTTTTTAGGGGTTTAATGGTTTTTAAAGTTCTTATCATTTTTAGGGGGTTTGAGGATTTTTTAGAGTTTTTAGTGGTTTTAGGGGTTTTTTGGGTTTTTTGTTTTATTATGTTTTTCATGGTGTTTTATGGTTTTTAGAGTTTTAATGGTTTTCTTTATTTTTAGAGATTTTTAGGGCCTTTTAGGATTTTTATGGTTTTTTGGATTTTTGGGTATTTATGATTTTGAGGGTATTTAAGGTTTTCATGGTTTTTAGTGTTTGTAGGGGTTTTCTATGTTTTTATGGACTTTTTCGTTTTTAACATTTTTTGAATTTTTAGTGGTTTTAAGTTTTTTTAGAGTTTTTTAAACATTTTTAGTGGTTTTAAGGGTTTTGAGTTTTTAATGGGTTTTTAGCATTTTTATGGCTTTTTAGGGGTTTTTATGGTTTTAGGGGGTTTTCTTTTTTATGGTGTTTTATGTTTTTAGGGGTTTTAAGGTATTTTTTTTAGGATTTTTATGGTTTTTATAGGTTTTTAGGGTTTTTAGGGATTTTGAGGGTTTTTAAGGGTTTTCCTGGTTTTTTAAGGTTTTCAGGGATTTTCATGGGTTTTAGGGTTTTTTGAGTTATATTTTTTTTTTGAGTTTTTTATGGTTTTTAAGTTTTTTTTAGAGTTTTTAAAGTTTTTAGGGGTTTGAAGGGTTTTTAGAGTTTTAAGTGGTTTTTTGCTTTTTTTAAGGTTTTTAGGGGTTTTTATAGTTTTCAAGGGATTTTAGGGTTTTTTACAATCTTAGGTGTTTTAGGGCCTTTGAGGTTTTTTATGGTTTTTAGGGTTTTTTAGGGTTTTTAGTTATTGTGAAGGTTTTTAGGGGTTTTCAGGGGTTTTCAGGGTTTTTGAAGGTTTTTAGGGTTTTTAGGGTCTTTATGGGTTTTTAGGGGTTTGTTTAGTTTTTTTGGTTTTTTTAGGTTTTTTAGAGTTTTTTAACATCTTTACTCATTTTAAGGGTTTTAGTGCTTTTCATGGTTTTGAGGGTTTTATGGGGTTTTAGAGGTTTTTAATTGTTTTAGGGTTTTTTTATAGTTTTTAGGGTTTCTTACGTTTTTAGGGATTTTTAGGGATTTTAAGGATTTTTTTGGTTTTTAGGGTTTTTAGGATTCTCAGGGATTCTGAGTGTTTGTTTGGTCTTTCAGGGTTTTTTTTATGATTTTTAGGGTTTTTTTGAGTTTTTTAGCTTTTTATGAGTTTTTTAAGGTTTTTAAGTTTTTTAGTGTTTTTAACGTTTTTAGAGGTTTTAAGGGTGTTTAGAGTTCTTAGTGATTTTTAAGATTTTTAGTGTTTCTTAAGGTTTTTAGGGGTTTTATGGTTTCTAAGGGTTTTAGGGTCTTTAGGGTTTTAAAGTTTTCAGGTGTTTTTAGCGATTTTTTAGGATTTTTATGATTTTTTTTGAGTTTTAAAGGTTTTTAGGTTATTTTGGGTTTTTCAGGGTTTTTATGCTTCTTTTGGTTTTTAGGGGTTTAAAGGGGTTTTAGAGTTTTTAGTGGCTTTTAGGGTTTTTATGAGTTTCTAGTATTTTTATGTTTTTTAGTGGTTTTTAAGGTTTTCAGGGGGTTTTCAAGGTTTTTAGGCGTTTTTATGTTTTCAAGGATTTTATGGGTTTTTTAGGTTTTTTAGGGTATTTAGGGTTTTTTGGGTTTTGGGGGATTTTGAGGGTTTTTAGGGTATTTCAGAGGTTTTTTTGGGGTTTTCAAGGTTTTTTGGGTTTTTTTACCTTTTTAGGCCTCTATGTTTTTTTAGAATTTTTTTAATATTTTTGGGGTTTTAAGGGGTTTTAGAGTTTTTAGTGACTTTTAGGGGTTTTATGGGTTTTTAGGGTTTTCCTGGTTTTTAGGGTTTTTTAAAATTTTTGGGATTTTTAGGGCATTTTGAGTATTTTATGGGTTTTCAGGTTTTTTATGGGTTTTAGGTTTTCAGGGGTTTTAGGTAATTTTTGTGTTTTAGGGTCATTTTTGAGTTTTTAGGGTTTTAAAGGTGTTTTTAGAGTTTTTTATCATTTTTTGGGGGTCTGAGCCTTTTTAGAATTTTTAATCATTTTTAGGGTTTTTATGGGCATTTATGTTTTTTAAGGGTTTTAAGCTTTTTATGGTACTTAGAGGATTTTTCAAGGGGTTTAGGGATTTTTTTTCTTATTTGGGATTTTTAGGGTTGTTTAGCATTTTTATGGTTTTTTAGGGATTTTGAGGGTTCTTAGGCTCTTTTAGGATTTTTAGGGGTTTTAGGGGTTTTATAGTTTTCAAGGGATTTTAGGGTTTTTTACAATCTTAGGTGTTTTAGGGCCTTTGAGGTTTTTTATGGTTTTTAGGGTTTTTTAGGGTTTTTAGTTATTGTGAAGGTTTTCATGGGTTTTCAAGGGTTTTCAGGGTTTTTGAAGGTTTTTAGGGTTTTTAGGGACTTTTTGGGTTTTTAGGGGTTTTTTGGAGTTTTTTGGGTTTTAAGGGTTTTAAGGGCCTTTAGAGTTTTTAGTGGTTTTATGGGTTTTAAGGTTTTTAATTTTTTTATGGTTTTTAGGGGGGTTTCAAGGTTTTTAAGGGGTTTTTAAGGGCTTTTACATTTTTTGGGATTTTTAGGGATTTTAGAGACTTTTTGGGTTTTTGGGGTTTTTAAGCTTTTTTAGAGTTTTTAACATTTTTTGGGGTATGAAGGGGTTTCTAGAGTTTTTAGTGGGTTTTTAGTGTTTTTATGGGTATTTTGGGTTTTATGGTTTTTAAGAGTTTTTATGGATTTCAGGGTTTTTAGCGGTATTTTATGGTTTTCATGGGGTTTTCAGGGTTTTTAGGGGTTTTATGTTTCCAACGTTTTTAGGGACTTTTAGGATTTTTATGGTTATTAGGGTTTTTATGGGGTTTTAGTGTTTTTATGGTTTTTAGCTGTTTTTTATGTTTTTATGGTTTTCAGGTCTTTATTGATTTTTATTAGTTTTTTTAGAGTTTTTAGAGTTTTTAAGGTCTCTTAGAGTTTTTATCTTTTTTAGGGGTTTTAAGAGTTTTTAGTGGTTATTAGGGTTTTTATGGGTTTTATTGTTTTTTAAGGTTTTTAGCGGTTTTTTATGGTTTTCATAGGGTTTTTAGGGATTTTTATGTTTTCAACATTTTTTAGGGCTTTTTAGGATTTTCAGGGTTTTTTGGGTGTTTTGGGATTTTTAGTGTTTTTATGTATTTTCAGGGTTTTTTAGTGTTTTTAGGGTTTTTTTCTGGATTTTTACGGTCTTTTTAGGTTTTTAGGTTTTTTTTGTGTGTTTGGGGGTTTTAAGGGTTTTTAGAGTTCTTTAATGTTTTTTTGGTGTTTTAGGGATTTTAAGAGTTTTTATTTATTTATGGGGTTTTCTGGGTTTTTAGGGATTTTTATGGTTCAGGGGTTTTTCTGAGTTTTAGGGTTTTTATGATTTCATGGATTTTTAGGGATTTTTAAATATTTTTATTATTTTTGCGATTTTTTTTGGTTTTTAAGGATTTTGAGGGTATTTAGGGTTTTTTCGTGTATTTAGGGATTTTTAGGGTTTTATGATCTTTTTGGGTCTTGAGGGTTTTCTTGAGTTTTTTAGGGTTTTTATGTTTTTATAGTTTTTTAATGTTTTTATGGTTTTGTAGAGTTTTTAGTGGTTTAAGGGTTTTATGGGTTTTAGGGTTTTTAATATTTTAAGGGGTTTTTATTATTTTCATGGGTTTTAAGGGTTTTTCACATTTTCGGGGATTTTTTTTGGATTTTTAGGATTTTTATATTTTACAGTTTTTAGGGGTTTTTGGGATTTTTCATGGTTTTAGGACTTTTAGGGTTTTTTGGGTTTTTGTGATGTTTTTAAGTTTTTAGGGGTTTTGATGGTTTTTAGAGTTTTTTTCATTTTTAGGGGTCATAAGGGGTTTTAGAGTTTTTAGTGGCTTTTTTGTTTTTATGAATGTTTAGGATTTTTAAGGATTTTATGGTTTTTAGTGGTTTTTCAGGATTTTTAGGGTTTTTATATTTTAGGGATTTTTTGGATTTTTTAGTGTTTTTAGGGTTTTTAAGGTTTTAGAGAATTTGAGGGGTGTGAGGTTTTTTTAGGGTTTTTAAGGATTTTAGGGTCTTTTGAGGTTTAAGGGTTTTTTAATGTTTTAAGGGTTTTATGGGTTTTAGAATTTTTAACATTTTTCGGGTTTTTATTAGTTTTTAGGTATCTTAGTGGTTTTAGTGTTTTTATGGGTTTCTTGGGTATTTTAATGTTTTTAGCGATTTTGATGGGTTTTATGGGGTTTTTAGGGTTTTTAGAGTTTTTTACGTTTTTTGAGATTTTTAGGGATTTTTTAGGAGTTTTACGATTTTTACGGGTTTTGGGGTTTCTATAGATTTTTATGGTTTTTAGAGCTTTTCATGGTTTTTAGGCTCTTTCAGGGTTGATAGGGTCTTTTTGGGTTTTTAGGGTCTTTTTATTTTTTAGGGTTTTTTTGATTTTTTTTGGGTTTTTAAGGTTTTTTAGAGATTTTTAACATTTTAGGGGTTTTAAGGGTTTTTAGAGTTATTAGGGTTTTAGGGTTTTTATGGGTTTTCGGAATTTTAATTATTTTTAGGGGTTTTATGGTTTTCATGGGTTTTTTAGGTTTTTTAAGGTTTTTTGTTTTCATATATTTTTAGGGATTTTTTTTATGATTTTTATGGTTTTAGGGTTTCTTAGGGTATTTTGGAGTTTTGAGGATTTTTAGGGTTTTCAGGGTATTTTAGGGGGTTTAGGGTTTTTAGGGGATTTATGGGTTTTTTGGGTTTTAGGGTTTTTTTGAGTTTTTTTGGGTTAAAATGTTTTTAGAGTTTTTAAAGTTTTTAGGGGTTTTAATGGTTTTTAGGGGTTTTAGTGGGTTTTAGGGGTTTTTATGGTTTTTGGGGTTTTTACAGGTTTTAGGGGTTTTAGGGGTTTCTGTTTTCTGTTTTTTATGTTTTCAGCGATTTTTAGGGATTTTTTAGAGTTTTTATGGTTTTCATGGTTTTTAGGGTCTTTTTTTTTATTTTTAGGGCTTTTTGAGTTTTTTAGAGTTTTAATGGTTTTTTATAGTTTTTTAACATTTTTATGGGTTTTAAGTGGTTTTATAGTTTTTGTGGGTTTTAAGGGTATTTATGGGTTTTAGGGGTTTTTAAGGTTTTTTCGGGTTATTTATGGTTTTTAGGGGTTTTTCATGGTTTTTATGGTTTTTTAAATTTTCATGGATTTTTAGGGGGATTTAGGAATTCTATGATTTTTAGGGTTTTTGGGATTTTGAGGGGTTTTAGGGCTTTTCTGGGTTTTTTAGTGTTTTAGGCATTTTCAAGAGTTTTAGGGCCTTTTGGTGTTTTAGGGGTTTTTGTGTTTTTTTCGATTTTAATGTTTTTTAGAGTTTTTAATGTTTTTTGGGGTTTTAAGGGTTCTTAGTGTTTTTTAATGTTTTTATGTGTTTTTAGGGTTCTTTATGTTTTTTGGGGGTTTTATGGTTTTTAGTGTTTTTAGGGTTTTTTACGTTTTCATGGATTTTTAGGTCTTTTTTTAGTATTTTTATGGTTTTTAATGTTTTTAGAGAATCTTAGGGTTTTTAGGGGTTTTCAGGGTTTTAGGGGTTTTTAGGGTTTTTAGGGGTTTTAGGGTCTTTCTGGGTTTTTAGGGGGTTTTTTTGAGTTTTTAGGGTTTAAAAGTTTTTATAGTTTTAACATTTTTTGCGGTTTAAAGGGGTTTTATAGTCTTTATTTGGTTTTTATGGGTTTTTATGGGTTTTTAGGGTTTTAATTTTTTTGAGGTGTTTATGGTTTTCATATGTTTTTATGGGTTTTTATGGTTTTTTATGTTTTCAAGTATTTTTAGTGATTTTTTAGGACTTTTATGGTATTTAGGATTTTTTAGGGTTCTGGGGATTTTGAGAGGTTTTATGGTTTTTAGGGTCTTTGAGGGTTTTATGGTTTTTATTGTTTTTTGGGTTTTTAGGGTTTTTATGAGTTTTTAGGGTTTTTAAGGTTTTTGATGTTTTTAACGTTTTTGGGGGTTTTGATTTTTTTAGAGTATTTAGTGGTATTTAGGGTTTTAGGGGGTTTTATGGTTTTTTGTGGTTTTAGGGTTTTTTAGTGTTTTTAGGTGTTTTTACGTATTCAGGGACTTTTAGGGATTTTTTAGGAGTTATATGGTTTTTAATGATTTATAGGGTTTTTAGGGATTTTGAAGGATTTGGGGGGGTTTTAGTGTTTTTAAGGGTTTTTAGGGTCTTTTTGGATTTTTAGTGTTTTTTTGTTGAGTTTTTTTGGGAGTTTTATGGTTTTTTAGATGTTTTTAACATTTTTATCAGTTTTAAGGATTTTTAGAGTTTTTAGTGGGTTTTAGGAGTTTTATTGTTTTTTAGAGTTTTTTAAGGTTTTAGGGAGTTTTGTGTCTTTCAGGGGTTTTTCAGGGATTTTAGTGTTTTTATGTTTTTAAGGATTTTTATCGATTTTTTATAATTATTATGGTTTTAAGGGTTTTAGTGATTTTGAGGGTTTTTTTGGGTTTTTATGGGGTTTTTAGGGTTTTTAGGGATTTTAGGGATTTTATGTTTTTTTTGTTTTTAGGGTTTTTTTAGTTTTTATGTTTTTCAAGGGTTTTTAGAGTTTTCAACGTTTTTAGGGGTTTTGAAGGTTTTTAGAGTTTTTAGTTATTTTTAGGGTTTTTTAAGATTTTTATGTTTTTTAGGGATATTCAGGGTTGTTAGGGGTTTTTATATTTTCTGGTATTTTTAGTGTTTTTTGGGTATTTTTATTGTTTTTTGAATTTTTTAGGGTTTTTAAAGATTTTGGGGGTTTTAGGGTTTTTCAGGGTTTTTTAGGTTTTTAGGTTTTTTAGTGTGTTTAGGGACTTTTTGGGTTTTTAGGGGGGGGTTTAGAGTATTTTAGGGTTTTTAGGGTTTTTAGGGCCTTTAGAGTTTTTAGTGCTTTTTATGGGGTTTTAGGGGTTTTAATGTTTTGTTATGGTTTTTAGGGGGTTTTCAAGGTTTTTAAGGGTTTTTAAGTTTTTTGGGAATTTTTGGGATTTTTTAGGATTTTTATAGGTTTTAAGGTTTTAGGGTTTTTAGGGTCTTTGGGGTTTAGGGTTTTTTTTTGGGTTTTCTATGGTTTTTAAGTTTTTTTTTGAGTTTTTAATCTTTTAGGGGTTTTTTACAATTTTTAAAGTTTTTGGTAGTTTTTTAGCGGTTTTATGGGTTTTATAGGTTTTTATGGTTTTTAGGAGTTTTAGGGTTTTGAGATTTTTTTTGTTTTTTCAGGTTTTTTTTGGGTTGTTTGGGTTTTTCGAGTTTTTATGGGTTATTAGGGTTTTTTTTCAGTTTTTAGGGGTTTAATGGTTTTTAAAATTCTTATCATTTTTAGGGGGTTTGAGGATTTTTTAGAGTTTTTAGTGGTTTTAGGGGTTTTTTTGTTTTTTGTTTTATTATGTTTTTCATGGTGTTTTATGGTTTTTAGAGTTTTAATGGTTTTCTTTATTTTTAGAGATTTTTAGGGCCTTTTAGGATTTTTATGGTTTTTTGGATTTTTGGGTTTTTATGATTTTGAGGGTATTTAAGGTTTTCATGGTTTTTAGTGTTTGTAGGGGTTTTCTATGTTTTTATGGACTTTTTCGTTTTTAACATTTTTTGAATTTTTAGTGGTTTTAAGTTTTTTTAGAGTTTTTTAAACATTTTTAGTGGTTTTAAGGGTTTTGAGTTTTTAATGGGTTTTTAGCATTTTTATGGCTTTTTAGGGGTTTTTATGGTTTTAGGGGGTTTTCTTTTTTATGGTTTTTTATGTTTTAGGGGTTTTAAGGTATTTTTTTTAGGATTTTTATGGTTTTTATAGGTTTTTAGGGTTTTTAGGGATTTTGAGGGTTTTTAAGGGTTTTCCTGGTTTTTTAAGGTTTTCAGGGATTTTCATGGGTTTTAGGGTTTTTTGAGTTATATTTTTTTTTTGAGTTTTTTATGGTTTTTAAGTTTTTTTTAGAGTTTTTAAAGTTTTTAGGGGTTTGAAGGGTTTTTAGAGTTTTAAGTGGTTTTTTGCTTTTTTTAAGGTTTTTAGGGGTTTTTATAGTTTTCAAGGGATTTTAGGGTTTTTTGCAATCTTAGGTGTTTTAGGGCCTTTGAGGTTTTTTATGGTTTTTAGGGTTTTTTAGGGTTTTTAGTTATTGTGAAGGTTTTTAGGGGTTTTCAGGGTTTTTGAAGGTTTTTAGGGTTTTTAGGGTCTTTATGGGTTTTTAGGGGTTTGTTTAGTTTTTTTGGATTTTTTAGGTTTTTTAGAGTTTTTTAACATCTTTACTCATTTTAAGGGTTTTAGTGCTTTTCATGGTTTTGAGGGTTTTATGGGGTTTTAGAGGTTTTTAATTGTTTTAGGGTTTTTTATAGTTTTTAGGGTTTCTTACGTTTTTAGGGATTTTGAGGGATTTTAAGGTTTTTTTTGGTTTTTAGGGTTTTTAGGATTCTCAGGGATTCTGAGTGTTTGTTTGGTCTTTCAGGGTTTTTTTATGATTTTTAGGGTTTTTTGAGTTTTTTAGCTTTTTATGAGTTTTTTAAGGTTTATAAGTTTTTTAGTGTTTTTAACGTTTTTAGAGGTTTTAAGGGTGTTTAGAGTTCTTAGTGATTTTTAAGATTTTTAGTGTTTCTTAAGTTTTTAGGGGTTTTATGGTTTCTAAGGGTTTTAGGGTCTTTAGGGTTTTAAAGTTTTCAGGTGTTTTTAGCGATTTTTTAGGATTTTTATGATTTTTTTGAGTTTTAAAGGTTTTTAGGTTATTTTGGGTTTTTCAGGGTTTTTATGCTTCTTTTGGTTTTTAGGGGTTTAAAGGGGTTTTAGAGTTTTTAGTGGCTTTTAGGGTTTTTATGAGTTTCTAGGATTTGTATGTTTTTAGTGGTTTTTAAGGTTTTCAGGGGGTTTTCAAGGTTTTTAGGCGTTTTTATGTTTTCAGGGATTTTATGGGTTTTTTAGGGTATTTAGGGTTTTTTGGGTTTTGGGGGATTTTGAGGGTTTTTAGGGTATTTCAGAGGTTTTTTGGGGTTTTCAAGGTTTTTTGGGTTTTATTACCTTTTTAGGCCTCTATGTTTTTTTAGAATTTTTTAAATATTTTTGGGGTTTTAAGGGGTTTTAGAGTTTTTTGTGACTTTTAGGGGTTTTATGGGTTTTTAGGGTTTTCCTGGTTTTTAGGGTTTTTTAAAATTTTTGGGATTTTTAGGGAATTTTGAGTATTTTATGGGTTTTCAGGTTTTTAGGGGTTTTTGGTAATTTTTGTGTTTTAGGGTCATTTTTGAGTTTTTAGGGTTTTAAAGGTGTTTTTAGAGTTTTTTATCATTTTTAGGGGTTCTGAGCCTTTTTAGAATTTTTAATCATTTTTAGGGTTTTTATGGGCATTTATGTTTTTTAAGGGTTTTAAGCTTTTTATGGTATTTAGAGGATTTTTCAAGGGGTTTAGGGATTTTTTTTCTTATTTGGGATTTTTAGGGTTGTTTAGCATTTTTATGGTTTTTTAGGGATTTTGAGGGTTCTTAGGCTCTTTTAGGATTTTTAGGGGTTTTAGGGGTTTTATAGTTTTCAAGGGATTTTAGTGTTTTTTACAATCTTAGGTGTTTTTGGGCCTTTGAGGTTTTTTATGGTTTTTAGGGTTTTTTAGGGTTTTTAGGGTTTTTTAGGGTTTTTAGTTATTGTGAAGGTTTTTAGGGGTTTTCAAGGGTTTCAGGGTTTTTGAAGGTTTTTAGGGTTTTTAGGGACTTTTTGGGTTTTTAGGGGTTTTTTGGAGTTTTTTGGGTTTTAAGGGTTTTAAGGGCCTTTAGAGTTTTTAGTGGTTTTATAGGTTTTAAGGTTTTTATTTTTTTTATGGTTTTTAAGGGGGTTTCAAGGTTTTTAAGGGGTTTTTAAGGGCTTTACGTTTTTTGGGATTTTTAGGGATTTTAGAGACTTTTTGGGTTTTTAGGGTTTTTATGCTTTTTTAGAGTTTTTAACATTTTTTGGGGTATGAAGGGGTTTCTAGAGTTTTTAGTGGGTTTTTAGTGTTTTTATGGGTATTTTGGGTTTTATGGTTTTTAAGAGTTTTTATGGATTTCAGGGTTTTTAGCGGTATTTTATGGTTTTCATGGGGTTTTCAGGGTTTTTAGGAGTTTTATGTTTCCAACGTTTTTAGGGATTTTTAGGATTTTTATGGTTATTAGGGTTTTTATGGGGTTTTAGTGTTTTTATGGTTTTTAGCTGTTTTTTATGTTTTTATGGTTTTCAGGTCTTTATTGATTTTTATTAGTTTTTTTAGAGTTTTTTAGAGTTTTTAAGGTCTCTTAGAGTTTTTATCATTTTTAGGGGTTTTAAGAGTTTTTAGAGTTTTTAGTGGTTATTAGGGTTTTTATGGGGTTTTATTGTTTTTTAAGGTTTTTAGCGGTTTTTTATGGTTTTCATAGGGTTTTTAGGGTTTTTTATGTTTTCAACATTTTTTAGGGCTTTTTAGGATTTTCAGGGTTTTTTGGGTGTTTTGGGATTTTTAGTGTTTTTATGTACTTTCAGGGTTTTTTAGTGTTTTTAGGGTTTTTTTCTGGATTTTTACGGTCTTTTTAGGTTTTTAGGTTTTTTTTGTGTGTTTGGGGGTTTTAAGGTTTTTTAGAGTTCTTTAATGTTTTTTTGGTGTTTTAGGGATTTTAAGAGTTTTTATTTATTTATGGGGTTTTCTGGGTTTTTAGGGATTTTTATGGTTCAGGGGTTTTTCTGAGTTTTAGGGTTTTTATGATTTCATGGATTTTTAGGGATTTTTAAATATTTTTATTATTTTTGCGATTTTTTTTGGTTTTTAAGGATTTTGAGGGTATTTAGGGTTTTTTCGTGTATTTAGGGGTTTTTAGGGTTTTATGATCTTTTTGTGTCTTGAGGGTTTTCTTGAGTTTTTTAGGGTTTTTATGTTTTTATAGTTTTTTAATGTTTTAAGGTTTTGTAGAGTTTTTAGTGGTTTAAGGGTTTTATGGGTTTTAGGGTTTTTAATATTTTAAGGGGTTTTTATTATTTTCATGGGTTTTAAGGGTTTTTCACATTTTCGGGGATTTTTTTTGGATTTTTAGGATTTTTATGTTTTACAGTTTTTAGGGGTTTTTGGGATTTTTCATGGTTTTAGGACTTTTAGGGTTTTTTGGGTTTTAATGGTTTTTTGGGTTTTTGTGGTGTTTTTAAGTTTTTAGGGGTTTTGATGGTTTTTAGAGTTTTTTTCATTTTTAGGGGTCATAAGGGGTTTTAGAGTTTTTAGTGGCTTTTTTGTTTTTATGAATGTTTAGGATTTTTAAGGATTTTATGGTTTTTAGTGGTTTTTCAGGATTTTTAGGGTTTTTATATTTTAGGGATTTTTTGGATTTTTTAGTGTTTTTAGGGTTTTTAAGGTTTTAGAGAATTTGAGGGGTGTGAGGTTTTTTTAGGGTTTTTAAGTATTTTAGGGTCTTTTTGAGGTTTAAGGGTTTTTTTAGTGTTTTAAGGGTTTTATGGGTTTTAGAATTTTTAACATTTTTCGGGTTTTTATTAGTTTTTAGGTATCTTAGTGGTTTTAGTGTTTTTATGGGTTTCTTGGGTATTTTAATGTTTTTAGCGATTTTGATGGGTTTTATGGGGTTTTTAGGGTTTTTAGATTTTTTTACGTTTTTTGAGATTTTTAGGGATTTTTTAGGAGTTTTACGATTTTTCCGAGTTTTTTGGTTTCTATAGATTTTTATGGTTTTTAGAGATTTTCATGGTTTTTAGGCTCTTTAAGGGTTGATAGGGTCTTTTAGGGTTTTTAGGGTCTTTTTATTGTTTAGGGTTTCTTTGATTTTTTTTTGGTTTTTAAGGTTTTTTAGAGATTTTTAACATTTTAGGGGTTTTAAGGGTTTTTAGAGTTATTAGGGTTTTAGGGTTTTTATGGGTTTTCGGGATTTTAATTATTTTTAGGGGTTTTATGGTTTTCATGGGTTTTTTAGGGTTTTTAAGGTTTTTTGTTTTCATATATTTTTAGGGATTTTTTTTATGATTTTAGGGTTTCTTAGGGTATTTTGGAGTTTTGAGGATTTTTAGGGTTTTCAGGGTATTTTAGGGGGTTTAGGGTTTTTAGGGGATTTATGGGTTTTTTGGGTTTTAGGGTTTTTTTGAGTTTTTTTGGGTTAAAATGTTTTTAGAGTTTTTAAAGTTTTTAGGGGTTTTAATGGTTTTTAGGGGTTTTAGTGGCTTTTAGGGGTTTTTATGGTTTTTTGGGGTTTTTACAGGTTTTAGGGGTTTTAGGGGTTTCTGTTTTTTATGTTTTCAGCGATTTTTAGGGATTTTTTAGAATTTTTATGGTTTTCATGGTTTTCATGGTTTTTAGGGTCTTTTTTTTATTTTTAGGGCTTTTAGAGTTTTTCAGAGTTTTAATGGTTTTTTTATAGTTTTTTAACATTTTTATGGGTTTTAAGTGGTTTTATAGTTTTTGTGGGTTTTAAAGGTATTTATGGGTTTTAGGGGTTTTTAAGGTTTTTTCGGGTTATTTATGGTTTTTAGGGGTTTTTCATGGTTTTTATGGTTTTTTAAATTTTCATGGATTTTTAGGGGGATTTAGGAATTCTATGATTTTTAGGGTTTTTGGGATTTTGAGGGGTTTTAGGGCTTTTCTGGGTTTTTTAGTGTTTTAGGCATTTTCAAGAGTTTTAGGGCCTTTTGGTGTTTTAGGGGTTTTTGTGTTTTTTTCGATTTTAATGTTTTTTAGAGTTTTTAATGTTTTTTGGGGTTTTAAGGGTTCTTAGTGTTTTTTAATGTTTTTATGTGTTTTTAGGGTTCTTTATGTTTTTTGGGGGTTTTATGGTTTTTAGTGTTTTTAGGGTTTTTTACGTTTTCATGGATTTTTAGGTCTTTTTTTAGTATTTTTATGGTTTTTAATGTTTTTAGAGAATCTTAGGGTTTTTAGGGGTTTTCAGGGTTTTAGGGGTTTTTAGGGTTTTTAGGGGTTTTAGGGTCTTTCTGGGTTTTTAGGGGGTTTTTTTGAGTTTTTAGGGTTTAAAAGTTTTTATAGTTTTAACATTTTTTGCGGTTTAAAGGGGTTTTATAGTCTTTATTTGGTTTTTATGGGTTTTTATGGGTTTTTAGGGTTTTAATTTTTTTGAGGTGTTTATGGTTTTCATATGTTTTTATGGGTTTTTATGGTTTTTTATGTTTTCAAGTATTTTTAGTGATTTTTTAGGACTTTTATGGTATTTAGGATTTTTTAGGGTTCTGGGGATTTTGAGAGGTTTTATGGTTTTTAGGGTCTTTGAGGGTTTTATGGTTTTTATTGTTTTTTGGGTTTTTAGGGTTTTTATGAATTTTTAGGGTTTTTAAGGTTTTTGATGTTTTTAACGTTTTTGGGGGTTTTGATTTTTTTAGAGTATTTAGTGGTATTTAGGGTTTTAGGGGGTTTTATGGTTTTTTGTGGTTTTAGGGTTTTTTAGTGTTTTTAGGTGTTTTTACGTATTCAGGGACTTTTAGGGATTTTTTAGGAGTTATATGGTTTTTAATGATTTATAGGGTTTTTAGGGATTTTGAAGGATTTGGGGGGGTTTTAGTGTTTTTAAGGGTTTTTAGGGTCTTTTTGGATTTTTAGTGTTTTTTTGTTGAGTTTTTTTGGGAGTTTTATGGTTTTTTAGATGTTTTTAACATTTTTATCAGTTTTAAGGATTTTTAGAGTTTTTAGTGGGTTTTAGGAGTTTTATTGTTTTTTAGAGTTTTTTAAGGTTTTAGGGAGTTTTGTGTCTTTCAGGGGTTTTTCAGGGATTTTAGGGTTTTTATGTTTTTAAGGATTTTTATCGATTTTTTATAATTATTATGGTTTTAAGGGTTTTAGTGATTTTGAGGGGTTTTTTGGGGTTTTATGGGGTTTTTAGGGTTTTTAGGGATTTTATGTTTTTTTTGTTTTTAGGGTTTTTTTAGTTTTTATGTTTTTCAAGGGTTTTTAGAGTTTTCAACGTTTTTAGGGGTTTTGAAGGTTTTTAGAGTTTTTAGTTATTTTTAGGGTTTTTTAAGATTTTTATGTTTTTTAGGGATATTCAGGGTTGTTAGGGGTTTTTATATTTTCTGGTATTTTTAGTGTTTTTTGGGTATTTTTATTGTTTTTTGAATTTTTTAGGGTTTTTAAAGATTTTGGGGGTTTTAGGGTTTTTCAGGGTTTTTTAGGTTTTTAGGTTTTTAGGTTTTTTAGTGTGTTTAGGGACTTTTTGGGTTTTTAGGGGGGGCTTTAGAGTATTTTAGGGTTTTAAGGGTTTTTAGGGCCTTTAGAGTTTTTAGTGCTTTTTATGGGGTTTTAGGGGTTTTAATGTTTTGTTATGGTTTTTAGGGGGTTTTCAAGGTTTTGAAGGGTTTTTAAGTTTTTTGGGAATTTTTGGGATTTTTTAGGATTTTTATAGGTTTTAGGGTTTTAGGGTTTTTAGGGTCTTTGGGGTTTAGGGTTTTTTTTTTTGGGTTTTCTAGGGTTTTTAAGTTTTTTTTGAGTTTTTAATCTTTTAGGGGTTTTTTACAATTTTTAACGTTTTTGGTAGTTTTTTAGCGGTTTTATGGGTTTTATAGGTTTTTATGGTTTTTAGGAGTTTTAGGGTTTTGAGATTTTTTTTGTTTTTTCAGGTTTTTTTTGGGTTGTTTGGGTTTTTCGAGTTTTTATGGGTTATTAGGGTTTTTTTTCAGTTTTTAGGGGTTTAATGGTTTTTAAAATTCTTATCATTTTTAGGGGGTTTGAGGATTTTTTAGAGTTTTTAGTGGTTTTAGGGGTTTTTTTTGTTTTTTGTTTTATTATGTTTTTCATGGTGTTTTATGGTTTTTAGAGTTTTAATGGTTTTCTTTATTTTTAGAGATTTTTAGGGCCTTTTAGGATTTTTATGGTTTTTTGGATTTTTGGGTTTTTATGATTTTGAGGGTATTTAAGGTTTTCATGGTTTTTAGTGTTTGTAGGGGTTTTCTATGTTTTTATGGACTTTTTGGTTTTTAACATTTTTTGAATTTTTAGTGGTTTTAATTTTTTTAGAGTTTTTTAAACATTTTTAGTGGTTTTAAGGGTTTTGAGTTTTTAATGGGATTTTAGCATTTTTATGGCTTTTTAGGGGTTTTTATGGTTTTAGGGGGTTTTCTTTTTTATGTTTTTTTATGTTTTTAGGGGTTTTAAGGTATTTTTTTTAGGATTTTTAGGGTTTTTATAGGTTTTTAGGGTTTTTAGGGATTTTGAGGGTTTTTAAGGGTTTTCCTGGTTTTTTAAGGTTTTCAGGGATTTTCATGGGTTTTAGGGTTTTTTGAGTTATATTTTTTTTTGAGTTTTTTATGGTTTTTAAGTTTTTTTTAGAGTTTTTAAAGTTTTTAGGGGTTTGAAGGGTTTTTAGAGTTTTAAGTGGTTTTTTGCTTTTTTTAAGGTTTTTAGGGGTTTTTATAGTTTTCAAGGGATTTTAGGGTTTTTTGCAATCTTAGGTGTTTTAGGGCCTTTGAGGTTTTTTATGGTTTTTAGGGTTTTTTAGGGTTTTTAGTTATTGTGAAGGTTTTTAGGGGTTTTCAGGGGTTTTCAGGGTTTTTGAAGGTTTTTAGGGTTTTTAGGGTCTTTATGGGTTTTTAGGTGTTTGTTTAGTTTTTTTGGATTTTTTAGGTTTTTTCGAGTTTTTTAACATCTTTACTCATTTTAAGGGTTTTAGTGCTTTTCATGGTTTTGAGGGTTTTATGGGGTTTTAGAGGTTTTTAATTGTTTTAGGGTTTTTTTATAGTTTTTAGGGTTTCTTACGTTTTTAGGGATTTTTAGGGATTTTAAGGATTTTTTTGGTTTTTAGGGTTTTTAGGATTCTCAGGGATTCTGAGTGTTTGTTTGGTCTTTCAGGGTTTTTTTATGATTTTTAGGGTTTTTTGAGTTTTTTAGCTTTTTATGAGTTTTTAAAGGTTTTTAAGTTTTTTAGTGTTTTTAACGTTTTTAGAGGTTTTAAGGGTGTTTAGAGTTCTTAGTGATTTTTAAGATTTTTAGTGTTTCTTAAGGTTTTTAGGGGTTTTATGGTTTCTAAGGGTTTTAGGGTCTTTAGGGTTTTAAAATTTTCAGGTGTTTTTAGCGATTTTTTAGGATTTTTATGATTTTTTTGAGTTTTAAAGGTTTTTAGGTTATTTTGGGTTTTTCAGGGTTTTTATGCTTCTTTTGGTTTTTAGGGGTTTAAAGGGGTTTTAGAGTTTTTAGAGGCTTTTAGGGTTTTTATGAGTTTCTAGGATTTTTATGTTTTTTAGTGGTTTTTAAGGTTTTCAGGGGGGTTTCAAGGTTTTTAGGCGTTTTTATGTTTTCAGGGATTTTATGGGTTTTTTAGGGTATTTAGGGTTTTTTGGGTTTTGGGGGATTTTGAGGGTTTTTAGGGTATTTCAGAGGTTTTTTGGGGTTTTCAAGGTTTTTTGGGTTTTTTTACCTTTTTAGGCCTCTATGTTTTTTTAGAATTTTTTTAATATTTTTGGGGTTTTAAGGGGTTTTAGAGTTTTTAGTGACTTTTAGGGGTTTTATGGGTTTTTAGGGTTTTCCTGGTTTTTAGGGTTTTTTAAAATTTTTGGGATTTTTAGGGAATTTTGAGTATTTTATGGGTTTTCAGGTTTTTTAGGGGTTTTAGGTTTTCAGGGGTTTTAGGTAATTTTTGTGTTTTAGGGTCATTTTTGAGTTTTTAGGGTTTTAAAGGTGTTTTTAGAGTTTTTTATCATTTTTAGGGGGTCTGAGCCTTTTTAGAATTTTTAATCATTTTTAGGGTTTTTGTGGGCATTTATGTTTTTTAAGGGTTTTAAGCTTTTTATGGTATTTAGAGGATTTTTCAAGGGGTTTAGGGATTTTTTTTCTTATTTGGGATTTTTAGGGTTGTTTAGCATTTTAATGGTTTTTTAGGGATTTTGAGGGTTCTTAGGCTCTTTTAGGATTTTTAGGGGTTTTAGGGGTTTTATAGTTTTCAAGGGATTTTAGGGTTTTTTACAATCTTAGGTGTTTTAGGGCCTTTGAGGTTTTTTATGGTTTTTAGGGTTTTTTAGGGTTTTTAGGGTTTTTTAGGGTTTTTAGTTATTGTGAAGGTTTTTAGGGGTTTTCAAGGGTTTCAGGGTTTTTGAAGGTTTTTAGGGTTTTTAGGGACTTTTTGGGTTTTTAGGGGTTTTTTGGAGTTTTTTGGGTTTTAAGGGTTTTAAGGGCCTTTAGAGTTTTTAGTGGTTTTATGGGTTTTAAGGTTTTTAATTTTTTTATGGTTTTTAGGGGGGTTTCAAGGTTTTTAAGGGGTTTTTAAGGGCTTTTACGTTTTTTGGGATTTTTAGGGATTTTAGAGACTTTTTGGGTTTTTAGGGTTTTTAAGCTTTTTTAGAGTTTTTAACATTTTTTGGGGTATGAAGGGGTTTCTAGAGTTTTTAGTGGGTTTTTAGTGTTTTTATGGGTATTTTGGGTTTTATGGTTTTTAAGAGTTTTTATGGATTTCAGGGTTTTTAGCGGTATTTTATGGTTTTCATGGGGTTTTCAGGGTTTTTAGGGGTTTTATGTTTCCAACGTTTTTAGGGATTTTTAGGATTTTTATGGTTATTAGGGTTTTTATGGGGTTTTAGTGTTTTTATGGTTTTTAGCTGTTTTTTATGTTTTTATGGTTTTCAGGTCTTTATTGATTTTTATTAGTTTTTTTAGAGTTTTTTAGAGTTTTTAAGGTCTCTTAGAGTTTTTATCATTTTTAGGGGTTTTAAGAGTTTTTAGAGTTTTTAGTGGTTATTAGGGTTTTTATGGGGTTTTAGGGCCTTTAGAGTTTTTAGTGCTTTTTATGGGGTTTTAGGGGTTTTAATGTTTTGTTATGGTTTTTAGGGGGTTTTCAAGGTTTTTAAGGGTTTTTAAGTTTTTTGGGAATTTTTGGGATTTTTTAGGATTTTTATAGGTTTTAAGGTTTTAGGGTTTTTAGGGTCTTTGGGGTTTAGGGTTTTTTTTTGGGTTTTCTATGGTTTTTAAGTTTTTTTTTGAGTTTTTAATCTTTTAGGGGTTTTTTACAATTTTTAAAGTTTTTGGTAGTTTTTTAGCGGTTTTATGGGTTTTATAGGTTTTTATGGTTTTTAGGAGTTTTAGGGTTTTGAGATTTTTTTTGTTTTTTCAGGTTTTTTTTGGGTTGTTTGGGTTTTTCGAGTTTTTATGGGTTATTAGGGTTTTTTTTCAGTTTTTAGGGGTTTAATGGTTTTTAAAATTCTTATCATTTTTAGGGGGTTTGAGGATTTTTTAGAGTTTTTAGTGGTTTTAGGGGTTTTTTTGTTTTTTGTTTTATTATGTTTTTCATGGTGTTTTATGGTTTTTAGAGTTTTAATGGTTTTCTTTATTTTTAGAGATTTTTAGGGCCTTTTAGGATTTTTATGGTTTTTTGGATTTTTGGGTTTTTATGATTTTGAGGGTATTTAAGGTTTTCATGGTTTTTAGTGTTTGTAGGGGTTTTCTATGTTTTTATGGACTTTTTGGTTTTTAACATTTTTTGAATTTTTAGTGGTTTTAAGTTTTTTTAGAGTTTTTTAAACATTTTTAGTGGTTTTAAGGGTTTTGAGTTTTTAATGGGTTTTTAGCATTTTTATGGCTTTTTAGGGGTTTTTATGGTTTTAGGGGGTTTTCTTTTTTATGGTTTTTTATGTTTTTAGGGGTTTTAAGGTATTTTTTTTAGGATTTTTATGGTTTTTATAGGTTTTTAGGGTTTTTAGAGATTTTGAGGGTTTTTAAGGGTTTTCCTGGTTTTCTAAGGTTTTTAGGGATTTTCATGGGTTTTAGGGTTTTTTGAGTTATATTTTTTTTTGAGTTTTTTATGGTTTTTAAGTTTTTCTAGAGTTTTTAAATTTTTTAGGGGTTTGAAGGGTTTTTAGAGTTTTAAGTGGTTTTTTGCTTTTTTTAAGGTTTTTAGGGGTTTTTATAGTTTTCAAGGGATTTTAGGGTTTTTTACAATCTTAGGTGTTTTAGGGCCTTTGAGGTTTTTTATGGTTTTTAGGGTTTTTAGGGTTTTTAGTTATTGTGAAGGTTTTTACGGGTTTTCAGGGGTTTTCAGGGTTTTTGAAGGTTTTTAGGGTTTTTAGGGTCTTTATGGGTTTTTAGGGGTTTGTTTAGTTTTTTTGGATTTTTTAGGTTTTTTAGAGTTTTTTAACATCTTTACTCATTTTAAGGGTTTTAGTGCTTTTCATGGTTTTGAGGGTTTTATGGGGTTTTAGAGGTTTTTAATTGTTTTAGGGTTTTTTTTATAGTTTTTAGGGTTTCTTACGTTTTTAGGGATTTTTAGGGTTTTTAGGATTCTCAGGGATTCTGAGTGTTTGTTTGGTCTTTTAGTGTTTTTTTTATGATTTTTAGGGTTTTTTGAGTTTTTTAGCTTTTTATGAGTTTTTTAAGGTTTTTAAGTTTTTTAGTGTTTTTAACGTTTTTAGAGGTTTTAAGGGTGTTTAGAGTTCTTAGTGATTTTTAAGATTTTTAGTGTTTCTTAAGGTTTTTAGGGGTTTTATGGTTTCTAAGGGTTTTAGGGTCTTTAGGGTTTTAAAGTTTTCAGGTGTTTTTAGCGATTTTTTAGGATTTTTAGGATTTTTTTGAGTTTTAAAGGTTTTTAGGTTATTTTGGGTTTTTCATGGTTTTTATGCTTCTTTTGGTTTTTAGGGGTTTAAAGGGGTTTTACAGTTTTTAGTGGCTTTTAGGGTTTTTATGAGTTTCTAGGATTTTTATGTTTTTTAGTGGTTTTTAAGGTTTTCAGGGGGTTTTCAAGGTTTTTAGGCGTTTTTATGTTTTCAGGGATTTTATGGGTTTTTTAGGTTTTTTAGGGTATTTAGGGTTTTTTGGGTTTTGGGGGATTTTGAGGGTTTTTAGGGTATTTCAGAGGTTTTTTGGGGTTTTCAAGGTTTTTTGGGTTTTTTTACCTTTTTAGGCCTCTATGTTTTTTTAGAATTTTTTTAATATTTTTGGGGTTTTAAGGGGTTTTAGAGTTTTTAGTGACTTTTAGGGGTTTTATGGGTTTTTAGGGTTTTCCTGGTTTTTAGGGTTTTTTAAAATTTTTGGGATTTTTAGGGCATTTTGAGTATTTTATGGGTTTTCAGGTTTTTTAGGGGTTTTAGGTTTTCAGGGGTTTTAGGTAATTTTTGTGTTTTAGGGTCATTTTTGAGTTTTTAGGGTTTTAAAGGTATTTTTAGAGTTTTTTTAACATTTTTAGGGGGTCTGAGCCTTTTTAGAATTTTTAATCATTTTTAGGGTTTTTATGGGCATTTATGTTTTTTAAGGGTTTTAAGCTTTTTATGGTATTTAGAGGATTTTTCAAGGGGTTTAGGGATTTTTTTTCTTATTTGGGATTTTTAGGGTTGTTTAGCATTTTTATGGTTTTTTAGGGATTTTGAGGGTTCTTAGGCTCTTTTAGGATTTTTAGGGGTTTTAGGGGTTTTATAGTTTTCAAGGGATTTTAGGGTTTTTTACAATCTTAGGTGTTTTAGGGCCTTTGAGGTTTTTTATGGTTTTTAGGGTTTTTTAGGGTGTTTAGTTATTGTGAAGGTTTTTAGGGGTTTTCAGGGGTTTTCAGGGTTTTTGAAGGTTTTTAGGGTTTTTAGGGACTTTTTGCTTTTTTAGGGGTTTTTTGGAGTTTTTTGGGTTTTAAGGGCCTTTAGAGTTTTTAGAGGTTTTATGGGTTTTAAGGTTTTTAATTTTTTTATGGTTTTTATGGGGGTTTCAAGGTTTTTAAGGGGTTTTTAAGGGCTTTTACGTTTTTTGGGATTTTTAGGGATTTTAGAGACTTTTTGGGTTTTTAGGGTTTTTAAGCTTTTTTAGAGTTTTTAACATTTTTTGGGGTATGAAGGGGTTTCTAGAGTTTTTAGTGGGTTTTTAGTGTTTTTATGGGTATTTTGGGTTTTATGGTTTTTAAGAGTTTTTATGGATTTCAGGGTTTTTAGCGGTATTTTATGGTTTTCATGGGGTTTTCAGGGTTTTTAGGGGTTTTATGTTTCCAACGTTTTTAGGGATTTTTAGGATTTTTATGGTTATTAGGGTTTTTATGGGGTTTTAGTGTTTTTATGGTTTTTAGCTGTTTTTTATGTTTTTATGGTTTTCAGGTCTTTATTGATTTTTATTAGTTTTTTTAGAGTTTTTTAGAGTTTTTAAGGTCTCTTAGAGTTTTTATCATTTTTAGGGGTTTTAAGAGTTTTTAGAGTTTTTAGTGGTTATTAGGGTTTTTATGGGGTTTTATTGTTTTTTAAGGTTTTTAGCGGTTTTTATGGTTTTCATATGGTTTTTAGGGTTTTTTATGTTTTCAACATTTTTTAGGGCTTTTTAGGATTTTCAGGGTTTTTTGGGTGTTTTGGGATTTTTAGTGTTTTTATGTAGTTTCAGGGTTTTTTAGTGTTTTTAGGGTTTTTTTCTGGATTTTTACGGTCTTTTTAGGTTTTTAGGTTTTTTTTGTGTGTTTGGGGGTTTTAAGGTATTTTAGAGTTCTTTAATGTTTTTTTGGTGTTTTAGGGATTTTAAGAGTTTTTATTTATTTATGGGGTTTTCTGGGTTTTTAGAGATTTTTATGGTTCAGGGGTTTTTCTGAGTTTTAGGGTTTTTATGTTTTCATGGATTTTTAGGGATTTTTAAATATTTTTATTATTTTTGCGATTTTTTTTTTGTTTTTAAGGATTTTGAGGGTATTTAGGGTTTTTTCGTGTATTTAGGGGTTTTTAGGGCTTTATGATCTTTTTGGGTCTTGAGGGTTTTCTTGAGTTTTTTAGGGTTTTTATGTTTTTATAGTTTTTTAATGTTTTTAAGGTTTTGTAGAGTTTTTAGTGGTTTAAGGGTTTTATGGGTTTTAGGGTTTTTAATATTTTAAGGGGTTTTTATTATTTTCATGGGTTTTAAGGGTTTTTCACATTTTCGGGGATTTTTTTTGGATTTTTAGGATTTTTATGTTTTACAGTTTTTAGGGGTTTTTGGGATTTTTCATGGTTTTCGGACTTTTAGGGTTTTTTGGGTTTTAATGGTTTTTTTGGGTTTTTGTGGTGTTTTTAAGTTTTTAGGGGTTTTGATGGTTTTTAGAGTTTTTTTCATTTTTAGGGGTCATAAGGGGTTTTAGAGTTTTTAGTGGCTTTTTTGTTTTTATGAATGTTTAGGATTTTTAAAGATTTTATGGTTTTTAGTGGTTTTTCAGGATTTTTAGGGTTTTTATATTTTAGGGATTTTTTGGATTTTTTAGTGTTTTTAGGGTTTTTAAGGTTTTAGAGAATTTGAGGGGTGTGAGGTTTTTTTAGGGTTTTTAAGGATTTTAGGGTCTTTTTGAGGTTTAAGGGTTTTTTTAGTGTTTTAAGGGTTTTATGGGTTTTAGAATTTTTAACATTTTTCGGGTTTTTATTAGTTTTTAGGTATCTTAGTGGTTTTAGTGTTTTTATGGGTTTCTTGGGTATTTTAATGTTTTTAGCGATTTTGATGGGTTTTATGGGGTTTTTAGGGTTTTTAGAGTTTTTTACGTTTTATGAGATTTTTAGGGATTTTTTAGGAGTTTTACGATTTTTACGGGTTTTTGGGTTTCTATAGATTTTTATGGTTTTTAGAGCTTTTCATGGTTTTTAGGCTCTTTCAGGGTTTATAGGGTCTTTTAGGGTTTTTAGGGTCTTTTTATTTTTTAGGGTTTTTTTGATTTTTTTTTTTGGGTTTTTAAGGTTTTTTAGAGATTTTTAACATTTTAGGGGTTTTAAGGGTTTTTAGAGTTATTAGGGTTTTAGGGTTTTTATGGGTTTTCGGGATTTTAATTATTTTTAGGGGTTTTATGGTTTTCATGGGTTTTTAGGGTTTTTAAGGTTTTTTGTTTTCATATATTTTTAGGGATTTTTTTTTTATGATTTTTATGGTTTTAGGGTTTCTTAGGGTATTTTGGAGTTTTCAGGATTTTTAGGGTTTTTAGGGTATTTTAGGGGGTTTAGGGTTTTTAGGGGATTTATGGGTTTTTTGGGTTTTAGGGTTTTTTTAAGTTTTTTTGGGTTAAAATGTTTTTAGAGTTTTTAAAGTTTTTAGGGGTTTTAATGGTTTTTAGGGGTTTTAGTGGCTTTTAGGGGTTTTTATGGTTTTTTGGGGTTTTTACAGGTTTTAGGGGTTTCTGTTTTTTATGTTTTCAGCGATTTTTAGGGATTTTTTAGAATTTTTAAAGTTTTTAGGGGTTTTAATGGTTTTTAGGGGTTTTAGTGGCTTTTAGGGGTTTTTATTGTTTTTGGGGGTTTTTACAGGTTTTAGGGGTTTCTGTTTTTTATGTTTTCAGCGATTTTTAGGGATTTTTTAGAATTTTTATGGTTTTCATGGTTTTCATGGTTTTTAGGGTCTTTTTTTTATTTTTAGGGCTTTTTGAGTTTTTTAGAGTTTTAATGGTTTTTTATAGTTTTTTAACATTTTTATGGGTTTTAAGTGGTTTTATAGTTTTTGTGGGTTTTAAGGGTATTTATGGGTTTTAGGGGTTTTTAAGGTTTTTTCGGGTTATTTATGGTTTTTAGGGGTTTTTCATGGTTTTTATGGTTTTTTAAATTTTCATGGATTTTTAGGGGGATTTAGGAATTCTATGATTTTTAGGGTTTTTGGGATTTTGAGGGGTTTTAGGGCTTTTCTGGGTTTTATAGTGTTTTAGGCATTTTCAATAGTTTTAGGGCCTTTTGGGGTTTTAGGGGTTTTTGTGTTTTTTTCGATTTTAATGTTTTTTAGAGTTTTTAATGTTTTTTGGGGTTTTAAGGGTTCTTAGTGTTTTTAGTGTTTTTTAATGTTTTTATGTGTTTTTAGGGTTCTTTATGTTTTTTGGGGGTTTTATGGTTTTTAGTGTATTTAGGGTTTTTTACGTTTTCATGGATTTTTAGGTCTTTTTTTAGTATTTTTATGGTTTTTAATGTTTTTAGAGAATCTTAGGGTTTTTAGGGGTTTTCAGGGTTTTTAGGGGTTTTTAGGGTTTTTAGGGGTTTTAGGGTCTTTCTGGGTTTTTAGGGGTTTTTTTTGAGTTTTTAGGGTTTAAAAGTTTTTATAGTTTTAACATTTTTTGCGGTTTATAGCGGTTTTATAGTCTTTATTTGGTTTTTATGGGTTTTTAGGGTTTTAATTTTTTTGAGGTGTTTATGATTTTCATATGTTTTTATGTGTTTTTATGGTTTTTTATGTTTTCAAGTATTTTTAGTGATTTTTTAGGACTTTTATGGTATTTAGGATTTTTTAGGGTTCTGGGGATTTTGAGAGGTTTTATGGTTTTTAGGGTCTTTGAGGGTTTTATGGTTTTTATTGTTTTTTGGGTTTTTAGGGTTTTTATGAGTTTTTAGGGTTTTTAAGGTTTTTGATGTTTTTAACGTTTTTGGGGGTTTTGATTTTTTTTAGAGCATTTAGTGGTATTTAGGGTTTTAGGGGGTTTTATGGTTTTTTGTGGTTTTAGGGTTTTTTAGTGTTTTTAGGTGTTTTTACGTATTCAGGGACTTTTAGGGATTTTTTAGGAGTTATATGGTTTTTAATGATATATAGGGTTTTTAGGGATTTTGAAGGATTTTGGGGGGTTTTAGTGTTTTTAAGGGTTTTTAGGGTCTTTTTGGATTTTTAGTGTTTTTTTGTTGAGTTTTTTTGGGAGTTTTATGGTTTTTTAGATGTTTTTAACATTTTTATCAGTTTTAAGGATTTTAGAGTTTTTAGTGGGTTTTAGGAGTTTTATGGTTTTTTAGTGTTTTTTAAGGTTTTAGGGAGTTTTGTGTCTTTCAGGGGTTTTTTAGGGATTTTAGGGTTTTTATGTTTTTAAGGATTTTTATCGATTTTTTATAATTATTATGGTTTTAAGGGTTTTAGTGATTTTGAGGGTTTTTTTGGGTTTTTATGGGGTTTTTAGGGTTTTTAGGGATTTTAGGGATTTTATGTTTTTTTTGTTTTTAGGGTTTTTTTAGTTTTTATGTTTTTCAAGGGTTTTTAGAGTTTTCAACGTTTTTAGGGGTTTTGAAGGTTTTTAGAGTTTTTAGTTATTTTTAGGGTTTTTTAAGATTTTTATGTTTTTTAGGGATATTCAGGGTTGTTTGGGGTTTTTATATTTTCTGGTATTTTTAGTGTTTTTTGGGTATTTTTATTGTTTTTTGAATTTTTTAGGGTTTTTAAAGATTTTGGGGGTTTTAGGGTTTTTCAGGGTTTTTTAGGTTTTTAGGTTTCTTAGTGTGTTTAGGGACTTTTTGGGTTTTTAGGGGGGGGGGTTAGAGTATTTTAGGGTTTTAAGGGTTTTTAGGGCCTTTAGAGTTTTTAGTGGTTTTTATGGGGTTTTAGGGGTTTTAATGTTTTGTTATGGTTTTTAGGGGGTTTTCAAGGTTTTTAAGGGTTTTTAAGTTTTTTGGGAATTTTTGGGATTTTTTAGGATTTTTATAGGTTTTAGGGTTTTAGGGTTTTTAGGGTCTTTGGGGTTTAGGGTTTTTTTTGGGTTTTCTAGAGTTTTTAAGGTTTTTTTTGAGTTTTTAATCTTTTAGGGGTTTTTTACAATTTTTAAAGTTTTTGGTAGTTTTTAGCGGTTTTATGGGTTTTATAGGTTTTTATGGTTTTTAGGAGTTTTAGGGTTTTGAGAATTTTTTTGTTTTTTCAGGTTTTTTTTGGGTTGTTTGGGTTTTTCGAGTTTTTATGGGTTATTAGGGTTTTTTTTCAGTTTCTAGGGGTTTAATGGTTTTTAAAGTTCTTATCATTTTTAGGGGGTTTGAGGATTTTTTAGAGTTTTTAGTGGTTTTAGGGGTTTTTTGGGTTTTTTGTTTTATTATGTTTTTCATGGTGTTTTATGGTTTTTAGAGTTTTAATGGTTTTCTTTATTTTTAGAGATTTTTAGGGCCTTTTAGGATTTTTATGGTTTTTTGGATTTTTGGGTTTTTATGATTTTGAGGGTATTTAAGGTTTTCATGGTTTTTAGTGTTTGTAGGGGTTTTCTATGTTTTTATGGACTTTTTGGTTTTTAACATTTTTTGAATTTTTAGTGGTTTTAAGTTTTTTTAGATTTTTTTAAACATTTTTAGTGGTTTTAAGGGTTTTGAGTTTTTAATGGGTTTTTAGCATTTTTATGGTTTTACGGGGATTTCTTTTTTATGGTTTTTTATGTTTTTAGGGGTTTTAAGGTATTTTTTTTTAGGATTTTTATGGTTTTTATAGGTTTTTAGGGTTTTTAGGGATTATGAGGGTTTTTAAGGGTTTTCCTGGTTTTTTAAGGTTTTCAGGGATTTTCATGGGTTTTAGGGTTTTTTGAGTTATATTTTTTTTTGAGTTTTTTATTGGTTTTTAAGTTTTTTTTAGAGTTTTTAAAGTTTTTAGGGGTTTGAAGGGTTTTTAGAGTTTTAAGTGGTTTTTTGCTTTTTTTAAGGTTTTTAGGGGTTTTTATAGTTTTCAAGGGATTTTAGGGTTTTTTGCAATCTTAGGTGTTTTAGGGCCTTTGAGGTTTTTTATGGTTTTTAGGGTTTTTTAGGGTTTTTAGTTATTGTGAAGGTTTTTAGGGGTTTTCAGGGGTTTTCAGGGTTTTTGAAGGTTTTTAGGGTCTTTATGGGTTTTTAGGGGTTTGTTTAGTTTTTTTGGATTTTTTAGGTTTTTTAGAGTTTTTTAACATCTTTACTCATTTTAAGGGTTTTAGTGCTTTTCATGGTTTTGAGGGTTTTATGGGGTTTTAGAGGTTTTTAATTGTTTTAGGGTTTTTTTATAGTTCTTAGGGTTTCTTACGTTTTTAGGGATTTTTAGGGATTTTAAGGATTTTTTTGGTTTTTAGGGTTTTTAGGATTCTCAGGGATTCTGAGTGTTTGTTTGGTCTTTCAGGGTTTTTTTATGATTTTTAGGGTTTTTTGAGTTTTTTAGCTTTTTATGAGTTTTTAAAGGTTTTTAAGTTTTTTAGTGTTTTTAACGTTTTTAGAGGTTTTAAGGGTGTTTAGAGTTCTTAGTGATTTTTAAGATTTTTAGTGTTTCTTAAGGTTTTTAGGGGTTTTATGGTTTCTAAGGGTTTTAGGGTCTTTAGGGTTTTAAATTTTTCAGGTGTTTTTAGCGATTTTTTAGGATTTTTAGGATTTTTTTGAGTTTTAAAGGTTTTTAGGTTATTTTGGGTTTTTCAGGGTTTTTATGCTTCTTTTGGTTTTTAGGGGTTTAAAGGGGTTTTAGAGTTTTTAGTGGCTTTTAGGGTTTTTATGAGTTTCTAGGATTTTTATGTTTTTTAGTGGTTTTTAAGGTTTTCAGGGGGTTTTCAAGGTTTTTAGGCGTTTTTATGTTTTCAGGGATTTTATGGGTTTTTTAGGGTATTTAGGGTTTTTTGGGTTTTGGGGGATTTTGAGGGTTTTTAGGGTATTTCAGAGGTTTTTTGGGGTTTTCAAGGTTTTTTGGGTTTTTTTACCTTTTTAGGCCTCTATGTTTTTTTAGAATTTTTTTAATATTTTTGGGGTTTTAAGGGGTTTTAGAGTTTTTAGTGACTTTTAGGGGTTTTATGGGTTTTTAGGGTTTTCCTGGTTTTTAGGGTTTTTTAAAATTTTTGGGATTTTTAGGGAATTTTGAGTATTTTATGGGTTTTCAGGTTTTTTAGGGGTTTTAGGTTTTCAGGGGTTTTAGGTAATTTTTGTGTTTTAGGGTCATTTTTGAGTTTTTAGGGTTTTAAAGGTGTTTTTAGAGTTTTTTATCATTTTTAGGGGGTCTGAGCCTTTTTAGAATTTTTAATCATTTTTAGGGTTTTTGTGGGCATTTATGTTTTTTAAGGGTTTTAAGCTTTTTATGGTATTTAGAGGATTTTTCAAGGGGTTTAGGGATTTTTTTTCTTATTTGGGATTTTTAGGGTTGTTTAGCATTTTAATGGTTTTTTAGGGATTTTGAGGGTTCTTAGGCTCTTTTAGGATTTTTAGGGGTTTTAGGGGTTTTATAGTTTTCAAGGGATTTTAGGGTTTTTTACAATCTTAGGTGTTTTAGGGCCTTTGAGGTTTTTTATGGTTTTTAGGGTTTTTTAGGGTTTTTAGGGTTTTTTAGGGTTTTTAGTTATTGTGAAGGTTTTTAGGGGTTTTCAAGGGTTTCAGGGTTTTTGAAGGTTTTTAGGGTTTTTAGGGACTTTTTGGGTTTTTAGGGGTTTTTTGGAGTTTTTTGGGTTTTAAGGGTTTTAAGGGCCTTTAGAGTTTTTAGTGGTTTTATGGGTTTTAAGGTTTTTAATTTTTTTATGGTTTTTAGGGGGGTTTCAAGGTTTTTAAGGGGTTTTTAAGGGCTTTTACGTTTTTTGGGATTTTTAGGGATTTTAGAGACTTTTTGGGTTTTTAGGGTTTTTAAGCTTTTTTAGAGTTTTTAACATTTTTTGGGGTATGAAGGGGTTTCTAGAGTTTTTAGTGGGTTTTTAGTGTTTTTATGGGTATTTTGGGTTTTATGGTTTTTAAGAGTTTTTATGGATTTCAGGGTTTTTAGCGGTATTTTATGGTTTTCATGGGGTTTTCAGGGTTTTTAGGGGTTTTATGTTTCCAACGTTTTTAGGGATTTTTAGGATTTTTATGGTTATTAGGGTTTTTATGGGGTTTTAGTGTTTTTATGGTTTTTAGCTGTTTTTTATGTTTTTATGGTTTTCAGGTCTTTATTGATTTTTATTAGTTTTTTTAGAGTTTTTTAGAGTTTTTAAGGTCTCTTAGAGTTTTTATCATTTTTAGGGGTTTTAAGAGTTTTTAGAGTTTTTAGTGGTTATTAGGGTTTTTATGGGGTTTTATTGTTTTTTAAGGTTTTTAGCGGTTTTTTTATGGTTTTCATAGTGTTTTTAGGCTTTTTTATGTTTTCAACATTTTTTAGGGATTTTTAGGATTTTCAGGGTTTTTTGGGTGTTTTGGGATTTTTAGTGTTTTTATGTACTTTCAGGGTTTTTTAGTGTTTTTAGGGTTTTTTTCTGGATTTTTACGGTCTTTTTAGGTTTTTAGGTTTTTTTTTGTGTGTTTGGGGGTTTTAAGGTTTTTTAGAGTTCTTTAATGTTTTTTTGGTGTTTTAGGGATTTTAAGAGTTTTTATTTATTTATGGGGTTTTCTGGGTTTTTAGGGATTTTTATGGTTCAGGGGTTTTTCTGAGTTTTAGGGTTTTTATGATTTCATGGATTTTTAGGGATTTTTAAATATTTTTATTATTTTTGCGATTTTTTTTGGCTTTTAAGGATTTTGAGGGTATTTAGGGTTTTTTCGTGTATTTAGGGGTTTTTAGGGTTTTATGATCTTTTTGTGTCTTGAGGGTTTTCTTGAGTTTTTTAGGGTTTTTATGTTTTTATAGTTTTTTAATGTTTTAAGGTTTTGTAGAGTTTTTAGTGGTTTAAGGGTTTTATGGGTTTTAGGGTTTTTAATATTTTAAGGGGTTTTTATTATTTTCATGGGTTTTAAGGGTTTTTCACATTTTCGGGGATTTTTTTTGGATTTTTAGGATTTTTATGTTTTACAGTTTTTAGGGGTTTTTGGGATTTTTCATGGTTTTAGGACTTTTAGGGTTTTTTGGGTTTTAATGGTTTTTTGGGTTTTTGTGGTGTTTTTAAGTTTTTAGGGGTTTTGATGGTTTTTAGAGTTTTTTTCATTTTTAGGGGTCATAAGGGGTTTTAGAGTTTTTAGTGGCTTTTTTGTTTTTATGAATGTTTAGGATTTTTAAGGATTTTATGGTTTTTAGTGGTTTTTCAGGATTTTTAGGGTTTTTATATTTTAGGGATTTTTTGGATTTTTTAGTGTTTTTAGGGTTTTTAAGGTTTTAGAGAATTTGAGGGGTGTGAGGTTTTTTTAGGGTTTTTAAGGATTTTAGGGTCTTTTGAGGTTTAAGGGTTTTTTTAGTGTTTTAAGGGTTTTATGGGTTTTAGAATTTTTAACATTTTTCGGGTTTTTATTAGTTTTTAGGTATCTTAGTGGTTTTAGTGTTTTTATGGGTTTCTTGGGTATTTTAATGTTTTTAGCGATTTTGATGGGTTTTATGGGGTTTTTAGGGTTTTTAGAGTTTTTTACGTTTTTTGAGATTTTTAGGGATTTTTTAGGAGTTTTACGATTTTTACGAGTTTTGGGGTTTCTATAGATTTTTATGGTTTTTAGAGATTTTCATGGTTTTTAGGCTCTTTCAGGGTTGATAGTGTCTTTTAGGGTTTTTAGGGTCTTATTATTGTTTAGGGTTTTTTTGATTTTTTTTTTGGTTTTTAAGGTTTTTTAGAGATTTTTAACATTTTAGGGGTTTTAAGGGTTTTTAGAGTTATTAGGGTTTTAGGGTTTTTAGGGGTTTTATGGTTTTCATGGGTTTTTTAGGGTTTTTAAGGTTTTTTGTTTTCATATATTTTTAGGGATTTTTTTTATGATTTTTATGGTTTTAGGGTTTCTTAGGGTATTTTGGAGTTTTGAGGATTTTTAGGGTTTTCAGGGTATTTTAGGGGGTTTAGGGTTTTTAGGGGATTTATGGGTTTTTTGGGTTTTAGGGTTTTTTTGAGTTTTTTTGGGTTAAAATGTTTTTAGAGTTTTTAAAGTTTTTAGGGGTTTTAATGGTTTTTAGGGGTTTTAGTGGCTTTTAGGGGTTTTTATGGTTTTTTGGGGTTTTTACAGGTTTTAGGGGTTTTAGGGGTTTCTGTTTTTTATGTTTTCAGCGATTTTTAGGGATTTTTTAGAATTTTTATGGTTTTCATGGTTTTCATGGTTTTTAGGGTCTTTTTTTTATTTTTAGGGCTTTTTGATTTTTTTAGAGTTTTAATGGTTTTTTATAGTTTTTTAACATTTTTATGGGTTTTAAGTGGTTTTATAGTTTTTGTGGGTTTTAAGGGTATTTATGGGTTTTAGGGGTTTTTAAGGTTTTTTCGGGTTATTTATGGTTTTTAGTGGTTTGTCATGGTTTTTATGGTTTTTTAAATTTTCATGGATTTTTAGGGGGATTTAGGAATTCTATGATTTTTAGGGTTTTTGGGATTTTGAGGGGTTTTAGGGCTTTTCTGGGTTTTTTAGTGTTTTAGGCATTTTCAAGAGTTTTAGGGCCTTTTGGGGTTTTAGGGGTTTTTGTATTTTTTTCGATTTTAATGTTTTTTAGAGTTTTTAATGTTTTTTGGGGTTTTAAGGGTTCTTAGTGTTTTTAGTGTTTTTAATGTTTTTATGTGTTTTTAGGGTTCTTTATGTTTTTTGGGGGTTTTATGGTTTTTAGTGTTTTTAGGGTTTTTTACGTTTTCATGGATTTTTAGGTCTTTTTTTAGTATTTTTATGGTTTTTAATGTTTTTAGAGAATCTTAGGGTTTTTAGGGGTTTTCATGGTTTTTAGGGGTTTTTAGGGGTTTTAGGGTTTTTAGGGTCTTTCTGGGTTTTTAGGGGGTTTTTTTGAGTTTTTAGGGTTTAAAAGTTTTTATAGTTTTAACATTTTTTGCGGTTTAAAGGGGTTTTATAGTCTTTATTTGGTTTTTATGGGTTTTTAGGGTTTTAATTTTTTTGAGGTGTTTATGATTTTCATATGTTTTTATGGGTTTTTATGGTTTTTTATGTTTTCAAGTATTTTTAGTGATTTTTTAGGACTTTTATGGTATTTAGGATTTTTTAGGGTTCTGGGGATTTTGAGAGGTTTTATGGTTTTTAGGGTCTTTGAGGGTTTTATGGTTTTTATTGTTTTTTGGGTTTTTAGGGTTTTTATGAGTTTTTAGGGTTTTTAAGGTTTTTGATGTTTTTAACGTTTTTGGGGGTTTTGATTTTTTTAGAGTATTTAGTGGTATTTAGGGTTTTAGGGGGTTTTATGGTTTTTTGTGGTTTTAGGGTTTTTTAGTGTTTTTAGGTGTTTTTACGTATTCAGGGACTTTTAGGGATTTTTTAGGAGTTATATGGTTTTTAATGATTTATAGGGTTTTTAGGGATTTTGAAGGATTTTGGGGGGTTTTAGTGTTTTTAAGGGTTTTTAGGGTCTTTTTGGATTTTTAGTGTTTTTTTGTTGAGTTTTTTTGGGAGTTTTATGGTTTTTTAGATGTTTTTAACATTTTTATCAGTTTTAAGGATTTTTAGAGTTTTTAGTGGGTTTTAGGAGTTTTATGGTTTTTTAGAGTTTTTTAAATTTTAGGGAGTTTTGTGTCTTTCAGGGGTTTTTCAGGGATTTTAGGGTTTTTATGTTTTTAAGGATTTTTATCGATTTTTTATAATTATTATGGGTTTAAGGGTTTTAGTGATTTTGAGTGTTTTTTTGGGTTTTTATGGGGTTTTTAGGGTTTTTAGGGATTTTATGTTTTTTTCGTTTTTTGGGTTTTTTTAGTTTTTATGTTTTTCAAGGGTTTTTAGAGTTTTCAACGTTTTTAGGGGTTTTGAAGGTTTTTAGAGTTTTTAGTTATTTTTAGGGTTTTTTAAGATTTTTATGTTTTTTAGGGATATTCAGGGTTGTTAGGGGTTTTTATATTTTCTGGTATTTTTAGTGTTTTTTGTGTATTTTTATTGTTTTTTGAATTTTTTAGGGTTTTTAAAGATTTTGGGGGTTTTAGGGTTTTTCAGGGTTTTTTAGGTTTTTAGGTTTTTTAGTGTGTTTAGGGACTTTTTGGGTTTTTAGGGGGGGGGGGGGTTTAGAGTATTTTAGGGTTTTAAGGGTTTTTAGGGTTTTTAGGGCCTTTAGAGTTTTTAGTGGTTTTTATGGGGTTTTAGGGGTTTTAATGTTTTGTTATGTTTTTTAAGGGGTTTTCAAGGTTTTTAAGGGTTTTTAAGTTTTTTGGGAATTTTTGGGATTTTTTAGGATTTTTATAGGTTTTAGGGTTTTAGGGTTTTTAGGGTCTTTGGGGTTTAGGGTTTTTTTTGGGTTTTCTAGGGTTTTTAAGGTTTTTTTTGAGTTTTTAATCTTTTAGGGGTTTTTTACAATTTTTAAAGTTTTTGGTAGTTTTTTAGCGGTTTTATGGGTTTTATAGGTTTTTATGGTTTTTAGGAGTTTTAGGGTTTTGAGAATTTTTTTGTTTTTTCAGGTTTTTTTTGGGTTGTTTGGGTTTTTCGAGTTTTTATGGGTTATTAGGGTTTTTTTTCAGTTTTTAGGGGTTTAATGGTTTTTAAAGTTCTTATCATTTTTAGGGGGTTTGAGGATTTTTTAGAGTTTTTAGTGGTTTTAGGGGTTTTTTGGGTTTTTTGTTTTATTATGTTTTTCATGGTGTTTGATGGTTTTTAGATTTTTAATGGTTTTCTTTATTTTTAGAGATTTTTAGGGCCTTTTAGGATTTTTATGGTTTTTTGGATTTTTGGGTTTTTATGATTTTGAGGGTATTTAAGGTTTTCATGGTTTTTAGTGTTTGTAGGGGTTTTCTATGTTTTTATGGACTTTTTGGTTTTTAACATTTTTTGAATTTTTAGTGGTTTGAAGTTTTTTTAGAGTTTTTTAAACATTTTTAGTGGTTTTAAGGGTTTTGAGTTTTTAATGGGTTTTTAGCATTTTTATGGCTTTTTAGGGGTTTTTATGGTTTTAGGGGGTTTTCTTTTTTATGGTTTTTTATGTTTTTAGGGGTTTTAAGGTATTTTTTTTAGGATTTTTATGGTTTTTATAGGTTTTTAGGGTTTTTAGAGATTTTGAGGGTTTTTAAGGGTTTTCCTGGTTTTCTAAGGTTTTTAGGGATTTTCATGGGTTTTAGGGTTTTTTGAGTTATATTTTTTTTTGAGTTTTTTATGGTTTTTAAGTTTTTTTAGAGTTTTTAAATTTTTTAGGGGTTTGAAGGGTTTTTAGAGTTTTAAGTGGTTTTTTGCTTTTTTTAAGGTTTTTAGGGGTTTTTATAGTTTTCAAGGGATTTTAGGGTTTTTTACAATCTTAGGTGTTTTAGGGCCTTTGAGGTTTTTATGGTTTTTAGGGTTTTTAGGGTTTTTAGTTATTGTGAAGGTTTTTACGGGTTTTCAGGGGTTTTCAGGGTTTTTGAAGGTTTTTAGGGTTTTTAGGGTCTTTATGGGTTTTTAGGGGTTTGTTTAGTTTTTTTGGATTTTTTAGGTTTTTTAGAGTTTTTTAACATCTTTACTCATTTTAAGGGTTTTAGTGCTTTTCATGGTTTTGAGGGTTTTATGGGGTTTTAGAGGTTTTTAATTGTTTTAGGGTTTTTTTATAGTTTTTAGGGTTTCTTACGTTTTTAGGGATTTTTAGGGTTTTTAGGATTCTCAGGGATTCTGAGTGTTTGTTTGGTCTTTTAGTGTTTTTTTTATGATTTTTAGGGTTTTTTGAGTTTTTTAGCTTTTTATGAGTTTTTTAAGGTTTTTAAGTTTTTTAGTGTTTTTAACGTTTTTAGAGGTTTTAAGGGTGTTTAGATTTCTTAGTGATTTTTAAGATTTTTAGTGTTTCTTAAGGTTTTTAGGGGTTTTATGGTTTCTAAGGGTTTTAGGGTCTTTAGGGTTTTAAAGTTTTCAGGTGTTTTTAGCGATTTTTTAGGATTTTTAGGATTTTTTTGAGTTTTAAAGGTTTTTAGGTTATTTTGGGTTTTTCATGGTTTTTATGCTTCTTTTGGTTTTTAGGGGTTTAAAGGGGTTTTAGAGTTTTTAGTGGCTTTTAGGGTTTTTATGAGTTTCTAGGATTTTTATGTTTTTTAGTGGTTTTTAAGGTTTTCAGGGGGTTTTCAAGGTTTTTAGGCGTTTTTATGTTTTCAGGGATTTTATGGGTTTTTTAGGTTTTTTAGGGTATTTAGGGTTTTTTGGGTTTTGGGGGATTTTGAGGGTTTTTAGGGTATTTCAGAGGTTTTTTGGGGTTTTCAAGGTTTTTTGGGTTTTTTTACCTTTTTAGGCCTCTATGTTTTTTTAGAATTTTTTTAATATTTTTTAGGTTTTAAGGGGTTTTAGAGTTTTTAGTGACTTTTAGGGGTTTTATGGGTTTTTAGGGTTTTCCTGGTTTTTAGGGTTTTTTAAAATTTTTGGGATTTTTAGGGCATTTTGAGTATTTTATGGGTTTTCAGGTTTTTTAGGGGTTTTAGGTTTTCAGGGGTTTTAGGTAATTTTTGTGTTTTAGGGTCATTTTTGAGTTTTTAGGGTTTTAAAGGTGTTTTTAGAGTTTTTTTAACATTTTTAGGGGGTCTGAGCCTTTTTAGAATTTTTAATCATTTTTAGGGTTTTTATGGGCAATTATGTTTTTTAAGGGTTTTAAGCTTTTTATGGTATTTAGAGGATTTTTCAAGGGGTTTAGGGATTTTTTTTCTTATTTGGGATTTTTAGGGTTGTTTAGCATTTTTATGGTTTTTTAGGGATTTTGAGGGTTCTTAGGCTCTTTTAGGATTTTTAGGGGTTTTAGGGGGTTTTCTAGTTTTCAAGGGATTTTAGGGTTTTTTACAATCTTAGGTGTTTTAGGGCCTTTGAGGTTTTTTATGGTTTTTAGGGTTTTTTAGGGTGTTTAGTTATTGTGAAGGTTTTTAGGGGTTTTCAGGGGTTTTCAGGGTTTTTGAAGGTTTTTAGGGTTTTTAGGGACTTTTTGCTTTTTTAGGGGTTTTTTGGAGTTTTTTGGGTTTTAAGGGCCTTTAGAGTTTTTAGAGGTTTTATGGGTTTTAAGGTTTTTAATTTTTTTATGGTTTTTAGGGGGGTTTCAAGGTTTTTAAGGGGTTTTTAAGGGCTTTTACGTTTTTTGGGATTTTTAGGGATTTTAGAGACTTTTTGGGTTTTTAGGGTTTTTAAGCTTTTTTAGAGTTTTTAACATTTTTTGGGGTATGAAGGGGTTTCTAGAGTTTTTAGTGGGTTTTTAGTGTTTTTATGGGTATTTTGGGTTTTATGGTTTTTAAGAGTTTTTATGGATTTCAGGGTTTTTAGCGGTATTTTATGGTTTTCATGGGGTTTTCAGGGTTTTTAGGGGTTTTATGTTTCCAACGTTTTTAGGGATTTTTAGGATTTTTATGGTTATTAGGGTTTTTATGGGGTTTTAGTGTTTTTATGGTTTTTAGCTGTTTTTTATGTTTTTATGGTTTTCAGGTCTTTATTGATTTTTATTAGTTTTTTTAGAGTTTTTTAGAGTTTTTAAGGTCTCTTAGAGTTTTTATCATTTTTAGGGGTTTTAAGAGTTTTTAGAGTTTTTAGTGGTTATTAGGGTTTTTATGGGGTTTTATTGTTTTTTAAGGTTTTTAGCGGTTTTTATGGTTTTCATAGGGTTTTTAGGGTTTTTTATGTTTTCAACATTTTTTAGGGCTTTTTATGATTTTCAGGGTTTTTTGGGTGTTTTGGGATTTTTAGTGTTTTTATGTAGTTTCAGGGTTTTTTAGTGTTTTTAGGGTTTTTTTCTGGATTTTTACGGTCTTTTTAGGTTTTTAGGTTTTTTTTGTGTGTTTGGGGGTTTTAAGGTATTTTAGAGTTCTTTAATGTTTTTTTGGTGTTTTAGGGATTTTAAGAGTTTTTATTTATTTATGGGGTTTTCTGGGTTTTTAGGGATTTTTATGGTTCAGGGGTTTTTCTGAGTTTTAGGGTTTTTATGTTTTCATGGATTTTTAGGGATTTTTAAATATTTTTATTATTTTTGCGATTTTTTTTTGTTTTTAAGGATTTTGAGGGTATTTAGGGTTTTTTCGTGTATTTAGGGGTTTTTAGGGTTTTATGATCTTTTTGGGTCTTGAGGGTTTTCTTGAGTTTTTTAGGGTTTTTATGTTTTTATAGTTTTTTAATGTTTTTAAGGTTTTGTAGAGTTTTTAGTGGTTTAAGGGTTTTATGGGTTTTAGGGTTTTTAATATTTTAAGGGGTTTTTATTATTTTCATGGGTTTTAAGGGTTTTTCACATTTTCGGGGATTTTTTTTGGATTTTTAGGATTTTTATGTTTTACAGTTTTTAGGGGTTTTTGGGATTTTTCATGGTTTTCGGACTTTTAGGGTTTTTTGGGTTTTAATGGTTTTTTTGGGTTTTTGTGGTGTTTTTAAGTTTTTAGGGGTTTTGATGGTTTTTAGAGTTTTTTTCATTTTTAGGGGTCATAAGGGGTTTTATAGTTTTTAGTGGCTTTTTTGTTTTTATGAATGTTTAGGATTTTTAAAGATTTTATGGTTTTTAGTGGTTTTTCAGGATTTTTAGGGTTTTTATATTTTAGGGATTTTTTGGATTTTTTAGTGTTTTTAGGGTTTTTAAGGTTTTAGAGAATTTGAGGGGTGTGAGGTTTTTTTAGGGTTTTTAAGGATTTTAGGGTCTTTTTGAGGTTTAAGGGTTTTTTTAGTGTTTTAAGGGTTTTATGGGTTTTAGAATTTTTAACATTTTTCGGGTTTTTATTAGTTTTTAGGTATCTTAGTGGTTTTAGTGTTTTTATGGGTTTCTTGGGTATTTTAATGTCTTTAGCGATTTTGATGGGTTTTATGGGGTTTTTAGGGTTTTTAGAGTTTTTTACGTTTTATGAGATTTTTAGGGATTTTTTAGGAGTTTTACGATTTTTACGGGTTTTTGGGTTTCTATAGATTTTTATGGTTTTTAGAGCTTTTCATGGTTTTTAGGCTCTTTCAGGGTTGATAGGGTCTTTTAGGGTTTTTAGGGTCTTTTTATTTTTTAGGGTTTTTTTGATTTTTTTTTTGTGTTTTTAAGGTTTTTTAGAGATTTTTAACATTTTAGGGGTTTTAAGGGTTTTTAGAGTTATTAGGGTTTTAGGGTTTTTATGGGTTTTCGGGATTTTAATTATTTTTAGGGGTTTTATGGTTTTCATGGGTTTTTAGGGTTTTTAAGGTTTTTTGTTTTCATATATTTTTAGGGATTTTTTTTATGATTTTTATGGTTTTAGGGTTTCTTAGGGTATTTTGGAGTTTTCAGGATTTTTAGGGTTTTTAGGGTATTTTAGGGGGTTTAGGGTTTTTAGGGGATTTATGGGTTTTTTGGGTTTTAGGGTTTTTTTGAGTTTTTTTGGGTTAAAATGTTTTTAGAGTTTTTAAAGTTTTTAGGGGTTTTAATGGTTTTTAGGGGTTTTAGTGGCTTTTAGGGGTTTTTAAGGTTTTTTGGGGTTTTTACAGGTTTTAGGGGTTTCTGTTTTTTATGTTTTCAGCGATTTTTAGGGATTTTTTAGAATTTTTAAAGTTTTTAGGGGTTTTAATGGTTTTTAGGGGTTTTAGTGGCTTTTAGGGGTTTTTATTGTTTTTTGGGGTTTTTACAGGTTTTAGGGGTTTCTGTTTTTTATGTTTTCAGCGATTTTTAGGGATTTTTTAGAATTTTTATGGTTTTCATGGTTTTCATGGTTTTTAGGGTCTTTTTATTATTTTTAGGGCTTTTTGAGTTTTTTAGAGTTTTAATGGTTTTTTATAGTTTTTTAACATTTTTATGGGTTTTAAGTGGTTTTATAGTTTTTGTGGGTTTTAAGGGTATTTATGGGTTTTAGGGGTTTTTAAGGTTTTTTCGGGTTATTTATGGTTTTTAGGGGTTTTTCATGGTTTTTATGGTTTTTTAAATTTTCATGGATTTTTAGGGGGATTTAGGAATTCTATGATTTTTAGGGTTTTTGGGATTTTGAGGGGTTTTAGGGCTTTTCTGGGTTTTATAGTGTTTTAGGCATTTTCAATAGTTTTAGGGCCTTTTGGGGTTTTAGGGGTTTTTGTGTTTTTTTCGATTTTAATGTTTTTTAGAGTTTTTAATGTTTTTTGGGGTTTTAAGGGTTCTTAGTGTTTTTAGTGTTTTTTAATGTTTTTATGTGTTTTTAGGGTTCTTTATGTTTTTTGGGGGTTTTATGGTTTTTAGTGTATTTAGGGTTTTTTACGTTTTCATGGATTTTTAGGTCTTTTTTTAGTATTTTTATGGTTTTTAATGTTTTTAGAGAATCTTAGGGTTTTTAGGGGTTTTCAGGGTTTTTAGGGGTTTTTAGGGTTTTTAGGGGTTTTAGGGTCTTTCTGGGTTTTTAGGGGGTTTTTTGAGTTTTTAGGGTTTAAAAGTTTTTATAGTTTTAACATTTTTTGCGGTTTATAGCGGTTTTATAGTCTTTATTTGGTTTTTATGGGTTTTTAGGGTTTTAATTTTTTTGAGGTGTTTATGATTTTCATATGTTTTTATGTGTTTTTATGGTTTTTTATGTTTTCAAGTATTTTTAGTGATTTTTTAGGACTTTTATGGTATTTAGGATTTTTTAGGGTTCTGGGGATTTTGAGAGGTTTTATGGTTTTTAGGGTCTTTGAGGGTTTTATGGTTTTTATTGGTTTTTGGGTTTTTAGGGTTTTTATGAGTTTTTAGGGTTTTTAAGGTTTTTGATGTTTTTAACGTTTTTGGGGGTTTTGATTTTTTTTAGAGTATTTAGTGGTATTTAGGGTTTTAGGGGGTTTTATGGTTTTTTGTGGTTTTAGGGTTTTTTAGTGTTTTTAGGTGTTTTTACGTATTCAGGGACTTTTAGGGATTTTTTAGGAGTTATATGGTTTTTAATGATATATAGGGTTTTTGGGGATTTTGAAGGATTTTGGGGGGTTTTAGTGTTTTTAAGGGTTTTTAGGGTCTTTTTGGATTTTTAGTGTTTTTTTGTTGAGTTTTTTTGGGAGTTTTATGGTTTTTTAGATGTTTTTAACATTTTTATCAGTTTTAAGGATTTTAGAGTTTTTAGTGGGTTTTAGGAGTTTTATGGTTTTTTAGTGTTTTTTAAGGTTTTAGGGAGTTTTGTGTCTTTCAGGGGGTTTTTAGGGATTTTAGGGTTTTTATGTTTTTAAGGATTTTTATCGATTTTTTATAATTATTATGGTTTTAAGGGTTTTAGTGATTTTGAGGGTTTTTTTGGGTTTTTATGGGGTTTTTAGGGTTTTTAGGGATTTTAGGGATTTTATGTTTTTTTTGTTTTTAGGGTTTTTTTAGTTTTTATGTTTTTCAAGGGTTTTTAGAGTTTTCAACGTTTTTAGGGGTTTTGAAGGTTTTTAGAGTTTTTAGTTATTTTTAGGGTTTTTTAAGATTTTTATGTTTTTTAGGGATATTCAGGGTTGTTTGGGGTTTTTATATTTTCTGGTATTTTTAGTGTTTTTTGGGTATTTTTATTGTTTTTTGAATTTTTTAGGGTTTTTAAAGATTTTGGGGGTTTTAGGGTTTTTCAGGGTTTTTTAGGTTTTTAGGTTTCTTAGTGTGTTTAGGGACTTTTTGGGTTTTTAGGGGGGGGGGGGTTAGAGTATTTTAGGGTTTTAAGGGTTTTTAGGGCCTTTAGAGTTTTTAGTGGTTTTTATGGGGTTTTAGGGGTTTTAATGTTTTGTTATGGTTTTTAGGGGGTTTTCAAGGTTTTTAAGGGTTTTTAAGTTTTTTGGGAATTTTTGGGATTTTTTAGGATTTTTATAGGTTTTAGGGTTTTAGGGTTTTTAGGGTCTTTGGGGTTTAGGGTTTTTTTTTGGGTTTTCTAGGGTTTTTAAGGTTTTTTTTGAGTTTTTAATCTTTTAGGGGTTTTTTACAATTTTTAAAGTTTTTGGTAGTTTTTAGCGGTTTTATGGGTTTTATAGGTTTTTATGGTTTTTAGGAGTTTTAGGGTTTTGAGAATTTTTTTGTTTTTTCAGGTTTTTTTTGGGTTGTTTGGGTTTTTCGAGTTTTTATGGGTTATTAGGGTTTTTTTCAGTTTCTAGGGGTTTAATGGTTTTTAAAGTTCTTATCATTTTTAGGGGGTTTGAGGATTTTTTAGAGTTTTTAGTGGTTTTAGGGGTTTTTTGGGTTTTTTGTTTTATTATGTTTTTCATGGTGTTTTATGGTTTTTAGAGTTTTAATGGTTTTCTTTATTTTTAGAGATTTTTAGGGCCTTTTAGGATTTTTATGGTTTTTTGGATTTTTGGGTTTTTATGATTTTGAGGGTATTTAAGGTTTTCATGGTTTTTAGTGTTTGTAGGGGTTTTCTATGTTTTTATGGACTTTTTGGTTTTTAAAATTTTTTGAATTTTTAGTGGTTTTAAGTTTTTTTAGATTTTTTTAAACATTTTTATAGCATTTTTATGGTTTTACGGGGTTTTCTTTTTTATGGTTTTTTATGTTTTTAGGGGTTTTAAGGTATTTTTTTTTAGGATTTTTATGGTTTTTATAGGTTTTTAGGGTTTTTAGGGATTTTGAGGGTTTTTAAGGGTTTTCCTGGTTTTTTAAGGTTTTCAAGGATTTTCATGGGTTTTAGGGTTTTTTGAGTTATATTTTTTTTTGAGTTTTTTATGGTTTTTAAGTTTTTTTTAGAGTTTTTAAAGTTTTTAGGTGTTTGAAGGGTTTTTAGAGTTTTAAGTGGTTTTTTGCTTTTTTTAAGGTTTTTAGGGGTTTTTATAGTTTTCAAGGGATTTTAGGGTTTTTTACAATCTTAGGTGTTTTAGGGCCTTTGGGGTTTTTTATGGTTTTTAGGGTTTTTTAGGGTTTTTAGTTATTGTGAAGGTTTTTAGGGGTTTTCAGGGGTTTTCAGGGTTTTTGAAGGTTTTTAGGGTTTTTAGGGTTTTATGGGTTTTTAGGGGTTTGTTTAGTTTTTTTGGATTTTTTGGATTTTTTAGAGTTTTTTAACATCTTTACTCATTTTAAGGGTTTTAGTGCTTTTCATGGTTTTGAGGGTTTTATGGGGTTTTAGAGGTTTTTAATTGTTTTAGGGTTTTTTTATAGTTTTTAGGGTTTCTTACGTTTTTAGGGATTTTTAGGGATTTTAAGGATTTTTTTGGTTTTTAGGGTTTTTAGGATTCTCAGGGATTCTGAGTGTTTGTTTGGTCTTTCAGGGTTTTTTTTATGATTTTTAGGGTTTTTTGAGTTTTTTAGCTTTTTATGAGTTTTTTAGCTTTTTATGAGTTTTTTAAGGTTTTTAAGTTTTTTAGTGTTTTTAACGTTTTTAGAGGTTTTAAGGGTGTTTAGAGTTCTTAGTGATTTTTAAGATTTTTAGTGTTTCTTAAGGTTTTTAGGGGTTTTATTGTTTCTAAGGGTTTTAGGGTCTTTAGGGTTTTAAAGTTTTCAGGTGTTTTTAGCGATTTTTTAGGATTTTTATGATTTTTTTGAGTTTTAAAGGTTTTTAGGTTATTTTGGGTTTTTCAGGGTTTTTATGCTTCTTTTGGTTTTTAGGGGTTTAAAGGGGTTTTAGAGTTTTTAGTGGCTTTTAGGGTTTTTATGAGTTTCTAGGATTTTTATGTTTTTTAGTGCTTTTTAAGGTTTTCAGGGGGTTTTCAATGTTTTTAGGCGTTTTTATGTTTTCAGGGATTTTATGGGTTTTTTAGGTTTTTTAGGGTATTTAGGGTTTTTTGGGTTTTGGGGGATTTTGAGGGTTTTTAGGGTATTTCAGAGGTTTTTTGGGGTTTTCAAGGTTTTTTGGGTTTTTTTACCTTTTTAGGCCTCTATGTTTTTTTAGAATTTTTTTAATATTTTTGGGGTTTTAAGGGGTTTTAGAGTTTTTAGTGACTTTTAGGGGTTTTATGGGTTTTTAGGGTTTTCCTGGTTTTTAGGGTTTTTTAAAAATTTTGGGATTTTTAGGGCATTTTGAGTATTTTATGGGTTTTCAGGTTTTTTAGGGGTTTTAGGTTTTCAGGGGTTTTAGGTAATTTTTTTGTTTTAGGGTCATTTTTGAGTTTTTAGGGTTTTAAAGGTGTTTTTATAGTTTTTTAACATTTTTAGGGGGTCTGAGCCTTTTTAGAATTTTTAATCATTTTTAGGGTTTTTATGGGCATTTATGTTTTTTAAGGGTTTTAAGCTTTTTATGGTATTTAGAGGATTTTTCAAGGGGTTTAGGGATTTTTTTTCTTATTTGGGATTTTTAGGGTTGTTTAGCATTTTTATGGTTTTTTAGGGATTTTGAGGGTTCTTAGGCTCTTTTAGGAATTTTAGGGGTTTTAGGGCAAGGAAGATGCGAGGGTCGGGCTATTCCCCCCCCCCCAAATTTATTAAAAAGACAAAAAGACACAGCAGACAAGGGAGGGGAGGGGTCAATCGACCCACACCCAAAAACCCTTAACGACCCATGACAAAAGACCCCAAAATAAAAAAAGGAAAATCAAGAATGAAAAGGAAAACACACAAAGCAAAGCAGCCACCACCATTATCCAGCATCAACCAGCATCCAAATTCAAACAGCAAACAACATCCAGCATCATCGCGGCCATAGACCAAAGCTTCAGCACCTCCAATCCAGGCAGCAACCAGCATCCAGAATCACCAGCATTCGACATCACATAACCACCATCATCCAAAGCCACAGAACCACCAGTATCAACATCACAACCATCACCAGCATTCAGCAGCACACCACAAATCAGCGACAAGGAGCCAATCTCACAAAAACCAGAATCCAGCATCTTCCCACCAACACAAGCAACCACCAACAGCACATAGCCATCAACACCAAAATCGCACAACCACCATTCACCAAAGCTCACATCCATACAGCAGCCATCATCCTTTTCCACAAGAACCAGAATCCAGCACCTCCCAGCTATAGAGGTCCATCGCAAGCACCACCGAACTCGCACACTAAGAGCAGGCGACATCCCATACCTTAAAACAGAACAAAGAACCAGCACCAAACCAATCCCGCCACAATCCGTGAAGCAGCCACCACATCCCGGTAGAGATCCCCGAACACAGCAATTATCCAGACTAGCAACAAGATCATAACAAAAAAAGGAAACCCAAAGACGAACCTGCCTCCACGCTGAGGTCCGAAGTAGGAAACCAGCACTATCGCAAGACTGCCCGAGCCAAACCAAAACCACCGCTCCCCACACAGCTTCAAGTATCGGCAATGTCCCACCGCACAACGTCAACTGAAGCCTGGCCTCTCCATGCCACCACTTGGAAGCCGACGAGGAAGCCGGGAACCACCAGGAGCTCTTCGCAACGAAAGGAACCACCATGGCAGTGCAAAACCACACCAAGAAGGGACTGGATCTGTCTCGCATCTCCATGTATCTGAAACGCCGCGCATCGGGGGAGCCAGATCTGAGGTTTTCTCCCAGATCGAGGACCGCCACTGCCGGATCTGCGGGTCTTGAAACCCTAGAAGAGACCAGATCTTTCGCGCCCGCACCACACCGCTGTACGTCCAAGGCGAAGCCGACCAAAGCCAGGAAAAACCACCAGAGCCCAGATCTATCGAGGAGAGGCTCCGACGCCCACAGCCGCTTCTCCAGCTACACGAACACTGCTCCACCAGAGAGGTGACTCCTTGAAAGATGCAGCACCACGCGAGCCACGAACCACATGGAGAAAGTCACAAATGTCGAACCACGCCAGCAAGAAGTCCCTTCACCAAGCACCGCAACCGCATCACGTCGCAAGATCTTGAAGGAAGTAGCAGAACCACCGGGATGGAAACCAGGAAAACGCGAAAGTGGGAGAGAGCCTGGCGAGAGCGGCGACATCTCCTTTTCTAGGGGTTTTAGGGGTTTTTAGAGTTTTAGGTTATTTTGGGTTTTTGGGTTTTTTTTGAGTTTCTATGTATTTTAAATAGTTTTATGGTTTTTTATGTTTTTAGGTGTTTTAAGGGTTTTTAGAGTTTTTAGTAGTTTTGGGGGGGTTTATTGGTTTTAAGGTTTTTAGGGGTTTTAAGGTTTTTACTGGGTATTTAGGTTTTGTATGTTTTCAATGATTTTTATGTCATTTTTAGGATAATTATGGTTTTTTAGGGTCTTTAGATATTTTGAGGGTTTTTAGGGTTTTTAAGGGTTTTTTGGGGGTGTTAGGGTTTTTATGGTCCATTTGGGTTTTTAGGGGTCATTTTGAGTTTTTTAGGGTTTTAAGGATTTTTTAGAGTTTTCTAACGTATTTTGGGGTTTTAGGGGTATTAGAGTTTTTAGTGGGTTTTTGGCTTTTTATGGGTTTTTCATGTTTTTGAAGGTTTTTAGTGTTTTCCTGGTTTTCAGGGGTTTTAAGTGGTTTTATGGTTTTTTACATTTTTTCGGGATTTTTAGGGATTTTTTGGATTTTATGGGTTTTAGGAATTTTTAGGGATTTTGAGGGTCTTCCGGATTTTTTAGGGTTTTTTTATTATTTTTGTTGTTTTTTTGGTGTTTTAGGGTTTTTTTAGTTTTTTAGGGTTTTTAAGGTTTTTTATAGTTTTTAACGTTTTTAGGTGTTTTAAGGGTTTTTAGAGTTTTTAGTGTTTTTTATGGTTTTTATGGATTTTAAGGGTTTTAAAAGTTTTTAAGGGGTGTATGGTTTTCATTAGTTTTTAATGGTTTTTTAGGATTTTTAGGTTTTTAGAGATTTTTAGGGATTTTAGGGGGGTTTAGGGGGGGGTTTAGGGTTTTCAGGATTGTTTTGGTTTTTTGGTTTTTTAGGGTTTTTTTTTGAGTTTTTAGGGTTTCAAAGGTTTTTTAGAGTTTTTAAATGTTTTTAGAGATTTAAAGGGTTTTAGAGTTTTTAGGGGTTTTGAGGTTTTTAATGATTTTAGGGGGTTTTCTGGTTTTGAGGGGGTTTTCAAAGTTTTTAAAGGTTTTTACGTTTTTAGGGATTTTTAGGGATTTTTTAGGATTGCTATTTTTTTTAGGGGTTTTAGAATTTTTATGGTCTTTTGGGCTTTTACGATTTTATAAGGGTTTTAAGGTCTTTTAGAATTTTTACATTTTGTAGGGTTTTTAGAGTTTTTATTGGGTTTTTACTATTTGAATGAGTTTTTAGTGGTTTTAAGGTTTTTAGGGGGTTTTATGGTTTTCATTGGTTTTTAATGTTTTTTATTTGTTTAGGGATTTTTAGGGATTTTGAAGTTTTTTAGGGGGGTTTAGGGTTTTCAGGCTTTTTTTGTTTGGTTGGGGTTTTAGGGTTTTTTTGAGTTTTTAGGGTTTCATTGGTTTTTTAGAGTTTTTAATGTTTTTAGATGTTTTATGGGTTTTTTTGAGTTTTTAGTGGGTTTTAGTGATTTTAGGGGGTTTGAAGGATTTAGGGATTTTAGAGATTTTTATGATTTTTAGGGGTTTTTCAGGGTTTTTATGTTTTCATTGATTTTTAGGGGGTTTTTTGCAGATTTATGGTTTTATGGTTTTTAGGGTTTTTAGGATTTTTCAAGTCTTTTTGGTTTTTAGAGTTTTTATAGTTTTTTAGGGGTTTTAAGGTTTTTTTAGAGTTTTTAAACTTTTTTTTGGGTTTTACGGGTTTTAATGTTTTTAGTGGTTTTTTAGGGTTTGAATGTTTTTTAGGGTTTTTAAGGTTTTTATTGGGTTCTATTGTTTTTAGGGGCTTTTGAATGTTTTTAGGGTTTTTTATGTTTGTAGGTATTTTTAGGGATTTTTAGGATTTTTATGGTTTTTAGGATTTTTTAGGTTTTCTCGAGATTTTGAGGGTTTTTAGAGGTTTTCAAGGTTTTCAAGGGTTTTAGGGTTTTTTATCGTCTTAAGGGTTTTAAGGGTTTTTAGGGACTTTTTTGGGTTTTGGGTCTTTTTTTGTTTTTTAGGTGTTTTAGGGGTTTTTATTGTTTTTTATCTTTTTTAAAGGTTAAAAGGGTTTTTAGATTTTATGGGTTTTTAGAGTTTTTAAGGTTTTTAGGGGTTTTGTGGTTTTTAGTGGTTTTTAGGGTTTTTTATGTTTTTAGGGATTCTTATGAATTTTTTAGGATTTTTATTGTTTTAGGGTTTTTATGTTTTTTTGGTATTTTGAGGGTTTTTTGGGGTTTTAGGTTTTTTAGGGTTTTTAGGATTTTTCTGAATTTTAGGGTCTTTTTGGTTTTTTAGGGTTTTTTTAGTCTTTAAGTTTTTTAAGGTTTTATTGTATTTTTAAAGTTTTTAGGGGTTTAAATTGTTTTTAGAATTTTTAGTGGTTTTTTGGGGTTTTTTGGGTTTTAATGATTTTTAGGGGTTTTTATCTTTTCAGGGTTTTAGGGTTTCTTAAGTTTTTATGGAATTTTAGGGATTTTATAGGATTTTTATCGTTTTTAGGGGATTTTAGTTTTTTATAGATTTTGAGGTGTTTTAGGGTTTTTTAGGTTTTTAGGGGTTTTCAAGGCTTTTAGGGTATTTTTGGGTTATTAGGGTTTTTTTTTTGTTTTTTTAAGGTTTTTTTAGAGTTTTTAACATTTAAAGGGTTTAAATGTTTTTTAGTGTTTTAGTGGTTTTTAAGGTTTCTATAGGTTTTTAGGGTTTTTAAATGTTTTTAGGGGGTTTTGGGGTTTTTTTTATGTTTTTCGAAATGTTTCGGGATTTTTTTATATTTTAATTGTTTTTAGGATTTTTTAGGGATTTAAGTGATTTTTAGGGTTTTAGGGTTTTTTGTATTTTTTTGTTGTTTTAGGGTATGTTATGGTTTTTAGGGTTTATTTCGAAATGTTATTGTTTTTTAGATTTTTTTAGCGTTTGTTTCGATTTTAGGGTTTTTATGGGTTTTTAAGGTTTTTAAGTTTTTTAGGGGTTTTTACTGATTGTGGGTATTTTCAGGGTTTTTTGGGTTTTTTATGTTTTCAGGGATTTTTATGGTCTTTGAGGATTTTTATGGGTTCAGGTTTTTTTGGTTTTTAAGGATTTTGTGGGGTTTTAAGGGTTTTTAGGGTGTTTAGGATTTTTATGGTCTTTTAGAATTTTATGGTCTTGTTTTGAGTTTTTTAGGATTTTTAAGATTTTTAAGAAATTTTCAACATTTTTTAACATTTTAGGGGTTTTAAGGGGGTTTAGAGGTTTTTTGGGTTTTTTGGTTTATTAAGGTATTTAGGTTTTTTTTTGGTTTTCAGGGTTTTTTATGTTTATATGTATTTTTAGGATTTTTTGGTTTTAGGGTTTTTAGGGTATTTAAAGATTTTGATGGTTTTCCGGGTTGTTATGGTTTTTAGAGTGTTTTAGCGTGTTCAAGGGTTTAATGGGTTTTAGATTTTTTTTGTGGTTTTTTGTTTTTTTAAGGGGTTTAGGGTTTTAATGTTTTTTGTGTTTTTATGGTTTTCGGGGTGGTTTCAAGTTTTTTTTTATGTTTTTAGCGATTTTTACAGCTTTTTTAGTATTTTTATGGTTTTTAGGGTTTTTAGAGATTTTGTTGGTTTTTAGGGTCTTTTAGGGTTTTTGTGGGTTTTTATATTTTTTAGTGTCTTTTTTTGGATTTTAGGTTTTTTTGAGTTTTTTTTAGGGTTTTTAAGGTTTTTTAAAGTTTTAAATGTTTTTATGGGGTTTAAGGGGTTTTTGAGGTTTTAGTGGGGTTTTAGTGTTTTAGGGATTTTTATGGTTTTAAGGGGGTTTTATGGTTTTCAAGGGGTGTAAGTGTTTTTTGAGGTTTTTATATTTTAAGGATTTTTAGATCTTTTTTTGGATTTTCATGGGTATAAGGGTTTGTTAGGGTTTTCGAGATTTTGAGGGTTTTAATGGATTTATAGTGTTCTAGTGTATTTAAGGTTTTTTATGGGTTTTGAGGTTTTTAGGGTTTCTTTGGAAAAATTTTAGGGTGTTTATGGTTTTTAGAGTATTTTAATGTTTTCATGGTTTTAAGGGTTTTAGAGTTTTTAGTGTTTTTAGGGTTTTTGTTGGGTTTTATGGTTTTTAGGGTTTTTATTGTTTTTAGGTTTTTCTTAAGGTTTGTAGGGTTTTTCATAATTTCTGGGATTTTTATGTTTTTTGGGGATTTTTATGGTTTTTAGTGATTTTGAGGATTTTTAGGGGTTTTCAATATTTTTAGGGAGTTTTTAGGATATTTATGGTCTTTAGGGTTTTTTAGGGTTTTTAGGGATTTTGGGGGTTTTGGGGGTTTTCAGGGTTTTTTAGTGTTTTTAGGTTTTTTAGGGGTTTTAGGGTATTTTTGGGTTTTTTGGGTTTTTTGGGTTTTTTCGAGTTTTTTTGGGTTTTAAAGTTTTTTTAGAGTTTTTAACCTTTTAGGGGTTTTAAGGTTTTTTAGAGTTTTATTGGGTTTTAGGATTTTATGGTTTTTAGGGATTTTTATGGTTTTTAGGGGTTTTATGGTTTTGAGGGGTTTTGAAGGGTTTTTATGTTTTTAGGGATTTTAGGGATTTTTTAGGATTTTTATGGTTTTTAGGGGTTTTAGGACAGAAGGGGTTCAAGACTAGGCTAGCCTAGCCCCCCAAAATTCAATAAAACATAAATAGACAGCTACAAGATGGGTCTACAAGGGCAAGAGTGTATCTCACCCTTCAAATCCAAATCAACAAACGGAGTACAAAAAGGTGGAGTGACGAAGGACCACATCGAACATCTTTCTCCAATCGCTCTTTTAGAGAGAGCATCTGCAACCGAGTTGGCCTCCCTATATGCATGTGAAACACTGAAGCTCAGGGTTCGAGAAATATTAAGGCACTCAATCCAATGCGGTAGAAGTCTCCAAGGGACATCCCTGGAAAATCCCTTTAGAGAAGCTACCATGAGCATCGAATCAGATTCAATCCAAAGCCTTGTCCAATTAAACTGATTCACGAATTTCACAGCCTTTATGATAACCCAAAGCTCTGCTTCATAAGCACATCCATCCCCAATAAAATGAAAGAAGTAGCCCTGTACGAATCCTCTGGAGGTATGAAAAACACGACCACACCCCCGAAGGTCCAGGAGCTCCCAGGGCTGCACCATCCATGTTGACCTTTATCCATGATGGAAGTGGGGGATTCATCTATTGAACTTCAGGATCATCGGTTTTCTGCTTCCGCCAACAACCCCAAGTGGGCGTAATAACGTCAAGTCATTAACATAATTCCACATCGAACCTGTTTGTAATCATGATATTTTCTGGATCATCTTGTGGATGGTCACCACCCCCCCATGCAGCGAGAGGGGCTGTCAATTGAAGGTAATAGCATTGAGAGCAGCCCAAACATAGCGAACAGTTGTCGCCGCACCAGCAAGCTGTAGATTATGGACCTGGTCACTTCAGTTCATCTCCACCAGGCCACGCAAAAAATCGCCGATCGATCCTTACAAACTGTAGGTCAAGCCGATGCACTGTGACAGGTAACACCAAAGTTCCGAAGCAAAGGTGCAGGGTAGGAAGATGTGATCACAGTGCTCCTCAGCCTTCCTACATAAGAAACAAGCAGAGGCAAGTTGCCAGCTGACCATCTTCAGCTGCTCGTGAATTGGAATCTGATTCCACCAGATTTTCTAGATAAGCACAAAGTGTGAAGGGTGAATAAAAGGGGCCCTGAATTTAAGCATCCATGATGGTGAGACCAAACCTTGCAGACACTTCAATCGATAAAAATCATGGGTATTGAATTTACCCACCATACTGGGCATCCATATGAGTGTATCAATGTCTGCGAAGGCATATCGCTGGACTTGCACGTCAATATTATCCGGAAGTGGTACCCCCGAGTCACCACATTGCTGGATGAGACCAGCAACGGTTAAGTTCCGTAGATCCTGGGGAGGCTTCATCACCTCTGAGATAGGATTCTCCAGCCATGGGGTAGACCAACAATTCAGGTAAGAGTGCCTTGACACAATCCATTTTGATTTAGACATAATATCCTTGTATGAGGATCGTAAAACAGGCCAGAATGAGGAAGAAATATACCCAGCAAATCCATTGCATAACCTACGCATGAATCTCTCCTTGAGAAAATCCAGGCCATCACCATGAGGGTTGAGCAGACTCTATGTGAATTTCCCAATCATGGCATCATTGAAACGTCGCAGGTCATTATTACCAAGCCCACCCAGATCAATCGGCTTTGTGCAGTGTTTCCAGGCCACATAAATCAATTTTCGTTCACTGATAGAACCTTTCTAGACAAAATTACTTATCCTTGCTTTCAAGATTTTGAGGAGACTAGCCGACCATCTATAGATAGAGAAAGCATGCAAAAACATAGAGGTAATAACATAGTTAACCAGGCAGACTCTTCCAGCATGAGAGAGGCACTTTCCCTTCCATTTAGTCATTTGCTGAGTAATTTTAGAAGCAATGCACTCAAAGTAGCAGCTCTTTGCTTTCCCCCAAAACAGAGGCACACCCAAGTAGATGAAGGGAAATGAGCCCCTCTTCACCCCCACGAACATTGGCAATGCGGAGCTACCTGGCAGGAGAGACCCCATTTCCAAAAGCAATCGATGATTTCATCCAGCTAATAGTTTTCTCGGCCACACTGTCATTGTGGTGAAAGATCTGCCTGATTGTAGATAGTGTTTTCTTATCAGCCTACCCAAATAGGAGGATGTGATCTGTATAAAGAATGTGTGAGGGGACATAAAGGTCCCTACCTGCTTTAATTGGTGAGTACAGTTCCGCTTGCACAATATCAAGGATGCATCGACTCATGTAATCCTCCACCATTTCAAAGAGAAATCCAGAGAGAGGATCCCCTTGTTGAACTCCACGGGAGCATGGAAAGAACCCATGGGGGAGCCATTAATCAGGACTGAGACTCTAGCACAATGAAGAATTGAGTAAATCAACTTGATGAAGTTGCTATAAAATCCATATCTACCAAGGACCTTGAAGATGAAGCTCCATTTTATAATATCAAAGGCCTTTGAAATATCAAGCTTTATCACAAAACTACCTTTCTCCGATTTATTCCTCATTATATTAATCCCTTCTGAGGTAGTAAAGAGGCACGTTTGGATACATCGTCTAGGAATAAATCCAAACTGATTTGGAGTAACAATGTCGCATAAAATCTTCCCCAACCTTATGACAAGAATCTTGCTAATTATCTTCCTCATTATGTTTTTAAGGTTTTTTAAAGTTTTTCTGGGTTTATAAGGTTTTTATATTTTTCAGTGGGTTTTAGGTTTTTTATGGGGTTTGGGTTTTTAAGGTGTTGGGGTTTTTTTGGTTTTCAAGGAGTTTTAGGGTTTCAGGTTTTTTATGTTTTTAGGGATTTTTTTGATTTTTTAGGATTTTTTAGATTTTTAGGGTTTTTAGGGTTTTGATAGATTTGGAGGGTTTTCATGGTTTTCATGGTTTTTAGGGGTTTTCAGGGTTTTTAAGGTCTTTTTTGTTTTTCAGGGTTTTTTTAGTTTTTTAGGGTTTTGAGGGTTTTAGACTATTTTTTTTACGTTTTTAATTTTTTTAGGGGTTTTAAGGGTTTCTAGAGTTTTTAATGGATTTTTATTTGCTTTATGGGTTTTAGGGGTTTTAAAGGTTTTTAGGGGGTTTTATGGTTTTCAGGGGTCTTTCAGGTTTTTTAGGGTTTTTTACGTTTTTAAGGGTTTTTAGGTATATTTTACATTATTAATTATTTTTAGAATTTTTGGGGATTTTGAGGGATTTCTTGGGTTTTTAGGGTTTTATGGTTTTTCTGTTTTCAGGTTCTTTTTGGGTTTGTAGGTGTTTTTTTGGTGTTTTTTTAGTGTTTTATGGTTTTTTACTATTTTTAATATTTTTTGGGATTTTAAGGGTTTTTAGAGTTTCTAGTGGTTATTAGGGTTTTTAAGGTTTTAGGGGTTTTAGGATTTTTTACATTTTCAAGAATTTTTAGGTAGTTTTTAGAATTTTTATGGGTTTTAGGGTTTTTTGGGGGTTTTAGGGATTTTGACGGGTTTTCATGATTTTTAGGGGTTTAAGGGTTTTTAGGGTTTTAGGTTTTTTTATCCTTAGGGTTTTTTTAGCTTTTATCATTTTTAAATTTTTTTAGAGCTTTTTGGTATTTTTAGTGCTATTAGAGTTTTTAGTTGTTTTTAGGGTTTTAGGGTCTTTTGGGCGTGTTTTGGTTTTCAGGGGGTTTTCTTGGTTTTTAGGGTTTTTTATGTTTTCTGGGATATTTAGGGATTTTGTAGGATTTTTATGTTTTTGGGGGGTTGCAATGGTTTTTTGGGATTTTGAGGGGTTTTAGGGTTATTCAGGGTTTTTAGGGGTTTTATGGTTATTTGGGATTTTTAGGGATTTTTTCAGTTTTTTTTTTGTTTTTAAACTTTTTAAAGTTTTAACGTTTTTGGGGTTTAAAGTGTTTTAGAGATTTTAGTGGGTTTTTAAGGTTTTAGGGATTCTTTAGGGTTTTACGTGTTTTTTTGGTTTTCGGGGGTTTAAAGGGTTTTTAGTGTTTTTGTACTTTTTTAGGGTTTTTAGGGCCTTTTTAGTCTTTTTAAGGGGTTTAATGTTTTCTAGGGGTTTTAGGGCCTTTTGGGTTTTTAGCTTTTTTTTTGAGTTTTTAGGGTTTTAAGGGTTTTAATGTCTTCCAGGTGTTTTAGGGCCTTTTGGGTTTTTATCATATTTTTGAGTTTTCAGGGTTTTTGGAAATTTTAATGTTTTTACGGGTTTTAAGAGTTTTTAGAGTTTTTAGTGGTTTTTAGAGGTTTTATATGTTTTTAGGTTTTTCAAGGTTTTTAAAGGTTTTTATGGTTTTTAGGGGTTATTCATGGATTTTAGGGTTTCTTTTTCTGTTTTCATGGATTTTTATGGCTTTTTCAGGTTTTTATGGTTTTTAGAGTTTTTAGATATTTTTAGGGTTTTGAGTGTTTTTAGGGGTTTTTAGGGGTTTTCAGGGTTTTTAAAGTCTTTTGGGTTTTTAGGGTTTTTTATGAGTTTTTTAGGGTTTTATGGTTTTTTATAATTTTTAATTTTTTAGGGGTTTAAATTGTTTTTGGAGTTTTTATTGGATTTTTAGGGTTGTTATGGGTTTTTAGGGTTTTAAATGTTTTTGGGGGTTTTTATGGTTTTAGGGGTTTTTTGGGGTTTTTAGGGTTTTTATGTTTACAGATATTTTTAGGGTTTTTTAAGATTTTTTTGAGTTTTTTGTGTTTTTTAGGGTTATTATGGATTTTGAGGGGTTTTAGGGTTTTCAGGGTTTTTAGGGTTTTTATTGTCTATTCTGGTTTTTAGGATTTTTAGAATTTTTTAGTGTTTTTATGGTTTTTTAGAGTTCTTTAACATTTTTAGAGGTTTTAAGGGTTGTTAGTGTTTTTACTGGTTTTTAGTGTTTTATGGTTTTTTAGGAGTTTTGAAGGATTTTAGTGGTTTTATGGGTTTCGTGGGATTGTCAAGCTTCTTATGCTTTTTTACGTTTTCGGGGATTTTTAGCGCTTTTTAGGGCTTTTTATGGTTTTTGAAGTTTTTGATGTTTTTAGGTACTTTGAGGGGCTTTAAGGTTTTTCAGGGTTTTTAGGGTTTTTCAGGGTTTTTAGGGTCTTTTGGGGTTTTAGGGTTTTTTTGAGTTTTTTAGGGTTTTAAAGGTTTTTTACAGTTTTTAACATTTTTAGGGGTTTAAAATGTTTTTAGAGTTTTTAGTTGTTTTTTAGGGTTCTGTGTGTTTTAAGGTTTTGGGTTTCTTTATTGTTTTTAGTGGGTTTTCATGGTTTTTAGGGTTTTTTATATTTTTAGGGATTTTTGGGGCCTTTTTCGGATTTTTATGGGTTTTGGATTTTTAGGGTTTTTAGTATTTTTTTAGGGTTTTTCAATGTTTTTTATGATTTTTAGGGTTTTTGGGTTATTTTGGGGTTTTATGGTTTTTTTGACTGTTTGAGGGGTTTTAAGGGTTTTTAGAGATTTTTAAACGTTTTAGGGGTTTTAAGAGTTTTTAGAGTTTTTAGTGGTTTAGGGGTTTTATGGGGTTTTAGTGTTTTTTAATGTTTTTAGGGGTTTTATGGTTTTCAGGGAGTTTTTAGGTTTTTTTATTTTTTAGGGTTTTTAGGATTTTTATGGTTTTGATGGTATTTTAGAATTTTTAGGGTTTTTCAGGGTTTTATGGTCTTTTTTGATTTTTAGGGGTTTTTTGAGTTTTTTAGTGTTTTTAAGACTTTTAGAGTTTTTAACATATTTAGGGGTTTTAAGGGTTTTTATTGGTTTCTTGGTTTTTTAAGGTTTTTTTGGTTTTCTATGGTTTTCAGGAGGGTTTTTAAGGTTTTTAGGGCTTTTTATCTTTAAGGCCTTTTCAGTATTTTGATGGTTTTGGGGGTTTTTTAGAGTTTTTAGGGATTTTGAGTGTTTTATGGGTTTTCAGGGGTTTGTAGGGCCTTTTAGAATTTTATGGTTTTTTGTGGTTTTTTAGGCTTTTAAGGTTTTTTAGAGTTTTTAACGTTTTTATGGATTTTATGGGATTTTATATTTTTTAGTGGTTTTTAGTGTTTGTATTTGTTTTAATGGGTTTTTAATGTTTTTAGGGGGTTTTATGGCTTTTAGAGGCTTTCCATGGTTTTTTATGTTTTTAAGGATTTTCAAGACTTTTGTAGGATTTTATGGTTTTTATGGTTTTTGATGGTTTTTGATGGTTTATAGGGGTTTTTATGGTTGTTTTAAGTTTTTAGGGGGGTTTTGAGTTTTTTTTGGGTTTTTAAGGTTTTTAGATTTTTTTCTCTTTTTATGATTTTTAATGGTTTTTAGAGTTCTTAGTGGTTTTTAGGAATTTTATGGGTTTTTAGGGATTTTAAAAGTTTTTATGGGTTTTAGGGGGTTTTCAGGGTATTTAGGGATTTTTAATTTTTTAGGGATTTTGGGGATCTTCTGGGATTTTTATGGTTTTAGGGATTTTCAGGGTTTTTTAGTTATTTTTGGGTTTTTTGGGTTTTTTGGTTTTTTTTGGGTTTTTAGTGTTTTTAAGGTTTTTAGAGTTTTTTTTTTTTTGGGGTTTTGAGGGTTTTATAGTATTTAATTGGTTTTTATGGTTTTTATGGTGTTTTAGTGTTTTTAGAGGTTTTAATGGTTTTCTGTTGTTTTCAGGGTTTTTAGGGTTTTTTACGTTTTCATGGATTTTTAGGGATTTTCTAGGATTTTTATGGTTTTTAAGGTTTGAATGGATCTTGAGGGTTTTTAGGGTTTTTATGGTTTGGGGGGGGGGTAGGTTTTTTATGGTTTTTTGGGGGTTTTTATGGTTTTTTTGAGTTTTTTAGGGGTTTTAATGCTCTTTAGAGTTTTTAGCATTTTATAGGTTTTAAGATTTTTAGAGTATATACCAGTTTTTAGGGTTTTTATGGGTTTAGGGTTTTTTAATGTTTTTAGGGGTTTTATGGTTTTCAGGGGTGGTCAGGGTTTTAGTAATTTTGTGTTTTTTGGGATTTTTAGGGATTTTTTAGGATTTTTATGTTTTTTAGGGTTTCTAGGGGTTTTAGGGATTTTGAGGGTTTTAGGGTTTTTCATATTATTTAGTATTTTTTGGTTTTTAGGGTCTTTGTGGTTTTTAGAATTTTTTTTGTCTTTTTTAGGGTTTTTAAGGTTTTTAGACTTTTTTAAAAAATTTAGGGTTTTAAAGGGTTTTTTGAGTTTTAGTGTTTTTTAGGTTTTTTATGTTTTTCTATTTTTTTAGGTTTTTAGCGGTTTTATGTTTTTAGTGGATTTTTTGGTTTTTTAGGGTTATTTAGGATTTCATAGATTTTTAGGCATTTTTTATGTTTTTTATAGTTTTTATGGGTTTCAGGGATTTTGAGAGTTTTTAGGGGTATTCATGTTTTTATAAGTTTTTTTGGGGTTTTCAAGGTTTTTATGGTCTTTTAGGGTTTTAAGGGGGGTTTTTAGTTTTTAAGGGGTTTAAGTGTTTTTGAGTTTTTTAACGTTTTAAAGGGTTTTAAGGGTTGGAGTTTTTAGTGGTTTTTTATGGGTTTTAGGGTTTTAGGGTTTTTATGGTTTTTAGGGTTTTTATGGTCTTAAAGGGGTTTTCATGATTTTTAGGGATTTTAGGGGTATTAGGGTTTTTACTGTTTTTCATGGTTTTTAGGGTTTTTAGGATTTTTCAGGATTTTTGGGGTTTTATGGGTTTTACAGGATTTTTTATCATTCTTTCAAGTTTTTAAGGTTTTCACTGTTTTTTTATATTTTAGGGGTTTTAAGGGCTTTTAGGGTTTTTAGTGGGCAAGGAACATGCGAGGGTTGGGCTATTCCTGGCCCGCCAAATTTATTAGAATGAAAAAAGAGACACAACAGACAAGGGAGGGGAGGGGTCAAACAACCCACACCCAAAAACCCTTACATCCCAAGACACAAAAGACCCAAAAAAAGAAAAATCAAAAACAAAAAGAGAATGACACAAATCCAAGCAGCACGATCATAAACCGCATCTTCAGCACCTCCCAGCTCAGCAGCAACCAGCATCCAGCCTCACAATTTCCATCACCCAGCACATTCTTTCCATTCCCCACCAACAACACACATCCACCAGCACCAGAAGCATAAGAAGCACCATCATCATCCAGTATCAATAGAGAGTCCAAACCTAGCCAGCCACCACCCTCTTCAACCGCATCCATCCAAGCAGCACCTCCTTGCAAGTGAAATTCCAGCATTCCACATCCAGCATCACTTTCAGTCACCCAGGACCACCAGCACTCACGCAGAGAACCAATTCACAGCACCCAAGCCTCCTTGTTCAAACCCAAAACAAGACGGCCCCTCCAGCTGCGCAGAAGTACAAAATCACTAGCACTAAACTTGTAAACATAAGCCTCATCACAACCCATCCCGACAACAAGCAGCAACCAAAGGCACCAGTTCCCGGAGCCAACATCTCCTTCAGCACCTCGTAAACCAGCAGAGACAGAACCAGCAGCTTCATTACATCCCGACCTATCAGCAAGCAGAATCCAGCACCATAGTTTCTTAGAAACAGCAAATCCATCCACGCCTTGAGGACAAACAGCATCACAAAACCAAAGTCTCGCATCGGCACATTCCAAATGCCGCAACAGCCATAAAGAATCCGAAAAAACCAGAGACATCGCATCCAGAAGATCAAAACGAAAACCTCCTCTAAGCAGGAGGAAATGGAATCCACGACTCACCAGCGCACCAGAAGTGATCAACACTGCAGAAGAGTCAACGTACCAGATCATCTTCAGAGGAAAAGAAACCTACAACAGCAAACAGGAAGGGAAGGTCCTAGCCCACCACAACAATCCTCTCTGTCTTTTCCTTCGATGTCGCCGAACCGTCTGCAACGTAGACACTAGGGGTGTCCATGGGCCGGGTTGGGTCGGGTTGGGGGGTTTTTTGGACCCGAACAAATAAAAAAAGCTTGGGTTGGGTCGGGTTGGGTCATGGGTGATTTTCAGCACGGACCCGACCCGACCCAACCCGTCTCGGATCGGGTTGGGTCGGGTCAGCCTGTTTGGGTTATTGGCAAAAAAAAAATTGACGCTGATCTTTATAAGCCGAATCGAACCCACTCCTGGATCATCCCAGCGCGGTGACTTCTCCTCCCTCCCGCGAGCTTGGTCTTCCTTCCATGCCACTGCCACCACCAACAAGGCAATGAGGGCGGGGATCTCAGGCAAGGCGATAGGGGATGCGGATCGCCGGTGAGGCGACAGGGGATGACGATCGCAGCGAGGCGACAAGGGATGGTGTTCACAGCGAGGCAACGGGGGATGGTGTTCGCAGCGAGGCAACAGGGGCTGGGGATCATCGGCGATGCGACGGAGGATGGAGTGTGGAGATCACAGAGAGGTGACGAGGGGTGGGGATCGTCAGCGACATGTTGGGGGTGGAGATGGAGATCGCAACGAGGCGACGAGGGGTGGGGATCACCGGCTTGGTGATGGGGGGTGATTACCAGCGATGCGACGAGGGATAGAGATTGCGGCGATGCGACGGGGGATGGGGATCATCAACGACGCGACATGGGATGGAGTGGAGATCACTGAGAGGTGACAGGGGGTGGGGATTGTCGGCGAGTTGATGGGGGAAAGAGATTATGACGATGCGACAGGGGGTGGGTATCACGGTGAGGCGACGAGGGTGGAGATCCCAGGCGATACAACAGGGGTGGGAATCATAGCGAGGCAAAGAGGGTGGGAATCATGGTTTCACTCGCTTCCCATGAGAAACCAAACCGGGCGACGGGGGCTAAGTAGGGCGACGCATGCTACTGGAGTGAAGATGTCGGGTCTGTTGGGTTGGGTTGGGTCATTTTTTTCCCAACCCGTGACCCGACCCAACCCGACCATGGATCAAGCTGACCCAACCCGACCCGTGAATATAAATTTTTAAGCTGACCCAACCCGACCCAACCCGGTCGGGTCGAGTCGGGTCCATCGGGTTGGGTCGGGTCTGGACACCCCTAGTAGACACCACCAGATATCTAGAATCATAGAACCACACCGACACGACCAGATCCAAGTCTTGCCACCACCGCAACTAAAGCCACATCGTTCTGCACAGCGGCACCATCCGTGAGCAGGAAGAAACCTGAGTAGAGCAATACCAACTTCCAGATCCACTGATATATGACTCCAGCCGACGCCGCCATGACTGATCTGGGGGCCCACGCCGCGAAGAATCCATCCTGGAGAAAACCGGAAGTCGTGCCGTCGCTCGGAGAACTCGAAGCCGTAGGAGAAAGCACGACGCCTTGGGTCGAAAGAAAACCGCTGAAGCACACCACGACTGAGGATGTCCCCCGCGATCATGAGGGGGAAGGAGCGAAGATCCGATGTCGTAGCCATCAGGAGGAATCAGAAACCCTAGCAGCCGTGCTGGGCGAGAGGAAGCACCAGGGGAGTGCGCAACCATCCTTCCTGGGGTTTTTAGTGGGTTTTTATGGTATTTTGGGTTTTTTATGTTTTTTTTTGGATTTTTATGGTCTTCAGGAGTTTTTTAGAGATTTTATGGGTTTTTACGTTTGCAGGGATTTTTATTGATTTTTTACGATTTTATGGTTTTTATGGGGTTTTAGTAATGTTGAGGATTTTTTTGGGGGGGTTTCGGTTTTTTTAGAGTTTTTAAGGTGTTTTGGGGTTTTTATAGTTTTTTTTGAATTTTTTAGGGCTTTTAAGGTCTTTAGAGTTTTTAAGGTTTTTACAGTTTTTTTACATTTTAGGGGTTTTAAGGGCTTTGAGAGTTTTTAGTGGGGTTTTATGGTATTTTGGGTTTTTTAAGTTTTTTAGGGTTTTTATGGTCTTCAGAAGTTTTCAGGGATTTTATGGGTTTTTACGTTTGTAGGAATTTTTATTGATTATTTATAATTTTTATGGTTTTTAGGGTTTTTTGGGGTTTTAGGGATGTTGAGGGTTTTTTGGGGGGTTTCGGGTTTTTTAGAGTTTTTAAGTTATTTTTGGGTTTTTATGGTTTATTTTTTTGAGTTTTTGAGGGCTTTTTAGGCATTTAGAGTTTTTTTAAAGTTTTTGGGATTTTGATGGTTTTTAGAGTTTTAGTGGGTTGTAAGGGTTTTTATGTGTTTTTGGAGTTTTTATGGTTTTTAGGGGTTTTATAGTTTTTAATATTTTTTCAGGGTTTTTATGGGTTTTTACATTTTTAGGGCTTTTGGGGGATTTTTTGATTTTTTATGGTTTTTTAGGTTTTTAGGTATTTTAAGGTTTTTAGGTTTTTTAGGGGTTTTCAGGGTTGTTAGGGTCTTTTGGGTTTTTAGGGTTTTTTAGTTTTGTTTGGGTTTTAAGGTTTGTTAGATTTTTTTTACCTTTTTAACATGTTTAGGGGTTTTAGTGGTTTTTAGATTTTTTTAGTGGGTTTTTAGGTTTTTTATGGTTTTTTATGGTTTTTAAAGATTTTTATGGGTTCTTATGGTTTTCATGGTTTTATGTTTTTTTATGTTTATATGGATTTTTAGGGATTTTTTAGGATTTTTATGGTTTTTAGGGTTTTTAAGGTTTTTACGGTCTTTTTGGGTTTTGAGTATCTTTGTTACATTTTTAGGGTTTTTTAATGTTTTTAGAGTTTTTTAACATTTTTAGGGATTTTAGTGTTTTCAGTGGGATTTTAGGGTTTTTTACGTTTTCTGAGATTTTTATCTCTTTTTTAGGATTTTTATGGTTTTTAGGGTTTTTAGGGTTTTTAGGGTCTTTTGGGGTTTTAGATTTTTTTTAGATTTTAGGGGGTTGAGGATTTTTAGAGTTTTTAAATTTTTTTATGGTTTTTTGGGTTTATAGCTTTTTTTTCATTTTTAGGGTTTTAATGTATTTTAGAGTTTTTAACATTTTTAGGGGTTTTATGGTTTTTAGAGATTTTTCAGTGTTATTATGGTAATTTATGTTTTCTAGGTTTTTTAGGGATTTGTTGGATTTTTATGCTATTTAGAGATTTTAGGGTTTTTAGGGATTTTTGAAGGGTTTTAGGGGTTGTGAGGATTTTTTATAGTTTTTAGGGTTTTTAAGATCTTTTGGGTTTTTAGGGCTTTTTTTGTGTTTTTTATTGTTTTTATGGTTTTCTAGAGTTTTTAACGCACTTAGGGGGTTTAAGGGTTTTTTTGGGTTTTTAGTGGTTTTTAGGGGTTTTTTTTTGTGTTTTAGGGTTTTCTAAAGTTTTTAGGGATTATATGTATTTCAGGGTTTTTTCAAAGCTTTTAAGGTTTTTTACGTTTTCAAGGGTTTTAAGGTTTTTTTTGAGTTTTTTACGGGTTTAAAGGTTTTTTAGAGTTTTTAACGTTTTTAGGGGTTTTATGGGTTTTTAGATTTTTTAGTGGGTTATTATGCCTTTTATGGGGTTTTAGAGTTTTTAAGGTTTTGTGGGGTTTTATGGTTTTCATGGGGTTTCAAGGTTTTTTAAGTTTCTTACATTTTTATGGATTTTAGGGATTTTAAAGGAATTTGAGGGGTTTTAGTAATCTTTAGGGTTTACTAGGGTTTTTAGGGTCTTTTTGGGATTTAGGTTTTTTTGAGTTTTTTGGGTTTTAAAAGTTTTTTCTAGTTTTTTAACATTTTTAAGGGGTTTGAGAGTTTTTACAGTTTTTAGTGGCTTTTATGGTTTTTATGGGGTTTTAGGGTTTTTATGTTTTTTAAGAGTTTTTATGGTTTTCAGGGGACATTTAAGGTTTCTAGGGGGTTTTACATTTTCAAGGATTTTTAGGGATTTTTTAGGATTTTTATGGGTTTTAGTGTTTTTAGGGTTTTTAGGTAATTTGAGGGTTTTTAGAGTTTTTCAAGATTTTTTGTGTTTTTAGGTTTTTGAGTTTTTCAGGGTTTTTAGCGTCTTTTGTGTTTTCATGGTTTTTTGAGTTGTTTAGTGTTTTTAAGGTTTTTTATAGTTTTTAATGTGTTTAGGGGATTTAGGTATTTTTCGAGTTTTAGTGGGATTTTAGGGGTTTTGGGGGTTTTTTCGGGTTTTCTATGGTTTTTAGGGGTGTTTTACATTTTTAGGGATTTTTAAGGATTTTTACAGTTTTTAGGGTTTTTACGGTTTTTAGTGATTTTTTTGGGTTTTTAGGGTTTTAAGGGTTTTAATGGTTTTTACGGTCTTTTCAGTGTTTTTAGGGTCTTTTTGGGTTTTTGTTTTTTTGATTTTTTTAGGGTTCTTACTGTTTTTTAGAGTTTTTTAACATTTTTAACAAGTTTAAGGGTTTTTAGATTTTTAGTTTTTTATGGGGTTTTATGGTTTTTTGAGGTTTTTAGGATTTTTTATGGTTTTCGAGGGTTTTTTGGGTTTTCTAAGTTTTTAAGGATTTTTAGGTTTTTTAGGATTTTTATAGTTTTTAGGGTTTTTAGGGATTTTAAGGGTTTTTAAGGGTTTTCAGGGTTTTTAGGGCCTTTTTGGGGGTTTTGGGTTTATTTGAGTTTTTTAGGGTTTTTCGGTTTTTTAGAGTTTTTTAATGTTTTTAGTGGTTTTAAGGGGTTTTAGAGTTCTTAGTGGTTTTTAAGGGTTTTTAGGGTTTTTTTTTTGTTTTTAAGGTTTTTTTGAGAAGTTGTACGGATCTTTACCTTTATAGGGATTTGTAGGATTTTTATGGTTTTTTGGGTTTATAGGGAATTTGAGGGTTTTAGGGTTTTCATGGTTTTTTGGGTTTTTAGGGGTTTTTAATGTTTTATGGTCTTTTGGGGGTTTTAAGGTTTTTTTTGAGTTTTTACTCTTTTAAAGATTGTTTAGAGTGGTTTAAAGTTTTTTGGGGTTTAAAAGGTTTTTAGAGTTTTTAGTGTTTTTAGGGGTTTTAGGGTTTTTAGGGTTTTTAGGGGTTTTTATGGTTTTAGGGGTTTGTATGGTTTGTAAGGGTTTTTTTTATGGTTTTTAGGGTTTTTTGCATTTTCTGGGATTTTCATGGCTTTTTTAGGATTTTTAGGGGTTTTAGGGTTTTTTAGTGTTTTTTATGGTTTTAGGATTTTTCAATATTTTTAGGGTTTTGGGTTTTTCAGGGTTTTTTTTAATCTTTTTGGCTTTTTAGGTTTTTTGATATTTTTATGATTTTTAAGGTTTTTTAGAGTTTTTTAATCATTTTAGGGGGTTTAAGGGGTTTTAGAGTATTTTGTTGTTTTAGTGTTTGGGTTTGTATGGTTTTTAAGGTTATTAAGTATTTTTATGGTTTTGAGGGGGGTTTTAGGGTTTTTAGTGTTTTCTTTTTGTCTTCATATATTTTTAGGGGTTATTTAGAATTTTATGGTTTTTATAGTTTTTTAGGGATTTTAAGGATTTTGAGGGTTTTTTAGGGTTTTAGGATTTTTCATGTTTTTAGGGGTTTTCTTGGGGTTTTATGGTTTTTTATATTTTTTCAGGTTTCTAAGTTTTTTGAGAGTTTTTATTTTTGGGTTTTTAAGGGTTTCTGGAGTTTTTACGGGTTTTATGATTTTTATAGTCTTTAAGGTTTTTACGGGTTTTTATGGTTTTCAATAATTTTTCAGGGTTTTTACGGTTTTTATGTTTTCAGGGATTTTTATGGAATTTTAGGATTTTTATGGTTTTATGGTTTTTTAGGGTTTTCAGGAATTTTGAGGGGTTTTAAGGGTTTCCATGTTTTTTAGGTTTTTTAGGGTTTTTTAATGTTTTTAGGGGTTTTAAGGGTTTTTTGAGTTTTTAGTGGGTTTTTAGGGATTTTATGGGTCTTTAATATTTTTGAAGGTTTTTAGGGTTTTAAGGTTTTCAAGGGGTGTTCAAAGTTTTTAGGGTTTTTTAGGTTTTCAGGTATTTTTAGGGAATTTTTAGATTTTTATGGGTTTTTTGGGTTTTAGAGATTTTGAGTGTTTTTAAGTATTTTTTGGGGTTTTAGGGTTTTAAAGGTTTTTTTGGGTTTTAGGGTTTTTTTGGTGTTTTTTAGGGGTTTTAAGGTTCTTTATAATTTCTAAAAGTTTTTAGGGGTTTTTCCTATTTTTATGGGTTTTTTGGGTTTTTAATGGTTTTGGGGGTTTTTATGGTTTTTAGGGGGTTTTTAGAGGTTTTAGGATTTTTACATTTTCCGGGATTTGTTAGGATTTTTATGGTTTTAGGGTTTTTAGGAATTTTCAGGGTTTTTAGTAGTTTTTTGGTTTTTTCGGGATTTTAGTGTTTTTTTAGATTTTTAGGATTTTTAAGTTTTTTTAGAGTTTTTAACTTTTTTTAGGTTTTAAGAGTTTTTAGATTTTTAGTGTTTTTTATGGATTTTATGGGTTTTTTGGTATTTTAAGGTTTTAGGGTTGTTTATGGTTTTAAGGGGTTTTTAGGTTTTTTTACGTTTTCATGGATTTTTACTGATTTTTAAGGTTTTTTAGGGTTTTTAGGGTTTAAAGGGATTTTGGGGGGTTTTGGGGGCTTTTTAAAGCTTATTAGGGTTTTAGGGTCTTTTAGGTTTTTAGGCTTGTTTATAGTTTTTTAGGGTTTATAATGTTTTTTAGAGATTTTTTAACATTTTAGGTTTTTTAAGGGTTTTTAGAATTTTCAGCTTGCTTTTTTGGATTTTACGGGTTTTTAGGGGTTTTTATGGTTTTCAGTATTTTTCTAGGGTTTGTAGGGTATTCCACATTTTTAGGGATTTTTTGGGAATTTTTTAGGATTTTGATGGATTTAGGGTTTTAGTGTTTTTAGGTATTTTGACGTGTTTTAGATTTTTTTGGGTTTTTGAAGGGTTTTTTGGTTTTTTTTCTGGGTTTTTAGGGGTTTGGGGGGTTTTAGGGTTTTATGATTTTTTAGAGGTTTTAAGGTTTTTTAGAGTTTTTTATCATTTTTAGCAGCTCTAAGAGTTTTTTGAGTTTTTAGTGATTTTTAGGGTTTTTATGGTTTTCAGATGTTTTCTAGTGACTATAGGGTTTTTTATGTTTTAAGGGATTTTTTAGGAATTTTTATGGTTTTTAGGGTTTTTAAGGATTTTGAGGGTTTTTAGTTTCTTTTTGGGTTTTTAGGGTTTTTTGAATTTTTAGGGTTTTAAGGTTTTTTAGAGTTTTTAAGGTTTTTATGCGTTTTTTAGGGTTTTAGAGGTTTTCTTGGGGTTTTATGGTTTTCAGAGGTTTTTTGGGTGTTTAGTGTATTTTACGTTTTCTTGGATTTTTATGGATTTTTAGGATTATTATGGTTTTTATGGTTTTTTAGGGTTTTGGGGATTTTAGGCTTTTTCATAGTTTTTTGGGTTTTTGGGGGTTTTAGGGTTTTTAGGGTCTTTTTGGTTTTTTAGGCTTTCTTTTTAGTTTTTTAGAGTTTTTAAGGTTTTTAGTGTTTTTTAACGTTTTTAGGGGTTTAAAGGGTTTTTAAAGTTTTTAGTGAGTTTTTACAGTTTTTATGGGGTTTTATGGTTTTTAAACATGTTAGGGATTTCGAAGCTTTTTATGGTTTTTTCATGTTTTTTAAAGGTTTTTAGGGATTTCAGGGGTTTTAGGGTCTTTTGTGTTTTGGGGATTTTTATTGTTTTTTTGGGTTTTTAATATTTTTGTAGTTTTTTAATGTTTTAGGGGTTTTAAGAGCTGTTAGAGTTTTTAGTGGTCTTTTGGGTTTTTATGGGTTTATAAGGTTTTTTATGGTTTTGAGGGGTTTTATGGTTTTATGGGTTTTTTTGGGTTTTTTGGGTTTTTTACATTTTGATTGATTTTTAGGGTTTTTATGGATTTTGTTGGTTTTTAGGGTACTTCATGTTTTTATGATTTTTAGGGGTTTTCATAGTTTTTAGTTTCTTTTTGGGTGTTATGTTTTTTTTTGAGTTTTTTTTTGGGTTTTAAGGGTTTTAAGAGTTTTTAAAGTTTTTGATGTTTTTAGGGGTTTTAAGGTTTTTTTGAGTTTTTAGTTGGTTTTAGGGTTTTTATGGGATTTTTGGTTTTTTATGGTTTTTAGGGGTTTTATGGTTTTAGTGGGATTTTTATGGTTTTAAGGGGCTTTATGTTTTAAGGGATTTTTCAGGATTTTATGCTTTTTTGGGTTTTTAGCAATTCTGAGAATTTTTAGGTTTTTTAGGGTTTTTCGATTATTCTAGGTTTTTTGGGTCTTTTGGGGTTTTTTTTAGTTTTTTAGGTTTTTTAGAGTTTTTAACGTTTTTAATGTTTTTAAGGTTTTTAAGGGTTTTTACTGTTTTTTGTGGTTTTCAAGGTTTTCATGGGAGATTAGGGATTTTAAGAGTTTGAGGTTTTTAGCGGGTTTTATGGTTTTGAGGGGTTTTTCGGGGTTTTTTATGATTTTTTACTATTTCCGGGAATTTTTGGGCTTTTTAGTATTTTTATGGTTTTTATTGTTTTTATCGATTTTAGGGTTTTTTAGGGTTTTTCAAGTTTTTCAAGTTTTTTCGGGGTTTTTTTTGGTTTTTAATTTTTTTTTTGAGTTTTTTAGGGTTTTTAAGGGTTTTTTAGTTTTATAACTTTCTTAGGGGTTTAAAGGGTTTTTAGAGTTAGTGGGGTTTTATGGTTTTCAGGGGTATTTTAGGTTTTTTAGTCCTTTCTATGGTTTTTAAAAAAATTAGGGATTTTTTAGGATTTTTATGGGTTTTAGGGTTTTGTAGGGTTTGTAGGGTTTTTAGAGATTTTGTGGAGTTTTAGGGGTTTTCAGGGTTTTCAGGGTATTTTTTGGGTTTTAGTGTTTTTAAGGTTTTTTAGAGTTTTCTTATGGTTTTAAGAGATTTAAGGGTTTTTAGAGTTTTTAGAGCTTTTAGGGTTTTTATGGTTTTCAGTATTTTTTCAGTGGTTTTAGGGGGTTTTACAATTTCATATATTTTGCTGGATTTTTTATGATGTCTTTGGTTTTTAGGATTTCTTAGGTTTTTAGGGTTTTTAGGGGTTTTCCAGGTTTTTTGGTCTTTTTGGGTTTTTAGGGTTTTTAATGTTTTAGTGGTTTTTTGGTTTTTTTGGGTTTTTTGGTGTTTTAGGTGTTTTTAAGGGTTTTGGGGGGTTTTATATTTTTGAAGGGCATTTCAGGGTTTTTAGGGGTTTTAGGATTTTTCACATTTTTTGGGATTTTTAGGGATTTTTTAGGATTGTTATGGTTTTTAGGATTTTTTAGGGTTTTTAGGGATTTTAATTGTTTTAGGGTTTTTCTGTTTTTCAAGATTTTTAGGGGTTTTCGGGATTTTTAGGGTTTTTTGGGGTTTTTAAGTTTTTTTTTAGTTTTTTAGGGTTTAAAATGTTTTTAGAGTTTTAATATTTTTAGCGTTTTAAAGGGTTTTTAGAGTTTTTTGGCGTTTTTAAAGGATTTTAGGGAATTTTTATGTTTTTTATTTTTTTTAGGGTTTTTAGGGATTTTGAGGGTTTTTAAGGGTTTTTAGGGGGTTTTGGGGTTTTTTGTTGTTTTTAGGATTTTTAGGGACTTTTGGGTTTTTAGGGTTTTTATGGTTTTTTAGGGTTTTTAACATTTTTTGGGGTCTTCCGGGGTTTTAGAGTTTTTAGTGGTTTTTATGGTTTTTATGGTTTTTATGGGTTTTTAGGTTTTTTTAGGTTTTTAGGTGTTTTATTGTTTTCATTGATTTTTCAAGGTTCTCATGGTTTTTAATATTTTTAGGGATTTTTAGGGATTTTTTAGGTTTTTTATGTTTTTAGGGTTTTTAGGGATTTTAGGATTTTAGGGATTTTTTGGGTTTTCATGGTTTTTCAGTGTTTTCGGTCTTTTTGGGTTTTTAGGGTATTTTTGAATTTTTAGGGTTTTTAAGAGTTTTTTAGAATTTTTAACTTTTTAGGGGTTTGTAGGGTTTTTATGTTTTTTAGGGTTTTTTTTATGGATTTTATGGATTTTTATGGTTTTCATATGTTTTAAGGGTTTTTATGGTTTTTTAGGTTTTCAGGGATTTTTAGCTTTTTGAGATTTTTATAGTTTTTAGGGTTTTATTATTTTTAGGGAATTTGAGGGTTTTTAGAGGTTTTTAGGGTTTTAGGTTTTTAGGTTCATTTGGGGGTTTAGGGTTTTTTTTGAGTTTTTTTTGGGTTTTTAATGTTTTCTAGAGTTTTTAACATTTTTAGGGGTTTTAAGGGTTTTTATAGTTTTTAGCGGTTTTTAGGGTTTTATGGATTTTTAAGATTTTGTAAGGTTTGTAGGGGTTTTATGGTTTTCAGGGCTTTTTTAGGGTATTTAGGTTTTTTTTACGTTTTAATGGATTTTTAGAGATTTTTTAGGATTTTTATGGTTTTTGGGATTTTAGGGTTTTTCGTGTTTTTAGGAATTTTGAGGGTTTTCTGGGCATTTTAGGATTTTTAGGGGTTTTCTAGGCGTTTTAGGATTTTTAGGGGTTTCCTTTATTTTTAGGGTCTTTTGGGGTGTAAGGATTTTTTTTGTTTTTTTAGGGGTTTTAAGGTTTTTTAGAGTTTCTTAACATTTTTAGGGGTTTTAATGGTTTTTAGAGTTTTTAGTGGATTTTCAGGCTTTTTATGGGGTTTTGAGTTTTTTAAGTTTTTAAGGGTTTTATGGTTTTCATGGGTTTTTTCGGGTTTTTAGGGTTTTTACCTTTTCAGGGATTTTTACTATTTTTTAGGATATTTATGGTTTTTTGGGTTTTTTGGGTTTTAAGGATTTAGAGAGGTTTTAGGTTTTTGCATGGGTTTTGGTTTTTTTTAGTTTTTAAAGGTTTTTTTAGAGTTTTTTAATGATTTTAGGGGGTTTATGGGTGCTTGGTGTTTTTATTGGTTGTTATGGTTTTTGTGGGTTTTTAGGGTTTTTAATGTTTTAGGGGCTTTTATGGTTTTCAAGTGGTTTTCTTGTTTTTGAGGGTTTTTAATGTTTTTGGGGACTTTTAGGGCATTTTTATGATTGAAATTGATGCGTCGCCGGAAGCTCAAAAATGAGTAAGTGAAGAGGAGCAGCGTAATGTAGCCGAATGACCGAGGCTTAAAGGCAATGCCACCCGCCAAGGTTTCTCCACGCTTAAAGACAACGTCACCAGCGATGGAGATGCACCACCAATTCCGGGCAAAGGGAAGAGGCTAAAGCAAGAAGATTGCACAGCAAACTTCAAAATCCCGTCACATTCATCTATCCCCATTACAAAGGAGTGAAAATACAATATAAAGACAAAATAAATAAAGAAAAATGCTCCAATTCGAGTTACAAGACATGGGGAACCCAAAAGGCACATAAAAAGCATAAAATAACACTTTCCCATGCCATTTAATGACCCCACTAGCCAAAGTAGCGGGATTCCCTCTTAATGATGCTTTTCTCCACCTTCTCTCTCCTCATTAATGTGCAGCTACGAATTTCCACCATTTGCCATGTGGATAAATGATTTTGGGTCCCAAATAAGTGTGTTGTGGCCCACCATAGTGTTGGACATCAAGAAGTGTGGGCTGGTCCAATTCGAACAACAATTGGGCTTGGAATTTTTATCAAGCCCAAAATTATTCTCCTTGTGCTGAATCTGATCCATATCATTCTCCCCCGGTTGAAGAGGATTTGCCCTCAAATCCACGACATCATCTTCTTCAATGTAAGTAGATAAGTCCCCAATGTTGAATGTTGCAGAAACGCTGCCAAAATCATCTGGTAAATCAATTTTGTAGGCATTGTTTCCCACTCGTTCAAGCACTTCGAATGGACCTTCAGCTCGTGGTGCCAGCTTGCTCTTCCTTTTGGATGGAAATCTCTCCTTGCGAAGGTGAATCCACACTTTGTCTCCAGGTTGGAAAATAGCCTGCTTCCGATGCTTGTTTGCTCGCCTCTTGTATGCCTCATTAGACTTCTCTATTTGAGCACGAATAGATTCATGGAGCTTCTTCATCTGCTTTGTCTTCTCCTCCGCATCAATATTTACCTGAAAATCAAGAGGCAAAGAGCACAATTCTATAGGAGTGATTGGATTGATTCCATAAACCACTTCGAATGGAGAATGTCGGGTGGTAGCACTGGGAGATCTATTGTATGCAAATTCAGCTTGTGCAAGTTGCAAATCCCAATCTCTCATGCTCTTGTTCACCAATGTTCTCAGAATAGTGCCCAATGTACGATTGGTAACTTCTGTTTGCCCATCCGTTTGAGGGTGATGGGATGTGCTGAAAAGAAGTTTCGTACCGAATTTCCCCCATAATGTTCTCCAAAAATGGCTGAGAAATTTTGTGTCTCTATCCGAAACGATGCTGCGAGGAATTCCATGAAGGCGAACAATCTCTTTGAAAAACAATTCTGCCACTTTCACTGCATCTTCAGTCTTATGACAAGGTATGAAATGAGCCATCTTAGAAAATCGATCAACAACAACCATTATTGAATCTTTACCTCGCTGAGTCTTTGGTAAAGCCATAATGAAATCCATGCTGAGATCTTCCCATGGCTGCTCCGGAATAGGTAACGGAGTGTATAAACCAGGCTTGAAATGACTCTTTGCTCTTTGACATGTTCCGCATCTTGAAAGAATAGCTTGGACATTTGATTGCATCTTCGGCCAGTAGAAATGCTCTTTTAGTATCTCCAAGGTTTTATGGATGCCAAAATGACCAGCAAGTCCCCCTTCATGTGCTTCCCGAATAAGCAAGTCCCTGTAATTACCCTTTGGAACACACAACTTGTTTCTCTTAAAGAGAAACCCATCATGTACAGAATAATCCTCCACAAATCCATCTTGACATTGGATTAAAATAGAATTAAACTCCATATCATGCTGATAATCTTCTCTCATAAGCTGAAATCCAAGAATTCGAGCATCAAGAATTGTAAGTAATGCATACCTCCGAGATAAAGCATCTGCCACTAGATTATCTTGCCCCTTCTTGTATTTTGACACAAATGAGAATGATTGTAAGAATTCCACCCACTTTGCATGCCTCGAACTCAGCTTGTGTTGACCATTGATAAACCTCAAAGCCTGATGGTCAGAATGAAGAACAAACTGCTTCGGTCTCAAATAATGAGACCAATGATCTAGGGCTCTTATAACCGCATAAAATTCCTTATCATAGGTGCTGTAATTCCTCCTTGAATCATTCAGTTTCTCGCTGAAATATGCAATAGGGCGCTTGCTTTGGATGAGAACAGCGCCTATCCCAACTCCACTTGCATCACATTCCACTTCAAAGACTTGATCAAAATCAGGCAACGCCAAAACCGGTGCTTCACACAACTTTTTCTTAATGATTTCAAATGATTCATTTGCTGCCTTTGACCACTCAAATTTCCCCCTTTTTAAGCATTCAGTGATAGGTGCCATAATAGTGCTGAAATTGGAAACAAAGCGACGATAAAAGGATGCCAAACCGTGGAAACTTCTTACTTCGGTAATGGATTCTGGTTGTGGCCAGGACTTGATTGCTTCCACTTTTGATTCATCCACCATGATGCCTTCTTTGGTTACCACATATCCCAAAAACACCACTTCTGTTGAAAAGAACTCGCATTTTTCAAGCTTCCCATATAGCTTTTGTTTCCGTAGAACATCAAATACCCACCGAAGATGATCCACATGGCTCTCCACATCCTTGCTGTAAATCAAAATGTCATCCAAATAAACTACCACAAATTTACCAATAAATGGTTTCAGAACTTCATTCATGAGTCGCATGAATGTGCTAGGAGCATTTGAGAGGCCGAATGGCATGACCAGCCACTCAAACAATCCGCCTTTAGTTTTGAAGGCTGTTTTCCACTCATCCCCTTCCTTCATTCGAATCTGGTGGTATCCACTACGAAGATCAACCTTTGAAAAGATTGATGAACCATGCAATTCATCAAGCATATCATCGAGTCGTGGGATGGGATACCTGTATTTGATGGTAATATTATTGATAGCTCTACTATCAATGCACATGCGATACGTACCATCTTTCTTTGGCACCAATAATGCTGGAACAGAACACGGGCTCATGCTTGGCCTTATAAAGCCTCGATCCATCAACTCATCTACTTGCTTCTGCAATTCCCTTGATTCTCCAGGATTACACCGATATGCTGGTTTATTTGGCAATTGTGCACCCGGAACGAGATCAATCTGGTGTTCAATGCCTCTAAATGGTGGTAATCCTGCTGGAAGATCATTAGGAAAAACATCATGATATTCCCCAATTAAGGAATGAGCTAAAGGATGTTGATGACTCTTCTCCTCATGGCATGACTTTTCCATCATCAATAAAGCAAAAACTGGCTTTTGCTTATTTATGGCTTTCTCCACTTGAGCTTTGCTGATAAAGAGACTACCTTTGGGTACTTCCGGAACAGATTTTTCTTGCAGAGTTTGGGACGGCTTCAAAGGAGCAAGTGTGATATTCTTTTCCCCAGATCGAAAAGAATAAGTGTTCTTCCTCCCATCATATTTCACTTCCCTGTCAAACTGCCAAGGCCTACCCAACAACAAGTGACAAGCATCCATAGGAATAACATCACACAGTACTTCATCAGCATAGTTCTTACCAATGGAGAATGAAATTAGAACCTGTTTTTTGACTTGGAGTGTGCTCCCATTGTTCAACCATTGCAATTTATATGAGTGAGGATGATTCTGAGTTGGAAGCTTCAATTTCTCCACTAGTGTTGTTGAAGCCACATTTGCACAGCTCCCACTATCAATAATCACCATGCATACCCGCTGATTAATGGTGCAGCGAGTTTGGAACAAGTTTTCTCTTTGATCTTCTTCCGGGCAGATTTGAGCTTGCAAAACTCTTCGTAGCACCAGCATGTTTCCCACATCAGCTTCTTCCACAACATGTTCCTCATTTTCAGTTTCTTCACCATCATGTTCATCCTCTTTGATTGCCTCTTCAATTTCTTCAATCTCTTTAATAGTAATAATCCGGTTGTTAGGGCAATTGGCCTGAAAATGACCATACCCATGGCATTTGAAACACTTTCGATTCCCACGTTCAAAGGAGTTCGACTTCCCTTTTGTTTGTTCCATAGCCTTCTCTTTCCCTTTTTCCAGCATCTTGTTCCTTCCAAATTCCTTCTCAACAACACCAGATTTATTAGAAGAAATACCCTTATAAACAGTTGTACCTCTATTGTAGTTTTTGAGCACCGGTGCCCTTGAGGTCCGCTTTTGCTTTTCCACCTTGATCGCCAGCTTGCAAACATCATCAAGTGAGCAGAATGATTGCAACTCCACTGAATGTGCAATTTCTTCATTTAATCCACCCAAAAACCTTGCAATTGTTTGCTCTTTATATTCTGCAACATCACTTCGCATCAATAAACGATCAAATTCCCGAATGTACTCTTCAACAGACTTATCTCCTTGTCGTAGGCTATGCATTCGAAAATAAAGATCTTGCTTATAATTCTCAGGCAGAAATCGTCTCCTCAAAAGCTTTTTCAACTTCTCCCATGAGCGTATCTTGCCTTTATCATCACGTTCCCGCTGTTTCTTCAGATTTTCCCACCAAAGTGATGCATAATCTTTAAATTTCAGAATGGCTACCTTGCACTTCTTCTCGTCAGAACAATTCTTAAATTCGAAGAACCGTTCGATTTCCCGCATCCAATCCAGAAAATCATCCGGATTCATACTCCCATAAAAATCTGGAATGTCGATCCTCAACCCTCTTTCAATGTCTTCATCATCTCTTCTTCTTCGCATATCTACCTCTGAATCGCTGGAATCATCACCATTTGCATGATCTTCATAAAATGGTGCTGGATTGCGTCTATTATGTGGTGATGGACGTCGAGGATGTCGCTGCGGTGGAGGGGAGTCAGGTCGCCGTGCTCTCAAAAGTTGAGCAAGTTGCTCACCGATTTGAGTAATTTGTGATTGTAGCTGTGCATTAGCTATTTCCCATGGAGCAGGAGGAGTAGAAGATCCGCTCTTGCGAGACATGATGGAGAGTAATAAGAAGAATGTGATAGAACTTACTCGTTGGAACCGCGCCTCTGATACCAATTGATGCGTCGCCGGAAGCTCAAAAATGAGTAAGTGAAGAGGAGCAGCGTAATGTAGCCGAATGACCGAGGCTTAAAGGCAATGCCACCCGCCAAGGTTTCTCCACGCTTAAAGACAACGTCACCAGCGATGGAGATGCACCACCAATTCCGGGCAAAGGGAAGAGGCTAAAGCAAGAAGATTGCACAGCAAACTTCAAAATCCCGTCACATTCATCTATCCCCATTACAAAGGAGTGAAAATACAATATAAAGACAAAATAAATAAAGAAAAATGCTCCAATTCGAGTTACAAGACATGGGGAACCCAAAAGGCACATAAAAAGCATAAAATAACACTTTCCCATGCCATTTAATGACCCCACTAGCCAAAGTAGCGGGATTCCCTCTTAATGATGCTTTTCTCCACCTTCTCTCTCCTCATTAATGTGCAGCTACGAATTTCCACCATTTGCCATGTGGATAAATGATTTTGGGTCCCAAATAAGTGTGTTGTGGCCCACCATAGTGTTGGACATCAAGAAGTGTGGGCTGGTCCAATTCGAACAACAATTGGGCTTGGAATTTTTATCAAGCCCAAAATTATTCTCCTTGTGCTGAATCTGATCCATATCAGAAATGTTTTTTAGGGTTTTTATGGAATTTAAAGGTTTTTAGAGGTTTTCAGGATTTTTAGGGGTTTGGGGGTTTTTCTGGGTTGTGAGGGTTTTTTGGGTTTTGGGGTTTTTTTTTTATTTTTAGGGGTTTTAAGGGTTTTAGAGTTTTTAATGTTTTTTAAAAAATTTAGGTTTTTAAAGGATTTTTAGAGTTTTTATCAATTTTTAGAGTTTTTATGGGTTTTTAGGGGTTTAATTTTTTTTAAAGGTTTTTATGGTTTTTGGGGGGTTTTTACGTTTTCAAGGAATTTTAGGTATTTTTAGGTTTTTATGGTATTTGGATTTTTTTAGGGTTTTGGGGTTTTTTAAGGTTTTCAAGGTCTTTTTGGGTATTTGGGTTCTTTTGAAAAAAATTTGGGATTTAAAGGTTTTTTAGAGTTTTTTAAAGTTTTTAGGGGTTTTAAGGGTTTTAGAGTTTTTATTGGGTTTTTAATTTTTTTAATTTTTTTGGGGGTTTTATGGTTTTCAGAGGTTTTTCAGAATTTTTATTTTTTTTGTGTTTCTCAGATTTTTTATGACTTTTTTTTAATGATTTTTAGGGTTTTTAGGATTTCAGGATTTTGAGGGATTTTTTAGGATTTTATGGTTTATAGGATTTTTCCGGTTTTTATTTGCTTTCATGGTTTTTTGGGTTTTATGGGTTTTTAGAAATTTTCAAGGTTTTTAGGGTTATTTATTATTTTTAGCGTTTTTTTTAGTTTTTTAGGGGTTTTGAGGTTTTTTGAGCTTTTTAACGATTTTAGGGGTCTTAAGGGTTTTTAGAGTTTTTATTGTGTTTAGAGTTTTTATGGATTTTTAGGATTTTTAATGGTTTTTAGGGGTTTTTATGGTTTTTAGGGGGTTTTAGGGGCTTTAGGGGTTTTTACATTTTCAGGGGTTTTGGCGATTTTTTAGGATTTTTTAGGGTTTTTTGGGTTTTTAGGTTGTTTAGGATTTTTTAGGATTTTTAATGTTCTTAACATTTTTAGGGGTTTAAAGTGTTTTTTGGGTTTTTAGTGTTTTTTTGGTATTTTAGGGGTTTTAGGGTTTTTTGGGGGTTTTATGGTTTTCGGGGGTTTTCAGGGGTTTTTAGGTTCTTAATGTTTTAAAGGATTTTTTGGGATTTTTTAGGATTTTTATGGTTTTTACGGTTTTTGGGACTTTCAGCGGTTTTGGGTATTTCATAGTTTTTAGGATTTTTAGGTCCTTTTAGGTTTTTCTAGGGTTTATTATGAGTTTTTTAGGTTTTTTAAGTTTTTTTAGAGTTTTTTAACATTTTTTGGGGTTTTAAGGGTTTTTGAGTTTCTAGTGGGTTTTAAGGTTTTTATGGGTTTCTTGGGTTTTTTAAGGTTTTAAGGATTTTTTAGGCTTTCTTGGGGTTTTTATGTTTTTAGGGATTTCTAGGGATTTTTTAGGTTTTTTAGGGATTTTGAGTGTTTTTAGGTTTTCTTAGAGTTTTTAGGGTTTTATGGGGTTTTAGAGTCTTTGGGGTTTTAGGGTTTTTTAGGTGTTTTAAGGTTTTGAAATGTTTTTTAGGTTTTTAGGTGTTTTAATGGGGATTATGGGGTTTTAGAGTTTTTAATGGTCTTTATGGTTTTCAGGGTTTTTTTGGGTTTTTTGGGTTTTTTACATTTTTGGGGTTTAGGACTTTTCGAATTTTATGGTTTTTTTGGATTTTTAGGGTTTTTAGGGTATTTAGTTTTTAAGGTTTTTTTTTTGGGGGGGGGGTTGGTTTTTTTAATTTTTTAGGGATTTTATGGTTTTTAGAGTTTTTTAACATTTTTATGGGTTTTAAGGGATTTTAGAGTTTTTAGTGTTTTTATGGTTTTTATGGGAATTTAGGGTTTTTTAAGGTTTTAGGGGGTTTTGTGGTTTAATGGGTTTTTTAGGGTTTTATATGTTTTCATGGATTTTTAGTCTTTTTTAGGAAATTTATGGTTTTAGGATTTTTAGGGATTTTGCGGGTGTTAGGGTTTTTAATGATTTTAGGGGATTTTTGGGACTTTCGTGATTTTTATGGTTTTTTGGGGTTTTATGGTTATTTTGAGTTTTTTTGGATTTTAAATGTTTTTAAGAGTTTTTTAACGTTTTTAGTGGTTTTTAGAGTTTTTAGTTGTTTTTAGGGTTTTTATTTGTTTTTTTGTTTTTTTATGGTTTTAGGGGGTTTTATGGTTTTCAATGGTTTTCAGGGCTTTTAGGGTTTTATATGCTTTTATGGAATTTTTGGGATTTTTTATGATTTTTATGTGTTTTAGGGTGTTTTGGGGGTTTTACGGCTTTTGAGGGTTTTTTGTGATTTTTTGGGGTTTTTATCGTTTTTAGGGATTTTTCAGGGTTTTAGGGTCTTTTGGGGTTTTAGGGTTTTGTGGGTTTTTAGGGGTTTTAAGGGTTTTTATAGTTTTTAGTGGGTTTTTATGGTTGTTATGGGTTTTTAGGGGTTTTAAGAATTTTAAGGGTTTGTACGGTTTTTAATGTTTTTTAGGGTTTTTAGTGTTTTTATGGAGTTTTTAATGTTTTTAAGGTTTTAGACTTTTTTAATGTTTCTAGGGGTTTAAAAGGTTTTTAGAGTTTTTAGTGGGTTTTATGGGTTTTTAGGATTTTATGATTTTCAGGGGGCATTATGGTTTTCAAGGGGTTTTAGGGTTTTTTACGTTTTCAAGAATATTTAGCCTTTTTGTATTTTTATGATTTTTAGGGTTTTTAGGGATTTTAAGGGGTTTTACGTGTTTTTAGGGTTTTTAGGGGTTTTTGGTTTTATGGTGGTTATTAGGGCCTTTTTTGGGTGTTGGGTTTTTTTATTTTTTTAGGGTTTTTAAGATTTTTCAGAGTTTTTTGTACATTTTTAACAGTTATAAGGGGTTTTTGATTTTTTTTGTTATTTTTAGAGTTTTTATGGGTTTTAGGGTTTTTAAGGTTCGTAGGGTTTTTTTATGTTCAGGGGGTTTTCAGGGTTTTTAGGGTTTTTAATGGTTTTTAGGGTTTGTTTTTGGTTTTCAGGGGGGGGGGGTTAGGGTTTTAAGGGTTTTAGAGTTTTTATTGGGTTTTTAGTGTTTTTATGGGTTTTTTGTGTTTTTTAATATTCAGGGGTTTTTATGGTTTTTAGAGCTTTTTGAGAATTTTTAGTTTATTTTACCTTTTCAGAGATTTTTATGGTTTTTTAGGATTTTTATGGTTTTTTGGGTTTTTCGAGTTTTTCGGGTTTTTCGGGATTTTGAGGGATTTTTTAGGATTTTATGGTCTATAGGATTTTTTAGGGTTTTTAGCGAATTTTATGGTTTTTAGTGGTTTTCATGGTTTTTTAGATTTTTAGGGGTTTTTAGGGGTTTTAGGATTTTTTTTATTGTTTTTAGTGATTTTTCAGGCGCTTTAGGGTTTTTTACATTTTTAGGGGTTTTAGGGATTTTTTAGGATTTTTATGGTTTTCAGGGGTTTTAGGTTTTTTAGGGATTTTTGAGGGTTTTAGGGATTTCATGGTTTTTAGGGGGTTTTCAGGGTTTTATGGTATTTTTGGTTTTTTAGGTTTTTTTTGTTTTTCGGGGTTTTTAGGTTTTTTTTGTTTTTCGGGGTTTTTAGGTTTTTAAAGTTTTTAATGTTTTTAGGCATGTTAGGTGTTTTTAGGGTGTTTAGTGGGTTTTAGGGTTTTTTGGGTTTTTTTTGGGTTTTTAGGGTTTTTAATGTTTTTAGGGGTTTAAATTTTTCTTATGTTTATTAGGTGTTTTTCAGGGGCTTTAGGGTTTTTTTTGCATTTTTAGGGTTTTTAGGGATTTTTTAGGATTTTTATGGTTTTTAGCTGGTTTAGGGGTTTTATCGATTTTTTAGGGTTTTTAGGGATTTCATGGTTTTTTGGGGTTTTCAGGGTTTTATGGTCTTTTTGGTTTTTTTGGTCTTTTAATGTTTTTAATGTTTTTAGGGGTTTTTAGTTTTTTTAGGGTTTTAGGTCATTTTTGTGTTTTTAGGGTTTTTTAAGATTTTTTTAGGGTTTTTAAGTATTTTAAGAGTTTTTTAATTTTTTGGGGGGTTTTATGGGTTTTTAGAGTTTCTTGTGGTTTTTAGGGTTTTTATGGGATTCTAGAGTTTTTAACGTTTTGACAGGTTTTAATGGTTTTAATGTTTTTTTCTGGATTTTTTGGTGGTTTAACATTTTTAGGTATTTTTAGGTATTTTTATGATTTTTACGTGTTTTAGGGTTTTTAGGGTTTTTAGGTATTTTGAGGGGTTTTATGGTTTCTCAGGTTTTTTAGGTGTTTTAGGGTCTTTTTCTTTTTTAGGGTTTTTTAGGTGTTTTATGTTTTTTAAAAAAAAATTTATGGTTTTTAGGGGTTTTAATGGGGTTTCAGGGTTTTTAGGGTTTTTTATGTTTTAAGGGTTTTAAGGGGTTTTTGAATTTTATGGTTTTATGGTGTTTTTGGGATTTTAGGGATTTTAAGAGTTATTAGGGTTTCTCAAGGATTTAGGGTTATTAGGGGTATTAGGTTTTATGGTTTTTGGGGTCTTTAGGGGGGTTTTTTCTGGATTTTTATTGTTTTTAGAGTTTTTAACATTTTTAAGGGTTTAAAAGGTTTTTAGATTTTTTAGTGTTTTAAAGGTTTTTATGGGAATTTAGGGTTTTTAAGGTTTTAGGGTGTTTTATGGTTTTTAGGAGATTTTAAGGTTTTTAAGGTTTTTTATGTTTTCAGGGATTTTTTAGGTTATTTTAGGATTTTTATGGTTTTTATGGATTTTGTGGGTTTTTAGGGGTTTCAATTTTTTTAGTGTTATTTTGGGTTTTTGAGGGTTTTAATGTTTTTACGAGTTTTATAACATTTTTATTGGTTTTTAGAGTTCTTAGTGGGTTTTAGGTTTTTTATTGTTTTTAGGGTATTTATGGTTTTTAGGGATTTTAGGATTTTATACACTTTCAGAGATTTTTTTGGGCATTTTTATGATTTTTATGGTTTTTAGGGTGTTTTGGGGGTTTTAGGGATTTGGAGGGATTTTTTGGATTTTGTGGGTTTTTTAGTGTTTTTCAGGGTTTTAGGGTCTTTTGAGATTTTTGTGTTTTTTTCCAGTTTTTTAGGGGTTTTAAAGGTTTTTTGAGTTTTTAGTGGGTTTTTAGGGTTGTTATAGGTATTAGGGTTTTTAATTATTTTATGGGTTTTTATGGTTTTCAATGGTTTTTAGGGTTTTTAGTTTTTTTACATCTTTCGGCATTTTTCTGGAATTTTTATAATTTTTATGGTTTTTAGAGATTTAATGGAATTTGGGGGGTTTTTAGAGTCTTTTGGGGGTTTTAGTTGTTTTTTTGGAGTTTTTATGGTTTTTAAGGTTTTAAGACATTTTTATCGTTTTTAGGGGTTTTACGAGTTTTTCGGATTTTAAGGTGTTTGGGGGGTTTTTTGGTTTTTAAGGTTTTTATGTTTTTTTACGTTTTTAGGAATTTTTCACGTTATTTTTTGGATTTTTATGAATTTTAGGGATTTTTAGGGATTTTATGGGTTTTTAGAGATTTTAGGGTTTTGGTTTTCTTGTGCTTATTAGGGCCTTTTTTGGGTTGGGGGGTTTATTTTTTTCAGGGTTTTTAAGAATATTGTGAGTTTTTTATCATTTTTAACAGCTTTTATGGTTTTTTCGAGTTTTTTTGTTGTTTTAGAGTTTTTATGGGTTTTAGGGTTTTTAAGGTTTTTAGGGGTTTTTAGGGTTTTCAAGAGGTTTTTAGGGTTTTTAAGGGTTTTTTCATTTTAAGTTATTTTTAGGGCCTCTTACGATTTTTATGTTTTTATTTTTTTTGGTTTTTAATCATTTTGTGGGATTTTATGGGGTTTTCAAGGTTTTTAGGGGCTTTTAGGGTTTTTTTTGTTTTTTGGATTTTTTTTGACTTTTTTAGGGTTTTTAATATTTTTTAGAGTTTTTTAGTGTTTTTAGAGGTTTTCATTTTTTTTGGTGTTTATGGTTTTAATGTTTTTTAGGAATTTTTATAGTTTTCATGAGTTTTCATGAGTTTTCATAGGGTTTTTTAAGTTTTCAAGGATTTTTAGTGCATTTTTAGGTTTTTTATAGTTCGAGGGATTTTAGGGTTTTTAGGGATTTTGGAGGGTTTTGGGGTTTTTCATGGTTTTTTAGGGGTTTTAGGGTTTTAGGGTTTTTTTTGAGTTTTTTGGGATTATCAGGGTTTTTAGGGTTTTTTAAGGTATTTAGGGTATTTAAGGGTTTTTAGAGTTTTTTTGCATGGCAAGGGTCTTATAGTTTTTAGTGGGTTTTAGGGGTTTTATGGGGTTTTAGGGTATTTTAATGATTTTATGGATTTTTATGGTTTTCAAGGGTTTTTTTATTGGTTATGTATGTTTTCAGAATTTTTTGGGTTTTTTTAGGATTTTATAGTTTTGGGGGGTTTTAGAGATTTTGAGGGTTTTAGCGACCATTTGGATTTTTAGTGTTTTTTAGTTTTTTAGCATTTTTATGGTTTTTAGAGTTTTTTTAACATTTTAGGGGTTTTTAGTGTTTTTAGTAGTTTTTTTGGTTTTCATGGAGTTTTAGGGTTTTTAGGGGTTTTAGGGGTTATTATGGTTTGTAGGGGTTTTCAAGGTTTTTTGGGTTTTTATGTTTTCAAGGATTTTTAGAGATTTTTTAGGATTTTTGTGGTTTTTAGGGTTTTTAGGGTTTTTAGGGATTTTAGGGATTTTGAGGGTTTTTTGGGTTTTTCAGGTTTTTTGGGTTTTTCAGGTTTTTTTTGTTTTCTCAAATTTTTTTGGGTCTTTCTGGGTTTTTAGGGTTTTTTGAGTTTTTTTATGGTTTTTAATGGTTTTTAGAGTTTTTTAACATTTTTATGGGTTTTAAGTGTTTTGGGGGGTTTTAGTAGTTTAGGGGTTTTTTGGCTATTTAAGTTATTTTAAGGTTTTTTAGGGTTTTTATGGTTTTCAAATGTTTTTTAGGGTTTTCAGGGTTTTACGTTTTTAGGGCTTTTTAGGGCTTTTTTGGATTTTAATGAATTTTAGGGATTTTTAGGGTTCCTAGGTATTTTGAGGGATTTTATTTTTTAAGGTTTTTTTACAGTTTATAGGGTTTTCAATGTTTTTAGTATCTTTTGGGTTTTTAGGGTTTTTTTGAGTTTTTTAAGGGTTTTAAGGTTTTTTAGAGTTTTTAACATTTTTCAAGTTTTAAGAGTTTTTAGAGTTTTTAGTTTTTTTTATGGGTTTTTAAAGTTTCAGGGGGTTTTCTTGTTTCTAATGGGTTTTCAGGTTTTTCAAGTTTTTTTATGTTTTCAGTGATTTTTAGAGATTTTTAATGATTTTTTATTGTGCTTAGGGTTTTTAGGGTTTTTAGTTATTTTGAGGAATTTAGGATTTTTTCACGGTTTTTGGGGTTTTCAAGGTTTTTAGGGTCATTTTAGGGTTTAGGGGTTTTCTTGAGTTTTTTTAGTGTTTTTAAGGTTTTTTAGAGTTTTTAAACATTTTTAGGGTTTTGAAGGGTTTTTAGTGTTTTTAGTGGTGTTAAGGGTTTTTAGGGTTTTGAAGGGTTTTTGAAGGGTTTTCAGGGGATTTTTAGGGTTTTTATGGTTTTTTATGTTTTTCCTGGATTTTAGGCGTTTTTTAGGATTTTTATGATTGTTAGGCAATTTTTGGATTTTAAGGGATTTTGTGGGGTTTTAGGGTTTTTCTGGGGGTTTTATGGTTTTTATGGTTTCTTTGAGTTTTTATTTTCAGTTTTTATGGTTTTTAGAGTTTTTTAATGTTTTTAACGCTTTAAAGAGTTTTAAGGCATTTTCTAGGGTTGTAAGGGTTTTTAGTGTTTTTAAGGTTTTTATGGGTTTTTATGGGTTTTTATGGTTTTTTTAGGGTTTTATGGGTTTTTTATGATTTCAAGGGGGTTTTCTAGGATTTTAGGGTTTATTACTTTTTCAAGGTTTTGTTTGGGATTTTTTAGGATTTTAATTGTTTTTAGTATTTTTTGGGTTTTCCGGGATTTTAGGGGGGTTTAGGGGTTTTAGGGGGTTTTCAGGGTTTTTAGGGTCTTTTTATGGTTTTGGGTTTTTTGAGTTTTTTTTGGGTTTTTATTATTTTTTAGAGCTTTTTAAACTTTTTAGGGGTTTTAGAGTTTTTAATGGTTTTATGGGTTTTATGGGTTTTTAGGGTTTTTTCAGGTATTTTAGGGTTGTTATAGTTTTTATGGGTTTTTCAAGGTTTTTAGGGTTTTTTACATTTCCATGGATTTTTAGGGATTTTTTAGGATTTTTATGGTTTTAGGATTTTTAGGGTATTTCAGGGTTTTTAGATTATTTCTGGGTTTTTAGGATTTTTTTGAGTTTTTTATGGATTTTAAGGTTTTTAGACTTTTCAACTCTTTTTAACGTTTTTGGGTTTTAAGGGTTTTTAGAGTTTTTAGCGGTTTTAGGGTTTTTAAAGGTTTTGAAGGTTTTTAAAGTTTTTTGGGGGATTTGTATGGTTTTCAAGGGTTTTTAAGGGGCTTTTGGGTTTTTTATGTTTTTAGGGATTTTTATGACCTTTTAAGGATTTTTATTGTTTTTAGAGTTTTTAAACTTTTTTAGATGTTTTATGGGTTTTTAGAGTTTTTAGTGAGTTTTTATGGTTTTTATGGTTTTTAGGGGTTTTCAAGGTTTTTTTTTGTTTTTTTCTTTTTTAGGTATTTTTGGATTTTTATGGTTTTTATGGTTTTTAGGGTTTTTAGTGATTTCGAGAGTTTTTAGTGTTTCTAGGGCTTTTATGATTTTTAGGTTTTTTCAGGATTTTTATGGACTTTTTGGGTTTTTATAGTTTTCTTGATTTTTTAGGGTTTGTACAGTTTTTTAGAGTTTTTTTAACATTTTTTGGGGTTTTAAGTATTTTAATGTTTTTAGTGGTTTTTTAAGGTTTTTATGGGTTTGAGGGTTTATGGTTTTTGAGAGATTTATCAAGGTTTTTAGTGTTTCTTACGTTTTTAGGGAATTTTAGTGCATTTGTTGGATTTTTAAGATTTGGGGGGGGGGGTTTACGGTTTTTAGGGATTCTGAGGGTTTTTTGGGTTTTTTCAGGGTCTTTTAGCCTTTTTACGGTTTTTAGGATCTTTTAGGTTTTAGGGACTTTTTGAGTTTTTTAGGGCTGTTAATATTTTTAGCTTTTTTAAGTTTTTAGGGGTTTTAGAGGTTTTTAGAGTTTTTAGTGATTTTATGGGTTTTTAACGGTTTTATGTGTTTTATGGTTTTCAGGGGGTTTTGAGGATTTTTTGGATTTTATATGTTTTCAGGGACATTAAGGTTTTTTTAGGATTTTTATAATTTTTAGGGGTTTTTAGTGAATTAGAAGGTTTTTAGGGTTTTTCGGGATTTTTAGGGGTTTTTCAAGGTTTTTAGGGTCTTTTGGGGGGGTTTTCAAGGTTTTTAGGGTATTTTGGGGCTTTTGGGTTTTTTTGTGTTTTTTAGGTTTTTAAGGTATTTTAGCGTTTTTAACATTTTTTAACGTTTTTAGGGGTTTTATGGGTTTTTGGAGTTTTTAGTCGGTTTTTAGGGTTTTATGAGTTTTTAGAGTTTTTAATGGTTTTTAGGGGTTTTATGGTTTTCAATGGTTTTTATGGTTTTTAGGTATTTTTCAATGGTGTTTGGGTTTTATTATGATTTCATGGATTTTTACATCTTTTTTTTAATTTTTATGGTTTTTCGTGTTTTTTAGGTTTTTAGGGATTTTGATGTGTTTTTTGGGGGGGTTTTAGGATTTTTTAGTGTTTTCTGAGTCTTTTGGAGGTTTTATGGTTTTTTTGTGTTTTGTAGGGGTTTTAAGGTTTTTAGAGCTTTTAGTGGTTTTTAGTGTTTTTCTGGATTTTAGGGATTTTTATAGTTTTTAGGGGTTTTTAGGTTTTTTAGGATTTTTTATATTTTCAGGGATTTTTAGCTATTTTTTAGGATTTTTATGGTTTTTCTGGTTTGTAAGATTTCAAGGGAATTTTAGGGTTTTTAAGGTTTTCCATGGGTTTTAGGGGTTTGGGGGGTTTTCAGGGGGTTTTAGGGGTTTTTAGGGTTTTTAGGGTTATTTAGGTTTTTTGGGTTTTTTGAGTTTTTAGGGTTTAAATGTTTTTTTAGATTTTTTCAACATTTTTAGGGGTTTTAAAGGTTTTTAGAGTTTTTAGGGTTTCTATATTTTTTAAGGTTTTTAAGGTTTTTTATGTTGGTTAGGGTTTTATGGTTTCCATGTGTTTTTTTGGGTTTTTAGGAATTTTTACATTTATAGGGATTTTTAGGACGTTTTTATTATTTTTATGGTTTTTATGGGTTTTTTGGGTTTTAATAAATTTTTAGGGTATTTAGGGGTTTTAAGGAGTTTTTGGGGTTTGGGGGTTTTTTAGGATTTTAGGGTCTTTTGGGTTTTTTGGTGTTTTTTTGAGTTTTTCAGGGTTTTAAAGTTTTTTAGAGATTTTTAACGTTTTTAGGGGTTTTACTGGTTTTACAGGTTTTTAGTGTTTTTTGTGGTTTTTAGTGTTTTTATGTGGTTTTAGTGTTTTTAAGGTTTTTAGGTGTTTTGATGGTTTTCAAGGGGTTTTCAAGGTTTTAGTTTTTTTAGGATTTTAGGGATTTTTAGGGATTTTTAGGATTTTTATTGGTTTTAGCGTTTTTAAGGATTTTGAGTGTTTTTCAGTTTTTTGGGGGTTTTATGGTTTTTTAGGTTTCTAGGCTTTTTTTGAGTTTTTAGGGTTTTTAAGGTTTTTAGAGTTTTTATCGTTTTAGGGGTTTTTATCATTTTTAGAGTTTTTAATGATTTTTAGGGGTTTCAGGGGTTTTAGGATGTTTTATGGGTTTTATGGGTTTCTGGGGGTTTTAAGGGTTTTTACGCTTTTTTATGTTTTCTGACATTTTTAGAGCTTTTATAGGATTTTTTTTGTTTTTATGGTTTTCATGGTTTTTTGGGTTTTTTGGGATTTGAGGTGTTTTTCAGGTTTTTTGGGTTTTTAGGGTCTTTTCGGTTTTTTTTTGCGTGTTTTTGAGTTTTTCAGGGTTTTAAAGTTTTTTAGAGTTTTTTAACGTTGTTAGGGGTTTTACTGGTTTTACAGGTTTTTAGTGTTTTTTGTGGTTTTTAGTGTTTTTCTGGGGTTTTAGTGCTTTTAAGTTTTTAGGTGTTTTGATGGTTTTCAAGGGGTTTTCAAGGTTTTAGTTTTTTTAGGCTTTCAAGGATTTTCAGGGATTTTTAGGATTTTTATTGGTTTTAGCGTTTTTAAGGATTTTGAGTGTTTGTCAGGTTTTTGGGGGTTTTATGGTTTTTTAGGTTTCTAGGGTTTTTTTTGAGTTTTTAGGGTTTTTAAGGCTTTTAGAGTTTTTATCATTTTAGGGGTTTTTAGCATTTTTAGAGTTTTTAGTGATTTTTAGGGGTTTTAGGGGTTTTAGGGGGTTTTATGGGTTTTAGGTGTTTCTGGGGTTTTTAAGGGTTTTTACGGTTTTTTATGTTTTCCGGGATTTTTAGAGCTTTTATAGGATTTTTTTTTTGTTTTTATGGTTTTCATGGTTTTTAGGGTTTTTTGAGTTTTTTATGGTTTTTAAGATTTTTTAGAGTTTTTAACGTTTTTAGGGCAAGGAAGATGCGAGGTTCAGGCTATTCCCAGCCCCCCCAATTTTATTAGCAAGAAAAAAGGAGACACAGCAGACAAGGGAGGGGAGGGGTCAAACGACCCGCACCCAAAATCCCCTTACAACCCACGCCAAAAGGAATTAACGTTTTTAGGGGTTTAACGAAATTTTAGAGTTTTTAGTGGGTTTTTAGGTTTTTATGGGTTTTAGGGTTTTTTCAGGTTTCTATCGGTTTTTATAGTTTTTAGGGGGTTTTAAAGGTTTTAGGTTTTTTTAGGTTTTCAACGAATTTTAGAGAGTTTTTAGGATTTTTATGGTTTTTAGGGGTTTTAAGGGATTTTAGGGATTTTGAGGGTTTTTCTGGGGTTTTAGGGTCTTTTTGAGTTTTTAGGGATTTTTAGGGGTTTTAAGGTTTTTTATAGTTTTTAACATATTTAGGGGTTTTAAGGGGTTTTACTATTTTTAGTGGGGTTTTATGGTTTAATGGAGTTTTGTGTTTTTTTAAGGTTTTTAGGGTATTTATAGTTTGTAAGAGGTTTTCAGGGTTTTAGTGTTTTGTGTATTTTCAGGGATTTTTAGGGATTAAAATTAGGATTTTTAAGGGTTTTAGAATTTTCAAGGGTTTATAGGGATTTTGAGGTTTTTAGGGGTTTTCAAGGTTTTTTGGGTTTTTCAAGGTTTTTTTGGGTTTTTTTTGGGTTTTTAGGGTTTTTTTGAGTTTTTAGTGGTTTTATGGTTTTTATGGGTGTTTAGGGTTTTTATATTTTTTAAGGGTTTTTATTGTTTTAGGGGGATTTCATGGTTTTGGGTGGGGGGGGGGTAGGTTTTTAAGGATTTTTAGGGGTTTTTTAGGTTTTTTATGATTTTTAGGGGTTTTTATGGTTTCTTTGGATTTTGAGGATTTTTAGGGTTTTCCCGGGATTTTAGGGTTTTTTCAATGTTTTTATGTGTTTTGGGGTTTTAGGATTTTTTTTTTGTTTTTAGGATTTTTAATGTTTTATAGTGTTTTTCAACATTTTTAGGGGTTTTAAGGGTTTTTTAAGTTTTTAGTGGGTTTTTATGGGTTTTAGGGTTTTTAAACGTTATTTGGGGTTTTTATGGTTTTCAGGGGGGGTTCTGGGTTTTTAGGGTTTTTATGTTTTCATTGTTTTTTTTGACTTTTTTTTGTTTTTTAGGTTTTTAGGGTTTTTAGGGATTTTGACGGTTTTTAGATTTTTTAGGGTTTTTTTGAGTTTTTATGTTTTTTAAGGTTTTTAGATTTTTTGTAACATTTTTTTGGGGTTTTTGGGTTTTTATGGGTTCTTAGGATTTTACAGTCTTTTGGAGTTTTTATAGAGTTAAGGTGGTTTTTAGTATTTTTAAGTCTTTTTCATTTTTAGGGATTGTTAGGGCTTTTTTAGGATTTTTTTAGTTTTTACGGTTTTTTTGGACTTTTAGTGGTCCTGATAGTTTTCGCGGTTTTAAGGGTTTTTTAGAGCTTTTATGGTTTTTAGGATCTTTTGTGTTTTTAGGGGTTTTTTTATAGGGCTGAGTTTTTAGGGTGGGGTTTTTCAATTTTTTAGGGTTTTAATGGTTTTTAAAGTTTTTAAAATTTTAGAGTTTTTTGAGTTTTTAGTGGTTTTATGGTTTTTATAGGGTTTTTATGGTTTTAGGATGGTTTTATGGTTTTCAAGGGTTTTTCATGGTTTTTAGGGGTTTTATGTTTTTTTGTATTTTTAGGGATTTTTTACGTTTTTTATTGTTTTTCGGATTTTCAAGGATATTGAGGGGTTTTTTTGGGTTTTTTAGGGATTTAGGGTTTCAAGGTTTTTATGGTTTTTTATTGGGTTTTTGTTTTTTTTTGGGTTTTTTAAGGTTTTTTAGATTTTTCTATCATTTTGAGGATTTTTAAGGGGTTTTAGAGTTTTTAGTGGTTTTTAGGATTTTATTACGTTTTAGGGTTTTTTTGGGTTTTTAAGGTTTTTTTGGGGTTTTATGGTTTTCAGGGGAATTTTCAAGGTTTTTAGGATTTTTTACATTTTCAAGGATTTTTAGGGATATTTTAGGATTTTATGGTTTTTAAGGATTTTAGGGATTTTGAGGGGGTTTATGGGGTTTCATGATTTTTTAGCGTTTTTAGGGGTTTTGGGGTTTTTTGGTTTTTTGGGGTTTTAGGGTTTTTTAGTTTTTAGGGTTTTTAGTTTTTTTTTTAAAAAAATAGAGGTTTTAAGGTTTTTTAGAGTTTTTATTAGTTTTTCGGGATTTTATGTGTTTTTATGGGTTTTTATGTTTTTTAGGGGGTTTATGGTTTTCAGGGGTTTTTCGGGGTTTTAGGGTTTTTTTTATGTTTTTAGGGTTTTAGTGGTTTTTAGGATTTGTTTTATGTTTTTAGGGTTTTTTAGGGTTTTTAGAGATTTTTGAGGGTTTTAGTGTTTCTAACATTTTTGGGGGTTTTACGATTTTTAGAGTTTTTAGTGGGTTTTAATGTTTCTATGGGGTTTTAGGATTTTTTAAGGTTTTAGGGGGTTTATGGTTTTTAGAGTTTTTCTTGGGTTTTTAGGGTTTTTTTAAATTTTTATGGATTTTTTTGGATTTTAATGGTTTTTAGGGTTTTTAGGGATTTTTAGGATTTTAGGTGGTTTTTAGGGTTTTTAGGTTCTTTTGGTGTTTTTAGAGAACTTTTTGAGTTTTGGGGTTTTTAATGTTTTTAAATCTTTTTATCATTTTTGGGGTTTTAATGGTTTTTAGACTTATAGTGGGGTTTTATTGTTTTTATTATATTTTATGGGTTTTTGAGGTTTTTTCTGGTTTATATGGGTTTTTAGGAATTTCAGGGGTTTTTCATGGTTATTAGTGTTTTTTACATTTTCATGGATTTTATAGTTTTTTCTTTTTTATGGTTTTTAAAATTTCTAGAGGTTTTTTGGATTTTTTGGGTTTTAAGGTTTTTTTTAGGGTTTTTTATGGATTTTATGGTTTTTAGGTTTATATGGTCTTTAGGGTTTTTAGGGGTTTTTTGAGGTTTTTAGGGTATTAAAGGTTTTTAGAGATTTTTAACATTTTTGGGTTTTAAATGGCTTTTAGGGTTTTTGGTGGTTTTTATTAGTTTTTTTGATTTATAAATGATTTTAGCGGTTTTTATCATTTTTAGGGGGATTTCTGGGGTTTTGGAATTTTATTTATGTTTTCCAGGATTTTTAGGATTTTTATGGTATCTAGGTGTTTTAGGGTTTTGAGGGATTTTGAGGGTTTTTAGGTTTTTAGGTTTTTTAGGGGATTTAGGGTTTTTTGAGTTTTTTTTTTTGGAGTTTTAGGGGGTTTTTTGAAATTTTTAGTGTTTTAAGTGTTTTTAAAGTTTTTAACATTTTTAGGGGTTTTAAGGGTTTTTTAGTTTTTAGTTTTTTTAGGGTTTTCAGGTTTTTATGGTTTGATGCGAGACGCACGGGGTGGCCCGATCTTCACGGCGTAGGGCGGCGGATGATGGATGCGGTTTGGGGCTAAGTGACGGGTGAAGGGTATGGATAGTGCAAGCAAGTAGTCAACCAACGCTATATGGAGCGTGACCTACTACTTAGACAACGCACTCAAGGGAGGGGTGTGATGGCCAATCCACACAACAACGCACTTGGGTTGAGGCACGGAATTGGGGGCTTTGTGATCTTGGATCACCAATCTAACTTGTAGATTGACAAGGCAAGAATGCACAAGAGCAAGGGAAATTTGGAACAATCCTCACACAACGGAGAGAAACAAAGCATAAGCTCTCAATTAGAATCTTGAATGCCAATACAATACCATGGGGTGGCTATTTATAGCCAAGGGGGTGATACAATGGTCAAGGGTCTAATACCCTAAAGTCATAAAGTCTAAACCTACCTTGTCCCCCTTAAAAGTCAAAAAGATAAAAGCCAACAAAGACTTTTGGAAAAGAAGCACACAACTTTCCAACATAGCCCACCGGATTTGACTTTGGTGTCCAAAGATGCCATTTCTAGAATCCTCCATGTGGGCAAGGCCTCCAAATTCTTGCAACCATGTGGGCCAAGCTTTAATCATCAATTTTGGGCTTGAATAAGTGATATTATAGGCCCATTTGCTCCATTCATGCATGGTAATACCCATTGGGCCTTTAATGAAGTAAGATGAGCGCCCATTGAAGCATTCAACCTCTTTAATCTTCCTCGTGTCATTGGGCCTTGCAAATCCAATTCCTCCACCCGAGCAATCAACTCTGTGCCTTCTGCATGGTTTGCATCATCCTCCCCCTCTTGAAAAGGAGTCGTCCTCGACTCTTCATCCTCTACACCCAAAAAAGGAGAAAGATCAGAAACATTGAAAGTGGCACTTACACCATACTCACCTGGCAAAGCTATCTTGTAAGCATTGTTGTTAATCTTCTCAAGCACTCGGAATGGTCCATCGCCTCATGGCATGAGTTTTGATTTCCGTTTTTCAGGGAATCTTTCCTTCCGCATATGAATCCAAACCAAGTCACCGGGCTCGAACAACATTTGCTTGCGACCCTTGTTTGCACGATCCATATATTTTTGGGTCATCCGCTCGATATTTAACCTTGCCTTTTCATGGATTTTCTTGATGAATTCTGCACGCCCTTTTGCATCCATATTAACTGCTTCCTGTAAAGGCAAAGGAACTAGATCAATAGACGCAAGGGGGTTAAAGCCGTAAACTGTTTCAAATGGAGAATATTGAGTAGTGGAATGCTTGGCCCTGTTATATGCGAATTCCACATGTGGTAGACACTCCTCCCAATTCTTGATATTCTTTTTGACAATTGTTCGCAGAAGGGATGATAGTGTGCGATTCACCACCTTCGTTTGCCCATCGGTTTGTGGATGACAAGTAGTGGAAAATAATAACTTTGTACCGATTTTTCTCCACAAGGTCTTCCAAAAGTAACTAAGAAATTTTTTGTCTCGATCCGACACAATGGTCCTTGGCATTCCATGATGCTTGACTACTTCCTGAAAGAAAAGTGTTGCAATGTTAGTGGCATCATCTGTTTTGTGACAGGGAATAAAATGTGCCATTTTTGAAAACCGATCCACCACAACAAAAATAGAATCTCTCCCCCTCTTGGTCCGTGGTAACCCCACAATAAAGTCCATTGATATGTCCTCCCAAGGGGTGTTGGGAATTGGGAGAGGAAGATATAGTCCATGTGGGTTCAGCTTTGATTTGGCTTTATGGCAAACAATGCACTTTCCCACAAATTTCTCAACATCTCTAGATATCCTAGGCCAATAAAAATGCTCACTAAGAACACTTAGAGTTTTTGAAACACCAAAATGCCCCATTAACCCACCCGAATGTGACTCCTTTAGTAAAAGTAAACGGATAGAGCAATTAGGAATGCAAAGCTTATCAATCCGAAATAAGAATCCATCGTGTAAATAGAACTTTTCCCAACTAACTCCAGGTTTACAATGTTCATAAGGTTCTCTAAAATCACTATCAGTGGCATATAAATCCTTAATGTATTCAAAACCAAGAAGTTTTGAATCCAACAAGGATAAAAGAGAATATCTACGCGAAAGTGCATCGACCACAGTGTTTTCTTTACCCTTTTTATGCTTGATGACATATGGAAATGATTCAATGAATTCCAGCCATCTAGCATGTCTCCTATTTAGTTTATGTTGGCTCCTAAGGTATTTAAGAGCCTCGTGATCAGAATGGATCACAAATTATTTAGGCCAAAGATAGTGTTGCCATGTTTCGAGTACTCTAAACAATGCATACAACTCTTTATCATATGTAGCATAGTTTAGAGTTGGGCCATTTAACTTCTCACTAAAATAAGCAATAGGCTTACCTTCTTGCATGAGTACTCCTCCTATGCCAATTCTGCTTGCATCACATTCAATTTCAAAGGTCTTACCGAAGTCTGGAAGTGCAAGTAGAGGGGCGTGGGTGAGTCTCTCCTTTAGCGCATGGAAGGCTTTTTCTTGAGTTGTCCCCCATTTAAAAGGAACATTCTTCTTTTTCAATTCATTCAATGGTGCTACTAGTGTGCTGAAGTCTTTCACAAATCTCCTGTAAAAACTAGCAAGCCCATGAAAACTTCTTACATGTCCAACAGAGGTTGGAGTTGGCCATTCTTGTATTGCTTTGATCTTCTCAGTGTCCACTTCAACTCCATTGCCACTCACAACAAATCCAAGGAAAACAATCTTATCGAGACAAAATTCACATTTTTTTATGTTTCCAAACAGGTTTTCTTTCCTTAACACCTCTAGGACTTTTCTGAAGTGATCTACATGTTCATGAAAAGTCCTACTATACACCAGAATATCATCAAAGTAAACTACCAAAAAGTTTCCAATATATGCACGTAAGACATGATTCATTAACCTCATAAATGTACTAGGTGCATTGGTAAGACCAAAGGGCATGACTAACCATTCATAAAGTCCATGTTTTGTCTTAAATGCAGTTTTCCACTCATCTCCTTCTTTCATCCTAATTTGATGGTAGCCACTTCTTAAATCAATTTTTGAGAAAATAGTTGAACCATTTAATTCATCTAGCATATCATCTAACATAGGGATAGGATGACGATACCTGACCGTGATGTTGATGATGGCTCTACAGTCAATGCACATTCTCCATGTTCCATCCTTCTTTGGTACTAGAAGCACCGGTACCGCACAAGGACTAAGACTCTCTCTCACATACCCCACATTCAACAACTCTTGAACTTGCCTCTGAATTTCTTTTGTCTCCTCTGGGTTGGTGCGATATGCTGGGCGGTTCGGTAGTGATGTTCCAGGTATGAGGTCAATTTGATGCTCAATACCTCTAATGGGTGGCAAACCCGGTGGCACCTCTTCGGGAAACACATCTTCAAATTCCTGCAACAAAGACTCAACAACATGTGTCAAAGAAGATGTTAAGTCGTTAGTGTTCAACATCACCTCTTTGTACATAAGTACTAAGAGATTTTGTTGAGAAATCAAAGCTTCCTTAACCTCACTCTTTTTTGCGAACATCACACTTTTCTCTCCTCTCAAATATTTTTCCCCTCTTGATTTTTCTTTGCTCTCCATTTCTTTGCTTCTCTCATTTTCTATTTTTCCCTCATTCTCTCCTTTTTCATTTTCTCTCTTTTTTTCCTCATCACTCTTTTTTTTCTTTTCTCTCAAAATGTGATCTTCCAGAATTTGCTTGGGGGACATGGGGTTGAGGGTTATAGGTTCCCCTCGGAGTAAAAAAGAGTGACGGTTCAAGAAACCATCATGAGTAACACGCCGATCATACTACCATGGTCGACCCAACAATAAGTGGCACACCTTCATAGGAACAATGTCACACAATACCTCATCTTTGTACTTACCGATGGTGAACAATACCTTCACTTTCTTGGTGACCTTCAGCTCCCCACAATCATTCAACCACTGAAGTCGGTATGGATTTGGATGCCTTAAAGTCGGGAGTCCCAACTTCTCCACCAACTCGGTGCTCGCCACATTGCTACAATTTCCACCATCAACAATAACACTACATACCTTCCCATTGATCTTGCATCGTGTATGGAAAAGGTTCTCCCGCTGCTCCTTTTCTCCAACGGTCATTTGTGCACTTAAAACTCTTCTAGTGACAAGAATCTCGCCATCTTCCGCAAATTCTCCATTTTCAATTTCTGGAGATTCATCTTCCTCCTCTTCGGAGCTCTCTCCATCGGTCTCCGATTCTCCATACTTGTTGATGATCATGGTGCGATGGTTTGGGCATTCACTAGCAATGTGACCCCTTCCTTGACATTTAAAACACCGAATATCCCTATTCCTGGTTTGGTTAGCCTCAAAAGTAGGTTTCTTAGGTGGAAGAATTACCTTGTCACTTTTGCGATCAACCACCTCTTTTGCCTTTGATGGTTCTCCAATCTCCTTCCTTGGATTTCTCCATGGTGTGAAAGGGTAGTGGGTTTCCTCATGTTTCTCCTCCTTTTTATTTATTGCTCGATCTTGGTGGCTTGGTGGATCATATCTTGTATCTCTACATGGTGGTACATCTCCACTTGATCTGCAATCTCCCGATTGAGCCCATGTAAAAATCGTGCCATGGTTGCCTTCGGATCCTCCTCAACGTTTGCCCGAATCATGGCAATTTTCATCTCCTTGTAGTAGTCTTCTACACTCTTACTCCCTTAGATGAGGGGTTGAGGTTTGTTGTGGAGATCTCTATGGTAATGTGTGGGAACAAACCGCTTCCGCATGGTGAACTTCATGTCTTCCCAAGTGTTGATGGGACATCCACCATATCTAGCCCTCTCCTTTTGAACTTGATCCCACCAAATTAAAGCATAATCAGAAAATTCAAGGGAAGCAAGTTTGACCTTTTTCTCCTCGGAATATGCATGGCATGAAAAGACCTGCTCGATCCACATCTCCCACTCCAACTATGCTTCCGGATTGCTTTTCCCAAGAAAAGAAGGGACCTTCACCTTGATCCCGCCAAGTAGGTCATCATCATGTTGTCTCCTTTGGCCTCCTCTCGGTTGTTGGTACAACCTTCTCCTTTGTGTGACTTCATCAAGATCATCATCAAAGTTCACCATCTCCTCCTCCATGATGTGGGGACAGCGTGGTGCGGGAGCGCGTCGTGGGTTATCATGGAACATCCTTGGGCTTGGTTTATTCTCCAATTCATCAATCCTCTCATGTAACACCTCCAACTTCCGATCAAGAAGCTTCTCGAAGTGGCTCACCAAAGCTTGCATTTGGAATTGCGTAGCTTCAGGTGCAGGAGATCTACTTTGACTTCCTTCATCGCTAACATGAGCAATTTTCTTCCCACGATCTTCTGCCATGATAAGTTACACAAACACAAACACACACCAGGGGGGAACACACACAATGATACACACTCACTCACACACGCAAGATGTACACACTCACACAAGATGTACACACTCACACACGCAAAGATACACACTCATGCATGCAATATATACACACTCACACGCACAAGATGTACACACACACGCACACAACAAGATGCACACACTCACACACACAAGATATATTTTTTTTCTTATTTCTCTCCACTCTCAAAACTCAATTTGAATCCCAAGCTCTTATGAAATATAATACCTTGTTTAGGGTGATCAAGTGCCACCAATTCCTCTCCAATCAAGATTGTGTCGGGGGATGGTTTAACACAATCCGCTTGAGTGGTAAGTGGTTTAAAAATGGTAAAGGGTCAAAAAGAGGGTGGAAAGAAGGGGTAGATAGGTGGATTGTGGGTTTTGCCCGATTGTGCAAGATAAGATAAATGAATAACAATATGAGCCAAATACAAAATGGGGATGAAGTAAAATGATGGAAAAAGTTATATATGGAAATAGAACGTGCTAATAAGGTAAAGCACAAAGGAGTAATTGTATCCGCTCTCTTTTTTTTGTTTTTTTTTGTCAATTCTCCACAAAAAGTGTTGTGCTTGGAGTTTTAAAGCACAAGATGATTGAACGGAGAGTAAGACAATTTTTTTTTCGAAATCTCTCAAATAAAGGATGTGCTTAATTTTGAAAAGCACAAAATGATGAGTTGAGAGAATTTTTTTTGCCGGATACAAATCACATATAGAGAATTAAATGCGGAAAGAAGATGAATGAAAATTTGGCTCAATTTATAATAATCCAATCTTGCACAAACTAGGACAATTCGGGAGGGTTTCAAGAAAAATGGATTTTTTTTGATGAATAGGTGAATAATATGGAAAGATAACAAACCCATACATGCTCAAAACCTTGAAAATAAAGTGCCACTTAATGGTATCAAAGGCTTTGGATATGTCCAATTTTAAAGCAAAGGTCCAATGTTTGGACAATAAAAGAGAATCCCAGAGAGTGGATCTCCCTGTCTGACCCCTCGTGAACATTGAAAGAAACCTTTTGGTGCCCCATTAACCAGAACAGAGATTCTGGTACTCTCCAAAATAGAAGAAATCATATCGATAAACTTGGTTGAAAACCCATACATGCTCAAAACCTTGAAAATAAAGTGCCACTTAATGGTATCAAAGGCTTTGGATATGTCCAATTTTAAAGCAAAGGTCCAATGTTTGGATTCCTTCCTCATGATATTCACTCCTTTAGAGGCCATATATAAACAGTTTTGGATGCTTCACCCAGGAACAAATCCAAATTGATTGGGTGTTATGATGGTACCAACAAACTTCCCCAACCTAATGACGATGATTTTACTAATAATCTTTGGGATGGTGTTTCCAATGGAAATCGGTCGAAAGTCACCAATATCAATAACAACTTCTTTTTTGGGAAGCGGACCAATGAAATTGGAGTTGGCTCCAAAAGGAATTGATCCTGAGAGAAAGAACTCCCTTACAACATTGGTAATTTCTGTATGAAAGATATCCCAATAGAAAATGAAGAATTTGTTGGTAAATCTGTCCGGTCTAGGGGCGCTTTCAGAATTGAGTGAGAGAAGACAATATTTAACTTCATCCTCAAGAGGGGAGAGGTTAGATCATTATTCTGTGAGTCACTCACACACTTCTCAATACATTCGGCAATCAAGGCAGAAGGGGGTTTAAGGGGTTTTAAGGGTTTAAGAGTTTTTTAAATGTTTTAAGGGTTTTAAGAGTTTTAAGAGTTTTTAGTGGTTTTAGGGTTTTTATGGGGTTTTAGGGTTTTTTAACGTTTTTAGGGGTTTTATGGTTTTCAGGGAGTTTTAAGGTTTTTTATTTTTTAGGGATTTTTAAGATTTTTATGGTTTTGATGGTATTTCAGAATTTTTAGGGTTTTCCAGGGTTTTAGGGTCTTTTGGGGTTTTTATGGGTTTTTTGAGTTTTTTAGCGTTTTTAAGACTTTTTAGAGTTTTTTTAACATTTTTAGGGGTTTAAAGGGTTTTTAGAGTTTTAGTGGGTTTTTATTGGTTTCTTGGTTTTTTAAGGTTTTTTGGTTTTCTATGGTTTTCAGGAGGGTTTTTAAGGTTTTTAGGGTTTTTTTATCTTTAAGGGATTTTAAGGCCTTTTTAGTATTTTTATGGTTTTGGGGGTTTTTTATAGTTTTTAGGAATTTTGAGTGTTTTATGGGTTTTCAGGGGTTTGTAGGGTCTTTTAGAATTTTAGGGTTTTTGTGGGTTTTTAGGTTTTTAAGGTTTTTTAGAGTTTTTAATGTTTTTAGGGATTTAAAGGGTTTTTATAGTTTTTAGTGGTTTTTAGTGTTTGTATTTGTTTTCAGGGTTTTTTAATGTTTTTATTGGTTTTTATGGTTTTCAGGGGCTTTTCATGGTTTTTTATGTTTTTAAGGATTTTATGGTTTTCGATCGTTTTTAGGGGTTTTCAGGGTTTTTATGGTTGTTTTGAGTTTTTAGGGGGATTTTGAGTTTTTTTGGGGGTTTTAAGGTTTTTTAGATTTTTTTCTCTTTTTATGAGTTTTAATGGTTTTTAGAGTTCTTAATGGTTTTTAGGGATTTTATTGGTTTTTAGGGATTTTTATAGTTTTTATGGGTTTTCGGGAGTTTTCAGGGTCTTTAGGGATTTTTACTTTTTTAGGGATTTTAGTGATCTTTTTTGGACTTTTATGGTTTTAGGGTTTTTCAGGGTTTTTTAGTTCTTTTAGGGTATTTTGGGTATTTTGGTTTTTTTCGGGTTTTTAGTGTTTTTAAGGTTTTTAGAGTTTTGTTGTTTTTTGGGGTTTTGAGGGTTTTTATAGTATTTAGTTGGTTTTTATGGTTTTTATGGTGTTTTAGTGTTTTTTTAATGTTTTTAGAGGTTTTAATGGCTTTCTGTTATTTTCATGGTTTTTAGGATTTTTTATGTTTTCATGGATTTTTAGGGATTTTTTAGGATTTTTATGGTTTTTATGGTTTTTATGGTTTTTTTGAGTTTTTTGGGGTTTTAATGTTTTGTAGAGTTTTTAGCATTTTATAGGTTTTAAGAGTTTTTAGAGTATATACCGATTTTTAGGGTTTTTATGGGTTTAGGGTTTTTTAATGTTTTTAGGAGTTTTTATGGTTTTCAGGGGGGTTAGGGGTTTTAGTATTTTTATGTTTTTTGGGATTTTTAGGGATTTTTTTAGGATTTTTATGGTTTTTTGGGTTTCTAGGGGTTTTAGGGATTTTGAGGGTTTTAGGGTTTTTCATATTGTTTAGCCTTTTATGGTTTTTCAGGGTTTTTATGGTCATTGGGGTTTTTAGAGTTTTTTTGAGTTTTTTGAGGTTTTTAGACTTTTTTAACATTTTTAGGGGTTTAAAGGGTTTTTTGAGATTTTAGTGTTTTTTAGGTTTTTTAAGTTTTTCTATTTTTTCAGGTTTTTAGGGGTTTTATGTTTTTTAGTGTATTTTTTAGTTTTTTAGGGTTATTTAGGATTTCATGGATTTTTAGGGATTTTTTAGGTTTTTTATGGTTTTTATGGGTTTTAGGGATTTTGAGAGTTTTTAGGGGGGTATTCAGGTTTTTTAAGTTTTTTTTGGGTTTATCAAGTTTTTTATGGTCTTCTAGGGTTTTAAGGGGTTTTTTTATTTTTTGAGGGGTTTAAGTGCTTTTGAGTTTTTTAACGTTTTAAAGGGTTTTAAGGGTTAGAGTTTTTAGTGGTTTATGGTTTTCAGGGTTTTAGGGTTTTTATGGTTTTTAGGAGTTTTATTGTTTTAAAGGGATTTTCATGGTTTTTAGGGTTTTTAGGGGTATTAGGTTTTTACTGTTTTTCATGGTTTTTATGGTTTTTAGGATTTTTCAGGATTTTTGGGGTTTTATGGGTTTTACAGGATATTTATTCTTCTTTAGAGTTTTTAAGGTTTTTACAGTTTTTTACATTTTAGGGGTTTTAAGGGCTTTAGAGTTTTAGTGGGTTTTTATTCTATTTTGGGTTATTTAAGTTTTTTAGGGTTTTTATGGTCTTCAGGAGTTTTTTAGAGATTTTATGGGTTTTTACGTTTGTAGGGATTTTTATTGATTTTTTACGATTTTTATTGTTTTTATGGTTTTTTGGGGTTTTTGGGATGTTGAGGGTTTTTTGGGGGGTTTCGGTTTGTTTAGAGTTTTTAAGGTGTTTGGGGGTTTTTATAGTTTTTTTGAATTTTTGAGGGCTTTTATGGTTTTTAGAGTTTTAAAGGGTTTTAAAGTTTTTTTTACATTTTAGGGGTTTTAAGGGCTTTGAGAGTTTTTAGTGGGGTTTTATTGTATTTTGGGTTTTTTAAGTTTTTTAGGGTTTTTATGGTCTTCATGAGTTTTTCAGAGATTTTATGGGTTTTTACGTTTGCAGGGATTTTTATTGATTTTTTATAATTTTTATGGTTTTTAGGGTTTTGGAGGTTTTAGGGATGTTGAGGGTTTTTTGGGGGGTTTCAGGTTTTTTAGAGTTTTTAACGTGTTTTTGGGTTTTTATGGTTTTTTTGAGTTTTTGAGGGCTTTAAAGGATTTTATAGTTTTTAAAGTTTTTGGGATTTTGATGGTTTTTAGAGTTTTAGTGGGTTATAAGGGTTTTTATGTGTTTTATGGATTTTATGGGTTTCAATGTTTTTTCAGGGTTTTTATGGGTTTTACATTTTTAGGGCTTTTGGGGGATTTTTTGATTTTTTATGGTTTTTTAGGTATTTAGGTATTTTAAGGTTTTTAGGGTTTTTCAGGGTTTTTAAGGGTTTTAGGGGTTTTCAGGGTTGTTAGGATCTTTTGGGTTTTTAGGGTTTTTTAGTTTTGTTGGGGTTTTAAGGTTTTTTATATTTTTTTACTTTTTTAACTTGTTTAGGGGTTTTAGTGGTTTTTAATTTTTTTTAGTGGGTTTTTAGGATTTTTATGGTTTTTTAGGATTTTTAAATATTTTTATGGGTTCTTATGGTTTTCATGCTTTTATGGATTTTTATGTTTATATGGAGTTTTAGGGATTTTTTAGGAGGTCTTTTTGGGTTTTGAGTATTTTTATTACATTTTTTGGGTTTTTTAATGTTTTTAGAGTTATTTAACATTTTTAGGGGGTTTTAGTGTTTTCGGTGGGATTTTAGGGTTTTTTATGGTTTTTTGAGGTTTTTATGGTTTTGAGGAGTTTTTAAGGTTTTTAGGGTTTTTTACATTTTCTGGGATTTTTAGCTCTTTTTTAGGATTTTTATGGGTTTTATGGGTTTTAGGGTATTTTGGGGTTTTAGAGTTTTTTTAGTATTTTAGGGGTTTGATTATTTTTACAGTTTTCATAGTTTTAAATGTTTTTAGGGGTTTAAAGACTTTATGGAGTTTTTAGTGGGACTTTAGGGTTTTTATGGGGTTTTAGGGTTTTATAAGGTTTTTAGTGATTTTTTTGGTTTTCAGGGGGTTTTAGGGTTTTTAGGGTTTTTATGTTTTCGAGGATTTTTTAGGTTTTTATCATTTTAGGATTTTTAGGTATTTTTATGGGTTTTTCGGTTTTTCGGGGTTTTTTTAGGGTTTTTAGGGTTTGAGGTGTTTTTTGGTTTTTTTGGGTTTATAGCGTCTTTCCATTTTTAGGGTTTTAAAGTATTTTCGAGTTTTTAATGTTTTTAGGGGTTTTATGGTTTTCTTTACAGTTTTTAGTGTTTTTTGGGTTTTTAGGGGTTTTATGGTTTCCAGATATTTTTCAGTGTTATTATGGTTTTTTATGTTTTCTGGGTTTTTTAGGGATTTGTTGGATTTTTATGGTATTTAGATATTTTAGGTTTTTTAGGGATTTTGAGGGGTTTTAAGGGTTAGGATTTTTTATAGTTTTTAGGAATTTTAGGATCTTTTTGGGTTTTTAGGGATTTTTTGTGTTTTTTAGGGTTTTTATGGTTTTCAAGAGTTTATAACGTTCTTAAGGGGTTTAAGGGTTTTTAGGGTTTGTAGTGGTTTTTAGTGTTTTTATGTGTTTTAGGGTTTTCTAAAGTTTTTATGGATTATATGTATTTCAGGGTTTTTTCGAAGCTTTTAAAGTTTTTTACGTTTTTAGGGGTTTTTAGGTATTTTTTTATGATTTCTATGGTTTTTAAGGGGTTTTAGGGTTTTTAGGTATTTTGAGGGTTTTTATGGTTCTTTACGGTTTTTTAGGATTTTTAGGGATTTAATGTATTTTGGGGCTTTTTTATGCTTTTAGTGGTAGAGTTTTTTAACATTTTTAGGGTTTTTAAGGTTTTTTAGAGATTTTGGTGGTTTTTTAGGGTTTCTAAGTGTTTTTAAGGGTTTTAAGGGTTTTAAGGGTTTTAGATGTTTTATGGGTTCTAAGGGGTTTTAAGGGTTTTTATGGATTTTTACATTTTCATGGATTTTTAAGCATATTTTAGGATATTTATGGTTTTTTTGGGTTTTTTAGGGTTTTTGGGATTTTGATGGTTTGTAGGGTTTTTTAGGGTTTTCAAGGTTTTCAGGGTTTTAAGGGTCTTTTGGGTTTTATGGTTTTTTTAGAGTTTTTTAGGGGTTTAAAGGTTTTTTATAGTTTTTAACATTTTTAGGGGCTTTATGGGTTTTTATATTTTTTAGTGGGTTGTTATGGCTTTATGGGGTTTTAGAGTTTTTAAGTTTTTTAGGGGGTTTTATGGTTTTCAGGGGGTTTCAAGGTTTTTAGAGTTTTTTACATTTTTATGGATTTTAGGACTTTTTAAGGATTTTTTTGGGATTTGGGTTTTTATTGATTTTGAGGGGTTTTAGGGTTCTTTAGGGTTACTGGGGTTTTTAGGGTCTTTTGGGTTTTAGGTTTTTTTTGAGTTTTTAGGGTTTTAAAAGTTTTTTCTAGTTTTTTAACATTTTTAAGGGGTTTAAGAGTTTTTACAGTTTTTATTGGCTTTTAATGTTTTTATGGGGTTTTAGGGGATTTAGGGTTTTTTAGAGTTTTAGTAGGATTTTAGGGGTTTTAGAGTTTTTTAGGGTTTTCTATGGGTTTTAGGGTTTTTTATGGTTTTCGTAGGTTTTTCAGGGTTTTTGGTGTTTTTTACATTTTTAGGGATTTTTAAGGACTTTTACATGTTTTAGGGTTTTTACGGTTTTTAGTGATTTTGTGTGTTTTTAGGGTTTTAAGGGTTTTAAGGGTTTTAAGGGTTTTTACGGTCTTTTATGGTTTTTAAGGTCTTTTTCGGTTTTTGTTTTTTTGAATTTTTTAGGGTTCTTACTATTTTTTAGAGTTTTTTAACATTTTTAGCAGGTTTAAGGGTTTTTAGATTTTTAGTTTTTTATGGGGTTTTATGGTTTTTTGAGGTTTTTAGGGGGTTTTATGGTTTTTGGAGGGGGTTTTTTTGGGTTTTTTACATTTTTAGGGATTTTTAGTTTTTTTAGGATTTTTGTAGTTTTTTGGGTTTTTTGGGATTTTGAGAGTTTTTAAAGGTTTTCAGGGTTTTTTGGGCCTTTTGGGGGTTTAGGGTTTATTTGAGTTTTTTTGGGTTTTTAGGTTTTTTAGATTTTTATAATGTTTTTAGGGGTATTAATGGGTTTTAGAGTTCTTAGTGGTTTTTCAGTGTTTTTAGGGTTTTTATGGTTTTTTTTGTTTTTTGGGTTTTTTCAGAAGTTGTACGGATTTTTACCTTTATAGGGATTTTCAAGGATTTTTATGGTTTTTAGGGTTTTTAGGGAATTTGAGGGTTTTAGGGTTTTCATAGTTTTTTGGGGTTTTTAGGGGTTTTTAGGGTTTTATGGTCTTTTGGGGTTTTAAGTTTTTTTTTGAGTTTTTACTCTTTTAAAGATTGTTTAGACTGTTTTAACGTTTTTAGGGATTTAAAAGGTTTTTAGAGTTTTTAGTGTTTTTTAGGGTTTTGTGGGTTTTTAGGGGATTTATGGTTTTAGGGGTTTTATGGTTTGCAAGGGTTTTTTAGGGTTTTAGGGTTTTTTACATTTCTTGGGATTTTTAGGGCTTTTTTAGAAATTTTATGGTTTTTAGGGTTTTTTAGGTTTTTTAGTGATTTTTATGGTTTTATGATTTTCCAATATTTTTAGGGTTTTAGGGTTTTAGGGTTTTTAGGGTTTTCTTTTTCTTTTTGGCTTTTTAGGTTTTTTGATATTTTTCTGATTTTTATGGGTTTTTATAGTTTTTTAATCATTTTAGGGGTTTTAGATTTTTTTGTTGTTTTTAGTGTTTTTATGGGTTTGTAGGATTTTTAAGGTTATTAAGTATTTTTATGGTTTTAAGGGGGTTTTAGGGTTTTTAGTGTTTTTTATGTTTTCATATATTTTTTGGGATTATTTAGAATTTTTATGGTTTTTAGAGTTTTTTAGGGCTTTTAGGGATTTTGAGGGTTTTTATTGGTTTTTAGGGTTTTTAGGGTTTTATGATTTTTCATGTTTTTAAGTGTTTTTTGGGGTTTTAGGGTTTTTTAAGTTTTTACGGGTTTTTAAGTTTTTTTAGTGTTTTTATCATTTTTTGGGGGTTTTAAGGGTTTTTGGAGTTTTTACGGGTTTTATGATTTTTATGGTCTTTAATGTTTTTACCTGTTTTTATGGTTTTTAGGAATTTTTTAGGGTTTTTAGTATTTTTATGTTTTTAGGGGTTTTTATGGCATTTTAGGGTTTTTATGGTTTTAGGGTTTTTTAGGGTTTTCAGGAATTTTGAGGGGTTTTAAGGGTTTCCATGTTTTTTAGGGTTTTTAGGGGTTTTTATGGTTTTTAGGCCCTTTGTGTTTTTATGGTATTTTTGAGTTTTTGAGGATTTTTATAGTTTTTTAATGTTTTTAGGGGTTTTAAGGGGTTTTTTTAGTTTTTAGGGGTTCTATGGGTCATTAGTATTTTTTAAGGTGTTTAGGGTTTTATGGTTTTCAGGGGTGTTCAAAGTTTTTAGGGTTTTTTAGGTTTTCAGGTATTTTTTGGGAATTTTTAGATTTTTATGGCTTTTTAGAGTTTTAGAGATTTTGAGTGTTTTTAAGTATATTTTGGGTTTTTTTGGTTTTTTGGGTTGGAGGGTTTTAAAGGTATTTTTGGGTTTTTGGGTTTTTTTGGGTTTTTTAGGGTTTTTAAGGTTTGTTATAATTTTTAAAATCTTTTAGGGGTTGAAAGTTTTTTTAGAGTTTTTAGGGGTTTTCGTGTTTTATGGGTTTTTGGGGTTTTTAATGGTTTTAGGGGTTTTTATGGTTTTTAGGGGGGGTTTTAGAGGTTTTGGGATTTTTACATTTTTCGAGATTTGTTAGGATTTTTATGGTTTTAGGGTTTTTAGGAATTTTGAGGGGTTTTAGGGTTTTTTTCAAGGTTTTTAGTAGTTTTTTTTGTTTTTTTGGGTTTTTACTGTTTTTTTAGTTTTTTAGGATTTTTAAGCTTTTTTAGAGTTTTTAAAGTTTTTTAGGTTTTAAGAGTTTTTAGATTTTTGTTTTTTATGGATTTTATGTTTTTTTTGTATTTTAAGGTTTTTAGGGTTGTTTATGCTTTTAAGGGGTTTTTAAGGGTCTTTATGGTTTTTTACGTTTTCATGGATTTTTATTGATTTTTATGGTTTTTAGGGTTTTTAGGGTTTAAAGGGGTTTGGGGGGTTTGGGGGGCATCATGGGTTTTTAAAGCTTATTAGTATTTTAGGGTCTTTTAGATTTTTAGGGTTGTTTATAGTTTTTTAGGGTTTATAAAGTTTTTTGGAGTTTTTTTAACATTTTAGGTTTTTTAAGGGTTTTTAGAATTTTCAGCGTGTTTTTTGGTATTTTACGGGGTTTTAGGGATTTTTATGGTTTTCAGTATTTTTCTAGGGTTTGTAGGGTATTCCACATTTTTAGGGATTTTTATGGATTTTTTTAGGATATTTATGGTTTTTGGGTTTTAGTGTTTTTAGGTATTTTGACGTGTTTTAGATTTTTTTTGTGTTTTTAAGGTTTTTTTGGGTTTTTCTAGGTCTTTAGGGGGTTTGGGGGTTTTAGGGATTTATGATATTTAGGGGTTTTTAGGTTTTTTAGAGATTTCTATAATTTTTAGCAGCTTTAAGAGTTTTTTGAGTTTTTAGTGATTTTTAGGGTTTTTATGGTTTTCAGATGTTTTTTAGTGTCTATAGGGATTTTTATGTTTTAAGGGATTTTTTAGGGATTTTTTATGGTTTTTATTTTTTTTATGATTTTTAGGGTTTTTCGGGTTTTTCTGGTTTTAAAGGATTTTGAGGGTTTTTAGTGTCTTTTTTGGATTTTTAGGGTTTTTAGAATTTTTTAGGGTTTTAAGGTTTTTTAGAGTTTTTAAGGTTGTTATGCGTTTTTAGGGTTTTAAGGTTTTCTTGGGGTTTTATGGTTTTCCGAGGTTTTTTGGGTGTTTAGGGTATTTTACATTTTCTAGGATTTTTATGGATTTTTTAAGATTATTATGGTTTTTATGGTTTTTTAGGGTGTTTTGGGATTTTTAGGGTTTTAGACTTTTTCATAGTTTTAAGGGTTTTTAGGGTTTTTATGGACTTTTTGGTTTTGTAGGGTTTCTTTTTAGTTTTTAAGGGTTTTTAAGGTTTTTAGAGTTTTTTAATGTTTTTAGGGGTTTAAAGGGTTTTTAGTGAGTTTTTACGATTTTTATGGGGTTTTAGGGTTTTTATTGTTTTTGGGGGATTTTAGGATTTTTACGCTTTTAGGGATTTTTAGAACTTTTTTACGTTTTTTATAGATTTTTTTAGGTTTTTAGGGTTTTAGGGATTTTGAAGATTTTTATGGTTTTTTCAGGGGTTTTCAAGGTTTTTAGTGATTTCAGGGGTTTTAGGGTCTTGGGTTTTTGGGATTTTTATAATTTTTTTGGGCTTTTAATGTTTTTCTAGTTTTTTAATGTTTTTAGGGGTTTAAGGGATTTTAGAGTTTTTAGTGGTCTTTTGGTTTTTTATGGGTTTATAAGGTTTTTATGGTTTTGAGGGGTTTTATGGTTTTATGGGGGTTTTTTTGGGTTTTTTGGGTTTTTTGGGTTTTTTACATTTTGATTGATTTTTACGGTTTTTTATAATTTTTTGGGTTTTAGGGTTTTTATGGATTTTGTTGGTTTTTAGGGTTCTTCGTGTTTTTTATGGTTTTTAGGGGTTTTTAGATTTTTTAGTGTCTTTTTGGGTGTAATGTTTTTTTGAGTTTTTTTGGGTTTTAAGGGTTTTAAGAGTTTTTAAAGTTTTTGATGTTTTTAGGGGTTTTAAGGTTTTTTTTAAGTTTTTAGTGGGTTTTAGGGATTTTATGGGATTTTAGGTTTTTTATGGTTTTTAGGAGTTTTATGGTTTTAGTGGGCTTTTTATGATTTTAAGGGTTTTTAATGTTTTAAGGGATTTTCAGAATTTTATGCTTTTTTGGGTTTTTAGCAATTTTGAGAATTTTTAGGTTTTTAAGGGTTTTTTGGGTTTTTTGGTTATTCCAGGTTTTTAGGGTATTTTGGGTTTTTTTTGAGTTTTTTAGGTTTTTTAGTGTTTTTAACATTTTTTAATATTTTTAGGGGTTTTTAGGATTTTTAGTTTTTTTGTGGTTTTTTATAGTTTTTTACATTTTCAGGGAATTTTTGGGATTTTTATTATTTTTATGGTTTTTATCGATTTTAGGGATTTTTAGGGTTTTTCAAGTTTTTCAGGGTTTTTCGAGGTTTAAGGGTTTTTAGGGTCTTTTTTGTTTTTTATTTTTTTTTTGAGTTTTTTTGGGTTTTAAAGGTTTTTTTTACTTTTATAACTTTCTTAGGGAAAGAAAGATGTGAGGGTTGGGCTATTCCCGACCCCCCCCCCCCCAAATTTTATTACAAAGAAAAAAGAGACGCAACAAACAACGGAGGGGAGGGGTCAAACGCCCCACACACAAAAACCCTTAACAACTCCAAACCCGCAAAAAAACCAAAAGACAAAAAAAAATACACAAAACCAAAAGGGTTTTATGGGGGTTTTAGTATTTTTTAAGTTTTTTTGGGTTTTCTGGTTTTCAGGGGTATTTTAGGTTTTTTTTGTCCTTTCTATGTTTTTTAAAAAAATTATGGTTTTTTTGGATTTTTATGGGTTTTTGGGTTTTTTAGCGTTTTAGGGTTTTTAGAGGTTTTATGGAGTTTTAGGGTTTTTAAGGGTTTTCAGGGTCTTTTTTGGGTTTTCGGGGTTTTTTTAATCTTTTTAGGGTTTTCAGGGTTTTTTAGAGTTTTCAATTTTTTTACGATATTTAAGGGTTTTTAGAGTTTTTAGAGCTTTAAAGGTTAGCTTTCAGGGTTTTTATGGATTTTTAGGGTTTTTTATGGGTTTCACTATTTTTTCAGGGGTTTAAGGGGTTTTTACAATTTCATATATTTTGATGGATTTTTCATGATTTTTTAGGTTTTTAGGATTTTTTAGGGTTTTAGGGTTTTTAAAGATTTTTAGGGGTTTTCAGGGTTTTCAGGGTTTTTTGGTCTTTTTGGGTTTTTAGGGTTTTTAATGTTTTAGTGGTTTTTTGGGTTTTTTGGGTTTTTTGGTGTTTTAGGTGTTTTTAAGGGTTTTGGGGGTTTTATCTTTTTCAAGGGAATTTCAGGGTTTTTAGGGGTTTTAGGATTTTTCACGTTTTTAGGGATTTTTTAGGATTGTTATGGTTTTTAGGGATTTTTAGGGTTTTTAGGGATTTTGATTGTTTTACGGTGTTTCTGTTTTTCAAGATTTTTATGGGTTTTAAGGGTTTTTAGGGTCTTTTGGGGTTTTCAAGTTTTTTTGAGTTTTTTAGGGTTTTAAATATTTTTGGAGTTTTAATATTTTTAGTGTTTTAAAGGGTTTTTAGAGTTTTTATTGGTTTTTTGGGGTTTTTAAAGGATTTTAGGGATTTTTTATGATTTTTATGTTTTTTTAGGGTTTTTAGGGATTTTGAGGGTTTTTAAGTGTTTTTAGGGATTTCTTGGGTTTTTGTTATTTTTAGGATTTTTAGGGACATTTGGATTTTTGGGGTTTTTATGGTTTTTTAGGTGTTTTAAACATTTTTAGGGGTCTTAAGGGGTTTTAGAGTTTTTAGTGTTTTTATGGTTTTTATGGGTTTTGGGTTTTTTGAAGTTTTTAGGGGTTTATGGTTTTCATGGGTTTTTCAAGGTTCTCATGGTTTTTAACATTTTTAATAATTTTTTAGGATTTTTGTAGTTTTTTGGGTTTTTTGGGATTTTGAGAGTTTTTAAAGGTTTTCAGGGTTTTTAGGGCCTTTTTGGGGTTTAGGGTTTATTTGAGTTTTTTTGGGTTTTTAGGTTTTTTAGATTTTTATAATGTTGTTAGGGGTATTAATGGGTTTTAGAGTTCTTAGTGGTTTTTAAGTGTTTTTAGGGTTTTTATGGTTTTTTTTGTTTTTTGGGTTTTTTCAGAAGTTGTACGGATTTTTACCTTTATAGGGATTTTCAAGGATTTTTATGGTTTTTAGGGTTTTTAGGGAATTTGAGGGTTTTCATAGTTTTTTTGGGTTTTTAGGGGTTTTTAGGGTTTTATGGTCTTTTGGGGTTTTATGTTTTTTTGAGTTTTTACTCTTTTAAAGATTGTTTAGATTGTTTTAACGTTTTTAGGGATTTAAAAGGTTTTTAGAATTTTTAGTGTTTTTTAGGGTTTTGTGGGTTTTTAGGGGATTTATGGTTTTAGGGGTTTTTAAGGTTTGCAAGGGTTTTTTAGGGTTTTAGGGTTTTTTATATTTCTTGGGATTTTTAGGGCTTTTTTAGGAATTTTATGGTTTTTAGGGTTTTTTAGGTTTTTTAGTGATTTTTATGGTTTTATGATTTTCCAATATTTTTAGGGTTTTAGGGTTTTTTTTATCTTTTTAGCTTTTTAGGTTTTTTGATATTTTTCTGATTTTTATGGGTTTTTATAGTTTTTTAATCATTTTAGGGGTTTTAGATTATTTTGTTGTTTTTAGTGTTTTGATGGGTTTGTAGGATTTTTAAGGTTATTAAGTATTTTTATGGTTTTAAGGGGGTTTTAGGGTTTTTAGTGTTTTTTATGTTTTCATATATTTTTAGGGATTATTTAGAATTTTTATGGTTTTTAGAGTTTTTTAGGGCTTTTAGGGATTTTGAGGGTTTTTATTGGTATTTAGGGTTTTTAGGGTTTTATGATTTTTCATGTTTTTAAGGGTTTTTTGGGGGTTTTAGGGTTTTTTAAGTTTTTACGGGTTTTTTAGTTTTTTTAGTGTTTTTATCATTTTTTGGGGGTTTTAAGGGTTTTTGGAGTTTTTACGGGTCTTATGATTTTTATGGTCTTTAATGTTTTTACCTGTTTTTATGGTTTTTAGGAATTTTTTAGGGTTTTTAGTATTTTTATGTTTTTAGGGATTTTTATGGCATTTTAGGGTTTTTATGGTTTTAGGGTTTTTTAGGGTTTTCAGGAATTTTGTGGGGTTTTAATGGTTTCCATGTTTTTTAGGGTTTTTAGGGGTTTTTATGGTTTTTAGGCCCTTTGTGTTTTTATGGTATTTTTGAGTTTTTGAGGATTTTTATAGTTTTTTAATGTTTTTAGGGGTTTTAAGGGGTTTTTTTAGTTTTTAGTGGGTTTTTAGGGGTTCTATGGGTCATTAGTATTTTTTAAGGTGTTTAGGGTTTTATGGTTTTCAGGGGTGTTCAAAGTTTTTAGGGTTTTTTAGGTTTTCAGGTATTTTTTGGGTATTTTTAGATTTTTATGGCTTTTTAGAGTTTTAGAGATTTTGAGTGTTTTTAAGTATTTTTTGGCTTTTTTTGGTTTTTTGGGTTGGAGGGTTTTAAAGGTATTTTTGGGTTTTTGGGTTTTTTTGGGTTTTTTAGGGTTTTTAAGGTTTTTTATAATTTTTAAAATCTTTTAGGGGTTGAAAGTTTTTTTAGAGTTTTTAGGGGTTTTCGTGTTTTATGGGTTTTTGGGGTTTTTAATGGTTTTAGGGGTTTTTATGGTTTTTAGGGGGGGTTTTAGAGGGTTTGGGATTTTTACATTTTTCGAGATTTGTTAGGATTTTTATGGTTTTAGGGTTTTTAGGAATTTTGAGGGGTTTTAGGGTTTTTTTCAAGGTTTTTAGTAGTTTTTTTTTTGTTTTTTTGGGTTTTTAGTGTTTTTTTAGTTTTTTAGGATTTTTAAGCTTTTTTAGAGTTTTTAAAGTTTTTTAGGTTTTAAGAGTTTTTAGATTTTTTTTTATGGATTTTATGGTTTTTTTGGTATTTTAAGGTTTTTAGGGTTGTTTATGCTTTTAAGGGGTTTTTAAGGGTCTTTATGGTTTTTTACGTTTTCATGGATTTTTATTGATTTTTATGGTTTTTAGGGTTTTTAGGGTTTAAAGGGGTTTGGGGGGTTTGGGGGGCATCATGGGTTTTTAAAGCTTATTAGTATTTTAGGGTCTTTTAGATTTTTAGGGTTGTTTATAGTTTTTTAGGGTTTATAAAGTTTTTTGGAGCTTTTTTAACATTTTAGGTTTTTTAAGGGTTTTTAGAATTTTCAACGTGTTTTTTGGTATTTTACGGGGTTTTAAGGGTTTTTATGGTTTTCAGTATTTTTCTAGGGTTTGTAGGGTATTCCACATTTTTAGGGATTTTTATGGATTTTTTTAGGATTTTTATGGTTTTTGGGTTTTAGTGTTTTTAGGTATTTTGACGTGTTTTACATTTTTTTTGTGTTTTTAAGGGTTTTTTGGGTTTTTCTGGGTTTTTAGGGGATTTGGGGGTTTTAGGGTTTTATGATATTTAGGGGTTTTAAGGTTTTTTAGAGATTTCTGTAATTTTTAGCAGCTTTAAGAGTTTTCTGAGTTTTTAGTGATTTTTAGGGTTTTTATGGTTTTCAGATGTTTTTTAGTGTCTATAGGGATTTTTATGTTTTAAGGGATTTTTTAGGGATTTTTTATGGTTTTTATTTTTTTTATGATTTTTAGGGTTTTTCGGGTTTTTCTGGTTTTAAAGGATTTTGAGGGTTTTTAGTGTCTTTTTTGGATTTTTAGGGTTTTTAGAATTTTTTAGGGTTTTAAGGTTTTTTAGAGTTTTTAAGGTTGTTATGCGTTTTTAGGGTTTTAAGGTTTTTTAGAGTTTTTAAGGTTGTTATGCGTTTTTAGGGTTTTAAGGTTTTCTTGGGGTTTTATGGTTTTCCGAGGTTTTTTGGGTGTTTAGGGTATTTTACATTTTCTAGGATTTTTATGGATTTTTTAGGATTATTATGGTTTTTATGGTTTTTTAGGGTGTTTTGGGATTTTTAGGGTTTTAGACTTTTTCATAGTTTTAAGGGTTTTTAGGGTTTTTAGGGACTTTTTGGTTTTGTAGGGTTTCTTTTTAGTTTTTAAGGGTTTTTAAGGTTTTTAGAGTTTTTTAATGTTTTTAGGGGTTTAAAGGGTTTTTAGAGTTTTTAGTGAGTTTTTACGATTTTTATAGGGTTTTAGGGTTTTTATTGTTTTTGGGGGATTTTAGGATTTTTAAACTTTTAGGGTTTTTAGATCTTTTTTACGTTTTTTATAGATTTTTTTAGGTTTTTAGGGTTTTAGGGATTTTGAAGATTTTTATGGTTTTTTCAAGGGTTTTCAAGGTTTTTAGTGATTTCAGGGGTTTTAGGGTCTTGGGTTTTTGGGGTTTTTATAATTTTTTGGGCTTTTAATGTTTTTCTAGTTTTTTAATGTTTTTAGGGGGTTTAAGGGATTTTAGAGTTTTTAGTGGTCTTTTGGTTTTTTATGGGTTTATAAGGTTTTTATGGTTTTGAGGGGTTTTATGGTTTTATGGGGGGTTTTTAGGGTTTTTTGGGTTTTTTACATTTTGATTGATTTTTACGATTTTTTATAATTTTTTTGGTTTTTAGGGTTTTTATGGATTTTGTTGGTTTTTAGGGTTCTTCGTGTTTTTTATGGTTTTTAGGGATTTTTAGATTTTTTAGTGTCTTTTTGGGTGTAATGTTTTTTTTGAGTTTTTTTGGGTTTCAAGGGTTTTAAGAGTTTTTAAAGTTTTTGATGTTTTTAGGGGTTTTAAGGTTTTTTTTGAGTTTTTAGTGGGTTTTAGGGATTTTATGGGATTTTAGGTTTTTTATGGTTTTTAGGAGTTTTATGGTTTTAGTGGGCTTTTTATGATTTTAAGGGTTTTTAATGTTTTAAGGGATTTTCAGGATTTTATGCTTTTTTGGGTTTTTAGCAATTTTGAGAATTTTTATGTTTTTAAGGGTTTTTTGGGTTTTTTGGTTATTCCAGGTTTTTAGGGTATTTTGGGTTTTTTTTTGAGTTTTTTAGGTTTTTTAGTGTTTTTAACATTTTTTAATATTTTTAGGGGTTTTTAGGATTTTTAGTTTTTTTTGAGGTTTTTTATAGTTTTTTACGTTTTCAGGGAATTTTTGGGATTTTTATTATTTTTATGGTTTTTATCGATTTTAGGGATTTTTAGGGTTTTTCAAGTTTTTCAGGGTTTTTTGAGGTTTAAGGGTTTTTAGGGTCTTTTTTGTTTTTTATTTTTTTTTTGAGTTTTTTTGGGTTTTAAAGGTTTTTTTTAGTTTTATAACTTTCTTAGGGAAATAAAGATGTGAGGGTTGGGCTATTCCCGACCCCCCCCCCCCCAATTTTATTAGAAAGAAAAAAGAGACGCAACAAACAACGGAGGGGAGGGGTCAAACGCCCCACACCCAAAAACCCTTAACAACTCCAAACCCCCAAAAAAACCAAAAGACCAAAAAAAATACACAAAACCAAAAGGGTTTTAGGATTTTTTAAGTTTTTTTGGGTTTTCTGGTTTTTAGGGGTATTTTAGGTTTTTTTGTCCTTTCTTTGTTTTTAAAAAAAATTATGGTTTTTTTGGATTTTTATGGGTTTTTGGGTTTTTTAGCGTTTTAGGGTTTTTAGAGGTTTTATGGAGTTTTAGGGTTTTTAAGGGTTTTCAGGGTCTTTTTTGGGTTTTAGGGTTTTTTTTTATCTTTTTAGGGTTTTCATGGTTTTTTAGAGTTTTCAAATTTTTTTACGATATTTAAGGGTTTTTAGAGTTTTTAGAGCTTTAAAGGTTAGCTTTCAGGGTTTTTATGGATTTTTAGGGTTTTTTATGGGTTTCACTATTTTTTAAGGGTTTAAGGGGTTTTTACAATTTCATATATTTTGATGGATTTTTCATGATTTTTTAGGTTTTTTGGATTTTTTAGGGTTTTAGGGTTTTTAAAGATTTTTAGGGGTTTTCAGGGTTTTTAGGGTTTTTTGGTCTTTTTGGGTTTTTAGGGTTTTTAATGTTTTAGTGGTTTTTTGGGTTTTTTGGGTTTTTTGGTGTTTTAGGTGTTTTTAAGGGTTTTGGGGGTTTTATCCTTTTCAAGGGAATTTCAGGGTTTTTAGGGGTTTTAGGATTTTTCATGTTTTTAGGGATTTTTTAGGATTGTTATGGTTTTTAGGGCTTTTTAGGGTTTTTAGGGATTTTGATTGTTTTACGGTGTTTCTGTTTTTCAAGATTTTTAGGGGTTTTTAGGGTTTTTAGGGTCTTTTGGGGTTTTCAAGTTTTTTTGAGTTTTTTAGGGTTTTAAATGTTTTTGGAGTTTTAATATTTTTAGTGTTTTAAAAGGGTTTTAGAGTTTTTATTGGTTTTTTGGGGTTTTTAAAGGATTTTAGGGATTTTTTATGATTTTTATGTTTTTTAGGGTTTTTAGGGATTTTGAGGGTTTTTAAGTGTTTTTAGGGATTTCTTGGGTTTTTGTTATTTTTAGGATTTTTAGGGACATTTGGATTTTTGGGGTTTTTATGGTTTTTTAGGTTTTTTAAACATTTTTAGGGGTCTTAAGGGGTTTTAGAGTTTTTAGTGTTTTTATGGTTTTTATGGGTTTTGGGTTTTTTGAAGTTTTTAGGGGTTTATGGTTTTCATGGGTTTTTCAAGGTTCTCATGGTTTTTAACATTTTTAAGGATTTTTTAGGATTTTTGTAGTTTTTTGGGTTTTTTGGGATTTTGAGAGTTTTTAAAGGTTTTCAGGGTTTTTAGGGCCTTTTTGGGGTTTAGGGTTTATTTGAGTTTTTTTGGGTTTTTAGGTTTTTTAGATTTTTATAATGTTTTTAGGGGTATTAATGGGTTTTAGAGTTCTTAGTGGTTTTTAAGTGTTTTTAGGGTTTTTATGATTTTTTTTTGTTTTTTGGGTTTTTTCAGAAGTTGTACGGATTTTTACCTTTATAGGGATTTTCAAGGATTTTTATGGTTTTAGGGTTTTTAGGGAATTTGAGGGTTTTCGGGTTTTCATAGTTTTTTTGGGTTTTTAGGGGTTTTTAGGGTTTTATGGTCTTTTGGGGTTTTAAGTTTTTTTTGAGTTTTTACTCTTTTAAAGATTGTTTAGACTGTTTTAACGTTTTTAGGGATTTAAAAGGTTTTTAGAGTTTTTAGTGTTTTTTAGGGTTTTGTGGGTTTTTAGGGGATTTATGGTTTTAGGGGTTTTTAAGGTTTGCAAGGGTTTTTTAGGGTTTTAGGGTTTTTTATATTTCTTGGGATTTTTAGGGCTTTTTTAGGAATTTTATGGTTTTTAGGGTTTTTAGGTTTTTTAGTGATTTTTATGGTTTTATGATTTTCCAATATTTTTAGGGTTTTAGGGTTTTAAGGTTTTAGGGTTTTTAGGGTTTTTTTTATCTTTTTGGCTTTTTAGGTTTTTTGATATTTTTCTGATTTTTATGGGTTTTTATAGTTTTTTAATCATTTTAGGGGTTTTAGATTATTTTGTTGTTTTTAGTGTTTTATGGGTTTGTAGGATTTTTAAGGTTATTAAGTATTTTTATGGTTTTAAGGGGGTTTTAGGGTTTTTAGTGTGTTTTATGTTTTCATATATTTTTAGGGATTATTTAGAATTTTTATGGTTTTTAGAGTTTTTTAGGGCTTTTAGGGATTTTGAGGGTTTTTATTGGTTTTTAGGGTTTTTAGGGTTTTATGATTTTTCATGTTTTTAAGGGTTTTTCGGGGTTTTAGGGTTTTTTAAGTTTTTACGGGTTTTTAAGTTTTTTTAGTGTTTTTATCATTTTTGGGGGGTTTTAAGGGTTTTTGGAGTTTTTACGGGTTTTATGATTTTTATGGTCTTTAATGTTTTTACCTGTTTTTATGGTTTTTAGGAATTTTTTAGGGTTTTTAGTATTTTTATGTTTTTAGGGGTTTTTATGGCATTTTAGGGTTTTTATGGTTTTAGGGTTTTTTAGGGTTTTCAGGAATTTTGAGGGGTTTTAGGGGTTTCCATGTTTTTTAGGGTTTTTAGGGGTTTTTATGGTTTTTAGGCCCTTTGTGTTTTTATGGTATTTTTGAGTTTTTGAGGATTTTTATAGTTTTTTAATGTTTTTAGGGGTTTTAAGGGGTTTTTTTAGTTTTTAGTGGGTTTTTAGGGGTTCTATGGGTCATTAGTATTTTTTAAGGTGTTTAGGGTTTTATGGTTTTCAGGGGTGTTCAAAGTTTTTAGGGTTTTTTAGGTTTTCAGGTATTTTTTGGGTATTTTTAGTTTTTTATGGCTTTTTAGAGTTTTAGAGATTTTGAGTGTTTTTAAGTATTTTTTGGGTTTTTTTGGTTTTTTGGGTTGGAGGGTTTTAAAGGTATTTTTGGGTTTTTGGGTTTTTTTGGGTTTTTTAGGGTTTTTAAGGTTTTTTATAATTTTTAAAATCTTTTAGGGGTTGAAAGTTTTTTTAGAGTTTTTAGGGGTTTTCGTGTTTTATGGGTTTTTGGGGTTTTTAATGGTTTTAGGGGTTTTTATGGTTTTTAGGGGGGGTTTAGAGGTTTTGGGATTTTTACATTTTTCGAGATTTGTTAGGATTTTTAGGAATTTTGAGGGGTTTTAGGGTTTTTTTCAAGGTTTTTAGTAGTTTTTTTTTGTTTTTTGGGTTTTTAGTTTTTTTAGTTTTTTAGGATTTTTAAGCTTTTTTAGAGTTTTTAAAGCTTTTTAGGTTTTAAGAGTTTTTAGATTTTTGTTTTTTATGGATTTTATGGTTTTTTTTGTATTTTAAGGTTTTTAGGGTTGTTTATGCTTTAAGGGGTTTTTAAGGGTCTTTAGGGTTTTTTACGTTTTCATGGATTTTTATTGATTTTTATGGTTTTTAGGGTTTTTAGGGTTTAAAGGGGTTTTGGGGGTTTGGGGGTCTTTTAGATTTTTAGGGTTGTTTATAGTTTTTTAGGGTTTATAAAGTTTTTTGGAGTTTTTTTTAACATTTTAGGTTTTTTAAGGGTTTTTAGAATTTTCAGCTTGTTTTTTGGTATTTTACGGGGTTTTAGGGGTTTTTATGGTTTTCAGTATTTTTCTAGGGTTTGTAGGGTATTCCACATTTTTAGGGATTTTTATGGATTTTTTTAGGATTTTTATGGTTTTTGGGTTCTAGTGTTTTTAGGTATTTGGACGTGTTTTAGATTTTTTTTTGTGTTTTTAAGGGTTTTTTGGGTTTTTCTGGGTTTTTAGGGGGTTTGGGGGTTTTATGATATTTAGGGGTTTTAAGGTTTTTTAGAGATTTCAATAATTTTTAGCAGCTTTAAGAGTTTTTTGAGTTTTTAGTGATTTTTAGGGTTTTTATGGTTTTCAGATGTTTTTTAGTGTCTATAGGGATTTTTATGTTTTAAGTGATTTTTTAGGGATTTTTTATGGTTTTTATTTTTTTTATGATTTTTAGGGTTTTTCGGGTTTTTCTGGTTTTAAAGGATTTTGAGGGTTTTTAGAATTTTTTCGGGTTTTAAGGTTTTTTAGAGTTTTTAAGGTTGTTATGCGTTTTTAGGGTTTTAAGGTTTTCTTGGGGTTTTGTGGTTTTCCGAGGTTATTTGGGTGTTTAGGGTATTTTACATTTTCTAGGATTTTTATGGATTTTTTAGGATTATTATGGTTTTTATGGTTTTTTAGGGTGTTTTGGGATTTTTAGGGTTTTAGACTTTTTCATAGTTTTAAGGGTTTTTAGGGTTTTTAGGGACTTTTTGGTTTTGTAGGGTTTCTTTTTAGTTTTTAAGGGTTTTAAGGTTTTTAGAGTTTTTTAATGTTTTTAGGGGTTTAAAGGGTTTTTAGAGTTTTTAGTGAGTTTTTACGATTTGTATTGGGTTTTAGGGTTTTTATTGTTTTTGGGGGATTTTAGGATTTTTACGCTTTTAGGGATTTTTAGATCTTTTTTACGTTTTTTATAGATTTTTTTAGGTTTTTAGGGTTTTAGGGATTTTGAAGATTTTTATCGTTTTTTCAGTGGTTTTCAAGGTTTTTAGTGATTTCAGGGGTTTTTGGGTCTTGGGTTTTTGGGATTTTTATAATTTTTTTGGGATTTTAATGTTTTTCTAGTTTTTTAATGTTTTTAGGGGGTTTAAGGGATTTTAGAGTTTTTAGTGGTCTTTTGGTTTTTTATGGGTTTATAAGGTTTTTATGGTTTTGAAGGGTTTTATGGTTTTATGGGGGTTTTTTAGGGTTTTTTGGGTTTTTTGGGTTTTTTACATTTTGATTGATTTTTACGGTTTTTTATAATTTTTTTGGTTTTTAGGGTTTTTATGGATTTTGTTGGTTTTTAGGGTTCTTCGTGTTTTTTATGGTTTTTAGTGGTTTTTAGATTTTTTAGTGTCTTTTTGGGTGTAATGTTTTTTTTTGAGTGTTTTTTGGGTTTTAAGGGTTTTAAGAGTTTTTAAAGTTTTTGATGTTTTTAGGGGTTTTAAGGTTTTTTTTTAGTTTTTAGTGGGTTTTTGGGATTTTATGGGATTTTAGGTTTTTTATGGTTTTTAGGAGTTTTATGGTTTTAGTGGGCTTTTTATGATTTTAAGGGTTTTTAATGTTTTAAGGGATTTTCAGGATTTTATGCTTTTTTGGGTTTTTAGCAATTTTGAGAATTTTTAGGTTTTTAAGGGTTTTTTGGGTTTTTTGGTTATTCCAGGTTTTTAGGGTATTTTGGGTTTTTTTGAGTTTTTTAGGTGTTTTAGTGTTTTTAACATTTTTTAATATTTTTAGGGGTTTTTAGGATTTTTAGTTTTTTTGTGGTTTTTTATAGTTTTTTACGTTTTCAGGGAATTTTTGGGATTTTTATTATTTTTTATGGTTTTTATCGATTTTAGGGATTTTTAGGGTTTTTCAAGTTTTTCAGGGTTTTTCGAGGTTTAAGGGTTTTTAGGGTCTTTTTTGTTTTTTATTTTTTTTTTTGAGTTTTTTTGGGTTTTAAAGGTTTTTTTAGTTTTATAACTTTCTTAGGGAAAGAAAGATGCGAGGGTTGGGCTATTCCCGACCCCCCCCCCCCAATTTTATTAGAAAGAAAAAAGAGACGAAACAAACAACGGAGGGGAGGGGTCAAACGCCCCACACCCAAAAACCCTTAACAACACCAAACCCCCAAAAAAACCAAAAGACCAAAAAAAATACACAAAAACAAAAGGGTTTTATGGGGGTTTTAGGATTTTTTAAGTTTTTTTGGGTTTTCTGGTTTTCAGGGGTATTTTAGGTTTTTTTTGTCCTTTCTATGTTTTTAAAAAAAATTATGGTTTTTTTGGATTTTTATGGGTTTTTGGGTTTTTTAGCGTTTTAGGGTTTTTAGAGGTTTTATGGAGTTTTAGGGTTTTTAAGGGTTTTCAGGGTCTTTTTTGGGTTTTAGGGTTTTTTTTAATCTTTTTATGGTTTTCATGGTTTTTTAGAGTTTTCAAAAAATTTTACGATATTTAAGGGTTTTTAGAGTTTTTAGAGCTTTAAAGGTTAGCTTTCAGGGTTTTTATGGATTTTTAGGGTTTTTTATGGGTTTCACTATTTCTTCAGGGGTTTTAGGGGTTTTTACAATTTCATATATTTTGATGGATTTTTCATGATTTTTTAGGTTTTTAGGATTTTTTAGGGTTTTAGGGTTTTTAAAGATTTTTAGGGGTTTTCAGGGTTTTCAGGGTTTTTTTTGTCTTTTTGGGTTTTTAGGGTTTTTAATGTTTTAGTGGTTTTTTGGGTTTTTTGGGGTTTTTGGTGTTTTAGGTGTTTTTAAGTGTTTTGGGGGGTTTATCTTTTTCAAGGGAATTTTAGGGTTTTTAGGGGTTTTAGGATTTTTCACGTTTTTAGGGATTTTTTAGGATTGTTATGGTTTTTAGGGTTTTTTAGGGTTTTTAGGGATTTTGATTGTTTTACGGTGTTTCTGTTTTTCAAGATTTTTAGGGGTTTTTAGGGTTTTTAGGGTCTTTTGGAGTTTTCAAGTTTTTTTGAGTTTTTTAGGGTTTTAAATGTTTTTGGAGTTTTAATATTTTTAGTGTTTTAAAGGGTTTTTAGAGTTTTTATTGGTTTTTTGGGGTTTTTAAAGGATTTTAGGGATTTTTTATGATTTTTATGTTTTTTAGGGTTTTTAGGGATTTTGAGGGTTTTTAAGTGTTTTTAGGGATTTCTTGGGTTTTTGTTATTTTTAGGATTTTTAGGGACATTTGGATTTTTGGGGTTTTTATGGTTTTTTAGGTTTTTTAAACATTTTTAGGGGTCTTAGGGGGTTTTAGAGTTTTTAGTGTTTTTATGGTTTTATGGGTTTTGGGTTTTTTGAAGTTTTTAGGGGTTTATGGTTTTCATGGGTTTTTCAAGGTTCTCATGGTTTTTAACATTTTTAAGGATTTTTATGGATTTTCTAGGATTTTTATGTTTTTAGAGTTTTTAGGGATTTTATAATTTTTTGGATTTTTTCGGTTTCTCTGGGTTTTTATGGTTTTTTAGTGTTTTGGGACTTTTTGGGTTTTTAGGGTATTTTTGAATTTTTAGGGTTTTTAAGAGTTTTTTTACAATTTTTAACTTTTTAGGGGTTTGTAGGGTTTTTAGGGTTTTTGTGGTTTTTTGGGGTTTTTATGGTTTTATGGATTTTTATGGTTTTCAGAGGTTTTAAGTGTTTTTATGGTTTTTTATGTTTTCAGGGATTTTTAGAGCTTTTTAAGATTTTTATAGTTTTTAGGGTTTTAATGTTTTTAGGGAATTTGAGGGTTTTTAGAGGTTTTTAGGGTTTTTAGGTTTTTAGGTTCATTTGGGGGTTTGGGGTTTTTTGAGTTTTTTTTAGGTTTTTAATGTTTTCTAGAGTTTTTAACATTTTTAGGGGTTTTAAGGGTTTTTAGAGTTTTTAGGAATTTTTAGGGTTTTTATGGATATTTTTGATTTTGTAATGTTTGTAGGGGTTTTATGGTTTTCAGGGTTTTTTACATTTTAATGGATTTTTAGGGATTTTTTAGGATTTTTATGGTTTTTGGGTTTTTTGGGTTTTTCAGGATTTTGAGGGTTTTTAGGTTTTTCTGGACGTTTTTGGATTTTTAGGGGTTTTCTGGGCGTTTTAGGATTTTTAGGGGTTTTCTTTATTTTTAGGGTCTTTTGGGGTGTAAGGATTTTTTTTGGTGCTTTTTAAGGGTTTTAAGGTTTTTTAGAGTTTATTAAAGTTTTTAGGGGCTTCAATGGCTTTTAGATTTTTAGTGGATTTTCAGGGTTTTATGGGGTTTTGAGTTTTTTATGTTTTTAGGGTTTTATGGTTTTCATGGGTTTTTTAGGGGTTTTAGGGTTTTTACCTTTTCAGGGATTTTTACTATTTTTTAGGATTTTTATGGTTTTTTGGGTTTTTAGGGTTTTAAGGATTTTGAGAGGTTTTAGGTTTTGGTAGGGGTTAAGGTTTTTTTTTGTTTTTAAAGATTTTTTAGAGTTATTTAATGATTTTAGGGGGTTTAAGGGTGCTTGGTATTTTTATTGGTTATTATGGTTTTTCTGGATTTTTGGGGTTTTAGGGGGTTTTATGGTTTTCAAGTGGTTTTCTTGGTTTTGAGGGTTTTTAACGTTTTTGGGGACTTTTAGGTCTTTTTTATGATTGTTATGTTTTTTAGGGTTTTTAGGGAATTTGATGGTTTTTAGGGGTTCTCAGGATTTTTAGGGGTTTTTGGGTTTTTTTGGATTGTTAGAGTTTTTTGGGTTTTAGGGTTTTTTTACTTTTTAGGGGTTTTAAGGGTTTTAGTGTTTTTAATGTTTTTTTAACATTTTTAGGTTTTTAAAGGATTTTTAGAGTTTTTATCAGTTTTTAGAGTTTTTATGGGTTTTTAGGGTTTTAAAAGTTTTTAAAGGTTTTTATGGTTTTTAGGGGGTTTTCTGGGTTTTAGGGGTTTTTACGTTTTCAGGGAATTTTAGGTATTTTTAGATTTTTATGGTATTTATATTTTTTTAGGGTTTTGGGGTTTTTTAAGGTTTTCAGGGTCTTTTTGGGTATTTGAGTTCTTTTGAAAAGTTTTATGGATTTTAAGGATTTTTAGAGTTTTTAAAAGTTCTTAGGGGTTTTAAGGCTTTTTAGATTTTTTATTGGGTTTTAGGGTTTTTATGGGTTTCCATTTTTTTTTAATTTTGTAGGGTTTTTTATGGTTTTCAGAGGTTTTTCAGATTTTTTTTTATGTTTTCAGACTTTTTTATGACTTTTTTTAAGGATTTTTAGAGTTTTTAGGATTTCAGGTTTTTGAGGGAATTTTTAGGATTTTATGGTTTATAGGATTTTTCAGGGTTTTTATTTGCTTTCATGGTTTTTTAGGTTTTAGGGGTTTTTAGGCATTTTCAATGTTTTTAGGGTTCTTTATTATTTTTAGGTGTTTTTTAGACTTTTAGGGGTTTTGAGGTTTTTTAGAGCTTTTTAACGTTTTTAGGGGTCTTAAGGGTTTTTATGGTCTTTTGGGTTTTCAGGGTTTTTATGGTCTTTTTGGGATTTCATGGTTTTTATTGGTTTTCAGGGTTTTTATGGTCTTTTTGGGTTTTTAGGTTTTTTAAAGATTTTTAATGCTTTTAAAATTTTTAGGGGTTTTATGTGTTTTTTGGGTTTTTAGTGTTTTTTTGGGGTTTGAGGGATTTTTAGGGTTTTTTGGGGTTTTTATGGTTTTTGGGGGTTTTCAGGGTTTTTTAGTTTTTTTATGTTTTAAAGGATTTTTAGGGATTTTAGAGGATTTTTATGGTTTTTACGGTTTTTGGGACTTTCAGGGGTTTTGGGTATTTCAGAGTTTTTAGGATTTTTAGGTCCTTTTAGGTTTTTAGGGTTTATTATGAGTTTTTTAGGGTTTTTAACTATTTTTAGAGTTTTTTAACATATTTTGGTGTTTTAAGGGTTTTAGAGTTTTTAGTGGGTTTTAAGGTTTTTATGGGTTACTTGGGTTTTTTAAGGTTTTAAGGATTTTTTCAGGCTTTTTTGGGGTTTTTAGGTTTTTAGGGATTTTTAGGGTTTTTTAAGATTTTTATGGTTTTTAAGGGTTTTTAGAGATTTTGAGGGTTTTTAGGTTTTCTTAGAGTTTTTAGTGTTTTAGGGGGTTTTAGGGAATTTTGGGGTTTTATGGTTTTTAGGTGTTTTAAGGGTTTTAAATGTTTTTTTAGGTTTTTAGGTGTTTTAATGGGGTTTATGAAGTTTTAGATTTTTTTAGTGGTCTTTATGGTTTTCGGGGGGGTTAGGCTTTTTATGGTTTTTTACATTTTTGGGGTTTTAGGCAAAGAAGGCACGGGTCCAGGCTATTCCCGAAACCCCCCAAAATTTATAAACAAAGGATACAGACACTGCTGACAAGGGAGGGGAGGGATCAATCAATCCACACCCAAAACCCCTTACAACCTCAGCCCGAGGGCCACAAAAGGAAAGAAAAAAAAAGAAAGAAAGCGCAAGACCAAAAAAGACACAGTGTCCAAAAGAAAATCACACACAGAGTGGGTCAGTCAACATCGCCGCCAAAATCCTCCAGCTCCGCATCACAAAACCCCATGCCAACACCAAAGCCGCCGCCATCGTCAGCAAAGCTAAAATCTGATTCATCACCCTGGTCCATTGAGTCCCATCCAGGGTCAAAATCTTCTTGCATGCCAAGTCTGGACCGCATCTTCTCCATAGCTTTTACCTGCTCAGCAGAAAAATAAGGCTTCTCTCGCTTATTCACCTTTAGATTCAGTTTGACAGTTCGTGAGGAGGCCCTAGTTGCCATTGGGCGTGGGAGGGCAGAGTAATCCCTCCTCCTTCTTCGTCTTGGTGGGGTAGAGGAGGTTCCCGCAGCAGACATTTTTGGGGTTTTAGGGCTGTTCGAATTTTATAGTTTTTTGGGGATTTTTAGGGTTTTTAGGGGTTTTAGGGTATTTAGGTTTTTTTTTTGGGGGGGGGGTTAGGGTGTTTTTAATTTTTTTAGGGTTTTTATGGTTTTTAGAGTTTTTTAACATTTTTACGGGTTTTAAGGGTTTTTAGTGTTTTTAAGGTTTTTATGGGAATTTAGGATTTTTTTAAGGTTTTATGGGTTTTTATGGTTTAATGGGTTTTTTAGGGTTTTATATGCTTTCAGGGATTTTTAGGCTTTTTTATGAATTTTATGGTTTTAGGGTTTTTAGGGATTTTGTGGGTGTTTAGGGTTTTTTAATGTTTTCAGGGGATTTTAGGGTCTTTCATGATTTTTATGTTTTTTGGGGGGTTTTACGGTTATTTTGAGTTTTTCATGATTTTTAATGTTTTTAAGACTTTTTTTAATGTTTTTAGTGGTTTTTAGAGTTTTTAGTTGTTTTTAGGGTTTTTATTTGGTTTTAGTTTTTTTTATGGTTTTACAGGTTTTTATGGTTTTCAAGGGTTTTAAGGGATTTTAGGGTTTTATACGCTTTTATTGATTTTTTTGGATTTTTTATGATTTTTATGTGTTTGTTATGGGGTTTTAGGGCTCTTGATGGATTTTTGTGATTTTTTGGATTTTTTAGCGTTTTTAGGGATTTTTCAGGGTTTTAGGGTCTTTTGGGGTTTTAGGGTTTTGTGATTTTTTTAGTGGTTTTAAGGGTTTTTATATTTTTTAGTCGGTTTTTATGGTTGTTATGGGTTTTATGAATTTTAAGGGTTTTTACGGTTTTCAAGGTTTTTTTAGGGTTTTTAGTGTTTTTTATATTTTTAGGGATATTTTAGGATTTTTTAGTTTTTTATGGTTTTTAGGGTTTTAAGGGTATTTTTGGATTTTTAGGTATTTTTATTGAGTTTTTTTAATGTTTTTTAAGGTTTTAGACTTTTTTAATGTTTTTAGGGGTTTTAACGGTTTTTAGAGATTTTAGTGGGTTTTATGGGTATTTAGGATTTTACGAATTTCAGGGGGATTTATGGTTTTCAAGGGTTTTTTGAGGTTTTTTATGTTTTTAGGAATTTTTAGCCTTTTTTGGATTTTTATGATTTTTATGATTTTTAGGGTTTTTTAGGGTTTTTTGGTTTTTTGGTGGTTATTAGGGCCTTTTTTGGGTGTTGGGTTTTTTTAGTTTTTTAGGATTTTAAAGATTTTCAAAGTTTTTTGTACATTTTTAACAGTTTTAATGGTTTTTTGATTTTTTTGTTATTTTTAGAGTTTTTATGGGTTTTAGGGTTTTTAAAGTTCATAGGGGTTTTTTTGGTGTTTAGGGGGTTTTCAGGGTTTTTATGGTTTTTAATGTGTTTTAGGGTTTTTTTGGTTTTTAGGGGGTTTTTAGGCTTTAGAGTTTTTATTGGGTTTTTAGTGTTTTTATGGGGTTTTTTTGTTTTTTAATCTTTTAGGGATTTTTATGATTTTTAGAGATTTTTGAGAATATTTAGTTTGTTTTACCACTTCAGAGATTTTTATGGTTTTTTAGGATTTTTATAGTTTTTTGGGATTTTCGGGTTTTTCGGGATTTTGATGTATTAATTAGGATTTTATGGTTTATAGGATTTTTTATTGCATTTTTAGTGTTTTTATGGATTTTTTGTGTTTTTTAATTTTTTAGGGATTTTTACGATTTTTAGAAATTTTTGAGAATTTTTAGTTTGTTTTACCATTTCAGAGATTTTTATGGTTTTTTAGGATTTTTATAGTTTTTTGGGTTTTTCGGGTTTTTCGGGATTTTGATGTATTATTTAGGATTTTATGGTTTATAGGATTTTTTAGGGTTTTTAGGGATTTTGATGGTTTTTAGTGGTTTTCATGGGTTTTTAAGCTTTTATGGGGTTTTAGGGGTTTTAGGGTTTTTTTATTGTTTTTAGGGTTTTTTCAGGGGCTTTAGGGTTTTTTACATTTTCAGGGGTTTTAGGGATTTTATAGGATTTTTATGGTTTTCAAGGGTTTTAGGGTTTTTAGGGATTTTTGAGGGTTTTAGGGATTTCATGATTTTTAGGGGTTTTTATGGTTTTATGGTCATTTTGGTTTTTTAGGTTTTTTTTTGTTTTTCGGGGTTTTTAGGTTTTTAAATTTTTAATGTTTTTAGGCGTTTTAAGTGTTTATAGGGTTTTTATTGGGTTTTAGGGTTTTTTTTGAGTTTTTAGGGTTTTTAATGTTTTTAGGGGTTTAAAGTGTTTTTAGGGTTTTTAGTGGTTTTTAGTTTTTTTTTGGATTTTTAGGGTTTTTAATACTTTTTGGGGTTCTTATGGTTTTTTAGGGTTTTAGGGTTTTTTTTCATTTTTAGGGGTTTTAGGGATTTTTTAGGATTTTTATGGTTTTTAGGGGGTTTAGGGTTTTTCGGGATTTTTAGGGTTTTTAGGGATTTCATGGTTTTTTGGGGGTTTTAGGGTTTTATGGTCTTTTTTGTTTTTTAGGTTTGTTATTGTTTTTAATGTTTTTAGGGCAATGATGGATCGGGTCCAAGCTTTCCTGGCACCCCCCAAAGTTTATTTAAGAAAAAGACACTACAGACAAGGGAGGGGAGGGATCAAGCGATCCACACCCAAAACCCCTTACGACCTCAGCCCAAAGGCCACAAAAAGAAAGGAAGAAAAAGCAAGAACGAAACGTCAAAAAAGTCCAAAAGGAAAGGCACACAAGGGGAGGATCATTCAACATCGCCACCAAAATCATCTAGCTCCGCACCACGATACCCCATGCCCACACCAAAGCCGTCAACCCCATCAGCAAAACTAAAATCTGACTCAGCACCTATGTCCGTTGAATCCCATCCAGACTCAAAATCCTCTTGCATGGCAAGCCTGGATAACAGCTTCATCCTAGCCTTCTCTTGCTCAGCATAAATTGAAAGCCGCTCTCGCTTGTTAACTTTTAGATTAAGTCTGACAGCTCTTGAAGAGGCCCTAGTTGCCATGGGATGTGGAAGGGCAGAATAATCCCTCCTCCTTCTTCGTCTCGGAGGGGCAGAAGTGGATCCGGCTTCAACACCTGACTTCGCACAAGTGACACCATCGCTAACAGCCGATGGTGCCTTCCCTTTCTTACATTCTGGCCCAGGAGTTTTGGCACCTCTTCTGGTTCTTTCCTCCTTTGACCTGACCATAACAGCGTTTATCCAGCGATCAGCCTCAGCAAACCTCTCCCAAAGCCTCTTAGCTTCATCCTCAAGCGGGAACCTTTCTCGTTCAACCAACACCATCTCATTTAACAGCACACAGTGATCTTCAGCAGAGGGAACACCATGGAGGACTATAGCCCTCTACAGGTTCATGGACGGATCTCCTATGTTACTATCATTCCTCAGTAGAGAGTTTTAATGTTTTTAGGGGTCTTAAGTGTTTTTAGGGGTTTTAGTGGTTTTTAGGTTTTTTTTGATTTTTAGGTTTTTTAATATTTTTTGGGGTTCTTATGGTTTTTTGGGGGTTTTCAGGGTTTTTTGGGTTTTTTATGTTTTCAGGGATTTTTAATATTTTTTTGGTTTTTAGGGTTTTTACAGTTTTTGGGAATTTTGGGGGTTTTAGGGTTTTTAGGGATTTTGAGGGGTTTTATGGTTTCTCAGGGTTTTTAGGGGTTTTAAGGTCTTTTTTTTTCTTAGGTGTTTTAAGTTTTTTAAAAGTTTTTTAAGGTTTTTAGGGGTTTTAATGGGGTTTAAGGGGTTTTAGAGTTTTTAGTGGTCTTTATGGTTTCTAGGAGGTTTTTAGGGTTTTTAGGGTTTTTTATGTTTTTAGGGTTTTTAGGGGTTTTTGAATTTTATGGTTTTATGTGTTTTTTTTTTGGGTTTTTAGGGATTTTAAGGTTTATTAGGGTTTCTCAATGATTTAGGGTTATTAGGGGTATTAGGTTTTATGGTTTTTGGGGGTCTTTAGGTTTTTTTTATTTTTTCTAGATTTTTATGGTTTTTAGAGTTTTTTAACATTTTTAAGGGTTTAAAAGGTTTTTAGATTTTTTAGTGTTTTAAAGGTTTTTATGGTAATTTAGGGTTTTTTAAGGTTTTAGGGGGTTTTATGGTTTTTAGGAGATTTTAGGGTTTTTATGGTTTTTTATGTTTTTAGGGATTTTTTATGATTTTTTAGGATTTTTATGGGTTTTAGGGATTTTGTGGGTTTTTAGGGGTTTCAATTTTTTTAGGGTTATTTTTGGTTTTTGAGGGTTTTAATATTTTTACGAGTTTTATTGGTTTTTAGAGTTCTTAGTGGGTTTTAGGTTTTTTATTATTTTTAGGGGTTTTATGGTTTTTATGGTTTTTAGGGTTTTTAGGATTTTATACACTTTCATGGATTTTTTGGGCATTTTTATGATTTTTATGGTTTTTAGGGTGTTTTGGGGGTTTTAGGGATTTTGAGGGATTTTTTGGATTTTTTTGGGTTTTTTAGCATTTTTTTGGTTTTTTAGGGTTTTAGGGTGTTTTGGGATTTTAGGGTTTTTTTTAGTTTTTTAGGGGTTTTAAAGGTTTTTAGAGTTTTAGTGGATTTTTAGGGTTGTTATGGGTTTTAGTGTTTTAATTATTTTATGTGTTTTTATGGTTTTCAATGGTTTTTAGGGTTTTTAGTGTTTTTTTACATCTTTCGGGATTTTTCTGGAATTTTTAGAATTTTTATGGTTTTTAGGGATTTAATGGAATTTGGGGGGGTTTTAGGGTCTTTTGGGGTTTTTTGGTGTTTTTTGGAGTTTTTATGGTTTTTAAGGTTTTAAGACATTTTTAACGTTTTTAGGGGTTTTAAGGGTTTTTGGAGTTTTTAGTAGGTTTAGGGGTTTTACGGGTTTTTAGGATTTTAAGGTGTTTATGGGTTTTTTGGTTTTCAAGGTTTTTTAAGATTTTTTAGGTTTTTTTACGTTTTTAGGAATTTTTCTTGTTATTTTTTGGATTTTTTTGATTTTTAGGGATTTTATGGGTTTTTGGGGTTTTTGGTTTTCTTGTGGTTATTAGGGATTTTTTTGGGTTTGGGGGGTTATTTTTTTAGGGTTTTTAAGAATTTTTATATTTTTTAATCATTTTTAACAACTTTTAGGGTTTTTTCGAGTTTTCTTGTTGTTTTAGAGTTTTTATGGGTTTTAGGGTTTTTAAGGTTTTTCGGGGTTCTATGGTTTTCAAGGGGATTTAGGGTTTTTAAGGGTTTTTTCATTTTAAGGTTTTTTTAGGTCTTCTTAATGTTTTTTATGTTTTTATTTCTTTTTGGGTTTTTAATGATTTTGTGGGATTTTAAGGGGTTTTCAAGGTTTCTAGGGTTTTAATGCCAAGCCCTGCCAGCACAATTGGCTTGGTACAGTCCCTCTTGGGACACCGTAATCAGTTTCCTTTCGCTAATACATCCTGTCCAGGCAAAGTTCCTGATCTTTTCTTGCAGTTCCTTAAGAAGATTAACTGGCCACCTGTAGATAGAGAAAGCATATGTGAACATAGAAGTGACAAACGAGTCGATGAGGCAGACCCTTCCAGCTTGCAATAGGCACTTCCCTTTCCATTTCGCCATATGCTAAGTAATTCTAGTGGCAATGCCCTCAAGATGTCAATGCTTCACTCTTCCCCAGAAGATGGGGACACCCAAGTAATCAAAGGGAAGTGACCCTCTCTTGACCCCAAGGAACCTTGCAATGGAAATCTGACGGGGCCGAGAGACCCCCTCCCCAAAGACAATCAGAGACTTGTTCCAACTGATATATTGCCCCGCCACACTTTCATAATGCCGGAAAATCATCCGGATTGAGAACAAGGTCCGTTCGTCATCTTGCCCAAATAGGAGAATATCATCAGAATAAAACAGATGGAATGGCACATGAAGATCTCTCCCTGTCCTTACAGAATTGAAGAGACCAGCCTGGCCAAGGTCAATGAGACACCTACTCAAGTAGTCCTCAGCAATCGCATAGAGAATTCCTGATAGCGGTTCACCCTGTCTAACCCCACAAGAGCAGGGGGGAAACCCCTTGGGATATCCATTGATAAGGATGAAGACCCAAGCACTACTGAATATGGATCTAACCATTTTGATAAAGCTATTCGAGAAGCCATACTTGGAGAGAACTTGAAAAATGAAACTCCACTTTATAGTGTCGAACGCCTTAGAGATGTCAATCTTAAGGGAAAAATTTCCCTGCTTGGACTTCTTCGGCATGACGTTGATGCCCTCCGAGGCTTTGAATAGGCATTCCTGGATGTTCCTCCCTGAGACGAACCCAAATTGATTTGGAGTGAGAATTTCCCCCACAAATTTCTCAATTCGTATGACCAGAATCTTGCTTATGATTTTGGGAATAATATTACAAATAGCCACTGGCCGAAAGTCACCAATGTCAATGGCGTTGTCCCGTTTGAGAATCAGGGCAATGAAGTTAGAGTTGACTCCATGTGGAAAAGCACAGGAGAGAAAAAATTCCCTAACAGCGCTGGTGATTCCCTCATGCATGATATCCTAGTAGAACATGAAGAACTTGTTAGTGAAACCATCCAGTCCCACTGCACTATCAACGTCCAAAGAGAACAAAGCTGCCCTTATTTCCTCCTCAAGGGGGGCAATTTTTAGAGCCCTGTTCTACTGCCCATGAACGCATGGCATGAAAGAATCCATCAAAGGAAGGGTGACCATTATCCGAGTAATGCTCTTGGAAGTGATTGATAATGGCAATGGAAATATCATCCTCCGAGGTGAAGTTAGATCCTAAAATACGAACTGCTTTTAAACACTTTTTAGCCTTTTCCTCCCTATGCAACTGGTGGAAAAATTTCTAGTTGCGATGTCCATCTTTGAGCCATCTAACATTGAACTGATTTTTGGACAGCTTTTACTTAAGAGTTAGAAGATAATCAAGCTTGGAATGAAGCTGCAACTCCTCTCGGGAGGGCAGAGGAAAACGATGGTTGGAATCCTGGTGGAATGCGAGCTGTTGCTCAGCAGCCCGAATGTCTTCGTCCAGCCCAGAGAAACGGTTCCTGCTCCACTCCTTGAGTAAGACCTTGATTTTTTTTAGCTTGGAGACCAAAATATAATAATGAAGGCCTCAGAGGTCTTCACTCCAACCATTGGTGACAATTTCCTTACAGCCTAGAACTGTGGTCCAGGCATTATTGAACCTGAAAGGCAGGGGTGATGACCTTGAGGAACCCGTAGAACAATTAGCAATCAAAGGATTATGATCCAAGTGAAATTTGGGGAGGGTAAAGCTGGAGACATCAAAAGGATAATTCCTGTCACTGATCCTAAAAAAGCACATGTCCAACTTGCTGGATTTCCTTCCATTAACAGTGAAACGCCCCCAGTTAAAGGAGGCTCCAGAAATGGGAACTTCCATGAGGTCACAGTGTCCAAGCAGAAGGAGAAGTCTTCAGCAGCCGAGTGAGAGAAGTTGGAGCCAATCCTCTCATCTAGGTACAAAACATGGTTGAAGTCTCCAATCACAATCCAGTTGTTCTCGATGATCCCATTCATAATAATCAACTTTTTCCATAGGCCAGTCTCCTTGTGTACGAGCAAGATGCATACACAAAGGATAGGGAAAGAGGGGTATCACTGCATAAAGCAGACAAGGTGATGACCTGGTTACCCACATCCACAGACAACAACTGGTTGTTATCATGCTTCAACACCCATAAGGTGTCCAAACTATTCTCATTAGCAGTCTTGGCCACACAGGAGTATCCAAGGTTACCCTAGTTGAAACCCATCCAGATTTCGAATGAGATCATTGGTTTAATGATTCCAAGAATCATAGGCCTCTGAGAAAGGATAAAATACCGAAGGGCTGAGGTAGTGGGAAGATTCTCAGTCCCCTGGCAGTTCTAGAAGAGGATCCTCATTAATTTAGGCAAGAAACATCCCTCTCACAGGGCTTTTTTTTCATTCAGAGGCATTGCCTTTTCCTTTACCCTTTTCCCCTTCTTCTTGGTCCTGCCCATAGGGTTCATCTTAGGGGAAGGATCAGTGGCTTCAGCGATCCGGTATTTCAGTCCAGAATCATCCAGAGATTGAGATCCAACCTCATGTGGCAGGTCCTCATCATCCGGTTTGGGGGATCCTTCTGCATCCTCGTCATTCTGTTCCTTAGCCTCATCAGCCTAGAAGCTACCACTTAGAGGGTTGAACTTATTCAAGGGGAAGAGTGCCACATGGGAGGAATTCCTTGTTGAATTATGCCTTGCAACATTACCAGGGGACACAACCGTAAATGAGTCATTAATCACTGACAGAAGGGCCAAAGGTGAGAAGTCCTTCGCAGGACCAGGGGAGGCAGCAGTAAACCCTGAAATAGAAGCAGTCACAGGAAGGGTCGGCCCCTCATCCACCCCATGAATTAGCGGGGGGGTTCCCTGGTAGCAGGTGTCATTCACCACCAGCACCTCCCTGGGTAGGTCAGCAAGCGGCACAGGGCACGCCACAGTGTTTGGGCTAGGTTGAGTGGCAGTCTGTCCGGGCTCTGCCATGGCTGCCTGAGAGCCAGGGATGGCTACGATTGGCCTTGAGGTAGTAGGGACCAGATCATCCAGTAGAGCAGCAGGGGGGCTCCCCACCGTGTCAGGACCAGGTTGAGTGGAGGTCTGACTGGGCTCAGCCATGGCTGCCTGAGATTCAGGGATGGCAGCAGCAGGCTCTGAGGTAGCAAAGGCCGGATCATCCAAAAGATCAGTAGGGGTTAGGCCCAACAGCCACTCCCTACATATGGGGGGGGGATCTCTTGACAGCAGGTTCCATCCACCCCTGTCACCCCCTTTAGTGAAGACGGCTCCGCAGGACTTCCTACCATAGCAGGGTCAGCCTGAGAGGGGGTAGGGGCCTGACCAGAATCGGGGCCTGCCTCCCCGCTCCAGTTCCAGATTTCCTGTTGCAGGATTCAGTAACATGCCCTTTGAGATTTCACATGACACACACTTTCAGTCAACGACAATCAGAGATGAGATATCCAAAGAGGTTGCAGTGAAGGCACAACCGAGGTTTGTGCTCATATTGAATTCCCAGTGTGAAGATGTCCTCATCAGTGTTGAGCACCACTTCCTCAACCAGTGTGGAAGCCAAATCAACTTCAACAAGGACACGAGCATAATGTCCATACTTTGAATTTTCCATCTCCTTGTGAACATGTATAGTATAACCCACCAAGGAGGCAATGTCCCATAAGATCTGAGGATGCCAATAAAGCCAGCTAAGCTTACATATCTGAATCCATACCTGCATAGTGGCATTCTTAACATTCGATGGGTCGAAATTCCGATCTCACTCTTGGATTCTTAAGAGGTTGGGCTTCAAATTGATGGAGCCGATGCCCCATGCTCTTTGTTTCCAGGGTTTTTTAGGCCTTTTTAGGATTTTCATGGTTTTTAGGTTTTTTACAGATTTTAGGGATTTTGGGGTGGTTTGAGGGTTTTTTCAGTTTTTCAGGGGTTTTAGGATTTTTAGGGTTTTATGGTTTTTTATGTTTTCAGAGATTTTTAGGGATTTTTAAGGACTTTTTTGGTTTTTAGGGTTTTTTAGGATTTTTAGAGATTATGATGGTTTTAGGGTTTTTAGATTTTTTTCAGGGTTTTTAAGGTGTTTAGGGTTTTATGGTGTTTCTGGATTTTTAGTGTTTTTTTTAGTTTTTTAGGGTTTTAAGGTTTTTAGAGTTTTTTGACATTTTTAGGGGGTTTAAGGGTATTTAGAGTTTTTAGTGGTTTTACGTTTTCATGTATTTTTAGGATTTTTGTGGATTTTAGGGTTTTTATGGATTTTTATGGTTTTTAGGGTTTTCAGGGTTTTTAGGGCCTTTTAGTGTTTTTTGGGTTTTATTCAGCTTTTTAGTGGTTTTAAAGCTTTTTAGAGTTTTTTTTTCTTTTAGGGGGTTTTAATGGTTTTTAGGATTTTTTATGGGGTTTAGGGGTTTTATGGTTTTCAGGGATTTTTATGGTTTTCATGGGTTTTGATATGGATCAGATTCATCCCAAGGAGAATAATTTTGGGCTTAATAAAAATTCCAAGCCCAATTGTTGTTCGAATTGGACCAGCCCACACTTCTTGATGTCCAACACTATGGTGGGTCACAACACACTTATTTGGGACCCAAAATCATTTATCCACATGGCAAATGGTGGAAATTCGTAGCTGCACATTAATGAGGAGAGAGAAGGTGGAGAAAAGCATCATTAAGAGGGAATCCCGCTACTTTGTCTAGTGGGGTCATTAAATGGCATGGGAAAATGTTATTTTATGCTTTTTATGTGCCTTTTGGGTTCCCCATGTCTTGTAACTCGAATTGGGGCATTTTCGTTTATTTATTTTGTCTTTATATTGTATTTTCACCCCTTTGTAATGGAGATGATTGATTGTGACGGATTTTGGAAGCTTATTGTGCTGTCCTAGTGCTTTAGCCTTTTCCCTTTGCCCGGAATTGGTGGTGCAACTCCAGTGCTGGTGACTTTGTCTTTAAGCGTGGAGTGACCTTGGCGGCTGGCATTGCCTTTAAGCCTTTGTCAATTCGGCTACATTACGCTGCTCCTTTTCACTTACTCGTTTTGAGCTTCCGACGACGCATCAATTGGTATCAGAGGAAGGTTCCAACGAGTAAGTTCTATCGCATTCTTCTTATTACTCTCCATCATGTCTCGCAAGAGCGGATCTTCTACTCCTCCTGCTCCATGGGAAATAGCTAATGCACAGCTACAATCACAAATTACTCAAATCGGTGAGCAACTTGCTCAACTTTTGAGAGCACGGCGACCTGACTCCCCTCCACCGCAGCGACATCCTCGACGTCCATCACCACATAATAGACGCAATCCAGCACCATTTTATGAAGATTGTGCAAATAGTGATGATTCCAGCGATTCAGAGGTAGATATGCGAAGAAGAAGAGATGATGAAGACATTGAAAGAGGGTTGAGGATCGACATTCCAGATTTTTATGGGAGTATGAATCTGGATGATTTTTTGGATTGGATGCGGGAAATCGAACGGTTCTTCGAATTTAAGAATTGTTCTGACGAGAAGAAGTGCAAGGTAGCCATTCTGAAATTTAAAGATTATGCATCACTTTGGTGGGAAAATCTGAAGAAACAGCGGGAACGTGATGATAAAGGCAAGATACGCTCATGGGAGAAGTTGAAAAAGCTTTTGAGGAGACGATTTCTGCCTGAGAATTATAAGCAAGATCTTTATTTTAGAATGCATAGCCTACGACAAGGAGATAAGTCTGTTGAAGAGTACATTCGGGAATTTGATCGTTTATTGATGCGAAGTGATGTTCCAGAATATAAAGAGCAAACAATTGCAAGGTTTTTGGGTGGATTAAATGAAGAAATTGCACATTCAGTGGAGTTGCAATCATTCTGCTCACTTGATGATGTTTGCAAGCTGGCGATCAAGGTGGAAAAGCAAAAGCGGACCTCAAGGGCACCGGCGCTCAAAAACTACAATAGAGGTACAACTTTTTATAAGGGTATTTCTTCTAATAAATCTGGTGTTGTTGAGAAGGAATTTGGAAGGAACAAGATGCTGGAAAAAGGGAAAGAGAAGGCTATGGAACAAACAAAAGGGAAGTCGAACTCCTTTGAACGTGGGAATCAAAAGTGTTTCAAATGCCATGGGTATGGTCATTTTCAGGCCAATTGCCCTAACAACCAGATTATTACTATTAAAGAGATTGAAGAAATTGAAGAGGCAATCAAAGAGGATGAACATGATGGTGAAGAATCTGAAAATGAGGAACATGTTGTGGAAGAAGCTGATGTGGGAAACATGCTGGTGCTACGAAGAGTTTTGCAAGCTCAAATATGCCCGGAAGAAGATCAAAGAGAAAACTTGTTCCAAACTCGCTGCACCATTAATCAGCGGGTATGCATGGTGATTATTGATAGTGGGAGCTGTACAAATGTGGCTTCAACAACACTAGTGGAGAAATTGAAGCTTCCAACTCAGAATCATCCTCACTCGTATAAATTGCAATGGTTGAACAATGGGAGCACACTCCAAGTCAAAAGACAGGTTCTAATTTCATTCTCCATTGGTAAGAACCATGATGATGAAGTACTGTGTGATGTTATTCCTATGGATGCTTGTCACTTGTTGTTGGGTAGGCCTTGGCAGTTTGACAGGGAAGTGAAATATGATGGGAGGAAGAACACTTATTCTTTTCGATCTGGGGAAAAGAATATCACACTTGCTCCTTTGAATCCGTCCCAAACTCTTCAAGAAAAATCTGTTCCGGAAGTACCCAAAGGTAGTCTCTTTATCAGCAAAGCTCAAGTGGAGAAAGCCATAAATAAGAAAAAGCCAGTTTTTGCTTTATTGATGATGGAAAAGTCATGCCATGAGGAGAAGAGTCATCAACATCCTTTAGCTCATTCCTTAATTGGGGAATATCATGATGTTTTTCCTAATGATCTTCCAGCAGGATTACCACCATTTAGAGGCATTGAACACCAGATTGATCTCGTTTCGGGTGCACAATTGCCAAATAAACCAGCATATCGGTGTAATCCTGGAGAATCAAGGGAATTGCAGAAGCAAGTAGATGAGTTGATGGATCGAGGCTTTATAAGGCCAAGCATGAGCCCGTGTTCTGTTCCAGCATTATTGGTGCCAAAGAAAGATGGTACGTATCGCATGTGCATTGATAGTAGAGCTATCAATAATATTACCATCAAATACAGGTATCCCATCCCACGACTCGATGATATGCTTGATGAATTGCATGGTTCATCAATCTTTTCAAAGGTTGATCTTCGTAGTGGATACCACCAGATTTGAATGAAGGAAGGGGATGAGTGGAAAACAGCCTTCAAAACTAAAGGCGGATTGTTTGAGTGGCTGGTCATGCCATTCGGCCTCTCAAATGCTCCTAGCACATTCATGCGACTCATGAATGAAGTTCTGAAACCATTTATTGGTAAATTTGTGGTAGTTTATTTGGATTACATTTTGATTTACAGCAAGGATGTGGAGAGCCATGTGGATCATCTTCGGTGGGTATTTGACGTTCTACGGAAACAAAAGCTATATGGGAAGCTTGAAAAATGCGAGTTCTTTTCAACAGAAGTGGTGTTTTTGGGATATGTGGTAACCAAAGAAGGCATCATGGTGGATGAATCAAAAGTGGAAGCAATCAAGTCCTGGCCACAACCAAAATCCATTACCGAAGTAAGAAGTTTCCACGGTTTGGAATCTTTTTATTGTCGCTTTGTTTCCAATTTCAGCACTATTATGGCACCTATCACTGAATGCTTGAAAAGGGGGAAATTTGAGTGGTCAAAGGCAGCAAATGAATCATTTGAAATCATTAAGAAAAAGTTGTGTGAAGCACCGGTTTTGGCGTTGCCTGATTTTGATCAAGTCTTTGAAGTGGAATGTGATGCAAGTAGAGTTGGGATAGGCGCTGTTCTCATCCAAAGCAAGCGCCCTATTGCATATTTCAGTGAGAAACTGAATGATTCAAGGAGGAATTACAGAACCTATGATAAGGAATTTTATGCAGTTATAAGAGCCCTAGATCATTGGTCTCATTATTTGAGACCGAAGCAGTTTGTTCTTCATTCTGACCATCAGGCTTTGAGGTTTATCAATGGTCAACACAAGCTGAGTTCGAGGCATGCAAAGTGGGTGGAATTCTTACAATCATTCTCATTTGTGTCAAAATACAAGAAGGGGCAAGATAATCTAGTGGAAGATGCTTTATCTCGGAGGTATGCATTACTTACAATTCTTGATGCTCGAATTCTTGGATTTCAGCTTATGAGAGAAGATTATCAGCATGATATGGAGTTTAATTCTATTTTAATCTAATGTCAAGATGGATTTGTGGAGGATTATTCTGTACATGATGGGTTTCTCTTTAAGAGAAACAAGTTGTGTGTTCCAAAGGGTAATTACAGGGACTTGCTTATTCGGGAAGCACATGAAGGGGGACTTGCTGTTCATTTTGGCATCCATAAAACCTTGGAGATACTAAAAGAGCATTTCTACTGGCCGAAGATGCAATCAAATGTCCAAGCTATTCTTTCAAGATGCGGAACATGTCAAAGAGAAAAGAGTCATTTCAAACCTGGTTTATACACTCCGTTACCTATTCCGGAGCAGCCATGGGAAGATCTCAGCATGGATTTCATTATGGATTTACCAAAGACTCAGTGAGGTAAAGATTCAATAATGGTTGTTGTTGATCGATTTTCTAAGATGGCTCATTTCATACCTTTTCATAAGACTGAAGATGCGGTGAAAGTGGCAGAATTGTTTTTCAAAGAGATTGTTTGCCTTCATGGAATTCCTCGCAGCATCGTTTCGGATAGAGACACAAAATTTCTCAGCCATTTTTGGAGAACATTATGGGGGAAATTTGGTACGAAACTTCTTTTCAGCACATCCCATCACCCTCAAATGGATGGGCAAACAGAAGTTACCAATCGTACATTGGGCACTATTCTGAGAACATTGGTGAACAAGAGCATGAGAGATTGGGATTTGCAACTTGCACAAGCTGAATTTGCATACAATAGATCTCCCAGTGCTACCACCTGACATTCTCCATTCGAAGTGGTTTATGGAATCAATCCAATCACTCCTATAGAATTGTGCTCTTTGCCTCTTGATTTTCAGGTAAATATTGATGCGGAGGAGAAGACAAAGCAGATGAAGAAGCTCCATGAATCTATTCGTGCTCAAATAGAGAAGTCTAATGAGGCATACAAGAGGCGAGCAAACAAGCATCGGAAGCAGGCTATTTTCCAACCTGGAGACAAAGTGTGGATTCACCTTCGCAAGGAGAGATTTCCATCCAAAAGGAAGAGCAAGCTGGCACCACGAGCTGAAGGTCCATTCAAAGTGCTTGAACGAGTGGGAAACAATGCCTACAAAATTGATTTACCAAATGATTTTGACAGCGTTTCTGCAACATTCAACATTGGGGACTTATCTACTTACATTGAAGAAGATGATGTCGTGGATTTGAGGGCAAATCCTCTTCAACCGGGGGAGAATGATATGGATCAGATTCAGCCCAAGGAGAATAATTTTGGGCTTAATAAAAATTCCAAGTCCAATTGTTGTTCGAATTGGACCAGCCCACACTTCTTGATGTCCAACACTATGGTGGGTCACAACACACTTATTTGGGACCCAAAATCATTTATCCACATGGCAAATGGTGGAAATTCGTAGCTTCACATTAATGAGGGGAGAGAAGGTGGAGAAAAGCATCATTAAGAGGGAATCCCGCTACTTTGTCTAGTGGGGTCATTAAATGGAATGGGAAAGTGTTATTTTATGCTTTTTATGTGCCTTTTGGGTTCCCCATGTCTTGTAACTCGAATTGGGGCATTTTCCTTTATTTATTTTGTCTTTATATTGTATTTTCACCCCTTTGTAATGGAGATGCTTGATTGTGACGGCTTTTGGAAGCTTATTGTGCTGTCCTAGTGCTTTAGCCTTTTCCCATTGCCCGGAATTGGTGGTGCAACTCCAGTGCTGGTGAATTTGTCTTTAAGTGTGGAGTGACCTTGGCGGGTGGCATTGCCTTTAAGCCTTTTTCAATTCGGCTACATTACGCTGCTCCTTTTCACTTACTCGTTTTGAGCTTCCGGCGATGCATCAGGTTTCAAGGTTTTTTGGGTTTTTTATGTTTCTAGGGATATTTTGTGATTTTTTAGTGTTTTTTTAGTTTTTAGGTTTTTTTGTGTTTTTAGGGATTTTGAGGGTTTTTTAGGTTTTTAGGAATTTTTAGGGTTTTTAGGGGTTTTCTGGGTTTTTAGTGTCTTTTTGGGGTTTTCATGTTTTTTTGAGCTTCTTATGGGTTTTAAGATTTTTAGAGTTTTTTACATTTCTAGGGGTTTAAGGGGTTTTTATAATTTTTAGTTATTTTAGAGTTTTTATGTGTTTTAAGGTTTTTAAAGGTTTTTAGGGGTTTTATGGTTTTTAATAGTTTTTCATGGTTTTTTAGATTTTTTACGTTTTCAGAGATTTTTTGGAAACCTTTAGGAATTTTATGGTCCGTAGGGTTTTTTAGGTTTTTTTGGGATTTTGATTGTTTTTAGGGGTTTTAAGGGGTTTTAATGGTTTTTAGGGTTTTAATGATTTTTTGGGGATTTTAGGTTTTTTTTAGTTTTTCGGGTTAGTAAGGTTTTTCAGAGTGTTTGAATGTTTTAAGGGGTTTTGAGGGTTTCTAGAGTTTTTAGTGGTTTTTTTGGGTTTGTAGGGGTTTTGGGGTTTTTAATGGTTTTAGGGGTTTTATGGTTTTCAGAGGGCTTTCAGGGTTCTTACATTTTCAAGTATTTTTAGGGATTTTTTTGGTATTTAGGGTTTTTTAGGGTTTTTAGGGATTTTGAAGGTTTTAGGGTTTTAAGGGTTTTGAGGGGTTTTCAGGGTTTTCAGGGTCAATTAGTATTTTTTTGTATTTTTTTCTTTTTTTAGGCTTTGTATGGATTTTTATAGTTTTTTTTTACATTTTTAGGGTTTTTATTGGTTTTTAGAGTTTTTTGTGGGTTTTTATTGATTTTTATGGTTTTTATGGTTTTAGGGGTTTTATGGTTTTTAGTGTTTTTTCTGGGTTTTTAGGGATTTTTACATAATCACAGATTTTTTGAGATTTTTTGGATTTTTATGGTGTTTAGGGGTTTTTTACTTTTCTAAGGATTTTAGGGGTTTTCTGTGTTTTATAGGTTTTTTATTGGTTTTCATGGTGTTGAGAGTCTTTTTGGGGTTTTAGGGTTTTTTGATTTTTTATGGGTTTTAAGGTTTTTTTAGAGTTTTTAACATTTTTAGAGGTTTTAAGGATTTTTAGAGATATTAGTGGTTTTTAGGTTTTTAGGGATTTAATTGTTTTCAGGGTTTTTTAGGGTTTTTATGATTTTTTACTTTTGGGGATTTTTGTGAATTTTTAGGATTTTTATGGGTTTTTAGGGTTTTTAAGGATTTTGTGGAATTTTAGGGGTTTTTAGGATTTTTAATGGTTTTTAGGTGTTTTTAGGGATTTTAGGTCTTGAAGTGTTTTTTGGGATTTTTTGGAGTTTTTTATAGTTTTAATATTTTTTATAGTCTTTTATCATTTTTAGGAGATTTAAGTGTTTTTAGAGTGTTTATTGGTTTTTTAGGGTTGTTATGGGTTTTTAGGTATTTTTAAGTTTTTTAGTAGTTTTTATGGTTTTTAGGGGTGTTTCATGGTTTTTAAGAATTTTTACGTTTTTAGGGATTTTTATGGATTTTTTAAGATTTTTATAGTCTTTAATGGTTAGTAGTGTTTTTAGGGATTTTGAGGGGGTTTAGGGGTTTTCATGATTTTTAGGGTTTTTCAGGGGTTTTAGGATATTTTTGGATTTTTAGGGTTTTTTGATTTTTTTGGGTTTTAAGGCTTTTTAGTGTTTTTTAACATTTTAGGGGTTTTAGGGTTTTTAGAGTTTTAGTGGATTTTAGGGTTTTTATGTCTTTTGTAAGGTTTTATGTGTTTTATGGATTTAGGGATTTTAGGGTTTTTTACTTTTCAGTGATTTTTTGGGTTTTTTAGGATTTTTATGCTTTTTTTGGTTTTTATGGTTTTTAGGGATTTTGTAGAATATAGGTTTTTCAGGGTTTTGAAGTGTTTTTAGGGGTTTTTAAAGTTTTTAGGGTCTTTCAGTTTTTTTTGGTTTTAAGATTTTCTTTGAGATTTTTAGGTTTTTTAGAGACTTTTAACATTTTTAGGGGATTTAAGGGGTTTTAGAGTGTTTAGTAGTTTTTAGGGATGTTATGGGTTTTTACGTATTTTTATGTTTTAGGGATTTTAATGGTTTTAATGGGTTTTTTGTGGTTTTTTTTAAGTTTTTAGGGATATTTAGTGATTTTTAGGATTTTTATTGTTTTTAGGGTTTATTAGGGTTTTTTGGGATTTTGAGGGTTTTTAGGGGTTTACAGGGTTTTTAGGGTCTTTTGGGGGTTTTAGGGTTTTTTTTAGTTTTTTTTTGTATTTTTAAGGTTTTTTAGATTTTTTTAACATTTTAGGGGTTTAAAGGGTTTTTTTGAGTTTTTGGTGGATATTTGTAGTTTTTATGGGGTTTTAGGGTTTTTATGGTTTTTACAGGTTTTATGGTTTTATGGGGGTTTTAGGGTTTTTACGTTTTTAAGGGACTTTTTGGTTTTTTTAGGATTCTTATTGATTTTAGTGTTTTCAGGGTTTTTAGGTATTTTACAGGTTTTTAGGGTTTTTTGAGTTTTTTATTGGTTTTAAGGGTTTTTAAAGTTTTTTTTCATTTTCAGGGGTTTTTAGGGTTTTTAAAGTTTTTAGTTTGGTGTTCTTATTCTTTGTGTTTTTTGGGTTTTTTTATTTTTTTTCTGGGTTTTTCAGTGTTTTTAGGATTTTTTTACTTTTTTAGGGATTTTTAAGGATTTTTATGATTTTTATTGGATTTTTGGGTTTTTGGGGATTTTAAGGGGTTTTAGGGCAAGGAAGGCATGGGTCAGGCAATTCCTGACCCCCCAAAATTTATTAGAAAAAAAAGACACCGCAGACAAGGGAGGGGCGGGGTCAATCAACCCACACCCAAAAACCCTAGACACCCTCACAAAACCCAAAAGTCCCCAAAAAAACGCAAAAGGAACCCCAAACCAAACAGAGTAGAAATTCAAAATCATCTCCATCAGCATCTCCCAGCCAATCAGCAACCAACATCCCGCAACACCGTTCTCAGCATCCATCACCTCCTTGCTGAGCATATTTACTACTAGCAACACAGAACCACCAGCGTCAACATTATAAAGATCGCCTTCATCACATCAGTGCCAAGAAACAACCATCACCATCATCCAACATCCCTCATCACAGATCCCACAATCCCTCACCTCCTTGCCATGCAGATCCCTCACCTCACCATATAACTTACCAGTACCAAAATCATCAGCATCACCTTCATCACATCCCATCCAAACAGCACCCATCACCCAGCAACATATATTCTAGTAACCATCACCTACCAACCAATTAAGATCACTTTTAGGGGGTTTTAGGGTTTTTATGTGTTTTTAGGGTCTTTTAGTGTTTTTTGAGTTTTTAGGGGTTTTAAGGTTTTTAAAAAAATTTAAACATATTTAGAGGTTTTAAGGGTTTTAGAGTTTTTAGTGGGTTTTTAGGGTTTTGGGGGGTTTTAGGGTTTTTCAGGGTTTTTAGGGTTTCTAGGGTTTTTAGGGATTTTGAGGGGTTTTATGGGTTTTCATGGTGTTTATGGTTTTTAAGGGTTTTAAGGGTTTTTGGGTTTTTGGGGGTTTTAGGAGATTTTTTTGAGTTTTTTAGGTGTTTTAAGGTTTTCTAGATTTTTTTTAGCATTTTTAGGGGTTTAAAGGGTTTTTAGTGGATTAGGGATTTTATTGGTTGTTAGGGTTTTTGAAGGTTTTTAGTGGTTTTATTGTTTTCAAGGGTTTTTCAGGGTTTTAGAGGTTTTTGTTTTCTGGGATTTTCAGGGTTTTTAATAATTTTTACAGTTTTTAGGTTTTTAGTATTTTTGTGGGATTTTGAGCGCATTTAGGGGTTTTCTTAGTGTTTAGGGTTTTAGCTTTTTCAGGGTTTTAAGGTTATTTTAATGTTTATAGGGTTTTTTGAGTTTTTTGGGGTTTTAACGGTTTTAACATTTTTTAACGTTTTAAGGGGTTTAGTGTTTTTTTGAGTTTTTAGTGGGTTTTTAGGGTTTTTAAGGTTTTTATGGTTTTCAGGGGTGTTTTTGGGTTTTTATGGGGTTTTATATTTTCATGTATTATTAGGTATTTTTAGGATATTTATGGTTTTTAGGGGTTTTTAGGGTTTTTATGGATTTTAAGGGTTTTAGGGTTTTTTTGGGGTTTAGGGGTTTTAAGGATCTTTTAGTTTTTTATATTTTTTGAGTTTTTTAGGGGTTTAAAGGTTTTTAAGAGTTTTTTTACGTTTTTACGGGGTTTTATGGGTTTTTAGTGTTTTTAGGGTTTTTATGAGGTTTTATTATTTTTAAGGTTTTTAGGGGATTTTTGTGGTTTTCAAGGGGTTTTCAGGGTTTTAGGGGTTTTTACATTTTTAGTGAATTTTAGGTCTTTTTTATGATTTTTAATGTTTTTAAGGTTTTTAGGGTTTTTAGGGGCTTTTAGGGTCTTTAGTGTTTGTTTTGGGGTTTTAGGTTTTTTTTGAGTTTCTTAGGCGTTTTATGTTTTTTGGAGTTTTTAATGTTTTATAGGTTTAAGGGTTTTTAGAATTTTTAGTTTTTTTAGGGTTTTAAGGGGTTTTAAGTGTTTTTTTAAAGTTTTAGGGGTTTTTATGGTTTTTAGTAGTTTTTCATGGTTTTTTACATTTTCAAATATTTTTAGTGATCTCTTTGGATTTTTATGGTTTTTTGGGTTTTTAGGGTCTTTAGGGATTTTGATTTTTTAGGTTTCTACTGCTTTTGAAGGGTTTTTTGGGGTTTTAGGGTTTTTTTTAGTTTTAGGATTATTAAAGGTTTCTAGAGTTTTTAACATTTTGAGGGGTTTTAAGGGTTTTTAGAGTATTTGGTTGGGTTTTAGGGGTTTTATGAGATTTTTGGGTTTTTCAATGTTCTTAGGGTATTTTATGGTTTTTAGGGGGTTTTGAAGGTTTTTAGGTTTTGTTATGTTATCAATGATTTTTAGGGATTTTTGGGGGTTTTTTGGGATTTTGAGAGGTTTTTCGGATTTTTAGGATTTTTCAGGTCTTTTAGTGTGTTTTGAATTTTTTTTTATTTTTTTAGGTTTTTAAAGTTTTTTTATATTTTTTTATGTTTTTAGGGATTTAAGAGGTTTTTAGAGTTTTTAGTGGGTTTTTAATAGGTTTTTTGATTTTTTTTTGTTCTAGAGGATTTTATGGTTTTTAGGGTTTTGAGGTTTCTTAGTGCTTTTAGCGCTTTAGGGGTTTTAAGGGGTTTTAAAGTTTTTATTAGTTTTTAGGGTTTTTATGGGTTTTAAAGGGTTTTATGCGTTTTTATGGTTTTCAGGGGGGTTTCAGGGTTTTTATGGTATTTTATGCCTTCTGGGATTTTTAGGGATTTTTGAGGATTTTTATGGTTTTTAGAGTTTACTAGGGTTTTTATGGATTTTTCATGGTTTTAGGGGTTTTCATGGTTTTTAGGGGTTTTAGGCTTTTTCTAGGTTTTTAGGGTCTTTTAGTGTTTTTTGGGTTTTTTTTTTGAGTTTTTAGGGTTTTAATGGTTTTTATGGTTTTTTAACATTTTAGGGGTTTTAAGGGTTTTTAGAGTTTTTAGTGGTTCTTTACGGTTTTTGTGGGGTTTTAGTATTTTTATATTTTTTAGGGGTTTTTATGGTTTTAAGGGGTTTCAGGGTTTTTTTTAAGGCAAATAGAACACACACACACACACACACACACACACACACAGATATATATATATAAAGAAAGAAAGATGAATTACAATCAATCACCAAAGGGTGAGACCCAGCCCGCCCAAACAAGGTTCTGGTTCAAGCCAAACCAGAGACTGAAACCAACCCCAAACTAGGGCACCAACCAAAGAGAAACCAGAAAGACAAGCTGCCAGAACCAAGCAGCCAGGGAACTGACACTGCCACAACAAAAGCACACGAGTCAACCTGCATCCATAATAGTTACATCTAGTAGGAAAGAGAAAGCAGAGCTGAGAAAGGGTGATCTGCAACAGGAACCACTAGCATGCCACATTATCAAGCTGCAACAAAAATCCAGCAAGCAGCCAACCCATAAGAGCAAGCAGCAATAATAGCTGCCACCACAAGGAGTCGGATCTGCCCAACACGCCGCATGCCAAAAGAACTAAAATTGTACCATAGGCCCAACAACTCCAAGCGGGCATCCAGAAATAAGAGGCAGCAAGCAAGGAACATCACGAGCAGGGACCACAGCTGGAGAAGCACTGCCCACAGCAAGCACCCCTGCACACGCATGCAAACACAAGGGCTTTTTTTAATTTGTAGGGCTTTTTAGGGTTTTTTTGGATTTTTATGGGTTGTTAGGATTTTTAGGGATTTTGATGGGTTTTAGGGGTTTTCAAGTTTTTTTGGGGGTTTTAGGGTTTTTAAAGGTTTTAGGGGTTTTCAGCCCATGGAAGGTTTGAGCTTGACAGTAGAAGCATCCCTCATCTTTCCCTACATGGTGATGGTTGTGGAGTCCCTCCCCCAGTGTGGGGGAGGGACCTCCTTCATCCTTTCAGGGGGCTTGGACCCATTCCTTCTCCCCCTTTTCTAACCCAAACTATCTTCCTTCCTTCCCTTAGTCTCACTTAGCCCTAAAGTCCCAAATTTTTTTGATGGATTCTTGCAAATTTTTATCTCGTCCTTGAAGTTCACAGATGCCTCATCTCTGCTGAATCTAACACTAATAGCATGATTCAAACAACATCGTATGTTAATGAATTCTTTTCACAGACTTATTTTCAGATTTTGTGGTTTACAAGATTGACCATGGTGGGTCTTCTCGATAAGAGGAACATCATGGTAAGGTTCACATCAGATAAAAACTTGGTCCTACCCTAGTCTAGTTCCCCCTAAATCTCAAATGGATCTTGGTTCTTCCTCTTCAGATGAACTTACGATTTCCACATGAAACATGATACACCGACCATGACGATTTAGGTTAGACTTCTAGAACTCCCGCTTCCATTTCAAAATCCCTTGATTACTCGAATGATAGGGAATCTTGTAGGACATTGTCTTTTCTATAATAGTAGAACTAGATCAAATTTTCACCCAATTTCTCTATGAATCTGTGTTGAAGTGGATGTTTCAATATTTCCCATTGAATTTATTTGGGTTGTTCTCAGAGAAGAGTTTCATTACAAGCAATCAGTTTTTTTGAGTCGTGGTTTGATTTCTGTTCTTTGTGCAAGAAAATGGGTCACTCGTTGGAAATGTATAGGCATGGGAGTTCGAATCTTTATCATAATATAGTTACGGGATTGGGAAGTAGTGATAAAGAATTGGCATCCAATTCTGGTGCAAGTCAAAAGGAACAGGTTTTGGTTAGGGTGTCAATTGATCGAAACAAATACTCATTGGTTATGTGCGATGGAACTCATGAGGGAAAGGAGATGGTGGGGAAAAATTGCTTCCTATCCATTTTACCGAAACCTGTTTTCATGCAGCATAGAAAAGGATGTCACCGTCCAGAAGAAGGAACGTATTTTACCTCCTGATCTGAAAGTTATAGACATTTGTGACAGATTGAATCATGGCCAAGAGGGGGTGTGCATCAAGGCCTGTGGAGTTTCAATTGAAAGAATTTTTAAAGGATTTAAATGAGACAGCATTGGAAATAGGCGATAGAGCTAAGGGTAAGAAGGTGCTAGAGGAGGCAGGTGAGAAAAATTCATTAGCCTACTTAACCAGTAAAGGCAACGAGGACTGGGTGCATGCAAAAAGTAAGACGAGGTCATGAAGGACGAGTATGACAATTCATGTTAGTAATCATCTTGGAAAAATGGATTTTAAAGGTTTGGTACAAGAACCAGGGGATGAGACATAATCCAAAAAGGGTACCCAAACCTCTGTACAAAATAAGAATCTCTCTGATGATCATGAATTTTATGGGATAGATTCAGAGGATGAGATATCTATCCATGTTTCAGCGGACATATTTTATGGAGAGAATGAAAGATGTCAACAAATTCCTAGGAGGAAGAAGGGCAGAAGGGAAAAAGGGATTTAGGGAATCACATTTTGTTGAATGGAAGGAATTCTAAAGGATGTAAGGACTACTCTTAGATACTAAAGAAGATTGAAATAAGGTTTTCCAAAAAGAATAAGGAAATGGACAATGAATTCACGTCTCATGATTAGGAAGGAAATTCAATTATTCTAAGTGAACATAAGGCGACGGATTTTGGTGTGGAAAAGGAACAAAAATAGGGTGTTGTTATGATGGTTGATTTGATTCTAGAGCAGGTGGTTTCTAATGCTAAGGTCAGGGTAGTTGATAAAGAGGATGCAAAAAAAAAGGGAATCATGAGAGCTCAGCTATAATTCCCAAGGAAGAAATATTAGAGGAGAAATTGGAAATCAATGCTACCCAGGAGGAGTTAGATAGGGTGGTTGAGAGAATGATTTTAGTGGACCTCAATGAAAAACATTATGTATGGATCAATAAAAAAATTTAATTTTCACACACAGCTTCAATGAAATGAAAGACTTGTATGGAATAGTTTATATAAACTTAGGAAAATATGGCCTACAACTTTAAAGACCACATCATAGATGATCCGAACATGAAGGCCACTACTCTTGAATGGAGTCTCTAGAGAGGTAAGGTTTCTAATAGGCTTAAACATAATTTCAATAAATAATTTATTATGGTGTTAGTTGATAACCTATCCCAAACTTGAACGGCTTTCCACTTTTTCCATAAAAAGTTCTTTACATAATAAAAGTCAATTTTCCGTAGGGGGCTTTCTGTTTTTTTTTTACATTTTCAAGGATTTTCAAGGATTTTTTAGGATTTTTATGGTCTGTAGGGGTTTTAGGGATTTTAAGTATTTTGAGGGTTTTTATGAGTTTTCAGGTTTTTTAGGGTTTTTGGGTTTTCAGTCCTTTTAGGGCATTTTTTTGGGTTTTTGGGATTTTTTGAGTTTTTTAGGGTTTTTAATGTTATTAGAGTTTTTTAATGTTTTTTGGGTTTTTAGAGTGTTAGTGGTTTATTTTGGTTTTTTATGGTATTTTAGGGTTTTTAAGATTTTTATTATTTTTTATGGTTTTGGGGGTTTTTGAGGGTCTTTAAGGTTTTTTACTTTTCTGGGTTTTTAGGGATTTTTTAGGATTTTTATTGTTTTTAGGGTTTTTAGAGTTTTTAGTGATTTTTAGTGTTTTCGGGGTTTTCATGCGTTTTTAGGGGGTTTAGGGGTTTTCAGGGTCTTTAGGATCTTTTAGTGTTTTTTAGGTTTTTTTTGAGTTTTTTAAGGTTTTAATGGTTTTTAGAGTTTTTTTTATGCTTTAGGGGTTTAAAGGGTTTTTAGAGTTTTTAGTGATTTTATAGGATTTTAATGGGTTTTTAGGGGTTTTAATGGTTTTTAGATTTTTTAATGTGTTTTCAGGGTTCTTATTGGTTTTTAGGGTTTTTAAGGTTTTTAGGGGTTTTATTATTTTCTGGGGTTTTCAATGTTTTTACAGTTTTTTATGGTTTCATGGATTCTTAGAGATTTTTAGGATTTTTTATGGTTTTTAGGGTGTTTAGGGATTTTATGGATTTTAGGGATTTTCAGGTTTTTTAGTGGTTTTAGGGGTTTTTAGGGTCTTTTAGTGTCTTTTGGGGTTTTTTTTTTTGTTTTTTGGGGTTTTAAAGGTTTCTTATAGTTTTTAAAGAATTTATGGATTTTAAGGGGTTTTAGAGTTTTTAGTGTTTCTTTAGGGTTTTTCTGGGGTTTCGGTGTTTTTAAAGTTTCAAGTGGTTTTTATGGTTTTTAGGGGGTTTTAGCGCATTTTAAGTTTCAGGGATTTTTAGGATTTTTATGTTTTTAGTGGATTTTAGGGGTTTTATGGAATTTGAGGGGTTTTAGGGTTTTTAAGGGATTTTTGGGCTTTTATGGGTTTTTAAGGTTTTTAGGGTTTTTTATTATTTTAAGGGATTTCAGGGTTTTTTGGGGTTTTAAAATTTTAAGGGATTTTTTTTGGATTTTAGGATTTTTATGTTTTTTGGGTTTTTTTATGGTTTTTAGGTCTTTTGAGGGTTTTAGGTTTTTCAGGGTTTTTTAGGCTTTTAATGTTTTTCAAAATTTTCAGGTTGTTTTTGGAGTTTTAGGTTTTTCTTAGGGGTTTAAATATTTTTAGAGTTTTTAGTTGTTTTTAGGGTTTTAATGGGTTTTCAGAGTTTTTATGGTTTTAAGGGTTTTTATAGTTTTTAGGGTTTTTAGGGTTTTTTACATTTTCAGGGAATTTTAAGGATTATTTAGGATTTTTATAATTTTGAGGGTTTTGGGGTTTTTAGGGTATTTAAAATTCTTTAGGGTTTTTAGGGTCCTTTTCCATTTTAGGGTTTTTTTGAGTTTTTTAGGGTTTTATAGTTTTTTGAGTTTTTAAAAGTTTTATGTGTTTAAAGGATTTTTAGAGTTTTTAGTGGTTTTAGGGTTTTTATGGGTTTGGTGGGTTTTATGGTTTTTAGGTGTTTTTATGGATTTCAAGGGGTTAGGATTTTTAGGGCTTTTATGTTTTCAAAGATTTTTAGGATTTTTATGGTTTTTATTTTTTTCAGATTTTTTTAGATTTTAAGGGTTTTTATGGATTTTTAGCTTTTTTATGCCTTTTAGGTGTTTTACGGTTTTTAGGGTTTTTATGGTTTTTAGGGTTTTTAGGGTTTTTATGGTTTTTAGGGTTTTTTTGAGTTTTTTTGGGTTTTATGGGATTTTGAGTTTTTTAACATGTTTGGAGATTTTAAGTATTTTTAGAGTTTTTAGTGGTTTTTAGTGATTTTATGGGGTTTTATTGTTTTTTACGGTTTTTAGGGGTCTTTATGGTTTTCAGGGGTTCCCGAGGATTTTTAGGTTCTTTTTAAGTTTTTAGGGATTTTTTGGGATTTTTTATGATTTTTATGGTTTAAAGGGTTTTGTAGGGTTTTTAGAGCTTTTGAAGATTTTTAGGGTTTTGAGGGGTTTTTACAGATTTTATGGATTTTTAGGGAATTTTAGGGGTTTTTAGGGTTTTAGGGGTTTTCAGGATTTTTAGTGATTTTTATGTATTCAGGGATATTTAGTAATTTTGTAGGATTTTGGGGGGTTTTATGGCGTATTTAGGGTTTTTAGAGATTTTGAGGGTTTTTAGGATTTTCCATGGGTGTTTAGGGTTTTATGGTTTTTTTGGTTTTTAGGGTTTTCTTTTTAGTTTTTAAGGTTTTTAAATGTTTTCATAGTTTTTTATTGTTTCTAGGGGTTTAAAGGGATTTTAGAGTTTTTAGTGGTTTCTAGGGGTTATTTTGGGTTTATTATGGTTTTTAGGGGTTTGTATGGATTTCAGTGGTTTTTAGGGATTTTTTTGGATTTTTTTGGTTTTTAGGGCAATTTAGGGCTTTAGGGATTTTGAAGGTTTTTAGGATTTTGGGTTTTTTAGGGATTTTAAGGGCTTTCAAAGTTTTTAGGGTCTTTTGGGATTTCTAGTTTTTTTCATTTTTTAGGATTTTAAGGTTTTTAGAGCTTTTTAAACATTTTTGGGGTTTTAATGGTTTTTAGAGTTTTAGTGGATTTATATGGTTTTTATGGGTTTTAGGGTTTTTAAGGTTTTTTAGGGTTTTTTAAGGTTTTTAGTGTTTTTTACATTTTTATGGATTTTAGGGATTTTTTATGACTTTTATGGTTTTAGGGTTTTTAGGGATTTTGATGGTTTTTTGGTTTTTTTAAGTTTTTAGGGGTTTATGGTTTTTTTTTTGGGTTTTTTTGAATTTTTTGGTGTTTTAAGGGTTTTTAGAATTTTTAGTGGTTTGTAGGGTTTTCTTGGGTTTTAGGGGTTTGAATGGTTTTTAGGGGTTTCAATGGTTTTCAATGGTTTTTTATGGTTTCTAGGATTTTTTATGTTTTTAGGGATTTTTAAGGATTTTTATGGATTTGAGGGGTTTTTAGTGATTTTTAGGAGTTTTAGGGGTTTTAGTGGTTTTAGGGTTTTTAGGGGTTTTCATGGTTTTTAGTGTCTTTTTGGGTTTCTTAGGGTTTTTTGAGTTTTATAGGGTTTTTAAGGTTTTTAGAGTTTTTTTAATGTTTTTAGAGGTTTTAAGGGTTTTTAAAAATATAAGTGGTTTTTTAGGATTTTTATGGGTTTTTAGGATTTTTTACGGTTTTAGGGGTTTATATGGTTTTTAGGGGGGTTTTCAGGGTTTTTAAGGCTTTTTACATTTTTAGGGATTTTTATGGCTTTTTAGGATTTGTATGATTTCTAGGGTTTTTTTTGTTTTTTTAGATTTTTTTGTGGATTTTAGGGTTTTTATGGATTTTTTATTGTTTTAGATGTTTTTATGGGTTTAAGGGGGTTTTCATTTTTTTACGGATTTGTAGGATTTTATTTTTAGGATTTTTTTGTATTAGGATTTATAGGGTTTTTATAAATTTTGAGGGTTTTTAGGTTTTTTCAGGGTTTTTAAAGGATCTTTGGGTTTTTAGGGTTTTTTTGAGTTTTTAGGATTTTTAATGTTTCATATATTTTTTTAACATTTTTTGGGGTTTAAAGGATTTTTAATGTTTTTAGTGGGTTTTATAAAATTTTCTGGATTTTGAGGGGGTTTTATGGTTTTCAGGTTTTCTAGGGTTTTTTTTGTTTTTAGGTTTTTTAGGTTTTTTAGTATTTTCATGGATATTTTGGAATTTTTAGGATATTTATTGTTTTTTGGTAATTTAGAGTTTTTTGGGTTTCTCGTGGTTTTTAGGGCTTTTTTGGATTTTTTCAGTTTCTTTTGAATTTTTTAGGGTTTTAAGGGTTTTTAGAGTTTTTCAACGTTTTAAGAGGGTTTTATGGTTTTTATAATTTTTAGTGCGTTTTGAGGGTTTTTAGGGTTTTTAGGTGTTTTATGGCTTTTAGTAATTTTTAGGGTTTTTTACATTTTTAGGGATTTTTAGGGATTTTTTAGGATTTTCATGGTTCTAAGGGCATTTTTGGGTTTTTATGGATTTTGATGGTTTTGGGGGGTTTTTCAGGGATTTTTAGGGATTTTAGGGGTTTTAGGGATTTTTAGGGGTTTTAGGGATTTTTAAAGTTTTTAGGGTCTTTTGGGGATGTAGGGTTTTTTTTCAGTTTTTAGGGTTTTTAAGTTTTTTTTTGTGTTTTTTAACATTTTTAGGGGTTTAAAAAGTTTTATAGTTTTAAAGGTTTTTTGGGTTTTTATGGCTGTTTATGGTTTTTTAAGGTTTTTAGGTGGTTTTATGGTTTTAGGGGGTTTTCATGTTTTTAAGGGTTTTCAGCGTTTTCATGGATTTTGAGATTTTTTTAGGATTTTTATGGTTTTAGGGGTTTTAGGGTTATAGGGATTTTAGGGTTTTTAGGGTCTTTTTTGGTTTTTAGGTTTTTTTGAGTTTTTAGGGGTTTTATTGTTTTTTAGAGTTTTTTAGCATTTTTTGGGGGTTTTAAGGGTTTTTAGACTTTTTAGTAGTTTTTAGGGTTTTTTTTGGGTTTAGGGAAAGGAAGGCTCGGGGCCAGGCTATTCCTTACTCCCCCCAGAATTTATTATAAAAAGACATGAAGACACTGCAGACAAGGGAGGGGCAGGGTCAATCAACCCACACCCAAAAACCCCTTACAACCCAGGACACGAAAGACCCCAAAAAAAGAAAAATCAAAAAGACAAAAACCACGCAAGACCAAACACAACAGCAGCTTCAGAAACACCAGCGTCACCATCCAGCGCCACTTTGACATGAAGATTCACCACCAGTATCACAGAACCAACAACTTCATCACCAGCCAAATAGCACCCAACAGCACAATTTTCATCAGCCAACTCCTCTTTGCCAATCATATCCACCACCAGAATCACAGAACCACATCCCTTCTGCACCTCCCAACTAAGTAGTAAACAGAGTCCAGCAGAACACCTTCAAGCACCCAGCAACTTCCCACAAAAAAGACTTACAGCCAACAACATCAAGCCACCGACACCAAAATCACCAGCCTCTACAACAGCCAACACCTCCACGCCAGTCAAATACATAGCCAGCAACACAGAACCATCCGCATCAGAAAGAAAACTAACTTCATCACATTCCAACCAAAATGTAACCAAAGTTCCATCATACCGCACAACAGCACAACCAGGGGCAAAGAACCATCATCATCCAAGACAAAAACCAGTCTGCAACCCAAACAGCCCTTTCAGCAACCCAGAAACCGCAACACATAGCGAGCACACAATACCTCATACCAATCCCAGCAAATATCACCAACATTAACCCACAAACAAACCATACATCATCACAGTAGATCCATCCAAAACCTTCAGCAAGATGTGTGGGACCAAAAAGACCGCTTGGGCACCATAGGAAAGCATAGACCGAAACCAGATCGCAACAAAATACAAAAAGACCAGAAGTAGCAGCAAGATTCAAGAACATGACCAAGGAGAAAACCTGAGGCTTACGCGCAGACCGAAAACAAGCAGATCTGAAAAACCACAAAGCCAGATCAAGCGCACCACTAAGCCGGCACCATGCCTCCTGCATCCACCAGGAACTGCCCATCGCGCTGCATTGACGATGAGGCCAAAGCCCACGTAGCCATTGGGGTTTTTTGGGTTTTTATGGTCCTTTGGAATTTTAGGAGGGGGAGGGGGGTTCAATTTTTAGGGGTTTAAAAGTTTTTTAGAGTTTTTTGACATTTTTATGGATTTTAGGACTTTTTAGTGGAGTTTTTGGTTTGCATGGGGTTTTAGGGGTTTTTAGGTTTTTAGCGGTTTCTTTGATTTTCAGGGGTTTTATATGGTTTTTTATGTTTTCAGGGATTTTTAGGGATTTTTTAGGATTTTTATGGTTTTTCAGTGTTTTGGGGGTCTTTTTTGGGTTTTTGGATTTTTTTTTCAGTTTTTAGGGGTTTTAAGGGTTTTTAGAGTTTTTAGTGGTTTTTATGGTGTTCTATGGTTTTTAGGGGTTTTATGGTTTTCAGGGGTTTTCAGGACTTTTACTATTTTTTACTTTTTTAGGTATTTTTATGGCTATTGTCATATTTTAATGGCTTTTAGGGTTTTGGGGGTTTTGGGGATTTTGAGGGTTTTGTGGTTTTTAAGGGTTTTAGGGTTTTTTTTTGAGTTTTTAAGGTGTTTAAGGTTTTTTAGAGTTTTTTAATTTTTTTGGGATTTTAAGGGTTTGTAGATTTTTAATGGTCTTTTTGTTTTTTATGGGTTTTTAGGTTTTTTAAAGGTTTTTAAGGGTTTTTATTGTTTTTTCTTGATTTTCTGGGTTTTTAGGGTTTTTTATGTTTTCAGGGATTTTTAGGTATTTTTAGGATTTTTATGGTTTTAAGGTTTTTAGGAATTTTACAGGATTTAGGGTTTTTCAGGGGGTTTAGGGTTTTTAGATTTTTTAGGGTTTTTATGGGTTTTTGTGTTTTTAGGGTTTTTAATATTTTTTAGAGTTTTTAACGTTTTTAGTGTTTTTAAGTGTTTTTAGAGTTTTTAGTGGGTTTTAGGGGTTTTATGGATTTTTAGGGTATTTTAAGGTTTTAGGGTTTTTATGGTTTTCAGGTGTTTTTTAGGGTTTCTAGGGGTTTTTACGCTTCCATAGATATTTAGGGTTTTTTTAGGATTTTAATGGTTTTTTGGGTTCTGAGGGTTTTTGGAATTTTCAGGGTTTCTAGGGTCTTTTTGGGTATCTAGGGTTTTTTTAGTTTCTTAGGGTTTCTAAGGTTTTTATAGTTTGTTTACATTTTTAAGGATTTTGAGGGTTTTTAGTGGTTTTTAGGGTTTTTGGGATTTTATGGTTTTTAGTGGGTTTTCAAGGTTTTTTGGGTTTTTTACGTTTTCAGGGACTTCTACAGATTTTTTAGGATTTTTATGGTTTTTAGGGGTTTTTGGATTTTTTAGGTTCTTTTTGAGTTTTCTAGGGTTTTTTGGGTTTTTAAGGTTTTTTTACAGTTTTTTAACATTTTTAGGGGATTTTTGGGTTTTAGAGTTTTTAGTAGTTTTTTTTGTTTTAATGGGTTCTTAGGGTTTTTACAGTTTTAAGGTCATTTTTGGGTTTTTAGTTTTTTAGTTTTTCAAGTGTTTTTAGGTTTTTAGATCTTTTTTACCGTTTTTAAGGGGTTTTGGCGGTTTAAAGGGTCTTTATAATTTTTCGTAGTTTTTAGGTTTTTAAGTGTTTTTATTGTTTTTAAGGGTTTTATGGGGGTTTTAGGGTTTACAAGGGGTTTTTAGGGATTTTTTAGGATTTTTATGGTTTTTAAGGTTTTTTTGGTTTTTATGGAATTTTAGGATTTTTAGGGGTTGTTCGAGGTTTTTATGGTTTTCAGGGATTTTCAGGGTTTTTAGGAACTATTTTGGGGTTTAAAGGTTTCTTTTAGTTTTTTAGGATTTTCAGGTTTTTTAGAGTTTTTAAAGTTTTTTGGAGTTTAAAGGGTTTTTGAGTTTTTAGTGGTTTTTTATGTTTTATGGGTTTTTAGAGTTTTTAAGGTATTAAGGGGTTTTTATGGATATCAGGGGATTTACATTTTGAGGGTTTTTTAGTTATTTTTAGGATTTTTAGGGTTTTTAGGGTTTTTAGGTTTTTTAGGGTTTTTAGGGTTTTTTTGTTTTTAGCATTTTTTTGAGCTTTTTAGCTTTTTAATTTTTTTAGAGTTTTTTAACGTTTTTAGGGTTTTTAAGGGTTTTTATAGTTTTTTGTTTTCTAGAAATGTTATGGGATTTTAGGGGTTTTGAGGTTTTTAAGAGTTTTATGTTTTTTAGGATGTTTTTTGGGTTTTTAGGGTTTTTTTTCATTTTTAGGAATTTTTTGGCTTTTTAGGATTTTTTTTGTTTTTAGTGTTTTTCGGGGGTTTTATGATCTTTTTGGGTTTTTTTAAGTTTTATGGATTTTTAGTGTTTTCTAATGTTTTAGGGGTTTTACAGGCTTTTAGAGTTTTAGTGATTTTAGGGTTTTAAGGGTTTTTTTGGTTTTTAGGGGTTTTTCCAGCTTTTTTTTGTTTTTATGTTTTTAGTGATTTTTGTGCTTTTTTAGGATTTTTATGTTTTTAGTGTTTTTAAGGTTTCTTAGAGATTTTGAGGGTTTTAACAGTTTTTTAGGTTTTTTAGGGTCTCTTGCATTTTAGGGTTTTCTTGAGTTTTTAGAGTTTCTAATGTTTTTACAGTTTTTAAACATTTTTTTTGAGGTTTTAAGGTTTTTTTACAGTTTTTAATGGGTTTTTGGGGTTTTTATTAGTTTTTAGGATTTTTTAATGTTTTAGGGGTTTTCATGGTTTTCATGGGTTTTCCATGGTTTTTATGTTTTTTTTTACTTTTTTAGGGATTTTTAAGGATTTTAAAGATTTTTTTAGGGTTTTTAGGGATTTTGAGGGGTTTTAGGGTTGTTTTTGAGTTTTTAGGTATTTTTAATGTTTTTTTCATTTTTAAAATTTATTGTTTTAAAGGGTTTTTAGAGTTTTTTTTTCTGGTTTTTTGAGTTTTTTTGGGGTTTTTTATGGTTTTTAGCAATTTTTAGAGTTTTTATGGGTTTTTATTATTTTTAGAGATTTAGGGTTCTTACGGTCTTTTTGGATTTTTAGGGTTTTATTTTGAGTTTTTTAGGCTTTTAAGGTTTTTAGAGATTTTAACATATTAGGGGTTTAATGGTTTTTAGAGTTTTTTGTGGGTTTTAGTGTTTTGATGTGTTTTTATGGGTTTTAAAGGTTTTTCAGAGTTTTATGGTTTTCAGGGATTTTTAGTGTTTTTAGGGTTTTTTACTTTTGCAAGTATTTATTGGGATTTTTTAGGATTTTTAAGTTTTTTAGGATTTTTTAGGGTTTTTAGGGATTTTGAGGGGTTTTAGTGGTTTTTTGGGTTTTTAGGGATGTTATGGGTTTTCAGGGTTATTTTAGGTTTTTGGGGGTTTTTTGGTTTTTTTAGTCTTTAGGGTTTTTAAGGTTTTTAGGAGTTTTGAAGATTTTTAGGGGTTTTATGGTTTTTAAGGGTTTTTAGGGTTTTTTACGTTTGTAGGGATTTTTAGAGATTTTTTAGGATTTTTATGGTTTTAGGGTTTTCTAGGGGTTTTAAGGATTTTAAGGGTCTTAAAGATTTTTAGTGTTTTTTACGGTTTTTAGGATTTTTAGGGGGATTTATGTCTTTTTATGTTTTAGGGTTTTTTCATAGTTTTTAGGGGTTTTAAATATTTTTAGAGTTTTTAATGTTTTTAGGGGTTTTGATGGTTTTTAAAGTTTTTGCAGTTTTTAAGGTTTTTATCGATTTTTAGGGTTTTATTGGTTTTTATGGTTTTCATGGGTTTTTCAGGGTTTTTTTCAGAGTTATTTAGGTTATTTTATGGTTTTTAATGATATTAGGGTTCTTAGGGTTTTTAGGGTTTTTATGGATTTCGAGGGTTTTTAGTATTTTTCGAGGTTTTTAGGTTTTTTCAGGGTTTTTGGGTCTTTTGGGGGGGTTTTACGGTTTTTTTGAGATTTTAGGGCTTTAAAATATTTTTAGAGGTTTTTAATGTTTATATAGTTTTTAATGGTTTTTAGAGATTTTAGTGGGTCTTTAGGGATTTTATGGGTTTTTAGGGTTTTTATGGTTTTCAGGGGTTTTCTAGGATTTTTAGGGTTTTTTACGTTTTCAATGATTTTTAGGGATTTTTAGGAGTTTTATGGTTTTTAGTGATTTAGTGATTGTAAGGGGTTTTAGGGGTTTTTAATGTTTTTTAGGGATTTAAAGGTTTTTCAGGGTATTTCGGGTCTTTGTGAGTTTTTTGGGTTTTTGGGGGGTTTTAAGGGTTTTGAGAGTTTTTTAAAGTTTTTATGGGTTTTAAGTGTTTTTAGATTTTTTACTTTTTTTGGGTTTTTATTAGTTTTTAGGATTTTTTAATATTTTTAGAGGATATTATTGTTTTCAAGGTTTTTTTACATTTTCATGGTTTTTAGTGATTCTTAAGGATTTTTATCATATTTAAAGTTTTTTAGGGTTTTTTAGTTTTTTTATGGATTTTCTTGTTTTCAGGGTTTTAGGGTTTTACATTTTCAGATATTTTTAGGGCTTTTTTGGGGTTTTTTATGGATTTTTCGATTTTTTAGGGTTTCTATTTTTTGGGGAGATTTTAGGGGTTTTTTGGGTTTTTTAAGGATTTAAACATTTTATAGAGTTTTTTAATATTTCTAGTGGTTTAATGGTTTTTAGAGTTTTTTGTGGTTTTTTGTGGTTTTATGGGTTTTTAATGTTTTTAGTGATTTTTTTTTATTTTCAGTGGTTTTTTAGGGTTTTTGGGGTTTTTGGGATTTTTATGCATTTTAGGGGGTTTTAGGTTTTTTAGGGATTTGTAGGGGTTTTAGGGGTTTTAGTGTTTTTCGTGTTTTTAGGGCTACTGGGGTCTTTTTGGGGTTTTAGGGTTTTTTGAGTTTTTTAGGATTTTTAAGGATTTTTAAAAGTTTTTTAATGTTTTGGGGGTTTAAAGGGTTTTTAGAGTTTTTAGTGTTTTTAGGGGTTTTATGTGTTTTTTAGGTTTTTTTGGGGTTTTATTTTTTTAGTGATTTTTCAAGGTTTTTTGGGTTTTTTACATTTTCAGGGATTTTTAGGGATTTTTAGGTTTTTATGATTTTTAGGTGGGTTTCGGGGTTTTCGGATTTTGAGGGGGTTTTAGGGTTTTCATGGTTTTTAGGGGTTTATGGGTTTTCATGGTTTTTAGGGTCTACTTGTGTTTTTAGTTTTTTTACTTTTTAGGGTTTTAAAGGTTTTTAGAGTTTTATAATGTTTTAAGGGGTTTAAGGGTTTTTAGAGTTTTTAGAGTTTTGGGTGGTTCTTTTGGGTTTTTATTGATTTTTAGGGGTTTTAATGGTTTTTAGAGGTTTTACGGTTTTTAAGTGTTTTCAGGGCTTTTAGGGTTTTGTATCTTATCATGTTTTTAAGGCCTTTTTAGGATTTTATGGTTTTTAGGGATTTTAGGGATTTTGAGGTATTTTGGGGGCTTTTAGAGGTTTTGGGTTATTTTAGGGTCTTTTGAGGTTTTAAAGTTTCTTTTTGAGTTTTTAGGGGTCTTAGAGTTTTTTAATATTTTTACAGTTTTAAGGGTTTTTAGAGTGTTTAGTGGGGTTTTAGTGTTTTTATGGGGTTTTATGGTTTTTAAGGTTTTAGGGGTTTTTATGGTTTTTAGGTATTTTTCAATAGTTTTAGGGTTTTTTATGTTTTCTAGGAATTTTAGGGCTTTTTCAGGATTTTTATAGTTTTTGGGGTTTTGTGAGTTTTTAGGGTTTTTAGTGGTTTTGAGGGGATTTAGGGTCTTTTTTGGTATTAGGGTTTTTTGATTCATTCAGTGGTTTTAATTTTTTTTAGAGTTTGTTATCGTTTTTAGGGGTTTATGGTTTTTTTAATATTTTTGGGGTTTTATGGATTTCATGGTCTTTTAGGGATTTAGGATTTTTTATGTTTTTAGGGATTTTTATGGTTTTAATAGGTTTTTAGGGTTTTTAGGTTTTTATGGTTTTTTGGTTTTTTGGGTCTTTTGGGATTTTTAGGGTTCTTTTTTATTTTTTATGATTTTTATGCTTTTTAGAGTTTTTTAATGTTTTTAGGGGTTTTAAGTGTTTTTGGAGCTTTAGTGGTTTTGAGGTTTTTTATGGTTTTTTATGGTTTTTTAAGGTTTTTAGTGGTTTTTATGGTTTTTTTTTGGGTTTTTAAGGTTTTTAAGGTTTTTGATGTTTATAGAGATTTTTATGGATTTTTTAGGATTTTTATGATTTTTAGGGTTCTTAGGGATTTTTGAGGGTTTTTAGGGTTTTTCAAAAAAATTTAAGGGTTTTATGGTTTTTTTGGAGTTTTATGGTCTTTTATGGTTTTTAGGTTTGTTTTGATATTTTAGGGTTTTTTAAGGTTGTTAGAGTTTTATAACATTTTTTGGGCTTTAAAGGTTTTAGATTTTTAGTGGTTTTTGGATTTTTATGGGCTTTCAGAGTTTTTTAAGTTTTTGGGGTTTTTTTATGTTTTTCAAGAGTTATTGGGGTTTTTTACATTTTCAGGTATTTTTTGGGCTTTTTTAGGATTTTTATGGTTTTTAGGGTTTTTAGGGATTTTAGGGATTTTGAGGGGTTTTAGTGTTTTTTGGGTTTTTTATGGTTTTTAGGGTTTTTTAGTGTTTTAGGGTTTTTTTGAGTTTTTTAATGTTTTAAATGTTTTTAGATTTTTTTAACATTTTTAGGGGTTTTAAAGGTTTTTCGAGTTTTTGGTGGTTTTTAGGGGTCTTAGGGGTTTTTTTGGTTTTTAGGGGGTTTTCAGAGTTTTTTGTGATTTTTACATTTCAATGGATTTTTATGGATTTTTTAGGATTTTTATGCTTTTAAGGGTTTTTAGCGATTTTTTGGTTTTTAGGGTTTTCAGAGTTTGTTGGATTTTCAGAGTTTTTAGGATCTTTTGGGGTTTTTAGGTTTTTTTGAGTTTTTAATGGGTTTTAGAATTTTTTTTACAAAAAATAGGGGTTTTAAGGGTTTTTTTAGGTTTTTAAAGGTTTTTAGGGGGTTTTAGTACTTTTAAGGGTTTTAGGGGTTTTTATGGTTTTATGGGTTTTTTCCTGGTTTTTAGAGTTTTTACATTTTCAAATATTTGTTAGGGATTGGTTAGGATTTTTTTGGTTTTTTGGGTTTTTTGGGTTTTTTGGGGTATTTAGGGATTTTGAGGGTTTTAAGGTTTTTAGGGTTTTTATGAGTTTTTAGGGCATTTAAGGTCTTTTTGGGTTTTTAGGGGGTTTTTTGAGTTTTTTAAGTTTTTATAGTTTTTTATCGTTTTAGGGATTTTAAGTGTTTTTAGAGTTTTTAGTAGTTTTTAAGGGTTTTGTGGGTTTTTATGGTTTTTAGGGGTTTTTTGGTTTTAAGGGTCTCTTCAGGGTTTTTAGAGTTTTTTACGTTTGTAGGGATTTTGACGAATTTTTTAAGGATTTTATATCTTTTAGGGTTTTTTAGGGATTTTGAAGGTTTTAAGACATTTTAGTGACTTTTTCAGTGTTTTTAAGGTTTTTAGTGTTTTAGGGTCTTTGGGTTTTAGGGGTTTTTTTTGATTTTTTGGGTTTTTAGGGATTTGTATGGTTTTCAGGAGGTTTTCTAGGGTTTTTAGGGTATTTTACGTTTTTAGGGATTCTCGGGGATTTTTTAGGATTTTTTTTTCAGTTTTTAGGGTTTTTTGAGATTTTTTTGGTTTTTAGGGTTTTTTAGTTTTTTAGGTGTTCAAATAATTTTTAGTGTTTTAAAACATTTTTAGGGGTTTTAAGGGTTTTTATAGTTTTTAGTGGGTTTTTTGGTTTTGAGGCATTTTTTAGGGGTTTTTTTTGGGATTTTTACATTTTTGGGATTTTTTAGGATTTTTTAGTTTTTTTATGGTTTTTAGGTTTATTTGGGATTTTGTGGGTTTTTATAGTTTTTAGTGTTTTTTTTTGTTTTTATGGGTTTTTAAATGTTTTTTGGGTTTTTTGGTTTTAAGGGGTTTTTAGGTTTTTTTTTGGGATTTTTACATTTTCAGGGATTTTTTTAGGATTTTTTAGTTTTTTATGGTTTTTATGTTTTTTAGAGATTTTGAGGGGTTTTAGGGTTTTCATGATTTTTTAGGGTTTTTATGGGTTTTCAGCGTTTTTAGGGTCTTTTAGGAATTTTAGGGCTTTTTGAGTTTTTTTAGGTTTTCATGGTTTTTTGAGTTTTTATCATTTTTAGGGGTTTAATGGGTTTTTAGAGTTTTTAGTGGTTTTAGGGTTTTTATATGTTTTAAAAGGTTTTTAGGGGTTTTATGGTTCTCAGGGTGCTTAGGTTTTTTACTTTTCACAAATTTTTAAGTATTTTTTAGGATTTTTGTGGTTTTTTGGGTTTTTTGGGAATTTTGGGGGTTTGTTGTGTTTTCATGGATTATTAGGGTTATTATTATTATTTTTTAGGGGCTTTGAGGTTTCTTTTGAATTTTAAACATCCTTAGGGATTTTAAAGGTTTTTATAGTTTTTCGTGGTTTTGGGTTTTTGATATGGATCAGATTCAGCACAAGGAGAATAATTTTGGGCTTGATAAAAATTCCAAGCCCAATTGTTGTTCGAATTGGACCAGCCCACACTTCTTGATGTCCAACACTATGGTGGGCCACAACACACTTATTTGGGACCCAAAATCATTTATCCACATGGCAAATGGTGGAAATTCGTAGCTGCACATTAATGAGGAGAGAGAAGGTGGAGAAAAGCATCATTAAGAGGGAATCCCGCTACTTTGGCTAGTGGGGTCATTAAATGGCATGGGAAAGTGTTATTTTATGCTTTTTATGTGCCTTTTGGGTTCCCCATGTCTTGTAACTCGAATTGGAGCATTTTTCTTTATTTATTTTGTCTTTATATTGTATTTTCACTCCTTTGTAATGGGGATAGATGAATGTGACGGGATTTTGAAGTTTGCTGTGCAATCTTCTTGCTTTAGCCTCTTCCCTTTGCCCGGAATTGGTGGTGCATCTCCATCGCTGGTGACGTTGTCTTTAAGCGTGGAGAAACCTTGGCGGGTGGCATTGCCTTTAAGCCTCGGTCATTCGGCTACATTACGCTGCTCCTCTTCACTTACTCATTTTTGAGCTTCCGGCGACGCATCAATTGGTATCAGAGGCGCGGTTCCAACGAGTAAGTTCTATCACATTCTTCTTATTACTCTCCATCATGTCTCGCAAGAGCGGATCTTCTACTCCTCCTGCTCCATGGGAAATAGCTAATGCACAGCTACAATCACAAATTACTCAAATCGGTGAGCAACTTGCTCAACTTTTGAGAGCACGGCGACCTGACTCCCCTCCACCGCAGCGACATCCTCGACGTCCATCACCACATAATAGACGCAATCCAGCACCATTTTATGAAGATCATGCAAATGGTGATGATTCCAGCGATTCAGAGGTAGATATGCGAAGAAGAAGAGATGATGAAGACATTGAAAGAGGGTTGAGGATCGACATTCCAGATTTTTATGGGAGTATGAATCCGGATGATTTTCTGGATTGGATGCGGGAAATCGAACGGTTCTTCGAATTTAAGAATTGTTCTGACGAGAAGAAGTGCAAGGTAGCCATTCTGAAATTTAAAGATTATGCATCACTTTGGTGGGAAAATCTGAAGAAACAGCGGGAACGTGATGATAAAGGCAAGATACGCTCATGGGAGAAGTTGAAAAAGCTTTTGAGGAGACGATTTCTGCCTGAGAATTATAAGCAAGATCTTTATTTTCGAATGCATAGCCTACGACAAGGAGATAAGTCTGTTGAAGAGTACATTCGGGAATTTGATCGTTTATTGATGCGAAGTGATGTTCCAGAATATAAAGAGCAAACAATTGCAAGGTTTTTGGGTGGATTAAATGAAGAAATTGCACATTCAGTGGAGTTGCAATCATTCTGCTCACTTGATGATGTTTGCAAGCTGGCGATCAAGGTGGAAAAGCAAAAGCGGACCTCAAGGGCACCGGTGCTCAAAAACTACAATAGAGGTACAACTGTTTATAAGGGTATTTCTTCTAATAAATCTGGTGTTGTTGAGAAGGAATTTGGAAGGAACAAGATGCTGGAAAAAGGGAAAGAGAAGGCTATGGAACAAACAAAAGGGAAGTCGAACTCCTTTGAACGTGGGAATCGAAAGTGTTTCAAATGCCATGGGTATGGTCATTTTCAGGCCAATTGCCCTAACAACCGGATTATTACTATTAAAGAGATTGAAGAAATTGAAGAGGCAATCAAAGAGGATGAACATGATGGTGAAGAAACTGAAAATGAGGAACATGTTGTGGAAGAAGCTGATGTGGGAAACATGCTGGTGCTACGAAGAGTTTTGCAAGCTCAAATCTGCCCGGAAGAAGATCAAAGAGAAAACTTGTTCCAAACTCGCTGCACCATTAATCAGCGGGTATGCATGGTGATTATTGATAGTGGGAGCTGTGCAAATGTGGCTTCAACAACACTAGTGGAGAAATTGAAGCTTCCAACTCAGAATCATCCTCACTCATATAAATTGCAATGGTTGAACAATGGGAGCACACTCCAAGTCAAAAAACAGGTTCTAATTTCATTCTCCATTGGTAAGAACTATGCTGATGAAGTACTGTGTGATGTTATTCCTATGGATGCTTGTCACTTGTTGTTGGGTAGGCCTTGGCAGTTTGACAGGGAAGTGAAATATGATGGGAGGAAGAACACTTATTCTTTTCGATCTGGGGAAAAGAATATCACACTTGCTCCTTTGAAGCCGTCCCAAACTCTGCAAGAAAAATCTGTTCCGGAAGTACCCAAAGGTAGTCTCTTTATCAGCAAAGCTCAAGTGGAGAAAGCCATAAATAAGCAAAAGCCAGTTTTTGCTTTATTGATGATGGAAAAGTCATGCCATGAGGAGAAGAGTCATCAACATCCTTTAGCTCATTCCTTAATTGGGGAATATCATGATGTTTTTCCTAATGATCTTCCAGCAGGATTACCACCATTTAGAGGCATTGAACACCAGATTGATCTCGTTCCGGGTGCACAATTGCCAAATAAACCAGCATATCGGTGTAATCCTGGAGAATCAAGGGAATTGCAGAAGCAAGTAGATGAGTTGATGGATCGAGGCTTTATAAGGCCAAGCATGAGCCCGTGTTCTGTTCCAGCATTATTGGTGCCAAAGAAAGATGGTACGTATCGCATGTGCATTGATAGTAGAGCTATCAATAATATTACCATCAAATACAGGTATCCCATCCCACGACTCGATGATATGCTTGATGAATTGCATGGTTCATCAATCTTTTCAAAGGTTGATCTTCGTAGTGGATACCACCAGATTCGAATGAAGGAAGGGGATGAGTGGAAAACAGCCTTCAAAACTAAAGGCGGATTGTTTGAGTGGCTGGTCATGCCATTCGGCCTCTCAAATGCTCCTAGCACATTCATGCGACTCATGAATGAAGTTCTGAAACCATTTATTGGTAAATTTGTGGTAGTTTATTTGGATGACATTTTGATTTACAGCAAGGATGTGGAGAGCCATGTGGATCATCTTCGGTGGGTATTTGATGTTCTACGGAAACAAAAGCTATATGGGAAGCTTGAAAAATGCGAGTTCTTTTCAACAGAAGTGGTGTTTTTGGGATATGTGGTAACCAAAGAAGGCATCATGGTGGATGAATCAAAAGTGGAAGCAATCAAGTCCTGGCCACAACCAGAATCCATTACCGAAGTAAGAAGTTTCCACGGTTTGGCATCCTTTTATCGTCGCTTTGTTTCCAATTTCAGCACTATTATGGCACCTATCACTGAATGCTTAAAAAGGGGGAAATTTGAGTGGTCAAAGGCAGCAAATGAATCATTTGAAATCATTAAGAAAAAGTTGTGTGAAGCACCGGTTTTGGCGTTGCCTGATTTTGATCAAGTCTTTGAAGTGGAATGTGATGCAAGTGGAGTTGGGATAGGCGCTGTTCTCATCCAAAGCAAGCGCCCTATTGCATATTTCAGCGAGAAACTGAATGATTCAAGGAGGAATTACAGCACCTATGATAAGGAATTTTATGCGGTTATAAGAGCCCTAGATCATTGGTCTCATTATTTGAGACCGAAGCAGTTTGTTCTTCATTCTGACCATCAGGCTTTGAGGTTTATCAATGGTCAACACAAGCTGAGTTCGAGGCATGCAAAGTGGGTGGAATTCTTACAATCATTCTCATTTGTGTCAAAATACAAGAAGGGGCAAGATAATCTAGTGGCAGATGCTTTATCTCGGAGGTATGCATTACTTACAATTCTTGATGCTCGAATTCTTGGATTTCAGCTTATGAGAGAAGATTATCAGCATGATATGGAGTTTAATTCTATTTTAATCCAATGTCAAGATGGATTTGTGGAGGATTATTCTGTACATGATGGGTTTCTCTTTAAGAGAAACAAGTTGTGTGTTCCAAAGGGTAATTACAGGGACTTGCTTATTCGGGAAGCACATGAAGGGGGACTTGCTGGTCATTTTGGCATCCATAAAACCTTGGAGATACTAAAAGAGCATTTCTACTGGCCGAAGATGCAATCAAATGTCCAAGCTATTCTTTCAAGATGCGGAACATGTCAAAGAGCAAAGAGTCATTTCAAGCCTGGTTTATACACTCCGTTACCTATTCCGGAGCAGCCATGGGAAGATCTCAGCATGGATTTCATTATGGCTTTACCAAAGACTCAGCGAGGTAAAGATTCAATAATGGTTGTTGTTGATCGATTTTCTAAGATGGCTCATTTCATACCTTGTCATAAGACTGAAGATGCAGTGAAAGTGGCAGAATTGTTTTTCAAAGAGATTGTTCGCCTTCATGGAATTCCTCGCAGCATCGTTTCGGATAGAGACACAAAATTTCTCAGCCATTTTTGGAGAACATTATGGGGGAAATTCGGTACGAAACTTCTTTTCAGCACATCCCATCACCCTCAAACGGATGGGCAAACAGAAGTTACCAATCGTACATTGGGCACTATTCTGAGAACATTGGTGAACAAGAGCATGAGAGATTGGGATTTGCAACTTGCACAAGCTGAATTTGCATACAATAGATCTCCCAGTGCTACCACCCGACATTCTCCATTCGAAGTGGTTTATGGAATCAATCCAATCACTCCTATAGAATTGTGCTCTTTGCCTCTTGATTTTCAGGTAAATATTGATGCGGAGGAGAAGACAAAGCAGATGAAGAAGCTCCATGAATCTATTCGTGCTCAAATAGAGAAGTCTAATGAGGCATACAAGAGGCGAGCAAACAAGCATCGGAAGCAGGCTATTTTCCAACCTGGAGACAAAGTGTGGATTCACCTTCGCAAGGAGAGATTTCCATCCAAAAGGAAGAGCAAGCTGGCACCACGAGCTGAAGGTCCATTCGAAGTGCTTGAACGAGTGGGAAACAATGCCTACAAAATTGATTTACCAGATGATTTTGGCAGCGTTTCTGCAACATTCAACATTGGGGACTTATCTACTTACATTGAAGAAGATGATGTCGTGGATTTGAGGGCAAATCCTCTTCAACCGGGGGAGAATGATATGGATCAGATTCAGCACAAGGAGAATAATTTTGGGCTTGATAAAAATTCCAAGCCCAATTGTTGTTCGAATTGGACCAGCCCACACTTCTTGATGTCCAACACTATGGTGGGCCACAACACACTTATTTGGGACCCAAAATCATTTATCCACATGGCAAATGGTGGAAATTCGTAGCTGCACATTAATGAGGAGAGAGAAGGTGGAGAAAAGCATCATTAAGAGGGAATCCCGCTACTTTGGCTAGTGGGGTCATTAAATGGCATGGGAAAGTGTTATTTTATGCTTTTTATGTGCCTTTTGGGTTCCCCATGTCTTGTAACTCGAATTGGAGCATTTTTCTTTATTTATTTTGTCTTTATATTGTATTTTCACTCCTTTGTAATGGGGATAGATGAATGTGACGGGATTTTGAAGTTTGCTGTGCAATCTTCTTGCTTTAGCCTCTTCCCTTTGCCCGGAATTGGTGGTGCATCTCCATCGCTGGTGACGTTGTCTTTAAGCGTGGAGAAACCTTGGCGGGTGGCATTGCCTTTAAGCCTCGGTCATTCGGCTACATTACGCTGCTCCTCTTCACTTACTCATTTTTGAGCTTCCGGCGACGCATCAGTTTTTTAGTTTGTTAAGGGTTTTTATGGTTTTCATGTGTCTTTAGGGGTTTTGGGGTCATTTATATTTTCTAGGATTTTTAGGGCTTTTTTAAGATTTTAATGGTTTTAGGGTTTTTTGGGTTTTTTGGGATTTTTAGGATTTTTAGGGGGTTTTAAGGGGTTTTCATGGGGTTTTCGGGTTTTTAGGGATTTAAAGGGGGTTTTAGGGTCTTTTGGGTTTTAGGGTTTTTTTTGAGTTTTTGGGGTTTAAAGGTTTTTTAGAGTATTTTAACGTTTTTAGGGGTTTAAGGGGTATTATATTTTTAGTTGGTTTTTTTGGGTTTTATGTGTTTTTATGGTTTTTAAGCTTTTCAGGGATTTTTATGGTTTTCAGCGGTTTTTTACATTTTTTATTTTTTCAGGGATTTTTAGGGCTTTTTTTAGGTTTCTTTGTTTTTAGGGATTTTTAGTAATTTTAGATATTTTGAGGGATTTTAAGGGTTTTTAGAGTTTTTTTAGGGTTTTTAGGTTTTTTCTTGGTTTTAGGGTCTTTTGTGCTTTTACTTTTTTTGAGTTTTTTTGGGTTTTTAAGGTTTTTTAGCATTTTAACTTTTTTAAAGGTTTAATAGATTTTAGATTTTTAGTGTTTTTTTGGTTTTTATGAGTTTTTTATGGTTCTGAGGGGTTCTTCATGGTTTTTAGGGTTTTTTTTACGTTTTCAAGGATTTTTAGGGAACTTTAGGATTTTTATGGTTTTTAGGGTATTTTAGGTTTTTAGGGATTTTATGGGGTTTTTGGGTGCTTTTGGGTTTTTAGAGCTTTTTCTTGAGATTTTTGGGGGTTTTATGGGGTTTTAGATTTTTTACCTTTTTTAGGTGGTTGAAGGGGTTCTAGAGTTTTTATGGGGTTTTAGGATTTTTAGGTTTTTAGGATTTTTATGTTTTTCATGGGGTTTTCAGGGTTTTTAGGGTTTTTTAGGTTTTTAGGGATTTTTAGTATTTTTAGGGTTTTTAGGATTTTTATTGGTTATAGGGATTTTTAGGGTTTTTAGGGATTTTGAGGGTTTATGAGTTTTTTATAAATTTTAGGGATTTTAAGCGTTATGAGAGTTTTTGGTGGGTTTTTAGAGTTTTCATTGGTTTTTAGGGATTTTTATAATTAACAGGGGTTCTCATGGTTGTTTTGGTTTTTTTACGTTTTCAGGGATTTTTAGGGTTTTTTATGGTTTTTATGGGTTTAAGGGTTTTTAGGGATTTTTAAAGTTTTAGGGGTAATATAGGTTTTTTAGGTTTTAAGGTTTTTTCATGGTTTTACATTCTTTTTTGGTTATTAGGGTTTTGCATGAGTTTTTAGTGGTTTTAGGGGTTTTTATATTTTTTAAACGTTTTTGGGGTTTGAATGGTTTTTAGAGTTTTTAGTGGGTTTTAAGGTTTTTATGGGTTTTTAGGATTTTTTAGGGTTTTTCCAATTTTTATAGGTTTTTAGGGTGTCATGTGTTTTTCTGTGTTTTCTAGGGTCTTTTATATTTCAAGGGAATTTTGGGATTTTTTTGGTTTTTTATTGTTTTAGGGTTTTTATGATTTTTTTGGGATTTTGAGAGAGTTTAGGGGTTTTCGGTGTTTTTAGGGGTTTTAGGGTCTTTTTGGGTCTTAGTGTTTTTTTTTGTTTTTTAGGGTTTTTAGGTTTTGAGGGTTTTTTGACATTTTTAGGGGTTTTAAGGGTTTTTAAAGTTTTTTGTGGGTTTTTAGAGTTTTTTTGAGTTTAAAGGTATAATGTTTTTATGGGTTTTTAAGGTTTTTAGGGGGTTATAGTGGTTTTTTATGTTTTCAGGGATTTTTAAGAATTTTTAGGGTTTTTAGGGTTTTTAGGGTTTTATTGATTTCGAGGGGGTTTATGGGTTTTTTGGGGTTTTATGGTTTTTTTAATTTTTTTAGGGATTTTAAAGTTTCTTATAGTTTTTTAACGTTTTTATTGGTTTTAAGGGTTTTTAGAGTTATTTTTGGTTTTTAGGGTTTTATGGTTTTTATGGTTTTTAAATATTTTTAGGGGTTTTGTGGTTTTCATAGGGTTTTCAGTGTTTTTTGGGAATTTTATGTTTCCATGGATTTTTTGGGATTTTTTTATGATTTTAATGGTTTTTAGTGTTTTGGGGGGGTTTTAGTGATTTTGAGGATTTTTAGGGGTTTTCTTGGTTTTCGGGGTTTTTATGGTTTTTAGGGTTTTCAAGGTTTTCAGGGTTTTTAGGGTCTTTTTGCGTTTTTAGAGTTTTTTGAATTTTTTAGGGATTTTAAGGGTTTTTAGAATTTTTTATCATTTTTAGGGGTTTTAAGGGGTTTTAGAGTTTTAGTTGGTTTTTAGGATTGTTCTCGGTTGTGAGGGTTTTTATGGTTTTGGGGGGTTTTATGGTTTTGAGGAGTTTTTTAAGGTTTTTTGGGTTTTTTACATTTTCAGGGATTTTTAGGAATTTTTAAGGATTTCTATGGGTTTTAGGGGTTTTAGGGTTTTTATGGATTTTGAGGGGGTTTAGGGGTTTTCAGGGTTTTTATTGTTTAAAGGGTTTTTCATGGTATTTTGGGTCTTTTGGGTTTTTAGGGTTTTTTTGAGTTTTTTGGAGTTTTTAAGGATTTTTTTAGTTTTTTAATATTTTTTTAGGGTTTTAGTGTTTTTACACTTTTTAGTGGTTTTAGGTTTTTTACAGTTTTTCGAGGTTTTCTGGTTTTCATGGGTTTTTCTAGGTTTTAGGGTTTTTTACATTTTCTAGGATTTTATGGATTCTTTTGGTTTTTAGGATATTTTAGGCGTTTTTTGGGAGTTTGAGGGGTTTTCAAGGTTTCTTGGGGTTTTTAGGGGTTTTAAGGGTATTTAGGATCTTTTGGGGGTTTTAGGGTGTTTTTGTGTTTTTTAGGGGCTTTAAAGTTTTTTAATGTTTTTTAATGTATTTAGGATTTTAGAGGGGTTTAATTTTTTAGTGGTTTTAGGTTTTTTAGGGTTTTTAGTGTTTTTTAAGGTTTTTACTAAGTTTTATGATTTTCTGGGATTTTCTGGGTTTTTAGGGTTTTTCATGTTTTTAGATATTTTTATGGATTTTTTCAGATTTTTATTGGTTTTTGGGTTTTCGGGATTTTGAGGGTTTTAGGGGGTTTTAGGGGTATTTTATGGTTTTTAGGGTTTTTAGGATCATTTTGGGTTTATAGAGTTTTCCAAAAAAAATTAGGGGTTTTAAGGTTTTTTAGAGTTTTTTAACATTTTTAGGGGGTTGAAGGGTTTTTACAGTTTTTAGTGATTTTAGTGTTTTTATCAATTTTTAGGGTTTTATGGTTTTTAGAGATTTTAGGGTTTTTAGGGGTTTTTCAGGGTTTTTATGTTTTCATGGATTTTTAGGGGTTTTTACATTTTTTATGATTTTTAGGGCTTTTAGGGATTTTGGCTAGTTTTAGGGTCTTTTAGGTTTTTTATGTGTTGTAGGGTATTTCAGGGTTCTTAGAGTCTTTTTTTGTTTTTGTTTTTTTTTCAATTTTGTTGAGTTTTAAATATTTTTTATAGTTTGTTTAACAGTTTCATGGTTTTTTGGGGTTTTAGGGGTTTTATGGGGTTATTAAGGTTTTTAGGTGTTTTTATAGTTTTAAGGGGTTTTTAGGGTTTTTTACATTGGCTAGGATTTTTATGGATTTTCAGGATTTTTATGGTGTTTAGGGTTTTTAGGGATTTTGTGTGGTTTTAGTGTTTTTAGGGTTTTTTTTTGTTTTTTGGTTCTTCCAGGGTTTTTAGGGCCTTTTTGGGTTTTAAGGGCTTTTTTGAGTTTTTTGGTGTTTAGTTTGTTGAGAGTTTTTTAATGTTTTAAGGGGTTTAAAGGATTTTTAGAGTTTTTATTGGTTTTTAGGGGGGTTTTACCAATTTTAGGGTATTTAGGGGTTTTAGGGGTTTTATGGGGTTTTTAGGGTTTTTAGGATTTTTTACATTTTATGGGATTTTTAGGGATTTTTTATAAATTTTATGGATCTTAGGGGTTTTTTAGTGTTTTTAGGGATTTTGAGGGTTTATGGTTTTTTTAGGGTTTTATGGGTTTTCAGGGTTTTTGGGTTTTTGGGGGCTTTGGGGTTTTTTTTGAGTTTTTAGTGTTTTAAATGTTTTTTTGAGTTTTTAACGGTTTTAGGGGTTTTAAGTGTATTTAAAGGTTTTAATGGGTTTTTAGGGTTTTTATGGGTTTTGAAGATTTTTATGGTTTTTAGGGGTTTTATAGTTTTCAGGGGTGTTTAGGGTTCTGGGGTTTTTAAATTTTTTTGGGATTTTAGTGGGTTTTTTAGATTTTTATGATTTTTACTATTTTTTAGGGTTTTAGAGATTTTGAGGGGTTTTATGGGATTTTAGGGTTTTTAGTGTTTTTAGGGTTTTTTATGGGTTTTATGATAGTTTTGGAGTTTTTAGTGGATTTTTTTGTTTTTTTTGGGGTTTTAATATTTTTATGGGTTTTAGGTGTTTTTATAGTTTTTAGGGATTTTTCAGGGTTTTTATGGTTTTTACATTTTCTTGGATTTTTAGGGGTTTTTAGGATTTCTAAGTTTTTTAGGGTTTTAGTTTTCCGGGGTTTTAGGGTCTTTTTGGGAATTTCGTATCTTTTTTGGGCTTTTCATGGTTGTGTAAGGTTTTTTAGAGTTTTTTAAACATTTTTAGAGGTTTTAAGGGTTTTTAGAGTTTTTAGTGGTTTTGAGTGTTTTTATGAGTTTTATGGTTTTTAAGGTTTTTATGGGGGGGGTTATATTTTTCAGGGGTTTTAGGGTTTTTTTTTACATTTTTAGGGATTTTTTAAAATTTTTATGTTGTTAGGGTTTTCAGGGATTTGGGGGATTTTGAGGTTTTAGGGGTTTTAGGGTTTTTAGGGACTATGGGGGTTTTATGGTTTTTGCAAGTTTTTTTTTGGTTTAAAGTTTTTTATAGCACTTTATGGTTCTTAGTGGGTTTTATGTGTTTTAGGGGTCTGTAGGGTTTTTCAGGGTTTTTTTAGGGCTTTTAGGGTTTTTTATGTTGTCAAGGATTTTAGGTTTTTTTAAGGATTTTGATGGTTTTTAGTTTTGTTTATGGTTTTTGTGGATTTTGAGCTTCCTTCGGGGTTTTATGGGTTTTTTAGATGTTTTTAGGGTCTTTTTGGGTTTTTAAGGTTTCTTTTATGTTTTTAGGATTTTAATGGTTTTTTAGAGTTTTTTTTAACTTTTTTAGAGGATTTAAGGGGTTAGCGTTTTTTTAGTTTAGGGGTTTTAAGGTTTTCAGTGGGTTTTCATGGTTTTTTGGGTTTATAAGGATTTTGATGATTTTGGGGGATTTTAAGGTTTTTTAGGGTTTTTAGGGTCTTTTGGGTTTTTTAGATTTTTAGGGTTTTAAGGTGTTTTTTAGTTTTTCTATTTTTAAGGGTTTTAAGGGGTTCTAGAGTCTAGTATTTTTAGGGGTTTTATGAGTTTTTATGGTTTTTATGGTTATTATTATTATTATAGTGTTTTTAGGTTTTTTGTACATTTTCAGGGATTTTTATGGCTTTTTAGGATTTCTATGGTTTTAGGATTTTTTGGTTTTTTTGGGATTTTGAGGTTTCTTAGGTTTTTTCAGGATTTTTTTAGTGTTTTTAGGGTTTTAAGGGGTTTTAGGTTCTTTTTAGGTTTTTAGGTTTTTTTTATTTTTTTAGGGGTTTTAAGGCTTTTTAGAGTTTTTAGTGGGGTTTTAGGGTTTCTATAGGTTTTTATGGTTTTTTATGTTTTTATGGATTTTTAGGGATTTTGAGGATTAATATAGATTTTATTGTTTTTAAGGGTTTTTTGGATTTTGAGGGTTTTCAGGCTTTATTAGGATTTTTATGGGTTTAGGTTGTTTTTTGGGTTTAAGGGGGTTTTTTTTAAGTTTTTAAGGGTTTTATGGTTTTTTAGAGTTTTTTTACATTTGTAGGGGTTTTAAGGATTTTTAGACTTTTATTGGTTTTAGGTTTTTTATATTTTTAGGGTTTTTATGGTTTTGAGGGGGTTTTGGGGTTCTTAGGGGTTTTTACATTTTTTGGGATGTTTTGGGGTTTTTTTAGCATTTTTATAGTTTTAGGGTTTTTTAGGGTTTTTAGATATTTTGAGGGGTTTTCAAGGTTTTGGGGGGGGGGGTTAGGGGTTTTTAGTGTTTTTAGGTACTTTTGGGGGTTTTAGGGGTTTTTTGATTTTTTTTATGATTTTTAATGTTTTTTAGATTTTTAATGTTTTTAGTTGTTTAAAGGGTTTTTAGAGTTTTTTGTGGGTTTTATGGGTTTTGTGGATTTTTAGGATTTTTTTAAAGGTTTTTAGGGGTTTTCTGGTTTTTAGGGGAGTTTTGGGTTTTTTACATTTTCATAGATTTTAGGGTTCTTTAGTGTTTTTATGATTTTTAGGAATTTGTTGGGTTTTTAGGGGTTTTCAATGATTTTTAGGGGTTTTAGGGTTTTACAGGGTTTGGGGTTCTTTTGGAATTTAGGGTTTTTTTGAGTTTTTTTGGGTTTTAAGGATTTTTAAAAAATTTAGGGTTTTTAGAATTTTAGTGTGTTTTTACTGATTTGATCGGGTTTTTAGGGTTTTTCAAGGTTTTATGGATTTTTATGTTTTTAAGGGGATTTTTAGGGTTTTTAAGTTTTTTTTTAAGTTTTGAGGGATATTTAGGGTTTTTTATGGTTTGTATGGTTTTTAGGGTTTTTGAGGGGTTTTTTGGTTTTTTGGTACTTTTTGGGGTTTTAGGGTTTTGTTTTGATTTTTTTAGTTTTTAAGGGTTTTTATATTTTTTTAACATTTGTAGGGGTTTTAAGGGTTTTTAGAGTTTTTAATGGTTTTAGGGTTTTTATTGGTTTTTAGGGTTGTTGAAGGTTTTTAAGGGTTTTATGGTTTTGTTGTTGAAGGTTTTTAAGGGTTTTATGGTTTTCAAGTGTTTTTTGGGTTTTAGGATTTTTTACATTTTTAGGGGTTCTTAGAGGTTTTTAGGAGTTTAATGGTTTTTAGGGTTTTCATGGATTTTTGGGATTTTGAGGGGTTTTCGGATTTTTCCAGAATTTTAGGGTTTTTATGATTTTTTTGGGGTGTAGGGTTTTTTTGAGTTTTTTAGGGATTTTATGGTTTTTTTGATTTTTAGGGATTTTATGGGTTTTATGTGTTTTTAGAGTATTACTGGGTTATTAGGGGTTTTATGGATTTTTAGTGTTTTTATGGTTTTAAGGGGTTTTCTAGGTTTTTAGGGTTTTTTAAATTTTCAAGGATTTTTATGGATTATTTATTATTTTAGGGTTTTTAGGGTTTTTAGGTTTTTTTGGATTTTTAGTGTCTTTTTTTTTGTTTTTAGGGATTTTTTAGTCTTTTACGATTTTAATGGTTTTTTAGAGTTTTTTTAATGTTTTTAGTGTGGTTTCGGGTTTTTATGGGTTTTTCGGGTTTTATGGTTTTTAGGAGTTTTATGGTTTTGATGCGTTTTTCAGTGTTTTTAGGGGTTTTTACACTTTTAGGGATTTTTAAGGCATTTTTAGGATTTTTATGGTATTTTAGGTTTTTAAGGATTTTTAGGGATTTCGGGGATATTTAGGGTATTTAATGGTTTTCAGGGGTTTTAGGGTTTTTCATGTTGTTCGGGATTTTTAGGATTTTTTAGGATTTTTATGGTTTTTATGGTTTTTAGGGTTTTTAGGGATTTTGAGTGGTTTTATGGGTTTTTAGGGTTTTTAATGTTTTAAGGGTTTTTAGGGTTTTTAGGGTTTTTAGGGTTTTTATTATTTTTTAGTTTTTAGGGTTTTTATGGTTTTTAAAATTTTAAAAACTTTTAGGGATTTAAAGGGTTTCCAGAGTTTTTAGTTTTTTGGGGGTTTTATGGGCCTTTAGGATTTTTTAAGGTTTTTTCGAGTTTCTGGGGGGGGGTTTAGGGATTTTTATGGATTTTTTAGGATTTTTATGGTTTTTAGGGTTTTAGAGATTTTGATGGGGTTTAGGGGTTTTCAGGGTTTTTTATGGTTTTTATAGTTTTTATGGTTTTTAGGGGTTTTAGTGACTTTTGGGGGTTTTTGTAGGGTTTTTAAGGTTTTTTAGATTTTGTTAAATGTTTTTACAAGTTTCATGGGTTTTTATAGTTTTTATTTGTTTTTTATTGTTCTATGGGTTTTTAATGTTTTTAGTGTTTTTTATGGATTTCATTTGTTTTTCAGGGTTTTTAGGGTTTTTTAGGATTTTTATGGCTTTTTAGATTTTTTGGGTTTTTAGGGATTTTGAGTGTTTATAGGGTTATTTCAATATTTTTTATTATTTTTAGGGGTTTCAAGGGTTTTAAGGGGATTTTGGGTTTTTTGGGGTTTATAGGGGGCTTTTTGTGTTTTTTTGAGGTTATTGAGTTTTTTAGGGTTTAATGGTTTTCTAAAGATTTTTAACATTTTATGGGGTTGAAGGGTATTTAGAATTTTTTCTGGGTTTTAGGGTTTTTATGAGTTTTTTTTTGGTTTCAAAGGTTTTTATGGATTTTTTGGTTTTTTGTATTTTTTTTTGGGATTTTTAAGTTTTTAGATATTTTTAGGGATGTTTTAGGATTTTTATGGTTTTTAGGGTTTTTAGATATTTTGTGGGTTTTTAGGGGTTTTCAAGGGGTTTTAGGGGTTTTAGGGTTTTAAAGGATTTTTAGGGTTTTTAGGGTCTTTAGAGCTTTTAGGGTGTGAGTTTTTAGGGTATTTAAGGTTTTTAGAGTTTTTAAACGTTTTTATGGGTTAAAAGGATTTTTCAATTTTTTAGTGGTTTTTATGGGGTTTTAAGGTTTTTATGGTTTTTATGGGATTTTATGGTTTTCAGGGGTTCTTAAGTTTTTATGGTTTTTAGGAGTTTTAGGATTTTCATGGATTTTTAGTGATTTTTATGGTATTAAGGGTTTTTAGGGTTTTTAGGTGTTTTAAGGGTTTAGGGTAGTTTTCTGTTTTTATTGTTTTAATTGATTTTTTAGGTTTTCTAATGGCTTTTAGAGTTTTTAGTGTTTTATGGGTTTTAAGGGGTTTTAGAGTTTTTATTGGATTTTAGTGTTTTAGGTTTTTTATGGTTTTTAGGGGGTTTTATGGTTATCATAGGGTTTTCAGGGTTTTAAAGGTTTTTATATTACATGTACTTTTAGGGATTTTTAATCATTTTTATTGGTTTTAGGGTTTTTTTTGGGTTTTTAGGGATTGTGAGGGGTTTTCTGGGGTTTTTTAGAATTTTTAGGGTTTTGGGGTTTTTATGGTTTTGGGGCTTTTAGGGTTTTCTTGAGTTTTTTAGAGTTTTTAATGTTTTTTATGTTTTTGGTCATTTTTAGGGGTTTGATGGATTTTTAGAGTTTTTATTGGGTTGTAAGGATTTTAAAGGTTTTTATGGTTTTCAGGGGTTTTTATGGTTTTTAGGGTTCTTTATGTTTCCTGGACTTTTAAGGCATTTTTGGATTTTTATGGGTTTTAGGAATTTTTAGGGGTTTTATAGTATTTTTGGGTTTTTTAGTGTACCTAATGTTTTTCTTGGGGTTTTAGGGTTTTTTTTTATTTTTTTTACGGGTTTTAAGGTTTTTGAGCCTTTTAATGTTTTTAGGGGTTTTAAGGGTTTTTAGATATTTTAGTGGTATTTTGGATTTTTAAAGGTTTTTAGGGGTTTTTAATGTTCTTAGGGAGTTTTATGGTTTTAAGGGGTTTTCAATGTTTTCTGGGATTTTTTATGTTTTAAGTTATTTTTAGGGCTTTTTTAGATTTTTTTTGGGTTTAAATGTTTTTTAGGGATTTTAAATATTTTGATGATTTTTAGGGATTTTCAAGGTTTTTGAGGAATTTTAGTGTTTTTCTGGGTTTTTAGGTTTTTTAGGGGTTTTACGGGTTTTTTTGGTTTTTTATGTTTTTTTTTAGTTTTTTAGGGTTTTTAAGGTTTATTAGAGTTTTTTAATGTTTTTAGGGTTTTTATAGTTTTTAGTGATTTTAGGGTTTTTAAGGTATTTATGGTTTTCTGGGGTTTCTCAGGGTTTTTAGGATTTTTTACGTTTTCATGGATTTTTAGAGATTTTTTAGGATTTTTATTATTTTTAGCGTTTTTAGGGATTTTGAGGGGTTTTAGAGGGGTTTAGGGGTTTTTAGGTTTTTTAGGGATTTTTAGGGCTTTTAGGGTATTTTGGGTTTTTGGGTTTTTTTGTGTTTTTTAGGGTTTTTAAGATTTTTTAGTGTTTTTTAAGGTTTTCAAGGTTCTCAAGGGTTTTTAGAGTTTTTATAGGTTTTTTAGGGTTTTATGGGTTTGTGGTGTTTTTAGGGTTTTTAGGCCTCTCTATGGTTTTACGGAGTTTTTCAAGGTTTTTAGGGGTTTCTGCATTTTTCATCGATTTTGAGGGGTTTTTAGGATTTTTTTTGGGTTTTTAGGGTATTTAAGGTTTTTTAGATATTTTGAGAGTTTTTTGATGTTTTCAGGGTTTTTAGGATTTTGGGGGGGGGGGGGTTTATGAGTTTTTTGGGACTTTTGGGTTTTAGGGGTATTTTTTTGAGTTTTTAGGGATTTTATAGTTTTTTGGAGTTTTTTAATATTTTTAGAGGTTTTGCGGGTCTTAGATGTTTTAGAAGATTTTTAAGGTTTATGGGTTTTAATGCTTTTTGGTGATTTTATGTTTTTTTGTGCTTTTCAGGGTTTTTATGGTTTTTACGTTTTAAGGATTATTTGGGATTTTTTTCAGATTTTTATGGTTTTTATGTGTTTTTAGGATTTTCAAGGGTTCTTATGGTTTTCAGGGTTTTTAGTGTTTTTATGGTTTATTTGGTTTTTAGGGTTTTATTTTAGTTTTTAGGGGTTTTATTGTTTTTATGAGTTTTTATGGTTTTTTAGAGTTTTTTAACATTTCTAGGGGTTTTAAGGGTTTTTAGAGTTTTTAGTGGCTTTTAGGGTTTTTACATGTTTTTAAGTTTTTTAATGTTTTTATGCTTTTCTTGGGATTTCCTGGGTTTTTAGGGTTTTTATTGGTATTAGGTTTTTTTTGGGGGTTTTAGTGTTTTTTAAGGTTTTTAGCGGGTTTTTGTGGTTTTCATGGGTTTTTTAGGGGTTTAGGGTTGTTTATGTCTTCAACGTTTTTAGGGCTTTTTAGGATTTTTATGGTTATTAGGATTTTCATGGGGTTTTAGTGTTTTTAAGGTTTTTATCGGTTTTTATGATTTTCATGGGGTTTTCAGGGTTTTTAGGGTTTTTTATGTTTTCAATGTTTTTATAGTTTTTCAAAGTTTTCAGGTCTTTATGGATTTTTATAATTTTTTTTTTGAGTTTTTATGGTCTCTTAGAGTTTTTAACATTTTTAGGGGTTTTAAGGGTTTTTATGGAGTTTTACTGTTTTTTAAAGTTTTTAGTGGGTTTTTATGGTTTTCATGGGGTTTTTAGGGTTTTTAGTGTTTTTTATGTTATCAATGTTTTTAGGGATTTTTAGGAATTTTATGGTTTTTTAGGTGTTTTAGGGTTTTTCCGGATTTTAAGTGTTTTTAGGTATTTTTAGGGTTTTTTCTGGGTTTTTAAGGTCTTTTGGGGTTTTTAGGTTTTTTAGAGTTCTTTAATGTTTTTTGGGTGTTTTAAGGGTTTTTAAAATTTTACTGGTTTATGGTGTTTTCTGGGTTTTTAGTGTTTTTAAGGTTTTTAGGGGTTTTATGGTTTTCAGGAGTTTTTCAGAGTTTTAGGGTTTTTATGATTTCATGGATTTTTAGGGATTTTTTAATATTTTTATTGTTTTTAGGATTTTTTATGGTATTTAAGGATTTTGAGGGTTTTAGGGTATTTAGGGTTTCAAGGGTTTTTCGTGTGTTAAGGGGTTTTTAGGGTTGTTATGATCTTTTTGGGTCTTTAGTTTTTTTTAGTTTTTTGGGGTTTTATGTTTTTTATAGTTTTTTAATATTTTAAGGGTTTTAAAGTTTTTTAGTGGTTTTAGGGGCTCTATGGGTTTTAGGGTTTTTAATGGTTTAAGGGGGTTTTTATATTTTCATGGGTTTTAAGGGTTTTTTACGTTTTCGGGGATTTTTTGGGATTTTTTTTAATTTTATGTTTTTATAATTTTTTGGGATTTTAAGTATTTTGTGGGGTTTTAGGACTTTTAGTGTTTTTTGGGGTTTTTTTTGGTTTTTTGGGTTTTTACGGTGTTTTTAAATTCTTTGGGGTTTTAACAGTTTTTAGAGTTTTTTTACATTTTTAAGGGTTATAAGGTGTTTTAGAGTTTTTAGTGGATTTTGTTTTTTGTTTTTATGGGTTTTTATGATTTTTAATGGTTTTTAGTTGTTTTTCAGAATTTTTAGGGTTTTTATGTTTTAGGGATTTTCTGGATTTTTTAGGTTTTTTGGGGTTTTTAAGGTTTTTTAGGGTTTTAGATAATTTGAGTGGTTTTGGGTTTTTTATGGATTTTAGGGATTTTAGGGATTTTAGGGTCTGTTGGGGGTTTAAGGGTTTTTTTATTTTTTTAGGGGTTTTATGGGTTATAGATTTTTTAACATTTTAGGGTTTTTATTGGTTTTTCGGTATTTTAGTGGTTTTTAGGGTTTTTATTGGTTTCTTGGATTTTTAATGTTTTTAGGGCTTTTCATGGTTTTTAGGGGGTTTCAGTGTTATTCGGGTTTTTTTCTCTTTCTGAGATTTTTAGGGATTTTTAGGAGTTTTATGATTTTTACAAGTTTTTGGAGTTTTTATGGAGGTTTAGGGTTTTAGTGTTTTTCAGGATTTTTAGGCTCTTTTAGGGTTTTTAGGGTCTTTCATGGTTTTTAGGGTATTTTTTAATTTTTAGGCTTTTTTTGAGTTTTTTGGGTTTTTAAAGTTTTTTAGAGATTTTTAACGTTTTTTGGGGTTTTATGGGTTTTTAGATTTTTTAGGGTTTTAGGGTTTTTATGGGGTTTTAGGGTTTTAATGGTTTTCAGGGGTTTTATGCTTTTTAGTGGGTTTTCAGGGTTTTTAGGGTTTTTTATGTTTTCATATATTTTTAGGGATTTTTTATGATTTATAGTTTTAGTGTTTCTTAGGGTATTTAGGAATTTTGAAGGTTTTTAGGGTTTTTAGGGTTTTTAGGGTATTTTAGGGTTTTTAGGGTTTCTAGGGTTTTTTTGGTTTTTTTGGGTTTCAGGGTTTTTTTTAGTTTTTTAGGGTTTTAAATGTTTTTAGAGTTTTTGAAGTTTTTTAGGGGTTTTTAGGGTTTTTAGGGGTTTTAGTGTCTTCTATGGGTTTTTATGGTTTTTTAGAGTTATTAGGGGTGTAGGGGTTTTAGGGATTTTTAGGTTTTTTTTGTTTTTTACATTTTCAGAGATTTTTAGGAATTTTTCAGAATTTTTATAGTTTTCATGATTTTTAGTGTCTTTTTTTACTTTTAGGGTTTTTTGAGTTTTTTAGGGTTTTAAAGGTTTTGTATAGTTTTTTAACATTTTTATAGGTTTTAAGGTGTTTTAGAGTTGTAGTGGGTTTTTAGGGTATTTATGGGTTTTAGGGGTTTTTAAGGTTTTTTGGGGTATTTATGGATTTCAGGCGTTTTTCAGGGTTTTTTAAATTTTCATGGATTTTTAGGGGTTTTTAGGAATTCTATGGTTTTTATGGTTTTAAGGATTTTGAGGGGTTTTAGGGGTTTTAAGGGGTTTCTAGGGTTTTAGGCATTTTCATGGGTTTTAGGCCTTTTTCGGTTTTTATGGTTTTTTGAGTTTTTAGGATTTTAATGTTTTTTAGAGTTTTTAATGTTTTTAGGGGTATAAAGGGTTTTTAGTGTTTTGAGTGGTTTTTAATGTTTTTATGTGTTTTTAGGGTTCTTTAAGGTTTTTAGGGGTTTTATGGTTTTTAATATTTTTTCAATGTTTTCAAGATTTTTAATGTTTGCATGGATTTTCATGGATTGTTTAGGATTTTTATGGATTTTAGGGTTTTTATGGATTTTTAGGGGTTTTAGAGGTTTTAGGGGTTTTCAGGTTTCTTAGGGTTTTTCTAGATTTTTAGGGTCTTTTGGGTTTTTGGGGATTTTTTTAAAGTTTTTATGGTTTTAAGGTTTTTATTATTTTTATTGGGTTTTATGGGTTTTTCGGGTTTCTTAAGGTTTTTGAGGTTTTTATGATTTTCATATGTTTTTCTGCGTTTTTATGCTTTTTTACCTTTTCAGGTATTTTTTAGTAATTTTTAAGGATTTTTATGGTTTTTAGGGTTTTTTGGAATTTTGAGGGTTTTTAGGGTTTTTAGGGTTTTCAGGGTCTTTTAGGGTTTTAGCGTTTTATGGTTTTTTTGATTTTTAGTGTTTTATGATTTTTTAGGTTTTTTGGGGTTTTAACGTTTTTGGGCGTTTTAAGTTTTTTAGAGGATTTAGTGGTATTTGGGGTTTTTAGGGGGTTTATGGTTTTTTGTGGTTTTTAGGTGTCTTTACGTATCCAGGGATTTTTATGGATTTTTTAGGATTTATATGGTTTTCAAGGATTTTTAGGGCTTTTAGGGATTTTGAGGGATTTTAGGGTTTTTATTGTTTTTAAGGGTTTTGGGTTTTTTAGGGGTTTTAGGGTCTTTTTGGATTTTTAGTGTGTTTTGTTGAGTTTTGGGGGGGGGGGTTAAGGTTTTTAGAGTTTTTTAACATCTTTAGCAGTTTTAAGGGTTTTTAGGGTTTTAATGGGTTTTAGGGGTTTTATGGTGTTTTAGAGTTTGTTAAGGTTTTAGGGGGTTTTTTGGTTTTCAGGGGTATTTTAGGGTTTTTATGTTTTTAAATATTTTTAGCGTTTTTTTATTATTATTATGTTTTTAAGGTTTTTTAGTGATTTTGAGGGTTTTTTGGGCTTTTAAGGGTTTTTTTGGGCTTTTAAGGGGTTTTTAGGGTTTTTAGGGATTTTAGGCATTTTATGGTTTTTTTATTTTTTGGGTTTTTTAAGTTTTTTATGTTTTTCATGTTCTTTTAGAGTTTTTAATATTTTTAGGGGTTTTGAGGGTTTTGAGGGTTTTTAGATTTTTAGTGATTTTTAGGGTTTTTAGGTTTATCAAGGGATTTTCCGGGTTGTTAAGGGATTTTACATTTTCTTTGATTTTTAGTGCTTTTTACAATTTTTATTATTTTTAGGATTTTTCATGGTTATTTGAGATTTTGATAGTTTTACGGATTTTAGGGTTTTTTTAGGTTTTTAGGTTTTTTAGTGTTTTTAGGGAGTTTTTGGGTTTTTAGGGGTTTTTTGAGTTTTTTTGAGTTTTAAGGGTTTTTAGTGTTTTTCAGCATTTTTAGGGGTTGTAAGGGTTTTTTGAGTTTTTAGTACATTTTTAGGATTTTTCGGGTGTTTATATTTTTTGGGGGTTTTATAGTTTTCAAGGTTTTTTCAAGGTTTTTAGGGTTTTTTATGTCTTCATGGATTTTTTTAGGATTTTTGTGGTTTTTTTTGAGTTTTTAGAGTTTTTAATATTTTTAGGGGGTTTATGGGGTTTTAGGGCCTTTATAGTTTTTAGTGGGTTTTAAGAGTTTTTAAGGGTTTTTAAGTTTTTTGGGATTTTTAGGGATTTTTTTGGATTTTTATAGGTTTTGGGGTTTTAGGGTCTTTTGGGCTTTAAGGGGGTTTTCTGGGTTTTCTAGGGGTTTAAAGTTTTTTTTAAGTTTTTAATCTTTTTTAGGGGGTTTTACGATTATTATAGTTTTTCGTAATTTTTTACGGGTTTTATGAGTTTTATGGTTTTTTATGGTTTTAGGGGTTTTAGGGTTTTGAGGATTTTATGTTTTTTCAGGGTTTTGAGGGTTTTTAGGGGTTTTAGGGTTTTATGATCCTTATAGATTTCTAGGGTTTTATGAGTTTTTTAGGATTTTTAAGGGTTTTTTAGAGTTTATTAATGTTTTTAGGGGTTTTAAGGGTTTTTTTATAGTTTTTAGTGTGTTTTTATGGTTTTAGGGTTTTTATGGTTTTTAGGGGGTTTTCATGGTGTTTATGGGTTTTTATGTTTTCAGGGATTTTTATGGATTATTTTTAAGGTTTTAGTGTTTTTTATGTTTTTTCAGGGTTTTTAAGGTTGTTATGATCCTTTTGGATTTCTAGGGTTTTTTTAGTTTTTAGGGGTTTTAAGGTTTTTTTTGAGTTTATTAATGTTTTTTTTGGTTTTAAGGACTTTTAAGATTTTTTAAGGTTTTAGGGTTTTTATGGTTTTCAAGGGTTTTTCATGGTGGTTAGGGGTTTTTATGTTTTTAGTGATTTTTAGGGATTTTTAGGATTTTTATGGGTTTTAGGGTATTTTTGGGTTTGTCAGGATTTTGAGGGGTTTTTGGGTTTTTAGGGATTTTAGGGTTTTTTAGGGTTTTTATGGGCTTTTGGGATTTTTAGATTTTTTTATAGTTTTTAATATTTTTTGTGTTTTTTATGTTTTTAGGGGTTTAAAGGATTTTTAGAGTTTTTAATGGGTTTTCGGGGTTTTATTGGATTCTTGGATTTTAAAAGGTTTTTTGGGCGTTTTATGGTTTTCCTTGGGTTTTTTATGGGTTTTTCAGGGTTTTTTAAGTTTTCCAGGTTTTTTTTGGCTTTTTTAGAATTTTTAGGGTCTTGTGGGGTTTTTTAGGTTTTTTGAGTTTTCAAGGATTTAAATTTCTTTTAGAGTTTTTAAAGTTTTAGGGGTTTAAAGGGTTTTTAGAGTTCTTTAATGTTTTAGGGGTTTAAAGGTTTTTTAGATTTTTTGGTGGGTTTTGAGGATGTTATGTATTTTTAGGTTTTTTAAGGTTTTTAGGGGTTTTATGGTTTTCAAGGTGTTTTTGGGGTTTTTAGGGTTTTTTATATTTTTAGTGTTTTTTGGACCTCTTTAGTATTTTTATGATTTTTAGAGTTTTAGGGTTTTGAAGGGTTTTGTGTGGTTTTGGTGTTTTTTAAGGTTTTTTAAAGTTTTGTGGTTTTTAGGGTCTTTTGGGGTTTTTATGGTTTTTTTAGTTTTTAGGGTTTTTAATGTTTTTTAGAGTTTTTTAACATTTTAGGGGTTTCAAGGATTTTTAGAGTTTTTAGTTGGATTTTAGTGTTTTTATGTGTTTCTAAGGTTTTTTAATATTTTTAGGGTTTTTATGGTTTTCATGGGGTTTTTACAGATTTTTAGGTTTTTAGGGATTTTGAGGGTTTTTAGGTTTTTTATGGTTTTTTAAGATTGTTAAGGTCCTTTTGTTTTGCTAAGGACATTTTAGAGTTTTTTTAACTTTCTTAGTGGTTTAAAGGGTTTTTATATTTTTTTAGTGTTTTAGGGTTTTTATGGGGTTTTAAGGGTTTTTATGGGATTTTAGGGTCTTCTACAGGTTTCTACGTTTTTAAGGATTTTAGGGATTTTTTATGATTTTTACGGTCTTTAGGGATTTTCTATATTTTTTGGTTTTTTAGGTGTTTTTAGGGTTTTTAGGGTCGTTTGGGTTTTTCATGTTTTTCTAGTTTTTAAGGGTTTGAGTTTCTATATTTTTTTAACATATTAAGTGGTTTGAAGGGTTTTTAGAGTTTTAGTTTTTTTAGTTTTTTACGGGTTTTTAGGGTTTTAGGGGTTTTTATGGTTTTTTGATGTTTTTATGATTTTCAAGGGTATTTTCAAGTTTTTTAAATTTTTTATGGATTTATAGGGATTTTTTAGGATTTTTATGGTTTTTTTAAATTTTGAGGATTTTAGGGTTTTTCATGGTTTTTATGATCTTTTGGGGTTTTTAGGGGTTTTTCAATTTTGTATTGTTTTGAAGATTTTTTAGAGTTTTTTTAACATTTTAAGGGGTTTTAAAGATTTTTAGTTTTTTAGTGGTTTTTCGGGGTTTTCTGGGTTTTTAGGATTTTTATGGTTTTTAGAGGTATTTACATTTTAATGGATTTTTTAGTTTTTGGTTTTTTGGGTTTCTAGTGGATTATTTGTATTTTTTAGGTTTTTAATGTGTTTTTAGAGTTTTTAACAATTTTCGGGGATTTAAGGGTTTTTAGAGTTCCTGGTGGTTTTTAGGGTTTTTATGTGGTTTTTAGGTTTTTTAAGGTTTTTATGGTTTTCAGGGTTTTTTTAGGGTTTTTAGGGTTTCTTATGATGTCAAGGATTTTAGGGGTTTTTAAGGATTTTGATAGTTTTTAGTTTTATTTATGGTTTTTTTGGATTTTGAGGTTCCTTAGATGTTTCTAGGGTGTTTTAGGTGTTTCTAGGGTTTTTAGGGTATTTTGGGTTTTTAAGGTTTCTTTTATATTTTTAGGGGTTTAAAGGTTTTTTAGAGTGATTTTAACATTTTTAGGAGCTTTAAGGGGTTTAGTGTTATTTGTGGTTTAAGGGTTTTATGGGATTCAGGGTTTTCTAAGGTTTTTAGGGGTTTTATGGTTTTCAGTGGGTTTTAGGGTTTATAAGGATTTTGAGGTTTTTGGGGGATTTTCATGTTTTTCTAGGGTTTTCAGGTATTTTCAGGTTTTTTAGGGCCTTTTGGGTTTTTATTATTTTTGCAGTTTTTTATGGTTTTCAAGGTGTTTTTGAGTTTTTCGTGTTTTTAAGGGTTTTAAGGGGTTTTAGAGTCTTTAGTATTTTTTGGGGTTTTATGGGTTTTTATGGTTTTTTATTGTTTTTATTGTTATTATTGTGTTTTTAGAGTTTTTAAGATTTCTTACATTTTCACGGATTTTTATGGCTTTTTTAGGATTTTATGGTTTTTAGGGTTTTTTGGATTTTTTTTGGATTTTGAGGGGTTTTAGGTATTTTCAATATTTTTTATGTGTTTTTAGGTTTTTTCAGGGCTTTTAGGGTCTTTTTGGGTTTTTAGGGTTTTTTTAGTTTTTTAGGGGTTTTAAGGTTTTTTAGAGTTTTTATCCTTTTTAGGGATTTTAAGGATTTTTAGAGTTTTTAGTGAGTTTTTAGGGTTTTTCTAGGTTTTTATGGTTTTTTATGTTTTTATGGATTTTTAGGGATTTTTCGGATTATTATGGATTTTAGGGTTTTTAAGGGCTTTTAGGATTTTGAGGGTTTTCAGGGTTTATTAGGACTTTTAGGGTTTTAGGTTGTTTTTTTGGGTTTAAGGGGTTTTTTATGATTTTAATGGGTTTTAAGGTTTTTTAGGTTTTTTAACGTTTGTTGGGGTTTTGAGTTTTTTTAGAGTTTTTAGTGGTTTTAGGGTTTTTATGGATTTTTAGGGTTTGAATATTTTTAGGGGTTTTTTATTTTTGAGGGGGTTTTGGGGTTTTTAGGGTCATTTATGTTTTTTGGGATTTTTAGAGTTAGAATTTTTATGGTTTTATGGTTTTCTTGGGTTTTTTTGGGGGGGGGGGGGTTGGGTTTTTCAGGGTTTTTTGGAACGTTTTTGGTTTTTAGGGGTTTTTAGGGTTTTTTTTTGAGTTTTTTAGGATTTTTAATGTTTTGTAGATTTTTTCAATGTTTTTAGTGTTTTTAAGGGTTTTTAGAGTTTTTGGTGGGTTTTAGGATTTTTATGGGTTTTTATAATTTTTTAAGGTTTTTATGGGTTTTATGGTTTTTAGGGGTTTTTTGGGTTTTTTACTTTTTCAGGGATTTTAGGGTTTTTTTAGTATTTTTATGGTTTTTGGTGTTTTTATTGTTTTTAGGGATTTGGGGGGGTTTTAGGGGTTTTTAATGATTTGTAGGGGTTTTAGGGTTTTACAGGGTTTTAGGGTCTTTTGGGGTTTTAGGGTTTTTTTGATTTTTTTAGGGTTTTAAGGGTTTTTAAAAAATTTAGGCTTTTTAGAGTTTTAGTGTGTTTTTATATATATGATGGGCTTTTAGGGTTTTTCACGGTTTTTGGGATATTTATGTTTTTAAGGGGATTTTTAGGGTTTTAGGGTTTTTTATGTTTCTAGGGATATTTAGTGTTTTTTTATGATTTGTATGGTTTTTAGGGTTTTTAGGGTTTTTAGGGATTTTGAGTTGTTTTTGGGTTTTTAAGTTCTTTTTGTGGTTTTAGGGTTTTTTTTATTTTTTTAGTTTTTTAAGGGCTTTTATATCTTTTAACATTTTTAGGGGTTTTATGGGTTTTTAGAGTTTTTAATGGTTTTAGGGTTTTTATTGGTTTTTAGGGTTATTGAAGGTTTTCAAGGGTTTTATGGTTTTCAGGTGTTTTAGTGTTTTTAGAGTATTGGTGGGTTTTTAGGGTTTTAAGGGTTTTTAGTTTTTTTGTGGCTTTTAGGGGGTTTTCAAGGTTTTTTGGGTTTTTAGTGTTTTTTAGAATTTTTAACATTTTTTGGTGTATGCAGGGGTTTTTAGAGTTTTTAGTGGGGGTTTAGTGTTTTTATGGGTATTTTGGGTATTTATGGTTTTTATGAGTTTTTATGGATATCAGAGTTTTTCAGGTTTCTAGGGTTTTTTTTGTGTCGTCTAGGATTTTTATGTCTTTTTAGGATTTTATAGGTTTAGGGGTTTTTGGGATTTGTCAGGGTTTTTTAGGGGGTTTTAATGTTTTTAGGGTCTTTTAGGGTTTTTAAAGGGGTTTAGAGTTTTTGTGAGTTTTAAATGTTTTTTAGAGTTTGTAATGTTTGTAGGGGTTTTAGAGGGGTTTTGGGATTTTTTTCAGGGATTTTAGGGATTTTTATGTTTTTAGAGATTTTTAGGGATGTTTTAGTATTTTTATGTTTTTTAGGGTTTTTAGAGATTATGTGGGTTTTTAGGGATTTTCTGAGAGTTTTAGGGTTTTTAGGGATTTTCAGGGTTTCTTGGGTCTTTATAGTTTTTAGGGATTTTTAGTTTTTTGGGTTATTTAAGGTTTTTAGAGTTGTTAAATATTTTTAGGGGTTTAAAGGATTTTTTAAGTTTTTAGTGGGTTTTATGGGGTTTTATGGGTTTTATGGAATTTTATGGGATATTATGGTTTTCTAAGGTTTTTAAGGTTTTTATGGTTTTTTACATTTTTATGGATTTTTAGGAATTTTTAAGGAATTTTATGGTTTTTAGGGATTTTTAGAGATTTTTAGGGTATTAAGGATTTTTAGGGGTTTTAAGGGTTTTAGATTAGTTTTAGGTTTTTATGGTTTTAATTGATTTCTTAGGGTTTTTAATGGTTTTTAGAGTTTTTTAGTGTTTTTAGGGCAAAGAAGATGCGAGGGTCGGGCTATTCCCGACCCCCCCCCCCAATTTATTATAAAAAAAAAAGACTCAGAAGACAAGGGAGGGGAGGGGTCAATCGACCCACACCCAAAAACCCTTAACGACCCAAGACAAAAGACCCAAAAAAAAAAGAAAAGTCAAGAACGAAAAAAGAAAACACACAAGGGAAAGCAGCCACCACCATCATCCAGCATCCCAGCATCCAGCACCTCGCAGCATCCAAACTCAAAAAACTAGCATCCAACACCTCCCAGCCAAACGACAACCAGCGCAACAAACATCCATCAGCACCAACAGCACCATTTCAAACCACCACAACCATTCACCACCAGAAAAATAGACCACAACACCATCCAGCCAACCAGCACCAGAACAGCATCCAGCACCAACAGCAAAACATCAAGCCATGCAGCATAACCATCCCATCCGATCCAGCTCGCCCCAACAACCATTCCATCAAACCAACTCGCCAGCACCCACATCAAATCAAATCCTCCATAGCATGTCAAAAACCAGCACACAGAACCACAACCAAAGACCATGAGCAGCAGCAAGAGATAGAGAATCAGAAGAAGAACCAAGGCCTCCCTCCTCCAAGCAACAGGACCCGAACCTGAGCGCACCAAGCCATACCTGCAGACAAGCCGGCATCAGGACCACCAGATCTGCAACTGACCAGGAGCTGGAAGGGAGCAGCAACCGAAGCCGGGTCTCAAACCAGGCACGCCAGAAGCCGACTGGAATGGACTTTGATCCGGGAGGGGAACCTTCGCAGCAACGAAACTGGGTCCCGAAACAAGGCACGCCAGAAGTTCGGAACGAACCTGAAGAACGAGAGGGGACTTCGCAGCACTTCGGAACCCGAAACCAGGCACCAAGAATTAAGATCAGGAGGTGGGACGCGCATCGGACAAGCTGGGCCAGATCCCCCCATCCGAAGACCCAACGCACCAGATCTGGAGCAATCTGGGCACGACCAAGCCACCACCGCACCGAACAGATCACGCAAAGCCAACACCAGCGGTTGCCGAGCCGAAGCGGGACAGGAAGCACTGAGGTCGGACCTCTCCGGAGGAGGAAGGAGGAAGACAGAAGAGGAAAACCTAGGCGGCGCGAGGAGGAGAGGAGAGCCGCCGCTCAGAGGCCTAGTGGTGCTCTTTTCCAACTTTTTTAGGGGTTTTAAGGGGTTTTAGTGGTTTTTTGGGTTTTTAGGATTTTTTAATATTTTTAGGGAATTTTATTGTTTTTATGGGGTTTCAGGGTTTTTCGGGATTTTTTATGTTTTCAGTGATTTTTAGGGCTTTTTTAGGATTTTAAGAGTTTAGGTGTGTTTTAGGGTTTTTAGGGATTTTGATTATTTTTTGGGATTTTCAAGGTTTTTAGGGATTTTAGTGTTTTCAGGGTTTTTTGGTTTTTCAGGGGTTTAGGGTTTTTTTATGATTTTTTAGTTTTTTATGGTTTTTTAGGTTTATTAGAGTTTTTAATGTTTTTATGGGTTTTATGGGTTTCTACAGTTTTTAGTGGTTTTAGGGTTTTTATGGGTTTTTAGGAGTTTTATGGTATTTATGGTTTTCTATGGGTTTTTAGGGTTTTTTGGGTTTCTTAAATTTTCAGGGAATTTTATTATTTTTAGTGTTTTTTGGAATTTTGTGGGGTTTTAGAGGTTTTTAGGGGGTTTTAGGGTTTTTAGAGGTTTTTTACGCTATTAGGGTCTTTTGGGATTTTAGAATTTTTTATATTTTTTAGGGTTTCAAGGTTTTTTAGTGTTTTTAAGGTTTTTAGGGTTCTTAAGGATTCTTAGAGTATTTATAGGTTTTTTAGGGTTTTATGGGTTTGTGGTGTTTTTTAGGGTTTTTAGGGGACTTTATGGTTTTATGGATATTTTCAAGGTTTTTAGGGGTCTTTACATTTTTCATGGATTTTGAGGTTTTTTCGGATTTTTTTGGTTTTTAGTATTTTTAAGGTTTTAAGATATTTTGATAGTTTTTTGAGGTTTTCAGGGTTTTTAGGATTTTGGGGGGTTTTAAGAGTTTTTAGGGATTTTTGGGTTTGTCGATGTTTTTTTTTGAGTTTTTTAATTTTTAGGGCTTTTTTGGAATTCTATGGGGTTTAGGGTTTTTGTGATTTTGAGGGGTTTTAGGTGTTTTCTTGGTTTTTGGGGTTTTAAGCATTTTCAAGAGTTTTAGGGACTTTTTTGGGGTTTTAGGGTTTTATGAGTTTTTTTAGATTTTAATGTTTTTTAGAGTTTTTAATGTTTTTAGGGGTTTCAAGTGTTTTTAGTGTTTTCTAATGTTTTTATGTGTTTTTAGGGTTCTTTATGTTTTTGGGGGGTTTTATGTTTTTAAGTGTTTTTTAGTGTTTTTTGGGTTTTTTACGTTTTCATGGATTTTTAGGTCTTTTTTAGGTTTTTATGGGTTTTAAGGTTTTTTGGGTTTTTTTGGGTTTTAAGGGGTTTTCATGTTTTTTAGGATTTTTTAGGGTTTTTAGGGTCTTTTTGGGTTTTTAGGGATTTTTTTGAGTTTTTAGGGTTTTAAGGTTTTTATGGTTTTTAACATTTTTGGGGGTTTAGAGGGGTTTTATAGTCTTTATTTGGTTTTTATGGGTTTTTAGGGTTTTTATGATTTTCATATGTTTTTTTCGGTTTTTATGGTTTTTTACGTTTTTTGGTATTTTTAGTAATTTTTTAGGACTTTTATGGTTTTTAGGATTTTTTAGGGTTTTTTGGGATTTTGAGGGGTTTTAGGGTTTTTAATGTCTTTTAGGGTTTTTTGGTTTTTTGGGGTTTTTAGGGTTTTTATGAGTTTTTTGGGTTTTCAAGGTTTTTTGAGGTTTTTAACGTTTTTGGTGGTTTTAAGTTTCGTAGAGGATTTAGTGGTATTTATGGTATTTATGGGGTTTTATGGTTTTTTGTGGTTTTTAGTGGTTTTTTAGTGTTTTTAGGGGTTTTTACGTATTGAGGGAGTTTTTGGGACGTTTTAGGATTTATATGGTTTTTAAGGATTTTTAGGGTTTTTAGGGATTTTGAGGGATTTGGGGGTTTTTCATCGTTTTTAAGGGTTTTAAGGGTTTTTATGGTTTTTAGGGTCTTTTTTGTATTTTTAGTGTTTTTTGTTGATTTTTTTTGGGGGTTTTAAGGTTTTTTAGAGTTTTTTAAACATTTTTAGCAGTTTTAAGGATTTTTAGAGTTTTTAGTGGGTTTTATTGTTTTTTAGTTTTTTTTAAAGTTTTAGAGAGTTTTGTGGCTTTGAGGGGTTTTCCAGGGATTTTTAGGGTTTTTATGTTTTTAAGGATTTTTAGCGATTTTTTATAATTATTATGGTTTTAAGGGTTTTTAGTGATTTTGAGGGTTTTTGGGTTTTTAAGGGGTTTTAAGGGTTTTTAGGTATTTTAGGGATTTTATGTTTTTTTTTTGTTTTTTAGGGGTTTTTTTGAGTTTTTAGGTTTTTCAAGGGTTTTTAGAGTTTTCAACTTTTTTAGGGGTTTTGAGGGTTTTTAGAGTTTTTAGTTTTTTTAAGGTTTTTTTTAAGATTTTTATGTTTTCAGGGGATTTTCAGGGCTGTTAGGGGTTTTTACATTTTCTGGGATTTTTAGTGTTTTTTTAGTATTTTTATTGTTTTTTGGATTTTTTAGGGTTTTTAAGGATTTTGTGGGTTTACTGTTTTTCAAGGTTTTTTAGGTTTTTAGTTTTTTTAGTGTTTTTAGGGACTTTTTGGGTTTTTAGGGGTTTTTTGGAGTTTTTTGGGTTTTAAGGGTTTTAAGGGCCTTTAGAGTTTTTAGTGGTTTTATGGGTTTTAAGGTTTTTAATTTTTTTATGGTTTTTAGGGGGGTTTCAAGGTTTTTAAGGGGTTTTTAAGGGCTTTTACGTTTTTTGGGATTTTTAGGGATTTTAGAGACTTTTTGGGTTTTTAGGGTTTTTAAGCTTTTTTAGAGTTTTTAACATTTTTTGGGGTATGAAGGGGTTTCTAGAGTTTTTAGTGGGTTTTTAGTGTTTTTATGGGTATTTTGGGTTTTATGGTTTTTAAGAGTTTTTATGGATTTCAGGGCTTTTAGCGGTATTTTATGGTTTTCATGGGGTTTTCAGGGTTTTTAGGGGTTTTATGTTTCCAACGTTTTTAGGGATTTTTAGGATTTTTATGGTTATTAGGGTTTTTTTTGGGGTTTTAGTGTTTTTATGGTTTTTAGCTGTTTTTTATGTTTTTATGGTTTTCAGGTCTTTATTGATTTTTATTAGTTTTTTTAGAGTTTTTATCATTTTTAGGGGTTTTAAGAGTTTTTAGTGGTTATTAGGGTTTTTATGGGGTTTTATTGTTTTTTAAGGTTTTTAGCGGTTTTTTATGGCTTTCATAGGGTTTTTAGGGTTTTTTATGTTTTCAACATTTTTTAGGGCTTTTTAGGATTTTCAGGGTTTTTTGGGTGTTTTGGGATTTTTAGTGTTTTTATGTATTTTCAAGGTTTTTTAGTGTTTTTAGGGTTTTTTTCTGGATTTTTACGGTCTTTTTAGGTTTTTAGGTTTTTTTGTGTGTTTGGGGGTTTTAAGGGTTTTTAGAGTTCTTTAATGTTTTTTTGGTTTTTTAGGGATTTTAAGAGTTTTTATTTATTTATGGGGTTTTCTGGGTTTTTAGGGATTTTTATGGTTCAGGGGTTTTTCTGAGTTTTAGGGTTTTTATGATTTCATGGATTTTTAGGGATTTTTAAATATTTTTATTATTTTTGCGTTTTTTTTTGGTTTTTAAGGATTTTGAGGGTATTTAGGGTTTTTTCGTGTATTTAGGGGTTTTTAGGGTTTTATGATCTTTTTGGGTCTTGAGGGTTTTCTTGAGTTTTTTAGGGTTTTTATGTTTTTATAGTTTTTTAATGTTTTTAAGGTTTTGTAGAGTTTTTAGTGGTTTAAGGGTTTTATGGGTTTTAGGGTTTTTAATATTTTAAGGGGTATTTATTATTTTCATGGGTTTTAAGGGTTTTTCACATTTTCGGGAATTTTTTTTGGATTTTTAAGATTTTTATGTTTTACAGTTTTTAGGGGTTTTTGGGATTTTTCATGGTTTTAGGACTTTTAGGGTTTTTTGGGTTTTAATGGTTTTTTGGGTTTTTGTGGTGTTTTTAAGTTTTTAGGGGTTTTGATGGTTTTTAGAGTTTTTTTCATTTTTAGGGGTCATAAGGGGTTTTAGAGTTTTTAGTGGCTTTTTTGTTTTTATGAATGTTTAGGATTTTTAAGGATTTTATGGTTTTTAGTGGTTTTTCAGGATTTTTAGGGTATTTATATTTTAGGGATTTTTTGGATTTTTTAGTGTTTTTAGGGTTTTTAAGGTTTTAGAGAATTTGAGGGGTGTGAGGTTTTTTAGGGTTTTTAAGGAGTTTAGGGTCTTTTGAGGTTTAAGGGTTTTTTTAGTGTTTTAAGGGTTTTATGGGTTTTAGAATTTTTAACATTTTTCGGGTTTTTATTAGTTTTTAGGTATCTTAGTGGTTTTAGTGTTTTATGGGTTTCTTGGGTATTTTAATGTTTTTAGCGATTTTGATGGGTTTTATGGGGTTTTTAGGGTTTTTAGAGTTTTTTACGTTTTTTGAGATTTTTAGGGATTTTTTAGGAGTTTTACGATTTTTACGGGTTTTGGGGTTTCTATAGATTTTTATGGTTTTTAGAGCTTTTCATGGTTTTTAGGCTCTTTCAGGGTTGATAGGGTCTTTTAGGGTTTTTAGGGTCTTTTTATTTTTTAGGGTTTTTTTGATTTTTTTTTTGGGGTTTTAAGGTTTTTTAGAGATTTTTAACATTTTAGGGGTTTTAAGGGTTTTTAGAGTTATTAGGGTTTTAGGGTTTTTATGGGTTTTCGGGATTTTAATTATTTTTAGGGGTTTTATGGTTTTCATGGGTTTTTTAGGGTTTTTAAGGTTTTTTGTTTTCATATATTTTTAGGGATTTTTTTTATGATTTTTATGGTTTTAGGGTTTCTTAGGGTATTTTGGAGTTTTGAGGATTTTTAGGGTTTTCAGGGTATTTTAGGGGGTTTAGGGTTTTTAGGGGATTTTATGGGTTTTTTGGGTTTTAGGGTTTTTTTGAGTTTTTTTTGGGTTAAAATGTTTTTAGAGTTTTTAAAGTTTTTAGGGGTTTTAATGGTTTTTAGGGGTTTTAGTGGCTTTTAGGGGTTTTTATGGTTTTTTGGGGTTTTTACAGGTTTTAGGGGTTTTAGGGGTTTCTGTTTTTTATGTTTTCAGCGATTTTTAGGGATTTTTTAGAATTTTTATGGTTTTCATGGTTTTCATGGTTTTTAGGGTCTTTTTTTTATTTTTAGGGCTTTTTGAGTTTTTTAGAGTTTTAATGGTTTTTTTTATAGTTTTTTAACATTTTTATGGGTTTTAAGTGGTTTTATAGTTTTTGTGGGTTTTAAGGGTATTTATGGGTTTTAGGGGTTTTTAAGGTTTTTTCGGGTTATTTATGGTTTTTAGGGGTTTTTCATGGTTTTTATGGTTTTTTAAATTTTCATGGATTTTTAGTGGGATTTAGGAATTCTATGATTTTTAGGGTTTTTTGGATTTTGAGGTTTTTTAGGGCTTTTCTGGGTTTTTTAGTGTTTTAGGCATTTTCAAGAGTTTTAGGGCCTTTTGGGGGTTTAGGGGTTTTTGTGTTTTTTTCGATTTTAATGTTTTTTAGAGTTTTTAATGTTTTTTGGGGTTTTAAGGGTTCTTAGTGTTTTTAGTGTTTTTTAATGTTTTTATGTGTTTTTGGGGTTCTTTATGTTTTTTGGGAGTTTTATGGTTTTTAGTGTTTTTAGGATTTTTTACGTTTTCATGGATTTTTAGGTCTTTTTTTAGTATTTTTATGGTTTTTAATGTTTTTAGAGAATCTTAGGGTTTTTAGGGGTTTTCAGGGTTTTTAGGGGTTTTTAGGGTTTTTAGGGGTTTTAGGGTCTTTCTGGGTTTTTAGGGGGTTTTTTTGAGTTTTTAGGGTTTAAAAGTTTTTATAGCTTTAACATTTTTTGCGGTTTAAAGGGGTTTTATAGTCTTTATTTGGTTTTTATGGGTTTTTAGGGTTTTAATTTTTTTGAGGTGTTTATGATTTTCATGTGTTTTTATGGGTTTTTATGGTTTTTTATGTTTTCAAGTATTTTTAGTGATTTTTTAGGAATTTTATGGTATTTAGGATTTTTTAGGGTTCTGGGGATTTTGAGAGGTTTTATGGTTTTTAGGGTCTTTGAGGGTTTTATGGTTTTTATTGTTTTTTGGGTTTTTAGGGTTTTTATGATTTTTTAGGGTTTTTAAGGTTTTTGATGTTTTTAACGTTTTTGGGGGTTTTGATTTTTTTAGAGTATTTAGTGGTATTTAGGGTTTTAGGGGGTTTTATGGTTTTTTGTGGTTTTAGGGTTTTTTAGTGTTTTTAGGTGTTTTTACGTATTCAGGGACTTTTAGGGATTTTTTAGGAGTTATATGGTTTTTAATGATTTATAGGGTTTTTAGGGATTTTGAAGGATTTTGGGGGGTTTTAGTGTTTTTAAGGGTTTTTAGGGTCTTTTTGGATTTTTAGTGTTTTTTTGGGAGTTTTATGGTTTTTTAGATGTTTTTAACATTTTTATCAGTTTTAAGGATTTTTTAGAGTTTTTAGTGGGTTTTAGGAGTTTTATGGTTTTTTAGAGTTTTTTAAGGTTTTAGGGAGTTTTGTGTCTTTCAGGGGTTTTTCAGGGATTTTAGGGTTTTTATGTTTTTAAGGATTTTTGTCGATTTTTTATAATTATTATGGTTTTAAGGGTTTTAGTGATTTTGAGGGTTTTTTTGGGTTTTATGGGGTTTTTAGGGTTTTTAGGGATTTTAGGGATTTTATGTTTTTTTTGTTTTTAGGGTTTTTTTAGTTTTTATGTTTTTCAAGGGTTTTTAGAGTTTTCAACGTTTTTAGGGGTTTTGAAGGTTTTTAGAGTTTTTAGTTATTTTTAGGGTTTTTTAAGAATTTTATGTTTTTTATGGATATTCAGGGTTGTTAGGGGTTTTTATATTTTCTGGTATTTTTAGTGTTTTTTGGGTATTTTTATTGTTTTTTGAATTTTTTAGGGTTTTTAAAGATTTTGGGGGTTTTAGGATTTTTCAGGGTTTTTTAGGTTTTTAGGTTTTTTAGTGTGTTTAGGGACTTTTTGGGTTTTTAGGGGGGGGGGGGTTTAGAGTATTTTAGGGTTTTAAGGGTTTTTAGGGTTTTTAGGGCCTTTAGAGTTTTTAGTGGTTTTTATGGGGTTTTAGGGGTTTTAATGTTTTGTTATGGTTTTTAGGGGGTTTTCAAGGTTTTTAAGGGTTTTTAAGTTTTTTGGGAATTTTTGGGATTTTTTAGGATTTTTATAGGTTTTAGGGTTTTAGGGTTTTTAGGGTCTTTGGGGTTTAGGGTTTTTTTTGGGTTTTCTAGGGTTTTTAAGGTTTTTTTTGAGTTTTTAATCTTTTTGGGGTTTTTTACAATTTTTAAAGTTTTTGGTAGTTTTTTAGCGGTTTTATGGGTTTTATAGGTTTTTATGGTTTTTAGGAGTTTTAGGGTTTTGAGATTTTTTTTGTTTTTTCAAGTTTTTTTTGGGTTGTTTGGGTTTTTCGAGTTTTTATGGGTTATTAGGTTTTTTTTTTCAGTTTTTAGGGGTTTAATGGTTTTTAAAGTTCTTATCATTTTTAGGGGGTTTGAGGATTTTTTAGAGTTTTTAGTGGTTTTAGGGGTTTTTTGGGTTTTTTGTTTTATTATGTTTTTCATGGTGTTTTATGGTTTTTAGAGTTTTAATGGTTTTCTTTATTTTTAGAGATTTTTAGGGCCTTTTAGGATATTTATGGTTTTTTTGGATTTTTGGGTTTTTATGATTTTGAGGGTATTTAAGGTTTTCATGGTTTTTAGTGTTTGTAGGGGTTTTCTATGTTTTTATGGACTTTTTGGTTTTTAACATTTTTTGAATTTTTAGTGGTTTTAAGTTTTTTTAGAGTTTTTTAAACATTTTTAGTGGTTTTAAGGGTTTTGAGTTTTTAATGGGTTTTTAGCATTTTTATGGCTTTTTAGGGGTTTTTATGGTTTTAGGGGGTTTTCTTTTTTATGGTTTTTTATGTTTTTAGGGGTTTTAAGGTATTTTTTTAGGATTTTTATGGTTTTTATAGGTTTTTAGGGTTTTTAGGGATTTTGAGGGTTTTTAAGGGTTTTCCTGGTTTTTTAAGGTTTTCAGGGATTTTCATGGGTTTTAGGGTTTTTTGAGTTATTTTTTTTTGAGTTTTTTATGGTTTTTAAGTTTTTTTTAGAGTTTTTAAAGTTTTTAGGGGTTTGAAGGGTTTTTAGAGTTTTAAGTGGTTTTTTGCTTTTTTTAAGGTTTTTAGGGGTTTTTATAGTTTTCAAGGGATTTTAGGGTTTTTTGCAATCTTAGGTGTTTTAGGGCCTTTGAGGTTTTTTATGGTTTTTAGGGTTTTTTAGGGTTTTTAGTTATTGTGAAGGTTTTTAGGGGTTTTCAGGGTTTTTGAGGGTTTTTGAAGGTTTTTAGGGTTTTTAGGGTCTTTATGGGTTTTTAGGGGTTTGTTTAGTTTTTTTGGATTTTTTAGGTTTTTTAGAGTTTTTTAACATCTTTACTCATTTTAAGGGTTTTAGTGCTTTTCATGGTTTTGAGGGTTTTATGGGGTTTTAGAGGTTTTTAATTGTTTTAGGGTTTTTTTATAGTTTTTAGGGTTTCTTACGTTTTTAGGGATTTTTAGGGATTTTAAGGATTTTTTTAGTTTTTAGGGTTTTTAGGATTCTCAGAGATTTTGAGTGTTTGTTTGGTCTTTCAGGGTTTTTTTTATGATTTTTAGGGTTTTTTGAGTTTTTTAGCTTTTTATGAGTTTTTTAAGGTTTTTAAGTTTTTTAGTGTTTTTAACGTTTTTAGAGGTTTTAAGGGTGTTTAGAGTTCTTAGTGAATTTTAAGATGGTGTTTCTTAAGGTTTTTAGGGGTTTTATTGTTTCTATGGGTTTTAGGGTCTTTAGGGTTTTAAAGTTTTCAGGTGTTTTTAGCGATTTTTTAAGATTTTTATGATTTTTTTGAGTTTTAAAGGTTTTTAGGTTATTTTGGGTTTTTTAGGGTTTTTATGCTTCTTTTGGTTTTTAGGGGTTTAAAGGGGTTTTAGAGTTTTTAGTGGCTTTTAGGGTTTTTATGAGTTTCTAGGATTTTTATGTTTTTTAGTGGTTTTTAAGGTTTTCAGGGGGTTTTCAAGGTTTTTAGGCGTTTTTATGTTTTCAGGGATTTTATGGGTTTTTTAGGTTTTTTAGGGTATTTAGGGTTTTTTGGGTTTTGGGGGATTTTGAGGGTTTTTAGGGTATTTCAGAGGTTTTTTGGGGTTTTCAAGGTTTTTTGGGTTTTTTTACCTTTTTAGGCCTCTATGTTTTTTTAGAATTTTTTTAATATTTTTGGGGTTTTAAGGGGTTTTAGAGTTTTTAGTGACTTTTAGGGGTTTTATGGGTTTTTAGGGTTTTCCTGGTTTTTAGGGTTTTTTAAAATTTTTGGGATTTTTAGGGCATTTTGAGTATTTTATGGGTTTTCAGGTTTTTAGGGGTTTTAGGTTTTCAGGGGTTTTAGGTAATTTTTGTGTTTTAGGGTCATTTTTGAGTTTTTAGGGTTTTAAAGGTGTTTTTAGAGTTTTTTTATCATTTTTAGGGGGTCTGAGCCTTTTTAGAATTTTTAATCATTTTTAGGGTTTTTATGGGCATTTATGTTTTTTAAGGGTTTTAAGCTTTTTATGGTATTTAGAGGATTTTTCAAGGGGTTTATGGATTTTTTTTCTTATTTGGGATTTTTAGGGTTGTTTAGCATTTTTATGGTTTTTTAGGGATTTTGAGGGTTCTTAGGATCTTTTAGGATTTTTAGGGGTTTTAGGGGTTTTATAGTTTTCAAGGGATTTTAGGGTTTTTTACAATCTTAGGTGTTTTAGGGCCTTTGAGGTTTTTTATGGTTTTTAGGGTTTTTTAGGGTTTTTAGTTATTGTGAAGGTTTTTAGGGGTTTTCAAGGGTTTTCAGGGTTTTTGAAGGTTTTTAGGGTTTTTAGGGACTTTTTGGGTTTTTAGGGGTTTTTTGGAGTTTTTTGGGTTTTAAGGGTTTTAAGGGCCTTAGAGTTTTTAGTGGTTTTATGGGTTTTAAGGTTTTTAATTTTTTTATGGTTTTTAGGGGGGTTTCAAGGTTTTTAAGGGCTTTTACGTTTTTTGGGATTTTTAGGGATCTTAGAGACTTTTTTGGTTTTTAGGGTTTTTAAGCTTTTTTAGAGTTTTTAACATTTTTTGGGGTATGAAGGGGTTTCTAGAGTTTTTAGTGGGTTTTTAGTGTTTTTATGGGTATTTTGGGTTTTATGGTTTTTAAGAGTTTTTATGGATTTCAGGGTTTTTAGCGGTATTTTATGGTTTTCATGGGGTTTTCAGGGTTTTTAGGGGTTTTATGTTTCCAACATTTTTAGGGATTTTTAGGATTTTTATGGTTATTAGGGTTTTTTATGGGGTTTTAGTGTTTTTATGGTTTTTAGCTGTTTTTTATGTTTTTATGGTTTTCAGGTCTTTATTGATTTTTATTAGTTTTTTTAGAGTTTTTTAGAGTTTTTAAGGTCTCTTAGAGTTTTTATCATTTTTAGGGGTTTTAAGAGTTTTTAGAGTTTTTAGTGGTTATTAGGGTTTTTATGGGGTTTTATTGTTTTTTAAGGTTTTTAGCGGTTTTTTATGGTTTTCATAGGGTTTTTAGGGTTTTTTATGTTTTCAACACTTTTTAGGGCTTTTTAGGATTTTCAGGGTTTTTTGGGTGTTTTGGGATTTTTAGTGTTTTTATGTATTTTCAGGGTTTTTTAGTGTTTTTAGGGTTTTTTTTTGGATTTTTACGGTCTTTTTAGGTTTTTAGGTTTTTTTGTGTGTTTGGGGGTTTTAAGGGTTTTTAGAGTTCTTTAATGTTTTTTTGGTGTTTTAGGGATTTTAAGAGTTTTTATTTATTTATGGGGTTTTCTGGGTTTTTAGGGATTTTTATGGTTCAGGGGTTTTTCTGAGTTTTAGGGTTTTTATGATTTCATCGATTTTTAAATATTTTTATTATTTTTGTGATTTTTTTTGTTTTTAAGGATTTTGATGGTATTTAGGGTTTTTTCGTGTATTTAGGGGTTTTTAGGGTTTTATGATCTTTTTGGGTCTTGAGGGTTTTCTTGAGTTTTTTAGGGTTTTTATGTTTTTATAGTTTTTTAATGTTTTTAAGGTTTTGTAGGGTTTTTAGTGGTTTAAGGGTTTTATGGGTTTTTAATATTTTAAGGGGTTTTTATTATTTTCATGGGTTTTAAGGGTTTTTCACATTTTCGGGGATTTTTTTTGGATTTTTAGGATTTTTATGTTTTACAGTTTTTAGGGGTTTTTGGGATTTTTCATGGTTTTAGGACTTTTAGGGTTTTTTGGGTTTTAATGGTTTTTTGGGTTTTTGTGGTGTTTTTAAGTTTTTAGGGGTTTTGATGGTTTTTAGAGTTTTTTTCATTTTTAGGGGTCATAAGGGGTTTTAGAGTTTTTAGTGGCTTTTTTGTTTTTATGAATGTTTAGGATTTTTAAGGATTTTATGGTTTTTAGTGGTTTTTCAGAATTTTTAGGGTTTTTATATTTTAGGGATTTTTTGGATTTTTTAGTGTTTTTAGGGTTTTTAAGGTTTTAGAGAATTTGAGGGGTGTGAGGTTTTTTTAGGGTTTTTAAGGATTTTAGGGTCTTTTGAGGTTTAAGGGTTTTTTTAGTGTTTTAAGGGTTTTATGGGTTTTAGAATTTTTAACATTTTTCGGGTTTTTATTAGTTTTTAGGTATCTTAGTGGTTTTAGTGTTTTTATGGGTTTCTTGGGTATTTTATTGTTTTTAGCGATTTTGATGGGTTTTATTGGGTTTTTAGGGTTCTTAGAGTTTTTTACGTTTTTTGAGATTTTTAGGGATTTTTTAGGAGTTTTACGATTTTTACGGGTTTTGGGGTTTCTATATATTTTTATGGTTTTTAGAGCTTTTCATGGTTTTTAGGCACTTTCAGGGTTGATAGGGTCTTTTTGGGTTGATAGGGTTTTTTTGATTTTTTTTTGGGTTTTTAAGGTTTTTTAGAGATTTTTAACATTTTAGGGGTTTTAAGGGTTTTGAGAGTTATTAGGGTTTTAGGGTTTTTATGGGTTTTCGGGATTTTAATTATTTTTAGGGGTTTTATGGTTTTCATGGGTTTTTTAGGGTTTTTAATGTTTTTTGTTTTCATATATTTTTAGGGATTTTTTTATGATTTTTATGGTTTTAGGGTTTCTTAGGGTATTTTGGAGTTTTGAGGATTTTTAGGGTTTTCAGGGTATTTTAGGGGGTTTAGGGTTTTTAGGGGATTTATGGGTTTTTTGGGTTTTAGGGTTTTTTTGAGTTTTTATTGGCTTAAAATGTTTTTAGAGTTTTTAAAGTTTTTAGGGGTTTTAATGGTTTTTAGGGGTTTTAGTGGCTTTTAGGGGTTTTAGGGGTTTCTGTTTTTTATGTTTTCAGCGATTTTTAGGGATTTTTTAGAATTTTTATGGTTTTCATGGTTTTCATGGTTTTTAGGGTCTTTTTTTTTATTTTTAGGGCTTTTTGAGTTTTTTAGAGTTTTAATGGTTTTTTATAGTTTTTTAACATTTTTATGGGTTTTAAGTGGTTTTATAGTTTTTATGGGTTTTAAGGGTATTTATGGGTTTTAGGGGTTTTTAAGGTTTTTTCGGGTTATTTATGGTTTTTAGGGGTTTTTCATGGTTTTTATGCTTTTTTAAATTTTCATGGATTTTTAGGGGGATTTAGGAATTCTATGATTTTTAGGGTTTTTTGGGATTTTGAGGGGTTTTAGGGATTTTCTGGATTTTTTAGTGTTTTAGGCATTTTCAAGAGTTTTAGGGCCTTTTGGGGTTTTAGGGGTTTTTGTGTTTTTTTCGATTTTAATGTTTTTTAGAGTTTTTAATGTTTTTTGGGGTTTTAAGGGTTCTTAGTGTTTTTAGTGTTTTTTAATGTTTTTATGTGTTTTTAGGGTTATTTATGTTTTTTGGGGGTTTTATGGTTTTTAGTGTTTTTAGGGTTTTTTACGTTTTCATGGATTTTTAGGTCTTTTTTTAGTATTTTTATGGTTTTTAATGTTTTTAGAGAATCTTAGGGTTTTTAGGGGTTTTCAGGGTTTTAGGGGTTTTTAGGGTTTTTAGGGGTTTTAGGGTCTTTCTGGGATTTTAGGGGTTTTTTTTGAGTTTTTAGGGTTTAAAAGTTTTTATAGTTTTAACATTTTTTGCGGTTTAAAGGGGTTTTATAGTCTTTATTTGGTTTTTATGGGTTTTTAAGGGTTTTTTGGGTTTTAATTTTTTTGAGGTGTTTATGATTTTCATATGTTTTTATGGGTTTTTATGGTTTTTTATGTTTTCAAGTATTTTTAGTGATTTTTTAGGACTTTTATGGTATTTAGGATTTTTTAGGGTTCTGGGGATTTTGAGAGGTTTTATGGTTTTTAGGGTCTTTGAGGGTTTTATGGTTTTTATTGTTTTTTGGGTTTTTAGGGTTTTTATGAGTTTTTAGGGTTTTTAAGGTTTTTGATGTTTTTAACGTTTTTGGGGGTTTTGATTTTTTTAGAGTATTTAGTGGTATTTAGGGTTTTAGGGGGTTTTATGGTTTTTTGTGGTTTTAGGGTTTTTTAGTGTTTTTAGGTGTTTTTACGTATTCAGGGACTTTTAGGGATTTTTTAGGAGTTATATGGTTTTTAATGATTTATAGGGTTTTTAGGGATTTTGAAGGATTTTGGGGGGTTTTAGTGTTTTTAAGGGTTTTTAGGGTCTTTTTGGATTTTTAGTGTTTTTTTGTTGAGTTTTTTTGGGAGTTTTATGGTTTTTTAGATGTTTTTAACATTTTTATCAGTTTTAAGGATTTTTAGAGTTTTTAGTGGGTTTTAGGAGTTTTATGGTTTTTTAGAGTTTTTAAGGTTTTAGGGAGTTTTGTGTCTTTCAGGGGTTTTTCAGGGATTTTAGGGTTTTTATGTTTTTAAGGATTTTTATCGATTTTTTATAATTATTATGGTTTTAAGGGTTTTAGTGATTTTGAGGGGTTTTTTTGGGTTTTTATGGGGTTTTTAGGGTTTTTAGGGATTTTATGTTTTTTTTTGTTTTTAGGGTTTTTTTAGTTTTTATGTTTTTCAAGGGTTTTTAGAGTTTTCAACGTTTTTAGGGGTTTTGAAGGTTTTTAGAGTTTTTAGTTATTTTTAGGGTTTTTTAGGATTTTTATGTTTTTTAGGGATATTCAGGGTTGTTAGGGGTTTTTATATTTTCTGGTATTTTTAGTGTTTTTTGGGTATTTTTATTGTTTTTGGAATTTTTTAGTGTTTTTAAAGATTTTGGGGGTTTTAGGGTTTTTCAGGGTTTTTTAGGTTTTTAGGTTTTTTAGTGTGTTTAGGGACTTTTTGGGTTTTTAGGGGGGGGGGGGTTTAGAGTATTTTAGGGTTTTAAGGGTTTTTAGGGCCTTTAGAGTTTTTAGTGGTTTTTAGGGGGTTTTCAAGGTTTTTAAGGGTTTTTAAGTTTTTTGGGAATTTTTGGGATTTTTTAGGATTTTTATAGGTTTTAGGGTTTTAGGGTTTTTAGGGTCTTTGGGGTTTAGGGTTTTTTTTGGGTTTTCTAGGGTTTTTAAGTTTTTTTTGAGTTTTTAATCTTTTAGGGTTTTTTTACAATTTTTAAAGTTTTTGGTAGTTTTTTAGCGGTTTTATGGGTTTTATAGGTTTTTATGGTTTTTAGGAGTTTTAGGGTTTTGAGATTTTTTTTGTTTTTTCAGGTTTTTTTTGGGTTGTTTGGGTTTTTCGAGTTTTTATGGGTTATTAGGGTTTTTTTTTCAGTTTTTAGGGGTTTAATGGTTTTTAAAGTTCTTATCATTTTTAGGGGGTTTGAGGATTTTTTAGAGTTTTTAGTGGTTTTAGGGGTTTTTTGGGTTTTTTGTTTTATTATGTTTTTCATGGTGTTTTATGGTTTTTAGAGTTTTAATGGTTTTCTTTATTTTTAGAGATTTTTAGGGCCTTTTAGGATTTTTATGGTTTTTTGGATTTTTGGGTTTTTATGATTTTGAGGGTATTTAAGGTTTTCATGGTTTTTAGTGTTTGTAGGGGTTTTCTATGTTTTTATGGACGTTTTGGTTTTTAACATTTTTTGAATTTTTAGTGGTTTTAAGTTTTTTTAGAGTTTTTTAAACATTTTTAGTGGTTTTAAGGGTTTTGAGTTTTTAATGGGTTTTTAGCATTTTTATGGCTTTTTAGGGGTTTTTATGGTTTTAGGGGGTTTTCTTTTTTATGGTGTTTTATGTTTTTAGGGGTTTTAAGGTATTTTTTTTAGGATTTTTATGGTTTTTATAGGTTTTTAGGGTTTTTAGGGATTTTGAGGGTTTTTAAGGGTTTTCCTGGTTTTTTAAGGTTTTCAGGGATTTTCATGGGTTTTAGGGTTTTTTGAGTTATATTTTTTTTTTTGAGTTTTTTATGGTTTTTAAGTTTTTTTTAGAGTTTTTAAAGTTTTTAGGGGTTTGAAGGGTTTTTAGAGTTTTAAGTGGTTTTTTGCTTTTTTTAAGGTTTTTAGGGGTTTTTATAGTTTTCAAGGGATTTTAGGGTTTTTTACAATCTTAGGTGTTTTAGGGCCTTTGAGGTTTTTTATGGTTTTTAGGGTTTTTTAGGGTTTTTAGTTATTGTGAAGGTTTTTAGGGGTTTTCAGGGGTTTTCAGGGTTTTTGAAGGTTTTTAGGGTTTTTAGGGTCTTTATGGGTTTTTAGGGGTTTGTTTAGTTTTTTTGGTTTTTTTAGGTTTTTTAGAGTTTTTTAACATCTTTACTCATTTTAAGGGTTTTAGTGCTTTTCATGGTTTTGAGGGTTTTATGGGGTTTTAGAGGTTTTTAATTGTTTTAGGGTTTTTTTATAGTTTTTAGGGTTTCTTACGTTTTTAGGGATTTTTAGGGATTTTAAGGATTTTTTTGGTTTTTAGGGTTTTTAGGATTCTCAGGGATTCTGAGTGTTTGTTTGGTCTTTCAGGGTTTTTTTTATGATTTTTAGGGTTTTTTTGAGTTTTTTAGCTTTTTATGAGTTTTTTAAGGTTTTTAAGTTTTTTAGTGTTTTTAACGTTTTTAGAGGTTTTAAGGGTGTTTAGAGTTCTTAGTGATTTTTAAGATTTTTAGTGTTTCTTAAGGTTTTTAGGGGTTTTATGGTTTCTAAGGGTTTTAGGGTCTTTAGGGTTTTAAAGTTTTCTGGTGTTTTTAGCGATTTTTTAGGATTTTTATGATTTTTTTGAGTTTTAAAGGTTTTTAGGTTATTTTGGGATTTTCAGGGTTTTTATGCTTCTTTTGGTTTTTAGGGGTTTAAAGGGGTTTTAGAGTTTTTAGTGGCTTTTAGGGTTTTTATGAGTTTCTAGTATTTTTATGTTTTTTAGTGGTTTTTAAGGTTTTCAGGGGGTTTTCAAGGTTTTTAGGCGTTTTTATGTTTTCAGGGATTTTATGGGTTTTTTAGGTTTTTTAGGGTATTTAGGGTTTTTTGGGTTTTGGGGGATTTTGAGGGTTTTTAGGGTATTTCAGAGGTTTTTTTGGGGTTTTCAAGGTTTTTTGGGTTTTTTAACCTTTTTAGGCCTCTATGTTTTTTTAGAATTTTTTTAATATTTTTGGGGTTTTAAGGGGTTTTAGAGTTTTTAGTGACTTTTAGGGGTTTTATGGGTTTTTAGGGTTTTCCTGGTTTTTAGGGTTTTTTAAAATTTTTGGGATTTTTAGGGCATTTTGAGTATTTTATGGGTTTTCAGGTTTTTTAGGGGTTTTAGGTTTTCAGGGGTTTTAGGTAATTTTTGTGTTTTAGGGTCATTTTTGAGTTTTTAGGGTTTTAAAGGTGTTTTTAGAGTTTTTTATCATTTTTTGGGGGTCTGAGCCTTTTTAGAATTTTTAATCATTTTTAGGGTTTTTATGGGCATTTATGTTTTTTAAGGGTTTTAAGCTTTTTATGGTACTTAGAGGATTTTTCAAGGGGTTTAGGGATTTTTTTTCTTATTTGGGATTTTTAGGGTTGTTTAGCATTTTTATGGTTTTTTAGGGATTTTGAGGGTTCTTAGGCTCTTTTAGGATTTTTAGGGGTTTTAGGGGTTTTATAGTTTTCAAGGGATTTTAGGGTTTTTTACAATCTTAAGTGTTTTAGGGCCTTTGAGGTTTTTTATGGTTTTTAGGGTTTTTTAGGGTTTTTAGTTATTGTGAAGGTTTTCAGGGGTTTTCAAGGGTTTTCAGGGTTTTTGAAGGTTTTTAGGGTTTTTAGGGACTTTTTGGGTTTTTAGGGGTTTTTTGGAGTTTTTTGGGTTTTAAGGGTTTTAAGGGCCTTTAGAGTTTTTAGTGGTTTTATGGGTTTTAAGGTTTTTAATTTTTTTTATGGTTTTTAGGGGGGTTTCAAGGTTTTTAAGGGGTTTTTAAGGGGTTTTTAAGGGCTTTTACGTTTTTTGGGATTTTTAGGGATTTTAGAGACTTTTTGGGTTTTTGGGGTTTTTAAGCTTTTTTAGAGTTTTTAACATTTTTTGGGGTATGAAGGGGTTTCTAGAGTTTTTAGTGGGTTTTTAGTGTTTTTATGGGTATTTTGGGTTTTATGGTTTTTAAGAGTTTTTATGGATTTCAGGGTTTTTAGCGGTATTTTATGGTTTTCATGGGGTTTTCAGGGTTTTTAGGGGTTTTATGTTTCCAACGTTTTTAGGGACTTTTAGGATTTTTATGGTTATTAGGGTTTTTATGGGGTTTTAGTGTTTTTATGGTTTTTAGCTGTTTTTTATGTTTTTATGGTTTTCAGGTCTTTATTGATTTTTATTAGTTTTTTTAGAGTTTTTTAGAGTTTTTAAGGACTCTTAGAGTTTTTATCTTTTTTAGGGGTTTTAAGAGTTTTTAGAGTTTTTAGTGGTTATTAGGGTTTTTATGGGGTTTTATTGTTTTTTAAGGTTTTTAGCGGTTTTTTATGATTTTCATAGGGTTTTTTGGGTTTTTTATGTTTTCAACATTTTTTAGGGCTTTTTAGGATTTTCAGGGTTTTTTTGGGTGTTTTGGGATTTTTAGTGTTTTTATGTATTTTCAGGGTTTTTTAGTGTTTTTAGGGTTTTTTTCTGGATTTTTACGGTCTTTTTAGGTTTTTAGGTTTTTTTTGTGTGTTTGGGGGTTTTAAGGGTTTTTAGAGTTCTTTAATGTTTTTTTGGTGTTTTAGGGATTTTAAGAGTTTTTATTTATTTATGGGGTTTTCTGGGTTTTTAGGGATTTTTATGGTTCAGGGGTTTTTCTGAGTTTTAGGGTTTTTATGATTTCATGGATTTTTAGGGATTTTTAAATATTTTTATTATTTTTGCGATTTTTTTTTGTTTTTAAGGATTTTGAGGGTATTTAGGGTTTTTTCGTGTATTTAGGGGTTTTTAGGGTTTTATGATCTTTTTGGGTCTTGAGGGTTTTCTTGAGTTTTTTAGGGTTTTTATGTTTTTATAGTTTTTTAATGTTTTTAAGGTTTTGTAGAGTTTTTAGTGGTTTAAGGGTTTTATGGGTTTTAGGGTTTTTAATATTTTAAGGGGTTTTTATTATTTTCATGGGTTTTAAGGGTTTTTCACATTTTCGGGGATTTTTTTTGGATTTTTAGGATTTTTATGTTTTACAGTTTTTAGGGGTTTTTGGGATTTTTCATGGTTTTAGGACTTTTAGGGTTTTTTGGGTTTTTGTGATGTTTTTAAGTTTTTAGGGGTTTTGATGGTTTTTAGAGTTTTTTTCATTTTTAGGGGTCATAAGGGGTTTTAGAGTTTTTAGTGGCTTTTTTGTTTTTATGAATGTTTAGGATTTTTAAGGATTTTATGGTTTTTAGTGGTTTTTCAGGATTTTTAGGGTTTTTATATTTTAGGGATTTTTTGGATTTTTTAGTGTTTTTAGGGTTTTTAAGGTTTTAGAGAATTTGAGGGGTGTGAGGTTTTTTTAGGGTTTTTAAGGATTTTAGGGTCTTTTGAGGTTTAAGGGTTTTTTAATGTTTTAAGGGTTTTATGGGTTTTAGAATTTTTAACATTTTTCGGGTTTTTATTAGTTTTTAGGTATCTTAGTGGTTTTAGTGTTTTTATGGGTTTCTTGGGTATTTTAATGTTTTTAGCGATTTTGATGGGTTTTATGGGGTTTTTAGGGTTTTTAGAGTTTTTTAAGTTTTTTGAGATTTTTAGGGATTTTTTAGGAGTTTTACGATTTTTACGGGTTTTGGGGTTTCTATAGATTTTTATGGTTTTTAGAGCTTTTCATGGTTTTTAGGCTCTTTCAGGGTTGATAGGGTCTTTTTGGGTTTTTAGGGTCTTTTCATTTTTTAGGGTTTTTTTGATTTTTTTTTGGGTTTTTAAGGTTTTTTAGAGATTTTTAACATTTTAGGGGTTTTAAGGGTTTTTAGAGTTATTAGGGTTTTAGGGTTTTTATGGGTTTTCGGAATTTTAATTATTTTTAGGGGTTTTATGGTTTTCATGGGTTTTTTAGGTTTTTTAAGGTTTTTTGTTTTCATATATTTTTAGGGATTTTTTTTATGATTTTTATGGTTTTAGGGTTTCTTAGGGTATTTTGGAGTTTTGAGGATTTTTAGGGTTTTCAGGGTATTTTAGGGGGTTTAGGGTTTTTAGGGGATTTATGGGTTTTTTGGGTTTTAGGGTTTTTTTGAGTTTTTTTGGGTTAAAATGTTTTTAGAGTTTTTAAAGTTTTTAGGGGTTTTAATGGTTTTTAGGGGTTTTAGTGGCTTTTAGGGGTTTTTATGGTTTTTTGGGGTTTTTACAGGTTTTAGGGGTTTTAGGGGTTTCTGTTTTTTATGTTTTCAGCGATTTTTAGGGATTTTTTAGAATTTTTATGGTTTTCATGGTTTTCATGGTTTTTAGGGTCTTTTTTTTTATTTTTAGGGTTTTTGATTTTTTTAGAGTTTTAATGGTTTTTTATAGTTTTTTAACATTTTTATGGGTTTTAAGTGGTTTTATAGTTTTTGTGGGTTTTAAGGGTATTTATGGGTTTTAGGGGTTTTTAAGGTTTTTTCGGGTTATTTATGGTTTTTAGTGGTTTGTCATGGTTTTTATGGTTTTTTAAATTTTCATGGATTTTTAGGGGGATTTAGGAATTCTATGATTTTTAGGGTTTTTGGGATTTTGAGGGGTTTTAGGGCTTTTCTGGGTTTTTTAGTGTTTTAGGCATTTTCAAGAGTTTTAGGGCCTTTTGGGGTTTTAGGGGTTTTTGTATTTTTTTCGATTTTAATGTTTTTTAGAGTTTTTAATGTTTTTTGGGGTTTTAAGGGTTCTTAGTGTTTTTAGTGTTTTTTAATGTTTTTATGTGTTTTTAGGGTTCTTTATGTTTTTTGGGGGTTTTATGGTTTTTAGTGTTTTTAGGGTTTTTTACGTTTTCATGGATTTTTAGGTCTTTTTTTAGTATTTTTATGGTTTTTAATGTTTTTAGAGAATCTTAGGGTTTTTAGGGGTTTTCATGGTTTTTAGGGGTTTTTAGGGGTTTTAGGGGTTTTAGGGTCTTTCTGGGTTTTTAGGGGGTTTTTTGAGTTTTTAGGGTTTAAAAGTTTTTATAGTTTTAACATTTTTTGCGGTTTAAAGGGGTTTTATAGTCTTTATTTGGTTTTTATGGGTTTTTATGGTTTTAATTTTTTTGAGGTGTTTATGATTTTCATATGTTTTTATGGGTTTTTATGGTTTTTTATGTTTTCAAGTATTTTTAGTGATTTTTTAGGACTTTTATGGTATTTAGGATTTTTTAGGGTTCTGGGGATTTTGAGAGGTTTTATGGTTTTTAGGGTCTTTGAGGGTTTTATGGTTTTTATTGTTTTTTGGGTTTTTAGGGTTTTTATGAGTTTTTAGGGTTTTTAAGGTTTTTGATGTTTTTAACGTTTTTGGGGGTTTTGATTTTTTTAGAGTATTTAGTGGTATTTAGGGTTTTAGGGGGTTTTATGGTTTTTTGTGGTTTTAGGGTTTTTTAGTGTTTTTAGGTGTTTTTACGTATTCAGGGACTTTTAGGGATTTTTTAGGAGTTATATGGTTTTTAATGATTTATAGGGTTTTTAGGGATTTTGAAGGATTTTGGGGGGTTTTAGTGTTTTTAAGGGTTTTTAGGGTCTTTTTGGATTTTTAGTGTTTTTTTGTTGAGTTTTTTTGGGAGTTTTATGGTTTTTTAGATGTTTTTAACATTTTTATCAGTTTTAAGGATTTTTAGAGTTTTTAGTGGGTTTTAGGAGTTTTATGGTTTTTTAGAGTTTTTTAACGTTTTAGGGAGTTTTGTGTCTTTCAGGGGTTTTTTAGGGATTTTAGGGTTTTTATGTTTTTAAGGATTTTTATCGATTTTTTATAATTATTATGGTTTTAAGGGTTTTAGTGATTTTGAGGGTTTTTTTGGGTTTTTATGGGGTTTTTAGGGTTTTTAGGGATTTTAGGGATTTTATGTTTTTTTTTGTTTTTAGGGTTTTTTTAGTTTTTATGTTTTTCAAGGGTTTTTAGAGTTTTCAACGTTTTTAGGGGTTTTGAAGGTTTTTAGAGTTTTTAGTTATTTTTAGGGTTTTTTAAGATTTTTATGTTTTTTAGGGATATTCAGGGTTGTTTGGGGTTTTTATATTTTCTGGTATTTTTAGTGTTTTTTGGGTATTTTTATTGTTTTTTGAATTTTTTAGGGTTTTTAAAGATTTTGGGGGTTTTAGGGTTTTTCAGGGTTTTTTAGGTTTTTAGGTTTCTTAGTGTGTTTAGGGACTTTTTGGGTTTTTAGGGGGGGGGGTTAGAGTATTTTAGGGTTTTAAGGGTTTTTAGGGCCTTTAGAGTTTTTAGTGGTTTTTATGGGGTTTTAGGGGTTTTAATGTTTTGTTATGGTTTTTAGGGGGTTTTCAAGGTTTTTAAGGGTTTTTAAGTTTTTTGGGAATTTTTGGGATTTTTTAGGATTTTTATAGGTTTTAGGGTTTTAGGGTTTTTAGGGTCTTTGGGGTTTAGGGTTTTTTTTTGGGTTTTCTAGGGTTTTTAAGGTTTTTTTTGAGTTTTTAATCTTTTAGGGGTTTTTTACAATTTTTAAAGTTTTTGGTAGTTTTTAGCGGTTTTATGGGTTTTATAGGTTTTTATGGTTTTTAGGAGTTTTAGGGTTTTGAGAATTTTTTTGTTTTTTCAGGTTTTTTTTTGGGTTGTTTGGGTTTTTCGAGTTTTTATGGGTTATTAGGGTTTTTTTCAGTTTCTAGGGGTTTAATGGTTTTTAAAGTTCTTATCATTTTTAGGGGGTTTGAGGATTTTTTAGAGTTTTTAGTGGTTTTAGGGGTTTTTTGGGTTTTTTGTTTTATTATGTTTTTCATGGTGTTTTATGGTTTTTAGAGTTTTAATGGTTTTCTTTATTTTTAGAGATTTTTAGGGCCTTTTAGGATTTTTATGGTTTTTTGGATTTTTGGGTTTTTATGATTTTGAGGGTATTTAAGGTTTTCATGGTTTTTAGTGTTTGTAGGGGTTTTCTATGTTTTTATGGACTTTTTGGTTTTTAACATTTTTTGAATTTTTAGTGGTTTTAAGTTTTTTTAGAGTTTTTTAAACATTTTTAGTGGTTTTAAGGGTTTTGAGTTTTTAATGGGTTTTTAGCATTTTTATGGCTTTTTAGGGGTTTTTATGGTTTTAGGGGGTTTTCTTTTTTATGGTTTTTTATGTTTTTAGGGGTTTTAAGGTATTTTTTTTAGGATTTTTATGGTTTTTATAGGTTTTTAGGGTTTTTAGGGATTTTGAGGGTTTTTAAGGGTTTTCCTGGTTTTTTAAGGTTTTCAGGGATTTTCATGGGTTTTAGGGTTTTTTGAGTTATATTTTTTTTTTGAGTTTTTTATGGTTTTTAAGTTTTTTTTAGAGTTTTTAAAGTTTTTAGGGGTTTGAAGGGTTTTTAGAGTTTTAAGTGGTTTTTTGCTTTTTTTAAGGTTTTTAGGGGTTTTTATAGTTTTCAAGGGATTTTAGGGTTTTTTGCAATCTTAGGTGTTTTAGGGCCTTTGAGGTTTTTTATGGTTTTTAGGGTTTTTTAGGGTTTTTAGTTATTGTGAAGGTTTTTAGGGGTTTTCAGGGGTTTTCAGGGTTTTTGAAGGTTTTTAGGGTTTTTAGGGTCTTTATGGGTTTTTAGGGGTTTGTTTAGTTTTTTTGGATTTTTTAGGTTTTTTAGAGTTTTTTAACATCTTTACTCATTTTAAGGGTTTTAGTGCTTTTCATGGTTTTGAGGGTTTTATGGGGTTTTAGAGGTTTTTAATTGTTTTAGGGTTTTTTTATAGTTTTTAGGGTTTCTTACGTTTTTAGGGATTTTTAGGGATTTTAAGGTTTTTTTTGGTTTTTAGGGTTTTTAGGATTCTCAGGGATTCTGAGTGTTTGTTTGGTCTTTCAGGGTTTTTTTATGATTTTTAGGGTTTTTTGAGTTTTTTAGCTTTTTATGAGTTTTTTAAGGTTTTTAAGTTTTTTAGTGTTTTTAACGTTTTTAGAGGTTTTAAGGGTGTTTAGAGTTCTTAGTGATTTTTAAGATTTTTAGTGTTTCTTAAGTTTTTTAGGGGTTTTATGGTTTCTAAGGGTTTTAGGGTCTTTAGGGTTTTAAAGTTTTCAGGTGTTTTTAGCGATTTTTTAGGATTTTTATGATTTTTTTGAGTTTTAAAGGTTTTTAGGTTATTTTGGGTTTTTCAGGGTTTTTATGCTTCTTTTGGTTTTTAGGGGTTTAAAGGGGTTTTAGAGTTTTTAGTGGCTTTTAGGGTTTTTATGAGTTTCTAGGATTTTTATGTTTTTTAGTGGTTTTTAAGGTTTTCAGGGGGTTTTCAAGGTTTTTAGGCGTTTTTATGTTTTCAGGGATTTTATGGGTTTTTTAGGGTATTTAGGGTTTTTTGGGTTTTGGGGGATTTTGAGGGTTTTTAGGGTATTTCAGAGGTTTTTTGGGGTTTTCAAGGTTTTTTGGGTTTTTTTACCTTTTTAGGCCTCTATGTTTTTTTAGAATTTTTTTAATATTTTTGGGGTTTTAAGGGGTTTTAGAGTTTTTAGTGACTTTTAGGGGTTTTATGGGTTTTTAGGGTTTTCCTGGTTTTTAGGGTTTTTTAAAATTTTTGGGATTTTTAGGGAATTTTGAGTATTTTATGGGTTTTCAGGTTTTTTAGGGGTTTTAGGTAATTTTTGTGTTTTAGGGTCATTTTTGAGTTTTTAGGGTTTTAAAGGTGTTTTTAGAGTTTTTTATCATTTTTAGGGGTTCTGAGCCTTTTTAGAAATTTTAATCATTTTTAGGGTTTTTATGGGCATTTATGTTTTTTAAGGGTTTTAAGCTTTTTATGGTATTTAGAGGATTTTTCAAGGGGTTTAGGGATTTTTTTTCTTATTTGGGATTTTTAGGGTTGTTTAGCATTTTTATGGTTTTTTAGGGATTTTGAGGGTTCTTAGGCTCTTTTAGGATTTTTAGGGGTTTTAGGGGTTTTATAGTTTTCAAGGGATTTTAGGGTTTTTTACAATCTTAGGTGTTTTTGGGCCTTTGAGGTTTTTTATGGTTTTTAGGGTTTTTTAGGGTTTTTAGGGTTTTTTAGGGTTTTTAGTTATTGTGAAGGTTTTTAGGGGTTTTCAAGGGTTTCAGGGTTTTTGAAGGTTTTTAGGGTTTTTAGGGACTTTTTGGGTTTTTAGGGGTTTTTTGGAGTTTTTTGGGTTTTAAGGGTTTTAAGGGCCTTTAGAGTTTTTAGTGGTTTTATAGGTTTTAAGGTTTTTAATTTTTTTATGGTTTTTAGGGGGGTTTCAAGGTTTTTAAGGGGTTTTTAAGGGCTTTTACGTTTTTTGGGATTTTTAGGGATTTTAGAGACTTTTTGGGTTTTTAGGGTTTTTATGCTTTTTTAGAGTTTTTAACATTTTTTGGGGTATGAAGGGGTTTCTAGAGTTTTTAGTGGGTTTTTAGTGTTTTTATGGGTATTTTGCGTTTTATGGTTTTTAAGAGTTTTTATGGATTTCAGGGTTTTTAGCGGTATTTTATGGTTTTCATGGGGTTTTCAGGGTTTTTAGGGGTTTTATGTTTCCAACGTTTTTAGGGATTTTTAGGATTTTTATGGGGTTTTAGTGTTTTTATGGTTTTTAGCTGTTTTTTATGTTTTTATGGTTTTCAGGTCTTTATTGATTTTTATTAGTTTTTTTAGAGTTTTTTAGAGTTTTTAAGGTCTCTTAGAGTTTTTATCATTTTTAGGGGTTTTAAGAGTTTTTAGAGTTTTTAGTGGTTATTAGGGTTTTTATGGGGTTTTATTGTTTTTTAAGGTTTTTAGCGGTTTTTTATGGTTTTCATAGGGTTTTTAGGGTTTTTTATGTTTTCAACATTTTTTAGGGCTTTTTAGGATTTTCAGGGTTTTTTGGGTGTTTTGGGATTTTTAGTGTTTTTATGTACTTTCAGGGTTTTTTAGTGTTTTTAGGGTTTTTTTCTGGATTTTTACGGTCTTTTTAGGTTTTTAGGTTTTTTTTGTGTGTTTGGGGGTTTTAAGGTTTTTTAGAGTTCTTTAATGTTTTTTTGGTGTTTTAGAGATTTTAAGAGTTTTTATTTATTTATGGGGTTTTCTGGGTTTTTAGGGATTTTTATGGTTCAGGGGTTTTTCTGAGTTTTAGGGTTTTTATGATTTCATGGATTTTTAGGGATTTTTAAATATTTTTATTATTTTTGCGATTTTTTTTGGTTTTTAAGGATTTTGAGGGTATTTAGGGTTTTTTCGTGTATTTAGGGGTTTTTAGGGTTTTATGATCTTTTTGTGTCTTGAGGGTTTTCTTGAGTTTTTTAGGGTTTTTATGTTTTTATAGTTTTTTAATGTTTTAAGGTTTTGTAGAGTTTTTAGTGGTTTAAGGGTTTTATGGGTTTTAGGGTTTTTAATATTTTAAGGGGTTTTTATTATTTTCATGGGTTTTAAGGGTTTTTCACATTTTCGGGGATTTTTTTTGGATTTTTAGGATTTTTATGTTTTACAGTTTTTAGGGGTTTTTGGGATTTTTCATGGTTTTAGGACTTTTAGGGTTTTTTGGGTTTTAATGGTTTTTTGGGTTTTTGTGGTGTTTTTAAGTTTTTAGGGGTTTTGATGGTTTTTAGAGTTTTTTGGGTTTTTGTGGTGTTTTTAAGTTTTTAGGGGTTTTGATGGTTTTTAGAGTTTTTTTCATTTTTAGGGGTCATAAGGGGTTTTAGAGTTTTTAGTGGCTTTTTTGTTTTTATGAATGTTTAGGATTTTTAAGGATTTTATGGTTTTTAGTGGTTTTTCAGGATTTTTAGGGTTTTTATATTTTAGGGATTTTTTGGATTTTTTAGTGTTTTTAGGGTTTTTAAGGTTTTAGAGAATTTGAGGGGTGTGAGGTTTTTTTAGGGTTTTTAAGGATTTTAGGGTCTTTTGAGGTTTAAGGGTTTTTTTAGTGTTTTAAGGGTTTTATGGGTTTTAGAATTTTTAACATTTTTCGGGTTTTTATTAGTTTTTAGGTATCTTAGTGGTTTTAGTGTTTTTATGGGTTTCTTGGGTATTTTAATGTTTTTAGCGATTTTGATGGGTTTTATGGGGGTTTTAGAGTTTTTTACGTTTTTTGAGATTTTTAGGGATTTTTTAGGAGTTTTACGATTTTTACGAGTTTTGGGGTTTCTATAGATTTTTATGGTTTTTAGAGATTTTCATGGTTTTTAGGCTCTTTCAAGGTTGATAGTGTCTTTTTGGGTTTTTAGGGTCTTATTATTGTTTAGGGTTTTTTTGATTTTTTTTTTGGTTTTTAAGGTTTTTTAGAGATTTTTAACATTTTAGGGGTTTTAAGGGTTTTTAGAGTTATTAGGGTTTTAGGGTTTTTATGGGTTTTCGGGATTTTAATTATTTTTAGGGGTTTTATGGTTTTCATGGGTTTTTTAGGGTTTTTAAGGTTTTTTGTTTTCATATATTTTTAGGGATTTTTTTTATGATTTTTATGGTTTTAGGGTTTCTTAGGGTATTTTGGAGTTTTGAGGATTTTTAGGGTTTTCAGGGTATTTTAGGGGGTTTAGGGTTTTTAGGGGATTTATGGGTTTTTTGGGTTTTAGGGTTTTTTTGAGTTTTTTTGGGTTAAAATGTTTTTAGAGTTTTTAAAGTTTTTAGGGGTTTTAATGGTTTTTAGGGGTTTTAGTGGCTTTTAGGGGTTTTAGGGGTTTCTGTTTTTTATGTTTTCAGCGATTTTTAGGGATTTTTTAGAATTTTTATGGTTTTCATGGTTTTCATGGTTTTTAGGGTCTTTTTTTTTATTTTTAGGGTTTTTGATTTTTTTAGAGTTTTAATGGTTTTTTATAGTTTTTTAACATTTTTATGGGTTTTAAGTGGTTTTATAGTTTTTGTGGGTTTTAAGGGTATTTATGGGTTTTAGGGGTTTTTAAGGTTTTTTCGGGTTATTTATGGTTTTTAGTGGTTTGTCATGGTTTTTATGGTTTTTTAAATTTTCATGGATTTTTAGGGGGATTTAGGAATTCTATGATTTTTAGGGTTTTTGGGATTTTGAGGGGTTTTAGGGCTTTTCTGGGTTTTTTAGTGTTTTAGGCATTTTCAAGAGTTTTAGGGCCTTTTGGGGTTTTAGGGGTTTTTGTATTTTTTTCGATTTTAATGTTTTTTAGAGTTTTTAATGTTTTTTGGGGTTTTAAGGGTTCTTAGTGTTTTTAGTGTTTTTTAATGTTTTTATGTGTTTTTAGGGTTCTTTATGTTTTTTGGGGGTTTTATGGTTTTTAGTGTTTTTAGGGTTTTTTACGTTTTCATGGATTTTTAGGTCTTTTTTTAGTATTTTTATGGTTTTTAATGTTTTTAGAGAATCTTAGGGTTTTTAGGGGTTTTCATGGTTTTTAGGGGTTTTTAGGGGTTTTAGGGGTTTTAGGGTCTTTCTGGGTTTTTAGGGGGTTTTTTGAGTTTTTAGGGTTTAAAAGTTTTTATAGTTTTAACATTTTTTGCGGTTTAAAGGGGTTTTATAGTCTTTATTTGGTTTTTATGGGTTTTTATGGTTTTAATTTTTTTGAGGTGTTTATGATTTTCATATGTTTTTATGGGTTTTTATGGTTTTTTATGTTTTCAAGTATTTTTAGTGATTTTTTAGGACTTTTATGGTATTTAGGATTTTTTAGGGTTCTGGGGATTTTGAGAGGTTTTATGGTTTTTAGGGTCTTTGAGGGTTTTATGGTTTTTATTGTTTTTTGGGTTTTTAGGGTTTTTATGAGTTTTTAGGGTTTTTAAGGTTTTTGATGTTTTTAACGTTTTTGGGGGTTTTGATTTTTTTAGAGTATTTAGTGGTATTTAGGGTTTTAGGGGGTTTTATGGTTTTTTGTGGTTTTAGGGTTTTTTAGTGTTTTTAGGTGTTTTTACGTATTCAGGGACTTTTAGGGATTTTTTAGGAGTTATATGGTTTTTAATGATTTATAGGGTTTTTAGGGATTTTGAAGGATTTTGGGGGGTTTTAGTGTTTTTAAGGGTTTTTAGGGTCTTTTTGGATTTTTAGTGTTTTTTTGTTGAGTTTTTTTGGGAGTTTTATGGTTTTTTAGATGTTTTTAACATTTTTATCAGTTTTAAGGATTTTTAGAGTTTTTAGTGGGTTTTAGGAGTTTTATGGTTTTTTAGAGTTTTTTAAAGTTTTAGGGAGTTTTGTGTCTTTCAGGGGTTTTTTAGGGATTTTAGGGTTTTTATGTTTTTAAGGATTTTTATCGATTTTTTATAATTATTATGGTTTTAAGGGTTTTAGTGATTTTGAGGGTTTTTTTGGGTTTTTATGGGGTTTTTAGGGTTTTTAGGGATTTTAGGGATTTTATGTTTTTTTTTGTTTTTAGGGTTTTTTTAGTTTTTATGTTTTTCAAGGGTTTTTAGAGTTTTCAACGTTTTTAGGGGTTTTGAAGGTTTTTAGAGTTTTTAGTTATTTTTAGGGTTTTTTAAGATTTTTATGTTTTTTAGGGATATTCAGGGTTGTTTGGGGTTTTTATATTTTCTGGTATTTTTAGTGTTTTTTGGGTATTTTTATTGTTTTTTGAATTTTTTAGGGTTTTTAAAGATTTTGGGGGTTTTAGGGTTTTTCAGGGTTTTTTAGGTTTTTAGGTTTCTTAGTGTGTTTAGGGACTTTTTGGGTTTTTAGGGGGGGGGGTTAGAGTATTTTAGGGTTTTAAGGGTTTTTAGGGCCTTTAGAGTTTTTAGTGGTTTTTATGGGGTTTTAGGGGTTTTAATGTTTTGTTATGGTTTTTAGGGGGTTTTCAAGGTTTTTAAGGGTTTTTAAGTTTTTTGGGAATTTTTGGGATTTTTTAGGATTTTTATAGGTTTTAGGGTTTTAGGGTTTTTAGGGTCTTTGGGGTTTAGGGTTTTTTTTGGGTTTTCTAGGGTTTTTAAGGTTTTTTTTGAGTTTTTAATCTTTTAGGGGTTTTTTACAATTTTTAAAGTTTTTGGTAGTTTTTAGCGGTTTTATGGGTTTTATAGGTTTTTATGGTTTTTAGGAGTTTTAGGGTTTTGAGAATTTTTTTGTTTTTTCAGGTTTTTTTTGGGTTGTTTGGGTTTTTCGAGTTTTTATGGGTTATTAGGGTTTTTTTCAGTTTCTAGGGGTTTAATGGTTTTTAAAGTTCTTATCATTTTTAGGGGGTTTGAGGATTTTTTAGAGTTTTTAGTGGTTTTAGGGGTTTTTTGGGTTTTTTGTTTTATTATGTTTTTCATGGTGTTTTATGGTTTTTAGAGTTTTAATGGTTTTCTTTATTTTTAGAGATTTTTAGGGCCTTTTAGGATTTTTATGGTTTTTTGGATTTTTGGGTTTTTATGATTTTGAGGGTATTTAAGGTTTTCATGGTTTTTAGTGTTTGTAGGGGTTTTCTATGTTTTTATGGACTTTTTGGTTTTTAACATTTTTTGAATTTTTAGTGGTTTTAAGTTTTTTTAGATTTTTTTAAACATTTTTAGTGGTTTTAAGGGTTTTGAGTTTTTAATGGGTTTTTAGCATTTTTATGGTTTTACGGGGTTTTCTTTTTTATGGTTTTTTATGTTTTTAGGGGTTTTAAGGTATTTTTTTTAGGATTTTTATGGTTTTTATAGGTTTTTAGGGCCTTTAGAGTTTTAAGTGGTTTTTTGCTTTTTTAAGGTTTTTAGGGGTTTTTATAGTTTTCAAGGGATTTTAGGGTTTTTTACAATCTTAGGTGTTTTAGGGCCTTTGGGGTTTTTTATGGTTTTTAGGGTTTTTTAGGGTTTTTAGTTATTGTGAAGGTTTTTAGGGGTTTTCAGGGGTTTTCAGGGTTTTTGAAGGTTTTTAGGGTTTTTAGGGTCTTTATGGGTTTTTAGGGGTTTGTTTAGTTTTTTTGGTTTTTTTAGGTTTTTTAGAGTTTTTTAACATCTTTACTCATTTTAAGGGTTTTAGTGCTTTTCATGGTTTTGAGGGTTTTATGGGGTTTTAGAGGTTTTTAATTGTTTTAGGGTTTTTTTATAGTTTTTAGGGTTTCTTACGTTTTTAGGGATTTTTAGGGATTTTAAGGATTTTTTTGGTTTTTAGGGTTTTTAGGATTCTCAGGGATTCTGAGTGTTTGTTTGGTCTTTCAGGGTTTTTTTTATGATTTTTAGGGTTTTTTGAGTTTTTTAGCTTTTTATGAGTTTTTAAGGTTTTTAAGTTTTTTAGTGTTTTTAACGTTTTTAGAGGTTTTAAGGGTGTTTAGAGTTCTTAGTGATTTTTAAGATTTTTAGTGTTTCTTAAGGTTTTTAGGGGTTTTATGGTTTCTAAGGGTTTTAGGGTCTTTAGGGTTTTAAAGTTTTCAGGTGTTTTTAGCGATTTTTTAGGATTTTTATGATTTTTTTGAGTTTTAAAGGTTTTTAGGTTATTTTGGGTTTTTCAGGGTTTTTATTCTTCTTTTGGTTTTTAGGGGTTTAAAGGGGTTTTAGACTTTTTAGTGGCTTTTAGGGTTTTTATGAGTTTCTAGGATTTTTATGTTTTTTAGTGCTTTTTAAGGTTTTCAGGGGGTTTTCAATGTTTTTAGGCGTTTTTATGTTTTCAGGGATTTTATGGGTTTTTTAGGTTTTTTAGGGTATTTAGGGTTTTTTGGGTTTTGGGGGATTTTGAGGGTTTTTAGGGTATTTCAGAGGTTTTTTGGGGTTTTCAAGGTTTTTTGGGTTTTTTTACCTTTTTAGGCCTCTATGTTTTTTTAGAATTTTTTTAATATTTTTGGGGTTTTAAGGGGTTTTAGAGTTTTTAGTGACTTTTAGGGGTTTTATGGGTTTTTAGGGTTTTCCTGGTTTTTAGGGTTTTTTAAAAATTTTGGGATTTTTAGGGCATTTTGAGTATTTTATGGGTTTTCAGGTTTTTTAGGGGTTTTAGGTTTTCAGGGGTTTTAGGTAATTTTTTTGTTTTAGGGTCATTTTTGAGTTTTTAGGGTTTTAAAGGTGTTTTTATAGTTTTTTAACATTTTTAGGGGGTCTGAGCCTTTTTAGAATTTTTAATCATTTTTAGGGTTTTTATGGGCATTTATGTTTTTTAAGGGTTTTAAGCTTTTTATGGTATTTAGAGGATTTTTCAAGGGGTTTAGGGATTTTTTTTCTTATTTGGGATTTTTAGGGTTGTTTAGCATTTTTATGGTTTTTTAGGGATTTTGAGGGTTCTTAGGCTCTTTTAGGAATTTTAGGGGTTTTAGGGCAAGGAAGATGCGAGGGTCGGGCTATTCCCCCCCCCCCCCAAATTTATTAAAAAGACAAAAAGACACAGCAGACAAGGGAGGGGAGGGGTCAATCGACCCACACCCAAAAACCCTTAACGACCCATGACAAAAGACCCCAAAATAAAAAAAGGAAAATCAAGAATGAAAAGGAAAACACACAATGCAAAGCAGCCACCACCATTATCCAGCATCAACCAGCATCCAAATTCAAACAGCAAACAACATCCAGCATCATCGCGGCCATAGACCAAAGCTTCAGCACCTCCAATCCAGGCAGCAACCAGCATCCAGAATCACCAGCATTCGACATCACATAACCACCATCATCCAAAGCCACAGAACCACCAGTATCAACATCACAACCATCACCAGCATTCAGCAGCACACCACAAATCAGCGACAAGGAGCCAATCTCACAAAAACCAGAATCCAGCATCTTCCCACCAACACAAGCAACCACCAACAGCACATAGCCATCAACACCAAAATCGCACAACCACCATTCACCAAAGCTCACATCCATACAGCAGCCATCATCCTTTTCCACAAGAACCAGAATCTAGCACCTCCCAGCTATAGAGGTCCATCACAAGCACCACCGAACTCGCACACTAAGAGCAGGCGACATCCCATACCTTAAAACAGAACAAAGAACCAGCACCAAACCAATCCCGCCACAATCCGTGAAGCAGCCACCACATCCCGGTAGAGATCCCAGAACACAGCAATTATCCAGACTAGCAACAAGATCATAACAAAAAAAGGAAACCCAAAGACGAACCTGCCTCCACGCTGAGGTCCGAAGTAGGAAACCAGCACTATCGCAAGACTGCCCGAGCCAAACCAAAACCACCGCTCCCCACACAGCTTCAAGTATCGGCAATGTCCCACCGCACAACGTCAACTGAAGCCTGGCCTCTCCATGCCACCACTTGGAAGCCGATGAGGAAGCCGGGAACCACCAGGAGCTCTTCGCAACGAAAGGAACCACCATGACAGTGCAAAACCACACCAAGAAGGGACTGGATCTGTCTCGCATCTCCATGTATCTGAAACGCCGCGCATCGGGGGAGCCAGATCTGAGGTTTTCTCCCAGATCGAGGACCGCCACTGCTGGATCTGCGGGTCTTGAAACCCTAGAAGAGACCAGATCTTTCGCGCCCGCACCACACCGTTGTACGTCCAAGGCGAAGCCGACCAAAGCCGGGAAAAACCACCAGAGCCCAGATCTATCGAGGAGAGGCTCCGACGCCCACAGCCGCTTCTCCAGCTACACAAACACTGCTCCACCAGAGAGGTGACTCCTTGAAAGATGCAGCACCACGCGTGCCACGAACCACATGGAGAAAGTCACAAATGTCGAACCACGCCAGCAAGAAGTCCCTTCACCAAGCACCGCAACCGCATCACGTCGCAAGATCTTGAAGGAAGTAGCAGAACCACCGGGATGGAAACCAGGAAAACGCGAAAGTGGGAGAGAGCCTGGCGAGAGCGGCGACATCTCCTTTTCTAGGGGTTTTAGGGGTTTTTAGAGTTTTAGGTTATTTTGGGTTTTTGGGTTTTTTTTGAGTTTCTATGTATTTTAAATAGTTTTATGGTTTTTTATGTTTTTAGGTGTTTTAAGGGTTTTTAGAGTTTTTAGTGGTTCTGGGGGGGTTTATTGGTTTTAAGGTTTTTAGGGGTTTTAAGGTTTTTACTGGGTATTTAGGTTTTGTATGTTTTCAATGATTTTTATGTCATTTTTAGGATAATTATGGTTTTTTAGGGTCTTTAGATATTTTGAGGGTTTTTAGGGTTTTTAATGGTTTTTTGGGGGTGTTAGGGTTTTTATGGTCCATTTGGGTTTTTAGGGGTCATTTTGAGTTTTTTAGGGTTTTAAGGATTTTTTAGAGTTTTCTAACGTATTTTGGGGTTTTAGGGGTATTAGAGTTTTTAGTGTTTTTTATGGTTTTTATGGATTTTAAGGGTTTTAAAAGTTTTTAAGGGGTGTATGGTTTTCATTAGTTTTTAAGGGTTTTTTAGGATTTTTAGGTTTTTAGAGATTTTTAGGGATTTTAGGGGGTTTTAGGGGGGTTTTAGGGTTTTCAGGATTGTTTTGGTTTTTTGGTTTTTTAGGGTTTTTTTTTTGAGTTTTTAGGGTTTCAAAGGTTTTTTAGAGTTTTTAAATGTTTTTAGAGATTTAAAGGGTTTTAGAGTTTTTAGGGGTTTTGAGGTTTTTAATGATTTTAGGGGGTTTTCTGGTTTTGAGGTGGTTTTCAAAGTTTTTAAAGGTTTTTACGTTTTTAGGGATTTTTTAGGATTGCTATTTTTTTTAGGGGTTTTAGAATTTTTATGGTCTTTTGGGCTTTTACGATTTTATAAGGGTTTTAAGGTCTTTTAGAATTTTTACATTTTGTAGGGTTTTTAGAGTTTTTATTGGGTTTTTACTATTTGAATGAGTTTTTAGTGGTTTTAAGGTTTTTAGGGGGTTTTATGGTTTTCATTGGTTTTTAATGTTTTTTATTTGTTTAGGGATTTTTAGGGATTTTGAAGTTTTTTAGGGGGGTTTAGGGTTTTCAGGCTTTTTTTGTTTGGTTGGGTTTTTAGGGTTTTTTTGAGTTTTTAGGGTTTCATTGGTTTTTTAGAGTTTTTAATGTTTTTAGATGTTTTATGGGTTTTTTTGAGTTTTTAGTGGGTTTTAGTGATTTTAGGGGGTTTGAAGGATTTAGGGATTTTAGAGATTTTTATGATTTTTAGGGGTTTTTCAGGGTTTTTATGTTTTCATTGATTTTTAGGGGGTTTTTTGCAGATTTATGGTTTTATGGTTTTTAGGGTTTTTAGGATTTTTCAAGTCTTTTTGGTTTTTAGAGTTTTTATAGTTTTTTAGGGGTTTTAAGGTTTTTTTAGAGTTTTTAAACTTTTTTTTGGGTTTTATGGGTTTTAATGTTTTTAGTGGTTTTTTAGGGTTTGAATGTTTTTTAGGGTTTTTAAGGTTTTTATTGGGTTCTATTGTTTTTAGGGGCTTTTGAATGTTTTTAGGGTTTTTTATGTTTGTAGGTATTTTTAGGGATTTTTAGGATTTTTATGGTTTTTAGGATTTTTTAGGTTTTCTCGAGATTTTGAGGGTTTTTAGAGGTTTTCAAGGTTTTCAAGGGTTTTAGGGTTTTTTATCGTCTTAAGGGTTTTAAGGGTTTTTAGGGACTTTTTTGGGTTTTGGGTCTTTTTTTGTTTTTTAGGTGTTTTAGGGGTTTTTATTGTTTTTTATCTTTTTTAAAGGTTAAAAGGGTTTTTAGATTTTATGGGTTTTTAGAGTTTTTAAGGTTTTTAGGGGTTTTGTGGTTTTTAGTGGTTTTTAGGGTTTTTTATGTTTTTAGGGATTCTTATGAATTTTTTAGGATTTTTATTGTTTTAGGGTTTTTATGTTTTTTTGGTATTTTGAGGGTTTTTTGGGGTTTTAGGTTTTTTAGGGTTTTTAGGATTTTTCTGAATTTTAGGGTCTTTTTGGTTTTTTAGGGTTTTTTTAGTCTTTAAGTTTTTTAAGGTTTTATTGTATTTTTAAAGTTTTTAGGGGTTTAAATTGTTTTTAGAATTTTTAGTGGTTTTTTGGGGTTTTTTGGGTTTTAATGATTTTTAGGGGTTTTTATCTTTTCAGGGTTTTAGGGTTTCTTAAGTTTTTATGGAATTTTAGGGATTTTATAGGATTTTTATCGTTTTTAGGGGATTTTAGTTTTTTATAGATTTTGAGGTGTTTTAGGGTTTTTTAGGTTTTTAGGGGTTTTCAAGGCTTTTAGGGTATTTTTGGGTTATTAGGGTTCTTTTTTGTTTTTTTAAGGTTTTTTTAGAGTTTTTAACATTTAAAGGGTTTAAATGTTTTTTAGTGTTTTAGTGGTTTTTAAGGTTTCTATAGGTTTTTAGGGTTTTTAAATGTTTTTAGGGGGTTTTGGGGTTTTTTTTATGTTTTTCGAAATGTTTCGGGATTTTTTTATATTTTAATTGTTTTTAGGATTTTTTAGGGATTTAAGTGATTTTTAGGGTTTTAGGGTTTTTTGTATTTTTTTGTTGTTTTAGGGTATGTTATGGTTTTTAGGGTTTATTTCGAAATGTTATTGTTTTTTAGATTTTTTTAGCGTTTGTTTCGATTTTAGGGTTTTTATGGGTTTTTAAGGTTTTTAAGTTTTTTAGGGGTTTTTACTGATTGTGGGTATTTTCAGGGTTTTTTGGGTTTTTTATGTTTTCAGGGATTTTTATGGTCTTTGAGGATTTTTATGGGTTCAGGTTTTTTTGGTTTTTAAGGATTTTGTGGGGTTTTAAGGGTTTTTAGGGTGTTTAGGATTTTTATGGTCTTTTAGAATTTTATGGTCTTGTTTTGAGTTTTTTAGGATTTTTAAGATTTTTAAGAAATTTTCAACATTTTTTAACATTTTAGGGGTTTTAAGGGGGTTTAGAGGTTTTTTGGGTTTTTTGGTTTATTAAGGTATTTAGGTTTTTTTTTGGTTTTCAGGGTTTTTTATGTTTATATGTATTTTTAGGATTTTTTGGTTTTAGGGTTTTTAGGGTATTTAAAGATTTTGATGGTTTTCCGGGTTGTTATGGTTTTTAGAGTGTTTTAGCGTGTTCAAGGGTTTAATGGGTTTTAGATTTTTTTTGTGTTTTTTTGTTTTTTTAAGGGGTTTAGGGTTTTAATGTTTTTTGTGTTTTTATGGTTTTCGGGGTGGTTTCAAGTTTTTTTTTATGTTTTTAGCGATTTTTACAGCTTTTTTAGTATTTTTATGGTTTTTAGGGTTTTTAGAGATTTTGTTGGTTTTTAGGGTCTTTTAGGGTTTTTGTGGGTTTTTATATTTTTTAGTGTCTTTTTTTGGATTTTAGGTTTTTTTGAGTTTTTTTTAGGGTTTTTAAGGTTTTTTAAAGTTTTAAATGTTTTTATGGGGTTTAAGGGGTTTTTGAGGTTTTAGTGGGGTTTTAGTGTTTTAGGGATTTTTAAGGTTTTAAGGGGGTTTTATGGTTTTCAAGGGGTGTAAGTGTTTTTTGAGGTTTTTATATTTTAAGGATTTTTAGATCTTTTTTTGGATTTTCATGGGTATAAGGGTTTGTTAGGGTTTTCGAGATTTTGAGGGTTTTAATGGATTTATAGTGTTCTAGTGTATTTAAGGTTTTTTATGGGTTTTGAGGTTTTTAGGGTTTCTTTGGAAAAATTTTAGGGTGTTTATGGTTTTTAGAGTATTTTAATGTTTTCATGGTTTTAAGGGTTTTTATTGGGTTTTATGGTTTTTAGGGTTTTTATTGTTTTTAGGTTTTTCTTAAGGTTTGTAGGGTTTCTCATAATTTCTGGGATTTTTATGTTTTTTGGGGATTTTTATGGTTTTTAGTGATTTTGAGGATTTTTAGGGGTTTTCAATATTTTTAGGGAGTTTTTAGGATATTTATGGTCTTTAGGGTTTTTTAGGGTTTTTAGGGATTTTGGGGGTTTTGGGGGTTTTCAGGGTTTTTTAGTGTTTTTAGGTTTTTTTAGGGGTTTTAGGGTATTTTTGGGTTTTTTGGGTTTTTTCGAGTTTTTTTGGGTTTTAAAGTTTTTTTAGAGTTTTTAACCTTTTAGGGGTTTTAAGGTTTTTTAGAGTTTTATTGGGTTTTAGGATTTTATGGTTTTTAGGGATTTTTATGGTTTTTAGGGGTTTTATGGTTTTGAGGGGTTTTGAAGGGTTTTTATGTTTTTAGGGATTTTAGGGATTTTTTAGGATTTTTATGGTTTTTAGGGGTTTTAGGACAGAAGGGGTTCAAGACTAGGCTAGCCTAGCCCCCCAAAATTCAATAAAACATAAATAGACAGCTACAAGATGGGTCTACAAGGGCAAGAGTGTATCTCACCCTTCAAATCCAAATCAACAAACGGAGTACAAAAAGGTGGAGTGACGAAGGACCACATCGAACATCTTTCTCCAATCGCTCTTTTAGAGAGAGCATCTGCAACCGAGTTGGCCTCCCTATATGCATGTGAAACACTGAAGCTCAGGGTTCGAGAAATATTAAGGCACTCAATCCAATGCGGTAGAAGTCTCCAAGGGACATCCCTGGAAAATCCCTTTAGAGAAGCTACCATGAGCATCGAATCAGATTCAATCCAAAGCCTTACAAACTGTAGGTCAAGCCGATGCACTGTGACAGGTAACACCAAAGTTCCGAAGCAAAGGTGCAGGGTAGGAAGATGTGATCACAGTGCTCCTCAGCCTTCCTACATAAGAAACAAGCAGAGGCAAGTTGCCAGCTGACCATCTTCAGCTGCTCGTGAATTGGAATCTGATTCCACCAGATTTTCTAGATAAGCACAAAGTGTGAAGGGTGAATAAAAGGGGCCCTGAATTTAAGCATCCATGATGGTGAGACCAAACCTTGCAGACACTTCAATCGATAAAAATCATGGGTATTGAATTTACCCACCATACTGGGCATCCATATGAGTGTATCAATGTCTGCGAAGGCATATCGCTGGACTTGCATGTCAATATTATCCGGAAGTGGTACCCCCGAGTCACCACATTGCTGGATGAGACCAGCAACGGTTAAGTTCTGTAGATCCTGGGGAGGCTTCATCACCTCTGAGATAGGATTCTCCAGCCATGGGGTAGACCAACAATTCAGGTAAGAGTGCCTTGACACAATCCATTTTGATTTAGACATAATATCCTTGTATGAGGATCGTAAAACAGGCCAGAACGAGGAAGAAATATACCCAGCAAATCCATTGCATAACCTACGCATGAATCTCTCCTTGAGAAAATCCAGGCCATCACCATGAGGGTTGAGCAGACTCTATGTGAATTTCCCAATCATGGCATCATTGAAACGTCGCAGGTCATTAATACCAAGCCCACCCAGATCAATCGGCTTTGTGCAGTGTTTCCAAGCCACATAAATCAATTTTCGTTCACTGATAGAACATTTCTAGACAAAATTACTTATCCTTGCTTTCAAGATTTTGAGGAGACTAGCCGACCATCTATAGATAGAGAAAGCATGCAAAAACATAGAGGTAATAACATAGTTAACCAGGCAGACTCTTCCAGCATGAGAGAGGCACTTTCCCTTCCATTTAGTCATTTGCTGAGTAATTTTAGAAGCAATGCACTCAAAGTAGCAGCTCTTTGCTTTCCCCCAAAACAGAGGCACACCCAAGTAGATGAAGGGAAATGAGCCCCTCTTCACCCCCACGAACATTGGCAATGCGGAGCTACCTGGCAGGAGAGACCCCATTTCCAAAAGCAATCGATGATTTCATCCAGCTAATAGTTTTCTCGGCCACACTGTCATTGTGGTGAAAGATCAGCCTGATTGTAGATAGTGTTTTCTTATCAGCCTACCCAAATAGGAGGATGTGATCTGTATAAAGAATGTGTGAGGGGACATAAAGGTCCCTACCTGCTTTAATTGGTGAGTACAGTTCCGCTTGCACAATATCAAGGATGCATCGACTCATGTAATCCTCCACCATTTCAAAGAGAAATCCAGAGAGAGGATCCCCTTGTTGAACTCCACGGGAGCATGGAAAGAACCCATGGGGGAGCCATTAATCAGGACTGAGACTCTAGAACAATGAAGAATTGAGTAAATCAACTTGATGAAGTTGCTATAAAATCCATATCTACCAAGGACCTTGAAGATGAAGCTCCATTTTATAATATCAAAGGCCTTTGAAATATCAAGCTTTATCACAAAACTACCTTTCTCCGATTTATTCCTCATTATATTAATCCCTTCTGAGGTAGTAAAGAGGCACGTTTGGATACATCGTCTAGGAATAAATCCAAACTGATTTGGAGTAACAATGTCGCATAAAATCTTCCCCAACCTTATGACAAGAATCTTGCTAATTATCTTCCTCATTATGTTTTTAAGGTTTTTTAAAGTTTTTCTGGGTTTATAAGGTTTTTATATTTTTCAGTGGGTTTTAGGTTTTTTATGGGGTTTGGGTTTTTAAGGTGTTGGGGTTTTTTTGGTTTTCAAGGAGTTTTAGGGTTTCAGGTTTTTTATGTTTTTAGGGATTTTTTTGATTTTTTAGGATTTTTTAGATTTTTAGGGTTTTTAGGGTTGTGATAGATTTGGAGGGTTTTCATGGTTTTCATGGTTTTTAGGGGTTTTCAGGGTTTTTAAGGTCTTTTTTGTTTTTCAGGGTTTTTTTAGTTTTTTAGGGTTTTGAGGGTTTTAGACTATTTTTTTTACGTTTTTAATTTTTTTAGGGGTTTTAAGGGTTTCTAGAGTTTTTAATGGATTTTTATTTGCTTTATGGGTTTTAGGGGTTTTAAAGGTTTTTAGGGGGTTTTATGGTTTTTTAGGGTTTTTTACGTTTTTAAGGGTTTTTAGGTATATTTTACATTATTAATTATTTTTAGAATTTTTGGGGATTTTGAGGGATTTCTTGGGTTTTTAGGGTTTTATGGTTTTTCTGTTTTCAGGTTCTTTTTGGGTTTGTAGGTGTTTTTTTGGTGTTTTTTTAGTGTTTTATGGTTTTTTACTATTTTTAATATTTTTTGGGATTTTAAGGGTTTTTAGAGTTTCTAGTGGTTATTAGGGTTTTTAAGGTTTTAGGGGATTTAGGATTTTTTACATTTTCAAGAATTTTTAGGGAGTTTTTAGAATTTTTATGGGTTTTAAGGTTTTTTGGGGGTTTTAGGGATTTTGACGGGTTTTCATGATTTTTAGGGGTTTAAGGGTTTTTAGGGTTTTAGGTTTTTTTATCCTTAGGGTTTTTTTAGCTTTTATCATTTTTAAATTTTTTTAGAGCTTTTTGGTATTTTTAGTGCTATTAGAGTTTTTAGTTGTTTTTAGGGTTTTGGGGTCTTTTGGGCGTGTTTTGGTTTTCAGGGGGTTTTCTTGGTTTTTAGGGTTTTTTATGTTTTCTGGGATATTTAGGGATTTTGTAGGATTTTTATGTTTTTGGGGGGTTGCAATGGTTTTTTGGGATTTTGAGGGGTTTTAGGGTTATTCAGGGTTTTTAGGGGTTTTATGGTTATTTGGGATTTTTAGGGATTTTTTCAGTTTTTTTTTTGTTTTTAAACTTTTTAAAGTTTTAACGTTTTTTGGGGTTTAAAGTGTTTTAGAGATTTTAGTGGGTTTTTAAGGTTTTAGGGATTCTTTAGGGTTTTACGTGTTTTTTTGGTTTTCGGGGGTTTAAAGGGTTTTTAGTGTTTTTGTACTTTTTTAGGGTTTTTAGGGCCTTTTTAGTCTTTTTAAGGGGTTTAATGTTTTCTAGGGGTTTTAGGGCCTTTTGGGTTTTTAGCTTTTTTTTTGAGTTTTTAGGGTTTTAAGGGTTTTAATGTCTTCCAAGTGTTTTAGGGCCTTTTGGGTTTTTATCATATTTTTGAGTTTTCAGGGTTTTTGGAAATTTTAATGTTTTTACGGGTTTTAAGAGTTTTTAGAGTTTTTAGTGGTTTTTAGAGGTTTTATATGTTTTTAGGTTTTTCAAGGTTTTTAAAGGTTTTTATGGTTTTTAGGGGTTATTCATGGATTTTAGGGTTTCTTTTTCTGTTTTCATGGATTTTTATGGCTTTTTCAGGTTTTTATGGTTTTTAGAGTTTTTAGATATTTTTAGGGTTTTGAGTGTTTTTAGGGGTTTTTAGGGGTTTTCAGGGTTTTTAAAGTCTTTTGGGTTTTTAGGGTTTTTTATGAGTTTTTTAGGGTTTTATGGTTTTTTATAATTTTTAATTTTTTAGGGGTTTAAATTGTTTTTGGAGTTTTTATTGGATTTTTAGGGTTGTTATGGGTTTTTAGGGTTTTAAATGTTTTTGGGGGTTTTTATGGTTTTACGGGTTTTTTGGGGTTTTTAGGGTTTTTATGTTTACATATATTTTTAGGGTTTTTTAGGATTTTTTTGAGTTTTTTGTGTTTTTTAGGGTTATTATGGATTTTGAGGGGTTTTTGGGTTTTCAGGGTTTTTAGGGTTTTTATTGTCTATTCTGGTTTTTAGGATTTTTAGAATTTTTTAGCGTTTTTATGGTTTTTTAGAGTTCTTTAACATTTTTAGAGGTTTTAAGGGTTGTTAGTGTTTTTACTGGTTTTTAGTGTTTTATGGTTTTTTAGGAGTTTTTAAGGATTTTAGTGGTTTTATGGGTTTCGTGGGATTGTCAAGCTTCTTATGCTTTTTTACGTTTTCGGGGATTTTTAGCGCTTTTTAGGGCTTTTTATGGTTTTTGAAGTTTTTGATGTTTTTAGGTACTTTGAGGGGCTTTAAGGTTTTTCAGGGTTTTTAGGGTTTTTCAGGGTTTTTAGGGTCTTTTGGGGTTTTAGGGTTTTTTTGAGTTTTTTAGGGTTTTAAAGGTTTTTTACAGTTTTTAACATTTTTAGGGGTTTAAAATGTTTTTAGAGTTTTTAGTTGTTTTTTAGGGTTCTGTGTGTTTTAAGGTTTTGGGTTTCTTTATTGTTTTTAGTGGGTTTTCATGGTTTTTAGGGTTTTTTATATTTTTAGGGATTTTTGGGGCCTTTTTCGGATTTTTATGGGTTTTGGATTTTTAGGGTTTTTAGTATTTTTTTAGGGTTTTTCAATGTTTTTTATGATTTTTAGGGTTTTTGGGTTATTTTGGGGTTTTATGGTTTTTTTGACTGTTTGAGGGGTTTTAAGGGTTTTTAGAGATTTTTAAACGTTTTAGGGGTTTTAAGAGTTTTTAGAGTTTTTAGTGGTTTAGGGGTTTTATGGGGTTTTAGTGTTTTTTAATGTTTTTAGGGGTTTTATGGTTTTCAGGGAGTTTTTAGGTTTTTTTATTTTTTAGGGTTTTTAGGATTTTTATGGTTTTGATGGTATTTTAGAATTTTTAGGGTTTTTCAGGGTTTTATGGTCTTTTTTGATTTTTAGGGGTTTTTTGAGTTTTTTAGTGTTTTTAAGACTTTTAGAGTTTTTAACATATTTAGGGGTTTTAAGGGTTTTTATTGATTTCTTGGTTTTTTAAGGTTTTTTTGGTTTTCTATGGTTTTCAGGAGGGTTTTTAAGGTTTTTAGGGCTTTTTATCTTTAAGGCCTTTTCAGTATTTTGATGGTTTTGGGGGTTTTTTAGAGTTTTTAGGGATTTTGAGTGTTTTATGGGTTTTCAGGGGTTTGTAGGGCCTTTTAGAATTTTATGGGTTTTTGTGGTTTTTTAGGCTTTTAAGGTTTTTTAGAGTTTTTAACGTTTTTATGGATTTTATGGGATTTTATAGTTTTTAGTGGTTTTTAGTGTTTGTATTTGTTTTAATGGGTTTTTAATGTTTTTAGGGGGTTTTATGGCTTTTAGAGGCTTTCCATGGTTTTTTATGTTTTTAAGGATTTTCAAGACTTTTGTAGGATTTTATGGTTTTTATGGTTTTTGATGGTTTTTGATGGTTTATAGGGGTTTTTATGGTTGTTTTAAGTTTTTAGGGGGGTTTTGAGTTTTTTTTGGGTTTTTAAGGTTTTTAGATTTTTTTCTCTTTTTATGATTTTTAATGGTTTTTAGAGTTCTTAGTGGTTTTTAGGAATTTTATGGGTTTTTAGGGATTTTAAAAGTTTTTATGGGTTTTAGGGGGTTTTCAGGGTATTTAGGGATTTTTAATTTTTTAGGGATTTTGGGGATCTTCTGGGATTTTTATGGTTTTAGGGATTTTCAGGGTTTTTTAGTTATTTTAGGGTTTTTTGGGTTTTTTGGTTTTTTTTGGGTTTTTAGTGTTTTTAAGGTTTTTAGAGTTTTTTTGTTTTTTGGGGTTTTGAGGGTTTTTATAGTATTTAATTGGTTTTTATGGTTTTTATGGTGTTTTAGTGTTTTTAGAGGTTTTAATGGTTTTCTGTTGTTTTCAGGGTTTTTAGGGTTTTTTACGTTTTCATGGATTTTTAGGGATTTTCTAGGATTTTTATGGTTTTTAAGGTTTGAATGGATCTTGAGGGTTTTTAGGGTTTTTATGGTTTGGGGGGGTAGGTTTTTTATGGTTTTTTGGGGGTTTTTATGGTTTTTTTGAGTTTTTTAGGGGTTTTAATGCTCTTTAGAGTTTTTAGCATTTTATAGGTTTTAAGATTTTTAGAGTATATACCAGTTTTTAGGGGTTTTAATGCTCTTTAGAGTTTTTAGCATTTTATAGGTTTTAAGATTTTTAGAGTATATACCAGTTTTTAGGGTTTTTATGGGTTTAGGGTTTTTTAATGTTTTTAGGGGTTTTATGGTTTTCAGGGGTGGTCAGGGTTTTAGTAATTTTGTGTTTTTTGGGATTTTTCGGGATTTTTTAGGATTTTTATGTTTTTTAGGGTTTCTAGGGGTTTTAGGGTTTTTCATATTATTTAGTATTTTTTGGTTTTTAGGGTCTTTGTGGTTTTTAGAATTTTTTTTTTGTCTTTTTTAGGGTTTTTAAGGTTTTTAGACTTTTTTAAAAAATTTAGGGTTTTAAAGGGTTTTTTGAGTTTTAGTGTTTTTTAGGTTTTTTATGTTTTTCTATTTTTTTAGGTTTTTAGCGGTTTTATGTTTTTAGTGGATTTTTTGGTTTTTTAGGGTCATTTAGGATTTCATAGATTTTTAGGCATTTTTTATGTTTTTTATAGTTTTTATGGGTTTCAGGGATTTTGAGAGTTTTTAGGGGTATTCATGTTTTTATAAGTTTTTTTTGGGGTTTTCAAGGTTTTTATGGTCTTTTAGGGTTTTAAGGGGGTTTTTAGTTTTTAAGGGGTTTAAGTGTTTTTGAGTTTTTTAACGTTTTAAAGGGTTTTAAGGGTTGGAGTTTTTAGTGGTTTTTTATGGGTTTTAGGGTTTTAGGTTTTTTATGGTTTTTAGGGTTTTTATGGTTTTAAAGGGGTTTTCATGATTTTTAGGGATTTTAGGGGTATTAGGGTTTTTACTGTTTTTCATGGTTTTTAGGGTTTTTAGGATTTTTCAGGATTTTTGGGGTTTTATGGGTTTTACAGGATTTTTTATCGTTCTTTCAAGTTTTTAAGGTTTTCACTGTTTTTTTATATTTTAGGGGTTTTAAGGGCTTTTAGGGTTTTTAGTGGGCAAGGAACATGCGAGGGTTGGGCTATTCCTGGCCCGCCAAATTTATTAGAATGAAAAAAGAGACACAACAGACAAGGGAGGGGAGGGGTCAAACAACCCACACCCAAAAACCCTTACATCCCAAGACACAAAAGACCCAAAAAAAGAAAAATCAAAAACAAAAAGAGAATGACACAAATCCAAGCAGCACGATCATAAACCGCATCTTCAGCACCTCCCAGCTCAGCAGCAACCAGCATCCAGCCTCACAATTTCCATCACCCAGCACATTCTTTCCATTCCCCACCAACAACACACATCCACCAGCACCAGAAGCATAAGAAGCACCATCATCATCCAGTATCAATAGAGAGTCCAAACCTAGCTAGCCACCACCCTCTTCAACCGCATCCATCCAAGCAGCACCTCCTTGCAAGTGAAATTCCAGCATTCCACATCCAGCATCACTTTCAGTCACCCAGGACCACCAGCACTCATGCAGAGAACCAATTCGCAGCACCCAAGCCTCCTTGTTCAAACCCAAAACAAGACGGCCCCTCCAGCTGCGCAGAAGTACAAAATCACTAGCACTAAACTTGTAAACATAAGCCTCATCACAACCCATCCCGACAACAAGCAGCAACCAAAGTCACCAGTTCCCGGAGCCAACATCTCCTTCAGCACCTCGTAAACCAGCAGAGACAGAACCAGCAGCTTCATTACATCCCGACCTATCAGCAAGCAGAATCCAGCACCATAGTTTCTTAGAAACAGCAAATCCATCCACGCCTTGAGGACAAACAGCATCACAAAACCAAAGTCTCGCATCGGCACATTCCAAATGCCGCAACAGCCATAAAGAATCCAAAAAAACCAGAGACATCGCATCCAGAAGATCAAAACAAAAACCTCCTCTAAGTAGGAGGAAATGGAATCCACGACTCACCAGCGCACCAGAAGTGATCAACACTGCAGAAGAGTCAACGTACCAGATCATCTTCAGAGGAAAAGAAACCTACAACAGCAAACAGGAAGGGAAGGTCCTAGCCCACCACAACAATCCTCTCTGTCTTTTCCTTCGATGTCGCCGAACCGTCTGCAACGTAGACACTAGGGGTGTCCATGGGCCGGGTTGGGTCGGGTTGGGGGGTTTTTTGGACCCGAACAAATAAAAAAAGCTTGGGTTGGGTCGGGTTGGGTCATGGGTGATTTTCAGCACGGACCCGACCCGACCCAACCCGTCTCGGATCGGGTTGGGTCGGGTCAGCCTGTTTGGGTTATTGGCAAAAAAAAAATTGACGCTGATCTTTATAAGCCGAATCGAACCCACTCCTGGATCATCCCAGCGCGGTGACTTCTCCTCCCTCCCGCGAGCTTGGTCTTCCTTCCATGCCATTGCCACCACCAACAAGGCAATGAGGGCGGGGATCTCAGGCAAGGCGATAGGGGATGCGGATCGCCGGTGAGGCGACAGGGGATGACGATCGCAGCGAGGCGACAAGGGATGGTGTTCACAGCGAGGCAACGGAGGATGGTGTTCGCAGCGAGGCAACAGGGGCTGGGGATCATCGGCGATGCGACGGAGGATGGAGTGTGGAGATCACAGAGAGGTGACGAGGGGTGGGGATCGTCAGCGACATGATGGGGGTGGAGATGGAGATCGCAACGAGGCGACGAGGGGTGGGGATCACCGGCTTGGTGATGGGGGGTGATTACCAGCGATGCGACGAGGGATAGAGATTGCGGCGATGCGACGGGGGATGGGGATCATCAACGACGCGACATGGGATGGAGTGGAGATCACTGAGAGGTGACAGGGGGTGGGGATTGTCGGCGAGTTGATGGGGGAAAGAGATTATGACGATGCGACAGGGGGTGGGTATCACGGTGAGGCGACGAGGGTGGAGATCCCAGGCGATACAACAGGGGTGGGAATCATAGCGAGGCAAAGAGGGTGGGAATCATGGTTTCACTCGCTTCCCATGAGAAACCAAACCGGGCGACGGGGGCTAAGTAGGGCGACGCATGCTACTGGAGTGAAGATGTCGGGTCTGTTGGGTTGGGTTGGGTCATTTTTTTCCCAACCCGTGACCCGACCCAACCCGACCATGGATCAAGCTGACCCAACCCGACCCGTGAATATAAATTTTTAACCCGACCCAACCCGGTCGGGTCGAGTCGGGTCCATCGGGTTGGGTCGGGTCTGGACACCCCTAGTAGACACCACCAGATATCTAGAATCATAGAACCAAACCGACACGACCAGATCCAAGTCTTGCCACCACCGCAACTAAAGCCACATCGCTCTGCACAGCGGCACCATCCGTGAGCAGGAAGAAACCTGAGTAGAGCAATACCAACTTCCAGATCCACTGATATATGACTCCAGCCGACGCCGCCATGACTGATCTGGGGGCCCACGCCGCGAAGAAGCCATCCTGGAGAAAACCAGAAGTCGTGCCGTCGCTCGGAGAACTCGAAGCCGTAGGAGAAAGCACGACGCCTTGGGTCGAAAGAAAACCGCTGAAGCACACCACGACTGAGGATGTCCCCCGCGATCATGAGGGGGAAGGAGCGAAGATCCGATGTCGCAGCCATCAGGAGGAATCAGAAACCCTAGCAGCCGTGCTGGGCGAGAGGAAGCACCAGGGGAGTGCGCAACCATCCTTCCTGGGGTTTTTAGTGGGTTTTTATGGTATTTTGGGTTTTTTATGTTTTTTTTTGGATTTTTATGGTCTTCAGGAGTTTTTTAGAGATTTTATGGGTTTTTACGTTTGCAGGGATTTTTATTGATTTTTTACGATTTTATGGTTTTTATGGGGTTTTAGTAATGTTGAGGATTTTTTTGGGGGGGTTTCGGTTTTTTTAGAGTTTTTAAGGTGTTTTGGGGTTTTTATAGTTTTTTTTGATTTTTTTAGGGCTTTTAAGGTTTTTAGAGTTTTTAAGGTTTTTACAGTTTTTTTACATTTTAGGGGTTTTAAGGGCTTTGAGAGTTTTTAGTGGGGTTTTATGGTATTTTGGGTATTTTAAGTTTTTTAGGGTTTTTATGGTCTTCAGAAGTTTTCAGGGATTTTATGGGTTTTTACGTTTGTAGGAATTTTTATTGATTATTTATAATTTTTATGGTTTTTAGGGTTTTTTGGGGTTTTAGGGATGTTGAGGGTTTTTTGGGGGGTTTCGGGTTTTTTAGAGTTTTTAAGTTATTTTTGGGTTTTTATGGTTTATTTTTTTGAGTTTTTGAGGGCTTTTTAGGCATTTAGAGTTTTTTTAAAGTTTTTGGGATTTTGATGGTTTTTAGAGTTTTAGTGGGTTGTAAGGGTTTTTATGTGTTTTTGGAGTTTTTATGGTTTTTAGGGGTTTTATAGTTTTTAATATTTTTTCAGGGTTTTTATGGGTTTTTAAATTTTTAGGGCTTTTGGGGGATTTTTTGATTTTTTATGGTTTTTTAGGTTTTTAGGTATTTTAAGGTTTTTAGGTTTTTTAGGGGTTTTCAGGGTTGTTAGGGTCTTTTGGGTTTTTAGGGTTTTTTAGTTTTGTTTGGGTTTTAAGGTTTGTTAGATTTTTTTTACCTTTTTAACATGTTTAGGGGTTTTAGTGGTTTTTAGATTTTTTTAGTGGGTTTTTAGGTTTTTTATGGTTTTTTATGGTTTTTAAAGATTTTTATGGGTTCTTATGGTTTTCATGGTTTTATGTTTTTTTATGTTTATATGGATTTTTAGGGATTTTTTAGGATTTTTATGGTTTTTAGGGTTTTTAAGGTTTTTACGGTCTTTTTGGGTTTTGAGTATCTTTGTTACATTTTTAGGGTTTTTTAATGTTTTTAGAGTTTTTTAACATTTTTAGGGATTTTAGTGTTTTCAGTGGGATTTTAGGGTTTTTTACGTTTTCTGAGATTTTTAGCTCTTTTTTAGGATTTTTATGGTTTTTAGGGTTTTTAGGGTTTTTAGGGTCTTTTGGGGTTTTAGATTTTTTTTAGATTTTAGGGGGTTGAGGATTTTTAGAGTTTTTAAATTTTTTTATGGTTTTTTGGGTTTATAGCTTTTTTTTCATTTTTAGGGTTTTAATGTATTTTAGAGTTTTTAACATTTTTAGGGGTTTTATGGTTTTTAGAGATTTTTCAGTGTTATTATGGTAATTTATGTTTTCTAGGTTTTTTAGGGATTTGTTGGATTTTTATGCTATTTAGAGATTTTAGGGTTTTTAGGGATTTTTGAAGGGTTTTAGGGGTTGTGAGGATTTTTTATAGTTTTTAGGGTTTTTAAGATCTTTTGGGTTTTTAGGGCTTTTTTTGTGTTTTTTATTGTTTTTATGGTTTTCTAGAGTTTTTAACGCACTTAGGGGGTTTAAGGGTTTTTTTGGGTTTTTAGTGGTTTTTAGGGGGTTTTTTTTGTGTTTTAGGGTTTTCTAAAGTTTTTAGGGATTATATGTATTTCAGGGTTTTTTCAAAGCTTTTAAGGTTTTTTACGTTTTCAAGGGTTTTAAGGTTTTTTTTGAGTTTTTTACGGGTTTAAAGGTTTTTTAGAGTTTTTAACGTTTTTAGGGGTTTTATGGGTTTTTAGATTTTTTAGTGGGTTATTATGCCTTTTATGGGGTTTTAGAGTTTTTAAGGTTCTGTGGGGTTTTATGGTTTTCATGGGGTTTCAAGGTTTTTTAAGTTTCTTACATTTTTATGGATTTTAGGGATTTTAAAGGAATTTGAGGGGTTTTAGTAATCTTTAGGGTTTACTAGGGTTTTTAGGGTCTTTTTGGGATTTAGGTTTTTTTGAGTTTTTTGGGTTTTAAAAGTTTTTTCTAGTTTTTTAATATTTTTAAGGGGTTTAAGAGTTTTTACAGTTTTTAGTGGCTTTTATGGTTTTTATGGGGTTTTAGGGTTTTTATGTTTTTTAAGAGTTTTTATGGTTTTCAGGGGACATTTAAGGTTTCTAGGGGGTTTTACATTTTCAAGGATTTTTAGGGATTTTTTAGGATTTTTATGGGTTTTAGTGTTTTTAGGGTTTTTAGGTATTTTGAGGGTTTTTAGAGTTTTTCAAGATTTTTTGTGTTTTTAGGTTTTTGAGTTTTTCAGGGTTTTTAGCGTCTTTTGTGTTTTCATGGTTTTTTGAGTTGTTTAGTGTTTTTAAGGTTTTTTATAGTTTTTAATGTGTTTAGGGGATTTAGGTATTTTTCGAGTTTTAGTGGGATTTTAGGGGTTTTAGGGGTTTTTTCGGGTTTTCTATGGTTTTTAGGGGTGTTTTACATTTTTAGGGATTTTTAAGGATTTTTACAGTTTTTAGGGTTTTTACGGTTTTTAGTGATTTTTTTGGGTTTTTAGGGTTTTAATGGTTTTTACGGTCTTTTCAGTGTTTTTAGGGTCTTTTTGGGTTTTTGTTTTTTTGATTTTTTTAGGGTTCTTACTGTTTTTTAGAGTTTTTTAACATTTTTAACAAGTTTAAGGGTTTTTAGATTTTTAGTTTTTTATGGGGTTTTATGGTTTTTTGAGGTTTTTAGGATTTTTTATGGTTTTCGAGGGTTTTTTGGGTTTTCTAAGTTTTTAAGGATTTTTAGGTTTTTTAGGATTTTTATAGTTTTTAGGGTTTTTAGGGATTTTAAGGGTTTTTAAGGGTTTTCAGGGTTTTTAGGGCCTTTTTGGGGGTTTTGGGTTTATTTGAGTTTTTTAGGGTTTTTCGGTTTTTTAGAGTTTTTTAATGTTTTTAGTGGTTTTAAGGGGTTTTAGAGTTCTTAGTGGTTTTTAAGGGTTTTTAGGGTTTTTTTTGTTTTTAAGGTTTTTTTGAGAAGTTGTACGGATCTTTACCTTTATAGGGATTTGTAGGATTTTTATGGTTTTTAGGGTTTATAGGGAATTTGAGGGTTTTAGGGTTTTCATGGTTTTTTGGGTTTTTAGGGGTTTTTAATGTTTTATGGTCTTTTTGGGGTTTTAAGGTTTTTTTTGAGTTTTTACTCTTTTAAAGATTGTTTAGAGTGGTTTAAAGTTTTTTGGGGTTTAAAAGGTTTTTAGAGTTTTTAGTGTTTTTAGGGGTTTTAGGGTTTTTAGGGTTTTTAGGGGTTTTTATGGTTTTAGGGGTTTGTATGGTTTGTAAGGGTTTTTTTATGGTTTTTAGGGTTTTTTGCATTTTCTGGGATTTTCATGGCTTTTTTAGGTTTTTTAGGGGTTTTAGGGTTTTTTAGTGTTTTTTATGGTTTTAGGATTTTTCAATATTTTTAGGGTTTTGGGTTTTTCAGGGTTTTTTTTAATCTTTTTGGCTTTTTAGGTTTTTTGATATTTTTATGATTTTTAAGGTTTTTAGAGTTTTTTAATCATTTTAGGGGGTTTAAGGGGTTTTAGAGTATTTTGTTGTTTTAGTGTTTGGGTTTGTATGGTTTTTAAGGTTATTAAGTATTTTTATGGTTTTGAGGGGGGTTTTAGGGTTTTTAGTGTTTTCTTTTTGTCTTCATATATTTTTAGGGGTTATTTAGAATTTTATGGTTTTTATAGTTTTTTAGGGATTTTAAGGATTTTGAGGGTTTTTTAGGGTTTTAGGATTTTTCATGTTTTTAGGGGTTTTCTTGGGGTTTTATGGTTTTTTATATTTTTTCAGGTTTCTAAGTTTTTTGAGAGTTTTTATTTTTGGGTTTTTAAGGGTTTCTGGAGTTTTTACGGGTTTTATGATTTTTATAGTCTTTAAGGTTTTTACGGGTTTTTATGGTTTTCAATAATTTTTCAGGGTTTTTACGGTTTTTATGTTTTCAGGGATTTTTATGGAATTTTAGGATTTTTATGGTTTTATGGTTTTTTAGGGTTTTCAGGAATTTTGAGGGGTTTTAAGGGTTTCCATGTTTTTTAGGTTTTTTAGGGTTTTTTAATGTTTTTAGGGGTTTTAAGGGTTTTTTGAGTTTTTAGTGGGTTTTTAGGGATTTTATGGGTCTTTAATATTTTTGAAGGTTTTTAGGGTTTTAAGGTTTTCAAGGGGTGTTCAAAGTTTTTAGGGTTTTTTAGGTTTTCAGGTATTTTTAGGGAATTTTTAGATTTTTATGGGTTTTTTGGGTTTTAGAGATTTTGAGTGTTTTTAAGTATTTTTTGGGGTTTTATGGTTTTAAAGGTTTTTTTGGGTTTTAGGGTTTGTTTGGTGTTTTTTAGGGGTTTTAAGGTTCTTTATAATTTCTAAAAGTTTTTAGGGGTTTTTCCTATTTTTATGGGTTTTTTGGGTTTTTAATGGTTTTGGGGGTTTTTATGGTTTTTAGGGGGTTTTTAGAGGTTTTAGGATTTTTACATTTTCCGGGATTTGTTAGGATTTTTATGGTTTTAGGGTTTTTAGGAATTTTCAGGGTTTTTAGTAGTTTTTTGGTTTTTTCGGGATTTTAGTGTTTTTTTAGATTTTTAGGATTTTTAAGTTTTTTTAGAGTTTTTAACTTTTTTTAGGTTTTAAGAGTTTTTAGATTTTTAGTGTTTTTTATGGATTTTATGGGTTTTTTGGTATTTTAAGGTTTTAGGGTTGTTTATGGTTTTAAGGGGTTTTTAGGTTTTTTTACGTTTTCATGTATTTTTACTGATTTTTAAGGTTTTTTAGGGTTTTTAGGGTTTAAAGGGATTTTGGGGGGTTTTGGGGGCATCATGGTTTTTTAAAGCTTATTAGGGTTTTAGGGTCTTTTAGGTTTTTAGGCTTGTTTATAGTTTTTTAGGGTTTATAATGTTTTTTAGAGATTTTTTAACATTTTAGGTTTTTTAAGGGTTTTTAGAATTTTCAGCTTGCTTTTTTGGATTTTACGGGTTTTTAGGGGTTTTTATGGTTTTCAGTATTTTTCTAGGGTTTGTAGGGTATTCCACATTTTTAGGGATTTTTTGGGAATTTTTTAGGATTTTGATGGATTTAGGGTTTTAGTGTTTTTAGGTATTTTGACGTGTTTTAGATTTTTTTGGGTTTTTGAAGGGTTTTTTGGTTTTTTTCTGGGTTTTTAGGGGTTTGGGGGGTTTTAGGGTTTTATGATTTTTTAGAGGTTTTAAGGTTTTTTAGAGGTTTTTATCATTTTTAGCAGCTCTAAGAGTTTTTTCAGTTTTTAGTGATTTTTAGGGTTTTTATGGTTTTCAGATGTTTTCTAGTGACTATAGGGTTTTTTATGTTTTAAGGGATTTTTTAGGAATTTTTATGGTTTTTAGGGTTTTTAAGGATTTTGAGGGTTTTTAGTGTCTTTTTGGGTTTTTAGGGTTTTTTGAATTTTTAGGGTTTTAAGGTTTTTTAGAGTTTTTAAGGTTTTTATGCGTTTTTTAGGGTTTTAGAGGTTTTCTTGGGGTTTTATGGTTTTCAGAGGTTTTTTGGGTGTTTAGTGTATTTTACGTTTTCTTGGATTTTTATGGATTTTTTAGGATTATTATGGTTTTTATGGTTTTTTAGGGTTTTGGGGATTTTAGGCTTTTTCATAGTTTTTTGGGTTTTTGGGGGTTTTAGGGTTTTTAGGGTCTTTTTGGTTTTTTAGGCTTTCTTTTTAGTTTTTTAGAGTTTTTAAGGTTTTTAGTGTTTTTTAACGTTTTTAGGGGTTTAAAGGGTTTTTAAAGTTTTTAGTGAGTTTTTACAGTTTTTATGGGGTTTTATGGTTTTTAAACATGTTAGGGATTTCGAAGCTTTTTATGGTTTTTTCATGTTTTTTAAAGGTTTTTAGGGATTTCAGGGGTTTTAGGGTCTTTTGTGTTTTGGGGATTTTTATTGTTTTTTTGGGTTTTTAATATTTTTGTAGTTTTTTAATGTTTTAGGGGTTTTAAGAGCTGTTAGAGTTTTTAGTGGTCTTTTGGGTTTTTATGGGTTTATAAGGTTTTTTATGGTTTTGAGGGGTTTTCTGGTTTTATGGGTTTTTTTGGGTTTTTTGGGTTTTTTACATTTTGATTGATTTTTAGGGTTTTTATGGATTTTGTTGGTTTTTAGGGTACTTCATGTTTTTATGATTATTAGGGGTTTTCATAGTTTTTAGTTTCTTTTTGGGTGTTATGTTTTTTTTTGAGTTTTTTTTGGGTTTTAAGGGTTTTAAGAGTTTTTAAAGTTTTTGATGTTTTTAGGGGTTTTAAGGTTTTTTTGAGTTTTTAGTTGGTTTTAGGGTTTTTATGGGATTTTTGGTTTTTTATGGTTTTTAGGGGTTTTATGGTTTTAGTGGGATTTTTATGGTTTTAAGGGGCTTTATGTTTTAAGGGATTTTTCAGGATTTTATGCTTTTTTGGGTTTTTAGCAATTCTGAGAATTTTTAGGTTTTTTAGGGTTTTTCGATTATTCTAGGTTTTTTGGGTCTTTTGGGGTTTTTTTTAGTTTTTTAGGTTTTTTAGAGTTTTTAACGTTTTTAATGTTTTTAAGGTTTTTAAGGGTTTTTACTATTTTTTGTGGTTTTCAAGGTTTTCATGGGAGATTAGGGATTTTAAGAGTTTGAGGTTTTTAGCGGGTTTTATGGTTTTGAGGGGTTTTTCGGGGTTTTTTATGATTTTTTACTATTTCCGGGAATTTTTGGGCTTTTTAGTATTTTTATGGTTTTTATTGTTTTTATCGATTTTAGGGTTTTTTAGGGTTTTTCAAGTTTTTCAAGTTTTTTCGGGGTTTTTTTTGGTTTTTAATTTTTTTTTTGAGTTTTTTAGGGTTTTTAAGGGTTTTTTAGTTTTATAACTTTCTTAGGGGTTTAAAGGGTTTTTAGAGTTAGTGGGGTTTTATGGTTTTCAGGGGTATTTTAGGTTTTTTAGTCCTTTCTATGGTTTTTAAAAAAATTAGGGATTTTTTAGGATTTTTTTGGGTTTTAGGGTTTTGTAGGGTTTTTAGGGTTTTTAGAGATTTTGTGGAGTTTTAGGGGTTTTCAGGGTTTTCAGGGTATTTTTTGGGTTTTAGGGTTTTTAAGGTTTTTTAGAGTTTTCTTATGGTTTTAAGAGATTTAAGGGTTTTTAGAGTTTTTAGAGCTTTTAGGGTTTTTATGGTTTTCAGTATTTTTTCAGTGGTTTTAGGGGGTTTTACAATTTCATATATTTTGCTGGATTTTTTATGATGTCTTTGGTTTTTAGGATTTCTTAGGTTTTTAGGGTTTTTAGGGGTTTTCCAGGTTTTTTGGTCTTTTTGGGTTTTTAGGGTTTTTAATGTTTTAGTGGTTTTTTGGTTTTTTTGGGTTTTTTGGTGTTTTAGGTGTTTTTAAGGGTTTTGGGGGGTTTTATATTTTTGAAGGGCATTTCAGGGTTTTTAGGGGTATTAGGATTTTTCACATTTTTTGGGATTTTTAGGGATTTTTTAGGATTGTTATGGTTTTTAGGATTTTTTAGGGTTTTTAGGGATTTTAATTGTTTTAGGGTTTTTCTGTTTTTCAAGATTTTTAGGGGTTTTCGGGTTTTTTAGGGTTTTTTGGGGTTTTTAAGTTTTTTTTTAGTTTTTTAGGGTTTAAAATGTTTTTAGAGTTTTAATATTTTTAGCGTTTTAAAGGGTTTTTAGAGTTTTTTGGCGTTTTTAAAGGATTTTAGGGAATTTTTATGTTTTTTATTTTTTTAGGGTTTTTAGGGATTTTGAGGGTTTTTACGGGTTTTTAGGGGGTTTTGGGGTTTTTTGTTGTTTTTAGGATTTTTAGGGACTTTTGGGTTTTTAGGGTTTTTATGGTTTTTTAGGGTTTTTTACATTTTTTGGAGTCTTCAGGGGTTTTAGAGTTTTTAGTGGTTTTTATGGTTTTTATGGTTTTTATGGGTTTTTAGGTTTTTTTAGGTTTTTAGGTGTTTTATTGTTTTCATTGATTTTTCAAGGTTCTCATGGTTTTTAATATTTTTAGGGATTTTTAGGGATTTTAGGATTTTAGGGATTTTTTGGGTTTTCATGGTTTTTCAGTGTTTTCGGTCTTTTTGGGTTTTTAGGGTATTTTTGAATTTTTAGGGTTTTTAAGAGTTTTTTAGAATTTTTAACTTTTTAGGGGTTTGTAGGGTTTGTAGGGTTTTTATGTTTTTTAGGGTTTTTTTTATGGATTTTATGGATTTTTATGGTTTTCATATGTTTTAAGGGTTTTTATGGTTTTTTAGGTTTTCAGGGATTTTTAGCTTTTTGAGATTTTTATAGTTTTTAGGGTTTTATTATTTTTAGGGAATTTGAGGGTTTTTAGAGGTTTTTTGGGTTTTAGGTTTTTAGGTTCATTTGGGGGTTTAGGGTTTTTTTTGAGTTTTTTTTGGGTTTTTAATGTTTTCTAGAGTTTTTAACATTTTTAGGGGTTTTAAGGGTTTTTATAGTTTTTAGCGGTTTTTAGGGTTTTATGGATTTTTAAGATTTTGTAAGGTTTGTAGGGGTTTTATGGTTTTCAGGGCTTTTTTAGGGTATTTAGGTTTTTTTTACGTTTTAATGGATTTTTAGAGATTTTTTAGGATTTTTATGGTTTTTGGGATTTTAGGGTTTTTCGTGTTTTTAGGAATTTTGAGGGTTTTCTGGGCATTTTAGGATTTTTAGGGGTTTTCTAGGCGTTTTAGGATTTTTAGGGGTTTCCTTTATTTTTAGGGTCTTTTGGGGTGTAAGGATTTTTTTTGTTTTTTTAGGGGTTTTAAGGTTTTTTAGAGTTTCTTAACATTTTTAGGGGTTTTAATGGTTTTTAGAGTTTTTAGTGGATTTTCAGGCTTTTTATGGGGTTTTGAGTTTTTTAAGTTTTTAAGGGTTTTATGGTTTTCATGGGTTTTTTTCGGGTTTTTAGGGTTTTTACCTTTTCAGGGATTTTTACTATTTTTTTAGGATATTTATGGTTTTTTGGGTTTTTTGGGTTTTAAGGATTTAGAGAGGTTTTAGGTTTTTGCATGGGTTTTGGTTTTTTTTAGTTTTTAAAGGTTTTTTTAGAGTTTTTTAATGATTTTAGGGGGTTTATGGGTGCTTGGTGTTTTTATTGGTTGTTATGGTTTTTGTGGGTTTTTAGGGTTTTTAATGTTTTAGGGGCTTTTATGGTTTTCAAGTGGTTTTCTTGTTTTTGAGGGTTTTTAATGATTTTGGGGACTTTTAGGGCATTTTTATGATTGAAATGTTTTTTAGGGTTTTTATGGAATTTAAAGGTTTTTAGAGGTTTTCAGGATTTTTAGGGGTTTGGGGGTTTTTCTGGGTTGTGAGGGTTTTTTGGGTTTTGGGGTTTTTTTTTATTTTTAGGGGTTTTAAGGGTTTTAGAGTTTTTAATGTTTTTTAAAAAATTTAGGTTTTTAAAGGATTTTTAGAGTTTTTATCAATTTTTAGAGTTTTTATGGGTTTTTAGGGGTTTAATTTTTTTTAAAGGTTTTTATGGTTTTTGGGGGGTTTTTACGTTTTCAAGGAATTTTAGGTATTTTTAGGTTTTTATGGTATTTAGATTTTTTTAGGGTTTTGGGGTTTTTTAAGGTTTTCAAGGTCTTTTTGGGTATTTGGGTTCTTTTGAAAAAAATTTGGGATTTAAAGGTTTTTTAGAGTTTTTTAAAGTTTTTAGGGGTTTTAAGGGTTTTAGAGTTTTTATTGGGTTTTTAATTTTTTTAATTTTTTTGGGGGTTTTATGGTTTTCAGAGGTTTTTCAGAATTTTTATTTTTTTTGTGTTTCTCAGATTTTTTATGACTTTTTTTAATGATTTTTAGGGTTTTTAGGATTTCAGGATTTTGAGGGATTTTTTAGGATTTTATGGTTTATAGGATTTTTCCGATTTTTATTTGCTTTCATGGTTTTTTGGGTTTTATGGGTTTTTAGAAATTTTCAAGGTTTTTAGAGTTATTTATTATTTTTAGCGTTTTTTTTAGTTTTTTAGGGGTTTTGAGGTTTTTTGAGCTTTTTAACGATTTTAGGGGTCTTAAGGGTTTTTAGAGTTTTTATTGTGTTTAGAGTTTTTATGGATTTTTAGGATTTTTAATGGTTTTTAGGGGTTTTTATGGTTTTTAGGGGGTTTTAGGGGCTTTAGGGGTTTTTACATTTTCAGGGGTTTTGGCGATTTTTTAGGATTTTTTAGGGTTTTTTGGGTTTTTAGGTTGTTTAGGATTTTTTAGGATTTTTAATGTTCTTAACATTTTTAGGGGTTTAAAGTGTTTTTTGGGTTTTTAGTGTTTTTTTGGTATTTTAGGGGTTTTAGGGTTTTTTGGGGGTTTTATGGTTTTCGGGGGTTTTCAGGGGTTTTTAGGTTCTTAATGTTTTAAAGGATTTTTTGGGATTTTTTAGGATTTTTATGGTTTTTACGGTTTTTGGGACTTTCAGCGGTTTTGGGTATTTCATAGTTTTTAGGATTTTTAGGTCCTTTTAGGTTTTTCTAGTGTTTATTATGAGTTTTTTAGGTTTTTTAAGTTTTTTTAGAGTTTTTTAACATTTTTTGGGGTTTTAAGGGTTTTTGAGTTTCTAGTGGGTTTTAAGGTTTTTATGGGTTTCTTGGGTTTTTTAAGGTTTTAAGGATTTTTTAGGCTTTCTTGGGGTTTTTATGTTTTTAGGGATTTCTAGGGATTTTTTAGGTTTTTTAGGGATTTTGAGTGTTTTTAGGTTTTCTTAGAGTTTTTAGGGTTTTATGGGGTTTTAGAGTCTTTGGGGTTTTAGGGTTTTTTAGGTGTTTTAAGGTTTTGAAATGTTTTTTAGGTTTTTAGGTGTTTTAATGGGGATTATGGGGTTTTAGAGTTTTTAATGGTTTTCAGGGTTTTTTTGGGTTTTTTGGGTTTTTTACATTTTTGGGGTTTAGGACTTTTCGAATTTTATGGTTTTTTTGGATTTTTAGGGTTTTTAGGGTATTTAGTTTTTAAGGTTTTTTTTGGGGGGGGGGGGTTGGTTTTTTTAATTTTTTAGGGATTTTATGGTTTTTAGAGTTTTTTAACATTTTTATGGGTTTTAAGGGATTTTAGAGTTTTTAGTGTTTTTATGGTTTTTATGGGAATTTAGGGTTTTTTAAGGTTTTAGGGGGTTTTGTGGTTTAATGGGTTTTTTAGGGTTTTATATGTTTTCATGGATTTTTAGTCTTTTTTAGGAAATTTATGGTTTTAGGATTTTTAGGGATTTTGCGGGTGTTAGGGTTTTTAATGATTTTAGGGGATTTTTGGGACTTTCGTGATTTTTATGGTTTTTTGGGGTTTTATGGTTATTTTGAGTTTTTTTGGATTTTAAATGTTTTTAAGAGTTTTTTAACGTTTTTAGTGGTTTTTAGAGTTTTTAGTTGTTTTTAGGGTTTTTATTTGTTTTTTTGTTTTTTTATGGTTTTAGGGGGTTTTATGGTTTTCAATGGTTTTCAGGGCTTTTAGGGTTTTATATGCTTTTATGGAATTTTTGGGATTTTTTATGATTTTTATGTGTTTTAGGGTGTTTTTGGGGTTTTACGGCTTTTGAGGGTTTTTTGTGATTTTTTGGGGTTTTTATCGTTTTTAGGGATTTTTCAGGGTTTTAGGGTCTTTTGGGGTTTTAGGGTTTTGTGGGTTTTTAGGGGTTTTAAGGGTTTTTATAGTTTTTAGTGGGTTTTTATGGTTGTTATGGGTTTTTAGGGGTTTTAAGAATTTTAAGGGTTTGTACGGTTTTTAATGTTTTTTAGGGTTTTTAGTGTTTTTATGGAGTTTTTAATGTTTTTAAGGTTTTAGACTTTTTTAATGTTTTTAGGGGTTTAAAAGGTTTTTAGAGTTTTTAGTGGGTTTTATGGGTTTTTAGGATTTTATGATTTTCAGGGGGCATTATGGTTTTCAAGGGGTTTTAGGGTTTTTTACGTTTTCAAGAATATTTAGCCTTTTTGTATTTTTATGATTTTTAGGGTTTTTAGGGATTTTAAGGGGTTTTACGTGTTTTTAGGGTTTTTAGGGGTTTTTGGTTTTATGGTGGTTATTAGGGCCTTTTTTGGGTGTTGGGTTTATTTATTTTTTTAGGGTTTTTAAGATTTTTCAGAGTTTTTTGTACATTTTTAACAGTTATAAGGGGTTTTTGATTTTTTTTGTTATTTTTAGAGTTTTTATGGGTTTTAGGGTTTTTAAGGTTCGTAGGGTTTTTTTTATGTTCAGGGGGTTTTCAGGGTTTTTAGGGTTTTTAATGGTTTTTAGGGTTTGTTTTTGGTTTTCAGGGGGGGTTTAGGGTTTTAAGGGTTTTAGAGTTTTTATTGGGTTTTTAGTGTTTTTATGGGTTTTTTGTGTTTTTTAATATTCAGGGGTTTTTATGGTTTTTAGTGGTTTTCATGGTTTTTTAGATTTTCAGGGGTTTTTAGGGGTTTTAGGATTTTTTTATTGTTTTTAGTGATTTTTCAGGCGCTTTAGGGTTTTTTACATTTTTAGGGGTTTTAGGGATTTTTTAGGATTTTTATGGTTTTCAGGGGATTTAGGTTTTTTAGGGATTTTTGAGGGTTTTAGGGATTTCATGGTTTTTAGGGGGTTTTCAGGGTTTTATGGTATTTTTGGTTTTTTAGGTTTTTTTTGTTTTTCGGGGTTTTTAGGTTTTTTTTGTTTTTCGGGGTTTTTAGGTTTTTAAAGTTTTTAATGTTTTTAGGCATGTTAGGTGTTTTTAGGGTGTTTAGTGGGTTTTAGGGTTTTTTGGGTTTTTTTTGGGTTTTTAGGGTTTTTAATGTTTTTAGGGGTTTAAATTTTTCTTATGTTTATTAGGTGTTTTTCAGGGGCTTTAGGGTTTTTTTTGCATTTTTAGGGGTTTTAGGGATTTTTTAGGATTTTTATGGTTTTTAGCTGGTTTAGGGGTTTTATCGATTTTTTAGGGTTTTTAGGGATTTCATGGTTTTTTGGGGTTTTCAGGGTTTTATGGTCTTTTTGGTTTTTTTGGTCTTTTAATGTTTTTAATGTTTTTAGGGGTTTTTAGTGTTTTTAGGGTTTTAGGTCATTTTTGTGTTTTTAGGGTTTTTTAAGATTTTTTTAGGGTTTTTAAGTATTTTAAGAGTTTTTTAATTTTTTGGGGGGGTTTTATGGGTTTTTAGAGTTTCTTGTGGTTTTTAGGGTTTTTATGGGATTCTAGAGTTTTTAACGTTTTGACAGGTTTTAATGGTTTTAATGTTTTTTTCTGGATTTTTTGGTGGTTTAACATTTTTAGGTATTTTTAGGTATTTTTATGATTTTTACGTGTTTTAGGGTTTTTAGGGTTTTTAGGTATTTTGAGGGGTTTTATGGTTTCTCAGGTTTTTTAGGTGTTTTAGGGTCTTTTTCTTTTTTAGGGTTTTTTAGGTGTTTTATGTTTTTTAAAATTTTTTTATGGTTTTTAGGGGTTTTAATGGGGTTTCAGGGTTTTTAGGGTTTTTTATGTTTTAAGGGTTTTAAGGGGTTTTTGAATTTTATGGTTTTATGGTGTTTTTGGGTTTTTAGGGATTTTAAGAGTTATTAGGGTTTCTCAAGGATTTAGGGTTATTAGGGGTATTAGGTTTTATGGTTTTTGGGGTCTTTAGGGGGTTTTTTTCTGGATTTTTATTGTTTTTAGAGTTTTTAACATTTTTAAGGGTTTAAAAGGTTTTTAGATTTTTTAGTGTTTTAAAGGTTTTTATGGGAATTTAGGGTTTTTAAGGTTTTAGGGGGTTTTATGGTTTTTAGGAGATTTTAAGGTTTTTAAGGTTTTTTATGTTTTCAGGGATTTTTTAGGTTATTTTAGGATTTTTATGGTTTTTATGGATTTTGTGGGTTTTTAGGGGTTTCAATTTTTTTAGTGTTATTTTGGGTTTTTGAGGGTTTTAATGTTTTTACGAGTTTTATAACCTTTTTATTGGTTTTTAGAGTTCTTAGTGGGTTTTAGGTTTTTTATTGTTTTTAGGGTATTTATGGTTTTTAGGGATTTTAGGATTTTATACACTTTCAGAGATTTTTTTTGGCATTTTTATGATTTTTATGGTTTTTAGGGTGTTTTGGGGGTTTTAGGGATTTGGAGGGATTTTTTGGATTTTGTGGGTTTTTTAGTGTTTTTCAGGGTTTTAGGGTCTTTTGAGATTTTTGTGTTTTTTTCCAGTTTTTTAGGGGTTTTAAAGGTTTTTTGAGTTTTTAGTGGGTTTTTAGGGTTGTTATAGGTATTAGGGTTTTTAATTATTTTATGGGTTTTTATGGTTTTCAATGGTTTTTAGGGTTTTTAGTTTTTTTACATCTTTCGGCATTTTTCTGGAATTTTTATAATTTTTATGGTTTTTAGAGATTTAATGGAATTTGAGGGGTTTTTAGAGTCTTTTGGGGGTTTTAGTTGTTTTTTTGGAGTTTTTATGGTTTTTAAGGTTTTAAGACATTTTTATCGTTTTTAGGGGTTTTACGAGTTTTTCGGATTTTAAGGTGTTTGGGGGGTTTTTTGGTTTTTAAGGTTTTTATGTTTTTTTACGTTTTTAGGAATTTTTCACGTTATTTTTTGGATTTTTATGAATTTTAGGGATTTTTAGGGATTTTATGGGTTTTTAGAGATTTTAGGGTTTTGGTTTTCTTGTGCTTATTAGTGCCTTTTTTGGGTTGGGGGGTTTATTTTTTTCAGGGTTTTTAAGAATATTGTGAGTTTTTTATCATTTTTAACAGCTTTTATGGTTTTTTCGAGTTTTTTTGTTGTTTTAGAGTTTTTATGGGTTTTAGGGTTTTTAAGGTTTTTAGGGGTTTTTAGGGTTTTCAAGAGGTTTTTAGGGTTTTTAAGGGTTTTTTCATTTTAAGTTATTTTTAGGGCCTCTTACGATTTTTATGTTTTTATTTTTTTTGGTTTTTAATCATTTTGTGGGATTTTATGGGGTTTTCAAGGTTTTTAGGGGCTTTTAGGGTTTTTTTTGTTTTTTGGATTTTTTTTGACTTTTTTAGGGTTTTTAATATTTTTTAGAGTTTTTTAGTGTTTTTAGAGGTTTTCATTTTTTTTTGGTGTTTATGGTTTTAATGTTTTTTAGGAATTTTTATAGTTTTCATGAGTTTTCATGAGTTTTCATAGGGTTTTTTAAGTTTTCAAGGATTTTTAGTGCATTTTTAGGTTTTTTATAGTTCGAGGGATTTTAGGGTTTTTAGGGATTTTGGAGGGTTTTGGGGTTTTTCATGGTTTTTTAGGGGTTTTAGGGTTTTAGGGTTTTTTTTTGAGTTTTTTGGGATTATCAGGGTTTTTAGGGTTTTTTAAGGTATTTAGGGTATTTAAGGGTTTTTAGAGTTTTTTTGCATGGCAAGGGTCTTATAGTTTTTAGTGGGTTTTAGGGGTTTTATGGGGTTTTAGGGTATTTTAATGATTTTATGGATTTTTATGGTTTTCAAGGGTTTTTTTATTGGTTATGTATGTTTTCAGAATTTTTTGGGTTTTTTTAGGATTTTATAGTTTTGGGGGGTTTTAGAGATTTTGAGGGTTTTAGCGACCATTTGGATTTTTAGTGTTTTTTAGTTTTTTAGCATTTTTATGGTTTTTAGAGTTTTTTTAACATTTTAGGGGTTTTTAGTGTTTTTAGTAGTTTTTTTGGTTTTCATGGAGTTTTAGGGTTTTTAGGGGTTTTAGGGGTTATTATGGTTTGTAGGGGTTTTCAAGGTTTTTTGGGTTTTTATGTTTTCAAGGATTTTTAGAGATTTTTTAGGATTTTTGTGGTTTTTAGGGTTTTTAGGGTTTTTAGGGATTTTAGGGATTTTGAGGGTTTTTTGGGTTTTTCAGGTTTTTTGGGTTTTTCAGGTTTTTTTTGTTTTCTCAAATTTTTTAGGGTCTTTCTGGGTTTTTAGGGTTTTTTGAGTTTTTTTATGGTTTTTAATGGTTTTTAGAGTTTTTTAACATTTTTATGGGTTTTAAGTGTTTTGGGGGGTTTTAGTAGTTTAGGGATTTTTTGGCTATTTAAGTTATTTTAAGGTTTTTTAGGGTTTTTATGGTTTTTAAATGTTTTTTAGGGTTTTCAGGGTTTTACGTTTTTAGGGCTTTTTAGGGCTTTTTTGGATTTTAATGAATTTTAGGGATTTTTAGGGTTCCTAGGTATTTTGAGGGATTTTATTTTTTAAGGTTTTTTTACAGTTTATAGGGTTTTCAATGTTTTTAGTATCTTTTGGGTTTTTAGGGTTTTTTTGAGTTTTTTAAGGGTTTTAAGGTTTTTTAGAGTTTTTAACATTTTTCAAGTTTTAAGAGTTTTTAGAGTTTTTAGTTTTTTTATGGGTTTTTAAAGTTTCAGGGGGTTTTCTTGTTTCTAATGGGTTTTCAGGTTTTTCAAGTTTTTTTATGTTTTCAGTGATTTTTAGAGATTTTTAATGATTTTTTATTGTGCTTAGGGTTTTTAGGGTTTTTAGTTATTTTGAGGAATTTAGGATTTTTTCACGGTTTTTGGGGTTTTCAAGGTTTTTAGGGTCATTTTAGGGTTTAGGGGTTTTTTTGAGTTTTTAAACATTTTTAGGGTTTTGAAGGGTTTTTAGTGTTTTTAGTGGTGTTAAGGGTTTTTAGGGTTTTGAAGGTTTTTTGAAGGGTTTTCAGGGGATTTTTAGGGTTTTTATGGTTTTTTATGTTTTTCCTGGATTTTTAGGCGTTTTTTAGGATTTTTATGATTGTTAGGCAATTTTTGGATTTTAAGGGATTTTGTGGGGTTTTAGGGTTTTTCTGGGGGTTTTATGGTTTTTATGGTTTCTTTGAGTTTTTATTTTCAGTTTTTATGGTTTTTAGAGTTTTTTAATGTTTTTAACGCTTTAAAGAGTTTTAAGGCATTTTCTAGGGTTGTAAGGGTTTTTAGTGTTTTTAAGGTTTTTATGGGTTTTTATGGGTTTTTATGGTTTTTTTAGGGTTTTATGGGTTTTTTATGATTTCAAGGGGGTTTTCTAGGATTTTAGGGTTTATTACTTTTTCAAGGTTTTGTTTGGGATTTTTTAGGATTTTAATTGTTTTTAGTATTTTTTGGGTTTTCCGGATTTTAGGGGGGTTTAGGGGTTTTAGGGGGTTTTCAGGGTTTTTAGGGTCTTTTTATGGTTTTGGGTTTTTTGAGTTTTTTTTGGGTTTTTATTATTTTTTAGAGCTTTTTAAACTTTTTAGGGGTTTTAGAGTTTTTAATGGTTTTATGGGTTTTATGGGTTTTTAGGGTTTTTTCAGGTATTTTAGGGTTGTTATAGTTTTTATGGGTTTTTCAAGGTTTTTAGGGTTTTTTACATTTCCAAGGATTTTTAGGGATTTTTTAGGATTTTTATGGTTTTAGGATTTTTAGGGTATTTCAGGGTTTTTAGATTATTTCTGGGTTTTTAGGATTTTTTTGAGTTTTTTATGGATTTTAAGGTTTTTAGACTTTTCAACTCTTTTTAACGTTTTTGGGTTTTAAGGGTTTTTAAAGGTTTTGAAGATTTTTAAAGTTTTTTGGGGGATTTGTATGGTTTTCAAGGGTTTTTAAGGGGCTTTTGGGTTTTTTATGTTTTTAGGGATTTTTATGACCTTTTAAGGATTTTTATTGTTTTTAGAGTTTTTAAACTTTTTTAGATGTTTTATGGGTTTTTAGAGTTTTTAGTGAGTTTTTATGGTTTTTATGGTTTTTAGGGGTTTTCAAGGTTTTTTTTTGTTTTTTTCTTTTTTAGGTATTTTTGGATTTTTATGGTTTTTATGGTTTTTAGGGTTTTTAGTGATTTCGAGAGTTTTTAGTGTTTTTAGGGCTTTTATGATTTTTAGGTTTTTTCAGGATTTTTATGGACTTTTTGGGTTTTTATAGTTTTCTTGATTTTTTAGGGTTTGTACGGTTTTTTAGAGTTTTTTTAACATTTTTTGGGGTTTTAAGTATTTTAATGTTTTTAGTGGTTTTTTAAGGTTTTTATGGGTTTGAGGGTTTATGGTTTTTGAGAGATTTATCAAGGTTTTTAGTGTTTCTTACGTTTTTAGGGAATTTTAGTGCATTTGTTGGATTTTTAAGATTTGGGGGGGGGGTTACGGTTTTTAGGGATTCTGAGGGTTTTTTGGGTTTTTTCATGGTCTTTTAGCCTTTTTACGGTTTTTAGGATCTTTTAGGTTTTAGGGACTTTTTGAGTTTTTTAGGGCTGTTAATATTTTTAGCTTTTTTAAGTTTTTAGGGGTTTTAGAGGTTTTTAGAGTTTTTAGTGATTTTATGGGTTTTTAACGGTTTTATGTGTTTTATGGTTTTCAGGGGGTTTTGAGGATTTTTTGGATTTTATATGTTTTCAGGGACATTAAGGTTTTTTTAGGATTTTTATAATTTTTAGGGGTTTTTAGTGAATTAGAAGGTTTTTAGGGTTTTTCGGGATTTTTAGGGGTTTTTCAAGGTTTTTAGGGTCTTTTGGGGGGGTTTTCAAGGTTTTTAGGGTATTTTGGGGCTTTTGGGTTTTTTTGTGTTTTTTAGGTTTTTAAGGTATTTTAGGGTTTTTAACATTTTTTAACGTTTTTAGGGGTTTTATGGGTTTTTGGAGTTTTTAGTCGGTTTTTAGGGTTTTATGAGTTTTTAGAGTTTTTAATGGTTTTTAGGGGTTTTATGGTTTTCAATGGTTTTTATGGTTTTTAGGTATTTTTCAATGGTGTTTGGGTTTTATTATGATTTCATGGATTTTTACATCTTTTTTTTAATTTTTATGGTTTTTCGTGTTTTTTAGGTTTTTAGGGATTTTGATGTGTTTTTTGGGGGGTTTTAGGATTTTTTAGTGTTTTCTGAGTCTTTTGGAGGTTTTATGGTTTTTTTTGTGTTTTGTAGGGGTTTTAAGGTTTTTAGAGCTTTTAGTGGTTTTTAGTGTTTTTCTGGATTTTAGGGATTTTTATAGTTTTTAGGGGTTTTTAGGTTTTTTAGGATTTTTTATATTTTCAGGGATTTTTAGCTATTTTTTAGGATTTTTATGGTTTTTCTGGTTTGTAATATTTCAAGGGAATGTTAGGGTTTTTAAGGTTTTCCATGGGTTTTAGGGGTTTGGGGGGTTTTCAGGGGGTTTTAGGGGTTTTTAGGGTTTTTAGGGTTATTTAGGTTTTTTGGGTTTTTTGAGTTTTTAGGGTTTAAAAGTTTTTTTAGATTTTTTCAACATTTTTAGGGGTTTTAAAGGTTTTTAGAGTTTTTAGGGTTTCTATATTTTTTAAGGTTTTTAAGGTTTTTAAGGTTTTTTATGTTGGTTAGGGTTTTATGGTTTCCATGTGTTTTTTTGGGTTTTTAGGAATTTTTACATTTATAGGGATTTTTAGGACGTTTTTATTATTTTTATGGTTTTTATGGGTTTTTAAGGTTTTAATAAATTTTTAGGGTATTTAGGGGTTTTAAGGAGTTTTTGGGGTTTGGGGTTTTTTTAGGATTTTAGGGTCTTTTGGGTTTTTTGGTGTTTTTTTGAGTTTTTCAGGGTTTTAAAGTTTTTTAGAGATTTTTAACGTTTTTAGGGGTTTTACTGGTTTTACAGGTTTTTAGTGTTTTTTGTGGTTTTTAGTGTTTTTATGTGGTTTTAGTGTTTTTAAGGTTTTTAGGTGTTTTGATGGTTTTCAAGGGGTTTTCAAGGTTTTAGTTTTTTTAGGATTTTAGGGATTTTTAGGGATTTTTAGGATTTTTATTGGTTTTAGCGTTTTTAAGGATTTTGAGTGTTTTTCAGTTTTTTGGGGGTTTTATGGTTTTTTAGGTTTCTAGGCTTTTTTTGAGTTTTTAGGGTTTTTAAGGTTTTTAGAGTTTTTATCGTTTTAGGGGTTTTTATCATTTTTAGAGTTTTTAATGATTTTTAGGGGTTTCAGGGGTTTTAGGATGTTTTATGGGTTTTATGGGTTTCTGGGGGTTTTTACGGTTTTTACGGTTTTTTATGTTTTCTGACATTTTTAGAGCTTTTATAGGATTTTTTTTGTTTTTATGGTTTTCATGGTTTTTTGGGTTTTTTGGGATTTGAGGTGTTTTTCAGGTTTTTTGGGTTTTTAGGGTCTTTTCGGTTTTTTTTTGCGTGTTTTTGAGTTTTTCAGGGTTTTAAAGTTTTTTAGAGTTTTTTAACGTTGTTAGGGGTTTTACTGGTTTTACAGGTTTTTAGTGTTTTTTGTGGTTTTTAGTGTTTTTCTGGGGTTTTAGTGCTTTTAAGGTTTTAGGTGTTTTGATGGTTTTCAAGGGGTTTTCAAGGTTTTAGTTTTTTTAGGCTTTCAAGGATTTTCAGGGATTTTTAGGATTTTTATTGGTTTTAGCGTTTTTAAGGATTTTGAGTGTTTGTCAGGTTTTTGTGGGTTTTATGGTTTTTTAGGTTTCTAGGGTTTTTTTTGAGTTTTTAGGGTTTTTAAGGCTTTTAGAGTTTTTATCATTTTAGGGGTTTTTAGCATTTTTAGAGTTTTTAGTGATTTTTAGGGGTTTTAGGGGTTTTAGGGGGTTTTATGGGTTTTATGTGTTTCTGGGGTTTTTAAGGGTTTTTACGGTTTTTTATGTTTTCCGGGATTTTTAGAGCTTTTATAGGATTTTTTTTTTGTTTTTATGGTTTTCATGGTTTTTAGGGTTTTTTGAGTTTTTTATGGTTTTTAAGATTTTTTAGAGTTTTTAACGTTTTTAGGGCAAGGAAGATGCGAGGTTCAGGCTATTCCCAGCCCCCCCAATTTTATTAGCAAGAAAAAAGGAGACACAGCAGACAAGGGAGGGGAGGGGTCAAACGACCCGCACCCAAAAGCCCCTTACAACCCACGCCAAAAGGAATTAACGTTTTTAGGGGTTTAACGAAATTTCAGAGTTTTTAGTGGGTTTTTAGGTTTTTATGGGTTTTAGGGTTTTTTCAGGTTTCTATCGGTTTTTATAGTTTTTAGGGGGTTTTAAAGGTTTTAGGTTTTTTTAGGTTTTCAACGAATTTTAGAGAGTTTTTAGGATTTTTATGGTTTTTAGGGGTTTTAAGGGATTTTAGGGATTTTGAGGGTTTTTCTGGGGTTTTAGGGTCTTTTTGAGTTTTTAGGGATTTTTAGGGGTTTTAAGGTTTTTTATAGTTTTTAACATATTTAGGGGTTTTAAGGGGTTTTACTATTTTTAGTGGGGTTTTATGGTTTAATGGAGTTTTGTGTTTTTTTAAGGTTTTTAGGGTATTTATAGTTTGTAAGAGGTTTTCAGGGTTTTAGTGTTTTGTGTATTTTCAGGGATTTTTAGGGATTAAAATTAGGATTTTTAAGGGTTTTAGAATTTTCAAGGGTTTATAGGGATTTTGAGGTTTTTAGGGGTTTTCAAGGTTTTTTGGGTTTTTCAAGGTTTTTTTGGGTTTTTTTTGGGTTTTTAGGGTTTTTTTGAGTTTTTAGTGGTTTTATGGTTTTTATGGGTGTTTAGGGTTTTTATATTTTTTAAGGGTTTTTATTGTTTTAGGGGGATTTCATGGTTTTGGGTGGGGGGGGGGGTAGGTTTTTAAGGATTTTTAGGGGTTTTTTAGGTTTTTTATGATTTTTAGGGGTTTTTATGGTTTCTTTGGATTTTGAGGATTTTTAGGGTTTTCCCGGGATTTTAGGGTTTTTTCAATGTTTTTATGTGTTTTGGGGTTTTAGGATTTTTTTTTTGTTTTTAGGATGTTTAATGTTTTATAGTGTTTTTCAACATTTTTAGGGGTTTTAAGGGTTTTTTAAGTTTTTAGTGGGTTTTTATGGGTTTTAGGGTTTTTAAACGTTATTTGGGGTTTTTATGGTTTTCAGGGGGGGTTCTGGGTTCTTAGGGTTTTTATGTTTTCATTGTTTTTTTTGACTTTTTTTTGTTTTTTAGGTTTTTAGGGTTTTTAGGGATTTTGACGGTTTTTAGATTTTTTAGGGTTTTTTTGAGTTTTTATGTTTTTTAAGGTTTTTAGATTTTTTGTAACATTTTTTTGGGGTTTTTGGGTTTTTATGGGTTCTTAGGATTTTACAGTCTTTTGGAGTTTTTATAGAGTTAAGGTGGTTTTTAGTATTTTTAAGTCTTTTTCATTTTTAGGGATTGTTAGGGCTTTTTTAGGATTTTTTTAGTTTTTACGGTTTTTTTGGACTTTTAGTGGTCCTGATAGTTTTCGCGGTTTTAAGGGTTTTTTAGAGCTTTTATGGTTTTTAGGATCTTTTGTGTTTTTAGGGGTTTTTTTACAGGGCTGAGTTTTTAGGGTGGGGTTTTTCAATTTTTTAGGGTTTTTAATGGTTTTTAAAGTTTTTAAAATTTTAGAGTTTTTTGAGTTTTTAGTGGTTTTTATGGTTTTTATAGGGTTTTTATGGTTTTAGGATGGTTTTATGGTTTTCAAGGGTTTTTCATGGTTTTTAGGGGTTTTATGTTTTTTTGTATTTTTAGGGATTTTTTACGTTTTTTATTGTTTTTCGGATTTTCAAGGATATTGAGGGGTTTTTTTGGGTTTTTTAGGGATTTAGGGTTTCAAGGTTTTTATGGTTTTTTATTGGGTTTTTGTTTTTTTTTGGGTTTTTTAAGGTTTTTTAGATTTTTCTATCATTTTGAGGATTTTTAAGGGGTTTTAGAGTTTTTAGTGGTTTTTAGGAGTTTATTACGTTTTAGGGTTTTTTTGGGTTTTTAAGGTTTTTTTGGGGTTTTATGGTTTTCAGGGGAATTTTCAAGGTTTTTAGGATTTTTTACATTTTCAAGGATTTTTAGGGATATTTTAGGATTTTATGGTTTTTAAGGATTTTAGGGATTTTGAGGGGGTTTATGGGGTTTCATGATTTTTTAGCGTTTTTAGGGGTTTTGGGGTTTTTTGGTTTTTTGGGGTTTTAGGGTTTTTTAGTTTTTAGGGATTTTAGTTTTTTTTTTAAAAAAATAGAGGTTTTAAGGTTTTTTAGAGTTTTTATTAGTTTTTCGGGATTTTATGTGTTTTTATGGTTTTTTATGTTTTTTAGGGGGTTTATGGTTTTCAGGGGGTTTTCGGGGTTTTTGGGTTTTTTTTATGTTTTTAGGGTTTTAGTGGTTTTTAGGATTTGTTTTATGTTTTTAGGGTTTTTTAGGGTTTTTAGAGATTTTTGAGGGTTTTAGTGTTTCTAACATTTTTGGGGGTTTTACGATTTTTAGAGTTTTTAGTGGGTTTTAATGTTTCTATGGGGTTTTAGGATTTTTTAAGGTTTTAGGGGGTTTATGGTTTTTAGAGTTTTTCTTGGGTTTTTAGGGTTTTTTTAAATTTTTATGGATTTTTTTGGATTTTAATGGTTTTTAGGGTTTTTAGGGATTTTTAGGATTTTAGGTGGTTTTTAGGGTTTTTAGGTTCTTTTGGTGTTTTTAGAGAACTTTTTGAGTTTTGGGGTTTTTAATGTTTTTAAATCTTTTTATCATTTTTGGGGTTTTAATGGTTTTTAGACTTATAGTGGGGTTTTATTGTTTTTATTATATTTTATGGGTTTTTGAGGTTTTTTCTGGTTTATATGGGTTTTTAGGAATTTCAGGGGTTTTTCATGGTTATTAGTGTTTTTTACATTTTCATGGATTTTAGTAGTTTTTTCTTTTTTATGGTTTTTAAAATTTCTAGAGGTTTTTTGGATTTTTTGGGTTTTAAGGTTTTTTTTAGGGTTTTTTATGGATTTTATGGTTTTTAGGTTTATATGGTCTTTAGGGTTTTTAGGGGTTTTTTGAGGTTTTTAGGGTATTAAAGGTTTTTAGAGATTTTTAACATTTTTGGGTTTTAAATGGCTTTTAGGGTTTTTGGTGGTTTTTATTAGTTTTTTTGATTTATAAATGATTTTAGCGGTTTTTATCATTTTTAGGGGGATTTCTGGGGTTTTGGAATTTTATTTATGTTTTCCAGGATTTTTAGGATTTTTATGGTATCTCGGTGTTTTAGGGTTTTGAGGGATTTTGAGGGTTTTTAGGTTTTTAGGTTTTTTAGGGGATTTAGGGTTTTTTGAGTTTTTTTTTTTGGAGTTTTAGGGGGTTTTTTGAAATTTTTAGTGTTTTAAGTGTTTTTAAAGTTTTTAACATTTTTAGGGGTTTTAAGGGTTTTTTAGTTTTTAGTTTTTTTAGGGTTTTCAGGTTTTTATGGTTTGATGCGAGACGCACGGGGTCGCCCGATCTTCACGGCGTAGGGCGGCGGATGATGGATGCGGTTTGGGGCTAAGTGACGGGTGAAGGGTATGGATAGTGCAAGCAAGTAGTCAACCAACGCTATATGGAGCGTGACCTACTACTTAGACAACGCACTCAAGGGAGGGGTGTGATGGCCAATCCACACAACAACGCACTTGGGTTGAGGCACGGAATTGGGGGCTTTGTGATCTTGGATCACCAATCTAACTTGTAGATTGACAAGGCAAGAATGCACAAGAGCAAGGGAAATTTGGAACAATCCTCACACAACGGAGAGAAACAAAGCATAAGCTCTCAATTAGAATCTTGAATGCCAATACAATACCATGGGGTGGCTATTTATAGCCAAGGGGGTGATACAATGGTCAAGGGTCTAATACCCTAAAGTCATAAAGTCTAAACCTACCTTGTCCCCCTTAAAAGTCAAAAAGATAAAAGCCAACAAAGACTTTTGGAAAAGAAGCACACAACTTTCCAACATAGCCCACCGGATTTGACTTTGGTGTCCAAAGATGCCATTTCTAGAATCCTCCATGTGGGCAAGGCCTCCAAATTCTTGCAACCATGTGGGCCAAGCTTTAATCATCAATTTTGGGCTTGAATAAGTGATATTATAGGCCCATTTGCTCCATTCATGCATGGTAATACCCATTGGGCCTTTAATGAAGTAAGATGAGCGCCCATTGAAGCATTCAACCTCTTTAATCTTCCTCGTGTCATTGGGCCTTGCAAATCCAATTCCTCCACCCGAGCAATCAACTCTGTGCCTTCTGCATGGTTTGCATCATCCTCCCCCTCTTGAAAAGGAGTCGTCCTCGACTCTTCATCCTCTACACCCAAAAAAGGAGAAAGATCAGAAACATTGAAAGTGGCACTTACACCATACTCACCTGGCAAAGCTATCTTGTAAGCATTGTTGTTAATCTTCTCAAGCACTCGGAATGGTCCATCGCCTCATGGCATGAGTTTTGATTTCCATTTTTCAGGGAATCTTTCCTTCCACATATGAATCCAAACCAAGTCACCGGGCTCGAACAACATTTTCTTGCGACCCTTGTTTGCACGATCCATATATTTTTGGGTCATCCGCTCGATATTTAACCTTGCCTTTTCATGGATTTTCTTGATGAATTCTGCACGTCCTTTTGCATCCATATTAACTGCTTCCTGTAAAGGCAAAGGAACTAGATCAATAGACGCAAGGGGGTTAAAGCCGTAAACTATTTCAAATGGAGAATATTGAGTAGTGGAATGCTTGGCCCTGTTATATGCGAATTCCACATGTGGTAGACACTCCTCCCAATTCTTGATATTCTTTTTGACAATTGTTCGCAGAAGGGATGATAGTGTGCGATTCACCACCTCCGTTTGCCCATCGGTTTGTGGATGACAAGTAGTGGAAAATAATAACTTTGTATCGATTTTTCTCCACAAGGTCTTCCAAAAGTAACTAAGAAATTTTTTGTCTCGATCCGACACAATGGTCCTTGGCATTCCATGATGCTTGACTACTTCCTGAAAGAAAAGTGTTGCAATGTTAGTGGCATCAATGTTTTGTGACAGGGAATAAAATGTGCCATTTTTGAAAACCGATCCACCACAACAAAAATGGAATCTCTCCCCCTCTTGGTCCGTGGTAACCCCACAATAAAGTCCATTGATATGTCCTCCCAAGGGGTGTTGGGAATTGGGAGAGGAAGATATAGTCCATGTGGGTTCAGCTTTGATTTGGCTTTATGGCAAACAATGCACTTTCCCACAAATTTCTCAACATCTCTAGATATCCTAGGCCAATAAAAATGATCACTAAGAACACTTAGAGTTTTTGAAACACCAAAATGCCCCATTAACCCACCCGAATGTGACTCCTTTAGTAAAAGTAAACGGATAGAGCAATTAGGAATGCAAAGCTTATCAATCCGAAATAAGAATCCATCATGTAAATAGAACTTTTCCCAACTAACTCCAGGTTTACAATGTTCATAAGGTTCTCTAAAATCACTATCAGTGGCATATAAATCCTTAATGTATTCAAAACCAAGAAGTTTTGAATCCAACAAGGATAAAAGAGAATATCTACGCGAAAGTGCATCAACCACAGTATTTTCTTTACCCTTTTTATGCTTGATGACATACGGAAATGATTCAATGAATTCCAGCCATCTAGCATGTCTCCTATTTAGTTTATGTTGGCTCCTAAGGTATTTAAGAGCCTCGTGATCAGAATGGATCACAAATTATTTAGGCCAAAGATAGTGTTGCCATGTTTCGAGTACTCTAAACAATGCATACAACTCTTTATCATATGTAGCATAGTTTAGAGTTGGGCCATTTAACTTCTCAATAAAATAAGCAATAGGCTTACCTTCTTGCATGAGTACTCCTCCTATGCCAATTCCGCTTGCATCACATTCAATTTCAAAGGTCTTACCGAAGTCTGGAAGTGCAAGTAGAGGGGCGTGGGTGAGTCTCTCCTTTAGCGCATGGAAGGATTTTTCTTGAGTTGTCCCCCATTTAAAAGGAACATTCTTCTTTTTCAATTCATTCAATGGTGCTACTAGTGTGCTGAAGTCTTTCACAAATCTCCTGTAAAAACTAGCAAGCCCATGAAAACTTCTTACCTGTCCAACAGAGGTTGGAGTTGGCCATTCTTGTATTGCTTTGATCTTCTCGGTGTCCACTTCAACTCCATTGCCACTCACAACAAATCCAAGGAAAACAATCTTATCGAGACAAAATTCACATTTTTTTATGTTTCCAAACAGGTTTTCTTTCCTTAACACCTCTAGGACTTTTCTGAAGTGATCTACATGTTCATGAAAAGTCCTACTATACACCAGAATATCATCAAAGTAAACTACCAAAAAGTTTCCAATATATGCACGTAAGACATGATTCATTAACCTCATAAATGTACTAGGTGCATTGGTGAGACCAAAGGGCATGACTAACCATTCATAAAGTCCATGTTTTGTCTTAAATGCAGTTTTCCACTCATCTCCTTCTTTCATCCTAATTTGATGGTAGCCACTTCTTAAATCAATTTTTGAGAAAATAGTTGAACCATTTAATTCATCTAGCATATCATCTAACATAGGGATAGGATGACGATACCTGACCGTGATGTTGTTGATGGCTCTACAGTCAATGCACATTCTCCATGTTCCATCCTTCTTTGGTACTAGAAGCACCGGTACCGCACAAGGACTAAGACTCTCTCTCACATACCCCACATTCAACAACTCTTGAACTTGCCTCTGAATTTCTTTTGTCTCCTCTGGGTTGGTGCGATATGCTGGGCGGTTCGGTAGTGATGTTCCAGGTATGAGGTCAATTTGATGCTCAATACCTCTAATGGGTGGCAAACCCGGTGGCACCTCTTCGGGAAACACATCTTCAAATTCCTGCAACAAAGACTCAACAACATGTGTCAAAGAAGATGTTAAGTCGTTAGTGTTCAACATCACCTCTTTGTACATAAGTACTAAGAGATTTTGTTGAGAAATCAAAGCTTCCTTAACCTCACTCTTTTTTGCGAACGTCACACTTTTCTCTCCTCTCAAATATTTTTCCCCTCTTGATTTTTCTTTGCTCTCCATTTCTTTGCTTCTCTCATTTTCTATTTTTCCCTCATTCTCTCCTTTTTCATTTTCTCTCTTTTTTTCCTCATCACTCTTTTTTTTCTTTTCTCTCAAAATGTGATCTTCCAGAATTTGCTTGGGGGACATGGGGTTGAGGGTTATAGGTTCCCCTCGGAGTAAAAAAGAGTGACGGTTCAAGAAACCATCATGAGTAACACGCCGATCATACTACCATGGTCGACCCAACAATAAGTGGCACACCTTCATAGGAACAATGTCACACAATACCTCATCTTTGTACTTACCGATGGTGAACAATACCTTCACTTGCTTGGTGACCTTCAGCTCCCCACAATCATTCAACCACTGAAGTCGGTATGGATTTGGATGCCTTAAAGTCGGGAGTCCCAACTTCTCCACCAACTCGGTGCTCGCCACATTGCTACAATTTCCACCATCAACAATAACACTACATACCTTCCCATTGATCTTGCATCGTGTATGGAAAAGGTTCTCCCGCTGCTCCTTTTCTCCAACGGTCATTTGTGCACTTAAAACTCTTCTAGTGACAAGAATCTCGCCATCTTCCGCAAATTCTCCATTTTCAATTTCTGGAGATTCATCTTCCTCCTCTTCGGAGCTCTCTCCATCGGTCTCCGATTCTCCATACTTGTTGATGATCATGGTGCGATGGTTTGGGCATTCACTAGCAATGTGACCCCTTCCTTGACATTTAAAACACCGAATATCCCTATTCCTGGTTTGGTTAGCCTCAAAAGTAGGTTTCTTAGGTGGAAGAATTACCTTGTCACTTTTGCGATCAACCACCTCTTTTGCCTTTGATGGTTCTCCAATCTCCTTCCTTGGATTTCTCCATGGTGTGAAAGGGTAGTGGGTTTCCTCATGTTTCTCCTCCTTTTGATTTATTGCTCGATCTTGGTGGCTTGGTGGATCATATCTTGTATCTCTACATGGTGGTACATCTCCACTTGATCTGCAATCTCCCGATTGAGCCCATGTAAAAATCGTGCCATGGTTGCCTTCGGATCCTCCTCAACGTTTGCCCGAATCATGGAAATTTGCATCTCCTTGTAGTAGTCTTCTACACTCTTACTCCCTTAGATGAGGGGTTGAGGTTTGTTGTGGAGATCTCTATGGTAATGTGTGGGAACAAACCGCTTCCGCATGGTGAACTTCATGTCTTCCCAAGTGTTGATGGGACATCCACCATATCTAGCCCTCTCCTTTTGAACTTGATCCCACCAAATTAAAGCATAATCAGAAAATTCAAGGGAAGCAAGTTTGACCTTTTTCTCCTCGGAATATGCATGGCATGAAAAGACCTGCTCGATCCACATCTCCCACTCCAACTATGCTTCCGGATTGCTTTTCCCAAGAAAAGAAGGGACCTTCACCTTGATCCCGCCAAGTAGGTCATCATCATGTTGTCTCCTTTGGCCTCCTCTCGGTTGTTGGTACAACCTTCTCCTTTGTGGGACTTCATCAAGATCATCATCAAAGTTCACCATCTCCTCCTCCATGATGTGGGGACAGCGTGGTGCGGGAGCGCGTCGTGGGTTATCATGGAACATCCTTGGGCTTGGTTTATTCTCCAATTCATCAATCCTCTCATGTAACACCTCCAACTTCCGATCAAGAAGCTTCTCGAAGTGGCTCACCAAAGCTTGCATTTGGAATTGCGTAGCTTCAGGTGCAGGAGATCTACTTTGACTTCCTTCATCGCTAACATGAGCAATTTTCTTCCCACGATCTTCTGCCATGATAAGTTACACAAACACAAACACACACCAGGGGGGAACACACACAATGATACACACTCACTCACACACGCAAGATGTACACACTCACACACACAAAGATACACACTCATGCATGCAATATATACACACTCACACGCACAAGATGTACACACACACACGCACACAACAAGATGCACACACTCACACACACAAGATATATTTTTTTTCTTATTTCTCTCCACTCTCAAAACTCAATTTGAATCCCAAGCTCTTATGAAATATAATACCTTGTTTAGGGTGATCAAGTGCCACCAATTCCTCTCCAATCAAGATTGTGTCGGGGGATGGTTTAACACAATCCGCTTGAGTGGTAAGTGGTTTAAAAATGGTAAAGGGTCAAAAAGAGGGTGGAAAGAAGGGGTAGATAGGTGGATTGTGGGTTTTGCCCGATTGTGCAAGATAAGATAAATGAATAACAATATGAGCCAAATACAAAATGGGGATGAAGTAAAATGATGGAAAAAGTTATGTATGGAAATAGAACGTGCTAATAAGGTAAAGCACAAAGGAGTAATTGTATCCGCTCTTTTTTTTTTGTTTTTTTTTGTCAATTCTCCACAAAAAGTGTTGTGCTTGGAGTTTTAAAGCACAAGATGATTGAACGGAGAGTAAGACAATTTTTTTTTCGAAATCTCTCAAATAAAGGATGTGCTAAATTTTGAAAAGCACAAAATGATGAGTTGAGAGAATTTTTTTTGCCGGATACAAATCACATATAGAGAATTAAATGCGGAAAGAAGATGAATGAAAATTTGGATCAATTTATAATAATCCAATCTTGCACAAACTAGGACAATTCGGGAGGGTTTCAAGAAAAATGGATTTTTTTTGTTGAATAGGTGAATAATATGGAAAGATAAGGAGGGTAATGGATAGAATTAAAGTAAATGAAGGGATAGACGCCTACCGTGTCAACCGGAGCTCTGATACCAACTGATGCGAGATGCACGGGGTGGCCCGATCTTCACGGCGTAGGGCGGCAGATGATGGATGTGGTTTGGGGCTAAGTGACGGGTGAAGGGTATGGATAGTGCAAGCAAGTAGTCAACCAACGCTATATGGAGCGTGACCTACTACTTAGACAACGCACTCAAGGGAGGGGTGTGATGGCCAATCCACACAACAACGCACTTGAGTTGAGGCACGAAATTGGGGGCTTTGTGATCTTGGATCACCAATCTAACTTGTAGATTGACAAGGCAAGAATGCACAAGAGCAAGGGAAATTTGGAACAATCCTCACACAACGGAGAGAAACAAAGCATAAGCTCTCAATTAGAATCTTGAATGTCAATACAATGCCATGGGGTGGGTATTTATAGCCAAGGGGGTGATACAATGGTCAAGGGTCTAATACCCTAAAGTCATAAAGTCTAAACCTACCATGTCCCCCTTAAAAGTCAAAAAGATAAAAGCCAACAAAGACTTTTGGAAAAGAAGCACACAACTTTCCAACATAGCCCACCGGATTTGACTTTGGTGTCCAAAGATGCCATTTCTAGAATCCTCCATGTGGGCAAGGCCTCCAAATTTGTGCAACCATGTGGGCCAAGCTTTAATCATCAATTTTGGGCTTAAATAAGTGATATTATAGGCCCATTTTCTCCATCCATGCGTTGTAATACCCATTGGGCCTTTAATGAAGCAAGATGAGCGCCCATTGAAGCATTCAACCTCTTTAATCTTCCTCGTGTCATTGGGCCTTGCAAATCCAATTCCTCCACCCGAGCAATCAACTCTGTGCCTTCTGCATGGTTCGCATCATTAGGGGTATGGTCGTTTGTGGATTTTTAGTAATTTAAGGGTATTTTATATTTTAAAGGATTTTAGGGTTTTTTTAATGATTTTTATGGTTTTTAAGGGTTTTTAATGATTTTTATGGTTTTTAAGGTTTTTTTATGATTTTTATGGTTTTTAAGATTTTTAGGATTTTTATGGATTTTGAGGGCTTTTAGGGGTTTTCATAAGTGTTTAGGTTTTTTCTCAGTTTTATGGTTTTTTTGGTCTTTAGGGTTTTTTTATTTTTATAGGGTTTTTAAGTTTTTCTAGAGTTTTTCAATGTTTTAAAGGGTTTAAAGTGTTTTTAGAGTTTTTAGTGGGTTTTAGGGTTTTTATCGGTTTTTAGGGTTTTTAGTGGGTTTTAGGGTTTTTATCGGTTTTTAGGGTTTTTAAGGTTTTTAGAGGGTTTTATGGTTTTTATGAGTTTTTCATGGTTTTTAGTATTTTTTTTATGTTTTCAATGTTTTTTGGGGTTTTTTATGATTTTAATGCATTTTAGGGTTTTTAGGGATTTCGAGGGTTTTTATTGATTTTCTGGTCATTTTAGGGATTTAAAGGTTTTTCTAGCTTTTTAGGGTATTTGGGAGTTTTTAGGGGTTTTTTGAGTTTTTTAGGCTTTTTAAGGGTTTTTAACATTTTTAGGTGTTTAAAGGGTTTTTAGATTTTTTAGTGGTTCTTAGGGGTTTTATGGATTTTTAGGGGTTTTACGGTTTTTAGGGGTTTTTTGGTTTTTTGGTTTTAATGGGTTTTTCAAGGTTTTTAGGATATTTTTTAAGGAATTTTTAGGGTTTTTAAGGATTTTTATGGTTTTTTGGGTTTTTTTTATGGGTTTTAAGGATTTTAAAGGTTTTTTGGATTTTCAAGGTTTTTAAGGTTTTTAGTGTTTTTAGGGTCGTTTGGGTTTTTAGGGTTTTTTTTGGAGTTTTTTAGGGTTTTATGCTATTTTAGGGTTTTTAACGTTTTTAGAGGTTTTATGGTTTTTTAGATTTTTCGTGGTTTTTATGGTTTTTATAGGAGTTTTAGGGTTTTTAAGTTTTTTACGGGTTTTTATGGGGTTTAAGGGGTGTTCAGGGTTTTTCAGTTATTTTATGTCTTCGGGGATTTTTATGAATTTTTTAGAATTTTTATAGTTTTATGTTTTTAGAGATTTTTGGGATTTTTATGGTTTTCACTGTTTTTAGTGTTTGTGGGGTTTTTAAAGGTTGTCTTTTGGGGATTTTATGGTTTTTTGAGTATTTAGGGATTTTAAGGGTTTTTAGAGTTTTTAACGTTTCTAAGGGTTTTCATTATTTTTAGAGATTTATCGGTTTAAAGAGTTTTTATGGATTTTGAGGGTCTATAAGGATTTTAGGTAATTTTATAGTTTTCAAGTATTTTTTAGGGTTTTAGGGGTTTTTAGGGATTTTTTTAGTGCTTTAGGGTTTTAGGGGGGTTTAGGTGTTTTTATAGTTTTCAGGGGTTTTTCTAGGTTTTTAGGGGGGTTTAGGTGTTTTTCTAGAGTTTTTCAATGTTTTCATGGGTTTTAGGGGGGTTTAGGTGTTTTTATAGTTTTAGTGGTTTTTTAGGGTTGTTCTGGGTTTTTAATGTTTTTAGGGGTTTTATGGTTTTGAGGGGGTTTTCAAGGTTTTTACGGTTTTTAAAATTTTTAGTGATTTTTAGGGGTTTTTTAGGATTTTTATGGTTAGGGTTTTTATGATTTTTAGGGATTTTGTGGGTTTTAAGGGATTTTCAAGTTTTTTAGGTTTTTTTGGTTTTTTCAGGGTTTTTATGGTCTTTTTGGGTTTTTAGGGTATTTTTTGAGTTTTTAGGGGTTTAAAGGTTTTTTAGAGTTTTTAACATTTTTAGGCGTTTTAAGGGTTTTTAGAGTTTTTAGTGGTTTTTAGGGTTTTTATAGGGTTTTAGGGGTTTTAACGTTTTTTAGGGTTTTATGGTCTTTAGGGGTCTTTTGGGTTTGTTACGTTGTTTGGGATTTTTAAGGATTTTTATGTTTCCGAGAGTTTTTAGGGATTTTGAGGGGTTTTCATGTTTTTAGGGTTTTTATGGATTTTTGGGTTTTTAGGGTATTTTGAGTTTTTAGGGTTTTTTGAGTTTTTTTAGGTTTTTATGGTCTTTATAAATTTTTAACGTTTTTAGTTGTTTAAAGGGTTTTTTGAATTTTTAGTGGTTTTAAGGGTTTTATGAATTTGAATGGTTTTTTAAGGTTTCTAGGGGTTTGGGTTATTTACATTTTCAGGGATTTTAGTGATATTTACAATTTTTTTGGGTTTTAGGGTTTTTAGGGTTTTTTAGGGATTTTTAGAGTTTTTATGGGTTTTTAAGTCTTTTTAGGGGTTCTTGGGATTTTTAGGGTATTTAGGGTCTGTTTGGATTTTAGGGGTTTGAGTTTTTTAGAGTTGTTAAGGTTTTTTGTAGTTTTTAATGTTTTAATGTTTTTAGGGGTTTTGTGTGTTTTTCGAAATTTTAGTGGCTTATTAGAGTTTCTATGGGTTTTTAGGGGTTTTAAGGTTTTTAAGGGTTTTATGGTTTTCGAGGGGTGGAGGTTTAGAGTTTTAGGGGTTTGTTTTACGTTTTTAGAGTTTTTTAGGGATTTTTAGGATTTCTATTGTTTTTAGACTTTTTATGGTTTTGAGGGGTTTTGAGGGTTTTTAGCATTTTTTAGAGTTTTTAGGGTTTTAGGATCTTTTTTGGTTTTCAGGGGTTTTTTTATGTTTTTTAGGGTAAAAACGTTTTTTATTATTTTTAACATTTTAGTGTTTTAAGGGTTTTTTAGAGTTTTTGTGGCTTTATGGTTTTTATGGGTGTTTGGGCTTTTAATATTTCTATGGGGTTTTATTATTTTTTGGGTTTTTTAAGGTTTTTAGTGTTTTTCACGTTTTCAAGGATTTTTTTTGGCGTTTTTAGGATTTTATTTTTTTTAAGGTTTTTAGGGATTTTGAGGGGTTTTGGGTTCTTCAGGGTTTTAGGGGTTTTAGGGTTTTATTGTAATTTTTAGGGGTTTTAAGGTTTTTTTGAGTTTTTTATATTTTTTTATGTTTTAGGGGTTTTAAGGTGTATTATATATTTTAGTGGTTTTAGTGATTTTCTATGTTTCTTGGGTTTTTTAAGGTTTTTAGGCCTTTTAATGGATTTTAGGGGTTTTCAAGGTTTTTCAAATTTTTTATATTTTCTGGGATTTTAAGGTATTTTTAAGGATTTTTATATTTTCTAGGTTTTTTTGAATTTTGAGGGGTTTTAGGATTTTTAGGATTTTTCAGGGTTTTTAGGGACTTTTTGGGTTTTCAAGTTTTTTTTAGTTTTTAGGGTTTTTTAGGGTTTCTAGATCTATTTTTAACTTTTTAGGGGTTTTAAGGTTTTTTAGTGTGTTTTTAGGAGTTTTATGGGTTTTTTGAATTTTTAAGGGTTTTTAGGGTTTTTAAGGTCATTTAGTTTTATAGGGTTTTTTTGAGTATTTTTGGTTTTTTAGAGTTTTTAACATTTTTTGGAGTTTTGAGGGTTTTTAGAGTTATTAGGTAGTTATTAGGATTTTTATGGGTTTTATGGTTTTTTATGCCCTTTAGGGTTTTTATGGGGTTTTCAGCTTTTTTAGGTGTTTTTATGTTTTCATGGATTTTTAGGGATTTTTTAGGTTTTTTATGGTTTTTTACGGTTTTTAGTGTTTTTAGATTTATTAGGGATTTTGAGGGGTTTTCAATATTTTTTAAGGGATTTAGGGTTTTTTGGTTTATTAGGGTTCTTTTGGGTTTTTAGGGGTTTTTTTTGTGTTTTTTAGGGTTAAGTTTTTTTAGTGTTTTTAACATTTTTAGCATTTTTGGAATTTTAATTGTTTTTAGCGATTTTAGTGGGGTTTTAGGGTTTTATGGGGTTTTATATTTTTTATGATTTTTAGGGGTTTCCTAGTTTTTTGGAGTTTTTCAAGGTTTTTACATTTTTTAGGATTTTTAGGGATTTTTAGGATTTTAGGGTTTTAGGGTCTTTAGGGATTTTGATGGGTTTTAGGGGCCTTCAGGGTTTTTAGTGTTTTTTAGAGATTCTAGGGTATTTTTGGGATTTTAGGGTTTTCATGTTTTTTAAAGGTTTTTAGGTTTTTAGTGTTTTTTAACATTTTAGGTGTTTAAGGGTTTTTAATTTTTTTTTAGTGTTTAGGGTTTTTCTGGGTTTTTAAGGTTTTCTTATTGTTTTAGGTTTTCTTATTGTTTTAGGTTTTTATGGTTTTCAGTGATTTTAGTGTTTTTACATTTTTAGAGATTTTTAAGGGGTTTTTCTGATTTTTATGGGTTTTAGTGTTTTTAAAGATTATGAGGGTTTTAAATGTTTTTAGGGTTTTTTTGGTTTTTATGGAATTTTTAGGTTTTTGGCGTTTTTTAGTTTTTTAGTGTTTTAAAGGTTTTTAGAGCTTTTATCATTTTGATGGTGTTTGAGAGATTTTAGAGTTTTTAGTGGGTTTTAGGGTTTTTATGGATTTCAGGGTTTTTTATGGCTTTTAGGGGCTTTTAGGGATTTTATCGGTTTTCCAAGGTTTTTTAGGGTTTTTTCATTTTCAAGTAATTTTAGCGCTTTTTTAAGATTTTTATGGTTTTTAGTGTTTTTTTTTGGTTTTTCAGGATTTTGAGGGTTTTTTTGTTTTTTGGGGTTTTCAAGGTTTTTTTTTGTCTGTTTAGGTTTTAAGGTTTTTAATATTTTCTATTTTTTAGGGGTTTAAAGGGTTTGTAGATTTTTAGTGGGTTTTTAGTGGTTTTATGGGGTTTATAAGGTTTTTAGGGGTTTTTATTGTTTTCAGGGTTTTTTACGTTTTTAAGGATTTTTTAATATTTTTATGGTTTTTTGGGTTTTAAGGGTTTTAAGGGATTTTGATGCATTTTTGGATTTTTTAGGGTGCTTTGGGTTTTTTTGGTATTTTGGGTCTTTTTGCGTTTTTTGATTTTTTAGAGTTTTTTGAGATTTAAATATTTTTTAGAATTTTTATGGTTTTTATTGATTTTATGGATATTTCTAGATTTTAGGGGTTTGACATTTTTAGGGATTTTTAGGGATTTGTTAGGATTTTTATAGTTGTAGGGTTTTTAGGGTTTTTAGGGTTTTTAGGGATTTTGAAGGTTTTTCAAAGTTTTTTGTTGTTTTCTGGTTCTTTGGTTTTGAGGGGCTTTTTGGGTTTTTAGGTTTTTTTAGTGTTTTAGGGATTTTAATGTTCCTTTTGATTTATTTAATGTTTTTAAGGGCTTTAAGGGTTTTTATAATTTTTAGTGGTTTTTTGGGTTTTTTATGTTTTAAGGGATTTTTAGGCGGTTTTTAGGATTTTTATGGTTTTAAGGTTTTTAGGGGTTTTGAGGGTTTTTTAGGTTTTTGAGGTTTTTTCTAGGTTTTTAGCTTCTTTTTGGGTTTTTAAGGTTTTTTGAGTTATTTAGGGTTTTAAGGTTTTTAAATTTTTTTAAAGTTTTTAGGAGTTCTAAGGGTTTTTTGAGTTTTTAGGGGTTTTAGGGGTTTTAGGTTTTTCTTTTTTATTTAGGGGGTTTTTTGGTTTTCAGGGATTTTCAATGTTTAGAAGGTTTTTTTATGTTTTTATTGATTTTTAGGGCTTTTTTAGGACTTTTATGGGTTTAGGGTTTTTAGGTTTTTTAGGGATTTTGAGGGGTTTTCAGGGTTTTTAGGGTCTTTTGGGATTTTAGGGGTATTTTGAGTTTTTAGGGATTTTAAGTTATTTTTAGTTTTTTAACGTTTTAAGGGGTTTAAAGGGTTTTTATAGTTTTTAGTGGTTTTTAGGTTGTTGATGGGTTTCTATGGGTTTTATGGGTTTAAGGGGGTTTTAAGGGTTTTTTTGGGTTTTTTACATTTTCATGAATTTTTAGGGATTTTTTAGGATTTTTATGGCTTTAGGGTTTCTTAGGGTGCTAAGGGATTTTGAGGGGTTTTCAGGGTTTTTTAGGCTTTTAATATTTTATGGGTTTTTAGGGGTTTTGGGATTTTTTTTTTGATTTTTTTAGGGTTTTTATAATTTTTAGTGTTTTTAACGTTTTTTAGGGTTTAAATGGGTTTTAGAGTTTTTAGTGGGGTATTAGGGTTTTGAAGGACTTTTAGGGGTTTTAATAGTTTTTAGGGGTTTTTATGGTTTTCAGTGGGGTTTGAGGGTTTTTATAGTTTTTTATGTTTGAAGTGATTTTTAGGGCTTTCTTAGGATTTTTATGGGTTTTGGGGGGTTTTAAGGTTTTTAGGGATTTTGAGGCATTTTAAGGGTTTTCAAGACTTCCAAGGGTTTTAGGGTTTTTACAGTTTTTTGGGGGTTTTAGGGTTTTTTATGTTTTTTCGAGTTTATCAGGTTTTTTAGAGTTTTAAAAGTTTTTAGAGGTTTTAAGGATCTGTAGAGTTTTAAGTGGTTTTAGGTTTTTTAGGGTTTTTAAGGTTTTTAGGGATCTTTATGGTATTGAGTGGTTTTCAGGGGTTTAATGGTTTTTTACATTTTCAGGGATTTTTAGGAGCTTTTTAGTATTTTTATGGTTTCTATGGTTTTTAGGGTTTTTAGGGATTTTGATGGTTTTAGTGTTTTCAAGGTTTTCAGGGTTTTTATGGTATTTTGTGTTTTTAGGGTTATTTTACTTTTTTAGGGGTTTTAAGGTTTTTAGAGTTTTTTTGGGGTTTAAAGGGTTTTTAGAGTTTTTAGTGGTTTTAGTGTTTTTATGAGTTTTTAAGGTTTTTTAAGGTTTTAGGGGTTTTTACGGTTTTTTGGGGTTTTCAAGGTTTTTGGGTCTTTTGCGTTTTTAGGGATTTTTAAGGCTTTTTTAGAATTTTTATGGTTTTTAGGGTTTTTTAGGGATTTTAGGGATTTTGAGGGGTTTTAGGGTTATTAGGGTTCTTTAGGGTTTTTTTGGGGGTTTTAGGGTTTTAAAGCTTTTTTTTAGTTTTTAACATTTTTAGGGGTTTAAAGGGTTTTTGGAGTTTTTAGTGGTTTTTTAGAGTTTTTATGTGTTTTTAGGGTTTTTTAAGGTTTTTACGGGTTTTTTTCATTCAGGTGTTTTCAGGGTTTTTAGTGTTTTTTACTTTTTTAGGGATTTTTTACTATTTTTTAGGATTTTTATGGTTCTTTGGTTTTTTTATAGTTTTTTGGGATTTTGAGGTTTTTTATGTTTTTTAGGGGTTTTGGGAGTTTTCTAGGGGTTTAGCGTCTTTTGGGTTTTTTTGGTTTTTAAAATTTTTCAAAGTTTTATAACGTTTTTACGGGTTTTTTGGGTTTTTAATGTTTTTAGTGGTTTAGGGTTTTATTGCTTTTTAGGGGTTTTTTAAGGATTATAGGGGTTTTATTATTTTCAATGGGTATTTAGGGTTTTTTACATTTTCAGGATTTTTAGGGATTTTTAGGATTTTCTGGTTTTTATGGTTTTTAGGGTTTTAAGGATTTTGTGGATTTTTTGGGGGTTTCAAGGTTTTTTTTGGGTTTTTGGTTCTTTTAGGTTCTTTTGTTTTTAGGTTTTTTTTTATTTTTTTAGGGTCTTAAACATTTTTAGAGTTTTTTTTAACATTTTAGGGGGTTTAAAGGTTTTTATAGTTTTAGTTGTTCTTAGGGGATTTTTGGGTTTTTTTTTGTTTTTAAGGTTTTTTTGGTTTTCAGGGTTTTTTCAAGGGTTTTAGGTTTTTTTAATTTTTAGGGATTTTATGGATCTTTATGGATTTTAGGGTTTTTAGGGGTTTTGTGGGTTTTTAATGTATTTAGGGTTTTTCAATTTTTTTAGTGTTTTTTGAGTTTTCTGGTTTTAAGTTTTTTTAACAGATTTTTTGGGTTTTTTAATCCTGTTTAGTGTTTTCTAATGTTTTAAGGGTTTTAAGGGTTTTTATAGTTTGTTTTGGTTTTTTAGGGTTTTTGTGGGTATTATTGGTTTTATGGTTTTTAGTGGTTTTATGGGTTTCAAGGAGTTTTTAGGGTTATTAGGGGTCTTAAGTTTTTAGGGGTTTTTAGGGGTTTTTAGGATTTTATGGTTTTTATGGTTTTTATGGTTTTTAGGGATTTTTAGGGTTTTTAGGGGTTTTTAGGGTTTTTAGGGTTTTTAGGATCTTTTTGGGTTTATAGGGTTTTTTTGAGTTTTTAGCATTTTTAGAGTTTTTTAAAGTTTTTTTTATGTTTTTAGGGGTTTTAAGGGTTTTTAGAGTTTTTAATGGGCTTTAAGGCCATTATGGGTTTTACGTGTTTAAAGATTTTTTGGGGTTTTTATATTTTTCAAGGTCTTTTGGGTTTTTTACGTTTTCATGCATTTTTTGGGGGTTTTATTTTTATAGGGTTTTTAAGGATTTTGAGGGTTTTTTTGGAACCTTATGGTTTTTAGGGTTTTTACTGGTTTTCAGGGACATTTGGGATTTTTTGGGTTTTTACGGTATTTTTTTGAGTTTTTACGGTTTTGAGGTTTTTTAGATTTTGTTAACATTTTTAGTGTTTTTAGAGTTTTTAGTCTTTTTTGTATTTTTCTGGGTTTTTTGGGGTTTTATGGGTTTTTACGGATTTTTAAGGTTTTATGGTTTTTAGGGGTTTTTCATGGTTGTAATGGTTTTTTACGCTTTCAGGGACTTTTAGGATTTCTATGGGTTTTTGGGTTTTTAGGGATTTTGAAGGGTTTTAGGGTCTTTTAAGGGTTTTTTGTTTTCAGGGTTTTTAGAGTTTTCAGAGTTTTTTAGGGGTTTTAGGGGTTTTTAGGGATTTTATGGCCTTCTAGGGTTTTTAGGGGTTTTTTTTAGCATTTTAGGGTTTTTAAGGTTTTTAAGAGTTTTTTAACATTTTTAGGGGGTTTAAGGGTTTTTAGAGTTTTAGTGGGTTTTTAGGTATTTTATGGGGTTTTAAAAGTTTTTATGGGTTTTATGGTCTTCGCAGATTTTTCAGGATTTTTAGGGGTTTTTACGTTTTCATAGATTTTTAGGTATTTTTTAGGATTTTTATTGTATTTAGAGTTTTATGGGTTTTAGGGATTTTGAGGATTTTAGGGATTTTTTGTGTTTTTAGAGGTTTTAAGGTTTTTTAGAGTTTTTAAATTTTTTTAGGTGTTTTAAGGGTTTTTAGAGTTTTTAGTGGGGTTTTAGGGTTCTTATGGGTTTTTAGTGGTTTTTAACATTTTTAGGGTTTTTATGGTTTTCATGGGGTTTGCAAGGTTGTTAGCGTTTTCTATGTTTTCATGAATTTTAGGGCTTTTTAGCATTTTTATAGTTTTTAGGTTTTTCTAGGATTTTTACTGATTTTTAGGGGCTTTCATGGGCTTTCTGGGTTTAAGGTTTGTAGATTTTTCCATGTTTTCAGGGTTTTAGGGTCTTTTGGGGTTTTGGGATGTTTTTTATTGAGTATTTAGGGTTTTACTATTTTTAGTGGGTTTTATGTTTTTAAGAGGTTTTTTACATTTTCTGGGATTTTAAGGATTTTTTGGATTTTTATGGGTTTTAGGGGTTTTAGGGTTTTCAGGGGTATTTAGTGGTTTTAGAGTTTTTCAGGGTTTTTAGGGTCTTTGGGGTTTTTTGGATTTTTTTGTTTTTTTAACTATTTTAAAGGACCTTTAGTGTTTTCTAATGTTTTTAGTGGTTTTAAGGGTTTTTAGAGTTTTTTTAATGGTTTTGGGTTTTTATGGGCTTTTAGGGTTTTTAAGTTTTTAGGGGTTTTATGGTTTTCAGTAGGTTTTCATGGTTTTTATGGTTTTTTACAATTTTATGGATCTTGAGGGTCTTTTTAGTAATTTATGGTTTTTAAGGATTTTAGGGATTTTGAGGGGTTTTATGGTTTTTAATGCTTTTTAGTGTTTTTAGGGTTATTAGGGGTTTTTAGGGTTTTTAGGCTCTTTTTGGGTTTTTTGTGATTTTAGGTCTTTTAAGGTTTTAGAGATTGTTAACTTTTTATAATTTTTGTCGGGGTTTTAACGGTTTTTAGAGTTTTTAGTGGGTTTTCATGTGTTTTATGGGTTTTAGGGTTTTTTCTGGGAATTTAGGGGTTTTTTTGGTTTTCAAGGAATTTTAGAGCTTTTTTAGGATTGTTTTTGGTTTTGAGGGTTTTTTGGGTTTTTAGGGATTGTGAGAGTTTTACGGGGGTTAGTGTTTCTCGGGTTTTTAGTGTTTTAGGTCTTTTAGGGTCTTGTTTTTTTTTGTTTTTTTTGGGTTTTAATGTTTTTTAGAGTTTTTAACCTTTTTAGGGTTTTAAGTTTTTTAGTGTTGTTTTAGGGTTTTCTTCTATTTTGGGGGTTTTTATGTTTTTAGTGGTTTTATGGTTTTCAGGGGATATTAAGGGTTTTTTGGGTTTTTTACGTTTTATGGATTTTTAGGATTTTTTTGGATTTTTATGGTATTTTGGGGTTTTAGGGATTTTGAGGGATTTTAGTGTTTTTAGGTTCTTTTTGGGATTTTACAGTTTGTTTAGTTTTTTGGGGTTTTAAGGTTTTTTTGAGTTTTTTAACATTTCTGGGGATTTTAAGGTTTTTTAGAGTTTTTAGAGGTTTTTCGGGTTTTTATGGGTTTTAAGGGTTTTTAAGTATTTTTAGGGTTTTTTCGTTTTTAGGGGGTTTTAGCGGTTTTTTGGATTTTTTTTGTTTATTTTTTGTTTTCTATGGATTTAGGGGTTTTTGGAGTTTTTTAACATTTTTAGGGGTTTAAAGCGTTTTGGGGGTTTTTAGTGGGTTTTTGTGGATTTTTGTGATTATTTAATGTTTTTACAGGCTTTTATGGTTTTCAAGGTTTTAAGGGTTTGTTAGGTTTTCAGGGATTGCTGGGGATTTTTTAGGAATTTTATGGTTTTTAGTGTTTTTATGGTTTTTAGGTATTTTGAGGGTTTTTAGGGGTTTTCAAGGTTTTTATGGTCTTTTGGGATTTTAGGGGTTTTTTAGGTTTTTAAGGAATTTTAGAGATTTTTTAGGATTTTTAGGGTTTTGAGGGTTTTTTGGGTATTTAGGGATTGTGAGAGTTTTAGGGGGGGTTCTTGGGTTTTTATGGTTTTTAGTGTTTTTAGGGCAAGGCAGATGCGGGAACCAGGCTATTCCTGCCCCCCCCCCCCCAAATTTTTTAAGAAAAAGAGGACACTGCAGACCGGGGAGGAGCAGGGTCAATCAACCCATACCCAAAAAACAATCCCCAAAAGGAAAACAAAGAAAGAAAAAGACACAAAAGACCAAACAGGAAAAGACAAACAAAGCGGCAAAACAGAACTGTCCCCATCATCACTTCCCAACCAATCAGCAACCAGCATCCAGCAGCGCCATAACCCCCAGTCAGTCATCCAACATCTTAACTTCCAAAGGTCGGCACACATCTAACCCGTCAGACAACAAGCATCACTTCCTAACCAAACAATTCCCATCACATAACATCCAGCAGTGCAACTAGCAACATCAGACCACCACCCTCCATAGGACCACTCATAGAGATCAAGAACCTGCAACAAATTACCACGCAACACCAGTTCCAATCATCAAAGCCAAAACAATCTTCCAGCACCCACCACTTCCAATCCTCATGGAAAGCGGCAGCCAATTACCATCATTAGTGTATTTAGGGCTTTTAGGGTCTTTTGTTTGTTTTGTTTTTTTGGGGTTTTAATGTTTTTTAGAGATTTTAACCTTTTAGGGTTTTGAGGTTTTTAGAGTTTTTAGTGGTGTTTTAGGGTTTTCTTGTGTTTTTAGGGGTTTTATGGTTTTCAGGGGATTTTAAGGGTTTTTTTGGGTTTTTTACATTTTTATGGATTTTGAGGTATTTTTTGGATTTTTATGGTTTTTAAGGGTTTTAGGGATTTTTAGGGGTTTTAGTGTTTTTAGGTTCTTTTTGGGATTTTACAGTTTGTTTAGTTTTTTTGGGTTTTAAGGTTTTTTTGAGTTTTTAAACATTTCTGGGGATTTTAAGCTTTTTTAGAGTTTTTAGAGGTTTTTCGGGTTTTTATGGGTTTTAAGGGTTTTTAAAGATTTTAAGGGTTTTTTTGGTTTTTAGGGGGTTTTAGGGGTTTTTTGGATTTTTTTTGTTTATTTTGATTTTTCTATGGATTTAGGGGGTTTTAGAGTTTTTTAACATTTTTAAAGGTTTAAAGGGTTTTGGGGGGGTTTTTGTGGGTTTTTGTGGGTTTTTATGATTATTTAATGTTTTTATGGGTTTTTATGGTTTTCAAGGTTTTAAGGGTTTGTTTGGTTTTCAGGGATGTTTGAGTATTTTTTAGGAATTTTACGTTTTTCTGTTTTTTTATGGTGTTTAGGGATTTTGAGGGTTTTTAGGGGTTTTCAAGGTTTTTATGGTCTTTTGGGAATTTAGGGGTTTTATGGACTTTTGGGATTTTAGGATTTTTATTGTTTTTATAGGTTTTTAGGGTTTTTATGGTTTTAAGGGGTTTTAGGGTTTTTAGTGTTTTTTACATTTTCCTGGATTTTTGGGATTTATTTTATGATTTTTTTGGTTTTAGTGTTTTTATGGTTCTTAGGGATTTGGGGGGGGGTTTACGGTTTTTTAGGCTTTTTAGAGTTTTAGTATTTTTATGGCCTTTTTTGGTTTTTGTTCCTTTTTTGTTATCCTTTTTTTAGACTTTTAGGGTTTTTATGGTTTTAAGAGTTTTTAATGTTTTTAGGGGTTTTTAGTGTTTTAGTGGGTATTTACTATTTTTATGGGTTTTATGGATTTTTTATTTTTTTAGGGGGTTTTTTGAATTTCAGTTGTTTTCAAGGTTTTTAGTGTTTTTTACATTTTTTCGGATTTTTAGGGCTTTTAGGATTTTTATGGTTTTTAAGGCTTTTAGGGATTTTGAGGGGTTTTTGGGTTTTTTCAAGAGTTTTTAGGGTTATTAGGGTTTTTCAGATTTTTTAGGGTCTTTTTGGGTTTTTAGGGGTTTTTTGAGTATTTTAGGGTTTTTAAGGTTTTTTAGAGTTTTTTAACTTTTATAATGTTTTTATGGGTTTTACGATCTTTTAAAGTTTTAATGGGGTTTTAGGGTTTTATGGGTTTATTGGGTTTTTCAAGGTTTTTAGTTATTTTTTTTTTGTTTTTTAGATGATTATTAGGGTTTTTAGGGTTTTTAAGTTTTCAGGGATTTTTAGGGATTTTTTAGGATTTTTATAGTACTTAGGGTTTCTATGTTTTTTAGGGTTTTAGTTTTTCGGGGTTTTAGGGTCTTTTTGGGAATTTCGTATCTTTTTTGGGCTTTTCATGGTTGTGTAAGGTTTTTTAGAGTTTTTTAAACATTTTTAGAGGTTTTAAGGGTTTTTAGAGTTTTTACTGGTTTTGAGTGTTTTTATGAGTTTTATGGTTTTTAAGGTTTTTAGGGGGGGGGTTATATTTTTCAGGGGTTTTTGGGTTTTTTTTACATTTTTAGGGATTTTTTAAAAATTTTATGTTGTTAGGGTTTTTAGGGATTTGGGGGATTTTGAGGGTTTTAGGGGTTTTAGGGTTTTTAGGGACTTTGGGGGTTTTATGGTTTTTGCGAGTTTTTTTTTGGTTTAAAGTTTTTTTTATAGCACTTTATGGTTCTTAGTGGGTTTTATGTGTTTTAGGGGTCTGTAGGGTTTTTCAGGGTTTTTTTAGGGCTTTTAGGGTTTTTTATGTTGTCAAGGATTTTAGGTTTTTTTAAGGATTTTGATGGTTTTTAGTTTTGTTTATGGTTTTTGTGGATTTTGAGCTTCCTTCGGGGTTTTATGGGTTTTTTAGATGTTTTTTGGGTCTTTTTGGGTTTTTAAGGTTTCTTTTATGTTTTTAGGATTTTAATGGTTTTTTAGAGTTTTTTTAAACTTTTTTAGAGGATTTAAGGGGTTAGCGTTTTTTTAGTTTAGGGTTTTTTAGGGTTTTTAGGGTCTTTTTGGGTTTTTTAGATTTTTAGGGTTTTAAGGTGTTTTTTAGTTTTTCTGTTTTTAAGGGTTTTAAGGGGTTCTAGAGTCTAGTATTTTCAGAGGTTTTATGAGTTTTTATGGTTATTATTATTATTATAGTGTTTTTAGGTTTTTTTTACATTTTCAGGGATTTTTATGGCTTTTTAGGATTTCTATGGTTTTAGGGTTTTTTGGTTTTTTTGGGATTTTGAGGTTTCTTAGGTTTTTTCAGGATTTTTTAGTGTTTTTAGGGTTTTAAGGGGTTTTAGGTTCTTTTTACGTTTTTATGTTTTTTTATTTTTTTAGGGGTTTTAAGGCTTTTTAGAGTTTTTAGTGGGGTTTTAGGGTTTCTATAGGTTTTTATGGTTTTTTATATTTTTATGGATTTTTAGGGATTTTGGGGATTAATATAGATTTTATTGTTTTTAAGGGTTTTTTGGATTTTGAGGGTTTTCAGGCTTTATTAGGATTTTTATGGGTTTAGGTTGTTTTTTGGGTTTAAGGGGTTTTTTTTAAGTTTTTAGGGGTTTTATGGTTTTTTAGAGTTTTTTTACATTTGTAGGGGTTTTAAGGATTTTTAGACATTTTAGTGGTTTTAGGTTTTTTATATTTTTAGGGTTTTTATGGTTTTGAGGGGGTTTTGGGGTTCTTAGGGGTTTTTACATTTTTTGGGATGTTTTGGGGTTTTTTTAGCATTTTTATAGTTTTAGGGTTTTTTAGGGTTTTTAGATATTTTGAGGGGTTTTCAAGGTTTTGGGGGGGGGGGGGTTAGGGGTTTTTAGTGTTTTTAGGTACTTTTGGGGGTTTTAGGGGTTTTTTGAATTTTTTTATGATTTTTAATGTTTTTTAGATTTTTAATGTTTTTAGTGGTTTAAAGGGTTTTTAGAGTTTATTGTGGGTTTTATGGGTTTTGTGGATTTTTAGGATTTTTTTAAAGGTTTTTAGGGGTTTTATGGTTTTTAGGGGAGTTTTGGGTTTTTTACATTTTCATAGATTTTAGGGTTCTTTAGTGTTTTTATGATTTTTAGGAATTTGTTGGGTTTTTAGGGGTTTTCAATGATTTTTAGGGGTTTTAGGGTTTTACAGGGTTTGAGGTTCTTTTGGGTTTTAGGGTTTTTTTGAGTTTTTTTGGGTTTTAAGGATTTTTAAAAAATTTAGGGTTTTTAGAATTTTAGTGTGTTTTTACTGATTTGATCGGGTTTTTAGGGTTTTTCAAGGTTTTATGGATTTTTATGTTTTTAAGGGGATTTTTAGGGTTTTTAAGTTTTTTTTAAGTTTTGAGGGATATTTAGGGTTTTTTATGGTTTGTATGGTTTTTAGGGTTTTTGAGGGGTTTTTTGGTTTTTTGGTACTTTTTGGGGTTTTAGGGTTTTGTTTTGATTTTTTTAGTTTTTAAGGGTTTTTATATTTTTTTTAACATTTGTAGCGATTTTAAGGGTTTTTAGAGTTTTTAATGGTTTTAGGGTTTTTATTGGTTTTTAGGGTTGTTGAAGGTTTTTAAGGGTTTTATGGTTTTGTTGTTGAAGGTTTTTAAGGGTTTTATGGTTTTCAAGTGTTTTTTGGGTTTTAGGATTTTTTACATTTTTAGGGGTTTTTAGAGGTTTTTAGGAGTTTAATGGTTTTTAGGGTTTTCATGGATTTTTGGGATTTTGAGGCGTTTTCGGATTTTTCCAGAATTTTAGGGTTTTTATGATTTTTTTGGGGTGTAGGGTTTGTTTGAGTTTTTTAGGGATTTTATGGTTTTTTTGATTTTTAGGGATTTTATGGGTTTTATGTGTTTTTAGAGTATTACTGGGTTATTAGGGGTTTTATGGATTTTTAGTGTTTTTATGGTTTTAAGGGGTTTTCTAGGTTTTTAGGGTTTTTTAAATTTTCAAGGATTTTTACGGATTATTTATGATTTTAGGGTTTTTAGGGTTTTTAGGTTTTTTTGGATTTTTAGTGTCTTTTTTTTTTGTTTTTAGGGATTTTTTAGTCTTTTACGATTTTAATGGTTTTTTAGAGTTTTTTTAATGTTTTAATGACTTTTAAGGTTTTTTAGAGTTTTTAGTGTGGTTTCGGGTTTTTATGGGTTTTTCGGGTTTTATGGTTTTTAGGAGTTTTATGGTTTTGATGCGTTTTTCAGTGTTTTTAGGGATTTTTACACTTTTAGGGATTTTTAAGGCATTTTTAGGATTTTTATGGTATTTTAGGTTTTTAAGGATTTTTAGGGATTTCGGGGATATTTAGGGTTTTTAATGGTTTTCAGGGGTTTTAGGGTTTTTCATGTTGTTCGGGATTTTTAGGATTTTTTAGGATTTTTATGGTTTTTATGGTTTTTAGGGTTTTTAGGGATTTTGAGGGGTTTTATGGGTTTTTAGGGTTTTTAATGTTTTAAGGGTTTTTAGGGTTTTTATTATTTTTTAGTTTTTAGGGTTTTTAAGGTTTTTAAAATTTTAAAAACTTTTAGGGATTTAAAGGGTTTGTAGAGTTTTTAGTTTTTTGGGGGTTTTATGGGCCTTTAGGATTTTTTAAGGTTTTTCGAGTTTCTGGGGGGTTTTTAGGGATTTTTATGGATTTTTTAGGATTTTTATGGATTTTAGGGTTTTAGAGATTTTGATGGGGTTTAGGGGTTTTCAGGGTTTTTTTATGGTTTTTATGGTTTTTATGGTTTTTATGGGTTTTAGTGACTTTTGGGGGTTTTTGTAGGGTTTTTAAGGTTTTTTAGATTTTGTTAAATGTTTTTACAAGTTTTATGGGTTTTTATAGTTTTTTGTTGTCTTTTATTGTTCTATGTGTTTTTAATGTTTTTAGTGTTTTTTATGGATTTCATTTGTTTTTCAGGGTTTTTAGGGTTTTTAATGTTTTTAGGGAATTTTAGGGTTTTTTAGGATTTTTATGGCTTTTTATATTTTTTGGGTTTTTAGGGATTTTGAGGGTTTATAGGGTTATTTCAATATTTTTTATTGTTTTTAGGGGTTTCAAGGGTTTTAAGGGGATTTTGGGTTTTTTGGGGTTTATAGGGGGCTTTTTGTGTTTTTTTGAGGTTATTAAGTTTTTTAGGGTTTAATGGTTTTCTAAAGATTTTTAACATTTTATGGGGTTGAAGGGTATTTAGAATTTTTTCTGGGTTTTAGGGTTTTTATGTGTTTTTTTTTGTTTCAAAGGTTTTTATGGATTTTTTGGTTTTTTGTATTTTTTTTGGGATTTTTAAGTTTTTAGAGATTTTTAGGGATGTTTTAGGATTTTTATGGTTTTTAGGGTTTTTAGATATTTTTTGGGTTTTTAGGGGTTTTCAAGGGTTTTTAGGGGTTTTAGGGTTTTAAAGGATTTTTAGGGTTTTTAGGGTCTTTAGAGCTTTTAGGGCTTTGAGTTTTTTAGGGTATTTAAGGTTTTTAGAGTTTTTAAACGTTTTTATGGGTTAAAAGGATTTTTCAATTTTTTAGTGGTTTTTATGGGGTTTTAAGGTTTTTATGGTTTTTATGGGATTTTATGGTTTTCAGGGGTTCTTAAGTTTTTATGGTTTTTAGGAGTTTTAGGATTTTCATGGATTTTTAGTGATTTTTAGGGTATTAAGGGTTTTTAGGGTTTTTAGGGGTTTTAAGGTTTTTAGGGTAGTTTTCGGTTTTTATTGTTTTAATTGATTTTTTAGGTTTTCTAATGGCTTTTAGAGTTTTTAGTGTTTTATGGGTTTTAAGGGGTTTTAGAGTTTTTATTGGATTTTAGTGTTTTAGGTTTTTTATTGTTTTTAGGGGGTTTTATGGTTATCATAGGGTTTTCAGGGTTTTAAAGGTTTTTATATTACATGTACTTTTAGGGATTTTTAATCATTTTTATGGGTTTTAGGGGTTTTTTTGGGGTTTTAGGGATTGTGAGGGGTTTTCTGGGGTTTTTTAGAATTTTTAGGGTTTTGGGGTTTTTATGGTTTTGGGGATTTTAGGGTTTTCTTGAGTTTTTTAGAGTTTTTTATGTTTTTTATGTTTTTGGTCATTTTTAGGGGTTTGATGGATTTTTAGAGTTTTTATTGGGTTGTAAGGATTTTAAAGGTTTTTATGGTTTTCAGGGGTTTTTATGGTTTTTAGGGTTCTTTATGTTTCCTGGACTTTTAAGGCTTTTTTGGCTTTTTATGGGTTTTAGGAATTTTTAGGGGTTTTATAGTATTTTTGGGTTTTTTAGTGTACCTAATGTTTTTCTTGGGGTTTTAGGGTTTTTTTTTTATTTTTTTTACGTGTTTTAAGGTTTTTGAGCCTTTTAATGTTTTTAGGGGTTTTAAGGGTTTTTAGATTTTTTAGTGGTATTTTGGATTTTTAAAGGTTTTTAGGGGTTTTTAATGTTCTTAGGGAGTTTTATGGTTTTAAGGGGTTTTCAATGTTTTCTGGGATTTTTTATGTTTTAAGTTATTTTTAGGGCTTTTTTAGATTTTTTTTGGGTTTTAGGTGTTTTTTAGGGATTTTAAATATTTTGATGATTTTTAGGGATTTTCAAGGTTTTTGAGGGATTTTAGTGTTTTTCTGGGTTTTTAGGTTTTTTAGGGGTTTTACGGGTTTTTTTGGTTTTTTATGATTTTTTTTAATTTTTTAGGGTTTTTAAGGTTTATTAGAGTTTTTTAACGTTTTTAGGGTTTTTATAGTTTTTGGTGCTTTTAGGGTTTTTATGGTATTTATGGTTTTCTGGGTTTCTCAGAGTTTTTAGGATTTTTTACGTTTTCATGGATTTTTAGAGATTTTTTAGGATTTTTATTATTTTTAGCGTTTTTAGGGATTTTGAGGGGTTTTAGAGGGGTTTAGGGGTTTTTAGGTTTTTTATGGATTTTTAGGGCTTTTAGGGTATTTTGGGTTTTTAGGTTTTTTTGTGTTTTTTAGGGTTTTTAAGCTTTTTTAGTGTTTTTTAAGGTTTTCAAGGTTCTCAAGGGTTTTTAGAGTTTTTATAGGTTTTTTAGGGTTTTATGGGTTTGTGGTGTTTTTAGGGTTTTTAGGCCTCTCTATGGTTTTACGGAGTTTTTCAAGGTTTTTAGGGGTTTCTGCATTTTTCATCAATTTTGAGGGGTTTTTAGGATTTTTTTTGGGTTTTAGGGTATTTAAGGTTTTTTAGATATTTTGAGAGTTTTTTGATGTTTTCAGGGTTTTTAGGATTTTGGGGGGGTTTTATGAGTTTTTAGGGACTTTTGGGTTTTAGGGGTATTTTTTTTGAGTTTTTAGGGATTTTATAGTTTTTTAGAGTTTTTTAATATTTTTAGGGGTTTTGCGGGTCTTAGATGTTTTAGCAGATTTTTAAGGTTTATGGGTTTTAATGTTTTTTGGTGATTTTATGTTTTTTTTGTGATTTTCAGGGTTTTTAGGGTTTTTACGTTTTTAAGGATTATTTGGGATTTTTTTCAGATTTTTATGGTTTTTATGTGTTTTTAGGATTTTCAAGGGTTCTTATGGTTTTTAGGGTTTTTAGTGTTTTTATGGTTTATTTGGTTTTTAGGGTTTTATTTTAGTTTTTAGGGGTTTTATTGTTTTTAAGAGTTTTTATGGTTTTTTAGAGTTTTTTAACATTTTTAGGGGTTTTAAGGGTTTTTAGAGTTTTTAGTGGCTTTTAGGGTTTTTACGTGTTTTTAAGTTTTTTAATGTTTTTATGCTTTTCTTGGGATTTCCTGGGTTTTTAGGGTTTTTATTGGTATTAGGTTTTTTTGGGGGGGGGGGGGTTAGTGTTTTTTAAGGTTTTTAGCTGGTTTTTATGGTTTTCATGGGTTTTTTAGGGGTTTAGGGTTGTTTATGTCTTCAACGTTTTTAGGGTTTTTTAGGATTTTTATGGTTATTAGGATTTTCATGGGGTTTTAGTGTTTTTTAAGGTTTTTATCGGTTTTTATGATTTTCATGGGGTTTTCAGGTTTTTTAGGGTTTTTTATGTTTTCAATATTTTTATAGTTTTTCAAAGTTTTCAGGTCTTTATGGATTTTTATAATTTTTTTTTGAGTTTTTTTGAGTTTTTATGGTCTCTTAGCGTTTTTAACATTTTTAGGGGTTTTCAGGGTTTTTATGGAGTTTTACTGTTTTTTAAAGTTTTTAGTGGGTTTTTATGGTTCTCATGGGGTTTTTAGGGTTTTTAGTGTTTTTTATGTTATCAATGTTTTTAGGGATTTTTAGGAATTTTATGGTTTTTTAGGTGTTTTAGGGTTTTTCCGGATTTTAAGTGTTTTTAGGTATTTTTAGGGTTTTTTATGGTTTTTTAGGTGTTTTAGGGTTTTTCCGGATTTTAAGTGTTTTTAGGTATTTTTAGGGTTTTTTCTGGGTTTTTAAGGTCTTTTGGGGTTTTTAGGTTTATTAGAGTTCTTTAATGTTTTTTTGGTGTTTTAAGGGTTTTTAAAATTTTACTGGTTTATGGTGTTTTCTGGGTTTTTAGGGTTTTTAAGGTTTTTAGGGGTTTTATGGTTTTCAGGAGTTTTTCAGAGTTTTTGGGTTTTTATGATTTCATGGATTTTTAGGGATTTTTTAATATTTTTATTGTTTTTAGGATTTTTTATGGTATTTAAGGATTTTGAGGGTTTTAGGGTATTTAGGGTTTCTAGGGTTTTTCGTGTGTTAAGGGGTTTTTAGGGTTGTTATGATCTTTTTGGGTCTTTAGTTTTTTTTAGTTTTTAGGGGTTTTATGTTTTTTATAGTTTTTTAATATTTTAAGGGTTTAAAAGTTTTTAGTGGTTTTAGGGGCTCTATGGGTTTTAGGGTTTTTAATGGTTTAAGGGGGTTTTTATATTTTCATGGGTTTTAAGGGTTTTTTACGTTTTCGGGGATTTTTTGGGATTTTTAGTAATTTTATGTTTTTATAATTTTTTGGGATTTTAAGTATTTTGTGGGGTTTTAGGACTTTTAGTGTTTTTTGGGGTTTTTTTTGGTTTTTTGGGTTTTTACGGTGTTTTTAAATTCTTTGGGGTTTTAACAGTTTTTAGAGTTTTTTTACATTTTTAAGGGTTATAAGGTGTTTTAGAGTTTTTAGTGGATTTTTTTTGTTTTTATGGGTTTTTATGATTTTTAATGATTTTATGGTTTTTAGTTGTTTTTCAGAATTTTTAGGGTTTTTATGTTTTAGGGATTTTCTGGATTTTTTAGGTTTTTTGGGGTTTTTAAGGTTTTTTAGGGTTTTAGATAATTTGAGTGGTTTTGGGTTTTTTATGGATTTTAGGGATTTTAGGGATTTTAGGGTCTGTTGGGGGTTTAAGGGTTTTTTTATTTTTTTAGGGGTTTTATGGGTTATAGATTTTTTAACATTTTAGGGTTTTTATTGGTTTTTCGGTATTTTAGTGGTTTTTAGGGTTTTTATTGGTTTCTCGGATTTTTAATGTTTTTAGGGCTTTTGATGGTTTTTAGGGGGTTTCAGTGTTATTCGGGTTTTTTTCTCTTTCTGAGATTTTTAGGGATTTTTAGGAGTTTTATGATTTTTACAAGTTTTTGGAGTTTTTATGGAGGTTTAGGGTTTTAGTGTTTTTCAGGATTTTTAGGCTCTTTTAGGGTTTTTAGAGTCTTTCATGGTTTTTAGGGTATTTTTTAATTTTTAGGCTTTTTTTGAGTTTTTTGGGTTTTTAAAGTTTTTTAGAGATTTTTAACGTTTTTTGGGGTTTTATGGGTTTTTAGATTTTTTAGGGTTTTAGGGTTTTTATGGGGTTTTAGGGTTTTAATGGTTTTCAGGGGTTTTATGCTTTTTAGTGGGTTTTCAGGGTTTTCAGGGTTTTTTATGTTTTCATATATTTTTAGGGATTTTTTATGATTTATAGTTTTAGTGTTTCTTAGGGTATTTAGGAATTTTGAAGGTTTTTAGGGTTTTTAGGGTATTTTAGGGTTTTTAGGGTTTCTAGGGTTTTTTTGGTTTTTTTGGGTTTCAGGGTTTTTTTTAGTTTTTTAGGGTTTTAAATGTTTTTAGAGTTTTTGAAGTTTTTTAGGGGTTTTTAGGGTTTTTAGGGGTTTTAGTGTCTTCTAGGGGTTTTATGGGTTTTTATGGGTTTTTATGGTCTTTTAGAGTTATTAGGGTGTAGGGGTTTTAGGGATTTTTAGGTTTTTTTTTGTTTTTTACATTTTCAGAGATTTTTAGGAATTTTTCAGAATTTTTATAGTTTTCATGATTTTTAGTGTCTTTTTTTACTTTTAGGGTTTTTTGAGTTTTTTAGGGTTTTAAAGGTTTTGTATAGTTTTTTAACATTTTTATAGGTTTTAAGGTGTTTTAGAGTTGTAGTGGGTTTTTAGGGTATTTATGGGTTTTAGGGGTTTTTAAGGTTTTTTGGGGTATTTATGGTTTTCAGGCGTTTTTCAGGGTTTTTTAAATTTTCATGGATTTTTAGGGGTTTTTAGGAATTCTATGGTTTTTATGGTTTTAAGGATTTTGAGGGGTTTTAGGGGTTTTCAGGGGTTTCTAGGGTTTTAGGCATTTTCATGGGTTTTAGGCCTTTTTGGGTTATTATGGTTTTTTGAGTTTTTAGGATTTTAATGTTTTTTAGAGTTTTTAATGTTTTTAGGGGTATAAAGGGTTTTTAGTGTTTTGAGTGGTTTTTAATGTTTTTATGTGTTTTTAGGGTTCTTTAAGGTTTTTAGGGGTTTTATGGTTTTTAATATTTTTTCAATGTTTTCAAGATTTTTAATGTTTGCATGGATTTTCATGGATTGTTTAGGATTTTTATGGATTTTAGGGTTTTTATGGATTTTTAGGGGTTTTAGAGGTTTTAGGGGTTTTCAGGTTTCTTAGGGTTTTTCTAGATTTTTAGGGTCTTTTGGGTTTTTGGGGATTTTTTTAAAGTTTTTATGGTTTTAAGGTTTTTATTGTTTTTATTGGGTTTTATGGGTTTTTCGGGTTTCTTAAGGTTTTTGAGGTTTTTATGATTTTCATATGTTTTTCTGCGTTTTTATGCTTTTTTACCTTTTCAGGTATTTTTTAATAATTTTTAAGGATTTTTATGGTTTTTAGGGTTTTTTGGAATTTTGAGGGTTTTTAGTGTTTTTAGGGTTTTCAGGGTCTTTTAGGGTTTTAGCGTTTTATGGTTTTTTTGATTTTTAGTGTTTTATGATTTTTTAGGTTTTTTGGGGTTTTAACGTTTTTGGGCGTTTTAAGTTTTTTAGAGGATTTAGTGGTATTTGGGGTTTTTAGGGGGTTTATGGTTTTTTGTGGTTTTTAGGTGTCTTTACGTATCCAGGGATTTTTATGGATTTTTTAGGATTTATATGGTTTTCAAGGATTTTTAGGGCTTTTAGGGATTTTGAGGGATTTTAGGGTTTTTATTGTTTTTAAGGGTTTTGGGTTTTTTAGGGGTTTTAGGGTCTTTTTGGATTTTTAGTGTGTTTTGTTGAGTTTGGGGGGGGGGTTTAAGGTTTTTAGAGTTTTTTAACATCTTTAGCAGTTTTTAAGGGTTTTTAGGGTTTTAATGGGTTTTAGGGGTTTTATGGTGTTTTAGAGTTTGTTAAGGTTTTAGGGGGTTTTTTGGTTTTCAGGGGTATTTTAGGGTTTTTATGTTTTTAAATATTTTTAGCGTTTTTTTATTATTATTATGTTTTTAAGGTTTTTTAGTGATTTTGACGGTTTTTTGGGCTTTTAAGGGGTTTTTAGGGTTTTTAGGGATTTTAGGCATTTTATGGTTTTTTTATTTTTTGGGTTTTTTAAGTTTTTTATGTTTTTCATGTTCTTTTAGAGTTTTTAATATTTTTAGGGGTTTTGAGGGTTTTTAGATTTTTAGTGATTTTTAGGGTTTTTAGGTTTATCAAGGGATTTTCCGGGTTGTTAAGGGATTTTACATTTTCTTTGATTTTTAGTGCTTTTTACAATTTTTATTATTTTTAGGATTTTTCATGGTTATTTGAGATTTTGATAGTTTTACGGATTTTAGGGTTTTTTTAGGTTTTTAGGTTTTTTAGTGTTTTTAGGGAGTTTTTGGGTTTTTAGGGGTTTTTTGAGTTTTTTTGAGTTTTAAGGGTTTTTAGTGTTTTTCAACATTTTTAGGGGTTGTAAGGTTTTTTTGAGTTTTTAGTACATTTTTAGGATTTTTCGGGTGTTTATATTTTTTGGGGGTTTTATAGTTTTCAAGGTTTTTTCAAGGTTTTTAGGGTTTTTTATGTCTTCATGGATTTTTTCGGATTTTTGTGGTTTTTTTTTGAGTTTTTAGAGTTTTTAATATTTTTAGGGGGTTTATGGGGTTTTAAGGCCTTTATAGTTTTTAGTGGGTTTTAAGAGTTTTTAAGGGTTTTTAAGTTTTTCGGGATTTTTAGGGATTTTTTTGGATTTTTATAGGTTTTAGGGTTTTAGGGTCTTTTGGGCTTTAAGGGGGTTTTTTGGGTTTTCTAGGGGTTTAAAGGTTTTTTTTAAGTTTTTAATCTTTCTTAGGGGGTTTTACGATTATTATAGTTTTTCGTAATTTTTTACGGGTTTTATGAGTTTTATGGATTCTTATGGTTTTAGGGGTTTCAGGGTTTTGAGGATTTTATGTTTTTTCAGGGTTTTGAGGGTTTTTAGGGGTTTTAGGGTTTTATGATCCTTATAGATTTCTAGGGTTTTATGATTTTTTTAGGATTTTTAAGGGTTTTTTAGAGTTTATTAATGGTTTTAGGGTTTTTAAGGGTTTTTTATAGTTTTTAGTGTGTTTTTAGGGTTTTAGGGTTTTTATGGTTTTTAGGGGGTTTTCATGGTGTTTATGGGTTTTTATGTTTTCAGGGATTTTTATGGATTATTTTTAAGGTTTTAGTGTTTTTTATGTTTTTTCAGGGTTTTTAAGGTTGTTATGATCCTTTTGGATTTCTAGGGTTTTTTTAGTTTTTAGGGGTTTTAAGGTTTTTTTTGAGTTTATTAATGTTTTTTTTTGGTTTTAAGGACTTTTAAGATTTTTTAAGGTTTTAGGGTTTTTATGGTTTTCAAGGGTTTTTCATGGTGGTTAGGGGTTTTTATGTTTTTAGGGATTTTTAGGGATTTTTAGGATTTTTATGGGTTTTAGGGTATTTTTGGGTTTGTCAGGATTTTGAGGGGTTTTTGGGTTTTTAGGGATTTTAGGGTTTTTTAGGGTTTTTATGTGCTTTTTGGATTTTTAGATTTTTTTATAGTTTTTAATATTTTTTGTATTTTTTATGTTTTTTGGGGTTTAAAGGATTTTTAGAGTTTTTAATGGGTTTTCGGGGTTTTATTGGATTCCTGGATTTTAAAAGGTTTTTTGGGCGTTTTATGGTTTTCCTTGGGTTTTTTCTGGGTTTTTCAGGGTTTTTTAAGTTTTCCAGGTTTTTTTTGGCTTTTTTAGAATTTTTAGGGTCTTGTGGGGTTTTTTAGGTTTTTTGAGTTTTCAAGCCTTTAAATTTCTTTTAGAGTTTTTAAAGTTTTAGGGGTTTAAAGGGTTTTTAGAGTTCTTTAATGTTTTAGGGGTTTAAAGGTTTTTTAGATTTTTTGGTGGGTTTTGAGGATGTTATGTATTTTTAGGTTTTTTAAGGTTTTTAGGGGTTTTATGGTTTTCAAGGTGTTTTTCGGGTTTTTAGGGTTTTTTATATTTTTAGGGTTTTTTGGACCTCTTTAGGATTTTTATGTTTTTTAGAGTTTTAGGTTTTTGAAGGGTTTTGGGGGGTTTTGGTGTTTTTTAAGGTTTTTTAAGGTTTTGTGGTTTTTAGGGTCTTTTGGGGTTTTTATGGTTTTTTTAGTTTTTAGGGTTTTTAATGTTTTTTAGAGTTTTTTAACATTTTAGGGGTTTCAAGGATTTTTAGAGTTTTTAGTTGGATTTTAGTGTTTTTATGTGTTTCTAAGGTTTTTTAATATTTTTAGGGTTTTTATGGTTTTCATGGGGTTTTTACGGATTTTTGGGTTTTTAGGGATTTTGAGGGTTTTTAGGTTTTTTATGGTTTTTTAAGATTGTTAAGGTCCTTTTGTTTTGCTAAGGACATTTTAGAGTTTTTTTTAACTTTCTTAGTGGTTTAAAGGGTTTTTAGATTTTTTTAGTGTTTTAGGGTTTTTATGGGGTTTTAAGGGTTTTTATGGGATTTTAGGGTCTTCTACAGGTTTCTACGTTTTTAAGGATTTTAGGGATTTTTTATGATTTTTACGGTCTTTAGGGATTTTCTATATTTTTTGGTTTTTTAGGTGTTTTTAGGGTTTTTAGGGTCGTTTGGGTTTTTCATGTTTTTCTAGTTTTTAAGGGTTTGAGTTTCTATATTTTTTTAACATATTAAGTGGTTTGAAGGGTTTTTAGAGTTTTAGTTTTTTTAGTTTTTTATGGGTTTTTAGGGTTTTAGGGGTTTTTATGGTTTTTTGATGTTTTTATGATTTTCAAGGGTATTTTCAAGTTTTTTAAATTTTTTATGGATTTATAGGGATTTTTTAGGATTTTTATGGTTTTTTTAAAATTTGAGGATTTTAGGGTTTTTCATGGTTTTTATGATCTTTTGGGGTTTTTAGGGGTTTTTCAATTTTGTATTGTTTTGAAGATTTTTTAGAGTTTTTTTAACATTTTAAGGGGTTTTAACGATTTTTAGTTTTTTAGTGGTTTTTCGGGGTTTTCTGGGTTTTTAGGATTTTTATGGTTTTTAGAGGTTTTTACATTTAAATGGATTTTTTAGGATTTTTATGGTTTTTAGGGGGGTTTCTGGTTTTTTTGGGGGTTTTGGTTTTTTGGGTTTCTAGTGGATTATTTGTATTTTTTAGGTTTTTAATGTGTTTTTAGAGTTTTTAACAATTTTCAGGGATTTAAGGGTTTTTAGAGTTCCTGATGGTTTTTAGGGTTTTTATGTGGTTTTTAGGTTTTTTAAGGTTTTTATGGTTTTCAGGGTTTTTTTAGGGTTTTTAGGGTTTCTTATGATGTCAAGGATTTTAGGGGTTTTTAAGGATTTTGATAGTTTTTAGTTTTATTTATGGTTTTTTTGGATTTTGAGGTTCCTTAGATGTTTCTAGGGTGTTTTAGGTGTTTCTAGGGTTTTTAGGGTATTTTGGGTTTTTAAGGTTTCTTTTATATTTTTAGGGGTTTAAAGGTTTTTTAGAGTGTTTTTAACATTTTTAGGAGCTTTAAGGGGTTTAGTGTTATTTGTGGTTTAAGGGTTTTATGGGATTCAGGGTTTTCTAAGGTTTTTTGGGGTTTTATGGTTTTCAGTGGGTTTTAGGGTTTATAAGGATTTTGAGGTTTTTGGGGGATTTTCATGTTTTTCTAGGGTTTTCAGGTATTTTCAGGTTTTTTAGGGCCTTTTGGGTTTTTATTATTTTTGCAGTTTTTTAGGGTTTTCAAGGTGTTTTTGAGTTTTTCGTGTTTTTAAGGGTTTTAAGGGGTTTTAGAGTCTTTAGTATTTTTTGGGGTTTTATGGGTTTTTATGGTTTTTTATTGTTTTTATTGTTATTATTGTGTTTTTAGAGTTTTTAAGATTTCTTACATTTTCAGGGATTTTTATGGCTTTTTTAGGATTTTATGGTTTTTTGGGTTTTTTTGGATTTTTTTGGATTTTGAGGGGTTTTAGGTATTTTCAATATTTTTTATGTGTTTTTAGGTTTTTTCAGGGCTTTTAGGGTCTTTTTGGGTTTTTAGGGTTTTTTTAGTTTTTTAGGGGTTTTAAGGTTTTTTAGAGTTTTTAACCTTTTTAGGGATTTTAAGGATTTTTAGAGTTTTTAGTGAGTTTTTAGGGTTTTTCTAGGTTTTTATGGTTTTTTATGTTTTTATGGATTTTTCGGGATTTTTCGGATTATTATGGATTTTAGGGTTTTTAAGGGCTTTTAGGATTTTGAGGGTTTTCAGGGTTTATTAGGACTTTTAGGGTTTTAGGTTGTTTTTTTGGGTTTAAGGTGTTTTTTATGATTTTAATGGGTTTTAAGGTTTTTTAGGTTTTTTAACGTTTGTTGGGGTTTTGAGTTTTTTTAGAGTTTTTAGTGGTTTTAGGGTTTTTATGGATTTTTAGGGTTTGAATATTTTTAGGGGTTTTTTATTTTTGAGGGGGTTTTGGGGTTTTTAGGGTCATTTATGTTTTTTGGGATTTTTAGAGTTAGAATTTTTATGGTTTTATGGTTTTCTAGGGTTTTTTTTGGGGGGGGGGGGTTGGGTTTTTCAGGGTTTTTCAGGGTTTTTTGGAACTTTTTTGGTTTTTAGGGGTTTTTAGGGGTTTTTTTTGAGTTTTTTAGGATTTTTAATGTTATGTAGATTTTTTCAATGTTTTTAGTGTTTTTAAGGGTTTTTAGAGTTTTTGGTGGGTTTTAAGATTTTTATGGGTTTTTATAATTTTTTTTAAGGTTTTCTAGGGTTTTTTTAGTATTTTTATGGTTTTTGGTGTTTTTATGGTTTTTGGTGTTTTTATGGTTTTTAGGGATTTGGGGGGTTTTTAGGGGTTTTTAATGATTTGTAGGGGTTTTAGGGTTTTACAGGGTTTTAGGGTCTTTTGGGGTTTTAGGGTTTTTTTGATTTTTTTAGGGTTTTAAGGGTTTTTAAAAAATTTAGGCTTTTTAGAGTTTTAGTGTGTTTTTATATATATGATGGGCTTTTAGGGTTTTTCACGGTTTTTGGGATATTTATGTTTTTAAGGGGATTTTTAGGGTTTTAGGGTTTTTTATGTTTCTAGGGATATTTAGTGTTTTTTTATGATTTGTATGGTTTTTAGGGTTTTTAGGGATTTTGGGTTGTTTTTGGGTTTTTAAGTTCTTTTTGTGGTTTTAGGGTTTTTTTATTTTTTTAGTTTTTAAGGGCTTTTATATCTTTTAACATTTTTAGGGGTTTTATGGGTTTTTAGAGTTTTTAATGGTTTTAGGGTTTTTATTGGTTTTTAGGGTTATTGAAGGTTTTCAAGGGTTTTATGGTTTTCAGGTGTTTTAGTGTTTTTAGAGTATTGGTGGGTTTTTAGGGTTTTAAGGGTTTTTAGTTTTTTGTGGCTTTTAGGGGGTTTTCAAGGTTTTTTGGGTTTTTAGTGTTTTTTAGAGTTTTTAACATTTTTTGGTGTATGCAGGGGTTTTTAGAGTTTTTAGTGGGGGTTTAGTGTGTTTATGGGTATTTTGGGTTTTTATGGTTTTTATGAGTTTTTATGGATATCAGAGTTTTTCAGGTTTTTAGGGTTTTTTTTGTGTCGTCTAGGATTTTTATGTCTTTTTAGGATTTTATAGGTTTAGGGGTTTTTAGGGTTTTTGGGGATTTTGAGGGGTTTGGGGGGTTTGTCAGGGTTTTTTAGGGGGTTTTAATGTTTTTAGGGTCTTTTAGGGTTTTTAAAGGGGTTTAGAGTTTTTGTGAGTTTTAAATGTTTTTTAGAGTTTGTAATGTTTGTAGGGGTTTTAGAGGGGTTTTGGGATTTTTTCAGGGATTTTAGGGTTTTTTATGTTTTTAGAGATTTTTAGGGATGTTTTAGTATTTTTATGTTTTTTAGGGTTTTTAGAGATTATGTGGGTTTTTAGGGATTTTCTGAGAGTTTTAGGGTTTTTAGGGATTTTCAGGGTTTTTTGGGTCTTTATAGTTTTTAGGGATTTTTAGTTTTTTGGGTTATTTAAGGTTTTTAGAGTTATTAAATATTTTTAGAGGTTTAAAGGATTTTTTAAGTTTTTAGTGGGTTTTATGGGTTTTATGGAATTTTATGGGATATTATGGTTTTCTAAGGTTTTTAAGGTTTTTATGGTTTTTTACATTTTTATGGATTTTTAGGAATTTTTAAGGAATTTTATGGTTTTTAGGGATTTTTAGAGATTTTTAGGGTATTAAGGATTTTTAGGGGTTTTAAGGGTTTTAGATTAGTTTTAGGTTTTTATGGTTTTAATTGATTTCTTAGGGTTTTTAATGGTTTTTAGAGTTTTTTAGTGTTTTTAGGGCAAAGAAGATGCGAGGGTCGGGCTATTCCCGACCCCCCCCCCCCAATTTATTATAAAAAAAAAGAGACTCAGAAGACAAGGGAGGGGAGGGGTCAATCAACCCACACCCAAAAACCCTTAACGACCCAAGACAAAAGACCCAAAAAAAAAGAAAAGTCAAGAACGAAAAAAAGAAAACACACAAGGGAAAGCAGCCACCACCATCATCCATCATCCCAGCATCCAGCACCTCGCAGCATCCAAACTCAAAAAACTAGCATCCAACACCTCCCAGCCAAACGACAACCAGCGCAACAAACATCCATCAGCACCAACAGCACCATTTCAAACCACCACAACCATTCACCACCAGAAAAATAGACCACAACACCATCCAGCCAACCAGCACCAGAACAGCATCCAGCACCAACACCAAAACATCAAGCCACGCAGCATAACCATCCCATCCGATCCAGCTCGCCCCAACAACCATTCCATCAAATCAAATCCTCCATAGTATGTCAAAAACCAGCACACAGAACCACAACCAAAGACCATGAGCAGCAGCAAGAGACAGAGAATCAGAAGAAGAACCAAGGCCTCCCTCCTCCAAGCAACAGGACCCGAACCTGAGCGCACCAAGCCATACCTGTAGCCGACATCAAACCAGGAATACATTTGAGAGGTCGGAAGCATGTCGGGGTTGACACCGCGCCTTCCAGATCTGGCGCAAGGCAAACGAAACGGAGGATCCCTGCAGACAAGCCGGCGTCAGGACCACCAGATCTGCAACTGACCAGGAGCTGGAAGGGAGCAGCAACCGAAGCCGGGTCTCAAACCAGGCATGCCAGAAGCCGACTGGAATGGACCTTGAGCCGGGAGGGGAACCTTCGCAGCAACGAAACTGGGTCCCGAAACAAGGCACGCCAGAAGTTCGGAACGAACCTGAAGAACGAGAGGGGACTTTGCAGCACTTCGGAACCCGAAACCAGGCACCAAGAATTAAGATCAGGAGGTGGGACGTGCATCGGGCAAGCTGGGCCAGATCCCCCCATCCGAAGACCCAACGCACCAGATCTGGAGCAATCTGGGCACGACCAAGCCTCCACCGCATCGAACAGATCACGCAAAGCCAACACCAGCGGTTGCCGAGCCGAAGCGGGACAGGAAGCACTGAGGTCGGACCTCTCCGGAGGAGGAAGGAGGAAGACAGAAGAGGAAAACCTAGGCGGCGCGAGGAGGAGAGGAGAGCCGCCGCTCAGAGGCCTAGTGGTGCTCTTTTCCAACTTTTTTAGGGGTTTTAAGGGGTTTTAGAGTTTTTAGTGTTTTTTAGGGCATGTAATGTTTTTAGGGGATTTTATGATTTTTAGTGTTTTTTTTCATTTTCATGGATTTTTAGGTGTTTTTTAGAATTTTTATGGTTTTTAGATATTTTGATGTTTTTTAGGGTTTTCTGGGGTTTTTTGAGTTTTTTAGAGTCTTTAATATTTTTTAGAGTTTATTATCATTTTTACGGGTTTTAAGGGTTTTTATACCTGTTATTTCTTTTTAGGGTTTTTTTTTCTGGGATATTTAGGGGGTTTTAGGTTTTTTTTTGGTTTTTATGGTTTTTAGGGTTTTTCAGGGTTTTTCAGGGGTTTTTAGGATTTTTATAGTTTTTAGGAATTTTTTAGGTTTTTGGGTTTTTTAAGGGTTTTTAGGGTTTTAGGGTTTTAATGGTTTTTACAGTTTTCAAGGGTTTTCTATGGTTTTTAGGGTTCTTTACGTTTCATGGACATTTAAGGATTTTTAGGATTTTTATGGTTTTTAGGTTTTTATGGCTTTTAGGGATTTTTAGGAGTTTTAGGGGTTTTAGGGTTTTTCAGGTACCTAGGGACTTTTATGGGCTTTTAGGGGTTTTTTGAGTTTTTTTGGGGTTTTGAGGTTTTTTGAGGTTTTTAATTTTTTAAGGGTTTTAAGAGTTTTTAGTGGTTTTTTGGGTTTTTAGGATTTTTTAATATTTTTAGGGAATTTTATTGTTTTTATGGGGTTTCAAGGTTTTTCGGGATTTTTTATGTTTTCAGTGATTTTTAGTGATTTTTTAGGATTTTAAGGGTTTAGGTGTGTTTTAGGGTTTTTAGGGATTTTGATTATTTTTTGGGATTTTCAAGGTTTTTAGGGATTTTAGTGTTTTCAGGGTTTTTTGGGTTTTCAGGGGTTTAGGGTTTTTTTATGATTTTTTAGTTTTTTATGGTTTTTAAGGTTTATTAGAGTTTTTAACGTTTTTATGGGTTTTATGGGTTTCTACAGTTTTTAGTGGTTTTAGGGTTTTTATGGGTTTTTAGGAGTTTTATGGTATTTATGGTTTTCTATGGTTTTTTAGGGTTTTTTGGGTTTCTTAAATTTTCAGGGAATTTTATTATTTTTAGTGTTTTTTGGAATTTTGTGGGGTTTTAGAGGTTTTTAGGGGGTTTTAGGGTTTTTAGAGGTTTTTTTAAGCTTTCAGGGTCTTTTGGGATTTTAGAATTTTTTATATTTTTTAGGGTTTCAAGATTTTTTAGTGTTTTTAAGGTTTTTAGGGTTCTTAAGGATTCTTAGAGTATTTATAGGTTTTTTAGGGATTTATGGGTTTGTGGTGTTTTTTAGGGTTTTTAGGGGACTTTATGGTTTTATGGATATTTTCAAGGTTTTGGGTCTTTACATTTTTCATGGATTTTGAGGTTTTTTAGGATTTGTTTGGTTTTTAGTATTTTTTAGGTTTTAAGATATTTTGATAGTTTTTTGAGGTTTTCAGGGTTTTTAGGATTTTGGGGGGGTTTAAGAGTTTTTAGGGATTTTTGGGTTTTTCGATGTTTTTTTTTTGAGTTTTTTAATTTTTAGGGCTTTTTAGGAATTCTATGGGGTTTAGGGTTTTTGTGATTTTGAGGGGTTTTAGGTGTTTTCTTGGTTTTTGGGGTTTTAAGCATTTTCAAGAGTTTTAGGGACTTTTTTGGGGTTTTAGGGTTTTATGAGTTTTTTTATGTTTTATTGTTTTTTAGAGTTTTTAATTTTTTTAGGGGTTTCAAGTGTTTTTAGTGTTTTTTAATGTTTTTATGTGTTTTTAGGGTTCTTTATGTTTTTGGGGGGTTTTATGTTTTTAAGTGTTTTTTAGTGTTTTTTAGTGTTTTTTGGGTTTTTTACGTTTTCATGGATTTTTAGGTCTTTTTTAGGTTTTTATGGGTTTTAAGGTTTTTTGGGTTTTTTTGGGTTTTAAGGGGTTTTCATGTTTTTTAGGATTTTTTAGGGTTTTTAGGGTCTTTTTGGGTTTTTAGGGATTTTTTTGAGTTTTTAGGGTTTTAAGGTTTTTATGGTTTTTAACATTTTTTGGGGTTTAGAGGGGTTTTATAGTGTTTATTTTGTTTTTATGGGTTTTTAGGGTTTTTATGATTTTCATATGTTTTTTTGGGTTTTTATGGTTTTTTACGTTTTTTGGTATTTTTAGTAATTTTTTAGGACTTTTATGGTTTTTAGGATTTTTTAGGGTTTTTTGGGATTTTGAGGGGTTTTAGGGTTTTTAATGTCTTTTAGGGTTTTTTGGTTTTTTGGTTTTTTGGGTTTTTAGGGTTTTTATGAGTTTTTTTGGGTTTTCAAGGTTTTTTGAGGTTTTTAACGTTTTTGGGGGTTTTAAGTTTCGTAGAGGATTTAGTGGTATTTATGGTTTTTATGGGGTTTTATGGGTTTTTGTGGTTTTTAGTGGTTTTTTAGTGTTTTTAGGGGTTTTAACGTATTGAGGGACTTTTTGGGACGTTTTAGGATTTATATGGTTTTTAAGGATTTTTACGGTTTTTAGGGATTTTGAGGGTTTTGGGGGTTTTTCATCGTTTTTAAGGGTTTTAAGGGTTTTTATGGTTTTTAGGGTCTTTTTTGTATTTTTAGGGTTTTTTGTTGATTTTTTTTTGGGGGTTTTAAGGGTTTTTAGAGTTTTTTAAACATTTTTAGCAGTTTTAAGGATTTTTAGAGTTTTTAGTGGGTTTTATTGTTTTTTAGTGTTTTTTAAAGTTTTAGAGAGTTTTGTGGCTTTGAGGGGTTTTCCAGGGATTTTTTGGGTTTTTATGTTTTTAAGGATTTTTAGCGATTTTTTATAATTATTATTGTTTTAAGGGTTTTTAGTGATTTTGAGGGTTTTTGGGTTTTTAAGGGGTTTTTAGGGTTTTTAGGTATTTTAGGGATTTTATGTTTTTTTTTGTTTTTTAGGGTTTTTTTTGAGTTTTTAGGTTTTTCAAGGGTTTTTAGAGTTTTCAACTTTTTTAGGGGGTTTGAGGGTTTTTAGAGTTTTTAGTTTTTTTAAGGTTTTTTTAAGATTTTTATGTTTTCAGGGGATTTTCAGGGCTGTTAGGGTTTTTACATTTTCTGGGATTTTTAGTGTTTTTTTAGTATTTTTATTGTTTTTTGGATTTTTTAGGGTTTTTAAGGATTTTGTGGGTTATACTGTTTTTCAAGGTTTTTTAGGTTTTTAGTTTTTTTAGTGTTTTTAGGGACTTTTTGGGTTTTTAGGGGTTTTTTGGAGTTTTTTGGGTTTTAAGGGTTTTAAGGGCCTTTAGAGTTTTTAGTGGTTTTATGGGTTTTAAGGTTTTTAATTTTTTTATGGTTTTTAGGGGGGTTTCAAGGTTTTTAAGGGGTTTTTAAGGGCTTTTACGTTTTTTGGGATTTTTAGGGATTTTAGAGACTTTTTGGGTTTTTAGGGTTTTTAAGCTTTTTTAGAGTTTTTAACATTTTTTGGGGTATGAAGGGGTTTCTAGAGTTTTTAGTGGGTTTTTAGTGTTTTTATGGGTATTTTGGGTTTTATGGTTTTTAAGAGTTCTTATGGATTTCAGGGTTTTTAGCGGTATTTTATGGTTTTCATGGGGTTTTCAGGGTTTTTAGGGGTTTTATGTTTCCAACGTTTTTAGGGATTTTTAGGATTTTTATGGTTATTAGGGTTTTTATGGGGTTTTAGTGTTTTTATGGTTTTTAGCTGTTTTTTATGTTTTTATGGTTTTCAGGTCTTTATTGATTTTTATTAGTTTTTTTAGAGTTTTTTAGAGTTTTTAAGGTCTCTTAGAGTTTTTATCATTTTTAGGGGTTTTAAGAGTTTTTAGAGTTTTTAGTGGTTATTAGGGTTTTTTATGGGGTTTTATTGTTTTTTAAGGTTTTTAGCAGTTTTTTATGGTTTTCATAGGGTTTTTAGGGTTTTTTATGTTTTCAACATTTTTACGGCATTTTAGGGTTTTCAGGGTTTTTTGGGTGTTTTGGGATTTTTAGTGTTTTTATGTATTTTCAGGGTTTTTCAGTGTTTTTAGGGTTTTTTCTGGATTTTTACGGTCTTTTTAGGTTTTTAGGTTTTTTTTGTGTGTTTGGGGGTTTTAAGGTTTTTTAGAGTTCTTTAATGTTTTTTTGGTTTTTTAGGGATTTTAAGAGTTTTTATTTATTTATGGGGTTTTCTGGGTTTTTAGGGATTTTTATGGTTCAGGGGTTTTTCTGAGTTTTAGGGTTTTTATGATTTCATGGATTTTTAGGGATTTTTAAATAGTTTTATTATTTTTGCGATTTTTTTTGGTTTTTAAGGATTTTGAGGGTATTTAGGGTTTTTTCGTGTATTTAGGGGTTTTTAGGGTTTTATGATCTTTTTGGGTCTTCAGGGTTTTCTTGAGTTTTTTAGGGTTTTTATGTTTTTATAGTTTTTTAATGTTTTTAAGGTTTTGTAGAGTTTTTTGTGGTTTAAGGGTTTTATGGGTTTTAGGGTTTTTAATATTTTAAGGGGTTTTTATTATTTTCATGGGTTTTAAGGGTTTTTCACATTTTCAGGGATTTTTTTAGGATTTTTATGTTTTACAGTTTTTAGGGGTTTTTGGGATTTTTCATGGTTTTAGGACTTTTAGGGTTTTTTGGGTTTTAATGGTTTTTTGGGTTTTTGTGGTGTTTTTAAGTTTTTAGGGGTTTTGATGGTTTTTAGAGTTTTTTTCATTTTTAGGGGTCATAAGGGGTTTTAGAGTTTTTAGTGGCTTTTTTGTTTTTATGAATGTTTAGGATTTTTAAGGATTTTATGGTTTTTAGTGGTTTTTTAGGATTTTTAGGGTTTTTATATTTTAGGGATTTTTTGGATTTTTTAGTGTTTTTAGGGTTTTTAAGGTTTTAGAGAATTTGAGGGGTGTGAGGTTTTTTTTAGGGTTTTTAAGGATTTTAGGGTCTTTTTGAGGTTTAAGGGTTTTTTTAGTGTTTTAAGGGTTTTATGGGTTTTAGAATTTTTAACATTTTTAGGGTTTTTATTAGTTTTTAGGTATCTTAGTGGTTTTAGTGTTTTTATGGGTTTCTTGGGTATTTTAATGTTTTTAGCGATTTGATGGGTTTTATGGGGTTTTTAGGGTTTTTAGAGTTTTTTACGTTTTTTGAGATTTTTAGGGATTTTTTAGGAGTTTTACGATTTTTACTGGTTTTGGGGTTTCTATAGATTTTTATGGTTTTTAGAGCTTTTCATGGTTTTTAGGCTCTTTCAGGGTTGATAGGGTCTTTTAGGGTTTTTTTGAGTTTTTTTTGGGTTTTTAAGGTTTTTTAGAGATTTTTAACATTTTAGGGGTTTTAAGGGTTTTTAGAGTTTTTAGGGTTTTAGGGTTTTTATGGGTTTTCGGGATTTTAATTATTTTTAGGGGTTTTATGGTTTTCATGGGTTTTTTAGGGTTTTTAAGGTTTTTTGTTTTCATATATTTTTAGGGATTTTTTTTATGATATTTATGGTTTTAGGGTTTCTTAGGGTATTTTGGAGTTTTGAGGATTTTTAGGGTTTTCAGGGTATTTTAGGGGGTTTAGGGTTTTTAGGGGATTTATGGGTTTTTTGGGTTTTAGGGTTTTTTTGAGTTTTTTTGGGTTAAAATGTTTTTAGAGTTTTTAAAGTTTTTAGGGGTTTTAATGGTTTTTAGGGGTTTTAGTGGCTTTTAGGGGTTTTTATGGTTTTTTGGGGTTTTTACAGGTTTTAGGGGTTTTAGGGGTTTCTGTTTTTTATGTTTTCAGCGATTTTTAGGGATTTTTTAGAATTTTTATGGTTTTCATGCTTTTCATGGTTTTTAGGGTCTTTTTTATTTATTTTTAGGTCTTTTTGAGTTTTTTAGAGTTTTAATGGTTTTTTATAGTTTTTTAACATTTTTATGGGTTTTAAGTGGTTTTATAGTTTTTGTGGGTTTTAATGCTATTTATGGGTTTTAGGGGTTTTAAGGTTTTTTCGGGTTATTTATGGTTTTTAGGGGTTTTTCATGGTTTTTATGGTTTTTTAAATTTTCATGGATTTTTAGGGGGATTTAGGAATTCTATGATTTTTAGGGTTTTTGGGATTTTGAGGGGTTTTAGGGCCTTTTGGGGTTTTAGGGGTTTTTGTGTTTTCTTCGATTTTAATGTTTTTTAGAGTTTTTAATGTTTTTTGGGGTTTTAAGGGTTCTTAGTGTTTTTAGTGTTTTTTTAACGTTTTTATGTGTTTTTAGGGTTCTTTATGTTTTTTGGGGGTTTTATGGTTTTTAGTGTTTTTAGGGTTTTTTACGTTTTCATGGATTTTTAGGTCTTTTTTTAGTATTTTTATGGTTTTTAATGTTTTTAGTGAATCTTAGGGTTTTTAGGGGTTTTCAGGGTTTTTAGGGGTTTTTAGGGTTTTTAGGAGTTTTAGGGTCTTTCTGGGTTTTTAGGGGTTTTTTTTTGAGTTTTTAGGGTTTAAAATTTTTTATAGTTTTAACATTTTTTGCGGTTTATAGGGGTTTTATAGTCTTTATTTGGTTTTTATGGGTTTTTAGGGTTTTAATTTTTTTGAGGTGTTTATGATTTTCATATGTTTTTATGGGTTTTTATGGTTTTTTATGTTTTCAAGTATTTTTAGTGATTTTTTAGGACTTTTATGGTATTTAGGATTTTTTAGGGTTCTGGGGATTTTGAGAGGTTTTATGGTTTTTAGGGTCTTTGAGGGTTTTATGGTTTTTATTGTTTTTTGTGTTTTTAGGGTTTTTATGAGTTTTTAGGGTTTTTAAGGTTTTTGATGTTTTTAACGTTTTTGGGGGTTTTGATTTTTTTTAGAGTATTTAGTGGTATTTAGGGTTTTAGGGGGTTTTATGGTTTTTTGTGGTTTTAGGGTTTTTTAGTGTTTTTAGGTGTTTTTACGTATTCAGGGACTTTTAGGGATTTTTTAGGAGTTATATGGTTTTTAATGATTTATAGGGTTTTTAGGGATTTTGAAGGATTTTGGGGGGTTTTAGTGTTTTTAAGGGTTTTTAGGGTCTTTTTGGATTTTTAGTGTTTTTTGTTGAGTTTTTTTGGGAGTTTTATGGTTTTTTAGATGTTTTTAACATTTTTATCAGTTTTAAGGATTTTTAGAGTTTTTAGTGGGTTTTAGGAGTTTATGGTTTTTTAGAGTTTTTTAAGGTTTTAGGGAGTTTTGTGTCTTTCAGGGGTTTTTCAGGGATTTTAGGGTTTTTATGTTTTTAAGGATTTTTAGCGATTTTTTATAATTATTATGGTTTTAAGGGTTTTAGTGATTTTGAGGGTTTTTTTGGGTTTTTATGGGGTTTTTAGGGTTTTTAGGGATTTTAGGGATTTTATGTTTTTTTTGTTTTTAGGGTTTTTTTAGTTTTTATGTTTTTCAAGGGTTTTTAGAGTTTTCAACGTTTTTAGGGGTTTGGAAGGTTTTTAGAGTTTTTAGTTATTTTTAGGGTTTTTTAAGATTTTTATGTTTTTTAGGGATATTCAGGGTTGTTAGGGGTTTTTATATTTTCTGGTATTTTTAGTGTTTTTTGGGTATTTTTATTTTTTTTTGAATTTTTTAGGGTTTTTAAAGATTTTGGGGGTTTTAGGGTTTTTCAGGGTTTTTTAGGTTTTTAGGTTTTTTAGTGTGTTTAGGGACTTTTTGGGTTTTTAGGGGGGGGGGGGGTTTAGAGTATTTTAGGGTTTTAAGGGTTTTTAGGGCCTTTAGAGTTTTTAGTGGTTTTTATGGGGTTTTAGGGGTTTTAATGTTTTTTTATGGTTTTTAGGGGGTTTTCAAGGTTTTTAAGGGTTTTTAAGTTTTTTGGGAATTTTTGGGATTTTTTAGGATTTTTATAGGTTTTAGGGTTTTAGGGTTTTTAGGGTCTTTGGGGTTTAGGGTTTTTTTGGGTTTTCTAGGGTTTTTAAGGTTTTTTTTGAGTTTTTAATCTTTTAGGGGTTTTTTACAATTTTTAAAGTTTTTGGTAGTTTTTTAGCGGTTTTATGGGTTTTATAGGTTTTTATGGTTTTTAGGAGTTTTAGGGTTTTGAGAATTTTTTTGTTTTTTCAGGTTTTTTTTGGGTTGTTTGGGTTTTTCGAGTTTTTATGGGTTTTTAGGGTTTTTTTTTCAGTTTTTAGGGGTTTAATGGTTTTTAAAGTTCTTATCATTTTTAGGGGGTTTGAGGATTTTTTAGAGTTTTTAGTGGTTTTAGGGGTTTTTTGGGTTTTTTGTTTTATTATGTTTTTCATGGTGTTTTATGGTTTTTAGAGTTTTAATGGTTTTCTTTATTTTTAGAGATTTTTAGGGCCTTTTAGGATTTTTATGGTTTTTTGGATTTTTGGGTTTTTATGATTTTGAGGGTATTTAAGGTTTTCATGGTTTTTAGTGTTTTTAGGGGTTTTCTATGTTTTTATGGACTTTTTGGTTTTAAACATTTTTTGAATTTTTAGTGGTTTTAAGTTTTTTTAGAGTTTTTTAAACATTTTTAGTGGTTTTAAGGGTTATGAGTTTTTAATGGGTTTTTAGCATTTTTATGGCTTTTTAGGGGTTTTTATGGTTTTAGGGGGTTTTCTTTTTTATGGTTTTTTATGTTTTTAGGGGTTTTAAGGTATTTTTTTTAGGATTTTTATGGTTTTTATAGGTTTTTAGGGTTTTTAGGGATTTTGAGGGTTTTTAAGGGTTTTCCTGGTTTTTTAAGGTTTTCAGGGATTTTCATGGGTTTTAGGGTTTTTTGAGTTATATTTTTTTTTGAGTTTTTTTTATGGTTTTTAAGTTTTTTTTAGAGTTTTTAAAGTTTTTAGGGGTTTGAAGAGTTTTTAGAGTTTTAAGTGGTTTTTTGCTTTTTTTAAGGTTTTTAGGGGTTTTTATAGTTTTCAAGGGATTTTAGGGTTTTTTACAATCTTAGGTGTTTTAGGGCCTTTGAGGTTTTTTATGGTTTTTAGGGTTTTTTAGGGTTTTTAGTTATTGTGAAGGTTTTTAGGGGTTTTCAGGCGTTTTCAGGGTTTTTGAAGGTTTTTATGGTTTTTAGGGTCTTTATGGGTTTTTAGGGGTTTGTTTAGTTTTTTTGGATTTTTTAGGTTTTTTAGAGTTTTTTAACATCTTTACTCATTTTAAGGGTTTTAGTGCTTTTCATGGTTTTGAGGGTTTTATGGGGTTTTAGAGGTTTTTAATTGTTTTAGGGTTTTTTTATAGTTTTTAGGGTTTCTTACGTTTTTAGGGATTTTTAGGGATTTTAAGGATTTTTTTGGTTTTTAGGATTTTTAGGATTCTCAGGGATTCTCAGTGTTTGTTTAGTCTTTCAGGGTTTTTTTTATGATTTTTAGGGTTTTTTGAGTTTTTTAGCTTTTTATGAGTTTTTTAAGGTTTTTAAGTTTTTTAGTGTTTTTAACGTTTTTAGAGGTTTTAAGGGTGTTTAGAGTTCTTAGTGATTTTTAAGATTTTTAGTGTTTCTTAAGGTTTTTAGGGGTTTTATGGTTTCTAAGGGTTTTAGGGTCTTTAGGGTTTTAAAGTTTTCAGGTGTTTTTAGCGATTTTTTAGGATTTTTATGATTTTTTTTTGAGTTTTAAAGGTTTTTAGGTTATTTTGGGTTTTTCAGGGTTTTTATGCTTCTTTTGGTTTTTAGGGGTTTAAAGGGGTTTTAGAGTTTTTAGTGGCTTTCAGGGTTTTTATGAGTTTCTAGGATTTTTATGTTTTTTAGTGGTTTTTAAGGTTTTCAGGGGGTTTTCAAGGTTTTTAGGCGTTTTTATGTTTTCAGGGATTTTATGGGTTTTTTAGGTTTTTTAGGGTATTTAGGGTTTTTTGGGTTTTGGGGGATTTTGAGGGTTTTTAGGGTATTTCAGAGGTTTTTTGGGGTTTTCAAGGTTTTTTGGGTTTTTTTTACCTTTTTAGGCCTCTATGTTTTTTTAGAATTTTTTTAATATTTTTGGGGTTTTTAGGGGTTTTAGAGTTTTTAGTGACTTTTAGGGGTTTTATGGGTTTTTAGGGTTTTCCTGGTTTTTAGGGTTTTTTAAAATTTTTGGGATTTTTAGGGCATTTTGAGTATTTTATGGGTTTTCAGGTTTTTTAGGGGTTTTAGGTTTTCAGGGGTTTTAGGTAATTTTTGTGTTTTAGGGTCATTTTTGAGTTTTTAGGGTTTTAAAGGTGTTTTTAGAGTTTTTTAACATTTTTAGGGGGTCTGAGCCTTTTTAGAATTTTTAATCATTTTTAGGGTTTTTATGGGCATTTATGTTTTTTAAGGGTTTTAAGCTTTTTATGGTATTTAGAGGATTTTTCACGGGGTTTAGGGATTTTTTTTCTTATTTGGGATTTTTAGGGTTGTTTAGCATTTTTATGGTTTTTTAGGGATTTTGAGGGTTATTAGGCTCTTTTAGGATTTTTAGGGGTTTTAGGGCAATGAAGATGCGAGGGTCGGGCTATTCCCCCCCCCCCAAATTTATTAAAAAGACAAAAAGACACAGCAGACAAGGGAGGGGAGGGGTCAATCGACCCACACCCCAAAACCCTTAACGACCCATGACAAAAGACCCCAAAATAAAAAAAGGAAAATCAAGAACGAAAAGGAAAACACACAAAGCAAAGCAGCCAACACCATTATCCAGCATCAACCAGCATCCAAATTCAAACAGCAAACAACATCCAGCATCATCGCGGCCATAGACCAAAGCTTCAGCACCTCCCATCCAGGCAGCAACCAGCATCCAGAATCACCAGCATTCGACATCACATAACCGCCAGCATCCAAAGCCACAGAACCACCAGTATCAACATCACAACCATCACCAGCATTCAGCAGCACACCACAAATCAGCGACAAGGAGCCAATCTCACAAAAACCAGAATCCAGCATCTTCCCACCAACACAAGCAACCACCAACAGCACATAGCCATCAACACCAAAATCGCACAACCACCATTCACCAAAGCTCACATCCATACAGCAGCCATCATCCTTTTCCACAAGAACCAGAATCCAGCACCTCCCAGCTATAGAGGTCCATCGCAAGCACCACCGAACTCGCACACTAAGAGCAGGCGGCATCCCATACCTTAAAACAGAACAAAGAACCAGCACCAAACCAATCCCGCCACAATCCGTGAAGCAGCCACCACATCCCGGTAGAGATCCCAGAACACAGCAATTATCCAGACTAGCAACAAGATCATAACAAAAAAAGGAAACCCAAAGACGAACCTGCCTCCACGCTGAGGTCTGAAGTAGGAAACCAGCACTATCGCCTGACTGCCCGAGCCAAACCAAAACCACCGCTCCCCACACAGCTTCAAGTATCGGCAATGTCCCACCGCACAACGTCAACTGAAGCCTGGCCTCTCCATGCCACCACTTGGAAGCCGACGAGGAAGCCGGGAACCACCAGGAGCTCGTCGCAACCAAAGGAACCACCATGGCAGTGCAAAACCACACCAAGAAGGGACTGGATCTGTCTCGCATCTCCATGGATCTGAACCGCCGTGCATCGGGGGAGCAAGATCTGAGGTTTTCTCCCAGATCGAGGACCGCCACTACCGGATCCACGGGTCTTGAAACCCTAGAAGAGACCAAATCTTTCGCGCCCGCACCACACCGCTGTACGTCCAAGGCGAAGCCGACCAAAGCCGGGAAAAACCACCAGAGCCCAGATCTATCGAGGAGAGGCTCTGACGCCCACAACCGCTTCTCCAGCCACACGAACACTGCTCCACCAGAGAGGTGACTCCTTGAAAGATGCATCACCACGCGAGCCACGAACCACATGGAGAAAGTCACTAATGTCGAACCACGCCAGCAAGAATCCCCTTCACCAAGCACCGCAACTGCATCACGTCGCAAGATCTTGAAGGAAGTAGCAGAACCACCGGGATGGAAACCAGGAAAACGCGAAAGTGGGAGAGAGCCTGGCGAGAGCGGCGACATCTCCTTTTCTAGGGGTTTTAGGGGTTTTTAGAGTTTTAGGTTATTTTGGGTTTTTGGGTTTTTTTTGAGTTTCTATGTATTTTAAATATTTTTAGGGTTTTTTATGTTTTTAGGTGTTTTAAGGGTTTTTAGAGTTTTTAGTAGTTTTGGGGGGTTTTATTGGTTTTAAGGTTTTTAGGGGTTTTAAGGTTTTTACTGGGTATTTAGGTTTTGTATGTTTTCAATGATTTTTATGTCATTTTTAGGATAATTATGGTTTTTTAGGGTCTTTAGATATTTTGAGGGTTTTTAGGGTTTTTAAGGGTTTTTTGGGGGTGTTAGGGTTTTTATGGTCCATTTGGGTTTTTAGGGGTCATTTTGAGTTTTTTAGGGTTTTAAGGATTTTTTAGAGTTTTCTAACGTATTTTGGGGTTTTAGGGGTATTAGAGTTTTTAGTGGGTTTTTGGCTTTTTATGGGTTTTTCATGTTTTTGAAGGTTTTTAGTGTTTTCCTGGTTTTCAGGGGTTTTAAGTGGTTTTATGGTTTTTTATATTTTTTCGGGATTTTTAGGGATTTTTTGGATTTTATGGGTTTTAGGAATTTTTAGGGATTTTGAGGGTCTTCCGGATTTTTTAGGGTTTTTTTATTATTTTTGTTGTTTTTTGGTGTTTTAGGGTTTTTTTAGTTTTTTAGGGTTTTTAAGGTTTTTTATAGTTTTTAACGTTTTTAGGTGTTTTAAGGGTTTTTAGAGTTTTTAGTGTTTTTTATGGTTTTTATGGATTTTAAGGGTTTTAAAAGTTTTTAAGGGGTGTATGGTTTTCATTAGTTTTTAAGGGTTTTTTAGGATTTTTAGGTTTTTAGAGATTTTTAGGGATTTTAGGGGGTTTTAGGGGGGTTTTAGGGTTTTCAGGATTGTTTTGGTTTTTTAGGTTTTTTTTTGAGTTTTTAGGGTTTCAGAGGTTTTTTAGAGTTTTTAAATGTTTTTAGAGATTTAAAGGGTTTTAGAGTTTTTAGGGGTTTTGAGGTTTTTAATGATTTTAGGGGGTTTTCTGGTTTTGAGGGGGTTTTCAAAGTTTTTAAAGGTTTTTACGTTTTTAGGGATTTTTAGGGATTTTTTAGGATTGTTATTTTTTTTAGGGGTTTTATAATTTTTATGGTCTCTTGGGCTTTTACGATTTTATAGGGGTTTTAAGGTCTTTTAGAATTTTTACATTTTGTAGGGTTTTTAGAGTTTTTATTGGGTTTTTACTATTTGAATGAGTTTTTAGTGGTTTTAAGGTTTTTAGGGGGTTTTATGGTTTTCATTGGTTTTTAATGTTTTTTATCTGTTTAGGGATTTTTAGGGATTTTGAAGTTTTTTAGGGGGGTTTAGGGTTTTCAGGCTTTTTTTGTTTTGTTGGGTTTTTAGGGTTTTTTTGAGTTTTTAGGGTTTCATTGGTTTTTTAGAGTTTTTAATGTTTTTAGATGTTTTATGGGTTTTTTTTGAGTTTTTAGTGGGTTTTAGTGATTTTAGGGGGTTTGAAGGATTTTAGGGATTTTAGAGATTTTTATGATTTTTAGGGGTTTTTCGGGGTTTTTATGTTTTCATTGATTTTTAGGGGTTTTTTTGCAGATTTATGGTTTTATGGTTTTTAGGGTTTTTAGGATTTTTCAAGTCTTTTTTGTTTTTAGAGTTTTTATAGTTTTTTAGGGGTTTTAAGGTTTTTTTAGAGTTTTTAAACTTTTTTTTGGGTTTTACGGGTTTTAATGTTTTTAGTGGTTTTTTAGGGTTTGAATGTTTTTTAGGGTTTTTAAGGTTTTTATTGGGTTCTATTGTTTTTAGGGGCTTTTGAATGTTTTTAGGGTTTTTTATGTTTGTAGGTATTTTTAGGGATTTTTAGGATTTTTATGGTTTTTAGGATTTTTTAGGTTTTCTCGAGATTTTGAGGGTTTTTAGAGGTTTTCAAGGTTTTTCAAGGGTTTTAGGGTTTTTTATCGTCTTAAGGGTTTTCAGGGTTTTTAGGGACTTTTTTGGGTTTTGGGTCTTTTTTGTTTTTTAGGTGTTTTAGGGGTTTTTATTGTTTTTTATCTTTTTTAAAGGTTAAAGTGTTTTTAGATTTTATGGGTTTTTAGAGTTTTTAAGGTTTTTAGGGGTTTTGTGGTTTTTAGTGGTTTTTAGGGTTTTTTATGTTTTTAGGGATTCTTATGAATTTTTTAGGATTTTTATTGTTTTATGGTTTTTATGTTTTTTTGGTATTTTGAGGGTTTTTTGGGGTTTTAGGTTTTTTAGGGTTTTTAGGATTTTTCTGAGTTTTAGGGTCTTTTTGGTTTTTTAGGGTTTTTTTAGTCTTTAAGTTTTTTAAGGTTTTATTGTATTTTTAAAGTTTTTAGGGGTTTAAATTGTTTTTAGAATTTTTAGTGGTTTTTTGGGGTTTTTTGGGTTTTAATGATTTTTAGGTGTTTTTATCTTTTCAGAGTTTTAGGGTTTCTTAAGTTTTTATGGAATTTTAGGGATTTTATAGGATTTTTATCTTTTTTAGGGGATTTTAGTTTTTTATAGATTTTGAGGTGTTTTAGGGTTTTTTAGGTTTTTAGGGGTTTTCAAGGCTTTTAGGGTATTTTTGGGTTATTAGGGTTTTTTTTTGTTTTTTTAAGGTTTTTTTAGAGTTTTTAACATTTAAAGGGTTTAAATGTTTTTTAGTGTTTTAGTGGTTTTTAAGGTTTCTATAGGTTTTTAGGGTTTTAAAATGTTTTTAGGGGGTTTTTGGGTTTTTTTTATGTTTTTCGAAATGTTTCGGGATTTTTTTATATTTTAATTGTTTTTATGATTTTTTAGGGATTTAAGTGATTTTTAGGGTTTTAGGGTTTTTTGTATTTTTTTGTTGTTTTAGGGTATGTTATGGTTTTTAGGGTTTATTTCGAAATGTTATTTTTTTTAGATTTTTTTAGCGTTTGTTTAGATTTTAGGGTTTTTATGGGTTTTTAAGGTTTTTAAGTTTTTTAGGGGTTTTTACTGATTTTGGGTATTTTCAGGGTTTTTTGGGTTTTTTATGTTTTCAGGGATTTTTATGGTCTTTGAGGATTTTTATGGGTTCAGGTTTTTTTGGTTTTTAAGGATTTTGTGGGGTTTTAAGGGTTTTTAGGGTGTTTAGGATTTTTATGGTCTTTTAGAATTTTATGGTCTTGTTTTGAGTTTTTTAGGATTTTTAAGATTTTTAAGAAATTTTCAACATTTTTTAACATTTTAGGGGTTTTAAGGGGGTTTAGAGGTTTTTTGGGTTTTTTGGTTTATTAAGGTATTTAGGTTTTTTTTGGTTTTCAGGGTTTTTTATGTTTTTATGTATTTTTAAGATTTTTTGGTTTTAGGGTTTTTAGGGTATTTAAAGATTTTGATGGTTTTCCGGGTTGTTATGGTTTTTAGAGTGTTTTAGCGTGTTCAGGGGTTTAATGGGTTTTAGATTTTTTTAGTGGTTTTTTGTTTTTTTAAGGGGTTTAGGGTTTTAATGTTTTTTGTGTTTTTATGGTTTTCGGGGTGGTTTCAAGTTTTTTTTATGTTTTTAGCGATTTTTACATCTTTTTTAGTATTTTTATGGTTTTTAGGGTTTTTAGAGATTTTGTGGGTTTTTAGGGTCTTTTAGGGTTTTTGTGGGTTTTTATATTTTTTAGTGTCTTTTTTTGGATTTTAGGTTTTTTTGAGTTTTTTTTAGGGTTTTTAAGGTTTTTTAAAGTTTTAAATGTTTTTATGGGGTTAAGGGGTTTTTGAGGTTTTAGTGGGGTTTTAGTGTTTTAGGGATTTTTAAGGTTTTAAGGGGGTTTTATGGTTTTCAAGGGGTGTAAGTGTTTTTTGAGGTTTTTATATTATAGGGATTTTTAGATCTTTTTTTGGATTTTCATGGGTATAAGGGTTTTTTAGGGTTTTCGAGATTTTGAGGGTTTTAATGGATTTATAGTGTTCTAGTGTATTTAAGGTTTTTTATGGGTTTTGGGGTTTTTAGGGTTTCTTTGGAAAAAATTTAGGGTTTTTAGGGTTTTTAGAGTATTTTAATGTTTTCATGGTTTTAAGGGTTTTAGAGTTTTTAGTGTTTTTAGGGTTTTTATTGGGTTTTAAGGTTTTTAGGGTTTTTATGGTTTTTAGGTTTTTCTTAAGGTTTGTAGGGTTTTTCATAATTTCTGGGATTTTTATGTTTTTTGGGGATTTTTATGGTTTTTAGTGATTTTGAGGATTTTTAGGGGTTTTCAATATTTTTAGGGAGTTTTTAGGATATTTATGGTCTTTAGGGTTTTTTAGGGTTTTTAGGGATTTTGGGGGTTTTGGGGGTTTTCAGGGTTTTTTAGTGTTTTTAGGTTTTTTTAGGGGTTTAGGGTATTTTTGGGTTTTTTGGGTTTTTTGGGTTTTTTTGAGTTTTTTTGGGTTTTAAAGTTTTTTTAGAGTTTTTAACCTTTTAGGGGTTTTAAGGTTTTTTAGAGTTTTATTGGGTTTTAGGATTTTATGGTTTTTAGGGATTTTTATGGTTTTTAGGGGTTTTATGGTTTTGAGGGGTTTTGAAGGGTTTTTATGTTTTTAGGGATTTTAGGGATTTTTTAGGATTTTTATGGTTTTTAGGGGTTTTAGGACAGAAGGGGTTCAAGACTAGGCTAGCCTAGCCCCCCAAAATTCAATAAAACATAAATAGACAGCTACAAGATGGGTCTACAAGGGCAAGAGTGTATCTCACCCTTCAAATCCAAATCAACAAACGGAGTACAAAAAGGTGGAGTGACGAAGGACCACATCGAACAACTTTCTCCAATCGCTCTTTTAGAGAGAGCGTCTGCAACCGAGTTGGCCTCCCTATATGCATGTGAAACACTGAAGCTCAGGGTTCGAGAAATATTAAGGCACTCAATCCAATGCGGTAGAAGTCTCCAAGGGACATCCCTGGAAAATCCCTTTAGAGAAGCTACCACGAGCATCGAATCAGATTCAATCCAAAGCCTTGTCCAATTAAACTGATTCACGAATTTCACAGCCTTTATGATAACCCAAAGCTCTGCTTCATAAGCACATCCATCCCCAATAAAATGAAAGAAGTAGCCCTGTACGAATCCTCTGGAGGTATGAAAAACACAACCGCACCCCCGAAGGTCCAGGAGCTCCCAGGGCTGCACCATCCATGTTGACCTTTATCCATGATGGAAGTGGGGGATTCATCTATTGAACTTCAGGATCATCGGTTTTCTGCTTCCGCCAACAACCCCAAGTGGGCGTAATAACGTCAAGTCATTAACATCATTCCACATCGAACCTGTTTGTAATCATGATATTTTCTGGATCATCTTGTGGATGGTCACCACCCCCCCATGCAGCGAGAGGGGCTGTCAATTGAAGGTAATAGCATTGAGAGCAGCCCAAACATAGCGAACAGTTGTCGCCGCACCAGCAAGCTGTAGATTATGGACCTGGTCACTTCAGTTCATCTCCACCAGGCCGCGCAAAAAATCGCCGATCGATCCTTACAAACTGTAGGTCAAGCCGATGCACTGTGACAGGTAACACCAAAGTTCCGAAGCAAAGGTGAAGGGTAGGAAGATGTGATCACAGTGCTCCTCAGCCTTCCTACATAAGAAACAAGAAGAGGCAAGTTGCCAGCTGACCATCTTCAGCTGCTCGTGAATTGGAATCCGATTCCACCAGATTTTCTAGATAAGCACAAAGTGTGAAGGGTGAATAAAGGGGCCCTGAATTTAAGCATCCATGATGGTGAGACCAAACCTTGCAGACACTTCAATCGATAAAAATCACGAGTATTGAATTTACCCACCATACTGGGCATCCATATGAGTGTATCAATGTCTGCGATGGCATATCGCTGGACTTGCACGTCAATATTATCCGGAAGTGGTACCCCCGAGTCACCACATTGCTGGATGAGACCAGCAACGGTTAAGTTCCGTAGATCCTGGGGAGGCTTCATCACCTCTGAGATAGGATTCTCCATCCATGGGGTAGACCAACAATTCAGGTAAGAGTACCTTGACACAATCCATTTTGATTTAGACATAATATCCTTGTATGAGGATCGTAAAACAGGCCAGAATGAGGAAGAAATATACCCAGCAAATCCATTGCATGACCTACGCATGAATCTCTCCTTGAGAAAATCCAGGCCATCACCATGAGGGTTGAGCAGACTCTATGTGAATTTCCCAATCATGGCATCATTGAAACGTCGCAGGTCATTAATACCAAGCCCACCCAGATCAATCGGCTTTGTGCAGTGTTTCCAGGCCACATAAATCAATTATCATTCACTGATAGAACCTTTCTAGACAAAATTACTTATCCTTGCTTTCAAGATTTTGAGGAGACTAGCCGATAGATAGAGAAAGCATGCAAAAACATAGAGGTAATAACATAGTTAACCAGGCAGACTCTTCCAGCATGAGAGAGGCACTTTCCCTTCCATTTAGTCATTTGCTGAGTAATTTTAGAAGCAATGCACTCAAAGTAGCAGCTCTTTGCTTTCCCCCAAAACAGAGGCACACCCAAGTAGATGAAGGGAAATGAGCCCCTCTTCACCCCCACGAACATTGGCAATGCGGAGCTACCTGGCAGGAGAGACCCCATTTCCAAAAGCAATCGATGATTTCATCCAGCTAATAGTTTTCTCGGCCACAATCTCATTGTGGTGAAAGATCAGCCTGATTGTAGATAGAGTTTTCTTATCAGCCTACCCAAATAGGAGGATGTGATCTGTATAAAGAATGTGTGAGGGGACATAAAGGTCCCTACCTGCTTTAATTGGTGAGTACAGTTCCGCTTGCACAATATCAAGGATGCATCGACTCATGTAATCCTCCACCATTTCAAAGAGAAATCCAGAGAGAGGATCCCCTTGTTGAACTCCACGGGAGCATGGAAAGAACCCATGGGGGAGCCATTAATCAGGACTGAGACTCTGGTACAATGAAGAATTGAGTAAATCAACTTGATGAAGTTGCTATAAAATCCATATCTACCAAGGACCTTGAAGATGAAGCTCCATTTTATAATATCAAAGGCCTTTGAAATATCAAGCTTTAGCACAAAACTACCTTTCTCCGATTTCTTCCTCATTATATTAATCCCTTCTGAGGTAGTAAAGAGGCACGTTTGGATACATCGTCTAGGAATAAATCCAAACTGATTTGGAGTAACAATGTCGCATAAAATATTCCCCAACCTTATGACAAGAATCTTGCTAATTATCTTCCTCATTTTGTTTTTAAGGTTTTTTAAAGTTTTTAAAGTTTTTTTGGGTTTATAAGGTTTTTATATTTTTCAGTGGGTTTTAGGTTTTTTATGGGGTTTGGGTTTTTAAGGTTTTGGGGTTTTTTTTGGTTTTCAAGGAGTTTTAGGGTTTCATGTTTTTTATGTTTTTAGGGATTTTTTTGATTTTTTAGGATTTTTTAGATTTTTAGGGTTTTTAGTGTTTTGATAGATTTGGAGGGTTTTCATGGTTTTCATGGTTTTTAGGGGTTTTCAGGGTTTTTAAGGTCTTTTTTGTTTTTTAGGGTTTTTTTAGTTTTTTAGGGTTTTGAGGGTTTTAGACTATTTTTTTTACGTTTTTAATTTTTTTAGGGGTTTTAAGGGTTTCTAGTGTTTTTAATGGATTTTTATTTGCTTTATGGGTTTTAGGGGTTTTAATGTTTTTAGGGGTTTTAATGTTTTTAGGGGTTTTTATGGTTTTCAGGGGTCTTTCAGGTTTTTTAGGGTTTTTTACGTTTTTAAGGGTTTTTAGGGATATTTTACATTATTAATTATTTTTAGCATTTTTGGGGATTTTGAGGGATTTCTTGGGTTTTTAGGGTTTTAAGGTTTTTCTGTTTTCAGGTTCTTTTTGGGTTTGTAGGTGTTTTTTTGGTGTTTTTTAGTGTTTTATGGTTTTTTACTATTTTTAATATTTTTTGGGATTTTAAGGGTTTTTAGAGTTTCTAGTGGTTATTAGGGTTTTTAAGGTTTTAGGGGTTTTAGGATTTTTTACATTTTCAAGGATTTTTAGGGAGTTTTTAGAATTTTTATGGGTTTTAGGGTTTTTTGGGGGTTTTAGGGATTTTGACGGGTTTTCATGATTTTTAGGGGTTTAAGGGTTTTTAGGGTTTTAGGTTTTTTTATCCTTAGGGTTTTTTTAGCTTTTATCATTTTTAAATTTTTTTAGAGCTTTTTGGTATTTTTAGTGCTATTAGAGTTTTTAGTTGTTTTTAGGGTTTTAGGGTCTTTTGTGCGTGTTTTGGTTTTCAGGGGGTTTTCTTGGTTTTTAGGGTTTTTTATGCTTTCCGGGATATTTCGGGATTTTGTAGGATTTTTATGTTTTTGGGGGGTTGCAATGGTTTTTTGGGATTTTGAGGGGTTTTAGGGTTATTCAGGGTTTTTAGGGGTTTTATGGTTATTTGGGATTTTTAGGGATTTTTTCAGTTTTTTTTTTGTTTTTAAACTTTTTAAAGTTTTAACGTTTTTTGGGGTTTAAAGTGTTTTAGAGATTTTAGTGGGTTTTTAAGGTTTTAGGGATTCTTTAGGGTTTTAGGTGTTTTTTTGGTTTTCGGGGGTTTAAAGGGTTTTTAGTTTTTTTTTACTTTTTTAGGGTTTTTAGGGCTTTTTTAGTCTTTTTAAGGGGTTTAATGTTTTCTAGGCGTTTTAGGGCCTTTTGGGTTTTTAGATTTTTTTTGAGTTTTTAGGGTTTTAAGGGTTTTAATGTCTTCCAGGGGTTTTAGGGCCTTTTGGGTTTTTATCATATTTTTGAGTTTTCAGGGTTTTTGGAAATTTTAATGTTTTTACGGGTTTTAAGAGTTTTTAGAGTTTTTAGTGGTTTTTGGAGGTTTTATATGTTTTTAGGTTTTTCAAGGTTTTTATGGTTTTTAGGGGTTATTCATGGATTTTAGGGTTTCTTATTATGTTTTCATGGATTTTTATGGCTTTTTCAGGTTTTTATGGTTTTTAGAGTTTTTAGATATTTTTAGGGTTTTGAGTGTTTTTAGGGGTTTTTAGGGGTTTTCAGGGTTTTTAAAGTCTTTTGGGTTTTTAGGTTTTTTTATGAGTTTTTTAGGGTTTTATGGTTTTTTATAATTTTTAATTTTTTAGGGGTTTAAATTGTTTTTTGAGTTTTTATTGGATTTTTAGGGTTGTTATGGGTTTTTAGGGTTTTAAATGTTTTTGGGGGTTTTTATGGTTTTAGGGGTTTTTTGGGGTTTTTAGGGTTTTTATGTTTACAGATATTTTTAGGGTTTTTTAGGATTTTTTTGATTTTTTTGTGTTTTTTAGGGTTATTATGGATTTTGAGGGGTTTTAGGGTTTTCAGGGTTTTTAGGGTTTTTATTGTCTATTCTGGTTTTTAGGATTTTTAGAATTTTTTAGTGTTTTTATGGTTTTTTAGAGTTCTTTAACATTTTTAGAGGTTTTAAGGGTTGTTAGTGTTTTTACTGGTTTTTAGTGTTTTATGGTTTTTTAGGAGTTTTTAAGGATTTTAGTGGTTTTATGGTTTTCGTGGGATTGTCAAGCTTTTTATGCTTTTTTACGTTTTCAAGGATTTTTAGCGCTTTTTAGGGCTTTTTATGGTTTTTGAAGTTTTTGATGTTTTTAGGTACTTTGAGGGGCTTTAAGGTTTTTCAGGGTTTTTAGGGTTTTTCAGGGTTTTTAGGGTCTTTTGGGGTTTTAGGGTTTTTTTTGAGTTTTTTACGGTTTTAAAGGTTTTTTACAGTTTTTAACATTTTTAGGGGTTTTAAATGTTTTTAGAGTTTTTAGTTGTTTTTTAGGGTTCTGTGTGTTTTAAGGTTTTGGGTTTCTTTATTGTTTTTAGTGGGTTTTCATGGTTTTTAGGGTTTTTTATATTTTTAGGGATTTTTGGGGCTTTTTTTGGATTTTTATGGGTTTTGGATTTTTAGGGTTTTCAGTATTTTTTTAGGGTTTTTCAATGTTTTTTATGATTTTTAGGGTTTTTGGGTTATTTTGGGGTTTTATGGTTTTTTTGACTGTTTGAGGGGTTTTAAGGGTTTTTAGAGATTTTTAAACGTTTTAGGGGTTTTAAGAGTTTTTAGAGTTTTTAGTGGTTTAGGGGTTTTATGGGGTTTTAGTGTTTTTTAATGTTTTTAGGGGTTTTATGGTTTTCAGGGAGTTTTTAGGTTTTTTTATTTTTTAGGGTTTTTAGGATTTTTATGGTTTTGATGGTATTTTAGAATTTTTAGGGTTTTTCTGGGTTTTATGGTCTTTTTTGATTTTTAGGGGTTTTTTGAGTTTTTTAGTGTTTTTAAGACTTTTAGAGTTTTTAACATATTTAGGGGTTTTAAGATTTTTTAGATTTTTAGTGGGTTTTTATTGGTTTCTTGGTTTTTTAAGGTTTTTTTGGTTTTCTATGGTTTTCAGGAGGGTTTTTAAGGTTTTTAGGGTTTTTTATCTTTAAGGCCTTTTCAGTATTTTGATGGTTTTGGGGGTTTTTTAGAGTTTTTAGGGATTTTGAGTGTTTTATGGGTTTTCAGGGGTTTGTAGGGCCTTTTAGAATTTTATGGTTTTTTGTGGTTTTTTAGGTTTTTAAGGTTTTTTAGAGTTTTTAACGTTTTTATGGATTTTAAGGGATTTTATAGTTTTTAGTGGTTTTAGTGTTTGTATTTGTTTTCATGGTTTTTTAATGTTTTTAGGGGTTTTTATGGCTTTTAGAGGCTTTCCATGGTTTTTTATGTTTTTAAGGATTTTCAAGACTTTTATAGGATTTTATGGTTTTTATGGTTTTTGATGGTTTTTGATGGTTTATAGGGGTTTTTATGGTTTTTATGGTTGTTTTAAGTTTTTAGGGGGGTTTTGAGTTTTTTTTTGGGTTTTTAAGGTTTTTAGATTTTTTTCTCTTTTTATGATTTTTAATGGTTTTTAGAGTTCTTAGTGGTTTTTAGGGATTTTATGGGTTTTTAGGGATTTTAAAAGTTTTTATGGGTTTTAGGGGGGTTTCAGGGTATTTAGGGATTTTTAATTTTTTAGGGATTTTGGGGATCTTCTGGGATTTTTATGGTTTTAGGGATTTTCAGGGTTTTTTAGTTATTTTAGGGTTTTTTGGGTTTTTTGGTTTTTTTTTGGGTTTTTAGTGTTTTTAAGGTTTTTAGAGTTTTTTTGTTTTTTGGGGTTTTGAGGGTTTTTATAGTATTTAATTGGTTTTTATGGTTTTTATGGTGTTTTAGTGTTTTTAGAGGTTTTAATGGTTTTCTGCTGTTTTCAGGGTTTTTAGGGTTTTTTATGTTTTCATGGATTTTTAGGGATTTTCTAGGATTTTTATGGTTTTTAAGGTTTGAAGGGATCTTGAGGGTTTTTAGGGTTTTTATGGTTTGTGGGGGGGGGTAGGTTTTTTATGGTTTTTTGGGGTTTTTGTGGTTTTTTTGAGTTTTTAGGGGTTTTAATGCTCTTTAGAGTTTTTAGCATTTTATAGGTTTTAAGATTTTTAAAGTATATACCAGTTTTTAGGGTTTTTATGGGTTATGGTTTTTTAATGTTTTTAGGGGTTTTATGGTTTTCAGGGGTGGTCAGGGTTTTAGTAATTTTGTGTTTTTTGGGATTTTTAGGGATTTTTTAGGATTTTTATGTTTTTTAGGGTTTCTAGGGGTTTTAGGGATTTTGAGGGTTTTAGGGTTTTTCATATTGTTTAGTATTTTTTGGTTTTTAGGGTCTGTGGTTTTTAGAGTTTTTTTGTCTTTTTTAGGGTTTTTAAGGTTTTTAGACTTTTTTAAAAAATTTAGGGTTTTAAAGGGTTTTTTGAGTTTTAGTGTTTTTTAGGTTTTTTAGGTTTTTCTATTTTTTAGGTTTTTAGCGGTTTTATGTTTTTAGTGGATTTTTTGGTTTTTAGGGTTATTTAGGATTTCATAGATTTTTAGGCATTTTTTATGTTTCTTATAGTTTTTATGGGTTTTAGGGATTTTCAGAGTTTTTAGGGGTATTCATGTTTTTATAAGTTTTTTTGGAGTTTTCAAGGTTTTTATGGTCTTTTAGGGTTTTAAGGGGGGTTTTTAGTTTTTCAGGGGTTTAAGTGTTTTTGAGTTTTTTAACGTTTTAAAGGGTTTTAAGGGTTGGAGTTTTTAGTGGTTTTTTATGGGTTTTAGGGTTTTAGGGTTTTTATGGTTTTTAGGGTTTTTATGGTTTTAAAGGGGTTTTCATGATTTTAAGGGTTTTTAGGGGTATTAGGGTTTTTACTGTTTTTCATGGTTTTTAGGGTTTTTATGATTTTTCAGGATTTTTGGGGTTTTATGGGTTTTACAGGATTTTTTATTGTTCTTTCAAGTTTTTAAGGTTTTTACTGTTTTTTTATATTTTAGGGGTTTTAAGGGCTTTTAGGGTTTTTAGTGGGCAAGGAAGATGCGAGGGTTGGGCTATTCCTGGCCCCCCGAATTTATTAGAATGAAAAAAGAGACACAACAGACAAGGGAGAGGAGGGGTCAAACAACCCACACCCAAAAACCCTTACATCCCAAGACACAAAAGACCTAAAAAAAGAAAAATCAAAAACAAAAAGAGAATGACACAAATCCAAGCAGCACGATCATAAACCGCATCTTCAGCACCTCCCAGCTCAGCAGCAACCAGCATCCAGCCTCACAATTTCCATCACCCAACACATTCTTTCCATTCCCCACCAACAACACACATCCACCAGCACCAGAAGCATAAGAAGCACCATCATCATCCAGTATCAATAGAGAGTCCAAACCTAGCCAGCCACCACCCTCTTCAACCGCATCCTGCCAAGCAGCACCTCCTTGCAAGTGAACTTCCAGCATTCCACATCCAGCATCACTTTCAGTCACCCAGGACCACCAGCACTCACGCAGAGAACCAATTCACAGCACCCAAGCCTCCTTGTTCAAACCCAAAACAAGACGGCCCCTCCAGCTGCGCAGAAGTACAAAATCACTAGCACTAAACTTGTAAACATAAGCCTCATCACAACCCATCCCGACAACAAGCAGCAACCAAAGGCACCATTTCCCGGAGCCAACATCTCCTTCAGCACCTCGTAAACCAGGAGAGAAAGAACCAGCAGCTTCATTACATCCCGACCTATCAGCAAGCAGAATCCAGCACCATAGTTTCTTAGAAACAGCAAATCCATCCACGCCTTGAGGACAAACAGCATCACAAAACCAAAGTCTCGCATCGGCACATTCCAAATGCCGCAGCAGCCATAAAGAATCCGAAAAAACCAGAGACATCGCATCCAGAAGATCAAAACGAAAACCTCCTCTAAGCAGGAGGAAATGGAATCCACGATTCACCAGCGCACCAGAAGTGATCAACACTGCAGAAGAGTCAACATACCAGATCGTCTTCAGAGGAAAAGAAACCTACAACAGCAAACAGGAAGGGAAGGTCCTAGCCCACCACAGCAATCCTCTCTGTCTTTTCCTTCGATGTCGCCGAACCGTCTGCAACGTAGTCAACCAACACTATATGAAGCGTATGGATAGTGGAAGCAAGTAGTCAACCAACACTATATGAAGCGCGACCTACTACTTAGACAACACACTCAAGGGAGGGGTGTGATGGCCAATCCACACAACAACGCACTTGGGTTGAGGCACAGAATTGGGGGCTTTGTGATCTTGGATCACCAATCTAACTTGTAGATTCACAAGGCAAGAATGCACAAGGGCAAGGGAAATTTGGAACAATCCTCACACAACGGAGAGAAACAAAGCATAAGCTCTCCATCCATGCAAGGCAAGATCCATTGGGCCTTTAATGAAGCAATATGTGCGCCCATTATAGCATTGAGCATCTTTAATCTCCCTCGCGTCATTGGGCCTTGCAAATCCAACTCTTCCTCCCACACAATCGACTTGGTGCCTTCGACATGATTCTCATCATCCTCCTCCTCTTGAAAAGGAGTCGTCCTCGACTCTTCATCCTCTGCACCCAAAAAAGGAGAAAGATCAGAAACATTGAAGGTGGCACTTACACCATACTCACCTGGCAAATCTATCTTGTAATCATTGTTGTTAATCCTCTCGATCACTTAGAAAGGTCCGTCTCCTCGTGGCATTAGTTTTGATTTCCGCTTGTCAGGAAATCTCTCCTTTCGCATATGAATCTAGACCAAGTCCCCGGGCTCGAACAACACTTGTTTGCGACCCTTGTTTGTACGATCAACATATTTTTGAGTCATCCGCTCGATATTTTTCCTTGCCTTTTCATGGAGTTGTTTGATGAATTCTGCGCGCCCTTTCGCATCCATATTAGTTGCTTCCTGCAAAGGCAAAGGAACTAGATCAATAGGGGCAAGAGGGTTAAAACCATAAACAATTTTGAATGGAGAATATTGAGTAGTGGAGTGCTTGGCCCTGTTATATGCAAATTCCACATGTGGAAGACACTCCTCCCAATTCTTGATATTCTTCTTGACAATTGTTCACAGAAGGGATGATAATGTCCGATTCACCACCTCTATTTGCCCATCGGTTTGTGGATGACAAGTAGTGGAAAATAGTAACTTTCTACCCAGTTTGCTCCACAAGGTCTTCCAAAAGTAACTAAGAAATTTTGTGTCTCAATCCGACACAATGGTCCTTGGCATTCCATGATGTTTGACTACTTCCTAAAAGAAAAGTGTTGTAATGTTAGTGGCATCATCAGTTTTGTGACAAGGAATAAAATGTGCCATTTTTGAAAACCGATCCACCACAACAAAAATGGAATATCTCCCCCTCTTGGTCCGTGGTAACCCCACGATAAAGTCCATTGATATGTCCTCCCAAGGGGTGTTGGGAATTGGGAGAGGGAGATATAGTCCATGTGGGTTCAGTTTCGATTTGGCTTTATGGCAAACAATGCACTTTCCCGCAAATTTCTCAACATCTCTAGATATCCTAGGCCAATAAAAATGCTCACTAAGAACACTTAGAGTTTTTGAAACACCAAAATGCCCCATTAACCCACCCGAATGTGACTCCTTTAGTAAAAGTAAACGGATAGAGCAATTAGGAATGTAAAGCTTATCAATCCAAAATAAGAATCCAACATGTAAATAGAACTTTTCCCAACTAACTCCAGGTTTACAATGTTCATAAGGTTCTCTAAAATCACTATCAGTGGCATATAAATCCTTAATGTATTCAAAACCAAGAAGTTTTGAATCAAACAAGGATAAAAGAGAATATCTACGTGAAAGTGCATCGGACACAGTATTTTCTTTACCCTTTTTATGCTTGATGACATATGGAAATGATTCAATGAATTCCAGCCATCTAGCATGTCTCTTATTTAGTTTATGTTGGCTCCTAAGGTATTTAAGAGCCTCGTGATCAGAATGGATAACAAATTCTTTAGGCCAAAGATAGTATTTTCATGTTTCTAGTACTCTAAACAATGCATACAACTCTTTATCATATGTAGCATAGTTTAGAGTTGGGCCATTTAACTTCTCACTAAAATAAGCAATAGGCTTACCTTCTTGCATGAGTACTCCTCCTATGCCAATTCCGCTTGCATCACATTCAATTTCAAAGGTCTTATCGAAGTCTGGAAGTGCAAGTAGAGGGGCGTGGGGGGTCTCTCCTTTAGTGCATGGAAGGCTTTTTCTTGAGTTGTCTCCCATTTTAAAGGAACATTCTTCTTTGTCAATTCATTCAACGGTGCTGCTAGTGTGCTGAAGTCTTTCACAAATCTCCTGTAAAAACTAGCATGCCCATGAAAACTTCTTACCTGTCCAACGGAGGTTGGAGTTGGCCATTCTTGTATTGCTTTGATCTTCTCGGTGTCTACTTCAACTCCATTGCCACTCACAACAAATCCAAGGAAAACAATCTTATCGAGACAAAATTCACACTTTTTTATGTTTCCAAACATGTTTTATTTCCTTAACACCTCTAGGACTTTTCTCAAGTGATCTACATGTTCATGCAAAGTCCTACTATACACCAGAATATCATCAAAGTTAACTACCACAAATTTTCCAATATATGCACTTAAGACATGATTCATTATCCTCATAAATGTGCTAGGTGCATTGGTGAGACCAAAGGGCATGACTAACCATTCATAAAGTCCATGTTTTGTCTTAAATGCAGTTTTCCACTCATCTCCTTCTTTCATCCTAATTTGATGGCAGCCACTTCTTAAATCAATTTTTGAGAAAATAGTTGAACCATTTAATTCATCTAGCATATCATCTCACCTAGTTATAGGATGATGATACCTGACCGTAATGTTTTTGATTGCTCTACAGTCAATGCACATTCTCCATGTTCCATCCTTCTTTGGTACTAGAAGCACCGGTACCGCACAAGGACTAAGGCTCTCTCTCATATATCCCACATCTAACAGCTCTTAAACTTGCCTTTGAATTTCTTTTGTCGCTTCTGCATTGGTGCGATATGCAGGGCGGTTCGGTAGTGATGCTCCAGGTATGAGGTCAATTTGATGCTCAATACCTCTAATGGGTGGCAAACTTGGTGGCACCTCTTCAGGAAAGACATCATCATACTCCTGTAACAACGACTCAACAACATTTGGCAAACATGGTAAGTCGTTAGTATTTAGCAACACCTCTTTGTACATGAGTACTAGGAGGGTTTGCTGTGAAAACAAAGCTTCCTTAACCTCACTCTTCTTTTCCAACATCAAGCTTTTATCTTCTCTCAAATTCTTTTTCCCACTTGATTTTTCTTCGCTCTCCATTTCTTTTCTTCTCTCATTTTCTCTCTTTCCCTCATTCTCTCCTTTTTCATTTTCACTCTTTTTTTCTTTATCACTCATTTTTTTTCTTTTCTCTCAAAATGTGATCTTCCAAAATTTGCTTGGGGGAAATGGGGTTGAGGGTTATAGGTTCCCCTCGGAGTACAAAAGAGTGACGATTTGAGAAACCGTCATGAGTAACATGTCGATCGTACTGCCATGGTCGTCCCAACAACAAATGGCAGGCCTTCATAGGAACAATATCACACAAAACCTCATCTTTGTACTTACCGATGGTGAACAATACCTTCACTTGAAAGGTGACCTTCAGCTCCCCACAATCATTCAACCAATGAAGTCGGTATGGATTTGGATGCCTTAAAGTCGGGAGTCCCAACTTCTCCACCAACTCGGTGCTCGCCACATTGCTACAACTTCCACCATCAACAATAACACTACATACCTTCCCATTGATCTTTCATTATGTATGGAAAAGGTTCTCTCGCTGATCCTTTTCTCCAACGGTCATTTGTGCACTTAAAACTCTTCTAGTGACAAGAATCTCGCCATCTTCCACAAATTCTCCATTTTCAATTTCTGGAGATTCATCTTCCTCCTCTTCGGAGCTCTCTCCATCGGTCTCCCATTCTCCATACTTGTTGATGATCATGGTGCGACGGTTTGGGCATTCACTAGCAATGTGACCCCTTCCTTGACATTTGAAACAACGTATATCCCGATTCCATGCTTGGTTAGCCTCAAAAGTAGGTTTCTTAGGTGGAAGAATCACCTTTTCATTTTTGCGATCAACCACCTCTTTTGGCTTTGACAATTCTCCAATGTCCTTCCTCGGATTTCTCCAGGATGTGAATGGGGTAGTGGGTTTCCTCGCGTTGCTCCTTTTGATTTTTTGTTCTACCTTGGTGGCTTGGTGGATCATGTCTTGTATCTCCACATGGTGGTACATCTCCACTTGATCCTCAATCTCCCGATTGAGTCCATGTAAAAACCGTGCCATGGTTGCCTCCGGATCCTCCTCGATGTTTGCTCGAATCATGACAATTTGCATCTCCTTGTAGTAGTCTTCTACACTCCTACTCCCTTGGGTGAGGCGTTGAAGTTTGTTGTGGAGATCTCTATGGTAATGTGTGGGAACAAACCGTTTCCGCATGGCAAACTTCATGTCCTCCCAAGTGTTGATAGGGCGTCCACCATATCTTGCCCTTTCCTTTTGCATTTGATCCCACCAAATTAAAGCATAATCAGAAAATTCAAGGGAAGCAAGTTTGACCTTTTTCTCCTCGGAATATGCATGGCAGGAAAACACCTGCTCGATCCGCATCTCCCACTCCAAGTATGCTTCCGGATCGCTTTTCCCTTGAAATGAAGGGACCTTCACCTTGATCCTGCCAAGTAGTTCATCATCATGTGGTCTTCTTTGGCCTCCTCTTGGTTGTTGGTACAACCTCCTCCTTTGTGGGAAATCCTCGAAATCACCATCAAAGTTTTCTATCTCCTCCTCCATGATGTGGGGGCGACGTGGTGCCTGAGCTCGCCGCTGGTTGTCATGGATCATCCTCGGGCTTGGTTGATTCTCCAGTTTGTCAATCCTCTCATGTAGCACTTCCAACTTTCGATCATGAAGCCTCTTGAAGTGTCTCACCAAAGCTTGAATTTGGAGTTGTGTAGCTTCGGGTGCGGGAGATATACTTTGACTTCCTTCATCGCTAACATGAGCAATTTTCTTCCCACGGTCTTCTGCCATGATGTGTAACACAAACACAAATACACACACACATGGGGAGAAACACACACAAACTCACACACGTGAAGATGTACACATACGCACACACACAAGTTGTACACACTCACGCACACAAGGATACACACTCACACACGCAAGATTTACTCACACACACAAGGGTACACACACACACACTTACAATGATACACACACACAAAAGATTTACACACACACACACAATGAAATGTACACACTCACACACACAATACTGATTTTCTTTTAATTTCTCTCCACTCAATACTCAATTCAAATCCCAAACTCTTATGAAATATAATACCATGTTTGGAGTGATCACGTGCCACCAATCCTTCTCAAACCAAGATTGCATCGGAGGATGATTTCACACAACCCGTTTGAGTGGTAAAATGTAACAAAATGGTAAAGGGTGGAAAAGGGGGTTGAAATAACGGTAAAAGGTGGAAAATGGGTGGAAAGGTGTGGTGTTTGGGTTTTTCCCGATTGTGAAAGATGAGAAAAATTAATAACAATATGAGCCAATATTGAAATGGAAAGTGCTAATATTGAAAAGCACGAAGATGGAGTAATTGTATCTGCTTTTTTTCACTTTTTCTTTTCTTTTTTTTTGTCAATTCTCCCCAAAAAGTGTTGTGCTTGGAGTTTTAAAACACAAGATGATGTATGGAGAGTAAGATGTTTTTTTTTAAATCTCTCAAAGAAAGGATGTGCTTAATATTGAAAAGCACAAAATGATGAGTTGAGAGAATTTGATTTTTTTTCTGGATACAAATCACGTAATGAGGAAAGAATATTGATGAATAATTGGCTCAATGTAATAATATTTCAAACTTGCACAATGTAGGCCAATGCTGGAGGTTTTCAAGAAATGAGTTTTTTTTAAATGGGTGGATGATATGGAAGGATAAGGAGAGGAATGGGTAAAACAAATGTAAAAGACAGGATTTGTGCCTACCGTGTCAACCGAAGCTCTAATACCAACTGATGCGAGATGCACGGGGTGGCCCGATCTTCATGGCGTAGGGTGGAGGATGACGGATGCGGTTTGGGGCTAAGTGACGGGTGAAGGGTATGGATAGTTGATGCGAGACGCACGGGGTGGCCCGATCTTCACGGCGTAGGGCGGCGGATGACGGATGCGGTTTGGGGCTAAGTGACGGGTGAAGGGTATGGATAGTGGAAGCAAGTAGTCAACCAACGCTATATGGAGCGCGACCTACTACTTAGACAACGCACTCAAGGGAGGGGTGTGATGGCCAATCCACACAACAACACACTTGGGTTGAGGCATGGCTTTGTGATCTTGGATCACCAATCTAACTTGTAGATTGACAAGGCAAGAATGCAAAAGAGCAAGAGAAATTTGAAACAATCCTCACACAACGGAGAGAAACAAAGCATAAGCTCTCAATTAAAATCTTGAATATCAATACAATGCCATGGGGTGGCTATTTATAGCCAAGGGGGTGATACAATGGTCAAGGGTCTAATACCCTAAAGTCATAAAGTTTAATCCTACCTTGTCCCCTTAAAAGTAAAAAGATAAAAGCCAACAAAGACTTTTGGAAAAGTAGCACACAAATTTCCAACAAAGCCCACCGGATTTGACTTTGAGTGCATAGCCCACCGGATTTGACTTTGGTGTCCAAATATGCCATTTCCAGAATCCTCCAAGTAGGAAAGGCATCCAAATTCGTGCAACCATGTGGGCCAAGCTTTAAACATCAATTTTGGGTTTGAATAAGTGATATTATAGGCCCATTTTCTCCATCCATGCAAGGCAAGATCCATTGGGTCTTTAACGAAGCAATATGTGCGCCCATTGTAGCATTGAGCCTCTTTAATCTGCCTCGTGTCATTGGGCCTTGCAAATCCAACTCTTCCTCCCGCACAATCGACTTGGTGCCTTCGACATGATTCTCATCACATATGAGCTGGCGTTGCCACCTCAGTTGAATAAAGTTCACAATGTCTTTTACGTCTCTTAGCTTCGTTGATATCTACATGACGACTCCCATGTCATCAATTGGGGAGAATTAGATGTCGAAAACGATGCGACCTTCATGGAACGACCGATCAAGATAGAGGATCGTAAAGAGAAAGTGATTTGTGGACGAACCATCCCTTTGGTTCGTGTGTTGTGGAGGTATGGTGGCCTCGAGGAGAACACTTGGGAGCGGGTGTCCCAGTTACGCGTTCAGTATCCAGAGCTGTTTTGACTTCCTTGTTGTTTTGTTCTGAGTTTTGTTAAGATGTTTTACCTTGTGCTTTAATATATCAAATGCCTGTTTTACTTAGCTGTTAGACGACCTGTTCCCTGTTCCCTGTGTGATGATGGGAAAACCTGACTGCTAATCAAGATGCATTAATGTGGATGTGATTAAACCCGTGTGGGCGAGTCAGTGCCGCCCAAAGCGGATAATATCCTGACATGTAGGAAGGGACTCCCTGACTCATGTGTTGGACAGTGTGATCCTTGTGCTTGTTGCAGATGTTTGGGGTTGATAACTCTTGGGGGAGTGTTCTTTCATGTAAGGGGGTTCTGTTCCAGGGGTTTGCTCCTAAGAGGTATCTTTCGAGGTGGTTGTTCGGACCCTATCTTTTCTTCTGGTTTGTTTTTGATTCTTGTGGATGAGAATAGTTTAAGAGGTATCTAATGTAATGTCCCAGACCCTCCTGGCCCATTACTTTGCCAAAATGAGGCTCCACCGAAATAGTGGCACCGATCACGGTGGAACCGTGATGGTGGCACCGGTCATGGTGGAACCGTGACGGTAGCACCGGTCACGGTGGAACCCTGAAGGTGGCACCGGTCACGGTGGAACCGTGAGGGGTGACACCGTGAGGGGTGACACCGTGAGGGGTGACACCGTGAGGGGTGACACCGTGACGGTGGCACCGTGAGGGGTGACACTGTGACGGTGGCACCGTGAGGGGTGACACCGTGAGGGTGGCACCGTGATGGTGGCACCGTGAGGGGTGCCACCGTGACGGTGGCACCCTGAGGGGTGGCATCGTGACGGTGGCACCGTGTCCTCACCCAGCCCTCCATTTTCTCTTTTCCAGTCCTGCCCCGCAACGTATCTTTTGACGTAAAGACGATTTAATACCCCTTTAAAGGACATTTAAAGCCCATAATTAATACCAAAAAAATCCTGAGAAATATCCTCAATGGGGGATATTAAATAAAAACTTAATATCATCGTGCGTAACTGCCCAGCCGCATGGTCAACCCATGATCTCGCTCCTTCCGCGGTTTCGAGTTTTTTTCTCCATATCTTAACCATTCTGGGAATGTTGTATCTCACCCTTTATAACTTAAAGGCTTCTCTTCTCCCTGAGTTTCTTTTCTATCACCCTACGCTCGGAGTACCCTTCCTCCCGACGAGTTGTGCCCCTATTGCGAAGTTTTCCTTGATCACGTTCCATGGAGTTCCTGCTACTCCTGCTTTCTAGTTTCCACGCGAGGACTTAACGTCGATCCTTGATCAATAAGGTAGGGATCTTACCTTTGTCTCTCCTCCTTGTGTATCACACGGGGTTGGTGTTCTATGGTTTCCACAAGGTAGTTAATAAATTTCTGTATTGAATATAATAACCGGTTAAAGAATGGGGACGAGGAAGTTTTTTTTATTGTTACATGTTTTTTTGTCCATGATTTCCCGATGATGTTGTTATTAATTGAATGGGTTTAGGCCTACTGAAAATCACAGCCGTTGGGGGCCTTTGTTTGTGCACCTATGCTATGCTCTGTTTTATGCATTGTCTGGTGAATGGGAATCATGTATAAATCGGTTAAAAACTTAAACTCGGCTGTTGAATATGAATGCCCATAACCTTGTGTGATCACCCCAATTGAACTAAATAATATAAAAGAAAGAATTGTGAATGTTGGGATGGTTCAGTTATGGATGGGTGAACAGCGGGGATGTGAATGGTGTGGTTGGAATGACATGAGTTGTTGTGTGGCTGCGGTGGTGTTTGGCAGTAGGGCTGCAGGTTGGTTTGTGAAAATGAATAAAAGTGGAAAGTTAATGATGAACTGGGTGGAATGGAATGAATTAATGTGGGGATAAACAATGGTTTGTTGGTTTATTCATTGGTTCCAGTATTTTCGAGGGATCCCACTGATCCCACTTTGATGTTATTATTTACAAGAGAACCAGGCGTAAGTGATTAAATTTACCCAATGGGTTTCCTTCCTTCTTTATTGTTGTTTCACCTATGATTGTGATTGTTCCTGTTAGTTGCCCAGTAGTGAAGGGATTAACTCATACTTAACTATTATGAAATGATAAATTGAATAGGGAAACTGGGAACTGTTGGTTGTGTGCCTGTTTTCTGAGGCAGTAGTGCTTGGGCACCTCCTTGTATCTGCTTGAAGAGCCATATGTTGGGTTGTGTGTTGGTATATATATGTATAACTCTATGTTTTGTGTTTAGTCGCACCCCACCCGCGTTGGGCACTTAGTGTCGGACACCCCATCTCATGGGGAAGGGTGTTTCCCCCTAGTTACTCTCCTTCTTGCTCCCTCTTCCCTAGGTTGTGATGGCTGGAGGCGACCTTACACCCAAGACACTTCGGGTAGGTTTTGATTGGTGTGTTGTTAGTCCAAGACTCAATGGGCCGGTTGTTTTTCCCAAGAATCTTCGGGATGAGGCCTAGGTGTTTTCGGGCAAGGGTTCTGGTTACGGTTTGTTTTCCCAGGTGTCTTCGGGATGAGGCCCAAGTGTGTGCGGGCGGGGATGTGTGGTTGTGAGGCCCATGGTGTGTGCGGGTAGGAAGAGCGTGGTAGCATCAAGACATTTTTCGTTAGGGATGAGCAGCTAGCTAGTGGGGGAAATGGTGGTGCGGGTTACCCAAATGTTTTGTTCTTTACTATTACCTTACTGTTTGTGTTATTTGGTGAGCGTGGTCGGTGAGGTGGGATGGATAGATTCCTTGATAGATGTTAGTTCTTCTGCTTCTCACGGTACTTTAAGACGTCTCCCCACTTGTGCATGTGAGATTTAGGTTTTCCTACTGAGTATACCTTGTATGCTCATCCTAAGTTTACTTTCAGGGTTCCAGGAGGACTTTGGAGGCCGTGCGGGACCTTGCTAGTCTGGATGTTGGAGTTGCTATTGGTCGCTGTTGGTTTCTGCATTCCTGTTGGGTATTGTACTTTGGATTTCTTGTACTTTGTTCAGTTTTATTATTAAAACATGCATGTAGTTTGGTTTCACCTTGAGTTTTCTATACGTGGTGGTGTTTGGTGTTGACTCATTCTTTCTCCCAATCCTGGTTAACTAAAAAGGGTAATGCCTCCCATATTGTGAGAATGTTATACCCTTGGTGCTAGTCGCCACTCCAGGGCCTACTGGAGGCGGGACTCGGGGGTCATTATCTCTCCTTCAACTTAAAGAAGGAAGGGTCTGGCAATCTATTGTCCCTTTACTCCTTTTGGTGAAGGCGGGTCGTGACAACAATGTAATACAATTCAACAATACCAATAGACCACCATAACCAAACAACATAACCAGAATCAGATTACCAAAGTTGAAGACCTAAACAAAAAAAATCATTGAGTCCAAGATAAATCTCCATAGCTCCACACTAATTTCTATGCTCCAACACCACAAGACCTCCCAATCATCAAGATGAACCACTAAATAAATGAGATGCTTTACCTTTACCTGTGTCTCGGAATACAACATCTGAAAAATCACCAAATTGAAAAACCAGGGGGTGAGTAATGAAAATCAGTAGACTTTCCCCAAATGAATTCCATACTCATGCCACTAGGATAGAGAAAGTTAGCACGTTTTTATAAAATAATTTATATAAACCATTAATCAGTTCAATAATTTCCAAAATTCCAAAAACATCCTTACCAAAACAGTTTACCCAAACAAACACATTTTCAAGGAAAGAAATCAACAAGTCATTAACCATTTTCCCATTCCATATTGAAATAAACCATTCCATTTCACATGACCCAATACATACACCTCACTACACACACAACCCAACACAACCACCCAAGATGGGTGTTATCATTGATGGTGTAACTTCACATCCAAACCCTATCCCCTTTTTATTGTGGTACTTCATGACCACATTCCAAGACTTTGATGGTGGTAATTCACGCCCACTATCTATCCCATCCAACTCATGAGTAACCACATAATCCAATGACCATAAAATCAATATTTACCAAAATCATATCAACCAATATATATTCCGAAACCACGCTACCCAGCCATTTCAAAACCAAAACAACCTTTTAAGCCAAACAACATTTCCAACAATTATGCCAAAACCCATTTCACCCATTTATGCCAAACATCATTTAAATAAAACAAATTTTTTATTGAAAACCATTTTTATAACCCATATCCATAAATCAAACCAAGAAACTGATTTTAAAATCGTTATTTTAAAATCCAACAACGAAGTATATTACACAACAACATCACATTTCCCACCAAACCCATAAAACAACACTAAAAAGGTTTCACACAAGCTTTTAACATCAATTTAAAAACCAATTTCAATAAAAAATTAATTTTAAATCAAATTCTTCTAGTTCTAATAAGAGGAGTCAAGAGTGAGGCCACCTACCTCTAGAGTTTTGGCAAAAACGACCAACAACAAAAATGCTCACCAAATCTGGGTGAAAACTCCAAAAATTTTCCTTAGATCCATTCCCATAACATCAAAAAGGCCAAATATGATTGGAACTAAAAACCCTAGATCTTTTTGAAATAGGATTAGATCTAAGAAACCGAGAGAGAGATATAAGTAGATCTAAGAAAAACTAAGAAAACTACCACAGATAAGACTTACAAAGGAATATCTAGCTTCAAACCACCAAGAAACCCCTTAAAAAATCTTACAAAATGATGGGGATAGGTTCCATAGCGTTGGGGAGAAGGAAATAACGAGAGGGTTGAAATTGTCTCCAATGGGGTGTTTAGGGTTAAGAACACGTGAGGTCTATTTTTTAAAACCCACTTTTAAACTATGAATGGTTAGGAAAACTGTGTGCTAACCATGTGTCTGCTATTTTCTCAAGAGAGTTACTCACTTGGTTGGCCCACATAGTTAGACAAACTGTGTACCGACCGTGCAGAATCCCATTGTCCCATGTTGCATGATTAGACTAGGGAGGTCACACCATTTGGAAAACTGTACACCAATCGTTCGCCTTCTCCCTAGACCATGTCATATGGTGCTTGGTTTAATGCAAGTGTTGCATGGTTTTCAATAATCATGCTTAAAATTTTCACCTTTATAAAATCCCCTAAAACCTTTCAAAAATGATTCAAACTCTTCAAAAATTTACTCAACCAATTTCAAAACATAAAAGGCATAAATAAATGGTTACATACCTCAAACCAAGGGTGCTACAGTATCCATTTCACGATTTATATGTAATAAGTACATGTGACGGTTATCCCTAAGGGATGGTCCTGGATGCTAGGTGTTTGAGGTTGAATCTCATGGTACCTACGATGTGGTTATTTATATAGAGAGATAGATAATTTTTGTCCTCCAATGATTAAAATGTTAACCTCTTATTAGTGAAATGATTTGAATTCTAAGCAACAATGGTATAAACTTATGGTATGATTAGTATAATTCATTGATATTAAATGAAGTCGATACATTTGATTATTATGGTTTCCTGGTTGGTACACAATGAATTGATTTACATTTGTATTTTTATTGTTACTACTTTGAACATATACTCAAATATATGTTGTGTTGTATATTTTTGGAGCCCTTTTGGTATTTACTTGTCTATTTTTATAATCACACCCTACACATGAACATCAGTGGATATAGGGATCTTATATTTGAGATACAAGTGAGGGAAAAGGACTAGTAACGTATATTAGAGTCATTTCACCTTAGTGGGGATGATTTGATGTTCTAATGGTAGTGTTAGGGACATTTTATCATTTTGAGATGATATTTGAAATTTTCAATTAAGATGTGGTAATTTAAAATGTTTTAAGGAGAAAACTATCATACTCACAAACTTCATCTCCTAAATAGTTATTATTGAATTTTGTTGCTTGATACTCATCCCCCATATCATATATATTTCTTGAACTATATGATGAATGAAAACAATGTAATACAATTCAACAATACCAACATACCACCATAACCAAACAAAATAACCATAATCAGAGTACCAAAGTGGAATACCTAAATCACAAAACTCAAGGACTCCAAGATAAATCTTCATAGCTCCAAACCAAGCTCCATGATACAGCACCACAAGAACTGCCAAGCATCACTATGAACCACTAAATAAATGAGATGCTTTACCTTTACTTGTGTCTCGGAATACAACATCTACAAAAGCACCAAATTTCCAAAGTAGGGGGTGAGTAATGAAAATCAAAAGGCTTTCCACAAATGAATTCCCTACTCACACCACTAGGATAGAGCAAGTTAGAACATTTATATAAAACAATTTATATAAACCATTAATCAGTTTAATAATTTCCAAAAAGCCAAATATATCCTTACCAAAACTATTTTCCCAAACAAACACATTTTCAAGGAAAGAAATCAATAAGTCATTAACCATTTTTCCCACTCCATATTGGCATAAACCATTTAATTTCACATTACCCGATACATACACCTCATCACACACACAACCCAACACAACAACCCAAGCTCGGTGTTACCATTGACGGTGTAACTTCACATCCAAACCCCACCTCCTTTTTATTGTGGTACTTAATGACCACATTCCAACCCTTTGATGGTGGCACTTCACACCCACTATCTATCCCATCCAACTCATGATTAACCACTTAATCCAACAAACATAAAATAAATATTTACCAAAATCATACCAACCGATATATTTTCTAAAACCATGCTACCCCACAATTGCCAAACCAAAACAACCTTTTAAGACAAATAGCATTTCCAACAATTATGCCAAAACCCATTTCACCAATTTATGCCAAACATAATTTTAATAAAACAGATTTTTTATTGAAAACCATTTTTATAACTCATTTCCATAAATCAAACTAAGAAACTGATTTAAATATCATCATTTTAAAATCCAACAACGAAGCATATTACACAATAACATCAAATTTCCCCCAAAGCCCATAAAACAACACTAAAGAGGTTACACACAAGATTTTAACATAAATTTAAAAACCAATTTCAAGAAAAACAATTAATTTTAAATCAAATTCTTTAGTTATAATAAGAGGAGTCAAGAGTGAGGCCACTTACCTCTAAGGTTTTGGAAAAAACGACCAATGATACAAACACTCACCAAATATGGGTGAAAACTCCAAAAATATACCTTAGATCTATTCACATAACATCAACAAGGCCAAATATAACCATGATTAGCATTAAAATACCTAGATATATTTTCAACGGGATTAGATCTAAGAAACTGGGAGAGAGAGAGACAAGTAGATCTAAGAAAAACCAAGAAAACTACCACAAAGGAGACTTACCAAGGAATATCTAGCTTCAAACCACCATGAAAACCCTTAAAAATGATTACAAAATGGTGTAGATAGGTTCTCTAGCCTTGGATATAAGGAAATAACGAGTAAGGGTTGAAATGGGGCTCAAATGGGGTGTTTAGTGTTAAGAATTCATGAGGTCTATTTTTTTAAAGCCCACTTTTAAACTATGCACGGTTAGGCAAATCACGCACTAACCGTGTGCCTACTACTGCCTCAAGAGGGTTCCTTGATTAGTTGGTCCACATGGTTAGAAAAATCGTGCACCAATCGTGCAGAATCCCACTATCCCATGTTGAACAACTAGACTGGGGAGGTCACATGGTTTGGAAAACCGTGCGCCAACCATGTGACTTCTCCCTGGCCCCTATCACATTTTTCATGGTTTCCTATAAGTGTTGCATGGTTTTTACTAACTGTGCTTAAATTGTTCACCATTATAAAATCCCCCAAAACCTTCTAAAAACCTTTCATACTTTCAAAAAATTACCCAATCAATTTACATACATAAAAATCATAAATAAAGGGTTACATACCTCAAACCGGGGGTGCTACAATATCCATTTCATGATTTAGATGCAATAAGTACATGTGATGGTTATCCCTGAGGGATGGTCTTGGATGCTAGGTGTCTGAGGTTGAATCTCATGGTACATGTGATGTGATTATTTCTAGAGGGATATAAATATTTTTTCTCCTCCTATGATTCAAATGTTAACCTATTATTAGTGAAATGATTTGAATTCTAGGGAACAACAATGGTATAAACTTATGGTATGATTAATATAATTCACCGATATTAAATGAAGTCGATACATTTTATTATCATGATTTCTTGGTTAGTACACAATGAATTTAATTACATGTGTATTTTCAGTGTTACTAATTTGAACATATACTCAAATATATGTTGTGTTGTATATTTTAGGGGCCCTGTTAGTATTTACTTGTCTATTTTTATAATCACACCTATACATGAACCTCAATGGATATAGAGATATTATATTTGAGATAAAAGTGAGGGAAAAGGACCAGTAACATAGATTAGTGTCAGTGCACCTCAGTGGGGATGATTTTATGTTCTCCTGGAAGTGTTAGGGTCATTTTAGCATTTTGATATGAGATTTGAAATTTTAAATCAAGATGTTGTAATTTAAAATGTTTTAAGTAGAAAACTGTCATCCTCACCAACTTCATCTCCTGAACAGTTATTATTGATTTTTTTTCTTGACACTCATCCCCAATCTCTTCTATGTTTCGTGAACTACTCTGAGCAGCAGTCATCCAAAATGATCATTGGTGCCCAGTATGGGATGACTAATGCTCAAAGTAGTTCAGGAAACATAGGTTCATGTAAAAAAGAGATGAATGATGAGTCTCAAGTAACAAAATTCAATAATAAATTCTTGGAAGATGAAGCTGATGAGGATGCCCATTTTCTATAACTTTCACCTTTGGATGAATTTAGAGGATAACACCTACCATAGTGGAGTAATTATTTTCTTAAATTCAATTATCCATTTCCATAAAAATGAATACACACTAATTGTTTGAAAAAAAAGTATGGATATGGAGTTAAAGGGTTCATAAAGTTTTCAATAGAGCATACATGTGACCCTTCTCAAAATCCTTTGTCTGTGTTTACATTGTTATTATTAAAAAAAATTAAATGTCTAACTACTCATGAAGACAATGTCTTCTGAACATGATGTTGTTAGAAATCCTAAGAAAGAAAAGACTGTTGATGATGACACTGTATAATTATTAGGATATCAACAACATTTTGATGAAAAAAAACAACAACAATGCAGAATCACATTGTTGAATAAAATTATCAAGGTAAGAATTCATAATATAAAAATTGAGGTTGGTTGGAATAAACACGACCAACTTATTAATCCCAATAATTCAATGTTCATTAGTTATGTTGGGGTCACAATGAGGATGAATTTGATGATTGATATTGATTCATGGCACCCCATCCAACCTATAAAGAAGGAAACCCTTTGGAAAAATATAACAGTAATGTTACGATATACTTTCTCTATTTTACTGAAAAATTATATAATGGAATGATGATTTATTTTTCATTATTCCTTGTAGAGTTCATTTATTTTAGAATATTTCCATAATAAATCTGTCTTAATGGCTACTAGAAAATCCCATAGAGGCTTCTGGACTCTTCTTACAAAGTTACATCTTAGGGATGCTAAGGGAAAAGTAAAGTCTCACCCACCAATTAGTTATGAACACATTAAAAATTAGGAAACATGGAATGCTTTCATCAATATTCTCAATGATAAATCTTTTCAGGTGCATTTGAGTAGATAATATATTATTGGAAGTCATTCATTTTATCCAATTTGATTCAAAATTGTTAATTCATGAAACAAAAAAAGAGTGCTGAAAATAAAGAACATATATCAAAACCAATGTACCCCTATTACAAAGCAAGGATGGTTTACACTTCACTAGAGAAGAAATTGGTATGTATTTTAAATCAAAAATAATAGTTTTATGTGATATGAAATAACATATGTTCCTTTTTTATATTCAGATCGATGAATCAAAATCCGAAGCCACTTCCATCCAATGCCATGTGCTATGGAAGGAGTCTCTCATAAATAAGGAGGGTAAACTAGTTGATGAAAAGACAAAAGTAGTATGAGAAACATGTGTAAGTATGAAATAATAGTAATTTGTTTTTTGGATCCAATGCATGCATATCCAACAAAATGACCACACATGATGTGTATTGTGATTTTTTAATACACTACAATCAACATTTTATGGATACAATTCAAATTATATGTTTTGGTCTGTGTTTTAACAAGAATTTTGTTATAATATGGTGGTTGATAAATATAGGATAAATCATGGCATGAAGTCAGTGTCTGAATGGATAAATCCTGTGGATTACTACAAATGAAAACTGATTAAGGTATATATAGAAATATTTAACCATCAAAAAATGTTTCAATTTTTTTTTACTTATTTTAGTCAATGTTTTAACAGTGTCTGAAGAAAGATAATGGAACCGATTGTGGATATTATATTTTCAAATTTATGAGAGAGATCATAAAGCATGAAAAGACCAGCATCCCGAACATGTAATTTCTGAAGGTAATTAAAATTTCATTAAATATATTTCTTAATAATTTTTTTGTTTATATTTTCTCAGTACTATTAGTATTGATGAAAACATTTGTACTCAAAAAGATGAAGTAAATTTGTTTAGAGATGAGTGGGCTCATACATGTTGTTAAAATGTTTTCTGACAACAAATTTAGGTGATTAACTGCTATGTTTGTGATCTAGTATGATCTATGAACTTAGAAATATATTTGGGGTGTGAATCATTAGTGTAAGAATGATTATATATTATTTTTGATCAGTTTCTCGAGGAGAAGTATAATGGAGTAAATCAATTTGTTTGCAAGTGATGACCTGCAAATAATAAAATTATCGAGCAATGGTGAATGCAGAGGAAGTGGAAAAGGTAGAGGCAGAGGAGGAGGCTAAGGTGGAGACAGAGTCGGAGTTAGAGAATGAGGTGGAGGAGGAGGCATAGTTGGAGACTGAGGTAGAGGAGGAGATGAAGTGAAGGCTTGAAAACAATAAAATTGTTGGGAAATAGAGTAGAATGAGGATCATACCAAGGTTGTTTTTGAGAAAAATTATTGAAAAGTGCGTAAAACACTTGTAACTTAAGATAAGATCCATTGTTCAAGTGTTTCAGGTTTCTTATTGAAAATATGTTTTCCACCACTTGTTTAAGTGATTTTATATAGTAATTTAAGCGGAGGAACTTTTTTAGAAACAAAAAATACACTACTTATTTTTTCAAACAGATTATCATAGGATAAAATTTCTATTATAACATTCCAAGTACTATCAAATATTACCGAAGTGTGAAAGCAACCCCTCACTAAAAAAATTGAAAAAAAAGATGAAGTTTCTTGCCCATGACTTCTCTAAAATGCAAAGAAAAGGTCTTAATAGTGGATCCAATAGTCACTTAAGAGTCATACAATATTAATCCAATCATCAAACATGTATATAATCTAAGTAAAATGTTTGAATAAATATATGTGTAATCAACCACTGAATACCGCAGATATATGAGAGAACTATTGGAGGACAACAAACATTGAGAGATCATGGTCATCAAAGAGGGCTGATGTCAAAGGAAACATGACATCAAATGAAAAGAAACTACCTTATGAATAAATCCCTAAAAATGAAAAACCCACTTCAAATGAAATCATAAAGTAACAAAAATCCAAATGATGACCCCTTTAAAAAAGAATCTAATAGCTTGATCCAAAAAACTCTAAAAAAATAAAGAAATATAAAATTTAATCGACCAAATCATGAATTTTCAGAAAAGAACAATATAGTGGTTTCACTTTGGTGGGTGGTGGAATTATTTGGGATATTAAATCATAAATTATACGCATGATATAAAATCACAAATACTTGTGAAATCCATAAAAGTAACAGTCATTATGCATGTGCACATTCATTATGTAAAATGATCCATGTTCACAAGCTCATTAATAAAAAACTCATCATTATTATCAATAAAAAATAAATGAAAAGAGGGATATTCTTATTTTTATGAACAAATAATTATTATGTTATGTTAAAGTTTATAATAACACAAAATAAAGAAAAGGATATACTTATCTATAGAAAAATTCAAGAAGAATTAATGGGTTCCCTAGATTTCAGCGTCATTTGGATTCTATAAAGGGATATACTGATGTTTAATAATGTCAAAAAGGGGTAAACAATTTATAATGGAGTTTAGTGTCTTCTGAAAATACATAATGGGTCACAGTGAAGTTTTTTCCATCAAAGACGGTAAATGGTTTATCATGGAGTTTGTACTCTCTATGATTATGAAAGGGTAAGATAGATTTTATTATATTCTATAAAAACTCATTTGTAAATATTTATTTTAGCTCAATTAATTAATTTTGATAGTTTTACACTGATGGTTAATTTTTCTAGGAATAAATTACTTTGTCAACAATGACAATTCACTCTTGCACTATGATCATGCACTCAAAAGGTATAACTCGAATGATATGATTTTATTTTATAATTTAAATTATAGTTCAAAACACACATCCTGATGCGAGACACACGGGGTGGCCCGATCTTCACGGCGTAGGGCGGCGGATGATGGATGCGGTTTGGGGCTAAGTGACGAGTGAAGGGTATGGATAGTGGAAGCAAGTAGTCAACCAACGCTATATGGAGCGTGACCTACTGCTTAGACAACACACTCAAGGGAGGGGTGTGATGGCCAATCCACACAACAACGCACTTGGGTTGAGGCACGGAATTGGGGGCTTTGTGATCTTGGATCACCAATCTAACTTGTAGATTGACAAGGCAAGAATACACAAGAGCAAGGGGGAAAACCCGGGATAATCCTCACACAACGGAGAGAAACAAAGCATAAGCTCTCAAATTAAGTCTTGAATGCCAATACAATGCCATGGGGTGGCTATTTATAGCCAAGGGGGTGATACAATGGTCAAGGGTCTAATACCCTAAAGTCATAAAGTCTAACCTACCTTGTCCCCTTAAAAGTCAAAAAGATAAAAGCCAACAAAGACTTTTGGAAAAGAAGCACACAACTTTCCAACATAGCCCACCAGATTTGACTTTGAGTGCATAGCCCACCGGATTTGACTTTGGTGTCCAAATATGCCATTTCTAGAATCCTCCATGTGGGCAAGGCCTCCAAATTCGTGCAACCATGTGGGTCAAGTTTTAATCATCAATTTTGGGCTTGAATAAGTGATATTATAGGCCCATTTGCTCCATCCATGCAAGGTAATACCCATTGGGTCTTTAATGAAGCAAGATGAGCGCCCATTGAAGCATTCAACCTCTTTAATCTTCCTCGTGTCATTGGGCCATGCAAATCCAATTCCTCCACCCGAGCAATCGACTCTGTGCCTTCCGCATGGTTCGCATCACATCCCATACTTATGATGCGAGACGCACGGGGTGGCCCGATCTTCACGGCGTAGGGCGGCGGATGATGGATGCGGTTTGGGGCTAAGTGACGAGTGAAGGGTATGGAAAGTGGAAGCAAGTAGTCAACCAACGCTATATGGAGCGTGACCTACTACTTAGACAACACACTCAAGGGAGGGGTGTGATTGCCAATCCACACAACAACGCACTTGGGTTGAGGCACGGAATTGGGGGCTTTGTGATCTTGGATCACCAATCTAACTTGTAGATTGACAAGGCAAGAATACACAAGAGCAAGGGGGAAAAGCCGGGATAATCCTCACACAACGGAGAGAAACAAAGCATAAGCTCTCAAATTAAGTCTTGAATGCCAATACAATGCCATGGGGTGGCTATTTATAGCCAAGGGGGTGATACAATGGTCAAGGGTCTAATACCCTAAAGTCATAAAGTCTAAACCTACCTTGTCCCCTTAAAAGTCAAAAAGATAAAAGCCAACAAAGACTTTTGGAAAAGAAGCACACAACTTTCCAACATAGCCCACCAGATTTGACTTTGAGTGCATAGCCCACCGGATTTGACTTTGGTGTCCAAAGATGCCATTTCTAGAATCCTCCATGTGGGCAAGGCCTCCAAATTCGTGCAACCATGTGGGCCAAGTTTTAATCATCAATTTTGGGCTTGAATAAGTGATATTATAGGCCCATTTGCTCCATCCATGCAAGGTAATACCCATTGGGCCTTTAATGAAGCAAGATGAGCGCCCATTGAAGCATTCAACCTCTTTAATCTTCCTCGTGTCATTGGGCCTTGCAAATCCAATTCCTCCACCCGAGCAATCGACTCCGTGCCTTCCGCATGGTTTGCATCATCCTCCCCCTCTTGAAAAGGAGTCGTCCTCGACTCTTCATCCTCTACACCCAAAAAAGGAGAAAGATCAGAAACATTGAAAGTGGCACTTACACCATACTCACCTGGCAAAGCTATCTTGTAAGCATTGTTGTTAATCTTTTCAAGCACTCGGAATGGTCCATCGCCTCGTGGCATGAGTTTTGATTTCCTCTTTTCAGGGAATCTTTCCTTCCGCATATGAATCCAAACCAAGTCACCGGGCTCGAACAACATTTGCTTGCGACCCTTGTTTGCACGATCCATATATTTTTGGGTCATCCGCTCGATATTTAACCTTGCCTTTTCATGGATTTTCTTGATGAATTCTGCACGCCCTTTCGCATCCATATTAACTGCTTCCTGTAAAGGTAAAGGAACTAGATCAATAGGCGCAAGGGGGTTAAAGCCGTAAACTATTTCAAATGGGGAATATTGAGTAGTGGAATGCTTGGCCCTGTTATATGCGAATTCCACATGTGGTAGACACTCCTCCCAATTCTTGATATTCTTTTTGACAATTGTTCGCAGAAGGGATGATAGTGTGCGATTCACCACCTCCGTTTGCCCATCGGTTTGTGGATGACAAGTAGTGGAAAATAATAACTTTGTACCGAGTTTGCTCCACAAGGTCTTCCAAAAGTAACTAAGAAATTTTGTGTCTCGATCCGACACAATGGTCCTTGGCATGCCATGATGCTTGACTACTTCCTGAAAGAAAAGTGTTGCAATGTTAGTGGCATCATCTGTTTTGTGACAGGGAATAAAATGTGCCATTTTTGAAAACCGATCCACCACAACAAAAATGGAATCTCTCCCCCTCTTGGTCCGTGGTAACCCCACAATAAAGTCCATTGATATGTCCTCCCAAGGGGTGTTGGGAATTGGGAGAGGAAGATATAGTCCATGTGGGTTCAGCTTTGATTTGGCTTTATGGCAAACAATGCACTTTCCCACAAATTTCTCAACATCTCTAGATATCCTAGGCCAATAAAAATGCTCACTAAGAACACTTAGAGTTTTTGAAACACCAAAATGCCCCATTAACCCACCCGAATGTGACTCCTTTAGTAAAAGTAAACGGATAGAGCAATTAGGAATGCAAAGCTTATCAATCCGAAATAAGAATCCATCATGTAAATAGAACTTTTCCCAACTAACTCCAGGTTTACAATGTTCATAAGGTTCTCTAAAATCACTATCAGTGGCATATAAATCCTTAATGTATTCAAAACCAAGAAGTTTTGAATCCAACAAGGATAAAAGAGAATATCTACGTGAAAGTGCATCGGCCACAGTATTTTCTTTACCCTTTTTATGCTTGATGACATATGGAAATGATTCAATGAATTCCAGCCATCTAGCATGTCTCCTATTTAGTTTATGTTGGCTCCTAAGGTATTTAAGAGCCTCGCGATCAGAATGGATCACGAATTCTTTAGGCCAAAGATAGTGTTGCCATGTTTCGAGTACTCTAAACAATGCATACAACTCTTTATCATATGTAGCATAGTTTAGAGTTGGGCCATTTAACTTCTCACTAAAATAAGCAATAGGCTTACCTTCTTGCATGAGTACTCCTCCTATGCCAATTCCGCTTGCATCACATTCAATTTCAAAGGTCTTACCGAAGTCTGGAAGTGCAAGTAGAGGGGCGTGGGTGAGTCTCTCCTTTAGCGCATGGAAGGATTTTTCTTGAGTTGTCCCCCATTTGAAAGGAACATTCTTCTTTGTCAATTCATTCAATGGTGCTGCTAGTGTGCTGAAGTCTTTCACAAATCTCCTGTAAAAACTAGCAAGCCCATGAAAACTTCTTACCTGTCCAACGGAGGTTGGAGTTGGCCATTCTTGTATTGCTTTGATCTTCTCGGTGTCCACTTCAACTCCATTGCCACTCACAACAAATCCAAGGAAAATAATCTTATCGAGACAAAATTCACACTTTTTTATGTTTCCAAACAGGTTTTCTTTCCTTAACACCTCTAGGACTTTTCTCAAGTGATCTACATGTTCATGCAAAGTCCTACTATACACCAGAATATCATCAAAGTAAACTACCACAAATTTTCCAATATATGCACGTAAGACATGATTCATTAACCTCATAAATGTGCTAGGTGCATTGGTGAGACCAAAGGGCATGACTAACCATTCATAAAGTCCATGTTTTGTCTTAAATGCAGTTTTCCACTCATCTCCTTCTTTCATCCTAATTTGATGGTAGCCACTTCTTAAATCAATTTTTGAGAAAATAGTTGAACCATTTAATTCATCTAGCATATCATCTAACCTAGGGATAGGATGACGATACCTGACCGTGATGTTGTTGATGGCTCTACAGTCAATGCACATTCTCCATGTTCCATCCTTCTTTGGTACTAAAAGGACCGGTACCGCACAAGGACTAAGACTCTCTCTCACATACCCCACATTCAACAACTCTTGAACTTGCCTTTGAATTTCTTTTGTCTCCTCTGGGTTGGTGCGATATGCTGGGCGGTTCGGTAGTGATGCTCCAGGTATGAGGTCAATTTGATGCTCAATACCTCTAATGGGTGGCAAACCCGGTGGCACCTCTTCGGGAAACACATCTTCAAATTCCTGCAACAAAGACTCAACAACATGTGGCAAAGAAGATGTTAAGTCGTTAGTGTTCAACATCACCTCTTTGTACATAAGTACTAAGAGATTTTGTCGAGAAATCAAAGCTTCCTTAACCTCACTCTTTTTTGCCAACATCACACTTTTCTCTCCTCTCAAATCTTTTTCCCCTCTTGATTTTTCTTTGCTCTCCATTTCTTTGCTTCTCTCATTTTCTATTTTTCCCTCATTCTCTCCTTTTTCATTTTCTCTCTTTCTTTCCTCATCACTCTTTTTTTTCTTTTCTCTCAAAATGTGATCTTCCAGAATTTGCTTGGGGGACATGGGGTTGAGGGTTATAGGTTCCCCTCGGAGTAGAAAAGAGTGACGGTTCAAGAAACCATCATGAGTAACACACCGATCGTACTGCCATGGTTGACCCAACAACAAGTGGCATGCCTTCATAGGAACAATGTCGCACAATACCTCATCTTTGTACTTACCGATGGTGAACAATACCTTAACTTGCTTGGTGACCTTCAGCTCTCCACAATCATTCAACCACTGAAGCCGGTATGGATTTGGATGCCTTAAAGTCGGGAGTCCCAACTTCTCCACCAACTCGGTGCTCGCCACATTGCTACAACTTCCACCATCAACAATAACACTACATACCTTCCCATTGATCTTGCATCGTGTATGGAAAAGGTTCTCCCGCTGCTCCTTTTCTCCAACGGTCATTTGTGCACTTAAAACTCTTCTAGTGACAAGAATCTCGCCATCTTCCGCAAATTCTCCATTTTCAATTTCTGGAGATTCATCTTCCTCCTCTTCAGAGCTCTCTCCATCGGTCTCCCATTCTCCATACTTGTTGATGATCATGGTGCGACGGTTTGGGCATTCACTAGCAATGTGACCCCTTCCTTGACATTTAAAACACCGAATATCTCTATTCCTGGTTTGGTTAGCCTCAAAAGTAGGTTTCTTAGGTGGAAGAATTACCTTGTCACTTTTGCGATCAACCACCTCTTTTGCCTTTGATGGTTCTCCAATCTCCTTCCTTGGATTTCTCCATGGTGTGAAAGGGGTAGTGGGTTTCCTCATGTTGCTCCTCCTTTTGATTTGTTGCTCGATCTTGGTGGCTTGGTGGATCATATCTTGTATCTCTACATGGTGGTACATCTCCACTTGATCCGCAATCTCCCGATTGAGCCCATGTAAAAACCGTGCCATGGTTGCCTCCGGATCCTCCTCAACGTTTGCCCGAATCATGGCAATTTGCATCTCCTTGTAGTAGTCTTCTACACTCTTACTCCCTTGGATGAGGCGTTGAAGTTTGTTGTGGAGATCTCTATGGTAATGTGTGGGAACAAACCGCTTCCGCATGGTGAACTTCATGTCTTCCCAAGTGTTGATGGGACGTCCACCATATATAGCCCTCTCCTTTTGAACTTGATCCCACCAAATTAAAGCATAATCAGAAAATTCAAGGGAAGCAAGTTTGACCTTTTTCTCCTCGGAATATGCATGGCATGAAAAGACCTGCTCGATCCGCATCTCCCACTCCAAGTATGCTTCCGGATCGCTTTTCCCAAGAAAAGAAGGGACCTTCACCTTGATCCCGCCAAGTAGTTCATCATCATGTTGTCTCCTTTGGCCTCCTCTCGGTTGTTGGTACAACCTCCTCCTTTGTGGGACTTCATCAAGATCATCATCAAAGTTCACCATCTCCTCCTCCATGATGTGGGGACGACGTGGTGCGGGAGCGCGTCGTGGGTTATCATGGAACATCATTGGGCTTGGTTTATTCTCCAATTCATCAATCCTCTCATGTAACACCTCCAACTTCCGATCAAGAAGCTTCTCGAAGTGGCTCACCAAAGCTTGCATTTGGAATTGCGTAGCTTCAGGTGCGGGAGATCTACTTCGACTTCCTTCATCGCTAACATGAGCAATTTTCTTCCCACGATCTTCTGCCATGATAAGTTACACAAACACAAACACACACCGGGGGGGGGGAACACACACAATGATACACACTCACTCACACACGCGAGATGTACACACTCACACACACAAATATACACACTCACGCACGCAATATATACACACTCACACGCACAAGATGTACAAACACACGCACACAATAAGATGCACACACTCACACACACAAGATATTTTTTTTCTTATTTCTCTCCACTCTCAAAACTCAATTTGAATCCCAAGCTCTTATGAAATATAATACCTTGTTTAGGGCGATCAAGTGCCACCAATTCCTCCTCAATCAAGATTGTGTCGGGGGATGGTTTAACACAACCCGCTTGAGTGGTAAGGGGTTTAACAATGGTAAAGGGTCAAAAAGAGGGTGGAAAGAAGGGTAGATAGGTGGATTGTGGGTTTTGCCCGATTGTGCAAGATAAGATAACAATATGAGCCAAATACAAAATGGGGATGAAGTAAAATGATGGAAAACGTTATATATGGAAATAGAAAGTGCTAATAAGGTAAAGCACAAAGGATTAATTGTATCCGCTCTTTTTTTTTTGCTTTTGTTTTTGTCAATTCTCCCCAAAAAGTGTTGTGCTTGGAGTTTTAAAGCACAAGATGATTGAACGGAGAGTAAGACATTTTTTTTTTTCGAAATCTCTCAAATAAAGGATGTGCTTAATTTTGAAAAGCACAAAATGATGAGTTGAGAGAATTTTTTTTTTTGCCGGATACAAATCACATATAGAGAGATGAATGAAAATTTGGCTCAATTTATAATAATCCAAGCTTGCACAAACTAGGACAATTCGGGAGGCTTTCAAGAAAAATGGATTTTTTTTTGTTGAATGGGTGAATAATATGGAAAGATAAGGAGGGTAATGGATAGAATTAAAGTAAATAAAGGGATAGACGCCTACCGTGTCAACCGGAGCTCTGATACCAACTGATGCGAGACGCACGGGGTGGCCCGATCTTCACGGCGTAGGGCGGCGGATGATGGATGCGGTTTGGGGCTAAGTGACGAGTGAAGGGTATGGAAAGTGGAAGCAAGTAGTCAACCAACGCTATATGGAGCGTGACCTACTACTTAGACAACACACTCAAGGGAGGGGTGTGATTGCCAATCCACACAACAACGCACTTGGGTTGAGGCACGGAATTGGGGGCTTTGTGATCTTGGATCACCAATCTAACTTGTAGATTGACAAGGCAAGAATACACAAGAGCAAGGGGGAAAAGCCGGGATAATCCTCACACAACGGAGAGAAACAAAGCATAAGCTCTCAAATTAAGTCTTGAATGCCAATACAATGCCATGGGGTGGCTATTTATAGCCAAGGGGGTGATACAATGGTCAAGGGTCTAATACCCTAAAGTCATAAAGTCTAAACCTACCTTGTCCCCTTAAAAGTCAAAAAGATAAAAGCCAACAAAGACTTTTGGAAAAGAAGCACACAACTTTCCAACATAGCCCACCAGATTTGACTTTGAGTGCATAGCCCACCGGATTTGACTTTGGTGTCCAAAGATGCCATTTCTAGAATCCTCCATGTGGGCAAGGCCTCCAAATTCGTGCAACCATGTGGGCCAAGTTTTAATCATCAATTTTGGGCTTGAATAAGTGATATTATAGGCCCATTTGCTCCATCCATGCAAGGTAATACCCATTGGGCCTTTAATGAAGCAAGATGAGCGCCCATTGAAGCATTCAACCTCTTTAATCTTCCTCGTGTCATTGGGCCTTGCAAATCCAATTCCTCCACCCGAGCAATCGACTCCGTGCCTTCCGCATGGTTTGCATCAACTTAAAACTAAGAAAACATAGTAATATTTTCTGATACTTTTGAAAAAAAATCCATAAGTCATTTGTGACGTGTAGGAATTAACTACACCTCAATCCGATATACGATGTGTTCGGTATGACTCAACATGTCTGTTATCAATTTAAAATTGACATTATAGTTCAAAAAGTTTCACTCACTGAAAAATGAGAAAATATTCTCAGATTGTATTGATAATTTTGGAAAACTATTCATAATTCATTTGTGACATGTAGTAATTAGTCTCACATTAAACCAACACACGATGTGATCTGTATGACTCAAAGTCTATGTTTCCCATTTAAAATGACATTTTAGTAAAAAACACAAGTGACATACTCAAAATCAAGAAAACACATTCATATTATTTTAATACTTTAGTAAGATGATCCATAACTCATTTGGGACATGTTGGAATTATCCTCACCTCAATCTGATGCATGGTGTGACCAATATGACTCCAAGTGTGCCTTTTTATTTAAAATTCACATTAATTTTACTAAAAAAGACAATTGACATACTCAAAACTGATAAAAAACATTCATATTGTTTTTATACTTTAGGAAAACAATACATAAGTCATTTATGATATGTAGGAATCAGACTCACCTCAATCTGATACATGATGTGCCTAGTATGAATCAAAGTGTCCGTTATCAGTTTAAAATTGAAATTTTAGTAAAACAATAGTCACTAACTAAAAACTGAGAAAAAAAGATTGGATTGTATTGATAATTTAGTAAATGATTCATAATTCATTTTTTATTCATAGTAATGAGTCTCACATCAAACCCACACATGATGTGACTAGTATGACTCAAAGTGCATGTTTCTAGTTTAAAATGACATTTTAGTAAAACAACAAGTAGTGTGCTTAAAACAAATGAAAAACATTTGTATTGTTTTAATAATTGAGTAAAAATATCCATAATTCATTTAAAATGTGTATGAATTAGCCTCACCTCAATCCGAAACACGATGTGACCGGTATGACTCCAAATGAGTCTTTTTATTTAAAATTGACATTAATTTTACTACAAAATATAACTGACATACTAAAAACCATAATAATGCTTTAATATTGTTTTTATACTTTAGGAAAATTATCTATAATTCATTTTTGATGTGTATAAATCATCCTTACCTCATTCTAATACACGAAGTTCCCGAAATGACTCAAAGTGTCCGTTATTAGTTTAAAATTGACATTTTAGTACAAAAAAGTGTCACTCACTGAAAACCAAGAAATAATGCTCAGACTATCTTGATAATTTATGACAAAAATTCATAATTCATTTTTGATGTGTAGGGATTAGTCTCACGTTAAACCTACATATGATGTAACCGGTATGACTCAAAGTATATGTTTCCAATTTAAAATGACATTTTAGTAAAAAACAAAAGTGGCATACTAAAAACTAAGTAAAAACATTTGTATTGTTTTGATAATTTAGTAAAATGATTGATAAGTCATTTGGGATGTTTAAGAATCAGTCGTACATCAATCCAATGCACAGTGTGACTAGTATGATTCAAAGTGCATCTTTTTTATTTAAAATTGACATTAATTATGCTAAAAAGACAACTTACATACTCAAAATTGATAAAACGAATTTATATTATTTTGATACTTTATTAAAATGATCCATAAGTCATTTTTTATGTGTATGAATCATTATCACCTCAATATGATACACGATGTTCCCGATATGGATTGAAGTGTCTGTTATCAGTTTAAAACAGACATTTTAGTACAAAAAGCATCACTCACTTAAAACCAAGAAAACATGATCATATTGTCTTTATAATTATGGAAAAAAATTCATAATTTATTTATGATGTGTAAGAATTAGTCTCATGTCAAACCCACACACAATGTGACCAGTATGACTCAAAGTACGTGTTTCTAGTTTAAAATGACATTTTAGTAAAAAATACAAGTCGTGTACTCAAAAATGATGAAACACATTATGATTGTTTTGATACTTTAGTAAAATGATCCATACATCATTTGGGACGTGTTGGAATTAGTCTCACCTCAATCCGACACACGGTGTGACCGATATGACTCTAAGTGCATCTTTTTATTTTAAATTGACATTAATTTTACTAAAAAAGACAACTGACATACTCAAAACCAATAAAAAACATTTTTAAATAAAAATGTTTTTATACTTTATGAAAATGCTTAATAAGTCATTTTTATGTGTAGTAATCATCATCACCTCAATATGATACACGATGTGCTCAGTATGACTCAAAGTGTCTGTTATGAATTTAAAATAGACATTTTAGTTTAAAAAGCGTCACTCACTAAAAATAAAGAAAACACACTCATATTGTCTTGATAATTTAGGAAAATGATTCATAATTAATTTTTTACGCAAAATAATTAGTCTCACATCAAACCCACACACTATGTGATCGATATGACTCAAAGTGCGTGTTTTTAGTTTAAAATGACATTTTAGTAAAAAACACAAGTGACGTACTCAAAACTAAGGAAACACATTTGTATTTTTTTGATACTTTAGTAAAATTATCCATAAGTCATTTGAGATATGTAGGAATTATACTCACATCAATATAATGTATGATGTGACTAGTATGACTCCAAGTGTATCTTTTTATTTAAAATTGACATTAATTTTACTAAAAAAGATAACTGGAATACTCAAAACTGAGAAAACACATTTGAATTGTTTTGATACTTTATAAAAACAATACATAAGTCATTTGGGATGTGTAGGAATCATCCACACCTCAAATTGATACACAATGTTTCCAGTATGACTCAAAGTGTTTGTTATCAGTTTAAAATAAACATTTTAGTACAAAAAAGTGTCACTCACTGAAAACCAAGAAAACACACTCATATTTTCTTGATAATTTAGGAAAACAATTCATAATTCATTTTTGAAACGTTGGAATCAATCTCACGTCAAACCCACACACGATTTGACCGGAATGACTCAAAGTGCATGTTTCTAGTTTAAAATGACATTTTAGTAAAAAACACAAGTGGCATACTCAAAACTAAGGAAACAAATTCATATTATTTTGATACTTTATGAAAATGATCCATAAGTTATTTTGGATGTGTAGAAATCAGCTTCACCTAAATATGACACACAGTGTGATCGGTATGACTCCAATTGCATCTTTTTATTTAAAATTAACATTAATTTAATAAAAAAGAAAACTGACATACTCAAAACTAAGAAAACACATTCAGATTATTTTGATACTTTATTAAAATGTTCCATAAGTCATTTTTGACATATAGTAATCATATGAATCTCAATCCGATATATGATGTTCCTAGTATGACTCAAAGTGTCCGTTATCAATTTAAGGTTGACTTTTTTAGTTCAAAAGTGTCACTCAATGAAAACTGAGCAAACATACTCAGATTATCTTGATAATTTAGGAAAATGATTCGTAATTAATTTTTTATGTGTAGGAATCAGTCTCACATTTAACCCACATATGATGTGATCGGTATGACTCAAAGTGTGTGTTTCCAGTTTAAAATGACATTTTAGTAAAAAACACAAGTGATGTACTCAAAACTGAGGAAACACATTTCGATTTTTTTGATACTTTATGAAAATTATCCATAATTCATTTGAGATGTGTAGGAATCATCCAAACCTTAATTTGATGCACGATGTGATTAGTATGACTCCATGTTCATCTTTTCAATATATAAGTGTCATTTTAGTTTAAAAGAGCATCACGTCACCAAAACCAAGAAAAGGAGCCTAGATAGTTTTCTAATTATTCAATCTTCTATTACTTAATTAATTTTCTTCTAATTTTTATCTTATACTTATTTAGTTAATTTTCATAGAGATAATTCTGGAAGACGAACAATAAATGATGTGATGTGCAAGAATCAACCGCAACTCAATCTACTACACATTGTTCCCTGTATGACTCAAAGTTTAGTTTAAAATTGACACTTTTTATTTAATTTATTTCTTTATATTATAACTAACATAAGAATTGTTTTATTATATAGGTGCATTATTTTTCTCAAGGAGTGGTTTTTTATTTTATACAGGTGCATTCTTTTCCTCTATAATAGTGTTTTTTTGGTATTTCTGTTGAAAATTTTATTTCATTTAAATTCTATATTTTTATATGATTTTGCTAATTTATGGTGGTGTTTCTGGTGCTGTAATGTGCTATTACAGCACACTACAGTATGCTCTGTTTCTAGTGTTGTAGTGTGCTCTAACATCACACTACAGTATTCCCCTTTATCAGTGCTTCCTATATTAGTGCTAAATAAAATTGCTAATAAATATTGTCTTTTATCAGTACTTCTAAAGGGGTGATTTATCAGTGATTTTTTAGTGATGATAAAGGAACCATTTATCAGTGCTTTTCTAGCTTTGATAAAAGCCTAGGGCTTTTAACCGTATTGCGGTTGTTAGCACTTTTTTAGTGCTGATAAAGGCCTATTCTAGTGCTATTAAAGGCTTCTTTTGTAGAAGTGATAATATTTTGATAATTTATTTAAACAATTATATAAATATATATATGAATATATATTTATTTAAATACAATTATTTTAATTTATATATTTATATTCATATTAAATAATCTAAAACATACACATATTTTTATGTATGTATATGCATGTTTATGTATGTGGATATATGTGTGTGTCTGTATGTGCATGTATATATGTGTATGTATGTCTTTGTATGTGTATATATGTGTTGTGTGTGTGTGTTTATGTATATGTATATATATGTATTTTTGTGTATATGTTTGTTTATGTGTACATGTATGTATATATGTGTGCATATATATGTGCATGTATGTGTATGTATGTGTGTGTATGTGTGTGTGTGTGGATGTACATGCATGCATGTTTGTGTGTATGTGTGTATGTGTATGTATATATGTATATGTATGTGTATGCATGTATATGTGTATATGTGTATGTAATATGTGTGTGTTTATGGAGCATGTGTATGTATGCATATGTATGTGGATGTATTTGTATGTATGTGTATGTAATTGTATGCGTGTGTATGCTTATACGTGTGTGTACGTGTATATACATGTATGTGTATCTATTTTTATGTGTATGTGTATGTTTATGCATATGCACGTGTGTATGTGTATGTATGTAATGTGTATGTTTGTGTGTATGTATATGAATATATCATTATATAACAAGAAATGCCATTTGTTTTTTTAATATGACATATCTCATTATAGTGTGTGTGTGTGTGTGTGTGTCTGTGTCTGTGTCTATACATACATACATACATATACGTACACACAATCACATGAAAAGTCATATGGTTTTTCAAATGTAATAAGTGCAATTATATATATATATATATGCATTTATTTTTTTTTGTATTTTTTCATTTTATTAATATTTATTTATAGGTTTTTAATCATTAATAATTAATATTTATAATATGTTTGTGATTTATATAATTAATATTTATTATAATATTTTTTTTGTATTTAAATCTTTATACAATTATTATTTATTCATTTTTAATTAGTAATTTATTATAGATCTCTTGTATTTAAATTTACTTTTTAATATTCATTCATTTTTATTTTAATATTTATTTATTTTTAATATTTTTGAAACTCATATAGTTAATATTATTTATTTATATTTTTCATATTTTTTGTAATTTATTTAATTTTAATTGTTAAATTTTATTCATTTTTAACATTTACTCATTTAATATTATTATTCATTTTTAATATTTCTCCAATTTCAATATTTTCTATAATTTATTCATTTTTTATATTTATTCATTTAATATTTTTGTAATATATTCAATTTTGATAGTTATTCATACATTTTTAAATATTAATATTCAATTTTGATAGTTATTCATACATTTTTAAATATTAATATTCAATGTTTTTAATATGTACGTAATTTATATAATTAATATTTATTCATTTTTATTTTAATATATTTGAATTTCAATATTTATACAATAATTATTTATTCACTAATAATCTGCACTTAATTATAAATATCTTGTTTTTATATTTATTTTTTAATATTTTTAATTTTTATTTTAATATTTATCCATTCTTAATATTTCATTAATTTATATAATTAACATTATTAATTCATTTTATTGTATTTGTTTTTCAATTTATTCATTTTTAATTATTGAATTTTGTTTATTTTAATATTTATTCATTTATTATTATATATTCATTTTTAATACTTACTCACTTTTAATATATTTTTTAATTTATTCTTTTAATATTTCTGCAATTTATTCATTTTTAATATTTATTTATACATTTCTAAGCGGCCTAATGGGTCTAAGTGGCCTAATCGGCCTAATGGGCGTAATGGTCGTAATGAGCCTAATGGACGAATGGGTCTAAGTGGCCCAATGAGCCTAAGTGGCCTAATGAGCCTAGCTGGCTTAATGGGATTAATGGGATTAACGAGCCTAGACTCCAAATGGGCCTAATTGGCCTCAGTGGCCTAATGGGTCTAATGGGTCGAAGTGACCTAATGGGACAAAGTTGCCTAATCGACCTAATGGGCATAATGAGCTCAATGGGCTGAATGGGCCAAAGGGGCCTAAGTGGCCAAATGGACCTAATGGGCCAAATGGGCCTAATTGGCGTAAGTGTGCTAATGGGATAAGGTTGCCTAATTGGCCTAATGAGATTAATGGTCCTAATGGGCCTAATGGGCCTAAGTGGACTAAGGGGCCTAAGTGGCATAATAGACCTAATGGGATTAATGGGCCTAGTGGGACTAAGTGGCCTAATGGACATTAGTCGCCTAATCAGCCTAATTGAGATAAGTGGCCCTGTGGGCTTAATGAGATTAATGGGCCTAGGGGCCTAATGGGCATAATGAGCCTAATTGGCTTGAGTTGCATAATGTGCCTAATGGGCCTAAGTGGCCTCATGGGCCTAAAGGGATTGAGTGGCCTAATGGATCTAAGTGGGCTCATGGACCGAATAGGCCTAATGGGCCTAAGTGGCCTAAGTGGCCTAATGGGCCTAATGGGCCGAATGGGCCTAATGGGTTTAATGGGTCGAGGTGGCCTAATGGGACTAATGGTCATAATGGGACGAAGTAGCCTAATGGGCGCAATGGGCCTAAGTGGCCTAATGTGCCCAATGGTCCTTAGTTTCTTAATGCGTCAAATGGGCTGAATGAGCCTAAGTGGCCTAATCGGCCTAAAGGGCCTAATGCGCCAAAGTGGCCTAATGGACCTAAGTGGCTGAATGGGACTAAGTGGCCTAATGGGGCTAATGAGCCTAAGTGGACGAAAGGGCCTAAATGGCCTAATGGGGCTAATGGGAATAAGTGGCCTAATCGGCCTAAAGGGCCTAATGCACCAAAGTGACCTAATGGATCTAAGTGGTCGAATGGGTCGAAGTGGCCTAATGAGGCGAATGAGCCTAAGTGGATGAATGAGCCTCAGTGGCCTAATGGTGCTAATGGGATTAAGTGGCCTAATGGGCCTAATGGGTGTAAGGTGCCTAATGGAGCTTATTTTCTTAATGGGCTGAAGTGGCCCAATGGGCTTAATGGGCCAGTGTGGCTGAATGAGCAAAATGGCGCTAAGTTGACGAACTGGCCTAATGGGCCTAATGGGCCTAAGTGGCATAATAGGCCTAATGGGCCTAAGTGGACTAATGAGACTAATGGGCCTAAGTGGCCTGATGGGCCCGATGGGCCTAAGTGGCCTCATGGGACTAATGGGTCTAAGTGGCCTAATTTACCTAATCGACTGAAAGGGCCTAATGACCTTAAGTAGCCAAAAGGGCCTCATGGTCCCAAGTTGCCAAATGGGCCTATTTGGCCTTAGTGGCCCAGTGGGCTGAATTTTCATAAGTGGCCTCATGAGCCTAATGGGATTAATGGGGTGAATGAGGCTAATTTGGCTAATGGGGCTAAGTGGCCTATTGGGCCAAAGTGTCATAATGAGCCTAGGTGGTCCGAATGGGTTTAATGGTTTGAATGTGCCTAATGGTCTAAATGGACCTAATGTGCCGAATGAGCCTAATTGGCTGAAGTGACCTAATGGGCCTGATGGCCCGAATGGTGTCAATGGCTTGAATGAGGTTAATGGGAAGAATGAGCCTAATGGGCCGAATGGACCTAATGGGACGAATGGGCTAAAATGGCCTAATGGGACAAAGTGACCTAATGGGCTGAATGGGCATAATGGGCCAAAGTGTCGTAAGGGATTTAATGGGTCAAATAGGCTTAACGGGTGTAAGGAGCCTAATGGGACTAATGGGATGAACGAGCCTAATGGGCCTAAGTGGCCTAATGGGCCTAAGTGGCCTAATTAGGCTAATGGGCCTAAGTGGCCTAATCCGCCTAATGGGCTTAATGGGCCTAATGGCCCAAAGTGGCCTAATCAGCCTAATGGGCCAAAGTATCCTAATCGCCCTAATGGGATTAAGTGGCCTAATGGGCCGAAGTGGCCTAATGGGAGTAAGTGGCCTAATGGTCCTAGTGGGCCTAATCAACCTAATGGGCTTAATGACCAAAGTGGCCTAATCGGTCTAATGGGATTAGGTGGCCTAATGGGCCAAAGTGGCCTAATGGGCCTAAGTGGTCTAATGGGTCTAAGTGGCCAAATAAGCCTACTGGGCCTAATGGGCCAAAGTGGCCAAATCGACCTAATGGGCCTAAGTGTTCAAATGGGCCTAAGTTGCCGAATGGGCCAAAGTGGCCTAATGGGCCAAAGTGGTCCAATGGGCCTAAGTGCCTGAATGGGCCTAATGGGCCTAAGTGGCCCGATGGACCTATGTGGCCCAGTGGGCCGAATGAGCCTAAGTGGCCTAATGGGCCTAATTGGCCTAATGAGCCTAATTGGCCCCATGGGCATAATGGGACTAAGTGGCCTAATGGGCCTAATGGTCCTAATAGGCTGAATGGGCCTAATGGGCCTAATGAGCCGAATGGGCTGAATGAGCCTAGTGGGCCAAAGTGGCCCAAGGGGATTAATGGCCCTAATGGGCCTAAGTGGCCTGATCGACCTAAGGGGCTTAATGGGCCGAAGTGGCCTAATGAGCCAAATGGGTCAAAGTGGCCAAAGTGACCTAATGAGCATAATGGGCCAAAGTGACCAAATGGGTCTAAGTGACCTATTGGGCCAAAGTGGCCTAATGAGCCTAATGAGCATAATGGGCCTAATGGGCCTAATGGGTTTAATGGACCGAAGTGGCGTAATCGGCCTAATGGTATTAATGGGTCTAAATTGCCTAATGGGTCTAATAGGTCTAAGTGGTCTATGTAGCTTAATGGGCCTAATGGGCCTAATGGGCCTAAGTGGCCTAATCAGCCTAATGGGCCTAAGTGACATAACATACCTAATGGGCCTAACTATCCTAAGGGGCCTAAGTGGCCTAATGGGCCTCAAGGGATTAAGTGGCCTCATGAGACTAATGGGCTTCAGTGGCCTCATCGGCCAAATGGGCCTAAGTTAGGAAAGTGGCCTAATGGGCCTAATCAGCCTGATGGGCCTAAGTATCCTGATGGGCCTAATAGGATAAATTTGTCTAATGGGACTAAGTGGCCTAATGGTCCTAGGTGACCTAATCACCCTAATGGGCGTAATGGGATTAAGTGGTCGAATGGCTATGGGTACTAATGTGTCGAATGGGCCTAATGGAGCTAAGTGACCTAATCGGCCTAATGGAGCTAATGGGCGTTATGGGCCTAAGTTTCCAAATGGGCCTAATTGGTCGAATGAGCCTAATGTACTTATTGGACCTAATGGGCTTAATGGGTCTAAGTGGCCGAATGGGCCGAAGAGGCCTAATGGGCCTAAGTCGCATAATGGGCCTAATGAGCTGAATGGTCTGAATGGGCCAAATGTGACTAGTGGGCCTAATGGGCCTAAGTGTCCAAATGGGCCAAATGAGTCTAAGTAGACTAATGGGCCTAATGGGCTAAATGTGCCGAGTGGGCCTAAGTGGCCTAATGGGCCTACTAGGCCGAATGGGCCTAAGTGGCCAAATGTGCCAAATAGACCGGATGAGCCTAAGTGGCCTAATGGACATGAGCGGCCTAGTGGGCTTAATGGTCCCAATTGGCCTAAGTGGCATAATGGCCCTTAGTGGCCTAATGAGCTTAATGGGCCTAATGGTTCTAATGGGTATAATGGGCCTAAGTGTCCTAATGGGCCAAAAGGGCCAAGTGGGCCTAAGTGGCTTAATTATCCCGATGGGGCTAAGTAGCGTAATTTGCCTAACGGGCCTAAGAGGCCTAATGGGTATAATGGGCCTAAGTTACCTATGTGGCCTAATGTGCCTAATCTGCCTAATGGGTCTAAGTGGCCTAATTAGCCCAACAGGCCTAAGTGGCCTAATGGGCCGAACGGGCCTAAGTGGCCTGAGGGGATGAAATGGCCTAATAGGCCCAACGAGGCTAAGAGCCCTAATGGGCCTGATCGGCATAATGAGCATAATGTGCCTCAATGGCCTAATGGGCCTAATGTGCCTAAGGGGCCTAATGTGCCTAAGGGGCCTAATGGGTCGAATGGGCCTCAGTAGCCGAATGAGCCTAAAGGGCCCAAGGGGCCTAATGGGCCTAATGGGCCTAAGGGGTCTAATGCACCTAATGGGATTAAGCGGACTAATAGGCCTAAGTTTCCTAATAGGCCTATGTGACCTAATCAACCTAATGGCCTTAATGGGCATAATGGCCAAATTAGTCGAATGAGCCTAATTGGCCAAATGGGCCTAATGTGCTTAGTGGGCCTAATGGGTCTGATGAGCCCAATGAGTCTAAGTTGTCTAATGGGCCTGATGGGTTTAATTAGACTAAGTGACCTCATGGTCCTAAGTGGCCTAATGGGCCTAAGTGTCCAAATGGGCCTAATGGGCCTCAGTGGCCTAAGTGGCCAAATGGGACACATGGGCATAAGTGTCGAATGAGCCTAGTGGGCTTAAAGGGCATAATGGGCCTAAGGGACGTAATGTGATGAGTGGGCTAAAAACTAAAAAACCCTAAAACCCCAAAAAACCAAAAAACCAAAAAACCCCTAAAAACGCTAAAAAATCATGAAACCCCATAAACCCCCTCAAAATCCCTAAAATCCTTAAAAACCATAAAATCCTAAAATATCCCTAAAAATCCTTGAAAATGTAAAAAATCCTAAAAACCTTGAAAATTCCCCTGAAAACCATAAAACCCCAAAAAAACCTTAAAAACCCATAAAAACCCTAAAACGTAATAAAATCCTAAAAACCACTAAAAACTCTAAAACCCCTTAAAAATCCTCAAAATGATAGAAAAATCTAAAAAACCTTAGAAAACCCAAAAAAAAACAAAAACCCAATAAAAAACCATAAAAACCTTGAAACCCTAAATCCCTAAAAAACCCAAAAAACCCCTCAATATCCTTGAAAATCCGAAAAACAATAAAAAACGTAAAAAATCCCTAAAAATACAAAAAAACATAAAACCCCTAAAAACCATGAAAAACCCCTGAAAACCATAAAACCATCCTAAAACCATAAAAACCCTATAAAAACCATAAAAACCACTAAAAACTCAAAAAACCCTAAAATTTTAAAAACTTTAAAAACCATTAAAAACCCTAAAAAATTGAAAAACCCCACCCTAAAAACTCAGCCCTGTAAAAAAACACCTAAAAACACAAAAGATCCTAAAAACCATAAAAGCTCTAAAAAACCCTTAAAACCGCGAAAACTATCAGGACCACTAAAAGTCCAAAAAAACCGTAAAAACTAAAAAAATCTTAAAAAAGCCCTAACAATCCCTAAATATGAAAAAGACTTAAAAATACTAAAAACCACCTTAACTCTATAAAAACTCCAAAAGACTGTAAAAATCCTAATAACCCATAAAAACCCAAAAACCCCAAAAAAATGTTACAAAAAATCTAAAAACCTTAAAAAACATAAAAACTCAAAAAACCCTAAAAAATCTAAAAACCGTCAAAATCCCTAAAAACCCTAAAAACCCAAAAAACAAAAAAAAAGTCAAAAAAAAAACAATGAAAACATAAAAACCCTAAAAACCCGGAACCCCCCCTGAAAACCATAAAACCCCAAATAACGTTTAAAAACCCTAAAACCTATAAAAACCCACTAAAAACTTAAAAAACCCTTAAAACCCCTAAAAATGTTGAAAAACACTATAAAACATTAAAAATCCTAAAAACAAAAAAAATCCTAAAACCCCAAAACACATAAAAACATTGAAAAAACCCTAAAATCCCGGGAAAACCCTAAAAATCCTCAAAATCCAAAGAAACCATAAAAACCCCTAAAAATCATAAAAAACCTAAAAAACCCCTAAAAATCCTTAAAAACCTAAACCCCCCCACCCAAAACCATGAAATCCCCCTAAAACAATAAAAACCCTTAAAAACTATAAAAACCCTAAACACCCATAAAAACCATAAAACCACTAAAAACTCAAAAAAAACCCTAAAAAGCCAAAAAAAACCCAAAAAAACCCTGAAAACCCCAAAAAACCTTGAAAACCCCTAAAAACCTCAAAATCCCTATAAACCCTTGAAAATTCTAAAACCCTTAAAAATCCTAATTTTAATCCCTAAAAATCCCTGAAAATACACAAAACACTAAAACCCTGAAAACCTCTTACAAACTATAAATACCCTAAAAACCTTAAAAAAACACAAAACTCCATTAAACCATAAAACCCCACAAAAAATAGTAAAACCCCTTTAAACCCCTAAATATGTTAAAAACTATAAAAAACCTTAAAACCCCTAAAAATCCCTAAAAACTCAAATGACCCTAAAACCCCAGAAAACCCCTCAAAATCCCTAAAATCCCTTAAAACCCCTAAAAACCATAAAAATCCTAAAAACTCTCTAAAATTAGTTGAAAACCTAAAAAAACCTAAAACCTTTAAAACCCCCTCAAAACTATAAAAACCGATAGAAACCTGAAAAAACCCTAAAACCCATAAAAACCTAAAAACCCACTAAAAACTCTAAAATTTCGTTAAACCCCTAAAAACGTTAATTCCTTTTGGCGTGGGTTGTAAGGGGCTTTTGGGTGCGGGTCGTTTGACCCCTCCCCTCCCTTGTCTGTTGTGTCTCCTTTTTTCTTGCTAATAAAATTGGGGGGGGGGGGCTGGGAATAGCCTGAACCTCGCATCTTCCTTGCCCTAAAAACGTTAAAAACTCTAAAAAATCTTAAAAACCATAAAAAAACTCAAAAAACCCTAAAAACCATGAAAACCATAAAAACAAAAAAAAATCCTATAAAAGCTCTAAAAATCCCGGAAAACATAAAAAACCGTAAAAACCCTTAAAAACCCCAGAAACACATAAAACCCATAAAACCCCCTAAAACCCCTAAAAATCACTAAAAACTCTAAAAATGCTAAAAACCCCTAAAATGATAAAAACTCTAAAAGCCTTAAAAACCCTAAAAACTCAAAAAAAAAACCCTAGAAACCTAAAAAACCATAAAACCCCCAAAAACCTGACAAACACTCAAAATCCTTAAAAACGCTAAAACCAATAAAAATCCTAAAAATCCCTGAAAATCCTTGAAAGCCTAAAAAAACTAAAACCTTGAAAACCCCTTGAAAACCATCAAAACACCTAAAACCTTAAAAGCACTAAAACCCCATAAAAACACTAAAAACCACAAAAAACACTAAAAACCTTTAAAACCAGTAAAACCCCTAAAAACGTTAAAAAACTCTAAAAAACTTTAAAACCCTGAAAAACTCAAAAAAACGCCAAAAAACCGAAAAGTCCCTAAAAACCCTAAAAACCTGAAAAACACCTCAAATCCCAAAAAACCCAAAAAACCATGAAAACCATAAAAACAAAAAAAATCCTATAAAAGCTCTAAAAATGTCAGAAAACATAAAAAACCGTAAAAACCCTTAAAACCCATAAAACATCCTAAAACCCCTGAAACCCCAAAAAATCATTAAAAACTCTAAAAATGGTAAAAACCCCTAAAACGATAAAAACTCTAAAAACCTTAAAAACTCAAAAAAAGCCTAGAAACCTAAAAAACCATAAAACCCCCAAAAAACTGAAAAACACTCAAAATCCTTAAAAACGCTAAAACCAATAAAAATCCTAAAAATCCCTAAAAATCCCTAAAATCGTAAAAAAACTAAAACCTTGAAAACCCCTTGAAAACCATCAAAACACCTAAAAACCTTAAAAACACTAAAACCACATAAAAACACTAAAAACCACAAAAAACACTAAAAACCTGTAAAACCAGTAAAACCCCTAAAAACGTTAAAAATCTCTAAAAAACTTTAAAACCCTGAAAAACTCAAAAAAACGCCAAAAAACCCAAAAGACCCTAAAATCCTAAAAAACCCCCAAACCCCAAAAACTCCTTAAAAACCCCTAAATACCCTAAAAATTTATTAAAACCCAAAAAACCCATAAAAACCATAAAAATAATAAAAACGTCCTAAAAATCCCTATAAATGTAAAAATTCCTAAAAACCCAAAAAAACACATGGAAACCATAAAACCCTAACCAACATAAAAAACCTTAAAAACCTTAAAAACCTTAAAAAATATAGAAACCCTAAAAACCTTTAAAACCCCTAAAAATGTTGAAAAAATCTAAAAAACCTTTTAAACCCTAAAAACTCAAAAAACCCAAAAAACCTAAAAAGACCCTAAAAACCCTAAAAACCCCTAAAACCCCCTGAAAACCCCCCAAACCCCGAAAACCCATGGAAAAACTTAAAAACCCTAAAATTCCCTTGAAATCCTACAAACCAAAAAAACCATAAAAATCCTAAAAAATAGCTAAAAATCCCTGAAAATATAAAAAATCCTAAAAAACCTAAAAACCCCTAAAAACTATAAAAATCCCTAAAATCCAGAAAAACACTAAAAACCACTAAAAACTCTAAAAACCTTAAAACCCCTACAAAACACAAAAAAACCATAAAACCTCCAAAAGACTCAGAAAACACTAAAAAATCCTAAAACCCCCCAAAAAAACACATCAAAATCCCTAAAAACCTAAAAAACACGAAAAACCATAAAAATTTTAAAAAAGATGTAAAAATCCATGAAATCATAATAAAACCCAAACACCCTTGAAAAATACCTAAAAACCATAAAAACCATTGAAAACCATAAAACCCCTAAAAACCATTAAAAACTCTAAAAACTCATAAAACCCTAAAAACCGACTAAAAACTCCAAAAACCCATAAAACCCCTAAAAACGTTAAAAAATGTTAAAAACCCTAAAATACCTTAAAAACCTAAAAAACACAAAAAAAAACCCAAAAGCCCCAAAATACCCTAAAAACCTTGAAAACCCCCCCAAAAGACCCTAAAAACCTTGAAAAACCCCTAAAAATCCCGAAAAACCCTAAAAACCTTCTAATTCACTAAAAACCCCTAAAAATTATAAAAATCCTAAAAAAACCTTAATGTCCCTGAAAACATATAAAATCCAAAAAATCCTCAAAACCCCCTGAAAACCATAAAACACATAAAACCGTTAAAAACCCATAAAATCACTAAAAACTCTAAAAACCTCTAAAACCCCTAAAAACTTAAAAAAGCTAAAAATATTAACAGCCCTAAAAAACTCAAAAAGTCCCTAAAACCTAAAAGATCCTAAAAACTGTAAAAAGGCTAAAGGACCCTGAAAAAACCCAAAAAACCCTCAGAATCCCTAAAAACCGTAAACCCCCCCAAATCTTAAAAATCCAACAAATGCACTAAAATTCCCTAAAAACGTAAGAAACACTAAAAACCTTGATAAATCTCTCAAAAACCATAAACCCTCAAACCCATAAAAACCTTAAAAAACCACTAAAAACATTAAAATACTTAAAACCCCAAAAAATGTTAAAAAAACTCTAAAAAACCGTACAAACCCTAAAAAATCAAGAAAACTATAAAAACCCAAAAAGTCCATAAAAATCCTGAAAAAACCTAAAAATCATAAAAGCCCTAAAAACACTAAAAACTCTCGAAATCACTAAAAACCCTAAAAACCATAAAAACCATAAAAATCCAAAAATACCTAAAAAGAAAAAAACAAAAAAAAACCTTGAAAACCCCTAAAAACCATAAAAACTCACTAAAAACTCTAAAAACCCTTAAAACATCTAAAAAAGTTTAAAAACTCTAAAAACAATAAAAATCCTTAAAAGGTCATAAAAATCCCTAAAAACATAAAAAACCCTAAAGCCCCTTAAAAACCCTTGAAAACCATACAAATCCCCCAAAAAACTTTAAAAACCTTCAAAACCTATAAAAACCCTAAAACCGCTAAAAACTCTAAAAACCCTTAAAACCCAAAAACGTTAAAAAGAGTTGAAAAGTCTAAAAACCTTAAAATCCATAAAAAACTCAAAAAAATCCTAAAAACCCAGAAATAATCTAAAAACCCTGAAATACCCTAAAAATCCTAAAACCATAAAAATCCTAAAAAATCCCTAAAAATCCTTGGAAATGTAAAAAACCCTAAAAACCTTGAAAAACCCCTAAAAACTATAACAACCCTAAAATACCTGAAAAAACCCTAAAAACCCATAAAACCCATAAAACCCATAAAACCATTAAAAACTGTAAAACCCCTTAAAACCCCTAAAAAGTTTAAAAAGCTCTAAAAAATAATAAAAACCCAAAAAAACTCAAAAAACCCAAAAACCATAAAAAGACCCTAAAAACCCTGAAAACCCCCTAAAACCCCTAAACCCCCCTAAAATCCCGGAAAACCCAAAAAATACTAAAAACAATTAAAATCCTAAAAAATCCCAAACAAATCCTTGAAAAAGTAATAAACCCTAAAATCCTAGAAAACCCCCTTGAAATCATAAAAAACCCATAAAACCTTAAAAAAACCATAAAAACCCATAAAAACCCATAAAAACCTTAAAAACACTAAAAACCCTTACAACCCTAGAAAATGCCTTAAAACTCTTTAAAGCGTTAAAAACATTAAAAAACTCTAAAAACCATAAAAACTGAAAATAAAAACTCAAAGAAACCATAAAAACCATAAACCCCCAGAAAAACCCTAAAACCCCACAAAATCCCTTAAAATCCTAAAATTGCCTAACAATCATAAAAATCCTAAAAAACGCCTAAAAATCCAGGAAAAACATAAAAAACCCTAAAAACCCTAAAAATCCCCTGAAAACCATAAACCCCCGGAAAACCCTTAAAATCACTAAAAATCCATAAAACCCTTAACACCACTAAAAACACTAAAAACCCTTCAAACCCCTAAAAATGTTTAAAAACTCTAAAAAACCTTAAAAACACTAAAAAAACTCAAAAAAACCCCTAAACCCCAAAATGACCCTAAAAACCTTGAAAACCCCAAAAACCGGGAAAAAATCCTAAATTCCTCAAAATAACTAAAAACCCTAAAAACCCTAAGCACAATAAAAAATCATTAAAAATCTCTAAAAATCCTTGAAAACATAAAAAAAACCTGAAAAACCTGAAAACCCATTAGAAACAAAAAAACCCCCTGAAACTTTAAAAACCCCTAAAAACCCATAAAAAAAACTAAAAACTCTAAAAACTCTAAAAACTTGAAAAATGTTAAAAACTCTAAAAAACCTTAAAACCCTTAAAAAACTCAAAAAAAACCCTAAAAACCCAAAAGATACTAAAAACATTGAAAACCCTATAAACTGTAAAAAAACCTTAAAAAATAAAATCCCTCAAAATACCTAGGAACCCTAAAAATCCCTAAAATTCATTAAAATCCAAAAAAGCCCTAAAAAGCCCTAAAAACGTAAAACCCTGAAAACCCTAAAAAACATTTGAAAACCATAAAAACCCTAAAAAACCTTAAAATAACTTAAATAGCCAAAAAAACCCTAAACTACTAAAACCCCCCAAAACACTTAAAACCCATAAAAATGTTAAAAAACTCTAAAAACCATAAAAAAAACTCAAAAAACCCTAAAAACCCAGAAAGACCCTAAAAAACTTGAGAAAACAAAAAAAACCTGAAAAACCCAAAAAACCCTCAAAATCCCTAAAAACCCTAAAAACCCTAAAACCACAAAAATCCTAAAAAATCTCTAAAAATCCTTGAAAACATAAAAACCCAAAAAACCTTGAAAACCCCTACAAACCATAATAACCCATAAAACCCCTAAAAACCCTAAAACTCCATGAAAACCAAAAAAACTACTAAAAACACTAAAAACCCCTAAAATGTTAAAAAACTCTAAAAACCATAAAAATGCTAAAAAACTAAAAAACACTAAAAATCCAAATGGTCGCTAAAACCCCCCAAAACTATAAAATCCTAAAAAAAACCCAAAAAATTATGAAAAAATACATAACCAATAAAAAAACCCTTGAAAACCATAAAAATCCATAAAAACATTAAAATACCCTAAAACCCCATAAAACCCCTAAAACCCACTAAAAACTATAAGACCCTTGCCATGCAAAAAAAACTCTAAAAACCCTTAAATACCCTAAATACCTTAAAAAACCCTAAAAACCCTGATAATCCCAAAAAACTCAAAAAAAACCCTAAAACCCTAAAACCCCTAAAAAACCATGAAAAACCCCAAAACCCTCCAAAATCCCTAAAAACCCTAAAATCCCTCGAACTATAAAAAACCTAAAAATGCACTAAAAATCCTTGAAAACTTAAAAAACCCTATGAAAACTCATGAATACTCATGAAAACTATAAAAATTCCTAAAAAACATTAAAACCATAAACACCAAAAAAAATGAAAACCTCTAAAAACACTAAAAAACTCTAAAAAATATTAAAAACCCTAAAAAAGTCAAAAAAAAATCCAAAAAACAAAAAAAAACCCTAAAAGCCCCTAAAAACCTTGAAAACCCCCTAAAATCCCACAAAATGATTAAAAACCAAAAAAAATAAAAACATAAAAATCGTAAGAGGCCCTAAAAATAACTTAAAATGAAAAAACCCTTAAAACCCCTAAAAACCTCTTGAAAACCCTAAAACCCCCTAAAAACCTTAAAAACCCTAAAACCCATAAAAACTCTAAAACAACAAAAAAAACTCGAAAAAACCATAAAAGCTGTTAAAAATGATAAAAAACTCACAATATTCTTAAAAACCCTGAAAAAAATAAACCCCCCAACCCAAAAAAGGCCCTAATAAGCACAAGAAAACCAAAACCCTAAAATCTCTAAAAACCCATAAAATCCCTTAAAATCCCTAAAATTCATAAAAATCCAAAAAATAACGTGAAAAATTCCTAAAAACGTAAAAAAACATAAAAACCTTAAAAACCAAAAAACCCCCCTAACACCTTAAAATCTGAAAAACTCGTAAAACCCCTAAACCTACTAAAAACTGTAAAAACCCTTAAAACCCCTAAAAATGATAAAAATGTCTTAAAACCTTAAAAACCATAAAAACTCCAAAAAAACAACTAAAACCCCCAAAAGACTCTTAAAACCCCTCTGGTATGATACCGTATATGAGTGCGGTATTCGTTGGCAAAAATGCGGAAACACAAGCGGAGAAAGAAGAGGGGAATGAAAATTAAAAGAAATGCAATAGGAATAAAAGGGGAAGGGGATGATCAATTAGGACCCCAAGGAGACTTGCCCCTTGAAACTCTAATTATAAAGCGCCACAAAGGTTGATCACTCCTTTGATGAGCCTTACTTGCATTCACCTAAGAACACAAGAAACACAAGCATAATAATGCTAGAAACTCTCAAATTCGAAATTGACCTCAAGGGGGTACAATAGGTGGCTATTTATAGCCAAATGAGAGGAATACATGTCAAACTACCTATCCCACAAAAGTCTAAAGCCTATCCCACGAATTTGACTTTGTTTACACATGTCCATGACTTTAGGGGACAAGATATCTCTAAAGAAGACTTTTAGGAACCACCCCAAAGACTTTGAAGATTCCCACCATGGATTTGGAGACAAGGGGCCCACCACTTTTGACATTGGAGATTTCCTTCATGCAAGTGGATTGAATTTCGTGGAAGCATATGGGTGGTCCTTTTAGGTTCACTTTTGGGCTTTAATAAGTGTGATTAAAGGCCCATTTTCTCCTCCCATGCATGCATGTTGGGCCTCCTCTTGTAATTTCAAAATGAGGCCATGTAAAGCGTCTCTCATCCTCCTCATTCTTCCTCTTGTCATTGGGCCACCAATCCCATGCAATGGGTCTTTTCCATTAATGATCCTTCCACGATCAAAGCCATGATCACCCTCAACTCCTTGCTGCTTGTGTGCACCATGATCCGCATCATCCACTCCCTCTTCAAAAGGATTCGTCCTCGAATCTGCATATTCAAAAGGAGAGAGATCAGAAATATTAAAGGTAGCACTCACGTTTCCATACCTGCTGGGCAAGTCAATCTTGTAGGCATTATCATTGATTCTTTCTAAAACTTGAAATGGACCATCTCCTCGTGACTAAAGTTTTGATTTTCTTTGCTCCGGGAACCTTTCCTTCCTCAAATGCACCCACACCCAATCTCCAGGTTCTAGTACAACCTTATGCCTACCCTTGTTTGCTTGCTTTGCATATTGTTCATTTCTTCTTTCAATGTTGGCTTTCACCTTGGCATGTAAATCCTGAACAAATTTGGCCTTCTCATCACCTGCGAGATCAACAACCTCATTAGTAGGCAATGAAAGAATATCTAATGGATTCATTGGATTAAATCCATATACAATCTCAAAAGGTGAGAAGTTAGTAGTGGAATGAACTACTCGGTTATATGCAAACTCTATGTGTGGCAAACATTTTTCCCAATTTTTTAGATTTTTTTGAATTATTGCACGCAAGAGGGTAGAAAGAGTCCTATTCACCACTTCAGTTTGCCCATCAGTTTGAGGATGTGCAACAGTTGTGAACAATAATTTAGTTCCCAATTTATTCCACAATGTCCTCCAAAAGTGGCTAAGGAATTTCAAATCCCTATCACTTACAATGGTTTTGGGCAGTCCATGTAATCTCACAATTTCTTTGAAAAACAAATCTGCTATATGTATAGCATCATTAGTTTTTGAGCATGCAATGAAATGGGCCATTTTGCTAAAGCGATCCACAACAAAAAAAATGCTATCTCTTCCCGATTGGGATCGAGGCAATCCCAACACAAAATCCATAGAGATGTCGGTCTAAGGATGGGATGGAACGGGCATGGGGGAATACAATCCATTTGGTTGAACCTTGGACTTTGCATGCTTACAAGTGACACACCTAGCACAAATTGCAATAACATCTTTTCTCATGCTTGGCCAATAAAAATGTTCATGCAAAGTAGCTAGTGTTTTATCAACCCCAAAATGCCCCATCAAACCACCCCCATGAGTTTCTTTTACAAGCAATTCTCGAGTTGAACAATTTGGAATGCACAATTTATCCCTTTTGAAAAGAAACCCGTAATTTTTTTAATAGTCATTAAAACCATGTTTTTCACAAGATGTCCAAATTTTAGAAAAATCTCCATCATTTTCATACATTCCCTTTAGTAACTCAAGTCCAAGTAATCTAGAATGAAGAGAAGTAAGAAGTGAATACCTTCGTGAAAGAGCATCAGCAACCACATTTTCCTTACCTTTTTTGTGCTTGATCACGTAGGGGAAAGTCTCAATGAATTCCAGCCAAGATGCATGCCGCCGATTCAACTTACCTTGGGACTTCAAATACTTAAGGCTTTCATGGTCAGAATGAATAATGAACTCTTTAGGCCATAAGTAATGTTGCCATGTTTCCAGGGTTCGTTTCAAAGCATAAAGTTCTTTATCGTAAGTTGAATAATTTAATGCTGCCCCGTTCAATTTCTCACTAAAGTAAGCAATTGGACGTGACTCTTGAGTCAAAACAGCACCAATTCCAACTCCCGATGCATCACACTCAATTTCAAAGACTTTGGTGAAATCGGGTAGCCTTAAAAGGGGAGCATTGACCAATTTTTTTTTGAGTGTGTTAAAAGCTTTTTCTTGTTTTTCACCCCATTTAAAGACCACATGTTTCTTTACAAGTTCATTAAGAGGTGCAACGATGGATGAAAAATCCTTTACAAACCTCCTATAAAAAGCTTTCCAATCCATGAAAACTTCTAACCTCGGTTGCACTCTTCGGTGTGGGCCACTCCTGAATTGCTTTGATCTTTTCATCATCCACACGAATCCCTTCCGCCCCTACAACAACGCCAAGAAACACAACAGAATCCATGCAAAAGGAACATTTTTGAAGATTGGCATAAAGTTGGTTTTGTTTAAGGGTCTCACACACCAAACGCAAGTGTTCAACATGGTTGTCTAGAGATTTGCTATACACTAAGATATCATCAAAATAGACAACCACAAATTTTCCAATGAATGAACGAAGGATATGGTTCATTAAGCTCATGAATGTACTTGGTGCATTAGTTAAACCAAATGGCATAACTAACCACTCATACAAACCAAACTTAGTTTTAAAAGCAGTTTTCCACTCATCTCCTTCTTTCATTCGAATTTGGTGGTATCCACTTTTAAGATCAATTTTTGAAAACAAAGAGGCCCCATGTAATTCATCAAGCATGTCATCAAGTCGAGGGATGGGATAACGGTACTTAACTGTTATTTTGTTGATGGCGCGACAATCCACACACATCTGCCATGTTCCATCTTTCTTGGGTACTAGGATCACCGGAACGGTGCATGGATTCATGCTTTCCCTTACTAATCCTTTCTTCATGAGTTCTTCAACTTGACACTGGATCTCTCTAGTCTCTTCCGGATTAGCTCTATATGCTGGCCTATTTGGAATTGCGGCACCGGGTATGAAGTCAATCCTATGCTCAATGCCTCTCAAAGGGGGTAGTCCATCGGGTGTTTCTTTCGGAAACAAATCACAAAATTCCTGTAGTAAAGACACAACACAAGAAGGCAAAGAATGGTGAAGTTCATTAGTTGCAAGGTAGGCATCCTTACTAATGAGTAAGAACACTTTCCCGCTCAATAAAGCACCTTTCATCTCACTTTTTCTAGAAAATAAACTCACCTTTCGCTCATCACTCTTGTTTTCATCTCTTTGATTTCCCTCATTTCTTTTTATGTCACTCGACTCTCCTTTTTCACTCTTAATTTTTCCACTCTTTTCATTTTTTTCTCTCGTTTCCTTTTTCATCAACTCATCACTCTCTTTTTTATCACTCAAAATTTTATTTTTCCCACTTTCTTTTTCACTCATTTCTTTTTTCTTTTTTTATTCTTTCTCTATCCTCACTTGATCTTCATATGCCTGTATGGGACTTAGAGGAGTCAAAACAATCTTTCGACCGCTGAAACGAAAAGAGAAGCGGTTAGCATAGCCGTCATACATCACCCTCCTATCAAATTGTCATGGTCTCCCTAGTAGCAAATATCCAGCTTGCATCGGAGCAACATCACACAACACCTCATCATGATATTTTCCAATGGAAAAAGAAACTATGGCTTGTTTTGTGACCCTCACTTCCCCACTATCATTCAACCACTGCAATCTATAGGGTCTAGTATGCCTTAGAGTAGGCAAACTCAACTTTTCCACCAACAATGTACTCGCCACATTGGTACAACTTCCACTATCAATGATCATACTACATACCTTCTCCTTGATGTGGCATCTCGTATGAAAAATATGTTCCCGTTGCTCCTCATCATGATCATCTTTCGGATGCAATATGACCATGTCCTTGACACTTAAAACACTTTATATCACGAGATTTAGAAGGGAAATTTGTGTCCATTTTTCCTTTTGAATCAGTGGGGAAGAACTTATTTTTGGCCTCTTCTCTTTGTTTTGGAACAAATTTAGAATCCCTTGGTTTCGTTTCATTCCACTTAGAAATTGATTTTGGATCTTTCCGGTTATCCTTCCAAAAATTATGGGAACTTACTTGAATTCTTCGAGAATGTAATTGTTTTTCGACCATCACTGCCTTATGTAGCAACTCCTCCATGTCAATGTAGGTCTGTAGTTCCACCACATCTCTAATTGCCGGATTCAAGCCATTGATGAACCTTGCCATGGTAGCTTCGCGATCCTCCTCCAAATTGGCTCGAATCATTGATATCTCCATTTCCTTGTAGTATTCCTCCACACACATGGAACCTTGCACAAGTTTTTGTAACTTCAAATGTAAGTCTCGATAGTAATGACTAGAAATGTACCTTTTACGCATTACTATCTTCATTTCTTCCCATGTTCGAATTGGCCTTTCTCCATTTCGTCGTCGACTTACTTGTAATTGGTCCCACGAAATACTTGCATAGTCATTGAACTCAAGGGCTGCCAATTTTACCTTCTTCTCCTCCGAGTAGTTGTGAAGTCCAAACACATGGTCAACCTTCCGCTCCCACTCCAAATAAAGTTCTGGGTCACTCTTCCCTTGAAAGGGTGGAAGTGTCACTTTGATGCTTCCCAAGTCATTGTCTCTCTAAGCAGCACGTTGCCCTCGCCTAGGAATTGATTCTTCGAAATCAGAGTACTCATCATCACCTTCATGAATTTCTTGCCTTCTTGGAGCCTTTGAAGATGAGGAACTTTGTATATCATCCAACCTAGCATTCAATCTTGTAAACTGGTCAGCGACTGCTTTCATGAATAACTTAATGTCGATCTCACTTCTTTCTCCCTCACATGCCATTTTTTTTAATTCCTCACACACTCTTTCTCTTTTTTTTTATCTCTCAAAAAGGTTCCTCACACTTTCTAGCACAACAACTTGGTTCCTACAAGTGTTCTTAAATAGAATCAAGAAGACAACTAGTAGAAGCAATCAATTCATGGCAATCTTTAAAAATCAGAAATTTTAAAAGGGTTTGAATCAATGAGGTCCAAGAAAAGTGGGGGGTAAATGGGAGAAAAGGTTATAGAAGAAGGTTGGATATGGATGAAGGAAAGAAGATGATGGATAAGAAAATTGCAATCAAATTTATGACATATGAGCAAACGCAATGTTTCAAATGAGCAGCTTCCCGTTTTTTTTTTTGATTGATTTTTTTTTTGATTTTTTTTTTTTGCTACTCAACAAACAAGAATTTCAAAGAGTGCGCTTTTCATGCTCAAAGTAAAACAAATGAAAAATGTACTAATCTGATTGCAATGATGTAAATGGTTGTGATAAGTTGAACTTCAAACTCAAATGGAAATCCGCCTTGGAGATTGTTAGATTTCACAAGGGTGAAACTATAGCACGAATTGATTCGGCTATATCTCCAAATATAGGTGTCGGATTTTAGTGTTTCCAAATCGAGAAGAAAGATGAGATTCTGAACTATTTAAATGACATATTATACGCCCAGAAACTCAAAGAAAAAGCAGACGAAAATATGGAAGAAAGTTCCGTCCAGAATGGGTGATGGCAGAAAATGGAAGAAGGGGGGGAAAAAGATTGGAGAAATAGAAATGAAAGAACCTGGTTTCCGTTGCCTTCCTCTGATACCAAATGGTATGATACCGTATATGAGTGCGGTATTCGTTGGAAAAAATGCGGAAACACAAGCGAAGAAAGAAGAGGGGAATGAAAATTAAAAGAAATGCAATAGGAATAAAAGGGGAAGGGGGTGATCAATTAGGACCCCAAGGAGACTTTCCCCTTGAAACTCTAATTATAAAGCGCCACAAAGGTTGATCACTCCTTTGATGAGCCTTACTTGCATTCACCTAAGAACACAAGAAACACAAGCATAATAATGCTAGAAACTCTCAAATTCGAAATTGACCTCAAGGGGGTACAATAGGTGGCTATTTATAGCCAAATGAGAGGAATACATGTCAAACTACCTATCCCACAAAAGTCTAAAGCCTATCCCACGAATTTGACTTTGTTTACACATGTCCATGATTTTAGGGGACAAGATATCTCTAAAGAAGACTTTTAGGAACCACCCCAAAGACTTTGAAGATTCCCACCATGGATTTGGAGACAAGGGGCCCACCACTTTTGACATTGGAGATTTCCTTCATGCAAGTGGATTGAATTTCTTGGAAGCATATGGGTGGTCCTTTTAGGTTCACTTTTGGGCTTTAATAAGTGTGATTAAAGGCCCATTTTCTCCTCCCATGCATGCATGTTGGGCCTCCTCTTGTAATTTCAAAATGAGGCCATGTAAAGCCTCTCTCATCCTCCTCATTCTTCCTCTTGTCATTGGGCCACCAATCCCATGCAATGGGTCTTTTCCATTAATGATCCTTCCACGATCAATGTCATGATCACCCTCAACTCCTTGCTGCTTGTGTGCACCATGATCCGCATCACCCTCAAATTCCATTAAATCTCTAAAAACCATAAAAATTATAAAAATTCCAGAAAAATGCCAAAAGATGTAAAAAAACTAAAAACCCTAAAAACCATTGAAAACCATAAAAACCCATAAAATAATTAAAAACCCTAATACCTATAACAACCCTAAAAACCCACTAAAAACTCAAAAAACCTTTAAAACCCCTAAAAAACTGGAAAAAAACACAAAAATCTCAAAAGACCCTAAAACCCTGAAAAACACTAAAAAACCCACAAAATCCAAAAAATCCCTCCAAATCCCTAAAACCCCCAAAACACCCTAAAAACCATAAAAATCATAAAAATGCCCAAAAAATCTCTGAAAGTGTATAAAATCCTAAAATCCCTAAAAACCATAAATACCCTAAAAACAATAAAAAACCTAAAACCCACTAAGAACTCTAAAAACCAATAAAAAGGTTATAAAACTCGTAAAAACATTAAAACCCTCAAAAACCCAAAATAACACTAAAAAAATTGAAACCCCTAAAAACCCACAAAATCCATAAAAACCATAAAAATCCTAAAATATCCTAAAAAATCCCTGAAAACATAAAAAACCTTAAAAACCTTAAAATCTCCTAAAAACCATAAAACCCCCTAAAACCTTAAAAACCCTAAATTCCCATAAAAACCTTTAAAACACTAAAAAATCTAAAAACCTTTTAAACCCTTAAAAATGTTAAAAACTCTAAAAACAATAAAAATCCAGAAAAAAACCCCCTAAAGACCCCAAAAATCATAAAACCTAATACCCCTAATAACCCTAAATCCTTGAGAAACCCTAATAACTCTTAAAATCCCTAAAAACCCAAAAACACCATAAAACCATAAAATTCAAAAACCCCTTAAAACCCTTAAAACATAAAAAACCCTAAAAACCCTGAAACCCCATTAAAACCCCTAAAAACCATAAATTTTTTTTAAAAAACATAAAACACCTAAAAAACCCTAAAAAAGAAAAAGACCCTAAAACACCTAAAGAACCTGAGAAACCATAAAACCCCTCAAAATACCTAAAAACCCTAAAAACCCTAAAACACGTAAAAATCCTAAAAATACCTAAAAATACCTAAAAATGTTAAACCACCAAAAAATCCAGAAAAAAACATTAAAACCATTAAAACCTGTAAAAACGTTAAAAACTCTAGAATCCCATAAAAACCCTAAAAACCACAAGAAACTCTAAAAACCCATAAAACCCCCAAAAAAATTAAAAAACTCTTAAAATACTTAAAAACCCTAAAAAGATCTTAAAAACCCTAAAAACACAAAAATGACCTAAAAACCCTAAAAACACTAAAAACCCCTAAAAACATTAAAAACATTAAAAAACCAAAAAAACCAAAAAGACCATAAAACCCTGAAAACCCCAAAAAACCATGAAATCCCTAAAAACCCTAAAAAATCGATAAAACCCCTAAACCAGCTAAAAACCATAAAAATCATAAAAAATCCCTAAAACCCCTAAAAATGCAAAAAAACCCTAAAGCCCCAGAAAAACACCTAATAAACATAAGAAAAATTTAAACCCCTAAAAACATTAAAAACCCAAAAAACCCAAAAAAAATCCAAAAAACCCTAAAACCCACTAAACACCCTAAAAACACCTAAAATGCCTAAAAACATTAAAAACTTTAAAAACCTAAAAACCCCGAAAAACAAAAAAAACCAAAAAAACCAAAAATACCATAAAACCCTGAAAACCCCCTAAAAACCATGAAATCCCTAAAACCCTAAAAAATCCCTAAAAAACCTAAAACCCCTGAAAACCATAAAAATCCTAAAAAATCCCTAAAACCCCTAAAAATGTAAAAAACCCTAAAGCGCCTGAAAAATCACTAAAAACAATAAAAAAAATCCTAAAACCCCTAAAAACCCCTGAAAATCTAAAAAACCATGAAAACCACTAAAAACCATAAAATTCGCTAAAACCCTAAAAAATCCTATAAACCATAAAATCCTAAAAAATCCCTCAAAATCCCGAAAAACCCGAAAAACTCGAAAAACCCAAAAAACCATTAAAATCCTAAAAAACCATAAAAATCTCTGAAAAGGTAAAATAAACTAAAAATTCTCAAAAAGCTCTAAAAACCATAAAAACCCCTGAATATTAAAAAACACAAAAAACCCATAAAAACACTAAAAACCCAATAAAAACTCTAAAACCCTTAAAACCCTAAACCCCCCCTGAAAACCAAAAACAAACCCTAAAAACCATTAAAAACCCTAAAAACCCTGAAAACCCTCTGAACATAAAAAAAAACCCTACGAACCTTAAAAACCCTAAAACCCATAAAAACTCTAAAAATAACAAAAAAACTCAAAAAACCCTTATAACTGTTAAAAATGTACAAAAAACTCTGAAAAATCTTAAAAACCCTAAAAAAATAAAAAAACCCAACACCCAAAAAAGGCCCTAATAACCACCATAAAACCAAAAACCCCTAAAAACCCTAAAAACACTTAAAAACCCTTAAAATCCTTAAAAACCCTAAAAATCATAAAAATACAAAAAGGCTAAATATTCTTGAAAACGTAAAAAACCCTAAAACCCCTTGAAAACCATAATGCCCCCTGAAAATCATAAAATCCTAAAAACCCATAAAACCCACTAAAAACTCTAAAAACCTTTAAAACCCCTAGAAACATTAAAAAAGTCTAAAACCTTAAAAACATTAAAAACTCCATAAAAATAACTAAAAACCCAAAAAGACCCTTAAAAACCCTAAAACCCATAAAAAATCCAAAAAATATTGAAAAATCCCTAAAAATGTAAAAAACACTAAAAACCCTAAAAAACATTAAAAACCGTACAAACCCTTAAAATTCTTAAAACCCCTAAAAACCCATAACAACCATAAAAACCCACTAAAAACTATAAAAACCCTTAAAACCCCTAAAAACCCACAAAACCCTAAAACCCCAAAAGACCCTAAAACCCTGAAAAATCCCTAAAAACGATAAAAACCCCAAAAAATCACAAAAATCCCTCAAAAGCCGTAAAACCCCAAAAACACCCTAAAACACATAAAAATCATAAAAAATCCCAAAAAATCCATAAAAGCATATAAAACCCTAAAAGCCTTGAAAACCATTGAAAACCATAAAACCCCCTAAAACCATAAAAAAACAAAAAACAAATAAAAACCCTAAAAACAGCTAAAAACTCTAAAAACCACTAAAAACGTTAAAAAACTCTTAAAAACATTAAAAATCCAAAAAAAAACTCAAAATAACCATAAAACCCCAAAAAACCATAAAAATCACGAAAGTCCCAAAAATCCCCTAAAATCATTAAAAACCCTAACACCCGCAAAATCCCTAAAAATCCTAAAACCATAAATTTCCTAAAAAAGACTAAAAATCCATGAAAACATATAAAACCCTAAAAAACCCATTAAACCACAAAACCCCCTAAAACCTTAAAAAACCCTAAATTCCCATAAAAACCATAAAAACACTAAAAACTCTAAAATCCCTTAAAACCAATAAAAATGTTAAAAAACTCTAAAAACCATAAAATCCCTAAAAAATTAAAAAAACCAACCCCCCCCAAAAAACCTTAAAAACTAAATACCCTAAAAACCCTAAAAATCCCAAAAAACCATAAAATTCGAAAAAGTCCTAAACCCCAAAAATGTAAAAAACCCTAAAAACCCAAAAAAACCATAAAGACCATTAAAAACTCTAAAACCCCATAATCCCCATTAAAACACCTAAAAACCTAAAAAACATTTCAAAACCTTAAAACACCTAAAAAACCCTAAAACCCCAAAGACTCTAAAACCCCATAAAACCCTAAAAACTCTAAGAAAACCTAAAAACACTCAAAATCCCTAAAAAACCTAAAAAATCCTAAAAAATCCCTAGAAATCCCTAAAAACATAAAAACCCCAAGAAAGCCTAAAAAATCCTTAAAACCTTAAAAAACCCAAGAAACCCATAAAAACCTTAAAACCCACTAGAAACTCAAAAACCCTTAAAACCCCAAAAAATGTTAAAAAACTCTAAAAATACTTAAAAAACCTAAAAAACTCATAATAAACCCTAGAAAAACCTAAAAGGACCTAAAAATCCTAAAAACTATGAAATACCCAAAACCGCTGAAAGTCCCAAAAACCGTAAAAACCATAAAAATCCTAAAAAATCCCAAAAAATCCTTTAAAACATAAAGAACCAAAAAACCCCTGAAAACCCCCGAAAACCATAAAACCCCCAAAAAACCCTAAAACCCCTAAAATACCAAAAAAACACTAAAAACCCAAAAAACACTTTAAACCCCTAAAAATGTTAAGAACATTAAAAATCCTAAAAAATCCTAAACAACCTAAAAACCCAAAAATCCCTAAAAAATCCTAAAAAATCGCCAAAACCCCTGAAAATGTAAAAACCCCTAAAGCCCCTAAAACCCCCTAAAAACCTTAAAAACCCCTAAAAACCATTAAAAATCCTAAAAATCAATAAAAACTCTAAACCCAATAAAAACTCTAAAAACCCTTAAGACCCCTAAAATCGTTAGAAAGCTCAAAAAACCTCAAAACCCCTAAAAAACTAAAAAAACGCTAAAAATAATAAATAACCCTAAAAACCTTGAAAATGCCTAAAAACCCATAAAACCCAAAAAACCATGAAAGCAAATAAAAACCCGGAAAAATCCTATAAACCATAAAATCCTAAAAAATCCCTGAAAATCCTGAAATCCTAAAAACCCTAAAAACCATAAAAAAAAAGTCATAAAAAATCTGAGAAACACAAAAAAAATAAAAATTCTGAAAAACCTCTGAAAACCATAAAACCCCCAAAAAAATTAAAAAAATTAAAAACCCTAAAAACCCAATAAAAACTCTAAAACCCTTAAAACCCCTAAAAACTTTAAAAAACTCTAAAAAACCTTTAAATCCCAAATTTTTTTCAAAAGAACCCAAATACCCAAAAAGACCTTGAAAACCTTAAAAAACCCCAAAACCCTAAAAAAATCTAAATACCATAAAAACCTAAAAATACCTAAAATTCCTTGAAAACGTAAAAAACCCCCAAAAACCATAAAAACCTTTAAAAAAAATAAACCCCTAAAACCCAATAAAAACTCTAAAAATTGATAAAAACTCTAAAAATCCTTTAAAAACCTAATTTTTTTAAAAAACATTAAAAACTCTAAAACCCTTAAAACCCCTAAAAATAAAAAAAAACCCCAAAACCCAAAAAACCCTAACAACCCAGAAAAACCCCCAAACCCCTAAAAATCCTGAAAACCTCTAAAAACCTTTAAATTCCATAAAAACCCTAAAAAAAATTTCAATCATAAAAATGCCCTAAAAGTCCCCGAAAACATTAAAAACCCTCAAAAACAAGAAAACCACTTGAAAACCATAAAAGCCCCTAAAACATTAAAAACCCTAAAAACCCACAAAAACCATAACAACCAATAAAAACACCAAGCACCCATAAACCCCCTAAAATCATTAAAAAAACTCTAAAAAAACCTTTAAAAACTAAAAAAAACCAAAACCCATGCAAAAACCTAAAACCTCTCTAAATCCTTAAAACCCTAAAAACCCTAAAAACCATAAATATCCTAAAAATAGTAAAAATCCCTGAAAAGGTAAAAACCCTAAAAACCCGAAAAAAACCCATGAAAACCATAAAACCCTTAAAAACTTAAAAAACTCAAAACCCCATAAAAAGCCTGAAAATCCACTAAAAACTCTAAAAACCATTAAAACCCCTAAAAATGATAAGAAACTCTAAAAAACCTTAAAACCCCTAAAAAAACAAAAAAAATCCTTACACCCCAAAAGACCCTAAATATAAAGGAAACCCCTAAAAATCCTAAAACGCCTAGAAAACCCCTAAAAATCCTAAAACGCCCATAAAACCCTCAAAATTCCTAAAAACACGAAAAACCCTAAAATCCCAAAAACCATAAAAATCCTAAAAAATCTCTAAAAATCCATTAAAACGTAAAAAAAACCTAAATACCCTAAAAAACCCTGAAAACCAAAAAACCCCTACAAACCTTACAAAATCTTAAAAATCCATAAAACCCTAAAAACCGCTAAAAACTATAAAAACCCATAAAACCCATAAAAATGTTAAAAACTCTAGAAAACATTAAAAACCCTAAACCCCCAAATGAACCTAAAAACCTAAAACCCTAAAAACCTCTAAAAACCCTCAAATTCCCTAAAAATAATAAAACCCCAAAAACTATAAAAATCTCAAAAAGCTAAAAATCCCTGAAAACCTAAAAAACCATAAAAACCCTTAAAACATATGAAAACCATAAAAATCCATAAAATCCATAAAAAAAACCCTAAAAAACATAAAAACCCTACAAACCCTACAAACCCCTAAAAAGTTAAAAATTCTAAAAAACTCTTAAAAACCCTAAAAATTCAAAAATACCCTAAAAACCCAAAAAGACCGAAAACACTGAAAAACCCTGAAAACCCAAAAAAACCCTAAAATCCTAAAATCCCTAAAAACCCTAAAAACATAAAAATCCTAAAAAATCCCTAAAAATCCCTAAAAATATTAAAAACCATGAGAACCTTGAAAAATCAATGAAAACAATAAAACACCTAAAAACCTAAAAAAACCTAAAAACCCATAAAAACCATAAAAACCATAAAAACCACTAAAAACTCTAAAACCCCTGAAGACCCCAAAAAATGTTAAAAACCCTAAAAAACCATAAAAACCCTAAAAACCCAAAAGTCCCTAAAAATCCTAAAAAAACAAAAAACCCCAAAACCCCCTAAAAACCATTAAAAACCCTCAAAATCCCTAAAAACCCTAAAAAATATAAAAAACATAAAAATTCCCTAAAATCCTTTAAAAACGCCAAAAAACTCTAAAAACCCTTTAAAACGCTAAAAATATTAAAAATCTAAAAACATTTTAAACCCTAAAAAACGAAAACAAACTTAAAAACCCCAAAATACCCTAAAAAACCCGAAAACCCCTAAAAATCTTGAAAAACAGAAAAACCCTAAAACAATTAAAATCCCTAAAAACCCTAAAAAATCCTAAAAACCATAACAATCCTAAAAAATCCCTAAAAATCCCAAAAAATGTGAAAAATCCTAAAACCCCTAAAAACCCTGAAATGCCCTTCAAAAATATAAAACCCCCCAAAACCCTTAAAAACACCTAAAACACCAAAAAACCCAAAAAACCAAAAAACCACTAAAACATTAAAAACCCTAAAAACCCAAAAAGACCAAAAAACCTGGAAAACCCCTAAAAAACCCTAAAAACCTAAGAAATCCTAAAAACCAAAGACATCATAAAAAATCACGCAAAATATATGAAATTGTAAAACCCCCTAAAACCACTGAAAAAATAGTGAAAACCATAAAAACCCTAAAAGCTCTAAAAACTCTAAAAACCCTTAAATCTCTTAAAACCATAAGAAAACTCTAAAAAACCTTAAAAACCCTAAAACCCAAAAAATACCCTGAAAACCCTGAAAACCCCTAAAACTCCACAAAATCTCTAAAAACCCTACAAACCCTACAAAACCCTAAAACCCATAAAAATCCTAAAAAATCCCTAATTTTTTTAAAAAACATAGAAAGGACTAAAAAACCTAAAATACCCCTGAAAACCATAAAACCCCACAAAACTTAACAAACCCCAAACCCCCCATAAAACCCTAAAAACCACTAACTCTAAAAACCCTTTAAACCCCTAAGAAAGTTATAAAACTAAAAAACCCTTAAAAACTCAAAAAAAAAAATTAAAAACCAAAAAAAACCCCGAAAAACCCCTCAAAACCATAAAACCCGCTAAAAACCTCAAACTCTTAAAATCCCTAATCTCCCATGAAAACCTTGAAAACCACAAAAAACAGTAAAAACCCTTAAAAACCCTAAAAACATTAAAAATGTTAAAAACTCTAAAAAACCTAAAAAACTAAAAAAACCTAAAAAACTAAAAAAAACCCCAAAAGACCCTAAAAACCTAGAATAATCGAAAGACCCTAAAAACCCTAAAAATTCTCAGAATTGCTAAAAACCCAAAAAAGCATAAAATCCTGAAAAATCCCTTAAAATATAAAACCCCTTAAAACCATAAAAATCCCACTAAAACCATAAAACCCCTAAAAACCAAAAAAAACCAAAAATCCCATAAAACCCCTAAAACCAACTAAAAACTCAAAAAAACCTTAAAACCCCTAAAAACATCAAAAACTTTAAAAACTCTTAAAACCCTTAAAACCCAAAAAAAAAACTCAAAAAAAAACATAACACCCAAAAAGAAACTAAAAACTATGAAAACCCCTAAAAATCATAAAAACATGAAGTACCCTAAAAACCAACAAAATCCATAAAAACCCTAAAAATCAATCAAAATGTAAAAAACCCAAAAAACCCAAAAAAACCCATAAAACCATAAAACCCCTCAAAACCATAAAAAACCTTATAAACCCATAAAAACCCAAAAGACCACAAAAAAATCTAACAGCTCTTAAAACCCCTAAAACATTAAAAAACTAGAAAAATATTAAAAACCCAAAAAAACAATAAAAATCCCCAAAACACAAAAGACCCTAAAACCCCTGAAATCCCTAAAAACCTTTAAAAAACCTGAAAAAACCATAAAAAGCTTCAAAATCCCTAACATGTTTAAAAACCATAAAACCCCATAAAAACTGTAAAAACTCACTAAAAACTTTAAAAACCCTTTAAACCCCTAAAAATGTTAAAAAACACTAAAAACCTTAAAAACCCTAAAAAACTAAAAAGAAAGCCTAAAAAACCAAAAAGATACTAAAAACCCTAAAACCCCCAAAAACCCAAAAAACTATGAAAAAGCCTAAAATCCCCAAAACCCTAAAAAACCATAAAAACCATAATAATCCTAAAAAATCCATAAAAATCCAAGAAAACGTAAAATACACTAAACACCCAAAAAACCTCTGAAAACCATAAAACCCCAAGAAAACCTCTAAAACCCTAAAAAACGCATAAAAACCTTAAAAACTCAAAAAAACCTTAAAACCCTAAAAATTCAAAAAACCCTAAAAACCCAAAAAGACACTAAAAACCCTAAAAACCATAAAAATTCCTAAAAAATCCCTTAAAACATAAAAAACCCTATAGTCACTAGAAAACATCTGAAAACCATAAAAACCCTAAAAATCACTAAAAACTCAAAAAACTCTTAGAGCTGCTAAAAATGATAAAAAACTCTAAAAAACCTTAAAACCTCTAAAAAATCATAAAACCCTAAAACCCCCCAAACCCCTAAAAACCCAGAAAAAAACCAAAAAACCCTTCAAAAACCCAAAAAAATTTAAAACACGTCAAAATACCTAAAAACACTAAAACCCTAAATCCACTAAAATCCTAAAAAAATCCCAAAAAATCCCTAAAAATGTGGAATACCCTACAAACCCTAGAAAAATACTGAAAACCATAAAACCCCGAAAAACCCGTAAAATCCAAAAAAGCAAGCTGAAAATTCTAAAAACCCTTAAAAAACCTAAAATCTTAAAAAATCTCTAAAAAACATTATAAACCCTAAAAAACTATAAACAAGCCTAAAAACCTAAAAGACCCTAAAACCCTAATAAGCTTTAAAAAACCATGATGCCCCCAAAACCCCCCAAAATCCCTTTAAACCCTAAAAACCCTAAAAAACCTTAAAAATCAGTAAAAATCCATGAAAACGTAAAAAAACCTAAAAACCCCTTAAAACCATAAACAACCCTAAAACCTTAAAATACCAAAAAACCCATAAAATCCATAGAAAACACTAAAAATCTAAAAACTCTTAAAACCTAAAAAAGTTAAAAACTCTAAAAAAACTTAAAAATCCTAAAAATCTAAAAAAACACTAAAAACCCGAAAAAACCAAAAAACTACTAAAAACCCTGAAAAAACCCTAAAACCCCTGAAAATTCCTAAAAACCCTAAAACCATAAAAATCATAACAAATCCCGGAAAATGTAAAAATCCTAAAACCTCTAAAAACCCCCTAAAAACCATAAAAACCCCCAAAACCATTAAAAACCCAAAAAACCCATAAAAATAGGAAAAACCCCTAAAAACTCTAAAAACCCTTTCAACCCCTAAAAACTTTTAGAAATTATAAAGAACCTTAAAACCCCTAAAAAACACCAAAAAAACCCTAAAACCCAAAAATGCCTTTAAAACCCTCAAACCCCAAAAAACCCAAAAAATACTTAAAAACACTCAAAATCTCTAAAACCCTAAAAACCCATAAAAATCTAAAAATTCCCTAAAAATACCTGAAAACCTAAAAAACCCTAAAAACTTTGAACACCCCTTGAAAACCTGAAAACCCTAAAAACCTTCAAAAATATTAAAGACCCATAAAATCCCTAAAAACCCACTAAAAACTCAAAAAACCCTTAAAACCCCTAAAAACATTAAAAAACCCTAAAAACCCTAAAAAACATGGAAACCCTTAAAACCCCTCAAAATTCCTGAAAACCCTAAAAAACCATAAAACCATAAAAATCCTAAAATGCCATAAAAATCCCTGAAAACATAAAAACCGTAAAAACCCTGAAAAATTATTGAAAACAATAAAAACCCGTAAAAACCTTAAAGACTATAAAAATCATAAAACCCGTAAAAACTCCAGAAACCCTTAAAAACCCAAAAATAAAAACTCTCAAAAAACTTAAAAACCTAAAAAAATATAAAAAACCATAAAACCCCAAGAAAACCCCTAAAAACATGAAAAATCCTAAAACCCTAAAAAACCCTAAAAACCAATAAAAACCCTCAAAATCCTCAAAATCCCTAAAAAACTATAAAAACCATAAAATTCTAAATAACCCCTAAAAATATATGAAGACAAAAGGAAAACACTAAAAACCCTAAAACCCCCCTCAAAACCATAAAAATACTTAATAACCTTAAAAACCGTACAAACCCAAACACTAAAACAACAAAATACTCTAAAACCCCTTAAACCCCCTAAAATGATTAAAAAACTCTAAAAAACCTTAAAAATCATAAAAATATCAAAAAACCTAAAAAGCCAAAAAGATTAAAAAAAACCCTGAAAAACCCAAAAACCCAATACCCTAAAAATATTGAAAAATCCTAAAACCATAAAAAACACTAAAAAACCCTAAAACCCCTAAAAATCCTAAAAAAGCCATGAAAATCCCAGAAAATGCAAAAAACCCTAAAAACCATAAAAAACCCTTGCAAACCATACAAACCCCTAAAACCATAAAAACCCCTAAAAACCCTAAAAACCCTAAAACCCCTAAAAACCCTAAAAACCCTAAAACCCCTAAAAACACTAAAAACTCTAAAAACCTTTTAAACCCCAAAAAACTTTAAAACACTCTAAACAATCTTTAAAAGAGTAAAAAATCAAAAAAAAAACCTTAAAACCCCAAAAAGACCATAAAACATTAAAAACCCCTAAAAATCCAAAAAACCATGAAAACCCTAAAACCCTCAAATTCCCTATAAACCCTAAAAACCATAAAAATCCTACAAATCCCTATAAAGGTAAAGATCCGTACAACTTCTCAAAAAAACCTTAAAAACAAAAAAAACCCTAAAAACCCTTAAAAACCACTAAGAACTCTAAAACCCCTTAAAACCCCTAAAAACATTAAAAAACTCTAAAAAACCGAAAAACCCTAAAAAACTCAAATAAACCCAAAACCCCCAAAAAGGCCCTAAAAACCCTGAAAACCCTTAAAAACCCTTAAAATCCCTAAAAACCCTAAAAACTATAAAAATCCTAAAAAACCTAAAAATCCCTAAAAACTTAGAAAACCCAAAAAACCCTCGAAAACCATAAAAAAAATCCTAAAAACCTAAAAAAACCATAAAACCCCATAAAAAACTAAAAATCTAAAAACCCTTAAACTTGTTAAAAATGTTAAAAAACTCTAAAAAACAGTAAGAACCCTAAAAAAATCAAAAAAACAAAAACCCAAAAGACCCTAAAAACACTGAAAAGACCGTAAAAACCATTAAAATCCTTAAAACCCTAAAAACCCAAAAAAATCACTAAAAACCATAAAAACCCTAAAAACTGTAAAAATCCTTAAAAATCCCAAAAAATGTAAAACACCCCTAAAAACCATAGAAAACCCGAAAAAAACCCTAAAACCCCTAAAATCCCACTAAAACTCGAAAAATACCTAAATCCCCTAAACACATTAAAAAACTATAAAAAACCTTAAAAACACTAAACAACTCAAAAAACCATAAAAACACAAAAGACGCTAAAAACCCTGAAAAACTCAAAAACCTAAAAACACAAAAAATCTTGAAAAACTCTAAAAACCCTCAAAATCCCTAAAAACCCTAAAAACACTAAAACCCATAAAAATCCTAAAAAATCCCTAAAAATCCTTGAAAATGTAAAACCCCCTAGAAACCTTAAATGTCCCCTGAAAACCATTAAAACTCTTAAAAAACATAAAAACCCTAAAACCCCATAAAAACCATAAAAGCCACTAAAAACTGTAAAAACTCTTAAACCCCTTAAAAATGTTAAAAAACTAGAAAAAACTTTTAAAACCCTAAAAACTCAAAAAAACCTAAATCCCAAAAAGACCCTAAAAACCCTAGTAAACCCTAAAGATTACTAAACCCCTCAAATTCCCTAAAAACCCTAATCCCATAAAATTCCTTTAAAATCCCTAAAATCCATAAAAATGTAAGAAACTTAAAAAACCTTGAAACCCCATGAAAACCATAAAACCCCACAAAACCTTAAAAACTCTAAAACCCCATAAAAGGCATAATAACCCACTAAAAAATCTAAAAACACATAAAACCCCTAAAAACGTTAAAAACTCTAAAAAACCTTTAAACCCGTAAAAAACTCAAAAAAAACCTTAAAACCCTTGAAAACGTAAAAAACTTTAAAAGCTTTGAAAAAACCCTGAAATACATATAATCCCTAAAAACTTTAGAAAATCCTAAAACACAAAAAAAAACCCTAAAAACCACTAAAAACCCAAAAAAACCCAAAAAAACCCTTAAACCCCCTAAGTGCGTTAAAAACTCTAGAAAACCATAAAAACAATAAAAAACACAAAAAAAGCCCTAAAAACCCAAAAGATCTTAAAAACCCTAAAAACTATAAAAAATCCTCACAACCCCTAAAACCCTTCAAAAATCCCTAAAAACCCTAAAATCTCTAAATAGCATAAAAATCCAACAAATCCCTAAAAAACCTAGAAAACATAAATTACCATAATAACACTGAAAAATCTCTAAAAACCATAAAACCCCTAAAAATGTTAAAAACTCTAAAATACATTAAAACCCTAAAAATGAAAAAAAGCTATAAACACAAAAAACCATAAAAAAATTTAAAAACTCTAAAAATCCTCAACCCCCTAAAATCTAAAAAAAATCTAAAACCCCAAAAGACCCTAAAAACCCTAAAAACCCTAAAAACCATAAAAATCCTAAAAAAGAGCTAAAAATCTCAGAAAACGTAAAAAACCCTAAAATCCCACTGAAAACACTAAAAAACCCTAAAAATGTTAAAAAACTCTAAAAACATTAAAAAACCCGAAAAATGTAACAAAGATACTCAAAACCCAAAAAGACCGTAAAAACCTTAAAAACCCTAAAAACCATAAAAATCCTAAAAAATCCCTAAAAATCCATATAAACATAAAAAATCATAAAACCATGAAAACCATAAGAACCCATAAAAATCTTTAAAAACCATAAAAAACCATAAAAAACCTAAAAACCCACTAAAAAAATCTAAAAACCACTAAAACCCCTAAACATGTTAAAAAGGTAAAAAAAATCTAACAAACCTTAAAACCCAAACAAAACTAAAAAACCCTAAAAAACCAAAAGACCCTAAAAACCCTGAAAACCCCTAAAAAACCTAAAAACCTTAAAATACCTAAAAACCTAAAAAACCATAAAAAATCAAAAAATCCCCCAAAAGCCCTAAAAATGTAAAAACCCATAAAAACCCTGAAAAAATATTAAAAACCATAAAACCCCTAAAAACCATAAAAACTCCAAAAACACATAAAAACCCTTACAACCCACTAAAACTCTAAAAACCATCAAAATCCCAAAAACTTTAAAAAAACTCTAAATGCCTAAAAAGCCCTCAAAAACTCAAAAAAATAAACCATAAAAACCCAAAAATAACTTAAAAACTCTAAAAAACCCGAAACCCCCCAAAAAACCCTCAACATCCCTAAAACCCCAAAAAACCCTAAAAACCATAAAAATTATAAATAATCAATAAAAATTCCTACAAACATAAAAACCCATAAAATCCCTGAAAACTTCTGAAGACCATAAAAACCCTAAAAAACTTAAAAAACCCAAAATACCATAAAACCCCACTAAAAACTCTCAAAGCCCTTAAAACCCCTAAAATGTAAAAAAACTGTAAAAACCTTAAAAACTCTAAAAACCTTAAAAGCCCTAAAAAATTCAAAAAAACTATAAAAACCCCAAAACACCTTAAAAACTCTAAAAAAACCGAAACCCCCCAAAAAATCCTCAACATTACTAAAACCCCATAAAAACCATAAAATCGTAAAAAATCAATAAAAATCCCTGCAAACGTAAAAACCGATAAAATCTCTGAAAAACTCCTGAAGACCATAAAAATCCAAAAAAACATAAAAAACCAAAAATACCATAAAAACCCACTAAAACCCCTAGGAAGGATGGCTGCGCACTCCCCTGGTGCTTCCTCTCGCCCAGCGCGGCTGCTAGGGTTTCTGATTCCTCCTGATGGCTGCGACATCGGATCTTCGCTCCTTTCCCCTCATGATCGCGGGGGACATCCTCAGTCATGGTGTGCTTCAGCGGTTTTCTTTCGATCCAAGGCGTCGTGCTTTCTCCTACGGCTTCGAGTTCTCCGAGCGACGGCACGACTTCCGGTTTTCTCCAGGATGGCTTCTTCGCGGCGTGGGCCCCCAGATCGGTCATGGCGGCGTCGGCTGGAGTCATATCTCAGTGGATCTGGAAGTTGGTATTGCTCTACTCAGGTTTCTTCCTGCTCACGGATGGTGCCGCTGTGCAGAGCGATGTGGCTTTAGTTACGGTGGTGGCAAGACTTGGATCTGGTCGTGTCGGTGTGGTTCGATGATTCTAGATATCTGGTGGTGTCTACTAGGGGTGTCCAGACCCAACCCAACCCGATGGACCCGACTCGACCCGACCGGGTGGGGTCGGGTTAAAAATTTATATTCACGGGTCGGGTTGGGTCAGCTTGATCCATGGTCGGGTTGGGTCGGGTCACGGGTTGGGAAAAAAATGACCCAACCCGACCCAACAGACCCGACATCTTCACTCTAGTAGCATGCGTCGCCCTACTTAGCCCCCGTCGCCCGGTTTGGTTTCTCATGGGAAGCGAGTGAAACCATGATTCCCACCCTCTTTGCCTCGCTATGATTCCCACCCCTGTTGTATCGCCTGGGATCTCCACCCTCGTCGCCTCACCGTGATACCCACCCCCTGTCGCATCGTCATAATCTCTTTCCCCCATCAACTCGCCGGCAATCCCCACCCCCTGTCACCTCTCAGTGATCTCCACTCCATCCCATGTCGCGTCGTTGATGATCCCCATCCCCCGTCGCATCGCCGCGATCTCTATCCCTCGTCGCATCGCTGGTGATCACCCCCCATCACCAAGCCGGTGATCCCCACCCTTCGTCGCCTCATTCCGATCTCCATCTCCACCCCCATCATGTCGCTGACGATCCCCACCCCTCGTCACCTCTCTGTGATCTCCACACTCCATCCTCCGTCGCATCGCCGATGATCCCCAGCCCCCGTTGCCTCGCTGCGAACACCATCCCCCGTTGCCTCGCTGTGAACACCATCCCTTGTCGCCTCGCTGCGATCGTCATCCCCTGTCGCCTCACCGACGATCCGCATCCCCTATCGCCTTGCCTGAGATGCCCGCCCTCATTGCCTTGTTGGTGGTGGCAGTGGCATGGAAGGAAGACCAAGCTCGCGGGAGGGAGGAGAAGTCACCGCGCTGGGATGATCCAGGAGTGGGTTCGATTCGGCTTATAAAGATCAGCGTCAATTTTTTTTTGCCAATAACCCAAACAGGCTAACCCGACCCAACCCGATCCGAGACGGGTTGGGTCGGGTCGGGTCCGTGCTGAAAATCACCCATGACCCAACCCGACCCGACCCAAGCTTTTTTTATTTGTTCGGGTCCAAAAAACCCCCCAACCCGACCCAACCCGACCCATGGACACCCCTAGGGAGGATTGTTCCAAATTTCCCTTGCCCTTGTGCATTCTTGCCTTGTGAATCTACAAGTTAGATTGGTGATCCAAGATCACAAAGCCCCCAATTCTGTGCCTCAACCCAAGTGCGTTGTTGTGTGGATTGGCCATCACACCCCTCCCTTGAGTGTGTTGTCTAAGTAGTAGGTCGCGCTTCATATAGTGTTGGTTGACTACTTGCTTCCACTATCCATACCCTTCACCCGTCACTTATCCCCAAACCGCATCCGTCATCCGCCGCCCTACGCCGTGAAGATCGGGCCACCCCGTGCGTCTCGCATCAACTATCCATACCCTTCACCCGTCACTTAGCCCCAAACCGCATCCGTCATCTGCCACCCTACGCCGTGAAGATCGGGCCACCCCGTGCATCTCGCATCAATATGCCACCTCACCAACTAGTCCCAGCACCTCGGAAGGTCCGATGAACCTAGGGGAGAGCTTACTCCCCTTCCCAAACCTTCGTTGCCCACGTCGAGGGGAAACCTTCAAGAACACATGATTTCCAACCTCGAACTCCAAGGGACTCCTCCTACGATCGGCATAAGACTTCTACTGGTCCTGGGCTGCCTTCATCCTCTCACACACGAGCTGAACCTTCTCAGTGGTGCCCTACACCACTTCTGGCCCAAGAACAGTAGCTTCCCCAATCTTTATCCAGCAAACTAGTGAACGAAACGACCTTCCATACAAGGCCTCAAACGGTGTCATGCCGATAGTGGAGTGGAAGCTATTGTTATAAGCACACTCCACCACAGGCAAGTGTCGTACCCATGATCCCCCAAAATCCAGAACACATGCCCGCAACATGTCTTCCAATGTCTGGACCGTTCGTTCTGTCTGCCCATCTGTCTGAGGGTGGAAAGCAGTGCTAAGGCGTAGCTAGGTGCCAAAGGCATGCTGTAATCCCCTCCAGACTCATGAGGTAAACCGCATGTCTCGATCAGAGACAATAGATCTCAGAATCCCATTCAACCGTACCACCTCATCGACGTACCTCTAGGCTAAGGTACTCACCGGGCTCGACTCCTTAATCACCAAGAAGTGAGCTGATTTTGTCAACCGATCCACCACTACCCAGATGGCATCATAGCCTCCCTGAGACCTGGGTAGCCCTGTGATGAAGTCCATCGATATGTCATCCCACTTCCAGTCGGGAACATCCAAAGGCTGTAACAACCCTCCAGGAAAACGGTGTTCATCCTTCACTTTCTGACACACTAGGCACTTAGCCATGAACTCTGCCACCGACCGCTTTACCCCCGGCCACCAAAACTATCTCTCAGGCCTTGGTACATCTTTGAGACCCCAGGATGTACCGCTAAAGCCAATCCATGGAACTCACAGAGAACTTCTTTACGCATCATCTCCGGAACAAACAACCTTCCATGGAAAAAAATCTGATGCTGACCATCCTCATACCATCCCTCAGGAGCATTTCCCTGATAGGCACAATCTCACATCACTTCGACCTCTGAGTCCCCCCACTGAGACTCTTCCACCTGCACCACTAAAGAGGAAACTACAGTCATCTGAAACAGACAGCCTCTTCCACCTTCCACCCTTGCATCCAAATGAAAGGCCGCTAACTCTTCCATCGCTCTCCAAGCATCTGCAGATTCCCGAACTACTCCCTTCTGCGATTTTCTGCTCAGGGCGTCAGCCACAACATTACCCTTTCCCTCAGTATAAGAGATCTCGAACTCGTACTCTTGGAGGAACTCGACCCATCTCCACTGCCGCAAGTTCAGATCCCACTGGGAAAAGACATAATGCAAGCTCTTGTGATTTGAGAAGACCACAAAGCACTCTCCGATGAGATAATGCCACCACAACTTCAAAGTGAACACCACAGCTGCAAGCTCCAGATCATGGGTGGCATAGTTACGTTCATGAGGACGTAACTACCTGGACCCATAAGAGATCACTCCTCGGTGTTGCATCAGCACACATCCCAACCCAAGTCCAGAAGCAGCACAGAACACTTCAAACAACACCCCTTCCTCTGGTAATCTGAGTACTAGAGCAGTAACCAGCTTCTACTTTAGGTAGCCAAAAGCTGTTGGCACTGGTCGCTCCACACGAAGGCCTGGTCCTTCCTAGTCAAAGCTGTCAACGGAGCTGCAACTCGAGAGAATTCGGGCACAAACCTCCGATAATAGCCTGCCAAACCCAGGAAACTGCGAACTTCCGCAACATTCTTGGGTGATACCCAAGAAACGACTGCCTCAACCTTCAACGGATTCACTGTTATTCCCGTCTGAGACACTACCTGTCCAAGGAAATGTACTTCCCACGTCAAGAACTTGCACTTAGACAGTTTCCCATAAATATGGTGGTGTCGAAGGACTCCCAAAATTGTCCTAAGATGCTCAACGAGATCTTCCTTTGATCTTGAGTAGATAAGGATGTCATCGATGAACACCACAATGAACTAGTCCAGGAACTCTCGGAAGACAGAGTTCATGAGGTTCATGAACATAGCTGGAGCATTCGTAACGCCAAACGGCATGACCACGAACTCAAAGTTGCCATATCTTCACCTAAACCCCATCTTCAAGATATCACCTTCCTTCACTCTCAACTGGTGGTATCCAGACCGAAGATCGATCTTATAAAACCAACCTGCTCCCCTCAGCTGGTCGAATAGATCGTCTATCCTCGGGAGGGGGTAACGGTTCTTGAATGCCACCTGATTCAACCTCCGGTAGTCTATGCACAGTCGTAGACTACCATCTGCTTTCTTTACGAACAAAACTGGAGCACCCCAGGGTGACACGCTGGGTCGAACAAAGCCCTTCTCCATCAGATCGTCAATCTAAATCCGCAACTCCCGCAACTTAGAAGGTGCCATCCGATAAGGAGCCATCTAGATCAGACGGGCGTCGGGATGTAAGTCTATCCCAAACTCAATGTCACGTTGAGGGGGTAGAGTCACAACCTCATCAGGAAAGACATTCGGGAATTCTCTTACGACCTCTGGGACATCCACCATTTCCGCGTCCACCGACTCCACTGACACCCCGTCCAGCAAAGAAAGGATTGGCTCCACATGTCGACTCCCCACCTGATAACTTCTCTCTCCAACAAAAGCCACACACTGTCCATCATTGTTGGATAATTCAACCCTTCTCCGATAGCAGTCGATGATGGCATGCACGGAGAATAATCAGTCGATGCCTAGAATGACATCGTATTTCTGCATCTGCAAAGAATGAAGGTATCCACTGGATTGATGTGGTCCTAAAATCAGTCGACATCCCCGAAAAAAGTAAGATACGCTGGTCTGACTCCCAACTGGTGTTCTCAACACTAGAGGCACAAAAAGTCTCTCGGCATCCAGACCCAGAGCATGGGCTAATTCAGGCGTAACAAAGGAGTGCGAAGCTCCTGAATCAAATAAGGTAGAATCAAGAGTGCTGAAAAGACTGATCGTACCTCGAACGACCTCTGGTCCTGCCGGAGCTACTAACTCTGCGGCATGCAACTGTCCACGCCTAGATCCCCTGCCTCGCTGCTGCCGACCACCTCCCCGACCATGCCCTGGTCGAGGTCCCTGAGGAGCACCCTGGTGTCGGTCTCCTCTCGCAAGGTCATCCTTTGGAAGGCCAGGGGCCTGCTGCTGCTGCTCGAAAGGCCTCGCCGGTAACGGATGCTGCTGAGGTGGGTGCTGAAGCTGTCCACCTCCACCATGTGGAGCTTGAGTCGGACACCAACTCTGGATGTGTCCGAAAAATCCGCAAGAGAAACACTTTGGTCCTAGCCCTGTGGAAAAGGGGTGAGGGGTAGAAGCTCAGAACTGGAATTGATGAGGCCTACTCCCTGCCTGTCGAAACCAGGAAGGCCCTGTTGCTGGAGACCTGCTGCTGACCGCCTTCCCCTTTGATGAACCCAACTGGTTTCCTTCTCGTGGCGTGCCTCCCTTCGAGTGCATCCTCTCTACTATCCCGGCCTTCTTCTGTACTGCTAGGTACATCGGAAGGGTGAAGGGAGTGACAGAGTACCGAAGAGAAGGACGGAGTGCCTCCTCTAACCGTCTTTCCAGAGACTCCTCATCCAGAAAGAGATCCGGGGCGAAATGCAAGAGATCTTTGAACTTGATCCCTAGCTCTCTCACTGACATGCTTCCCTACTGAAGGGAGAGCAACTCCTGTCTCTTCTCAGCCTTTGCCGTAGAGGAGAGGAACTCCTCACGAAATTCCTTCTCGAAACCAGCCCACGAGACCTCTACCTCTGTCTTCTCTCCCAGGAAAAGCGTCCACCACTGGCGCACTGCTCCTCTCAGCTGACTAACGGCCAATGGAACCCAGTACTCCCTTGGAGCACGAATCAAAGAGAAGGTGATGGCTAGTTCCTCGAGCCATCCCTCCGTCACTAGGTCAGAAACGCGACCCTCATACTTCTCGAGGGATTGTCGTTGGAAGGAGCGTAGAGTTGTCTTCCACAAGTCGTCCTCCTCATCTCGGTCAACCCTCTGCGGGTCAACTGCCTCGATCCGCTGGGCCTCAACCACCCGATTCGCCCATGGATAACGTCTGGGTGCCATAGCTGCAAGGTAAATAAGGAATGCCTAAGCCCGAGTAGCAAGAGAATTTCTTCTTTGTTTTATTATTAAATTTCCTCCCCAAGAGGTCCCAATAAAATAAAAACAAAATAGTATGATGCACGTACCTTTCCTAGGTTCTCTACCCTACAATCAGTGTAGCCTCCCTTGGTCGTTTGGTAGGTCCAGAGTCCTTGCATCGGATCACGGGGGGCCATAAAATCCCGTGTCCTATCCGGTTTTCCCTTGCCAACTTCGTGCACCAAGTTCACCTAACATTGTTGCCCTACCATCCCATGCAATCCTCACCGTGCCTAACTCCAGACTCCATCCTTTCTCTCAAACCTTCCTCCGATACCATTCTGTCACGACCCGCTTTCACCAAAAGGAGGGAAGGGACATCATATTGCCAGACCCTTCCTTATTTAAGTTGAAGGAGAGATAATGAACCCCAAGTCCCGCCTCCAGTAGGCCCTAGAGTGGAGACTAGCACCAAGGGTATAACATTCTCACAATATGGGAGGCATTGCCCTTTTTAGTTAACCAGGATTGGGAGAAAGAATGAGTCAACACCAAACACCACCACATATAGAAAATTCAAGGTGAAACCAAACTACATGCATGTTTTAATAATAAAAATGAACAAAGTACAAGAACTCAAAAGTACAATACCCAATAGGAACGAAAAAGGCTAAGCAGAAACCAACAGCGACCAACAGCAACTCCAACGTCCAGACTAGCAAGGTCCCGCACAGCCTCCGAAGTCCTCCTCGAACCCTGAAAGTAAACGTAGGGTGAGCATACAAGGTATACTCAGTAGGAAAACCTAAAGCTCTCATACACAAGTGGGAAGACGTCCTAAAGTCCCGTGAGAAGCAGAAGAACCAACATCTATCAAGGAATCTATCCATCCCACCTCACCGGCCACACTCACCAAATAACACAAGCAGTAATGTAATAGTAAAGAACAAAACATTTGGGTACCCCTCACCACCATTTCCCCCACTATCTAGCTGCTCATCCCTAATGGAAAACGTCCTGACGCTACCACGCTCTTCCTGCTCGCACACACCTGGGCCTCACAACCATCCACATCCTTGCGCGCACACACTTGGGCCTCACAACCACACACCCCTTCCCGCACACACCTGGGCCTCACAACCACACATCCCTGCCCGCACACACCTTGGCCTCACCCCGAAAACACCTGGGAAAACAAACCGTAACCAGAACCCCTGCCCGAAAACACCTGGGCCTCATCCCAAAGATTCTTGGGAAAAACAACCAGCCCGATGAGTCTTGGGCTAACAACACACCAATCGAAACCTACCCGAAGAGTCTTGGGTGTAAGGTCGCCTCCAGCCATCATAGCCTAGGGAAGAGGGAGCAGGAAGGAGAGTAACTAGGGGGAAACACCCTTCCCCATGAGATGGGGTGTCCGACACTAAGTGCCCAACACGGGTGGGGTGCGACTAAACACAAAACATACAGTTATACATATATATACCAACACACAGCCCAACATATGGCTCTTCAAACAGACACAAGGAGGTGCCCAAGCACTACTGCCTCAGAAAACAGGCACACAACCAACAGTTCCCGGTTTCCCTATTCAAGTTATCATTTCATAATAGTTCAGTATGAGTTATTCCCTTCACTATTGGGAAACTAACAGGCACAATCACAATCACAGGCGAAACAACAATAAAGCAAGAAGGAAACCCATTGGGTAAATTTAAGCATTCACACCCGGTTCTCTTGTAAATAATAACATCAAAGTGGGATCAGTGGGATCCCTCGAAAATACTGGAACAAATGAAAAACCCAACAAACCATTGGTTATCCCCACATTAATTCATTCCATTCTACCCAGTTCATCATTAACTTTCCACTTTTATTCATGTTCACAATCCAACCTACAACCCTACTGCCAAACACCACCACAGCCACACAACAACTCATGCCATTCCAACCACACCATTCATAGCCCCACTGTTCACCCATCCATAAATAAACCATCCCAACATTCATAATTCATTCTTTTATATTGTTTATTTCAACTGGGGTGATCACACAAGCTTATGGGAATTCATATTCAACAGTCGAGTTTTGGTGTTTAACCGATTTATACATGATTCCTATTCACCAGACAATGCATAAAACAGAGCATAGCATAGGTGTACAAAAAAAGGCCCCCTATGGCCGTGATTTTTAGTAGGCCTATTCCCATTCAATTAATAACAACATCATAGGGAAAGCATGGATAAAAAAACATGTAACAACAATAACAAACTTCCTCGTCCCCGTTCTTTAACCGGTTATTATATTCAATTTTGAAATTGATTAACTGCCTCCTGGAAACAATAGAACACCAACCCCACATGATACACAAGGAGGAGAGACAAAGGTAAGATCCCTACCTTATTGATCAAGGATCGACGTTAATTCCTCGCATGGAAACTGGAAAGCAGGAGTAGCAGGAACTCCACGGAATGCGATCAAGGAAAACTTCGTAACGGGGATGCAACTCGTCGGGAGGAAGGGTACTCCGAGCACAGGGTGATAGAAAAGAAACTCAGGGAGAAGAGAAGCCTTTAATTTAAAAAGGGTGAGATACAGAATTCCTGAAACAGTTAAGATATTGAGAAAAAAACTCGAAACCGTGGAAGGAGCGGCATCGTGGGTTGACCACGCGGCTGGGCGGTTACGCACAATGATATTAAGTTGTTATTTAGTATCCGCCATCGGGGATATTTCTCAGGATTTTTTGGGTATTAATTATGGGCTTTAAATGGCCTTGAAAGGGGTATTAAATCGTCTTTACATCAAAAGATACGTTGCGGGGTGATACGCGATGCAAGACCCGCTAGGAATTGTCCTAGGAACCTTGTATAATGTTCGCGCGTTGAGCACCCAGATCGCCGCAAGAAAACAAGTGAATTTGGTGTGCGGATAGTGAAATGAGAAGGAAGGGGGAAATGGTCAAGCTAGAATCCAAAGAGAACTTGTCTCTAAGAACTCTAGCCACAAGACGCCACAAAGGATGACCAATCCTTTGATAAGTCAAGAATTAAGCAAGAACACAAAGGTTGCAAGCAAAACTCACCGTAATAACATTACCTTCATTCATGATGCTTCAAGAGTACAAGGGGGTGGCTATTTATAGCCAAAGGAACTTGAAATTCGAATTACACATGGGCTGACTCTTTACATTAGTCTAATGGCTAGTTTTCCAAAGTCAAAAAGCCTATAGGATGCTTTTGACAACTTTGGCACTTGACCATGACTTTAGGAGACAAGTAGCACACCCTTTTGGAAAAGTAAAGACAAGTAGCTCACCACCTTTTGACTTTGAAGATTCCATGGTGCGTGGGCTTGAAATTTCGTAGCACCACTTGGGTTGGGTTTTTAGAAGCATGTATGGGCCTTAATTAATGTAATTATAGGCCCGAATGCTTCCCCCAAGAAAAGGTGTTGGGCCTCCTCTTGGAATTCCATGATTAATCCATTTAAGGCCTCCTTCATTCTCTTGGTCCACACCCTTGTCATTGGGCCTCCAATTCCACACAAAGGGTCTTGTCCACTTGTGTGCATTCTGCCTTCCTCATCATGTCCGAGTCCAACCCCGTGATGCCCATGCGTTCCATGATCCCCATCATCTCCTCCCTCCACAAAAAGATTCGTCCTCGAATCTGAAAATTCAAAGGGAGAAAGATCAGCAACATTAAAGATACCGCTAACATTCCCATACCTTCGGGTAATCAATCTTGTAGGCATTATCATTGATCTTCTCTAAGACTTGGAAAGGACCATCTCCTCGTGGATGAAGTTTTGATTTTCGTTGCTCTGGAAACCTCTCCTTCCTCAAGTGTAGCCACACCCAATCTCTAGGTTGAAAAACCATTTTTCGCCGACCTTTGTTGGCGTGCTTCTCTACTTGTTCATTCTTCCGCTCAATGTTGGCCTTTACCTTTGCATGGAACTCCTGCACAAACTTTGCCTTCTTTTCACCTTCAAGATTTGAAAATTGATATGTAGGCAAAGGTAAAATATCAAGTGCAGTTAATGGGTTAAAACCATACACAACTTCAAACGGTGAAGCATTAGTAGTGGAGTGAACCACTCGATTATAAGCAAACTCAATGTGAGGCAGGCATCTTTCCCAATGTTTTAGATTTTTTCTAAGGATGGCACGCAACAATGTGGAAAGTGTACTATTGACCACCTCAGTTTGACCATCTGTTTGTGGGTGTGCAGTGGTGGAGAACAAAAGTTTGGTTCAAAGTTTGTTCCACAATGTCCTCCAGAAGTGACTAAGGAATTTGACATCCCTGTCACTCACAATGCTCTTGGGTAAGCCTTGCAACCTAACAATTTCCCAGAAAAACAAATCATCTATATGAGTTGCATCATTGGTTTTAGAACAAGCAATAAAATGAGCCATTTTACTAAACCTGTCCACCACCACAAAGATGTTATCCTTGCTGGATTGTGATATTGGCAAGCTGAGGACAAAATCCATTGAAATGTCAACCCAAGGATGAGAAGCAACAGGCAAAGGGGTGTATAATCCATGTGGAACCACTTTCAACTTTGCAGGTTTACACACATTACAATTTCCACAAACACTTACCACATCCCTACGCATGTGAGGCCAATAAAAATGTTCACTCAATAAGGACAATGTTTTCTCAACCCCAAAATGCCCAATTAATCCACCACCATGTGTTTCTCTAACAAGAAATTCACGCATGGAACAAGATGGAACACACAATTTATTTTTCCGAAAAAGAAATCCACCATTATTGTAAAAATCACTTTTTCCATGTTTTTCACATAACTTCCAAATTTTAGAAAAGTCCACATCATTCTCATACATGCTTTTCAACATTTCAAAACCAAGTATTTTAGCATGCATAGAAGTGATAAGACAGTATCTCCTAGACAAAGCATCAGCAACAACATTTTCTTTTCCTTTTTTATGCTTAATGATGTAAGGAAATGTTTCAATGAATTCAAGCCATCTTGCATGCCGCCTATTCAACTTTCCTTGTGACTTAATAAATTTTATGCTTTCATGATCCGAATGAATCACAAATTCCCTTGGCCACAAGTAATGCTGCCAATTTTCTAAAGTTCTTTTGAGAGCATACCTTGTCATAGGTAGAGTAGTTCAATGCAACCCCATTAAGCTTCTCACTAAAGTATGCGATAGGCTTAGAGTCTTGCATTAAAATAGCACCAATTTCTATTCCAAAGGCATCACACTCAACCTCAAAAACTTTAGAAAAGTCGGGCAGAATTAAGAGAGGTGAATTGGTCAACTTACCTTTGAGCGTGGAGAAGGCATCTTCTTGAGATTTTCCCCACTTGAATCTCACCCCTTTCTTGGCCAACTCATTCAATGGTGCTGCAATGGTCGAAAAGTCCCTCGCGAACCTTCGGTAAAAACTTGCAAGTCCATGGAAGCTCCTCACCTCATTGACATTTTTTGGTGTTGGCCAGTCCCGAATCGCCTTCACCTTCTCTTCATCAACCCTCATGCCATCATCTCCTACCACAAAACCAAGGAAAACAACCGAATTTAAACAAAATGTACACTTTTCTAAGTTTGCAAACAGCCTATTTTTCCTAAGAGTCTCAAAAACATGTTTCAAATGTTCATGATGTTCATCAGGGCTCTTAGAATAAACAAGGATGTCATCAAAATACACAACCACAAATTTCCCTATGAATGGACGGAAAACGTGATTCCTTATGTTCATGAATGTACTAGGGGCGTTAGTTAGTCCAAAAGGCATAACTAGCCATTCATACAATCCAAACTTAGTTTTAGATGCAGTTTTCCATTCATCTCCCTCTTTCATTCTAATTTGATGGTATCCACTCCTTAGGTCAATTTTAGTAAACAAGCATGCACCATGGAGTTCATCAAGCATATCATCCAAACGAGGTATGGGATAACGATACTTTACCGTGATTTTGTTGATAGCTCGACAATCAACACACATTCTCCACTTACCATCTTTTTTTGGGACAAGGATTACCGGTACCGCACACGGACTAAAGCTCTCTCGAACAAATCCATTCCTTAGCAATTCTTCCACTTGTCGTTGGATTTCTTGAGTCTCCTCCGGGTTAGCCCGATAAGTCGGTCGATTGGGAAGTGTTGCTCTGGGGAGGAAGTAGATATGGTGCTCGATACCCTGCAAGGGTGGTAAGCCATCGGGAATCTCCTCGGGAAAAACATCACCAAAATCCTGCAAAAGAGACATAACACTAGAAGGCATAGAAGGGTTAGGAGAGTTAGTGGTAAAACATTCTCCCTTGCATAAAAGCACGAGAGTTTCCTCCCCCTCCAAAGCTCTCTCTATCTCTCTTTTTCCTGAAAATAAGCTCACTTTTCCCTTAACACTCTTGTTTTCACTCTTATTTTCACTCTTATTTTCAACTTTTTTATTTCCCTCATTTTTTTTGCTTTCACCCAAAACTCCTTTTTCACTCTTGATTTTTCCACTCTTCTCATTCTCTCTATTTTTTTCTCTCTTTTCTTTTTCTCTCTTCTCACAATCTCTCTCAATCCTCACTTGGTCTTCATAAGCTTGCAAAGGCCTCAATGGTGTAAGAATAACCGTCCTCCCATTATACTCAAAAGAATATCGATTGGTGTATCCATCATGTGTGACCCTCCTATCAAATTGCCACGGTCTTCCCAACAAAATATGACTAGCATGCATTGGAACGACATCACACATCACCTTGTCTTCGTACTTCCCAATAGAAAATGGAACTTGTGTTGCTTAGTCACTTTGACATCCCCGCTATTATTTAGCCATTGCAATCTATAAGGTATAGGATGTCTAGTCGTAACCAATCCCAATTTATCAACCATCAAACCACTTGCTACTTTTGTACAACTACCCCATCAATAATCATACTACATACCTTATCTTTGAAGAAGCATCTAGTATGAAAAATGTGCTCCCTTTTCTCTTGATCATGTTCTCCTTCAGGTTGAGCACTCAAAACACGCCTTGCAACAAGCATTTCTCCATGTACGGGGCTTTCTACTTCCACCTCCGAATCATCCTCAAGTGATGGCATTTCATCTTCGCTTGAGCTAGCACTAAGAACATCTCCATCATCCAAAATAATCATTGTCCTCTTGTTTAGGCATTGTGAGGAAATATGTCCAAATCCTTGACATTTAAAACATTTGATATCTCGTGATTTGGAAACAACCTTACCCTCCATTTTACCTTTGGATTCCGGAAAGAATGGTTTTGGTTTGGGCAACTCCTTTAAATCAGTTTTGTGTTCCCTTACACGCTCTTGTGGTTTGGAATCCTTAAACTTGAATGAAGGTCTAGAATCCTTACCATAAGATGTAGGGAGCATCCTTCTTGCCTTTACTTGCCTCTCCGCTTTGGTATCCATGTGTAGTAGATCCTCCATGTCCAAGTAGTGGTGCATGTCCACTATGTCCCGAATGTCATGGTTGAGACCATTCACAAATCTTGCCATGGTGGCCTCTCACTCTTCATCAATATTCGCTCGAATCATGATGATCTCCATCTCTTTGTGATACTCCTCAACACTCATGGCCCATTGTTTCAAACCCTGCAACTTGAGGAACAAATCACGATAATAATGGCTAGAAATGAACCTCTTACGCATTACCACTTTCATCTCCTCCCAAGTGTGGATGGGTCTTTCTCCACTTCGCCGTCGACTCACTTGTAGTTGGTCCCACCAAATACTAGCATAATCGGTGAACTCCACGGCCGCCAACTTCACTTTGTTTTCCTCCGAATAGGTGTGACAACCAAAAACATGTTCGACCTTTCTTTCCCATTCCAAGTAAGTTTCAGGATCATTCTTACCTTGGAATGAAGGGATCCTCAACTTTACTCCTCCAAGATCATTGGCTTGCCTCCATGGTGGTTGATTTCTCCGAATTGGTGACTCGTGAAAATCGGATAACTCCTCCTCTTCTTCAACAACTCTCCTCCTTGGTGGTGCTCTAGAATTGGAAGAGGATTGGAGTTCATCCATCCTCGGATTCAACCTTTGGAATTGTTCTTGTACAGCCCTCATGAACATCTTAGTGTCTGCTTCATTGGTATTACTCGACTTCACCATTTAGGAATCCTGTAAAAAAAGTGAAGAGAAAGGAAAATGGACCTCACACACTCCCTCATGTGTTTACACTCAAAAATAATATGTTCGCTCGTGTTTCACTCAATTTTGGCTTTTATCAAAATGTAACACTCTTGCCTTTTACCACTCAACTTGCTTCCTATAATGTTCTTACCCAATTTCAACAAATCGAAAGGATCTTTCAAATGTGGAAATCTCAAACTAGAATTCAAAGATAAAATTCAAATTGGATTCAAAATGAAAAATTTGGGAAGAGGAAGAAAAGGGAAGAAGAAGACAGAAAATGGGATGTAGAATTCAAAGTGTTGCAATTTTTTTTGAGCCTTTACTTTTTTTTCGATTTTTTTTGTTTTTTTTTGGTAATTGTTTTTGTAGATGCAGCAGAAAAAAGATGAATTTTTCAATATTTAATTGCAGTAGAAGAAATAATTTGTAACATCAAATGGAATCAACGTGAGATTTGCGTGGTTTTAAAATTGCAGAATTTGTTGCAAAATTTGAACCCGCTGTATCTCGCTATTTATAGCTCTGATTATGATGATTCCAAATGGAGAAGAAATATGAGCTTCTCAACTACAAGAATGATAAACTGTACGTCCGAAAATAACAAGAAATGATGTCTGTAGGGGAAGAAGAAAATGGAGAAGAATTGATGTTGGCCCGATTTGAAGAGAAATGAAAATGGAAGAAAGGATAAGAAAGAAAGAACCTGATTTCTTGCAAATGGGCTCTGATACCAAATGATACGCGATGTAAGACCCGCTAGGAATTGTCCTAGGAACCTTGTATAATGTTCGCGCATTGAGCACCCGGATCACCGCAAGAAAACAAGGGAATTTGGTGTGCGGATAGTGAAATGAGAAGGAAGGGGAAAATGGTCAAGGTAGAACCCAAAGAGAACTTGTCTCTAAGAACTCTAGCCACAAGACGCCACAAAGGATGACCAATCCTTTGATAAGTCAAGAATTAAGCAAGAACACAAAGGTTGCAGGCAAAACTCACCATAATAACATTACCTTCATTCATGATGCTTCAAGAGTACAAGGGGGTGGCTATTTATAGCCAAAGAAACTTGAAATTCGAATTACACATGGGGTGGCTCTTTACATTAGTCTAATGGCTAGTTTTCCATAGTCAAAAATCCTATAGGATGCTTTTGACAACTTTGGCACTTGACCATGACTTTAGGAGATAAGTAGCACACCCTTTTGGAAAAGTAAAGACAAGTAGCCCACCACCTTTTGACTTTGAAGATTCCATGGTGGGTGGGCTTGAAATTTCGTAGCACCACTTGGGTTGGGTTTTTAAAAGCATCTTTGGGCCTTAATTAATGTAATTATAGGCCCGAATGCTTCCCCCAAGCAAAGGTGTTGGGCCTCCTCTTGGAATTCCATGATTAATCCATTTAAGGCCTCCTTCATTCTCTTGGTTCGCTCCCTTGTCATTGGGCCTCCGATTCCACGCAAAGGGTCTTGTCAACTTGTGTGCATTCCGTCTTCCTCATCATGACCGCCTCCAACCCCGTGATGCTCATGTGTTCCATGATCCTCATCAAAGGGCAGGACTGGAAAAGAGAAAACGGAGGGTTGGGTGAGGACAAGGTGCCACCGTCACGGTGCCACCCCTCATGGTGCCAACGTCATGGTGCCACCGTCACGGTGTCACCCCTCACGGTGCCACCGTCATGGCGTCACCCCTCACAGTGCCACCGTTACGGTGTCACCCCTCACGGTTCCACCGTGATCCGTGCCACTATTTCGGTGGAGCCTCATTTTGGCAAAGTAATGGGCCATGAGGGTCTGGGCCATTACAATTGTCATCATGCATCATATAGTAAAGTTGGTTATGGTGTGTTTGGTTGTGTTTCTTTATTTTGTAAAAGGGAAAATCATCCCCCAATTATTCATGAATCCCTCAGAATTTATTTCCAACCTTTGGCGCCTTGGGAATGTCGCTTAAGGCCAATTAGCATCTCTTCCTCGACCCAAGCTGATGATGTGGGGCGAGACATTACAAGTGGTATCATTTTGTTCAATCCTTTGGCATTCGTTGTCGATCTTGGAGTTGGCATTCATTCTTAGTTTATTATTTGAGTTGGGATGGTAGAAAAGAGTAATTTTGTTTGGACTTGAAATGTATAAAATAAAAAGATGTATATAACCTTTTTATGCTGAACTTTAAGTTACTAGGTAGTTGGGTACATAAGTGTTTTAGAGACACTTATAGGAGTGTAATCTCATTGTCGTCAGTTTAGACAATGAGAAGAGCATGAAATGCATGGTATAAATGACTTCCCACTAGGATTTCATATCTCATTTGGAGTAATGATTTGTGTTGTGATATGAATTTTTTGATATTTGAAAAATCGGGAAAGTGTTTTCAAATGTGTGATTTTGAATAGATAATGGTTGTGTTATTTTGAAAATGGGTCGATTTTCAGAACATGGTGGATGTTTTTTCAAAAATGATTGAACATGGGAAATGTTGGATTTCATAAATCATGGTAAGGACAGTTGAAATGTGATAGAATTTGAAATTGTTAAGACTTATCTTACTAGAGAGTGATACTTATGGTGTTTCTCATGTGAACAGAGAATGTAACTCGTTAGGCATCATAAAAACCAAGCAGAGGAAGCTACTAAAAACGTGGTTGCAGTTGTGCCCCAGGTGAACCAGTAGCTGGTGCAGAGCATAGTGCAAGCTTTTGAACCTATAGATAGTGGGGATAAAAGAGAAAAAACAAGGCATGTAGACCATTTGGTTCAGTTTAAGAAGCAAAATCCATCCATCTTTTGGGGTGATTTAGAACCAGAAAGGGTAGAGGCATGGCTAAATAAGATGAATCGAATATTGGATTTCATAGGCACACTGATGGAGTTCAAATTCAAGTTAGTGACGTACATGTTGTAAGATATTTCATATCAGTGGTGGGAGTTAGCGATCTAGTCAAAAGTGGACAGGTATGACATGGGAGGATTTCGAGGAATTGTTTAACAAACAATTCTATCCTCACATGTCTATAATTTAGAGAACGATGGATTTCTTTTGCTGGAAGCAGTAGAACCTTTCTGTGATAGAATGTGTGGCTAAATTTATGAATTTAGTCTAGTTTTCACCCCAGGATTCTACTAGTGCATCTTTGAAGACAGACATTTTTTAATCTGGTATGAGGTAGGAAATTTGTTTAAAGATTTTGGTAATTTGTATAAAAAATTGTACAAAGATGGTCAATAGGGAAACCATGGCTAAAAGGGACATCTTATGGGTGACGGGTGGAGGAGATATCATGATGCCTATGGGAAATCGTGGAAGCTATAATGCGGGGAGCAAGTGGAAGAGGGAAACTTATTTCCAAGGTGAGAGTATGGCTTAGAATCTGATAGAAGGATCAATGAAACTTCCTATGAAGCCTATGAGCAAGTCGGGATGTTTCTAATGTGGCTCTCTAAGAAACATGAAGCGAGAATGTACATCACCGCCTAGAGCATTCCATAATTGTAATTAGATGGGACATCATCAGTGTTATTGTTTCCATGCTCTAAGGTCCGGTGTTTGGGACACTTCTCAAGGTTAACAGTCATCTTATGCCTCAACGGGATGAGGATAGCATAATACCCCTCATCAGCAGAACAAAGTAAGTCATGGTGATGCGAGACGCACGGGGTGACCCGATCTTCACGGCGTAGGGCGGCGGATGACGGATACTGTTTGGGGCTAAGTGACGGGTGAAGGGTATGGATAGTGGAAGCAAGTATTCAACCAACGCTATATGGAGCGCGACCTACTACTTAGACAACGCACTCAAGGGAGGGGTGTGATGGCCAATCCACACAACAACGCACTTGGGTTGAGGCACGGAATTGGGGGCTTTGTGATCTTGGATCACCAATCTAACTTGTAGATTGACAAGGCAAGAATGCACAAGAGCAAGGGAAATTTGGAACAATCCTCACACAACGGAGAGAAACAAAGCATAAGCTCTCAATTAAAATCTTGAATGAGATTACAATGCCATGGGGTGGCTATTTATAGCCAAGGGGTGACACAATGGTCAAGGGTCTAATGCCCTAAAGTCATAAAGTCTAAACCTACATTGTCCCCTTAAAAGTCAAAAAGATAAAAGCTAACAAAGACTTTTGGAAAAGTAGCACACATCTTTCCAACATAGCCCACCGAATTTGACTTTGGTGCCCAAAGATGCCATTTCTAGAATCCTCCATGTGGATAAGGCTTCCAAATTCGTGCAACCATGTGGGCCAACCATTAAACATCATGCTTGGGCTTGAATAAGTGAGATAATAGTCCCATTTGCTCCATCCATGCAAGGTAATACCCATTGGACCTTTAATGAAGCAAGATGAGCGCCCATTGAAGCATTCAACCTCTTTAATCTTCCTCGCTTCATTGGGCCTTGCAAATCCAATTCCTCCACCCGAGAAATCGACTCGGTGCCTTCCGCATGGTTCGCATCATCCTCCCCCTCTTGAAAAGGAGTCGTCCTCGACTCTTCATCCTCTATACCCAAAAAAGGAGAAAGATCAGAAACATTGAAATTGGCACTTACACCATACTCACCTAGGAGAGCTATCTTGTAAGCATTGTTGTTAATCTTTTCAAGAACTCAGAAAGGTATGTCTCCTCGAGGCATGAGTTTTGATTTCCGCTTGTCGGGGAATCTTTCTTTACGCATATGAATCCAGACTAAGTCACCGGGTTCGAACAACACTTGCTTGCGACCCTTGTTTGCACGATCAACATATTTCTGGGTCATCCGCTCAATATTTTCCCTTGCCTTTTCATGGAGTTTCTTTATGAATTCTGCACGCCCTTTCGCATCCATATTAGTTGCTTCCTGTAAAGGTAACGACACTAGATCAATAGGGGCAAGGGGGTTAAAGCCGTAAACAATTTCAAATGGAGAATATTGAGTAGTGGAATGCTTGGCCCTGTTATATGTGAATTCCACATGGGGTAGACACTCCTCCCAATTCTTAAGATTCTTCTTGACAATTGTTCTCAAAAGGGATGATAGTGTCCGATTCACCACCTCCGTTTTCCCATCGGTTTGCGGATGACAAGTAGTGGAAAATAGTAACTTCGTGCCCAGTTTTCTCCACAAGGTCTTCCAAAATTAACTGAGGAATTTTGTGTCTCGATCCGACACAATCGTCCTTGGCATCCCATGGAGTTTGACTACTTCCTGAAAGAAAATTTGTGTAATGTTAGTTGCATCATCTGTTTTGTGACAGGGAATAAAATGTGCCATTTTAGAAAACTGATCCACCACAACAAAAATGGAATCTCTCCCCCTCTTAGTCCGTGGTAACCCCACAATAAAGTCCATTGATATGTCCTCCCAAGGGGTGTTGGGGATGGGGAGAGGAAGATATAGTCCATGTGGGTTCAGTTTTGATTTGGCTTTATGGCAAACAATGCACTTTCCCACAAATTTTTCAACATCTCTAGATATCCTAGGCCAATAAAAATGTTCACTAAGAACGCTTAAAGTTTTTGCAACACCAAAATGTCCCATTAACCCACCAGAATGTGACTCCTTTAGTAAAAGTAAACGAATAGAGCAATTGGGAATGCAAAGCTTATCCATCTGAAATAAGAACCCATCATGTAAATAGAACTTTTCCCAACTAACTCCAGGTTTACAATGTTCATAAGGTTCACTAAAATCACTATCGGTGGCATATAAATCCTTAATGTATTCAAAACCAAGTAGTTTTGAATCCAACAAGGATAAAAGAGAATATCTACGTGAAAGTGCATCGGCCATAGTATTTTCTTTACCCTTTTTATGCTTGATGACATATGGAAATGATTTAATGAATTCCAACCATCTAGCATGTCTCCTATTTAGTTTATGTTGGCTCCTAAGGTATTTAAGAGCCTCATGATCAGAAAGGATCACAAATTCTTTAGGCCAAAGATAATGTTGCCATGTTTCTAGAACTCTAAACAATGCATACAACTCTATCATATGTAGCATAGTTTAGATTTGGGCCATTTAACTTCTCACTAAAGAAAGAAATATGTTTACCTTCTTGCATGAGTACTCCTCCTATGCCAATTCCACTTGCATCACATTCAATTTCAAAGGTCTTACTGAAGTCCGGAAGTGCAAGTAGAGGGGCGTGGGTGAGTCTCTCCTTAAGAGCATGAAAGGCCTTCTCTTGAGTTGTTCCCCATTTAAAAGGAACATTCTTCTTGGTCAACTCATTCAATGGCGCTGCTAGTGTGCTGAAGTCCTTCAAAAATCTCCTGTAAAAACTAGCAAGCCCATGAAAACTTCTTACCTGCCCAGTAGAGGTTGGAGTTGGCCATTCCTGAATTGCTTTGATCTTCTCGGTGTCAACTTCAACTCCATTACCGCTCACAACAAATCCAAGGAAAACAATCTTATCGAGGAAAATTTCACACTTATTAATGTTTCCAAACAATTTTTCTTTCCTTAACACCTCTAGGACTCTTCTTAAGTGATCTACATGTTCATGCAAAGTCCTACTATATACCAGAATATCATCAAGTAAACTACCACAAATTTCCCAATATAGGAACGTAAGACATGATTCATTAACCTCATAAATGTGCTAGGTGCATTGGTGAGACCAAAGGGCATGACTAGCCATTCATAAAGTCCATGTTTTGTCTTAAATGTTGTTTTCCACTCATCTACTTCTTTCATCCTAATTTGATGGTAGCCACTTCTTAAATCAATTTTAGAGAAAATTGTAGAGCCATTTAACTCATCTAGCATGTCATCTAACCTAAGGATAGGATGACGATACCTGACCGTGGTGTTATTGATGGCTCTGCAGTCAATGCACATTCTCCATGTTCCATCCTTCTTTGGTACTAAAAGCACCGATACGGCACAAGGACTAAGGCTCTCTCTGACATGTCCCACATCCAATAGCTCTTGAACTTGCCTTTGAATTTCTTTTGTCTCCTCTGGGTTGGTGCGATATGCAGGGCGGTTCGGTAGTGATGCTCTAGGTATGAGGTCAATTTGATGCTCAATACCTCTAATGGGTGGCAAACCCGGTGGCACCTCTTCTGGAAAGACATCATCATACTCCTGCAACAAGGACTCAACAACATTTGGCAAAGGGGATAAGTCGTTAGTATTTAGCAATACCTCTTTGTACATGAGTACTATGAGGGTTTTCTATGAAAAAAAAACTTCCTTAACCTCACTCTTTTTTTGCCAACATCACACTTCTCTCTTCACTCAAGTTCTTTTTCCCTCTTGATTTTTCTTTGCTCTCAATTTCTTTTCCCCTCTCATTTTCTCTCTTTCCCTCATTCTCACCTTTTTCATTTTCACTCTTTTTTTCTTTATCACTCATTTTTTTCTTTCCTCTCAAAATGTGATCTTCCAAAATTTTCTTGGGGGACATGGGGTTGAGGGTTATAGGTTCCCCTCGGAGTACAAAAGAGTGACGATTTTAGAAACCGTCATGAGTAACATGTCGATCGTACTGCCATGGTCGTCCCAACAACAAATGGCAGGCCTTCATAGGAACAATATCACACAAAACCTCATCTTTGTACTTACTGATGGTGAACAATACCTTCACTTGCTTGGTGACCTTCAGCTCCCCACAATCATTCAACCACTGAAGTCGGTATGGATTTGGATGCCTTAAAGTCGGGAGTCCCAACTTCTCCACCAACTCGGTGCTCGCCACATTGCTACAACTTCCACCATCAACAATAACACTACATACCTTCCCATTGATCTTGCATCGTGTATGGAAAAGGTTCTCTCGCTGCTCCTTTTCTCCAACGGTCATTTGTGCACTTAAAACTCTTCTAGTGACAAGAATCTCGCCATCTTCCGCAAATTCTCCATTTTCAATTTCTGGAGATTCATCTTCCTCCTCTTCGGAGCTCTCTCCATCGGTCTCCCATTCTCTATACCTGTTGATGATCATGGTGCGACGGTTTGGGCATTCACTAGCAATGTGACCCCTTCCATGACATTTGAAACAATGTATATCCCGATTCCTTGCTTGGTTAGCCTCAAAAGTAGGTTTCTTAGGTGGAAGAATTACCTTGTCATTTTTGCGATCAACCACCTCTTTTGGCTTTGACAATTCTTCAATGTCCTTCCTCGGATTTCTCCATGGTGTGAATGGGGTAGTGGGCTTCCTCGCGTTGCTTCTTCTTTTGATTTGTTGTTCTACCTTGGTGGCTTGGTGGATCATGTCTTGTATCTCCATATGGTGGTACATCTCCACTTGATCCGCAATCTCCTGATTGAGCCCATGTAAAAACCGTGCCATGGTTGCCTCCGAATCCTCCTCGAGTTTTGCTCGAATCATGGCAATTTGCATCTCCTTGTAGTAGTCTTCTACACTCCTACTCCCTTGGGTGAGGCGTTGAAGTTTGTTGTGGAGATCTCTATGGTAATGTGTGGGAACAAACCGTTTCCACATGACAAACTTCATGTCCTCCCAAGTGCTGATAGGGTGTCCCCATATCTTGCCCTTTCCTTTTGCATTTGATCCCACCAAATTAAAGCATAATCAGAAAATTCAAGGGAAGCAAGTTTGACCTTTTTCTCCTCGGAATATGCATGGCATGAAAACACCTGCTCGATCCGCATCTCCCACTCCAAGTATGCTTCCGGATTGATTTTCCCTTGAAATGAAGGGACCTTCACCTTGATCCCGCCAAGTAGTTCATCATCATGTGGTCTTCTTTGGCCTCCTCTTGGTTGTTGGTACAACCTCCTCCTTTGTGGGAAATCCTCGAAATCACCATCAAAGTTTTCTATCTCCTCCTCCATGATGTGGGGGCGACGTGGTGCCTGAGCTCGCCGCTGGTTGTCATGGATCATCCTCGGGCTTGGTTGATTCTCCAGGTTGTCAATCCTCTCATGTAGCACTTCCAACTTTCGATCAAGAAGCCTCTCGAAGTGGCTCACCAAAGCTAGCATTTGGAGTTGTGTAGCTTCGGGTGCGGGAGATCTACTTTGACTTCCTTCATCGCTAACATGAGTAATTTTCTTCCCACGGTCTTCTGCCATGATGTGTAACACAAACACAAATACACACACACACGAGGAGAAACACACACAAACTCACACACGCGAAGATGTACACATACACACACACACAAGTTGTACACACTCACGCACACAAGGATACACACTCACGCACGGAAGATTTACTCACACACACAAGGGTACACGCACACACACACTTACAATGTTACACACACACGCAAGATTTACACACACACACACACACAATGAAATGTACACACTCACACACACAATAATGTTTTTTTTAAGTTCTCTCCACTCAACACTCAATTCAAATCCCAAACTCTTATGAAATATAATACCTTGTTTGGAGTGATCACGTGCCACCAATCCTTCTCAAACCAAGATTGCATCGGAGGATGGTTTCACACAACCCGTTTGAGTGGTAAAATGTAACAAAATGGTAAAGGGTGGAAAAGGGGGTTGAAATAAGGGTAAAAGGTGGAAAATGGGTGGAAAGGTGTGGTGTGTGGGTTTTGCCCGATTGTGCAAGATGAGAAAAATTAATAATAATATGAGCCAACTGATGCGAGATGCACGAGGTGGCCTGATCTTCACGGCGTAGGGCGGCGGATGACGGATGCGGTTTGGGGCTAAGTGACGGGTGAAGGGTATGGATAGTGGAAGCAAGTAGTCAACCAACGCTATATGGAGCGAGACCTACTACTTAGACAACGCACTCAATGGAGGGGTGTGATGGCCAATCCACACAACAACACACTTGAGTTGAGGCACGGAATTGGGGGCTTTGTGATCTTGGATCACCAATCTAACTTGTAGATTGAGAAGGCAAGAATGCACAAGAGCAAGGGAAATTTGGAACAATCCTCACACAACGGAGAGAAACAAAGCATAAGCTCTCAATTAAAATCTTGAATGAGATTACAATGCCATGGGGTGGCTATTTATAGCCAAGGGGTGACACAATGGTCAAGGGTCTAATGTCCTAAAGTCATAAAGTCTAAACCTACCTTGTCCCCTTAAAAGTCAAAAAGATAAAAGCCAACAAAGACTTTTGGAAAAGTAGCACACATCTTTCCAACATAGACCACCGGATTTGACTTTGGTGCCCAAAGATGCCATTTCTAGAATCCTCCATGTGGATAAGGCTTCCAAATTCGTGCAACAATGTGGGCCAACCATTAAACATCATGCTTGGGCTTGAATAAGTGAGATAATAGGCCCATTTGCTCCATCCATGCAAGGTAATACCCATTGGGCCTTTAATGAAGCAAGATGAGCGCCCATTGAAGCATTCAACCTCTTTAATCTTCCTCGCGTCATTGGGCCTTGCAAATCCAATTCCTCCACCCGAGCAATCGACTCGGTGCCTTCCGCATGGTTCGCATCACATGGTGATTCCAAGAATACCATGACTCCTTAGTATGGACAATTTCATCAGGGGAATAAAGCTAAAAGCATGGCGAGTAACCATATATTTGGAGCTGAACGGGTTATTGTGAATGGCCAACTTGTACCATCGATGGTGAGAGGTGAAATTCTTTTAAATTCTACCTTTATGCAAGCATTGTTTGATACGTGTGAATCTCATATTTCATTGCTTCTCATGTGTTTGATTTGTTGTATAACTGTCAGGTGATTGGTTAAGGGTCGAGCTGGGTTGGTTTGTGGTAGCCTAAGTGGCCTAATTTCCCTAAATGGCCTAAATTGTTCTAAATGGCCTAAATTGTCCTAAATGTACTAATTGGCCTAAATGAACTAAATAGACTAATTGGCCTAAATGACCTAATTGGGCTAATTGGACTAAATGGGCTAAATGACCTAAATGGACTAAATTGGCTTAATGAACTAAATGGCCTAATTGGCCTAATTGGACTAAATGACCTAAATAGAGTAAATTTTCCTAAATGGCCTAAATGGCCTAATTGGCCTAAATGGACTAAATTGATCTAATGGCCTAATTGGCCTAAATTGACTAAATTGGCCTAAATTGACTAATTGGCCTAAATGACCTAAATTTCCCAATTGGTCTAATTGACCTAATTGGCCTAAATTTCCCAAATTATCCTAAATGAACTAAATGGATTAATTGACCTAAATATCTTAAATGGAAAAATTATCCTAAATGGCCTAATTCGCCTAATTGACCTAAATGGACTAAATTGGCCTGAATGACCTAATTGGCCTAAATGGTCTAAATGGATTAATTGGCCTAATTGACCTAATTGGCCTAAATGGATTAATTGGCCTAAATGGTCTAAATATAATAATTTTCCTAATTAGCATAAATTTCCCAAATGATCCAATTGGCCTAAATGGAATAAATGAGCCTAAATGGCCTAAATTGGCCTAATTGGTCTAAATGGCCTAAATGGCCTAATTGGACTAGTTGAACTAAATGGACTAATTGGTCTAATTGGCCTAAATAGTCTAATTTTTCGAAATGGCCGAAATGGACTAAATTGGCATAATTGTCCTAATTGGTCTAAATGGCCTAAATTGGTCTAAATGGCTTAAAAGGCCTAATTGGCCTAAATGGCCTAAGTGACCTAACTGGTCTAATTGTCCTAAACGGAATAATTTGCCTAAATGGCCTAAATGGTCTAATTGATCTAATTGTCCTGAATGTCCTGAATGGTCTAAATGACCTAAATTGGCCTAAATGGCCTAAATTGCCTAAATTGCCTAAATTGCCTAATTGGACTAATTGGCCAAATTGGTCTAAATGACCTAAATTTTCCTAAATGGACCAAATATCCTAATTGAACTAATTGGACTAAATTGGTCTAAATGGCATAAATATCCAAAATTGGCCTAATTAGCCAAATTGGTCTAAATAGTCTAAATTGGCATAAATGGCCTAAATTGCATAAATTGCCTAATTGGATTAATTGGCCTAATTGGACTAAATGGCCTAAATTTTCCTAAATGGATTAAATGGCCAAATTGAACTAAATGGCCTCAATTAGCCTAATTGTCCTTATTGACCTAAATTGCCTAAATTGTCTAATTGGTCTAATTGTATTAATTGGTCTAATTGGCCTAAATGGCCTAAATTGGCTAAATCAACATAAATGTTAGAATTGCCCTAAATGGACTAAATTAGCCTAAAGGGACTAATTGAATGAATTGGATTAAATGGTCTAAATTATCCTAAATAGCTTAAATGACCTAAATTGGCCTAAATGGCCAAATTGAACTAAATGGTCTAAATTGGCCTAAATGACCTAAATTTTCTAATTGGCCTAATTGTCCTAGTTGACCTAAATGACCTAAATGGCCTAAATGGACTAATTACCCTAAATGACCTAAATGAACTAAATTACCTAATTGTCTAATTGGCCTAAATGACCTAAATGGCCTAAATTTGCCTAAATGGTCTAATTGGCCTAATTGGACTAAATAGATTAATTGGCATAAATGGACTAATTGGCCTAATTATCCTAAATTGCCTAAATTGGCCTAATTGGCATAATCGGACTAAATGGCCTAAATTTGTCTAAATGGTATAAATTGACTAATTGGACTAAATGACCTAAATGGACTAATTAATATAATTTTCCTAAATGGACTAATTGGCCTAAATTGTCTGAATGACCTAAGTGGCCTAAATTGACCTAAATTTGCCTAAATGACCTAAATTAGACTAAATGGCCTAAATTGGCCTAAATGGACTAATAGGCATAATGGGCATGAATTGCCTAATTAGCCTAATTGGTCTAAATGAGCTAAATTGGCCTAAATGGCCTAATTGGACTAAATTGCCTAAATTTTCTAATTGGCCTAAATGGGCTAAATGGGCATAAATGACCAAAATGGACAAAATTGGCCTAAACGGCCTAAATTTCCAAAATTGCATAATTGGCCTAAATGGTCTAAATTCGCATAATCAGCTTAAAAGGCCTAATCGTCCTAATTGGTCTAATTGGTCTAAATTACCTAAATTGACCTAAATGGCATAATTGGCCTAATTGGCCTAAATGGTCTAAATTGGCTTAAATAGCCTAAATGACCTAAATTAGCCTAAATGGACTAATTAGCCTAAATAAACTAAATTGGCCTAAATGGACTAAATGAACTAAATTGCATAATTAGCCTAATTGGACTAATTGGATTAATTGGCATAAATTGGCCTAAATGGTCTAAACGGCCTAAATTAGCCTAATTGGCCAGAATTGGTCTCATTGGCCTCATTGGCCTAAATAGATTAAATTGGATTAAACGAACTAAATGGACTAATTGGCCTAAATGGCCTAAATGGCATAATTGGCCTAAATGGCCTAAATTGGCCTAAATGACCTAATGGGCCTAATAGGCCTAAGGGTCGAATGGGCCTAAGTGGCCTAATGGGCCTAATGAGTCTAATGGGTATAAGTGGCGTAATTGGCCTAATTGTTCTAATGGGATTAAGTGACCTAATGGGCCTAATGAGCTTAATGAGCCTAACTGGCCTAATCGCCCAAATGGGCCAATTGGGCCTAAGTGGCCTAATGAGTATAATGGGCCTAATGAGCTTAAGGGGTTTAATGGGTCCACTAATCCAAAGTGAGCTAATGTGCCTAAGTGGCCTAATGGGTCGAATGGTCCTATTGGACCTACGTGTCCTAATGGGACCATTAAGTCAAATTCAGCCTAATGGGCCTAATGAGATTAAGGGGTCGAATGGAACAGTTGGGCTTGAGTGGCCTGATGGGCCTAATGGGCCTAATGGGATTAATGGGCCTAAGTGGACTAATGGTCCTAATGGGCCCATTATGGTCAATTAAACCTAATGGGCCAAATGGCCGAATTGGCCTAATGGACCTAATGGGCCCAATGGGCCTAATGGGTCTAAGGGGCCTAATGGACCTAAGTGGATGAATGAGCCTAATATACCTATGTGGCCCAATGGGCCTAATGGGTCCAAGGGGCCTAATGGGCCTAAGTGTCCTAATGGAACTAAGTGGCCTAAGTGACCTAATAGGCCTAATGGGCCTATTGGGCCAAAGTGACCTAGTGGGCCTAATGGGACCAATGGCTTAATTGTTCTAATGGATCTAAGGGGCCCAATGGGCCCAATGGGTCTAAGGAGCCTAATGGGCCTAAGTGGCCTAATGAGATTAAGTGGCCTAAGTGACCTAATAGTCCCAATGGACCTATTGGTTCTATTAGGATTAAGTAACCTAATGGGGCTAATGGGACAAATGGGCCCATTATGACCAATTTATTCTAATGGGCATAATGTCCTAATTGACCTAATGGTCCTAGGGGCCCAATGGGCCTAATGGGTCTAAGTGTCATAATGGACATATTTTGCCTATTGGATCTAAGTGGTCTAATGAGGTCAATGGGCCTGATGGGACTAATGGGCCCATTATGGATAATTCAGACTAATGGGTCCAATGGGCCTAAGTGGCCTAATGGGTTGAAGTGGCCCAAGTTGGCAAATGGGACTAATGGGTCCAATGGGTCTAAGTGGACTAAGTTTCCTAATGGGCATAATGAGTCCAATGGGTCTAAGTGGCCTAATGGCCCTAAGTGGCGTAAGTAGCCTAATGGGCCTAATGGGTCCAATGGGTCTAAGTGGACTAATGGGTCTAAGTGGCCTAAGTTGCCTAATGGGCCTAATGGGTCCGATGGGTCTAAGTGGCCGAATGGGACTAAGTGGCCTAAGTTTCCTAATGAGCCTAATGGGCCTAATGGATCTAATGGGTCTAATGGGTCTAAGTGGCCTAATCTGCCTAATTGGTATAATGGTCCTAACGGGATGAATGGATTGAATGTGCCTAAGTTGTCTAATGGGTTTAATGGGTTTAATGGTCCTAAGTGGCCTAATGGGCCTAAGTTTCCTAATTTTCCTAATATGCATGATGGGTCCAATGGGCCTAAGTGGCCTAATGGGCCTAAGTGGCTTAAGTTTCCTAATGGTCCCCATGGGCCTAATGTGACCAATAGGCCTAATGGGTCCAATGGAACTAAGTGGCCAAAGTTACCTAATGGGACCAATAGGCCGAATTGGCCTAATGGTCCCAATGGGCCTAATGGGCTTAACAGGTCCATTGGACATAAGTGGCCTAAGTTTCCTAATGGGCCAAAGTGGCCTAATGGGCTTAATCGACCTAAGCGTCCTAATGGGTCTAGTGGGACTAAGTGGCCTAATGGGTCCAATGGGCCGAAGTGGCCTAAGTTTCCTAATGGTCCAAAGTGGACTAATGGGACTAATGGGCCTAACTGGCCTAAGTTGACTAATGGACCTAATAGGCCTAATCGGTCTAATGGGCCTAATAGGTCTAATAGGTCTAAGTGGACTAATGGGACTAAGTAGCCTAAGTTTCCTAATGGGCCTAATGAGCCTAATGGGTCTAATGGGACTAATCAGCCTAATGGGTCTAATAGGCCTAAGTGGCCTAATCGACCTAACCGGTCTAATGGGCCTAATTGGTCGAATGGGCCTAAGTGGCCTAATGGGTTGAATAGGACTAAGTGGCCTAATTGGAATTAGTGGTCTAAGTTGCCTTAGGGTCCTAAGTGGTCTAATGGGCCTAAGTTATTGAAGTTTCCAAATGGGCCCAATGGGAATGGGCCCAATGGGCTGAATGGGCCTGATGGGTCCAATGGGCCTAAGTGTCCTAAGTTGCCTAATGGGTCGAAGTGGCCTAATGGGCCTCATGTTCCTAAGTAGACTAATGGTCCAAATCGGTCGAAGTGGCCTAATGGGCTGAAGTTTCCTAATGGTCCCAATAGGCCCAATGGTCCTAATGGACCTAAGTGGTCTAATAGGACTAATGTGATAATGAGCCTAATGGGCCTAAGTGGCCTAATGGGCGTAAGTATCCTAATGGGCCTAATGGATCTAAGTGGTCTAATGGGACTAATTGGACAATGGGACTAATGGGCCTAAGTTCAGTGATTTATGAAACTTGGTTGACAAAAAAAATCCAAAGGGGGGATTGTTAGAACCAAGATGATGAGGAAGGTGTTTGTTTTGATGTGTTGTCTTTTATTGTTAAGGAAATATTTTGAAGAAATAAAATCACCTCACTTTGTATTTGGTGGAAATCATACTGTCCATTTTTTTCAAAAGAATCAGACTCACTCTGTCCATCATAAGGAGGTAATTTTTTTTGAAATGAAAGGCACTGATCAGAATTGTCCTGGGTCCGATATCTGAAAAGATCATAATGAGGAATTGATCATTATATGGAAAGAGAGAATAGGTCGCATGGAGAATGGATCTTGCTGGAAGTAAATGGTCATCATATTCACACTGCATTTGGTATGAAAGAAGTGTTTGTTTTGATAAAGTATCAGAGTCTGCTGACTATGATAAAATTAAATGTGACTTTGCTTTGCTTATTCGTATGTCCTAAATCATAATTTGATTAGAGAACTTATGATGCAAGATTCATGGAAGAAAGGAGAAAAGAGGTATTCCAAATCATATCCATATTTATAATATCTAGGTGGAAGAGAAGAAAGAGATGATGACAATCGAAAAGGAATCATACCCAATGCAATCAAATTCAGGTGAAGAAGGAAATAAAGAAGGCATTGAGGATTGTAATCAGAATGATCCTACCTAGAATGATCATTGTATGGTACTGTAGAATCCGATTATCCATTGTATTCATAAGAAAACTTTCGTACCCAGGATGATAATACTCAGGCTCAGGAAGAAAAATATCGTACCCAATATGATTGTATTCAGGCCAACCATTCTCAGAAAGATCATACTCTGCACAATCATATTCAGAGAAGGAATTTCTTGAGGTCGAAGATTGAAAAGAGAAATAAATAATGAGATCAACAATGTAGTAAACAATTTCAAAAGGGTTGAATTACTTTGTAGGTTTCAATTGGGTCAAGATTCATTGTATTAGAGTGTAATTGTTTTATATTTTCAAGTTGTTCAAGAGAATAAGTGAAGAAGTAAAAGTGGTTTGAAAGAAAAGTTTGTTGGATGTGCAATTGAGGGGGAGATCAACATTCAAAATAATTATCATTTGCATCATTCAGAAGGAGAAGTGAAAGTTTTAGAAGAATTGAGAAGCTTCGAGAAGAGTTGATGAAGTCAAAATACACCCCATATTTTAGTGGAAGTTGAGATTAGGGTGAAATTGATTAAGTGGGAAATTTTTTTGGGATTCCCTCCAAATAATCTCGAGGGTCACCTTTAAAAGGAGAAAAGTACGTTTTACTTGAGGTGGACTGATGTACTCTTCATGAGAGAGAAGCTCCTGGTTTTATAGAGAAGAAAAAGTTTATGTATTCACTTTTGTTGAAGAAGTTTTGATGGATTAAAGTGAAAGAGAAGAGATAAGATCAAAACATTGTTTTTCAGATAATCATCATACTCATTGTTTATCATAATCAGCTGATTACTATATCTCTCTTATCAATCGTATTCGACTGATCATCGTATCAGGCTGGATTAATCAGATCGTGATTTCCATACTGGGTCTTCCAGACTGAGGAAGATGTAGAATCGAAGTAGTGTTGATTCATCTCTCTCTCATTCTATCAAAGTTATACTTTTCATACTGAGCAATATCGTATTGAGAAGAATCGTATCTGGAAAATCATATCGGGAAGAATCGTATCAGGGAGAATAGTACTCGGAAGAATCAGATTGGGAAAATCAGACTTGGTTTTCTTTCTTAACAAAGTCCAAAAAGTTCTTACCATCTTCTGGGTAAGAAATTGAAGAAGTATTTTCAATTTAATACATTTTTGTAATTTAAAAGAAGCACATGCAACATGAGTTGTTACACAATCATTGCATTATTCTATTTATGCTAAGAGGGTTCACATGCACAATTGGATTGTTTACATAGTGCTACACAAGTGAAATGGTATATCCAACTCGTTGTAATCCACTGATTGTTTTCTAGTGGATTGTTTGGTATTGAAACACTTTCATACCATACCAAGGACGTAGTTATTCTTATTGAATAGTGAATCTTGTAAATACTTGTCTTCCTATGGATGTGTGATTGAATTGTTTTCAGTAGGGAATAAAATCTTTAAGAGGAGGTGAATGTTGTTTCATTTGAAAAGAAATATAAGAGAAAAAACTGATTCACCACCTCCTGCTCTCAGTGATACAATCATTCGTTGGTCACTTTCAAGCGGCCTAATGGACCTAACTGACCTAATGGGCCAAGTGGGACCAATGGGCCTAATGGACCTAATGGGCCTAACTGGCCTAAGGGGCCTAATGGGACCCATGGGCCAATTGGGCCTAACTGGCTTAACTGACCAAATATGGGCCTAACTGACCTAATGGGCCTAACATGCCTAAGTAGCCTAATGAGGCCAATGGGATGAATGAGACCAACTAGCCTAACTGGCCTAACTGTCCTAATGGGCTCAATGGGCCTAAGGGGCTTAAGTGGACCAGTGGGCCTAACTGGCATTAGTGTCGGCCTAATGGGCATAATGGGTCGAACTCGCCTAAGTGGCCTAACTGGCTCAATGGTCCTAACGAGCCTAATGGGACTAACTGGCCTAATGGGCCCAATGGGCCTAACTGGCCTAATGGGCCGAATGGGACAAATTTTCTTAACTCGTGTAAGGGGCCCAAGGGCCCTAAGGGACTAAGGGGTCCAATGGGCCTACTAGCCAAAGTGGCCTAATGGGCCCAACGAGCCTAATGGGCCTAACTGGACAAAGTGGCTTAATGGGCCTAACTGGACTAAGTGGTTGAATGGGATGAATGGGCCTAAGTGGCATAATGGGCCCAATCGGCCCAATGGGCCTAACTGGCCAAAGTGGCCTAATGGGCCTAACTGGCCTCAGTGGCCTAATGGGCCTAATGGACTGAATGGGCCTAAGTGGTGTAATGGTCTGAATGAGATTAAGTAGCATAATGGGCTAAATGGGCCTAAGTGGCACAATGGGCTGAATGGTCCTAATGGTCTGAATGCCCTGAATGGGCCTAAGTGGCCTAATGGGCCTAAGTACCTAATGAGCCTAAGTGGCCTAATGGGCCTAATGGGCCTAATGGGAAAAAGCGAATGAATGGGCCTGATGGTCCTAATGGGACTAAGTGAAAAAATGGGCCTAATGGGCATAATGGGCCTAAGTGGCCTAATGGGCCTAAGTGGCGAAATGGGCCTAAGTGGCCTAAGTGACCTAAGTGGACTAATGGGTCTAAGTGGAATAATGGACCTAGTGGGCCTAAGTAGCCTCATGGGCCTAATGGGAATAATGGGCCTAAGTGGACTAATGAGCCTAATCGGCCCAAGTGGCTTAATAGGCCTAAGTTGCCTCATGGGCCTAAGTGGCACAAGTGGGCTAATTGAATGAATGAGCCTAAGTGGCCTAATGGGCCTCAGTGGTCCAATGAGTCAAAGTGGCCAAAGTGGTCTAATGGGCCTAAGTGGCCTAATGGGCCTAATGGGCATATGTAACCTAATGGGTCTAAGTAGCCTAATGGGCGTAAGTGGCCTAATGGGACTAAGTTGCCAAATGTGCCCAATGGGCGTAAGTGGCCTAATGGGCCTAAGTGGCCTAATGGGCCTAAGTAGCCTAATGGGCCTAATGGGGGTAAGTGCCTTCATGGGTGTAAGTGGCCTAATGGGCCAAATGGGTTTAATGAGCCTAAGTGACCTAAGTGGCCTAATGGGACTAATGAGCATTAGATTCATTAGGGGCCTAATTGTCCTTAGTGGCCTAATGGGCCTTAGTGGCCTAATGATACTAATGGGCTTGAGTGCCGAAGTGGCCTAATGGGGCTAATGAGTATAAGTGGCCTAATGAGCCTAATGTGACTTAGTGGCCTAAGGGGCCTAATGGATCTAATGGGCCTAAGTGGACTAATGGGCACAATGGTCCTAAGTGGCATAATGAGCCTAATGGGCCTAAGTGGCTGAATGGGTCTCAGTGGCCTAATTGGCCTAATGGGCCTAAGTGGCCGAAGTGGCTTAATGGGACTAATGGGCTAATGGGCATAATGGGCCAAAGTGACCAAAGTGGCCTAATGGGCCAAATGGGCCTAAGTGGCGCAATGGGTCTCATTGGCCAAATGGGCCTAATGGGCCTAAGTGGCCTAATGGGCCTCATGATCCTAATGGGCCTTAGTGGCCTAATGGGCCTAATGGTCCTAATGGGCCAAAGTGGCCAAAGTAGCCTAATTGGCCAAATTGACCTAATGGGCCTCTGTGGCCTAATGGGCTTAATGAGCCTAAGTAGCCTAATGGGCCTCAGTGGCCTAATGGGCCTAATGTGGCTTGGTGGACTAAGTGGAATAATGTGCCTAATGTGCCTAAGTGGCATAATGGGACTAATGGGCCTAAGATGCCTAATGGTCCTAAGTGGCATAATGGGTCGAATGGGTTAAATGGGACTAAGTGGCCTAATGGGGCTAAGTGACCTAATGGGCCTAAGTGGCCTAAGTTGCCTAATGGGCCAAATGAACCTAATGGGCCCGATGGGCTTGATGGGCCTAAGTGGCCTAATGAGTCGAATGAGCCTAAGTGGCCTCATGGGCCTGATGGGCCTGATGGCCATAATGGGCCGAATGGGCCTAAGTGCCTCATGGGATTGATGGGTCTGATGGGTCTGATGGGCTTAAGTGGCCTAATGAGATGAATGACCCTAAGTGGCCTAATGAGCCTAATGGGCCTAATGGGCCTAATGGTCCTAAGTGGACTAATGGTTCTGATGGCCCTAATGAGCCAAATGGGCCGTAGTGGCTTCATGGGCCTCATCGAATTAATGGGCCGAATGGGTCTAAGTGGCCTAAGTGGCCTATTGCGCCTAATAGGTCTTAGTAGCCTAATGGGCCTAAGTGGTTTAATGAGCCTAAGTGGCCTCAGTGGCCTAATGGGCCTAATGGGCCTAAGTGGCTTAATGAGTTGAATGTGCCTGAGTGGCCTAATGTGCCTAATGGGCCTCAGTGGCCTAGTGGGCCTATGTGGCCAAATAGGATTGATGAGCCTAATGGGCCTCAGTGACCTCATAGGCCTAATGGGCCTAATCAGACAAAGGGGCATAAGTAGCATAATGAGCCTAATGGGCCTAATGGGCATCAGTGGCCTAATGGGCCAAATGGGCCTAAGTGGCCTGATGGGCCTTAGTGGCAGAATTGGCCTAAAGGGCCTAATGGGCCTGATATGCCCAATGGGCCCAATGGGCATAAGTGGGTGAATGGGCCTAATGGGCCCAATGGGCCTAAGTGGCCGAATGGGCCTGATGAGCCTAATGTGCCTCATGGGCCTAATGGGCCTAAGTGGCCTAAGTGTCCTAATGGACCTCATGACCGAAGTGGCCTAATGGGCCTAGTGGGCCCAAAGGGCCTGAGTGGCCTAATATGCCTGATGCGCGTAATGGGATTAATGGGCTCACTGGCCTAATTGGCCTAATGGGCCTGGTAGGCCCAATGGGCATAATGGGCCACATTTTCCCAATTTTGACTAATGGTGCTAATGGGGTTAACTGGCCTAATGGGCCTGATGGGCCTCATGGGCCTCATGGTCCTAATGGGCCTAAGTGGCCTAATGTGAATAATGGGCCTAAGTGGCCAAATGGACCTAATGGGTCTCAGTGGCTGAATGGGCATGATAGGCCTGATTGGCATATTGGGCCTAATGGGCCTAATGGTATTAATGGGCCTAAGTGACCTAAGTGGCTCAGTGGGCCTAATGGGCCTAATGTTCCTAATGGGCCTAAGTGGCGGAATGGTCTTAATGGGCCTAAGTGGCAGAATGGTCTTAATAGGCCTAAGTAGCCTAATGGGCCTAATGGGACCAAGTGACTGAATGGGCCTGATGGGCCCAATGGGCCTCAAGGGGGCCTAAGGGGTGAATGAGCTTCATGGACCAAATGGGCCTTAGTGGCCTCATGGGCCCAATAGGCCTAATGGGTATAATGGACCTAATGAGCCTCATGGGACTAAGTGGCCTCATGTGCCTGATGGGCCTAAGGGTCTCATGGGCCTAATGGTCCGAATGGGCCTCCTAGGCCTAAGTGGCCGAATGGGGGCCTAGTGGGCCTAATGGGCCAAAGTGGTATAAGTGACCTGATGGGCCGAATGGGCCTAAGTTGCTGAATGGGCTTAGTGGGCCTAAAGGGCCTAATGGAATAAAGTGGCCCGATGGTCCTAATGGGCCTCATGGTTCTAATGGGCCAAATGGACCTAAGTGGCATCATTCGCCCAATGGGCCTTATGAGCCTAAGTGGCCTAATTGGCCGAATGGGCCTAAGTGGCATAAGTGGGTCGAATGGGCCAAAGTGGTCTAATGGGCCAAGTGGGCCTAAAGGGCCGAATGTGCCTAATTGGCCGGATGGGCCTATTGGGCCTCATGGGCCTAAGTTGCCTCATGGGCCCCATGGGAAAAATGGGCCTGATGGGCCTAAGTGGCCTAAGTGGGCCTAAAGGGTCGAAGGGTCGAATGGGCCTAAGTGGCCTAGTGGGACCTCATGGGCCTAAGGGGCCTAATGGGCACAATGTGCCTAATGGGATGAATGGTCCTAGTGGGCCCAATGAGCTTAATGGGATCAATGCGCCTAATGGGTCTAAGTGGCCTAATTGGTCTAAGTGGCCTAAAGGGATTAGTGGGCCTGATGGGATTAACGGGCCTAATGGGCCCAAGTGGCTTGATGGGTCTAATGGGCCACATGGGCCTCATGGGCCTAAGTGTCCTCATGGGCCCAATGGGCATGATGGGGCTCATGGGCCTCATGGGTGAAATGCCCCTCATGGGCCTAATGGGCCTGATGGGCCTAATGATCCTAAGTGGCCTAATGGGATGAATGGGCCTAAGTTCCCTAATGGGTCGAGTGGGCCTAATGGGCCTAATGGGTCGGATGGGGCTAATGAGACTAATGAAAATAATTGGCCTAAGTGTCCTAAGTGGCATAATTGGGCTAATCGACCGAATGGGCCTAATGGGCCTAAGTAGCCTAAGTGGATTAACGGGCCTGATGGACCTAGGGGGTCTAATGGGTTTAATGGGCCTAATAGGCCTAGGTAGCCTAATGGGCCTAATGGGCCTAATAGGCCTAGGTAGCCTAATGGGCCTATGTGCCCTAATGGACCTAATGGGCCTAACTGGCTTAATCGGGCGAATCAACCAAATGGGCCTAATGGGTCTATGTTCCCTAATGGGCCTAACATGCCCAATGGGACTAATGGGTTTAATGGGCCTAATGGGTCTTAGTGGCCTAATGGGCCTAATTTGCCTAATGGGCCAAAGTATCCAAATGGGCCTAAGTGGCCTAATGGGCCTACGTGGTTGAATGTGCATAAGTAGCCAAATGGGCTAATAAGCCTAATGAGACTAATGGGTTTAACGAGACTAATGGGACTAAGTGGCCTAGTGGGCCTAATGGGCATAATGGGACTAAGTGGCATAATCCTCCTAATCGACTAAAGAGGCCTAATGGGCCAAAGTGGCCTAATGGGATTAATGGGAGTAATTGGCCGAATAGGCTAATGTGCCTCAGTGGGCTAATGGGCCTAATGGTCGCAAGTGTCTAATGGGCCTAATGGGCCTAAGTGGCCCAATCCCACTAATCGACTAAATGGGCATAATGGGCCTAAGTAGCCTAATAGGCCTAATGAGACTAAGTGGCATAATGAGCCTAATTGGCCTAAGTGGCCTAATTGGCCTAATCTGCTAAATGGGACTAATGGGACTAAGTGGTTTAAGGGGACTAATGGGCCTAATGGTCCTAATACCTAAGTGGCCCAAGTGGCATAAGTGCCCTAATGGGCCTAATGGGCCTATTGGGCCTAATGGGCATAATGGGCATAATGAGCCTTGTGGGTATAATGGGCCTAAGTGGCCTAAGTGGCCGAAGTGGTCGAATCGGGCTAATCGGCCGAATGTGCCTAATGGGCCTAAGTTGTCTAATGGGCCTAATGGACTGAAGTGGCCTAATGGGACTAATGGGACCAAGTGGCCTAATCGACATAATCGACTGAATGTGCTTAATGGGCCTGATAGGCATATGTGGCCAAATGGGCCTAAGTGGCATAATGGGTCTAAGTGTCCTAATCAGGCTAATCGACCGAATGGGCCTAAGTGGCCTAGTCATCCCAATCGGTCGAATGGTCCTAGTGGGCCTAAGTGGCCTAAGGGGCCTAATGGGTCTAAGTAGACTAAGTGGACTAATCGATGTAATCGACCGAATGGGCCTAATGGGCCGAAGTGGCCTAATGGGCCGAATGAGCCTAATGGGCAGAATGGATCTAAGTGGCCTAAGTAGTTGAATCAACCTAATTGACTGAATGGGCCTAATGGGACTTATGGGCCTAAGTGGACGATTGGGACTAATGAGACTAAGTGGCTAAATGGGCCTAATGGGCCAAATTGGCCTAATGTGGTTAATGGGCCTAATGGACCTAAGTTGAAGAATGAGCTTAAGTGGCATAATGGGTCTAATAGACAGAATGGGCGTAAGTGGCCTAATGGACCTAAGTGGATAATGGGCATAGTGGGTCTAAGTGGCCGAATGGGCCTAATGCGCCTCATTGGCTAGCAATGCAAAACGGGCCAATGGCCCGCGGGCTTTGCAGATACGAGGCAGATACAGGGTGGGGGGGAAACAAAATATGACTGTTTAAAGTGTTGGCCTAAGCGAGCTATGCCCGCGTGGGTGCGGGCTTATGCAGGGAAGAAGGCGCGGGTGTGAGCTAGCCCGTGGGCTTGTTTTTTTAAGTAAAAATATTTTACAAGGTATGATTTTTCTCATATTAATTAACTCAAATAAAATTTCTTGATTGCTTTGAAATAACACAAAGGATTGTTGAATCAAAGGTGTTTTTTTAAGGATCCACCATCAATATGGAACCACAATTATTTATCTAATGTTCATATCTCTCCAAATCAGGCTCCTGCGTGCGTTTCCATTTTTTTAAGAAAAATATACAATTTATATTAATTGTATGTGAAATCGATGCATGATGTATTCTGGTCACGCCTGGTCTAGGAAATTGGAAACATGCCTGGGAAACTGGAAACACGTGCATGCCTGGCTTGGGAAAACTTGAAACAAAACTGGAAACATGCTTGGCTATCTGGGAGATCAACGTATGTGATGCAGCATGTTGGTTGATCCATGTGGCATGCTAGAAACCAATGCAACCTACAGTTATTAATGCATGGGGCATGTAGGAAATCAATGCATGTGGCATGCTGGAAACACGCCGCGGGAAATCAACACGCCACGATGATGCGTCCCCTCCTCGCCTCACCCAACCCACATGCACAGTGTGCATGACATGTGCAGCATGCATCACATAAAAGTCTTAATATATTGTAGAAAAAATATAATATTTAAATGACAATTATTAATAATAAAAAAATGAAAACAAGCTCACGGGCTACCCGGGCTTATGCGGGGCGGGGCGGGCTTGAACTTATTTGTCTGCATTGTATGCGGGCTTTTGTGGAAAAACTTGTGCAGGCTTAAACTCATGTGGGCTTGGCTCGCATCACCCCACCCTACCCGTTTCACATTACTATCATTGCATAATGGGCCTAATGGGCGTAAGTGGCCTAATGGGCTTAGTGGGACTAAGGGGCCGAATGGGCCTAATGCACCTAAGGGGCCTAATGGGCCTAAGTGGCCTTATGGTCTTAATGAGAAGAATGGTCCTAATGGGCCTAATTGGACCAATGGGCCTAATGGGCCTAATGGGCCTAATGGGCCTAAGTAGCCTAATGAGCTAATGGGCCTAAGTGACCTAATGGGTCTAAGTGGCCTAATGGGCCAAATGGGATGAATGGGCCTAATGGACCTAAGTGTCTTTATGGGCCGAACAAGCCTAATGGGCCTAATGGGCCTAATGGGACTAATGAGCCTAATGAGCCAAATTTTCTTAATGAGCCCAAGTGGCCTAATGGAACAATGGGTCTAAGTTTACTAATGAGCCAAATGGGTCTAACTGGACCAAGTAGCCTAATCGGCCTAATCAAATGAATGGGCTTAATGGGACTGATGGGCCTAATGGGACTGATGGGACTAAGTGCAATAATGGGCCTCATAGGCCGAAGTGGCCGAATGGGCCCGATGGGCCTGATGGGACAAAATGGCCTAAGGGGCCTAATGGGCCTCATGGGCCTAAGTGGCCTCATGGGTCAAATGGGCCCAAGGGGCCTAAGTGTCCTAATGGGCCTAATGGGATTAATGGGATTAATGGGCTTAATGGACTTAATATGCCTAGGTACCAAATGGGCCAAATTGGCCAAATTGGCCTAACTGGCCTATGGGGCCTAATGGGCTTAAGTGGCCTAATGGGCTTAATGGGCTTAACATGTCCAGGGGCCAAATAGGCCTAATGGGCCTAAAGGGATGAATGGGCCCAATTGACCTTAGTGGCCTAATGGGACACAGTTTCCTAATCTGCCAAATGGGATTAATGGGCCGAATGGGCCTAATGGGCCTAATGGGTCTAATGTGCCTAATGGGTCGAATGGGCCTAATTGGCCTAATTGGACTCATGGGATTAATGGGATAAAGTTTCCTAATCACCCTAATGGGATTAATGGGCCTAATGAGCCGAATGGGCCTAATTTCACTAAGTGGCCTATTAGGCCGAAGTTGCCTAATTTGCCTAATGGGCTTAATCAGCCTAGTCAGCCTAAGATGCCTAATGGCCCTAATGATCCTTAGTGGCATAATCGCCCTAATGTTCTTAATCGGTCTAATGTACCTAAGTGGTCTAATGGGCTTAATGGGATTAATGGGACTAGAGGCCAAATGGGCTAAATGGGCCAAATGGGTCGAATGGGCCAAATGGGCTAAATGGGCCTAAGTGGCCTAATGGGCCTAAGTTTCCTAATCGGTCTAGTGGGATTAATGGGCCTAAGGGTCCTAATGGGCCTAATGTGGCCAAGTGGCCTAATCGGACGAATGGGCTTAATGGCCCCATTGGGCCTAAGTGGCTGAATGGCCCTAATGGGCCTAAGTATCCCAATAGGCCTAAGTAGCCTAATAGGCCTAAGTGGCCAAATGGGCCTAATGGGCTTATGTGACCTAAGTGTCCTAACGGGCATAATGAGCCTAAGTGGCTGAATGGACCAATGGGCCTTAGTGGAATGATGGGCCTAATGGTCCTCAGTGGCCTCATGGGCCTAAAGGGCCTTAGTTGCCCAATGGGCCTTAGGGGCCTCATGGTCCGAATGGTTCTAATGAGCCTAATGTTCCAAATGGGACGAATGGGAATAATGGTCCTAGTGGGCATAATGGGCCTAAGCAGCTGAATGGGCCTAAGTGTCCCGATGGGCCTAATGAGACGAATGGGTTGAGTAGCCAAATGAGCCTAATGGGACTAAGTTGGCTAATGGGCGTAATGAGCCTAAGTGGCCCAATGGGCCTAAGTGTCCTAATTGTCCCAATGGCCCTAAGTGGCCTAAGAGGCCTAATGGGCCTAAGTGGCCTAATGGGACTAACTGGCCTAATGAGCCTAATGGGTCAAAGTTTCCTAATGGGCCTAATTGGCCTAAGTGGTCTAACGGGCTCAGTGGGCCTAATGAGCCCAAGTGGATGAATGAGCCCAATGGGTCAAAGTGGCCTAATGTGCTAAATGGCCCTAATGTGCCTAGTGGGCCTAATGGGCCTAAGTGGCTTAAGTGGACTAATGTGCCAAATGGGCCTAATGGTCATAATGGTCCTTTGTGATGGGCCTAAGTGGCCTAATGTGCCTAGTTGGACTAAGTGGCCTAATGGGCCTAATTGGATTAATGGGCCTAATTGGATTAATGGGCCTAATGGGCCTAAGTGGCCTAATTGGCCTATTGGGTCTAAGTGGCCTAATGAGCCTAACATGCCTCATGGCCTCATAGGCCTAAGTGGCCCCATGGGGCTTATTGGCCTAAGTGGCTTAATGGGCTTAATGGGCCCAAGGGGCCTAATGGGTTTAAGGGGCCTAATGGGATGAATAGGATTAATGGGCCTTGGTGCCAAATGGGTCAAATGGGCCTAAGTGGCCTAATGGGCCGAATTGGCCTAAGTGGCCTAATGGGCCTAAGTGGATTAATCGACCTAATGGGATTAATGAGCCTAAGGGGCGTAATGGGCCTATGTAGCCTAATGGGCCGAAGTAAACTAATGGGCCTAGGTGGATTTATGGGCTTTATGGGCTTATTGGGCTAAACAGGCCTAGGGGATAAATGGGCATAATGGGCCTAATGGTCCTAAGTGGCCTAATGGGTTTAATGGGCCTAAGGGGCCTAATGGGCCAAGTGGCCTAATCATACTAATGGTCCTAAGTGGCCTAATGGGCCTAGGTGGCCTAATGGACATAATGGGATTAACGGGCCTAGGGGCCAAATGGGCCTAATGGGCCGAGTGGTCCTAATTGGCTTAAGTGGCCTGATGGGCCAAAGTTTCCCAATCAGCGTAATGGGACTAATGGACCTAAGTGGCCTAATGGGACTAATTGGCCTTATGGGCCTAATTAACCTAATGGGCCTAAGGGGATTAATGGGCCAAAGTTGCCTAATCGACCTAATGTGCTTAATTGGCCGAATGGGCCTAATGGGTCGAATGGGCCTAAGTAGCCTAATGGGCATATGTGGCCAAATCAGCCTAATTGGCCTAATGGGCCTAGTGAACCTAAGTTTCCCAATGGACCTAATGGGCCTTAGTGTCCTAATCGGCCTAATGTGCCTAAGTGTCCTAATGGGCCTAAGTGGCCTAATGGGCTTAATGGTCATAACAGGCCTAGGGGGCAAAAGGGCATAACGAGCCTAATGGGTTGAATGGGCCTAATTAACCTAAGTGATCCAATGGGCCCAATCAGCCTAATGGGAATAATGGGCCTAAGTGGCCTAATGGGTCTAAGTTGCCTAATGGGCTTAATGGGCCTAAAGGGCCTAATGTGTCTAATGGGCCTAAGTGGCCTAATGGGCCTAAATGGACTCATCAGCCTAATGTGATTAATGGTCCAAGGGGGGCTAAGTGGCCGAATGGGCCTTAGTGGCCTAATGGGCCGATGTGGGCCGATGTGGCCTAGTGGGCCTAATTGGTCAAAGTGGCATAATGGGCCTAAGAGGCCTAATGAGCCTAAGTGGCCTAATGGGCCTAAGTGACCTAATTGGCCTTATGGGCCTAAGTGGCCTAATGGGCATAATGGGCCTAAGTGTCCTAATGGGCCTAATGGTCCTTAGTGGCCTAATGGGTGGAAGTGGCCGAATGGGCCTAATGGACATAATGGGCCTAAGTGGCCTAAGTGGCTTCATGGGCCTAATGGGTCTAAGTAGCCTAATGGACCTAAGTTGCCTAAGTGGCCTAATGGGCCTGAGTTGACTAATGAGTCTCAGTGGCCTAATGGGCGTAATGGGACTAAGTGGCCTAATGGACCTAAGTTGCCTAATGGGCTTAAGTGGCCTAAGGGGCCTAAGTGGCCTAATGGAACTAATGGGACTCAGTGGCCTAATGAGTCTAATGGGCCTAAGTGGGCTAAATGGCCTGATGGAACTTAGTGGTCTAATGGGCCTAATGGGCCTAATTGTCCTAAGTGGCCTAATGGGCCTAAGTGACTAGATGATCTGAATAGGCCTAAGTGGCCTAATGGGATTAATGGTCCTCATTGGCCTAATGGGTCTAAGTGGCCTAATGGGCCTAAGTTGCCTAATGGGGGCTAAGTGGCCTAATGGGCCTAATGGGACTCAATGGACTAATGGGCCTAATGGGCCCAAGTGGCATAAATGGCCTGATTGACCTTAGTGGCCTAATGAGCCTGATGGGCCTAAGCGGCCTAACAGGCCTAGTGGCCTAATAAGCCTAAGTCGCCTAATGAGCCTAATGTGTTTAAGTGGTCTAATGGGCCTAATGGGCCTAATGTGACTAGTGGGCCTAAGTGGACAATGGGCCTAATGGGCCAAAGTGGCCTCGGTGGCCAAATCAGCCTAATCGAGCAATTGGGCCTAATGGGCTTTAGTGGCCTAATGGGCCAAATCGGCTTAGGTGGCCTAATGGGCCTAAGCGGCCCACTGGGCCAAATTTTCCTGGGTGGCCGAATGGGCCGAATGGGCCTGATAGGCCTAAGTGGCTAGCCTAATGGGTCTTATAGGCCTAAGTGGTCTAATGGGCCGAATGGGCCTCAAGGGCCTAAGTGGGCATCATGGGCCTAAGTGGCCTAATGGGATGAATGGGCCTAAGTGTCCAAATGGGTCCAATGGTCATAATAGGCTTAATGGGCCTAACAGACCTAGGTTTTAAATGGGCCGAATGGGCCTAATGGTCCTAATGGGCCTAATGGACTTAATGGGACTAAGTTGCCTAATGTACCTAAGCGGTCCAATGGGCCAAAGTGGCCCAATGGGTCTGGGGGGCCAAATGGGCTTAATGGTCCTAGGAAAAGAATGGTCCTAATGGGATGAATGGGCCTCAGCGGCCTAATGGGCCTAAACAGCCTAATGGGCCTAGGTGGCCTAATTGGCCTAATGGTCATAATGGGTCTAAAGGGCCTAATTCACCTAAGGGGCATAATTGGCATAAGTTGTCTAATGGGATGAGGTGGCCTAATGGGCTTAACGGGCCTAGGGTCCAAATGGACCTAATTGGCCTTAGAGGCCTAATGATCCGAATAGGCCTAATGGGCCTAATGGGTCGAAGTGGCCTAATGGGCCAAAGTTGCCTAATCAACCTAACTGACATAATGGGCCCAGTGGGCCAAATGTACCAATTGGATCTAAGTGGGATAATGGGCCTAATGAGCTGAATGGACCTAATTGGCCTAAGTGGACTAATGGGGAAAAGTGGCCTAATGGGCCAAAGTTGCCTAATCTGTCTAATGGGTATAATGGGGCTAATTGTACTAAGTGACTTAATGGGACTAATTGTCCAAATCGGTCTAATGGGCTCAGTGGGCCTAAGTTTCCTAATGGGCCTTTGTCACCTAATCCACCTAATGGGGCTAAGTGGCATAATGGGCCTAAGTGGCCTAATGATCTTAATGGGATTAATGGGCCTAGGGGCCTAATGGACCTAATGGGATGAGTGGGCCTAATTATCCTAAGTGGCTTAATGAGCCTAATGGGCCTAAGTGGCCTAATGGTCCTAAGTTGCCTAATCGGTCTAATGAGATTAATGGGCCTAATGGGCCTAATGGGCCTAGTGTGCCTCATCGGCCTAACGGGACAAAGTGGAATAATGGGACCTAGTGGCCTAATCGGACTAATGGGCGTAATGGGATTAGTGGGCCTAAGTTTCCCAATGGTCCTAATGGGCCTAAGTGGCTTGATCGGCCTAATGGGCCTAAGTGGCGTAATAGGCCTAAGTGGCCTAATGGACAAAATGGGCATAACTGGACGAACAGGCCTAATTGGCCTAAGTGGCCGAATGAGCCTATGTAGCTCAATGTGTCTAATGGGCCTAATGTGTGTAAGTTGCCTAATGGGGCCTAATGGGCCAAAGTGGCCTGATAGGCCTAATTGGCGTAAAGGACCTTAGTGGCCTAAGCAGCCTCAATGGCCTAATGGGCCAAATAGGCCGAATATGCCTAATGGGCCTAATGGGCCTAATGGGCCTATATGGTCTAATGGGACTAATGAGACTAATGGGACTAACGGGACTAATGAGCCATATGAGCCTAATTGGCCTAATGGGCCTAACGAGACTAAGTGGACGAATGGGCCTAATTGCCCAATGGGCCTAATGGCCCAAATGGGCATAATTGGCCGAAGTGTCCAAATGGGCGTAATATGCCTAAGTGGACTAATGGTCCCAATGGGCCGAAGCGGATTAATGGGTCGGATGGTCCGAATGGGCCTAAGTGGCCCAATTGGCTTAAAGGGCCTAAGTGGCCCAATTGGCCTAAAGGGCCTAAGTGGCCCAATTGGCCTAAAGTACCATATGGGCCAAAGTGGTCGAATAGACCTAAGTGGTCGAATGGGCCTAAGTGGCCTAATGGGCCTAATGGGCCTAAGTGGACGAATGGGCCTAAGTGGCCTAATGGGGCAAATGGGCCTAAGTGGTGGAATGAGCTTAAGTGGCCCAATGGGCCTAATGGGTGTAAGTGGCATAATGGGTTTAATTATCCTAATGAGTCGAAGTTGCCTATGGGGCTTAATGGGACCAAGTGGCCGAATGAGCCAAATGGGCATAAGTGGACCAATTGGACCAATGGGCCGAATTTTCCTAATGGGCTTAAGTGGCCTAATGGGCGTCATGGGCCTAAGTGGCATCATGGGCCTAATTGGCCAAAGTGGCGTAAGTGGCCTAATCGACCGAATGGTCCTGATGTGCCTAAGTGGCCTAATGAGTCCAAGTTGCCAAATGGGCCGATTGGGCCGTAGTGGCCCAATGGGCCTAATTTCCCTAAGTGGCCCAATGGGCCTAATGGGACGAATGAGACTAATGGGACTAAGTTTCCAAATGGGCTTAATTGTTCTAATGGGCCTAAGTGGCATAATGGGCCTAAGTGGCCTAATAAGCTTAAGTGGACCAAATGGGCCTAAGGGACTGAATGGGCCTAACGTGCTGAATGGGCCTAACGTGTTGAATGGGTCTAACGTGTTGAATGAGCCTAATGGGCCTAAGTGGCCGAATGGGCCTAAGGGGCCCAATGGGACGAATGGTCCAAATGAGCCTAAGTGGATTAATGAGCCTAATGGTCCTAACAAGTGTAAGGGGTTGAATGGGCCTAATGAGTCGAACGAACCTAATGGGCCAAGTGGTCCAAAGTGGCCGAACCGGCCTAATGGGCCTAAGTTTCCTAATGAGAAAAATGGCCTAATGGGCCTAAGTGGCATAATGGGTTAAAGTGACCTAATGGGCCTAAGTGGTCTAATGGGCCTAATGGGACTAAGTGATCTAAGTGGCATAATGGGCCATAGTGGCCTAATGGGCCTAATGGGCCTAAGTGGCCTAATGAGTCTAAGTGGACTAATTGGCCTAAGTGGCCTCATGGGCGTAATGGGCCTAAGTGACCTAGTGGGTCTAATGGTCCTCACAGGCCTAATGTGCCTAATGGTCCAAATGAGATGAAGTGGCCTAATGAGATGAAGTGGCCTAAAGGGCCTTAGTGGACTAATGGGCCTAATGGGCCTAAGTGGCCTAATTGGCCGAATGGGCCTAATGGACCGAATGGGATGAATGGTTCTAATGGGTCTAAGTGGGCTAAGGGGATTATTGGGCATAATGGGCCTAAGTGGCCTAATCAACCTAATGGGCTTAGTGGGTCGAAGTGTCCTAATGGGCCTAATGGGCCTAGTGGGCCAAAGTGGCCTAATGGGCCAAAGTGACCTATTGCACCTAATGGGCCTATGTGGCCCAATCAGCCTAATGAGATTAATGGTCCTAAATGGACTAATGGGCCTAATGGGACAAAGTGACCTAAGTTGCCTAATGGGCCTAAAGGGCCAAAGTGTCCTAATCAGCCTAATGGGCCTAAGTGGCCTAATGGGCCTAAGTGGCATAACGGGCCTAAAGGGCCTAAGTGGCCTGGTGGGTCTAATGGGCCTATGTGGCCTCATGGACCTAAAGGGGATAAGTTCCCCATGGACCTAATGGGCCTCAATGGCCTCATGGACCTAATGGGCCTAAAGGACTTAAGGAGCTTAAGTGGCCAAATGGACCTAATCAACCTAATGGTACTAAGTAGCCAAATTGGCCTAATAGGCTTAAGTTCACTAATGGGGCCAATAGGAATAATGGGCCTAATGGGCCTAAGTGGTATAATAGGCTTATGTGACCTAATCAACCTAATGGGTCAAATGGGCCTAATGGGCTTAAGTGCTCGAATGAGCTTAAGGGGCTTAATGCATTGAATGGGCATAAGAGGCCTAATGGGCCTAAGTGACTTAATCAGCCGAATGGACCTAATGGGCGTTATTGGCCTGAGTGTCTGAATGGGCCTAATTGGCCGAATGAGCCTAATGTGTCTAGCGGTCCTAAATGACCTAATTGGACTAAATGGCCTAAATTGGCCTAAATGACCTAAATTTTCTAATTGTATTAATTGGACTAATTGGACTAAATGAACTGAATGGACTAAATGTCCTAATTGGCATAAATGGCCTAAATGACCTTAATGACCTAATTGTCTAATTGGCCTAAATGACCTAAATGGTCTAAATGGCCTAATTGGCCTAAATGGAATAATTGGTATATATGGACTAATTGGCCTAATTGGACTAAATGGACTAAATGGACTAATTTTCCTAATTGGTCTAAATTAGCCTAAATGGCCTAATTTGGCCTAATTAACCAAATTGGTCTAAATGGACTAAATTGGTCTAAATGGTCTAAATTGCTAAATTGGCCTAAATGATCTAAATGGTCTAATTGATATAGTTGGCCTAAATGGAATAATTGGCCTAAATGAACTAAATGAAGTAATTTGTATAATTGGCCTAAATGGCCTAAATTGACCTAAATGGCCTAAATTGGACTAAATGGCCTAAATCGGCCTAAATGGCCTAATTGTCATAATTGGCCTGAATTTCCTAATTGAACTAATTGGCATAATTGAACTAATTTTCCTAATTGGTCTAAATAAGCTAAATTGGTATAAACGGACTAAATTGGCCTAAATGACATAAGTGGCCAAAATTGGTCTAATTGGTCTAAATGGACTAAATTGGCCTAAAAGGCCTAATTGGCCTAAATTGCCTAAATTGTATAATTGACCTAATTGGACTAAAATGAATAAATTGGCCTAAATGTCCTAAATTTCCAAAATTGGCCTGAATGGCCTAAATTGGCCTAAATAGCCTAATTGGCCTAAATTGCCTAAATTGCATAATTGGACTATTTGGCCAAAATGGTCTAAATTGTCCTAACCGGCTAAAATGGACTAATCGAACTAATTTGCCTAATTGGTCTAAATTGCCTAAATTGGCCTAAATGACATAATTTGCCTAAATGGTCTAATTTGGCTTAAATAGCCTAAATTGGCCTAAATGGCCTAATTAGCCTAAATGACCTAAATTGGCCTAAATGGCCTAAATGAACTAAATTTCTTAATTGGAAAATTTTCCTAATTGGTCTAATTGGACTAATTGGCCTAAATTAGCCTAAATGGCCTAAATCTTCTAATGCACCTAAATGGCCTTAAGAGCCTAAATTGGTCTAATTAGTCTGAATTGGTATCATTAGTCTCATTGGCCTAAATAACCTAAATTGGACTAAATGTACTAAATGGCCTAATTCGTATAAATGGCCTAATTCGCCTAATTCGCCTAAATGACCTAAATTGTCCGAAATTGCCTAATGGGCCTAATGGGCCTAAGGGTCGAATGGGGCTAAGTGGCCTAAGTGGCCTAATGGGCCTAATGGGTCTAATGGGATTAAGTGGAATAATGGGCCTAAGTGGCCTAATCAGTCTATTGTGGCAATTGGGCCTAAGTGGCCTAATGGGTCTAATCGGCATAATGGTCTTAATAGGCATAATGGGTCCAATGGTCCAAAGCGGCGTAATGGGCCTAAGTGGTCTAACTGGACTAATGGGTTGAATGGGCCTATTGGAACAAAGTGGCCTAATGGGCCTATTGGGCCTAAGTGTACTAATGGGGCCATTAAGTCTAATTCAGCCTAATGGGCCTAATGGGATTAATGGGTCGAATGGACTAGTTGGGCCTAAGTGGCCTGATGGTCCTGATGGGGCTAATGGGCCTAATGGACCCATTATGGTCAATTCAGCCTAATGGGCCTAAAGGGAAAAATTGTCCTAATGGACCTAATGGGACCAATGGGCCTAATGGGTCTAAGGGCCCTAATGGGCCTAAGTGGACGAATGAGCCTAAGTGGCCTAACTAGCCTAATGTGCTGAATGGGCCTAAGTGGTCGAATGGGTCCAATGGGCCTTAGGGGCCCAATGTGCCTAATGGGTCTAAAGGACATAATGAGGCTAAGTGGCCTAAGTGACCTAATAGGCCTAATGAGCCTATTAGGCCTAAGGGAACTAATGGGGCTAATGAGCCTATTGACCGATTTGGCCTAATGGGCTGAAGGGGTCCAATGGGCCCATTAGATTGAATGGGACTATTGGGATTATTGGGCCTATTGGGCTTAAGTGACCTAATGAGCCTAATGGCCTAATTGACCTAATGGACCTAAGGGGCCTAATGGGCCCAATGAGCCTAATGGGTCTAAGGGTTCTAATAGGACTAAGTGGCCTAATGAGAATATTGAGCCTATTAGGTCTAAGTGGTCCAATGGGCCTAATAGTCCTCATGGGCCTAATGGGTCCATTGCGGATAATTCAACCTAATGGGTCCAATGGGCATAAGTGGCTTAATGTGTCGAAGTGGCCCAAGTTTTCTAATGGGCCTCATGGGTCCAATGAGTATAAGTGGCCAAAGTTGCCTAATGGACCTAATGGGTCCAATGGGTCTAAATGGTCGAATGGTCCTAAGTGGCCTAAGTTGCCTAATCGGCCTAATGGGTCCAATGGGTCTAAGTGGCCGAATGGGACTAAATTGCCTAAGTTGCCTAATGGGCCTAATGGGTCTAAATGGTCGAATGGGCCTAAGTGGCCTAAGTTGCATAATGATCTTAATGGGCCTAATGGGCTTAAGTGGCCTAGTCAGCCTAATGGGTCTAATTGGTCTAAAGTGATGAATGAGTTGAATGGGCCTAAGTGGCCTAATGGGATGAATGGGTATAATGGGACTAAGTGGTCTAATGGGCCTAAGTGGACTAATGGGCCTAAGTGGCCTATGTTTCCTAATTGGCTTGATGGGCTTGATGGGTCTAATGGGCCTAAGTGGCCTAAGTTGCCTAATGGGCCCAATGGGACTAATGGGTCTAATGAATGGGCCGAATAGGCCCAATGGGACCAATAGGCCTAATGGATCCAATGAGCCTAAGTGGTCTAAGTTGCCCGATGGGCCGAAGTGGACGAATGAGCTTAATGAGCCTAAGTGTCATAATGGTCCTAAGTGGCATAATTGGCATAATGGGTCGAATGGGCCTAAGTGGACTAAGTTTCCTAATGGGCTGAAGTGGCCTAATGGGCCTAATGGGCCTAAGTGGCCTAATGGGACTAATGGGCCTAAGTGGCCTAAGTTGACCAATGGGCCTAATAGGCCTAATGGATCTAATACGTCTAAGTGACATAATGGGCCTAAGCAGCCTAAGTTGCCTAATGGGCCTAATTGGCCTAATGAGTCCAATGGTTCAAGGTGGCTCAATGGGCCTGAGTGGGCTAAGTTTCCTAATGGGCCTAATGGGCCTAATTAGATTAATGTGTATAATGGGCCTAAGTGGCCTAATCGTCCTAATGGGTTTACTGGGCATAATGGGTAGAATGATCCTAGGTGGCCTAATGGGTCAAATGGGTTGAATGTGACTAACATTACAGGAAAAAGGGATATTTGAGACGGTGCTTTTGCGAAGGGATCCCATTGCAAATGGCCCGTTGCGGAAAAGGGTGTCACAAATATTATCCTTTATGACGGCCCATCACAAAAGGTTATTATTTGGGACGGGCAGTGGCACCGTCGCGAATAGGTTCAGTATTTTTTTTAAAACTCTATTGCGACAGGCTGACCACCCATCGCAAATCATTTTCTTGATTTTTTTTTTAAAAAATTGCGATGGACCCTCACAATTAGTATTTGCGACGATCCGTGGAAGATACTATAGAAAATAAAAAAATAAATTGTTTTGCGACAAACCCATCGCAAATAGTTGAAAAAATAAAATAAAAATAGAATAAATAAAATAATATCAATAATAATATAATATTAATATAAATGAAATTATAATATTAATATTAGCACAATAAAATTATTTATAAAATAATAATAATAATAATATAATATTAATATAAATGAAATAATAATATTAATATTCAAAAAATTAAATTACTTATAAAATAATTAAATAATATAATAATATTATTGATAATATTAATTAAATAATAATATTAATATTAGTAATATAATAAAAACATTAGTATTCACAAAAATATAAAAATATATTAATTAATAAAATAATAAATATAATAAAAAAATAAAAAAAACTATAATATTCGAGACTATAAAAAACGCACTATTTAATACTTTAATTAGTTAATATTACAAAAAAAAATACATTAAAATGTTTCATTATAAAATAAAAATACATCACTGAGGGGGAGGGTCATCTGGAAGAGCTGGAGGAGATGGTGGAGGGAACTTCATCCCAAAACTGTAAGTCAGACGCCGCATTTACTTCATCTGCTCCTACTCCTACTAATGCTACCATCGACGCATGTCATCCTGCATCTCCTCCTGCTGCTGTCGTAGGAACTCTTTCTACTGCTGTTGTTGCCACTAACGCATCTCCTCCTGCTCCCTACGTATAGTCTCTATAAGCTCACTTTGAGCTCGCAGTTGCTCCTCATACTGTGCATGAGATGATGAGGACCCTCCACATGATCCTCTCGGGCTGGACGCTAACATCACAGAGGTTCCATAAAAACCCCCAAGGGTCAATCGAGAGCTGATACCAATAACTCAGCCTTTTTTGAAAGTATACTAGATTGTCTGCATTCATGTTGCCTCATCAAATCAGGGAGGAACTAGTCTGACCATCAGTTCAGCCTGACTCTCACTATGTGTCTGAGGCATTATAGCCTCATATGACCATTTCAATTGAAATTTAAAATTAAAATAGTTAAAATATTAATTGTAGTTAAATTTAAAACTCAAAAATAAATTATATTGACCACAATCGCACACCGGCGAGCACCTTTGATCTATCCAGTGGCTGGATCACTATACAACCTCCTATAAACGTTGTACTTCTTAAAATCAGGTTCCGCGACTGCCTATATGAATATAAAATAAATTGTTTACATTTAAAGTTATATACAATATTTAAAGAAAATGTACTTACCATATGCTCCCTATGCGTACTGAATGTACATCTAACTTCTCGATGGGTCACCTCATGTATCCCCTAATTTTGCTAACCTACTGATGATGTACTCTGAAAATGCCTACTCAACCAGTGTGTACATAGTCGATCCCAAACCTGAGATAAAATATAATCAGTGCAATGCGGATGCCTAGCTCCCTGTCATTGCTTCCAGATAACCTCATGCATGCTCTCATCAATGGGATACCATAAAACCTACAAATTATTTATTATATCAAGTTATTAATTAAATTAATTTCAAAATAGATATTATTTATTTACATACCAACCAATGTTCGAACATGCAGTTCTGTACATCAACGAGAATTTGATCCCATGACACCATTGCATTAGAAAAATAATTGCGCAGTATAGCGCTCTCCTGTCCAATATCTATATGCATAAAGATGTGAAAAAAATTAATCAAACAATTGGAATATAAATTAATTATTTAAAACTAACTAAAGATGTGGATCAAACCCAAGAGGAGGCCCAACATGCATGCATGAGAGGAGAAAATGGGCCTTTAATCACACTTATTAAAGCCCAAAAGTGAACCTAAAAGGCCCACCCATATGCTTCCATGAAATTGAATCCACTTGCATGAAGGAAATATCCAATGTCAAAAGTGGTGGGCCTCTTGTCTCCAAATCCATGGTGGTAATCTTGAAAGTCTTTGGGGTGCTTCCTAAAAGTCTTCTTTAGAGATATCTTGTCCCCCAAAGCCATGGACATGTGTAAACAAAGTCAAATTCGTGGGATAGGCTTTAGACTTTTGTGGGATAGGTAATTTGACATGTATTCCTCTCATTTGGCTTTAAATAGCCACCTCTTGTACCCTTTGAAGGTTAATTTTGAATTTGAGAGTTTCTAGCATTATTATGCTTGTGTTTCTTGTGTTCTTAGGTGAATGCAAGTAAGGCTCATCAAAGGAGTGGTCAACCTTTGTGGCGCTTCATAATTAGAGTTTCAAGGGGCAAGTCTCCTTGGGGTCCTAATTGATCATCCCCTTCCCCTTTTATTCCTCTTGCATTTCTTTTAATTTTCATTCCCCTCTTCTTTCTTCGCTTGTGTTTACGCATTTTTTCCAACGAATACCACGCTCACATATGATATCATATCATTTGGTATCAGAGGAAGGTTACAGAAACCAGGTTCTTTCATTTCTATTTCTCCCATCTTTTTTTTTCTCTTCCCCTTCTTCCATTTTCTGCCATCACCAATTCTGGAAGGAACTTTCTTCCATATTTTCGTCTGCTTTTTCTTTGAGTTTCTGGGCGTATAATATGTCATTTGAATAGTTCAGAATCTCATCTTTCTTCTCTATTTGGAAACACTAAAATCCGACATCTATATTTGGAGATATAGCCGAATCAATTCGTGCTACAATTTCAACCCTTGTGAAATCTAACAATCTCCAAGGCGGATTTCCATTTGAGTTTGAAGTTCAAGTTATCACAACCATTTACATAATTGCAATCAGATTAGTACATTTTTCATTTGTTGTACTTTGAGCTTGAAAAGCGCACTCTTTGCAATTCTTGTTTTTGAGTAGCAAAAAAAATCAATCAAAAAAAATACAAAAAAAAGGAAGCTGCTCATTTGAAACATTGCGTTTGCTCATATGTCATAAATTTGATTGCAATTTTCTTATCCACCATATTCTTTCCTTCATCCATATCCAACCTTCTACTATAACCATTTATCCCATTTTCCTCTCATATTTCTTGGACTCCATTGATTCAAACCCTTTTTAAAATTTCTGATTTTAAAGATTTCCATGAATTGATTGCTTTTTACTAGTTGTCTTCTTGATTCTATTTAAGAACACTTGTTGGAACCAAGTTGTTGTGCTAGAAAGTGTGAGAAACCTTTTGAGAGATTAAAAAAAAGTGAGAGAAAGAGTGTGCGAGGAATTAAAAAAAATGGCAAGTGAGGGAGAAAGAAGTGAGATCGACATTAAATTATTCATGAAAGCATTCGCTGACCAGTTTACAAGATTGAATGCTAGGTTGGATGATATGCAAAGTTCCTCTTCTTCGAAGGCTCCAAGAAGGCAAGAAATTCATGAAGGGGATGATGAGTACTCCGATTTTGAAGAATCAATTCCTAGGCGAGGGCAACGTGCTGCTTGGAGAGAAAATGACTTGGGAAGCATCAAAATGACACTTCCATCCTTTCAAGGGAAGAGTGACCCAAAACTTTATTTGGAGTGGGAGCGGAAGGTTGACCATGTGTTTGGACTTTACAACTACTCGGAGGAGAAGAAGGTAAAATTGGCGGCGCTTGAGTTCAATGACTATGCAAGTATTTGGTGGGGCCAATTACAAGTAAGTCGACGACGAAATGGAGAAAGGCCAATTCGAACTTGGGAAGAAATGAAGACAGTAATGCGCAAAAGGTACATTTCTAGTCATTACTATCGAGATTTGCATTTGAAGTTACAAAAACTTGTGCAAGGTTCCATGTGTGTGGAGGAATACTACAAGGAAATGGAGATATCAATGATTCGAGCCAATTTGGAGGAGGATCACGAAGCTACCATGGCAAGGTTCATCAATGGCTTGAATCTGGCAATTAGAGATGTGGTGGAACTACAGACCTACATTGACATGGAGGAGCTGCTACATAAGGCGGTGAAGGTCAAAATACAACTACATTCTCGGATGATTCAAGTAAGTTCCCATAATTTTTGGAAGGATAACTGAAAAGATCCAAAATCAACTTCTAAGTGGAATGAAACGAAACCAAGGGATTCTAAGTTTGTTCCAAAACAAAGAGAAGAGGCCAAAAATAAGTTCTTCCCCACTGATTCAAAAGGAAAAATGGACACAAATTTCCCTTCTAAATCTCGTGATATAAAGTTTTTTAAGTGTCAAGGACATGGTCATATTGCATCTTAATGCCCAAACAAATGGGCCATGATTATTTTGGATAATGGAGACATCCTTAGTGAGCACTCTAGCGATGATGAGATTCCATCTTTGGAGGAGGGTTCGGATGTAGAAGTTGAAGACCCCGTACATGGAGATGCATTGGTGGCAAGAAGAGGTTTAAACATTCAACCCAAAGATGATCATGATGAAGAGCAACGGGAACATATTTTTCATACGAGATGCCACATCAAGGAGAAGGTATGTAGTATGATCATTGATAGTGGAAGTTGTACTAATGTGGCGAGTACCTTGTTGGTGGAAAAGTTGAGTTTGTCTACTCTAAGGCATACTAGACCCTATAGATAGCAATGGTTGAATGATAGTGGGGAAGTGAGGGTCACAAAACTAGCCATAGTTTTTTTTTGCATTGGAAAATATCATGATGAGGTGTTGTGTGATGTTGCTCCGATGCAAGATGGACATTTTCTACTAGGGAGACCATGGAAATTTGACAGGAGAGTGATGTATGATGGCTATGCTAACCGCTTCTCTTTTCATTTCAGCGGTCGAAAGATTGTTTTGACTCCTCTAAGTCCCATACAAGCATATGAAGATCAAGTGAGGATAGAAAAAGAATACAAAAAGAAAAAAGAAATGAGTGAAAAAGAAAGTGGGAAAAATAAAATTTTGAGTGATAAAAAAGAGAGTGATGAGTTGACGAAAAAGGAAATGAGAGAAAAAAATGAAAAGAGAGGAAAAATTAAGATTGAAAAAGGAGAATCGAGTGGCATAAAAAGAAATGAGGGAAATCAAAGAGATGAAAACAAGAGTGTTGAGAGAGAGGTGAGTTTATTTTTAAGAAAAAGTGAGGTGAAAGGTGCTTTATTGAGCGGGAAAGTATTCTTACTCATTAGTAAGGATGCTTACCTTGCAACTAATGAACTTCACCATTCTTTGCCTTCTTGTGTTGTGTCTTTACTACAGGACTTTGGTGATTTGTTTCCTGAAGAAACACCTGATGGACTACCCCCTTTGAGAGGCATTGAGCATAGGATTGACTTCATACCCGGTGCCGCAATTCCAAATAGGCCAGCATATAGAGCTAATCCGGAAGAGACTAGAGAGATCGCGTGTCAAGTTGAAGAACTCATGAAGAAAGGATTAGTAAGGGAAAGCATGAGTCCATGCGCCATTCTGGTGATCCTAGTACCCAAGAAAGATGGAACATGGCAGATATGTGTGGATTGTCGTGCCATCAACAAAATAACAGTTAAGTACCGTTATCCCAGCCCTCGACTTGATGACATGCTTGATGAATTACATGGGGCCTCTTTGTTTTCAAAAATTGATCTTAAAAGTGGATACCACCAAATTCGAATGAAAGAAGGAGATGAGTGGAAAACTGCTTTTAAAACTTAGTTTGGTTTGTATGAGTGGTTAGTTATGCCATTTGGTTTAACTAATGCACCAAGTACATTCATGAGCTTAATGAACCATGTCCTTCGTTCATTCATTGGAAAATTCGTGGTTGTCTATTTTGATGATATCTTGGTGTATAGCGAATTTCTAGACAACCATGTTGAACACTTGCGTTTGGTTTGTGAGACCCTTAAACAAAACCAACTTTATGCCAATCTTCAAAAATGTTCCTTTTGTATGGATTCTGTTGTGTTTCTTGGCTTTGTTGTAGGGGCGGAAGGGATTCGTGTGGATGATGAAAAGATCAAAGCAATTCAGGAGTGGCCCACACCGAAGAGTGCAACCGAGGTTAGAAGTTTTCATGGATTGGCAAGCTTCTATAGGAGGTTTGTAAAGGATTTTTCATCCATCGCTGCACCTCTTAATGAACTTGTAAAGAAACATGTGGTCTTTAAATGGGGTGAAAAACAAGAAAAATCTTTTAACACACTCAAAGAAAAATTGGTCAATGCTCCCCTTTTAAGGATACCCGATTTTTTCCAAAGTCTTTGAAATTGAGTGTGATGCATCGGGAGTTGGAATTGGTACTGTTTTGACTCAAGAGTCGCGTCCAATTGCTTACTTTAGTGAGAAATTGAACGGGGTAGCATTAAATTATTCAACTTACAGTAAAGAACTTTATGCTTTGAAACGAACCCTGGAAACATGGCAACATTACTTATAGCCTAAAGAGTTCATTATTTATTCTGACCATGAAAGCCTTAAGTATTTGAAGTCCCAAGGTAAGTTGAATCGGCGGCATGCATCTTGGCTGGAATTCATTGAGACTTTCCCCTATGTGATCAAGCACAAAAAAGGTAAGGAAAATGTGGTTGCTGATGCTCTTTCACGAAGGTATTCACTTCTTACTTCTCTTCATTCTAGATTACATGGACTTGAGTTACTAAAGGGAATGTATGAAAATGATGGAGATTTTTCTAAAATTTGGACATCTTGTGAAAAACATGGTTTTAAAGACAATTACAAAAATGATGGGTTTCTTTTCAAAAGGGATAAATTGTGCATTCCAAATTGTTCAACTCGAGAATTGCTTGTAAAAGAAACTCATGGGGGTGGTTTGATGGGGCATTTTGGGGTTGATAAAACACTAGCTACTTTCCATGAACATTTTTATTGTCCAAGCATGAGAAAAGATGTTATTGCAATTTGTGCTAGGTGTGTCACTTGAAAGCATGCAAAGTCCAAGGTTCAACCAAATGGATTGTATCCCACCTTGCCCGTTCCATCCCATTCTTGGACCGACATCTCTTTGGATTTTGTGTTGGGATTGCCTCGATCCCAATCGGGAAGAGATAGCATTTTTGTTGTTGTGGATCGATTCAGCAAAATGGCCCATTTCATTGCATGCTCAAAAACTAATGATGCTATACATATAGCAGATTTGTTTTTCAAAGAAATTGTGAGATTACATGGACTGCCCAAAACCATTGTAAGTGATAGGGATGTGAAATTCCTTAGCCACTTTTGGAGGACTTTGTGGAATAAATTGGGAACTAAATTATTGTTCTCAACAGTTGCACATCCTCAAACTGATGGGCAAACTGAAATGGTGAATAGAACTCTTTCTACCCTCTTGCGTGCAATAATTCAAAAAAATCTAAAGAATTGGAAAAAATGCTTGCCACACATAGAGTTTGCATATAACCGAGTAGTGCATTCCACTACTAACTTTTCTCCTTTTGAGATTGTATATGGATTTAACCCAATGACTCCGTTAGATATTCTTTCACTGCCTACTAAGGAGGTTGTTGATCTTGCAGGTGATGAGAAGGCAAAATTTGTTCGGGACTTACATGCCAAGGTAAAAGCCAACATTGAAAGAAGAAGTGAACAATATGGGAAGAAAGCAAACAAGGGTAGACATAAAGTTGTACTAGAACCTGGAGATTGGGTGTGGGTGCATTTGAGGAAGGAAAGGTTCCCGGAGCAAAGAAAATCAAAACTTCAATCACGAGGAGATGGTCCATTTCAAGTTTTAGAAAGAATCAATGATAATGCCTACAAGATTGACTTACCCAGCAGGTATGGAAATGTGAGTGCTACCTTTAATATTTTTGATCTCTCTCCTTTTGAATATGCGAGGACGAATCCTTTTGAAGAGGAAGGGGATGATGCGGATCATGGTGTACACATGCAGCAAGGAGTTGAGGGTGATCATGGCATTGATGGTGGAAGGAGAATTATTGGACAAGACCCATTGCATGGGATTGGTGGCCCAATGACAAGAGGAAGAATGAGGAGGATGAAAGAGGCTTTACATGGCCTCATTTTGAAATTACAAGAGGAGGCCCAACCTGCATGCATGGGAGGAGAAAATGGGCCTTTAATCACACTTATTAAAGCCCAAAAGTGAACCTAAAATGCCCACCCATATGCTTCCACGAAATTTAATCCACTTGCATGAAGGAAATATCTAATGTCAAAAGTGGTGGGACCCTTGTCTCCAAATCCATGGTGGGAATCTTCAAAGTCTTTGGGGTGGTTCCTAAAAGTCTTCTTTAGAGATATCTTGTCCCCGAAAGCCATGGACATGTGTAAACAAAGTCAATTTCGTGGGATAGGCTTTAGACTTTTGTGGGATAGGTAGTTTGACATGTATTCCTCTCATTTGCCTATAAGTAGCCACCTCTTGTACCCCTTGAAGGTTAATTTCGAATTTGAGAGTTTCTAGCATTATTATGCTTGTGTTTCTTGTGTTCTTAGGTGAATGCAAGTAAGGCTCATCAAAGGAGTGATCAACCTTTGTGGCGCTTTATAATTAGAGTTTCAAGGGGAAAGTCTCCTTGGGGTCCTAATTGATCATCCCCTTCCCCTTTTATGAGCCACCTCTTGTACCCCTTGAAGGGGGTTCTAATTGATCATCCCCTTCGCTTGTGTTTCTGCATTTTTGCCAACGAATACCGCACTTGCATACGGTATCATATCACCTTCACCTTGATACCACCAAGTAGGTCATCATCATGTTGTCTCCTTTGTCCTCCTCTAGGTTGTTGGTACAACCTCCTCCTTTTTGGGACATCATCAAGATCATCTTCAAAGTTCATTATTTCCTCCTCCATGATGTGGGGACGACGTGGTGCCAGAGCGCGTCGTGGGTTATCATGGAACATCCTTGGGCTTGGTTTATTCTCCAATTCATCAATCCTCTCATGTAACACCTCCAACTTCCGATCAAGAAGCTTCTCGAAGTGGCTCACCAAAGCTTGCATTTAGAATTGCGTAGCTTCGGGTGATGGAGATCTACTTCGACTTCCTTCATCACTAACATGAGCAATTTTCTTCCCACGATCTTCTACCATGATATGTTATGCAAGAACAAACACACACCGGGGGTAGACACACACAATTATACGCACTCACTCACACACGGGAAATACACACACACACACACACATAAGATGTACACACTCACACACACAAGGATACACACTCACACACGCAAGATATACACACTCACACACACAAGATGTACACACACACACACAAGGATACACACTCACGCACGCAAGATATACACACTCACACACACAAGATGTACACACACACACGCACACAACAAGATGCACACACTCACACACTCAAGATATTTTTTTTGGCTTATTTCTCTCCACTCTCAACACTCAATTAAAATTCCAAGCTCTTATGAAATATAATACCTTGTTTTCAGGTGATCACTTGCCACCAATATTTCCCCAATCAAGATTGTGTTGGGGGCTGGTTTAACACAACCCGCTGGTTTAACAAAACTCGCCCTACGCCGTGAAGATCGGGCCACCCCGTGCGTCTCGCATCAGTTGGTATCAGAGCTTCGGTTGACACGATAGGCACCTATCCCTTATTTTACATTTGTTTTACCCCATTCCTCTCCTTATCCTTCCATATCATCCACCCATTTAAAAAAAACCCATTTCTTGAAAACCTCCAAAGTTGGCCTACATTGTGCAAGTTTGAAATATTATTGCATTGAGCCAATTATTCATCAATCTTCTTTTCTCATTACGTGATTTGTATCCAGCAAAAAAAATCAAATTCTCTCAACTCATCATTTTGTGCTTTTCAATATTAAGCACATCCTTTCTTTGAGAGATTTAAAAAAAACTTCTTACTCTCCATACATCATATTATGCTTTAAAACTCCAAGCACAACACTTTTTGGGGAGAATTGACAAACAAAAAGTGAAAAAAAGCAGATACAATTACTCCATCTTCGTGCTTTTCAATATTAGCACTTTCCATTTCAATATTGGGTCATATTGTTATTAATTTTTCTCATCTTGCACAATCGGGCAAAACCCACACACCACACCTTTCCACCCATTTCCCACCTTTTACCCTTATTTCAACCCCCCTTTCCACCCTTTTCCATGTTGTTACATTTTACCACTCAAACGGGTTGTGTGAAACCATCCTCCGATGCAATCTTTGTTTGAGAAGGATTGGTGGCACGTGATCACTTCAAACAAGGTATTATATTTCATAAGAGTTTAGGATTTGAATTGACTGTTGAGTGGAGAGAAATAAAAAAAACAGTATTGTGTGTGTGAGTGTGTACATTTCATTGTGTGTGTGTGTGTGTGTAAATCTCACGTGTGTGTGTATCATTGTAAGTGTGTGTGTGTGTACCCTTGTGTGTGTGAGTAAATCTTGCGTGCGTGAGTGTGTATCCTTGTGTGAGTGAGTGTGTACAACTTGTGTGTGTGCGTATGTGTACATCTTCGCGTGTGTGAGTTTGTGTGTGTTTCTCCCCGTGTGTGTGTGTATTTGTGTTTGTGTTACACATCATGGTAGAAGACCGTGGGAAGAAAATTGCTCATGTTAGCGATGAAGGAAGTCAAAGTAGATCTCCCACACCCGAAGATACACAACTCCAAATGCAAGCTTTGGTGAGCCACATCGAGAGACTTCTTGATCGAAAGTTGGAAGTGCTACATGAGAGGATTGAAAACCTGGAGAATCAACCAAGACCAAGGATGATCCATGACAACCCGCGGCGAGCTCAGGCACCACATTGCCCCCACATCATGGAGGAGGAGATAGAAAACTTTGATAGTGATTTCGAGGATTTCCCACAAAGGAGGAGGTTGTACCAAAAACCAAGAGGAGGCCAAAGAAGACCACATGATGATGAACTACTTGGAGGGATCTAGGTGAAGGTCCCTTCATTTCAAGGGAAAAGCGATCCGGAAGCATACCTGGAGTGGGAGATGCAGATCGAGCAGGTGTTTTCATGCCATGCATATTCCGAGGAGAAAAAGGTCAAACTTGCTTCCCTTGAATTTTCTAATTATTCTTTAATTTGGTGGGATCAAATGAAAAAGGAAAGGGCAAGATATGGTGGACGCCCTATCAACACTTGGGAGGACATGAAGTTTGCCATGCGGAAACGGTTTGTTCCCACACATTACCATAGAGATCTCCACAACAAACTTCAACGCCTCACCCAAGGGAGTAGGAGTGTAGAAGAGTACTACAAGGAGATGCAAATTGCCATGATTCGAGCAAACATCGAGGAGGATCCAGAGGCAACCATGGCATGGTTTTTACATGGGCTCAATCAGGAGATTGCAGATCAAGTGGAGATGTACCACCATGTGGAGATACAAGACATGATCCACCAAGCCACCAAGGTAGAACAACAAATCAAAAGAAGGAGCAACGCGAGGAAGCCCACTACCCCAATCACACCCTGGAGAAATCCGAGGAAGGACATTGGAGAATTGTCAAAGCCAAAAGAGGTGGTTGATTGCAAAAATGACAAGGTAATTCTTCCACCTAAGAAACCTACTTTTGAGGCTAACCAAGCAAGGAATCGGGATATACGTTGTTTCAAATGTCAAGGAAGGGGTCACATTGCTAGTGAATGCCCAAACCGTCGCACCATAATCATCAACAAGTATGGAGAATGGGAGACCGATGGAGAGAGCTCCGAAGAGGAGGAAGATGAATCTCCAGAAATTGAAAATGGAGAATTTGCAGAAGATGGCGAGATTCTTGTCACTAGAAGAGTTTTAAGTGCACAAATGACCATTGGAGAAAAGGAGCGGCGAGAGAACCTTTTCCATACATGATGCAAGATCAATGGGAAGGTATGTTGTGTTATTGTTGATGGTGGAAGTTGTAGCAATGTGGCGAGCACCGAGTTGGTGGAGAAGCTGGGACTCCCAACTTTAAGGCATCCAAATCCATACCGAATTTAGTGGTTGAATGATTGTGGAGAGCTGAAGGTCACCAAGCAAGTGAAGGTATTGTTCTCCATTGGTAAATACAAGGATGATGTATTGTGCGACATTGTTCCTATGAAGGCGTGCCACTTGTTGTTGGGTCGACCATGGCAGTACGATCGGCGTGTTACTCATGATGGTTTCTTGAACCGTCACTCTTTTGTACTCCGAGGGGAACCTATAACCCTCAACCCCATGTCCCCCAAGCAAATTCTGGAAGATCACATTTTGGGAGAAAAGAAAAAAAAGAGTGATGAGGAAAAAAAGAGAGAAAATGAAAAAGGAGAGAATGAGGGAAAATAGAAAATGAGAGAAGAAAAGAATTGGAGAGCAAAGAAAAATCAAGAGGGGAAAATGATTTGAGAGGAGAGAAAATTGTGATGTTGGCAAAAAAGAGTGAGGTTAAGGAAGCTTTGATTTCTTGACAAAATCTCTTAGTACTTATGTACAAAGAGGTGATGTTGAACACTAACGACTTAACATCTTCTTTGCCACATGTTGTTGAGTCTTTGTTGCAGGAATTTGAAGATGTGTTTCCCGAAGAGGTGCCACCAGGTTTGCCACCCATTAGAGGTATTGAGCATCAAATTGACCTCATACCTGGAGCATCACTACTGAACCGCCCAGCATATCGCAACAACCCAGAGGAGACAAAAGAAATTCAAAGGCAAGTTCAAGAGTTGTTGAATGTGGGGTATGTGAGAGAGAGTCTTAGTCCTTGTGCGGTACCGGTGCTTCTAGTACCAAAGAAGGATGGAACATGGAGAATGTGCATTGACTGTAGAGCCATCAACAACATAACGGTCAGGTATCGTCATCCTATCCCTAGGTTAGATGATATGCTAGATGAATTAAATGGTTCAACTATTTTCTCAAAAATTGATTTAAGAAGTGGCTACCATCAAATTAGGATGAAAGAAGGAGATGAGTGGAAAACTGCATTTAAGACAAAACATGGACTTTATGAATGGCTAGTCATGCCCTTTGGTCCCACCAATGCGCCTAGCACATTTATGAGGTTAATGAATCATGTCTTACGTGCATATATTGGAAATTTTGTGGTAGTTTACTTTGATGATATTCTGGTGTATAGTAGGACTTTTCATGAACATGTAAATCACTTAAGAAAAGTCCTAGAGGTATTAAGGAAAGAAAACTTGTTTGGAAACATAGAAAAGTGTGAATTTTGTCTCGATAAGATTGTTTTCCTTGGATTTGTTGTGAGCGGCAATGGAGTTGAAGTTGACACTGAAAAGATCAAAGCAATACAAGAATAGACAACTCCAACCTCCGTTGGACAGGTAAGAAGTTTTCATGGGCTTGCTAGTTTTTACAGGAGATTTGTGAAGGACTTCAGCACATTAGCAGCACCGTTGAACGAGTTGAAAAAGAAGAACATTCCTTTCAAATGGGGGATAACTCAAGAGAAGGCCTTTAATGAACTTAAGGAGAGACTCACCCACGCCCCTCTACTTGCACTTCCAGACTTCGGTAAGACCTTTGAAATTGAATGTGATGCAAGCGTAATTGGCATAGGAGGAGTTCTCATGCAAGAAGGTAAGCCTATTGCTTATTTTAGTGAGAAGTTAAATGGACCAACTCTAAACTATGTTACATATGATAAAGTGTTGTATGCATTGTTTAGAGTACTAGAGACATGGAAACACTATCTTTGGCCTAAAGAATTTTTGATCCATTCTGATCATGAGGCTCTTAAATACCTTAGGAGCCAACATAAACTAAATAGGAGACATGCTAGATGGCTGGAATTCATTGAATCATTTCCATATGTCATCAAGCATAAAAAGGGTAAAGAAAATACTGTGGCCGATGCACTTTCACGTAGATATTCTATTTTATCCTTATTGGATTCAAAACTTCTTAGTTTTGAATACATTAAGGATTTATATGCCACTGATAGTGATTTTAGATAACCTTATGAACATTGTAAACCTGGAGTTAGTTGGGAAAAGTTCTATTTACATGATGGATTCTTATTTCGGATGGATAAGCTTTGCACTCCCAATTGCTCTATTCGTTTACTTTTACTAAAGGAGTCACATTCTGGTGGGTTAATGGGACATTTTGGTGTTGCAAAAACTTTAAGCATTCTTAGTGAACATTTTTATTGGCCTAGAATATCTAGAGATGTTGAAAATTTTGTGGGAAAGTGCATTGTTTGTCATAAAGCCAAATCAAAACTGAACCCACATGGACTATATCTTCCTCTCCCAATCCCCAACACCCCTTGGGAGGACATATCAATGGAATTTATTGTGGGGTTACCATAGACTAAGAGGGGGAGAAATTCCATTTTTGTTGTGGTGGATCAGTTTTCTAAAATGGCACATTTTATTCCCTGTCACTAAACAGATGATGCCACTAACATTGCACAACTTTTCTTTCAGGAAGTAGTCAAACTCCATGGGATGCCAAGGACAATTGTGTCGGATCGAGACACAAAATTCCTCAGTTACTTTTGGAAGGCCATGTGGAGCAAACTGGGCACAAAGTTACTATTTTCCACTACTTGTCATCCGCAAACCGATGGGCAAACGGAGGTGGTGAATCGGACACTATCATCCCTTTTGAGAACAATTGTCAAGAAGAATCTTAAGAATTGGGAGGAGTGTCTACCCCATGTGGAATTCGCATATAACAGGGCCAAGCATTCCACTACTCAATATTCTCCATTTGAAATTGTTTACGGCTTTAACCCCCTAGCCCCTATTGATCTAGTGTCATTTCCTTTACAGGAAGCAACTAATATGGATGCGAAAGGGCGTGCAGAATTCATAAAGAAACTCCATGAAAAGGTAAGGGAAAATATTGAGCGGATGACCCAAAAATATGTTGATCGTGCAAACAAGGGTTGCAAGCAAGTGTTGTTCGAACTCGGTGACTTAGTCTGGATTCATATGCGTAAAGAAAGATTCCCCGACAAGCAGAAATCAAAACTCATGCCTCGAGAAGACGGACCTTTCCGAGTGATTGAAAATATTAACAATAATGCTTACAAGATAGCTCTCCCAGGTGAGTATGGTGTAAGTTCCACTTTCAATGTTTCTGATCTTTTGCCTTTTTTGGGTGTAGAGGATGAAGAGTCGAGGAGGACTCCTTTTCAAGAGGGGGAGGATGATGCGAACCATGCGAAAGACACCAAGTCGATTGCTTGGGTGGAGGAATTGGATTTGCAAGGCCCAATGACGCGAGGAAGATTAAAGAGGTTGAATGCTTCAATTGGCACTCATCTTGCTTCATTAAAGGCCCAATGGGTATTACCTTGTATGGATGGAGCAAATGGGCCTATTATCTCAGTTATTCAAGCCCAAGTATGATGTTTAATGGTTGTCCCACATGGTTGCACGAATTTGGAAGCCTTATCCACATGGAGGATTCTAGAAATGGCATCTTTGGGCACCAAAGTCAAATCCGGTGGGCTATGCACTCAAAGTCAATTCCGGTGGTCTATAGTTGGAAAGTTGTGTGCTACTTTTCCAAAAAGTCTTTGATAGACTTTACCTTTTTGACTTTAAGGGGACAAGGTTGGAATAGGCTTTATGACTTTATGATATTAGGCCCTTGACCTTTTATGTCTCCCCTTGGCTATAAATAGCCACCCCATGGCATTGTAATCTCATTCAAGATTTTAATTGAGTGCTTATGTTTTGTTTCTCTCCGTTGTGTGAGGATTGTTCCAAATTTCCCTTGCTCTTGTGCATTCTTGCCTTGTCAATCTACAAGTTAGATTGGTGATCCAAGATCACAAAGCCCCCAATTCCGTGCCTCAACCCAAGTGCGTTGTTGTGTGGATTGGCCATCACACCCCTCCCTTGAGTGCATTGTCTAAGTAGTAGGTCGCGCTCCATATAGCGTTGGTTGACTACTTGCTTCCACTATCCATACCCTTCACCCGTCACTTAGCCCCAAACCGCATCCGTCATCCGCCGCCCTACGCCATGAAGATCGGGCCACCCCGTGCGTCTCGCATCATTTAATTTGATGATATTCTGGTGTATAGTAGGACTTTGCATGAACATGTAGATCACTTGAGAAAAGTCCTAGAGGTGTTAAGGAAAGAAAACCCATTTGGAAACATAAAAAAGTGTGAATTTTATCTCGATAAGATTGTTTTCCTTGGATTTGTTGTGAGTGGCAATGGAGTTGAAGTGGACACCGAGAAGATCAAAGGAATACAAGAATGGCCAACTCCAACCTCCGTTGGACAGGTAAGAAGTTTTCATGGGCTTTCTAGTTTTTACAGGAGATTTGTGAAAGACTTCATCACACTAGCAGCACCGTTGAATGAATTGACAAAGAAGAATGTTTCTTTCAAATGGGGGACAACTCAAGAAAAATCCTTCCATGCGCTAAAGGAGAGACTCATCCACACCCCTCTACTTGCACTTACGGACTTCGGTAAGACCTTTGAAATTGAATGTTATGCAAGCGGAATTGGCATAGGAGGAGTACTCAAGCAAGAAGGTAAACCTATTGCTTATTTTAGCGAGAAGTTAAGTGGCCAAACTCTAAACTATGCTACATATGATAAAGAGTTGTATGCATTGTTTAGGGTACTAGAAACATGGCAACACTATCTTTGGCCTAAAGAATTTGTGATCCATTCTAATCATGAGGCTCTTAAATACCTTAGGAGCCAACATAAACTAAATAGGAGACATGCTAGATGGCTGGAATTCATTGAATCATTTCCATATGTCATCAAGCATAAAAAGGGTAAAGAAAATACTGTGGCCGATGCACTTTCACGTAGATATTCACTTTTATCCTTGTTGGATTCAAAACTTCTTGGTTTTGAATAAATTAAGGATTTATATGCCACTGATAGTGATTTTAGAGAACCTTATGAACATTGTAAACCTGGAGTTAGTTGGAAAGAGTTCTATTTACATGATGGATTCTTATTTCGGATTGATAAGATTTGCATTCCTAATTGCTCTATCCGTTTACTTTTATTAAAGGAGTCACATTCGGGTGGGTTAATGGGGCATTTTTGTGTTTCAAAAACTCTAAGTGTTCTTAGTGAGCATTTTATTGGCCTAGGATATCTAGAGATGTTGAGAAATTTGTGGGAAAGTGCATTGTTTGCCATAAAGCCAAATCGAAACTGAACCCACATGAACTATATCTTCCTCTCCCAATTCCCAACACCCCTTGGGAGGACATATCAATAGACTTTATCGTGGGGTTACCATGGACCAAGAGGGGGAGAGATTCCATTTTTGTTGTGGTGGATCGGTTTTTAAAAATGGCACATTTTATTCCTTGTCACAAAACTGATGATGCCACTAACTTTGCGACACTTTTCTTTCAGGAAGTAGTCAAACATCATGGAATGCCAAGGACCATTGTGTCGGATCGAGACACAAAATTTCTTAGTTACTTTAGGAAGACCTTATGGAGAAAACTGGGTACAAAGTTACTCTTTTCCACTACTTGTCATCCACAAACTGATGGGCAAACAGAGGTGGTGAATCAAACATTATCATCCCTTCTGCGAACAATTGTCAAGAAGAATATCAAGAATTGGGAGGAGTGTCTGCCACATGTGGAATTTGCATATAACAGGGCCAAGCACTCCACTACTCAATATTCTCCATTAGAAATTGTTTATGGTTTTAACCCTCTTGCCCCTATTTATCTAGTTCATTTTCCTTTGTAGGAAGCAACTAATATGGATGTGAAAGGGCACGCAAAATTCATCAAAAAACTCCATGAAAAGGCAAGGAAAAATATCGAGTGGAAGACTCAAAAATATGTTGATCGTGCAAACAAGGGTCGCAAACAAGTGTTGTTTGAGCCCTGGGACTGGGTCTGGATTCATATGCGAAAGGAGAGATTTCCTGACAAGCAGAAATCAAAACTAATGCCACGAGGAGACGGACCTTTTCCGAGTGCTCGAGAAGATTAACAACAATGCTTACAAGATAGATTTGCCAGGTGAGTATGGTGTAAGTGCCACATTCAATGTTTCTGATCTTTCTCCTTTTTTGGGTGCAGAGGATGAAGAGTCGAGGACGACTCCTGTTCAAGAGGGGGAGGATGATGAGAACCATTTCAAAGGAACCAAGTCGATTGTGTGGGAGGAAGAGTTGGATTTGTAAGGCCCAATGACGCGAGGGAGATTAAAGAGGCTCAATGCTACAATGGGCGCACATATTGCTTCATTAAATTCCCAATGGATCTTGCCTTGCATGGATGAAGAAAATGGGCCTATAATATCACTTATTCAAGCCCAAAATTGATGTTTAAAGCTTGGCCCACATGGTTGCACGAATTTGGATGCCTTGTCCACATGGAGGATTCTAGAAATGGCATCTTTGGACACCAAAGTCAAATCCGGGGGGCTATGCATTCAAAGTCAAATTCGGTGGGCTATGTTGGAAAGTTGTGTGCTACTTTTCAGAAAGTCTTTGTTGGCTTTTATCGTTTTGACTTTTAAGGGGACAAGGTAGTTTTAGACTTTATGACTTTAGGTTATTAGACCCTTGACCATTGTATCACCCCCTTGGCTATAAATAGCCACCCCATGGCATTGTATTTTCATTCAAGATTTAATTGAGAGCTTATGCTTTGTTTCTCTCCGTTGTGTGAGGATTGTCCCGGATTTTCTCCTAGCTCTTGTGCATTCTTGGCTTGTCAATCTACAAGTTAGATTGGTGATCCAAGATCACAAAGCCCCCAATTCTGTGCCTCAACCCAAGTGCGTTGTTGTGTGGATTGGCCATCACATCCCTCCCTTGAGTGTGTTGTCTAAGTAGTAGGTCACGCTCCATATAGCGTTGATTGACTACTTGCATCCACTATCCGTACCCATCATCCGACACTTTTCCCCGAACCATATCCTTCAACCGCCGCCCTATGCCGTGAAGATCGGGCCACCCCATGCGTCTCACATCAGTCCACCTAGGCCCATTAGACCCATTAAACCCATTAGTCCCATTTGGCTTGTTAATCCACTTATGCCACTTAGGCCCCTTAGGCCCATTTAGTCGATTAGCTCGATTAGGCCACTTAGGCCCATTGGGCCCATTAGGAAACGTAGGCCCATTAGGACCATTAGGAAACTTAGGACCATTAAACCCGTTAGTCCCACTAGGCCCATTAGGCCCATTAATCCACCTAGGCCACTTTGGGCCATTAAGCCCATTGAGTCGATTAGCCCGATTAGGCCACTCAGACCACTTAGGCCAATTTGGTCCATCTACCCCACTTACCCCATAAGTCCCATCACGCCCATTAGGCCCACTAGGCCCATTAGGGAACTTAGTCCATTTAGGCCTCTTATTACTATGAGCCCCATTAGGCCCATCAGGCCCATTAGTCACATTCTACCCATGAGGCCCATTAGGCCCTTCAGGCCCATCAGGCCCATTATGTCATTTAGGCCCATGAGTCCCATTATTCCTATGACTCCACTTAGGCCCATTAGTCCCATCAGGCGCATTATACCCATCATGCCACTTAGGCCCATTAGACCCATTAGGACCATTAATTTAATTAGGCCCTTTAGACCACTTAATCCCATTAGGATCACTAGGCCACTTAGACCCATTTGGCCCATTGTACCTACTAGGCCCATTCATCCCAATCAACCCACTCAACCCAGTAGCCCATTTAGGCCCATAAAGTTCATTGGGCTCATTATGCCACTTAGGCCCATTCAGACCATTATGCACTTTTGGCCCACTTCGATCACTTAGTCCCATTAGGCACATTATGGCCATTAGACCCATGAGGCAACTTAGGCCCATGAGGCCCTTTACACCCACTAGGCCCATTAGGCCCTTTAGACCCACTATGCCCATTAGGCCACTTACGCCCATTAGGCCCATTACTCCACTTAGGTCCTTAAGGCCATGAGGCCCATTAGGATCATCAGGCTCATTATGCCACTTAGGTCCATTTGGTCCATTAGGCACGTTAGGACACTTAGGCCCATTAGGCCCATGAGGCCACTTAGGACCCTTTGGCCCATTAGGCCCATCAGGACACTTCATCCCATTAGGCCCATTAGTCCCTTTTGGCCCACTAAGCCCATTCAGGAAAACATGCTCATTAGGCCCATTAGGCTACTTTGGCCACTTTGGCCCATTAGGCCCACTAGGCCCATTAGGCCACTTCGTCCTAGGAGGCCCATTAGGCCCATTAAGCCGATTAGGCCCATGAACCCACTTAGTCCCATGAGGCACATTAGGCCCATTATGCCCATTAGGCCACTTATGACCATTAGGCCCATGAGGCCACTTAGGCCCATTTGGGCCTTGAGGCCCATTTGGGCCTTGAGGCCCATTCGGACCTTGAGGCACATTAGGTCCATTCCGCCCATTCCGCCGCATAGTCCCATTCCGCCACTTAGGCGCATTCATCCCATCACGCCACTTAGTCCCATTGGTCCCATCAAGACACTTAGGCCAATTGGGCCCATTAAGACACTAATGACCATTAAGAACATTAGGCCCAGTAGGCCCATTATGCCACTTAGGCCACTTAGGCCTCTTAGACCCATCAAGTCCATTAGGCCCATTAGGCCTACCAGACCCATTAGTCCGCTGAGGTCCATTAGGCTCGTTAGGTCACTTAGGCCCATTATGCTCGTTAGCCTACTTAGGCCACTTTGGCCCATTAAGACCATTAGGCCCATAAGGCTCATCAGGCCCATTTGGACCATTGGTCCCATTGGGCCCATGGGGCCAATTAGGCCCATTCTGCCCATAGGGCCTATCAGGACGATTAGGCCTATTGGGCCACTGAGGCTCATTATGGCCATTAGGCCGATCAGGCCCATCAGGCCCATTAGACCACCGAGGCCCATTGGGCCCATCAGGCTCATTTGGCCACTTAGGCCCATTTGTCCCATGAGGCCCATGAGGCCCATTAGGTTACTTCAGCCACTTAGGCCCATTAGGCCAATGAGGCCACTAAGGCCCATAAGGCCCATTTGGCACATCAATCCCATTATGCCACTTAGACCAATTAGGCCCATTAGACCACTTAGGCCCATTCAGTGCATTAGGCCACTTAGGCCTATTAGGTCCATTAGGCCATTAAGGCCACTTCGGCCCATTAAGCCACTTGGGACCATTACACCCATTAGGCCCATCAGGGCCATTACACACATCAGGGCCATTAGGCCGATTAGGTGCATTAGGCCCATTAAGCCACCGAGACCCATTTGACCCATTAGGCCACTTAGGCCAATTAGGCCCATTAGACCCATGAGGTTAGTGAGGCCCATTTGGACCATCAGGCCCATTAGGCCACTTATGCACATTAGGCCTATTAGGACAATTAGGAGCATTATGCCACTTAGGCTCATTCATCTCATTAGGCCACTTAAGTCCATCAGGCCCATCTGGCCCATCAAACTCATGAGGCCACTTAGGCCCATTTGGCCCATCAGGCACATTAGACCACTTAAGCCCATTTGGCTCATTAGGCCACTTAGGACCATTAAGCCCATCCGGCCCGTTGGGCCCATCGAGCTCATTTGGCCACTTAGGTCCATTAGGCCAATTAGGCCAATTAGGCCCCTTAGGCCCATTCAGCTCATTAGGCCACTTATGACCATTAGTCTCATTAGGCCACTTGGTCCCATTAGTCCATTAGGCCCATTAGGCCACTTAGGCCCATTCGTCTCATTCGGGCACTTAGGTCCCATTAGGCCCATTAGGCCACTTAGGACCATTCAGTCCATTAGGCCCATTAGGCCACTACGGCCCATTGGGCCCATCAGGCCACTTTGACTCATTATGCCACTTTGGCCCATTAATCCCATTAGGCCACTTTGGCCCACTATCCCACTTAGCCCCATTAGGCTCATTAAGCCACTTAGTCCCATTAGGCCCATCAGGCCACTTAGGCCCATTAGGCCACTTAGGCCCATTCTACCAATTAGTCCACTAAGGCCCATTTGAAAATTCTAGACACTTTGTACAATTAGGCCCATTGGCCATTTCAACAACTCAGGCCCATTAGGCCCATTAGGCCACTAAGGTTCATTAGGCCACTGAGGTCCATTAGGCCCCTTAGGCCACTTAGGCCCATTCGGCTCATTAGGCCACTTAGGCCCATTAGGCCCATTCATCCACTTAGGCACATTAGGACCATTTGTCCCATTGGGCCACTAAGGCCCACTAGGCCCATTAGGCCACTTACACCCATTATGGTCATTAGGTCACTTAGGCCACCTAGGCTCATTTGTCCCATTAGGCCACTGAGTCCCATTAGGCCCACTAGTCCACTTTGGCCAATTAGGTCACTTAGGCCACTTAGGCCCATTAGGCTACATAGGCCCATTAGGCCCATTAGAGCCATGTGTCCACTATGGCCCACTAGACCCATTAGTCCCATCAAACTCATGAATCCACTTATGCTCATTAGTCCGCTTTGGCCCAATAGGCCACTTAGGCCCATCAGGCCACTTAGGCCCATGAGGCCACTTAGGCCCATTATGCCAATATGGCCACTTAGGCCCATTATGATGATTAGGCCCATTAGGCCACTGCGACCCATTAGGCCCATTAGTCCTAGTGGTCTATTTCAGCCACTCAGGCCCATTAGTCCCATTAGGACACTAAGGCCCATTATGTCACTAAGGCTTATTCGGCCCATTAGTCCACTAAGGCCAATTAGGCCACTTAGACCACTTTGGCCCATTAGGCCACTTAGTCCCATTAAGCCACTTAGGCCCATTAGGGCACTTAGTCCCATTAGGCCCATGTGTCCATTAAGGCCCATCAAGCCCATGAGGCCACATAGGCCCATTAGGCCCATTAGGCCACATAGGCCCATTAGGCCCATTAGTCAACATAGGCCCATTCCGCTCGTTTGGCCACTTAGGCCCTTGAGGCCAACTAGGACATTGAGGCCACTTAGGCCCATTAAATCACATAGGCCCATTTTTCCCATTAGGCCCATCAGGGCCATTTGGCCGATTAGGCCCATTCGGCGCATTAGGTCCATTATGACACTTAGGCCCATTGGGCCCATTAGGCCCATGTGGTCCATGAGTCCACTGTGGCTATTGAGGCCCGTTAGGCCCATTTGGCCCATTTGGCCCATCAGACTCATTAGGCCACTTAGGCCCATCCGGCCCATGAGGCCCATTTGGCCCATTATGCCACTTAGGCACATTGATCTCATTAGGCCACATAGGCCCATTATACCCATCAGGCTCATCAAGCCCATTAGGCCGCTTTAGCCCATTCGACGCATTATGCCTATATGGCCCATCAGACCACTTAGGCACATTCAGGGAATTAGGCCACTTCGGCCCATTAGGCCCATTAGGCTCATCATTCACATTAGGCCACTTAGGCCCATTAGGCCCATTAGTCCCATTAGTCATGTTTAGTGCATTAGGCCACTTAGGCCCATTAGCCCCATTAGGCCCCTTAGTCCACTTAAGCCCATTAGGCCCATTAGGCCACTGAGACTCACTAGACCCATTCGGCCACTTAGGCTCATTCGTCTCATTATGCCACTTAGGCCCATTAGGCTCATTAGGCCACTTAGGCCCATTAGGCCACTGAGAACCATTTGGACACTAAGGCCCATTAATCTCATTATGCCACTTAGGCACCATAGACCCATTAGGCAATTTCGGCCACTAAGCCCCATGAGTTCGATTCGTCCCATTAGGCCACTGAGGCCCATTAGGCCACTTAGGCCCATTAGCCCATTTCAGCCACTTAGGCCCATTAGGCCTATTAGGCCACTGAGGACCATTAGGACACTTAGGACCACTTGGCCCATTAGTCCCATTAGTTCCACTCGGTTGATGAGGCCGATTTGGCCACTTCGGCCACTTTGACCCATTAGGACCATTATACCCATTAGGCCACTTCAGCCCATTAGGCCCATTAGGCCACTTAGGCCCATTAGACTCATTTATTCGATTAGGGTGATTAGGAAACTTGGGCCCATTAGGCCCCTTAGGCCGCTTAGGCCTATTACGCCCATTAGGCCAGTTAGGCCCATGAGGCCCATTCAGCCACTTAGGCCCATTAGGCCAATTAAACCCATTAGTCCCATTATGCCCATTTGGCCCATTTGGCCCATTTGGCCACTTAGTCCCATTAGACCCATTAGGGCACACATGCCCATTAGGCCCACTAGGCCACTTAGGCTCATTAGGCCCATTAAACCCATTAGTCACATTAGTCCCATTAGGCCCATTAAGCCACTTAGGCCACTTCGGCCCATTAGTCCCATTAGAAAATGTCATTCCATTAGGCCCATTGGGCCCATTAAACCCATTTGTCCCATTAGTCCCATTAGGATCGTTAAGCCACTTAGGCCCATTAGTCTCATTCGGCCGATCAGCCTGACTAGGCCACTTAGGCCACTTAGGGTCATTAGGTCTATTAGGCTCATTAGGCCCATTAGGCCCACTATTCCCATTAGGGAACTTAGGACCATTAGGCCACTGATGACCATTAGTCCCATTAGGCCCTTCAGGCCCATGATGCGCATTCCACCGATGAGGCCCATGAGGCCCATTAGGCCCAGGAGGACCATGAGGCCCATTAGGACACTTAGGTCCGTCAGGCCCTTTCGGACCATGTGTCCACTTAGGTCCATGAGTCCCATGAGACTCATTAAACCCATAAGGCCAATTGGGCTCATTAGTCCCATTAGGCCCATTAATCTCATTAGGCCCACTGGACCCTTTATTTAGATTGAAGTAGTATATCCTTTATGGGATAGAATATGTGGCTAAATTTATGAATTTAGTCTAGTTTTCACCTGAGGTTTCTACTAGTGCATCTTTGAATACACACATTTTTTAATCTGGGATGGGGTGGGAAATTTGTTTGAAGATTGCAGTAATCTGTATAAGAGATTGTCCGGAGATGGTCAATAGGGAAATCGTGGGTGGAGGAGATATCGTGATACCTATGGGAAATGTTTGAAACTATAATGAGGGGAGCAAGTGGAAGAGGGGCACTTATTTCCCATAGGTATCACGATATCTCCTCCACCCATCACCCCTAAGAGCAAGTCGGGATGTTTCTAATGTGGTGCTCTAAGACACATAAAGTGAGAATGTACATCACCACCTAGAGTATGCCATAATTGTAATTAGACGGGGAATCTTCAGTGTTATTGTTGTCATGATCCATGGTCGGGTGTTCGGAATACTTCTCAAGGTTCAGAGTCGTCTTATGCCTCAATGGGATGAGGACAGCAGAATAGAGTTAGTCGTGGTGATTCCAGGAATACCATGACTCCCCAGCATGGGAAATTTCATCAGGGGAATAAAGATAAAAGTGTGGTGAGTAAGCAGGTGTTTGGAGCTGAGTGGGTTATTGTGAATGGCCAACTTGTACCATCGATGGTGAGAGGTACGATTCTCTTGAATTCTACCTTTATGAAAGCATTGTTTGATACAGGTGCATTTCATATTTGATTTCTTCTCATGTTGTTGATTTTTTGGGTCTAAATTTGGAAATGATGCATTCTGTTTTGAAACTTCAAACTCCTCTGGGTCAAAGAAAGTGTCCAGCCTTTCTGTGTAGAGCTTGTTGCATAGCTGTTGGGTGACCGGTTCAGGGTCGACCCGGGTTGGTTCATGGAAGCTTAAGTGGCCTAATTTCCCTAAATGACCTAAATTGTTCTAAATGGCCTAAATTGGCCTAAATGACCTAATTGGTCTAAATGACCTAAATGGCCTAATTGGCCTAAATGGACTAATTGGCCTAATTAGACTAATTGGACTAATTGTACTAAATGGACTAAATGGATTAAATGGCCTAAATGTCCTAATTGGCTTAAATGGACTAAATTTCCTTGTTGAAATTGAACTAGTGGCCAAATTGGCCTAAATGGACTAAATTGGCCTAAATTGACTAATTGGCCTAAATGACCTAAATTTCCCAATTGACCTAATTGGCCTAATTGGCCTAAATGTCCCAAATTGGACTATATGGACAAAATGGATTAATTGACCTAAATAGCCTAAATGTCCAAAATTGGCCTAAATGGATTAATTTGCCTAAATGAACTAATCATCCTAATTGGCCTAAATGGCCTAAATTGGCCTAAATGGCCAAAATGGCCTAATTGGTCTAAATGGATTAATTGGCCTAAATGGTCTGAATGACCTAATTTTCCGAATTAACATAAATGGACTAATTGATATAATTGGCTTAAATGGACTAAATTAGCTTGAATGGCCTAAATTGGTCTAATTGGCCTAATTGGTCTAAATGGCCTAAATGGTCTAATTGGTACAAATGGAATAAATGGCCTAATTAGTCTAATAGGCCCAAATGGACTAATTTTCCTAAATGGACTAAATGGCCTAAATGGCCTAAATTGGCATAATTGGCCTAATTGGTCTAAATGGCCTAAATTGGTCTAAATGGCCAAAATGGCCTAAATGACCTAACTTGTCTAATTGTCCTAAATTGACTAATTTTCCTAAATGGCCTAAATGGTCTAATTGGTTTAATTGGTCTAATTGGCCTGAATGACATGAATGGTCTAAATGACCTAAATTGGCATAAATGGACTAGTTGGCCTAAATGGCATAAATTGCCTAATTGGATTAATTGGCCTAATTGGTCGAAATGACCTAAATTTTTCTAAATGGACTAAATAGCCTAATTGTACAAATTGGCCAAAATGGAATAAATAGACCAAATTGACCAAATTGGCCTAAATGGCCTAATTGGCCTAAATTGTATAAATGACCTAATTGGCTTAATTGGCCTAATTCGCCTAAATGACCTAAATTATCCTGAATGGATTAAATGGTCTAATTGGACTAAATGACCTCAATTATAATAATTGTCCTAATTTACCTAAATTTCCTAAATTGTCTATTTGGTTTAATTGTTTAAATTGGCCTAATTGGCCTAAATGGCCTAAATTGGATAAATAAGCTTAAATGTCAAAATCGGCTTAATTGGCCTAAATGGCCTAAATTGGACTAAATGGAATAATTGGATGAATTGGATTAAATGGTATAAATTAGCTTAAATAGACTAAATGACCTAAATTGGCCTAAATGGCATAATTGGCCTAAATGGCCTAAATTGGCCTAAATTACCAAAATTTTCTAATTTGCCTAATTCGCATAGTTGACCTAAATGACCTAAATGTCCTAAATGGCCTAAATGGCCTAATTTCCCTAAATGGACTAAATGACCTAAATGACCTAATTTCCTAATTGGTCTAAATGGTCTAATTGGCCTAAATGGACTAAATTTTCCTAATTTTCCTAAATTGATTAATTGGCCTAAATGGCCTAATTGGCCCAATTGGCCTAAATGGTCTAAATTAAATAATTGGCCTGATTAGGCTAAATGGCCTAAATTATCCTAAATGGCCTAAATTGGCCTAATTGGTCTAAATGACATAAATTTGTCTAAATGGACTAATTGGCCTAAATGACCTAAATGGCCTAACTGATATAATTGGACTAAATGAACTAAATGAACTAATTGTCATAAATTAACCTAAATGGCCTAAATTAGCCTAAATGGCCTAAATTAGCCTAAATGGCCCAAATTGGCCTAAATGGCCTAATTGGCCTAATGGGCCCGAATTGCCTAATTGGCCTAATTGTTCTAATTTTACTAATTGGTCTAAATGAGCTAAGTTGGCATAAATGGCATAATTGGCCTAAATTTCTTAAATTTTCTAATTGACCTAATTGGCCTAAATGACCTAAATTGGTCTAAATGGCCAAAATGGACAAAATTGGACCAAATGGCCTAAATTGACCTAATTGGCCTAAATTGCCTATATTGCATAATTGGCCTAATGGACCTAATAAGGCTAAGTGGCTTAATGGGCATAATGGGCCCATTATGGTCAATTCGACCTAGTGGGCTAGAGGGCCGAATTGGCCTAATGGACCTAATGGGCCTAATGGGCCAAATGGGTCTAAGGGGCCTAATGAGCCTAAGTAGACGAATGGGCCTAAGTGGCATAAGTGTCCTAATGGGCCTAATGAGCCTAAGTAGCATAATGGTCCCAATGGGCCTAAGAGGACCAATGGGCCTAATAGGTTTAAGGGGTCTAATGGGCCTAAGTGGCCTAATGGACCTAAGTGGCCTAAGTGACCTAATTGGATGAATGGGCCTATTGGGCCAAAGTGAGATAATGGGCGCAATGGCCTAATTGGCTTAATGGACCTAAGGGGGGCAATGGGTCTAATGGGTCTAAGGGGCCTAATGGGCCTAAGTGGCCTAAGTTACCTAATAGGAGTAATGGGCCTATTGGTCCTATTGGGCCTAAGTGGCCTAATGGGCCAAATGGACCCATTATGGCCAATTCGATCTAATGCTCCTAATGGCCTAATTGGCCTAATGGGCCTAGGGGACCAATGGGCCTAAGTGACATAATGAGCCTAAGTGTCGTAATGTGCATATTGTGCCTAAGAGGTCTAATGGGTCCAATGGGCCTGATGGGCCTAATGGGCCCATTATGGATAATTTAGCCTAATGGGTCCAATGGGCCTAAGTGGCCTAATGGGTTGAAGTGGCCCAAGTTGGAAAATGGGACTAATGGGTCCAATGGGTCTAAGTAGCCTAAGTTGCCTAACGGGCCTAATTGGTCTAATGGGTCTAAGTGGTCTAATGGCCCTAAGTGGTGTAAGTTGACTAATGGGCCTAATGGGTCCAATGGGTCTAAGTGGCCTAAGTTTCCTAATGGGCCTAATGGGTCCAAAAGGTCTAAGTGGTCGAATGGGCCTAAGTGGCCTAAGTTTCCTAATGAGCTTAATGGGCCTAATGGGTCTAATGGGTCTAATGGGCCTAAGTGGCCTAACTGGCCTAATGGGCTTAATGGGATTAGTGGGATGAATGGATTGAATAGGCCTAAGTGGATTAATGGGCTGAATGGGTCTAATGGGCCTAAGTGTCCTAATGGGCCTAAGTGTCCTAAGTTGCCTAATGTGCCTAATGGGTCCAATGGGACTAAGTGACCTAATGGGCATAAGTGTCCTAAGTTTCCTAATGGAAACCATGGGCCTAATGGGTCCAATGGGACTAATGGGTCCAATGGACCTAAGTGGCCAAAGTTACCTAATGGGACCAATAGTCTGAATGGGCCTAATGGGTCTAATAGGTCTAAAGGAACAAAGTGGCCTAAGTTGCCTAATGGTCCAAAGTAGCCTAATGGTCTTAGTCGTTCTAACTGTAGTAATGGGTCTAATGAGCCTAAGTGTCCTAATGGGTCCAATGGGCCAAAGTGGACCAAATTTCCTAATGGTACAAAGTGGCCTAATGGGACTAATGGCCCTAATGGGCCTAAGTTGACTAATGGGCCTAATAGGCCTAATGGGTCTAATGGACCTAATGAGTATAATAGGTCTAAGTGGCCTAATGGGTCTAAGTAGACTAAGTTTCCTAATGGGCCTAATGGGTTTAATGGGTCCAATGGGTCTAAGTGGCTCAATGGGCCTAAGTTGTCTAAGTTTCCTAATGGGCCTAATGAGCCTAATGGGCCTAATTGGCCTAATGGGACTAATGAGCCTAATGAGCCTAATGGGAATAATGGGTCTAATGGGCCTAAGTGGCCTAATCGGCCTAACGGGTCTAATGGTCCTAATGGGCCTAAGTGGCCTAATGGTTCGAATGGGACTAAGTGGCATAATGGGCCTAAGTGGCCTAAGTTTCCTAATGGGACTAAGTGGCATGATGGGACTAAGTGACCTAAGTTACCTAATGGGCCCAATGCGATGAATGGGCCTAATGGGCCTAATGGGATGAATGGTCCTAATGGGTCAAATGGGGCTAAGTGTCCTAAGTTACCTAATGGGTCGAAGTGGCCTAATGGGCCCCATTAGGCCCATTAGACGACTTAGGTCCATTAGGACCATTGGGCTCATTAGGCCACTTAGGCCCATGAGGCTTATGAGGCTTATTTGCAATGGACCGTCGCAAATACGAATTGTGATGGTGCGCGGCAAAAAGTTTTTAAAAAAATCGGGAAAATGATTTGTGTCGGGTGGTCGGCCCGTCGCAACAGAGTTTTAAAAAAAACACTGAACCTATTTGCGACGGTGCCACTGCCCGTCCCAAATAATAACCTTTTGAAACGGACCATCATAAAAGATAATATGTGCGACATCCTTTTATGTAATGGGCCATTTGTGATGGGATCCCGTCGCAAATGCACCGTCACAAAAAACCCTTTTTCTTGTAATGTTAGTCCCATTCAACCAATTTGACCCATTAGGCCACCTAGGATCATTAGACTCATTAGGCCCATTAGACCCATTAGATCGATTAGGCCACTTAGGCCCATTATACACATTAATCCAATTATGCCCATTAGGCAACTTAGGCCACTCAGGCCCATTGAGCCATCTAGAACTATTGAACCCATTAGCTACTTAGGCCCATTAGGACCAGTAGGCCCATTGGGCCCATTAGGCACATTATTCCCATTAATCGACTTAGGCCACTTATGCCCATTAGGCCCATTAGGCAACTTAGGCCCATTGGGCCACTTTGGACCATTAGGCAACTTAGTCCACTTGGGCCCATTCAATCCATTATGCCAATTATACCACTTAGGCCCATTAGGACACTTTGGCCCATTAACCCCATTATTCCACTTCATCTCATTAGGCAAATTAGGCCACTTAGGCTTATTGAACCCATTAGTCCCATTGGGACCATTGGTCCAATTAGGCCCATTAGGTAACTTTGTCCACTTGGGCCCATTAGACCCATTAGGCCCATTGGTACCATTAGGAAACTTAGGCCACTTATGCCACTTTTCCCCATTAGACCCATCAGTCCCATTAGGCAACTTAGGCCACTTAGGCCCATTAGGTCACTTAGACCCATTAGGCAACTTTGTCCCATTATACCCATTCATCACATTAAGCCACTTAGGCCCATTCAACCCATTCATTCCCATTAGACCAACTAGACCCATTAGGCCGATTAGGCCACTTGGGCCCGTTAGACCCATTAGACCCATTATGCTCATTAAGCTCATAAAGCAACTTATGCCACTTAGGCCCATTCGACCACTTAGACCCTTTGGACCCATTAGGCAACTTAGGCCACTTAGGACCATTCGACCACTTAGACCCATTAAAACCATTAGGTCCATTAGGCAACTTAGGCCACTTAGACCCATTGGACCCATTAGGCCCATTAGAAAACTTGGGCCACTTCGACCCATTAGGCAACTTAGGCCCATTAGACCCATTAGGTTGAATTATCCATAATGGGCCCATTAGGCCCATTAGGACCATTCGGCCCATTGAACCACTTAGTCCCAATAGGTCCAATATTCACATTCGGCCCATTAGGGCACTTAGTCCTATTAGGACCCTTAGACCCATTAAGCCTATTAGGCCCATTGGGCCCCTTAGGCCCAGTAGTCTAGTTAGGCCATTAGGGTCATTAGGTCACTTAGGCCTAATAGGCCCAATAATCCCAATAGGCCCATTTGACCAAATGGGCCCATTCGTGCCCTTTGGCTCATTAGGCCAATTAGGCAAATAGGCCCATTATCCCCATTAGTTCCCTTAGGCCCAACAGGCTCGTTAGCCCTATTAGGTCACTTAGGCCACTTAGGCCCATTAGACCCCTTAGACCCATTAGGCCCATTAGGCCCCTTAGGTCCATTAGGCCCATTAGACCACTTAGTCCCATTCAGCACATTAGGCCACTTAGGCCCATTCGTCAACTTAGGCTCATTAGGCCCCTTAGACCCATTAGGCACATTTGGCCCATTAGGCCCATTGGGTCCATTAGTCTCATTGGGCCCATTAGGCCCATTAGGTCAATTAGTCCAATTTTTTCCTTTAGGCCCATTAGTTTGAATTGACCATAATGGATCCATTAGTCCACTTAGGCCCATTAGGCCTATTAGGCCCATCATGCCACTTAGGCCCAACTTGTCCATTTGACCCATTAATCTCATTAGGCCCATTAGGCCGAATTGGACTCAATGGTACCATTAATACACTCAGGTCCAATAGGTCCATTAGGCCACTTAGGCCCAATAGGCCCATTCAGCCCATTAGGCCACTTAGGCCACTTAGGCCCATTACGCCACTTTGGACCAGTGGACCCATTAAGCCTATTAAGCCCATTAGACCCATTAGGCCACTTAGGTCCAATTGGCCCATTAGGTTGATTAGGCCACTTAGTTCCATTAGGCCACTTAATCCCATTAGACTCATTAGGCCCATTAGGCCACTTAGGCCACCTAGGCCCATTAGACCCTTAGGCCCATTAGGTCCATTAGGCAATTTAGGCCAATTTAGATCATTTAGGCCAATTAGGCTAATTAGGCCATTTAGTCCATTTAAATGAATGAGGTCATTTAGGCCACTTAGTCCAATTTAGGCCATTTAGTCCAACGAGGCCAATGATGCCAATTCAGACTAATTAGGCCAATTTAGGCTCTTAAGGCCATTTAGGACCATAAGAAGATTTAGGCCATTTTGGCCAATTTAGTCCAATTGCGCCAATTTTCCAATTAGGAAATTTATTTCATTTAGGCCATTTAGACCAATTAGGCTAATTTAGGCCATTTAGGCTATTTAGGCCAATTTAGACTGTTTAGGCCAATTAGGACAATTATTCCATTTAGGCCAATTTAAGAAATTTAGACCAATTAGTACAATTAGTCCAATTAGTCCATTTAAGCCGATTAGCCCAATTTAGACCATTTTGGCCAATTAGACCAATTATACAATTTCGGCAATTTAGGCCAATTTAGATCATTCGGGCCAATTTTGGCAATTTAGGATATTTAGGCCAATTTAGGCCATTTAAGACAATTAGGTCAATTAGGAAAATTATACAATTTTGGCAATTTTGGCCAATTAGTTCATTTAGGCCTATTTTGGCCATTTAAGTCATTTACACCAATTTAGGCCATTTACGTCAATTTATCTCATTTAGAAAAATTAGGAAAATTAGGTCAATTAGGCAAATTATTCCAATTAGGTAATTCAGTCCAATTAGGACAATTAGGCCATTTATCCCAATTTAGGCCATTTAGTCCAATTTAGGCCATTTAGGCCAATTTAGGCCAATTTAGGCCATTTAGGCCAATTATACCAATTAGGTCATTTAGACCATTTAGGCCAATTAGGCCATTTAGGACAATTATATCAATTAGTCCATTTAGATCACTTAATCCAATTTAACTATTTAGACCATTTAGACAAATTTAGGCCATTTAGACCAATTTGGTCAATTAGGTCAATTTAGGACATTTAGGCTAATTTAGGTCATTTATCCCAATTAGAACAATTAGTCCAATTAGTATATTTATTCCATTTATTCCAATTAGGAAAATTAGTCCAATTAGGACAATTTGTTCATATAGGATAATTATTCCATTTGGGCCAATTAAGCAAATTAGACCATTTAGGCCATTTAGGCCAATTAAGAAATTAGGCCATTTAGGTCATTTAGGCCATTTATTCCAATTAGGCCATTTAGTCCATTTAGGTCATTTAGGCCAATTAGTACAATTAAGACAATTAGACAATTTAGGTCATTTAGGCCATTTTAGGCCATTTTGGCCAATTAGGTCATTTAGACCATTTAGGCCAATTTAGGCCATTTAGGCTAATTTATACCATTTAAGAGAATTCATCCAATTAGGACATTTAGGACATTTTAGGCCATTTATTACAATTAGGTCGATTGAGACATTTAAACCGATTTGTCCAATTTAGGCCATTTAGGCCAATTAAGCCAATTATGACAATTAGACCAATTAGACAATTTAGGCAATTTATGTCAATTAATAAAATTAGGATAATTTAGATCATTTAAGCCAGTTAGTCCATTTAGGCCATTTAGAAAAACTTAGTCCATTTAGGCCAATTAGGACAATTAGTCCAATTAGGTAATTTATGAAATTTAGGCCAATTAGAAAATTTAGGCCAATTTATTTAATCATTGGTATGAAATTAAATAATATTTTAACTTAAATATCAACTCTATAAATAGGCATCTATGTATATTGTGTAGAACATCCAAAATTTAAGAATAGAAAATTGTTGTGCACAGCAAATTCTCTCTCAACTCCTCATTCTCTCTCTATTTCTCTCAAAAACAAGAAGTGTAAGAAAGATTTCTTCAAGACCGAAGAATGAGTGATCAAGAACGAACAACATAAGACATTCGACTCGCCTCACTAGCACCTGGAGATCGAGTGGTGTTTCTCGGAGATCCAAAAAATGAAGAAGCATCTAAAAATAAATTTAATTAGAAATTTAATACTAGTAACCTAACATAAACAATACATATCAATTGGCTTGATAAACATGTTTATAGTATAGATTCCTCTTGTATGTTCATTTCGGTGTAATTCCATTTATGTTGTGTTATTTCGTTATTTGGTCACTTGGTAATTTTTATCATTTTTATATTTGTCTAATTGTCCAATTAGTCCATTTAGGTGAATTAGGCCAATTAGGCCAATTAGACTAATTAGGTCAGTTAGAAAAAATAGGTCGTTTAGGATAATTAGGTCATTTAGGCCAATTAGGTCATTAGGCTATAGGCAATTTAGGCCTTTAATCCATTTAGGGCATTTAGTCCATTAGGCCATTTAGGGCAATTAGTCCAGTTATACCATTTAGGTCAATTAGGACAATTATGTTAATTAGACCATTTAATTCAATAAGATCATTTAATCCATTTGAACCAATTAGGCCATTTAGACCAATTAGGTCATTTATTTCAATAAGATCATTGGGATATTTAGAACAATTTGGCCATTAGGACATTATCCCATTAGTTCACTACACCATTAGGCCAATTTTTTATTTGGCGATTTGACCATTTACGCCAATTTAGGATAATTAGGCCAATTAGGCTAATTAGGCCAATTAGACTATTTAGACCCATTTGGCCATTTAGTCCAATTAGGCCAATTAGGCCAATTATGCCAATTAGTTCAATTAGGACAACTAGCCCAATTATTCCATTTAATCCAATTAGACCATTTAATAGATTTAGACTAATTAGTCCATTTTGAACAATTAGTTCATTTATGCCAATTAGGCCATTATGCCAATTAGGCTACTAGGTTATTGAGACATTAGGCTATTTAGACCAACTAGGTCATTTAAGTAATTATCCCATTAGCCCACTAGTTCATTGGGCCATTAGGCTAGTTGGTAATTTGTCCATTTGGTCAATTAGGCCAATTTAGACCAATTTAGGCCAATTAAAACCAAAAAAACCTAAAACCTAGACTCAAAAACTATATCTAAAACACCAATACCTAAGGTCTAATTAGGCCCATTAGGCCAATTAGGCCATTTAGTCCCATTAGGTCACTTAGGCCCATTCGGACCATTTGGCCACTTAGGCCAATTAGGCCCATGAGGCCCATTTGGCCACTTAGGGCCATTAGGCCGATTTGGCCACTAAAACCCATTAGGCTCATCAAGACACTCGGATCATTAGGCCCATTAGGACACTCAGAACCATTAGGCCAATTCATCCCACTCGACCCATTAGTTCCATTCAAAGCATTAGGCCAATTAGTCCCATTGCCCCATTATGCCACTTAGGCCCATTAGTCCAATTACGACGATTAGACCACTTAGGCCCATTAGGCCCATTACGTCAATTAGGCCACTTAGAATCATTAGGATCATTAGGCCCATTGGTCCACCTAGGCCCATTAGGCTGATTAGGCCACTTAGGCCCATTGGTCCACTTAGTCCCACAAAGGCCCATTAGGCCACTTAGGCCCATTAGTCCCATTAGGATCATTAGGTCACTTAGGCCCATTAGGCTCATTAGGTGCATTCGACCCATTAGGCTCTTTAGGAAACTTAGACCTATTCATCCCATTAGGCCGATTAGGCCACCTGGGCCCATTGGGCCAATTAGGCCACTTAGGCCCATTAGACGACTGAGGCCTATTAGGCCCACTTGGACCATTCAGCCCATTAGGCCTATTAGGCACATTATCCTCATTATCCACATTATTCCCATTCGGTCCACTAGGCCACTTAGGCCCATTAGGCCACTTAGGCCCATTCAGACACTTAAGCCCATTAGGCCACTTAGGCCCATTGAGCCCAATTATTCCATTTGGCCCCTTTGGACACTTAAGTCACTTAGGCCCATCAGGCCACTTAGGCCCCTTCGGGCCATTAGGCCACTCAGGACCATTGAACCCATTAGTCCCATTACGCCCCTTAGGTCACTTATGCAACTTAGGTCCATTAGCCTCATTAGGCCACTTAGGCCACTTAGGCCCATTATTCCACTTAGGCAGATTGAGCCCATTAGGCCACTTAGGCCGATTAGGCCCATTAGCATCACTATGCCACTTAGGTCACTTAGACCCATTAGACCCATTAGCCATTGGGGCCATTAGGCCACTTAGGCCCATTGGTCCACTTAGGCCCATTGGGCCACCAAGGCCCATTAGGCCCATTGGGTCCATTCCATTAGGCCACTTAGGATCATTTGTTCACTTATGCTCATTAGGCCTATTGGGTCCATTAGGCAACTTAGGACCACTCGACCACTCTGGCCCATTAGGTCCATTAGGCCCTTTAGGCCCATTGGGCCCATTAGGTCCATTAGGCCACTTAGGATCATTAGGCCACTTATGCTCATTAGGCCTATTGGGCCCATTAGGCAACTTAGGACCACTCAACCGCTCAGGCCCATTAGGCCCTTTAGGCCACTTAGGCTCATTCGACCCATTAGCCATTAGGCCCATTAGGCCCATTCGACCCCTTAGGACCATTAATCCACTTTGGCCCATTTGGCCACTTAGGCCCATTAGGACACTTAGGAAAATTAGGCCCATTAGTCATATTAGGCTCATTAGGCCCTCGAAATCATTTTTTAAATTTTCATAAAAGCCACTGCATCGAAGATAGCACGTCGAAGAAGCTGTCACCATCATCATCACTCATTATCATCAATACCTCATTGTAGTCCACTTCAAACATCATCATCATAACCATCATCTCTAGAGTCACCACATCACTGGCGGGAACACCACCTCCGTCGTCATCGACCATCATCATCGGAGCCGAGAACTAGAGAAAAACGAACCAGGATGTCCACTAATCACCACTGATGTATTCATATCGTCATCGTAGAACTCCAACATCACCACCAAAAAACCATCAAAACAGAACATAAAAACCATTCGAACCTTCAAAGATTGGCCATATGCCGTCTCTAAGACCCAAAACCACTCGATCTACACCTCCCAGAACCTCCATCAAGACCCACGCACCAAACTGACAGGGAAAGCAGCACAGGAAGGATGAGAATATGGAAGCCTCGGCAGGGGACCAAGAAGGAAACCACATCGGTCCCACAAAATAGAGAACCAATAACAGGAAAAACAAAATCAATCCCAAACAAAATCACCATATGAGACCTCAATCCACATCCTCAAAATATAAAAGGATCCAACCAGAGGAATGAATCTGAGATGAGACTACTGCCAACCCTACCCCTGCACCATTCCAAGTAGGCTTGGATCTCGAATGGAGCCTGAAAAAAGTGGAGTCAAATGCAATGGGTAGGCCAGCATGGGTAGAGGAGAAAGAAGGAACTAGACACACTCACCAGTGCCGACCCAAGCCATCTAAAGCACTTGCAAACACAAACCCAAAATAGGGGTATGATGCACAGAGAAAGATCGAAAGAGGGGTGGTCAGTGGCGTGCGATGACCACACTAGCAAGCCACAACAATCAAGAGGGAAAAAAAGAAAGAAAGATAAGGAAGAATGTGGACCATGTGAAGCGACACCATCACCGTAAAGGAGATCCTCAAAACCCTAGGAGGGGAAGAGGACGCATGGAGAGCATCAGGATCCAGGAGAGTGCGGAGCCATCAGGTTCATCTATTAGGCTCATTAGGCCCATTTGGCCACTTAGGCCCATTCGACCCATTTATCCCATTATGCCCATTAGGCCCATTCGGCCAATTAGGCCCATTGGTCCACTTCGGACCATTAGGCCCATTATACCCATTATGCCACTTAAGGCCATTTGTCCCACTGAGTCCATTAGATTAGGCCCATTAGGCCACATAGGCCCATTTGGACCTTTATACCCATTAGGCCAATTAGACCCATTAGGCCACTTAGGCCCATTTGTCCTATTTTTCCCATTAGACCCAGTTGGCCGCTTATGCCCTTTAGGCCACTAAGGACCATGAAGCACATTAGGACAATTGAGCCACATAGACCCAATTGGAAACTTAGGCCCATTTGGTCCCATTACGCCACTTAGGCCCATTTGGACCATTTGGCCCGTTTGGCCCAAAAGGCCCATTGGATTAAGCCCATTATGACACTTAGGCTCATATGGACCATTAGAACCATTAATCCAATTAGCCCAATTAGCCCCATTAGGCCCATTAGGCCCACTAAACCCATTAGGCCACTTAGGCCAATTAGGCCACTTAGGCGCATTAGGCCACTTAGGACCCTAAGACCAATTATACCACTTAGGCCCACTCGGTGCATTAAGCCCATTTGGCCACTAAGGCCCTTTAGGCCACTTAGTCCCAATAGGCACATTAGGCCCATTAGGCCCATTAGGCCTCTTAGGCCACTTAGGCCCATTAGTCCCATTAGGCCACATTGGCCGCTTAGGCTCATTAAGCCAATTATGCCACTTAGGTTCATTCGGTGCAGTAGGACCATTATGCCACTAAGTCCCATTGGGCCCATTAGGACCATTTGGCCACTTAGGCCACTTAGGTCAAATAGTCCCCTTAGGCCCATTAGGCCACTTAGGCCCATTAGGCTCATTAGTCCATCTAGGCCTCTTAGGCCACTTAGGCCCATTAGGCCACCTAGGCCCATTAGTCCACTGAGGCCCATCAGGATCCTTAGGCCCATCAGGCCCATCAGGACCAATAGGCCACTTCATCCCCTTAGGACACTGAGGCCCATTAGGCCCATTCATCCACTTAGACCCATTAGGACACTTAGGCGCATTGGGACACTTAGGCTCATTCAACCACTTAGGGCCTCATGACCCATTATTCCTATTAGGCCACTAAGGCCCATTAGGCCCTTTAGGCTACTTAGCCCCATTTGGCCCATTAGGCCCATTAGGTCACTTAGGCCACTAAGGCCAATCGGGCCCATTAGGACCATTCATTCCATTAGGCCCATTAATCCACTTTGGCCCATTAGTCCCATTTTTCCATTGAGACCCATTCATCCCGTTAGGCCACTTATGCCCATTATGCCCATTTGGCCACTTAGGCCTGTTAGGCCCATTAGGACACTGAGTCCCATTAGTCCCATTAGGCCACTAAGACCCATTAGGCCCATTAGGCCCATTATGTCCATTAACCCATTAGTCCCATTAGAGCAGTTAGGCCCATTAGGACACTTCATCCTGTTAGGCTAATTAGGCTCATTCGGCCACTTAGGCCCGTTAGGCCCATTAGGCCACTTAGGCCACTTCGGCCCATTAGGCCCATTTTTTCTATTGGGCCACTTAGGCTCATTAGGCCACTTAGGACCATTAGGCCCATTAGGTCACTGTGTCCCATTAGGTCACTTAGGCCAATTCGGCCATTAGGCACATTACGACCATTAGGCCATTGAGGCTCATTCCGCCTGCTAGGCCAGTTAGTCCCATTTGGCCCATTAGACCACTTATGCCTATTAGGCCCATTAGGCATTAGGCCACTAAGGCCCATTATGACCATTAAGCCCATTGGTCCACTTAGGCCCATTGGGCCACTAAAGCCCATTAGGCCCATCAGGCCATTAGGCCACCTCATCCCATTAGGCTCACTTGGCCACTTAGGCCCATTTGGCCTATTCGGCCACTTAAACCCATTAGGCCACTTAGGCCACTTCGGGCCATTAAGCCCATTAGGCCACTTAGCCCCATTAGTCCACTTAGTCGCATTAGGACACTTAAACCCATTAGGCCACTTCAGGCCAGGCCACTTAGGCCCATTAGTCCACTTACACGCATTAGGTCACTTAGTTCCATTAAGCCCATTAGGCCACTTAGGCTCATTAGGCCACTAACGCCCATTTGGCCCATTTGGCCAATTATGCAACTTAGGGCCATTAGGCCCATTCAACCACTTAGGACAATTAGACCCATTATCCCATTAATCCAGTTATGCCACTTAGGCTCATTAGGAACATTAGGCCAGTTAGGCCCATTAGGCCACTTAGACCCATTCACCCACTTAGGCTCATTAGGCTCATTATCCCATTAGGTCCATTAAGTCCATTATCCCATTAGGCCCATCAGGACCATTAGTCCACATAGTCCCATTAGGCCCATTAGGCCACTTAATCCCATGAGGCAACTTAGTCCCATTAGGCACTTTAGGCGACTTAGGCTCATTTGGCCACTTAGGCGCATTAGGCCACGTAGGCCCATTAGGCTCATTGTGCCACTTAGGCCCATTGTGCCTCTTAGTCCCATTGGTCCCACTCATCCAGTTAGGACCATTAGGCCCATTAGGCCCCTTAGGCAACCTAGGCCCATTAGGCCCATTCGAACACTTAGGCACATTAAGCCAGATAAGAAAATTAGGCCCATTAGGCCTATTAGGACCATTCGGCCACTTGGGCCCATTATGCCCATTAGTCCACCTAGGCCCATTAGTCCAATTAGACCACTTCAGTCCATTAGTCCCATTGTGCCCATTAGGTCCATTCGTCCACAAGCCCATTTGGCCACTTAAGCCCACTAGGCCACTTAGGCCCATTAGGCCCATTCGTCCACTTCGTCCCATTAGGCCTCTTAGGCCCACTAGTCTCATTTGCCCCATTTGGCCTATTTGGCAACTTCGGCCCATTAGGGCCATTATGCATATTCAACCCATTAAGCACATTCATCCACTTTGTCCCATTAGGCCACTTAGGTCCATTTGGCCCATTATTTCCATGCATCTACTTTGGCCCATTAGGACCATTAGGACCATTAGTCCACTAAGACCCATTAGGCCCATTTGGCCCATTTGGCCACTTTGGCCCATGAGGCCAAATATGCCCATTAGGCCCAAATTCCTATTCGTCCATTTTCTCCCATTAAGCCACTTAGTCCCATTAAGCGCATTAGGCCCATTTTTTCGTTGAGGCCCATTAGGCCCACGAGGCCACTTAGGCCCATTTGGCTCATTTGTCCACTTTGACCCATTATGCCCATTAAGCCCATTAAGCCAATTCATCAAATTTGTTCCATTTGTCCACTTAGGCCCATTAAACCCATTATACCCATTAGGCCACTTAGGCGCATTAGATCCATTATGGAAATTATGCCCATTAGGACACTTAGGCCCATTACGCCACTTTGGCCCATTGGGTCCATTATGGCCACTAGTCCTATTAGGCTTCGTAGGGCCATGAGCCCCAGTAGGCTCATTAGACCTAGTCGACCCAATAAGCCCATTTAGACCCATTAGGCCCATTAGGTCCATTGGTCCACTTAGGCCCATTAAGACATGATGCGAGACGCACGGGGTGGCCCGATCTTCACGGCGTAGGGCGGCGGATGATGGATGCGGTTTGGGGCTAAGTGACGGGTGAAGGGTATGGATAGTGGATGCAAGTAGTCAACCAACGCTATATGGAGCGTGACCTACTACTTAGACAACACACTCAAGGGAGGGGTGTGATGGCCAATCCACACAACAACGCACTTGGGTTGAGGCACGGAATTGGGGGCTTTGTGATCTTGGATCACCAATCTAACTTGTAGATTGACAAGGCAAGAATGCACAAGAGCAAGGGGGAAAACTCGGGATAATCCTCACACAACGGAGAGAAACAAAGCGTAAGCTCTCAAATTAAGTCTTGAATCCAATACAATGCCATGGGGTGGCTATTTATAGCCAAGGGGGTGATACAATGGTCAAGGGTCTAATACCCTAAAGTCATAAAGTCTAAACCTACCTTGTCCCCTTAAAAGTCAAAAAGATAAAAGCCAACAAAGACTTTTGGAAAAGAAGCACACAACTTTCCAACAAAGCCCACCGGATTTGACTTTGAGTGCATAGCCCACCGGATTTGACTTTGGTGTCCAAAGATGCCATTTCTAGAATCCTCCATGTGGGCAAGGCCTCCAAATTCGTGCAACCATGTGGGCCAAGTTTTAATCATCAATTTTGGGCTTGAATAAGTGATATTATAGGCCCATTTGCTCCATCCATGCAAGGTAATACCCATTGGGCCTTTAATGAAGCAAGATGAGCGCCCATTGAAGCATTCAACCTCTTTAATCTTCCTCGTGTCATTGGGCCTTGCAAATCCAATTCCTCCACCCGAGCAATCGACTCCGTGCCTTCCGCATGGTTTGCATAAAGACACTTAGGCCCTTCATGCCGAGTAGGATGATTTCTCCACTAAGGCCCATTATGCCCATTAGGCACATTAGGCCCATTCGTCCACTTTTTCCCATTAGGCCCCTCAGTCCTATTATAAAACTTAGGTCCATTGTGTCCATTAGGACACTTCATCCCATTAGGCCAATTCGGCCCATTAGGCCACTTTGGCCAATTAGGACCGTTAGGCCTATTTGGCCCATTAGGCCCATTGGGTCCATTAGGCCACTTTGGTCCGTTAGGCCACTTAGGCCCATTAGGCACATTTGTCCCCTTAGGCCCATTAGGCCCATTAGGACCATTCAGACAATTCGGCCACTCATGCCCATTCGACCACTTAGGCCCATTCGGCCCAATTGGTCTATTCGGTCACTTAGACTCATTAGGCCCATTGGTTCACTTATACCCATTTGACCCATTATGCCCATTAAGTGCATTATGTCCAATTGTCTAACTAAGACCATTAGGCCACTTAGGCTCATTAGGTCCATTAGGTCTATAATTCCCAGTAGGTCCATTAAGCCACTTCGGCCCACTAGGTCCATTCGACCCATCCGACCCATTTGACAAATTATGCCCATTAGGCTCATTGACCCTTTAGTCCCATTCGGCCCATTATGCTCGTTGGACCCTTTAGGCCACTTATCCCATTAGGCCACTTCGGTCTAATAGGCCCATTGGGCCCATTGGACCCATTGGGCCCATTCGGGCACTTCGGCCAATTAGGCACATTTGGCCAATTCGCCCCACTAGGCCACTTCGGCCCATTGGGTCCATTCGACCCATTAGGACCTTTAGATCAATTAGGTCCCTTAGGCCCATTAGGCCACTTAGGACCATTAGTACTATTAGGCCACTTAGGCCCATTAGGATCATTAGGTCCATTCTACCCACTAATACCTTTCGGCCCATTAGGCCCATTCAGCAACTTCGGCCCATTCGGCCCATTAGGCTCATTCAGAAACTTAAGCCCATTACGCTCATTATGCCCATAATGACACTTAGGCCTAATTAACCGATTAGGCCCATTAGGACACTTGAGCCCATTTGGCTCATTTGGCACATTAGGCAATTTAGGCCCATTAGGCAACTTAGGCCAATTAGGACCATTAGGCTCATTCTGCCCATTAGACCTATTAGGCCACTTAGGACCATTAGGCCACTTAGGGCCATTACGCCCATTAGGCCACTTAGGCCCATTAGGCCCATTCGGTCTATTAGTCCCATTCGTCTAATTCGGACCCTTCGGCCACTTAGGCCAATTGGGCCACTTAGGTCCATTAGGCCCCTTCGTCTGATTAGGCCAATTAGGTCACTTAGGCCCATTAGGCTCATTAAGCCGCTTAGGCCAATAGGCCCATTCGGCTGATTATGCCACTTAGGCCCATTAGGCCGCTTTGGCCCATTATGCCCTTTACGCCGATTAGGCCACTTAAGCCCATTGGCCCATTCGGCCACTTAGTCCCATTTGGTTATGATTATACCACTTAGGCCAAATAGGCCAATTATTCCACTTAGGCTCATTAGGATGCTTTGTCCCATTAGGCTCTTTAGGCCGATTATGCCACTTAGGCCCATTTGGCCCATTTGGCCCATTAGTCCACTTAGTCTCATTAATCCCATAAGCCACCTTGGCCCATTGCGGCTATAGGCCAATTAGACCAATTTGGCCCATTAGGCTACGATTATGCCACTTAGGATCATTATTTCACTTAAGCCCATTTGGCCATGTAGGCCCATTAGGCCTCCTAGGCCTATTCGTCCTATTAGGACCATTAGTCCCGTAAGGCCCATTAGTCCCTTTAGGCCATTAGGGATCGTTTGCACCATTAGGCCACTTAGGCCCATTAGGCCCATTCATCTCATTAGGAAACTTAGTCCCATTGGGCGAATTAAGCCACTTAGGCCCATTATTCCCTTTAGGCCCATTAGAAAACTTAGGCCACTTAGGCCCGTTATACCCATTAGGCCCATTTGGCCCATTAATCTCATTACGCCACTTAGGGTCATTAGGTCACTTCGTCCCATTGGGCCCATTAGGCTCATTAGTCCACTTAGGCCCATTAGACCCACTAGGAACCTTTGTACCATTAGCCCCATTAGTCTCATTAGGCCACTTAGGTCCATTTGTCCCATTTGGCCACTTATGCCAATTGGTCCCATTAGGCCTAGTAGGCCACTTAGGACCATTAGGCATACTAGGCACATTAGGCCCATTCGATCTATTCATCACATTGGTCTCATTATGCCACTTAGGCCCATTAGGCCAATTTTTTCACTTAGACCATTATTCCCATTAGGACCACTAGACACATTTATCCCATTCATCCAATTAGGCTCATTCGACCACTTAGGCCCATTACGCCCACTATGTCCATTAGGTTAATAAGGTAACTTCGTCCTAATATGCCACTTAGGCTCATTAGGCCCGTTAAGCCACTTATGCCCATTCATCACATTAGGCCCCTTAGGCCCATTCGTCCACTTAATCCCATTATGCCCATTAGACCCATCAGGTTGATTAGGTCACTTAGGCCCATTAGACCACTTAGGACCATTAGGCCCATTAGTCCTATTGGGACCATTAGACAACTTAAACTCATTAGACCCATTAGGATACCTAGGTCCATTATGCTGATTAGGCCCATTAGGCCACTTAGGCCCCTTAAGCCCCTTAGGCCCATTAGGCCAATGAGGCCAGCGAGGCCCATGAGGCCACTTTAGCCCTTTAGGACCATGAGGCCACATTGAACCATTAGGCCCACCAGGGCACATAGGCCCATTGGGTCCATTAGGCCACTTAGGCCCTTTAGGCCCGTTATTCCACTTAGGCCCATTGGGAAACTTTGGCCCATTAGGACCATTAGGCCACTTAAGCCACTTCAGTTCATTAGGACCTTTAGTCCATTTAGGACCATTAATCCCATTTGGCTGATAAGGCCACTTAGGCCCATTAGGCCCAATAGGCACCTTAGGCCCATTAGGCCACTTTGGTCCATTAGGCCCATCAGGACACATTGGCCGATTAGGTCCATTGGGCCACTTTTCCCACTAATACCATTAGGTCGATTTGGTCACTTAGGCCCATTAGGACCGTTAAGCCCCTTAGGCCACTTACACCCATTAGTCCCATTAGGGTCATTCGACCCATTAGGCCACTTAGGCCCCTTACGCCCATGAGGCCAATTAGGACCCTTATGCCCATGATGCCACTTAGGCCCATCAGGCCACTTCATCTCATTTGGCCCATTAGGCACATTCGACCCATCAGGACCAATAAGCCACTTAGGCCCATTACGCCCATGAGGCCACTTAGTACCATTAGGCTACTTAGCCCCATTAGGTCACTTAATCCCATTAGGCCACTTCAGCTCATTAGGCCATTTAGGCCACTTAGGCCCATTAGGCCACTTATGCCCGTTATGCCACTAAGTCACATTAGACCCATTAGGCCACTTTTTCTCATTAGGCAACTTATGCACATTAGGCCACTTAGGCCCATTAGGCTGATTTGGCCACTTTGTCCCATGTGGCCCATTAGGCTCGTTCATCTCATTAGGCCCATCTGACCCTCTAGACCCATTAGGACCATTAGGCCCATTAGTCTACTTTGGACCATTAGGCTCATTCATCCCATTGGTCCCCTTATGCCCATTTAGGACATTAGGCCCATTAGGCCCATTCGGCACGTTAGGCGCATTCGTAATGTTAGGCACATTCAGGCCCTAAGGCCCATTCGGGCCCTACGGCCCATTCAGGCCATTAGGCCCATTCAGGCCACGTAGGTACATTACACCACTTAGGCCCATTATGCCACTTAGACCCATTAGACCAATTATGACCATTTGGAACTTGGTCCCATTGGGCCCATTCATCTCATTCGTCCCGTTAGGCCCATTGGGCCACTTAGGGAAATTAGGCCCACTGTGCCACTAAGGCCCAATAGGCCCGTTTGGAAAAAGGGGCCCATTAGGCCCATTAGGCCACTTAGGACTATTAGGCCCATTCGGTTGATTAGGCCACTTAGGCCCATTGGGTCCATGAGGCCACTTAGGCCCATGAGGCCCATCATGCCACTTAAACCCATCAAACCCATTAGGACACTTTGGCACATTCGGCCAGTTCGACCCATTAGGTCCATTGGGCCAGTTGGTCCACTTAGGCCCATTTGTCCCATTCAGCCACTTGGTCCCATTAAGCCCATTAGGCCACTTCGACCCATTAAGATAATTAGGCCCATTAGGCCACTTACACCCATTAGGCCCATTAGACACATTGGGCAACTTTAGCCCATTTTGCCACTTAGGCCCATTATCCCCATTAGGCCACTTAGGCCTATTCATCCAACTTAGGCTCATTAGCCCCATTAGGCCACTTTGGCCCATTAGGCCCTTTAGGCCCATTGGGTCACTTAGTCCCTTTAGGCCAGTTGGGCCACTTAGGCCCATTCGGTCCATTCGGACCATTCGAACCATTAAGCCACTTAGGTCCATTGGGCCCATTAGTCTACTTGGGCTCATTACACCCATTGAGCCACTTCGGGTCATTACGCCCATTAGGGCCATTAGGCCACTTAGGCCCATTAAACCCATTAGGCCCATTGGGCCATTAGGCCCATTCGGACACTTTGTCCCATTAGGTCCATTAGACCAATTAGGCCCATATGGCTCATTAGGCCCATTAGGCATATTTGGCCAATGAGACTACTGAGGCCCATTATGCCCATTATGCCTATTCGACCTATTTCGCCAATGAGGCCAGTAAGGCCCATTTACACCCATTAGGCCCATCAGGCTCATTGGTCTACTTAGGCCCATTCAACCACTTAAGTCGATTAGGCCTATTAGGCCACTTAGGCCTATTATGCCCATTGGGCCACTTAGGCCTATTAGGCAACTTAGGCCCACTAGGCCGATCAAGCCACTTAGGCCCATTAGGCCCATTAGGCCACTTAGGCCCACTAGGCCCATTAATCTCATTAGGCTGATTAGGCCACTTAGGCCCGTTAGTCCATTTAGGCCCATTAGTCTCATTAGGCGTACTAGGCCCATTAGGCCCATTAGGTGCCTTTGGCCCATTAATCTAATTAGACCGATTAGGCAACTTATGCCCATTAGGCCACTTAGGCCCATTTGGCGCATTAGGCCACTTGGGCTAATTTGGCCGATTCGTCCCATTAGACCCATTAATCGCCTAGTCCGATTAAGCCCATTAAGATCATTAGGCCACTTAGGCTCATTATGCCACTTAGCCCCATTAGGCCGATTAGGTGACTAAGGCCCATTAGGCCACTTAGGCCCATTATGACCATTAAGCCCTTTAGTCGATTTGGCCACTTAGGTACATTAGGACACTTAGAACAATTAGGCCCATTTGACCCATTAGGCACCTTAAGCCCATTAGAAAGATTAGAAAACTTTGGCCCAATAGTCCATTGATGCCAATTAGGCCAATTTGGCCAATTTGGCCTATTTGGCCCATTCGGCCCATTATGCCCATTAGGCCAATTAGGCTACTTTGGCCCATTGGGCCACTTCAACCCATTAGGCCACTAAGTCCAATTCAGCATATTAGGACAATTTTTACCTTAGACCCGTTAATCCCATTAAGCCCATATGGCCACCGAGGCCCATTAGGCCACTTAGGCCAATTAGGCCCCTTAGGTACATTAGGCTACTTAGTCCCATTAATCCCATTAGTCCCATTAGGACCATTAATCCTATTAGGTCGATTAGGCCACTTAGGCCCTTTAGTCTACTTAGGCTCATTAGGCCCATTAGGCCCATTAGGACCATTCGTCCCATTTAGCACCAAGGTTTGTTAAGCCTATTAAGCCTATTAGACCCATTAGCCCCATCGGGACCATTGGGCCCATTGGGCCCATTGGTCCCATTGGTCCCATTAGGCCACTTTGGTCCATTCGGCCCATTAGGCCACTTTGGCCACTGAGTCCCACTTAGTCCCTTGAGGCCCATTCAGCCCATTAGGGCACTTAAGCCTATCATGACCATTAGGATAGTCACTTAGGTCTATCAGGCCCATTAGACCCATTCAGCCACCCAAGAAAATTAGGCACAGTGGGCCACTTAGGGCCATTCGGCCACCTAGGCCGATTTGGCCCATTAGGCCACTTAGGCCCATTAGGCCCAATTATTCGATTAGACTAAATAGGCCACCTAGGCCACTTAGGGCCATTATGCCCATTAGCCACTTAGGCCCACTAGTTACATTAGGTCCATTTAGCCCATTAGGCCACTTAAACCGATTTGGCCCATTAGGCGACTTAGGCTCATTATGCCCACTAGGTCCGTTAGGCCACTTAGGCCCCTAAGGCCCATTAGCCCCATTAGGCCCATCAATACCATTAGGCCACTTACACCCATTAGGTCCATTAGGGCCATTAGGACCATTAGGCCACTTAGGCCCATTATGCCCATTGGGTCACTGGGGCCCATTATGCGCATTGGGCCTACCAAGCACATTAGGCTCATTTGGCACATTCTACAACTGAGGCCCATAAGGAAAATCATGCCCATTAGGCCCATTAGGCTCACTCAACCCTTTAGAACACTAAGGCCCATGAGCCCCATTGGACCACTTATACCAGTGAGGTCCATTAGGTCCATTAGGCCCATCAGGACCATCAGGACCATTAGGCCACTTAAGCTCATCTGGCCCATTAGGCCACTTAGGCCCATAAGGCCCATTGGTCCACTAAGGCCCATTGGGCCACTGAGTCCCATTAGTCTCATTGGGCCTATCCAGCCCATTAGGCCCATGAGGCCAACTAGGCCACTAAGGCCCATTAGGCCCATCAGGCCCATCATTCCCATTAGGTCGCTTAGGCCCATTAGGCCCATTAAGATACTTAGGTCACTTAGTCTCATTAGTCCCACTAGGCCAATTAATATATTTAGTCCACTTTGGCCCATTAGGCCCATGAGGCCACTAAGACCCATCACGCCCATTATGCCACTTATGCCCATTAGACCCCTTAGTCCCATTCATCTCTTTAGGCCACTTAGGCCCACTAGGACCATTAAGACACTTAGGCCATTAAGACACTAAGGACCACTAGGCCCATTAGGCTACTTAGGCCCATTCGCTGCATTGGGCTCATAAGGCCACTAAGGCCCATTATGCCCATTAGGCCACTTAGGCCCATGAGACCCACGAGGATATCAGTCCCATTAGGCCATTGAGGCTCATTAGTCCCATTGGTCCCATCAGGCCCATTCATCCACTTAGGCTCATTAGGCAAATTTAGCCACTTAGGCCAATTCAGATCATTGTGCGACTTAGGCCTATTCGACCCATCATGCTCATTCAGCCACTTAGACCCATTCGTCCCATCACGCCAATCACACCCATCAGGCCCGTTATGCCACTTAGGTCCATTCAGCTCATTAGGCCGCTTAGGCCCATAGGCCAATCATGCCCATCAGGACCATCAGTGATATGATGCCATATACGAGTGCGGTATTCGTTGGCAAAAATGAGGAAACACAAGCGAAGAAAGAAGAGGGGAATGGAAATTAAAAGAAATGAAATAGGAATAAAAGGGGAAGGGGATGATCAATTAGGACCCCAAGGAGACTTGCCCCTTGAAACTCTAATTATAAAGCGCCACAAAGGTTGATCACTCCTTTGATGAGCCTTACTTGCATTCACCTAAGAACACAAGAAACACAAGCATAATAATCCTAGAAACTCTCAAATTCGAAATTAACCTTCAAGGGGTACAAGAGGTGGCTATTTATAGCCAAATGAGAGGAATACATGTCAAACTACCTATCCCACAAAAGTCTAAAGCCTATCCCACGAATTTGACTTTTCTTACACATGTCTCTGGCTTTATGGGACAAGATATCTCTAAAGAAGACTTTTAGGAACCACCCCTAAGACTTTGAAGATTCCCACCATGGATTTGGAGACAAGGGGCCCACCACTTTTGAAATTGGATATTTCCTTCATGCAAGTGGATTAGATTTCGTGGAAGCATATGGGTGGGCCTTTTAGGATCACTTTTGGGCTTTAATAAGTGTGATTAAAGGCCCATTTTCTCCTCCCATGCATGCATATTGGGCCTCCTCTTGTAATTTCAAAATGAGGCCATGTAAAGCCTCTTTCATCCTCCTCATTCTTCCTCTTGTCATTGGGCCACCAATCCCATGCAATGGGTCTTGTCCATTAATTCTCCTTCCACCATCAATGCCATCTCCTCGTGATTGAAGTTTTGATTTTCTTTGCTCCGGGAACCTTTCCTTCCTCAAATGCACCCACACCCAATCTCCAGGTTCTAGTACAACCTTATGCCTACCCTTGTTTGCTTGCTTCGCATATTGTTCATTTCTTCTTTCAATGTTGGATTTCACCTTGGCATGTAAATCCTGAACAAATTTGGCCTTCTCATCACCTGCGAGATCAACAACCTCATTAGTAGGCAATGAAAGAATATCTAATGGATTCATTGGATTAAATCCGTATACAATCTCAAAAGGTGATAAGTTAGTAGTGGAATGAACTACTCGGTTATACGCAAACTCTATGTGTGGCAAACATTTTTCCCAATTCTTTAGATTTTTTTGAATTATTGCACGCAAGAGGGTAGAAAGAGTCCTATTCACCACTTCAGTTTGCCCATCAGTTTGAGGATGTGCAACAGTTGAGAACAATAATTTAGTTCCCAATTTATTCCACAATGTCCTCCAAAAGTGGCTAAGGAATTTCACATCCCTATCACTTACAATGGTTTTGGGCAGTTCATGTAATCTCACAATTTCTTTGAAAAACAAATCTGCTATATGTATAGCATCATTAGTTTTTGAGCATGCAATGAAATGGGCCATTTTGCTAAATCGATCCACAACAACAAAAATGTTATCTCTTCCCGATTGGGATCGAGGAAATCCGAACACAAAATCCATAGAGATGTCGGTCCAAGGATGGGATGGAACGGGCAAGGGGGAATACAATCCATTTGGTTGAACCTTGGACTTTGCATGCTTACAAGTGACACACCTAGCACAAATTGAAATAACATCTTTTCTCATGCTTGGCCAATAAAAATGTTCATGCAAAGTAGCTAGTGTTTTATCAACCCCAAAATGCCCCATCAAACCACCCCCATGAGTTTCTTTCACAAGCAATTCTCGAGTTGAACAATTTGGAATGCACAATTTATCCCTTTTGAAAAGAAACCCATCATTTTTGTAATAGTCTTTAAAACCATGTTTTTCACAAGATGTCCAAATTTTAGAAAAATCTCCATCATTTTCATAAATTCCCTTTAGTAACTCAAGTCCAAGTAATCTAGAATGAAGAGAAGTAAGAAGTGAATACCTTCGTGAAAGAGCATCAACAACCACATTTTCCTTACCTTTTTTGTGCTTGATCACGTAGGGGAAAGTCTCAATGAATTCAAGCCAAGATGCATGTCGCCGATTCAACTTACCTTGGGACTTCAAATACTTAAGGCTTTCATGGTCAGAATGAATAATGAACTCTTTAGGCCATAAGTAATGTTTCCATGCTTCCATGGTTCGTTTCAAAGCATAAAGTTCTTTATCGTAAGTTGAATAATTTAATGCTGCCCCATTCAATTTCTCACTAAAGTAAGCAATTGGACGCGACTCTTGAGTCAAAACAGCACCAATTCCAACTCCCGATGCATCACACTCAATTTCAAAGACTTTGGTGAAATCAGGTAGCTTACCAATTTTTCTTTGAGTGTGTTAAAAGATTTTTCTTGTTTTTCACCCCATTTAAAGACCACATGTTTCTTTACAAGTTCATTAAGAGGTGCAACGATTGATGAAAAATCCTTTACAAACCTCCTATAGAATCTTGCCAATCCATGAAAACTTCTAACCTCGGTTGCACTCTTCGGTGTGGGCCACTCCTGAATTGCTTTGATCTTTTCATCATCCACACGAATCCCTTCCGCCCCTACAACAAATCCAAGAAACACAACAGAATCCATACAGAAGGAACATTTTTGAAGATTGGCATAAATATGGTTTTGTTTAAGGGCCTCACACACCAAATGCAAGTGTTCAACATGGTTGTCTAGAGATTTTCTATACACCAAGATATCATCAAAATAGACACCCACAAATTTTCCAATGAATGAACGAAGGACATGGTTCATTAAGCTCATGAATGTACTTGGTGCATTAGTTAAACCAAATGGCATAACTAACCACTCATACAAACCAAACTTAGTTTTAAAAGCAGTTTTCCACTCATCTCCTTCATTCATTCGAATTTGGTGGTATCCACTTTTAAGATCTATTTTTGAAAAAAAAGAGGCTTCATGTAATTCATCAAGCATGTCATCAAGTCGAGGGATGGGATAACGGTACTTAACTGTTATTTTGTTGATGGCGCGACAATCCACACACATCCGCCATGTTCCATCTTTCTTGGGTACTAGGATCACTGGAACGGCGCATGGACTCATGCTTTCCCTTACAAATCCTTTCTTCATGAGTTCTTCAACTTGACACTGGATCTCTCTAGTCTCTTCTGGATTAGCTCTATATACTGGCCTATTTGGAATTGCAGCACCGGGTATGAAGTCAACCCTATGCTCAATGCCTCTCACAGGGGGTAGTCCATCGGGTGTTTCTTTAGGAAACAAATCACCAAATTCCTGTAGTAAAGACACAACACAAGAAGGCAAAGAATTGTGAAGTTCATTAGTTGCAAGGTAGGAATCCTTACTAATGAGTAAGAACACTTTCCTGCTCAATAAAGCACCTTTCACCTCACTTTTTCCAGAAAAGAAACTCACCTTTCGCTCATCACTCTTGTTTTCATCTCTTTGATTTCCCTCATTTCTTTTTATGTCACTCGACTCTCCTTTTTCACTCTTAATTTTTCCACTCTTTTCATTTTTTTCTCTCGTTTCCTTTTTCATCAACTCATCACTCTCTTTTTTATCACTCAAAATTTTATTTTTCCCACTTTATTTTTCACTCATTTCTTTTTCCTTTTTTTATTCTTTCTCTATCCTCACTTGATCTTCATATGCTTGTATGGGACTTAGAGGAGTCAAAACAATCTTTCGACCGCTGAAATGAAAAGAGAAGCGGTTAGCATAGCCATCATACAACACCCTCCTATCAAATTGTCATGGTCTCCCTAGTAGAAAATGTTCAGCTTGCAGCGGAGCAACATCACACAACACCTCATCATGATATTTTCCAATGGAAAAAGAAACTATGGATTGTTTTGTGACCCTCACTTCCCCACTATCATTCAACCATTGCAATCTATAGGGTCTAGTATGCCTTAGAGTAGGCAAACTCAACTTTTCCACCAACAAGGTACTCGCCACATTAGTAAAACTTCCACTATCAATGATCATACTACATACCTTCTCCTTGATGTGGCATCTCGTATGAAAAATATGTTCTCGTTGCTCCTCATCATGATCATCTTTGGGTTGAATGTTTAAAGCTCTTCTTGCCACCAATGCATCTCCATGTACGGGTTCTTCAACTTCTACATCTGAACCCTCCTCCAAAGATGGAATCTCATCAACGTTAGAGTGCTCACTAAGGATGTCTCCATTATCCAAAATAATCATGGCCCTTTGGTTTGGGCATTCAGATGCAATATGACCATGTCCTTGACACTTAAAACACTTTATATCACGAGATTTAGAAGGGAAATTTGTGTCCATTTTTCCTTTTGAATCAGTGGGAAAGAACTTATTTTTGGCCTCTTCTCTTTGTTTTGGAACAAATTTAGAATCCCTTGGTTTCGTTTCATTCCACTTAGAAGTTGGTTTTGGATCTTTCCGGTTATCCTTCCAAAAATTATGGGAACTTACTTGAATCCTCCGAGAATGTAGTTGCTTTTCGACCTGCACTGCCTTATGTAGCAACTCCTCCATGTCAATGTAGGTATGTAGTTCCACCACATCTCTAATTGCCGGATTCAAGCCATTGATGAACCTTGCCATGGTAGCTTCGCGATCCTCCTCCAATTTGGCTCGAATCATTGATATCTCCATTTCCTTGTAGTATTCCTCTACACACTTGGAACCTTGCACAAGTTTTTGTAACTTCAAATGCAAGTCTCGATAGTAATGACTAGAAATGTACCTTTTGCGCATTACTATCTTCATTTCTTCCCAAGTTCGAATTGGCCTTTCTCCATTTCGTCGTCGACTTACTTGTAATTGGTCCCACCAAATACTTGCATAGTCATTGAACTCAAGTGCTGCCAATTTTACCTTCTTCTCCTCCGAGTAGTTGTGAAGTCCAAACACATGGTCAACCTTCCGCTCCCACTCCAAATAAAGTTCTGGGTCACTCTTCCCTTGAAAGGGTGGAAGTGTCACTTTGATGCTTCCCAAGTCATTGTCTCTCCAAGCAGCACGTTGCCCTCGCCTAGGAATTGATTCTTCGAAATCGGAGTACTCATCATCACCTTCATGAATTTCTTGCCTTCTTGGAGCCTTTGAAGACAAGGAACTTTGTATATCATCCAACCTAGCATTCAATCTTGTAAAGTGGTCAGCGACTGCTTTCATGAATAATTTAATGTCGATCTCACTTCTTTCTCCCTCACTTGCCATTTTTTTAATTCCTCACACACTCTTTCTCTCTTTTTTTATCTCTCAAAAGGTTCCTCACACTTTCTAGCACAACAACTTGGTTCCTACAAGTGTTCTTAAATAGAATCAAGAAGACAACTAGTAGAAGCAATCAATTCATGGCAATCTTTAAAAATCAGAAACTTTAAAAGGGTTTGAATCAATGAGGTCCAAGAAACGTGGGGGGGTAAATGGGAGAAAAGGTTATAGAAGAAGGTTGGTATGGATGAAGGAAAGAAGACGATGGATAAGAAAATTGCAATCAAATTTATGACATATGAGCAAACGCAATGTTTCAAATGAGCAACTTCCTTTTTTTGTATTTTTTTTGATTGATTTTTTTTTTAATTTTTTTTTTGATTTTTTTTTGCTACTCAACAAACAAGAATTGCAAAGAGTGCGCTTTTCATGCTCAAAGTACAACAAATTAAAAATGTACTAATCTTATTGCAATGATGTAAATGGTTGTGATAACTTGAACTTCAAACTCAAATGGAAATCCGCCTTGGAGATTGTTAGATTTCACAAGGGTGAAACTGTAGCACGAATTGATTCGGCTATATCTCCAAATATATGTTTCGGATTGTTGTGTTTCCAAATCGAGAAGAAAGATGAGATTCTGAAATATTAAAATGACATATTATACGCCCAGAAACTCAAAGAAAAAGCATACGAAAATATGGAAGAAAGTTCCGTCCAGAATTGGTGATGGCAGAAAATGGAAGAAGGGGGAAAAAAGAAGGGAGAAATAGAAATGAAAGAACCTGGTTTCCGTTGCCTTCCTCTGATACCAAATGATATGATGTCGTATACGAGTGCGGTATTCGTTGGCCAAAATGCGGAAACACAAGGGAAGAAAGAAGAGAGGAATGGAAATTAAAAGAAATGCAATAGGAATAAAAGGGGAAGGGGATGATCAATTAGGACCCCAAGGAGACTTGCCCCTTGAAACTCTAATTATAAAGCGCCACAAAGGTTGATCACTCCTTTGATGAGCCTTACTTGCATTCACCTAATAACACAAGAAACACAAGCATAATAATGCTAGAAACTCTCAAATTCGAAATTAACCTTCAAGGGGTACAAGAGGTGGCTATTTATAGCCAAATGAGAGGAATACATGTCAAACTACCTATCCCACAAAAGTCTAAAGCCTATCCCACGAATTTGACTTTGCTTACACATGTCCCTGGCTTTATGGGACAAGATATCTCTAAAGAAGACTTTTAGGAACCACCCCTAAGACTTTGAAGATTCCCACCATGGATTTGGAGACAAGGGGCCCACCACTTTTGACATTGGATATTTCCTTCATGCAAGTGGATTAGATTTCTTGGAAGCATACGGGTGGGCCTTTTAGGATCACTTTTGGGCTTTAATAAGTGTGATTAAAGGCCCATTTTCTCCTCCCATGCATGCATGTTGGGCCTCCTCTTGTAATTTCAAAATGAGGCCATGTAAAGCCTCTTTCATCCTCCTCATTCTTCCTCTTGTCATTGGGCCACCAATCCCATGCAATGGGTCTTGTCCATTAATTCTCCTTCCACCATCAATGCCATGATCACCCTCAACTCCTTGCTGCATGTGTACACCATGATCCGCATCAATCAGTCCTATCAGGCCACTTCGGTCCATTAGGATCATTAGTCCCATTTGGCCACTTAGGCCCATTCATCTCATTAGCCCCATCATGCCCATCAGGCACATTAGGCCACTAAGGCCTATTCAGTTCATTAGGACACATACACCCATGAGGTCCATTAGACCCATCAGGCCAATCATGCTCATTATGCCACTTAGGCCCATTACACCCATTAGGCCCATTAGGCCACTTAGGCCCATTCAGCTCATTAGGCAACTTAGGTCCATTAGGCCCATTAGGCCACTTATGCCCATTAGGCCCATTAGGCCACTGAGGACCATTAGGCCCCTTCGGGCCATTTGGTCACTTTGGCCCATTAGGCACATTAGGCCACTTAGGCAACTTAGGATAATTAAGTTCATTAGGCCACTGAGGCCCATTAGGCCACTAAGGCCCATCAGGCCATTTAGGCCACTTAGGCCCACTAGGCCCATTAGGTCATTGAGTCCCTTTAGGACCATTAGTCCACTTAGTCCCATTAGGCCACTAAGGACTATTAGGCCCATTAGTCCACTAAGTCCATTTCATCTCATTTGGTCACTTAGGCTCATTTGGCCTATTAGGCCCATTAATCCACTTAGGCCACTGAGACCCATTATGCCCATTAGGCCACTAAGGCCCATCAGGCCATTTAGTTTACTTAGTCCAATTAGACCCATAGGCCACTGAGTCCCATTAGGTCCATTATGCCACTTAGGCCCATTAGGAAACTTAGACACATTAGGATACTTTGGCCCATTAGTCCACTGAGGCCCATTAGGCCACTTATGCCCATTAGGCCCATTTGGCCACATAGTCTCATTAGGCCACTTAGGCCCATTAGGCCCATTAAGCCACTTAGGCCACTTAGGCCCACTATGTCCATTAGGCCCATTCGGCCACTTCGGCTCATTATGCCACTTAGGATCATTAGGCCCATTAGGCCACCTAGGCCCATTAGGCCCAATAGGCTACTTAGGCCCATTAGGCCAATTTGGTCACTTAAGCCCATTTGGCTACTTTAGCCCATTAGGCTGCTTTGGCCCATTAGGACCATTATGCCACTTTGGCCACTTCGCCCATTATGCCCATCAGGCCACTGAGGCCCATTTGACCACTTATCCCCCCTTAACCCATTAATCCCATTAGGACAATAAGGTCATTTAGCCCCCTTAGGTCACTTAGGCCCATTAGACCCATTAGGCCACTTAGGCCCATTAAGTCCATTAGGCCGATTAGGCAACTTACACTCATTATCCCACTTAGGCCCATTAGGCCCATTGGGCCACTTAGATTAATTAGGCCCATTCAACCCATTTGTCCCATTTGGCCCATTTGGCCCCCTATTAGGCCCATTTGGCCCGTAGTCTGGTTATGCCCATTAAGCCCATTAGGCCACTTAGGCCCATCAGGCCACTTAGGCACATTAGGCCGATTAGGACACTAAGGCTCATTAGGACCATTAGGCCACTTAGGTCCACTAGGCCTATTAATCCCATTAGGCAGATTAGGCCACTTTGGCCCATTAGGCCACTTAGGCCCATTCGACCCATTAGGCCCATTAGTCCAATTAAGCACATTACGTCGAATAGGCAACTTTGGCCCATTAGGCTCCTTATGCCCATTAGGTATGTTAGGCCCATTAATCCAATTAGGCTCATTCGGCCCATTAGGCCACTTAGACCCATTAAGTCGATTAGGCAACTTTGGTCCATTAGGCCACTTAGGCCCATTTGGCCACTTAGGCCAATTAGGCCCATTTGGCCCCTAAGCCTGTTAATCCCATTAATCCCATTAGGCCACCTAGGCCGATTATGCCACTTAGGCCCATTAAGCCGATTAGGCCACTTAGGCCCATTAGATCCATTATGCCACTTAGACCCATTTGGACCATTATGCCCATTAGGTCCATTATGCTCATTTATCCCCTAGGTCTGTTAAGCCCAATAAGCCCACAAGGCCACCTATGCCCATTAGGTAACTTAGTCCCATTAGGCCCCTTAGTCCTATTGGGCCACTTAAGTCCATTACACCCCTTAGGGCCATTAGGCATGTTAAGCCCATTGGATTGATTAATCCACTTAGGCACATTAGGCCACTTAGGCCAATTAGGCCCATTAGGCCACTAAGGCCCATTAGGCCCATTCGACCCATTTGGCACATTTAGCACCAAGGCCTGTTAATCCCATTCATCCCATTAGGCCCCTTAAACCCATTAGGCCCATTAAGCCCATTAAGACACTTAGACCAATGAAGCCCAGAGGCTACTTTGGCCCAGGAGACTCATGAGGCCCATTAGGCCCATTAGGCCCCTTAGCCCCCTTAGGCCCATTAGGCTACTTCGACCAAATAGACTCATTAGGCCACTTAGGCCCATTAGAACCATTAGGCCCATTAAGCCAATTAGGCCAATTAGGCCACCTAGTCCAATTAGGCCCATTAGACCACTTATGCCCATTAGGCCCATTAGGCCACTAAGGACAATTAGGAACAGTAGGCCCATTAAGCAACTTCAGTCCATTTGCCCCATTAGGCCACTTAAGCCACTTAGGCCCATTAGGCACATTAAGCCACTTAGGCCCATTAGGCCAATTAGGCCCATTAGGCCAATTAGGCCCATTCGACCCAATATGCACATTAGGCCCAGTCGGACCATTAGGCCACTTTGACCCATTAGGCCCGTTTATCCACTTAGGCGCATTAGGCCCGTTGGGCCCATTAGGCCACTTAGGCCCATTAGGACGTTTCGACCCATTAGGCCCATTCGGCCACCATGGCCCATTAGACCCCTTTGGCCCATTAGGCCTATTAGGCTGCTTAGGCCACTCAGGCCCACTGGACCAATTAGGGCACTTAGGCCCATTAGGCCACTTAGGCTCGTTACACCCATTAGGCAACTTAGGCCCATTAGGCTCATTTGGCTACTCGGCTCATTCGTCCCATTAGGCCCATCAGGCCACTTAGGCCCATTCGACTACTTAGGCTCATTATGCCCACTAGGCCCATTATGCCCATTCGTCCCATTAGGCCCATTAGGCCCATTAGGACCATGTGGCCACTAAGGCCCATTAGGTCACTAAGGCCTTTTAGACCCATGAGGCCATTAAGGCCCATTAGGCTCGTCATTCCACTTAGGACCATTAGGCCCAATGGACCATTCATCCACTTAGGCCCATTAGACCCATTAGGCCACTTAGGAAACTTAGGCCCATTAGGTCCATTTGGCCCATTGGGCCACTTTGGCCTATTAGGCTACTTATGCTGATTGGGATACATAGGCCCATCAAGCCCATTCAGCAACTTAGGCCCACTGGGACCATTAATCCTATTAGGCAGATTAGGCCACTTAAGCACATTAGGCCCATTAGGCTCATTAGTCCCCTTAGGCCCATTAATCCTACTAGGTCGATTTGGAAACTTAGGTCCATTAGGCTCATTAGGATACTTAGGCTAATTAGGCCCATTAGGTCCATTAGGCCTATTCGGCCCATTATGCCCATTTAGCCTCTAGGCCCATTAATCCCATTACACTAATTAGGCCACTTTGGCCAATTAGGCCTTTTAGGGTGATTAGGCCAATTTGGCCAATTTGGCCACTAAGACTCATTAGGCCCATTAGGCCCATTAGGCCCATTAAACCCATTAAACCCATTAGGCTAATAAGGAAACTTGGCCCATTAGGCCATTAGGCCACTTAAAGGCAATTAGGCCTATTTGGCCCGTTAGACACATTAAACCCATTAGGCCCATTCAGCTCATTAAGCTCATTAGGCCAATTAGGAAACTTTGTCCCATTATTCCACCTAGGACCATTAGACCACTTAGGCCACTTGGGCACATTCGGACCCTTAGGCCCATTTGGCCCATTTGGCCTCTAGACACTTTAATCCCATTAAGACCATTATGCCACTTTGGCCCATTAGACCGCTTAGTCCCATTTGGACCCATAGGCTAGTTTGGCCCATTTGCACCATTTGGTTCATTGGGTACATAGGCCTATTAAGTCCATTAGTCCCATTAAGCCCATTAGGCCAATTAGGCCATTTGGACCCCTTGGGCCAATTAGGCCCATGAGGCCACTTAGGCCCATGAGGCCCATTAGGCCACTTAGGACCACGAGGCCCATTAGGCCCCCAAGGCCATTTCATCCCATCATGTCCATTAGGCCCATTCAGCCACTTCGGCCTATTTGGCCCATTAATCCACTTAGGCCCATCAGGCCCATTTGGCCCATTCGTTCGATTAGGCCGATTAGGCCAGTTAGGCCACTTAGGACCATTAGGTCAATCATGACACTTAGGCCCATTGTCCCATTAGGTCACTGATACGCGATGCAAGACCCGCTAGGAAGTGTCCTAGGAACCTTGTATAATGTCCGCGCGTTGAACACCCAGATCGCCGCAAGAAAACAAGTGAATGTGATGTGCGAATAGTGAAAATGAGAAGGAAATGAGAAATGGTCAAGGTAGAACCCAAAGAGAACTTATCTCTAAGAACTCTAGCCACAAGACGCCACAAAGGATGACCAATCCTTTGATAAGTCAAGAATCAAGCAAGAACACAAAGGTTGCAAGCAAAACTCACCATAATAACATTACTTTCATTCATCATGTTCCAAGTGTACAAGGGGGTGGCTATTTATAGCCAAAGAGAGAAGGAAATTCGAATCACAACATGGGGTGGCTTTTACATTAGTCTAACACCTAGTTTCCACAAGTCAAAAAGCCTAAATGATGACTTTGACAACTTTGGCACTTGCCCATGACTTTAGGAGACAAGTAGCACACCCTTTTGGAAAAGTAAAGACAAGTAGCCCACCACCTTTTGACTTTGAAGATTCCATGGTGGGGTGGGCTTGAAAATTCGTAGCACCACTTGGGTTGGGTTTTTAAAAGCATGTTTGGGCCTTAATTAATGTAATTATAGGCCCGGATGCTTCCCCCAAGCAAAGGTGTTGGGCCTCCTCTTGGAATTCTATGATTAATCCATTTAAGGCCTCCTTCATTCTCTTGGTCCGCTCCCTTCTCATTGGGCCTCCAATTCCACGCAAAGGGTCTTGTCCACTTATGTGCATTCCGCCTTCCTCATCATGTCCACCTCCAACCCCGTGATGCCCATGTGTTCCATGATCCTCCTCATCTCCTCCCTCCTCAAAAGGATTCGTCCTCGAATCTAAAAATTCAAAGGGACAAAGATCAGCAACATTAAAGGTACCACTAACATTCCCATACCTATCGGGTAAATCAATCTTGTAGGCATTATCATTGATCTTCTCTAAGACTTGGAAAGGACCATCTCCTCGTGGATGGAGTTTTGATTTTCGTTGCTCTGGAAACCTCTCCTTCCTCAAGTGTAGCCACACCCAATCTCCAGGTTGAAACACCATTTTTCGCCGACCTTTGTTGGCGTGCTTCGCTACTTGTTCATTCTTCCGCTCAATGTTGGCTTTTACCTTTGCATGGAACTCCTGCACAAATTTTGCCTTCTTTTCACCTTCAAGATTCGAAAATTGATTAGTAGGCAAAGGTAAAATATCAAGTGGAGTTAATGGGTTAAAACCATACACAACTTCAAACGGTGAAGCATTAGTAGTGGAGTGAACCACTCGATTATAAGAGAACTCAATGTGAGGCAGACATCTTTCCCAATGTTTTAGATTTTTTTTACGGATGGCACACAACAATGTGGAAAGTGTCCTATTGACCACCTCAGTTTGACCATCTATTTGTGGGTGTGCAGTGGTGGAGAACAAAAGTTTGGTTCCAAGTTTGCTCCATAATGTCCTCCAGAAGAGACTAAGGAATTTGACATCCCTGTCACTCACAATGCTCTTGGGTAAGCCATGCAACCTAACAATTTTCCTGAAAAACAAATCAGCGATATGAGTTGCATCATTGGTTTTAGAACAAGCAATAAAATGAGTCATTTTACTAAACCTGTCCACCACCACAAAGATGCTATCCTTACCGGATTGTGATCTTGGCAAGCCGAGGACAAAATCCATTGAAATGTCAACCCAAGGATGAGAAGCAACAGGCAAAGGGGTGTATAAGCCATGTGGAAGCACTTTCGACTTTGCATGTTTACACACATTACAATTTCCACAAACACTTACCACATCCCTACGCATGTGAGGCCAATAAAAATGTTCACTCAATAAGGACAATGTTTTCTCAACCCCAAAATGCCCCATTAATCCACCACCATGTGTTTCTCTAACAAGAAATTCACGCATGGAACAAGATGGAACACACAATTTATTTTTCCGAAAAAGAAATCCATCATGTTTGTAAAAATCACTTTTTCCATGTTTTTCACATAACTTCCAAATTTCAGAAAAGTCCACATCATTCTCATACATGCTTTTCAACATTTCAAAACCAAGTATTTTAGCATGCATAGAAGTGATAAGACAGTATCTCCTAGACATAGCATCAGCAACAACATTTTCTTTTCCTTTTTTATGCTTAATAATGTAAGGAAATGTTTCAATGAATTCAAGCCATCTTGCATGCCGCCTATTCAACTTTCCTTGTGACTTAAGAAATTTTAGGCTTTCATGATCCGAATGAATCACAAATTCCCTTGGCCACAAGTAATGTTGCCAATTTTCTAAAGTTCTTTTGAGAGCATACAATTCCTTGTCATAGGTAGAGTAGTTCAATGCAGCCCCATTAAGCTTCTTACTAAAGTATGCGATAGGCTTAGAGGCTTGCATTAAAACAGCCCCAATTCCTATTCCAGAGGCATCACACTCAACCTCAAAAACTTTAGAAAAGCCAGGCAGAACTAAGAGAGGGGAATTGGTCAACTTACCTTTGAGTGTGGAGAAGGCTTCCTGTTGAGCTTTTCCCCACTTGAAACTCACCCCTTTCTTGACCAACTCATTCAATGGTGTCATGATGGTTGAAAAGTCCCTCACGAACCTTCGGTAAAAACTTGCAAGTCCATGGAAGCTCCTCACCTCGTTGGCATTCTTTGGTTGTAGCCAATCTCTAATCGCCTTCACCTTCTCTTCATCAACTCTCATGCCATCAACTCCTACCACAAAACCAAGGAAAACAACTGAATTTAAACAAAATGTACATTTTTCCAAGTTTGCAAACAACCTATTTTTCCTAAGAGTCTCAAAAACATGTTTCAAATGTTCGTGATGTTCATCAAGGCTCTTAGAATAAACAACGATGTCATCAAAATACACAACCACAAATTTCCCTATGAATGGACGGAAAACATGATTCATTATGTTCATGAATGTACTAGGGGCGTTAGTTAGTCCAAAAGGCATAACTAGCCATTCATACAATCCAAACTTAGTTTTAAATGCGGTTTTCCATTCATCTCCCTCTTTCATTCTAATTTGATGGTATCCACTCCTTAGGTCAATTTTAGTAAACAAGCATGCACCATGGAGTTCATCAAGCATATCATCCAAACGAGGTATGGGATAACGATACTTTACCGTGATTTTGTTGACAGCTCGACAATCAACACACATTCTCCACTTACCATCTTTTTTTGGGACAAGGATTACCGGTACCGCACACGGACTCAAGCTCTCTCGAAAAAATCCCTTCCTTAGCAATTCTTCCACTTGTCGTTGGATTTCTCGAGTCTCCTCCGGGTTAGCCCGATAAACCGGCCGATTGGGAAGTGTTGCTCCAGGGAGGAAGTCGATATGGTGCTCGATACCCCGCAAGGGTGGTAAGCCATCGGGAATCTCCTCGGGAAAAACATCACCAAAATCCTGCAAAAGAGACATAACACTAGAAGGCATAGAATGGTTAGGAGAGTTAGCGGTAAAACATTCTCCCTTGCATAAAAGCACAAGAGTTTCCTCCCCCTCCAAAGCTCTCTCTATCTCTCTTTTTCCGGAAAATAAGCTCACTTTTCCCTCAACACTCTTGTTTTCACTCTTATTTTCACTCTTATTTTCAACTTTTTTATTTCCCTCGTTTTTTTTGCTTTCACTCAAAACTCCTTTTTCACTCTTGATTTTTCCACTCTTCTCATTATCTCTATTTTTTTCTCTCTTTTCTTTTTATCTCTTCTCACAATCTCTCTCAATCCTCACTTGGTCTTCGTAAGCTTGCAAAGGCTTCAATGGTGTAAGAATAACCGTCCTCCCATTATACTCAAAAGAATATCGATTGGTGTATCCATCATGTGTGACCCTCCTATCAAATTTCCACGGTCTTCCCAACAAAATATGACTAGCATGCATTGGAACAACATCACACATCACCTTGTCTTCATAATTCCCAATAGAAAATGGAACTTTTGCTTGCTTAGTCACTTTGACATCCCCGCTATTATTTAACCATTGCAATCTATAAGGCCTAAGATGTCTAGTCGTAGCCAATCCCAATTTATCAACCATCAAACCACTTGCTACGTTTGTACAACTACCCCCATCAATAATCATACTACATACCTTATCTTTGACGAGGCATCTAGTATGAAAAATGTGCTCCCTTTGCTCTTGATCATGTTCTCCTTCGGGTTGAGCACTCAAAGAACGCCTTGCAACAAGCATTTCTCCATGTACGGGGCTTTCTACTTCCACCTCCAAATCATCCTCAAGTGATGACACTTCATCTTCGCTTGAGCTAGCACAAAGAACATCTCCATCATCCAAAATAATCATTGTCCTCTTGTTTGGGCATTGTGAGGCAATATGTCCAAATCCTTGACATTTAAAACATTTGATATCTCGTGATTTGGAAACAACCTTACCCTCCATTTTACCTTTGGATTCGGGAAAGAATGGTTTTGGTTTGGGAAACTCCTTTGAATCAGTTTTGTGTTCCCTTACATGCTCCTGTGGTTTGGAATCCTTAAACTTGAATGAAGGTCTAGAATCCTTACCATAAGATGTAGGGCGCATCCTTCTTGCCTTTACTTGCCTCTCCGCTTTGGTGACCATGTGAAGTAGATCCTCCATGTCCAAGTAGTGGTGCATGTCCACTATGTCCCGAATGTCATGGTTGAGGCCATTCACAAACCTTGCCATGGTGGCCTCTCGCTCCTCATCAATATTCGCTTGAATCATGATGATCTCCATCTCTTTGTGATACTCCTCAACACTCATGACCCCTTGTTTCAAACACTGCAACTTGAGGAACAAATCACGATAATAGTGGCTAGAAATGAACCTCTTACGCATTACCACTTTCATCTCCTCCCAAGTGTGGATGGGTCTTTCTCCACTTCGTCGTCGACTCACTTGTAGTTGGTCCCACCAAATACTAGCATAATCGGTGAACTCCACGGCCGCCAACTTCACATTGTTTTCCTCCGAATAGGTGTGACAACCAAAAACATGTTCGACCTTTCTCTCTCATTCCAAGTAAGTTTCAGGATCATTCTAACCTTGGAATGAAGGGATCCTCAACTTTACTCCTCCAAGATCATTGGCTTGCCTCCATGGTGGTTGATTTCTCCGAATTGGTGACTCTTGAAAATCGGATAACTCCTCCTCTTCTTCAACAACTCGCCTCCTTGGTGGTGCTCTAGAATTGGAAGGGGATTGGAGTTCATCCATCCTCGCATTCAACCTTTGGAATTGTTCTTGTACAGCCCTCATGAACATCTTAATGTCCGCTTAATTGGTATTACTCGACTCCGCCATTTAGGAATCCTGTAAAAAAAGTGAAGAGAAAGGAAAATGGACCTCACACACTCCCTCACGTGTTTACACTCAAAAATAATATGTTCGCTCGTGTTTCACTCAATTTTGGCTTTTATAAAAATGTAACACTCTTGCCTTTTACCACTCAACTTGCTTCCAATAATGTTCTTACCCAATTTCAACAAATCGAAAGGATCTTTGAAATGTGGCAATCCCAAACTAGAATTCAAAGATAAAATTCAAATTGGATTCAAGATGAAAAATTTGGGAAGATGAAGAAAAAGAAAGAAGAAGAATGAAAATGGGACGTAGAATTCAAAGTGTTGCAATTTTTTTTTGAGCCTTTACTTTTTTTTCGATTTTTTTTTGGCTCTTTTTTTTTGTAGATGCAGCAGCAACAAGTTGAATTTTTTAATATTTAATTGCAGGAGAGGCAATAATTTGTAACATCAAATGGAATCAACGTGAGATTTGCGTGGTTTTAAAATTGCAGAATTTGTTGCAAAATTTGAACCCGCTGTATCTCGCTATTTATAGCTCTGATTTTGATGATTCCAAATGGGGAAGAAAGATGAGCTTCTCAACTACAAGAATGATATTTTGTACGTCCGAAAATAAGAAAAAATGACGTCTGTAGGGGAAGAAGAAAATGGACCAGAATTGATGTTGGCCCGATTTGAAGAGAAATGAAAATGGAAGAAAGGATAAGAAAGAAAGAACCTGATTTCTTGCAAATGGGCTCTGATACCCAATGATACGCGGTGCAAGACCCGCTAGGAAGTGTCCTAGGAACCTTGTATAATGTCCGCGCGTTGAACACTCAGATCGCCGCAAGAAAACAAGTGAATGTGATGTGCGGATAGTAAAAATGAGAAGGAAATGGGAAATGGTCATGGTAGAACCCAAAGAGAACTTATCTCTAAGAACTCTAGCCACAAGACGCCACAAAGGATGACCAATCCTTTGATAAGTCAAGAATTAAGCAAGAACACAAAGGTTGCAAGCAAAACTCACCATAATAACATTACTTTCATTCATCATGTTCCAAGAGTACAAGGGGGTGGCTATTTATAGCCAAAGAGAGAAGGAAATTCGAATCACAACATGGGGTGGCTTTTACATTAGTCTAACACCTAGTTTCCACAAGTCAAAAAGCCTAAATGATGACTTTGACAACTTTGGCACTTGCCCGTGACTTTAGGAGACAAGTAGCACACCCTTTTGGAAAAGTAAAGACAAGTAGCCCACCACCTTTTGACTTTGAATATTCCATGGTGGGGTGGGCTTGAAAATTCGTAGCACCACTTGGGTTGGGTTTTTAAAAGCATGTTTGGGCATTAATTAATGTAATTATAGGCCCGGATGCTTCCCCCAAGCAAATGTGTTGGGCCTCCTCTTGGAATTATATGATTAATCCATTTAAGGCCTCCTTCATTCTCTTGGTCCGCTCCCTTGTCATTAGGCCTCCAATTCCACGCAAAGGGTCTTGTCCACTTATGTGCATTCCGCCTTCCTCATCATGTCCGCCTCCAACCACGTGATGCCCATGTGTTCCATGATCCTCATCAGTCACTTATGCCTATTAGGTCAATTAGGCCCATTAGGCCCATTAGGCTCATTCGGCCCATAAGGCCACTTTGGTCCATTAGGCCCCTTTGTCCCATTTGGCCCATTAGGCCACTTAGACTCATTAAGTAACCTAGACCCATTGGCCCATTAGGCCACTTAGGCTCATTAGGCCCATTAGACCCAATAGACCCATTAGTCCAATTAGGCCTGTTAGTCCCATTCTTCCCATTAGGCCCATAAGGCCACTTAGGCCCATAGGAACCATTAGGCCCATTGGGCCAATTAGGCGCATTAGGCCCATTTTGAAAGATTATCCCACTTAGGCCACTTGGTCCCATTAGGCCCATTAGGCCACTTAGGCCCATTAGGTACATTTGATCGATTATGTCAATTAGGCCACTTGGGCCCACTACCATTAGGCCACTTTATCCCATTCGGTCCATTCAGCCACTTAGGCCAATTTGACCCATTTGGTTGATTAGGCCGATTAGACCACTTAGGCCACTTAGGCCCGTTATTCCCATGAGGCCCATTAGTCCCATTCGACCGATTAGGCCAATTGGGCCACTTAGGAACATTAGGCCCATTAAGCCCATTAGGTCACTTAGGCCCATTAGGCCCATTTAGCCCATTTAGTCAATTAGAGGGATTGTGCCACTTAGGCCCATTAGGACCATTATCCACTTATGCCCATTAGGGCCATTAGGCCACTAAGGGCCATTAAACTCATTAGACCAATTAGGGCAATTAGGTCCATTAGGCCACTTAGGACCACTATGCCCATTTAGTCGATTAGGGGGATTAGGCCACTTAGTCTCATTAGGACCATTAGTCCACTTAGGATCATTAGGCCCATTAGGCCACTTAGAACCATTCGACCCATTAAACCCATTAGTCCCATTAGGTCATTTTGGCTACTTAGGCCCATTCGGCCACGTAGGCCCATTAGGCCACTTAGACCCATTTTTCTACTTAGGCCCATTAGGCCATGTAGGCTCATTCAGACACTTAGGCCTACTAGGCCCATTAAACTCATTAGTCACATTAGGCATGTTTGGCCCATTAGGCCATGTAGGCCCACTGGGCCCATTCGGTCGATTCGCCCAATTAGGCCAATTAGGCCCATTATGCCCATTAGGGAACGTAATCCCATTAGGACCATTAGTAAACAAAGGCCTATTAGGCCCATTAAACCCATTAGTCCCAATAGGCACATTAGGCTCGTTAAGCCACTTAGGACACTTAGCCCCATTAGGCTTGTTCATTCGATTAGCCCGATTAGGCCATTTAGGACAGTTATGTCCATTATACCCATTAGACCCATTTGGCCGATTAGGCCCATTAGGACCATTAGGACCATTAGGGAACTTAGGCCCATTCGGCCCATTATGCCTCTTAGGAGCATTAGGCCCATCCGGACCATGAGGGGCATTCTTTCTATGTGGCCCATTAGGCCTATGAGGCATATTAGGACACTGAGGCCCATTAATCCCATTAGGCCCATGAGGCCACTTAGGCCCCTGAGGCCCATTCGGCTCATTAGACCCATCAGGCCACTTAGGCCCATTAGGCCTCTCAATCCTATCAGGCCCACTAAGCCCTTTAGGCCACTTAGACCAATTAGGACACTTAGATCCATTATGCCCATTGGGCCCACTAGTACCATTCATCCCATTGGGCCCATTAGGCCCCTTAGGCCCATGAGGCCCATTGGGCCCATTAGGCCACTTAGGCCCATTCGACCCATTTGACCATTTAGGCCCACTTAGGCCATTTAGGCCCATTATACCCCTTATTCCCATTGGTCCCATGAGGCCCATTAGTCCCATTAGGCCCATGAGGCCCAATAGGCCCATCCGACCAATTAGGCCCATTCGTCCCATTAGCCCCATTAAGTCCGTTAGGCCCACTAAGCCCATTAGGCCACTTTGGCCATTAGGTCCACGAGTCTCATTAGGCTCATCAGGCCCATTAGGCCACTTAGGACCATTCAGCCCATTATGCCACTTAGGCCCATTAGGCCCATTGGGCGCAAGAGGCCACTTAGGCCCATGAGGCCCATTCGGCCCATCGGGCCACTTAGTCCCATTAGGCCCTTGAGGCACACTAGGCCATGAGGCCACATAGTCCCATGAGGCTCATAAGGCCCATTATGCCCATTGGGCCCATGAGGCCACTTAGGCCCATTTTGCCCATGAAGTTTATTCTGGCCTTGGGGCCCTTGAGGCTCATTAGGCCCATCGGGCCCATTCGCCAATTAGGCCCATTATGCTACTTAGACCTATTAGAACCATTCCGCCACTTATGCATATTAGTCTCATTCCACCACTTAGGCCCATTAGGCCACCTAGGCCCATTGGGCCAATTAATCCACTCAGGCTCATTAAAACCATTAGGATCATTAGGCCCATTAGACCACTTAGTCCACTTAGGCCCACTAAGACCATTAGGTCCATTAGGCCCAACATGCCAATTGGGCCTATCAGGTTCACTAAGGCCCATTATGCCCATGTGGCCACTTAGGCCCATTATGCCCATCAGGCAACTTAGGCTCATTAGGACCGTGAGGCCCATGAGGCCCATTAGGTCCATGAGGCTCATTAGGCCCATTAGGCCACTTAGGCCCTTTAGGCCTATTTGGCCAATTGGAAAAATATGCCCATTGGGCCTATTAGGCCCATTAGGCCACTGAGGTCCATTAGTCCCATTATGCCCATCAGGCCAATTAGGCCACCAAGGCCCTTTGGGCCTACTTGGCCCATTAGGCTACTTTGGCCCATGAGGCCCATTACAACACTTAGGCCACTTAGAACCATTAGGCCCATGAGGTACATTAGGCCAATCAGGACCATTAGTCCAATTAGGCCCATTAGGCTAATTAGGCCCATTAGGCACATTCAACCACTTATGCCCATTAGGCCCATTGAGCCTATCATTCCCATTTGGCCCATTCGGCCACTGAGACCCATCTGGCCACTTAGGCCCAATAGACCCATTGGGCCACTGATGCCCATTATGACCATTAGGTCGATCATGCCCATTAGGCCCATGAGGTCCATTAGGCCGTGAAGGCTCATTAGGCCCATTAGACCCATCTGGCAACTCAGGTCTATTAGGCCCATTATGACCATTAGGCCCATTAGTCTACTTATAACCCTTTGTCCCATTAGGCCCATTAGGCCCATGAGACCACTGAGGCCCATTAGGCCCAGTAATCTCATTAGGCCAAAAAGGACCATTAGGCCACTTAGGCCCATTCGACCTATCAGGCCACTTAGGCCCATTCAACTCATTAGTCCACTTAGGCCCCTTAGGCCCATGAAGCCCATGAATCCACTGAGGCCCATTAGGGCCATCAGACCCATTAGGGCCACGAGACCCATTAGGCCACTTAAGCCCATGGGGTACATTAGGCCACTTAGGCCCATTCAGCTCATTATGCCATTTAATCCCATTAGACCCATCAAGCCCATCAAATCCATGAGGCCACTTAGGCCTATTCGGCCCATTATGTCCATCAGGCCCATCATGCCCATTAGGCCACTTAGGCCCATTCATCTCATTGGGCCACTTAGGCCCATTAATTCCATTTGGGCCATCAGGCCCATTGGGCCTATTAGGTTCATTTAGCCTATTAGGCAACTTAGGCCACTTAGGCCCATTAGGCCACTTAGTCTCATTCAACCCATTCGACCCATTATGCCACTTAGGCCCATCAGGCCACTTAGGCCCATTAGGCACATTATGCCACTTAGTCCACCAAGGCCCATTAGGCCACTTAGGCCCATTTAGCCACTTAGGCCCATTTGGCCCATTAGGACACTTAGGACGTTTTGTCCCATTATGCCCATTAGGCCCATTAGGTCCATTATGCCACTTAATCCCATTAGGACCATTAGGCCACTTAGGCCCATTAGGCCACTTCGGCAACTTAGGCCCATTATGCCAATTAGGCCACTGAGGCTCATTCGGCTACTTAGGCCCATTAGGCCACTTAGGACTATTGGGCCCATTCGTCCACTTAGGCCCATTAGACCCATTAAGCCCCTTAGGCCACTAAGGCCCATTAGGCCCATTAGGCCACTCAGGCTCATTAGGTCCATTAGGCCACTAAGGCCCATTAGGCCACTTAGGCCCCTTAGGCACATTAGGACAATTATGCCCATTAGGCCCATTAGGCCACTTAGGCCACTTAGGTCCATTATGCCCATTAGGCACATTAGGCAACTACGCAGATTACGCCAACTAGGCTACTTAGGACTATTAGGCCAGTTAGGCCCATTAGGTCACTTCGACCACTTAGGCCCATTATGCGCATTAAGCCCATGGGGCCACCTAGGCCCATTATGTCCATTACACCACTTAGGCCCATTAGGCTACTTAGGTAACTTAGGACACTTATGCCCATTTGGCCACTTGGGCACATTAGGTCTGTTAGCCGACTTAGGCCCATTATGCCCATTAGGCCCATTTTTTCACTTAGGCCCATTAGGAACATTAGGTTCATTCATCCATTTAGATCCATTAAGCACATTAGGACACTTATTCCCATTAGGCACTTAGGCCCATTAGGCTACTTAGGCCCATTAAGCCCATGAGGCCCATTGGGCCACTTAGGCCCATTCAGCCCATTGTGCTACTTAAGCTCATTTGGCCCATTACGCCACTTAGGCCCGTTCAACCTCTTAGACCCATTAGGAAACTTAGGTGAGTTAGTCCCATTAGGGCACTTTGGCCAGTTTGGCCCATTGGGTTCATTGGGCCAATTATGCCACTTAGGCCCATTCAGCCCATTAGATCACTTTGGTCAATTAGGCCCATTAGGACACTTTATCCAGTTAGACCCATTTGGATCGTTAGGCTCATTCAGCCCATTGGTCCAGTTAGTCGCATTGGGCCTATTAGGCCAGTTAGGCCCATTAGGCTCGTTAGGCCCATTGGGCCAGTTAGGCCACTTAGGCAAGTTTGACGCATTTGTCCCATTGAGCCGACACAAATGCTAGTTAGGCCACTTAGGCCCCTTAGGCCCATTGGGGTTATTAGGATAGTTAGGCTACTTAGGCTAGTTGGTCCCATTAGCCCATTGGGCGCATTAGGCAACTTAGGCCCGTTAGGCCCATTAGGACACTTAGGACCATTCGACCTATTAGGCCACTTAGACCAGTTAGGCCCAATTGGACCATGGGGGCCATTAGGCCCCTTAGGCCAGTTAGTCCCATTAAGTCCATTTGGCCCATTGGGCCCAATAGGCTCATTAGGCCAGTTAGGCCCATTAGGACCATTAGGCTCCTTGGGCCCATTATGCCACTTGAAAGTGCCCAATGGATGATTGTATCACTGAGAGGGGGAGGGGTGGATCAATGATAATTTTTTCTCTTATGTTTCTTTTCAAATGAAAAAACATTCACCTCCTGTTAAAGATTATATTCCCTACTGAAAACAATTCAAACACACATCGACAGGAACATAAGTATTTACAAGATTCACTATTCAATAAGAATAACTACGTCCTTGGTATAGAATTGAAGTGTTTCAATACCACACAATCTACTAGAAAACAATCATTGGATTACAACTAGTAGGATATACCATTTCACTTGTGTAGCTCTATGTAAACAATCCAATAGTACATGTGCACCCTCTTAGCATAAATTAGGTAATGCAATGATTGTGTAACAACTCATGTTACATGTGCTACTTTTCAATTACACAAATGTATTCAATTGAAAACACTTCTTCAATTTCTTACCCAGAAGATGGTAAGAACTTTCTAGACATTGTTAAGAAAAAAACCAAGTCTGGTTTTCCCAGTCTGATTCCTATGAGTATGATTCTCCTTGATACAATTCTTCCTGATAAGATTTTCTCAATACGATTCGGATCGGTATGAGATTCCTTAGTATAAAAAGTATAACTTTGATAGAATGATATAGAGATGAATCGACACTACTTCAATTCTCCATCTTCCTCGGTCAGGAAGACCCAGTATGAAAATCACGATCTGATTAATCCAACCCGATACGATGATAAGCTGAATACGATTGACAAGATGAATATAGTAATCAGCTGAGTATGATAAACAATGAGTATGATGATCAACTGAATACAATGTTGTGATCTTGTCTCTTCTCTTTCACTTCAATCCATCAAAACTTCTTTAACAAAATTGAATACATAAACTTTTTCTTCTCTCTAAAATTAGGAGGTTATCTCTTAGGAATATTTACATCGGTCCACCTCAAGTACAACATACTTTTCTCCTATTGGTGATCCTCAATATGATTTGGTGGGAATGCCAAAAAATTTCCTACTTAATCAAATTCACCCTAAACTCAATTTCCCCTAAAATATGGGGTGTATTTTGACTTCATCAAATCTTCTCGAAGCTTCTCGATTCTTCTAAAACTTTCACTTCTCCTTCTGAATGTTGAATATGATAATTATTTTGAATTTTGAGCTCCCCCTCAATTGCACATCCAACAAAATTTTCTTTCAAACCACTTACTTCTTCACTTATTCTATTGACCCACTTGAAAATATAAAACAATTCCACTCTAATACAATGACTCTTGACCCAATTGAAACCTACAAAGTAATTCAACCCTTTTTAAATGGTTTACCACATTGTTGATCACATTATTTCCTTCTCTTTTCAATCATTAACCTCAAGCAATTCCTTCTTTGAATATGATTGTCCAGAGTATGATCTTTCTGAGAATGGTTGGCCTAAATACAATCACATTGGGTACAATCTTTTTCTTTCTGATCTTGAGTATGATCATCCTGGGTACAAAGATTTTCTTATGCATACAATGGATAATATGATGCTACAGTACCATACAATGATCATTCTGGGTACGATCATTCTGATTACGATCCTCAATGCCTTCTTTGTTTCCTTCTCAGCCTGAATCTGATTACACAGGGTACAATTCCTTTTCGATTGGCATCATCTCTTTCTTCCCTTCCACCTAGACACGATAAATCTCGATATGATTTGGAATACCTCTTTTTACCTCTCTTCACATACCATACCCAAGACAAGTATAATCAATGCCTTTTCTTTCAATCAACTTTACCTCGTTATGATGGACAGAGTGAGTCCGATTCTTTTGAAAACAATGGACAGTATGATTTCCAAAAAATATAAAGTGAGGTGATTGTCTTTCTTCAAAATATTTCCTTGACAACAAAAGAGAACACATGAAAACAAACACCTTCCTCATCAGCTTGGTTCTAACAGTCCCCCCTTTGGATTTTATTGTCAACCAAGTTTCATAAATCACTAAATTTAGGCCCATTAGTCCCATTGGCCAATTATTCCCATTAGGCCACTTAGGCCCATTAGGCCATTTAGGCCCATTAGGCTACTTACACCCATTAGGCCAATTAGGACACTTAGGCCCATTAGGCCAATTAGGCCCATTATCCCATTAGACCCATTAGACGACTTAGGTCCATTAGGACCATTGTGCCCATTAGGTAACTTATGCCCATGAGGCTCATTAGGCCACTTCGGCTCATTAGGCCCATTAGTCCATTTAGGCACATGGGACCCATTAGGCCACTTCGACCCATTAGGCAACATAGGACACTTAGGCCCATTGGACCCATTAGGCTCATTCATCCCATTAGGCCCATTAGGCCCATTCATCCTATTGGGCTCATTAGGCAACTTAGGCAACTTAGGCCCATCAAGCCACTTAGTCCCATTAGGAAACTTTTGCCACTTAGGCCGATTAGGCCACTTAGTCCCATTCGAACCATTAGTCCACTTAGGCCCATTCGACCCATTAGGACCATTACACCCGTTAGGCCGATTAGGCCACTTAGGCCCATTAGACTCATTATTCCCATTTGGCCCATTAGGCCCATTAGTCCCATTATACACATTCGGACCATTACACCCGTTAGGAAACTTAGGCAACTTAGGCCCATTGAGCCACTTAGAACCATTGGACCCATTAGGCCCATCAGGAAACTTAGTCTACTTAGGCTCATTAGGCCACTTAGACCTATTAGACCAATTAGGCCCATTAGACCAATTAGGCCACTTTGGACCATTAGTAAACTTAGGCCACTTAGGCCCATTGGACCCATTAGGCAACTTAGGCCCATTAGAAACATTAGGACACTTAGGACGATTAAGCCCATTAGGCCACTTTGGACCATTAGGAAACATAGGCCACTTAGGTTCATTGGACCTATTAGGCCCATTAGGCCCATGGGTCCCATTAGGAAACTTAGGACACTTAGGCCCATTAGGCCACTTAGTCCAATTAAACTTATCAGTCACATTAGGCAACTTAGGCCACTTATGCCCATTAAGACAGTTAGGCCCATTAGACCCATTCAACCCATTAATCCACTTAGGCCCATTCAATCCATTCATCCCATTAAGCCCATTAGGCCCATTAGTCCGATTAGGTCACTCAGGCCCATTAGACCCGTTAGACCCATTAGGCCCATTAGACTCATTAGGCAACTTAGGCCACTTAGGCCCATTCGACCACTTAGACCTATTGGACCCATTAGGCCTATTAGGAAACTTAGGCCACTTAGACCCATTGGACCCATTAGGCCCATTAGGCAACTTACGCCACTTAGAGCCATTAGACCACTTAGACCCATTGGACCAATTAGGCATGTTAGGAAACATAGGCCACTTAGACCCACTGGACCCATTAGTCCCATTTCCCAACTTGGGACACTTCAACCCATTAGGCCACTTAGGCCTGTTGGACCCATTAGAGAGAATTATCTATAATGGGCCCATTAGGCCCATCAGGCTCATTGGCCCCATTAGAACACTTAGGCACAATATAGGCCCATTAGGCCACTTAGGCCCATTAGGCCCATTGCTCCCCTAGGCCCATTAGGCCAATTAGGCCATTAGGCCCATTAGGCCACTTAGGCCCAATAGGACCAATAGGCCCATTAGGCCTATTATGTAACTTAGGCCACTTAGTCCCATTAGGCCCCATAGACCCATTAGACATATTGCCCCCTTAGGCCCATTTGGCCAATTAGGCCATTGGGCCCATTGGGCCCATTAGCTAACTTAGGCCCAATAGGCCAATTCAGCCAATTAGGTCACTTAGGCCACTTAGGTCCATTAGGCCCATTAGACCCCTTAAACCCATTAGGCCCCTTAGGCCCATTGGGACCATTATGCTACTTAGGCCCATTAGGACCATTAGGACACTTATGACACTTAGGCCCATTCGTCCACTTAGGCCCATTAGGCCCCCTAGACCCATTAGACCCATTAGACCCATTAGGTCCATTAGGCAATTCGGCCATTTAGCCCATTAGGTCGAATTGACCATAATGGGCTCATTAGGCCCATTAATCCACTTAGCCCCCCCAATAGGCTGATTACGCCCATTCGGCCCATTAGGACCATTAGGCCACTTAGGACCAACTAGTCCATTCGACCCATTAATCCAATTAGGCCCATTAGGCCGAATTGGACTTAATGGGCCCATTAGGACACTTAGGTCCAATAGGCCCATTCTACCCATTAGAACACTTAGGCCACCTAGGCCCATTAGCTCACTTTAGCCCAGTGGACCCATTAGACCCATTAATCCCATTAGGCCCATTAGACCCATTAGGCCACTTAAACCCAATTGACCCATTAGGCCGATTAGGCCACTTAGGCTCATTATGCCCATTAGGACCATTAGGTCACTGAATCCCATTAGAACCATTAGGCCCATTGGGCACATTTGGCCACATAGTCCTATTAGATCCATTAGACCCATTAGGTTCATTAGGCCACTTAGGCTCATTTGACCCTTAGGCCCATTATGTCCATTATGTCATTTAGGCCAATTAGGCCAATTAGGCCATTGAGGCCGTTTAGGCCTATTAGGCTGATGCGTTGCTGGAAACTCAAAATGAGTAAGTGAAGATGAGCATCGTAATGTAGCCGAATTGACCAAGACTTAAAGGCAATGCTACCCACCAAGGTCTCTCCACGCTTAAAGACAAAGTCACCAGCACTGGAGTTGCACCACCAATTTCGGGCAAAGGGAAGAGGCTAAAGCAATAGGAAAACACAACAAGCTTCCAAAATCCGTCACATTCAAGCATCACCATTACAAAGGGGTGAAAATACATTATAAAGACAAAATAAAGAAAGGAAAATTCCCCAATTCAAGTTACAAGGCATGGGGAACCCAAAAGGCACATAAAAAGCACAAAACAACACTTTCCCATGTCATTTAACGACCCCGCTAGCTAAAGTAGCGGGATTCCTTCTTAATGATGCTTTTCTCCACCTTCTCTCTATTATTTAATGTGCTGCTACGAATTTCCATCCATTTTCATGTGTGTAACTAATTTTGGGTCCCAAAAAAGTGTGTTGTGACCCACGGTGGTGTTGGATGCCAAGAAGTGAGGGCTGGTCCAATTCGAATAACAATTGGGCTTAAAATTTTTATCAAGCCCAAAATTATTCTCCTTGGGCTGAATCTGATCAATATCATTCCCCCCCTGGTTGGAGAGGATTTTCCCTCAAATCCATGACATCATCCTCTTCAATGTAAGGAGATAAGTCCCCAATGTTGAACATTGTGGAAACGCCGCCAAAATCATCTGGTAAATCAATTTTGTAGGCATTATTTCCCACTCATTCAAGCACTTTGAATGGACCTTCAGTTCGTGGTGCCAGCTTTCTCTTCCTTTTGGATGGAAATCTCTCCTTACGAAGGTGAATCCACACTTTGTCTCTAGGTTGGAAAATAGCCTGATTCTGATGCTTGTTTGCTCACCTCTTGTATGCTTCATTAGACTTCTCTATTTGAGCACGAATAGATTCACGGAGCTTCTTCATCTACTTTGTCTTCTCCTACGCATCAATATTCACCTGAAAATCAAGAGGCAAAGCGCACAATTCTATAGGAGTGATTGGATTGATGCCATAAACCACTTTCAATGGAGAATGCCGAGTGGTAGCACTGGGAGATCTATTGTATGCAAATTCAGCTTGTGAAAGTTGCAAATCCCAATCTCTCATGCTCTTTTTCACCAATGTTCTCAGAATAGTGCCCAATGTGTGACTGGTAACTTTGTTTGCCCATCCGTTTGAGGGTGGTGGGATGTGCTGAGAATTAGTTTCGTACCGAATTTCCCCCATAATTTCCTACAAAAATGGATGAGCAATTTTGTGTCTCTATCCGAAACGATGCTGCAAGGAATTCCATAAAGGCGAACTATCTCTTTGAAAAACAATTTTGCCACTTTTACCGCATCTTCAGTCTTATAACAATGTACGAAATGAGCCATATTATAAAATTGATCAATAACAACCATTATTGAATCTTTACCTCGCTGAGTCTTTGGTAAAGCCATAATGAAATCTATGATGATATCTTTCCATGGCTTCTTCGGAATAGGTAACTGAGTGTATAAACCAGGCTTGAAATGACTCTTTACTCTTTGACACGTACCACATCTCGAAAGAATTTCTTGAACATCTGATTTCATCTTCGGCCAAGAGAAATGCTCCTTTAGTATCTCCAGGGTTTTATGGATGCCAAAATGACCAACAAGTCCCCCTTCATGTGCTTCCCGAATGAGCAAGTCCCTGAAATTACCCTTTGGAACACACAACTTGTTTCTCTTAAAGAGAAACCCATCATGTATAGAATAATCCTACACAAATCCATCTTGACATTGGATTAAAATAGAATTAAACTCCATATCATGCTGATAATCTTTTCTCATAAGATGAAATCCAAGAATTCGAGCATCTAGAATGGTAAGTAATGCATACCTTCGAGATAAAGCATCTCCCACCAGTTTATCTTGCCCCTTCTTGTATTTTGACACAAACGAGAATGATTGTAAGAATTCCACCCACTTTTCATGCCTCAAACTCAGCTTGTGTTGACCATTGATAAACCTCAATGCCTGATGGTCAGAATGAAGAACAAACTACTTCGGTCTCAAATAATGAGACCAATGATCTAGGGCTCTTATAACCGCATAAAATTCCTTATCATAGGTGCTGTAATTCCTCCTTAAATCATTCAGTTTCTCACTGAAATATGCAATAGGATTCTTGCTTTGGATGAGAACAACGCCTATCCCAACTCCACTTGCATCACATTCCACTTCAAAGACTTGATCAAAATCAGGAAATGCCAAAACCGGTTCTTCACACAACTCTTTCTTAATGATTTAAAATGATTCATTTGCTGCCTTTGACCACTCAAATTTCCCCCTTCTCAAACATTCAGTGATAGGTGCCATGATAGTGCTAAAATTGGAAACAAAGCGACGATAAAAAGATGCCAAACCATGGAAACTTCTTACTTCGGTAATGGATTCTGGTTGTGGCCAGGACTTGATTGCTTCCACTTTTGATTCATCCACCATGATGCCTTCTTTGGTTACCACATATCCCAAAAACACTACTTCTGTTGAAAAGAAATCACATTTTTCAAGCTTCTCATATAGATTTTGTTTCCATAGAACGTCAAATACCCGCCAAAGATGATTCACATGGCTCTCCACATTCTTGTTGTAAATCAAAATATCATCCAAAAAAACAACCACAGATTTACCAATAAATGGTTTCATAACTTCATTCATGAGTCGCATGAATGTGCTAGGAGCATTTGAGAGGCCGAATGACATGACCAGCCACTCAAACAATCCGCCTTTAGTTTTGAAGGCCGTTTTCCACTCATCCCCTTCCTTCATTATAATCTGGTGGTATCCACTACGAAGATCAACCTTCGAAAAGATTGATGAACCATGTAATTCATCAAGCATATCATCGATTCGTGGGATGGGATACCTGTATTTGATGGCAATATTATTGATAGCTCTACTATTAATACACATGCGATGCGTACCATCTTTCTTCAGCACCAATAATGCTGGAACAGAACACGGGCTCAGGCTTGGACTTATAAAGACTCGATCCATCAAATCATCAACTTGCTTCTGCAATTCCCTTGATTCTCCAGGATTACACCGATATGCTGGTTTATTTGGCAATTGTCCACCCAGTACAAGATCAATCTGGTGTTCAATGCCTCTAAATGGTGGTAATCTTGCTGGAAGATTATTTGGAAAAACATCATGATATTCCCCAATTAAGGAATGAGCTAATGGATGTTGATGACTCTTCTCCGCATGGCACGACTTTTCCATCATCAATAAAGCATAAACTGGCTTTTGATTATTTATGGATTTCTCCACTTGAGCTTTGTTGAGGAAGAAAATATCTTTGGGCACTTCCGGAACAAATTTTCCTTGAAGAGTTTGGGACGGCTTCAAAGGAGAAAGTGTGATATTCTTTTCCCCAGTTCGAAAAGAATATGTGTTCTTCCTCCCATCATATTTCACTACCCTGTCAAACTGCTAAGGCCGTACCAACAAAAAGTGACAAGAATCCATAGGAATAACATCACACAATAGTTCATCAGCATAGTTCTTACCAATGGAGAATGAAATCAGAACCTGTTTGTTGACTTGGAGTGTGCTCCCATTGTTCAACCATTTCAATTTATATGAGTGAGGATGATTCTGAGTTGGAAGCTTCAATTTATCCACTAGTGTTGTTGAAGCCACATTTGTACAACTCCCACTACCAATAATCACCATGCATACCCGCTAATTAATGGTGCATCGAGTTTGGAACAATTTTTCTCTTTGATCTTCTTCCTGGCAGATTTGAGCTTGCAAAACTCTTCGTAGCACCAGCATGTTTCCCACATCAGCTTCTTCCACAACATGTTCCTCATTTTCAAATTCTTCACCATCATGTTCATCCTCTTTGATTACATCTTCAATCTCTTCAATCTCCTTAACAGTAATAATTTGATTGTTAGGGAAATTGGCTTGAAAATGACCATACCCATGGCATTTGAAACACTTTTGATTCCCACGTTCAAAGGACTTGGACTTCCCTTTTGGTTGTTCCATAGCCTTCTCTTTCCCTTTATCCAGCATCTTGTTCCTTCCAAATTCCTTCTCACCAACACCAGATTTATTAGAATAAATACCTTTATAAAAAGGTGTACCTCTGTTTTAGTTTTTGAGCACCAGTGCCTTTGAGGTCCACTTTTTCTTTTCCACCTTGATCGTTAGCTTGCAAACATCATCAAGTGAGAAGAATGGTTGCAATTCCACTGAATGTGCAATTTCTTCATTTAATCCACCCAAAAACCTTGCAATCGTTTTCTCTTTAAATTCCGGAACATCACTTCGTATTAATAAACGATCAAACTCCCGAATGTAATCTTCAACAGATTTATCTCTTTGTCGCTGGCTATGCATTCGGAAATAAAGATCTGGCTTATAATTCTCAGGAAGAAATCGTCTCCTCAAAATATTTTTCAACTTCTCCCATGAGCATATTTTGCCTTTGTCATCACATTCCCGCTGTTTCTTCAGATTTTCCCACCAAAGAGATGCATGATCTTTAAATTTCAGAATGGCTACCTTGCACTTCTTCTCGTCAGAACAATTCTTAAATTCAAAGAACTGTTCGATTTCCCACATCTAATCTAGAAAATCATCCGGATTCATACTCCCATAAAAATCTAGAATTTCAATCTTCAACCCTCTTTCAATATCTTCATCATCTCGTCTTCTTCGCATATCCACCTTTGAATCACTAGAATCGTCACTATTTGCATGATCTTCATAAAATGGTGCTAGATTGCGCCTATTATGTGGTAATGGACGTCGAGGATGCCGCTGCGGTGGAGGGGAGTTAGGTTTCCTTCTTAATAACCCCACTAGCTAAAGTAGCGGGATTCCTTCTTAATGATACTTTTCTCCACCTTCTCTCTCTTATTTAATGTGATGCTACGAATTGCCATCTATAGCCATGTGTGTAACTAATTTTGGGCCCCAAATAAGTGTGTCGTGACCCACTATGGTGTTGGATGTCAAGAAGTGTGGGCTGGTCCAATTCGAATAACGATTGGGCTTAAATTTTTTATCAAGCCCAAAATTTTTCTCCTTGGGCTTAATCTGATCCATATCATAGGCCATTTAGGTCATTTAATCCAATTTAGTCCATTTAGGCCAATGAGGCCAATGAGACCAATTCAGGCCAATTAGGCCAATTTAGGACCTTTAGACCATTTAGGCCAATTAGAAGATTTAGGCCATTTAGGCCAATTTAGGCAACTAAGCCAATTATGCCAATTAGGAAAATTAGGAAATTTAGTTCATTTAGTCCATTTAGTCCAATTTAGTATGTTTAGGGTAATTAGTCCATTTAGGCCAATTTAGGTCATTTAGGCTATTTAGGCCAATTTAGACCATTTAGGCCAATTAGGCCAATTATGCCATTTAGGCCAATTTAGGTAATTTAGACCAATTAAGCAGATTAGGCCAATTTAGAGCATTTAGGCTAATTAGGCCAATTATTCAATTTAGAAAATTTAGGCCAATTATGCCAATTTAGACCATTTGGGGCAATTTTGTCCATTTTGGCCATTTAGGCCAATTTAGGCCATTAAGGCCAATTAGGCCAATTAGACCAATTAGATAATTTATGCAATTTAGTCCAATTATTTAATTTAGGCCAACTTAGCTCATTTAGACCAATTAGACCAATTAGGCCAATTAGGCCAATTAGGAAATTGAGGCTCATTAGGTTTATTAGGCCATTTAGGCCAATTTGGGCCATTTAGGCTAATTTAGGCCATTTAGGATAATTTAGGTCATTTAAGTCAATTTAGGACAATTAGGTCATTTAGGTTATTTAGTCCAACTATATCAATTGGGCCATTTAGGTCATTTAGTCCAATTACTCCATTTAGACCATTTAGACAAATTTAGGTCATTTAGACTATTTAGGCCAATTAGGCCAATTTAGGCTATTTAGGATAATTTAGGCCATTTAGCCTAATTAGGCCAATTAGGCCAATTATTTAATTTAGACCATTTAGGCCAATTCGGCCAATTAGGCCACTTAGGCCAATTAATCAATTTAGGCCAATTAAGCAATTTAGGCCAATTAGGCCATTTAAGCCAATTTGGCAATTAGGTCATTTAGTTCATTTAGTCCATTTAGGGCAATTGGGCCATTTTGGCCATTTAGGTTATTTAGGTCAACTAGGCTAGTTTGGCCAATTAGAAAATTTAGGTCATTTAGGCCAATTTAGGCCATTTAGGCCAATTAGGCCATTTAGGCCAATTTAGGTCATTTAGTCTATTTAAGCTAATTTATACCATTTAATCCAATTCAGCCAATTATTCCATTTAGTGCAATTTAGGCCACTTAGGCCAATTAGGCCGATTATGACATTTAAGTTTATTTAGCCAATTTAGGCCATTTAGGCCAATTAGGACAATTTAAACAATTAGACCAATTAGACAATTTAGGCAATTTAGGTCAATTAGGACAATTATTATAATTGAGGTCATTTAGTCCAATTAGGCTATTTAATCTATTCCGGACAATTTGGGTCATTTAGGCGAATTAGGCCAATTAAGCCAATTTGGTAATTTATACGATTTAGGCCAATTAGGCCATTTAGGCCAATTTAGACCATTTAGAACAATTAGGACAATTTGGCCAATTTGGTCTATTTATTCCATTTAGGCCAATTTTAGGCCAATTTGTACAATTTGGCTATTTAGTCCATTTAGGCAAATTTAGGTCATTTCGACCAATTAGGCCAATTAGTCCAATTAGGCCAATTAGAAAATTTATACTGTTTAGCCCAACTAGTCCATTTATGCCAATTTAGGTCATTTAGACCATTCACTTCATTCAGGCCAATTAGACCCATTAGACCAATTAGACCATTTAGGCATTTAGGAAAATTAGTCCATTTAGGACAATTAGACCAGTTTGGTCACTTAGGCCATTTAGGTCATTTAAACCAATTTAGGCCATTTAGACCAATTAGGCCAATTATGCCAATTTAGGCCATTTAGGCCATTTAGGAAAATTAGTCCATTTAGGCCTATTAGACTAATTAGTTCATTTAGTTCATTTAGGCAATTTAGGACATTTAGACCAATTAGGCCAATTAGGCCAATTTAGGTCATTTAGGCTAATTTAGTCCATTTAGGCCAATTAGATCAATTAGTCCATTTTTAATAATTAAGAAAATTAGTCCATTTAGACCATTTAGGCCAATTAATCCATTTAGGCCAATTAGGCCATTTTGGCCATTTAGGCCAATTTAGGCCATTTAGGTCAATTAGGCTGATTAGGCCATTTAGGCAAATTAATCCATTTAGGCCAATTTTGGACATTTATGAAATTTAGGTCAATTAATCCATTAAGGTCATTTAGGCCAATTTGGGACATTTAATCCAATTAGACCAATTAGGTCAATTGGGAAATTTAGGTCATTTAGGCCAATTAGTCAATTTAGGCCAATTTAGTCCATTTAGGCCAATTAGTCTATTTAGGCCATTTAAGCCATTTAGTCCATTTAGTACAATTAGGTCAATTAGTCTAATTATGCCAATTAGTCCATTTAGGCGAATTAGGCCATTTAGGCCACTTAGACCAATTAGTTTATTTAGGTCAATTTATGCCATTTAGAACAAGTTAGGTCATTTAGGGAAATTAGGCCACTTAGGCTACCATGAACCAACCCGGGTCGACCCTGAACCGGTCACCCATACAACAAGCTCTACACAAAAAGGCTCGACACTTTCTTTGACCCAGAGGAGTTGGAAGTTTCAAAACAGAATGCATCATTTCCACATTTAGACCCAAAAAATCAACAACATGAGAAGAAATGAAATATGAGATGCACCCGTATCAAACAATGCTTTCATAAAAGGTAGAATTAAAGAGAATCGTACCTCTCACCATCGATGGTACAAGTTGGCCATTCACAATAACCCACTTAGCTCCAAATACCTGCTTACTCACCACACTTTTATCTTTATTCCCATGATGAAATTTCCCATGCTGAGGAGTCATGGTATTCCTGGAATCACCATGACTAACTCTATTCTGTTAACGAGGGGTATTCTGCTGTCCTCGTCCCATTGAGGCATAAGACGACTGTGAACCTTGAGAAGTGTTCCGAACGCCCATCCTTGGATCAAGACAACAATAACACTGAAGATGCTTTGTCTAATTACAATTATGGCATACTCTAGGTGGTGATGTAGGTTTTCACTTTATGTGTCTTACAGCGCCACATTAGAGACATCCCGAATTGCTCTTAGGCTTCATAGGAAGATTCAGTGATCCTTCCATCGGATTCTAATCCATACTCTCACCTTGGAAATAAGAGTCCCTCTTCCACTTGCTCCCCGCATTATAGTTTACAACATTTCCCATAGGTATCATTATATTTCCTCCACCCATCACCCCTAAGATGTCCCTTTCAGCCACAGTTTCCCTATTGACCACCTCCGTACAATCTGTTATATAGATTACTGCAATCTTCAAACAAATTTCCTACCTCATCCCAGATTAAAAAATGTGTGTATTCAAATATGCACTAGTAGCAACCTCGGGTGAAAACTAGACTAAATTCATGAATTTAGCCACATATTCTATCACAGAAAGGTTCTACTACTTCAATCTAAATAAATCCATCATTCTCTGAATTATAAACGTGTAAGGATAGAAATTTTTGTGGAACAATTCCTCGAAATCCTCCCATGCCAACCTTGGTCCACTTTATCCTAGATCGCTAACTCCCACCACTAATATGTAAGATCTTACAAAATGTATGTCACTAAATTGAATTTGAACTCCAGCAGTGTGCCTAGGAAATCTAAGATTCGATTCATCTTATTTAGCCACGCCTCCACCCTTTCGGCTTTTGAATCACCCCAAAAGATGGGTGGATTTTGCTTCTTAAACAGAACCAAATGGTCCACATGCCTTGGTTTATCTCTTTTATTCCCACTATCGATAGCTTCAAAAGCTTGCATTATGCTCTGCACCAGCTACTGGTTCACCTGGGGCTCAGGTACAACCACATTTTTAGTACCTTCCTCTTGTTGGTTTCTACGATGCCTATTGGGTTCCATTCTCTGTTCACATGAGAAACACCATAAGTCACACTCTCTAGCAACAGAAGGCTTAACAATTTCAAATCCTATCACATTTCAACTATAATAAGCATGATTTACAAAATCCAACATTTTCTATGTTGAATAATTTTTGAAAAAACATCCACCATGTTTTGAAAAACGACCAATTTTCAAAATATCACAACCATTCTATTATCAAAATCACACATTTGAAAACACTTTCCTGATTTTTTAAATATCAACAAATTCATATCACAACATAAATCATTACTCCAAATGAGATATAAAATCCTAGTGGTAAGTCATTTATACCATGCATGTCATGCTCTTCTCATTGTCTAAACCGACAATAATGAGCCTAATGGGTCTCATGGCCCTAAGTGACCTAAGTGGCCTAATGGGCCTAAGTGACCTATTGGGCCTTGTGGGGATAATGGGCCTAATGGTCCTAATGGGCCTAATTGGCCTAACAGGCCTAGTGGGCCTCATGGTCCAAATGGACCTAATGGGCCTAAGTTGCCTCATGGGCCCAATGAGCATAATGGGCCTAATAGGCCTATGTGGGCTAAGTGGGCCGAAGGGGACTAATGGGCCGAAGGGGCCAAGTGGAATAATGGGACGAATTGGACCAAAGGGCCTCATGGGGCTAAGGGGCCTAATGTGTTGAGTGGGCCTAATGGGATGAATGAGCGCAATGGGCCTCATGGGATGAATGAGCCAAGTGGGCCCAATGGGCCTAATGGGCCAAAGTGGCCTAAAGGGTCTAGTGGGCCTAATGGGATTAATGGGCCTAATGGGACTAATGGGACCATGTGGCCTTATAGGCTCAATGGGGATCATGGGCCTCATGGGCATAAGTGGACTCATGGGCTGAAAGGGCCTAACGGGCCTAAGTGTCCTAATGGGCCTGATGGTCCTCCTGGGCCTAATGGGCCTCATCGGTGGAATGCGCCTCATGGGCCTGAAGGGCCTAATGGGCCTTCTGGTCATCAGTGGCCTAATGGGCCTAAGTTCCCTAATGGGCCTAGTGGGCCTAATGGGCCTAATGGGCCTAATGGACCTAATGGGCCTAAATGGCCTAAGTGGCCTAGTCAGGCTGATCGACAGAGTGGGCCTAATCTGCCTAAGTGGCTTAACGATCCTAATGGGCCTAATGGGACAAATGGGTTTAATGGGGATATGAAACCGGCAGATGACATTGACTTGATGGCATGTGCGAAGTTGGAGTTGCAAGGCCCAATGATGCAAGAAAGATTAGACAGACTACAAGTGGCAAAAGAAGCCCATCTCATTGCATTAAAAGGCCCAAACCCAAGGTGCATGCATAGAAGTGGCAAATGGGCTTATTACCAGTCTTATTTAAGCCCAAAAGAGATGTGTAAAGCCCAAGACACATGTTTGCACGAATTTTGGAAGGCTTGCCCACATGGGGATTCTAGAATGGCATCTTTGGACACCAAAGTCAAATCTGGCGGACTAGGTAATCAAAGTCAAATCCAGTGGGCTATGGGTGGAAATACATGGGCTACTTTTCCAAAAGTCTTTGTCAGACTTTATCTTTTTGACTTTAAGGGGAAAAGGTTGGTTTAGCCTTTATGAATTTAGGGTATTAGACCCTTGACTATTGTATCACCCCTTGGCTATAAATAGCTACCCCCATGGCACTTGTATGACATCCAAGAATTAATTGAGAGCTCATGCTTTGTTTCTCTCCATTGTGTGATAATTGTTCCGAGTTTCCCCTTTCTCTTGTGCATTCTTGCCTTGTCAATCTACAAGTTAGATTGGTGATCCAAGATCACAAAGCCCCCAATTCCGTGCCTCAATCCAAATGCGTTGTTGTGTGGATTGGCTATCACTTCCCTCCCTTGAGTGTGTTGTCTAAGTAGTAGGTCGCGCTCCTTATAGCGTTGATTGACTACTTGCATCCGCTATCCATACCCATCATCCGCCACTTATCCACAAACCGCATCTTACATCCGCCGCCCTACGCCGTGAAGATCGGGCCACCCCGTGTGTCTCACATCAGTTGGTATTAGAGGTCCGGTTGACACGGTAGGCATCTATCACCCTCTTTTATCTCATATCTCTATTACCTTCCTTATCTTTCCATATTATTCACCCATTCAACAAAAAAAATCCATTTTCTTGAAAGCCTCCCGAATTGGACGAGTTTGTGCAAGCTTGGATTATTATAAATTGTGCCAAATTTTCATTCATCTTCTTTCCGCATTTAATTCTCTATATGTGATTTGTATCCGGAAAAAAAAAATTCTCTCAACTCATCATTTTGTGCTTTTCAAAATTAAGCACATCCTTTATTTGAGAGATTTCGAGAAAAAAATTGTCTTACGCTCTGTTAAATCATATTGTGCTTTCAAACTCCAAGCTCAAAACTTATTGGGGAGAATTGACAAAAAAAAGAGCAAAAAAAAGCGGATACAATTACTCCTTTGTGCTTTACTTTATTAGCACTTTCCATTTCCATATATCACTTTTTTCATCATTTTACTTCATCCCCATTTTGTATTTGGCTCATATTGTTATTAATTTATCTTATCTTGCACAATCGGGAAAAACCCAAATACCACAATTCTACCCCCTTTTCCATCCACCCTTTATCCATTTTCTACCCTATTTTCACCCTTTACCCCTTAACACTCAAGCGGGTTGTGTTAAACCAGCCCCCAACACAATCTTGATTGGGGAAATTTTGGTGGCACGTGATCATCCAAACCAAGGTATTATATTTGCATAAGAGCTTGGAATTTTAATTGAGTGTTGAGAGTGAAGAGAAATAAACAAAAAATATATATCTTGTGTGTGTGAGTGTGTGCATCTTGTTTTGTGCGTGTGTGTACATCTTGTGTGTGTTAGTGTGTATATCTTGCGTGCGTCAGTGTGTATCCTTGTGTGTGTGAGTTTGTACATCTTGTGTGTGTGTGTGTGCATCTCGTGTGTGTGAGTGAGTGTGTATCATTGTGTGTGTTTGCCCCCCCCCCGGTGTGTGTTTGTGTCTGCATAACATATCATGACAGAAGATCGTGGGAAGAAAATTGCACATGTTAGCGATGAAGGAAGTCGAAGTAGATCTCCTGCACCTGAAGCTACGCAATTCCAAATGCAAGCTTTGGTGAGCAACTTCGATAAGCTTCTTGATCGGAATTTGGAGGTGTTACATGAGAGGATTGATGAATTGGAGAATAAACCAAGTCCAAGGATGTTCCATGATAACCCACGACGCGCTCCGGCACCACGTCGTCCCCACATCATGGAAGAGGAGATGGTGAACTTTGATGATGATCTTGATGATGTCCCACAAAAGAGGAGGTTGTACCAACAACCAAGTGGAGGACAAAGTAGACAACATGATGATGACCTACTTGGCGGGATCATGGTAAAGGTCCCCTCTTTTCAAGGGAAAAGCGATCCGGAAGCATACTTGGAGTGAGAGATGAGGATCGAGCGGGTGTTTTCATGCCATACCTATTCCGAGGAGAAAAAGGTAAAACTTGCAGCCCTTGAATTCATTGATTTTGCATTAATATGGTGGGATCAAGTTCAAAAGGATAGGGTTAGATATGGTGGACGTCCCATCAACACTTGAAAAGACATGAAGTTCACCATGCGGAAGCGGTTTGTTCCCACACATTACCATAGAGATCTCCACAATAAACTTCAACGCCTCACCCAAGGGAGTAAGAGTGTAGAAGACTACTACAAGGAGATGCAAATTGCCTTGATTCAGGCAAACGTTGAGGAGGATCCGGAGGCAACCATGGCACTGTTTTTACATGGGCTCAATCGGGAGATTGCCGATCAAGTGGAGATGTACCACCTTGTTGAAATACAAGATATGATCCATCAAGCCACCAAGATCGAGCAACAAATCAAAAGGAGGAGAAACATGAGGAAACCCACTACCCTTTCACTCCATGGAGAAATTCAACGAAGGAGATTGGAGAACAATCAAAGGCAAAAGAGGTGGTTGATCGCAAAAGTGACCAGGTAATTCTTCCACCTAAGAAACCTACTTTTGAGGCTAACCAAACTAGGAATCGGGATATTCGTTGTTTCAAATGTCAAGGAAGGGGTCACATTGCTAGTGAGTGCCCAAACCGGCTTACCATGACCATCAACAAGTATGGAGAATGGGAGACCGATGGAGAGAGCTCAGAAGAGGAGGAAGAATCTCCAGAAATTGATAATGGAGAATTTGCAGAAGACGGTGAGATTCTTATCACTAGGAGAGTTTTAAGCGCACAAATGACCATGGGAGAGAATGAGCAGCGGGAGAACCTTTTCCACACACGGTGCAAGATCAATGGGAAGGTATGTAGTGTTATTATTGATGGAGGAAGCTGTAGTAATGTTGCGAGCACCGAGTTAGTAGAGAAGTTGGGATTTCCTACATTGAAGCATCAACATCCATATCAGCATCAGTGGTTGAATGATTGCTGGGAGCTGAAGGTCACCAAGCAAGTGAAGGTACTGTTCACCATCAGGAAGTACAAAGATGAGGTCTTGTGCGATGTTGTTCCTATGAAGGCTTGTCATTTGTTGTTGGGACGACCGTGGAAGTATGATCGGCGTGTTACCCATGACGGTTTCTTGAATCGTCATTCATTTTTACTCTGAAGGGAACCTATAACCCTCAACCCCATGTCCCCCAAACAAATTCTGGAAGATCACATTTTGAGAGAAAAGAAAAAAAAGAGTGATGAGGAAAAAAAGAGTGAAAATGAAAAAGGAGAGAATGAGGGTAAGAGAGAAAATGAGAGAAGAAAAGAAATGGAGAGCAAAGAAAAATCAAGAGGGGAAAAATATTTGAGAGGAGAGAAAAGTGTGATGTCGGCAAAAAAGAGTGAGGAATCTTTGATTTCTCAGTAGAACCTTCTAGTACTTATGTACAAAGAGGTGATGTTGAATACTAACGACTTAACTTATTCATTGTCAACTATTGTGAAATCTTTGCCACAGGTGTCTGATGGAGTCATTCTTGAGGAGGTACAACCTTGTCTGCTTCCTAATAGAGAGAGAAAAGTAATTCTAGGATCCATTAATGGAATCATGGTTCAAAAGGATTGGAAGGAGTTTCTACCTCATGCAGATTCGTCTTACAAAAGGGGAGATCACTCTATAACTCAATTTTTTCCATTTGGAACTATTTTTGGATTTAGCCTCCCTACTCCTAATGATCAAGTTTCATTTCCTTTGCAGGAAAGTAGAAATATGGAAGGAAAACAACATGTTAACCAATAACATGGGAAATCAAAGAAGGTGGATAGGCTTCAAAAGAAATGGAAGTCAAAGATAAAGATACATGGAGATGGGCCCGACTTGGTGCTTCATATGATTGATTACAAGATCGCATTGCAAGGTGAGTACGAAGTTATTTTTAAAGTCAATGTTTCTAATCATTCCTCGTATTTGGATGCAGATGATGAAGAGTAGAGGACGAATCCTTTTCAAGAGGGGGAGGATGATATGAAACCGGCAGATGACATTGACTTGATGGCATGTGCGAAGTTGGAGTTGCAAGGCCCAATGATGCAAGGAAGATTAGACAGACTGCAAGTGGCAAAAGAAGCTCATCTCATTGCATTAAAAGGCCCAAACCCAAGGTGCATGCATAGAAGTGGAAAATGGGCTTATTATCAGACTTATTTAAGCCCAAAGGAGATGTGTAAAGCCCAAGACACATGTTTGCACGAATTTTGGAAGGCTTTCCCACATGGAGATTCTAGAATGGCATCTTTGGGCACCATAGTCAAATATGGTGGGCTAGGTAATCAAAGTCAAATCCAGTGGGCTATGGGTGGAAAGACATGGGCTACTTTTCCAAAACTCTTTGTTAGACTTTATCTTTTTGACTTTAAGGGGAAAAGGTTGGTTTTGCCTTTATGACTTTAGGGTATTAGACCCTTGACTATTGTATCACCCCTTGGCTATAAATAGCCACCCCCATGGCACTTGTATGACATCCAAGAATTAATTGAGAGCTTATGCTTTGTTTCTCTCCATTGTGTGAGAATTGTTCCGAGTTTCCCCTTGCTCTTGTGCATTCTTGCCTGGTCAATCTACAAGTTAGATTGGTGATCCAAGATCACAAAGCCCCCAATTCTATGCCTCAACCCAAGTGCGTTGTTGTCTGGATTGACTATCACATCCCTCCCTTGAGTGTGTTGTCTAAGTAGTAGGTCGCGCTCCTTATAGCGTTGATTGACTACTTGCATCCGCTATCCATACCCATCATCTGCCACTTAGCCACAAACCGCATCTTACATCCGCCGCCCTACGCCGTGAAGATCGGGCCACCCCATGCGTCTCACATCAAATGGGCCTAAGTTTTCTAATGGGGCTTTGTGACCTAATTGGGTTAATCAACCGAATATGCCTAATGGACCTAAGTGGCCTAAGTGGCTTAATGGGCCTAATGGGACTAATGGGATTAATGGGTTTAATGGGCATAATGAGCCTAAGTGGCCTAGTGGGCCTAATGGGCCTACGTGGACTAATGGGCCTAATGAGACTAAGTGGCCAAATGGGCCTAATGGGCATAATGGGACTAATGAGTTTAATGGGCCTAATGGGCCTAAGTGGTTGAATGAGCCTAATGCGACTAATGGGCCTAACTGGCCTAAGTGGCCTAAGGGGCCAAATGGGACCAAGTTTCCTAATCCCCCTAATCGACTAAATGGGTCTAATGGGCCTAAGTGGATTAATGGGCCTAATGGGCTGAAGTGGCCTAATGGGCATAATGGGCCAAAATGACCGAAGCGGCCTAATCAGCCTCATCGATCAAGTGGGACTAATGGGACTAATGGACCAAATGGGCCTAAGTGTCCGAATGGACCTCAGTGGCCTAATGGGCCTAAGTGGCATAATGGGCCTTAGTGGCCTAATGGGACGAATCGAACTCATGGGGCTTAGTGGCCGAAATTTCCTAATGGGCCTAAGTGGCCAAATTGGCATAATGGGCCTAAGTGGACTAATGGGCCTATGTGGAATAATGTGCCTAAGTGGAATAATGGGCCTAAGTGGCCTAATGGGCCTAAGTGGCCTAATGGGTCTGACTGGCCTAATGGGCCTAAGTGGACTAATTGGCCTAATGAGCATAATGAGCCTAAGTGGAGTAAGTAGCCTAATGGGCCTAAGGGGCCAAAGTGACCTAATAGTCCTAAGTTGCCTAATGGGCCTAATGAGTCTAAGGGGCCTGAGTGACATAATGTGATTAATGGGCCTCAGTGGCCTAATGGGCCTAATGGGCATAAGTGGCCTAATGTGACGAATGGGCCTAAATGGCCTAATGGGTCCAGTGGGCCTTATTGGCCTAATGGGCCTAATGGGATTAAGTGGACTAAGGGGCCCAATGGGCCTGAGTGGCCTAATGTGCTAAACAAGACTAATGGGCCAAATGGGCCTGAGTGGCCTAATGAGAACGATGAGCCTAATGGGCCTAATGGGCCGAAGTGGCCTAATTCACTGAATGGGACTAAGTGTCCTGATGGGCCATATAGGCATAATGTGTCGAATGGGCTAAAGAAACCTATTGGGCTTGATGGTCCTGATGGGTATAATGGGCCTATGTGGCCTAATGAGCTCAATGTGCTGAAGTGGCCTAATGAGCCAAATGGGCATCATGGGCCTGATGAGCCTAAGTGGCCTAATGAGTCTGATGGGCCAAATGGGCCAAATGGGCCTAACGGGCCTCAGTAGCCTCAGTGGCCTCATGGAACTCATGGGTCTAATGGGTCTAATGGGCCTAAGTGTCATAATGGACCTAATGCACCGAATGGGCCTAATTGGCCTAATGGCCCTGATGGGCCTAATGGGAAAAATGGGCCTATGTGGTTTATTGGGCCTAAGTGGCCTCAATGGCCTAGTTGGCCTAAGGGGCCTAAGTTTCCAAATGAGCGGAATGGGCCTATGTTGACTAATGAGCCTAATGGGCCATTATAGACTAATGGGCCTAATGGGCCTATGTGGCCTAATGGACCTAATGAGCCTAAGTGGCATCACATGGGCCTAATGGGCCTAAGTGGCCTAATGGGCCTAAGTGGCTTAATGGGACTAAGTGGCCTGATGGGCCAAAGTGGCCTAAGTAGCCAAATTGGCCTTAGTGGACTAATGGTCTGAATGAGCCTTAGTGGCCTAATGGGCCTAATGGGCCTTAGGTTCCTAAGGGGACTAATGGGCCTAATGGGCCTGAGTGGCCGAAATGGACCAATAAGCCTAATGAGCTTAGTGGGCCGTAGTGGCCTAATGGGCATTAGTGGACATATTGGCATAATGGGCCTAAGTGGCCTCATGGGCCTAAGTGGTCTGATGGGCCTAAGTGGCCTGATGGGCCTAAGTGGCCTATTGGGCCTAAGCCGACCGATGGGCCTAAGTGGATTCATGAGTTTGATGGGACTAATGGGCCTAGTGGGCCACAGTGGACACATGAGTCCAATTGGCCTAATGGGCCAAACTAGCTTAATGGGCCTAAGTGGCCTAATTGGCCAAAGTGGACCAGTGGGCTTAATGGGACTCAGTGGCCTAATGGGCCTAGTGGGGCTTAGTGGCCAAATGGGACAAATGGTCCTAGTGTGCCTAAGTGGATGAATGAGCCTAATGGGTCTAAGTGGACTAATGAGCTGAATGTGCCTAAGTGGCCTAATGGTCCTAATGGATCTCAGTGGCCTAATGAGACTTAGTTTCCTAATGGGCCTAATGGGCCTGAGTGGTTGAAATGACCTAATGGGCCTAATCGAACTAAGTGGCTAGAATTTCCAAATGGGCCTAAGTGGCCTAATTGGCATAATGGGCTTAAGTAGTCTGATGGGCCTAAGTAGCCTGATGGGCCTAATGGGACGAAGTGGCTTAATGAGGATAATGTGTCTACGTTGGATAATGGGCCTAAGTGGCCTAATGGGATTAATGGGCCAAAGTGGAATAATGGGCCAAAGTGTCCTAATGGGCCCAATGGGCTGTTGTGGCCTAATGGGCCTAATGGACTGAATGGTCCTAAGTGACCTAATGGGCCTAATGGGCCTAAGTGGCCTAATGAGACGAATGGGCCTAAGTGACCTAATGGATCTAATGGCCTAATGGGCCTAATTGGCCCAAGTGGCCTAATGGAAATAATGGGCATAAGTGGCCTAATGAGCTGAATGAGCCTAAGGGGCATAATGGGCCTAATTGGCCTAATGGTCCTAAGTGGCCTAATGGGCCCGATGGGCCTAATTGGCCGGATGGGCTTAATGGTCCTAGTGGCCTAATGAGCCGAATGGGCCTGTGTGGCCTAATGTGCCTGATGGGCCTGATGGACTTAATGGTCTAATGAGCTGAATGGGCCTAAGTGGCCTAATGGTCCTAATGGGCCTAATGTGCATAAGTTGCCTAATGGGACTGATGGGCCTGATGGGCCAAATGGGCCTCACTAACCTCGTGGGTCTATTGGGCCTAATTGGCCTAAGTGGCCTAATGGGTCGAATGGGCCTCGGTGGCCTAATGGGCATAATGGATCTGATGTGTGTAATGGTCCTAATGGCCCTGATGGGCCTAATGAGTGTAATGGGCCCAAGTGGATTAATGGGCCCAAGTGGTCTTAATGGCCTAATGGGCCTAGTAGGCCTAAGTGGCCTAATGTGCTGAATGGGCCTAAGTGGTCTAATCGACCTAATGGGCCTAAGTGGCCTAATGGGATTGATGTGCCAAATGAGCCTTATGGGCCTTAGTGGCCTCATTGGCCTAATGGGCCTAAGTGGCTGAAGTAACCTAATGGGCCTAATGGGGCTCATGGGCCTAATGAGTCTAAGTGGCCAAATGTACCTGATGGGCCTAATGGGACTCAGTGGTCAAATGGGACTGATGGGCCCGATTGGCCTAATGGCCATAATGAGCCTCAGTGGCCCAATAGGTCTAATTGGCTTGATAGACCCTATGGGCAGAATGAGACTAATTAGACATGGGCCTAATAAGCCCAATGGGCCTAAGTGGCCTAATGGTCCCAGTGGGTCTGATGAGCCTTATGGGCCTAATGGTCCTAATGGGCTTAAGTGGCCTATGTGGGCTAACGGGCGTAATGGGCCTAAGTGGCCTAACGAGCCTAATGGACGTCAGTGGAGTAATGGTCCTGATAGGCCTAATGGAAAAAATGGGCCTAATGGTCTTGATGGGTCTAAGAGGCCTAAGTGGCCTAATGGGCATAATGTTCTTAACGGTCCTAAGTGTCTGAATGATCCCAATGGGCCAAAGTATCTTGATGGTACCAATGGACCTAAGTGGATTGATGGGCCGAATGGGCCTAAGTGGCCGAATGGGCCTATGCGACGGAATGAGCCGAATGAACCTAATAGGCCTCAAGGTCCGAATGAGCCTCAAGGGCCAAATGAGCCTAAGTGGCCTCATGGTCCTAATGGGCCTAATGGTCATAAGTGTCCTAATGGGCATAATGGGCCTAAGGGGCCTCATGGGACTAAGTGGCTTCATGAGCCTAATGGGCCTCCTAGGCCGAAGTGGCCTAATGGGCCTAGTGGACCTAATTTTCCAAAGTGGCCTAAGTGGCATAATGAGCCTAATGGGCATGTTTGCCTGAATGGGCCTAGTGGACCTAATTTTCCAAAGTGGCCTAAGTGGCCTAATGATCCTAATGGGCATGTTTGCCTGAATGGGCCTAGTGGGCCAAAAGGGCCTAATGAGCCTAATGGGATGAAGTGACCCGATGGGCCTAATGGGCCTAAGGGGCCTAAGTGGCCTCATGGGCCTAATGGGCCTAAGTGTCCTAATGGGCCTAATGGACCTAAGAGACTAAGTGGAATGATGGGTCTGATGATACTAATGGTTTTCATGACCTTAAGGACCTAAGTGGACTAATGGGGCTAATGGGCCTAAGTGGCCTAATGGGCCTAGTGGGCCTTAAGGGCCTAATGGGCCTAATTGGCCTAATCGGCCGAATGGGCCTAATTAACCTGATGGGTCTCATGGGCCTAAGTTGCCTCATGGTCCTAATGGCCATAATGTGCCAAATCGGACTAAGTGATCTAAGTGGGTCAAAAGGGCCTAATGGTCTGAATGGGCCTAAGTGGCCTAATGGGCCCAATGGACCTTATGGGCCTAAATGGCCTACTAGGTTGAGTGGGCTGATTGGGACGAATGGGCCTAGTAGGTACAATGGACCAAATGGGCCTAAGTGGCCTAATGGGCCTATGTGGCGTAAATGCCTAGTGGGCCTAATGGGATTAATGGTCCTAATGGGTCTAATGTGCCTAAGTGGCAGGATGGGTATAATGCGACTCATGGGTCTCATGGGCCTAAGTGGACTCATAGGCCTAATGGGACTCATGGACCTAAGTGACATAATGGGGCTGATGGGCCTGATGGGCCTGATGGGTCTGATGGGCCTGATGGGCCTAATGGGCCTAATGGGCCTCATGGGCAGAATGTGGCTAATGGGCCTCATGGGCCTAATGGTACTCTTAGTAATAAGAGGCCTAATGGGCCTAGTGGGTCTAATGGTCCTGATGGGACTAATGGGGCTAATGGGGTAGATGGACCAAATTGTCCTAAGTGGCCCAAGTGGCCTAATCGGGCAAATCGACTCAATGGGCTTAATGGGCCTAAGTGGGCTAGGTGGATTAATGGGCCTAATGGGCCTGGTGGGACTAACGAGTTTAATGGCCCTAAGTTTCCTAATGGTCTTAATGGGCCTACGTTTCCTAATGGGCCCATGGGTCAAGGTGGCCTAATCGAGCTAATCGACTGAATGGGTCTAAGGGCCTAAGTGGCATAAATGGCTTAACAGGCCTAATGGGACTAATGATTTTAATGGGTTTAATGGGCCTAGGTGGACTAATGGGCATAATGGGCCTAAGTGGCTCAGTGATCCTAATGAGAATAAGTGGCATAATTCCCCTAATTGACTGAATGGGGCTAATGGGCCTAATGGTCCTAAGTGGCCTAATGAGACTAATAGGACTAAGTGGATTAATGGGCCCAATGGGCCTAGTCAACTTAAGTGGCCTAAGTGACTTAATTGGCCTAATCAACTAATGGGACACTTGGGCATAATGGGACTAAGTGGCCTAATTGGACTAATGCTTAAGTGTCCTAATCTGCCTAAAGGACCTAATGGTCATAATGGGCTTAATGTGTCTAAGTGGCCTAAGTGGTCTATCATCCTAATGGACGGAATGAGGCTAATGGGCATAAGTGGCCTAATGGGCCTAGTGGGCATATGTGGCATAATCGTCCTAATCAACCAAATGGGCCTAATGGGCCAAGTGGGCCTAACTGGCCTAATGAGACTAATGGTCCTAATGGGTCTAAGTGGCCTAATTTTCTTAATTGACCGAATGTGCCTAAGTGGCATAATGGTCCTAAAGGGCCTAATGTGCCTAAGTGGCCTAATTAGGTTAATCGACCAAATGATCCAAATTGGGAAAATCAGGCTAATCGATCGAATGGGCCTAATGGGACTAATTGGCCTAAGTGGCTTAATGGGCATAATGGGTCTAAGTGGCCTAAGTGGCCTAGTCAGCATAATCGACTGAATGGGCTTAATGAGCCTAAGTGGTCTAATGGGACTAATGGGCCTAATGGGTCTAAGTGGCCTAATCGACCTAATCCATCGAATGGGCCCAATGGGCCTTATGGGCCTAAGTGGCCGATTGAGACGAATAGGACTAAGTGGCCAGATGGGCCTAATGGGCCAAATTGGCCTAATAGGGTTAATGGGCCTAATGTGCCTAAGTGAAAAAATGGGATTAAGTGGTATAATGGCCCTAATGGGTCTAATGGGCATAATTGGTCTAATGGGACCAATGGGCCGAAGTGGCCTAGTGGGCCTAAGTGGCCAAATGGGCCTAGTGGGCCTAAGTGGCCGAATGGGTGTAATGGACCTAATGCGCCTAATTGGCCTAATAGGCCTAATTGGCGTAAGTGGCCTAATGGGACTAAGTGGATGAATGGGACTAGTGTGCCTAAGTGTCCTAATGGGCCTAAGTGGCCTAATGGGCCTAGTGGGACGAAGTAGCTGAGTAGGCCTATTGGGTCTAATGAGCCTAATGCGTCTAATGGGTGTAAGTGGCCTAATGGGACAAAGTGGCCTAAAGGGCGTAGTGGGCCTAATGGGATTAATAGACCTAATGGGCCTAATGGGACCAAGTGTCCTGATAGGTCTAATGGGCCTCCTGGCCTCATGGGCCTAAGTGGCCTCATGGACCCAATGTGCCTAATGAGACTAAGTGTCCTTATGGGCTTAATGGGCCTCATGGGCGGAATGCGCCTTATGGGACTAATGGGCCTAATTCCCCTAATGGTCCTAAGTGGAGTAATGGGCCTAAGTGTCCTAATGGGCCTAGTGGACCTAATGGGACTAATGGTTCTATTGGGGCTAATGGACCTAATTGGCCTACTTGGGCTAATCGACCGAATGGGCCTAATGAGCCTATGTGGCCTAAGTGGATTGACAGGCCTAATGGGCCTAGTGGGAAAAATGGGTTTAATGGGCCTAATGGACCTAATGGGCCTACGTGGCCTAATGGGCCAATGTGGCATAATCGAGTTAATCAACTGAATGAACTTAATGGGCCTAAGTGGCCTAGGTGGCTTTAACGGGCCTAATGGGATTGAGGGGACTAATGAGTTCAATGGACTTAATTGTACTAATGGGCCTACATGGCCTAATGGGACGAATATGCCTTAGTGGACAAATGGGCCTAATGGGAATAATGGGTTTAATTGGCCTAAGTGGGTAATGGGCCTAATGGGCTAATGGGCCTAAGGGGACTAATGAGCCTAAGTGGCATATTCCCCCTAATTGATTGAATGGGACTAATGGGCCTAATGAACCTAAGTGGCCTAATGTGCCTAATGGGCCTAATGGACTTAATTGCCCTAAGTGGCCACATAGGCCTAATCAGAGTAATTGAATGATGGGACAAATGGGCCTAAGGGGCCTAAGAGGCCGAATAGGCCTAATGCCTAAGTGGCCTAATTGTCTAAGGGGAATAATGGGCCTAAGTGGCCTAGGTGTTCTAATCGGCCTAATCGGTCGAATGGGCCTAATGGGCCTAAGTGGCCTAATGGGTATAATGAGCCCATGTGGCCTAATCAGCCTAATCAACCGAATGGGGATAATGGGCGTAATAGGCCTATGTGGTCTAATGGTCCTAATGGGTCTGAGTGGCCTGATATGCCTAATTGACCGAATGGTCCAAATGGGACTTAGTGGTCTAATGGGCCTAAATGGCCTAATGGGCCTAAGTGGCATAATCAGGCTAATCGGCCGAATGAGCCTTAAGTCATTGAATCAGCCTAATCAATCAAATGTGCCTAATGGGCCTAAGAGGCCTAATGGACCTAATGGGTATAAGTTCCTTAATCGGCCTAATCGGATGAATGTGCCTAATGGGCCTAAGTGGTCTGATGGACCTAATGGGACTAATGGGTTTAAGTGGCCTAAGTGTTCTAATTGGCCTAATCGATCGAATGGGAGTAATGGGCCTCATTGGCCTAAGTGGCCGATTAGGACTAATGGGCCAAAGTGAATGGGCCTAATGGGACAAATTGGCCTAATGGAGTTAATGGACCTAATGGGCCTAAGTGGACCAATGGGATTAAGTGGCATAATGACCCTAATGTGTGTAAGTGGCCTAATGGGCATAATGGGCCAAAGTGCCCTAATGGGTCTAAGTGGCCGAGTGGGCCTAGTGGGCCTAAGTGGATGAATGGGCCTAATGGGCCTAATGTGCCTAATTGGATTAATGGGTCTAATGGGCGTAAGTGGCCTAATGGGACTAAGTGGCCTAATGGGCCGAATGGGCCGAAGTGACCTAATGGGCCTAATGGGACTAGTGGGCCTAAGTGGCCAAATGGTCCAAATGGAGCTAATGCGCCTAATTCGTCTAATGGACCTAATGGGCCTAATGGGTGTAAGTGGCAGAATGGACATAAGTGGACTAATGGGCCTAGTGTGTCTAAGTGGTCGAATGGGCCTAATGGGCCTAATGCGCCAAATGTGTCGAATAGGCCTAATGGGACCAATGGGCCTAAGTGGCATATGAGCCTAATGTGCCGAATGGACCTAATGGGACTAATGGTACCAATGGTCCTAATGGGCCTAATGGGTCTAATTGGCCTAAGTGGCCTAATGTGCCAAAGTGGCCTAATGAGATTAATAGGCAGAATTGGCTTGAGGGCCCAATGGGCCTGAGGGGCCCAATGGGCCTGAGTGGCACAATGGGCCTCAGTGACCCAATGGGCCTAATGGGCCCAATGGGACTAATGGTCCCAATGGGCCTAATGGGCCTAAGTGTCCAAATGGTCCAATGGACCTAAGTGGCCAAATGAGCCTAAGGGGCTTAATCGGCCTAATTGAACGAATGGGCCTAATGGGAATAATGGGCCTATGTGACATAATGGGATGAATAGGCCTAAGTGACTGAATGAGCCTAATGAGACAAATGATCTAAGGTGTCCTAATGGGCCTAATGGGCCTAAGTGACCTAATGGTCTTCATGGGCCTAAGTGGCCTAAGGGGCCTCATGAGCCTAACGAGCCTCATGGGACTAAGTGGACTAATGGGTCTCATGGTCCCTACTAGCCTCCAGGGTCAAATGGGTCCAAGGGGCCTAATGGGATTAATGGGCTTAAGAGGCCAAGGTGCCAAATGGGCCAAATCGGCCTAACTGGATTAAGGGGCCTAATGGGACTAAGTGGCCGAATGGGCTTAATGTGACTAACGGTTCTATGGTCCAAATGGGTCGAATGGGCCTAATTGTCCTAAGTGGCCTAATGGGCCTAAGTGTCCTAATGGGTCAAAGTTTCTTAATCAACCTAATGGGTGTAATGGGCATAATGGGCCTAAGTGGACTAATGTGCCTAATGGTCTTATTGTGCCTAAGTGGCCTAATGGGTCTAAGTGGCTTAATTGGCCTAATGTGCTTAATGGGTCGAGTGGGCCTAAGTGGACTAATGGGCCTTAGTAGCCTAATCGGACTAATTGGCCTTAGTGGCATAGTGGGCATAATGGGTTTCACGGGACCATGGCCCAAATGGGCCAAATGGCGTCTAATGGGTTTAATGGGCCTAAGGGGCCTAATGGGAACAATGGGGCTAATGGGCCTAAGCGGGCTAATGAGCTTAATGGGTCTCAGTGGCCTAATCGACCTAATCGACCAAATGGGCCTAATGGGCCTTAGTGTCCTAATGGGCCTAAGGGGTCTAAGTGGCCGAATCGGCCTAATCGACTGAATGGGCCTAATGGGACTTATGGGCCTAAGTGGTCGATTTGTCCTAAGTGGCTGAATGGGCCGAATGGGCCAAATTGGACTAGTGGGCCAAATGGGCCTTATGGGCCTAAGTGGCCGAATTGGCTTAAGTGGCATAATGATCCTGATGGACCTAATGGGCGTAAGTGGCTTAATGGGATGAATGGGCCTAGTGGGACTCAATGAACGAATTGTCCAAATTGGCCTAATGCACCTAATTGGCCTAATGGGCCTAATGGGAAAAAGTGGCCCAATGGCTCTAATGGGACCAGTGGGCCTAATGGTCCTAATGTGCCTAATGGACCAAATGGGCCTAAGTGGCCATATGGGTCTAATGGGCTGAATGGGCCTAATAGGCCTTATGGGCCTAATTGGCCCAGGTGGCCTCATCGGCCTAAGTGGTCTCATCGACCTAAGGGTCTTAATGGACCTAGTGGGGCTAAGTGGCCGAATGGGCTTAATGGGCTGAAGTGTCCCAATGGGCCTAATGGGCCTAAGTTGTGTAATTGGCCTAAGTGGCCCAATGGCCCCAATGGGCCTAATGGTACTAGTGGACTAAGTGGCCGAATGGGCCCCGTGGAACTAAGTGGTGGAATGAGCCTGATTGGCCTTAGTGGCCCAATGGGCCTAATGGGCCTAAGTGGATTGACGGGCCTAACAGGCCTTAGTGGACACATGGGCCTCAAGGGCCTAATGGGCCTAAATAGACTGAGTGGACTAATGGGACTAATGGGCCTAATGGGCCTAATGGTATGAATGTGAATAATGGGCCTAGTGGCCCTAATGTGACTAAGTGGCCCAGTGGGCCTAATGGGATGAATGGGCCTAGTGGCCAAATGAGCCAAATGGGCCAAATGGGCCTAAGTTACCTAATTGGTTGAATGTGCCTAAGTGGACTAATGTGACTAATGGGCCTATGTTCCCTAAGGGGACTAAGTAGCCTAATGGGCATAATTGGCTAATGGGTCTAAGTGGCCTAATGGTTCGAAGTGGCCTAATGGGCCTAAGTGGCCTAATGGGCCTAGTGGACCCAATGAGCCTAATGAGCCTAATTGGTCAAAGTGGTCTAATGGGCCGAATGGTCCAAATGGGCCGAGTAGGCCTAATGGGCCTAAGTGGCCTAATGGGCCTATGTTGATTAAGTGGCCTAATGAGCCAAATAGGCCTAATGGCTCTAATGGGCTGAATGAGCCAAATGGGCCTAAGTGGCCTAATGGGCCAAAGTTGCTGAATCGGCTTAATGGGATTAATAGGCCAAATGGGACTAATCATCTGAATGAGCCTAAGTGGCCTAATTGGAGGAATGGACCTAATTAGACTAAGTGGCCTAATGGGCCTAATAGACCTAATGGGCTTAAGGGGCCTAATGGGCCAAAGTTGCCTAATCGACCTAATGGGCTTAATTTGCGTAATGAGCCAAATGCGTCGAATGGGTCGAATGGGCCTAAGTGGCCTTATCGGCCTAATGGGCTTAATGGGCCTAGTGGACCTAAGTAGCCTAATGGGCCTTAGTGGCCTAATCGGCCTAATGTGCCTAAGTGGCCTAATGGGTCTAAGTGGGCTAATGGGCTTAATGGGCATAACGGGCCTAAGTGCCAAATGGGTCGAATGGGCCTAATTAACCTAAGTGGCCTAATGGGCATAATGAGCCTAAGTGGCCTAACAGGCCAACGTTTCCTAATCGACCTAATGGGCTTAATGGGCCTAAAGGGTCCTAATGGGCCTATGTGGCCTAATGGGACAAAGTGGCCTCATCATCCTAATGGGATTAATGGGCCAAGTGGGCCTAAGTGGCTGAATGGGCCTAATGGGCCTTAGTGGCCTAATGGGATGAATGTGCCTAAGTGGCCCAGTGGTCTTAAGTGGCATAATGGGCCTAATGGTCTTAATGCTCCTAAGTCGCCTAAGGGGCATAATGGGATTAATGGGCCTAAGTGGCCTAATGGGCCTAGGTGATCGAATGGGCCGAAGTGGCCGAATGGGCCTAATGGACATAATTGGACTAAGTGGAATAAGTGGATTAATGGGCCTAATGGGCCTAAGTGGCCTAATTGGTGAAAGTGGTGAAAGTGGTGAAAGTGGCATAATGGGCCTAATGGGCCTAAGTGGCATAATAGGCCTAATGGGCCTTAGTGACCAAATGGGCCTAATGGACCTTAGTGGCCTAATGGGTCTAAGTGGTCTACTGAGCCTTAGTGGCCTAATGGGTCTAATTGGCCTTAGTTACCTAAGTGGCCTAATGATCTTGAGTGGCCTAATGGGCCTAATGGGCCCCAGTGGTCTAATGGGCCTAATCGTCCTATGTGGCCTAAGTGTCCTAATGGGATTAATGGGCATAAGTGGATAAATGAGCCAAATGGGTCTAAGTGGCCTAATGGGCCTTAGTGGCATATTGGGCCCAATTGGCACAAGTGGCCTAATTGGCCTAATGGGCCTAAGTGGCCTAATGAGTCGAATGTGCATAAGTTTTCTAATGGTCCTAATGGGCCTAAGTGACCTAATGGGCCTGATGGGCCTAATGAGCCTGATGGGCCTAATGGCCTAAGTGGCCTAATGAGACAAATGGACCTAAGTGGCCCAATCAGCCTAATGGTCCGAATGGACCTAAGTGTCCTAATGGACCTAATAGGCCTTAAGGGCCTAATGGTTCTAAGTGGCCTAATGAACCGAATGGACCTCAGTGGCCTAATGAGCCTGATGGGCTAAATGGGTTTAAGTGTCTCGATGGGCCTGATGGTCCTGATGCGTCGAATGGGGCCTATGTGGCCTAATGAGCCGAAGTGGACTAAGTGGATGAATGGGCCTAATGGGACTCATGGGCCTAGGTGGTCGAATGGGCCTGATGGGCCAAACAGGCCTCATGGGCCTTAGTAGCCCAATTGGCCTCATTGGCCTAATTGGCCTGATAGGCCCAATGGGCCATAGTGGCCAAATTTGGCTAATTGGTCTAATGGGCATCAGTGACCTAATTGGTCTAATGGGCCTAATGGGTCTCACTGGTTGAAGTGGACCAATGGGCCACATGGGCCTAGGTTTCCTAATGGGCTGAGTGAGCCTAATGGGCCTGATTTGCCTATTGGGCCCAATGGACCTCAATGGTCGAATGTTCCTAATGGGACCAATGGGTCTGGTAGGCCCAATGGGCATAATGGGCACAAGTGGGCCAATGGGCCGAATTGGCCTAAGTTTCCTAATGATGGCCCTAATAGCCCTAAGTGTCCTAATGGGCTTGATGGGCCTAATGGGGTGAATTAACGTAAGTGGCCTAATGGGAATAATGGGCCTAAGTGTCCTAGTGGGCCTAAGTGGCCTAATGGAATGGGCCTCAGTGGACTAGTGAGACTAATGGGTCGTATAGGCCCAATGGGCATAATGGGCCGAATGTCCCTAATGGGATGAATGAGCTTAAGTGGATGAATGGACCCAATTTGCCAAATGAGCCTAATGAAACTAAGTGGAAGAATGGGCCTAAAGGGCCTAAGTGGCCTAATGGTCCTAAGTGGACTCATGAGCCTAATAGGCCTAGGTAGACTGATGTGCCTAATGGGCCTTATGGGCCTCAGGGGTCGAAGTGGCCTAACTGTACAAGTGGGCCTAATGTGCCTAAGTGGCCAAATGATCCAAATGGGTTTAAGTGGCCTAATTGGTAGAATGGGCCTAATGTTCCTAGTGGGCCTAAGTGGACAATGGTCCTGATGGGACAAATGAGCCTAAGTGGCCTAATCGGCCTAATCAAACAATTGGGCCTAAGTGCCCTAATGGGCCAAATCAGTCTAGGTGGTCTAATGGGAAAAATCGACCTTGGTGGCCGAATGGACCTAATTTTCCTAGGTGGCCAAATGGGCTGAATATGCTAGATATGCCCAAGTGGCCTAATGGTCCTAAGTAGCCTAACAGGCCGAATGGGCCTAAGTGGCCTAACGGGATAAATGGGCCCAGGGGGCCTAGTGGGCCTAGTGGGCCTAATGGGATTAATGGGCTTAACGGGACTAGGTACCAAATGGGCCTATTTGTCATAATGGGTCTAATGGACCTAATGGTCCTAAGTGACCTAATGATCTTAATGGGCCTAAGTGGACCAATGGACCTATCAAGCTTAATGGTCCTAATGAGCTTAATGGGCTTAATGGGCCTGAGTGTCCTAATGGACCAAAGGGGCCTAATGCGCCTAAGTGGTCTAATGGGCCTGGGTGGCCTAATGGGATTAATGGGCTTAACGATCCTATGGAAAAAATTGGCCTAATGGGATGAATGGGCCTCAGCGGCCTTATGGGCCTAAGTGGCCTAATGGGCCTAAGTGGCCTAATGGGCCTAAGTGGCCTAATTGGCCTAATGGGATGAATGGGCCTCAGCGGCCTTATGGGCCTAAGTGGCCAAATTGGCATAATGGGCATAATGGTTGTAAGGGGCCTAATGGGCCTAATGGGGGTAAGGGGCCTAATGGGGCTAAGTGGCCTAATGAGATTAATGGGATTAACGGGCCTAGGGTCTAAATGGGCCTAATTGGCCTCAGTGGCCTAATGGGTACAATGAGTGATATGGATCAGATTCAGCACAAGGAGAATAATTTTGGGCTTGATAAAAATTCCAAGCCCAATTGTTGTTCGAATTGGACCAGCCCACACTTCTTGATGTCCAACACTATGGTGGGCCACAACACACTTATTTGGGACCCAAAATCATTTATCCACATGGCAAATGGTGGAAATTCGTAGCTGCACATTAATGAGGAGAGAGAAGGTGGAGAAAAGCATCATTAAGAGGGAATCCCGCTACTTTGGCTAGTGGGGTCATTAAATGGCATGGGAAAGTGTTATTTTATGCTTTTTATGTGCCTTTTGGGTTCCCCATGTCTTGTAACTCGAATTGGAGCATTTTTCTTTATTTATTTTGTCTTTATATTGTATTTTCACTCCTTTGTAATGGGGATAGATGAATGTGACGGGATTTTGAAGTTTGCTGTGCAATCTTCTTGCTTTAGCCTCTTCCCTTTGCCCGGAATTGGTGGTGCATCTCCATCGCTGGTGACGTTGTCTTTAAGCGTGGAGAAACCTTGGCGGGTGGCATTGCCTTTAAGCCTCGGTCATTCGGCTACATTACGCTGCTCCTCTTCACTTACTCATTTTTGAGCTTCCGGCGACGCATCAATTGGTATCAGAGGCGCGGTTCCAACGAGTAAGTTCTATCACATTCTTCTTATTACTCTCCATCATGTCTCGCAAGAGCGGATCTTCTACTCCTCCTGCTCCATGGGAAATAGCTAATGCACAGCTACAATCACAAATTACTCAAATCGGTGAGCAACTTGCTCAACTTTTGAGAGCACGGCGACCTGACTCCCCTCCACCGCAGCGACATCCTCGACGTCCATCACCACATAATAGACGCAATCCAGCACCATTTTATGAAGATCATGCAAATGGTGATGATTCCAGCGATTCAGAGGTAGATATGCGAAGAAGAAGAGATGATGAAGACATTGAAAGAGGGTTGAGGATCGACATTCCAGATTTTTATGGGAGTATGAATCCGGATGATTTTCTGGATTGGATGCGGGAAATCGAACGGTTCTTCGAATTTAAGAATTGTTCTGACGAGAAGAAGTGCAAGGTAGCCATTCTGAAATTTAAAGATTATGCATCACTTTGGTGGGAAAATCTGAAGAAACAGCGGGAACGTGATGATAAAGGCAAGATACGCTCATGGGAGAAGTTGAAAAAGCTTTTGAGGAGACGATTTCTGCCTGAGAATTATAAGCAAGATCTTTATTTTCGAATGCATAGCCTACGACAAGGAGATAAGTCTGTTGAAGAGTACATTCGGGAATTTGATCGTTTATTGATGCGAAGTGATGTTCCAGAATATAAAGAGCAAACAATTGCAAGGTTTTTGGGTGGATTAAATGAAGAAATTGCACATTCAGTGGAGTTGCAATCATTCTGCTCACTTGATGATGTTTGCAAGCTGGCGATCAAGGTGGAAAAGCAAAAGCGGACCTCAAGGGCACCGGTGCTCAAAAACTACAATAGAGGTACAACTGTTTATAAGGGTATTTCTTCTAATAAATCTGGTGTTGTTGAGAAGGAATTTGGAAGGAACAAGATGCTGGAAAAAGGGAAAGAGAAGGCTATGGAACAAACAAAAGGGAAGTCGAACTCCTTTGAACGTGGGAATCGAAAGTGTTTCAAATGCCATGGGTATGGTCATTTTCAGGCCAATTGCCCTAACAACCGGATTATTACTATTAAAGAGATTGAAGAAATTGAAGAGGCAATCAAAGAGGATGAACATGATGGTGAAGAAACTGAAAATGAGGAACATGTTGTGGAAGAAGCTGATGTGGGAAACATGCTGGTGCTACGAAGAGTTTTGCAAGCTCAAATCTGCCCGGAAGAAGATCAAAGAGAAAACTTGTTCCAAACTCGCTGCACCATTAATCAGCGGGTATGCATGGTGATTATTGATAGTGGGAGCTGTGCAAATGTGGCTTCAACAACACTAGTGGAGAAATTGAAGCTTCCAACTCAGAATCATCCTCACTCATATAAATTGCAATGGTTGAACAATGGGAGCACACTCCAAGTCAAAAAACAGGTTCTAATTTCATTCTCCATTGGTAAGAACTATGCTGATGAAGTACTGTGTGATGTTATTCCTATGGATGCTTGTCACTTGTTGTTGGGTAGGCCTTGGCAGTTTGACAGGGAAGTGAAATATGATGGGAGGAAGAACACTTATTCTTTTCGATCTGGGGAAAAGAATATCACACTTGCTCCTTTGAAGCCGTCCCAAACTCTGCAAGAAAAATCTGTTCCGGAAGTACCCAAAGGTAGTCTCTTTATCAGCAAAGCTCAAGTGGAGAAAGCCATAAATAAGCAAAAGCCAGTTTTTGCTTTATTGATGATGGAAAAGTCATGCCATGAGGAGAAGAGTCATCAACATCCTTTAGCTCATTCCTTAATTGGGGAATATCATGATGTTTTTCCTAATGATCTTCCAGCAGGATTACCACCATTTAGAGGCATTGAACACCAGATTGATCTCGTTCCGGGTGCACAATTGCCAAATAAACCAGCATATCGGTGTAATCCTGGAGAATCAAGGGAATTGCAGAAGCAAGTAGATGAGTTGATGGATCGAGGCTTTATAAGGCCAAGCATGAGCCCGTGTTCTGTTCCAGCATTATTGGTGCCAAAGAAAGATGGTACGTATCGCATGTGCATTGATAGTAGAGCTATCAATAATATTACCATCAAATACAGGTATCCCATCCCACGACTCGATGATATGCTTGATGAATTGCATGGTTCATCAATCTTTTCAAAGGTTGATCTTCGTAGTGGATACCACCAGATTCGAATGAAGGAAGGGGATGAGTGGAAAACAGCCTTCAAAACTAAAGGCGGATTGTTTGAGTGGCTGGTCATGCCATTCGGCCTCTCAAATGCTCCTAGCACATTCATGCGACTCATGAATGAAGTTCTGAAACCATTTATTGGTAAATTTGTGGTAGTTTATTTGGATGACATTTTGATTTACAGCAAGGATGTGGAGAGCCATGTGGATCATCTTCGGTGGGTATTTGATGTTCTACGGAAACAAAAGCTATATGGGAAGCTTGAAAAATGCGAGTTCTTTTCAACAGAAGTGGTGTTTTTGGGATATGTGGTAACCAAAGAAGGCATCATGGTGGATGAATCAAAAGTGGAAGCAATCAAGTCCTGGCCACAACCAGAATCCATTACCGAAGTAAGAAGTTTCCACGGTTTGGCATCCTTTTATCGTCGCTTTGTTTCCAATTTCAGCACTATTATGGCACCTATCACTGAATGCTTAAAAAGGGGGAAATTTGAGTGGTCAAAGGCAGCAAATGAATCATTTGAAATCATTAAGAAAAAGTTGTGTGAAGCACCGGTTTTGGCGTTGCCTGATTTTGATCAAGTCTTTGAAGTGGAATGTGATGCAAGTGGAGTTGGGATAGGCGCTGTTCTCATCCAAAGCAAGCGCCCTATTGCATATTTCAGCGAGAAACTGAATGATTCAAGGAGGAATTACAGCACCTATGATAAGGAATTTTATGCGGTTATAAGAGCCCTAGATCATTGGTCTCATTATTTGAGACCGAAGCAGTTTGTTCTTCATTCTGACCATCAGGCTTTGAGGTTTATCAATGGTCAACACAAGCTGAGTTCGAGGCATGCAAAGTGGGTGGAATTCTTACAATCATTCTCATTTGTGTCAAAATACAAGAAGGGGCAAGATAATCTAGTGGCAGATGCTTTATCTCGGAGGTATGCATTACTTACAATTCTTGATGCTCGAATTCTTGGATTTCAGCTTATGAGAGAAGATTATCAGCATGATATGGAGTTTAATTCTATTTTAATCCAATGTCAAGATGGATTTGTGGAGGATTATTCTGTACATGATGGGTTTCTCTTTAAGAGAAACAAGTTGTGTGTTCCAAAGGGTAATTACAGGGACTTGCTTATTCGGGAAGCACATGAAGGGGGACTTGCTGGTCATTTTGGCATCCATAAAACCTTGGAGATACTAAAAGAGCATTTCTACTGGCCGAAGATGCAATCAAATGTCCAAGCTATTCTTTCAAGATGCGGAACATGTCAAAGAGCAAAGAGTCATTTCAAGCCTGGTTTATACACTCCGTTACCTATTCCGGAGCAGCCATGGGAAGATCTCAGCATGGATTTCATTATGGCTTTACCAAAGACTCAGCGAGGTAAAGATTCAATAATGGTTGTTGTTGATCGATTTTCTAAGATGGCTCATTTCATACCTTGTCATAAGACTGAAGATGCAGTGAAAGTGGCAGAATTGTTTTTCAAAGAGATTGTTCGCCTTCATGGAATTCCTCGCAGCATCGTTTCGGATAGAGACACAAAATTTCTCAGCCATTTTTGGAGAACATTATGGGGGAAATTCGGTACGAAACTTCTTTTCAGCACATCCCATCACCCTCAAACGGATGGGCAAACAGAAGTTACCAATCGTACATTGGGCACTATTCTGAGAACATTGGTGAACAAGAGCATGAGAGATTGGGATTTGCAACTTGCACAAGCTGAATTTGCATACAATAGATCTCCCAGTGCTACCACCCGACATTCTCCATTCGAAGTGGTTTATGGAATCAATCCAATCACTCCTATAGAATTGTGCTCTTTGCCTCTTGATTTTCAGGTAAATATTGATGCGGAGGAGAAGACAAAGCAGATGAAGAAGCTCCATGAATCTATTCGTGCTCAAATAGAGAAGTCTAATGAGGCATACAAGAGGCGAGCAAACAAGCATCGGAAGCAGGCTATTTTCCAACCTGGAGACAAAGTGTGGATTCACCTTCGCAAGGAGAGATTTCCATCCAAAAGGAAGAGCAAGCTGGCACCACGAGCTGAAGGTCCATTCGAAGTGCTTGAACGAGTGGGAAACAATGCCTACAAAATTGATTTACCAGATGATTTTGGCAGCGTTTCTGCAACATTCAACATTGGGGACTTATCTACTTACATTGAAGAAGATGATGTCGTGGATTTGAGGGCAAATCCTCTTCAACCGGGGGAGAATGATATGGATCAGATTCAGCACAAGGAGAATAATTTTGGGCTTGATAAAAATTCCAAGCCCAATTGTTGTTCGAATTGGACCAGCCCACACTTCTTGATGTCCAACACTATGGTGGGCCACAACACACTTATTTGGGACCCAAAATCATTTATCCACATGGCAAATGGTGGAAATTCGTAGCTGCACATTAATGAGGAGAGAGAAGGTGGAGAAAAGCATCATTAAGAGGGAATCCCGCTACTTTGGCTAGTGGGGTCATTAAATGGCATGGGAAAGTGTTATTTTATGCTTTTTATGTGCCTTTTGGGTTCCCCATGTCTTGTAACTCGAATTGGAGCATTTTTCTTTATTTATTTTGTCTTTATATTGTATTTTCACTCCTTTGTAATGGGGATAGATGAATGTGACGGGATTTTGAAGTTTGCTGTGCAATCTTCTTGCTTTAGCCTCTTCCCTTTGCCCGGAATTGGTGGTGCATCTCCATCGCTGGTGACGTTGTCTTTAAGCGTGGAGAAACCTTGGCGGGTGGCATTGCCTTTAAGCCTCGGTCATTCGGCTACATTACGCTGCTCCTCTTCACTTACTCATTTTTGAGCTTCCGGCGACGCATCAATGAGCCTAATGGGTCGAAGTGGCCTAATGGGACAAAGTTGCCTAATCGGCCTAATGGGCATAATGGGTCCAATGAGCCAAATCGACTTTGGTGGCCTAATGGGACTAATGGGTCTAATGGGCCGAATGGACCTAATTGGCGTAAGTGGACTAATGGTCCAAAGTGGCCTAATGGGCCAAAGTTGCATAATCGGCCTAATGAGATTAATGGGCCTATGATACTAATGGGCCTAATTAGCATAAGTGTCATAATGGGCCTAAGTGGCCTAATCGACCTAATGGGCTTAGTGGGCTTAGTGGGCCTAAGTGTCCTAATGGGCCTTAGTTTCCTAATCCGCCTAATGAGGATAAGTGGCATAATGGGCCTAATCCCAGGGGCCTAATGGTACGAATGAGCATCGTTAGCCTAAGTGACCTAATGCGTCTAATGGGCCTAAGTGGCCTAATGGGTGTAATGGGCATAATGGGCCTAAGGGACCAATGGGCCTAAGGGGACGAATGGGCCTAAGTGGCCTAATGGGCCTAGGTGACCTAATGGGATTAATGGGATTAATGGTCCTAGGGTCCAAATGGGCCTAATATACCTAATTTGCCTCAATGGCCTAATGGGCCTAATGGGTCGAAGTGGCCTAATGGGCCAAAGTTGCCTAATCGTCCTAATGGGCAAAATGGGCCCAATGGGACGAATGGTCCAAACAGATCTGGGTGGACTGATGGGCCTAATTGCCTAAGTGGACTAATGGTCCAAAGTGGCCTAATGGGCCAAAGTTTCCTAATTGTCCAAATGGGCTTAATGGGCGTAGTGGGCCTAATTGGCCTAAGTGGCCTAATGAGTCTAATGGGATTAATGAGCCTAGTGGGACTAAGTGGCCTAATGGGCCTTAATCGCCTAATCTTCCTAATGGGGATAAGTGGCCTAATGGGCCTAAGTGTCCTAATGGGCTTACAAGGCTTAACGGGTCTAGGTGACTAATGGGCCTAGTGTGACGAATGGGACGAATTAGCCTAATTACCCTAAGTGGCCTAATGCGCCTAATGGGCCTAAGTGTCCTAATGAGCCTAAGTTTCCTAATCATACTAATGGGATTAATGGGCCTAAGGGGCCTAATGGGCCTAGTGCACATATTGGACCTAAGTGGCTTAATCGGCCTAATGGGCTTAATGGGCCTAGTGGGCCTAAGTGGAACAATGAGCCTAATGGGCCTAAATGGCTTAATCAACCTAATGGATGTAATTTTCCTAATAGGCCTAAGTGGACCAATGGGCCTAATGGGTCTAAGTGGCCTAAGTGGCCTAATGTGACTAATTGGCCTAAGTGGTCGAATGGGCCGAATGGGCGTAAGAGGCCCAATGGGCCTAATGGGCCTAATGGGCGTAAGTGGACTAATGAGCCAAATGGGTCTAAGTAGTATGATGGGCCTAATGGGACTAAGTGGCCTCACATGCCTAATGGGTCTAATGGGCCTAATGGGCCGAATGGGCCCAAGTGGACGGATGAGTCGAATGGGCTAACTTGCCCAATGGGCCTTATGGGTTCAATGGACCTAAGTGGCCAAATGGGCGTAATGGGATGAAGTGGCCAAATGGGTGTAATGGTTCGAGGTGGCCTAATGGGCCTAAGTGGCTTAATGAGTCGAATGCGTCGAATGGGCTGAATGAGCCCAAGTGCCCTAATTGGCCTAAAGGGCATAATGGACACAAAGTGGCCTAATGGACCGAAGTGACCGAATGGGCCTAAGTGGCCTAATGGGGCGAATTGGCCTAAGTGACTAAATGGGACAAAGTGGACTAATGGGCTAATGGGTCTAAGTGACCGAATGGTCTTAAGTGGCCCAATGGGCCTAATGTGCCTAATTGTACTAATGGGCCGATGTGGCCTAATGGGATTAATAGGCCCAAGTGTTTGAATGAGCCATATGGGCCTAAGTGGCCTAACTAGGCCAATGGGTCGAATGGGCCTCATGAGCCTAAGTGGCCTCATGGGCCTAATGGTCCTAATGGACCTAAGTGGCCTGATGAGCCTAATGGGCCTAACTGGCCTCATGATCCTAATGGGCCTCAGTGGCCTAAGTGGCCTAATCGGCCTAATAGACCGAATGGGCCTAATGGGCCTAACTAGCCTAATGGGCCCAAGTTTCTAAATGGAGATATTGGCCCTTAGTGGCCCAGTGGACCTAATTTACCAAAGTGGCCTAATGTTCATAATGAGACGAACGAGATGAATGGGCCAAATTGGCTTAAGTGGCATAATGGGCCTAATTTGGCTAATGGGCCTAAGTGCCTAATGGGCCTAAGTGGCTGAATGAGCCTAAGTGACCTAAATGGGCCCAATAGACTGAATGGCCTAATGGATGAATGGGCATAATGTACTGAATGTGCCTAATGGGCTAAAGCGACCTAATGGGCCTAAGTGGCCTAATGGTCCAAATGGGCCTAATGAACCGAATAGGCCTAATGGGCCAAATGAGCCTAATGGTTCGAATGGTTCGAATCGGCCTAATGGGCCAAAGTGGCATAATGGGACTAACTGGTCTAAGGGGGTTCTAGTGGGCCAAATGGGCCGAATGGCCCTAATGGGAGTAAGTGGTCGAATAGGCATAATGGGCCTACATGGCCTAATGGTCCTAATGGGCCTAAGTTCACCAATGGGCCTAATGCGCCTAAGTGGACCAATGAGCCCAATGGGCCTACTCGACCTAATGGACCTACTAGGCCTAATGGGCCTAATGGGACCAATGGGCCTAAGTGGCGTAATGGGCCAAAGTGGACTATTGGGCATAAGTTGCCTAATGGGTCTAATCGGCCTAAGTGGCCCAATGGGTCTAATGGGCCTAAGTGGCCTGATGGGACAAAGTGGACGAATGAGCCAAGTGGGCTTAATGGGCATAATTGGCTGAAGTGGCCAAATGGGTCAAATGGGACTATGTGGCCTAATGGGACTAATGGGCCTAAGTGGCATAATGGGCCTAATGGGCCTCACTGGACTAAGGAGCCTTAATGTGCCTAATGGGCCTAAGTGTCCTAATGGGTCAAAGTGGATGAATGGGCCTAATGGGCATAATGGCCTAATGAGCCACAGTGGCCAAATGGGCCAAATGGACCCAATGGGCCTAAGTGGCCGAATGGGTCTAATGGTCCAAATGGGCCAAAATGGACTAATGAGTATAATGGGCCTAATGGGTCAAAGTGGGAAAATTGGCCAAATGGGCCTTAGTGGCCTAAAGGGACTATTGGGCCTAAGTGGCTTAATGGGAAAAAATGGGCCTAACTGGCCTAATGGGACTAAGTTAATGAATGGTCCTAATGGGTCGAATAAGAATAATGGGCCTAATGGGATGAAGTGGCCAAATGGGCCAAATGGTCCTAAGTGTCCTAATGGGCCTAATGGGCCTAAGTGGCCGAATGGGACTAAGTGGCCTAATGGGCCTAATGGTCCAAATGGGCCTAGGTGGCCTAAGTGGCCTAAGTGAACTAATGGTGATAATGGTCCTAAGTGGCCTAATGGGCCTATGTGGTCGAATGGGCCTAATGAGCCTTAGTGGCTAAATTAGCCCGATGGGCTGAAGTGGCCTAATGGGCCTAAGTGGCCTAATGGACCTAATGGTTTAATTGGAATAATGAGTCTAATGGGCTTAATGGTCATAATGGACCTCAATGGCCTAATGGGACTAATGGGTCTTAGTGGCCTAATGTGCCTAATGGGCCTAAGTGGGCTAATTGGCCTAAGTGGCCTAATGGGCTGAATGGACCTCACTGGCCTAATTGGCCCAATGGACCTAAGTGTCCTAATGGGTCTAATGGGATGAATGGTCTGAATGGTCCTAAGTGGACTGATGGGCTTAATGGGACTTAGTGGCCTAAGTGGCTTGATGGGCCAAATGGGCCAAACGGTCCTAAGTGGCCTCATGGGACTAATGGGCCTTAGTGGCCTAATGAGCCTAATGGGGCTAAGTGCACTAATGTGCCTAAGTAGACTAATGGGCCTAAGTGGCCTAATGAGCATTAGTGGCCCATTGGGTCTAATGTCCTAATGGGATTGATGGGCCGAATAGGCCTAAGTGGCCTAAGGGGCCTAAGTGACCTAGTCGGACTAATGGGCTAGATTGGCCTAATGAGCCTGATGGGCCTAATGGGCCTCATGGGACTAGGTGGCCTAATGGTCTAATGTGGCCTAAGGGGCCTAAGTGGACTAATGGGCCTAATGGGCATAAGTGGCCTAATGGGCCTAAGGGGACTAAGTGGCCTAAGGGGCCTAAGTGTCCTAATTGGTCTAATGGGCCTTAGTGGTCTAATGGGCCTATTGTGTCGAATGGTCCTAGGTGGCATAATGGGCATAATGGGCCGAATGGGTCTAAGTGGCCTAATCGACCTAAGCGGGCTAATGGGTGTAAGGGGCCTAATGGGCCTAATGGGCCCAAGTAGCCTAGGGGCCTAAGGGGCCTAAGCGGCCTAATGGTCCTAAGGGTAGTGGCATAATAGGCATAAGGGGCATAAGGGGCCTAATAGGTCTAAGTGGGCTAATAGGCTAAAGTGGCCTAATGGGCCTAAGTGGAAAAATGGGTTTAGTGGGCCTACTGTTCATAACAGGCCAAATTGGGCTAATTGGCCTAATGGGCCTAATGGGCCATATGGGCCTAAGTGGCCTAGTGGGCCTAATCCAATGGGCTTAATATGCCAAATTAGACTAATGGGCCTAAGTGGCCTAATAGGCGTAATGGCCCTAAGTGGACTAATTGGCATAATGTGCCTCATTGGCCAAAGTGTCTTAAAGGGATTAAGTGGCCTAATGGGTCTAATGGGCCAAATGGGCCTAAAGTGACCTGATGGGTCTAATTGACCTAAGGGACTAATCTAATGGGTTTAATGGGACAAATATCCCTATGTGGCCCAATGGGATGAATGTCCCTAATGGGATGAGGTGGCCCGATGGGCCTAACAGGCCTAAGTGGTTGAATGGGCCTAATGCGTGGAATGGGCCAAATGGGTCTAATGGGTCTAATGGTACTTATGGGCCTAAGTGGCCTAACGGGCCCAATGAGCCTAATGAATAAACCTGATGGCTCTGCACTCTCTGGGCTCTCGATGTTCCTACTGCCTCCTCTTTCCCTCCTAGGGTTTTGAGAGTCTTCCCAATGACGATGGTGTCTCTTCACTTGGTCCATCCTCTTCTTTCACTTTTTTCTTTTTCTTCCTTCTCGAATGATGTGGATTTTTTGGTGTGGTCATCATGCGTCTCTCACCACCCCTCTTTCGATCTATCCCTACGCATCATACCCCCATCCTGGGTATGTGTGTGTGGGTGCTTTAGACGGCTTGGGTCGGCACTGGTGAGTGTGTCTGATGCCTTCTTTCTCCTCTACCAATGCTGGCTTACCCATCACCTTGGACTCCTCTTTGATGGATCTTGATTCGGGTTCTAGGCCTACTTGGGATAGTGCTGGGGTAGCACTTATATTGGTCTCATCTCGGGTTCATTCCTCTGTTTGGATCCTTCTCTATTTTTCGAATGCATATTCCGGTCTCGTATGGTGATTTTTTTGGGATAAATTTTGTTTCTTTGTTGTTGGTTCACTATTTTGTTTGACCGATGTGGTTTCTGGCATGATCCCCTACTGAGGCCTCCATCCATCCCTGTTATGCTCCTTTTCCTGTCAGTATGGTCTACGGGTCTTCATAGAGGTTTTGGGAGGTGCGGATCGAGGGGCTTAGGGTCTCCAGGAGGGTGAATGGCCCATATTTGATGGTTCAAATGGTTGTGATGTTCAATTTTGATGGTTTTTTTCAGCGGTGATGTTGGAGTTCTACAACGGAAATATGAAGACATTAGTGATGATTACTCGACATCCCAGTTCGTTTTTCTATGGTTCTCGATTCCGATGATGATGGTCAACGATGACAAAGGTGGTGACTCTGGCGATAATGGTTAAGACAATGATGTTCGAAGTGGACAACAATGTGGTGATGATGAAAAAAGGTGATGATGGTGGAGACAACTTCTTCGACGTGCTATCTTCGATGAAGTGGCTGCGTGATTTGCAGGATCTGTCACTGATATGACGGTTCCCGCGGTGATGATACTCATTTAAAATTTTAAATATGTGGATTATTTTTGAAATTTGGATATGTGTCATGTTGTATGGTGTACGGTTCCCACTTTTCCCTCAAAGTGGCTTTTATGAAAATTTAAAAAATGATTTGGAGGGCCTAATGGGTCAAAGTGACCTAATATACCTAATGGGCCTAATGGGCCTAAGTGGCCTAATGGGCCTAATTGGCATAAGCGGCCTAATGATCCGAAGTGGCATAATGGGCTTAGTGGGCCTAAGGGGGCGAATGGGCCTAATGGGCCTAAGGGCCAATGGGCCTAATGGGTCGAATCAGCCTAATGGGCATAAGCAGCCTAAGTGGCCTAAAGGGCCTAATGGGTCTAATGAGCCTAATTGGCCGAGTGGGTCTAAGTGGCCTAATGAGCCTAATGGGACGAATGAGCATAAGTGGCCTAATGAGACTAAGTGGCCTAATGGGTCTAATGGGCCTCAGTTTCCCAATGGGCTTAAGTGGCCCAATGGGCCTAAGAGGCCTAATGGGCCCAATGGTTAATGGGCCTAAGTGGCCTAATGGGCTCAATGTGCCTAAGTGGCATAACGGGCCTAAGTTGCCCCAGCGGCCTAATGGGCGTAAGCAGCATAAGTGACCTAAGGGGCCTAATGGGATCAATGGGCCTAAGTGGCTTAATGGGCCTAAGGGTATTAAGTGGCCTAATGGGCCTAAGGGGCCAAACGAGCCTATTGGGCTCAATGGGCCTAAGTGGCCTAATGGGCCTAAGTGCCCTAAGTGCCCTAATGGGCCAAATGGGCCTAAGTGGCCTAAGGGGACAAATGGTCCAAATGGTCTCATTGGACCAAAGTGGGATAATGAGCCTAAGTGTCTAAATGGGCTTAAGTTGATGAGAATCATGGCGGGCATATGCATCAAGGATTCGAGAGCGATCATGGCATGAATGGTGGATGGAGCATAAAATGCACAAGACCCATTGCATGGGATTTGTGGCCCAATGACAAGAGGAAGAATGAACAAAATGAAAGAGGCTTTACATGGCCTCATTTTGAAATTACAAGAGGAGGCCCAACATGCATGCATGGGAGGATCAAATGGGCAATTAATCACACTTATTAAATCCCAAAAGTGAACTTTAATGGCCCACCCAAATGTGCCCACGAATTTAAATCCACTTGCATGAAAGAAATCTCCAATGTCAAAAGTGGTGGGTCCCTTGTCTCCACAGTCATGGTGGGAATCTTCAAAGTCTTTGGGGGTGGGGACAAAAAGTCTTATTGGTGGATATCTTGTCCCTTAAAGCTATGGGCATGTGTAAACAAAGTCAAAAATCGCTTTTTAGGCTTGATACTTTTGTGGGCTAGATGTTTGACATGTATCTCTCCCATTTGGCTATAAATATCCACCTTCTTGTAACCTTTGGAGTTTAATTTTGAATTTGAGTATTTTTTAGCATTATTATGCTTGTGTTTCTTGTGTTTTTAGGTGAATGCAAGTAAGGCTTATCAAAGGAGTGATCAAACTTTGTGGCGCTTTATAATTAGAGTTTCAATGGGCAAGTCTCCTTGGGGTCCTAATTGATCACCTCCCTTCCCCTTTTATTTCTTTTGAACTTCTTTTAATTTTAATTTCTCCCACTTCCCACACTTTGTTTCCGCATTTTCACCAACGGATATTGTACGCCCATATGGTACCATATCAACTTAGGCCCATGAGGCCCATCAGTCTACTAAGTCCCATTAGGCCCATCAGTCCACTTAGGCCCATTAGTCCCATTAGGCCACTTAGGCCCATTAGGCCCATTCGGCCCATTGGGCCAGTTGGGCCACTTAGCCCCATTTGGCTCATTTGAGTACTTGGGTCCATTAAGCCCATTGGACCACTTCAGCCAATTAGGAAAATAAGGCCCACTTAGGCCCCCTACACCCATTAGGTCCATTTTCGGCCATCACCAATTCTGGACGGAAGTTTCTTACACATTTTGTCTGTTTTTTCTTTGAGTTTATGGAAGTATAATATGTCATTTTAATATTTCAGAATCTCATCTTTCCTATTGATTTAGAAACACTAAAATCTGACACCTATATTGGGAGATATAGCCGAATCAATTCATGCTACAGTTCACTCTTGTGAAATCTAACAATCTTCAAGGCAGATTTCCATTTGAGTTTGAAGTTCATGTTATCTCAACCATTTACATCATTGCAATCAGATTAGTACATTTTTCATTTGTTTTAATTTGAACACCAAAAGCACACTCTTTGTATCTCAATTCTTTTTTATTGAGTATCAAAAAAACAGAAGAAAAAAAATTCAAAAACAATCAAAAAAAAATACAAAAAAAAAGAAACTCTTCATTTGAAACATTGTGTTCACTCATAAGTTATACATTTGATTGAATTTTCTTATCCACCATCTTCTTTCCTTCATCCATATCCTGCCTTCTACTATAACCATTTCTCTCATTTACCTCCCATATTTCTTGGACTCCATTGATTCAATCCCTTTTAAAATTTCTGATTTTTAAATATTTCCATGAATTGATTGCTTCTTACTAGTTGTCTTCTTTATTATATTTAAGAACACCTCTAGGAACCAAGTTGTTGTGCTAGAAAGTGTGAGAAACCTTTTTGAGAGATTAAAAAAAAGAGAGAAAGAGTGTGTGAGGATTTAAAAAATGGTGAGTGAAGATGAAAGAAATGAAATGGAGGTCAAGTTATTCATGAAATATTTTATTGACCAATGTACAAGGTTTAATTCTAGGTTGGATTATTTGAAGAATTCCTCGACTTCAAGGGCACCACGAAGCCAAGAATTTGATGAAGGTGAGGATGCATACTTTGGTTTTGAAAAATCATTTCCTAGGATAATGGAACAAGGTGCTAGAAGAGAAAACGACTTGGGAAGCATCAAAATGAAACTTCCATCCTTTCAAGGGAATAGTGACCCAAAACATTATTTGGGGTGGGAGCGGAAGGTTGAACATGTGTTTGGACATCACAATTACCCGGAGGAGAAGAAGGTAAAGTTGGCATCGCTTGAGTTCAATGATTATGCAAGTGTTTGGTGGGACCAATTACAAGTGAGTCAGCAACAGAACGGAGAAATTACAATCCGAACTTGGGAAGAAATGAATATAGTAATGCGCAAAAGGTACATTTCTAGTCATTACTGTCGAGATTTTCATTTGAAGTTACACAAATTTGTGCAGGGTTCCATGTGTGCAGAGGAATGCTATAAGAAAATGGAGATATCGATGATTCCATCCAATTTGGAGGAGGATCGAGAATCTACAATGGAAAGGTTTATCAACGGCTTGAATCCAGCAATTAGAGATGTGGTGGAACTTCAAAACTACATTGACAAGGAGGAATTGCTACATAAGGCGTTGAAGGTAGAAAAGAAACTGCATTCTCCCTAGAGACAATTAAGTTCCCACAATTTTTGTAAGGACCAAAACGAGCCTAAATATGCCTCTAAGTGGAATAAAACAAAACCAAAGGATTCAAAGTTTGTTCCAAAACAAAGAGAAGAGTCTAAAAACAAGTTCTTCCATACTGATTCAAAAGATAATGGAGACATCCTTTATGAGAGCTCTAGTGAGGTTGAAATGCCGCCATTGGAGGAGTGTTCAGATGTGGAAGTTGAAGAACCCATACATGGAGCTACACTAGTGGCAGGAAGTGCTTTAAACATTCAATCAAAAGACGATCAGGATGAGGAGCAGTGTGCACACATTTTTCATACAAGATGTCACATCAAAGAGAAGTGTCTGAATGTTAGTGGAGAAGTGAGAGTCACAAAACAAACCATAGTTTCTTTCTCAAATGAAAATTTCAAGATGAGGTGGTTTGTGATGTTTCTCTAACGAAAGCAGGACATTTTCTTCTTGGGAAGCCATGGCGGTTTGATAGGAGGATTATATACGATGGCTATGCTAACTGTTTCTCCATTATTTTTTGTGGTAGAAAGATTGTTTTGACTCTATTAAATCTCATACCATAAAATGAAGATCAAGTGAGGTTAGACGAAGAATTCAAAAAGAGAAAAGAAAAGGGTGAAAGAGAATATGATAAAGGTAAAAATGGGAGTGAGAGAAAAGAGTATAATGAGTTGAGAAAAAAAAGAGAAAAAATAGAGAAAATGAGAAGAGTGGGAAAATTGGAAGTGAAAAAGGAGAGACGAGTGACATAAAAAGAAATGAGGGAAATCAAATAGATAAAAACAAGAGTATTGAGCGAAAGGTGAGTTTATTTTTTGGAAAAAGTGAGGTGAAATGTGCTTTATTGATCGGGGAAGTGTTCTTACTCATTAGTAAGGATGCTTGTCTTGCAACTAACAAACTTCACCATTATTTTCACACTTGTGTTGTGCCTTTATTGAAGGAATATGGTGATCAAGCAAAGAATTGTTGGAAACAATTTCCATTTGATCCAGGTGGTTTGGAGTGGCAATAGCTACTACAAGGAAGATTTCCGGAACAAATAAAGTCAAATACCATGCATCGAGGAGATAGTCCTTTCCATGTTTTAGAGAAGATCCATGAAAATTTCTACAAGACTAACTTACTATAAAGGTATGAAAATGTGATTGTTACCTTTAATGTTACTAATCTTGCTCTCATTGAATATGAAGATTTGAGGATGAATCTTTTTGAAGAGGGAGGGAATGATGAGAATCATGGCGGGCATATGCATCAAGGATTCGAGAGCAATCATGGTATGAATGGTGGATGGAGCATAAAATACACAAGACCCATTGCATGGGATTTGTGGCCCAATGACAAGAGGAAGAATGAGCAAAATGAAAGAGGAAGAATGAGCAAAATGAAAGAGGCTTTACATGGCCTCATTTTGAAATTATAAGAGCAGGCCCAACAAGCATTCATAGGAGGATTGAATGGGAAATTAATCACACTTATTAAAGCCCAAAAGTGAACCTAAATGGCCCAACCAAATGCTCCCACGAATTTAAATCCACTTGCATGAAATAAATCTCCAAAGTCAAGCCAATTGGGAGAGATAAATTTCAAACACCTAGCCCATTGGGACCATTGGGCCCATTAGGAAACTTTGGCATGTTAGGCCCATTAGGCCCATTAGGCCACTTTGGACTGTTAGGCCACTTAGGCCCATTAATCCAATTCGCCTCATTAGGCTCATTCGGCCCTTTAGGCCCATTAGGCCCATTAGGCCATTTAGGCCCATTAGACCACTTAAGCCCATTATACCCATTGGTCCACTTAGGCCCATTAGGCACATCGGCCAACTTAAACCCATTAGGCGCATTTGTTCACTTAGGCCCATTACGCCCATTAGGCGCATTAGGTCCATTTGTCCACTTTAGACCATTAGGCCACTTAGGCACATTAGATCCATTAGGCCCAATAGGTCCATTAGGCCTAGTAAGTCCATTAAGCCACTTCATCCCACTAGGCCCATTAGACCCATCTGACCCATTCGGAGAATTAAGTCCATTAGGCCCATTGGACCCTTTAGTCCCATTCGACCCATTCAGACCATTATGCCCATTGGACCCTTTAGGCCCCTTCGTCCCAATAGGCCACTTCGGCCAATTAGACCCATTCGGCTAATTCACCCCACTAGACCACTTCGACCCATTGGGTCCATTCGACCCACTAGGCCCATTAGAACCATTAGGCCACTTAGGTCCATTTGGCCACTTAGGCCCATTAGGACTATTGGCCCACTTAGGCCAATTAGGATCATTAGGCCCATTCGGTCCATTAAGACCTTTCATCCCATTAGGACAATTCGGAAACTTCGGCCCATTGAGCCCATTAAGCCCATTGGGCAACTTAAGCTCATTCGTTTCATTAGGCCCATTACGCCACTTAGGCCTAATTGACCTATTAGGCCCATTAGGCCACTTAAGCCCATTCGGCTCATTTGTCCCATTAGGAAACTCAGGCCAATTAGAACCATTAGTCGCATTCAGCCCATTAGGTCAATTTGACCACTTAGGCCCATTAGGACAATTTGTCCCATTAGGCTACTTAGGCCCATTCAGCCCATTAGGCCACTTAGAACCTTTCAGTCCATTTGGCCCATTCAGTCCATTTGGCCCATTCGCCCACTTAGGCTCATTAGTCCCATTAAGACACATAGGCTCATTGGGACCATTAGGCCACTTTGGCCCATTTGGTTACGATTATGCCACTTAGGCCCATTGGGACACTTTGGCCAACTAGGTCCTTTAGGCCCATTAGGCCACTTAGGCCCATTAGACTCATTAAGACGATTATGCCACTTAGGCCCATTAGGCCACTTAGGCCCATTAGACTCATTAAGACGATTATGTCACTTAGGCCCATTAGGTTGCTTTGGCCCACTAAGCTCTTTAGGAAAATTAGGCCACTTAGGCACATTAGGCTCATTAGACTGATTTGTCCCATTCATCTCATTAGGCCACTTAGTCCCATTAGGCCTATTAGGCCACTAAGGCCCATTTGGCCCCTTTGTCCCATTAAGCACTCATCCAGTTTGGCCCATTAGGACTATTATGCCCATTGGCCCACTTAGGCCCATTAGGTCCATTAGGCCCATTAGGCCCATTATGCCCATTAGGCCCATATGTCCATTCGTCCACTTTGGCCCATTGGACAACATAGGCCCAACAGGCGCATTAGGCCCATTAGGCCACTGAGGTCCATTAGGCCCATGAAGACACTTAGGCCCATTATGCCCATTTGGCCACTTCAGCCCATTATGCTCATTCATCCACTTTGGCCCATTCGGCCACATTGGCCCATTAGGCCCATTAAACCCATTAGGCCACTTAAGCCCATTAGACCCATTAGGAAACCTATGCCTATTAGGTCACTTAGGTACATATGCCACTTAGGCCCATTAGCCCCATTAGGCCAAGTAGGCATGATAGTCCCATTGCGCCTAGTACGCCCATTCGGCCTAATAGATCCATTAGGCCGAGTAGGCCCAGTAGGCTCACTTAGGCCCATTAGGCCTATTAGGCCCATTCGGTCCATTAGGACCATTCCGATAGTTAGGCATATTATACCCATTAGGACGATCTGGCCATTAAGGCCCATTATGCCCATTAGGTCCTTTTGGCCCATTCGTCCACTTTGGCCCATTAGGCCACTTAGGCCTCCCATGCCCATTATGCAACTTAGGCCTATTGTGTCCATTAGGTCACCTCGACCCATTAGGGAATTTATGACCATTAGGCCACCTAGACCCATTAGGCCACTTAGGCCCATTTGGACCATTTGACTCATTGAGACCATTTGGCCCATTAGGGAACTTTGGCCTGCTAGGCCCATTGGGCCCATTAGGCCACTTTGGACCGTTAGGCCACTTAGGCCCATTAATCCAATTCGACCCATTTGGTCCATTCAGCCCATTAGGCCCATTAGGCTATTTAGGCCCATTGGACCACTTATGCCCATTCGACACATTGGCCAACTTAGGCCCATTTGGCCCATCAGCCCACTTAAACCCATTAGGCCCATTGGTTCACTTAGGCCCACTACACCCATTACGCCCATTAAGAGCAATAGGTCCATTTGTCCACTTAAGACCATCGGGCCACTTAGGCCCATTAGGTCCATTAGGCCCAATAGGTCCATTAGGCCAGTAAGTCCATTAAGTCACTTCGTCCCACTATGCCCATTAGACCCATCCGACCCATTCAGATAATTAGGCCCATTAGGCCCATTGGACCCTTTAGTCCCATTCGTCACCTCAAAAGCTTTTTCAACTTCTCCCATGAGCGTATTTTACATTTGTCATCACGTTCCCGCTGTTTCTTCAGATTTCCCCACCAAAGAGATGCATAATCTTTAAATTTCAGAATGGTTACCTTGCACTTCTTCTCGTCAGAACAATTCTTAAATTCAAAGAACCGTTCGATTTCCCGCATCCAATCCAGAAAATCATCCGGATTCATACTCCCATAAAAATCTGGAATGTCAATCTTTAATCCTCTTTCAATATCTTCATCATCTCTTCTTCTTCGCATATCCACCTCTGAATCACTGGAATCATCACCGTTTGCACGATCTTCATAAAATGGAGCTGCATTGCGCCTATTACATGGTGATGGACGTCGAGGAAGCTGCTGCGGTGGAGGGGAGTTAGGTCGCCGCACTCTCAAAAGTTGAGCAAGTTGCTCACCGATTTGAGTAATTTGTGATTGTAGCTGTGCGTTAGCTATTTCCCATGGAGTTAGGAGGAGTAGAAGATCCGCTCTTGTGAGACATGATGAAGAGTAATAAGAAGAATGCGATAGAACTTACTCATTGGAACCGCGGCTCTGATACCAACTGATGCGTGACTGGAAAGCTCAAAAATGAGTAAGCGAGCAGACCAACATATTGTAGCCGAATCGACCAAGGCTTAAAGGCAATGCCACCCGCCAAGGTTCCTCCACGCTTAAAGACCACGTAACTAGCAATGGAAATGCACCACCAATTCCGGGCAAAGGGAAAAGGCTAAAGCTAGAAGAATGCACAACAAGCTTCACAAATTTGTCCAATTCAAAAACCTCCATTTCAAAGGGATGAAAATACATTATAAAGACAAAATTAATAAAGGAAAATGTCCCAATTCAAGTTACAAAGCATGGGAAACCCAAAAGGCACATAAAAGGCATAAAACAACACTTTCTCAAGCCATTTAATGACCCCACTAACTAAAGTAGCGGGATTCTCTCTTAATGATACTTTTCTCCACCTTCTCTCTCCTCATTAATGTGCTGCTACGAATTTCCACCCTTTGCTATGTGGATAACTGATTTTGGGTCCCAAATAAGTGTGTTGTGGCCCACCATAGTGTTGGACATCAAGAAGTGTGGACTGGTCCAATTCGAACAACAATTGGGCTTGGAATTTTTATCAAGCCCAAAATTATTCTCCTTGGACTGAATCTGATCCATATCACCTTTAGGCCCATTAGGCCCATGAAGCCATTGAGGCCCATTAGGCCCATTAGGCCCATTAGGCCTCTTAGGCCCTTTAGGTCCATGAGTCCCCTTAGGAAAATTAGGCCCATCAAGCCACTTAGGCCCTTTAGAACCATTAGGTCACTTAGGACCTTTATGCTCGTTACGCCACTTAGGTCCATTAGGCCACTTAGGCCCATTAGGCTGATTTGGCCACTTTGGCCCATCATTCCCATTAGGCCACTTCGGCCACTTTGGCCCATTATGCTCATTAGTCCATTTAGGCCCATTAATCCCATTAGGCTGATTAGTCCACTTAGGCTCATTAGGCTCAATAGGCCGCTTAGGCCCATTAGGCCACTTTGGCTCATTAGGCCCATTAGGCCACTTTGGTCCATTAGGCCCATTAGGCCCCTTCGACCCACTAGGCCCATTATGTCGATTAGGCCACTTAGGCCCATTAGGCCCATGAAGCCCCTTAGGCCACTTAGACCCATTAGGCCCATTAGGCCAATTAGGCCCATTCGGCGCATTAGGTCACTTATTTCCATTATGCCCATGAGGCCACTTAGGCTCATTAGAAAACTTAGGCCCACTATGCCCATTAGGCCACTTCAGCCCATTAGGCCCATTCGGCCCATCAGGACCATTAGGCCCATTAGGCCACTTAGCCTCATTATGCCCATCTGGCCACTTAGACCCATTAGGCCACTTTGGCCCATTAGTACACTTAAGCCACTTACGCCCATTAGGCCCATTAGGACACTTAGTCCCATTAGACCACTAAGGCCCATTATGCCTTTTAGGCCCATTAGTCCCATTAGGCCACTTTTTCCCATTAGGAAACTTAGGCCCATTAGCCCACTTAGGCCTATTAGGCCGATTAGGCCACTTTGGCCCATTTGGCCCTTTAGTTCCATTTGGACCATTAGTCCCATTAGGCCCCTTAGACCCATTAGGCCCATTAGGACCATTTGTCCACTTTGTCCCATTAGGCTCATTCATCTGATTTGAGACGCATGGGGTGGCCTGATCTTCACGGCGTAGGTCGGCGGATGAAGGATGCAGTTCGGGGCTAAGTGGTGGAAGATGGGTAAGGATAGTGGATGCAACTAGTCAATCAACACTATAAGGAGTGCGACCTACTACTTAGACAACACACTCAAGGTAGGGATGAGATAGCCAATCCACACAACAACCCACCTGGGTTGAGGCACAAAATTGGGCGCTTTGTGATCTTGGATCACCAATCTAACTTGTAGATTGACAAGGCAAGAATGCACAAGAGCAAGGGGGAAATTCGGAACAATTCTCACACAATAGGGAGAAATAAGCATAAGCTCTCAATTAAGTCTTGAATGAAAATACAATGCCATGGGGTGGCTATTTATAGCCAAGGAGGTGATACAATGGTCAAGGGTTTAATACCGAAAAGTCATAGAGGCTAAACCTACCATATCCCCTTAAAAGTCAAAAAGATAAAGTCCAACAAATACTTTTGGAAAAGTAGCCCATGTCTTTCCACCCATAGCCCACCGGATTTGACTTTGATTACCTAGCCCACTAGATTTGACTTTGGTGTCCAAAGAAGCCATTCTAGAATCTCCATGTGGGCAAGCCTTCCAAAATTCGTGCAACATGTGTCTTGGGCTTTACACATCTCCTTTGGGCTTAAATAAGACTGATAATAAGCCCATTTGCCACTTCTATGCATGCACCTTGGGTTTGGGCGTTTTAAGGCAATGAGATGGGCTTCTTTTGCCACTTGTAGTCTGTCTAATCTTCCTTGCATCATTGGGCCTTGAAACTCCAACTTCGCATTAGGCCCATTTGGACCATTTGTCCACTTTGTCCCATTAAGCACATTCATCGCATTGGGACCCTTTGGCCCATTCGGGCCATTCGGCCACTTTGGCCCATTAGGCTACTTTGGCCCATTCGAAACGTTAGGCCCATTCAGCACGTTAGGCCCATCCGGGCCCTTAGCCCCATTCGGGCCATTAGGCCCATTTGGGCCACTTAGGCGCATTCGACCACTTCGGTCCATTATGCCACTTAGTCCCATTAGACTAATTAGACACATTTGGAAACTTAGTCCCATTACACCCATTCATCCCATTTGTACCATTTGGCCCATTAGGCCACTCAGGAAAACTAGGCCCACTAGGCTACTTCGACCCATTCGGCACGTTAGGCCCATTCGATCCCTTAGCCCCATTCGGGCCATTAGGCCCATTTGGACCACTTGGGCTCATTCAGCCACTTAGGCCTATTATGTCACTTAGTCCCATTAGACCAATTAGGCTCATTAGGCCACTTAGTCCCATTAATCCCATTCATCCCAATCATCCCATTAGGCCCATTAGGCCACTTAGGCAAATTAGGCCCATTGGGCCACTAAGGCCCAATAGGCCCATTTGGGAACTTGGGCCCATTAGGCCACATTGGCCCATTCAGTCAATTAGGTCGATTAGACCACTTATGCCACTTAGGCCCATTAGGCCCATGAGGCCACTCAGGTCCATTAGGCCCATTAGTCCACTTAGGCCCATTAGGCCACTTAGGTTCAATCTTCCCATTTGGCCCATTGGGCTTGTTGGGCCACGTAGGATCATTTGGCTCATTCGGCCACTTGGTCCCATTAAGCATATTAGTCCACTTCGGCCCATTTGGACAATTATGCCCATTAGGCCACTTACACCCATTAGGTCCATTAGACCCATTGGGCCACTTAAGCCCATTTCGCTACTTAGGCCCATTAGCCTCATTTGGACACTTAGGCCCATTAGCCCCATTAGGCCATTTAGGCCAATTTGGCCGCATGTTTCCATTAGGCCACTTTGGCCCATTCGTCCCTTTAGGACGATTGGGCCACTTAGGCCCATTCGACCCATTAAGCCACTCAGTCCCATTGGACCCATTGGGCCACCTAGGCTTATTACGCCCATTTGGCCACTTCAGCCCATTACGCCCATTAGGCCCATTAGACAATTTAGGTCCATCAAACCCATTATGATACGCGAGGCAAGACCCTTTAGGAAGTGTCCTAGGAACCTTGTATAATGTTCGCGCGTTGAGCACCCAGATCACCGCAAGAAAACAAGTGAATGTGGTGTGCGAATAATGAAAATGAGAGGGAAGTGGGGAATGGTCAAGGTAGAACCCAAAGAGAACTTGTCTCTAAGAACTCCAGCCACAAGACGCCACAAAGGATGACCAATCCTTTGATAAGTCCAGAATTAAGCAAGAACACAAAGGTTGCAAGCAAAACTCACCATAATAACATTACCTTCATTCATGATGTTTCAAGAGTACAAGGGGTGGCTATTTATAGCCAAAGAAACTTGAAATTCGAATTACACATGGGGTGGCTCTTTACATTAGTCTAATGGCTAGTTTTCCATAGTCAAAAGGCATATAGGATGCTTTTGACAACTTTGGCACTTCACCATGACTTTAGGAGACAAGTAGCACACCCTTTTGGAAAAGTAAAGACAAGTAGCCCACCACCTTTTGACTTTGAAGATTCCATGGTGGGTGGGCTTGAAATTTTGTAGCACCACTTGGGTTGGATTTTTAAAAGCATGTTTGGGCCTTAATTAATGTAATTATAGGCCCGAATGCTTCCCCCAAGCAAAGATGTTGGGCCTCCTCTTAGAATTCCACGATTAATCCATTTAAGGCCTCCTTCATTCTCTTGGTCCGCTCCCTTGTCATTGGGCCTCCAATTCCACGCAGAGGGTCTTGTCCACTTATGTACATTCCGCATTCCTCATCATGTCTGCCTCCAACCCCGTGATGCCCATGTGTTCCATGATCCTCATCATCTCCTCCCTCCTCAAAAGGATTCATCCTCGAATCTGAAATTTCAAAGGGAGAAATATCAGCAACATTAAAGGTGGCACTAACATTCCCATACCTATCGGGTAACTCAATCTTGTAGGCATTATCATTGATCTTCTCTAAGACTTGGAAAGGACCATCTCCTCATGGATGAAGTTTTGATTTTCTTTGCTCTGGAAACCTCTCCTTCCTCAAGTGTAGCCACACCCAATCTCCAGGTTGAAACACCATTTTCTGCCGACCTTTGTTGGTGTGCTTCGCTACTTGTTCATTCTTCCGCTCAATGTTGGCCTTTACCTTTGCATGGAACTCCTGCACAAACTTTGCCTTCTTTTCACCTTCAAAATTCGAAAATTGATTAGTAGGCAAAGGTAAAATATCAAGTGGAGTTAATGGGTTAAAACCATACACAACTTCAAAAGGTGAAGCATTAGTAGTGGAGTGAACCACTCGATTATAAGCAAACTCAATGTGAGGCAGGCATCTTTCCCAATGTTTCAGATTTTTTCTAAGGATGGAACGCAACAATGTGGAAAGTATCCTATTGACCACCTCCGTTTGACCATCTGTTTGTGGGTGTGCAGTGGTGGAGAACAAAAGTTTGGTTCCAAGTTTGTTCCACAATGTCCTCCAGAAGTGACTAAGGAATTTGACATCCCTACGCATGTGAGGCCAATAAAAATGTTCACTCAATAAGGAAAATGTTTTCTAAACCCCAAAATGCCCCATTAATCCACCACCATGAGTTTCTCTAACAAGCAATTCACGCATAGAACAAGATGGAACACACAATTTATTTTTCCGAAAAAGAAATCCATCATGTTTGTAAAAATCACTTTTGCCATGTTTTTCACACAACTTTCAAATTTCAGAAAAATCCACATCATTCTCATACATGCTTTTCAACATTTCAAAACCAAGTATTTTAGCATGCATTGAAGTAATAAGAGAATATCTCCTAGACAAAGCATCAACGACAACATTTTCTTTTCCTTGTTTGTGCTTAATGATGTAAGGAAATGTTTCAATGAATTCAATCCATCTTGCATGTCGCCTATTCAACTTTCCTTGTGACTTAAGAAATTTTAGGCTTTCATGATCCGAATGAATCACAAATTCCCTTGGACACAAGTAATGTTGCCAATTTTCTAATGTTCTTTTGAGAGCATATAATTCCTTTTCATAGGTGGAGTTGTTCAATGCATCCCCATTAAGCTTCTCACTAAAGTATGCGATAGGCTTAGAGTCTTGCATTAAAACAGCCCCAATTCCTATTCCCGAGGCATCACACTCAACCTCAAAAACTTTAGAAAGGTCAGGCAGAACTAAGAGAGGTTAATTGGTCAACTTACCTTTGAGTGTGGAGAAGGCTTCCTCTTGAGCTTTTCCCCACTTGAAACCCACCCCTTTCTTGACCAACTCATTCAATGGTGTCGCGATGGTTGAAAAGTCCCTCACGAACCTTCGGTAAAAACTTGCAAGTCCATGGAAGCTCCTCACCTCATTGGCATTCTTTGGTTGTGGCCAATCCCGAATCGCATTAACCTTCTCTTCATCAACCCTCATGCCATCAGCTCCTACCACAAAACCAAGGAAAACAACCGAATTTAAACAAAATGTACATTTTTTCAAGTTTGCAAACAACCTATTTTTCCTAAGAGTCTCAAAAACATGTTTCAAATGTTCATTATGTTCATCAAGGCTCTTAGAATAAACAAGGATGTCATCAAAATACACGACCACAAATTTTCCAATGAATGGACTGAAAACATGATTCATTAAGTTCATGAATGTACTAGGGGCGTTAGTTAGTCCAAAAGGCATAACTAGCCATTCATATAATCCAAACTTAGTTTTAAATGCGGTTTTCCATTCATCTCCCTCTTTCATTCTAATTTGATGGTATCCACTCCTTAGGTCAATTTTAGTAAACAAGCATGCACCATGGAGTTCATCAAGCATATCATCCAAACGAGATATGGGATAGCGATACTTTACCGTTATTTTGTTGATAGCTCGAAAATCAACACACATTCTCCACTTACCATCTTTCTTTGGGACAAGAATTACCGGTACCGCACACGGACTTAAGCTCTCTCGAACAAATCCCTTCCTTAGCAATTCTTCCACTTGTCGTTGGATTTCTCGAGTCTCCTCTGGGTTAGCCCGATAAGCCGGTCGATTGGGAAGTGTTGCTCTGGGGAGAAAGTCGATGTGGTGCTCGATACCCCGCAAGGGAGGTAAGCCATCGGGAATTTCTTCCGGAAACACATCACCAAATTCCTGCAAGATGGACATAACACTAGAAGGCATAGAAGAGTCAGGAGAGTTATTGGTAAAACATTCTCCCTTGCAAAAAAGCACGAGAGTTTCCTCCCCCTCTAAAGCTCTCTCTAACTCTCTTTTTTTTCTGAAAATAAGCTCACTTTTCCCTCAATACACTTGTTTTCACTCTTATTTTCACTCTTATTTTCAACTCTTTTATTTCCCCCATTTTTTTTGCTTTCACTCAAAACTCCCTTTTCACTCTTGATTTTTCCACTCTTCTCATTCTCTCTAGTTTTTCCTCTCTTTTCTTTTTCTCTCTTCTCACAATCTCTCTCAATCCTCACTTGGTCTTCATAAGCTTTCAAAGGCCTCAATGGTGTAAGAATAACCGTCCTCCCATTATACTCAAAAGAATATCGATTGGTGTATCCATCATGTGTGACCCTCCTATCAAATTGCCAAGGTCTTCCCAAAAAAATATGACTAGAATGCATTGGAACAACATCACACATCACCTTGTCTTCATACTTCCCAATAGAAAATGGAACTTGTGCTTGCTTAGTCACTTTGACATCCCCGCTATTATTTAACCATTGCAATCTATAAAGCCTAGGATGTCTAGTCCTAGCCAATCCCAATTTATCAACCATCAAACCACTTGCTACGTTTTTACAACTACCCCCATCAATAATCAAACTACATACCTTATCTTTGATGAGGAATCTAGTATGAAAAATGTGCTCCCTTTGCTCTTGATCATGTTCTCCTTTGGGTTGACACTCAAAACACGCCTTGCAACAAGCATTTCTCCATGTACGGGGCTTTCTACTTCCACATCTGAATCATTCTCAAGTGATGGCATTTCATCTTCTCTTGAGATAGCAATAAGAACATCTCCATCATCCAAAATAATCATTGTTCTCTTGTTTGGGCATTGTGAGGCCATATGTACAAATCCTTGACATTTAAAACATTTGATATCTCGTGATTTGGAAACAACCTTACCCTCCATTTTACCTTTGGATTCCGGAAAGAATGGTTTTGGTTTGAGCAACTCCTTCGAATCAATTTTGTGTTCCCTTACATGCTCTTGTGGTTTGGAATCCTTAAACTTGAATGAAGGTCTAGAATCCTTACCATAAGATGTATGGCGCATCCTTCTTGCCTTTACTTGCCTCTCCGCTTTGGTAGCCATGTGTAGTAGATCCTCCATGTCCAAGTAGTGGTGCATGTCCACTATGTCACGAATGTCATGGTTGAGACCGTTCACAAATCTTTCCATGGTGGCCTCTCGCTCCTCAACAATATTCACCCGAATCATGATGATCTCCATCTCATTGTGATACTCCTCAACACTCATAGCCCCTTGTTCCAAACCCTGCAACTTGAGGAACAAATCACGATAATAGTGGCTAGAAATGAACCTCTTACGCATTACAACTTTCATCTCCTCCCTAGTGTGGATGGGTCATTCTTCACTTCGTCGTCGACTCACTTGTAGTTTGTCCCACCAAATACTAGCATAGTCGGTGAATTCCACAACCGCCAACTTCACTTTGTTTTCCTCCGAATAAGTGTGACAACCAAAAACATGTTCGACCTTTCTTTCCCATTCCAAGTAAGTTTCAGGATCATTCTTACCTTGAAATGAAGGGATCCTCAACTTTACTCCTCCAAGATCATTGGCTTGCCTCCATGGTGGTTGATTTCTCCGAATTGGTGACTCCTGAAAATCGGATAACTCCTCTTCTTCAACAACGCGCCTCCTTAGTGGTGCTCTAGAATTGGAAGGAGATTGGAGTTCATCCATCCTCGCATTCAACCTTTGGAATTTTTCTTGTACAGACCTCATGAACATCTTAATGTCCGCTTCATTGGTATTAATCGACTCCACCATTTAGGAATCCTGTAAAAAAAGTGAAGAGAAAGGAAAATGGACCCCACACACTCCCTCACGTGTTTACACTCAAAAATAATATGTTCGCTCGTGTTTCACTCAATTTTGGCTTTTATCAAAATGTAACACTCTTTCCTTTTACCACTCACCTTGCTTCCTATAATGTTCTTACCCAATTTCAACAAATCGAAAGGATCTTTGAAATGTGGAAATCCCGAACTAGAATTCAAAGATAAAATTCAAATTGGATTCAAGATGAAAAATTTGGGAAGAGGAAGAAAAGGGAAGAAGAAGAATGAAAATGGGACGTAGAATTCAAAATGTTGCAATTTTTTTTTGAGCCTTTAATTTTTTTTCGATTTTTTTTTGTTTTGTTTTTGGCACTTTTTTTTGGTAGATGCAGCAGCAACAAGATGAATTTTTCAATATTTAAATGCAGGAGAAGCAATAATTTGTAACATCAAATGGAATCAACATGAGATTTGCGTGGTTTTAAAAATTGCAGAATTTGTTGCAAAATTTGAACCCGTGGTATCTCGCTATGTATAGCTCTGATTTTGATGATTCCAAATGGAGAAGAAATATGAGCTTCTCAACTACAAGAATGATATACTGTACGTACGAAAAGAAGAAGAAATGACGTCTGTAGGGGAAGAAGAAAATGGACCAGAATTGATGTTGGCCCGATTTGAAGAGAAATGAAAATGGAGGAAAAGATAAGAAAGAAATAACTTGATTTCTTGCAAATGGGCTCTGATACCAAATGATACGCGATGCAAGACCCACTAGGAAGTGTCCTAGGAACCTTGTATAATGTTCGCGCGTAGAGCACCTGGATCGCCGCAAGAAAACAAGTGAATGTGGTGTGCTGATAATGAAAATGAGAGAGAATGGGGGAATGGTCAAGGTAGAACCCAAAGAGAACTTGTCTCTAAGAACTCTAGCCACAAGACGCCACAAAGGACGACCAATCCTTTGATAAGTCCAGAATTAAGCAAGAGTTGCAAGCAAAACTCACCATAATAACATTACCTTCATTCATGATGTTTCAAGAGTACAAGGGGGTGGCTATTTATAGCCAAAGAAACTTGAAATTCGAATTACACATGGGGTGGCTCTTTACATTAGTCTAATGGCTAGTTTTCCATAGTCAAAAAGCATATAGGATGCTTTTGACAACTTTGGCACTTGACCATGACTTTAGGAGACAAGTAGCACACCCATTTGGAAAAGTAAAGACAAGTAGCCCACCACCTTTTGACTTTTAAGATTCCATAGTGGGTGGGCTTGAAATTTCGTAGCACCACTTGGGTTGGATTTTTAAAAGCATGTTTGGGCCTTAATTAATGTAATTATAGGCCCGGATGCTTCCCCCAAGCAAAGATGTTGGGCCTTCTCTTGGAATTCCATGATTAATCCATTTAAGGCCTCCTTCATTCTCTTGGTCCGCTCCCTTGTCATTGGGCCTCCAATTCCACGCAAATGGTCTTGTCCACTTGGGTGCATTTCGCCTTCCTCATCATGTCCGCCTCCAACCCTGTGATGCCCATGTGTTCCATGATCCTCATCACATTAGGCCCATTAGGCCATTAGGCTCATTCGAACACTTAGTCCCATTAGTCCCATTAGGCAAATTTGGACCATATAGCCCATTAGGCCCATTCAGCCCATTAGACCACATAGGCCACTTAATCCCATTAGGCCCATTGGACCACATATGAAACTTAGGCCCATTAGGCCCACTAGACCACATGGTCCACTTAGGCCCATTAGCCCAATTGGACAATATAGGTCACTTAAGCCCATTTGGCCCATTAGGACTATTAAGCCTATTTGGACCATGAGGTCACTGAGGCCCATTAGGCCACTAATGTCCCTAATGTCACACCCCAACTTCCAAATTTAATTTAATTTTATTATTTTATTATTTCTGGGCTTCGTATTCTCGCGTCAAGGATCAGGCTGGGTCCCGATGTTAATTTTTCTGACGTTTAATGTTCTTAGTGAGTTCAGACCCGTGCACAGGCACTGCGTGGTTAGCAATGACCGTGGGGTTGCCCCAGGTGCTTGTGCGGGTGCCCAAGCAAACCGCGTTGAGGTGCGCATTCTTGGTGCGCATTTTCTTTAGGCCGTGCGGTGAGCGTGCGGGTACCCGGTTTTCATAGTTTGATAATTAAATGTTTTATGTTTTAAAAACAGTGTTTGTTGATAATAATGATATTATGTTGTAATTATTATTATTATTATTTGTATTATTATTAATATTATTATTCTATTATTATTATTATTATCAATATTATTTATATTGTTGATATTATTATTATTAATATAATAGGAAAAAAAACAAAATAAGAAACCCTAATATACCCTAACAGCGCGGCTGTCCCCCCCTCCCCTTTCTCGTTTTCTTTTTTTTTCCTTCTCTTCCTACGGCGGCCACCCCTTTCCCCTCTGCCCTCTGGCGCTCCGCACCCTGCCGCTCCCTGTGCCACCTCCAGCGCTCGCCGCTCCCCGGCTCCGCCTCGCCCTGCTCTGCGCGACCCACCCCCGCTCCGCCTCGCCCTGCTCCGCACGACCCTCCCCAGCTCCGCCTTGCCATCTCCGTGCGACCCGCCCCGGCTCTGCCTCGCCCTGCTCCGCGCAACCCCCCCTCCCCCCCCGACTCCACCTCGTTGTTGCCTGCCTCGCCCTCTAGCGACCACCGGTGAGCCCCCGTCGCCGGCCAGCGGCCTCCGGCGCCCCTGCCGGCCCTTCCGGCGCCCCTGCCGACCCTACCGGTTAGCCCGCCTCTGGCCAGCGGCCTCCGGCCCCCTCCAGCAACCTCTGGCCGAGCTTCGGTGAGCCCCGCCTCCGTCCAGCAGCCCTCTGGCCTTCGTTTCCTTCAGAAAGCCGATCCACAACCCCCCATGGTAGTTTTTCGTTGTTTTAAACGTCGAATATTGTTAGGGTTATTTTTTGAAGTTAAACTTTTTTTGTGTGTGTGTGCGATCTTATCCGGTATGTTGGTTTTGGCTTCCCGCAGGTGCGATTGCGTTGCGAATGGGGTTTCGCACCATTTTTGGGAGGTCCACCAATGTCTGAGATAGGTGTTGCCGCCTATAGGTATTGTTTGATGAATTGTTTCGCTCATTTAATTAATTTAGTATATTCATTGACCAGTTTGCTTGGTTCGAATATAGTCTTACTTGAGGATTAATATGTTTCTGATGTGTTTAGCATCGTGGTTATGTGATACGAGTGTTTTGTTTCTTTGAAAATCCATGTTGAGCCATTTTTAGTGTTTTATAAACTGTGTTGTTGGTTTATTAAAATGTGCAAGGGTTGTAGTTGTGTTTTGGTGTGACGCCAATGTGGCGTTGTGTTCGTTTGATCATGAATGTGTTTTTTAAGGGGTTTAAGTTGGTTTCGTGTGTTTAAAGCAGTGATATGTTTTTCAAAATTGTTTTATAAAAATTTTAAATGATTTATTAAGTAGCGTGGATGTTGCGAATTTGGTTTTGGAAAATGTGTTTAGGTGCACGTGCTTTTAAATGTTAATTTCATCATGTCGTGCATTTTCATCTGGTTTTGTATTCTGGTGTTTTCTTGAAATAACCTGGTGGAACTTTAAAATAATTAATGAGTTGTTTTGGTGTTGTGTAGTTTTTACAAACACTTTTTGGATTTTAAAGTGGTTTAATAAAAAAGGTTGATGGTGAGAGATGTGTTTTGAAATTATGTCAAGCTGGTTCTTTTGCGTTGGTTGTTCGTTTGAATTTTTTTTGAGTCCGTGTTTAAGCGTTTTAGTTGTGTGGTTGTTGCAGCGTGTCGGTGAGGAAGACCCGCGGTACTTCGGTCGTCGTCTTGCGTGTGTTAGTGCATCTGTGCGAGGCGTGATGTGCCATTATGTTTGGACAGCAAGCCTAGGTAGGTCCCCCACTGAACTCACCTTTAAATTTAGAATTTATTAATTGCTTGATGTTTTATTAATTTTAATGAATGAGAAATAAAATAAGATAATTAATTTTTAAATGTTTATTTGGTGTGAAAAGAGCCGTTTATTTTATACCGAACACTTGAAACATTTTCTTGACGAGCGGACTCCTAGTATTGAAAGAATGCTCGTTTGGCCTTTAAACATAATCCACGGAATTTCAAATGTACTTCTAGTTTTAAAGATAAATGATTTCTTCTGAACAAGTGTTTTGGGTTTTCTCGAGAAATGGGGTTTTGCTTTAAAATTGGTGAAGACTCGTTTGGCACTTTAATAAAATAAATTATTTCGGAAAACCCATTCAGGGGTGATCTTTGGTGTGCGTTGATTGTGTGAGCTGTATGTGATGTTTGTGCATCGTGACTGATTGATTGGCATTGTTGACTCCACCCCTCTTTTATTATATGTGTTGACATGAGAACCTGGCATAATGAGTGAATCTTTTGAGAACGATTGTTGCACTAGTTTAGAATACGCTCTGGCTAGTGGCCCCATAGCAGGGGAATACTGAGTTATTGCTGCTATGGGGATTGGGTCTCTCGGTTAGGCCATGTAGGGCTATGCCGAGCGTTAGGGCGTTATGACGTCATCGAGTTAGGGCATGCCTTCAGGATGAGTCACATGTATAGTATGTTCTGGATTGCTCACGATCTCATAGGTTCGACCCATGTTTCTTTTATTGTTTATTTGTATGTGGCAGACGATTGAGAGGTTGAGTTTGGTTGCTGACCCATGTGTGCCACTTTTTCCATTGCCCTTAGTGTGTGTTGTGTTTTGTGTGTGATTTTCCTTTTGACTAACAACTAAAGTTTGGATTTCTAAATTGTTCGCAAAATGTTTTAAAAATGAGATGCACATGTTTCTTTCAACATTAAACTTGTTCTAAATTAAAAAGGGAAATGGACTGTTACTTGTTTTAGAAATGAAAGTGTGTGTGGAAACCATATTTTATATTATTTATTGCAAACCTGGAATTAATAAATTCTTTATTTAATGGTATGTGCATTGGGAATAGAATTAGGCAGGCCTACCTACTGAGTTTTAATACTCACGCCTATAGTGTTTTCTTGTTTTTAGTTCTGTTACAGGTTCCGGCTATAGTTGTTCGCCTTGAGCAACGTTGGTTGTGGTATTGGAGAGTGACCCATAGGTTTACATGGAGTTTTGGTCGTGGTCAGGTTAGTAGCATTGTTGGTTGTTCTTTATTTATTTGCTTCTGTTCTATTTATTTTTCCGCTACTTAGTTTATTTTCTTTTGGGCCAAATTGTTCCCACCTGTTTAATTTTGATGTCCGGCACTAGTTGCCAGCCCGTGGGGATCAGGAACGCCCCTCATGCCATGTCGCGGGGCGGCTCGGGGGACCGGTTTAGGGTCGACCCGGGTTGGTTCGTGACACCTAAGGCCCATGAGGCCACTTAGGCCCATTAGCCCCATCACACCACTTAGGCCCATTAGGCCCATTAGGCCACTTATGCCCATTAGGCACATTGGGCTAATTAGGGCTATTCGGCCCATTCATCCACTTAGAGCAATTAGACACATTGGGCCACTTAGGCCCATTATGCCCATTGGGTCACTTAGGCCTATTAGGCCACTTAGGCTAATTAGGCTGATGAAGCCACTTAGGACCATTAGGCCCATAAGGCCACTTAGGCCCACTAGGCCCATTATGCCCATTATGCCGATTAGGCAACTTAGGCCCATTAGTCCATTCAGGCCCATAAGGACCATTAAACACATTAGGCCCATTAGGACCATTAGGCACCTTAGGACCATTAATCACATTAGACAAATTGGGCAACTTAGGCCCATTAGGCGCATTAGGACACTTAAGCTAATTAGGTTCATTCATCCCATTAGGCCCCTAGGACCGTTGAGCCCAATAAGCTCATTAGTACACTTAGGCCCATTATGCCACTTAGCCCCAGTAGGCCAATTAGGCAACTAAGGCCCATTATGACACTTAAGCCCACTCGATCCATTAAGCCTATTAGGCCGATTTGGACAATTAGGCCACTTAGGCCAATTAGGCCCATCAGAACCCTTAAGCCCATTAGGCCGACTAGGCAACTTTGGCCCATTAGTCCACTTTGGCCCATTTGTCCAATTAGGCCAATTAGTCCCATTAGGCCACTTAGGCCTATTTGGCACATTCGGCCCATTGGGCACATTATGCCCATTATGTTGATTAGGAAACTTTGCCCATTAGGCGACTTCAACCCATTAATCCCATTAGGCCTGGTAGGCTCATTAGGCCATTGAGGCTAATTAGGCCCATTTGGACCATTTGGACCCTAGGCTCGTTAAGCCCCTTAAGCCCAATAGGCCACCTAGGACCATTAGACAACTTATGCCCATTAGTCCACTTAGGCCCATTAGGTCATTTCGACCCACTATGACCATAACATCGATTATGACACTTAGGCCCATTAGGCTCATTAGGTCCATTAGGCCACTGATGCTCATTCAGCACATTATGACCATTAGGCCCATTATTCCCATTAGGCCCAGTATGTATGATAGTCCCATTACACCTAGTAAGCCCATTCAGCCCAATCGACCCATTAGGCTAGTAGGCCCACTTAGGCCCATTCGGCCCATTAGGCCTATTCAGATACATAGGCCCATTATACCCATTAGGAAGATCTGGCCACTAAGGCCCATTATGCCCATTAGGCCTATTTGGCTCATTCGTCCATTTTGGCCCATTAGGCCACTTAGGCCCCCCATGCCCATTATGCAACTTAGGCCTATTGTGTCCATTAGGCCACTTCGACCCATTAGGGAACTTATTCCCATTAGGCCACTTAGGCCCATTAGGCCACTTAGACCCATTAGGCCACTTAGGCCCATTTGGACCATTTGGCCCATCGGGACCATTGGGCCCATTAGGCAACTTTGGCATGTTAGGCCCATTGGGCCCATTGGGCCACTTTGGATCGTTATTCCACTTAGGCCCACTAATCCAATTCGACCCATTAGTCTCATTTAGCCCATTAGTCCATTTAGGCCAATTTTACCACTTATGCCCATTAGACCCATTGGTCCACTTCGGCCCATTAGGTCCATCAGCCCACTTAAACCCATTAGGCCCATTGGTTCACTTAGGCTCATTACACCCATTAGGTGCATTAGGTCCATTTGTTCACTTAAGACCATTATGCCACTTAGGCACATTAGGTCCATTAGGTTCAATAGGTCCATTAGGCCCAGTAAGTCCATTAAGCCACTTCACCCCATTAGGCCCATTAGACCCATCCGACCCATTCTGAGAATTAGGCCCATTAGGCCAATTGAACCCTTTAGTCCCATTCAACCCATTCAAACCATTATGCCCATGGGACCCTTTAGGCCCATTCGTCCTAATAGGACACTTCGGCCAATTAGGCCCATTTGGCTAATTCACCCCACTAGACCACTTCGACCCATTGGGTCCATTGGACACATTAGGCCCATTAGAACCATTAGGCCACTTAGGTCCATTTGGCCACTTAGGCCCATTTGGACTATTAGGCCACTTAGGACAATTAGGATCATTAGGCCCATTAAGACCTTTCAGCCCATTAGGCCCATTCGGAAACATCGGCTCATTGAGCCCATTAGGCCCATTGGGAAACTTAAGCTCATTCGTTTCATTAGGTCCATTACGCCACTTAGGCCTAATTGACCTATTAGGCCCATTAGGCCACTTAGGCGCATTCGGCTCATTCGACCCATTAGGCAACTTAGGCCAATTAGGACCATCAGGCCCATTCATCCCATTAGGCCCATTCGTCCATTTAGGCCCATTAGGCCCATTTGTCCCATTATGCTACTTAGCCCCATTCAGCCCATTAGGCCACTTTGGCCCTTTCAGTCCATTAGGCTCATTCTCCCACTTAGGCTCATTTGTCCCATTAAGACACATAGACCCACTGGGACAATTAGACCACTTAGGCCCATTTGGTTATGATTATTCCCCTTAGGCCCATTAGGACACTTTAGCCAATTAGGTCCTTTAGGCCCATTAGGCCACTTAGGCCCATTAGTCCCATTAAGATGATTATGCCACTTAGACCCATTAGGTTGCTTTGGCCCATTAAGCTCTTTCAGACAATTAGGCCACTTAGACCCATTATGCCCATTAGATTGATTCGTCACATTCAGTCCATTAGGCCACTTAGTCTCATTAGGCCCATTAGGCCACTTAGGCCCATTACATCCATTGGATTCATTAGGCCACTTAGGCCAATTAGGCTACAATTATGCAACTTAGGCCCATTAGGCCCCTTTGGCTGATTAGGCTCTTTTGGCTCATTAGTCCACTTAGGACCATTTGGCCATGTAGGCCCATTAGAACACATAGGCCCATTCTTCTTGGTATTCCCATTAGCCCCGTTAGGCCCATTAGTCCCTTTGGTCCACTTAGGCCCCTTAGGACCATTAGGACACTTAGGCACCTTAGGCCACTTAGGCCCATTAGGGCCGTTCGGCCCATTACACCACTTAGACTCGTTGGGATAATTAGGCCACTTAGGCCACTTAATCCCATTATACCCATTAGGACCATTAGGCCCATTAATCCCAATAGGCCACTTAGGCCTATTTGTCCATGTCAGTCCATTGGGCCCATTAGGTCCATTAATCCACATAGGCCCATTATGCCACTTAGGACCAGTATGCCAATTAGGCCCCTTAGGACCATTAGACCATTTAGGCCCATTACACACATTTTTACCATTAGGTCCATTAGGTCCATTAGGCCACTTAGAACCATTAGGCCCATTTGGCCGCTTAGGCCCATTAGGTCACTTAGGCCCATTAGGCCTACTCGGTACATTAGGCAAATTCGGTCTATTCAAACCATTAGGCCCATTATGCCACTTAGGACCATTAGTCCAATTCGGCCACTTAGGCTCGTTATATCCATTAGGCCCATTAGGCCCATTCGACCACATAATCCCATTACACCCATTAGATCCATTAGGCTGATTAGTCACTTAGGCCCATTAGACCATTTAGGCCCATTAGGTCCATTAGTCCTATTGGACCCATTAGACAACTTAATCTCATTAGGCCCATTAGGCTACTTAGGTCCATTGGGCTGATTAGTCCCACTAGGCCACTTAGGACCCCTAAGCTCTTTAGGCCCATGAGGCCATTGAGGCCCATTAGGCCCATTAGGCCTCTTAGGCCCTTTAGTCCCTTTAGGTCCATGAGGCCACTTAGGCCCATTAGGCCCATCGAGCCACTTAGCCCACTAGAAACATTAGGTCACTTAGGCCCTTTAGGCTCGTTATGCCACCTAGGTCCATTAGGCCACTTAGGCCCATTAGGCCGATTTGGCCACATTGGCCCATTATTCCCATTAGGCCACTTAGGCAACTTCGGCCCATTATGCCCATTAGTCTATTTAGGCCCATTAATCTCATTAGGCCGATTAGTCCACTTAGGCCCATTAGGCCTAATTGTCCACTTAGGCCCATTATGCCACTTTGTCCCATTTGGCCCATTAGGCCACTTTGGTCCATTAGGCCCATTATGCCACTTTGAATCACTAATCCCATTATGTCGATTAGGCCACTTAGGCCCATTATGCCCATTAAGCCCCTTAGACCACTTAGACCCATTAGGCCCATTAGGCCAATTAGGCCCATTTGGCGCATTAGGTCACTTAGTACCATTACACCCATGAGGCCACTTAGGCTCATTAGACAACTTAGGACCATTAGGCCACTTAGGCCCATTAGACCCACTACGCCACTTCAGCACATTAGGCCCATTCGGCCTATCAGGACCATGAGGCCCATTAGTCCACTTAGGCCCATTTTGCCCATCAGGCCACTTAGGCCCATTAGGCCACTTCGGCCCATTAGGCCACTTAAGCCACTTACGCCCATTAGGCCCATTAGGACACTTAGGCCCATTAGACAACTAAGGCTCATTATGCCACTTAGGCTCATTAGGCCCATTAGGCCGATTAGGCCCATTAGGCCGATTAGGCCACTTTGGCTCATTTGGCCCATTAGGTCCATTTGGACCATTAGTCACATTAGGCCCCTTAGACCCATTAGGCCCATTAGGACCATTATTCCACTTTGTCCCATTCATCCCATTGGGACCCTTAGGCCCATTCGGGCCATTGAGACCATTAGGCCACTTAGGCACATTAGGCCACTTCAGTCCATTCAACACATTAGGCTCATTCAGAACATTAGGCCCATTCAGGCCCTTAGCCCCAGGCCATTAGGCCCATTAGGGCCACTTAGGCTCATTCGACCACTTAGGCTCATTATGCCACTTAGTCCCATTATACCAATTAGGCGAATTAGGCAACTTAGTCCCATTACGCCCATTCATCCTATTTGGTCCATTTGGCCCATTAGGCACCTCATGCAAATTAGGCCCACTAGGCTATTTCGGCCCATACGGCACGTTAGGCCCATTCAGCACGATAGTCCCATTCGATCCCTTAACCCCATTCGGGCTTTTAGGCCCATTTGGGCCACTTAGGCTCATTCAGGCCCATTATGCCACTTAGGACCATTAGACCAATTAGTCCCATTAGGCCACTTAGTCCAATTAGTCCCATTCATCCCATTCGTCTCATTAGGTCCATTAGGCCACTTAGGCCCATTAGGCCCATGAGGCCACTTAGGTCCATTAGGCCCATTAGTCCACTTAGGCCCATTAGGCCCATTAAACCACTTAGGCCCATTCTTCCCATTCATCCCATTAGACCCATTGGGCTAGTTGGTCCACTTAGGACCCTTTGGATCATTGGCCACTTGGCCCCATTAAGAATATTAGGCCACTTCGGCCCATTTGGACAACTATACCCATGAGGCCACTTACACCCATAGGCCCATTAGACCCATTGGGCCACTTAAGCCCATTTCGGTACTTAGGCCCATTAGCCCCATTCACCCACTTAGGCCCATTAGCCCCATTCGACCACGTAGGCCCATTCGGTCACTTAGTTCCATTAGGCCACTTTGGCCCATTAGTCCCTTTAGGCCGATTGGGCCACTTAGGCCCATTCGGCCCATTCGACCCATTAAACCACTTAGGCCCATTGGGCCCATTGTGCCACCTAGGCTCATTACGCCCATTTGGTCACTTCATCCCATTACGCCCATTAGGCCCATTAGGCCATTTAGGTCCGTCAGACCCATTAGGCCCATTAGGCAATTAGGCCCATTCGACCACTTAGTCCCATTAGTCCCATTAGGCAAATTAGGACCATATAGCCCATTAGGCCCATTGGACCACATAGGCCACTTAGGCCCATTAGACCCATTAGGCTCATTAAGCCCTTTTGGGCCACTTAGTCCTATTAGGCCACTTAGGCTCATTAGGTCGATGAAGCCACTTAGGCCCCTTAGGCTCATAAGGCCACTTAGGCCCACTAGGCCCATTAGTCCACTTAGGCTTATTAGGACCATTAAGCACATTAGGCCCATTAGGACCATTAGGCACCTTAGGACCGTTAATAACATTAGACTGATTAGGCAACTTAGGCCCATTAGGTGCATTAGGCCACATAGCCTAATTAGGGTCATTCATCCCATTAGTCCCATTTGGCCCCTAGGACCGTTAAGCCCAATAAGCTCATTAGGACACTTAGGCCCATTATGTCACTTAGCCCAATTAGACCAATTAGGTAACTAAGGCCCATTAGGCCACTTAGGTCCACTCGGACCATTAAGCCCATTAGGCCGATTTGGCCACTTAGGCCACTTATGCCAATTAGACACATTTGGACCCTTAAGCCCATTAGGCCGACTAGGTAACTTTGGCCCATTTGTCCACTTAGGCCAATTAGGCCCATTGGGCCACTTAGGCCTATTTGTCCCATTCGGCCCATTGGGCACATTATGCCCATTAGGCCGATTGGGCAACTTTACCCATTAGTCAACTTCGACCCATTAATCTCATTAGGCCCATTAGACCCATTAGGCCACTGAGACCAATTAGTCCCATTTGGACCATTTGGCTCAGATCGTTAAGCTTCTTAAGCCCAACAGGCCACCTAGGACCATTAGACAACTTATTCTCGTTAGTCCCCTTAGGCCCATTATTTCCTTTCGACCCACTATGACCATAACGTCGATTAGGCCACTTAGGCCCACTAGGCTCATTAGGTCCATTAGGCCGTTGAGGCCCATTCAGCACATTTGGATCATTATCTGCTAGGCCCGTTAAGCCCATTTATCCCATTAGGCCACTTAGGCCCACTAGGCTCATTAGGTCCATTAGGCCGCTGAGGCCCATTCAGCACATTTGGATCATTATCTGCTAGGCCCGTTAAGCCCATTTATCCCATTAGGCCACTCAGGATCATTGATCCACTTAGTCCAATTTGGCCCCTTAGGTCCATCAGTACACTTAGGCCTATTAAGACCATTAGGCCCATTAGGATCATTAAGCTCATTTGTCGATTAGGCCACTTTGGCCTTAGGCCCATCAGCCTACTTAGGCCCATTAGGCCCATTCGGCCCATTTAGCACCTAGTCCTATTAATCCCATTAATCACATTAGGAACATTAGGCCACTTGGGCACATTAGTCCACTTAGGCCCATGAGGCCCAAGAGGCCCACTTAGGTCCATGATACCCATTTGGCCCATTAGGCCACTTAGGCCTATTTGGCACATTAGGTCAGGTGCTTAGGCATATTAGGCCCATTCAACCACCCAAGAAAACTAGGCCCAGTGGTCCACTTAGGTCCATTCTGATGCCTAGACCGATTTGGCCGATTAGGACACATAGGCCCATTAGGTCCAATTATTCGATTAGGCTGATTTGGACACTTAGTTCACTTAGGCCCATTAGGCCCATTAGGCCCATTGGCCACTTAGGCCTATTAGGCCCATTAGGTCATTTTTCAACTTAGTCCCACTACATTAACACCATTTGGCCCATTTAGCCACTTAAACCCATTAGGCTCATCAGGCGACTTAGGCTCATTAGGCCCACTAGGCCCATTCAGCCACTTAGGCCCCGGAGGCCCATTAGTCCCATGAGGCTCATTAGGTCCATTCGTCCACTTAGGCCAATTAGGACCAGGAAGCCACTTAGGACCATTAGGCCACTTAGGCCCATTAGGCCCATTCTTCCACTTAGGTCCATTAGTCCCATTCGGCCGCTTAGGCCCATTAGGGTCATTAGGGCCATTCAGGCACTTAGGCCTATTGGGCCCATTAAACCACTTAGGCCCATTCTTCCCATTAGGCCCATTATTTCAATTGGTCATATTAAGCCCATGAGGCACATTCGTCCATTGGGGCTCATTCGACCCATTAAGCCTATCAGGCCAATTAGGCCACTTAGGATCATTAGGACCATTAAGACACTGAGGCTCATTATGCAGATTAGGCCACTTAGGACCATTCGTACCATTAGGTCCATCAAACCCATTAGGCCACTTAGGCCTATTAGGGCCATTAGGTCCATTAGGGCCATTGGCCACTTAGGCCCATTGGGCCACGTGGACCCATTATGCCCATTGGACCTACCAGACCCATTAGGTACATTCGGCCACTAAGGCCCATTCGAAAAATTAGGCCCATTAGGCCCCTTAGTCCCATTAGGCTCACTCAGCCCATTAGAACACTAAGGCCCATAGGGCCCACTGAACCACTAGACATGTGAGGCCCATTAGGTCCATCAGGCCCATTAGGCCACTTATGCCCATTCGGCCCATTAGGCCACATAGGCCCATAAGGCCCATAAGGCCCATTAGGCCACTGAGACCCATTAGTCCCAGTGGGCCTATCGGGGCAATTAGGCCCATGGATCCAATTAGGCCACTAAGGCCCATTAGCCCATCATGCCCATTCAGCCACTTAGGCCCATTACGCCCATTAGACTACTCAGGCCACTGAAACCCATTAGTCCCATTAGGCCCATGAGGCCACTAAGGACCATCACGCCCATTAGGTAACTTAGGTCCATTAGGCCTATTAGGCCCATTTATCTCATTAGGTCAATTAGGCCCAGTAGGTCCATTAGGACACTTAGGCTCATTAAGCCACTAAGGACCATTAGGCCATTAGGTTACTTAGGCCCATTAGGCCACTAAGGCCCATTAGGCAACTTAGGCCCATGATACCCATTAGGCCATCAGGCCCATGAGGCCATTGAAGCGCATTAGTCCCATTAGGATCATCTGGACCATTAGGACACTTATGCCCATTAGGAACATTAGCCCACTTAGGCCAATTTGGCTCATTAGGCCACTTAGATTCAGCCCATCTGTCCCATTCAGCCACTTAGGCCCATTCAGCCCATTCAGCCCATCAAGTCCATCAAACCCATTAGGCCCCTCATGTCAATTCGGCTCATTGGTCCACTTGGACCCATTAGGCCCATCATGCCCATCAGGCCCATTAGGTCACTTAGGTCCATTATGCTCATTAGGCCCATTTGGCCCCTTAGGCCCATTCAGTTCATTAGGCCACTTAGGCACATCAGGACCATTAGGCCCATTAGGCCACTGAGGCCTATCCGACTCATTAGGCCATTGAGGCTCATTAGGCTCATCATGCCAATCTTGCCCATTAGGCCACTTAGGCCCATTAGGCCACTAAGGCTCATTCATCTAATTAGGTTGCTTAGGCACATTAGGCCCATTAGGCCACTTAGGCCACTTAGGATGATTGGGGCCATTATGCCACTTAGGCCACATAGGACGATTTGGGCTGTTAGGCCAGTAAGGCCCATTAAGCCACTAAGGCCCATCAGGCCATTTAGGCCACTTAGGCCCATTAGTCCACTGAGTCTGATTAGGCCCATTAGCCCACTTAGGCCCATTAGACCACTTGGGACCATTATGCCACTTAGGACCATTGGGTCATTGAGGCATATTAGGACACTTAGGCCCATTATGCCCATTTGGCCACTTAGATAAATTAGGCTCATTATGCCACTTAGTCTCATTAGGCCCATTAATCCACTTACGCAACTTACGCCCATTATGTCCAATAGGCCAATCCAGACACTTCATCAAATTAGGCCACTTAGTCCCATTTGGCCCATTTGGCCACGTAGGCCCATTAGGGCACTTAGGCCCATTCGGACAATTAAGCCACTTAGGACCATTAAGAAACTTAGGCCCATTAGGCCCATTAGGCTACTTAGTCCCATTAGGACCATTAGACCACTTCGGCCACTTCGGCCATTGAGGCCCATTCGGCCACTTAAGCCCCTTGACCCATTAATCCCATTAGGCCAATGAGACCATTTAGGCCCATTAGGCCCCTTAGGCCCATTAAGCCCATTAGGTCGAGTAAGCAACTTAGGCCCATTAGGCCACTTAGGCCCATTAGGCCCATTGGTACACTTAGGTTAATTAAGCCCATTCAACCCATTAGGCCTATTTGGCCCATTTGGCCCATTTGGCCCCTAGGCCTCTTATTCTCATTAAGCTCATTAGACCACTTATGCCCATTAGGCCACTTAGGCACATTAGGCCGATTAGGACACTAAGTCCCATTAGGACCATTATGCCACTTAGGTCCATTAGGCCCATTAAGCCCATTAGGATGATTATGGCACTTAGTCTCATTAGTCCACTTAGGCCCATTCGGCCCATTAGACCCATTAGGTCGATTAGGTAACTTTGGCACATTAGACCACTTAGGTTCATTAGGTCGATTAGGCCCATTAGGAAAATTAGGCCCATTCTGCCCATTTAGCAACTTAGGCCCATTCGGCCCATTAGGCCCATTAGGCCAATTAAAACCATTAGGTCGATTAGGCAACTTTGGCCCATTAGACCACTTGGGTTCATTAGGTCGATTAGGCCCATTCAGTCCATTCAGCCACATAGGACCATTCGGCCCATTAGTCCCATTAGGCCAATTAAACTCATTAGGTCAATTAGGAAACTTTGGATCATTAGACCACTTAGGTTCATTAGGTCGATTAGGCCCATTAGGCCAATTAGGTTCATTCGACCCACTCAGCTACTTAGGCCCATTATGCCCATTATGCTCATTAGACCATCAAGGCCCATTAGGCCACTAAGGACCCCTTGTCCCATTAGGCCACTTAGGCCCATTAGGCCGATTAGGGTACTTAGGCCCATTAGGCCACTTAGGCCCATTGGACCCATTAGGCCACTTAGGGCCATAATGCCCATTCGGCCCCTACGCCCGTTAAGTCCATTAAACTCATTAAGCAACCTAGGCCCATTAGGTCACTTAGGCCCCTTAGTCCCATTAGTCGACTTAGGCCCATTACACCCCTTAGTCTCATTAGGCCCATTAAGCCCATTAGGTTGATTAAGACACTTAGGCCCATTAGGCCACTTAGGTCGATTAGGCTCATTGAGTCACAGAGGCGCATTAGGCCCATTAGGCCATTAATCCCATTAGGTTGATTTAGAAGGATTTTTTTTTTAAATACGTTTTTAAAAAAAAAATATTTTTTAAAAAACGCCCAGGTTAAAAATATTTTTAAAATTTCCCCTCAAATGCGGCAGGCGCGATGCCGCCTTTGCGTTTCGGGGCAAAGGCGGCATCGCGCCTGCCGCCTTTGGCCTTTACCCGAAAGGCGGCATCCGAGATGCCGCCTTCCCACTAAAAAAATTTAATTTGTTTTTGAAAATTTTTATTTTTTGTTTTGTTTTGTTTATATATATATATATATATATATATATATAAAACAAAAAATTTCAGCAGAATTTCTCTGCTACTAAATATCCAGCGGTACTGCCATTACAGCAGTCTGGATTCTGACAGAAACCCTCACCCAGACCTTCCTTTTATAAGATGGCTTGCCCTGGAAATCATTCTGCATTTTCGATGTGGGATTCAGGTTCTCTCTTTCCTGCGCAGTACATTCTGCATTTTCGATGTGGGATTCTGTTTCAAGTGCGTGACTTTGAAAGACAATAAAATATAAACTATAAGACCAATATAAATGAAATTTTAAATATTGATTAAACATATAAGAAATAGTTGAAAACAAAAAGAATTTCCTTAAAAATGATGATGCAAAATAATTTATAAGGTTTCAAAACCGCTTACCGGAAATTTAAAAAAGTTTCAAGTACGTAAATTTGAAAGACTATAAAATATAAAATATAAAACGAATATAATTGAAACTTTAAAGATTGATTAAAGATATAAGAAATAGTTTAAAACAAAAGGAATTTCATAAAAAAGGTTGATAGAAAATAATTTATAACCTCTCAAAACCGCTTACTTGAAATTTAAAAATGTTTCAAGCACGTGAATTTGAGTGACTATAAAATATAAACTATAGAACAAATATAATTGAAACTTTAAAAATTGATTAAACATATAATAAATAGTTGAAAACAAGAGGAATTTCATAAAAAATGTTAATGGAAAATAATTTATAAGCTCTCAAAACCGCCTACTTGAAACTTAAAAACGCTTCAAATACGTAAATTTGAACGAGTATAATTATATAAGTAATAATTAATAAGTAATAAGTAATAATTATAATGAATAATAATAATTAATATTTATATAAATTATTAATAATTAATAATTAATAATTACTAATTACTAACTAATTAATTATAATTATTAATTATATTACCAATTAACTAAATAATTAGTATATATATAATAATTAATAAGTAATAAGTAATAATTATTAATTATTAATTATAATAAATAATAGTAATAATTAATATTTATATTACCAATTACTAATTAATAATTAATAATTAATAATTACTAATTAATTACTAATAATTATAATGAATAATAATAATAATTAATTACTAATAATTACAAATTAATTATTAATTAATTACTAATAATTATAATGAATAATAATAATAATTAATATTTATATTACTAATGAACTAATTAATAATTAATTTGTAATTAGTTAATTAGTAATATAAATATTAATTATTAATTAGTTAATTAGTAATATAAATATTAATTATTATTATTTATTATAAATATTAGTAATTAATTAGTTAATTGGTAATATAAATATTAATTATTATTATTCATTATATATGTAATAATTAATAAATAATTATTAATTAGTTAATTATTAATTAGTTAATTAATAATTATTAATTAATTACTAATAATTATTAATTAATTACTAATAATGATTAATTATTTACTAATAATTATTAGTTAATTATTATTAGTTAATTATTAATTAGTTAATTAATAATTATTAATTAATTATTAATTAGTTAATTATTAATAATTGTTAATTAGTTAATTATTAATTAATTATTAATTAGTTAATTATTAATTAATTACTAATAATTATTAACTAATTACTAATAATGATTAATTAATTATTAATTAGTTAATTATTAATAATTATTAATTAGTTAATTATTATTAATTACTAATTAATTATTAATTAGTTAATTATTATTAATTACTAATTAATTATTAATTAGTTAATTATTAATTAATTACTAATAATTATTAATTAATTACTAATAATGATTAATTAATTACTAATAATTATTAGTTAATTATTATTAATTAACTAATTAATAATTAATTAATAATTATTAATTAACTAATTAATAATTAACTAATAATAATTATTAATTAATTATTAATTAACTAACTAATAATTAATTAACTAATTAATAATTATTAGAAATATAATTAATAATGATTAATTAATTATTAATTAATAATTATTAATGATTAATTAACTAATTTATAATTATTAATTAACTAATTAATAATTATTAATTAACTAATTAATAATTATTAATTAAGTAATTAATAATTATTAGTAATATAATTAATAATGATTAATTAATGATTAATTAATTATTAATTAATAATTACTAATTAATAATTAATAATGATTAATTAATTATTAATTAATAATTATTAGTAATATAATTAATAATCATTTAGTTAATTAGTAATATAATTAATAATTGTAACTAATTAATTAGTAATTAGTAATTAGTAATTAGTAATTATTAATTATTAATTAGTAATTGGTAATATAAATATTAATTATTATTATTATTTATTATAATTAATAATTAATAATTATTACTTATTACTTATTAATTATTATATATATAATAATTATTTAGTTAATTGGTAATATAATTAATAATTATTACTAATTAATTAGTAATTAGTAATTATTAATTATTAATTATTAATAAGTAATATAAATATTAATTATTATTATTCATTATAATTATTACTTATTACTTATTAATTATTACTTATATAATTATACTCGTTCAAATTTACGTATTTGAAGCGTTTTTAAGTTTCAAGTAGGCGGTTTTGAGAGCTTATAAATTATTTTCCATTAACATTTTTTATGAAATTCCTTTTGTTTTCAACTATTTCTTATATGTTTAATCAATGTTTAAAGTTTCAATTATATTTGTTCTATAGTTTATATTTTATAATCACTCAGTTTCACGTGCTTGAAACATTTTTAAATTTCAAGTAAGCGGTTTTGAGAGGTTATAAATTATTTTCTATCAATCTTTTTTATGAAAATCCTTTTGTTTTCAACTATTTCTTATATCTTTAATCAATCTTTAAAGTTTCAATTATATTCGTTTTATATTTTATATTTTATAGTCTTTCAAATTCACGTACTTGAAAACTTTTTTAAATTTCAAGTAAGCGGTTTTGAAACCTTATAAATTATTTTGCATCATCATTTTTAAGGAAATTCTTTTTGATTTCAACTATTAATTATATGTTTAATCAATATTTAAAATTTCATTTATATTGGTCTTATAGTTTATATTTTATTGTCTTTCAAAGTCACGCACTTGAAACAGAATCTCACATCGGAAATGCAGAATGTACTGCGCAGGAAAGGGAGAACCTGAATCCCACATCGAAAATGCAGAATGATTTTCAGGGCAAGGCATCTTATAAAAGGGAGGTCTGGGTCAGGGTTTCTGTCAGAATCCAGACTGCTGTAATGGCAGTACCGCTGGATATTTAGTAGTAGAGAAATTCTGCTGAAATTTTTTGTTTTATATATATATATATATATATATATATATATATAAACAAAACAAAACAAAAAATAAAAATAAAAAATTTCAAAAAAAAAATTAAAATTTTTTTAGGGGAAAGGCGGCATCGCGGATGCCGCCTTTCAGGTAAAGGCCAAAGGCGGCAGGCGCGATGCCGCCTTTGCCCCGAAACGCAAAGGCGGCATCGCGCCTGCCGCCTTTGAGGGGCAGTTTTAAAAATATTTTTAACCTGGGCGTTTTTTAAAAAATATATTTTTTTTAAAACATATTTAAAAAAAATCCGATTTAGAAACTTAGGCCCATTATGCCAATTAGGCCCATTGGGTCACTGATGCCCATTAGGCTCATTCGGCCCATTAGGCTCATTTGGCACCCAAGCCCGTTAATCCCATTCATTCCATTAGGCCCCTTAAACTTATTATACCCCTTGGGCCCATTAAACCCATTAGGCCACTTAGGTCAATGAGTCCACTTAGGCCCATGAGGCATGTGCGGCCCTAAGGCCCGCAACGCCCCTTCGACCCATTAGGGCACTTAGACCTAATAGGCCCATTAGGCCACTTAGGCCGATTAGAACCATTAGGAACATTATGTCCATTAGGCCAATTAGGCTCATTAAGCCCATTAGGCCCATTAGAACACTTGGGCCCATTAGGCCCATTAGAACACTTCGGCCTATTTGTCTCATTAGGTGACTTAGGCCCATTAGGCCACTTAGGCCCATTAGGCCCACAAGGCACATTAGGCCCATTAGCCCACTGATCCCATCATCCCACTAGTTCGATTAGGCCTCTTAGGCACATTAGACCCATTAGGCCCATTAGGCCCCTTAGGCCCATTTAGCCCATTTGGCTGATTATGCAACTTAGGCCAATTAGGCCACTTAGCCTCATTCAACCCACTAGGCCACTGAGGCTAATTAGGCTCATTCGGCCCATTCACCCCCCTATGCCCCTTTGGCCCACAGGCCCATTAAGCCCATTGAGCCACTTAGGCTCATTTAGCTGACTAGGCACATTAGGGCTATTAGGCCACTAAGGGCCATGAGACCTCTGGGCCTCTTAGGCCCACATGGCCCATTAAGCCCATTAGGCTAATTAGGCCAATTAGGCCACTTCGGTCTGATAGACCACTTAGGGCCATTAGGCCCATTATGCCACTAAGGCCAATTTGGCCCATTAGGCACATTAGGCGACTTAGGCCCACTTGGCCCACTAGGTCCACTAAGCCCATTAGGCCGAGTAAGCAACTTTGGCCCATTAAACCACCAAGGCCTATTAGGCCACCAAGGCCTATTAGGCTACTTAGGCCAATTAGTCTCATTCGGCCCCTTAGTCCCCTTAGGCCCATTTGGCCTCTAGACCCGTTAAACCCATTAAGTCCATTAGGCCACCTTGGCCCATTTGGCCGCTTAGGCCCATTAGGCCCCATTGGCCAGTTAGTCCCACTTGGCCCATTTTGTACCTATGCCCATTAATCCCATTAAGCTCATTAAGCCCATTAGGGAAATTAGGCCACTTAGGCCCCTTGGTCCCATTGGGCCCATGAGGCCCATGAGGCCCGTTAGGCCACTTCGGCCCCTCAGGGCCATCAGACCAATTCGACCACATCGGCCTATTAGGCCCATTATTCCACTTAGGCCCATCGGGTCCATTAGGCCCATTCGTTCAATAAGGCCGATTAGGCCACTTAGGAAATTATGCCCATTAGGACCATTGGGCCACTTAGGCCCATTGTCCTATTCGGCAACTTAGGCCCATTATGCCAATTAGGCCCATTAGTCCCATTAGGCCCATTAGGCCCATATGGCCACTCAGGTCCATTAGGCTCATTAGTCCACTTAGGCCCATTAGGTCACTAAGGCCCATTGGCCAATCTCGCCACTTAGGCCCATTAGGCCCATTAGTCAAATTAGGCCCATTACCCATTTGGTCCATTGGTCCCATAAGGCCACTTAGTCCCATTGGACCCATTAGGCCCATTGGACCCATTAGGCCCATTAGCATTAGGCCAATTCGGCCACTTACCCTCATTCGGCCAATCAGGCCCATTATGCCATTTAAGACCCATTCTTCCACTTATGACCATTAGGCCCATTAACCACATTATTCCAAATTGTCCCATTAGACCCATTCAGCCACTTAGACCCATTAGTCTCAATCAGCCACTTAAGCCCATAAGGCTCATTAGGCCCATTTGATCGATTAGGCTCATTCAGCCACTTAGGCCACTTAGACCAATTAGGCCGATTAGGATCATTCATCAAATTAGGCCACTTAGGCTCATTCGGTCGATTATGCTGATTAGGCAACTTAGATCACTTAGACCCATTAGGGCCATTAGGCCCATTAGGACACTTAGGCCCATTAGGCACTTTAGGCCCATTAGGACACTTAGGCCCATTTGGCCCAATCGGTCGATTAGGCAGATTAGGCCACTTAGGCCACTTAGTCCCATTATGCCCATTAGGCTCATTCGGTCAATTAGGATGATTAGACCACTTGGGTCCATTATGCCCACTACCACTTCGGCCCATTATGCCCATTATGCCACTTAGGCCGAGTAGGCCCATTCGGCTGATTAGGCCGATTCGACCACTTAGGCCATTTAGGCCACTTAGGCCCATTATGCTCATTATGACCAGTAGGCTCATTAGTCCCATTTGGACACTTAGGCCACTTAGGCATTAGGCCCATTAGGCCACTTAGGAAAATTAGGCCCATTAGTCCCATTCCACCGATTAGGCCGAATATGGAACTTTGGCCACTTAGCCTAATTTGTCCCACTATGCACATTAGGCCACTTAGTCCCATTAGGCTGATTAGACCCATTAGGCCCATATAGTCGATTATGGAGATTAGGTCACCTTGGTCCATTAGTCCCATTAGGCCACTTAGGCCCATCTGGACCATTAGGCCACTTAGGCCCATTCGGCCAATTAGGCCTATTCGACCCATTCGGCCACTTAGTCTCATTATGTCAGTTAGGCCCATTAGGCCCATTAGTCCCATTATACCCATTATGCCACCTAGGCCCATTAGGCCACTTAGTCCCATTGAACCCATTAGTCACATTAAGCCCATTAGGCCCATTTTGTGACTTAGGCCGATTAGGCCACATATGCTCATTAGTCCACTTAGGCCCATTCGATCGATTAGCCCGATTAGGCCACTTAGGCCCATTAGGACACGTAGGACCATTAGGCCCATTAGGACACTTAGGCTCGTTAAACTCATTAGTCCCAATAGGCCTGTTAAGCCACTTAGGCCACTTAGGCTCATTAGGCCCATTCGGTCGATTAGCCTGATTAGGCCACTTAGGCCACTTAGGTCAGTTATGTCCATTAGGCCCATTCCATTAGGCTAATTAGGCATATTCGGCCCATTAGGCCCATTGGGCCCACTAGTCCCACAAGGCCCAGTAGGGTACGTACGCCCATTCAGACCATTAGGCCACTTAGAACCATGAGGCCCATTAGGTCCATGAAGGGCATTCTGCCAATAAGGCCCATTAGGCCCATTAGAACACTTATGCCCATTAGTCTCATTGGGCCCATGAGTCCACTTAGGGCCATGAAGCCCATTTGTCCCATCAGGCCACTTGGGCCCATTAGGCCCGTTAATTCCATAAGGCCCACTAAGCCCCTTAGGTCACTTAGACCAATTAGGCCACTTAGACCCATTAGGCTCATTGTACCCATTAGGCCCATTGTACCCATTAGGACCATTGGGCCCATTAGGACCCTTAGGCCCATGAGGCCCCTTAGGCCCATGAGGCCCATTGGGCCCATTAGGCCACTTCATCCCATTCAGACCAATCGGCTCATTAGACCCACTTAGGCCACTTAGGCCCATTATGCCCATTATTCCCATTATGCCCATTGGGCCCCAGATGCAACTTAGTCCAATTAGGCCCATTATGCCCATAAGGTTCAATGGGCTCATCCGGCCAATTAGGCACATCCATCCCATTAGGCCCACTCGGCCCATTAGGCCACTTGGGCTCATTATGCCACTTAGGCCACTTTGGTCCATGAGGCCCATGAGGACCATCAGGCCCACTAGACCACTTAGACCCATTAGGCCACCTAGGCCCATTGGGCCCATGAGGCCACTTAGGCCAATTAGGCCACGAAGGCCCATTAGGCCCATTAGGCCCATTTGATCGATTAGGCCGACTAGGATACTTAGGCCCATTTGGTTGATTAGCCCGGTTAGCCCACTTAGGCCTATTAGGCACTTTAGGCCCATTATTCCCATTAGGCTCATTCGGTCGATTAGGCAGATTAGCCAACTTAGGCCCATTAGGCAACTTAGTCCCATTATGCGCATTAGGCCAATTCGGTTGATTAGGCTGATTAGACCACTTAGGTCCATTATTCCCATTATACCACTTCGGCACATAGGACCATTAGGCCAATTAGGCCCATTAGGCCCATTTGGATGATTAAGCCGATTAGACGACTTAGGCCACTTAGGCCCGTTATGCTCATTATGACCATTAGGCCCATTATGCCCATTCAAACACTTAGTCCAGTTAGGCATTAGGCCCATTAGGCCCATTAGGCCACTTAGGCAAATTAGACCCATTAGTCACATTCGGCCGATTATGAAACTTAGGCTACTTAGCCCCATTTGTCCCATTATGCACATTAGTACACTTAGTCCCATTAGGATAATTAGTTCCATTAGGCCCATTTGGTCGATTAGAGGGATTAGGCCACTTAGGCTCATTAGGCCACTTAGGCCCATTTGGCCCATTAGACCACTGGGGCCCATTAGGCCCATTAGGACAATTAGGCCTATTCGACCCATTAGGCCACTTAGGCCAATTAGTCCCATTAGGACCATTAGACCCATTATGCCACTTAGGCCCATTAAGCCCATTAGGTCCATTAGGTCACCTAGGCCCATTAGGCCACCTAGGCCCATTTGGCCACTTAGGCTCATTAAACCCTTTAGTCCCATTAATCCCATAGGCCCATTTGGCGACTTAGGCCGATTAGGCCACATAGGCCCATTAGTCCACTTAGGCCCATTAAACCCATTAGTCCAATTAGGCATGTTAGGCCCCTTATCCCACATATGCCCATTAGGCCCATTCGATTGATTAGCCTGATTGGGCCACTTAGGCCCATTAGAACACGTAGGACCATTAGGCCCATTATGACACTTATTCCCATTAAACCCGTTAGTCCCGTTAGGCCTATTATGCTCGTTAAGCCAATTAGGCCACTTAGGCCCATTCGGCTCATTCGGTTGATTAGCCCGATTAGGCCACTTAGGCCACTTAGGCCAATTATGTCCATTAGACCCATTAGTCTCATTAGGCTCATTAGCCATATTCGGCTCATTATGCCCATTAGGCCCACTGGTCCCACTAGGCCCACTTAGGATCATGAGGCCCATTAGGTCCATCAGACCCATTAGGTCCATGAGGGGCATTCTGCCCATGAGGCCCGTCAGGCCCATTAGCTGATTAGGCCCATTGGGCCCATGAGTCCACTTAGGCCCATGAGGCCCGTTCGCCCCATCAGGGCCCTTGGGCCCATTATGCCCATTCGACCCGTTAATTCCATGAGGCCGACTAAGCCCCTTAGGCCACTTAGACCAATTGGGCCACTTAGACCCATTTGGCCCATTGGACCCACTAGGCCCATTCTTCCCATTAGGCCCATCAGGCCCATTAGACCCCTTAGGCCCATGAGGCCCATTGGGCCCATTAGGCCACTTCAGCCCATTCGGCCCATTCGGCTCATTAGGCCCACTTAGGCCACTTAGGCCCATTATACCCATTATGCCCATTATGCCCATTGGGCCCAAGAGGCAACTTAGGCCAATGAGGCCCATTAGGCCCATAAGGCTCAATAGTCCCATCAAGCCAATTAAGCCCATTCGTCCCATTAGGCCCTTTAGGCCCACTCGGCCCATTAGGCTACTTGGGCTCATTATGCCACTTAGGCCACTTAGGTCCATGAGACCCATGAGGCCCATTAGACCACTTAGGCCCATTAGGTCCATTAGGCCACCTAGGCCCATTAGGCCCATTGGGCCCATGAGGTCACTTAGGCCAATTAGGCCCATTCGTCCCATTAGGACCATGAGGCCCATTAGGTCCATCGGGGCACGTAATCCCGTTTGACCCATTAGGCCCACTAGGCCCATTCGGCAACTTAGGCCCATTCTACACATTAGGCCACTTAGCCCACTTAGGCCCATTAGGCCCACTGGGTTCGTTCATCCACTTAGTCCTAGGAGGCCCATTCGGCCCATTAGGCCCATTAGGCCAATCGGGACCATGAGACCACTTAGTCTCATGAGGCCCATTAGGCCCATTAGTCCCGTCAGGCCGATTCGGCCACTTAGTCCCATTAGGCCCATTTGTCCCATTAGGCAACTTAGGCCTATTAGGACCATTTCGCCATATAGGCCCATTAGGCTCATTCTGCCACTAAGGCCCATTAGAACCATTTGGCCCATTCAGCCACTTAGGCCCATTGGGTCAGTTAATCCACTTAGTCCCATCAAGACCATTAGTCTCATTATGACTATTAGGGCACTTAAGCCACTTAGGCCCACTAGGCCCAATATGCCAATCGGGGCTATTAGGCCCATTCGGCCACTGAGGCCCATTAGGTCCATTGGGTCACTTAGGCCCATTATGCCCATTAGGTCACTTAGTCCCATTTGGACCATGATGCCCATGAGTCCCATCAGGCTCATTAGGCCCATTAGGCCAATTAGGCCAATGAGGCCCATTATGCCCGTTGGGCCTATCACGCCCATGAGGCCCCTAAAGCCTATTAGCCCCATTACGCCCATCAGGCCCATTAGGTCACTTAGGCCCATTTGTCTCACTAGGCCCATTACGCCAATTAGGCCAATGACGCCCATTAGGACACTTAGGCCGATTGGGCCCATTAAGCCCATTCAGTTACTTATGCCCACTAGGACCATTGGGCCACTTAGGCCCATTAGGCTACTTCGCCCCATTGGGCCCATTCGACCACTTAGACCCATTTGGCCACTTAGGCCCATTAGGCCACTGAGGCACATTATGGCCATTAGGCCGATCAGGCCCATTAGGCCCATGAGGCCCACTGGGCTAGTGAGGCACATTATGCCCATTGGGCCGATCAGTCCCATTAGGCCAAGGAGGCTCATTAGACCACATAGGCCCATTAAGGCTATCAAGCCCATTAGGCCACTTAGGCCCATTAGGCTGATTTTTCCCATTAGGCCCATGAGGCTACTAATGTCGCTTAGGCCAATTAGGACCATGAGGCCACTAAGGCCCATTAGGCCCATCAATCCCATTAGGCCACTTAGGCCTATTAGACCCATTAGGACCATTAGGGCACCTAGTCCCATTAGGCCCATTATCCCATTAGGACCATTAGGGCACTTAGGCCACTTAGGCGCATTAGGCCCAATATGCCAATCGGGGCTATCAGGCCCCTCCGACCACTGAGGCCCATTAGGCCCATTAGACCACTTAGGCCCATTATGCCCATTAGGCCACTTAGTCTCATTAGGACCATGAGGCCCATGAGGCCCATCAGGCCCATTAGGTCCATTAGGCCAATTGGGCCTATGAGGCCCATTATGCCTGTTGGGCCTATCACGCCCACGAGGCCCCTGAGGCCTATTAGCCCCATTACGCCCATCAGGCCCATTGATCCACTTAGACCCATTGGGCTCACTAGACCCATTACACCAGTTAGGCCCATGAGGCCCATTAAAACACTTAGGTCACTTATGCCCATTAGTCCCATTCAGCTACTTATGCTCATTAGGCCCATTGGGCCACTTAGCCCCATTGGTCCACTTAGGCGCATTAGGCCACTTAGCCTAATTAGGGTCATTCATCCCATTAGTCCCATTTGGCCCCTAGGACCGTTAAGCCCAATAAACTCATTAGGACACTTAGGCCCATTATGTCACTTAGCCCAATTAGACCAATTAGGTAACTAAGGCCCATTAGGCCACTTAGGTCCACTCGGCCCATTAAGCCCATTAGGCCGATTTGGCCACTTAGGCCACTTAGGCCAGTTAGACCCATTTGGACCCTTAAGCCCATTAGGCCGACTAGGTAACTTTGGCCCATTTGTCCACTTAGGCCAATTAGGCCCATTTGGCCACTTAGGCCTATTTGTCCCATTCGGCCCATTGGGCACATTATGCCCATTAGGCCGATTGGGCAACTTTGCCCATCATTCAACTTCGACCCATTAATCCCATTAGGCCCATTAGGCCCATTAGGCCACTGAGTCCAATTAGTCCCATTTGGACCATTTGGACCCTCTGATCGTTAAGCCCCTTAAGCCCAATAGGCCACCTAGGACCATTAGACAACTTATGCCCGTTAGTCCCCTTAGGCCCATTATTTCCTTTCGACCCACTATGACCATAACGTCGATTAGGCCACTTAGGCCCACTAGGCTCATTAGGTCCATTAGGCCGCTGAGGCCCATTCAGCACATTTGGACCATTATCTGCTAGGCCCGTTAAGCCCATTTATCCCATTAGGCCACTCAGGATCATTGAGCCACTTAGTCCAATTTGGCCCCTTAGGTCCATCAGGACACTTAGGCCTATTAAGACCATTAGGCCCATTAGGACCATTAACCTCATTTGTCGATTAGGCCACTTTGGCCATTTAGGCCCATCAGCCCACTTAGGCCCATTAGGCCCATTCGGCCCATTTAGCACCTAGGACTGTTAATCCCATTAATCCCATTAGGACCATTAGGCCACTTGGGCACATTAGTCCACTTAGGCCCATGAGGCCCAAGAGGCCCACTTAGGTCCATGATACCCATTTGGCCCATTAGGCCACTTAGGCCTATTTGGCATATTAGGCCAGGTGCTTAGGCATATTAGGCCCATTCAACCACCCAAGAAAACTAGTCCCAGTGGTCCACTTAGGTCCATTCTGATGCCTAGACCGATTTGGCCGATTAGGACACATAGGCCCATTAGGTCCAATTATTCGATTAGGCTAATTTGGACACTTAGTTCACTTAGGCCCATTAGGCCCATTAGGTCTATTAGGCCCATAAGGTCCTTTTTCAACTTAGTCCCACTAATCACATTAACCCCATTTGGCCCATTTGGCCACTTAAACCCATTAGGCTCATCAGGAGACTTAGGCTCATTAGGCTCACTAGTCCCGTTCAGCCACTTAGGTCCCTGAGGCCCATTAGTCCCATGAGGCTCATTAGGCCCATTCGTCCACTTAGGCCAATTAGGACCAGGAAACCACTTAGGACCATTAGGCCACTTAGGCCCATTAGACCCATTGTCCCACTAAGGTCCATTAGTCACATTCGGCCGCTTAGGCCCATTAGGGTCATTAGGGTCATTCAGGCACTTAGGCCTATTGGGCCCATTAAACCACTTAGGCCCATTCTTCCCATTAGGCCCATTATTTCAATTGGTCCTATCAAGCCCATGAGGCACATTCGTCCATTGGGGCTCATTCGACCCATTAAGCCTATCAGGCCAATTAGGCCACTTAGGATCATTAGGACCATTAAGACACTGAGGCCCATTATGCAAATTAGGCCACTAAGGACCATTCGTACCATTAGGTCCATCAAACCCATTAGGCCACTTAGGCCCATTAGGGCCATTAGGTCCATTAGGGCCATTGGCCACTTAGGCCCATTGGGCCACGTGGACCCATTATGCCCATTGGACGTACCAGACCCATTAGGTACATTCAGCCACTAAGGCCCATTCGGAAAATTAGGCCCATTAGGCCCCTTAGTCCCATTAGACTCACTCAGCCAATTAGAACACTAAGGCCCATAGGGCCCACTGAACCACAAGACCTGTGAGGCCCATTAGGTCCATCAGGCCCATTAGGCCACTTATGCCCATTCGGCCCATTAGGCCACATAGGCCCATAAGGCCCATTAGGACACTGAGACCCATTATTCCCAGGGGGCCTATCGGGCCAATTAGGCCCATGGATCCAATTAGGTCACTAAGGCCCACTAGGCCCATCATGCCCATTCGGCCACTTAGGCCCATTACGCCCATTAGACTACTCAAGCCACTGAAACCCATTAGTCCCATTAGGCCCATGAGGCCACTAAGGACCATCACGCCCATTAGGTAACTTAGGTCCATTAGGCCTATTAGGCCGATTTATCTCATTTGGTCAATTAGGCCCAGTAGGTCCATTAGGACACTTAGGCTCATTAAGCCACTAAGGACCATTAGACCATTAGGTTACTTAGGCCCATTAGGCCACTAAGGCCCATTAGGCAACTTAGGCCAATGATACCCATTAGGCCATCAGGCCCATGAGGCCATTGAAGCCCATTAGTCCCATTAGGATCATCTGGACCATTAGGACACTTATGCCCATTAGGAACATTAGCCCACTTAGGCCAATTTGGCTCATTAGGCCACTTAGATTCAGCCCATCTGTCCCATTCAGCCACTTAGGCCCATTCATCCCATTCAGCCCATCAAGCCCATCAAACCCATTAGGCCACTCATGTCCATTCGGCTCATTGGTCCACTTGGACCCATTAGGCCCATCATGCCCATCAGGCCCATTAGGTCACTTAGGTCCATTAGACTCATTAGGCCCATTTGGCCCCTTAGGCCCATTCAGTTCATTAGGCCACTTAGGCACATCAGGACCATTATGCCCATTAGGCCACTGAGGCCCATTCGGCTCATTAGGAGATTGAGGCCCATAAGGCCCATCAGGCCAATCATGCCCATTAGGCCACTTAGGCCCATTAGGCCACTCATGCTCATTAGGCCACTAAGGCTCATTCATCTAATTAGGCTGCTTAGGCACATTAGGCCCATTAGGCCACTTAGGTCACTTAGGATGATTGGGGCCATTATGCCACTTAGGCCACTTAGGACGATTTGGGCCGTTAGGCCACTAAGGCCCATTAAGCCACTAAGGCCCATCAGGTGATGCGAGACGCACGGGGTGTCCCGATCTTCACGGCGTAGGGCGGCGGATGATGGATGCGGTTTGGGGCTAAGTGACGGGTGAATGGTATGGATAGTGGAAGCAAGTAGTCAACCAACGCTATATGGAGCGTGACCTACTACTTAGACAACGCACTCAAGGGAGGGGTGTGATGGCCAATCCACACAACAACGCACTTGGGTTGAGGCACGGAATTGGGGGCTTCGTGATCTTGGATCACCAAACTAACTTGTAGATTACAAGGCAAGAATGCACAAGAGCAAGGGAAATTTGGAATAATCCTCACACAACGGAGAGAAAAAAGCATAAGCTCTCAAATAGAATCTTGAATGCCAATATAATGTCATGGGGTGGCTATTTATAGCCAAGGGGGTGATACAATGGTCAAGGGTCTAATACCCTAAAGTCATAAATTCTAAACCTACCTTGTCCCCTTAAAAGTCAAAAAGATAAAAGCCAACAAAGACTTTTGGAAAAGAAGCACACAACTTTCCAACATAGCCCACCAGATTTGACTTTGAGTGCATAGCCCACCGGATTTGACTTTGGTGTCCAAAGATGCCATTTCTAGAATCCTCCATGTGGGCAAGGCCTCCAAATTCGTGCAACCATGTGGGCCAAACTTTAATCATCAATTTTGTGCTTGAATAAGTGATATTATAGGCCCATTTGCTCCATCCATGCAAGGTAATACCCATTGGGCCTTTAATGAAGCAAGATGAGCGCCCATTGAAGCATTCAACCTCTTTAATCTTCCTCGTGTCATTGGGCCTTGCAAATCCAATTCCTCCACCCGAGCAATCGACTCTGTGCCTTCCGCATGGTTCACATCATCCTCCCCCTCTTGAAAAGGAGTCGTCCTCGACTCTTCATCCTCTACACCCAAAAAAGGAGAAAGATCAGAAACATTGAAAGTGGCACTTACACCATACTCACCTGGCAAAGCTATCTTGTAAGCATTGTTGTTAATCTTTTCAAGCACTCGGAATGGTCCATCGCCTCGTGGCATGAGTTTTGATTTCCGCTTTTCAGGGAATCTTTCCTTCCACATATGAATCCAAACCAAGTCACCGGGCTCGAACAACATTTGGTTGCAACCCTTATTTGCACGATCCATATATTTTTGGGTCATCCGCTCGATATTTAACCTTGCCTTTTCATGGATTTTCTTGATGAATTCTGCACGCCCTTTCGCATCCATATTAACTGCTTCCTGTAAAGGCAAAGGAACTAGATCAATAGGCGCAAGGGGGTTAAAGCCGTAAACTATTTCAAATGGAGAATATTGAGTAGTGGAATGCTTGGCCCTGTTATATGCGAATTCCACATGTGGCAAACACTCTTCCCAATTCTTGATATTCTTTTTGACAATTGTTCGCAGAAGGGATGATAGTGTGCGATTCACCACCTCCGTTTGCCCATCGGTTTGTGGATGACAAGTAGTGGAAAATAATAACTTTGTACCGAGTTTGCTCCACAAGGTCTTCCAAAAGAAACTAAGAAATTTTGTGTCTCTATCCAACACAATGGTCCTTGGCATTCCATGATGTTTGACTACTTCCTGAAAGAAAAGTGTTGCAATGTTAGTGGCATCATCTGTTTTGTGACAGGGAATAAAATGTGCCATTTTTGAAAACCGATCCACCACAACAAAAATGGAATCTCTCCCCCTCTTGGTCCGTGGTAGCCCCACAATAAAGTCCATTGATATGTCCTCCCAAGGGGTGTTGGGAATTGGGAGAGGAAGATATAGTCCATGTGGGTTCAGCTTTGATTTGGCTTTATGGCAAACAATGCACTTTCCCACAAATTTCTCAACATCTCTAGATATCCTAGGCCAATAAAAATGCTCACTAAGAACACTTAGAGTTTTTGAAACACCAAAATTCCCCATTAACCCACCCGAATGTGACTCCTTTAGTAAAAGTAAACGGATAGAGCAATTAGGAATGCAAAACTTATCAATCCGAAATAAGAATCCATCATGTAAATAGAACTTTTCCCAACTAACTCCAGGTTTACAAAGTTCATAAGGTTCTCTAAAATCACTATCAGTGGCATATAAATCCTTAATGTCTTCAAAACCAAGAAGTTTTGAATCCAACAAGGATAAAATAGAATATCTACGCGAAAGTGCATCGGCCACAGTATTTTCTTTACCCTTTTTATGCTTGATGACATATGGAAATGATTCAATGAATTCCAGCCATCTAGCATGTCTCCTATTTAGTTTATGTTGGCTCCTAAGGTATTTAAGAGCCTCGTGATCAGAATGGATCACAAATTCTTTAGGCCAAAGATAGTGTTGCCATGTTTCGAGTACTCTAAACAATGCATACAACTCTTTATCATATGTAGCATAGTTTAGAGTTGGTCCATTTAACTTCTCACTAAAATAAGCAATAGGCTTACCTTCTTGCATGAGTACTCCTCCTATGCCAATTCCGCTTGAATCACATTCAATTTCAAAGGTCTTACCGAAGTTTGGAAGTGCAAGTAGAGGGGCGTGGGTGAGTCTCTCCTTTAGCGCATGGAAGGCTTTTTCTTGAGTTGTCCCCCACTTGAAAGGAACATTCTTCTTTGTCAATTCATTCAATGGTGCTGCTAGTGTGCTGAAGTCTTTCACAAATCTCCTGTAAAAACTAGCAAGCCCATGAAAGCTTCTTACCTGTCCAACGGAGGTTGGAGGTGGCCATTCTTGTATTACTTTGATCTTCTCGGTGTCCACTTCAACTCCATTGCCACTCACAACAAATCCACGAAAAACAATCTTATCGAGACAAAATTCACACTTTTTTATGTTTCCAAACATGTTTTCTTTCCTTAACACCTCTAGGACTTTTCTTAAGTGATCTACATGTTCATGCAAAGTCCTACTATACACCAGAATATCATCAAAGTAAACTACCACAAATTTTCCAATATATGCACGTAAGACATGATTCATTAACTTCATAAATGTGCTAGGTGCATTGGTGAGACCAAAGGGCATGACTAACCATTCATAAAGTCCATGTTTTGTCTTAAATGCAGTTTTCCACTCATCTCCTTCCTTCATCCTAATTTGATGGTAGCCACTTCTTAAATCAATTTTTGAGAAAATAGTTGAACCATTTGATTCATCTAGCATATCATCTAACCTAGGGATAGGATGACGATACCTGACCGTGATGTTGTTGATGGCTCTACAGTCAATGCACATTCTCCATGTTCCATCCTTATTTGGTACTAGAAGCACCGGTACCGCACAAGGACTAAGACTCGCTCTCACATACCCCACATTCAACAACTCTTGAACTTGACTTTGAATTTCTTTTGTCTGCTCTGGGTTGGTGCGATATGCTGGGCGGTTCGGTAGTGATGCTCCAGGTATGAGGTCAATTTGATGCTCAATACCTCTAATGGGTGGCAAACCCGGTGGCACCTCTTCAGGAAACACATCTTCAAATTCCTGCAACAAAGACTCAACAACATGTGGCAAAAAAGATGTTAAGTCGTTAGTGTTCAACATCACCTCTTTGTACATAAGTACTAAGAGATTTTGTCGAGAAATCAAAGCTTCCTTAACCTCACTCTTTTTTGCCAACATCACACTTTTCTCTCCTCTCAAATCTTTTTCCCCTCTTGATTTTTCTTTGCTCTACATTTCTTTGCTTATCTCATTTTCTATTTTCCCCTCATTCTCTCCTTTTTCATTTTCTCTCTTTTTTTCCTCATCACTCTTTTTTTCTTTTCTCTCAAAATGTGATCTTCCAGAATTTGCTTGGGGGACATGGGGTTGAGGGTTATAGGTTCCCCTCGGAGTACAAAAGAGTGACGGTTCAAGAAACCATCATGTGTAACACGCTGATCGTACTGCCATGGTCGACCCAACAACAAGTGGCACGCCTTCATAGGAACAATGTCGCACAATACCTCATCTTTGTACTTACTGATGGTGAACAATACCTTCACTTGCTTGGTGACCTTCAGCTCCCCACAATCATTCAACCACTGAAGTCGGTATGGATTTGGATGCCTTAAAGTCGGGAGTCCCAACTTCTCCACCAACTCGATGCTCGCCACATTGCTACAACTTCCACCATCAACAATAACACTACATACCTTCCCATTGATCTTGCATCGTGTATGGAAAAGGTTCTCCCGCTGCTCCTTTTCTCCAACGGTCATTTGTGCACTTAAAACTCTTCTAGTGACAAGAATCTCACCATCTTCCGCAAATTCTCCATTTTCAATTTCTGGAGATTCATCTTCCTCCTCTTCAGATCTCTCTCCATCGGTCTCCCATTCTCCATACTTGTTGATGATCATGGTGCGACGGTTTGGGCATTCACTAGCAATGTGACCCCTTCCTTGACATTTAAAACACCGAATATCCCTATTCCAGGTTTGGTTAGCCTCAAAAGTAGGTTTCTTAGGTGGAAGAATTACCTTGTCACTTTTGCAATCAACCACCTCTTTTTCCTTTGATGGTTCTCCAATCTCCTTCCTTGGATTTCTCCATGGTGTGAAAGGGGTAGTGGGTTTCCTCATGTTGCTCCTCCTTTTGATTTTTTGCTCGATCTTGGTGGCTTGGTGGATCATATCTTGTATCTCTACATAGTGGTACATCTCCACTTGATCCGCAATCTCCCAATTGAGCCCATGTAAAAACCGGGCCATGGTTGCCTCCGGATCCTCCTCAACATTTGCCCGAATCATGGCAATTTGCATCTCCTTGTAGTAGTCTTCTACACTCTTACTCCCTTAGATGAGGCGTTGAAGTTTGTTGTGGAGATCTCTATGGTAATGTGTGGGAACAAACCGCTTCCGCATGGTGAACTTCATGTCTTCCCAAGTGTTGATGGGACGTCCACCATATCTAGCCCTCTCCTTTTGAACTTGATCCCACCAAATTAAAGCATAATCAGAAAATTCAAGGGAAGCAAGTTTGACCTTTTTCTCCTCGGAATATGTATGGCATGAAAAGACCTGCTCGATCCGCATCTCCCACTCCATGTATGCTTCCGGATCGCTTTTCCCAAGAAAAGAAGGGACCTTCACCTTGATCCCGCCAAACAGTTCATCATCATGTGGTCTTCTTTGGCCTCCTCTCGGTTGTTGGTAAAACCTCCTCCTTTGTGGGACTTCATCAAGATCATCATCAAAGTTCACCATCTCCTCCTCCATGATGTGGGGACGACGTGGTGCGGGAGCGCGTCGTGGGTTATCATGGAACATCCTTGGGCTAGGTTTATTCTCCAATTCATCAATCCTCTCGTGTAACACCTCCAACTTCCGATCAAGAAGCTTCTCAAAGTGGCTCACCAAAGCTTGCATTTGGAATTGCGTAGCTTCAGGTGCGGGAGATCTATTTCGACTTCCTTCATCGCTAACATGAGCAATTTTCTTCCCACGATCTTCTGCCATGATAAGTTACACAAACACAAACACACACCGGGGGGGAACACACACAATGATACAAACTCACTCACACACGCGAGATGTACACACTCACACAAGATGTACACACTCACACACACAAAGATACACACTCACGCACACAATATATACACACTCACACGCACAAGATGTACACAGACACGCACACAACAAGATGCACACACTCACACACACAAGATATATATATTTTTTTTTTCTTATTTCTCTCCACTCTCAAAACTCAATTTGAATCCCAAGCTCTTATGAAATATAATACCTTGTTTAGGGCGATCAAGTGCCACCAATTCCTCCCCAATCAAGATTGTGTCGGGGGATGGTTTAACACAACCCGTTTGAGTGGTAAGGGTTTTAACAATGGTAAAGGGTCAAAAGGAGGGTGGAAAGAAGGGGTAGATAGGTGGATTGTGGGTTTTGCCCGATTGTGCAATATAAGATAAATGAATAACAATATGAGCCAAATACAAAATGGGGATGAAGTAAAATGATGGAAAAAGTTATATATGGAAATAGAAAGTGCTAATAACGTAAAGCACAAAGGAGTAATTGTATCCGATCTTTTTTTTCCTTTTTTTTGTCAATTCTCCCCAAAAAGTGTTGTGCTTGGAGTTTTAAAGCACAAGATGATTGAACGGAGAGTAAGACAATTTTTTTTTCTTTTTTTTCGAAATCTCTCAAATAAAGGATGTGCTTAATTTTGAAAAGCACAAAATGATGAGTTGAGAGAATTTTTTTTTTGCCGGATACAAATCACATATAGAGAATTAAATGCGGAAAGAAGATGAATGAAAATTTGGCTCACTTTATAATAATCCAATCTTGCACAAACTAGGACAATTCAGGAGGTTTTCAAGAAAAAATGGATTTTTTTTGTTGAATGGGTGAATAATATGGAAAGATAAGGAGGGTAATGGATAGAATTAAAGTAAACGAAGGGATAGACGCCTACCGTGTCAACCGGTGCTCTGATACCAACTGATGCGAGACGCACGGGGTGGCTCGATCTTCACGGCGTAGGGCGGCTGATGATGGATGCGGTTTGGGGCTAAGTGACGGGTGAAGGGTATGGATAGTGGAAGCAAGTAGTCAACCAACGCTATATGGAGCGTGACCTACTACTTAGACAACGCACTCAAGGGAGGGGTGTGATGGCCAATCCACACAACAACGCACTTGGGTTGAGGCACGGAATTGGGGGCTTCGTGATCTTAGATCACCAATCTAACTTGTAGATTGACAAGGCAAGAATGCACAAGAGCAAGGGAAATTTGGAACAATCCTCACACAACGGAGAGAAACAAAGCATAAGCTCTCAATTAGAATCTTGAATGCCAATACAATGCCATGGGGTGGCTATTTATAGCCAAGAGGGTGATACAATGGTCAAGGGTCTAATCCCCTAAAGTCATAAAGTCTAAACCTACCTTGTCCCCTTAAAAGTCAAAAAGATAAAAGCCAAAAAAGACTTTTGGAAAATGATGCGAGACGCACGGGGTGGCCCGATCTTCACGGCGTAGGGCGGCGGATGATGGATGCGGTTTGGGGCTAAGTGACGGGTGAAGGGTATGGATAGTGGAAGCAAGTAGTCAACCAATGCTATATGGAGCGTGACCTACTACTTAGACAACACACTCAGGGGGGGGGGTGTGATGGCCAATCCACACAACAACGCACTTGGGTTGAGGCACGGAATTGGGGGCTTTGTGATTTTGGATCACCAATCTAACTTGTAGATTGACAAGGCAAGAATGCACAAGAGCAAGGGGGAAAACTCGGGATAATCCTCACACAACGGAGAGAAACAAAGCATAAGCTCTCAAATTAAGTCTTGAATCCAATACAATGCCATGGGGTGGCTATTTATAGCCAAGGGGGTGATACAATGGTCAAGGGTCTAATACCCTAAAGTCATAAAGTCTAAACCTACCTTGTCCCCTTAAAAGTCAAAAAGATAAAAGCCAACAAAGACTTTTGGAAAAGAAGCACACAACTTTCCAACAAAGCCCACCGGATTTGACTTTGAGTGCATAGCCCACCGGATTTGACTTTGGTGTCCAAAGATGCCATTTCTAGAATCCTCCATGTGGGCAAGGCCTCCAAATTCGTGCAACCATGTGGGCCAAGTTTTAATCATCAATTTTGGGCTTGAATAAGTGATATTATAGGCCCATTTGCTCCATCCATGCAAGGTAATACCCATTGGGCCTTTAATGAAGCAAGATGAGCGCCCATTGAAGCATTCAACCTCTTTAATCTTCCTCGTGTCATTGGGCCTTGCAAATCCAATTCCTCCACCCGAGCAATCGACTCCGTGCCTTCCGCATGGTTTGCATCATCCTCCCCCTCTTGAAAAGGAGTCGTCCTCGACTCTTCATCCTCTACACCCAAAAAAGGAGAAAGATCAGAAACATTGAAAGTGGCACTTACACCATACTCACCTGGCAAAGCTATCTTGTAAGCATTGTTGTTAATCTTTTCAAGCACTCGGAATGGTCCATCGCCTCGTGGCATGAGTTTTGATTTCCTCTTTTCAGGGAATCTTTCCTTCCGCATATGAATCCAAACCAAGTCACCGGGCTCGAACAACATTTGCTTGCGACCCTTGTTTGCACGATCCATATATTTTTGGGTCATCCGCTCGATATTTAACCTTGCCTTTTCATGGATTTTCTTGATGAATTCTGCACGCCCTTTCGCATCCATATTAACTGCTTCCTGTAAAGGCAAAGGAACTAGATCAATAGGCGCAAGGGGGTTAAAGCCGTAAACTATTTCAAATGGAGAATATTGAGTAGTGGAATGCTTGGCCCTGTTATATGCGAATTCCACATGTGGCAGACACTCCTCCCAATTCTTGATATTCTTTTTGACAATTGTTCGCAGAAGGGATGATAGTGTGCGATTCACCACCTCTGTTTGCCCATCGGTTTGTGGATGACAAGTAGTGGAAAATAATAACTTTGTACCGAGTTTGCTCCACAAGGTCTTCCAAAAGTAACTAAGAAATTTTGTGTCTCGATCCGACACAATGGTCCTTGGCATTCCATGATGCTTGACTACTTCCTGAAAGAAAAGTGTTGCAATGTTAGTGGCATCATCTGTTTTGTGACAGGGAATAAAATGTGCCATTTTTGAAAACCGATCCACCACAACAAAAATGGAATCTCTCCCCCTCCTAGTCCGTGGTAACCCCACAATAAATTCCATTGATATGTCCTCCCAAGGGGTGTTGGGAATTGGGAGAGGAAGATATAGTCCATGTGGGTTCAGCTTTGATTTGGCTTTATGGCAAACAATGCACTTTCCCACAAATTTCTCAACATCTCTAGATATCCTAGGCCAATAAAAATGCTCACTAAGAACACTTAGAGTTTTTGAAACACCAAAATGCCCCATTAACCCACCCGAATGTGACTCCTTTAGTAAAAGTAAACGGATAGAGCAATTAGGAATGCAAAGCTTATCAATCCGAAATAAGAATCCATCATGTAAATAGAACTTTTCCCAACTAACTCCAGGTTTACAATGTTCATAAGGTTCTCTAAAATCACTATCAGTGGCATATAAATCCTTAATGTATTCAAAACCAAGAAGTTTTGAATCCAACAAGGATAAAAGAGAATATCTACGCGAAAGTGCATCGGCCACAGTATTTTCTTTACCCTTTTTATGCTTGATGACATATGGAAATGATTCAATGAATTCCAGCCATCTAGCATGTCTCCTATTTAGTTTATGTTGGCTCCTAAGGTATTTAAGAGCCTCGTGATCAGAATGGATCACAAATTCTTTAGGCCAAAGATAGTGTTGCCATGTTTCGAGTACTCTAAACAATGCATACAACTCTTTATCATATGTAGCATAGTTTAGAGTTGGGCCATTTAACTTCTCACTAAAATAAACAATAGGCTTACCGTCTTGCATGAGTACTCCTCCTATGCCAATTCCGCTTGCATCACATTCAATTTCAAAGGTCTTACCGAAGTCTGGAAGTGCAAGTAGAGGGGCGTGGGTGAGTCTCTCCTTTAGCGCATGGAAGGATTTTTCTTGAGTTGTCCCCCATTTGAAAGGAACATTCTTCTTTGTCAATTCATTCAATGGTGCTGCTAGTGTGATGAAGTCTTTCACAAATCTCCTGTAAAAACTAGCAAGCCCATGAAAACTTCTTACCTGTCCAACGGAGGTTGGAGTTGGCCATTCTTGTATTGCTTTGATCTTCTCGGTGTCCACTTCAACTCCATTGCCACTCACAACAAATCCAAGGAAAATAATCTTATCGAGACAAAATTCACACTTTTTTATGTTTCCAAACAGGTTTTCTTTCCTTAATACCTCTAGGACTTTTCTTAAGTGATCTACATGTTCATGCAAAGTCCTACTATATACCAGAATATCATCAAAGTAAACTACCACAAATTTCCCAATATAGGAACGTAAGACATGATTCATTAACCTCATAAATGTGCTAGGTGCATTGGTGAGACCAAAGGGCATGACTAACCATTCATAAAGTCCATGTTTTGTCTTAAATGCAGTTTTCCACTCATCTCCTTCTTTCATCCTAATTTGATGGTAGCCACTTCTTAAATCAATTTTTGAGAAAATAGTTGAACCATTTAATTCATCTAGCATATCATCTAACCTAGGGATAGGATGACGATACCTGACCGTGATGTTGTTGATGGCTCTACAGTCAATGCACATTCTCCATGTTCCATCCTTCTTTGGTACTAGAAGGACCGGTACCACACAAGGACTAAGACTCTCTCTCACATACCCCACATTCAACAACTCTTGAACTTGCCTTTGAATTTCTTTTGTCTCCTCTGGGTTGGTGCGATAGGCTGGGCGGTTCGGTAGTGATGCTCCAGGTATGAGGTCAATTTGATGCTCAATACCTCTAATGGGTGGCAAACCCGGTGGCACCTCTTCGGGAAACACATCTTCAAATTCCTGCAACAAAGACTCAACAACATGTGGCAAAGAAGATGTTAAGTCGTTAGTGTTCAACATCACCTCTTTGTACATAAGTACTAAGAGATTTTGTCGAGAAATCAAGGCTTCCTTAACCTCACTCTTTTTTGCCAACATCACACTTTTCTCTCCTCTCAAATCTTTTTCCCCTCTTGATTTTTCTTTGCTCTCCATTTCTTTGCTTCTCTCATTTTCTATTTTTCCCTCATTCTCTCCTTTTTCATTTTCTCTCTTTCTTTCCTCATCACTCTTTTTTTTCTTTTCTCTCAAAATGTGATCTTCCAGAATTTGCTTGGGGGACATGGGGTTGAGGGTTATAGGTTCCCCTCGGAGTAGAAAAGAGTGACGGTTCAAGAAACCATCATGAGTAACACGCCGATCGTACTGCCATGGTCGACCCAACAACAAGTGGCACGCCTTCATAGGAACAATGTCGCACAATACCTCATCTTTGTACTTACGGATGGTGAACAATACCTTAACTTGCTTGGTGACCTTCAGCTCTCCACAATCATTCAACCACTGAAGCCGGTATGGATTTGGATGCCTTAAAGTTGGGAGTCCCAACTTCTCCACCAACTCGGTGCTCGCCACATTGCTACAACTTCCACCATCAACAATAACACTACATACCTTCCCATTGATCTTGCATCGTGTATGGAAAAGGTTCTCCCGCTGCTCCTTTTCTCAAACGGTCATTTGTGCACTTAAAACTCTTCTAGTGACAAGAATCTCCCCATCTTCCGCAAATTCTCCATTTTCAATTTCTGGAGATTCATCTTCCTCCTCTTCGGAGCTCTCTCCATCGGTCTCCCATTCTCCATACTTGTTGATGATCATGGTGCGACGGTTTGGGCATTCACTAGCAATGTGACCCCTTCCTTGACATTTAAAACACCGAATATCTCTATTCCTGGTTTGGTTAGCCTCAAAAGTAGGTTTCTTAGGTGGAAGAATTACCTTGTCACTTTTGCGATCAACCACCTCTTTTGCCTTTGATGGTTCTCCAATCTCCTTCCTTGGATTTCTCCATGGTGTGAAAGGGGTAGTGGGTTTCCTCATGTTGCTCCTCCTTTTGATTTGTTGCTCGATCTTGGTGGCTTGGTGGATCATATCTTGTATCTCTACATGGTGGTACATCTCCACTTGATCCGCAATCTCCCGATTGAGCCCATGTAAAAACCGTGCCATGGTTGCCTCCGGATCCTCCTCAACGTTTGCCCGAATCATGGCAATTTGCATCTCCTTGTAGTAGTCTTCTACACTCTTACTCCCTTGGATGAGGCGTTGAAGTTTGTTGTGGAGATCTCTATGGTAATGTGTGGGAACAAACCGCTTCCGCATGGTGAACTTCATGTCTTCCCAAGTGTTGATGGGACGTCCACCATATCTAGCCCTCTCCTTTTGAACTTGATCCCACCAAATTAAAGCATAATCAGAAAATTCAAGGGAAGCAAGTTTGACCTTTTTCTCCTCGGAATATGCATGGCATGAAAAGACCTGCTCAATCCGCATCTCCCACTCCAAGTATGCTTCCGGATCACTTTTCCCAAGAAAAGAAGGGACCTTCACCTTGATCCCGCCAAGTAGGTCATCATCATGTTGTCTCCTTTGGGCTCCTCTCGGTTGTTGGTACAACCTCCTCCTTTGTGGGACTTCATCAAGATTATCATCAAAGTTCACCATCTCCTCCTCCATGATGTGGGGACGACGTGGTGCGGGAGCGCGTCGTGGGTTATCATGGAACATCCTTGGGCTTGGTTTATTCTCCAATTCATCAATCCTCTCATGTAACACCTCCAACTTCCGATCAAGAAGCTTCTCAAAGTGGCTCACCAAAGCTTGCATTTGGAATTGCGTAGCTTCAGGTGCGGGAGATCTACTTCGACTTCCTTCATCGCTAACATGAGCAATTTTCTTCCCACGATCTTCTGCCATGATAAGTTACACAAACACAAACACACACCGGGGGGGGGGAACACACACAATGATACACACTCACTCACACACGCGAGATGTACACACTCACACAAGATGTACACACTCACACACACAAAGATACACACTCACGCACGCAATATATACACACTCACACGCACAAGATGTACACACACACGCACACAACAAGATGCACACACTCACACACACAAGATATTTTTTTTTTCTTATTTCTCTCCACTCTCAAAACTCAATTTGAATCCCAAGCTCTTATGAAATATAATACCTTGTTTAGGGCGATCAAGTGCCACCAATTCCTCCTCAATCAAGATTGTGTCGGGGGATGGTTTAACACAACCCGCTTGAGTGGTAAGGGGTTTAACAATGGTAAAGGGTCAAAAAGAGGGTGGAAAGAAGGGTAGATAGGTGGATTGTGGGTTTTGCCTGATTGTGCAAGATAAGATAACAATATGAGCCAAATACAAAATGGGGATGAAGTAAAATGATGGAAAACGTTATATATGGAAATAGAAAGTGCTAATAAGGTAAAGCACAAAGGATTAATTGTATCCGCTCTTTTTTTTTGCTTTTGTTTTTGTCAATTCTCCCCAAAAAGTGTTGTGCTTGGAGTTTTAAAGCACAAGATGATTGAACGGAGAGTAAGACATTTTTTTTTTCGGAATCTCTCAAATAAAGGATGTGCTTAATTTTGAAAAGCACAAAATGATGAGTTGATAGAATTTTTTTTTTGCCGGATACAAATCACATATAGAGAGATGAATGAAAATTTGGCTCAATTTATAATAATCCAAGCTTGCACAAACTAGGACAATTCGGGAGGCTTTCAAGAAAAATGGATTTTTTTTGTTGAATGGGTGAATAATATGGAAAGATAAGGAGGGTAATGGATAGAATTAAAGTAAATAAAGGGATAGACGCCTACCGTGTCAACCGGTGCTCTGATACCAACTGATGCGAGACGCACGGGGTGGCCCGATCTTCACGGCGTAGGGCGGCGGATGATGGATGCGGTTTGGGGCTAAGTGACGGGTGAAGGGTATGGATAGTGGAAGCAAGTAGTCAACCAACGCTATATGGAGCGTGACCTACTACTTAGACAACACACTCAGGGGGGGGGGGGTGTGATGGCCAATCCACACAACAACGCACTTGGGTTGAGGCACGGAATTGGGGGCTTTGTGATCTTGGATCACCAATCTGACTTGTAGATTGACAAGGCAAGAATGCACAAGAGCAAGGGGGAAAACTCGGGATAATCCTCACACAACGGAGAGAAACAAAGCATAAGCTCTCAAATTAAGTCTTGAATCCAATACAATGCCATGGGGTGGCTATTTATAGCCAAGGGGGTGATACAATGGTCAAGGGTCTAATACCCTAAAGTCATAAAGTCTAAACCTACCTTGTCCCCTTAAAAGTCAAAAAGATAAAAGCCAACAAAGACTTTTGGAAAAGAAGCACACAACTTTCCAACAAAGCCCACCGGATTTGACTTTGAGTGCATAGCCCACCGGATTTGACTTTGGTGTCCAAAGATGCCATTTCTAGAATCCTCCATGTGGGCAAGGCCTCCAAATTCGTGCAACCATGTGGGCCAAGTTTTAATCATCAATTTTGGGCTTGAATAAGTGATATTATAGGCCCATTTGCTCCATCCATGCAAGGTAATACCCATTGGGCCTTTAATGAAGCAAGATGAGCGCCCATTGAAGCATTCAACCTCTTTAATCTTCCTCGTGTCATTGGGCCTTGCAGATCCAATTCCTCCACCCGAGCAATCGACTCCGTGCCTTCCGCATGGTTTGCATCAGAAAAGAAGCACACAACTTTCCAACATAGCCCACCGGATTTGACTTTGAGTGCATAGCCCACCGGATTTGACTTTGGTGTCCAAAGATGTCATTTCTAGAATCCTCCATGTGGGCAAGGCCTCCAAATTCGTGCAATCATGTGGGCCAAGCTTTAATCATCAATTTTGGGCTTGAATAAGTGATATTATAGGCCCATTTGCTCCATCCATGCAAGGTAATACCCATTGGGCCTTTAATGAAGCAAGATGAGTGCCCATTGAAGTATTCAACCTCTTTAATCTTCCTCGTGTCATTGGGCCTTGCAAATCCAATTCCTCCACCCGAGCAATCGACTTTGTGCCTTCCGCATGGTTCGTATCACTTACGCAACTTACGCCCATTATGTCCAATAGGCCCATTCAGACACTTTATCCAATTAGACCACTTAGACCCATTTGGCCCATTAGGCCACGTAGGCCCATTAGGCCACTTAGGCCCATTCGGACAATTAATCCACTTAGGACCATTAAGAAACTTAGGACCATTAGGCCCATTAGGCCACTTAGTCCCATTAGGACCATTAGACCACTTCGTTCACTTCGGTCATTGAGGCCCATCCGGCCACTTAAGCCCCTTGACCCATTAATCCCATTAGGCCAATGAGACCATTTAGGCCCATTAGGCCCCTTAGGCCCATTAAGCCCATTAGGTCGAGTAGGCAACTTAGGCCCATTAGGCCACTTAGGCCCATTAGGAATTGATACACATAGGTTAATTAAGCCCATTCAACCCATTAGGCCCATTTGACCCATTTGGCCCATTTGGCCCATTTGGCCCCTAGGCCTCTTATTCACATTAAGCTCATTAGGCCACTTAGGCACATTAGGTCGATTAGGACACTGAGTCCCATTAGGACCATTAGGTCACTTATGTCCACTAGGCCCATTAAGCCCATTAGGATTATTATGGCACTTAGTCCCATTAGGCCACTTAGGCCCATTCGGCCCATTAGACCCGTTAGCCCAATTAAACCCATTTGGTCGATTAGGTAACTTTGGCCCATTAGACCACTTAGGTTCATTAGGTTGATTAGGCTCATTAGGAAAATTAGGCCCATTCTGCCCATTTAGCCACTTAGGCCCATTCGGCCCATTAGGCCAATTAAAACCATTAGGTCAATTAGGCAACTTTGGCCCAATAGACCACTTGGGTTCATTAGGTCGATTAGGCCCATTCAGTCCATTCAGCCACATAGGCCCATTCTGCCCATTAGTCCCATTAGGCCAATTAAACTCATTAGTTCAATTAGGAAACTTTGGATCATTAGACCACTTAGGTTCATTAGGTCGATTAGGCCCAATAGGACAATTAGGCTCATTCGACCCATTCAGCTACTTAGGCCCATTATGCCCATTATGCCCATTAGACCATCTAGGTCCATTAGGCCACTAAGGACCACTTGTCCCATTAGGCCACTTAGGCCCATTAGGCCGATTAGGGTACTTAGGCCCATTAGGCCACTTAGGCCCATTGGACCCATTAGGCCACTTAGGGCCATAATGCCCATTCGGCCCCTAGGCCCGTTAAGTCCATTAAGCTCATTAAGCAACTTAGGCCCATTAGGTCACTTAGGCCCCTTAGTCCCATTAGTCCACTTAGGCCCATTACACCCCTTAGACCCATTAGGCCCATTAAGCCTATTAGGTTGATTAAGACACTTAGGCCCATTAGGCCACTTAGGCCGATTAGGCTCATTGAGTCACAGAGGCGCATTAGGCCCATTAGGCCATTAATCCCACTAGGTTGATTTAGAAACTTAGGCCCATTAGGCCAATTAGGCCCATTGGGTCACTGGTACCCATTAGGCTCATTCGGCCCATTAGGCTCATTTGGCACCCAAGCCCGTTAATCTCATTCATTCCATTAGGCCCCTTAAACTCATTATACCCCTTGGGCCCATTAAACCCATTAGGCCACTTAGGTCAATGAGTCCACTTAGGCCCATGAGGCAGGTGCGGCCCTAAGGCCCACTACGCCCCTTCGACCCATTAGGCCACTTAGACCTAATAGGCCCATTAGGCCACTTAGGCCCATTAAAACCATTAGGCACATTATGTCCATTAGGCCAATTAGGCTCATTAAGCCCATTAGGCTCATTAGACCACTTGGGCCCATTAGGCCCATTAGAACACTTCGGCCTATCTGTCCCATTAGGTGACTTAGGCCCATTTGTCCCATTAGGGCACATAAGCCACTTTGGCCCATTCGGCCCATTAGGTCACTTAAGCCAATTAGGCCCACAAGGCACATTAGGCCCATTAGCCCACTGATCCCATCATCCCATTAGTCCTATTAGGTCTCTTAGGCACATTAGACCCATTAGGCCCCTTAGGCCCATTTAGCCCATTGGGCTTATTATACAACTTAGGCCAATTAGGCCACTTAGCCCCATTCAACCCACTAGGCCACTGAGGCTAACTAGGCTCATTCGGCCCATTCGGCCCCCTATGCCCATTTGGCCCACAGGCCCATTAATCCCATTGAGCCACTTAGGCCCATTTAGCTGACTAGGCACATTAGGGCGATTAGGCCACTAAGGCCCGTGAGGCCTCTGGGCCTCTTAGGCCCACATGGCCCATTAAGCCCATTAGGCTAATTAGGCCAATTAGGCCACTTTGGTCTGATAGACCACTTAGGGCCATTAGGCCCATTATGCCACTAAGGCCAATTTGGCCCATTAGGCACATTAGGTGACTTAGTCCCACTTGGCCCACTAGGTCCACTAAGCCCATTAGGCCGAGTAAGCAACTTTGGCCCATTAGACCACCAAGGCCTATTAGGCCACCAAGGCCTATTAGGCCACTTAGGCCAATTAGTCTCATTCGGCCCCTTAGTCCCCTTAGGCCCATTTGGCCTCTAGACCCATTAAACCCATTAAGTCCATTAGACCACCTTGGACCATTTGACTGCTTAGGCCCATTAGGACCATTATGCCACTTAGGCACATTAGGCCACTTAGGCACATTAGGCCACTTAGGCACATTAGACCACTTATGCCCATTAGGCCACATAGGCACATTAGGCCGATTAGGACCCTAAGTCCCATTAGGACCATTATGCCACTTAGGTCCATTAGGCCCATTAGGCCCATTAGGATGATTATGGCACTTAGTCTCATTAGTCCACTTAGGCCCATTCGGCCCATTAGACCCATTAGGTCGATTAGGTAACTTTGGCACATTAGACCACTTAGGTTCATTAGGTCGATTAGGCCCATTAGGAAAATTAGGCCCATTCTGCCCATTTAGAAACTTAGGCCCATTCGGACCATTAGGCCCATTAGGCCAATTAAAACCATTAGGTCGATTAGGCAACTTTGGCCCATTAGACCACTTGGGTTCATTAGGTCGATTAGGCCCATTCAGTCCATTCAGCCACATAGGACCATTCGGCCCATTAGTCCCATTAGGCCAATTAAACTCATTAGGTCAATTAGGAAACTTTGGATCATTAGACCACTTAGGTTCATTAGGTCGATTAGGCCCATTAGGCCAATTAGGTTCATTCGACCCACTCAGCTACTTAGGCCCATTATGCCCATTATGCTCATTAGACCATCAAGGCCCATTAGGCCACTAAGGACCCCTTGTCCCATTAGGCCACTTAGGCCCATTAGGCCGATTAGGGTACTTAGGCCCATTAGGCCACTTAGGCCCATTGGACCCATTAGGCCACTTAGGGCCATAATGCCCATTTGGCCCCTAGGCCCGTTAAGTCCATTAAGCTCATTAAGCAACTTAGGCCCATTAGGTCACTTAGGCCCCTTAGTCCCATTAGTCCACTTAGGCCCATTACACCCCTTAGTCCCATTAGGCCCATTAAGCCTATTAGGTTGATTAAGACACTTAGGCCCATTAGGCCACTTAGGCCGATTAGTCTCATTGAGTCACAGAGGTGCATTAGGCCCATTAGGCCATTAATCCCATTAGGTTGATTTAGAAACTTAGGCCCATTAGGCCAATTAGGCCCATTGGGTAACTGATACCCATTAGGCTCATTCGGCCCATTAGGCTCATTTGGCACCCAAGCCCGTTAATCTCATTCATTCCATTAGGCCCCTTAAACTCATTATACCCCTTGGGCCCATTAAACCCATTTGGCCACTTAGGTCAATGAGTCCACTTAGGCCCATGAGGCATGTGCGGCCCTAAGGCCCACTACGCCCCTTCGACCCATTAGGCCACTTAGACCTAATAGGCCCATTAGGCCACTTAGGCCCATTAAAACCATTAGGCACATTATGTCCATTAGGCCAATTAGGCTCATTAAGCCCATTAGGCTCATTAGGCCACTTGGGCCCATTAGGCCCATTAGAACACTTCGGCCTATCTGTCCCATTAGGTGACTTAGGCCCATTTGTCCCATTAGGGCACATAAGCCACTCTGGCCCATTCGGCCCATTAGGCCACTTAGGCCAATTAGGCCCACAAGGCACATTAGGCCCATTAGCCCACTGATCCCATCATCCCATTAGTCCTATTAGGTCTCTTAGGCACATTAGACCCATTAGGCCCCTTAGGCACATTTAGCCCATTGGGCTTATTATACAACTTAGGCCAATTAGGCCACTTAGCCCCATTCAACCCACTAGGCCACTGAGGCTAATTAGGCTCATTCGGCCCATTCGGCCCCCTATGCCCATTTGGCCCACAGGCCCATTAATCCCATTGAGCCACTCAGGCCCATTTAGCTGACTAGGCACATTAGGGCGATTAGGCCACTAAGGCCCATGAGGCCTCTGGGCCTCTTAGGCCAACATGGCCCATTAAGCCCATTAGGCTAATTAGGCCAATTAGGCCACTTCGGTCTGATAGACCACTTAGGGCCATTAGACCCATTATGCCACTAAGGCCAATTTGGCCCATTAGGCACATTAGGCGACTTAGGCCCACTTGCCCCACTAGGTCCACTAAGCCCATTAGGCCGAGTAAGCAACTTTGGCCCATTAGACCACCAAGGCCTATTAGGCCACCAAGGCCTATTAGGCCACTTAGGCCAATTAGTCTCATTCGGCCCCTTAGTCCCCTTAGGCCCATTTGGCCTCTAGACCCGTTAAACCCATTAAGTCCATTAGGCCACCTTGGACCATTTGACTGCTTAGGCCCATTAGGCCCCATTAGCCAGTTAGTCCCATTTGGCCCATTTGGCCCATTTTGTACCTATGCCCATTAATCCCATTAAGCTCATTAAGCCCATTGGGGAAATTAGGCCACTTAGGCCCCTTGGTCCCATTAGGCCCATGAGGCCCATGAGGCCCGTTAGGCCACTTCGGCCCCTCAGGGCCATCAGACCAATTCGACCACTTCGGCCTATTAGGCCCATTATTCCACTTAGGCCCATCAGGTCCATTAGGCCCATTCGTTCAATAAGGCCGATTAGGCCACTTAGGAAACTTATTCCCATTAGGACCATTGGGCCACTTAGGCCCATTGTCCCATTCTGCAACTTAGGCCCATTATGCCAATTAGGCCCATTAGGCCCATTAGGCCCATTAGGCCCATATGGCCACTTAGGTCCATTAGGCCCATTAGTCCACTTAGGCCCATTATGTCACTAAGGCCCATTGGCCAATCTCGCCACTTAGGCCCATTAGGCCCATTAGACCCATTAGTCAAATTAGGCCCATTACCCATTGGTCCCATAAGGTCACTTAGTCCCATTGGACCCATTAGGCCCATTGGACCCATTAGGCCCATTAGGTGCATTAGGCTAATTCGGCCACTTACGCTCATTCGGCCAATCATGCTCATTATGCCACTTAAGACCCATTCTTTCACTTATGCCCATTAGGCCCATTAACCACATTATTCCAAATTGTCCCATTAGACCCATTCAGCCACTTAGACCCATTAGTCTCAATCGTCCACTTAGGCCCATAAGGCTCATTAGGCCCATTTGGTCGATTAGGCTCATTCAGCCACTTAGGCCACTTAGACCAATTAGGCCGATTAGGCTCATTCATCAAATTAGGCCACTTAGGCCCATTCGGTCGATTATGCCGATTAGGCAACTTAGATCACTTAGACCCATTAGGGCCATTAGGCCCATTAGGCCACTTAGGCCCATTAGGCCCATTTGTTCGATTAGGCCGACTAGGGCAGTTAGGACCATTTGGTTGATTAGCTGGATTAGGCAACTTAGGCCCATTAGTCACTTTAGGCCCATTAGGACACTTAGGCCCATTTGGCCCAATCGGTCGATTAGGCAGATTAGGCCACTTAGGCCACTTAGTCCCATTATGCCCATTAGGCCCATTCGGTCAATTGGGATGATTAGACCACTTGGGTCCATTATGCCCACTACCACTTCGGCCCATTATGCCCATTATGCCACTTAGGCCCAGTAGGCCCATTCGGCTGATTAGGCCGATTAGACCACTTAGGCCATTTAGGCCACTTAGGCCCATTATGCTCATTATGACCAGTAGGCTCATTAGTCCCATTCGGACACTTAGGCCACTTAGGCATTAGGCCCATTAGGCCACTTAGGCAAATTAGGCCCATTAGTCCCATTCCGCCGATTAGGCCGAATATGAAACTTTGGCCACTTAGCCTCATTTGTCCCACTATGCACATTAGGCCACTTAGTCCCATTAGGCTAATTAGACCCATTAGGCCCATTTAGTCGATTATGGAGATTAGGTCACCTTGGCCCATTAGTCCCATTAGGCCACTTAGGCCCATTTGGACCATTAGGCCACTTAGGCCCATTAGGCCCATTCGGCCAATTAGGCCTATTCGACCCATTAGGCCACTTAGTCCCATTATGTCAGTTAGACCATGATGCGAGATGCACGGGGTGGCTCGATCTTCACGGCGTAGGGCGGCGGATGACGGATGCGGTTTGGGGATAAGTGACTGGTGAAGGGTATGGATAGTGGAAGCAAGTAGTCAACCAACGCTATCTGGAGCGAGACCTACTACTTAGACAACGCACTCAAGGGAGGGGTGTGATGGCCAATCCACACAACAACGCACTTGGGTTGAGGCACGGAATTGGGGGCTTTGTGATCTTGGATCACCAATCTAACTTGTAGATTGACAAGGCAAGAATGCACAAGAGCAAGGGAAATTTGGAACACTCCTCACAAAACGGAGAGAAACAAAACATAAGCACTCAATTAAAATCTTGAATGAGATTACAATGCCATGGGGTGGCTATTTATAGCCAAGGGGTGACATAAAAGGTCAAGGGCCTAATATCATAAAGTCATAAAGCCTATTCCTACCTTGTCCCCTTAAAGTCAAAAAGTTAAAGTCTATCAAAGACTTTTTGGAAAAGTAGCACACAACTTTCCAACTATAGCCCACCAGAAATGACTTTGAGTGCATAGCCCACCAGATTTGACTTTGGTGCCCAAAGATGTCATTTCTAGAATCCTCCATGTGGATAAGGCTTCCAAATTCTTGCAACCATGTGGGAAAACCATTAAACATCATGCTTGGGCTTAAATAAGTGAGATAATAGGCCCATTTTCTCCATCCATGCAAGGTAATACCCATTGGGCCTTTAATGAAGCAAGATGAGCGCCCATTGAGCATTCAACCTCTTTAATCTTCCTCGCGTCATTGGGCCTTGCAAATCCAATTCCTCCACCCGGGCAATCGATTCGGTGTCTTCCACATGGTTCGCATCATCCTCCCCCTCTTGAAAAGGAGTCGTCCTCGACTCTTCATCCTCTACACCCAAAAAAGGGGAAAGATCAGAAACATTGAAAGTGGCACTTACACCATACTCACCTGGGAGAGCTATCTTGTAAGCATTGTTGTTAATCTTTTCAAGCACTCGGAAAGGTCCGTCTCCTCGAGGCATGAGTTTTGATTTCCGCTTGTCGATGAATCTTTCTTTATGCATATGAATCCAGACTAAGTCACCGGGTTCGAACAACACTTGCTTGCGACCCTTGTTTGCACGATCAACATATTTCTGGGTCATCCGCTCAAAATTTTCCCTTGCCTTTTCATGGAGTTTCTTTATGAATTATGCACGCCCTTTCGCATCCATATTAGTTGCTTCCTGTAAAGGCAACGACACTAGATCAATAGGGGCAAGGGGGTTAAAGCCGTAAACAATTTCAAATGGAGAATATTGAGTAGTGGAATGCTTGGCCCTGTTATATGCGAATTCCAAATGGGGTAGACACTCCTCCCAATTCTTAAGATTCTTCTTGACAATTGTTCTCAAAAGGGATGATAGTGTCCGATTCACCACCTCCGTTTGCCCATCGGTTTGCGGATGACAAGTAGTGGAAAATAGTAACTTCGTGCCCAGTTTGCTCCACAAGGTCTTCCAAAAGTAACTGAGGAATTTTGTGTCTCGATCCGACACAATCATCCTTGGCATCCCATAGAGTTTGACTACTTCCTGAAAGAAAATTTGTGCAATGTTAGTGGCATCATCTGTTTTGTGACAGGGAATAAAATGTGCCATTTTAGAAAACCGATCCACCACAACAAAAATGGAATCTCTCCCCCTCTTAGTCCGTGGTAACCCTAAAATAAAGTCCATTGATATGTCCTCCCAAGGGGTGTTGGGGATTGGGAGAGGAAGATATAGTCCATGTGGGTTCAGTTTTGATTTGGCTTTATGGCAAACAATGCACTTTCCCACAAATTTTTCAACATATCTAGATATTCTAGGCCAATAAAAATGTTCACTAAGAACTCTTAAAGTTTTTGCAACACCAAAATGTCCCATTAACCCACTAGAATGTGACTCCTTTAGTAAAAGTAAACGAATAGAGCAATTGGGAATGCAAAGCTTATCCATCCGAAATAAGAATCCATCACGTAAATAGAACTTTTCCCAACTAACTCCAGGTTTACAATGTTCATAAGGTTCTCTAAAATCACTATCAGTGGCATATAAATCCTTAATGTAGTCAAAACCAAGAAGTTTTGAATCCAATAAGGATAAAAGAGAATATCTACGTGAAAGTGCATCGGCCACAGTATTTTCTTTACCCTTTTTATGCTTGATGACATATGGAAATGATTCAATGAATTCCATCCATCTAGCATGTCTCCTATTTATTTTATGTTGGCTCCTAAGGTATTTAAGAGCCTCATGATCAGAATGGATCACAAATTCTTTAGGCCAAAGATGGTGTTGCCATGTCTCTAGTACTCTAAACAATGCATACAACTCATTATCATATGTAGCATAGTTTAGAGTTGGTCCATTTAACTTCTCACTAAAATAAGCAATAGGCTTACCTTCTTGCATGAGAACTCCTCCTATTCCAATTCCGCTTGCATCACATTCAATTTCAAAGTCTTACCGAAGTCTGGAAGTGCAAGTAGAGGGGCGTGGGTGAGTCTCTCCTTAAGTTCATTGAAGGCCTTCTCTTGAGTTATACCCCATTTGAAAGGAATGTTCTTCTTTGTCAACTCGTTCAACGGTGCTGCTAATGTGCTGAAGTCCTTCACAAATCTCCTGTAAAAACTAGCAAGCCCATGAAAACTTCTTACCTGTCTGATGGAGGTTGGAGTTGGCCAATCTTGTATTGCTTTGATCTTTTCAGTGTCAACTTCAACTCCATTACCGCTCACAACAAATCCTAGGAAAACAATCTTATCGAGAAAAAAATCACACTTTTTTATGTTTCCAAACAAGTTTTCTTTCCTTAATACCTCTAGGACTTTTCCTAAGTGATCTACATGTTAATGCAAAGTCCTACTATACACCAGAATATCATCAAAGTAAACTACCACAAATTTTCCAATATATGCACGTAAGACATGATTCATTAACCTCATAAATGTGTTAGGTGCATTGGTGAGACCAAAGGGCATGACTAGCCATTCATAAAGTCCATGTTTTGTCTTAAATGCAGTTTTCCACTCATCTCCTTCTTTCATCCTAATTTGATGGTAGCCACTTCTTAAATCAATTTTTGAGAAAATAGTTGAACCATTTAATTCATCTAGCATATCATCTAACCTAGGGATAGGATGACGATACCTGATCGTGATGTTGTTGATGGCTCTACAGTCAATGCACATTCTCCATGTTCCATCCTTCTTTGGTACTAGAAGCACCGGTACCGCACAAGGACTAAGACTCTCTCTCACATACCCCACATTCAACAACTCTTGAACTTGCCTTTGAATTTCTTTTGTCTCCTCTAGGTTTGTGCGATATGCTGGGCGGTTCGGTAGTGATGCTCCAGGTATGAGGTCAATTTGATGCTCAATACCTCTAATGGGTGGCAAACCCGGTGGCACCTCTTTGGGAAACACATCTTCAAATTCCTGCAACAAAGACTCAACAACATGTGGCAAAGAAGATGTTAAGTCATTAGTGTTCAACATCACCTCTTTGTACATAAGTACTAAGAGATTTTGTCGAGAAATCAAAGCTTCCTTAACCTCACTCTTTTTTGCCAACATCACAATTTTCTCTCCTCTCAAATATTTTTCCCCTCTAGATTTTTCTTTGCTCTCCAATTCTTTTCTTCTCTCATTTTCTATTTTCCCCTCATTCTCTCCTTTTTCATTTTCTCTCTTTTTTTCCTCATCACTCTTTTTTTTCTTTTCTCTCAAAATGTGATCTTCCAGAATTTGATTGGGGGACATGGGGTTGAGGGTTATAGGTTCCCCTCGGAGTACAAAAGAGTGACGGTTCAAGAAACTATCATGAGTAACACGCTGATCGTACTGCCATGTTCAACCCAACAATAAGTGGCATGCCTTCATAGGAACAATGTCGCACAATACCTCATCCTTGTATTTACCAATGGAGAACAATACCTTCACTTGCTTGGTGACCTTCAGCTCTCCACAATCATTCAACCACTGAAGTCGGTATGGATTTGGATTCCTTAAAGTCGAGAGTCCCAGCTTCTCCACCAACTCGGTGCTCGCCACATTGCTACAACTTTCACCATCAATAATAACACTACATACCTTCCCATTGATCTTGCATCGTGTATGGAAAAGGTTCTCTCGCTGCTCCTTTTCTCCAACGGTCATTTGTGCACTTAAAACTCTTCTAGTGACAAGAATCTCGCCATCTTCCGTAAATTCTCAATTTTCAATTTCGGGAGATTCATCTTCCTCCTCTTCGGAGCTCTCTCCATCGGTCTCTCATTCTCCATACTTGTTGATGATCATGGTGCGATGTTTTGGGCATTCACTAGCAATGTGACCCCTTCCTTGACATTTGAAACAACGTATATCCCGATTCCTTGCTTGGTTAGCCTCAAAAGTAGGTTTCTTAGGCGGAAGAATTACCTTATCATTTTTGCGATCAACCACCTCTTTTGGCTTTGACAATTCTCCAATGTCCTTCCTCGGATTTCTCCAGGGTGTGAATGGGGAAGTGGGCTTCCTCGCGTTGCTCCTTTTGATTTGTTGTTCTACCTTGGTGGCTTGGTGGATCATGTCTTGTATCTCCACATGGTGGTACATCTCCACTTGATCCGCAATCTCCCGATTGAGCCCATGTAAAAACCGTGCCATGGTTGCCTCCGGATCCTCCTCGATGTTAGCTCGAATCATGGCAATTTGCATCTCCTTATAGTACTCTTCTACACTCCTACTCCCTTGGGTGAGGCGTTAAAGTTTGTTGTGGAGATCTCTATGGTAATGTGTGGGAACAAACCGTTTCTGCATGGCAAACTTCATGTCCTCCCAAGTGTTGATAGGGCGTCCACCACATCTTGCCCTTTCCTTTTGCATTTGATCCCACCAAATTAAAGCATAATCAGAAAATTCAAGGGAAGCAAGTTTGACCTTTTTCTCCCCGGAATATGCATGGCATGAAAACACCTGCTCGATCCGCATCTCCCACTCCAAGTATGCTTCTGGATCGCTTTTCCCTTGAAATGAAGGGACCTTCACCTTGATCCCTCCAAGTAGTTCATCATCATGTGGTCTTCTTTGGCCTCCTCTTGGTTGTTGGTACAACCTCCTCCTCTATGGGAAATCCTCGAAATCACCATCAAAGTTTTCTATCTCCTCCTCCATGATGTGGGGGCGACGTGGTGCCTGAACTCGCCGCTGGTTGTCATGGATCATCCTCGGGCTTGGTTGATTCTCCAGGTTGTCAATCCTCTCATGTAGCACTTCCAAATTTCGATCAAGAAGTCTCTCGAAGTGGCTCACCAAAGCTTGCATTTGGAGTTGTGTAGCTTTGGGTGTGGGAGATCTACTTTGACTTCCTTCGTCGCTAACATGAGCAATTTTACTCCCACGGTCTTCTGCCATGATGTGTAACACAAACACAAATACACACACACACGGGGAGAAACACTCACAAACTCACACACGCGAAGATGTACACATACGCACACACACAAGTTGTGCACACTCACGCACACAAGTATACACACTCACGCATGCAAGATTTACTCACACACACAAGGGTACACACACACACACTTACAATGATACACACACACGTGAGATTTACACACACACACACAATGAAATGTACACACTCACACACACAATACTGTTTTTTTTAATTTCAATCCACTCAACACTAAATTCAAATCCTAAACTCTATGAAATATAATACCTTGTTTGGAGTGATCACGTGCCACCAATCCTTCTCAAACCAAGATTGCATCGGAGGATGGTTTCACACAACCCGTTTGAGTGGTAAAATGTAACAACATGGAAAAGGGTGGAAAAGGGGGTTGAAATAAGGGTAAAAGGTGGAAAATGGGTGGAAAGGTGTGGTGTGTGGGTTTTGCCCGATTGTGCAAGATGAGAAAAATTAATAACAATATGAGCCAATATTGAAATGGAAAGTGCTAATATTGAAAAGCACGAAGATGGAGTAATTGTATCTGCTTTTTTTCACTTTTTTTTGTCAATTCTCCCCAAAAAGTGTTGTGCTTGGAGTTTTAAAGCACAATATGATGTATGGAGAGTAAGAAGTTTTTTTTAAATCTCTCAAAGAAAGGATGTGCTTAATATTGAAAAGCACAAAATGATGAGTTGAGAGAATTTGATTTTTTTTTGCTGGATACAAATCACGTAATGAGAAAAGAAGATTGATGAATAATTAGCTCAATGCAATAATATTTCAAACTTGCACAATGTAGGCCAACTCTGAAGGTTTTCAAGAAATGGGTTTTTTTTAAATGGGTGGATGATATGGAAGGAAAAGGAGAGGAATGGGGTAAAAAAATGTAAAAGAAGGGATAGGTGCTTATCGTGTCAACCGAAGCTCTGATACCAACTGATGCGAGACGCACGGGGTGGCCCGATCTTCACGGCGTAGGGCGGCGGATGACGGGTGCGGTTTGGGGCTAAGTGACGGGTGAAGGGTATGGATAGTGGAAGCAAGTAGTCAACCAACGTTATATGGAGCGTGACCTACTACTTAGACAACGCACTCAACGGAGGGGTGTGATGGCCAATCCACACAACAACGCACTTGGGTTGAGGCACGGAATTGGGGGCTTTGTGATCTTGGATCACCAATCTAACTTGTAGATTGACAAGCCAAGAATGCACAAGAGAAAGGGAAATTAGGAACAATCCTCACACAACGGAGAGAAACAAAACATAAGCTCTCAATTAAAATCTTGAATGAGATTACAATGCCATGGGGTGGCTATTTATAGCCAAGGGGTGACATAAAAGATCAAGGGCCTAATATCATAAAGTCATAAAGCCTATTCCTACCTTGTCCCCTTAAAGTCAAAAAGGTAAAGTCTATCAAAGACTTTTTGGAAATGTAGCACACAACTTTCCAACTATAGCCCACCGGAATTGACTTTGAGTGCATAGCCCACCAGATTTGACTTTGGTGCCCAAAGATGCCATTTCTAGAATCCTCTATGTGGATAAGGCTTCCAAATTCATGCAACCATGTGGTCCAACCATTAAACATCATGCTTGGGCTTGAATAAGTGAGATAATAGGCCCATTTTCTCCATCCATGCAAGGTAATACCCATTGGGCCTTTAATGAAGCAAGATGAGTGCCCGTTGAAGCATTCAACCTCTTTAATCTTCCTCGCATCATTGGGCCTTGCAAATCCAATTCCTCCACTCGAGCAATTGACTCGATGTCTTCCGCATGGTTCGCATCAGGCCCATTAGGCCCATTAGTCCCATTATGCCCATTATGCCACCTAGACCCATTAGGCCACTTAGTTCCATTGAACCCATTAGTCACATTAAGCCCATTAGGCCCATTTTGTGACTTAGGCCGATTAGGCCACATATGCTCATTAGTCCACTTAGGCCCATTCGATCGATTAGCCCGATTAGGCCACTTAGGCCCATTAGGACATGTAGGACCATTAGGCCCATTAGGACACTTAGGCTCATTAAACTCATTAGTCCCAATAGGCCTGTTAAGCCACTTAGGCCACTTAGGCTCATTAGGCCCATTCGGTCGATTAGCCTGATTAGGCCACTGAGGCCACTTAGGCCAGTTATGTCCATTAAGCCCATTAGTTCCATTAGGCTCATTAGGCATATTCTGCCAATAAGGCACATTAGGCCCATTAGGACACTTATGCCCATTTGTCTCATTGGGCCCATGATTCCACTTAGGCCCATGAGGCCCATTTGCCCCATCAGGCCACTTGGGCCCATTAGCCCGTTAATTCCATAAGGCCCACTAAGCCCCTTAGGCCACTTCGACCAATTAGGTCACTTAGACCCATTAGGCCCATTGTACCCATTAGGCTCATTCTTCCCATTAGGCCCATTGGGTCCATGAGGCCCCTTGGGCCCATGAGGCCCATTGGGCCCATTAGGCCCATTGGGCCCATGAGGCCCCTTAGGCCCATGAGGCCCATTGGGCCCATTAGGCCACTTCAGCCCATTCAGACCAATCGGCTCATTAGACCCACTTAGGCCACTTAGGCCCATTATGCCCATTATGCTCATTATGCCCATTGGGCCCCAGAGGCAACTTAGTCCAATTAGGCCCATTAGGCCCATAAGGTTCAATAGGCCCATCTGGCCAATTAGGCACATCCATCCCATTAGGCCACTCGGCCCATTAGGCCACTTGGGCTCATTATGCCACTTAGGCCACTTTGGTCCATGAGGCCCATGAGGACCATCGGGCCCATTAGACCACTTAGGCCCATTAGGCCACCTAGGCCCATTGGGCCCATGAGGCCACTTAGGCCAATTAGGCCACGTAGGTCCATTAGGCCCATTTGATCGATTAGGCCGACTAGGATACTTAGGCCCATTTGGTTGATTAGCCCGGTTAGGCCACTTAGGCCCATTAGGCACTTTAGGGCCATTGGGACACTTAGGCCCATTAGGCCCATTAGGCTCATTTGGTCGATTAGGCAGATTAGCCCACTTGGGCCCATTAGGCAACTTAGTCCCATTATGCACATTAGGCCAATTCGGTTGATTAGGCTGATTAGACCACTTGGGTCCATTATTCCCATTAGACCACTTCGGCACATAGGACCATTAGGCCAATTAGGCCCATTAGGCCCATTCGGATGATTAAGCCGATTAGACCACTTAGGCCACTTAGGCCCATTATGATCATTATGACCATTAGGCCCATTAGGCCCATTCAGACACTTAGTCCAGTTAGGCATTAGGCCCATTAGGCCCATTAGGCCACTTAGGCAAATTAGACCCATTAGTCACATTCGGCCGATTATGAAACTTAGGCTACTTAGCCCCATTTGTCCCATTATGCACATTAGTACACTTAGTCCCATTAGGCTAATTAGTTCCATTAGGCCCATTTGGTCGATTAGAGGGATTAGGCCACTTAGGCTCATTAGGCCACTTAGGCCCATTTGGCCCATTAGACCACTGAGGCCCATTAGGCCCATTAGGACAATTAGGCCTATTCGACACATTAGGCCACTTAGGCCAATTAGTCCCATTAGGACCATTAGACCCATTATGCCACTTAGGCCCATTAAGCCCATTAGGCCCATTAGGCCACCTAGGCCCATTTGGCAACTTAGGCCCATTAAACCCTTTTGTCCCATTAACCCATAGGCCCATTTGGCGACTTAGGCCGATTAGGCCACATAGGCCCATTAGTCCACTTAGGCCCATTAAACCCATTAGTCCAATTAGGCATGTTAGGCCCCTTATCCCACATATGCCCATTAGGCCCATTCGATTGATTAGCCTGATTGGGCCACTTAGGCCCATTAGAACACGTAGGACCATTAGGCCCATTAGGACACTTATTCCCATTAAACCCGTTAGTCCCGCTAGGCCTATTATGCCCGTTAAGCCAATTAGGCCACTTAGGCCCATTAGACTCATTCGGTTGATTAGCCCGATTATGCCACTTAGGCCACTTAGGCCAATTATGTCCATTAGACCCATTAGTCCCATTAGGCTCATTAGCCATATTCGGCTCATTATGCCCATTAGGCCCACTGGTCTCACTAGGCCCACTTAGGATCATGAGGCCCATTAGGTCCATCAGACCCATTAGGTCCATGAGGGGCATTCTGCCCATGAGGCCCATTAGGCCCATTAGCCCATTAGGCCCATTGGGCCCATGAGTCCACTTAGGCCCATGAGGCCCATGAGGCCCATTAGGCCCATTAGGCCCGTTAATTCCATGAGGCCCACTAACCCCCTTAGGCCACTTAGACCAATTGGGCCACTTAGACCCATTTGGCTTGTTAGACCCACTAGGCCCATTCTTCCCATTAGGCTCATTTGGCCCATTAGGCCCCTTAGGCCCATGAGGCCCATTGGGCCCATTAGGCCACTTCAGCCCATTCGGCCCATTCAGCTCATTAGGCCCACTTAGGCCACTTAGGCCCATTATGCCCATTATGCCCATTATGCCCATTGGGCCCAAGAGGCAACTTAGGCCAATGAGGCTCATTAGGCCCATAAGGCTCAATAGTCCCATCCGGCCAATTAAGCCCATCCGTCCCATTAGGCCCTTTAGGCCCATTCGGCCCATTAGGCTACTTGGCCTCATTATGCCACTTAGGCCACTTAGGTCCATGAGACCCATGAGGCCCATTAGACCACTTAGGCCCATTAGGCCCATTAGGCCACCTCGGCCCATTAGGCCCATTGGGCCCATGAGGTCACTTAGGCCAATTAGGCCCATTCGTCCCATTAGGACCATGAGGCCCATTAGGTCCATCGGGGCACGTAATCCCGTTTGACCCATTAGGCCCACTAGGCCCATTCGGCAACTTAGGCCCATTCTACACATTAGGCCACTTAGCCCACTTAGGCCCATTAGGCCCACTGGGTTCGTTCATCCACTTAGTCCTAGGAGGCCCATTCGGCCCATTAGGCCCATTAGGCCAATCGGGACCATGAGACCACTTAGTCTCATGAGGCCCATTAGGCCCATTAGTCCCGTCAGGCCGATTCGGCCACTTAGTCCCATTAGGCCCATTTGTCCCATTAGGCAACTTAGGCCTATTAGGACCATTTCGCCATATAGGCCCATTAGGCCCAATCTACCACTTAGGCCCATTAGAACCATTTGGCCCATTCAGCCACTTAGGCCCATTGGGTCAGTTAATCCACTTAGTCCCATCAAGACCATTAGTCTCATTAGGACTATTAGGGCACTTAGGCCACTTAGGCCCACTAGGCCCAATATGCCAATCAGGGCTATTAGGCCCATTCGGCCACTGAAGCCCATTAGGTCCATTGGGTCACTTAGGCCCATTATGCCCATTAGGCCACTTAGTCTCATTTGGACCATGATGCCCATGAGTCCCATCAGGCACATTAGGCCCATTAGGCCAATTAGGCCAATGAGGCCCATTATGCTCGTTGGGCCTATCACGCTCATGAGGCCCCTAAATCCTATTAGCCCCATTACGCCCATCAGTCCCATTAGGTCACTTAGGCCCATTTGGCTCACGAGGCCCATTACGCCAGTTAGGCCCATGACGCCCATTAGGACACTTAGGCCGATTGGGCCCATTAAGCCCATTCAGTTACTTATGCCCATTAGGACCATTGGGCCACTTCGCCCCATTGGGCCCATTCGACCACTTAGACCCATTCGACCACTTAGGCCCATTAGGTCACTAAGGCACATTATGGCCATTAGGCCGATCAGGCCCATTAGGCCCATGAGGCCCACTGGGCTAGTGAGGCACATTATGCCCATTGGGCCGATCAGTCCCATTAGGCCACAGAGGCCTATTAAGGCTATCAAGCCCATTAGGCCACTTAAGCCCATTAGGCTGATTTTTCCCATTAGGCTCATGAGGCTACTAATGTCGCTTAGGCCAATTAGGCCCATGAGGCCACTAAGGCCCATTAGGCCCATCAATCCCATTAGGCCACTTAGGCCTATTAGACCCATTAGGACCATTAGGGCACTTAGTCCCATTAGGCCCATTATCCCATTAGGACCATTAGGGCACTTAGGCCAATTAGGCCCATTAGGCCCAATATGCCAATCGGGGCTATCAGGCCCATCCGACCACTGAGCCCCATTAGGCCCATTAGACCACTTAGGCCCATTATGCCCATTAGGCCACTTAGTCTCATTAGGACCATGAGGCCCATGAGGCCCATCAGGCCCATTAGGTCCATTAGGTATATTGGGCCTATGAGGCCCATTATGCATGTTGGGCCTATCACGCCCATGAGGCCCCTAAGGCCTATTAGCCCCATTATGCCCATCAGGCCCATTGGGCCACTTAGGCTCATTGGGCTCACTAGACCCATTACACCAGTTAGGCCCATGAGGCTCATTAAAACACTTAGGCCACTTAGGCCCATTAGGCTCATTCAACTACTTATGCGCATTAGGCCCATTGGGCCACTTAGCCCCATTGGTCCACTTAGGCCCATTGGGCCACTTCGCCACATTGGGCCCATTTGGCCACTAAGGCCCATCAGGCCACTTAGGCCCATTCGGCCACTGGGGCACATTATGGCTATTAGGCCGATCAGGACCATTAGGCTCATTGGGCCAGTGAGGCCCATTATGCCCATTAGGCCGATCAGTCCCATTAGGCCTATGAGGCCCATTCGACCACGGAGGCCCATTAAGCTCATCAAGCCCATTAGGCCACTTAGGACCATTAGGCTGATTATACCCATTAGACCCATGAGGCTACTAATGTTGCTTAGGCCAATTAGGCCCATGAGGCCACTAAGGCCCCTTAGGCCCATCAATCCCATTAGGCCACTTAGGCCAATTGGACCCATTAGGCCACTTGGGCCCTATTAGGCCACTTATTCCCATTCATCTCATTTGGCCACAGAGGCCACTTAGGCCCATTAAGCTACTTAGGCCCATTACGTCCATTAGGCTCATCAGGGCCATTAGGCCCATTAGACGCAATAGGCCACTTAGGCCACTTAGGCCCATTATGCCCATTAGGCCCATTAAGCCCATCAGGCCCGTGAGGACACTAAGACCCATTTGGCCCATTTATCCCATCAGTGTCATCGATTCCATTAGGCCGCTTAGGCCCATTAGGCTACTTAGGTCCATTGAGCTCATTAGGTGATGCGTCGCCGGAAGCTCAAAACGAGTAAGTGAAGAGGAGCAGCGTAATGTAGCCGAATGACCGAGGCTTAAAGGCAATGCCACCCGCCAAGGTTTCTCCACGCTTAAAGACAACGTCACCAGCGATGGAGATGCACCACCAATTCCGGGCAAAGGGAAGAGGCTAAAGCAAGAAGATTGCACAGCAAACTTCAAAATCCCGTCACATTCATGCATCCCCATTACAAAGGAGTGAAAATACAATATAAAGACAAAATAAATAAAGAAAAATGCTTCAATTCGAGTTACAAGACATGGGGAACCCAAAAGGCACATAAAAAGCATAAAATAACACTTTCCCATGCCATTTAATGACCCCACTAGCCAAAGTAGCGGGATTCCCTCTTAATGATGCATTTTTCCACCTTCTCTCTCCTCATTAATGTGCAGCTACGAATTTCCACCATTTGCCATGTGGATAAATGATTTTGGGTCCCAAATAAGTGTGTTGTGGCCCACCATAGTGTTGGACATCAAGAAGTGTGGGCTGGTCCAATTCGAACAACAATTGGGCTTGGAATTTTTATCAAGCCCAAAATTATTCTCCTTGGGCTGAATCTGATCCATATCATTCTCCCCCGATTGAAGAGGATTTGCCCTCAAATCCACGACATCATCTTCTTCAATGTAAGTAGATAAGTCCCCAATGTTGAATGTTGCAGAAACGCTGCCAAAATCATCTGGTAAATCAATTTTGTAGGCATTGTTTCCCACTCGTTCAAGCACTTTGAATGGACCTTCAGCTCGTGGTGCCAACTTGCTCTTCCTTTTGGATGGAAATCTCTCCTTGCGAAGGTGAATCCACACTTTGTCTCCAGGTTGGAAAATAGCCTGCTTCCGATGCTTGTTTGCTCGCCTCTTGTATGCTTCATTAGACTTCTCTATTTGAGCATGAATCGACTCATGGAGCTTCTTCTTCTGCTTTGTCTTCTCCTCCGCATCAATATTCACCTGAAAATCAAGAGGCAAAGAGCACAATTCTATAGGAGTGATTGGATTGATGCCATAAACCACTTCGAATGGAGAATGTCGAGTGGTAGCATTAGGAGATCTATTGTATGCAAATTCAGCTTGTGCAAGTTGCAAATCCCAATCTCTCATGCTCTTGTTCACCAATGTTCTCAGAATAGTGCCGAATGTTCGATTGGTAACTTCTGTTTGCCCATCCGTTTGAGGGTGATGGGATGTGCTGAAAAGAAGTTTTGTACCAAATTTCCCCCATAATGTCCTCCAAAAATGGCTGAGAAATTTTGTGTCTCTATCTGAAACGATGCTGCGAGGAATTCCATGAAGGCGAACAATTTCTTTGAAAACCAATTCGGCCACTTTCACCGCATCTTCAGTCTTATGACAAGGTATGAAATGAGCCATCTTAGAAAATCGATCAACAACAACCATTATTGAATCTTTACCTCGCTGAGTCTTTGGTAAAGCCATAATGAAATCCATGCTGAGATCTTCCCATGGATGCTCTGGAATAGGTAGCGGAGTGTATAAACCAGGCTTGAAATGACTCTTTGCTCTTTGACAAGTTCCACATCTCGAAAGAATAGCTTGGACATCTGATTGCATCTTCGGCCAGTAGAAATGCTCTTTTAGTATCTCCAAGGTTTTATGGATGCCAAAATGACCAGCAAGTCCCCCTTCATGTGCTTCCCGAATGAGCAAGTCCCTGTAATTACCCTTTGGAACACACAACTTGTTTCTCTTAAAGAGAAACCCATCATGTACAGAATAATCCTCCACAAATCCATCTTGACATTGGATTAAAATAGAATTAAACTCCATATCATGCTGATAATCTTCTCTCATAAGCTGAAATCCAAGAATTCGAGCATCAAGAATTGTAAGTAACGCATACCTCCGAGATAAAGCATCTGCCACCAGATTATCTTGCCCCTTCTTGTATTTTGAAACAAATGAGAATGATTGTAAGAATTCCACCCACTTTGCATGCCTCGAACTCAGCTTGTGTTGACCATTGATGAACCTTAATGCCTGATGGTCAGAATGAAGAACAAACTGCTTTGGTCTCAAATAATGAGACCAATGATCTAGGGCTCTTATAACCGCATAAAATTCCTTATCATAGGTGCTGTAATTTCTCCTTGAATCATTCAGTTTCTAACTGAAATATGCAATAGGGCGCTTGCTTTGGATGAGAACAGCGCCTATCCCAACTCCACTTGCATCACATTCCACTTCAAAAACTTGATCAAAATCAGGCAACGCCAAAATTGGTGCTTCACACAACTTTTTCTTAATGATTTCAAATGATTCATTTGCTGCCTTTGACCACTCAAATTTCCCCTTTTTCAAGCATTCAGTGATAGGTGCCATGATAGTGCTGAAATTGGAAACAAAGCGACGATAAAAAGATGCCAAACCGTGGAAACTTCTTACTTCGGTAATGGATTCTGGTAGTGGCCAGGACTTGATTGCTTCTACTTTTGATTCATCCACCATGATGCCTTCTTTGGTTACCACATATCCCAAAAACACCACTTCTGTTGAAAAGAACTCGCATTTTTCAAGCTTCCCATATAGCTTTTGTTTCCGTAGAACGTCAAATACCCGCCGAAGATGATCCACATGGCTCTCCACATCCTTGCTGTAAATCAAAATGTCATCTAAATACACAACCACAAATTTACCAATAAATGATTTCAGAACTTCATTCATGAGTCGCATGAATGTGCTAGGAGCATTTGAGAGTCCGAATGGCATGACCAGCCACTCAAACAATCCGCCTTTAGTTTTGAAGGCCGTTTTCCACTCATCCCCTTCCTTCATTCGAATCTGGTGATATCCACTACGAAGATCAACCTTCGAAAAGATTGATGAACCATGTAATTCATCAAGCATATCATCGAGTCGTGGGATGGGATACCTGTATTTGATGGTAATATTATTGATAGCTCTACTATCAATGCACATGCGATACGTACCATCTTTCTTCGGCACCAATAATGCTGGAACAGAACACGGGCTCATGCTTGGCCTGATAAAGCCTCGATCCATCAACTCGTCTAATTGCTTCTGCAATTCCCTTGATTCTCCAGGATTACACCGATATGCTGGTTTATTTGGCAATTGTGCACCCGGAACGAGATCAATCTGGTGTTCAATGCCTCTAAATGGTGGTAATCCTGCTGGAAGATCATTAGGAAAAACATCATGATATTCCCCAATTAAGGAATGAGCTAAAGGATGTCGATGACTCTTCTCCTCATGGCATGACTTTTCAATCATCAATAAAGCAAAAACTGGCTTTTGCTTATTTATGGCTTTCTCCACTTGAGCTTTGCTGATAAAGAGACTACATTTGGGTACTTCCGGAATAGATTTTTCTTGAAGAGTTTGGGACGGCTTCAAAGGAGCAAGTGTGATATTCTTTTCCCCAGACCGAAAAGAATAAGTGTTCTTCCTCCCATCATATTTCACTTCCCTGTCAAACTGCCAAGGCCTACCCAACAACAAGTGACAAGCATCCATAGGAATAACATCACACAGTACTTCATCAGCATAGTTCTTACCAATGGAGAATGAAATTAGAACCTGTTTGTTGACTTGGAGTGTGCTCCCATTGTTCAACCATTGCAATTTATATGAGTGAGGATGATTCTGAGTTGGAAGCTTCAATTTCTCCACTAGTGTTGTTGAAGCCACATTTGTACAGCTCCCACTATCAATAATCACCATGCATACCCGCTGATTAATGGTGCAGCGAGTTTGGAACAAGTTTTCTCTTTGATCTTCTTCCGGGCAGATTTGAGCTTGCAAAACTCTTCGTAGCACCAGCATGTTTCCCGCATCAGCTTCTTCCACAACATGTTCCTCATTTTCAGATTCTTCACCATCATGTTCATCCTCTTTGATTGCCTCTTCAATTTCTTCAATCTCTTTAATAGTAATAATCCGGTTGTTCGGGCAATTGGCCTGAAAATGCCCATACCCATGGCATTTGAAACATTTTCGATTCCCACGTTCAAAAGAGTCGGACTTCCCTTTTGTTTGTTCCATAGCCTTCTCTTTCCCTTTATCCAGCATCTTGTTCTTCCCAAATTCTTTCTCACCAACACCAGATTTATTAGAAGAAATACCCTTATAAAAAGTTGTACCTCTATTGTAGTTTTTGAGCATTGGTGCCTTTGAGGTTCGTTTTTGCTTTTCCACCTTGATCGCCAGCTTACAAACATCATCAAGTGAGCAGAATGGTTGCAACTCCACTGAATGTGCAATTTCTTCATTTAATCCACCCAAAAACCTTGCAATTTTTTGCTCTTTATATTCTGGAACATCACTTCGCATCAACAAACGATCAAATTCCCAAATGTACTCTTCAACAGATTTATCTCCTTGTCGCAGGCTATGCATTCGGAAATAGAGATCTTGCTTATAATTCTCAGGCAGAAATCGTCTCCTTAAAAGCTTTTTCAACTTCTCCCATGAGCGTATCTTGCCTTTATCATCACGTTCCCGCTGTTTCTTCAGATTTTCCCACCAAAGTGATGCATAATCTTTAAATTTCAGAATGGCCACCTTGCATTTCTTCTCATCAGAACAATTCTTAAATTCGAAGAACCGTTCGATTTCCCGCATCCAATCCAGAAAATCATCCGGATTCATACTCCCATAAAAATCTGGAATGTCAATCTTCAACCCTCTTTCAATGTCTTCATCATCTCTTCTTCTTCGCATATCTACCTCTGAATCACTAGAATCAGCACCATTTGCACGATCTTCATAAAATGGTGCTGGATTGCGTCTATTATGTGGTGATGGACGTCGAGGATGTCGCTGCGGTGGAGGGGAGGCAGGTCGCCGTGCTCTCAAAAGTTGAGCAAGTTGCTCACCGATTTGAGTAATTTGTGATTGTAGCTGTGCATTAGCTATTTCCCATGGAGCAGGAGGAGTAGAAGATCCGCTCTTGCGAGACATGATGGAGAGTAATAAGAAGAATGTGATAGAACTTACTCGTTGGAACCGCGCCTCTGATACCAATTGATGCGTCGCCGGAAACTCAAAACGAGTAAGTGAAGAGGAGCAGCGTAATGTAGCCGAATGACCGAGGCTTAAAGGCAATGTCATCCGCCAAGGTTTCTCCACGCTTAAAGACAACGTCACCAGCGATGGAGATGCACCACCAATTCCGGGCAAAGGGAAGAGGCTAAAGCAAGAAGATTGCACAGCAAACTTCAAAATCCCGTCACATTCATGCATCCCCATTACAACGGAGTGAAAATACAATATAAAGACAAAATAAATAAAGAAAAATTCTCCAATTCGAGTTACAAGACATGGGGAACCCAAAAGGCACATAAAAAGCATAAAATAACACTTTCCCATGCCATTTAATGACCCCACTAGCCAAAGTAGCGGGATTCCCTCTTAATGATGCATTTTTCCACCTTCTCTCTCCTCATTAATGTGCAGCTACGAATTTCCACCATTTGCCATGTGGATAAATGATTTTGGGTCCCAAATAAGTGTGTTGTGGCCCACCATAGTGTTGGACATCAAGAAGTGTGGGCGGTCCAATTCGAACAACAATTGGGCTTGGAATTTTTATCAAGCCCAAAATTATTCTCCTTGGGCTGAATCTGATCCATATCATTCTCCCCCGGTTGAAGAGGATTTGCCCTCAAATCCACGACATCATCTTCTTCAATGTAAGTAGATAAGTCCCCAATGTTGAATGTTGCAGAAACGCTGCCAAAATCATCTGGTAAATCAATTTTGTAGGCATTGTTTCTCACTCGTTCAAGCACTTTGAATGGACCTTCAGCTCGTGGTGCCAACTTTCTCATCCTTTTGGATGGAAATCTCTCCTTGCGAAGGTGAATCCACACTTTGTCTCCAGGTTGGAAAATAGCCTGCTTCCGATGCTTGTTTGCTCGCCTCTTGTATGCTTCATTAGACTTCTCTATTTGAGCATGAATCGACTCATGGAGCTTCTTCTTCTGCTTTTTCTTCTCCTCCGCATCAATATTCACCTGAAAATCAAGAGGCAAAGAGCACAATTCTATAGGAGTGATTGGATTGATGCCATAAACCACTTCGAATGGAGAATGTCGAGTGGTAGCATTAGGAGATCTATTGTATGAAAATTCAGCCTGTGCAAGTTGCAAATCCCAATCTCTCATGCTCTTGTTCACCAATGTTCTCAGAATAGTGCCGAATGTTCGATTGGTAACTTCTGTTTGCCCATCCGTTTGAGGGTGATGGGATGTGCTGAAAAGAAGTTTTGTACCAAATTTCCCCCATAATGTCCTCCAAAAATGGCTGAGAAATTTTGTGTCTCTATCTGAAACGATGCTGCGAGGAATTCCATGAAGGCGAACAATTTCTTTGAAAACCAATTCGGCCACTTTCACCGCATCTTCAGTCTTATGACAAGGTATGAAATGAGCCATCTTAGAAAATCGATCAACAACAACCATTATTGAATCTTTACCTCGCTGAGTCTTTGGTAAAGCCATAATGAAATCCATGCTGAGATCTTCCCATGGATGCTCTGGAATAGGTAGCGGAGTGTATAAACCAGGCTTGAAATGACTCTTTGCTCTTTGACAAGTTCCACATCTCGAAAGAATAGCTTGGACATCTGATTACATCTTCGGCCAGTAGAAATGCTCTTTTAGTATCTCCAAGGTTTTATGGATGCCAAAATGACCAGCAAGTCCCCCTTCATGTGCTTCCCGAATGAGCAAGTCCCTGTAATTACCCTTTGGAACACACAACTTGTTTCTCTTAAAGAGAAACCCATCATGTACAGAATAATCCTCCACAAATCCATCTTGACATTGGATTAAAATAGAATTAAACTCCATATCATGCTGATAATCTTCTCTCATAAGCTGAAATCCAAGAATTCGAGCATCAAGAATTGTAAGTAACGCATATCTCCGAGATAAAGCATCTGCCACCAGATTATCTTGCCCCTTCTTGTATTTTGAAACAAATGAGAATGGTTGTAAGAATTCCACCCACTTTGCATGCCTCGAACTCAGCTTGTGTTGACCATTGATGAACCTTAATGCCTGATGGTCAGAATGAAGAACAAACTGCTTTGGTCTCAAATAATGAGACCAATGATCTAGGGCTCTTATAACCGCATAAAATTCCTTATCATAGGTGCTGTAATTTCTCCTTGAATCATTCAGTTTCTCACTGAAATATGCAATAGGGCGCTTGCTTTGGATGAGAACAGCGCCTATCCCAACTCCACTTGCATCACATTCCACTTCAAAAACTTGATCAAAATCAGGCAACGCCAAAATTGGTGCTTCACACAACTTTTTCTTAATGATTTCAAATGATTCATTTGCTGCCTTTGACCACTCAAATTTCCCCTTTTTCAAGCATTCAGTGATAGGTGCCATGATAGTGCTGAAATTGGAAACAAAGCGACGATAAAAAGATGCCAAACCGTGGAAACTTCTTACTTCGGTAATGGATTCTGGTAGTGGCCAGGACTTGATTGCTTCTACTTTTGATTCATCCACCATGATGCCTTCTTTGGTTACCACATATCCCAAAAACACCACTTCTGTTGAAAAGAACTCGCATTTTTCAAGCTTCCCATATAGCTTTTGTTTCCGTAGAACGTCAAATACCCGCCGAAGATGATCCACATGGCTCTCCACATCCTTGCTGTAAATCAAAATGTCATCTAAATACACAACCACAAATTTACCAATAAATGATTTCAGAACTTCATTCATGAGTCGCATGAATGTGCTAGGAGCATTTGAGAGTCCGAATGGCATGACCAGCCACTCAAACAATCCGCCTTTAGTTTTGAAGGCCGTTTTCCACTCATCCCCTTCCTTCATTCGAATCTGGTGATATCCACTACGAAGATCAACCTTCGAAAAGATTGATGAACCATGTAATTCATCAAGCATATCATCGAGTCGTGGGATGGGATACCTATATTTGATGGTAATATTATTGATAGCTCTACTATCAATGCACATGCGATACGTACCATCTTTCTTCGGCACCAATAATGCTGGAACAGAACACGGGCTCATGCTTGGCCTGATAAAGCCTCGATCCATCAACTCGTCTAATTGCTTCTGCAATTCCCTTAATTCTCCAGGATTACACCGATATGCTGGTTTATTTGGCAATTGTGCACCCGGAACGAGATCAATCTGGTGTTCAATGCCTCTAAATGGTGGTAATCCTGCTGGAAGATCATTAGGAAAAACATCATGATATTCCCCAATTATGGAATGAGCTAAAGGATGTTGATGACTCTTCTCCTCATGGCATGACTTTTCAATCATCAATAAAGCAAAAACTGGCTTTTGCTTATTTATGGCTTTCTCCACTTGAGCTTTGCTGATAAAGAGACTACATTTGGGTACTTCCGGAATAGATTTTTCTTGAAGAGTTTGGGACGGCTTCAAAGGAGCAAGTGTGATATTCTTTTCCCCAGACCGAAAAGAATAAGTGTTCTTCCTCCCATCATATTTCACTTCCCTGTCAAACTGCCAAGGCCTACCCAACAACAAGTGACAAGCATCCATAGGAATAACATCACACAGTACTTCATCAGCATAGTTCTTACCAATGGAGAATGAAATTAGAACCTGTTTGTTGACTTGGAGTGTGCTCCCATTGTTCAACCATTGCAATTTATATGAGTGAGGATGATTCTGAGTTGGAAGCTTCAATTTCTCCACTAGTGTTGTTGAAGCCACATTTGTACAGCTCCCACTATCAATAATCACCATGCATACCCGCTGATTAATGGTGCAGCGAGTTTGGAACAAGTTTTCTCTTTGATCTTCTTCCGGGCAGATTTGAGCTTGCAAAACTCTTCGTAGCACCAGCATGTTTCCCGCATCAGCTTCTTCCACAACATGTTCCTCATTTTCAGATTCTTCACCATCATGTTCATCCTCTTTGATTGCCTCTTCAATTTCTTCAATCTCTTTAATAGTAATAATCCGGTTGTTAGGGCAATTGGCCTGAAAATGCCCATACCCATGGCATTTGAAACATTTTTGATTCCCACGTTCAAAAGAGTCGGACTTCCCTTTTGTTTGTTCCATAGCCTTCTCTTTCCCTTTATCCAGCATCTTGTTCTTCCCAAATTCTTTCTCACCAACACCAGATTTATTAGAAGAAATACCCTTATAAAAAGTCGTACCTCTATTGTAGTTTTTGAGCATTGGTGCCTTTGAGGTCCGTTTTTGCTTTTCCACCTTGATCGCCAGCTTACAAACATCATCAAGTGAGCAGAATGGTTGCAACTCCACTGAATGTGCAATTTCTTCATTTAATCCACCCAAAAACCTTGCAATTGTTTGCTCTTTATATTCTGGAACATCACTTCACATCAACAAACGATCAAATTCCCAAATGTACTCTTCAACAGATTTATCTCCTTGTCGCAGGCTATGCATTCGGAAATAGAGATCTTGCTTATAATTCTCAGGCAGAAATCGTCTCCTTAAAAGCTTTTTCAACTTCTCCCATGAGCGTATCTTGCCTTTATCATCACGTTCCCGCTGTTTCTTCAGATTTTCCCACCAAAGTGATGCATAATCTTTAAATTTCAGAATGGCCACCTTGCATTTCTTCTCATCAGAACAATTCTTAAATTCGAAGAACCGTTCGATTTCCCGCATCCAATCCAGAAAATCATCCGGATTCATACTCCCATAAAAATCTGGAATGTCAATCTTCAACCCTCTTTCAATGTCTTCATCATCTCTTCTTCTTCGCATATCTACCTCTGAATCACTAGAATCATCACCATTTGCACGATCTTCATAAAATGGTGCTGGATTGCGTCTATTATGTGGTGATGGACGTCGAGGATGTCGCTGCGGTGGAGGGGAGGCAGGTCGCCGTGCTCTCAAAAGTTGAGCAAGTTGCTCACCGATTTGAGTAATTTGTGATTGTAGCTGTGCATTAGCTATTTCCCATGGAGCAGGAGGAGTAGAAGATCCGCTCTTGCGAGACATGATGGAGAGTAATAAGAAGAATGTGATAGAACTTACTCGTTGGAACCGCACCTCTGATACCAATTGATGCGTCGCCGGAAGCTCAAAATGAGTAAGTGAAGAGGAGCAGCGTAATGTAGCCGAATGACCGAGGCTTAAAGGCAATGCCATCCGCCAAGGTTTCTCCACGCTTAAAGACAACGTCACCAGCGATGGAGATGCACCACCAATTCCGGGCAAAGGGAAGAGGCTAAAGCAAGAAGATTGCACAGCAAACTTCAAAATCCCGTCACATTCATGCATCCCCATTACAAAGGAGTGAAAATACAATATAAAGACAAAATAAATAAAGAAAAATGCTCCAATTCGAGTTACAAGACATGGGGAACCCAAAAGGCACATAAAAAGCATAAAATAACACTTTCCCATGCCATTTAATGACCCCACTAGCCAAAGTAGCGGGATTCCCTCTTAATGATGCTTTTTTCCACCTTCTCTCTCCTCATTAATGTGCAGCTACGAATTTCCACCATTTGCCATGTGGATAAATGATTTTGGGTCCCAAATAAGTGTGTTGTGGCCCACCATAGTGTTGGACATCAAGAAGTGTGGGCTGGTCCAATTCGAACAACAATTGGGCTTGGAATTTTTATCAAGCCCAAAATTATTCTCCTTGGGCTGAATCTGATCCATATCATTCTCCCCCGGTTGAAGAGGATTTTCCCTCAAATCCACGACATCATCTTCTTCAATGTAAGTAGATAAGTCCCCAATGTTGAATGTTGCAGAAACGCTGCCAAAATCATCTGGTAAATCAATTTTGTAGGCATTGTTTCCCACTCGTTCAAGCACTTTGAATGGACCTTCAGCTCGTGGTGCCAACTTGCTCTTCCTTTTGGATGGAAATCTCTCCTTGCGAAGGTGAATCCACACTTTGTCTCCAGGTTGGAAAATAGCCTGCTTCCGATGCTTGTTTGCTCGCCTCTTGTATGCTTCATTAGACTTCTCTATTTGAGCATGAATCGACTCATGGAGCTTCTTCTTCTACTTTGTCTTCTCCTCCGCATCAATATTCACCTGAAAATCAAGAGGCAAAGAGCACAATTCTATAGGAGTGATTGGATTGATGCCATAAACCACTTCGAATGGAGAATGTCGAGTGGTAGCATTAGGAGATCTATTGTATGCAAATTCAGCTTGTGCAAGTTGCAAATCCCAATCTCTCATGCTCTTGTTCACCAATGTTCTCAGAATAGTGCCGAATGTTCGATTGGTAACTTCTGTTTGCCCATCCGTTTGAGGGTGATGGGATGTGCTGAAAAGAAGTTTTGTACCAAATTTCCCCCATAATGTCCTCCAAAAATGGCTGAGAAATTTTGTGTCTCTATCTGAAACGATGCTGTGAGGAATTCCATGAAGGCGAACAATTTCTTTGAAAACCAATTCGGCCACTTTCACCGCATCTTCAGTCTTATGACAAGGTATGAAATGAGCCATCTTAGAAAATCGATCAACAACAACCATTATTGAATCTTTACCTCGCTGAGTCTTTGGTAAAGCCATAATGAAATCCATGCTGAGATCTTCCCATGGATGCTCTGGAATAGGTAGCGGAGTGTATAAACCAGGCTTGAAATGACTCTTTGCTCTTTGACAAGTTCCACATCTCGAAAGAATAGCTTGGACATCTGATTGCATCTTCGGCCAGTAGAAATGCTCTTTTAGTATCTCCAAGGTTTTATGGATGCCAAAATGACCAGCAAGTCCCCCTTCATGTGCTTCCCGAATGAGCAAGTCCCTGTAATTACCCTTTGGAACACACAACTTGTTTCTCTTAAAGAGAAACCCATCATGTACAGAATAATCCTCCACAAATCCATCTTGACATTGGATTAAAATAGAATTAAACTCCATATCATGCTGATAATCTTCTCTCATAAGCTGAAATCCAATAATTCGAGCATCAAGAATTGTAAGTAACGCATACCTCCGAGATAAAGCATCTGCCACCAGATTATCTTGCCCCTTCTTGTATTTTGAAACAAATGAAAATGATTGTAAGAATTCCACCCACTTTGCATGCCTCGAACTCAGCTTGTGTTGACCATTGATGAACCTTAATGCCTGATGGTCAGAATGAAGAACAAACTGCTTTGGTCTCAAATAATGAGACCAATGATCTAGGGCTCTTATAACCGCATAAAATTCCTTATCATAGGTGCTGTAATTTCTCCTTGAATCATTCAGTTTCTCACTGAAATATGCAATAGGGCGCTTGCTTTGGATGAGAACAGCGCCTATCCCAACTCCACTTGCATCACATTCCACTTCAAAAACTTGATCAAAATCAGGCAACGCCAAAATTGGTGCTTCACACAACTTTTTCTTAATGATTTCAAATGATTCATTTGCTGCCTTTGACCACTCAAATTTCCCCTTTTTCAAGCATTCAGTGATAGGTGCCATGATAGTGCTGAAATTGGAAACAAAGCGACGATAAAAAGATGCCAAACCGTGGAAACTTCTTACTTCGGTAATGGATTCTGGTAGTGGCCAGGACTTGATTGCTTCTACTTTTGATTCATCCACCATGATGCCGTCTTTGGTTACCACATATCCCAAAAACACCACTTCTGTTGAAAAGAACTCGCATTTTTCAAGCTTCCCATATAGCTTTTGTTTCCGTAGAACGTCAAATACCCGCCGAAGATGATCCACATGGCTCTCCACATCCTTGCTGTAAATCAAAATGTCATCTAAATACACAACCACAAATTTACCAATAAATGATTTCAGAACTTCATTCATGAGTCGCATGAATGTGCTAGGAGCATTTGAGAGTCCGAATGGCATGACCAGCCACTCAAACAATCCGCCTTTAGTTTTGAAGGCCGTTTTCCACTCATCCCCTTCCTTCATTCGAATCTGGTGATATCCACTACGAAGATCAACCTTCGAAAAGATTGATGAACCATGTAATTCATCAAGCATATCATCGAGTCGTGGGATGGGATACCTGTATTTGATGGTAATATTATTGATAGCTCTACTATCAATGCACATGCGATACGTACCATCTTTCTTCGGCACCAATAATGCTGGAACAGAACACGGGCTCATGCTTGGCCTGATAAAGCCTCGATCCATCAACTCGTCTAATTGCTTCTGCAATTCCCTTGATTCTCCAGGATTACGCCGATATGCTGGTTTATTTGGCAATTGTGCACCCGGAACGAGATCAATCTAGTGTTCAATGCCTCTAAATGGTGGTAATCCTGCTGGAAGATCATTAGGAAAAACATCATGATATTCCCCAATTAAGGAATGAGCTAAAGGATGTTGATGACTCTTCTCCTCATGGCATGACTTTTCAATCATCAATAAAGCAAAAACTGGCTTTTGCTTATTTATGGCTTTCTCCACTTGAGCTTTGCTGATAAAGAGACTACATTTGGGTACTTCCGGAATAGATTTTTCTTGAAGAGTTTGGGACGGGTTCAAAGGAGCAAGTGTGATATTCTTTTCCCCAGACCGAAAAGAATAAGTGTTCTTCCTCCCATCATATTTCACTTCCCTGTCAAACTGCCAAGGCCTACCCAACAACAAGTGACAAGCATCCATAGGAATAACATCACACAGTACTTCATCAGCATAGTTCTTACCAATGGAGAATGAAATTAGAACCTGTTTGTTGACTTGGAGTGTGCTCCCATTGTTCAACCATTGCAATTTATATGAGTGAGGATGATTCTGAGTTGGAAGCTTCAATTTCTCCACTAGTGTTGTTGAAGCCACATTTGTACAGCTCCCACTATCAATAATCACCATGCATACCCGCTGATTAATGGTGCAGCGAGTTTGGAACAAGTTTTCTCTTTGATCTTCTTCCGGGCAGATTTGAGCTTGCAAAACTCTTCGTAGCACCAGCATGTTTCCCGCATCAGCTTCTTCCACAACATGTTCCTCATTTTCAGATTCTTCACCATCATGTTCATCCTCTTTGATTGCCTCTTCAATTTCTTCAATCTCTTTAATAGAAATAATCCGGTTGTTATGGCAATTGGCCTGAAAATGCCCATACCCATGGCATTTGAAACATTTTCGATTCCCACGTTCAAAAGAGTCGGACTTCCCTTTTGTTTGTTCCATAGCCTTCTCTTTCCCTTTATCCAGCATCTTGTTCTTCCCAAATTCTTTCTCACCAACACCAGATTTATTAGAAGAAATACCCTTATAAAAAGTTGTACCTCTATTGTAGTTTTTGAGCATTGGTGCCTTTGAGGTCCGTTTTTGCTTTTCCACCTTGATCGCCAGCTTACAAACATCATCAAGTGAGCAGAATGGTTGCAACTCCACTGAATGTGCAATTTCTTCATTTAATCCACCCAAAAACCTTGCAATTGTTTGCTCTTTATATTCTGGAACATCACTTCGCATCAACAAACGATCAAATTCCCAAATGTACTCTTCAACAGATTTATCTCCTTGTCGCAGGCTATGCATTCGGAAATAGAGATCTTGCTTATAATTCTCAGGCAGAAATCGTCTCCTTAAAATCTTTTTCAACTTCTCCCATGAGCGTATCTTGCCTTTATCATCACGTTCCCGCTGTTTCTTCAGATTTTCCCACCAAAGTGATGCATAATCTTTAAATTTCAGAATGGCCACCTTGCATTTCTTCTCATCAGAACAATTCTTAAATTCGAAGAACCGTTCGATTTCCCGCATCCAATCCAGAAAATCATCCGGATTCATACTCCCATAAAAATCTGGAATGTCAATCTTCAACCCTCTTTCAATGTCTTCATCATCTCTTCTTCTTCGCATATCTACCTCTGAATCACTAGAATCATCACCATTTGCACGATCTTCATAAAATGGTGCTGGATTGCGTCTATTATGTGGTGATGGACGTCGAGGATGTCGCTGCGGTGGAGGGGAGGCAGGTCACCGTGCTCTCAAAAGTTGAGCAAGTTGCTCACCGATTTGAGTAATTTGTGATTGTAGCTGTGCATTAGCTATTTCCCATGGAGTAGGAGGAGTAGAAGATCCGCTCTTGCGAGACATGATGGAGAGTAATAAGAAGAATGTGATAAAACTTACTCGTTGGAACCGCGCCTCTGATACCAATTGATGCGTCGCCGGAAGCTCAAAACGAGTAAGTGAAGAGGAGCAGCGTAATGTAGCCGAATGACCGAGGCTTAAAGGCAATGCCACCCGCCAAGGTTTCTCCACGCTTAAAGACAACGTCACCAGCGATGGAGATGCACCACCAATTCCGGGCAAAGGGAAGAGGCTAAAGCAAGAAGATTGCACAGCAAACTTCAAAATCCCGTCACATTCATGCATCCCCATTACAAAGGAGTGAAAATACAATATAAAGACAAAATAAATAAAGAAAAATGCTCCAATTCGAGTTACAAGATATGGGGAACCCAAAAGGCACATAAAAAGCATAAAATAACACTTTCCCATGCCATTTAATGACCCCACTAGCCAAAGTAGCGGGATTCCCTCTTAATGATGCTTTTTTCCACCTTCTCTCTCCTCATTAATGTGCAGCTACGAATTTCCACCATTTGCCATGTGGATAAATGATTTTGGGTCCCAAATAAGTGTGTTGTAGCCCACCATAGTGTTGGACATTAAGAAGTGTGGGCTGGTCCAATTCGAACAACAATTGGGCTTGGAATTTTTATCAAGCCCAAAATTATTCTCCTTGGGCTGAATCTGATCCATATCATTACGCCACTTAAGTCCATTAGACCCATCAGGCCCATCAAACCCATGAGTCCACCTAGGCCCATTCGGCCCATTAAGGCCATCAGGCCCATCATACCCATTAGGCCACTTAGGCCCATTCAGCTCATTAGGCCACTTAGGCCCATTAAGCCCTTTAGCCCCATTAGGTCCATCGGCCCAATTATGTCCATTTGGCCCATTAGGCAACTTAAGGCCACTTAGGCCCATTAGGCCACTTAGTCCCATTCGACCCAATCGAACCATTATGCCACTTAGGCCCATTAGGCTGCTTAGGCCCATTACGACCATCAAGCCTATTAGGCACATTATTCCACTTAGTCCACCGAGTCCCATTTGGCTCATTAGGCCACTGAGGCCCATTAGGCCATTAGCCCCATTAGGCCACTTAAGCCCATTAAGCCCATTAGGCCACAGAGGCCCATTTGGCCAATTAGGTTCATTAGGCCCATTAGGCCACTTAGGACCATAGCCCCATTAGGCCATAGAGGACCATTAGGCCACTTAGGCCCATTAGGCACATTGGGCCACTCAGTACCATTGGGCCACTTAGGCTCATTGGGCCACATAGGCCCATTGGGCCACTTGGCCCATTTGGCCCATTATGCCACTTTGGCCACTTAGGCTCATTGCACATTGGGCCTCCAGGAAACACTCTTGAAAATATAAACAAGATATTTAATTATGAATTATGTATCAAAATTTGAAATATCAATAAAAAAACATGCAATCTTTTCTTGTGTTTGTACAATACTTCCTAGTTAAGGAAAATAATTTTTCTTAAGGCACACGACCTTCAATGCCAAATGCTACTTGCTATAAATGAAATTGATTAGTATAATACTACATTATTGAATAATATGAAAGTGATAAACCTAGAATGAATTAAAATTGTATCTATTGAAGAAATCCATAAAATGAAGAAGCGTCTAAAAATAAATTTAACAAGAAATTTAATACTAGTGACCTAACATAAACAATACATATTAAATAGCAGGATAGACATGAGTATAGTATGGATTCCTCTTGTATGTTCATTTCAGTGTAATTCCATTTATGTTGTGTTATTTTGTTATTTGGTCACTTGGTAATTTTTATCATTTTTTCATTTTTCTAATTGGCTAATTAGTCCATTTAGGTGAATTAGGACAATTGGGCCAATTAGAACAATTAGTTCAGTTAGAAAAATAGGTTTTTTAGACTAATTATGTAATTTAGGCCAATTAAGTCATTAGGCCATAGGCAATTTAGGCTTTTAATCCATTTAGGGCATTTATTCCATTAGGCCATTTAGGACAATTAGGACAATTACACCATTTGGGTCAATTAGGACAATTATTCTAATTAGACCATTTAATCCAATTAGATCATTTAATCCATTTGGACCAATTATGCCATTTAGACCAATTAGGTCATTTATGACAACAATTCCATTAGGCTATTTATACCAATTTAGCCATTAGGACATTATCATATTAGTTCATTACACCATTAGGTCAATTTTTTATTTTGTGATTTGACCATTTACGCCAATTTAGGATAATTAGGCCAATTAGGATAATTAGGCCAATTAGGATAATTAGGCCAATTAGGATAATTAGGCCAATTAGACCACTCAATCTAATTAGACCATTTAGTCCATTTGAAAAAATTAGACCATTTAGACCCATTTGGCCATTTAGTCCAATTTAGGACAATTAATCCAATTAGGACAACTAGGTCAATTAGGACAATTGAGCCAATTATTCCATTTAATCCAATTATACCATTTAATAGATTTAGACAAATTAGTCCATTTAGAAAAATTAGTCCATTTATGCCAATTAGGCCATTTTGCCAATTAGGCCACTAGGCAATTGGGCCATTAGGGTATTTAGACCAATTAGGTCATTTAGGTCATTAGACCATTATCCCATTATTTCATTGATCCATTAGGCTAATTCGTCATTTGACCATTTGGTCAATTAGGCCAATTTAGACCAATTTAGGCCAATTAGACCCATTAGGCCACTAAGGACCATTAGGCCAATTCAGGTCTAATTAGGCCTATTAGGATGATTATGCCATTTAGGTCCATTAGGTCACTTAGGCCCATTCAGACCATTAGACCACTTAGGCCCATTTGGCCCATTTGGACCATTTAGCCACTTAGGCCCATTAGGCCGATTTGGCCACTAAAACTCATTAGGCTCATTAGGCCACATAGGATCATTAGGCCCATTAGGCCACTAAGGACCATTAGGCCAATTCATCCCACTCGACCCATTAGGTCCATTCAAACCATTAGGTCACTTAGTCCCATTGGACCATTATACCACTTATGCCCCTTAGTCCCATTACGACGATTGGGCCACTTTGGCCTATTAGGCCCATTACGCCAATTAGGCCACTTCGGATCATTAGGCTCATTAGGCCCATTAGTCCACTTAGGCCCAATTGTCCCATTTGGCCCATTATACCACTTAAGCTCATTAGGCTGATTAGGCCACTTAGGCCCATTCGTCCACTTAGTCCCACAAAGGCCAATTTGGCCACTTAGGCCCATTAGGACCATTATGACCATTAGGCCACTTAGGCCCACTAGGCTCATTAGACGCATTCGACCCATTAGGACCTTTAGGCCACTTAGACCCATTCATCCCATTAGGCCGACTAGGCCACCTGGGCTCATTGGGCCAATTAGGCCACTTAGGCCCATTAGACGACCGATGCCTATTAGGCCCACTTTGACCATTCACCCCATTAGTCCAATTAGGCCCATTGTCACCATTATCCACATTAGGCCCATTAGGTCCACTAGGCCACTTAGGCACATTAGGCCACTTAGGGTCATTCAGACACTTAAGCCCATTAGGCCACTTAGGCCCATTAAGCCAAATTATTCCATTTAGACCCTTAGGCCACTTAGGCTAGTTAGGCCCATTAGACCCATTAGGCCACTTAGGCCCATCGATCCCATTAGGCCCATTACGCCCCTTAGGCCACTTATGTCACTTAGTCCCATTAGGCCACTTAGGCCCATTATACCACTCAGGCCCATTGAGCCCATTAGGCCACTTAGGCCGCTTAGACCCATTAGCCCCACTAGGCCACTTAGGTCACTTAGGCCCATTAGACCCAATAGTCATTGGGCCCATTAGGCCACTTAGGCCCATTAATCCACTTTGGTCCATTGGTCCACTTAGGCCTCTTAGGCCACTAAGGACCATTAGGCCCATTAGGTCCATTAGGCCACTTAGGCCCATTAGTCCACTTATGCCCATTAGGACCATTGGGCCCATTAGCCAACTTAGGACTACTCAACCACTTAGGCCTGTTAGGAACTTTAGGCCACTTAGGCCCATTAGACCCATTATCCATTAGGCCCATTAGGCCACTTAGTCCCATTAGGCCCATTTGACCCCTTAGGGTCATTACTACTTCGGCCCATTTGGCCAGTTAGGCTCATTAGTCCACTTAGGACAATTATGCCCATTAGTCATATTATACTCATTAGGCCCCCGAAATCATTTTTTAAATTTTCATAAAAGCCACTGCTTCAAAGATAGCACGTCGATGAAGTTGTCGCCATCATCATCACCCGTTATCATCATTACCTTGTTGTCATCCACTCCGAACAGCATCATCATAACCATCGTCACTAGAGTCACCACACCGTCGGCGGGAACACCACCTTCGTCGTCATCGACCATCATCGTCGGAGCTGAGAACCAGAGCAAAACAAACCAGGATGTCCACTAATCACCATTGATGTCTTCATATCATCATCGTAGAACTCCAACATCACCACCAAAAAACCATCAAAACAGAACATCACTACCATTTGAAGCTTCAAAGATGAGCCATATACCCTCTTGAAGACCCCAAGCCACTCTGATATGATACCATATGCGAGTGCGGTATTCGTTGGCAAAAACGCGGAAACACAAGCAAAGAAAGAAGAGGGGAATTGAAATTAAAAGAAATGCAAGAGGAATAAAAGGGGAAGGAGGGGATCAATTAGGACCCCAAGGAGACTTACCCCTTGAAACTCTAATTATAAAGCGCCACAAAGGTTGATCACTCCTTTGATGAGCCTTACTTGCATTCACCTAAGAACACAAGGAACACAAGCATAATAATGCTAGAAACACTCAAATTCGAAATTAACCTTCAAGGGGGTACAAGAGGTGGCTATTTATAGCCAAATGAGAGGAATAAATGTCAAAATACCTATCCCACAAAAGTCTAAAGCCTATCCCACGAATTTGACTTTGTTTACACATGTCCATGGCTTTAGGGGACAAGATATCTCTAAAGAAGACTTTTAGGAACCACCCCAAAGACTTTGAAGATTCCCACCATGGATTTGGATACAAGGGGCCCACCACTTTTGACATTGGAGATTTCCTTCATGCAAGTGGATTAAATTTCGTGGAAGCATATGGGTGGGCCTTTTAGGTTCACTTTTGGGCTTTAATAAGTGTGATTAAAGGCCCATTTGCTCCTCCCATGCATGAATGTTGGGCCTCCTCTTGTAATTTCAAAATGAGGCCATGTAAAGCCTCTCTCATCCTCCTCATTCTTCCTCTTTTCATTGGGCCACCAATCCCATGCAATGGGTCTTGTCCATTAATGCTCCTTCCACGATCAATGCCATGATCCCCCTCAACTCCTTGCTACATGTGTGCACCATGATCCGCATCATCCCCTCCCTCTTCAAAAGGATTCGTCCTCGAATCTGTATATTCAAAAGGAGAGAGATCAGAAATATTAAAGGTAGCACTCACATCTCCATACCTGCTGGGCAAGTCAATCTTGTAGGCATTATCATTGATTCTTTCTAAAACTTGAAATTGACCATCTCCTCGCGACTGAAGTTTTGATTTTCTTTGCTCTGGGAACCTTTCCTTCCTCAAATGCACCCACACCCAATCTCCAGGTTCTAGTACAACCTTATGCCTACCCTTGTTTTCTTGCTTCGCATATTGTTCATTTCTTCTTTCAATGTTGGCTTTCACCTTGGCATGTAAATCCCGAACAAATTTGGCCTTCTCATCACCTGCGAGATCAACAACCTCATTAGTAGGTTGATATCCACCCATATATCTAGGCTGATACGTGTTTGAGCATGTTATAATTTCAAATGAATTGGTTAACTACCTAAAGACACAGCTAGGACCAAGTAGGTTAGTTGGTGCATGTTCCTTATGAGATAACCTGGTATGGGTGTTGTGACTCTTAATAAATAAACAACTACTTTTGGGTTGCATTCTAATAAACCCAGGCCTGCTTAGTGGGACCCTTGTAGGTTGCCTTATATTCTTAAAAGGATTTTATGTGATAGATTGCCTAATTAAGGGCAGGATGTTAATTAATGTAAAATGTTTTAAAATGGAGTTTTATAAAGCATGCTTATTTTTTCCTTGAGGCATTGGTTAAGATCAAGTACCTTGTGTTTTGTTTTGAAAAAATGGTACTTGATGTTTTGATTAAATCATTTTATGATTAAAGCCCAAACCAGCCATCGCCCGCCCTCCTCAGCACGCCCAAAGCCCAAACCAGCCGCAGCCTTGCAACCCAAGCCCCAGCACGCCACACAGCCTTCAAACCAGCCCAACGCCAAGCAAGATGCAGCCACCATCTGAACCAAACCGCGGCCCCAACCAGACACAGCCCAGCAGCCTCTGCCAGCCAAACCTCCAGACCTGAAGCCCAACCCGTAACACACCCAACTCAGCCACCTGTAGTAAGCAACCCCCAGCAAGAACCCAAACAACAATAGCAACACCGCCCCCAGTCCTCCCAACCAGCAACCATCTACCAGCATAAACAACCCAAGTCGGCATCACGAGCATACCAGCCCACCAGCTATCCTCAGAGAATCGACCAAGCAGCACCTGCAGCCAAGAACCCAGCCCTAAGTAGAACCAGAAGCCAACTGACCAACCCAAACCCGCGCAAGGCCACAGAAACCCCAATAGATTAACAACCATGGAGGAAAGAATAAGGAAAGTTCCAAATCCTAAACAACTCCCGATTAGCCAAGTTGTTAGGGAACTTCTTACATGAAGCAAGCCTCAACCTAACATCAAGCACAACCTTGTACCATAAAATATTGCTATTAAGAGCAGGGGAGCCATGCAATCTTGAGTTCCGTTCCTTCCATATGAGGTAAACCATGGACGCCAATCCAAGCTTTCCAATAACGCTCCTCAAGGAATCACTGGGGAACAAACCTACACAACATTCAAGAGTAGCTGAAAAGGAACCGGCACCACACCTAGCATCGAGGAGGCCCAAGAAGGAATACCAAAGCTTCCGGTTCAGGATGCAATTGAAGAACAAATGGTCCACATCCTCAACAGCATTCTCACATAGCAGACATCGATTGGGAAAGATCAAACCTCTCCGATGTAGATGATCCTGGGTAGGCAAGCGCTTCAAGATAACCACCCATAGAACAAAAGCATATCGGGCAGGAGTGACCTTATTCCAAACAAGAGAGCTCCATGGAACAACAACAAACTTCGGCCTATAATCCTCCCAAACCTTCCGAGTGGAGTACACAGACTTCCTGTTCCAGAGGATATTGTCACAATCACCACTAGGCTGAGGCAGCCTAAGGATCTCCTCTCTAACCTCCCATAACTCAGCTGAAACGGCAGGCGGTGGATCCCAAACCCCATCAGAAATAAACACAGCAACTGAAGCAGTCCTGGGGAGACCCGAGTCATAAATAATGCGATCCTCAATTGAGCTGCAAATGGGGCCACTAGGTAGCCAGGAATCAAACCAGAGAGAAATGTGAACACCACTCCCAACACTAAAGGATACATGATCCTTTAAGAGATCCCGAAGCCCCAATAATTTCCTCCAAGTCCAGGAGCTATTCCAAGGAACTTTTTTCACCCAAAATTGTGAGCGACCAAGCAATAAAATACGAGCCCAGTCCACCCAAACAGAAGAGAAGAAGGGGGTGCACAGGTCCCAAGCATGTCTTGTCATAGCCTCTTTATTCCAATCAATAATTATCTTATCACCTAACCCCCCCTCCTCTTTAGTCCTAGTCACAAAATCCCAGGCCACCTTTGCACCTGAAGTAGCAAGGGAGGGCCCCTTCCAAAGAAAGCATCTTAATTTAGCTTCAATGGACCTAACCACCTTCTTAGGAAAAATGAAATGAGAGCACCAATAAGCTTGCAAACTAAAAAGGATGGACTGAACAAGTTGTAAATGACCAGCAAAGGAGAGAAAATTGTTCGTCCACACCTTTGTTTTCCCGACAATCTTCTCCTCAAGAGCCACACAGTCAATAGCCCTCAACCTTGTGGTAATTAGAGGCACCCCAAGATAACAGAGAGGCAACAGACCAGCACTAATACCCATAACCACCCCAATGTTTTCCTTCAGCTCAGTGGTCAGTCTGACTGAGAACATCATAGACTTGGAGAGATTAATAGAGAGCCCAGACAAGGATGAAAAGATATCAAGGCCTTTTTTTAAGACTAAAACCGATTCCACATTACCATAGGAGAACAAGAGTAAATCATCCGCAAAACATAAATGTGAAATAGAAGTCTTACCGCATCTCCAATGAAATTTAAAGGCTTGAGAGTTTGTAATAATGGAGTCCAAAATGCGCGAAAAAACCTCCATGCAAATAACAAAAAGAAAGGGAGATAGAGGGTCACCCTGTCTTAGCCCTCTCTTCCCAGGAAAGTAACCGTGCAAGCCACCATTGATATTGACCGAGAACATAGCAGAAGAAACGCACCTTTTGATCCAAGAGGAGAATCGAGCAGGAAAGCCCAGAAGATCCAGTGCATCCCATAAGAATTCCCACCTAACGGAGTCAAAAGCCTTAAATAAGTCAATTTTGAAGGCACATCTGGGAACTCCGATATCCAGATGATACCCCCTCATAAGCTCCTGAGCCATCAGAATATTATCAGAGATCTTTATCCCAAGAATGAAAGCAGATTGGGATTTGTTGATACACCCAGGGAGGACAGATTTTAATCTTTCCACCAAGATCTTGGAGATGCATTTATAGATAGTGTTGCAACAAGAAATAGGTCTGAAGTCAGAAAGGTAACACGCATTAGGCACCTTAGGAACTAAGGTAATAATGGAACCATTGGCTTCTCGCAGCAGCTTCCCAGATCTGAAAAATTCCAAAACCGCCTCAGTAACCTCAGAGCCAACAATAGACCAAGTCTGTCTGAAGAAAAAAGCATTGAACCCATTGGGACCGGGAGCTTTATTAGGGTGAATGGAAAAGACCGCTTTCTGAACAACCTCTGGTAGGATAGGCTTATCAAGCTCCTCCCTGGCTCTCTGGTCAATAGAATTATGAAGAAAAGCCTCCAAAGAAGCCCTACCCTCATAGGCGGAAGCATGCGATGAGCCCATCAACTATTGAAAGAAGGAAACCGTATCACAGATAATAGCCCCTGGATCCGTAATATCAGAGCCATCCTCACGCCGAAGAAGGACCAACTTAGAGGAATTGAACCTAGCCTTCACAGAATTGAAGAAAAAAGCCGAGTTTCGATCCCCTTCCTTCAGCCACTGCACCCTACTTTTTTACCTAGCTGAGAGAGAATCCTTCAGCCTCAAAACCTTAATTCTCTCCTTATACTGAACTTCCGCCATACATAAGGCGTCTGAGGGTCCATTGAGCACCATAGAAGATTGGCAAGTCGCTAAATCCAACTTAAGCCGAGATAACTCAGAGGAATCTTGAGCTGACACCTGGGTATGAAGATTCCGGAGAGCTTGCTTAACCTTCTTAAGCTTTTGATAAACTTGGTACATCTTGCAGCCCAAAACCCAAACCATCCTTGCAAAGGAAACTGAGGACAAAAAACCATCATACTCCACCCAATGATTAAAGAACTTGAAAGGGAATTTACCAGATTGGAGTCCTTCCCCCAAACTGACAATGATAGGGGTATGATCGGAGAACCAAAAAGGGAGGAAATTTGCAAACGAGGCAGAGAACCTGGTAAGCCAAGAGGGACTAACCAAGGCCCTGTCAAGCTTCCTCATAACCCCAGAGTTACCCTTCCTCCAAGAGAACCTAAGACCAGTACAACGCAAATCATCCAACCCGACATCAACAATCCCATCGTTGCACTCATCCATGGAGGAAAACCAATCCAAACAACCCCCAAATCTATCCTCAGGAACCCTCACCGCATTAAAGTCACCAAGAAAAATACGTGGTGTCTCAGGCATAACTGAAGTCCTACTAGCCATGTCATTCCAAAGTTTCCTTCACTCAGCAACAGAGTTGGAACCATAAACAAAGGAAATCAAACAAGCAACATCCACCTTGACAGCTCTAACAAGGCATTCGACAAGTTGCGGCGAATCAAACTGAAAATCAATCGACAACAATCGGAGATTCCAGAGAACCAAGATGCGGAAACTAGGAGATCCAGAACCGCTTGCAAAGCTGCACCATCCTGGCATGATCTTCCTCACAAAAAAGTCCAAATTCCCACTTTTAACCTTAGTTTCAACAAGGCCCAAGCATGCCAACTTATGAGAAAGAATGAGCTCCCTAACATCCTACTGTTTACTAGGGGTATTAAGACCCCTAATATTCCAAACACCGAATTTAAACATTGGGGTTAAAGGATGAGATCTGGCTACCGGCCCGGGGACCAATAGGTACCCTCCTCGAGTCAAGTTCATCCACTTTAATCAGCTTCTTCCTAAGAGGATTATCACTTAAAGCAGAGGAAGACAGACTGATCTTATCCTCATGTTCCTGATTTGGGGAAAGGGACCTATCCACCTTAGAGACAATAGAACAATCTTGCATCGGACCTGAGATCACCGGCCCAACAGCAGGAACCACAACACCTCCATCCACAAGAACCAAGCTCTCAGAGGACTGAACAATAGAGACCGAACACGAGAAAATATCCCCACCAACCTTCCCGACTGCCTTGTGCTCAGCTATGGGAGCACTAGAAACCAAACCCGAAACAGCTTCAACCTTGTGATCATCAAGGGTAGCAGTGGGAACCGCGCACAAGTCATCCCCATCCTTGGACCCCTCCTCTGATAAACATGCAAAAGAGTTATGGGTAGGGACAAGAATCTCCTTCCCAGAACCCTTAGCCGCATTAAAAGTACCAGTTGATACAGCAACAACCAAAGAGGAGTTGTCCATAGCAACTAGGTATGCCCCAACAAAGAGCCCAAAATTGCCCGAAGATGAAGCAAGATCGACCCCTGATTCCTTCCCAGATAACTGAGCAGGGAGATGGGTCTCCGAATCTAAAGCAGAAATTGCCACTGTTTCCTTCTTCCTGAACACCCGTTTCTTTGGTGTGACTTTGGTCCATCCTGAAAGAGACTCATCCACAGGCTTCTTTTTGTACTGATTAAAATGATGGCCAAAAATATTACAGAAACTACAAGTTTTAGGAACCCATCCATACTCAACTTTGGCCGAAGTGGCATAACCACAACCTAAGTCCACATTAATCACCTCTGGAAGAACTTGATTCTTTTAATCTCTATTGTTGCTTTATCAGCAAATAAAGGTTTACCCACTGCACTTGCTATGTAGCTAAGCCCCTCTACGGACCAAGCTTCCAGAGGAACATTCCTAAAATTCACCCAAATTGGAAACACAGAGAAGGATTCCTTATCCAAGGCCATACCAGGATGCCATGTATGAAGAACCATCGAACGTCCTGCAAAAAACCAGGGGCCACATGATAAAAGATCAACCAGGTTACAAGAGGGGATAAACCTGGAAAAAAAAGAACCCGTCATCGTTGCATAGCGTTTCAATAAGGTCTGCACCCCACAAGTTAGTAGCAATCCTTGAGACCATCATGAACGGAAGCCTCTTGTCAAGGAAGTACCCCACTAACGTGTTGGCCCATCTGGACGCACCACTTCTAATCACCGCTTGAGGTAAGCATACTCTCGGGTTCTTCCCACCATCAATCGGGGGGTGAAAAACCAAATCTGTCGATCGAACAGGAACAACAGAATCCTTCGCCCCCTCTACAAGATCACAGTCCCCCTCCTTGGCCAAGCCAGCCTCAATAGCTGTAGCAGTTAAACTATTGCTAGCCTTTGACTCCCGTGGCGCAGCACCACAAAGAGGAACCACTTCAGCAGAATCCTCAATTGAACAACACGAGATTTTGGTAATCCCAACCATAGCCTGAGATTGGGCAACAATCTTCTCCAAACACCCTGAAGCGCAAACGCCCATTGAGCCCTCCAGTGAAGCCAAACCAGGGTCTCCAACAGTAGATAGGTGGACATCATCCTTCGAGATAGCCAACCCAGCACAATCGGGTGCTAACCCTAACGGGGCCTTCACAACCTTCGAATCAATCTCCAGAATCATCCCGGGAAGATTAGGGTGAGAACAACCCGTAGCTGCCGGGAGAGAGCCATTCACGGCCCCGGACAAGGGGATCACAGAGTTCTCACCCACCAAATCGCTCACCCCAGAAGAATGAGACACATCCATCTCCGAAGAACTCTTAAACGATCCAAATATTACCTCAGAAGGAGAGGACCCCTCCATAGGGAGAGATCGTCAAGCAGGCCCGCCGGCTGCTCACCACCGGGGAAACACTGGGAAGTCATCCAGAGATACGGGAGAGAGCAAGAGCACAAGATCCATAACCAAAAAGATGTAGGGATGGTCATTTTCTTCATAGGTTGTTTTAACCTCTCTTCTCCACAGCGATGGATGACTCGGTATGTTGTTATCTGAGTTAAAAGTCATCATTCTTCTGTATCACCTCAGGGTAGTATGTGTTCACGTACGCTGTTTCGTTGAGTTCTTAATGCTGTGACGAATCGGTTGAGTTTAGTGTAAATTTCAAGTCTTACACTGTTAAATACATTTCAGGTCATCTCTGTAGTACAATGACATCCCGGTTAAAGGAATCAAGTTCATCCCAATGCTCGGGATGACTTCCATAGACTCGGGTGTTTTGTCACACTAGTTGGTTTGGTTGGGCTTTCATTCCAGTTGTTTAAATGTTTTTCTTCCGATATTCTCTAAATCCTCTTAGTGTACTTTTCCTTAAGTCACGAGCATGTCCCCTATCTTGCCTTCGTCCTTGATGCACTAAGAGAGCATTGGTCTTACGCCATGATAAAGATTTAAAAGTTGTTGGTCTTGTTTAGGGTGGTTTTCTCAGTGTTTCACGCTGATGCGTTGTTCTTATCGAGGCTTTGATTAGTCTTGAGTTACCCTAGGATTTTCATGTAGGAATTCCTGATGAACTCTTGTACACCATCTGTTTCATCTAACGTGACCGCCAGGTCGATGCTGCTCTGGGCTTGGTCAATGTTTTGATATGGGCATCTTTCCCTTGTACAAACGTCTCACTCGTAAACGTGGTGTATGGACTACCTAAGGTTAGTTCCTTATACTCATGTCGTGCCAATCCGAGTTTCCCCTGAACTTGTTTTTCGGGCTTGGTGATGCTTAAATCAGGGATCATCATCAGAAGTCAGGTATGAATTTCGGTGCACGTGTTCGTGGTGAATGCGAGATACCTTGGAAGAATTCATCACAGTTCAATTCATAAAACGCAGTCCGTTTAAGCCGAGCATCTTCTTAAATGGTCAACCAAAGTGGGTCGACTATTTCTCTCTCTTGTTCAATGAAGCGGTCAGTGAAGGAACTTTTTCTAACACGTCGTCAGGTGAGAAAAGTGTGGCTTAGGTCGACCAATACTTTTTATAAAAAACTGGCTTGACTTGGGATTTAAGGGCAATGGGGCATTGGCCATTTTATCTGTTTCAGAAATCACGTAAGAAGTGTCGCTATAATGCTTAAGGGTGTGTCTTATAGGAAAATTCTGATGGTGGAAGGTGTCGTGACTCAGAATTTTCCTCTTTTTAACTTGAAAACCTAAGGTGGGAAGTGACTTTGACCAGACGTTAATGAGACGACGGCATGGTCATGTCTCTAGCTGAACGTGTTCGGATAAATAGTATCTTGGTGTTTCAGTTGGAAAATGAGCTTTGGCTCAGATCTTAATGGCTTTTGTGCCACTTTCCTAACCAATGTTTGAACGTGCATTGGGCATTTAGAGATGCAACACAACCTTTTGTGCGAGACTTCATGGACCTTGTGTATCAGATGAAGGTTATGTTGTTCCTGAAGGCTTCTCGGGGACGAGAAGTTCTAAGGTGGAAAGGTTGTAACGTTCTGTGTTTTGAAATGGGTGAAAAAGTGCAGAAAATAAATTTTTTTAGTTAACTGGGCAGGCTGGTTTTAAAACCGAGCGTCGGAACTTTTTTTCCGATAGTCGACACTACGGTGTTGATAGAATAAAAATATTAAGTTTTTTTTCATACGCGTGTTTGTTTCCTTTCAAAAATTTGAATTAACTCTCAAACGGTGTGTCGTATGAGAAATATGTGACCACCATTAGGTCCAGAACATCGGGTTTACCCTAGGAAGGGTATAACCTTGATTTGCATTGGGTGTTTGGCACCCTCGCGCATGATAATTCCATCTTTATTTTTAATTAATTAATTATTCCATTTTTTATATTTTAAATAATTATTTTCTCACAAACGGTGCGTCTAATGAGAAATCTGAGACTACCAAAAGTTCCGGGACGTGGGGTTTACCCTAGTCCGGGCATAAACTTTGTGAGCATCGGACGTTTGGTCATATCGCACCCGAAGATAATTTATTTGGGTTATATATTTTATTATAAATAACAGTACATTATGAAAAATGATAACAAGCCCGAAAAACCTAAAAAACAGGTAAAAAATTGAGAAACCTTCAAAACCCGTAAATATAGTCAGAAAGTCAAATAAACCCTAAACTCTGGGTAACGATGAAAACTTTTGATCTGAGAGTCCGTTATAGATCTATGACCAATCAAATCAATGATCATAAAATGATATTTGATATGATAGGTGGTGGAGGTTGAATGGACAGATAGATCATATGTTACAGTTGTTTGAAAAAACAGGAGACAGGAAAATAGTGCTAGAAATGGGTGCATGAAAAACCTAAAAAACTGCAGAGTCACTAAAATGGGCATAAATTCTAATTCGGGTGTCCTTTTCAGCTTCTTGACCAGTCAAACCAAATATCATGGAATGAACTACGATATAACAGGTGTATTAGGCCAAACATACACACAGATCAAGATTTATTACCGTTTAAAAAAATTGACATGGCACCGGACATGGAAATAGTGTTTTGGAGGCCTTGTGATGGTTTTTTGGGGTTTTAGGGTCCAAGACATGATTGGATATTTTTTAAAGTCATCCTTATTCATATATATATTTGCTTCCTTATATTTTATATGTGGTAGAGCCCAAACGGACACCCGAAGTGAAAGTTTTGGTCGTTTGAAGTTGGAGTTTTTTTAGAGCGGTACAACTGATATATCTTCCGCTTCTTTGATGTTCACTTGGTTTCTATTAGACGTGGTTCTTAATCGTCTCACGATATTTTATTTTACTGGTCTCGACTCTCAAATGGACACTCGAAGCAGGAGTTATGTCTATTTTTGTGAGTTACGGGTTTCTTAGGTTTTTAGACGCTATGAGGGTTGCTCAATTTCAAACAATCATAACTTCTTCTACGGATGTCCGTTTTCTCTCTACCACATATCAAATCGAGTATTGTGAAAATATCTACCCTCTAGTGACCATTGTAACCCATTTTCACATTCATAAAGTCTAAAAATGTCCCATAATTCCTCCCAATGGTCATAAGTTCTGCTCCGGCTGTCTGTTTTGCCATAACTTTTGCTCCGGGTGTCCGTTTTGCCTCTACCACATATCTAATCGATCTAAAACATATTTAAAAAATATATATTATATTTATATCAATATAAATATACTTATATATCAATATATTATTTTTTATGAAATATACACTTTATCAGTGCTAGGAAAAAAAGCGCTGATAAAGCCCCCCTTTATCAGCGCTACTAAAAAAAGTGATGATAAAGGGGGGACCCTTTAACAGCGCTAAGAAAAGTGATGATAAAGGGGCTACCTTTATCAGATCTTTCTTTTAGCGCTGATAAAGGCACCCCATTTATCAGCGCTTTTTTTAGAGGTGTTAAAGGGTGGCACTGCGGAAACCCAATTTTATGGTAGTGTTAGCTCCATTAAGACACTTAGTCCCATTCAACACATAGTTCCATTAGGCCCATTAGTCCATTTAGTCCAATTTTGGTCATTTAGGACAATTAGTCCAATTAGGCCATTGAGGCCATTTAAGCCAATTAGGCTATTTAGGTCATTTAATCTGATTTAGACCATTTAGGCCAATGAGACCAATTCAATCCAATTTAGGTCCTTTAGATCATTTAGTCCAATTAGAATATTTAGGCCATTTAATCTAATTTAGGCCAATTAATCCAATTAGGCCAATTAGGCCAATTAGACAATTTAATTCACTTTGTCCATTTAGGACAATTTAGTTCATTTAGGCTAATTAGCCCATTTAGGCCAATTTAGGTCATTTAGGCTACTAGGCCAATTTAGACCATTTAGGCCAATGATACCAATTATTCCATTTAGGCTAATTTAGGTAATTTAGACCAATTAGGCCAATTATGGCCATTATTCCATTTAAGCCGATTATGCCAATTTAGACCATTTAGTCTCATTAGGTCAATTTAGTCCATTTAGGCCAATTTTTTCATTTTGGTCATTTAGGCCAATTTAGGCCATTTAGGCCGATTAGGCCAATTAGATCAATTAGATAATTTCAGTAATTTAGGCCAATTAGTCCATTTAAAACAATTTATCTCATTTATAACAATTATTAAAATTAGACCAATTAGTCAATTCATGTCTATTAGGATAATTAGGCCATTTAGGCCAATTTAGGCCATTTGGGCTAATTTAGACCATTTAGTCCAATTTAGGATATTAAGGTCAATTTAGGACAATTAGGTCATTTAGACCATTTAGGCCAATTAGGTAATTTAGTCCAATTATATCAATTAGGTCATTTAGATCACTTAGGCCAATTAGACCATTTAGACTATTTAGACATATTTAGGCCATTTAGGCCAATTAGGCCAATTAGGCCAATTTAGGCTATTTAGGATAATTTAGGCCTTTTAGACTAATTAGGAAAACTAGTCCAATTTTTTCATTTAGGACAATTTGGCCAATTAAGCCATTTAGACCAATTAATCCATTTAGTCCAATTAGGTCAATTAGACCATTTAGGCCAATTTAGGCCATTTAGGCCATTAAGTCCAATTAGGAAATTAGGTAATTTAGTTCATTTAGGAAATTTAGGCCAATTAGGACTTTTAGTCCATTTAGGTCATTTAGGTAAATTAGGCCAATTAGACAACTTAGGTCATTTATGCCAATTTAGGTCATTTAGGCCAATTAGAATATTTAGGCCAATTTAGGTCATTTAGACTGTTTAGGATAATTTAGACCAATTAGGCCAATTTAACCAATCATGCAATTTAGGAAAATTAGGTCGATTAGGACATTTAAGCTGATTTGGCAATTTAAGCAATTTAGGCCAATTAGGACAATTAGACCAATTAGACAATTTAGTCAAATTAGGTCAATTAGGCCAATTAGGCAAATTGAGGTCATTTAGGCTAATTAGGCCATTTAATCCATTTAGTAAAATTTAGGCCATTTATGCCAATTAGTCCAATTAAAACAATTAGGTTATTTTTGGCAATTTAGGCCAATTAGGTCATTTAGGCCAATTTAGACCATTTAGACCAATTAAGCCAATTAGGCAAATTTTTTCAATTTATGCCATTTAGGCCAATTTAGTCCAATTAGTCCAATTAGGATATTTCGGATATTTGGGCCAATTTAGGTCATTCAGACCAATTAGACCAATTAGTCCAATTAGTCAATTTAGACCAATTAGGCCATTTAGGCAAATTTAGGGCATTTAGGCCATTCAGGGCAATTAGACCAATTAGACCATTTAGGAAAATTATTCCATTTAGGACAATTAGACCAGTTAGTTCATTTAGGGCATTTAGGTCAATTAGTCCATTTAGGCCAATTAAGCCATTTAGGCCATTTAGACCAATTTAGGCCATTTAGACCAATTTAGGCCAATTATACCAATTTAAGTCATTTAGACCATTTTCGGAAAATTAGCCCATTTAGGACAATTTGACCAATTAAGCCATTTTGTCCTTTTAGGCCAATTAGGTCATTTAGACCAATTAGGCCAATTAGGCCAATTAGGCCAATTTAGGACATTTAGGCTAATTTAACCCATTCAGGCCAATTAGACCAGTTATGCCATTTATGATAATTATGAAAATTAGGTCATTTAGACCATTTAGGTCAATAAATCCATTTATCCCAATTAGGCCAATTAGGCCATTTTGGTCATTTAGGAAAATTTAGGTTATTTAGGTCAATTAGGATGATTAGTCCATTTAGGCGAATTAATCCATTTAGGCTAATTTTGGCCATTTAGGTCAATTAAGCCATTTAGGCCAATTTGGGACATTTAGGCCAATTAGAAAATTTAGGTCATTTAGGCTAATTTGTCAATTTAGGCCAATTAGGCCATTAGGTCAATTCCAACCATTTAGGTCATTGAGTCCATTTAGGCCAATTAGGCCATTTAGCCCATTTAGGCCAATTTTGGCCATTTAGGCCATTTAATCCATTTACTTCAATTAGGAAAATTAGTCTAATTAGGCCAATTAGGTTATTTAGGCCAGTTAGGCCATTTAGGTTATTTAGCCCAATTAGGTCATTTAGGCCAATTTAGAACAATTTAGGTCATTTAGGGAAATTAGGTCAATTAGGATGCCACGAACCAACCCGGGTCGACCCAGAACTTGTCACCCAACAACTATATAACAATCTCTACACAGAAAGGCTCGAAACTTTCTTTGGACCATTAGAACCATTAGGTCACTTAGGCCCTTTAGGCTCGTTATGCCACTTAGACCCATTAGGCAACTTAGGCCCATTAGGCCGATTTGGCCACTTTGGACCATTATTTCCATTAGGCCACTTAGGCCACTTCGGCCCATTATGCCCATTAGTCCATTTAGGCCCATTAATCCGATTAGGCCGATTATTTCACTTAGGCCCATTAGGCCCAATATGCCGCTTAGGCCCATTAGGCCCAATATGCCGCTTAGGCCCATTAGGCCACTTTGGCCCATTAGGCCACCTTGGTCCATTAGGACCATTAGGTCACTTTGGTATATTAGGCCCATTAGGCCACTTCGACCCAATAATCCCATTATGTCGATTAGGCCACTTAGGCTCATCAGACCCATTAAGCCCCTTAGCCACTTAAACCCATTAGGTCCATTAGACCAATTAGGCCCATTCGGTGCATTAGATCACTTAGTCCCATTACACCCATGGGGCCACTAAGGCTCATTAGACAACTTAGGCCCATTAGGCCACTTAGGCCCATTAGGCCCATTAGGCCACTTCAGCACATTAGGCCCATTCGGTCCATCAAGACCATTAGGTCCATTACGCCACTTAAGCCCATTATGTCCATGAGGCCACGTAGGCCCATTAGGCCACTTCGTCCTATTAGGCCACTTAAGCCACTTACTCCCATTAGGCCCATTAGGACACTTAGGCCCATTAGACCACTAAGTCCAATTATGCCACTTAGACCCATTAATCCCATTAATCCACTTTTTCCCATTAGGCAACTTAGGCCCATTAGGCCACTTAGGCCCATTAGGTCGATTAGGCCACTTTGGCCCATTTGGCCCATTAGGTCCATTTGGACCATTAGTCCCATTAGGCCCCTTAGACCCATTAGGCCCATTAGGACCATTAGTCCACTTTGTCTCATTAGGCCCATTCATCCCACTGGGACCCTTAGGCCCATTCGGGCCATTAGGATCATTAGGCCACTTAGGCCCATTAGGCCACTTCGGCCCATTCAACACGTGCCCATTCTGCACGTTAGGCCCATTCGGGCCCTTAGCCCCATTCGGGCCATTAGGCCCATTTGGGCCACTTAGGTTCATTCGGCCACTTAGACCCATTATGCCATTAGTCCCATTATACCAATTAGGCACATTAGGCAACTTAGTCCCATTATGCTCATTCATCCCATTTGGCCCATTTGGCCCATTAGGCCACTCAGGAAAATTAGGCCCACTAGGTTACTTCGGCCCATTCGGCACGTTAGGCCCATTCAAGCCCTTAGCCCCATTCGGGCCATTAGACCCATTTGGGCCACTTAGGCTCATTCAGCCACTTAAGCCCATTATGCCACTTAGGCCCATTAGACCAATTAGGCTCATTAGTCCACTTAGTCCCATTAGGCCCATTCATCCCATTCGTCCCATTAGGCCCATTATGCCACTTAGGCAAATTAGGCCCATTGGTCCACTAAGGCCCAATAGGCCCATTTGGGAACTTGGGCACACTAGGCCACTTCGCCCATTCAGTCAATTAGGTCGATTAGACCACTTATGCCACTTAGGCCCATTAGACCAATTAGGCCACTTAGGCCCATTCTTCCCATTTAGCACATTAGGCCCATTGTGCTAGTTAGGCCACTTAGGACCATTTGGCTCATTCGGCCACTCGGTCCCATTATGCATATTAGGCCACTTCGGCCCATTTGGACAATTATGCCCAGTATGCCACTTACACCCATTAGTCCCATTAGACACATTGTGCCACTTAAGCTCATTTCGCTACTTAGGTCCATTAGCCTCATTCGGCTACTAAGGCCCATTAGCCCCATTAGGCCACTTAGGCCCATTTGGCTGCTTAGGTCCATTAGGCCAGTTTGGCCACTTAGACCTATTCTGCCCATTCGAACCATTCGACCCATTAAGCCACTCAGGCCCATTGGGCCGATTGGGCCACCTAGGCATTACGCCCATTTGGACACTTCGGCCCATTACGCCCAATTGGCCCATTAGGCAATTTAGGCCCATCAGACCCATTATGCCCATTAGGCCCATTCGACCACTTAGTCCCATTAGTCCTATTAGGAAAATTTGGACCATATAGCCTATTAGGCCCATTAGGCCCATTGGACCACATAGGCCACTTAGTCCCATTAGGCCCATTTAGGCCCATTAGGCCCATTGGAACACATAGGTCACTCAATCCCATTAGGCCCATTAGGACTATTAAGCCTGTTTGGCCCATCAGGTCACTGAGGGCCATTAGGCCACTAAGGCCCCTAAGGCCCATGAGACCACTTAGGCCCATTAGTCCCATCACACCACTTAGGCCGATTAGGCCCATTAGGCCACTTACGCCCATTATGCCCATTGGGCTAATTAGGGCCATTCATCCCATTCGGTCACTTAGACCAATTAGACACATTAGGCCACTTAGTCCCATTATGCCCATTGCTCCACTTAGGCTCATTAGGCCGATGAAGCCACTTAGGCCCATTTGGCCCATAAGGTCACTTAGGCCCATTTGGCCCATAAGGTCACTTAGGCCCACTAGTCCCATTAAGCCCATTATGTTGATTAGGCAACTTAGGCCCATTTGTCCACTTAGTCCCATTAGGACCATCAAGCACATTTGGCCCATTAGGACCATAAGGCACCTTAGGACCATTAATCACATTAGACCGATTAGGCAACTTAGACCCATTAGGCGCATTAGGCAACTTAGGCTAATTAGGGTTATTCATCCCATTAGGCCCATTAGGCCCCTAGGACCATTAAGCCCAATAAGCCCATTAGGACACTTAGATCCGTTATGCCTCTTAGCCTCATTAGTCCATTTAGGCAACTAAGGCCCATTAGGCCACTTAGGTCCACTCGGCCCATTAAGCCCATTAGGCCGATTTGGCCACTTAGGCCACTTAGGCCAATCAGGCCCATTAGGCCCCTTAACCCCATTTGGCTGACTAGGCAACTTTGGACCATTAGGCCACTTTGGCCCATTTGTTCACTTAGGCCAATTAGGCCAATTAGGCCCATTAGGCCACTTAGGCCTATTTGGACCATTCGGCCCATTGGGCATATTATGCCCATTAGGCCGATTAGGCAACTTTTCACATTAGGTGACTTCGACCCATTAATCTCATTAGGCCCATTAGGCCCATTAGGCCACTGAGGCCAATTAGGCCCATTTAGACCATTTTGGACCCTAGGCTCGTTAAGCCCCTTAAGCCCAATAGGCCACCCATGACCATTAGACAACGTATGCCCATTAGTCCCCTTAGGCCCATTAGGCCCTTTTGACCCACTATGACCATAACATTGATTAGGCCAGTAGGCCCATTAGGCTCATTAGGTCCAGTAGGCCATTGAGGCCCATTCAACACATCAGGACCATTATCTACTAGGCCTGTTAAGCCCATTAATCCCATTAGGCCACTCAGGACCATTGAGCCACTTAGGCCAATTAGGCCCCTTAGGTCCATTAGGACAGTTAGGCCTATTAATCCCATTAGGCCCATTAGGACCATTAAGCCCATTTTTCGATTAGGCCACTTAGGTCATTTAGGCCTATTAGTCCACTTAGGCCCATTAGGCCCATTCGCCCCATTTAGCACCTAGGCCTGTTAATCCCATTAATCCCAATAGGCCCATTAGGCCATTTGGCCCCATTGGTCCACTTAGGCCCATGAGGACCAAGATGCCCACTTAGGTCCATGATACCCATTAGGCCCATTAAGCAACTTAGGCCTATTAGGCACATTAGGCCAGACACTTAGGCCTATCAGACCCATTCGACCACCCAAGAAAACTAGGCCCAGTGGGCCACTTAGGCCCATTCTAATGCCTAGGCCGATTTGGCTGATTAGGACACCTAGGCTGATTAGAACACTAAGGCCCATAGGGCCCACTGAACCACTTAGACCTCTGAAGCCCATTAGGCCCATTAGGCCCATCAGTCCCATTAAGCCACTTATGCTCATTCAGCCCATTAGGCCACGAAGGCCCATTAGGCCACTGAGACCCATTAATCCCATTGGACCTATCAGTCCAATTAGGCCCATGAAGCCAACTAGGCCACTAAGGTCCATTAGGCCCATCATGCCCATTCGGCCACTTAGGCCCATTACGCCCATTAGACTACTCAGGCCACTGAAACCCATTAGTCCCATTAGGCCCATGAGGCCACTAAGGCCCATCACGCCGATTAGGTAACTTAGGACCATTAGGCCTATTATGCCCATATATCTCATTAGGTCACTTAGGCCCACTAGGCCCACTATGACACTTAGGCCCATTAAGCCACTGAGGACCATAATGCCCATTAGGTTACTTAGGCCCATTAGGCCACTAAGGCCCATTAGGCCCATTAGGCCACTTACGCCCACGATACCAATTAGTCCATCTGACCCATGAGGCCACTGAAGCCCATTTGTCCCATTAGGCTCATCTGGCCCATCAGGACACTTAGGCCCATTAGGAACATTAGCCCACTTAGGCCAATTTGGCTCATTAGGCCACTTAGGCCTATTCCGCCCATCTGGCTCATTCAGCCACTGAGGCCCATTCAACCCATTCGGTCCATCAAGCCCATGAGACCCATTAGGCCACTCATGTCCATTCGGCCCATTACGCCCATCATGCACATCAGGCCCATTAGGTCACTTAGGTCCATTAGGATAATTAGGCCCATTTGACCACTTAGTCCCATTCAGTTCATTAGTGATATGAAACCGGGAGAAGACATTGACTTGATGGCATGTGTGAAGTTGGAGTTGCAAGGCCCAATGATGCAAAGAAGATTAGACAGACTACAAGTGGCAAAAGAATCCCATCTCATTGCATTAAAAGGCCCAAACCCAAGGTGCAAGCATAGAAGTGGCAAATGGGCTTATTATCAGTCTTATTTTAGCCCAAAGGAGATGTGTAAAGCCCAAGACACATGTTTGCACGAATTTTGGAAGGCTTGCCCACATGGAGATTCTAGAATGGCATCTTTGGACACCAAAGTCAAATCTGGTGGGCTAGGTAATCAAAGTCAAATCCAGTGGGCTATGGGTGGAAAGACATGGGTTACTTTTCCAAAAGTCTTTGTTAGACATTGTCTTTTTGACTTTAAGGGTAAAAGGTTGGTTTAGCCTTTATAACTTTAGGGTATTAGACCCTTGACTATTGTATCACCCCTTGGCTATAAATAGCCACCCCCATGGCACTTGTATGACATCCAAGAATTAATTGAGAGCTTATGCTTTGTTTCTCTCCATTGTGTGAGAATTGTTCTGAGTTTCCCCATGCTCTTGTGCATTCTTGCCTTGTCAATCTACAAGTTAGATCGGTGATCCAAAATCACAAAGCCCCCAATTTCGTGCCTCAACCCAAGTGCGTTGTTGAGTGGATTGGCTATCACATCCCTCCCTTGAGTGTGTTTTCTAAGTAGTAGGTCACGCTCCTTATAGCGTTGATTGACTACTTGCACCCACTATCCATACCCATCATCCGCCACTTAGCCACAAACCGCTTCTTACATCCGCCGCCCTACGCCGTGAAGATCGGCCCACCCCGTGCTTCTCACATCAGTTGGTATCAGAGCTCCGGTTGACACGGTAGGCATCTATCCCTTCATTTAATTTAATTCTGTCCATTACCCTCCTTATCTTTCCATATTATTCACCCATTCACCAAAAAAATCCATTTTCTTGAAAGCCTCCCGAATTGGCCTAGTTTTTGCAAGCTTGGATTATTATAAATTGAACCAAATTTTCATTCATCTTCTTTCCGCATTTAATTCTCTATATGTGATTTCTATCCGGCAAAAAAAAATTCTCTCAACTCATCATTTTGTGCTTTTCAAAATTAAGCACATCCTTTATTTGAGAGATTTCGAGAAAAAAATTGTCTTACTCTCCATTAAATCATCTTGTGGTTTCAAACTCCAAGCACAAAACTTTTTAGGGAGAATTGACAAAAAAAAAATAGCAAAAAAAAGCAGATACAATTACTCCTTTGTGATTTACTTTATTAGCACTTTCCATTTCCATATATCACTTTTTTCATCATTTTACTTCATCCCCATTTTGTATTTGGCTCATATTGTTATTAACTTATCTTATCTTGCACAATCGGGCAAAACCCAAATACCACAATTCTACCCCCTTTTCCATCCACCCTTTATCCATTTTCTACCCTCTTTTCACCCTTTACCCCTTACCACTCAAGTGGGTTGTGTTAAACCAGACCCCAACACAATCTTGATTGGGGAAATTTTGGTGGCAAGTGATCATCCAAACCAAGGTATTATATTTACATAAGAGATTAGAATTTTAATTGAGTGTTGAGAGTGGAGAGAAATAAACAAAAAAAATATATCTTGTGTGTGTGAGTGTGTGCATCTAGTTGTGTGTGTGTGTAAATCTTGTGTGTGTGAGTATGTATATCTTGTGTGCGTGAGTGTGTATCCTTGTGTGTGTGAGTGTGTACATCTTGTGTGTGTGTGTGTGTGTGTACATCTCGCGTGTGTGAGTGAGTGTGTATCATTGTGTGTGTTCCCCCCTCGGTGTGTGTTTGTGTTTGCATAACATATCATGACAGAAGATCGTGGGAAGAAAATTGCACATGTTAGCGATGAAGGAAGTCGAAGTTGATCTCCTGCACCCGAAGCTACGCAATTCCAAATGCAAGCTTTGGTGAGCCACTATGATAAGCTTCTTGATCGGAAGTTGGAGGTGTTACATGAGAGGATTGATGAATTGGAGAATAAACCAAGTCCAAGGATGTTCCATGATAACCCACTATGCGCTCCAGCACCACGTCGTCCCCGCATCATGGAAGAGGAGATGGTGAACTTTGATGGTGATCTTGATGATGTCCCACAAAGGAGGAAGTTGTACCAACAACCAAGAGGAGGACGAAGGAGACAACATGACGATGACCTACTTGGTGGGATCAAGGTAAAGGTCCCCTCTTTTCAAGGGAAAAGCGATCCGGAAGCATACTTGGAGTGGGAGATGAGGATCGAGCAGGTGTTTTCATGCCATACCTATTCCGAGGAGAAAAATGTAAAACTTTCAGCCATTGAATTCATTGATTATGCATTAATATGGTGGGATTAAGTTCAAAAGGAGAGGGTTAGATATGGTGGATGTCCCATCAACACTTGGGAAGACATGAAGTTCACCATGCGGAAGTGGTTTGTTCCCACACATTACCATAGAGATCTCCACAACAAACTTCAATGCCTCACCCAAGGGAGTAAGAGTGTAGAAGACTACTACAAGGAGATGCAAATTTCCATGATTCGGGCAAACGTTGAGGAGGATCCGGAGGCAACCATGGCACTATTTTTACATGGGCTCAATCGGGAGATTGCTGATCAAGTGGATATGTACCACGATGTTGAAATACAAGATATGATCCATCAAGCCACCAAGATCAAGCCACAAATCAAAAGGAGGAGCAACATGAGGAAACCCACTACCCCTTTCACTCCATGGAGAAATTCAACGAAGGAGATTGGAGAACAATCAAAGGCAAAAGAGGTGGTTGATCGCAAAAGTGACCAGGTAATTCTTCCACATAAGAAACCCACTTTTGAGGCTAACCAAACTAGGAATCGGGATATTCGTTGTTTCAAATGTCAAGGAAGGGGTCACATTGCTAGTGAGTGCCCAAAATGGCTTACCATGACCATCAACAAGTATGGAGAATGGGAGACCGATGGAGTGAGCTCGGAAGAGGAGGAAGAATCTCCAGAAATTGATAATGGAGAATTTGCAGAAGACGGTGAGATTCTTGTCACTAGGAGAGTTCTAAGTGCACAAATGACCATGGGAGAGAATGAGCAGCGGGAGAACCTTTTCCACACACGGTGAAAGATCAATGGGAAGGTATGTAGTGTTATTATTGATGGAGGAAGCTGTAGTAATGTTGCGAGCACAGAGTTAGTAGAGAAGTTGGGATTTCCTATATTGAAGCATCAACATCCATATCGGCTTCAGTGGTTGAATGATTGCGGGGAGCTAAAAGTCACCAAGCAAGTGAAGGTACTGTTCACCATCGGGAAGTACAAAGATGAGGTCTTGTGTGATGTTGTTCCTATGAAGGCTTGCCATTGGTTGTTGGGACGACCGTGGCAGTATGATCGGCATGTTACCCATGACGGTTTCTTGAATCGTCATTCATTTGTACTCCGAGCGGAACCTATAACCCTCAACCCCATGTCCCCCAAACAAATTCTGGAAGATCACATTTTGAGAGAAAAGAAAAAAAAGAGTGATGAGGAAAAAAAGAGTGAAAATGAAAAAGGAGAGAATGAGGGTAAGAGAGAAAATGAGAGAAGAAAATAAATGGAGAGCAAAGAAAAATCAAGAGGGGAAAAATATTTGAGAGGAGAGAAAAGTGTGATGTCAGCAAAAAAGAGTGAGGAAACTTTGATTTCTCAGCAGAACCTTCTAGTACTTATGTACAAATAGGTGATGTTGAACACTAATGACTTAACTTATTCATTTTCAACTATTGTGAAATCTTTGCCAGAGGTGTCTGATGGAGTCATTCTTGAGGAGGTACAACCTTGTCTGCTTCCTAATAGAGAGAGAAAAGTAATTCTAGGATCCATTAATGGAATCATGGTTCAAAAGGATTGGAAGGAGTTTCTACATCATGTAGATTCGTCTTACAAAAGGGGAGATCACTCTATAACTCAATTTTTTCCATTTGGAACTATTTTTGGATTTAGCCTCCCTACTCCTATTGATCAAGTTTCATTTCCTTTGCAGGAAAGTAGAAATATGGAAGGAAAACAACATGTTAACCAACAACATGGGAAATCAAAGAAGGTGAATAGGCTTCAACAGAAATGGAAGTCAAAGATAAAGATACATAGAGATGGGCCAGACTTGGTGCTTCATATGATTGATTACCAGATCGCATTGCAAGGTGAGTACAAAGTTATTTTTAAAGTCAATGTTTCTAATCATTCTTCGTATTTGGATACAGATGATGAAGAGTCGAGGACGACTCCCTTTCAAGAGGGGGAGGATAATATGAAACCGACATATGACATTGACTTGATGGCATGTGCGAAGTTGGAGTTGCAAGGCCCAATGATGCAAGGAAGATTAGACAGACTACAAGTGAAAAAAGAAGCCCATCTCATTGCATTAAAAGGCCCAAACCCAAGGTGCATGCATAGAAGTGTCAAATGGGCTTATTATCAGTCTTATTTAAGCCCAACGGAGATGTGTAAAGCCCAAGACACATGTTTTCACGAATTTTGGAAGGCTTTCCCACATGGAGATTCTAGAATGGAATCTTTGGACACCAAAGTCAAATCTGGTGGCCTAGGTAATCAAAGTCAAATCCAGTGGGCTATGGGTGGAAAGACATGGGCTACTTTTCCAAAAGTCATTATTAGACTTTATCTTTTTGACTTTAAGGGGAAAAGGTTGGTTTAGACTTTATGACTTTAGGGTATTAGACCCTTGACTATTGTATCACCCCTTGGCTATAAATAGCCACCCCCATGGCACTTGTATGACATCCAAGAATTAATTGAGAGCTTATGCTTTGTTTCTCTCCATTGTGTGAGAATTGTTCCGAGTTTCCCCTTGCTCTTGTGCATTCTCACCTTGTCAATCTACAAGTTAGATTGGTGATCCAAGATCAAAAATCCCCCAACTTCGTGCCTCAACCCAAGTGCGTTGTTGTGTGGATTGGCTATCACATCCCTCCCTTGAGTGTGTTGCCTAAGTAGTAGGTCATGCTCCTTATAGCATTGATTGACTACTTGCATCTGCTATCCATACCCATCATCCGCCACTTAGCCACAAACCGCATCTTACATCCACCGCCCTACGCCGTGAAGATCGGGCCACCCCGTGCGTCTCACATCAATTAGGCCACTTAGGTACATCCTGAACATTAGGCCCATTAGGCCACTGAGGCCTATTCAGCTCATTAGGCAACTGAGGCCCATTAGGCCCATCAGGCCAATCATGCCCATTAAGCCACATAGTCCCATTAGGCCACTTAGGCCCATTCATCTAATTAGGTCACTTAGGCACATTAGGACCATTAGGTCACTTAGGTCACTTAGGATGATTAGGCCACTTAGGCCACTTAGGACGATTTGGTCCATTAGGCCACTAAGGCCCATTAGGCCACTAAGGCCCATCAGGCCATTTAGGCCACTTAGGCCCATTAGGTTCATTGGTCCACTAAGTCTGATTAGGCCCATTAGACCACTTAGGCCCATTAGACCACTTGGAACCATTAGGCCACTTAGGACCACTAGGCCACTGAGGCCCATTAGGAAACTTAGGCCCATTTGGCCACTTAGACAAATTAGGCCCATTAGGCCACTTAATCCCATTAGGCCCATTAAGTCACTTACGCAACTCACGCCCATTATGTCCAATAGGCCCATTCAGACACTTCATCCCATTAGGCCACTTAGGTCCATTTGGCCAATTAGGCCACGTTGGCCCATCCGGCCCATTAGGCCACTTAGGCCCATTCAGACAATTAAGCCACTTAGGCCCATTAGGCCCATTAGGCCACCTAGTCCCCTTAGGACCATTGGACCACTTCAGCCACTTCGGCCATTGAGGCCCATTCAGCCACTTAGGCCCCCTTGACCCATTAATCCCATTAGGCCAATGAGGCCATTTAGGCCCATTTGACCACTTAGGCCCATTAGGCCCCTTAGGCCCATTAATCTCATTAGGTTGAGTAGTCAACTTAGGCCCATTAAGCCACTTAGGCCCATTGGGACACTTAGGATAATTAGGCCCATTCAACCCATTAGGCACATTAGGCCCATTATGCCCATTTGGCCCCTAGGCCTCTTTTTCCCATTAAGCCCATTAGGCTACTTATGCCCATTAGACCACTTAGGCACATTAGGCCGATTAGGACACTAAGTCTCATTAGGCCCATTCGGCCTCTTAGGTCCACTAGGCCCATTAAGCCCATTAGGATGATTAGGCCACTTAGTCCCATTAGGCCACTTAGGACCATTCAGCCCATCAGTCCCATTAGGCCAATTAAACCCATTAGGTCAATTAGGCAACTTTGGCCCATTAGACCACTTAGGTTCATTAGGTCGATTAGGCCCATTTGGCCCATTTGGCCCATTTGGCTCATTAATCAACTTAGACCCATTCAGCCCATTAGGCCGATTATGCCAATTAAACCCATTAGGTAGATTAGGAAACTTTGGACCATTAGACCACTTAGGTTCATTAGGTCGATTAGGCCCATTAGGCCAATTAGGCCCATTCGGCCCATTCAACCACTTAGGCCCATTATGCCCATTATGCCCATTATGCCACCTAGAACCATTAGGCCACTAAGGCTCATTTTGCCCATTAGTCCACTTAGGCCCATTTGGCCGATTAGGCCACTTAGGCTCATTAGACCCATTAGGCCACTTAGACCCATTAGGCCCATTCTTTCCATTAGGCTCATAATTCCCATTCGACCCCTAGGCCTGTTAAGTCCATTAAGCTCATTAAGCAACCTAGGCCCATTATGTCACTTAGGCCCCTTAGTCCCATTAGTCCACTTAGGCCCATTACACCCCTTGGTCCCATTAGGCCCATTAAGCCCGTTTTGCTGATTAAGACACTTAGGCCTATTAGGCCACTTAGGCCGATTAGGCCCATTGAGTCACTGAGGAGCATTAGTCCCATTCGGCCCATTAAGCCCATTTTGTTGATTAAGACACTTAGGCCCATTAGGCCACTTAGGCCGATTAGGCCCATTGAGTTACTGAGGAGCATTAGTCCCATTCAGCCCATTAATCCCATTAGGTTGATTAAGAAATTTAGGTCCATTAGACCACTTAGGTCGATTAGGCCCATTGGGTCATTGAGGCCCATTAGGCCCATTCGGCCCATTAGGTCCATTCAACCCATTAGGCCCATTTGGCACCCAATCCCGTTAATCCAATTCGTCCAATTAGGCCCCTTAAACCCATTAGACACCTTGAGCCCATTAAACCCATTAGGCCACTTAGGCCAATGAGTCCACTTAGGCCCATGAGGCCCGTGTGGGCCCGTAAGGCCCATTAGGCCCCTTCGACCCATTAAACCACTTAGACCGAATAGGCTCATTAGGCCACTTAGGCCCATTAGAACCATTAGGCTCATTTATCCAATTAGGCACATTAGGCAAATTAGGCTCATTAGGCCCATTAGGCCCATTAGTCCACTTGGGCACATTAGGCCCATTAGAACACTTAGGCACATTAGGACCATTAGGCCCATTAGGCGACTTAAGCCCATTTGGCCCATTAGGCCACTTAGGCCCTTTAGGCCCATTAGGCAACTTAGTCCCATTAGGCCCACAAGGCACATTAGGCCCATTAGCCCACTGAGCCCATTATCCCATTAGGCCCATTATCCCACTTAGGCACATTAGATCCATTAGGCCCCTTAGGCCCATTAAGCCCATTTGACCGATTAGGTAACTTAGGCCAATTAGGCCACTTAGGCCCATTCGACCCACTAGGCCACTCAGGCTAATTAGGCCCATTCAGCCCATTAGGCTCATTCGGCCCATTATACCCATTTGGCCCACAGGCCCATTAAGCCTATTAAGCCCATTGGGCCACTTAGGCCCATTTGGCTGACTAGACACATTAGGTCGATTAGGCCACTAAGGCCCATCAGGCCCATTAGTCATCTTAGGCCTCTTAGGCCAACTTGGCTCATTAAGCCCATTAGGCCAATTAGGTTCATTATGCCAATTAGGCCAATTAGGCCACTTCGGCCAGATATGCCACTTAGAGCCATTAGGTCCATTAGGCCCATTAGGGCCATTAGGCCACTATGACCAATTTTCCCCATTAGGGCCATTAGGCCACTATGGCCAATTTGGCCCATTAGGCACATTAGGCCACTTAGTCCCATTAGGCCCACTAGGTCCACTAAGCCCATTATGCTGATTAAGCAACTTTGGCCCATTAGCCCACCAAGGCCCATTAGGCCACCTTGGCCAATTAGTCCCATTCGGCCCCTTAGTCCCATTAGACCCATTTTCCCCTAGACCCGTTAAGCCTGTTAAGTCCATTAAGCCACCTAGGCCCATTAGGCCGCTTAGGCCCACTAGGCCCCATTGGCCAGTTAGGCCCATTTGGCCCATTTGGTACTTATGTCCGTTAATCTCATTAAGCTGATTAAGCCCATTAGGGCAATTAGGCCACTTAGGCCCCTTGGACCCATTGGGCCCATGAGGCCCGTTAGGCCACTTCGGCCCATCAGGGCCATCAGGACCATTCGACGAATTCGGCATATTAGGCCCATTATTTCACTTGGGCCCATCAGGCTCATTTGGCTCATTCGTCCAATTAGGCCAATTAGGCCACTTACACAACTTATGCCTATTAGGCCCATCGGACCACTTAAGCCCATTTTCCCATTAAGCCACTTAGGCCCATTGGGCCAATTAGGCTCATTCGTCCCATTAGGCCCATAAAGCCACTCAGGTTCATTAGGCCCATTAGTTCACTTAGGCCCATTAGGTCACTAAGGCCCATTGACCAATTTGGCCACCTAGACCCATTAGGCCCATTAGGACCATTAGTCAAATTAGGTCCATTAGTCAAATTAGGCCCATTTGGAACATTAGGCCCATAAGGCCACTTTAGACCCATTATCCCCATTAGGCCCATTAGGTCACTAAGGCCCATTGACCAATTTGGCCACCTAGACCCACTTAGGCCCATTAGGCACATTAGGACCATTTGATCGATTAGGCTGACTAGGCCACTTAGGCCCATTTGGTTGATTAGCCCAATTAGGCCACTTAGGCCCATTAGGCACTTTAGGCCCATTAGGACACTAGGCCCATTAGGCCCATTCGGTCGATCAGGCAGATTAGGCCACTTAGGCCCATTAGGCCACTTAGTCCCATTATGCCCATTCGATCGATTAGGCTGATTAGACCACTTGGGTCCATTATGCCCACTAGGCCACTTCGGCCCATTAGGCCCATTAGGCCACTTAGGCCCATTAGGCCCATTCGGCCGATTAGGCCGATTAGGCCACTTAGGCCACTTAGGCCCACTATGCTCATTATGACTAGTAGGTCCATTAGTCCCATTCGGACACTTCAGCCACTAAGGCATTAGGCCAATTAGGCCACTTAGGCAAATTATGTCTATTTGTCCCATTCGGCCGATTAGGCTGATTATGAAACTTAGGCCACTTAACCCCATTTGTCCCATTATGTACATTAGGACACTTAGTCTCATTAGGCTAATTAGGCCCATTAGGCCCATTTAGTCGTTTAGGGGGATTAATCCACTTAGGCCCATTAGGCCACTTAGGCCCATTAAACCCATTAGCCCATTAGGCCACCTCAGCCCATTAGGTCCACTAGGCCACGAAGGCCCATTAAACCCATTAGTCCCATTAAGCACATTAGCCCCATTTGGTGACGTAGGCCTATTATGCGACGTAGGCCCATTAGTCCACTTATTCCCCTTCAATCGATTAGCCCGATTAGGACACTTAGGCTCATTAGGACACGTAGGACCATTAAGCCCATTAGGACACTTAGGCCCACTAAACCCATTAGTCCCACTAGGCCCGTTAAGCCACTTAGGCCACTTAGGCCCATTAGGCCCATTCGGTCGATTAGCCCGATTAGGCCACTTAGGCCAATTATGTCCATTAGGTCCATTAGTCCCATTAGGCTCATTAGGCCTATTCAACCCATTAGGCCCATTAGACCCACTAGTCCCACTGGACCCACTAGGCCCATTAGGGCACGTAGGCCCATTCGGACCATTAGGCCACTTAGGACCATGAGGCTCATTAGGTCCATTAGGCCCATTAGGTCCATGAGGGGCATTCTGCCCATGAGGCCCATTAGGCCCATTAGGACACTTCGGCCAATTAGACTCATTGGGCCTGTGATCCCACTTAGGCCCATGTGCCCCATTCGCTCCATCAGGCCACTTGGGCCCCTTAGGCCAATTAGGCCACTTATACCCATTCGGCCCATTGGGCCCACTAGGCCCATTCTTCCCATTAGGCCCATTAGGCCCCTGAGACCCATAAGTCTCATTGGACCCATTAGGCCACTTCAGCTCATTCAGACTATTCGGCTCATTAGGCCCACTTAGGCCACTTAGACCCATTATGCCCATTATTCCCATTATGCCCATTGGCCCCCCTAGAGGTAACTTAGGTCAATGAGACCCATTAGGCCCATAAGGCTCAATAGGCACATCCGACCAATTAGGCCCATCTGTCCCATTAGGCCCTTTAGGCCCACTCAGCCCATTAGGCCACTTGGGATCATTATACCACTTAGGCCACTTAGGACCATGAGGCCCATCAGGCCCATTAGACCAAATTGGCCCATTAGGCCCATCAGGCAACGTAGGCCCATTAGGCCCATTGGGCCCATGAGGCCACTTATGCTAATTAGGACCATTCATCCAATTAGGCTCATTCGGTCGATTAGGCCAATTAACCCACTTATATTACTTAGGCCCATTAGGCCCATTAGGCCACTTAGGCCCATTCGGCACATTAGGCCCATTTTATCGATTAGGCCGACTAGGCCACTTAGGCCCATTTGGTTGATTAGCTCGATTAGGCCACTTAGGTCCATTAGGCACTTTAGGCTCATTAGGACACTTAGGCCCATTAGGCCCATTAGCCCCATTCGGTCGATTAGGCAGACTAGACCCATTAGGCCACTTAGTCCCATTAGGCCCATTAGGCCCATTCGGTCGATTAGGCTGATTAGAACACTTGGGTCCATTATGCCCATTAGACCACTTCGTCCCATTAGGCCCATTAGGGAACTTAGGCCCATTAGGCTCATTCGGCTGATTAGGTCGATTAGACCACTTAGGCCACTTAGGCCACTTAGGCCCATTATGCTCAATATGTCCATTAGGCCCATTAGGCCCATTAAGACACGTAGGCCACTTAGGAATTAGTCCCATTAGTCCCATTATGCCACTTAGGCAAATTAGGCCCATTAGTCATATTCGGCCGATTAGGCCGATTATGAAACTTAGGCCACTTAGCCCCATTTGTCCCATTATGCACATTAGGCCACTTAGTCCCATTAGGATAATTAGACCCATTTAGTCGATTAGGGGGATTAGGTCTTGATATGGATCACATTCAGCCCAAGGAGAATAATTTTGGGCTTTATAAAAATTCCAAGCCCAATTGTCGTTTGAATTGGACCAGCCCACACTTCTTGATGTCTAACACTATGGTGGGCCACAACACACTTATTTGGGACCCAAAATCATTTATCCACATGGCAAATGGTTGAAATTCGTAGCTGCACATTAATGAGGAGAGAGAAGGTGGAGAAAAGCATCATTAAGAGGGAATCCCGCTACTTTGGCTAGTGGGGTCATTAAATGGCATGGGAAAGTGTTATTTTATGCTTTTTATGTGCCTTTTGGGTTCCCCATGTCTTGTAACTCGAATTGGGGCATTTTCCTTTATTTATTTTGTCTTTATATTGTATTTTCACCCCTTTGTAATGGGCATACATGAATGTGACGGGATTTTGAAGTTTGTTGTGCAATCTTCTTGCTTTAGCCTCTTCCCTTTGCCCGGAATTGGTGGTGCATCTCCATCGCTGGTGACGTTGTCTTTAAGCGTGGAGAAACCTTGGCGGGTGGCATTGCCTTTAAGCCTCGGTCATTCGGCTACATTACGCTGCTCCTCTTCACTTACTCGTTTTGAGCTTCCGGCGACGCATCAATTGGTATCAGAGGTGCGGTTCCAACGAGTAAGTTCTATCGCATTCTTCTTATTACTCTCCATCATGTCTCGCAAGAGCGGATCTTCTACTCCTCCTGCTCCATGGGAAATAGCTAATGCACAGCTACAATCCCAAATTACTCAAATCGGTGAGCAACTTGCTCAACTTTTGCGAGCGCGGCGACCTGAATCCCCTCTACCGCAGCGGCATCCCCGCCGTCCATCACCACAGAATAGGCGCAATCCAGCACCATTTTATGAAGATCGTACCAATGGTGATGATTCTAGTGATTCAGAGGTAGATATGCGAAGAAGAAGAGATGATGAAGACATTGAAAGAGGGTTGAAGATTGACATTCCAGATTTTTATGGGAGTATGAATCCGGATGATTTTCTGGATTGGATGCGGGAAATCGAACGGTTCTTCGAATTTAAGAATTGTTCTGATGAGAAGAAATGCAAGGTGGCCATTCTGAAATTTAAAGATTATGCATCACTTTGGTGGGAAAATCTGAAGAAACAGCGGGAACGTGATGATAAAGGCAAGATACGCTCATGGGAGAAGTTGAAAAAGCTTTTAAGGAGACGATTTCTGCCTGAGAATTATAAGCAAAATCTTTATTTTAGAATGCATAGCCTACGACAAGGAGATAAGTCTGTTGAAGAGTACATTCGGGAATTTGATCGTTTGTTGATGCGAAGTGATGTTCTAGAATATAAAGAGCAAACAATTGCAAGGTTTTTGGGTGGATTAAATGAAGAAATTGCACATTCAGTGGAGTTGCAACCATTCTGCTCACTTGATGATGTTTGTAAGCTGGCGATCAAGGTGGAAAAGCAAAAACGGACCTCAAAGGCACCGGCGCTCAAAAACTACAATAGAGGTACAACTTTTTATAAGGGCATTTCTTCTAATAAATCAGGTGTTGTTGAGAAGGAATTTGGAAGGAACAAGATGCTGGATAAAGGGAAAGAGAAGGCTATGGAACAAACAAAAGGGAAGTCGAACTCCTTTGAACGTGGGAATCGAAAGTGTTTCAAATGCCATGGGTATGGTCATTTTCAGGCCAATTGCCCTAACAACCGGATTATTACTATTAAAGAGATTGAAGAGATTGAAGAGGCAATCAAAGAGGATGAACATGATGGTGAAGAATCTGAAAATGAGGAACATGTTGTGGAAGAAGCTGATGTGGGAAACATGCTGGTGCTACGAAGAGTTTTGCAAGCTCAAATCTGCTCGGAAGAAGATCAAAGAGAAAACTTGTTCCAAACTCGTTGCACCATTAATCAGCGGGTATGCATGGTGATTATTGATAGTGGGAGCTGTACAAATGTGGCTTCGACAACACTAGTGGAGAAATTGAAGCTTCCAACTCAGAATCATCCTCGCTCGTATAAATTGCAATGGTTGAACAATGGGAGCACACTCCAAGTCAACAAACAGGTTCTGATTTCATTCTCCATTGGTAAGAACTATGCTGATGAAGTATTGTGTGATGTTATTCCTATGGATGCTTGTCACTTGTTGTTGGGTAGGCCTTGGCAGTTTGATAGGGAAGTGAAATATGATGGGAGGAAGAACACATATTCTTTTCGATCTGGGGAAAAGAATATCACACTTGCTCCTTTGAAGCCATCCCAAACTCTTCAAGAAAAATCTGTTCCAGAAGTGCCCAAAGGTAGTCTCTTTATCAGCAAAGCTCAAGTGGAGAAAGCCATAAATAAGCAAAAGCCAGTTTTTGCTTTATTGATGATGGAAAAGTCATGCCATGAGGAGAAGAGTCATCAACATCCTTTAGCTCATTCCTTAATTGGGGAATATCATGATGTTTTTCCTAATGATCTTCCAGCAGGATTACCACCATTTAGGGGCATTGAACACCAGATTGATCTCGTTCCGGGTGCACAATTGCCAAATAAACCAGCATATCGGTGTAATCCTGGAGAATCAAGGGAATTGCAAAAGCAAGTAGATGAGTTGATGGATCGAGGCTTTATAAGGCCAAGCATGAGCCCGTGTTCTGTTTCAGCATTATTGGTGCCAAAGAAAGATGGTACGTATCGCATGTGCATTGATAGTAGAGCTATCAATAATATTACCATCAAATACAGGTATCCCATCCCACGACTCGATGATATGCTTGATGAATTGCATGGTTCATCAATCTTTTCAAAGGTTGATCTTCGTAGTGGATACCACCAGATTCGAATGAAGGAAGGGGATGAGTGGAAAACAGCCTTCAAAACTAAAGGCGGATTGTTTGAGTGGCTAGTCATGCCATTCGGCCTCTCAAATGCTCCTAGCACATTCATGCGACTCATGAATGAAGTTCTGAAACCATTTATTGGTAAATTTGTGGTAGTTTATTTGGATGACATTTTGATTTACAGCAAGGATGTGGAGAGCCATGTGGATCATCTTCGGTGGGTATTTGACGTTCTACGGAAACAAAAGCTATATGGGAAGCTTGAAAAATGCGAGTTCTTTTCAACAGAAGTGGTTTTTTTGGGATATGTGGTAACCAAAGAAGGCATCATGGTGGATGAATCAAAAGTGGAAGCAATCAAGTCCTGGCCACAACCAGAATCCATTACCGAAGTAAGAAGTTTCCACGGTTTGGCATCTTTTTATCGTCGCTTTGTTTCCAATTTCAGCACTATTATGGCACCTATCACTGAATGCTTGAAAAGGGGGAAATTTGTGTGGTCAAAGGCAGCAAATGAATCATTTGAAATCATTAAGAAAAAGTTGTGTGAAGCACCGGTTTTGGCGTTGCCTGATTTTGATCAAGTCTTTGAAGTGGAATGTGATGCAAGTGGAGTTGGGATAGGCGCTGTTCTCATCCAAAGCAAGCGCCCTATTGCTTATTTCAGCGAGAAACTGAATGATTCAAGGAGGAATTACAGCACCTATGATAAGGAATTTTATGCGGTTATAAGAGCCCTAGATCATTGGTCTCATTATTTGAGACCGAAGCAGTTCGTTCTTCATTCTGACCATCAGGCTTTGAGGTTTATCAATGGTCAACACAAGCTGAGTTCGAGGCATGCAAAGTGGGTGGAATTCTTACAATCATTCTCATTTGTGTCAAAATACAAGAAGGGGCAAGATAATCTAGTGGCAGATGCTTTATCTCGGAGGTATGCATTACTTACAATTCTTGATGCTCGAATTCTTGGATTTCAGCTTATGAGAGAAGATTATCAGCATGATATGGAGTTTAATTCTATTTTAATCCAATGTCAAGATGGATTTGTGGAGGATTATTCTGTACATGATGGGTTTCTCTTTAAGAGAAACAAGTTGTGTGTTCCAAAGGGTAATTACAGGGACTTGCTTATTCGGGAAGCACATGAAGGGGGACTTGCTGGTCATTTTGGCATCCATAAAACCTTGGAGATACTAAAAGAGCATTTCTACTGGCCGAAGATGCAATCAAATGTCCAAGCTATTCTTTCAAGATGCGGAACATGTCAAAGAGCAAAGAGTCATTTCAAGCCTGGTTTATACACTCCGTTACCTATTCCAGAGCAGCCATGGGAAGATCTCAGCATGGATTTCATTATGGATTTACCAAAGGCTCAGCGAGGTAAAGATTCAATAATGGTTGTTGTTGATCGATTTTCTAAGATGGCTCATTTCATACCTTGTCATAAGACTGAAGATGCGGTGAAAGTGGCAGAATTGTTTTTCAAAGAGATTGTTCGCCTTCATGGAATTCCTCGCAGCATCGTTTCGGATAGAGACACAAAATTTCTCAGCCATTTTTGGAGAACATTATGGGGGAAATTTGGTACGAAACTTCTTTTCAGCACATCCCATCACCCTCAAACGGATGGACAAACAGAAGTTACCAATCGTACATTGGGCACTATTCTGAGAACATTGGTGAACAAGAGCATGAGAGATTGGGATTTGCAACTTGCACAAGCTGAATTTGCATACAATAGATCTCCCAGTGCTACCACCCGACATTCTCCATTCGAAGTGGTTTATGGAATCAATCCAATCACTCCTATAGAATTGTGCTCTTTGCCTCTTGATTTTCAGGTAAATATTGATGCGGAGGAGAAGACAAAGCAGATGAAGAAGCTCCATGAATCTATTCGTGCTCAAATAGAGAAGTCTAATGAAGCATACAAGAGGCGAGCAAACAAGCATCGGAAGCAGGCTATATTCCAACCTGGAGACAAAGTGTGGATTCACCTTCGCAAGGAGAGATTTCCATCCAAAAGGAAGAGCAAGCTGGCACCACGAGCTGAAGGTCCATTCAAAGTGCTTGAACGAGTGGGAAACAATGCCTACAAAATTGATTTACCAGATGATTTTGGCAGCGTTTCTGCAACGTTCAACATTGGGGACTTATCCCCTTACATTGAAGAAGATGATGTCGTGGATTTGAGGGCAAATCCTCTTCAACCAGGGGAGAATGATATGGATCACATTCAGCCCAAGGAGAATAATTTTGGGCTTTATAAAAATTCCAAGCCCAATTGTCGTTCGAATTGGACCAGCCCACACTTCTTGATGTCTAACACTATGGTGGGCCACAACACACTTATTTGGGACCCAAAATCATTTATCCACATGGCAAATGGTTGAAATTCGTAGCTGCACATTAATGAGGAGAGAGAAGGTGGAGAAAAGCATCATTAAGAGGGAATCCCGCTACTTTGGCTAGTGGGGTCATTAAATGGCATGGGAAAGTGTTATTTTATGCTTTTTATGTGCCTTTTGGGTTCCCCATGTCTTGTAACTCGAATTGGGGCATTTTCCTTTATTTATTTTGTCTTTATATTGTATTTTCACCCCTTTGTAATGGGCATGCATGAATGTGACGGGATTTTGAAGTTTGCTGTGCAATCTTCTTGCTTTAGCCTCTTCCCTTTGCCCGGAATTGGTGGTGCATCTCCATCGCTGGTGACGTTGTCTTTAAGCGTGGAGAAACCTTGGCGGGTGGTATTGCCTTTAAGCCTCGGTCATTCGGCTACATTACGCTGCTCCTCTTCACTTACTCGTTTTGAGCTTCCGGCGACGCATCAGGTCTCTTAGGCCCATTAAGTCCATTTGGCCAATTAGGCTCATTTGGCCCATTTGGCCACTGATGCCCATTAGACCCATTAGGCCAATTTGGCATATTCGACCCATTAGGCCACTTAGGCCACTTAGTCTCATTAGGCCCATTAGACCCATTAGGCCACTTAGGCCCATTAATCCCATTAGGCCCATTTGTCCACCTAGGTCCACTAGGCCCATTAGGCCACTTTGACCCATTAATCCCTTTAGTCCCATTAAGCCCATTAGGCCCATTTGGTGACTTAGGCCGATTAGGCCACATAGTCCCATTAGTCAACTTAGGTCCATTAAACCCATTAGTCCCCTTAGGCATGTTAGGCCTCTTATCCCACGTAGGCCCATTAGGCTCATTCGATCGATTAGACCGATTAGGCCACTTAGACCCATTAGGCCGATTGGGCCCATTCATCCAATTAGGCCACTTTGGCTCATTCGGTTGATTAGGCCGATTAGGCCACTTGACCATTGGGCCCATTGGTCCCATTGGTCCCATTAAGCCCATTAGACAACTTAGGCTCATTCATCCCATTAGGCCACTTTGGCCCATGAGGCCCACTAAGGCCCTTGAGGTCCATCCAGCCCATTAGACCACTTAGGCCTATCAAGTCAATTAGGCCAATCACTTAGGCCTATCAGACACATTAGGCCCATTCGTCCACCCAACAAAATTAGGCCCAGTGGGCCACTTAGGCCCATTCGGCCACCTAGGTTGATTTGGCCCATTAGGCAACTTAAGCCCATTAGGCCCAATTGTTTGATTAGGCTGATTAGGCCACTTAGGGCCATTAGGAACATTATCCACTTAGGCCCACTAGTCACATTAGGCCCATTTATCCCATTAGGCGACTTAAACCCATTTGGCACATTAGGCGACTTAGGCTCTTTAGGCCCCCTAGGCCCGTTAAGCCACTTAGGCCCCTGAGGCCCATTAGCTCCATTAGGCCCATCAATCCCATTAGGCCACTTAGACCTATTAGGTCCATTAGGGTCATTAGGACCATTAGGACCATTAGGCCACTTAGACCGATTAGGCCCATTGGGTCACTAGGGCCCATTATGCCCATTGGGCCTACCAGACCCATTTATCTCATTTGGAACATTCAGCCACTAAGGCCCATTAGGAAAATTAGGCCCATTAGGCCCCTTAGGCCCATTAGGCTCACTTATCCCATTAGAACACTAAGGCCCATGAGGCCCATTGGACCACTTAAACCAGTGAGCTCCATTAGGTCCATTAGGCCCATCAGGCCCATCAGTACCATTAGGCCACTAGGCTCATTTGGACCATTTGGCCACTTATCCCCATAAGGCCCATTGGTCCACTAAGCCCCATTGGGCCACCGAGTCCCATTAGTCCCATTGGGCCTATCCGTCCAATTAGGCCCATGAGGCCAACTAGGTCACTAAGGCCCATTAGGCCCATCAGGCCCATCATTCCCATTAGGTCGCTTAGGCCCATTAGGCCCATTAAGATACTTAGTCCACTTAGGCCCATTAGGACCAATAAGATATTTAGTCCACTTAGGCCCATTATGCCCATGAGGCCACTGAGGCTCATCATGCCCATTATGCCACTTAGGCCAATTAGACCCCTTAGCCCCATTCAGCTCTTTAGGACACTTAGGCCCACTAGGCCCATTAGGACACTTAGGCCTATTAAGACACTGAGGACCACTAGGCCCATTAGGATACTTAGTCCCATTAGCTGCATTAGGCCCATTTGGCCACTAATGCCCATTAGGCCCATTAGGCCACTTAGGCCCATGAGGCCCACGAGGATATCAGGCCCATAAGGCTATTGAGGCCCATTAGTCCCATTGGGCCTATTAGGAACATTCAGCCACTTAGACTCATTAGGAAAATTATGCCACTTAGGCCAATTTGGATCATTTGGTGACTTTGGCCTATTCGACCCATCATGCCCATTCAGCCACTTAGACCCATTCTGCCCATCTCGCCCATCAGGCCCATCAGGCCAGTTAGGACACTTAGGTCCATTCAGATCATTAGGCCACTCAGGACAATAGGCCCATCATGCCCATCAGGATCATCAAGCTCATTTGGCCACTTAGGTCCATTAGTCTCATTAGTCCTATTTGGCCACTTAGGCCCATTCGGCTCATTAGCCCCGTCATGCCCATCAGGCCTATCAGGCCCATCAGGCCACAAAGGCCTATTCGGTTCATTAGGACACAAAGGCCCATGAGGTCCATTAGGTCCATCAGGCCAATCAGGCCTATTAGGCCACTTAGACTCATTACGCCCATTAGGCGCATTAGGCAACTTAGGCCCATTATGTCCATTAGGCCCATTCGACAACTTTGGCCCATTAGGCCACCTAAGCCCATTACGCCAATTAGGCCACCTAGGCCCATTAGACCCAATAGTCCACTTTGGACCATTAGTCCAATTAGGTCACTTAGGACCATTTGGCCACTTAGGCCCATTAGGCCACTTTGGACCATTAGGACCATTAGGCCACTTTGGCCACTTCAGCCCATTAGGTCCATTAGGCCATTGAGGCCCATACAGCCACTTAGGCCCCTTAGCCCATTAATCTCATTAGGACAATGAGGCCATTTAGGCCCCTTGGGATACTTACTCCCATTCGACCCATTAGGCCCCTTAGGCCCATTAATCCCATTAGGCCGATTAGGTAACTTAGACCCATTATCTCACTTAGGCCCTTTAGGCCCATTAGGCACATTGGGCCACATAGATTAATTAGGCACATTCAACCCATTCGACCCATTTGGCCCCGCATTAGGCCCATTTGGCCCCAAGTCCTATTATGCCCATTAAGCCCATTAGGCCACTTAGTCTCATTAGACCACTTAGGTAGATTTGGACGATTAGGACAGTAAGGCCCATTAGGCCACTTAGGTATATTAGGACGATTAGGACACTAAGGCCCATTAGCACCATTATTCCACTTAGGTCTACTAGGCCCATTAAGACCATTAGGAAAATTAGGCCACTTTGGCCCATTAGGTCACTTCGACCCATTCGACCCATTAGGCCCATTAGTCCAATTACGCACATTAGGTCAATTATGCAACTTTGGCCCATTATGCCCCTTATTCCCATTAGGTCTATTAGGCCCATTAATCCAATTTGGCCCATTCTTCCCATTAGACCACTTAGGCCCATTTGGCCCATTAAGCCATTAGGCAACTTTAGCCCATCAGGCCACTTAGGTCCATTTGGCCAATTGGTCACATTCGTCCAATTAGGCTCATTAGGCCCCTAGGCCCGTTAATCTCATTAAGCCCATTAGGCCACCTAGGCCAATTAGGGCACTTAGGCCCATTAAGTCGATCAGGCCACTTAGGCCCATTATACCCATTAGGCCACTTAGGCCCATTTGGACCTTTATGCCCATTAGGCCCATTATGCTCATTTAGCCGCTAGGTCTGCTAAGACCAAGAGAACCCACTAGGCCACTTAGTCTCATTACGCCACTTAGTCCCATTAGGCCCCTTAGTCCCATAAGGCCACTTAGGCCCATTCGGACCATTAGGTCCATCCGACCCATTACGCCCATTTGGTACCAAGGCCCTTTAATCCCATTCATCCCATTAGGCCCATTAAGCCACTTAGGCCAATGAGGCCCATGAGGCCACTTAGGCCCAGAAGACCCATGAGGCCCATTAGGCCAATTATGCCCATTCGGCCACCTAGACCCAATAGACCCATTAGTCCACTTAGGCCCATTAGAACCATTAGGCCCATTAAGCCAATTAGGCCAATTAGGCCACTTAGTCCAATTAGACCCATTAGGCCACTTATGCCCATTAGGCCACTTAGGATAATAAGGAACATTAGGTCAATTAGACCACTTTAGCCCATTTGGCCCATTCAGCCACCTAAGCCACTTAGTCCCATTAGGCCCATTAGGCCACTTAGGCCCACAAGGCCAATTAGGCCCATTAGGCCCACTAGGCACATTGGGCCTAGTCTGTCCATTAGGCCCAGTCGGTCCATTGACCCATTAGGCCCATTCAGACACTTAGGCTCATTAGGTCACTTAGGCCCATTAGGCCCATAGGACATTTTGACCCATTAGGCTTATTCAGCCACTTAGGCCCATTAGGCCACTTTGGTTCATCAGGCCCATTAGGCCGATTAGGCTGCTTAGGCCACTTAGGCCCATTGGGCTAATTAGGGCACTTAAGCCCATTGGGCCCATTAGGCCACTTAGGCTCGTTACGCCCATTAGGCAACTTAGGCCCATTTGGCTACTCGGCTCATTCGTCCCATTAGGCCCATCGGGCCACTTAGGCCAATTCGGCTACTTAGGCTCATTATGCCCACTAGGCCCACTGTGACCCTTCATCACATTAGGCCCATTAGGACCATGTGGCCACTAAGGCCCATTAGGCCACTAAGGCCCTTTAGACCCATGAGGCCACTGAGTCCCATTAGGCCCATTATTCCAGTTAGGACCATTCGACCCAATGGACCATTCGGCCACTTAGGCCCATTAGGGTCATTAATCCACTTAGGCCCCTTAGGTCCATTAAGTCCATTGGGCTCATTGGGCCACTTAGGCCTATTAGGCTACTTAGGCTGATTGGGATATATAGGCCCATCAAGCCCATTTGGCAACTAGGCCCAATGGGACCATTAATCCCATTAGGCCGATTAGGCCACTTAGGCACATTAGGGTCATTAGGCCCCTTCGGCCTGTTTATCCCACTAGGTCGATTTGGAAACTTTGGCCCATTAGGCTTCTTAGGCCCATTATGCTCATTAGACCACTTAGGCAAATTAGGCCCATTCGGCCCATTAAGCCTATTCAGCCCATTATGCCCATTTAGCCTCTAAGCCCATTAATCCCATTATACCCATTAGGTCGATTAAGCACATTAGGGAGATTAGGCCATTAAGGATCATTAGGCCCATTAGGCCTCTTAGGCCGCCTAGGCCCATTAATCCCATTAGGCTAATTAGGCCACTTAGGCCCAATAAGCCACTTAGGCCCATTAGGCCCATTAGTCCCATTGACCCATTAAGCTCAATAGGGCAATTAGGAAACTTTGGCCCATTATGCCCATTAAGTAAATTAAGCAAATTAGGCTTATTCAGCCCATTAGGAATATTAGGCCCATTAGGCCCATTCGGCCCATTAAGCCCATTAGGCCGATTAAGAAACTTTCTCCCATTAGGCCACCTAGGCCCATTTGGCCACTTAGGCCAATTGGGCCCATTCGGCCCCTTAGGCCCATTAGCCGCTTAGGCCCATTAGGCCCTAGAGGCTAGTTAGGCCCATTTCACCCATTTCGCCCATTCGGCCCACAAATCCCATTAGGCCCATTATGCCACTTGGGTCCCTTGGGCCAATTGGTCCCATGAGACCACTTAGGCCCATGAGGTCCATTAGGCCACTTAGGACCATGATGCCCATTAGGCCCCTGAGGCCATTTCATCCCATCAGGCCCATCAGACCCATTCAGCCACTTCGGCCTATTTGGCCCATTATTCCACTTAGGCCCATCAGGCCCATTTGGCCCATTCGTTCGATTAGGCCGATTAGGCCACTTAGGCCACTTAGGCCCATTAGGCCCATTAGGCTCATTAGGACACTTAGGTCCATTTGTCATCAAGCATAAAAAGGGTAAAGAAAATACTATGGTCGATGCACTTTCACGTAGATATTCTCTTTTATCCTTATTGGATTCAAAACTTCTTGGTTTTGAATACATTAAGGATTTATATGCCACTGATAGTGATTTTAGAGAACCTTATGAACATTGTAAACCTAGAGTTAGTTGGGAAAAGTTCTATTTACATGATGGATTCTTATTTCGGATTGATAAGCTTTGAAATCCTAATTGCTCTATCCATTTACTTTTACTAAAGGAGTCACATTCGGGTGGGTTAATGGGGCATTTTGGTGTTTCAAAAACTCTAAGTGTTCTAAGTGAGTATTTTTATTGGCCTGGGATATTTAGAGATGTTGGGAAATTTGTGGGAAAGTGCATTGTTTGCCATAAAGACAAATCGAAACTGAACCCACATGGACTATATATTCCTGCCCCAATTCCCAACACCCCTTGGGAGGACATATCAATGGACTTTATCATGGGGTTACCACGGACCAAGAGGGGGAGAGATTCCATTTTTGTTGTGGTGGATCGGTTTTCAAAAATGGCAGATTTTATTCCTTGTCACAAAACTGATGATGCCACTAACATAGCAACACTTTTCTTTCAGGAAGTAGTCAAATATCATGGAATTCCAAGGACTATTGTGTCGGATCGAGACACAAAATTTCTTAGTTACTTTTGGAAGACCTTGTGGAGCAAACTGGGTACAAAGTTACTCTTTTCCACTACTTTTCATCCACAAACCGATGGGCAAACAGAGGTGGTGAATCGGACATTATCATCCATTCTGCGAACAATTGTCAAGAAGAATATAAACAATTGGGGGGAGTGTCTGCCACATGTGGAATTTGCATATAACAGGGCCAAGCACTTCACTTCTCAATATTCTCCATTCGAAATTGTTTATGGTTTTAACACTGTTGCCCCTATTGATCTAGTTCCTTTGCCTTTGCAGGAAGCAACTAATATGGATGCGAAAGGGCGTGCAGAATTCATAAAATAACTCCATGAAAAGGCAAGGAAAAATATCAAGCGGATGACTCAAAAATATGTTGATCGTGCAAAAAAGAGTCGCAAACAAGTGTTGTTCGAGCCCAGGGACTTGGTCTGGATTCATATACGAAAGGAGAGATTTCCTAACAAGCAGAAATCAAAACTAATGCCACGAGGAGACAGACCTTTCCGAGTGCTCAAGAAGATTAACAACAATGCTTACAAGATAGATTTTCCAAGTGAGTATCGTGTAACTGCCTCCTTCAATGTTTCAGATCTTTCTCCTTTTTTAGGTGTTGGGGATAAAGAGTCGAGGACGACTCCTTTTCAAGAGGGGGAGGATGATGAGAACCATTTCGAAGGCACCAAGTTGATTGCATGGGAGGAAGAGTTGGATTTGCAAGGCCCAATGATGTGAGGGATATTAAAGAGGCTCAATGCTACAATGGGCACACATATTGCTTCATTAAAGGCCCAATGGATCTTGCCTTGCAAGGATGGAGAAAATGGGCCTATAATATCACTTATTCAAGCCCAAAATTGATGTTTAAAGCTTGGCCCACATGGTTGCACGAATTTGGAGGCCTTGCCCACATGGAGGATTCTAGAAATGGCATCTTTGGACACCAAAGTCAAATCCGGTGGGCTATGCACTCAAAGTCAAATCCGGTGGGCTATGTTGGAAAGTTGTGTGCTACTTTTCCAAAAGTCTTTGTTGGATTTTATCTTTTTGACTTTTAAGGGGACAAGGTAGGTTTAGACTTTATGACTTTAGGGTATTAGACCCTTGACCATTTTATCACCCCCTTGGCTATAAATAGCCACCCCATGGCATTGTGTTAGCATTCAAGACTTAATTGAGAGCTTATTCTTGTTTCTCCCCGTTGTGTGAAATTATTCCGAATTTCCCCCTTGCTCTTGTGCATTCTTGCCTTGTCAATATACTAGTTAGATTGGTGATCCAAGATCACAAAGCCCCCAATTCTGTGCCTCAACCCAAGTGTGTTGTTGTGTGGATTGGCTATCCCATCCCTCCCTTGAGTGTGTTGTCTAAGTAGTAGGTCGCACTCCTTATAGTGTTGATTGACTACTTGCATCTGCTATCCAAACCCATCATCCACCACTTAGCCCCGAACCGCATTCTTCATCCCCCGACCTATGACGTGAAGATCGGGCCACCCCGTGCGTCTCACATCAGCCACTTAGGGCCATTTGTCCCATTTGGCCACTTTTTCCCATTAGGCAACTCAAACCCATTAGGCCACTTAGGCCCATTAGGTTGATTAGGCCAGTTTGTCCCATTTGGCCTATTTGACCCGTTCGGCCCATTAGGTCCATTAGGCCCCTTAGACCCGTTAGGACCATTAGGCCCATTAGTCCACATTTTCCCATTAGTCCCATTTTTCCCACTGGGACCCTTAGGCCCATTCGGCCCATTAGGCTCATTAACCCACTTAGGACCATTAGGAAACTTCGGTCCATTTAGCATTTTAGCCCCTTTCGGTACGTTAGGCCCACTTTGGCCTTTAGCCCCATTCTGGCCATTAGGCCCATTTGGGCCACTTAGGCTAATTCAACCACTTAGGCCCATAATGCCACTTAGGCCCATTAGACCAATTAGGGCCATTAGGAAACTTAGTCCCATTGTCCCCATTCATCCCATTCGTCCCATTAGGCCCATTAATCCACTTAGTCAAATTAGGCCCATTGGGCCACTAAGGCCCAATGGGCCCATTTGGCAACTTGGGCCCATTAGGCCACTTAGGCCCATTAGGCCCATTCGGCTGATTAGGTCGATTAGACCACTTAGTCCAATTCGAAATATTAAGCCCATGTGGCCACTTAGGGTCATTAGGCCCATTAGTCCACTTAGGCCCATTAGGCCCATTAGGCCACTTAAGCCCATTCGGCCATTAGGCCCACTAGGCCAGTTGGGTCAGTTAGGCCCATTTGTCTCATTTAGCCACTTGGTCCCATTAATCCCATTAGGCCACTTCATCCCATTAGGACAATTATGCCTATTAGGTCACTTACACCCATTAGGCCCATTAGATCCATTGGGCCACTTAAGCCCATTCCGCCACTTAGGCCCGTCAGCTCCATTCGGCCACCTAGGCCCATTCAGACACTTAGTCCCATTAGCCCCATTAGGCCACTTAGTCCCATTCGACCACTTCGATCCTTTAGGCCACTTTGGCCCATTAGGCCCTTTATGTCGATTGAGCCACTTTGGCCCATTCGGCCCATTCGGCTCATTTGACCCATCAAGCCACTTAGGCCCATTATGCCACCTAAGCTCATTACACCCATTTGGCCATTTCGGCCCATTACGCTAGTTAGGCCCATTAGGCCACTTAGGACCATTAAACCATTAGGCCCATTAGGTAATTAGGCTCATTCATTCACTTAGTCCCATTAGGCCCATTAGGTAAATTTGGACCATATAGGCCATTAGGTCCATTTGACCACATAGGCCACTTAGGCCCATTAGGCCTATTAAGCCTATTTGGCCCATGAGGCCACTAAAGTCCTTTAGGCCCATGAGGCCACTTAGGCCCATTATCCTCATCATGCCACTTAGGCCCATTAGGCCCATTTGACCACTTACGCCAATTAGGCCCATTAGGCTAATTAGTCTCATTCGGCCACTTAGGCCAATTATGCCACTTAGGGCCATTATGCCCATTGGGCCACTTGGGCCTATTAGGCCACTTGGACCCATTAGGCCGATCAAGGCACTTAGGCCCATTAGGCTCATTAGGCCACTTAAACCCACTAGGCCCAATAAGTCCATTAGGACGATTAGGCCACTGAGGCCCATTAGTCCACTCAGGCCCATTAGGCCCATTAGGCACATTAGGCCCATTAGGCACCATAGGCCCATTATTCCCTTTTGTAGGTAACTTAGTCACATTAGGCCCATTAGGCCCCTAGGCTCGTTAAGCCAATTAAGCTCATTTGGCCACTTAGTCCCATTATGCCACTTAGCCCCATTAGGCCGATTAGGAAACTAAGGCCCATTAGAACACTTAGGACCAGCCCATTAAGCTCATTAGGCCGATTTGGCCACTTAGGCCCATTAGGCCGCTTAGGCCAATTATGCCCATTAGGCCCCTTAAGCCCATTAGGCCGATTAGGCATCATTAGCCCATTAGGCCACTTTGGCCCATTAGTCCACTTAGGCCAATTAGACCCATTCGGCCCATTAGGCCCATTAGGCCACTTAGGACAATTTGGCTCATTCGACCCATTAGGCCCATTATGCCCATTAGGCTGATTGGGAAACTTTGGACCATTAGGCCACTTCGACCCATTAGGTCCACTGGGCCCATTAGGCCATTGAGGCCAATTAGGCCCATTTGGAACCTAGGACAGTTAAGCCCATTAGTCCCATTGGGTCACCTAGGCCCATTAGACAACTTATGCCCATTAGGTCCCTTAGGCCCATTAGGCCCATTCGACCCACTATGACCATTAGGCCGATTAGGCCACTTATGTCCATTAGGCTGCTTAGGTCTATTAGGCTGTTGAGGCCCATTCATCCCATTAGGACCATTTTTCCCCTAGGCCCATTAATCCCATCGAGCCCATTAGGCCACCCAAGCCCACTAGGCCACTTAGACCAATTAGCCCCCTTAGGTCTATTAGGCCACTTAGGCCCATTAAGCCCATTAGGCCCATTAGAACCGTTAATCCCATTCAGTCGATTAGGCCACTTAGTCCATTTACGTCCATTAGTCCACTTAGGCCCATTAGGCCCATTCGACCCATTTAGCACCTAGGGCTATTAATCCCATTAATCCCACTAGGCCCATTGTCCACCTTGGGACCATTAGGCCAATTAGGCCACTAGGGCCCATTTGGCCCATTAGGCTATTTAGGCCCATGAGGCCCACTTAGGCCCATGAGGTCCATTAAATCCATTAGGCCACTTATGCCTATGAGGCACATTAGGCTAGCCACTTAGGCCTATCGGGCCCATTAAGCCCATTCGGCCACCAAGGCAAATTAGGCCCAGTGGGCCACTTACGAACATTCGGCCACCTAGGCCGATTTGGCCCATTAGGCCCAATTGTTTGATTAGGATGATTTGGCCACTTAGGCCCATTAATCACATTGGCCACTTTGTCCAACTAGACATTAGGCCCATTAGGCCACTTAAACCCATTATGCCCATTAGGTGACTTATGCTCATTAGGCCCCCTAGGCCCATTAGGCCACTTAGGCCCCTGAGGCCCATTGGGCCCATCCATCCACTTAGGCCTATTCGACACATGAGGACACTTAGGACCATTAGGTCACTTAGTCCCATTAGGCCCATTATGCCACTGAGGTTGATTAGGCTCATTCGGCCACTTAGGCCCATTCATCCACTTAGGCCTATTAGGCCCATTCGGCCACTTAGGCCAATTGAGCCCATTAATCCACTTATGCACATTCTTCCCATTAGGCCCATTATTCCCATTGGTCCTATCAGGCCCATGAGGCCCATGAGGCCATTAAGGATCATTCGTCCCATTAAGCTCATCAGGCTCATTAGGTCACTTAGGACCATTAGACCACTTAGGCCCATTAGGCTCATTAGCCCACTTAGGCAACTTAGGCCGATTCTCCCCATTAGGCCCATCAGGCCCATTAGGCCACTTAGTCCCTTTGAGGCCCATTATGCCACTTATTCCCATTAGAACCATTAGGCCACTTAGGCTCATTAGGCCCATTGGGCCACTTGGGACCATTATGCCCATTGGGCCTACCAGGGCCATCAGGCTCATTTGTTACATTCGGCCACGGAGGCCCATTCGGTAAATCGTGACCATTAGGCCCATTAGGCTCACTCAACCCATTAGAACACTAAGCCCCAAGGGGCCCATTGAACCACTGATACTAGAGAGGCCCATTAGGCTCATCAGGATCATCAGGCCCATTCGGCCACTTAAACCCATGAGGCTCATTAAGACACTTAGTCCCATAAGGCCCATTGGGCCACTAAGGCCCATTAGGCCCATTGGGCCTATCAGACCAATTAGGACAATGAAGCCAACTAGGCCACTAAGGCCCATTAGGCCCATTAGGCCCCTCATGGCCATTAGGCCACTTAGGCCCGTTATGCCCATTAGGCACTCAGGCCACTGAAGCCCATTAGTCACATTAATCCCATGAGGCCACTAAGGCCCATCACACCCATTAGGCCACTTAGGCCCATTATACATATTAGACTCATTCATCTCATTAGGTCACTTAGGCCCATTAATCCCATTAGGACACTTAGGCCCATTAAGCCACTGAGGACCATTAGGCCCATTAGGATACTTAGGGCCATTAGTTGCATTAGGCCCATTAGGCCATTAAGGCCCATTAGGCCACTTAGGCCCATGATGCCCATTTGGCCATCAAGACCATGCGGCCACTGAGGCCTAGTAGTCCAATATGACCCATCAGGCCACTTAGACCCATTAGGAACATTAGGCCACTTAGGGAAATTCGGCTCATTAGGCCACTTAGGCCAATTCGGCTCATTAGGCCACTTAGGCCTATTCGGCCCATCAGGATCATTCATCCACTTAGATTCATTCAGCCCATTCGACCCATCAAAACCATCAGGCCCATCATGCCACTTAGGTCCATTCAGCTCATTAGGCCACTTGGGCTTATTAGGCCCATAATGCCCATTAGGCCCATTCGGTCACTTAGATCCATTAGGCTCATTAGGCCCATTTGACCACTTAGGTCCATTCAGCTCATGAGGCCACTTAGGCCCATCAGGCCCATCAGGTCCATTAAGCTACTGAGGCCTATTCATCTAATTAGGTCACTTAGGTCCATGAAGCCCATTAGGCCCATTAGGCCACTCAGGCCCATTAGGCCACTTAGTCCCATTAGGCCATTTAGGCTCATTCAACTCATTAGTCCACTTAGGCCCATTAGACCCATTAGTCCACTTAGGTCAACTAGTCCCATTAGGCCACTTATGACGATTATGCCCATTAGGCAACTAAGCCCATTAGGCAACTAAGGCCCATTAGGCCACTAAGGTCCATCAGGCCATTTAGGCCACTTAAGCCCATTAGGCCCATTAGTCCACTGAGTCCCATTAGGCCCATTATTCACTTAGGCCCATTAGACCACTTATGACCATTAGGCCACTTAGGCCTAGGCCACTGAGGCCCATTAGGCCACTTAGGCCCATTGGGCCCATTAGGCCACTTAGACCAATTCGTCACATTAGGCCACTTAGACCCATTAGGACCATTAAGACACTTAGGAAACTTAGGCACATTATGTCCATTAGGCCCATTCAGCCACTTCATCCCATTAGGCCACTTTGGCCCAATAGGCCACTTATTCCCATTAGGTCCATTAGGCCACTTACACCCATTTGGCCAATTAGGCCACTTAGGCCCATTAGCCCACTTAGTCTCATTAGAACCATTAGGCCACTTAGGACCATGAGGCCCATTACGCCACTTCAGCCACTTCGGCCCATTTGGCCATTGAGGCCCATTCGGCCACATAGCCCCCTTTGGCCCATTAATCGCATTAGGCCGATGAGTTCATTTAGGCCCATTAGGCTCATTCGGCCCATTATGGCATTAGGTCGATTATGCAACTTAGGCCCATTATGCCAATTTGGCCCATTAGGTCCATTAGAACCATTGGTCCACTTAGGTTAATTAGGCTCATTCATCCCATTATGTTCATTAGGCCCATTTGGCCCTTAGGCCTCTTATGCTCATTAAGCCCATTAGTCCACTTATACCCACTAGGCCACTTAAGCACATTAGGCCGGTTATGACACTAAGGCCCATTAGGACTATTAGGCCACTTAGGTCCACAAGGCCCATTAATCTCATTAGGCTGATTAGGCCACCTAGGCCCATTAGGCCACTTAGGCTCATTCGACCGATTAGGCCCATTAGGCCAATTAAACCCATTAGGTCGATTAGGAAACTTTGGCCCATTAGACCCCTTAGGCTCATTAGGTCTATTAGGCTGATTAGGCCAATTATGTCCATTTATCCCATTTGTCCACTTAGGCCCATTAGACCCATTAGGCCCATTAGGCCTATTAATCCCATTAGGCCGATTAGGAAAGTTTGGGCCATCAGGCCACTTAGTACCATTTTGAACCTTAGGCCATTTAGGCCCATTGGGCCCATTAGGCCCACTTGGACCCTAGGCCCGTTAAGCCCATTAATCCCATTATTCCACCTAGGCCCATTAGGTCACTAAGGCCCATTTTTTCCACTAGGCCACTTTGGCCCATTAGGCCCATTGGGGCACTTAGGCTCATTAGGCCACTTAGGCCCATTCAGCCCATTCGGCCCAGTCGGCCCATTCAGCCCATATTGCCCATTTGGCCCCTTGGCTCGTTGAGTCCATTAATCCCGTTAGGCCACCTAGGCCCATTAGGTCACTTAGGCCCATTAGGCCCCTTAGGCCCATTCGGCCACTTATGCCCATTACGCCCCTTAGGCCCATTAGGCACATTACGCCCATTAGGTCAATTAAGTCACTTAGGTCCATTAGGCCACTTAGGCCAATTAGGCCCATTAGGCCCACTGGGTTCATTCGGCCCATTAGCCCCATTTGGAACCAAGTCCCGTTAATCCCATTCATCCCATTAGTCCCCTTAAACCCATTAGACCCCTTGGGCCCATTAAACGCATCAGGCCACTTAGGACAATGAGGCCCCTCAGGCCACTTAGCCCCATGAGGCCCATTAGGCCCGTTATCCCATTAGGTCCCTTAGGTCCATTAGGCCACTTCGGCCCAATATGCCCATTAGGCCACTTAGACCCATTGGAACCATCAGGCCCATTTAGCCAATTAGGCTCATTTGGCCACTTAGGCCAGTTAGGCCCATTAGGCCCAGTAGTTCACTTAGGCCCATTTGTCCATTTGGGCCACTTAAGCCACTTAGGCCCATTATACCCATTAGGTCACTTAGGCCCATTTGGCCCACTAGGTACATTAGGCCCATAAGGCCCATTCGGCCACTTCTACCCACTATGCCCATTCAGCCACTTAGGGTCTTTAGGCCCACTAGACCCATTAATCCACTTAGGCCCATTAGGCCCATTAGGCCACTTCGACCCATTGGGAACATTAGACCACTTAGGCCTATTAAGCCCATTAGGCCACTAAGGTCACTTAAGCTCGATAGGAAACTTAGGCCCATTAGGCCACTTAGGTTCATTAGACCCATTGGGCAACTTAGGCTCATTAGGCCCTTTAGGCCACTTAGGCTCATTACGCCCATTTGGAAACTTAGGCCCATTAGGCCCATTTGCCACTATACCCATTCATCATATTAGGTCCATTAGGCCACTTAGGCCCATTCGGCTACTTAGCCACATTAGGCCCACTAGGCCCATTATTCTCATTTGTCTCATTAGGCCCATTTGGCCAATTAGGCACATTAGGACCATGAGGCCACTAAGGCCCTTTAAGCCCATGAGGCCATTGAGGCCCATTGGACCCATTATTCCACTTAGGCCCATTGGGCTCAATGGGCATTCAGACACTTAGGCCCATTGGGCCACTTAGGCCCATTGGGCCCATTGGGCCCATTCAATCACTTAGGCCCACTGAGAAAATTATCCCATTAGGCCTATTAGGCCATTTAAGCACATTAGGCCCATTATGCCCATTAGGCCGCTTAGGTCCATTAAGCCTATTTGGATGATTAGTAAACTTAGGCTCATTAGGTCACTTAGACCCATTAGGCAACTTAGGCCCATTATGCCACTTGGTCCCATTATGCCACTTAGGCCCATTAAGCCCATTAGGCTCATTAGGACATTTGGTCCATTTGGGCCAATTAGGCCTGTTAGGTCACTTAGACCCCTTAGGCCCATTAGGCCCCTTAATCCACTTAGGCTCATTACGCCCATTAGGCAACTTAGGCCCATTAGGCCCATTTTCCATTATGCCCATTCGTCCCATTAGGCTCATTGGGCCAATTAAGCTCATTCGGCTACTTAGGCCCATTAGGCCCACTAGGCCCACTATTCTCATTCGTCCCATTAGGCACATTAGGCCCATTAGGACCATGAGGCCACTAAGGCCCAATAGGCCACTAAGACCCTTTAGGCCCATGAGGCCATTCAGGCCCATTAGGCCCATCATTCCACTTAGGGCCATCAGGCCCATTAGGCCCATTGGTCATTCAGACACTTAGGTCCATTAGGCTCATTAGGCCACTTAAGCCACTTAGGCCCATTGTGCCCATTAAGCCCATTGGGCCCATTGGGCCACTTAGGCTGATTGGGCTACTTAGGCCCATTAGGCCCATTCAGCCACTTAGGCCCACTGAGCCCATTATCCGATTAGTCCCATTAGGCCACTTAGGCACATTAGGCCCATTAGGCCCCTTAGGACCATTAAGCCCATTTGGTTGATTAGGAAACATGGGCCCATTAGGCCACTTAGGCCCATTCGACCCACAAGGCCACTTAGGCTAATTAGGCACATTCGGTCCATTAGGCTCATTTGGCCCATTATGCCCATTTGGCCCCAAGACCCATTAATCCCATTAATCCCATTGGGCCACTAAGGCCCATTAGGCCGATTAGGCACATTAGGGCGATTAGGCCACTAAGGCCCATTTGGCCACTTAGGACCATTTGGACACTAAGTCTCATTAGGCCCATTAGGCCACTTCCATTAGGCCACTTATGCCCATTAGGACCATTGGGCCTATTAGGACACTTAGTCCCACTCAACCACTTAGGACCATTAGGCCACTTATTCCCATTAACCCCATTGGGTCTATTAGGAAACATAGGCCCACTCAGCCACTTAGGCCCATTAGGCTCTTTATGCCACTTAAGCTGCTTAGGCCCACTAGGCCCATTAGGGCCATTAGGCTCATTATCCATTAGGCCCATTAGGCCACTTAGGCCCATTCGGCCCGTTAGTCCCATTGGGCGCATTTGGCCGCTTAGTCTCATTAGGCCAGTTAGGTCCATTAGGCCCATTAGGCCACTTAATCCCATTAGGCCTATTAGGCCCACTAGGCCTGCTAGGCATATTAGTCCACTTAGGCCTATTAGGACCTCCAAATCATTTTTTTAATTTTCATAAAATCCACTTTGAAGAAAAAGTTGGAATCGTACACCGTACAACATGACACATATCGAAATTTCAAAAATAGTCAAGAGATTTAAAATTTGAAATGAGTATCATCACCGCGGGAATCGTCACATCAGAAACAGATCCCAGAAATCATGCAGTCGCTGCATCAAAGATAGCACATCGAAGAAGTTGTCGCTATCATCATAACCCATTTTCATTATCACCTAGTTTTATGATGCGGATCATGGTGTACACATGCAGCAAGGACTTGAGGGTGATCATGGCATTGATGGTGGAAGGAGAATTAATGGACAAGACCCATTGCATGGGATTGGTGGCCCAATGACAAGAGGAAGAATGAGGAGGATGAAAGAGGCTTTACATGGCCTCATTTTGAAATTACAAGAGGAGGCCCAACATGCATGCATGGGAGGAGAAAATGGGCCTTTAATCACACTTATTAAAGCCCAAAAGTGAACCTAAAAGGCCCACCCATATGCTTCCACGAAATTGAATCCACTTGTATGAAGGAAATATCCAATGTCAAAAGTGGTGGGCCTCTTGTATCCAAATCCATGGTGGTAATCTTGAAAGTCATTGGGGTGCTTCCTAAAAGTCTTCTTTAGAGATATCTTGTCCCCCAAAGCCATGGACATGTGTAAACAAAGTCAAATTCATGGGATAGGCTTTAGACTTTTGTGGGATAGGTAGTTTGACATGTATTCCTCTCATTTGGCTATAAATAGCCACCTCTTGTAGCCTTTGAAGGTTAATTTCGAATTTGAGAGTTTCTAGCATTATTATGCTTGTATTTCTTGTGTTCTTAGGTGAATGCAAGTAAGGCTCATCAAAGGAGTGATCAACCTTTGTGGCGCTTTAAAATTAGAGTTTCAAGGGGCAAGTCTCCTTGGGGTCCTAATTGATCATCCCCTTCCCCTTTTATTCCTCTTGTATTTCTTTTAATTTCCATTCCCCTCTTCTTTCTTCGCTTGTGTTTACGCATTTTTTCCAACGAATACTGCGCTCGCATACGGTATCATATCATTTGGTATCAGAGGAAGGTTACAGAAACTCGGTTCTTTCATTTCTATTTCTCCCATCTTCTTTTTTCTCTTCCCCTTCTTCCATTTTCTGCCATCACCAATTCTGGACGGAACTTTCTTCCATATTTTCGTCTGCTTTTTCTTTGAGTTTCTGGGCGTATAATATGTCATTTGAATATTTCAGAATCTCATCTTTCTTCTCGATTTGGAAACACTAAAATCAGATATCTATATTTGGAGATATACCTGAATCAATTCGTGCTACAGTTTCACCCTTGTGAAATCTAACAATCTCCAAGGCGGATTTCCATTTGAGTTTGAAGTTCAAGTTATCACAACCATTTACATCATTGCAATCAGATTAGTACATTTTTCATTTGTTGTACTTTGAGCTTGAAAAGCACACTCTTTGCAATTCTTGTTTGTTGAGTAGCAAAAAAAATCAATCAAAAAAGAAATACAAAAAAAAAGGAAGCTGCTCATTTGAAACATTGCGTTTGCTCATATGTCATAAATTTGATTGCAATTTTCTTATCCACCATATTCTTTCATTCATCCATATCCAACCTTCTACTATAACCATTTCTCCCATTTTCCTCTCATATTTCTTGGACTCCATTAATTCAAACCCTTTTTAAAATTTCTGATTTTAAAGATTGTCATGAATTGATTGCTTCTTACTAGTTGTCTTCTTGATTCTATTTAAGAACACTTGTTGGAACCAAGTTGTTGTGCTAGAAAGTGTGAGAAACCTTTTGAGAGATTAAAAAAAAGTGAGAGAAAGAGTGTGCGAGGAATTAAAAAAAATGGCAAGTGAGGGAGAAAGAAGTGAGATCGACATTAAATTATTCATGAAAGTAGTCGCTGACCAGTTTACAAGATTGAATGCTAGGTTGGATGATATGCAAAGTTCCTCTTCTTCGAAGGCTCCAAGAAGGCAAGAAATTCATGAAGGGGATGATGAGTACTCCGATTTCGAAGAATCAATTCTTAGGCGAGGGCAACGTGCTGCTTGGAGAGACAATGACTTGGGAAGCATCAAAGTGACACTTCTACCCTTTCAAGGGAAGAGTGACCCAGAACTTTATTTGGAGTGGGAGCGGAAGGTTGACCATGTGTTTGGACTTCACAACTACTCGGAGGAGAAGAAGGTAAAATTTGGTGATTTGTTTCCTGAAGAAACACCCGATGGACTACCTCCTTTGAGAGGCATTGAGCATAGGATTGACTTCATACCCGGTGCCGCAATTCCAAATAGGCCAGCATATAGAGCTAATCTGGAAGAGACTAGAGAGATCTTGTGTCAAGTTGAAGAACTCATGAAGAAAGGATTAGTAAGGGAAAGCATGAGTCCATGCGCCGTTTCGGTGATCCTAGTACCCAAGAAAGATGGAAAATGGCGGATGTGTGTGGATTGTCGCACCATCAACCAAATAATAGTTAAGTACTGTTATCCCATCCCTCGACTTGATGACATGCTTGATGAATTACATGGGGCCTCTTTGTTTTAAAAAATTGATCTTAAAAGCGGATACCACCAAATTCGAATGAAAGAAGGAGATGAGTGGAAAACTGCTTTTAAAACTAAGTTTGGTTTGTATGAGTGGTTAGTTATGCCATTTGGTTTAACTAATGCACCAAGTACATTCATGAGCTTAATGAACCATGTCCTTCGTTCATTCATTGGAAAATTCGTGGTTGTCTATTTTGATGATATCTTGGTGTATAGAAAATTTCTAGACAACCATGTTGAACACTTGCGTTTGGTGTGGGAGACCCTTAAACAAAACCAACTTTATGCCAATCTTCAAAAATGTTCCTTTTGCATGGATTCTGTTGTGTTTCTTGGCTTTGTTGTAGGGGCGGAAGGGATTCGTGTGGATGATGAAAAGATCAAAGCAATTCAGGAGTGGCCCACACCGAAGAGTGCAACCGAGGTTAGAAGTTTTCATGGATTGGCAAGCTTCTATAGGAGGTTTGTAAATGATTTTTCATCCATCGCTGCACCTCTTAATGAACTTGTAAAGAAACATGTGGTCTTTAAATGGGGTGAAAAACAAGAAAAAGCTTTTAACACACTCAAAGAAAAATTGGTCAATGCTCCCCTTTTAAGGCTACCCGATTTCACCAAAGTCTTTGAAATTGAGTGTGATGCATCGGGAGTTGGAATTGGTACTGTTTTGACTCAAGAGTCGCGTCCAATTTCTTACTTTAGTGAGAAATTGAACGGGGCAGCATTAAATTATTCAACTTACAGTAAAGAACTTTATGCTTTGAAATGAACCCTGGAAACATGGCAACATTACTTATAGCCTAAAGAGTTCATTATTCATTCTGACCATGAAAGCCTTAAGTATTTGAAGTCCCAAGGTAAGTTGAATCGGCGGCATGCATCTTGGCTGGAATTCATTGAGACTTTCCCCTACGTGATCAAGCACAAAAAAGGTAATGAAAATGTGGTTGCTGATGCTCTTTCACGAAGGTATTTACTTCTTACTTCTCTTCATTCTAGATTACTTGGACTTGAGTTACTAAAGGGAATGTATGAAAATGATGGAGATTTTTCTAAAATTTGGACATCTTGTAAAAAACATGGTTTTAAAGACTATTACAAAAATGATGGGTTTCTTTTCAAAAGGGATAAATTGTGCATTCCAAATTGTTCAACTCGAGAATTGCTTGTAAAAGAAACTCATGGGGGTGGTTTGATGGGGCATTTTGGGGTTGATAAAACACTAGTTACTTTCCATGAACATTTTTATTGGCCAAGCATGAGAAAAGATGTTATTGTAATTTGTGCTAGGTGTGTCACTTGTAAGCATGCAAAGTCCAAGGTTCAACCAAATGGATTGTATCCCCCCTTGCCCATTCCATCCCATTCTTGGACCGACATCTCTATGGATTTTGTGTTGGGATTGCCTCGATCCCAATCAGGAAGAGATAGCATTTTTGTTGTTGTGGATCGATTCAGCAAAATGGCCCATTTCATTGCATGCTCAAAAACTAATGGTGCTATACATATAGCAGATTTGTTTTTCAAAGAAATTGTGAGATTACATGGACTACCCAAAACCATTGTAACTGATAGGGATGTGAAATTCCTTAGCCACTTTTGGAGGACTTTGTGGAATAAATTGGGAACTAAATTATTGTTCTCAACAGTTGCACATCCTCAAACTGATGGGCAAACTGAAGTGGTGAATAGAACTCTTTCTACCCTCTTGTGTGCAATAATTCAAAAAAATATGAAGAATTGGAAAAAATGCTTGCCGCACATAGAGTTTGCATATAACCGAGTAGTGCATTCCACTACTAACTTTTCACCTTTTGAGATTGTATATGGATTTAACCCAATGACTCCGTTAGATATTCTTTCATTTCCTACTAAGGAGGTTGTTGATCTTGCAGGTGATGAGAAGGAAAAATTTGTTTGGGACTTACATGCCAAGGTAAAAGCCAACATTGAAAGAAGAAGTGAACAATATGGGAAGAAAGCAAACAAGGATAGACATAAAGTTGTACTAGAACCTGGAGATTGGGTGTGGGTGCATTTGAGGAAGGAAAGGTTCCCAGAGCAAAGAAAATCAAAACTTCAATCACGAGGAGATGGTCCATTTCAAGTTTTAGAAAGAATCAATGATAATGCCTACAAGATTGACTTGCCCAGTAGGTATGGAAATGTGAGTGCTACCTTCAATATTTCTGATCTCTCTCCTTTTGAAAATGCGAGGACGAATCCTTTTGAAGAGGGAGGGGATGATGCGGATCATGGTGTACACATGCAACAAGGAGTTGAGGGTGATCATGGCATTGATGGTGGAAGGATAATTATTGGACAAGACCCATTGCATGGGATTGGTGGCCCAATGACAAGAGGAAGAATGAGGAGGATGAAAGAGGCTTTACATGGCCTCATTTTGAAATTACAAGAGGAGGCCCAACATGCATGCATGGGAGGAGAAAATGGGTCTTTAATCACACTTATTAAAGCCCAAAAGTGAACCTAAAATGCCCACCCATATGCTTCCACAAAATTTAATCCACTTGCATGAAGGAAATATCCAATGTCAAAAGTGGTGGGCCCCTTGTCTCCAAATCCATGGTGGGAATCTTCAAAGTCTTTGGGGTGGTTCCTAAAAGTCTTCTTTAGAGATATCTTGTCCCCGAAAGCCATGGACATGTGTAAACAAAGTCAAATTCGTGGGATAGGCTTTAGACTTTTGTGGGATAGGTATTTTGACATGTATTCCTCTTATTTGGCTATAAATAGCCACCTCTTGTACCCCTTGAAGGTTAATTTCGAATTTGAGAGTTTCTAGCATTATTATGCATGTTTTTCTTGTGTTCTTAGGTGAATGCAAGTAAGGCTCATCAAAGGAGTGATCAACCTTTGTGGCGCTTTATAATTAGAGTTTCAAGGGGAAAGTCTCCTTGGGGTCCTAATTGATCATCCCCTTCCCATTTTATGAGCCACCTCTTGTACCCCTTGAAGGCGGTCCAAATTGATCATCCCCTTCACTTGTGTTTCTGCATTTTTGCCAACGAATACCGCACTCGCATATGGTATCATATCACCTGCACCTTGATACCGCCAAGTAGGTCATCATCATATTGTCTCCTTTGTCCTCCTCTAGGTTGTTGGTACAACCTCCTCCTTTGTGGGACATCATCAAGATCATCTTCAAAGTTCATTATTTCCTCCTCCATGATGTGGGGACGACGTGGTGCCAGAGCGCGTTGTGGGTTATCATGGAACATCCTTGGGCTTGGTTTATTCTCCAATTCGTCAATCCTCTCATGTAACACCTCCAACTTCCGATCAAGAAGCTTCTCGAAGTGGCTCGCCAAAGCTTGCATTTGGAATTGCGTAGCTTCGAGTGATGGAGGTCTACTTCGACTTCCTTCTTCGCTAACATGAGCAATTTTCTTCCCACGATCTCCTGCCATGATATGTTATGCAAGAACAAACACACACCGGGGGGAGACACACACAATTATACGCACTCACTCACACACGGGAAATACACACACACACACACACACAAGATGTACACACTCACACACACAAGGATACACACTCACACACGTAAGATATACACACTCACACACACAAGATGTACACACACACACAAGGATACACACTCATGCACGCAAGATATACACACTCACACACACAAGATGTACACACACACGCACACAACAAGATGCACACACTCACACACTCAAGATATTTTTTTGGCTTATTTCTCTCCACTCTCAACACTCAATTAAAATTCCAAGCTCTTATGAAATATAATACCTTGTTTTCGGGTGATCACTTGCCACCAATATTTCCCCAATCAAGATTGTGTTGTGGGCTGGTTTTACACAACCCGCTTGAGTGGTAAAGGGTAAAGGTTTAAAAGAGGGTAGAAAATGGATAAATGGTGGATGGAAAAGGGGGTAGAAATGTGGTATTTGGATTTTTCCCGATTGTGCAAGATAAGATAAATATATAACAATATGATTCAAATATAAAATGGGGATGAAGCAAAATGATGGAGAAAGTGATTTACAGATATGGAAAGTGCGAATAATGTAAAGCACGATGATGAAGTAATTGTATCCGCTTTTTTTCCCTTTTTTTGTCAAATCTCCCCAAAAAGTGTTGTACTTGGAGTTTTAAAGCACAAGATGATAAACGGAGAGTAAGAATTTTTTTTTGAAATCTCTCCAAGAAAAGGATGTGCTTATTTATAAGAATCACAAAAAGATGAGTTGAGAGAATTTGATTTTTTTTGTTTTTTTTTTCCGGATACAAATCACATATAGCGAATTTAAAGTGAAAATAAGATGGATGAATGGGTAAAATAAATATAAATGAAGGGATGGATGCCTACCGTGTCAACCGGAGCTCTAATACCAACTGATGTGAGACGAACGGGGTGGCCCGATCTTCACGGCGTAGGGCGGAAGATGTAAGATGCGGTTTGTGGCTAAGTGGCAGATATGGGTATGGATAGCAGATGCAAGTAGTCAATCAACGCTATAAGGAGCATGACCTACTACTTAGACAGCACACTCAAGGGAGGGATGTGATAGCCAATCCACACAACAACGCACTTGGGTTGAGGCACGAAATTGGGGGCTTCGGGATCTTGGATCACCAATCTAACTTGTAGATTAATAAGGCAAGAATGCACAAGAGAAAGGGGAAACTCAGAACAATTCTCACAAAACGGAGAGAAACAAAGCATAATCTCTCAATTAATTTTTGAATGCCATACAAGTGCCATGGGGTGGCTATTTATCGCCAAGGGCAATAGTCAATGGTCTAATACCCTAAAGTCATAAAGGCTAAACTACTTTGTTCCCTTAAATTCAAAATGATAAAGTCTACAAAAGACTTTTGGAAAAGTGAAACACAACTTTCCAACTATAGCCCACCGGATTTGACTTTGAGTGCATAGCCCACCGGATTTGACTTTGGTGTCCAAAGATGCCATTTCTAGAATTCTCCATGTGGGCAAGGCATCCAAATTCGTGCAACCATGTGGGCCAGACTTTAAAAATCATGTTTGGGCTTGAATAAGTGAGATAATAGACCCATTTGCTCCATCCATGCATGGAAAGATCCATTGTGCCTTTAATGGAGCGAGATGGGCGCCCATTGTTGCATTCAGCCTCTTTAATCTCCCACGCATCATCGGGCCTTGCAAATCCAACTCCTCCACTCGGGTAATCGGCTCTGTGCCTTCAACATGGTTCGCATCAGCCACTGAGACCTATTTGGCTCATTAGGCCACTTAGGCCCTATTAGGCCCATCAGAACCATTAAGCCACTTAGGCCCACGAGGCCCATTATGCCACTTAGGCATATACGACTCATTAGGCCACTTAGGCCCATTAGGCACATTAGGACACTTAAGCCCATTAGGCCACTGTGGCCCATTAGGTCCATTAGTCCACTTAGGCCCATTCGACTCATTTGGCCACCTAGAACAATTAAACTGATTAGGCCCATTAGGCCACTTAGGTCGATTAGGCCCATTAGGACACTCAGGCCCATTAGGCCACTCAAGCTCATTAGACCACTAAGGCCCATTAGCAATCATCCACTTAGGCCCATAAGGCCCATTGGCCCCATTCGATGGATTAGGCCGATTAGGCCAGTTAGTCCACTTAGACCCATTAGGTCCATTAGGCCCATTAGACCACTTAGGCTCATTAAGACCATTCGGTCGAATAGGATGATTAGGCCGCCTAGGCCACTTAGACCCATTAGGCCTATTAGGCCACTTAGGCCCATTAGTCCCATTAGGCCCGTTCGATCGATTAGCTTGATTTGCCCACTTTGGACCATTCATCCAATTAGATTAATTAGGCCACTTAGGCACATTGGGACCATTAGGCCCATTAGTCCACTTAATCACATTCGGTCGATTGAGAAAATTAGGCCACTTAGACCCATTAGGCTCATTAGTCCCATTAGGCCACTTAGGCCCACTTGGCCCATTTGGCCCATTTGGTTGATTAGGACAATTAAGCCACATATGCCCACTAGGCCCATTAGGCCGCTTAGGCCCATTAGGCCCATTCGGTCCATTGGGCTGATAGACCACTTAGGCCACTTAGACCCTTTAAGCCCATTATGATCATTATGTCCTTTAGGCCCATTAGGACAATTAAGCATTAGGCCCATTAGGCCACTTAGTCCCATTATGCCCATTTGTCCCATTAGTTGATTAGGTTGATTAAGCCACTTTGGCCACTTAGGTTGACTAGGCCCATTGGGCCCATTAAGCCACTTAGGCCTATTGGTCCCATTAGGCCCATTAGGTCAATTCAGTCGATTAGGGGAATTATGCCACTTAGTCTCATTAGGCTCATTGAGCCACTTAGGCCCATTAGGCTCATTAGTCCCTGATGAGAACCATGTCGAAGGCACCAAGTCGATTGCGCGGGAGGAAGAGTTGGATTTGCAAGGCCCAATGACGCGAGGGAGATTAAAGAGGCTCAATGCTACAATGGGCGCACATATTGCTTCATTAAAGGCCCAATGGATCTTGCCTTGCATGGATGGAGAAAATGGGCCTATAATATCACTTATTCAAGCCCAAAATTGATGTTTAAAGCTTGGCCCACATGGTTGCACGAATTTGGATGCCTTGTCCACATGGAGGATTCTAGAAATGGCATCTTTGGACACCAAAGTCAAATCTGGTGGGCTATGCATTCAAAGTCAAATCCGGTGGGCTATGTTGGAAAGTTGTGTGCTACTTTTCCAAAAGTCTTTGTTGGCTTTTATCTTTTTGACTTTTAAGGGGACAAGGTAGGTTTAGACTTTATGACTTTAGGGTATTAGAATCTTGACCATCGTATCACCTCCTTGGCTATAAATAGCCACCCAATGGCATTGTATTTTCATTCAAGATTTAATTGAGAGCTTATGCTTTGTTTCTCTCCGTTGTGTGAGGATTGTCCCGGATTTTCTCCTAGCTCTTGTGCATTCTTGCCTTGTCAATCTACAAGTTAGATTGGTGATCCAAGATCACAAAGCCCCCAATTCCGTGCCTCAACCCAAGTGCGTTGTTGTGTGGATTGACCATCACATCCCTCCCTTGAGTGTGTTGTCTAAGTAGTAGGTCGCGCTCCATATAACGTTGATTGACTACTTGCATCCACTATCCGTACCCATCATCCGACACTTTTCCCCGAACCATATCCTTCAACTGCCGCCCTACGCCATGAAGATCGGGCCACCCCGTGCGTCTCAAATCAGTTGGTATTAGAGCTCTGGTTGACATGGTAGGCATCTATCCCTTCATTTATATTTATTTTACCCATTACCCTTCTTATCTTTCCTTATTATCCACTCATTCAAAAAAAACCTTTGCTTTGAAAACATCCAGAATTAGCCTTTATTGTGCAAGATTGAAATATTTTTCACATTGAGTCAATTGTTCATCCATCTTATTTTCACTTTAAATTCGCTATATGTGATTTGTATTTGAAAAAAAAACAACAAAAATCAAATTCTCTCAACTCATCATTTTGTGCTTATCAAAATTAAGCACATCCTTTTCTTTGAGAGATTTCAAAAAAAATTGTCATACTCTCTGTTCATCATCTTGTGCTTTAAAACTCCAAGCACAACACTTTTTGGGGAGATTTGATGAAAAAAACGGATACAATTACTTCATCATCGTGCTTTACATTATTCGCACTTTCCATATCCGTACATCACTTTCTCCATCATTTTGCTTCATCCCTATTTTATATTTGAATCATAGTGTTATATATTTATCTTATCTTTCACAATCGGGCAAAACCAAAATACCACATTTCTACCCCCTTTTCCATCCACCATTTATCCATTTTCTACCCTCTTTTCACCCTTTACCCTTTACCACTCAAGCGGGTTGTGTTAAACCAGCCCCCAACACAATCTTGATTGGGGAAATATTGGTGGCAAGTGATCACCCGAAAACAAGGTATTATATTTCATAAGAGCTTGGAATTTTAATTGAGTGTTGAGAGTGGAGAGAAATAATCCAAAAAAAATATCTTGAGTGTGTGAGTGTGTGCATCTTGTTGTGTGCGTGTGTGTGTACATCTTGTGTGTGTGAGTGTGTATATCTTGTGTGCGTGAGTGTGTATCCGTGTGTGTGTGTGTGTACATCTTGTGTGTGTGAGTGTGTATATCTTGCGTGTGTGAGTGTGTATCCTTGTGTGTGTGAGTCTGTACATCTTGTGTGTGTGTGTGTGTCCATTTCCCGTGTGTGAGTGAGTGCGTATCATTGTGTGTGTCCCCGCCCCACGGTGTGTGTTTGTTCTTGCATAACATATCATGACAGAAGATCGTGGGAAGAAAATTGCTCACGTTAGCGATGAAGGAAGTCGAAGTAGATCTCCCGCACTCGAAGCTACGCAATTCCAAATGCAATCTTTGGTGAGCCACTTCGAGAAGCTTCTTGATTGGAAGTTGGAGGTGTTACATGAGAGGATTGAGGAATTGGAGAATAAACCAAGCCCAAGGACGTTCCATGATAACCCACGACGCGCTCCGGGACAACGTCGTCCCCACATCATGGAGGAGGAAATAATGAACATTGAAGATGATCTTGATGATGTCCCACAAAGGAGGAGGTTGTACCAATAACCTAGAGGAGGACAAAGGAGACAATATGATGATGACCTACTTGGTGGTATCAAGGTGCAGGTGATATGATACCATATGATACAAAGGAGACAATATGATGATGACCTACTTAGTCTGGATTCATATGCGTAAAGAAAGATTCCCCGACAAGCGGAAATCAAAACTCATGCCTCGAGAAGACGGACCTTTCCGAGTGCTTGAAAAGATTAACAACAATGCTTACAAGATAGCTCTCCCAGTTGAGTACGGTGTAAGTGCCACTTTCAATGTTTCTGATCTTTCTCCTTTTTTGGGTGTAAAGGATGAAGAGTCGAGGATGACTCCTTTTCAAGAGGGGGAGGATGATGCGAACCATGCAGAAGACACCGAGTCGATTGCTCGGGTGGAGGAATTGGATTTGCAAGGCCCAATGACGCGAGGAAGATTAAAGAGGTTGAATGCTTGAATGGGCGCTCATCTTGCTTCATTAAAGGCCCAATGTGTATTACCTTGCATGGATGGAGCAAATGGGCCTATTATCTCACTTATTCAAGCCCAAGCATGATGTTTAATGGTTGGCCCACATGGTTGCACGAATTTGGAAGCCTTATCCACATGGAGGATTCTAGAAATGGCATCTTTGTGCACCAAAGTCAAATCCGGTGGGCTATGCACTCAAAGTCAATTCCGGTGGGCTATAGTTGGAAATTTGTGTTCTACTTTTCCAAAAAGTCTTTGATAGACTTTACCTTTTTGACTTTAAGGGGACAAGGTAGGAATAGGCTTTATGACTTTATGATATTAGGCCCTTGACCTTTTATGTCACCCCTTGGCTATAAATAGCCACCCCATGGCATTGTAATCTCATTCAAGATTTTAATTGAGAGCTTATGTTTTGTTTCTCTCCGTTGTGTGAGGATTGTTCCAAATTTCCCTTGCTCTGGTGCATTCTTGCCTTGTCAATCTACAAGTTATATTGGTGATCCAAGATCACAAAGCCCCCAATTCCGTGCATCAACCCAAGTGCGTTGTTGTGTGGATTGGCCATCACACCCCTCCCTTGAGTGCGTTGTCTAAGTAGTAGGTCGCGCTCCATATAGCGTTGGTTGACTACTTGCTTCCACTATCCATACCCTTCACCCATCACTTAGCCCCAAACCGCATCCGTCATCCGCCGCCTTACGCTGTGAAGATCGGGCCACCCCGTGCGTCTCGCATCATTTACTTTGATGATATTCTGGTGTATAGTAGGACTTTGCATGAACATGTAGATCACTTGAGAAAAGTCCTAGAGGTGTTAAGGAAAGAAAACCCGTTTGGAAACATAAAAAATTGTGAATTTTGTCTCGATAAGATTGTTTTCCTTGTATTTGTTGTGAGTGGCAATGGAGTTGAAGTGGACACCGAGAAGATCAAAGGAATACAAGAATGGCCAACTCCAACCTCCATTGGATAGATAAGAAGTTTTCATGGTCTTGCTAGTTTTTACAGGAGATTTGTGAAAGACTTCATCACACTAGCAGCACCGTTGAATGAATTGACAAAGAAGAATGTTCCTTTCAAATGGGGGACCACTCAAGAAAAATCCTTCCATGCGCTAAAGGAGAGACTCATCCACACCCCTCTACTTGCACTTCCGGACTTCGGTAAGACCTTTGAAATTGAATGTGATGCAAGCGGAATTGGCATAGGAGGAGTACTCAAGCAAGAAGGTAAGCCTATTACTTATTTTAGTGAGAAGTTAAGTGGCCCAACTCTAAACTATGCTACATATGATAAAGAGTTGTATTCATTGTTTAGAGTACTAGAAACATGGCAACACTATCTTTGGCCTAAAGAATTTGTGATCCATTCTGATCATGAGGCTCTTAAATACCTTAGGAGCCAACATAAACTAAATAGGAGACATGCTAGATGGCTGGAATTCATTGAATCATTTCCATATGTCATCAAGCATAAAAAGGGTAAAGAAAATACTGTGGCTGATGCACTTTCACGTAGATATTCTCTTTTATCCTTGTTGGATTCAAAACTTCTTGGTTTTGAATACATTAAGGATTTATATGCCATTGATAGTGATTTTAGAGAACCTTATGAACATTGTAAACCTGGAGTTAGTTGGAAAGAGTTCTATTTACATGATGGATTCTTATTTCGGATTGATAAGCTTTGCATTCCTAATTGCTCTATCCGTTTACTTTTATTAAAGGAGTCACATTCTGGTGGGTTAATGGGGGCATTTTGGTGTTTCAAAAACTCTAAGTGTTCTTAGTGAGCATTTTTATTGGCCTAGGATATCTAGAGATGTTGAGAAATTTGTGGGAAAGTGCATTGTTTGCCATAAAGCCAAATCAAAACTGAACCCACATGAACTATATCTTCCTCTCCCAATTCCCATTAGGCCCGTTATGCCCATTAAGCCCATTATGACACTTAGTCCCATTAGGCCACTTAGACAAATTAGGCAGATTAGGCCACTAAGGCCCATTAGTCCCATTAGGCCACTTAAGTCCACTAGGCCCATTAAGCCCGTTAGGCCGATAAGGCCACTTAGGAACATTAGGACACTTAGGCCCATTCGATTCATTTGGACAATTTGGTCCATTAGTCCAATTAATCCCATTAGGTGAATTAGGCCCATTTGACCCATTAGGCCACTTAGGCCACATAGGCCCATTAGGCCACTTAAGCCACATTTGGCCACTTAGGCCCATTTGACCCATTAGGCCACTTTAGCCACATAGGCACATTAGGAGCGTTGGGCTCATTAGGCTCATTATGCCACTTAGGCTCATTAGGCCCACAAAGCCCATTCTTCTCATTCGTCCCATTAGGCAACTTCAACCCATTAAGCCCATTCAGCCACACAGGCTCATTATGCCCACTAGGCCCATTAGGCCACTTAGGCCCATAAGGACACTTCGACCCATTAGGCCACTTAGACCCAATAGCCCATTAGGTCCATTAGGCCACTTAGGCACATTAGGGCACTTAGGCCCATTAGTCCCATTAGGAAACTTTGGCCCATTCAACCAATTAGGCAACTTAGGCCCATTAGGCCCATTTGGCCATTAGGCCCATTCGTCCCATTAGGCCCATTGGGCCACTTAGGCGCATTAGGCCCATTAGGCCCATTATTCTCATTCATCCCATTAGGCCCATTAGTCCTATTAGTCTACTTAGTCTATTTTGGCCCATTAGGCCCTTTAGGCCCATGAGGCCACTAAGGCCCATTAGACCAGTGAGACCACTTAGGCTCATTAGGCCCATTGGGACACTAAGGCCCATTAGTCCCATTCTGCCACTTAGTCCCATTCGGCCCATTCAGACACTTAGTCCACTAGGCCCATTAGGCCAATTGGGCCCATTGGGTCACTTAGGTTTATTACGTCACTTAGGCCCATTGGACCACTTCGACCCATTAGGCCCATTCGGCCACTTAGGCCCACTAGGACCATTAAGACAATTAGGCCGATTATGCCACTTAGGCCGATGAGTCCACTTCGTCCCATTTGGCCCATAAGGCCCATAAGGCCCATTAGGCCCATTCGACCCATTAGTCCCATATGGCCACTTAGGCCCATTTGGACCATTAGGAAAATTAGGAAAATTAGGCCCATTTGGTCACTTAGGCCCATTGGTTCAATTAGACCCATTATACCACTTTCGCCCATTATGCTCATTAGGTCAATTAGGCACATTAGGCCAATTTGACCCATTCGACAACTGAGTCCCACCAGGACCATTAAGACACTTAGGCTCATTCCTTCCATTAATCCACTTACGCCCATTAGGCCCATCAGGGATATTATGTCACTTAAGGGTATTCAGCCACTTAGGCCCATTAGGCCCATTCTGCCCACTCAGCCAATTTGGCCCATTCGGCCCATTCAGCCACTTAGGCTCAATCGTTCACTTAGGCCCATAAGTCTCATTAGGCCCATTCAGGCGATTAGTCTGATTCGACCACTTAGACCCATTAGGTCCATTAGGCCAATTTGGACACTTAGTCCCATTTGATTGATTAGGCCGATTAGGCCACTTAGACCCATTAGGCCCATTAAGCCCATTAGCACACTTAGGCTCATTGGTCCCATTAGGCCCATTCATCCCATTAGGACGATTAGGCAACTTAGGTCCATTATGACATTTAGGCCGATTAGGACCATTAGGCTCATTTGGCCACTTAGTATAGTTAGGTCCACTAGGCCCAATCGCCCCATTAGGCCCATTTGGCCCCTGGGCCCGTTAATCCCATTAGGCCACTTAAGCCAATTAGGCTGATTAGGACACTAGACCCCATTAGGCTACTTAGACCCACTAGACCCATTAAGCCCATTAAGCCAATTAGGCCACTTAGAACCATTAGGCCACTTAGGCCTAATAAGACCATTAGGCCCATTAGGGCACTTAGGCCCATTAGGCCCATTACACCCATTAGGTTGATTAGGAAACTTTGTCCCATTAGGACACTCAATCCCATTAGGCACTTAGGACAATTAGGCCCATTCAGCCCATTTGGCCCATAGACCCATTAAGCCCAATAAGCCCATTCGACCACTTAGTCTCATTAGGCCACTTAGGCCCATTATGCCCCTTAGGCCAGTTAGGCCCATTTGGAACCTTGGCGTGTTAATCCTATTAATCCCATTATGCCCATTATGCCCATTAAGTCACTTAGGCCCCTTGGACCCATTAGACCCGTAAGGCCTCTATGGACCATGAGGCCCATTAGGCCACTTAGGCCCCATAGGCCAATTAGGCCCATGATGCCCGTTAGGCCCATTGGTCCCCTTTGGCCACTTAGGCCCATGAAGACCATTAGTCCACTTAGGCCCATGTGGTCCATTAGGACACTTCGTCCCATCATGCCCATTAGGCCCATTTTTCCACTTAGGCCTATTCGGCCCATTATGTCACTTAGGCGCATTATTCCCATTAGGCCCATTCGTTCAATTAGGCCGATTAGGCTCCTAAGGCCCCTTATACCCATTAGTCCCATTATTCCACTTAGACCCATTAGCCCATTTGGCCACTTAGGCCCATTAGGCCCACTAGGAACATTATTAGGACCATTATGCCCATTAGGCCCATTCAGAACATTAGGCCCACAAGGCCACTTAGGAACATTGGGCCCCATAAGCCCATTCCACCCGTTGAGCCCATTGAGCCACTTAGGCCCATTAGGCCCATTCAAAACATTAGGCCCACAAGGCCACTTAGGAACATTGGGCCCCATAGGCCCATTCTGCCCGTTAATCTCATTCAGCCGCTTAGGCCCATTAGGCCACTTAGGACCATTAGGCCCATTTGTCCCATTAGGACCATCAGGACCATTAGGCCCATTGGTTCCATTAGGAGCATTAGGTCCATTAGGCCCATTCGGCCCATTAGTCCCATATGGACACCTAGGCCCATTCAACCCATTCGGCCCATTCGACCCATTAGGCCCATTCGTCCCATTTGACGCATTTGGCCCATTAGGCCCATTCGACCACTTAGGCCCACTATGCCCATTAGTCCACTTAGGCCCATTAGGCCACTTACGCCCATTAGGACCATTAAGACCATTAGGCTAATTAGGCGCATTAGGCCCATTAGGACCATTCGTCCACTTAGGCCCACTAGGCCCATTAGGCCCATTAGGCCACTTCGGCCCACTAGGCCCATTAGGCCACTTAGCCTCATTAGGCCACTTATGCCCATTAGACCCATTAGACCAATTAGGTTCATTAGGCCCATTAGACCCATTCAACCACTTAAGCCCACTAGGTCCATTAGGCCACTTAGACCCATTAGGCCACTTACGCACATTAGGCCCATTATGCCCATTATGCCACTTAAGCCCATTCATCCACTTAGGCCCATTAGATCCAGTAACCCCATTAGTCCAATTTGGCCCATTAGGCCCATTCGACCACTTAGGCCCACTAGTCCTAATCATCCACTTAGTCCCATGATGCCCATTAGTCCCATTCGATTGATTATGCCAATTAGGCCACTAGGGGCACTTAGTCACATTAGTCCTATTAGGGCCATTGGGCCACTTAGGCCCATTAGTCACATTTGGTCGATTAGGCCGATTGGGGCACTTAGACCCATTAGGGCCCATTAGGCCCATTAGGTCCCATTAGGCCCATTAGGCCACTTAGGCCCATTAGGCCCATTCGATTGATTAGGCCGATTCGACCACTCAGGCCCATTCATTTGATTAGCTTGATTAGGCCACTTAGGACCATTAGACCATTTAGGCCCATTAGACCAATTAGGACCATTTAGACCATTCGGTCGATTAGGCATATTAGGTCACTTAGACCAATTAGGCACATTAGACCACTTCGACCTATTATCCTCATTAGGCCCATTCGGTTGACTAGGTCAATTAGTCCATATAGGCCCATTAGGCCACTTAGGCCAAAGAGGCTCATTCAGGCGATTAGGACGATTAGTCCACTTAGACCCATTATGCCCCTTAGACCAATTAGGCCACTTAGGCCACTTAGGAATTAGACCCATCAGGCCAATTAGGCCACTTATGCCCATTAGGACCATTTTTTCCATCATTCGATTAGGCCGATTAGGCCAATTATGCCACTTAGGCCGATTAGGCCCATTAGGTCCAATACTCCCATTTAGTTGATTAGGGGGATTAGGCCACTTAGGTCCATTAGGTCCCTTAGGCCCATTAGTCCATTAGGCCCATTACCCCACTTAGACCCATTAAACCCATTAGGCCCATTTGGCCACTTAGGCCCATTAGACCCCATAGGCCACGTAGGCCCATTAAGACAATTAGGCCCATTGAACCCATTAGTCCCATTAATCTCATTAGTCCCGTTAACCCACTTAGGCCACTTAAGCCCATTAGGCCCATTCGGTAGGTTAGCTCGATTAGACAACCTTGGCCCATTAGGCCACGTAGGCCCATGAGACCCACTAAATCCATTAGTCCCCCTAGGCCCATTGGGACCGTTAATCCACTTAGGCCACATAAGCCCATTAGGTCCATCCGGTCGATTATCACAATTAGGCCACTTAGGCCACTTAGGCCAATTAGGTCCATTATCCCCATTAGACCCATTAGGCCCATTAGGTCCTCTAAGCCCATTATGGAACTTAGGCCTATTAATCCCATTAGGCCACTTAGGACCACTAGGGCCTTCAGGACCATTAGCCCATGAGGCGCATTCTTCCCATGAGGCCCATCAGGCCCATTAGGACACTTAGTCCCATTAGGCACATTGGGCCCATGAGGCGACTTAGGCCCATGAGGTCCATTCGACTCATCAGGTCACTTGAGCCCATTAGATCCATTAATCCCATTAGGCCCACTAGGCCACTTAGGATCATTAGGCAACTTACGACCATTAGACCTATTAGGCCCATTAGGCCAATTAGGCCTAACAGGCCCACTCATCCACTTAGTCCCACTAGGCCCATTAGGCCACTTAGGCACACTAGGCCCATTCATCCACTTACGCCCATCAAGCCACTTACGCCCCTTAGTCCCATTAGTCTAATTAGGCACATTAGGTCCATTACGCCCATTCGACCACTTAAGTCCATTAGGACCATTCGTCCACTTAGGCCCATTCGGCCACTTGGGCCCATTAGGCCCATTAGGCCACTTAAGCACATTAATCCCATTAGGGCCATTATTCCACATAATACCTTTTGTCCACTTAGGTCCATTCACCATTAACCCTATGAGGCCAATTTGGCTCATTCGACCACTTAGGCCCATTGGTCCCAATCGACAACTTAGGCCCATAAGGCCCATTCGATGGATTAGGTGGATTAGGCCACTTAGGCCATTGAGACCCGTTAGGCCCATTAGTCCACTTAGGCTCATTAGGCACATTCGGCCGATTAGGCTGATTATCCCACTTAGGCCACTTAGGCCACTTAGACCCATTAGGCCCATTAGGCCACTTAGGCCCATTATGCCCATTAGGCCCATTCGATCGATTGGCCTGATTTGGCAATTTGGCCCATTCGGTTTGATTAGGCCACTCTGTGATGCGAACCATGCGGAAAGCACCGAGTCGATTGCTCGGGTGGAGGAATTGGATTTGCAAGGCCCAATGACACGAGGAAGATTAAGGAGGTTAAATGCTTCAATGGGCGCTCATCTTGCTTCATTAAAGGCCCAATGGGTATTGCCTTGCATGGATGGAGCAAATGGGCCTATTATCTCACTTATTCAAGCCCAAGCATGATGTTTAATGGTTGGCCCACATGGTTGCACGAATTTGGAGGCCTTGCCCACATGGAGGATTCTAGAAATGGCATCTTTGGACACCAAAGTCAAATCTGGTGGGCTATACACTCAAAGTCAAATCCGGTGGGCTATGTTGGAAAGTTGTGTGCTTCTTTTCCAAAAGCCTTTGTTGTCTTTTATCTTTTTGACTTTTAAGGGAACAAGGTTGGTTTAGACTTTATGACTTTAGGGTATTAGACCCTTGACCATTTTTATCACCCCCTTGGCTATAAATAGCCACCCCATGGCATTGTATTGGCATTCAAGAATTAATTGAGAGCTTATGCTTTGTTTCTCTCCATTGTGTGAGAATTGTTCCGAGTTTCCCCTTGCTCTTGTGCATTCTTGCCTTGTCAATCTACAAGTTAGATTGGTGATCCAAGATCACAAAGCCCCCAATTCCGTGCCTCAACCCAAGTGCGTTGTTGTGTGGATTGGCTATCACATCCCTCCCTTGAGTGTGTTGTCTAAGTAGTAGTTCGCGCTCCTTTTAGCGTTGATTGACTACTTGCATCCGCTATCCATACCCATCATCCGCCACTTAGCCACAAGCTGCATCTTACATCTGCCGCCCTACGCCGTGAAGATCGGGCCACCCCGTGCGTCTCACATCAGTTGGTATCAGAGCTTCGGTTGACACAGTAGGCACCTATCCCTTCTTTTACATTTGTTTTACCCATTCCTCTCCTTATCCTTCCATATCATCCACCCATTTAAAAAAAACCCATTTCTTGAAAACCTCCAGAATTGGCCTATATTGTGAAAGTTTGAAATATTATTGCATTGAAACAATTATTCATCAATCTTCTATTCTCTATATGTGATTTGTATCCGGTAAAAAAAAATTCTCTCAACTCATCATTTTGTGCTTTTCAAAATTAAGCACATCCTTTATTTGAGAGATTTCGAAAAAAAAAGAAAAAAAAATTCTTACTCTCCGTTCAATCATCTTGTGCTTTAAAACTCCAAGCACAACACTTTTTGGGGAGAATTGACAAAAAAAAAAGCAAAAAAAAAAAAGAACGGATACAATTACTCCTTTGTGCTTTACCTTATTAGCACTTTCTATTTCCATATATAACTTTTTCCATCATTTTACTTCATCCCCATTTTGTATTTGGCTCATATTGTTATTCATTTATCTTATCTTGCACAATCGGGCAAAACCCACAATCCACCTATCTACCCCTTCTTTCCACCCTCTTTTTGACCCTTTACCACTGTTAAACCCCTTACCACTCAAGCGGGTTGTGTTAAACCATCCCCCGACACAATCTTGATTGGGGAGGAATTGGTGGCACTTGATCGCCCTAAACAAGGTATTATATTTCATAAGAGCTTGGGATTCAAATTGAGTTTTGAGAGTGGGGAGAAATAAGGAAAAAAATATATATATCTTGTGTGTGTGAGTGTGTGCATCTTGTTGTGTGTGTGTGTGTACATCTTGTGCGTGTGAGTGTGTATATATTGTGTGCGTGAGTGTGTATCTTTGTGTGTGTGAGTGTGTACATCTTGTGTGAGTGTGTACATCTCGCGTGTGTGAGTGAGTGTGTATCATTGTGTGTGTTCCCCCCTGGTGTGTGTTTGTGTTTGTGTAACTTATCATGGCAGAAGATCGTGGGAAGAAAATTGCTCATGTTAGCGATGAAGGAAGTCGAAGTAGATCTCCCGCACCTAAAGCTACGCAATTCCAAATGCAAGCTTTGGTGAGCCACTTTGAGAGGCTTCTTGATCGAAAGTTGGAAGTTCTACATGAGAGGATTGACAACCTGGAGAATCAACCAAGCCCGAGGATGATCCATGACAACCAGCGGCGAGCTCAGGCACCACGTCGCCCCCACATCATGGAGGAGGAGATAGAAAACTTTGATGGTAATTTTGAGGATTTACCACAAAGGAGGAGGTTGTACCAACAACCAAGAGGAGGCCAAAGAAGACCACATGATGATGAACTACTTGGCAGGATCAAGGTGAATGTCCCTTCATTTCAAGGGAAAAGCGATCCGGAAGCATACTTGGAGTGGGAGATGCGGATCGAGCAGATGTTTTCATGCCATGCATATTCCGAGGAGAAAAAGGTCAAACTTGCTTCCCTTGAATTTTCTGAATATACTTTAATTTGGTGGGATCAAATGCAAAAGGAAAGGGCAAGATATGGTCTATCAACACTTGGGAGGACATGAAGTTTGCCATGCAGAAATGGTTTGTTCCCACACATTACCATAGAGATCTCCACAACAAGCTTCAACGCCTCACCCAAGGGAGTAGGAGTGTAGAAGACTACTACAAGGAAATGCAAATTGCCATGATTCGAGCAAACATCGAGGAGGATCCGGAGGCAACCATGGCACGGTTTTTACATGGGCTCAATCGGGAGATTGTGAATCAAGTGGAGATGTACCACCATGTGGAGATACAAGACATGATCCACCTAGCCACCAAGGTAGAACAACAAATCAAAAGAAGGAGCAACATGAGGAAACCCACTACCCCTTTCACACCATGGAGAAATACAAGGAAGGAGATTGGAGAATCATCAAAGGCAAAAGAGGTGGTTGATCGCAAAAGTGACAAGGTAATTTTTCCACCTAAGAAACCTACTTTTGAGGCTAACCAAACCAGGAATAGGGATATTCGGTGTTTTAAATGTCAAGGAAGGGGTCACATTGCTAGTGAATGACCAAATCATCGCACCATGATCATCAACAAGTATAGAGAATGGGAGACCGATGGAGAGAGCTCCGAAGAGGAGGAAGATGAATCTCCAGAAATTGAAAATGGAGAATTTGCGGAAGATGGCGAGATTCTTGTCACTAGAAGAGTTTTAAGTGCACAAATGACCGTTGGAGAAAAGGAGCAGTGAGAGAACCTTTTCCATACACGATGCAAGATCAATGGGAAGGTATGTAGTGTTATTGTTGATGGTGGAAGTTGTAGCAATGTGGCGAGCACCGAGTTGGTGGAGAAGTTGGGACTCCTGACTTTAAGTCATCCAAATCCATACCAACTTCAGTGGTTGAATGATTGTGGGGAGCTGAAGGTCACCAAGCAAGTGAAGGTATTGTTCACCATCGGTAAGTACAAAGATGAGGTATTGTGCGACATTGTTCCTATGAAGGCGTGCCACTTGTTGTTGGGTCGACCATGGCAGTACGATCGGTGTGTTACTCATGATGGTTTCTTGAACCGTCACTCTTTTGTACTCCGAGGGGAACCTATAACCCTCAACCCCATGTCCCCCAAGAAAATTCTGGAAGATCACATTTTGAGAGAAAAGAAAAAAAAGAGTAATGAGGAAAAAAAGAGAGAAAATGAAAAAGGAGAGAATGAAGGAAAAATAGAAAATGAGAGAAGCAAAGAAATGGAGAACAAAGAAAAATCAAGAGGGGAAAAAGATTTGAGAGGAGAGAAAAGTGTGATGTTGGCAAAAAAGAGTGAGGTTAAGGAAGCTTTGATTTCTCGACAAAATCTCTTAGTACTTATGTACAAAGAGGTGATGTTGAACACTAACGACTTAACATCTTCTTTGCCACATGTTGTTGAGTCTTTGTTGCAGGAATTTGAAGACGTGTTTCCCGAAGAGGTGTCACCGGGTTTGCCACCCATTAGAGGTATTGAGCATCAAATTGACCTCATACCTGGAGCATCACTACCGAACCGCCCAGCATATCGCACCAACCCAGAGGAGACAAAATAAATTCAAAGGCAAGTTCAAGAGTTGTTGAATGTGGGGTATGTGAGAGAGAGTCTTAGTCCTTGTGCGGTACCGGTGCTTCTAGTACCAAAGAAGGATGGAACATGGAGAATGTGCATTGACTGTAGAGCCATCAACAACATCACGGTCAGGTATCGTCATCCTATCCCTAGGTTAGATGATATGCTAGATGAATTAAATGGTTCAACTATTTTCTCAAAAATTGATTTAAGAAGTGGCTACCATCAAATTAGGATGAAAGAAGGAGATGAGTGGAAAACTGCATTTAAGACAAAACATGGACTTTATGAATGGTTAGTCATGCCCTTTGGTCTCACCAATGCACCTAGCACATTTATGAGGTTAATGAATCATGTCTTACGTTCCTATATTGGGAAATTTGTGGTAGTTTACTTTGATATTCTGGTATATAGTAGGACTTTGCATGAACATGTAGATCACTTAAGAAGAGTCCTAGAGGTGTTAAGGAAAGAAAAATTGTTTGGAAACATTAATAAGTGTGAATTTTGCCTCGATAAGATTGTTTTCCTTGGATTTGTTGTGAGCGGTAATGGAGTTGAAGTTGACACCGAGAAGATCAAAGCAATTCAGGAATGGCCAACTCCAACCTCCGCTGGGCAGGTAAGAAGTTTTCATGGGCTTGCTAGTTTTTACAGGAGATTTGTGGAGGACTTCAACACACTAGCAGCGCCATTGAATGAGTTGACCAAGAAGAATGTTTCTTTTAAATGGGGAACAACTCAAGAGAAGGCCTGTTATGCTCTTAAGGAGAGACTCACCCACGTCCCTCTACTTGCACTTCCGGACTTCGGTAAGACCTTTGAAATTGAATGTGATGCAAGCGGAATTGGCATAGGAGGAGTACTCATGCAAAAAAGTAAACTTATTGCTTTCTTTAGTGAGAAGTTAAATGGCCCAACTCTAAACTATGCTACATATGATAAAGAGTTGTATGCATTGTTTAGAGTTCTAGAAACATGGCAACATTATCTTTGGCCTAAAGAATTTGTGATCCATTCTGATCATGAGGCTCTTAAATACCTTAGGAGCCAACATAAACTAAATAGGAGACATGCTAGATGGCTGGAATTCATTGAATCATTTCCATATGTCATCAAGCATAAAAAGGGTAAAGAAAATACTGTGGTCGATGCACTTTCACGTAGATATTCTCTTTTATCCTTGTTGGATTCAAAACTACTTGGTTTTGAATACATTAAGGATTTATATGCCACCGATAGTGATTTTAGTGAACCTTATGAACATTGTAAACCTGGAGTTAGTTGGGAAATGTTCTATTTACATGACGGGTTCTTATTTCGGATGGATAAGCTTTGCATTCCCAATTGCTCTATTCATTTACTTTTACTAAAGGAGTCACATTCTGGTGGGTTAATGGGACATTTTGGTGTTGCAAAAATTTAAGCGTTCTTAGTGAACATTTTTATTGGCCTAGGATATCTAGAGATGTTGACAAATTTGTGGGAAAGTGCATTGTTTGCCGTAAAGCCAAATCAAAACTGAACCCACATGGACTATATCTTCCTCTCCCATATCCCCAACACCCCTTGGGAGGACATATCAATGGACTTTATTGTGGGGTTACCACGGACTAAGAGGGGGAGAGATTCCATTTTTGTTGTGGTGGATCGGTTTTCTAAAATGGCACATTTTATTCCCTGTCACAAAACAGATGATGCCACCAACATTGCACAACTTTTCTTTCAGGAAGTAGTCAAACTCCATGGGATGCCAAGGAAGATTGTGTCGGATCGTGACACAAAATTCCTCAGTTACTTTTGGAAGACCTTGTGGAACAAACTGGGCACGAAGTTACTATTTTCCACTTCTTGTCATCCGCAAACCGATGGGCAAACGGAGGTGGTGAATCGGACACTATCATCCCTTTTGAGAACAATTGTCAAGAAGAATCTTAAGAATTGGGAGGAGTGTCTACCCCATGTGGAATTCGCATATAACAGGGCCAAGCATTCCACTACTCAATATTCTCCATTTGAAATTGTTTACGGCTTTAACCCCCTTGTCCCTATTGATCTAGTGTCGTTGCCTTTATAGGAAGCAACTAATATGGATGCGAAAGGGCGTGCCGAATTTATAAAGAAACTCCATGAAAAGGCAAGGGAAAATATTGAGCGGATGACCCAGAAATATGTTGATCGTGCAAATAAGGGTCGCAAGCAAGTGCTGTTCGAACCCGGTGACTTGGTCTGGATTCATATGCGTAAAGAAAGATTCCTCGACAAGCAGAAATCAAAACTCATGCCTCGAGGAGACGGACCTTTCTGAGTGCTTGAAAAGATTAACAACAATGCTTACAAGATAGCTCTCCCAGGTGAGTATGGTGTAAGTGCCACTTTCAATATTTCTGATCTATCTCCTTTTTTGGGTGTAGAGGATGAAGAGTTGAGGACGACTCCTTTTCAAGAGGGAGAGGATGATGCGAACCATGTGGAAAGCACTGAGTCGATTGCTCGGGTGGAGGAATTGGATTTGCAAGGCCCAATGACGCGAGGAAGATTAAAGAGGTTGAATGCTTCAATGGGCGCCCATCTTGCTTCATTAAAGGCCCAATGTGTATTAACTTGCATGGATGGAGCAAATGGGCCTATTATCTCACTTATTCAAGCCCAAACATGATGTTTAATGGTTGGCCCACATGGTTGCACGAATTTGGAGGCCTTGCCCACATGGAGGATTCTAGAAATGGCATCTTTGGACACCAAAGTCAAATCCGGTGGGCTATGCACTCAAAGTCAAATCCGGTGGGCTATGTTGGAAAGTTGTGTGCTTCTTTTCCAAAAGTCTTTGTTGTCTTTTATCTTTTTGACTTTTAAGGGGACAAGGTAGGTTTAGACTTTATGACTTTAGGGTATTAGACCCTTGACCATTGTATCACCCCCTTGGCTATAAATAGCCACCCCATGGCATTGTATTGGCATTCAAGAATTAATTGAGAGCTTATGTTTTGTTTCTCTCCGTTGTGTGAGAATTGTTCCGAGTTTCCCCTTTCTCTTGTGCATTCTTGCCTTGTCAATCTACAAGTTAGATTGGTGATCTAAGATCACAAAGCCCCCAATTCCGTGCCTCAACCCAAGTGCGTTGTTGTGTGGATTGGCTATCACATCCCTCCCTTGAGTGTTTTGTCTAAGTACTAGGTCGCGCTCCTTTTAGCGTTGATTGACTACTTGCATCCGCTATCCATACCCATCATCCGCCACTTAGCCACAAGCCGCATCTTACATCTGCCGCCCTACGCCGTGAAGATCGGGCCACCCCGTGCGTCTCACATCACTCTGGCCCATTAGGCCACTTAGCCTCATTTGGTCGATTAGGCAGATTGGGCTACTTAGACCAGTTAGGCCCATTAGTCCCATTAGGCCACTTAGGCCCACTAATCCCATTAGGCTGATTCAGTTGATTAGGCCGATTAGGCCACATATGCCCATTAGTCCCATTAGGCCACTTAGGCCCATTAGGCCCATTCGGTTGATTAGGTTGATTCAACCACTTTGGCCACTTAGACCCATTTTGCCCATTATGACCATTAGGCCCATTATGCCTCTTAGTCCACTTAAGCATTAGGCCCACTATACCACTTAGGCCCATTTGTCCCATCAGTTGATTAGGACGATTAAGCCACTTAGGCCGATTAGGCCCATTAAGTCACTTAGGCCCATTAGTCCCATTAGGCCACATAGGACCATTAGGACCATTAGGCCCATTCAGTCGATTAGGGGAATTATGCCACTTAGCCTCATTAGACCCATTAGGCCACTTAGCCCCATTAGTCCTATTAGGCCACTGAGGTCCATTTGACCCATTAAACCCATTAGTCACATTAAGCCCATTAAGCCACTTAGCCAACTTAGGCCCCTTAGGCCCATTCAATTGATTAGCTCGATTAGGCCACCTAGGCCCATTGATCTCATTACGAAATGTAGGCCCATTAGAAAACTTAGGACCATTAGGCCCATTAAACCCATTAGTCTCATTGGGCCCATTAGGCCCATTAATCCACTTAAGCCACTTAGGCCCATTCAGTGGATTAGCCTGATTAGGCCACTTAGGCCAATTTGGTCCATCTAGCCCATTTGGCCCATTTGGCCCATTAGGGCACTTAGGCCCATTTGGACTCTAATGAACAAGAGGCCCATTAGGCCCATGAGGCGCATTCTACCCATGAGGCACATTAGGCCCATTATGTCACTTTGGCTCATTCATCCCATTAGTCCCATGAGTCCACTTAGGCCCGTGAGACCCATGAGGCACATTAGACCCATCATGCCACTTAGGCCCATTAGGCCCATTAGGTCCATTAATTCCATTAGGCACACTCGGCACTTTAGTCTACTTAGGCCCATTAGGCCACTTAGTCCCATTAGGCCCATTGGACCCACTAGGCCCATTCGTCCCACTCGACCAACTCAACCTAGTTGGACCCTTAAGCCCATGAGGCCCATTGGGCCCATTATTCCACTTAGGCCAGTTCAGACCATTAGGCCCTTTAGGCCCACTTCGACCACTTAGGCCCATTAGGCACATTATAGACATTGGGTCCATGAGGCAACTTAGGCCCATCAGGCCCATCAGGCCAATTAGGCCCATTCTGCCGATTATGCCCATTAGGTCCTTTAGGCCCACAAAGCCCATAGGACAATTAGGCCCATTAGGAGGGCACTGAGGTCCTTAAGACCATGAGGCCCATTAGGATCGTTAGGCCCATCATGCCACTTATGCGCATTAGTTCCATTAGGCCCATTAGGCAACTTAGGCCTATTAGGCCCATTTGGCTCATGAGACCACTTAGGCCGATTAGGCCCATCAGGCCACTTCATCCCATTTGGCCCATTCAGGCACATAGGCCCATTAGGCCCATTAGGTCACTTAGGCCACTTAGGCCCTTAGGCCCACTAGGCCCATTGGGCCACTTCAACCTAGGAGGCCCATTAGGCCCATTAATCCCATTAGGCCCACAAAGCCACATAGTCCCATAAGGCAGATTGGGCCCATTATGCCCATTAGGCCACTTATGCCCATTAGGCCCATTAGGCACATGAGGCCACTTAGGCCCATTTGGCCAATGAGGACCATTCAGACCTTAAGGCCCATTAGGCTCATTTGGTCCATCCGCCCCATTATCCAATTCCGCCACTAAAGCCCATTTGACCCATCAGGCCACTTAGGCCCATTTGGGCCATCAAGACACTTAGGCCCATTGAGCCCATTGAGCCACTTAGGCCCATTAAAAACATTAGGCCCATTACGCCCATTAGCCCACTTAGGCCAGTTAGGCCCATTAGGACCATTAGGTCTATGAGGTTAATCAGGCCCATTAGGCACATTAGGCCACTTAGGCCCATTGGGTTCATTAGGCCCATTAGGCCAATTAGGCCCATTCTGCCCAGTAGGCCTATAATCCAATTAGGCCCATTGGGCCACTAAGGCTCATTATGGCCATTAGGCTGATCAGGCCCATCAGACCCATTCGTCTCCTTAGGCCCATTCGGATCATTAGGACACTTATGCACATTAAGCCCATTAGGAAACTTGGGCCCATTAGGCCCATTAGGCTACTGAGGCTCATTAGACCACTTAGGCCAATTCGTCTCATTCGGTCACTTAGGCCCATTAGGACCAGCAGGCTCATTCGTCCACTTAGGCCCTTTCATCCCATTCGGCCCATTATGCCACTTAGGCCCATTGGGCCCATCATGCCACTTTGGCCCATTATTCCACTTTGGCCCATTCAGCCCATTAGTCCACTTAGGCCCATTATCCCACTTAGGCCCATTAGGCCCATTAGGCCCATCAGGCCACTTAGGCCCATTATGCCAATTATGGCACTTAGGCCCATTTGGCAATTCCGACCACTTAGGTAGATTAGGCCCATTAGGCCATTGCGGTCCATTAGGCCCATTAGGCCATTTCGGCCGCTCAAGCCATTAGTCCACTAATGCCCATTAGGCCCATTAGTCCACTGAGGCCCATTAAGCCATTTCAGCTCATTCGGATCATTAGGCCACTAAGGCCCTTTAGGCCCATTCGACCACTTTGGCACATTAGGACCATTTGGCCCATTTGCCCACTAAGGCTCACTAGGCCCATTTGACCCATTTCCCACTAAGGCTCATTAGGCCCATTTGGTCCATTAGGGCCATTATGTCACTTAGGCCACTTAGGCTCATTTGGCCCATTAGGCCACTAAGTCCCATTAGGCCACTAGTTCACTTTGGCCAATTAGGCAACTTAGGCCCATTAGGCTAATTAGGCCCATTAGTCCCATTAGGCCCATGTGTTCAATGAGGCCCATTAGTCCCATCAAACCCATGAAGCCACTTAGGTCCATTAGTCTGCTTAGGCCTATTAGGCCACTTAGGCCCATGAGGCAACTTAGTCCCATTATGCTAATCTGGACACTTAGGCCCATTAGGCTGACTAGGCCCATTAGGCCAATGCGACCCATTTGGCCCATTAGGCCATTTCGTCCACTCAGGCCCATTAGGCCCATTCATCCCATTAGGCCACTAACGCCCATTAGTCCCATTAGGCAATTGAGGCTCATTTGTCCCATTAGTCCACTAAGGCCAATTAGGCCACTTAGGTCCATTGTCCACTTGGGCCCATTATGCCACTTAGTCCCCTTACGACCATATGTCCACTAAGGCCCATCAAGCCCATGAGGCCACTCCGTCCCATTAGGCTGATTAGGCCACTTCATCCCATTAGGACCATTAGTCCACATAGGCATATTCGACTCATTAGGCCACTTAGGCCCCTTAGTCCCACTAGGCCATTGAGTCCACGTAAGTACATTAAGCCATATAGGCCCATTTCTCTTGTTAATCCCATCAGGGCAATTAGGCCAATTAGGTCCATTCGACGAATTAGGCCCATTAGGCCACTAGCGCCCATTAGGCCCTATAATCCCATTAGGCCACTTAGACCCATTAGGCCCATTAGGCTCTGAGGTCCATGAGGCCACTAAGGCCACTAAGTCTCATTAGGCCCATATGGCCCATTAGGCCCATCGAACCCGTTAGGCCACTTAGGCCCATCGGGCCCATGAGGCCCATTTGGCCTATTAGTCCACTTAGGCACATTGATCTCATTAGACCTCATAGGTCAATTAGACCCATCAGGCCAATCAAGCCCATTAGGCCACTTTGGCCCATTCGACACATTATGCATGTATGACCCATCAGGCCAATTAGGTCCATTCAGCAAATTAGGCCACTTCGGGCCACTCGGCCCATCAGGCTCCCCATAGCCATTAGGCCACTCTGACCCATTAGGCCCATTAGGCCCATTAGGCCACTTAGGTCTGTTCAGCACATTAGGCCACTAAGGCCCATTAGGCCCCTTAGGCCACTTAGGCCCATTAGCCCCATTAGTCCACTGAGGCCCATTACGCCCATTCGTCTCATTAGGCCACTTTGGTCCATTAGTCCCATTAGGCCCATTAGGCCACTTAGGCCAATTTGGCCCATTAGGTCACTGAGGACCATTATGCCCATTAATCCCATTAGGACACTTAGGCCAATTAGGCCACTAAGGCCCAATAATTCCATTAGGCCACTCAGGACCCTTAGACCCTTTAGGCCCATTAGGCCACTCAGACCCATTAGGCCACTTAGGCCCATTTGGCCCATTAGTCCACTTAGTTCACTTAGTCTCATTATGCCCATTAGGCCAATTAGTCCACCTAGGCCCATTTGGCTAGTTAGGCCCATTAGACAACTTAGGTAACTTAGGCCCATTAGGCCACTTAGACCCATTAGGCAACTTAGGCCCATTAGGCCACTTAGACCCATTATGCTAATTAGGCCACTTAAGCCCATTAGGCAATTTCAGCCACTCAGCCCCATTAGGTCGATTAGTCCCATTAGGCCACTAAGGCCCATTAGGCCACTTAGGCCCATTAGGCCATTTCAGCCACTTAGGCCCATCAGGACCATTAGGCCACTTAGGCCCATTCGGCCACTTAGGCCCATTAGGCCCATTAGGCTCATTAGTCCCATTGGTCTCACTTAGTCGATGTGTCTGATTAGGCCCATTTGGCCACTTCGGCCCGTTATGCCCATTAGGCCACTTAGGCCCATTAGGCCCATTTAGTCGATTAGGGGGATTAGGAAACTTGGGCCCATTTGGCCCCTTAGGCCACTTAGAGGCCTATTAGGCGCATTAGGCCCATTTAACAATTAGCCCCATGAACCCCATTAGGCCCATTCAGCAACTTAGGCCCATTAGGCCCATTAAACCCATTTGGCCCATTTGACCCATTTGACCCATTTGACCCATTTGACAACTTAGGACCATTAGGCCTCGTAGGCCCATTAGTCCCATTAGGCCACTTAGACCCATTAGGCCCATTAAACCCACTAGTCCCATTAGTCCCATTAGACCCATTAGGCATGTTAAACCACTTAGGCCACTTTGGCCCATTCAGTTGATTAGCCCGATTTGGCTACATAGGCCCATTAGGCCACATCGGTCCATTAGTCCCATTAGGACACTTAGGCCCATTAGGCCCATTAAACCCATTAATCCCATCCGGCCCATTAGAATGGTTAAGTCAATTAGGCCCATTACGCCCATTCGGTCGATTAGTCCGACTAGGCCACTTAGGCCACTTAGGCCCATTTGGTCCATTAAACCCAGTAGGCCCATTAGACCCATTAGAACCAGTAGGCCCATTAGACCCACTAGGCCCATTTGGGAACTAATTCTCATTAGGCCACTGATGACCATTAGGCCCATTTGGCCCTTCAGACCCATTGGACTCATGATGCGCATTCTGTCGATGAGGCCCATGAGGCCCATTCAGTCGAGGAGGACCATTAGGTCCATTAGGACACTTAGGCCCATAGGCCAATTTGGAACACTAAGACCATTCGTCCCATTAGGCCCACTCAACCCATTACGCCCCATAGCCCCATGAGGCCCATTCGGTTCATTAAGCAACCTGTCCACTTCGACCCATTAGTCCCCTTTGGCCCACTAAGCCCACTTAGGCCAATTAGGCCCATTATGCCCATTGGGACAATGGGGAAACTTAGGCTCATAAGGTCCATTAGGCCCACAAGGCCCACTAGGCTCATCATGTCAATTAGACCCATTCATCCCATTCGACCCAAAAGGCCCATTAGGCCACTTAGGCCCATTAGGGCAGTTAGGTCACTTTGAGCCATGAGACCCATGAGGCCGATGAGGCCCATCATGCCCATTAGACCACTTAGGCCAATTAGGTCCATTGGGCCCATTAGGCCAATTCAGTCCATTAGGTCTATTGGTCCCATGAGGCCACTTAGGCCCATTCATCCCATTAGGACCATGAGGCCCACTAAGCCCATCGGGCCACTTAGGTCCATTAGGCCCATTAGGCCCACTAGGCCCATTCGGCCACTTAGGCCCATTAAACCCATCAGGCCACTTCGACCACTTAGGCCCATTCGGCCCACACAGACACTTAATCCCAAGAGGCCCACTAGGCCCATTAATACCATCAGGCTGATTAGGACCCTTAATCCCATTAGGCTCGTGAGGCCACTGAGGCCCATGATCCCACTAAGGCCCATGAGGCCCATTATGCCACTTATGCCGATTAGGCCCATTAGGCCCATGAGGCCACTTAGGACAACTTGACCCTTAAGGCCCATTAGGCCCATGAGGCTCATTCAACCACTTAGGCCCATTAGGTCCATTAGGCCACATATACCTATTAGGCCCATTTCGCCACTTAGGCCCATTAGGTCCATTCCACCACTTAGGACCATTAGGCCCATTCGGCAACTTAGCCCCATTGGGCCCCTTAACCCACTTAGGACAATTTATCCCATTAAGCCAATTAGGCCGATTATGACCATTATGCCACTTAGGCCACTTCGGCCACTTCGGCCCATTAGGCCCATTATGCCCATCAGGCCTATCATTCCCATTTGACCACTAAGGCCCATTAGTCCACTAATACACATTATGTTGATTATGCCACTTACGCCACTTAGGCCCATTAGGACCATTAGGCCCATTAGGCCACTTAGTCACATTCGGCCCATTGGGCCAATGAGGCTCATTATGCCCATTGGGCCAATTATGGCCATGAGGCCCATCCGGTCACAGAGGTCCATTAGGCCCATTACACCCATCAGGCCCAATCGAACACTTAGGCCCATTTTCCCACTATGCCCATTAGGCCACTTAGCCCCATGAAGCACATTATGACACTTAGCCACTTAGGCACATGAGGCCTATTCGGCCGATCAAGCCCATTAGGCCACTTAGGCCCATGAAGCACATTATGACACTTAGCCACTTAGGCCCATGAGGCCTATTCGGCCAATCAAGCCCATTAGGCCACTTAGGCCCATTAGGCCACTTAAGCCCATTGGGTCACTTATCCCCATTGTTCCCATCTGCCCTATCTAGCCCATTAGGCCCATTGGGCCACTAAGTCCCATTCGACCACTGAGCCCTATTGGGCCACTTAGGCACATTGGGCCACTAAGGACCATTATGGCCATGAGGCCAATCAGGCCCATTAGGCCCCTAAGGCCCATTGGGCCCATCAGGCCCAACATGGCACTTAAGCCCATTAGGACCATTAGTTCAATTAGCCCATGAGGCACATTATGCTACTTAGGCCACTTAGGCCCATTAGGCTCATTAGACCCATTACAACCATTAGGTCATTGAGGCCCATTAGGCCCATTAATCCCATTAGGCCACCTAGTCCCATTAGGCCCATTAGGCCCATTAGGCCTCTTAGACCCATTGGTCCACTTAGGCCCATTTGTTTGATTAGGCCAATTCGACCACTTAGGCCCATTATGCCCATTAGTTCACTTAGGCCACTTAGGCACTAGGCCCATTAGCCCCATTTTCCCCATTAGGCCACTTAGGTCCATTGGTCCCATTAGTCCCATTCAATCGATTACGCTGATTAGACCACTAAGGAAACTTAGGCCCATTAGGATCATTAGGCCCATTGGGCCACTTATGCCCATTAGAATCATTCAGTCGATTAGGGGGATTAGGCCCATTAGGCCACTTAACCTCATTATTCCTCTTAGGCTGATTATGCCCATTAGGCCGATTCGGCCACTTAGGTCCATTAGGCCCATTGGGACCATGAGGCCCCTTAAACCCATGAGGCTCATTCGGCCATTTTGGACCATGAGGCCCATTAGGCCCACCGGGCCACTAAGTTACATTAGGCCCTTTAGGCACACTGGGCGCATTTGGCCACTGAGGCCCATTAGGCCCATTAGGCCACTTAGGCCCATTGGTCCACTATGGCCTAAGAGGCCCATTAGGCCCATTAGGACCATGGGGCCCATTAGGCCCACCAGGCCCATGACTCCACTTAGGCCCATGAGGCCCATTATGCCAATTAGGCCACTTATGCCCATTGGGCCCATGATGCCACTTAGGTCACTTAGGCCCATTAGGCCCATTGAGCCCATTAGGCCACATTGGCCCATTGGTCCACTTTTCCACATTGTGCCCATTTGGCCTATCTAGTCCATTCGGCCCATTCGGCCATTGAGGCCCATTAGGCCACTTAGGCTCATTAAGCCCATTAGGCCACTAAGGCCCATTGGTCCACTTGGGCACATTAGGCCACTGAGGACCATTATGATCATTAGGCTAATCAGGCCCATTAGGCCCATTAGGCCACTGAGGCCCATTGGACCCATTATTCCCATTAGTCCAATTAGGTCACTCAGGTCCATTAGGCTGATTAGGCCCATGAGGCCCATTAGGAAAGTTAGGACACTTAGGACCATGAGGCCCATTTGGCCCATTTGGCCCATTAGGACCATGAGACCACTCAGGCCCATTATGCTCATTAGGCCCATCAATCCCATTAGGCCACTCAGACCCATTTGGCCCATTAGGCCACTTAGCCCCACTAGGCCCATAAGGCCAATTCATCCCATTCAATTCATTAAGCCACTTAGGCCCATTAGGCCCATTATGCCACTGAGGCCCATTAGACCCATTATTCCCATTAGTCCAATTAGGTCACTTAGGTCCATTAGGCTGATTAGGCCCATGAGGCCCATTAGGAAATTTAGGACACTTAGGACCATGAGGCCCATTAGGCCCATTAGGCCCATTAGGACCATGAGACCACTCAGGCCCATTATGCTCATTAGGCTCATCAATCCCATTAGGCCACTCAGACCCATTTGGACCATTAGGCCACTTAGCCCCACTAGGCCCATAAGGCCAATTCATCCCATTCAATTCATTAAGCCACTTAGGCCCATTAGGCCCATTAGGCCACTGAGGCGATTTAGACCCATTAGGACCATCAGGGCCATTAGGCCCATTAGGCACATTAGGCCACTTAGGACACTTAGGCCCATTATGCCGATTAGGCCCATGAGTCTCATTAGGCCACTAAGGCCCATTTGTCCCATTTGTCCCATCAGTCCTATTAGGCCACTTAGGTCCATTAGGGCCATGAGGCCCGTGAGTACCATTAGGCCACTTAGAATCATTCATCTCATTAGATCACTTAGGCCCATTAAACCCACCAGGCCCATCGGGCCCATCAAGCCCATGAGGACACTTAGGCCCATTCATACCATTATGCCCATCAAGCCCATGAGGCCCATGAGGCCCATCAAACCCATTAGGCAACTTAGGTGCATTCAGCTCACCAGGCCACTGAGGCCCGTTAATCCCATTAGGCTAATTAATCCCATTAGGCTCATTAGGCCCATTGGCCCCTTTAGGCCACTTAGGACCATTGGGCCCCCATCAGGCCCATTTGGCCACTTAGTCTAATTCGCTCATTAGGCCACTTAGTCCCATTAGGAACATTAAGCCCATTAAGCCACTTAGCCCGCTTAGTACCATTAGGCTCATTTGGTCCATCAGGCCACTATGGCCCATTAGGCCACTTAGGCCCATTATGCCAATTAAACCCATTAGTCCCATTAGGCCCATTAGGACACTTAGGCACATTCGACTCATTAGGACACTTAGGCCCATTAGGCCCATTAATCTACTTAGGACACTTAGGCCCATTCGGGCCATCGGGCCCATTTAGCCACTGAGTCCCATTGGACCCATTAGGACACTTAGGCCCATTCGAATCATTAGTCCACATAGTCCCTTTAAGCCTATTAGGCCCATTATGCCACTTAGGTCCATTAGGCCACTGAGTCCCACTAGGCCCATTAGGCCACTTAGGCGCATTCGACCCATTAGGCCACATAGGCCACTTAGGCTCATTCGACCCATTAGACACATTAGGCCACTAAGGCCCATTAGGACCATTAGTCCCCTTAGGCACATTTGGCCACTTAATCCAATTAGGATTATTAGGCCACTTAGTCCACTTCAGCCCATTATGCCACTCAGGCCCATGGGGCCACTTAGGCTCATTAGTCCACCTAGGCTCATTATGTCGATTAGGCCACTCTGGCCACTCAGGCCCATTAGTACTATTAGGCCACTGAGGCCCATTAGGCACATTAGGCGCATTAGGTCCCTTAGGCCCATTAGGAAACTGAGGACCATTAGGCCAATTAGGCCCATTAGGCCACTAAGACCCATGAGACCCATTAGCCCACTTAGGCCCATTAGGCTCATTAGGCCACGTAGGCCCATTAGGCCACTTAGGCCCATTTGGCCTATTAGGCCACTCAGGACACTTTAGCCCATTATGCCCATTATGCCCATTGGGCCCATTCGACCACTTAGGCCCATTAGGCCACTTAGGCCAATTAGACCCATTTTTCTTATTAGGCCCATTAGGCCCATTAGTCAACTTAGGCCCATTCATCCCATTACACTGCTTTGGACACTTAGGCCCATTCGACCAATTAGGACCCTGAGGCCCATTAGGTCCATTCGGCCACTTAAGTTCATTCGACTCATTAGGCCACTTAGGCACATTGGTCTACTAAGGCCCATTAGGACCATTAGTCCACTTAGGGCCGTTAGGCCCATTAGGGCACTTAGCCCACTTATGCCCATTAAGCCCATTAGGCCATTAAGGCCCATTGGGCCCATTAGACCCATTAGGACAATTAGGCTCATTAGGCCCGTTACACCACTTAGGCCACTTTGGCCAACTAGGCCACTTAGGCCCATTAGGCCACTTAGGCCCATTAGGCCCATTAGGCCCCTTAGGCCACTTAGCCCTATTATTCCCATTTGGCCCACTAGGCCCATTATCACATATAGTCTCATTAGGCCACTTAGTCCCATTAGGCCACTTAAGCTCATTAAGCCAATTAGCCCACTTAGGCCTAATAGGCCACTTATGCTCATTAGGCCACTTAGGCCCATTAGTCTCATTAGGCCACTTAGGCACATTAGGCCACTTCGACCACTTAGGCCCATTAGGCCCGTTATGCCCAGTAGGTCCATTAGGCCCATTATGCCACTTAGGCCCATTAGTCTCATTAGACCACTTAGGCCCATTAGGCCACTTTGATCACTTAGGCCCATTAGGCCCATTATGCTCAGTAGGTCCATTAGGCCCATTAGGCCACTTAGGCTCATTCGTCCCATTAGGTCACTTAGGCTCATTAGGCTCATTAGGCCACTTAGGCCACTTAGGCCGACTAGGCCACTTTGGCTGATTAGGCCACTTAGGTCCATTAGGCCACTTAGGCTACTTAGGCCCATTATGACCATTAGGCCCATTAGGCCACTTAGGCCCATTAGGCCACCTGGGCCCATTTTTCCCATTACACCACTTAGGCCCATTGGGCCACTTAGGTCACTTAGGCCACTTAGGCCCATTCGGCTACTTAGGTCCATTAGGCCCATTAGGCCACTTATGCCCATTATGCCCATTATGCCCATTAGGCCCATTTTTCCACTTAGGTCCATTATGCCCCTTAGGACCATTTGGCCCATTCATTTACTTAGGCCCATTAGGCCTATTGATATGATACCGTATGCGAGTGCGGTATTCGTTGGCAAAAATGCGGAAACACAAGCGAAGAAAGAAGAGGGGAATGGAAATTAAAAGAAATGCAAGAGGAATAAAAAGGGAAGGTGATGATCAATTAGGACCCCAAGGAGACTTGCCCCTTGAAACTCTAATTATAAAGCGCCACAAAGGTTGATCACTCCTTTGATGAGCCTTACTTGCATTCACCTAAGAACACAAGAAACACAAGCATAATAATGCTAGAAACTCTCAAATTCGAAATTAACCTTCAAGGGGTACAAGTGGTGGCTATTTATAGCCAAATGAGAGGAATACATGTCAAACTACCTATCCCACAAAAGTCTAAAGTCTATCCCACGAATTTGACTTTGTTTACACATGTCCATGGCTTTAGGGTACAAGATATCTCTAAAGAAGACTTTTAGGAATGACCCCAAAGAATTTGAAGATTCCCACCATGGATTTAGAGACAAGTGGCCCACCACTTTTGAAATTTGATATTTCCTTCATGAAAGTGGATTAAATTTCATGGAAGCATAGGGGTGGGCCTTTTAGGTTCACTTTTGGGCTTTAATAAGTGTGAATAAAGGCCCATTTTCTCCTCCCATGCATGCATGTTGGGCCTCCTCTTGTAATTTCAAAATGAGGCCATGTAAAGCCTCTTTTATCCTCCTCATTCTTCCTCTTGTCATTGGGCCACCAATCCCATGCAATGGGTCTTGTCCATTAATTATCCATCCACCATCAATGCCATGATCACCCTCAACTCCTTGCTGCATGTGTACACCATGATTGACATCATCCCCTCCCTCTTCAAAAGGATTCGTCCTCGAATCTGCATATTCAAAAGGAGAGAGATCAGAAATATTAAAGGTAGCACTCACATTTCCATACCTGCTGGGCAAGTCAATTTTGTAGGCATTATCATTAATTCTTTCTAAAACTTGAAATGGACCATCTCCTCGTGATTGAAGTTTTGATTTTCTTTGCTCTGGGAACCTTTCCTTCCTCAAATGCACCCACACCCAATCTCCAGGTTCTAGTACAACCTTATGCCTACCCTTGTTTGCTTGCTTCCCATATTGTTCATTTCTTCTTTCAATGTTGGATTTGACCCTGACATGTATGTCCCGATCAAATTTTTCCTTCTCATCACCTGCAAGATCAACAACCTCATTAGTAGGCAATGAAAGAATATCTAACGGAGTCATTGGGTTAAATCCATATACAATCTCAAAAGGTGAGAAGTTAGTAGTGGAATGCACTACTCGGTTATATGCAAACTCTATGTGCGGCAAACATTTTTCCCAATTCTTTAGATTTTTTTGAATTATTGCACGCAAGAGGGTAGAAAGAGTTCTATTCACCACTTTAGTTTGCCCATCAGTTTGAGGATGTGAAACTGTTGAGAACAATAATTTAGTTCCCAATTTATTCCACAAAGTCCTCCAAAAGTGGCTATGGAATTTCACATCCCTATCACTTACAATGGTTTTGGGCAGTCCATGTAATCTCACAATTTCTTTGAAAAACGAATCTGCTATATGTATAGCATCATTAGTTTTTGAGAATGCAATGAAATGGGCCATTTTGCTGAATCGATCCACAACAACAAAAATGCTATCTCTTCCCGTTTGGGATCAAGGCAATCCCAACACAAAATCCATAGATATGTCGGTCCAAGGATGGGATAGAAAGGGCAAGGGGGAATACAATCTATTTGGTTGAACCTTGGACTTTGCCTGCTTACAAGTGACACACTTAGCACAAATTGCTTTGATCTTTTCACCATCCACACGAATCCCTTCCGCCCCTACAACAAAGCAAAGAAACACAACAGAATCCATGCAAAAGGAACATTTTTGAAGATTGGCATAAATTTGATTTTGTTTAAGGGTCTCACACACCGAACACAAGTGTTCAACATGGTTGTCTAGAGATTTGCTATACACCAAGATATCATCAAAATAGACAACCACGAATTTTCCAATGAATGAATGAAGGACATGGTTCATTAAGCTCATGAATGTACTTGGTGCATTAGTTAAACCAAATGGCATAACTAACAACTCATACAGACTAAACTTAGTTTTAAAAGCAGTTTTCCACTCATCTCCTTCTTTCATTCGAATTTGGTGGTATCCACTTTTAAGATCAATTTTTGAAAACAAAGAGCCCCCATGTAATTCATCAAGCATGTCATCAAGTCGAGGGATGGGATAACAGTACTTAACTGTTATTTTGTTGATGGCACGACAATCCACACACATCTGCCATGTTCCATCTTTCTTGGGTACTAGGATCACCGGAACGACGCATGGACTCATGCTTTCCCTTACTAATCCTTTCTTCATGAGTTCTTCAACTTGACATTGGATCTCTCTAGTCTCTTCCGGATTAGCTTTATATGCTGGCCTATTTGGAATTGCGGCACCGGGTATGAAGTCAATCCTATGCTCAATGCCTCTCAAAGGGGGTAGTCCATCGGGTGTTTCTTCAGGAAACAAATCACCAAATTCTTGTAGTAAAGACACAACACAAGAAGGCAAAGAATGATGAAGTTCATTAGTTGCAAGGTAAGCATCCTTACTAATGAGTAAGAATACTTTCCCGCTCAATAAAGCACCTTTCACCTCAATTTTTCCAGAAAAAAAAACTCAGCTTTCTCTCAACACTCTTGTTTTCATCTCTTTGATTTCCCTAATTTCTTTTTATTCCACTCGACTCTCCTTTTTCACTCTTAATTTTTCCACTCTTTTCATTTTTTTCTCTCATTTCCTTTTTCGTCAACTCATCACTCTTTTTTATCACTCAAAATTTTATTTTTCCCACTTTCTTTTTCACTCATTTCTTTTTTCTTTTTGTATTCTTTCTCTATCCTCACTTGATATTCATATGCTTCTATGGGACTTAGATGAGTCAAAACAATCTTTCGACCGCTGAAATGAAAAAGAGAAGCGGTTAGCATAGCCATCATACATCACCCTCCTATCAAATTACCATGGTCTTCCTAGTAGCAAATGTCCAGCTTGCATCGGAGCAACATCACACAACACCTCATTATGATATTTTCCAATGGAAAAAAGAAACTATGGCTTGTTTTGTGACCCTCACTTCCCCACTATCATTCAACCATTACAATCTATAGGGTCTAGTATGCCTTATAGTAGGCAAACTCAACTTTTCCACCAACAAGGTACTCGCCACATTAGTACAACTACCACTATCAATGATCATACTACATACCTTCTCCTTGATGTGGCATCTCGTATGAAAAATATGTTCTCGTTGCTCCTCATCATGATCATCTTTGGGTTGAATGTTTAAAGCTCTTCTTACCACCAATGCATCTCCATGTACGGGTTCTTCAACTTCTACATCCGAACCCTCCTCCAAAGATGGAATCTCATCATCGCTAGAGTGCTCACTAAAGATGTCTCCATTATCCAAAATAATCATGGCCCTTTTGTTTTGAGATGCAATATGACCATGTCCTTGACACTTAAAACACTTTATATCACGAGATTTAGAAGGGAAATTTGTGTCCATTTTTCCTTTTGAATCAGTGGGGAAGAACTTATTTTTGGCCTCTTCTCTTTGTTTTGGAACAAATTTAGAATCCCTTGGTTTCGTTTCATTCCACTTAGAAGTTGATTTTGGATCTTTCCGGTTATCCTTCCAAAAATTATGGGAACTTACTTGAATCCTCCGAGAATGTAGTTGCTTTTCGACCTTCACCGCCTTATGTAGCAACTCCTCCATGTCAATGTAGGTCTGTAGTTCCACCACATCTCTAATTGTCGGATTCAATCCATTGATGAACCTTGCCATGGTTGCTTCGCGATCCTCCTCCAAATTGGCTCGAATCATTGATATCTCCATTTCCTTGTAGTATTCATCCACACACATGGAACCTTGCACAAGTTTTTGTAACTTCAAATGCAAGTCTCAATAGTAATGATTAGAAATGTACCTTTTGCGCCTTACTATCTTCATTTCTTCCCAAGTTCGAATTGGCCTTTCTCCATTTCGTCATCGACTTTCTTGTAATTGGTCCCACCAAATACTTGCATAGTCATTGAACTCAAGTCATTGTCTCTCCAAGCAGCACGTTGCCCTCACCTAGGAATTGATTCTTCGAAATCGGAGTACTCATCATCACCTTCGAGAATTTCTTGCCTTCTTGGAGCCTTTGAAGATGAGGAACTTTGTATATCATCCAACCTGGCATTCAATCTTGTAAACTGGTCAGCGACTGCATCCATGAATAATTTAATGTCGATCTCACTTCTTTCTCCCGCACTTGCCATTTTTTTTAAATTCCTCACACACTCTTTCTCTCTTTTTTTATCTCTCAAAAGGTTCCTTAAACTTTCTAGCACAACAACTTGGTTCCTACAAGTGTTCTTAAATAGAATCAAGAAGACAACTAGTAGAAGCAATCAATTCATGGCAATCTTTAAAAATCAGAAATTTTAAAAGGGTTTGAATCAATGAGGTCCAAGAAATGTGGGGGGTAAATGGGAGAAAAGGTTATAGAAGAAGGTTGGATATGGATGAAGGAAAGAAGATGATGGATAAGAAAATGCAATCAAATTTATAACTTATGATTGAGCGCAACGTTTCAAATGAGCAGCATCTTTTTTTTTTGAATTTTTTTTGCTACTCAATAAACAAGAATTGAGATACAAAGAGTGTGTCTTTTGTGCTCAAAGTACAAAAAATGAAAAATGTACTAATCTGATTGCAATGATGTAAATGGTTGAGATAACATGAACTTCAAACTCAAATGGAAATCCGCCTTGGAGATTGTTAGATTTCACAAGGGTGGAACTGTAGCACGAATTGATTCGGCTATATCTCCAAATATATGTGTCGGATTTTAGTGTTTCCAAATTGAGAAGAAAGATGAGATTCTGAACTATTAAAATGACATATTATACGCCCAGAAACTCAAATAAAAAGCAGACGAAAATATAGAAGAAAGTTCCGTCCAGAATTAGTGATGGTAGAAAATGGGAGAAGGGGAAGAAAAAAAAAGCTGGGAGAAATAGAAATGAAAGAACCTGGTTTCCATTGCCTTCCTCTGATACCAAATGATTTGATACCCTATGCGAGTGCGGTATTCGTTGGCAAAAATACAGAAACACAAGCGAAGAAAGAAGAGGAGAATGGAAATTAAATGAAATTCAAGAGGAATAAAAAGGGAAGGGGATGATCAATTAGGACCCCAAGGAGACTTGCCCCTTGAAACTCTAATTATAAAGCGTCACAAAGGTTGATCACTCCTTTGATGATCCTTACTTGTATTCACTTAAGAATACAAGAAACACAAGCATAATAATGCTAGAAACTCTCAAATTTGAAATTAACCTTCAAGGGGTACAAGAGGTGGCTATTTATAGCCAAATGAGAGGAATACATGTCAAACTACCTATCCCACAAAAGTCTAAAGCCTATCCCACGAATTTGAATTTGTTTACACATGTCCATGGCTTTAGGGTACAAGATATCTCTAAAGAAGACTTTTAGGAACCACCCCAAAGACTTTGAAGATTCCCACCATGGATTTGGATACAAGGGGCCCACCACTTTTGACATTGGATATTTCCTTCATGCAAGTGGATTAAATTTCCTGGAAGCATATGGGTGGACCTTTTAGGTTCACTTTTGGGCTTTAATAAGTGTGATTAAAGGCCCATTTTCTCCTCCCATGCATGCATGTTGGGCCTCCTCTTGTAATTTCAAAATGAGGCCATGTAAATCCTCTTCATCCTCCTCATTCTTCCTCTTGTCATTGGGCCACCAATCCCATGCAATGGGTCTTGTCCATTAATTGTCCTTCCACCATCAATGTCATGATCACTCTCAACTCCTTGCTGCATGTGTACACCATGATCCATATCACCTATTAGGCCCATTAGGCCACTTGAGACCATTAGGCCATTTAGGCCCATTCGTCCTATTTGGCTCATTCGGCCCATTCGACCCATCAGTCCCATTGGGCCAGTGGGGCCCATTCAACCTATTGGGCTACTTAGTACCATTCATCCCATTATGCCACTTAGGCTTGTTCATCCCATTAGGCCCATTAAGACACTTAGGCACGTTCATCCCATTCCAAACACGCATGCCCAGTACCCCACTGAGACTCCTCCACCTGCTGTATCAAAGAAGACTGCACTGTCATCTGAAATAGACAACCTCTGCCACCATCCATTCCTGCACCTAAGTGCAGGGCTGCCAACTCCTCCATCACCCTCCAAGTCTCCGCAGATTCCCAAACTACCTCCTTCCGCGACTTCCTGCTCAAGGCATCGACCACGACATACCCCTTTCCTGAGGTGTAAGAGACCTCAAAATCATAGTCCTAGAGGAACCCCACCCACCTCCGCTGTCACAAGTTCAGTTCTCGTTGGGAAAAGATATACCTCAAGCTCTTGTGATCTGTGAAGACCACAAAGCGCTCCCCAATGAGGTAATGCTACCACAACTTTAGCACAAACACGACCGTTGCAAGCTCCAGATCATGGGTGACATAGTTACATTTGTGGGGACGTAACCGCCAAGACCCATAAGAGATCACTCCCCGCTGCTTCATTAGTATGCATCCCAAGCCCAGACAGGAAGCATCACAAAACACTTCGAACATCACCCCTTCCTCTGGCAACCATAGTGCTGAAGCACTGACTAACTTTCCCTTTAGATAGCCAAACGCTACCTGACACTGTTCACTCCACACAAATGGCCGGTCATTTCTAGTTAGAGTTGTCAACGGGGCTGCAACTCGAGAGAAATCAGGTACAAACCTTCGGTAATAGTCCGTCAGACTGAGAAAACTGCGAACCTCATCAACATTCTTGGGTGTTGCCCAAGAAACAACTGCCTCGACTTTCGACGGGTCTACTGCTGCACCCTGCTATGACACCACGCCCAAGGAAGTGTACTGCTCGTGTCCAGAACTTACACTTGGACAACTTCCCGTAGAGCTGGTGACAGTTTTGAGATGCTCGGTATGCTCCTTCTCTGACCTCGAGTAGATCAGGATTTCATCGATGAATATGACGATGAACCGATTCAGGAACTCACAAAATACGGAGTTTATAAGCCCCATGAACACGACTGGTGCGTTCATAACACCGAATGACGTGACTATGAACTCGAAGTGCCCATACCTGCATACCTGCATCTAAAAGCAGTCTTCAAAATGTTGCCCTCTTTCACCCTCAACTGGTGATATCTAGACTGCAGATCGATCTTAGGAAACATTTTTGCTCCTCTCAGCTGGTCGAAAAGATCGTCTATTCTCGGAAGAGCGTAATGGTTCTTGACCGTCACCTGATTCAACCTCCGATAGTCTATGCACAACTTCAGACTACCATCCGTCTTCTTTGCAAACAACAGTGGAGCAACCCACGATGTCACACACTGGGCCAAATAAAGCCCTTCTTCATCTGGTCGTCAATCTGGATCCTCAACTTCCACAGCTCAGAAGGTGCCATCCGATAAGGAGCCATCAAAATCTGAGAAGTACCGAGCTGTAAGTCTATTCCGAACTCAACGTCACATCGAGGGGTAGAGTCACAACCTTCTCGGGAAAAACATCTAAGAACTCCTCAACAACTCTGGGAACCTCTACCATCTCAACATCCAACGATTCCACTGGCAGCTCGGCCAATAAGGAAAGAATAGGCTCCACACGCCGACTGCCCACCTGACAACTCCGCTCACCGACGAAAGTCACACGCTGGCCATCCACGTTAGAAAACATGACTCTCCTCTGAAAGCAGTCGATAACGGCATGCACAGAATACAACCAGCCGATGCCAAGAATAACATCGTACGACTGCATCTGTAGAAAGAATAGATCCCAACGGGACTGATGCGGCCCCATCATCAGTTTACATCCCCGACATACATCAAACAAGCTGGTCTAACCTCCGACTGGCGTACTCAACACCAGAGGCACTGGAAGCCCCTCTATGTCTAGTCCCATAGCATGGGCTAGAGAAGGTGCAACGAAGGAGTGCGGAGCTTCTGAATGAAACAAAACACAATCAAGAGTACTAAACAAACTGATCGTAGCTCGAACGATCTCTGGTCTTGCTGGAACTGCTACCTCTGCGGCATGCAACTGACCATGCCCAGCTCCTCTACCCCTCTGTTGACGATCGCCTCCACGACCACATCCGGGTCGTGGTCCCTGAGGAACACCCTGAGGTCGACCTCCACCACCTCCGTGTCCCCTCGGTGGAGCAGGAGCCTGCTGTCCCTCCTACTGAAATGACCTAGCTGGAAACTACTACTGAGGCGGGCGCTGAACCTGCCCACCTCCACCATACTGAGCTCGAACGATCGCTGGGCACTGATTCTGAAGATGCCCACGAACTCCATGGATGAAACACATCGGCCCCAAGCCCACAGGAAAGGCACGAAGACCCAAAGGTCGGAACGAAAACTGCTGAGGTCGACTCCTCGCTAGTCAGAACCTCGAAGGCCCTTGCGCCTGAGACCTATTGCTGGTAGCCTTGCCTCTCGAAGAGCCCTACTGGCTCCCCTCTCGCAGTAGACCTCCTCGCGAGTGCATTCGCTCAATCACTTCCGCCTTCTTCTGGACCTCCAAGTACATCGACAACGTAAAGGGGGTAACCGCGTACGGGATAGAAGGACGAAGTGCCTCCTCTAGACGTCTCACACGAGACTCCTCATCTGGAAAGAGATCCGGGGCAAAACGAAGGAGATCCTTGAACTTGATCCTCAGCTCCCGTATCGACATACTCCCCTGCTGGCAGCCTTGCCTCTCGAAGAGCCCTACTGGCTCCCCTCTCGCGGTAGACCTCCTCACGAGTGCATTTTCTCAATCACTTCCGCCTTCTTCTGGACCTCCAAGTACGTCGGCAACGTAAAAGGGGTAACCGTGTACTGGATAGAAGGACGAAGTGCCTCCTCTAGACGTCTCACACAAGACTCCTCATCTAGAAAGAGATATGGGGCAAAATGAAGGAGATCCTTGAACTTGATCCCCAACTCCTGTATCGACATACTCCTCTACTGGAGGGAGAGAAACTCCTGCCTCTTCTCAACCTTCATGGTTGAAACTCCTTCTCGAAACCGACCCACAGAACGTCAGTCTCCTTCCTCTCCCCCTGGTACAACGTCCACCACTGAGGTGCAACTCCCCGCATCTGACTCACTACCAAAGGAACCTAATACTCCGTCGGAGCCCAGATTAAGCTAAAGGTGATCACAATCTCCTCGAGCCAGCTCTCTGTCTCCATGTCCAAAACGCTGCCCTCGAACTTTCCCAGTGTCTGTCGCTGGAAAGCACGCAATTTCCTTTGCCACTGATCATCTTCCTCTACTCGATCAACCCTCCGTCGATTGACCGGGTCAGCCTACTGAGCCTCCACTGCCTGCACTACACGCGGACGACGACCGGGTGCCATAACTGAAAAAGGTAAATAAGGAACTTCTAAGCCTGAGTATTATGTAGTCTTATTTAAGATTCCTTTCAATTCATTTAACTCATTTCTTTATCCATTCCAATTTCCCCGAAACAACCCAAATTTAAACAGGAACACAAGTCATTATGATGCATGTACCTTTTCTAGGGCCTCTACCCTACAAACGGTGTATCGTCACTTGGTCGTTCGGTAGGCTCAGAGTCGTTGGATCGGATCACGGGGACCCTAAAATCCTGTGTCCTAGCCGGTCTACCCTGGCCTATGTCACATACCAAGATCGTCTGACACTGTTGCCCTACCAACCCATGCAATCCTACTGTGCCTAACTCCGAACTTCATCCTATCTCTCAACCATCTGCTTTGATACCATTTTGTCATGACCCCCTCCCTCAAAAGATACCCCTCCTGAGCTGGCAATGAAGGAAGAGAGATAATGACACCCGAGTCCCGCCTCCAGTAGGCCCCGGGGTGGTGACCAACACCAAGGATATACAAAACTTACAAAATGGGAGGCATCACCCTTTTTATAGTAACCAAGATCGGGAGATAAGATGTATTAACCTCAAAACAACTCGAAGACATATATAAAAGAAAACCAAAATTCATCCCACATGCATGTTTAAAGTAAAACTGAATACAATGAAAAACTCCAAAGTAAATACCCAAAAGTAAAGCTAAGCAGCGACACAACAACTGTCTCAAAGTCCAAGCTCGTAATGCCCGACCTGGTTTCCGTAGTCCTCCTGGAAACCTAAAATCAGTTTTATAACGTAGGGTGAGCATACAAGTATACTCAGTAGGAAAACCAAAGTCTCTCGTGCACAAGTGGAGAAGCATACTAATTTCCCTGTGAGAAAACAACAGAAACCAACAGCACCTAACAAGGTATACTAGCCACTCCAACCTCATCAAAAACACACTCACCAAATAACGCGGGTAAAGTAAAGTAATATAGAGCACATCGATGATAGGGTACCTCACACCATTTTCCCACTGATTAGCCGCTCTCACACCCTAACGATAAACGTCTTGGGGCTCCCACCTTTTTTGAAAGTACCATGTCACAACCCCCCGCACACACCTGGGGGAAGGACGTGGTTGTGAGGCCTAGGTTTGTGCAGGCGAGATGTGATGAGCTTTGTTGTGTGTGGTTGTTCATTTAGAGGTAACATCAAAGTTGGAAGTATCATAGGGTGATTGGTTGTTTGATTGAGAACCCATTGGTTGGGTTTGAGTGTTTGATACTATATATACATACCTGTATTTTCCTTGTGTTTTCTACACGCACCCCACCCTAGTTGAGTGCTATGTGCCGAACATCCCTATTTATTTGGAATTCTGCTATCTTCACAAGAGAGACATTCATACGCCCGCCCCGCATGATACACAAATAAAAGAGAGACGAATGGATCTCTACTTGGAAGAACAGATGATCAACACCTCCTCCTTGCGCTAAACAGGGGGTGCGCAAGGCTCCAGGGAAACACGATCCAGGGGTGCAACACTGACGCACGGGCTCTCCGGGAGGAAAGGTTCGGGGCGCACCAAGAGAAAACACACTAGGAAGAAAGGATCTCGGCTTTAGAAAAGCCAGATCCCATATCAACGAAAGAAACGGTTTCAAAAGCCATTAAAGCCGGATCACAATCAAGATCACATGTTTTGACTATCTAAAAGCCTCCCAAGCGTTAGGAATTTAAAGATACATTTTATATCCTTTGAAACGGCTTCAAAATAACTTAAATATGGTTTTAAACTCATTTTACGTCAATTAAAACGTTAAAGGGGTGAAATTGGAAAAACTGGGAAAAATTGGAAATTTGACGGACTGGCGGAAATGACTCACCGTTGGGTGAGTCACCGTCGTGAGTAACTGGTGGTTAAGGCACCGTTGGGTGACTCGCCGTTGGACGAGTCATCGGTGCGAACTACCGGTGACGAGCTACCGATGGCGAGTCACCGTTCGGTGAGCCACCGTTCGGTGAGCCACCGTTCGGTGAGCCACCGTTCGGTGAGCCACCGTTCTGTGAGCCACCGTTCGGTGAGCCACTGTTCAGGGAGCCACCGTCGCGACCCAACGTCAGCGACTCACCGTTAGCAAGTCACCGATGCGAGTCTCCGTCGCAATTCACCGTTGGGATGACCTACCATTGGAAAGACTGAAATTTTGGCAAACTCCCGAAATGAGTCACCGTTACCTTTAGAACACCTCAAACACTGGATTTTGACAAAGTAATGGATTAGAGAGGTCCGGACCATTACACATTATGGATGGAAACTATGTAAACTTTCCCAGTATTTCTTCTTTGTACAATCATTTTCTTATCAGAATGCACTTGGATTGCATATACAGGAATGAGAATATTTTTTTTTATTTCTCATACTTCTATTTGGAGTAAAAATTGATGTCATGGCTATATTCTAATGATAATAACCATGTTACAGTATTACGGTATAGCTATTTAATCTTTCCACATTTTCATATCTTTTTTTTACATTTATATTTTAATTTCATTATCATGATTCAAACAAACCCTGACATGTTTAGTAGATTATCTAAAATAGTGGTAAAATTTTATACTTTTAATGTTTCTCTATGATTCATTTTTCTTTCTCTCATTCTGTAGAGAAATTGGAAATGGAAAAACAGATTTCTGGATCATGCCTTTTATGAAGCAGGTGAAATTTCGAGCTTATGAAAGACTATTTCTTATATTTTATTCATAACGTTGCTTCATAACTTTCTATGTATTGATAGTGTTTCCCCCCCTTGGCAGACGAAGATTGCTTGCAAGAAGGTGATGAAGCTTTTCTGTATTACATCCCTTTTTCAATGGTCTGGCTTTTCAGGCTTACCTTTATTTTTGTTTTCCAATGACAGGTCAGGGAAATGAGTGAACTCAGTGGGGGTTACAATATTGTGGGGCTTTCTCAGGTAATTAGCTTGATTTTTTTTTGTAAAAAAAATATTTAGCCTCATTTCTTCAACCGTTCTTCAACTCTTGGGATGGAGGTCTACTAGTCTTTTATCATGGAAAATATTTTTTATTTTCCCTTCTGTAAAATTTGATTTCAAATGTATCAAGGTATAGTTAACTAGTTATTCCCCAAAACGGTATTTTCTAACAGTTACAATTATTTAAAATACAGACATCGCATTTGTGGAGGTTTTTATTTGTTTAAAAATACTGATCATCAAAAAAACATACTTCATAGTGAACCATTTAAAATAATTTTCAAGCACCCTTCAATATGTTTAATTTCCACTTATCAAAATGAAAAATGTATTTTTGTGATTAAACAAGCCCTGATTTGTTATTTTTATGTTCATTTATTTGTTGTAGGCACTTTAGGCAATACATTAATGGTCTGGGAAAAGGAATGGGTGATGGAACAGTGATAAATTATGTTTGGTACGAGGCAGAGGGGGAGACGGCGTTTCATTGTTTTTGGGGTGTAGAAAGAGTAGGCCTAAAAACGGTTCCTCTTGAAAGAGGGAAAAACACTATTTATAGAGACAGATATGAGATACAGGACCTAAGATAGAAAATACAAAATTCAGAGAGGAAAAAAATGATAGGATAGACCTAGTCAATGCTCGTATCTTAAATATCTAAATACTTAACACTTCCCCTCAATTTGGAGCATACCCCAGCTTGCTACACTAATTCAAAATACCCTGGAACTGGTGAAAGAACTCCTTTGGAGGCGATGCCGGAATTGTCACGGAAGACGTGTGGTGATCATCTCAATCATCAGAGAAGTTTTCAAAACAGGCATGAAGTGGATGTCTGGAAAAGGTCTTGTAAAAAAGGATGCCGGAAACGATCATCTGGAGAGGATGCCTGAAAACGTTGTTTGAATGTGGGCTGGCTAAAGCAATCATGTGGGTAGGTGTGGGCATCTAAGTACTTAACATCTGAAAGGGGCAACAGTGTCTTTTGCTTATTAATATTTGTTGGGGCTGTTGTGGGCAGGTAGGGGTTGTTTGGATGGGTTATCAAATAAGGGTGTGGGTTGGTGGTTTAGGATATGAATGATTTTGGTTTTCAGCTGGAAGCTAGAAGGTTCGGCCGGAGGTATCGGTTTGGGCTTTTCGGGAGGGTGGACTTCTTCTGTTGAGATCTTCTTCTCCCTCCTGCATCACCATTTCTTTTCTTTCTGGAAATATCAAGTGATCCATTGCTGCAGGAGAACCACGATCAGGCTCAGACGCTTGAGAATGAATTGCTGGAGAAGACAGATTGCTGCTGGAGATGCCTGAACAAGGCGCAAATTCTGTTGTGGAAGTTTTTTTCTCTTTCTTCTACTAATTTCTATTGTGCGGTCTAGCTGTGAGGCATGTGTGCAGTGTAGATGATTATAATTGGAGTGATGTGGAGCGGTTGCTGTTGCATGTGGAGCTTGATAGTTGAGTTCCGATCATTTGTTGCTGGTTTGGACGGGTGAAGAGTGGATGCTGAGAGCTGTGTTAGCTAGAGATGGAAGAGTCTTGCTCAGATTCTGAAAAGCGTGGTGATGAAGCCGCTGCATGTACGTTTGGTAGTGACTTTGTGAAGGAGCAGCTTGAATCCTATCTAGAACAGCTTGCACAGGTAATTCCAGGTCTAATTCCTCTTGTGAATAAACATGAAAGGCGTAATGAAGAGGTGCGGCATGTTCCTGGCTCATGCTGGAGAAGTAGCGAGCCTAAGGGCCGCACCAGTTGCACAGGTGAGGCAAGGTATGGAGGCAACCGCCTCACTTCCTGCTCACTGTGACAAGGAGAAGCGGCATGTTTTTGGCCCACAATCGAAGCCTCCTACTGCGGATATTGTGAATTCGAAACTGAAGAAGCAAGAGGATTTTGGAAAACTAGAAGAGTCCAGACTGTTGCCTTTGTCCACAAGGCATGCAATGCTAGTATTTAGTGGCTCACTATTAGTTGAAGGTTCAAACAAGGGAAAAGACAACAAGAATGAGGTCATGGTTAATGACAGAAAAGGTAATTTGTGCAAATCATTTTTTTGATTCTGAGGACGTTGAAAGTAGATTGGAAATGTTGGAGCCATTTTTTAGGTCCAAAGGAATGATAAAAGTGCTTGGAGATGCCCTTTTTCAAAAATGGAAGAAGAAACTTCCTAGGATTGTTTTTTATCCTAATTTCAGTGTTGTACCAAGTTTTTCAAGAGCTGCGGGAGAATGCCTGGGAAAACAAGCAACTCAAGTGGCTGAAAAAGTGAGAAACAAACTGCTGCCAAAGTGTCTGGCATAATGTGCCTAATAAGCCTAAGTGGCCTAATGGGCTGAATGGGTATCATGGACCTAAGTGGGCCTCTTGGGCCTCATGGTCCTAAGTGGACTAATGGGCCCAAGTGGCCTAATGGGCCTAATGGGATTAATGGGATTAACAGGCCTAGGTGCTAAAGGGGCCTAATGGGCCTAAGTGGACGATTGGGCCTAAATGGACTACGTGGCCTAATCGACAAATGGGATTAATGTTCCTAATGGTCCTAATGGGCTTAATAGGCTAAGTGTCCTAATGGACATAATGGGCCTAATTGGCCTAAGTGGCTCAATAGTCCTGAGTGGCCTAATGGGATTAACGGGCCTAGGAGATAATGGTCATAATGTGGAGAATGGGCCTCAACGGCCTAATGGACCTAATGAGCCTAATGGGCCTAAGTGGCATAATCGACGTTATGGTCATAGTGGGTCGAAAGTGCCTAATGGGCCTAAGGGGACTAATGGGCATAAGCTGTCTAATGGTCCTAGGTGGCTATTGGGCTTAAGGGGATTAACGAGCCCAGGTTCCAAATGGTCCAAATGGGCCTAATGGGATTAATGGGTCGAAGTCGCATACTGGGAAAAGTTGCCTAATCGGCCGATTGGGCATAACGTGTCCAATGGGCCGAATGGGCCAAATAGGTCTAAGTGGCCTAATGGGCCTAATTGGCTGAAGTGGACAAATGGGCCAAAGTGGAGTAATGGGCCAAAGTTTCCTAGCCAGCCTAATGGGCTTAAGGGGCCTAATGGGACTAATTGGCCTAAGTGGCCTAAGTGGCCAAATCGGCCTAATGGGCTTAATGGGCCGAGTGCGTCTAAGTGGGATAATGGGCCTTAGTTGCCTAATTGGCATAATGGGGCTAAGTGCATAATGGGCCTAAGTGTCCTAATGAGCTTATTGGGCTTAACGGTCCTAGGGGCCTAATGGGCCTAATGTGATGAATGAACCTAATTAGCCTAAGTGGCCTAATGCGCCTAATGGGCCTAAGTTGCCTAATCGGTCTAATGTGATTAATGGTTCTAAGGTGCCTAATGGTCCTAATGGGCCTAATGTGCTTAATTGTTATAATGGGCCTAAGTGATGCATTGTCGGAAAGCTCAAAACGAGTAAGCAAGCATACCAATGTATTGTAGCCGAATCGACCAAGGCTTAAAGGCAATGCCACCTGCCAAGGTTTCACCATGCTTAAAGACCACGTCACCAACAATGGAAATGCACCACCAATTTCGGGCAAATGGAAAAGGCTAAAGCTAGAAGAATGCACAGCAAGCTTCACAAATTCGTCCAATTCAAAAACCTCCATTTCAAAGGGATGAAAATACATAATAAAGACAAAATTAAGAAAGAAAAATGTCCCAATTTGAGTTACAAAGCAAGGGGAACCCAAAAGGCACATAAAAAGCATAAAACAACACTTTCCCAAGCCATTTAATGACCCCACTAACTAAAGTAGCGGGATTCTCTCTTAATGATACTTTTCTCCACCTTCTCTCTCCTCATTAATGCGCTGCTACGAATTTCCACCCTTTGCCATGTGGATAACTGATTTTGGGTCCCATATAAGTGTGTTGTGGCCCACCATAGTGTTGGACATCAAGAAGTGTGGGCTAGTCCAATTCGAACAACAATTGGGCTTGGAATTTTTATCAAGCCCAAAATTATTCTCCTTGGACTGAATCTGATCCATATCATTCTCCCCCGGTTGAAGAGGATTTGCCCTCAAATCCATGACATCATCTTCTTTAATGTAAGGAGATAAGTCCCCAATGTTGAACGTTGCAGAAACGCTGCCAAAATCATCTGGTAAATCAATTTTGTAGGCATTGTTTGCCACTCTTTCAAGCACTTTGAATAGACCTTCACCTCGTGGTGCCAGCTTGCTCTTCCTTTTGGATGAAAATCTCTCCTTGTGAAGGTGAATCCACACTTTGTCTCCAGGTTGGAAAATAGCCTGCTTCCGATGCTTGTTTGCTCGCCTCTTGTATGCTTCATTAGACTTATCTATTTGAGCACGAATAGATTCATGGAGCTTCTTCATCTGCTTTGTCTTCTCCTCCGCATCAATATTTACCTGAAAATCAAGAGGCAAAGAGAACAATTCTATAGGAGTGATTGGATTGATTCCATAAACCACTTCGATTGGAGAATGTCAGGTGGTAGCACTGGGAGATCTATTGTATGCAAATTCAGCTTGTGAAAGTTGCAAATCCCAATCTCTCATGCTCTTGTTCACCAATGTTCTCAGAATAGTTCCCAATGTACGATTGGTAACTTCTGTTTGCCCATCCATTTGAGGGTGATGGGATCTGCTAAAAAGAAGTTTCGTACCGAATTTCCCCCATAATGTTCTATAAAAATGGCTGAGAAATTTTGTGTCTCTATCTGAAACGATGCTGCGAGGAATTCCATGAAGGCAAACAATCTCTTTGAAAAACAATTCTGCCACTTTCAACGCATCTTCAGTCTTATGACAAGGTATGAAATGAGCCATCTTAGAAAATCGATCAACAACAACCATTATTGAATCTTTACCTCGCTGAGTCTTTGGTAAATCCATAATGAAATCCATGCTGAGATCTTCTCATGGCTGCTCCGGAATAGGTAACGGAGTGTATAAACCAGGCTTGAAATGACTCTGCTCTTTGACATGTTCCGCATCTCGAAAGAATAGCCTGGACATTTGATTGCATCTTCGGCCAGTAGAAATGCTCCTTTAGTATCTCCAAGGTTTTATGGATGCCAAAATGACCAGCAAGTCCCCCTTCATGTGCTTCCCGAATGAGCAAGTCCTTGTAATTACCCTTTGGAACACACAACTTGTTTCTCTTAAATAGAAACCCATCATGTACAGAATAATCCTCCACAAATCCATATTGACATTGGATTAAAATAGAATTAAACTCCATATCATGCTGATAATCTTCTCTCATAAGCTGAAATCCAAGAATTCGAGCATCAAGAATTGTAAGTAATGCATACCTCCGAGATAAAGCATCTGCCACCAGATTATCTTGCCCTTTCTTGTATTTTGACACAGATGAGAATGATTGCAAGAATTCCACCCACTTTTCATGCCTCGAACTCAGCTTGTGTTGACCATTGATAAACTTCAATGCCTGATGGTCAGAATGAAGAACAAAGTGTTCGGTCTCAAATAATGAGACCAATGATCTAAGGCTCTTATAATCGCATAAAATTCCTTATCATAGGTGCTGTAATTCCTCCTCGAATCATTCAGTTTCTCATTGAAATATGCAATAGGACGCTTGCTTTGGATGAGAATAGCGCCTATCCCAACTCCACTTGCATCACATTCTACTTCAAAGACTTGATCAAAATTAGGCAATGCCAAAACCGGTGTTTCACACAACTTTTTCTTAATGATTTCAAATGATTCATTTGCTGCCTTTGAGCACTCAAATTTCCCCCTTTTCAAGCATTCAGTGATAGGTGCCATGATAGTGCTGAAATTGGAAACAAAGCGACTATAAAAAGATGCCAAACCATGGAAACTTCTTACTTCGGTGATGGATTCTGGTTGTGTCCAAGACTTGATTGCTTCCACTTTTGATTCATCCCCCATGATGCCTTCTTTGGTTACCACATATCCCAGAAACACCACTTTTGTTGAAAAGAATTCGCATTTTTTCAGCTTTCCATACAGCTTTTTTTTCCGTAGCACGTCAAATACCCTCTGAAGATGACCCACATGGCTCTCCACATCCTTGCTGTAAATCAAAATATCATCCAAATAAACAACTTCAAATTTACCAATGAATGGTTTCAACAATCCGCCTTTAGTTTTGAAGGTAGTTTTCCACTCATCCCCTTCCTTCATTCAAATCTGGTGGTATCCACTACGAAGATCAACCTTCGAAAAGATTCATGAACCATGTAGTTCATCAAGCATATCATCGAGTCGTGGAATGGGATACTTGTATTTGATGGTAATATTATTGATAGCTCTACTATCAATGCACATGTGAAAACTAGCTTTTGCTTATTTATGGCTTTCTCCACTTGAGATTTGTTGATAAAGAGACTATCCTTGGGCACTTTGGGAACAGATTTTTCTTGAAGAGTTTGGGATGGCTTCAAAGGAGCAAGTGTGATATTCTTTTCCCTAGATCGAAAAGAATATGTGTTCTTCCTCCCATCATATTTCACTTCCCTGTCAAACTGCCAAGGCCTTCCCAACAACAAGTGACAAGCATTCATAGGAATAACATCACTTAATACTTCATCAGCATAGTTCTTACTAATGGAGAATGAAATCAGAACCTGTTTGTTGACTTGGAGAGTGCTCCCATTGTTCAACCATTGCAATTTATACGAGCGAGGATGATTCTGAGTTGGAAGATTCAATTTCTCCACTAGTGTTGTTGAAGCCACATTTGTACAGCTCCCACTATTAATAATAACCATGCATACCCGCTGATTAATGGTGCAACGAGTTTGGAACAAGTTTTCTCTTTAATCTTCTTCCGGACAGATTTGAGCTTGCAAAACTCTTCGTAGCACCAGCATGTTTCCCACATCAGCTTCTTCCACAACATGTTCCTCATTTTCATATTCTTCACCATCATGTTCACCCTCTTTGATCGCCTCTTCAATCTCTTCAATCTCCTTAATAGTAATAATTCAGTTATTAGGGCTATTGGCCTGAAAATGACCATACCCATGGCATTTGAAACACTTTCGATTCCCAACTTCAAAGGAGTTGGACTTCCCTTTTGGTTGTTCCATAGCCTTCTCTTTCCCTTTATCCAGCATCTTGTTTCTTCCAAATTCCTTCTCACCAACACCAGATTTATTAGAAGAAATACCTTTATAAAAAGTTGTACCTCTATTGGAGTTTTTGAGCGTAGTTGCCTTTGAGGTTTGCTTTTGCTTTTCCATCTTAATCGCCAGCTTGCAAACATCATCAAGTGAGCAAAATGGTTGCAACTCCACTGAATGTGCAATTTCTTCATCTAATCCACCCAAAAACCTTGCAATTGTTTGCTCTTTATATTCTGGAACATCACTTCGCATTAATAAACGATCAAACTCCCGAATGTACTCTTCAACAGATTTATCTCCTTGTCGCAGGCTATGCATTCGAAAATAAAGATCTTGCTTATAATTATCAGGCAGAAATCGTCTCCTCAAAAGCTTTTTCAACTTCTCCCATGAACGTATTTTGCCTTTGTCATCACGTTCCCACTGTTTCTTCATATTTTCCCACCAAAGAGATGCATAATCTTTAAATTTCAGAATGGCTACCTTGCACTTCTTCTCGTCAGAACAATTCTTAAATTCAAAGAACCGTTCGATTTCCCGCATCCAATCCAGAAAATCATCTGGATTCATACTCCCATAAAAATTTGGAATGTCAATCTTTAATCCTCTTTCAATATATTCATCATCTCTTCTTCTTCGCATATCCACCTCTGAATCACTGGAATCATCACCATTTGCACGATCTTCATAAAATGGAGCTGCATTGCGCCTATTACGTGGTGATGGATGTCGAGGATGCTGCTGCGGTGGAGGGGAGTCAGGTCGCCGTGCTCTCAAAAGTTGAGCAAGTTGCTCACCGATTTGAGTAATTTGTGATTGTAGCCATGGAGCGGGAGGAGTAGAAGATCTGCTCTTGTGAGACATGATGAAGAGTAATAAGAAGAATGCGATAGAACTTACTCGTTGGAACCGCGGCTCTCATACCAACTGATGCGTGGTCGGAAAGCTCAAAACGAGTAAGCAAGCAGACCAACGTATTGTAGCCGAATCGACCAAGGCTTAAAGGCAATGCCACCCGCCAAGGTTCCTCCACGCTTAAAGACCACGTCAACAGCAATGGAAATGCACCACCAATTCCGGGCAAAGGGAAAAGGCTAAAGCTAGAAGAATGCACAGCAAGCTTCACAAATTCGTCCAATTCAAAAACCTCCATTTCAAAGGGATGAAAATACATTATAAAGACAAAATTAAGAAAGGAAAATGTCCCAATTTGAGCTACAAAGCATGGGGAATTTTTATCAAGCCCAAAATTATTCTCCTTGAACTGAATCTGATCCATATCATCAAGTGGACTAATGGGCCTACGTTGCCTAATCGGTATAATGGGCATAATGGGCCTAATGGGCCTAAGTGGCTTCATCGGCCTAATGAGACTAAGTGGCCTAATAGGCCTGAGTGGACCAATGAGAAAAATGGGCCTAAGTGGCCTAATTTGTCTAATTGGTCGAAGTGGCCGAATGGGCCGAATGACCCTAATTTGCCCAATGGCCCTATTGGGCGTAAGTGGCCTAATGGGCCTAATGGGCCTAAGTGGTGTGATGGGGATAAGGGCCTAAGTGGCCTCATGGCCCTTAGGGACCTTGGTGGCCTAATGGGCCTCAGTGACCTCATGGACCAAATAGGCTTAATAGTCCTAATGGGGCTAATGGGCTTAAGTGGACTATGTGGTCCAATGGGCCTAATGGCCCTAAGTGGCCTATTTGGTCCAATGGGCCTAATGGTCCTAAGTGGCCTATGTGGTCCAATGGGACTAATGGGCTTAATGGGCCTAATGGGCTATATGGTCCTAATTTGTCTAATGGGACAAATGGGACTAAGTGGTCGAATGAGTCTAATGGCCTAACGGGCCTAACAAGTTTAATGGGCCTAAATGGCATAATGAGCCTAATGGGCGTAATGGGAAGAAGTGTCCAAATGGGCGTAATGAGCCTAGGTGGCCCAATGAGCCCAATGGACCTGAGTGGCTTAATGGGTCGAATGGGTCGAATGGGCCTAAGTGGCCTAATCGGTCTAAAGGGACCAATGAGACAAAGTGGCCTAATGGACTTAAGCAGCCAAATGGGCCTAAGTGGCCTAATGGGGCTAAGAGCCTAAGTTTCCGAATGGGGCTAATGGGTCTAAGTAGAAAAATGGGCTTAAGTGGCCCAATGGGTCTAATGAGCCTAATGGGTGTAAGTGGCCTAATCGGCATAACTGTCCAAAAGGGTCGAAGTGGCCTAATATGCTTAATGGGACCAAGTGGCCGAATGATCCAAATGGTACTAAGTGGCCCAACTAGCCTAATGGGCCTAATGGGCTGAATGGGAAGAATGGGCCTAAGTGGCCTAATGAGCCTAATGGGCCTAAGTGGACTAATGGGCCTAATGGACCTAAGTGGCCTTGTGGGCCTAATGGGCCTAAGTGGTATAAGTGGTTTAATCGACCTAATTGATAGAATATGCCAAAGTGGTCTAATGGGTGATGCGGATCATGGTGTACACATGCAGCAAGGAGTTGAGGGTGATCATGGCATTGATGGTGGAAGGAGAATTAATGGACAAGACCCATTGCATGGGATTGGTGGCCCAATGACAAGAGGAAGAATGAGGAGGATGAAAGGGGTTTTACATGGCCTCATTTTGAAATTACAAGAGGAGGCCCAACATGCATGCATGGGAGGAGAAAATGGGCCTTTAATCACACTTATTAAAGCCCAAAAGTGATCCTAAAAGGCCCACCCATATGCTTCCACGAAATCTAATCCACTTGCATGAAGGAAATATCCAATGTCAAAAGTGGTGGGCCCCTTGTCTCCAAATCCATGGTGGGAATCTTCAAAGTCCTAGGGGTGGTTCCTAAAAGTCTTCTTTAGAGATATCTTGTCCCATAAAGCCAGGGACATGTGTAAGCAAAGTCAAATTCGTGGGATAGGCTTTAGACTTTTGTGGGATAGGTAGTTTGACATGTATTCCTCTCATTTGGCTATAAAAAGCCACCTCTTTTACCCCTTGAAGGTTAATTTCGAATTTGAGAGTTTCTAGCATTATTATGCTTGTGTTTCTTGTGTTCTTAGGTGAATGCAAGTAAGGCTCATCAAAGGAGTGATCAACCTTTGTGGCGCTTTATAATTAGAGTTTCAAGGGGCAAGTCTCCTTGGGGTCCTGATTGATCATCCCCTTCCCCTTTTATTCCTATTGCATTTCTTTTAATTTCCATTCCCCTCTTCTTTCTTTGCTTGTGTTTCCGCATTTTTGCCAACGAATACCGCACTCGTATACGACATCATATCATTTGGTATCAGAGGAAGGCAACGGAAACCAGGTTCTTTCATTTCTATTTCTCCCATCTTTTTTTCCCCCTTCTTCCATTTTCTGCCATCGCCAATTCTGGACGGAACTTTCTTCCATATTTTTGTCTGCTTTTTCTTTGAGTTTCTGGGCGTATAATATGTCATTTTAATAGTTCAGAATCTCATCTTTCTTCTCGATTTGGAAACTCAAAAATCCGACACATATATTTGGAGATATAGCCGAATCAATTCGTGCTACAATTTCACCCTTGTGAAATCTAACAATCTCCAAGGCAGATTTCCATTTGAGTTTGAAGTTCAAGTTATCACAACCATTTACATCATTGCAATCAGATTAGTACATTTTTAATTTGTTGTACTTTGAGCATGAAAAGCGCACTCTTTGCAATTCTTGTTTGTTGAGTAGCAAAAAAAAATCAAAAAAAAAATCAAAAAAAAAATCAATCAAAAAAAATACAAAAAAAAAGGAAGCTGCTCATTTGAAACATTGTGTTTGCTCATATGTCATAAATTTGATTGCAATTTTCTTATCCATCATCTTCTTTCCTCCATCCATACCAACCTTCTTCTATAACCTTTTCTCCCATTTACCCCCCCCCCCCCACGTTTCTTGGACCTCATTGATTCAAACCCTTTTAAAATTTCTGATTTTTAAAGATTGCCATGAATTGATTGCTTCTACTAGTTGTCTTCTTGATTCTATTTAAGAACACTTGTAGGAACCAAGTTGTTGTGTTAGAAAGTGTGAGGAACCTTTTGAGAGATAAAAAAAGAGAGAAAGAGTGTGTGAGGAATTAAAAAAATGGCAAGTGAGGGAGAAAGAAGTGAGATCGACCTTAAATTATTCATGAAAGCAGTCGCTGACCAGTTTACAAGATTGAATGCTAGGTTGGATTATATACAAAGTTCCTCGTCTTCAAAGGCTCCAAGAAGGCAAGAAATTCATGAAGGTGATGATGAGTACTCCGATTTCGAAGAATCAATTCCTGGGCGAGGGCAACGTGCTGCTTGGAGAGACAATGACTTGGGAAGCATCAAAGTGACACTTCCACCCTTTCAAGGGAAGAGTGACCCAGAACTTTATTTGGAGTGGGAGCGGAAGGTTGACCATTTGTTTGGACATCACAACTACTCGGAGGAGAAGAAGGTAAAATTGGCAGCACTTGAGTTCAATGACTATGCAAGTATTTGGTGGGACCAATTACAAGTAAGTCGACGATGAAATGGAGAAATGCCAATTCAAACTTGGGAAGAAATGAAGATAGTAATGCGCAAAAGGTACATTTCTAGTCATTACTATCGAGACTTGCATTTGAAGTTACAAAAACTTGTGCAAGGTTCCATGTGTGTGGAGGAATACTACAACGAAATGGAGATATCATTGATTCGAGCCAATTTGGAGGAGGATCGCGAAGTTACCATTGCAAGGTTCATCAATGGCTTGAATCCGACAATTAGAGATGTGGTGGAACTACAGACCTACATTGACATGGAGGATTTGCTACATAAGGCAGTGAAGGTCGAAAAGCAACTACATTCTCGGAGGATTAAAGTAAGTTCCCATAATTTTTGGAAGGATAACCGGAAAGATCCAAAACAAACTTCTAAGTGGAATGAAACGAAACCAAGGGATTCTAAATTTGTTCCAAAACAAAGAGAAGAGGCCAAAAATAAGTTCTTTCCCACTGATTGAAAAGGAAAAATGGACACGAATTTCCCTTCTAAATCTCGTGATATAAAGTGTTTTAAGTGTCAAGGACATGGTCATATTGCATCTCAAAACAAAAGGGCCATGATTATTTTGGATAATGGAGACATCCTTAGTGAGCACTCTAGTGATGATGAGATTCCATCTTTGGAGGAGGGTTCAGATGTAGAAGTTGAAGAACCCGTACACGGAGATGCATTGGTGGCAAGAAGAGCTTTAAACATTCAACCCAAAGATGATCATGATGAGGAGCAATGAGAACAAATTTTTCGTACGAGATGCCACATCAAGGAGAAGGTATGATCATTGATAGTGGAAGTTGTACTAATGTGGCGAGTACCTTGTTGGTGGAAAAGTTGAGTTTGCCTACTCTAAGGCATACTAGACCCTATAGATTGCAATGGTTGAATGATAGTGGGGAAGTGAGGGTCACAAAACAAGCCATAGTTTCTTTTTCCATTGGAAAATATCATGATGAGGTGTTGTGTGATGTTGCTCCGATGCAAGCTGGATATTTGCTACTAGGGAGACCATGGCAATTTGATAGGAGGGTAATGTATGATGGCTATGCTAACCGCTTCTTTTTTCATTTCAGCGGTCAAAATATTGTTTTGACTCTTCTAAGTCCCATACAAGCATATGAAGATCAAGTGAGGATAGAGAAAGAATACAAAAAGAAAAAAGAAATGAGTGGAAAAGAAAGTGGGAAAAATAAAATTTTGAGTGATAAAAAAGAGAGTGATGAGTTGATGAAAAAGGAAATGAGAGAAAAAAATGAAAAGAGTGGAAAAATTAAGAGTGAAAAAGGAGAGTCGAGTGACATAAAAAGAAATGAGGGAAATCAAAGAGATGAAAACAAGAGTGATGAGCGAAATGTGAGTTTATTTTCTGGAAAAAGTGAGGTGAAAGGTGCTTTATTGAGCGGGAAAGTGTTCTTACTCATTAGTAAGGATGCCTACCTTGCAACTAATGAACTTCACAATTCTTTGCCTTCTTGTGTTGTGTCTTTACTACAGGAATTTGGTGATTTGTTTCCTAAAGAAACACCTGATGGACTACCCCCTTTGAGAGGCATTGAGCATAGGATTGTCTTCATACCCGGTGCTGCAATTCCAAATAGGCCAGCATATAGAGCTAATCCGGAAGAGACTAGAGAGATCCAGTGTCAAGTTGAAGAACTCATGAAGAAAGGATTAGTAAGGGAAAGCATGAGTCCATGCGCCGTTCCGGTGATCCTAGTACCCAAGAAAGATGGAACATGGTGAATGTGTGTGGATTGTCGCGCCATCAACAAAATAACAGTTAAGTACCGTTATCCCATCCCTCGACTTGATGACATGCTTGATGAATTACATGGGGCCTCTTTGTATTCAAAAATTGATCTTAAAAGTGGATACCACCAAATTCGAATGAATGAAGGAGATGAGTGGAAAACTGCTTTTAAAACTAAGTTTGGTTTGTATGAGTGGTTAGTTATGCCATTTGGTTTAACTAATGCACCAAGTACATTCATGAGCTTAATGAACCATGTCCTTCGTTCATTCATTGGAAAATTCATGGTTGTCTATTTTGATGATATCTTGGTGTATATCAAATCTCTAGACAACCATGTTGAACACTTGCGTTTGGTGTGTGAGACCCTTAAACAAAACCAACTTTCTGTCGATCTTCAAAAATGTTCCTTTTGCATGGATTCTGTTGTGTTTCTTGGCTTTGTTGTAGGGGCGGAAGGGATTCGTGTGGATGATGAAAAGATCAAAGCAATTCAGGAGTGGCCCACACCGAAGAGTGCAACTGAGGTTAGAAGTTTTCATGGATTGGCAAGCTTCTATAGGAGGTTTGTAAAGGATTTTTCATCAATCGATGCACCTCTTAATGAACTTGTAAAGAAACATGTGGTCTTTAAATGGGGTGAAAAACAAGAAAAAGCTTTTAACACACTCAAAGAAAAATTGGTCAATGCTCCCCTTTTAAGGCTACCCGATTTCACCAAAGTCTTTGAAATTGAGTGTGATGCATCGGGAGTTGGAATTGGTGCTGTTTTGACTCAAGAGTCGCGTCCAATTGCTTACTTTAGTGAGAAATTGAACGGGGCAGCATTAAATTATTCAACTTACGATAAAGAACTTTATGCTTTGAAACGAACCCTAGAAACATGGCAACATTACTTATGGCCTAAAGAGTTCATTATTCATTCTGACCATGAAAGCCTTAAGTATTTGAAGTCCCAAGGTAAGTTGAATCCGCGACATGCATCTTGGATGGAATTCATTGAGACTTTCCCCTACGTGATCAAGCACAAAAAAGGTAAGGAAAATGGGGTTGCTGATGCTCTTTCATGAAGGTATTCACTTCTTACTTCTCTTCATTCTAGATTACTTGGACTTGAGTTACTAAAGGGAATGTATGAAAATGATGGAGATTTTTCTAAAATTTGGACATCTTGTGAAAAACATGGTTTTAAAGACTATTACAAAAATGATGGGTTTCTTTTCAAAAGGGATAAATTGTGCATTCCAAATTGTTCAACTCGAGAATTGCTTGTAAAAGAAACTCATGGGGGTGGTTTGATGGGGCATTTTGGGGTTGATAAAACACTAGCTACTTTGCATGAACATTTTTATTGGCCAAGCTTGAGAAAAGATGTTATTGCAATTTGTGCTAGGTGTGTCAATTGTAAGCATGCAAAGTCCAAGGTTAAACCAAATGGATTGTATTCCCCCTTGCCCGTTCCATCCCATCCTTGGACCGACATCTCTATGGATTTTTTGTTGGGATTGCCTCGATCCCAATCGGGAAGAGATAGCATTTTTTTTGTTGTGGATCGATTTAGCAAAATGGCCCATTTCATTGCATGCTCAAAAACTAATGATGCTATACATATAGCAGATTTGTTTTTCAAAGAAATTGTGAGATTACATGGACTGCCCAAAACCATTGTAAGTGATAGGGATGTGAAATTCCTTAGCCACTTTTGGAGGACATTGTGGAATAAATTGGGAACTAAATTATTGTTCTCAACTGTTGCACATCCTCAAACTGATGGGCAAACTGAAGTGGTGAATAGGAATCTTTCTACCCTCTTGCGTGCAATAATTCAAAAAAATCTAAATAATTGGGAAAAATGTTTGCCACACATAGAGTTTGCATATAACTGAGTAGTTCATTCCACTACTAACTTCTCACCTTTTGAGATTGTATATGGATTTAATCCAATGACTCCATTAGATATTCTTTCATTGCCTACTAATGAGGTTGTTGATCTCGCAGGTGATGGGAAGGCCAAATTTGTTCAGGATTTACATGCCAAGGTGAAATTCAACATTGAAAGAAGAAATGAACAATATGCGAAGCAAGCAAACAAGGGTAGGCATAAGGTTGTACTAGAACCTGGAGATTGGGTGTGGGTGCATTTGAGGAATGAAAGGTTCCCGGAGCAAAGAAAATCAAAACTTCAATCACGAGGAGATGGTCCATTTCAAGATTTAGAAAGAATCAATGATAATGCCTACAAGATTGACTTGCCCAGCAGGTATGGAAGCGTGAGTGCTACCTTTAATATTTCTGATCTCTCTCCTTTTGAATATTCAGATTCGAGGACGAATCCTTTTGAAGAGGGAGGGGATGATGCGGATCATGGTGTACACATGCAGTAAGGAGTTGAGGGTGATCATGGCATTGATGGTGGAAGGAGAATTAATGGACAAGACCCATTGCATGGGATTGGTGGCCCAATGACAAGAGGAAGAATGAGGAGGATGAAAGAGGCTTTACATGACCTCATTTTGAAATTACAAGAGGAGGCCCAACATGCATGCATGGGAGGAGAAAATGGGCCTTTAATCACACTTATTAAAGCCCAAAAGTGATCCTAAAAGGCCCACCCATATGCTTCCACGAAATCTAATCCACTTGCATGAAGGAAATATCCAATGTCAAAAGTGGTGGGCCCCTTGTCTCCAAATCCATGGTGGGAATCTTCAAAGTCTTAGGGGTGGTTCCTAAAAGTCTTCTTTAGAGATATCTTGTCCCATAAAGCCAGGGACATGTGTAAGCAAAGTCAAATTCGTGGGATAGGCTTTAGACTTTTGTGGGATAGGTAGTTTGACATGTATTCCTCTCATTTGGCTATAAATAGCCACCTCTTGTACCCCTTGAAAGTTAATTTCGAATTTGAGAGTTTCTAGCATTATTATGCTTGTGTTTCTTGTGTTCTTAGGTGAATGCAAGTAAGGCTCATCAAAGGAGTGATCAACCTTTGTGGCGCTTTATAATTAGAGTTTCAAGGGGCAAGTATCCTTGGGGTCCTAATTGATCATCCCCTTCCCCTTTTATTCCTATTGCATTTCTTTTAATTTCCATTCCCCTCTTCTTTCTTCGCTTGTGTTTCCGCATTTTTGCCAACGAATACCGCACTTGTATACGACATCATATCAATGGGTCCAAGTTCCCAAATGGTCCTATTGGGCCTTAATGGCCCAATGGGCTTAATTTTCCTAAGTGGCCCAATGGGCCTAATGGAATGAGTGAGATGAATGGGCCTAATGGGACTAAGTAGCATAATGGGCCTAATTGGTCTAATGGACCTAAGTGGCATAATGGACCTAAGTGCCTGAATGAGCCTAAGTGACCCAAATGAGCCTAATGGCCCGAATGGGGCTAAGGGCTCGAATGGGCCTAACTTGCCGAATGGGCGTAACGTGCCGAATGGGCCGAAGTAGCCTAGTGGGCCTAATTTGGCAGAGTGGCCTAATGGGACAAATGGGATGAATGGGCGTAATGGGACTAAGTTGCCTAATGGGCCTAATTGGTCTAATGGGACTAAGTGGCATAATGAGACTAAGTGGCCAAATGAGCCTAAGTGGCCCAAATGGGCCTAATGGTCCGAATGCGGCTAAGGGTCTGAATGGGCCTAACGTGCGGAATGGGCCTAACGTGTCGAATGGGCCGAAGTGGCCGAATGGGCCTAAGGGTCCCAATGGGATGAATGGGCCTAGTGGGACAAAGTGGACTAATGGTCCTAATGGGCCTAATGGGTCTAAGGGGCCTAATGGGACTAATGGTCCAAATGGACCTAATGGGCCAAATGGGCCAAAGTGGCCTAATCGGCCTAATGGGCCTAAGTGTCCTATGGAGCCTAAGCTGCCTAATGGGAAAAAGTGGCCTAATGGGACGAATGAGCTTAAGTGGCATAATGGGCCTTAGTGGTCGAATGGGCCTAAGTGTTCTAATGGGCCTAATGGGCGTAAGTGTCTTAAGTGGCCTAATGGGCCGAAGTGGCCTAATTGGCCTAAGTGGCCTCATGGGTATAATGGGCATAAGTGGCCTAATGGGCCTAATGGTCCTGATGGGCCGAATGTGCCTAATGGGCTGAAGTGGCCTAATGGGCCCAGTAGGCCTAAGTGGCATAATAGACCTAAGTTGTGTAATGAACCTAAGTGGCCTCATGGGCGTAATGGGACTAAGTGACCTAATGCGCCGAATGAGCCTATTTGGCCAAATGGGTATAATGGGTCTAAGTGGCCTAAGGGGCTTAATGGGCCTAATGGTCCTAAGTGGCTTAATCGACATAATGGGCTTAGTGGGTCGAAGTGGCCTAATGGGCCTAATGGACCAAAGTGGCCTAATGGACCTAATGAGCCAAAGTGGCCAAATGGGCCTAAGCGGCCTATTGGGCCTAATGGGTCTAAGTGGACTAATCGGCCTAATGGGATTAATGGGCCTAAATGGACTAATGGGCATAATGGGCTGAAGTGGCCTAAGTGGCCTAATGGATATAATGGGCCAAAGTGGCCAATTCGGCCTAATGGGCCTGGGCCTAATGAGCCTCATTGGCCTAATGGGCCTGATCGGCCTAATGTCCATAATGGGCCTCAGTGGCCTAATGGGCCTAAGTGGCCTGATTGGCCTTAGTGGCTGAATGGGCCCAATGGGGTGATGTGGCCCAATGGGCCTAAGTAGCCCAATGGGACTAATGGGCATAAGTAGATGAATGGGCTCAATGGGCCTAATGGGCCCAAGTGGCCTAATTAGCATGATGGAACTAATTTATATCATGGGCCCAATGGGCCTAAGTGACCTAAGTATCCTAATGAGCCTCATGGGACTAAGTGGCGTAATGAGCCTACTGGGCCTAATGGGCCTAAGTGGTTAAATGGGCTTGATGGGCATAATGGGGCTAATGGGCCTCATGGGCCTGATAAATCCAATAAGAATAATGAGCCTCATTGGCCCAATTGACCTAATGAGCCTAATGGGACTCATTGTCCCAAATTGGCCTAATGGACCTAATGGGCCTAATGGGCCTCCTTGGTCTCATGGTCTTAATGGGTCTAAGTGGCCTAAGTGGCCTAATGGGAATAATGGGCCTAAGTGTCCTAATGGGGCTAATTGGGCTAAGGGGCCTTAGTGGCTGAACGGGCCTGATAGGCCTGATTGGCATATTGGGCCTAATGGGCCTAAGTGGCCAAAGTGGCCTAATGGTCCTAACGGGAATAATGGGCCTAATGGTCTTGATGGGCCTAAGTGGATTAATTGACCCCATTTTTCTAAGTGGCCGAATGGGCCGAATGGTTCAAATGGGTCTAAGTGGTGGAATGGGCCTAATGGGCCTAAGTGGCGGAATGGTCCTAATATGCCTAAGTTGCCTAATGGGACTAATGGGCCTAATGTGCCTAAGTGTCTGAATTGTCTTGATGGGACTAATGGGCCTAATGGGTCTCATGGGACTAAGTGGCCTCATGGTCCCGATGGGCCTAATAGGCCTCATGGGCCTAATGGGCCGAATGGGCCTCCTAGGCCTAAGTGGTTGAATGAACCTAGTGGGCCTAATTGGCCTAATTGGGCTAAGTGGCCTAATGCGCCGAATGAGCCTAAGTTTCCGAATTAGCCTAGTGGGCTTAAAGGGCCAAATGCGACTAAGTGGCCCGATGGACCTAATGGGCCTCATGGTCCTAATGGGATGAATGGTTCTAATGGGCCTAAGTGGGATAATGGGCCTAAGTGGCCTAATGGGCCTAATGGGCCTAAGTGGGCTGATGGGCCTCATGGGCCTCATGGACCTAAGTGGCCTAAGTGGTATAATGAGCCTAGTGGCCTAATGGGCCGAGTGGGCCTTAAGGGCCTAATGGTACATATGGGCTGAATTGGCTGGATGGGCCTATTGGGCCTTATGGGCCTAATGGGACTCATGGGCCTAAGTTGCCTCATGGGCCCAATGGGCATAATAGGACCAATGGGTATAAGTGGCCTAAGTGGGCCTAAAGAGCCGAATGGGATGAAGTGGCCTAATGGGCCCAATGGGCCTCATGGGCCTAAATAGCCTAATGGGCCCAATGGGCCTAATGGGACAAATGAGACTAGTGGGTCCAATGGGCCTAATGGGTCTAAGTGTCCTAATTGGACTAAGTAGCCTAATGGACTTAGTGGGCCTGATGGAATTGACGGGCCTAATAGGCCCAAGTGGCCTGATGGGGCGAATGGGGCTCATGGGCCTAAGTGGTCTCATGGGCCCAATGGGCCTCATGGGTGGAAGGCCCCTCATGGGGTTAATGGGCCTCATGGTCGTAAGTGCCCTAATGGTTCGAATGGGACTAAGTACCCTAATGGCCCCAGTGGGCTTAATGGGACAAGTGGGCCTAATGGGCCTAATGAGCCTAATGAGCCTAATGAGCCTAATGGGCTTAATGGACATAATTAGCCTAAGTGACCTAGGTGGCCTAATCAGGCTAATCGACCGAATGAGCCTAATGGGCCTAAGTGGCCTAAGCGGCTTAACGTGACAAATGGTCATAGTGGGACTAATGAGTTTAATGGGCCTAAGTGTCCTAATGGGCCTAATGGGCCTACGTGGCCTAATGGGCCCAAGTGGCCTAATCGGGCTAATCGGTCGAATATGCCTAATGGGACTACGTGGCCTAAGTGGCCTAACATGCCTAATGGGACTAATGGGTTTAATGGGTCTAAGTGGACTAATGTGCCTATGTGGCCTAATCGTCCTAATGAGATTAATGGGCCTAAGTGGCCTAATGGGCCTATGGGACTAAGTGGCCGAAGTGGCCTAATGGGTCTAATGGGTCTAATTGGCCTAATGGGCCTCAGTTGCCAAATGGACCAAATGGGCCTAAGTGGCATAATCCCCCTAATTGACTAAATGGGTCTATTGGACCTAATTAGCCTAATGGGACTAAGTGTCCTAGTGTTCATAATGGGGCAAATGGGGCTAAGTGGCCAAAGTTTCATAATCGGCCTAATCGGCCGAATGAGACTAATGGACCTAATTTTCCTAAGTGACCTAATGGGCCTAATGGGCCTAATGCCTAAGTGGCCTAAGTGTCTGAATGAGCCTAATGGGCCTAATGAGCCTAATGGTCAGAATGAGCATAATGGGCCTAAGTGGCTTAAGTGGTCTAATCGGCCTAATCAGCCAAATGGGCCTAATGAGCCTAAGTGGCATAATAGGCCTAATGGGCCGAAGTGGCCTAATGGGCATAATGGACCCAAGTGGCCTAATCATCCTAATCGACCAAATATGCCTAATGGGTCTAATGGGCTTAAGTTTCCTAATGGGCCTATGTGGCATAATCTACCTAATCGACCGAATGAGCCTAATGGGCCTAATGGGCCTAAGTATCCTAATGGGCCTAAAGTGCCAAATGGGCCTAAGTGGCCTAATCGGGCTAATCAACCAAATGGGCATAAGTGGCCTAGTCTTCCAAATCGATCAAATGGGCCTAATATGCCTAATGGGCCTAAGTTGCCTAATGGGCCTAATGGGCCTAATGGGCATAATGGGTCTAAGTGATCTAAGTGGCCTAATTGGCCTAATCGACCGAATGAGCCTAATGGGCCTAAGTGGACTAATTGGATGAATGGGCCAAATCATCCTAATTAGTCTAACAGACCTAAGTGGCTGAATTAGCCTAATCGACTGAATGGGACTAATCGGCCTTATGAGCCTAAGTGGACGATTGAGACTAATGGGTCTAAGTGGCTGAATGGGCCTAATGGGAAAATTTGGCATAATGTGGTTAATCGGCCTAATGGGCCTAAGTGGAAGAATGGGCTTAAGTGGCATAATGGGCCTCATTGGTCGAATGTGCGTAAGTGGCTGAATGGGCCAAATTGGCCTAATGCGCTTAATGGGCATAATGGCTTCAATGGGCCTAAGTGGACTTATGGGCCTATTTCGACTAATGGGCCTAATGAGCCTAATGGGCCTTAGTGACCAAATTGACCGATGAGCCTCAGTGACCTAATGGGCTTAAGTGGACTAATGGGCCAAATGGGATGAATATAATGGACCTAACTGGCCTTATGTGCCTAATGGGGCTAATGGGATGAATGGGCCGAATGAGACTAATTGGCCGAATAGGCCTAAGTGGACCAATGGGACAATGAGGCTAAGTGACCCAATGGGCCTAATAGGCCGAAGTGGTCGAATGGGCCTGATGGCCCTGATGGGCCGAAGTGGCCTAACGGGCCTCTTGGGCCTCATGGGCCCAATGGGCTGAAGTGGCATAAGTGGCCTAATTTCCCAAATGGGCTTAATGGGATTAACGGGCATAGGTACCAAATGGGCCAAATGGGCCTAATTGGCTTATGTGGCCCAATGGGCCTAAGCGGCCTAATCGGCTTAGGTGTCCTAATGGACTTAAGGGGTTTAACGGGTCTAGGGGCCAAATGGGCCTAAGGGGCCGAATGGGACTAATTGGCCTAAGTGGACGAATGGGCCTTGATGGCCTATTGGGCCAAAGTTTCTTAATCGGCCTAATGGGCTTAATGGACCTAGTGGGCATAATGGGCCTAAGTGGCCTAATGTGCCTACTGGGCCAAATTGGCTTAAGTGGACTAATGGTCCCAATGGCCCTAAGTGGCCTATCGAGTCGAAGTGGCCTAATTGGCCTAATTGTCCTAATGGGCTTAATGGGACAAGTGGGCCTAAGGGGCCTAAGAGGCTTGATAGGCCTGATGAGCCTTAGTGGCCTAATCGCCCTAATGTGCCTAGTCGGCTTAATGAGCCTAAGTGGCCGAATGGGATTAATGGGCTTTATGGGCCTATGGACCTAATGGGCCTAATGGGCAAATGGGCCAAATGGGCCAAATGGGCCTAATTAGACTAAGTGACATAGTGGGTTGAATGGGGCTAAGTGGCCTAATTGGGCTAAGTTGCCTAATCGGCCAAATGGGATTAATGGGCCTAATGGGCCTAATGAGTATAATGTGCCAAAGTGGCCTAATCAGCTTAATGGGATAATGGGCTCAGTGGGCTAATGGGCCTAATGTGCCTTGTGGGCCTAATGGGACTAAGTGGCCAAATGAGTCTAATGGGCCTAAGTGGCTTAAGTGGCCTAATGGGCCAAATAGGCCTAAGTCGCCAAATGTGCCTAATGGTCCTAATGGGCGTAAGTGTTTTAATGGGCCTAATGGGCCCAAGTGGCCTAATGGGCCTAATGGGCCAAATTGGCCTAATTGGCCTAATGTGCCTAATTGGATAAATGGGCCTAATGGTTCTAATGGACTTGAGTGGACTAATGGGCCTATTAGGACTAAGTGGCCTAATGGGTCGAAGGGGCCTAATGAGCCGAACGGGCTACACGGGCCTCATGAGCCTAAGTGGCCTCATTGGCCTAAGTGGCCTAATGGGTTTAATGGGCCCAAGGGTTCTAATGGGTTTAAGGGGCCTAATGGGATGAATGGGATTAACGGGCTTGGGTGCCAAATGGGCCTAATCGAATGAGCCTAATGGGCCGAATGGGCCTAATGGGCTTCAGTGACCCAATGGGCCGAATCGGTCTAAGTGGCCTAATAGGCCTTAGTTTCTTAATCAACCTAATGGGCTTAATGGGCCGAATGGACCTAAGGGGCTTGACTGACTCAATGGGCCTAATCGGTCTAAGTTTTCTAATGGGCCTAAGTGTCTTCATCAACCTAATGGGCTTAATGAGCCTAATGGGCCTAAGGGGTGTAATTGGCCTAAGTGGACTAATGGGCCTAAGGGGCCTAAGTGACCTAATGGGTCTAGGTGGCCTAATGAGCTTAATGGACTTAACGGGTCTAGGAGCCAAATGGTCATTATGGGCCTAATGGGACGAATGGGCCTAAGTGGCCTAATGGGTCTAATGGGCCTAAGTGGCCTAATGGGCCTAAGTGGCCTAATCGGCCTAATCAGCATAAGTGACCCAATGGTCCAAATAGGCCTTAGTGTCCTAATGAGCCTAAGTGGCATAATGGTCATAATGGGCATAACGGGCCTAGGGGCCAAGTGGTTTAATGGGACAAATGGGCCGAATTGGCCTAAGTGGCCAAATGGGCCTACGATAGGCCAAAGTTGCCTAATTTTCCTAATGGGATTAATAGGCCTAATGGGCCTAATGGACCTAAGTGTCCAAATGGGCCGAATGGGCCTAATGGGCCTAATCGACCTAATGGACTTAAGTGGTCTAATGGGAAAAAGTTTCCTAATCGACCTAATGGGTTTAATTGGCCTAATGGGCCGAATGAGCCTAAGGGGCCTAAGGAGACTAAGTGGCCTAATCATCCCTAATGGGCTTAATGGACCTAGTGAACCTAAGTGGCCTAATGGGCCTAATGGGACTTAGTGTCCTAATCAGCCTAATGGGGCTAAGTGGCCTAGTTGGCATAAGTGGCCCAATGGGCTTAATGGGAATAAGAGGGTTAGGGGCAAAATGGGCAAAATGGACCGAATGGGCCTAATGGGTTGAATGGGCCTAATTAACCGAAGTGTCCCAATGGGCCTAATGGGCTGAAGTTTCCTAATGGGCCTAACTTGCCTAATTGGCCTACTGGGTTTAATGGGACTAAGGGGCCTAATGGGCATAATGGGCTTAAGTAGTCAAATGAGCCTAAATGGCCTCATCCGCCTAATAGGATTAATCGGCCAAGGGGGCCTAAGTGGTCGAATGAGCCTCAATGGCTGAAGTGGCCGAAGTGGTCTAATGGGCCTAATGGGACTAAGTGGCCTAATGGGCCTAATGGGCCTAAGTTTCCTAATGGGCCTAGTGGCCTAATTTGCCGAATGGACCTAAGTGGGCCAATGGGCCTAATGGGCCTAAGTGGCCTAATGAGCCTAATGGGCCTAAGTGGCCTAATGTGATGAAGTGGCTGAATGGGCCTATTGGGCATAATGGGCCTAAGTTGCGTAAGTGGCTTAATGGGCCTAATGAGACTAAGTGGTTTAATGGGACTAATTGGTCTAAGTGGCTGAATGGGCATAATGGGTCTAACTGTCCCAGTGGGCCTCAGTGGCCTGATGGGCCTAAGTGGTCTAATGGTCCCAAGTGGTCTAATGGGCCTAAGTGGCCTAATGGGCCTAATGTGACTTAGTCAACTAATGGGCCTAAGTGGCCTAAATGGCCTGATGGGGCTTAGTGGCCTAATGGGCCTTAGTGGTCTAATGGACCAAATCGTCTTAAGCGGCCTAAGTGGCCTAATGGGCCTAATCGTCCTAAGTGGCCCAAGTGTCCTAATGGGCCTAAGTGGCCTAATGATCCGAATGGGCCTAAGTTGCCTAATGTGCTTGATTGGCCTGATGGGCCTAATGGGCCTCAATGGCCTAATGAGGTGAATAGGCCTCAGTGGCCAAATGGTCTTAATGGCCGCGATGTGCCTAAGTGGCCTAATGAGCTGAATATGCCTAAGTGGTCAAATGGTCCTAATGAGCCTAATGGACCTAAGTGGGCGAATGGGCCTGATGGCCATGATGGGCCTAATGGGCCCAAGTGGCCTAACGGGCCGAATGGACATGAGTCACCTAATGGGTCTGATGGGCTTGATGGGCCGAATGGGCTGAATGGGCCTAAGTGGCTGAATGGGCCTGATGGGCCGAATAGGCCTAAGTGGCCTAATGAGCCAAATTGGCCTAAGTGGCCTAATGTTCCTAATGGTCCTAAATGTCCTGAGGGGCAAGATGAGCCTAATGGGACTAATGGGAATCAGTGGCCTTATGGGCCTGATGGCTTAATGGGCATCATGGGCCTAAGTGGCCTAATGGGCCTTAGTGGCCCAATGGGCCTAAGTAACCTAATGGGCCTAATGGTCCTCTGTGTCTTAATGGGCCTAAGTGTCCTAATGGGCCTAGTGGGCCTGAGTGACCTAATGAGATGAGTGGGCCTAATAGGCCTTATGGGCCTAAGTTACCTAATGGGCGTGATGGGCCTTAGTGGCCTCATGGGCCTAATGGGACCAATGGGATTCAGTGGCCTGAGTAGCCTAATGGGCATAATGGGCCTAAGTGGCTGAATGGGCATGATGAGCATGATGGGTCTAATGGGCCTTAGTGGCCTAGTTGGCTTCATGGGCCTAATTGGCCTGATAGGCCCAATGGACCCAATGGGTCTCAACGGCCCAAATGGGCCTTATGGGCCTATGTGGCCAAATGGGCTGAATTGTTATAAGTGTCCTAATGAGCCTGATGGGCCTAATGGGCATCCCAGGCCTAAGTGGTTCACTGGGCCCTATGGGCCTTAGTGTTCTAATGGCCTGAGTGAGCCTAATGGGCCTAATGGGCCTGATTTGCCGAATGGGCCTCAGTGGTCGAATGTTTCTAACGATCCTAATGGGTCTGGTAGGCCCAATGCGCATAATTGGCCCTAGTGGCATAGGGCTAATGGGCCTAAGTGTCCTAATGGGTCTAATGGGCCTAAATGGCGTGATGGACCTGATGGGTCTAATGGTGTGAATGGGCCTAAGTGGCCTCAGTGTCCTAATGTGCATAATGGGCTTTACTGGCCTAATGGTCCAAATGAGCCTAAGTGGCATAATGGGCTTGATGGGGCTTAATGGGTCGAATGAGCCTCAAGGGCCAAATGGGCCTCGTGGGCCTGATAGGACCAATGGGAATAATGGGCCTAATGGGAAGAATGGGCCAAAGTGGATTAATGGGCCCAATAGGCCTAAGTGCCTGAATGGGCCTAATGGGCCTAATGGGCCTAAGTGGCCGAATGAGACTAATGAGTCTAATGGGCCTAAGTGGCCGAATGGACCTAATGGACCTAAGTGGCAGAATGAGACTAATGGGCCTAAGTGGCCTAATGTTCCTAAGTGGCCTCCTGGTCCTAATTGGCCTAAGTGGATGGATGGGCCTAATAGGCCTCATGGGACTAATGGGCCTCAGGGACCCAAGTGGCCAAACAGACCTAGTGGGCCTAATTAGCCTAAGTCGCCTAATAGGCCTAATTGGTTTAAGTGTCCAAAAGAGTCGAATGTTCTTAATGTGACTAATGGGCCTAAGTGGTCAAAGGACCTAATGGGCCTAATGGGCCTAAGTGACCTAAGTAGCCAAATCAGCCTAATCGAATAATTGGGCCTAATGGGACTAAGTGTCCTAATCGGCCAAATCGGCCTAGGCAGCCGAATGGGCCTAAGTGGTCCACTGGGCTTAGTTTTCCAGGGTGGTCGAATGTGCGTGATTGGCCTAAGTGGCAGGCCTAATGTGCCTAATAGGCCTAAGTGACCTAATGGGCCTAATGGGTATCATGTACCTAAGTGGGCCTCTTGGGCCTCATGGGCCTAAGTGGACTAATGGGCCCAAGTGGCCGAATGGCCCTAATGGGATTAATGGGCTTAACATGCTAAGTGCTAAATGGGTCAAATTGGCTAAATGGGCCTAAGTGGACTAATGGCCCTAAATGTCCTAAGTGGCCTAATCGACAAATGGGCTTAATGGTCCTAATAGGCCTAATGAACTTAATGTGCCTAAGTGGTCTAATGGACCTAAGGGGCCTAATTGGCTAGAGTGGCTCAATGGTCCCGAGTGGCCTAATGGGCTTAATAGGTTGAACGGACCTAGCATAAAAATGGTCCTAATGGGCTGAATGGGCCTCAGCGGCCTAATGGACCTGAGAAGCCTAATGGGTCTAAGTGGCCTAATCGGCGTAATAGTCACAGTGGGTCGAAAGAGCCTAATGGGCCTAAGGGGACTAATGGGCATAAGTTGTCTAATGGGCCTAGGTGACTTAATGGGCTTAAGGGGCTTAACAAGCATAGGGTCCAAATGGTCCAAATGGGCCTAATTGGCCTCAATGGTCCTAATGGGCCTAAGTGGCATAATGGGCCTATGAGGCCAAATTGGCCTAATGGGCCTAATTGGCCTAAGTGGCATAATGGGCCTAATGGACTGAATAGATCGAATGGGCCTAATGTGCCGAGTTGGCCTAATGGGCCTAAGTGGCCAAATGGGCCTAATGGTCCTATGTGGCCTAATGGTCCTAATGGGAAAAATGTGCCTAGTGGGCCCAATGGGCCTAAATGGACTAATGGGCCTAAGTGGCCTAATGGGCCTACTGGTCCTTAGTGGCATAATGGGCCTAAGTGAACTAGTGGGCCTAATGGGCCCAATGGGCCGACGTGGACTAATAAGACTAAGTGGCCTAATGGGATTAATGGGCCTAATGGGTATAATGAGCTTAAGTGGCCTAAGCGGCCTAATGGACCTAAAGGGCCTAATGGGCCTAAGTGGCCTAATTATCACAATGGGCTTAAGTGGTGTCTTGAGCCTAACGGGCCTAATGGGCCGAAGTGGCCTAAGGTGCCTAAGTGGCCTAATGGTCCCAATGGGCCTAGGCCCATTTGTCTCATTAGGCCACTTAATCCCATTAGACCCATTTATCCCATTCGACCCATTTTGCCACATAATCCCAATAGACCCATTAGGCCACTTAGGCCACTTAGGCCCATTCGATCCTTAGTCCCATTAGGTCATTTTGGCCAATTATGCTAATTAGGTCATTTAGGACATTTAGACCAATTAGTCCGTTTAGGTCAATTTAGGCCATTTAGGCCAATGAGGCCACCAATTCAGGCAAGTTAGGCCAATTTAGGCCCTTTAGGGAATTTAATCCAATTAGAAGATTTAGTCCATTTAGGCCAATTTAGTCCAATTAAACCAATTATTCTAAATAGGCCAATTAGAAAATTTAGTTCATTTAGGCTATTTAGGCCAATTTTGGTCATTTAGGCGAATTTGTCCATTTAGGCCAATTTAGGTCATTTAGACTATTTAGACCAATTTATACCATTTAGGCCAATTCGACCAATTATGCAATTTAGTCCAGTTTAGAAAATTTACACTAATTAGGTCAATTAGGTCGATTAGACCATTTAAGCTCATCACGCCATTTTTGACCATTTGGGCCAATAAGGCCAATTATGCAATTTAGGAAATTTAATCCAATTAGTCCATTTAGGCAAATTTTTTCCATTTAGGCCATTTAGACCAAATTAGGCCATTTATGCCAATTTGGCCAATTAGACCAATTAGACCAATTTTTTCCATTTAGGACATTTAAACCAATTATTCTATTTAGGCCAATTCATCTCATTTACAACAATTTTGAAAATTAGGCCAATTAGGCCAATTTGTGCCATTTAGGCTAATTTAGGCCATTTAGGTCAATTTAGGCCACTTAGGAAAATTTGACCAATTAGTTCATTTAGTCCATTTAGTCCAATTAGTCCTTTTAGGCCAATTATATAAATTAGTCCATTCAGGTTATTTAGCCAATTAGGCTATTTAGACCATTTAGACCAATTTAGGCCATTTATACCAATTAGGCCAATTTAAGCCATTTAGGATAATTTAGGAAAATTAGCCCAATTATCCCAATTTGTATAATTAGTCAATTTAGGCTATTTAGAACAATTATTCCAATTAAGTCATTTAGACCAATTAATCCATTTAGGCTAATTATGCCAGTTAAACCATTTAGGCCAATTTAGGCCATTTAGGCCAATTAATCAATTTGGTCATTTAGGTCATTTAGGCCAATTAGTCCATTTAGACCATTTAGGCCGTTTATACCAATTAGGCTAATTATAAAATTTATGTTATTTAGGCCAATTTAGGTCATTTAGGCCATTTAGGCTAATTTAGGTCATTTAGGCTATTTAGGCTAATTTAGACCATTTAAGTCAATACGTCCAATTAGTCCATTTAGGCTAATTTAGGCCATTTAGGCCAATTAGGACAATTAGTACATTTAAGTTGATTTGTGAAATTTAGGCCAATTAGGACATTTAGGATAATTGTACCAATTAGATAATTTAGGAAATTTACGTCAATGAGGCCAATTAGGTTAATTTAGGTCATTTAGGCCAATAGACCATTTAGGCGATTTAAAAAATCTAGTCCAATTAGGCTAATTAAGGCAATTATTTAATTTATGCAATATAATCCAATTAAGCAATTTAATCCAATTAAGCAATTTAGCCAATTTAGACTATTTAGACCAATTAGGTGAATTTTGGTCATTTAGGCTAATTTAGGCCAATTAGGCTAATTAGGCCATTTAGGCCATTTGGATAATGTACTATGAAGGGGAACACAGTACATATACTTTTATTTACGAGTACTCGTAAGCAGATGAGGCTTCTTCTCATGAAGTTTGCACTTGATAATCTCCAAGACTGGAGATTATGAGAACATACTCGTTAGTAGGAATTCTGCATGTTTTGTGTCATTGAATATTCCTATCTTTGAGTGTGTGTGGTGGTACTTAGACTTTAAGATTATTATTAAAGCATGTCACAACTTGCATACTTATATGTATGTCGTAAACCTTAACGATAAGAGCTCATGGCTAAGTTGGATACGTTGAGTGCCTCGCGAGTGACATGTCATTAATGAATAAGTTGAGGAAAGATTTGTCCATTCCATATTTATAGAAGCTGATATCTCAACCCTTTGATTGGAATAAAACCATCGCATTAAGTTCCATGTCCATTGTGTAATAGTGTTTTTTTTAGATAGTCAAAAGAAGACATATTAAAAATATAGGTTAGTGAAATGGATGTACAACCTTCTTGATGAGATATTTTGACAAAGAGATTATATTATACATTGAGCGTTCGTATGTGGTTTTTGATGTTGAAACGTCAAGTTTTTTCTCTTAGGTGCCTTTACACGTTGCTAGACAGTAATCTTGGACTTTAGGAAAGTCTGCTTAATGTTAATGAGAATGAATCCTAGAGGGTCACACACTAAGTGTTTCCATTTATCTCGATTAAATTCTATTTGAGTTTAATTAATGGAATAAATATTATTCTCAAGTCTGAGGAATAACTTTTTTCAATTTATATTTATCACATAAAGTAAATAAATATTTATTCGCCGACATGTGAATAAAATATTTATTTTATTTATTTAATATTTAAATAAACATTTATTTTCTATATTTTAAATAAAATATTTATTTATGAATAAAATATTTATTCATGTTTTCAATAAATGATAGAGGATTGTGAACGGACCAAGACTGAGTCCATATAAAATATTAATTAACAATACCATTGTATAATTTTTGTTATTGTACAGGTTGGTGTGCACCAAAAATCAATAATTATATAATTATTATAATGTGGTATGAGATTTATTGAAGGTAATTAATGTATTTAATGGCTGGTATGCAATTAAATAATATTTTAACTTAAATTTCAACTCTATAAATAGGTGGTTGTGTCTATTGTGTAGAGCATCCAAAAATTGAGAATAGAAAATTATTGCACACAACGAATTCTCTCTCAAATCCTCCTATCTCTCTCTCAAGAAGGAGAAGTGCAAGAAATATTTCTTCAAGACTGAAGAACGAGTGACCAATAACGAAAAACATAAGACATTGGACTCACTACACTAGCACCTCGAGATCGAGTGGTGTTTCTCATAGATCATAAGAGCAAGTGTGGATCGCCTCTATATTGATTTTATCCTAGGATCCGCACAGTGCAATGATAGTAACTTAAAAGGGTCTTTTTGGATGATCAAAATTCACTAACGAAGAAAATCCCAAAGGAAGGTATTTGTTTTCATGTGTTATATTTTGTTGTCAAGGAAAGATTTTGAAGAAAGAAAATCACCTCACTTTGTATTTTGTGGAAATCATATTTTCCATTATTTTCAAAAGAATCGGACTCACTCTATCTATCATTACGAGGCAAAGTTGATTGAAAGAAAAGGAATCGATCAGACTTGTATTGGGTATGATATGTGAAGAAAGGGAAAATGAGGTATTCCAAATCATATCCAGATTTATCGTATCTAGGTGGAAGAGAAGAAATTGATGATGCCAATAAAAAAGGAATTGTTCCCAGTGTAATCAGATTCAGGCTAAGAAGGAAAGAAAGAAGGACTTGAGGATCGTAATCAGAATGATCGTACCTAGAATGATCATTGTCTGGTACATTAGCATTCGATTATCCATCGTATGCATAAGAAAACCTTCATACTGAGGATGATCATACTCAAGATCAGGGAGAAAAATATCGTACCCAATATGATCGTATTCAGGCCAACCATTCTCAGAAAGATCATACTATGGAAAATCATATTCAAAGAAGGAATTTCTTGAGGTTGATGATTGAAAAGAGAAGTAAATAATGAGATCAACAATGTGGTAAACCATTTTAAAAGGGTTGAATTACTTTGTAGGTTTCAATCAGGTCAACAGTCATTGTATCAGAGTGGAATTGTTTTATATTTTCAAGTGGGTCAAGAGAATAAGTGAAGAAGTAAAAGTCGTTTGAAAGAAAAGTTTGTTGGATGTGAAATTGAGGGGGAGCTCAAAATTCAAAAGAATTATCATATTTAGCATTCAGAAGGAGAAGTGAAAGTTTTAGAAGAGTCGAGAAGCTTTTGAGAAGATTTTATGAAATCAAAATACACCCCATATTTTAGGGGAAATTGAGATTAGGGTAAATTTGATTAAGTGGGAAATTTTTTGGGATTTCCGCCAAAGCATATCGAGGGTCACCTATAGAAGGAGAAAAGTATGTTGTACTTGAGGTGGACCGATGTAATTTTCCTGAGAGAGAAGCTCCTAGTTTTAGAGAGAAGAAAAAGTTTATGTATTCACTTTTTTTGAAGAAGTTTTGATGGATTGAAGTGAAAGAGAAGAGACAAGATCCCAACATTGTATTCAGATGATCATCGTACTCAGTGTTTATCATACTCAGCTAATTACTATATTCGTCTTATCAATCATGTTCCACTGATCATCGTATCGGGATGGATTAATCAGGTCGTGATTTCCATACTCTGTCTTCAAGACTGAGGAAGATGGAGAATTGAAGTAGTGTCAATTCATCTCTATATCATTCTATCAAAGTTATACTTTTTATACTAAGGAATATCGTACCGAGCAGAATCGTATTGGGAAAATCTTATCGGGAAGAATTGTATCAAGGAGAACCATACTCGAATGAATCAGACTGGGAAAATTGGACTTGGTTTTTTTTCGTAATAATGTCTAAAAATTTCTTACTATATTCTGGGTAAGAAATTGAAGAAGTGTTTTCAATTGAATACATTTGTGTAATTGAAAAGAAGAACATGAAACATGAGTTTTACACAATCATTGCATTACCCAATTTATGCTAAGAGGGTGCACAGGTATTATTGGATTGTTTACATAGTGCTACACAAGTGAAAGGGTATATCCTTGATGAGGATCATGGAACACATGGGCATCACGGGGTTGGAGGCGGACATGATGAGGAAGGCGGAATGCACACAAGTGGACAAGACCCTTTGCGTGGAATTGGAGGCCCAATGACAAGGGAGCGGACCAAGAGAATGAAGGAGGCCTTAAATGGATTAATCATGGAATTCCAAGAGGAGGCCCAACACCTTTGCTTGGGGGAAGCATTCGGGCCTATAATTACATTAATTAAGGCCCAAACATGCTTTTAAAAACTCAACCCAAGTGGTGCTACGAGATTTCAAGCTCACCCACCATGGAATCTTCAAAGTCAAAAGGTGGTGGGCTACTTGTCTTTTCTTTTCCAAAAGGGTGTGCTACTTGTCTCCTAAAGTCTTGGTCAAGTGCCAAAGTTGTCAAAAGCATCCTATAGGCTTTTTGAGTATGGAAAACTAGCCATTAGACTAATGTAAAGAGCCACCCCATGTGTAATTCGAATTTCAAGTTTCTTTGGCTATAAATAGCCACCCCCTTGTACTCTTGAAGCATCATGAATGAAGGTAATGTTATTATGGTGAGTTTTGCTTGCAACCTTTGTGTTCTTGCTTAATTCTTGACTTATCAAAGGATTGGTCATCCTTTGTGGCGTCTTGTGGCTAGAGTTCTTAGAGACAAGTTCTCTTTGGGTTCTACCTTGACCATTTCCCCCTTCCTTCTCATTTCACTATCCGCACACCAAATACACTTGTTTTCTTGCGGCGATCCGGGTGCTCAACGCGCGAACATTATACAAGGTTCCTAGGAAAATTCCTAGAGGGTCTTGCATCGCGTATCATTTGGTATCAGAGCCCATTTGCAAGAAATCAGATTCTTTCTTTCTTATCCTTTCTTCCATTTTCATTTCTCTTCAAATCGGGCCAACAAAAATTCTGGTCCATTTTCTTCTTCCCCTACAGACGTCATTTCTTCGTCGTTTCGGACGTACAGTATATCCTTATTGTAGTTGAGAAGCTCATCTTTCTTCTCCATTTGGAATCATTAAAATCAGAGCTATACATAGCGAGATACAGCGGGTTCAAATTTTGCAAAAAATTCTGCAATTTTAAAACCACGCAAATCTCACGTTGATTCCATTTGATGTTACAAATTATTGCTTCTCCTGCATTTAAATATTGAAAAAAATTCATCTTGTTGCCACTGCATCTACCCAAAAAAAAAGAGCCAAAAAAAAAACAAAAAAAATCAGAAAAAAAAATTAAAGGCTCAAAAAAAAATTGCAACATTTTGAATTCTACGTCCCATTTTCATTCTTCTTCTTCCCTTTTCTTCCTCTTCCCAAATTTTTCATCTTGAATCCAATTTGAATTTTATCTTTGAATTCTAGTTCGGGATTGCCACATTTCAAAGATCCTTTCGATTTGTTGAAATTGGGTAAGAACGCTATAGGAAGCAAGTTGAGTGGTAAAAGACAAGAGTGTTACATTTTGATAAAATCCAAAATTGAGTGAAACACGAGCGAACAAATTGTTTTGAGTGTAAACAAGTGAGGGAGTGTGTGAGGTCCATTTTTCCTTTCCCTTTCATTTTTCTCACAGGATACGTAAATGGCGGAGTCGAGTAACACCAGTGAAGCAGACATTAAGATGTTCATGAGGGCTGTACAAGAACAATTCCAAAGGTTGAATGCGAGGATGGATGAACTTCAATCCCCTTCCAATTCTAGAGCACCACCAAGGAGGCGAGTTGTTGAAGAAGAGGAGGAGTTATCCGATTTTCACGAGTCACCAATTCGGAGAAATCAACCACCATGGAGGCAAGCCAATGATCTTGGAGGAGTGAAGTTGAGGATCCCTTCATTCCAAGGTAAGAATGATCCTGAAACTTACTTGGAATGGGAAAGAAAGGTTGAACATGTTTTTGGTTGTCACACCTATTCGGAGGAAAACAAAGTGAAGTTGGCGGCCGTGGAGTTCACCGATTATGCTAGTATTTGGTGGGACCAACTACAAGTGAGTCGACGGCGAAGTGGAGAAAGACCCATCCACACTTGGGAGGAGATGAAAGTGGTAATGCGTAAGAGGTTCATTTCTAGCCACTATTATCGTGATTTGTTCCTCAAGTTGCAGGGTTTGAAACAAGGGGTCATGAGTGTTGAGGAGTATCACAAAGAGATGGAGATCATCATGATTCGAGCGAATATTGATGAGGAGCGAGAGGCCACCATGGCAAGGTTTGTGAACGGCCTCAACCATGACATTCGGGACATAGTGGACATGCACCACTACTTGGACATGGAGGATCTACTTCACATGTCCACCAAAGCGGAGAGGCAAGTAAAGGCAAGAAGGATGCGCCCTACATCTTATGGTAAGGATTCTAAACCTTCATTCAAGTTTAAGGATTCCAAACCACAAGAGCATGTAAGGGAACACAAAACTGATTCGAAGGAGTTGCCCAAACCAAAACCATTATTTCCGGAATCTAAAGGTAAAATGGAGGGTAAGGTTGTTTCCAAATCACGAGATATCAAATGTTTTAAATGTCAAGGATTTGGACATATTGCCTCACAATGCCCAAACAAGAGAACAATGATTATTTTGGATGATGGAGATGCTCTTAGTGCTAGCTCAAGCGAAGATGAAATGCCATCACTTGAGGATGATTCGGAGGTGGTAGTAGAAAGCCCCGTACATGGAGAAATGCTTGTGGCAAGGCGTGCTTTGAGTGCTCAACCCGAAGGAGAACATGATCAAGAGCAAAGGGAGCACATTTTTCATACTAGATGCCTCGTCAAAGATAAGGTATGTAGTATGATTATTGATGGGGGTAGTTGTACAAACGTAGCAAGTGGTTTAATGGTTGATAAATTGGGATTGGCTACAACTAGACATCCTAGGCCTTGTAGATTGCAATGGTTAAATAACAGCGGGGATGTCAAAGTGACTAAGCAAGCACAAGTTCCATTTTCTATTGGGAAGTATGAAGACAAGGTGATGTGTGATGTTGTTCCAATGCATGCTAGTCATATTTTGTTGGGAAGACCGTGGCAATTTGATAGGAGGGTCACACATGATGGATACACCAATCGATATTCTTTTGAGTATAATGGGAGGACGGTTATTCTTACACCATTGAGACCTTTGCAAGCTTATGAAGACCAAGTGAGGATTGAGAGAGATTGTGAGAAGAGAGAAAAAGAAAAGAGAGAAAAAAATAGAGAGATTGAGAAGAGTGGAAAAATCAAGAGTGAAAAAGGAGTGATGAGTGAAATCAAAAGAAATGAGGGAAATAAAAGAGTTGAAAACAAGAGTGAAAATAAGAGTGAAAACAAGAGTGTTGAGGGAAAAGTGAGTCTATTTTCTGGAAAAAGAGAGATAGAGAGAGCATTAGAGGGGGAGGAAACTCTCATGCTTTTATGGAAGGGAGAATGTTTTACGGCTAACTCTCTTAACCCATCATTGCCTTCTAGTGTTGTGTCTCTTTTGCAGGAATTTGGTGATGTGTTTCCGGAGGAAATTCCCGATGGCTTACCTCCCTTGCGGGGTATCGAGCACCACATCGACTTCCTCCCAGGAGCAACACTTCCCAATCGACCGGCCTATCGGGCTAACCCGGAGGAGACTCGAGAAATCCAACGACAAGTGGAAGAATTGCTAAGGAAGGGATTTGTCCGAGAGAGCTTGAGTCCTTGTGCGGTGCCGGTAATTCTTTTCCCAAAAAAAGATGGTAAGTGGAGAATGTGTGTTGATTGTCGAGCTATCAACAAAATCACGGTAAAGTATCGTTATCCCATACCTCGTTTGGATGATATGCTTGATGAACTCCATGGTGCATGCCTGTTTACTAAAATTGACCTAAGGAGTGGATACCATCAAATTAGAATGAAAGAGGGAGATGAATGGAAAACCGCATTTAAAACTAAGTTTGGATTGTATGAATGGCTAGTTATGCCTTTTGGACTAACTAATGCCCCTAGTACATTCATGAACTTAATGAATCATGTTTTCCGTCCATTCATTGGGAAATTTGTGGTTGTGTTTTTTGATGACATCCTCGTTTATTCTAAGAGCCTTGATGAACATCATGAACATTTGAAACATGTTTTTGAGACTCTTAGGATAAATAGGTTGTTTGCAAACTTGGAAAAATGTACATTTTGTTTAAATTCGGTTGTTTTCCTTGGTTTTGTGGTAGGAGCTGATGGCATGAGGGTTGATGAAGAGAAGGTGAAGGCGATTCGGGATTGGCCACAACCAAAGAATGCCAATGAGGTGAGGAGCTTCCATGGACTTGCGAGTTTTTACCGAAGGTTCGTGAGGGACTTTTCAACAATCGCGGCACCATTGAATGAGTTGGTCAAGAAAGGGGTGAGTTTCAAGTGGGGAAAAGCTCAAGAGGAAGCCTTCTCCACACTCAAAGGTAAGTTAACCAATTCACCTCTCTTAGTTCTGCCTGACTTTTCTAAAGTTTTTGAGGTTGAGTGTGATGCCTCTGGAATAGGAATTGGGGCTATTTTAATGCAAGACTCTAAGCCTATCGCATACTTTAGTGAGAAGCTTAATGGGGCTGCATTGAACTACTCTACCTATGACAAGGAATTGTATGCTCTCAAAAGAGCTTTAGAAAATTGGCAACATTACCTGTGGCCAAGGGAATTTGTGATTCATTCGGATCATGAAAGCCTAAAATTTCTTAAGTCACAAGGAAAGTTGAATAGGCGGCATGCAAGATGGCTTGAATTCATTGAAACATTTCCTTACATCATTAAGCATAAAAAAGGAAAAGAAAATGTTGTCGCTGATGCTTTGTCTAGGAGATATTCTCTTATTACTTCAATGCATGCTAAAATACTTGGTTTTGAAATGTTGAAAAGCATGTATGAGAATGATGTGGATTTTTCTGAAATTTGGAAGTTGTGTGAAAAACATGGCAAAAGTGATTTTTACAAACATGATGGATTTCTTTTTCGGAAAAATAAATTGTGTGTTCCATCTTGTTCCATGCGTGAATTGCTTGTTAGAGAAACACATGGTGGTGGATTAATGGGGCATTTTGGGGTTGAGAAAACATTGTCCTTATTGAGTGAACATTTTTATTGGCCTCACATGCGTAGGGATGTGGTAAGTGTTTGTGGAAATTGTAATGTGTGTAAACATGCAAAGTCGAAAGTGCTTCCACATGGCTTATACACCCCTTTGCCTGCTGCTTCTCATCCTTGGGTTGACATATCAATGGATTTTGTCCTCGTCTTGCCAAGATCACAATCAGGTAAGGATAGCATCTTTGTGGTGGTGGACAGGTTTAGTAAAATGGCTCATTTTATTGCTTATTCTAAAACCAATGATGCAACTCATATCGCTGATTTGTTTTTCAGGGAAATTGTTAGGTTGCATGGCTTACCCAAGAGCATTGTGAGTGATAGGGATGTCAAATTCCTTAGTCACTTCTGGAGGACATTGTGGAACAAACTTGGAACCAAACTTTTGTTCTCCACCACTGCACACCCACAAATAGATGGTCAAACGGAGGTGGTCAATAGAACACTTTCCACATTATTGCGTTCCATCCTTAGAAAAAATCTAAAACATTGGGAAAGATGCCTGCCTCACATTGAGTTTGCTTATAATCGAGTGGTTCACTCCACTACTAATGCTTCACCGTTTGAAGTTGTGTATGGTTTTAACCCATTAACTCCACTTGATATTTTACCTTTTCCTACTAATCAATTTTCGAATCTTGAAGGTGAAAAGAAGGCAAAGTTTGTGCAGGAGTTTCATGCAAAGGTAAAGGCCAACATTGAGCGAAAGAATGAACAAGTAGCGAAGCACGCCAACAAAGGTCGGCGAAAAATGGTTTTTCAACCTGGAGATTGGGTGTGGCTACACTTGAGGAAGGAGAGGTTTCCGGAGCAACGAAAATCAAAACTTCATCCACGAGGAGATGGTCCTTTCCAAGTCTTAGAGAAGATCAATGATAATGCCTACAAGATTGATTTACCCGACAGGTATGGGAATGTTAGTGGTACCTTTAATGTTGCTGATCTTTCTCCCTTTGAATTTTCAGATTCGAGGACAAATCCTTTTGAGGAGGGAGGAGATGATGAGGATCATGGAACACATGGGCATCACGGGGTTGGAGGCGGACATGATGAGGAAGGCGGAATGCACACAAGTGGACAAGACCCTTTGCGTGGAATTGGAGGCCCAATGACAAGGGAGCGGACCAAGAGAATGAAGGAGGCCTTAAATGGATTAATCATGGAATTCCAAGAGGAGGCCCAACACCTTTGCTTGGGGGAAGCATTCGGGCCTATAATTACATTAATTAAGGCCCAAACATGCTTTTAAAAACCCAACCCAAGTGGTGCTACGAGATTTCAAGCCCACCCACCATGGAATCTTCAAAGTCAAAAGGTGGTGGGCTACTTGTCTTTTCTTTTCCAAAAGGGTGTGCTACTTGTCTCCTAAAGTCTTGGTCAAGTGCCAAAGTTGTCAAAAGCATCCTATAGGCTTTTTGACTATGGAAAACTAGCCATTAGACTAATGTAAAGAGCCACCCCATGTGTAATTCGAATTTGAAGTTTCTTTGGCTATAAATAGCCACCCCCTTGTACTCTTGAAGCATCATGAATGAAGGTAATGTTATTATGGTGAGTTTTGCTTGCAACCTTTGTGTTCTTGCTTAATTCTTGACTTATCAAAGGATTGGTCATCCTTTGTGGCGTCTTGTGGCTAGAGTTCTTAGAGACAAGTTCTCTTTGGGTTCTACCTTGACCATTTCCCCCTTCCTTCTCATTTCACTATCCGCACACCAAATACACTTGTTTTCTTGCGGCGATCCGGGTGCTCAACGCGCGAACATTATACAAGGTTCCTAGGACAATTCCTAGCGGGTCTTGCATCGCGTATCAATCCTACTTGTTGTAATCCAATGATTTTTTTCTAGTAGATTGTGTGGAATTGAAACACTTCAATTCCATACCAAGGAAGTAGTTATTCTTATTGAATAGTGAATCTTGTAAATACTTGTGTTCCTGTGGATGTGTGTTTGAATTGTTTTCAGTAGGGAATATAATCTTTAACAGGTGGTGAATGTTATTTCATTTGAAGAGAAACATAAGAGAAAAAAGTATCACTGATTCCCCCCTCCCCCTCTTAGTGATACAATCATCCATTGGGTAGTTTCAAGTAGCCTAATGGGCCCAAAGGGCCGAATGGGCCTAACTGGCCTAATGGGCCTAATGGCCCCAACGGGCCTAATGGACCTAATGGGGCTAACTGGCCTAAGGGGCCTAATGGACCCCATGGTCCAATTAGGCCTAACTGGTCTAAGTAGCCTAATAGGTCGAATGGTCCTAAGTGTCCTAATGGGCCTAATGGGCTTTAGTGGCCAAGTGGGCCCAATGAGATAAATGGGACCAATTGGGCTAACTGGCCTAACTATCCTAATGGGCCCAATGGGACTAAAGGGCCTAAGTGGCCTAAGTGGCATTTGTGTCGGCCCACTGGGCCTAATGGGTCAAACTCGCCAAAGTGGCCTAACTGGACCAATGGCCCTAACGAGCCAAATGGGCCTAACTCGCCGAATAGGCCCAATGCGACTAATTGGCCTAATGGGTTGAATGAGCCTAACGAGCCTAATGGGTCTAACTAGACAAAGTGACCTAATGGGCCAAACTGGCCAAAGTGGTCTAATGGGCTGAATGGGCCTAAGTGGCATAATTGGTCCAATGAACCCAATGGGCCTAACTGGCCAAAGTGGCCGAATGGGCCTAACTCACCTAAGTGGTCTAATGGTTCTAATGGGATGAACGGGCCTAAGTGGTGTAATAGACCAAATGAACTTAAGTAGCACAGTGGGCTGAATGGGCCTAAGTGACACAATGGCCCCCATGGGCTTAATGGGCCGAATGGGCCTAAGTGGCTTAATGGGCCTAAGTGCCTAATGGGAATAAGTGTACTAATGGGACTAATGGGCCTAAATAGACGAATGAGCCTAATGGTCCTAATGAGCCAAAGTGAAAAAATGGGCCTAATGGGCCAAAGTGGGCTAATGAGCCTAATGAGCCCAAGTGGCCAAATGGGCCGAAGTGGCCTAAGTGACCTAAGTAGCCTAATGGGCCTAATGGGCCTAAGTGGTGTAATGGACCTAATGGGCCTAAGTTTCCTCATGGGCCTAATGGGGATAATGGGCCTAAGTGGCCTAATAGGCATAATGGGCCAAAGTGGCTTAATAGGCCTAAGGGGCCCAAGTGGCCTAAGCGGTATCATGGGCCTAAGTGGCATAAGTGGCTTAATGGGACGAATGAGCCCAAGTGGTCTAATTGGCATCAGTGACCTAATGGGCCTAAGTGGTCGAAGTGGCCTAATGGGCCTAAGTGCCCTAATGGGGCTAAGTAGCCTAATGGGCCAAGTGGGCATAGTTGCCTAATGGGCCTAAGTGGCCTAATAGGCCTAATGGGCCTAGTGGGCATAAGTGGCCTAATGTGCCTAAGTGGCCTAATTGGCCTAATGGGCCTTAGTGTCCTAATGGGCCTTAGTGGCCTAAGGGTTCTAATAGGCCTGAGTGGCTTAAGTGGCCTAATGGGCCTAATGGGCATAAGTGGCCTAATGGGCCTAATGGGACTTAGTGGCCTTAGGAGACTAATGGGTCTAATATGCCTAAGTGGACTAATGGGCCCAATGGTTCTAAGTGGCCGAATGGGCCTCACTGGTCTAATTGGCCTAATGGGCCTAAGTTTCCGAAGTGGCCTAATGGTCCTAATGGGCTTAAGGGGTATAATGGACCTAATGGGCCTAATGGGCATAATGGGCCAAAGTGGCCATGGTGGCTTAATGGGACAAATGGGTCTAAGTCGTCCAATGGGCCTAAGTGACCTAATGGACCTAATGGGCCTAAGTGGCCTAATGGACCTCATGAGCCTAATGAGCCTTGGTGGCCTAATGGGCCTAATGGGCCTAAGTGGCCTAAGTGGACTAATGGGCCTAAAGGGCGTAATTGGCCTAATGGGCCTTAGCGACCTAATGGGCCTAATGGGCCTAAGTGGCCTAATGGGCCTTGGTGGACTAAGTGGCATAATGTGCCTAATGGTCCTAATGGGCCTAAATGGCATAATGGGTCGAATGGGTTGAATGAGACTAAGTGGCCTAATGGGCCTAAGTGGCCTAAGTTGCCTAACAGGCCAAATGAACCTAATGGGCCGGATGGTCCTCATGGGCCTAATGGGATTAATGGGTATAAGTGGCATAATGAGATGAATAGGCCGAAGTGGCCTAATAATCCTGATGGGCTTGATGGCCATAATGGGCAGAATGGGCCTAAGTGGCCTCATGGGTTTGATGGGCCTAATGGGCTTAAATGGCCTAATGAGCTGAATGGGCCTATGTGGCATAATGGGCCTAATGTGCCTAATGGGCCTAAGTGGCCTAATGGGTATGATGGCCCTAATGGTTCTTAGTGGCCTCATGGGTCTCACGGGCCAAATGGGCCTAAGTGGCCTAATGAGTTGAATGAGCCTAAGTGGTCGAATGGACCTAAATGGCCTAATGGGATTGAGGGGCCTAATGGCCTTAGTGGCCTCATGAGCATAATGGGCCTAATGGGACAAAGGGGAATAAGTAGCATAATGAGCCTAATGGGAATAATGGGCCTAATGGGCCTGAGTGGCCAATTGGACCTGATGGGCCTAATGAGCCTTCATGGCCTAATGGGCCTCATGGGCCTAATGGGCATGCACTATTGGATTTTTTACATAGTTCTACATAAGTGAAGGGGTATATCCTACTTGTTGTAATCCGATGATTGTTTTCTAGTGGATTGTGTGGTATTAAAACACCACCATACCATACCAAGGGTCCAAATTGGCCTAATGGGATTAACTGGCTCAATGGGCCTAATGGGCCTAACTAACCTAACGGGTCTAATGGGCCTAAGTGGTCGAATGAGATTAACTGGACTAAGTGGCCTAATGGTCCTAATGGGCCTAATATACCTAATGAGCCTAATTGGTCTAAGGGGCCTAATGGGCCCCAGGGGCCAATTGGGCCTAACTGACCTAAGTGGCCTAATAGGCCGAATGAGCATAAGTGACCTAATAAGCCTAACAGGCCGAAGTGGTCTAATGGGCCGAATGGGACAAACTCGCCTAACTCGCATAAGGGAGCCCAAGGTCCCTAAGGGTCGAATGTGTCCAATGGGCCAAACTAGGCAAAGTGGCCTAATGGGCCCAATGAGCCTAATGGGTCTAACTGGACAAAGTGGCCTAATGGGACTAACTGACCTAAGTGGTCCAATGGGCTGAATGGGTCTAAGTTGCATAATGGGCTCAATGAGCCCAATGGGCCTAACTGGTCAAAGTGGATTAATGGGCCTAACTGGCCTAAGTTGCCTAATAGGCCTAATGGGCTGAACGATCCTAAGCGGCGTAATGGGATGAATGAGATAAAGTAGCACAATGGGTTAAATGGGATTAAGTGGCCCAATGGGCCTCATGGGCCTTATGGTCTGAATGGGCCTAATGAGACGAAGTGGCCTAATGGGCCTAAGTGCCTAATGGGCCTAAGTGGACTAATGGGCATAATGGGCCTAAGTAGAATAATGGTCCTAATGGGCCTAAGTGAAAAAATGGGCCTAATGGGCCAAAGGGGCATAATGGGCCTAATGGGCCTAAGTGGCCTAAGTGACCAAAGTGGCCTAATCGTCCTAATGGGCCTAAGTATTGTAATGAGCCTAATGGGCCTAAGTTGCCTCAGGCGAATAATGGGTATAATGAGTCTAAGTGGCCTAAGTGGCCAAATGGGCCAAATGGGCCAAAGTGGCTTAATAGGCCTAAGTGGCCTAAGTGGCCTTATGGGCCTAAGTGGCCTAAGTGGCCTAATGAGATGAATGCGCCTAAGTGGCCTAATGAGACTAATGGGACTCAATGGCCTAATGTGCCTAATAGGCCTAAGTGGTTGAAGTGGCCTAATGGGCCTAATGAGCTAAAGTGGCCTAATGGGCCTAAGTGGACTAATGTACCTAAGTGGCCTAATGTGCCTAAGTGGCCAAATGGACCTAAGGGGCCTAATGGGCCTAAGTGGCCTAATGAGCCTAATGGTGGTAAGTGGCCTAATTGAGCTAAGTGGCCTAATGGGACTAAGTGACCTAATGGGAATAATGGGCATAATGGGCCTAAGTGGCCTAATGAGCCTAATGGGCCTAAGTGGCCTAATGGGCCAAAGTGGCCAAAGTGGTCTAATGGGCCTAAGTGGCCTAATGGGCCTTAGTGGCATAAGGTTCTAATGGGTCTAATGGGGTTAAGTGGACTAATGGGACTAATTGGACTAATGGGCCTAAGGTCCTAAGTGTCCAAATGAGTCTAATGGGCCTAAGTGGTCGAATGGGCCTCCGTGGAGTAATTGGCCTAATGGGACTAAGTTGCCGAAGTGGCCTAATGGGCCTAATTGGCGTAAGTGGCCTAACAGGCCTAATTGGCCTAAGGGGCCTAATGGGACTTATAGGCATAATGGGCCAAAGTGGCATAATGGGACAAATGGGGTAAAGTGGTCTAATGGGGCTAAGTGACTGAATGGGTCTAATGGGCCTCAGTGGACTAGAGGGCCTCATAAACCTAAGTGGCCTAATGGGCCTAACTGGACTAATGGGTCTCTGTTCCCTAATGGAATTAATGGGCCTAAGTGGCATAATGGGTCTAATGAGCCTAATGGGCCTTAGTGGAATAATAGGCCTAATGGGCCTCGGTAGATTAAGTGGAATAATGTGCCTAATAGGCATGATGGGCCTAATGGGACTAAGTGGCCTAATGGGACTAAGTGGAATAATGGGCCGATTGGGTCGAATGGGACTAAGTGGCTTAATGGGCCTAAGCAGCCTAAGTTGTCTAATGGGCCAAATGGACATAATGGTCCTGATGAGCCAGATGGGGCTAATGGGCTTAATCGGTCTAAGTGGCCTAATGAGCTGAATGGGCCTAAGTGGCCTAATGGGTCTGATGGGCCTGGTGGCCTTAATGGGGCAAATGGGCCTAAGTGGACTCATGGGATTGATGGGTCTGATGGGTCTAATGGACTTAAGAGGCCTAATGAACTCAATGGGCCTAAGTGGCCTAATGGGTCTAGTGGGACGAATGGGCCTAAGTGGCCTAATTGATGCAGATCATGGTGCACACATGCAGTAAGGAGTTGAGGGTGATCATGGCATTGATCGTGGAAGGAGCATTAATAGACAAGACCCATTGCATGGGATTGGTGGTCCAATGACAAGAGGAAGAATGAGGAGGATGAGAGAGGCTTGACATGGCCTCATTTTGAAATTACAAGAGGAGGCCCAACATTCATGCATGGGAGGAGCAAATGGGCCTTTAATCACACTTATTAAAGCCCAAAAGTGAACCTAAAAGGCCCACCCATATGCTTCCACGAAATTCAATCCACTTGCATGAAAGAAATATCCAATGTCAAAATTGGTGGGCCCCTTGTCTCCAAATCCATGGTGGGAATCTTCAAAGTCTTTGGGGTGGTTCCTAAAAGTCTTCTTTAGAGATATCTTGTCCCCTAAAGCCATGAACATGTGTAAACAAAATCAAATTCGTGGGATAGGCTTTAGACTTTTGTGGGATAGGTAGTTTGACATGTATTCCTCTCATTTTGCTATAAATAGCCACCTCTTGTACCCCCTTGAAGGTTAATTTCGAATTTGAGAGTTTCTAGCATTATTATGCTTGTCTTTCTACTGTTCTTAGGTGAATGCAAGTAAGGCTCATCAAAGGAGTGATCAACCTTTATGACGCTTTATAATTAGAGTTTCAAGGGGCAAGTCTCCTTGGGGTCCTAAATGATCACCCCCTTCCCCTTTTATTTCTCTTGCTTTTCTTTTAATTTCCATTCCCCTCTTCTTTCTTCGCTTGTGTTTCCACATTTTTGCCAACGAATACCGCACTCGCATACGGTATCATATCACTAATGGGATCGATGGCCCTGATGGGACAAATTGGCCAAATGGGTCTTAGTTTCCTCACGGGCCTAATTGGCCTAATGAGCCTAATGGGCTTAACGAGCCTAAGTGGCCTAAGTGGCCTATTGCACCTAATGAGTCTTAGTGGCCTATTGCGCCTAATGAGTCTTAGTGGCCTAATGGACCTAATGGCCCTGATGGAACTAATGGGCTTAATGGGCGTAATGGGTCTAAGTAGCTTAATGGGTCTAACTGGCCTTAGTGGCCTAACGAGATGAATGGGCCTAAGTGGGCTAATGGGCCTAAGTGGCCTAATGGGTCTAATAGGCCTAAGTGGCCTAATGGGATTGATGGGCCTAATGGGCCTTAGTGGACTCATGGGCCTAAACAACATTAGTAGACCCATGAGGCCCATCAGCCCATTAGGACACTTAGTCCCATTAGGCACATTGGGCCCAATGGGACCACTTAGGCCCATAAGACCCATTCGACTCATCAGGCCACTTGGGCCCATTAGGTCCATTAATCCCATTAGTCCCACTAGGCCCACTTGACCACTTAGGCTCATTAGAAAACTTACAACCATTAGACCTATTAGGCCCATTGGTCCAATTAGGCCTAATAGGCCCACTCGTCCACTTAGTCCCACTAGGTCCATTAGGCCACTTAGGCAGACTAGGCTCATTCATCCACTTAGTCCCATCAAGCCACTTACGCCCCTTAGGCCCATTTTTCCAATTAGGCGCATTAGGTCCACTAGGCCCATTCGGCCACTTAAGTCCACTAGGCCCATTCAGCCACTTAGGCTCATTCGGCCACTTCGGCCCATTAGGCCCATTAGGCCACTTATGTCCATTAGGCCCATTAGGGATATTATGCCACATAATCCCATCTGTCCACTTAGGCCCATTCAGACCATTAACCCTATTAGGCCAATTTGGACCATTTGACTACTTAGGCCCATTAGTCCCAATTTACAACTTAGGCCCATAAGGCCCACTCGATGGATTAGGCCGATTAGGCCACTTAGGCCACTTAGACCCATTAGGTCCATTAGGCTCAATAGTCCACTTAGGCTCATTAGGCCCATTCGGCCGATTTGTCCGATTAGGCCACTTAGGCCACTTAGTCCACTTAGACCCATTAGGCTCATTAGGCCCATTAGGCCAGTTAGGCCCATTAGTCTCATTCGATCGATTAGCCCGATTTGGAAATTTTGATCATTCGGTCAATTAGCCTGAATAGACCACTTAGGCCCATTAGGCCACTTAGCCTCATTTGGTCGATTAGGCAGATTAGGCTACTTAGACCCGTTAGGACCATTAGTCTCATTAGGCCACTTAGGCCCACTTGGCCCATTAGGCTGATTCAGTTGATAGGCCGATTAGGCCACATATGCTCATTAGTCCCATTAGGCCACTTAGGCCTACTAGGCCCATTCGGCAGATTAGGTTGATTCGACCACTTTCTTCACTTAGACCCATTATGCCCATTATGACCGTTAGGCCCTTTAAGCCTATTAGGCCTCTTAGTCCACTTAAGCATTAGGTCCATTAGGACCATTTGTCCCATCATTTGATTAGGACAATTAAGCCACTAAGGCCACTTTGGCCGATTAGGCCCATTAAGCCAATTAGGCTCATTGGTCTCATTAGGCCACTTAGGACCATTAGGCCTATTAGGCCCATTCAGTCGATTAGGGGAATTAGGTCACTTAGTCTCATTAGACCAATTAGCCCACTTAGGCCCATTAGTCCCATTAGGCCACTTAGACACATTTTACCCATTGAACCCATTAGTCTCATTCGGCCCATTAAGCCACTTAAGCCACTTAGGCCCCTTAGGCCCATTCAATAGATTAGCTCGATTAGGCCACCTAGGCCCATTGAACCCATTATACAATATATGCCCACTATACGCATTAGGAAATTTAGGACCATTAGGCCAATTAAACCCATCAGTTGCACTGGTCCCATTAGGCCCATTAATCCACTTACACCAATTATGCCCATTAGGCCCATTCAATCGATTAGCCTGATTATGCCACTTAGGCCAATTTGGCCAATTTGGCCCATCTAGCCCATTAGTCCCATTAGCCCACTAGGCCCATTAGGGCACTTAGGCCCATTAGGATTCTTATGACCAGGCGATCCATTAGGCCCATCAGCCCCATTAGGCCCATGAGTCGCATTCTACCCATGATGCCCATCAGGCCCATTATGTCACTTTGGCCCATTCAGCCCATTAGGCCCATGAGTCCACTTAGGCCCATGAGACCCATGAGGCGCATTAGACCCATTATGCCACTTAGGCCCATTAGGCCCATTAATCCCATTAGCCCCACTAGGCCCTTTAGTCCACTTAGGCCCATTAGGCCACTTAGTCTCATTAGGCCCATTGGGCCCACTTGGCCCATTCGGTTAACTCAACCTAGTAGGCCCCTTAGGCCCATGAGCCTCATTAGTCCACTTAGGCCCATTCATACCATTAGGCCCTTTAGGCCCACTTCGACCACTTAGGCCCATTAGGCACATTATGGAAATTGGGACCATGAGGCAACTTAAGCCCATTAGGCCCAACAGGCCAATTAGGCCCATTCAGCCAGTTAGGCCGATTAAGCCGATTAGGCCCATTTGATCCTTTAGGCCTATTAGGCACATTAGGACACTTAGACTCATTAGTACTATTAGGGCACTTAGGTCCTTAAGACCATGAGGCCCAATAGGATCGTTAGGCCCATCATGCCACTAAGGTGCATTAGTTCTATTAGGCTCATTAGGCCCATTAGGCCGCTTTGGCCCATTGGGCCCATAAGGCCACTTAGGCCCATTAGGCCCATCGGGCCACTTCATCCCATTAGGTCCATTTAGGCACATAGGCCCATTAGGCCCATTAGGTCACTTAAACCACTTAGATCCATTAGGCCCATTAGGCCTACTAGGCCCATTGGGCCACTTCGAACTAGGAGGCCCATTAGGCCCACAAAGACACTTAGTCCCATGAGGCCGATTAGGCCCATTATGCCCATTTGGTCACTTCTGCCAATTATGCCCATTAGGCACGTGAGGCCACTTAGGCCCATTTGGCCAATGAGGCCCATTCGGACCTTGAGGCCCATTAGGCCCATTTGACCCATTCCGCCAGATAGGCCAATTCCGCCACTTAAGCCCATTCGACCCATCAAGCCACTTAGGCCCATTGGGCCCATCAAGACACTTAGGCCTATTGAGCCCATTAAGCCACTTAGTACCATTAAGAACATTAAGCCCATTACATCCATTAGCCCACTTAGGCCAGTTAGACCCATTAGGACCATTAGGCCCATGAGGCTAATCAGGCCCATTAGTCACATTAGGCCACTTAGGCCCATTGGGATCATTAGGCCCATTGGGCCAATTAGGCCCATTTTTCCCATTAGGCCTATAATCCAATAAGGCCCATTGGTCCAATAAGTCCCATTATGGCCATTAGGTCGATCAGGCCCATCAGACCCATTAGGCCACTTCGGCCCATTAGGCCCATTAGGTTACTTCTGCCACTTAGGCCCATTAGGCCCATTAGTCCAATGAGCCCACTAAGGCCCATTTGGCCAATCAATTCCATTAGGCAACTTAGGCTCATTAGGCCCATTAGTCCACTTAGGCCCATTTAGCTCATTAGGATACTTAGGCCCATTAGACCCACTAGTCCATTAAGGCCATTTAGGCCCATTAAGCCACTTGGACACATTAAACCCATTAGGCTCATCAGGGCCATTAGGCCCATTAGGCGCATTAGGACCATTAGGCCATCAAGGCCCATTCGGCCCATTAACCCACTTAGGCCCATTAGGACCACGAGGCCAGTGAGGCCCATTTGGCCCATTTGGCCCATCAGGCCCATCAGACCTGTTTGGCCACTTAGACCCATTGGTCCCATTATTCCAATTAGGACCATTAGGCCACTTAGGCTCATTTAGCTCATTGAGCCACTTAAGCCCATTAGGCCCATGAGGCCCATCAAACCCATGAGGCCACTTTGGCTCATTCGGCCCATCAGGCACATTAGGCCATTTAGGCTCATTCGGCTCATTAGACCACTTAGGACCATTGAGCCCATATGTCCCATTAGGCCAATCGGGCCCATTAGGCCACTTAGACCCATTAGGTCCATCAGGCCCATTAGTCTCCTTAGGCCCATTCGGCTCATTAGGACACTTATGCCCATTAAGCCCATTAGACCACTTGGGCCCATTAGGCCCATTAGGCCACTGAGGCCCAATGGACCACTTAGGCCAATTCGTCTCTTTAGGCCACTTAGGCCCATTAAGACCAGTAGGCCCATTAGTCCACTTAGGCCCTTTCATCCCATTTGAACCATTATGCCACTAAGGCCCATTGGGCCCATCAGGCCACTTTGGACCGTTCAGCCCATTAGTCCACTTAGTTCCATTATCCCACTTAGGCCCATTAGGCCACTTACGACCATTATGCCAATTATGCCACTTAGTCCCATTTGGCAATTCCGACCACTTAGGTTGATTAGGCCCATTAGGCCATTGCGGCCCATTAGGCCATTTCAGCCACTCAGGCCATTAGTCCACTGAGGCCCATTAGGCCCATTAGTCCCCTGAGGCCCATTAACCCATTTAGGCTCATTCGTCTCATTAGGCCACTTAGACCCATTAGGCCCATTCGGCCACTTAGGCACATTAGGACCATTTGACCCATTTGCCCACTAAGGCTCACTAGGCCCATTTTTCCCATTAGGCCACTTACGCCCATTAGGGCCATTAGGTCACTTGGGCCACTTAGGCTCATTTAGCCCATTAGGCCACTGAGTCCCATTAGGCTCACTATTCCACTTTGGCCAATTAGGCCACTTAGGCCCATTAGGCTACTTAGGCCCATTAGTCCCATTAATCCCATGTGTTCACTGAGGCCCACTAGGCCCATTAGTTCCATCAAACCCATGAAGCCAATTAGGCCCATTAGTTTGCTTAGTCTCATTAGGCCACTTAGGCCCATTAGTCCACTTAGGCCCAGGAGGCTACTTAGGCCCATTATGCTAATCTAGACACTTAGGCCCATTAGGCTGACTAGGCCCATTAGTCCAATGCGATCCATTAGGCCCATTTGAGCCATTAGTCCATTTCGGCCACTCAGGCTCATTAGGCCCATTAGTCCAATTAGACCATTAAGGCCCATTACACCTATTAGGCAATTGAGGCCCATTCATCCCACTAGTCCACTAAGGCCAATTAGGCCACTTAGGTCAATTAGGCCACTTAGGCTCATTATGCCACTTAGGCCCATTAGGCCCATGTGTCACCACTAAGGCCCCATCAAGCCCATGAGTCCAATCAGACCTAATAGGATGATTAGGCCACTTCATCTCATTAGGACCATTAGTCCACATAGGACTATTCCACTCATTAGGCCACTTAGGCCCATTAGGCCATTGAGTCCACTTAAGCCAATTAAGCCACATAAGCCAATTTCTCCCGTTAATCTCATGAGGGCCATTAGGCCAATTAGGTCCATTCGACGAATTAGGCCCATTAGGCCACTAGAGCCCATTAAGCCCTATAATCTCATGAGGCACATTTGGCCCACCAGGCCCATCAAACCCATTATGCCACTTAGGCCCATTAGGCCCATTAGGCCACTTAGGCACATTGAGATCATTAGGCCACATAGGTCCATTAGACCCATCAGGCACATCAAGCCTATTAGCCCGCTTTGGCCCATTCGACACATTCTGTCCATATGGCCCATTAGGCCACTTAGGCCCATTCAGCGAATTAGGCCACTTCGAGCCATTAGGCCCATCAGGATCCTCATGGCCATTAGGCCACTCCGACCCATTAGGCCCATTAGGTCACTTAGGCCTATTCAGCACATTAGGCCAATTAGGCCCATTAGCCCCATTAGGCCACTGAGGCCCATTAGGCCCATCAGGCCACTTAGTCTCATTCGTCTCATTAGGCCACTTAGGCCCATTAGTCTCATTAGGCCCATTAGGCCACTTAGGCCCATTTGGCCCATTAGGTCATTGAGGACCATTATGCCCATTAGGCCCATTATGCCACTTAGGCCAATTAGGCCACTAAGGCCCATTAATTCCATTAGGCCACTCAGGACCCTTAGACCCATTAGGCCCATTAGGCCACTAAGGCCCATTAGGACACTTAGGCCCATTAGGACACTTAGGCCCATTAGACCCATTAGGCCACTACATAGTCCACTTAGGCACATTATGCCCATTAGGCCAATTAGGCCACCTAGGACCATTAGGCTTGTTAGGCTTATTAGGCAACTTAGGGGACTTAGGCCCATTAGGCCACTTATGCCCATTATGCCAATTAGGCCACTTAGGCCCATTAGGAAATTTCATCCACTAAGCCCCATTAGGTCGATTAGTCCCATTATTCCACTGAGTCCCATTAGGCCATTTCAGCCACTTAGGCCCATTAGGACCATTAGGCCACTGAGGCCCATTCAGCCACTTAGGCACATTAGGCTCATTTGTTCCATTAGTCTCACTTATTTGATGAGGCCGATTAGGCCACTTTGGTCCATTAGGCCCATTAGGCCCATTAGGCCACCTCGGCCCGTTAGGCCCATTAGGCCACTTAGGCCCATTAGGCCCATCCGGTCGATTAGGGGGATTAGGATACTTGGGTCCATTAGGCCCCTTAGTCCACTTAGGCCTATTAGGCCCATTAGGCCCATTAGTCCAGTTATCCCCATGAGCCCCATTAGGCCCATTCAGCCTCTTGTGCCCATTAGGCCCATTCAGCCACTTAGGCCCATTAGGCCCATTAAACCCATTAGTCCCATTAGTCCCATTTGGATCATTTGGCCCATTTGACAACTTCGGTCCATTAGGCCACGTAGGCCCATTAGGCCACTTAGGCCACTTAGGCCCATTAGTCCCATCAAAACCACTAGTCCCATTAGTCTCATTGGACCCATTAGGCCTGTTAAACCACTTAGGCCACTTAGGCCCATTCAGTTGATTAGCCCAATTAGGCTACATAGGCCCATTAGGCCACGTCGGCCCATTAGGTCTAATAGGACACTTAGGCCCATTAGGCCCATTAAACCCATTAGTCCCATTAGGCCTATTAGGACCGTTAATCCACTTAGACCCATTATGTCCATTCGGTCGATCAGTCCGACTAGGCCACTTAGGCCCATTAGGCTCGTTAGGCCCATTAAACCCATTAGGCCCATTATACCCACTAGGCCCATTAGGGAACTTATTCCCATTATGCCACGAATGACCATTAGGCCAATTAGGCCCTTCAGGCCCATTAGGCCCATGAGGCGCATTCTGTTGATGAGGCCCATGAGGCCCATTCGGCCGAGGAGGACCATCAGGTCCATTAGGACACTTAGGCCCGTTAGCCCCTTTGGGACCATGAGACCCATTAGACCCATCAGGCCACTTGGGCCCATTAGGCACATTAGGCACATTATTTCCATTTGGCCCACTAGACCATTTAGGCCACTTAGGCCCATTAGGTCTATTTGGAACACCAGTCCCATTCGTCCCATGAGGCCCATTGGACCCATTCGTCCCACTAGGCCCACTCAACCCCTTACGGACCCTAGCCCCATGAGGCCCATTTAGCCCATTAGGCAACTTACCCCCTTCAGCCCATTAGTCCCCTTAGGCCCACTGAGCCCACTTAGGCCAATTAGTCCCATTGGGACAATGGGGCAACTTAGGCCCATAAGGTCCCTTAGGCCCATGAGGCCCACTAGACCCATCATGCCAATTAGGCTCATTCGTCTCATTCAGCACAGAAGGCCCATTAGGCCACTTAGGCCCATTAGGCCACTTAGGTCACTTAGGGGCAGGAGGCCCATGAGGCCCATCATGCCCATTAGACCACTTAGGCCAATTAGGCCCATTGGGCCCATTAGGACCATGAGGCCCATTAAGCCCATTGGGCCACTTAGGTCCATTAGGCCCATCAGACCCACTTGGCCCATTCAGCCACTTAGGCCCGTTAATCCCATCAGGCCACTTCGACCACTTAGGCCCATTGGGCACACTCGAACACTTGATCCCAAGAGGCCCATTAGGCCCATTAATCCCATCAAGCTCATTAGGCCCATTACTCCCATTAGGCTGGTGAGGCCATTGAGGCCCATGAGGCCCATGATCCCACTAAGGCCCATGAGGCCCATTATGCCACTTATGTCGATTAGGCCCATCAGACCGATTCAACCACTTAGGCCCATTAGGCCCATTAGGCCACATATGCCTATTAGGCCTATTTCGCCACTTAGGCCCATTAGGTCAATTCTACCACTTAGGACCATTAGGCCCATTCGACAACTTAGGCCCATTGGGCCCCTTAAGCCACTTAATACAATTTATCCCATTCATCCCATTAGGTCGATTATGTCCATTAGGCCACTTAGGCCACTTCAGCCACTTCGGCCCATTATGCCCATTATGCCCATCGGGCCTATCATGCCCATTCGACCACTAAGGCCCATTAGTCCACTAATACTCATTATGTTGATTAGGCCACTTATACCACTTAGGCCCATTAGAAACATTAGGCCCATTAGGCCACTTAGTCCCATTCGGCCCACTGGGCCAATGAGGCTCATTATGTCCATTGGGCCAATTATGCCCATGAGTCCCATTGGGCCATAGAGGCCCATTAGGCCCATTACACCCATCAGGCCCAATCGAACACTTAGACCCATTATCCCACTATTCCCATTAGGCCACTTAGGTCCACGAAGCACATTATGACACTTAGGCCACTTAGGCCCTTGAGGCCCATGAGGCCTATTCAGCCGATCAGGCCCATTAGGCCACGTCCATTAGGCCACTTAGGCCCATTGGGTCACTTCGCCCCATTGTTCCCATATGCCCTATCAAACCCATTAGGCCCATTGGGCCACTAAGTCTCATTAGGCCCATTCGACCACTGAGGCCTATTGGGCCACTTAGGCACATTGGGCCACTAAGGACCATTATGTCCATGAGGCCAATCAGGCCCATTAGGCCCCTAAGGCCCATTCAACCCATCAGGCCACTTAATCCCATTAGAACCATTCGTCTAATTAGGCTCATGAGGCCAATTATGCTGCTTAGGCCACTTAGGCCCATTAGGCCCATCAGGCCTATTACAACCATTAGGTCATTGAGGCCCATTATGCCCATTAATACCATTAGGCCAACTAGCCCCATTAGGCCCATTAGGCCCATTAGGCCTCTTAGGCCCATTAGGCCACTTGGGCCCATTTGGCCGATTAGGCCAATTAGACCTCTTAGGCCACTTATCCCCGTTATGACCATTAGGCCCATTAGTTCCATTAGTCCACTTAGGCCACTTAGGAACTAGGCCCATTAGCCCCATTAGCCCCATTAGCCCCATTAGGCCACTTAGACCCATTAGTCTCATTGGTCCCATTCGATCGATTACGCTGATTGTGACACTAAGGACACTTAGGCCCATTAGGTTCATTAGGCTCATTAGGCCCATTAGGCCACTTAGGCCCATTAGGCCCATTAAGTCGATTAGGGGGATTGATCCCATTAGGCCACTTAGCCCCATTAGTCCTCTTAGGCTGATTAGGCCCATTAGGCCGATTCGACCGCTTATGCCCATTAGGTCCATTGGGCCCATGAGGCCCTTAAACCCATGAGGCTCATTCGGCAATTTTGGACCATGAGTCCCATTAGGCCCATTAGGCCCTTTAGGCACACTGGATCCATTAGGCCACTGATACCCATTAGGCCCATTAGGCCACTTCGGCCTAAGAGGCCCATTAGGCCCATGAGGCCCATGGAGCCCATTAGGCCCACCAAGACCATGACTCCACTTAGGCCCATGAGGCCCATTATGCCCATTAGGCCACTTATACCCATTGGGCCCATGAGTCCACTTAGGCCACTTAGGCCCATTAGGCCCAATAGGCCCATTAGGCCACATAGGCCAATTGGTCCACTTTTCCCCATTGTTCCCATTTGACCTATCTAGCCCATTCGGCCATTGAGGCCCATTAGGCCACTTAGGCCCATTATGCCCATTAGGCCACTAAGGCCCATTAGGCCACTTAAGCACATTAGGCTAGTGAGGACCATTATGATCATTAGGCCAATCAAGCTCATTAGGCCCAATGGCCCACTGAGGCCCCTTAGACCCATTATTCCCATTAGTCCAATTAGGTCACTTATGACCATTAGGCTGATTAGGCCCATGAGGCCCATTAGGAAATTTAGGACACTTAAGCCCATGAGGCCCATTATGCCCATTAGGACCATGAGACCACTGAGGCCCATTAGACTCATTAGGCCCATCAATCCCATTAGGCCACTCAGACCCATTTGGCCCATAAGGCTACTTAGGACCACTAGGCCCATAAGGTCAATTCATCCCATTCAACTCATTAAGCCACTTAGGCCCATTAGGCCACAGAGGCGATTTAGACCCATTACGCCCATTAGGCCCATCAGGGCCATTAGGACCATTAGGCGCATTATGCCACTTAGGCCACTTAGGCCCATTAGGCCCATTAGGCCCATGAGTCCCATTAGGTCACTGAGGCCCATTTGTCCCATTTGTCCCACTAGGATTATTAGGCCACTTAGGCCCAATAGGGCCAGGAGGCCCGTGAGGACCATTAGGCCACATAGCCTCATTCAGCTCATTAGATCACTTAGGCCCATTAAACCCATCCGGCCCATCAGGACCATCAAGCCCATGAGGCCACTTAGGCCCATTCGGACCATTATGCCCTTCAAGCCCATGAGGCCCATGAGGCCCATCAAGCCCGTTAGGCCACTTAGTGATGCGTCGCCGGAAGCTCAAAACGAGTAAGTGAAGAGGAGCAGCGTAATGTAGCCGAATGACCGAGGCTTAAAGGCAATGCCACCCGCCAAGGTTTCTCCACGCTTAAAGACAACGTCACCAGCGATGGAGATGCACCACCAATTTCGGGCAAAGGGAAGAGGCTAAAGCAAGAATATTGCACAGCAAACTTCAAAATCCTGTCACATTCATGCATCCCCATTACAAAGGAGTGAAAATACAATATAAAGACAAAATAAATAAAGAAAAATGCTCCAATTCGAGTTACAAGACATGGGGAACCCAAAAGGCACATAAAGAGCATAAAATAACACTTTCCCATGCCATTTAATGACCCCACTAGCCAAAGTAGCGGGATTCCCTCTTAATGATGCTTTTCTCCACCTTCTCTCTCCTCATTAATGTGCAGCTACGAATTTCCACCATTTGCCATGTGGATAAATGATTTTGGGTCCCAAATAAGTGTGTTGTGGCCCACCATAGTGTTGGACATCAAGAAGTGTGGGCTGGTCCAATTCGAACAACAATTGTGCTTGGAATTTTTATCAAGCCCAAAATTATTCTCCTTGGGCGGAATCTGATCCATATCACTTAGGTGCATTCATCTCATTAGGCCACTGAGACTCGTTAATCACATAAGGCCCATTAATCCCATTAGGCCCATCAGGCTCATTGGTCTCAATAGGCCACTTAGGACCATTGGGCCGATCAGGCCCATTTGTCCACTTAGGCCCATTTGGTTCATTAGGTCACTTAGTCCCATTAGGAACATTAAGCCCATTAAGCCACTTAGCCCGCTTAGGCCCATTAGGCCCATTTGGTCCATCAGGCCACTGTGGCCCATTAGGCCACTTAGGCCCATTATACCAATTAAACCCATTAGTCCCATTAGTAACATTATGCCCATTAGGTCACTTAGGCACATTTGACTCATTAGAACACTTAGGCCAATTAGGCCCATTAAGCCACTTAGGCCACTTAGGGCCATTCGGCCCATCGGGCCCATTTGGCCACTGAGTCCCATTCGAACCATTAGGACACTTAGGCCCATTCGACTCATTAGGTCACTTAGTCCCTTTTGGCCTATTAGGCCCATTAGGCCACTTAGGCCCATTAGGTCACCGAGTCCCACTTGGCCCATTAGGAAACTTAGGTGCATTCGACCCATTAGGCCACATAGGCCACTTAGGCTCATTCAGCCCATTAGACCCATTAGGTCACTAAGGCCCATTAGGCCCATTAGTCCCCTTAGGCCCATTTGGCCACGTAAGCTAATTAGGCCTATTAGGCCACTTAGGCCACTTAAGCCCATTAAGCCACTCAGGATCATTTGGCCACTTAGGCCCATTGGTCCACCTAGGCCCATTATGCCAATTAGGCCACTCAAGCCACTCAGGCCATTCATGACCATTAGTACTATTAGGCCACTGAGGCCCATTAAGCGCATTAGGCCCATTAGGTCCCTTATGACCATTAGGCCCATTAGGCGACTGAGTCCCATTAGTCCCATTAGGCCAATTAGGCCCATTAGGCCACTAAGACCCATGAGGCCCATTAGCCCACTTAGGCCCATTAGGCTCATTAGGCCACGTAGGACCATTATGCCACTTAGGCCCATTTGACCCATTAGCCCACTCCGGACACATTGGCCCATTATGCGCATTGGGCCCATTCGGCCACTTAGGCCCATTAGGACACTTAGGCCAATTAGGCCCATTAGGCCCATTTGTCAACTTAGGCCCATTCAGCCCATTAGGCCGCTTTGGCCACTTAGGCCCATTCAGCCAATTAGGACACTAAGGCCCATTAGGTCCATTCGGCCACTTAAGCTCATTCGACTCATTAGGCTACTTAGGCCCATTAGGCCCATTAGGCTACTGAGACCCATTAGGACCATTAGTCCACTTAGACCCATTAGGCTCATTAGGCCACTTAGGCCCATTAGGCCCATTAGGCCACTTAGGTCACTTAGGCCCATTAGGCCATTAAGGCCCATTAGGCCCATTAGACCCATTAAGACACTTAGGCTCATTATGCCCATTACACCATTTAGGCCACTTAGGCCCATTAGTCCCATTAGGCCACTTAGGCCACATAGGCCCATTATGCCCATTAGGTCCATTAGGCTCATTAGCCCATATAGGCCCATTGGTCCACTTAGACCCATTAGGCCCATTAGCCCACTTAGGCCTAATCGGTCACTTATTCCCATTAGGACACTTAGGCCCATTAGTCTCATTAGGCCACTTAGGCCCATTAGGCCACTTCGACAACTTAGGCCCATTAGGCCCATTATGCTCATTAGGTCAATTTGGCTCATTAGGCCACTTAGGCCCATTAGGCCCATTGACCACTTAGGCCCATTAGGCCCATTGGCCACTTAGGCCCATTAGGCTCATTTGGCCACTTAGGTCACTTAGGCCGATTAGGCCACTTAGGCTCATTAGGCCACTTATGCCACTTAGGCCCATTATGACCATTAGGCCCATGTGGCCACTTAGGCCCATTAGGCCACCTAGGCCCATTTTTCCCATTATGCCACTTAGGCCCATTGGGCCACTTAGGTCACTTAGGCCACTGAGGCCCATTAGGCCACTTAGGTCCATTAGGCCCATTAGACTCATTAGGCCACTAATGCCCATTAGGCCCATTAGGCCAATTTTTTCACTTAGGTCCATTATGCCCCTTAGGACCATTTGGCCCATTCATTTACTTAGGCCCATTAGGCCACATAGTCCCATTAGGCCCATTCGGTCCATTTGGCTCATTCGGCCCATTCGACCCATTGGGCCCATTGGGCCAGTGAGGCTCATTCAACCTATTGGGCTACTTAGTCTCATTCATCCCATTACACCACTTAGGCTTGTTCATCCCATTAGGCCCACTATGCCACTTAGGACAGTTAGGCCCGTTTTAGGATAGTTATGCCCATTAAGCCACTTTGCTAGTTAGCCCGTTAGGCTCATTAGGCCCATTAAGCCACGTAGGCCCGTTTATCCCATTATGCCCATTAGGCCACTTAGGCTAGTTAGACCATTGAGGCTCATTGGTCCCATTAGGACCATTAGGCCAGTTAGGCTAGTTGTACCCATTCAGCCCATTGGTCCCATTTGGCCACTTAGGTCAATTAGGCCAATTAGGCTCATTATGCCCATTTGACCCATTATGCCCATTTGACCCATTAGACCACTCAGGCCCATTCAGCCTATTAGGCCACTTAGGCCAATTAAGCCCAGTCGACCACTTGGGCCCATTAGGCCCATTAGTCCAGTCAGGCCCATTAGGCCAGTTAGGCCCATTAGGCTACTTAGGCCCATTAGGCCTATTAGGCCCCTTGGTAGGCCACTTGAATGTGCCCAATGGATGATTGTATCACTGAGAGGGGGAGGGGTGAATCAGTGATACTTTTTTCTCTTATATTTCTTTTCAAATGAAACAACCTTCACCTTTTGTTAAAGATTATATTCCCTACTGAAAGCAATTCAAACACACATCCACATAAACACAAGTATTTACAAGATTCATTATGCAATAAGAATAGCTATCCTTGGTTTGGTATGGAAGTGATCCAATACCACACAATCCACTAGAAAACAATCATTGGATTACAACGAGTAGGATATACCCTTTCACCTACGTAGAACTATGTAAACAATCCAATAGTGCATGTTCACCCTCTTATCAAAAATAGGGTAATGCAATGATTGTGTAACTACTCATGTTACCTATGCTTATTTTCAATTCCACAAAAGTATTCAATTGAAAACACTTCTTCAATTTCTTACCCAGAAGATGGTAAGAACTTCCTAGACTTTGTTAAGAAAAAAAAGCTAGTTTGATTTTCCCAATATGATTTTTCCAGTCTGATTCATCCGAGTACAATTCTCCCTGATATGATTCCTCACGATACGACTTTCCCGATACGATTCTTCTCGGTACGATTCTCCCCAGTACAAAAAAAAAATATAACTTTGATAGAATGCGATAGAGATAAATCAGAACCACTTCCATTCTCCATCTTCCATAGTCCAGAATACCTATTACGAAAATCATGATTTGATTAATCCAGATCGATACGATGATCAAACGAATACGATTGACGAGACAAATAAGGTAATTAGCTGATTACGATAAACACTGAATATGATGATCAACTGAATACAAAGTTGTGATCTTGTCTCTTCTCTTTCACTTCAATCCGTCGACACTTCTTCAACAAAAGTGAATAGGGAAACTTCTTATTCTTTCTAAAACTTGGAGCTTCTCTCTCATTAATATACATCGGTCCACCTCAAGTACAACGTTTGGACCATTTGTCCCATTTGGCCACTTAAAGCACATTTGGCCCACTTGGCCACTTAAAGCCCATTAGATCCATTAGGCCACCTAGGCCACTTAGGTCCATTCAGACCTTATCCCCATTAGGCCAATTAGTCCATTTAGGTCAATTCAGTTCATTTAGATCAATTTGGACAATTAGTTTATTTAGGCTATTTTGGAAAATTAGTCCATTTAGGCCATTTTAGATCATTTAGGTCAATTAGGCCAATGAGACCAATTCAGGCCAATTATGCCAATTTAGGCCCTTTAGGGCATTTAGTCCAATTAGAAGATTTAGGCCATTTAGGACAATTTAGGACAATTAATCCAATTAGTCCAATTAGGCAATTTAGTTCATTTAGGCCATTTAGGCCAATTTAGGACGTTTAGGCTAATTGGGTCATTTAGGCCAATTTTGGTCATTTAGCCTATTTAGTCCAATTTAGACCATTTAGGTAAATTCAGCCAATTATTCCATTGAGGCCAATTTAGGCAATTTAGACCAGTTAGTTCAATTAGGTCTATTAGGCCATTTAAGCCGATTAGGCCGATTTTGACCATTTGGTCCAATTAGGCCAATTATGCAATTTAGGAAATTTAATCCAATTAGGCCATTTAGTAATATTTTGTCCATTTAGGCCATTTAGACCAATTTAGTCTATTTATGGTATTTAGGCCAATTAGGTCAATTACACAATTTAGTCAATTTATCCCAATTATTCCATTTAGGCCAATTTAGTCCATTTAGACCAATTAGGCCAATTAGACCAATTTTGTCCATTTAGGTCATTTAGGAAAATTAGTCCATTTAGGCCAATTTAGATCATTTACACCAATTAGGAAACTTAAGCCAATTAGGCAATTCATGCCAATTAGACCAATTAGGCCATTTGGTCAATTTATGCCATTTAGGCCCATTTAGGCCATTTAGATCAATTTCGGTCACTTAGGCCAATTATACCAATTAGGTTACTTAGTCCGATTATATCAATTAGGCCATTTAGTTCATTTAGGTCATTTAGTCCATTTAGACCATTTAGACCAAATTAGGCCATTTAGACCAGTTAATCCAATTTATGCCATTTAGGCTAATTTAGGCCATTTAGGCTAATTAGACCAATTAGGCCAATTAGACCATTTAGGAAATTTATACCTATTACGCCAATTAGGCCAATTAATCCATTTAGGCCAATTAGGCCAATTAGACCATTTAGGCCAATTTAGGCCATTTAGGCCATTTAGGCCAATTAATCAGTTTGTACATTTAGGTCATTTAGGCCAATTACATCATTTAGGACATTTAGTTCATTTAGTCTAATTAGTTCAATTAGACAATTTAAGTTATTTAATCCAATTTAGGCCATTTAGTCCAATTTAGGACATTTAGGCTCTGTAGGTTAATTTAGACCCTTATGAACAATTAGGCCCATATGAACAATTAGGCCCATATGAACAATTAGGCCCATATGGCCAATTAGGCCCAATTCAGTCCAATTAGGCCAATTTAGGCCAATTATAATATTTAGGCCATTTAGTCAAATTTAGGCCAATTAAGACAATTATGTCAATTACGCCAATTACGCCAATTAGGAAATTTATCTCATTTAGACCGTTTAGGATAATTTAGGACATTTAGGGTAATAAGGCCATTTAGGCCAATTTAAACCATTTAGGCCAATTTAGACCATTTAGGCCAATTCAGTCAATTATGCCATTTAGGCCAATTTATGAAATTTAGACCAATTAGGTCAATTAGGTTGGCTAGGCCATTTAATCTGATTATGCCAACTTTGACCATTTGTTCAAATTAGGCCAATTATGCAATTTAGGCAATTTAATCCAATTAGGCCATTTAAGAAAATTTTGTCCACTTAGGCCATTTAGACTAATTTAGGTCATTTAGTCCAATTAGGCCAGTTAGGTCAATTACACAATTTAGGTAATTTAGCCTAATTCTGTCATTTAGGCCATTTAGACCAATTAGGCCGATTAGACCAATTTTGACCATTTAGGCCATTTAGGACAATTAGTCTATTGAGGCTAATTTAGTTCATTTAGACCAATTAGCAAAATTAGGCCAATTAGACAATTCAGGCCAATGATCCAATTAGGCCATTTAGGCCAAGTAGTCCATTTAGGCCATTTAGGTCATTTATGCCAATTAAGCCATTTAGACCAATTTAGTCCATTTAGACCAATTAGGCCAATTTAGGCCATTTAGCCTAATTAGGACAATTATGTCAATTAGTCCATTCAGGCTATTTAGGCCAATTAGGTCAATTAGTCCATTTAGGCCAATTCGGCCAATTAGACCATTTAGGCCAATTTAGGCCATTTAGGCCAATTAATCAATTTTTTCATTTAGGTCATTTAGTCCATTTAGGCCAATTATTCCATTTAGTACATTAAGGTCATTTAGGCCAATTAGTCCAATAGAAAATTTAGGTCATTTAGTCCAATTTAGTCCATTTAGACCAATTAGTCCATTTAGGCCAATTTAGGTCATTTAGGCTATTTAGGCTAATTTAGACCATTTAATCCAATTCAATCAATTAGTCCATTTAGGCCAATTTAGGACGATTAGGCCAATTAGGATGATTAGTACATTTAAGCTGCTTTTGGAAATTTAGGTCATTTAGGCCAATTAGGCCATTGAGGACAATTAGACCAATTCGGCAATTTTGGCAATTTATGTCAATTAGGCCAATTAGGTTAATTTAGGTCATTTAGGCCAATTATGTCATTTAGTACAATTAGGAAATTTAGGCTAATTAGGAAAATTTAAGACATTTTGGTCAATTAGGCCAATTATGCCAATTAGGTAATTTATGAAATTTAGGCCAATTTGGCTAATTTGGCTATTTAGGCCAATTTATGCCAATTAGGCCAATTAGGCCATTTAGGACATTTAGATAACATACAATGAAGGGACACACAATACATAGACTGTTAGGTACGAGTAATCATAAGCAGATGAGGCTTCTTCTCATGAAGTTCGCACTTGGTAATCTCCAATACGGGAGATTATGAGAACAGACCAGCCGGTAGGAATTCCGGATGTTTTGGTGTCATCAGATATTCCTATCTATGAGTGTATGTGATGGTCCTTAGACTTTAAGATTATTATTAAAGCATGTCACAACTCTCATACTTAGAAGTATGTCGTAAACCACGATGATAACAACTCAGGGCGAAGTTGGATACCTTGGGTACGTCACGAGTGACATGTCATTAATGAATAAGTTGAGGAAGGATTTTTCTCTTCCATCTTTATAGAAGTTGATATCTCGACTCATTGATTGGAATAAAACCCTCGCATTAAATTCCATGTCCATGTTGTAACGATGTGTTTATTTCAGATAGTCAAAGGAATACATATTTATCATATAGTTTTGTGACACAGATGTACAACCTTCTTGATGAGATATTGTGAAAAAGCGATTATATTACATAGTGAGTGCTCGTATTTGGTTTTTGTTTTTGTGACATCAAATTCTTTATCTTGGGTGATTTGACCCGTCGCTAGATAGTAATCTTAGACTTTAGGCAAGTCCGCCTAATGTCAATGATAAGGAATCCTAGAGGGTCACACACTAAGTGTTTTCTTTGATCTCGATTAAATTATATTTGAGTTTAATTAATGGAATCAATATTATTCTCAAGTTTGAGGAATAATTTTATTCAATTTATATTGATCACATAAATTAATTAAATATTTATTCGTCGACATGTGAATAAAATATTTATTTTATTTATTTAATATTTTAATAAATATTTATTCAGAAGATTGTAAATAAAATATTTATTTATGAATAAAACATTTATTCAGTTGGCCAATAAATGATAGAGGAGTTTGAATGGACCAAGAACGAGTCCATCAACAAATATTAATTAATAAGACCATTATATAATATTTGTTATTGCGCAAGTTTGCGTGCATCAAAAAATAATAATTATATAATAATATTATGCGGTATGAGATTTATTAAATGTAATTAATGTTATTTAATGGATGGTGTGCAATGAAATAATATTTTAACTTAAATATTAACTCTATAAATAGGCATCTATGTCTATTAGGTAGAGCATCCAAAAATTGAGAATAAAAAATTGTTGCGCACAATGAATTCTCTCTCAACTTCTTCTTCTCTCTCTCTCAAGAATGAGAAGTGCAAGAAATATTTCTTCAAGACCAAATAATGAGTGATTAAGAACGAACAACATAACTCGCCACACTATCACCAAGAGATCGAGTGGTGTTTCTCAGAGTTCATAGGAGCACATGTTGATTGCCGCTAGAGGAATTTTATCCTGAGATCCTCACAGTGCAATGATGGTAATCTGAAAGGGTCTTTTAGGATGATCAACATTCACTAACGAATAAAGTTCTTAAGCATAGGTATTTTTTTATTTAAACATTAAATATATTAATTTTAAATTTGACATGCGAGATCATCTCTCTTGGTTTCAGGCAATGATTATTAAAATAAATTTTAATATACCGTACATCTTTGCATGCTTCCGATATGCTTGAAATAACCACCACTACCACTACCATCGCCGCCTTTGTCACCAACACTGCCACCACCACCACCCCCCCCCCCTCCACCACCACCACCGCCACCGCCGTCAGCTTGACCGCCACTAGGACCCTCATTGAACTCAATCAAGGTATCATACAAAGAGAGAATTTATGTCATACATGAATCAAAAGTAATAGCAGTATCTCATGGAAGTGGTGGACTTATAACTGATAGATCATTTAGGAAGTGTTTGGTGACCAATTTACTTCTTTCACGCTTTTTTATAGCTATTTTTTTTGGCCTTATCTGCTTCTTCATGAGAATTTTTCATCTTGGTGGTATGATAGGTTTTAGAGGCACTAGATGAGGGCCAATACCTAGTGGCGAAGATGTTTTTCATGGGTCAACATCATACTATCCCATGGCGCTCCTCACCTAAGACTGGTCTCAAATGATCAGTTGGCCCAAAGTTGTCATCTTCTTTCTCATCGAGGGCCTTCAGGACACACTGTTGAAAATATAAACAAGATATTTAATTATGAATTATGTATCCAAATTTGAAATATCAATAAAAAAACTTACAATATTTTCTTGTGTTTGTGCATTTACATAACTTCCATTATTTTTCTTCCTAGTTAAGGAAAATAATTTTGCTCGAGGCACACGACCTTTGATACCAGATGCTGCTAGCTGCAAATGAAATTGATTAGTATAATACTACATTATTTAATAATATGAAAGTGATAAACCTAGAATGAATTAAAATTGTAGTTGTTGAAGAAATCCATAAAATGAAGAAACATCTAAATGTACATTTAATTATAAATTTAATACTAGTGACATAACATAAACAATCAATACTAATTAGCAAGATAAACCTGTGTATGGTATGGATTCATCTTGTCTATTCATTTCGGTCTAATTCCATTTATGTTGTGTTATTTGGTTATTCAGTCACTTGGTAATTTTGATCGTTTGTCCATTTGGATACTTGGCCAATTGGCCAATTAGGCTACTTATGCAAATTAGGCCAATTAGGCCAATTAGACAACATAGGCCAATTAGTCCCTTTAGGCCAATTATGTCCTTTAGGCCAATTAGGCCATTATGCCAATTATGTCATTAGGCCATAAAGAATTTAGGCCTTTAATCCATTTAGTCAAATTAATCCATTAATCCATTTAGTCCATTAACCCATTTAGGTCAATTAGGATAATTAGACCATTTAGGTCAATTAGGACAATTAGGCTAATTAGACCATTTATTCCAATTAGATCATTTAAGCCATTTGGACCAATTAGGCCATTTAGAACAACTAGGTCATTTATCCCAATTAGGTCATTAGGCTATTTTGACCAATTTGGCCATTATGCCATTATCCCATTAGTTCATTACACCATTAGGCCAATTGGTCATTTGATGATTTGACCATTTACGCCAATTTAGGACAATTAGGCTAAATAGGCTAATTAGGTAGATTAGACCATTTAATCCAATTGTACCATTTAATCCATTTGGACCAATCAGGTCATTTAGTCCCATCTGTCCATTTAGGCTAATTAGGCCAATTGTGTCAATTAGGACAATTAGTCCAGTTAGAAAATTTAATCCCATAAGACCATTTATTCCATTTAGACTAATTAGGCTATTTAGACAAATTGGTTAAGTTATGCCAATTAGGCCATTATGCCAATTATGCCATTAGGCTATTAGGCAATTAGGCTATTTAGACCAATTAAGTCATTTAGCTCATTAGACCATTGTCTCATTAGTTCATTGGGAAATTATACTCATTGGTCATTTGGCCATTTATTCATTTAGGACAATTTAGACCAATTTAGGCTAGTTATAACAAAAAAAATCCTAAAACCCAAACCCAAAACAATATATCTGGAACACTAATACATAAGGCCTAAATAGGCCCATTTGGCTGATTAGGCCACTTAATCCCATTTGGTCACTTAGTCCCATTAGGACCATTATCCCCATTCATCCCATGAGGCCACTTAGGCTCATTATGCCCATTTGGCCACTTAGGCCCATTAGGCGTATTATGCCGATTTGGCCACTTAGGCCCATTTGGCCCATTTGGCCTCATAGGACCATTAGGCCCATTCATTCCACTCAACCCATTAGGCTCATTCGAACCATTAAGCCACTTAGGCCCATTGGCCCATTAGGCCACTTAGGCATATTAGGCCCATTACGATGATTTGGCTACTTAGGCCCATTAGACCCATTACGCTGATTAGGACACTTAGTCTGATTATACCCATTTGGCCCATTAAGACACTTAGTCCAAACTGGCCAATTAGTCCACTTTGACTTATTAGGTCGATTAGGCCACTTAATCTCATTGGGCCACTTAGGCCCATTTGGCCACTTAGGCTCATTAGACCTATTAGACCCATTAGGCCCATTAGGCCCATTAGTCCACTTAGTCCCATTATGCTCATTAGGAAGATTCGGCCCATTAGTCTCATTAGGCCAAATAGGCCCATTCGGCCCATTAGGTCGATTCAGTCACTTAAAACAATTAGGCCACCTGGGACCATTATGCAAATTAGGCCACTTAGGCCCATTAGGCCACCAAGGTCCATTACACCCACTAGGCCCATTAGTCCCATTCCACCCATTAGGACAATTCGACTCATTAGCCCCATTAGGACCATTAGGACCATTAGAACATTTAAGCTCATTAGGCTTATTAGGCCCATTAGCCCACTTAGGCGAAATAGGCCCATTGGCCCACTTAGGCCCATTAGGTCACCGTGTCCCACTTGACCATTATATAATATTTGTTATTGCGCAAGTTTGCGTGCATCAAAAAATAATAATTATATAATAATATTATGCGGTATGAGATTTATTAAATGTAATTAATGTTATTTAATGGATGGTGTGCAATGAAATAATATTTTAACTTAAATATTAACTCTATTAATAGGCATCTATGTCTATTAGGTAGAGCATCCAAAAATTGAGAATAAAAAATTGTTGCGCACAATGAATTCTCTCTCAACTTCTTCTTCTCTCTCTCTCAAGAATGAGAAGTGCAAGAAATATTTCTTCAAGACCAAATAATGAGTGATTAAGAACGAACAACATAACTCGCCACACTATCACCAAGAGATCGAGTGGTGTTTCTCAGAGTTCATTGGAGCACATGTTGATTGCCGCTAGAGGAATTTTATCCTGAGATCCTCATAGTGCAATGATGGTAATCTGAAAGGGTCTTTTAGGATGATCAACATTCACTAACGAATAAAGTTCTTAAGCATAGGTATTTATTTATTTAAACAATAAATATATTAATTTTAAATTTGACATGCGAGATCATCTCACTTGGTTTCAGGCAATGATTATTAAAATAAATTTTAATATACCGTACATCTTTGCATGCTTCCGATATGCTTGAAACAACCACCACTTCCACTACCATCGCCGCCTTTGTCACCAACACTGCCACCACCACCCCCCCCCCCCTCCACCACCACCACCGCCACCGCCGTCAGCTTGACCGCCACTAGGACCCTCATTGAACTCAATCAAGGTATCATATAAAGAGAGAATTGATGTCATACGTGAATCAAAAGTAATAGCAGTATCTCATGGAAGTGGTGGACTTATAACTGATAGATCATTTAGGAAGTGTTTGGTGACCAATTTACTTCTTTCACGCTCCTTTATAGCTATTTTTTTGGCCTTATCTGCTTCTTCATGAGAATTTTTCATCTTGGTGGTATGATAGGTTTTAGAGGCACTAGATGAGGGCCAATACCTAGTGGCGAAGATGTTTTTCATGGGTCAACATCATACTATCCCATGGCGCTCCTCACCTAAGACTTGTCTCAAATGATCAGTTGGCCCAAAGTTGTCATCTTCTTTCTCATCGTGGGCCTTCAGGACACACTGTTGAAAATATAAACAAGATATTTAATTATGAATTATGTATCCAAATTTGAAATATCAATAAAAAAACTTACAATATTTTCTTGTGTTTGTGCATTTACATAACTTCCATTATTTTTCTTCCTAGTTAAGGAAAATAATTTTGCTCGAGGCACACGACCTTTGATACCAGATGCTGCTAGCTGCAAATGAAATTGATTAGTATAATACTACATTATTTAATAATATGAAAGTGATAAACCTAGAATGAATTAAAACTGTAGTTGTTGAAGAAATCCATAAAATGAAGAAACATCTAAATGTACATTTAATTATAAATTTAATACTAGTGACATAACATAAACAATCAATACTAATTAGCAAGATAAACCTGTGTATGGTATGGATTTATCTTGTCTATTCATTTCGGTCTAATTCCATTTATGTTGTGTTATTTGGTTATTCAGTCACTTGGTAATTTTGATCGTTTGTCCATTTGGATACTTGGCCAATTGGCCAATTAGGCTACTTATGCAAATTAGGCCAATTAGGCCAATTAGACAACATAGGCCAATTAGTCCCTTTAGGCCAATTATGTCCTTTAGGCCAATTAGGCCATTATGCCAATTATGTCATTAGGCCATAAAGAATTTAGGCCTTTAATCCATTTAGTCAAATTAATCCATTAATCCATTTAGTCCATTAACCCATTTAGGTCAATTAGGATAATTAGACCATTTAGGTCAATTAGGACAATTAGGCTAATTAGACCATTTATTCCAATTAGATCATTTAAGCCATTTGGACCAATTAGGCCATTTAGAACAACTAGGTCATTTATCCAAATTAGGTCATTAGGCTATTTTGACCAATTTGGCCATTATGCCATTATCCCATTAGTTCATTACACCATTAGGCCAATTGGTCATTTGATGATTTGACCATTTACGCCAATTTAGGACAATTAGGCTAAATAGGCTAATTAGGTAGATTAGACCATTTAATCCAATTGTACCATTTAATCCATTTGGACCAATCAGGCCATTTAGTCCCATCTGTCCATTTAGGCTAATTAGGCCAATTGTGTCAATTAGGACAATTAGTCCGGTTAGAAAATTTAATCCCATAAGACCATTTATTCCTTTTAGACTAATTAGGCTATTTAGACCAATTGGTTAAGTTATGCCAATTAGGCCATTATGCCAATTATGCCATTAGGCTATTAGGCAATTAGGCTATTTAGACCAATTAAGTCATTTAGCTCATTAGATCATTGTCTCATTAGTTCATTGGGAAATTATACTCATTGGTCATTTGGTCATTTATTCATTTAGGACAATTTAGACCAATTTAGGCTAGTTATAACAAAAAAAATCCTAAAACCCAAACCCAAAACAATATATCTGGAACACTAATACATAAGGCCTAAATAGGCCCATTTGGATGATTAGGCCACTTAATCCCATTTGGTCAGTTAGTCCCATTAGGACCATTATCTCCATTCATCCCATGAGTCCACTTAGGCTCATTATGCCCATTTGGCCACTTAGGCCCATTAGGCGTATTATGCCGATTTGGCCACTTAGGCCCATTTGGCCCATTTGGCCTCATAGGACCATTATGCCCATTCATTCCACTCAACCCATTAGGCTCATTCGAACCATTAAGCCACTTACGCCCATTGGCCCATTAGGCCACTTAGGCCCATTAGGCCCATTACGATGATTTGGCTACTTAGGCCCATTAGACCCATTACGCTGATTAGGACACTTAGTCTGATTATACCCATTTGGCCCATTAGGACACTTAGGCCAAATTGGCCAATTAGTCCACTTTGACTTATTAGGTCGATTAGGCCACTTAATCTCATTGGGCCACTTAGGCCCATTTGGCAACTTAGGCTCATTAGCCCTATTAGACCCATTAGGCCCATTAGGCCCATTAGTCCACTTAGTCCCATTATGCTCATTAGGTAGATTCGGCCCATTAGTCTCATTAGGCCAAATAGGCCCATTCGGCCCATTAGGTCGATTCAGTCACTTAAAACAATTAGGCCACATGGGACCATTATGCAAATTAGGCCACTTAGGCCCATTAGGCCACCATGGTCCATTACACCCACTAGGCCCATTAGTCCCATTCCACCCATTAGGACAATTCGACTCATTATCCCCATTAGCCCCATTAGGACCATTAGAACATTTAAGCTCATTAGGCTTATTAGGCCCATTAGTCCACTTAGGCGAAATAGGCCCATTGGCGCACTTAGGCCCATTAGGTCACCGAGTCCCACTTGACCATTATATAATATTTGTTATTGCGCAAGTTTGCGTGCATCAAAAAATAATAATTATATAATAATATTATGCGGTATGAGATTTATTAAATGTAATTAATGTTATTTAATGGATGGTGTGCAATGAAATAATATTTTAACTTAAATATTAACTCTATAAATAGGCATCTATGTCTATTGGGTAGAGCATCCAAAAATTGAGAATAAAAAATTGTTGCGCACAATGAATTCTCTCTCAACTTCTTCTTCTCTCTCTCTAAAGAATGAGAAGTGCAAGAAATATTTCTTCAAGACCAAATAATGAGTGATTAAGAACGAACAACATAACTCGCCACACTATCACCAAGAGATCGAGTGGTGTTTCTCAGAGTTCATAGGAGCACATGTTGATTGCCGCTAGAGGAATTTTATCCTGGGATCCTCACAGTGCAATGATGGTAATCTGAAAGGGTCTTTTAGGATGATCAACATTCACTAACGAATAAAGTTCTTAAGCATAGGTATTTATTTATTTAAACATTAAATATATTAATTTTAAATTTGACATGCGAGATCATCTCTCTTGGTTTCAGGCAATGATTATTAAAATAAATTTTAATATACCGTACATCTTTGCATGCTTCCGATATGCTTGAAACAACCACCATTACCACTACCATCGCCGCCTTTGTCACCAACACTGCCACCACCCCCCCCCCCTCCACCACCACCACCGCCACCGCCGTCAGCTTGACCGCCACCAGGACCCTCATTGAACTCAATCAAGGTATCATATAAAGAGAGAATTGATGTCATACATGAATCAAAAGTAATAGCAGTATCTCATGGAAGTGGTGGACTTATAACTGATAGATCATTTAGGAAGTGTTTGGTGACCAATTTACTTCTTTCACGCTCCTTTATAGCTATTTTTTTGGCCTTATCTGCTTCTTCGTGAGAATTTTTCATCTTGGTGGTATGATAGGTTTTAGAGGCACTAGATGAGGGCCAATACCTAGTGGTGAAGATGTTTTTCATGGGTCAACATCATACTATCCCATGACGCTCCTCACCTAAGACTTGTCTCAAATGATCAGTTGGCCCAAAGTTGTCATCTTCTTTCTCATCGAGGGCCTTCTGGACACACTGTTGAAAATATAAACAAGATATTTAATTATGAATTATGTATCCAAATTTGAAATATCAATAAAAAAACTTACAATATTTTCTTGTGTTTGTGCATTTACATAACTTCCATTATTTTTCTTCCTAGTTAAGGAAAATAATTTTGCTCGAGGCACACGACCTTTGATACCAGATGCTGCTAGCTGCAAATGAAATTGATTAGTATAATACTACATTATTTAATAATATGAAAGTGATAAACCTAGAATGAATTAAAATTGTAGTTGTTGAAGAAATCCATAAAATGAAGAAACATCTAAATGTACATTTAATTATAAATTTAATACTAGTGACATAACATAAACAATCAATACTAATTAGCAAGATAAACCTGTGTATGGTATGGATTCATCTTGTCTATTCATTTCGGTCTAATTCCATTTATGTTGTGTTATTTGGTTATTCAGTCACTTGGTAATTTTGATCGTTTGTCCATTTGGATACTTGGCCAATTGGCCAATTAGGCTACTTATGCAAATTAGGCCAATTAGGCCAATTAGACAACATAGGCCAATTAGTCCCTTTAGGCCAATTATGTCCTTTAGGCCAATTAGGCCATTATGCCAATTATGTCATTAGGCCATAAAGAATTTAGGCCTTTAATCCATTTAGTCAAATTAATCCATTAATCCATTTAGTCCATTAACCCATTTAGGTCAATTAGGATAATTAGACCATTTAGGTTAATTTGGACAATTAGGCTAATTAGACCATTTATTCCAATTAGATCATTTAAGCCATTTGGACCAATTAGGCCATTTAGAACAACTAGGTCATTTATCCCAATTAGGCCATTTAGAACAACTAGGTCACTTAGGCCAAATTGGCCAATTAGTCCACTTTGACTTATTAGGTCGATTAGGCCACTTAATCTCATTGGGCCACTTAGGCCCATTTGGCCACTTAGGCTCATTAGTCCTATTAGACCCATTAGGCCCATTAGGCCCATTAGTCCACTTAGTCCCATTATGCTCATTAGGTAGATTCTGCCCATTAGTCTCATTAGGCCAAATAGGCCCATTCGGCCCATTAGGTCGATTCAGTCACTTAAAACAATTAGGCCACCTGGAACCATTATGCAAATTAGGCCACTTAGGCCCATTAGGCCACCAAGGTCCATTACACCCACTAGGCCCATTAGTCCCATTCCACCCATTAGGACAATTCGACTCATTAGCCCAATTAGCCCCATTAGGACCATTAGAACATTTAAGCTCATTAGGCTTATTAGGCCCATTAGTCCACTTAGGCGAAATAGGCCCATTGGCCCACTTAGGCCCATTAGGTCACCGAGTCCACTACTATATAAAAGCCCATTAGCGACCGCCATTGGCGGTCGCTAAAGGGCTCTAGCGGCCGCGCAGCGACCGCCAATGGCGGTCGCTGTTGCCTCGTCGCTAGAGGCCTTTAGCGACCGTCAATGGCGGTCGCTATAGGTGCCCCGCAGGTCGGCCTTCAGCGACCGCCTGGCGGTCGCTGAAGCCCTCTGCCCGGTCCCCTATAGCGACCGCCATTGGCGGTCGCTATTCTAAAAAAAAAAATTTTAAAAAATTTTTTTTATTGAATTGAATATAAATATATATATATATATATATAATATATTTTAAATGTTTTAATATATATTTAATATATATATAATATCAAATCATTGTGCTATAATATATATATACTATTAAATACAATATTTTAAATACAAATCATTGTGCTATAAATATATATATATATATACTATTAAATACAATATTTTAAATATATATATATATACTATTAAATACAATATTTTAAATATATATATATATATATATAATATATTTTAAATGTTTTAATATATATTTAATATATATTTAATATATATATAATATCAAATCATTGTGCTATAATAATTTAAAAACTTCGATTCAAGAAATAATCTCATTTCAGGTCGTTCGGAGCACGTTTGCTCCGAATCGGACCGCCGCACGCCGTTTTGGTGTTTAACGGCGCCGGAAACGCGTTTCCGGCCGCCGCGGTCGCACGGCACCTCCGAATGAGGTGCCGTCTGGCCGACCATTTCACATTTGACGTCCCGGATGTTGTCGTACGGTTTCGTGGCATTCGGAGGTTGTTCGGGTGGTTTTGACCCCCCAACGCGCCATTTCAGCGCGCGCCGCGCTGCTGAAAACGACACAATCGGGCGTGCCGCGCGCACCGCACGTCCGATGGACGTGCGGCCTCCTCCTGCATCTCAGGAATAATATTCCTCTCGTCCCCGTGCGGTTTCAGGTCGTTCGGAGCACGTTTGCTCCGAATCGGACCGCCGCACGCCGTTTTGGTGTTTAACGGCGCCGGAAACGCGTTTCCGGCCGCCGCGGTCGCACGGCACCTCCGAATGAGGTGCTGTCTGGCCGACCATTTCACATTTGACGTCCCGGATGTTGTCGTACGGTTTCGTGGCATTCGGAGGTCGTTCGGGTGGTTTTGACCCCCCAACGCGCCATTTCAGCGCGCGCCGCGCTGCTGAAAACGACACAATCGGGCGTGCCGCGCGCACCGCACGTCCGATGGACGTGCGGCCTCCTCCTGCATCTCAGGAATAATATTCCTCTCGTCCCCGTGCGGTTTCAGGTCGTTCGGAGCACGTTTGCTCCGAATCGGACCGCCGCACGCCGTTTTTGTGTTTAACGGCGCCGGAAACGCGTTTCCGGCCGCCGCGGTCGCACGGCACCTCCGAATGAGGTGCCGTCTGGCCGACCATTTCACAATTGACGCCCCGGATGTTGTCGTACGGTTTCGTGGCATTCGGAGGTCGTTCGGGTGGTTTTGACCCCCCAACGCGCCATTTCAGCGCGCGCCGCGCTGCTGAAAACGACACAATCGGGCGTGCCGCGCGCACCGCCCGTCCGATGGACGTGCGGCCTCCTCCTGCATCTCAGGAATAATATTCCTCTCGTCCCCGTGCGGTTTCAGGTCGTTCGGAGCACGTTTGCTCCGAATCGGACCGCCGCACGCCGTTTTGGTGTTTAACGGCGCCGGAAACGCGTTTCCGGCCGCCGCGGTCGCACGGCACCTCCGAATGAGGTGCCGTCTGGCCGACCATTTCACAATTGACGCCCCGGATGTTGTCGTACGGTTTCGTCGCATTCGGAGGTCGTTCGGGTGGTTTTGACCCCCCAACGCCCCATTTCGGCGCGCGCCGCGCTGCTGAAAACGACACAATCGGGCGTGCCGCGCGCACCGCATGTCCGATGGATGTGCGGCCTCCTTCTGCATCTCAGGAATAATATTCCTCTCGTCCCCGTGCGGTTTCAGGTCGTTCGGAGCACGTTTGCTCCGAATCGGACCGCCGCACGCCGTTTTTGTGTTTAAAGGCGCCGGAAACGCGTTTCCGGCCGCCGCGGTCGCACGGCACCTCCGAATGAGGTGCCGTCTGGCCGACCATTTCACAATTGACGCCCCGGATGTTGTCGTACGGTTTCGTGGCATTCGGAGGTCGTTTGGGTGGTTTTGACCCCCCAACGCGCCATTTCAGCGCGCGCCGCGCTGCTGAAAACGACACAATCGGGCGTGCCGCGCGCACCGCACGTCCGATGGACGTGCGGCCTCCTCCTGCATCTCAGGAATAATATTCCTCTCGTCCCCGTGCGGTTTCAGGTCGTTCGGAGCACGTTTGCTCCGAATCGGACCGCCGCACGCCGTTTTTGTGTTTAACGGCGACGGAAACGCGTTTCCGGCCGCCGCGGTCGCACGGCACCTCCGAATGAGGTACCGTCTGGCCGACCATTTCACATTTGACGCCCCGGATGTTGTCGTACGGTTTCGTGGCATTCGGAGGTCGTTCGGGTGGTTTTGACCCCCCAACGCGCCATTTCAGCGCGCGTCGCGCTGCTGAAAACGACACAATCGGGCGTGCCGCGCGCACCGCACGTCCGATGGACGTGCGGCCTCCTCCTGCATCTCAGGAATAATATTCCTCTCGTCCCCGTGCGGTTTCAGGTCGTTCGGAGCACGTTTGCTCCGAATCGGACCGCCGCACGCCGTTTTTGTGTTTAACGGCGACGAAAACGCGTTTCCGGCCGCCGCGGTCGCACGGCACCTCTGAATGAGGTGCCGTCTGGCCGACCATTTCACAATTGACGCCCCGGATGTTGTCGTACGGTTTCGTGGCATTCGGAGGTCGTTCGGGTGGTTTTGACCCCCCAACGCGCCATTTCAGCGCGCGCCGCGCTGCTGAAAACGACACAATCGGGCGTGCCGCGCGCACCGCACGTCCGATGGACGTGCGGCCTCCTCCTGCATCTCAGGAATAATATTCCTCTCGTCCCCGTGCGGTTTCAGGTCGTTCGGAGCACGTTTGCTCCGAATCGGACCGCCGCACGCCGTTTTGGTGTTTAACGGCGCCGGAAACGCGTTTCCGGCCGCCGCGGTCGCACGGCACCTCCGAATGAAGTGCCGTCTGGCCGACCATTTCACAATTGACGCCCCGGATGTTGTCGTACGGTTTCGTGGCATTCGGAGGTCGTTCGGGTGGTTTTGACCCCCCAAAGCGCCATTTAGCCGCGCGCCGCGCTGCTGAAAACGACACAATCGGGCGTGCCGCGCGCACCGCACGTCCGATGGACGTGCGGCCTCCTCCTGCATCTCAGGAATAATATTCCTCTCGTCCCCGTGCGGTTTCAGGTCGTTCGGAGCACGTTTGCTCCGAATCGGACCGCCGCACGCCGTTTTGGTGTTTAACGGCGCCGGAAACGCGTTTCGGCCGCCGCGGTCGCACGGCACCTCCGAATGAGGTGCCGTCTGGCCGACCATTTCACATTTGACGTCCCGAATGTTGTCGTACGGTTTCGTGGCATTCGGAGGTCGTTCGGGTGGTTTTGACCCCCCAACGCGCCATTTCAGCGCGCGCCGCGCTGCTGAAAACGACACAATCGGGCGTGCCGCGCGCACCGCACGTCCGATGGACGTGCGGCCTCCTCCTGCATCTCAGGAATAATATTCCTCTCGTCCCCGTGCGGTTTCAGGTCGTTCGGAGCACGTTTGCTCCGAATCGGACCGCCGCACGCCGTTTTGGTGTTTAACGGCGCCGGAAACGCGTTTCCGGCCGCCGCGGTCGCACGGCACCTCCGAATGAGGTGCCGTCTGGCCGACCATTTCACAATTGACGCCCCGGATGTTGTCGTACGGTTTCGTGGCATTCGGAGGTCGTTCGGGTGGTTTTGACCCCCCAACGCGCCGTTTCAGCGCGCGCCGCGCTGCTGAAAACGACACAATCGGGCGTGCCGCGCGCACCGCACGTCCGATGGATGTGCGGCCTCCTCCTGCATCTCAGGAATAATATTCCTCTCGTCCCCGTGCGGTTTCAGGTCGTTCGGAGCACGTTTGCTCCGAATCGGACCGCCGCACGCCGTTTTGGTGTTTAACGGCGCCGGAAACGCGTTTCCGGCCGCCGCGGTCGCACGGCACCTCCGAATGAGGTGCCGTCTGGCCGACCATTTCACATTTGACGCCCCGGATGTTGTCGTACGGTTTCGTGGCATTCGGGGGTCGTTCGGGTGGTTTTGACCCCCCAACGCGCCATTTCAGCGCGCGCCGCGCTGCTGAAAACGACACAATCGGGCGTGCCGCGCGCACCGCACGTCCGATGGACGTGCGGCCTCCTTCTGCATCTCAGGAATAATATTCCTCTCGTCCCCGTGCGGTTTCAGGTCGTTCGGAGCACGTTTGCTCCGAATCGGACCGCCGCATGCCGTTTTTGTGTTTAACGGCGCCGGAAACGCGTTTCCGGCCGCCGCGGTCGCACGGCACCTCCGAATGAGGTGCCGTCTGGCCGACCATTTCACAATTTACGCCCCGGATGTTGTCGTACGGTTTCGTGGCATTCGGAGGTCGTTCGGGTGGTTTTGACCCCCCAACGCGCCATTTCAGCGCGCGCCGCGCTGCTGAAAACGACACAATCGGGCGTGCCGCACGCACCGCACGTCCGATGGACGTGCGGCCTCCTCCTGCATCTCAGGAATAATATTCCTCTCGTCCCCGTGCGGTTTCAGGTCGTTCGGAGCACGTTTGCTCCGAATCGGACCGCCGCACGCCGTTTTTGTGTTTAACGGCGACGGAAACGCGTTTCCGGCCGCCGCGGTCGCACGGAACCTCCGAATGAGGTGCCGTCTGGCCGACCATTTCACATTTGACGCCCCGGATGTTGTCGTACGGTTTCGTGGCATTCGGAGGTCGTTCGGGTGGTTTTGACCCCCCAACGCGCCATTTCAGCGCGCGCCGCGCTGCTGAAAACGACACAATCGGGCGTGCCGCGCGCACCGCACGTCCGATGGACGTGCGGCCTCCTCCTGCATCTCAGGAATAATATTCCTCTCGTCCCCGTGCGGTTTCAGGTCGTTCGGAGCACGTTTGCTCCGAATCGGACCGCCGCACGCCGTTTTTGTGTTTAACGGCGACGGAAACGCGTTTCCGGCCGCCGCGGTCGCACGGCACCTCCGAATGAGGTGCCGTCTGGCCGACCATTTCACAATTGACGCCCCGGATGTTGTCGTACGGTTTCGTGGCATTCGGAGGTCGTTCGGGTGGTTTTGACCCCCCAACGCGCCATTTCAGCGCGCGCCGCGCTGCTGAAAACGACACAATCGGGCGTTCCGCGCGCACCGCACGTCCGATGGACGTGCGGCCTCCTCCTGCATCTCAGGAATAATATTCCTCTCGTCCCCGTGCGGTTTCAGGTCGTTCGGAGCACGTTTGCTCCGAATCGGACCGCCGCACGCCGTTTTGGTGTTTAACGGCGCCGGAAACGCGTTTCCGGCCTCCGCGGTCGCACGGCAGCTCCGAATGAGGTGCCGTCTGGCCGACCATTTCACAATTGACGCCCCGGATGTTGTCGTACGGTTTCGTGGCATTCGGAGGTCGTTCGGGTGGTTTTGACCCCCCAACGCGCCATTTAACCGCGCGCCGCGCTGCTGAAAACGACACAATCGGGCGTGCCGCGCGCACCGCACGTCCGATGGACGTGCGGCCTCCTCCTGCATCTCAGGAATAATATTCCTCTCGTCCCCGTGCGGTTTCAGGTCGTTCGGAGCACGTTTGCTCCGAATCGGACCGCCGCACGCCGTTTTGGTGTTTAACGGCGCCGAAAACGCGTTTCCGGCCGCCGCGGTCGCACGGCACCTCCGAATGAGGTGCCGTCTGGCCGACCATTTCACATTTGACGTCCCGGATGTTGTCGTACGGTTTCGTGGCATTCGGAGGTCGTTCGGGTGGTTTTGACCCCCCAACGCGCCATTTCAGCGCGCGCCGCACTGCTGAAAACGACACAATGGGGCGTGCCGCGCGCACCGCACGTCCGATGGACGTGCGGCCTCCTCCTGCATCTCAGGAATAATATTCCTCTCGTCCCCGTGCGGTTTCAGGTCGTTCGGAGCACGTTTGCTCCGAATCGGACCGCCGCACGCCGTTTTGGTGTTTAACGGCGCCGAAAACGCGTTTCCGGCCGCCGCGGTCGCACGACACCTCCGAATGAGGTGCCGTCTGGCCGACCATTTCACAATTGACGCCCCGGATGTTGTCGTACGGTTTCGTGGCATTCGGAGGTCGTTCGGGTGGTTTTGACCCCCCAACGCGCCATTTCAGCGGGCGCCGCGCTGCTGAAAACGACACAATCGGGCGTGCCGCGCGCACCGCACGTCCGATGGACGTGCGGCCTCCTCCTGCATCTCAGGAATAATATTCCTCTCGTCCCCGTGCGGTTTCAGGTCGTTCGGAGCACGTTTGCTCCGAATCGGACCGCCGCACGCCGTTTTGGTGTTTAACGGCGCCGGAAACGCGTTTCCGGCCGCCGCGGTCGCACGACACCTCCGAATGAGGTGCCGTCTGGCCGACCATTTCACATTTGACGCCCCGGATCTTGTCGTACGGTTTCGTGGCATTCGGGGGTGCGGGGGGCTGTACGGGGGTGGCGGGGGGCTGTACGGGGGTGGCGGGGGGCTGTAGGGGGGTGGCGGGGGGGCTCTCCGGGGGTGGCGGGGGGCTGTACGGGGGTGGCGGGGGGCTGTACGGGGGTTCGGGGGGCTGTACGGGGGTGCGGGGGTGGGGGGGCTGTACGGGGGTGCGGGGGGCTGTACGGGGGTGGCAGGGGGCTGTACGGGGGTTCGGGGGGCTGTACGGGGGTGCGGGGGGGCTGTACGGGGGTGGCGGGGGCCTGTACGGGGGTAGCGGGGGCCTGTACGGGGGTGGCGGGGGCCTGTACGGGGGTGGCGGGGGCCTGTACGGGGGTGGCGGGGGGCTGTACGGGGGTGCGGGGGCCTGTACGGGGGTGGCGGGGGCCTGGACGGGGGTGGCGGGGGGCAGTACGGGGGTGCGGGGGGTTGTACGGGGGTGCGGGGGGGCTGTACGGGGGTGCGGGGGGCTGTACGGGGGTGCGGGGGGGGGGGGGGGCTGTACGGGGGTGCGGGGGGCTGTACGGGGGTGGCGGGGGGCTGTACGGGGGTGCGGGGGGCTGTACGGGGGTGCGGGGGGCTGTACGGGGGTGGCGGGGGGCTGTACGGGGGTGCGGGGGGCTGTACGGGGGTGCGGGGGGCTGTACGGGGGTGGCGGGGGGCTGTACGGGGGTGCGGGGGGGCTGTACGGGGGTGCGGGGGCCTGTACGGGGGTGGCGGGGGCCTGTACAGGGGTGGAGGGGGGCAGTACGGGGGTGCGGGGGGTTGTACGGGGGTGCGGGGGGGGGGGGGGGGCTGTACGGGGGTGCGGGGGGCTGTACGGGGGTGCGTGGGGGGCTGTACGGGGGTGCGGGGGGGCTGTACGGGGGTGCGGGGGCCTGTACGGGGGTGGCGGGGGCCTGTACGGGGGTGGAGGGGGGCAGTACGGGGGTGCGGGGGGTTGTACGGGGGTGCGGGGGGGGCTGTACGGGGGTGCGGGGGGCTGTACGGGGGTGCGTGGGGGGCTGTACGGGGGTGCGGGGGGGCTGTACGGGGGTGCAGGGGGCTGTACGGGGGTGCGCGGGGGGCTGTACGGGGGTGCGGGGGGCTGTACGGGGGTGCGCGGGTGGCTGTACGGGGGTGCGGGGGGCTGTACGGCGGTGCGGGGGGCTCTCCGGTGGTGCAAAGGTCATCCCATTGATTACAAAAGTGAAAAATAAAAGTGATAACATCTAATTAATACATATTTCTTTTATCGATACCATACAAAAATTTATAAAAAATATATTGGATAATACATAATCTATAATATCAGATTTGTTGATCTGTTGGAATTAGTTCGACTTTTTCAAATGTAGAATCATTCAAGATTATCTGATCAAAAACTCAATATGTGTATAAAATATTTAAAAGACCACCATGGATGGTAATAACGCATTACTTAAATGAATAAATAAAGTACATCAATGTCAACCCTACCAGTAAAAACAAAAAACATATCTCGTGAATATATGGTGCGTCACGCGTTGCCATCACTGTTACCTTCTTCTGGTGGACCAGGTGCCTACAACAAATAAACATTATAAATATTTTAATAACAAAAATAATTTAAATTAAATAAATAAATACAGTATATACCTGCGTCGTATGATCCCCTGTACCATCAGCTCGACGCACATATTCCCGCAGTGCTCTTACCTCAGCTGTCAATTGCGCATTTGTCTCCTCGGAAGCGCGCAGCCGTGCCTCAAAATCTGACATCTGCTGTGTCATATGAGCAACAGCAGGACCGACAACTGCAGCGCGTGACACTACAGAACGAGGAATCCCTACTCCATAGGTCAAACTATAGCCATGCCCGTCCCGACCAATAATGCGATGAAAGATCTCATCCCGTCGCATGGGAAGCTGTCGCTGGTCCTCTGGCAGATGTTCTAACTCAGCTTCAAATTGATCCTGTGAAATATTTAAATATATATAAATATATATATGTTAATATAAAGATTTATGTAATTATTGGTAAGTACAGACACTTACTATCAATGCTGCAACCTCTGGATCATTGCGATCACGAGTCCTTATCCACACCGACATTTTATCAGTTGCTGCACCTTGCCCTCGCAACTGTATATTAAAAGAATATAAACACAAAACCATATTAATTAATTATTTAAAAAGTGAATAATATATACCTCATGTCGGATCTGAGACACGTGACGAGTCCCGAGCCTGTGAGCTGGTCCCTGCAACGCTCGATTCTCCGAATGGCGTGTTGACACCTCCTACATTCAATTCATTCAAATTTCAAACAAATCACATATTCTTGAAAATATATATACAGCAAAATAATTAATATACAAACCGCAACACCCTCAGTAGACCAATATGCAACCAAGTCACGCCACTGAGCCGGGAGGACACCTCTCGGGACTTTTTCCAAAATGTCAGGGGCACCCACATTTGGTACCCAGTGGTCCCTCTTCACTTTGCCTTTATAATCTTTCCACAGCTTACGGCATTTGCTCATACACACGGGCCGAAACTCTTCAGGGCATACTTTCAAATTTTGCTATAATGAAAATAATCAAACATATTAGTATTATTTATAAATAGAAAATAAAGTAAAATTATTTTCTTACCTGAACCTCCCTCCATAGACGATCTAATGTGTCCTGAGGGATAGAAGCCCAATCACGCGTGGTCAATGGAAATCGATGTGGGTCACGTATGATATGACCCAGCTGACGAATAAATGCCGGGGCATTCGGTCCCACGGGATGAAATACCTCATCAAATGAAACATCTATCGTCGTGTCGGAATTCCATGCTAATATGCCACGACCAGGGCCTCTCCTGCGAGAGGAAGAAGCAGCCGAGTCTGATCCTGTTGAAAACAATTTTATATATAAATTGACAAATGTTATATTTATATATATATATATGTTAATTACATAAATAATATAGATAATGACTGTCAAACATACCTCGACCCTGAGACGTAGATGCCTCAGATGGATGATGTGGATTTTCTGCCTCTTCCCCTGACATGTCTGCAATCATACAAAATATCAGTAATGAGTCCAAAGTGTTTAAAAGATAAATTGGATTGTTCTTAATAAATCAAACTTGTACAACTGTTAATCAAACAAAAAATGCATTGAATAATTAGTTGTGAATGAATTTTAAAAAATCAGAAAGTTAATCAACCTAAATATTTATGACTGAATTAACTTACAAAAGTGAGGATTAAAACTTATAAGGATTTATAAAATGATTAGATAATTTATGATATCCTAGGACATTCTACTGAATAGCGGGAAAACAATTATACCTTTCATTAAGCATGCAAATCGACCGTTTCTCCTTCAACAGCCGCTCTGACCCAATAAATATCTTCTTCACGTTGAACTACGGTATGTTGATCAAGTTGTTGGTAAACAAACGGAACAGTCTCGGGTTCATCTTCTTCAAATAAAAACACTCCTCGCCGAGACATTTTGACAACAACTTGTCAACTTGGATCCGAAGGCAAAGTAACGAAGAATACTTGTTCCGCTTGTGATGTCAAGATGAAAGGTTCATTCTCAACTCGTTCATTATTTCTGTATAACATGTAGTTAAAATTCACCAATGAAAACTGATATTGATCGACTTTACATCCACGCACTGGATCAACCCAATTACACTTTAACAATATGTACTTCAAACCGTGTGTGTATACAACTTCAATGATGTCTATCAATTGACCATAGTAATAACCAGAATCGACAAAGGGACAACCGATTCCACTGTTTTGTGTTGCTCGTTTGTCATCAACATCTTTAATGCGAAATCGAAAACCATTAGCATCAATAGCTTTATAACGACGAGCGGTTATAGATGGACCCTCAGCCAGTTGGATAAATACTTCAGGTAACGTGGGGTCCCCTAACTCCCTCAGCTTACGAACCTACATAATTTATAAAAATCAATACTGATATATGCAGAAAGAATTAGTTTAATACTTCACTCATAATGAAAATCAATTTATACATACATAATCCTTGAACCAATCATGAAATGCCGCATAATGAGATTGTTGAATTTGCAACTCAGTCGCACGATGCATCTCTTCTTTTATCTCATTAATGTGTTTCCTGCAAATGATTACGCGATGTTTAAAAGATCAACTTATGCAAAGAAAACATGTAAAAGTTATACAAGCACATTGATAAGATACTTACTGCATTAATGGTGCAACTGATGGAGTATTGAACAAGATATATCGATGTGCTTGTATCCACTCGATGTTGTCCATATCAAATGTGGTTCCTTCTCCAACTGGACCATCATGAATCCGAGAGGGCTTATCTAATTTTGTTTCAACATCCGTAAGATATTCTGCACAAAAGGTAGTACACTCGTCCATCAAATAACCATTGGCTATTGATGCCTCTGGACGAGCTCTGTTGCGTACAAATCTTTTCAATGTACTCAAATACCGTTCAATAGGATACATCCACCTGAATTGCACTGGACCAGCAGCCATTACTTCATCAGTTAGGTGCACTGTTAAGTGGACCATAACATCAAAAAATGAGGGGGGGAAAAGTTTCTCAAAGTGACAAAGCGTAAGTACAATTCGGTCCTGCAAACTTTTTAAATCACTCATTCGTTGATTTCTTAAACAAAGCTGTCTAAAAAAATTACTCATCTCAATCAAGGGCTGAACAACATTGGGGGATAAACAATCACAAATTGCGATTGGAATCAACTGCTGAAGTAATATGTGATTGTCATGACTTTTCAACCCTTGCAATGTCTTGCTCGTCAGATTCACACACTTTGAAATATTAGAAGAGTAACCATCAGGCACCTTGACCATCTTCAAAATGGAAAGAAATGTCTCTTTCTCCTCTGTAGTCATCGAATACTGTGCAGCAGGCATATATGCCTTGTTTCCCTCAGCTAACTGTAAATGCAACTGTTTCCTTAAACCCATTTCTTCCAAATCACGGCGTGCATTAACATGGTCCTTTGACTTTCCACTGACACCTAAAATGGTCCACAATATGTTATCACAAACATTTTTTTCAATGTGCATGACATCCAAATTATGCCTCAACATGTTAGTTTTCCAATACGGAAGACTATAAAAAATACTTTTCTTTTTCCAATTGTGACTGCGCTGCCTACCCGCAGCACGAATATTACGTACTGGAGGAGCCACCAAATCCTGAATTTCATATACCGTGCGGATGTTTTCTTCCTCAATCTGCGATAACATTTCGACTCCTGTCATGATCTTTGGTGCTGTGCTGAACTCTCTAGAACCATCAAATGCCACTCTGTCCTTTCTGAACCTGTGCTGGGGAGGGAGAAAACGCCTGTGACCCATGTATGCCCATTTTTTGGAATGTTTAAGCCATACAGATTTTTTACTTTTATTGCAACAAGGGCAAACAAATTCCCCTTTCGTACTCCAGCCTGATAAATTTGCACAAGCTGGGAAGTCATTGATTGTCCACAATAAAGATGCATGCAGTTTGAACATTTCATTCGTTTCGCAGTCATAAGTCATCACACCATCGCCCCAAAATTCATTCAACTCATCAATCAATGGCTGAAGGTAAACATCAATCTTATCCCCCGGACTTTTAGGTCCATCAATAAGAGTGGAAAGTAATATAAATTGTTGCTTCATACAAAGCCACGGAGGAAGATTATATGGAACCAACACCACGGGCCATGTGCTATGAGTTGCACCAACCATAGACTTGAATGGATTGAAACCATCTGCTGCCAATCCCAATCGGACATTACGAACATCTTTAGCAAAGTCGGGATGTCTCTTATCAAAATCCTTCCATGCATGAGAGTCTGCCGGGTGGGTTAACATGTCACTTTCATGAACTCTTTCTGCATGTCATCTCATTAAATTAGAAACTTTAGATGACATAAAAAATCTTTTCAACCTCGGTTTAAGGGGAAAGTAACGCATTTGCTTTACGGCAATCGGTTTCCCCTGTATCGCAATCTGACTTTGATGAGTCTTATTTCCCCTATTCTCTTTCCACCTGGAAGCGCCACAAACCGTACAGATATCCAAATGAGCAGTTTCATTTCTAAACAACATACAGTTGTTTGCACATGCATCTATAGTCTCATATGTAAAACCTAAGTTCTCTGTCAACTTACGAGCATAGTAATACGACTCAGGAATCTTAGCGTCGACAGGAAGAACTTTTTTCAATAAAACCAAAAGCATGTCGAATGATGTGTCTGACCAATTGTTCAAAGTCTTCAAATGCAACAACTCCACGATGAACGACAGTTTATTGTAAGAAGTACATCCAGGATATAATTCTGTTTTCGCATCATCAAGTACTTCATAAAACCTCCTCGAATCACGATCTGCACCAGAGCGAAGATTTATCTCACCGGTCTCAAGATTCTGGATGTCAATGCCTTCAGGATCAAACCCACGTACCATTTCAGTAAGCATTTCATGCATTGGATCAGTCATCCTTGCATCAACATCCATCTGAGCTGCATCTGTATTTTGACAACGAACATATTCTTCTCCATGACGAGTCCAACTCTTATAATTTTTCAGAAATCCATTAAAGAAAAGGTGCTCCCTCACAGTATCTCGTGTGAATTGATATCTGTTAGCACATTTTCTACATGGACAACTAATATAGTCACTTTCAAATCCTCTCGTGAAGTCAATAAACTGCATAATGCCATTGAAATATTCTCTAGACGTTCGATTTGGAAGATCAATCCAACTCTTATCCATAATAATATCTGTATAACAAACATTTACACAATACTTATTACATTTACATTTTTCAAATCAACTATATTCAAAATAAATATTAATCATTTGTTTATGAACCATTGATAAAATAATAATGTAACTGAAAGCTCATGTTACCTGATTGAGCTACAAACCTGAAAGGGAGGGGAGCCGAAGGCGGTGCTGCGAGGGAGAGGAGCAGCGAAGGGGAGCCGGAGCCAAAGGCGGTGCGGCAAGGGAGGGGACGGGCGGCGGCGGCGGCGGGGAGCTGGAGGAGAGGAGGCGGTGAGGGGACGGGGGACGGGCAGCGAGGGGGGGGGTGTCCGGGGTCGGGGGGGGCTGTCCGAGGTGCGGGGAGGGGTGTCCGGGGTGTCGGGGGCCTGTCAGGGGTGCGGGCAGGGGTGTTCGGGGTGCGGGGGTGTCCGAGGTGCGGGGGAGGGGGGGCTGTCTGGGGTGCAGGGGGGCTGTCGGGGGTGCGGGGTGGGGTGTCCGGGGTGCGGGGGGCCTGTCCGGGGTGCGGGGGGGCTGTCCGGGTTCGGAGGGGGGGTGTCCGAGTGCGGGGGGGGGGGGGGGGGGGGCTGTCCGGGGTGCGGGGGGGCTGTCCGGGTTCGGAGGGGGGGTGTCCGAGTGCAGGGGGGGGCTGTCCGGGGTGCGGGGAGGCGTCCGGGGTGCGGGGGGCGGTCCGGAGTGTCCAGGGGGGTGCTGTCCGGGGTGCGGGGAGGCGTCCGGGGTGCGGGGGGCGGTCCGTAGTGCGCGGGGGGGGTGCTGTCCGGGGTGCGGGGAGGCGTCCGGGGTGCGGGGGGCGGTCCGGAGTGCGCGTCGGGGGCTTTCCGGGGTGCGGGTGTCGTCCGGGGTGGGGGGGGGGAGGGCCGAGAGGCCGGAGGGCGGCGGCCGGAGGCCGGAAGGCAGGCGGCGGGGGAGGGCGGGCGGCGGGGGAGGGCGGGCGGCGGGGGAGGGCGGGCGGAGGGGGAGGCCGGGAGGCGGGGGAGGCCGGGCGGCGGGGGAGGCCGGGCGGCTGGGGAGGGGAGGGCGGCGCGAGGGAGGGCGGCGGGTTAGGGCGAGATCGAGAGGGCGCGGGGGGGGGGGGGGGGGGGGCGCAGAAACCCCCCGAATATTTTTAGGGAGGTTAGCGACCGCCATTGGCGGTCGCTAATGGTGGGCAATAGCGACCGCCAATGACGGTCGCCCGAGTCAGGGGGCCTCCACTGCCCCCTTTTCTAGTAGTGGTCCCACTTGACCATTATATAATATTTGTTATTGCGCAAGTTTGCGTGCATCAAAAAATAATAATTATATAATAATATTATGCGGTATGAGATTTATTAAATGTAATTAATGTTATTTAATGGATGGTGTGCAATGAAATAATATTTTAACTTAAATATTAACTCTATAAATAGGCATCTTTGTCTATTAGGTAGAGCATCCAAAAATTGAGAATAAAAAATTGTTGCGCACAATGAATTCTCTCTCAACTTCTTCTTCTCTCTCTCTCAAGAATGAGAAGTGCAAGAAATATTTCTTCAAGACCAAATAATGAGTGATTAAGAACGAACAACATAACTCGCCACACTATCACCAAGAGATCGACTGGTGTTTCTCAGAGTTCATAGGAGCACATGTTGATTGCCGCTAGAGGAATTTTATCCTGGGTCCTCACAGTGCAATGATGGTAATCTGAAAGGGTCTTTTAGGGTGATCAACATTCACTAACGAATAAAGTTCTTAAGCATAGGTATTTATTTATTTAAACATTAAATATATTAATTTTAAATTTGACATGCGAGATCATCTCTCTTGGTTTCAGGCAATGATTATTAAAATAAATTTTAATATACCGTACATCTTTGCATGCTTCCGATATGCTTGAAACAACCACCACTACCACTACCATCGCCGCCTTTGTCACCAACACTGCCACCACCACCCCCCCCTCCACCACCACCACCGCCACCGCCGTCATGTTGACCGCCACTAGGACCCTCATTGAACTCAATCAAGGTATCATATAAAGAGAGAATTGATGTCATACATGAATCAAAATTAATAGCAGTATCTCATGGAAGTGGTGGACTTATAACTGATAGATCATTTAGGAAGTGTTTGGTGACCAATTTACTTCTTTCACGCTCCTTTATAGCTATTTTTTTGGCCTTATCTGCTTCTTCGTGAGAATTTTTCATCTTGGTGGTATGATAGGTTTTAGAGGCACTAGATGAGGGCCAATACCTAGTGGAGAAGATGTTTTTCATGGGTCAACATCATACTATCCCATGGCGCTCCTCACCTAAGACTTGTCTCAAATGATCAGTTGGCCCAAAGTTGTCATCTTCTTTCTCATCGAGGGCCTTCAGGACACACTGTTGAAAATATAAACAAGATACTTAATTATGAATTATGTATCCAAATTTGAAATATCAATAAAAAAACTTACAATATTTTCTTGTGTTTGTGCATTTGCATAACTTCCATTATTTTTCTTCCTAGTTAAGGAAAATAATTTTGCTCGAGGCACATGACCTTTGATACCAGATGCTGCTAGCTGCAAATGAAATTGATTAGTATAATACTACATTATTTAATAATATGAAAGTGATAAACCTAGAATGAATTAAAATTGTAGTTGGTGAAGAAATCCATAAAATGAAGAAACATCTAAATGTACATTTAATTATAAATTTAATACTAGTGACATAACATAAACAATCAATACTAATTAGCAAGATAAACTTGTGTATGGTATGGATTCATCTTGTCTATTCATTTCGGTCTAATTCCATTTATGTTGTGTTATTTGGTTATTTAGTCACTTGGTAATTTTGATCGTTTGTCCATTTGGCTACTTGGCCAATTGGCCAATTAGGCTACTTATGCAAATTAGGCCAATTAGGCCAATTAGTCAACATAGGCCAATTAGTCCCTTTAGGCCAATTATGTCCTTTAGGCCAATTAGGCCATTATGCCAATTATGTCATTAGGCCATAAAGAATTTAGGCCTTTAATCCATTTAGTCAAATTAATCCATTAATCCATTTAGTCCATTAACCCATTTAGGTCAATTAGGATAATTAGACCATTTAGGTCAATTAGGACAATTAGGCTAATTAGACCATTTATTCCAATTAGATCATTTAAGCCATTTGGACCAATTAGGCCATTTAGAACAACTAGGTCATTTATCCCAATTAGGTCATTAGGCTATTTTGACCAATTTGGACATTATGCCATTATCCCATTAGTTCATTACACCATTAGGCCAATTGGTCATTTGATGATTTGACCATTTACGCCAATTTAGGACAATTAGGCTAAATAGGCTAATTAGGTAGATTAGACCATTTAATCCAATTGTACCATTTAATCCATTTGGACCAATCAGGCCATTTAGTCCCATCTGTCCATTTAGGCTAATTAGGCCAATTGTGTCAATTAGGACAATTAGTCCAGTTAGAAAATTTATTCCCATAAGACCATTTATTCCATTTAGACTAATTAGGCTATTTAGACCAATTGGTTAAGTTATGCCAATTAGGCCATTATGCCAATTATGCCATTAGGCTATTAGGCAATTAGGCTATTTAGACCAATTAAGTCATTTAGCTCATTAGACCATTGTCTCATTAGTTCATTGGGAAATTATACTCATTGGTCATTTGGCCATTTATTCATTTAGGACAATTTAGACCAATTTAGGCTAGTTATAACAAAAAAAATCCTAAAACCCAAACCCAAAACAATATATCTGGAACACTAATACATAAGGCCTAAATAGGCCCATTTGGCTGATTAGGCCACTTAATCCCATTTGGTCACTTGGTCCCATTAGGACCATTATCCCCATTCATCCCATGAGGCCACTTAGGCTCACTATGCCCATTTGGCCACTTAGGCCCATTAGGCGTATTATGCCGATTTGGCCACTTAGGCCCATTTGGCCCATTTGGCCTCATAGGACCATTAGGCCCATTCATTCCACTCAACCCATTAGGCTCATTCGAACCATTAAGCCACTTAGGCCCATTGGCCCATTAGGCCATTTAGGCCCATTAGGCCCATTACGATGATTTGGCTACTTAGGCCCATTAGACCCATTACGCTGATTAGGACACTTAGTCTGATTATACCCATTTGGCCCATTAGGGCACTTAGGCCAAATTGGCCAATTAGTCCACTTTGACTTATTAGGTCGATTAGGCCACTTAATCTCATTGGGCCACTTAGGCTCATTTGGCCACTTAGGCTCATTAGGCCTATTAGACCCATTAGGCCCATTAGGCTCATTAGTCCACTTAGTCCCATTATGCTCATTAGGTAGATTCGGCCCATTAGTCTCATTAGGCCAAATAGGCCCATTCGGCCCATTAGGTCGATTCAGTCACTTAAAACAATTAGGCCACCTGGGACCATTATGCAAATTAGTCCACTTAGGCCCATTAGGCCACCAAGGTCCATTACACCCACTAGGCCCATTAGTCCCATTCCACCCATTAGGACAATTCGACTCATTAGCCCCATTAGCCCCATTAGGACCATTAGAACATTTAAGCTCATTAGGCTTATTAGGCCCATTAGCCCACTTAGGCGAAATAGGCCCATTGGCCCACTTAGACCCATTCAGACACTTAGGACCATTAGGACACTTAGGACCATTTATCCCATTTGGCCTATTTGGACCCTTAGACCACTTAGGCCACTTAGGCCCCATAGGCCCATTAGGCCGCTTAGGCCGCTTAGGCCCATTAGGCTGGTTAGGCCCATTGATCTCATTTGGCCCATTTGGCCCCTTAGTACACTTAGGCTGTTTAGGCCCATTAGGCCACTTAGGCCACTTAGGCCAATTAAGCCCATTAGGCCCATTCGGCCACTTAGGACGCTTGGTCCCATTAGGCCCATTAGGCCACTTAGGTCGATTAGGCCCATTAGACTCATTATCCATTTGGCTCATGAGGCCACTTAGGCCCATTAGGTCACTAAGGACCATTAGGCCGCTTAATCCACTTAGGCCCATTTGGCCACTTGTACCCATTAGGACCATTGGCCCCATTAGGCCACTTAGGCCCACTCGGTGACTTAGCCCCATTAATCCAAATAGGCACCTGAGGCCACTTAGGTTGCATAGGCCCGTTAGGCTAGTTAGGATCATTAGGCCCATTAGGCTCATTCGAACCCTTAGTCCCATTGGGTCTATTAAGATACTTAGGCCCATTAGGTCACTTAGGTCCATTAGGACACTTAGGCCCATGAGGCCACTTAGGCCCGTTATGCCCATTAGGCATATCAGGCCACTTAGGCCACTTAGGCCCGCTTAGGCCCATTAGGCTACTTAGGCCCATTGAGCCCATTAGACCCATTTTTCCCCTTAGTCCACTTAGGCTAGTTATGTCCATTAGGCCACTTAGGCCGCTTAGTCCGATTAGGCCACTTAGGCCCTTTGAGCCCATTAGGCCCCTTATGTCACTTAAGCTACTTAGGCCCATTAGGTCACTTAGGCAACTTAGGCCCATTATTCCACTTAGGCCTATTGAGCACATTAGTCCTATTAGGCTACTTTGGCCGCTTAAGCCCTTTATGGCCCATTGGCCATTGGACCCATTAGGCCATTTAGGCCCATTTGACCGCTTAGGACCATTTGGCCACTAAGTATCATTATGCTCATTAGGTCACTTAGGCCTATTAGGCTACTTATGCCCATTAGGACCATTGGGCCTGTTAGGACACTTAGTCCCACTCAACCACTTATGCCGATTAGGCCATTTATTCCTATTAATCCCATCGGGCCTATTAGGACACTTAGGCACACTCATCCACTTCGGCCCATTAGGCCCTTTATGCCACTTAAGCCGCTTTGGCCCATTAGGCCCATTAGGGCCATTAGGCCCATTAGCCATTAGGCTCATTAGGCCACTTAGGCTCATTCGGCCCATTAGTCCCATTGGGCGTATTAGGCCACTTAGTCTCATTATGCCAGTTAAGTCCATTAGGCCCATTAGACCACTTAGTCTCATTAGGCCTATTAGGCCCATTAGGCCCGTTAGGCATATTAGTCCACTTAGGCCCATTAGGCCCCCAAATCATTTTTTTAATTTTCATAAAATTCACTTTGAGGAAAAATTTGGAACCGTACACCGTACAACATGACAAGTATCGAAATTTCAAAAATAGTTCAGAGATTTAAAATTTGAAATGAGTATCATCACTGCGGGAACCGTCACATCAGCGACTGATCCTAGAAATCATGCAGTCGCTGCATCAAAGATAGCACATCGAAGTAGTTGTCGCTATTATCAGAACCCATTGTCATTATCACCTTGTTTTCTTCCACTCAGAAAATCATCATCGTAACCATCACTGCCAAATTCACCACATCCCCGGTAGGAACACCACCTTCATTATCATCGACCATCATTGTTGGAGCTGAGAACCATAGAAAAATGAACCAGGATGTCCACTAATCACCACTGATGTCTTCATATCACCGCTGTAAAACTTCAACTTCACCACAAAAAAAACCATCAAAATAGAACATCAAAACCATTCAAACCTTCAAATATGGGACATTATCCCACCCGGAGACCCTAAGACCTTCGATCTGCACCTCCCAGAACCTCCATGAAGACCCACCCACTAGACAGATAGGGAAAGGATCACAGTAAGAATGAGAAGATGGAGGCCAAGACAGGGGACCAAGATGGAAACCACATTGGTCAAATGAAAAAGAGAACCAATAACAGAGAAATAAAATCAATCCCAAAAAAATCACCATACGAGACCTCAATCCACATATGCAAAATAGAGAAGGATCCAAATAGAAGAATGTACCTGAGCTGAGACAACTGCCATCCCTACTCTAGCACCATCCCAAGTAGGCCCAGATCCCGAATAGAGTGCGACCAAAGTGGAGTCAAATGTGATGGGTAGGCCATCACAGGTAGAGGAGAAAGAAGGCACCAGGCACACTCACTAGAGTCGACCCAGGATGTCTAAAGCACCCACACACACAGACCTAGAATGTGGGTTCGATGCATAGGGATAGATCAAAAGAGGGGTGGTGAGCAGCATGCGATGACCACACCAGGAAGCCACATCAGTTGAGAGGGAATAAAAATAAATCATGAGAAGGATGATGACAGATTAGGTGAAGTGGCACCATCACTATCATGCATACCCTCAAAACTATAGGAGACGAAGAGGAGCCAGTAGGAGCATCGGGATCTAGAAGGCTGAAGAGCCAACAGGTTCATTTATTAGGGCCATTAGGCCAATTGGGCCACTTAGGACCATTATGAAAATTAGGACCACTATACCTATTTGGACCATTATGCCAGTTAGGCCCATTCGGCCAATTAGACCCATTAGGACTGTTGGGCCACTTCGGCCCATTAATCTCATTTGGTCCATTAGGCCATTGAGGCCAATTTAGCCCATTAATCCCATTATATTAGGCCGATTAGGCCACTTAGCCCCATATGGACCATTATTCCCATTATGCCAACTAGACCCATTAGGCCACTTAGACCCATTAGGCTAATTAGGACCATTAGACACATTGGGCCACTTAGGCCCTTTAGGCCAATTTGTCCCATGAGTCATATTAGGCTAATTAGGGCACTTACGCTCATTCAGCCAATTAGGTTCAGTTGGCCCGTTACGCCCATTAGTCCACTTAGCCCCATTAGGCCAATTCGGCCTAATATGCCCATTGGAGAAGATCCATTAGGCCACTTAGGCCAATATGGTCGATTAGGCCCATTTGTACAATTTTCCCGTATTGCCCATTATGCCCATTAAACCCGTTATTCCACTTAGGACCATTTGGCCACTTAGGCCCATTAGGACACTTAGGACCATTAGGCCACTAAAGCACACTATTCCACTTAAGCGCATCCGGCGCATTAGGCTCATTATGCCACATAGGCCCATTAGTCCACTAAGGCTCATTAGGCCCATTAGTTCCATTAGGCCCATTAAGCCACTTTGGCCGCTTAGGCCACTTAGGCCCATTAAGCCCCTTAGTCCCATTATGCCACTTAGTCCCATTAGACCCATTGAGCCCACTATGCCACTTAATCTCATTCTGTGCATTAGGCCTATTAGGCCACTGAGGCCCATTAGGCCACTTAGGCCCATAAGTCCAATTAGGCACATTCGGCCACTTAGGCCCCTTATGCCACCTAGTACCCTTAGGCCCATTAGAACACTTAGACCCATTAGGCCTATTCGTCCACTTAGTCCCTTTAGGCCAATTTGGCCTTTTAGGCCACTTAGCCCCATTAGGCCACTTAGGCCCCTTAGGCCACTTAGCCCCTTTAGGCCCATTAGTCCCATTAGTCCAGTTAGGCCCATTAGGCCCATTAGGTCACTTTGACCCATTAGAGAACTTAAGCCACTTAGGCCCATTATGCCAATTAGTCCACTTAGGTCCATTACGCCCATTAGGCCGATTAGGCCACATTGGCCCATTAGGCCACTAAGGCCACATTGGCCGATTAGGCCACATTGGCCCATTAGGCCACTTAGGCCCATTAGGCCACTAAGGATCATTAGGATCATTAGGCCACTTTGGCCCATTGGGCCCATTATCCCACTTAAGCCCATTAGGACCATTAAGTCCATTAAGCCACTTAGGCCCACTAATCCCATTAGGCCGATTAGGCCCCGGAGGCCTATTAGGCCCATTCAGCCCATTCGTCCCATTAGGCCGATTCGGCCACTAAGGCCCATTCGGCACATTATGCCAATTAAGCCACTTACGCCCATTATGCCACTTAGGCCCATTAGGCCACTTAGGCCCATTAGGCCACTTAGCCCCATTAGAACCATTAGGACACTTAAGCCCCTTTTGCCACTTTGGTCCATTAGGCCACTTAGGCACATTAGGCCGATTTGGCCACTTTGGCCCATTAGGACCAATTTTCCACTTTGGTTAATTAGGCGCATTGGGCCACTTAGGCCCATTAGTCCACTTAGGCACATTAGTCCACTTACGTCCATTAGGCCCATTAAACCCATTATGATGATTAGGCCACTTAGGCACATTAGGCCCATTAGGCCACTTAGGATTATTAGGCTCATTCATCCCATTAGGCCCATTAGGCCCATTAGGCCACTGAGGCCCATTAGGCCACTTAGGCCTATTAGGTACATTCTTCTCATTCGCCCCATTTGGCCCATTAGGCCACTTAGGAAAATTATGCCCATTGGGCCACTAAGGCCCCATAGGCCCATTTGGCCACTTGGGTCCATTAGGCCACTTCGGCCCATTAGGCCACTTAGGCCTATTGGGCACATTCTTCCCCTTCGTCCCATTAGGCCCATTAGGCCACTTAGGCAAATTATACACATTGGGCCACTAAGGGCCCATAGGCCCATTTGGCCACTTGAGCCCATTAGGCCTATTACGCCACTTAGACCCATGAGGCCCATGAGTCCCATCATGCCCATTAGGCACCTTAGTCCCATTTGGCCCATTAGGCCACTTAGGCCCATGAGGCACATTATGCTCATTCTTCCCACTGGGCCACTTACGCCCATGAGCCCCATTAGGCACCTTAGGCCCATTCGGCCACTTAGGCCTATTAGGCCACTTTGACCCTTTAGGACCTTTAAGCCAATTCGAAAGGTTTGGCTCATTCAACCCATACAAGCCATTTGACCCATTAGTCCACCTAGGCACATTGGGTCACTTAGGCCCACTAGGCCCATTTGGCCACTTAGTCACATTTAGCTACGATTATGCCACCTAGGCCCATTAGGCCCTTAGTCCCATTAGGACACTTAATCACATTAGGCTCATTAGGCCCATTAGGCCACCTAGGCCCATTTGGACACCTAGGACCATTAGCACACCTAGGCCCATTCGGCCACTTAGGCCCATTAGGCCATTAGGACAACTTAGGCCCATTAGGCTACTTTTTCCCATTTGGCCCATTAGGCCCACTTAGGCCCATTAGGCCCCTAAGGCCCATTAGACTCATTAGGAAACTTAGGCCCATTTGGCCACTTAGGCACATTAGCCCCATTACGCTCATTGGTCTACATAGGTTAATTAAGATCATTCGTCCCATTAGGCTCATTTGGCCTATTAGGCCCATCTGTCCCCTAGGCTCGTTAAGCCCATCAAGCCAATTAGCCCACTTAGCCCCATTAGACCACTTAGTCCCATTAGGTCACTTAGGCACATTAGGCCAATGAGCCCACTAAGACCCATTTCTCCACTTTGGCTCACTAGGCCCATTCAGCCTATTAGGCCGATTCGACCACTTAGGCCCATTTAGACCATTTGGCCCATTAGGTCCATGAGGCCCATTCAGCCAATTAAGCCCATTAGGCTGATATCCCGACTCATTGATTGGAATAAAACCCTCGCATTAAATTCCATGTTCATGTTGTAACGATGTGTTTATTTCAGATAGTCAAAGGAAGACATATCTATCATATAGTTTTGTGACATAGATGTACAACCTTCTTGATGAGATATTGTGAAAAAGCGATTATATAACATAGTGAGTGCTCGTATTTGGTTTTTGTTGTTGTGACATCAAATTCTTTATCTTGGGTGATTTGACCCGTTGCTAGATAGTAATCTTAGACTTTAGGCAAGTCCGCCTAATGTCAATGATAAGGAATCCTAGAGGATCACACACTAAGTGTTTCCTTTGATCTCGATTAAATTATATTTGAGTTTAATTAATGGAATCAATATTATTCTCAAGTTTGAGGAATAATTTTATTCAATTTATATTGATCACATAAATTAATTAAATATTTATTCGCCGACATGTGAATAAAATATTTATTTTATTTATTTAATATTTTAATAAATATTTATTCAGAAGATTGTAAATAAAATATTTATTTATGAATAAAACATTTATTCAGTTGGCCAATAAATGATAGAGGAGTTTGAATGGACCAAGAACGAGTCCATCGACAAATATTAATTAACAAGACCATTATATAATATTTGTTATTGTGCAAGTTTGCGTGCATCAAAAAATAATAATTATATAATAATATTATGCGGTATGAGATTTATTAAATGTAATTAATGTTATTTAATGGATGGTGTGCAATGAAAAAATATTTTAACTTAAATATTAACTCTATAAATAGGCATCTATGTCTATTAGGTAGAGCATCCAAAAATTGAGAATAAAAAATTGTTGCGCACAATGAATTCTCTCTCAACTTCTTCTTCTCTCTCTCTCAAGAATGAGAAGTGCAAGAAATATTTCTTCAAGACCAAAGAATGAGTGATTAAGAACGAACAACATAACTCGCCGCACTATCACCAAGAGATCGAGTGGTGTTTCTCAGAGTTCATAGGAGCACATGTTGATTGCCGCTAGAGGAATTTTATCCTCGGATCCTCACTGTGCAATGATGGTAATCTGAAAGGGTCTTTTAGGATGATCAACATTCACTAACGAATAAAGTTCTTAAGCATAGGTATTTATTTATTTAAACATTAAATATATTAATTTTAAATTTGACATGCGAGATCATCTCTCTTGGTTTCAGGCAACGATTATTAAAATAAATTTTAATATACCATACATCTTTGCATGCTTCCGATAAGCTTGAAACAACCACCACTACCAATACCATCGCCGCCTTTGTCACCAACACTGCCACCACCACCCCCCCCCCCCCTCCACCACCACCACCGCCACCGCCGTCAGCTTGACCGCCACTAGGACCCTCATTGAACTCAATCAAGGTATCATATAAAGAGAGAATTGGTGTCATACATGAATCAAAAGTAATAGCAGTACCTCATGGAAGTGGTGGACTTATAACTGATAGATCTTTTAGGAAGTGTTTGGTGACCAATTTACTTCTTTCACGCTCCTTTATAGCTATTTTTTTGGCCTTATCTGCTTCTTCATGATAATTTTTCATCTTGGTGGTATGATAGGTTTTAGAGGCACTAGATGAGGGCCAATACCTAGTGGCGAAGATGTTTTTCATGGGTCAACATCATACTATCCCATGGCACTCCTCAACTATGACTTGTCTCAAATGATCAGTTGGCCCAAAGTTGTCATCTTCTTTCTCATCGAGGGCCTTCAGGACACACTGTTGAAAATATAAACAAGATATTTAATTATGAATTATGTATCCAAATCTGAAATATCAATAAAAAAACTTACAATAATTTCTTGTGTTTGTGCATTTACATAACTTCCATTATTTTTCTTCCTAGTTAAGGAAAATAATTTTGCTCGAGGCACATGACCTTTGATACCAGATGCTGCTAGCTGCAAATGAAATTGATTAGTATAATACTACATTATTTAATAATATGAAAGTGATAAACCTAGAATGAATTAAAATTTTCGTTGTTGAAGAAATCCATAAAATGAAGAAACATCTAAATGTACATTTAATTATAAATTTAATACTAGTGACATAACATAAACAATCAATACTAATTAGCAAGATAAACCTGTGTATGGTATGGATTCATCTTGTCTATTCATTTCGGTCTAATTCCATTTATGTTGTGTTATTTGGTTATTCATTCACTTGGTAATTTTGACCGTTTGTCCATTTGGCTACTTGGCCAATTGGCCAATTAGGCTACTTATGCAAATTAGGCCAATTAGGCCAATTAGACAACATAGGCCAATTAGTCCCTTTAGGCCAATTATGTCCTTTAGACCAATTAGGCCATTATGCCAATTATGTCATTAGGCCATAAAGAATTTAGGCCTTTAATCCATTTAGTCAAATTAATCCATTAATCCATTTAGTCCATTAACCCATTTAGGTCAATTAGGATAATTAGACCATTTAGGTCAATTAGGACAATTAGGCTAATTAGACCATTTATTCCAATTAGATCATTTAAGCCATTTGGACCAATTAGGCCATTCAGAACAACTAGGTCATTTATCCCAATTAGGTCATTAGGCTATTTTGACCAATTTGGCCATTATGCCATTATCCCATTAGTTCATTACACCATTAGGCCAATTGGTCATTTGGTGATTTGACCATTTACGCCAATTTAGGACAATTAGGCTAAATAGGCTAATTAGGTAGATTAGACCATTTAATCCAATTGTACCATTTAATCCATTTGGACCAATCAAGCCATTTAGTCCCATCTTTCCATTTAGGCTAATTAGGACAATTGTGTCAATTAGGACAATTAGCCCAGTTAGAAAATTTAATCCCATAAGACCATTTAATCCATTTAGACTAATTAGGCTATTTAGACCAATTGGTTAAGTTATGCCAATTAGGCCATTATGCCAATTATGCCATTAGGCTATTAGGCAATTAGGCTATTTAGACCAATTAGGTCATTTAGCTCATTAGACCATTATCTCATTAGTTCATTGGGAAATTATACTCATTGGTCATTTGGCCATTTATTCATTTAGGACAATTTAGAACAATTTAGGCTAGTTATAACAAAAAAATCCTAAAACCCAAACCCAAAACAATATATCTGGAACACTAATACATAAGGCCTAAATAGGCCCATTTGGCTGATTAGGCCACTTAATCCCATTTGGTCACTTAGTCCCATTAGGACCATTATCCCCATTCATCCCATGAGGACACCTAGGCTCATTATACCCATTTGGCCACTTAGGCCCATTAGGCGTATTATGCCGATTTGGCCACTTAGGCCCATTAGGCTCATTAGGCCACTTAGGCTCTTTTGGACCATTTGGCCTCATAGGACCATTAGGCCCATTCATTCCACTCAACCCATTAGGCTCATTCGAACCATTAAGCCACTTAGGCCCATTGGCCCATTAGGCCACGTAGGCCCATTAGGCCCATTACGATGATTTGGCTACTTAGGCCCATTAGACCCATTACGCTGATTAGGACACTTAGTCTGATTATACCCATTTGGCCCATTAGGACACTTAGGCCAAATTGGCCAATTAGTCCACTTTGACTTATTAGGTCCATTAGGCCACTTAATCCCATTGGGCCACTTAGGCCCATTTGGCCACTTAGGCTCATTAGGCCTATTAGACCCATTGGGCCCATTAGGCACATTAGTCCACTTAGTCCCATTATGCTCATTAGGTAGATTCGGCCCATTAGTCTCATTAGGCCAAATAGGCCCATTCGGCCCATTAGGTCGATTCAGTCACTTAGGACAATTAGGCCACCTGGGACCATTATGCAAATTAGGCCACTTAGGCCCATTAGGCCACTAAGGTCCATTACACCCACTAGGCCCACTAGTCCCATTCCACCCATTAGGACAATTCGACTCATTAGCCCCATTAGCCCCATTAGGACCATTAGACCATTTAAACTCATTAGGCTCATTAGGCCCATTAGGCCACTTAGGCGAAATAGGCCCATTGGCCCACTTAGGCCCATTCAGACACTTAGGACCATTAGGACACTTAGGACCATTTATCCCATTTGGCCTATTTGGACCCTTAGACCACTTAGGCCCCTTAGGCCCATTAGGCCGCTTAGGCCGCTTAGGCCCATTAGGCTGGTTAGGCCCATTGATCTCATTTGGCCCATTTGGCCCCTTAGTACACTTAGGCTGCTTAGGCCCATTAGGCCACTTATGCCACTTAGGCCAATTAAGCCCATTAGGCCCATTCGGCCACTTAGGACGCTTAGGCCCATTAGGCCGATTAGGCCACTTAGGTCGATTAGGCCCATTAGACTCATTATACATTTGGCTCATGAGGCCACTTAGGCCCATTAGGTCACTAAGGACCATTAGGCCACTTAATCCACTTAGGTCCATTTGGCCACTTGTACCCATTAGGACCATTGGCCCAATTAGGCCACTTAGGCCCACTCGGCGACTTAGCCCCATTAATCCAAATAGGCACCTGAGGCCACTTAGGTTGCTTAGGCCCGTTAGGCTGGTTAGGATCATTAGGCCCATTAGGATCATTCGGACCCTTAGTCCCATTGGGTCTATTAAGATACTTAGGCCCATTAGGACACTTAGGTCCATTAGGACACTTAGACCCATTAGGCCACTTAGGCCCGTTATGCCCATTAGGCATATCAGGCCACTTAGGCCACTTAGGCCCGCTTAGGCCCATTAGGGTACTTAGGCCCATTGAGCCCATTAGACCCATTTTTCCCCTTAGTCCACTTAGGCTAGTTATGTCCATTAGGCCACTTAGGCCGCTTAGTCCCATTAGGCCACTTAGGCCCATTGAGCCCATTAGGCCCCTTATGTCACTTAAGCTACTTAGGCCCATTAGGTCACTTAGGCAACTTAGGCCCATTATTCCACTTAGGCCTATTGAGCACATTAGTCCTATTAGGCTACTTTGGCCGCTTAGGCCCATTATGGCCCATTGGCCATTGGACCCATTAGGCCATTTAGGCCCATTTGACCGCTTAGGACCATTTGGCCAATGCCCATTAGGTCACTTAGGCCCATTAGGCTACTTATGCCCATTAGGACCATTGGGCCTGTTAGGACACTTAGTCCCACTCAACCACTTATGCTCATTAGGCCATTTATTCCCATTAATCCCATCGGGCCTATTAGGACACTTAGGCACACTCATCCACTTTGGCCCATTAGGCCCTTTATGCCACTTAAGCCGCTTTGGCCCATTAGGCCCATTAGGCCCATTAGCCATTAGGCTCATTAGGCCACTTAGGCTCATTCGGCCCATTAGTCCCATTGGGCGTATTAGGCCACTTAGTCTCATTATGTCAGTTAAGTCCATTAGGCCCATTAGACCACTTAGTCTCATTAGGCCTATTAGGCCCATTAGGCCTGTTAGGCATATTAGTCTACTTAGGCCCATTAGGCCCCCAAATCATTTTTTTAATTTTCATAAAATTCACTTTGAGGAAAAATTTGGAACTGTACACCGTACAACATGACAAGTATCGAAATTTCAAAAATAGTTCAGAGATTTAAAATTTGAAATGAGTATCATCACTGCGGGAACCGTCACATCAGCGACCGATCCTAGAAATCATGCAGTCGCTGTATCAAAGATAGCACATCGAAGAAGTTGTCGCTATTATCATAACCCATTGTCATTATCACCTTGTTTTCTTCCACTCAGAAAATCATCATCTTAACCATCACTGACAAATTCACCACATCCCCAGTAGGAACACCACCTTCATTGTCATCGACCATCATTGTTGGAGCTGAGAACCATAGAAAAATGAACCAGGATGTCCACTAATCACCACTGATGTCTTCATATCACCGCTGTAAAACTTCAACTTCACCACAAAAAAACCATCAAAATAGAACATCAAAACCATTCAAACCTTCAAATATGGGACATTATCCCACCCGGAGACCCTAAGACCTTCGATCTGCACCTCCCAGAACCTCCATGAAGACCCACGCACTAGACAGATAGGGAAAGGATCACAGTAAGAATGAGAAGATGGAGGCCTCAACAGGGGACCAAGATGGAAACCACATTGGTCAAATGAAAAAGAGAACCAATAACAGAGAAATAAAATCAATCCCAAAAAAATCACCATACAAGACCTCAATCCACATATGCAAAATAAAGAAGGATCCAAATAGAAGAATGAACCTGAGCTGAGACAACTGCCATCCCTACTCTAGCACCATCCCAAGTAGGCCCAGATCCCGAATAGAGTGCGACCAAAGTGGAGTCAAATGTGATGGGTAGGCCATCACAGGTAGAGGAGAAAGAAGGCACCAGGCACACTCACTAGAGCCGACCAAAGATGTCTAAAGCACCCACACACACAGACCTAGAATGTGGGTTCGATGCATAGGGATAGATCAAAAGAGGGGTGGTGAGCAGCATGCGATGACCACACCAGGAAGCCACATCAGTTGAGAGGGAATAAAAATAAATCATGAGAAGGATGATGACGGATTAGGTGAAGTGGCACCATCACTATCATGCATACCCTCAAAACTATAGGAGACGAAGAGGAGGCAGTAGGAGCATCGGGATCTAGAAGGGTGAAGAGCCAACAGGTTCATTTATTAGGGCCATTAGGCCAATTGGGCCACTTAGGACCATTATGAAAATTAGGACCACTATACCTATTTGGACCATTACGCCAGTTAGGCCCATTCAGCCAATTAGACCCATTAGGACTATTGGGCCACTTCGGCCCATTAATCCCATTTGGTCCATTAGGCCACTGAGGCCAATTTAGCCCATTAATCCCATTATATTAGGCCGATTAGGCCACTTAGCCCCATATGGACCATTATTACCATTATGCCAACTAGACCCATTAGGCCACTTAGGCCCATTAGGCTAATTAGGACCATTAGACACATTGGGCCACTTAGGCCCTTTAGGCCAATTTGGCCCATGAGGCATATTAGGCTAATTAGGGCACTTAGGCTCATTCAGCCAATTAGGTTCAGTTGGCCCATTAGGCCCATTAGTCCACTTAGCCACATTAGGCCAATTCGGCCTAATATGCCCATTGGAGAAGATCCATTAGGCCACTTAGCCCCATATGGTCGATTAGGCCCATTTGTACAATTTTCCCGTATTGCCCATTATGCCCATTAAACCCGTTATTCCACTTAGGACCATTTGGTCACTTAGGCCCATTAGGACACTTAAGCCCATTAGGCCACTAAAGCACACTATGCCACTTAAGCGCATTCGGCGCATTAGGCCCATTATGCCACATAGGCCCATTAGTCCACTTAGGCTCATTAGGCCCATTAGTTCCATTAGGCCCATTAAGCCACTTCAGCCGCTTAGGCCACTTAGGCCCATTAGGCCCCTTAGGCCCATTATGCCACTTAGTCCCATTAGACCCATTGAGCCCACTATGCCACTTAATCTCATTCTGTGCATTAGGCCTATTAGGCCACTGAGGCCCATTAGGCCACTTAGGCCCATAAGTTCAATTAGGCACATTAGGCCACTTAGGCCCCTTATGCCACTTAGTACCCTTAGGCCCATTAGGACACTTAGGCCCATTAGGCCTATTAGTCCACTTAGTCCCTTTAGGCCAATTTGGCATTTTAGGCCACTTAGCCCCATTAGGCCACTTAGGCCCCTTTAGCCACTTAGCCCCATTAGGTCCATTAGTCCCATTAGTCCAGTTAGGCCCATTAGACCCATTAGGCCACTTTGACCCATTAGAGAACTTAGGCCACTTAGGCCCATTATGCCAATTAGTCCACTTAGGCTCATTACGCCCATTAGGCCGATTAGGCCACATTGTCGCATTAGGCCACTTAGGCCACATTGGCCGATTAGGCCACATTGGGCCATTAGGCCACTTAGGCCCATTAGGCCACTAAGGATCATTAGGACCATCATGCCACATTGGCCCATTGGGCCCATTATCCCACTTAAGCCCATTAGGACCATTAAGTCCATTAAGCCACTTAGGCCCATTAATCCCATTAGGCCGATTAGGCCCCGGAGGCCCATTAGGCCTATTCAGCCCATTCGTCCCATTAGGCCGATTCGGCCACTAAAGCCCATTCGGCCCATTATGCCAATTAAGCCACTTACGCCCATTATGCCACTTAGGCCCATTAGGCCACTTAGGCTCATTAGGCCACTTAGCCCCATTAGGACCATTAGGACACTTAAGCCCCTTTTGCCACTTTGGTCCATTAGGCCACTTAGGCACATTAGGCCGATTTGGCCACTTTGACCCATTAGGACCAATTTTCCACTTTGGTTAATTAGGCGCATTGGGCAACTTAGGCCCATTAGTCCACTTAGGCACATTAGTCCACTTACGTCCATTAGGCCCATTAAACCCATTAGGATGATTAGGCCGCTTAGGCACATTAGGCCCATTAGGCCACTTAGGATTATTTGGCTCATTCATCCCATTAGGCCCATTAGGCCACCGAGGCCCATTAGGCCACTTAGGCCTATTAGGTACATTCTTCCCATTCGCCCCATTTGGCCCATTAGGCCACTTAGGAAAATTATGCCCATTGGGCCACTAAGGTCCCATAGGCCCATTTGGCCACTTGGGTCCATTACGCCACTTCGGCCCATTCGGCCACTTAGGCCTATTGGGCACATTCTTCCCCTTCGTCCCATTAGGTCCATTAGGCCACTTAGGCAAATTATACACATTGGGCCACTAAGGCCCCATAGGCCCATTTGGCCACTTGAGCCCATTAGGCCTATTACGCCACTTAGACCCATGAGGCCCATGAGTCCCATCATGCCCATTAGGCACCTTAGTCCCATTTGGCCCATTAGGCCACTTAGGCCCATGAGGCACATTATGCTCATTCTTCCCACTGGGCCACTTAGGCCCATTTGGCCACTTACGCCCATGAGCCCCATTAGGCCCCTTAGGCCCATTCGGCCACTTAGGCCTATTAGGCCACTTTGACCCTTTAGGACCTTTAAGAAAATTCGAAAAGTTAGACTCATTCAACCCATACAAGCCATTTGACCCATTAGTCCACCTAGGCACATTGGGTCACTTAGGCCCACTAGGCCCATTTGGCCACTTAGTCACATTTAGCTACGATTATGCCACCTAGGCCCATTAGGCCACATTAACCGATTAGGCCCTTTATTCCCATTAGGACACTTAATCACATTAGGCTCATTAGGCCCATTAGGCCACCTAGGACCATTTGAACACCTAGGACCATTAGCCCACCTAGGCCCATTCGGCCACTTAGGCCCATTAGGCCATTAGGACCACTTAGGCCCATTAGGCTACTTTTTCCCATTTGGCCCATTAGGCCCACTTAGGCCCATTAGGCCCCTTAGGCCCATTAGACTCATTAGGAAACTTAGGCTCATTTGGCCACTTAGGCACATTAGCCCCATTACGCTCATTGGTCTACATAGGTTAATTAAGATCATTCGTCCCATTAGGCTCATTTGGCCTATTAGGCCCATCTGTCCCCTAGGCTCGTTAAGCCCATCAAGCCAATTAGGCCACTTAGCCCCATTAGACCACTTAGTCTCATTAGGTCACTTACGCACATTAGGCCAATGAGCCCACTAAGGCCCATTTCTCCACTTTGGCCCACTAGGCCCATTCAGCATATTAGGCCGATTCGACCACTTAGGCCCATTTAGACCATTTGGCCCATTAGGTCCATGAGGCCCATTTGGCCAATTAAGCCCATTAGGCTGATTTGGAAACTTTTTATCATTAGGCCCCTTCAGCCCATCAGGCCACTTCTCCCAATTAGGCTCATTCGACCCATTAGGCCACTGAGGCCCATTCGTCCCATTAGGGCCATTAATACCATTAGGCCAATTATGCAACCTTGGCCCATTAGTCCACTTAGGCCCATTTTGGCCACTTAGGCCAATTGGCCTCATTCAGGCCATTATGACCATTTGGTCCCTAGGCCCGTTAATACCATTAACCCCATTAGGACATCTAGGCCCATTATGCCCCTTAGGCCCATTAGGCACTTAGTCCCATTAGGCCACTTAGACCCGTTACGCCCCTTAGACAGATTAGGAAACCTAGACCCATTATGCCACCTAGGACCATTAGGGCACTTAGGCCCATTTGGCTCATTAGTCCACTTAGTCCCCTTAGGATAATTAGGCCTTTTAGGCCACTTAGGCCAATTAGGCCACTTAGGCCCATTAGGCCCATTAGGCCACTTAGGCCTCTTAGGCCACTTCGGTCCATTAGGTCCATTAGGCCCATTAGTCCACCTAGTCCCATTATGACACTTAGTCCCATTAGGCCCCTTAGGACCATTAGGCTACTTAATCCCTTTAATCCCCTTCAGCCCATTAGGCCCATTAGGCCCATTCGGCCCATTAGGCCCATTCACCCCATTAGGCCACTTGGGCCCATTAGGCCCATTCTACCCATTAGTCACCTTTGGCCCATTAAGCCCATTCACACCATTAGACCCATTATGCCACTTAGGCTCATTAGGCCACTTCGGCACATTCGGCCCATTAGACCCATTCAGCCCATTAGAATCATTCAGCCCATTATCCTCATTTGGTCCATTAACCTCATTCGGTCCATTGGACCCATTAGGCCACTAAGGCCCATTAGGCCCATTTAGCACATTAGGCCAATTCGGACCATTAGGCCCATTCAGACCATTAAACCCATTCGGGCCACTTAGGTTCATTATGCCACTTAGGTCCATTAGGTCACTTAGCCCCACTATCCCAATTAGGCCCATTAGGCCCATTCATACCATTCATCCCATTAGGCTCATGAGGCCACTTAGGAAAATTAGGCCCACTGGCCACTAAGGCCGAATAGGCCCATTTAGAAACTTGGGGCCCTCAAGCCCTTTAGGACACTTAGGCCCATTTAGTTGATTAGGCCAATTAAGCCACTTAGGCCACTTAGGCCCATTAGGCCCATGAGGCCACTTAGGCCCATGAGACCCATCAGGCCACTAAGTCTCAGTAGCATCAGGCCACTTAGGACCATTAGGCCCATTTGGCCACTTAGGCCCATTCGACCTATTAGGCCCATTGGGCCAGTTGGGCCACTTAGCCCCATTTGGCTCATTCGGGTACTTGGTCCCATTAATACCATTGGGCCACTTCGACCAATTAGGACAATAAGGCCCATTAGGACCCCTACACCCATTAGGTCCATTAGGCCACTTAAGCCCATTCTGCCACTAAGGCCCATTAGCTCTACTAGGCCACTTAGGCCCATTCGACCACTTAGGCCCACTAGCCCCATTCACAAACTTAGGCCCATTCGACCACTTAGGTCCATTAGTTCACTTTTGCGCATTAGGCCCTTTAGGTCGATTGGGCCACTTAGGCCCATTAACCCCATTAGGCCACTTAGGCCCATTCGACCACTTAGGCCCATTAGCTCCATTAGGCCACTTTGGCCCATTCAGCCACTTAGGTCCATTAGGCCACTTTGGCGCATTACGCCCTTTAGGACGATTAGTTACTTAGGCCCATTCGGTCCATTCATCCCATTCAACCAATTAAGCCACTAAGGCCCATTGGGCACATTATGCCACTTAGGCCCATTACGCCCATTAGGCCACTTCAGCCTATTACACCCATTAGGCCCATTAGGCCACGTCGGCCCATTAAACCAATTATTCTCATTCAACCACTTAGGCCCATTAGGCCCATTAGGCCCATTAGGTCATATAGGCCACTTAGGCTCATTAGGCCTATTAAGCCCATGAGGCCACTTAGGCCCATTAGGCCACTCATGCCCTTTAGGCCCATGAGGCCACATAGGCCCATTAGGCCACCCAAGACAATTAGGTCCATTAGGCCCTTAGGCCCGTTAATCCGATTAAGCCCATTAGGCCACTTATCACTATTAGGCTGATTAGGCGACTAAGGCCCATTAGTCCACTTAGGCCCACTAATCCCATTAAGCCCATTAGGCTGATTATGCCACTTAGGCCCCTTAGGCCACTTAGGACCATTAGGGCCATTAGGCCCATTAAACCCATTAGGCCAATTAGGCAACTTTATCCCATTAGTCCACTTAGGCCAATTTGGCCAATTTGGCCAATTTGGCCCATTAGGCCCATTTGGCCACTTAGGCCCCTTTGGCCCATTTATCCAATTGGGCTCATTATGCCCAGTAGGTCGATTAGGAAACTTTTTTCCATTAGGCCACTTCGACCCATTAGTCTCATTAGGCCACTGAGGCCAATTAGGCCCACTTGAAGCCTAGGCTCGTTAAGCCCATTAAGCCCATTAGGCCAGCTAGGCCCATTAGGCAACTTAGGCTCATTGGGCCCCTTAGGCCCTTAGGCCCATAAGGACCATTTGGCACATAACAACCATTACACTCATTAGGCCGATTAGGCCGCTTATGCCCATTAGGCCGCTTAGGCCCATTAGGCTGCTTAGGCCCATTAGGTCGCTGATGCCCATTCAGTCCGTTAGACCCTTTTTTCCCCTAGGCCTGTTAAGCCCATTAAGCCTATTGGGCCACCCAAACCCATTAGTCTACTAAGGCCTATTAGGATCCTTAGGCCTATTAAGCCACTTAGACCCATTAAGCCCATTAGGCCCATTTGTACCATTAAGCCCATTAGATCGATTAGGACACTTAGCCTCATTAGGCCACTTATGTCCATTACACCCATTAGGCCACTTACGCCTATTAGCCCCAATCGACCCATTATGCCCATTTTGAACCTAGGCCCAATAATCCAATTAAGCTCATTAGGCCCCTTAGGCCCATTAGGACAATTAGGCCAGTTTGGCCCATTAGGCAAATTAGGCCCATTCAGCCCATTAGTCTACTTAGTCCCATGAGACCCATTAGGCCAATTAGGCCTATCAGGCCCATTAGGCCCATTCGGCCACCACAACAAATTAGGCCATGTGGGCCACTTAAGCCCATTCAGCCACCTAGGTTGATTTGGACCATTAGGCCAATTAGACCTATCGGGCCCATTAGGCCCATTCGTCCACCAAGGAAAATTAGGCCATGTGGGCCACTTAGGCCCATTCGGCCACCTAGGTCGATTTGGCCCACTAGGCAACTTAGGCCGATTAGGCCCAATTGTTCGATTATACCACCACCACCACCAAAGTCTTTTTGTATTTTATTAATGAAAGGGAAGAAGTTCAAAAATGAGTGTTTAAGGGGGTATAAAGAAATGAAGTCTCAAAGCATCAGCCTGGATAAAATGCATACCTTATGGGGGAAAAGATCCAGGACTCAAGAAAATAGTTAGACGGTAATCTAGAGACGCTCTAGACGCAAGAAAATTAGCCACATTATTTCCCTCTCTCTAGGTATGAAGAATGGTCGTCTGGTTCTTCATGATAGACTTACAGCTCCTGATGGAATACTCTATTGACTGGGGAGTAGGCCCCTTACCTAACAAAACATTATAGAGGGTAAGATCATCTGTCTCAATCTTCTGAATGGGGAGGTTCCTTTGGCTACAAAGTTTGAGACCGTCGAGCAGGGCCAAGGCTTCCACTTGTAGGGAGTCACCGATCCCCTGGAAGGCTAAAAACGAAAAAACAACAGAACCTGTAGTGTCATGAATAACTCCCCCCCTCCCCCGTACCAACCCATACGACTCGAGCCACCAATATTCATTTTAAAACTAGAAAGAGGCGGACACCATTAGTCACAATTCCCCTGGGAAGAAGGAGGAGAAAGGGAGGCTTGCAGAGGGAGAATCAGCTGTATGGAAGGTGTATTCACTAGGTCACTGGACAAACTGCAGAAATCCAGAATGATGTTTCTGGTTTTGAAAACAAGACCCGTAGTGGACAGTGGGCTGCACTGGTACCTCCTATCATTCCTTGATGGCCAAATCGTCCAACAACCAGCAAAGAAAATGAGAGCCCTGCCCTTTCTCTCCACGCTGGAACTATCCGCTGCAAGGAACCAGTGCTGGAGGATGAGGTTAGCACTGAAGGCCCAATCAGACCAGCCTATTAACTGCCCAAAAGTACTCTAGATATCCTAGGACAAGTCACTGTTAAAGAATAAATGAGCAGAGGATTCAGTACTGGGATTTTTGCAACAGAATCATTTTGAGGCCAGGCTTACACCTCTGCGCTGGACATTATCATCAGATGGAAGGGCATTATGCTTGACACACCAACCAGGAAGAGTTATTTGGAAGGAATGGATTTATACCACAACACCTCACCCCATCGATCCAGGGGAGAAGAGATAGACTGAATCTTTGCAAAGGATTTGAGGGAAAAACTAAAATTTGCAGAGGCTGTGAAGATACATTTATCTAGATCATCAGACAAAACTATACTTTCAAAAATATTCCTATGATTGCTATCCAAGGTGGACCAAATAAGAGTAGGGTGATTGCAGGCCTCCCTGAAAGAGATTTTTGGTGTCGGACAGCAAGGAAAACCAAGAATTTCCCCTCACCATTTGTGGTGCCAAAAGCTAATATCACCTCTGCCTATAATCTAGTATAAGTGTTGCTGAAGAAGTGGTATATGGGGTTGGATCATCCTTATAATGTTGGATGGCTTGTGTCTGGATGAGCACCCCTCAAGGCCATAGGATTTTCTATGTTTTTTTTTCACAAAAAAAAATCCCCTCAAGAACCTCCCATGTGAATTTTGCATGAAGGCCATTCATCACCGCTGAAACACTCATAAGGTTAAATCGCCATCTTCAATAGGTTTGTCCAACTTGGCCCAGGAAGCCCAGTGACATTTATCATGAGGATGACCATCCCATAAAAATGAAATAAAAATGGACTCAATGTTCGAAATCAACTTCTTTGGGACCTTGAGAGTGGACAGGATGTCCATGGGGATAGAGGATAAAACCGAGATGATCAAAGTGATCCTTCCCCTAAAGGACAGAAACATGTTTTTCCAATTGAGGATGTGACCAACGATCCTTTCAGTAACCATATCAAATTTTTTAATGAGGATCCTACTGGGGAAGACCGGAGCACCTAGGTAGGTCATTGGGAAGGATCCATTGTGCATACAAAGGTTGTCTTCCAATGATATAATTCGTCTTCCTGAGCATTTATTAGAAGTAAAGAAGAGACTTTTCTCACGATTGATCACTTTGATTAGACCGATTAGGCCACTTAGGAAACATAGGCCCATTCAGCCCATTAGGCCCATTGGCCACTCAGGCCCACTAGGTACATTAGGCCCATTCGGCCCATTTGGCCACATAAACCCATTAGGCCACTTAGGCTCATTAGGCTCACTAGTCCCATTAGGCCACTTAGGCCCCTGAGGCCCATTGGGCCCATGAGGCCCATTCATCCCATCAGTACACATAGTCCCATTAGGCTCATGAGGCAACTTAGGACCATTAGGCCACTTTGGCCCGTTAGGTCCATTCTATCACTCAGGTCCTTTAGGCCCATTCGACCACTTAGGCCCATTCGGCCACTTAGGCCCATTATGCCCATTAGGACACTTAGGCCACTTAGGTCTATTCGTCCCATTAGGCCCATCAGTCTCATTAGGCCACTTAGGTCCATTAGTTTCATTAGGGCCATTAGGCCCATTAGGCCACTTAGACCCAGTTGGCCCATTGGGCCACTTGGGCCCATTATTCCCATCGGGCCAACCAGACCCATTAATCCCATTAGGCACATTCTACCACTAAGCCCCACAAGGAAAATCAGGCCCATTCATCCCATTAGGCCTATGAGGCTCACTCAACCCATTAGGATACTTAGGCCCATGAGTCCCATTAGGCCACTTAGACTAGTGAGGCCCATTAGGCCCATGATGCCCATCAGGCCCATGAGGACACTTAGGCCCATTAGGCCACTTAGGTTCATTAGGCCCATTAGGATAATGAGTCCCATTAGGCTCATGAGTCCAATTAGGCAACTGGGGGCCCATTAGGCCCATTAGACCCATCAGGCCCATTGGGCCACTTAGGACCATTAGGCCCATTAACCCCATTAGGCTACTTTGTCTACTTAGGCCCATTATGCCCATTAGGCTCATGAGGACACGAAGGCCCGTCATGCCCATTAGGCCACATAGGCCCATTAGGGCTATCTGGTCCATTAATCCACTTAGGCCCATCATGCCACTTAGCCCCATTCATCTCATTAGGCCACTTAAGCCCACTAGGCCCATCAGGCCAATTAGGCAACTTCAGTCCATTAATCCACTAAGGACCATTAGGCCCACTAGGCCACTTAGTCCCATTAGGCACATTAGGCCCATTAGGCCACTAAGGCACATTAGTCCACTTAGGCCCATTAGGCCACTTCGGCCCACTAGGCCCATTAGGCCACTTAGTCCCATTAGGCCACTTACGCCCATTAGACCCATTAGACCAATTAGGTGCATTAGGCCCATTAGGGCCATTCAACCACTTAATCCCACTAGGCCCATTAGGGCCATTCAACCACTTAAACCCACTAGGCCCATTAGGCCACTTAGACCCATTAGGCCACTTATGCACATTAGGCCCATTAGGCCCATTATGCCACTTAAGCCCATTCATCCACTTAGGCCCATTAGGTCCAGTAACCCCATTAGGCCAATTTGGCCGATTAGGCCCATTCGACCACTTAGAACCATTAGTCCTAATCATCCACTTAGGCCCATGAGGCCCATTAGTCCCATTCGATTGATTATGCCAATTAGGCCACTTAGGGCACTTAGACCCATTAGTCCTATTAGGGCCATCAGGCCACTTAGGCCCATTAGGCACATTCGACCGATTAGGCCGATTAGGGCACTTATACCCATTAGGCCCATTCGGCCACTTAGGCCCATTCATTCGATTAGCTCGATTAGGCCACTTAGGACCATTAGTCCATTTAGACCCATTAGACCACTTATGCCCATTTACACCATTCGGTCGATTAGGCATATTAGGCCACTTAGACCCATTAGGCACATTAGACCACTTCGACCTATTCTGCCCAATAGGCCCATTCGGTTGACTAGGCCTATTAGGCCATATAGGCACATTAGGCCACTTAGACCCATTAGGCTCATTCGGGCGACTCGGCTGATTAGTCCACTTAGGCCCATTATACCCCGTAGGCCAATTAGGCCACTTAGGCCACTTTGACATTAGGCCCATTAGGCCACTTAGGCCCATTAGGACCATCTGTCTCATCATTTGATTAGGCTGATTAGGCCAATTAGGCCACTTAGGCCGATTAGGCCCATTAGGCCACCTAGGCCCATTAGGTCCAATAGTCCCATTCAGTTGATTATGGGGATTAGGCCACTTAGGCCCATTAGGCCCCTTAGTCCCATTATTCTATTAGGCCCATTACATCACTTAGGCAGAATAAACCCATTATTCCCATTAGGCCCATTAGGTGGATTTGGCCACTTAGGACCATTAGAACCATTAGGCCACATAGGCCCATTAAGAAAATTAGGCCCATTGAACCCATTAGTCCCATTGAGACCATTAGACCCGTTAAGCCACTTAGGCCACTTAGGCTCATTCGGTCGATTAGCTGGATGAGGCCACCTTGTCCCATTAGGCCACAGAGGCCCATGAGGCCCATTAAATCCATTAGTCCCCCTAGGCCCATTAGGACCGTTAATCCGCATAGGCCACATAGGCTCATTAGGCTCATCCGGTCGATTATCACAATTAGGCCACTTAGGCCACTTAGGCCACTTAGGCCAATTAGGTCCATTAGGCCCATTAGGCCCATTAGGTCCACTAAGCCCATTATGGAAACTAGGCCCATTAAGCCCATTAGGCAACTTAGGACCACTAGAGCCATCAGGCCCATTAGTCCATGAGGCGCATTCTTCCCATGAGGCCCATCAGCCCATTGGGACACTTAGTCCCATTAGGCACATTGGGCCCAATGAGACCACTTAGGCCCATGAGGCCCATTCGACTCATCAGGCCACTTGGGCCCATTAGGTCCCTTAACCCAATTAGTCCCACTAGGTCTAGTAGGCCACTTAGGCAGACTAGGCTCATTCATCCACTTAGTCCCATCACGCCACTTACGCCCCTTAGGCCCATTTTTCCAATTAGGCGCATTAGGTCCACTAGGCCCATTCGGCCACTTAAGTCCACTAGGCCCATTCGGCCACTTAGGCCCATTCGGCCACTTAGGCCCATTCGGCCACTTTGGCCCATTAGGCCCATTAGGCCACTTATGCCCATTAGGGATATTATGCCACATAATCCCATCTGTCCACTTAGGCCCATTCAGACCATTAACCCAATTAGGCCAATTTGGACCATTCGACTACTTAGGCCCATTAGTCCCAATTTACAACTTAGGCCCATAAGGCCCACTCGATGGATTAGGCCGATTAGGCCACTTAGGCCACTTAGACCCATTAGGCCCATTAGGCTCATTAGTCCACTTAGGCTCATTAGGCCCATTCGGCAGATTAGGCCGATTAGGCCGATGAGGCCACTTAGGCCACTTAGACCCATTAGGCTCATTAGGCCCATTAGGCCACTTAGGCCCATTAGTCCCATTCGATCGATTAGCCTGATTTGGCAATTTGGCCCATTCGGTCGATTAGCATGAATAGGCCACTTAGGCCCATTAGGCCACTTAGCCTCATTCGGTCGATTAGGCAGATTGGGCTACTTAGACCCGTTTGGACCATTAGTCTCATTAGGACACTTAGGCCCACTAGGCCCATTAGGATGATTCAGTTGATTAGGCCGATTAGGCCACATATGCTCATTAGTCCCATTAGGCCACTTAGGCCCATTAGGCCCATTCGGCTGATTAGGTTGATTCGACCACTTTCTCCGCTTAGACCCATTATGCCCATTATGACCATTAGGCCCTTTAAGCCTATTAGGCCTCTTAGTCCACTTAAGCCTTAGGTCCGTTAGGACCATTTGTCCCATCATTTGATTAGGACGATTAAGCCACTTAGGCCACTTAGACCAATTAGGCGCATTAATCCACTTAGGCCCATTAGTCTCATTAGGCCACTTAGGACCATTAGACCCATTAGGACCATTCAGTCGATTAGGGGAATTAGGCCAGTTATTCTCATTAGACCAATTAGCCCACTTAGGCCCATTAGTCCCATTAGGCCACTTAGGCCCATTTGACCCATTAAACCCAGTAGTCTCATTAGGCCCATTAAGACACTTAAGCCACTTAGGCCCCTTAGGCCCATTCAATAGTTTAGCTCGATTAGGCCAACTAAGCCCATTGAACCCATTATACAATGTAGGCCCATTATACCCATTAGGAAACTTAGGACCATTAGGCCAATTAAACCCATCAGTTGCACTGGTCCCATTAGGCCCATTAATCAACTTACGCCAATTATGCCCATTAGGGCCATTCAGTCGATTAGCCTGATTATGCCACTTAGGCCACTTAGGCCAATTTGGTCCATCTATCCCATTAGCCCCATTAGGCCCACTAGGCCCATTAGGGCACTTAGGCCCATTATGATTCTTATGACCAGGAGATCCATTAGGCCCATCATGCCCATTAACCACATGAGTCGCATTCTACCCATGAGGCCCATCAGGCTCATTATGTCACTTTGGCCCATTCAGGCCATTAGGCCCATGTGTCCACTTAGGCCCATGAGACCCATGAGGCGCATTAGACCCATTATGCCACTTAGGCCCATTAGGCCCATTAGGCCCATTAGCCCCACTAGGCCCTTTAGTCCACTTAGGCCCATTAGGCCACTTAGTCTCATTAGACCCATTAGGCCCACTAGGCCCATTCGGCCCATTCGGTCAACTCAACCTAGTAGGCCCCTTAGGCCCATGAGCCTCATTAGTCCACTTAGGCCCATTCATACCATTAGGCCCTTTAGGCCAACTTCGACCACTTAGGCCCAGTAGGCACATTATGGCAATTGGGACCACGAGGCAACTTAAGCCCATTAGGCCCATCATGCCAATTAGGCCCATTCGGCCAGTTAGGCTGATTAAGCCGATTAGACCCATTTGATCCTTTACTAGGCCCATTAGGACACTTAGACCCATTAGGACTATTAGGGCACTTAGGTCCTTAAGACCATGAGGCCCAATAGGATCGTTAGGCCCATCAGGCCACTTAGGCGCATTAGTTCCATTAGGCTCATTAGGCCCATTAGGCCTAACCATTGGGCCCATGAAGCCCCTTAGGCCCATTAGGCCCATCGGACCACTTCATCCCATTAGGCCCCCATTAGGTCACTTAGGCCACTTAGGCCCATTAGGCCCACTAGGCCCATTGGGCCACTTCGACCTAGGAGGCCCATTAGGCCCACGAAGACACTTAGTCCCATGAGGCCGATTAGGCCCATTATGCCCATTTGGCCACTTATGCCCATTAGGCCCATTAGGCACGTGAGACCACTTAGGTCCATTTGGTCAATGAGGCCCATTCGGACATTGAGGCCCATTAAGCCCATTACACCCATTAGCCCACTTAGGCCGGTTAGGCCCATTAGGACAATTAGGCCCATGAGGCTAATCAGGCCCATTAGTCACATTAGGCCACTTAGGCCCATTGGGCTTATTAGGCCAATTGGGCCAATTGGGCCCATTTTTTCCATTAGGCCTATAAGCCAATAAGGCCCATTGGTCCACTAAGTCTCATTATGGCCATTAGGCCGATAAGGCCCATCAGACCCATTAGGCCACTTCGGCCCATTAGGCCCATTAGGTTACTTCAGCCACTTAGACCCATTAGGCCCATTAGTCCAATGAGCCCACTAAGGCCCATTTGGCCAATCAATCCCATTAGGCAACTTAGGCTCATTAGGCCCATTATGCCACTTAGACCCATTCAGCGCATTAGGATACTTAGGCCCATTAGACCCACTAGTCCATTAAGGCCATTTAGGCTCATTAAGCCACTTGGGCCCATTAGACCCGTTAGGCTCATCAGGGCCATTAGGCCCATTAGGCGCATTAGGCCCATTAGGCCATCAAGGCCCATTCGCCCATTAAGCCACTTAGGCCACTTAGGCTCATTAGGTCCATTAGGCCCACGAGGCCAGTGAGGCCCATTTGGCCCATTTGGCCCATCAGGCCCATCAGACCTGTTCGGCCACTTAGACTCATTGGTCTCATTATTCCAATTAGGACCATTAGGCCACTTAGGCTCATTTAGCTCATTGGTCCACTTAAGCCCATTAGGCCCATCAGGCTCATCAAACCCATGAGGCCACTTTGGCTCATTCGGCCCATTATGCCCATCAGGCCCATCAGGCACATTAGGCCATTTAGGCCCATTCGGCTCATTAGACCACTTAGGACCATTGATCCCATCTGTCCCATTAGGCCAATCGGGCCCATTAGGCCACTTAGGCCCATTAGGTCCATTAGGACCATTAGTCTCCTTAGGCCCATTCGGCTCATTAGGACACTTATGCCCATTAAGTGCATTAGGCCCATTAGGCCACTAATGCCCAATAGACCAGTTAGGCCAATTCGTCTCATTATGTCACTTAGGCCCATTAAGAGCAGTAGGCCCATTAGTCCACTTAGGCCCTTTCATCCCATTTGAACCATTTTGCCACTTAGGCCCATTGGGCCCATCAGGCCACTTTGGACCATTATACCACTTTGGACCATTCAGCCCATTAGTCCACTTAGGTCCATTATCCTACTTAGGCCCATTAGGCCCATTAATACAATTAGGCCAAGTAGGCCCATCAATCCACCTAGGCCCATTAGGACACTTACGACCATTATGCCAATTATGCCACTTAGGCCCATTTGGCAATTCCGACCACTTAGGTTGATTAGGCCCATTAGGCCATTGCGGCCCATTAGGCCATTTCGGCCACTCAGGCCATTAGTCCACTGAGGCCCATTAGGCCCATTAGTCCACTGAGGCCCATTAACCCATTTAGGCTCATTCGGCTCATTAGGCCACTTAAACCCACTAGGCCCATTCGGCCACTTAGGCGCATTAGGACCATTTGACCCATTTGCCCACTAAGGCTCACTAGGCCCATTTTTCCCATTAGTCCACTTACGCCCATTATGGCCATTACGTCACTTGGGCCACTTAGGCTCATTTGGCCCATTAGGCCACTGAGTCCCATTTGGCTCACTATTCCACTTTGGCCAATTAGGCCACTTAGGCCCATTAGGCTGCTTAGGCCCATTAGTCTCATTAGTCCCATGTGTTCACTGAGGCCCACTAGGCCCATTATTCCCATCAAACCCATGAAGCCAATTAGGCCCATTAGTCTGCTTAGTCCCATTAGGCCACTTAGGCTCATTAGTCCACTTAGGGTCATGAGGCTACTTAGGCCCATTATGCTAATCTAGACACTTAGGCCCAATAGGCTGACTAGGCCCATTAGTCCAATGCGATCCATTAGGCCCATTTGAGCCATTAGGCCATTTCGGCCACTCAGGCCCATTAGGCCCATTAGTCCTATTAGGCCATTAAGGCCCATTACGCCCATTAGGTAATTGAGGCCCATTCATCCCACTAGTCCACTAAGGCCAATTAGGCCAATTAGGTCAATTAGGCCACTTAGACTCATTATGCCACTTAGGCCCATTAGGCCCATGTGTCCACTAAGGCCCCATAAATCCCATGAGGCTACTCAGACCCAATAGGCTGATTAGGCCACTTCATCTCATTAGGACCATTAGTCCACATAGGCCCATTCCACTCATTAGGCCACCTAGGCCCATTAGGCCATTGAGTCCACTTATGCCAATTAAGCCACATAAGACAATTTCTCCCATTAATCTCATCAGGTCCATTAGGCCAATTAGGTCCATTCGATGAATTGGCCCATTAGGCCACTAGAGCCCATTAAGCCCTATAATCCCATTAAGCCCATTTGGCCAATCAGGCCCATCAAACCCATCAAACCCATTATGCCACTTAGGCCCATTAGGCCCATGAGGCCCATTTGGCCCATTACGCCACTTAGGCACATTGAGATCATTAGGCCACATAGGTCCATTAGACCCATCAGGCACATCAAGCCCATTAGGCCGCTGTGGCCCATTCGACACATTGTGCCAATATGACCCATCCGGCCACTTAGGCCCATTCCGCGAATTAGGCCACTTCAGACCATTAGGCCCATCAGGATCCTCATGACCATTAGGCCACTCCGACCCATTAGGCCAATTAGGTCACTTAGGCATGTTCAGCACATTAGGCCAATTAGGCCCATTAGCCCCATTAGGCCACTGAGGTCCATTAGGCCCATCAGGCCACTTAGTCTCATTCGTCTCATTAGGCCACTTAGGCCCATTAGTCCCATTAGGCTCATTAGGCCACTTAGGCTAATTAGGCCACTAAGACACATTAATCCCATTAGGTCACTCAGGACCCTTAGACCCATTAGGCCCATTAGGCCACTAAGGCCCATTAGGACACTTAGGCCCATTAGGCCCATTAGGCCACTACATAGTCTCCTTAGGCACATTATTCCCATTAGGTCAATTAGGCCACATAGGCCCATTAGGCTAGTTAGGCCCATTAGGCAACTTAGGGGACTTAGGCCCATTAGGTCACTTATGCCCATTAGGTAACTTAGGCCCATTAGGCCACTTAGGCCCATTATGCCAATTAGGCCACTTAGGCCCATTAGTAAATTTCATCCACTAAGCCCCATTAGGTCGATTAGTCCTATTAGTCCACTGAGGCCCATTAGGCCACTTAGGCCCATTAGGCCATTTCAGCCACTTAGGCCCATTAGGACCATTAGGCCACTTAGGCCTATTAGGCCACTTAGGAACATTAGGCCCATTAGTCCCATTAGTCTCACTCGTTCGATGAGGTTGATTAGGCCACTTTGGCCCATTAGGCCCATTAGGCTCATTAGGCCACCTCGGCCCGTTAGGCACATTAGGCCACTTAGGCCCATTAGCCCCATTCAGTCGATTAGGGGGATTATGATACTTGGGTACATTAGGCCCCTTAGTCCACTTAGGCCTATTAGGCCCATTAGGCCCATTAGGCCAGTTATCCCCATGAGCCCCATTAGGCCCATTCAGCCACTTATGCCCATTAGGCTCATTCAGCCACTTAGGCCCATTAGGCCCATTAAACTCATTAGTCCCATTAGTCCCATTAAAACCACTAGTCCCACTAGTCTCATTGGACCCATTAGGCCTGTTAAACCACTTAGGCCACTTAAGCTCATTCGGTTGATTAGCCCAATTAGGCTACATAGGCCCATTAGGCCACGTCGGCCCATTTGGTCCAATAGGACACTTAGGCCCATTAGGCCCATTAAACCCATTAGGCCCATTAGGCCCATTATGACTGTTAATCCACTTAGACCCATTACGCCCATTCGGTCGATCAGTCCGACTAGGCCACTTAGGCCCATTAGGCTCTTTAGGCCCATTAAACCCATTATGCCCATTATACCCACTAGGCCCATTAGGGAACTTATTCCCATTATTCCACGGATGACCATTAGGCCAATTAGGCCCTTCAGGCCCATTAGGCCCATGAGGCGCATTCTGTTGATGAGGCCCATGAGGCCCATTCGGCCGAGGAGGACCATCAGGTCCATTAGGACACTTAGGCTCGTTAGGCCCTTTGGGACCATGAGGCCCATTAGACCCATCAGGCCACTTGGGCCCATTAGGCCCATTAGGCCCATCATTTCCATTTGGCCAACTAGACCATTTAGGCCACTTAGGCCCATTAGGTCTATTTGGAACACCAGTCACATTCGTCCCATGAGGCCCATTGGACCCATTCGGCCCATTCGGCCCACTCAACCCCTTACGGCCACTAGCCCCATGAGGCCCATGAGGCCCATTTAGCCCATTAGGAAACTTACCCCCTTCAGCCCATTAGTCCCCTTCGGCCCACTGAGCCCACTTAGGCCAATTAGTCCCATTGGGACAATGGGGCAACTTAGGCCCATAAGGTCCCTTAGGCCCATGAGGCCCACTAGACCCATCATGCCAATTAGGCTCATTCGTCCCATTCGGCTCACAAAGCCCATTAGGACACTTAGGCCCATTAGGCCACTTAGGTCACTTAGGGCCATGAGGCCCATGAGGCCCATCATGCCCATTAGACCACTTAGGCCAATTAGGCCCATTGGGCCCATTAGGTCACTTCAGTCCATTAGGTTCATTGGTCCCATGAGGCCACTTAGGCCCATTCATCCCATTAGGAACATGAGGCCCATTAAGCCCGTTGGGCCACTTAGGCCCATTAGGCCCATCAGGCCCACTTGGCCCATTCAGTCACTTAGGCCCGTTAATCCCATCAAGCCACTTCGACCACTTAGGCCCATTGGGCACACATTTCTTTTTCACACATTTCTTTTTTTCTTTTTGTATTCTTTCTCTATCCTCACTTGATCTTCATATGCTTGTATGGGACTTAGAGGAGTCAAAACAATCTTTCGACCGCTGAAATGAAAAGAGAAGCAGTTAGCATAGCCATCATACATCACTCTCCTATCAAATTGCCATGGTCTCCCTAGTAGCAAATGTCTAGCTTGCATCAGAGCAACATCACACAACACCTCATCATGATATTTTCCAATGGAAAAAGAAACTATGGCTTGTTTTGTGACCCTCACTTCCCCACTATCATTCAACCATTGCAATCTATAGGGTCTAGTATGCCTTAGAGTAGGCAAACTCAACTTTTCCACCAACAAGGTACTCTCCACATTAGTACAACTTCCACTATCAAAGATCATACTACATACCTTCTCCTTGATGTGGCATCTCGTATGAAAAATATGTTCCCATTGCTCTTCATCATGATCATCTTTGGGTTGAATGTTTAAAGCTCTTCCTGCCACCAATGCATCTCCATGTACGGGGTCTTCAACTTCTACATCCGAACCCTCCTCCAAAGATGGAATCTCATCATCGCTAGAGTGATCACTGAGGATGTCTCCATTATCCAAAATAATCATGGCCCTTTTGTTTGGGCATTGAGATGCAATATGACCATGTCCTTGACACTTAAAACATTTTATATCACGAGATTTAGAAGGGAAATTTGTGTCCATTTTTTCTTTTGAATCAGTCGGGAAGAACTTATTTTTGGCCTCTTCTCTTTGTTTTGGAACAAACTTAGAATCCCTTGGTTTCGTTTCATTCCACTTAGAAGTTGATTTTGGAACTTTCCGGTTATCCTTCCAAAAATTATGGGAACTTACTTGAATCCTCCGAGAATGTAGTTGATTTTCGACCTTCACCGCCTTATGTAGCAACTCCTCCCTGTCAATGTAGGTCTATAGTTCCACCAGATCTCTAATTGCCCGATTCAAGCCATTGATGAACCTTGCCTTGGTAGCTTCGCGATCCTCCTCCAAATTGGCTCGAATCATTGATATATCCATTTCCTTGTAGTATTCCCCCACACACATGGAACCTTTCACAAGTTTTTGTAACTTCAAATGCAACTCTCGATAGTAATGACTAGAAATGTACCTTTTGCACATTACTATCTTCATTTCTTCCCAAGTTCGAATTGGCCTTTCTCCATTTCATCGTCGACTTACTTGTAATTGGTCCCACCAAATACTTGCATAGTCATTGAACTCAAGCGCCGCCAATTTTACCTTCTTCTCCTCTGAGTAGTTGTGAAGTCCAAACACATGGTCAACCTTCCGCTCCCACTCCAAATAAAGTTCTGGGTCACTCTTCCCTTGAAAGGATGGAAGTGTCACTTTGATGCTTGCCAAGTCATTTTCTCTCCAAGCAGCACATTGCCCTCGCCTAGGAATTGATTCTTCGAAATCGGAGTACTCATCATCACCTTCATGAATTTCTTGCCTTCTTGGAGCCTTTGAAGATGAGGAACTTTGCATATCATCCAACCTAGCATTCAATCTTGTAAACTGGTCAGCGACTGCTTTCATGAATAATTTAATGTCGATCTCAATTCTTTCTCCCTCAGTTGCCATTTTTTTTAATTCCCCGCACACTCTTTCTCTCACGTTTTTTTAATCTCTCAAAAGGTTTCTCACACTTTCTAGCACAACAAATTGGTTCCTACAAGTGTTCTTAAATAGAATCAAGAAGACAACTGGTAAGAAGCAATCAATTTATGGCAATCTTTAAAAATCAGAAATTTTAAAAAGGGTTTGAATCAATGGAGTCCAAGAAATATGAGAGGAAAATGGGAGAAATGGTTATAGTAGAAGGTTGGATATGGATGAAGGAAAGAATATGGTGGATAAGAAAATTGCAATCAAATTTATGACATATGAGCAAACGCAATGTTTCAAATGAGCAGCTTCCTTTTTTTTTGTATTTTTTTTATTGATTTTTTTTTTTGATTTTTTTTTGATTTTTTTTTTGCTACTCAACAAACAAGAATTGCAAAGAGTGCGCTTTTCATGTTCAAGGTACAAAAAATGAAAAATGTACTAATCTGATTGCAATGATGTAAATGGTTGTGATAACTTGAACTTCAAATTCAAATGAAAATCCGCCTTGGAGATTGTTAGATTTTACAAGGGTGAAACTGTAGCACGAATTGATTCGGCTATATCTCCAAATATAAATGGCGGATTTTAGTATTTCCAAATCGAGAAGAAAGTTGAAATTCTGAACTATTAAAATGACATATTATACGCCCAGAAATTCAAAGAAAAAGCAGACGAAAATATGGAAGAAAGTTCCATCCAGAATTGGTGATGGCAGAAAATGGAAGAAGGGGAAGATAAAAAAAAGATGGGAGAAATAGAAATGAAAGAACCTGGTTTCCATAACCTTCCTCTGATACCAAATGATATGATACCGTATGCGAGTGCGGTATTCGTTGGCAAAAATGCAGAAACACAAGCGAAGAAAGAAGAGGGAAATGAAAATTAAAAGAAATGCAAGAGGAATGAAAGTGGAAGGGGATGATCAATTAGGACCCCAAGGAGACTTGCCCCTTGAAACTCTAATTATAAAGCACCACAAAGGTTGATCACTCCTTTGATGAGCCTTACTTGCATTCACCTAAGAACACAAGAAACACAAGCATAATAATCCTAGAAACTCTCAAATTCGAAATTAACCTTCAAGGGGTACAAGAGGTGGCTATTTATAGCCAAATGAGAGGAATACATGTCAAACTACCTATCCCACAAAAGTCTAAAGCCTATCCCACGAATTTGACTTTGTTTACACATGTCCATGGCTTTGGGGGACAAGATATCTCTAAAGAAGACTTTTAGGAATCACCCCAAAGACTTTCAAGATTACCACCACGGATTTGGAGACAAGGGCCCCACCACTTTTGACATTGGATATTTCCTTCATGCAAGTGGATTCAATTTCATGGAAGCATATGGGTGGGCCTTTTAGGTTCACTTTTGGGCTTTAATAAGTGTGATTAAAGGCCCATTTTCTCCTCCCATGCATGCATGTTGGGCCTCCTCTTGTAATTTCAAAATGAGGCCATGTAAAGCCTCTTTCATCCTCCTCATTCTTCCTCTTGTCATTGGGCCACCAATCCCATGCAATGGGTCTTGTCCATTAATTCTCCTTCCACCATCAATACCATGATCACCCTCAACTCCTTGCTGCATGTGTACACCATGATCCGCATCACTAATGAGCCTAATGGTCTTAATGGGCCTAAGTGGATGAATTGGCCCAATGGGCCTAAGTGCCTAATGGGCCTAAGTGGCGTAATGAGCCTAATGGGCCCAAGTGGTAGAATGGTCCTAATAGGCCTAAGTAGTCTAATGGGTCTGATGGGCCTAATGGGCCTCAAGGGCTCCAAGGGCTGAATGGGATTCATGGGCCAAATGGCCTAAGTGGCCTCATGGGCCCAATGAGAATAATGGGCCTAATGAGCCTTATGGGACTAAGTGGACTCATGAGCCTAATGGGCCTCATGAGCCTAATGGGCCTCCTAGGCCTAAGTGGCCTAATGGGACTAGTGGTCCTAATGAGCCTAAGTGACCTAAGTGGCCTAATGGGCGGAATGAGACTAAGTTTTTGAATGGGCTTAGTGTGCCTAAAGGGCCGAATGGGCCTAAGTGGCCTCAGGCACCCAATGGGCCTAATGGGCCTAGGTGGTCTAATGGGATGAATGGTCCTAAGTGGCCTAATGGTCCTGATGAGTCTAATGGGCCTCATGGACCTAAGTGGCCCAAGTGGCCTAATGGGCCAAAGTGGCCTAATGGGCTGAGTGGGCCTAAAGGACCTAATGGGCCTAATGGGACGAATGGGCCTAATTGGCCAGATGGTCCTATTGGGCCTCATGGGAACAATGTTTATAATGGGCCTAATGGACATAAGTGGCCTAAGTGGGCCTAAATGGTCAAATGGGTCGAATGGGCCTAAGTGGCCTAATGGACTCAATGGGCCTCATGGGCCTAAGGGGCCTAATGGGCCCAATAGGATGAATGGGACTAGTGGGCCCAATGGTCCTAATGGATCTCAATGGACTAATTGGTTTAAGTGGCCTAAAGGGCTTTGTGGGCCTTATAGGTTTGACAGGCCTAATGGGCTTAATGGGACTCATGGTCCCCAAGTGGCCTGATGGGTCTAATGGGACTCATGGTCCCCATGGGCCTAAGTGTCCTCATGTGCCCAATGTGCTTAATGGGCCTAAGTGTCCTAATGGGCCTCATTGGCAGAATGCCCCTCATGGGCCAGATGGGCCTAATGGGCCCAATGGTCCTAAGTGGCATAATGGGCCGAATGGGCCTAAGTGCCCTAATGGTCCTAGTGTTCCTAATGGGGATAATGGGTCTAATGGGATTAATGGACATAATTGGACTAAGTGGCATAAGTGGTGTAATCAGGCTAATCGACCAAACGGGTCTAAAGGGCCTAAGTGGTCTAAATGGCTTAACGGGCCTAATGGGTCTAGTGGGACTAATGGGTTTATGGGCCTAACAGGTATATGTTTACAAGTGGTCCTAATGGGCCTACATTCCCTAATTGGCATAAATGGGCCTAATTGTCCTAATTGAGCGAATCGACCGAATGGGCCCAATGGGCCTACGTGCCATAATGGGCCTAACATGCCTTATGGGACTAATGGGTTTAATGGGCCTAATGGGACTAAGTGGCCGAATGGGCCTACATGGCCTAATGGGCCTAAGTAGACAAATGTGCCTAATTGGCCAAGTGGGTCTATGTGGCTGAATGAGCCTAAGTAGCCAAATGGGCCTAATGGGCCCAATGAGACTAATGGGTTTAATGGGCTGAATGTGCCTAAGTGGCCTAATGGGCTTAATGAGCCTAAGTGGCCTAATGGGCCTAATGAGACTAAGTGGTCTGACCCCCCTAATCGACTGAATGGGCCTAATGAGCCTAAGTGGCCTAAGTGGCCTAATGGACCTAATGGCCCTAATTGGTCGAAAGGGTCTAATGGGCCTTAGTGGGCTAATGGGCCTAATGGGTGTAAGTGGCTAATTTTCCTAATGGGTCTAAGTGGTATAATCCCACTAATTGACTAAATGGGATTAATGGGCCTAATGGGACTAAGTGACCTAATGAGCTTAATGGGCCTAAGTGGCCCCATTGGCCTAATCGGTCGAATGGGACTAATGAGCCTAATGGGCCTAAGTGGACTAATGGGCCTAATGGGCCTAATGTCTAAGTGGCTTAAGTGGCCTAATGTGCTTAGTGGTCATAATGGGACTAAGTGGCCTAAGTGGTCTAATCGGCCTAATCAGCAAAATGGGCCTAAGTGGCTGAATGTACCTAATGGGCTGAAGAGGCCTAATGGGCCTAGTGGGTCCAAGTGGACTAATCGACATAATCGATCGAATGTGCCTAATGGTCCTAAGTGGATTAATGGGTCAAATGATCCCAAGTGGCCTAAGTGTGCTAATCTTTTTAATCGACCGATTGAGCCAAATGGGCGTAAGTGGCATAATGGGCCTAAAGGGCCTAATGGGACAAAGTGGCCTAATCCGGCTAATCAACTGAATGGGCCTAAGTGTCCTAGTCAGCATAATCGATCGAATGGGCCTAATTAGATTAATGGGCCTAAGTGGTCTAATGAGGCCTAATGGGCATAAGTGCCCTAAGTGGCCTAATCGGCGTTATCGACCGAATGGTCCTAATGGGCCTATGTGGCCTAATGTACCGAATGGGCCTAATGGGTCGAATGGATCGAAGTGGCCTAAGTAGATGAATCGACCAAATCGACTGAATGGGCCTTATGGGCCTAAGTGGCCTATTGGGGCTAACGGGCCTAAGTGGCTAAATGGGCCTAATGGGCCAAATTGACCTAATGTGGTTAATGGTCTTAAGTTTAAGAATGAGATTAAGTGGAATAATGGGCCTAATGAGCCGAATGGGATTAAGTGGCCTAATGAGCTTAATGGGCCTAAGTGGCCTAATGGGCCTAGTGGGTCTAAGTGGTCGAATGAGCCTAATGCGCCTCATTGGCCTAATGGGCATAATGGGCGTAAGTGGCCTAATGGGCTTAGCGGACCTAAGGGGCTGAATGGGCCTACTACGCATAATGTACCTAATGGTTCCAATGGGCCTAAGTGGCCTTATCGGCTTAATGGGAAGAATGGGCCTAATGAGCCTAATTGGACTAATGTGACTAATGGGTCTAATGAGCATAATGGGTCTAATGGGCCTAAGTGTCCTAATGGGAAAATGTGCCTAAGTCACATAATGGGTCTAAGTGGCCTAATGAGCCAAATGGGATGAATGAGCCAAATGGACCTAAGTGGACTTATGGGCCGAATGGGCCTAATGGGACTAATGGACCTAATTGGCATAATAGGCCTAAGTGGCCTAATGGGATAATGGGCCTAAGTGTCCTAATGGGCCTAATGGGCCTAATGGGCCTAAGTGGCCTAATCGGCCTAATCGAACGAATGGGTCAAATGGGCCTCATGGGCCTAAGTGGAATAATGGGCCTAATAGGCCGAAGTGGCTGAATGGGCCTGATGGGCGGAAATGGCCTCAGTGGCCTAATGGGCCTCGTGGTCCTAAGTGGCCTAATGGGTCTAATGGGCCCAAGTGGCCTCATGGTCCCAATTGGCCCAAGGGGCCCAAGTGGCCTAATCGGCCTAATGGGATTAATGGGCCGAATGGGCCAAATGGGCCAAATGGGCCTAACTTGCCAATGGGGCCTAATGGACCTAAGTGGCATAATGGGCCTAAGTGGCATAATGGGCTTAATGGGCTTAATTGGTCTAGAGGCCAAATGAGCCTAATAGGCCTAAGGGGCCGAATGGGCCCAATTGGCCTAAGTGTCCTGATGGGCCTAGGTGGCCTAATGGGAGAAAGTTTCCTAATCGGCCTAATGGGCTTAATGGGCCGAATGGGCCTAATTGGCTGAATAAGATTAATTTTATTAAATGGACTAATGGGAATAATGGGCCAAAGTTGTCTAATTGGCCGAATGGGCTAAATGGGTCTAATGGGCTTAATGGGCCTAATGGGCCTAAGTGGCTCATTGGGCTAAGTGGCCTAATTGGCCTAATGGGATTAATGGGCCTTGGCGACCTAAGAGGCCTAATGGGCCTAATTAGCCTTAGTGTCCTAATCGCCCTAATGTGCTTAATCGGCCTAATGGGTGTAATGGGCTTAATGGGCTTAGTGGCTAAATGGGTATAATGGGCCGAATAGGCCTAATAGGCCGAATGAGCCAAATTAGCCTAAGTGGCCTAATGGGACTAATGGGTCTAAGTGGCCTAATGGGTCTAAGTTTCCAAATCGACCTAGTGGGATTAATGGGACTAAGGGGCCTAATGGACCTAATGTGCCTAAGTGGCCTAATCAACCTAATGGGATTAATGGTCCTATTGAGCCTAAGTTGTCGAATGGGATTGATGGGCCCATGTATCCCAATCAGCCTAAGTATCCTAATAGGCCTAAGTGGCCCAATGGGCCCAATGGACCTAATGAGCCTAAGTGGATTAATGGCCCTAATGGGCCTAAGTGGCTGAATGGTCCATTGGGCCAAATGGTCCTAAGTGGAATGATGGGCCAAATGGGCCTCAGTGGCCCCATGGGTCTAAAGTGTCTTAGTGGCCTAATGGGTCTTAGTGGCCACATGGTCCTAATGGGCCTAATGGGACGAATTGGAATAGTGGGCCTAGTGAGCATAATGGGCATAAGTATCCGAATTGGCCTAAGTGGCCCGATGGGCCTAATGGGACGAATGAGCGAGTAACCAAATGGGCCAAATGGGCCTAAGTTGCCTAATGGGCATAACGAGCCTAAGTGGCCTAATGGGCCCATTGGGATTAAGTGCCCTAATTGGCCCAATGGGCCTAAGTGGCCTAAGTAGCCTAATCGGCCTAATGGGCCTAATGAGCCAAAGTGGCCGAATGGGCCTAACGGCTGAATGAGCCTAATGGGTCGAAATGTCCTAATGGGCCTAATGGACCTAAGTGACCTAATGGGCCAAATGAGCCTAAGTGGATGAATGAGCCTAATGGGTCAATGGGTCGACTTGGCCTAACGGACCGACTGTGCCTAATGTGCCTAGTGGGAGAAATGGGCCTAATTGGCCTAATGAGCCTAATTGTGCTAATGGGCCTAATGAGCCTAAGTGGCTTAATTGGATGAATGGGCCAAATGGGCTGAAGTGGCCTAATGGACCTAATGTTCCTAATGGTCCTAAGTTGCCTAATGGTCATAAGTGGCCCAGTGGGCCTAATTGGACTAAGTGGCCTAATTAGCCTAATTGGCTTGATGGGCCTAATGGTTCTAATGGGCTTAAGTGGACGAATGGGTCCATTGGGTCTAGGTGGCCTAATGGGCCTAAGGGGCCTAATGGTCCTCATGGGCCTCATGGGTTTCCTAGGCCTAAGTGGCCTCATGGGCCTCATTGGCCTAAGTGGCTTAATTGGTTTAATGGGCGTAAGGGTCTAATGGGTTTAAGGGGCCTATTGGGATGAATGGGATTAACGAGCCTTGGCACCAAATGGGCCCAATGGGTCGTGGGTCAGATGGACCTAATGGGCTGAATGAGCCTAAGTGGCCTAATGGGCCTAATTGGCCTAAGTGGTCTAATGGCCCTAAGTGGATTAATCGATCTAATGGGATTAACGGGCCTAATGGGCCTAATGGACCTAATGGGCGTAATGGGTCTAAGTGGCCTAATTGGACTAAGGGGCCTAATGGGACTAAGGGGCCTAATGGGACTAAGTGGCCTAATGGTCTAATTGGGCTTAGCGGACCTGGGGGCTAAATGAGTATAATGGGCCTAATGGGCCTAATGGTCCAAATGGTCCTAAATGGCCTAATGGGTATAATGGGCCTAAGTGGCCTAAAGGGTCTTAGTGGCCTAATCGGTCTAATAGGCCTTAGTGGCCTAATAGGCCTAAGCGGCCTAATGGGCTTAATGAGATTAACGGGCCTAGGGGCCAAATGGGCCTAATGGGACAAATGAGCCCAATTGGCCAAATGGGACTAAGTGGCCTGATGGGCCAAAGTTGCCTAATCGGCTTAATGAGCCAAATGGGCCTAATTGGAAAAATGGGTTGAATGGGCCTAATTGGATTAATGGGCAGCAGACCTAATGGGCATAAGGGGCATAATGGGCCAAAGTTGCCTAATCGACCTAATGTGCTTAATCAGATGAATGGGCCTAATGAGTGGAATGGGCCAAAGTGGCCTAATTTTCCTAATGGTCTTAATGGGCCTAGTGGACCTAAGTGGCATAATGGTGCTAATGGGCATTAGTGTCCTAATCATCCTAATGTACCTAAGTGACCTAATGGGCCTTAGTGTCCTAATCATCCTAATGTACCTAAGTGACCTAATGGGCCTAGGTGGCCTAATGGGCTTAATGGGCATAACTGGACTTAGGGCCAAATGGGCCTAATGGGGGGCCGAATGGGCCAAATGGGCCAAATGGGTTGAATGAGCCTAATTAATCTAAGTGGCTCAATGGGCCTAATGGGCCTAAGTGGGATAATGGGTCTAAGTTACCTAATCGGACTAATGGGCTTAATGGGCCTAAGGGGCGTAATGGGTCTAATGAGCCTATGTGGCCTAAGGGGCCTAAATGGCCTCATTTTCCTAATAGGATTAATGGGCTAAAGGGCCTAAGTGGCTGAATGGGCCTCAGTGGCCTAATGGGCCTAATGGGCCAAAGTGGTCTATGGTCCTAATAGGCCAAAGTGGCCAAATGGGCCTAAGTCACCTAATTGGCCTAGTGGGGCCAAGTGGCCTATTGGGCCTAATGGGCCTCGGTGGCCTAATGGGCCTAATGATCCTAAGTGTCCTAGTGGGCCAAAGTTGTCGAATGGGCCTAATGGACATAATGGGTCTAAGTGGGTTAATGGACCTAATGGGCCAAAGTGGCCAAATGGGCCTAAGTGGCCTAATGGGCCTAAGTGGCCTAAGTGGTCTAATGGGCCTAATGGGCCTTAGTGGCCTAATGGGTCTAAGTGTCCTAATGGGCTTTAGTTTCCTAATGTGCCTAAGTGGCCTAATGGGCCTGAGTGGCCTAGTGGGCCTAATGGGACTCAGTGTCCTAATGGGTCTAATGGGACTAAGTGCCCTAAATGGCCTAATGGGCCTTAGTGTCCTAATAGGCATAATGGGATTGATGGGCCTCAGTGGCCTCATGGGAATAATGGGCCTAATGGGACTCATTGGCCTAATGGGCCTAATGGGCCTAAGTGGCCTGATGGGCCTTAGTGGCCTAATGGGCCTTAGTGTCCTAACGGGCCTAATCATTCTAAGTGGCCTAAGTGTCCTAATGGGTCTAATGGGCCGAAGTGACCAAATGAGTCGAATGGGCCTAATGGTCCTCGGTGGCCTAATAGGCCAAATGGGCCTAAGTGGCCTAATGGGCCTCAGTGGACTAATGAGATGAATGGGTTTAAGTGTCCTAATGTGGATAATGGACATAATGTGTCTAAGTGGCCTAATGGGCCCGATTGGACTGATGGGCGTAATGGGCCTAAGTGGCCTAATGGGCCTGATTGGACTGATGGGCCTAATGGACCTCATGGGCCTGTGTCCTAATGAACCGAATAGACCTTTGTGGCCTGATGTGCCTGATAGGCCTGATGGGCATGATGACACTAATGAGCCGAATGGGCCTAAGTGACCAAATGGGACTAATGAGCCTAATGGACCTAAGTGGCCAGATGGGCTTGATGGTCCTGATGTACATGATGAGCCTGTGGGCCTAAGTGGCCTAATGAGCTGAATGGACCTAATTGGCCTAACTGGCCTGATGGGCGTGATGGACCGAATGGGTCTAAGTGGATGAATGGGCATGATGGGTCGAATAGGCCTAAGTCTCTTAATGATCCGAATTGGCCAATTTGCCTAATGAGCTTAAGTGGCTTAATGTGCGTGATGGGGGCCTCAATGGTCTTTTGGGCCTGATGGCCGCATGGGCCTCATGGGCCTAAGTGGACTAATGGGCCTTAGTGACCTAATGGGCCTAATGCAGCTAATTGGCCTAAGTAGCCTAATGGGCCTAGTGGTCCTCAGTGTCTTAATGGGCCTAAGTGTCCTAATGGGCCTAGTGGGCCTAAGTGGCCTAAAGAGCTGAATGGGGATAAGGGGTCTAATGGGCCTAAGTGGCATAATGGGCATGATGGGCCTTAGTGGACTCATGGGAATAATGGGCCTAAGTGGACTAAATATCTTAATGGGCCTAATGGGCCTAAGTGGAATAAGTATCTTAATGGGCCTAATGGGCCTAATCGACCTAATGACAATGATGGGCCTGATGGGCCTAATGGGCCTTAGTAACCTAGTTGGCCTCATCGGCCTTATTGGACAGATAGGCCCAATGGGACTAATGGGACTCAGTGGCCCAATGGGCCTTAGTGGACCAAGGGGCCTTATGGGGCTAAGTGGCCTAATGGGCCAAATGAGCCTAAGTGGCCTAATGGTCCTGATGGGCCTAATAGACCTAATAGAGCTCACTGGTCTAAGTGGTTCAATGGGCCTCATGGGCCTTAGTGTTCTATTGGGCTGAGTGAGCCTAATGGGCCTAAGCGGACTAATGGGCCTAATTTTCCTAATGGGCCATAGTGGATGAATGTGCAAAATGAGCCAAATGGGATTAGTAGGCCCAATGGGCATAATGGGCCCCAATGACCTAATGGGCCTAATGGGCCTAAGTGGCATAATGGTCTTAATGAACCTAATGTACCTAATGGGTATAAGTGGCCTAATGGGCTTGATGGGCCTAATGGGGCTTATGGGCCTCAGGGACCTCAGGGGCCTAAGTGGCCTAGCGGGCCTAGGGGGCCTAATGAGCCTAAGTTGCCTAATGGGCCAAATGAGTTTAAGTGGCCTAATGGGCTAAATGGTCCTAATGTGACTAGTGGGCCTAAGTGGCTAAAGGGCCTGATGGGCCTAAGTGACCTAGGTGGCCTAATCAGCCCAATCGAACAATTGGGCCTAAGTGGCCTAATGGGCCAAATCGACCTAGGTGGCCGAATTGGCCTAAGTGGCTCACAGGGCCTAATTATCTTGGGTGGATGAATGGGACTAATGTTCCAGATACTCCTAAGTGACTGACCAAATGGACCTGGTAGACCTAAGTGGCCTAATGGGCTGAATGGACCTCAAGGGCCTAAGTGGGCCTCATGGGCCAAAGTGGCCTAATGGGATGAATGGGTCTAATGGGCCTAAGTGAACTTATTGGACTAAATGGACTAAGTGGCCGAATCGACCTAATGGTTTTAATGGTCCAAATGGGCCTAATGGGATTAATGGGACTAAGTAGCCTAATGGACCTAAGGGGCCCAATGGGCCTAAGTGACTTAATGGGCCTCGGTGGCCATATGAGCTTAATTGGATTAACGGGCCTAGGGAAAAAATTGTCCTAATAGTCTAAATGGGCCTTAGTGGCCTAATGGGCTTAAGCATCCTAATGGCCCTAGGTGGCCTAATCGAACTAATGGTCATAGTGGGTCTAAAGGGCCTAATGGGCCTTAGGGGCCTAATGGGCATAAGTTGTCTAATGGGCTTAGGTGGCCTAATGAGCTTAATGGGATTTATGGGCCTAGGATCCAAATGGTCCAAATGAGCCTAATCAACTTAATGGGCCTAATTGGCCTAATGGGCCTAAGTGGTATAACGGGCCTAAGTGGCCTAATGGGCCGAATGGGCCTAAGTGGCCCGGTGGGCCTAATGGTCCTAAGTGGCCTCATGGGCCTAAATGGCCAAAGTGGCCTCATGGGCCTAATGGGATCACTAGCCTCATGGGCTTAAAGGGCTTAAGGGGCCTAAGTGGATTAATGGGCCTAATCAGCCTAATGGACCTAGGTAGCCTAATGGGTCTAATGAGCTTAATTTTTCTAGTGGGCCCAATTGGACTAATGGGCCTAATGGGCCTAAGTGGTCTAATGGGCCTGAGTGACTTAATCAACGCAATGGACGTAACGGGCATAATGGGATTAAGTGGACGAATGGGCCTAAGGGGCATAATGGGCCTAAGGGGCCTAAGGGGCATAATGGGCCTAAGGGGCCTAATGTGCCTAAGTGAACTAATGTGCTGAATGGGTATAAGTGGACTAACTATCCTAATGGGCCTAAGTGGCATATTGGGATGAAGTGACCTTATTAACCTAATGGGCCTAGTGAACGTAATGGGCTTAAGTGGTTGAATGAGCCTAATTGGCCGAATGGGCCTAATGTGCCTAGTGGTCCTAATGGGCATAATGGCCAAAGTGGTAGAATTGGCCTAATGTGCCTAATGGGCCTAAGTGGCATAATGAGACCAATGGCCTGAATAGACCAAATGGGCATAATGTGACCAGTATGCCTAATGGGCCGAAGTGGCCTACTAGGCCAAATGGGCCCAATTGCCCTAAGTGGCAAAATGAGCCGAATGGGCCTAAGTGGCCTAATAATCCTATTGGGCCTAAGTGGCCTAATGGGCTGAAGTGGCCTAATGGCCCTAAGTGGCATAATGGGATTAATGGTCCAAATGGGCCTAATGGGTATAATGGGCCTAAGTGGCCTAAGTGTTCTAATGGGACTAATGGGCCTAATTCGCCCAATGTGCCTAAGTTGCCTAATGGGCCGAATGGGCCTAATGGGCCTAAGTGTCCTAATGGTTCCAATGGGCCTAACTAGCCTAAATGGACCAATGGGCCTAACGGGACTAATGGTCCTAATTTGATTAATAGGCCTAAGTGGCCTAATGGCCCTACATGGACAAATGGCCTTAAGCGAACTAATGGTCCTAAAGAGCCTAATCAGCCAAAGGGGCCTAATGGGCCTAAGTGGAATAATCGTAAACTAATGTTCCTAATTGTTCTAATAAGGCTTATGGGCGCAGTGGGAAAAAGTGGCCTAATGGGCTTAATGGGCCTAAGTGGTCTAATGGACCAAATGGGCCTAATGGGCCAAAGCATCCTAATGGGTCTAAGTGGCATAATCGACCTAATGGGCCTAAGTTGAATAATCGTAACCAAATGGGCCTAAGTGGACGAATTGGCCAAAGGGCTTAGGTGGCCTAATCGGCCTAAAGGGCATAATGGGCCAAAGTGGCCTAATGGGCTTAAGTGGCATAATCATCCTAATGGGCTTATTGGCCTAAGCGGCTTAATGAGCCTAATGGGCCTAAGTGACCTAATTGGCCTAATCGGATGAAGGGGCCTAATGGGCTTAAGTGGCCTAATGGGCCTAAGTGGTCCAATGGGCCTAAGTGGCTGAAGGGGACGAATCAGACGAATGGGACTGATGGACCGAATGGGCCTGATGGACCTAAGTGGCCTAATGGGCGTAATGGACCTAAGTGGCATAATGGGCCTAAGTGTCCTAATAGGCCTAATGGGCAGAATGAGCCTAATTGTTCTAATTGGCTTAAGTTGCCTAATGGGCCAAAATTTCCTAATGGCCCAAATGGGCCAAATGGCCCCAAGTGGCGTAATGGGCCTATTGAGCCTAATGGTCTTATGTTTCAGAATGGGCCTAATGGGCCGAATGGGTTGAAGTTGCCGAATGGGCCTAATGGGCCGAAAGGTATTAATGGGTCGAATGGACGTAATGATCCTAATAGGCCTTAGTGGTCTAATAATACTAATGGGTCTAAGTGGCCTAATGGGCATATGGGGCCTAATGGGTCTAATGGGACTAATGGGTCGAATGGACCCAATGGGTCGAAGTGGCCTAGTGGGGCGAATTGGCCAAATGTGCCTAATTTGCCGAAGTGGCTGAATGGGCCGAATGGGTCCACTGGGCCCAATGGGCCTACTGGACCGAAGTTGCCTAATGGGATGAATGGTCCTAAAGGGTCCAACGGGCATAATGGGCCGAATGGACTGAATGGGACTAAAGGGCTAATGGGCGTAATGGGCCTAATTAGCCGAATGGGTCGGATGGGTCGAATGGACTTAGTGGGCCGATGATGCGGATCATGGGGGACACATGCAGCAAGGAGTTGAGGATGATCATGGCATTGATGGTGGAAGGAGATTTAATGGAAAAGACCCATTGCATGGGATTGGTGGCCCAATGACAAGAGGAAGAATGAGGAGGATGAAAGATGCTTTATATAACCTCATTTTGAAATTACAAGAGGAGGCCCAACATGCATGCATGGGAGGAGAAAATGGGTCTTTAATCACACTTATTAAAGCCCAAAAGTGAACCTAAAAGGCCCACCCATATGCTTCCACGAAATTTAATCCACTTGCATGAAGGAAATATCCAATGTCAAAAGTGGTGGGCCCCTTGTCTCCAAATCCATGGTGGGAATCTTCAAAGTCTTTGGGGTGGTTCCTAAAAGTCTTCTTTAGAGATATCTTATCCCCTAAATCCATGGACATGTGTAGACAAAGTCAAATTCGTGGGATAGGCTTTAGAATTTTGTGGGATAGGTAGTTTGACATGTATTCCTCTCATTTGGCTATAAATAGCCACCTCTTGTACCCCTTGAAGGTTAATTTCGAATTTGAGAGTTTCTAGCATTATTATGCTTGTGTTTCTTGTGTTCTTAGGTGAATGAAAGTAAGGCTCATCAAAGGAGTGATCAACCTTTGTGGCGCTTTATAATTAGAGTTTCAAGGGGCAAGTCTCCTTGGGGTCCTAATTGATCATCCCCTTCCCCATTTATTCCTCTTGCATTTCTTTTAATTTCCATTCCCCTCTTCTTTCTTCGCTTGTGTTTCCGCATTTTTGCCAACGAATACCACACTCGCATACGGTATCATATCATTTGGTATCATAGGAAGGCAACAGAAACCAGGTTCTTTCATTTCTATTTCTCCCATCTTTTTTTTTCTTCCCCTTCTTCCATTTTCTCCCATCACCAATTCTGGACGGAACTTTCTTCCATATTTTTGTCTGCTTTTCATTTGAGTTTCTAGGCATATAATATGACATTTTAATTTTTCAGAATATCATCTTTCTTCTAGATTTGGGAACACTAAAATCCGACACCAATATTTGGAAATATAGCCGAATCAATTCGTGCAACAGTTTCACCCTTGTGAAATCTAACAATCTGCAAGGTGGATTTCCATTTGAGTTTGAAATTCATGTTATCTCAACCATTTACATCATTGCAATCAGATTAGTACATTTTTCATTTTTTTTACTTTGAGCACAAAAGGCACACACTTTGTATCTCAATTATTGTTTATTGAGTAGCAAAAAAAATCAAAAAAAAAAGAAAAAAGAAAAAGGATGTTGCTCATTTGAAACATTGCGCTCGCTCATAAGTTATAAATTTGATTTCATTTTCTTATCCATCATCTTATTTCCTTCATCCATATCCAACCTTCTTCTATAACCTTTTCTCCCATTTACCCCCCACATTTCTTGGACCTCATTCATTCAAACCCTTTTAAAATTTCTGATTTTTAAAGATTGCCATGAATTGATTGCTTCTACTAGTTGTCTTCTTGATTCTATTTAAGAATACTTGTAGGAACCAAGTTGTTATGCTAGAAAGTGTGAGGAACCTTTTGAGAGATAAAAAAAGAGAGAAAGAGTGTGTGAGGAATTTAAAAAAAATGGCAAGTGAGGGAGAAAGAAGTGAGATCGACATTAAATTATTCATGAAAGCAGTCGCTGACCAGTTTACAAGATTGAATGCTAGGTTGGATGATATAAAATGTTCCTCGTCTTCAAAGGCTCCAAGAAGGCAAGAAATTCATGAAGGTGACGATGAGTACTCCGATTTAGAAGAATCAATTCCTAGGTGAGGGCAACGTGCTGCTTGGAGAGACAATGACTTGGGAAGCATCAAAGTGACACTTCCACCCTTTCAAGGGAAGAGTGACCTAGAACTTTATTTGGAGTGGGAGCGGAAGGTTGACCATGTGTTTGGACTTCACAACTACTCGGAGGAGAAGAAGGTAAAATTGGCAGCGCTTGAGTTCAATGACTATGCAAGTATTTGGTGGGACCAATTACAAGTAAGTCGACGACGAAATGGAGAAAGGCCAATTCGATCTTGGGAAGAAATGAAGATAGTAATGCACAAAAGGTACATTTCTAGTCATTACTATCGAGACTTGCATTTGAAGTTACAAAAACTTGTGCAATGTTCCATGTGTGTGGAGGAATACTACAAGGAAATGGAGATGTCAATGATTCGAGCCAATTTGGGGAGGATCGTGAAGCTACCATGGCAAGGTTCATCAATGGCTTGAATCCGGCAATTAGAGATGTGGTGGAACTACAGACCTACATTGACATGGAGGAATTGCTACATAAGGCGGTGAAGGTCGAAAAGTAACTACATTCTCAGAGGATTCAAGTAAGTTCCCATAATTTTTGGAAGGATAACCAGAAAGATCCAAAATCAACTTCTAAGTGGAATGAAACGAAACCAAGGGATTCTAAATTTGTTCCAAAGCAAAGAGAAGAGGCCAAAAATAAGTTCTTCCCCACTGATTCAAAAGGAAAAATGGACACAAATTTCCCTTCTAAATATCGTGATATAAAGTGTTTTAAGTGTCAAGGACATGGTCATATTGCATCTCAATGCCCAAACAAAAGGTCCATGATTATTTTGGATAATGGTGACATCCTTTGTGAGCACTCTAGCGATGATGAGATTCCATCTTTGGAGGAGGGTTCAGATGTAGAAGTTGAAGAAGCCGTACATGGAGATACATTGGTGGCAAAAAGAGCTTTAAACATTCAACCCAAAGATGATTATGATGAGGAGCAACGAGAACATATTTTTCATACGAGATGCCACATCAAGGAGAAGGTATGTAGTATGATCATTGATAGTGGAAGTTGTACTAATGTGGCGAGTACAGTGTCGGTGGAAAATTTGAGTTTTCCTACTCTAAGGCATACTAGACCCTATAGATTGCAATGGTTGAATGATAGTGGGGAAGTGAGGGTCACAAAACAATCCATAGTTTCTTTTTCCATTGGAAAATATCATGATGAGGTGTTGTGTGATGTTGCTCCAATGCGAGCTGGACATTTTCTACTAGGGAGACCATGGCAATTTGATAGGAGGGTGATGTATGATGGCTATGCTAACCGCTTCTCTTTTCATTTCAGTGGTCAAAATATTTTTTTGACTCATCTAAGTCCCATACAAGCATATGAAGATCAAGTGAGGATAGAGAAAGAATTCAAAAAGAAAAAAGAAATGAGTGAAAAAGAAAGTGGGAAAAATAAAATTTTGATTGATAAAAAAGAGAGTGATGAGTTGAGGAAAACGGAAATGAGAGAAAAAATGAAAAGAGTGGAAAAATTAAGAGAGAAAAAGGAGAGTCGAGTGGCATAAAAAGAAATGAGGGAAATCAAAGAGATGAAAACAAGAGTGTTGAGAGAAAGGAGAGTTTATTTTATGGAAAAAGTGAGGTGAAAGGTGATTTATTGAGCGGGAAAGTATTCTTACTCATTAGTAAGGATGCTTACCTTGCAACTAATGAACTTAACCATTGTTTGCCTTCTTGTGTTGTGTCTTTACTATAGGAATTTGGTGATTTTTTTCCTGAAGAAACTCTCGATGGACTACCCCCTTTGAGAGGCATTGAGCATAGGATTGACTTCATACCCGGTGCCACAATTCCAAATAGGCCATCATATAGAGCTAATCCGGAAGAGACTAGATAGATCCAGTGTCATGTTGAAGAACTCATGAAGAAAGGATTAGTAAGGGAAAGCATGAGTCCATGCGTCGTTCCGGTGATCCTAGTACCCAAGAAAGATGCAACATGGCGGATGTGTGTGGATTGTCGCGCCATCAACAAAATAACAGTTAAGTACCGTTATCCCATCCTCCGACTTGATGACATGCTTGATGAATTACATGGGGCCTCTTTGTTTTCAAAAATTGATCTTAAAAGTGGATACCACCAAATTCGAATGAAATAAGGAGATGAGTGGAAAACTACTTTTAAAACTAAGTTTGGTTTGTATGAGTGGTTAGTTATGCCATTTGGTTTAACTAATGCACCAAGTACATTCATGAGCTTAATGAACCATGTCCTTCGTTCATTCATTGGAAAATTCGTGGCAGTCTATTTTGATGATATCTTGGTGTATAGAAAATCTCTAGAAAACCATGTTGAACACATGTGTTTGGTGTGTGAGACCCTTAAAAAAAACCAACTTTATGCCAATCTTCAAAAATGTTCCTTTTCATGGATTCTATTGTGTTTATTGGATTTTTTGTAGGGGCGGAAGGGATTCGTGTGGATGATGAAAAGATCAAAGCAATTCAGGAGTGGCCCACACCGAAGAGTGCAACCGAGGTTAGAAGTTTTCATGGATTGGAAAGCTTCTATAGGAGGTTTGTAAAGGATTTTTCATCCATCGTTGCACCTCTTAATGAACTTGTAAAGAAACATGTGGTCTTTAAATGGGGTGAAAAACAAGAAAAAGCTTTTAACACACTCAAAGAAAAATTGGTCAATGCTCCCCTTTTAAGGCTACCCGATTTCACCAAAGTCTTTGTAATTGAGTGTGATGCATCGGGAGTTGGAATTGGTGCTGTTTTGACTCAAGAGTCGCGTCCAATTGCTTACTTTAGTGAGAAATTCAACGGGGCAGCATTAAATTATTCAACTTACGATAAAGAACTTTATGCTTTGAAACGAACCCTAGAAACATGGAAACATTACTTATGGCCTAAAGAGTTCATTATTCATTCTAACCATGAAAGCCTTAAGTATTAGAAGTCCCAAGGTAAGTTGAATCAACGGAATGCATCTTGGCTGGAATTCATTGCGACTTTCCCCTACATGATCAAGCACAAAAAAGGTAAGGAAAATGTGGTTGCTAATGCACTTTCACGAAGGTATTCACTTATTACTTCTCTTCATTCTAGATTACTTGGACTTGAGTTACTGAAGGGAATGTATGAAAATGATGGAGATTTTTCTCAAATTTGGTCATCTTGTGAAAAACATGGTTTTAAAGACTATTACAAAAATGATGAGTTTCTTTTCAAAAGGGAAAAATTGTGCATTCCAGATTGTTCAACTCGAGAATTGCTTGTAAAAGAAACTCATGGGGGTGGTTTGATGGGGCATTTTGGGGTTGATAAAACACTAGCTACTTTGCATGAACATTTTTATTGTCCAAGCATGAGAAAAGATGTTATTGCAATTTGTGATAGGTGTGTCACTTGTAAGCATGCAAAGTCCAAGGTTCAACCAAATGGACTATATTCCCCCTTGCCCGTTCCATCCCATCCTTGGACCGACATCTCTATGGATTTTTTGTTGGGATTTCCTCGATCCCAATCGGGAAGAGATAGCATTTTTGTTGTTGTGGATCGATTCAGCAAAATGGCCCATTTCATTGCATGCTCAAAAACTAATGATGCTATACATATAGCAGATTTTTTTTTCAAAGAAATTGTGAGATTATATGGACTGCCCAAAACCATTGTAAGTGATAGGGATAAAAAATTTCTTAGCCACTTTTGGAGGACTTTGTGGAATAAATTGGGAACTAAATTATTGTTCTCAACAGTTGCACATCCTCAAACTGATGGGAAAACTGAAGTGGTGAATAGAACTCTTTCTACCCTCTTTCATGCAATAATTCAAAAAAATCTAAAGAATTGGGAAAAATGTTTGCCACACATAGAGTTTGCATATAACCGAGTAGTGCATTCCACTACTAACTTCTCGCCTTTTGAGATTGTATATGGATTTAACCCAATGACTCCATTAGATATTATTTCATTGCCTACTAATGGGGTTGTTGATCTTGCAGGTGATGAGAAGGCAAAATTTGTTCAGGACTTACATGCCATGGTAAAATCCAACATTGAAAGAAGAAATGAACAATATGGGAAGCAAGCAAACAAGGGTAGGTATAAGGTTGTACTAGAACTTGTAGATTGGGTGTGGGTGCATTTGAGGAATGAAAGGTTCCCGGAGCAAAGAAAATCAAAACTTCAATCACGAGGAGATGGTCCATTTCAAGTTTTAGAAAGAATCAATGATAATGCCTACAAGATTGACTTTCCCAATAGGTATGGAAATGTGAGTGCTACCTTTAATATTTCTGATCTCTCTCCTTTTGAATATGCAGATTCGGGGACGAATCCTTTTGAAGAGGGAGGGGATGATGCAGATCATGGTGGACACATACTTCAAGGAGTTGAGGGTGATATGGCATTTATGGCGGAAGGAGAATTAATGGAAAAGACCCATTGCATGGGATTGGTGGCCCAATGACAAGAGGAAGAGTGAGGAGGGTGAAAGAGGCTTTAAATGGACTCATTTTGAAATTACAAGAGGAGGCCCAACATGCATGCATGGGAGGAGAAAATGGGTCTTTAATCATACTTATTAAAGCCCAAAAGTGAACCTAAAAGGCCCACCCATATGCTTCCACGAAATTTAATCCACGTGCATTAAGGAAATATCCAATGTCAAAAGTGGTGGGGCCCTTGACATGTATTCCTCTCATTTGGCTATAAATAGCCACCTCTTGTACCCCTTGAAGGTTAATTTCGAATTTGAGAGTTTCTAGCATTATTATGCTTGTGTTTCTTATGTTCTTAGGTGAATGCAAGTAAGGCTCATCAAAGGAGTGATCAACCTTTGTGGCGCTTTATAATTAGAGTTTCAAGGGGCAAGTCTCCTTGGGGTCCTAATTGATCATCCCCTTCCCATTTTATTCCTCTTGCATTTCTTATAATTTCCATTCCCCTCTTCTTTCTTCGCTTGTGTTTCCGCATTTTTGCCAACAAATACTGCACTAGCATACGGTATCATATCAGCCGAAGTGGCTCAATGGACCTATTAGGCATAATAGACCTATTGGACCTAATGGACCTAAATGGCCTAATGGTCTTAATTGGACAATTGGACCTAATGCGCTTAATGGGCGTAATGGGTATAATGGGCCTAAGTGAATCAATGGACCTAATGGGCCTAAGTGACCGAATAGACCTAATGGGCCCAATGGGACTAAGTGGACCAATGGGCCAAATGGGCTTAAATGGTCTAATGGGCTTGAGTGGCCGAATTGGCTGAATGGGGCTAATGGGACTAATGTGCCTAAGGGGTCGAATGTGCCTAATGGGCCTAAGTGGCCTAACGGGCCAAAGTGTCCTAATGGTGCCAATGGGCCAAATGGGCCAAATGGTCCTAATTGGACTAAGTGACCTAATGGGTCGAATTGGCCTAATGGGATGAAGTGGCCTAATGGACACAATGGGCCTAAGCTACATAATAGGTCTGAGGGGCTCAAGTGGCCTAATGGGCCAAAGTGGACGAATGGGCCTAATGGGCCTAATGGGCATAATGGGCCTTAGTGGAGAAATCAGCCTAATGGGCATAAAGGGCCTAAGTGTCCTAATGGGCATAATGGGCTTAAGTGGAACAATGGACCTAATGGGTCTAATGGGCCTAAGTGGGCCCACTGGGCCTACTGGGTCTAATGGGTGCACTGGGCCTCATGGGCCTACAAAGCCAAATGGGACTAGTGGGCCTAATGGGTCTAATGGGCCTAATGGGACTAAGTGGCGTAATGGGCCTAAGTGGCCTAATGAGAATAAGTTTCCTAATGGATCTAATGGGCCTAAGTGGCCTAATGGGTATAATGAGCCGAATTGGTCTAAGTGGCTTAATGGGACAAAGTGGACGAATTGGCCTAATGGGCTTAATGAGCATAATGGGCCGAAGTGGCCAAATGGGCCTAAGTGTCCTGGTGGGCCTAAAGGGCCTCAACAACCAAATGGGCCTAATGCGCTTAATAGGACGAAGTGGCCTAATGGGCCAAAGTGGACGAATGGGAATTTGGGCCTAATGGCCATGTTGAGCCCCGTGGGCCCAAGTGGCCAAATGGGCCTAATTGACCTAATAGGCCTAAGTGGCCTAATGGTCCTAATGATCCTAATGGGTCAAAGTAGATGAGTTGGCATAATGGGTCTAATGGACCTAATGGGACAAAGTGGCCAAATGGGCCTAATGGGCTTAGGTGGCCTAATGGTCCTATTAGGCCTAAGTGGAATAAGAAGACTAATGGTCCAAATGGGCCTAAGTGTCCTGATGGGACAAAGTGGGTGAATGTGCTTAATGGGCCGAATATGCATAATGGGCCTAATGGGCTGAAGTGGTCAAATGGGTCAAATGGACCTAAGTGGCCTAATGGGCCAAATGGGACTAGTGGGACTAAGTGGCCAAATTGGACTAAGTGGCCTAATGGTGCTAATGGGGCAAAGTGGTCGAATGGGCCTAAGTGATCTAATGGGCCTAATGGGACAAAATGGACGAATGGACTTAATGGGCCTAATGGGCATAATGAGACCAATGGACCGAAGTGGTCGAATTGGTCTAATGAACCCAGGTGGACTAATGGGCCTTATGGGCCTAAGTGGGCGAATTTGCCTAATCGGCCTCATGGGCCTAATTTTCCTATCTAGCCTAATGGGCCTAAGTGTTCGAATGGGTTTAATGGGCCTAGGTCGCCTAAGGGGCCTAATGATCCTAACTAGATTATTGGGACTAATGGGCCTAAGTGGCACAATGGGCCTAATGGGCCTACGTGGCCTAATGGGCCTAAGTGGCTAAATGGGCGTAAGTCGCCTGAGGGGCCTAATGGGCCTAAGTGCCCTAATGGGCCTAATGGGACTATGTGCCCTAATGGTCCTAATGGGCCTAATGGGATAATGGGCTTAATGGGCCTAATGGGATAATGGGCCTAGTGGGCCTAAGTGGGTGAATGGGCCTAAGTGGCATAATGAGCCTAACTGGACTAATGTTCCGATTGGGCCTAAGTGGCACAATGGGATTAATGGAATAATGGTCCTAATTGTTCTATGTGGTTGAATGGGCCTAATGGCCCTAAGTGGCATAATTGGCTAAATGAGCCAAATGGGTGCATGTGGCCTAACGGGCCTAATGGAACTAAGTGGCCTAATGCGTCTAAGTGGACTAATGGGGCTAAGTGGCCTAATGGTCCTAATGGCCCGAAGTGGCCTAAGTGGCCTAATGGGTTTAAGTGGCCTAATGCAACTAAGTGGACTAGTGGGCCTAAGTGGCCTGATGGGCCTGATGGCCCGAAGTGGCCTAAGTGGCCTAATGGGTTTAAGTGGACGAATAGGCCTAATGGGCCTAAGTGGTCGAGTGAGGCTAATGGGCCGAGGTGGCCTAATGGGCTTGATGGGCCTAATGGGATTTAGTGGACTATGCGCCTAATGGGCCTAAGTGGACCGATGGGATTAATGGACCTAATGGGCCTTAGTGGCCTAATGGACCTAATAGGCCTAATGGGCATAATAGGCCTAATGGGCATAATGAGCCTAACTCACCTAACTGGCTTAATAGGCGGAATGAGCCTCAATGGCCTAATGGGCGTAATGTGCTTAATGGGTCGAATAGGCCTAAGTGACCTAATGGGACAAAGTGGCCTAATTGTCCTAAAGGGCCTAAGTGTCCTAATGAGCCTAAGTGGAATAATGGAACCAATGGGCCTAATGGGCCTAAATGGCCTAATGGGCCTAACGGGCCTAAGTGGCCAAATGGGCCTAATGGTTGTAATTGGCCTAATTAGCCCAGTGGGCCGAAGTGTACTAATGGGCCTATTGGGCCTAATGGGTTATTGGGCATAATGGACCTAATGGGACTTAGTGGCCTAATGGGACTGATGGGACTTAATGGCCTAATGGGCCTAATGGGCCTAAATGGCCTAAATGGCAAATGGGCATAATGGGCATAATGGCCTAATGGGCTGAATGGGCCTTAATGGATTAATGGGACTAATGGGCCTAAGTGGATTAATGGGCCTAATGGAATGAATGGTCCTAGTGGACCTAAGTGGCCTAATGAGCCTAATTGGCCTCAGTGGCCTAAGTGGCCTAATGGGCCTAATTGGCCCGATGGGACTAAGTAGCCTAGAGGGCCTAATTTGCCTTAGTGGCCAAATGGGCATAATTGGCCAAGTGGGCCTAAGTGGTCGAATGGGTCTAAGTGGCCGAATGGGCCTAAGTGGCCCATTAGGCCTAAGTGACCTAATGGAACTAAGTGGATGAATGGGCCTAATGGGCCTCAGTGTCCTAAGGGGACGAAATAGCCTATTAGGCCTAATGAGCCTGATGGTCTTAATCAGCCTAATGGGCCACAGTGGCCCAATGGGTCTAAGTGGCCTAATGGGACTAAGTGGCCTAAGGGGCCTAGGTGGATGAATGGGCTGAATGAGCCTAAGTGGCCAAATTGGCCTAAGGGGACTAAGTGGCCTAAGGGGCCTAAGTGGCCTGATGGGCCTAATGGGACCAATGGGAATTAGTGGCCTAATGGGCCTAATGCACCGAATGAACTTAAGTGGCATAAGGGGCTTAATGGGTCTAAGTGGCCAAATGGGCCTAAGTGGCCTAAGTGTCCTAATGGGCCTAATGGGCCTAAGTGGCCTAAGGGGCCTAATTGACCCAATGTGCCTAATGTGTCTATTGGGCCTAAGTGGCGTAAAGGGCCTTAGTGGTCTAATGGGCCCAATGCACTGAGTGGGCCTAAGTGTTATAATTGGTCTTAGGGTCCTAAATGACTAAATGGGCCTAAGTGGCCTAATAGGCCTAAGTGGCCTAACGGATTTAGTGGGCCAAATGGGCATAATTGGTCTGATTGTCCTAATATGCCTAACGGTCCATATAGTCCTAAGTGGCCTAATGGACTTAATACAATGGGCTTGATGGGACAAATGGGCCAAATGGTTCTAATGTGCCTAAGTGTCCTAGTGGGCCAAATGGGCCTCCTACGCCTAAGTGGCCTAATGGGCCTAGTGGGCCTAATGGTCCCAAGTGGCCGAATGGGCCGAATGGGCCTAAGTTTCTGAATCGGCCTAGTGTGCCTAAAGGGCCTAATGGGACTAAGTGGACCAATGGGCCGGATGGGCCTCATGGTCATAATGGGTCGAATGGGCTTAAGTGGCCTTATGTGCCCAATGGGCCTAAGTGGCCTAATGGGCCGAATCATCCTAAGTGGCCTAATGGGCCTGATGAGCCTAATGGGACTTATGAGATGAATGAGCCTAATTGGTCGGATTGGCCTATTGGGGCTCATGGGCCTAATGGGCCTCATGGGACCAATGGGCATAATGGGCCGAATGGGCCCAATGGGATGAATGAGACTAGTGGGCCCAATGGGCCTAATGGATCTAAGTGGCCTAATTTGTCTAAGTGGCCTAAAGGGATTAGTGGGCCTGATAGGATTGACAGGCCTAATGGGCCTAATGGGCCCAAGTGGCCTGATGGTTCTAATGAGCCTCATGGGTCTCATGGGTCTAAGTGGCCTCATGGGCCTAATAGGATTAATGGGCCAAAGTGTCCTAATATGCCTCATGGGCCTAATGGGCCAAATGGGCAGAATGCCCCTCATGGGCCTAATGGGCCAAATGGGCAGAATGCCCCTCATGGGCCTAATGGGCCTAATGGTCATAAGAGACATAATGGGTCGAATGAGCCTAAGTTCCCTAATGGTCCTAGTTGTCCTAATGGGTCTAATGGGCCGAATGGGCCTAATGGGCCTAATGGGAATAATGGACATAATTTTCCTAAGTGGCCTAATCGGGCTAATCGACTGGAGGAGCCTAATGGGCCAAGTGTCCTAAGTGGCTTAATGAGCCTAATGTGCCTAGTGAGACTAATGGGTTTAATGTACTTAACAGGCCTATGTTTACTAATGGTTCTATTGGGCCTATGTTCCCTAATGGGCATAATGGGCCTAACTGGCCTAATCGGGCGAATCGACTAAATGGGCCCAATGGGCCTACATGGCCTAATGGGCCTAACATGCCTAATGTGACTAATGAGTTTAATAGGCCTAAGTGGTTGAATGAGCCTACATGGCCTAATGGGCCTAAGTTGAAAAATGGGCCTAAGTGGCCTAATGGGCCTACGTGGCTGAATGGGTCTAAGTAGCCAAATGGGCCTAATGGGCATAATGGGCCTAATGGGTTTAATGGGCCGAATGGGCCTAAGTGGCCCAATGGGCCTAATGATCCTAAGTGGACTAATGGGCCTAATGAGAATAAGTGGCCTAATCCCCCTAATCGACTAAATGGACATAATGGGCCTAAGTGGCCTAATGAGCCTAATTGACCTAATTGGTCGAATGGGTCTAATGGGCCTTAGTGGCATAATGGCTCTAATGGGCATAAGTGGATAATGGTCAAAATGGGCCTAAGTGGCCTAGTCCCACTAATTGACTAAATGAGCTTAATGGTCCTAATAGGACTAAGTGACCTAATGGGATTAATGCGCCTAATGGCCCTAAGTGGCCTAATTGGCCTAATCGGTTGAATGGGACTATTGGGCCTAATGGGACTAAGTGGACTAATGGGCCTAATGGGCCTAATTCCTAAGTGGACTAAGTGGCCTCATGGGCCTCATGGGCATAATGGGCCTAAGTGGCCTAAGTGGTCTAATCGGCCTAATCAACCAAATGGGCCTAATGGGCTTAAGTGGCCTAATGGGCCTAAGTGGCCGAATGGACCTAATGGGCTGAAGTGGCCTAATGGGCCTAGTGGTCCTAAGTGGCCTAATCGACATAATCGATCGAATGTGTCTAATGGACCTAAGTGGCCTTATGGTCCTAATGGGCCCAAGTGGCCTAAGTGGGATAATCTTTCTAATAGACTGAATGGGCCAACTGGGCCTAAGTGGCAAAATGGGCCAAAAGGACCTAATGAGCCAAAGTGGACTAATCGGGCTAATCAACGGAATGGGACTAAGTGGCCTAGTCAGCCTAATTGATCGAATGGGCCTAATGGGATTAATGGGACTAAGTGGCCTAATGGTCTAAATGGGCCTAAGTGCCCTAAGTGGCCTAATCGGCGTAATCGACCAAATGGTCCCAATGGTCCTAAGTAGCCTAATGGTCCTAATGGGTCGAATGGATCTAAGTGGACTAAGTAGCTAAATCAACCTAATCGACCGAATGAGCCTTATGGGCCTAAGTAGCCGATTGGGACTAACATGCCTAAGTGAAAAAATGGGCCTAATGGGCCAAATTGGCCTAATGTGGTTAATGGGCCTAAGTTGAAGAATGAGAGTAAGTGGCATAATGGGCCTAATGGGCTAAATGGGCTTAAGTGGCCTAATGGGCCAAGTGGGTCTAAGTGGTCGAATGGGCCTAATGATCCTCATTGCACTAATTGGCCTACTTGGCGTAAGTGGCCTAATGGGATTAGCGGACATAAGGGGACGAATGGGCCTAATGCTCCTAATGGGCCTAATGGTTCCAATGGGCCTAAGTGGCCTTATGGGCCTAAAGGGAAGAATGGGCATAACGGGCCTAATGGGCCTAATGGGTCTAATGGGCCTAAGTGGCCTAATGGGCCAATGGGCCTAAGTCACTTAATGGGTCTAAGTGCCCTAATGGGCCAAATGGGACGAAGGGGCCTAATGGAACTAAGTGGCCTTATGGGCCTAATGGGCCTAATGGGACTAATGGGCCTAATTGTCCAAATAGGCATAAGTGACCTAATGGGAAAATGGGCCAAAGTGTCCTAATGGACCTAATGGGCCTAAGTGGCCTAAGTGGCCTAATCGGCCTAATCGAATGAATGGGCCAAATGGGTCTAATGAGCCTAAGTGGAATAATGGGCCTAATAGGCTGAAGTGGCTGAATGGGCCTGATGGGCATGATGGGATAAAATGCCCTCAGGGGCCTAATGGGCCTCGTGGTCCTAAGTGGCCTAATGGACCTCATGGGCCTAAGTGGCCTCATGGGCCTAATTGGCCCAAGGGGCCTAAGTGGCCTAATTGGCCTAATGGGATTAATGGGCCTAATGGCTTAATAGGCCTAGGTACCAAATGGACCAAATGGGCCAAATGGGCCTAACTAGCCTATGAGGCCTAATGGGTCTAAGCGGCCTAATGGGCCTAAATGGCATAATGAGCTTAAGTGTCTAGAGGCCAAATGGGCCAAATGGGCCTAAGGGGGCGAATGAGCCCAATTGGCATAAGTGGTTTGGTGGACCTAGGTGGACTAATGGGACAAAGTTTCCTAATCGGCCTAATGGGCATACTGGGCCGAATGGGCCTAATGGGCCTAATGGGCCTAATGTGCATAATGGGCCGAATAGGCCTAATTGGATTTAAGTGGCCTAGTGGGCATAATGGGTCAAAGTTGCTTAATTGCCTTAATGGGTTTAATGGGTCCAATGAGCCTAATGGGCCTAATGGGACTAATGTGCCTAAGTGGCCAAACTGACCTAATGGGATTAATGGGCCTAGTCGACCTAAGAGGCCTAATGGGCCTAATGAGCCTTAGTGGCATAATCGCCCAAATGTGCCTAATCGGCCTAATGGGCCAAAGTGACCTAATTGGTGTAATGGGATTAATGGGCCTAGAGGCTAAATGGGCATAATGGGGCGAATATGCCTAATGGGCCGAATGGGCCTAATTAGCCTAAGTGGCCTAATGAGCCTAATGGACCTAAGTGGCCTAATGGACCTAAGTTTCCAAATCGACCTAGTAGGATTAATGGGCCTAAGGGGACTAATGGGCCTAATGGTCCTAATGTGCCGAAGAGGCCTAATCGGCCTAATGGGATTAATGGCCCAGTGGGCCTAAGTTGCCGAATGGGCTTGATGGGCCTATGTAGCCCAATCGGGCTAAGTTTCCTAATAGGCCTAAGTGGCCCAATGGGCCCAATGAACCTAATGGGCCTAAGTGGCCTAAGTGGCTCAATGGGGCTAATGGGCCTAAGTGTTTGAATGGTCCATTGTGATGAGGATCATGGAACACATGGGCATCACGGGGTTGGAGGCGGACATGATGAAGAAGGTGGAATGCACACAGGTGGACAAGACGCTTTGCGTGGGATTGGAGGCCCAATGACAAGGGAGTGGACCAAGAGAATGAAGGAGGCCTTAAATGGATTAATCATGGAATTCCAAGAGGAGGCCCAACACCTTTGCTTGGGGGTAGCATCTGGGCCTATAATTACATTAATTAAGGCCCAAACATGCTTTTAAAAGTCCAACCCAAGTGGTGCTACGAAATTTCAAGCCCACCCACCATGGAATCTTCAAAGTCAAAAGGTGGTGGGCTACTTGTCTTTACATTTCCAAAAGGGTGTGCTACTTGTCTCCTAAAGTCGTGGTCAAGTGCCAAAGTTGTCAAAAGCATCCTATATGCTTTTTGACTATGAAAAACTAGCCATTAGACTAATGTAAAGAGCCACCCCATGTGTAATTCGAATTTCAAGTTTCTTGTGGCTAGAGTTCTTAGAGAAAAGTTTTCTTTGGGTTCTACCTTGACCATTTCCCCCTTCCCTCTCATTTTCATTATTCGCACACCACATTCACTTGTTTTCTTGTGGCGATCAGGGTGCTCAACGCGCGAATATTATACGAGGTTCCTAGGACACTTCATAGTGGTTCTTTCATCGCGTATCATTTGGTATCAGAGCTCATTTGCAAGAAATCAGGTTCCTTCTTTCTTATCCTTTCTTCTATTTTCATTTCTCTTCAAATCGGGCCAAAATCAATTCTGGTCCATTTTCTTCTTCACCTACGGACATCATTACATCGTCTTTCTGGACGTACAGTATATCATTATTGTAGTTGAGAAGCTCATTTTCTTTTCTATTTGGAATCATCGAAATCCAAGCTATAAATCGATAGATACAGTGGGTTCAAATTTTGAGAAAAAATCTGCAATTTTAAAACCACGCAAATCTCACGTTGATTCCATTTGATGTTACAAGTTATTGCTTCTCCTGCATTTAAATATTGAAAAATTCATCTTGTTGCTGCTGAATCTACAAAAAAAAAGAGCCAAAAAAATCAAAAAAAAAATTAAAGGCTCAAAAAAATTGCAACATTTTGAATTCTACGTCCCATTTTCATTCTTCTTCTTCCCTTTTCTTCCTCTTCCCAAATTTTTCATCTTGAATCCAATTTGAATTTTATCTTTGAATTCTAATTCGGGATTGCCACATTTCAAAGATCCATTCGATTTGTTGAAATTGGGTAAGAACATTATAGGAAGCAAGTTGAGTGGTAAAAGGCAAGAGTGTTACATTTTGATAAAAGCCAAAATTGAGTGAAACAAGAGCGAACATATTATTTTTGATTGTAAACACGTGAGGGAGTGTGTGAGGTCCATTTTCCTTTCTCTTCACTTTTTTTTTACAGGATTCCTAAATGGCGGAGTCGAGTAATACCAGTGAAGCGGACATTAAGATGTTCATGAGGGCTGTACAAGAACAATTCCAAAGGTTAAATGCGAGGATGGATGAACTCAAATCCCCTTCCAATTCTAGAGCACCATCGAGGAGGCGAGTTGTTGAAGAAGAGGAGGAGTTATCCAATTTTCACGAGTCACCAATTCAGAGAAATCAACCACTATGGAGGCAATTCAATGATCTTGGAGGAGTAAAGTTGAGGATCCCTTCATTTCAAGGTAAGAATGATCCTGAAACTTACTTGGAATGGGAAAGAAAGGTCGAACATGTTTTTTGTTGTCACACTTATTCGGAGGAAAACAAAGTGAAGTTGGCGGCTGTGGAATTCACCGACTATGCTAGTATTTGGTGGGACCAACTACAAGTGAGTCAACGACGAAGTGGAGAAAGACCCATCCACACTTGGGAGGAGATGAAAGTTGTAATGCGTAAGAGGTTCATTACTAGCCACTATTATCGTGATTTGTTCCTCAAGTTGCAGGGTTTGAAACAAGGGTCTATGAGTGTTGAGGAGTATCACAAAGAGATGGAGATCATCATGATTCGGGCGAATATTGATGAGGAGCGAGAGGCCACCATGGCAAGATTTGTGAACGGTCTCAACCATGACATTCGGGACATAGTGGACATGCACCACTACTTGGACATGGAGGATCTACTACACATGGATACCAAAGCGGAGAGGCAAGTAAAGGCAAGAAGGATGCGCCCTACATCTTATGGTAAGGATTCTAGACCGTCATTCAAGTTTAAGGATTCCAAACCACAAGAGCATGTAAGGGAACACAAAACTGATTTAAAGGAGTTGTCCAAACCAAAACCATTCTTCCCAGAATCCAAAGGTAAAATGGAGGGTAAGGTTGTTTCCAAATCACGAGATATCAAATGTTTTAAATGTCAAGGATTTGGACATATTGCTTCACAATGCCCAAACAAGAGAACCATGATTATTTTGGATGATGGAGATGTTCTTAGTGCTAGCTCAAGCGAAGATGAAATGCCATCACTTGAGGATGATTCAGAGGTGGAAGTGGAAAGCCCCGTACATGGAGAAATTCTTGTGGCAAGGCGTGCTTTGAGTGCTCAACCCAAATGAGAACATGATCAAGAGCAAAGGGAGCACATTTTTAATACTAGATTCCTCGTCAAAGATAAGGTATGTAGTATGATTATTGATCGGGGTAGTTGTACAAACGTAGCAAGTGGTTTGATGGTTTATAAATTGAGATTGGCTATGACTAGACATCCTACGCCTTATAGATTGCAATGGTTAAATAATAGCGGGGATGTCAAAGTGACTAAGCAAACACAAGTTCCATTTTCTATTGGGAAGTATGAAGACAAGGTGATGTGTGATGTTGTTCCAATGCATGTTAGTCATATTTTTTTGGGAAGACCTTGACAATTTGATAGGAGGGTCACACATTATGGATACACCAATCGATATTCTTTTGAGTATAATGGGAGGACGGTTATTCTTACACCATTGAGGCCTTTGAAAGCTTATGAAGACCAAGTGAGGATTGAGAGAGATTGTGAGAAGAGAGAAAAAGAAAAGAGAGAAAAAAATAGAGAGAATGAGAAGAGTGGAAAAATCAAGAGTGAAAAAGGAGTTGAGTGAAATCAAAAAAATGAGGGAAATAAAAAAGTTGAAAATAAGAGTGAAAACAAGAGTGTTGAGGGAAAAGTGAGCTTATTTTCAGGAAAAAGAGAGATAGAGAGAGCTTTGGAGGGGGAGGAAACTCTCGTGCTTTTATGCAAGGGAGAATGTTTTACCACTAACCCTCCTAACCCTTCTATGCCTTCTAGTGTTATGTCTCTTTTGCAGGATTTTGGTGAAGTTTTTCCCGAGGAGATTCCTGATGGCTTACCACCCTTGCGGGGTATCGAGCACCATATCGACTTCCTCCCCGGAGCAACACTTCCCAATCAACCGGCTTATCGGGCTAACCCGGAGGAGACTCGAGAAATCCAACGACAAGTGGAAGAATTGCAAAGGAAGGGATTTTTTGAGAGAGCTTGAGTCCGTGTGCGGTACCGGTAATCCTTGTCCTAAAAAAAGATGGTAAGTGGAGAATGTGTGTTGATTGTCGGGCTATCAACAAAATCATGGTAAAGTATCATTATCCCATACCTCGTTTGGATGATATGCTTGATGAACTCCATGGTGCATGCTTGTTTACTAAAATTGACCTAAGGAGTGGATACCATCAAATTAGAATGAAAGAGGGAGATGAATGGAAAACTGCATTTAAAACTAAGTTTGGATTGTATGAATGGCTAGTTATGCCTTATGGACTAACTAACGCCCCTTGTACATTCATGAACTTAATGAATCATGTTTTCCATCCATTCATTGGGAAATTTGTGGTTGTGTATTTTGATGACATCCTTGTTTATTCTAAGAGCCTTGATGAACATCATGAACATTTGAAACATGTTTTTGAGACTCTTAGGAAAAATAGGTTGTTTGCAAACTTGAAAAAATGTACATTTTGTTTAAATTCGGTTGTTTTCCTTGGTTTTGTGGTAGGAGATGATGGCATGAGGGTTGATGAAGAGAAGGTGAAGGCGATTCGGGATTGGCCACAACCAAAGAATGCCAAATATGTGAGGAGCTTCCATGGACTTGCAAGTTTTTACTGAAGGTTCGTGAGAGACTTTTCAACCATCGCGGCACCATTGAATGAGTTGGTCAAGAAAGGGGTGAGTTTCAAGTGGGGAAAAGCTCAAGAGGAAGCCTTCTCCACACTCAAAGGTAAGTTGACCAATTCACCTCTCTTAGTTCTGCCTGACTTTTCTTAAGTTTTTGAGGTTGAGTGTGATGCCTCTAGAATAGGAATTGGGGCTGTTTTAATGCAAGACTCTAAGCCTATCGCATACTTTAGTGAGAAGCTTAATGGGGCTGCATTGAACTACTCCACCTATGACAAGGAATTATATGCTCTCAAAAGAACTTTATAAAATTGGCAACATTACTTGTGGCCAAGGGAATTTGTGATTCATTCGGATCATGAAAGCTTAAAATTTCTTAAGTCACAAGGAAAGTTGAATAGGCGACATGCAATATGGCTTCAATTCATTGAAACATTTCTTTATATAATTAAGCACAAACAAGGAAAAGAAAATGTTGTCGCTGATGCTTTGTCTAGGAGATATTCTCTTATTACTTCAATGCATGCTAAAATACTTGGTTTTGAAATGTTGAAAAGCATGTATGAGAATGATGTGGATTTTTCTGAAATTTGGAAGTTGTGTGAAAAACATTGCAAAAATGATTTTTACAAACATGATGGATTTCTTTTTCAGAAAAATAAATTGTGTGTTCCATCTTGTTCCATGTGTGAATTTCTTGTTAGAGAAACACATGGTGGTGGATTAATGGGGCATTTTGGGGTTGAGAAAACATTGTCCTTATTGAGTGAACATTTTTATTGGCCTCACATGCGTAGGGATGTGGTAAGTGTTTGTGGAAATTTTAATGTGTGTAAACATGCAAAGTCGAAAGTGATTCCACATGGATTATACACCCCTTTGCCTGTTGTTTCTCATCCTTGGGTTGACATTTCAATGGATTTTGTCCTCGGCTTGCCAAGATCACAATCCGGTAAGGATAGCATCTTTGTGGTGGTGGACAGGTTTAGTAAAATGGCTCATTTTATTGCTTATTCTAAAACCAATGATGCAACTCATATTGCTGATTTTGTTTTTCAGGGAAATTGTTAGGTTTCATGGCTTACCCAAGAGCATTGTGAGTGACAGGGATGTCAAATTCCTTAGTCATTTGTGGAGGACATTGTGGAACAAACTTGGAACCAAACTTTTGTTCTCCACCACTGCACACCCACAAACAGATGGTCAAACTGAGGTGGTCAATAGGACACTTTCCACATTGTTGCGTTCCATCCTTATAAAAAATCTAAAACATTGGGAAAGATGCCTGCCTCACATTGAGTTTTCTTATAATCGAGTGGTTCACTCCACTACTAATGCTTCACCATTTGAAATTGTGTATGGTTTTAACCCATTAACTCCACTTGATATTTTACCTTTGCCTACTAATCAATTTTCAAATCTTGAAGTAGAAAAGAAGACAAAGTTTTTGCAGGAGTTCCATGCAAAGGTAAAGGCCAACATTGAGTGGAAGAATGAACAAGTAGCGAAGCACGCCAACAAAGGTCGGCGAAAAATGGTGTTTCAACCTGGAGATTGGGTGTGGCTACACTTGAGGAAGGAGAGGTTTCCGGAGCAACGAAAATCAAAACTTCATCCACGAGGAGATGGTCCTTTCCGAGTCTTAGAGAAGATCAATGATAATGCCTACAAGATTGATTTACCCGACAGGTATGGGAATGTTAGTGGTACCTTTAATATTTCTGATCTTTCCCCCTTTGAATTTTCAGATTCGAGGACGAATCCTTTTGAGGAGGGAGGAGATGATGAGGATCATGGAACACATGGCGTCATGGGGTTGGAGGCGGACATGATGAAGAAGGTGGAATGGACACAAGTGGACAAGACCATTTGTGTGGAATTGGAGGCCCAATGACAAGGGAGCGAACCAAGAGAATGAAGGAGGCCATAAATGGATTAATCAAGGAATTCCAAGAGGAGGCCCAACACCTTTGCTTGGGGGCAGCATCCGGGCCTATAATTACATTAATTAAGGCCCAAACATGCTTTTAAAAATCCAACCCAAGTGGTGTTACGAAATTTCAAGCCCACCCACTATGGAATCTTCAAAGTCAAAAGGTGGTGGGCTACTTGTCTTTACTTTTCCAAAAGGGTGTGCTACTTGTCTCCTAAAGTCATGGTCAAGTGCCAAAGTTGTCAAAAGCATCCTATAGGCTTTTTGACTATAGAAAACTAGCCATTAGACTAATGTAAAGAGCCACCCCATGTGTAATTCGAATTTCAAGTTTCTTTGGCTATAAATATCTACGCCCTTGTACTCTTGAAACATCATGAATGAAGGTAATGTTATTATGGTGAGTTTTGCTTGCAACCTTTGTGTTCTTGCTCAATTCTTGACTTATCAAAGGATTGGTCATCCTTTGTGGCGTCTTGTGGCAAGAGTTCTTGGAGACAAGTTCTCTTTGGGTTCTACCTTGACCATTTCCCCCTTCCCTCTCAGTTTCATTATTTGCACACCACATTCACTTGTTTTCTTGCGGCGATCCGGGTGCTTAACGCGCGAACATTATACAAGGTTCCTAGGACACTTCCTAGTGGGTCTTGCATCGCGTATCACATTGGGCCTAATGGTCCTAAGTGGAATGATGGGCCTAATGGTCCTCGGTGGCCTCATGGGTCTAAAGGGCCTTAGTGGCCTAATGGGCCTTAGAGGCCACATGGTTTTAATGGGCCTAATGAGCCTAATGAGACGAATGGGCATAATGGGCCTAGTGAGTATAATGGGCCTAAGTAGCCGAATGGGCCGAAGTGGCCCGATGGGCCTAATGGGACGAATGAGTCGAGTAGCCAAATGGGCCTAAGTTTCCTAATGGGCGTAACGAGCCTAAGTAGTCTAATGGGCCTAAGTGCCCTAATTGGTCCAGTGGTCCTAAGTGGCCTAAGCAGCCAAATAGGCCTAATGGGCCTAATGGGCCAAAGTGGCCTAATGGGCCTTGGTGGTCAAATGGGCCTAATGGGTCGAAATTTCTTAATGGGCCTAATGGGCCTAAGTGGCCAAATGGGACCAATGATCCTAATGAGCCTAAGTGGCTGAATGGGCCTAATGGGTCAGAGTGGCCGAATGAGCCAACTGAGCCTAATGTTTTTAGTGGGTCTAATGGGCCTAATTGGCCTAATGGGCCTAAGTGACCTGATGGGCTAATGGGCCTAAGTGGCATAAGTGGCCTAATGTGCCAAATGGACTGAAGTGGCCTAATGGGCCTAATGTTCCTAATGGTCCAAAGTGGGCTAATGGGCCGAATGGGCATAAGTGGTCTAATGGGCCTAATTAGACTAAGTGGCATAATGGGCCTTATTGGTTTAATGGGCCTAATGGTTCTAATGGGCCTAAGTGGCCTAATGGGTCTATGGGTCGAAGTGGCCTAATAGTGCCCTAATGGGACAATGGGCCTAAGTGGCCCAATGAGCCTAATAGGCATGATGGGCCTAAGTGGAATAATGGGTCGAATAGGCCTAAGTGGTCGAATGGGCCTGATGGCCCTGATGGTCCGAAGTGGCCTAACAAGCCTCATGGGCCTCATGGGCCCAATGGGCCTAATTTCCCTAATGGGCTTAATGGGATTAACGGGCATATGTACCAAATTGTCCAAATGGGCCTAACTGACCTATGGGGCCAAATGGGCCTAAGTGACCAAATGGGCCTAGGTGGCCTAATTGACTTAATGGGCTTAACGGGTCTAGGGGCCAAATGGGCCAAATGGGCTTAAGGGACCGAGTGGGACTAATTGGCCTGAGTGGACGAATGGACCTTGGTGGCCTAATGGGCCAAAGTTGCTTAATCGGCCCGATGGGCTGAATGGGCCTGATGGGGCTAATGGGCCTAAGTGGCCTAATGTGCCTAATGGGTCAAATTGGCCTAAGTGGCATAATGGGCCCAATGACCCTAAGTGGCCTATCGAGTCGAAGTGGCCTAATTGGCCTAATTGGCCTAATGGGCTTAATGGGCCAAGTGGACCTAAGAGGCCTAAGAGACCTGATGGGCCTTAGTGGCCTAATCGCCCTAATGTGCCTAGTCGGCCTAATGGGCCTAATTGGTCCAATGGGATTAATGAGATTAATGGGCCTATGGGCCAAATGGGCATAATGGGCCAAATGGGCCTAATTAGCCTAAGTGTCCTAGTGGGTCGAATTGGCCTAAGTGGCCTAATTTGGCTAAGTTGCATAATCGGTCAAATGGGATTAATGGGCCTAAGGGGCCTAATGGGTATAATGTGCCGAAGTGGCCTAATCGTCCTAATGGGATAATGGGCTTAGTGGGCTAATGTGTCTAATGTGCCTTGTGGGCCTAATGGGCCTAAGTGGCCTAATGTGTCTAAGTGGCTTAAGTGGCCTAATGGGCCAAATGGGCCTAAGTCACCAAATGTGCCTAATGGTCCTAATGGGACTAAGTGTTCTAATGGGCCTAATGAGACCAAGTGGCCTAATGGGCCTAATTGGCCTAATTGGCCCAATTGGCCTAATGGGCATAATTGGATAAATGGTTTTAATGGGCCTAAGTGGCCTAATTGGCCTATTGGGTCTAAGTGGCCTAATGGGGCGAAGGGGCCTAATGGGCCGAACGGGCCACATGGGCCTCATGGGCCTAAGTGGCCTCATTGGCCTAAGTGGCATAATGGGTTTAATGGTCCCAAGGGGTCTAATGGGTTTAAGGGGCCCAATGGGATGAATGGGATTAACGGGATTGGGTGCCAAATGGGACTAATGGGCCGAATGGACATAATGGGCCGAATGGTCCTAATGGGTCTCTGTGACCCAATGGGCCTAATCGGTCTAAGTGGCCTAATGGGCCTTAGTTTCTTAATCAACCTAATGGTATTAATGGTCCGAATGGACCTAAGGGGCCTCAGTGACTCAATGGGCCTAATCGGCCTAAGTGACCTAATGGGCCTAAGTGTCTTAATCAACCTAATGGGATTAATGGGCCTAATGGGCCTAAGGGGTGTAATGGTCCTAAGTGACCTAATGGGCCTAAGGGGCCTAAGTGACCTAATGATCTCAGGTGGCTTAACGAGCTTAATGGACTTAACGGGCCTAGGGGCCAAATGGGCATTATGCGCCTAATGGAACGAATGAGCCTAAGTGGCCTAATGGGTGTAGTGGGCCCAAGTGGCCTAATGGGACTAAGTGGCCTAATCGGCCTAATGAGCCTAAGTGACCCAATGGTCCAAATGGGCCTTAGTGGCCTAATGGGACTAGGTGGCCTAATGGGCATAATGGGCTTAACGGACATAGGGGCCAAGTTGTTTAATGGGATGAATGGGCCTAATTGGCCTAAATGGCCAAATGGGCCTAAGTGGCCTGATAGGCCAAAGTTGCCTAATCTGCCTAATGGGATTAAAATGTCTAATGGGCCTAATGGGCTTAAGTGGCCGAATGGGCCTAATTGGCCTAATGGGCCTAATCGACCCAATGGACTTAAGTGGTCCAATGGGAAAACGTTGTTAATCGACCTAATGAGTTTAATTGGCATAATGGGCCTAATGGGTCTAAGTGGCCTAATGGGACTAAGTTGCATAATCATCCTAATGGGATTAATGGGCCTAATGAACCTAAGTGGCCTAATGGACCTAATGGGACTTATTGTCCTAATCAGTCTAATGTGACTGAGTGACATAATGGGCTTAATGGGAATAAGAGGGCTAGGGGCCAAATGGGCCAAATGGGCCAAATGGGTTGAATGGCCTTAATGTTCCTAAGTTTCTTAATGGGCCTAAGTTGCCTAATCGGCCTAATGGATTAATGAGACTAATGGGCCTAATGGGCATAATGGGATTAAGTGGTCAAATGGGCCTAAATGGCCTCATCGACCTAATGGGATTAATGGGCCAAGGGGGCCTAAGTGGTTTAATGGGCCTCAATGGCCGAAGTGGCCGAAGTGTGGGCCTAATGGGCCTAAGTGGCCTAATTGGCCAAATGGGCCTAAGTGGGTGAATGGGCCTAATGGTTCTAAGTGGCCTAATGGGCCTAATGGGCCTAATGGGCCTAAGTGACCTAATGTGTTGAAGTGGCCGAATGGGCCTATTGGATATAATGGGCCTAAGTTGCGTAAGTGGATTAATGGGACTAATGGGACAAAGTGGATTAATGAGACTAATTGGTCAAAGTGGCTGAATAAGCATAATGGGCCTAAGTGGCCTAATGGGCCTCAGCGGCCAAATGGGCCTAAGTGGTCTAATAGTCCCAAGTGGTCCAATGGGCCTAAGTGGCCTAATGGGCCTAACAAGACTTAATGGACTAATGAGACTAAGTGGCCTAAGTAGCCTGTTGGGACTTAGTGGCCTAATGGGCCTTAGTGGCCTAATGGACCAAATTGTCATAAGTGACCTAAGTGGACTAATGGGCCTAATCGTCCTAAGTGGCCTAAGTGGCCTAATGGGCCTAATGTGCCTAAGTGGCTTAATGAGCCAAATGAGCCTAAGTGGCCTAATGAGACTAAGTTTCCTAATGGACTTGATTGGCCTGATGGGCCTAATGGGTCTCAGTGGCCTAATGAACGGAATGAGCCTCAGTGGCCTAATGGGCCTAATGGCCCCGATGTGCCTAAGTGGCCTAATGAGATGAATGTTCCTAAGTGGACAAATGGGCCTCATGAGCCTAATGGACCTAAGTGGCCTAATGGGCATGATGGGCATGATGGGCCTAATGGGCCCAAGTGGCCTAATGGGCCCAAGTGGCCTAATGGGCTGAATGGACATGAGTGGCCTAATGGGTCTGATAGGCTTCATGGACTGAATGGGCTGAATGGGCCTAAGTGGATGAATGGGCCTAATGGGCCGAATAGGCCTAAGTTGCCTAATGCGCTGAATTGGCCTAAGTGACCAAATGTTCCTAATGGGCCTAAGTGTCCTGATGGGCCAGATGAGCCTAATGTGACTAATGGGCTTCAGTGGCCTTATGGGCTAGCTGGCTTAATGTGCATCATGGGCCTAAGTGGAATAATGGGCCCAATGGGCCTTAGTGACCTAATGGACCTAAGTAACCTAATGGGCCTAATGGTCCTCAGTAGCTTAATGGGCCTAAGTGTCCTAATGGGCCTAGTGGGCCTGAGTGACCTAATGAGATGAATGAGCCTAATAGGCCTAATGGGCCTAAGTTACCCAATGGGCGTGATGGGCATTAGTGGCCTCATGGGCCTAATGGGACTAATTGGATTCAGTGGCCTGAGTAGCCTAATGGGTGTAATGGGCCTAAGTGGTCGAATGAGAATGATGGTCATGATGGGCCTAATGGGCCTTAGTGGCCTAGTTGGCTTCATGGGCCTAATTGGCCTGATAGGCCCAATGAGCCTAATGGGTCTCAGGGGCCCAATGGGCCTTATGGGCCTATGTGGACTAATGGGTTGAATGGGTATAAGTGGCCTAATGGGCCTGATGAGCCTAATGGGCATCACATGTCTAAGTGGTTCAATGGGCCCTATGGGCCTTAGTGTTCTAATGGGCTGAGTGAGCCTAATGGGCCTAAGGGGCCTGATTTGCCGAATGGGACTCAGTGGTCGAATGTGCCTAGTGGGTCTGGTAGGCCCAATGGGCATAATGGGCCCTAGTGGCCCAATGGGCTCAATGGGTCTAAGTGGCTTAATGGGCCTAATGGGCCTAAGTGGCCTAATGGGTCTGATGGGCCTAATGGTGAGAATGGGCCTAAGTGGCATAAGTGGCCTAATGGGAATAATGGGCCTCAGTGGCCTAATAGGCCTAATGAGCCTAAGTGGCCTAATGGGCCCGATGGTCTTAATGGGTCGAATGAGTCTTAATGGCCGATTGGGCCTCATGGGCCTCATAGGACCAATGAGAATAATGGCCCTAATGGGAAGAATGGGCCTAAGTGGCGTAATGGGCCGGATAGGCCCAAGTGTCGGAATGGGCTTAATGGGCCTAATGGGCCTAAGTGGCCGAATGGGCCTAATGGACCTAAGTGGAAGAATGGGCCTAATGGACCTAAGTGGCCTAATGGTCCTAAGTGGCCTCCTGGTCCTAATTGGCCTAAGTGGATGGATGGTCCTAATTGGCCTCATGGGACTAATGGGGCTCAGGGACCTAAGTGGCCGAACAGACCTATTGTGCATAATGAGCCTAAGTCTCCTATTGGGCCTAATGGGTTTAAGTGGCCAAAAGGGCCGAATGGGCTTAATGTGACTAGTGGGCCTAAGTGGTCAAAGGGCCTAATGGGCCTAATAGGACTAAGTGGGCCATGGGCTTAATGGGACTAATGGGCCTAAGTGACCTAAGTGGCCAAATCAGCCTAATCGAATAATTGGGCCTAATGGTCCTAAGTGTCTAATCGGCCAAATCGGTCTAGGTAGTCGAATGTGCCTAAGTGGCCCACTGGGCCTAGTTTTCCTGGGTGGTCGAATGGGCGTGTTAGGACTAAGTGGCTGGCATAATGTGCCTAATAGGCCTAAGTGTCCTAATGGGCCTAATGGGGTATCATGGACCTAAGTGGGCCTCTTGGGCCTATGGGCCTAAGTGGACTAATGGGCGCAGGTGGCCTAATGGGCCTAATGGGATTAATGGGCTTAACATGCTAGGCGCTAAATGGGCCAAATGGGCCTAAGTGGACTGATGGGCATAAATGGACTAAGTGACCTAATCGACAAAATGGGCTTAATGGTCCTAATGGGACTAATGGGCTTAATGGACCTAAGTGGCCTAATGGACCTAAGGGGCCTAATTGGGTAGAGTGGCTCAATGGTGCTGAGTTGCCTAATGGGCTTAATGGGATGAACGGGCCGAGCAGAAAAATGGTTCTAATGGGATGAATGGGCCTCAGAGGCCTAATGGACCTAATCAGCCTAATGAGACTAAGTGGCCTAATCAGTGTGATGGTCATAGTGGGTCGAAAGAGCCTAATGGGCCTAAGGGGACTAATGGGCATAAGTTGTCGAATAGGTCTAGGTGGCATAATGGGCTTAAGGGGCTTAACAAGCATAGGGTCCAAATGTTCCAAATGGGCCTAATTGGACTCAGTGGCCTAATGGGCCTAATGAGATTAATGGGTCGAAGTTGCCTAATGGGAATTATGTGCCCAATGGGCTGAATGGGCCAAATAGGCCTAAGTTGCCTATTGGGCCAAATTGGCCAAATTGGCCTAAGTGGACAAACGGTCCACTAAGTGGCCTAATGGGTCAGAGTTTCCTAATCGACCTAATGGGATTAAGGGGCCTAATGGGCCTAAGTGGCATAAGTGGCCTAAAGTGGCCAAATCGTCCTAATGGGCTTAATGGGCCAAGTGGGCCTAAGTGGCTTAATGGGCCTTAGTCGCCTAATCGGCATAATGGAGCTAAGTGGCATAATGGGCATAAGTGTCCTAATGTGCTTATTGGGCTTAATGGGCCTAGGGGGCTAATGGGCCTAATGGGATGAATGTGCCTAATTTGCCTAAGTGGCCTAATGCGCATAATGGGCCAAAGCTTCCTAATTAGTATAATGGGATTAATGGTCCTAAGGTGCAACCTTCTTGATGAGATATTGTGACAAAGAGATTATATTACATAGTGAGCATTTGTATGTGGTTTTCGATGTTGCGGCGTCGAATTCTTTCTCTTGGGTGCCTTTACACGATGCTAGAGAGTAATCTTGGACTTTAGGAAAGTCTACCTAATGTCAATGAGAAGGAATCCTAGAGGGTCACACACTGAGTGTTTCCATTTATCTGGATTAAATTCTATTTGAGTTTAATTAATGGAATAAATATTATTCTCAAGTCCGAGGAATAACTTTATTCAATTTATATTTATCACATAAAGTAAATAAATATTTATTCACCGACATGTGAATAAAATATTTATTTTCTATATTGTAAATAAAATATTTATTTATGAATAAAATATTTATTCAGTTGTTCAATAAATGATAGAGGAGTGTGAACGGACCAAGACTGAGTCCATTTAAAAATATTAATTAACAATACCATTATATAATTTTTGTTATTGTACAAGTTGGCGTGCACCACAAAATAATAATTATATAATTATTATTATGCGGTATGAGATTTATTGAAGGTAATTAATGTATTTAATGGCCGGTATGCAATTAAATAATATTTTAACTTAAATATGAACTCTATAAATAGGTGGTTGTGTCTATTGTTTAGAGCATCCAAAAATTGAGAATTGAAAATTCTTGCACACAATGAATTATCTCTCAACTCCTCCTCTCTCTCTCTCAAGAACAAGAAATGCAAGAAATATTTCTTCAAGGCCGAAGAACGAGTGATCAATAACGAAAAACATAAGTCATTGGACTCACTGCACTAGCACCTCGAGATCGAGTGGTGTTTCTCATAGAACATAGGAGCACGTGTGGATCGCCTCTATAGTGATTTTATCCTGAGATCCTCACAGGGCAATGATGGTAACTTAAAAGGGTCTTTTCGGATGATCAAAATTCACTAACGAAGAAAATCCCTAAGGAAGGTATTTGTTTTCATGTGTTTTCTTTTGTTGTCAAGGAAAGATTTTGAAGAAAGAAAATTACCTCACTTTGTATTTTGTGGAAATCTTATTGTCCATTGTTTTCAAAAGAATCGGACTCACTCTATCTATCATAACGAGGCAAAGTTGATTGAAAGAAAAGGCATTGATCATACTTATTGGGTATGATATGTGAAGAAAGGGAAAACGAGGTATTCCAAATCAAATCCATATTTATCGTATCTAGGTGGAAGAGAAGAAATTGATGATGCCAATCGAAAAGGAATTGTACCCAGTGTAATCAGATTCAGGCTGAGAAGGAAATAAAGAAGGCATTGAGGATCGTAATCAGAATGATCGTACCGAGAATGATCATTTTCTGGTACATTAGCATCCGATTATCCATCGTATTCATAAGAAAACCTTCATACCGAGGATGATGGGCCTAAGTGGCCTAATGGTACTAATGGGGGTAAGTGGCCTAATGGACCTAAGTGGCCTAATGGGACTAAATGACCTAATGGGCATAGTGGGCATAATGGGCCTAAGTGGCCTAATGAGACTAAGTGGTCTAATAGGCCTAAGTGGCCTTATGGGCCTAATCTACCTTAGTGGCATAAGGTCCTAATGGGTCTAATGGGCCTAAGTGGACTAATGGGCCCAAGGTCCTAAGTGGCCTAATGAGACTAATGAGCCTAAGTGGTTGAATGGCCCTCAGTGGAGTAATTGGCCTAATGGGCCTAAGTTGCCGAAGTGGCCTAATGGGCATAATGGGCGTAAGTGGCCTAATATGCATAATGGGCCTAAGTGGCCTAATGGGACTTATAGGCATAATGGGACAAAGTGGAATAATGGGCCAAATGGGCCTCAGTGGACTAACGGGCCTCATAAGCCTAAGTGGCCTAATGAGCCTAACTGGACTAATGGGCCTCTGTGGCCTGATGGGATTAATGGGTCTAAGTGGCCTAATGGGGCTAATGAGACCAATGGGCCTCAGTGGGCTAATGGGCCTAATGGGCCTCAGTGGACTAGGTGGAATAATGTGCCCAATAGGCCTGATGGGCCTAATGGGCCAAAGTGGCCTAATGGGCTTAAGTGGAATAATGGTACGATTGGGTCAAATGGGACTAAGTGGCTTAATGGGCCTAAGCGGCCTAAGTTGTCTAATGGGCCAAATGGTCATAATGGCCCTGATGGACCTGATGGGACTAATGGGCTTAATTGGCCTAAGTGGCCTAATGAGCTGAATGGGCCTAATTGGCCTAATGGGTCTGATGGGCCCGATAGCCTTAATGGGCCAAATAGCCCGAAGTGGACTCATGGGCTTGATGGGTCTGCTGTGTCTAATGGACTTAAGAGGCCTAATGAGCTCAATGGGCTGAAGTGACCTAATGGGTCTAATGGGATGAATGGGCCTAAGTGGCCTAATGAGATCGATGGGCCTGATGAGACAAATGGGCCAAATGGGTCTTAGTGTCCTCAGGGGCCTGATGGGCTTAATGAGACTACTGGGCATAATGGGTCTAAGTGGCCTGTTGTGCATAATGAGCCTTAATGGCCTAATGGGCCTAACGGCCATGATGGGCCTAATGGGCTTAATGGGCATAATGGGTCTAAGTAGCTTAATGGGCCTAAGTGGCATCAGTGGCCTAATGAGATGAATGAGCCTAAGTGGGCTAATGGGTCTAATAGGCCTAAGTGGCCTAATGTGATTGACTGGCCTAATGGGCCTTAGTGGCCTCATGGGCCTAAACAAAATTAGTAGCCTCATGGGCCTAATGGGTATAATCAGCATAATGGGCCTAAGCGGCCTAATGGGCTTGATGGGCTTAATGGGCCTCTGTGGCCTAATGGGCCTCCTAGGCCTAATGGGCCTGATCGTTCTAATGGGCATAATGGGCCTCACCGGCCCAATGAGCCTTATGGGACTCATGGGCCTAATGTGCCTGATCGGCCTAATGGCCATAATGGGCCTTAGTGGCCTAATGGGCCTAAGTGGCCTGATGTGCCTTAGTGGCCGAATGGGCCCAATGGGGTGAAGTGGCCGAATGGGCCTAAGTGGCCCAATGGGCCTAAGTGGACCAATGCGCCTAAGTGGCTCAATGGGCATAATGGGCATAAGTACATGAATGGGCCTAACGGGACTAATGGGCCTAACTGGTCCAATTGGCCTGATGGACCTAATGTGAATCATGGGCCCAGTGGGCCTAAGTGGCCTAAGTGTCCAAATGGGCCTCATGGGCCTAAGTGGCATAATGGGCCTAGTGGGCCCAATGGGCCTAGGTGTTCTAATGGTCTTGATGGAAATAATGGGGCTAATGGGCCTCGTAGGCCTGATAAGTTCAATAGGAATAATGGGCCTCATTGTCCCAATTGACCTAATGGGCCTAATGGGCCTCATTGGGCCAATTGTCCTAATGGTCCTGATGGGCCTAATGGGCCTCATTAGCCTCATGGTCCTAATGGGCATAAGTGACATAAGTGGCCTAATGGTCATAATGGGCCTAATGAGCCTAATAGGCCTTAGTCGCCGAATGGGCATGATAGGACCGATTGGCATATTAGGCCTAATGGGCCTAAGTGGCCAAAGTGGCCTAATACTTCTAATGGGAATAATGGGCCTAATGGTCTTGATGGGCCTAAGTGGATTAATTGACTCAATGGGCCTAAGTGGCCGAATGGTTCAAATGGGTCTAAGCGGCGGAATGGGCCAAATGGGCCTAAGTGGCGGAATGGTCCAAATATGTCTAAGTTGCCTAATGGGACTAATGGGCCTAATTGGCCTAAGTGTCCGAATCGGCCTGATGGGACTAATGGTCATAATGTGCCTCATGGGACTAAGTGGCCTCATGGTCCTGATGGGCCTAATGGGCCTCATGGGCCTCATGGGCCGAATGAGCCTCCTAGGCCTAAGTGGCTGAATGGACCTAATGGGCCTAATTGGCCTAAGTGGGCTAAGTGGCCTAATACGCCGAATGGGCTTAAGTTGTCGAATGGACCTAGTGGGCCTAAAGGGCCAAATGTGACTAAGTGGATCGATGGACCTAATGGGCCTCATGGTTCTAATGTGCCGAATGGGCCCAATTGGCCTAAGTGGCCTCCTGGGCCCAATTGGCTAAGTGGCCTAATGGGCCCAATGGGCCTAGGTGGCCTAATGGGCCCAATGGGCCTAAGTGGGCTAATGGACCTCATGGGCCTCAGGGACCTAAGTGGCCTAAGTTGTATAATGAGCCCAAGTGGCCAAATGGGCCGAATGGGCCTAAGTGGCCTAAGTGGGCCTAAAGAGCTGAATGGGCTGAATGGGCCAATTGGGCCTTATAGGCCTAATTGGTCGAATGGGCCTATTGGGCCTTATGGGCCTAATGGGCCTCATTGGCATAAGTTTCCTCATGGCCCAATGGTCATAAGGGTCCTAATGGGCCTAAGTGGCCTAAGTGGGCCTAAAGAGCTGAATGGGCTGAATGGGTTGAAGTGGCCTAATGGGCCCAATGGGCCTCATGGGCCTAAGGGGCCTAATAGGCCCAATGGGCCTAATGGGATGAATGTGACTAGTGGGTCCAATGGGCCTAATGGGTCTAAGTGTCCTAATTGGTCGAAGTGGCCTAAGGGGCTTAGTGGGCCTGAGGGAATTAGCGGGCCTAATGGGCCCAATAGGCCCAATGGAACTAAGTGTCCTAATGGGCCCAATAGGCCCAATGGAACTAAGTGTCCTAATGGGCCTGATGGGCCTCATGGTCCTAATGAGCCTCATGAGCGGAATGCCTCTCATGGTCTTAATGGGCCTGATTATCCTAATGGGCCTCATGGGCGGAATGCCCCTCATGGTCTTAATGGGCCTGATGGACCTAATGGGCCTCATGGTCATAAGTGGCCTAATGGTCCGAATGGGACTAAGTGCCCTAATGGCCCCAGTGGGCCTAATGGGACCAGTGGGCCTAATGGGGCCAATGGGCCTAATGAGCCTAATGGGTCTAATGGGCCTAATGGACATAATTGGCCTAAGTGGCCTAATCAGGCTAATTGACCGAATGAGCCTAATGGGCCTAAGTGGCCTAAGTGGCTTAATGGGCCAAATGGTCCAAGTGGGACTAATGGGTTTAATGGGCCTAAGTGTCCTAATGGGCCTACGTGGCCTAGTGGGCCTAAGTGGCCTAATCAGGCTAATCGATCGAATAGGCCTAATGGGTCTACGTGGCCTAAGTGACCTAACATGCCTAATGGGACTAATAGGTTTAATGGGCCAAAGTGGACTAATGGGCTATGTGGCCTAATCAGCCTAAGTCGCCAAACGGGCCTAATGGTCTTAATGGGACTAATGGGTTTAATTGGCCTAAGTGGACTAATGGGCCTAGGTGGTCTAATGGGCCTAATGTGACTAAGTGGACGAAGTGGTCTAATGGGTCTAATGGGCCTAATTGGCCTAATGCACCTAATGGGCCTCAGTGGCCTAATGGGCCAAATGAGACTAAGTGGCCTAATGAGCCTTAGTGGCCTAATCCCCCTAATTGACTAAATGGGCCTAATGGGCCTAATTAGCCTAATGGGACTAAGTGACCTATTTTGCATAATGGGCCAAATGGGGCTAAGTGGCCAAAGGTTCATAATCGGCCTAATCGGCCGAATGGGACTAATGGGCCTAATTTGCCTAACTGGCCTAATGGGCCTAATGGGCCTAATGCCTAAGTGGCCTAAGTGTCTGAAAGGGTCTAATGGGCCTATTGATCCTAATGGTCATAATGGGCATAATGGGCCTAAGTTGCCTAAGTGGTCTAATTGGCCTAATCAGTCAAATGGGCCTAATGGGCCTAAGTGGCCTAATGGGCCTAATGGGTCGAAGTGGCCTAATGGGCATAATGGACCCAAGTGGCCTAATTAGCCTAATCGAACGAATGGGCCTAATGGGCCGAGTGGGACTAAGTGGCCTAATGGGCCTAAGTGGCATAATCTGCCTAATCGACTGAAGGGGCCTAATGGGCCGAAGTGTCCTAATGGGCCTAAAGTGCCTAATGGGCCTAAGTGGCCTAATCGGTCTAATCGACCAAATGGGCCAAAGTGGCTTAGTCATCCAAATCTATCAAATGGGACTAATTGTCCTGATGGGCCTAAGTGGCCTAATGGGCCTAATGGGCCTAATGGGTCTAAGTGATCTAAGTGGCCTAATCGGCCTAATCAACCGAATTGGCCTAATTGGCCTAAGTGGAATAATTGGATAAATTGGCCTAATCGGCCTAACTGGTCTAATTAGCCTAAGTGGCTGAATCAACCTAATCGACTGAATGAGCCTAATCGGCCTTATGGGCCTAAGTGGACGATTGAGACTAATGGGTCTAAGAGGCAAAATGGGCCTAATGGGCCAATTTGGCATAATGTGGTTAATCACCCTAATGGGCCTAAGTGGAAGAATGTGATTAAGTGGCATAATGGGCCTCATTGGCCGAATGAGCGTAAGTGGCCGAATGGGCCGAATTGGCCTAATGGGCTTAATGGGCATAATGGCTCTAATGGGCCTAATGGTTCCAATGGTCCTGAGTGGCCTTATGGGTCTAATGAGCCTAATTCGACTAATGGGCCTAATGGACATAATGGGCCTAAGTGGCTAAATTGGCCAATGGGCCTAAGTGGACTAATGAGCCAAATGGGACGAATATAAAGGACCTAAGTGGCCTTATGGGCCTAATGGGCCTAAGGGGCCTAATGGGCCGAATGGGCCAAATGAGACTAATTGGCCGAATGGGCCTAAGTAACCGAATGAGACAATGGGTCTAAGTGACCCAATGGGCCTAATTGGCCTAAGTGGTCGAATGGTCCTGATGGCCTTGATGGGCCGAAGTGGCCTAACGAGCCTCATGGGCCTAATGGGCCCAAGCGGCCTAAGTGGCCTAATTTCCCTAATAGTCTTAATGATATTACCGGGCATAGGTACCAAATGAGCCAAATTGGCCAAATTGGCCTAACTGGCCTGTGGGGCCCAATGAGCCTAAGCGGCCTTATGGGCTTAGGTGGCCTAATGGACTTAATGGGCTTAACGGGTCTAGGGGCCAAATGGACTGAATGGGCCTAAGGGGCCGAATGAGACTAATTGGCCTAAGTGGACTAATGGTTCTTGGTGTCCTAATGGGCCAAAGTTGCTTAATCGGCCTAATGGGATTAATGAGCCTAGTGTGTCTAATGGGCCTAAGTGGCCTAATGTGCCTACTGGGCCAAATTGGGCTAAGTGGCCTAATGGGATCAATGGCCCTAAGTGGCCTATCGAGTCGAAGTGGCCTAATTGGCCTAATTGGCCTAATTGACCTAATGGGTCAAGTTGGCCTATGAGGCCTAAGAGGCTTAATGGACCTAATGGGCCTTAGTGGCCTAATCGCCCTAATGTGCCTAGTCGGCCTAATGGGCCTAAGTGGCCCAATGGGCATAATGGGCCTATGGGCCAAATGAGCATAATGGGCCAAATGGGACTAATTAGCCTAAGTGGCCTAGTGGGTCGAATGGGCCTAAGTGGACTAATTGGGCTAAGTTGCCTAATCGGCCAAATGGGATTAATGGGCCTAAGGGGCCTAATTGGCCTAATGGGTATAATGTGCCGAAGTGGCCTAATCGGTCTAATGGGATAATGGGATCAGTGGGATAATGGGCCTAATGTGCCTTGTGGGCCTAATGAGACTAAGTGGCCTAATGGGCCTAATGGGGCCTAAGTGGCGTAAGTGGCCTAATGGGCCAAATGGGCCTAAGTCTCCAAATGTGCCTAATTGTCCTAATGGGCGTAAGTGTTCTAATGGGCCTAATGGGCCCAAGTGACCTAATGGGACGAATGGGTCTAATGGGCCTAATTGGCCCAATTGGCCTAATGGGCCTAATTGGATAAATAGGCCTAATGGTTCTAATGGGCCTAAGTGGCCTAATGGGCCTAAGTGACCTAATGGGCCTATTGTGTTTAGGTGGCCTAATGGGTCGAAGGGGCCAAATGGGCCGAACGGGTCACACGGGCCTCATGGGCCTAAGTGGCGTCATTGGCCAAAGTTGCCTAATGGGGTTAATGGGCCCAAGGGGTCTAATGGGTTTAAGGGGCCTAATGGGATGAATGGGATTAACGGGCTTGGGTGCCAAATGGGCCTAATGGGCCGAATGGACCTAATAGGCTGAATGGGCCAAATGGGCCTCAGTGACCCAATGGACCTAATCTGTCTAAGTGGCCTAATGGGACTTAGTTTCATAATCAACCTAATGGGCTTAATGGGCATAATGGACCTAAGGGGGCTCAGTGACTCAATGGGTCTTATTGGCCTAATGGGCCTAAGTGTCTTAATCAACCTAATGAGCTTAACGGGACCAATGGGCCTAAGGGCTGTAATGGGCCTAAGTGGTCTAATGGGCCTAAGTGGTCTAATGGGCCTAAGGGGCCTAAGTGACATAATGTGCCTAGGTGGCCTAATGAGCATAATGGACTTAACGGGCCTAGGGTCAAATGGGCATTACAAGCCTAATGGGACGAGTAGGCCTAATGGGCCTAAGTGGCCTAATGGGTCTAATGGGGCTAAGTGGCCTAATGGGCCTAAGTGGCCTAATCAGCCTAATGAGCCTAAGTGGGCCAATGGTCCAAATGGGCCTTAGTGGCCTAATAGTCCTAGGTGGCCTAATGGACATAATGAGCATAACGGGCCTTGGGGCCAAGTGGTTTAATGGGACAAATGGGCCCAGTTGGCATAAGTGGCCAAATGGGCCTAAGTGGCCTAATAGGCCAAAGTAGCTTAATCTGCCTAATGGGATTAATAGGCCTAATTGGCCTATGTGGCCAAATGGGCCAAATGGGCCTAATTGGCCTAATGGGCCTAATCGACCTAATGGACTTAAGTGGTCTAATGGGAAAATGTTGCTTAATCGACCTAATGGGTTTAATTGGCCTAATGGACCGAATGGGCCTAAGTGGCCTAATGGGACTAAGTGGCATAATCATCCTAATGGGCTTAATGGGCCTAGTGAACCTAAGTGGCCTAATGGGCCTAATGGAACTTAGTTTCCTAATCATCCTAATGTGACTAAGTGGCCTAGTTGGCATAAGTGGCCTAATGGGCTTAATGAGAATAAGAGGGTTAGGGGCCAAATGGACCGAATGGGCCTAATGGGTTGAATGGGCCTAATTAACCTAAGAGTCCCAATGGGCATAATGGGCCTAAGTTTCCTAATGGGCCTAAGTTGCCTAATCGGCCTAATGGGCTTGATGGGACTAAGGGGCATGATTGGCCTAATGGGCTTAAGTCGTCAAATGGGTCTAAATGGCGTCATCATCCTAATGGGATTAATTGGCCAAGGGGGCATAAGTGGTCGAATGGGCCTCAATGGTCGAAGTGGCCGAAGTGGTCTAATGGGCCTAATGGGACTAAGTGGCCTAATGGGCCTAAGTTGCCAAATGGGTCTAAGTGACCTAATTGGCCGAATGGACCTAAGTGGAATAATGGGCCTAATGGGCCTAAGTGGCCTAATGGGCTGAAGTGGCCGAATGGGCCTATTGGATATAATGGGCCTAAGTTGCGTAAGTTACTTAATGGGCCTAATGGGACTAAGTGGCTTAAAGGGACTAATTGGTCTGAGTGGCTGAATGGGCATAATGGGCCTTAGTGGCCTAATGGGCCTCAGTGGTCTGATGGGCCTATGTGGTATAATGGTGCCCAGTGGTCTAATGGGCCTAAGTGGCCTAATGGGCCTAATGAGACTTAGCGGACTAATGGGCCTAAGTGGCCTAAATGGCCTGATGGGACTTAGTGGCCTAATGGACCAAATTGTCTTAAGTGGCCTAAGCCTAATCGTCCTAAGTGGCCTAAGTGTCCAAATGGGCCTAATGTGCCTAAGTGGCCAAATGAGCCGAATGGGCCTAAGTGGCCTAATGGGCCTAAGTTTCCTAATGGGCTTGATTGGCCTGATGGGCCTAATGTCCGTCAGTGGCCTAATGAGCTGAATATGCCTCAGTGGCCTAATGGGCCTAATGGCCCCGATGTACCTAAGTGGCCGAATGAGCTGGATGGGTCTAAGTGGCCAAATGGGCCTAGTGAGCTTAATGGACCTAAGTGGCCTAATGGGCCTGATGGGCATGATGGGGCTTAATGGGCCCATGTGGCCTAATGGGCCAAATGGACATGAGTGGCCTAATGGATCTAATAGGCTTGATGGGCTGAATGGGCTGAATGAGCCTAAGTGGCTGAATGGGCCTGATGGGCCGAATTTGCCTAAGTGGCCTTATGAGTCGAATTGGCCTAAGTGGCCTAATATTCCTAATGGGCCTAAGTATGATGGGCCAGATAAGCCTAATGGGACTAATGGGTATCGGTGGCCTTATGGGTATGATGGCTTAATGGGCATCATGGGCCTAAGTGGCCGAATGTTCCTAATGGGCCTTAATGGCCTAATGGGGCTAAGTAACCTAATGGACCTAATGGTCCTTAGTGGCTTAATGGGCCTAAGTGTCCTAATGGGCCTTGTGGGCCTGAATGACCTAATGAGATGAATGAGCCGAATAGGCCTAATGAGACTAAGCTACCTAATGGGCGTGATTGGCCTTAGTGGCCTCATTGGCCTAATGGGACTAATGGGATTCATTGGCCTGAGTAGTCCAATGAGCATAATGGGCCTAAGTGGCCGAATGGGAAGGATGGGCATGATGGGCCTAATGGACCTTAGTGACCTAGTTGGCTTCATGGGCCTAATTGGCTTGATAGGCCCAATGGGTCATAGTGGCCCAAGGGGCCTTATGGGCCTATGTGGCCTAATGGGCCGTGATGCGAACCATGTTGATGTGAACCATGTTGAAGGCACTGGGCCAATTACCCATGTGGAGGAGTTGGATTTTCAAGGCCCAATGACGGGTGGGAGATTAAAGAGGCTCAATGCTAGAATGGGCACACATCTTGCTTCATTAAAATCCCAATGGATCTTTCCTTGCATGGATGGAGAAAATCGGCCTATAATATCACTTTTCAAGCCCAAAATTGATGTTTAAAGCTTGTCCCACATGGTTGCACGAATTTGGATGCCTTGCTCACATGGAGGATTCTAGAAATGGCATCTTTGGACACCAAAGTCAAATCCGGTGGGCTATGTTGGAAAGTTGTGTGCTACTTTTCCAAAAGTCTTTATTGGCTTTTATCTTTTTGACTTTTAAGGGGATAAGGAAGGTTTAGACTTTATGACTTTAGGGTATTAGACCCTTGACCATTGTATCACCCCCTTTGCTATAAATAGCCACCCCATGACATTGTATTTTCATTTAAGACTTAAATGAGAGCTTATGCTTGTTTCTCCCCGTTGTGTGAGAATTATTCCGAATTTCCCCCTTGCTCTTGTGCATTCTTCACTTGTCAATCTAGAAGTTAGATTGGTGATCCAAGATCATAAAGCCCTCAATTTCGTGCCTCAACCCAAGTGCGTTGTTGTGTGGATTGGCTATCACATCCCTCCCTTGAGTGTGTTGTCTAAGTAGTAGGTCACACTTCTTATAGTGTTGATTGACTACTTGCATCCGCTATCCATACCCATCATCCACCACTTAGCCCCGAACCGCATCCTTCATCCGTCGACCTACGCCGTGAAGATCGGGCCACCCCGTGCATCTCACATTAGTTGGTATCAGAGCTCCAGTTGACACGGTAGTGATGTGGCACCCACTGGCATCCACTAGGTGACCTGGCCCAGGAACCCCAGCGATACGGCCCCACAACCCCGCTGTAGCGGCAATCCCCCAACCCTTCGCCGCAACTGGGACCCATTGGGACACCTGGCCCAGGAACCCCACATATACGGTAGGTTGTTGCGAACAGCCGGTTTCGAACCCGGGTTGCCTTTCCGAGTGCTTGAGAAGATTAACAACAATGCTTACAAGATAGCTTTGCTAGGTGAGTATGGTGTAAGTGTCACTTTCAATGTTTCTGATCTTTCTCCTGTTTTGGGTGTAGAGAATGAGAGTCGAGGACGACTCCTTTTCAAGAGGGGGAGGATGATGCCAACCATGTTGATGTGAACCATGTTGAAGGCACTGGGCCAATTACCCAAGTGGAGGAGTTGGATTTTCAAGGCCCAATGATGCGTGGGAGATTAAAGAGGCTCAATGCTATAATGGGCACACATCTTGCTTCATTAAAAGCCCAATGGATCTTTCCTTGCATGGATGGAGAAAATGGGCCTATAATATCACTTATTCAAGCCCAAAATTGATGTTTAAAGCATGGCCCACATGGTTGCATGAATTTGGATGCCTTGCCCACATGAAGGATTCTAGAAATGGCATCTTTGGACACCAAAGTCAAATCCGGTGGGCTATGTTGGAAAGTTGTGTGCTACTTTTCCAAAAGACTTTGTTGGCTTTTATCTTTTTGACTTTTAAGGGGACAAGGTAGGTTTAGACTTTATGACTTTAGGGTATTAGACCCTTGACCATTGTATCACCCCCTTGGCTATAAATACCCACCCCATGGCATTGTATTTTCATTCAAGAATTAATTGAGAGCTTATGCTTGTTTCTCCCCGTTGTGTGAGAATTGTTCCGAATTTCCCCCCTGCTCTTGTGCATTCTTGCCTTGTCAATCTACAAGTTAGATTGGTGATCCAAGATCACAAAGCCCACAATTTCGTACCTCAACCCAAGTGTGTTGTTGTGTGGATTGGCTATCGCATCCCTCCCTTGAGTGTGTTGTCTAAGTAGTAGTAGGTCGTACTCCTTATAGTGTTGATTGACTACTTGCATTCGCTATACATACCCATCATCCACCACTTAGCCCCGAACCGCATCCTTCATCCATCGACCTACGCCATGAAGATCGGGCCACCCCGTGCATCTCACATCAGGCCGAATGGGTATAAGTGGCCTAATGGGCCTGATGGGCCTAATGGGCATCACAGGTCTAAGTGGTTTAGTGGGCTCTATGGTCCTTAAGGTTCTAATGGGCTGAGTGAACCGAATGGGCCTAAGGGGCCTTATGGGCCTGCCTAATGGGTCCAGTAGGCCCAATGGGAATAATGGGCCCCAGTGGCCCAACGGGGCTAATGGGACAAAGTGGCCTAATGGGCCTAATGGCCCTAATGGCCCTAATGGACCTAATGGGCCTAATGGATCTAAGTGGTCTAATGAGTCTGATGGGACTAATTGTGTAGATGGGCCTAAGTGGCCTAATGGGCATAATGGGCCTTAGTGGCCTAATGGGCCTAATGAGCCTAAGTGACATAATGGGTCTGATGGGCTTAATGGGTCGAATGAGCCTCAATGGCCGAATGGGCCTAATAGGACCAAGGGGAATAATGGGACTAATGGGAAGAATGGGCCTAAATGGATTAATGGGCCCAATAGGTCTAAGTGCCCGAATGGGCCTAATGGGCCTAATGGGGCTAAGTGGCCTAATGGTCTTACGTGGCCTCCTAGTCTTAATTGGCATAAGTGGATGGATGGGCCTAATGGGTGTCATGGGACTAATGGGCCTTAGGGACCTATGTCGCCGAACGGACCTAGTGGGCCTAATGAGCCTAATTCGCCTAATGGGCCTAATGGGTTTAAGTGGCCAAAAGGGACGAATGAGCTTAATGTGACTAGTGGGCCTAAGTGGTCAAAGGGCCTAATGGGCCTAATAGGCCTAAGTGGCCCATAGGCCTAATTGGCCTAATGGGTCTAAGTGACCTAATTGGCCAAATGAGCCTAATCGAATAATTGGGCCTAATGGGCCTAAGTGTCCTAATCGGCTAAATCGGCCTAGGCAGCTGAATGGGCCTAAGTGGTCCACTGGGCCTAGTTTTCCTGGGTGGTCGAATGGGCATGATAGGCCTAAGTGGCCCGCCTAATGGGCCTAATGAGTGTCATAGACCTAAGTGGGCTTCTTGGGCCTCATGGGCCTAAGTGGACTAATGGGCCCAAGTGGCCTAATGAGCCTAATGAGATTAATGGGCTTAACATGCTAGGTGCTAAATGGTCCAAATGGGCCTAAGTGGACTAATGGGCCTAAATGGCCTAAGTGGCCTAATCGACAAATGGGCTTAATGGTCCTAATGGGCCTAATGGGCTTAATGGGCCTAAGTGGCCTAATGGACCTAAGGGGCCTAATTGGCCAGAGTGTCTCAATGGTCCTGAGTGGCCTAATGGGCTTAATGGGATGAACAGGTCTAGCAGAAAAATGGTCCTAATGGGCTGAATGGGCCTCAGCGGCCTAATGGACCCAAGCAGCCTAATGGGCTTAAGTGGCATAATCGGCGTAATGGTCATAGTGGGTCGAAAGAGCCTAATGGGCGTAAGGGGACTAATGGGAATAAGTTGTCTAATGGGCCTAGGTGGCCTAATGGGCTTAAGGGGCTTAACAAGCATAGGGTCCAAATGGGCCAAATGGGCCTAATTGGCCTCAGTGGCCTAATGGGCCTATTGAGATTAATGGGTCGAAGTCGTCTAATGGGAAAAGTTGCTGAATCGGCCTGATGGGCATTATGTGCCCAATGGGCTGAATGGGCCAAATAGGCCTAAGTTTCCTATTGGGCAAAATTGGAAAAATTGGCCTAAGTGGACAAATGAGCCACAAAGTGGCCTAATGGGCCAAAGTTACCTAATCGACCTAATGGACTTAAGGGGCCTAATGGGCCTAATTGGCCTAATTCGCCTAAAGTGGCCAAACCGGCCTAATGAGCTTAATGGGCCGAGTGGGCGTAAGTGGCCTAATGGGCCTTAGTCGCCTAATCGACATAATGGGGATAAGTGGCATAATGGGCCTAACTGACCTAATGAACTTATTGGGCTTAATGGGCCTAGGGGGCTAATGGGCCTAATCGGATGAATGGGCCTAATTTGCCTAAGGGGCCTAGGTGGCCTAATCGGCCTAAGTTTCCTAATCAGTCTAATGGGATTAATGGTCCTAAGGTGCCTAATGGTCCTAATGGGCCTAATGAGCTTAATGAGCCTAAGTGGACTAATCGACCTAAGTTGCCTAATCGGATGGGCTTAATGAGCCTAGTAGGCCTAAGTGGCCTTATAGGCCTAATGGGCCTAAGTGGCTTCATCGGCCTAATAGGCCTAAGTGGCCAAATAGGCATAATGGGTCTAAGTGGCCTAATGGGTCTAATTGGCCTAAGTGGCCGAATGGGCAGAATGACGCGAATTAGCCCAATGGACCTAATGGGCGTTAGTGGCCTAATGGGCCTAATGGGCCTTAGTGGCGTGATGGGGCTAATGGGCCTAAATGGCCTCATGGGCCTTAAGGGCCTTAGTGGCCTCATGGGCCTTAGTGGCCTCAAGGGCCAAATATGCTTAATAGTCCTAATGGGCCTAATGGGCTTAAGTGTCCTAGGTGGTCCAATGGGCCTAATGGGCCTAAGTGGCATATGTGGTCCAATGTGCCTAATGGGCCTAATGGGCTATATGGTCCTAATTTTCCTAATGGGACTAATGTGACAAAGTGGTCGAATTGGCCTAATGGCCTAATGGGCCTAATGGGTTTGATGGGCCTAAATGGCCTAATGGGTCTAATGGGCCTAATGGGCCGAAGTGGCCAAATGGGGGTAATGAGCCTAGGTGGCCCAAAGGGCCCAATGGGCCAGAGTGGCCCAATCGACCTAAAGGGACTAATGGGCCAAAGTGGCCTAATGGACCTAAGTGTCCGAATGGGCCTATGTGGCCTAATGGGGCTGATGGGCCTAAGTGGCCGAATGGGCCTAAGTGGCCGAATGGGGCTAATGAGCCTAAGTAGCGGAATGTGCTTAAGTGGCCCAATGGGTCTAATGGTTCTAATGGGTGTAAGTGGCCTAAAGGGCATAATTGTCCAAAATGAACCGAAGTGGCCTAATATTCTTAACAGGACCAAGTGGCCGAATGAGCCAAATGGGCCTAAGCGGCGCAAATGGCCCATTGCAGAAAAGGGCATCGCAAATATTATATTTTACGACGGTCTATCGCAAAAGCTTATTATTTGGGACGGGTAGTGGCACCGTCGCAAATAGGTCCGGTGTTTTTTTTAAAACTCTATTGTGACGGGCCGACCACCCGTCGCAAATCATTTTCCTGATTTTTTTAAAAAAAAATGAGACAGACCACCCCAATTAGTATTTACGATGGTCCCTTGAAAATACTGTAAAAAATACAAAAAAACCCTTTTGCGATGGGCCCGTTGCAAATAGTTGAAAAAATAAAATAAAATATATTAAAAAAATATTATTATTAATAATATAAATGAAATAATAATATTAATATTATCACAATAAAATTATTTATAAAATATTATTAATAATAATAATATAGTATTAATATAAATGAAATAATTATATTAATATTCGTAAAATAAAATTAATTGTGAAATAATTAAATAATATAATAATATTATTAATAATATTAATGAAATAATAATATTAATATTAGTAATATAATAAAACCCTTAGTATTCACAAAAATATAAAAATATTTTAATTAATAAAATAATAAATATAATAAAAAATAAAAAATAAATAAAAATTTTAATATTAGAGACAATATAAAAAATTCACTATTTAAAACATTAAGTAGTTAATATTACTAAAAAAATACATTCAAATGTTTCATTATAAAATAAAAATACATCACTGAGGGGGAGGGTTGTCTGGAGGAGCTGGAGGAGATGGTAGAGGGAACTTCATCCCTAAACTGCGAGTTAGACGTCGCATTTACTCCATCTGATCCTACTCATACTAATGTTGTCATCGACGCATCTCATCCTACATCTCCTCCTACTGCTGCAGCTACTGTCGTAGGAACTCTTCCTGTTGTTGTTGCTGCCACTGACGCATCTCCTACTACTCCCTATGCATGGTATCTATAATCTCACTTTGAGCTCGCAGCTGTTCCTCATACTGTGCATGAGATGATGATGACTCTTCGCGAGATCCTCTCAGGTTGGATGCTGACATCACAGAGGTGCCATAAAAACCCTCAGGGGTCAATCGAGAGTCAATACCAATAACTCAACCTTTTTCAAAGGCATACTGGATCGCTTGCAACCATGTTGCCTCATCAAATCAGGGGGGGTACCAGTCTGACCATCGGTCTCAACCTGACTCTCACTATGTGTCTGTGATGTCATGACCTCATATGACTCTTTTAATTGAAATTTAAAATTAAAATAGTTAAAATATTATTTGTAGTTAAATTTAAAACTCAAAGAGAAATAATACTGATCACAATCTCATGCTGGCGAGAACCTCTAATCTCTCCAGTGGATGGATCACTATACATCCTCTTATAAATGTCGCACTCCGTAATATCGGGCTGTGTGACTCCCTATATGAATATAAAATAAACCGTTTACATTTAAAGTTATATAAAATATTTAAAGAAAATGTACTTACCATATGCTTCCTATGTGTATTGAATGTACTACTACCAGCTCGATGGGTCACCTCCTGTCTTCCCCAATTTTGCTGACTTACTGATGATCTACTCTGAAAATGCATACTCATACAGTGTGTACATAATCCAAACCAAACCTGAGATGAAATATAATCAGGTTTGTGGACGTGACATGTCTCATAAAACTCTGACACTTCTGCTTTCTCCATTGCTTCCCTTTTCAAATTGTGAAAAAATTGAGTGCAATGCGGACACATAGCTTCCTGGCATTCCTTCCAGATAGCCTCATGCATGCTCTCATCAATGGGATACCATAAAACCTACAAAATATTTATTATATCAAGTTATTAATTAAATCAATTTCAAAATAAATACTATTTATTTACATACAAACCAATGGTCGAACATGTGGTGTTGTACATCAACGGGAATTTGATCCCATGACACCCATGCATCAGAAAAATAATTGCGCAATATAGTGCTCCCCTTTTCAACAGCTATATGCGTAAAGCTATGAAAAAAATTAAAAAAAATTAGAATATAAATTAATTAATTAAAACTAACTAAAATACATAGGTAAACATACGTCTACATGCATGGATCGAACCCAAGATATGGATGTCGCTCGGGGATAGGGTCGGGAATCATCACTCGGGCAAGACCACACCCCCTCCGATGACCCCCTGAACCACCAGCAGTATGAGGGTCAGATGATCTGACATCCTACTCATCCAAATGTAGACAATCCTTCTGCAACAGACGATACGATTCCTCATCCATCTGAAAAGTGAAATGATTGTTCTTAGAAAATAGTTGAAAACAACTATTTTATATAGATATATATTATATATGATTGTAACCAGCATTTAACTATGTTTATGTCCATCCTCATCCTCACTTTCATAGCTATCGATGTCAATGTATTCATCTTCCTCCTCAGCATCATCAATTTCCATATTAGTTTCGGTTTTATCATCTCTTGTCATTTAAAATTCAGTTGTAACGTCATTAACATCATCGTCACCATCAGCCCTTACTTATTGGGTGTCATCAATGATATTTATGTTTCTTTGTGAAAAAGATTGATTCAGAGCAGTCTCTTGAAAAAATTCAATTCCTTACACTTCAGCGGAACCACATTCACTTTCAGTAAACTGATTCTCTCGAGATTTAATTTTTATTATGATCCACCAATCACCCAACTCCCTTGAAGTAGCATGGTTTTTTCATAATAAAATTTATCTGCCTGGAGAGCCAATAAAAAGGTTCATTTACTGCAAGAATACTTTTATATTGAATATCAACGATTTCATGGATCAGATGAACACACAAGCCTATCTCAGTATCCAACCACTGACATTTAAACATCATTATATAATGTTGTCCCAGATAACACAGTTCAATGATTTATTCCAGCAAGCCGTAAAAGTCAACTTCAGTTTCTCTATTATGAGATCCTCTCAAGAAAACACCACTATTAATTGTTTTTTTGATTCCCCGTATGCATGTGTATGAAATCGAAAGCTATTCATCACATATGTATTATAAGATTTAACCATTTTGGATGGTGGGTTATTCAATATACACAATCGATTATCAGTTTTATCAGCATGTTGAGATACCTAAAAAATTGTAAAACAATTATCACTATAAAAAGTATTAATTGTTTTTTATGTGAAATAAAAAATAATTTATGTTACCTGATTTTGAAACCAGTGGGAATTTTTTTTTTGACGACGTTCTTGAAAAACAGCTGCTATAATTTGTGGAAACTATTTCTTGATATGATTATAATATAACCTACAAATAAAATAAGATTAACATACTATTACAAAATTATAGAATAAGTTATAGGAGCACTCACAATACAAATGGTGTTATTTCTTCACAGTTCAGCAGAATATATGTATGAGATCTTTGATGTTCACTATATGAAATCCATTGTTCACGAACGCCATCTAAGACAAGATTGAGCTGATTAAAAAATAATAATTGATAGCTCATGAAATCGTCAACATTTCCCTCATTACGGCTCATGTGGTTTTTTTGAGGGATATTCATATTGTAATTAATGAGAGTAGAAAAAATAAATTTCTTTTTGAAAATATGCTTTTGCAATTGAGCCTTCAACTAATGCTTGTTACGTATATTTTTTTTCAATTTTTGCATGCATCTCTCAAATGAGTATATCTGTCAGAACTATATCAGACCTCCACCATTTGTTTCATGTGGAAAATGTAATATCAAATGTTCTATTGGGTCAAACAAACCAGGAAG